>JAOPSE010000012.1:114666236-119666236 GCA_029449295.1 Zea luxurians | reverse complement strand
TAGTGTTGAATTCCAGGCAAGCCCCAGTTTTATGCATAACCGTTATATATGCTATTCTAGTGCACTTAATGTTTGTAGGCTTGTATCGTGCACTTAAGTGTAGGAATTGCCTGAAACCCTAGTTGCATGAACTCATAATTCCTTTTGAGATGGATACTATTATGCTAGGTTGAATAACTGCTTTGCTAATTAGGGATTTCGGTAGAAGTCGAGTGATTTTTCTAGCACTCGTGCGAGGTCAGGAATTGGATGTATCCATTTTGATAATAGAATGATGATGGTCTATGGACACGGATCCTTGGGGATGCGCTGTCTACGAGACGAAATTGGAATAAGGATTAATGTGTGGATACCTGTGTCAAGCGTTGGAACGTACTAAACACATGTTGGGAAATACGGTAACCGGTAAGCCTAGTACCTGAGTGAAGCAGGGCGCGGACTTTACTCCTCACTTGTCCTGAGACGTGGTCTCCCATTCCGGATATGGTGGGTACAAGTGCGGTCACTGCACGGCGGCAGCCGGGGTCAGTGGAGCATTGTATGCCAAGGCGGTGAGCCTCGACCGTGAACGGGGGATCGATGGGGACGGTTGATATTTGTGGGGACGGAGTGCCCCTACATGTCATGTATTTAGGTTTACCTTGCAAGGTTAAAACTCGATTCGAATCGTCTGCTTCTCGCAGCTAATGAGACTGCTTGATCCATTGTACTGCATTGAGTAATAAGTGGAAATGAGGTAACTGACAAAAGATGTTAATTAATATAATGTTTGATACCATGTATGAATAGCCAGGTACTCATCTAGTCAAAAATTATTATTCTAGAACTTGAAAAACTAAAACTTGATTTTAGACTCAGCTAGTGCTTTTGGCAAACCAAACCCCTCAGCCAAACAGCTTCATGGTCTAGAGGTAGAGGAGTACACTCCTCACACCGGGTAAGTCTAGCTGTGTATTCAGCCTTGCTTGTGGCATAACTTTTGCAGGTACTCCTTGGATGATTTGGTTGCTGGTATAACTTGGCCTTCGTCCCTACCACCGGGATAGACGGTCGAGAGGGTTACTTCTTCCGCAGGAGAGAACCAGGAGGAGTATTGTGGCCAGGCTTCGCCATGTTACTCGGTTTTCTCCATTAGTTATTTCTGCTGCACTAAAAACTATTGTTACTGCTTTTTGAAACTCCGATAATGTAATCACTACTGATACTTCTTAAATTTGTGCTATTATGCTTTATTGTATTTCTCTGTGCCTCACCTTCGAGTGAGCTAGTGGTATTTGATCCTTGGTAAGTGGCTTTATCGGACTAGATCTCAGGGACTGACAGGTTATTCCGATTTAAGTGTGTTGCTGCCTCCAAGGCGTGACTCGGGCACTTAAGATGGAATAATCTGGGCGGTTCTACCACAGCTGGTATCAGAGCGAATACCATTACAGAGAAGTCAATAAGTCATGATTTCCAACCTTTTCTAAAGTAAAACTTGCTTAGAAACTAAAGTTGGATAGGTGTCAGGATGATAAGTATAGAACTAGGACATGAAGCCTTAGGAAATAGATGGGTAGCTAGGTGGCTATTTATATAGGCCATAAAGGCTACTACTACTATTAGAAAGGATGCTATAGAAGCATCCGAAAAAAATTAGTTATGTCTGAGAAGACGCCTAAAATGAGCTTGCATTAGGGATGAAAACGGGATAGATACAGCCGGATACAGGGTCATCCCGTATCCTACCCTAATGTACTTCTCTCGGATACGGGACCGGATACGGGTAGTTAAGATTCGGGACGGATACAGGACAGGACCGGGTAATAATCCGGACGGGTAAGAAACGGATAACAGATACTACTCGGGTAGGTACCGGATAATTGCCGGGTAGTTCATCCGATGATATTAATTGTCCAACCATCCATAAGTTAAGCAATACATAATCATGTATATGATAGATCAGATGTAAGAAAGGAAACCGGTAAAATTGACATCATGCAGTTCAAAGTTGCTTATCACAAGGACATTGTAGAACCAACACGACAATATTTAAAATTCATAAAATATTCTAGTTTCACTAAAAAATTGCAAATAAGTTACAAAAACTAATAAACATTTTATATGAAGATAACTCAAGTCCTCTTGTGAAAATGATAAAGTGAAGTACTGATTATGTTGAAACATGGATACTTACACTAATTTCATATGTAACTCATACAAATAAGTGAAAGTGAAAGTGAAAGGAAAGAAACGTGGGCATCTTATAAATCTTATGATCCAAACATTTTTTATGGTTACATATGGACATATGTTGTATCTCCGTAAAATTTCACGATTTTTTGAGGCTATTTATGTATTATTAATTTCTTGTCATAGAAAATCATCAAAATACAATTAAATCATTAAAATATTGTAGTATCGACCGAAAATACAAATAAGTAACCAATACTAATAAATAGTCTATAAAAAGATAACATTAAGTTCCCACGTGGAGATAACCTTAAGCCCCACATAAAAATGATAAAGTCTATTAATTTAATATAAATTTAGACATTATTTTAATGATTTTGGTCTAAAAGATATGTTTAAATAAAAAATTGATGTATTACAAAGTCATAGATCTCTTCAAGCTCTACAATTTTTATATAAACTTTATCTTCATCCGATGTCATATGTAAAAGTTATGATTTTATAACTATATTATGCAGAAAAAGAAAAAACGGATACCCGAATTTCGGGTACCCGTATCCGACCCGAGATTTTCGGGTACTGACCGGGTATTAGTGATTCCGTATCCTACCCGTATCCGAGGTTCAATATCTGGGCAATACCCGTATCCGTCCCGACAAACAAAATACCTGTATCTGTATCCGAAATTACGTCCCGTTTTGGTACCCGTATCCGATACCCGTTCCGGTACCCGTCCCGTTTTCATCCCTAGCTTGCATCATGATTGTCGCATCATTGTCTCTTGTGCACCAACATGCTTCTCTCACCTTTATTCCAATAATAAGAAATTGTGAATAATGTGATGTATTGTTGTTTTATGAACTCCAAAAAAATGTCTTATCATGTGTTGTTTTGGTAACCTTGCTAGGTTGTGTTATGTGTTTCTCTTGCGTTGCTGTCTGGGTGGTATTGTAATTGTTCCACCCTTTTTGCAAAAAAATATTGTCCATCCTCCTCATGAAAAGACCCCCCAAACAACCTTGAGTTTAGCAAGTGAAACCTCTTAAAAAAATTCATGCTTATGTTGGTATTCTCTACCCTTTGTGTGTTTTACTCTTGAAGTTACAGCTGCACCACATATAGACACCCATACCTTGACCCCTAAATCGACTAAAACTTCCTTGTGCACTCATGTATGTTAAAAACAGAGTTTTATTGTCTGTTCATGCAAACCATGTCTAGTCTCAAATTCTTTTTGGAAACCTTGTCCAAAATCCTCATTAAATTCTCTTCTGCTCAACCTAGAAGCCATCTGGGTTGATGACCTCTCTTTTCAATTGGATCTAGTAAACCTTTACCTTTATGAATCATGTTGTGGCCTTATCATCCAAATCTCCGGATCCTTTAATGATTCTGCCCTATTATCTGGTTATCTGCTATAACCTGTTCTCAAGTATCGAATGTTGATCTGCCTAAATCTCTCATTTTTGGTCAGTCTCATACCCCCTTCTCCGAGTATCATGACGTTGTTTTATCAAATTTTATCTTTAAACAGTGTATCCATTTAGTTCAATGGATGTTGCTGTTGTCTTTGGTTTTTTGATGTCTCTAAAAGCTCATCAATCTTGATCTCATGGTTGGTTCCTCCTCATATCCACTCTCATATAAATCTCTGACTTGATAATCTCTGTGATGATCATAAAAGAGTATATGGAGTTGAAGACTATTCTAATGTGTTGCTCTTTTTGCCAAAAATCTATGTTTCAACTCCTGTCATGATCTTATTTTTCGAGCCATACTCTCAAGGGCTCCATCTATCTATGCCCCATGCATTCTCATTAGTTACGTTTGGTAATGGTGTTATGACTAAACGACCGATGGTGTCACGACAAAACCGAGAGCCTCTTGTGGGCCAGCACACATGGTTGAGCTGCTCAGCACACGTTGGTATCGCGGTTAATAGTCGTGATCCATTATAAGACTATACCGATGTGCTACCTTTTGTGGACATTCTCTCAAAGTGCTCGCTGCATTTTATCTCAATAATGTTGCGATATTGTGTCCAAATCTATCTTTTGTACCATCTCATGACTTTGCATCTATCTTCAGCATGGGAGTTACATGCTTCTCCACCCTTAAAGATCCTCATTCGAATCTCGGGATGAGATTCTTTTTAAGGGGGGAAGGCTGTGACACCCCAGGTGATAGAGCTGGAGTGCCCGATCTTTTGGTGAGTGGAGATAATTCCGATTTGGTGGAAGTAGACCCTCACGATCCGACTACGACGAGCGAACCCGAAGCGCCAATGCAATCGCTGAACCAACTCCCAATGGTTACCGACCTTGCTGCTGCGAGATCGGCCTGATCACGAAGATCGTTTCCTGTGCGCAATCGAAAAACGAACAAGAAAAAGATGCGAGCAATCTTAATATCACTTGAGGTGGAGTTCTGAATCATAGAGGACAGCACGTATTTATGCGAGTTCTGGGGTAGCTAAAGCTAGATCTAAAACAAACTCGAAAAATAAAGGAGGCGCAGCTCCTGGATAAATAGAGAGGGGGCGCAGCCCCTAGGGGCGGCCAACGCTAGGTCGTCCATTATGGGTCGCAGTTGGGCTGGTCGTCTATTCTTCCGGGCCTTCGTTCTTTAACAGCATGATGTAGTTCAATTCTCTTGCACGGGCCCGAGTCACTGGCCCAGGTGGAAGGGGTGGCGCCTGGACTGGGGAAGATGGTACCTGGGCTGGAGAAGGTGCTGCTGGTGTAGATGTGCTCGTGTTGGTGTTGATGTCCTCATCATCCGCCCCTTCTTGAACTGAAGTCATCCTCGACGGCAACTCCTCATCTTCTCCCGCATACGGTTTCAAATCTGCAACATTAAAACTAGTGGAAACACCAAACTCCGCAGGCAGGTCAAGGATATCAGCATTATCATTAATCTTGGTTAGTATCTTAAAAGGACCAGCAGCACGAGGCATCAATTTAGAATGGCGCAAAGTAGGAAAACGATCCTTTCTCAAATGCAACCAAACCATATCACCAGGTTCAAAAGTAACTAGTTTTCGGCCTTTACTACCAGTAATCTGATATTTAGCATTAGCAGCAGCAATGTTTTGTTGAGTTTGTTCATGGAGATTAATCATTTGTTCGACATGTGCAAGAGCATCTATGTGTGGGGCGTCCGCAGCATCAAGCGAAAACAAAGCAATGGGCGCCCTAGGAATGTAACCATAAACAATTTGAAAAGGGCACATTTTTGTAGAAGAATGTGTTGCATGATTATAAGCAAACTCAACATGAGGCAAGCAATCCTCCCAACGTTTCAAATTTTTGTCTAAAACAGCCCTAAGCATGGTAGACAAAGTTCGATTAACTACCTCAGTTTGACCATCAGTCTGAGGGTGACAAGTGGTGCTAAACAGCAATGTAGTTCCCAATTTATTCCACAGAGATCTCCAAAAATGACTCAGAAACTTAGCATCACGATCCGAGACTATTGTATTGGGAATACCGTGCAAACAAATAATCTCTCTAAAAAACAATTCAGCAACATTGCTAGCATCATCAGTCTTATGACAAGGTATGAAATGGGCCATTTTGGAGAATCGATCAACAACCACAAAAATGTTATCCCTCCCCTTCTTAGTTCTAGGCAATCCCAAAACAAAATCCATCGAAATATAAATCCAAGGGGAAGTAGGAACAGGCAAAGGCATATACAAACCATGGTTGTTCAGCCGTGACTTAGCTTTCTGACAAGTAGTGCAGCGTGCAACAAGGCGCTCAACATCAGCGCGCATCCGAGGCCAAAAGAAGTGGGCAGCCAACACCTCATGTGTCTTGTAGACGCCAAAGTGCCCCATGAGACCGCCTCCATGTGCTTCCTGTAACAACAAAAGACGAACCGAGCTAGCTGGAACACACAGCTTGTTAGCGCGAAACAGGAACCCATCCTGTATGTGAAATTTGCCCCATGGTTTCCCATTAATACAATGGCCGAAAGCATCTTTAAAATCAGCATCATCAACATATTGATCTTTCATAGTGTGCAACCAAAGATTTTAAAATCTAACTGTGACAGCATGGTATGGCGACGAGACAAAGCATCAGCAATAGCATTGTCCTTCCCGTTCTTGTGTTTAATAATGTAAGGAAAGGACTCAATGAATTCTACCCATTTAGCATGACGACGGTTCAGATTTGTTTGGGTACGAATATGTTTTAAAGCCTCATGATCAGAATGGATTATGAACTCACGATGCCAAAGATAGTGCTGCCATGTATGCAAAGTGCGCACTAAAGCGTAAAGCTCCTTATCATAAGTAGAATATTTTAGACTAGCACCGCTTAATTTTTCACTAAAATAAGCAACTGGTTTTCCTTCTTGTAACAAAACAGCACCTAGCCCAATACCGCTAGCACCGCATTCAAGCTCAAACACTTTATTAAAATCAGGCAATTGCAATAGGGGAGCTTGGGTTAACTTATCTTTCAAAGTGCTGAACGCTACTTCCTGCGAATCACTCCAAGCAAACGACACATCTTTCTTTGTAAGCTCATGTAGAGGCGCTGCAATGGAGCTAAAATCACGAACAAATCTACGGTAGAAACCGGCAAGTCCAAGAAAGCTCCGAATTTGTGTGACCGTCGTCGGTGTAGGCCACTCCCGAATGGCAGCAATCTTGCTGCTATCCACCTCAATGCCCTGTGGAGTAACAACATAACCAAGAAACGAGACACGTCGTGTGCAAAAGATGCATTTTTCCATGTTAGCAAATAACTGGGCAGCACGCAATGCATCAAAAACAGCACTTAAATGTTCCAAATGCTCTTTCTTAGATTTGCTGTAAATAAGGATATCATCAAAATAAACAACCACAAACAATCCTATGAAGGGCCTCAGAACTTCATTCATCACTCGCATAAAAGTGCTGGGAGCATTAGTCAATCCAAACGGCATAACCAACCATTCATATAAACCAAATTTCGTTTTAAAAGATGTTTTCCATTCATCACCCAGTTTCATTCTAATCTGGTGGTAACCACTACGCAAATCAATCTTAGTGAAAATAATGGCACCACTAAGCTCATCTAGCATATCATCAAGGCGTGGTATAGGATATCGATATCGAATAGTGATGTTATTAATAGCACGACAGTCTACACACATACGCCATGACCCATCTTTCTTGGGAACAAGTAACACAGGAACAGAGCAAGGGCTAAGAGACTCACGAATGTATCCCTTGTCAAGCAACGCCTGTACCTGGCACTGAATCTCCTTCGTCTCATCCAGATTTGTACGGTACGGTGCGCGGTTCGGAAGCTGTGCGCCGGGAATGAGGTCGATCTGGTGCTCAATGCCACGAAGCGGTGGGAGACCCGGTGGTAAGTCTTTGGGAAAGACATCAGCGTACTCCTGCAAAAGGTTAGCAACCATAGGGGGAATAGCCAAAGATGGTGCATCATCAAGTGAAATGACACTACACGACGGTTGATCTTTAGCGACCCTTATTAGGTACCAACTGTTGGTTGCTAAAGGTTAGGGACCGACGGTCAGTCGCTAAATCCTTTTGTAGCAACGGTCGGTTGGTCGCTAAAAGTTTAGAAATTTAACAACTTATGGTTGGTCGCTATAGATATCGTCGGGGACTAGCGGTGGGTCGCTATAGAGCAAGGATAACTATCAAATATTATAGCCTGAACGTACCTGTAGATGTTAGTGACTAAAAATTAATTAAAACAAGTAAACATTGATCGCTAAATTGCGTGGTGATTTATTTCTTTTTTATATTGCTTGTATGTTTATTTCATGGTTTGTTTATGTATGGACATGACTATAGTATGTAACTATGTTCTTTGTGCTTATATGATATTAGATTCGAGTTGAAAGTCGTTTCAAATCCTACATAAAGAGTATGGATAAATCATGGATCACAAGTGAATGGTTTTTTAGGGAGACAGGTTTATAAACAAGGGGTGAATGGTTTTCTAGTTTTTTTTTATAAATTTTTGAGTAATTTTAAAAAAATTGCTTGTTATTTATTTACCTTTGGAATGATTTTTGATTGCTTATAATTGATTTTTTAGATATTTAATAAACATTTCTTGTTAAATGAAAATCCTAGTAATAAATAATATAATTATTAGTACCAAAAATAAATATTTTATTTATAAATAGTTTTGAGTTAATTGTTATAAATTTTATGGTTATTTAAAATTATATTTTGAAATTAGAAAGGAAGTAGAAAAGAAATAAAAAAACTAACCTAACCTAATAAGCCCATGAAACCGGCCATGCCCCCAACCCTAGCCGCCACTACCCTGCGCCCTCTCCCAAGCCGCCGCCACTCATTCTCCCTCCCCCTTTCTCTCTCTTCTCTCTTTACCGCCCACCTCTCTCGCCGCTCGGTCGCTCCCGTCAGCGCTTGATCTCCTCAGCGCCGCGCCCACCCAGCCACGATGGAGCCACCCTTCGTCCCGTCGTCCGGTGGCCGGCCCTCAGTCCCCGACGGCGGTGCCGAGGCCGCGGCGGATGACGACCAGGTCGTGGAGCCCGACGAGCTCGAGATCGCACGGTGGAGGAAGATCTTCCGCGGCCCGAACAGGTCCATGTCCACGATCGACGAGGGGACGGAGAAGGACGACACGACGCCCGCCTTCTCCACGCCGTCGGCGTCGCCTGACCGACGCGACGCCCGGGCCCCGGCCCTGGCCATCGGCATGGAGACCGTCGCGGTGCAACTTCGTCAGGCGTAACGTAACAGTGGGGTACTTTCTCTGTGTGTCGTAACAGTCGAGGATAAAAAGATCTGACTGTCGTGACACTTCTGATCTTGTTTTTTTATCAATGCCGCAAAGAGGAATAATGAGCAGCGTGGAATTAATGCCCCTAGTATAATTTGTGATTTGCAGGGAAAATTTTAACTTCTGCTGCAACCGGTGGTGCAATCAGCCATTCACACATTGTGTTGTTCATTGAGCCATCGAGGCATTATTGGTGTGGTTCATTGAGAAAGCGCTAGCTGTCACCTGTATGCAAATTTTCATGTAAAAAAAAGCTGACCAGACAGTAGTGTAATGTTGATCATTTGGTACAGATTGATGCTGATTATTTACTGAAACATGAACATCTATTTTATGCAAAGAAGTTCTCAGTGGACATAATTTATTTTTAAAAGAAGAATTTTACTGTGTATGCAATCTCGATCTGCCTAGTTCTATAGAGATTACTAATGATTCAATGAATGGCTTGTCGATCATTTGTTTGAACTGGATGGAGCGTGTAAAAAACTTGATCAACATTGGAGGAATTGGCAATGGCATCATAACCAAGAAGAAAATTAGGCTTCCAAATTTGAGATGAAGACGATGACTCAAACTTGGGCCATGGAGGTGTTCACCAACAGCCAAATTTGATTCAGGTTTTCTCACTGTCTTTTGTAAGATGACAGTCGAATCGAATTTGATCGAATATGTACGTCAGTTTTAGTTTGATTTAGGTTTCCCTTTTGAACATATCAATTCCTCTGAATCGAATTTCAGTCTCCAATCCAGAAGATTTCATGTGTTTTTAATGTGATTTTACAGTCGATGCTGCAGTTTGGTTTGGTGATTGATGTGTACTGTTTCTGCTGTGTAGGAATCAGTGGAAGGGTGTGGTGGAGGATGCGCGGAGGGATGGGAGCAACGGGCACTGGCCTCTAAGATGGAGGTGAGCATTGGAGGCATGTGTATTTCCTTGCATATGCATCGAAATATTTTGGTCCTTGAATTTCATTAGATTAGAATACTTGCTGCTCTTTGATCATCTGATGCTCAGAAGCAAGTTCCTTATAGATTGTTCCTCTTCGCTTGTTTATATGCCTCCAGTTTTGTTGTGGTGGAGTGTGATTCCGATCCCATAATGCTGTAGAAAAAGAATATGTTACCATGATTTCTGCATGTCCTATTTTTTTATGAGCCATTGTCACTTCGGAAATGGAAGCTGCTTTTATGGTCATTTCATTACATGTTTATTTTTTATGATATTATGACACATTGCTGTTTTTCAAGTAAACCTAATTTGTTTTAAATTGTTCACGAGACTATTCTTCCTGTTGTATCCATATCTTGTTTCATTCTTTATGCTTATTTTTGTTGTGCATGAGTAGCAATTTTAAGACTGATATATTGTTTTATATTTCTAGGACAAGACTCTGGTAAGGAAAAGATTGATATCAAGCAACAACACTCGTGTCAAGGTAGAGTCTGGCACCTGTTAACGATGATGAGTTTAGTGCAACCTCAGATCAAGCTTTGTATCTGTAACTGGTAGAAACAAAGTTGTTGCAACATCATCCATTGCCGATGATTTGTCAGAGGTTGACATGCCATCAAAACGCAGGAGGCTGTTGAATCAAGGCACAAGACTATCTAGAGCAGAATACCTTGATGACAACAACTCATGTGTTACTGGTATATCAGCAGAAGGCAAACTTCTTGTGGATAAGAAAAAACTTCAAGCTGGATTGATGTCGATGTGGTGCTTTTGTGACTGATCATCTTTAGAGCTTTTGTGAATGATCTAGCTAGCTATCTGTAAATGATCTAGTTGTGAATGATATTATAATTGTGATGCTTTTGTGAATATATAATTGTGGTGCTTTTGTGTTTATGTGATGGATCTATGACTATGGTATACTGATTAACTGTGTATGTCTTTATGATTAATGTATAAAAATCTGTGATTTGTGGTGCTTAATTAAATGTATGTTATTAATAATAACAACTGTAAAAGGGCGACTTTCTGTTGGTTGCTAAATGTATAGTATGCCGACTTACGGTTGGTTGCTAAATCTATAGTACAGCAACCCACGGTTAGTCGCTAAATATATAATATTAGCAACGGTCAGGTCGGTCGCTAAAAAGATGTCGGTCGCTAAAGCCTTTAGCGACGGCACTTACAGCGACCATCCTTATGGGTCGCTAAAAGTTTTTAGCGACCAACCGTAGGTCGCTGAAGGTCGTTTTAGCAACCAACCGTAGGTCGCTGTAAGTGAACCGTCGTGTAGTGTGATGACACTAGAGCATATAAGTGCATAGCATGGCAAATGAGCACCGTGTAGATCATCAAAATCAGCACGTGTAGCAAGTAAAACAGGAGCCTTCAACTTGATTTCAGAAGGAACAGAGGGTGATGGATCAAGTTGTTTAGCAGTTATAGCAGCTCGGGCAAGATCATCTTTAACAATTTGTTCAGGTGTCATTGGATGTATAATTATTTTCTGACCCTTAAAAATGAAAGAATAATGATTAGAACGACCATGATGCAAGCTATCAGTATCATATTGCCAAGGTCGACCAAGTAACAAAGAGCATGCTTCCATGGGAATAACATCACAATCAACAAAATCAGAATAAGCACCCATGGAGAAAGGAACGCGCACGGAACGTGTGATTTTTATTTTACCACCATCATTAAGCCATTGAATGTGATATGGGTTTGGATGCTTACGAGTGGGTAACGATAACTTTTCGACCAGCATGGTACTCGCCAAATTGTTGCAACTGCCGCTGTCGATAATGATGCGAATTGACCGCTCCTGCACAACACCCTTTGTATGGAACAGAGTGTGTCGCTGATTCTTCTCGGGCAAAGCGACCTGTGTACTGAGAACACGCTGCACAACAAGACTTTCATACCTATCAGCGTCGCCCGGGTTGACATGTACCTCTGCCTTAGCTGCATGGTCAGTGGCAAGTAGTGCATGTTCAATTTCTTCAGAATCACTAGCGGAAGAGTACTCACCATCGTCACGAATGAGCAAAGTGCGCTTGTTTGGGCAGTCCCGAATCACATGGCCAAATCCTCTACAGCGATGACACTGAATATCCCGTGTACGACCTGTGGGTGGGGCAGTGCTGGCTGGTTTGGTCGTCTTCTCGCGTGGAGTAGTGGTGGACGTGGATGGCGCAGGGGGAACTGGTGCTGAGGTGGATGTCGAGCTTCGTCCTGCAATCAGCGTCGTTCGGGTTGACGTCTCACGTTCCAAAATTTTTATTGAACAATTCAAGTTTCCCCAAATATAAAAGTTGTTAATAACTAATAGAGGCACAACATATTAAAAGATGGCATTCATCCGATTCCGTTTGACATGATTTCACACTCAGTTTTCACAAGTTTCCACTGATTTCTAACCCACAGATAAACCAATTTTCGTAGGTCTGTAACTCTCTAACAAGTGCCCGAATCACCTTAAGTTCTGTATAAAAATTGTAGAGTGTAGATAAAGAAAAATATTTCGTGCAGTGACCAAGATCCTAAAACAAGCAGAAAATGCTAAAATACGCCACGCAAAGTCGCTCTGCCATCACTGCCACCTGCTGCAGCTGGCTGACATGTCTAGAGTTTAGCTCTATAAATGGCAGCACCAGCCCCTCTCCCTTCTCCCCCACCCATCCCCTCTCTCCCACACGGCAGCAGGCAGAGCGCCATCTACCTAGCAGCAGCTCATCTTCCTTCTCCCCTGCACCTTCTTCCCCATGGCGCCTCATCTTCCTCCTACACTCCCCCATGGTGCAGCAGCCTCGAGTTCAGATCTTGCCACTGCTCGCCCATGGTACCCTAGTGGCTGAGCTGCCCCCTTCCCTGTACATGGCTGAATGCTCCCCTTGGCCCCTGCTGGAGTCCTTGCCGGTGCCCTCTAGTCCCTAGTTTCCTTTGCGCAGGAGCAGTGACACCCATGAATGCCTCCTGCTGCTCTCTTGGTTGTTGTTCACATGAGGTTGAAGATGACTCGTTGAGTCTATGACAGGTGGGCCCAGGTTCAAGTGCATTTGTGTTTCATATTGCAGATTTTTGCTCTTCCTTCAAATATTCATATCTCGAGTTTTAGAGCTCCAAAAATCGTGAAATTTGTTTTGTTGACTTCCTTATGAATTGTTCTAACTAGTGGATCTATATGTTGGTATGTTTTAGTGGAAAAGTTTTTCTGTAGAAATTTGTATTTAAAAACTGGTTTACAAAATAAATGAACTTGCTTATCTCCATAGTTTTAATTATAAAATCCAAAAATGACGAAACTTGTTTTGTTAGTTAGATGTTGTCATATTCCATCTAATAAAAATATAAAACTATATGTTGTTCACTGTTTTCTTGTTGTGCTAATTAAATCATGTTAAATAGAAAAAAGATTATTGATTTGCTTGTTATTTTTGGATCTGTAGCTCGAGTACTCTAAATGGATTCAAATTTTTACAGTAGACTTTTGGTGTGATGCTTAGTGACTGGTAACAATTTCATGATTTATGGTCGATGTATCACTGAGTTAGTGATTTAACTTGTTCGATGTATATTATGTAGTTTTAAATGGTTTATAAATAATATATGGATATAAAAATGGAAAATGGTATTCCACTGTCTTTACATGATGTTTTAGTGGCCTAATAAAACTTAATATGGTCATGCATCCACAGAAAATAATTAGTTTTAGATTTAACTTGCTCTAACATGCTTTATTGCATTAACAATTTATTATTTTTGTAGTAAATACAACATAAAACCTGAGCATGTGAAATTTATACATTAGTCATAATTTGTTATTACCCATGCCTCATAAAAATTTTAGCCCCAAATTAGATAGTTTCATATGATGCTAAAATACTACTCAGTATATAATTGTAGGAGTTAGCGAGAAATTAGAAGTAAGCAAACCATGCATGTCTCTTGGAATTTTTGAATTATACCTTAGTACCAATTAGAGATTAAATAGTTGTGTCATGATAAGTTTAGAGAAAAATATTAGTGGTGCTTCATCATAATTTTTTGTGATGTCGGACATGTGTGTCGAAGTGCTTTATTTTGGTGTATGCGTTTGTCAATTGTGTGGTAATTTTAGCGCACGAAATGACTTGGATAAAATTTATAAGTCAACTTGTTGGTCCTCATTTTATTATTTTAACTCTAACAAATAGTAAAAGTGTTAAGAGTAATTACAGTCTCTAGAAAATGATAATTCTTGAAGTAAATAGGAGCTGAAATTATTAGTTGCTGTTTTGGGCTGCACACACTGTTTTCGTCGTGCTGTCTGTTTAATGAACTAAATTATGTTTTCTGTAGAAAAGGAATATAGAAAAGTTGTAGATAACTTTATTATCTTGCTTGTACTAAAATTTGACAGCCATAAGTCTGATCGTTTAGGAGTTATGCTTTTCACAAGTCCAGCACCTGAATCTGTCCAATTTCTGAACAGATTTTAGAAATTGCATTGTTTGCTTAAGTTAATGTTACAATTAGTTCATGGTCGTTATAAAAAGTTGTAGATACGTTTCTTATATTGCTTATGGTAAAATTTCATAACCATAGGCACGATAGTTTAAGAGTTACGAATTTTACAAAATGGTTGTTGTGTTCTGTCGACTAACAGAACAGATTTCAAAACTGAATTGTTTGATTTGGATAAACATAGAATCACTTCTTGGTGATTATAAAAGTTATGTAGAACTTTTGCTAAGCTTTCCAAAAAGTCTTGTATCACTCTTTTTTGGTGATCTGAAGATTTAGTTATGGATGTTTAAAGTGTGAAGACTGAATCTGTCCAAGCCTTCTAGTTTATTTTACCCTTGATACATATTAAACCAACCAAATATGTTTATAAATAATTTGTAGAAAATTTAATTAACTTTCCAGAAAGTCTAGGATTAATTGATTTGGATGCCTGAGACTCAAGTTATGAATTTTTGAAGTCACAAATCTGAATTTGTCCAAATCTAGACAAAGTTGTCGTTTGTCACTATTTAACCTGGTTAAGTGTCTAATCAGATTGAGATAACATTACCAAAATTGTAGAGCATTTCTTAAGCTTTCCAAAAAGTATCTGCTCACTATTTTTGGAAAAATATCTTGTATGTTATAACTGAAACAATCAACTATTGTGTTGCTGTCCCAAACATATTGAATGTAATTGATTGCTCTACTCTGTTGTATCTGTCTTAAGTCGACTGCTTGTTGTTTTGGGTTTTGACTGAACATGAGTAATAATAATAGTGAATAATATAATTGGGGTTATGTATAAATAATTAGTACACATCTCACTGAGTTAGTGAACTAATTTGGTTAAGGTCTAATAAGTAGCTTAGCTTAATCAACAGTTAGCAAGTGAAGTTATATATTAGGGAAACAAAATGAATAATGTCCTGTCTTGGCTTTCTGCTAATACTACTAAGTAACCAACGTCATTAAAGAAGTATAATATGTAATTGTGATTAAACTATCTCCTCATGTGTGTTCTCTGGTGTATATGCTTGTAGTAGAATGTTGTCAATGATTGTAAAACCCGATTAAATAACTATTCCTTTTTAACTAAGTATGTCTATTTGTATGTCATCGTAAATTTATGTGCACTTAACTAGTTTTAATAATAAGTAGCCAATGAACGATTAAAGTGAACATAGTAAATGTGTGCACTCGTGATGTCGTGTTTGTGTTGGTTAAATATAGGAAATGTTCGTCGTCTTTCCAGTGACGTTGACTTGTTGTGCCCAATGACATATAGATAACTAGCGTTAACGTATGGATGTTTACGTGTCTTACTAATTAGTGTTTAGTTCACTACCGTGTATTGGAATATCTTGTGCTACTTTCATCATATTCATACATATGCATCCTGCATCTCATTTAGGACCGAGAGATGACGATCGTGCAAGTGATATGGTGCCAACAACAAGATGCAGTTGGTGGACAACCTAAGGATGGATGTATATGACCAGTGGATGCTCGCCAAGCGAGTGTCATCTATCAAACATTATCTAGTGTTGAATTCCAGGCAAGCCCCAGTTTTATGCATAACCATTATATATGCTATTTTACTGCACTTAATGTTTGTAGGATTGTATCGTGCACTTAAGTGTAGGAATTGCCTGAAACCCTAGTTGCATGAACTCAGGATTCCTTTTGAGATGGATACTAGTATGCTAGGTCGAGTAGCTACTTTGCTAATTAGGGATCTCGGTAGAAGTCGAGTGATTCTAGCACTCGTGCGTGGTCAGGAATTGGTTGTATCCATTTTGATAACAGAATGATGATGGTCTGTGGACACGGATCCATGGGGATGCGCTGTGTTGGGGACTTGTTCTCAAATGCTATGAATCAAGAACAAGGCAACACAGAAAGAAGTTAATGGTTAATGTCCTTCGTCCCTTGGAACATTAGTTCCCTTAGGATATAACGATCTTCGGACGAAGGTCATGAAGGACATACCTTCATCGTCACAGTTTACATTGATATAAGGAGAAATATATGAAACATGAGAGAATAACATGAATAATCACATAATATTATATACATATCTTTATTATATAATCATGGAAGAATTAAAACAATATTGAATTACATTTGTACCTTCGACTCGACAGAAGGCGTAAATACATGCGTGACGCACGAGAGAATACAAGTCAGCATGAACAGTATGAGGGTACTGTTCATCTATTTATAGGCACAGAACGCAGCCTGTGTAAAATTACATTCATGCCCTTCATATTTAGTATTAACTTAAGAACAATCTGTCGAGGGCTAAATAGTCTTTTCCTCCTTAAGTCGGTTCCTTTTTCTGCTATTGAGCCGAAGCTTTTTTGCGTACAGCTTCGGCACTGGTTCAACCTTCGTTCTGACCCTGCTTTCCATATTGTGTACAGCTTCATCCCATGTCCGAAGGTTTCTGCACATATATTATACTTTGGGAAACATATTAGTCATGTTTTTGAGGACCTTCGGAGGACGAAGGCCCCCAATAGTAGCCCCTCGCAGTATAAATTTGTTATAACAACGAATTCAGACTGCGGCGTGAACGAAGGCCTTAAGCCGAAGGTCCAAAAAAACACCTTCCCTTTGCTAGAATAGCAATAATCAATGACAGACGGGGCCCTCCAAGTTGCAGTGTGTTAGGCGTATAAATATGAACTCACACCGGCATCATTTGTTACACTGTTTCTGCCATTTGCATTATTTTTCTCAAACTTTTAGCTCTTGCTTACTAGATCTCGCTAGATTTTCAAGCTTCTTGAGCTTCAGTTTTTAAAATCGTGTTTTCACCATGTTTGAGGAAAAGATGACCAAGGAAAAGAAGGTTGTTGCGGAGACGAAGCAGACTGAAGAGATGAAGCTATTCGAGGAGAAGAAGGCTGTGGATCCTTATATTGCTAGATTTGTTGAATCGATGGCAAAGACAAACACAGAGAAGATTACTAAAGACATACTGAAAGGTTTATCTGAAGATACTGGTGACAGCGATAGCTATGATGTGGAGAGTGGAGTCGAAGATTCTGAAGATCGGCCCTGGGGGCCAAGCCATACAATCTTCAGAAAATCAACGATTAAATAGAGTCATCTTGACAATATGATAGGAAGGTACTTTCGAGATATGTCTATCGTGAGAGTTGGCGGAGACAACACCGCCCCTGCCCCTGAGGAAAATGAAGTTGTTATTTTCCGAAGCTTTTTCAAGGCTGGTCTCCGATTTCCTTTGAGCAAGTTTGTAGTTGAAGTGTTGAAGATCTACCAAATCTTCCTTCATCAGATCACCCCTAAAGCTATAATGAGGATGGGGATTTTTGTCTGGGCTGTGAGGAGTCAGGGGCTAAAGCCAAGCGTGAAGTGCTTCTGCAGTATGCACGAACTCTTATATGAGACGAAGGCTATTGGAAAAGAACAGTATGACAACAACTTCGATTGTTATAGATTCATTGCTCGCCCCAACGCAAGCCACCCAGTGCCAACGTTTTAGAAGAGATGGCCCAGAGCCTGGATGGAAGAGTGGTTTTATGTGAAAAATTATTTAAAGGCAAGGGAAGACATTAAAGAAATCATCATGCGCCCCATCTGGTCCCGCTTCGGCATCCGAAGGTCGAAAGTTGAAATCGATGACACTATTGAAGCGTGTCAGAGGGCCTTTAACACTGTTTGTTCCTTCATTGGGACAAGAGATTTAATTCAAGAACATATAGCCTTCAGGGTATGACCGCTTGTGGAAAGCTGGGAAATGCCGAAGGAGACCACCACTGACTCTAGCGAAGGTGGTCTGGTCCGACTAAAGTATACCTTCAGATTCAGGGAGAAGTTTGATGAGCCAAATGACGACTGGCTGAATTGTATCGAAGCTACAAGTGATGAACTGCTTGGAGCATATTCCAAGGCGGAAGATAATGCTCTGTCCGCAGCCTTCGGAGGTCGGGGAAAGAAAAGACTGGACAGAGTTTTTGACGCCATCGGCTTCGTATACCCCGATTACCGCTACCCGCTGCGGGGACAGGGGAAAAAGAGGAAGATTGCTGCTTCGGTCACCCCAACTGAGCCTATGTTGAAGAGTAAAAAGGTGAAGGTTCTGACCCACCGGCCACGTTAGATTGAACCGGTCGTGGTACCTAAATTTGGTGAAGGGACCTCTTCAGCTACCGAGACAAAAGAAACTGTTCCGACTGCACAGGTCACTGAAGAGCCGACTGTAATGCCGAAGGTGCTTACAGTCGGGCTAGTTGAGATGCAGATTGGTAGGGCTGAAGAGCCAAAAATTGAAGAAATAGTGAAAATGCCAGAAATTTTGAGCCCTCCAACAGAGGCAACACTACCGAAGGTACAAAAGGCTTATGCCGCAACTCCCAAGAGGAGGAGGATGGCGAATGTGCTGGATGTTGTGCTGGAAACGACGAAGGCCTTGAGTCCTGCTCTTACAAAGAAAGTCACTCCAACTGAAACCGAAGCTAGGCAAGCAGAAACTGAAGCTGCACAAATTCAAGCTGAAACCGAAGCTGGGCCTTCAGTTCCCATCGCGACAAAGCCTGCCGCATGTGAAGAAAAGGCAACAGAGCAAATTGCATCTGAAAAGATCAAAGCTCTTGCTCCCGAAGCTTCGAACAAAGACATTGATTATATTATTCGTCATGCTTCGGGAAAAGAACTATCGCAAGAAGAAATGCTAGAAGCACGACACTATGCCCAAAAATTGAAATATCCGAAGGGGGCGTTAGTGTTCAATGGTAGTGGCGAAGAAGATTTTCTGTACTGTCTCCTGGATAACAAAGAAATATCCTTTTGCCGGGAGATAGATAAAAGCATCAGATTCCCGAAGCAGGAAGACGGCCTTTCGATTTTATCGAAGGATGAACTTGCTGACAGCCTAGCATACAATAGCATAAAGGTGTGAAAGTTAACTTTGAATTTTTAAAATGAGGTATTTCATTTGTCATATTCAATTCTTTCCTCCTCTTGCAGGGCTTGATTCTTAGTAATTCCCTTAGAGCACAGAAAAATATTGAAGACGAAGGCTATATGATGGCTCTGAACAATCTTCGTTCAGAGGTGATTGAATTGAGAAACGAAGGTCTTGAAAAAGACAAAATTTTAATTTCTCTGGTTAACAAAGTGAAAGAAGACGAAGCTAGCTTCAAAGCTCAAAACGAAGCTCAAAAGATTGAAATTGAAGACCTTCGGAGGCAACTGGCCGAAGCTAAAGAAAATTGCGCGCTCGCAAAAGCTAACCAAGAAATCAGTGAATATTGGAAAAATCATGTAGAGAAAAATTTTGAAGAACTTCGCACATCCAAGGAAAGGTGCTTTGAAAAATCCTTGGATTGCGTAAATAAAATAAAAGCTAGCTTCGCCAAAGTGGGCGCCTACTCTTTTGAAGAAAATTTCATACGAGGCGATCCTAAAGGTGTTATTGAATGGATAAGTGGAGAAGCTGAGACCTTCGAAGAAATTTTGAGTGATCGCGGGGATATTTGCGTGTTTTTTGGTGTGCGGGGAATTTCAGCTATCTTGGAGAAGGCGGGATGCGATCACATCAAGACCATGGCCCGGGCCGAAGCTGCTTTCTCCGTAGATGATACTAAGGATCCTTCAGCTGAAGCAAGCTTGATGGGCCAGAGATTTTACAATGATATCTGGGTGAATGGTGGTCGAGAGATGGCCCATGAAATTATAAAGAAGAGTGAAAAAGACACCCATGACGCCCGAGTAGAAGCAAGACAAGCTGAAGAAGCTGCAAAGCACGAGAAGCGTATAGGTATTGTTTCTTGGCTTTTTAGCTTCGGCATTTGTTTTTATGGCTTCAGACTGATTAACTTTTTCCTACTTAAGCTGAATTATCTCCGCCGCCGGAACCGTTTGATCCCCTAGCGGATCCAGAAATGAAGGAAGCGCTGGACATTATAAACATGGCTGAATCCGTTGTTGATGTAGTTGTTAACAAATCGCTGCACGAAGTTGCAGAGAAAGTCCTTAAAGAGGAATAGCACTTATTGTAAAAACATTTTGAGATGGTCAATGTATGAAACACTAGAATGGTCATTGTACCTTTATTGTAACAAGACTATAATATTTGATGTGTATAGCTTTGAATCGAATATGTAAATTATTGTAATTCATTTCTTTGCGATGCATGAAACTTTATATACATACCGTTTTTGAGCCTTCGGTGAAAAAAAGCTTCCCTTCTTTTCATGCTTCGTAAAGAAAAAGATCCATGCTCCGTAAAAATATCCCTTCTTTGCAAGGGATCCCTTCTTTTGTGATAAGGCTGATGAAGCTGTGTTTCCCGAAGTCTGCTTCGTGCTTTAGCACATTTTCAAATTTGCGAAGCGTTCGCCGAAGATCAACTCTATGTTCGATTCTCGTGTCATTGATGTGATATGATGTATGATGTGATGCTATGCGGAATGATGTGATGATATGATGCAAAATGATACTGATGCCGAAGACACACACCCACACGCCCACACTGGAACACACAAGCTCTGCATCCCCTTAGGAACGTCTTTTGAGCCTTCTTCACCGTTTATTTTTCGGTGTTCACTGTTTATTTTTCGGTGTAAGTTCTGCATCCCCTTAGGAATGTCTTTTGAACTTCTTCGCCTTATATTTCGGTGGTATAAGTTCTGCATCCCCTTAGGAACGACTTTTGAACTTCTTCACCTTATATTTCGGCGGTATTTGGCTCTGCATTCCCTTTGAAACGACTTTTGAGCAGAAAACTTATGCTGCGCTCCCTTAGAAACGACTTTTTGTAGCTTCGGCAATTTTAGCTCTGCATTTCCTTAGGAACGACTTTTGAGCTTCGGCAATTTTTGAGCTTCGTAAGTCTGTGAAGAAGATATATTCCATTCTGATAGAAGCAAAATCATTACAAGAATTTAATACTAAATTTACATTGCTTGTTCCTTATTAAAAAACAAAATGACATAGAACATAAAAGTATTTCAGAGGCAAGATATCGCTCAACAAATGTGCTTTGATTCTGGCACAGTACTGTTGACTGTACGAGCTTCGGATTCCTCCCTAAATTCACATTGCTGTTGGGAGTGCTGGCGCCCTTCTGGCTGCTGGCTTTGGGAATAGCTAGGTTGCAGTGGTGGTGGCGGTGGGAGCTGAGGCCAATGTCACACCCGGGTTTCGGGGCACCAAGACCCGGGCGCGAACATAATCACCAGGTGTGTTAGGACCAAGTCTCACACATATGATGAATCATGGCACAGGATCAAATGTCACATCTTTATTATATAATTGGAGTTCTATACAAAATAAATAATTACATTATAAGGAGACAATGGTCCAGCAACCCAAAGTTGACTGGGAGACGACGACCTAGACCTCTCACGAACTCGTCATAGCATCCTCCATGCGCCTCATCCTGTGGTACCTATTCTTGACCTATGTGGGGGGTGTGAGACAGCAAGAGTAAGCTCACATACGTTCATCGCTCAACAAGCTGTGGGGAATAATGTGCATGAACTCGCCAAAGGTGGGAGCTCACGTGAAGTGTAAGGCTTACCAAAGAGAATGGTTAGAGCTGAGCATTGCTTTTAAAGTTGGTCAAAATTTTATTAGCAGTTACTAAGTATAAATAAATACAACCCCAATTAAGTAGTAGAACAAAAGTAACAACCTCACCTGCGATGCAATGCATATGACAAATTGAGTTTAAGTTCCATAATTTAATCATGTGAGTGTCCGAGCTACTCATGACCGTGAGCACGGCTAGTATACCAGTTTTAAACTCTGCAGAGGTTGCGCATCTTTACCCACAAGTCATGTTACCCATCTGCCAAGAGACGGCCAATCCCATACACCTCTACCGAGGAGGCGAGGCAGGGTAACACTACGAGGCCTTTATAAAGTTCCACTAGCTTCAGAAAACCCGCTACAGTTTATAGGAAGCTCCAATGCAGGAATCCCTCGCATGACCGCCATCGCAGCAAAATCATCCCAAGGGCCTCCCTACACTGACCACTCCCCTACTGCCCTTGCCCCTTTCGGGTAAGGTAGTCATCCACTAGCTTTCCTAATTAATCAGCCAAGGGCGTCCCATTAAACCCTTGTGGTAGCACTGTTTTCCCGGGTGGTTCTCCATGTTCCCATTAACATAATGATCTTATCATGAACAGTAAATAATGAACAAATAATAAAGATATAATCATGAACAATGTGTATCTCCATACTCAAAACCACATAAAGCAATAGCATGTACTACCCAAAAATTCAGTGGTAAACAAGGTATAAAGATAGTCAAATCTAGGGTAACCTATTGGGTCCCATCAAAATTAACCTATGCAGATCATTATGATTAATAAGAACATGACTGGGTAAAAAGGAAGTGATCAAGGGCACAACTTGCCTGGGACTTGAGCTTCCAGGTACCAACTTGCTCTTCAGATGACACGTTACCTCACTGCTAGTCGTAACAATACAAACAAACATGATATAGGCATAATTAACATCACACCAAACATAAGAATGAACTGGGTACTAATAGTCTATGCGCTGCTATGAGATCGTGGGTTCGAGAACTGCAAAATTCGGGGTTACGATTATGAAGTTATGGTTTTCTGAAGATCCACGTGTTTAAATATAGCATAGAATAAGTGCAACATTTTAACCTATATTTCATGACAAAACAAAATTACCAGATAATAATAAATAATATTGTGAGACTAATGCAAATAGAATGGATCAAAACGAAGTTACGGTTATTGAGTTATGAATTTCTGAAATTATTTAGATTCTAGAATAGATTAATTCAATTGACCAATTTTTAATTCAAGTTTCATGGTTAAACAAAGGTACTAGTTGATAAAAATATTAATACAAAATTATAGAAACTGGAATGGATCAATTCGGAGTTAGAATGAATTAAATACGGATTAAACAAGTTTATGGACTTATTTTTATACTAAAAACCTATTTCTTTATTAATTTCTGAATATCCAAAGTGTTCTGGACCGAGGACACTAATATCAGAGAGCCTAGGGTTAAATTTGGAAAACCCTACCAGACTCAGACTACTCCCGCGAGGACGGCGGGTTGATTTTTATAAAACAGAAGGTCTTATTCGCAAAATAAGCGGACGAAGGGGTATCATTGGATCTCGCCTGTTGGATCTATGACGCAAGGTGGAGATTAGACTAGTCTTCTAACAGATCAACAAGTCATGCTGGCCCTATTGGGGGCCATGCTCCGTCACGCCGAAGGTCCCGCAGAAAGAAGCAGCTTCGGCGGAAGCTGTCCGCAAGAGATGACCGAAGGTTCCTCTTCATGATGCTTCGGCATTACAAACCGACTTAAAGATAGAATGACCTTTTAATCCATAAAGGTCTGAGTCAGTGTTGTAAACTTTTATGAGGGGCATAATTGTAATTTTTCACAGGCTGTGTCCTGTGTCTATAAATAGATGAACAGTACCCCCGTACTGTTCACGCTGACTGGTACACGCTCTTGCATCACACTTGTATCTTTGTCTTTTGCCAAGCCGAAGGTACAAATGTAGTTCAATATTGCTCTTATTCTTTCATGATTATATAATAAAAGACACGGAATAATGTTATATGATTATTCACGTTATTCTCTCATGTTTCATATGCTTCTCCCTTTATCGGTATAAATTATAATGATGAAGGTATGTCCTTCATGACCTTCGTCTGAAGATCGTTATATCCTAAGGGAAATAACACTTCGAAGGACGAAGAATATTTACCATTAACTTTTTTCTGTGTTGCCTTGTTCTTAATTCGTAGCAGTTGAGAACAAGTCCCCAACATTGGCGCCCATCTCCGGTGAACTCACTTCCACTTTTTTGAGCTGATGGCTTCGTTCAACGATCAAGCTGGAGCTGCTTCGGCTCCGAAGCTGATGTTTCCGATAACAGGCGGTTCATGTTCAGAGCCAGCCAACAAGAAGCAGAAGAAGGAAGCACAGAGAAGGGTACAGCATGTTGGGGTGCAAGGACCCTTCATCAAGTCGAGATGGTCTCACATTCCTATTACCTTCTCCCAAGAAGACCTTCAACTCAAGGATTACCCACACAACGATGCCATGGTTATCTCTTGTGTTATCAAAGGATTTCTGGTCCACAATGTCTTGGTTGATACAGGCAGTGCAGCTGATATCATATTTGCTAAGGCCTTCAGGCAAATGCAAGAGCCAGAAGATAAGATTCATGATGCTACGCACCCTCTCTGTGGCTTCGGAGGAAGACAGATTGTAGCGCTGGGCAAGATCACCATGTCAGTGACCTTCGGGTTCATCAACAACACTAGAACTGAGCAAATTGTGTTTGACATTGTTGACATGGAATACCCTTACAATGCAATTATTGGCCGTGGCACCCTCAATGCTTTCGAAGCAATTCTTCATCCTGCCTATCTTTGCATGAAGATACCTTCGGATCAAGGACCCATCGCCATTCATGGAAGTCAGGAAGCTGCCAGAAGGGCCGAAGGAAGCTGGACTGACTCCAAAGCAATCCATAACATAGATGGAGCTGAAGCTTGTGAACAGTACAAATTCAGAAGGGAGAAAGCAGCTTCAGCAGATCAGCCGAAGCCCATGCTCCTATGTGAGGACATAGCAGAGCAGAAGGTGTTGTTGGGCTCTCAATTATCCGAAGACCAGGAGAAAACCTTGATAAGGTTTTTGTTCAACAACAAAGATGTTTTTGCATCGTCAGCTAATGACCTCTGTGGAGTAAATCGGGATGTTATTGAACACTCGCTCAATGTTGACCCATCCTTCAAACCCCGAAAGCAGAGGCTTCGGAAAATGTCCGATGATAAGGCCGAAGGTGCTTGTAATGAAGTAAAAAGACTCCTCAGTGCAGGAGTTATCAGAGAAGTAAAGTACCTAGAATGGCTAGCTAACACTGTTATGGTAAAGAAGGCCAATGGCAAGTGGAGAATGTGTATCGATTTTACAGATCTCAACAAGGCTTGTCCGAAGGACGAATTCCCATTGCCAAGGATAGACTCATTAGTTGATGCAGCAGCTTCTTCAGAGCTCATGAGTCTGCTAGACTGTTATTCAGGCTATCACCAAATCTGGATGAAGAAGGAAGATGAGCCGAAGACTAGTTTCATAACCCCAAGTGGCACATATTGCTATCTTCGGATGCCTGAGGGGCTCAAAAACGCTGGAGGAAGTTTCAGCAGAATGACTGCGAAGGTCCTCCAGTCTCAGATAGGCAGAAATGTGCTAACTTATGTTGATGACATCATTGTAAAAAGCACGAAACAGGAAAATCATATTGTTGATCTGCAGGAGACCTTCGCCAGTTTCAGACAAGCTGGTTTAAAGCTGAATCCAGAAAAATGTGTCTTCGGAGTAAAGAAGGGGAAATTTCTTGGATGCTTGGTTTCAACAAAGGGAATTGAAGCTAATCCAAGTAAAATCGAAGCTATACTTCGAATGGAGCCACCAACTACAAGAAAGGGGGCCCAAAGATTGGCAGGGAGGCTGGCATCTCTCAATAGATTCATATCCAGATCAGCAGAAAGAAATTTACCATTCTTCGAAGTGCTGAAATCAGCCGAAGTCTTTCAATGGGGATCAAATCAACAAAAAGCCTTTGAAGAACTGAAGCAATATTTGATAGATTTAACAACATTAACTCCACCAACGCCAGGGGCTCCTTTGTTGTTATACGTGGCAGCTTCGCACTCAGCAGAAAGTGCAGCACTTGTCCAGGAGAAGCTCGATGGCCAAGTCAAGAAGCAGGTTCCAGTGTATTTTGTATCTGAAGTCCTTAGTGTATCAAAGAGAAACTATACAGAATTGGAGAAGGTATTATAAGCTGTTTTGATGGCATCCAGGAAGCTTCGGCATTATTTTCAAGCATACAATATTATTGTTCCTTCTTCACAACAGTTGAAGGATATTATGAGAAATAGAGAAGCTACTGGACGGATTGGAAAATGGGCTGCAGAGCTCAATGAATTTTGCATTGATTATGTGCATAGATCCTCGATCCAGTCTCAAGCGTTGGCAGATTTCATTGCCGATTGGACGCCAGGGGCTCAGGATGAAGAAACAAATAAAGATGCCGAAGTGTGGACAGTGTTTTGCGATGGGTCTTGGGGAACCTTCGGAGCAGGAGCAGCCGCTGTCTTGATCTCACCATCCAAAGTTAAAACTTGTTATGCGGCAAGACTTGATTTTAGCTGTACAAACAATATTACTGAGTACGAAGCCCTGCTCCTGGGCCTTCGGAAATTAAAAGCAATGGGAATCAGAAGGGCGATCCTTAAAACTGATTCCCAGGTTGTTTCGGGTCATATCGACAAGAGTTGCAAGGCTAAAGATCCGAAGCTTGAAAAATATCTAGACACGGTCCGAAGAATCGAAGCTTCCTTCGAAGGATTTTCTGTCAAAAATATCCCTCGAGGAAAAAATGAGCATGCTGATTTGCTAGCTAAGTCAGCAGCACAAGGGCTGCCTTTACCGTCGGATGTGTTTTTCGAAACAATCAAGGCACCTTCAGTGGAACTCCTTGAAAGAGCAGTCCTCAATATATCTCCTGTTTATAGCGAAGATTGGAGAACAGAGATCATCTCTTACCTTCAGGGTAAGTTCCTTTCAGATGACGAAGCTTATAACAGGAGGATAGAGGCAAGAGCTCGTCCATATGTTATGATAGAAGGGGAGTTGTACAAGCATGGAGTTTGCGCTCCGCTACTCAAGTGTTTATCTAGAACCGAAGGTATAGAGTTGATGAAAGAAATACATGCAGGCCTGTGTGGATCTCACATTGGATCTAGGCCGTTACTTGGAAAAGTTTTCCGCCAAGGGTTTTATTGGCCGAAGGCAGCTTCGGATGCAGCGGAATTAGTTCAGAAGTGCGAAGGCTGTCAGAAATGTGCAAGAGATCAAAAACAACCTTCGTCTTTAACACAGCTCATACAACCCATCTGGCCATTGCAAAGGTGGGGCCTTGACTTGTTAGGTCCATTACCACCGGCTCAAGGGAATTTAAGATATGTTATAGTGGCTGTGGAGTATTTTTCTAAATGGATTGAGGCAAAGCCATTAGCCACAATAACTTCAGCCACTGTCCAAAAGTTTTTCTGGCAGAATATTGTTTGTCGTTTCGGGGTACCGAAGGCCATCACTGTAGATAATGGAACACAATTCGACTCCGAAGCTTTCAGAAATTTCTGTGATCAAATTGGTACGAAGATCCATTTTGCATCAGTCAGGCATCCGGAGTCAAATGGGCTCGTTGAAAGAGCCAACATCATCATAATGACAGGAATAATGAAGTTAATCTTCAATCAACCCAGGGGAAAGTGGCCAGATCAGTTAACCAAAGTGGTGTGGAGCCACAATACAACAACATCAAGGTCTACAGGCTTTACTCCATTCAAGTTATTATTCGGTGACGAAGCAATAACTCCGGAAGAAGCTAAAACTGGATCAATAAGAGTAGTAGCTTCGACAGAATCAGGTCCTGAAGATGCTTGCTTTGTGGAAAAAGATGCTTTAGAAGGGATCAGGCTTCAAGCTATGGAGAATATCAATAAATACCAAGCCGAAACAGTCAAATGGCGAGATAGAAAAGTTCGGCTAAAGAATATTGAGCCGGGACACTTGGTGCTTCGGAGAGTGGCCAATCCAGACACAGTGGGCAAGTTACAGTTGAAATGGAAGGGGCCTTTCTTAGTAGCATCTTCGTCAAGACCTGGTTCATACAGAATGAAGGACATGGACGGCAACGACATTCCAAGATCTTGGAATGCGGATGAGCTTCGGCGATATTATGTGTAACTTGATGTAACTTTTTTATGTTTTTTCTTTTTCATGGCACCCTTTTCCTTTCTAAAGGGGGAGAAAGGTTTTTAATGGGGCCATCATATGTAATTTCCTTTTTAGTTCTATAAGAGCAAAATCCCCCAAGGAATGTAAATGTACAAGCTGAGAACGCACCATCGAGTGCCGAAAACTGAAAAAGCGAAGAAGCTCCAAAGTCGTTCCTAAGGGAATGCAGAGCTTACAGCGAAAAGTCAACGCTGATTCCGCCGAAAGTAAAAGGCGAAGAAGCTCCAAAGTCATTCCTAAGGGAATGCAGAGCTTACAGCGAAAAGTCAACGCTGATTCCGCCGAAAGTAAAAGGCGAAGAAGCTCCAAAGTCGTTCCTAAGGGTATGCAGAGCTGATGTGTGATTGTTTCTAACGAAATAATGGCTAAGGGTATGGCTTCGGATATGTGTTTGGACATCCATTCGCACATCACATTACATCATAGCATTTGCATTCATAAACATTCATTCAGGCATATATAGGATAATCATCATCATGGCATAAGTGGTTGTTTCGGCATAAGAGAAGAGCTTCTTCGTTGTGTACAAAAAAGAAAGGTTTCGGCAAAAAGAAGAAGTGGTCTTTTATGCTTCGTTGTGTACAAAAAAGAAAGGTTTCGGCAAAAAGAAGAAGCGGTCTTTAATGCTTCGTTGTGTACGAAAAGAAGGGAAGGTGTTTTTTCGCCTTCGGCTCAAAATACTAATTTCGTCCACATCAAAGCGCCTCAATGGAAGGGTAAGGATATATTACAAGGTATGAACAAAGTTCATTAAGAACAGTTTAGCTGTATTTACAAAAGTTATTATAAAAGTCTCTTGAGTTTTTTCTACAGTCTACTCCTACTGATCTTCACCGGGCTTCAGCTTCGGCGGCATATTCTTTAAGCATCAGTTTCAGCTTCGTCATCCTACATGAATCAAGGTATTGTGAGTAAAAATCAAGTTTGAAGGAGAAGGTAAGCACAAGGTATGATTTCTTACTGGTTCAAGATGACTTCGAGCTTCGTCTCCAGCCTTTTCTCGCCCGCCTTTTGTCCATATCATTTTTATAAATCTGTTTGAAATGCTTCGGGCGAGGTCAGGAATATCGTCTAGAATTGATGGAGATAGAGTGAAATTGGGCCTGTTGACGATTTTTCCATGATCACAGCCAGCCTTCAGAAATGCTGCAACAGTGCCCCGAGAAGCTACCCAGGCACAGAAGTCACCATGCCCGGCAATAACTTCGTCAAGCTCATCAATTTCAGCTTCAATATGTTCGAAGGTTCTTGGCAAATCTTCAGCTGACGGGGTAAATTTCTCACTGCTAGCTCCAACTGAGTGGAATATTTTTCTCAGTCGTTCAATACATTTGTTGCTAAATTCCAAACATTTATCTTGAAGGCTCCCCAATAATTTTTTCAAAACTGAATTTTCTTGGACTTCGGCTTCAAGTTTTGCATTTAGTTCTTGTTTTTCTTGTTCAAACTGTTCAGATTGGCAGAGAAGCTTCGTATTCAATTCCACTACTTTAGCTTCGGCTTCTGCCAATAAGCCTTCAGTTGCCTGAAGCTCAAAGTTCTTCTTTTCAATAGTAGCTAATTGCTCTTTATTTTGCTCTCTAAATTTTCAATTATAACCTCGTGCTTTTTGTCTTCCAGATCTTGCTGCATTTTCAAAGCCTTGCTCAGCAGCATACTCTGCACGTAAACAACCTTCGTTAAGACAGGTCTACATTATTGAAAACAATAAAAGTCAAGGCAATAGTAGTTCACCTTGAAATTGGAATAAAATAAACTACCAACGATATGTTGTCGTCGGTAGCGGCTAATGTCCATTTCCAGCTTCGGAAAACCGATACTCTTTGATAGAGTACCGATGACCTTAGCTCCAGTTTGATCCCGGATGCAGTCTAATTTTTCATCGTCAATACCCCCGAAGAGGAGTGCTCCTGGTTTGTATCCGCAGGATTTGGCATACTCTTTAAGCTCTTCTATCTCGGTTTTTGACAATTCTTCTCCAACCAAGTTTTGGAACATGAAGGCTTCGTCCTCTGAAGCTTCGTCAACAATTTTCTTTCCTTTCCCAGACACTGCGGCCATGGTCTCTTCGGTGGCAGCAGCAGCTTCTTCTGTGGCCATGTCTAGCAGTATTTTGTCGATATGTTCAATTGTGCTTTCCAAGTTCAAACCGTCAGGTGAGGTAGCTTCGGCAGCCGCGACCTCCAAAGGTGGGATTTCAATATTTGTTATTTCTTCAGCCGCTGGTATCTTTTGAGCTGAAGCTCTCGGTGGTGTCTTGTCAATGACTTCTGTCACTATGATGATTCTTTGTCTCTTTGTTCTAGTTGTTTTCTTCGTTTTTTCGGGCTCCTTTTCCTTCTGAAAAAACTTTGTCAGTTGAGGCCCCAATGGACTTAGCTTCGCAGGCAGGGATTCAGTCATTACCTTTAAAATCTCTTCCACGTCAGCGGCAGAGCGTGATGCGGGAGTCTCCTCTTCGTCAGATGCTTTTCGCTTCGGAGATGATATTTTCTTCTTCGGAATATTCTTCTTTTTTGGTGGTTCTTCCTCATCTTCATTTAAAGCTTCGGCTCCCCTTTTCCTTTTTTGGACCCCGGCACCTTTGTTCAGATTTTCATAGTCAGGGTATTCCAAACCCAGGGCGTCCAGCACTCGATTCAGCCTTCGCTTCGGACGGGTGCCGAAGGCCGCAGTCAACAATTGATCTTCTTTTTTGGAATAATTGCCGAGTATTTCATTGCACATTATTTCAATTGTGTCCAGCCATTCTTGGCAAGGATTTTTAAAGTATTTCTTAAACTTGTAATAGTAAGGTAACCGCACAAGTTCCCTGTTGGGGGCCTTCGTCCTCCGAAGGTCCTCAAAAACATGATTTAACAATGTTTTCCAAGTGGATTATGTAAACAGGTATCTTCGGACTCAGAACTATGAACATGAAGTATGGTCAGGACAAAGCCTGAACCAGATGAAGGGGGATTAAAGTGGAGGACGGGCTGATTACCAAGTTCCGCGAAGGATGGTGCACAGCCGAAGCTGTGCGCAGGGAAGCTTCGTCGCGATAGCAGAGAGGGGAACCGACTTAAAGATGAAAAGACTACTTAGGCCTCGACAGATTTCCATAAGTCATCAGCAAATGTAATGGACATGAATGTAATTTTGTATGGGCTGTGTCTCACGCCTATAAATAGATGAACAGTACTCCCGTACTGTTCACGCTGACTTGGCATTTGCTTTTGCGTCACGCTTGTACTTTTTACCTTCTCTCAGGACCGAAGGTACATTTGTAATTTGAAATCATTTCTATTTTTCCATGTTAATAAAATAGAAATAATTCTATAATGATGTTTATATTATATTTCATGCTGTATATGAATCCTTCGTCGTTACTTGTTATATTTACGAAGGTATGTCTCTTGTGACCTTCGTCCGAAACTCATTATTTCTCGAAGGGGAATAATGTTTTGAAGGACGAAGGACTTTAACACTTAACACTTTTTATGTTGCCTTGTTCTTAACTCTTAGCATTTGAGAACAAGTCCCCAACATTGGCGCCCACCTCCGGTGAACTCACTTCCACTTCGAGTTTTTGTGAACACCTTCGGAAGCTATAGACCTTCGCTATGGCGCCGAAGAAAGCTTCAGCGACTGGGGCAGGAGCACTACAACCGCTGGACCACAACCAGGAGACCGTCTCTCTTCGGGAGGCCCGAAGCCAGAAGAGAAAAGCCGTCAGCCCGACGCTTGAGGAAGAAGAGCTAGACCAAGAAATCAGAGAGATGGAGATGCTACATCAACAAGTGCAAAGGAAGAAGGAGAAGATGGCCCGCCTAGCTGAGTTGCAAAGGCAAATAGACGAAGCCTCTGAGGAAGTTCGCCATCTCACTCACGATGAGCAGAACAGAAGGCCTCATCAGAAAGACCTTCATCAGGAGGGCTTCGTCAACGAAGATGACTGGTATGATAATTTCCATCAGGGAAATTTTGTTTTCGATGATGCTTCTCCTCTATCTGCTGAGCTGCAGGCTACACCTTGGCCTCCGTCCTATAAGCCACCCCAGCTTCCCATGTTTGACGGCCACTCCGACCCGAAGCAATTCTTGATGAGCTACGAAGCAACAGTGTCTTCGTACGGGGGCAATGCTGCAGTCATGGCGAAGTCTTTCGTTATGGCCGTCAGGAATGTTGCTCAGACTTGGTATTCCTCTCTTCGGCCAGGAACAATCACTTCATGGCAGAAGCTGAAGGATATGTTACTGACAAGCTTTCAAGGATTTCAAACGAAGCCGGTCACAGCTCAAGCCCTCTTCCAGTGTATTCAGGATCACGAAGAATACCTTCAGGCGTATGTCCGAAGGTTCTTACGATTAAGGGTGCAGGCACCAACGGTGCCCAATGAAATCGTTATCGAAGCCATGATCAAGGGGCTTCGTCCTGGACCTGCAGCTCAATACTTTGCTCGGAAGCCTCCTCAGACCCTGGAGAAATTGCTCCAAAAGATGGATGAGTACATTCGCGCTGACAATGATTTTCGCCAAAGAAGGGAGGAGGCCTTCAGATTTTCTGAAATGACCAGGGGCTTCGGAGGAAGATACTACCCGAGGCACGTCCGTTCCATCCACAACACTCAGAATGATGATAAGGGGAGTCAGCAAAACAGGCCGCAGTGCTCCTCACAGGCTTCGGGGCGACAACAAACCTCCTTCCGGCCACCAGCTCCAAGAGGCAGAGGCGCCAGGGGCTTCGGCGGAAGATTCGGAGATAAGCCAAGGAGACTGTTTTGCTTGTTCTGTGGAGAAGGCAAGGGCCATACCACTAGGACGTGCCATGTTACAATCCAGAAGCAAAAGGAAATAGCCGAAGCTGCATCTCAACAAGCTCAGCCAAAGCAGGTCATGCATACTGCTTCGTATCATCCGCCTTATATCCCACAATACATAGACAACCACCCTGCAGCTTCTGTAGCTTCGGCAAGTCAACCTCAAGCTTCCTGGCAGCAGCTTCCGCCTCCACCTCCATTGCAGCAAGGTCAACAGCCAGGTCAACAGCCAGGTCAACAGCCAGAAGGGAGTCAATACGCTCCACATCAGAGGGACTTCAGAGAACAGTCCGAAGCTCGCACAGTTAACAGCACTGTGCCAGAGTCGAAGCACATCTATTGACATATCCTACCTTTGATAGCAGTCTTTTCTATTCAGTTTTATTTCCTGAGAAGCAAAAAACATTGATAGTTTTCATGTAATAATTTCGTTGTTTCCTACGAGGAAAATCTATTTGCTCCACAAGCCTAAGTTGCTGAAGCCTAAAACTTTTTCCGTTACCAAGGAGAACCTTCGGATTAAAAATCCTTCGGAGTAACAGAAAGTCGTTCTAAGGAACGCAGAGTAAGTTTATGAAGTCACAAAAAGCCGTTCCAAAGGGAGCGCAGTGTAAGTTTTCTGCTCAGAAGTCGTTCCTAAAGGAATGCAGAGCCTACAGCGAAAAGTCAACGCTGATACCGCCTAAGTAAAAGGCGAAGAAGCTCCTAAGGGAGGCTTACAGCGAAAAGTCAACGCTGAAACCGTCTAAGTAAAAGACGAAGAAGCTCCAAAGACGTTCCTAAGGGAATGCAGAGCTTACGAATATGTTTTATGTTTATCTTCGGAACAAATGACACATGCATGACATAACATCATCACATCATTTTGCATAGCATAAGCATCATACATCATATTGCATTTGGCAAGAGAAGGGGGTACTCTCAACCTTCGAAAGGATGCTTTGAGAAAGTGACATCGAAATTGTATAGCTTCGGAATACAGTTTCGAAGAATATTTTTACGAAACGTGGGCGAATTTTATCAGATCAATATCAAAGTTGTATAGCTTCGGAATATAGCTTCGGAGAATGTTTTCACGAAGCATGGATATCATTCATCAGAGTTATTTTAACGAAGAATGTCTTCTTCACGAAGCATGAAAAGAAGGGAAGGTGTTTTTTCGCCGAAGGCTCAAAAATGGTATGTATTTAAAGTTTCATGCATCGTAAAGAATTCAATAATGAAAAGAGACTTAAATATTACATTCAAATGTACAAAGTGTTGCATAGATTACACGTTAAATGTTTTTTCCAAATAGCATCTAATCTTCTCTCAATACTGCTTCGGCGGCTTCATTCAGAAGTTGGTCAACAACCTTGTCCATGATACTTTCGGCCATTTGTTTAATTTCTTCATCCCCTTTTGTGTGGGGGTCGGCAGTTGGTTCAACAGTTTCTGAGCGAAGAGAACACTTCTTCATTACTTTTACAAATCGCGAGCAAAGTTTAAAATGAAAATTACAACGCAACAAGAACGACTAATTGGTACCTAATTGTCTTTCGGGCTCCGTACTCCTTTCGGCAGCTTCTGCTACTTTTCTAGCATCATGAATGCCTTTTTCGCTTCTTTGGATGATCTCTTGCGCCATTCCTCGGCCGCCGTCGTTCCAGATATCAGTAAAAAATTTGCCACCAACCACGCTTGCTTCGGCCGAGGGGTCCTTGATATCTTCGGAAGAAAAGGTAGCTTCGGACTGAGCTAAAAATTTTACATGCCCGCAACCTTTCTTCTCTAAGACGGAAGCAATTCCTCTGGCGCCCGAAAAAGCGCATATGTCGCCACGACTATTCAGAATCTCTTCGAAGGCCTCTGCTTCGTGGCTAATCCATTCCAGCGGATCTTCGGGGTTGCCTCGAGAAAAATTCTCTTCGCTGGAAAAGGCGCCGACGCTAGCAAAGCTGGTTTTAATTTTATTCACACATTCTATAGATTTAACATAGCATTTCCCCTGAGATGTGCGAAGCTCCTTAACTCTTGATTCCAATTTGCTGACCATAAAATCACTAAGTTCTCGTTTCGTTTCCTCAAGCGCGCGCTCCTCTTTAGCTCTAGCCAGCTGTTTCTGAAGATCTTTAATCTCGCGTTTTTGAGCTTCGGTTTGGGCCTTTGAAGCAGCTTCGTCTTTTTTCACTTTATCTACCAGTGTAAGCAGAATTTTATCTTTTTCCAAAGCTTCGTTTCTCAGTTTGATAACTTCGGAGCGTAAATTATTAAACGCAATCTCATAACTTTCATCTTCGGCGCTCTTTTGCGCTCTTAGCGCGTTGCTTAGGATCAGACCCTATACGAAAAAGAATTCATATAAGAAAAAAAGGAATGAGCTGCGTAAAAAAATAATAAGGGGGTTTTCTTTTCAAGCGTTTAATTCCCGTACCTTCAGGCTGTTGTACGCAAGACTATCGGCGAGATCTTCTTTCGTCATAGCGCTTAATCCAGATTCAAGCTTCGGGAAACCAATACTCCTGGCCATCTCTCGGCAGACAGATAGCTCTTTGTTGTCAGACAGGCAGTATAAGAAATCATCTTCATCTGTCCCATTGAATATTACTGCCCCCTTTGGATATTTTAGCTCCTTTGCATAATGGTTAGCTTCATGAGTTTCTTCTTCAGATAGTTTTTTCCCCGAAGCATGTCGTATGATGTAATCACACATGCTGGCAGGCGCTTCGGGGATGGCAGTGTCAGTTTCTTCAACTAAAATTGGTTCTGGTATTTTTATTGCTTCGGCTTCCAAAGTTTGCTCCTTGAAGGGCTCTGAAGGCCCAGCTTCAGCTTCAGCTTGTTGCGTCGGAGCTTCAGAAGAAGCTTCAGCAATTTCAACACTCTTTTTTGGAGTTGTGCTTGAAGACTTAATTGTCTCCAAGACATCTAGTACATTTACCATTCTCTTCCTTTTTGGGGTCACCATTGGACCCTTTTGGATTTTTGCTGCTTCAGCAATTGCTACAGGACTCAAAATTTCTGATGCTTTTTCCTTAGTCGGGTTTTTCGCTTCTTCCATTTTTTCTGTGGATGGCACTTCGGCCATCTCTGCAATTTCTGGCAGCAAGGTTGGTTGTTCAGCTTCGGCGGCCGAAGAAGTTTCTCCGGTGAACTCAGGCACCGAAGCTGGTTCAATATGGCGTGGTCGGTGTGTGAGGACCTTCAACCTTTTTCCTTTCGGTTCTGGCTCGCTAGGGGCAGTTGCAGCTTCTTCTTTTTCAGAGGTTATGTTTTTCCTTTTTTGCCTTCGGATGGGATAACGATAATCAGGGTAGAAGAACCCGACTGCATCAAACACTCGGTTGAGTCTCTTCTTTTTTCGGCCTCCGAAGGCTGCTGATAGTGCAGTATTTTCAGCCTTCGAGTATGCCCCAAGTAATTCATCACTTAATGTTTCAATGCTTTTCAGCCAGTCATCATCAGGTTCAACAAATTTATCTGCATATTTGAATGTGTACCTTAATCTGACTAGTCCGCCTTCGTCGGACTCTTTGATGGTTTCCTTCGGCATTTCCCACTTTTCTGCAAGTGGCCATACCCTGAAGGCAATGTGTTCTTGGACCAAGTCCCTTGTCCCAATAAACGAGCAGACTACCCCGAAGGCTCTTTGGCATTCTTCGGCGGCTTCGTCCATTTCGACCTTCGGCCTTCGAAGACCGAAGCGTTGCCAGATTGGGTGCATAATGATACTCTTCACATTCTCTTGAGCTGTTAGATCATTCTTTACATAAAACCATTCAGTCATCCAGGCTCCGGGCCACCTCTTCCGAAAGGTCGGCACAGGGCAGCTCGACCCGGAGCGGGCGCCGAAGCTGTAGCACCCAAAGTTGTTGTGGTATTGCTCCTTTCCCCAGGGCTTCGTCTCGTATATTAACTCATGAATGTTGCAGAAGCTTTTAGCGTTCGGTTCCAAACCTTGGCTCCTCGCAGCCCAGACAAACACTCCCATTCTTATGATGGCTTCGGGAGTGATTTGATGCAGATAGACTTGAAATGTCTTTAGTACCTCAACAACAAAGTTGCTCAGGGGGAATCGAAGCCCAGCCTTGAGGAAGCTTCGGAAAATCACAACTTCATCTTCTTCGGGGGTGGGAGAAGTTTTTTCCCCGGCATCAGCTCTCACAATAGATATGTCCCGGAAATATCGCCCCCTCATATTATCAATGTGACTCTGCTTGATGGTTGTTTTCCCAAAAACTGTGTGGCTTGGTCGCCACGGTCGATCTTCGGCCTCTTCCCCACCACTTTCCACATCATAGCTGTCGCTGTCATCAGTATCTTCGGACAAACCTTCGAGAATCTCCTTCGTGATTTTCTCTGTATTTGTCTCTGCCATCGCTATCAGGAACCCCAGATTCTTCTCCTCCTCGAGACTCAGCTTCGTCTCAGCAGGGATCTTCAGCTTCGTCTCAGCAGGGATCTTCTTGTCTTCAGACATCTTCGGAAATGCTAAAAAATTGTTCCCGAGGCCGAAGCTCCGAAATCAAAAGGACCAGCAAATCTTAATGAACAAGAGCTAAAAATTTTAGTGGGCCGAAGCAAAAGGCAAGTGTGCGTACCAAATGAGTTCGCGATGTGATCTTATTTATACGCCTAGGGCGTTGAAAATTGAAAGGCCCCGCTTGTCAGTGAATGTTGCTATTCTAGCAAAGGGAAGGTGTTTTTTCGGACCTTCGGCTCAAGGCCTTCGTCCATATCGCAATCTGAATTTATTATTTACAAATCAATATTGCGAGGGGCTACTGTTGGGGGCCTTCGTCCTCCGAAGGTCCTCAAAAACATGATTTAACAATGTTTTCCAAGTGGATTATGTAAACAGGTATCTTCGGACTCAGAACTATGAACATGAAGTATGGTCAGGACGAAGCCTGAACCAGACGAAGGGGGATTAAAGTGGAGGACGGGCTGATTACCAAGTTCCGCGAAGGATGGTGCACAGCCGAAGCTGTGCGCAGGGAAGCTTCGTCGCGATAGCAGAGAGGGGAACCGACTTAAAGATGAAAAGACTACTTAGGCCTCGACAGATTTCCATAAGTCATCAGCAAATGTAATGGACATGAATGTAATTTTGTATGGGCTGTGTCTCACGCCTATAAATAGATGAACAGTACTCCCGTACTGTTCACGCTGACTTGGCATTTGCTTTTGCGTCACGCTTGTACTTTTTACCTTCTCTCAGGACCGAAGGTACATTTGTAATTTGAAATCATTTCTATTTTTCCATGTTAATAAAATAGAAATAATTCTATAATGATGTTTATATTATATTTCATGCTGTATATGAATCCTTCGTCGTTACTTGTTATATTTACGAAGGTATGTCTCTTGTGACCTTCGTCCGAAACTCATTATTTCTCGAAGGGGAATAATGTTTTGAAGGACGAAGGACTTTAACACTTAACACTTTTTATGTTGCCTTGTTCTTAACTCTTAGCATTTGAGAACAAGTCCCCAACATTCCCCTTCTTTCTTCTCCCCCTCTAGCTTCGGCATTTCCCATTCTTTTAAAGTAGGGAAAACCCTGAAGGCCAAGAACTCTTGAACCAGGTCCCTAGTACTGATATGCTCTGAAATAATTTTAAACTCAGCCAGTGCAGCCCAAGTGGAACCTTCTAATGACATTTGGCATCGTGGTCTTGTTTCTCCGAAGATCAATTCAAGAGGGCTTTGTACCAGCTTCTCTTGGTCTTCGTCAACTTTCACATAAAACCATTCTGATTTCCAGCCTGCCGGCCATTTGCTTCGGTAGCTGATTACAGGAAACTTTGTGGTTTTCCGATAGGCAAAATTGTAGCAACCAAAGTTATCATGTAATCCATCTTTTCTAGCCTTCGTCTGGTAATGCAGCTCATGAACTCGACAAAAGCTGTCGGCAAACGGCTCCACCGCCTGGCTTCGGAGGGCCCAGATATAAACACTAAGCCTGACGATGGCGTTAGGAGTCAACTGATGAAAGTAGATACCAAACTTCTTCAATACATCTGCAATAATCCTATGAAGGGGGAATCTTAACCCAGCCTTTAGAAAGCTCTTGAAAATGACTATTTCATCCTTCTCTGGCTTCGGGGTAGTTTCTTCCCCCCCGAAGCGAAGTAGCTTCTTCTGACTCTCACTGAAATAACCTGACTTTACCATCTTGGAGAGATCAGCCTTCGAAACGGTCGACTTTCCGAAGTCCAAGTGGCTGGGCTTACTGGGCATGGCAATGCGATAATCATCTTCGGGATCAGTTTCTTCAATGTTCTCTTCTTCTGCTTCGGCAGTTGCTTGTTCTGCTTCCACAGTGGGGGTTCCTTCCGAAGTTACCAGTCCGGATCGTTGCATTGCTTCGGAGATGGGAACAGTCTCCGAACCTTCAACCTCGCCCCCCTCATGCTCAACCCTAGCGGTAGATCGCACTCTGGCCATCTAATTCTGAGTTTGTGGAAATTGAATACTTTTTCCTTCCGAAGTCTTTCCTTCTGACGAAGCAGACTTCAAGTTGGAGCTTCATTCGATTCCGAGAGTCAAGCTTCGGCTATGGTTAAAAATTTTGGCAGCAAAACAGTGCAAATAGCAATGAATGCTGTGGTAACTTCACACCTACCCGTCTGTTTATATAGTGCTGCAGGTAAGAAGGCGAAACGCCAGGATTTTTACACCAGGCGGACAGTCGCCTGCACTCGCTGCGCGGTGGACCGCAGAGACCAAACAGTAACTCTGCAAGGTGGGACTGCCACGCGCTCGGAAACTGAATCGTTTCTCGACAACGAGCTCAGGGAAGGTGTTTTTTGGACCTTCGGCTTCCTGAAGCTTAAGAAACTTTTTTCACGGATCAAGCTCGTTATGAAAAACGATCTAGCGCCACGAAAGGGGCTACTGTTGGGGGCCATGCTCTGTCACGCCGAAGGTCCCGCAGAAAGAAGCAGCTTCGGTGGAAGCTGTCCGCAAGAGATGACCGAAGGTTCCTCTTCATGAAGCTTCGGCATTACAAACCGACTTAAAGATAGAATGACCTTTTAATCCATAAAGGTCTGAGTCAGTGTTGTAAACTTTTATGAGGGGCATAATTGTAATTTTTCACAGGTTGTGTCCTGTGTCTATAAATAGATGAACAGTACCCCCGTACTGTTCACGCTGACTGGTACACGCTCTTGCATCACACTTGTATCTTTGTCTTTTGCCAAGCCGAAGGTACAAATGTAGTTCAATATTGCTCTTATTCTTTCATGATTATATAATAAAAGACACAGAATAATGTTATATGATTATTCACGTTATTCTCTCATGTTTCATATGCTTCTCCCTTTATCGGTATAAATTATAATGATGAAGGTATGTCCTTCATGACCTTCGTCTGAAGATCGTTATATCCTAAGGGAAATAACACTTCGAAGGACGAAGAATATTTACCATTAACTTTTTTCTGTGTTGCCTTGTTCTTAATTCGTAGCAGTTGAGAACAAGTCCCCAACAGGCCCCTTGGATCAACGATCGACGACCCGGAGTTTAAGTTGCCCACGTGGATTCACGCACGCATGATTTGGATCGGACGAACCAGATCAGTTTGGCCGAAACGGTACGCGCGAGCCAATCCCAGCCACTCATCCGTGAATATACGGTGCACGCGTGTCTTCCCCCGGATCTAATCCAAGCCGCCAATTTCAAATCGACGGCCAGATGCACCTCGTCAATTTCCCCCCTAGGCCCCCCAATGTCTCAGCCTAAGAAGCACTACCGACATGAACGAGAACCTTAGTAGTAGCTAGGTGGAAAGATGGGTCTCACCGAGGTCCTGGCGCTGGCGCTGTTCGACGCTGGAATTTCGGCCCGGTGAAGACCCGGCCGAGGTGTGAGTCCAGTGACCTTCCCCACTTCCTGGTTGACGCGCGATGGCGTACTGCGCTGACCACCGACGTCGCGCGATGACTCACCGCCCGCGTAGGTCCCGATGAAAGCACTACGCAGACGGAGCAGAGGGACGGAAACCGCAGTGCTCGATGGTGCGAGCTGGGGTTAGCATCAGACGGCTTGGGTGATTTTCTCAGCCGCAACGACGATCCCTGGAGACTAGGAGCAGACGGGGATGGGGAGGGTCTTATACCCCGCGGCCAGATCTTAATCTTCTCTTGCTGTTGCGGATTTGACCGAGAATCACGGCAGCATCGCCTACGGAGTCCGCTCAGGCAGATACGAGATACATGGCTGAACCGGCAAGGACCCACACGTCATTGGGTTAAGGATGACATCAGCCACGATGTCATGGTGACATCATCGAATAAAGAATGATTTTCTCACCGGCTAGAAAGTAAAAAAGAAAAAAAATAAAAAGGAACCGTGGGCTACACTTAACACTAGAGCTGGGCCGAGCGACAACAACACACGTAAATCTTCTTTTCTTTTTCTTTTTTATTCTTTGTTTCTTTTTTTAGTCTTTATTTTTCTATTTTAAATTTTAATTTGCAAAGCCCAATTTCAACCAAAATTCAATTTTGAGTTTCCTCAAACAAAAGAGATGTTGTAGTATGAAATAAATATTTATTTATTATATTTGTTGCTTTTATTTACTAAGTAAATGCTCCGAATCATATTATGAAGATAAATTTACTTATTGTTTGTTTTTAGGAAAAAACATGATGAGTGGTCATTAATTCAAAAATGAGTATTTGTTTCTTACTTACTTTGAGTGCAAGATATATATATATATATGTATATATATATATGTGTGTATAATTTCTATTTATTTTCTTCTATTCCGATAAGTGTTTGTATGCCTGAAATTTAATAAGCACCGGATTCACCAAATAGGAGTATTTTCTATAGGATATCTTACTATCAATTTTTTATACAAATTTTGGGCCTTACAGCCAAGAAGCATGTGAATGGCTAGCCGAAGCAACAGAAGCTGCAAGATGATTGCTCACATATTCTAGTATATAGGGAGAGTGGCACGAAGCAGTGTGTAAGACCTGCTTCGGCTGATTCTACCGAGCTTCGGCTTCTACGATCTCCTTTTGCTTCAGAATAGTGATTTGGCACATTCTTGTAGTATGACTCTTGTCCTCACCACAGAATAAGCAATAGATTTTCCTGGGTTGATCCCCATATCTTCCTCCGAAGCCCCTGGTGCCTCTGCCCCTTGGAGTTGGAGCTGGCGGCCTGAAGGAGCTTTGCTGCTGCCCTGAAGACTGTGAGGTGTACTGTGGCCTCTGAAGCTGGCTTCCTTTGTCATCATTCTGACTGGAGCTGTGGATTGATCTGACATGCCTAGGGTGGATTCTTCCTCCAAAGCCCCTGGTCATCTCAGAGAATTTGTAAGCTTCTTCACTTCTTTCGCGAAAGTCGTTGTCAGCCCGAATATACTCATCCATTTTCTGAAGAAGCTTCTCCAGAGTTTGGAGTGGCTTCCTGGCGAAGTATTGGGCCGTAGGTCCTAGCCAAATACCCTTGACCATGGCTTCAATGACAATTTCATTGGGCACTGTGGGCGCTTGTGCTCTTAGTCGCAAGAACCTTCAGACATACGCCTGAAGGTATTCCTCATGGTCTTGCGTGCACTGGAACAAGGCCTGAGCTGTTACTGGCTTTGTCTGAAAGCCTTGGAAACTGGTAACCAGCATATCCTTGAGCTTCTGCCACGACGTGATTGTCCCTGGCCGAAGGGAAGAATACCATGTCTGGGCCACGTTTCGGACTGCCATGACGAAGGACTTTGCCATGACAGCTGCATTGCCTCCGTATGAGGATATTGTTGCCTCATAGCTCATCAAAAATTGTTTTGGGTCCGAGTGCCCATCGTACATGGGTAGCTAGGGTGGCTTGTAGGATTGTGGTCATGGGATAGCCTGCAATTCTACTACCAAGGGAGAAGCATCATCAAAAGTAAAGGTATCATGATTAAAATCATCATACCATACATCTTCGTTGAATAAGCCCTCTTGACGAAGCTCCCTGTGTTGGGGCCTTCGGTCTTGATCATCTTGAGCAAGATGACACACTTCCTCAATAGCTTCATCGATCTTCCTTTGAACATCGGCCAACCGAGCCATCTTCTCCTTTTTCCTTTGCACCTGTTGGTGGATGATTTCCATGTCCCTGATCTCTTGGTCCAACTCCTCCTCCTGGTGTGTTGGACTAGTGGCCTTTCTCTTCTAGCTTCAAGCCTCTCGGAGAGAGAGAGTCTCCTGGTTTGTGTCCAGTGGCTGCAGTGCAGCCCCTGGAGCTGTTATCTTCTTCGGTGGCATGACGAAGGTCGATGCTTTGCCGAAGGTTGTGGAAGTGAGTACACCGGAGGTGGGCGCCAATGTTGGGGACTTGTTCTCAAATGCTATGAATCAAGAACAAGGCAACACAGAAAGAATTTAATGGTTAATGTCCTTCATCCCTCGGAACATTATTTCCCTTAGGATATAACGATGTTCGGACGAAGGTCATGAAGGACATACCTTCATCGTCATAGTTTACATTGATAGAAGGAGAAATATATGAAACATGAGAGAATAACATGAATAATCACATAATATTATATACATATCTTTATTATATAATCATGGAAGAATTAAAACAATATTGAATTACATTTGTACCTTCGGCTCGACAGAAGGCGTAAATACATGCGTGACGCACGAGAGAATACAAGTCAGCATGAACAGTATGGGGGTACTGTTCATCTATTTATAGGCACAGAACGCAGCCTGTGTAAAATTACATTCATGCCCTTCATATTTAGTATTAACTTAAGAACAATCTGTCGAGGGCTAAATAGTCTTTTCCTCCTTAAGTCGGTTCCTTTTTCTGCTATTGAGCCGAAGCTTTCTTGTGTACAGCTTCGGCATTGGTTCAACCTTCGTTCTGACCCTGCTTTCCATATTGTGTACAACTTCATCCCATGTCTGAATGTTTCTGCACATATATTATACTTTGGGAAACATTATTAGTCATGTTTTTGAGGACCTTCGGAGGACGAAGGCCCCCAACACGCTGTCTACGAGACGAAATTGGAATAAGGATTAACGTGCTGATACCTGTGTCAAGCGTTTGAACGTACTAAACACATGTTGGGAAATATGGTAACCGGTAAGCCTAGTACCTGAGTGAAGCCGGGCGCGAACTTTACTCCTCACTTGTCCTGAGACGTGGTCTCCCATTCCGGATATGGTGGCTACAAGTGCGGTCACTGCACGGCGGCAGCCGGGGTCAGCGGAGCATTGTATGATAAGGCGGTGAGCCCTGACCGCGAACGGGGGATCGATGGGGACAGTTGATATGTCTGGGGACGGAGTGCCCTCACATGTCGTGTGTTTAGGTTTACCTTGCAAGGTTAAAACTCGATTCGAATCGTCTGCTTCTCACAACTAATGAGACTGCTTGATCCATTGTACTGCATTGAGTAACAAGTGAAAATGAGATGATTGGCAAAAGATGTTGATTGATATAATGTTTGATACCATGTATGAATAGTTAGGTACTCATCTAGTCTAAAATTTAAAACTTGATTATAGAATCAGCTAGTACTTTTGGCAAACCAAACCCACTCAGCCAAACAACTTCATGGTATAGAGGTAGAGGAGTAGACTCCTCACACCGGTTAAGTCTAGCTGAGTATTAGTATAATCAGCCTTGCTTGTGGCATAATTTTTGCAGGTACTCCTTGGATGATTTGGTTGCTGGTATAACTTGGCCTTCGTCCTGCCACCGGGATAGACGGTCGAGAGGGTTACTGCTTCCGCAGGAGAGGACCACGAGGAGTATCGTGGCCAGGCTTCACCATGTTACTCGGTTTTCTCTGTTAGTTATTTCCGCTGCACTAAAAACTATTGTTACTGCTTTTTGAAACTCCGATAATGTAATCACTACTGATACTTCTTAAATTTGTGGTATTATGCTTTATTGTATTCCTGTGTGCTTCACCTTTGAGTGAGCTAGTGGTATTTGATCCTTGGTAAGTGGCTTTATCGGACTAGATCCGAGAGACTGACAGGTTATTCTGATTTAAGAGTGTTGCTGCCTCTAAGGCGTGACTCGGGCACTTATGCTGGAATAATCTAGACGGTTCTACCATAGTCTCGCTCCCCAATTTCTTGACCCCCTAGGCGGACCTGGGGATCATCCCCAAGGTCTAGAGTTACTACGAGAATGATCTAGGGATCCTCACTGTTTTATCCTAAAAGGCGCCAACAGCAATAAAAACAAGTTGGTCTGGCATCTTCCATGCGTCAAATGTAGTGCACACTCCAGCCGCGTGGACAATGTGATATAGCAAAGAGTGTTTCGAGAGGAAGCTACGCCACACATCTACACGTTACTATCAAAACAACTGTTAGCGCCTTCCTTGGAGTTCTCTCCTTCCCACACTCTCATCTCTCCCCTTCTGGCCACATATTCTATCCAAGAACATAAATTCATCGGCATAAGAAACTCCGATCCGACCAATCCAGAATCGCCGATTGCTGCCCAGATCAGCCATAGGAATAAAATGCCTTCATGATCCGCATGTGCATGCGCTCCGCCCTTGCAATCTGACCCTTGCCACCCATCCTCATCGATCTCCCAATAAAATGTGGCCGACGGACCCAGAGTATGGCCTGTCACCCAAGAACACCATCGGCATCGACGTGTACAACCCTCCACCGGTGAGTTACCTCCTCCCGCGCGCGACGACGATTCGTGTTCCTTTAATTTATCTCTTGTCGATAAATTGTAGGTGACAGCGTACATTTTTGTGTTGGCTGTAGATTAATTACTGAAATTTCCAGTACGAATTGATCGTCGGAGCTAGCTAATTAATTAATTAATCCCGTGTATATATATGCAATGGCTTTGTTCTGTGATTAATTAAATGTGCATGCGTCCGTATGCACATAGTAAGAGTTTTGAACTATGATTCTTTTCCGCCATTGATAGCTAACAAACCCTACCCTACCTAAACATAGCTAGCTATTGGCGAATGAGTCAGCTACGGAATACTAAAAATCAATCCAGGACCATGCGTTCACTAAACTAGCTAGCTAGTTAAGCAGTTCCCGTCGTCGTCGATCATACTGGTACGGTACCAAGTGTGCGAATAATATATCATGCATGCAGCTGCACTGGACGAGCCTCCTGGTTCTGGCGTACCAGAGCTGCGGCGTTGTGTATGGCGACCTGAGCACGTCGCCGCTGTACGTGTACAAGGGCACCTTCTCCGGGTCGCTGCACAGGTTCCTGGACGAGGAGACGGTGTTCGGCGTCTTCTCCGTGGTGTTCTGGACCATCACGCTCATCCCGCTGCTCAAGTACGTGTTCATCGTCCTCAGCGCCGACGACTGCGGCGAAGGCGGCACGTTCGCGCTCTACTCGCTGCTGGTGCGGCACGCCAAGTTCAGCCTGATGCCCAACCAGCAGGCCGCCGACGAGGAGCTGTCGGCGTACTACAGGCCCGGGTACTCGACGGAGGAGACGCCCATCCTCAAGGCGCTGCGGAACTTCCTGGAGAAGCACAGGAAGTCGCGCACGTTCCTGCTCCTCATGGTCCTCTTCGGCGCCTCGCTCGTCATCGGCGACGGCGTCCTCACGCCAGCCATGTCAGGTACATTATATTACATTGGTGTCTGCCGATTATATTTGAGGATAATTTATTTGATGATTTCATTTTGTCCCACTGCACCCAGTGCTGTCGTCATTCTCTGGTCTCCAGGTCCACTCCAACGCGTTGACACACGGTAATCCGGTCCTTCAGTTTAATTTGCATCTCCCTCCCAACACTTAATAAGATTTGATTTGGGATGACGACGATAGGTGAGGTGGTGCTACTGTCGTGCATCGTGCTGGTGTGCCTCTTCACCCTGCAGCACTGGGGCACGCGCCGCGTGGCCTTCCTGTTCGCGCCCGTGGTCGTCCTTTGGCTGCTCTTGCTCGCGGCACTCGGCATCTACAACATCGCCGTCTGGAACCCGAGGATCCTGCGCGCGCTGTCTCCCTACTACGTCGTCAGGTTCTTCCAGCGCACCGGCAAAGACGGCTGGATCTCGCTGGGAGGAGTGCTACTCTCCATGACTGGCACCGAAGCTATGTATGCAGATCTTGGCCACTTCACTGCTGCATCCATAAGGGTACGTATGATTAGTTGTCTGTTTGCCATGACATGCATGGGAAATAATTAATCGTGCCTGTTAATTAATCGAACAGATCGCGTTCGTGGGCCTCATCTACCCGTGCCTGGTGTTGCAGTACATGGGACAGGCGGCCTTCCTGTCCAAGTCTCCCGACTGCAACATCCACTTCATCTTCTTCGAGTCCATTCCCCGTACGTGATTGGAATAATTAGCTCAGCTAGCATATATTGCCGTTTCTGATGTGAAGCTGAGAGTCCATTATATTGCACGCGCGCGCGCAGGCCCCATCTTCTGGCCTGTTCTGGTGATCGCGACGCTGGCGGCGATCGTGGGCAGCCAGGCGGTCATCTCAGCGACCTTCTCCATCGTGCGCCAGTGCACCGCGTTGGGCTGCTTTCCGCGCGTCAAGATCGTGCACACCTCTAACCGCATCCACGGGCAGATCTACAGCCCCGAGATCAACTGGATCCTCATGCTCATCTGCCTCGGTGTCACCGTCGGCTTCCGTGACACCGACCTCATCGGCAACGCCTACGGGATGGCGTGCGCGGGAGTCATGGTGGTCACCACGCTCCTCATGGCGCTCGTCATGGTCTTCGTGTGGCAGCAGGGCTTCATCCTGGCAGCCATGTTCCTGCTGGCCTTCGGCTCCGTCGAGTCTGTCTACCTGTCCGCCGCGCTCATGAAGGTGCCGCAGGGCGGGTGGCTGCCGCTCGCCCTGTCTCTGGTGGTGGTGGCCATCATGTACGTGTGGCACTACGGCACGCGGCGGAGGCACCTGTTCGACGTCCAGAACAAGGTGTCGCTCAAGTGGCTGCACGCGCTTGGCCCCAGCCTTGGCATCGTGCGCGTCCCCGGCATCGGCCTCATCTACTCCGAGCTCGCCACCGGCGTGCCTGCCATCTTTTCGCACTTCGTCACCAACCTGCCGGCGTTCCACCAGGTGCTGGTCTTCGTCTGCGTCAAGGCCGTGCCCATCCCCCACGTCCGCTGCTACGAGCGCCACCTCATCGGGCGCATCGGCCCGCGCGAGTTCCGCATGTACCGCTGCGTCATCAGGCACGGCTACAAGGACGTTCCGGGCGACGACAACGACTTCGAGAACGACCTGGTCGTCCGCATCGCCGAGTTCGTACACATGGAGGCTGCCGAGGCCGCCGCCCACGCCGACGCCCCGCGCTGCAGCGACGCCTCGGTCGACGGGCGCATGGCCGTCGTCAACCGCCCGTTCGACCTGTCCCGGACGGGCCTGCTCATGCGGGCACCGCTCCCCAACCCAGAGGACAGCGTCGTCGTGCGCGCGGCCACGGCCGCCACCACTGCTGGCGACAGCAGCAAGACGGAAACGATGCAGTCGCTGCAGACCATGTACGAGGCCGAGTCTCCGGGGTTCGCCATCCGGCGGCGCATCCGGTTCGAGATCGACGACTCCACGAGCGAGAGTATGGACCCGGCGGTGAAGGAGGAGCTCAGCACGCTCGTGGAAGCCAAGCACGCCGGCGTCGCCTACATCATGGGGCATTCATACATCAAGGCAAGGAAGAGCTCGTCGATCGTCAAGAAGTTGGCCATCGACGTGGCTTACTCCTTCCTTCGCAAGAACTGTAGGGGCCCCGCCGTGGCGCTCAACATTCCGCACATCAGCCTCATCGAGGTTGGCATGATCTACTACGTCTAGCCAGCGTTATTTTTTGGGTTTTTTAAATTGATGCTCTCAGTTTTGGTGGTGTGCTCATCTATACCCTTAGTCGTGTTTTTTGCTCAGCTGCGTCCCTCTGTTGTATAGCACGGGAAGAGCACAGCTGAGCAAAAAACACGACTAAGGATATAGATGAGCACACCACAAAAACTGAGAGCACCAACTTTTTTGTTTTATCTCTTCATCAGATGATTCAATTCTTTAGCCTGAGGCAAATTTAATTAGGTTTTGGAATCCTTGATTAACTCTGCACAACGTAGGATGATCCAAACATGCTTACTAGTATTTGATCAGTCAGTTGTACTCTGCATCACTATTTTATATTCTTTAGTGTGAATAAACAGAACATTTCTATGAAGTCCCTTCTCTCGCAAATGGAAGGCTTTCAACAACGTCCCCGCAACATGATTTGACCGGAAAGCGTGATTACGATCAAAATTTGTGACTAAAATATAGACGGTTAAATAGTATAGATTAAATCCGAATCACATGCATGTGATCTTCTCTATACAGACAGAATCGGCAAGTGTGGTAAATCATCAACTGTCTTAGCCCAAATACAATTGTGTTTTGAGTCATCCTCTAGAACTTGTGTATTCTATTTAGGGGAATGCCCCCAAATCTGTTGGAGGTAAATATAAGCTTGATGATTATAGTAATTCTCACAATAGGAAAATGAGAAATCTTCGACGGCCATGATATCTCCGACGGCTTTCTTGGAAGCCGTCGAACATAAAGACATGCGTCCGACGGTTGTCAGCCAAGCCGTCAAAGACAACCTTATGTCTGTATTGTCTCATGGATTTATCACTTAAATTCAATTTTAAATACTTTTATAAATTTCTTGAATTGCAAAACCATGTTGAGCGTCTTTTTGATTGAAAAATCATCACAATACAGACAGTCCCGTAGGCAAATATCAAAGGCTTCACCTAAAAAACTCTTGGAAAGAGGTGGCAATGCACCCAAGGGTGAGATATACATGTTGCATGGCGAACATCTGTCTTCTGGAAAATATACATTTTTTGTCCATAGACTCTAGACTCTAAGAAATAGACACTTCCAAACTAACCTATCCGACATATTCTTATCTATAGATACAAGCGCATGTCGATTGGCTTCTAACAAATGTTGAGCTCGTCGGCCAACTACTGTTGCACCAAACTAATTAGGATCTGACAACAACACTTTTATCACACATTATGTATTACTAGTACAATACACCTGTGTTGCAATGACACACAAATTATTCAATAAATTATTAGTGCCCAACGGTTATATAAAAACGAACAACACATACAACTAGTTGCAAATAAACTTATTAATTTCAACACAACCACATGAAAAGATAACAATATCAACCTAAAATCATATCTTGTTCTGGAAACCAATTGAAACAACCAAGTTATTCATGGGAATATACTTAAACTACGGCACTGATCTAAAGCAACATATCGACATGCAATATTTCAGCATATAGACAAGACACTAACACCACCCTCAGACAGTTCTTGCCCTTACGTCATTCAACCAATTGATATTTTTTGAAATCATAAAATGCAGTCATGAGCAAGCAAAGTATGGAATGCTCACCATGGGCACTGTGGTCATGGTGCGGCACATAACCCTCGAATGGCATTGGAGGGCCCAATCTTGTCCCGCAGTCGGTGGTGGTGGGCCTTGCACTGGTGTTGGCATCGTGGAGCGAGGGCTACAGCGCAAAGCAGAGCGCGCACCAGGCAGCCGGTTTTGCAATAAGGGCGTGAAGATGCAATGGATTTATAATAGAATTAGTTTTGTGTCTAGCGAGATAAGGCTTATCAAGGTGCGGGCATCATTATGTTTCCATATTTGTTAGGTGACACATAGGGTTGAGGAACAATCCTACACGCTTTATGCGTGACGCACGAAGAAGCATGGCAGTGAAAACTCATGCTATATAGGAGTCGAGATGTAGACGAGCAATCCAAGTGTTATATCATACATGTCATCAACTTAACAAGTCAAACTTTACCATAAAATGGATCTGTGTTGTTAGTATCCATAATGATCCGATTCAAAATCATATTCCAACAATCCAATTGTTAGATCATACAACAAGAATATGCCATCAACTTAGGGCATGTTTGTTTCCATAGTGCTAAAGTTTAGCATTTGCTAAAGTTTAGCACCTACTAAACTTTTGCTAAACTTTAGCACTTGAGGGCTATTTGGATACAAGTGTTAAACTTTAGCACATCACCTTATTTAATGCCAGAGGGGCATGCAACCATGGGAGAGAGAGAGAGCCCACTATTGGGTGGGAGAGAGAGAGAAAGGAGAGAGAAATAGAGTTGGGGATCACTTTTAGCATAGTTTAGCACCTTTGGTGGAGCTAAAGTGCTAATGGGTGCTAAATTTTAGCACATCACTTTTAGCAACCCTTTTTGTTTGTTTAGTAGTTAAACTTGCAAAAAAGTTCAGTGCTAAACTTTAGCAGGGGAGACAAACGGGGCCTTAACTGCGGAAACTTTGCCATTAAATGGATCCATGTTGTAAATGACCATAATGATCTGTTTAAATGGTATTTTTGGTCAGCTTGACTTAGGCCTTGTTTAACATAAGCTTTAAAGCTCATGAACTTCATTATTTATCTATAGTTATAATGACATCTGTTAGTTAACTTTCTTGCAAGAACATGGTATGGAAAACTAATAGCAAAAGAGAGCAGAAGAGTAGCCGTCTGGCATAAGATGAAATGAGTGCTTGGAAGGTGATCTTGTCATCATAGAATCTGATTAAAATGTAGTCTACAGTGGAAATAATATGATAATGAATACCAATTAGTGCTGATAGTAATTACTGTGGGGGACAGATATCACCCGGGTCCACTAGAAGGATAAAAGACCTCACGAAAGGCCCAAGGGCCCCATAATTCGTAAGGTCATCCCCTCGTGGGCCTGGGAGGAACGACTAGTGGAACGAATTAACACAAGGCCGGGTCGGCGCAAGCCTAGACGGCCCAACAAATTCGAGCAGTAATCGCAACAGTGACCCGACCTTCTCGCGCAGGGGCCCCGTACATCGGAGCTGAGCGAGGATGAGTCGGTTGAACTATAGGAAGATAGACTCAGTTAGTTCACTATTCCTTTGGCACACGTTGTTATCGTATCCACATGTAATGCCCCACGGTCGAGTATATAAGGCCTAGGGGGCACCCCTTCAAGACGATCGACATCACTCATTACTCAGCCATTCACCCCGTTCTCTATGTTTTCCAGCACTAGAGAACTCCCTTGTAACCCATCACATAAAGCACTCTCGCCAGGACGTAGGGTATTACGCATCTCAAAGCGGCCTGAACCTGTACATCATTGTCTACTATTTCTCGTGCGCCCAGCACGAACCATCGAGCTACAGTCGGTAACACCGTCCTACTCCTAAAAGCACCTTGAGGGGTAACCCTGGGTGTGCGGTCTGACCTAAAACACCGACAGCTGGCACGCCAGGTAGGGGGTGTGTCATCGATCCAAGCTAGCTCAATGGCCGTCACCTTCCAGCACAAGATCATCCTCCGCCCCGGATCCATGTTTTGCTTCGGTACTATCTCATCTGTAGCGGATGAGGAGGGAACTCTGCATCGTCTTGCGGATCCGCCAGAAAGAAAGCCTTCCTCAGAAATCTCCGAGAAAATTGGGGCGAGGCAGGAAAAAGCGCAACCTCCAGCGCTCCGAAAAAAGATTACCTTCAGCAAGCTAGGAGCCGAGGGTCCTTCAGCCCGGAGAACTCCGCTGTCCACCTCTCCAACAAGGGAAGGGACACCGATCACAAGGAAAAAGGAAGCAAGGGATCATCAAGCTGATCTTTCCGTGCCTCCGCCCTCAAAGGAGAACAGAAAGAAGATCGTCGTGATAGCTACTCCATTCTACCCCGACGTCCTCTTCATCGAGAGAGTGGAATCGCCCCCCATCTCCGACGACGAGCCGACTGCACCCAGTGAGGAACCTCCTTAGCGGGAATCCCGCCGACAAAGGAACCGATGCCGTATTTGTCCGGCGACATCACGAGGCCGGAGAGCGGGACCCGGCGCAACCTGTGTCGCGAGGCTAGGTCTCGGAGATAGGAGAAACTCCAGAAGAACGTGTCTTCAGAGAACGAAGGAAATCCCGACGACGCGATCGTCGACGGGCTCAAGAACAGGCCGAGCAGGAGACAAGACAACGTCAGGAAAATGCACTCTTCGAGCGCAACCTGAACCCCGACTTCGCCCGAGCCATGAACACGCCGAGTGAAGTCAGAGGGGTGTTGGCTCGGATAGCTGATGGCCACCCTCGGACTCCCGACGCCGAGGGCTATCGGTGGCTGTTCACTCAAGCAGCCAATCACCTTCTACCCCTTGCTCACCCGCCGAACGATCTACGACACGCCATCAACAGTCGCCGGGACGCACGGAGCTCCATCAATGCTTCGCGTGAACGACGACACGAGAACGAGACCCGTTGTCGGGAAGAGTACGACCGGGACCACGACATCCCAGCACGGAGTCAGGCTACCAGGACCGAGTCGGCCACAACTTCAAGTGGCGGCACCACCCAGGGACGGTCGAGGCACCACGACGACCACTCCCCTCCCCAGGACAGACAACATCATCGACGACAGGAGGACACATGTGGAGTATCGGCACTTACTCCGCGCCTCAGGGCCATTCAATGGCCCCCTAACTTCAAGGTATCCAACGTTGACAAATATGAACCTAAGCAGGATCCGGGAGGCTGGCTGGCCGTCTACACCACCGCTGCCCGAGCTGCTGGGGCAACCGAAGACGTGATGACTGCATACTTGCCTATCGTCCTCGGGCAAGACGCACTGTAGTGGCTGCGACACCTACCCCGACATTGCATCGATGACTGGAGCGACTTCAGTCGGCGCTTCACCGCCAACTTTCAGTCTCTCTCCGACAAGCCGGCGCAACCATGGGACATCAAATCCATCAAGCGTTGAGGGGACGAAACTCTTCGGTCATACCTCAAAAGATTCTAGACCATGAGAAATCGTATCCACGAGGTCGCGGAGGCAACAGTGATCGAGGACTTCTACAGGGGATCCAATGACTCAGCCTTCGTCTGAACCATATTACAGAAGGCGCCGACTACCTCTGAGCAGCTGTTCCGGGAAGCCGACCTCTACATCACCGCCGACGAGCGAGCTCAGGACCTCATCGGAGGAGTGAAGCCAGCACCGGCGGCACCACGACGCAACACGAACGAGCAGCCCAACAAGCGTTGGGAGAAGAGGCCTCGCGAAGAAGTCCACGCCGCCAGACCACCTGCCTCTCGCGCCCGTGGAGGACCTCGTGGAGGCAAATGCACGCTGGACGACATCCTCGATGCCCAGTGTCCATACCACAAGGACATGCGCCACACCCTTCGGAACTGCAGAGACTTCAAGCACTCCGTCGGGCACGACCGACCCTTCCAACCTCTACCTCCTCCCCCACCGCGAGGAGAGCAGGAGAACGCGACAACCCCAGCAGCAAGAGGAGGGAGGAGGTGGAGCCTTCCCGCGCGTCGACAGAGAGGTCAATGTCATCTTCGGTGGACACGGATCGCAGGAGAACAAGAGACAACAAAAGCTCAACGATCGCCAGATACTGGTGGCGGCTACCGGTCCTCCCGCCCCATACCGATGGTCGGAGCACCCGATCACCTTCACCCAGGCAGATCAGTGGCTCAACTTTGACCACACAGGCAAATACCCGCTCCTCGTCGATCCGGTGATCTGAGAGAGCAGGGTGAAGAAGGTATGAGTGGACGGGGGGAGCAGCATCAACGTCACCTTCCCCCGGACACTCCAAGGCTTGGGAGTTCACCTCAAAGAGCTCCACGAGTCGGACACTCCTTTCTTCGGCATCGTGCCGGCTTAAGGAGAATACCCACTGGGCCACATCTACATGCCGGTCACCTTCGGAACTCCGGAGAACTACAGAACCGAGTTCCTAAGGTTTGAGGTGGCAAACTTCGACTGCGGGTACAACACCATCATCGGGAGGCCTGAATTGGCAAAGTTCATGGCCATCCCGCATTATACATACATGATATTGAAGATGCCAGGACCGCAAGGGATCATAACTGTGCGCGCTGACTTCCAAGGCGCCGCAGAATGTTTCCGAGTGGCCATTCAGGTGGCCCTCACCACCAAACCATCGGCGACTTCTTCTGCGCAGGCGAACTCAAAGCCTAAGGAAGATCTTGCGGTACCCGCGAATGAAGCTCAAGCCGCGACCTCTATGTGGCCGACTAAAGAAACCAAAAGGATCAACCTTGGGTTCGCTGATGAATGCAAAACCGCCATCATTAGCTCCAGTCTGGATGACAAATAGGAAAGCGCGCTCGTCCAGTTCCTGCAAGATAACCGAGATGTATTCGCATGGCAACCTGTGGATATGTCAGGAGTCCCGAGAGAACTGGCCGAGCACAAATTGAAGGTCTACCCCCAGGCGAGGCCGATTCGGCAAAAAATACGTCGTTTCACGCCCGATAAGAGAGAGGCCATCCGCGCGGAGCTGGCTCGCTTAGTCGCGGCTGGATTTATTAGAGAGGTGTTACATCCCGAGTGGTTAGCCAGCCCTATTCTTGTACTCAAAAAGAATAAAGTGGATTGGCGCATGTGCGTCGACTATACGGATCTCAACAAACACTGTCCAAAGGATCCCTTCGGGCTTCCTAGGATAGATCAGGTGGTAGATTCCACCGCCGGATGTTCTGTGTTGTCTTGGATTGCTACTCTGGGTATCATCAGATTAGTCTGGCAAAAGAAGACGAGGAAAAAACAGCATTCATCACTCCATTTGGAGCTTTCTGCTATACCTCCATGCCGTTCGGCCTCAAAAACACTGGAGCAACTTATCAGAGAGCTATTCAAACATGCTTAGCCAATCACTGGGGCAAGCGTGTGGAAGCTTATGTGGATGATGTGGTGATCAAAACAGAAAATTCGGAAAATTTCATTGAAGATTTACAGCTGGTCTTCAACAGTCTATGGCGATATCGATGGAAGCTTAATCCCGAAAAATGTGTTTTCAGAGTACCAGCAGGAAAGTTACTCGGGTTTATTGTCAGCCACCGGGGGATTAAAGCTAATCCAGAAAAGATCGAGGCTATCATGAGGATGGAAGCACCACGATCACAGAAGAAAGTTCAGAGACTTACCGGATGTATGGCAGCTCTGAGCAGATTTATATCCAGCCTGGGAGAAAAAGGCTTATTATTTTATAAGTTACTCAAGAAGGTGGACAAATTTCAGTGGACTTCAGAAGCACAGGAAGCCCTAGATGCGTTGAAAAAGTTCTTGACGACACCACCAGTGCTGAAACCACCGCGTCGAGCCATGCTACCAGCTGAAGATCTGTTGTTATATATCTATTGCACGACTCACGTGGTGAACACCGCATTGGTAGTCAAGCGAGCAGAAGAAGGACATGCATACCCAGTACAACATCTTGTTTATTTCATCAGAGAAGTTCTGGGTCCCTCGAAGAAGAAATACCCTCAAGTTCGAAGCTATTATATGCAGTACTTCTAACTGCACGCAAGCTCCGTCGCTACTTCGACGACCACAAAGTCATAGTAGTCACTGGATTTCTGATAGGAGATATTCTTCACAACAAAGAAGCCATCGGGAGAATAGCCAAGTGGGCCTGCGAGCTGGGATCTCATGACATTGAATTTCGACCTCGCACTGCCATCAAAACTTAAGCACTGGTTGATTTCGTATCAGAGTGGACCGAACAACAAGTACCGGATAACCCAGAAACCGCAGAAGTATGGCGAATGTATTTCGATGGCTCGTTAAAGCTGCAGGAAGCAGGCGCAGGGATCCTCTTTACTGCACCTGGAGGCGAACACCTCAGATATGCCCTTCAGTTGTTATTTCCAGTCTCTAACAATGCAGCAGAATACAAAGCTCTTATTCATGGACTGAACATTGCTATATCACTGGGCATCAAGAGACTGATGGTATATGGAGATTCTCTGGTGGTCATAAGTCAAATAAATAAAGAATGGGATTGTTCGAACGATTCCATGGGAAAATACTGCACTACTGTCCGGAAATTAGAAGACAAATTTGATGGTCTGGAATTTTACCATTTAGAGAGAGATCAAAACACGGTAGCCGATGTATTGTCCAAGCTAGGATCCAGTCGAACTCAGGTCCCGCCTGGAGTTTTTGTTCAAGAAATATTACACCCAAGCATTTCACTGGATCGGGCAGAGGAATGTAATACTCTGAGCCAACCAGAGTCAGATTCTAATGACTAAAGGGGGCCGATCATCAAATATATAAAGAATGAGGAGGAGCCAGATGACAAGAATACAGCCGAGCGCATCGCAAGACAGTCATCTCACTATACACTCATTGGGGAAACACTATACAGAAGGGGCGCATTAGGAGTCCTCATGAAATGCATTCTCTCAGCTACTGGAAAGCAACTTCTGGATGAGGTCCATGCTGGGCAATGTGGAGTACACGCAACATCCAGGACCCTAGTTGGGAAGGTCTTCAGGTCGGGTTTCTACTGGCCAACAGCGAAGAGTGATGCAGCCGAGTTAGCCCAGAGGTGCGAAGCTTGCCAGTACTTGTCAAAACAGCAGCATCTACCAGCACAGCAGCTGCAGACTATACCCGTAACTTGGCCGTTCGCATGCTGGGGATTGGATATGATTGGACCTTTCAAGAAAGCTCAAGGAGGATACACTCATGTACTGGTGGCTATCGACAAATTCACTAAATGGATAGAGTTCAAACCCATTGCTTCTCTAACTTCAGCTAAGGCAGTGGAATTCATACAAGACATAATATTCAGGTTCGGGATACCGAATAGCATCATAACTGACCTGGGATCCAACTTCACTAGTTCAGATTTCTTCGATTTCTGCGAGCAAAAGAGCATTCAGATCAAATATGCCTCGGTGGCGCACCCAAGAGCCAACGGGCAAGTAGAAAGAGCCAACGGGATGATATTAGAAGCACTCAGAACGAAAGTCTTCGACAAGAATGAGAAGTTCGCAGGAAAGTGGATCAGAGAGCTGCCGTATGTGGTTTGGAGCCTGAGAACTCAACCTAGCCGAGCTCTGCATGGAAATACTCCCTTCTTTATGGTTTATGGTTCGGAGGCAATGCTACCTGCTGATCTCAAGTTCGGGGCACCGAGGTTAATCTTTGAAAACATAGCAGAAGCTGAAGCTACTAGGCTGGAGGATGTTGATGTACTCGAAGAAGAGCGACTGAATACGGTGATTCAATCAGCGTGGTATCAGCAAACTCTGAGGTGCTATCATGATAAGGCCATACGACATCGATCCTTCGCAGTGGGAGATCTCGTCCTCCGCCGAATTCTAACGGGGGAGGGACGACATAAATTGTCACCTCTATGGGAAGGACCATTCATAGTAGCAAAAGTCACTCGGCCGGGATCATATCGTCTCACTCAGATGGACGGCACGGAAATTGGGAACTCATGGAACATAGAACACCTCAGGAAGTTTTACCCCTAGCTACATCCCAGAAGCTCTTGGAATGATGATGTATTCCGTAAATCGAGAAATATATCATCAATAAAAAGGTTTCAAAGGCACTCAGATTGTTCGCTGTCAATTGGCATACTTAATTAACTCGGGGTGACCACTAGGCCCTACTAACGGAGCAATCGGCTTAAGTCGGCAATGACTTAAGGCAGTGCGACATTCTCACACTTACTTAACTCGGGGTGACCACTATGCCCTACTAACGGGCAATCGGCTTAAGTCGGCAATGACTTAAGGCGGTGCGACATCCTCACGCTTACTAAACTTGGGGTGACCATTATGCCCTACTAACGGAGCAATCGGCTTAAGTCGGCAACGACTTAAGGCGGTGCGACATGCTCACGCCTACTTAACTCGGGGTGACCACTATGCCCTACTAACCGAGCAATCGGCTTAAGTCGGCAATGACTTAAGGCGGTGCGACATGCTCACGCTTACTAAACTCGGGGTGACCACTATGCCCTACTAACGGAGCAATCGGCTTAAGTCGGCAATGACTTAAGGCGGTGTGACATGCTCACGCTTACTTAACTCAGAGGTGGCCACTATGCCCTACTAACGGAGCGGTCGGTTTAAGTTGGCACTGACTTAAATTGGCACGACACGCTTGGCACGTTTGCAATCACCCATCTTAGGGCAACTTCTATGCTCCACGACGAAATTTCAAAACAATCACACTACATTTACTTCTACAAATGTAGATACTATGGAATTCTAACAACAGGAAAACAATAGTAGCATTCAGTATTCAAAAGTGTTCTCTAACAAAACATTCGAGCACATTAACCACACATTCAAAGCATTCAGTGTTTTCTATTTAGTAATGTTCTTCTCAGGAACAGCTGACGAAGAAGGACGACTCGAGGAATCAGGAGCGGCATTCACATCAGCCACTATGTCATCAGGAACAACCACGCTGGGTCTCCTCATCAGGATCCGCCCCGCACGAATAGCTTTATCCATAGCTTTGTTGCGCTGGGCCCTCAGAGTAGCAGAAGTCTCTTCAGCAGCCTTGACAGCCAACCGAGCAGTTTCTAGCTCTTAGGCGACTGATTTCTTGGAAGCACGCAGATCCTTGATGACAATATCTTTGGTCGACACCAACTGCCTGAGGCGAATCACATCATCTAAGGACTCTTGCAGCTTATAACGATGATTGTCCAACTCCTCCCTGGTGAAACGATGACTCCTCTCCAAGATGGTCAACGAATTGCTGGCATCGCGGTATAGCTTGTCATGGTTGTCGCGAGAAGTGGCGAGGGCACGCTTTTCCTCCTGCAGTTGAGAATCAATTTCTCCAACGTCAAGCAAACATCAAGAACATAGCAGACAAGGGCAACCAAAAGTTTGGTTCAGTAGCTACCTTTGCAGAGTCAAGCTGAGCATTGAGAGTGGAGTTCAGCGTGTTAACATCATTCAGAGAAGCAAAAACCCTGGCCAGTTCAATCTGACCTTGAGAATATTTTTCTTCAAGATCAGAATACCGCCGAGCCATGTCTGTCAAGAAATAGTCAAGCAAAGGTGTTCAGTTAAAAAGCAGATCGATCAAGTAGCCAAAAAAGGTAGCAAAAGAGCACTGACCGGCATTTGCCACCTCCAAATCAGATACACGCCGCCGAAGCAGCACTGGATTCCAATGCGCCAGAGACAAAGCTCCTTCTGGGATAAAGGAACCCTGCAACCTCAGCCGACTAGACATCTCATCAACCAACGCCTAGCATCAATAACAGACAAGCATGAGAACAATTATCTGCCTGGGGTAAAGTCAGACCAGAAGAAACCAAAATACCTGGAGGTTGGAGAAGAATGAGGGAACCCCCAAGTCGTGAGAAGTCAATTGATGGCTTGGCGAAGGATCACCAACCGGAACAACTCGCAACGCATCAGTGGGAACCAATTCAGTGTCATCAGCAGAAGCCAGAACTCTGTCATTTGGTGCGCTGGCCTCTAAAGCGACTCCTTGACCCAAGGTTTGGGCTATCGCCATGCAACCAGAATGTGGAGGAGAAGACCCTACGTGAACATCCATGGAAGTGTGGGAGGGAGAACCCACTCGGACACTCTCGGGGGCTGGGTCACAGCTTGCGCTACCCATCCGAGCCGGATCATCTCCGGCAACACCCTTGGGGGCTGGGTAAGCGCCAGCACCATCCTGGAGGGCCGAGTTCTCTGCAACAGCCACCTCTAAGGCTGAAGGACCCTCAGTCACTTCCGTGGGAGCAGTGCAATCTAGACCAGCCTCCTGACCCTCAAGTCCGCGCTCTAAGGTCGATGAGGCGCGGGACGCTGCCCGGGATGACCCCAACCCGGCATCGGGCACATCAGCACAAACATCCATCACGCCACCATCTGCCGGCTCTAACAACAGATCTTCTGGAACCATGTCTTCAAGAGTTTGATCAAAGTTCACCAAAGATAATTCTTGCAGACCAATGAGGGCAGACAAGGCAGGAGAAGGAACACCACTACTTTCCCCACTAGCTATGTAATGCCGGCTGTTCTTCCGAATCAGAGGGATTTCATCCTCTTCTTCATCATATTCATCAACAACACGGACAGTACACCCATTGGGGTCAACTTCATCAGGATCACACCCATTGGGGTCAGCAGCAGTCGGGTCACACCCATTGGGGTCAGCTTCAACAAATTCAGGCACTGGCACTTCCTCAGCAACAGGAACAGAAGGACCGGCATCCTGATCCAAGCTAGACACTCGACGAAGACGTCTCTTCTTCTACTTCTGCCCCTCAGCAGGAGAAGTGGGTTGATCGGCTCGGCGAGAACGCTTCGGGCGAACACTGTCAGACCTCTGAGCATCCAAAGCTTTGCCGGCCTCAGGGATGGGCGCAACCACCAGTGTTTCAGTAGGAGCGGCGTCAGAAGAATCCTCAGCTAACATATCCAGCATGGCACTTATCTCTGCGTCACTTGGATTCAAAGGCACCTCAAAATGAACCTGCCTCTCATCGTCAAGAATTTCTCCGAGTGAGGCAACCGAAGCACTAACTTCTTTGGGAGAGGGTCGCACTCTAAGGCCCAAACCGCTATCACCAGCAGGAGGATTTGACATGAAACTGGTAAAGGCCTGGGAAGGAGGCAGATTCCAGGCCGAGTATGCAACAGGAGCGCCGATGTTCGACACCTTGCCTCTGAGCATCATCTCGAGCCGGCTCACCAAGTCCACAGCAGGAATTCGTCTATTGGTTACCCGGGTTGAATCAGCTTGGCCTTGATACAGATAGGCCGGATACGCTCTGTCTTTCAGCGGCTGAATATTCTAGAAAACAAAGTCAGCGACCACAGCTTCTGCAGTCAGACCCCTTTCTTTCAACAATCCAACTTTAGCTAGCAGAGCCCCTGCCTCAGCCACCTCCTGGTCTGTGGGCGATTCGATCCAGCTCGAAGTGCGGACATCCGGTTGTCTCCCTGACCGTGGGGGGAGGGAATTCCCATGATTCTCCACGATGAACCATTCCAGGCACCATCCCTTGATGCTATCTTTGAGTGGGATGTCGAGGTAGTCAGTCTTCCTCCCACGACGCATATCCAAGCTCGCGCCCCCCACCAGCTGGTGCTGCCCTCCGGCCATCCTAGGCCGACAGTGGTACAAATACTTCCGAAGGCCAAAGTGGGGCAAAACACCAAGAAAGGCTTCGCATAAATGAACAAAAACAGAAACTTGAAGAATGGAATTGGGGTTCAGATGGGTCAGATTCAAGCGATAGAAATCAAGGAGACCGCGGAAGAAAGGAGAAATGGGAAGAGCAAGTCCGCGGATAAGAAAAGGAACGTAAATGACGGATTCGTGGGTGTCTTCTGTCGGAACAGTGACCCCACGGCAGATCCGCCATGAACAGAGCTCCTTCGGAGGAAGAACTCTGATAGAAATGAGATGAAGAAGGTCAGATTCAGAGACAACAGACATATGGTTACCTGCGAGACAACTGACTGTTGGGATCGATGGGGGGAATGATTGTGACAGACGAACTCGAAGCTTTCCGCTTGGGCGCCATCTCAACCTTGCTAGCGAACGGAGCGGAAGCAATATTGCAGGAGAGCAGAGAAAGCCTGAATGCAGAAAAGCAGAAACTAGGGCACGGAACATGGAGGAGTGCGACAGTGCAGTACATATGGGGTTTTCCCGGGCCAGACGCCATTTCTAAAAAGTGCCCAGTCATCACCCGACGGTTATTTCTAAAACGCAGGCGTGCCATGTCATCACCCAGCAGTTATTTCTAAAACGCTAGCGTGCCATGTCATCACCCAGTCGTTATTTCTAAAACGCTGGCGTGCCATGTCATCACTCGGCCGTTATTTCCAAAACGGCCGACGCAGCCCAAGTTAACTCAGCTGTTATTTCTAAAAACGCTGACGTTACCTGACTCCACTCGGCCACTATTTCCAAAGCGGCCGACGTGGTTCGTTATCACTCGGCGGTTACTTCTAAAACGCCGACGTCGCCAGCAGTCACTCGGCTGTTATTCCTAAAACAGTGACGTGGCTCCAGAAGATTCGACTGTCACCTCTAAAACGCCGACATCGCCAGTAATCACTCGGCCACTATTTCCAAAGCGGCCAACGTGATCCGTTATCACTCGGCTGTTACTTCTAAAACGCCGACGTCGCCAGCAGTCACTCGGCTGTTATTCCTAAAACAGTGGCGTGGCTCCAGAAGATTCAGCTGTTACCTCTAAAACGCCGACATCGCCAGTAACCGCTCAGTCGTTATTTCTAAAAACACCGACATGGCTCGCTATTGCTCGGCTATCACTCCTAAAAGCCCTAACATCGCTGATAATCACTCGGCCACCACTACTAAAGCGCTGGCATCGTGAAGAAGGCAGTCTGAAGCACGACTCAATGATTCTAAGTCGCTACTCAAGCATTACGTTCAAGAAACAACCTCTGCAGTAGGCATTAACACGATCGACGATCAACAAGAAGGCAAAATGATACACACAAGATGGAGCGAAATCATTCTTCATTATACGAGAAGCACTACCGAACTTACAAATCAACTCATTATGAGCTGATGCTTTCCCTACTACTACATTACATTTCACTAACTATACTACTAGCTACTACTACATTATTTCGCTAATACTATTTCTACTACTAATCTACACTAACATCTAAAACCAGTGGCGTCTAGCCACTGGCCTTGTTGCTGCCCTTGCTGCCGCCGCTGCCATCGCCGCTGCCACCCTTGCCGCTGCCGTCACCGCCCTTGCCGCTGTCGCCGCTGTTGTCACCGTTGCCTCCGTCGTCGTCGCCGTCACCGCCGTCGCCGCCGCCGCCCTCCTCGGACGAGTTGGAGGAATTCTCCTCGTCCGAGGAGTACTCCGACTCATCCGAGCCCTTGAGCCCGGCGTGCTCGACGACCCGGATGTAAGTCCATACCTCCGCGGGGATCCCCTGTGAGTCGTCTGAATCATCAGACGATGCCGGGGGAGAGGCAGGAGCCGGAGAGCCCTCAGTCTCGGAGGAGAACTCCTCCTCCGAGTACTCCGAGTCACCGATGTCCTCCGAAGGAGGAGTCGGCTCACGATTGCGCTTGTCGCCCGAGTGATGCGAAGAGCCACCACCTTTCTTGCTCTTGCCCATGGCAGAGTGGAAGGAAGGAGAGGAGATGAAATAGCAAGCAGTAGCAAGAAATGTGAAAATGCCGGAGAAGCAAGAGCACTATTTATAGAAGAAGAAGGCAACCGCTCACCTCCTACCATGGCCACCGAACAGTCGCAAAAATTCAATATGCAATTCAAACCGTCTGAAGACACGTCAGGTGGCTGACGCCGTTTCACGTAACACGACACCCATTGGGACTCCAGTCAACTGCGCGGGCGATATGATTACACCCGCGGTCACATCAAGTTACTACTCAGAAGCAGTTTGCTAAACGCTCAGCGTACCAAGCCGTCCCTTGCCTACACCCATTAGGGGGGACGCCTAGAAATTATCAGTATATTTTCCAAAACGGTCACATCCGTACATTATATGCAATGAATACTCCAAGACAGAAGAGAGATATCAGCAAGGATCAAAGGAAAGCCAAATATAGCCGATAAGGTACAAGTCTAATCAACATAAGCATCAAAGCACGAAGTGACATGAAGACTAGTCAAGGGACATCTATCGAACGTCCAATCAGTCGCAGATCAAATAAATGGCAGGACCTAGCAAGATATGGCAGATCACGTACTCAGCCTCAAAGACAAAAATGTGTGCTGACCTCTAAAGCATAGTGTTAATAATATAATGCGGATCTCCGAAGGCATTCAACAAAAGGAAAGGAGGATTCCCAGAAAAAGGCACGAAATAAAGACCTTCGAGTGGATTATTTTCAAAAATCCACTCGAAGCTCGGGGGCTAAACCGCACCTTTGGTGCACCCAATGAATCATCATCCCCGAAGAAGCAAAATGCTGACCTCTAAAGCACAAGGCAAAATTAAGACAAGGCTGACCTCTGAAAAAGCACAAGTGGAAGATGAAAGTGATTTCTGATAATACTTGAAGTGAAGACCTTCGAGTGGATTGTTTGCAAAAATCCACTCGAAGCTCGGGGGCTACACCCATTAGGTGCACCACCCAAAGAAGTTCGAAGTCCAACAGTGCAAAATACTGACCTCTGAAGCATGAACCTGAGACAGAACACCAAATTTCGAGGAATAATAGCAGAAGAAGACAATAAAAAGAAAACGTGTTAACCAGATCACTCAGAATCCAGAAGCAGTGGCCCGTCAGACTTATTTCCAAAGCATTCCCTGTTAAAATCAAATACTGCAAGCTCGACCTAGGATCTTTGGGCTTTTTTTTCAAAATCAGCCCAAAGATCGGGGGCTTGTGGGGGACAGATATCCCCCGGGTCCACTAGAAGGATAAAAGACCTCATGAAAGGCCCAAGGGCCCCATAATTCGTAAGGTCATCCCCTCGTGGGCCTGGGAGGAACGACCAGTGGAACGGATTAACAGAAGGCTGGGTTGGCGCAAGCCCAGACGGCCCAACAAATTCGAGCAGTAATCGCAACAATGACCCGACCTTCCCGCGCAGGGGCCCCGTACATCGGAACTGAGCGAGGATGAGTCGGCTGAACTATAGGAAGATAGACTCAGTTAGTTCACTATTCCTTTGGCACACGTTGTTATCGTATCCACATGTAATGCCTCACGGTCGAGTATATAACGCATAGGGGGCACCCCTTCAAGACGATCGACATCACTCATTACTCAGCCTTTTACCCTGTTTTCTACGTTTTCTAGCATTAGAGAACTCCGTTGTAACCCATCACATAAAGCACTCTCGCCAGGACGTAGGGTGTTACACATCTCAAAGTGGCCCGAACTGTACCTCATTGTCTACTATTTCTCGTGCGGCCAGCACGAACCATCGAGCTACAGTCGGTAACACTGTCCTACTCCTAAAAGCACCTTGAGGGGTAACCCTGGGTGTGCGGTCGGACCTAAAACACCGACAATTACTATTTCTTTTTGTTAAGGTTCCAAATCCAAAAAAATTAGGTTGTTGGAACAAGTGTCCAACCTATGGCAGAACCGCCTAGATTATTCCATCTTAAGTGCCCAAGTCACGCCTTGAAGGCATCAACACACTTAAATCGGAACAACTCGTCAGTTCTTCGGATCTAATCCGACAGAGCCACTTACTAAGGATCGAGTATCATTAGCTCACACGATGGTGAGACTTAGAGAGAATGCAATAAACATGAAACCACATGTTAAAGTACTTAAGTTATTACATAAATATTGCAGCGGATAATAAATAACGTCGATAACAAGGAATAGGGCAAAGCCTGGCCCACTACTCCTTGTCCTCTCTTCCCGAGGCGGCATCCCACTCGACCGTCCAACTCGGTGGTAGGGTGGTTGGCCAAGTCACACCATCAACCATGTCTTGCAGTGTGTGACACCCCAGGTGTCTATTTCATGTTATGTCGGGAGATTTGTCGTATTGGTCACTTGTTCTCAAATGCTACGAGTTAAGAACAAGGCAACACAAATGTTAATGGTTAAAGACCTTCATCCTTCGAAGCATTATCTCCCTTAGGATATGATGATCTTCAGACGAAGGTTATGAAGGACATACCTTCATCATCTCAATATGTAATGAAAAGCAGGAACATATGGGACATATAAAGAATATGAATAATCATATCAAATCATTAGATTATCTATATTCTCATTATATAATCATGAACAAACATTAACGACATTAAATTACATTTATACCTTCGACTTGACAGAAGGTAAGAATCCAAGGGTGATGTGCAAGTGAATACAGGTCAGCGTGAACAGTATGTTGTTACTGTTCATCTATTTATAGACACAGGGCACAGCCTGGGTAAAATTACATCCATGTCCTTGACATTTACTATTGACTAAGGAGTAACCTGTCGAGGACTAAGCAATCTTTTCCCCTTTAGGTCAGTTTCATTCTCCAGCACCGTCTTTGTGCTAAGTCGAAGCTTCTCCATCCATAGCTTCGGAAGTGATTCATCCTTCTTCTAGACTGCGCCTTTCATACCGTGCACACCTTCATCTCAAAGTCGAAGGTTCCTGTAACAGTATATTATACTTGGAAAACATGTTAGTCGTGTTTTTGAGGATCTTCGGAAGACGAAGGCCCCCAACAGTAGCCCCTCGCAGTATTAATTTGTTCTTATATCTAACAAATTCAGACTGCGACGTGAACGAAGGCCTTTAGCCGAAGGTCCGAAAAAACACCTTCCCTTCACTAGAATAGCGAAAGTCAATGACAAATGGGGCCCGCCAAGTTGCAATGCCCTAGGCATATAAATAGAAACCCACAGCGGCAGCATTTGCTATGCCATTTCTGTTGCTTGCATTATTTTCTCAAATTTTTAACTCTTGCTATCAGCTCTCGCTTGATTTTTGAGCTTCGTGATATTCACAAGTGCTTGTTGCATGTCTGAAGAGAAGAAGATGTCTGAGGAGAAGAAAGTTGTGGACCCTTTTCTTGCTGGTTTTTACGAATCTATGGCAAAAACAAATATAGAGAAGATCACAAAGGAAATAATGGCGGATTTGTCTGAAGATTCTAACGATAGCGATGACCATGAAGTGGAAAGTGAGGATGAAGATTCTGAAGACCGGCCCTGGCGGCCAAGCCATACCATCTTCGGAAAGTCGACCATTAAACAAAGTCAAATTGACGCCATGAAGGGAAGATACTTTCGTGATATGTCTATTGTGAGGGTTGGAGGGGACAGCACCGCCCCTGCTCTTGAAGAAAATGAAGTTGTTGTCTATAGAAGCTTTATGAAGGCGGGTCTTCGATTCCTATTGAGCAAATTTTTGGTCAAAGTGTTGAAGATATTTTAGATCTTTCTTCATCAAATTACTCCCGAAGCTATAATCAGAATGGGTTTGTCTGTTTGTGTTGTGAGAAGCCAAGGGCTAGAACCGAGCGCGAAGTGTTTTTGCAATATGCATGAACTGTTGTACGAGACGAAGGCCACTGGCAAAGAGTAGTATCACAACAACTTCGGTTGTTATGGATTCATTGCTCGTTCTGATGCAAGCTACCCGGTTCCAACATTTCGGAAAAGGTGGCCCGGGTCCTAGATGGAGGAATGGTTTTATGTTAAGAATAATCTAATTGAAAGGGAGGAGATAAAGGGGATTATCCAACACCCCATCTGGTCTCGCTTTGGCCTTCGATGGCCGACCGTGGTGACTGAAAATGATGCCGAAGCATATCAAAAGGCTTTCAGCAATGTCTGTTCTTTCATTGGTACAAGAGACCTGATCCAAGAGAACATAGCCTACAGGGTATGGCCACTTGTGGATAACTGGGAGATGCAGAAGGATACTGATGTCGGGTCCAGTCAAGGTGGATTAATTCGTTTGAAGTATACCTTCAGATACAGAGACCGATTTGACGAACCAAATGACGACTGGCTAAAATGTATTGAGGCTACTAGCGACGAGTTACTTGGGGCATATACTAGAGCCGAAGACGATGCTTTGTCCTCAGCCTTCGAGGGTCGGGGCAAGAAAAGGTTGAACAGAGTTTTCAATGCAATTGGTTTTATATATCCTGATTATTGCTATGCCTCGCGAAAGCAGGGGAAAAAGAGGAAAACTGCCACTTCGCCCATCTCTGTTGTGCCGAAGGGCAAGAAAATCAAGGTTTTGACCCACCGGCCAAGATATATTGAAACGACCATAGTGCCAAAATTTTGTGAAGAGACATCTTCCGCTGCCGAAGCGGAACAATCTGCTCCCGCCGCTCGAAGCGTTGAGGGATCGACTATAGTGCCGAAGGTGCCTATAGTTGATCCAGTCGAAGCCAAAGATGGGGCGGCCAAAAAGCCAGAGTTTGAAAAAACAACAGTGCTGCCAGAAATTCTGAGCCCACCGGTAGAAGCAAAATTGCCGAATGTTGCAAAAGCTCCCGCCACAACTCACAAGAGGAGAAGAATGGCTAGCGTACTAGACACTGTCATGGAGACAAGAGCATTGACTCCTGTGAAAAGGTTGTCAAAGCTGCTACGGCTCATACTGAAACCGAAGCTGGGCCTTCAATGCCTGAAGAGACAAAGCCTGCTATAAATGAGGAAAGAGCTGAGCAAGAATCTCCAGATATTAGCATAGCTATGGAGAAGGAAGTGGCCGAAGAAACTAAATCTCCTAGTCCCGAAGCACCGTCCGAAGATCTTGACTATATTATTCGACATGCTTCGGGAAAAAGATTATCCGAAGAAGAAATTTTAGAAGCCAAACACTATGCCCGAGAACTGAAATACCCAATGGGGGTCTTAGTGTTCAACGACACGGACGAAGATGATTTCCTATACTGTCTCCCGAACAACAAAGAGATATTCGACTGCTGGGAGATGGCCAAAAGTATGGGATTTCCAAAGCTCAAAGCTGGCCTCTCCGCCATGTCGATGGATGACCTTGCGAATAGCCTCGCATACAACAGTATGAAGGTACAGAAGCTATGAACTTTAAAGTTTATGGACTTGGAAATGAAGTCTTTCATTGTCATGTTAATCCTTTCTTTTTTCTTGCAGGGCTTAATCCTTAGCAACGCCCTGAGGGCGCAAAAGAATGCAGAAGACGAAAGCTGCACTATAGCTCTCGGCAACCTTTGATCAGAAGTCATTAAGTTGAGAAATGGAGCCTTGGAGAAGGACAAAATTTTACTTTCATTGGTGAGTAAAGTGAAGGAAGATGAAGCGAAATCCAACGCTCAAGCCGAAGCTCATAAAGCCAAGGTTGAAGACCTTTGGAAAAAGCTCGCCGAAGCTAATGACAATTTTGCACTTGCAAAAGCTAGTGAAGAAATTAGTGAATGGTAAAAAACTAGGCTAGAGAAAAATGTTGAGGAGCTTCACGAATCCAAGGAAAGGTGCTTCGAGAAGTCCTTGGATTGCATAAAAAAATTGAAAAGCAGCTTTGCAAAAGTAGGTGCTTATTCTTCCGAGAGAACTTCATTCGAGGCGACCCCGAAGGCGTCATTGATTGGATAAGCGGGGAAGCCAAAGCCTTTGAAGAAATCCTAAGCGATCGTGAGGATATTTGTGCTTTACTGGCACTCGAGGAATTGCGGCAATTCTAGAGAAGGCTGGTTGTGACCACGTTAAAGCTGCAGCCCACGCTGAAGTCGCCCTTTCCACAGATGACACGAAAGACCCTTCGGCCGAAGCTACTTTGGTTGACGGAAAATTTTATTCTGATGTCTGGGTGAAAGGCGGCCGGGAATTGGCCAACAAAATTATAAAGAAAAATAAAAAAGACGCCTATGAAACCCAGGAAGACGATAGGCGAGCCGAAGAAGCTGCTGAGCGCGAAAGGCGTATATGTATTGTTTTTTGAATTTTAGCTTCGAGGTTTATTTTCCGGCTTCGAACTAACAGTTTTCTTATTACAGCCGAACTGTCACCGCTGCCTGAGCCATACAACCCCCTAGCCGATCCAGTCATGAAAGAAGCACTGGATATAATGAGCATTGCTAACTCAGTCGTCGATGAAGTTGTCGACAAGCTGCTAAACGAAGCCGCGGAGAAAATACTTAAGGAAAATTAGACTTTATTGTAATGATACTATGTAACATTTGTTGTATGGAACAATTAATCAGACATGTAAATTGTTGTAATATATTTCTTTGCGATGCATGAAATTTACGCACATACCGTTTTTGAGCCTTCGGCGAAAAAACACCTTCCCTTCTTTTCATGCTTCGTAAAGAAGGATGCTCCTTCTATGGCAAATATGATAAGATTGTGTTTCCTGAAGTTTGCTTCGTGCCTCAGCACATTTTCATTCAACAAAGTTTTGCCGAAGATTTGCTTCGTATCCAATCTTTTTGTCATTGATGTGATATGATGTATGATGTAATGTTATGCAGAATGATGCTATGATATGATGCAATGTGATGGTGATGTCGAACACACACACGCGCGCCCACACTGGAACACACAAGACTCTGCATCCCCTTAGGAATGTCTATGGAGTCTTTAAGCTCTGCATCCCCTTAAGAACGACTTTGGAGCTTTTTCACCTTATATTTCGGTGGCATTTAAGCTCTGCATCCACTTACGAACGACTTTGGAGCTTCTTCACCTTCTATTTCGGTGGAATTTTTAGCTCTACATCCCCTTAGGGATGACTTCTGAGCTTAGAAAACTTACTCTGCGCTCCCTTAGGAACGACTTTTGTAGCATCAGAACTTAGTCCGCTCCCTTAGGAACGAGTTTTGTAGCTTCAGAAATAACTCTGTGCTCCCTTAGGAACGCGTTTTGTAGCTTCAGAAATCTGTTTAAGACATATTTTACTCGTTGATACAGTCACAATTATTACAGAAAATCAAAATTTAGTCCTTCATGACTTGTTTCTCATACAAAAATTAAAATGGCATAAAAGGTAAAGATACATCAAGAACAGGACATTCTTTAATAGTTATGCTTGGATTCTGGCACAGTGCTGTTGACTGTGCGAGCTTCAGATTCCTCCCGAAAATCACGCTGTTGCTGTTCGTGTTGGTGCCCTTCTGGCTGCTGGCTTCGGGTCTGAGTGGGTGGTAATGTTGGTGGTAATGGGAGCTAGGCCCAGGAAGCTTAAGAGTGACTTGCGGAAGCGACAGAAGCCGAAGGTTGTTGGTTGCCTACGTACTTTGGTACATAGGGAGAGTAGCATGAAGCAGTATATAAAACCTGCTTCGGCTGATTTTGTCGCGCTTCAGCTTCAGCAATCTCCTTTTGCTTCTGTATTGTGACTTGGCATGTTCTTGTGGTGTGGCCCTTATCTTCTCCACAGAATAAGCAATATAGCCTTCTGGGTTGATCCCCGTACCTTGCTCCGAAGCTCATGCCGCCTCTGCCCCTTCAGGCTGGTGGCCTGAAAGAGCTTTGTTGTTGCCCTGATGATTGGGAGTTGTGTTGTGGCCTTTGAGGCTGGCTTCCTCTGTCATCACTTAGGCTGGAATTATGAATCGATCTGACGTGCCTGGGGTGGATTCTTCCTCCGAAGCCCCTGGTCATCTCAGAAAACTTGTAGGCTTCTTCCCTTCTCTGGCAGAAATCATTATCAGCCCAGATATATTCATCCATCTTCTGAAGAAGCTTCTCCAGGGTTTGTGGGGGTTTCCTGGCAAAATACTGAGTTGTAGGTCTTGGCCGAAGCCCTTTGATCATGGCCTCAATAACAATTTCATTGGGCACTATGGGCGCTTGTGCTCTCAGACGCAGGAACCTTCAGACATAAGCCTGAAGGTATTCCTCATGGTCTTGCGTGCACTAGAACAAAGCCTGAGCAGTGACTGGTTTCGTCTGAAATCCTTAGAAGCTAGTGATTAGCATATCCTTTAGCTTCTGCCATGATGTGATTGTCCCTGGCCGGAGAGAAGAGTACCAAGTTTGTGTGACACTTTTGACTGCCATGACGAAGGATTTCGCCATGACTGCAGTGTTGCCCCATATGAAGATATAGTTGCCTCGTAGCTCATTAGAAACTGCTTCGGGTGTGAGTGCCCATCATACATAGGGAGCTGGGGTGGCTTGTATGATGGGGCCATGGGGTAGCCTGCAATTCTGCTGCTAGAGGAGAAGCATCATCAAAAGCAAAATTGCCATGATGGAAATCATCATACCATTTTTCATCGTTGTAGGAGTTGTCTTGACGAAGCTCTCTGTGTTGAGGTCTTCGGTCTTGGTCATCTTGGGTGAGACGACGCATTTCTTCATCGGCCTCATCAATCTTCTTCCGAAGATCGGTGAGACGAAGCATCTTTTCCTTTTTCCTCTGGACCTGTTGATGAATCGCTTCGAGATCCTTGATTTCTTGGTCCAACTCCTCCTCCTGAGGTGTCGGACTGGTAGCCTTCCTTTTTTGGCTCCTAGCTTCGCGTAATGTTTCTTGGTTGACGTCTAGTGGCTGCAGCGCAGCCCCTAGCCCTGAAGACTTCTTCAGCGGCATGACGAAGGTCACAGCTTGCCGAAGGTGGTCAAATGAGTTCACCGGAGGTGGGCGCCAATGTTGGTTACTTGTTCTTAAATGCTACGAGTTAAGAACAAGGCAACACAAATGTTAATGGTTAAAGACCTTCGTCCTTCGAAGCATTATCTCCCTTAGGATATAATGATCTTCAGACGAAGGTTATGAAGGACATACCTTCATCATCTCAATATGTAATGAAAAGAAGGAACATATGGGACATATAAAGAATATGTATAATCATATCAAATCATTAGATTATCTATATTCTCATTATATAATCATGAACAAACATTAACGATATTAAATTACATTTATACCTTCGGCTTGACAGAAGGTAAGAATCCAAGAGTGACGTGCAAGTGAATACAAGTCATCGTGAACAGTACGATGTTACTGTTAATCTATTTATAGGCACAGGGCGCAGCCTGGGTAAAATTACATCCATGTCCTTGACATTTAATATTGACTAAGGAGTAATCTGTCGAGGACTTAGCATTCTTTTCCCCTTTAGGTCGGTTTCATTCTCCATCACCGACTTTGCGCTAAGCCGAAGCTTCTCCATCCAGAGCTTCGGAACTGATTCATCCTTTTTCCAGACTGCACCTTTTCATACCGTGCACACCTTCATCTCAAAGCCGAAGGTTCCTGTAACAGTATATTATATTTGGAAATCATGTTAGTCGTGTTTTTGAGGACCTTCGAAAGACGAAGGCCCCCAACATGTCCCTAGCTCGGATCGTCGGTGGAAATTTCTATTTCTCGATCGTGTCTATCTCCTTTTATAAAGTTACTCATGAAGGTTTCACCAAATTTGGAATTATTCGATCTCAAGAACATACAAAATTTGGAGCCTATTAAAACTTTTGTTTCTTGAAATGAATGCAAACTCAAAAGTCAATCTCGTCTCACAAATCCCATCCATACTCATTTAATCAGACTCTTGATGGTTGTTATGTTATCCGATCTGTGTCCAAATCCACTTTCTCGACATTCGATCCATGTTCAAATATTTAATCTGAAACCACATTCTTGAGCAAAATCTCGAGTTATGTCAACCTCTAATTAATTCTTATATAAATCGACTTGTTATCTCTATGTAATCATTCATCTCTATCTATCAAGTGTATTCTAAGGATTCTTGAAGGTAAACCAAATGCTTAGATGAAAAGATAAATCCTAGGCTTGCTTAAAACTGCTGGTTTGAACAAATGCAAAATTTGAAATTCAAACAAACATTACCACCTTGCTCAAACAACTCTATATGAACTCTACAACAAAAGTTATTAAGGGTCCATGCCATGAAAATGTCGGGAAAATACCCCGATTGCCTTAAAAATATGATTTGAAGTTTTATAACGATACTATTTTGACCAAAGTGAAACTTCGATTTATATTCAAGATACGAGGTTTGACCTTTAATACAAGTTGTAGACCCTATGTTATACAACAAATTTTATAATTACACATAGCCTTGATTCAAGATCTAAGTATTTCAAACAGAGCCCTTAAGACGGAATAAAAATCTGATTTCAGGATTTGAAATCCTTCTAAGTCAGGAATCAATGTCGATCGGGTTGACGTCTCGCGTTCCCAAATTTTTGTTAAACAACTCGAGTTTCCCCAAACATAAGAGTTGTTAATAACTAATAAACGCACAACATATTAAAAGATGGCGTTCATCCGACCCTGTTTGACAAGGTTTTGATGACAGTTTCTAACCCTCATCAGCACCCTGACACTAGCAACTTTGAGCTTAATTACCCGCTAACCCTTTCACCAAATGCCCGAGAACCCTCAACCAAATTTGTAGTGCATTGAGCGGAATAAACTTTGCTACAGTGACCATCATCCAATTCCAAGTAGAAAATGCCAATCCATGCCGTCCAATGCAGCCACTTTGACGTTCACCACGTGTTCGACAGTTTGCCGCAGCGAGGAAGAGTGAACAACAAGCAGCTAGTCATGTTGCAGTGGCCACCGACCATGGCCAACCAATCCACGGCCACCGCGCCTCTAGGCCAATGCGCCACACCGCCCATGTGAGCCAATAGCCGTGGCAGGCCGCGCCCTTTAAAAGCTATCGATCTCCCCTACAGCCTCCCCACGCCATTCTCCTACTCCCATCCATTTGCCTCCTCCTTCCTCGCGGCACTTAGCCTGCTCGATGCGCCTCCATCTAGCCGGGGTTGAGCTCGCTGTTGGAACTTGCTCTCAGTTGCAAGGGGATCCATCAAGGGTGAACAGTGACGTCAACAGGGCACTCGCGCTAGATGGCAAAAGCTCTGTTAATCTGGCCTCTCACGGGCACTGTGCAAGGGTATTTATAGGTACCTGAGTGCGCAGCACCCCGAGCTAAGGACGCATGTGCCCTCAGCTACCTAGATTATCCCTAGAATATTCCCATAAAGCGGGGTTACAGACCGTAATTACAGGAATGCTTTTACAAATTAGGCCCGTAACGCACGGCAGCCAAGCGGGGCCCGTTACAAATTAAGCTCCGGGAGTCTTCGGCTCGGATGCTGAGGGTTACTGGGGGTTGCTGGCCTAGGAATGTTCCTGTCCCCCGCGCGGCTGGCGAGGACTTTTTTACATCTCGCATGGTTCGTGAATGGAGGGTATTTCCTTACGGGCGGAATATTGCTGTTGTTGTGTCAGCAGTGATGGACAAGGATCGCCAGGGAGCTGCACAGAAGCGCCAGGCGGCTGTCAGGCTCGTTGAAGCCAGGCCGAAGAGGCAGCGGGGGGCTGCGAAGGCTGGGGCCACCGGCGGAGGCCGGCCGCCACTGGCGGCGAAGTCGGGCGTCCCTGCATCTAGCAAGGCGCCGGAGGCAACGGCAGGCCCCGGAGGCTCGAAATCGGCGAAGGCGGTGCCGCCGTCCAGCGGAGTGGCGGAGGTCGCGAAGGCGGCCCGAGCGTTGCCGTTGGCGGGCAAACGTGTCGCTGACTTCGTCACCGATATTAGTGTGGACGACTATCTCGGTGGTAAGTTGTTGGCTTGGCCTTTTTTTTTGATTGGTTCATTGGTACGTTGCAGGGTTGGGCGAAGGCCAACTTGCTATGGTTGCGCCTGCCGCGGCGACCACGATAGCGGCCGCAGTGCCGAAGGCGAAGGGCGGGGCTCTTAGCGCCGGAGGCGAGGCGTCGGCCCTCGCGGTTGTCATGGATGAGGCGGGCGCTGCGTCCCGCCGACTGACGGAGGTGACGGAGGCGCTACGTCAGGTCCGCTGAGTTGGACTTCGTCCCTCTTTTTTTTCGGCTTGCTGGGGCCGCGGTCTTACGATTGCTCTGCATGTGGCTGACTTCGCCAGCCGCACTGCATCGGGGGCCCTCACGGCAGCTGTGGCTGCCGAAGTCGAAAGACTTCGGACACAACATGCTGACGCCGTCCGTGAAAAATCGGCTGCCGACAGCAAGTGTCGCAAGCTGGCGGACAAGGTGGCCACACTGGAGGACGAGAAGGCCGCCCTCCGGCGCCAGCTGGCGGGGGAAAGGAGGGAGACCAACGAGGCCCTTGTCAAGGCGCAGGCTGCGCAGGCGGAGGCCAACCTGGCACGGGCGGAGGGCAATCTTGCTAGGGAGCGCGCCGAGCAGCTGTAGGAGCGGCTCACCGCACTGGAGAGCCGTGTGAAGGGGGCCGAGGCCGCGTCACGAGCGGAGGCAGAGCGGACGCGCCAACTGCTTGTAGATACATACCGTGGCCTGGGCGCGGGGACCGGTGAATTCGAAGTGCCGGACCGAGAGCCCGGACTTCGGTGCCTGGACTGGGTGCAGGAGAAGTTGCAGGCGCTCCCCACTGTCGTGGAGGGGTTTATGGCGTATGCCTCCCTGGTCACCTGCGAGGGGGCGATGAACGCGCTCTCCCGCGAAGGGTGCCGGCACTTCAAGGTCTTCGACCAAGTCGAAGAAGATTTTGAGCAAGATATCTTCAAGGTTGAGGACCCCGTAGTGAAGGAATCCGCCGGAGCTATCTTCGACCGGCTTTGAGCAAGATATCTTCAAGGTTGAGGACCCCGTAGTGAAGGAATCCGCCGGAGCTATCTTCGACCGGCTATGGGGTCCACACGGTCGCGAGGTGGTCAGGGAGCGCGCCGAGACGGCGAGGGCTCAGGTAACGTTTTCGCTTGTTTGGTATTTGTTGGACGTGGGCTGTGTGTGTGTTTGATGAATTTTGTGTGTTTTGGCTTAGGCGGCGCGTGGCGAGAGGGTCGACGACTTCGGGGCGCTGAACAGCATGCTGACTGACCCGGAGTCGACCCCGGCGGAGGCCGCGTCTGGGGTCGCCCTGGAGCCGACCCCGGACATTTCGGGGGACGCGTCGGGTGCCCCCGCATCCGCTGCGGCCGGCGAAGACCTGCCCCCAGAGGTCGCCGAAGGCGCGCCTGATGCTTCCGCAGCTGCCGCGCCGAGTGCTGAAGATCCCGCAGCGGATGCGGCGGAGATAACAGCGGAAGCAACGGTGGAGCCAACGGCGGAGGCTCCCGCAACGTCAGGGCCATCGCAGGTGGCGTAGTGGGTGTAGAGGGTTGGGGGAATTTGTACATGTTACTGAATTTTGGTTGCTGCGCAGGTTCAAGATTTTGGGCCTGCGCACAGAACCGCTACTACTAAATTTTTGGCGGCTTCGACCGCGGAAGATGGTAATGAATGTGGTTGGTCTGCATCTGAGTTTTTTGATTGTGCTGACTCTGGGAGCTCGATTGAGTGGACTGAGGAGTCGTCGGAGGACTTGGACTACTTCGCGGCCTTGGATGTGGCTGTGGCGGAGGCTTCGCCGCACGCCGCGGACGCAAGGGATGTGCCAGGTCCTAGCACCGGGCGACGGCGACGAAGGGCAGTTGCGAAACGTAGAGTTAGTGGGGCGGAGGGGGCTCGGCTTCGTGTGAGTGGGGCTGGCCGGCAAGAACTGTTGTCTTTGTCGGCCGCCGAGAATGCAGGTGAAAGGGAACTGCGAAGTCTTTTTGCGGGTGAGGAGCTTAGGATAATGTTATTTAATTATAGGGAGATGGGAATTATTCCTAAGGTTGAGCCATTGTAGAGTGTGGTGCCCTGGCTTGTATATGTAGAGGCTTGTATGATGAAATTGTATGCCCTCGCTTGCATATGTGTGCGAAGGCGTTGTGTACTTTGTCTGGTTTGTTTTGTTGTGCTGTGTTGGTGTGATTAAAGATGGGCTTGGCGTGGACGGTTTGATGTTGTCGTTTCTGCCTTTGTTGTGCTAGTCCGGTTGCACCCTTAGGTGTCTTCTGCGCGGATAGTCTTCGCGATAGACTTCGATTTTTTCGCACTTTGTGCTAATCCGGCTGCTCCCTTAGGCGACTTCTGTGCGGATAGTCTTCGCGATAGACTTCGATTTTTTTGCACTTGTTGTGCTAATCCGGCTGCACCCTTAGGCGACTTCTGCGCGGATAGTCTTCGCGATAGACTTCGATTTTTCCGCACTTGTTGTGCTAATCCGGCTGCACCCTTAGGCGACTTCTGCACGGATAGTCTTCGCGATAGACTTCGATTTTTCCGCACTTGTTGTGCTAATCCGGCTGCACCCTTAGGCGACTTCTGCGCGGATGGTGTTTGCGATAGACTTCGATTTTTCCGCACTTATTGTGCTAATCCGGCTGCACCCTTAGGCGACTTCTGCACGGATAGTCTTCGCGATAGACTTCGATTTTTCCGCACTTGTTGTGCTAATCCGGCTGCACCCTTAGGCGACTTCTGCACGGATAGTCTTCGCGATAGACTTCGATTTTTTCCGCACTTGTTGTGCTAATCCGGCTGCACCCTTAGGCGACTTCTGTGCGGATAGTCTTCGCGATAGACTTCGATTTTTCCCCACTTGTTGTGCTAATCCGGCTGCACCCATAGGCGACTTCTGCACGGATAGTCTTCGCAATAGACTTCGATTTTTCCGCACTTGTTGTGCTAATCCGGCTGCACCCTTAGGCGACTTCTGCGCGGATGGTCTTTGCGATAGACTTCGATTTTTCCGCACTTGTTGTGCTAATCCGGCTGCACCCTTAGGCGACTTCTGCACGGATAGTCTTCGCGATAGACTTCGATTTTTCCGCACTTGTTGTGCTAATCCGGCTGCACCCTTTGGCGACTTCTGCACGGATAGTCTTCGCGATAAACTTCGATTTTTTCCGCACTTGTTGTGCTAATCCGGCTGCACCCTTAGGCGACTTCTGCGCGGATAGTCTTCGCGATAGACTTCGATTTTTTCCGCACTTGTTTTGCTAATCCGGCTGCACCCTTAGGCGACTTCTGCGCGGATTTGTCGCACGCGAGGGTGGCTAGCGCTTAGCCTCGCGGTGACCTCGTGTTCGTCGAATGTCGAAGACCGTCGTCGCGGTCTTTTTCGACGCATGTCTTTGCGGGGGATTTTTTCACACATATATTACATGGCTCCGCCTCAGTTAAAAACCTCACCCCCCGGGAGGAAAAGAGTGCGGGCCGGTAAAAGATTGTTTTTGCGAATTACAAGGGCGAAGACGGCCCTGAGGAATCAAACAAAAAATTTGCGGAGGTTGTCGATGTTCCAGGAGTGCTTCAGGTCCTCGCCATTTGGCGTTGTGAGCCTGTAAGCGTTGGGGGAAGCTTTTGTCTTGACTATGAAGGGGCCCTCCCACCTGGGCTCCAGCTTGCCCTTGGACTCCGTCCGAGCTGTTCGAACGAGTATGAGGTCCCCCTCGCTGAACTCCCTCGGGATGACTGAGTGGTCGCGCCATGCTTTGGTCTGGGCTTGGTATTTGTTTAGGGCCTGTAGGGCGAAGACTCGGTCTCCGTCGATGAGATCCTTTGAAGTTTGCTCGTCCACATCGGGGACGGCTGACGGAACTTTTCGCGGGGACCCGTGCTTTATTTCTTGCGAGGTCATGGCCTCCGATCTGTATAGAAGGCAGAAGGGAGTAAACCCGGTCGCCCTGCACTCAGTCGTGTTTAGTGCCCAGACTGCCTCAGGTAACAAATCGGTCCATCTGCCCTTTTTTTCATCAAGGAGCATTTTCTTGATAGCTGTGAAGATTTTCCCGTTGGCGCGCTCCACGACCCCGTTGGACTGCGGGTGATAGACTGAGGCGAAGGAAAGCTTGGTGCCAATGGAGAAACAAAAATCCTTGAAGTCTTGGTTGTCAAACTGCTTGCCGTTGTCAACTGTTAGTTCGGACGGTATTCCGAAGCGGCAAACGATGTTCTGCCAGAAGAATTTTTGGGCAGTCTTTGATGTTATTGTAGAAACAGCCCGCGCCTCGATCCATTTGGTGAAGTACTCGACCGCGACGAAGGCGAACATAAGGTTCCCCTGAGCGGTGGGCAGGGGCCCGACAATGTCGAGGCCCCAGCGCTGGAGAGGCCATGTATGGGCGATCAGCTTTGTATACTGCGAGGGGCCGCCTGACCGAGGAGAAAACTTCTGGCAGGCTTCGCAGGACCGTGTGACCCGATTTGCGGCGCAAATCATTGCGGGCCAGTAAAAGCCCTGGCGGATCACCTTAGCAGGAAGGGCCCTCGGCCCTGTGTGTGAGCTGCACGTGCCACTGTGGACTTCACGTAGAATCTGCATGCCTTCGGCTTCGGTGACACACTTAAGCATTGGCTGACTGACCCCTTTTTTGTAGAGTTGGCCTTCAATCAGTGCGAAGTCTCGGCTTCGATGTCTGAGACGCTTGGCCTCACTGATGTCGGCTGGATGATAATACCCCTGCAGGAACAGGGTTATGGGTGCCCGCCAGTCTTTGGTCATGATAAGGTTGACTGTGCGGTGGCCCTCGCTGTCATTGGTTATTTGGAGCCCTTTAGGGCTCCGGACTGCTGGCGTGCCGATGACATGAAAGAACACGTCGGAGGGTAGAGTTTTGCCCCTGGCGGCGGCCTTGGCCAATGCGTCGGCCTCCTCATTCTTGGCCCGATCCACATGTTGCAAGGTGAACCCCTTGAACTGCCTCTCGAGACTTCGGATGGCCGCGAGGTACTGCATGAGCGCGGGGTCCTTGGCTGCATAGTCTTTCTCGACTTGGCCGGCAACTACCTTGGAGTCTGTTTTGATGATGCAGGTGGTGACTCCAAGGGCCCTTAGCTTGCGGAGGCCGAGGATGACTGCTTCGTATTCTGCTATGTTATTTGTGCATCTGTCGGATTCCAGATTGAAGTTGAGTCGTGCTGCATATCTGTGCTTGACCCCAACTGGTGAGGTGATGACTGCAGCGACGCCTGCCCCCACATGGCACCATGCGCCGTCGCAATGGATCGTCCAAGTCTTCTTTGCGGACGGATCTGGCTGTGTTGTTGGCCCAGTCCAGTCGACGATGAAGTCTGCCAGGACTTGAGACTTGATAGCTGTCCTGGGCTCGAAGCAGATGTGGTAGCCAGAGAGTTCGGCCGCCCACTTGGCAATCCTCACCAACGCCTCTGGGTTTCTGAATAATTCGCCGAGTCCTCTGTTTGAGGTGACTCGGACCTTGAATGCTTCGAAGTAATGGTGCAGTTTGCGCGACGACATGACGACTGCGTAGGCAATCTTCTCCAGCTCTGTCATGTTGCACTTGGACGGTGTCAGCACTTCGGAGACATAATACACGGGGCACTGCCGGACCACGCCCTCGACAGTCTGCTCCTGCACTAGTGCCGCGCTGACTGCATGTGGCGAAGCCGCGACGTAGAGCAGCAGGGGGAGCGAGGGGTCGGGGCTGGTAAGGACGGCCAACTCTGTCAGGTACTGTTTTAATGAGGCGAAGGCCGCCGCCTGCTCTGGTCCCCAGGCGAAGTCTTTTGCACCACGGAGTGTCTTGAGGAAGGGGAGACTTCGCTCGGCGGACCTGGAGATGAATCTGTTGAGAGCGGCCAATCTGCCTGTTAGGCGCTGGACGTCCCTGACGGACTGCGGAGGCGTCATGTCCAAGATGGCCTGAATCTTGGTCGGGTTGGCCTCGATGCCGCGGTGTGATACCAGGTAGCCCAATATTTTGCCTTGGCGAACGCCGAAGACGCACTTTTCCGGGTTTAGGCGGAGTTGTGCGTCTCGCATGTTCGCGAATGTTTCGGCGAGGTGGTCCTCCTTGCTTTTGCTGGCGACGACAATGTCGTCTACATATGTGAATATGTTTCTACCGACCTGCCCTTCGAGCACTGTTTTGGTAAGCCTGGAGAAGGTGGACCCGGCGTTCTTGAGTCCCTCCGGCATTCTGATGAAGCAATATGTGCCGAAGGGTGTTATAAAGCTGGTGCTGGCCTTGTCTTCTTCCTTCATGTATATCTGGTGGTAACCGGAGAAGCAATCGAGGAGGGACATGACCTCGCACCCAGCCGCGCTATCGACTATTTTGTCGATCCGCGGCAACGGGAAATTGTCCTTTGGGCAGGCTTTATTGAGACTGGTGAAGTCGATGCACATTCGCCACTTCCCGCTCTTTTTCTGCACCATCACGACATTGGAGAGCCATGTGGGGTAAGCCACCGGCTCGATGAATTTGGCCTCCAGGAGGCGGTGCACCTCTGCCTTGGCGGCCTCCGTCTTTTCGTCGGACATCTTGCGAAGCCGCTGCTTTTTCGGCCGTACCGAAGGGTCGAGTCCCAGACTGTGCTCAATTATTGAACGGCTGACCCCGACCAGATCGAGGGCCGACCAGGCGAAGACATCTTTGTTCTTGGATAGGCAGCAGAGGAGCTTTTCTTCTTCATGCGAAGTAAGGTCTTCGCTGATAATGACTGTCTGCCTGGGCGTGGCCTGGTCGAGGGGGACAGTCTTGGTCCCGTCGTTGCTCTGCAGCTACGCCTTGTCGTGTTGCTTATTGGTTGGGCTAGCAGGCGCGGGGACCTCGCGTTGGGCCGTGAGGCAGTGCATGTTTCTTTGACCGGGCACGAAGTCCCGCTCTATGTTACGCGCAGTCTATTGATTGCCGAAGACTGTGATGATGCCTAACGGACCTGGTATCTTCATACATAGGTACAGTCCGTGAATGGCTGCTTCGAACTTATTGATGGAGCCCCGGCCCATGATGGCATTGTAAGGATATACCATGTCCACTATGTCAAAGGTTATTTGCTCGCTTCGGGCATTGGGTGCTACACCGAAGGAGAGAGGCAGCTCTATTTTGCCGACGGGGAAGGTGCCCTTGCCGCCGAAGCCATACAACGGGTTGTCCGAAGGCTTAAGCAGGCTGTGGCTTATGCCCATGCGATCGAAGGCGTGGAGGAAGATGATGTCCGCCTGACTGCCGTTGTCGACGAGGACCTTGTGCAGTTCCCAGCCTGCCACGCTGCAATTGATAACCATGGCGTCGCAGTGGGGGGTGCTGCGCAAGTCAACGTCCCGTGCGTCGAAGGTTAGCGGTATGTGGGACCACTTTGTCTGCACGACTGGGCCCGTGACGGCGACATGGTTGATGTTGCGGTAGTGGTCCCGCTTCTGCCGCTTGGTGTCGAAGTCAGTGCTGGACCCCCCAGTTATCATGTGGATGACTCCGCGATATGGTTGATCGGCGAAGTCTTCCTGCTTTGGGGCATGGGGGATGTTTTGATGTTGCTGGTGTGGTGGTGGGGGTGGAGGAGGTACGATTAGTACTTCCTGATGGTGTTGGTAAGCGTGGTGCGGTGGATGCGGGGCGGGAGCGTGGATATATGGTGGAGGGGGTTGCTGGTAATTGTGCGCGACAATTCTGGGGTTGTCGGCTGGCTGCGCCCGTGCCATTCTGTCTCTGGTAGCCTTCGTTTCGGGGCAGTCTTTGTTTTGGTGGGCGCAGTCTTCGCCATGGAAGAGGCAGTAGAATCGGTGCGGCGGCTGCGCACGCCCTCGGCCCCTGCCACGAGTGCCGTTTCCGCGGCCCTGGGGGGGATATTCCTGGCGACGAGGGGGGTCAGCAACGGGATGCTGGTTGGCGATGTTGTGCACTTGATGCTGATTGCGGCCGTCTCGACCGGAGTCTGGCTGCGGAGTCCTTGTCCACGTGCGGCTGGACTGTGGAGCATCTTTTGGCTTCCTTTGGGACTCAATCTTGCGCTGGTGGAGCTCTTCGGATCTGGCGTACTTTTCAAACAGCTGATATAACTCTTGGAGGTTCTTCGGTGGATTTCTGATGCAGTGGCTGTAAAGGACGCCAGCGCGAAGGCCACTGATAGCATAGTGGATGGCAATTTGGTCATCGACTGAGGGCAGCTGTGACTTGAGTGTTAAAAATTTGCGGTAATACTCCCTCAGAGTCTCCTTTTCTAGCTGCTTGCAGAGCGAAAGTTCGGCCAGGGCGTCGGTATCTGGGCGGTACCCCTGGAAGTTGAGCAGGAACTTGTCCCGGAGACTTCTCCAGGAATCAATGGACAGCGGAGGCAACCTGGTGAACCAGGTGAGTGCGGGGCCCTCGAGGGCGATGATGAAAGACTTCGCCATTGTGGCATCGTCTCCTTCGGACGATGCAACGGTGACCTGATAACTCATTATGTATTGAGCCGGGTCGGTGCTGCCGTTGTACTTGGGATAGGTCCCTGCCCGGAAGTTAGCCGGCCACGGCGTCACTTGCAGGTGAGGCGCCAGGGGACTTCGCTCATCGAGATAGTTGACCCCTTGGAATGGCGCGGCGTGCGGGAAGGTGTGGTCGCGTTGAGGGAAACGCGGGTCCTCCGGTTGCGCGCGGTGTTGCAGGGGTGGCCCATGCTGCAGGCCGGGGTGGCCTTCGCGTGTGTCTTCGAGTTGTGCGCGCTGCTGGAGGGGTGACTCGTGCTGCAGGCCGAGGTGGCCTTCGCGCTGCATCAGCGCAATCTCCTGCTCGAGTTCCTGGGCCTTGTGCTCTTCGTCGCGTATCATTTGCCGCACTTTGGCTAGTGCGGACACACGTTGGCGCTTGGCCTCCAGTATCTCCTTCTGCCTCTGGAGATTGCGGTTCTTGAGGCGCAGGGCGCGCAACTGTAGCTGTTCTTCTGCTGAGACGCCGAGGACTTCACCGTCCTCGGCGAGGTCGGCACCCTCCGGTGGTGCGAAGCCTGAGGGTGGCTGCGGTTGTCCCTCAGGGTCGCAGGTGCGGAGGGTGTCGTCTTCGCATGCGCGAGGGACATCGTCTTCAGTGGCCTCTTGGTGGGTGGATTGGGTGAGGGCGAGGGCCTTGCCCTTTCTTGTGGCGAGCAGTGCTGCCTTCGCAGCCTCGTCAGCCTTCGGGTTAGCTCTCTTGGGTGCCATCGCGGGTTTGCTCAAGTTGTACAAACACTCCCAGGACCTCACAAGTCCGTTGCAAAGTGATGCACATGTTCAGGGGGAGATGTGTTACAACTTGACCCTTTGAGACTAACCATATGCTTGAGTTTGCTTGATTTAGTCTCGAAGGAGAATTGAAAGGGAAAAGGTGGACTTGGACCATGAAAGACTTCCACTGCACTCCGATGAAAGGGTAACTCATTCCAAGTCCATCTCATGAACTCTTATTGCCATTTGCTCTTAATTGAAGATTTTGGTGAGGCAATGGGGTTATAGGGCCAAGATTGATCCCGTTTTGGTGATTGATGCCAAAGGGGGAGAAAATAAAGGCCAAAGTGATAAATGGATCAGCTACCACTTGAGAGATTTTGAAAATAGTAGAATAGAGCTTTTGGTTTGTCAAAACTCTTTTGTTGTCTCTCTTATCAAAAGTTGGCTTCTTGCGGGGAGAAGTAGTGATTATGGGAAAAAGGGGGAGTTTTTGAAATCTTTGATCAATCTCTTTTGGAATGACGCTCTTTATGCTTCAACATGTGTGTTTGACTTAGAGATAGAGATTTGAGTTTGATTTGCAAAAACAAACCAAGTGGTGGCAAAGGATGATCCATATATGCCAAAATTGAATCAAAATAAATTTGAGTTTTATTTGAAGTGAGTTTGCACTTGTTCTAGTTGCTTTATGTTGTGTTGGCATAAATCACCAAAAAGGGGGAGATTGAAAGGGAAATGTACCCTTGGGCCATTTCTAAGTATTTTGGTGATTGAGTGCCAACACAAAGTGCTTAAATGTGAATTTATGTCCATGGATGAACAAAGTGCAAATCATGAAGTAAAGGTATGTTTCTAAGCCTTAGTACATTGGTTTTGTGTACTAATATACTTGTCTAAGTGTTAGAAACAGAAAGAAGAAGAAAAGAAGAAAGGTGCAAAAGACTTGGCTGTGTACAGCCAAGACTCAGCTCGGTCTGGCACACCGGACTGTCCGGTGTGCACCGGACAGTGTCCGGTGCGCCAGGCTGACTCGGCGCGAAGTGGCTGCTCTCGGGAATTCGCCGACGGCGTACGGCTAAAATTCACCGGACTGTCCGGTGAGCACCGGACTGTCCGGTGAGCCAACGGTCGGCCGGGCCAACGGTCGGCCGCGCAATCTGCGCGGGACACGTGGCCGAGCCAACGGCTAGAAGACGGCACCGGACTGTCCGGTGTGCACCGGACATGTCCGGTGCGCCAACGGCTCGCAGATCTGCAACGGTCGGCAACGGTCGGCAGCGCCATTTTTGGAAGGAAATCGGGCACCGGACAGTGTCCGGTGTGCACCGGACTGTTCGGTGCCCCTGATGACAGAAGGCAAGATTGGCCTTCCAGATTTGCTCTCAACGGCTCCTAGCTGCCTTGGGGCTATAAAACGGGCCCCTAGGCGCATGGAGGAGACATCCAAGCAACCTTAGAGCATTCTTGATCATCCACACTCATTCTTTGCGCATTCGTTTGTGATTCTAAGTGATTCGAGCTCCGTTCTAGTGAGAACTTTGAGATAGTCATTCGAGCTCGATTCTTGGCCGTGTGTGTGCGCATTTTGCTGTGGATTTGTGTGTGTTGCTTCCCTCCCTTACTCTGTGCTTCTTTGTGATCATATACTTGTAAGGGCAAGAGACTCCAATTTGTGGAGATTCCTTGCAAACGGGATAAAGGAAAGAAAGCAAAACACCGTGGTATTCAAGTGGGTCTTTGGACCGCTTGAGAGGGGTTGATTGCAACCCTCGTCCGTTGGGACGCCACAACGTGGAGTAGGCAAGCGTTGGTCTTGGCCGAACCACGGGATAAACCACTGTGTCATCTCTGTGTTTGATCTCTTGTGGTATTGTGTTTTGTTGAGACTCATCTCTAGCCACTTGGCAATTATTTGTGCTAACATTTCACCAAGTTTTGTGGCTTAAGTTTGAAGTTTTACAGGATCACCTATTCACCCCCCCTCTAGGTGCTCTCAATTGGTATCAGAGCCGTTCTCTTCACAAAGGGACTTACCGCCCGAAGAGATGGATCCTAAGGGGAAGGGAATCGTGATCAACGACAAAGAGAAGGAATCCTTCGTCAACGAGCCGAAGGACGACAAGCCTACCGACTCCGGCTCGGGGCATAGACGGAAGGAAGGGAAGAAGAAGAAGACAAGGCGCATCAAGGAGATCATCTACTACGACGATAGTGATGAGTCTACTTCTTCCCAAAAGGATGACGACAACGACTACAAAAAGACGGTCAATTCGAACTTTTCATTTGATTATTCTCGTATTCAACACAGTTCGAATTCGCATTTGCTTTCCATTCCTCTTGGCAAACCTCCACACTTCGATGGGGAGGACTACGGATTTTGGAGTCACAAAATGCGTAGTCACTTATTCTCTCTCCATCCAAGCATATGGGAGATTGTGGAGAATGGAATGAAATTTGATAGCTCGGATAGCCCTATGCTTATAAATGAACAAATTCATAGAAATGCACAAGCTACTACTGTTCTCTTAGCATCTTTGTGCAGGGAAGAGTACAATAAGGTGAGCGGCTTGGACAATGCCAAGCAGATATGGGACACCCTCAAGATCTCTCACGAGGGGAACGACATCACCATGCTCACCAAGATGGAGTTGGTGGAGGGCGAGCTTGGACGATTCGCCATGATAAGGGGAGAGGAGCCAACTCAAACGTACAACCGGCTCAAGACCCTTATCAACAAAATAAGGAGCTACGGAAGCACGCGTTGGACGGATCACGACGTCGTCCGCCTAATGCTCAGGTCCTTTACCGTTCTTGATCCTCATCTCGTGAACAATATTCATGAGAATCCCAGGTACACGATGATGACGCCCGAGGAAGTACTTGGAAAATTCATGAGCGGGCGGATGATGATCAAGGAGGCAAGATACGTCGACGAAGCGTTGAACGGTCCAATCCACGAGCCTCAACCCATTGCTCTCAAGGCAACAAGGAGCAAGGAGTCGCTACCTAGCAAGGTGGCGCAAGTTGAGGCGGCCGGGCTCAATGATGAAGAGATGGCTCTCATCATCAAGAGATTCAAGACGGCGATAAATGGTCGCAAGGGGCAGCCAAGCAAGACCAAGACAAAGGGGAAGCGCTCATGCTTCAAATGTGGTAAGGTTGGTCATTTTATTGCTAACTGTCCCGAAAATGATAGTGACCAGGAGCAAGGGAAAAATGGGAAGAGAGAGAACAAGAAAGTTTACAAGAAGGCCAAAGGCGAAGCACACCTTGGAAAGGAGTGGGACTTGGATTGCTCTTCGTCCGACTCCGACGACGAAGGACTCGCCGCCACTGCCTTCAACAAATCGGCTCTCTTCCCCCACGAGTATCACACTTGCCTCATGGCAAGGGAGAAGAAGGTAATCACTCATAATGCCAATACTTATGATTCTTCTAGTGATGATGAATCTAGTGAGGATGAAATAGACTATTCTAGTTTATTCAAGGGACTGGATAGAACTAAGATAGCTAAGATTAATGAATTGATTGATACCTTGAATGAAAAGGATAGAATCTTAGAGAAACAAGAGGATCTTTTATATGAGGAGCATGATAAATTTGTTAGTGCACAAAAATCTCTTGCTCTTGAAACTAAAAGGAATGAAATGCTCTCTAGTGAATTATCTTCTTGTCATGAAACCATTGCTACTTTAAGAAGTGTTAATGATGATTTAAGTGCTAAACTTGAAGTAGCTAGTAAATCTAATTCTTGCGTAGAAATTGTTGAAACTTGTAATAGGTGTAAAGATTTTGACTTTGATGCTTGTAGTGAACACTTAGTTTCAATTTCAAAACTAAATGATGAAGTGGCTAGTCTTAATGCTCAACTTAAGACTAGCAAGAATAATTTTGATAAGCTAAAATTTGCAAGGGATGCCTACACAATTGGTAGACACCCCTCAATTAAGGATGGACTTGGCTACAAGAGGGAAGCCAAGAACTTGACAAGCCATAAGGCTCCCATCTCCGCCAAGGAGAAAGGGAAGGCCCCTATGGCTAGTAGTGTGCAAAAGAACCATGCCTTTATGTATCATAATAGGAGACATGCTTATAATGCTTTTGATTCACATGTTTATGATTCTCATGCCATGTTTGCTTCTAGTTCTTCCTATATGCATGGTAGAAATATGTCTAGGAGAAATGATATTCATCATGTGCCTAGAAAGAATGTTATTCATGCTCCTAGGAAAGTAGTGAATGAACCTTCTACAATTTATTGTGCTTTAAATGCTTCCTTTGCTATTTGTAGAAAGGATAGGAAAATAGTTGCTAGGAAGTTAGGGGCAAAATGCAAGGGAGACAAAACTTGCATTTGGGTCCCTAAGGATATTTGCACTAACCTTGTAGGACCCAACATGAGTTGGGTACCTAAAACCCAAGCCTAAATTTGCCTTGCAGGTTTATGCATCCGGGGGTTCAAGCTGGATTATCGACAGCGGATGCACAAACCATATGACGGGGCAGAAGAAGATGTTCACCTCCTACGTCAAAAATAAGGATTCCCAAGATTCAATTATATTCGGTGATGGGAATCAAGGCAAGGTAAAAGGGTTAGGTAAAATTGCAATTTCCAATGAGCACTCAATTTCCAATGTGTTTTTAGTTGAGTCTCTTGGTTACAATTTGCTATCTGTTAGTCAATTATGCAATATGGGATATAACTGCTTATTTACAAATGTAGATGTGTCTGTCTTTAGAAGATGTGACGGTTCACTAGCTTTTAAGGGTGTACTAGACAGCAAACTTTACTTAGTTGACTTTGCAAAAGAGGAGGCTGGTCTAGATGCATGCTTAATGGCTAAGACTTGCATGGGCTGGTTGTGACATCGCCGCTTAGCACATGTGGGGATGAAGAACCTCCACAAGCTTCTAAAGGGAGAACACATGATAGGTCTAACCAATGTTTATTTCGAAAAAGATAGACCTTGTGCAGCTTGTCAAGCAGGTAAACAAGTGGGAGGAGCACATCACAGCAAGAATGTGATGACCACATCAAGACCTCTGGAGCTGCTGCATATGGACCTCTTCGGACCCGTCGCCTATCTGAGCATAGGAGGAAGTAAGTATGGTCTAGTTATTGTTGATGACTTTTCCCGCTTCACTTGGGTGTTCTTTTTGCAGGATAAGTCTGAAACCCAAGGGACCCTCAAGCGCTTCCTAAGGAGAGCTCAAAATGAGTTTGAGCTCAAGGTGAAGAAGATAAGGAGCGACAACGGGTCCGAATTCAAGAACCTTCAAGTGGAGGAGTTCCTTGAGGAGGAAGGGATCAAGCACGAGTTCTCCGCTCCCTACACACCACAGCAAAATGGTGTGGTAGAGAGGAAGAACAGGACGCTGATCGATATGGCGAGGACGATGCTTGGAGAGTTCAAGACCCCCGAGTACTTTTGGTCGGAAGCTGTGAACACGGCTTGCCACGCCATCAACAGGGTCTATCTTCATCGCCTCCTCAAGAAGACTTCGTATGAGCTACTAACCGATAACAAACCCAATGTATCGTACTTTCGTGTATTTGGGAGCAAATGCTACATTCTAGTAATGAAGGGTAGAAATTCTAAGTTTGCTCCCAAAGCTGTAGAAGGGTTTTTGTTAGGTTATGATTCAAATACAAAGGCGTATAGGGTCTTCAGCAAATCATCGGGTTTGGTTGAAGTCTCTAGCGACGTTGTATTTGATGAGACTAATGGCTCTCCAAGAGAGCAAGTTGTTGATTGTGATGGTGTAGATGAAGAAGATGTTCCGACGGCCGCCATACGAACCATGGCGATTGGAGAAGTGCGGCCACAGGAACAAGATGAACGAGATCAACCTTCTTCCTCAACAACGGTGCAACCCCCAACTCAAGACGATGAACAGGTTCATCAAAAGGAGGCGTGTGATCAAGGGGGAGCACAAGATGATCACGTGATGGAGGAAGAAGCGCAACCGGCACCTCCAACCCAAGTTCGAGCGGTGATTCAACGGGATCATCCCGTCGACCAAATTTTGGGTGACATTAGAAAGGGAGTAACTACTCGATCTCGATTAGTTAATTTTTGTGAGCATTACTCCTTTGTCTCTTCTATTGAGCCTTTCAGGGTAGAGGAGGCCTTGCTAGATCCGGATTGGGTATTGGCCATGCAGGAGGAACTCAACAACTTCAAGCGCAATGAAGTTTGGACACTGGTGCCTCGCCCCAAGCAAAATGTTGTGGGAACCAAGTGGGTGTTCCGCAACAAACATGACGAGCATGGGGTGGTGACAAGGAACAAGGCTCGACTTGTGGCAAAAGGTTATGCCCAAGTCGCAGGTTTGGACTTTGAGGAGACTTTTGCTCCTGTGGCTAGGCTAGAATCAATTCGTATCTTGCTAGCATACGCCGCTCACCATTCTTTCAGGTTGTACCAAATGGATGTGAAGAGCGCTTTCCTCAACGGGCCGATCAAGGAGGAGGTGTACGTGGAGCAGCCCCCTGGCTTCGAGGATGAACGGTACCCCGACCACGTGTGTAAGCTCTCTAAGGCGCTCTATGGACTTAAGCAAGCCCCAAGAGCATGGTATGAATGCCTTAGAGACTTTTTAATTGCTAATGCTTTCAAGGTTGGGAAAGCCGATCCAACTCTTTTTACTAAGACTTGTGATGGTGATCTTTTTGTGTGCCAAATTTATGTCGACGACATAATATTTGGTTCTACTAACCAAAAGTCTTGTGAAGAGTTTAGCAGGGTAATGACGCAGAAATTCGAGATGTCGATGATGGGCGAGTTGACCTACTTCCTTGGGTTCCAAGTAAAGCAACTCAAGGACGGCACCTTCATCTCCCAAACGAAGTACACACAAGATTTGCTAAAGAGGTTTGGGATGAAGGACGCCAAGCCCGCAAAGACGCCGATGGGAACCGACGGACACACCGACCTCAACAAAGGAGGTAAGTCCGTTGATCAAAAAGCATACCGGTCAATGATAGGGTCTTTACTTTATTTATGTGCTAGTAGACCGGATATTATGCTTAGCGTATGCATGTGTGCCAGATTTCAATCCGATCCTAAGGAGTGTCACTTAGTGGCAGTGAAGCGAATTCTTAGATATTTGGTTGCTACGCCTTGCTTCGGGATCTGGTATCCAAAGGGGTCTAACTTTGACTTGATTGGGTACTCAGATTCCGACTATGCTGGATGTAAGGTCGATAGGAAGAGTACATCGGGGACGTGCCAATTCTTAGGAAGGTCCCTGGTGTCATGGAACTCTAAGAAACAAACCTCCGTTGCCCTATCCACCGCTGAGGCCGAGTACGTTGCCACAGGACAGTGTTGTGCGCAACTACTTTGGATGAGGCAAACCCTCAGGGACTTTGGCTACAATCTGAGCAAAGTCCCACTCCTATGTGATAATGAGAGTGCTATCCGAATAACGGAAAATCCTATTGAGCACAGCCGCACAAAGCACATTGACATCCGGCATCACTTTTTGAGAGACCACCAGCAAAAGGGAGATATCGAAGTGTTTCATGTTAGCACCGAGAACCAGCTAGCCGATATCTTTACCAAGCCTTTAGATGAGAAGACCTTTTGCAGGCTGCATAGTGAGCTCAATATCTTAGATTCGCGGAACTTGGATTGAAATGTAGCATACATGTGTTTATGCCCTTGATCATGTTCATTTTGCATCTTGTTGCTTATTGTGGTGCTCAAGTTGTACAAACACTCCCAGGACCTCACAAGTCCGTTGCAAAGTGATGCACATGTTCAGGGGGAGATGTGTTACAACTTGACCCTTTGAGACTAACCATATGCTTGAGTTTGCTTGATTTAGTCTCGAAGGAGAATTGAAAGGGAAAAGGTGGACTTGGACCATGAAAGACTTCCACTGCACTCCGATGAAAGGGTAACTCATTCCAAGTCCATCTCATGAACTCTTATTGACATTTGCTCTTAATTGAAGATTTTGGTGAGGCAATGGGGTTATAGGGCCAAGATTGATCCCGTTTTGGTGCTTGATGCCAAAGGGGGAGAAAATAAAGGCCAAAGCGATAAATGGATCAGCTACCACTTGAGAGATTTTGAAAATAGTAGAATAGAGCTTTTGGTTTGTCAAAACTCTTTTGTTGTCTCTCTTATCAAAAGTTGGCTTCTTGCGGGGAGAAGTAGTGATTATGGGAAAAAGGGGGAGTTTTTGAAATCTTTGATCAATCTCTTTTGGAATGACGCTCTTTATGCTTCAACATGTGTGTTTGACTTAGAGATAGAGATTTGAGTTTGATTTGCAAAAACAAACCAAGTGGTGGCAAAGGATGATCCATATATGCCAAAATTGAATCAAAATAAATTTGAGTTTTATTTGAAGTGAGTTTGCACTTGTTCTAGTTGCTTTATGTTGTGTTGGCATAAATCACCAAAAAGGGGGAGATTGAAAGGGAAATGTACCCTTGGGCCATTTCTAAGTATTTTGGTGATTGAGTGCCAACACAAAGTGCTTAAATGTGAATTTATGTCCATGGATGAACAAAGTGCAAATCATGAAGTAAAGGTATGTTTCTAAGCCTTAGTACATTGGTTTTGTGTACTAATATACTTGTCTAAGTGTTAGAAACAGAAAGAAGAAGAAAAGAAGAAAGGTGCAAAAGACTTGGCTGTGTACAACCAAGACTCAGCTCGGTCTGGCACACCGGACTGTCCGGTGTGCACCGGACAGTGTCCGGTGCGCCAGGCTGACTCGGCGCGAAGTGGCTGCTCTCGGGAATTCGCCGACGGCGTACGGCTAAAATTCACCGGACTGTCCGGTGAGCACCGGACTGTCCGGTGAGCCAACGGTCGGCCGGGCCAACGGTCGGCCGCGCAATCTGCGCGGGACACGTGGCCGAGCCAACGGCTAGAAGACGGCACCGGACTGTCCGGTGTGCACCGGACATGTCCGGTGCGCCAACAGCTCGCAGATCTGCAACGGTCGGCAATGGTCGGCAGCGCCATTTTTCGAAGGAAATCGGGCACCGGACAGTGTCCGGTGTGCACCGGACTGTCCGGTACCCCCGATGACAGAAGGCAAGATTGGCCTTCCAGATTTGCTCTCAACGGCTCCTAGCTGCCTTGGGGCTATAAAAGGGGCCCCTAAGCACATGGAGGAGACATCCAAGCAACCTTAGAGCATTCTTGATCATCCACACTCATTCTTTGCGCATTCGTTTGTGATTCTAAGTGATTCGAGCTCCGTTCTAGTGAGAACTTTGAGATAGTCATTCGAGCTCGATTCTTGGCCGTGTGTGTGCGCATTTTGCTGTGGATTTGTGTGTGTTGCTTCCCTCCCTTACTCTGTGCTTCTTTGTGATCATATACTTGTAAGGGCAAGAGACTCCAATTTGTGGAGATTCCTTGCAAACGGGATAAAGGAAAGAAAGCAAAACACCGTGGTATTCAAGTGGGTCTTTGGACCGCTTGAGAGGGGTTGATTGCAACCCTCATCCGTTGGGACGCCACAACGTGGAGTAGGCAAGCGTTGGTCTTGGCCGAACCACGGGATAAACCACTGTGTCATCTCTGTGTTTGATCTCTTGTGGTATTGTGTTTTGTTGAGACTCATCTCTAGCCACTTGGCAATTATTTGTGCTAACAACCAAGTTTTGTGGCTTAAGTTTGAAGTTTTACAGGATCACCTATTCACCCCCCCTCTAGGTGCTCTCAGATAGTTTATAGCAAAGTATTTGTGGAGCTTCATCATAATATTGCTTGGCAGCTAAGTTAAGTAGGTTTGTCCATGAACTGAATTTCTGCATGCATGTTCTCTGATTGTGATGATGATTTATTAAAGAAAATTGTATTTTATTTAGATGTTCTCTATACAAAAGATTTATTTAACTTCAATATCTAGCTCATCCTAGAATTTCATGAGCTAAGAATTAATGGTTTAGAAGTTATGCTTTTCACAAGTTCAGTACATGAATCTGTCCAATTTCTGTACAGATTTCAGAGATTGTAATGGTTGCTTAAGTTAATGTTAAAAATTAGTTCTTGGTGGTCATAAGAAAGTTGTAGATAACTTTCTTATCTTGTTTGGGTTAAAATTTCATAACCATAGACCTGATAGATTCAGAGTTATGAATTTTACAATATGATTATTGTGTTCTGTCCACTATCCGAACAGATTTCGAAAACTGTATTGTTTAGGTTAATTAAAGATGGAACCACATCTTGGTGATTGTAAAATTTATGTAGTACTTTTACTAAGCTTGCCAATAAGTCGTAGATCATCCTTTTTGGTGGTCTAAAGCTCAAGTTATAGATGTTTTAAATATGAAGACTGAATCTGTCCAATTCTGGACAGCAAGCCCTTCATAGTGTCTTTTACCCTTGATGCATATTAAATCAACCTGAGATGTTCATAAATGATTTATAGACGACTTCATTAGCTTTCTAGAAAGTCTAGGATCACTTGCTTTGGATGCTTAAGTCTCTAGTTATAAAATTTTGAAGTCGCAAGTCTGAATCTATTCAAATCTAGACAAAGCTGTCATTTTAGCACTCTTTAACCTTGCTAAGTGTCTAATCAGATTGAGATAACAATACCAAAGTTGTAGAGAATTTCTTAGAGCTTCCAAAAAGTATTTGATCACTATTTTTGGATGAATGTCTTGTGAGTTATGACTGAAACAAGTAACTGTTGTGCTGCTATCCTAATCTTGTTGATTGTGGTGGATTCCTCTACTCTCTTGTCTTGCTTGAGTAGGATTGATAGTGTTATCTCATGATACCCATATTAGTAGATTATATGCTTGGGGATATATAAGTAACTAATGCAGTAGTAAATTAAGTTATTGAAGTCTAGTAAGCGAATTAGCTTCGATCAATGTTAATACTGTGAAGTAGTTAATACTTGCGCTGCTAATCTAATATTACTAAATAACCAATCACATAAAACTAGTATGATAAGCAGTACGATTAGGATATCACTTCCTGTGTGTTTTCTTGGGTGTGTGCTTGCATTAGAATATTGAGAATGTTGGTAGAACCCGATTAAGTGATTATTCCCTATTAAACTAAGTTTGTCTGTATGACGTTTAGAAGTCAAGGTGAATGTACATGTGTCTAAGTAGTTTAATAATAGAGTAACTAATAAATGATTAAAGTGAATGTGGTAAATGCTTGTACGTGTGATGTCGTGCTTGCGTTGGTTAATTATAGGTAGTAATCGTTGTCCTTCTAGTGGTGTTGATGTTGTGCACTCGATGACGGGTAGATAGCTAATGTAGCATGTGGTTGTTTATGGTGTCTTACGATTTTAGTGTTTAGTTCGCTACCGTTTATTTTGGAATTGTCTTGTGCTACTTTCATCATATTCATACATATGCATCCTGCATCTCATTTAGGACTGAGAGATGATGTCGTGCAAGTGATGTGGTGCCAACCACAAGAGGTAGTTGGTGGACGACACGAAGAAAGGAGATGCTTGCCAAGCGATTGTCATTTAGCAAACACTAACTTGTGTTGGATTCCAGGAAAGCCTCGATTTTATGCATAATCGTTATTTATGCTATTTTACTACACTTAATGTTTGTAGGCTTGTATCGTGCACTTAAGTGTAGGAGTTGCCTGAAACCCTAGTTGCATAAACTCAGGATTCCTTTTTGAGATGGATACTAGTATGCTTGGTCGAGTAGCTGCTTTGCTAATTAGGGATCTCGGTAGAAATCGAGTGATTTTTTTAGCACTCGCGCGAGGTTAGGAATTGGTTGTATCCATTTTTGATAACGGAATGATGATGTATGTGGACACGGATCCATGGGGATGCGCTGTCTATGAAGCAAAATTGAAATAATGATTAACGTGCGAATATCTATGTCAAGCGTTTGAACGTACTAAACACAGGTCGGGAAATATGGAAACAGGTAAGCCTAGTACATGAGTGAAGCCGGGCGTGGATTTTATCCCTCATTGGTCTTCAGACGGAGTCTCCCATTCTAGATATGGTGGGTACAAGTGCGGCCGCTGCACGGCGGTGACCGGAGTCAGTGGAGCATTGTATGCCAAGGCCGTGAGCCCTGGCCGCGAACGGGGGATCGATGGGGACGGCTGATATGTGTGGGGACGGAGTGCCCCTACATGTCGTGTGTTTAGGTTTACCTTGCAAGGTTAAAACTCGATTCGAATCGTTTGCTTCTCACAACTAATGAGACTGCTTGATCCATTGTACTGCATTGTTTAATAAGTGGAAATGTGATGACCGAAAAAAGATGTTGATTGATATAATATTTGATACCATGTATGAATGGCTAGGTACTCATCTAGTCTAAAATTATTATTCTAGAACTTGCAAATCTAAAACTTGATTTTAGACTTAGCTAGTGCTTTTGGCAAACCAAACCCCTCAGCCAAACAGCTTCATGGTCTAGAGGTAGAGGAGTAGACTCCTCACACCGGGTAAGTCTAGCTGAGTATTAGTATACTCAGCCTTGCTTGTGGCATCATTTTACAGGTACCCCCTTGGATGATTGGTTGATGGTGTGACTTGGCCTCCATCCCTACCACCGGGATAGACGGTCGAGTGGGTTGCTGCTTCCGCAGGAGAGGACCAGGAGGAGTAGTGTGGCCAGGCTTCACCATGTTACCCGGTTTTCTCCGTTAGTTATTTCCACTGCATTAAAAACTATGGTTACTATTTCTGAAACTCCGATAATGTAATCACTACTGTTACTTTCTTAATTTATGGTATTATGCTTTATTGTATTTCTCTGTGCCTCATCTTCGAGTGAGCTAGTGGTATTCGATCCTTGGTAAGTGGCTTTGTTGGACTAGATCCGAGTGACTCACGGGTTATTCCAATTTAAGTGTGTAGCTGCCTCCAAGGCGTGACTCGGCCACTTAAGCTGGAATAATCTGGGTGGTTCCGCCACAACTGGTTTCAGAGCGAGTACCAGATAAGTCAATAAGTCATAATTTCCAACCTTTTCTAAAGTAAAATTTGCTTAGAAACCAATGTTGGATAGATCGTCAGGACGATAAGGTTAGACATAGGACATGAAGCCTTAGGAAATAGATGGGTAGCTAGGTGGCTATTTATAGAGGCCATAAAGTATACTATTGGTACTATTAGGATGCTGCAGAATCACCCAAAAAATTAGTTAGGTCTGAGAAGACGCCTAGAATGAGCATGCATCATGATTGTCGCATAAATGTCTCTTGTGCATCAACATGCTTCTCTCACCTTTATTCCAATAATAAGAACTTGTGAATAATGTGATGTACTGCTATGTTATGAACTATAAGAAATGCCTTACCTCGTGTCAGATTGGTAAGTCTTGTTAGGTCATGTTATGTCTTTCTCTTGTCTTGCTATCTAGGTGGTACTGTAATTGTTCAACCCTTTTTGCAAAAAAATTGTTGTTTCTTCTACTCATGAAAAGACCCCCACTCCAAACAATCTAGTGGTTAGCAAGTGAAACCCTTAAAAAGAGTCTAATCACATGCTTGCTGTAACGCCCTGAATTTGGGGGTAGAATTTTTTTTTCTTCTTTTCTCTCACCAAATTCAGGCGTTACTCTTTCCTTTTTCCCTTTTCTTCTCGCTAAGCCTTGATCTTTTCTAAAAGTTATAGCGAGAATTAGCTCGACATCTTGTGTAACCAAAACCTAGAACTATTTTTGTTTGTTGCATCATGCCGGATTATGCACTCTTTTGTTTGCGGTTGAGTGAAGTGGAGAATTAGGCATATAAGAAAATGTGGAAATTAGAAAAAGAAAAGCCTTTTCTTTTTCTCTCTCCCCCTTCTCCCCTTTTGGCCCAGCCGCCCCTTCCCCTTGGCCCAAGCGGCCCAGCCGCCCCCTCCCCTTCCCGCGTGGGCCCCGCGGTGGCCCAGCCGCCCCTCCCCCGCCGTGGGCCATCCTGGCGGCCCAACCCGCGCCCCCTCCCCCCTTTGGGCCCAGCCGGCCCAACTGCCCCTTCCTTTTTTTTCTTTTTTCCAAAAATCCCTTCCCCGCGGTGTCACACCCGGTTTTGGAAGGTAAACCGAATGCGAACCATGTACGTGCCAGGATCAGAAATTCACGTACACGGCGATTACATAAATGACTCATCATAGCACATTGCTCGAATAATAACTTAAAAGAGTATTAACTTATTACATTGCAGAGTCATAGACATCCACATAGTCATCAACTTAACAGTTAAATCAAAGTGCTAGCGAAACGCAGTAAAGATAGGGCCTTCACAGGCAGCTGACTAGGGGTTGCCGCCAACCCACACCTAGAATTCGTCATAGTCTTGGAACTCCCGGAAGTCTCCTCCCACGGCTTCGCCTTCTCCTGAGCAGTGGTTACAATGCAGACAACCTGGTGTTTTGTGGTAAAGCAAGGATGAGTACACATCAACGTACTCAGCAAATGTCCCGTTTGGCTGAAGTGGACTAGCTTTATGTGGGGTTAAGCTCAAGCAGTTGCTTTTAGTTGGTCAGGTATTTATCATTAGTAGAAGCCAGATTTTAGCATTAACCAACCCGTAAACCATTTCCTCATCGAGGGACAACATCATCATATTCGAACCAAAACCATAACATAATCCTTGTATCTCGAACCATCTGTATCTCTAATCAAAGAGGATCCCAAGGCTGCTCTTAACCGTGAGCACGGCTGATATATCAGTTTCACTACCCTCTGCAGAGGTCGCACACTTTACCCATGAGTCATGATGCCCTTTCTGCCCGGGGAGAGCTAATCCCCATTGACCACTACCTAGGTGGTCCGGCAGGGTATCACTACGTAGCTGTTACAAAGATTCCCTAGAGATCGTAGCCGCCCGTTAGGTTTCTCCAGTTTGATAAACACAGTACCCCTCCCCGCAGGAGAGTGACTAACAAAAAGCAAAACGAAAGAACCTCGGCACTCAGCCTCGGCAGAGCAAGCACTGTGCCTGGACCCCATTGACGGCACGACGGTGAAGCAACTACACCTCTAGTTCCTCTAATTAATTAGCTAAGGGCATCCCATTTCACCCTCATGGTTGCACTGTTATCCCGGGTGGTCTCTCAACGAACAGGTCCTTACGGAGAGGTACTCAGGGAACAGCCTGAGCCCCCTAGAGTATCACAAGATCATCAATATCATCAGGATAACAGTATCGTAAATAGTCACATCATGTTCATTGATTAAGTTAAGGCAATAGCAGAATGCTAACCATAACAACCCATAAGGTCATCAAGGATAAAGTAAAGTGTAAAGCTAGTCAATCCTTAGGTTTCAAGTAAGTAATGCTGGGTGGTAAGTTATAAATGAATAGGACATAATGGGTCAGAGGACACTTGCCTTCACCAAACTGTTGATCAGGAACTTCCTCTGCAACTTCCTCGGGAAACACAGACTGCTCGTTGTCTACGTAAAGTAATCATTCACACTATGCACTTGGGAAGTAACAAACAAGAGCAATATACCAAACATATGCAGCAGAGAGATCACAAGTTCACAATAGAAAAGGGATAGGCACTCTGGTATTCCCTAGGTCTAGGGTAGAGGACTATACAAAACGATTCATTATCCACTAATCAGGTTTAAGTCAGTGGTGGGGTTAAACCATTACATGATTTTAAGTCCATAAACTTAGGTGCTCTCACTTTTATTAAAGTTTACCATCTTCTATTTATCTCAATTAGGGTTCCAATAACCTTAACCCTATCCTAATGGTCAACTAATAATTGGGACATGGAAACAGCAGGGAAACATTATTTAAATAGATAGACAAAAATACTATGAGCATTTTGCAATTTGAAGCACCTAATTTGGAGTTCATATGACAAAGTTATGAATTTTACAAGTTTAGGGATTAAAAATATACCCTAAATACCTATTTTGAATTAAATAAAAGGTCCGAGGACCTAACTGCGAGAATCCAGGGACGGCGGGTTAAATTTCAGAAAACCGGGGGTCTCTTTAAGAAAAAGCGCGAGCGAAGGGGTATCGGGCTTCTACGGCCGTTGGATCTCGGATCAACGCCCGAGATTAGATCCGCGGGCGGGCGCGCGAGCGTGCGGCGGCCTGAGCGGCTGACAGGTGGGGCCGGGCGGGCAGCGCGGGCGGACGACTGACAGGCGGGGCCGAGCGGGCAGCGCGGGCGGACGACTGACAGGCGGGGCCCAAATGGCAGGAAGGCGGGGTGCGGGGGGAAACAGCCCTGGGCCGTTGGATCTCAGGCGGACGGCTAGGATTGGGCTCGGCCTATTTGAATCAGGGCCGTTCGATCTGGGATAGACGGCGGGGATTGGGTGGCCGGCTTCTGTCTTCTCCTCCGGCCAGCAGAGGCGACGGCGCCCGTCCCGCGGTGGAGAACTCGCCGGAGATGAGGGGCGCAGGGGCTCTGCGGGTCCCTGGGGCGACCCGAATGGCCGGGGAGGTTGGGGAGGGCGCGGGGAACCTTTTGGTGGGGACTAGGTCGGGACAGGGGCACCGGAGGGGGGCGGCCCACGGCGAAGCGGCTCGGCGGTGGCGCTAAGGGACTCCGGCGAGCAATTAAACATGACAGAGTGCAATAGAAGGGAAGGGAGGGGGCATGGGAGGTTCCTTACCTCAAGGCGAACTCCGGGGACTCCTTGGTGGCGACAATGGCGCGACGACGGCCCGGGTCGGCGGTGGCGGACCTCCGCGGCTGCACGGTGGACGGCGGGTGAGCGCGGGCAGAGGGAAATAGGGAGGGGAAGGGGAAATTGGAGTGCGTCCCGGGTTGTGGACGTCGGGGCGGAGCTCACCGTGGCAGAGGGCACGGCGGGGCTCCAACGGCGACGGAGGAACGAGCTCGGGCGGCGGTGGTTTAATGGCGGCGGTGCTTTGGCGTGCGCGCAGCGAGGGGGAGGCGAGAGAGAGGCCCGCAGGTGCGCAAATGAGGGAGGGGGAGAGGGCGAGTGGGGTTCTGGGCTCTAGTGGCCGAGGCGAGGTGATGGCGAGCCCCACGCGCGACGTGGGCGCGGAGTCCGCGGCACGCGCGGCTCGGGCGGCGGTTACGCGGAGACGGCGGAGCTGACATCCCGGGCCCGCGAGCAGAGAGAGCGGGGGAAGCGGGCGCGCGCGGAGGGGGAAAGCGGCTGCGCTGACGGGTGGGCCCGCTAGGGCAGAGAGAGAAGAGGGGGAGGAAGGCGCGCGCGCGGGATGGGCCGGCTGGGCCGAAAGGCCGAGGGGGGCGGGGGTGTGGGCTTCTTTCCTTTTTCTTTTATTCTGGCATTTGTTTTCTCTTTTCTTTTTATTTACTCTATTTGATTCAAATCCAAATAAGCCACAAATTCAAATTAACATTTCTAAGAATTATGCACCAAACAAAAGTAGAATTTAGGGTTTGACATGATGCAACATTTCATACCCCTTGGAGTTTGAGCTAATAGACTATAGTTACAAATAAAATAACCACTTTTCTCCTATAGAAATGAGAAAGAGAAGATTGGGGAAGGATGAGAAAAGGGAAGTAACACCTGAATTTGTGAATATGAGCAAAGAAATTTTATACCCCCAAATTCAGGGTGTTACAAACCTATCCCCCTTAAAAGAATCTCGCCCCGAGATTCAGGGTTGGTCAGCAAAGAGTTCAGGGTATTTGGCCTTCAGATCATCTTCTCGTTCCCAGGTTGCTTCTTCCTCGGAGTGGTGACCCCATCTGACTTTGCACATTCTGATGGTATTCCTCCGGGTGACTCTGTCTGCAAACTCCAGAATCTGCGTTGGCTTCTCTATGTATGTCAGATCCTCCTGGACTTCCAAACCCTCCACTGGCAACTGTTCTTCTGGTACTCGCAGACACTTCTTCAATTGTGACACGTGGAACACATTGTGCACTGCTGACAAGCTCTCTGGTAGGTTGAGCTGGTAGGCCACTTCTCCACGCTTGGCTTGAATCTGATAAGGTCCGACGTACCGGGGTGCTAACTTGCCTTTAACTCCGAACCTTCTGACTCCCCTGATAGGTGACACCTTCAGATAGACGAAGTCCCCCACTTCGAAACTCAGTTCTCTTCTCCTTCGGTCCGCATAGCTTCGTTGTCTTGACTGGGCTATCTTCAGGTTCTCCCGAACCATTTTGATATTCTCTTCGGCTTCAAGCAAAATGTCGGGGCCAAACACCTGTCTCTCTCCAGGCTGGTCCCAATGCAGCGGAGTCCTACAACTCCATCCATAGAGTGCCTGAAACGGTGACATCTTCAAGCTAGCCTGATAGCTATTGTTGTAGGAGAATTCTGCATAAGGTAATCTTTTGTCCCATCCTGACTTGTCTTGCAACGCACAGGCTCTCAGCATATCTTCTAGGATCTGATTAGTTCTTTCAGTCTGACCGTCTGTCTGTGGATGATAAGCCGAGCTGAAGTTCAAATGGGTGCCCAAAGCTTCTTGTAGCTGCTGCCAAAAACGAGAGGTGAACTGCGTTCCTCGATCTGACACTATCTTCTTCGGCACACCATGGAGGCAGACTATCCGTGACATGTATAACTCAGCTAACGTTGCTCCGGTGTATGTGGTCTTCACAGGTATGAAATGGGCCACCTTTGTTAAGCGGTCCACAACCACCCAGATGGAATCATAGCCGGCCCGGGTACGAGGTAGGCCAACTATAAAATCCATCCCGATCTCATCCCACTTCCACTGAGGAATCCGCAATGGCTGCAACAATCCGGCGGGCCTTTGATGCTCTGCTTTGGTCCTTTGACAGCTATCACAGATGGCGACATATTCTGCAATTTCTCTTTTCATGCCATACCACCAAAACCTCCTCTTTAAATCCTGGTACATCTTTTCACTTCCCGGGTGTATGGAGTAGGCTGTCTCATGAGCTTCCTTTAGGATCAGCTCCTGAATAGGTTTGAGGTCGGGGACACACAATCGGTCCTTGAACCATATTACTCCCTCTTCATCCTCTCGAAAGTCTTTGCCTCTTCCTTCTAAGATTAGCTGCCGGATCTTGTTGATGCTTTCATCATCCTTCTGCCCTTCTTTGATCTCCCGCTCTAGGGTGGGCTCTAATTCCACTGTTACTCCTTGCGTACTGTTCAGGAAACCGAGACTCAGTCTGTCGAACTCCTTGGCTAACTCATATGGCATTGGGTACGTGGCCAACATATTGACTTGACTCTTCCTGCTCAGAGCATCTGCAACAACATTGGCTTTGCCTGGATGGTAATGTATCTCCAACTCGTAGTCTTTGATCAATTCCAACCATCTTCGCTGCCTCATGTTTAACTCTGACTGGGTGAATATGTATTTCAGACTTTTGTGATCTGTGTAGATGTCGCACTTCTGCCCATACAGGTAATGCCTCCAGGTCTTTAGAGCATGAACCACTGCTGCCAACTCTAGGTCATGTGTGGGATAATTTTTCTCATGGATCTTCAACTGTCGAGATGAGTATGCTACAACTCTTCCTTCTTGCATTAGCACACATCCCAATCCGGTGTAAGAAGCATCGCAATACACTGAGAATGGCTTGTGAACATCAGGCAGGACTAACACCGGAGCGGTAGTCAATCTATTTTTCAGTTCTTCAAATGCTTCCTGACACTTTTGGGTCCACTTAAACTCAACTTTCTTCGCTAGCAACGCTGTCTTTGGTCTAGCAATCTTTGAGAAGCCTTCGATGAAACGCCTGTAATACCCAGCCATTCCAATGAAGCTCTTGATCCCACGAACATCCTTCGGTGCTTTCCAGTTCAGGATATCTGCTACTTTCTTTGGATCCACTGCCAACCCATCTTGGTTTATGATGTGACCCAGAAACAGGACTTCATGAATCCAGAACTCGCATTTGCCTAGCTTGGCATACAACTGATGCTCTCGAAGTCTTTGCAATACCATCTTCAAATGCTCTACATGATCTTCCTCACTTTGAGAGTATATAAGAATATCATCGATAAACACTACCACAAACTTGTCCAGATAATCCATGAACACACTGTTCATCAGGTACATAAAGAAGGCTGGCGCATTTGTCAAACCAAAGGACATAACTGTGAATTCATATAACCCGTACTTGGTGATGAATGCTGTCTTCGGTATGTCCGAGGGTCGGATTCTGAGTTGATGGTAGCCTGACCTCAGATCTATCTTCGAGAATACACTGGCACCTCTGAGCTGGTCGAACAAATCTTCTATCCTTGGCAGGGGGTACTTGTTTTTGACAGTGACTTCATTCAAGGCTCTGTAATCTATGCACATCCTTTTGGTACCATCTTTCTTCTCTACAAACAACACCGGAGTGGCCCAAGGTGAGGTACTTGGTCTGATGTAACCCTTCTCTAACATCTCATCTATCTGCTTCTTGAGTTCCACCAATTCTGGTCCAGACACTCGGTAGGCTCTTTTGGAAATGGGGGCGGTACCAGGGATAAGCTCTATGGCAAATTCGACTTTTCTCTCGGGTGGCATGCCCGTTAGCTCCTCGGGAAATACGTCCGGAAAGTCCGACACAACCTTGATAGCCTCGAGCGGGTTGGGCTCCTTACTATCAACTGAAATCTGGTGACAGACACCCTCCGCTGATTTAGGCATCCTTAGCTCGGCCACTACCTCTTCTCTTGACGGGGACTTCAATGTTACGGCCCTCTTGTCACAGCTAACATTCGCTTCATACTTCATTAACCAATTCATCCCTAGAATGACATCTATCCCAGGGGTGTCTATTACTATTAAGTCACTGGGGAATCCTATCCCCCGTATTTCCACCCTTATATTTGAACATATTTTATCTGTTTGCACCTTGCCACCAACTGAATTAATCCTCATGGGCGGCATCATTGCTTCTACTGAGATGTTATGCAATTCTACCCAGGTTGCAGTGACAAATGAATGAGTTGCACCAGTATCAAATAGCACTTTCGTGGGATGAGATTCGACTGAGAACATACCTACTGCCACATCTGGTGCATCCTGGATTGCTTCGGCCTCCAAGTGGTTCACCTTTCCACGGTTGTACGCTTGGTTACGATTGCCTGCTGTCGGCTGCAGTACACCTTGCCTTGTTGGAGCATTGGGGTTGGTCTGTTGCTGCGCCGCCTTCTTCGGGCACTGCATCGCCCAGTGGCCTTGTTCTCCACAGTGGAAACATCCTCTGCCTCCTCCTTGTGCTGGGGCTGCTTGGTTGCTCTGGTTTGCTGCTGGGGCAGGAAGGCGAGGTGCCTGGTTGTTCTGCTTCTGATACTGATTACCTCCCTGCTGGCTGTTCTGACGATACTGCTGCTGCTGCTGTGTGTATTGCCTCTGAAACTGCTGCTGATGCGGACGCTGGTTCTGATTCTGATATCCTTGTGGGTGACCGGGCCTGCCTTGCTGAGATGAACTGCCTGAGAAACGTGGACGGCTGATGCCTCCGGTCTGGGGTCCACTCATCTTGCGCTTCCGATCTTCCATATCCTTACGCTTCTTCTCAGTCATAACTGCCCTATCGATCAGGTGCTGGAAGGTGGGGAAGGTGTGATTCATCAGCTGGTAATGCAGGGGATCCACCAAACCCCTCATGAACCTGTACTGCCTTTTAGCATCAGTGTTGACATCCTCAGGTGCATACCGAGATAGCTGCAAAACTTGTCTCTGTATTCACTAACAGACAGGGGTCCCTGCTTCAGAGCCAGAAACTCCTCCTTCTTCACGATCATCAGTCCCTCCGGCACATGGTACCTGCGGAAACTCTCGCTGAATTCTTCCTAGGTGATGGCTTCGGGGTCAGCATGTGTGGCGAGGTAGGACTCCCACCAGGACTGGGCTGCTCCCCTTAGCTGACGGGGACCATACAGAACCTTCTCCCTGTCGTCACATTGGGCGGTGCACAGTTCCCTTTCCACTGCGCGCAGCCAGTCTTCTGCATCCATGGGGTCGGCAGAATGGGCGAAGGTAGGAGGGTGCCCTCTCATGAACTCACCACGCTTATCCCGTGGCATCTGGGGCATCTGCACTTGCAATTGGGGTTGGGGTTGCTGTTGAGCCTGCTGCATGGCTGCCAGAGTCTGCCCAATGGCCTGCACTGCCTGAGTCTGCATCAAGAACATCTGCTCCACTGACATCGGGGGTGGCGGGGGAGGCTGCCTCTGTTGTTCCTCCTGCGGGTCATGCTACTCTTGCTGAGCACGCCTGTTGCATCGGCGCCGGTTGTCAGACATCTGTGGAAGACATTCATACATCAGCATTGATCTTACAACCCTCCAGCATAAGAAAAGAGAATACAGAATTCTTCATGACACTGAGTGAACAAAGAGCTTCACTGATCCTCATTATGATTCAACACAGCTTCTCAGATAGAAAGGAAAGTAGAAGTAAATGGCTTCCCAACTAAATAACTAACTTTATTAACATTATAGCTAGGCCAAACTGCAGGAGAAACCCACAGGTTGGCAACAGTCATTACAAAGATTCAAATCCAGCACAAGTTCATCATAACAAGCATGCAAGCAACTGATAAGCAAACTAAGCTAATTGGAAGCAACTGGTAAGCAAACTAAAGTAACTATCTAAGACTGAGACATCTGACTTAAGAATTATTACAAACTTTGACGCTAACGATCTAAGGATCCAGATCTATCCTGGTCTTACAGGCAGGGGAACCATAAGTGTGGTGACCACGTGGCAGCGAGCGGTATGGGTGCTGAGTCCCAACAGGAGCGGGAGAACCACCCTCCTGGTGATGGCGCTCTGCCAGCTCAGCATGCAACTCCGCAATCTCCGTTCGAGCCCTGCTCAGCTCGTCCAGAGAGTGATCCAGCTCAGTGTTAAGCACTGCGACTAGGTTGACTGTGCTGCTCAACCTAGGGTTAGCCTCACCAACAGGTGAGACAACCACACTCTCTGTGCTGCCAGTAGGGCAACGGGGGTAGTACCGAAGGTTAAGACCGTCGGCCACCCCACCGAACAAAGAACAGTACTGGGAGAGTGCACGTCGTGCTGCATCCTGCATAGCCGCCTCTGCAGTGTCCCTCTCGGAGATGGAATAGTGCTCCGAAATGGCCTCCGCACCCCGGAGGTCGTCCTCCGGACGGCGAACTAGGCAGGTAGCCTCCCAGCGGTCCGGGTACCTCCCGCGACTGTGCTGGTAGACTACACAACGATACTCGATCGACCAGGTGTGCCGGTCGAAAGCCTGGCACAGCAAGGTGTCGAGTGCGTCGTGGAAGTGACAACCGCGAGCGGCGTCACGGGTGATGGGTCGGGCGACCCATCCTTCCGCCTCCTGCGGCTCAGAGGACTCCGTGCTGTGGTCTGAGTCGTCGTCGTCGGGGTCTCCTCCAGTAGCTCCTCCAACAGCTGGGGCGTCCCGCGGTGGTGCAGGGGGCGCCTCCAGCTGGGCAACAGAGGAACGGGGCCTCACGGACTCCACCTCTTGCTAGGGTGGGGAGGAAGAGCCCTGCTGCTCTCTGTGCTGGTGCCGGCGTTCCTGCTCCTCACGCAGGCGGTGGTGCAGTCTCTCCAGGTGACTCGACTGACCGGACACGGTGCGGTGCAGAGGACGCTCCGCAAGGCGAGACGGCAGGAAAGGAATCACCGACTTACGTGCAGTGTGTCTAAGACGAGCCATCTACAAAAGACACCGTAAGCATAAGAGTAAGAGCAGAACTAATATGACAAGTGAATAAACCATAGACAGAATAAGATAAAAAATTTTAACAAGGTATAATATAGTATATATATACATGTAGTAAAACATAGGGTTGGTCGAGGTGACCGACTTTTGAAGTAACATCAGAGGTCAAGGTGAGGGGGAAGGTCAATAGTCCTTAGTACGACCAGTGCTACTCTAGGTCAGCGGTCCTACAGTCAGCACGGCTTTGATACCACTTATGTCACACCCGGTTTTGGAAGGTAAACCGAATGCGAACCATGTACGTGCCAGGATCAGAAATTCACGTACACGGCGATTACATAAATGACTCATCATAGCACATTGCTCGAATAATAACTTAAAAGAGTATTAACTTATTACATTGCAGAGTCATAGACATCCACATAGTCATCAACTTAACAGTTAAATCAAAGTGCTAGCGAAACGCAGTAAAGATAGGGCCTTCACAGGCAGCTGACTAGGGGTTGCCGCCAACCCACACCTAGAATTCGTCATAGTCTTGGAACTCCCGGAAGTCTCCTCCCACGGCTTCGCCTTCTCCTGAGCAGTGGTTACAATGCGGACAACCTGGTGTTTTGTGGTAAAGCAAGGATGAGTACACATCAACGTACTCAGCAAATGTCCCGTTTGGCTGAAGTGGACTAGCTTTATGTGGGGTTAAGCTCAAGCAGTTGCTTTTAGTTGGTCAGGTATTTATCATTAGTAGAAGCCAGATTTTAGCATTAACCAACCCGTAAACCATTTCCTCATCGAGGGACAACATCATCATATTCGAACCAAAACCATAACATAATCCTTGTATCTCGAACCATCTGTATCTCTAATCAAAGAGGATCCCAAGGCTGCTCTTAACCGTGAGCACGGCTGATATATCAGTTTCACTACCCTCTGCAGAGGTCGCACACTTTACCCATGAGTCATGACGCCCTTTCTGCCCGGGGAGAGCTAATCCCCATTGACCACTACCTAGGTGGTCCGGCAGGGTATCACTACGTAGCTGTTACAAAGATTCCCTAGAGATCGTAGCCGCCCGTTAGGTTTCTCCAGTTTGATAAACACAGTACCCCTCCCTGCAGGAGAGTGACTAACAAAAAGCAAAACGAAAGAACCTCGGCACTCAGCCTCGGCAGAGCAAGCACTGTGCCTGGACCCCATTGACGGCACGACGGCGAAGCAACTACACCTCTAGTTCCTCTAATTAATTAGCTAAGGGCATCCCATTTCACCCTCATGGTTGCACTGTTATCCCGGGTGGTCTCTCAACGAACAGGTCCTTACGGAGAGGTACTCAGGGAACAGCCTGAGCCCCCTAGAGTATCACAAGATCATCAATATCATCAGGATAACAGTATCGTAAATAGTCACATCATGTTCATTGATTAAGTTAAGGCAATAGCAGAATGCTAACCATAACAACCCATAAGGTCATCAAGGATAAAGTAAAGTGTAAAGCTAGTCAATCCTTAGGTTTCAAGTAAGTAATGCTGGGTGGTAAGTTATAAATGAATAGGACATAATGGGTCAGAGGACACTTGCCTTCACCAAACTGTTGATCAGGAACTTCCTCTGCAACTTCCTCGGGAAACACAGACTGCTCGTTGTCTACGTAAAGTAATCATTCACACTATGCACTTGGGAAGTAACAAACAAGAGCAATATACCAAACATATGCAGCAGAGAGATCACAAGTTCACAATAGAAAAGGGATAGGCACTCTGGTATTCCCTAGGTCTAGGGTAGAGGACTATACAAAACGATTCATTATCCACTAATCAGGTTTAAGTCAGTGGTGGGGTTAAACCATTACATGATTTTAAGTCCATAAACTTAGGTGCTCTCACTTTTATTAAAGTTTACCATCTTCTATTTATCTCAATTAGGGTTCCAATAACCTTAACCCTATCCTAATGGTCAACTAATAATTGGGACATGGAAACAGCAGGGAAACATTATTTAAATAGATAGACAAAAATACTATGAGCATTTTGCAATTTGAAGCACCTAATTTGGAGTTCATATGACAAAGTTATGAATTTTACAAGTTTAGGGATTAAAAATATACCCTAAATACCTATTTTGAATTAAATAAAAGGTCCGAGGACCTAACTGCGAGAATCCAGGGACGGCGGGTTAAATTTCAGAAAACCGGGGGTCTCTTTAAGAAAAAGCGCGAGCGAAGGGGTATCGGGCTTCTACGGCCGTTGGATCTCGGATCAACGCCCGAGATTAGATCCGTGGGCGGGCGCGCGAGCGCGCGGCGGCCTGAGCGGCTGACAGGTGGGGCCGGGCGGGCAGCGCGGGCGGACGACTGACAGGCGGGGCCGGGCGGGCAGCACGGGCGGACGACTGACAGGCGGGGCCCAAATGGCAGGAAGGCGGGGTGCGGGGGGAAACAGCCCTGGGCCGTTGGATCTCAGGCGGACGGCTAGGATTGGGCTCGGCCTATTTGAATCAGGGCCGTTCGATCTGGGATAGACGGCGGGGATTGGGTGGCCGGCTTCTGTCTTCTCCTCCGGCCAGCAGAGGCGACGGCGCCCGTCCCGCGGTGGAGAACTCGCCGGAGATGAGGGGCGCAGGGGCTCTGCGGGTCCCTGGGGCGACCCGAATGGCCGGGGAGGTTGGGGAGGGCGCGGGGAACCTTTTGGTGGGGACTAGGTCGGGACAGGGGCACCGGAGGGGGGCGGCCCACGGCGAAGCGGCTCGGCGGTGGCGCTAAGGGACTCCAGCGAGCAATTAAATGCGACAGAGTGCAATAGAAGTGAAGGGAGGGGGCATGGGAGGTTCCTTACCTCAAGGCGAACTCCGGGGACTCCTTGGTGGCGACAATGGCGTGACGACGGCCCGGGTCGGCGGTGGCGGACCTCCGCGGCTGCACGGTGGACGGCGGGTGAGCGCGGGCAGAGGGAAATAGGGAGGGGAAGGGGAAACTGGAGCGCGTCCCGGGTTGTGGACGTCGGGGCGGAGCTCACCGTGGCAGAGGGCACGGCGGGGCTCCAACGGCGACGGAGGAACGAGCTCGGGCGGCGGTGGTTTAATGGCGGCGGCGCTTTGGCGTGCGCGCAGCGAGGGGGAGGCGAGAGAGAGGCCCGCAGGTGCGCAAATGAGGGAGGGGGAGAGGGCGAGTGGGGTTCTGGGCTCTAGTGGCCGAGGCGAGGTGATGGCGAGCCCCACGCGCGACGTGGGCGCGGAGTCCGCGGCACGCGCGGCTCGGGCGGCGGTTACGCGGAGACGGCGGAGCTGACAGCCCGGGCCCGCGAGCAGAGAGAGCGGGGGAAGCGGGCGCGCGCGGAGGGGGAAAGCGGCTGCGCTGACGGGTGGGCCCGCCAGGGCAGAGAGAGAAGAGGGGGGAGGAAGGCGCGCGCGCGGGATGGGCCGGCTGGGCCGAAAGGCCGAGGGGGGCGGGGGTGTGGGCTTCTTTCCTTTTTCTTTTATTCTGGCATTTGTTTTCTCTTTTCTTTTTATTTACTCTATTTGATTCAAATCCAAATAAGCCACAAATTCAAATTAACATTTCTAAGAATTATGCACCAAACAAAAGTAGAATTTAGGGTTTGACATGATGCAACATTTCATACCCCTTGGAGTTTGAGCTAATAGACTATAGTTACAAATAAAATAACCACTTTTCTCCTATAGAAATGAGAAAGAGAAGATTGGGGAAGGATGAGAAAAGGGAAGTAACACCTGAATTTGTGAATATGAGCAAAGAAATTTTATACCCCCAAATTCAGGGTGTTACACGCGGGCCCCGCCCGTCATCCCCTCTCTCCCTCTCCCTAACCCTAACCGCCGCCGCCCCTCCCCGGCGTCGCCGCCGCGCCGTCCTCCCCCTCCGGTGAGGCTTCTCCCCCGTCCTCCCTCCTCTCCTCCCCCTCCCTCCTCCTTCCCTCCCATCGGCGCCCTCCCCCGCGGCATGGGCGCGCTCGCCCGGCCCCGGCGAGCTCGGCCGCCCCCAGCGAGCTCGGCCCCGGCCCCGGACGCCCCCTGCTTGGCCGCCCGCTCGGCCGCCCCGCGCCCGACCGCCTCGGCCGCTCCGGTGAGCCCTCGACCCCGGCCTCGCCCACGCCCGGCCGCGCCGCCCCCGCCCCCAGCCGCGCCGTCCCCGGCCTCGGCCCGCCAGCCCCGCCCGCGCCACCCCCGGCCTCGGCTCGCCAGCCCCGGCCACGCCCGCCCCGGTGCTCGCCGGCCCCGTCCGCCGTCCCCGGCCCGCCCACCTCCCGGCAAGCTCGGCTGCCTCCCAGCGAGCTCGGCCGCCCTGTGCCCCAGCTCGGCCGCCCGTCCCGTGCCCCGGCTCGGCCGCCCCCGTCGCGCCCCGGCTCGGCCGCCCGCCCCCGCGCCCGGCCTCGCTCGGCCGTGTCCTTGCCCGGCCGCGTCCTCGCTCGCCCGTGCTCTCTTGCCCCGGCGTGCTTGCCCGCTCGCCCCGCCGTGCCTTGCTCACGTAGTGACAGCCCCGGCGTGGCCTCGAGCTCGGCCCAGCGTGCCTATGGCGCGCGGCTTTGAGCTCGGCTAGCGCACGGCCCCGACGTGCGCACGGCTAGTTCGTGGCATGTGCGTGCGGCCTCGCGCGCGTGCTCGCGTAGTGCGCGTGCCTTGGCACGACCCGTCGTGTCCCCGTCTACCCCTAGACGCCCCGTCTACCCCCCCCCCCCCCGTACCTTATGCGCGCTAATCCCGTTGTTCATATTAATAAGATACGAGTCTCAATTTAGAAATTGGTTACATTAGTTAATTTGTATAGCTAATCGTCTAACTCATTCAATGTTAATCTACTAAAAGTGGTCACATTTACATTAGTGCATGTAGCTAATTCTTTTGTTAGAACCAATTGGAAATAGAGCACGTGACGTCTAGTTATTCGTTTACCCGTAGTGCACCTCGAGCATAAGCCTTAACCCCTGCGAGACCTTCCCTCGTTTCTTTCTAACCAAGGTAAATTCATTATCGTATGTGATATTCTATGCATATTTACTTTATTTGTTCTCTTGTATGGTGTACTGTTTGTTTCCTAATTTGAATGGATGGATATATGTATGCTTGCAATCGCATAGAGAACGATCCGGTTGAAGAGCCTGAGGAACTCGCAGGAGAAGCCCCTGAGAAGCAGTCGGTTCGTGGAGGCAAGTGTCCCTTGACCTATCTCTATCCTATTCATTCTTTAATTCACCTCCCGCATTACACATTTATGCCTAAGGATCGACTAGCTTTGTTATCCATATCCTTGTTTACCTATTTGGATTGGATTATTATTGTTTAGCTTTATGCTATTGCTCAACTACAATCAATGAACATGATGAGATTATCTATGATACGCTGTTTTCCTCTCTCTTATTATGATGTTATACTTGTGGTCTTCAAGGGGGCTCGAGCGGTTTCTCGAGTGCCTCTCCGTAAGGACCTGTTCTTTGGATGACCGCCCGAGAAAATAGTGCAACCATGAGGGTGGAATGGGGTGCCCTTAGCTGAATAATTAGAGGATCCGGGGTGTAGTTCGCTTAGCCGTCGTGCCGTCAATGGGGCTCGGTGTATGCGGCTCGCTCTGCCAAGTTTGGGTTCGCCCCTTGGGGAGGAGTGCGGTGCATTTAGGAAACCTAACGGGCGACTACAGCCCCGGGGAATCTTTGTAAAGGCTACGTAGTGATGCCCTGCTGGGTCACCTTGGTAGTGATCAATGGAGAGTCATGATCTCCGGGCAGAAAGGGAATCACGGCTTGTGGGTAAAGTGCACAACCTCTGCAGAGTGTTTGAAAACTGATATATCAGCCGTGCTCGCGGTTATGAGCGACCAAGGGAGCTCCAGTGATTAGTGGTACTTGATCAGAGATACTTTGGTTTAAAGGTGGCAATGAGACTGATGGTTCTGGTTATGAATATGGTGCTGGTAAGTGGTATTCTTTCCGTTTGGAAAGGGTACATCGGGCTAATAACTTGGGTTAATGCTAAAACCTGGCTTTCTATTAGTAAATAATAATCTGACCAACTAAAAGCAACTGCTTGACTTATCCCCACAAAAAGCTAGTCCACTACAGCCAAACAGGATACTTGCTGAGTATGTTGATGTGTACTCACCCTTGCTCTACACACCAAACCCCCCCATCCCCAGGTTGTCAGCATTGCAACCACTGCTCAGGCGAAGATGAAGCTGTGGAAGGAGACTTCCAGGAGTTCCAAGACTACGACGAGTTCTAGGCGTGGGTTAGCGGCAACCCCCAGTCGGCTGCCTGTGAAGGCCGCATTTATCTACGTTTCTTTTCCGCACTTTGATTTATTGTAAGGACTATATGGACGTCTCAGACGTATGATGTAATCGACTATTATTTCCCTTTTTAATACTATTTTGAGCACTGTGTGATGATGTCCATGTTATGTAACTGCTGTGTACGTGAATTACTGATCCTGGCACGTACATGGTTCGCATTCGGTTTGCCTTCTAAAACCGGGTGTGACATAAGTGGTATCAAAGTCGTGCTGTCTATAGGACCGCTAACCTAGAATAGAATGGTCGTTCTAAGGACTATAGACCTCTGTCCCTGCCTTGACTTTGATATCCCTTCAAAAGTTGGTCATACCGACCAAAACTATGTTCTACTGTATATTATACCTTGCTGAAAATTGTGTTTTATTCTAATCCTTCATTTACTTATGGTTCATTACTTTCTGGTCATATTAATTCTGTTCTCACTCTTTTGCTTGCGGTGTCTTTTGTAGATGGCTCGACTTAGACACACTGCACGAAAGTCTGTCATCCCCTTCTTACCCTCCCGCCTTGCTGAGCGTTCGCTTCGCCGTCCCGTGGCCGGACAGTCCAGCCACTTGGAGAGACTGCACCACCGCCTGCATGAGGAGTAGGAACGTCGACGACAGGAGCAGGAGAAGCAGGGCTCTTCTTTCTCGCTCCAACAGGAGATAGAGTCCGTGAGGAGCTGCTCCCCTGTTCTTCCCCTGGAGGCGCCCCCTGCACCACCACTGGGCGCCCCAGCTTCTGGAGTAGCTGCTGGAGGAGACCCAGATGACGGAGGTGGTGACGACAGCTCGAGCCACGACACTGACCTCTCTGCTGACCAGGAGCCGGAGGGATGGGTTGCTCGACCCATCACTCGTGACGCTGCTCGCGGGTGTCACTTCCACGATGCGCTCGACACCCTGCTACGTCGGGCACTTAACCAGTGTACTTGGTCCATCGAGTATCGCTGTGTGGTCTACCAGCATAGTCGCGGGGTCTACCCGGACCGCTGGGAGGCGACTTGCTTGGTGTGCCGTCCAGAGAACAGTCTCCAGGGTGCGGAGGCCTGCTTAGAGCACTATTCTATCTCTGAGCGGGACTCAGCTGAGGCGGCCATGCAAGATGCTGCACGGCGTGCGCTTTCGCACTACTGCTCGGTTCTCGGTGGGGTAGCTGACGGTCTCAACCTGAAGTATTACCCCCGCCGTCCATCTGGCAGCACAGGAGGCGTGATTGTCTCACCTATCGGTGAGGGCAATCCTAGGTTGAGCAGCACAGTCAACCTAGCCGTCGTGCTAAACACGGAGCTGGACCATGCATTAGACGAGTTGAGTAGGGCTCATGCTGAGATCGCCCTGCTGCGGGCTGAGCGCGTGGAACGTCGTCACCTGGATGACGGTTCCCCCGCTCCCGTCGGGACTCAGCACCCGTACCGCTCACCTCGGCGTGGACACCAGCCATATGGCAACCCCGACTGCAAGACCAAGATAAATCTAGAACCATAGATCGTTAGTCTAATGCATGGTCCAGCGTTAGTCTCGCTCTTAGATTAGTCTTAGTTAGACAGGGTAGTTTGCTATATCGTGTGCATTTATGTTTGTCATGATGAACTATGTTTGGTTTGGATCTTTGTAATGACTGTCACCAGAGTGTGGATATCCCCTGCATTTTGGTTTACCTGTTATATGTTAATGGAGTTAGCTATATAGTTGGGAAACCTTTTATTCCACTTTCGTCTTTATGTGAGAAGCTGTGTGGTCTGTTTTGGAGATCAGTGAAGATGCTCATCTGTTCAGTGCTGTTGAAGAATTCTATACTCTTTTCTTATGCTGCAAGATTTGCAAGATCAGTTCTGATGTGTGGTTGCATTCTGCAGATGTCAGAGAACAGGCGCAGAGGAGGAAGGAGTGCTCAGCAGCAGCGAGCCGCTCAGCAAGAGGAGGTGCCCTAGCAACAGCACCTGCCGCCCCCGCCCCCGATGTCTATCGAGCAGATGTTTCTGATGCAGACTCAGGCAGTCCAAGCCATCGGTCAGACTTTGGCCGCCATTCAGCAGCAGTAGCAGCAAAAGCAGCAGGCCCCACCTCAGCCTCAGATGCCCAGAGACAAGCGTGCCGAATTCATGAGAGGTCATCCACCAACGTTTGCTCATTTTTCTGACCCCATGGATGCTGAAGACTGGCTGCACACTGTGGAGTGGGAGTTGCATACCGCTCAGTGTGATGATAGGGAGAAAGTCTTGTATGGTCCCCGTCTGTTGAGAGGAGCAGCTCAGTCATGGTGGGAGTCTTACCTCGCCACCCATGCCCACCCCGACACCATCACCTGGGAAGAGTTCAGAGGAAGCTTTCGTCAGTACCATGTTCCGGCAGGTCTGATGACAGTGAAGAAGGAGGAGTTCCTGGCTCTCAAGCAAGGGCCATTGTCTGTCAGTGAGTACCGGGACAGGTTTCTACAGTTGTCTCGCTATGCTCCTGAAGATCTCAACACCGACGCCAAGCGACAGTACCGTTTCCTGAGAGGCTTGGTTGACCCTCTACACTATCAGCTGATGAATCATACCTTCCTGACATTCCAACACCTGATTGACAGAGCAATCATGATGGAGAGGAAGCGCAAGGAGATGGAGGATCGTAAGCGTAAGATCAGTGGACCCCAGCCTGGAATTAGCAATCGTCCTCGTTTCTCAGGCAATCAACCTCAGCAGTTCAGGCAGAACCAGCGTCCACCTCAGCAGCATCAGCAGTTCCAGAGGTAGTATCCTCAGCATCAGTACCAGAACCGTCAGAACAATCAGTCAGGAGGTCAGTTTTAGAGGCAGAATCAGCAGGCACCTCGTCTTCCTACCATAGCAACCCAGCAGAACAGTCAGGCAGCACCAGCTCAGGTTGGAAACAGAGCATGTTTCCACTGTGGAGAGCAAGGCCACTGGGTGATGCAATGTCCGAAGAAGGCAGCCCAGCAGCAGTCAGGCCCCAATGCCCCAGCAAAGCAGAACGTGCCTCAGCCTGGAGCAGGCAATCGCTCTCAGTCGCGCTACAATCATGGGAGACTGAACCACTTGGAGGCTGAAGCAGTTCAGGAGACCCCCGGCATGATAGTAGGTATGTTCCCAGTCGACTCCCATATTGCAAAAGTGTTATTTGATACTGGAGCAACGCATTCTTTCATTACTGCATCATGGGTAGGAACACATAATCTTCCAATTACTACCATGTCAACCCCCATTCAAATTGACTCAGCCGGTGGTAGAATTCGAGTCGATAGCATTTGTTTGAATGTATGTGTGGAAATAAGGGGGATAGCGTTTCCCGCTAACCTCATAGTAATGGGTACTCAGGGCATAGATGTCATCCTAGGGATGAATTGGCTAGATAAGTATCAGGCAGTTATCAGTTGTGATAAGAGGACAATCAAGTTGGTGTCTCCACTAGGAGAGGAAGTGGTGACCGAGTTAGTCCCACCTGAGCCAAAGAAAGGAAGTTGTTATCAGATAGCTGTTGATAGTAGTGAAGCAGACCCAATCGAGAGTATCAAGGTTGTGTCCGAATTCCCAGATGTGTTTCCAAAGGACTTACCGGGTATGCCACCAAAGCGGAAAGTTGAATTTGCCATAGAGCTTCTTCCTGGAACCGCCCCTATCTTTAAGAGGGCTTACAGAATATCTGGACCAGAGTTGGTTGAACTTAAGGAGTAGATTGATGAGCTATCAGAGAAAGGTTACATCCGGCCAAGCACCTCGCCTTGGGCCGCTCTTGTCTTGTTCGTGGAGAAGAAAGATGGCACCAAGAGGATGTGCATCGATTACCGAGCTTTGAATGAAGTCACGATCAAGAACAAGTACCCTTTGCCTAGAATAGAAGATCTGTTCGACCAGTTGAGAGGAGCCAGTGTGTTCTCCAAGATTGATCTGAGGTTAGGTTATCATCAGCTCAGGATCCGACCTTCGGATATTCCGAAGACAGCATTCATTACCAAGTATGGTTTGTATGAGTTCACTGTGATGTCTTTTGGTTTGACCAATGCACCAGCGTTCTTCATGAACTTGATGAATAGTGTATTCATGGACTATCTCGATAAGTTTGTGGTGGTATTCATTGATGACATTCTGATTTATTCTCAAAGCGAAGAAGAGCACGCAGATCATTTGAAGATGGTATTGCAGAGATTGTGAGAGCACCAGTTGTATGCTAAGTTGAGCAAGTGTGAGTTCTGGATCAGTGAAGTCCTATTCTTGGGTCACATAATCAACAAAGAAGGATTGGCTGTGGATCCGAAGAAAATGGCAGACATTCTGAACTGGAAAGCGCCAACAGATACTCGAGGAATCAAGAGTTTCATTGGAATGGCCGGATATTATCGGCGATTCATTGAAGGGTTTTCGAAGATTGCGAAACCAATGACAGCGTTGCTAGGCAACAAAGTTGAGTTCAAGTGGACACAGAAATGTCAAGAGGCCTTTGAAGCGCTGAAAGAGAAGTTGACTACAACGCCTGTCTTAGTCTTACCTGATGTGCACAAGCCCTTCTCGGTGTATTGTGATGCTTGTTACACAGGTTTGGGATGTGTGTTGATGCAAGAGGGAAGAGTTGTGGCTTACTCGTCCCGACAGTTGAAGGTTCATGAGAAGAATTACCCAATCCATGATCTAGAGTTGGCAGCAGTGGTTCACGCACTGAAGACACGGAGGCACTACCTGTATGGACAGAAATGTGATGATTACACAGACCACAGGAGTCTGAAGTACATATTCACTCAGTCAGAGTTGAATATGAGGTAGCGAAGATGGTTAGAGTTGATCAAAGACTATGAGTTGGAGATCCATTACCATCCAGGCAAAGCAAACATAGTGGCAGATGCTTTGAGCAGGAAGAGTCAAGTCAATCTGATGGTCGCTCATTAGATGCCTTATGAGTTGGCCAAGGAGTTTGACAGGTTGAGTCTCGGGTTTCTGAACAATTCGCGAGGAGTCACAGTCGAGTTGGAACCTACCTTGGAGCGCGAAATCAAAGGAGCGCAGAAGAATGATGAGAAGATCAGTGAGATCCGGCGACTGATTCTAGACGGCAGAGGCAAAGATTTTTGAGAAGATGCAGAGGGTGTGATATGGTTCAAAGACTGCTTGTGTGTTCCCAATGTCCAATCCATTCGGGAGTTGATTCTCAAGAAAGCTCATGAGACAGCCTATTCGATTCACCCTGGCAGTGAGAAGATGTATCAGGATCTGAAGAAGAAATTCTGGTGGTACGAAATGAAGAGGGAAATCGCAGAGCATGTGGCTATGTGCGATAGTTGTCGAAGAATTAAGGCAGAGCACCAGAGACCAGCTAGATTGTTGCAACCATTGCAGATCCCTCAGTGGAAATGGGATGAAATCGGTATGGATTTCATAGTCGGATTGCCTCGCACTCGAGCCTGCTACGATTCCATTTGGGTAGTAGTGGACTGCTTGACCAAGTCAGCCCACTTCATACCTGTCAAGACCAACTATAGTAGTGCAGTATTGGAAGAGTTGTATATGTCTCGGATCGTTTGTCTTCATGGTGTGCCAAAGAAGATAGTGTCAGACAGAGGAACGCAGTTCACCTCTCATTTCTAGCAGTAGTTGCATGAAGCCTTGGGCACACATCTGAATTTCAGTTCAGCTTATCATCCGCAGACAGATGGCCAGACCGAAAGTATCAATCAAATTCTTGAAGACATGTTGAGGGCCTGTGCATTGCAAGATCAGTCCGGATGGGACAAGAGATTGCCTTATGCAGAGTTTTCCTATAACAACAGTTACCAGGCCAGTTTGAAGATGTCACCATTTCAGACGCTCTATGGGAGAAGTTGTAGAACTCCGTTGCAATGGGATCAGCCTAGAGAGAAGCAAGTGTTTGGGCCAGACATTCTACTTGAAGCTGAAGAGAACATGAAGATGGTCCGAGAGAATCTGAAGATAGCGCAATCGAGGCAGCGAAGCTATGCAGACACAAGAAGAAGAGAGCTGAGTTTCGAAGTCGGAGACTTTGTCTATCTGAAAGTGTCACCGATGAGAGGAGTCAGAAGGTTCGGAGTCAAAGGCAAGCTAGCACCCCGCTACATTGGTCCGTACCAAATTCTCTCAAGGCGTGGAGAAGTGGCCTATCTGCTTAGTCTGCCAGAGAATTTGTCCGCTGTGCATGATGTCTTTCATGTGTCTCAGTTGAAGAAGTGCTTGCGTGTGCCAGAAGAGCAGTTGCCAGTGGAAGGTCTCGAAGTCCAGGAGGACATGACTTACGTTGAGAAGCCAGTGCAAATCCTTGAGGTTGCAGACAGAGTCACCCAAAGGAAGACCTTCAGAATGTGCAAAGTTAGATGGAATCACCATTCAGAGGAAGAAGCAACCTGGGAGCGTGAAGATGATCTGATGGCTAAATACCCTGAGCTCTTTGCTAGCCAACCCTAAATCTCGAGGGCGAGATTCTTTTAAGGGGGATAGGTTTGTAACGCCCTGAATTTAGGGGTAGAATTTTTTTTTCTTCTTTTCTCTCACCAAATTCAGGCGTTACTCTTTCCTTTTTCCTTTTTCTTCTCGCTAAGCCTTGATCTTTTCTAAAAGTTATAGCGAGAATTAGCTCGACATCTTGTGTAACCAAAACCTAGAACTATTTTTGTTTGTTGCATCATGCCGGATTATGCACTCTTTTGTTTGCGGTTGAGTGAAGTGGAGAATTAGGCATATAAGAAAATGTGGAAATTAGAAAAAGAAAAGCCTTTTCTTTTTCTCTCTCCCCCCTTCTCCCCTTTTGGCTCAGCCGCCCCTTCCCCTTGGCCAAAGCGGCCCAGCCGCCCCCCCTCCCCTTCCCGCGTGGGACCCGCGGCGGCCCAGCCGCCCCTCCCCCGCCGTGGGCCGTCCTGGTGGCCCAAGCCGTGCCCCCCTCCCCCCTTTGGGCCCAGCCGGCCCAACCGCCCCCTCCCTTTTTTTCTTTTTTCTAAAAATCCCCTCCCCGCAGGCCTCGCCCGTCATCCCCTCTCTCTCTCCGTCTCCCTAACCCTAACCGTCGCCCTCTCCCTGCCCTAGCGCCGCCACCGCCCCTCCCTGGCGCCGCCGCCGCGCCGTCCTCCCCCTCCGGTGAGGCTTCTCCCCCCTCCTCCCTCCTCTCCTCCCCCTCCATCCTCCTTCCCTCCCGTCGGTGCCCTCCCCCGCGCCATGGGCGCGCTCGCCCGGCCCCGGCGAGCTCGGCCCTGGCCCCGGCCGCCCCCGGCTTGGCCGCCCTCGGCCGCCCCACGCCCGGCCGCCCGCTCGGCCGCCCCGCGCCCGACCGCCTCGGCCGCTCCGGCGAGCCCCCGAACCCGGCCTCGCCCTCGCCCGGCCGCGCCGCCCCCGCCCCCGGCCGCGCCGTCCCCGGCCTCGCCCCGCCAGCCCCACCCGCGTCGCCCACGGCCTCGGCTCGCCGGCCCCGGCCGCGCCTGCCCCGGTGCTCGCCGGCCCCGTTCGCCGTCCCAGGCCGCGCCGCCCCCGCCCCCGGCCGCGCCGTCCCCGGCCGCGCCGCCTCCGTGCCCGGCCCGCCCACCTCCCGGCGAGCTCGGCCGCCTCCCGGCGAGCTCGGCCGCCCCGTGCCCGGCTCGTCCGCCCGTCCCGTGCCCCGGCTCGGCCACCCCCGTCGCGCCCCGGCTCGGCCACCCGCCCCCGCGCCCGGCCTCGCCCGGCTGTGTCCTCGCCCGGCCGTGTCCTCGCCCGGCCGCGTCCTCGCTCGCCCGTGCTCGCTTGCCCCGGCGTGCTTGCCCGCTCGCCCCGCCGTGCCTTGCTCGCGTCGTGACGGCCCCGGTGTGGCCTCGAGCTCGGGCCAGCGTGCCTATGGCGCGCAGCTTTGAGCTCGGCTAGCGCACGGCCCCGACGTGCGCATGGCTAGTTTGTGGCGTGTGCGTGTGGCCTCGCGCACGTGCTCGCGTAGTGCGCGTGCCTTGGCACGACCTGTCGTGTCCCCGTCTACCCCCAGACGCCCCATCTACCCCCCCCCCCCGTACCCTATGTGCGCTAATCTCGTTGTTCATATTAATAAGATACGAGTCTCAATTTGGAAATTGGTTACGTTAGTTAATTTGTATAGCTAATTGTCTAACTCATTCAATGTTAATCTACTAAAAGTGGTCACGTTTACATTAGTGCATGTAGCTAATTCTTTTGTTAGAACCAATTGGAACTAGAGCACGTGACGTCTAGTTATTCGTTTACCCGTAGTGCACCTCGAGCATAAGCCTTAACCCCTGCGAGACCTTCCCTCGTTTCTTTCTAACCAAGGTAAATTCATTATCGTATGTGATATTCTATGCATATTTACTTTATTTGTTCTCTTGTATGGTGTACTGTTTGTTTCCTAATTTGAATGGATGGATGTATGTATGCTTGCAATCGCATAGAGAACGATCCGGTTGAAGAGCCCGAGGAACTCGCAGGAGAAGCCCCTGAGCAGCAGTCGGTTGGTGGAGGCAAGTGTCCCTTGACCTATCTCTATCCTATTCATTCTTTAATTCACCTCCCGCATTACACATTTATGCCTAAGGATCGACTAGCTTTGTTATCCATATCCTTGTTTACCTATTTGGGTTGGATTATTATTGTTTAGCTTTATGTTATTGCTCAACTATAATCAATGAACATGATGAGATTATCTATGATACGCTGTTTTCCCCTCTCTTATTATGATGTTATACTTGTAGTCTTCAAGGGGGCTCGAGCGGTTTCTCGAGTGCCTCTCCGTAAGGACCTGTTCTTTGGATGACCGCCCGGGAAAACAGTGCAACCATGAGGGTGGAATGGGGTGCCCTTAGCTGAATAATTAGAGGATCCGGGGTGTAGTTCGCTTAGCCGTCGTGCCGTTAATGGGGCTCGGTGTATGCGGCTCGCTCTGCCAAGTTTAGGTTCGCCCCTTGGGGAGGAGTGCTGTGCATTTAGGAAACCTAACGGGCGACTACAGCCCCGGGGAATCTTTGTAAAGGCTACGTAGTGATGCCCTGCTGGGTCACCTTGGTAGTGATCAATGGAGAGTCATGATCTCCGGGCAGAAAGGGAATCACGACTTGTGGGTAAAGTGCACAACCTCTGCAGAGTGTTTGAAAACTGATATATCAGCCGTGCTCGCGGTTATGAGCGGCCAAGGGAGCTCCAGTGATTAGTGGTACTTGATCAGAGATACTTTGGTTTAAAGGTGGCAATGAGACTGATGGTTCTGGTTATGAATATGGTGCTGGTAAGTGGTATTCTTTCCATTTGGAAAGGGTACATCGGGCTAATAACTTGGGTTAATGCTAAAACCTGGCTTTCTATTAGTAAATAATAATCTGACCAACTAAAAGCAACTGCTTGACTTATCCCCACAAAAAGCTAGTCCACTACAGCCAAACAGGATACTTGCTGAGTATGTTGATGTGTACTCACCCTTGCTCTACACACCAAACCCCCCCATCCCCAGGTTGTCAGCATTGCAACCACTGCTCAGGCGAAGATGAAGCTGTGGAAGGAGACTTCCAGGAGTTCCAAGACTACGACGAGTTCTAGGCGTGGGTTAGCGGCAACCCCCAGTCGGCTACCTGTGAAGGCCGCATTTATCTACGTTTCTTTTCCGCACTTTGATTTATTGTAAGGACTATATGGACGTCTCAGACGTATGATGTAATCGACTATTATTTCCCTTTTTAATACTATTTTGAGCACTGTGTGATGATGTCCATGTTATGTAACTGCTGTGTACGTGAATTACTGATCCTGGCACGTACATGGTTCGCATTCGGTTTGCCTTCTAAAACCTGGTGTGACACTTGCGTTGGTGTTTTCTAGCCCTCGTGTGTTGCACCACTTAATATACACCTGCATAGCTTGTAGATTCTCAGCTTTCTTGTGCACTTGATTGTGTCAAAAAAATTGGTTGGTGTCTGTTTTCGCAAAACAATATCTAGTCCCAAATTGTCCTTGGAAGCCTTGTCCAAATACTCGTTGATCTCTCGTCTACTCATCCCAGTCGATCTCATGCGACTACCTCTCTTTTCACCTGGTTATGGTAATCTTTTTCCTTGTGAATCATGTTGTGACCTTATCCGTCAAATATCTAGATCATTCATCAAAATCTACCACATCGTCTTGTAATCTGCCCCAACCCGCTCTCAAGTATCGGATGTTGATCTGCCAAAATCTCTCATTTCTGGCCATTCTCATACTCCCTTCTCCGATTATCATGACACTGTTTTACTAACTTTATCTATAAATAGTGTTGGGGGCCTTCGGCTTCCGAAGGTCCTCAAAAACATGATTTAACAATGCCTCTGGAGTATAATGTGTGGACAGGGATCTTCGAACAAGAACCCACGGTATGAAGAAGCACGGAAATAATACGAAGGACGGAGCAGAGCCGAAGCTGTGCGCAAGGGAGCTTCGGCATGATGGCAGAAAAGAGGAAACCGACTTAAAGAGGAAAAGACTATCTAGACCCAGACAAATTACTATAGAGTTATTGTCAAAAGAAAAGGGCCTGGATGTAATTTTGCATGGGCTGCGACCCGTGCCTATAAATAGGTGAACAGTATTCCCGTACTGATCACGCTGACTGGACATTTACTTTCGCATCACGCTTGTACCCCTTCTTTCCTTCGAGCCGAAGGTACATTTATAATTTGTCATTGTTGATACAGTAACACAAATAAAAATAAGTTGATAACAATGTTTAAAGTGTTTATATTATTTTTCATATCTTGGGTATGAATCCTTCTCCATCATTTATCGTGCTTACGAAGGCTTGTCCTTCATAACCTTCGTCCGGGATTCATTATATCCGAAGGGAAATAATGCTTTGAAGGACGAAGGACTTTAACATTTAACACTTTTTATGTTGCCTTGTTCTTAACTCTTAGCATTTGATAACAAGTCCCCAACAAACAGTGTATCCATTTAGTTCAATGGATTTTGCTGTTGTCTTCAGTTCTCTCATGTCTCAGCAAGTTGCCAATCTTGATCTCATGATTTCTTCCTCATCATATCCCATCTTATACTAATCTCTAGCCTAATAATCTCCGTGATGTTCAGAAAAGAGGATATGGAGTTGAAGAAGGTTCTCATGTGTTGCTCGTTTTGCCAACAATTCTATGTTTCAACTCCTGTCATGATCTTATTTTTCGAGCCATACTCTCAAGGGCTCCATCTATTTAAGCTATGTGGATTTCTTATTGGTTACATTTGGTAATTGTGTTATGACTAACAACTGATGGTGCCACGTCGGAACCGAGAGCCTCCTATGGGTGCACACATAAGGTTGAGCTACTCGGCATGCGCTGGTAACGCGGTTAATGGTCGTGATCCATTATGAAACTATACCGATGTGCTATCTTTTGTGGACATTCTCTCAAAGTGATCGTTGCATTTTGTCTCAATATGCCACGATGTTATATCCAAATTTATCTTATGTATCTTTTCAGATAACATTTCATGGATTGCTATCTACCATCAGCCCGGGAGTTACATGCTTCTCCACCCTTAAAGATCCTCATTCGAATCTCAGGACAAGATTCTTTTAAGGGGGAAGGCTGTGACACCCTAGGTGTCTATTTCGTGTTATGTCGGGAGATTTGTCCCTAGCTCGGATCGTTAGTGGAAATTTCTATTTCTCGATCGTGTCTATCTCCTTTTATAAAGTTACTCATGATGGTTTCACCAAATTTGGAATTATTCGATCTCAAGAACAGACAAAATTTGGAGCCTCTTAAAACATTTGTTTCTTAAAATGAATGCAAACTCAAAAGTCAATCACGTCTCGCAAATCCCGTCCAGACTCATTTAATCAGACTCTCGATGGTTGTTATGTTATCTGATCTGTGTCTGAATCCGCTTTCTCGACATTTGGTCCATGTTCAAATATTTAATCTGAATCTGCATTCTCGAGCAGAATCTCGAGTTATGTCAACCTCTAATTAATTCTTATGTAAATCGACTTGTTATCTCTATGTCATCATTCATCTCTATCTATCAAGTGTATTCTAAAGATTTCTTGAAGCTGAACCAAATGCTCACATGAAAAGATAAATCCTAGGCTTGCTTGAAACTGCTGGTTTGAACAAATGCAAATTTTGAAATTCAAACAAACCTTACCACCTTGCTCAAACAACTCGATATGAACTCTACAACAAAATTTATTAAGGGTCCATGTCAAGAAAATGTCGGGAAAATACCCCACTTGCCTTAAAATATGATTTGAAGTTTTATAACGATACTACTTTGACCAAAGTGAATATTCAAGGTACGAGGTTTGACCTTTAATAAAAGTTGTAGAACGTGTGTTATACAACAAATTTTATGATTACACCAAGCCTTGATTCAGTGTCTAATTATCTCCAACAGTGCCCTCAAGACGGAATAAAAATCTAATTTCAGGATTTGAAATCCTTTAAAGTCTGGAATCAGTGTCGATCGAGTTGACATCTCGCATTCCTAAATTTTTGTTGAACAACTCGAGTTTCCCCAAATATAAAGTTGTTAATAACTAATAGAGTCACAACATATTAAAATATGGTGTTCATCGGACCCCGTTTGACAAGGTTTTTATGGCAGTTTCTAACCCTCATCAGCACCTTGACACTAGTAACTTTCAGCTTAATTACCCACTAACCCTTTCACCAAATGACCGAGCACCCTCAACCAAATTTGTAGTGCATTGAGCGGGAAGAAACTTTGCTACAGTGACCATGGTCCGATTCCAAGCAAAAAATGCCAATTCATGCCGTCCAATGCAGCCACTTCGACGTTTGCCCCGTGTTCGACAGTTTGCTTGAGTGAGGAAGTGTGAACAGCAAGCAGCCAGTCGTGTAGCAGAGGCCACCGGCCATGGCCAGCCACTCCATGGCCACCACATCTCTAGGCCAATGCGCCACGCCACCCATGTGAGCCAATAGCCGTGGCAGGCCGCGCCCTTTAAAAGCTATCGAGCTCCCCTGCAGCCTCCCCACGCCATTCTCCAACTCCCAGCCATTTCCCTGCTCCTTCCTCTCGGCGCTTAGCCTGCTCGATGCGCCTCCATCTAGCCGGGGTTGAGCTCGCCAATGGCCCGGCCTAGCCACCATCCTCAGCTCGGCAACACCCCGTGCATGGCCACGAGCTCCCCCGCCATCGCTCACGTTGCATAGCTCGCATCATCCCTCACTGCCGACATCTGTGGAGATGGAAGCTGGCGGGTATGGCCTCTTAGGCTTAGCCGTGTGAGATTTATAGCGTATGAGTGCTCGCCGTGACTTACATGGAGGTCGCGGAGATAAACTGAGTGGTGGCCTGCACCATTAGATGGATGTGCGAGCAGCTGCGATGCGCTCTGTAGGATGTGTGCGTTGGGAGGAATGAGGTAGAAGCTGACCCCATATGACTATGACGTGTGGGCCCAAGGCCAATGATAAGGGTGCTCAAAATTTCAGACTTTTGCGGTTTCTTTTCAATTTCATATCTCGAGTTTTAGAGCTTCTAAAATCGTGAAATTTGTTTTGTTGGTAACCTTATGAAATGCTCTAACTATTGGATCTATAAGTTGGCATGTTTTAGTGGAAAATTTCTATTTTAGAAATTCGTATTTAAAACTAGTTTAGAAAATAAATGAACTTGCTTCTCTCCATAGTTTTAATTTTAAAACTCCTAAAATGATGAGACTTGTTTTGCGAGTTAGATGGTGTCATACAGAGCTAATAAAAATATAAAACACATATGGTGTTCACTGTTTTCTTGGTGTGTTAATTAAATCATGTTAAATAGGAAAAATATAATTGATTTGTTTGTTATTTTTTGGATCTGTAGCTCTATTGCTCTAAATGGCTTGAAATTTATATAGTAGACTCTCTTTGTGATGCTTAGTAACTGGTAAAAAGTTCATGATTTATGGTCGATGTATCACTATGTTAGTGATTTAACTTGATTGATGCACAATAAGTAGTTTTAAATGGTTTATATTTAACATAAGCATGCAAAATGGAAAATGGTGTTCCACTGTCCTTGCATGATATTATAGTAGCCTAAGAAAACTTAATATAGTCATGCATCCACAGAAAATAATTAGTTTCAGATTTAACTTGCTCTCACATGCTTTATTGCATTAACGATTTGTTATTTTTGTAGTAAATAAACTATAAAGCCTGAGCTTGTGAAATTTATACATTAGTCATGATTTGTCATTACCTATGCCTCATAAAAATTCTAGCCCCAAATTAGATAGTTTCATATGGTGCTAAAATAACACCCATTTTATAATTATAAGAAGAGTTATTGAAAAAATAGAAGTAAACAAAAACTTGCATGTTTCTTGGAATGCTTGAATTATACCTTAATACCAATTAGAGGACAAATGGTTGTGTTATGATAGTTTAGAGCAAAGTATTTGTGGAGCTTCATCATAATATTGCTTGGTAGCTAAGTTAAGTAGGTTTGTCCATGAACTAAAATTTCTGCATGCATGTTCTCTGATTGTGATGATGATTTAGTAAAGCAAATTGTATTTTCTTTAGATGTTCTCTATACAAAAGATTTATTTAACTTCAATATCTAGCTCTTACTAAAATTTCATGAGCTAAGAACTAATGGTTTAGAAGTTATGCTTTCCATAGGTTCAGTACCTGTATCTGTCCAATTTCTGTATAGATTTCAGAGATTGCAATGGTTGCTTAAGTTAACATTAAAATATGTTCTTGGTGGTCATAAGAAAGTTGTACATAACATTCTTATATTGTTTGTGTTAAAATTTCATAACCATAGCCCTGATAGTTTCAGAGTTATGAATTTTACAATATGATTGATGTGTTTTGTCCACTGTCCGGACAGACTTCGAAAATTGTACTATTTAGGTTAATTAAAGATGGAACCACTTCTTGTTGATTGTAAAATTTATGTAGTAATTTTACTAAGCTTTCCAAAAAAGTGTTAGATCATCCTTTTTGGTGGTCTAAAGCTCAAGTTATAGATGTTTTAAGTATGAAGACTAGATCTATCCAATTCTGGACAGCAAGGTCTTCATCGTGTCTTTTACCCTTGATGCATATTAAATCAATCGGAGATGTTCATAAATTATTTGTAGACAATTTCATTATCTTTCTAGAAAGTCTAGGATCACTTGCTTTGGATGTCTAAGTCTCTAGTTATTAATTTTTGATGTCGCAAGTCTAAATCTGTTCAAATCTAGACAAAGCTGTCATTTTAGCACTATTGAATCTTGCTAAGTGTCTAACCAGATTGAGATAACAATACCTACTGAGGGAAGGTAATGGTGGGATCACACTAGTGTATTCCAATTATGTGGAAAAGTTTTTGAGTAGTTATAGTGAATGTGAACCTGCTCCAACACCTTATGATTCTAGTAAGCTTTTGAAGAAAAATTGAAGGATATCTAGGGATTGATTGGGATATTCTCAAATAATTGGTTCTCTCATGTACTTAGCTAGTGATACGAGGCCTGGCATCTCGTTTGATGTGAGCAAACTTAGCCGGTTTGTTTCAAATCCGGGAGATGATCACTCGCGTGCTCTTGAGAGAGTTATGCGCTATCTAAAAGGTACTTTGAGTTTAGGCATCCATTATACCGGGTACCCAACAGTACTGGAGGGTTATTGTGATGCAAATTAGATATATGATGTTGATGAGACATATGCCACAAGTGGATATGTGTTTCCACTTGGAGGTGGCGCTATTTCATGGAAGTCTTGCAAGCAGACCATCTTAACGAGGTCGACTATAGAAGCAGAACTCACAACATTAGATACCGCTTCAGTTGAGGCTAAGTGGCTTTGTGAACTCCTTGTGGATTTACCAGTGGTTGAAAATCCTGTGCCGGCTATATCTATTAACTATGATAATCAGACTGTGATAATCAAGATAAACAGTTCTAAGGTTAAAATGAAGTCGACAAGGCACATAAAGAGGCTTTTAAAATCTGTCAGGAAATTGTGAAACTCCGGAGTAATAGCGTTGGACTATGTCCATACGTCTAAAAATCTAACAGATCAATTTACTAAAGGGCTATCACGTAGTGTGATAGATAGTGCATCGAGTGAGATGGGCTTGAGACCCACCTAAAGTTTATCATAGTGGTAACCTGTTCAATGTGATCGGAGATCCCACGAATTAGAATGGTGAAACAAACTAGTGGTAGACTGAGAGGAAAGACCCTTAATAAGGTTCATTTCAAATGCACATATTTCCTTACTGTAATGTAGGTTGTTGTTTACACCATAATATGTTCCAAGTGGCTTTGTGAAGCAAAGATGTTGTCCTACAGAACATCTTTAGAGGAACATACCTATATGGTTAAATGCTAGTCACAATTTATGAGATCTGGGTGGTCTCTAGATACCCATCAAAGGCTATGGCGTTTGACTTATATGTTTCAACCAGAGGGGATGCGCTCGGCAATCTAGTACTGGTAAAGAGTTTAGATGAAACTTATTCCATGCAAAACTGCCAATTTAAGGCCTAGTCCATTGTGTAGTTGTGGTCAAGTGTAGTCCAGATTATAGGTGGATGTTCAACTTTACAGTCTCCATCGAAACTCCAGTATATCAAATGTTTGAGATGATGAGAGCATTTTAGTGTGACTTAGTATTTGGTTGGAATTGTTGAATTAATGTGGGCCTGTCCCAAATTAATATCCAATAATAGTCAATGCTAAAGGCCCACTTTAATGCTACGGTGTACTAGTACTTTAGTACCATATCGGAAGTTCAAGGGACAATTCAATCAACTTAAATAGGTGGACCATTGGTGCATTTATTGAGAAGTTGAGAAAATAATGAAGGACTGCCACACGAGCGCGCGCCATCGGCCGGGTCGTGCCGTAGCCGAGGCCGAGGTCGTGGTAGATCGGACCTTGGTCTGAATATTCCTTCCTAACGGTTGCACATTTTGCGTGTATTAATGACCGTCCATTATGTCGTCTGTTACTGGCCGTTTCCTGTGTTATGGCTAGTAACAGATGGATTGTAATGGCTGTCAGCTATTAACGAATGTCACTAATGGTGTCAGGTTCTGACTGGCTATAATGGCAGCTCTGATGGTGACCATTACTATTCGTTTGCCTCCCTCTGCGCGTGTACATATATGAAGGAGGGGAGGCTGCTTCTAATTACAGTACACACTACAGTCTCAGATGCATTGCACATAGTCATTCCCATCCCACCTTCTGTGAGCACAGAGAGTGTGGGAGAGCAGGCCTCCGAAATCGTCGTCTGTAGAGCGACACTCGCACGGGTGTGCGTGCGATCACGTTTTTGAGGAGCATACTCGTGACTGCTCGATTTGTCCACCCGACCAACGCTGATCAAGTTCCTCGTCGCCGGTGGCGTTTGAGGGACTGCACTGCGTACATCTGCCTGCATCGACTGCGTACGACTACATCGAGCATACACACGAGATATCTCGTATGAATGGAGCCACTAATGCCTTGAGCATCGGTCCCTCCGCAGGGTACACTCTGTTCTTAGAATTTGTGCATATTTTACTTTTGTTTACTGCTTATGTGAGTAGTGATACACATATGCACATACATGTCTGTGATATCCTAGCCACTTGGATGGTGATATCCTAGCCCAAGGCTTAATAGAATTAATAGTGTACTCATATCAACAGGTGTATCTTTTTTTCGGAAGCCTATCTCGAAAGAACCTCCAAGTTAAGTGTGCTTGGCTTCTAACAGTTTGGGATGGGTGACCGACCCGAAAGTTTTCTCGGGTGCGCATGAGTGAGGATAAAGTGTGCACAAAAGGCTCATGTTGGTCTGTGGGGACAATATATGATCCTAGATAGCTGCCAGGTGTAACTACCGCCGGTCCGGGATTTGATGGGGTGTTACAAGTGGTATGAGAGCTGACCCTCATAGTTTCATGGGCGTGTGTGGGTTAGGGGTTCAGGTATATGGCGCATGGTGCATGTGGGCCCGGAGTGGTCACATGGCACGGAATATGACGACACTAGACACACAGACGTGGCTAAGAGTGGAGCTTCCTGGATTGGGGTTGACCGACGAGGGCATCGGTCTTCTAAGGGTGTGGATTGTGATATCTTGGCCCCGGTGGATGGTGATATCCTGGCCCAAGGCTTAATAGAATTAATAGTGTACTTATATCAATAAGGTGCATCTTCTTTTTCAAAAGCCTAAATCTAAAGAACCTAGAAGTTAAGCGTGCTTGTATTGGAGCAATTTGGGATGACTGAACCACCGAAAAGTTTTTTCGGGTGGGCATGAATGAGTACAAAGTGCACACAAAAGACTCGTGTTGGTTTGTGGGGACAATATATGATCCTACAAAGTTGCTAGGAGTAAGTACCGTCGGTTCAGGGATTGGACAGGGTGTTACAAGTGGTATCACATACATTATTGTAGTTTTCTGTATTAAATTAAAACTAAAAATACCTATTTATCTAACTTGACTCCCGAGGAGCTAGGATGCCCTAAGCTGAAGGCCCCGAGGTTCGCAGACGGTGGAGTATACAGTGTGCACAGGTTCCTTGAACTGCATAACACATAATACATATAAAAAACAAATATAACAATGTGGTAAATGAATGATTAAACAATATAAATTAACGATGAACTGAATACACAAGGGGTAGATTTGCCATGAATACAACGATGTGCTTATTACTGGTTCACAGTCAAAAATACTGAAACTAGTCAAGTATATATCCAAGAAAATGTGTGATTCTAACTAAATAAATAACAGATTTACTAAGACTAGCAATCTGCAACTCCACTTTGAAGTATCGCGGTTGTAACTGGATGCCTGCCAAAAATTACTAGTAATACAGACTATTACCGGATGCTACCACTACCGGAATCGACGGCTTTGCCGAGTGCCTGAAGCACTCGGCAAAGCCTTAAAAACACTCGGCAAACTCTTTGCCGAGTGTCACACTTGACAAAGTGGGCTCGGCACACAGTGCATCGGCAAAGCCTTCTTTGCCGAGTACTTTTTCTCGGGCATTCGGCAAAGACTTTGCCGAGTGCCAGGAAGTACTCGGCAAAGAAAAGTAGTCGTCACGGCGCCGGGTGACAGAGACGGCGTCTTTGCCGAGTGTCCTAGGTGACACTCGGCAAAGGAGTTACCTTTGCTGAGTGTCTGCCGGCCAGCACTCGGCAAAGAATCCGCCAGCGGGGTCCCCATGTCAGGTTCTTTGCCAAGTGCTTCTGTATGGCACTCGGCAAAGCGTGCTTCTTTGCTTAGTGTCAGAGCCACTACACTCGGCAAAGAACCTGTATCGGTGCCCAGGTCTTGGTTCTTTGCCGAGTGCTGTGGTCCTGATACTCGGCAAAGCACCTCTTTGCCGAGTGTCACACTCGACAAAGAGACCAGTACACACCTTTTTATTTGTTTTTCCTATTCTATCCAAACAAACAAAAGATATTTCACAGATATCACATATATACATCACAGATCATCACAGACATATATAACCAACACAAACATTAATATACAAACATAAGTTCAGAAGTTCTCAACACAAACAGTATCAACACAAGTTCAGAAGTATGAACACAAGTTCACAAGCTCTGACATAAGTATTCAACATAAGTTTTGTAGTCTAAACACTAAAAACATAACTGTCATTGAGGTGGGCGGTTGGACTGATGCTGCGTTGGGCTGTACGCTTCATGAGGGTTGTTGGATGCCGCCCCAGATTAGCCCTGCACAGAGAAGAGATTGCTTGTGTTATACCAGATGCATTACCAACATCTAACTAAAATTTTGATACTCACAGGAGTATGGAACAGAGCAGGGTCAACTGCGGGGAACAATGGAGGTGGCGGAGCAAAACCCTGTGCAGCGCCAAGGCTCTGCATGTACTGGAACATCTCCACCATCCTCTGATGATCTGCCAGGCTAGCCTCCCGCTCCGCCATCATCCTCACCTCCATCTCTTGACGTTCCCTCCTCTCTTCTTCTAGTTGGGTCTGTAATATTACAAGCCAACGTTATAGTAACTCAAAGAGAAGGTATATAACTCAAGGAAGGACGAGTTACAGAAGCACTAACCTCAAGTTGCTGTATGCGATGCTGTGAGCTGTCGTGTCGAGGTCGTATGGCTGGACTCGAGCCTGTGCTCCTTGCTCGAACCTGAGACAGAGTGGGAGTCGAGGACGAGTCGATTGCCTCGTCGGCAATCCAGTACCGCCCATGTCTCTTGCCTCCTCCGACCCTCATGAGCACATCTGGGTCGATCTACTCGGTGCTTGGATCATATTCTGGGCCATGGACCTCCTGCGCCATGGCGGTGTAGTCATGAAGGCAGTTGTAGACGGCGGGGTTGGTGTAGGCCTCGGGCCTATCATCCAGGTTGTAGGTGACGTCAGACGTCGCCTTGCCATTTTGGGCCATAGCATAGGTCGAGAAGATGGAGCAAGGCCGGCCACCATTTGACGCCGACTGTAAGAAAACCAACGAGATAGTTAGAAATAATATCTAATCCAGTGCTATATACCTAAATGAAAAAGAGGGCTTACCCATGCTTCTGCATATTGGCCCAGGCTCCAGCTGCCTTGGTGGTGGGAGGGACCGCGCATCATCATACACCGTTCCCGGCTAGCGTTGTGCGCCTCGTCCCACTCAGGCGAGCACCACCTATCCACCATCTGCTCCCAGCACTGAGGATGTGCGGCGCACCAATGTGGAATCATCTACAAAGTAAACACGTAAAGTGCATATGAGAAGATAAAATAAAATTCATGCATGGAGTAATGGTACCAAACATGCATGACTTTACATGTAGGTACTGGTCCCTGGTCAACGACATGGTTTGAGCTTGCTGCTTGGTCACCTTCTCCCAAGGACGGAGCCATGGTAGCTGACGATGGCCTGGATTCGGGCCTCATAGCGCATGTCCACGACGAGCTTCTTACAGCTCGTGGTGGCCACGACATCCGCCCTAGCCCCATATCCAGCCTTGCATCTAAAGAAATCCTGCATACAAAAACGATGTATCCATACATTATTTCAAGAATTTGCAATGAATGTGACATATTTTACATTATACTAAGACTTACCCACAGCTCTTGCTTCACCCGCTCCGCCTTGTTATTGAATTCCCGGTCGTCCCGGTCTACTGCATCGGGGGCGACGGCGTAGTGGTCGAAGGTGTAGGCTGGGCCCGACACTCCGGCATACTCAACAAGTCCAAGGAAGTGTTCCCTGCAAGCAGGCCAAGGATGCCATTGGGGAGGCGACGATGACCCCCAGCATAATCCACAACCGTCCAAGACCTGTCCATGTGATAAATAAAAAGTATTAGTTTATATTATAATTTTGAACACATAATATGAACAAGAATGAAGAACATAAAGTTACATGCCTCTCTCCATCTGGTCGAATCAGCGGTCGCCTGTCCCGAAGTATGGGACACTGAGGGAGACTCGTGGGACCTCACAGGTAGATGCTCCTCGAACCTGAGGCGCCAGAACCTAAGGCGGTCTGCTGAGCTTCATCGTCATCCTGCTGCTAGTCGTCATCGTCCTGCCGTGCCGCCTGCTGCTGGATAAGGTCATCCTGTTGCGCCGCCTGCTGCTGGACAACGTCGTCCTGCTGCACCGCCTGCTCTGCCTCGTCCGCCGTCCTGCTCCTCCTCCCCCTCCTCCTCCTCAGCCAATTACCGCCCACCATATTTGTCCAAAAACCTGCAATTAAGAGTAAACAAATAAGCACATATAAAAATATGTATTTAAAAACAGGTGCGAAATAAAAAGTCATATAACATTACATCGATTAAAAATAATCTTCATATGTGTTGGGGTTAGCCGGATCATAACTCTCATCATCACTATCAACCATTTCATAGTCAACACCATCGGAAGACGCAAGTTCATCATTAATGTCATTGCCTTCAAGGATTACAAGTCAATATCATTTTGCACCTCATCATCCTCCTCATCAACAACCATTTCAATATCTAAGTCCATTCCGATAGCTTCGGTTAAATCTATCTCAAATCGCCCTTCTAGCCCATCTTCTTGGAAGAACTCTCCATCATATGTGTCCGGGTCTAAGTTATAATCTTCATCGTTAGGAACAGGTAACCTCCCGTGTGGTGATACCTTATACACAACATCCCAACCCTTAAGATGTTCTTTCGTTTGACACGCATATGAGAGATAATACACTTGTGTGGCCTGTTGGGCCACGATATAGACATTGTCTCCTGGTAAGGTGGAATCTTGTCGAATTTCGACTATCCCAAAATTAGAATGTGTCCGTCTCATCACTTGACGGTCAAACAATGACATTTAAATATCACTGGAGTAAGAGGTTTGGAACCATAAAAATTGAGCTCATATATTTCTTCGATTCGTCCAAAATAATCGATATCGTCATGGCCGGGCGTAAAGACTCCAGAACACATATTCCGATTGGGCCGACTTTTGTTGAAGTTTGTTGTGCGCAAACGGTATCCATTGACGTCATACCCAGAATATTTCTTGACCCTATAAGCAAAGTCGTTGGCTACTTGTCTCAACTCGACACTCATAGACGGATCTCTTTGGCCCTGCAAGTATTCGCAAGTTAAAAGACACTAAATTGAGTTCATAGACGGATCTCTTTGACAAACTAAGCACGTACCTTATGTTTGAACTAGGAAATGAAATCGGGAAAACCATTTCTCGCACCCTTTCTAAGAAGAGTGTCATATTCCTGTGGAGTGGGATCCGTTGATCGACGCCAGAATTCATGAAGAAATTGTTTCAAGTATGGCATCACCTCTTCAAGGTTGGTCAATACATATAACATGATATGCCACCACTCTTCATGTCGAGACACTTGCGCTTCTGAGTTGGCCTCGAAATATGCTAAGGTTTGATTCATTGTTGCCATCATTGTAACGAGGGGGGTGGATTATGCACGCTCGGCAGTTTGTCACCATAATAAGTTGTTGTGAAGTTTGACACCTCCTCTAAAATGTATGCCTCTGCAATGGAAGCCTCGATTTTGCATTTATTTCTACATTTCTTTCGAATACTCTTTAGACATCTCTCGATTGGATAGCACCAACGTCCCTGCACGCCCCCCCCATTTGTGCCTCATAGGGGAGATGAAGAATCAAATGCTGCATTGGATTGAAGAAGCTGGGTGGAAATATCTTCTCAAGCTTACACAGTAACACAGGTGGCAATCTTTCCAAGTCTGCAACCACGGTCCGAGATAAGTTTTTGCACAAAGCTGACGGAAGAAATAGCTCAACTCTGAAAGCGCTAGCCAGACATGTTCAGGGACATAGCCTCGAACCATCGCAGGAAGAATCCATTCAATCCATATGTGGAAGTCATGACTCTTCATCCCTAAGACTCGCATAGTAGATAAGTTCACCCCCCTACTCAAGTTAGCTACATACCCATCAGGGAACATCAACATCTTGATCCACTGAAGTACTTCCTTCCTCTGGGCCCTACTTAGGACGAAATCATCGGTCTTTCTAATCCATTCAGTGGTGACATTGTTCCTTCCTCTATGGCCCGTGTACATCCACTCACGGTTCTCCATAACATATATAACCAAAGCCTATCAATAGAAAATTTTGGCAGCACCTCCCCTGCACGGGGAGGTTTCCAAAACCTGCAAATATAAGTATCAGCACTATGGCTGACACGCGGATATACAAACGACATGATGGCCGCCAATCACATCTAATCGGCATCCATATCCACCATCACATTATATAGAAACTATTTTACTAAACATATCCACCATCACATTATATGATTTTATTCACAGTAATGGTGAAATCACGTGCACTCCTAACACATTTTGGGGCCTACTTTGTAAATGAATTTTGGAGAAACAAATGAACCAAACCTAAACAATTATTTAATACCCTAATCAATTACAAATACAAACATAAACAATCTACTCCACTACATTATACAATTACAAATATCTTTAACATCACATTTATATATTTAGCAAATACCATTCACAATTACAAATATCATTCCCAATTAGAAACATATGAACTAAAGTTTACATCACCTTGACTAGGGGCGCGACCGGATGGTGGCGGCCAAACGCGTGGGGCGCGGATGGACGGCGGCGGGCCGGCGGCGGCGTTTCGGGCGCGTGGGGCGGGCAGCGGTCGTGCGGCAGCGTGGGACGCGGCCGAGGCGGCGGCGGTCGGCCGACGGCGGCGTGCCGGGCGCGTGGGGCAGGCGGCGGTCAGGCGGCGACGTGGGGCGCGGCCGGCGGATGCTTGCCGGGCGCGTGGGGGCGGGCGGCGGTCGGGCGTCGATGCCGAGCCGGGCGTGTGGGGCGGGCGGCGGGCGGGCGGCGGGCGGGCGGCGGAGTGCCGGGCGGGTGGCAGAGAAGAGAGAAGGAAGAAAGTGAAAGGAGGGAAGGAAAGGAGAAGAGAGAAGAGTGCCGCGATGGCGGTTTACTTACCTTCTTTGCCGAGTGCCCGCGATCCGGCACTCGTCAAAGATTTTTTAAAATTTAAAAATAAACTTTGCCGAGTGCCAGATCGTGGGCACTCGAAAAAGAAATCTTTACCAAGTGCTAGCTGTACAGGCACTCGGCAAAGATATGTTCTATAGTCTATGCCGAGTGCCAACGGACAGGCACTCGGCAAAGATGTCTTTGCCGAGTGCTAGCTGGACAGCACTCGGCAAAGTATATTTATTTTTTTATTTTTGGCAACCAAACTTTTTGTGGTGTGTTCCTACACTATGTAGAACTACAAGTACCATTTTGGTACAACTATAAAATTGTTTTTTATAACTATTAGATTTAGTTCGTTTATTTGAATTTCTTCGGAAAATTCAAATTTGAACTGCAACTCACTCGATACATGGAAAACCCTACATGCAAAAATTATATTCATGCTATTTGGCACAAGTTACGACCCATTTCAGGAGGGGACCGGAAACTAAGAGCACCAACCTGACTAAACATGGCCGTGAACTTGCCATCCATATGTTTAAAAATTGTATAAAACACAAACAAAGTCAGAAAATCATGAAAACTTTTCAACATGTCATGATATCATATATAGAGGTTGTGGTAAAAATTTGAGAAAGTTTCGAAAAATTTATGACGCACTATGTGTAGAAACCTAAGAGATCCACACATGAAATCATAGAGTTTCAATGTGGATCTCTTAGGTTTCTACACATAGTGTGTCACAGCTTTCTCGAAACATTCTCAAATTTTTATCACAACCTCTATATATGATATCATGACACGTGGACAAGTTTCATGATTTTCTGACTTTATTTGTGTTTTATACAATTTCTAAACATATGGTTGGCAAGTTCACGGCCATGTTTAGTGAGCATGTTGCTTGAAGTTTCCGGTCCGCTCCTGAAATCGGTCGTAACTTGTGCTAAGTAGCATGGATATCATTTTTCATGCACGGTTTTTCAAGTTTCGAGTGACCTGCAGTTCAAATCTAAATTTTCTGAAGAAATTCAAATAAACAAACTAAATCTACTACCTATTGAAAACTCTGTTATAATTGTCCCAAAATGGTAAATGTAGGTCTACATAGTGTAGGAACATACCACAAAAAGTTTGGTTGCCAAAATTAAACAAATAAAAATATGCTTTACCGAGTGTCCAAAGAAGACACTCGGTAAAGACCTTCTTTGCCGAGTGCCAGATGTTTGGCACTCGGGAAAGAAGCCTCTTTGGCGAGTGTCGGCCCTCGGCCCTCGGCAAAGGCTGACGGCTGTCTGCTTTAGAACGGCCGCTAATGGCTCTTTGCTGAGCGCCACGTTTGCCGAGTGTTTGCCACTCGGCAAACATGTCTTTGCCGAGAGTTTTTCTGTGCCGAGTGTCCTGCACTCGGTAAACCAACTCGTTACCGAGTGTGGCTCTCGGCAAAGGCTGCTTTGCCGAGTGCCCGAGAAAAAGCACTCGGCAAAGAGGCTGGCACTCGGCAAAGGCCCGGATTTTGATAGTGTACGTGTCGTTTGCATTACTGAGACTTCCAAACTTTAACTGAGTCTCTTCGTCTCATACTAACTAAGCCTTGTTACTGGTTTGCTAAACAAAAATTACTAAGACTACCATCTATTAATCATTTATGTTTTCAATAACAAAAAGAAAAACTGAGTAGCTAACATTTGGTTCAGAAAAACAATTGCTGCTACACTTACTGGAAGGTTCCCGTAAGTTGATTTGCCTCCGCTAATGTACTTTTTGTCCATTTCTCTGATCCTTTTGATTGGACTCCTAGTGAACACACTCCAACGAGGTGTTCTATCTAGTCGTGCAATACCGCGTTCCAGATTGTCAAGGTAGTAAACCTGCAAGAAAATGTTGGAAAAATCATGATAGGGATAGAAAAAAACTGATTTGACACACTAAAAATTGATACAAAATAAACCAATACTAAAGAGACAAAAATATGACCATCAGAAAAAGAAAACTGCCTTGTATAGTGGGTGTCGATGATTTTCTCAAGAGGCCACACTTGAACTTCTCTACCTTGTACTTCAACTCATCACATATGGCCTCGCAGATTCATGCCTTCAACAGGGGCTTAATTTGCCAAGAGATATTGAGGATGGCTATATGCAAAAGTAGCGAGTTGTTTGCAACCACCAAGAAACAATATAAATCCGTCATCGTTGTAATTCTAGTGGTTGTTGGTCTTCCATTCGACAACCTATCGAGGGACTTCCTTCGTGTTCAACCTCTTGAAAGCAGACATACCCTTTGAAGGGTCAGCTCTGAAGATGTCGGCCATGCCTTTTGACTCACAAAGTGTCCTTTGAAAAATTATATTGAATAATACAATATTATCAAATGACAAAACACTGTACAAAAAATAATGTTTTTAACTTACTAACCTGAAACTGCTTCTGGCACTAGTCATCTCGTGGTACCAAGCTCAGGAATTTTTTATTACACCTTGGAAAACCAGTGATGAGGTGGACAACTTCAACTGTTATTAGCAACGAGCGGCCACAAACTTCGATACATAGAGGATTATTGTGTACACTTGACAGTAGGTATACCCTGAGCACCCTATCCTTAAGGCCTTCTATGTTCATTATCAGCAGCGAACCAAAATCCAAATCCCTTCACCTTTATTTTAGCCTATCCAACAATGTAAGCGTTGCATTGTTCATAGTAGCTGGGGAGCACCGCATAGTTATGTACCATCCATGGGTCTCCTTCTCATCACACAAGCAATTATATGATCGAAAAAATATGTTAGACATTACACATAATGAAAAAACTGTAACACCCCTGGTGTTACTTAGGGTTTACACTCTAGGGCCACACCCTAATCTATCACCACATGTGGAAATAGAGAAATCTTTAATGAACACAATTTAGCCACAAGAGGATTAGCTAGTGTCTAAGTTCATATGGTGCTCATGACAAGAGAAAGATTTCAGAAAACCTATGTCTAAACCACTCGGGTGTTGTAAGCCAAAACTGAAAACATGAAAACCAAAGACAAATCAGACCTTATCATCATATGGGCTAATTAAACAAGTTGAAGATCATAAAAATCTATATCGAAGATAGTAAACAAGTTTCTTCAAAACAGACCTTAATCAGCCACAAATTAATCAACAACCGAAAGAACCCTAGGGGGGAATTCAGAATTTTCTCATAGTCCCCCAACCTGAATTCAAAACTTGCTGTGTTCACCTAGCTCCTTAAATGAAACTCAAATGGCCCAATGGACAAGTTTGCGCCTAATCACCTCAGACATGTCCTAGAGGAAGTTGACACGAAACCCGGCTCGTTTGACATGCTTGGCACACGCTTTTGTCGTGACCCAGGAGCTATGATAGACACGACTTGTCCCTGCCATAACTCCTAGCCCGACGTGTATCTCGTATTGGAGCTCACACAGAAAGGCAAGATCTTGGTGCAAGGAAGAGATCCTACACAGAACCCTCGCTGAGATAGGCACTCTAGGGCAGCTAAACGAATGCTTGAACTCGGGCAGACGCCATCCTCCACGTGTTCGACCTGTCCTGGGCTCGCTCTGACCGCGCAACGCACATCATGAGCGTCGGTCGGCTCGGCTGCGTGCTCCACCCTATGCCCGTGCCCGAAACCAGCCCTATAAGAAGCCCTGACCCTCGGCCTTGCCCTCCCGCTCGCCCGTACCCTTTCACTGGCAACTGAGCGCCGGTAATCGCCTGAACACTGAGCACGGCGTCCCGCAAGCTCACCAACGCGACGATCGCCGTAGAGCGGCCGCTCTAGCCCAACTCTGCCCAATCCAGTTCCGCGGCCAACTTCCCTAGAGGCTAGCAAACTTCCCAGCCACTCGGATCAAACGGTACCTCGCCGGACCTCCTTCACACGCTGGAGCATGTGGACCAGGTAACATACCCGTCCATTCTCTGATTCCTTGCGCACACAAACTCCTAGCCACCCCGAGAACCTCCCTGTGAGGTCTAATTGAGCTCTATCGCCGTGGTTCGGCCAGTACATGTTGCGTTGACGAGCTCCGCCGCTGGGATTCGTGGTCAGGCCAGCTCCAGGCACAAGAGACGTCGACTAGTACCTCGATGTGACTGGCAGAGACTCCCCTTCCTCGCCCAACCCTTCGCCGGAACCCTACCAAGACCGGTAAGCTGCTCCGCCGTCTTCTTCGCCGCGGTTACTGTGTAGCGTAGCTAGGGACCACGGGTTGAAAGAAACAAGAACCTACGGGGTTTTCTGTGAACCCTATGACTCATATGAATAGTGCCCCGAGGACCTAGTTGTGAGGAAAAGGAAAATAGAGATGAGGGTTCCAAGCGCAAAGTTGTTTTTCTTTTCCATTTAGAATTCATATTTCATTTTAAATGTACAACAAACTTAGAAAAGCCATAACTTGATTAATATTCATCCAAATTTGGTCAAACCAATTTTGCCAGACTCTATATAAATTAAACAACCAAGCAAAAATAGTGGACACCATGTTTCCTGTATTTCTTTATAGGGTTTTGATTTAACTAAGAAAACTACTTAAACCTTTAAAATAGGGAAAATATTAGTAGAACATTTTAGACTGAGGCTGAGTGTCACACCCGGATTTAAGGGATAATGCCGGGTGCGTCTCATATGTGTGCCAAGGAAGAACAACACATATAATAACAGAGTGCATAGAGATAAATGTCATAAATGTACTTATTACATAGCGGAAGTCTTATAAAATAAATGATAAAATAAAGCAAACTATTATAATTTCCCTAGCGCCACAAAGCTGACTGGGAGACGCCACCTAGATCAAGTCGAACTCCTTGCTAGGCAGTTCCTCTTGAACCACCTGTTCTTCTCCTATGGGGGGGTGTGAGACAGCAAGGGTGAGCTCACACATGTTCATCGCTCAACAAGTTGTGGGTAATAATATGCATGAACTCACCAAGGGTGGGAGTTCATGTGATGTGTAAGGATGATCAATAAAATAAAGGTTAAAGCTGAGCATTGCTTTTATAAGTTGGCCAAAATTTTATTAGCAGTTACTAAGTGTAAGTAAATACCAAACCTTAGTAATAATAAATAAAAGTAATAATAAAATAATCCCAATGCGATGCAAATGACAAATTGAATTTAATTCCATAAATTAATCATGTGAGTGTCCGAGCTTCTCATCACCGTGAGCACGGCTAGTATACTAGTTTTACACTCTGCATAGGTTGCACATCTTTACCCACAAGTCGTGTTACCAATTTGCCACGGGGTTGATCGGACCCCATACACATGTACCAAGGAAGCGAGGCAGGGTACCACTATGAGGCCTTTACAAAGTTCCACTAGCTTTAGAAAACCCGCTACACTTTATAGGAAGCTCTTGTGCAGGGATCCCTCGCCTGACCGCCATCGCAGCAAAATCAACCCAAGGACCTCCCCACACTGACCACTCCCTTACTACCCTTGCCCCTATCGGGTAAGGTAGTCATCCACTAGCTTTCCTAGTTAATCATCCAAGGGCGTCCCATACCACCCTTGTGGTAGCACTGTTTTCCCGGGTGGTTCTCTATGTTCCTATTAACATAATGACCTTATCATGAATAGTAATAATAAACTGATAATAAAAGTGTGAACATGAGTAATGTCTATCTCCATACCCAAAACCACATAAAAGCAATAGCAAGTACTACCCAAAAAATTCAGTGGTAAAGCAAGGTATAAAGATAGCCAAACTAGGGTAACCTATTGGATCCCATCAAAATTAACCTATGCAGATCATTATGATTAATAAGAACATGACTGGGTAAAAAGGAAGTGATCAAGGGCACAACTTGCTTTCAACGAGCTCTTGCTCAGCATTCTCCTTCTGCTGAACCCCTGGATCCTCTGTGGCTTGCTCGTCTACTCGCATCAATACAAACATACATAGTATAAAGGAGAAATTAACATCACACCAAACATGTAAACAAAATGCACATTAATAATCTACATATAAAAATAAGGTCATAGGAACATGAATCATTAATTTTCGAGTTATGGATCCTAAGTTATGAATTTCCAAAGGTTTCATGTGCTTGATACAAGATTAATTAAGGGATAAATTTTAATGTGGCTTTCATGTCAAAACAGTGGCACTATTTGATAGACAATAATATTACAAAATTATAGGAACTAGAATGGATTAATTTGGACTAAGCATGAATTTTCTACAAATTAAACAAGTTTTAGTATTTATTTATACATTACAAATCAATTTCGGTTATTATTTTTCCTATTTTCATTACTCTTTGGATTGGGAATCAAATACTGAGAAGTGCAGGGGCCCTGACGTAAAGTGCACTAAGACTCAGGCGACAATAGAGGTGGATCGCAGGTTGAATCACTATAAACAGAAGGGCTCATTTGCAAGTTTGCGCGGCCGAAGGGGTATAGATCAATACCGGCCGTTGGATTAGATGCGAACGAGCCAGATTAAATCTAGTTGCCCGCGAAGCGATACACGACGTAGTCCGCCCGATCTAGGATCTACGGTACAGATTCAATTACCCCGGAATATATTTTCATTTGTCCTATCTAAATCGGACGGCTCTCATCTCCCCAACCCAAATCGATTCCCAACTTTTATTCTGCGCCATTCATCAACAGATCGACGCACCAGGATCTGTCTTGCTCCTCTGGTTAAACCCCGGCGACCCCCGCCGAGTACCACGTGGCCCGCCATGGACGGAACGCCTACTGCGCTCAACGGTACCCAATCTCCACGTACCACGGGTGCAAAACGAAATTGAGAAGGTAGCGAACTTGGGAAGCGAGTTCTCACAGTGATTCCGGTCGTCTCCTGGTCCGCCCACGATGACCCGCAGATTTGCGACAGCGGCGGCGAATTGAGCGCCCTTGGTCATGCACCGAGCCCGCTATCGCCACCCAACCGATCTAGGGACTTGGGAAAAACTCCCTGGTCACATGCCGCGCTCCAATTTGGCGTTGAGCGTGATGGATGGCGTGGAATCCAACCACGGTGAAGCACTTCCTCTCTTCCTCTCGCTCGGCTTTACGACGGGGCTAGGGTCTCCTGGTTATGGACCAGTGCGGACGGGTCCAGGAAGCTATTATACGGCACGGGCGAAGTCCGAGGGCGGTCAGCAAGCCAGCCAGCTCCGGAGTTCTCGCGGCGGCCGTTGCGCGTCAGTGAGCGAAGAAAGGGGAAGGTGGGCTTGCGACTGACTGAAGGGACCCGCACGCCAGGCCCCGCGTGCGGAGGTGACTGCTGAATCGGGCCCGTCTACCAAGTTGACCGCCCGCGGCGCATGTAGTTGGGTCAGGAGCGCGTGAGTGATATAGGGTTTTGGGCCAAAATTCCCCCCTGGCGGCCCAGTTAAGGAATTTGGTTTTTCCTTTTCTTTTTCTGGTTTTCCTCTTCCTTTTATTTTTCAATTCCTAATTTGAACTTCAAATATGAATGTGAATTTAGTACCCAAATTAAAGGTAAACTTTAATCATACTAGTATGGTTGGGTTTATATTCTTTATAAATTTTGTTTTATATTTTATAATATCTCTCTCTTCCTTTTCTATTTTGGAAACAAATTTCGATTTAGGGTTTACTTTATATCCTCATCCCATTATCATTACATTTTATTCATATTATTGTTCTTTTTATTAAGTGCACAACCAAACAAAACTCCAACATGTTGATGGCTTATTTGAATTTTTAATAAGGGCTTATTCCCTCTTTACCATGATTAAGCATTTGTATCACAAGTAAATGGCAAATCACATAAGGAGATCAACTCTTTTACAAGTCTTATAATTTTGGGTATGACAAATCCTACCCCCCTTACAGAGAATCTCGTCCTCGAGATTTAGGTAGAACTAGGAAAGAGGTGGGGAAAGTCTATGCGTAGTTCTTCTTCTCTCTCCCAAGTAGCGTCATCTTCTCTGTGGTGACTCCATTGTACTTTGCACATTTTAATCACTTTGCTCCTTGTGACACGAGTTAGTGTATCAAGAATCTTGATAGGATACTAAGTGTAAGTTAGCTCATCTTGAACACTAATATCCTCCATTGGTAGCTGCTCTTCAGGTACCCTGAGACACTTCTTCAATTGAGATACATGGAAGACATTATGTACATCCGCAAGATGATCGGGTAGTTCCAGTTGATAATCAATCTCTCCCACTCGCTTTAGGATTAAGAAGGGTCCAATAAAGCGAGGGGACAACTGCCCTTTGACTTTAAATCTCCTCATACCCCGGATCGGTGACACCTTGAAATACACGTGATCACCCTCCTTAAATTCTAGCAGTCTTCTCCGGGTATCAGCATAGCTCTTCTACCTTGATTGCGTAGTTCTCAAATTCTCCCTTATCATTCATACTTGTTCTTTTGCCTCTTGTATAATTTCAGGCCCAAAGAACTGCCTTTCACCAGTTTGATCCCAATACAGTGGAGTCCTGCATTTTCTGCCATATAGAGCCTCAAACGGTGACATCTTCGAACTGGTCTGGTAGCTATTATTGTAAGACTACTCAGCATAAGGTAAGCTCTTATCCCAACTACCACCATGTTTAAGAGCACATGCTCTCAACATATCCTCCAGCACTTGGTTGGTCCTCTCGGTCTGCCCATCAGTCTGAGGATGGTAGGCTGAACTAAAATTAAACTGTGTCTCCAAGCACTCATGCAACTTCTTCCAAAACCGAGAAGTAAACTGTGATCCTCAGTCAGACACGATCTTCTTAGGCACCCCATGTAGACAAACTATTCGAGTCATATTCAATTCTGCTAGCTTGGCTCCCGTGTAATTAGTCCTCACAGGTATGAAGTGAGCCACTTTCGTCAGTCTGTCCACAATCACCCAAATGGAGTCATACCCTGCGGAGTGCAGGGTAGTCTAACAATGAAATCCATGTCAATTTCTTCCCATTTCCACTCGGGTATGTTAAGCGGGTGCAGTAGTCCAGCTGGTCTTTGATGTTCGGCCTTGACTCTTTGACACACATCACACTTAGCCACGTGTGCAGCCACATCTCTTTTCAACCCATACCACCAGTATTTCTGCTTCAAATCCTAATACATCTTAGTGCTATCTGGGTGAATTGAGAAATCAGAATCATGGGCCTCCTAAATATAGTCTCATGAAGGCTATTAATCTCAGGAACACATATCCGGTCCTTGAACCATACTGTTCCTTGCTCATCCTCCATGAATTCTAGACCTCTACCTTCAGTAATAAGATCATTGATCTCTTGAATCCTAGCATCAGCAATCTGACGCTTACGGATTTCTTGCTCCAAGGTAGATTCCACTTCAATAGTGACTCCTTCAGTATGTGCAACTATTCCCAGGTTGAGTCTCCTAAAATCTTCAAAGATGATATTCAACAATCTCATCGAGTAGCTGAGCAAAAATAGCTAAGTGGACATGTTCCTTCCGACTCAAGGCATCCGCAACCAGATTCGCCTTGCCCGGGTGATAATGAATCTCCAAGTCATAGTCCTTAATAAGCTCCAACCAATGGCATTGCCTAAGGTTTAGATCCTTCTGAGTGAATATGTACTTCAAACTCTTGTGATCGGTGTACACTTGGCACTTGGTTCCCATAATATAATGTCCCCATATTTTGAGCACATGCACTACGGCTGCCAGTTCTAAGTCATGAGTGGGATAGTTCAACTCATGTTTTCGCAACTGAAGAGACACGAAGGCGATCACGTGTCCATCTTGCATAAGCACACATCCCAGGCGTTGTCCACATGCAACACAATAAATATCAAATCCCTTCTGAAGATCTGGCATAACCAACAATGGGGGTGACATCAATCTCATCTTTAATTGATCAAAGCTATCTTGGCACTTCTCGTCCCACTTAAACTCTCTTCCCTTCTCCAAAAGTGAGGTCATAGACTTAGCAATCTTAGAGAACCCTTCAATAAATCGCCGATAATAGCCTGCAAGTCCCAAGAAACTCCGAACTTTAGTAACTGTATTGGGTATTCTCCACTCCACTATGTCCTTGACCTTAGTAGAATCCACTGATATCCCACCATTAAAAATGATATGTCCAAGGAATGTCACCTCGTCAATCCAGAACTCGCATTTGCTATACTTGGCATAAAGTTAATTATCCTGTAGCTTTTGTTGCACCAATCTCAGATGTTCTTCATGATCACTATCATTCTTGGAATAAATGAGAATATCGTCGATGAAAACCACGACGAATCTGTCAAGATACTCCATGAACACCTTATTCATCAGATTCATAAAATAGGCTGGTGCATTGGTTAGTCCAAATGACATAACTGTGAATTCATATAAACTATATCAGGTTTTGAAAGCCGTCTTGGGAATATCAGATAGCCTAATCTTCATTTGTTGGTAACCGGATCAGAGATCAATCTTCGAGAATACCCTTGCACCTCTCATCTGATCAAATAAATCATCAATGCGGGGTAACGGATACTTGTTCTTCACTGTAACATCATTAAGGGATCTATAATCCACACACATCCGTTGTGATCCATCCTTCTTCTGTACAAACAAAACCGACGCTCCCCAAGGTGAGGAACTGGGACGAATGTACCCTGCCTCCTGTAACTCAGTTATTTGCTTCTTAAATTCCTTTAGCTCTTCTACGGACATCCTGTATGGCCATTTAGAAATAGGAGCAGTCCTAGGTAAGAGATCAATAACAAACTCAACCTCCCTATCCAGTGGCATCCTTGGTAACTCCTCTAGAAAGACATCTGGAAAATCCCTTACCACACGGATGTTTTCACCAACAAACTTCCCATCTACTAAGAATGCTGCAAGTCTGGTAGTGGTAGTTACTGCAATTTCAACTTCAAATATTTCTCCTCTAGGGCTGGTGAGTTCTACAGTACCCCTAACACATTATATAACGACCTTTGCCTTTCTTAACCATGACATCCCAAGGATCAGATCTATACTACTTTCCTCTAATATTATACGGGTAGCCCAGAATTCTCTTCCCATAATTGTCAATGTCAATCTATGCGTCATATAGTTTGCCTCAACAGGCCCTTTAGGCGTAATTACTATCATTGGTGTTTTCATATTTTGCAGTGGTAACTCATTTGTGTTGGCATATCAAGCAAATATAAATGAATGTGTAGCACCAGAATCAAATAATATTGTTGCCAGAATTGCATTAATATAAAACATACCGAGTGCAATGTCAACACCGTCAGTAGTGGCCTCAGCACTGACTTGATTTACCCTTGCAATGCTGAATCCCTTGCCAGGAGTCTATTGCTTGTTTGGAGCTGATGCACTGGAATTCCCCACCGAACAAGCATTAGCATAATGCCCAACCTGACTGCACTTGAAGCATGTAGGGCCTATTTTCTGTCCTGTAGGCCTCACCGGGGTGCCAGTGGGGGCAGACTGACGAGTATGGGGTGTCTGTGGAGTCCCCTGTGGAGCGTACCGAGCTAGGTGTGGTCCTCCTCCTGGACGAGCTGGTGTACCCTAGGGCGGAACGTAGCGAGGTCTAATGCTGCTGCTACCTTGCCCCTAGGCAATGGCCTTCCTCTTCAAGTTTCTCAGTTGAACACGCTTGTGTTCAATAGCTAGAGCTTTATCAAGTAGCATCTGAAATGATGGAAATGTATGAGCAACCAGTGCATACTATAGTGGCCCATTGAGTCCTTCTGTGAAATGCTCTTGCTTTTTTTCATCATCAGCCACCTCATCAGGAGCATATCTTGACAGCTGAATGAATTCATCACGGTACTCGCTGATAGACATGTTGCCTTGCTTCAATGACAGAAACTCTTTCTTCTTGATCTTCATTAATCCAGCAGGAATGTGGTAGTTTCTAAACTGTGGTGAATTCAGCCCAAGTAATAGTGTCAGCAGCATCATGGGCAGCAACATAAGAATCCCACCAGTCAGCAGTAGGACCAGTCAGACGACCAGAAGCATATAGAACCTTCTCCCGGTCAGAGCATTGGGCGATGTTTAGCATCTTCTCAACTGACTTCAACCAATCATTAGCATGTAGTGGATCTGGTGAGATGGTGAAGGTAGGCGGCTTGTGGCTCATAAATTCTCGGTGCTTGTCCCGGGGTGGAAGTGGTGGTGGCGGTGGTGGCAATGGGACTTGCTGCTGTTGTCCCCTTCTCTCCTAACACATCTCCTCTCTCTCCTGGCGCATCTCTTGGTGTTCCTGTCGCATCTGTGCGTGCATATCCACCATCTGTTGCATTATCCGCATCTAGGCTGCAACTGCTGGATCAGCACCGGCTGGTGGAGGATCTGGAGGATCCATCTCAGCTTGTTGTTGTGGTGGTTGTCTGAATATCCTCCGACTGTGTCGGTTGGGGGGTAGATCAATTCCACCACCCTTCCTGGTATTGACCATCTCAGTTAGAAACATATGGTAAGAAAGAAAGGATTGTAGACAAGGCAGGTAATTACGAATCATGTTACTTTGGGGATTTATTAGCTAAGTAGATTAGTATGGTGGTACATGCTAACATGCCCAACTATAATGTTTCAATCAACCAAAGAAGCAAATCAGACATTTATCATCAGAACAATCAACCAACATTTTTAATAGAGAAAATAATTTTAATTTTTGTCTTAGGTCTCCTATCTCTTTAGAAGGTCATAAATGTAGGATTTAAAAAGGTAAGAATAATCGGAGTAGAACAATAGAAGATTGAGACAAGATCAAGAAAAGTATAGAAAGAATCAAAGTAAGGTAAGTAGGTAAGGGTTTTGTCCAGGTCTATCTAGGTTTCGTCCTACAGTCAACATTCCTCTGATACCACTTCTATCACACCCGGATTTAAGGGATAAAGCTGGGTGCCTCTCATATGTGTGCCAAGGAAGAACAACACATATAATAATAGAGTGCATAGAGATAAATGTCATAAATGTACTTATTACATAGCGGAAAGTGCTTAATAGAATCACTCGGTGATTAGCTTAGGTACTTTGCGAAGTGCTTAGGATAGTTAGACCGCTTTAATGCCTGCTCTAGGTGAACCCTAGTTAATTGAGTGAGTTTAGAAAAACACACAACCCCTCGTCTCTTGTGCGAGCCGTTGTAATTGTAACGAGTAGAGCGAGAGTCTTGCGAGACCATGACAACCGCGTTTGCGTCACAGCCGCCACCATGTACCGGAGGGAACGAGGCCCACGACGTTTTCAGCAGGAAGCTCAATAGTGGAGACGGCGGGGAGCGTCCGAGAGGAGCCAAAAGTGGAGCACCACTTGTGCGTGGAGAAGGCCCACGGCTCTCTACGGAGTTACTCGACCAAGGTGCTTGGCCCTCGTGCGGGCTTTCCTTTGCATAGGGGCACCAACGAGCATTAGTCAGGACCTTGCGTGGTTCTGGATACCTCGGTAAAAATACCGGTGTCATCCACAAGAGTTTGCATCTCTACCTTGCTCTTTAGCTTCAGCATTTATATTAAGCATTTAAGTTTCAATCTTGTCTTTATACTTATATTATTTTAGATTGAAACTTAGCCATTGTGGTAGAGATAGCAACACTTAGACCTAGTTTGCTCATTCTAGTTTGATAAATTGCATATGTTTTGCTCTAGGGATTTATTGGTGGCCTAGTTTAGTAAAAGTTTTAGAAGTCCTAATTCACCCGCCTCTTAGGCGTCACCTGTTGTAAGACCTAAAATTGGTAGAAAAAATAATAATAAAATAAAGAAATAAATATATTTAGGATAATGTTGCTAGAATTTTTGAAAACTTTGGAATTTAGTAGGGCATTTTCTTGTCATACTCCATTGAGAATACTAAATTAGTTAAATGACCAATAAATAGATGAAGAAAGGTTGATCTCTTGATGATAATTTTTGGTGATGCATTTTATGGAAACCATAAACTTGACCTGCAATATAAATGAAAATATAAAATAGGAATGAGAAAGGTAATTATTCCTCCCCTAATTGAATGACAAGAAAAATACTATTAATGAAAATAATAGATGTTATATTTTCATTAGGGATATATCCGATATTTGGGAATTTGAAAGTCAACACGGATTTAAAAATTAAAAGAAACTGAAAATAGAAAAGAAAAAAAAGAACAAACCTACATCTCGGCCGAAACAACTTTTCTGCGGACCATCTCCCCCTTTTTCCTCCTCTCCACCGAGCTGGCCCATTTTCCCCCACACCCTTATCGCGCTCTGTCTCTGACCAGCGGGCCCCTCTGGTCATCTACACAGCTTCACGACGTGTCCGCCTTTGGTCACTGATGCGTGGGCCAGCTTTGTCAGACCCGTCCTGAACCAGGCCGTAATAGAATCCCTGAGCTCACGTGCGCGAAGATCGGATCCTCGCACCCGGCAACAACCATGGCGAATCCCATGAACCTTGGCCGATGCAGTTGTTCCACAATCATATAAGTGCGGCCATTGGTGCCCTTTTTCTCAGTCCCAGCAAATCGACCCCAATCGCAGTGTAGGTTCAGAACGCTGCGCGATGGCGGAAGGAGGAGAGAGAGATGTGGAATAGAGAGGATGCCGCCGCGGGTATAAAACGCGGGCCATCGGGAACCCCCCTTATCCATCTAGGTGATCCTCGCAAGGTTTCCAAGGTGATGGCCAGAACCTGCAGAGAATGCAGAGAGTTTTTCCTAAGAGAGAGATGTGAGTGGTGATCGATTCTCGTCTTGGCGGTGATCATTGTAACACCCCAGTGTTACTTAGGGTTTCCCAGTACCCCAACTTGTGACCATTATCACTTGTGGCTCTAATGATGCAAGAAACACCAAACTTAAAGGATTAAAAGCCTAAGAAAAATCTTTTTTCAACTCAAGAATCATACACTAAGCACATCATGCACCTTAAGTGAGAAAAACATCCAAAACCCTAACACCATTCAAATTGGCCATTTGAGCACAGAAGGGAAATTGAGAAAAGACTTGGGAAGAACACAAAATCTTGATATGAACCAATTAACAAAGTTTTTGTGCATTAAATAACCTACAAAAAGTAGTAAGGAAGATTGGTCATTATCTCCAAAATAGCCCATGGAATGAAGCCTCTAGGAAAAATTTAGAAATTTAGAAATCTGAATTTCAGACCATTTCCAAAGTTCAGATGTGTTCCCTGTTTTCCAAAACTCGAATCCATAAAGTCCCAATATCAAAGTAGCGCCAAAATACCCTAGGAACACTCTAGTGAAGTTTGAAATCAAACCAAAATCGTTTGACATGATTTGACATAGGTTTTGTCTCGGTTTAAACTGTGCTGACAAAGCTATCTTCACGCCACAATATCTTCTCACCCAGGCCATATCTTCACTCGGGACTCACACACGATAGAAAGACCTTGGCATGGTGAAGAGATGCTACACAGGATCATTGGCAAGATATGCATGTTTAGGTAATTTGGACAGATTCGTCATAGTATTTATCAACGATATTCTTATCTATTCTAAGAGTGAAAGTGATCATGAGGAACACCTAAGATTGGTGCTACATAAGCTACGAGATAATCAACTCTACGCCAAGTTTAGCAAATGCGAGTTCTGGATTGACAAGGTGCCATTCCTTGGACATATCATTTCTAATGGAGGAATATTAGTGGATCCTGCTAAAGTTAAAGAGATAATGGCGTGGAGCATACCCACTACAGTGACTGAGATTCGGAGTTTCTTGGGACTTGCAGGATATTATCAGAGATTTATTGAAGGATTTTCTAAGATTGCTAAGCCTATTACCTTGCTTCTGGAGAAGGGAAGAGAATTTAAATGGGACGAGAAGTGCCAAGAAAGCTTTGATCAATTAAAGAAGAGATTGATGTCACCACCAGTGTTGGTTATGCCAGATCTACATAAGGGATTTGACATTTATTGTGATGCATGTGGCCAAGGATTGGGTTGTGTACTTATGCAAGAGGGACACGTGATTGCCTATGCGTCTCGTCAGTTGCGGAAACATGAATTGAACTACCCCACTCATGACTTAGAACTGGCAGCCGTTGTGCACGCGCTTTAGATTTGGAGACATTGCATTATGGGAGCTAAGTGCAGTTTACACGGATCATAAGAGTTTGAAGTACATATTCACTCAGAAGAATCTCAACCTTAGGCAACGCTGTTGGTTGGAGCTTATTAAAGATTATGATTTGGAGATTCACTATCACCCGGGCAAGGCAAATTTGGTTGCAGATGCCTTGAGTCGAAAGGAGCACGTTCATTCAGTTGTTGTTGCCCAGCTACCCAATGAGATTGTTGAGGATTTCAGGAGACTTAACCTGGGGATAGTTGCTCACACAGCAGGAGTCACCATTGAAGTGGAATCTACCTTGGAGCAAGAAATCTGTAAAGGTCAAGTGGGTGATGCAAAAATTCAAGAGATTAATGATCTGATTACGGAAGGTAGAGGTCTGGAATTCAAGGAGGATGAGCAAGGTACTATATGGTTCAAGGATCGGATATGTGTTCCTAAGATTGATAGCCTTCGTGAGACTATATTGAAGGAAGCCCATAATTCTGATTACTCTATCCACCCTGATAGCACTAAGATGTATCAGGATTTGAAGCAAAAGTACTGGTGGTATGGGCTGAAAAGAGATGTTGCTGCACACGTGGCTAAGTGTGATGTGTGCCAAAGAGTCAAGGCTGAACATCAAAGACCAGCTGGACTACTGCACCCGCTTAAGATACCTGAGTGGAAATGGGAAGAAATTGGCATGGATTTCATTGTTGGACTACCCGCACTTCGGCAGGATATGACTCTATTTGGGTAATTGTGGACAGATTGACAAAAGTGGCTCATTTCATACCAGTGATGACTAATTACATGGGAGCTAAGCTAGCAGAATTGTATATGACTCGGATAGTTTGTCTACATGGAGTGCCTAAGAAGATCGTGTCTGACCGAGGATCATAGTTTACTTCTTGGTTTTGGAAGAAGTTGCATGAGAGCTTGGATACACAGTTGAATTTTAGTTCAGCCTACCATCCTCAAACTGATGGGTAGACCAAAAGGACAAATCAAGTGCTGGAGGATATGTTAAGAGCTTGTGCTCTTAAACATGGTGGAAGTTGGGATAAGAGCTTGCCATATGCGGAGTTCTCTTATAATAATAGTTACCAGGCCAGTTTGAAGATGTCATCGTTTGAGGCTTTATATGGCAGGAAGTGCAGGACTCCTCTATATTGGGATCAGACTGGAGAAAGACAGTTCTTTGGGCCTAAACTTATACAAGAGGCAGAGGAACAAGTGCGAATGATAAGAGAGAATTTGAGAATTGCACAATCAAGGTAGAAGAGCTATGATGATACCCGGAGAAGACTACTGGAGTTTAAGGTGCGTGATCACGTGTATCTGAAGGTGTCACCAATCCGGGGTATGAGGAGATTTAAAGTTAAAGGAAAGTTGTCCCCTCGCTTTATTGGACCTTTCTTGATCTTAAAGCGAGTGGGAGAAGTTGCATATCAACTAGAACTACTCGGTCATCTTGCGGATGTACATGATGTCTTCCATGTATCTTAGCTAAAGAAATGTCTCAGGGTACCTGAAGAGCAGCCACCGATGGAGGACCTTAGTGTTCAAGATGATCTAACTTATACAGAATATCCTACCAAGATTCTTGATACTTTGACTCGAGTTACAAGAAATAAGATGATAAAGATGTGCAAAGTACAATGAAGTCACCATGGAGAAGATGAAGCTACATGGGAAAGAGAAGAAGAGCTTCACATAGATTTTCCCCATCTTTTCCCTAGTCCTTCCTAAATCTCGAGGACGAGATTCTTTGTAAGGGGGTAGGATTTGTAATACCCAGAATTGTAAATCATAAGAAGAGGTAATGACCTTGTGTGTATTGACTATACCTGCTATCACATGTGAATAAACATCATCCAAAAAGGGATTAAATAACCAAAGACACCTAGACAAATCATGCATCATGCCGAGTTTTATTTGATTGCGCATTTGTAAATAATAAAATAAATGTTTCATTAACAATGTATTAATGGATCCATAGAATTTAACCTCTAATTGGAAAACAAATCTCTAAAGAAAAGTGGAGAGAGAGAAGAGAGGTACTATAGAGAAAATATATAAAATAAACATTATAAAAGTGGAACTAGTATGTTCAAATTATGTGTTAGTTGGAAATAATAAATCCACAATGATTTTGAATTCAAAATTTGGGGATTCAAAATAATTATGGATAGAGGAAAACAGAAAAATAAAAAGGAGAAATTAAAGAACCCCTCGTGTGAGCCCAATGTGACCAGACCAGCCCACTTCCATCAACCGCGCAGCCCACTGTTGGATTCGCGTGCCTGACCTGTGGGGCCCGCCTGGCAGCCGGCTTCTACGCGCCTTGGCCCACTTGGCTTTACTTCACGCGCCCCAGTACTAGAAATTCTAGTCCACAGGCGCGTGCTTGCTCCTTGGATTGGCTGACCGCATGGGCCCGCTGCCCAGCCCCTCCATCGACGCTTACGCGTGGGTCCGGGTGTGCAGCTCTCTCTTCCAATGAGCGTCGTGCATGGTGGAATCACGACAGAGTCGCACGAGTTGTTACTGCGCTCGATCCCACTACCCGCCTATTTAGGAAGCCATGGCCAAAACCTCCTTTCTACCCCCTTTCCGCCTCTCGCGACCAAGTCCTAGCTACAGCAACAAGCGTGGTCACCAGTACACAGGGAGTGTGGAGGAGAGAGATCGAGTGTGTGCATCGCCGGCCGAGGACATCCATCGCCTTCGAATCGGGAGACCGACAGGGAGTTCAGGCGTGGCAAGTATTTCTGGTGCGCGCAGGCGGCACCACGGAGCGGTGAACCAGCGAATCGCCATTACTGCTGGACTGCACGTCGCCATGGCCACGCCATTACTTGAGGTATGGTGTTCTCCTCCGGTCTCGTCCTTCTCTCTGCTTCGGGTAGCACCCTAAGGATCATTCTTTTGTGCGCAATACTCGGGTTCTAGTGTGGGCAGCCATGGCGTGCCATGGGGGGAAGTCCCGCGCCGCCGGGCATGGCCGTCTGGGGATGAAGATGACACTGTCGCCGCATGATCAGTTTTGAAGGGCTAGGATTAACTGAGAACCCTGACTGTTCATATATGAACCTGTGTGTATGATTCCACGACGATTGTATAGGATCCAAACCATTGATGCAGGATCTCGCGGTTACCATGGTATCCTGTTTCATAGGGGTGGAGATCTTATCCCACGCGCTAAACCCAGATCCAACGGCGGGAAGTACCTGATACCCCTTCGGCCTGCACCTTTTTCTAAAGAGACCCTGTGGTTAAAAGAAATCAATCCACCGTCCTTGCACCAGTAGTCTGAGTCTCGGAGATCTTTATAGTTTAGTCCCTGCACTTTCCAGGAAATAGTGCGCAGTCCAGATAACTGGTAAAATCAGAAAATTATTTAGAAAATAATCTTTAGTACATATTTAATTGCAAAAACTTGTTTAATTTGTAGAAAATCCATATAAACTCCAAATTGGTCCATTCCAGTTCCTAAATTTTTGTAATATTATTGTTCATCCATCTGTGCCACTGTTTTGACATGAAAGTCATATTAAAATTTATATCCTATTTAATCTTGTACAAAACACATAAAATCTTCAGAAAATCATAACTCCTTCGTTTTAATTCCGAACTAACTCGTTCCAGTTGCGTTAGTATCATATGAATATTTACTATGGAATATCAACATTTATTATACCATGTATTATTATTTTATAATTAGATTTCTAGTTAACTTATGTTGGTTAGTCTTGTCAATCTGCTTATCATTATAATCTACTAGAATATAATTTATGGTCAATTTATAACTTAGATTAAAGTTGAGATAATTATTTATAGAATAATCTCTCATATGATTTATATTAACCAATTTATAATATAGTTTAATATTTTAAATCACGTAGAGCTTTTATAAATCATAACTCGTAGCGACGTTGAGAGCACCTAGAGGGGGGGTGAATAGGTGATCCTGTAAAACTTAAACTTTAATGCCACAAAATTTGGTTAGGAGTTAGCACAATAAAGCCAAGTGGCTAGATAAGAGTCTTTGCAAAACACGATAACCAAAAGAAGATCAATCAAAGATAGACACAGTGGTTTATCCCGTGGTTCGGCCAAGTTCAACACTTGCCTACTCCACGTTGTGGCGACCCAACGGACGAGGGTTGCATTCAACCCCTCTCAAGCGGTCCAAAGACCTACTTGAATACCACAGTGTTTTGCTTTGCTTTACTATATCCCGTTTGCGAGGAACCTCCACAACTTGGAGCCTCTCGCCCTTACACTTTGATGTTCACAAAGAAGCACGGAGTAAGGGAGGGATGAGCAACACACACAAGACACGAAATCAGAGTACCAACACGCACACAAGTCGCAACAAGAGCTCACAACACAACCCGACGAGTTCACAACTCAAATGGAGCTCTAGTTGCTATCACAAAGAATCAAATGCGCGGAATCGAAGTCTTGGTGCTTAGGGATGCTTAGAGAATGCTTGGTGTACTCCTCCATGCGCCTAGGGGAACCTTTTATAGCCCCAAGGCAGCTAGGAGCCGTTGAGTGCATTCCAGGAAGGCAATTCTTGCCTTCTGTCGTCTGGCGCACCGGACAGTCCGGTGCACCACCGGACACTATCCGGTGCGGATCTCTTTCCTTATTTAGCGAAGCCGACCGTTACAGTCTTGGAGCCGTTGGCGCACCGGACACTGTTCGGTGCACACCGGACAGTCCGGTCCCCCATCCGACTGTTGGCACTTGCCACGCGTCTGTAATATCCCAAAAAAAAATTGTTGACCAAAAGTTAATCTACGGTGCGTGGATGAGGTAAAGGGTTGTGGGCCATTGGATGCAAAGATAGAAGTCATCTAAGGCGTCGTTTCTTTCTCCCACAAAAACCCTAGGTGGCCACCCCTTTTTTTCCCTTCACCCCCCCTCTTGGCCGCCACCCCCTTTTCTTCCCCTTGGCTGGACGCCCCCTCCCCCTATGGCAGCCATCCTCCATTGCTTCCTCCCCCAAGATCTCCCCCTACGCAGCAAGGATCGAGAAAAGGAGGGGCACGTTGAATTGAAGAGGAAGAGAGGATCAATGAGATGTTCTTCCCCATCTCTTCTTGAAGATTTCTTGGGGAAACCCTAGGTATGGATGAGATCCTTGTTCCTCCCTGTAATTATAGGCTTTTGGAGGTTGTGGATCATGGGAATTAAAGGATTAGAGGTTGGATTTGATGTGGGGTTAGGTTTTGATCTCGAATTTAGTTTTCTGCAAGATGGCAGATTCGACAGTTTCTGTTCATGCCAGTTTTCCGTGGTCTTAGTGGCCTCAAAAAAATGAAAAAGTCTATGTATGAGTCGTAGATAATTTGTAGATCTTTCCGTGGCCGTGAAGAACACCTCAATCGGACATCCGACCAGAAAGTTATTGCAGTTTTACTATAGCAGTTTTTCAGTCTCATAATTCTGTGCAGAATCTGTTCCCTTAAGATTTAGGTAATTTTATCAACAGAATTAAACTGTGGGTTGGTAAAAGAAGTTGTAGATAATTTTATAAGCTTTCCAGATTGTTAAAGAGTGCATTCATATGATTTGTGAAACTCCAGTTATGTTTGTTTTACTGTGGCTGTTCCTGTTTACCTGACAAAAATGAGTGGGTCTGTTCACTGGTGGGTTTCATCTAGTAAATGGCCGAATTGGCTCTTCCAACTATGGAGACTTTTGTAGAGGGATAAAAGTTCTTACTTCCAGCAGAATTTCATAATTTTTGGTTCAGTAGTTTGGGAGATATCGAATTTTTAAAGTTAACCATACTGCTGTCTAAAACAGATTCAGTCAGTTATCTTGTCAGATGTTTTAGAACTTGTACATGGCAGAATTTAATTATCTATTGAATACTGAAGTTGTAGAGTATTTTGTGTAGATACTCCTAGAGTATTTGTTTGATATCACTGCTGTTTTAATTTTAAAGATACAAAATTAACAAACAGCGTTGCTGCTGTATGGCATGTGGTTCAGGGTGGGAGTCTTTCTACTGGGTCTTGGTTTCAAGTGTAGGAGTGTTTTGTTGATTGATGGCAAATGTTTGTGAAATATTTGTACTAAGTTTTATGCCCACTAGCAGGTGGCTACACTCCAGATCATGTCTAGTACATTTCTTCTTCTTCGATGAAGGCAAGTGAATGTAGCGGTGGTTGCTTCCGTTCTGACCTGTTATTTCTATTGCCTACACTCTAATATTCAGAAGTATCAGATTCTTTCATAATTGGACTCTATGGTGATGCTTTACTTGCTTGCATTATACTGATGCTCAATCATATATTGATGATGATTATGATTTGAGTATGACTCATGAGATTAATTCACACCCCTGAAGGTAAATGAAGTATTATTTGAGGTTTGTGTGGTATCTGAAGGAAGTGAAGTTTATTGATAAATGTAGCATGCCATATACATTGCATGACTCATTTGCATATGAAGTTTTGTCGTGACCTATGGTCCGACAGTACCGGTACAACTTAGCATCGTACGTTGCCCGAGAAGGGGTACGATGCGGCTTCATACCCTTAGAGGTATGAAGGCAGAGGACATATGCATTGCATTCATATGCATTCATTGAAGTGATATTTGCAGATGATGTGGTTCTATACCCCCAGAGGTATGAAGATAGAGTACCTACGCATTGCATTCCTATGCATACATTGAAGTGATATTTGCAGGTATTGTTGACGCAGGGAAGTGTTATAGAACCTATTGTGGTTGTTCGAGGAAATGAGATGGTATTGGTTATAGTGGGACTACTGAGTTCTATATCTATAAGTATTTCTGATTTTTAATTGTGACTCTTTTAAAATGTTGATGAATTCAATTTGTGGTTTAAATATCTCGTCAGAACAATTAGCTTGCTGAGATGTTTCATCTCACTCTTGCATTACTCAATGCAGGTGCTTGTTGCTCATCAAGGGGAGTGGGAAGTAGCAGCACATCCACCTTCACTCTCATAATAATGCTGCCCAGACACAGCCATGATTTAATTAGAAACTTCTTGTCAAAGGATATTTGTTTTTTAACTAGTCGTGCGCATTGATTAATTCAGTTCATGTTGTTATGGTTGTCTTCCCATTGCTAGCAGATTATTAATGTCTTATATGTTTTCTTATCATGATATCTATTTATACTTTGTTGCTTCCCCCGTTTATGCAATTTTCAAAGGAGATGCTGTCAAAATTTTATATATGAATGTTAGATGTGTAGTTTAGTAGCATTCTAGGGTGTTTGTGGATCCCGGGGTGTTACAGTTGGTATCAAAGCATAGGTTTTAGATTCTTGGCAATTTGAAGATAAATTTGACACACTTGCACCTATAGGAAGGGTATGGGTTCAAATATCTTTGATATATATTAATGTCTTTGGAGTGCAGATGACAATAGTTTCACCCCTCCCTATTCCTTTACGGTGATGTGGTAAGTTGTTTATGGCTTAATGTTTGATATAATTTATTTCTGAAATTTTGATATTGTTTTATTAATGCGGTAGATATCGCTGGTCATTGGTGAGAATGAAGTTGTTATTATGCTTGTGATATACAAGTATGCCTATGTTGTTTTCACCATGTTTTTCATGGTTGAGTTTTATTACAATAATATTGTTATATATGCTTGATTGTGGATGTTTCTAAGAGGAGTGTGAATTGCGTGTTTTGGGGTACAAGGTAATCATCAATTTGAATTTAAGTGGTTGAGCGGTTGGTGGATAGCTCCAACTATCATTGCAAAGAATGATTGTTTATGTTGAGAAACCAGTTTTGAAAGAAATGAATATTGGTACTTTATATGGATTTTTGGGGGAAGTCTTTTCATAGCCAGAATGGCTTACATGTCTCTCTCATATTGTGTGTTTTAGTTGCCACAAAGCCTAGATGTGGTTTAAAGTGGTTGCCTATTAGTCATACTAATTGTAGTATAAATCTTTGATTCTCTTGATCCATTGATTATGTATTGATACATTGAGGATCTGATGGTTCCCTTTTCGATGCATGCTTGTGGAGCCATTTTTTTAGACCACCTATCTATTGGTTTGGAGGAAGTCCTTGCCTAGCCTAGAGTTGGTTGGGTGTGGCTAGTCACCTACTCCTAGATGATGTGGTGTTTACATCAGCTTAATATGTTTGCCAAATGTGTGAAGGATTAGGGGTTATTATTATTGACTTTGTATGTCTGGTACTTTGAGTGCATCGTATGATAGAATGAAATGTAAGTTTCTGAACTACAGTAGATGAAGACTTATATTATGTGTAGGTTATCCTTACTAGTTGGATATTTTTTTGTTGAGATGTTGAATGAAGTATAGTGACATGGGTTAAGCAAGTGTTGTGTTGTTGTTGGGCTATCAGTGCTCTATGTAGAGTTTTTGGCATTTCTTCGATGAACTATGCCGCACAAGATGTTATTGGCTTCTTTTGGCTTTATTGCTCCATTAGTTCTATAGATTTTCTCCCTTTTGGTGGGGTGCAAGGAATGTTAGATTACATGATTATCTTTTCATGATGGCAAGAATAAGGTTTACGAAGATTAGGAGTTTTGTTCCAATAGAACTACTTGTTTCATGGTGCTTTAAGGTGAGGTGTTTGATCTTCTTATACATTCGTCGGGTGTAGATGTTTCACCATTTAATTAAAATTAATGGTTGAAGTTGGTAAGGGTTATGCTTGGTGCATATTACCCCTTCATAAAAGAGTGTTGTCTTAAGACATTGATGTTGATGTATAGCTGCATCCAAATTTGATGGTGTGAAATTGTAGTGTTGATTGCAACTATGACATGCTTTGAGCTTCATTACATGTGGTTTCATGCTTGATGTCAGGTCGTGTAGTTTCCTTAGACAATTAGTCCAAGGTATAAGTTCTTGTGTTAATTAAGACCAATAATGGACCCATGTTTTGAACTGTGGTGCTATATGGGATACCTTGGGTGTTTTGCTTGGAGTGGCCGAATTCGAGGTCGAATTCTTTTTAAGGGGGGTAGAGTGTAATATCCCAAAAAAAAATTGTTGACCAAAAGTTAATCTACGGTGCGTGGATGAGGTAAAGGGTTGTGGGCCATTGGATGCAAAGATAGAAGTCATCTAAGGCGTCGTTTCTTTCTCCCACAAAAACCCTAGGTGGCCACCCCTTTTTTTCCCTTCACCCCCCCTCTTGGCCGCCACCCCCTTTTCTTCCCCTTGGCTGGACGCCCCCTCCCCCTATGGCAGCCATCCTCCATTGCTTCCTCCCCCAAGATCTCCCCCTACGCAGCAAGGATCGAGAAAAGGAGGGGCACGTTGAATTGAAGAGGAAGAGAGGATCAATGAGATGTTCTTCCCCATCTCTTCTTGAAGATTTCTTGGGGAAACCCTAGGTATGGATGAGATCCTTGTTCCTCCCTGTAATTATAGGCTTTTGGAGGTTGTGGATCATGGGAATTAAAGGATTAGAGGTTGGATTTGATGTGGGGTTAGGTTTTGATCTCGAATTTAGTTTTCTGCAAGATGGCAGATTCGACAGTTTCTGTTCATGCCAGTTTTCCGTGGTCTTAGTGGCCTCAAAAAAATGAAAAGTCTATGTATGAGTCGTAGATAATTTGTAGATCTTTCCGTGGCCGTGAAGAACACCTCAATCGGACATCCGACCAGAAAGTTATTGCAGTTTTACTATAGCAGTTTTTCAGTCTCATAATTCTGTGCAGAATCTGTTCCCTTAAGATTTAGGTAATTTTATCAACAGAATTAAACTGTGGGTTGGTAAAAGAAGTTGTAGATAATTTTATAAGCTTTCCAGATTGTTAAAGAGTGCATTCATATGATTTGTGAAACTCCAGTTATGTTTGTTTTACTGTGGCTGTTCCTGTTTACCTGACAAAAATGAGTGGGTCTGTTCACTGGTGGGTTTCATCTAGTAAATGGCCGAATTGGCTCTTCCAACTATGGAGACTTTTGTAGAGGGATAAAAGTTCTTACTTCCAGCAGAATTTCATAATTTTTGGTTCAGTAGTTTGGGAGATATCGAATTTTTAAAGTTAACCATACTGCTGTCTAAAACAGATTCAGTCAGTTATCTTGTCAGATGTTTTAGAACTTGTACATGGCAGAATTTAATTATCTATTGAATACTGAAGTTGTAGAGTATTTTGTGTAGATACTCCTAGAGTATTTGTTTGATATCACTGCTGTTTTAATTTTAAAGATACAAAATTAACAAACAGCGTTGCTGCTGTATGGCATGTGGTTCAGGGTGGGAGTCTTTCTACTGGGTCTTGGTTTCAAGTGTAGGAGTGTTTTGTTGATTGATGGCAAATGTTTGTGAAATATTTGTACTAAGTTTTATGCTCACTAGCAGGTGGCTACACTCCAGATCATGTCTAGTACATTTCTTCTTCTTCGATGAAGGCAAGTGAATGTAGCGGTGGTTGCTTCCGTTCTGACCTGTTATTTCTATTGCCTACACTCTAATATTCAGAAGTATCAGATTCTTTCATAATTGGACTCTATGGTGATGCTTTACTTGCTTGCATTATACTGATGCTCAATCATATATTGATGATGATTATGATTTGAGTATGACTCATGAGATTAATTCACACCCCTGAAGGTAAATGAAGTATTATTTGAGGTTTGTGTGGTATCTGAAGGAAGTGAAGTTTATTGATAAATGTAGCATGCCATATACATTGCATGACTCATTTGCATATGAAGTTTTGTCGTGACCTATGGTCCGACAGTACCGGTACAACTTAGCATCGTACGTTGCCCGAGAAGGGGTACGATGCGGCTTCATACCCTTAGAGGTATGAAGGCAGAGGACATATGCATTGCATTCATATGCATTCATTGAAGTGATATTTGCAGATGATGTGGTTCTATACCCCCAGAGGTATGAAGATAGAGTACCTACGCATTGCATTCCTATGCATACATTGAAGTGATATTTGCAGGTATTGTTGACGCAGGGAAGTGTTATAGAACCTATTGTGGTTGTTCGAGGAAATGAGATGGTATTGGTTATAGTGGGACTACTGAGTTCTATATCTATAAGTATTTCTGATTTTTAATTGTGACTCTTTTAAAATGTTGATGAATTCAATTTGTGGTTTAAATATCTCGTCAGAACAATTAGCTTGCTGAGATGTTTCATCTCACTCTTGCATTACTCAATGCAGGTGCTTGTTGCTCATCAAGGGGAGTGGGAAGTAGCAGCACATCCACCTTCACTCTCATAATAATGCTGCCCAGACACAGCCATGATTTAATTAGAAACTTCTTGTCAAAGGATATTTGTTTTTTAACTAGTCGTGCGCATTGATTAATTCAGTTCATGTTGTTATGGTTGTCTTCCCATTGCTAGCAGATTATTAATGTCTTATATGTTTTCTTATCATGATATCTATTTATACTTTGTTGCTTCCCCCGTTTATGCAATTTTCAAAGGAGATGCTGTCAAAATTTTATATATGAATGTTAGATGTGTAGTTTAGTAGCATTCTAGGGTGTTTGTGGATCCCGGGGTGTTACAGCGTCGTGCGCGGATTCCGCGGCCGACCGTTGGCCCAGCTGACAGTTGGCTCACCGGACAGTCCGGTGCACCACCGGACAGTCCGGTGAATTTTAGCCGTACGCCACCGACGAAGTCTCGAGAGCAGCCAGTTCGCCAGAGCCAGCCTTGCGCACCGGACACTGTCCGGTGCACCACCGGACAGTCCGGTGCACCCAGACCGAGCTGCATTTTGGCTGTACTTAGCCAACTTTTCTTCAAAACAATTTCTCCTGTTTCTAGCACTTAGACACAATACATTAGTCTTGAAATCAATGTACCAAGTCTAGAAACATACCTTTTCTCTTGATTTGCACTTTTTGAGTCCTTTGCACAATTTAAAACTTAGGCACTTGTGTTGGACACTTAATCACCAAAATACTTAGAAATGGCCCAAGGGCACATTTACCTTTCAATCTCCCCCCTTTTTGGTGATGTATGCCAACACAATAAAAAGCAACTAAAAGAGGTGCAACATCAGTGCAAATAAAAATTCAAATTTGTTTTGAATCATTCTTTGCCACCACTTGGTTTGTTTTTGCAAATCAACCTCAATTTCCTATCTCTAAGTCAAACACACTTGTTGAGACATAAGAGAGTTGTTCCATTAGAAATTGATCAAAGATTCAAAAACTCCCCCTTTTTTCCATAATCAAGCCTTCTTCCCTCAAGAGACCAATTTTTGACAAAAAGATCCAATAAGAGTATTTTGACAAAACAAAAAGCTCTATTCTACTATTTTCAAAATTCTCAAGTGGTAGCTGATCCATTTATTGCTTTGGCCTTATTTTCTCCCCCTTTGGCATCAAGCACCAAAATGGGATCAATCTTGGCCCTTTAACCCCATTGCCTCACCAAAATCTTCAACTAAGAGTAAAAAGGCAATAAGAGTACAAAGATGAACTTGGAATTAGTTACTCTTTCATCGGAGTGCAGTGGAAGTCTTGCATGGTCCAAGTCCACCTTAACCTCCTTTAAGACTAAATTAAGAAAACTCAAGTACATAGTTAGCCTCAAAGGGTCAAGCTGTACCACATCTCCCCCTAAATATGTGCATCACTTGCAAATGGATTTGTGAGGTCCTGGGAGTGTTTGTACAACTTGAGCACCATAAATAAACACAAAATGTATTAAGGAACATGATCAAGGCATAAACGCATGTATGCTATAAATCAATCCTGGTTCCGTGAATCTAAGACATTTAGCTCACTACGCAGCCTGCAAAAGGTCTTCTCATCTAAAGGCTTGGTAAAGATATCGGCTAGCTGGTTCTCGGAGCTAACATGAAACACTTCGATATCTCCCTTTTGCTGGTGGTCTCTCAAAAAGTGATGTCGGATGTCTATGTGCTTTGTGCGGCTGTGTTCAACAGGATTATCCGCCATGCGGATAGCACTCTCATCACATAGGAGTGGGACTTTGCTCAAATTGTAGCCAAAGTCCCTGAGGGTTTGCCTCATCCAAAGTAGTTGCGTGCAACACTGTCCTGCGGCAACGTACTCGACCTCAGCGGTGGATAGGGCAACGGAAGTTTGTTTCTTAGAACTCCATGACACCAGGGACCTTCCTAAGAATTGGCACATCCCCGATGTACTCTTCCTATCGACCTTACATCCAGCATAATCGGAGTCTGAATATCCAATCAAGTCAAAGGTAGACCTCTTTGGATACCAGATCCCGAAACAAGGCGTAGCGACTAAATATCTAAGAATTCGCTTCACCGCCACTAAGTGACATTCCCTTGGATCGGATTGAAATCTAGCACACATGCATACGCTAAGCATAATATCCGGTCTACTAGCACATAAATAAAGTAAAGACCCTATCATGGACCGGTATGCTTTTTGATCAACAGACTTACCTCCTTTGTTGAGGTCGGTGTGTCCGTCGGTTCCCATTGGAGTCTTTGCGGGCTTGGCGTCCTTCATCCCAAACCGCTTGATCAAGTCTTGCGTATACTTCGTTTGGGAGATGAAGGTCCCATCCTTGAGTTGCTTCACATGGAACCCAAGGAATTATCTTAGCTCGACCATCATCGACATCTCAAACTTTTGAGTCATTACCCTGCTAAACTCTTCACAAGACTTTTGGTTAGTAGAACCAAATATTATGTCATCGACATAAATTTGGCACACAAAAAGATCACCATCACAAGTCTTAGTAAAGAGAGTTGGATCGGCTTTCCCAACCTTGAAAGCATTAGCAATTAAAAAGTCTCTAAGGCATTCATACCATGCTCTTGGGGCTTGCTTAAGTCCATAGAGCGCCTTAGAGAGCTTACACACGTGGTCGGGGTACCGTTCATCCTCGAAGCCAGGGGGTTGCTCCACGTACACCCCCTCCTTGATTGGCCCGTTGAGCAAAATACGAATGTACTCTAGCCTAGCCACAGGAGCAAAAGTCTCCTCAAAGTCCAAACCTGCGACTTGGGCATAACCTTTTGCAACAAGTTGTGCCTTGTTCCTTGTCACCACCCCGTGCTTGTCTTGTTTGTTGCAGAACACCCATCTGGTTCCCACAACATTTTGCTTGGGACGAGGCACCAGTGTCCAAACTTCATTTCTCTTGAAGTTGTTGAGCTCCTCCTGCATGGCCAACACCCAGTCCGGATCTAGCAAGGCCTCCTCTACCCTGAAAGGCTCAATAGAAGAGACAAAAGAGTAATGCTCACAAAAATTAACTAATCGAGACCAAGTAGTTACTCCCTTGCTAATGTCACCCCAAATCTGGTCGACGGGATGATCCCTTTGAATCATCGCTCGGACTTGAGTTGGAGGTGCCGGTTGTGCTTCTTCCTCCATTACATGATCATCTTGTGCTCCCCCTTGATCATACGCCTCCTCTTGATGAACCTGTTCATCGTCTTGAGTTGGGAGATGCACCATTGTTGAGGAAGAGGGTTTATCTTGCTCATTTTGTTCCTCTGGCCGCACATCTCCAATCGCCATGGTGCGTATTGCGGCCGTTGAAATGTCTTCTTCATCTACATCATCAAGATCAACAACTTGCTCTCTTGGAGAGCCATTAGTCTCATCAAATACAATGTCGCTAGAGACTTCAACCAAACCCGATGATTTGTTGAAGACCCTATACGCCTTTGTATTTGAGTCATAACCTAACAAAAACCCTTCTACGGCTTTGGGAGCAAATTTGGAATTCCTACCCTTCTTCACTAGAATGTAGCATTTACTCCCAAAAACTCGGAAATACGAAACATTGGGTTTGTTACCGGTTAGTAGCTCATACGAAGTCTTCTTGAGGAGGCGATGAAGGTAGACCCGGTTGATGGCGTGGCAAGCCGTGTTCACGGCTTCCGACCAAAAGCGCTCGGGGGTCTTGAACTCTCCAAGCATCGTCCTTGCCATGTCTATAAGCGTCCTGTTCTTCCTCTCTACCACACCATTTTGCTGTGGTGTGTAGGGAGCGGAGAACTCGTGCTTGATTCCTTCCTCCTCAAGATACTCCTCCACTTGAAGGTTCTTGAATTCGGACCCATTGTCGCTCCTTATCTTCTTCACCTTGAGCTCAAACTCGTTTTGAGCTCTCCTTAGGAAGCGCTTGAGGGTCCCTTGAGTTTCAGATTTATCCTGCAAAAAGAATACCCATGTGAAGCAGGAAAAATCATCAACTATAACAAGACCATACTTCCTCCTATGCTTAGATAGGCAACGGGTCCGAAGAGGTCCATATGAAGTAACTCCAGGGGTCTTGATGTTGTCATCACATTTTTGGCATGATGAGAGCTTCCCACCTGTTTCCCTGCTTGACAAGCTACACAAGGTCTATCCTTTTCGAAAGTAACATTAGTTAGACCTATCACGTGTTCTCCCTTTAGAAGCTTGTGAAGGTTCTTCATCCCCACATGTGCTAAGTGGCGATGCCACAACCAGCCCATGCTAGTCTTAGCAATTAAGCATGCATCTAGAACGGCCTCCTCTTTTGCAAAATCAACTAAATAGAGTTTGCTGTCTAATACACCCTTAAAAGATAATGAACCATCACTTCTTCTAAAGACAGACACATCTACATTTGTGAATAGACAATTATATCCCATATTACATAATTGACTTACGGATAACAAATTATATCCAAGCGACTCAACTAAGAATACATTAGAAATAGAGTGCTCATTTGAGATTGCAATCTTGCCTAAGTCTTTAACCTTGCTTGGTTCCCATCACTGAATATGATTGAATCTTGGGGATCCTTGTTCTTGACGTAGGAAGAGAACATCCTCTTTTCCCCCGTCATGTGGTTTGTGCATCTGCTGTCGATAATCCAGCTAGAGCCCCCGGATGCATAAACCTGCAAGGCAAATTTAGGCTTGGGTCTTAGGTACCCAACTCATGTTGGGTCCTACAAGGTTAGTACAAATAGCCTTAGGGACCCAAATGCAAGTTTTATCTCCCTTGCATTTTGCCCCTAATTTTCTAGCAACTATCTTCCTATCCTTTCTACAAATAGCAAAGGAAGCATTTAAAGCATGATAAATTGTAGAAGGTTCACTATTTGTTTTCCTAGGCACATGAACAACATTTCTTCTAGGCATGTGATTAATAACATTTCTCCTAGCAAAATTTCTATCATGCATAATAGAAAAACTAGAAGCAACCATGGCATGAGAATCAAAAGCATCATAACTTTTATAAACATTTCTAGAATGTCGCCTATCATGATACATGAAGGCATGGTTCTTTTGAGCACTACTAGCCATAGGGGCCTTCCCTTTCTCCTTAGCGGAGATGGAAGCCTTATGGCTTGTTAAGTTCTTGACTTCCCTCTTGAAGCCAAGACCATCCTTAATTGAGGGGTGTCTACCAATCGTGTAGGCATCCCTTGAAAATTTTAGCTTGTCAAATTCACTCTTGCTAGTCTTAAGTTGGGCATTAAGACTAGCCACTTCATCATTTAATTTAGAAATGCAAACTAGGTGTTCAATACAAGCATCAACATTAAAATCTTTGCACCTATTGCACATCATAACATGTTCTACACAAGAGTTAGATTTATTTGCTACTTCTAGTTTAGCATTTAAATCAACATTAATACCTTTTAAAGTAGAAATGGTTTCATGACAAGTAGATAGTTCACAAGAAAGCATTTCATTCCTTTTAAACTCTAGAGCAAGAGAATTTTGTGCACTAACAAATTTATCATGCTCTTCATATAAAAGGTCCTCTTGTTTTTCTAGTAATCTATTTTTATCATTTAAAGCATCAATCAATTCATTAATCTTATCAATCTTAGTTCTATCTAAGCCCTTGAACAAGCATGAATAGTCTATTTCATCATCATCACTAGACTCATTCTCGCTTGAAGAAGCATAAGTAGTATTGTTTCGAGTACATACCTTCTTCTCCTTTGCCATGAGGCATGTGTGATGCTCGTTGGGGAAGAGGGATGACTTGTTGAAGGCGGTGGCGGCGAGTCCTTTGTTGTCGGAGTCGGACGAGGAGCAATCCGAATCCCACTCCATGATGTGCCTCGCCCTTCGCCTTCTTGTAGCTCTTCTTCTTTTCCCACTTTCCACTCTTCTTTTCCTGGTCACTATCATTATCGGGACAATTAGCGATAAAATGACCAATCTTACCACATTTGAAGCAGGAGCGCTTCCCCTTCGTCTTGTTCTTGTTGGGGTGCTCCTTGCGACCCTTTTGCGCCGTCTTGAACCGCTTGATGATAAGAGCCATTTCTTCCTCATTAAGCCCGGCCGCCTCAACTTGCGCCACCTTGCTAGGTAGTGCCTCCTTGCTCCTTGTCGCTTTGAGAGCAACGGTTTGAGGCTCGTGGATTGGGCCATTCAATGCATCATCCACGTATCTCGCCTCCTTGATCATCATCCGCCCGCTTACAAATTTCCCAAGAATTTCTTCGGGCGACATCTTGGTGTACCTAGGATTTTCACGAATATTGTTTACCAAATGTGGATCAAGTACAGTAAAGGACCTTAGCATTAGGCGGACGACGTCGTGGTCTGTCCATCGCGTGCTTCCATAGCTTCTTATCTTGTTGACAAGGGTCTTGAGCTTGTTGTACGTCTGGGTTGGCTCCTCCCCTCTTATCATCACGAATCTCCCGAGTTTGCCTTCCACCAACTCCATCTTGGTGAGCATGGTGACGTTGTTCCCCTCATGTGAGATCTTGAGGGTGTCCCAGATCTGCTTGGCATTGTCCAAACCGCTCACCTTATGGTACTCGTCCCTGCACAATGAGGCTAACAACACAGTAGTAGCTTGTGCATTTTTATAAATCTGTTCATTGATAAACAAAGGACTATCCGAACTATCAAATTTCATTCCACTCTCTACTATCTCCCATATACTAGGATGGAGAGAGAACAAGTGACTACGCATTTTGTGACTCCAAAATCCGTAGTCCTCTCCATCAAAATGAGGAGGTTTACCAAGTGGAATGGAGAGTAAATGAGCATTGGTACTTTGAGGAATACGAGAATAATCAAAAGAGAAGTTTGAATTAACCGTCTTCTTTTTCGCATAGTCGTTGTCGTCGTCTTTTTGGGAAGAAGAGGATTCGTCGCTGTCGTAGTAGACTATCTCTTTGATGCGCCTTGTTTTCTTCTTCCTCCCATCTTTTCTTTTGTGACTCGAGTCCGAGTCAATAGGCTTGTCCTCCTTTGGATCATTGACAAAGGACTCCTTCTCCTTATCGTTGACCACCATCCCCTTGCCCTTAGGATCCATCTCTTCGGGCGATGAGTCCCTTTCTTGAAGAGAACGGCTCCGATACCAATTGAGAGCACCTAGAGGGGGAGTGAATAGGTGATCATGTAAAACTTAAACTTTAATGCCACAAAATTTGGTTAGGAGTTAGCACAATAAAGCCAAGTGGCTAGATAAGAGTCTTTGCAAGACACGATAACCACAAGAAGATCAATCACAGATAGACACAGTGGTTTATCCTGTGGTTCGGCCAAGTTCAACACTTGCCTACTCCACGTTGTGGCGTCCCAACGGATGAGGGTTGCAATCAACCCCTCTCAAGCGGTCCAAAGACCTACTTGAATACCACGGTGTTTTGCTTTGCTTTACTATATCCCGTTTGCGAGGAATCTCCACAACTTGGAGCCTCTCGCCCTTACACTTTAATGTTCACAAAGAAGCACGGAGTAAGGGAGGGATGAACAACACACACAAGACACGAAATCAGAGTACCAACATGCACACAAGTCGCAACAAGAGCTCACAACACAACCCGACGAGTTCACAACTCAAATGGAGCTCTAGTTGCTATCACAAAGAATCAAATGCGCGGAATCGAAGTCTTGGTGCTTAGGGATGCTTAGAGAATGCTTGGTGTACTCCTCCATGCGCCTAGGGGACCCTTTTATAGCCCCAAGGCAGCTAGGAGCCGTTGAGTGCATTCCAGGATGGCAATTCTTGCCTTCTGTCGCCTGGCGCACCGGATAGTCCGGTGCACCACCGGACACTGTCCGGTGCGGATCTCTTTCCTTATTTGGCGAAGCCGACCATTGCAGTCTTGGAGCTGTTGGCGGACCGGACACTGTCCGGTGCACACTGGACAGTCCGGTGCCCCATCCGACCGTTGGCACTTGCCACGCGTCGAGCGCGGATTCCGCGGCCGACCGTTGGCCCGGCTGACAGTTGGCTCACCGGACAGTCCGGTGCACCACCGGACAGTCCGGTGAATTTTAGCCGTACGCCGTCGATGAAGTCCCGAGAGCAGCCAGTTCGCCAGAGCCAGCCTGGCGCACCGAACACTGTCCGGTGCACCACCGGACACTATCTGGTGCACCACCGGACAGTCCGGTGCACCCAGACCGAGCTGCATTTTGGCTGTACGTAGCCAACTTTTCTTCAAAACAATTTCTCCTGTTTCTAGCACTTAGACACAATACATTAGTCTTCAAATGAATGTACCAAGTCTAGAAACATACCTTTTCTCTTGATTTGCACTTTTTGAGTCCTTTGCACAATTTAACACTTAGGCACTTGTGTTGGACACTTAATCACCAAAATACTTAGAAATGGCCCAAGGGCACATTTCCCTTTCAGACGTGTAGATCATTATTATTCAGTTTATACTTATGTTTAGTGTGATGTTAATTTTATCTATACCATGTTTGTTTGTATTGCTACGACTATCAGTGAGGTCACTAGGATTTGAAGAATCACCCTGGTAACTGGAATCTCAAGTGTCAGGCAAGTTGTCCCCTTGATCACTTCTTTTACCTAGTAATGTTCTTATTAATCATAATGATCTGCATAGGTTAATTTTGATGGGACCCAATAGGTTACCCTAGATTTTGACTATCTTTATACCTTGTTTCACCACTGGTTTTACTACTAAATTTTTGGGTAGTACATGCTATTTCTTTATGTGGCCTTGGGTATAGAGATATTCATCACTCATTGTTATACTTTTTATTATCTGTTTATTATTACTATTCATGATAAGATCATTATGTTAATGGGAACATGGAGAACCACCCGAGAAAACAGTGCTACCACAAGGGTTTAATGGGACGCCATTGACTGATTAACTAGGAAAGCTAGTGGATGACTACATTACCCAAAAGGGGCAAGGGAAGTAGGGAGTGGTCAATGTAGGGAGGTCCTTGGGTTGATTTTGCTGTGATGGCGGTCAGGCGAGGGATTCCTGCACTGGAGCTTCCTATAAACTGTAGCTGGTTTTCTGAAGCTAGTGGAACTTTGTAAAGGCCTCGTAGTGGTACCCTGCCTCGCTTCCTTGGTAGAGGTGTATGGGGTCTGATCAACTCCGTGGCAAATGGGTAGTACGACTTGTGGGTAAAGATGTGCAACCTCTACAGAGTGTAAAACTGGTATACTAGCCGTGCTCACGGTCATGAGCAGCTCGGACACTCACATGATTAATTTATGGAACTTAAACTCAATTTGTCATTTCATTGCATCTAGGATTATTTTATTATTATTATTACTTATTATTACTATGGTTTGGTATTTACTTACACTTAGTAACTGCTAATAAAATTTTTACCAACATATAAAAGCAATGCTCAGCTTCAAGATCTTATTGATCAGCCTTACACTTTACATGAACTCCCACCTTTGGTGAGTTCATGCCACATTATTCCCCATAACTTGTTGAGCGATGAACATGTGTGAGCTCACTCTTGCTGTCTCACACCCCCCACAGGAGAAGAACAGGTGGTAGAAGAGGAGCAGCCTAACACTGAGGCTTTCGACTTGATCTAGGTGGCGTTTCCCCATTTGACTTTTGCGCCAAGGATGATCCTTAGTTCGTTTTATATTTATCTTTTATTTAGTAATAAGACTTCCGTTATGTAATAAATACTCTGATGTTATTGTGACATTTATCTCTATACACTCTGATATTATATATGTTGTCTTCTTGGCGCATGTATGAGATGCACCCGACTTTGTTCCTTAAAGCCCGGGGTGTTACAGTTCGTCATACTAATCGTTTACTTTTAAAAAAATTATTATGTTTTTATCTTTGTCATTATTTTATTAAATTATTTCTAATATATCCATATTTTCATTAGTGTCTGCTTTCTCAGGCATCCAAAATGGGTTATAATGTTGTAGTCCATCCATAGAACATCCCTCCCCAACCTTCAATTGATAAGACACCTATTGCACAGGTTAGTTTTTTAATTTCCCATAGATATGTACATAATCAATAAACATTACATTGTACTAATCTTCATAATTTATGTTTTGTGTAATTATTTACTTCAGGGTTCAACCACGGAATTCTTGGTTGAAGTCCCATAGAAGGACCTCCCTGTTTTTCACGAGACGCCGGTCACCGAGGTTAGATTGTTTTCAGTCCCATATCAACTTATTATAAATAAGCTTTGTACACATTTTTACTGTAAACATAGTTGTATTTACTTCAGCTAGCAATGCACATCAAATCGGCCCCATCAGATCAATCCGCAAAAAAGATGTCACGTTTTGAATGTGCTTGTGCTCTGCACCAATATATATGTTCTCCAGATTTTGACAAGAGCAGGTACATGGTTTAAACAGTTTATAAATGTAATGTCATGCCAACCATCTTGCTATGTTAACCACACAATTCATTTTATAGGGTATACTAACATATTTTATACATCAAATTTCATCTCGAGGACCATCATGCACATTGGACAATTTCCGTGCTCATGCCTTGACATTTATGAATCATTCTCCGAAACAATGTGCTTGGACAATTAATTCATGCAGGGGTTCATCGACTGTGTTCGTCAGAGCATGCTTCGCACACTCCTGATCCTATCATAGACATTGTAACTCTCGATGTCAATGTTGGGGTATGTTTTTTTATTAAATCTTATGGTTAGTTGTTTTTTATAAAGACAAATCAAAAATATGCTTATGATTTCTTTTCAAACTACACAATTGGCTACGCAACAGTTCTACCTTTTTTCATGCACATTCGTTTAATATTTACGCAACTATATTGGCTTTTTATACCTTACAACAACAAGGTTGTACATTAATATGAGCATCATGTAACACTCCTTTATTTGTAACGAAACTATTTGTATGATCTAAATTTTTTCATAATTAATTATTATAGGATATACTTAACATCGAAGAGCGAGAGCAATACAACAAGGATCCTCAGGCATTTCAAATAAGTAGATTATCTGATTACCTGGCTCGCACTCTTCCTTCGGACTACGAGTTTCAAAAATGCAAATGCGTATGTCACAACACCTTTTCCTTTCTCATTTTGTTTCAATTGCATATTGATGTTTACTATATTCAAATTTTTTATCAGTATTCCACATCGATCGTTTTGATAATATATTTTTTTACTTCCAGTTAATAATACCAATGCTACACCAGGGACACTAGACATTATATGCTGTTAACTTCCATAGGCGCTGTTTAGATATCTTAGACTCAAACCTGTATGGTCCTGCAATTGGCGGTACCACCTAGAAACATTATCACAATGAAATCATAAATTTTGAGAAGAAAAAGTATGCTTGGTCCAGATTGATGATGTCCCGACTCAGCATGGGAATGCAACTAGCTAGGCCGAAGGCAATGCTTCCAAAATTTGGGAATTTCAAGATCAATCTTGTTAAAGATTGTCCTACTATGCCAGTAGGCTCAAATGATTGTGGCTTTTTTATCACTAGATTCATTATCTTTTATGAATATACAGAAGGGCATATGCCCGATGAGATTAACACGGTATTCTAACTGATATTTTCACACATAATATACATCCATTTAAAACATTAAAGTTATTTTGACACGTATACTTGTATTGCAGGACCTATCCCTTGAGAACCGTGCTACTCTTCTACATTACTTGACATTCCATAGTCTGAACAAGATCAAACCACTCCTAGCTAATATTAGGAGGTTCAGCTATGATCATCCCAATGAAGCCTCTGAGTAGACTGAATAACATGTAGTACTATTTATGCTTTTAGGCAGATGAAACACTACAATGCGTGTCTGTTGACACAAGTGTGTTCATAACACTAGGCATGCTGTGTTAGCTGGTCTCACAAAACTAGTCTTTTGGTTGATGAATTCTGGGTTTAATCGTAATGAACATCTTAAATGACGTATGACATTATGTTTATGTCTTTTTTCATCCAAATCTAAGCTACCTGTTCCTCCTACATGTACTAAATTTTTTCCCTTTTATCTCCATGTTTTTAGCTCATCGTGTATTAAATATTTATGCACGTCATAGACAGCTACTATACTGTCTATGCAACATCCCAATAAAATGCATTCAATATTTATAAACTTATAATTGCTACAAGTAACCCCGACGCCTCAAACATACTTTTTATACTATATACAAACTACAGCTCTATGTCAATTACGTTGTTGTATATGTAGTTTTACGAATGATCATTCTTCTTATTATGCATGTTAATATTAATTATTTACGAAATACTACATTCCAACGTTTATTTCTTCATTCATCTTCAGTCCCATTTTATATGCGATTTAGTATATTTCGATGCCATTTAAAATTTACCAAAAACATCATAACAACAAACCGTACTGAACCACGTTATTATCCACTTTATATCCATCTCATAAATTTTTAACAGTAATAAACAATCCATCCAACACAAGTACAATTACATTTCACTACCTGACTCATCACTCGTATCTAGACTCATCGCATGCTTCTTTGAAGTAGTTGTTTCATTCCATTCTGGAGATCTCAACGTATTAATGTTCCTCGACCCTGGTGGACGCCCTCTTTTTCTTGGGTTAGCAAGGATTACCAAACGAGCTCTATTTTCTTCGATTGAAAGGCAAGTTCTGCTATTATGACCATCTGCAACTCCGCACTTCTTGCACCTTATGTTCATCTTTTTTTCTCCTTTGGCGTCTAATTTTACAGTCCTTACCTCATCATTTCTAATTGTTCTTCCTTTTGGTTTCGCATTTATTGGTTTATCCATACTTACTCCTCCTATGTTAAAATCTAGCTTCTGCATAATAAATTAATATGTACAACATTTAAAACATACACGTCAGTTGTGCCCTTTAACACATTAGTTGTTATTGTTAATGCATTGTATTTTCGTTTATTACCTTCCTAGACTGTTTGTCCGTTTCGCAACCACCCCATCCTTCTATTCCAATGCTTCCCACCATTTTTCTTATGCCAACGACATCATGTCAACATATTAGAGTATCGTAGTTTATTATGGTATTTAACATAAATACAATTCTTATAATGCATAAATTCTTACATGTTCAACTCTTACTAAAGCATTTGATGCACCAGGCTCACACCCAGCTTTATCACCCATGTTTTCATCACCAATGTCCTACAACCCCGACTTATTGTGATACCCAATTTTCTGAAAAGAAGTTAAAGTTTATTTTTCCTCTTTTCTTTCGTGTTCTGTGCCATTAGGGTTTGGAGTTTTAGGAGGCATACCTCAGTGAAGCAGTACAACTTTTTTTGAATTTACACTGGGGTCGGGAGCACTAATGTGAGAGCGGGTTTGGGCCATTGATCTCGATCCAATGGATGGGAGCCCACTCTTTTCCCCCCAACCCTAGCCGACCCCTTCTCCTCCCTCATTTGTTTTGCAGCTGCCGGCCCCTTGTCCACCCTTTGGCCGCCGCCACCCCTACCTCTCCTCCTTCGCCAAGTTCTTGCAGTCGCCCCCCCATCTTCTCCTCTCCAAGGTGTAGCCCCTCCCCGCTTGGATCTCCTTCGTGTTGGTGGCAAGCCTTCATTGGAGTTTTGGTGGGAGGAAGAAGGAAGGAGGGAATTAAGAACTCAAGGTGATCTTGTGGTTATAGTTTTATTTGTGTTACAATTCATTTGATTATCCGTTCAACTATGCGACTCGGTAGAGGTGCTATCCAGAATTTTTGTTGGTGAACGAACAACAGTAGTATTAGTAGTTTCTAGGAACTTTGCGGGGGCAATTAGCGGTAATCACTATGAAAATCATGTAGAGCTTTGTCATATCTTTCCAAGGAGTACTTATGCGTTCAATTCCGAGGCATATTTTAGGAGATATCACATTTTGAACTTAGCTAGGTTGCTGTCCAAAAACTGAACGCAGGGTGTATCTTGTGGGCTGTTTGGGGCCATCTAGATGTTGGAATTTAATTATCTTTTGAATACAAAACTTGTGGGGAATATTATGTAGATGCTTCTGGAGTTTTTGTTTGATATCACTTCTGTCATAATTTTAAAGATATCAAATTGTCAAGCAGCGCCGCTGCAGTTTGGTGGGTGATGGGGAGAGTTGTCGCTCGCGACGGATTTGGAATTATGCGTAGGTGCGGCGGTGTTTATGAGCGTTTTTATGTGGATTTGTACACTAAGATGTGTGTCAAAAATAGATGGTGGACTTCCGGATTGTACTTAGGTATTTTTCCAAATTCCCGGTGAAGGCAAGTAAGATAGTGATGGTTTATACCGTTGGTTGATTTATGTGTCTTGTTCTTTATTCCTATAAATATCAAATGTGTGCATCATCGAATTCCATTTTAAGAATTGTTGTTTGAAGTTATTCATGTTCTATTATTTACATATGTTGAGGGCATTGTTCGAACATGTTATATGTGTTGATTCTTATTTTGAGGAAGTGGAAGTATATATTTAACACATGTTAAATGGGGTGGACTCATGTTGGTGTCATGCATAGTGCATCCATCATTCTTTGCATTGAAGTTTTGTCGCGATCATATGGTCCGACTGTACCGGTACATTAAGCATTATACGTTGCCCGAGGAGGTGTATGATGCAGCTTCATATCCTTAGAGATATGAAGGCAGAAGTCATTATTGCATCTGTAGCCATGTGCACTCATGGGGAAAATGTGGAACATGTCATGGTTATGTTGATATTGTGGATCTCCTCTTTGTGGTTTTGGAACTGGGTATTTGGTACTTGTATACTTGCTGCACTTTAATATTTAAGAAGGGAGTTCTGAACTTAGTGGTTGGTAAAACACGATTCATTTACGTTGTCCAATTGTTGCTTGATCATTTTACTTCCTGAGATGTGTCATCTTACTCTTGCATTGTTTGATGCTGGCACTTGAACTTTGCTTGGGGAAAGGAGGGAAGTAGCAGCACGATCACTACATCTCTAAACAAATATACCACTGCTTAGTAATGATTTTAACCAGGGGTTTCAGTTCAAGGATGTTGGTTATTTTGAAATATTGTGTGCAGTGGTCTATTAAGTTCTAGTCTTTATGGTGGTCGTATTTTTGGTTAGCTGAATTAATTTTGTCCTGAATGTTTATTTCTTCTATTGCATCATGATTAAACACTATGAATTACCTTTCTTTTGCATCATGTATAAACACTGTGGTTTCCTCGTTATGCAACTTTCAAGGGAGGTGCTGCCAAATTTTTCTTTCTGTCTCCATCCTTTTATACTCTCTAATTTATGGGAAGGGTATTTGGTGACACCCATGGTGTTTGGGAGCAATGTGGTGTTATAGTTGGTATCAGAGGGATAGGCTATAGGTCCTAGCGAAGAGATGATGATAAATTGACACACTAAACATATAGGATGGGTTGCTTGCTTTACTATTGTTATATTATAAATTGTCATTGCTAGTTTGATATTATTGGAAGTGGTATGCTAATTTTATTTATTTATTTACTTACTCCTGTTTCCGCAGTTATGCCGCCTCGTAGGGCTCGTGGCAGCCCGCAAGAACCTAGTGGGGATTCTATGAGTCCAGCGGCAATGTTAGCCGCGATGCAGGCCATGCAACAGCAGTTGGCCATTCTGAGGCAGGCCATTCTTGTTGCTCCTGCTGGTGCTACTCATGATGCCAGTGGTGGAGGAGTTCCCGGGGGCGCTGTCCCTGCGGGTGCTGCTCTAGGTGGTGGGGCTGAGGTGCCCCTTCCCGTCAGTGGACTCTCTCTGATGCTGTGGATGGGCATGAAGCTGGACGCCTTTGATGGCAGTGGTACTCAGGTTGAGGCGGCAGATTGGCTGACTTATGTGAAGGATAAGATGGATGTTTTCGAGATTTTGTATGGGGATCGTGTTCATTTTGGCATGCAGCTGTTGAAGGGGGAGGCTCAAATCTGGTCGAGAGGCGTGCAGGCAGCTCGCTCCTCTTCACCAGGAGTCCTGACCTGGAACGTTTTTATCAGGCAGTTTGAAAGAAGGTTCTACTCGGTCACCTTCCTGGAGAAAATGAAGATTGATTTACAGTCTTTCAAGCAGGAGAAGAAGTCAGTCACAGAGTATGAAGTGGGCTTTAAAAAGATGGTCCGCTTTGTTCCTCATGTGGCTTACAATGAATTAGAGAAGGCGATCCAGTTCCATCATGGCCTGAAACCCTCTATCAGGCATGCTCTGGGCGCCTTCCCACTTTTGGATTTTCGTACTACGGTGGAGTAGGCATTGGGCGTGGAGATGCAGCATCAGTACACCATGGAATCCCAGAAGTCTTCGGGTGTTGATCAGCCTCATGGTCAGGACGCGAGGAGGGGCAACACTGGGGGTCCAGCCGACAAGAGGGGAAAGTCACAACACCAGTGCCACCACCCCTATCGTGGCAAACCCTCTGAATCGGGTACTTCAGGATGGAGTGCTCAGAGGTATCGGGCTGTTCCTAAGCCTGGGTTAGTGGTGTGGCAGGTGCTCTATCTACATCCAGGATCACAAGGACGTGGTTTGTAGAAGGAATCCCAATAAGAGACTTAAATGGGAGCCAGTGACTTCTTCCTCTTCGCAGGGTGTTGGAACTTCCTCTCCTGGGCAAGATGATCCAACGGGGGAGTGAAAGGAATGCAAACAAGGTTTTAACTCGAGATGGCGATTGCTCTGTTAATCCAGCCTCTCAAGGGCACTGTACGGGGGTATTTATAGGTGCCTGAGTGCCCAACGTCTCGATGTAAGGACGCATGTGCCCTCAGGCACCTGGACTATCCCCGGAATATTCCCATAAGGGAGGGTTACAGACTGTCATTACAGAAAAGCCATTACAAGTCGGGCCCTCAACACACTTCTCTGTGCGGGGCCTGTTACAATGGTCAGAATCCCACGTGGGCCTACAGGTTGGGTGAGGGCGTGGGACGGGGCGACCTCGTCGTAGGCCTTCATCTTGTAGTGTAGAGGACGAAGGGTGGACCCCGCCGGTCGTTTTTCCTCCGTTGGTGCAGCGAGATTGATGAAGGCTTGGAGCGAAGGGTAGCGTCTTCGCCTTCGCCCCAACATTTGCCCTCCGAGGGACCAGTTCGACTAAGTCATCTGGTGCCGAAGACGTCGCTAGATGGTGGAGACGCTGCTCTCGCTCGAAGTGGTTCCGCGGGGGTTTTTGATGTGACCGTTGACGGACGCAGTACTGTTGGACTGCGGGTTTCCCGAAGCATCGCGTCCTGTGTATAAAAGGGGGGGGGCACCGCGGGTCAGCTTCTCTTACCTTTCTGTGCACTGCAAAACCCTAGCCTCCTTTTGAAACTGTTCACCCGCTCTCCTGCTCGTTAGAGATCTGGCCCGTGTCAAGCAGACCGCTCGCCGCCGTCGACGGTACGTAGCCATGCCATCTTCTTCCTCGTCTGCTGCAATCACGCCGCCGGCCAACGCATCATCCGAGGATACCTTGAGCAATGTGGCGGCGGAGGAGCTACATCCGGGTGATATGGTGGAGTTTGGCGTTTCGAGGATTTCCTCGGTCCGCGTTCAGGATATGCAGCATCTGGGGTATTTTGGCAGCGGAGTTGGGCGTGTCCCGGGGGCAGAGGAGGTTCCCGAGCCCGAGGGCGAGTTGATTGTGTTTGAGGCGTTTTTCACCGCTGGCCTTCGTCTGCCTGCACATCGCTTTGTGGCGGAGGTCCTACAGAGATTTGAGGTCCAGGTCCACTAGCTGACACCTAACGCCATGGTGGCCATGGCGAAGTATGTCTGGGTGGTGACTTCGTATGGCAGTCAGCCTTCTGTGGAGGTCTTTGCCAAACATTACTGTCTGCATTGGCAAAAAAGAAAAATTGGACACAAGATTGCACAGTTTGGATCGTGCACGTTTACGCCGAGGACCGGGAAGACTTCGATGGAAGTCATGGAGTTAGTTCCCTATGCCCGCAATAATGGGGCAACTGGTGGGATTTCTGGTTTTATGTTTCCGAGGGCGAAGTCAAAAACCACCCAGGGCTCCCCGTGGCCGTGATGTGCTCCCATTATTATGCGGCGTACCCGCAATTTGAGGTGGCGGATGATGATGAAGATGAAGGAGCCCTTTGGTGCGCTGCCCGCATGAGTAGCAGGCGCGATTTAGTTGAGGAATTCATCAGGTATAGGGTATGGCCCTTGGCACATGGCTGGGTGTTGGGCGAAGTACGCCCTCGCGAGATGCCCTCCCTGGGTGGGCAGCGAGTGCGAAGTCCAGCCTTCATGTTGGATCTACACGGCCGGGATCCCGCCACATTCGTGCGTGAAGCGGAAGACGGGGCTGCGCGCATTGTGGGGCGTTAAGTGCCTAGGACGGAGGCCCTACGGAGTTGGGATATCCGTGGATCCAACGTTCGCCAGAATAGGGTCTTCGAGCTGAATCGCTTGTCGTACGGCGGCTACCCGGGGATGACGCTGTCGACCGCCGCGGGAAGAGGCCAGTGGCCGTGACTGAGGAAGGCCCTTCACAGGAGGCCGCCCCAGCCACGAAGAAGAGAAAAATAGGTACTGCAGTGGGGGACTGGGGGTCTCCGATAGTTTTACTGTGGAGTTGATGGGGACGTGCGCAACCCTCGGGGGAAGGATGTCTTCGCCCGAGCTCCGGGAGTCTTCGGCGCGAATGCTGGAGGTTACCGAGGGTCGGTGGCCCAAGAATGTTTCGATCCCCCGTGCGGCTAGCGAAGACTTCTTTACGTCTCGCATGGCTCATGACTTGAAGGTTTTTCCTTACGGACGGAATATTGCTGCTGTTGTATCGGCAGTGATGGAGAGGGATTGTCAAGACATTGCGCAGAAACGTCGGGCGGTCGTCAGGATCACGGATCCTATGCGCGAGGCAAAGAAGGCGCGGGGGAGCGCGAAGGCTGCTGCCTCTGGCAGTAGCAAACCGGTGCCGGCTGCGAAACCGGCCGCCCTCGGGCACAGCAAGGCGTCGGAGAGTGCGAAGGCTGCCACCTCTGGCGGGAGCAAGCCGCCCCCGGGTGGGCCCGTGAAAGGACGAAGGCCGCCTTCAGCGGTGCGACGTGTTGCCGACTTCGGCACGAACATCAGTGTCGATGATTATTTTGTTGGTAAGTGAAGTTTTTTTTGGCTCGACTAGGCCTTTAACCAGTATCATGGTGCAGGGTCGGGTGAGGGGCAACTGGCTTTGTCCCGCCTCCGGTGGCAACCACTTCGCCAACGATGGTGGCTGGGGCAAAGAGTGTCGCGCGGGACCCGTGGGCCACTTTCTGCGCGAGCGGCGAGATTGGCCAAAGTGGCGTGGGCGGAGGACAGTCTCGCCCGCCAACGCGCCGAGGAGCTGGAGGCGAGGTTCAACGCCCTGCGCAGCCGTGTGGACAAGGCCGAGGCCTCGACGCGCGCGGAGGTCGAGCGGACGCACGCGTAATTCATGGACGCGTACCGGGAGCTGGGTGCGCGGACTGCTGCCTTCGAAGTGCCCGGCCAAGAAGTGGGCCTTCGCTTCCTTGAATGATTGCTGGAGGAGCTGCTGGTGCTCCCGACCATTGTGACGGGTTTCATGTCCTTCGCCTCCCTCGTCACCTGCGAGGGGGCCGTGAATGCTTTGTCCCGCGAGGGGTGCAGACATTACGAGGTCTTCGACCAAGCGGATGAAAACTTTGAACGTGAAATCTTCAAGGTCGAAGACCCTGTGCTGAAGTAGTCGGCGGGGGCACTCTTCGATAGGATGTGGGGTCCGCACGGCCAAGAGGTGGTCAGGCAGCGGTTCGACTGGGCAATAGAGCAGGTAAAGGCTGTTTTTTGTGTGGTTATATGTGTGGGTATGTGTGGTTTTGCTGAATGAGTGTGCTATTGCTGCAGATGGCGCATGCCGAAGACGTCGAGGACCTTGGTGGTCTGAACGGCGCGCTGCCCGAGGCCGCGGAGGTCGATCCGGTGCCGCCATCAGATGGCGGTGAAGGCCCCTCGGTGACCCCTGTGTCGACTGCGGCCGGCGAAGACCCTACACCAGCCCCTGCGCCGACGGGCGAAGACGCCTTGAAGGTGGTGGCCGAGCCGGCTGCCGAGCCGGCAGCTGAAGACCCCACAGCCGCGGTCGGGCCTTCGCAGGTGGCTGAATAGGTGTTGAGGAGTTTGTAAATTTTGTCTGTGTGATACTGAACCTCGGTTGCTGCGCAGGTTCTGGGGTTTGGGCCTGCGCACGCAACCGCTACTGACAATGCTATTTTTGTGGCGGCTTCGACCGTGGCTGTTGATGATGATTCGTTTGGCTCTGTGTCTAAGTGTTTTGAGTCTGATGATTCTGTGAGTTCAATTGCATGAACGGAGGAGTCTTCAGATGAGGACTTGGATTATTTTGCAGCGTTAGATGTGGCTGTAGCGGAGCCTTCGCCGCGCGCGGAGGGTTCTGAGGAGCTCCCGGGCGCGAGTACTGGGTATAGGCGGCGAAGGGCGGTGGCGAAACGGAGAGTGAGTGGATTGTCGCGAAGCGGTAGGCGTCATCATAGTGAGATGGAGAGTGGTCGTCTTCGCGTGGACGGGACTGGTAAGCGAGAATTGTTGTCCTCGCCGATTAGGGTGAGTGTAGGTGAGGGGGAGCTGCGAAATCTTTTTGAGGGTGAGGAATTGAGGATAATGTTGTTCAACTACAGGGAGATGGGTATCATCCCGAAGGTTGAGCCAATGTAATATATGATGCGCTCGCTGTGTATGTAACCGTAATTTGTATGATAAGGCTGCGTGCCTTCGTTGATCCGGTCGCGCTCGTAGGCGACTTCTGCACGGAGTCTTTTGGGAACGACTTCGATCTTCACGTACTTGTTGTGTTGTTTCAGCTACGCCCGTAACCGACTTTTGCACGGAGAGTCTTTTGGAAAAGACTTCGATTTTGCGCCCCTATTATTCCGGCTGCACCCTTAGGCGTCTTTTGCGCGGAGAGTCTTTTGGAAAAGACTTCGATTTTGTGCACTTGTTGTGCTATTCCGGCTGCACCCTTAGGTGACTTTTGCACGGAGAGTCCGGCTGCACCCTTAGGCGACTTTTGCACGGAGAGTCTTTTGGAAAAGACTTCGATTTTGCACACTTATTGTGCTAGTCCGGCTGCACCCTTAGGCGACTTTTGCGAAGAGTGTCTTTGACAAAGACTTTGATTATCACACTTGTTGTGCTGTTCCGGCTACACCATTAGGTGACTTTTGCGCGGAGTGTCGCACACGAGGGTGGTCAGCGCTGCCCCTCGCGGTGACTTCGGTGTGGTCGAATGCCGAAGACCGTTGATGCGGTCTTTTTCGACATATTGTGTCTTAGTTTTTGCGGGGGATTTTTGCAGGTATATTACATGGCTCCGCCTCATTAAAAACCTCACCCCCCGGGAGGAAAAGAGTGTGGGTCGGAAAGATACTGTTTGGTGAATTACAAGTGCGTGTTAGCCCTGAGGATTCAAACAAAAAATTTGCGGAGATTATCGATATTCCAGGAATGCTCTAGGTCCTCGCCGGATGGCGTTGTTAGCCTGTACGCGCTGGGGGACGCCTTCGTCTTGACGATGAAAGGACCCTCCCACTTTGGCTCTAGCTTGCCCCGTGACTCTGTCCGACTTGTCCGGACGAGTACGAGGTCCCTTTCGTTGAATTCTCTTGGGACGCATGCGTGGTCGCGCCAGGCCTTCGTTTGAGCTTGGTATTTGTTGAGAGCCTGCAGGGCGAAGACACGGTCTCTGTCGATGAGGTCTTTGGAGGTTGGTTCGTCTACGTCGGGGACGGCTGAAGCGCTTGTCCATGGTGACCCATGTTTGATTTCCTGCGGGGTCATGGCCTCTGATCCGTATAGCAGGCAAAAGGGAGTGAATCCAGTCGCCCGGCATTCGGTCGTGTTCAGCGCCCAAACTGCTTCAGGTAGCAGGTTGGCCCATTTACCCTTCTTGTCGTTGAGAAGCATTTTCTTGATGGCAGTGAAAATCTTGTCGTTGGCGCGCTCCATGACGCCATTAGATTGCGGGTGATATACTGAGGCGAAGGCAAGCTTGGTGCCAATGGAGAAGCAAAAGTCCCTGAAGTCCTGGCTATCAAACTGTTTGCCATTGTCGACTGTGAGCTCAGACGAGACTCCGAATCGGCAGATAATGTTTTGCCAGAAAAATTTCTAGGCAGTCTTCGATGTTATTGTGGATACTGCCCTTGCCTCGATCCACTTGGTAAAATACTCAACGGCGACGAAGGTGAACTTGAGGTTCCCTTGGGCCATGTGTAGTGGCCCGACAATGTCTAGCCCCCAGCGTTGAAGTGGCCATGTGTGGGCGATCAGCTTTGTGAATTGCGAGGGTTTGCCCGAACGGGGAGAGAACTTCTAGCAGGCTTCGCACGACCTCATGACTCAATTTGCGGTGCAGATTATAGCGGGCCAGTAGAAACCTTGCCGGATCACCTTGGCAGCAAGGGCCCTAGGCCCCGAGTGAGAGCCGCAAGTGCCGCTGTGGACTTCACGCAGGATCTGGAGGCCTTCGGTCTCTGTGACACATTTGAGCATGGGTTGACTGATCCCTTTCTTGTATAGCTGGCCCTCAATAAGTGTGAAGTCCCGGCTTCAGTGTTTGAGGCGCTTGGCCTTGTTGACATCACCTGGATGGTAATATCCTTGGAAGAACAGGGTTAATGGGGCCCGCCAGTCTTCAGCCATGATGAGGTTGACAATGCGATGGCCCTCGGCATTGGTGGTTATTTGCAGACCCTCTGGGTTGCGGACGGCTGGTGTGCCAATGACGTGGTAGAACACGTTGAAGGGCAGGGCTTTGCCTCTGGCTGCTGCTTTGGCTAACACATCGGCTTCTACGTTCCTAGTGCGGTCCACATGCTGCAGGGTGAAACCTTTGAATTGTTTCTCAAGACTGCGAATGGCCGTAAGATACTGTAGAAGTGCAGGATCTTTTGCTGAATAGTCTTTTTCGATCTGGCCAGCAACGACTTTGGAGTCTGTCTTGATTATGCGGGTGGTCATGCCGAGTGCTTTCAGCTTGCGAAGGCCCAGGATAACGGCTTCGTATTCTGCTATGTTATTTGTGCACCTGTCGGATTCTAGAGCAAAGATGAGGCGTGCTGCGTATCTGTGCTTGACGCCGGTGGGTGATGTGATAATTGCAGCCGCGCCTGCCCCCGCATGGCACCATGCGCCGTCACAGTGGATGGTCCACACCTTCTCTGAGGGCTCTTCTTGCTGTCGTGCCAGCCCTGTCAAAGTCAACGATGAAATCTACGAGGACTTGTGACTTGATTGTTGTCCTGGGCTGAAAGGTGATGTGGTATTCAGAGAGTTCGGCTGCCCATTTGGCGATACAGACGGACGCATCCGGATTTCTGAATAATTCGCCGAGTCCGCTGTCCGTGGTGACCCGCACCTTGAACGCTTCGAAGTAGTGGCGCAACTTGTGCGATGCCATGACGACTGAGTAGGCAATTTTTTCCAACTCTGTCATGTTGCATTTGGAAGTCGTGAGGACTTCGAAGACGTATAAAACTGGACACTGCCGAGTTGTGCCCTCTCTGTCCTGCTCTTGGACCAACGCTGCGCTGACTGCGTGTGGCGAAGCTGCGATGTAGAGCAACAGAGGTAGCGAGGGGTCAGGGCTTGTAAGGGTTGCCAACTCTGACAGGTGCTGTTTGAGTGATGCGAAGGCTACCGCTTGCTCTGGTCCCCATGCAAAGTCTTTTGTGCCGCATAGCGTCTTGAGGAAAGGTAGGCTTCGCTCTGTGGACTTGGAAATGAATCTATTGAGGGCGGTCAATCTGTCTGTCAGGCGTTGGACGTCTCTGGTTGACTGCGGAGGCATCATGTTGATGATAGCTTGGATCTTGGTCGGGTTGGCCTTGATCCCACGGTGCGACACCAGGTAGCCCAGTATCTTCCCCTGGCGAACTCCGAAGACGCACTTCTCGGGGTTTAGGCGAAGTCGTGCTTCCTGCATGTTTGCGAATGTTTCTGCGAGGTCGGCCAGATGATCCTCTTTGTTTTTGCTGGCGACGACGATGTTGTCCACATACGTGAAAATGTTCCAGCCTACTTGGCTCTCGAGCACCATCTTGGTGAGGCGAGAGAAGGTGGACCCAGCGTTCTTTTGTCCCTCCGGCATTCTGACGAAGCAATACGTGCCGAAGGGCATGAAGAAACTGGTACTGGCCATGTCTTCCTCCTTCATATATATTTGGTGATAGCTAGAGAAGCAGTCGAGGAGTGACATGAGTTCGCATTCGGCCGCACTATCGATGATCTTGTCGATCCGAGGCAGTGGGAAATTATCCTTGGGGCAGGCCTTGTTGAGGCTAGTGAAATCGATGCACATCCGCCACTTTCCACTCTTCTTTTGCACCATGACTACGTTAGCGAGCCACATAGGGTAAGTGACTGGTTCGATGAAATTGGCCTCAAGCAGGCAGTGTACCTCGGCTTTGGCGGCTTCTGTTTTTTCATCAGACATTTTGCACAGCCTCTGCTTCTTCGGCCGCACCGAAGGGTCGATGCCCAAACCATGTTCGATGATAGTGTGACTGACTCCGACCAGGTCGAGGGTAGACCAGGCGAAGACGTCCTTATTTCTGGAAAGATAGATGAGTCTCTCCTCGTCTTGCGAAGTCAGGTCTTCGCTTATGATGACTGTTTGCTTGGGCGTTGCCTGGTTAAGGGGAACTGTCTTTGTTCCATCGTTGCTCTGCAGCTGTGCCTTTTCATGCTCGTTGGCGGTTGGGCGGGTAGCCTCGGGGACTTCGTGTTGCGTCGTAAGGCAGTGTACGTTCTGTTGCCCTGGAACGAAGTCTCTTTCAATGTTGCGCACGGTCTGCTGGTTGCCATAGACTGTGATCACGCCTTGCGGACCCGGGATTTTCATGCACAGGTAAAGTCCGTGAATGGACGCTTCAAACTTGTTGATGGAGCCCCAACCCATTATGGCGTTGTATGGGTATACCATGTCGACGATGTCGAAGGTGACCTGCTCACTTCGTGCATTGGGTGCTACACCGAAGGACAAGGGTAGCTCTATCTTGCCCATAGGAAAGGTGCCCTTGCCGCCGAAGCCATATAGGGGGTTGTCCGAAGGCTTAAGTAAACTGTGGCTGATGCCCATGCGGTCGAAGGCGTGGAGGAAAATGATGTCCGCCTAGCTGCCGTTGTCAACTAAGACTTTGTGCAGGTCCCAGCCTGCCACACTGCAGTTGATTACCATGGCGCCAATGTGGGGTGCGCTGCACAGGTCGACGTCTCTAGCGTCGAAGGTAAGCGGCACGTGGGACCACTTCGTTTGCACGACTAGGCCGGTGACGGCGACATGGTTGATGCTTCGGTAGTGGTCCCTCTTCTATCGCTTCGTGTCGAAGTCGACGCTGGACCCCCCAGTGATCATGTGAATGACTCTGCGACACGGCTGATCAGTGAAGTCTTCTTGTTTTGGTGCTTGGGGGTGATTTGGGTGGTGGATATTTGGCTGATGTGTGTGCGGAGGCGGGAGTGGAGGTGGTATGACTTGTACCTCCTGGTGGTGTTGGTATGCGTGGTTAGGTGGATGCTGAGCGGGGCCGTGGTTGTATGGTTGTGGGACATGGTGTTGATATGTGTGCGCGATAACTCTTGGGTTGTCGGCTGGTTGCGCCTGAGACATCCTGTCCCTGGTGGCCTTCGTTTTCGGGCAATCCCTCGTTGGGTGCGCGCAGTCTTCGCCGTGAAACAGGCAGTAAAATCTACGTGGTTGTTGCGCTCGTCCTCGGCCTCGACCACGAGTGCCATTGCCGCGGCCCTGGGGGGGATAATCTTGACGGCGAGGGGCCTCACCGGCGGGGTGCTGGTTGGCAATGTTATGCACCTGCAGCTGACTGTGGCTGTCCCGACCGAAGTCTGACTGCGAAGGTCTTGTCCATGATTGGCTGGACTGCGGAGGGTCCTTGGGTTTCCTCTGGGACTCGACCTTGCGCTGGTGGAGCTCTTCGGATCTGGCATATTTTTCAAACAGCTGATAGAGCTCTTGGAGGTTCTTGGGTGGGTCCCTGATGCAGTGACTGTAAAGGACGCCAGCCCGAAGGCCACTGATGGCGTAGTGAATGGCAATTTGGTCGTCGACCGAAGGCAGTTGTGACTTGAGAGTCAGGAACTTGTGGTAGTACTCCCGCAGGGTTTCTTTCTCCAGCTGCTTGCAGAGTGACAGTTTGGCCAAGGCAACGGTGTCTGGGCGGTACCCCTGGAAGTTGAGCAGAAATTTGTCCCGGAGACTTCTCCAGGAGTCGATGGACAACGGGGGCAACCTGGTGTACCAGGTTAGGGCCGGACCTTCGAGGGCGATGATGAAAGACTTGGCCATCGTGGCGTCGTCCCCTCCGGATGATGCGACAGCGACTTGATAGCTCATGATGTACTGTGCTGGGTCGGTGCTGCCGTTGTACTTAGGGTAGGTCCCTGCCCTGAAGTTGGCGAGCCATGGTGACACTTGCAGTTGCGGCGCCAGGGGACTCCGCTCATCAAGGTAGTTGACGCCTTGGAATGCTGCGGCGTGCGGGATGAAGGGTCCGCGCTGAGGAATGAATAGGTCTCCGACTGGCGCGCGCTGTTGGAGGGGCGGGCCGTGCTGCAGATCATGTTGGCCTTTGCGCTGCATGAGCGCGATCTCTTGCTTGAGTTCCTGAGCCCTCTGCTCCTCGTCTCGTATAATCTGGTGCACTTTGGCCTGCATGGAAACACGTTGGCGCTTGGCCTCGAAGATTTCTTTCTGCTTCTGGAGGTTGTGGTTCTTGATGCGGAGGGCCCGCAGCTGTAGCTGTTCTTCAGCTGAAACGCCGATGACTTCGCCGTCCTCTGTGGCATCCTCGCCCTCTAGCGGAGTGAAGCCTGGGGTGGTTCCTGTGGCTGTCCTCTGGAGCTGCAGGTGCAGAGGCTACCCTTGGGAGTTGGTTGGTCGTTGCGCTGTCTCTTGCTAACAGCGTCATCTTCGCAGGCTTCTTGATGGGTAGTGTCTGCAAGGGCCTTGCCCTTTTTCTCGGCTAGCAGCGCCGCCTTCGCTGCTTCGTCAACGGATGGGGCTGCCTTCGAGCTAGCTCTCTTGGGTGCCATCGCGGGTGGTTTGTAAGTAGCACGAACGGTGGCCGCCAAATGTTGGAACTTGCTCTCCTGGGCAAGATGATCCAACGGGGGAGTGAAAGGAATGCAAACAAGGTTTTAACTCGAGATGTCGATTGCTCTGTTAATCCAGCCTCTCAAGGGCACTGTACGGGGGTATTTATAGGTGCCTGAGTGCCCAACGTCTCGATGTAAGGACGCATGTGCCCTCAGGCACCTGGACTATCCCCGTAATATTCCCATAAGGGAGGGTTACAGACTGTCATTACAGAAAAGCCATTACAAGTCAGGCCCGTAACACACTTCTCCGTGCGGGGCCTGTTACAATGGGCCGAATCCCACGTGGGCCTCCAGGTTGGGTGAGGACGTGGGACGGGGCGACCTCATTGTAGGCCTTCGTCTTGTAGTGTAGAGGACGAAGGGTGGACCCCACCGGTCATTTTTGCCTCCGTTGGTGCAGCGAGATTGACGAAGGCTTGGAGCGAAGGGTAGCGTCTTCGCCTTCGCCCCAACACAGGGAACTGTCAACATGATGTCAAGCGCTGAGCAGCAATTTTCTGTACCACCCCCTCAGCAGCAGTTCTATATGCCCGGGACTCCTCAGTTCATGCCTATGCCAGGTTTCCCTCAGTACCTGGCCGTGCCTACTCCTGCACTAACCGCTCATGTACCATCCCAGTTTGGAGCTCCCCGACTAACTCATCCTTCGACTCCGTGGGGTTCTTTTGTTAATTTCACTCCGGGAGCTTCCTCTTCCACGGGTGTTTCTGGAGCTTATGTGCTACCCTCTACAGATGGCAAGGAGCAGGGAGACGTGGTGACAGGTACGGTCTCAGTTGATTCGTTTGTTGCCCATGCTCTTTTTGACTCTAGCGCTAGTTATTCGTTTTTCGGAGAATTTTGTGTCGCGTGCTCGTCTTTCGGTCCAGAGGATGGGTCATCCAATCGTGGTTAGTTTTGCTAATGGCTCCATTAGTAGCTGTTCAGTCTGCTAGGGTTGTTCCGTCATTCTTGCTGATGACGTCTTTTCAGCTAATCTCATGTTGATTTCCCTGGGTCATTTGATGTTATCTTGGGTATGGATTGGTTAACTCAGTATCGCGTAGTTATATCCTATTTTTGGAAGACAGTGTTACTGCAGGCGTCGTCGGGTAGGGAGGTGGTATTCTTGGGAAGTTCTCCAAAGTTCACTCTATCTTGGTTGTCCCAATTACTTCCGGATCGTTGGTCAAAGAAGTCAGGAATCTTTTTCTCCATGGTGGTGGAGAGTGAGGCTGCCTTGCAGGTGGAGGACATCCGTGTGGTGTGTGATTATGCCTATGTGTTTCCAGCGAAGCTTCCAGGCATTCCACCGGAGCGCGATGCGACTTTTGAAATCAAACTGATTACGGGTATGCAACCTATTCATAAGGCCCCGTATTGGATGGCTCCAAAGGAACAGGTTGAATTGAAGCGGCAATTGGATGATCTGCTGGCTAAGGGTTTCATTAAGCCTAGCAGGTCACCATGGGCTTCCCCGATATTGTTTGTTGAGAAGAAGGATATAAGCAAGAGGTTATGTGTGGATTATCGTTCTTTAAATCATGTGACAATCAAGAATAAATATCCGCTACCTCGTATTGAGGCTCTCTTTGAGCAGTTGAGGGGTGCCCAGGTGTTCTCTAAAATTGATTTGAACTCTGGTTACCATCAGTTGAGGATTCGTGAGGAGGATATTGAGAAGACAACTTTTTTGCACCAGGTATGGGCATTTCGAGTTCATAGTCATGTCTTTTGGTTTAACTAATGCCACTGCTGCTTTTATGGAAGCAATTAATTGGATGTTGCATGAGTTCTTGGATGACTTTGTGGTGGTGTTTCTGGATGATATTCTAATTTATTCAAAAACGGAAGAAGAGCATGAGCGGCATCTCCGTCTCATTCTCGGTGCTCTTAGGAAGAATCAGTTCTATGGCAAATTGAAGAAGTGTGCCTTCTGGCTGTGTGAAGTTGCTTTCCTGGGTCATGTGATTAATCAGCATGGCATTGCGGTTGACCCCAAGAATGTCACTGCTGTGGTGGAGTGGAAGAGACCCTCTAGTGTCTCAGAAATCTGAAGTTTCTTGGGGCTTGCCGGATATTATCGGCGTTTCGTGCCAAATTTTTCCAGCATTACTAAGCCATTGACTAGACTCTTGGAGAAGGGTATTCTTTTCGTCTGGTATAACGATTGTGAGGTCAGTTATCAGGCATTGAAGAACAAGTTGGTGAACGCCCCTATCTTAGCCTTGCCTGAGAGTGGTAAGTGTTTCACAGTTTTTACGGATGCTTCTCGTATTTGTCTTGGCTGTGTGCTGATGCAGGAAGGTAGAGTGATTGCTTATGGCTCGAGGCAGTTGAAGAAGCATGAGGGGAATTATCCTACTCATGACCTCGAATTGGCCATGGTTGTCTTTGCCCTAAAATCGTGGAGGCATTATCTCTATGTCGAATCTTGCGACATTTACACCGATCATAAGAGTCTCAAGTATATTTTCACTCAGAAAGAGCTGAATTTGAGGCAGCGTTGGTGGCTTGAGTTGATAAAGGATTATGATCTATCCATTCAATATCATCCAGGGAAGGCAAATGTGGTGGCTGATGCCCTTAGCAGGACCGGTGTTCCAAAAGTGGCTATGCCTTTGATTGCAGATCTGGACCGTATGGGTGTTACTCCCAATGATACACCCATACATACTACGGAGTAATGACCAATGACAAGAGCTCATGCACGAGAGCTAAATTATCAGGTAAACTTGTTCCTCGCTGTCCATAAACCATCATCCATGAATGGGGTACTACTAAATTCTTGTGATGCTTTTCTTATTCATAGGAACTTGGGACATGAACCAGATTGGAGGGAGAGCAATCACGACAAGAAAGCAAGTGTGGATGATCTGATCGAACCATACCAGTTTGGACCTCCAGGAGGGGGCAACTTCGGAAGCCCATAACTCTTAGCTCCGAATATTGTTTGAAGCCCATGAGTACTTGTTGGAAAGCTCCTGAAGTCTACTTTCAGATGGATTCAACCGCAAGACGAAATTCCAAAGGAGTTAAGCAGAATTGCCAAAATGACGTTTAGTCTTCCAGTCTTGGGTTGAGACCCAGTCTTGGGCTGAGGCCCTTGTATCTAGTTCAGACCACTAGGGGCCCATTCTAAGTTAGGGTTTACACCCCTCCACGCCTCTTGGCTGCTCCCCCACCTATATAAATCACCAGCAGCCACCATTTGAGACTTGGGTTTTGTTTGGTTGTAAGTTTAGCTGCTGCTACTTCCTTGCAAACGCGTGTGTCGATTAGACCACCCGATTTGCTCGATTCAGAACCCCAACTTCGTGTGTATTAGATTTCTCCTTTGGGCAAGGTCTGTGTGTTGTTTGCTTGTCCACTTGTTCTTGCTTGTTCTTCAATTTGCTTGCAGGTTCAAGGTTGTTCTTGGCACAGCAAGAACAACACAAATTGGAGGCGGTGTAACTGTCGCTAAGGCGCAACGCATCCCTTGTGGTGTTGTAGTCGGGCAGCCCAACGTCGATCCTCCTCAAATCGCGTTATCCCCTACTCTCATCGAAAAGGTCGGGAGCAAACCCTAGCGGGTTCCATCATGTGGTAAACAGAGCAAGGTTTTTTTGGTGAGAGATTCTACCCATCCCTTTACCTACAGTCTAGAAAACTACACAAAAACAAGCTAGATCTGAAAATCCCAACAACAAGTTTGAGCTTTGGCTGTTTTGCTTAGTTCTTTGCTTGTTGAGTTTTCAGTTGCATTGTTTGGGCTAGTTGCTGGTTCTTAGTGGTTCAATCTTTAGAGTTTCGGGTTCTGGTCACGTTTTAGTCACCATGAAATCCACCAAATCTTTTCATATTTCCGCTATCATTTCTGCCTCCATGATTCCATCTTCCTAGATCTGAGCACTAGAAGAAAACAGTCCTATATCTTGTGTTACATGTCCGATTCAAATGTTTAAATACAATCTAGAAAGCTTATCTCGTGTTTTGTTTCCAACGGATCTAAATTTACTCTCTAACTCCTTCTGAGCGCGTTGTAATAGCACTTGAGATTCGTGACCTATTGTCTAGAAGTTGTGACATTGGAACTGTTGTCAAAGGAGTTGTGTGCAATAATCCCTTTGTTTGGGTTGTTGGGTTTTTCAAAAGAGTTTTTAGCCCCTGAAAAAGAAAGAGCAAAAAAAGAAAAGGAGAAAAAAGAGAAGAAAAAAAGTGAAGGGAATAGAGCTGTTGTTTTCTTGCATTCCTTGTTGTCTTGGTGTGTGACAACATTTGTGTTCAGGCTCACGTCTCTAGCTTGATTTGGCACTAGGACCAGCATAGGACCATCAATGAATGTCTATTCAACTTGCTTTGACTAATGTGATTCTATCTATACCTTGATTTGTTTTGTGTATAGCCACCTATAGCTCCACAAATTATCTACTACATCACAGGGTTGTGATTGTGTAACCATTTGTGTTATTCTTGCTGGCTACCGACACCTCCTGCCTTGCTTGGTAAGAACATGTAAGAACTTGAGTGGACAAGTGTGAGTGAACATATAGTGTGCCACCACCTATTTCCTTTAGTTAGTGGGCAACTTCTTGTGACTTTCTTTGCTGCAAGCTAACCATGGCAGGTACAGGGAGTGAGGACGAGAATGGTGGAGGTCTTCTTACACCTTGCACCAAAGGCATCGTACAACATTTCCAAAGGCAAGTGAGGGAGTACACCTTTGGAACTGATAATGATTTGCAGGTGATAAATGAGAAGATTCGGCAAATGGAGGCCGCACAGATTTCCAACAACTCCAAACTTGTAGGTTTGGAGACGACGGTTGCTCACATGGACAAGAGTCCCGCTGCTCTTCTAAGGCGCTTTGATGAGCTCCACGCGAAGACAAATGATCAACATAGAGGACGTGGCGAAGGGGATGAGGACGGCGTAGAAAATTCAGGTGCTGATTATGCCGCTGACACCGAAGTTGAGGATCGAGGCCAGCGACGTCTACGTCGTAACCGTCAAGGTATGGGTGGACAACGTCCACATGAGGTACATAACAATGACATTGCTTTCAGTAAGATAAAATTTAAGATACCCTCTTTTGATGTTAAATATGATCCGGAAACTTATCTTACTTGGGAGATGGCTGTTGAACAAAAGTTTACTTGTCATGATTTTCCTAAAAATGCATGTGTTAGGGCTGTAACTAGTGAATTTACTGATTTTGCTTCCGTTTGGTGGATAGAACATGGCAAAAAAATCCTCATAACATGCCACAAACTTGGGATGCTTTGAAACGGATCATGAGGGCTAGATTTGTTCCATCTTACTATGCACGTGATCTTTTAAACCAACTGGAGCAGTTAAAACAAGGTACTAAAAGTGTAGAAGAATACTATCAAGAGCTGCAAATGGGCATGCTACATTCCAATTTAGAGGAGGATTTGGAACCTACTATGGCTAGATTTTTAGGCGTGTTAAACCTAGAAATTCAGGACATCCTTGCCTATAAAGAGTACACTAACATAACCCGTTTGTTCCATCTTTCTTGCAAAGCTAAAAGGGAAGTGCAGGGACGACGTGCAAGTACCAGGACTAACATTTCTGCAGGGAGGAATTTTTCCACGCAGCCCCGCTCAAGTATTCCATCAACTGGACGTGCTGCTGCATCTTATTCATCGTCAGCTCGAACAACAGCCCCACCTTCTAGCAGCAAGCCTCGTGACAACCCTGCAATTTCAGTAGCAAAGACAACGCAAAAACCTGCTGCAACCACTTCATCAGTGGCATCCACAGGTAGAACAAGATATGTTCAGTGTCACCACTGCAAGGGATTTGGACATGTCATGTGTGACTGCCCAAGCAAGCGTGTTCTGGTGGTCAAAGCTGATGGTGAGTACTCATCTAGTTGTGAACTAGATGAAGATATACTTGCGTTGCTTGCGGCTGACCATGTAGGAAGTGAGGGCTGCTCGGAAGAACATATTAATGCAGCTGAAGCCAACCGCTATGAGAGCCTAATTGTGCAGCGTGTGCTGAGCGCACAAATGGAGAAAGCGGAGCAAAATCAGCGGCACACATTGTTCCAAACAAAGTGTGTCATCAAAGAGCATTCATGTTGAGTGATCATCGATGGAGGTAGCTGCAACAACTTGGCCAGCAGCGACATGGTGGAGAAGCTTGCACTTACCACCCAGCCACACCCGCATCCATATTGCATTCAATGGTTGAATAACACCGGTAAGGCAAAGGTAATAAAACTTGTGCGAAATAATCTTGCCATCGGATCCTATAAAGACGTTGTTGAATGTGATGTTGTGCAAATGCAAGCATGTAGTATTCTGCTAGGAAGACCATGGCAATTTGATAAAGATTCTATGCATCATGGTAGATCAAATCAGTAGGCCTTCCAATACCATGATAAAAGGATTGTGTTGCATCCAATGTCTCCTGAAGCAATTGTAAAAGATGAACTTACTAGAGCTAGTAAAATGAAGAATCACGAACAGGCTAAAAGTGAAAATCAGATTGTGGCCAATGAACTTGAGAAGCACAAAAAGAGAAGTGCCAAAACTGTTCATGATAATAGGAATGAGATCAAGCTGAAAGGGGCATGTTTCATTGCTACTAAATCTGATTTGGATGAGATTGATGCTACCACTATTGTTTGCTATGCCTTGATTTGCAAACAAACCTTGTTTTCACTTCAGGACATACCTCTTTCCTTGCCCCCTTTTGTCACTAACCTTTTGCAGGAGTATTCGGATGGTTTTCCAAAGGAGGTGCCACCGGGGCTACCACCAAGTCATGGGATTGAGCAACATATTGACCTTATTCCCGGGGCCTCCCTGCCCAATCATGCACCATACCGGACCAACCCTGAAGAAACTAAAGAAATTCAGCGCCAAGTGTAAGAATTGCTCGATAAAGGTTATGTGCGTAAGTCTCTGAGCCCCTGCGCTGTTCCTGTCCTTTTAGTTCCTAAGAAAGATGGATCTTGCCGCATGTGTGTAGATTGCCAAGCGATTAATAACATAACAATTAGATATCGTCCTCCTATCCCTAGGCTAGATGATATGCTTGATGAATTGAGTTGCTCAATAGTGTTCTCAAAAATTGATTTGCGTAGTGGTTACCACCAGATTCGCATGAAGTTAGGAGATGAATGGAAAACAGCGTTTAAAACTAAATTTGGTCTATATGAGTGGTTAGTCATGCCTTTTGGTCTCACTAATGCACCTAGCACTTTCATGAGATTAATGAATGAGGTTTTACGCGCTTTCATTGGCAGATTTGTTGTAGTATATTTTGATGACATTCTGATCTATAGCAAATCACTAGAAGACCATCTTGATCATTTGTGTGTTGTTTTAGAAGCTCTCCGGGATGCATGTTTGTTTGCTAACCTTGAGAAGTGCACCTTTTGCACAGATCAAGTCTCTTTTCTTGGCTATGTTGTGACACCGCAGGGAATTCAAGTCGATCAAGCCAAGGTTGAAGCCATTCACAGCTGGCCGGTTCCCACAATGGTCACCCAAGTGCGAAGCTTTCTAGGACTTGCTGGATTTTATCATCACTTTGTGAAGGACTTTAGCACCGTTGCAGCCCTGTTGCATGAACTCACTAAGAAGGGTACAACCTTCACTTGGGCTGCTGCTCAACAGGATGCTTTCAGCGTGCTCAAAGATAAGTTAACTCATGCACCCTTGCTCCAACTTCCAGATTTCAATAAAACATTTGAACTTGAATGTGATGCTAGTAGAATTGGGTTGGGTGGTGAGCTGCTGCAAGATGGTAAGCTTGTAGCATATTTCAGTGAGAAATTGAGTGGACCTAGCTTGAACTATTCTACTTACGATAAGGAATTGCTTGCTTTAGTTCGAACTTTGGAAACTTGGTAGCACTAGTTGTGGCCCAAAGAGTTTGTTATACATTCTGATCATGAGTCCTTAAAACACATTCAAAGTCAAGCAAAACTGAATTGTAGGCATGCTAAATGGGTTGAATTCATTGAATCTTTGCCATATGTCATCAAACACAAGAAAGGGAAGGAGAATGTCATTCCTGATGCTTTGTCTAGGCGTTACACTATGCTGTCCCAACTTGATTTCAAAATTTTCGGCTTGGAAACGATTAAGGCACAATATGCTCATGATGATGATTTTAAGGATGTGTTGCTGAACTGTAAGGAGGGGAAAACTTGGAACAAATTTGTCCTAATTGATGGGTTTGTTTTTAGAGCTAACAAGCTATGCATTCTAGCTAGCTCCGTGCGTTTGTTATTATTGCATGAAGCACATGGAGGAGGGCTGATGGGACACTTTGGTGTGAAGAAGACAGAAGACATCCTTGCTGATCATTTCTTTTGGCCCAAGATGCGGATGGATGTGGAGAGATTTTGATGAGGACATCACTATTATTGATACAACCACACCAGTGACCCCTACACCATTCGTAGCTAATCAAGGACCAATGACACGAGCCCGTGCACGTAAAATTAATTATCAGGTGAACTCGTTCCTTGCTGTTGAAGCTAATTCTTCTTTAAATGAGGTACTAAAGCATGGTGATAACTTTATTATGCTTAGGTGTTTGGGAGTTGAACCAGCTTGGAGTGAAGAAGGTAGAAATGTGATTAAATCTGTTGGACTCGAAGGGATTTCGTAACTACAACAAGTGCAAGTTGAAGAGGCCGTATCTTTCAACTCCCAAGGCCAATTGATGAAGACATCCACACTACTGATGCATCTATACCAATACAAGTACCAATTTCTAGTCCCATTACTCGCGCTCGTGCTCGTCAACTCAACCATCAGGTGATTACACTCTTGAGTTCATGTCCATCATATTTAGACCATGGAGACCCGTGCACTCTTGTTTTGCTTAGGAATCAGGGAGAAGACCGAAAGGGAAAAGGATTTGAACATGCTGGATTCGGACTGCAGAAGAACACCAACTTGTGACGGTCACCACGGTCAGATGCGGGCTCGGATTGGAATGTTCAAGCACAACATGGAAAGCTTATCAAGTCTACTTTCATATGGATCCGGAATTGTAGTCATATCTGTTCTGAGGCCGCCGTAATCATTGTTTTCTTACCGAGACATTTCCTGCCTTTTCTGCCCATGGTGTTGTGTCACCCTATTTTGGCCCAATGGGTCGTGTATCAAGTTAGGTCCATTAGGGACGCATCCTAGGGTTGCAGCACGACCCCAATACCCTTGTGGTCGTCCTCCCATGTTTATAAACCCCCTAGCCGCCACCAAGAACAGCGGGTTTTGTTTAGATCAAGTTTAGCTCTCGCTACTTGCTTGCAAGCGCGCGTGCTAGTTCAGCCGCCCGTCTTCTTGTCTTCGGAACCCCACCACGTTGGAGTTTGACTTTGAAACCTACATTTGGATCTGGTAATTCAGTACTTGTTCTACTTGTTCTTGCTAGTTCTTCGATTGCTTGCAGGACGAGTGCCCTAGTGGCCAGGGTGTCACGCTCCACAAGATCGTGACAGCCATAGGAGGTGGTGTATCGGTTGCTAAGGCGCAGCGTCTTTGGAAGGCTGTAGTCGGGCCGTGAACGTCGTCTCCTCCCCCAATCGAGTTATTCCACACCCTCTCATCGAAAGATCGGGCAATCACCCAACGGGTGCACATCAGTTGGTAATCAGAGCAAGGTTTATCGGTGAGAGATTTACTTTTCTTCGCTGTTTTCTTATCTCCTATAGTCCAGAAAAAGCCAAAAAAATAGTAGATTAGTTTTACCGCAATCCTATAAACCATTGAGCATTTACTAGTACTACTTAGTTAGGGCTTGTTGAGTTTTTGGTTGCATCGGTTGTGTCGAGTTGCTGGTCTTAGTTTATTCCTTTAGAGTTTTGAGTTCTACCACGTTTTGGTCACCACGAGATCCACCATCACCAAAAACATCTCTGGTTCGTTTTTGCCACCACGGATACATATCATATCCGATTTGGAAGTTTAAATACAATCTGGAAAGCTTATCTTATCTTCTTTCCAATGGATCTGACCTTATCTCAAAATTCGTTCTGAGCGCTCCGCAATCATCGTAGAGATTTCTGCACTTTCTATATTAACAAGATTTGTTAAATCTGATTTAAAGGGGCTGTTAGCAATATCTTTATTGTTTGGGTTGTCATAGTGAAAAAAAGGGTTTAGGCCCCTGCAAAAAAAAAACAGAAGAAGAAGAAAAAAAAAGAATAGAAAAGAAAAAAAGAGGGAAAAGAAGAAGAAGGGGGCTGAATCTCTAAATCTGTTGTTTCTCTTTGTGCTGTGCTAGTTGTTCTTTTTCAGTGACTACCTTTGTGCCTAGGCTCACGTCTCTAGCCTGGTTTAGCCTAGGACCAGCACAGTACCACCGTTGAACGATTATTCAGCTTGCTTTTGTAACTAACGTGGTACTAGTGTATTCCTTGTTTCAGCCCACCTACAACTCTATATATTTCGACTACAGTTTGACAGGTCGTGTTGCTGCGGCACCGATACACTTATTCCACGGTTGCAGACTTGTTGGTTGCTGACCCCTCCTGTTGTGCAAGGTAAGAATTGGTAAGAGCTTGTGTGGCAGGTTGAGAGTGAGCGCCTTGCAGTAGCTACATCCTAATAGTTGTAGAGTTTTCATTCCTTCACGTTTTTTTTTCTTGTTGCCTCTGTTCGTCTAACCATGGCAGGATTGGAGGTTGATGATGCTTCTCGTAATATGCCACACTCTCCTCGCACCAAGGGTATCATACAACACTTTGTAAGGCTGGTGAAGACGCACACGGAAGGTCTTGATAATGACATGCAGGTGACGAATGAAAAGATGGGGCAATTGGAGGCCACACAGATCGACACAAACACCAAACTTGCAAATGTGGAAATGACAGTTGCTCATATTGACAAGAGCCTTGTCGCACTCTTGAGGCGGTTTGATGAGATGCATGCTAATATCAATGGTGGGCGTGATGAGGGCGCCGAAGGTAACTGGGATGACTATGTTGCTGATACTGAACAAGATGACCAAGAAGCACCTAATCGCCGGCGACTACGTACTAACCGTAGAGGTATGGGTGGTTTTCGCCGACATGAGGTACATGGTAATGATGATGCTTTTAGTAAGGTTAAATTTAAAATACCTCCTTTTGATGGTAAATATGACCCTGATGCTTACATTACTTGGGAGATTGCGGTTGATCAAAAGTTTGCATGCCATGAATTTCCTGAGAATGCGCGGGTTAGAGCTGCTACTAGTGAGTTTACTGATTTTGCTTCTGTTTGGTGGATAGAACATGGTAAGAAGAATCCTAATAACATGCCACAAACTTGGGATGCGTTGAAACGGGTCATGCGGGCTAGATTTGTTCCTTCTTATTATGCACGTGATATGTTACACAAGTTGCAACAATTGAGACAGGGTACTAAAAGTGTAGAAGAATATTATCAGGAATTACAAATGGGTATGCTGCGTTGTAACATAGAGGAGGGTGAGGAATCTGCTATGGCTAGATTTTTGGGCGGGTTAAATAGGGAAATTCAGGACATCCTTGCTTATAAAGATTATGCTAATGTAACCCGATTGTTTCATCTTGCTTGCAAAGCTGAAAGGGAAGTGCAGGGACGACGTGCTAGTGCAAGGTCTAATGTTTCTGCAGGAAAATCTACACCATGGCAACAGCGCACGACTACGTCCATGACCGGCCGTACACCAGCACCAACTCCCTCGCCAAGTCGACCAGCACCCCCGCCTTCCTCCAGCGACAAACCACGTGCATCTTCCACAAATTCAGCAACCAAATCTGCCCAGAAACCCGCAGGTAGTGCCTCTTCAGTAGCTTCCACAGGTAGAACAAGAGATGTTCTGTGTTATCGATGCAAGGGCTATGGACACGTGCAGCGTGATTGTCCTAATCAGCGTGTTTTGGTGGTAAAAGACGATGGTGGGTATTCCTCTGCTAGTGATTTGGATGAAGCTACACTTGCTTTGCTTGCGGCTGATGATGCAGGCACTAAGGAACCACCCGAAGAACAGATTGGTGCAGATGATGCAGAGCATTATGAGAGCCTCATTGTACAGCGTGTGCTTAGTGCACAAATGGAGAAGGCAGAGCAGAATCAGCGACATACATTGTTTCAAACAAAGTGTGTCATTAAGGAGCGTTCATGTCGTTTGATCATTGATGGAGGTAGCTGCAACAACTTGGCTAGCAGCGACATGGTGGAGAAGCTTGCACTTACGACCAAACCGCACCCGCATCCATATCACATTCAATGGCTTAACAATAGTGGTAAGGTCAAGGTAACCAAGCTGGTACGAATTAATTTTGCTATTGGTTCATATCGTGATGTTGTTGACTGTGATGTTGTGCCTATGGATGCTTGTAATATTCTGCTAGGTAGACCATGGCAATTTGATTCAGATTGTATGCATCATGGTAGATCAAATCAATATTCTCTCATACACCATGATAAGAAAATTATTTTGCTTCCCATGTCTCCTGAGGCTATTGTGCGTGATGATGTTGCTAAAGCTACCAAAGCTAAAACTGAGAACAACAAGAATATTAAAGCTGTTGGTAATAACAAAGATGGGATAAAATTGAAAGGACATTGCTTGCTTGCAACAAAAACTGATGTTAATGAATTATTTGCTTCCACTACTGTTGCCTACGCCTTGGTATGCAAGGATGCTTTGATTTCAATTCAAGATATGCAGCATTCTTTGCCTCCTGTTATTACTAACATTTTGCAGGAGTATTCTGATGTATTTCCAAGTGAGCTACCAGAGGGGCTGCCACCTATACGAGGGATTGAGCACCAAATTGATCTTATTCCTGGTGCATCTTTGCCGAATCGTGCGCCATATAGGACAAATCCAGAGGAAACAAAAGAAATTCAGCGACAAGTGCAAGAACTACTCGACAAAGGTTACGTGCGTGAGTCTCTTAGTCCGTGTGCTGTTCCGGTTATTTTAGTGCCTAAAAAAGATGGAACATGGCGTATGTGTGTTGATTGTAGGGCTATTAATAATATCACGATACGTTATCGACACCCTATTCCACGTTTAGATGATATGCTTGATGAATTGAGTGGTGCCATTGTCTTTTCTAAAGTTGATTTGCGTAGTGGGTACCACCAGATTCGTATGAAATTGGGAGATGAATGGAAAACTGCTTTCAAAACTAAGTTCGGATTGTATGAGTGGTTAGTCATGCCTTTTGGGTTAACTAATGCACCTAGCACTTTCATGAGATTAATGAACGAGGTTTTGCGTGCCTTCATTGGAAAATTTGTGGTAGTATACTTTGATGACATATTGATCTACAGCAAATCTATGGATGAACATGTTGATCACATGCGTGCTGTTTTTAATGCTTTACGAGATGCACGTTTATTTGGTAACCTTGAGAAGTGCACATTTTGCACCGATCGAGTCTCGTTTCTTGGTTATGTTGTGACTCCACAGGGAATTGAGGTTGATCAAGCCAAGGTAGAAGCGATACATGGATGGCCTATGCCAAAGACTATCACACAGGTGCGGAGTTTCCTAGGACTTGCTGGCTTCTATCGTCGTTTTGTGAAGGACTTTAGCACCATTGCTGCACCTTTGAATGAGCTTACGAAGAAGGGAGTGCATTTTAGTTGGGGCAAAGTACAAGAGCACGCTTTCAACGTGCTGAAAGATAAGTTGACACATGCACCTCTCCTCCAACTTCCTGATTTTAATAAGACTTTTGAGCTTGAATGTGATGCTAGTGGAATTGGATTGGGTGGTGTTTTGTTACAAGAAGGCAAACCTGTTGCATATTTTAGTGAAAAATTGAGTGGGTCTGTTCTAAATTATTCTACTTATGATAAGGAATTATATGCTCTTGTGCGAACATTAGAAACATGGCAGCATTATTTGTGGCCCAAAGAGTTTGTTATTCATTCTGATCATGAATCTTTGAAACATATTCGTAGTCAAGGAAAACTGAACCGTAGACATGCTAAGTGGGTTGAATTTATCGAATCGTTTCCTTATGTTATTAAGCACAAGAAAGGAAAAGAGAATATCATTGCTGACGCTTTGTCTAGGAGATATACTTTGCTGAATCAACTTGACTACAAAATCTTTGGATTAGAGACGATTAAAGACCAATATGTTCATGATGCTGATTTTAAAGATGTGTTGCTGCATTGTAAAGATGGGAAAGGATGGAACAAATATATCGTTAGTGATGGGTTTGTGTTTAGAGCTAACAAGCTATGCATTCCAGCTAGCTCCGTTCGTTTGTTGTTGTTACAGGAAGCACATGGAGGTGGCTTAATGGGACATTTTGGAGCAAAGAAAACGGAGGACATACTTGCTGGTCATTTCTTTTGGCCCAAGATGAGAAGAGATGTGGTGAGATTGGTTGCTCGTTGCACGACATGTCAAAAGGCGAAGTCACGGTTAAATCCACACGGTTTGTATTTGCCTCTACCCGTTCCTAGTGCTCCTTGGGAAGATATTTCTATGGATTTTGTGCTGGGATTGCCTAGGACTAGGAAGGGACGTGATAGTGTGTTTGTGGTTGTTGATAGATTTTCTAAGATGGCACATTTCATACCATGTCATAAAACTGACGATGCTACTCATATTGCTGATTTGTTCTTTCGTGAAATTGTTCGCTTGCATGGTGTGCCCAACACAATCGTTTCTGATCGTGATGCTAAATTTCTTAGTCATTTTTGGAGGACTTTGTGGGCAAAATTGGGGACTAAGCTTTTATTTTCTACTACATGTCATCCTCAAACTGATGGTCAAACTGAAGTTGTGAATAGAACTTTGTCTACTATGTTAAGGGCAGTTCTAAAAAAGAATATTAAGATGTGGGAGGACTGTTTGCCTCATGTTGAATTTGCTTATAATCGATCATTGCATTCTACTACAAAGATGTGCCCATTTCAGATTGTATATGGTTTGTTGCCTCGTGCTCCTATTGATTTAATGCCTTTGCCATCTTCTGAAAAACTAAATTTTGATGCTACTAGGCGTGCTGAATTGATGTTAAAACTGCATGAAACTACTAAAGAAAACATAGAGCGTATGAATGCTAGATATAAGTTTGCTAGTGATAAAGGTAGAAAGGAAATAAATTTTGAACCTGGAGATTTAGTTTGGTTGCATTTGAGAAAGGAAAGGTTTCCTGAATTACGAAAATCTAAACTGTTGCCTCGAGCCGATGGACCGTTTAAAGTGCTAGAGAAAATTAACGACAATGCATATAGGCTAGATCTGCCTGCAGACTTTGGGGTTAGCCCCACATTTAACATTGCAGATTTAAAGCCCTACTTGGGAGAGGAAGTTGAGCTTGAGTCGAGGACGACTCAAATGCAAGAAGGGGAGAATGATGAAGACATCCACACTACTGATGCATCTATACCAATACAAGTACCAATTTCTAGTCCCATTACTCGCGCTCGTGCTCGTCAACTCAACCATCAGGTGATTACACTCTTGAGTTCATGTCCATCATATTTAGACCATGGAGACCCGTGCACTCTTGTTTTGCTTAGGAATCAGGGAGAAGACCGAAAGGGAAAAGGATTTGAACATGCTGGATTCGGACTGCAGAAGAACACCAACTTGTGACGGTCACCACGGTCAGATGCGGGCTCGGATTGGAATGTTCAAGCACAACATGGAAAGCTTATCAAGTCTACTTTCATATGGATCCGGAATTGTAGTCATATCTGTTCTGAGGCCGCCGTAATCATTGTTTTCTTACCGAGACATTTCCTGCCTTTTCTGCCCATGGTGCTGCGTCACCCTATTTTGGCCCAATGGGTCGTGTATCAAGTTAGGTCCATTAGGGACGCATCCTAGGGTTGCAGCACGACCCCAATACCCTTGTGGTCGTCCTCCCATGTTTATAAACCCCCTAGCCGCCACCAAGAACAGCGGGTTTTGTTTAGATCAAGTTTAGCTCTCGCTACTTGCTTGCAAGCGCGCGTGCTAGTTCAGCCGCCCGTCTTCTTGTCTTCGGAACCCCACCATATTGGAGTTTGACTTTGAAACCTACATTTGGATCTGGTAATTCAGTACTTGTTCTACTTGTTCTTGCTAGTTCTTCGATTGCTTGCAGGACGAGTGCCCTAGTGGCCAGGGTGTCACGCTCCACAAGATCGTGACAGCCATAGGAGGTGGTGTATCGGTTGCTAAGGCGCAGCGTCTTTGGAAGGCTGTAGTCGGGCCGTGAACGTCGTCTCCTCCCCCAATCGAGTTATTCCACACCCTCTCATCGAAAGATCGGGCAATCACCCAACGGGTGCACATCACCAATGAAGGCAAATAAGCACATCATGGAAAGCACTCTTCGTCTACTTCTTGGTGGAGAAAGAATCAATTAGAGATACCAAATGAGCCATCCAAAAACTATCGAGAGAACTTCTTGACTCCACTAGCCCGAGGGAATTCGTAACTGCAGCAAGCACCATATTAAATGGAGCATATCTTTCATCTCCCAAGGTTGTTTAGTGCAAATAAGTACTTGTTGGAAAGCTCTCTTCGTCTACTTTCTGGAGGATGAAGAATCAATGGGAGAAACCAAACGATACGTCCAGAAACTGTCGAGAGAGCTTCGTTCTCCACCACAACTTCTTTCTATTCCTCTATTTAAGCAACTAGCAGCCACCAAAGAACTTGGGTTTTTGTTTGATGTAAGTTTAGCCTTTGCTACTTCCTTGTAAACGCGTGTCGGCTAGACCACCCGGATACTTCAAACAGAACCCCAACTCTATCAAATCCGTGAGCGTCTGCTCTTTATCTTGTTCTTGCTTGTTCTCTATTGCTTGCAGGTTCAAGGCTGTTCTTGGCACGGCAAGAGCAGCAACAACAGGAGCCGGTGTAACAATCGCTAAGGCGCAGCACCCTTGTGGTTGTTGTAGTCGGATAGCACAACGTCGACCTCCACCCTAAATCGTAGTTATCAGGAGATAGTGTACCTGTCGCTCAAGGCGCCACACCATCTTGGTTGTGGTAGTCGGGCAGCCAACATCGTTCTCCAACAAGTTTTCCACCTCCATCATCTCTCATTGAAAGATCGGGCACCCTTCTACCTGTTGGGTTTATCAAGTGGTATTAAATTTCAGGTTGCTCGGTGAGAGATCTCTATCTTCCTTGTTTTATTTACCTACAATCCACTTTTGCCCAAAGATATATTTAGAGCAGAAATTCACCTAAAAACAGTTTGAGCCTTTGCTTTACTACTTAGTTTTCGACTTGTTGAATTCACGGTTGCTGCATTTGGGTCGAGTTGCTGGTCTAAAGTTTTCTTACCGTTAGAGTTTCGAGTTTTCGCCACCTTGTTTCAATCACCAGTTTAGACCTCTTGCTGCAATTCAACCAAAAAGAAGAGAAAGCATAAGGCGAGTGCATAAAAAAGTCGCACTAATCAGCAAAACAAAAAAAAGACACGTGCAAAAAAAAAGAGAGAAAAAACCAGTTCTGAATTTTGGTAGATAAAATTTGTAAGTGCAACAAAACAAAAGGTAGTTTGTGTGCCTTCTTTTTATAGTTTTAGAAATCAGATTGCTGTTCTGAGCTTTTGGTGATACTATTTGTGTAACGGCTCGTGTCTCTATTACGGTTTGGACTAGGACCAGCACAACACCATTGTGGAACGTTTATTCAACTTGTTGTGGCTAACGTGGTACTAGCTATTCCTTGGAACTATTGAAATTGCAGCTACCTATAAATCCACAAATTTTTCTACAACACCACCAGGTTGTGCTAGCTGCCACCGTTGTTGTTGTTCTTGCTGTTTGTTGGTACCTCCTGTATTGTGTGGTGAGAATTTGTAAGAGCTTGATTTCTTGCTAGTGAGGCAGTATTTATCCATCCACATCCTAGCAACTACTAGGCTGCATTACTTGTTTTTGTATCTCTTTTGCACTAACCATGGCAGAGGATGCAAATGCGCGGCCTCCACATTCTCCACGAACAGCGGGCATCATTCAACATTTTGAATGTCAAGTAAGGTTGCACACAGATGCTCTCAACGAAGATGTTCAAGTAACCAATGAGCGCATTGATCAATTAGAAACAACACAAATTATTGCCAACAACACATTGACCACATTGGAACAAACACTTGCTGCTACTAACACCTCTCTTGCAGCAATTATTACATGATTAGATAGGATGGAACAATTTGGGCGTGAAGGTAGGCAACAAGGTGATAATGACGGTAATGGTTCCATTACTAGTACAACAAGAGATGATGATATGGAGTATTCAGCGGACACCGAGCATGAGGACCGATCTAATAGGCATCGACGACACTAACGACGCGATCGTCATGGCATGGGTGGTTGACCTCCACGACGTGAGGTACGTGAAAATGATGATTCTCTAGGAAGAATTAAATTTTCAATACCACCTTTTGATGGAAAATATGATCCTGATGCACATCTAACTTGGGAACTATCGGTAGATCAAAAATTTGCATCCTATGAATTTTCTGAAGTTAACAAGGTTAGAGCTGCTACTAGTGAATTCACTAACTTTGCTTCTATTTGGTGGCATGAGTACCAAACTACACACCCAGCTGCCATACCACAAACTTGGAATGCTTTAAAAAGAATCATGCTTAGTCATTTTGTTCCTTTCTATTATGCTCGTGACTTATTACATAAATTACAACAGCTTAGGCAAGGTAACAAATATGTTGGGGAGTACTATCAAGAATTACAAATAGGCATGCTAAGATGTGGTCTGGTAGAAAATGAAGAGGCTGCAATGTCTATGTTCGTGGGTGGTTTAACAAGAGAAATTTAAGATATCTTAGCTTACAAGGACTACAATAACATTACTCGATTATTCCATTTTGCTTGTAAGGCTGAAAGAGAAGTGCAGGGACGACGCATGAGAGCTAACATTTATGCAGGTCGCAATACACCATGGCAGCCCCGCACTAGTGCTGCTAGCACTAACCATGATTTTCAGGGAGATGTTTCCAACCGGTCATCCACAACAACATCGAAATCAGCACCTTCTCGTGCTATTGAGATAGGGAAAGCATCCTCCTAAGCTGCAGCCAAATCATCTTCTATTGCTTCCATGGGAAGAACAAAGGACATATAGTGCCTCCAATGTAAAGGATTTGGGCACATCCAAAGGGACTGCCCAAGCAAGCGTGTGCTAATTATAAGAGAAAATGGTGAGTACTCATCAGCCAGCGATTTAGATAATGATACATATGCCATGCTTGTTGCCCAAGATGCAGAAAAGGAGAATAATGATGTAGGGCACATTGGGGCTGCATATGCTGAACACTATGAGAGCCTGGTTGTAAGACGTGTCTTGAGTGCCTAAATTATTAAAGCTGAACAAAACTAGCGACACAACCTGTTCCAAACTAAATGTGTAGTTTTGGAACGATCTTGTCATATTATAATTGATGGAGGAAGCTGTAACAACTTAGCAAGCACCACCATGGTAGAGAGGCTTGGGCTGAAAACGCTTCCACATCCACACCCCTACTACATACAATGGTTCAACGACAGTGGTAAGCTTAAGGTAACACGTATGGTCCGTGTGGAATTTACAATTGGTTCATACCATGATTATATTGATTGTGATGTGGTACCCATGCAAGCTTGCTCTATGTTATTTGGTAGACCATGGCAATTTGATAAGGACACCATGCATCATGGTAAAACAAATCAATACTCTTTTATGCAAAATGAGAAGAAGCTTGTTTTGGACCCTATGTCCCCTGATGATATCTTGAAAGATGAAGTTGCTAGAGCATGCAAAGAGAAAAAACAAATCTGTTCATAATAAAAATCTAGATGTTACAAAGGAATTGGTACAACCTAAGAGTGATAATTCAAAATCTGCTCATGTAAGGAAAAACGAAATACAACTGAAAAGTGCTTGTTTCCTTGCTTCCAAATCTGATTTACTTGAATTAAACAATGTTGATGCAATCTGTTATGTGTTTATATGCAAGGATGCTTTGTTCTCACTTCACAACATACCATCTACTTTGCCTTCTACTATCACTAATCTTTTGCAGGACTATGCTGATGTATTTCCAAAAGAAGTGCCACCTGGGCTGCCACAGATAAGAGGAATTGAACATCAGATTGACCTCATCCCAGGGGCTTCCTTGCCAAACCGAGCGCCATACAGGACGAACCCAGAAGAAACCAAGGAGATTCAGCGACAAGTACAAGAATTGCTCGATAAAGGATATGTGCGTGAGTCCCTTAGTCCTTGCTCTGTCCCTGTTTTACTAGTCCCAAAGAAAGATGGCTCATGGCGCATGTGTGTAGATTGTCGAGCAATTAATAACATTACCATCAGGTATCATCATCCTATCCCTAGGTTAGATGATATGCTGGATGAACTTAGTGGCTCGATGGTTTTCTGTAAGATTGACTTTCATAGTGGATATCACCAAATTCGCATGAAGCTAGGAGATGAATGGAAAACAACATTTAAAAGCAAGTTTGGTTTGTACGAGTGGTTAGTCATGCCTTTTGGTCTTACTAATGCACCTAGTACTTTCATGAGATTAATGAACGAGGTTTTATGTGCTTTCATTGGAAGATTTGTGGTCGTCTACTTTGATGACATCTTGATCTATAGCAAATGTCTAGTAGATCATCTTAATCATCTACGTGTTGTTTTTAATGCTTAACGTGAAGCACGCTTATTTGGTAACCTTGACAAGTGCACATTTTGCACAGACCGTGTCTCTTTTCTTGGCTATGTTGTGACACCACAGGGAATTGAAGTTGATCAGGCTAAGGTGGAGGCCATACATAGCTGGCCAGTCCCTACCATGGTCACGCAAGTCCGAAGCTTTCTCGGGCTTGCTGGGTTCTATCGTCGATTTGTGAAAGATTTCAGCACCATCGCAGGGCCGCTGCACGAGCTTACGAAGAAGGGTGCTACATTTTTGTTGGGGACTTGTTATCAAATGCTATGAATTAAGAACAAGGCAACACAAAATGTTAAATATTGATGCCCTTCGTCCGTTGAAGCATTATCTCCCCAAGGATTTAATGAACTCCGGACGAAGGCCATGAGCAAAATGTCACGAAGGTTTTACCTTCGTGATCAAACTTGTAAAACAATGAAAAATGAAATATAAAGTATAAGACATTGGGGGAGAATGTACCAAAAACAAATAATATTATTCACATATTTTATTATATGAACATAAATATTAAAACATAGTATTAGGGCATATTTATACCTTCGCCTTGGAGGAAAGAAATAATTCAAGCGTAATGTTCCAGCAATTACAAGATTCCGTGAACAGTGTCGGGGTACTGTTCACCTATTTATAGGCACAGGGTGCAACCTGCGTAAAATTACATTTAAGTCCTTTATAATTGACTACAATAATGACACAAAACATCATGGGTCTTTAAGTCAATCCATCTTTAAGTCGGTTCGGCCCTTCGTCTTGAGATCTATCATTGTGCCGAAGCTCTCTAGGTAATAGCTTCGGCGCTTGCTCCTGAGAGGGTCTATCGAAGGTGTTCTTTTTCTTTAGGATCTTCGGCTACGAAGCATACCCCCAACAGTAGCCCCTTTGCGGTGCTAGATCATTTTTCGTAATGAGCTTGATCCGTGAAAAAGTCTTCTAGGCTTCGGGATGCCGAAGATCCGAAAAACACCTTCACTGAGCTCGTTGGCGAGAAACAATTAAAATAATCCGCGCTGAGACCGAAGCTGCTGAGACTGTTCTGATTTCCGAAGCCATGAAGCGGTCTGGGCTAGTAACATCGGAGGACGTCCCTGCCACTGGAGCAGAGCAAGTTGATGTTGAGGAGACCGATTCTGAGGATGATTATAGCAGCGCGGTGCCGAGCAAACCCAGCCATTTGGATTTTGGAAAATCCACAGTCTCCGAAGGTGACCTACCTAAGATGTTGAAATTGGGCTATTTCAATGAAGAAAAGAAAGAACTGGTTCGCTTTGGTGGAGAGGAAACTACTCTGAAGCCAGGAAAAGATGAAATAGTAGTTTTTAGAAGTTTCTTCAAAGCTGGCTTGAGATTCCCTTTAAATAAGATGATTGCTGATGTGCTGAAGAAGTTTGGGATCTACTTTCATCAGCTAACTCCTAACGCTATCGTTAGGCTTAGCGTTTACATTTGGGCTCTCCGAAGCCAAGGGGTGGAACCATTTGCCGAAGGTTTCTACCGAGTGCATGAGCTGCATTACCAAACCAAGGCCAGAAGAGATGGGTTACATGAAAACTTCGACTGCTACAATTTTGCCTACCAGAAGACTACAAAATTTCCCGTGATCAGCTACCGAAGCAAGTGGCCGGCTGGCTGGAAATCGGAAGGGTTCTACGTCAAAGTTGATGAAGATAAGGAGAAGTTGGTCCAGAGTCCGTTAGAGCTGATCTTCGGAGAGACCAGACCCCGTGTAATATGACACCAGAGGGTCCAACCCAAATTGCACTGGCTGAATTCAGGATTATCGCAGAGCACATTGGCACTAGGGATTTAGTGCAGGAATTTTTGGCTTTCAAAGTGTTTCCAACTATGAAAGAGTGGGCCATGCCGAAGCTTGAAGGGAAAAAGGAGGGAGAACTTATCCGGCTGCCCTACCATTACAAATTCAAAAGACATTTGGAAAGTAATGTGCAACGAAATACTTGGAAATTAATGGTTGGATACAATCGAAGTAATGTGCAACGAAATACTTGGAAATTATTCTAAAAAAGAAGATCAATTGATGACAGCGGCCTTCGGCACCCGTCTGAAACGAAGGCTAAACCGAGTGATGGATGCTATAGGCTTTGAATATCTTGACTACGAGCGACCAGACAAGGGTGCCGAAGGACAAAAAAGAAAAAGAGTAGCTAGTGCTCAGAAGAAGGACGATGAAGATCAATCAAAGAAGAAAAAACAAGAGTCTGAGGCGAAAACAGTTGCTTCGAAGAAAAGAAAGGCCTCGACTCCGAAGCAAAGATCAATTGATGAAAAAGAAAGGACTTCTGCGACATCCTCTGCTACTGAAATAGAGGAAATCCTAAAGGTAATGACTGAAACTTTTCCTGTCAAACTAAGTCCACTGGGGCTACATCTGACGAAGCTTTTTCAGAAGGAAAAGGAGCCCACAAAAACGAAGGCACCTAGGCCAAAGAGGCAACGAATCGTTATTGTGACAGAAGTTATTGAAGCAACACCACCAGGAGCTTCAGCTCCGAAGGTGCCAGCTATTGAAAGCATGACAGCTGCTAAAGCTGTACCTTCGGAGGCTGCCGCAGAAGAGAACAGAGCCGAAGATGCCAAATCCGAAGATATTAATTTAGAGAGCATACCTGCTGATATAGACAAAATGCTACTAAACATGGCCGTGGAAGAAGCTGCCGCAACCACCGAAGAGACTACGGCCGCAAAACCCGAGAAGGAAGAGATGACCGAAGATACTTCGGAAGATGAAATTTTTGACTTTCAAAACATAGTTGGCCAAGAGCTGACAAAAGCTGAAAAAGAGGAACTAAAAGAATATGCTATATCCTGCGGGTATCGGCCGGGAGCGCTTCTCTTCGGTGGCATTGATGACGAAAGGTTAGGCTGCATACGAGATCAGACTGGCGCGAAGGTTATCGGTACTCTATCAAAGAGTATCGGTTTCCCAAAGCTCGAAGCAAATATCAGCCGCTACCGACGACAACACATTGTCGGCAGTTTGTTTTATTCCAATTTTAAGGTAAACAACTTTTGTCTAACCTTTATTATTTGTAATATCATAAATGTTTTCTAACGGAGGTTATCTATCCGCAGAGTATGCTTTTGAGCAAGGCTTTAAAAATGCAACAGGACTTAGAGGATAAGAAGCACAAAGTTATAATTGAGAACTTGGAGAACAAGATAAAAGAGCAATCAGTTGCCATCGAAAAGAAAAACTTCGAGCTTCAAACAGCCGAAGGCTTATTAGCGGATGCTGAAGCCAAAATAACAGAATTAAATTCGAAACTTCTTTCTCAATCAGAAAATTTCGAACAAGAAAAGCTGAAGCTTGATGCAAAACTTGAGGCCGAAGTCCAAAAAAGTTTGGAGCTGAAAGAATCTTTGACACGCCTTCAGAATAAATGCCTGGAGTTCAGCAATCGATGCGTTCAACAGCTGTAGCAGGTGTTCTATTTTGTTGGAGCCAGCAGCGAGAAGTTCACTCCTTCGGCTGAAGACCTGCCTGGTGCCTTCGAGCATATTGAAGGTGAAATTAATGATCTTGACGAAGTCATAGCTGGGCATGGTGACTTCTGTGCCCTGGTTGCTTCTCGGGGCACAGTTGTTGCCTTTTTGAAGTCCGGCTGTGAACACGGAAAGGTTGTCAATAGACCCAACTTCAGCTTGTCACCAGCAGACTTAGATAACATTCCCATCCTGGCCCGAAGTATCGTGAATAGATTTATAAAATTAGTATGGTCAAAGGTTGGACGGAGTAAAGCTGGTTACGAAGCTCGAAGCCACCTTAAGCCGGTAACAAAATCATACCTTATGCTTAGCTTTTCTTTTGAATTTTGAATTTAGCTTATAATACTTACATACAGGATGACCAAGCCGAAGCTGAAGCTACGGAGTAGAAAGACGAAGCTCCATGAATGCTGACGAAGCTTGAGTAATCTGTAGAAATAGCTCAAAAAACTCCTGTGATAACTTGTATATGATGTAATTAAATTTCACTTTGTGGACTTTATCCATACCTTGTAATATAATCTTACCTTTCCTTCAATGTATAAAGTGCTTTGGTGTGGACGAAATTAATATTTTTGAGCTGAAGGCGAAAAACACCTTCCCTTCTTTACGTACACAGCGAAGCATAAAATTGCATCTTTTTCCCTTTTTTCCAAAGCCTTCTCTTTCAAAGCCGAAGCAAGTGTGTATGTTATGATGATGATGATCCTATGTATGTCTAAGTGAATGTTTATGAATGCAAATGTCTGATGTAATGTATCGTGCAAATGAATGTTCAAAGATACATACGAAACCATAATCACAACTCTTATTCCCTTAGGAATAACAAATTTTTGTCGTTTATTTTTTGGCTTCACCGCTTATTTTTCGGTTTATCAGCACTGACTTTTCGCTGTCAGCCTCCCTTAGGAGCTTCTTCGCCTTTTATTTCGGCGGTATTCGCGTTGACTTTTCGCGCTTCGCCTTATATTTCGGCGGAATCAGCGTTGACTTTTCGCTGTAAGCTCTGCATTCCCTTAGGAACGACTTTTGAGCAGAAAACTTACGCTGCGCTCCCTTAGGAACGGCTTTTTGTAGCTTCATCGTGCTCTGCATCCCCTTAGGGACGTCTTTCGAGCTTCTCCCTGTTTTTCCTTTTTCTCTTTTGCACTCGATGGTGCATGCCCAGTTTTTACATTTACATCTTCGGGGGATATTGCTCTTGTAGAGCTGTTATAAAAAAGAGAAATTACAAGTTATGGCCCCATTAAAAACCTTTCTCCCCCTTTGAAAAGGAAAATGGTGCCATAGGAAAAAAATAAAAAATATTACATCAGGTTACTAATAATACCGCCGAAGCTCATCCGCATTCCAAGATCTAGGAATCTCGTTGCCGTCCATATCCTTCAACCTGTAGGAACCGGGTCTTGACGAAGATACTACCAGGAAAGGTCCTTCCCACTTCAACTGTAGCTTGCCTACTGTATCTGGGTTGGCAACTCTTCGAAGTACCAAGTGTCATGGCTTAATATTTTTTAACCGAACCTTTCTGTCACGCCATTTTATTGTTTCGGCTTGATATTTATTGATATTCTCCATAGCCTGAAGCCTGATCCCTTCTATAGCATCTTTTGCCATAGAATAATCAGCTTCGTCCTCTGCCGAAGCCACTGTTCTTATTGATCCCGCTTTAGCTTCTTCTGGGGTTATTGCTTCGTCACCAAACAGCAATTTAAATGGTGTAAAACCTGTTGACCTTGACATTGTTGTGTTGTGGCTCCACACCACTTTGATTAATTCGTCCGGCCACTTCCCCCTAGGATTATTCCTGTCATTATAATGCCATTAGCTCTTTTGACAAGTCCATTTGACTCCTGATGCCAAACTGATGCAAAATGGATCTTCATGCCAATTTGTTCACAAAACTCTCTGAAAGCTTCGGCATCAAACTGCGTTCCATTGTCCACGGTAATGGCCTTCGGCACTCCGAAGCAACACACAATATTTTGCTAGAAAAACTTTTGAACAGTGACCGAAGTTATTGTGGCTAAAAGCTTCGCCTCAATCCATTTAGAAAAATATTCTACTACCACTACAACATATCTTAAATTCCCTTGTGCTGGTGGAAGTGAGCCTAGCAAATCAAGGCCCCACCTTTGCAATGGCCAAGTGGGCTGTATTAATTGAGTTAGAGACGAAGGTTGTTTTTGATCTCTTGCACATTTTTGACAACCTTCGCATTTTTGGACTAATTCTGCTGCATCCGAAGCTGCCTTCGGCCAATAGAATCCTTGACGAAAAACATTACCCAACAAAGGCCTAGATCTGATGTGAGATCCACACAGGCCTGCATGTATTTCTTTCATCAGCTCTATACCTTCAGCTCTAGATAAACATTTGAGTAATGGAGAACAGACTCCATGCTTGTATAACTACCCTTCTATTATTACATATGGACGGGCTCTTGCCGCTATTCTCTTATGATAAGCTTCGTCATCTGAAAGGAAATTGCCCTGAAGAAAAGACATGATCTCAGTTCTCCAATCTTTGCAATAAACAGGAGATATATTGAGCACTGCTCTTTCAAGAAGGTCAACCGAAGGTGCTTTTATTGTTTCAAAGAATACTTCCGAAGGTAATGGCAGCCCCTGTGCCGCTGACTTGTCTAGTAGATCAGCATGTTCATTTTCTCCTCGTGGGATATTCTTGACAGAAAACCCTTCGAAGGAAGCTTCAAGTCTTCGAACTGTATCCAAATATTTCTCAAGGTTCGGATCTCTTGCTTGCAACTTTTGTCAACATGGCCAGAAATAACTTGGGAATCAATTTTGAGAACCGCCCTTCTTATTTCCATTGCCTTCAATTTCCGAAGACCCAAAAGCAAAGCTTTGTATTCAGCAATATTATTTGTACAACTGAAATCAAGTTTCACTGTGTAGCATGTTCTGACATTGGAAGGTGCAATTAAAACGGCAGCTGCACCTGCCCCGAAGGTTCCCCAGGAACCATCGCAGAATACTGTCCAAGCTTCGGCATCTTTACTTGCTTCTTCCTCCTGAGCCCCTTGCGTCCAGTCAGCGATGAAATCTGCTAGCGCCTGGGACTGAATCGAAGATCTATGCACATAATCAATCCTGAACTCATTGATTTCCGCAACCCAATTTTCCAATCCTTCCAGTAGCTTCTCTGTTTCTCATAATATCCTTCAAAGGCTGTGATGAAGGAACAATTATATGGTATGCTTGAAAATAATGTCGAAGCTTCCTCGAGGCCATTAAAATAGCATACAACACCTTCTCCAATTCAGTATAGTTTTTCTTTGATAAACTAAGAACTTCGGAAATAAAGTATACTGGAGCCTGCTTTTTCAATTGCCCTTCAAGCTTCTCCTGAACAAGCGCCGCACTTACTACAGAGTGCGAAGCTGCCACATACAGCAGCAGAGGAGCCCCTGGCGCTGGTGGAGTTAGAGTTGTTAAATCTATCAAATATTGTTTCAGTTCTTCGAAGGCTTTTTGCTGAGCTGATACCCATTGAAAAACTTCGGCTGACTTCAGCACTTCAAAGAATGGTAAATTTCTCTCTGCTGATCTGGATATAAATCGATTCAAAGATGTCAGTCTTCCTGTTAGCCGTTGAGCCCCTTTCTTTGTGCTTGGCGGCTCCATCCGAAGGATAGCTTCGATTTTATTTGGATTAGCTTCGATCCCTTTTGTTGAAACCAAACAACCAAGGAATTTCCCCTTCTTTACCCCGAAGACACATTTTTCCGGATTCAGCTTCATACTAGCTTGCCTAAAATTAGCGAATGTCTCCTGCAGATCAGCAATGTGATTTTCTTGCTTCGTGCTTTTTACTATGATATCATCAACATATGTTAGCAAGTTTCTGCCTATCTGAGAATGAAGGACCTTTGCTGTCATTCTGCTGAAGCTTCCTCCAGCATTCTTGAGCCCCCCAGGCATCCGAAGGTAACAATATGTACCACTGGGGGTGATGAAGCTGGTTTTTGGCTCGTATTCCTTCTTCATCCAGATTTGATGGTAGCCTGAATAACAATCTAGTAAACTCATGAGCTCTGACGAAGCTGCTGTGTCTACCAGAGAATCTATCCTTGGTAATGGAAATTCATCCTTCGGACAAGCCTTGTTGAGATCAGTAAAATCAATGCACATTCTCCATTTACCATTGGCTTTCTTCACCATAACAGTGTTAGCTAGCCATTTTGGGTATTTTACTTCTCTGATGACTCCAGCGCTGAGGAGTCTTTTCACTTCATTCCGAGCACCTTCGGCTTTGTCATCAGACATCTTCCGAAGCCTCTGCTTTCTGGGTCTGAAGGATGGATCAACATTGAGCGAGTGTTCAATAACATCCCTGTTGACACCACAGAGATCATTAGCTGACCATGCGAAGACATCTTTGTTGTTGAACAGGAACCTTATTAGGGTTTTCTCCTGCTCTTTAGACAATTGAGATCCCAATAGCACCTTCTGTTCTGCTATATCGTCACATAAGAGCATGGGCTTCGGCTGATCAGCCGAAGCAGCCTTCTCCCTTCTGTACTTGTATTGCTCACAAGCTTCGGCTCCATCTATGTTATGGATTGCTTTTGAATCTTTCCAATTTCCTTCGGCCTTTCTGGCATCTTCCTGACTTCCATGAATAGCAATAGGCCCTTGATCCGAAGGTATCTTCATGCAAAGATATGCTGGGTGAAGAATTGCTTCAAATGCATTGAGTGTTCCACGACCAATGATTGCGTTGTAAGGGTATTCCATGTCAACAATATCAAACACAACTTATTCAGTCCTTGTATTGTTGATAAATCCGAAAGTTACTGGCATCGTGATCTTGCCGAGTGCTACAATCTGCCTTCCTCCGAAGCCACAAAGGGGATGTGTAGCATCATGGATCTTATCTTCGGGCTGTTGCATCTGTCTGAAGGCCTTAGCAAATATAATATCCGTTGCACTGCCTGTGTCAACCAAAACATTGTGGACCAGAAATCCTTTGATAACACAAGAAATAACCATAGCATCGTTGTGAGGGTAATCCTTGAGCTGAAGGTCCTCTTGGGAGAAGGTAATCGGGATGTGGGACCATCTTGACTTGATGAAGGGTCCTTGCACCCCGACATGCTATACCCTTCTTTGTGCCTCCTTCTTCTGCTTCTTGTTGGTTGGCTCTGAGCATGAACCGCCTGTTATCGAGAGTACGAGCTTCGGATCCGAAGCAACTCCAGCTTTGAACGAAGCCATCAGCTCAGAAAGTGGAAGTGAGTTCACTGGAGGTGGGCGCCAATGTTGGGTACTGGTTCTCAAATGCTATGAATTAAGAACAAGACAACACAAAATGTTAAATATTGATGCCCTTCGTCCGCTGAAGCATTATCTCCCCAAGGATTTAATGAACTCCGGACGAAGGCCATGAGCAAAATGTCACGAAGGTTTCACCTTCGTGATCAAACTTGTAAAACAATGAAAAATGAAATATAAAGTATAAGACATTGAGGGAGAATGTACCAAAAAAATAATATTATTCACATATTTTATTATATGAACATAAATATTAAAACATAGTATTTGGGCATATTTATACCTTCGCCTTGGCGGAAAGTAATAATTCAAGCGTAATGTGCCAGCAATTACAAGATTCCGTGAACAGTGCCGGGGTACTGTTCACCTATTTATAGGCACAGGGTGCAACCTGCGTAAAATTACATTTAAGTCCTTTATAATTGACTACAATAATGACACAAAACATCATGGGTCTTTCTTTAAGTCAATCCATCTTTAAGTCGGTTCGGCCCTTCGTCTTGAGATCTATCATTGTGCCGAAGCTCTCTAGGTAATAGCTTCGGCGCTTGCTCCTGAGAGGGTCTGCCGAAGGTGTTCTCTTTCTTTAGGATCTTCGGCTATGAAGCATACCCCCAACAGTAAAATGTTGGGGACTTGTTCTCAAATGCTATGAATTAAGAACAAGGCAACACAAAATGTTAAATATTGATGCCCTTTGTCCTTCAGAACATTATTTCCCCTAGGATATAATGATCTTCGGACAAAGGTCATGAAGGACATACCTTCATCAAGCTTGGAGACAATTAAACAACAATATGCTTTCGATGCTGATTTCAAAGATGTGCTTTTACAATGTAAAGAAGGAAGGGCATGGAACAAATTTGTTCTCACTGATGGCTTTGTGTTTCGGGCTAACAAATTATGCATTCCAGCTTGTTCTTGCGTATATTATTATTACAGGAAGCACATGGAGGTGGGTTGATGGGACATTTTGGTGTGAAGAAGACAGAAGACATATTAGCAAGCCATTTCTTTTGGCCAAAGATGAGAAGAGACGTGGAACGATTTGTTGCTCGCTGCACCACTTGTCAAAAAGCTAAGTCCCGTCTTAATCCACATGGTTTATACATGCCTCTCCCTGTTCCTAGTGCACCATGGGAAGATATTTCTATGGACATCGTTTTAGGACTGCCTAGAACAAAGAAGGGGAGGGATAGTATTTTTGTTATTGTGGACAGATTTTCTAAAATGGCACACTTTATACCATGTCACAAAACTGATGATGCTACCCATGTTGCTGATTTGTTCTTTTGGGAAGTTGTTCGTTTGCATGGGGTTCCAAACACTATTGTTTCTGATCGAGATACTAAATTTCTTAGTCATTTTTGGAAAACATTATGGGCTAAGTTGGAACTAAATTGCTCTTTTCTACTACTTGTCACCCTCAAACCGATGGACAAACTGAAGTCATAAACCGTAGTTTATCTACCATGCTTAGGGCTATTCTGAAACATAACATCAAATTATGGGAAGAATGTTTGCCTCACATTGAGTTTGCTTATAATCGTTCGCTGCATTCTACAACTAAACTATGCCCTTTTGAAATTGTGTATGGTTTTGTCCCTCGTGCTCCTATTGATCTTGTCGCCATCCCACATTCTGAAAAAATGAATTTTGATGCTTCTTGCCGTACTGAACTGATTATAAACCTGCATGAACAAACTAAAGCAAATATTAAAGCCATGAATGCTAAGTATGAACAAGCAGGTAGCAAGGGTAGAAAGCATATTACCTTTGAACTTGGTGATTTAGTATGGGTGCATTTAAGGAAAGATAGATTCCCTGATTTGCGTAAATCTAAATTACAACCTAGAGCTGCTAGGCCCTTCAAAGTGCTTCACAAAATTAATGATAATGCATATAAAGTTGAATTGCCTGCAGATTTTGGGGTCAGTTCCTCTTTTAACATTGCAGATTTGACACCATACTTGGGAGAGAACGACACGTTTGAGTCGAGGACGACTTTGTTGCAAGAAGGGGAGGATGATGAGGACATCACTATTATTGATACAACCACACCAGTGACCCCTACACCATTCGTAGCTAATCAAGGACCAATGGCACGAGCCCGTGCACGTAAAATTAATTATCAGGTGAACTCGTTCCTTGCTGTTGAAGCTAATTCTTCTTTAAATGAGGTACTAAAGCATGGTGATAACTTTATTATGCTTAGGTGTTTGGGAGTTGAACCATCTTGGAGTGAAGAAGGCAGAAATGTGATTAAATCTGTTGGACTCGAAGGGATTTCGTAACTGCAGCAAGTGCAAGTTGAAGAGGCCATGTCTTTCAACTCCCAAGGCCAATGAAGGCAAATAAGCACTTGATGGAAAGCACTCTTCGTCTACTTCTTGGTGGAGAAAGAATCAATTAGTGATACCAAATGAGGCGTCTAGAAACTGTCGAGAGAACTTCATGACTCCACCAGCCCGAGGGAATTTGTAACTGCAGCAAGCACCATATTAAATGGAGCATATATTTCATATCCCAAGGTTGTTTAGTGCAAATAAGTACTTGTTGGAAATCTCTCTTCGTCTACTTTCTGGAGGATGAAGAATCAATGGGAAAAACCAAACGACACATCCAGAAACTGTCGAGAGAGCTTCGTTCTCGACCAGAACTTCTTTCTATTCCTCTATTTAAGCAACTAACAGCCACCAAAGAACATGGGTTTTTGTTTGATGTAAGTTTAGCCTTTGCTACTTCCTTGTAAACGTGTGTGTCGGCTAGACCACCCGGATACTTGAAACAGTACCCCAACTCTATTAGATCCGTGAGCGTCTGCTTTTTATCTTGTTTTTGCTTGTTCTCGATTGCTTGCAGGTTCAAGGCTATTCTTGGCACGGCAAGAGCAGCAACAACAGGAGCCGGTGTAACTATCGCTAAGGCGCAGCACCCTTGTGGTTGTTGTAGTCGGATTGCACAACGTCGACCTCCACCCTAAATCGTAGTTATCAGCAGATGGTGTACCTGTCGCTCAAGGCGCCACACCATCTTGGTTGTGGTAGTCAGGCATCCAACGTCGTTCTCCAACAAGTTTTCCACCTCCATCATCTCTCATCGAAAGATCGGGCACCCTTCTACCCGTTGGGTTTATCAGATTTGTTGCTCGCTGCACAACATGCCAAAAAGCTAAGTCATGCCTTAATCCTCATGGTTTGTACGTGCCTCTACCTGTTCCTAATGCACCATGGGAGGATATTTCAACGGACTTTGTTTTAGGACTGCCTAGAACAAAGAAGGGGAGGGATAGTGTTTTTGTGGTTGTGGATAGATTTTCTAAGATGGCACATTTCATACCATGTCATAAGACCAATGATGCTACTTATGTTGCTGATTTGTTCTTTCGTGAAATTGTTCATTTGCATGGTGTGCCAAACACAATTGTTCCAGATCGTGATGCAAAATTTCGTAGCCATTTTTGGAGAACTTTGTGGGCTAAATTAGGAACTAAGCTACTATTTTCCACTACATGTCATCCCCAAACTGATGGACAAACTGAGGTTGTGAATAGAACTTTATCTACCATGCTTAGGGTTATTTTGAAAAAGAACATAAAAATGTGGAAAGAATGTTTGCCTCATGTTGAGTTTGCTTACAACCATTCACAACATTCTACTACTAAAAAGAGCCCTTTTGAGATTGTTTATGGATTTGTACCTTGAGCCCCTATTGATTTGCTGCCTCTACCAACTTCTGAGAGATTGAATTTTGATGCTAAACAACGTGCTGAGTTGATGTTGAAAATGCATGAGACCACAAAGGAGAACATAGAAACCATGAATGTTAAATATAAACTTGCTAGTAGTAGAGGAAAGAAGCATGCCACCTTTGAACCAGGTGATTTGGTTTGGCTGCACTTGAGAAAGGATAGGTTTCCTGATTTGAGGAAGTCAAAGTTGCTTCCGAGAGTCAATGGCCCTTTTAAAGTTGTAGCTAAGATCAATGATAATGCATGCAAACTTGAGTTGCCTGCAGATTTTGGGGTTAGCTCCACATTTAACATTGCATATTTGAAACCATATTTGGGCGAGGAAGATGAACTTGAGTCGAGGACGACTCAAATGCAAGAAGGGGAGGATGATGAGGACATCCCTCCCAACGATACACCCATACCTACTACGTAGCTAGGACCAATGACAAGAGCTCGTGCACGAGAGCTAAATTATCAGGTAAACTCGTTCCTCGATGTCCATAAACCATCATGCATGAATGGGGTACTACTAAATTGTTGTGATGCTTTTCTTAATCATAGGATCTTGGGACATGAACTAGATTGGAGGGAGAGCAATTACGACAAGAAAACAAGTGTGGATGATCTGATGCGACCATACCAGTTCGGACCTCCAGGAGGGGGCAACTTCGGAAGGCCATAACTCTTAGCTCCGAATATTGTTTGAAGCCCATGAGTACTTGTTGGAAAGCTCCTGAAGTGTACTTTCAGATGGATTCAACCGCATGACGAAATTCCAATGGAGTTAAGCAGAATTGCCAAAATGACGTTTAGTCTTCCAGTCTTTGGCTGAGACCCAGTCTTGGGCTAAGGCCCTTGTATCTAGTTTAGACCACTAGGGGCCCATTCTAAGTTAGGGTTACACCCCTCCGCGCCTCTTGGCTGCTCCCCCACCTATATAAACCACCAGCAGCCACCATTTGAGACTTGGGTTTTGTTTGGTTGTAAGTTTAGCTGCTGCTACTTCCTTGCAAACGCGTGTGTCGATTAGACCACCCGATCGATTTGCTTGATTCAGAACCCCAACTTCGTGTGTATCAGATTTTTCCTTTGGGCAAGGTCTGTGTGTTGTTTGCTTGTCCACTTGTTCTTGCTTGTTCTTCGATTTGCTTGCAGGTTCAAGGTTGTTCTTGGCACAGCAAGAACAAAACAAATTGGAGGCGGTGTAACTGTCGCTAAGGCGCAGTGCAGCCCTTGTGGTGTTGTAGTCGGGCAGCTCAACGACGATCCTCCTCAAATCGCGTTATCCCCCACTCTCATCAAATGGTCGGGAGCAAACCCCAGCGGGTTCCATCACTGGCGAAACCAAAATGTACAAGTATTTAAAGCAAAACTTCTAGTGGAAGAGGGTGAAGGTTGACGTTTTGATGTGCACCCGTTGGGTGATTGCCCGATCTTTCGATGAGAGGGTGTGGAATAACTCGATTGGGGGAGGAGACGACGTTCACGGCCCGACTACAGCCTTCCAAAGACGCTGCGCCTTAGCAACCGATACACCACCTCCTATGGCTGTCACGATCTTGTGGAGCGTGACACCCTGGCCACTAGGGCACTCGTCCTGCAAGCAATCGAAGAACTAGCAAGAACAAGTAGAACAAGTACTGAATTACCAGATCTAAATGTAGGTTTCAAAATCAAACTCCAATATGGTGGGGTTCCGAAGACAAGAAGACGGGCGGCTGATCTAGCACGCGCGCTTACAAGCAAGTAGCGAGAGCTAAACTTGATCTAAACAAAACCCGCTGTTCTTGGTGGCGGCTAGGGGGTTTATAAACATGGGAGGACGACCACAAGGGTGTTGGGGTCGTGCTGCAACCCTAGGATGCATCCCTAATGGACCTAACTTGATACACGACCCATTGGGCCAAAATAGGGTGACGCAGCACCATGGGCAGAAAAGGCAGGAAATGTTTCGGTAAGAAAACGATGGTTACGGCGGCCTCAGAACAGATATGACTATAATTCCGGATCCATATGAAAGTAGACTTGATAAGCTTTCCACGTTGTGCTTGAACATTCCAATCCGAGCCCGCATCTGACCGTGGTGACCGTCACAAGTTGGTGTTCTTCTGCAGTCCGAATCCAGCATGTTCAAATCCTTTTCCCTTTCGGTCTTCTCCCTGATTCCTAAGCAAAACAAGAGTGCACGGGTCTCCATGGTCTAAATATGATGGACATGAACTCAAGAGTGTAATCACCTGATGGTTGAGTTGACGAGCACGAGCGCGAGTAATGGGACCAGAAATTGGTACTTGTATTGGTATAGATGCATCAGTAGTGTGGATGTCTTCATCATTCTCCCCTTCTTGCATTTGAGTCGTCCTCGACTCAAGCTCAACTTCCTCTCCCAAGTAGGGCTTTAAATCTGCAATGTTAAATGTGGGGCTAACCCCAAAGTCTGTAGGCAGATCTAGCCTATATGCATTGTCGTTAATTTTCTCTAGCACTTTAAACGGTCCATCGGCTCGAGGCAACAATTTAGATTTTCGTAATTCAGGAAACCTTTCCTTTCTCAAATGCAACCAAACTAAATCTCCAGGTTCAAAATTTATTTCCTTTCTACCTTTATCACTAGCAAACTTATATCTAGCATTCATACGCTCTATGTTTTCTTTAGTAGTTTCATGCAGTTTTAACATCAATTCAGCACGCCTAGTAGCATCAAAATTTAGTTTTTCAGAAGATGGCAAAGGCATTAAATCAATAGGAGCACGAGGCAACAAACCATATACAATCTGAAATGGGCACATCTTTGTAGTAGAATGCAATGATCGATTATAAGCAAATTCAACATGAGGCAAACAGTCCTCCCACATCTTAATATTCTTTTTTAGAACTGCCCTTAACATAGTAGACAAAGTTCTATTCACAACTTCAGTTTGACCATCAGTTTGAGGATGACATGTAGTAGAAAATAAAAGCTTAGTCCCCAATTTTGCCCACAAAGTCCTCCAAAAATGACTAAGAAATTTAGCATCACGATCAGAAACGATTGTGTTGGGCACACCATGCAAGCGAACAATTTCACGAAAGAACAAATCAGCAATATGAGTAGCATCGTCAGTTTTATGACATGGTATGAAATGTGCCATCTTAGAAAATCTATCAACAACCACAAACACACTATCACGTCCCTTCCTAGTCCTAGGCAATCCCAGCACAAAATCCATAGAAATATCTTCCCAAGGAGCACTAGGAACGGGTAGAGGCAAATACAAACCGTGTGGATTTAACCGTGACTTCGCCTTTTGACATGTCGTGCAACGAGCAACCAATCTCACCACATCTCTTCTCATCTTGGGCCAAAAGAAATGACCAGCAAGTATGTCCTCCGTTTTCTTTGCTCCAAAATGTCCCATTAAGCCACCTCCATGTGCTTCCTGTAACAACAACAAACGAACGGAGCTAGCTGGAATGCATAGCTTGTTAGCTCTAAACACAAACCCATCACTAACGATATATTTGTTCCATCCTTTCCCATCTTTACAATGCAGCAACACATCTTTAAAATCAGCATCATGAACATATTGGTCTTTAATCGTCTCTAATCCAAAGATTTTGTAGTCAAGTTGATTCAGCAAAGTATATCTCCTAGACAAAGCGTCAGCAATGATATTCTCTTTTCCTTTCTTGTGCTTAATAACATAAGGAAACGATTCGATAAATTCAACCCACTTAGCATGTCTACGGTTCAGTTTTCCTTGACTACGAATATGTTTCAAAGATTCATGATCAGAATGAATAACAAACTCTTTGGGCCACAAATAATGCTGCCATGTTTCTAATGTTCGCACAAGAGCATATAATTCCTTATCATAAGTAGAATAATTTAGAACAGACCCACTCAATTTTTCACTAAAATATGCAACAGGTTTGCCTTCTTGTAACAAAACACCACCCAATCCAATTCCACTAGCATCACATTCAAGCTCAAAAGTCTTATTAAAATCAGGAAGTTGGAGGAGAGGTGCATGTGTCAACTTATCTTTCAGCACGTTGAAAGCGTGCTCTTGTACTTTGCCCCAACTAAAATGCACTCCCTTCTTCGTAAGCTCATTCAAAGGTGCAGCAATGGTGCTAAAGTCCTTCACAAAACGGCGATAGAAGCCAGCAAGTCCTAGGAAACTCCGCACCTGTGTGATAGTCTTTGGCATAGGCCATCCATGTATCGCTTCTACCTTGGCTTGATCAACCTCAATTCCCTGTGGAGTCACAACATAACCAAGAAACGAAACTCGATCGGTGCAAAATGTGCACTTCTCAAGGTTACCAAATAAACGTGCATCTCGTAAAGCATTAAAAACAGCACGCATGTGATCAACATGTTCATCTATAGATTTGCTGTAGATCAATATGTCATCAAAGTATACTACCACAAATTTTCCAATGAAGGCACGCAAAACCTCGTTCATTAATCTCATGAAAGTGCTAGGTGCATTAGTTAACCCAAAAGGCATGACTAACCACTCATACAATCCGAACTTAGTTTTGAAAGCAGTTTTCCATTCATCTCCCAATTTCATACGAATCTGGTGGTACCCACTACGCAAATCAACTTTAGAAAAGACAATGGCACCACTCAATTCATCAAGCATATCATCTAAACGTGGAATAGGGTGTCGATAACGTATCGTGATATTATTAATAGCCCTACAATCAACACACATACGCCATGTTCCATCTTTTTTAGGCACTAAAATAACCGGAACAGCACACGGACTAAGAGACTCACGCACGTAACCTTTGTCGAGTAGTTCTTGCACTTGTCGCTGAATTTCTTTTGTTTCCTCTGGATTTGTCCTATATGGCGCACGATTCGGCAAAGATGCACCAGGAATAAGATCAATTTGGTGCTCAATCCCTCGTATAGGTGGCAGCCCCTCTGGTATCTCACTTGGAAATACATCAGAATACTCCTGCAAAATGTTAGTAATAACAAGAGGCAAAGAATGCTGCATATCTTGAATTGAAATCAAAGCATCCTTGCATACCAAGGCGTAGGCAACCGTAGTGGAAGCAAATAATTCATTAACATCAGTTTTTGTTGCAAGCAAGCAATGTCCTTTCAATTTTATCTCATCTTTGTTATTACCAACAGCTTTAATATTCTTGTTGTTCTCAGTTTTAGCTTTGGTAGCTTTAGCAACATCATCACGCACAATAGCCTCAGGGGACATGGGAAGCAAAATAATTTTCTTATCATGGTGTATGAGAGAATATTGATTTGATCTACCATGATGCATACAATCTGAATCAAATTGCCATGGTCTACCTAGCAGAATATTACAAGCATCCATAGGCACAACATCACAGTCAAAAACATCACGATATGAACCAATAGCAAAATTAATTCGTACCAGCTTGGTTACCTTGACCTTACCACTATTGTTAAGCCATTGAATGTGATATGGATGCGGGTGCGGTTTGGTCGTAAGTGCAAGCTTCTCCACCATGTTGCTGCTAGCCAAGTTGTTGCAGCTACCTCCATCAATGATCAAACGACATGAACGCTCCTTAATGACACACTTTGTTTGAAACAATGTATGTCGCTGATTCTGCTCTGCCTTCTCCATTTGTGCACTAAGCACACGCTGTACAATGAGGCTCTCATAATGCTCTGCATCATCTGCACCAATCTGTTCTTCGGGTGGTTCCTTAGTGCCTGCATCATCAGCCGCAAGCAAAGCAAGTGTAGCTTCATCCAAATCACTAGCAGAGGAATACCCACCATCGTCTTTTACCACCAAAACACGCTGATTAGGACAATCACGCTGCACGTGTCCATAGCCCTTGCATCGATAACACAGAACATCTCTTGTTCTACCTGTGGAAACTACTGAAGAGGCACTACCTGCGGGTTTCTGGGCAGATTTGGTTGCTGAATTTGTGGAAGATGCACGTGGTTTGTCGCTGGAGGAAGGCGGGGGTGCTGGTCGACTTGGCGAGGGAGTTGGTGCTGGTGTACGGCCGGTCATGGACGTAGTCGTGCGCTGTTGCCATGGTGTAGATTTTCCTGCAGAAACATTAGACCTTGCACTAGCACGTCGTCCCTGCACTTCCCTTTCAGCTTTGCAAGCAAGATGAAACAATCGGGTTACATTAGCATAATCTTTATAAGCAAGGATGTCCTGAATTTCCCTATTTAACCCGCCCAAAAATCTAGCCATAGCAGATTCCTCACCCTCCTCTATGTTACAACGCAGCATACCCATTTGTAATTCCTGATAATATTCTTCTACACTTTTAGTACCCTGTCTAAATTGTTGCAACTTGTTTAACATATCACGTGCATAATAAGAAGGAACAAATCTAGCCCGCATGACCCGTTTCAACGCATCCCAAGTTTGTGGCATGTTATTAGGATTCTTCTTACCATGTTCTATCCACCAAACAGAAGCAAAATCAGTAAACTCACTAGTAGCAGCTCTAACCCGCGCATTCTCAGGAAATTCATGGCATGCAAACTTTTGATCAACCGCAATCTCCCAAGTAATGTAAGCATCAGGGTCATATTTACCATCAAAAGGAGGTATTTTAAATTTAACCTTACTAAAAGCATCATCATTACCATGTACCTCATGTCGGCGAAAACCACCCATACCTCTACGGTTAGTACGTAGTCGCCGGCGATTAGGTGCTTCTTGGTCATCTTGTTCAGTATCAGCAACATAGTCATCCCAGTTACCTTCGGCGCCCTCATCACGCCCACCATTGATATTAGCATGCATCTCATCAAACCGCCTCAAGAGTGCGACAAGGCTCTTGTCAATATGAGCAACTGTCATTTCCACATTTGCAAGTTTGGTGTTTGTGTCGATCTGTGTGGCCTCCAATTGCCCCATCTTTTCATTCGTCACCTGCATGTCATTATCAAGACCTTCCGTGTGCGTCTTCACCAGCCTTACAAAGTGTTGTATGATACCCTTGGTGCGAGGAGAGTGTGGCATATTACGAGAAGCATCATCAACCTCCAATCCTGCCATGGTTAGACGAACAGAGGCAACAAGAAAAAAAACGTGAAGGAATGAAAACTCTACAACTATTAGGATGTAGCTACTGCAAGGCGCTCACTCTCAACCTGCCACACAAGCTCTTACCAATTCTTACCTTGCACAACAGGAGGGGTCAGCAACCAACAAGTCTGCAACCGTGGAATAAGTGTATCGGTGCCGCAGCAACACGACCTGTCAAACTGTAGTCGAAATATGTAGAGTTGTAGGTGGGCTGAAGCAAGGAATACACTAGTACCACGTTAGTTACAAAAGCAAGCTGAATAATCGTTCAACGGTGGTACTGTGCTGGTCCTAGGCTAAACCATGCTAGAGACGTGAGCCTAGGCACAAAGGTAGTCACTAAAAAAGAACAACTAGCACAGCACAAAGAGAAACAACAGATTTAGAGATTCAGCCCCCTTCTTCTTCTTTTCCTTTTTTTTTCTTTTCTATTCTTTTTTTTTTCTTCTTCTTCTGTTTTTTTTTGCAGGGGCCTAAACCCTTTTTTTTCACTATGACAACCCAAACAATAAAGATATTGCTAACAGCCCCTTTAAATCAGATTTAACAAATCTTGTTAATATAGAAAGTCCAGAAATCTCTACGATAATTGCGGAGCGCTCAGAACGAATTTTGAGATAAGGTCAGATCCGTTGGAAAGAAGATAAGATAAGCTTTCCAGATTGTATTTAAACTTCCAAATCGGATATGATATGTATCCGTGGTGGCAAAAACGAACCAGAGATGTTTTTGGTGATGGTGGATCTCGTGGTGACCAAAACGTGGTAGAACTCAAAACTCTAAAGGAATAAACTAAGACCAGCAACTCGACACAACCGATGCAACCAAAAACTCAACAAGCCCTAACTAAGTAGTACTAGTAAATGCTCAATGGTTTATAGGATTGCGGTAAAACTAATCTACTATTTTTTGGCTTTTTCTGGACTATAGGAGATAAGAAAACAGCGAAGAAAAGTAAATCTCTCACCGATAAACCTTGCTCTGATACCAACTGATGTGCACCCGTTGGGTGATTGCCCGATCTTTCGATGAGAGGGTGTGGAATAACTCGATTGGGGGAGGAGACGACGTTCACGGCCCGACTACAGCCTTCCAAAGACGCTGCGCCTTAGCAACCGATACACCACCTCCTATGGCTGTCACGATCTTGTGGAGCGTGACACCCTGGCCACTAGGGCACTCGTCCTGCAAGCAATCGAAGAACTAGCAAGAACAAGTAGAACAAGTACTGAATTACCAGATCTAAATGTAGGTTTCAAAATCAAACTCCAATATGCTGGGGTTCCGAAGACAAGAAGACGGGCGGCTGATCTAGCACGCGCGCTTACAAGCAAGTAGCGAGAGCTAAACTTGATCTAAACAAAACCCGCTGTTCTTGGTGGCGGCTAGGGGGTTTATAAACATGGGAGGACGACCACAAGGGTGTTGGGGTCGTGCTGCAACCCTAGGATGCATCCCTAATGGACCTAACTTGATACACGACCCATTGGGCCAAAATAGGGTGACGCAGCACCATGGGCAGAAAAGGCAGGAAATGTTTCGGTAAGAAAACGATGGTTACGGCGGCCTCAGAACAGATATGACTATAATTCCGGATCCATATGAAAGTAGACTTGATAAGCTTTCCACGTTGTGCTTGAACATTCCAATCCGAGCCCGCATCTGACCGTGGTGACCGTCACAAGTTGGTGTTCTTCTGCAGTCCGAATCCAGCATGTTCAAATCCTTTTCCCTTTCGGTCTTCTCCCTGATTCCTAAGCAAAACAAGAGTGCACGGGTCTCCATGGTCTAAATATGATGGACATGAACTCAAGAGTGTAATCACCTGATGGTTGAGTTGACGAGCACGAGCGCGAGTAATGGGACCAGAAATTGGTACTTGTATTGGTATAGATGCATCAGTAGTGTGGATGTCTTCATCACGTTTCTAAGTATGTGGTCGCCTGTGAAGTATGTTAGCGCGTGAAGGCCGAACATGAGCAGCTCGCAGGTTTATTGAAGCCATTGGAAATTCCAGAGTGGAAGTGGGAGCGTATCACCATGGATTTTGTGGTTGGCTTACCTCGTTCTCCTCGAGGCAAGGATGCTATATGGGTGGTAGTGGATCGCTTAACTAAGTCTACGCACTTTATTCCCATGAAGACCACAAATTCAGCTTCAGAGTTGGTTCCCTTGTATATGATAGAAGTAATCAGGCTCCATGGGGTGCCTAAGTCTATTGTTTCAAATCAAGACTCCAAATTTGTATACAAATTTTGGGAGAGTCTTCATAGTGCTTTGGGTACCAAGCTCTCTCTTAGTGTTGCTTTTCACCCTCAGACTGATGGTCAGTCTGAGCGAACTATCCAAACCTTGGAAGATATGTTGCGTGCTTGTGTTCTGTCTTGGAAGGGTAGCTGGGAGGATCATCTCGCCTTGGCTGAGTTCGCTTATAACAACAGCTACCAGGCTAGCATGAAGATGGTACCATATGAGGCCTTATTTGGCAGGCGGTGTATCTCCCCGTTGTGCTGGGAGACTTTGGGAGAGAGATCTCTGGTTGGTCCTGATTGGGTTCAGCAGACATCTGAGAAGGTTTGAGAAATTCGTCAGATTATTTTGGCCGCTCAGAGCCGTCAGAAGAGTTATGGTGATGTGAGGAGGCGGGACATGGAATTTGCAGTGGGTGATCAAGTCCTTCTCAGGGTATCACCTACTAAAGGAGTTGTTCGGTTCGGTGTCTCCAGGAAGCTTAGCCCGAGATACATTGGACCGTTCTCTATCTTGGCCCGGGTTGGCAGCTTGGCGTATCGCTTGCAATTGCCAGATTCCATGGCAGGGGTACAATCAATATTTCATGTCTCTATGTTGAGGAAGTTTTTGCGGGATCCGGACCATCAAATCGAGTTGGAACCGATTGCTGTGCAGCAGGATCTGACTCTGGAGTGTCGCCCGGTGCGTATCTTGTAGTCCTCAGAACGTGTCATGAGAAGGAGATCAATTAAGTATGATAAGGTCTTGTGGACTAATTAGTATGAGCGCGAGGCTACTTGGGAAATTGACGAGCTGATGCGGCAGAAGTACCCTGTTGGGGGTATGCTTCGTAGCCGAAGATCCTAAAAAGAACACCTTCGAAAGGTCTTCTCAGAAGCAAGCGCCAAAGCTATTATCTATAAAGCTTCGGCACAAAGGCAAATCTCAAGATGAAGGGTCGAACCGACTTAAAGATGAATTGACTTAAAGACCTATGATGTTTTGTGTCATTATTGTAGTCGATTGTAAAGGACATAAATGTAATTTTGCACAGGTTGCATCCTGTGCCTATAAATAGGTGAACAGTATCACGTCACTGTTCACGCGATCCTGTAATCACTGACACGTCACGCTTGAATTATTGCTTTCCGCCAAGGCGAAGGTATAAATGTGCCTAAATATTATGTTTTAATGCTTGTATATTCATATAATAAAACATGTGAATATATTTTATATTTTATATTTCATTTTTCATTCTTTGTTGTCTTACAAATATGATCACGAAGGTGAAATCTTCGTGATACTTTACTTATGACCTTCATCCGAAGCTCATTAAATCCTTGGGGAGATAATGCTTCAGCGGACGAAGGGCATTTATACTTAACATCTTTGTGTTGCCTTGTTCTTAATTCGAAGCATTTGAGAACAAGTCCCGAACATTAGCCCCCACCTCCGGTGAACTCACTTCCACTTTCTAAGCTGATGGCTTCGTTCAAAGCTGGAGTTGCTTCGGCTCCAAAGCTTGTACTCCCAATAACAGACGGTTCATGCTCAGAGCCAGCTAACAAGAAGCAGAAGAAGGAGGCACAGAGAAGGGTACAACATGTAGGGGTGCAAGGACCCTTCATCAAGTCAAGATGGTCACACATCCCGATTACCTTCTCCCAAGAGGATCTTCAGCTCAAGGATTACCCTCACAATGATGCTATGGTTATCTCTTGTGTTATCAAAGGATTTCTGGTCCACAATGTTTTGGTTGACACAGGCAGTGCAGCGGATATTATATTTGCTAAGGCCTTCAGACAGATGCAAGAGCCCGAAGATAAGATCCATGACGCCACACATCCCCTTTGTGGCTTCGGAGGAAGGCAGATTGTAGCACTTGGCAAGATCACGATGCTAGTAACCTTCGGATTATCAACAACACAAGGACTGAACATGTTGTGTTTGATATTGTTGACATGGAGTACCCTTACAATGCAATCATTGGTCGTGGTATCTCAATGCTTTTGAAGCAATTCTTCATCCAGCATATCTTTGCATGAAGATACCTTCGGATCAAGGGCCTATTGCTATTCATGGAAGTTAGGAAGCTGCCAGAAAGGCCGAAGGAAACTGGACAGATTCAAAAGCAATCCATAACATAGATGGAGCTGAAGCTTGTGAGCAATACAAGTACAGAAGGGAGAAAGCTGCTTCGGCCGATCAGCCGAAGCCCATGCTCTTATGTGACGATATAGCAGAGCAGAAGGTGCTATTGGGATCTCAATTGTCTGAGGAACAGGAGAAAACTCTGATAAGGTTTCTGTTCAACAACAAAGATGTCTTTGCATGGTCAGCTAATGATCTCTGTGGAGTCAACAGGGATGTTATTGAACACTCGCTCAATGTTGATCCATCCTTTAGACCCAGAAAACAGAGGCTTCGGAAGATGTCTGATGACAAGGCCGAAGGTGCTCGGAAAGAAGTAAAAAGACTCCTCAGCGCTGGAGTCATCAGAGAAGTGAAATACCCAGAATGGCTAGCCAACACTGTTATGGTAAAAAAGGCCAATGGCAAATGGAGGATGTGTATTGATTTTACTGATCTCAACAAGGCTTGTCCGAAGGATGAGTTTCCATTACCAAGGATAGATTCCCTAGTTGACGCAGCAGCTTCGTCAGAGCTTATGAGTCTGCTAGATTGTTATTCAGGCTATCATCAAATTTGGATGAAGAAAGAGGATGAGCCAAAAACCAGCTTCATAACCCCTAATGGAACATATTGTTATCTTTGGATGCCTGAGGGGCTCAAGAATGCTGGAGGAAGCTTCAGCAGAATGACAACGAAGGTTCTTCATTCTCAGATAGGCAGAAATGTGCTAACTTATGTTGATGATATCATAGTAAAAAGCACGAAGCAAGAAAATCACATTGCTGTTCTGCAAGAGACCTTCGCTAATTTTAGACAAGCCGGTCTGAAGCTGAATCCAGAAAAGTGTGTCTTCGGAGTGAAGAAGGGGAAATTCCTTGGTTGCCTAGTTTCATCAAAAGGGATTGAGGCTAATCCAAATAAAATCGAAGCTATTCTTCGGATGGAACCACCAAGCACAAAGAAGGGGGCTCAACGACTGACGGGAAGACTTGCATCTCTGAATCGATTCATATCTAGATCAGCAGAGAGAAATTTACCATTTTTTGAAGTGCTGAAGTCAGCCGAAGTTTTTCAATGGGGATCAGTTCAGCAGAAAGCCTTCGACGAGCTGAAGCAGTATTTGATAGATCTAACGACATTAACTCCACCAGCGCCAGGGGCTCCTCTGTTGTTATATGTGGCAGCTTTGCACTCAGCGGTAAGTGCGGCACTTGTCCAAGAGAAGCTTGAAGGGCAAACCAAAAAGCAAGCCCCAATATACTTTGTCTCCGAAGTCCTTAGTTTATCAAAGAAAAACTACACAGAATTGGAGAAGGTGCTGTATGCTGTTTTGATGGCTTCCAGGAAACTTCGACATTATTTTCAAGCATACCATATAATTGTTCCTTCTTCACAGCCTTTGAAGGATATTATGAGAAATAGAGAAGCTACTGGAAGGATTGGAAAGTGGGTTGCGGAACTCAATGAGTTCTGCATTGATTATGTGCATAGATCTTCGATTCAGTCCCAGGCGTTAGCAGACTTCATTGCTCACTGGACGCCAGGGGCTCAGGAAGAAGAAGCAAGTAAAGATGCCGAAGCTTAGACATTATTCTGCGATGGTTCTTGGGGAACCTTCGGTGCAGGTGCAGCTGCCATCTTAATTGCACCTTCCAAAGTCAGAACATGCTACACAGTGAAACTTGATTTTAGTTGTACAAATAATATTGCTGAATACGAAGCTTTGCTTTTGGGTCTTCGGAAGTTGAAAGCAATGGGCATAATAAGGGCGGTCCTCAAAACTGATTCCCATGTTATTTCTGGCCATGTTGACAAAAGTTGCAAAGCAAGAGATCCGAAGCTTGAAAAATATTTGGATACAGTTCGAAGACTTGAAGCCTCCTTCGAAGGGTTTTCTGTTAAGAATATTCCACGAGGAGAAAATGAACACGCTGATCTACTAGCCAAATCAGCGGCACAGGGGCTGCCATTACCTTCGGAAGTTTTCTTTGAAACAATAAAAGCACCTTCGGTTGACCTTCTTGAAAGAGCAGTGCTTAATATATCTCCTGTTTATAGCGAAGATTGGAGAACTGAGATCATGTCTTTTCTCCAGGTCAATTTCCTTTCAGATGACGAAGCTTATCAAAAGAGAATAGCGGCAAGAGCCCGTCCATATGTAATAATAGAAGGGGAGTTATACAAGCATGGAGTCTGTTCTCCATTACTCAAATGTTTATCCAGAACTGAAGGTATAGAGCTGATGAAAGAAATACATGCAGGCCTGTGTGGATCTCACATCGGATCTAGGCCTTTGTTGGGTAAAGTTTTTCGTCAAGGATTCTATTGGCCGAAGGCAGCTTCGGATGCAGCAGAATTAGTCCAAAAATGTGAAGGTTGTCAAAAATGTGCAAGAGATCAAAAACAACCTTCGTCTCTAACTCAATTAATACAACCCACCTGGCCATTGCAAAGATGGGGCCTTGATTTGCTAGGCCCACTTCCACCAGCACAAGGGAATTTAAAATATGTTGTAGTGGCAGTGGAATATTTTTCTAAATGGATTGAGACGAAGCCTTTAGCCACAATAACTTCGGTCACTGTTCAAAAGTTTTTTGGCAAAATATTGTGTGTCGCTTCGGAGTGCAGAAGGCCATTACCGTGGACAATGGAACACAGTTTGATGCCGAAGCTTTCAGAGAGTTTTGTGAACAAATTGGCACAAAGATCCATTTTGCATCAGTTCGGCATCCGGAGTCAAATGGACTTGTCGAAAGAGCTAATGGCATTATAATGACAGGAATAATGAAGTTAATCTTCAACCAGCCCAGGGGGAAGTGGCCGGACGAATTAATCAAAGCGGTGTGGAGCCACAACACAACAATATCAAGGTCAACAGGTTTTACACCATTCAAATTGTTGTTTGGTGATGAAGCAATAACCCTAGAAGAAGCTAAAGCGGGATCAATAAGAACAATGGCTTCGGCAGAAGACGAAGCTTATTATACTGTGGCAAAAGATGCTATAGAAGGTATCAGGCTTCAGGCTGTAGAGAATATCAATAAATATCAAGCCGAAATAATAAAATGGCGTGACAGAAAGGTTCAGTTGAAAAATATTAAGCCAGGACACTTGGTACTTCGGAGAGTTGCCAACCCAGACACAGTAGGCAAGCTACAGTTGAAATGGGAAAGGCCTTTCCTAGTAGTATCTTCGTCAAGACCCGGTTCCTACAGGCTGAAGGATATGAACAGCAGCGACATTCCTAGATCTTGGAATGCGGATGAGCTTCAGCGGTATTATGTGTTACCTGATGTAATCTTTTTTATTCTTTCCTATGGCACCCTTTGCCATTCCAAAGGGGGAGAAAGGTTTTTAATGGGGCCATAGCATGTAATTTCTCTTTTCCTTATATCAGCTCTACAAGAGCAGTATCCCCCGAAGATGTAAATGTAAAAACTAGGCATGCACCATCGAGTGCAACGAGAAAAGAAAAAACACGGAGAAGCTCGAAAGACGTCCCTAAGGGGATGCTGAGCACGACGAAGCTACAAAAAGCCGTTCCTAAGGGAGTGCAGCGTAAGTTTTCTGCTCAAAAGTCGTTCCTAAGGGAATGCAGAGCTTACAGCGAAAAGTCAACGCTGATTCCACCGAAATAAAAGGCGAAGAAGCTCCTGAGGGAGGCTTACAGCGAAAAGTCAACGCTGATTCTGCCGAAATAAAAGGTGAAGAAGGTCCTAAGGGAGGCTTACAGCGAAAAGTCAGCGCTGATACACCGAAAAATAAGCGGTGAAGCCGAAAAATAAACGACAAAGATTTGTTATTATGGTTTCATATGTGTCTTCGAACATTCATTTGCACGATACATTACATCATACATTTGCATTCATAAACATTCACTTAGACATACATAGGATCATCATTATCATAACATACAAACTTGCTTCGGCTTCGAAAGAGAAGGCTTCGGAAAAAAGAGAAAAAGAGGCAATTTTATGCTTCGCTTTGTACGCAAAGAAGGGAAGGTGTTTTTCGCCTATGGCTCAAAAGTATTAATTTCGTCCACACCAAAGCATTTCATACATGGACGGAAAAGTAAGATTATATTACAAAGTGAAATTCAATTACATCATACTTTATACAAGTTATCACAGGAGTTTTTTGAGCTATTTTTATAGACTATTCGAGCTTCGACAACATCTCTGGAGCTTCTTCCTTTTATTCTGTAGCTTCAGCTTCGGCTTGGTCAACCTGTATGTAAGTATTATAAGCTAAATTCAAAATTCAAAGGAATAGGTAAGCATAAGGTATAATATTGTTACTAGCTTAAGGTGGCTCCGAGACTCGTCACCAGCTTTCTCTCGCCCACCCTTTGTCCATATCACCTTTATAAATTTATTCGCAATGCTTCGGGCGTGGTTAGGAATATCATCTAGAATTGCTGGTGATAGGCTGAAATTGGGTTTGTTGATAATTTTTCCGTGCTCACAGCCAGATTTCAGGAACGCAGCAGAAGTGCCCTGAGAAGCTACCAGGGCACAAAAGTCGCTGTGTCCAGCAATAACATCATTGAGGTCATCAATCTCACCTTCGATGTGTTCGAAGGCTCCTGGTAGATCTTCAGCCGAAGAAATAAATTTTTCACTACTGGCCCCGACTGAATAAAACACCTTTTTCAGTCGTTGGACACATTGATTGCTGAATTTCAAACATTTGTTCTGAAGGTCTATCAATGATTTTTTCAAAACTAAACCATTCTGGATTTCAGCCTCAAGTTTTTCATTAAGCTTCATCTTTTCTTGTTCGAAACCTTTTGACTGATAGAGAAGCTTCGTATTCAGTTCTGTTGTTTTAGCTTCGGCTTCCGCTAGTAAACCTTCAGTTGTTTGGAGTTCGAACTCTTTTTTCTCAAAAGCAGTTGTTTGATCTTTTATTTTGTTTTCTAAGTTTTCAATTATAACCTCGTGCTTTTTATCTTCTAAATCCTGTTGCATCCTCAAAGCTTTGCTCAATAGCATACTCTGTACACGAACAACCTTCGTTAGAAAACATTTTTTATGAAAATAAAAAGTTAGAGGGAGATTGTTTACCTTGAAATTGGAATAAAACAAACTACCGACGATGTGCTGTCGTCGGTAGCGGCTAATATCGGCTTCGAGCTTCGGGAAACCGATACTCTTTGATAGAGTACTGATAACCTTTGCTCTGGTCTGATCTCGGATGCAGCCTAGCTTCTCATCATCAACACCTCCGAAGAGAAGTGCCCCTGGCCGATAGCCGCAAGAAATGGCATACTCTTTTAATTCTTCTTTTTTCGGCTTTTGTTAATTCTTGACCAACCAAGTTTTGAAAATTGAAAATTTCATCTTCCAGTGTTTCTTGGGTAGTTTCTTTCTTTTTTTCGGCCTCTGGGGCCGAAGCCTCTTCAGTGGCTCCAGCAGCTTCTTCTGCGGCCATGTCTAGCAGAATTTTATCTATATCAAGAGCCATACTTTCCAAATTGATATCTTCGGCTCTAGTAGCTTCGGCATGTGTGGCCTCCGAAGGTGCAGCTTTAGTAGCTGTTGTGCCTTCAATAGCCGGCACCTTCGGAGCTGAAGCCCTTGGTGGTGTTGCTTCAATCACTTCTGTCACAGTAACAATCCTTTGAATCTTTGGCCTAGGTGCCTTTGTTTTTGTGGGCTCCTTTTCCTTATGAAAAAGCTTCGTCAGATGAAGCCCCAATGGACTTAGTTTGACAGGCAAAGTTTCAGTCATTACCTTTAGGATTTCCTCTATTTCAGCAGTAGAAGATGTCGCAGAAGTCTTCTCTTCCTCATCAACTGATTTTTGCTTTGGGGTCGAGGCCTTTCTTTTCTTCGAAGCAACTGCTTTCGCCTCAGATTCTTGTTTCTTCTTCTTTGATTGATCTTCGTCGTCTTTATTCAAAGCGCTAGCCACTCTTTTTCTTTTTTGCCCTTCGACACCCTTGTCCAGTCGCTCATAGTCAGGATATTCAAAGCCTATAGCATCCATCACTCGGTTTAGCCTTCGTTTCGGATGGGTGCCGAAGGCCGCTGTCATCAATTGATTTTCTTTTTTAGAATAATTTTCAAGAATTTCGTTGCACATTACTTCGATTGTATCCATCCATTCTTGGCAGGGTACTTTGAAATGTCTTTTGAACTTGTAGTGGTAAGGCAACCGAATAAGCGCCCCTTTCTTCTTCTCCCCCTCTAGTTTCGGCATTTCCCACTCCTTCAAAGTAGGAAATACTCTGAAGGCCAAAAATTTCTGCACTAAGTCTCTAGTGCCAATATGATCTGCAATTACTCAAAATTCAGCCAAGGCAATCTGGCTCGGGCTCCCCGGTAACATGTTGCACAGGGGTCTTGTTTCTCCGAAGATCAGTTCTAACGGACTCTGGACCAATTTATCTTCATCTTCATCAACTTTGACATAAAACCATTCAGATTTCCATCCTGCTGGCCATTTGCTTCGGTAACTAATCACTGGGAACTTTGTAGTTTTGCGGTAAGCAAAGTTGTAGCAGCCAAAATTTTCATGCAAACCATCTCCCCTAGCCTTGGTTTGGTAGTGCAGTTCGTGTACTCGGCAGAAACCTTCGGCGAAAGGTTCCATCCCCTGGCTTCGGAGGGCCCAGATATAAACACTCAGCCTAACGATAACGTTAGGCGTCAGCTGATGAAGGTAGATCCCATATTTTTTCAACACACCAGCAATCATCTTGTTCAGAGGGAATCTTAAACCAGCTTTAAAAAGACTTTTGAAAACCACCACTTCATTTTTTCCCGGCTTCGGGATAGTTTCTTCTCCACCAAAATGAATCAATTCCTTCTTTGCTTCACTAAGATAGCCCAACTTCACCATCTTAGGAAAATCAGCTTCGGAGATGGTGGACTTTCTGAAGTCCAGGTGGCTAGGTTTGCTTGGCACTGCACTACTGTAATCATCTTCAGAATCAGTTTCTTCAACAGCAGCTCGTTCTGCTTCGGCAGCAGGGATGTCCTCCAGTGTTACCAACCCAGAGCGCTTCATTGCTTCCGAAATAGGAACAGTCTCAGTAGCTTCGGTCTCATCTCCCTCACGATCGACTCGAGCAGTAGAGCGAACTCTGGCCATTTGATTATGATTTACTTGAAATTTTTGGTGTTGACTTTTTTGTTTTCTCCAAAGCTCTTACTCTTGTGCCGAAGCAGAATCACAAGCGAAGTTTCGTCTGAGCATGATGATTAAGCTTCGGCTATGACTAAAAATTTGACAGCAAAACAGTGCAATAGCAATGAATGACGTGGTAACTTCACACCTACCCGTCTGTTTATATAGTGCCGCAGGTGGGAAGGTGAATCGACAAGGTCTCCAGCACCGAACAAACAGTCACCTGCACTCACTGAACGGTGGGCCACAGGGTCCGAGAAGGTGAATTGCTGGCGCACGCGTAATTGGTGCAAGATGGGGCGCGCGCGACGATTATTTTAATCGTTTCTCGCCAACGAGCTCAGGGAAGGTGTTTTTTGGATCTTCGGCGTCCCGAAGCCTAGAAGACTTTTTCACGGATCAAGCTCGTTACGAAAAACGATCTAGCACCGCGAAGGGGCTACTATTGGGGGTATGCTTCATAGCCGAAGATCCTAAAAAGAACACCTTCGATAGGTCTTCTCAGAAGCAAGCGCCGAAGCTATTATCTATAAAGCTTCGGCACAAAGGCAAATCTCAAGATGAAGGGTCGAACCGACTTAAAGATGAATTGACTTAAAGACCCATGATGTTTTGTGTCATTATTGTAGTCGATTGTAAAGGACATAAATGTAATTTTGCGCAGGTTGCATCCTGTGCCTATAAATAGGTGAACAGTATCCCGGCACTGTTCACACGATCCTGTAATCACTGACACGTCACGCTTGAATTATTGCTTTCCGCCAAGGCGAAGGTATAAATGTGCTTAAATATTATGTTTTAATACTTGTATATTCATATAATAAAACATGTGAATATATTTTATAGTTTATATTTCATTTTTCATTGTTTGTTGTCTTACAAATATGATCACGAAGGTGAAATCTTCGTGATACTTTACTTATGACCTTCGTCCGAAGCTCATTAAATCCTTGGGGAGATAATGCTTCAGCGGACGAAGGGCATTTATACTTAACATCTTTGTGTTGCCTTGTTCTTAATTCGAAGCATTTGAGAACAAGTCCCCAACATACCCCGAACTTTTCGTGATGGGTGAGTTTCTTTGTCTTTGCTAATCTTTCTTTTGTCGTTCCGATAGAAGCGTCAGAATTCGAGGTCGAATTCTTTTTAAGGGGGGTAGAGTGTGATACCCAATTTTCTGAAAAGATGTTGAAGTTTATTTTTCCTCTTTTCTTCTGTGTTCTGTGCTATTGGGGTTTGGAGTTTTAGGAGGCATACCTCAATGAAGCAGTAGAACATTTTTTTGACTTTTACGCTAGGGTCGGGAGCACTGATGTGAGAGCGGGTTTGGGCCATCGATCTCGATCCGATGGATGGGAGCCCACTATTTTTCCCCCCAACCCTAGTCGACCCCCTCTCCTGCCTCTTTTGTTTTGCAGCCCCCCTTGTCCACCCTTTGGCCGCCACCCCCTACCTCTCCTCCTTCCCCAAGTTCTTGCAGCCGCCCCCATCACACAACCCTAGCCGCTGTGACACCCCAGGTGTATATTTCGTGTTATGTCGGGAGATTAATCCTAATCTCGGATACTCAGCGAAAATTTCTATCTCTTTATCACATTTATCTCCATTTATCAAGTTACTCATGAATGTTTCACCAAATTTGGAATTATTCGATCTCAAGAACAACCAAATTTGGAGCCTGTTAAAACTTTTATTTCTCGGAGCAAATGAAAATTCGAAAGTCAATATCATCATGTAACTCCTGTCCAGACTCATTTATTCGGACTCTTGACAGTTGTGATATTATCTGATCTATGTCCGAATCCGCTTTCTCGATAGTCGGTCTACGTCAAAATACTTAATTCGAATCCGCATTCTCCCACAGGATCTCTTTGTGTGAACCTCTAATTAATTCTTATGCAAATCTACTTGTTTTCTCTATATCATTATTCATCTCTATCCATCAAGTGTATCTAAAGTTTTCTATAAGTTTGAACCAAATACACACATGAAAAGATAAATCCTATACATGCTTGAAACTGTTCATCTGAACAAATGCAAATTTTGAAATTCAACCAAACCTTGTAATATTGCTCAAACAACTCTACATCAAATGTACAACAAAAGTTATTGAGGGTTCACATAGAGAAAATGCCAAGGAAATGTCGAGAACATACCCCGATTGCCTTAAAAATATAATTTGAAGCCTTATAATGATACTACTTTGACCAAAGTGAAACTTTAATTTATATTCAAGATATGATGTTTGACCTTTAATAAAAGTTGTAGAACCTGTGTTATACAACAAATATTATATTTAAACCAAGCCTTGATTCAACCTCTAAGTATCTCAAACAGTGCCATCAATACAGAATAAAAATCTGATTTCAGGACTCGAATTCTTTTAAGTCTGAAATCAGCGTCGTTCGGGTCGACGTCTCGCGTTCCCAAATTTTTGTTACACAACTTGAGTTTCTCCAAATATAAAAGTTGTTAGTAACTAAAGGAGGCACATCATATCAAAAGGTGGCATTCATCTGACCCATTTTGACAAGGTTTCACATCCATTCTTTAGGTGAAATTAACCCTCTGACAATAGAAATTTGCACTTAATTATCTCTTAATCTATTTGGCAAATGGCTGAGAACCCTTAATCAAACTTGTAGAGTATTGCGTGGGAAATATCTTTGCTACAGTGACCCATGTCCGAATCCAAGCAGAAGACGCCAAAAATGGCCGCCCAATATCGATACTGTAGCACTCGCCACTTGTTCGACGAATTGCTGCAATGGAGAAACGTGGCCGCCGTGCTCTGGAGCTTCTCCTCCATAAATGGCAGCCCACCTCTTTCTCCCTTCTCCTCCACGCCATTCTCCTACCCTCAGCCTGCCTCCTCACGCGCCGGCTGTCTCCATCCTCCAGCCACCGAGCCCCCCCCCCCACTCTAGCTCGCCCCTCCTCTGTTGCCGCCATGGCATCTCCCTCCCCCAAGCTCCAGCATGCACATGGCAGCATCACGGCGCCCCTCCCTGCGAGCTCGGGTTTCTCCCATGGTGCCACTCCCTAGGCGCGGCGAGCTCCTCTCTGCCCCTGCGATTTCCATGGCTGCGAGCTCCCCCCTGGATGCCATCTTCCCCAGCCATGGAGCCGTCAGCTCCCATCTCATCCCTGTTGTTCACGTGCAGGTTGCAAGATTGAAGAAGGCGCCTTGTCTCAATGACGTGTGGGCCCAAGGCATGGTAAGGGTGTTTCAAAATTCTAGATTTTTGTTATTTCTTCACAAATGCATATCTCGAGTTTTAGAGCTCCTAAAATCGCGAAACTTGTTTTGTTGCCTTCCTTATGAAATGCTCTAACTATTGGATCTATATGTTGATATGTTTTAGTGGAAAAGTTTTTCTATAGAAATTCGTATTTAAAAACTGGTTTGCAAAATAAATGAACTTGCTTCTCTCCATAATTTTATTAATAAAAATCCAAAAATGATGAAACCTGTTTTGTTAGTTAGATTTTGTCATACTCCATCAAGGAAAAATATAAAACTTATATGTTGTTCACTGTTTTCTTGGTGTGTTAATTAAAACATATTAAATAGTAAAAAGATGATTGTTTTGCATGTTATTTTTGGATCTGTAGCTCTAGAGCCCCAAATGGATTGAAAGTTTTACAGTAGACCCTCTATGTGATGCTTAGTGACTGGAAAGAATTTCATGATTTATGGTCGATGTATCACTGAGTTAGTGATTTAACTTTTTTTGATGCATATTAAGTAATTTTAAATGGTTTATAAATAATATATGAATGTAAAAATAGAAAATAGTGTTCCACTGTCCTTGCATGATATTATAGTAGCCTAAGAAAACTTAATATGGTCATGCATCCATAGAAAATAATTAATTTTAGAAGTAACTTGCTCTCACAAGCTTTATTGCATTAACAATTTGTTATTTTTGTATTAAATAAAATATAAAACCTGGGCATGTGAAATTTATACATTTGTCATGATTTGTTATTACCTATGCCTCATAAAAATTCCAGCCCCAAATTAGATAGTTTCATATGGTGCTAAAATGACACACATTTTATAATTATAAGAAGAATTAGAGACAAATTAGAAGTAAACAAAAGCATGCATGTTTCTTGAAATGATTAAGTGTCTTGATATAAATTGAAACTTGATAACTAAGTCACAATGATTTAAACTTGAGAAATTGGTGGTAGTATCTCTCTATGATTTTGCTTCGTAATTTAGTTGAGTGCTCTCGTGCTTGCAAACTGAAATCCCTGCGTGAAAAGTGTTGGTTGTGCTCTCGATTTTGAGTAGACACATCGAGTGATCAAGTAGGCTCGTAATACAAGTTGTGTAATGGAGTTAGTTCATTTTAGAATGATTGTTGAAATGCTCCGTTCATAAGATGAACATGTACGGTTATTTTGAATCGAGTCGATGTGGTGTGATGATGATATTCGTGATTAAACTGGAAGTCATGTGTTTGCATAGTAAAACTTAGTTTTAAGTTGCAAGCGATGCGGGAAATATTTTAGTAAAGATATATGTGAAATGTGAATGATTTATTCTAAGTATATGGTATGTAGTGTAGTGGTGGTATGAAAAATAGGTTAGCACACAATTGGCTAGTTGGCGAGTTCGATTGGAATTGTTTAGTTAAATTGAATTGTAAGGTGAAGTGATGGCATGACTTCGTGACCATCACGCCATCGGTTAAATAACTATACTTAAGTGTTAAAAACAGCTAGAGTAGCAAGTGGATGGTAATTGTAAAGGCTAGGTGGAAAATGAAGTGAAATATTGTCGTAGTTAGGACTGCACGCACTATTTTCGTCGTACTGTTTGTTTAATAAACTAAATTGTGTTTTCTGTAGAAAATCCATATATAAAAGTTATAGATAACTTTATTATCTTACCTGTGTTAAAATTTGACAGCCATAAGTCTGATCGTTTAGAAGTTGTGCTTTTTACAAATTCAGTAACTGAATCTGCCCAAATTATGTACAGATTTCAGAAACTGCATTATTTGTCTAATTTAATATTACAATCTATTCATGGTCGTTGTAAGAAAGTTGTAGATGCTTTTCTTATCTTGCTTGTGTTAAAATTTCATAACCATAGGCCTGACAGATTAGAAGTTATGAATTTTACAAACTGGTTGTTGTGTTCTGTCCACTGTCAGAACAGATTTCGAAAACTGTAATGTTTGATTTGATTAAACCTGGAATCACTTGTTGGTGATTATAAAAGTTATGTAGTTCTTTTGCCAAGCTTTCCAAAAAGTCTTGGATCACTCTTTTTGGTGGTCTAAAGATTAAGTTATGAATGTTTAAAGTGTGAAAACTGAATCTGTCCAGTTCTGGATAGCAAAGTCTTCTAGTGTCTTTTATTCTTAGTTAAATATTGAATCACCTTGAGATGTTTATAAATTATATGTATACAATTTAGTTACCTTTCCAGAAAGTCTAGGATCAATTTTTTTGGATGTATGAATCTTTAGTTATGAATTTTTAAAGTTGCAAGTCTGAATCTGTCCAAATCTGGATAGAGCTGTTGTGCTAGCACTATTTGACGTTGTTAAGTGTCTAGTCACCTTGTGATGACAATACCAAAGTTGTAGAGCACTTTTTAAGCTTTCCAGAAAGTTCTAGTTTGATATTTTTGGACTAATAATTGAAGAGTTATGATTAAAACAAGTAACTGTTGTATTGCTGCCTAAAAATTCTGCTAGTGCTTATTTGATTGTTAGTTCACCCTTTTGGCTAAAAATGGTTGGTTAGCACTAAATTAATATAGACTTGCCATGACTAAGTTTAATAATGCATGTGTGTCATGTTTTATATGTTTCTTCTCTAGTTGATTATGATATAGGAGTTTCAGACATTGATGCCTAGGTCCTATTTAAACTTACGTTGTCTTGGTTGCTTTTGTGTGATTAATAGAAGAACTAATGAAAAGCCGTAGCAAACTAAATAAATGCTCATGCTTGTGAGGTCATGTTTGTATTGGTTAAGTATAGTAAGTGTCGTCATATTTCCAGTAGTAGTGACTACGTATGCCCGATGACGTGTAGATAACTAAAACTAACGTGTGGTTGTCTACGGTGTCTTCCAATTTAATATTTAGTTCGCCACTGTGACTTTGTATATCTTGTGCTACTGTTGTGCTACTTTTATTATATTCATACATATGCATGTTGCATCTCATTTAGGACCGAGAGATAATGATCGTGCAAGTGATGTGGTGCCAACCACAAGATATAGTTGGTTGACGACCTGAAGAATGGACTTAACCAGTGGATGCTCGACAAGCGAGTACCCACCCCAGCAAACACTATCTAAGTGTTAAATTAAAGGCAAGCCCCGGTTTTATGCATAACCATTTATATATGCTATTTTACTACACTTAATGTTTGTAGGCTTGTACTGTGCACTTAAGTGTAGGAGTTGACTGGAACCTTAGTTGCATGAACTTAGGATTCCTTTTAAGATGGATAGTAGTATGCTAGGTCGAGTAGCTGCTTTGCTAATTAGGGATCTCGGTAGAAGTCGAGTGATTTTTCTAGCACTCACGCGAGGTCAGGAATTGGTTGTATCCATTTTGGTAACGGAATGATGATGGTCTGTGGACACGGATCCATGGGGATGCGTTGTCTACGAGACGAAATTGGAATAAGGATTAACGTGTGGACCTGTGTCAAGCGTTTGAACGTACTAAACACATGCCGAGAAAATGGTAAATCGGTAAGCCTAGTACCTGAGTGAACCTAGCAGCAGACTTTACCCCTCACGCGACCTGAGACATGGTCTCCCATTCCAGTTATGGTGGGTACAAGTGTTGTCACTACACGACGGCAGTCGGAGTCAGTGAGGCATTGTATGCCAAGGCGGTGAGCCCTGATCTGTTGACAGGGAATCGATGGAGACAGTTGATGTGTGTGGGGATGGAGTGCCTCGCCACGTCGTGTGTTTAGGTTTACCTTGCAAGGATAAAAACTCGATTCGAATCGTCTGCTTCTCGCAGCTAATGAGACTGCTTGATCCATTGTACTGCATTGAGTAATAAGTGGAAATGAGGTGACTGGCAAAATGATGTTGATTGATAAAAATGTTTGATACCATGTATGATTAGCTAGGTACACATCTAGTCTTAAGAGAATCACACTAAAACTTGAAAAGCTAAAACATGTTTTTAGACTCAGCTAGTGCTTTTGGCAAACCAAACCCCTCAGCCAAACAGCTGCATGTCTAGTGGTAGAGGAGTAGACTCCTCACATCGGGTAAGTTTAGCTGAGTATTAGTATACTCAGCCTCGCTTGTGGCATAATTTTTGCAGGTACCTCCTTGATTTTAGTTGATGGGGTGACTTGGCCTTCGTCCCTGCCACCGGGACAGACGGTCGAGTGGGTTTTTGCTTCCGCAGGAGAGGACCAGGAGGAGTAGTGTGGCTAGGCTTCGCCATGTTACTCGGTTTTCTCCATTAGTTATTTCCACTGCATTAAAATTTATGGTTATTATTTTTGAAACTCCGATAATGTAATCATTAATGATACGTATTAAATTTGTGGTATTATGTTTTATTGTATTTCTCTGTGCCTTACCTTCGTGTGAGCTAGTGGTATTCGATCCTGGTAAGTGGCTTTATCAGACTAGATCCGAGGGACTGACGGGTTATTCCTGTTTAAGTGTGTTGCTGCCCTTAAGGGTGCGACTTGGGCACTTAAGCTGGAATAATTCGGGCGGTTCCGCCATAGCCGGCCCCCCATCTTCTCCTCTCCAAGGTGTAGCCCCTCCCCGCTTGGATCTCCTTCGTGTTGGTGACAAGCATTCAATTGGAGTTTTGGTGGGAGGAAGAAGGAAGGAGGGAAGGAAGAACTCAAGGTGATCTTGTGGTTATCTTTTTATTTGTGCTGCAATTCATTTGATTATCCGTTCACCTAAGCGATTCGGTACAGGTGTTGTCCAGAATTTTTGTTGGTGGACGAACATCAGTAGTATTAGTAGTTTCTGGGAATTTTGCAGGGGTAATTAACGGTAAACACTGTGAAAATCATGTAGAGCTTTGTCATATATTTCCAAGGAGTACTTATGCGTTCGATTCGGAGGTATATTTTAGGAGATATCGCATTTTAAACTCAGCTAGGTTGTTGTCCAAAAACTGAACATAGGGTGTATCTTGTGGGCTGTTTGGGGCCATCTAGATATTGGAATTTAATTATCTTTTGAATACAAAACTTGTGGGGAATTTTATGTAGATGCTTATGGAGTTTTTGTTTGATATCACTGCTGTCATAATTTTAAAGATATGAAATTGTCAAGCAGCGCCACTGCAGTTTGGTGGGTGATGGGGAGAGTTGTCGCTCGCGACGGGTTTGGAATTGTGCGTAGGTGCGGCGGTGTTTATGAGCGTTTATTATGTGGATTTGTGCACTAAGATGTGTGTCAAAAACAAGTGGTGGACTTCTGGATCGTACTTACGGCTTTTTCCAAATTCCCGGTGAAGGCAAGTAAAATAGTGATGGTTTATAATGTTGGTTGATTTATGTGTCTTGTTCTTTATTCCTATAAATATCAAATGTGTTCATCATCGAATTCCATTTTAAGAATTGTTGTTTGAAGTTATTCATGTTCTACTATTTACATATGTTGAAGGCATTGTTCGAACATGTTATATGTGTTGATTCTTATTTTGAGGAAGTGGAAGTACATATTTAACACATGTTAAATGGGGTGGACTCTTTGGTGTCATGCATAGTGCATCCATCATTCTTTGCATTGAAGTTTTATCGCGATCATATGATCTGACCGTACCGGTACATTAAGCATCATACGTTGCCCGAGGAGGGATATGCTGCAGCTTCATATCCTTAGAGGTATCGGCAGAAGTCATTATTGCATTTGTAGCCATGTGCACTCATGGGGAAAATGTGGAACCTGTCATGGTTATGTTGATATTGTGGATCTCCTCTTTGTGGTTTTGGAACTGGGTATTTGGTACTTGTATACTTGCTGCACTTTAATATTTAAGAAGGGAGTTGTGAACTCAGTGGTTGGTAAAGCGCGGTTCGTTTACATTGTCCAATTGTTGCTTGATCATTTTACTTGCTGAGATGTGTCATCTCACTCTTGCAATTTTTTGATGCAGGCACTTGAAATTTGCTTGGGGAAAGGAGGGAAGTAGCAGCATGATCACTACACCTCTAAACAAATATACCACTGCTTAGTAATGATTTTAACCAGGGGTTTCGGGTCAAGGATGTTGGTTATTTTGAAATAGTTTGTGCCAGTGGTCTATTAAGTTCTAGTCTTTATGATGGTCGTATTTTTGGTTAGCTGAATTAATTTTGTCCTGAATGTTTATTTCTTCTCTTGCATCATGATTATACACTGTGGATTACCTTTCTTTTGCATCATGTATAAACACTGTGGTTTCCTCGTTATGCAACTTTCAAGGGAGGTGCTGCCAAATTTTTCTTTCTGTCTCCATCCTTTTATACTCTCTAATTTGTGGGAAGGGTATTTGGTGACACCCAGGGTGTTTGGGAGCAATGGGGTGTTACACTTATTCTAATATAATAAACATTACCAACAATTTTACAATAAAAATTATTTAAATTAGTGATGTAACACATAATTTTCTTACATTTTGATCAGATTGTTCAGTTTGGCCGCCCGATCCCATAACCCCAGCAAATACACCCATCTCCTGCACTCAATAATAATATAATAAATTATTAATTACTTAGTATATATATATGAAATGAAGTAGATCAAAGTTCACTGTTGGAGACTTGTTCTCAAATGCTATGAGTTAAGAACAAGGCAACACAAAATGTTAATGGTTAAAGACCTTCGTCCTTCTGAGCATTATCTCCCTTAGGATATAATGATCTTCAGACGAAGGTTATGAAGGACATACCTTCATCATCTCAGTATATAATAATGAAAGTAGGAACATGTGAAACATAAGAAACAACATGAATAATCATATATCATATTCACAATATTTTTATTATATCATCATGAATAAACATGAACAATATCAAATTACATTTATACCTTCGGCTTGACAGAAGGTGAGAATTCAGGCGTGACGTGCGAGTGAATACAAGTCAGCGTGAACAGTACGGTACTACTGTTCATCTATTTATAGACACAGGACGCAGCCTGTGTAAAATTACATCCATTCCCTTGACATTTAATATTGACTTAGGGATAATCTATCAAGGACTAGATAGCATTTTCCCCTTTAAGTCGGTTCCATTTTCCAATGTTAAGCCGAGGCTTCTCCACAGGTAGCGTCGGAACTGGTTCATCCTTCACCCGAACCGCGCTTTTCATATCGTGTACAGCTTCATCCCAAGGCCGAAGGTCCCTGTATATATATTATACTTGGAAAACATGTTAGCCGTGTTTTTGAGGACCTTCAGAAAAAACATCTCGCAGTATTAATTTGTTTAATCAATAAATTTAGACTGCGACGTGAACAAGGCCTTAAATCGAAGGTCCAAAAAAACATCTTCCCTTCGCTAGAATAGCGAAAGTCAATGACAAACAGGGCCCGCCAAGTGGCAAAGCACTAGGCGTATAAATAGGAACCCACAGCGGCAGCATTTGATGCGCCATTTCTGCTGTTTGCGTTATTTTCTCAAATTTTTAACCCTTGCATGATTTTCGAGCTTCGGTTTAAAGACGCACTTGCTCCATGTCTGAGGAGAAGACAATGACCGAGGAAAAGATGACTGAGGAGAAGAAGCTATATAAGAGAAGAAAGTTGCGGATCCTTTCATTGCTGGTTTTATGAGTCTATGGCAAAGACGAATACAAAGAAAATTACTAAAGAGATAATGGAGGGCTTGTCTAAAGATTCTGATGACAGTGATAGTTATGATGTAGAGAATGGAGTTGAAGATTCTGAGGACCGGCCCTGGCGGCCAAGCCATACTATCTTCGGAAAATCGACCATCAAACAAAGTCATATTGACGCCATGAGAGGGAGATATTTTCGCGACATTTCTATTGTCAGGGTTGGAGGGGACAGTACTGCCCCTGCTACTGAGGAAAATGAAGTTGTTATTTACCAAAGCTTCCTGAAGGCAGGCCTTCGGTTCTCGCTGAGCACATTTGTGGTTGAGGTATTGAAGATATTCCAAATCTTTCTTAATCAGATTACCCCCCGAAGCTATAATTAGATGGGGATGTTTTTCTGGGCTGTAAGAAGCAGGGGCTGGAGCCAAGCGCAAAGTGCTTCTGCAATATGCACGAGCTTTTATACGAGACGAAGGCTACCGGCAAAGAACAATACCACAACAACTTCGGTTGCTACGGGTTCATTGCCCGCTCTAATGCAAGTTACCCGGTGCCGACATACCGGAAAAGGTGGCCCGAGGCCTGGATGGAGGAGTAGTTTTATGTTAAAAATGATCTGATTAAAAGGGAAGACATCAAGGAAATTATCCAGCGCCCCATCTGGTCTCGCTTCGGCCTTCGAAGGCCGAAGGTCACTATTGATAGTGACGTCGAAGCATGCCATAAGGCCTTCAGCAATGTTTGTGCCTTCATTGGCACAAGAGATATAGTCCAAGAGCACATAGCCTATAGGGTGTGGTCACTTGTGGAGAACTGGGATATGCCGAAGGAGACTACTGCCGAATCCAGTGAAGGTGGCCTAGTCCGATTGAAATATACCTTCAGATTTACGGAGAAGTTTGACGAACCCAATGATGACTGGTTGAAATGCATTGAAGCTACCAGCGACAAGCTACTTGGGACATATTCCAAGGCCGAATATGATGCCTTATCTGCAGCTTTGAGGGGCCGGGGGAAGAAAAGATTGAACAGGGTATTTGATGCAATTGGCTTCGTATACCCTGATTATCACTACCCACAGCGAAGAAGGCAAGGAAAGAAGAGAAAAACTGCCACTTCGGCCACTACTGTTGTGCCGAATGGCAAGAAAATAAAGGTTCTGACCCACTGGCCGCGATATATTGAACAGACCGTAGTGCCTGAATTTGGCGAAGGGACATCTTCAACTGCCGAAGCAAAACAAGCGCCCCCACCATGCAGAGCGTTGAAGAATCGATTGTAGCGTCGAAGGTGCCTATATTCGGGCCAACCGAAGCCAAAGATGATGCGGCCGAAGAACAAAAATCGGATAAAACAGTGAAAATGCCAGGAATTCTGAGCCCACCAGCAAAGGCAAAATTCCCGAAAGTGCAAAAGGCTCCTGCCGCAACTCCCAAGAGAAGGAGGATGGCCAGCGTGCTAGACGCTGTTATGGAGACCACAAAGGCCTTGAGCCCGGCTCCTACAAAGAAAATTCCCGAAGCTGTTAAAGTCCGGGCCGAAACCGAAGTTGGGCCTTCAGCACCCATTGAGACGAAGGCTGTTGCACCTGAAGATAAAGTTGATCAACAAACTTCAGATACCGGCATGGTAGAAGGGCAAGATATAACAGAAAAAATAAAATCTCTTGCCCCCGATGTTCCAGCCGAAGATGTTGACTACATTGTTCGACATGCTTCGTTGAAAAAATTATCCGATGAAGAAATCCTAGAAGCCAGACACTACGCCCAGAAACTAAAATATCTGAAAGGGGCCTTAGTGTTCACTGACACTAACGAAGATGATTTCCTATACTGTCTCCCGGACAACAAAGAAATATCCGTTTGCCAGGAGATAGCTAAAAGTATGGGATTTCCAAAGCTTGAGGAAGGCCTTTCGCCTATGTCGAAGGATGATCTTGCTGATAGCCTTGCGTACAACAGTATAAAGGTATAAAAGTCAACTTTAAAGTTGGAAATGAAGTATTTCATTGTCATGCTTAATTCTTTCTTTTCCTTCGTAGGGCTTGATTCTTAGTAATGCCTTGAGGGCACAAAAAAGCGCCAAAGACGAAAGTTGTACAATAGCTCTCAGCAACCTTCACTCAGAAGTAATTGAGCTGAGAAACGAAGGTTTAGAGAAAGATAAAATTTTAATTTCATTGGTGAATAAAATGAAAGAAGACGAAGCTAAGTATAATGCTCAGGTCGAAGCCCATAAAGCCGAGGTTGAAGACCTTCGGAAATAACTGGCCGAAGCCAAAGAAAATTATGAAGTAGCAAAGGCCAGCCAAGAAATAAGTGAATGGTGGAGGGCCAAACTAGAGAAGAATATTGAGGAGCTTCGCGAGTCCAAGAAAAGATGCTTCAAAAATCCTTGGACTGCGTGAAAAATTTGAAAAACAGCTTTGCAAAAGATGGTGCCTACTCCTCTGAGGAAAACTTCATTCGAGGCGACCCCGAAGGCGTCATTGAGTTGATACGCGGGGAAGCCGAAGCTTTTGAGGAGATTTTGAATGATCGTGGAGATATTTGTGCTTTCTCCGGTGCCCGGGGAGTCACAACTATTTTGGAGAAGGCTGGAGGCTGAACACGTGAAAGTTATAGCGGATGCCGAAGATGCCTTCTCCATAGATGATACAAAAGATCCTTCAGCCGAAGCGACTTTGATGGGTGGAAAATTCTATTCTGATATCTGGGTGAACAGCGGCCGAGAATCAGCCCATGAAATTATAAAGAAGATTCAAATAGACACCCACGACTCCCGAGAAGAAGCTAGGCGAACTGAAGAGGCTGCTGAGCGCGAAAGGCGCATAGGTATTGTTTTTTGAATTTTAACTTCAGTACTTGCTTTATGGCTTCGCACTAATAGTTTATCTATTACAGCTGAGCTATCTCCGCTACCGGAGCCATACAATCCCCTGGCCGATCCAGAGATGAAAGAAGCACTGGACGTTATGAGCCTTGCAAATTCTATTATCGACGAAGTTGTCGACAAATTATTAAACGAAGCCACGGAGAAGATCCTTAGAGAAGAGTAGACTTTGTTGTAATAAAACTTTGTAACTTCATTGTAAAAATACTTTGTAACATTTGGTGTATGGAACAATGGACGAGACATGTAAATTATTGTAATATATTTCTTTACGATGCGTGAAATTTACACACATATCGTTTTTGAGCCTTCGATGAAAAAACACCTTCCCTTCTTTTCAAGCTTCATAAAGAAAGAAATCCCTTCTATAGCGAGTTTGATAGAACTGTATTTCCCGAAGCTTACTTCATGCCTTAACATATTTTCATTTTGACGAAGCATTTGCTGAAGATTTGCTTCGTATTCAATTTTTGTGCCGTCAATGCAATATGATGTATGATGTATTGTTATGCGAAATGATATGATGCAAAATGATGCAAAATGGTGACCTGGCATGTCCTTGTAGTGTGGCTCTTGTCTTCACCACAGAATAAGCAATAGAGTTTTCTGGGTTGATCCCCATATCTACCTCCGAAGCCCCTACCGCCTCTACCCCTTGGAGCTGGTGGCCTGAAGGAGCTTTGCTGCTGCCGTGAAGACTGTGAGCTATGCTGGAGCCTCTGAAACTGGCTTCCTTTGTCATCACTCCGACTAGAGTTGTGGATTGATCTGACATGCCTAGGGTGGATTCTTCCTCCGAAGCCCCTAGTCATCTCAGAAAACCTATAAGCTTCTTCCCTTCTCTAGCGAAAATCGTTGTCGGTTCGGATGTACTCATCCATCTTCTGAAGCAGCTTCTCCAGGGTCTGAGGGGGTTTCCTAGCGAAGTATTGAGCCGTAGGTCCTAGCCGAAGCCCTTTGATCATGGCCTCAATGACAATTTCATTAGGCATTGTGGGCGCTTGTGCTCTCAGTCGTAAGAACCTTCGGACATACGCCTGGAGGTATTCTTCGTGGTCTTGCATGCACTGGAACAAAGCTTGAGCAGTAAATGGCTTCGTCCGAAACCCTTGGAAACTGGTGATCAGCATGTCATTCAGCTTCTGCCATGATGTGATTGTTCCTGGCCAAAGAGAGGAGTACCAGGTTTGTGCAACATTCTTGACTGCCATGATGAAGGATTTCGCCATGACTGCAAGATTGCCCCCATATGAAGACATGGGGAGCTTGGGTGGCTTGTATGATGGCGGCCATGGGGTAGCCTGTAGTTCTGCTGACAGAGGAGGAGCATCATCAAAAGCAAAACTTCCATGATGGAAATCATCATACCATTCATCATCATCATCATCATAAGGATTGTCCTGATGAAGCTCTCTGCGTTGAGGTCTTCGGTCCTAGTCATCTTGAGTGAGATGACGCATTTCCTCAGCAGCTTCATCAATCTTCTTCTGCAGATCAGAGAGACGAAGCATCTTCTCCTTCTTCCTCTGGACCTGCTAATGGATGGCTTCTAGGTCCCTTATTTCCTGATCCAGCTCCTCCTCCTGAGGCATTGGGCTTGTAGCCTTCCTTTTTTGACTTCTCGCTTCACGCAGTGTTTCCTGATTGATGTCCAATGGCTGCAGTGTAGCCCCTAGCCCTGAAGCTTTCTTCGGTGGCATGACGAAGGTCACAGCTTGCCGAAGGTGGTCGAATGAGTTTACCGGAGGTGGGCGCTAATGTTGGAGAATTGTTCTCAAATGCAATGAGTTAAGAACAAGGCAACACAAAACGTTAATGGTTAAAGACCTTCGTCCTTCTGAGCATTATCTCCCTTAGGATATAATGATCTTCAGACGAAGATTATGAAGGACATACCTTCATCATCTCAGTATATAATAATGAAAGTAGGAACATGTGAAACATAAGAAACAACATGAATAATCATATATCATATTCAGGATATTTTTATTATATCATCATGAATAAACATGAACAATATCAAATTACATTTATACCTTCGGCTTGACAGAGGGTGAGAATTCAGGCGTGACGTGCGAGTGAATACAAGTCAGCGTGAATAGTACGGTGCTACTGTTCATCTATTTATAGACACAGGACACAACCTGTGTAAAATTACATCCATGCCCTTGACATTTATTATTGACTTAGGTATAATCTATCAAGGACTAGATAGCCTTTTCTCCTTTAAGTCGGTTCCATTTTCCAATGTTAAGCCAAAGCTTCTCCACAGGTAGCTTCGGAACTGGTTCATCCTTCTCCTGAACCGCGCTTTTCATATTGTGTATAACTTCATCCCAAGGCTGAAGGTCCCTGTATATATATTATACATGGAAAACATGTTAGCCGTATTTTTGAGGACCTTCGGAAGATGAAGGCCCCCAACATTCACCCTCACCTGATTTTCATAACAATCAATATCGTCGTCTCTGTCATCACACCCTATATCAGGTTCTATTCTTGACAAAACTTGGACCAGTTCGTCTAATGTATCAAGTGCCTTTTCATATCCTACTTTGGACATACTTGCATGACGAACAACCTTCATTGTTTTTGTTAGCAACATTTTATTTCTATATGTCGGCGTTTCGACCCCGGGGGGTCCCTGGACCGACGAGTAAATTGTCGCCGCGTGTCCCAGCCCAGATGGGTCGGCGCGAGACGCAGCACGGAGGGGGGAAGAGAACAGGCAAAGGGGAATCCCGCGGCCTTCGTGTTGCCCTGCGCCCAGGCCGGGTGCGCTTGCAGTAGGGGGTGACAAGCATCCGCGTGGGAGAGAGCGAGAGCCTTACGCGCCGGCCCGTTCTCCCGCGCGGCCAACCTTCTCGTACGAGAGCCCTGGACCTTCCTTTTATAGGCGTAAGGAGAGGGCCCGGGTGTACAATGGGAGATGTAGCAGTGTGCTAACGTGTCTAGCAGAGAGGAGCTAGAGCCCTAAGTACATGCCGTCGTGGCAGCCAGAGAGGTTTTGGCACCCTGTTCATGTGATGTCGTGGCCGTCGGAGGAGCGCTGGAGCCTTGCGGAAGGACAGCTATCGGGGTTGTCGAGTCCTTGCTGACGTCTTCTTGCTTCCGTAAGGGGCTGAGAGCCGCCGTCGTCATGGAGCACACGGGGCGCCATCATTATTTGTTAACTGGGGCGAGCCAGATGGGACGCCGGTCTTGTTCCCCGTAGCCTGAGCTAGCTAGGGGTAGGGTAATGATGGCCCCCCTGTGACGTGGTCGCTCCAAGCCCTGGGTCGGGCGAGGCGGAGGCTCCTCCGAGGTCGAGGTCGAGTCTGTCTTCCGAGATCGAGGTCGAGTCCGAGCCCTGGGTCGGGCGAGACGGAGACCGTCGTCTGAGGCCAAGGCTGAGTCCGAGCCCTGGGGTCGGGCGAGGCGGAGTTCGTCGTCTTCCGGGGCCGAGGCTGAGTCCGAGCCCTAGGGTCAGGCGAGGCGGAGTTTGTCGTCTTCCGAGGCCGAGGCTGAGTCCGAGCCCTGGGGTCGGGCGAGGCGGAGTTCGTAGTCTTCCGGAGCCGAGGCTGAGCCCGAGCCCTGGGGTCGGGCGAGGCAGAGCTTTCTATGGCGCCCGAGGCTGGACTTGGCTGTTGTTAGCCTCACTCTGTCGAGCGGCACAACAGTCGGAGCGACGCAGGCGGTGCTGTCTTCTTGTCAGGTCGGTCAGTGGAGCAGCGAAGTGACTGTGGTTAATTCGGCTCTGTCGACTGAAGAGCACTCGTCAAGATAAGGTGTCAGGCGATCCTTGCATTAAATGCTCCTACGATATGGTCGTTTGGCGAGTTGATCTGACCAAGGTTGCTTCTCTGCGAAGACTGGGCCTCGAGCGAACCGAAGGTGTGTCCGTTGCTTGAGGGGGTCCTCGGGCGAGACGTGAATCCTCCGGGGTCGGCTGCCTCGCCCGAGGCTAGGCTCGGGCGAGGCGAGATCGTGTCCCTTGGGTGGACTGAGCCTTGACCTTAATCGCACCCATCAGGCCTTTGCAGCTTTGTGCTGATGGGGGTTACCAGCTAAGATTAGGAGTCTTGGGGGTACCCCTAATTATGGTCCTCGACAGTAGTCCCCGTGCCTCGAAGGGAGTGTTGATACTCGCTTGGAGGCTTTTGTCGCACTTTTTTGCAAGGGGACTGGCCTTTCTCGGTTGCGTTTCGTTCCGGTGGGTGCGCGCGAGCGCACCCGCCGGGTGTAGCCCCCGAGGCCTCGGAGGAGTGGTTTGACTCCTTCGAGGTCTTAGTGCGTTTCGTGATGCTTCGGCCGGTCTGGTTGTTCCCTCATGCGAACTGGCCGTAGCCCGGGTGCATAGTCGAGTCCCAAGTTCTCGGGCTGGTATGTTGACGCTGTCAACGGTTTGGCCGGAGCCGGGTTTGCGAGAGCAGCCCCCGAGCCTCCGCACAGAGCGAGAGGACGGTCAAGGACAGACTCGGCTTTTTACATACGCCCCTGCGTCGCCTTTCCGCAAGGAGGGGGGGAAAGCGCCATGTTGCCCTCGGAGGGCACCGAACATGGTGTCTCCAGTGAGTTGCTAATGGGTGATCCGAGTGGACACCCGTGCCCCATTCGTTAGGGGTCGGCTAGTGGCCCGGAGGCGCGCTCCAAAAGTACCTGCGGGTGATTTGCCGGACTCGGTCCCCCTTTGATGGGGTCCGAGGGCTCGATGCCTCCCTCTGGTGGGATTCCGTTACAAAATCGTTCCCGTCGGTCTCGGAAATGTCCTAGGGTACCTCAGGAGCGTAGCCCGAGCCTTGGTTATGTATCAAACATACCCAGGGTCATCCCTCGCTCTGCGTGCTCTGAGGCGGCTGTCAGAACCCTTCGGGGGCCAGGCTACGAACCCCTGATCAGTAGTGGGCGCGGAGCCCGAGTGGCCTGAGGCGGCCGTTGAACCCTTCCGGGGGGCCAGCCTTCGAACCTCTGACCAGTAGTGGGCGCGGAGCCCGAGTGCTCTGAGGCGGCTGTTGAACCCTTCCGAGGGGCCAGCCTTCGAACCTCTGATCAGTAGGGGGGCTCAGGGCCTGCTTCCTTCTCAGAGAAGGATACCTTTCGGAGTATCCCCTTTCCCGGTCCCTGTGGCAAGAGAGAGAAAGAGGGAGTGGAAAAGGATACGAAATCGAATGATGTGGCGCACCTTTTTTGACGCGGTCATTATGGCGGAGGTGAGGCGTCGCCTGCTTCGCCTGCCAAAGGTGCCGCCTGTCCTGCCGCAGAGTTAATGCGATGGGACGAGTGGTTCGCGGGGAAGCCGTTGTGCGTGCGCGACCCGTTCGAGGAACGGAACACGGGCGCGTCGTCTTCACGCCGTGGGAGAGGGCTCTCTCACTGTCCCAGGAGGGGACGTGAGCTTGCTGACGACTTGACCGTTGCTTCCGCCCACCTGCCACCGCCATTACTGTCGGTCCATTTCTGGCCGTATCGACCATCGCGCCTTCTCCCGTGGCTGACTGTCCCGTGACCGATGTGCTCGGCTGGCACTGTTGGGTCACGTGCAGGGTCGCCTCGAGTCATGGTACTTGTTCCACAGTTGAGAAGGCGCGGTAGTGGCGCGAGTGGCGGTGCAGTTTTGTCGCACGTAGTAACCGGCGCGCCGGTTACATGACGTGTGGGCCTGGGCCTCCATGCTGGACGCGTCGAAGTCGAAAGGGTGCGCCCCCTTAGTGCGGTTGCATGCCGACTGCATGGCGGTCCGCTCTTTCACCCTGGTCTGGGCGAAAGTGGAGAAGCGCTTGTAACCGCTGGGCAGTTACGCGCACCGCGCGCGGCGGTTTGGCTTCTTCCGCCTTGGGCCAGCTTGCATGACGCGTGGGGCCCAGCCCCCGTGTCGTAGGGGAGGACCTTGGAGCGTGTTGGAGAACACTCGGTCCGCGACGGCTGAGGACGCAAGTGGGGAGAGTTGCCTTTAAAAGCAGGGTGACCCCCTTGGAAGGCAACCATGTCTTCACACTCCCTTCATGCCTCGCGTCCTTCCACCTTCCGAGCCCCCGGATGGGGAGCGCCCGCGGTTCTTCTGCCTTGTCGTCGTTGGAGGAACGCAACTTCGCGGAAGTTGGTACCTTTCAGCCATCGTTCGACTTCAAGGATTTTCATCAGGCAGCCGGGCTGCATCCCCTCGCCAGTGGTCACCCAAGATGGTGACCACCAGTTTGATGGTGGGGAGAAGCAAGCCGGGCTGCGACCTCTGCCCCGCCCTCAGCTTCAAGGATCTTCATCATCCTGGCTGGGGCGGAGGCCGGACTGAGCCGGAGCTCTACCTCCCGCGCGGGTTCGTGGGTCACCTTCTCCCGCAGCATTCAGGGGAGAGGGCGCTCACAGGCCTAGCGGGAGGGCCAGACTTCGACAACGCATGGCTGGTCAGCGGCTAGCGTCGTCAGCTTCAGCGTGTTGAGCTCGCTGGCTCAGCTGGCTCTGGCTCGGCTCCCGGTGCCCCCTCCCGCCGCGAGAGCGGTCGTCGCGTAGCGCGCACCGGAGGACCGCCCAAGACGTCGCGCGCTGCTAGGGCGGCGTTCGTGTTATTGGGCTGTCCTGCCTTTGCCCCGGTATGGCGCCTCTGTGCGGAGGTCGGTGTTCGCCCGTCCGGGAGGATCCGAGTGGGGATCTGCCGGTGGGCAGATGGCTTCCGTCGTCGGCGCTGAGGTGGTGGCGGCTGAAGAAGTCCTCCTCGCCGACGGGATCACTGCCACCATCCGCGCTCCAGGCCTCCGGCTCTTTGGCTTTGATAGCTTGTCCTCGCCCCTCGAGTGGGGACTTGGGCGAGGGCCTTGTTGCAGCAGCGTCCGCCCTGAGGCCATCGCTGCTGCTGTTTGGCCACCTGGAGCGGAGGTCGTTGTCGCTGCTGCCAGAGTGGCGTCGGCGAGCCACCAGGGGTTTCGTCGCCCCGCAGGCCCTCCAATGTGGGGGGTTGTTCGTGCCTGCGGGGGCGGAACCGAAGTTCCATTTGTAATGGCACCTTGAGTGCCGGTGTTTGTTCATTGCGGCTGTCAGGGTCTGAACATGTATGTATTTTTGGCATGAAGCCGTGTTTTTTCCTCATTTCGAGCACTAGGACTCGCCTGTCGGCTAACTGAACCGCTTCACCAAGCGTGAGTTGCCTCATGCGAAGGTGACGAGTGAGGTATCCGTATCCCGGAGGTGTAGGAGTCCCTCAGCTCGGTCGGCCTTGTCGCCCGGGGCTTCTCTTGCTTAGTTAAAGGAACCCTCGGCCGCTCTGCGATGAGCCGGAGCCGGAGGCAGCGGTGTCAGCATGGACAGAGGCAGAGTTGGCTCAAAAAGAAGACTTCGTCGGCCGGAGCCTGGCCGGGCCATCCACTGGCGGGACTAGCGCCGGAGTCGGGTTGCCGAGGCCATGAGCCAGGCTAGTGTCCTCGGAGGACAGCTGGCTGAGGCTTCGGGGCGGCCGGCCGAGCCGTCCGCTCGGGCCGGATTCCTGGAGGAGACCCTGTGGCGATAGCCCGGGCGTGGCGCTGACGTCATCCTTCGGAGCGGAGATCCTTCGCCCGTGTTGCCGTCCGAGGCTCGGTCAGACTTCGCCGAAGGAGGAGTTGACGCCGAGGGTGCTGCTGCTCCCTCTCCGTCAAGGTCCGAGCCTGCAGGATCGGTTTATCTTGTAGTGTGCGTATGTTTTCTGCGGCCGCTGAGGCCCAAACATATTGTCGTTGTGTTGTAAAGCTGCGTTTCCTTTCCTCTTGTTTTGAATATCACGACTTATTTATCGGTAACAGAATTGTTTGTCCGAGCGAGAGTTACTTTTCACGGAAGGTGATGAGTGAGGTATCCGTATCCCAGAGGCGTAGGAGTCCCTCGGCTCGGTTGGCCTTGCCGCTTACGTGTACTCTTACTCGTCCGTAGGATTCTGTTATCGATATAGTCGAGAAGGCCCGAAAAATCGTTTCGGCAGAAAAGTTTCCGAGCATTAAGACTTGTTCGGTCAGCGGAATCGCTTATCCGAGTGTGAGTTACTTATCGCAGAAGGTGATGAGTGAGGTATCCGTATCCCGGAGGCGTAGGAGTCCCTCAGCTCGGTCGGCCTTGCCACTTATGTGTACTCTTACTCGTCCGTAGGATTATGTTATCGATATAGTCGAGAAGGCCCGAAAAATCGTTTCGGCAGAAAAGTTTCCGAGCATTAAGACTTGTTCGGTCAGCGGAATCGCTTATCCGAGCGTGAGTTACTTATCGCAGAAGGTGATGAGTGAGGTATCCGTATCCCGGAGGCGTAGGAGTCCCTCGGCTCGGTCGGCCTTGGCTGCTTACGTGTACTCCGTCGTTTTCAGGATCCCACTTTAGAAGTAGTCGAAAAGCACGAAAGACGTTCTCGCCGAAAGACCTTTTCCGAGGAAAATTTTGACGCAGAGGGGGTTCCCCCCTTCTAGCCCCCGAGGGAGGGTCGGGCTTTGTCGAGGCAAGGCTGACCCTTCCTTGATGGTTAGACTTTGTATGTGAACGAGGTGTATGAACGACTTGAAAGCATCTTAAGGGTAGAAGCGACGTAGCTGTCGGATGTTCCAAGCGTTGCTGTAGACCTCGCCTTGGCTGTTGGCCAGCTTGTACGTCCCGGGCTTCAGAACCTTGGCGAGGACGAATGGCCCTTCCCAGGGAGGCGTGAGCTTGTGCCGCTCTCGGGCGTCTTGTTGCAGCCGAAGCACCAAGTCGCCCACCTGGAGGTCTCGGGACCGAACCCCTTGGGCGTGGTAGCGTCGCAGGGACTACTGATACCGCGTCGAGTGTAGTAAGGCCATGTCCCGAGCCTCTTCCAGTTGGTCCAGTGAGTCTTCTCGGTTTGTTCGATTGCTTTGGTCGTTGTAGGCCCTCGCCCTCGGGGAACCGTATTCTAAGTCTGTGGGCAAGATGGCCTCGGCCCCATAGACTAGAAAGAACGGTGTGAAGCCCGTGGCTCGGCTCTGCGTTGTCCTCAGACTCCAGACCACCGAGGGGAGTTCCTTCATCCATCGCCTGCTGAACTTGTTGAGGTCGTTGTAGATCCTCGGCTTGAGTCCTTGCAAAATCATGTCGTTGGCACGTTCTACCTACCCATTCGTCATGGGGTGAGCCACGACGGCCCAGTCCACCCGGATGTGGTGATCCTCGCAGAAGTCCAGGAACTTTCTGCCAGTGAAATGGGTGACGTTGTCGGTGATGATGGAGTTCGGGACCCCGAATCGATGGATGATGTTGGTGAAGAATGCCACCGCCTGTTCAGACCTGATGCTGTTTAGGGGTCGGACCTCGATCCACTTGGAGAATTTGTCGATGGCGACCAGCAGGTGCGTGTAGCCCTCGGGTGCCTTCTGCAAGGGACCGACGAGGTCCAGACCCCACACAGCAAACGGCCAGGTGATGGGTATTGTCTGAAGAGCCTGAGCGGGCAGGTGGGTCTGCCTTGCGTAGAATTGACACTCTTGGCAGGTGCGGACAATTCTAGTGGCGTCGGCCACCGCGGTTGGCCAGTAGAAACCTTGTCGGAAAGCATTTCCAACAAGGGCTCGAGGCGCTGCGTGATGACCGCAAGCCCCCGAGTGTATCTCTTGTAATAACTCCTGTCCTTCGGCGATGGATATGCATCGCTAGAGGATGCCTGAGGGGCTGCGGTGGTAGAGCTCCTTCCCGTCCCCCAGCAAGACGAACGACTTGGCGCGTCGCGCCAGTCGCCGAGCTTCGGCTCGGTCGAGGGGCAGCTCTCCTTGGTGGAGATATTGCAGGTACGGGGTCTGCCAGTCTCGATCAGGCGGGACCCCATTCCGCTCTTCCTCGACGCGCAGTGCCTCACCCTCGGGGGCCGAGGGTGCCTCGGGTTGAGCCGAGGGCGCCTCAGGCTGAGCCGAGGGTGCCTCGGGCTGGGCCGAGGCCTTCTTGGGCTCGGGCGTGTCGTCGGTCTTGACTGAGGGTTGATGTAGGTCTCGGGAGAAGACGTCCAGGGGAACCATTGTCTGCCCCGAGGCTATCTTAGCCAGCTCGTCCGCAGTCTTGTTGTATCGTCGGGCGATGTGGTTGAGCTCGAGCCCGTAGAACTTGTCTTCCAGGTGCCGAACCTCGCCGCAGTAGGCTTCCATCTTCGGGTCGCGACAGTGGGAGTTCTTCATGACTTGGTCGATGACAAGCTGCAAGTCACCGTGAGCGTCGAGGCGTCGGATCCCTAGCTCGATGGCGATGCGCAACCCGTTGACCAGAGCCTCGTACTCAGCCACGTTGTTGGACGCCGGGAAATGGAGGCGCAGCACGTAGCGGAGGTGCTTCCCAAGGGGCGAGATGTAGAGCAGGCCCACGCCCACCCCTATTTTCATCAGCGACCCGTCAAAAACATGGTCCAGAGTTCCGGTTGTATCGGAGCTGCTGGAAGCTGGGTGTCGACCCATTCAGCCACAAAGTCCACCAAGACTTGGGACTTGATGGCCTTCTGAGGGACGAACGAGATCGTTTCGCCCATGATCTCCACCGCCCACTTTGCAATCCTACCCGAGGCCTCTCGGCACTGGATGATCTCCCTCAGGGGGAAGGATGACACCACAGTCACCGGATGAGACTCGAAGTAGTGTTGCAACTTCCGCCGCGTCAGGATTGCCGCGTATAGCAGCTTCTGAATTTGTGGGTAGCGGATCTTGGCCTCGGACAGTACCTCACTGACGAAGTAGACCGGCCTCTGGACGGGCAATGCATGCCCCTCTTCTTGTCTTTCAACCACGATCGCGGCACTGACCACCTGAGTGGTAGCGGCGACGTAGATCAAGAGGGCTTCTCCGGCAGCACGGGGCACCAAGATGGGCGCGTTCGTGAGGAGCGTCTTCAGGTTCCCGAGGGCTTCCTTGGCCTCAGGGGTCCAAGTAAAGCACTCGACCTTTCTTAAGAGGCGGTACAGAGGTAGGCCTCTTTCACCGAGGCGCGAGATGAAACGGCTCAGAGCCGCAAGGCATCCCATGACACTTTGTACACCTTTCAAGTCTTTGATGGGGCCCATGTTGGTGATGGCCGCAATTTTCTCCGAGTTGGCCTCGATGCCCCGCTCGGAGACGATGAACCCCAAGAGCATGCCTCGGGGGACTCCGAAGACACACTTCTCGGGATTGAGTTTCACGCCCTTCGCCTTGAGACACCGGAATGTCGTTTCAAGGTCGGAGAGGAGGTCGGAGGCTTTCTTCGTCTTGACTACGATGTCATCGACGTAAGCCTCGACCGTTCGACCAATGTGCTCGCCAAACACGTGGTTCATGCACCTTTGGTATGTCGCACCCGCATTCCTCAAACCAAATGGCATGGTAACGTAGCAGTACATGCCAAAAGGTGTGATGAAAGAAGTCGTGAGCTGGTCGGACTCTTTCATCCTGATTTGGTGATACCCTGAGTAGGCATCGAGAAAAGATAGGGTTTCGCACCCAGCAGTGGAATCCACGATTTGATTGATGCGAGGCAGAGGGTAGGGAACCTTCGGACATGCTTTGTTTAGACCAGTGTAGTCTACACACATCCGCCATTTCCCTCCTTTCTTTCTCACAAGCACAGGGTTGGCAAGCCATTCGGGATGGAATGCCTCTTTGATGAACCCTGCAGCCATCAGCTTGTGGATCTCCTCGCCTATGGCTTTGCTTTTTTCTTCCTCGAATCGGCGCAGAGACTGCTTCACGGGTCGGGCTCCAGCTTGGATATCCAGCGAGTGCTCGGCGACATCCCTCGGTATGCCAGGCATGTCCGAGGGACTCCACGCGAAAACTTCATCGTTTGCGCGGAGAAAGTCGACGAGCACAGCTTCCTATTTGGGGTCGAGCTCAGAGCCGATCCGGATCTGCTTGGAGGCGTCGTTGCTGGGGTCGAGAGGGACGGACTTAACCGTCTCTACTGGCTCGAAGTTGCCGGCATGGCGCTTCACGTCTGGCGCCTCTTTCGAGAGGCTCTCCAGGTCGGCGATGAGGGCCTCGGATTCGGCGAGGGCCTCGGCGTACTCCACGCACTCCATGTCGCATTCGTACGTGGTTCGGTATGTGGGGCCGACGCTGATGACCCCGTTGGGGCCCGACATCTTGAGCTTGAGGTAGGTGTAGTTGGGGACGGCCATGAACTTGGCGTAGCATGGCCTCCCCAGTACTGCTTGGTAGGTTCCTCGGAACCCGACCACCTCGAACGTGAGGGTTTTCCTTCGGAAGTTGGAGGGAGTCCTGAAGCAGACGGGCAGATCGAGTTGTCTGAGGGGTTGGACGCGTTTTCCGGGGATGATCCCGTGAAAAGGCGCCGCGCCTGGCCGGACCGAGGACAGATCGATCCGCAGGAGCCCGAGGGTCTCGGCGTAGATGATGTTGAGGCTGCCGCCTCCGTCCATGAGGACCTTGGTGAGCCTGACGTTGCCGATGATGGGGTCGACAATGAGCGGATACTTCCCTGGGCTCGGCACGCAGTTGGGGTGGTCGCCTTGGTTGAAGGTGATGGGCTTGTCGGACCAGTCTAGGTAGACTGGCGCTGCCACCTTTACCGAGCAGAACTCCCGACGCTCTTTCTTGCGGTGCCGAGCCGAGGCGTTCGCCACTGGCCCACCATAGATCATGAAGCAGTCGTGGACCTTGGGGAACTCCTCTGCCTTGTGATCCTCCTTCTTGTCGTTTTTGTGGGCCCTGCCACCTTCCGCAGGTGGCCCGGCCTTGTGAAAGTGGCGCCGAAGCATGACGCACTCCTCAAGGGTGCGCTTGACGGGCCCCTGATGATAGGGGCATGGCTCCTTGAGCATCTTGTCGAAGAGATTGGCACTTCCGGGAGGTTTCCGAGGGTTCTTGTACTCAGCGGCGGCGACAAGGTCCGCGTCGGCGGCGTCGCGTTTCGCTTGCGACTTCTTCTTGCCCTTCTTCTTGGCGCCGCGCTAAGTGGACGCCTTGGGGACGTCTTCCGGCTGGCGGCCCTGGGGCTGCTTGTCCTTCCGGAAGATGGCCTCAACCGCCTCCTTGCCAGAGGCGAACTTGGTGGCGATGTCCATCAGCTCGCTCGCCCTGGTGGGGGTCTTGCGACCCAGCTTGCTCACCAGGTCACGGCAGGTGGTGCCGGCGAGGAACGCGCCGATGACATCCGAATCGGTGACGTTGGGCAGCTTGGTGCGCTGCTTCGAGAATCACTGGATGTAGTCCCGGAGAGACTCTCCCGGCTGCTGGCGGCAGCTTTGGAGATCCCAGGAGTTCCCAGGGCGCACGTACGTGCCCTGGAAGTTGCCGACGAAGGCTTGGACCAGTTCGTCCCTTTTGGAGATCTGCCCCGGAGGTAGATGCTCCAGCCAGGCTCGAGCGGTGTCGGAGAGGAACAGGGGGAGGTTGCGGATGATGAGGTTGTCATCGTCCGTTCCACCCAGCTGGCAGGCCAGTCGGTAGTTCGCGAGCCACAGTTCTGGCCTCGTCTCCCCCGAGTACTTTGTGATGGTAGTCGGGGTACGGAACCGGGTCGGGAACGGCGCCCGTCGTATGGCCCGGCTGAAAGCCTGCGGTCCGGGTGGTTCGGGAGAGGGACTCCGATCCTCCCCGCTGTCGTAGCGTCCCCCACGCCTGGGGTGGTAGCCTTGGCGCACCCTCTCGTCGAGGTGGGCTCGACGGTTGCGGTGGCGGTGCTCGTTGCCGAGGCGACCCGGGGCCGCAGGCGCTGCGTTGCGCGTGCGTCCGGTGTGGACCGAGGCTTCCCGCATGAATCAGGAAGTCGCGGCGCGATGCTCCGAGGGGTACCCCTGCCTTCGGGAGGCAGAGCTTTCGGCCCGTCGGACCGCGGCATCCTCCAGGAGATTCTTGAGCTCTCCCTGGATACGCCGCCCTTCGGTGGTCGATGGTTCCGGCATCGCACGGAGTAGTATTGCTGCCGCAGCCATGTTTTGGCCGACCCCACTGGAAGCCGGTGGCGGCCTTGCCCTGACATCGTCGGCAATGCGGAGCTGGATGCCTTGGGGCAGATGACGCGCTTCTCCAGCCGGAGCTCGGTCTACACATTCCTGCCCGATGTTCCACCGGAACTGCTCAAGTGTTCCTGCTCCCCCGTCGAGCCTGGCCTGCATCTCAAGGATTTGCTCGAGCTGTGCATCTTGACCCCCCCGCAGGGACTGGGACCACAGCTAGCTCCCGAAGGATGTCAACGCGAGGCACATGCCTAGGGGGGTCGCCGTTTTTTGGCATACCAAGATGGTTGCCTTCGTCGGGACCCCCTAGATCGACGTGGAAACATTCACGACTCGGGCCGCAGTCCTCGTCGCCGAAGCTGCGGCTACTGTTGGAACAATCGAAAAGGCAGTAGTCGCATGCGGTCATGAAGTCCCGCATGGCACTGGGGTTACCTAGCCCGGAGAAATCCCAACAAAAGTCGGGCTCGTCATCTTCCTCAGAACCCGAGGGTCCATAGGTCGAGACGGCCGTCAGCCGGTCCCAGGGTGACCGCATATGATACCCCGGAGGGTTTGAACATGCCTTTATAAAAGCGTCCACCAAAGCAGGGTCGCTCGGTGGGTCGCAGCTGGATCTAAAAAGCACGAGATGGGAACCGGTCGGTACCTCTTGGTCGATAGGCAGTGACGAAGTCGCATCAGGGGCGGACTCCACCGTCGTCTCAGGTACGAGGGTGATGCCCAGCAAGTCCCTCGCGAGCGTGTTGGCGTCGTTCGTTCGCTTGGAGTTGGCGTGTTGCGGGGAAACGACGCTCGTCTTCATCTCAGACGCGAGGTCGTCACCCGACGTGTCCCCCATTGGGGCGCCGGCGCCGTCGACTCGCTCGACAGCCGATGAGGTGCCGCCTCCTGCTTGGCCATGGTTGCCCCGCCTCCTCCTCCGTCGGCGGGGGAGGTGACGGGATAAACACAAATGTTGTTCTTCCGCCACGTGGGGAAGACGTCGTTGATTGCGCCGCCGGCGGGCGGGCTGTCGGCCGCCATTGTCGCTGTCGCGCGGCGGAGGAAGGAGTATCATGTCGTAGCCGCCGTCGAGGGACATGAACTCAAGACTCCCGAAACGGAGAATCGTCCCGGGTTGGAAAGGTTGCTGGAGACTACCCATCTGGAGCTTGTCAGGAAGCTGTTCGTCAACACGCAGCAGGCCCCTACCTTCTCGTACGAGAGCCCTGGACCTTCCTTTTATAGGCGTAAGGAGAGGGCCTAGGTGTACAATGGGAGATGTAGCAGTGTGCTAACGTGTCTAGCAGAGAGGAGCTAGAGCCCTAAGTACATGCCGTCGTGGCAGCCGGAGAGGTTTTGGCACCCTGTTCATTTGATGTCGTGGCCATCGGAGGAGCGCTGGAGCCTTGCGGAAGGACAGCTGTTGGGGCTGTCGAGTCCTTGCTGACGTCTCGTTGCTTCTGTAAGGGGCTGAGAGCCGCCGTCGTCATGGAGCACGCGAGGCGCCATCATTATTTGTTTACCGGGGCGAGCCAGATGGGACGCCGGTCTTGTTCCCCGTAGCCTGAGCTAGCTAGGGGTAGGGTAATGATGGCCCCCCCCTGTGACATGGTCGGTCCGAGCCCTAGGTCGGGCGAGGTGGAGGCTCCTCCGAGGTCGAGGTCGAGTCTGTCTTCCGAGATCAAGGTCGAGTCCGAGCCCTGGGTCGGCGAGGCAGAGACCGTCGTCCGAGGCCAAGGCTGAGTCCGAGCCCTGGGGTCGGGCGAGGCGGAGTTCGTCGTCTTCCGGGGCCGAGGCTGAGTCCGAGCCCTAGGGTCGGGCGAGGCGGAGTTCGTCGTCTTCCGGGGCCGAGGCTGAGTCTGAGCCCTAGGGTCGGGCGAGGCGGAGTTCGTCGTCTTTTAGAGCCGAGGCTGAGCCCGAGCCCTGGGGACGGGCGAGGTAGAGTCCATCGTCCGAGGCCAAGACGGGGGCCGAGCCCTGGGGTCGAGCGAGGCGGAGCTTCCTACGCCCGAGGCCGGACTTGGCTGTTGTCAGCCTCACTCTGTCAAGCGGCACAGCAGTCGGAGCGACGCAGGTGGCGCTGTCTTCTTGTCAGGTCGGTCAGTGGAGCGGCAAAGTGACTACGGTCAATTCGGCTCTGTCGACTGAAGAGCGCTCGTCAGGATAAGGTGTTAGGCGATCCTTGCATTAAATGCTCCTGCGATATGGTCGATTGGCGAGGTGATCTGGCCAAGGTTGCTTCTCTGCGAAGACTGGGCCTCGAGCGAGCCGAAGGTGTGTCCGTTGCTTGAGGGGGTCCTCGGGCGAGACGTGAATCCTCCGGGGTTGGCTGCCTTCGCCCGAGGCTGGGCTTGGACGAGGCGAGATCGTGTCCCTTGAGTGGACTGAGCCTTGACCTTAATCGCACCCATCAGACCTTTGCAGCTTTGTGCTGATGGGGGTTACCAGCTGAGATTAGGAGTCTTGGGGGTACCCCTAATTATGGTCCCCGACACTATATGATTTGGTAATCCCATATTTTCCTATAGAATTTTTATCTGATCTCTCAAATGTAACGTCCTATCTAGCTAAATTAGTATATCTTTGCAGGATATACTCCTTTTGTATTCGATCTATCTAAAGGTGCATAAAAGCTTTCAATAAGTGTACACAAAGAAGACCAACATATATCATTATGTAATGTTTTATCAGGTTACCTATCTAGCATGTACAACATTAATATTATTAGGTTTAGAAAACTAACTTGTATATTCCCAATTCTTACACTCGCAAGTATACTTACTGCCGTCCACATTTGCTACAACTTTGAACTGGTGTTATCCCCACACAATTCTACATGACCTATTCGTGTGTTGGACCACCCAATCATTTGGTCCACCCTTTGGATCTTGGGATATTTTGTACGCAATGGCATATTTCATTGCTTCCTCAAATCTATTCATAATAGCTCTAGTGTATGCCCTTGCAACTCTGATCTCAAACATATAGAAGGTATCAGTTGCTTTATTTCCCTACAATAATTAACTATAATCAATATTAAACAACGTTGTATATTAAAGTATTTGTTTTTTCCATACCTTGCACACCAATGCTTGCTTCAACTCCTTTGTCTTCCTGCTATGTAACAGTTTCATCATTTGTTTTGCAAATACATGCAGTGGGGTGCTTGCATCCACATGACAACTCTTCACTAGTTTGTTCATGCTCTCACTTCGTTGTGTTGAAACCATAACACCACAAAAATCTTTTTTGAAAAATGAAGGGATCCAATCATTCCGAATTCCATAAATTTTTCTTAGCACAACATCTTCATGTAGTTTAAATTCATCAAGCATCATAGCCCATACAGATTCAGACTCATATGGTGTCAGTGGATGATGCACAATAGATTGAAACTTGGTTTTGAAGTCTTGCTCCGAAAATCTTGCATATAATTCATTAACTAATGGCATGAATCTGTTCTGGACATGCCATAAACAAAGTCTATGAATTGTATTTGGGAACACTTTTCGTAGTGCAACTTGCATCGCAGGATCTCGATCTAAGTCATATGTCATAAAAACTATAAATTTAACTTAATATTTCCAAATCGATACATAATCAGTAAATTCAATAAAATTTCATACCTGTTAGCATAACTCGCGGACCTTCACAGCCCATGCATGTTTTGAATGCATTAAAAGCCCATTCAAATGTATCTACAGTCTCATCCCCAAGTAACACAAAACCAAACAATGTGCAATGAAGATGATGGTTAGCTCCAACAAACATTCCTAGTGGTTTGTCGTACAGATTTGTTTTATGTGTTGTATCAAAATTTACAGCATCACCAAAATCGACATATTCTGCCTGCATGCTAGCATGTGACCAAAAATGCTTTTTATCTTCCCTTCGGCATCAAGCTGAAAGTCGCAAAAAAACTGAGGGTTCTGTTTTTTGGAAATAGAAAAAATTCCAAAAGCTTAGATACGTCATTAGCACAGCTCTCTCGTTTCCTAGTCCCTTTCCTGTTCATTATACAAAACAAATTACTCAATTGCATCACAATCTATTATCAAAATGACGATGTCATTCGTAAATGAAAATTAAACTCAGATTCAATTAACAGCTCTTACATGTTTTTCAAATCTTGTGTCGTAATAGGAACATTTTCTGGGCCATCATGCATGTTTGAAATTATATCCACAATATAGAGTTGTGGTACCCTACTGTCATGCATTGCTCCAACAAAGTCCATAAATTCCAGGTCACGTGTCTTGTTACAGCAGAGGTGTTGTTTCTCAGTTTCTTAGGTTACAAAATCATGATTATGCTCAAGGTTAACTAGTTCAATCCTTACAGATATGACACTCTTTTGCATCATCATAAATTTTTCTAAGCTTTATCCCTGCTTTGCACTGTGTTCGACCTATGTATTTGTTCTGGACTCTAGGGTTACCATCTTTTCTTTCTGCACATCTCCCCTCTCTAGAGCAATTTAACCATTTACAGTTTGTCTTTTGCCTATACCTTTTCAAAGGAAATCCGACCTATATGCATATCGTTTATAGAAATTATACGCATCATCAACATCTCGGAATACCATACCAATCCTAGGAATTAAACTAGGATCAATCGAATCTAGATGTGCAGAACATATAAAATCATTATATCAACATCAAATTTTCATTTCTCCCGAACATAATAGCATCGCTAGAGAATTCAAATCATAAACATAGGTAAAAGCACTGAACTTACCTGCGATTGTAATATATTTGGTGTATCCGTCTCACCAGATCCTATTGTATTCATCGGTTCGCACATCACTGTTGTCAGAACACCATCTCCTCTACATACCTCATGGCTACCAGCTCCATGCAGAGTTGTAGGTGGCGTCTCGTTTCTAGGGCAAGCAACAATGGCTCCTGGAGGACGCATCAGGGAGAACCGCGCAGTCGGCGATCTATGAAATGGTGATGACATAACCGCTCAAGCCTGGGAGAATGTGGAGAAGAAAGATGGTTTTTTTCGCTTTGTATGTTGACTTTGAACTGATTAACAACTACCCAATAAGCCAATACTTCCGTGCCAAATGCCTTTTTTTCAGGGATTGCCCATGTCTCAAACCATAACCGGTCAGGATATTCCCCCCACATACCTTTTATGTTTATATGAATTTTCAAAACACAATTTATGCAATACCAATTACAAATTATGCTGATTTGTATACCCTTCACCACTATTAATTTTGCTTTCATTATGACTCAGAATACTTTTCTTTAAGCCATCTACATCATCTTTTTATCCATTTCACTGTACATTTCAAACATGACATGCTACTATTTACGAAACATTATACCAGAAAGTATACCATTTATAATCTTTCCTCGGTATTACATGCAGATCTGAACCTCCGTAAAAATTTATGATCTATCCTCCGCAATAACCGTCCCATAATTTCGTTCATGCACATAACGCAATCCCGCGGATTGCGTTACATGCAGTTCAATAATCCACCATCCCATGTCGCGTGGATTGCCTGCCTTTTAAAAGCCATTGCCTGCCATTACTGCGTCTGTCACACTGGACACCTTGGTCTACATCGGTCGATCCAGCCAATCCTAGCCTCCCCCACCCGACCAGACCAGCCTAGCCACCTCCACCCCCGCAGCCTTCCCGGCATGCGCGCCTTTTGTTTCCATTTGCATGTGCAACAAAATTGGAAGGCATACGCACAAATTTAAGAGATGGATTGACATGCATAGAAAAAAAAATCTGATTTAAATGCTTTATTCTGTCCATAAATATAAGATCTCTATAATAGTCATGCATCTAATCTCATTAGGAACATTTTATGATATATACTGATACTAATTATGCTACACATTGTAGTTATGTATGCAATACTTTAGGCCGCATAAAAAATTAGTTTTTCCTGCTGCCTGTGCACAAATTTAGAATGACAAGAATGTGTATTGAGAGGAAATGTATTTACATGCATGGAAACAAAAAATCTGATTTAAATACTTTATTTCTCCCATAAATATAGGCTCTCAACAAACAGCCATGCAACTAGGCTCGTTAGAAGTAGTTTATGATATATACTAATATTAATTATATTAGACGGTGTATGTTGGGGGTCTTCTCCTCCACCGAAGGTCATCAAAACAAAAACACCTTCGGCAACATAATACAAAAGCTCGCCGAAGCTATCATCAACCTCGCTCAGTTTCTCAAGACGAAGGCCTTGTGTATGAGCAGCGTTGCGGAATGCCGAAGCTCAATAGCTTCAGCTCGAACCAAGCAAAAAAGTAAAAGACTAAATAGACCTTATTAGCTTTAGTCGCTTGTAGGTAAACATTCAGGGATATGGATGTAATTTCACCCAGGCTACGTCCCGAGCCTATAAATAGATGAACAGTAACCCCATGCTGTACAGGCTGGATTGTATTCACTTTCTCGCATCCACACCTTCGAGCAAGCCGAAGGTATCAATGTAATATTAACATTGTTTATATTCATTTCTATTGTATGGGATGTAAGAATAAATCAATTAATGAAATGAAGTTATCATATTTATCCTTTTGCATTCCTACTCGCATATTAAATGATGAAGGTATGTCCTTCTTAACCTTCGTCTGACGAAGCTTTATAACCACGAGGAGATAATACTTCGGTTAGACAAAGGTCTGTAATGACTAATGATTGTGTTGCCTTGTACTTGATATATAGCATTTGAGAACAAGTGACCAACATTGGCACCCACCTCCGGTGAACTCACTTCCACAATTGCGACAATGGCTTCGCAAGGCAACCAAGCTATGGAACCTTCGGCTACGAAGCTGGTGCTCCTAATCACAGGCGGCTCAAGTTCTAAACCAGCCAATAAGAAGCAGAAGAAGGAAGCACATAGAAGGGTACAACATGTTGGAGTGCAAGGACCCTTCATCAAGTCCAAATGGTCTCTTATACCAATCACCTTCTCCCAGGAAGACCTTTAGCTCAAGGATTATCCTCACAATGATGCAATGGTCATATCTTGTGTCATCAAGGGGTTTCTGGTCCACAATGTCCTAGTGGACACAGGCAGTGCGGTAGACATCATCTTTGCGAAGGATTTTAGGCAAATGCAAGAGCCAGATGACAGGATACATGATGCAACGCACCCTCTCTGAGGCTTCGAAGGAAGACAAATCGTGGCGCTCGGCAATATAACTATGCCGATCACCTTCGGCTATGTACATAATACAAGGATAGAACAGGTTGTTTTAAACATTGTCGATATGGAGTACCCCTACAATGCAATTATTGGTCAAGGGATGTTGAATGCCTTTGAAGCAATACTCCACCCACCATATCTTTGCATGAAGATACCTTCTGACCAAGGGCCTATCGCTGTACATGGAAGCCGGAGAGCCAAAGGAAACTGGATGGATTAGAAAGCTATCCATAATATAGATGAAGCCGAAGCTAATCAACAATTCAAGCACAAAAGAGAAAAGGCTGCTTCAGCAAATCAAGCAAAGCCCATGCTTTTGTGCGAAGACATAGCCGAGTAGAAGGTGCTGTTGGGATCCCAATTATCTGATGAACAAGAGAATACTTTCTTGAAATTCCTGTTCAACAACAAGGATGTTTTTGCTTGGTCAGCCAATGATCTCTGTAGTGTCAATAGAGATGTTATTGAGCACTCAATGTAGACCTGGCCTTTAGGCCAAGAAAGCAGAGGCTTCGGAAAATGTTCGACGATAAAGCCGAAGGCACACAAAACGAAGTGAAAAGGCTTTTGAGTGCCGGTGTTATCAGAGAAGTAGCATACCCAGAGTGGCTGGCCAATACTATGATTGTAAAGAAAGCTAATGAAAAATGGAGAATGTGCATCGACTTCACATATCTCAATAAGGCATGCCCGAAGGATCAATTCCCATTGCCAAGAATAGATTCCCTTGTAGATGCATCGGCTACTTCAGAGCTTATGAACTTATTGGACTACTACTCAGGCTATCATCAAATCTGGATGAAGAAGGAGGATGAGCCTAAGACAAGTTTCATAGCCCCTAGGGGAACCTATTTTTACCATCGGATGCCCGAGGGGCCCAAGAATGCTCGAGGAAGCTTCAGCAGGATGACTGCCAAAGTCCTTCACTCTCAAATTGGCAAAAATATGCTGACATATATTGATGATATCATAGTAAAGAGCACAAAGCAAGAAATCATGTTGCTGATTTGCAAGAAACATTTGCTAACTTCAGAAGGGTTGGTCTTAAACTAAATCCAGAGAAATGTGTCTTCGGAGTGAAGAAGGGCAAATTTCTTGGTTGCTTGGTATCAACAAAGGGTATCTGTAATGGAACCTCCCAAGTCATTAGGCCCACCTACAGTTGTACTTGTCCAGTGGACCTCGGACAACCCTATAGATGCACCGGATCACTCGACAAGTTCGGTATCTGTATCCTTTACCTTTCCCAAGAGTGTTTCACCCGTCACAGAGATATTACAACACATCGGAGGGACGAATGAGCGGAAGCAATTACAGTAACTTAATTTACATTAAAATGTAGAAAGAGTGATATTATTAGACCAGCGGTATATGAGTGCAGAACTATTATTATTACAAACTCGAGAGGCAAAAAACTCCTCCCGCATAAAAGTATAATGTTTTTTAAAACGAGGACAACATCCTCTCGAGGCTTCACTCTTGAGATTCTTCCTTTGGCACCACCTTAGAGCAAAAGCAACAAAAGTTTGCTGCTTCCTCACCTACAACAAAATGGGTTTAAAAACCCTGATTACGAAGTGTACTTTCGCAAGTCTTACCCGTCAAAATAAAAGACTCTCAAGGATATGCTGGCTTGAGGAAGTCAAGGTAAGGCTGAATCCAAAATCAAGACTCTATTTGCAAAAATGCTTACTAATAGTGGATCCTTAAATATCCAGTTTTATTAGCAAGTTAAGTCATTACCTAAATCTAGAGTTCTTTCTACCCTAGTTCAAGCACCTGGCCTATACTAGCCATCCTTTTATCATCCCTTTAAGTTCACTGGAATGCTATGTATTAGTCTGCCCGAGGCAAAGCTTACCCATGATGAGGCATGTGACTAGTTAAAAGGTCCTCGATCATCAGGTCTACATCGACAAGGTCCTTAATCGACTCAGACGGAGACACTACACCGAGACTCTCTTCTCGTGCAAGTCACCCGACCGGTCTCAGCTTTATCATTTCAACCCAAAGTTTGGTACCTGACAAAGGTAAATCATTTCCAATGTTGAACCCATCATGGCCATGATGGATTCACCATCAAGTTTTATTTTCAAAAACATCCCATCCACTGTGAAGCATCATCTTTTGTTTAAAAACAAAACATTTGGTTTGTCTAAAGCCCAGCATAAGAAAAACCCTTTCATAAAACAGGTGATCAAGGAAAAGTAATCAATTTTCCAAGGAAGGAAATGCATCAATTGTTTTAGCACACAACTCCTGTCACCTAATGCATCAAGCAGGTGAGAAAGATTTTAAAATAGCAAGGAGGTGGCAAATGCACCGGGGCTTGCCTTGAGTTGTAGGAGAGTCGGGTTCTGCTCCACAAATATCAAAATAAAAGCAGTTCCCGGCAGGTGGGTCTTCAAGTGGTGGTGGTGCAACTCCTTCTTCAACCACTACTTCTTCCTCGTTCTTTATATATAATCATATATAACCATGAATGCTCATGTAATGCTTATGAAAATGCTATAATAGAAAAGGTTTATCAAGTTGTATCTTGAATACAACTTTCCTTCACGGTACTCCAAGGAACTAGGGTTCTTGGAGTCAGTTCTTCATTTCAGAGGGCAGACCCTACCTAGAAGATTAGGGTTTTAAGTTTAGGAACCAAACAATATCCAAAACAAGTCAAGCTTCACTCATGGCATCTAATTACTAAATTAGGCTCATCCTAAAAGTTTGGTGATTTTTGGAGTCTTCAATTAATTCCTATAATTCCAAGAGACTAGGTTTTAGCTATTTTAAATACTTCATAATTCTTGGTTTGGACTAAAAATCTTGGAACCATTTTTGTTAAATACTATAGAAATTTAGGAGTCCAATAAAAATGGTCTCACATTTTTAGCATTTTTCTAGAATTCTATATGGATTTCGAAAGTCTGGTACAAAAAGAAAAAGGAAAAAGCTCAACAGTACTGGGCTCAATCTAGCCCGAGACGGCCCACGACAGGCAAAACGCACCCACGCGCATGCCTGCGCTGGTGTCTTTGCACAGAGACCCCTGGCTGTTTGAACAACTCGTAAAGACTCCTTCCTACTATTTCTCTCTCTCACTGACAATTGCACCGAGACCCTCGCACTTCTATTCCTTCACAACCCGCGATCCCCGATGGTGAACGGCGACAGACCGAGCTCCGGCAAGCTTGTACTGGCCGGAAAAGGCAAGGACTAGGGCTCTAGATTGCCTGACACTTAATTTAACCCCTAACAATCGTTTCCCCTCGATCAATTGCAGGTTCTATCCCCCAATTTCTCTACTCATGATGACCTTGCAATCCGGGGACAATTCAAAGTGTTCCTGTCGATCTACTCCGGTTCAGTGCAATTGGTTGGGCCGATGAGCTTCAACGGCACACAAGAATGCTAGAACACGAGCGAGGAGAACATGATCGGACCTGTGGAGCGCTGACAGCGACGAGCTCACACACACGGTGTTCTTGACCGATTTGGGTGAAATCCCAAATTGGTGAGTTCTGGTGGATGATTTGAGGCACGACTTGGTGGATTGGGTTCGTGACTACCTAGCGGAGCCAATGGCACGCTCAATTTATAGGGCCCAAGGGCGGTGGCCCATGAATTTGAGATGGTGCGTGGCGGCCGGAGAGAGGGGAGAGTACTGTCGCAAGGAATTGATGGCCTTCACCGTGGCGAGCTCACCGGCGATCAACGGACATGCGTAATACGAGTTACTGTGACGTGGTAAGGCACCTAGGCACGTGGCGCGCGGTCGATAGGCGGCCAACTCCGGAGAACTTATCTGAACCGGCCGTGAGTCAGGCGAACACGGCGGCCGAGGTTGAACAGTGGCCTAAGTTCATCCTCAAGGCAATATTTACTACCCCGAGCAACTATCAGTACTCCGTTGAGCATGAATCGCAGTGCCTGGCACGAATCCGAGTGCATGGTCGTCGGCGGCGAAGTTCACTGAACCAGCAGATCTTTTGCTACTGTACCATCAAGAACTGCTTCAGTCATTCTGACAGAGCAAATTGCAGCACCCAATTCTCAAAATTCCATGTAATAACTTGCTAATCCACCTTTAACAAAGTTGTAGTCCTATAATCCAGCTATAATTCGACTATAGAGACCTAACTCATTTACTCAATTCTTTGAGCTTGAATTGAATCCAAAGTTGAGCAAATCTCACTATCAATTAACATTCAGTCATAGGGTGGTCTGACAGCCAAACTTCAAACCGATTTAGCTCCTATTTTTGTACAACACCAGTGCTAGGTCACTTAATTACATTTGTTCTCCTTATATAGCTCTACAACTTTGCTATATTGATTATTAGCAAAAACCTCAAGAATCCTGAGATGTAGAGCTCCAAAGTCAGCCCTATTCAATTGATTTTGGACTTAGGCACATGAGAGGTATAGGGTGTCTTTTTGCAAATAGACCCAAATCTCACAATTGGATTTGCAAAACCTCAAATGTGTGAAACATATTATTTGAGGTGCCCTAATACCTTGGTTTTTGCACTTTGGTCCAAAAGTGCACCAATTTTACACTTAGCCCTCGAGGGTTCCAATTTAGGGATTTCCAGGGGTCTTTTTAGGGTTTTGCAGCACTTTAGGGTTTAAGTGCCACTTAAGTCCTTCCAAGGGGATATCTTAGGGTCATTTCTCACATCTTTTGAAGTTTTCTCATGCTTGGGCTTCCCTTAGATCCATAAGCCTAGATTTAGGGTTAAGTACTTTACACTACATTTAACCACACATCAAATCATGTCAGTGCAACATATTTGAAGTTTTTACCTAGTGAATGCACTCTAGGTGTGACAAACACATGATATGCTAATGCTCATGATGTTATGCTCAAGTTTTAGTGACAGTAACACCAGGGGTGTTACAGTATCGAAGCTAATCCAAGTAAGACAGAAGCTATACTTCGGATGGAGCCACCAAAATAAAGAAAGGGTGCCGAGAGGTTGACAGGGAGGCTGGCATCATTGAACAAATTTATTTCAAGATCAGCAGAGAGGAACTTGCCATTTTTTGAAGTGCTGAAGTCAGCGAAGTCTTTCAATGGGGACAAACTTAGCAAAAAGCCTTCGAAGAATTGAAGCAGTACTTGATAGAGCCGACAACCTTAACTCCACCTTCGTCAGGAACTCCATTGTTGTTGTACGTAGCAGCTTCCCACACTGTCGTTAGTGCAGCGCTCATACAAGAGAAGCAGGATGGCCATGCAAGAAAACGAGTACCAGTGTACTTCGTTTCTGATGTACTTAGTGCATCAAAGAGAAATTATAGAGTTAGAGAAGGTACTATACGCTGTATCAATGGCCTCCAGGAAGCTTCGACATTACTTCCAAGCATACTATATCATAGTACCTTCTTCACAACCCCTCAAGGACATAAAGAGAAATAGAGAAGCCACAGGAAGGGTTGGAAAATGGGCTGCAGAATTGAACTAATTCACTATCGATTTCGTTCATAGATCTTCGATCCAATCCCAAGCGTTAGCAGACTTCATTGCTGATTGGACGTTGGGGGCTCACAACGAAGACAAAACAACTTATGCTGAAGCCTGGACAGTATTTTGTGATGGGCCCTAGGGAACCTTTGGTGCAGGAGGAGCTGCTATTTTAATTTCACCATCAAAAATCAAAACCTGTTATGCAGCAAGATTAGACTTCACCTGCACAAATAACATTGCGGAGTACGAAGCCCTTCTCTTGGGGCTTCGAAAGCTTAAGGCAATGGGAATAAGAAGGGCAATACTCAAATTCAATTCACAACTCATCTTAGGACACATTGACAAAAGTAGCAAAGCAAGGGACCCAAAGTTAGAAAAATGTTTGGACGCAGTCCGAAGGATGGAAGCCTCTTTCGAAGGTTTCTCTGTAAAAAACATCCCAAGAGGAGAAAACGAGCAAGCCGATTTGTTAGCCAAATCAGTTGCACAGGGGCTTCCGTTACCTTTGGAGGTGTTCTTTGAAACAATAAAAGCACCTTCTGTCAAGCTTATGGAAAGGGCAATGCTCACAATCTCACCAGTGCACAGTGAAGATTGGAAGACTGAGATCGTATCTTTCCTTCAGGGCAACTGCCTTTCGGATGACGACGTTTACAATAAAAGAATGGAAGCAAGAGCACGACCCTATGTAATTATAGAGGGGGAATTATACAAACAAGAAGTTTGCTCTCCATTGCTCAAATGCCTGTCCAGAGCCGAAGGTCAAGAATTAATGAAGGAGATACATGCAGGATCGTGTGGAGCTCATATTGGGTCTAGACCTCTGCTGGGGAAGGTCTTCAGACAAGGATTTTACTGGCATAAGGCAGCTTCGGATGCAGCAGAATTGGTTCAAAAATGTGAAAATTGCCAAAGATGCACCAGAGACCAGAAACAACCTTCGTCTTTAACCCAGCTGATACAGCCTACTTGGCCACTGCAAAGGTGGGGTCTGGATTTGTTAGGACCACTTCCACCAGCACAAGGCAACCTGAAATATGTTGTGGTGGCAGTGGAGTACTTCTTTAAGTGAATCGAAGCAAAGCCCTTAGCTACAATAACTTCGGCCACAGTACAGAAAATCTTTTGGCAAAATATTGTTTGTCGCTTTGGTGTGCCGAAGGCTATCACGGTTGACAATGGAACTCAATTCGATGCTGAAACATTCAAAACCTTTTGTGACCAGATTGCAACAAAAATACACTTTGCATCAGTGAGACATCCAGAGTCAAATGGACTAGTAGAAAGAGCAAATAGAATCATAATAACAGGAATAATGAAGTCAATTTTCATCCAGCCCAAAGGAATGTGGCCAGACGAACTAATAAAGGTGGTGTGGAACCACAACACTTCCGTTTCAAGGTCAACAGGATTTACTCCATTCAAGCTTCTATTTGGTGACGAAGCAATAACACCGGAAGAATCAAGAAGGGGCTCAATAAGGACCTTGGCTTCGACATAAGAAGAAGAGGGTTGTAAAATAACAAAAGACATCATAGAAGGGACTAGACTCCAAGCAGTAGACCACATCAATAAGTACCAGGCTGAAACAATCAAATGGTGCGACCGCAAGGTAAAATTGAAGAATATCAAGCCAGGACATTTGGTGCTTCGTAGAGTGGCCAACCCAGATACAATGGGGAAGCTTCAGCTCAAGTGGGAAGGCCCCTTTTTGGTGGTATCTTCGTCAAGACCTAGATCTTACAGGCTGAAAGACATGGATGGTAATGACATACCTCTTGGAATGCGGATGAGCTTCGAAGATATTATGTGTAAACTATTTAATTTTCTTATTTTTTTTTCTTGTGGCACCCTTTTCCTTTCAAGAGGGGAGAAAGGTTTTTAATGGGGACATAGGTTGTAATTTTCATTTTTTGTGTAGCCTTGTGCAATACAAAGGCAAAATTCCCCCGCATGTAAAATGTAAAATCTGGGACTACACCGTCGAGTGTAAAAGCCATGAAAAAGCTCCAAAAGTCGTTCCTAAAGGGACGCAGAGTAAGTCACGAAGCTCCAAAGTCGTTCCTAAGAGAATGCAGAGCTAAAATACCACCTAAATCAAAGGTGAAGAAGCTCCAAAGTCGTTCCTACGGGGATGCAGAGCTTAAATGCCACAAAAGTAAAAGGTGAAGAAGCTCCAAAGTCGTTCCTAAGGGAATGCAGAGCTTGAATACCACCTAAGTAAAAGGTGAAGAGACTTAAAAGTCATTCCTAAGGGGATGCAGAGTCTGGATGTGTTTTTGGCATACATTTGCATATTTCATCACATCATCTTTTGCATTCATATAGACATACATTAGACATTCGTTGGTTCATCATCATGGCATAAAGTATAAGCATTAACGGGAAAGCAGGAGATGCCTGTCTTTGATGAGGAAATGTTTTGAAGATGCTTCGTATCAAATGAAACTTCATTGTATACGAAGATGCTCCATCTCAAAAGAAATCTGATTGTATATGGAAATGCTTCGATGTGAACGAAAAGAAGGGAAGGTATTTTTCACCTTTGGCTCAAAAGGTTACCAGCATTTGTTTCGTCCACAGCAAAGCAGTTCATACATGAAGCAAAAGGTAAAATGGTATTGCAAGATATTTACAAATGATTACAATAATTTGTTCAGTGTCAATCGCAACTTTTTGTCATATGCTACAAAGGATTTTTCAAGTGTTCCTACAGATGACTGCAAAAGTAGATCCTAAGGTCTTCCTCGGTGTGGCAGAACCGCCTGAATTATTCCAGTTTAAGTGCCTCAGTCACGCCTTAGAGGTCGCAACACACTTAAATCGGAATAACCCGTCAGTCTTTCAGATCTAGTCTGATAAAGCCACTCATCGAGGATCAAATACCACTAACTCACTCGATGGTGAGTCACAGAAGAAATACAATAAAACAGGAAAACCTCAATTTAAAGTACTGGAGTTATTACATAAATCGGAGTTTTTCAAGTAGCTGATATAAGTTCATAAAATAAACTACAGCGGATAATCGATATCGTCGAAAGCGAGGAAAAGGGCAAGGCCTGGCCCACTACTCCTCCTGCTCCTCTCCTGCTGGAGCAGCATCCCACTCGACCGTCCAACCCGGTGGCAGGGTGGTAGGCCAAGTCACACCATCAACCATATCCTGAAGCGTACCTGTAAAAATTATGCCACAAGCAAGGCTGAGTATACTAATACTCAGCTAGACTTACCCAGTATGAGGAATCTACTCCTCTACCTCTAGACCATGCAGTTGTTTGGCTGAGGGTTTGGTTTGCCAAAAGCACTAGCTAAGTCTAAAATCAATTTTTAGCCTTTCCAATTCTAGTATCATTAATTTAGCTAAGTTTGCTCTTTCTAAGCATACATGGTAACATTCATTTAATACAATCAACATGTTATCTCATGTAATCCTCGTTTCACTTCTTACTCAATGTAGTACATGGGGTCAAGCAGTCTCATTAGCTGCGAGAACCAGACGATTCGAATCGAGTTTTAACCTTGCAAGGTAAACCTAAACACAGACATGTCAGGGCACTCTGTCCCCACACATGTCAACTGTCCCCATCGATTCCCCGTTCGCGGCCAGGCCTCACCGCCTTGGCATACAATGCTCCACTGACCCCGGCTGCCGCCATGCAGTGACCGCACTTGTACCCACCATAGCTAGCATGGGAGACCCAGTCTCAGGACACATGAAGGGTAAAGTCCACACCCGGCTTCACTCATGTACTAGGTTTACCGGTTACCATATTTCCCGACATGTGCTTAGTACATTCAAACGATTGACTCAGGTATCCACACATTAATCCTTAATTCCTTTTCCCATCTCATGGACGAGGCATCCTCCCAAGATCTAAGTCCATAGACCATCATAGATCCCGTTATCAAGATGAATACACTCAATTCCTGACCTCGCGTGAGTGCTCAAAAAATCACTCGACTTCTACCAAGATCCTAATTTAGCAAAGCAGCTATTCGACCTAGCATACTACTATCCATCTCAAAAAGGAATCCTGAATTCATGCAACTAAGGGTTTCAAGCAATTCCTACACTTAAGTGTACATTACAAGCCTACAAACATTAAGTGTAGTAAAGTAGCATATATATAACTTGGTTAAGCATAAAACCGGGGCTTACCTTCAATTGCTGGGGCTGCGGGGAGATCCTCGATGGCAGGTTCGGAAGCTGGCTCCTGATCTTCCTCGTGGACAGCTTCTTGCTTAGGGATGAGCACGTACTCTCCGTCAGCGAGGTTGCAATCTAATGAATGCAATGAGTAAGATGTATGTATGGCATGATATGCAATTTTGTAACTAAAATTGTATGGTGAAAGATTAATTAAAAGGAAATAGAGCAAAGTCTTGCTATTAGAGAATTCTGGGGTATACTTAGTAAGTTTGGGTCAAGTTTGATTGCTGAATGGTTAGATCATTTTTAGTGTTCTACTGATTTTTCTCTTTATATCTTAGTGATATTTTTAACTAGATTCTTAGCTGCAATTATTGGGGTGATACTTGATTTATCTTTCTAATCCATCTTTTATTTCTATTTCTTTTATGCCTTTAAGGTGAGTTTGAACTACAAGATAGTTTTATAAATTTCCAAAAATTCTGTACAAATTACAGTATTTTCTCACTGGCGTATAACTCTTTGCCTTAAAGTTTCGGGCTTAAGAAGTGAGGGGTTCTCTCTGTACAAAATTATTAAATATCAAGGCAGAGGGGGTGTTTTAAACTACAACTCCCTTTTTGCAGTGGGTTATTGTTGGGGACTTGTTCTCAAATGCTATGAATTAAGAATAAGGCAACATAAAATGTTAAATATCAAAGCCCTTCGTCCTTCGAAGCATTATTTCCCTTCGGATATAATGAATCTTATGACGAAGGTCACAAGTATAATGTTATAAAAGTTACACCTTCGTAATTAAACTTACAAAAATAATACAAAGTAATATAAAATATGAAACATTAAAGATAAATACATTGAAAATGAATAACATCATTCACATGTCTTATTATATGAATTTCAGGTATTTGAATACAATGTTTAGGTACATTTATACCTTTGCCTTGATAATAATTCCCGAGTGATGCGTTAGCAATTACAGGAATGCGTGAACAGTAAAGGAATACTGTTCACTATTTATAGGCACAGGACACAGCTCATGAGGAATTACAATTATGCCCCTTATGAAAGTTTACAACAATGACTCAGACCCTTATGGGCTAAAAGGTCATTATATCTTTAAGTCTGTTCGACCCTATAGCTTCGGATATGTTGTAGTTCCGGAGCTTCGTGAACGATGTCTTCGGCATCATGTTCAAGCAGCTTCAGCCGAAGCTGTTTCTTTTTTGCAGGACCTTCGGCGATGAAGCATGGTCCCAACAGTTATTCTCTAAGGCTTATTTTTGCTGACATATAGGTGTAATAACATGGTCTTGTACAAATTTTCAGCCACTAATTCTTAATGGTTATTTTACTCTGATTTTCTAAAGTTTCTAGGCAAAGGGGTGCTTTATACTACCATTATACTTAAAAAATATCAAACAACAGATTTCTAAATTTTTTATCTTTTTCTTTGTGCAAGAGCAATAATTCTAGAATTTGGTAACCTTTTGCTTAAGGGAAAGGGTGGCAGGAATGTTTTGAATTAAATGGCCTTTTTCATAAGGTAGGGGCAATGAGTGTTATTCTGTAGTTTTGAATAGGTTTTGCATTTTTCTATGGTGGTCTATTCCATTAATAATCTAGTAAAAAAATTTGCCCATTGTTGCACACTTTTTGGCTTACTTATTATTTAATTGGAATATGGCTAAATACCAAGTTTTATTTGTTCAACCCACTTAAGATGATGGGTTGTGGTGTTTATTATTTTTGTAGGGGTGTTCTGGTAGTTAGGAGTCTACTGAATTTTTCTTACCAATTTGGAAATGGTTCTTATATTTTTAATAATGGCCCTTCTTGTTTTATTAGTGCTTAATAATTCATTCCACCTTGAATTTGTTCTGGACTAGGGTTCTCTATATTTTTCCTAAGTTCTTCACTATTTAAATTGATTAGGAAAAATATATACATTCTCTGTTCATTAATTTTTCTTTCCTTTTCTGATTTCCTAAGTTTTGGGGCAGATATGGCCTTTAATAGATAACCCTGTGTTAATCTTTTATACTAGGGTGCTTAGTATTTTTAAACAGTGCCTAAGTTGGGTTTGGACTTCTAAAATTTTTCTTAAGTCTAGCACAAAAGCATAACTATTTTTCTCCATTTTAATAAGGTTTGCGCAGTTTCCTTATTTAATTCCAAACTCTAAAATTTAAAACAGAAGGCATGGGGTTCCGTATTTTTATTTGATAGTTCATAATATTTTGAGTCCAGTAAAATTGGTTTGACTAAATTTGGTTGAATATTTCTCAAGATACAAATTTCCTAAGTTCTCTGCCTATTTTAAAAAGAATAAACAGAAATGATTTAAAGGAAAAAGGTTTTGCATCTGGGTCCCTGGCGGTTTACAAATTTCCTAAGTTCATTACGGACAGGTCCTCAGTTTACTATTCACATGAGTCTATGACTATGCAGAAAACCCCCTAGGTGTCTGCTAAATCGAACCCACGATCCTTCCCCTAATGGATCAGTGACCGCGGCGGAAGAAAAGGGCAGAGGGGCTTACTGGCGGCGAGATTGCTCCGTTGAAGTGGTCGAGGGTGTAGGGGAGGTCTTGACGGTCACGCCGATGTGCGGGTCATCTCCGGCGATGGTCGGAGTAGGTCGCTCCACGTGCGCAGGCGGGCGAGCTCGTCGGTGGCGAGGAATCCGGCCTATCCAGGGCGGTATAGTTCAATTGAACGGGTCAGAGAGCTTTACTGGATGCTAGGGAAGACGTAGGCGCGAGGAATTGGAAAATGGCTTACTAGTTAGCTTGGTTCACGCGCGGTGGCGGGTGACCGAAGTCCAGCGTGGGTGATTCGGGGTCTCCGGCGAGGCTCTGCCGGGTCCGAGGACTTGGGGAGCTTCACCGGCATCAAGCGAAACTAACCGAGCAGCTGGCGCAGCCTGGGAGCGGCTGAAGTGAGCTGGCCACGGTGGCCGAGGCTCGGGTGGCTTGGCGGGCGGTGGCGCGGCGTGTCCAAGGTAAAGTCTGGTGAACTCTGGCTTAGGCAGGACCGAGAGCGTGCGGGGGAGTACGACCGGGGCCTTGGGTCTGATTTATAGGCACGACACGGTGTACGGGTGGGCGTGGACCGGCGTGGGCACGTGGGCGTGCACGGCTGGGCGCGGGTGCGCGAACTGGTGTGAACCGGGCGTGTCAGCCGCGATCGAACACGTGGCTCCATTGTATCTGCCCGAGTTCTAACGCCGATAGGGCACAGATCTTTGCGAATTTGGGCAAGATCGCTGTGTAGGATTTTTTTCTCCCGACTACACTCTGTCGTTTGCACATGGAGCCGAGTGATTTCAGGTCAAGGGCAAAGAGTTGTCGCCTCAGCAATGTGGCAGTGTCACAGGGTGGAGTCCCGAGGCAAATCCCTGCCAAGATCATGTCAAACGGCCGAATTTTGCTCCCAAATTTCTCCAGGGTGTGTTCAAGGTAATTTGGCACCACATCCATATTTGGGTTTTGTAGATTTGAGTTTTGGAAAACAGAGAACAGGGCTGAACTTTACAAAGGGCTGAAAATTCAGTTCTGAATTTTTTGAATTTCCTTTTTGAAGTTTAGCTTGAAGGGTCTTTTTGAGAATTTTGCAAAGCTTTGCTAATGAAACTTTCTTACTATACTTTGTAGTTTATTTAGTGCACTGTAACTTTGTTATTTGGTTCTCATCATGATTTTGTGTTTTTCAAAATATTTTACAAGTTTTTCCCTCTTTGCACTAAAATGGCCTACTTAGGGTTAATTAGGGTTTGTGAATTCTTCTTACCCTGAGGTGCATGACATGGTTAAGGCATAATTCTTAAGATGAAAAAGACTTAATTAAACCTTTGTTCCTAGTTTTTTTTTGAAGTCCTTTACTCAATTTGGTTCACATGTGATAATGGTTATGAGTTAGCTCTAGGTGACACTGGGGTGTCACATCCTTCCCCCTTAAGGGAATCTCGTCTCGAGATTCGAGTCGGAGTCCTCCTAGGTTGAAGTGAATGTTAAGGATTGCTTGAAGTGGGTGGTTTATTCATTAAGGTTCTTTTTGGCAAACTGCTCTTCGAATGTCATCTTCTTTGCAACTTCAGAAGGAAGTCCTTTTAACTATAATCTTACAATTAACTCTTTTTATATTAAGATCATTTTTCTTATATTTAGATTCAAAGGGCAGGGGGAGGGGTTGGGCACGGTTACGTACCAATTCCCTTAGGTAGACAATCGGGGAAGTTGGAACGTAGAAATTCCTCAGTCTCCCATGTAGTCTCTTCCTCTGAGTGATTACTCCATTGGATCTTATACATCTTGATCAATTTAGACCGAGTTGATCTTTCTTTGCAATCTAGAACCTTGGAAGGGTACTCTTGGTACGATAGATCTGGCTCTATCTCCAATTCTAGTTCTGCTATGATCTCAGTCGGCAATCGAACACATTTCTTTAGTTGGGATACATGGAATACATCGTGGATGGCAGACATTTTTGGAGTTAACTTCAATTTGTATGCCACGGGTCCACATGCTTCTATGATCTCATAAGGTCCAATGTAACGAGGGTCTAACTTGCCTTTGATCCCAAACCTCTGCACTCCTTTGGTGGGTGATACCTTCAAATATACGAAATTTCCCACTTCAAACTAGAGAGGTTTCCTTCTCTTATCATGGTAACTCTTTTGTGTGACCTGAGTAGCTTCTAGATTCTTCCTGATTAGCTTGACTTTCCTTTCGGCTTTAGTCACTAAGCCAGGTCCAAAAATTTCTATTTCTCCAGGCTGAGACCAATTGAGTGGTGTTCGACACCTTCTTCCATATAGGGCTTCAAAAGGTGCCATCTTTAGGCAAGATTGGTAACTGTTGTTATAAGCAAACTCTGCCAAGGTGAGATACTTATCCTAGTTCTTGCCACAATCGATCGCACAAGCCCTTAGCATACCTTCAAGAATTTGATTTACCCTTTCAGTCTGACCATCAGTCTGCGGGTGGTAAGCTGAACTTCTGATTAGCTTGGTTCCCAAAGACTCTTACAGTTGTTCCTAGAATCTGGCAACAAATTGGGCTCCTCGGTCAGAGACAATGGTCCGAGGTAATCCATGCAAACACATGATTCGATCAATGTACAGCTCTGCATACTTCTGAGCCTTATCAGTGGTGTGCACTGGAAGAAAATGTGCCACTTTTGTCAATCGATCCACAATGACCCAAATTGAATCATGATGACGAGAGGTGTTGGGCAGACCCACAATAAAATCCATGCTGACATCATCCCATTTCCACGAAGGTATAGATAGGGGTTGCAAGGCTCCAGTTGGCTTGCCTTTATCCTCTAACATGTGTCACATTCTGCTACATATTCGGCTACCTCCCTCTTCATTCTAGTCCACCAATACGAGGGTTTCAGATCATGGTACATTTTGGTGCTTCCTGGATGCATGGAGAATTTGGAGAGATGAGCCTCATCCAAGATCTTCTTCTTGAGATCCTTATTTTTAGGAACTACTAATCTGCTTTCAAACCATAATATACCCTTTCCATCTTGGTGGAAGCATTTATACTTTTCTGTCTTCTGATGGAGGTTCTCTTTAATGATTTGCACTCCCTTGTCACTGAGTTGGGCCATAATTATCTGGTCTTGCAAGGTTGGCTCAACAGAAATGTGAGACAAAGCACCAGAAGGAATCACTTCAATCTTAATTTTACTCAACTCATCACATAGGGTGTTGATGCGAGAATCCATCATAACACAGTTGCATTGCGATTTTCGACTCAAGGCATCTACTACCACATTGGCTTTCCCTGGGTGATAGTGTACCTCCAGGTCATAGTCCTTGATCAGCTCTAACCATCTTCTCTGCCTCATGTTGAGATCAGCCTGAGTAAAGATATACTTAAGGCTCTTATGATGTGTGAAGATGTTGCAGTGGGTTCCCATTAAATAGTGTCTCCACATCTTCAATGCATGAACCACGACTGCTAACTCCAAGTCATGAGTGGGATAATTTTGCTCATGAGGCCTGAGTGCTCTTGACGCGTAAGCAATGACTCGGTTGTCTTGCATCAAAACATAACCTAGTCCAGTGCCAGAGGCATCACAGTACACATCAAATGGCTTACTATTGTCGGGTTGCGCTAACACTGGTGCTGTGGTCAGATGTTGCCTCAATGCGTGGAAGGCATCTTCGCACTTCTGACCCCAAACAAACTTGGCTCCCTTCTTCAACAGTTTAGTCATGGGCTTTGCAATTCAAGAGAAATCCGGAATGAATCCCAGAAAACTTCGAATCTGACGGATAGTCATTGGCGGCTTCCAGTTCATCACCTCTTTCACCTTATCGGGATCAACATCTATACCTGCCTGAGAGATAGTGACCCAAGAATTTGATTTCCTTTAGCCAAAAATCATATTTTGACAATTTGGCATAAAGACGGTGCTCTCGCAGACGTTGAAGCACTATATGCAAATGACCGGCATGTTCTTCTTCGCTCTTTGAGTACACCAAGATGTCATCGATGAAAACCACAACGAACTTGTCCAGTTCAGGCATGAAGAGTGAGTTCATCAGATACATGAAGTATGTTGGTGCATTAGTCAGCCCAAATGACATCACCAAATGTTCATATAGCCCATACTTGGTTGAGAAGGCAGTCTTCGGAATATCACTTGCTCGTATCTTTATCTAATGATAGCCGGAGCGAAGGTCTATCTTGGAAAACACTTTGGCTCCGACCAATTGATCAAAAAGAACATCAATATGAGGCACATGATACTTGTTCTTGATAGTCACCGCATGAAGTGGGTGGTAATCTATACACAGCCTCAAGCTTTCATCTTTCTTCTTCACAAACAAGCATGGACATCCCCAAGGCGAAGTACTTGGGCAGATGAAACCTTTGTCCAACAATTCTTGCAATTGCTTCTTCAATTCTGCTAACTCAGCGGGTGGCATCCGGTAAGGCCTCTTGGAAATATGTGTCGTTCCCGGTTGCAAGTCGATGGCGAATTCAATATCCCAGTCTGGTGGCATTCCTGGTAATTCATCAGGAAAAACATCGACATACTCGCAGACCACTGGAATCTTCATCTAGGGTTACTCTATCATAGCAAAAGCACATGATCGAGTAGAATCTTGGCTAGACAGAAGTAAGGTGACTACATACTCGCAGACCACAGATTGGGGATTTGATTTCAACGATGCGACTGGCTACATCTAGCACTACTTGGTGTCGGGTCATCCAATTGGCTCCCAAAATAATGTCCACATTTTCCAATCCTAGAATAAGGAGGGTGGTTTTGACAATGTGGCTTCCCAGTCGAATAGGCACACTTTGATTTAATTGGTTTAATGCAACCTTGCCTCCTGGCATTGCGATCATAAAAGACCCTCGGGTAAGATAGAGAGGCAATTGACACTTAGCAATGAACTTCTGGCTAATGAAGCTATGAGATGCACCAGAATCAAAAAGAATTAATGCACGTTGATTATAAACTGAAAAGATACCAGTCATGATGGGGGCTCCTTCAGGTAACTCCTCCAGAGTAGGGAAGTTTAGCCTCCCCTACCTGACTTGCACCTTCTGCTTTCTACCCTTGTCTTGATTTGTGCTGGCATCTGCCTCTACTGATTTTTGGGCAATTCTTAGCATAGTGGCCCACATTGCCACAAGTGAAACACTTGTTCCCATTTCCTTGGCGAAACTACTGTTGCTGTGGAGGTTGATTGTTCCTTGGAGCGGGAGCTAGAAAACGACTGGGTGCTGGCTGCTGCTGTTGAGTTGGCCTGATCACCCATCTGCCTGCCTGCTACTGAAATCCCCTGCTCTGATTGTGGGAAACAATCCTGAACCTCTGGGTTTGAGCGGAGGGTACTGACATTGGTGCCTTCCTCTTCTTCTCTGCCCGGTGAGCTACAATACAATCCTACTGAGAGATGGCTAGGTTGACCAACTCATTGAAGCTATCAGCCCGAACAGTGTTGAGACGCTCACGCAACTTGGTGTTGAGACCCCTGCGGAAGCGGTCTCTCTTCTTCTCATCAGAATCAACATGATACCCTGTGTATTGGCACAGGTCGTTGAAGGCCTGAGCATACTGCAATACCGTGCGGGTTCCTTAAATTGAGTGCCAGAAATTCATTTAGCTTGCGATCAAGAATTCCAGCTGGGATGTGGTGCCCTCTGAAAGCAGTCTTGAATTCCTCCCAAGAAACTTCATGACCAGCAGGTAGCATGGTGTGGAAATGGTCCCACCAAGTCCGAGCAGGTCCGCGAAGCTGCTGCGCGGCGAAGCGAGACTTGGTGTCATCAGGGCAGTCTCCTGTGAGGAGGGAAAACATGGATTGCATGATGCGCAACCACATGTCAGCGTCCAACGGATCCTCTGCCTTGGTGAATAAGGGCGGCTGCGTACTCAGGAATTCCTGGTAGGTTGCTGCGGCTGGAGGTCGATGTGGCTGGCCTCCACCGTGCTGCTGAGGGTGGGGCTGGCGCTGCAAAAGCTGTCGCAGAATTTCGTTCTGCTGAGCCATCAGCTCCTGCACCATGGGAGCTGGGGGAGGTGGTGGGGGAACTTGCTCATTATGCCCGCGGCGCTGCCTAGCTGCCATCTGAAAACAGAGATTGTCTCCATTGTTATCCCATTTCACAATTTCAACAACATGCTTTTATCTCTTATGGAAAGAAATTATCATAATCATAACATTAAGTTTGAACGAGTATAACACGGTTACAAACATTCCACTGATCTCAAAAGTTCTCATGGGTTACATCAATTAGGGGAAAATACCCGTAAGCCTAGTCCAAAATCTGCCATTAACTAAGCTCGCGTAGGTTTCTATCCTCCTAAAGCATCAAAACGACTCACCAACCCTGAGTAGTGGAAGCGACACTGGATACGGATGAAGGGGGCATCACAGAGGCAGTCACATTGGCACCAGGGGCTGGTCCTAACTCCTCGGGAGCCTCTTATCCCTCGCTTCCGGCCTCATTGGCCTCCATCTCCAGGTGGTGCATGTCCAGGTGGTCATTGGCTTCCTCAAGTTCCTGCTGCACATCATGGAGCTGGTTTTCCAATACATCAATGGTGTTGTCCTGGATTTCCACCTGCTGCTCCAGGGTGGTGATGCGCTGGCTCAACCTTTCCACTTGTAGGACCTTCTGTACCAGCTCTGAGGACAAGTCGACCACGAAGTCCTCTCGGCTGTCAAGGGTGAGCTTGGTGGTTTGAGCGAGGTTGGCAAGATGTGCCATAGCATCGCTCTGCAGGGCCTGAAGGCGGTACAACACACTCATGCACTGAACTGTGATCCTCCCAACTAAGTCAGGATACATTGCCCATACGTCCTTCACATGGCTCACATGGTTGCACCACACGGGGTCATCCTTCTTCTCAGCAGGGAAGAGTCCAAGGGGTGCATCACCATCTCCAGGAGATGGTAGCCACAAAAAGTTGTCAATGTCTTCATGGTTGCCGCTTCGGTGGTGTCGTCCATCCTGAATCCAATCGTCTCGGAGTCAAGGGAACGCCAACCCGGCTGAAGGGGATGAGCCTCCAGAGTCAGCCAGACTCGGCAACGTGGCACCCGATGCTCCTCGTACAGCTGCACTGTGTACAAAGGGGGCGTAGGGTAACCGGCGGAGTTGAGCACTTCGCACAAGATGGAAGGAAAACCATCGTGAGAATGGAAAATGGAACTGAAACGAGTGTCTCCTCCACTGGCGGGGGTAGGTGAAGTCATCTGCGGAAGGGTATCAGATGTAAAGATTATGGTGGAAGAAAGAAGATAAAAGAGCCTGGGGGTTTAAAAAAGAAGCGGGTTAACTCAATGTTTACTTCTTTAGTGTCTAAGCCTTTTATTTTTATAATGCATGCATGCTGAAAATAATGTCTCCTCTCCGAATCAGAAGGGTGCTTTTTAGGGCATCCTTTTAAAAATCTAAAGACTGGCCCATAGGGCCTACTTAATTAGGCACTTATTTCTCCCACTATTCCTAAGGCCTTTCGTCCTAGGTCTAGCATTCTAGTCCTCACGATTCAAATACTGGTTTCTAAGCAAGTTTTAGGTTTTTTAAAGTTAGTATTCATGGTTTATTGCTTTCTCTGTGATGGTATTTGCTCCGATACTAGCTATGGTAGAACCGCCCGAATTATTCCAGCTTAAGTGCCTCAGTCACGCCTTAGAGGCCGCAACACACTTAAATCGGAATAACCCGTCAATCCCTCAGATCTAGTCTAATAAAGCCACTCATCCAGGATCAAATACCACTAACTCACTCAATGGTGAGTCACAGAAGAAATACAATAAAACAGGAAAACCTCAATTTAAAGTACTGGAGTTATTACATAAATCATAGTTTTTCAAGTAGCTGATATAAGTTCATAAAATAAACTGCAGCGGATAATCGATATCATTAAAAGCGAGGAATAGGGGAAGGCCTGGCCCACTACTCTTCCTGCTCCTCTCCTGCTGGAGCAAAATCCCACTCGACTGTCCAACCCGGTGGCAGGGTGATAGGCCAAGTCACACCATCAACCGTATCCTAAAGCGCACCTACAAAAATTATGCCACAAGCAAGGCTGAGTATACTAATACTCAGCTAGACTTACCTGGTGTGAGGAATCTACTCCTCTACCTCTAGACCATGCAGCTGTTTGGCTAAGGGGTTTGGTTTGCCAAAAGCACTAGCTGAGTCTAAAATCAATTTTTAGCCTTTCCAATTCTAGTATCATTAATTTAGCTAAGTTTGCTCTTTCTAAGCATACATGGTAACATTCATTTAATACAATCAACATGTTATCTCATGTAATCCTCATCTCACTTCTTACTCAATGTAGTACAAGGGGTCAAGCAGTCTCATTAGCTGTGAGAAGCAGACGATTCGAATCGAGTTTTAACCTTGCATGGTAAACCTAAACACACGACATGTCAAGGCACTCCGTCCCCACACATGTCAACCGTCCCCATCGATTCCCCGTTCGCGGCCAGGCCTCACCGCCTTGGCATACAATGCTCCACGGACCCCGGCTGCCATCGTGCAGTGACCGCACTTGTACCCACCATAGCTAGCATGGGAGACCCAGTCTCAGGACGCGTGAGGGGTAAAGTCCGCGCCCGACTTCACTTAGGTACTAGGTTTACCGGTTACCATATTTCCCGACATGTGATTAGTACATTCAAATGCTTGACTGAGGTATCCACACATTAATCCTTAATTCCTTTTCCCATCTCATTGACGAGGCATCCTCCCTGGATCCAAGTCCATAGACCATCATAGATCCCGTTATCAAGATGAATACAATCAATTCCTGACCTCGCGCGAGTGCTCGAAAAATCACTCGACTTCTACCGAGATCCTGATTTAGCAAAGCAACTATTCGACCTAGCATACTAGTATCCATCTCAAAAAGGAATCCTGAATTGATGCAACTAAGGGTTTCAAGCAATTCCTACACTTAAGTGCACATTACAAGCCTACAAACATTAAGTGTAGTAAAGTAGCATATATATATATATAACTTGGTTATGCATTAAAACCGGGGCTTGCCTTCAATTGCTGGGGCTGCGGGGAGATCCTCGATGATAGGTTCGGAAGCTGGCTCCTAATCTTCCTCGTGGACAGCTCCTTGCTCAGGGATGAGCACGTACTCTCCGTCAGCGAGGTTGCAATCTAATAAATGCAATGAGTAAGATGTATGTATGGCATGATATGAAATTTAGTAACTAAAATTGTATGGTGAAAGATTAATTAAAACGAAATAGAGCTAAGTCTTGCTATTAGAGAATTCTGGGGTATACTTAGTAAGTTTGTGTCAAGTTTGATTGCTGAATGGTTAGATCATTTTTAGTGTTCTACTGGTTTTTCTCTTTATATCTTAGTGATATTTTTAACAAGATTCTTAGCTGCAATTTGGGGTGATACTTGATTTATCTTTCTAATCCATCTTTTATTTCTATTTCTTTTATGCCTTTAAGGTGAGTTTGAACTACAAGATAGTTTTACAAATTTTCAAAAATTCTGTAAAAATTACACTGGCTTCTCACTGGTGTATAACTCTTTGCCTTAAAATTTGGGGCTTAAGAAGTGAGGGGTTCTTGCTGTACAAAATTATTAAATATCAAGGCAGAGGGGGTGTTTTGAACTACAACTCCCTTTTTGCTGTGGGTTATTCTCTAAGGCTTATTTTTGCTGACATGTAGGTGTAATAACATGGTCTTGTACAAATTTTCAGCCACTAAGTCTTAATGGTTATTTTACTCTGATTTTCTAAAGTTTCTAGCCAAAGGGGTGCTTTCTACTACCATTATACTTGAAAAATAACAAACAACATATTTCTAAATTTTCTTATCTTCTTCTTTGTGCAAGAGCAATCATTCTAGAATTTGGTAACCTTTTGCTTAAGGGAAAGGGTGGTAGGAATTTTTTGAATTAAATGGCCTTTTTCATAAGGTAGGGGCAATGAGTGTTATTCTGTAGTTTTGAATAGGTTTTGCATTTTTCTATGGTGGTCTATTCCATTAATAATCTGGTAAAAATTTATTTGCCCATTGTTGCACACTTTTTGGCTTACTTATGATTTAATTGGAATATGGCTAAATACCAAGTTTTATTTGTTCAACCCACTTAAGATGATGGGTTGGGGTGTTTTATTATTTTTGTAGGGGTGTTCTGGTAGTTAGGAGTCTACTGAGTTTTTCTTACCAATTTTGTAATGGTTCTTATATTTTTAATAATGGCCCTTCTTGTTTTATTAGTGCTTAATAATTCATTCCACCTTGAATTCGTTCTGGACTAGGGTTCTCTATATTTTTCCTAAGTTCTTCACTATTTAAATGGATTAGGAAAAATATATACATCCTCTGTTCATTAATTTTTATTTACTTTTCTAATTTCCTAAGTTTTGGGCAGATATGGCCTTTAATAGATAACCCTGTGTTAATCTTTTATACTAGGGTGCTTAGTATTTTTAAACAGTGCCTAAGTTGGCTTTGGACTTTTATAATTTTTCTTAAGTCCATCACAGAAGCATAACTATTTTCTCCATTTTAATAAGGTTTGGGCAGTTTCCTTATTTAATTTCAAACTCTAAAATTTAAAACAGAAAGCATGGGGTTCAGTATTCTTTTATAGTTCATAATATTTTGAGTCCAGTAAAATTGGTTTGACTAAATTTTGTTGAATATTTGTCAAGATACAAATTTCCTAAGTTCTCTGCCTATTTTAAAAAGAATAAACAGAAATGGTTTAAAGGAAAAAGGTTTTGCATCTGGGTCCCTGGCGAAAGGTTCTAAGTTCATTATAGACAGGACCTTGGTTTACTATTCACATGAGTCATGACTATGTAGAAAACCCCCTAGGTGTCTCCTAAATCGAACCCGCGATCCTTCCCCTAATGGATCAGTGACCGCGGCGGAAGAAAAGGGCGGAGGGGCTTACCGGCGGCGAGATTGCTCTGGTGAAGTGGTCGAGGGTGTAAGGGAGGTCTTGACGGTCACGCCGATGTGCGGATCGTCTCCGACGATGGTCCGAGTAGGTCGGTCCACATGCGCAGGCGGGCGAGCTCGTCAGCGGCGAGGAATCCGGCCTATCCAGGGTGGTATAGTTCAATTGAACGGGTTAGAGAGCTTCACTAGATGCTAGGGAAGACGTAGGCGCAAGGAATTGGAAAATGGCTTACCGGTTAGCTTGGTTCACGCGCGGTGGCGGGTGACCGAAGTCCGGCGAGGGTGATTCAGGGTCTCCGGCAAGGCTCTTTCAGGTCCGAGGACTTGGGGAGCTTCACAGGCCTCAAGCGAAACTAACCAAAAAGTTGGTGCAGCCTAGGAGCGGCTGGAGTGAGCTGGCCGCGGTGGCCGAGGCTCGGGTGGCCTGGCGGGCGGTGGCGCGGCATGTCCAAGGTAAAGTCCAGTGAACTCTGGCTTGGGCAGGATCGAGAGCGTGAGGGGGAGTATGGCCAAGGCCTTGGGGCTGCTTTATAGGCACGACGCGGTATACGGGCGGGCGTGGACCGGCCTGGGCGTGCGGGCGTGCGTGGCTGGGCGCGGGTGCGGGAACTAGCGTGAACCGGGCGTGTTAGCTGTGATTGAACACGTGGCTCCATTGTTTCTGCCTGAGTTCTAACATCGATAGGGCGCTGATCTTTTCAAATTTGGGCAAGATCGATGTGTAGAATTTGTTCTCCCGACTACACTCTGTCGTTTGCACGTGGAGCCGAGCGATTTCGGGTCAAGGGCAGAGAGTTGTCACATAGGCAATGTGGCAGTGTCACAGGGCGGTCATCCAACGAACATGTCCTTACGGAGAGGCACTCGAGAAACCGCTCGAGTTCCCTTAAATGCCACAAGTATATTATCATAATAAAGAAGGGAAACAGCGTATCATTGATAAATCTCATCATGTTCATTGATTAATGTGAAGCACTAGCATGAAGCTAAACCAGAATAATTCCAACCCGAATAGGTAAACAAGGACATGGATAACAAAAGCTAGTCAATCCTTAGGTATAAACTGTGTAAATGCGAAAAGTGAATCAAAGAATGTATAGGACATAAGTGGGTCAAGGGACACTTGCCTCCACCAACCAGCTGCTACTCAGGGTCTTCTCCTGCGAGTTCTTCAGACTCCTCAACCAGACCATTATCTATGTGAGTGCAAACATACATCCATCTCTTTGAAATAGGAAATAAACAGTGCACCATACAAGAGAGCAGATAAATTGAATATGCATAAGATATGACATACGATTTGCATTCGCAATTGCTAGAAAGAGAAAAGGAAGGGGCTCGTAGTGGCTAAAGCTATAGTTGAAGCGTATTACGTGTAGGTGTGCAATCAATCATTACTTTGTCTAACTTTACCTAGCCATTCTAACAGGTATTAATCACGTGCACTAATAGAGTTACATTTATTTTCAATTGGTCGACATTAAACCAAGTTGTTGATTAACTATGTGAGATAATTAACGTGATCAATTTTTAAGTAGAGGGCAACTACATAAAATAAACAACACGTTCCATACGCATAGAATACACGGGGGGGTAGACGGGGCGTCTAGGGGTAGACGGGTATGCCACAAGCGTGGCGGGGTGCTACACGTCGCGCCGGGAGCACAACAAACCGCACCAAGACGTCGTGCACGAGACGGGGCCACGCCAGGCAACCTGCGCACCACAATGTCACGCCGGGGGCGCCGTGCCGCTGCGAGCTGCGCCTGGGCAAGGCCGCCGCGAGCAGTGGGCCGCGCACTGGCCGAGCTCAAGGCCGTGCCGGGGCATGGGGAGGGACGGGGCACGCCGAGGCGGGCACGCGCACATGCCAGGGCAAGCACACCAGGCGCCGCGAGCAGGGGCGGGCGCGCCACGCCGCGCCAGGGCGGGGGCGAGCGAGTCGAGGCCGCCGCGAGCAGGGCGGGCAAGCCGAGGCACACCGCGGGTTGGGGCACGCCGGGCCGTCGTGCCGAGCCAGGCGATCGCCCTGGCCGGGTCGGACCGCGCCATGCTAAGGGCAGACCGCACCGAGGCGGGCATGTCGCGGCTACGCCAAGGGAGCGCGCCGGGTAGGCTGCACCGCGAGCGGGGGAGGCCGCGGGCGCACCGTGCCGAGGCAGGGGCAGGGGCAGGGGCCGCACCGAGTCGGGGCACCATGGCCGCGTCTGGGAGGGGAGGGCGCGAGAGAAGCCGCGCCCCACTGAGCGAGCGCGCTGGGCTCCATGAACACGAGGAGGAGAGGGGAACAGGGAAGAAGGGAGACAAGGGAGGACTCACCGCGGGCAAGGACGACGCGGTGGGCGGTTCCGAGGGGCAGGGCGACTCCGGGGTGGCTGCGGGCGTTAGGGAGAAGGGGAGAGGCATTAGGCGACGTGAGAGAGAGAAGGAGGAGGTGGGTGGGCACAGGGCCCACCAAGCAGTGGCGGCGGTGGTAAAACTGCCCGCGCGTGCTTGCCGGCTGGCGAGGCAGTTGCAGGGGGGAGGGGGCACCGAGCTGGGCCGCCAAACGGGCCCAAAGCGGGGAAGGGGGAGGTTCGCTGAGCTGGACCGTGGGGCGCCGGCCCAAGAGGAGGGGGGAGGGGCAGGCCGCACGGGCGAGTAGGGCCGCGGGGCGTGAACTGGGCCGCGGGGGCGAGGGGAGTCGGCTGGGCTGAGGGGGAAGGGGGCGTGGCTAGATGGGCAGCCAGAAGGAAAAGGGGAGAGAAAGGGCTTGGGGGTTTCTATTTTCCTTTTTTTGCTCTAATTCCTCACCTAGGTGCATATTTCACCAATTCACTCAACCACAAACAAAAAGATGCATGATCCGGCATGATGCCACAAACAAAAGAATTAACCCTATGGTTTTACTTACACAAGATGTCGAGCTAAATCTCGCTATAACTTTGGAAAAGAGCAAGGCATAGCGAGAAGAAAAAGAAAGAGGAAACGGTAATGCCCGAATTTGGCGAGTGATGGAGAAAGAAAAATTTAACTCTCAAATTCGGGGCATTACAAACCTATCCCCCTTAAAAGAATCTCGCTCTCGAGATTCAAGGTTGGCTAGCAAAGAGTTCAGGGTATTTAGCCATCAGATCATCTTCACGCTCCTAAGTTGCTTCTTCTTCGGAGTGTTGGCCACATCTGACTTTGCACATTCTGATGGTGTTCCTTCAGGTGACTCTGTCTGCAGTCTCAATAATTTGCGTTGGCTTCTCAATATAGGTCAAGTCTTCTTGGACTTCAAGACCCTCCAGTGGCAACTGCTCTTCTGGCACACACAGACATTTCTTTGATTGAGACACATGAAAGACATTATGCACGACAGACAAATTTTCTGGCAGACTGAGCTGATAGGCCACTTCTCCGTGCCTTGCGAGAATCTGATACGGACCAATGTAGCGGGGTGCTAGCTTGCCTTTGACTCCAAATCTTCTGACTCCTCGGATAGGCGAAACATTCAAGTAGACAAAATCCCCAACTTCGAAACTCAGCTCTCTTCTTCTTGTGTCTGCATAACTTTGCTGCCTTGATTGCGCTATCTTCAGGTTCTCTCGAACCATCTTGATGTTCTCTTCAGCTTCGAGCAAAATGTCTGGCCCGAACACTTGCTTTTCTCTAGGCTGATCCCATTGCAATGGAGTTCTACAACTCCTTCCATAAAGCGCCTGAAATGGTGACATCTTCAAGCTGGCATGGTAACGGTTGTTATAGGAGAACTCTGCATAAGGTAACCTCTTGTCCCATCCGGACTGATCTTGCAACACACAGGCTCTCAACATATCTTCGAGTATTTGATTAGTTCTTTCAGTCTGACCGTCTGTCTGCGGATGGTAAGGTGAACTGAAATTCAGATGTGTACCCAAGGCTTCATGCAACTGCTGCCAGAAATGAGAGGTGAACTGCGTTCCTCTGTCTGACACTATCTTCTTTGGTACACTGTGAAGACAAACGATTCGAGACATGTACAACTCTACCAATACTGCACTGTTGTAATTGGTCTTGATAGGTATGAAGTGGGCTGACTTGGTTAAGCAATCCACTACTACCCAAATGGAATTCTACCACCGGCTGAGTCAATTTGAATGGGTGTTGACATGGTAGTTATTGGAAGATTATGTGCTTCTACCCATGATACAATTATAAAAGAATGCATAGCTCCAGTATCAAATAACACTTCTGCAATATGGGAGTCGACTGGAAACATACCTACTATCATGCCGGGTGTTTCCTGAACTGCTTCAGCCTCCAAGTGGTTCAGTCTCCCATGGTTGTAGTGTGGTTAGGAGCGGTTGCCTGCTCCAGGCTGAGACACATTCTACTTTGCTGTGGCGCTAGGGCCTGACCGCTGCTAAGCTGCCTTCTTTGGACATTGCATCACCAATGGCCTTGCTCTCCATAGTGGAAACATGCTCTGCTTCCGCCTTGAACTTGTAACACCTCAGGTGTTACCATGGCTAGAGCACACCTTGGTACTAAGGACTGTGATCACATGTGGTAATAACTTAAGGAGAACATAAGAACCTTGGAGACCATGGGTTAACCAAGATTTCTAATGACCTATGAAGTATTCCTCAAACCTTTGTGCACTTACTACCTTGGGCAAGAGGAGGGAAAACCCTAGACCTCTCTTGAACCCTATCTCCCAAAGCCATGATTAAGAGGGGGAGAGAGTGAGCAAATGTGCAAACCATGAGTAATCTTTAACCAAACTTTAAGTAACCTTATAACAAGCAATTGTGGGAAGGAAATATTGCAAAAAGACCCCTGGAGAAACCCCAAATCCATTCCCTAAGTAGAGAGAGAGCTAGAGCTCTCTAATTCTCTCTAAGTTAAAAACTACACCTACACTAAAGATCAACCGTGTTCACCTCGAAGCTGGAACCAAAACCACCTAAGTTCTATACCAAAAATGTGGCATACCACCTAGGGCAACCACTGGAAAAAGCTGAGCCCGAGATCTTGACGTTTGACATTCCTTGGCATGGTTTTTGTCGTGAGGTGGGCAGAGTGACATACCTGATTTGGCGACCGAAGATCTCCCTACCTAGGCCATATCTGCCATGCCAACTCACGGATGAGAGACAGCCCTAGGTGCCAGGAAAAGACTCGCGCCGGATTTTTGCCAAGATTCGCACGTTTGCGACTTGGGTGAGCTGTGGAACACGGGCAGAAGAAAAGCTCCACGTGTTCGACGCGCTCTGTGTGCGCCAGAGCACGCCCGCTCGTGCCCCGCGTCGCGCCAACGCCCAGCCGACGCCATGGCCCACGCCCACGCTTATAAAGCCCGCTCGGGCGTCGACCACACTCTTCCGCGCACACTCAAACCTCACCGGAGCTCAACTCACCGTCGTTTGCCCGTACGCGGCGTGTCCGCGGCCACCTGAGCCCCTGCCGCCGTAGACCGGGCAGCCCAGCCTTTCCCAACCCCGTCCGACCCTCGGAGACGAGTGAGCACACCTTAGTGAAGCTCCCCGAGCGAGGAATCGAAGCCTGCTTCACCGGAGAGGCCAGTCCACGGTCGCCGGAGTTCACAACCCCGCCGGAGTGCGTGGACCGGGTAATCCACTGAACCATTTTCCGATTCCTTGTGCACATGGTCTCTACGTCACCCCGTGAAGCTCACCGTGCCCTTGGATTGAACTAGATCGCCGTGATTTGGCCGGCACACCCGCTGCCGACGAAGACACCCGCCTGCGCACGTGGACCGAGCGATTCCGGCCATCCCCGCCATCGAGTCGTACATCGCTGTGACCGCCAGAGCCTCCCCGAGCCAACCCCGCCCCTCGCCGGACCTATCTCGCCGCCGGTAAGCCGCGCCACCCTTTTCTATCTTGCGGGTACTGTTTAAACCTAGGGAGGGACCGCGGGGGAGAAGGAGAGAAGTCTAGGGGGTTTTGTGAGATGTCAGTGACTCAAATGAATAGTAGCGCGGGGGTATAACTGAGAGAGTTAGTTTGGAAATACCCCAGGGTCCTCGGTGTAAACTGCTTTTCTAGGAAACCCTTATTAAATCTGTTTTTAAATTTGAACAGAAACTTTAATAATTCATAACTTCTGTTTAGTTCATCCAAATTTGGTCAAACCAATTTTGGCAGACTTTAAATAATGTAAGGTGCTTAGGAAAAATATAAAACCCTTAAGTACTGCATAAAACTATAAGGTTCTGATTTAATTATTATTTTGGCCAAGAACTAAATAATAGGACTAAAAATAGTTGCATTATTTGACTAGGGTTAGAAAAATTTGGAGAAGTTTATATCCACCTACTGATCTGTTTAAAAATGTTAAACCTCTCTGTTCACCCCATTAAGTTAGTTTTTGCCAATTATTTCACAATATGCTTAAGGTTAAGAAAAATAGAAAATATGATTTAAATAATGAACCAAAGGGCACCCCTATTTTTGTTAGGACACTTATTCAATGTAGTTCACTAAAAAATCTATTATGTCATGGTTTAGTATGAAATAAATAGGATCCCTTTTATATTAGGAAAGTAAGGAAAACTTAGAAAAATCCTACAAAAATAACCCCAAGGTGAAAATACCCCAACCCTTAGGATAATTAATGTTTTGTTATTAAGAACTTAGGAAAAATATGAAATCTGCTGTTTGACATTTTTCAAATAACAATGTAGTAGAAAGTGCCTTTTTGGCATTAAACATTATAAAATCATAACTAAATAACCATCCCTTAGCTTTCTGTGATTTTTGGCACAGAAGCCTATTATTACTGTTAGATGCCAACAAAAATAACCCTTAGGACAGAACTCACCTCTAATAAAGAGATGTAGTGCAAAGTTACCCATTTACATAACTTTTGATTATTTTGTCTAAAGCATAGACTTTCTATTTTAAACCCCACATTTCTAGAATAGGCTATAATGACCCTTGGCAACCCACTATAATTTTTACAGAATTTTTGGAAAATATTAGACCCCTGTTGTAGTTCAAACCTACACTAGAAACCCTAAATAGGAAATAAAGAAAGGGAAAAATGAATAAGAGGAACTAGTGTCATCCTAAAACCCGTATTAACTTGTCCACTGAAATATATAAAGGCAATACCAATTCCCTATGTTTATCCTCAACAAAAACCTAAACCTAGAAGTGATAAGCATAAACTACTAAAAGCCACGTATGACCAAGAAAACCCTAAGTTACTCATTAAACTTAGTTTTTCTTCTCTTAGCATAATATTATTAAATCCTGCATAATCATGACATACATGTTCATTGCATTTCGATAGACTGCAACCTTGCTGACGGAGAGTACGTCCTCGTGCCGGAGCAAGGAGCTGCTCAGGAGGTAGCCCCGGATCCAGCACCCGAGCCTGCACCAGAGGATCTGCCTGCCACTGCTTTGGAAGGCAAGCCCCGGTTTATGCATAACCTGTTATTTATGCTATTTTACTACACTTATTGATTGTAGGATTGAATGTGCACTTAAGTGTAGGAGTTGTGTGAAACCCTAGTTGCATGATCTCAGGAATCCTGTTGAGATGAATACTAGTATGCTAGGTCGAGTAGCTGCTTATTTAATCAGGATCTCGGTAGAAGTCGAGTGATTTTTCTAGCACTCGCGCGAGGTCAGGAAATTGGTTGTATCCACTTTCTTCTCATAATGATGCTAGTTGTGGATAACAATCCATGGGGATTGGTTGTCCATGGGATAAAAATTTGAATAAGGATTAAGGTGTGGTACCGTGAGTCAAGCGTTTGAACGTACTAAACATATACCGAGAAATATGGTAAATCGGTAAGCCTAGTACCTGATTGAACCTGGCAGCAGATTGCCCTCCTCACACGACCTGAGACGAGGTCTCCCATTCCGGTTATGGTGGGTACAAGTGCGGTCACTGCACGACGGCAGTCGGGGTCAGTGAGGCATTGTACACCAAGGCGGTGAGCCCCTCTCTGCTGACGGGGAATCGATGGGGACGGTTGATGTGTGTGGGGACGAAGTGCCCTGGCATGTCGTGTGTTTAGGTTTACCTTGCAAGGTTTAAAAACTCGATTCGAATCGTCTGCTTCTCGCAGCTAGTGAGACTGCTTGATCCATGCTGCTACATTGAGTAACAAGTGAAACTGTGATGAGATGATACAAGATGTTGATTGCTAAAAATGTTTGCTACTATGTATGAGTAGATAGTACATCTCTAGCCTTAAGAGAGTCACACTTAATTTGACAAAGTTAACAACTTGATTTAGAAACTCAGCTAGTGCTTTTGGCAACCAAACCCCACAGCCAAACAGCTGCATGTCTAGAGGTAGAGGAGTAGACTCCTCACACCGGGTAAGTCTAGCTGAGTATTAGTATACTCAGCCTTGCTTGTGGCATAATTTTACAGGTTCTTTGGAGGACATGGTTGCTGGAGTGACTTGGTCGTCCATCTTGCCACCGGGTTGGACTGTCGAGTGGGACCCGCCTTGGCCGAGGAGGAGCATGAGGAGTGATGGGACAGGCTTCCCCATCTCTCTGTTTATTTACAGTTAGTTTTATTCCGCTGCACTTCGAACAATGATGACTACTTTTGCAAAACTCCGATGGTGATGTAATAATTTAATACTCTCACATGCATGGTTTTATGCTTTATTGTATTTGCTCTATGACTCACCATCGAGTGAGATTGTGGTACTTGATCCCGTCAGTGGCCTTGTCGGACTAGATCCGAGGGATTGACGAGTTATTCCCATTTAAGTGTGGTCTAGCCTCTAAGGCGGGACTTGGGCAATTAAGTTGGAATAATTCGGGCAGTTCCTCCACATCTGATATCGGAGCTTGTACCACCACAGAGGAATCAATAAAATATAAATACCATCCTTTTCCGAAGTAAAACTTGACAGAAACAATGTTAGATAGATCGTAGGACGATCTGGATAGACCTAGGACGTGAAGCCTTAGGATGATAGAAGGGTAGCTAGGTGGCTAAGTGATTAGGCCCTACAGGCCACTTTAAGGGATCGGAGTTATTCCCCATTCCCTTTACATTGCTATGAGGTCGTTCAGGACGAGCATGCATGCATTCTTAAATTAAGCAAATGGATATTTGAGTAAAGACTTAAAAACAAATGGTAACCAACTAAGTTCCCTAGTACCATTTTATTTATCTAGAGAAAGGCTGAGTCTTATTTTTCTTGTTCTTTTTATAATTCTTTTTCTTTTACTTACGCTTAACCATACACAGATGACTTCCCACGGATCCTCAGATGACGGAAATGCACTGTCCCACACTGACGGGCTTGCACGAGAGGGCTTCCCCCGCATTTTGTGGGAGGTACTTCAGGGGGCCGGATACACGACGCCTCCTTAGTACGCGGTGCAGCAGTTCGAGAAGCAACGAGTGCCCCGTTGTAGGGTGAGGATGACCCTGGAGCCTCATCCCCTACAGCCAGGCTGGCGTTCAGTGGACTCTGAGTCCTTTGGATACCGGGCTGAGGACACGATCGAGGCGATCGCTCTGCACGGGTTGACCCTTTCTGCGGATTCCATCCTTTGGAGCTGTCTACCCACCCCATTGGCTTGTTCCCCGCCGAAAGGGAGGACGACCCAATGTGGAAGGATCGGGTGGAGCATGCCAAGGATATCTGGGCCATCTACCTAGGACAGACTGCGCACTTGACTGTACGGTGCATGAATGCTCTGTACCGTCTGCAAGTGATGCGCGGTGAGGCGATGTCCCATCTGATGGCACTATTGGAGGCGACCAAGATCACTTTGGACAACAGAGAGGAGCTCGTGGTCGATTTGTCCACTGAGATGGTGGAAAAGGACTTGCAGGTGGAGCAGCTATCCAATGATATCCAAGAGTTGGAGGAATTAGTGGGCACCCGGGAGAACACCATCGAGGTTCTCGAGGATCAGCTCATTAACACTCAGCAGCAGCTTGCTGAGGCTAATGAGCACTTGGATATGCATCACCAGGAGATCCAGGATATGGAGGCCAACGAGGACGTCGACATCGAGGGAGGAGAGGAGAGGAGCCTGCCTCTAGTGTGGACACTGCTAGCTCAGGGAGACCACCTTCCCCCGAGTCGAGTGTTGCCTCGTTCGCTCACTAGGTGTCCGGGATAGAGTTAGACGTCAGTGACGATGGTAGGACTCCTCGCAGCTAGCTTAGCTTTTGCACCCTTGGGGTACTAGGCTAGATAGAGTTGAGTCTTTTTGGGACCCTTGATGTAATCGTGTTAAACTCTTTTGGAAGCATGGCTGATGGATGTTATCAGTTTTAAATTTGGAAGGAAAATTTATGCCTTTTGAAATTCTTTTTGTTTAAGTTGGAATCTATCATTTTGCTTTTGACTCTTTCGCCACGATTAAACCTTGAACATGGAGATATGGTGTTAAGTATATATGTGGTTTTTCAGATGGTTGGGAGACAGTGTCGTGGCCAGAATGAGCGCGTTCCTCCATCGCCGCCACCGCCTCCCACTCTGCAGGAGCTAATGGCTCAGCAGAATGAGATCTTGAGGCAGCTAGCTCAGCGTCAGCCACCACCTCAGCACTATGGTGGTGGAGACCATCAGCGTCACCCCGCGGCAGCTACCTACCAGGAGTTCCTCAGTACCCAGCCTCCATTGTTCACAAGGGCAGAGGACCCACTTGATGCAGATGTGTGGTTGAGAGTGGTGGAATCCAAATTCCCGCTACTCCATGGAGATTGTTCAGAGGTCACTAAAGTCAGGTTCGCCACCCAGCAGCTTCGCAGACCCGCAAGGACTTGGTGGGACCATTTTCTTGCCATGCAGCTAGAGAACCGAGAGGTGGAATGGAGAGAGTTCAAGGCAGCTTTTAGGGGACACCACATACCAGCCGGGATTATGGACCGAAAGCTCAACGAGTTTCTGGCACTCACTCAGGGCAACAGAACAGTGTTGCAGTATGCTCAGGCTTTTAATGACTTGTGCCAGTATGTTGGGTATCATGCAGATACGGACGAGAAGAAGAGAGACAGGTTCAGGAGGGGGCTCAGCACTAAGCTCCGTGACCGTCTCAACACCGTTAGGGCCAACAGCTACAATGAGTTGGTCAACATGGCTATCTCCCAGGAGGACTGCATCACAGCTCGACAGGCAGAAAAGAAGAGGAAGACCCCTGTGGCAGGACCCTCAGCTCAGCCACAGCGCTTCAGGATTGTGTCCGACACTCAGAACAGGGGCCCCCAGCAGCAGCAAGGGCGATGGGTGATCCGACCACAGCAGCAGCAGCAGCAGGCACCCAACCGCACCCAGTTTCCAGCTCAGAGGAACAATCAGCAGCAGCAGCAGCAGTATTGTCAGGCAAATGACAACAGGTGTTTCACATGCGGCAACACCGGACATTATGCCAAGAATTGCCCCAGGAACCAGCAGAGGCAGGGGCAGACTGTTAATCAGAATCAAGGCAAGAGACAAAAGGTGCAAGTGAGGCAGGGCAGGCTGAACTTCACCACCATGGCTGATATTCCGGAGGGAGCACCCGTCATGACTGGTATCTTTACAGTTTTGAATTATCCTGCTATTATCCTTTTTGATTCTGGTGCATCGCATAGTTTTATCAGTACCAAATTTAGTGCCAAGTGCCATGTTGGGGGCCTTCGGCTTCCGAAGGTCCTCAAAAACGTGATTTGACAATGTTTTCTAAGTATGCGAGCAGGTATCTTCGGAATCAGGTTGTGGGTATACAGAAGCATGGTCAAGACGAAGTTCGACTGAAATGGAAGACGATCATGACGAAGGATGAAACAATCACGAAGCTATGTGCAGAGGAGCTTCGGCATGACAGCAGAAAGGGGAAACCGACTTAAAGATGAAAAGCCGAATCAGCCCTCGAAGAATTACTATAGAGTTATTGATAAAAATAAAGGGCATTAATGTAATTTTATACGGGCTGCGCCCCGTGCCTATAAATAGATGAACAGTACTCCTGTACTGTTCACGCTGACTTGGCATTGGTTTCACGCTTGTACCCTTACTTTCCTTCAAACCGAGGGTACATTTGTTATTGTTGTTTATATAAGCGAAATAAATGAAAATGAATTAATGTTCAAAGTAATCATATTATTTTATGCACGAATCCTCCTTATTTTTTCATTATGATTATGAAGGTATGACCTTCATAACCTTCGTCCGAAATCCATTATATCCAAAGGGAAATAATGCTTCGAAGGACGAAGGGATCTGATATTTAGGCTGTCTCCAGCAGGAGACTGTAAAGGGTCCTGTACTCTAAATATAGAGGACGGTCAGGTCCTTTATCCCTCCAGCAAGGAACTCTAAAGCGTCCTCTAAAATTTAGAGGATGGCATGCGTCCCCTACCTGTAGAGGGTACTCTATACACTGCACATGCGTGTCAGAGTTTTTTGTGTCTGTACGTTTACACTGCACACGAGTAGTAAAAAATAATATACAATGTCAAATCTAGTACACTGTTGATATAGAGGATGGAATTTAGGGGATATTGTTGGAGATGAAGAAGATATAGAGTACAGAATCTTTTAGAGAGTGCTGTAAAGGACAAAGAATATTCCTTTAGGGGATAAAATTTAGGGGACGTTGCTGGAGACAGTCTTAACATTTTATGTTGCCTTGTTCTTAATTCATAGCATTTGAGAACAAGTCCCCAACATTGGCGCCCACCTCCGGTGAACTCACTTCCATTTTCTGAGCTCTGAACACCTTCGGCAAGCATCACCTTTGTCATGCCGCCGAAAAAAGCTTCAGCAACAGGGGCTGCTACTTTGCAGCCGTTGGATCCCAATCAGGACGTCCTTTCTCTTAGGGAGGCCCGAAGCCAGAAGAGGAAGGCTATCAGCCCAATGCCTCCGAAAGATGACTTGGATCAGGAGATCCAAAACCTGGAGATCCTTCAGCAACAGGTGCAACGAAAGAAGGAGAAGATGGCTCGTTTAGCTGACCTTCAGAGACAGATAGATGAAGCTTCCGAAGAGGTTCGTCATCTTGTTCAAGATGACCAGAACCGAAGGCCTCCGCGCAGAGAGCTCCATCAGGAAGGCTTCTACAATGAGGACGACTGGTATGAAGATTTCCATCATGGAAATTTTGCTTTCGATGATGCTTCTCCTCTATCAACAGAATTGCAGGCTACACCATGGCCCCAGTCTTACAAGCCACCCTAGCTCCCCATGTACGACGGTCATACAGACCCGAAGCAATTCTTGATGAGCTATGAAGCAACCATATCTTCGTATGGTGGCAACACTGCAGTCATGGCAAAGTCTTTTGTCATGGCCGTCAAGAGTGTCGCTCAGACCTGGTACTCCTCTCTACGGCCAGGGACAATCACCTCTTGGCAGAAGCTGAAGGATATGTTGATAACCAGCTTCCAAGGGTTTTAGACGAAGCCAGTTACTACTCAAGCTTTATTCCAGTGTACCCAGGACCACGAAGAATACCTCCAGGCGTATGTCCGAAGGTTTCTCCATCTGAGGGCACAAGCGCCAACAGTGCCCAATGAAATTGTCATTGAGGCCATGATTAAGGGGCTTTGGCCGGGACCTTCAGCGCAATACTTCGCCAGGAAGCCACCACAAACTTTGGCGAAGCAGCTCCAGAAGATGGACGAGTACATCTGGGCCGACAATGACTTCCTCCAAAGGAGGGAGGAGGCATTTAGGTTCTCTGAAATGACTAGGGGCTTCGGAGGAAAATTTCATACAAGGCATGTCAGGTCAATCCATAACTCCACTCAAAGTGATGATAGAGGGAGCCAACAGCAAAGGCCACAATACTCTTCGCAAGCTTCGGGACAACAGCAAAGCTCTGTTCGGCCGCCAGCGCCAAGGGGCAGAGGCGCCAGGGGCTTCGGAGGAAGATTTGGGGATCAGCCAAGAAGAATTTACTGTCTATTCTATGGTGAAGACAAGGGCCATACCACCAGGATGTGCCACGTCACCATCCAGAAGCAAAAGGAGATAGCAGAAGCTGCAGCACAACAGAGTCAGCCGAAGCAGGTCATGCACACTGCTTCGTACCATTCGCCTTATATCCCAGAATATGTAGGCAATCACTCTGTAGTTTCTGTTGCTTCGGCAAGTCAACCCCAAGCACCTTGGCAACAGCCTCCACCGCCACCACCAACGCAGCGAGGACAGCAGCCAGAAGGGAGTCAACACACTCACCTTCAGAGGGACTTCAGAGAGGAGTCCGAAGCTCGCACAGTCAATAGCACTGTGCCAGAGTCGAAGCACATTTATTGACAAATATCCTACCTCGATAGCAGTTTTTTCGTATTTTTACATTCAGTATTACTTTTTTGTTAACAAGGAACAATTATGGGAAGTATAAGTGTCGTTTATCATTTTTCAATTTCCTATAACAGTTTTGTCTTTTATCATAATAAAAATATGTCTTCTCCATAGGATTGAGTTCCCGAAGCATACGAATTTATGGTGGCATGAAGGACCTTTGTATTTTCAAAAATTTGTTCTAAGAGACACACTGCAATTTATTCGAAGCAGTAAAAAGTCGTTCCTAAGGGAGCGCAGTGTAAGTTTTCTGAGCCTACAGCGAAAAGTCAGCGCTGATTCCGCTGAAAGTAAAAGGTGAAGAAGCTCATAAGGGAGGCTTACAGCGAAAAGTCAGCGCTGATTCCGCCGAAAGTAAAAGGTGAAGAAGCTCCTAAGGGAGGCTTACAGCGAAAAATAAACGCTGATTCCGCCGAAAGTAAAAGGCGAAGAAGCTCCTAAGGGAGGCTTACAGCGAAAAGTCAGCGCTGATATAAAAAGAGTGTGTGCTCTATTGCAAGGATGTGTATCTTCGGCACAAATATCATTTTGCATAACATAACATCATCACATCATTTTGCATAACATAAGCATCATACAACATATTGCATGTGGAACAAGAAGGGGATACAGTATTGATCTTCGGAGAATGTTTTGAAAAAGAGAAAAATGTGCTAAGACACATGATAAATTGAGAAGTGTAGCTTCATTAGAGAGATAACATAAAACTTTTTTATAGCTTCGGAGAATATTTTCACGAGGCTTGGATATTCCTCATCAGAGAAGTATGGAAATTCTTGTGATATATAAGATTTTCTTCACGAAGCATGAAAAGAAGGGAAGGTGTTTTTTCGCTGAAGGCTCAAAAATGGTATGTATGCAAGATTTCATGCATCGTAAAGAATTGAACTACAAATAGATTATATATTACATTCAAAGTTACAATATATTATACATGTTACATTCCAAATATTTTTACAATAGTATCTAATCTTCCCTAAGAACTACTTCTGCAGCTTCGTTCAGTAGCTGATCGACAACCTTGTCCATGATGGCTTCGGCCATTTTTCTAATTTCATCATCTTCCTTCGGGTGGGGGGCCGGAGGTGCCTCAGCAGGTTCTGAGGGAGGAGAAGATACGGCTATATCACTATTACAAACCGCGAACAAAGTCTGGAATCAAAATTACAACAGAATAAAAAACCACTAGTTAATACCTATTTGCCCTTCGGGCTCTGCGCCTTTCTCAGCAGCCTCTGCTATTTTCCTAGCATCATGGATGCATTTTTCGCTCCTTTGAATGATCTCTTGAGCCATTTCTCGGCCGCCATTGTCCCAAATGTCGGTGAAAAATTTTCCACCAACCAGGCTTGATTCGGCCGAGGGGTCCTTTATGTCTTCGGGGGACAAGGCGGTTTCGGTTTGTGCTAAAGATTTCACATGATTACATCCCTTTCTGTCCAACACAGTAGCAATCCCCCTGGCGCCTGAAAAAGCACATATGTCTCCACGGCTATTCAAGATTTCTTCGAAGGCCTCAGCTTCGTGACTGATCCATTCAATCGGGTCTTCCGGATTCCCCATTGTGAAATTCTCTTCGCTAGAGAATGCGCCAACGCTGGTGAAGCTGGATTTTATCTTCTTAACACACTCTATGGATTTATCATAGTATCTTTTCTTGGAAGCACGAAGCTCTTCAACATTTATTTCCAAATGATTGGCCCATTGATCACTAAGTTCTCGTTTTGTTTCTTCTAGTATGCGTTCTTCTTTAGCCCTAGCCAGTTGTTTCTGAAGATCCTGAATTTCGCGTTATTGGTCTTCAGCTTGAGCCTTAGAGGTAGCTTCATCTTCCTTTATTTTATCCACTAGTGTAAGCAGAATTTTATCTTTTTCCAGAGCTTCGTTCCTCAACTTGATAACCTCTGCTCATAGGTTGTTGAAAGCAATATTATAACTTTCGTCTTCAGCATTCTTTTGCACTCTCAAAGCGTTGCTTAGTATCAAACCCTATATGAAAAAAGAATTACTATAAGAATAAAAGAATGATTCAAAAATTGTAAATTTCTAAATATACAATTCTCGCACCTTCAGACTATTATATGCAAGGCTATCCGCAAGATCCTCCTTCGTCATAGCGCATAGTCCAGCTTCAAGCTTCGGAAATCCCATGCTTCTAGCCATCTCCTGGCAGACGGATAATTATTTATTGTCTGGGAGGCAGTATAGGAAGTCATCCTCGTCTGTCCCATTGAACACTAGTGCCCCCTTCGGATATTTTAATTCTCTGGCATAGTGATTAGCTTCATAAATCTCTTCTTCAGATAGTTTCTTCCCTGAAGCATGTCGCACAATGTAATCGTGTATGTTGGAAGGTGCTTCGGGGGCAGCAGTGTCAATTTCTTCAACCGAAATTGGCTCTGACATTTTTATTTTTTCGGCTTCCAATGCTGCCTTTGTAACCTTTGTTTCTTCGGTTTCCAAAGGTTGTTCCTTGGTGGGCTCTGAAGGCCCAGCTTCAGCTTCAAGTTGTTGCTTTGAAGTTTCAGCAACAAAGGCTTCAGTAGACACTTCAGAAGTTTCAATGGTTTTCTTTGGAGTTATGCTTGAAGATTTAATTGTCTCCAAAACATCTAACACATTAACCATCCTTTTTCTTTTCGGGGTCACTGTTGGACCCTTCTGGCTTTTTCCTGACTCAATTTTTACTGAAGGACTTAAAACTTCTAATGTTTTTGCTTCTTCAGTCTTTGCTTCTTCTATCTTTTCTGTTGCTGGCACTTCGGCCAACTGTTCGATTTCTAGCAGCAGCGTTGATTTTTTAGCTTCGGTGGCCGAAGAGGTCTCACCGGCGAACTCAGGCACTGTGGCCAGTTCAATATAACGTGGCCGGTGTGTGAGAACCTTTACCCTTTTCCTCTTCGGCGCCGGCTCACTAGGAACGGCTGAAGTAGTCTCCTTTGCAGAGGAAGTATTTTTTCTTTTTTGACCCCGCACTGGATAATGGTAGTCGGGGTAGACGAACCCAATTGCGTCAAACACTCGGTTCAGCCTCTTCTTCTTTCGGCCTCCGAAGGCTGTTGACAATGCAGTATCTTCGGCCTTTGATTATACCCCAAGCAGTTCATCGCTTACAGTTTCAATGCTTTTTAGCCAGTCATCATCTGGCTCAACAAATTTATCTCCAAACTTAAATGTGTATTTCAGCCTGACTAGTCCACCTTCGTCAGTCTCTTTAATGGTCTCCTGCGGCATTTCCCATTTTTCCACAAGTGGCCATACTCTGAAGGCAATGTGCTCTTGGACCAAATCCCTCGTCCCAATAAAAGAGCAAACAACTCCGAAGGCTCTCTGGCATTCTTCGGCTGCTTCATTCATTTCCACCTTCGGCCTTCACAGGCCGAAGTGTTGCCAGATGGGACGCATAATGATCTTCTTTATATCTTCTCGTGATTTCAAGTCATTCTTCACGTAAAACCATTCCGTCATCCAATCGCCAGGCCACCTCTTTCGAAAGGTCGGCACGGGGCAGCTTGACCCAGACCGGGAGCCGAAGATGTAGCAGCCAAAATTGTTGTGATACTGTTCCTTACCCTAGGGTTTTGTTTCGTACAACAATTCATGTATGTTGCAGAAGCTTTTCGCATCAGGTTCCAAGCCTTGGCTTCTCATGGCCCACACGAAGATATTCATCCTTATGATTGCTTCAGGGGTAAGTTGGTGAAGGTAGATTTCAAATATCTTCAGCACCTCTACAACAAAGCTGCTTAAGGGAAATCGTAGTCCAGCTTTCAAGAAGCTTCGAAATACCACGACTTCATTTTCCTCATGAGTTCGACAAGTCTTCTCTCCTTCATCAGCTCTCACAACGGACAAGTCCCGAAAATATCTGCCCCTCATGTTGACAAGATGATTTTCTTTAATACTTGATTTGCCAAAAACCGCATGGCTTGGTCGCCATGGTCGATCTTCGGAGTCTTCACCACCACTATCCACATCATAGCTGTCACTGTCACCAGTATCTTCAGATAAACCTTCCAAAATTTCTTTAGTAATCTTCTCTGTATTAGTCTTCGACATAGATTGAAGAAAACCCAGATGCATCTCTTCAGAAAGACTTAGCTTCGAATCACCAACAACTTTTTTTATCTTCAGACATCCTTGCAAACGCTGAGAAAGTGCTCTCGATGCCGAAGCTTTAAAATCTAAAAGGCCAAGCAAATGTTGTTGCGCACAGGCTAAAAGTTGGGTGAGTAAAAATAGTTGGCAAGAGAGCATGCCAAATAACTCGGGATGAGCTCTTATTTATACGCCCAGTGCGTTGAAAACTGGAGGGTCCCGCTTGTCAAAGACTGTTGCTATTCAAGCAGAGAGAAGGTGTTTTTTCGGACCTTCGGCTTAAGGCCTTCATCCATATCACAATATGAATTTATCATTACAGCAAATTAATATTGCGAGGGGCTACTGTTGGGGGCCTTCGGCTTCCGAGGGTCCTCAAAAACGTGATTTGACAATGTTTTCTAAGTATGCAAGCAGGTATCTTCGGAATCAGGTTATGGGTATACAGAAGCATGGTCAAGACGAAGTTTGACTAAAATGGAAGACGATCATGACGAAGGATGAAACAATCACGAAGCTATGTGCAGAGGAGCTTCGACATGACAGCAGAAAGGGGAAACCGACTTAAAGATGAAAAGCCGAATCAGCCTTCGAAGAATTACTATAGAGTTATTGATAAAAATAAAGGGCACTAATGTAATTTTATACGGGCTGCGCCCCGTGCCTATAAATAGATGAACAATACTCCTGTACTGTTCACGCTGACTTGGCATTGGTTTCACGCTTGTACCCTTACTTTCCTTCAAACCGAAGGTACATTTGTTATTGTTGTTTATATAAGCGAAATAAATGAAAATGAATTAATGTTCAAAGTAATCATATTATTTTATGCACGAATCCTCCTTATTTTTTCATTATGATTATGAAGGTATGACCTACATAACCTTCGTCTGAAATCCATTATATCCAAAGGGAAATAATGCTTCGAAGGACGAAGGGATCTGATATTTAACATTTTATGTTGCCTTGTTCTTAATTCATAGCATTTGAGAACAAGCCCCCAACATGCCAGTTGCCCTTTCACCACACCGATGGGGGCATTACCATTTCAACACCAGGAGGCAGGGTTGCCACTTATCAAATCAACAGGCAAGTGCCTATAAAATTTGGTAGTCTTGTGATTAGAACCACCCTTCTCATCTTAGGATTGGATAGCGTGGATATTATATTGGGAGCTGACTGGTTGACCAGGCATCAGGCAGTATTGGATATTGCAGCCAGGGCCATTGAAATTCATTCCCCTGCTTATGGCGAGACTGTTTTATATTTGCCCGACCAGGGATGCACCCGTTCTTGTGCCTTCGTTATGATAGAATCCCCAGTGGAAAAGATCCCAGTGGTCTGTGACTACCCGGATGTGTTTTCAGATGAATTGCAAGGGATGCCGCCTGACCGAGACATTGAGTTCGCCATCGAATTGCAACCCGGGACCGCTCCTATCTCTAAGAGACCCTATAGGATGCCTCCCATGGAATTGGCAGAACTGAAAAAGCAATTGCAAGAGTTGTTGGACAAGGGGTTTATTCGCCCAAGTACTTCACCATGGGGATGTCCTGCCTTGTTCGTGAAGAAAAAGGATGAGAGTTTGAGAATGTGTGTTGACTACCGCCATCTCAATGCGGTGACTATCAAGAACAAATACCCACTGCCCCGCATTGATGTTCTGTTCGATCAGTTGGTAGGAGCCAAGGTATTCTCCAAGATAGACCTTCGCTCGGGTTACCATCAGATCAAGATCCGTGCCAGCGATATTCCCAAGACGGCCTTCTCAACCAGATATGGGCTATATGAGTTTTTGATGTCTTTTGGGCTGACCAATGCCCCGGCTTATTTTATGTACCTGATGAACTCAGTGTTTATGCCAGAATTGGACAAGTTCGTGGTCGTTTTCATTGATGATATTCTGGTCTATTCCAAGAATGAAGACGAACATACCGAGCATCTGCACATAGTGCTTCAGCGGCTACGCGATCATCATCTTTATGCTAAGTTGTCTAAATGTGAGTTTTGGCTGAAGGAAATTAAATTCTTGGGTCACATAATTTCTCAGGATGGGATATCAGTTGATCCTGAGAAGGTGCAAGAGGTAATGGATTGGAAACCCCCGACTACAGTGAAGCAAATTCGAAGTTTTCTGGGTTTGGCAGGGTATTATCGACGATTTATTCCAGATTTCTCCAGAATTGCCAAACCAATGACTGAACTGTTGAAGAAGGGAGTCAAGTATGATTGGAGCCATAAGTGCGAAGATGCCTTTCACACTTTGAGGGAGCATTTGACAACAGCCCCAGTGCTGGCTCAACCTGACAACACCAAGCCATTTGAAGTTTATTGTGATGCTTCTGGTACGGGATTGGGTTGTGTCTTGATGCAAGATAATAGAGTCATTGCTTATGCTTCCCGAGCACTCAGACCCCACGAGCAGAATTACCCTACACATGATCTGGAATTGGCAGCTGTGGTTCATGCTCTTAAGATATGGAGACACTACCTGATGGGAGCTCACTGTAACATTTACACGGATCACAAGAGCCTCAAATACATTTTCACTCAGGTAGATTTGAACATGAGGCAGAGGAGATGGTTGGAGTTAATCAAGGACTATGATTTGGAGGTGCATTACCATCCTGGCAAAGCCAATGTTGTGGCAGATGTCTTGAGCAGAAAGGCCCAGTGCAATTGTATGAGCATGGATGCAAGAGTTACCACCCTGTGCGATGAGTTGTGCAAGCTGAACCTGGAAGTTGTTTCTTCCGGTGACTTAGGCTACATCTCGGTGGAACCCACATTACAAGAGCAAATAGTCAGGGCACAGATTGAAGATAAGGGTGTTTAGGTTATCAAAGAAATGATCAAGCAGAAGGCAGAGAAATACAAGTGCTTCCGCAGGACATCAAGGGAATTCTATGGTTTGGAGATCGATTGGTTGTTCCTAAGGACCCTGAGCTCAGAAAGAAGATATTGGATGAAGCTCACCTTTCCAAATTCTCCATGCACCTTGGTAGCAACAAAATGTATCATGATCTCAGATCTTTATATTGGTGGACCAAAATGAAGAGGGAAATTGCCAAGTATATATCCGAGTGGGACACCTACCAGAGAATCAAAGCCAGTCATTTGAAGGCAGCAGGCCCTTTGCAACCCCTTCCCATACCATCTTGGAAATGGGAGGACATTTGCATGGACTTTATCGTAGGATTGCCCAATACCTCCAGGCACCATGATTCTATTTGGGTTATTGTGGACAGGTTGACCAAGACTGCTCATTTCTTACCAGTGCACACCACCCACAGGACAGAGAAGTATGCAGAGATCTACATTGACCAGATAGTTCGTCTGCATGGGATACCAAGGACTATAGTCTCAGACAGAGGAGCACCATTTGTGGCACGATTTTGGGAACAATTGCAGGAATCACTTGGGACCCATGTCATACGAAGCTCAGCATACCATCCCCAAACAGATGGCCAGATAGAAAGGGTAAACCAGATTTTGGAAGATATGCTAAGGGCATGTGTACTGCACTACGGAAAAGATTGGGACAGGTGTCTTTCCTTAGCTGAGTTTTCCTATAATAACAACTACCAGTCCAGTCTAAAGATGGCACCTTTTGAAGCTTTATATGGGAGAAGGTGCAGAACCCCGCTGAATTGGTCTCAAGTAGGAGAGAGGGAAATTTTTGGGCCAGATTTGGTACTTGAAGCAGAGGCAAAGGTCAGAATCATCAAGAAGAACTTAGAAGCTGCTCAGGCCAGGCAAAAGAGCTATCAGGACAAGAGGCGGAAGCCTCTACAGTTTGAAGTGGGAGATCATGTTTATCTTAAGGTATCACCAACCAAGGGTGTCCAGAGATTCGGAATTAAGGGCAAGTTAGCTCCTCGCTACATTGGACCCTACGAGATCAAGGAAGCTTGTGGACCCGTAGCCTATCAATTGGAATTGCCACCTCACATGTCAGCAGTTCACAATGTATTTCATGTATCTCAGCTGCGGAAATGTGTCCGCCTACCCACTGAAGTGCTACCGGAACCAGATCTTGAGATAGAATCAGACTTATCTTATCAAGAGTACCCAGTCAAGGTATTGGATCAGAAGGAGAGATCAACACGGGCAAGGTCAATCAGAATGTATAAAGTTCAGTGGAGTCACCATTCGGCAGAAGAAGCTACATGGGAGACTGAGGATTTTCTACGCTCCCGCTTCCCCGACTTTCTGCCCAAAGGAGTCGGTACATACCCCAAAACCCCACCCCCACCTGCCCTTTGAATTCAATTATAAGAAAAACTTAGATAACAAGGATAGTCTAAGTTGTGGATTTAGCTTAAAAAGGGCTTCCTTCTGAAGTTGCAAAGAGAATGACATTCGAAGAGTAGTTAACAAGAGAAATTTGAGTATAAGAAAGAGTAGCACACCCGCGTGCCTCGTAGCACCCTCTAGAGGACTCTGCCTAAAAAAATCTCGGGACGAGATTCCTTTAAGGGGGGAGGGCTGTAACACCTCAGGTGTTAATATGGCTAGAGCACACCTTGGTACTAAGGACTGTGATCACATGTGGTAATAACTTAAGGAGAACATAAGAACCTTGGAGACCATGGGTTAACCAAGATTTCTAATGACCTATGAAGTATTACTCAAACCTTTGTGCACTTACTACCTTGGGCAAGAGGAGGGAAAACCCTAGACCTCTCTTGAACCCTATCTCCCAAAGCCATGGTTAAGAGGGGGAGAGAGTGAGCAAATGTGCAAACCATGAGTAATCTTTAACCAAACTTTAAGTAACCTTATAACCAGCAATTGTGGGAAGGAAATATTGCAAAAAGACCCCTGGAGAAACCCCAAATCCATTCCCTAAGTAGAGAGAGAGCTAGAGCTCTCTAATTCTCTCTAAGTTAAAAACTACACCTACACTAAAGATCAACCGTGTTCACCTCGAAGCTGGCACCAAAACCACCTAAGTTCTATACCAAAAATGTGGCATACCACCTAGGGCACCCACTGGAAAAAGCTGAGCCCGAGATCTTGACGTTTGACATGCCTTGGCATGGTTTTTGTCGCGAGGTGGGCAGAGTGACATACCTGATTTGGCAACCGAAGATCTCCCTACCTAGGCCATATCTGCCATGGCAACTCACAGATGAGAGACAGCCCTAGGTGCCAGGAAAAGACTCACACCGGATTTTTGCCAAGATTCGCACGTTTGCGACTTGGGTGAGCTATGGAACACGGGCAGAAGAAAAGCTCCACGTGTTCGACGCGCTCTGTGTGCGCCAGAACACGCCCGCGCGCGCCCCGCATCGCGCCAACGGCCAGCCGACGCCATGGCCCGCGCCCGCGCCTATAAAGCCTGCTCGGGCGTCGACCACACTCTTCCGCGCACACTCAAACCTCACCGGAGCTCAACTCACCGTCGTTTGCCCGTACGCGGCGTGTCCGCGGCCACCCGAGCACCTGCCGCCATAGACCGGCCAGCCCAGCCTTTCCCAACCCCGTCCGACCCTCGGAGACGAGTGAGCACACCTCAGCGAAGCTCCCCGAGCGAGGAATCAAAGCCTGCTTCGCCAGAGAGGTCAGTCCATGGTCGCCGGAGTTCACAACCCCGCCGGATTGCGTGGACCGGGTAATCCACTGAACCATTTTCCGATTCCTTGTGCACACGGTCTCTACGTCACCCCGTGAAGCTCACCGTGCCCTTGGATTGAACTAGATCGCCGTGATTTGGCCGGCACACCCACCGCCGACGAAGACACCCGCCTGCGCACGTGGACCGAGCGATTCCGGCCATCCCCGCCGTCGAGTCGTACATCGCTGTGACCGCCAGAGCCTCCCCGAGCCAACCCCGCCCCTCGCCGGACCTATCTCACCGCCGGTAAGCCGCGCCACCCTTTTCTATCTTGCGGGTACTATTTAAACCTAGGGAGGGACCGCGGGGGAGAAGGAGAGAAGTCTGGGGGGTTTTGTGGGATGTCAGTGACTCAAATGAATAGTAGCGCAGGGGTATAACTGAGAGAGTTAGTTTGGAAATACCCCAGGGTCATCGGTGTAAACTGCTTTTCCAGGAAACCCTTATTAAATCTGTTTTTAAATTTGAACATAAACTTTAATAATTCATAACTTCTGTTTAGTTCATCCAAATTTGGTCAAACCAATTTTGGCAGACTTTAAATAATGTAAGCTGCTTAGGAAAAATATAAAACCCTTAAGTACTGCATAAAACTATAAGGTTCTGATTTAATTATTGTTTTGGCCAAGAACTAAATAATAGGACTAAAAATAGTTGCATTATTTGACTAGGGTTAGAAAAATTTGGAGAAGTTTATATCCACCTACTGATCTGTTTAAAAATGTTAAACCTTTCTGTTCACCCCATTAAGTTAGTTTTTGCCAATTATTTCACAATATGCTTAAGGTTAAGAAAAATAGAAAAGATGATTTAAATAATGAACCAGAGGGCACCCATATTTTTGTTAGGACACTTATTCAATGTAGTTCACTAGAAAAATCTATTATGCCCTTGTTTAGTATGAAATAAATAGGATCCCTTTTATGTTAGGAAAGTAAGGAAAACATAGAAAAATCCTACAAAAATAACCCCAAGGTGAAAATACCCCAACCCTTGGGATAATTAATGTTTGGTTATTAAGAACTTAGGAAAAATATGAAATCTGTTGTTTGACATTTTTCAAATAACAATGTAGTAGAAAGTGCCTTTTTGCCATTAAACTTTAGAAAATCATAACTAAATAACCATCCCTTAGCTTTCTGTGATTTTTGGCACAGAAGCCTATTATTACTGTTAGATGCCAACAAAAATAACCCTTAGGACAGAACTCACCTCTAATTAAGAGATGTAGTGCAAAGTGACCCATTTACATAACTTTTGATTATTTTGTCTAAAGCATAGCCTTTCTATTTTAAACCCCAAATTCCTAGAATAGGCTATAATGACCCTTGGCAACCCACTGTAATTTTTACAGAATTTTTGGAAAATATTAGACCCCTGTTGTAGTTCAAACCTACACTAGAAACCCTAAATAGGAAATAAAGAAAGGGAAAAATGAAGAAGAGGAACTAGTGTCATCCTAAAACCCTTATTAACTTGTCCACTGAAATATATAAAGGCAATACCAATTCCCTATGTTTATCCTCAACAAAAACCTAAACCTAGAAGTGATAAGCATAAACTACTAAAAGCCACGTATGACCAAGAAAACCCTAAGTTACTTATTAAACTTAGTTTTTCTTCTCTTAGCATAATGTTATTAAATCCTGCATAATCATGACATACATGTTCATTGCATTTCGATAGACTGTAACCTTGCTGATGGAGAGTACGTCCTCGTGCCGGAGCAAGGAGCTGCTCAGGATGTAGCCCCAGATCCAGCACCCGAGCCTGCACCAGAGGATCTGCCTGCCACTGCTTTGGAAGGCAAGCCCCAATTTATGCATAACCTATTATTTATGCTATTTTACTACACTTATTGATTGTAGGATTGAATGTGCACTTAAGTGTAGGAGTTGTGTGAAACCCTAGTTGCATGATCTCAGGAATCCTGTTGAGATGAATACTAGTATGCTAGGTCGAGTAGCTGCTTATTTAATCAGGATCTCGGTAGAAGCTGAGTGATTTTTCTAGCACTCGCGCGAGGTCAGGAAATTGGTTGTATCCACTTTCTTCTCATAATGATGCTAGTTGTGGACAACAATCCATGGGGATTGGTTGTCCACGGGATAAAAATTTGAATAAGGATTAAGGTGTGGTACCGTGAGTCAAGCGTTTGAACGTACTAAACATATATCGAGAAATATGGTAAATCGGTAAGCCTAGTACCTGATTGAACCTGGCAGCAGATTTCCCTCCTCACGCGACCTGAGACGAGGTCTCCCATTCCGGTTATGGTGGGTACAAGTGCGGTCACTACACGACGGCAGTCGGGGTCAGTGAGGCATTGTACGCCAAGGCGGTGAGCCCCTCTCTGCTGACGGGGAATCGATGGGGACGGTTGATGTGTGTGGGGACGGAGTGCCCTGGCATAGTCGTGTGTTTAGGTTTACCTTGCAAGGTTTAAAAACTCGATTCGAATCGTCTGCTTCTCGCAGCTAATGAGACTGCTTGATCCATGCTGCTACATTGAGTAACAAGTGAAACTGTGATGAGATGATACAAGATGTTGATTGCTAAAAATGTTTGCTACTATGTATGAGTAGATAGTACATCTCTAGCCTTAAGAGAGTCACACTTAATTTGACGAAGTTAACAACTTGATTTAGAAACTCAGCTAGTGCTTTTGGCAACCAAACCCCACAGCCAAACAGCTGCATGTCTAGAGGTAGAGGAGTAGACTCCTCACACCGGGTAAGTCTAGCTGAGTATTAGTATACTCAGCCTTGCTTGTGGCATAATTTTACAGGTTCTTTGGAGGACATGGTTGCTGGAGTGACTTGGCCGTCCATCTTGCCACCGGGTTGGACTGTCGAGTGGGACCCCGCCTCGGCCGAGCAGGAGCATGAGGAGTGATGGGACAGGCTTCCCCATCTCTCTGTTTATTTACCGTTAGTTTTATTCCGCTGCACTTCGAACAATGATGACTACTTTTGCAAAACTCCGATGGTGATGTAATAATTTAATACTCTCACATGCATGGTTTTTTGCTTTATTGTATTTGCTCTGTGACTCACCATCGAGTGAGAGTGTGGTACTTGATCCTGTCAGTGGCCTTGTCGGACTAGATCCGAGGGATTGACGAGTTATTCCCATTTAAGTGTGGTCTAGCCTTTAAGGCGGGACTTAGGCACTTAAGTTGGAATAATTCGGGCAGTTCCACCATAGAACTGGTGCTGCTTGACTGTTTTGTTGGGTTGCTGGGGCAGGAAGATGAGGGGTCTGCTGATTCTGCCTCTGGAACTGACCTCCTCCTGACTGATTGTTCTAGCGATTCTGTTGCTGGTGCTGAGGGTACTGCTTCTGAAACTGCTGCTGCTGAGGTGGGCGCTGGTTCTGTTTGAACTGCTGAGGTGGATTGCCCGAGAAACGAGGGCGATTGCTGCTCCCAAGCTGGGGCCCACTGATCCTGCGCTTGCGATCCTCCATCTCTTTGCACTTTCTCTCCGTCATGATCGCTCTATCGATCAGGTGCTGAAATGTGGGGAAGGTGTGGTTCATCAGTTGATAATGCAGAGGGTCAACCAAGGCTCTCAAGAAACGATACTACCTCTTGGTGTCTGTGTTTACATCCTCAGGAGCATAGCGGGACAGCTGCAGAAACCTGTCTCGGTACTCACTGACGGACATTGACCCTTGTTTGAGCGCTTGGAACTCCTCCTTCTTCATTGTCATCAGGCCTACTGGAACATGGTACTGATGGAAGCTAACTCTGAATTCTTCCCAGGTGATGGCATCGGGGTTAGCATGGGTGGTGAGATAGGACTCCCACCAAGACTGAGCTGCTCCTCTCAACAGATGGGGACCATACAGAACTTTCTCCCTGTCATCGCACTGGGCAGTGTGCAGCTCCCGCTCCACATTGTGTAGCCAATCTTCAGCATCCAGGGGTCAGACGAATGAGCGAACACTGGGGGATGTCCACTCATGAATTCAGCACGCTTGTCCCTGGACATCTGAGGCATCTGAGGCTGAGGTGGTGGCTGCTGCTGCTGAATGGCGGCCAGAGTCTGACTGATGGCTTGAACTGCTTGAGTTTGTATTAGGAACATCTGCTCGATGGTCATCTGGGTGGTGGTGGTAGCTGCTGATGGGGTGCCTCATCCTGCGGGCTGCCTTCTCCTGCTGAGCACGCCTTCCTCCTCTGCGCCTGTTTTCTGACATCTTCAGAATGCAATCACATATCAGAATTGATCTTGCAAGCTTGCAGCATAAGAAAAGAGTATAGCTATGGCGGAACCACCCGAATTATTCCAACTTAAGTTCCTAAGTCCCACCTTAAGGGCTGGACCACACTTAAATAGGAATAAAACGTCAGTCCCTCAGATCTAGTCCGACGAGGCCACTAACAGGATCAAGTACCACGTACTCACTCGATGGTGAGGCACAGAGCAAATACAATAAAACATAAACCAAACATTAAGGAGTACTTAATTTATTACAACATCGTCGGAGTTTATCAAAAGTAGTGATCATTGTTCGGATTGCAGCGGAATATAACTAACGGTAAATAAACGGAGAGATGGGGAAGCCTGGCCCATCACTCCTCATGCTCCTCCTCTGCCGAGGTAGGGTCCCACTCGACTGTCCAACACGGTGGCAAGATGGATGGCCAAGTCACTCCAGCAACCATGTCCTCTAGAGAACCTGTAAAAATTATGCCACAAGCAAGGGTGAGTATACTAATACTCATCTAGACTTACCCGGTGTGAGGAGTCTACTCCTCTACCTCTAGACATGCAGCTGTTTGGCTGAGAGGTTTGGTTTGCCAAAAGCACTAGCTGAGTCTAAAATCAAGTTTAGCTTTTCAAGTTTTAGTGTGACTCTCTTAAAACTAAATGTGTATCTATCTAATCATACATGGTATCAAGCATTTAGCAATCAACATCTTTTGCCAATCAACTCATTTCCACTTCTTACTCAATGCAGTACAATGGATCAAGCAGTCTCATTAGCTTCGAGAAGCAGACGATTCAGATCGAGTTTTTAAACCTTTCAAGGTAAACCTAAACACACGACATGGCGAGGCACTCCGTCCCCACACACATCAACCGTCCCCATCGATTCCCCGTCAACAGAGAGGGGCTCACCGCCTTGGCATACAATGCCTCACTGACCCTGACTGCCGTCGTGCAGTGACCGCACTTGTACCCACCATAACTGGAATGGGAGACCACGTCTTAGGTCGCGTGAGGAGGGCAATCTGCTGCCAGGTTCACTCAGGTACTAGGCTTACCGATTTACCATATTTCTCGGCATGTGCTTAGTATGTTCAAACACTTGACACAGGTATCCGCAAGTTAATCCTTATTCCAATTTCATCTCGTAGACCACGCATCCCCATGGATCCGTGTCCACAGACCATCATCATTCCTTTATCAAAGTGGATACAACCAATTTCCTGACCTCGCGCGAGTGCTAGAAAAATCACTCGACTTCTACCGAGATCCCTAATTAGTAAAGCAGCTACTCGACCTAGCATACTAGTATCCATCACAAGGGAAAAGCCTGAGTTCATGCAACTAAGGTTTCAAACAACTCCTACACTTAAGTGAACATTACAAACCTACAAACAATAAGTGTAGTAAAATAGCATAATAAGTAGGTTATGCATAAAACCGGGGCTTGCCTTCCAAAGCTGGGGCAGGCAGATCCTCGAGGGTAGGCTCTGGTGTTGGATCCTGGGCTATCTCCTGAGCAGCTCCTTGCTCCGGCACGAGGATATACTCCCCGTCAGCGAGATTACAGTCTAACGAATGCAGTGAATAAGATATATGCTTATTAATGACATGATAAATTGTAAAGGTAAAATAGTACTAAGTTTAGTGGGACTCTAGGGTTTCTTTTGGGTATACTTAAGGGTTTTATACCTTTACCTTTTTGGGACTTTGGATGAACTTACTTTCTTTAATTAAACTTTCATGTCTCATGAGATCCTTGGGAGGTTTTGGTTGTACATTATCTTTTTTTTTCAAAATTTCCCTTTTTCTTTCTATTGTGCTTCTTATTAAGTATTTTTGAACTATCATGGTTAGTTAACATTTTCCAAAAATGTTGTAAAAATTACAGTGAGTAAGCATAGACCTCTGTGGGTTATCCTAGAAATTTGAGGTTGAAATTAATTCAGATGCTCCTTGTGTAAAATTATCAAAAATAAGGGTAGAAGGGCACTTTACCCTATGGCTCTAATTTAGGTGAGGTCTCTGCATAAATTTTATTTTTGTCAAGATTCATAGGTGATATTAGGCCTCTGTGTTAAAAATCACAGAAAAAGACCTACTGGATATTTAGTTGTGATTTTCTAAAGTTTAATGCCAAAAAGGTACTTATAACTAACTTGTTATTTGAAAAATATCAAACAACAGAACTCATATTTTTCCTATATTTATAATAACAAAATATTAGTTATCCCATGGTTTGGGGTGTTTTCTCCTCATGATTATTTTTCTAAGATTTTCCTAAGTTTTCATTGTTTTCATAACATAAAAGGTAACTCATTTCTTTTGTACTAAACAAGGGTCTAACAAAATTTTCCAGTGAACTATACTAAATAATTGAGCTAGAAAAAATGTGGTTACCCCCTGGTTCTTATTTTAAACTACCTTTTCTATTTTCTTTAACTTTGTGCGAAAAATGATTTAAATGGTAAACCCTACATTAATTTGGTGTACTGAGGGGTGTACTATTTTTAAACAGGTTAGGGAATGGCTAAGTGCTTCTCTAATTTTTCTTAACCCCAGTCTAACAGTGTAACTATTTTTCCCTCTTTTATTTAGCTTTTGGCCAGAACACTATTTAATTCAAAACTTTAAATTCTTCTGCAACACTTAGGAGGTTTTGTATTGTTCCTAAGTAGTTCACATTATTTAGAACCTGGCAAAATTGGTTAGGCCAAATTTGGTTGGATAAAAATGAAGTTATGAATTTTACAAGCTCTGTTCATATTTAAATGAGAAATGTTTAAAAGGTTTTCTGGAAAACCAGTTTACACCGAGGACCCTGGGCTTTTCTTAAACCAACTCTTTAACTTATGCCCCTGCGCAACTATTCATCTGAGTCTGACAATTCAAAAAAACCCCTAACTTCTTTTCCTTCTTCCCCGAGGTCCCTTCCCCCTTTTAAATAGTACCCGCGGAAGAAAACAGGGCGGCATGGATTACCGGCGGCGAGGGAGGTCCGACGAAGGACGGGGTTGGCTCCGGGAAGTCCTTGCGGTCACGACGAGGTACGGCTCGACGACGGTGATGGCCGGAATCGACCGGTCCACGTGCGCAGGCGGGTGAGCTCGTCGGTGGCGGGTGCTCCGGCCTATCCACAGCGATATAGTTCAATCCAAGGGCACGGAAAGCTTCACGGGGTGCTAAGGAGTCTACCCGTGCAAGGAATTGAAGAAAAGCTCACCGTGGAGCTCGGTCTACGCTCGCCAGCGGTCGGGTGAAGTCCTGTGACCTTGATCTGGTGTCTCCGGCGAGGTAGACCTCGATTCCTCGCTTTGGGAGCTTCACCGAGGCACGTAGAGTCTCTCTCGAGGGTCGGACGGGGCTGAGGATGGCTCGATTGGCCGGTCTACGGTGGTGGGTGCTCGGGCGGCCGCTGGCACGCCGTGTGCAGGGCAAACGCCGGTGATCTTGCGCTCCGGCGAGGTCGAGAGCGAGCGGGGGCGTACGGTTGAAGCCTCGGCTAGCTTTATAGGCGCGGGCGCGGGCAGTGGCACGGGTTTGGCTTGGCGCAGCATGGGGCGCGCGGGGTCGGGCGCCACGCGTGCTCTAGCGAAGTCAGGGCGCGTCGAACACGTGGAGGTGTGTTTCTGCCCTTGTTCAAACGCTTGCTGAGATCACATACGTGCGAATCTTGGCAAAAATCCTACGCAGACCTCTTCCTGGCACCTAGGGCTATCTCTTGTATGTGAGTTCCAATGGGAGATATGCCCTAGCTAGGGAGATATGCGGACGCCAAATCTGGGTTGTCTCACTGTTCACCCCGAGACAAAAGTGGTGTCAAATCATGTCAAACGAATTTGGCTCGGGTTCAAATTTTTCCAGTGGGTTCCATAAGTAGTTTGGCTCCTTTTTGGTATTCAGACCAAGTGGTTTTGGTGCCATTTACTAAGTGAACACGCCTGATCTTTAAATTAGGGTTTATTTTTGACTTAGAGAAGATTAGAGAGCTCTAGTGTGCTCTCTACTTAAGGAATGGATTTGGGGTCCTTAAGGGGCCTTTTTGTAATGATTCCTTTACTGTTTTTGTAGATACATTAGTGTACTTAAATCTTGGTTAAGGATTAGAAACAAGAATTGGCCATTTGATTAGCTTGCCCACTAATCCATTGCTTGGAAGTCTAGTGCTTTAAGGGGTCTAGGGTTTAACCTCTTTTGCCCAAGGTGACAATTGCTCAAAATGTTTGGGTGAAGCTTTTGTCATTTACATTCTTAGTTAATCCATGGTTTCCAAGGTTTTGGGGCTCCCTCTCCTCCACATAGCACATGTGATAACAAGTCATGGGTACAAGTAGGGAGTCGGGGCCTTGGTAACACCTGGGGTGTTACAACCCTCCCCCCTTAAAGGAATCTCGTCCCAAGATTTGGGTAGGGGTCCTTTAGAGGGGTCCAAGAAGGTGTGTTTGTGTGTTGTAGTTCCTTTTGTCCAGGTTGTTCTAATTAACTGCTCTTCGAATGTCATTCTCTTTGCAACTTCAGAAGGAAGTCCTTTTAAAGTTATTGTCAAAGCTTACTTTACCCTTAACAACTAAGTTTTCATCATATTTAGATTCAAAAGGGCAGTTGGGGTGGGGTTTTGGATTACGTACCGACTCCTTTGGGTAGAAAGTCGGGGAAGCGAGAACGTAGAAAATCCTCAGTTTTCCACGTGGCCTCTTCTACTGAATGGTGGCTCCACTGAACCTTATACATCCTGATCGACCTTGCCTGTGTTGATCTCTCCTTTTGGTCCAATACCTTGACGGGGTGCTCTTGATAAGATAAGTCTAGTTCTATCTCCAATTCTGGTTCAGGTAGCACTTCCGTGGGTAAGCGGACACACTTTCGTAGCTGAGATACGTGGAACACATCATGAACTGCTGACATATGGGTTGGCAACTTCAATTGATATGCTACAGGTCCACAAGTCTCTTTGATCTCATAGGGCCCAATGTAGCGAGGAGCCAACTTGCCCTTGATTCCAAATCTTTCTACACCCTTGGTGGGTGACACCTTAAGATAAACATGATCTCCCACTTCAAACTGTAGAGGTATCCTCCTCTTGTCATGATAACTCTTCTGTCTAGCCTGAGCAGCTTCTAGGTTCTTCTTAATGACTCTGACTTTCTCTTTAGCTTTAAGTACCAGGTCAGGCCCAAATATTTCCCTCTCTCTAGCTTGTGACCAATTTAGAGGTGTCCTACACCTTCTCCCATACAAGGCCTCAAAAGGTGCCATCTTTAGGCTGTATTGGTAGCTGTTATTATAAGAGAACTCTGCCAATGAAAGACACTTGTCCCAATTCTTCCCATAGTGCAACACACATGCCCTTAACATGTCCTCGAGAATTTGATTCACTCTCTCTGTCTGACCATCTGTCTGAGGATGGTATGCTGAGCTCCTAATCATAGTGGTTCCAAGTGACTTTTGGAGCTACTCCCAAAAGCGTGCCACAAACAGTGCCCCTCTATCGGATATAATAGTTCTCGGAATTCCATGCAAACGCACTATTTGGTCAACATAGATTTCCGCATACTTCTCTGTCTTGTGGGTGGTATGCACTGGCAAGAAATGAGCTGTCTTAGTCAACCTATCCACAATGACCCAAATAGAATCGTGGTGCCGGGAGGTATTGGGCAATCCTACAATAAAATCCATGCAAATATCCTCCCATTTCCAAGATGGTATGGGAAGGGGCTGTAAGGTGCCTACTACCTTCAAATGACTGGCCTTGACTCTTTGGCAAGTGTCACATTCAGATATATACTTAGCAATTTCCCTCTTCATTCTGGTTCACCAGTACAAGGATCTAAGATCATGATACATCTTGTTACTGCCGGGGTGTATGGAGAATTTGGAAAGATGAGCTTCATCCATTATTTTCTTTCTAAGCTCGGGATTTTTAGGAACAACCAATCGGTCTCCGAACCATAGAATTCCCTTGCTGTCTTGACGGAAGCATTTGTATTTGTCCACCTTCTGTTCGATCATTTCCTTAATGACTTGAATACCCTTGTCACCGATCTGTGCCATGACTATTTGTTCATGTAGAGTGGGCTCCACTGAAATATAACTCAAGGCACCCGAGGAAACAACTTCTATGTTCAGCTTGCACAACTCGTCACACAGGGTGGCGATTTTGGAGTCCATCGTCATACAGTTGCACTGGGCTTTCCGACTTAAGGCATCTGCCACAACATTGGCCTTGCCAGGATGGTAATGCACATCCAAGTCATAGTCCTTGATTAATTCCAACCATCTTCTCGGTCTCATATTAAGATCAACCTGAGTGAAAATATATTTGAGACTCTTGTGATCAATATAGATATTACAATGAGCTCCCATTAAGTAATGTCTCCAAATCTTTAGAGCATGAACTACGGCTGCTAACTCTAGATCATGAGTGGGGTAGTTCTGCTCATGATGCCTGAGTGCTCTGGATGCATAGGCAATAACTCTATTGTCTTGCATCAAGACACACCCCAATCCGGTGCTCGAAGCATCACAATAAACCTCGAAGAGTTTGGTGTTGTCAGGCTGAGCTAACACGGGTGCTGTTGTCAAATGCTGCCTCAATGTATGAAAGGCCTCTTCACATTTCTGACTTCATTCATACTTTATCCCTTTCTTCAGCAACTCAGTCATTGGCTTGCCAATCCTGGAGAAATCCGGAATGAATCGCCAATAATACCCTGCCAGTCCCAGAAAACTCCGAATCTGCCGCACAGTGGTAGGAGGTTTCCAATTCATCACTTCTTGCACTTTCTCAGGATCAACTGATATCCTATCCTGAGAAATTGTGTGACCCAAAAATTTAATTTCCCTCAGCCAGAAATCACATTTGGACATCTTAGCATATAGACGATGATCGCGCAGTCGCTGAAGTACGATGTGTAGATGCTCAGTATGCTCGTCTTCATTCTTGGAATAAACCAGAATATCATCAATGAAGACCACCACAAATTTGTCCAGCTTTGGCATAAACACTGAGTTCATTAAATACATGAAATAAGCCGGGGCATTGGTCAGCCCGAAAGACATCACCAAGTACTCATAGAGTCCATATCTGGTAGAGAAAGCTGTCTTCGGAATATCACTGGCCTTGATTTTAATATGATGATAGCCAGAGCGAAGGTCTATCTTGGAGAATATTTTGGCTCCCACCAACTGATCAAACAATACATCAATCCGGGGCAACGGATACTTATTTTTGATTGTTACCGCATTGAGAGGGCGGTAGTCCACACACAATCTCAGACTCTCATCCTTCTTCTTTACGAACAAGGCGGGACATCCCCATGGAGAAGTACTTGGGCGAATAAATCCCTTGTCCAACAATTCTTGTAATTGCTTTTTCAACTCTACCAACTCTGCTGGAGGCATCCTATAAGGTCCCTTGGATATAGGGGCAGTTCTGGGTTGCAGTTCAATCGCGAACTCTATGTCTCTGTCGGGTGGTATCCCTAGTAATTCATCCGAAAAAAATCTGGATAGTCACAGACCACTGGGATTTTCTCAACAGGTGACTCTATCATAGTGAAGGCACAGGAACGGGTACAACCCTGGTTAGGCAAATATAATGTAGTCTCACCACAAGTAGGGGAGTGAATCTCAATGGCCCTTGCTGCAATATCAAGTACTGCCTGATGCCTGGATAACCAGTCAGTCCTAATATGATATCCACACTATCCAATCCCAAGATAAGGAGGGTGGTTCTAATCACAAGACTACCAAATTTTATAGGCACCTGCCTGTTGATTTGATAGGTGGCAACCCTGCCTCCTGGTGTTGAAATCGTAATACCCCCATTGGTGTGATGGAAAGGTAACTGGCATTTGGCACTAAATTTTGCACTGATAAAACTGTGTGATGCACTAGAATCAAAAAGAATGATTGCAGGATAATTCAAAACGGAAAAGATACCAATCATGACGGGTGCTCCCTCTCGAATGTCAGCCATGGTGGTGAAGTTCAGCCTGCCTTGTCTCACTTGCACCTTCTGCCTCTTGCCTTGGTTCTGATTGGAATTCTGTCCCTGCCTCTGCTGATTCCTGGGGCAATTCTTGGCATAGTGTCCAGTGTTACCACAAGTGAAACATCTGTTGTCATTGGCTTGACGGTATTGCTGTTGTGGCTGATTGTTGTTCCTCTGAACTGGGGGCTGAGAGCGGTTGGGTGCCTGCTGCTGCTGTTGTGGTCAGATCACCCAACGTCCTTGCTGCTGCTGAGGTCCCCTGTTCTGAGTGTCAGATACAATCCTAAAGCGCTGAGGCTGAGCTGAAGATCATGCCATAGGGGTCTTCCTCTTCTTTTCTTCCTAGCGCGCTATGATGCAGTCTTCCTGGGAAATGGCCATGTTGACTAACTCATTGTAGCTGTTGGCCCTGACTGTGTTGAGATGGTCGTGGAGTTTAGTACTGAGGCCCCTTCTGAACCTGTCCCTCTTCTTCTCATCAGTGTCTGCATGATAGCCTGCATACTGACACAGGTCATTGAAGGCCTGAGCGTACTGCAACACAGTATGATTCCCCTGAGTAAGTGCTAGAAACTCATTAAGCTTGTGGTCCATAATGCCTACCGGTATGTGATGCCCTCTGAAGGCTGCCTTGAACTCTCTCCATTCCACCACGAGGTCAACTGGCTGCATAGCGAGGAAGTGGTCCCACCATGTCCGCGCGGGTCCGCGAAGCTGCTGGGTGGCGAACCTGACCTTAGCCACATATGAACAAACTCCATTTAGTAGTGGGAATTTGGATTCCACTACCCTGAGCCATACATCAGCATCAAGCAGATCCTGTGCCCAAGTGAACAACAGCGGCTGAGTACTGAGGAACTCCTGATAAGTGGCTGCTGCTGGGGGATGTTGATGGTGATCACCACCACCATAGTGCTAAGGTGGCGGCTAACGCTGAGCCAACTGTCGCAGAATCTCATTCTGTTGAGCCATCAGTTCTTGCATGGTAGGAGGCTGTGGCGGTGGTGGAGGAATGCGCTCATTCTGTCCACGCCGCGCCCTTCCTGCCATCTGAAAATTTAGGATGTTCTTTAATATCATACGCGTGATGTCAGGGTTCACATGTGGTAAAAGATTCAAAAAGGACAAGTTTGCAAAATGCCAACATTTTTCTTGCATTTTCCATAAAAGAGACGACATGACATAAACTTCCTTCATAAATAAAGGTTGACATCACCCACCATCCATAATTCCAAAAGAGATTGTTATGATTACATCAGTGATAAAAAAGACTCAACTCTGGCCAGCCTAGTACCCCAAGGGTGCAAAACCTAAGCTAGCTTCGAGGAGTTCTACCGCCACACACTTCTAACCTTATCCCGGTAACTTAATGAACAAACGAGGCAACACTTGACTCGGGGGAAGGGGGTCTCCCTGAGCCAGCAGTGTCCAAGCTAGATGCGGGCTCCGGCTCCACTCCTCCCTCGATGTCAACATCCTCGTTGGCCTCCATGTCCTGAATCTCCTGATGGTGCATATCCAAGTGCTGGTTAGCTTCCTCAAGTTGTTGTTGAGTGTTTATCAGCTGATCCTCGAGAACCTCAATGGTGTTCTCCCTGGCTCCCACTAGCTCCTCAAGCTCCTGGATCTGGTTGGCCATCTGTTCTACTTGTAGGTCCTTTTCCACCATCTTAGTGGACAGGTCCACCACAAGTTCCTCTCTGTTATCTAGGGTGATCTTGGTAGCCTCCACCAAGGCCATTAGCTGGGACATTGCCTCTCCTCGCACCGCTTGCAGGTTGTACAAGGCATTCATGCATCGCACCATGAGGTGAGCAGTCTGCCCTGGGTACAGAGCCCACACATCCTTGGCATGCTCTACTCGATCTTTCCACATTGGGTCATCCTCTTTTTCAGCGGGGAACAAACCAATGGGTTGAGTGGACAGCTCCAAGGGGTGAAAGCCACAAAAGGTCGTCAGCCCGTGGAGAGCAATGGCCTCGATAGTGTCCTCAGCCCGGTATCCGAAAGACTTGGAGTCCAACGAACGCTAGCCTGGCTGTAAGGGATGAGGCTCCAAGGTCATCCTCACCCTACAGCGGGGCACCCAGTGCTCCTCGAACAGCTGCACCACTTACTAGGGAGGCGTCGTATAATCAGCTCCCTATAGCACCTCCCACAAGATGCGGGGAAAGCCCTATCGTGCAAGTCCGTCCATGTGGGAATGTGCGTTCCCTCCTTCCGAGGATCCGTGAGAAGTCATCTGTGTACGGGTAAGTGTAAGCGAAAAAGAAAAAGAATTACAAAAATAAAAGGGGATCAAAGTTTGGCCTATCGAAGGTTACGATAAGGCCACTGAATGTACTTAATATTTCATTATTATGTATTTAAAGTTCTTACCCAATTACCAAGTAGTTTAAGTAAAGGATGCATGCATGCTCGTCCTAAACAACCTCATTTCAACTTAGAGGGAATAGGGAAAAACTCCCATCCCTTATAGTAGCCTGTAGGGCTCACTCAATTAGCCACCTAGCTACCCTCCCATTATCCTAAGGCTTCACGCTCTATGTTCATACCTATCGCCTTACCGACCTATCCAACATTTGTTTCTAACAAGTTTTACTTTTGAAAATAATGGTATTTACAGTTTATTGATTCCTCTGTGGTGGTACAAGCTCCGATACCAGCTGTGGCGGAACCGCCCGAATTATTCCAACTTAAGTGCCTAAGTCCCACCTTAAGGGCTGGACCACAGTTAAATAGGAATAAAACGTCAGTCCCTCGGATCTAGTCCGACGAGGCCACTAACAGGATCAAGTACCACATACTCACTCAATGGTGAGGCACAGAGCAAATAGAATAAAACATAAACCAAACATTAAGGAGTACTTATTTTATTACAACAACGTCGGAGTTTATCAAAAGTAGTGATCATTGTTTGGATTGCAGCGGAATATAACTAACGGTAAATAAACGGAGAGATGGGGAAGCCTGGCCCATCACTCCTCATGCTCCTCCTCTGCCGAGGTAGGGACCCACTCGACTGTCCAACCCGGTGGCAAGATGGACGGCCAAGTCACTCCAGCAACCATGTCCTCCAGAGAACCTGTAAAAATTATGCCACAAGCAAGGCTAAGTATACTAATACTCAGCTAGACTTACCCGGTGTGAGGAGTCTACTCCTCTACCTCTAGACATGCAACTGTTTGGCTGAGGGGTTTGGTTTGCCAAAAGCACTAGCTGAGCCTAAAATCAAGTTTAGCTTTTCAAGTTTTAGTGTGACTCTCTTAAGACTAAATGTGTATCTATCTAATCATACATGGTATCAAGCATTTAGCAATCAACATCTTTTGCCAATCAACTCATTTCCACTTCTTACTCAATGCAGTACAATGGATCAAGCAGTCTCATTAGCTGCGAGAAGCAGACGATTCGAATCGAGTTTTTAAACCTTGCAAGGTAAACCTAAACACACGACACGGCGAGACACTCTGTCCCCACACACATCAACCGTCCCCATCGATTCCCTGTCAGCAGAGAGGGGCTCACCGCCTTGGCGTACAATGCCTCACTGACCCCGACTGCCGTCATGCAGTGATCGCATTTGTACCCACCATAACCGGAATGGGAGACCACGTCTCAGGTCGTGTGAGGAGGGCAATCTGCTGCCAGGTTCACTCAGGTACTAGGCTTACCGATTTACCATATTTCTCGGCATGTGCTTAGTACGTTCAAACGCTTGACACAAGTATCCGCACGTTAATCCTTATTCCAATTTCATCTCGTAGACCACGCATCCCCATGGATCCGTGTCCACAGACCATCATCATTCCTTTATCGAAGTGGATACAACCAATTTCCTGACCTCGCGCGAGTGCTAGAAAAATCACTCGACTTCTACCGAGATCCCTAATTAGTAAAGCAGTTACTCGACCTAGCATACTAGTCCATCACAAGGGAAAAGCCTAAGTTCATGCAACTAAGGTTCCAAACAACTCCTACACTTAAGTGCACATTACAAACCTATAAACAATAAGTGTAGTAAAATAGCATAATAAGTAGGTTATGCATAAAACCGGGGCTTGCCTTCCAAAGCTAGGGCAGGCAGATCCTCGAGGGTATGCTCTAGTGCTGGATTCTGTGCTACCTCCTGAGCAGCTCCTTGCTCCGGCACGAGGATGTACTCCCCGTCAGCGAGATTACAGTCTAACGAATGCAATGAATAAGATATATGCTTGTTAATGACATGATAAATTGCAAAGGTAAAATAGTACTAAGTTTAGTGGGAATCTAGGGTTTTTTTGGTATACTTAAGGGTTTTATACCTTTACCTTTTTGGGACTTTGGATGAACTTACTTTCTTTAATTAAACTTTTATGTCTCATGAGATCCTTGGGAGGTTTTGGTTGTACATTATCTATTTTTTGTCAAAATTTCCCTTTTTCTTTCTATTGTGCTTCTTATTAAGCATTTTTGAACTATCATGGTCAGTTAACATTTTCCAAAAATGTTGTACAAATTACAATGAGTAAACATGGACCTCTGTGGGTTATCCTAGAAATTTGAGGTTGAAATTAATTCAGATGCTCCTTGTGTAAAATTATCAAAAGTAAGGGTAGAAGGGCACTTTACCCTTTGACTCTAATTTAGGTGAAGTCTCTACACTAAATTTTATTTTTGTCAAGATTCATAGGTGATATTAGGCCTCTGTGTTAAAAACCACAGAAAAAGACCTACTGGATATTTAGTTGTGATTTTCTAAAGTTTAATGCCAAAAAGGTACTTATAACTAACTTGTTATTTGCAAAATATCAAACAACAGAACTCATATTTTTCCTATATTCATAATAACAAAATATTAGTTATCCCAAGGTTTGGGGTGTTTTCTCTTCAGGATTATTTTTCTAAGATTTTTCTAAGTTTTCATTGTTTTCATAACATAAAAGGTAACTCATTTCTTTTGTACTAAACAAGGGTCTAACAAAATTTTCCAGTGAACTATACTAAATAAGTGAGCTAGCAAAAATGTGGTTACCCCCTGGTTCTTATTTTAAACTACTTTTTCTATTTTCTTTAACTTTGGGCTAAAAATGATTTAAATGGTAAACCCTACCTTAATTTGGTGTACTGAAGGGTGTACTATTTTTAAACAGGTTAGGGAATGGCTAAGTGCTTCTCTGATTTTTCTTAACCCCAGTCTAATAGTGTAACTATTTTTCCCTATTTTATTTAGCTTTTGGCCAGAACACTATTTAATTCAAAACTTTAAATTCTTCTGCAACACTTAGGGGGTTTTGTATTTTTCCTAAGTAGTTCACATTATTTAGAACCTGACAAAATTGGTTTGACCAAATTTGGTTGGATAAAACTGAAGTTATGAATTTTACAAGCTCTGTTTATATTTAAATGAGAAATGTTTAAAAGGTTTTCTGGAAAACCAGTTTAAACCGAGGACCCTGGGCTTTTCTTAATCCAACTATTTAACTTATGCCTCTGCGCAACTATTCATTTGAGTCTCTGACAATTCAAAACCCCCCCTAACTTCTTTTCCTTCTTCCCCGAGGTCCCTTCCCCCTTTTAAACAGTACCCGTAGAAGAAAACAGGGCGGCGCGGATTACCGGCGGCGAGGGAGGTCCGGTGAAGGACGGGGTTGGCTCTGGGAAGTCCTTGCGGTCACGACGAGGTACGGCTCGACGACGGTGATGGCCGGAATCGGCCGGTCCACGTGCGCAGGCGGGCGAGCTCGTCGGCGGCGGGTGCTCCGGCCTATCCACGGTGATATAGTTCAATCCAAGGGCACGGAAAGCTGCACGGGGTGCTAAGGAGTCTACCCGTGCAAGGAATTGAAGAAAAGCTCACCGTGGAGCTCGGTCTACGCTCGTCGGTGGTCGGGTGAAGTCCGGTGACCTTGATCTGGTGTCTCCAGCGAGGCAGAGCTTGATTCCTCGCTCTGGGAGCTTCACCGAGGCACGTAGAGTCTCTCTCGAGGGTCTGACGGGGCTGGGGATGGCTCGGTTGGCCGGTCTATGGTGGTGGGTGCTCGGGCAGCCGCTAGCACGCCGTGTGCAGGGCAAATGCAGGTGATCTTGCGCTCCGGCGAGGTCGAGAGCGAGCGGGGGCGTACGGTTGAAACCTCGGCTGGCTTTATAGGCGCGGGCGCGGGCAGTAGCACGACCTTGGCTTGGCGCGGCGCGGGGAGTGCGGGGTCGGGCATCGGGCGTGCTCTGGCGAAGTCAGGGCACGTCGAACACGTGGAGGTGTGTTTCTGCCCTTATCCAAACGCTTGCTCAGATCGCAAACGTGCGAATCTTGGAAAAAATCCTGCGCAGACCTCTTCCTGGCACCTAGGGCTATCTCTTGTATGTGAGTTCCAATGGGAGATATGCCCTAGCTAGGGAGATATGCGGACGCCAAATCTGGGTTGTCTCACTGTTCACCCCGAGACAAAAGTGGTGTCAAATCATGTCAAACGAATTTGGCTCGGGTTCAAATTTTTCCAGTGGGTTCCATAAGTAGTTTGGCTCCTTTTTGGTATTCAGACCAAGTGGTTTTGGTGCCATTTACTAAGTGAACACGCCTGATCTTTAAATTAGGGTTTATTTTTGACTTAGAGAAGATTAGAGAGCTCTAGTGTGCTCTCTACTTAAGGAATGGATTTGGGGTCCTTAAGGGGCCTTTTTGTAATGATTCCTTTACTATTTTTGTAGATACATTAGTGTACTTAAATCTTGGTTAAGGATTAGAAACAAGAATTGGCCATTTGATTAGCTTGCCCACTAATCCCTTGCTTGGAAGTCTAGTGCTTTAAGGGGTCTAGGCTTTAACCTCTTTTGCCCAAGGTGACAATTGCTCAAAATGTTTGGGTGAAGCTTTTGTCATTTACATTCTTAGTTAATCCATGGTTTCCAAGGTTTTGGGGCTCCCTCTCCACTTAGCACATGTGATAACAAGTCATGGGTACAAGTAGGGAGTCAGGGCCTTGGTAACACCTGGGGTGTTACAATAGAATCCTTCCACAACACTAAACAGATGAACATCTTCACTGATTTCCATCATAGGCAAACACAACTTCTCAGATAAAGAGGAAAGTGGAATAAAAAGGCTTCCTAACTAGATAGCTAACTTCATTAACATTTAACAGGTAAACCAAGGTGCAGGGGATGCCCACACTCTGGTGACAGTCATTACAAAGATCCAAATCCAACATAGTTCATCATGACAAACATAAAAGCACAGGATAAGCAAACTACCCTGTCTAACTAAGACTAACTAAAAGTAAGACTGAGACTAAGACTAAGACTAAAACTTCTATATTTAAGCATTTATTACAGGACCCAACACTGACGATCTATGGTTTTAAATTTATCTTGGTCCTGCAGTCGCGTTGCCATAAGCCTGGTGTCCACGCCGAGGTGAGCGGTATGGGTGCTGAGTCCCGACGGGAGCGGGGGAGCCATCCTCCAGGTGACGACACTCCGCGCGCTTAGCCCGCAACTGGGCGATCTCAGCACGAGCCCTACTCAGCTCGTATAATGCATGGTCCAGCTCTGTGTTTAGCACGACGGCTAGGTTGACTGTGCTGCTCAACCTAGGATTGTCCTCACCAACAGTGAGACAATCACGCCTCCTGTGCTGCCAGATGAACGGTGGGGGTAATACTTCAGGTTGAGACCATCGGCTACCCCGCCGAGCACTGAGTAGTAGTGCGAAAGCGCACACCGTGTGGCATCTTGCATGGCCGCCTCAGCTGAGTCCCGCTCAGAGATGGAATAGTGCTCTGAGCAGATCTCCGCACCCCGGAGACTGTTCTCCGGACGGCGCACCAAGCAGGTCGCCTCCCAACGGTCCGGGTAAACCTCGCGACTGTGCTAGAAGACAACATAGCGATACTCAATGGACCAAGTGCGTCGGTCGAGTGCCTGGCGCAGCAGGGTGTCGAGCGCGTCATGGAAGTGACACCCGCGAGCGGCGTCGCGAGTGATGGGTCGAGCAACCCATCCTTCCGGCTCTTCGTCGGCCGAAAGGTCGGTGCAGAGGCTCGGGCTTCTGTCGTCGCCTCCGTCATCTGGGTCTCCTCCAGCAGCTACTCCAGCGGCTGGTGCGCTCAGTGATGGTGCAGGGGGCGCCTCTAGCGGGAGCACAGGGGAGCAGCTCCTCACAGACTCTATCTCCTGCTGAATTGAGAAAAGAAGAGCCCTGCTGCTCCAGCTCCTGTCATCGATGCTCCTGCTCCTCGTGCAGGCAGTGGTACAGCGTCTCGATGTGGCTAGACTAACCAGTCACTGGACAGAAAAGCGGACGCTCAGCGAGACGAGAGGGCAAGAAGGGGATGACAGACTGCCGTGCGGTGTGTCTAAGACGAGCCATCTACAAAAGACACCGTAAGCATAAGAGTGAGAACATAACTAATATGACCAGCAAGTAAACCATAAATAAATAAGGAATGAGAATAAACAAAAAAATTTAGCAAGGTATAATATATATAGTAGAACATAGGTTCGGTCGATATGACCAACTTTTGAAGGGATACCAAAGTCAAGGTAAGAATAGGGGTCTATAATCCTTAGAACAACCATTCTACTATAGGTTAGCGTCCTACAGTCAGCACGACTTTGATACCACCTGTGTCACACCCGGTTTTAGAAGGCAAACCGAATGCGAACCATGTACGTGCCAGGATCAGCAATTCACGTACACATCAGTTACATAACTGGATATCATCACATAGTGCTTAAATAATAACATAAAAGGGTAATAATAGTTGATTACATCATAATGTCTGAGACATCCACATAGTCTTTAACAATAATCAAAGTGCGAAAATGAAGCGTAGATACATGTGGCCTTCATAGGTAGCCGACTGGGGGTTGCCGCTGTTGCAGAACCGCCCGAATTATTCTAGCTTAAGTGCCTAAGTCACGCCTCATGGGCCACAACACACTTAAATCGGAATAACCCGTCAGTCCCTCAGATCTAGTCTGATAAAGCCACTTAACCAGGATCAAATACCACAATCTCACTCGAAGGTGGGTCATAGAAGAGATACAATAAAACAGGAAGACCTCAAATTAAAGTACTAAATTATTATATAGATCAGAGTTTTCAAGTAACTGAAATAGTTCATAAGATAAAATGCAGCAGATAATCGATGTCGTCGGTAGCGAGGAATTAGGCAAGGCCTAGCCCACTACTCCTCGTGCTCCTCTCCTACCGGTGCAGCATTCCACTTGACCGTCCAACCCGGTGGCAGGGTGGTAGGCCAACTCACACCATCAACCATATCCTGAAGCGAACCTGCAAAAATTTTGCCACAAGCAAGGCTGAGTATACTAATACTCAGCTAGACTTACCCGGTGTGAGGAAACTACTTCTCTACCTCTAGACCATGCAACTATTTGGCTTAGGGGTTTGGTTTGCCAAAAGCACTAGCTATTTCTAAAATCAATTTTTAGCTTTTTCAAATTCTAGCATCATTATCTTAGCTAAGTTTGCTCCTTCTAAGCATACATGGTAACAAGCATTTAGTACAATCAACAAATTATCTCATGTAACCTCATTTCACTTCTTACTCAATGTAGTACAAGGGGTCAAGAAATCTCATTAGCTGCGAGAAGCAGACGATTCGAGTCGAGTTTTTATCCTTGCAAGGTAAACCTAAACACACGACATGTCAGGGTACTCCGACCCCACACATGTCAACCGTCCCCAACGATTCCCTGTTCGTGTCCAGGCCTCACCGCCTTGGCATACAATGCTCCACTGACCCCGGCTGCCGCCGTGCAGTGACCACACTTGTACCCACCATAGCTAGCATGGGAGACCCAGTCTCAGGTCGCGTGAGGGATAAAGTCCGCGCCCGACTTCACTCAGATACTAGGTTTACGGGTTACCATATTTCCCGACATATGCTTAGTACGTTCAAAAGCTTGACTCAGGTATCCACACATTAATCCTTAATTCCTTTTTCCCGTCTCATGGACAAGGCATCCTCCCTGGATCCAAGTCCATAGACTAACATAGATCCCATTATCAAGATGAATACAATCAATTCCTGACCTCGCGCGAGTGCTAGAAAAATTACTCGACTTCTACCGAGATCCTGATTAGCAGAGCAGCTACTCGACCTAGCATACTAGTATCCATCTCAAAAGGAATCCTAAGTTCATGCAACTAGAGGTTTCAAGCAACTCCTACACTTAAGTGCACATGCAATCCTACAAGCATTAAGTGTAGTAAAGTAGCATATATAAGTACGGTTATGCATAAAACCGTGGCTTGCCTTCAATAGCTGGGGCTACGGGGAGATCCTCGATGGCAGCCTCGGGAGCTTGCTCCTGGTCTTCCTCTTAGACAGTTCCTTGCTCGGGGATGAGCACGTACTCTCCGTCAGTGAGATTACAATCTAATGAATGCAATGAGTAAGATACATGCATGATATGATATGTTCTTTAGCAATTAAACTTTGATGGTGAATGATCCACTTAAATCAGATAGAGTTTAAGCTTGCTACTAAAGATTTTTGGTGGTATACTTAGTCTTTTAAATCACACTCAGTTAAACTAAGTGGTAAGTCCATTTTGGTGTTCCACTAAATTCTTTTTAAAGCCTTAGTGAGAATTTGTTAAGATTTCTAGTTGAACTTATTGGGGGCAAGGTTTATCTTTTATTTCTTTCCCTTTATTTCTTTTATGTTTTTAAAGTGGGTTTGAACTACAAGTTGTCTTAATAAATTTCCAAAAATTCTGTAAAAATTTCAGTGGCTTCTTACTAGTGTATAATTCTCTGTCCTAAAATTTGGGGCTTAAAGAGTGAATAGTTCTTTCTAGATTTAAACATTAGGGCAGAAGGGCTGTTTTGATCTACAACTACCATTTATCAGTAGGTTATTCTCTAAGACATTTTTTCTGGCATTTAGATGTTATGACATGTCTTTGTACAAACTTTTAGCCACTAATATCCTTTAGTCATTTTACTATGATTTTCTAAAGTTTCTAGTCAAAGGGGTGCTTTCTACTACCACTATATTTGAAAAATAGCAAACAACAGATTTCTGATTTTTCCTAGCTTCTTCTTTGTGTAAGAGCAATCATTTTGAAGTTTGGCATCTTTTTGCTTAAGGGAAGGGTTGTAGGAATTATATGGATTAAATGGCCTTTTTCATGAAGTATGGCAATGGTTATTATTTTGTAGCTTCCAATTGGGTTTTGCATATTTCTCTGGTGGCCAATCTCATTATTGATGTAGCAAAATTTTATTTGCCCATTATTGCACCATTTTTGGGTTGCTCATGATTTAATTGAAATATGACCCATTATCAAGTTCTATTTGTTTACTCTGCCTAAAATGATGGGCTGGGGTGTTTATCATTTTTGTAGTGGAGTTCTAGTGGTTACAAGTCCACAGGATTTTTATAATTAATTTTAAAATTGTTTTTATAATTCTAATAATTTTTTTCTGGTTTGATTAATGATTAATAAAACATTTCACTTTGATTCTATTCTGGACTAGAGGTCCCTTTATTTTTCCTAGGTTCTCTGTTACTTGAGTAGACTAGGAAAAATAATTGCACTCACTGCTCATTATTTTCTAATGCCTTTCTGATTTTCCTAAGTTTTGGGCAAAAATGGCCTTTAATAGATATCCCTACTTAAATTTTCAATGCTGGGGTTCTCACTATTTTTAAACAGTGTCTAAATGGGGTTTGAACATATATAAATTTTCTTAGGTTCAGCACAGAAGTATAACTAATTTTCTTTAATTTAATAAGGTTTGGTTAATTTCTGTAATTAATTTCAAACTCTAAAATTTAAAATAGAAATTATGGGGTTTAGTATTTTTAATTGGTAGTCCATAATATTTAGAATCCAGCAAAATTGGTTTGACAATTTTTGGTTAAATATTTCTCAAGTTATGAATTTCCTAATTTCTCTGTTTATTAAAAAGATTAAACAGAAATGATTAAATGGGAAACGACTTTGCATCGGGGTCCCTGGCGGGTGTTTTCAATTTCCCTTACAGACTAGTCCTTGGGTTACTATTCAAATGTGCCACTGACAGTTCAGAAAACCCCCTGGGGTTCCACTAAACCTAACCCGAGGTCCTTCCCCTAATTAAACAGTTCCCGCGGTGGAGGAAAGGGTGGAGGGGCTTACCGGTGGCGAGACTGCTCCGGTGAGGTGGTCGAGGGTGTAGGGGAGGTCCTGAGGCTCACGGCAATGTGCGGGTCGCCGTCGGGGATGGTCGGAGTCGGCCGGTCCACGTGCGCAGGCGGGGGAGCTCATCGGCGGCGAGGAGTCCAGCCTAACCAGGGCACAATTGATCAATTCAATGGGTCAGAGAGCTTCACCAGGGATCAAGGAAGGTGTGTGTGTGTGAGGAATTGAAGAATGACTCACCGGATTGCTCGGGCTACACGCGCAGGCGGGCGGCCGAAGTCCGGCGAGGACGATCTTGGTTCTCTGGTGAATTTCTGCCGGGCCCGAGTGCTTGGGAAGCTTCACGAGCTACCGGCGAAGCTGACCGAGGGGCAGGCGCAGCTTGGAAGTGACCGGGGGTGGGCTGGCCATGGTGGTCGAGGCTCGGGTGGCAATGGCGGGCGGAAGAGAGCTCGCCGAAGCTAAGGAGGGGCGTCTGGCCAGCGAAGGTGAGCATGGGGTGAGGTGAGGCGCGCCCAGGGAGGCTTTATAGGCGCGGGCGGGCACGACCGAGGGCGAGGCCCTGACAAGTGCTCAGGGCGTGCGCGGGCGAACGCCAGTGCATGCTCTGGCGCCTGGCACAGCGTCGAGCATGAGGCAGCGCAGAGAGAGGTCGAGTTCAAGCGTGGATTGGCTCCAAATCTTTGAGATTATGGCCATGATCCCGTTGAGAGATCTCTTCCCCTGACATTCCTTTGTTGTTTGTGTGTGGAGGCTTGCAGGTTTTGCTTACTGGATCAAGAGATAGAGAGGGGAGAAATCGGGTTTGTCTCACTACCGCGCACAGAGAGAAGATCCCGGGTTTGACGTGTACAGAGCACGTGTCCCGATGCCATCTTCTGGTATGAGGTAGAGGGGTTAGTTAGGCACATTTTTGTCAATGGGTCATTTGGATTTGAGCTAGGGATCAAGGTGAACACGCTCGGTCTTTGGCTCAAGGGCTGAAATTCAGAAATCTGAATTTTAGAAATCCCTATTGAACCTCCATTTGATAAGCTTGTTTGGAGTTTTATTAAACTATTTTGGCCAAGCTTTCATAATCTTTATTGTAGCTTATTTATTATATTTCAATGTTTATAATTGGCCTAAGCCATGATTTTATATTTTTCATGGTCTTTTACCCCTTTTCTTTATCTCTACTTAGATTGCTTGATTAGGGTTAGCATTAGGGTTTCAACATTTTTCCCCTTTTGAAAATCTTATTTTTTGGAACATGATTTTTTAGATATACACTGAGTAGATCTTTTATTCTTAAGTTAATTTGATGCTTTATGCTCAATTTGGCTCACATGAAATGTTGATTCTTGGGTTAGCACTGAGAAACCCTAGGTGACACTAGGGTGTCACAACCTTCCCCCCTTAAAGGAATCTCGCCCCGAGATTCAGGTCAGAGTCCTCCCGGGGTGAAGCGAAGGGTGAGACTTACATGAAGTGGGTGCTTTAGTTATTAGGGAAAACTGCTCTTCAAATGTCATTCTCTTTGCAACTTCAGAAGGAAGTCCTTTTAAATTTTGTTTCATAATTACTTCATTCTAATTTATGATCATATTTCTGAAATTTACATTCGAATGGCTGGAGGAGGGGTTGGGCATGATTACGTACCAATTTCCTTAGGTAGGCAATCGGGGAAGTTGGATCGCAAGAATTCCTCAGTCACCCAAGTAGCCTCTTCCTCTGAGTGATTACTCCATTGGATCTTATACATCTTGATCGATTTAGCCAGAGTTGATCTTTCCTTGCAATCCAGAATCTTGGAAGGGTACTCTTGGTACGATAGATCTGGCTCTATCTCCAATTCTGGTTCTGCTATGATCTCGGTCGGCAATCGAACACACTTCTTCAGCTGAGATACATGGAACACGTTGTGGATGGCAGACATTTTTGGAGGTAACTTCAATTTATGTCACGGGTCCACATGCTTCTATGATCTCATAAGGTCCAATGTAACTAGGGGCTAACTTGCCTTTGATTCCAAACCTATGCACTCCCTTGGTGGGTGATACCTTCAAATACACGAAATCTCCCACCTCGAACTGGAGAGGTTTCCTTCTCTTATCATGGTATCTCTTCTGCCTGGCCTGAGCAGCTTCTAGATTCTTCCTGATTAGTTTGACCTTCCTTTCGGCTTCAGTCACTAAGTCAGGTCCAAAAACTTCTCTTTCTCCAGGCTGAGACCAATTGAGTGGTGTTCTACACCTTCTTCCATAGAGAGCTTCGAAGGGTGCCATCCTTAGGCTGGATTGATAACTGTTGTTATAATCAAACTCTGCCAAGGAGAGGTGCTTATCCCAGTTCTTGCCACAATCGATTGCACAAGCTCTCAGCATATCTTCAAGAATTTGATTCACCCTCTCAGTCTGACCATCAGTCTGTGGTGGTAAGCTGAACTTTTGATTAGCTTGGTTCCCAAAGACTCCTGCAGTTGTTCCCAAAATCTGGCAACAAATTGGGCTGCTCGGTCAAAAACAATGGTCCGAGGCAATCCATGCAAACACACAATCCGGTCAATGTACAACTCTGCATACTTTTGAGCCTTATCAGTGGTGTGCACAGGGAGAAAATGTGCCACTTTCGTCAGTCGGTCCACAATAACCCAAATCGAATCATGATGACGAGAGGTGTTAGGTAGACCCACGATGAAATCCATGCTGATGTCATCCCATTTCCACGAAGCTATAGACAGGGGTTGCAAAGCTCCAGCTAATTTCAAGTGGTTGGCCTTTATCCTCTGACAGGTGTCACATTCCGATACATATTGGGCTATCTCCCTCTTCATTCTGGTCCACCAATACAAGGGCTTCAGATCATGGTACATTTTGGTGCTTCCTGGATGCATAGAGAATTTGGAGAGATGGCCTCGTCCAAGATTTTATTCTTGAGATCCTTGTTTTTAGGAACCACCAATCTGCTTTCAAACCACAATATACCCTTTCCATCTTGGCAGAAACATTTGTACTTCTCGGTCTTCTGATGGAGATTCTCCTTAATAATTTGCACTCCCTTGTCACTGAGCTAGGCCATGATGATCTGGTCTTGCAAAGCTGGCTCAACGAAAAGGTGAGACAAAGCACTAGAAGGAATCACTTCAATCTACATCTTGCTCAACTCATCACACAAGGTGTCAATACGAGAATCCATCACAACACAGTTGCATTGCAACTTCCGACTCAAGGCATCTGCTACCACATTGGCCATTCCTGGGTGATAATGTACCTCCAGGTCATAGTCCTTGATTAGCTCTAGCCATCTTCTCTGTCTCATGTTGAGATCAGCCTGTGTAAAGATATGCTTAAGGCTCTTATGATCAGTGAAGATGTTGCAGTGGGTTCCATCAAATAGTGCCTCCACATTTTAATGCATGAACCACTGCTACCAACTCTAGGTCATGAGTGGGATAATTCTGCTCATGAGGCCTGAGTGCTCTTGAGGCATAAGCAATGACTCGGTTGTCTTGCATCAAGACACAACCTAGTCCAGTGCCAGAGGCATCACAATACACATCAAATGGCTTGCTGTTGTCGGGTTGCGCTAACACCGGTGCTGTGGTCAGATGTTGCCTCAATGCATGGAAGGCATCTTCGCACTTCTGACCCCAAACAAACTTGGCTTCTTTCTTCAACAGCTCAGTTATGGACTTCGCAATTTGAGAGAAATCCGGAATGAATCTTCGGTAATAACCAGCTAATCCTAGAAAACTCCGAATCTGACAGACCGTCGTTGGTGGCTTCCAGTTCATCACCTCTTGCACCTTATCAGGATCAACAGCTATTCCTGCCTAAGAGATAGTGTGACCCAAGAATTTGATCTCCTTTAGCCAAAAATCACATTTTGACAACTTGGCATAAAGGTGGTGCTCTCGCAGACGTTGAAGCACTACATGCAAATGCCCGTCATGTTTTTCTTCGTTCTTTGAGTACACCAAGATATCATCGATGAAAACCACTACGAATTTGACCAATTCGGGCATGAAAACAGAATTCATCAGATACATGAAATATGCTGGTGCATTAGTCAGCCCGAAAGACATCACCAAGAATTCATATAGCCCATATCTGGTTGAGAAAGCCGTCTTCGGAATATCGCTTGCTCGTATCTTGATCTGATGGTAGCCGGAGCGAAGGTCTATCTTGGAAAACACTTTGGCTCTGACCAACTGATCAAAAAGAACATCAATACGAGGCAAAGGATACTTGTTCTTGATAGTCACTGCATTAAGTGGGCGGTAATCTATACACAGCCTCAAGCTTTCATCTTTCTTCTTTACAAACAAGGCTAGACATCCCCAAGGAAAAGTACTTGGGCGAATAAAACCTTTGTCCAGCAACTCCTACAATTGCTTCTTTAATTCTGCCAACTCAGAGGGTGGCATCCGGTAAGGCCTCTTGGAAATAGGTGCCATTCCCGGTTGCAACTCGATGGCGAACTCAATATCCCGGTCTGGTGGCATTCCAAGCAATTCATCAGGAAAGACATCTGCATACTCACAGACCACTGGAATCTTCTTTAGAGGTAACTCCATCATAGAAAAAGCACATGACTGAGTAGAATCTTGACTAGGCAGAATTAAGGTGAAACTCCCACAGAACGGGGAATTGATTTCCACGATGCGGCTGGCTACATCAAGCACTACTTGGTGCAGGGTCATCCAATTAGCTCCCAAAATAATGTCCACATTTTCCAAACCCAAAAACAAGAAGGGTGGTTTTGACAATGTGGCTTCCCATTTGAATAGGCACACTTTGGTTTAATTGATTAGTTGCAATTTTACCCCCAGGTGTGGCTATCATAAACGACCCTTTTGAGTGATAGAAAGGCAGTTGACATTTAGCACTGAACTTTTGGCTAATGAAACTATGAGATGCACCAGAATCAAACAAAATTAAAGCAGGTTGATTTTAAACTGAAAAGATACCGGTCATGATGGGGGCTCCCTCAGGTACTTCCTCCAGAGTAGTGAAGTTGAGCTTCCCTTGCCTGACTTGTATCTTTTGCTTTCTTCCCTTGTCTTGATTTGGTGCTGGCATCTTCCTCTGCTGATTTCTTAGGCAATTCTTAGCATAGTGGCCCACATTGCCACAAGAGAAGCACTTGTTCCCATTGCCCTGGTGGAACTGCTGCTGCTACAGAGGCTGATTGTTCCTTGGAGCAGGAGCTGGAAAACAAGTGGGTGCCGGCTGCTGCTGCTAAGGTGGCCTGATCACCCATCTGCCTGCCTGCTGCTGAAATCCCCTGCTCTGGTTGTGAGAAACAATCCTGAACCTCTGGGCCTGAGCGGATGGTGCTGCCATTGGTGCCTTTCTCTTCTTCTCTGCCCGGTGAGCTACAATACAGTCCTCCTGGGAGATGGCCAGGTTGACCAACTCATTGAAGCTATCAGCCCAAACAGTGTTGAGATGTTCCCGCAACTTGGTGTTGAGACCTCTGCAGAAGCAGTCTCTCTTCTTCTCATCAGAATCAACATGGTAACCTGCATACTGGCATAGGTCATTGAAGGCCTGAGCGTACTGCAATACCATGCGGGTTCCTTGATTAAGTGCCAGAAACTCATTCAACTTGTGATCGAGAATTCCGGCTAGGATGTGGTGCCCTCTGAAGGCATTCTTGAATTCCTCCCAAGACACTTCATGATCAGCGAGGAGCATAGCATGGAAGTGGTCCCACCAAGTCCGAGCAGGGCCACGAAGCTGCTACACGGCGAAGCGAGCCTTGGTCTCATTAGGGCAGTCTCCCGTGAGGAGGGGAAACTTGGACTCAACGACGCGGAGCCACACGTCGGCGTCCAACGGATCCTCTGCTTTGGTGAACAAGGGTGGCTGCGTACTCAGGAACTTCTGGTAGGTTGTCGCTACGGGAGGTCGCTGATGCTGGCCTCCACCATGCTGCTGAGGGTGGGGTTGGCGCTACAAGAGCTGTCGCAGAATCTCATTCTGCTGGGCCATCATCTCCTGCACCGTGGGAGCTAGAGGAGGTGGCGGGGGAACTTGCTCGTTATGCCCGCGACACTGCCTAGCTGCCATCTGAAAACAGAGATTGTCGCCACTGTTATCCCAACTCACAATTTCGAACGACATGCTATTATCTCATATGGAAGGGAAAATGCCATAATCATAATATTAGGTTCGAAATGAAGATAACATGGTTACAAACATCCCATAGATTTCGAAAGTTCATAAGGGTTACATCAATTAGGGGAAAGTACCCATAAGCCTAGTCCAAAATCTGTCATTAACTAAGCTCGCGTAGGTTTCTATCTGCCTAAAGCGTCAAAGTGACTGATCAACCCTGAGTGGTGGAAGCGACACTGGATGCGGGTGAAGGGGGCATCGCGGAGGTAGTCCCGTTGGCACCAGGGGCTAGTCCTAACTCCTCGGAAGCCTCTTCTCCCTCGATTCTGGCTTCATTGGCCTCCATTTCCATGTGGTGCATGTCCAGGTGGTCATTTGCTTCTTCGAGTTCCTGCTGCACATCGTGGAGCTGGTTTTCCAAGACATCAATAGTGTTGTCTCGGATCTCCACCTGCTGCTCCAAGGTGGTAATGCGCTGGCTCAGCCTTTCCACCTGCAAATCCTTTTCCACCAACTCGGAGGACAAGTCGACCACAAAGTCTTCTCGGCTATCGAGGGTGAGCTTGGTGGTTTGAGCGATGTTAGCAAGATGTGCCATAGCGTCGCTCTGTAGGGCCTGAAGGCGGTACAGCGCACTCATGCACTAAACAGTGACCCTCCCAACCAAGTCAGGATACATTGCCCACACATCTTTCACATGGCAAACACGTTTACACCATATGGGGTCATCCTTTTTCTCAGCAGGGAAGAGTCCTAAGGGGTGCATCACCGTCTCTAGGGGATGGTAGCCACAGAAAGTTGTCAGAGTCTTCATGGCTGTTGCTTCAGTGGTGTCGTCCGTCCTCAATCCAACCGTCTCGGAGTCAAGAGAACGCCAACCCGGCTGAAGGGGATGAGCCTCCAAAGTCAGCTAGATTCAGCAACGAGGTACTCGATGCTCCTCATACAACTGCACCGTGTACAAAGGGGGCATAGGGTAACCGGCGGAGTTAAGCACTTCCCACAAGATGGAAGGAAAGCCATCGTGAGAAAGGAAGTCAGAGCTGAAACGGTGTCTCCTCCGCTGGCGGGGGTGGGTGAATTCATCTGTGGAAGGGTATCAAAGTTAAAGATTATGGTGGAAGGAAGAAAATAAAAGAGCCTGAATGGTTTTAAAAGGAAGCGGGTTAGCTCAATTTTTAATTCCTTTTAGTTTTTATAATGCATGCATGCTGAAATCAACGTCTCCTCTCCGAATGAAATAAAAGGGTGCTCCTAGGGCATCCTTCAAAAGCTAAGGACTGGCCCACAGGGCCTACTTACTTAGCCACCTATTTCCCCCTCTATTCCTAAGGCCTTTCATCCTAGGTCTAGCGGTCTAGTCCTGACGATTCTTAGCTTCTAAGCAAGTTTTAGAATTTGAAAATTAGTATTCATTGTTTATTGTCCTTCTCTGTGGTGGTATTTGCTCTGATACCAGCTGTGGCAGAACCGCCCAAATTATTCCAGCTTAAGTGCCTAAGTCACGCCTCAAGGGCCGCAACACACTTAAATTGGAATAACCCGTCAGTCCCTCATATCTAGTCTAATAAAGCCACTTAACCAGGATCAATTACCATAATCTCACTCGAAGGTGAGTCATAGAAGAGATACGATAAAACAGGAAGACCTCAAATTAAAGTACTAAGTTATTACATAGATCGGAGTTTTCAAGAACTGAAATAGTTCATAAGATAAAATGCAGCGAATAATCGATGTCGTCGGTAGCGAGGAATTGGGCAAGGCCTAGCCCACTACTCCTCGTGCTCCTCTCCTGCCGGAGCAGCATCCCACTCGACCGTCCAACCCGGTGGCAGGGTGGTAGGCCAAGTCACACCATCAACCATATCCTGAAGCGTACCTGCAAAAATTTTGCCACAAGCAAGGCTGAGTATACTAATACTCAACTTGACTTACCCGGTGTGAGGAAAGTACTCCTCTACCTCTAGACCATGCAGCTATTTGGCTGAGGGGTTTGGTTTGCCAAAAGCACTAGCTGTTTCTAAAATCAATTTTTAGCATTTCAAATTCTAGCATCATTATCTTAGCTAAGTTTGCTCCTTCTAAGCATACATGGTAACAAGCATTTAGTACAATCAACAAATTATCTCATGTAACCTCATTTCACTTCTTACTCAATGCAGTACAAGGGGTCAAGCAATCTCATTAGCTACGAGAAGCAGATGATTCGAATCGAGTTTTTATCCTTGCAAGGCAAACCAAACACACGGCATGTCAGGGTACTCCAACCCCACACATGTCAACCGTCCCCATCGATTCCCCGTTCGTGTCCAGGCCTCACTGCCTTGGCATACAATGCTCCACTGACCTCGGCTGCCGCCGTGCAGTGACAGCACTTGTACCCACCATAGGTAGCACGAAAGACCCAGTCTCAGGTCGCGTGAGGGATAAAGTCTGTGCCCGGCTTCACTCAGGTACTAGGTTTACCGGTTACCATATTTCCTGGCATGTGCTTAGTACGTTCAAAAGCTTGACTCAGGTATCCACACATTAATCCTTAATTCCTTTTTCCCGTCTCATGGACAAGGCATCCTCCCTGGATCCAAGTCCATAGACTAACATAGATCCCGTTATCAAGATGAATACAATCAATTCCTGACCTCGCGCGAGTGCTAGAAAAATCACTCGACTTTTACCGAGATCCTGATTAGCAAAGCAGCTACTCGACCTAGCATACTAGTATCCATCTCAAAAGGAATCCTAAGTTCATGCAACTAGAGGTTTCAAGCAACTCCTACACTTAAGTGCACATGCAATCCTACAAGCATTAAGTGTAGTAAAGTAGCATATATAAGTACGGTTATGCATAAAACCGGGGCTTGCCTTCAATAGCTGGGGCTGCGGGGAGATCCTCGATGGCAGCCTCGGGAGCTTACTCCTGGTCTTCCTCTTGGACAGTTCCATGCTTAGGGATGATCATGTACTCTCCGTCAGCGAGATTACAATCTAATGAATGCAATGAGTAAGATACATGCATGATATGATATGTGCTTTAGCAATTAAACTTTGATGGTGAATGATCCACTTAAATCAGATAGAGTTTAAGCTTGCTACTAAACATTTTTGGTGGTATACTTAGTATTTTAAATCACACTCAGTTAAACTAAGTGGTAAGTCCATTTTGGTGTTCCACTGAATTCATTTTAAAGCCTTAGTGAGAATTTGTCAAGATTTCTAGTTGAACTTATTGGGGCGAGGTTTATCTTTCATTTCTTTCCCTCTATTTCTTTTATGTTTTTAAAGTGGGTTTGAACTACAAGTTGTCTTAATAAATTTCCAAACAATATGTAAAAAATAAAGTGGCTTCTTACTAGTGTATAATTCTCTGTCCTAAAATGTGGGGCTTAAAGAATGAATAGTTCTTTCTAGATAAAATTTTTAAACATTAGGGCAGAAGGGGTGTTTTGAACTACAACTACCATTTAACAGTAGGTTATTCTCTAAGACTTATTTTTGCGGGCATTTAGATGTTATGACATGACTTTGTACAAACTTTAGGCACTAATATCCTTTAGTCATTTTACTATGATTTTCTAAAGTTTCTAGTCAAAGGGGTGCTTTCTACTACCACTATATTTGAAAAATATCAAACAACATATTTCTGATTTTTCCTAGCTTCTTCTTTGTGCAAGAGCAATGAATCTGAAGTTTGGCATCTTTTTGCTTAAGGGAAGGGCGGTAGGAATTATTTGGATTAAATTGCCTTTTTCATGAAGTATGGCAATGGGTATTATTTTGTAGCTTCCAATTGGGTTTTGCATTTTTCTCTAGTGGCCAATCTCATTATTGATGTAGCAAAATTTTATTTGCCCATTATTGCACCATTTTTGGGTTGCTCATGATTTAATTGAAATATGACCCATTATCAAGTTCTATTTGTTTACTCTGCCTAAAATGATGGGCTGGGGTGTTTATCATTTTTGTAGTGGAGTTCTAGTGGTTACAAGTCCACTGGATTTTTTTAATTAATTTTAAAATTGTTTTTATAATTCTAATAATTGTTTTTCTGGTTTGATTAATGCCTAATAAAACATTTCACTTTGATTCTATTCTGGACTAGAGGTCCCTTTATTTTTCCTAGGTTCTCTGTTACTTGAGTAGACTAGGAAAAATAATTGCACTCACTGCTTATTATATTCTAATGCCTTTCTGATTTTCCTATGTTTTGGGCAAAAATGGCCTTTAATAGATATCCCTACTTAAATTTTCAATACTGGGGTTCTCACTATTTTTAAACAGTGTCTAAATGGGGTTTGAACATCTATAAATTTTCTTAGGTTCAGCACAGAAGCATAACTAATTTTCTTTAATTTTATAAGGTTTGGTTAGTTTATGTAATTAATTTCAAACTCTAGAATTTAAAACAGAAAGCATGGGGTTTAGTATTTTTATTTGGTAGTCCATAATATTTAGAATCCAACAAAATTGATTTGACAATTTTTGGTTAAATATTTCTCAAGTTATGAATTTCCTAAGTTCTCTGTTTATTAAAAAGATTAAACAGAAATGATTAAATGGGAAACGACTTTGCATCGGGGTCTCTGGCGGGTGTTTTCAATTTCTCTTACAGACTAGTCCTTGGTTACTATTCAAATGTGCCACTGACAGTTTAGAAAACCCCCTGGGGTTCCACTAAACCTAACATGAGGTCCTTCCCCTAATTAAACAGTTCCCACGGCGGAGGAAAGGGCGGAGGCGCTTACCGGCGGCGAGACTGCTCCGGTGAGGTGGTCGAGGGTGTAGGGGAGGTCCTGAGGGTCACGGCGATGTGCGGGTCGCCTTCAGGGATGGTCGGAGTCGGCCGGTCCACGTGCGCAGGCGGGGGAGCTCGTCGGCGGCGAGGAGTCTGGCCTAACCAGGGCACAATTGATCAATCCAATGGGTCAGAGCTTCACCAGGGATCAAGGAAGGTGTGTGTGTGAGAAATTGGTGAATGACTCACTGGATTGCTCGGGCTACGCGCGGTGGCGGGCGACCGAAGTGCGGCGAGGACGATCTTGGTTCTCCGATGAAGTTCTGCCGGGTCCGAGAGCTTGGGAAGCTCCACGAGCTACCGATGAAGCTAACCGAGGGGCAGGCACGGCTTGGAAGTGACCGGGGTTGGCTGGCCACGGTGGCCGAGGCTCGGGTTGCAATGGCGGGCGGAAGAGAGCTCACAGGAGCTAAGGAGGGGCGTCTGGCCGACGAAGGTGAGCACGGGGTGAGGTGAGGCGCGCCCGGGGAGGCTTTATAGGCGCGGGCAGGCACGACCGAGGGCGAGGCCCTGACAAGTGCTCGGGGCGTGCGCGGGCGAATGCCAGTGCGCGCTCTGGCACCTGGCACAGTGTCGAGCACGAGGTAGCGCAGAGAGAGGTTGAGTTCAAGTGCGGATTGGCTCCAAATCTTTGAGATTATGGCCATGATCCCATTGAGAGATCTCTTTCCCTGACATTCCTTTGTCGTTTGTGTGTGGAGGCTTTGCAGGTTTTGCTGACTGGATCAAGAGATAGAGAGGGGAGAAATCGGGTTTGTCTCACTGCCGCGCACAGAGAGAAGATCCCGGGTTTGACGTGTCCAGAGCACGCGTCCCGATGCCATCTTCTAGTATGAGGTAGAGGGATTAGTTAGGCACATTTTTGTCAATGGGGTCATTAGGATTTGAGCTAGGGATCAAGGTGAACACGCTCGGTCTTTGGCTCAAGGGCTGAAATTCAGAAATCTGAATTTTAGAAATCCCTATTGAACCTCCATTTGATAAGCTTGTTTGGAGTTTTTATTAAACTATTTTGCCAAGCTTCCATAATCTTTATTGTAGCTTATTTAGTGCATTTTAATGTTTATAATTGGCCTAAGCCATGATTTTATATTTTTCATGGTCTTTTACCCCTTCTCTTTATCTCTACTTAGATAGCTTGATTAGGGTTAGCATTACGGTTTCAACATTTTCCCCTTTTGAAAATCTTATTTGTTTGGAACATAATTCTTTATTAGATATACACTAAGTAGATCTTTTATTCTTAAGTTAATTTGATGCTTCATGCTCAATTTGGCTCACATGAAATGTTGATTTTGGGTTAGCACTGAGAGAAACCCTAGGTGACACTGGGGTGTCACTGCCGCTAACTCGCGCCTAAAACTCATCGTAATCTTGGAACTCCTGGAAGTCTTCCTCCACGGCTTCATCTTCTCCTGAACAGTGGTTGCAATGCAGACAACCTAGGGAAGGGGGGTTTGGTGTGTAGAGCAAGGGTGAGTACACATCAACATGCTCAGCAAAGGTACTGTTTGGCTGTAGTGGACTAGCTTTATGTGGGGGTAAGTCAAGTAGTTGCTTTTAGTTGGTCGGATTATTATTACTAGTAGAGAGAGCCAGATTTTAGCATTAACCCGAGTTGTTAACCCAAAATTATCCTTTCCAAACGGAAAGAATACCACTACCATCACCATAGTCAATACCAAAACCATCATTCTCATCACCACATGTAATCCAAACATCTCTGATCAAGTATCTCTAGTCAATGGAGCTCCCTTGGCCGCTCATAACCGCGAGCACGGCTGATATATCAGTTTCATAACACTCTGCAGAGGTTGCGCACTTTACCTACAAGTCGTGATTCCCTTTCTGCCCGGAGATCATGACTCTCCATTGATCACTACCAAGGTGACCCAGCAAGGTATCACTACGTAGCCTTTACAAAGATTCCCCGGGGCTGTAGCCGTCCGTTAGGTTTCCTAAATGCACAGCACTCCTCCCCAAGGGGCGAACCAACCTTGGTAGAGGGAGCCACATACACCGAGCCCCATTAACGGCACGACGGCGAAGCGAACTACACCTCGGTTCCTCTAATTATTCAGCTAAGGGCGTCCCATTCCACCCTCATGGTTGCACTGTTTTCCTGGGCGGTCATCCAACGAACAGGTCCTTACGGAGAGGCACTCGAGAAACCGCTCGAGTCCCCTTAAATGACACAAGTGTATCATCATAATAAAGAAGGGAAACAGTGTATCATTGATAAATCTCATCATGTTCATTGATTAATGTGAAGCACTAGCATGAAGCTAAACCAGAATAATCCAACCCGAATAGGTAAACAAGGACATGGATAACAAAAGCTAGTCAATCCTTAGGTATAAACTGTGTAAATGCGGAAAGTGAATTAAAGAATGTATAGGACATAAGTGGGTCAAGGGACACTTGCCTCCACTAACCAGCTGCTGTTCAGGGTCTTCTCCTGCGAGTTCTTCGGACTCCTCAACTACACCGTTATCTATGCGAGTGCAAACATACATCCATGCATCTCTTTGAAATAGGAAATAAACAGTACACCATACAAGAGAGAAGATAAATTGAATATGCATAAGATATGACATACGCTTTGCATTCGCAATTGCTAGAAAGAGAAAAAGAAGGGGCTCGCAGTGGCTAAAGCTATAGTTGAAGTGTATTACGTGTAGGTGTGCAATTAATCATTACTTCGTCTAACTCTACCTAGCCATTCTAACAGGTATTAATCACATGCACTAATAGAGTTACAATTATTTCCAATTGGTCGACATTAAACCAAGTCGTTGATTAACTATGTGAGATAATTAACATGATCAATTTTTAAGTAGAGGGCAACTACATAAAATAAAAACACGTTCCATGTGTATAGAATACACGGGGGGGGGGAGGTAGACGGGTATGCCACAAGCGTGGCGGGGCACTACACGTCGCGTCGGGAGCACGGCGATCCGTGCCAAGACGTCGTGCGCAGGACGGGGCCGTGCCAGGTAACCTGCGCACCACGATGTCGCGCCGGGGGTGCCGGGCCACCGCGAGCTGCGCCAGGGCAAGGCCCCCGCGAGCTGCGCCAGGGCAAGGCTGCCGCGAGCAGCGCCGGGCCACGCCAGGACCGAGCGCAGGGGGGCCGCACACTGGCCGAGCTCAAGGCCTCGCGCCATAGGCACGCCGAGTCGAGCTCAAGGCCGCGCCGGGGCACGGGGAGGGACGGGGCACGTCGAGGCGGTCGCGCGCACGCACCATGGCGAGCACGCCGGGCGCCGCGAGCAGGGGCGGGCGCGCCACGCCGCGCCGCAGCGGGGTGCTGCGCGAGGAGGGGCCGAGCACGCCAGGGCAGGGGCGAGCGAGTCAGGGCCGTTGCGAGCAGGGCGGGCGAGTCGGGGCGCGCCGCGGGTTGGGGCACGCCGGGCCACCGCGCCGAGCCGGGCGATCGCCCTAGCCGGGCAGGACCGCGCCATGCCGGGGGCAGGCCGCGCGGAGGCGTGTAGCACCCTAAATCCTAACTGGTGATTTAAGGAAATCCTTTAGAGAAAAAAAATAGTTACTAATAAAAAAATTCCTTTCTTTCAAAACCACTCTTTGAACATAATCAAATTTAGGTTTAATGTTCCTACAAAAAGGGAGAGGAAGAAAATAAAATAAAATAAAAATATTACAAATAGTAGTATTGATAATCACTTTAAGGCATTTGTTAGGGTATTTTTCTTTATAGAGATCATACAATATAAAACTTTTGTTCTTGAGATAAATATGTGGGGATTACACATTTAAAAAGCAATGGCAAGTAGAATAATAAATAAAATAATACCAATATTGCATGTCACATAGATTTGATTTCATAATAAAATTTTTGAACATGAAACCCCAGATTAGAATCTAAATCCAAATTAGAAATATGAATTTGAATTTAAATGGAAAAGAAAAAGTGGAGGTGTGAGTTTCATAATGAAAACATTTTTAGCATAAATAAATAAATTAAACAATTATGTTTTACTGGAATTTTCTGAAATGTGCATTTGATGATAATAATAATAGTAATAAAAATTGAATGAGGTTGAAATTTGGACTAACACCTAATTGAAATTAGGATTTGAAAATGAAAATAACATAGAAAGGAGAAGAGGAAAATACTACACAATATAAAGAAAATAAGTATATAAATAAATATATATTTTTTCTACTGGTATTTAGATTTGTGCAGTTAAGATAAATAGGAATTTCACTATAAATTAGAAATTAAATTCGAAATCAAACAAAAAGGAGAAAAAAAGAAAAGATTACCTTGGCCGTGAAGCTCCAGCTCGGATCGCCCAGCCAGCCTGGGCTGGAAATCGTGCGCTCGTAGCCCACGCATGCAATACCAGCCTCTGGAACAATTTAACGTATTCCCGGGTGGTGAGGTTGTGCTGATGTCCGGAATGACCACATCTCTGCGGGTGCCTTACCACTGACGACTGGGCCACCAAGCATTTGTGTACGCTTGCTTCCTGGTCTTGGGCGTTGATCGGAACGGCTTGCCGTAATCCCCGGCACTAGCGCCCTGCTCGCCCTATAAACCCGATTGACCCCGGTGGTTTGCCGTCTACCAGAAGAAAAAACAACGAGTATGCGCTGATGTATTTGCGCAGTTGAGAGAGAAGAAAGGAAGCAGAGAGAGAGAACGGGAGGGTGTTCAACGGTGTCGCGCACTGGACGTCTAGGGACTTCCCTGTGCATGCGGCGTGGAGCGGACTGGGCCTCCTCGCCGGGCGTTGAGGACTGAGCGGGCGCCGTACGTCGTCCGGCTGGGTCGCAGACCAGGGCGTGCTCGAAGTGGTGTCGAATCGCTTGGACCTGTGCCTCGCTGCGCACCGCGTTCCGTCGTCGGTCGGCTCCGCCTTCAAACGGTAAGGCCCTCCTCTCCCATGCCTTGGTTGCCACCGCGAGGAATCTACGGTAGAGGCCGCAGGCCGGTATCGCGTACGTACTGATAAACAGTAGCAGCCAAGGTAGAAGACGATCCCTGGGCCATGAATTTAGTGATTAACGGCCGTGATCAGATCTGGCCCGCCGGGTTGGGGATGAGAGCTCGCAACCATCGGATCCTTGTTGGGCGGCTAGGATTAGATCGCAGAATACCGCTTCGGCGTGGGATCCAGGACTGTTGGATCGTAGACGCGTGGCCAGGATTAGATCGGACACCATAGAAATCTAGACCATCAGATCTCGGGTGATGGACTAGATTAGAATAGATCATACCCCTTTGGCGGATTTAATCGGTGCCGCACATCGGAGATCTGATGGCCCAGATTTGAGAATACCCCTTCGCCGTTGCAAATTCACAAAAGAGACCCTCTGGTTTTACAGATTGAACCCGCAGTCCAGTTAACAATGTCGTGTGTCTTGGAAAATTTACATCGTGGCCCCTATGCTCTCTGAAAATTGATGCATAGTCCAGTTAATAAAGAAAACCATATAAATAATATCAGAAATTGATTTTAACACAAAAATAATTCTAGGAACTTGTAAAATCCATATAAAATTTATTTTAGCTCCTTTTTAGTCCATTTTAGTTCCTATAATTTTGTATTAATATTGTCTAAAACTATGTAATACTATTTTAACATGAAGATTGTATTAAAATTGATCTCTTAATTAATCTTATGCGAGGCACAAAAAACCTTCAGAAATTCATAACTCACAATCTGTAACTCCGATTAGATCTGTGCAAGTTGCGTTAGTTTCGTATAAATATTTACTACGTAGTAGAAACATTGATCATATGATACCCCATACTTTTATATTAGGTAACTAATTTGACTAATCTATGTTTTTCTAGATTAGCTTATTTTAATATTAATATAGTATTACGATCTTATGGTTATAATTTGGTTAGATGATCTTTAATCAAATAATGACTTAGATTAAATTCGAGATAATTGTTTATAGGATAACCTCTCCTATGATTTATACTAACCAATTTATAATATAGTTTAATATTTTAAATCACATAGATATTTTATAAATCACAACTCCTTAATGGTAACTTCAATCTTAGTGGTTCTCGATCCCGCGATCTCGTAGAAACGCGTAGATTGTTGTTATGCAGTATGTTCCTATGTTTGGTGTGATGTTAATTTTATCTATACCATGTTTGTTTGTATTGCTACGACTAGCGCGAAGACATGTGTCATCTGAAAAGCAAGTTGGTACCTAGAATCTCAAGTCTCAGGCAAGTTGTGCCCTTGATCCACTCTTGTTACCCAATAATATTCTTTATTATCATTATTCAATGCATAGGTTTATTTTTGATGTGACCCAATAAGTCACCCTAGTCTGTTTATCCATTATACCTTGTTTACCCCTGAATCACTTGGGTAGTTTTGCTATTGCTTTATATGGTTTGGGATAATATTTCATTATATCCATGTTCCAATTATTCTGTTATTTTACTTATGTTCATGTCAAGATCATTAAATTTTAATTGGAACATGGAGCTTAACTTGAGAAACACGTGCCACCACAAGGGTTTAATGGGACGCCCTTGGCCAACTAATTAGGAAAGCTAGTGGAAGACTACCTTACCCGAAAGGGGCAAGGGCAGTAGGGGATTGCATGCAAGGATGTTCTCGGGTTGATTTTGCTGCGATGGCGGTCAGACGGGGGATTCTTGCAAGTGCTCTTCCCATAAACTGTAGCTGCTTTTCGGAAGCTAGTGGAACTTTGTAAAGGCCACGTAGTGGATCCCTAGCCATTCACCTCGGTAGTGTCTAAGGGCCTTGCAAACCCTGGCGACATGGGATACACGACTTGTGGGTACAGGGTACAACCTCTACAGAGTGTAAAACTGGTATACTAGCCGAGCTCACGGTCATGAGCAGCTCAGGACTCTCGCATGATTAAATTATGGAACCTAAACTCAATTTGTCATTTGCATCTGCATGGGACTTATTATTAATTTTGTTCTATTATTATTTATTATGGTCTGATATTTACTTACATTTAGTAATTGCTAATAAAATTTGACCAACTTATTAAAAGCAATGCTCAACTTTAACCCCTATTGTTGATCAGCCTTACACTTCACATGAACTCCCACCTTTGGAGAGTTCATGCACATTATTCCCCACAACTTGTTGAGCGATGAACATGTGTGAGCTCACCCTTGCTGTCTCACACCCCCCCACAGGAGAAGAACAGGTGGTTCAAGAGGAGCCACACAACGAGGAGTGCGATTCGATCTAGGTGGCGTCTCCCAGTTCACTTTCTGGCACCAAGGATGGATTTTAGATCCTGTTATATGTACCTTTTATTTTGTAAGACTTCCACTATGTAATAAGTACTCTGATTATTGTGACATTTATCTCTATACACTCTGTTGTTATATATGTTGTCTTCTTTGGCGCATGTATGAGATGCACCCGACTTTGTTCCTTAAAGCCCGGGTGTGACAAGGTGGGCATGCCGCGGCTGCGCGAGGGGAGCGCGCAGGGCGGGCTGCACCGCGAGCGGGGGAGGCCACAGGCGTGCCGCGCCGGGCAGGGGCAGGGGCCGCGCCGAGCCGGGGCGCCATGGCCGCGTCGGGGAGGGGAGGGCGCGAGGGGAAGCTGCGCCCCGCCGAGCAAGCGCGCCGGGGCCGCGCCGGGCTCCGTGAACACGAGGAGGAGAAGGGAACAGGGAAGAAGGGAGATGGGGGAGGACTCACCGCGGGCGAGGACGACGCGGTGGGCGGTTCTGAGGGGCAGGGCGACTCCGGGGCGGCTACGGGCGTTACGGAGAAGGGGAGGGGCGTTGGGCGACGTGAGAGAGAAGGGAGCAGGTGGGTGGGCGCGGGGCCAACCAGGCAGTGGTGGCGGCGCTTGCCGGCTGGCGAGGCGGCTGCGGGGGGGGGGGAGTGTCGCCGAGCTAGGCCGCCAAATAGGCCCAAAGCGGGGAAGGGGGGAGGTTCGCCGAGCTGGGCCGCGGGGCGCCGGCCCAAGGCGAGGGGCGAGGGACATCCCGCGCCAGGGGGATCCGGCTGGGCCGCGCGGTCGAGCCGGGCCGCGGGGCGCGAGCTGGGTCGTGAGGGCGAGGGGAGCCAGCTGGGCCGAGGGGGAAGGGGGAGCGGCTAGATGGGCCGCCAGAAGGAAAAGGGGAGAGAAAGGGCTTGGGGGTTTCTATTTTCCTTTTTTGTGCTCTAATTCCTCACCTAGGTTCATATTTCACCAATTCACTCAACCACAAACAAAAAGATGCATGATCCGGCATGATGTCACAACCAAAAGAATTAACCTTAGGGTTTTACTTACACAAGATGTCAATCTAAATCTCGCTATAACTTTGGAAAAGAGCAAGGCATAGCGAGAAGAAAAAGAAAGACGAAAGGGTAACGCCCGAATTTGGCGAGTGATGGAGAAAGAAAAATTTAACTCTCAAATTCGGGGCGTTACAGGCACTTTTGCCCTGGCTTCGGAGAGCCCATATGTAAACACTCAGCCTGACAATGGCATTTGGTGTCAGCTGTGACACCCCAGTGTCACCTAGGGTTTCTCTCAAGTGCTAACCCAAGATTAACATTTCATGTGAACCAAATTGAGCATGAAGCATCAAATTAACTTAAGAAGAAAAGATCTACTAAGTGTATATCTGAAGAATCATGTTCCAAACAAATAAGATTTTCTAAAAAGGGAAAGATGTTGAAACCCTAACACCAACCCTAATCAAACTATCTAAAGTAGAGATAAAGAAAAGGGGTAAAAGACCATGAAAAATATAAAATCATGGCTTAGGCCAATTATAAAGATTGAAATATACTAAATAAGCTACAATAAAGATTATGGAAGCTTGGCCAAAATAGTTTAATAAAAACTCCAAACAAGCTTTTCAAGTGACGGTTCAATAGGGATTTCTGAAATTCAGATTTCTGAATTTCAGCCCTTGAGCCAAAGACCGAGCGTGTTTACCTTGATCCCTAGCTCAAATCTTAATGACCCCATTGACAAAAATGTGCCTAACTAACCTCTCTACCTCATACCAGAAGATGGCATCGGGACACGAGCTCTAGACACGTCAAACTCGAGATCTTCTCTCTGTGTGTGGCAGTGAGACAAACCTGATTTCTCCCCTCTCTATCTCTTGATCCAGTCAGCAAAACCTGCAAGCCTCCACACACAAACGACAAAGGAATGTCAGGAGAAGAGATCTCTCAACGGGATCATGGCCATAATCTCAAAGATTTGGAGCCAATCCACGCTTGAACTTGACCTCTCTCTGCGCTGCCTCGTGCTCGACGCCGTGCCAGGCGCCACAGCGCACTGGCGTTCGCCCGCGCACGCCCCAAGCACTTGTCAGAGTCTCGCCCTCGGCCGTGCTCGCCCGTGCCTATAAAGCCTTCCCGGGCGTGCCTCACCTCACCCCGTGCTCACCTTCGCCGACCAGATGCCCCTCCTTAGCTCCGGCAAGCTCTCTTCCGCCCGCCATTGCCACCCGAGCCTCAACCACCGTGGCCAGCCCACCCCGGTCACTTCCAAGCCACGCCAGCCGCTCGGTTAGCTTCACCAATAGCTTGTGAAGCTTCCCAAGCTCTTGGACCCAGCAGAACTTCACCGGAGAACCAAGATCATCCTCGCCGGACTTCGGCCGCCCGCCTGCGCGCGTAGACCGAGCAATCTGGTGAGTCGTTCTTCAATTTCTCGCACACACACCTTCCTTGATCCCTGGTGAAGCTCTCTGACCCTTCTGATTGGTCAATTGTGCCCTAGATAGGCTGGACTCCTCGCCACCGAGAGCTCCCCCGCCTACGCACGTGGACCGCCCGACTCCGACCATCCCCGACGGTGACCCGCACATCGCCGTGACCCTCAGGACCTCCCCTACACCCTCGACCACCTCACCAGAGCAGTCTCGCCGCCGGTAAGCCCCTTCGCCCTTTCCTCCACCACGGAACTGTTTAATTTGGGGGAAGGACCTCGGGTTAGGTTTAGTGGAACCCCAGGGGGTTTTCTGAACTGTTAGTGACACATTTGAATAGTACTCCATGGACTAGTCTGTAAGGAAATTTGAAAACACCCGCCAGGGACCCCGATGCAAAGTCATTTCCCATTTAATCATTTCTGTTTAATCTTTTTAATGAACAGAGAACTTAGGAAATTCATAACTTGAGAAATACTTAACCAAAAATTGTCAAACTAATTTTGCTAGATTCTAAATATTATGGACTACCAATTAAAAATACTGAACCCCATGCTTTCTGTTTTAAATTTTAGAGTTTGGAATTAAATACAGAAACTGACCAAACCTTATTTAATTAAAGAAAATTAGTTATGCTTCTGTGCTGAACCTAAGAAAATTTGTAGATATTCAAACCCCATTTAAACACTGTTTAAAAATAGTGAGAACCCCACTATTGAAAATATAAGTAGGGATATCTATTAAAAGCCATTTTTGCCCAAAACTTAGGAAAATTAAAAAGGCATTAGAAAATAATGTACAGTGAGTGCAATTATTTTTCCTAGCCTACTTAAATAACAGAGAACCTAGGAAAAATAAAGGGACCTCTAGTCCAGAAAAGAATCAAGGTGAAATGTTTTATTTAGCATTATTCCATCTAGAAAACAATTATTGGAATTATAGAAACAAATCCAAAATTGTTAATAAAAATCCAGTGGACTTGTAACCACTAGAACCTCACTACAAAAATGATAACCACCCCAGCCCATCAATTTAAGTAGGGTAAACAAATAAAACTTGATATTGGGTCATATTTCAAACAAATCATGAGCAACCCAAAAATGGTGAAATAATGGGCAAATAAAATTTTGCTAGATTAGTAATGAGATAGACCACCAGAGAAAAATGCAAAACCCAATTGGAAGCTGCAAAATAATACCCATTGCCATACTTCATGAAAAAGACCATTTAATCCAAATAATTCCTACCACCCTTCCCTTAGACAAAAAGATGCCAAACTTCAGAATGATTGATCTCGCACAAAGAAGAAGCTAGGAAAAATCAGAAATCTGTTGTTTGATGTTTTTCAAATATAGTGGTAGTAGAAAGCACCCCTTTGACTAGAAACTTTAGAAAATCATAGTAAAATGACTAAAAGATATTAGTGGCTAAAAGTTTGTATAAAGTAATGTCATAACATCTAAATGCCAAAAAAATAAGTCTTAGAGAATAACCTACTGTTAAATGGTAGCTGTAGTTCAAAACACCCCTTCTGCCCTAATAATTGATAATTTTATCCAGAGAGAAGTGTTTACTCTTTAAGCCCCAAAATTTAGGACAGAGAATTATACACCAGTAAGAAGCCACTGTAATTTTTACAGAAATTTTGAAAATTTATTAAGACAACTTGTAGTTCAAACCCATTTTGAAAACATTAAAAGAAATAAAGGGAAAGAAATGAAAGATAAACCTCGCCCAATAAGTTCAACTAGAAATCTTGGCAAATTCTCACTAAGGCTTTAGAAAGAATTCAGTGGAACACCAAAATGGACTTACCACTTAGTTTAACTAAGTGTAATCTAAAATACTAAGTATACCACCAAAAATCTCTAGTAGCAAGATTAAACTCTATCTGATTTAAGTAGATCTTTCACCATCAAAGTTAATTGCTAAAGCACATATCATATCATGCATGTATCTTACTCATTGCATTCAATAGATTGTAATCTCGCTGACGGAGAGTATGTGCTCATCCCCGAGCACGAAACTGTCAAAGAGGAAGACCAGGAGCAAGCTCTCGAGGCTGCCATCAAGGATCTCCCCGCAGCCCCAGCTATTGAAGGCAAGCCCCGATTTTATGCATAACCGTATTTATATATGCTACTTTACTACACTTAATGCTTGTAGGATTGTATGGTGCACTTAAGTGTAGGAGTTGCTTGAAACCTCTAGTTGCATGAACTTAGGATTCCTTTTTGAGATGGATACTAGTATGCTAGGTCGAGTAGCTGCTTTGCTAATCAGGATCTCGGTAGAAGTCGAGTGATTTTTCTAGCTCTCGCGCGAGGTCAGGAATTGATTGTATTCATCTTGATAACGAGATCTATGTAGTCTATGGACTTGGATCCAGGGAGGATGCCTTGTCCATGAGAAGGGAAAAAGGAATTAAGGATTAATGTGTGGATACCTGAGTCAAGCTTTTGAACGTACTAAGCACATGCAGGGAAATATGGTAACCGGTAAACCTAGTACCTGAGTGAAGCCGGACGCGGACTTTATCCCTCACGCGACCTGAGACTAGGTCTCCCATGCTAGCTATGGTGGGTACAAGTGCGGTCACTGCATGGCGGTAGCCGGGGTCAGTGGAGCATTGTATGCCAAGGTGGTGAGGCCTAGACGCGAACGGGGAATCGATAGGGACGGTTGACATGTGTGGGGTCGGAGTACCCTAACATGTCGTGTGTTTAGGTTTACCTTGCAAGGATAAAAACTCGATTCGAGTCGTCTGCTTCTAGCAGCTAATGAGACTGCTTGACCCCTTGTACTACATCGAGTAAGAAGTGGAATGAGGTTACATGAGATAATTTGTTGATTGTACTAAATGCTTGTTACCATGTATGCTTAGAAGGAGCAAACTTAGCTAAGATAATGATGCTAGAATTTGAAAGGCTACAAAATTGATTTTAGAAACAGCTAGTGCTTTTGGCAAACCAAACCCCTCAGCCAAACAGCTGCATAGTCTAGAGGTAGAGGAGTAGTTTCCTCACATCGGGTAAGTCTAGCTGAGTATTAGTATACTCAGCCTTGCTTGTGGCATAATTTTTGTAGGTACGCTTCAGGATATGGTTGATGGTGTGACTTGGCCTACCACCCTGCCACCGGGTTGGACGGTCGAGTGGGATGCTGCTCCAGCAGGAGAAGAGCAAGAGGAGTAGTGGGCTAGGCCTTGCCCAATTCCTCACTATCGACGACATCGATTATCCGCTGCATCTTATTTTATGAACTCTTACCAGCAACTTGAAAAACTCCGATTTATGTAATAATTCAGTACTTAAATTTGAGGTTTCCTGTTTCATTGTATTTCTTCTTTGACTCAGCTTCGAGTGAGTATGTGGTATTTGATCCTGGTTAAGTGGCTTTATCAGACTAGATCTGAGGGATTGACGGGTTATTCCGATTTAAGTGTGTTGTGGCCCTTGAGGCATGACTTAGGCACTTAAACTAGAATAATTCAGGCGGTTCTACCACAGCTGGTACCGGAGCAAATACCACCACAGGAAAAGGGCAATAAACCATGAATACCAATTTTCAAAATCTAAAACTTGCTTAGAAACTGATAAGAATCGTCAGGACTAGACCGCTAGACCTAGGACGAAAGGCCTTAGGAATAGAGGGGAAATCAGTGGCTAAGTAAGTAGGCCCTGTGGGCCAATCCTTAGCTTTTGAAGGGTGCCCTAGGAGCCCCCTTCTATTTCATTCGGAGAGGAGACGTTGATTTATGCATGCATGCATTGTAAAAACTAAAAGGAATTAAATATTGAGCTAACCCGCTTCCTTTTAAAACCATCCAGGCTCTTTTATTTTCTTCCTTCCACCATAATCTTTACCTTTGATACCCTTCCGCAGATGAATTCACCCACCCCCGCTAGTGGAGGAGACACTCATTTCAGCTCTGACTTCCTTTCTCACGATGGCTTTCCTTCCATCTCGTGGGAAGTGCTTAACTCCGCCGGTTACCCTACGCCCCCTTTGTACACGGTGCAGTTGTATGAGGAGCATCGGGTTCCTCGTTGCCGAGTCTGGCTGACTTTGGAGGCTCATCCACTTCAGCCGGGTTAGTGTTCTCTTGACTCCGAGATGATTGGATTCAGGACGGACGACACCACTGAAGCAGCAGCCATGAAGACTCTGACAACTTTCTGTGGCTACCATCCCCTAGAGATGGTGATGCACCCCTTGGGACTCTTCCCTGCTGAGAAGGATGACCCAATGTGGTGTAACCGTGTGAGCCATGTGAAAGATGTGCGGGCAATGTATCCCGACTTGGTTGGGAGGGTCACTGTTCAGTGCATGAGTGCGCTGTACCGCCTTTAGGCCCTGTAGAGCGACGCTATGGCACATCTTGCAAACATCGCTCAAACCACCAAGCTCACCCTCGACAGCCGAGAAGACTTTGTGGTCGACTTGTCCTCCGAGTTGGTAGAGAAGGATTTGCAGGTGGAATGGCTGAGCTAGCGCATTACCACCTTGGAGCAGCATGTGGAGATCCGAGACAACACCATTGATGTCTTGGAGAACCAGCTCCACGATGTGCAGCGGGAACTCGAAGAAGCAAATGACCACCTGGACATGCACCACTTGGAGATGGAGGCCAATGAGGCCGGAAGCGAGGGAGAAGAGGCTCCCGAGGAGTTAGGACCAGCCCCTGGTGTCAATGGGACTACCTCCACGATGCCCCCTTCACCCGCATCCAGTGTCGCTTCCACCACTCAGGGTTGATCAGTCACTTTAACGCTTTAGGCGGATAGAATCCTACGCGAGCTTAGTTAATGTCAGATTTTGGACTAGGCTTACGAGTACTTTCCCCTAATTGATGTAACCCTTGTGAACTTTCAAAATCTGTGGGATGTTTATAACCATGTTATCATCATTTCGAACCTAATATTATGATTATGGCATTTTTCCTTCCATATGAGATAATAGCATGTCGTTCGAAATTGTGGATCGGGATAACATTGGCGACAATCTCTATTTTCAGATGGCAGCTAGGTAGCGTCGCGGGCATAACGAGCAAGTTTCCCCGATACCTCCTCCAGCTCCCACAGTGCAGGAGCTGATGGCCCAGTAGAATGAGATTCTGCGACAGCTCTTGCAGCGCCAGCCCCACCCCCAGCAGCATGGTGGAGGCCAGCATCAGCGACCTCTGGTAGCGGCAACCTACCAGGAGTTCCTGAGCACGCAACCACCCTTGTTCACCAAGGCAGAGGATCCGTTGGACGCCGACATGTGGCTCCGCGTCATTGAGTCCTAGTTTCGCCTCCTCAAGGGAGACTGCCCTGATGAAACCAAGGCTCGCTTCGCCATGCAGCAGCTTCGCGGCCCTGCTCGGACTTGGTGGGACCACTTCCGTGCTATGCTCCCTGCTAATCATGAAGTGTCTTGGGAGGAATTCAAGACTGCTTTCAGAGGGCACCACATTCCAGCCGAAATTCTCGATCGCAAGCTGAATGAGTTTCTGGCACTTAATCAAGGAACCCGCACGGTATTGCAGTACGCTCAGGCCTTCAACGACCTGTGCCAGTATGCAGGTTACCATGCTGATTCTGACGAGAAGAAGAGAGACCGCTTTCGCAGGGGTCTCAACACCAAGCTGCGGGAACGCCTCAACACTGTCCGGGCTGATAGCTTCAATGAGTTGGTCAACCTGGCCATCTCCCAGGAGGACTGTATTGTAGCTCACCAGGCAGAGAAGAAGAGAAAGGCACCAATGGCAGCACCATCCGCTCAGGCCCAGAGGTTCAGGATTTTTTCTCACAATCAGAGCAGGGGATTTCAGCAGCAGGCAGGCAGATGGGTGATCAGGCCACCTCAGCAGCAGCAGCCGGCACCCACTCGTTTTCCAGCTCCCGCTCCAAGGAACAATCAGCCTCCGCAGCAGCAGTAGTTCCGCTAGGGCAATGGGAACAAGTGCTTCACTTGTGGTAATGTGGGCCACTATGCCAAGAATTGCCCAAGAAATCAGCAGAGGCAGAAGCCAGCACCAAATCAAGACAAGGGAAGAAAGCAGAAGATACAAGTCAGGCAAGGGAAGCTCAACTTCACTACTCTGGAGGAAGTACCTGAGGGAGCCCCCGTCATGACTGGTATCTTTTCAGTTTATAATCAACCTGCTTTAATTCCGTTTGATTCTAGTGCATCTCATAGTTTCATTAGCCAAAAGTTCAGTTCTAAATGTCAACTGCCTTTCTATCACTCAAAAGGGTCATTTATGATAGCCACACCTGGGGGTAAAATTGCAACTAATCAATTAAACCAAAGTGTGCCTATTCAACTGGGAAGCAACATTGTCAAAACCACCCTTCTTGTTTTGGGTTTGGAAAATGTGGACATTATTCTAGGAGCTAATTGGATGACCCTGCACCAAGTAGTGCTTGATGTAGCCAGCCGCATCGTGGAAATCAATTCCCTGTTCTATGGGAGATTCACCTTAATTCTGCCTAGTCAAGGTTCTACTCAGTCATGTGTTTTTTCTATGACGGAGTTACCTCTGAAGAAGATTCCAGTGGTCTGTGAGTATGCAGATGTCTTTCCTGATGAATTGCCAGGAATGCCACTAGACCGAGATATTGAATTCGCCATCGAGTTGCAACCGAGAACGACACCAATTTCCAAGTGGCCTTACCGGATGCCACCCACTGAGTTAGCAGAATTGAAGAAGCAATTGCAGGAGTTGCTGGACAAAGGTTTTATTCGCCCAAGTACTTCGCCTTGGGGATGTCCAGCCCTGTTTGTAAAGAAGAAAGATGAAAGCTTGAGGCTGTGTATAGATTACCTCCCTCTTAATGCGGTGACTATCAAGAAGAAGTATCCTTTACCTCGTATTGATGTTCTTTTTGACCAGTTGATCGGAGCCAAAGTGTTTTCCAAGATAGACCTTCGCTCCGGCTACCATCAGATCAAGATACGAGCAAGCGATATTCCGAAGACGGCTTTCTCAACCAGATATGGGCTATATGAATTCTTGGTGATGTCTTTCGGGCTGACTAATGCACCAGCATATTTCATGTATGTGATGAATTCTATTTTCATGCCCGAATTGGACAAATTCGTAGTGGTTTTCATCGATGATATCTTGGTGTACTCAAAGAACGAAGAAGAACATGCCAGGCATTTGCATGTAGTGCTTCAACGTCTGCGAGAGCGCCACCTTTATGCCAAGTTGTCAAAATGTGATTTTTGGCTAAAGGAGATAAAATTCTTGGGTCACACTATCTCTCAGGCATGAATAGCTGTTGATCCTGATAAGGTGCAAGAGGTGATGAACTGGAAGCCACCAATGACTGTCCGTCAGATTCGGAGTTTTCTGGGATTAGCTAGCTATTACCGAAGATTCATTCCAGATTTCTCTCAAATTGCGAAGCCCATAACTGAGCTGTTGAAGAAAGAAGCCAAGTTTGTTTAGGGTCAGAAGTGCGAAGATGCCTTCCATGCATTGAGGCAACATCTGACCACAGCACCGGTGTTAGCGCAACCCAACAGCAGCAAGCCTTTTGATGTGTATTGTGATGCCTCTGGCACTGTACTAGGTTGTGTCTTGATGCAAGACAACCGAGTCATTGCTTACGCCTCAAGAGCACTCATGCCTCATGAGCAGAATTATCCCACTTATGACCTAGAGTTGGCAACAGTGGATCATGCATTAAAAATGTGGAGGCACTATTTGATGGGAACCCACTGCAACATCTTCACTGATCATAAGAGCCTTAAGTATATCTTTACTCAGGCTGATCTCAACATGAGACAGAGAAGATGGCTAGAGCTGATCAAGGACTATGACCTGGAGGTACATTATCACCCAGGAAAGGCCAATGTGGTAGCAAATGCCTTGAGTCGGAAGATGCAATGCAACTGTGTTGTGATGGATTCTCGTATTAACACATTGTGTGATGAGTTTAGCAAGATGCAGATTGAAGTGATTCCTTCTGGTGCTTTGTCTCACATTTCCATTGAACCAGCTTTGCAAGACCAGATCATCATAGCCCAGCTTAGTGACAAGGGAGTGCAAATTATTAAGGAGAATCTCCATCAGAAGACTGAGAAGTATAAATGTTTCTGCCAAGATGGAAAGGGTATATTGTGGTTTGAAAGCAGATTGGTAGTTCCTAAAAGCAAGGATCTCAAGAAGAAAATCTTGGATGATGCCCATCTCTCCAAATTCTCTATGCATCCAGGAAGCACCAAAATGTACCATGATCTGAAGCCCTTGTATTGGTGGACCAGAATGAAGAGGGAGATAGCCCAATATGTATCGGAATGTGACACCTGTCAGAGGATAAAGGCCAGCCACTTGAAATCAGCTGGAGCTTTGCAACCCCTGTCCATACCTTCATGGAAATGGGATGACATCAGCATGGATTTCATTGTGGGTCTGCCCAAAACCTCTCGTCATCATGACTCGATTTGGGTTATTGTGGACCGACTGACGAAAGTGGCACATTTTCTCCCTGTGCATACCACTGATAAGGCTCAAAAGTATGCAAAGTTGTACATTGACCAGATCATGTGTTTGCACGGATTGCCTTGGACCATTGTTTCTGACTGAGGAGCCCAATTTGTTGCCAGATTTTGGGAACAACTGCAAGAGTCTTTGGGAACCAAGCTAATTAGAAGTCTAGCTTACCACCCACAGACTGATGGTCAGACTGAGAGGGTGAATCAAATTCTTGAAGATATGCTGAGAGCTTGTGCAGTCGATTGTGGCAAGAACTGGGATAAGCACCTCTCCTTGGCAGAGTTTGCTTATAACAATAGTTATCAATCCATCCTAAGGATGGCACCTTTCGAAGCTCTCTATGGAAGAAGGTGTAGAACACCCCTCAATTGGTCTCAGCCTGGAGAAAGAGAAGTATTCGGACCTGACTTAGTGACTGAAGCCGAAAGGAAGGTCAAACTAATCAGGAAGAATCTAGAAGCTGCTCAGGCCAGGCAAAAGAGTTACCATGATAAGAGAAGGAAACCTCTCCAGTTCGAGGTGGGAGATTTCGTGTATTTGAAAGTATCACCCACCAAAGGAGTGCAGAGGTTTGGAATCAAAGGCAAGTTAGCCCCTCGTCATATTGGACCTTATGAGATCATAGAAGCATGTGGACCCGTGGCATATAAATTGAAGTTACCTCCAAAAATGTCTGCCGTCCACAATGTGTTCCATGTATCTCAGCTGAAGAAGTGTGTTCGATTGCCGATCGAGATCATAGCAGAACCAGAACTGGAGATAGAACCAGATCTATCATACCAAGAGTACCCTTCCAAGATTCTGGATTGCAAGGAAAGATCAACTCGGGCTAAATCGATCAAGATGTACAAGGTCCAGTGGAGTAATCACTCAGAGGAAGAGGCTACTTGGGAGACTGAGGAATTCTTGCGATCCAACATCCCCGATTGCCTACCTAAGGAAATTGGTACGTAATCATGCCCAACCCCTCCTCCTGCCCTTCGAATCTAAATTTCAGAATTATGACCTTAAATCAGAATGAAGTAATTATGAAACAAAATTTTAAAGGACTTCCTTCCGAAGTTGCAAAGAGAATGACATTCGAAGAGCAGTTTGCCCTGAATAGAGCACCCACTTCCTATGAGTCTCACCCTTCACTTCGCCCCGGGAGGACTCTGACCCAAATCTCGGGACGAGATTCCTTTAAGGGGGGAAGGCTGTGACACCCCAGTGTCACCTAGGGTTTCTCTCAAGTGCTAACCCAAGAATTAACATTTCATGTGAACCAAATTGAGCATGAAGCATCAAATTAACTTAAGAAGAAAAGATCTACTAAGTGTATATCTAAAGAATCATGTTCCAAACAAATAAGATTTTCAAAAAAGGGAAAGATGTTGAAACCCTAACACCAACCCTAATCAAACTATCTAAAGTAGAGATAAAGAAAAGGGGTAAAAGACCATGAAAAATATAAAATCATGGCTTAGGCCAATTATAAACATTGAAATCTATACTACTCTATTAAGACTCTACCGTCAGCGTCCACACCCAACGCCCCCGCCATGCCCCCGCATCTGCCTCCCTCCCACGCCCGCGCACAATCATCGAGCCCTCCGCCCCCGTCCGTCTCGCCGTAACGCGCGCGGCTCGCGATAACTTCCACCAGGTAACTCCCACGTCCTACACGCTCTCGTTCGTTGCTTTCACGAGGCCAAGGCCACCGACGCCCCCGAGGTCGTCGTTTAGGGGTCCCCTCCCCGCCGCCGAGTACGCCGAGTCCATGGACAGGGCCAACGCCGTAGCCACAGGGCCCGTCGCCGAGTCTGCGCGGGCGGGGCGCACGACTCCATGGACAGGGCTACCTCCCCGTTCGAGGGCGACTCGCCAATGTTGCAGCCGCAAGCCGGTTGTACGTTGTAGCCGCAGGCCCCGCCATCGAGTCCACCGAGCGGGGCGCACAACTCCATGGACAGGGCCACCTCGCCGAGGAGCGGCTCCGCCACAGGCCGATCCGACGCCGCAGCCGTAGGCCCCCGCCGCCAAGTGCGCCGAGCGAGGCGCACATCCCTCGACGCCGCTTTCTTCGACGGCCTCTCGTCGAGTTCGCGCCGCCAAGAAGGTCGTGCCCGACGACAAGCTTGCTCGACGCATCGGGCGCGCGCTCCATAGTACCAGCGTGATGCCGCACCGCCCTCCACGCTCGACGCGTCCACTTCCTTTGGTGTCATCTAGGTGCTCCTCCGCCCGATCCCGAAGGTTAGATTCTTTCTGTTTTTTTTGCATAGGTATGCTCTGTCGTGCACGATGGTCGTGGATTTGTTTAGGTTCAAAACACCTCGCCTCAATCCATCTGACATCAAGCCAAATCTGTCGGGTCTAGGTTTAGAACCCCTCCAGATAGTGGATCAAACATTCTTTCTCTTTGTCGTATTGCAGTTCCATCTTCTTTCCGTTCGTCGTAATCAATTCTTTGCGTGAAGTCTCAAGTGCGATGGAGTGATGACTCGGTAATATTCAAGCTCAACATATCAAATCACAGGTCTCTCTGTACACGAGATCGATCTATATGTAGATTTTTCTGTTGAGTCGATCCATCTAATTTCTCTCTTTGGGTCTCGTTTATTTATGATTCGAAGTTTTTTCTCCGGACGGTTTATTTTTCTGCTTGCTTTTCCCCCATTCGAGTGTGGATTAAATTGTTGCGATGAGGATACCAAGCTCCCTCTTCTGAAGGTTTTGAGACACTCGCAGGCAGAATCAAACCAATAACCCTATTGCCACCATATAATGCAACCACATTTACTTTTCATATAGCAATATGAATATAATGCTATCCTTTTCTTTCATAACTGTTTTGCAGGTTTACATTTTTGCACGCTCCCAAGGCGATGCGCAGTAAAAATGTTGAGGCACTGAGGACTCTTCTTGGTTTAGCCGACACTGATATGGATGCTTTACAAGATACTTGGAATGCTGTTTTAGAATGTGTCTCAAGACTCGAGTATATCACTTCGAACCCTTCAATTTCTGCAACTGTAATGCTGGGATCAAATCAAATATCGAGGGATTCTGTAGTCCAATCGCTGAAAGAGTTGGCTGGAAAGCCTGCTGAACAAATCTTTGTAAACAGTGTAAAACTGCCAAGTGATTCAATTGTTGAATTCTTCACCGCCATATGTGGTGTTTCTGCTGAAGAACTAAAACAAACACCTGCTCGTGTCTTTAGCTTGCAGAAGCTTGTAGAGATAAGCTATTATAACATGGCTCGCATTCGGCTGGTATGCTCTGTTTCTTGTTCTCTGTGCCATCCATTTTACACCATTTTTCCTAGACAATAATTATGAAGTGATAAATAAGTTGCTCTAAACATTTATACATGGAAATGTAGGTGTGGGCTAGAATATGGTCTGTGTTGGCCCAGCACTTTATTGCTGCTGGAAGCCACAATGAGGAGAAAGTTGCAATGTATGCCATTGATTCACTAAGACAGCTTGGTATGAAGTACTTGGAGCGTGCTGAATTAAACAATTTCACATTTCAGAGTGACATACTGAAACCTTTTGTCATTTTAATGAGGAATACCCACAACTCAAAAATCCGAGGTTTAATTGTTGATTGCATTGTTCAGGTATGTCCTTGTGCATGAACTTTGACACATATATGAATCTATGAAATGTAATGATCTGGTGTTTCTTACCAAATGATGCTACATGTAAAAACTTTGCTGGATGTACATGTAGTTGATCAAGTCAAAAGTTGGTAGCATAAAGTCAGGGTGGCGTTGCGTATTCATGATATTTACTGCAGCAGCTGATGATGAGGATGAATCAATTGTTGAGAGTGCTTTTGAAAATGTAGAACAAGGTAAATAAGGAATTTATACAGCTGGCTTGTAAAGTGCCTTACACAGCTTATATCCTACATATGTTGAAATTTTATTTGCTGATTTTGTGAACTAAATGGTGTCTTACAGTTATCTTGGAACATTTTGACCAAGTTGTTGGTGATTGCTTCATGGATTGCGTCAACTGTCTTATTGGTTTTGCAAATAACAAGTGCACTCCTCGGATTAGTTTGAAGGCTATTGCTCTCCTGCGTATATGTGAAGATCGTTTGGCAGAGGTTTTGATTATCTGTAACCTTCACCTACATATTCATGAGAGTAGGGCCTTTTTTGCGTGTCTCAACTCTCATTTATCTCTACCATACAGGGATTCATTCCAGGCGGCGCTATTAAACCTATTGATGTTGTTCAAGAGGCCAATTTTGATGTGACTGAGCATTACTGGTTTCCTATGCTAGCTGGTTTGTCTGATTTGACATTAGACTCCAGACCAGAAGTCAGACACTGTGCACTGGAAGTGTTGTTTGATTTGTTGAATGAAAGAGGACATAAGTTCTCTTCTCCCTTCTGGGAGAGTATTTTTCATCGTGTACTATTTCCAATTTTTGATCATGTAAGGCATGCTGGAAGGGATGGGCTTTCTTCTTCTGGGGATGATTGGCTTCGTGATACTAGCATTCATTCGCTGCAGTTAATCTGCAACCTTTTCAATACATTCTATAAGGTAGCATGTGTTCTTCCTTTTAGTTGCTTCACAGACATCCTTTGTATAATTCAGAATATCAGTGTGATGAAACTGGTCATCCGCTACTTCTATAGATATCACATTGAAACTTGTTTGGTTGGCCATCGTCTGACTGTGCCACTTACAGGAGGTATCCTTTATGCTTCCACCTCTTCTCAGTTTGCTGCTTGAATGTGCGAAAAAAACAGACCAAACTGTCGTTTCAATTTCTCTTGGCGCTTTAGTTCATCTGATTGAAGTTGGTGGTCACCAGTTCAGTGATGGTGATTGGGAAACATTATTAAAGAGTATTAGGTATTTTGTGAAATTTTGTTCCTACCAAGTTTTTTTTTACTTTTTTCATTATTTATTTATTTGTTGCTGTTGATATCACTTGTCAGGGATGCATCATACACAACTCAGCCTCTTGAACTGCTCAATTCATTAGGATTCCATAAATCAAACAACCAGCAGTTACTTTCAAGAGAAGAAAGCAATGCACATGGAAATAGTTACCATGGCAGCCGGGGGGAACCCTCCATCGTTAATAATGGTGAGCATAGTCATGCAGAGGCAGGTCCACAAACTAGCCTGGAGAATTCGGAAGGTACCACGAGCAGATGTGTTCATATGATCATATCGCTGTGTTGATGCACTAATTTAGTAAATTCCATACAGATTGGAACTTGAAAGGTTTACACAATTTATGTATTCATAGGTTTACCGTCACCATCAGGGAGAACACAACCTGCTGTTTCCCCACGTGGCCAAAGCTTTGGACAAAGAATTATGGGCAATATGATGGATAATCTTTTGGTTAGAAGTCTTACATCCAAATCAAAAGGTCGAGCCGATGATATTGCTCCACCCTCACCTTTGAAGGTATATGTATGCTCTTCCCTCCAGCACATGTTGATAGGTCATACCGTCATAGTCATAGGTACTATGGTTTGGGCATTAGTAGTCTATTACTCCCTCCGTTCTAAATTATAAGTCGTTTAGGTACATAACTTTGGCTAGGTATCTAGACATAGCACATATATTTAGATGCATACCAAAAGCTCTGTACTTAGAAAAGCGAAAAACTACTTATGATTTGGACCAGAGGGAGTAGTTGCTTGTAGCTTGGTGTATCTATGATTGTACACATCAATAAGTATTAGACCACACATTCCTCGAAAAAGTTTTTTTTGCTTTATTTGGTATTTCTCAAACTTCATTTTGATCCACCTCACACAGGAGGCTGGTTATTTTGCTATAGTTTGTATGTTAACTTCTGACGTTTGAGTCCATTTGGTATTTGAACAAGAGATGTATTAAATGGACTCATAATTATTATGGTACCATGTATGGTTAACGAACTTATATTATGCTACTCTATTGTTGTGAGACAATTGTATGTGCCTTCATTAGTACTCAATGTATTATTTTGAATAAGTTTTGTAGTTTTACTAACTCTGCTATTCCACTCTTCCAAAAAATTTGTCATTGTTGAAGGCTGAAGCTGCTTACCTCATATGAGCTTTGTTTAGCTGTTCTAACCCTCATATTTGGTAGCTCATCTGGCATCCAAAAGCTAGCTAGGAACATTTCTTAGTATGCATATAGGTCCATTTATAAGCCAACCAACCGTGTGATAATCTGACACAGCTATCACCCATGAAGAAATCCTCCGATTAACTTGTGGAAGCGGACTTCATTTGAGACAAGACAACAACACTATAAGCCAACCAACCGTGTGATAATCTGACACAGCTATCACCCATGAAGAAATCCTCCGATTAACTTGTGGAAGCGGACTTCATTTGAGACAAGACAACAATACCAGTGTTGAGCTTGCCACTCGGCCATGGCACACACGAGAACACGAGATGATCAAGTAAGAACTGAACATAATGCACTAATACAAAAGGCTGGCTTGCGTTCGCTTTCTTGCTTCACAGGAAGCATAGCTGATATATAAATCGAGATTTATGTTCCGTGGCATCGCACGGGCACCTACCTAGTATACTAAATAAGCTACAATAAAAATTATGGAAGCTTGGCCAAAATAGTTTAATAAAAACTCCAAACAAGCTTTTCAAGTGAGGGTTCAATAGGGATTTCTGAAATTCAGATTTCTGAATTTCAGCCCTTGAGCCAAAGACCGAGCGTGTTCACCTTGATCCCTAGCTCAAATCTTAATGACCCCATTGACAAAAATGTGGCTAACTAACCTCTCTACCTCATACCAGAAGATGGCATCGGAACGAGTGCTCTGGACACGTCAAACCCAAGATCTTCTCTCTGTGCGTGGCAGTGAGACAAACCGGATTTCTCCCCTCTCTATCTCTTGATCCAGTCAGCAAAACCTGCAAGCCTCCACACACAAACGACAAAGGAATGTCAGGGGAAGAGATCTCTGAATAGGATCATGGCCATAGTCTCAAAGATTTGGAGCCAATCTGCGCTTGAACTTGACCTCTCTCTGTGCTGCCTCGTGCTCGACGCCGTGCTAGGCGCCAGAGCGCGCACTGGCGTTCGCCCGTGCATGCCCCGAGCACTTGTTAGAGCCTCGCCCTCGGCCGTGCTCGCCCACGCCTATAAAGCCTTCCCGAGCGTGCCTCACCTCACCCCGTGATCACCTTCGCCGGCCAGACGCCCCTCCTTAGCTCCGGTGAGCTCTCTTCCGCCCGCCATTGCCACCCGAGCCTCGGCCACCGTGGCCAGCCCACCCTGGTCACTTCCAAGCCGCGCCAACCGCTCGGTTAGCTTCGCCAATAGCTTGTGAAGCTCCCCAAGCTCTCGGACCCGGCAGAACTTAACCGGAGAACCAAGATCGTCCTCACCGGACTTTGGCCGCCCGCCTGCGCGCGTAGACCGAGCAATCCAGTGAGTAGTTCTTCAATTCCTCACACACACACCTTCCTTGATCCCTGGTGAAGCTCTCAAATCCTTTTGATTTGTCAATTATGCCCTGGATAGGCCGGACTCCTCACCACCGACGAGCTCCCCCGCCTGCGCACGTGGACCGGCCGACTCCGACCATCCCCGACGGTGACCCGCACATCGCTGTGACCCTTAGGACCTCCCCTACACCCTCGACCACCTCACAGGAGCAGTCTCGCCGCCGGTAAGCCCCTCTGCCCTTTCCTCCGCCGTGGGAACTGTTTAATTTGGAGGAAGGACCTCGGGTTAGGTTTAGTGGAACCCCAGGGGGTTTTCTGAACTGTCAGTGACACATTTGAATAGTACTCCAAGGACTAGTCTGTAAGGAAATTTGAAAACACCCGCCAGGGACCCCAATGCAAAGTCGTTTCCCATTAATCATTTCTATTTAATCTTTTTAATGAACATAGAACTTAGGAAATTCATAACTTGAGAAATACTTAACCAAAAATTGTCAAACCAATTTTGCTGGATTCTAAATAATATGGACTACCAATTAAAAATACTGAACCCTATGCTTTCTGTTTTAAATTTTAGAGTTTGGAATTAAATACAGAAACTGACCAAAGCTTATTTAATTAAAGAAAATTAGTTATGCTTCTGTGCTGAACCTAAGAAATTTTGTAGATGTTCAAACCCCATTTAAACACTGTTTAAAAATAGTGACAACCCTAGTATTGAAAATTTAAGTAGGGATATCTATTAAAAGCCATTTTTGCCCAAAACTTAGGAAAATCAGAAAGGCATTACAAAATAATGAACAGTGAGTGCAATTATTTTTCCTAGCCTACTTAAGTAACAGAGAACCTAGAAAAATAAAGGGACCTCTAGTGCAGAACAGAATCAAGGTGAAATGTTTTATTTAGCATTATTCCAACTAGAAAACAATTATTGGAATTATAGAAACAAATCCAAAATTGTTAATAAAAATCCAGTGGACTTGTAACTACTAGAACCTCACTACAAAAATGATAATCACCCCAGCCCATCAATTTAAGTAGGGTAAACAAATAAAACTTGATATTGGGTCCTATTTCAAATAAGTCATGAGCAACCCAAAAATGGTGAAATAATGGGCAAATAAAAATTTGCTAGATCAGTAATGAGGTAGGCCACCAGAAAAAAATGCAAAACCCAATTGGAAGCTGCAAAATAATACCCATTGCCATACTTCATGAAAAAGACCATTTAATCCAAATAATTCCTACCACCCTTCCCTTAAGCAAAAAGATGCCAAACTTTAGAATGATTGCTCTTGCACAAAGAAGAAGCTAGGAAAAATCAAAAATTTGTTGTTTGATGTTTTTCAAATATAGTGGTAGTAGAAAGCACCCCTTTGACTAGAAACTTTACAAAATCATAGTAAAATGACTAAAGGATATTAGTGGCTAAAAGTTTGTATAAAGTCATATCATAACATCTAAATGCCAGCAAAAATAAGTCTTAGAGAATAACCTACTGTTAAATGGTAGATGTAGTTCAAAACACCCCTTCTGCCCTAATAATTGATAATTTTGTCCAGAGAGAACTGTTCACTCTTAAGCCCCACATTTTAGGACAGAGAATTATACACCAGTAAGAAGCCACTGTAATTTTTACAGATGTTTTGGAAATTTATTAAGACAACTTGTAGTTCAAACCCACTTTAAAAACATTAAAAGAAATAAAGGGAAAGAAATGAAAGATAAACCTCGGCCCAATAAGTTCAACTAGAAATCTTGGCAAATTCTCACTAAGGCTTTAAAAAGAATTCAGTGGAACACCAAAATGGACTTACCACTTAGTTTAACTGAGTGTAATCTAAAATACTAAGTATACCACCAAAAATCTCTAGTAGCAAGATTAAACTCTATTTGATTTAAGTGGATCTTTCACCATCAAAGTTAATTGCAAAAGCACATATCATATCATGCATGTATCTTACTCATTGCATTCATTAGATTGTAATCTCGCTGATGGAGAGTACGTGCTCATCCCCGAGCAAGTAACTGTCCAATAGGAAGACGAGGAGCAAGCTCCCGAGGCTGCAATCAAGGATCTCCCTGCAGCCACAGCTATTGAAGGCAAGCCCCAGTTTTATGCATAACCATATTTATATATGCTACTTTACTACACTTAATGCTTGTAGGATTGTATGGTGCACTTAAATAAAGGAGTTGCTTGAAACCTCTAGTTGCATGAACTTAGGATTCCTTTTTGAGATGGATACTAGTATGCTAGGTCGAGTAGCTGCTTTGCTAATCAGGATCTCGGTAGAAGTCGAGTGATTTTTCTAGCACTCGCGCAAGGTCAGGAATTGATTGTATTCATCTTGATAACGAGATCTATGTAGTCTATGGACTTGGATCCAGGGAGGATGCCTTGTCCATGAGATGGGAAAAAGGAATTAAGGATTAATGTGTGGATACCTGAGTCAAGCTTTTGAACGTACTAAGCACATACTGGGAAATATGGTAACCGGTAAACCTAGTACCTGAGTGAAGCCGGGCACAAACTTTATCCCTCACGCGACCTGAGACTGGGTCTCCCATGCTAGCTATGGTGGGTACAAGTGCGGTCACTGCACAGCGGCAGCCGGTGTCAGTGGAGCATTGTATGCCAAGGCGGTGAGGCCTGGACGCGAACGGGGAATCGTTGGGGACGGTAGACATGTGTGGGGTCGGAGTACCCTAACATGTCGTGTGTTTAGGTTTACCTTGCAAGGATAAAAACTCGATTCGAATCGTCTACTTCTCGCAGCTAATGAGACTGCTTGACCCCTTGTTCTACATCGAGTAAGAAGTGGAATGAGGTTACATGAGATAATTTGTTGATTGTAATAAATGCTTGTTACCATGTATGCTTAGAAGGAGCAAACTTAGCTAAGATAATGATGCTAGAATTTGAAAGGCTAAAAAATTTGATTTTAGAAATAACTAGTGCTTTTGGCAAACCAAACCCCTCAGCCAAACAGCTGCATAGTCTAGAGGTAGAGGAGTAGTTTCCTCACACCGGGTAAGTCTAGCTGAGTATTAGTATACTCAGCCTTGCTTGTGTCATAATTTTTGCAGGTACACTTCAGGATATGGTTGATGGTGTGACTTGGCCTACCACCCTGCCACCGGGTTGGACGGTCGAATGGGATGCTGCTCTAGCAGGAGAAGAGCAAGAGGAGTAGTGGGCTAGGCCTTGCCCAATTCCTCGCTATCGACGACATCGATTATCCGTTGGATCTTATTTTATGAACTCTTACCAGCAACTTGAAAAACTCCGATTTATGTAATAATTCAGTACTTAAATTTGAGGTTTCCTGTTTTATTGTATTTCTTCTTTGACTCACCTTTGAGTGAGTATGTGGTATTTGATCCTGGTTAAGTGGCTTTATCAGACTAGATCTGAGGGACTGATGGGTTATTCCGATTGAAGTGTGTTGCGGCCCTTGAGGCGTGACTTAGGCACTTAAGCTGGAATAATTCTGGCGGTTCTGCCACAGCAGCTGATGAAGATATATTTCAAACCTCTTCAAAACCTCTCCTATTATATCATATAGAGGAAACCGAAGCCCCACCCTGAAGAAACTTTTAAACACATCGACTTCCTCCTCCTTCGGCTCCGGGATCACTTCCTCATCAGCAAAGCGAATAAGTTTACTCTCATCTTCCCCAAAATAGCCTAGTTTCTTCATCATAACCAGGTCCTCCGCAGACACGGTAGATTTTAACAAATTCAATATGGCTCGGTTTTGACGGGCTTAGAATATTGTTATCTTCTTCGTTTTCATCATCATTCCTGTCCTCAACCACAGTCTGCTCAGCTTCGACAGTTTCACCTTCGGCAACAGCTCTATCCGATACAACTAGACCTAATCGCCTCATCACTTCCGATATTGGCACTATTTCTATCACTTCAGCAACATCTCCCTCACGGGACACCCTAGCAGTGGATCGTACTCGGGCCATTTCAAGTGTTGCGGTTCCTTAAAACGAAGCTAACTTCGAATGATGAAGAATGTGTTTGGAAAGCACAATCCAGAAATCTTTGGCTTTGGTTAAAATTTTTAACAGCACAACAGTGCGATGGCAATGAATGATGTGGTAACTTCTCACCAACCTGTCTGCTTATATAGTGCTGCAGGGGAAGAAAGTGGACCACCAGACTGTCTACACTGACTGAGCGGTGGATCGGCCGACGCTCAGAATATTTTAATCGTTTTTCGACAACAAGCTCAGGGAAGGTGTTTTCGGACCTTCGGCATTCTGAAGCCTCTATGATTTTCTAGCACTGACCGAGCTCGTTACGAAAAAACGATCTCGTTACGAAAAAGGTGGACCACCAGACTGTCTACACTGACCGAGCTCGTTACAAAAAACGATCTAGCACCGCGAAGGGGTTACTGTTGGGGGTCTTCTCCTCCAACGAAGGTCCTCAAAACAAAAACACCTTCGGCAAGATAATAAAAAAGCTCACCGAAGCTATCATCAACTTTGGCTCAGTTTCTCAAGATGAAGGCCTTGTCTATAAGCAGCGTTGCAGATTGCCGAAGCTCAATAGCTTTGGCTCGGACCAAGCAAAAAAGTAAAAGAGTAAATATACCTTATTAGCTTTAGTCGCTTGTAGATAAACGTTCAGGGATATGGATGTAATTTCACCCGGGCAGTGTCCCGAGCCTATAAATAGATGAACAGTAACCCCCGAAGGTATCAATGTAATATTAACATTGTTTATATTCATTTCTATTTTATGGGATATAAAAATAAATCAATTAATGAAATGTAGTTATCATATTTATCCTTTTGCATTCCTAATCGCATATTAAATGATGAAGGTATGTCTTTCTTAACCTTTGTCTGATGAAGCTTTATACCCACGAGGAGATAATGCTTCGGTTAGACGAAGGTCTGTAATGACTAAAGATTGTGTTGCCTTGTTCTTGATATATAGCATTTGAGAACAAGTGACCAACATTGTAGATATTTATGCAGTGTGGTACACCGTGTAAAAATCAGTTTCTTGCTGCATGCACACAAATTTAGGATGACAAAGAATGTGCATTGAAAGGAAATAAATTGGTATGCATGGAAACCAAAAAATCTTATTTAAATAGTTAATTTCGTTTCAGATTCATTTAAATTTGTATCAGTATATATCATACCAATTTGATAATTGTGTAGAAAACTAGCCGATCTACATTGAAGTTCTATGATTTTATATGTAGGACACTTAGCTTTCTACATATAGTGCGATGAAAATTTCTTGAAACAGTCTCAAATTTTTACCATAGTCTCTACATATGATATCATGGCATGTCGACAAGTTTCATGATTTTTTGACATTGTATGTATTTTATACAATTTTAAAACAACTGGATGACAAGTTCACAACCATGTTTCGTGAGCATGGTGCTAAAAAATTCCCGTCTGTTTCTGAAATAGGTCGTAACTTGTGCTAAATAACATGGACATCATTTTTGCATTCACCGTTATCCATTTTTCGAGTGACATGCAATTTAAATCTGAATCATCCGAAGAAATTCAATTAAACAAACTAAATCAAATAGCTATAGCAAAAACTTTGATAATTGTGCCAAAATTGAACATGTAAGTCTATATAATGTAGGTGTTGGTCACTTGTTCTCAAATGCTATGAATCAAGAACAAGGCAACACAAATGTTAATGGTTAAAGACCTTCGTCCTTCGAAGCATTATCTCTTTTAGGATATAATGATCTTCGGACGAAGGTCAAGAAGGATATGCCTTCATCATTTTAATAAGCAAGAATGTAAACAGAGACATATGAAATGCAAAGGGAATATGAATAATCATTTCAAATCATTAGACTATTCATATTCTTTATTATATAAATATGAACAAATATCAATGATATTAATATTACATTTATACCTTCGGCTTGACAGAAGGTAGGAAAGTAAGTATGGTGCCCGAGCGATTACAATTCAGCGTGAACAGTACGGGGATACTGTTCATCTATTTATAGACACGGGACGCAACCTAAACAAAATTACATTCGTGTCCTTGATAACTAATTATGATCATAATACAAATTATTAGGGACTATGTGGTCTTTTCCTCTTTAAGTCGGTGCCATCCTTCGTCTTAGGCATGCCACCATGCCGAAGCTCTTTCAATTGTAGCTTCGGCATATATCTTCATGTCGTACCTGCTTGCATATCATCCTGCCGAAGGTGTTTTTGCTTAGAGGACCTTCGGCGAAGAAGAAGGCCCCCAATAGTAGGAAAACACCACTAAAAAGTTTGGTGAAAAAAATAAAAAATGCAAATATTTTTTGTCGGGTGTCTTGGGAAGACACTCGGAACAGCGTTCTTTGCCGAGTGTCTGATCGAAGACACTCGGCAAAGAATTTATATAAAAAATAAAACAATCTTTACCGAGTGCTAGCCATGGGGTACTCGGCAAAGTGTATTTTAAATAAAAAAAATCTTTGTCGAGTGACAGATCGCGGGCACTCGACAAAGTCTGTTAACATAGTCGCGGGCACTGCACCAGTGTTCTTCTCTTCACTTCTAACACAAACGCCGCCACGGCCCATCCCCACCGCCGTCGCGCCGCCCCAACCATCTCCAGCGCCACCCCTGCCGCCCCGGCCAACCCCGCCTCGGCCACCACGAACCCCGCCACCCCAGCCATTTCCTGCGCAATCGCCACCCCGACCATCTCCGCCCTCTGCGCCTCAGCCACCACTGTCGGGCTGTCCCGACCGCCGCCCGGCCGTCTCCACCACTTCTCGGCCGCCTCCGGCCATCCTCCCCAGCTAACCCCACACTACTCCGCCCACCGCTAAGGTATACATTTCTAGTATATGCGTATGGCTGATCTATACGAAACTACATGCTATTGAAAATGTAGTTTCCATGTAGTGTATATGCTATCGAAACATTTAGGCATGTAGATGGTATACATGTAGTTATGTAAATGTAGTATATATATTATAAATGACCTTTTAGTTTCCATGTAGTATATATAATATAAACGTAGTTTGCATGTAGTTATGTAGTCTTTTTGTGCTATCTCTCATGGATTGAATATATATACGCGATTGGCGGCCATCGTGTCGTTGATGTATATCGGCGTGTCAGTCATCGTGTTGCTACTTTTATTTGCAGGCTTTGGAAACCTCCCCGTGCAGGGGAGGTGCTGCCAAATTTTTTTGTTGATAGGCTTGTTTATTTTTTTGCAGAGATCTTCCTAGCAGTTGTGGGTCTGCTTGCACCGCGACGCGTCCCCACTGCACTGACCCACCACAGCCCAGCTAGCTATACTCCACCGTCACCCTAGGTATAACCTATTAGGACATATCCTCACCTATTAGAAGGTAGGAACGTAGTTTACATGTATTACATGTTTATATTAAACTATACTTAGTTATATATGGAGATGGAGGCGAGGATGATGGCAGCACGGGAGGCCCGCTTGGCAGATCAACAGAGGATGACATAGATGTTCTAGTACATGTAGAGCCTTGGTGCCGCACAGGGTTTTGCTCCACCACCTCCGTTGATCCCTCCAGTTGACCCTGCTCAGTTCCATACTCCTATGAGTATCAAAATTCCAGTCCTGCATGATATATATTTATCTAGTATAACACAGGCAATCTCTTCTCTGTCCAGGGACAATCTGAGTGGCATCCAACAACCCTCATGGATCGCCTAGCCCATCGCCGCACCAGTCTAGCCGCCCACCTCGCTCATGATCTTCTCTTAACTTGCGTGATAAAATTTTCCTGAACTTACGTTTGTGAAAAACATATGTTTTAGAGTTGTGTGATACTTATTTTGGTGAATCTTGGTATGAACATAGACATGTTTGTGAAAAACTTGTGAGATTTGTGTTTTTGTGAAATATGTGGTCTTTATTATGTATGTGATGATAATGTGATATCTATGATGTATATGTGATTACTATGTGATATATCTTTTGTTTGTTTGGATGGAATAGTAAAAACAAATTAAAAGGGGTAATCTAGTCACTTTGCCAAGTGTTACAATCGGCAAAGAGGTACTTTGCCAAGTGTCAATTTCATAGTTCTCGGCGAAGAAGGCACACCTGGGCACCGGTAAAGCCTCTTTGCCGAGTGTTGTGGCCTTGGCACTTAGCAAAGAAGCAAGCATTATCGAGTGCCTCCTAGAGCACTTGGCAAAAGGGCCTGCTGGTGATCCATTTGCCAAGTGCTAGTCTGGTGGGCACTCTGCAAAGAGGGGGCCTTTGCCGAGTGCCATCTAATACACTCGGCAAGGGCCCTGGTAAAGAGGCTCATGTGGGGCTTCCTCGTCGAGTGTCAGTATAGTGGACACTCGGCAAAGAGTGAGCCTTTATCGAGTGTCGGCACAGACTCCGTCGCCGTTACCTAGCGCCGTGATGGAGAATTTTCTTTGCCGAGTACCGGCTGACACTCGGCAAAGTCTTTATCAAGTGCCCGATAAAAGGTACTCGTCAAAGAAGCCTTTACCGATGTATAGTTTACTGATCTTTCTTTGTCGAGTATCACACTCGGCAAAGCCTTCGCTGAGTGTTTTGCGGGCTTTGCCGAGTGCTTCAGACACTCGGCAAAGAAGATGTTTCTGGTAGTGTAAGGCACCTTCAAAATTTAGCCAACAAGTCGAAGGAAAAAAGGACAACCTCGCCCTTGGCATGTAAAATAGGGTAAATGTATAGGCCTAAGGTCACGATTGTAAATTCGCTAGAGTTGTACCCTTTCGACTATAAATAGAGGAACAATACCATGCATAAATTACGTTTTTTGAACCCCAAACATCTGGTTGCTCAGCCTTCGAAGGTACCTTCAGGAGTATATCTCGTGTAAAGCCGAAGGTATATTTGTAATTTTTAGTACTTATCAAGAAATGAAATAAATGTGAATATACACGTCCAGATAAGAGATAAGTTTTAGTCCTCTTTACTTACATGATGATTTGACTACCTTTGTTGAAATATCCTATTGCCTTCTCCAACTGATTAACCATCGTAGAAGAGTTAATTAGGTGGGAGAAGCTTTTATGTTTTAACTTGTGTTGCCTTGTCTTTTGATATCTTTTAGAGATAAAAAAGAAATGACCAACAAATATCAAAGTCCATCTTTAATCCCGGTCTATGCAGTCGGGACTAAAGATTGACTGGTTAAGCCCTCATTATCCAATACGATTTGGAAATCCAATATTATATTTGGTTCTCAACGGATACCGATCGCCTATTCTTCAACAACATTTTGTTTCTAGTTTTAAGACTTAGATATATAACAAAAGACTTACACCTCCCACCTATCACGCCCGTGCAGTGGCGACGCTCTACAAATAGGATATGTTTGGTTTGAGGAACGACTCTATTCTAAATGAGGTGTTGAATTATAAGTTCATTCCTTAAATTTAGTGGGATGGTCATATTCGTCATGTTAGTACTAACTAACTAACTTTAAGGAATAAGGTGGTGATGAATCAACTCATTCTATTATACAAGCTAAACAAAAATAGTGAGGAGTGAGAAGATAATGAACTAGCTTATTTCTCAAACCAAACACCTTACTTGTTCACATATGTTCACATATGTCAAACATTTCATTTTCGCGAGCCGTGAAGTGTGACGAAGTTGCACATACAATAGAAGGAACCAAGCAACTTGTAAATAACAAACCTCTTTGATTTATTTATAAAATATTATTCATATATCACGTGGAAAGTCATGCGCTGCAACAAGCCCGTGCCTAGATATAATATCAGTTGCCATCGTTCGCAGGCACAATATATCAGTAGGGCTTCATCCCGGCAATGTTGCCGCGGGGCTCGTAGTTGCAGATGATAAAGACGCCACGGTTGTCGCGGCACACGACGCGCGCGCAGCCGATGCTTGTAGTGGCGCGCCACACCACCTGCGTGTAGTGGCCACACACCTTGCCGGCGGCGCAGCTGTTGGTGGCGTAGTTGTACCACTGTTTCTCGTCTACCCACGATCGCACTGCGTCCACCGCCTTCCAATCGAAGCCGGCGGACCCCCAGAAGATGTTCTCCCCGTAGGGCCCGCCCGAGTGCTGGAGACGGCAGTCGCCGGCCCTCTGTGCGGCGTACTTCTCCGCGAACTGCTGCAGCTTCGTGCTCCAGGTCACCGGGCCAACACCGACGGCGGCACGGGCGCTGTTTTGGGGAGTGAGGTAGTCTTGAGGCGAGTTCTCAGAGTAGGAAGGGTGCACGGCAGTGGCAGCTGCCATGACCAGCCACAGGAGCAAGACTGCGAGCTTGTTGGATGCCTCCATTGTAGAAGCTGCTACCTAGGGAGGCAGCCGGGATGTGTGTATGTGACCTAATTGTGTGTGTGCGTGAGTTTAATTTGTGGATGCTATACTGCAAATATGTGGGGGCTATTTATAGTGGAGAGCATGTGAATTTTCTCCGGTATGCTTGGAAAAATAGTCCTGTTGCACGTAAATATGGCCGGCATGCCAATCTTTTCTACGTATGAGTTCAAGGGGCATAGAATTCCACGAACAGGACATGCATAGCGTTGAGGCAACTTTGATTCGGTTAGGTGCATTTATATATTGTACAGATCAAAGGACGACCTCATGGAATGGTCAATTCGTGCATGCTGTCTAGTCTAAAATGCAGTTGAAGTCAAACGGATAAGATGCATTCTTATTTGTATTTCTGTTACGAGTGTGTAAAGTTTGAACTTACGACATTCAACGATGTTGTGTATCATGAGTCTATTGCTCAAATTTAGTAGGTGACCCCATTTCTTACGTTAGTGCTAACTAACTAACTAACTATAAGGAATGAGATGAGATGGTTATGAATCGACTCATTCTATTTCACAAACCAAATAAAAAAGTAAGGAGCAAGAACATAATAGACTAGCTTATTACTACAAACACCCTATTATATTCGCTCGCACCTCTGTTCGCAGCACAGCGAACCTCCCGAATTTTTTTGTATTTTAGCCTATTTTATGAAAAATATTCACGTTTAGACCATTGAAATACTTAATAGCAGTTTTAGACCCTTTGCTTGGCGCCAAGAGACATGGCACTGAGCTAACACAACTCGATGCTATAGATCTTGGCACCGAGTTAGCTGCAGCGTTGGCTAGCGAGGGCTGACGTGGCGTCGACGTGGCCCGAGCTCGACGTCGTAGATCTTGACACCGAGCTCGGAACAAAAATATCTCCCGCGCGCCGTTCTCTCTCCCCGCTGGTCTTTCTCTCCCCACCGAGCTCTATCACCGCCGGCCACCGCGCCGTCCGGCCACTCCGCCCGACCACAGTGTCGGGCCACCGCGCGTGAGCCAACCAGCCACTCAGCCGCCAGCGCAGCGAGTCAAGTATTTTTTAATTTTTTAATTACTTAGCACATTTTTAGTATATGGAGGAAAGTTAGTGAGTATATAGTTAGTATATGGTTAGCATTTTGTTTACCTAACCATATAGTTAGTGATTATATAGTTCGTAAATTGTTAGCATATGTTTAGCATATTGTTAGTATATTGGATGGCGAAAAGTTGGTGAGTATATAGTTAGCATATATTTAGCATATTATTTAGCACATTGTTTATCATATGGTTAGCTTATTGTTTATTATGTAGCTATCATGTAGTTTTCTGTGTTGGTTAGTGTGCATGGCAGCCATCGTGTTGTTGTTTCTTTGCAGGTTTTAGAAACCACACTGTATAGGGGAGGTGCTGCTGAATTTTTTACTGACAATACTAATTTTTTTGTACATAGGATTCCGTCCAACTCGACCTTCGCCACCGTTAGCTTGACTCGTTCGCGATCTTAGGTATACATTGTTTTCGTATATTATTAGTAGATTATGTAACTTTGTTTGTTGTGGTCATTTAATAGTTACTATATAGTTATTAAGTAGTAAGTAGCTATTACTTATTTATTTCTTAGTAAGTACTTAGGCATTAGTAGATTAGTAAGTAGCTATTAATTATTTATTACTTAGTAAGTATTTAGGCATTAGTAATTAGTTAGACATTATTGAGTTATGAATCCATGTTTGCAATAGATGGACACCCTAGTGACACTATACCATAGAGGTAGCGTGGAGGAAGATGTTCAAGGGAATGTTAGTTTTGATGGAATGAAGGTGACTGTGATGTTCGATGAAAGGCATTCTTTTGGCCAGATTTTCGCTAGAGCTTGTGAGGAGATTAGTTGCAATTTAAACAACCCTGGCATATTAATTGAGGGTTTATGGTGCCATGTTGCATCTGGGACAATATTCTGACGGTTGGTCTCCATTGGCTCTAAAGATGAATGGGTGAAATTGATAAACCCAACGGGTAGAAGGGTGCCCGATCTTTCGATGAGAGATGATGGAGGTGGAAAAACTTGTTGGAGAACGACGTTGGATGTCCGACTACCACAACCAAGATGGTGTGGCGCCTTGAGCGACAGGTACACCGTCTCCTGATAACTACGATTTGGGGTGGAGGTCGACGTTGTGCAATCCGACTACAACAACCACAAGGGTGCTGCGCCTTAGTGATAGTTACACCGGCTCCTGTTGTTTCTGCTCTTGCCGTGTGAAGAACAGCCTTAAATAGAGGACAAGCAAAAACAAGATAAAAAGTAGATGCTCGCGGATCTGATAGAGTTGGGGTTCTGTTTCAAGTATCCGGGTGGTCTAGCCGACCCACACGTTTACAAGGAAGTAGCAAAGGCTAAACTTACATCAAACAAAAACCCAAGTTCTTTGGTGGCTGCTAGTTGCTTAAATAGAGGAATAGAAAGAAGTTCTAGTGGAGAACGAAGCTCTCTTGACAGTTTCTGGACGTGTCGTTTGGTTTCTCCCATTGATTCTTCATCCTCCAGAAAGTAGACGAAGAGAGCTTTCCAACAAGTACTTATTTGCACTAAACAACCTTGGGAGATAAAAGATATGCTCCATTTAATATGGTGCTTGCTGCAGTTACGAATTCCCTCGGGCTGGTGGAGTCAAGAAGTTCTCTCGACAGTTTCTGGACGCCTCATTTGGTATCTCTAATTGATTCTTTCTCCACCAAGAAGTAGACGAAGAGTGCTTTCCATCAAGTGCTTATTTGCCTTCATTGGCCTTGGGAGTTGAAAGACGAAGAGTCACTGCTGCAGTTACGAAATCCCTTCGAGTCCAACAAATTTAATCACATTTCTGCCTTCTTCACTCCAAGATGGTTCAACTCCTAAACACCTAAGCATAATAAATTTATCACCATGCTTTAGTACCTCATTTAAAGAAGAATTAGCTTCAACAGCAAGGAACGAGTTCACCTGATAATTAATTTTACGTGCACGGGCTCATGTCATTGGTCCTTGATTAGCTACGAATGGTGTAGGGGTCACTGGTGTGGTTGTATCAATAATAGTGATGTCCTCATCATCCTCCCCTTCTTGCAACAAAGTCGTCCTCGACTCAAACGTGTCGTTCTCTCCCAAGTATGGTGTCAAATCTGCAATGTTAAAAGAGGAACTAACCCCAAAATCTGCAGGCAATTCAACTTTATATGCATTATCATTAATTTTGTGAAGCACTTTGAAGGGTCCAGCAGCTCTAGGTTGTAATTTAGATTTACGCAAATCAGGGAATCTATCTTTCCTTAAATGCACCCATACTAAATCACCAAGTTCAAAGGTAACATGCATTCTACCCTTGCTACCTGCTTGTTCATACTTAGCATTCATGGCTTTAATATTTGGGATGGCGACTTTATAATCAGTTCAGCACGGCAAGAAGCATCAAAATTCATTTTTCAGAATGTGGGATGGCGACAAGATCAATAGGAGCACGAGGGACAAAACCATACACAATTTCAAAAGGGCATAGTTTAGTTGTAGAATGCAGCGAATGATTATAAGCTAACTCAATGTGAGGCAAACATTCTTCCCATAATTTGATGTTATGTTTCAGAGTAGCCCTAAGCACGGTAGATAAACTACGGTTTATGACTTCAGTTTGTCCATCGGTTTGAGGGTGACAAGTAGTAGAAAAGAGCAATTTAGTTCCCAACTTAGGCCATAATGTTTTCCAAAAATGACTAAGAAATTTAGTATCTCTATCAGAAACAATAGTGTTTGGAACCCCGTGCAAACGAACAACTTCCCGAAAGAACAAATCAGCAACATGGGTAGCATCATCAGTTTTGTGACATGGTATAAAGTGTGCCATTTTAGAAAATCTGTCCACAATAATAGAAATACTATCCCTCCCCTTCTTTGTTCTAGGCAGTCCTAAAACGAAGTCCATAGAAATATCTTCCCATGGTGCACTAGGAACAGGGACAGGCATGTATAAACCATGTGGATTAAGACGGGACTTAGCTTTTTGACAAGTGGTGCAACGAGCAACAAATCGCTCCACGTCTCTTCTCATCTTTAGCCAAAAGAAATGGCTTGCTAATATGTCTTCTGTCTTCTTCACACCAAAATGTCCCATCAACCAACCTCCATGTGCTTCCTGTAATAATAATAAACGCACAGAACACAAATTTGTTCCATGTCCTTCCTTCTTTACATTGTAAAAGCACATCTTTGAAATCAGAATCAAAAGCATATTGTTGTTTAATTGTCTCCAAGCCAAAAATCTTAAAATCTAGTTGGGACAACATGGTGTACCGACGAGTCAAAGCATCTGCAATGACATTATCTTTTCCTTTTTTATGTTTGATCACATAGGGAAAAGATTCAATAAATTCGACCCACTTGGCATGCCTACAGTTCAGATTTGTTTGTCTCCTTAGATGCTTCAAAGATTCATGATCAGAATGTATAACAAATTCTTTAGGCCATAAGTAGTGTTGCCATGTTTCCAAAGTTTGAACCAAAGCATATAATTCTTTATCATAAGTGGAATAGTTCAAACTAGGTCCATTCAGTTTCTCACTAAAATAAGCAACATGCTTCCCTTCTTGCAACAAGACACCACCCAAACCAATACTGCTAGCATCACATTCCAATTCATAAGTCTTATTAAAATCAGGTAATTAGAGAAGGGGTGTATGAGTTAACCTATCCTTCAAAGTCTCAAATGCATCCTCTTGCGCTTTGCCCCAAGAAAATGTAGCACCCTTCTTCGTAAGCTCGTGTAGCGGCCCTGCGATGGTGCTGAAATCTTTCACAAATCGACGATAGAACCCAACGAGCCCGAGAAAGCTTCGGACTTGCGTGACCGTGGTAGGGACTGGCCAGCTATGTATGGCCTCCACCTTAGCCTGATCAACTTCAATTCCCTGTGGTGTCACAACATAGCCAAGAAAAGAGACACGGTCTATGCAAAATGTGCACTTGTCAAGGTTACCAAACAAGCGTGCTTCACGGAAAGCATTAAAAACAGCACGTAGATGATTAAGATGATCTACTAGACATTTGCTATAGATCAAGATGTCATAAAAGTAGACGACCAAAAATCTTCTAATGAAAGCACATAAAACCTCATTCATTAATCTCATGAAAGTACTAGGTGCATTAGTAAGACCAAAAGGCATGACTAACCACTCGTACAAACCAAACTTGGTTTTAAATGCTGTTTTCCATTCATCTCCTAGCTTCATGCGAATTTGGTGATATCCACTACGTAAGTCAATCTTAGAGAAAATCATCGAGCCACTAAGTTCATCCAGCATATCATCTAACCTAGGGATAGGATGATGATACCTGATGGTAATGTTATTAATTGCTCGACAATCTACACACATGCGCCATGAGCCATCTTTCTTTGGGACTAGTAAAACAGGGACAAAGCAAGGACTAAGGGACTCATGCACATAACCTTTATCGAGCAATTCTTGTACTTGTTGCTGAATCTCCTTGGTTTCTTCTGGGTTCGTCCTGTATGGCGCTCGGTTTGGCAAGGAAGCCCCTGGGATGAGGTCAATCTGATGTTCAATTCCTTTTATCTGTGGCAGCCTAGGTGGCACTTCTTTTGGAAATACATCAGCATAGTCCTGCAAAACATTAGTGATAGTAGAAGGCAAAGTAGATGGTATGTTGTGAAGTGAGAACAAAGCATCCTTGCATATAAACACATAGCAGATTGCATCAACATTGTTTAATTCAAGTAAATCAGATTTGGAAGCAAGGAAACAAGCACTTTTCAGTTGTATTTCATTTTTCCTTACATGAGTAGATTTAGAATTATCACTCTTAGGTTGTACCAATTCCTTTGTAACATCTAGATTTTTATTATGAACATATTTGTTTTTCTCTTTGCATGCTCTAGCAACTTCATCTTTCAAGATAGCATCGGGGGACATAGGGTGCAAAACAAGCTTCTTCTCATTATGCATAAAAGAGTATTGATTTGTTTTACCATGATGCACGGTGTCCTTATCAAATTGCCATGGTCTACCAAATAACATAGATCAAGCTTGCATGGGTACCACATCACAATCAATATAATCATGGTATGAACCAATTGTAAATTCCACACGGACCATACGTGTTACCTTAAGCTTACCACTGTCGTTGAACCATTGGATGTAGTAGGGGTTTGGATGTGGAAGCGTTTTCAGCCCAAGACTCTCTACCATGGTGGTGCTTGCTAAGTTGTTACAGCTTCCTCCATCAATTATAATACGACAAGATCGTTCCAAAACTACACATTTAGTTTGGAACAGGTTGTGTCACTGGTTTTGTTCAGCTTTAATAATTTGGGCGCTCAAGACACGTCTTACAACCAGGTTCTCATAGTGTTCAACATATGCAGCCCCAATGTGCTCTACATCATCATTCTCCTTTTCTGCATCTTGGGCAGCAAGCATGGCATATTTATCATTATCTAAATCGCTGGCTGATGAGTACTCACCATTTTCTCTTATAATTAGCACACACTTGCTTGGGCAGACCCTTCGGATGTGCCCAAATCCTTTACATTGGAGGCACTTGATGTCCTTTGTTCTTCCCGTGGAAGCAATAGAAGATGATTTGGCTGCACCTTAGGAGGATGCTTTCCCTGTCTCAATAGCACGAGAAGGTGCTGATTTCGATGTTGTTGTGGATGACCGGTTGGAAACATCTCCCTGAAAATCATGGTTAGTGCTAGCAGCACTAGTGCGGGGCTGCCATGGTGTATTACGATCTTCATAAGTGTTAGCTCTCATGCGTCGTCCCTGCACTTCCCTTTCAGCCTTACAAGCAAAATGGAATAATTGAGTAATGTTATTGTAGTCCTTGTAAGCTAAGATATCTTGAATTTCTCTTGTCAAACCACCCACGAACCTAGACATTGCAGCCTCTTCATTTTCTACCAGACCACATCTTAGCATGCCTATTTGTAATTCTTGATAATACTCCTCAACAGATTTGTTACCTTGCCTAAGCTGTTGTAATTTATGTAATAAGTCACGAGCATAATAGGAAGGAAGAAAACGACTACGCATGATTCTTTTTAAAGCATTCCAAGTTTGTGGTATGGCAGCTGGGTGTGTAGTTTGGTACTCATGCCACCAAATAGAAGGCAAAGTTAGTGAATTCACTAGTAGCAGCTTTAACCTTGTTAACTTCAGAAAATTCATAGCATGCAAATTTTTGATCTACCGATAGTTCCCAAGTTAGATATGCATCAGGATCATATTTTCCATCAAAAGGTGGTATTGAAAATTTAATTCTTCCTAGAGAATCATCATTTTTACGTACCTCACGTCGTGGAGGTCGACCACCCATGCCATGATGATCGCGTCGTTGGTGTCATCGATGCCTATTAGATCGGTCCTCATGCTCGGTGTCCGCTGAATACTCCATATCATCATCTCTTATTGTACTAGCAATGGAACCATTACCGTCATTATCACCTTGTTGCCTACCTTCACTCCCAAATTGTTCCATCCTATCTAATCATGTAATAATTGCTGCAAGAGAGGTGTTAGTACAGCAAGTGTTTGTTCCAATGTGGTCAATGTGTTGTTGGCAACAATTTGTGCTTTTTGTAATTGACCAATGCGCTCATTGTTTACTTGAACATCTTCGTTGAGAGCATCTGTGTGCATCCTTACTTGACATTCAAAATGTTGAATGATGCCCGCTGTTCGTGGAGAATGTGGAGGCCGCGCATTTGCATCCTCTGCCATGGTTAGTGCAAAAGAGATACAAAAACAAGTAATGCAGCCTAGTAGTTGCTAGGATGTGGATGGATAAATGCTGCCTCACTAGCAAGAAATCAAGCTCTTACAAATTCTCACCACACAATACAGGAGGTGCCGACAAATAGCAAGAACAACAACAACGGTGGCAGCTAGCACAACCTGGTGGTGTTGTAGAAAAATTTGTGGATTTATAGGTAGCTGCAATTTCAATAATTCCAATGAATAGCTAGTACCACGTTAGCCACAACAAGTTGAATAAATGTTCCACAATGGTGTTGTGCTGGTCCTAGTCCAAACCGTAATAGAGATGCGAGCCGTTACACAAATAGTATCACCAAAAGCTCAGAACAGCAATCTGATTTCTGAAACTATAAAAAGAAGGCACACAAACTGCCTTTTGTTTTGTTGCACTTACAAATTTTATCTACCAAAATTCAGAACTGGTTTTTTCTCTCTCTTTTATTGCACGTGTCTTTTTTTTGTTTTGCTGATTAGTGCGGCTTTTTTATGCACTCGCCTTATGCTTTCTCTTCTTTTTGGTTGAATTGCAGCAAGAGGTATAAACTGGTGATTGAAACAAGGTGGCGTGAACTCGAAACTCTAACGGTAAGAAAACTTTAGACTAGCAACTTGACCCAAATGCAGCAACCATGAATTCAACAAGTCGAAAACTAAGTAGTAAAGCAAAGGCTCAAACTGTTTTTAGGTGAATTTCTGCTCTAAATATATCTTTGGGCAAAAGTGGACTATACGTAAGAAAACAGCGAAGAAAAGTAAATCTCTCACCGATAAACCTTGCTCTGATACCAACTGATGTGCACCCGTTGGGTGAATGCCCGATCTTTCGATGAGAGGGTGTGGAATAACTCGATTGGTGGAGGAGACGACGTTCACGACCCGACTACAGCCTTCCAAAGACGTTGCGCCTTAGCAACCGATACACCACCTCCTATGGCTGTCACGATCTTGTGGAGAGTGACACCCTGGCCACTAGGGCACTCGTCATGCAAGCAATCGAAGAACTAGCAAGAACAAGTAGAACAAGTACTGAATTACCTGATGTAAATTGTAGGTTTCAAAATCAAACTCCAATATGGTGGGGTGCCGAAGACAAGAAGACGAGCGGCTGAACCAGCACGCGCGCTTACAAGCAAGTAGCGAGAGCTAAACTTGACCTAACAAAACCCGCTATTCTTGGTGGCGGCTAGGGGGTTTATAAACATGGGAGGACGACCACAAGGGTATTGGGGTCGTGCTGCAACCCTAGGATGCGTTTCTAATGGACCCAACTTGATACACGACCCATTGGGCCAAAATAGGGTGACGCAGCACCATGGGCAGAAAAGGCAAGAAATGTCTCGGTAAGGAAACAATGATTACAGCGGCCTCAGAATAGATATTACTATAATTCTGGATCCATATGAAAGTAGACTTGATAAGCTTTCCATGTTGTGCTTGAACATTCCAATCCGAGCCCGCATGTGACCGTCACAAGTTGGTGTTCTTCTGCAGTCCGAATCCAGCATGTTCAAATCCTTTTTCCTTTCGATCTTCTCACTGTTTCCTAAGAAAAACAAGAATGCACGGGGGTCTCCATGGTCTAAATATGATGGACATGAACTCAAGAGTGTAATCACCTGATGGTTGAGTTGACAAGCACGAGCGCGAGTAATGGGACCAGAAATTGGTACTTGTATTGGCATAGATGTATCAGTAGTGTGGATGTCTTCGTCATTCTCCCCTTCTTGCATTTGAGTCGTCCTCGACTCAAGCTCAACTTCCTCTCCCAAGTAGGGCTTTAAATCTGCAATGTTAAATGTGGGGCTAACCCCAAAGTCTGTAGGCAGATCTAGCCTATACGCATTGTCGTTAATTTTCTCTAGCACTTTAAACGGTCCATCGACTCGAGGAAACAATTTAGATTTTCGCAATTCAGGAAACCTTTCCTTTCTCAAATGCAACCAAACTAAATTTCCAGGTTCAAAATTTACTTCCTTTCTGCCTTTATCACTAGCAAACTTATATCTAGCATTCATACGCTCTATGTTTTCTTTAGTAGTTTCATGCAGTTTTAACATCAATTCAGCACGCCTAGTAGCATCAAAATTTAGTTTTTCAGAAGATGGCAAAGGCATTAAATCAATAGGAGCACGAGGCAACAAACCATATACAATCTGAAATGGTCACATCTTTGTAGTAGAATGCAATGATCGATTATAAGCAAATTCAACATGAGGCAAACAGTCCTCCCACATCTTAATATTCTTCTTTAGAACAGCCCTTAACATAGTAGACAAAGTTCTATTCACAACTTTAGTTTGACCATCAGTTTGGGGATGACATAAAAGCTTAGTCCCCAATTTTGCCCACAAAGTACTCCAAAAATGACTAAGAAATTTAGCATCACGATCAGAAACGATTGTGTTGGGCACACCATGCAAGTGAACAATTTCACGAAAGAACAAGTCAGCAATATGAGTAGCATCATCAGTTTTATGACATGGTATGAAATGTGCCATCTTAGAAAATCTGTCAACAACCACAAACACGCTATCACGTCCCTTCCTAGTCCTAGGCAATCCCAACACAAAATCCATAGAAATATATTCCCAAGGAGCACTAGGGACGGGTAGAGGCAAATACAAACCGTGTGGATTTAACCGTGACTTCGCCTTTTGACATGTCGTGCAATGAGCAACCAATCTCGCCACATCTCTTCTCATCTTGGGCCAAATAAATGACCAGCAAGTATGTCCTCCATTTTCTTTGCTCCAAAATGTCCCATTAAGCCACCTCCATATGCTTCCTGTAACAACAACAAACGAACGGAGCTAGCTGGAATGCATAGCTTGTTAGCTCTAAACACAAACCCATCACTAACGATATATTTGTTCCATCCTTTCCCATCTTTACAATGTAGCAACACATCTTTAAAATCAGCATCATGAACATATTGGTCTTTAATCGTCTCTAATCCAAAGATTTTGTAGTCAAGTTGATTCAGCAAAGTATATCTCCTAGACAAAGCGTCAGCAATTATATTTGTGGCGGAACCGCCTGAATTATTCCGACTTAAGTGCCTAAGTCCCGCCTTAGAGGCTAGACCACACTTAAATGGGAATAACACGTCAGTCCCTCGGATCTAGTCCGACAAGGCGACTAACAGGATCAAGTACCACGTACTCACTCGATGGTGAGGCACAGAGCAAATACAATAAAGCATAAAACCATACATAAAGGGAGTATTAAATTTATTACATCATCATCGGAGTTTTAGCAAAAGTAGTAATCAATGTTCGGAATGCAGCGGAAATAAACTAACGATAAATGGAGGGATGGGAAGCCTGTTGTTGGAACTTGCACTCCGTGCAAGATGATCCAACGGGGGAGTGAAAGTTACGCAAACAAGGTTTTAGCTCAGGAAGGCGATTGCTCCATAATCTCGCCTCTCAAGGGCACTATGCGGGGGTATTTATAGGTGCCTGAGTGCCCAGCATCTTGAGTTAAGGATGCATGTGCCCTCAGGCACCCAGGTTATCCCCGGAATATTCCCGTAAAGCAGGGTTACAGACTGTAATTACAGGGAAGCCTTTACAAATTAGGCTCGTAATGCGTAGCGGCCACGCAGGGCCTATTACAATGGGCCGGATCACGCGTGGGCCTCCATGTTAGACGAGACCGCGGGATGGGACGGCCTCGTCATAGGCCTTCGTCCTGCGACGCGTGGGACGAAGGGTAAAGTCTGCCAGTCATCTTGTCTCCATTGGTGCAGCGAGACTGGCGAAGGCATCGAGCAAAGGGTGGCGTCTTCGCCTTCGCCCCAACATTTGCCCTCCGAGGGACCAGTTCGACTAAGTCATCTGGTGCCGAAGGCGTCGCTAGATGGTGGAGACACTGCCCTCGCTCGAAGTGGTTCCGTGGGGGTTTTTGACATGACCGTTGATTGACGCCGCACTGTTGGATTGCGGGTTTCCCGAAGCGTCGCGCCCTGTGTATAAAAAGGGGGTGGGGCGGCGCGGATTGAAATTTACCTTTCTGTGCGCCGCGAAAACCCTAACCTCCCTTTCAAACTGCTCGCTTGCTCGTCTGCCCTCCTTGCTCCTATTCGTCAGAGAACTGGCCCGCGTGAAACAGATCGCGCGCCGCCGTCGATGGTACGTAGCCATGACTTCTTCCTCCTCGTCTGCTGCGACCACGCCGACGGCCGAGGCGTCTTCCGAAGATCTCTCGGGCACTTTGGCGGTGGCGGAGTTATGACCGGGTGATAGAGTGGAATTCGGTGTTTCGCGGATGTCGTTGGTCTGCGTGCAAGATATGCAATAGTTGGGGTATTTTGGTGGCGGGGTTGGGCGTGTCCCGGGGGCAGAGGAGGTTCCCGAGCCCGAGGGCGAATTGGTTGTTTTTGAGGCATTTTTCATCGCCGGCCTTCGTCTTCCTGCGCATCGTTTTGTGTCGGAGGTTCTGCAGAAGTTTGATGTCCAGGTTCATCAGCTGACACCAAACGCCATGGTGGCGTTGGCGAAGTATGTCTGGGCAACGACGTCGTATGGCGGTCAGCCTTCGGTGGAAGTCTTCGCCAAGCAATACTGTCTGCACTGGCAGAAGAGAAAAATTGGACATAATATTGTGCAATTCGGATCATGCACTTTCACGCCGAAGTCCGAGAAGACTTCGATGGAAGTTGTGGAGCTGGTCCCCTGTGCCCGAAATAAGTGGGGCAACTGGTGGGACTACTGGTTCTATGTTTCAGAGGCTGAAGTCGAAGATCACCCAGGGCTCCCTGCTGCCATTATGTGCTCTCATTATTATGTGGCATACCCGCCATTTGAAGTGGCGGAGGATGATGAGAATGAAAGGGCCCTTCGGATCGCTGCCCGTACGAGTAGTGGGCATGATCTAGTTGAGGAATTCATAGGGTATGGGGTGTGGCCCTTGGCGCATGGATGGGCGCTGGGCGAAGTATGCCCTCGCGAGATGCCCTCCCAGGGTGGGCGGGAAGTGCGAAGTCCACTTTTTGCTTTGGATGTGCGAGGGCGGGATCCTGCCGCGGTTGTACGTGGATCCAACGACCGCCTGAATAGGGTCTTCGAGTTGAATTGTTTACCGTATGGCGGTTATCCCGGGGAAGACGTTGTCGACCGCCGCGGGAAAAAATCAGCGGCTGTGACTGAAGACGACCCCGCGCCTGAGGCCGCCCCAGCCAGTAAGAAGAGGAAGCTAGGTACTGCGGTGGGAGAACTGGGGGTCTACGATAGTTTTGCTATGGAGTTGATGGGGACATGCGCGGCCCCTGGGGGAAGGATGTCTTCGCCCGAGCTCCGGGAGTCTTCGGCGCGGATGCTGGAGGTTACCGGGGGTCGATGGCCCAAGAACGTTCCTATCCCCCGCGCGGCTGGCGAAGACTTCTTTACGTCTCGCATGGCTCGTGACTTGAGAGTGTTTCCTTACGGGCGGAATATTGCTGCTGTTGTGTCGGCAGTGATGAACAAGGATTGCCAGGATGCTGCACAGAAGCGCCAGGCGATCATCAGGCTCCTCGATGCTAGGCGTGAAGCGAAGAGAGCGCGGGGGAGTGCGAAGGATGCCATCCACGGCGGTAGCCAGCCGACGCTGGCTGCGAAGCCAGTCGCGCCTGGATCCAGCAAGGTGACGGAGAGCACGAAGGCGGTCGGCACCGGCGGAACCAAGTCTGCCCCGGACGGAGCTGCGAAGGTCCGGGAGCTACCTTCGCTGGGAAAACACGTTGCCGACTTCGGCACGAATATTAGCGTGGACGACTATCTCATCGGTAAGCATTTTTTTGACCGGTGATACGTTGCAGGGTCGGGCGAGGGGCAATTGGTTGATGTCCCGCCTTCGGTGGCAACCACGGCGTCAAGCGCGGTGCTTGGGGTGAAGGGTGGCACTTTCAGCGCTGGCTGCAAGATTTTGACGGCCACTGCCATCAAGGACGAAGCGGGCACCATGTCCTGCTAGCTGAGGGAGGCGTCGCAGCAGCTGTCCTAGCAGCTAAGTCAAGTAAGTTGAGCTGGACTTCGGTGTTTGCCGCTTTCATGGGGATTGTGGTCTCATGTGTGTCTGTTAGGCGGCCGACTTCGCCGACCGTGTGGCGTCGGGTGCCCTTACTGCATATGTGTCTGCCGAAGTCGAGAGACTTCGGGCGTAGCACACGGACGCCGTTCGGGAGAAGTCGGCTGCAGAGAGCAAGAGCCACAGGCTGGCAGAGAAGGTGGCCGCCCTGGAGGGCGAGAGGACGGACCTCCGGCGCCAGTTGGTGGAGGAAAGGAGGGAGGCCAACCAGGCCATCGCCGAGGCGCAGGCTGCGCAGGCGGAGGCCAAATTGGTGCGGGTGGAGGGGAGTCTCGCCAGCCAACACGCCGAGGAATGGGAGATGCGGTTCAACGCTCTGCACGGCCACATGGAGAGGACCGAGGCCTCTACACGCTCGGAAGTTGAGCGGACGTGCATATAGCTCGTGGACTCATACCGCGAGCTGGGTGCGCGGACTGCTGACTTCGAGGTGCCCGACCGAGAGGCGGGCCATCGCTTCCTCGAGTGGTTGCAAGATTAATTGCTGGCACTCCCGACCATCGTGGAGGGCTTCATGTCCTTTGCCTCCCTCATCACCTGCGAAGGGGCCATGAATGCGCTGTCCCGCGAGGGGTGCAAGCACTAGGAGGTCTTTGACCGGTCCGATGAAAACTTTGGGCGCAAAATTTTTAAGGTCGAAGACCCTGTGGTGAAGGATTCCGTGTGGGCCCTCTTCGATCGGATGTGGGGTCCTCATGGCCAGGAGGCGGTTAGGGAGCGGTCTGATCGGGCGAGAGAGCAGGTAGGTCTTGTGTGTTGTTTCGTGTGATTGAATGTGGGTACATGTGGGTTTGCTGAATGAGTGTGCTGTTGCTGCAGATGGCGCGTGCCGAGGATGTCGAAGACCTTGGGGGTCTGAACGGCGGGCGGCCCGAGGGCGAGGTCAACCCGGTGCTGCCCGAGGCTGAGGTCAACCCTGAAGCTGTTGAGGGCTCCGCCGCTGGACCTGTGCCCACTGTGTCTGGTGAAGGCTCCTTGCCAGCCCCTGCGCCGACGGTGAAGGGCCCCCCGAAGGCGGTGTTGGAGCTGGCAGCGGAGGATCCCAAGGCGGCGGCAGGGCCTTCGCAAGTGGCTTAGTTGGTGTGGGGGAGTTAGTGAATTTTGTCTGTGTTACTGAACCTTGGTTGCTGCGCAGGTTAAAGATTTTGGGCCTGCGCACGCAACCGCTACTGATACTGCTAATTTTGTGGCGGCTTCGACCATGGTTGCGGAAAATGATTCGGGTGATTCTGTGTCTAAGTTTTTTGAGTGTGATGATTCTGGGAGTTCGGTGGTGTGGACGAAAGAGTCTTCGGATGATGATTTGGATTATTTTGCGGCATTGGATGTGGATGCGGCGAAGGCTTCTCCACGTGTGGTGGGTGCTGAAGTTCCCGATCCAAGTGTTGGGTGTAGGCGTCGAAGGGCGGTGGCGAAGCGTAGAGTGAGTGAGGTGGAGGGTGGTCGTCTTCGTGTGGACAGGACTGGCAAGCGGGAATTGTTGTCCTCGCCAGCTGGGGCGAGTGTAGGTGAGGGGGAATTGCGAAGTCTTTTTGAGGGTGAGGAGCTGAGGATAATGCTGTTTAACTATAGGGAGATGGGTATTATCACGAAGGTTGAACCAATGTAAGGTGTGATGCCCTCGCTGTACGTATGTAACTATAATTTGTATGAAGAGGCTGTGTGCCTTCGCTGATCCGGTCGTGCCCGTAGGGGACTTGTGCACTAGGTCTAGCGCGTTGATTATGTCGGTCCGGCGGCACCTGTAGTCGGTCGTTGCACGGGTAGTCTTTTGAGAGAGACTTCGATTTTGCGCGCTTGTTGTGCTAGTCCGGCTGCACCCTTAGGCAACTTTCGCACAGATAGTCTTTTGAGGGAGACTTCGATTTTGCGCACTTTGTTGTGCTAGTCCGGCTGCACCCTTAGGCGACTTTTGCACGGATAGTCTTTGGGGGAAGACTTCGGTTTTTGCGCACTTGTTGTGCTAGTCCGGCTGCACCCTTAGGCGACTTTTGCACGGATAGTCTTTTGGGGAAGACTGGTTTTGCGCACTTGTTGTGCTAGTCCGGCTGCACCCTTAGGCGACTTTTGCGCGGAGTGTCGCACGCGAGGGTAGCCAGCGCTGCCCCTCGCGGTGACTTCGTGTTTGTCGAATGCCGAAGACCGTCGATGCGGTCTTTTTTCGACGTTGTAATTTTTTGCAGGGGATTTTTTGCGTGTATATTACATGGCTCCGCCTCATTAAAAACCTCACCCCCCGGGAGGAAAAGAGTGCGGGCCGGAATAAAGCTGTTTTGCGAATTTCAAGGGCGAGTTGGCCCTGAGGAGTCAAACAAAAAATTTGCGGAGATTGTCAATGTTCCAAGAATGCTCTAAGTCTTCGCCGGATGGCGTTGCGAGCCTGTACGCGCTGGGGGACGCCTTCGTCTTGACGATGAAAGGGCCCTCCCACTTTGGCTCTAGCTTGCCCCGGGCCTCTGTCCGAGCTGTCCGGACGAGTACGAGGTCTCCTTCGCTGACTTCCCTCGGGATGACTGTGTGGTCGCACCATGCTTTTGTTTGAGCTTGGTATTTGTTTAGAGCCTGTAGGGCGAAGACGCGGTCTCCATCGATGAGGTCCTTCGAAGTAGGCTCATCTACGTCGGGGATGGCTGACGTGACTGTCCGTGGTGATCCATGTTTTATTTCTTGCGGGGTCATGGCCTCCGATCCATATAGAAGGCGAAAAGGGGTGAACCCAGTCGCCCTGCACTCAGTCGTGTTTAGCGCCCAGACCGCTTCAGGTAACAGGTCGGCCCATTTGCCTTTTTTGTCGTCGAGGAGCATTTTCTTGACGGCTGTGAAAATTTTACCATTGGCGCGCTCCACGACTCCGTTGGATTGTGGGTGGTACACTGAGGCGAAGGCAAGCTTGGTTCTAATGGAGAAGCAGAAATCCTTGAAGTCTTGACTGTCAAATTGCTTGCCATTGTCAACTGTGAGCTCGGATGGGACTCCGAAGCGGCAAACAATGTTTTGCCAGAAGAATTTCTGGGCAGTCTTCGATGTTATAGTGGATACAGCCCTCGCCTCGATCCACTTGGTAAAATACTCGACGGTGACGAAGGTGAACTTGAGGTTCCCGTAGGCCATGGGTAGGGGCCCGACAATGTCCAGGCCCCAGCGCTGAAGGGGCCACGTGTGGGCGATTAGCTTTGTGAATTGCGAAGGGCTTCCCGAGCGTGGAGAAAATTTCTAGCAGGCTTCGCAGGACCTTGTGTCCCGATTTGCAGCGCAGATCATGGCGGGCCAGTAGAAACCTTGGCGGATCACCTTTGCGGCTAGGGCCCTGAGCCCTGCGTGAGAGCCGCAAGTCCCGCTGTGGACTTCGCGCAGAATTTGGATGCCTTCGGTCTCGGTGACACATTTAAGCATGGGTTGACTGACCCCCTTCTTGTAAAGCTGGCCTTCGATTAGTGCGAAGTCCCAGCTTCGATGTTTGAGGCGCTTGACCTCATTGATATCGGTTGGATGATAGTACCCCTACAGGAACAGGGTTATTGGTGCTCGCCAGTCTTCAGTCATGATGAGGTTGACTATGCGGTGACCCTCGCTGTCATTGGTTATTTGGAGCCCCTCTGGGTTGCGGACGGCTGGCGTGCTGATGACATGGTAGAATATGTCGGAGGGCAGGGCCTCGCCTCTGGCGGCTTCCTTGGCCAATGCGTCGGCCTCCTCATTTTTGGCGCGGTCCACATGTTGCAAGGTAAAACCTTTGAATTGTCTTTCGAGACTGCAGATAGCCGCGAGGTACTGCATAAGTGCGGGGTCCTTTGCTGCGTAGTCCTTCTCGACTTGGCCGGCGACTTCCTTGGAGTCTGTTCTGATGATGCAGGTGGTGACACCAAGCGCTCTTAGCTTGCGAAGGCCAAGTATGACAGCTTCGTATTCTGCTATATTGTTGGTGCATCTGTCAGACTCCAAAGCAAAGCTGAGGCGTGCTGCGTATCTGTGCTTAACCCCTGTGGGTGAAGTAATGACTGCAGCGGCGCCTGCCCCCGCATGGCACCATGCGCCGTCGCAATGGATTGTCCATACCTTCTCTACGGACGTGTCCGGCTGTGTTATTGGCCCAGTCCAGTCGACGACAAAATCTGCCAGGACTTGTGACTTGATGGCTGTCCTGGGTTCGAATGTGATGTGGTAGCCGGAGAGTTCGGCCGCCCATTTGGCAATCCGGACTGATGCCTTCGGGTTTCTAAACAATTCGTCGAGTTCCCTATCTGAGGTGACCCGGACCTTGAACGCTTCAAAATAATGGCGCAATTTGCGCGAAGCCATAACAACTGCATAGGCGATTTTTTCCAGTTCTGTCATATTGCATTTTGATGTCGTGAGTACTTCGGAGACGTAATAAACTGGACATTGCCTGAACGAGCCCTCTCTGTTCTGCTCTTGAACCAGTGCTGCGCTAACCGCATGCGGCGAAGCTGCGATGTAGAGCAACAGTGGTAGCGAGGGGTTTGGGCTTGTAAGAATCGCCAATTCTGACAGGTACTGCTTCAATGAGGCGAAGGCCGCCGCATGCTCTGGTCCCCATGCGAAGTCTTTTGCGCCGTGGAGTGTTTTGAGGAAAGGGAGACTTCGCTCTACGGATTTGGAGATGAATCTGTTGAGGGCGGCCAATCTGCCTGTCAGTCGTTGGACGTCTCTGGCTGACTGTGGGGGTGTCATGTTGATGATGGCCTGAATTTTGGTTGGATTGGCTTCGATCCCGCGGTGCGACACCAGGTAGCCCAATATTTTCCCCTGGCGAATGCCGAAGACGCACTTTTCGGGGTTTAGGCGAAGTCATGCGTCCCACATGTTCACAAATGTTTCGCCGAGGTCAGCCGGATGGTCTTCCTTGCTTCTGCTGGCGACGACGATGTCGTCCACATACGTAAATATGTTTCTGCCGACTTGGCCCTCGAGCACCATTTTGGTGTGCCGAGAGAAAGTGGACCCGACGTTCTTAAGTCCCTCCGGCATTCTGATGAAGCAATACGTGCCGAAGGGTGTTATGAAACTGGTGCTTGCCTTGTCTTTCTCCTTCATATATATTTGATGGTAGCCGGAGAAGCAATCAAGGAGTGACATGACTTCACACCCGGCCGCACTATCGATGATTTTGTCGATCCGAGGCAGCGGGAAGTTGTCCTTGGGGCAGGCCTTGTTAAGACTGGTGAAATCGATGCACATCCGCCATTTGCCGCTCTTCTTCTGCACCATCACTACGTTGGCGAGCCATGTAGGGTAGGCAATTGGCTCGATAAATTTGGCCTCAAGCAGGCGATGTACCTCGGCCTTGGTGGCTTCTGTCTTCTCATCAGACATCTTACGCAGCTACTGTTTCTTTGGCCTCACCGAAGGGTCGATTCCCAAGCTGTGCTCGATGATGGAGCGACTGACTCCGACCAGGTCGAGGGCGGACCAGGCGAAGACGTCTTTATTCTTGGACAGACAGCACAGGAGTCTCTCCTCGTCATGCGAAGTGAGGTCTTCGCTGATGGTAACCGTCTGCTTGGGCATTGCCTGGTCGAGGGGAATAGTCTTGGTCCCGTCGTTGCTCTGCAGCTGTGCTTTGTCATGTTCTTTGGCGGTTGGGCTGGCAGACTCGGGGACCTCGCGCTGGGCCGTGAGGCAGTGTACGTTTCTTTGTCCGGGAACAAAGTCTCTTTCTATGTTACACGCAGCCTGCTGGTTGCCATAGACTGTGATGGCGCCTTGCGGACCTGAGATCTTCATGCACAGGTAAAGTCCGTGAATGGCTGCCTCAAACTTGTTGATGGAGCCCCGGCCCATTATGGCGTTGTATGGGTACACCATGTCGACGATGTCGAACGTGACTTGCTCACTTCGGGCATTGGGTGCTACACCGAAGGAGAGAGGTAACTCTATTTTGCCGACAGGAAAGGTGCCCTTGCCGCCGAAGCCATACAGTGGGTTGTCCGAAGGCTTGAGCAGGCTGTGGCTTATGCCCATGCGATCGAAGGCATGGAGGAAAATGATATCCACCTGGCTGCCATTGTCGACTAAGACTTTGTGTAGGTCCCAGCCTACCACGCTGCAGTTGATAACCATGGCGTCGATGTGGGGTGCGCTGCGCAGATCGACGTCTCGGGCGTCGAAGGTCAATGGCACATGGGACCACTTTGTCTGCACGACTGGACCGGTGACGGCGACGTGGTTGATGCTACGGTAATGGTCCCTCTCTTGCCGCTTTGTGTCGAAGTCGGCGCTGGACCCCCCAGTGATCATGTGAAAGACTCCGCGATACGGCTGATCGGCGAAGTCTTCTTGCTTTAGGGCTTCAGGGTGGTGGATGTTTTGCTGTTGCTGGTGTGGAGGTGGGTGTGGGGGAGGTACCATTTGTACCTCCTGGTGGTGTTGGTATGCGTGGTGTGGTGGATGCGGAGCGGGGCCATGGTTGTATGGCTGAGGGGGTTGCTGATATGTGTGCGCGAAAACTCTAGGGTTATCGGTTGGTTGCGCCCGTGCCATCCTGTCTCTAGTGGCCTTCGTCTCTGGGCAGTCTCTTGTAGGGTGCACGCAGTCTTCGCCATGGAACAATCAGTAAAATCTGCGGGGCTGCTGCGCAAGTCCCCGACCTCGACCATGAGTTCCGTTTCCGCGGCCCTGGGGGGATACTCCTGGCGGCGAGGGGCCTCGCCAGTGGGGTGCTGGTTGGCGATGTTGTGCACCTGCTGCTGATTGCGGCCGTCCCGACCGGAGTCTGCCTGCGAGGGCCTCGTCCACGTGCGGCTGGACTGCGGAGGGTCTTTGGGTTTCCTCTGAGACTCGACTTTGCGCTGGTGGAGCTCTTCGGATCTGGCGTATTTTTCAAATAGCTGATACATCTCCTGGAGGTTCCTGGGTGTATCCCTGATGCAGTGGCTGTAAAGGACGCCGGCCCGAAGGCCACTGATGGCGTAGTGGATGGCGATTTGGTCATCGACCGAAGGCAGTTGTGACTTGAGGGTCAGAAACTTGCGGTAGTACTCCCGCAGAGTCTCTCTTTCCAGCTGCTTGCAGAGTGAAAATTCAGCCAAGGCGTCGGTGTCTGGGCGGTACCCTTGGAAGTTGAGCAAGAATTTGTCCCGGAGACTTCTCCAGGAGTCGATGGACAATGGGGGCAACCTGGTGTACCAGGTGAGGGCTGGGCCTTCGAGGGCGATGATGAATGACTTGGCCATCGTGGCGTCGTCCCCTCCGGATGATGCAACGGCGACCTGATAGCTCATGATGTACTGTGCTGGGTCAGTGCTGCCGTTGTACTTGGGATAGGTCCCTGCCCTAAAGTTGGCGGGCCATGGTGACACTTGCAGGTGTGGTGCCAGGGGACTTCGCTCGTCAAGGTAGTTGACACCTTGGAATGCCGCGGCATGTGGGATGGCGTGTCTGCGCTGAGGGATGAACAGGTCTTCGATTTGTGCGCGCTGTTGGAGGGGTGGGCCGTGTTGCAGGCCGAGTTGGCCTTCGCGCTGCATGAGCACGATCTCTTGTTCAAGCTCCTGAGCCTTCTGCTCTTCGTCGCGTATCATCTGTCGCACCTTGGCTTGTGCAGACACACGTTGCCGCTTGGCCTCGAGGATCTCTTTTTGCTTCTGGAGGTTGCGGTTCTTGATGCGCAAGGTGTGCAGCTGTAGCTGCTCTTCTGCTGAAATGCCGATGACTTCGCTGTCCTCGGTGGCGTCCGCGCCCTCCGGTGGAGCGAAGCCTGGGGGAAGTTGCGGTTGTCCTCCAGAGCTGCAGGTGCGGAGACTGCCTTCGGGAGTGGGTTGTTCGTTGCGCTGCCTCTTGTTGAGTGTGTCGTCTTTGCAGGCCTCTTGGTGGGTGGTGTCGACAAGGCCCTTGCCCTTTTTCTCGGCCAGCAGTGCTGCCTTCGCAGCCTCGTCAGCCTTTGAGCTAGCTCTCTTGGGTGCCATCGCGGGTGGTTTTTTCGTAGCACGAGCGGTGGGCACCAAATGTTGGAACTTGCGCTCCGTGCAAGATGATCCAACGGGGGAGTGAAAGTTACGCAAACAAGGTTTTAGCTCAAGAAGGCGATTGCTCCATAATCTTGCCTCTCAAGGGCACTGTGCTGGGGTATTTATAGGTGCCTGAGTGCCCATCATCTTGAGTTAAGGAGGCATGTGCCCTCAGGCGCCCAGGTTATCCCCGGAATATTCCCATAAAGCAGGGTTACAGACTGTAATTACAGGGAAGCCTTTACAAATTAGGCTCGTAATGCGTAGCGGCCACGTAGGGTCTGTTACAATGGGCTGGATCACGTGTGGGCCTCCATGTTAGACGAGACCGCGGGATGGGACGACCTCGTCATAGGCCTTCGTCTTGCGACGCGTGGGACGGAGGGTAAAGTCTGCCAGTCGTCTTGTCTCCGTTGGTGCAGCGAGACTGGCGAAGGCATCGAGCGAAGGGTGGTGTCTTGGCCTTCGCCCCAACACCTGTCCCATCACTCCTCATGCTCCTCCTCAGCCGAGGTAGGGTCCCACTCGACTGTCCAACCCGGTGGCAAGATGGACGGCCAAGTCACTCCAGCAACCATGTCCTCCAGAGAACCTGTAAAATTATGCCACAAGCAAGGCTGAGTATACTAATACTCAGCTAGACTTACCCGGTGTGAGGAGTCTACTCTTCTACCTCTAGACATGTAGCTGTTTGGCTGAGGGGTTTGGTTGCCAAAAGCACTAGCTAAGTCTAAAAATCAAGTTTTAGCTTTTTCAAGTTTTAGTGTGACTCTCTTCAGACTAATTGTGTACTATCTAATCATTCATGGTATCAAGCAAAATTAGCAATCAATATCTTTTGCCAAATCATCACATTTCCACTTGTTACTCAATGTAGTACAATGGATCAAGCAGTCTCATTAGCTGCGAGAAGCAGACGATTCGAATCCTTGGCAAAAGATTAGGGGCAATAGATTAGGGCTCACCGTCATGCAGGGGCACTCCGTCCCCACACACATCAACCTTCCCCATCAGTTCCTTGGCAATAGATCAGGGCTCACCGCCTTGGCGTACAATGCCTCACTGACCATTGCCGTCATGCAGTGACCGCACTTGTACCCACCATAACCGGAATGGGAGACCACGTCTCAGGTCGCGTGAGGGGCAAAGTCTGTGGGCAGGTTCACTCAGGTACTAGGCTTACCGATTTACCATATTTCTCGGCATGTGTTTAATACGTTCAAACGCTTGACACAGGTATACGCACGTTAATCCTTATTCCAATTTTGTCTCATAGACAATGCATCCCCATGGATCCATTTCCACAGACCATCATCATTCTGATATAAAAATGGATACAACCAATTCCTGACCTCGCGCGAGTGCTAGAAAAATCACTCGACTTCTACCGAGATCCCTAATTAGCAAAGCAGCTACTCGACCTAGCATACTAGTATGCATCTCAAAAGGTATCCTGAGTCATGCATCTAAGGTTCCAAACAACTCCTACACTTAAGTGCACAATTCAAGCCTACAAACATTAAGTGCAGTAAAATAGCATATAGGTTATGCATAAAACCGGGGCTTGCCTTCCAAAGCTAGGGCAGGCAGATCCTCGATGGCAGGCTCTGGTGCTGGATCCTGGGCTACCTCCTGAGCAAGTCCTTGCTCCAGCACGAGGATGTACTCTCCGTCAGCGAGGTTGCAATCTATCGAATGCAATGAATAAGATATATGTAGGCTATGATATGCAAAATTTAGTAACCATTAAGCATAGGGAAGGAAAAACTGAGTTAGTTGATGACTTAGGGTTTTCCTTGTTATAAGAAGTTCTTAGTGGTTGATGCTTAGCAATTTAGATTTAAGGTTTTTGCTTAGAGGCAAGCATAGTGGATTAAGGCTTGGATTGTCTCTTGAAGGATTTAATAAGTACTCCAGGGTTTTGTTGTTTTGGTTAGGGCAACATTAATTTCCACTACTAGTTTCACTTTTTATTGTCTAATGCTCTTATGGTGGGTTTAAACTACAATAGTGATTTCAAGTTTTATAAAAATTCTATAAAAATTACAGTGGGTTAATACTGGTCATTATAGTCTGTCCTATAAATTTTAGGCCAAAAATAAATAGAACCTTCTCTGGAGAAAAATAACAAAAGATGGGGCAGAGGGGTTACTTTGCACTACAACCCTGTTGGGACCATGCTTCGTCGCCGAAGGTCCTGCGGGAAGAAATAGCTTCGGCTGAAGCTGTCTGTACGTAATGCCGAAGGGTGCCGTTCATGAAGCTTCAGAATTATAAACCGACTTAAAGATAGAATGACCTTTTAGTCCATAAGAGTTTGAGTCGTTGTTGTAAACTTTTATGAGGGGTATGATTATAATTGCTCACAGGCTGTGTCCTGTGCCTATAAATAGTGAACAGTATTCCTTTACTGTTCATGCATTCTTGTAATTGCAAACACATCACTCGGAAATTATTCCTTGCCAAGGCAGAGGTATAAATGTACCTAAACATTATATTTGAATATCTTAAGTTTATATAATATGTAAATGATGTTGTTTACTTCTAATTTACTTGTCTTTAATGCTTTATGACTCGTGTTATTTTACATTATCTTTGAGAGTTCAATTACGAAGATATAACCTTCGTAATTGTGTCATTATAACCTTCGTCCGAAGTTCATTAAATCCTTGGGGAAATAATGTTTCAGCGGACGAAGCACATTAATATTTAACATTTTATGTTGCCTTGTTCTTAATTCATAGCATTTGAGAACAAGTCCCCAACAAACCCTTATCTAGGTGTGGGCTCTGTACTAAGGGTTATTTTTGCTAGTATCTATGGGTAATAACATGCTTCTGTGCCAAAAATCACAGAGGGTCACCTAGTGGTTATTTAGTTATGATTTTCTAAAGTTTAATGCTAAAAGACACTTATAACTAGCTTACTAATTGAAAAATGTCAAACAACAGAACTGTCATTTTTCCTAGGTTCTTCTTAGCAAAAGAACAGTCATTCCTAAGGTAGGGGTGTTTTCTCCTTATGATTGTTTTCTTATGACTTTTCAAAGTTTTCTCTGTTTTTCATGAAAAATTGTGAGTGTAATTTCTTTCCACTGGACTATGGTTTAACAGATTTTTCTTGTGAACTACAAGACTTAGGCATGCTAGGAAAAATATCGTTGCCCTCTGGTTTCCATTTTTAATCCCTTTTCTAAATTTTCCTAAGTTTGAGCATAAACAAGCTTTAGTGAACAAACCCTCCTTAACCTTGTATACTGGGGTGTTTATTAATTTTAAACAGTGTAACTACTAGGTTAGTGTCTCCACTATTTTTTCTTAACCCGGGTCTAATAATATTTCTATTTTCCTTCTAATATTATGTTTTGGGCAGTTTTCTTATTTAATTCAAAACTCTAGAAAATAATACAGGAACTATGGGGTTTATTATTTTTGGCTGATAGTTTATATTTCACAAAGTCTAGCAAAATTGTTTTAACAAATTTTGGATGATTATTCTTCAAGTTATGCATTTATTTAGTTCTCTGTAATATTTAAAAGAAGAATAAATTCGAAAGGGAAAAGAAATACAGGTTTGCGCTGAACCCCTTGAATTTTCTCTCCTTTTTCTCTCACAAAACAGTCCTCGGTCTACTATTTGCATGAGTCACTAACATTGCACAAAACCCCCTGGACTTAGCCGAAATCTAACCCACGCTCCCTAGCTGGCTTAAACAGTACCCGCGGCAAAGATTACGGCGGCGAGGCTTACCGTCGGCAGTAGAGCTCCGGCAGGGTGGTCAGTGACGTCGGGGAGGTCACGGCAGTCACGTCGGTGTGCGGGTCGGTGTCAGAGGTGGTCGGAGTTGTCCTGGCCACGGGCGCAGGCGGCGGAGGTCATCGGCGACTCCTGCTCCGGCCAAACCACTGTGGTAGGGTTCAGTTAAAGCGCACGAGGAGCTCCACGGGGTGATGTAGAGGCCATCACGCAACGAATTGAGAAATGGTGCAGAGGTTTACTCGGTCCACGTGCTCCGGCGGGGTTCCGAACTTCGGCGAGCACGATTGCGTTATTCCGGTGGCGCGGGTCCTCGGTTCAAGCTCGGGCAAGCTTCACGGCCTCCTAGGTGATCTATCCGAAGGCTTGGATCGAGCGGAGGAGGGCGGGAAAGGGGTTGGCCATGGTGGTTGCCCTCGAGCGCCTCAGGCGGGTCGCGGGGAGGTCGCCGGAGCTGCGGGCGTGCTCGGGAGAGTTAGGCGCGGTACGGAGGAGGCAACGGGGATAACGGCTGGGCACTAGGGTGGGCTTTATAGCCGCGGCACGAGCGTGGTCACGGGGCGGCCGCGGGCGCGCGGGGTTTCGCGTGCGGGCGTGCTCTGAGCGCGCCCCCGAGTGTCAGCCCACGTCGAACATGTGGGGGTTTACTTCTGCCAGGGTTCAACGGCCGATTTGATCGCCTTAGCGTGCAGATCTTAGCAAAAACCCCCGTGTGCGGTCTCTTCCCTGCACCAAATCCTACCTTTTTTATGTGACTTCCAAGCAAGGATACGGCCGGAGTAGAGAGTTATGGGGGTGAGAAGTCGGCTCTGTCAGAGTTGTCCACACCGAGACAAAAGCCATGCCAAGTCGTGTCAACTGGCTTAGGGTTGGGTTCAAACTTTTCCAGGGTGTTCTAGGGGTCTTTGGGCGCCATTTTGTCAATTGGGCCGTAAGGTTTTGAGGTTGGGATCAAAGTGAACATGTTTGATCTTTGAAAGAGGGTCGGTTTTGAACTTGAGAAAAACCTGAATTTTCTTTTATGCCTTTCTCTTTGGTGACCTTTTTTGGGGTTCTTCTGAATCCTTTTTGGGGTCACACTCTTTCTATGTTTTGTAGGGTATTAAGTGTACTACAAATTTTATAATTAGTCCAAGTCATGACAATGTGATTTACATAGACTTTTTTTCCATAATCCCCTCTAGGGCTCCAGTTGCCTATAAGGGATGTGAATTAGGGTTTGAGTCATTCCCTTCTCTTTTGTGCATGATAAGGCCTAGGCTTGACTTCTAAGATGGGTTACACCTACTTAGGATCTTGATCCCCAAGTTTGGTGTCTTTTGCTCAAACTAAACCACATGTGATGATGGGTTCAATAGTGTAGTCTTGAGTGAAAACCCTAAGTAACACCTGGGTTGTTACAGCCCTTCCCCCTTAAAGGAATCTCGTCCCGAGATTTTTTTTTGTAGGGTCCTTCAGAGGGGGTACCAAAAAGGCATGCAGGGGTGTTGCATTTTCATCTATCCAAGTTTCTCTAGTTAACTGCTCTTCGAATGTCATTCTCTTTGCAACTTCAGAAGGAAGCCCTTTTAAAACCATTTTCCAAGTTTACAATACCTTTAACATCTAAGTTTTTCTTATATTTAGTTTTGAAGGGCAGGTGGGGGTGGGGTTTTGGGGTTACGTACCGATTCCTTTGGGTAGAAAGTTGGGGAAGCGAGATTGTAAAAAATCCTCAGTCTCCCACGTAGCTTCTTCTACTGAATGGTGACTCCACTGAACCTTATACATTCTGATCGACATTGCCCGCGATGATCTCTCCTTTTGATCCAATACCTTGACGGGGTGCTCTTGATAAGACAAGTCTGGTTCTATCTCAATTTCCGGTTCAGGTAGTACTTCGGTGGGTAAGCGGACACACTTCCGTAGCTGAGATACGTGGAACACATCATGAACTGCTGACATGTGGGGTGGCAACTTCAATTGATATGCTACGGGCCCATAATTCGCTTTGATCTCATAGGGCCCAATGTAGCGAGGAGCTAACTTGCCCTTGATTCCAAACCTCTGAACACCTTTGGTGGGTGACACCTTAAGGTAAACATGATCTCCCACTTCAAACTGTAGAGGCTTCCTCCTCTTGTCATGATAGCTCTTTTGCCTAGCCTGAGCAGCTTCTAGGTTCTTCTTAATAACTCTGACCTTTTCCTCTGCTTCAAGTACTAAGTCAGGTCCAAATATTTCCCTCTCTCCTGCTTGAGACCAATTTAGCGGTGTCCTACACCTCCTCCCATACAAGGCCTCGAAAGGTGCCATCTTTAGACTGGACTAGTAGCTGTTATTATATGAAAATTCTGCCAAGGAAAGGCACTTGTCCCAATTTTTACCATAGTGTAGCACACAGGCTCGCAACATGTCTTCGAGGATTTGATTCACTCTTTTTATCTAACCATCTGTCTGCAGATGGTATGCTGAGCTTCTTATTGCACGGGTCCCAAGTGATTCTTGGAGCTGCTCCCAAACGCGTGCCACAAACAGTGCTCCCCTATCAGACACAATGGTCTTCGGAATTCCATGCAAACACACTATTTGATCAATATAGATTTCTGCATACTTCTCTGTCTTGTGGGTGGTATGCACTGGCAAGAAATGAGCTGTCTTGGTCAACCTATCCACGATGACCCAAATAGAATCATGGTGTCGGGAGGTATTGGGCAATCCCATGATAAAATCCATGCAAATATCCTCCCATTTCCAAGATGGTATGGGAAGGGGCTGTAAGGTGCCTGCTACCTTCAGATGGCTGGCCTTGAGTCTCTGGCAAGTGTCGCATTTAGATACATACTTAGCAATTTCCCTCTTCATTCTGGTCCACCAGTACAAAGATCTGAGGTCATGATACATCTTGTTACTACCGGGGTGCATGGAGAATTTTGAAAGGTGAGCTTCATCCAATATTTTCTTTCTGAGCTCGGGGTTCTTGGGAACAACCAATCGGTCTCCAAACCACAGAATCCCTTTGCTGTCGTGACGGAAGTATTTGTATCTTTCTGCCTTCTATTCGATCATTTCCTTAATAACTTGAACACCCTTGTCACCAATCTGTTCCATGACTATTTGCTCATGTAAGGGGGGCTCCACTGAAATATAACTTAAAGCACCGAAGGAAACGACTTCTATGTTCAGCTTGCACAACTCATCACATAGGGTGGTGATCCTTGCATCCATATTCATACAATTGCACTGGGCTTTCCTGCTTAAGGCATCTGCCACAACATTGGCTTTGCCAGGATGGTAATGCACCTCCAAATCATAGTCCTTGATTAGTTCTAACCATCTTCTCTGCCTCATATTAAGATCAGCCTGGGTGAAGATATATTTGAGACTCTTATGATCAGTGTAAATATTACAGTGAGCTCCCATCAAGTAATGTCTCCAAACCTTGAGAGCATGAACTACAACTGCTAACTCCAGATCATGTGTGGGGTAGTTCTTCTCATGGGGTCTGAGTGCTCGGGAGGCATAAGCAATGACTGTTGTCTTGCATCAAGACACATCCCAATCCAGTACCTGAAGCATCGCAATAAACCTCAAAGGGTTTGGTGTTATCAGGCTGAGCTAGCACGGGTGCTGTTGTCAAATGTTGCCTTAGTGTATGAAAGGCATCCTCACATTTCTGACTCCATTCGTACTTTACTCCTTTCTTCAACAATTCAGTCTTTGGCTTGGCAATCCTGGAGAAATTCGGAATAAATCATCAGTAATACCCTGCCAATCCTAGAAAACTCTGAATCTGACGTACTGTAGTGGGAGGCTTCCAATTCATCACTTCTTGTACCTTCTCAGGATCAACTGATATCCCATCCTGAGAAATTGTGTGAACCAAAAATTTAATTTCTCTTAGCCAGAAATCACATTTGGACAATTTTGCATACAACTGATGATCACGTAATCTTTGAAGTACTGTATGCAAATGCTTAGCATGCTCGGCTTCATTAAATTGAATAGACCAGTATGTCATCAATAAAGACCACCACAAACTTGTCTAGCTCTGGCATGAACACTGAGTTCATCAAATACATGAAATAAGTCGGGGCATTGGTCAGCCCGAAAGACATTACCAAGTACTCATAAAGCCCATATCTAGTAGAGAAAGCCGTCTTCGGAATATCACTAGCCCTGATCTTAATCTGATGATAGCCAGAGCGAAGGTCTATCTTAGAGAATACTCTTGCTCCCACCAACTGATTAAACAATACATCGATGCGGGGCAATGGATACTTGTTCTTGATGGTCACCGCATTGAGAGGGTGGTAATCGACACACAATCTCAGACTCTCATCCTTCTTTTTTACGAACAAGGCTGGACATCCCCATGGTGAAGTACTTGGGCGAATGAACCCTTTGTCCAACAACTCTTGCAGTTGCTTTTTCAATTCCGCCAATTCTGCTGGAGGCATCCTATAGGGTCTCTTGGATATAGGTGCAGTTCCGGGTTGTAATTCAATCGTGAACTCTATGTCTCTGTCGGGTGGAATCCCTGGCAATTCATCAGGAAAAACATCTGGGTAGTCACATACTATAGGGATTCTTTCAACTGGTGACTCTATCATGGTGAATGCACAGGAGTGGGTACAACCCTGATCGGGTAGGTACAAGGTGATTTCGCCATCCAGTGGGGAGTGGATTTCTATGGCTCTTGCTGCGACATCAATTACCGCATGGTGTCGCGATAACCAATCAGTCCCCAGGATGATATCCACACTATCCAATCCCATGATCAGGAGAGTGGTTTTAAATATGAAGCTACCCAACTTTATTGGTACGTGTCTATTGATCTGATAGGTGGCAACCCTGCCTCCGGGTGTAGAAATTGTAATACCCCCATTGGTGTGGTGAAAAGGTAACTGGCACTTGGCACTAAATTTGGTACTGATAAAACTGTGTGATGCACCAGAATCAAAAAGAATAATTGCAGGATAATTCAGAACTGAAAAGATACCAGTCAAGACGGGTGCTCCCTCTGGAATATCAACCATGGTGGTGAAGTTCAGCCTGCCCTGCTTCACTTGCACCTTCTGCCTCTTGCCTTGGTTTTGGTTGGAATTCTGTCCCTGCCTCTGCTGGTTTCTGGGGCAATTCTTAGCATAATGTTTGGTGTTACCACAAGTGAAACACCTGTTATCATTGACCTGACGGTACTGCTGCTGTTGTGGCTGATTATTGTTCCTCTGAACTGGGGGCTGAGAGCGGTTGGGTGCCTGCTGCTGCTGCTGTGGTCGGATCACCCAACGTCCTTGCTGCTACTGAGGTCCTCTGTTCTGAGTGTCAGATACAATCCTGAAGCGCTGTGGCTGAGCTGATGATCCTGCCATAGGGGTCTTCCTCTTCTTTTCTGCTTGACGGGCTATGATGCAGTCCTCCTGAGAAATGGCCATGTTGACCAATTCATTATAACTGTTGGCCCTGACGATGTTGAGATGGTCGCGGAGCTTAGTGCTGAGCCCCCTCCTGAATCTGTCCCTTTTCTTCTCATCCGTGTCTGCGTGGTATCCGGCATACTGACACAGGTCATTGAAGGCCTGAGCATACTGTAACACTGTCCGATTCCCCTGAGTGAGTGCCAGAAACTCATTTAGCTTGCGGTCCATAATGGTGGCTGGTATATGATGCCCCCTGAAAGCTGCGTTGAACTCTCTCCATTCCACCTCATGGTCAACTGGCTGCATAGCAAGGAAGTGGTCCCACCATGTCTCCGTGGGTCCGCGAAGCTGCTGGGTGGCGAACCTGACCTTAGTCACCTCTAAACAAACTCCATTGAGTAGTGGGAATTTGGATTCCACTACCATCAGCCATACATCAGCATCAAGTGGATCCTCTGCCCTAGTGAACAACGGTGGTTGGGTACTGAGGAACTCCTGATAAGTGGCTGCCCTCGGGTGACGCTGACGATCACCACCACCATAATGCTGAGGTGGCGGCTGACACTGAGCCAACTGTCGTAAGATCTCATTCTGCTGAGCCATCAGCTCTTGCAGAGTAGGAGGCGGTGGCGGAGGAATGCGTTCATTCTGTCCACGACGCGCTCTTCCTGCCATCTGAAAAAACAAGAATGCTCTCATTATCACATTTTCGATGTCAAGGTTCATACGCGGTGAAAGATTTGCATGGGTAAAAACCACTATATATTTTTTGCATAAATCATAAAAAGGTTCCACATGGCATAAGACTTTCCTTCATATATTAAAACTGACATCGTTCATCATCCAACTTTCAAAAGAGATTGTTGCGATTACATCAGTGACTCAAAAGACTCAACTCTATCTAGCCTAGTACCCCAAGGGTGCAAAAGCTAAGCTAGCTTCGAGGAGTTCTATTGCCACACACTTCTAACTCTATCCCGGCGACCTAGTGAGCAAACGAGGCAACGCTCGACTCGGGGAAGGTGGTCTCCCTGAGCCAACAGTGTCCAAGCTAGAGGCAGGCTCTAGCTCCTCTCCCCGCTCGATGTCAACATCCTCGTTGGCCTCCATATCCTGGATCTCCTGGTGGTGCATATCCAAATGTTGGTTAGCTTATGTGAGTTGCTACCGAGTGTTGATTAGCTGATCCTCGAGAACCTCAATGGTGTTCTCCCTTGTTCCCACTAGTTCCTCAAGCTCCTGGATCTCGTTGGACATCTGCTCCACCTGTAGGTCCTTTTCCACCATCTCAGTGGATAGGTCTACAACAAGTTCTTCTCTATTATCCAAGGTAATCTTGGTAGCCTCCAACAATGCCATCAGGTGAGACATTGCATCTCCTCGCTTCACCTGCAGACGATACAAAGCATCCATGCATCGCACCGTCAAGTGCGCAGTCTGCCCTGGGTAAAGGGCCCATATATCCTTGGCATGCTCCACTCGGTCCTTCCACATTGGGTCGTCCTCCTTTTCAGCAGGGAATAAGCCAATGGGATGAGTAGACAGCTCCAAGGGGTGAAAACCACAGAAGGTGGTCAGCCCGTGGATAGCAATCGCCTCGATAGTATCCTTAGCCCGGTATCCGAAAGACTCAGAGTCCAACGAACGCCAGCCTGGCTGTAAGGGGTGAGGCTCTAGGGTCATCCTCACCCTACAGCGGGGCACTCGGTGCTTCTCAAACAGCTGCACCGCGTACTGGGGAGGCATCGTATAACCGGCTCCCTGAAGTACCTCCCAAAGATATAGGGGAAACCTTCTCGTGCAAGTCCGTCCGTGTGGGACTGTGCGTTCCCTCCGTCCGAGGATCCGTGAGAAGTCATCTATGTACGGTTAAGCGTAAGTAAAAAGAAAAAGAATTATAAAATAAAAAGGAATCAAAACTCAGCCTCTCTATGACTACGACAATGGCACTAGGTGTACTTAACATGTCATTATCGTGTATTAAAGTTCTTACCAAATTATCAAGTAGTTTAAGTAAGGATGCATGCATGCTCGCCCTAAGCAACCTCATTTCAACTTAAAGGGATTAGGGAAAACCCCCATCCCTTATAGTAGCCGGTAGGGCTTACTCAAATAGCCACCTAGCTACCCCTTTTATCATCCTAAGGCTTCACGTCCTAGGTCTATCCTTATCGTCCTGACGATCTATCCAATATTTGTTTCTATTAAGTTTTACTTTTGAAAAGGATGGTATTTACATTTTATTGATTCCTCTGTGGTGGTACGAGCTTCGATACCAGCTATGGCGGAACCGCCCGAATTATTCCGACTTAAGTGCCTAAGTCCCGCCTTAGAGGCTAGACCACACTTAAATGGGAATAACACGTCAGTCCCTCGGATCTAGTCCGACAAGGCCACTAACAAGATCAAGTACCACGTACTCACTCGATGGTGAGGCACAGAGCAAATACAATAAAGCATAAAACCATACATAAAGGGAGTACTAAATTTATTACATCATCATCGGAGTTTTAGAAAAGTAGTAATCAGTGTTCGGAATGCAGCGGAAATAAACTAACGATAAATGGAGGGATGGGGAAGCCTGTCCCATCACTCCTCATGCTCCTCCTCAGCCGAGGTAGGGTCCCACTAGACTGTCCAACCCGGTAGCAAGTTGGACGACCAAGTCACTCCAGCAACCATGTCCTCTAGAGAACCTGTAAAATTATGCCACAAGCAAGGCTGAGTATACTAATACTCAACTAGACTTACCCGGTGTGAGGAGTCTACTCCTCTATCTCTAGACATGTAGCTGTTTGGCTGAGGGGTTTGGTTGCCAAAAGCACTAGCTGAGTCTAAAAATCAAGTTTTAGCTTTTTCAAGTTTTAGTGTGACTCTCTTAAGACTAATTATGTACTATCTAATCATTCATGGTATCAAGCAAAACTAGCAATCAATATCTTTTGCCAAATCATCACATTTCCACTTGTTACTCAATGCAGTACAATGGATCAAGCAGTCTCATTAGCTACGAGAAGCAGACAATTCGAATCGAGTTTTTATCCTTGCAAGGTAAACCTAAACACATGACGTGGCGAGGCACTCCGTCCCCACACACATCAACCTTCCCCATTGATTCCCTGGCAACAGATCAGGGCTCACCGCCTTGGTGTACAATGCCTCACTGACCCCGACTGCCGTCGTGCAGTGACCGCACTTGTACCCACCATAACCGGAATGTGAGACCACGTCTCAGGTCACGTGAGGGGCAAAATCTGCGGGCAGGTTCACTCAGGTACTAGGCTTACCGATTTACCATATTTCTCGGCATGTGTTTAGTACGTTCAAATGCTTGACACAGGTATCCGCACGTTAATCCTTATTCCAATTTTGTCTTATAGACAACTCATCCCCATGGATCCGTGTCCACAGACCATCATCATTCTGATATAAAAATGGATACAACCAATTCCTGACCTCGCGCGAGTGCTAGAAAAATCACTCGACTTCTACCGAGATCCCTAATTAGCAAAGCAGCTACTCGACCTAGCATACTAGTATCCATCTCAAAAGGTATCCTGAGTCATGCAAATAAGGTTCCAAACAACTCCTACACTTAAGTGCACAATACAAGCCTACAAACATTAAGTGCAGTAAAATAGCATATAGAATAGGTTATGCATAAAACCGGGGCTTGCCTTCCAAAGCTGGGGCAGGCAGATCCTCGATGGCAGGCTCTGGTGCTGGATCCTGGGCTACCTCCTGAGCATGTCCTTGCTCCGGCACGAGGATGTACTCTCCGTCAGCGAGGTTGCAATCTATCAAATGCAATGAATAAGATATATGTATGCTATGATATGCAAAATTTAGTAACCATTAAGCATAGGGAAGGAAAAACTGAGTTAGTTGATGACTTAGGGTTTTCCTTGTTATAAGAAGTTCTTAGTGGTTGATGCTTAGCAATTTAGGTTTAAGGTTTTTGCTTAGAGGCAAGCATAGTGGATTAAGGCTTTGATTGTCTCTTGAAGGTTTTAGTAAGTACTCCCGGGTTTTGTTGTTTTGGTTAGGGCAACATTAATTTCCACTACTAATTTCTCTTTTTATTGTCTTTTTATGCTCTTAAGGTGGGTTTAAACTACAACAGTGATTTCAAGTTTTATAAAAATTCTGTAAAAATTACAGTGGGTTAATACTGGTCAATGTAGTCTGTCCTATAAATGATAGGCCAAAAATAAATAGAACCTTCTCTGGACAATAAGAAGAAAAGTTGGGGCAGAGGGGTTACTTTGCACTACAACCCTTATCTAGGTGTGGGCTTTATACTAAGGGTTATTTTTGCTAGTATCTATGGGTAATAACATGCTTCTGTGCCAAAAATCACAGAGGGTCACCTAGTGGTTATTTAGTTATGATTTTCCAAAGTTTAATGCTAAAAAGACACTTATAACTAGCTTACTAATTGAAAAATGTCAAACAACAGAACTTTCATTTTTCCTATTTTCTTCTTAGCAAAAGAACAGTCATTCCTAAAATAGGGGTGTTTTCTCGTTAGGATTGTTTTCTTATGACTTTTCAAAGTTTTCTCTGTTTTTCATGAAAAATTGTGAGTGTAATTTCTTTCCACTGGACTATGGTTTAACAGATTTTTCTTGTGAACAACATGACTTAGGCATGCTAGGAAAAATATGGTTGCCCTCTGGTTTCCATTTTTAATCCCTTTTCTAAATTTTCCTAAGTTTGAGCATAAACAAGCTTTAGTGAACAAACCCTCCTTAACCTTGTATGCTGGGGTGTTTATTAATTTTAAACAGTGTAACTACTAAGTTAGTGTCTCCACTATTTTTTTCTTAACCCTGGTCTAATAATATTTCTATTTTTCCTTCTAATATTATGTTTTGGACACTTTTCTTATTTAATTCAAAACTCTAGAAAATAATACAGGAACTATGGGGTTTATTATTTTTGTTTGATAGTTTATATTTCACAAAGTCTAGCAAAATTGGTTTGACAAATTTTGGATGATTATTCTTCAAGTTATGCATTTATTTAGTTCTCTATAATATTTAAAAGAAGAATAAATTCGAAAGAGAAAAGAAATACAGGTTTGCGCTGAACCCCCTGGATTTTCTCTCCTTTTTCTCTCACAAAACAGTCCTCGGTCTACTATTTGCATGAGTCACTAACATTGCACAAAACCCCCTGGACTTAGCCGAAATCTAACCTGCGCTTCCTGGCTGGCTTAAACAGTACCCGCGGCAAAAATTACGACGGCGAGGCTTACCGACGGCAGTAGAGCTCCGACGGGGTGGTCAGTGACGTCAGGGAGGTCACGACGGTCACGTCGGTGTGCGGGTCGGTGTCAGAGGTGGTCGGAGCTGTCCTGGCCACGAGCGCAGGCGGCGGAGGTCGGCGGCGGCTCCTGCTCCGGCCAAACCACAACGGTAGGGCTCAATTAAAGCGCACGAGGAGCTCCACGGGGGGATGTAGAGGCCATGCGCGCAACGAATTGAGAAATGGTGCAGAGGTTTACCCGGTCCACGTGCTCCGGTGGGGTTCTGAACTTCGACGAGCACGATTGCGCTATTCCGGCGGCGCGGGTCCTCGGTTCAAGCTCGGGCAAGCTTCACGGCCTCCTAGGGGATCTATCCGAAGGATTGGATCGAGCGGACGAGGGCAGGAAAGGGGTTGGCCATGGTGGTTGCCCTCAGGCGGCTCTGGCTGGTCGCGGGGAGGTCGCAGGACCTGCGGGCGAGCTCGGGAGAGTTAGGCGCGGTACGGAGGAGGCAACGGGGATGAAGGCCGGGCACTGGGGTGGGCTTTATAGCCGCGGCGCGGGCGTGGTCACGGGGCGGCCGCGGGCGTGCGGGGTGTCGCGTGCGGGCGTGCTCTGAGCGCGCCCCCGAGTGTCAGCCCACGTCGAACACGTGGGGGTTTACTTCTGCCAGGGTTCAACGGCCGATTTGATCGCCTTAGCGTGCAGATCTTGGCAAAACCCCCGTGTACGGTCTCTTCCCTGCACCAAATCCTACCTTTTTGATGTGAGTTCCAAGCAAGGATATGGACGGAGTAGAGAGATATGGGGGTGAGAAGTCGGCTCTGTCAGAGCTGTCCACACCGAGACAAAAGCCATGCCAAGTCATGTCAACTGGCTTAGGGTTGGGTTCAAACTTTTCTGAGGTGTTCTAGGGGTCTTTGGGCGCCATTTTGTCAATTGGGCCATAAGGTTTTGAGGTTGAGATCAATGTGAACATGTTTGATCTTTGAAATAGGGTTGGTTTTGAACTTGAGAAAAACCTGAATTTTCTTTTATGCCTTTCTCTTTGGTGACCTTTTTGGGGTTCTTTTGAATCCTTTTTGGGGTCACACTCTTTCTATGTTTTGTAGGGTATTAAGTGTACTACAACTTTTATAATTAGTCCAAGTCATGATAATGTGATTTACATAGACTTTTTGCCATAATCCCCTCTAGGGCTCCAGTTGCCTAGAAGGGATGTGAATTAGGGTTTGGGTCATTCCCTTCTCTTTTGTGCATGATAAGGCCAAGGCATGACTTCTAAGATGGGTTACACCTACTTAGGATCTTGATCCCCAAGTTTGGTGTCTTTTGCTCAAACTAAACCACATGTGATGATGGGTTCAATAGTGTAGTCTTGAGTGAAAACCCTAAGTTTCACCTGGGGTGTTACAATATTCTCTATTCCTTTCTTGTGCTTAATAACATAAGGAAAAGATTCGGTAAATTCAACCCACTTAGCATGTCTACGGTTCAGTTTTCCTTGACTACGAATATGTTTCAAAGATTCATGATTAGAATGAATAACAAACTCTTTGGGTCACAAATAATGCTGCCATGTTTCTAATGTTCGCACAAGAGCATATAATTCCTTATCATAAGTAGAATAATTTAGAACAGACCCACTCAATTTTTCACTAAAATATGCAATAGGTTTGCCTTCTTGTAACAAAACACCACCAAATCCAATTCCACTAGCATCACATTCAAGCTCAAAAGTCTTATTAAAATTACAAAGTTGGAGGAGAGGTGCATGTGTCAACTTATCTTTCAGCATGTTGAAAGAGTGCTCTTGTACTTTGCCCCAACTAAAATGCACTCCCTTCTTCGTAAGCTCATTCAAAGGTGCAGCAATGGTACCAAAGTCCTTCACAAAACAGCGATAGAAGCCGGCAAGTCTTAGGAAACTCCGCACCTGTGTGATAGTCTTTGGCATAGGCCATCCATGTATCGCTTCTACCTTGGCTTGATCAACCTCAATTCCCTGTGGAATCACAACATAACCAAGAAACGACACTCGATCGGTGCAAAATGTGCACTTCTCAAGGTTACCAATTAAACGTGCATCTCGTAAAGCATTAAAAATAGCACGCATGTGATCAACATGTTCATCCATAGATTTGCTGTAGATCAATATGTCATCAAAGTATACTACCACAAATTTTCCAATGAAGGCACGCAAAACCTCGTTCATTAATCTCATGAAAGTGCTAGGTGCATTAGTTAACTCGAAAGGCATGACTAACCACTCATACAATCCGAACTTAGTTTTGAAAGCAGTTTTCCATTCATCTCCCAATTTCATACGAATCTGGTGGTACCCACTACGCAAATCAACTTTAGAAAAAACGATGGCACCACTCAATTCATCAAGCATATCATCTAAACATGGAATAGGGTGTCGATACCGTATCGTGATATTATTAATAGCCCTACAATCAACACACATACGCCATGTTCCATCTTTTTTAGGCACTAAAATAACCGGAACAGCACACGGACTAAGAGACTCATGCACGTAACCTTTGTCGAGTAGTTCTTGCACTTGTCACTGAATTTATTTTGTTTCCTCCGGATTTGTCCTATATGGCGCACGATTTGGCAAAGATGCATCAGGAATAAGATCAATTTGGTGCTCAATCCCTCGTATAGGTGGCAGCCCCTCTGGTATCTCACTTGGAAATACATTAGAATACTCCTGCAAAATGTTAGCAACAACAGGAGGCAAAGAATGCTGCATATCTTGAATTGAAATCAAAGCATCCTTGCATACCAAGTCGTAGGCAACAGAAGTGGAAGCAAATAATTCATTAACATCAGATTTCATCGCAAGCAAGCAATGTCCTTTCATTTTTATCCCATCTTTGTTATTACCAACAGCTTTAATATTCTTGTTGTTCTCTTGGTAGCTTTAGCAACATCATCATGCACAATAGCCTCAGGGGACATGTGAAGCAAAATAATTTTCTTATCATGGTGTATGAGAGAATATTGATTTGATCTACCATGATGCATACAATTTGAATCAAATTGCCATGGTCTACCTAGCAGAATATTACAAGCATCCATAGGCACAACGTCACAGTCAACAATATCATGATATGAACCAATAGCAAAATTAATTCGTACCAGCTTGGTAACCTTGACCTTACCACTATTGTTAAGCCATTGAATGTGATATGGATGCGGATGTGGTTTGGTCGTAAGTGCAAGCTTCCCCACCATGTCGCTGCTAGCCAAGTTGTTGCAGCTACCTCCATCAATGATCAAACAACATGAACGCTCCTTAATGACACACTTTGTTTGAAACAACGTATGTCGCTGATTCTGCTCTGCCTTCTCCATTTGTGCACTAAGCACATGCTATACAATGAGGCTCTCATAATGCTCTACATCATCTGCACCAATCTGTTCTTCGGTTGGTTCCTTAGTGCCTGCATCATCAGCCGCAAGCAAAGCAAGTGTAGCTTCATCCAAATCACTAGCAGAGGAATACCCACCATCGTCTTTTACCACCAAAACACGCTGATTAGGACAATCACGCTGCACGTGTCCATAGCCCTTGCATCGATAACATAGAACATCTCTTGTTCTACCTGTGGAGGCTACTGAAGAGGCACTGCCTGGTGGTTTCTGGGCAGATTTGGTTGCTGAATTTGTGGAAGATGCACGTGGTTTGTCACCGGAGGAAGGTGGTGGTGCTGGTCGACTCGGCGAGGGAGTTGGTGCTGGTGTACGGCCGGTCATGGACGTAGTCGTGCGCTGCTGCCATGGTGTAGATTTTCATGCAAAAACATTAGACCTTGCACTAGCACGTCGTCCCTGCACTTCCCTTTCAGCTTTGCAAGCAAGATGAAACAATCGGGTTACGTTAGCATAATCTTTATAAGCAAGGATGTCCTGAATTTCCCTATTTAACCCGCCCAAAAATCTAGCCATAGCAAATTCCTCACCCTCCTCTATGTTACAACGCAACATACCCATTTGTAATTCCTGATAATATTCTTCTACACTTTTAGTACCCTGTCTCAATTGTTGCAACTTGTTTAACATATCACGTGCATAATAAGAAGGAAATTCACCAAACAGAAGCAAATTCAGTAAACTCACTAGTAACAGCTCTAACCCGCGCATTCTCAGAAAATTCATGACATGCGAACTTTTGATAAACCGCAATCTCCCAAGTAATGTAAGCATCAGGGTCATATTTACCATCAAAAGGAGGTATTTTAAATTTAACCTTACTAAAAGCATCATCATTACCATGTACCTCACATCGGCGAAAACCACCCATACCTCTGCGGTTAGTACGTAGTCGCCGGCGATTAGGTGCTTCTTGGTCATCTTGTTCAGTATCTGCAACATAGTCATCCCAGTTACCTTCGGCGCCCTCATCACGCCCACCATTGGTATTAGCATGCATCTCATCAAATCGCCTCAAGAGTGCGACAAGGCTCTTGTCAATATGAGCAACTGTCATTTCCACATTTGCAAATTTGGTGTTTGTGTCGATCTGTGTGGCCTCCAATTGCCCCAACTTTTCATTCGTCACCTGCAAGTCATTATCAAGACCTTCCATGTGCGTTTTCACCAGCCTTACAAAGAGTTGTATGATGCCCTTGGTGCGAGGAGAGTGTGGCATATTACGAGAAGCATCATCAACCTCCAATCCTGCCATGGTTAGACGAACAGAGGCAACAAGATTGTGATACCCAGTTTGCAAAGAAGAGAAGTTGGAGTTTATTCTTTCCTTGTTTCTTTTTTCCCTTCTTTCTTTCGGGTGGTACGCTTTTGGGGTTGGGAATTTTTGGGGAAGCATTCACCAGTAAAACAGTAGAATTTTTGGTCAGACTCATGCGCTGGGGGGTCGGGGGTTGACGTGTGAACGAGTTGGGCCGTGGTTCTTGATCCGGCCCACTAGTTCCCCCTAACCCTAGCCGCCCATCCCTTAATCCCTTGGGATTTTTCAGCCACCCCCTCCCCTTTCTCTTGTGCAGCCGCCCCCCTCCCTCTAGCCTTGGACGCCACCCCCTCTCAATCCTCCACCCATTTGCAGCTGCCACCCCACCTCCCCCATCAAACCCTAGCCGCCCCCTTCTTAAGCCTTCTCTCCAAGGTGCCATTCCTTTCCCGCTCGGATCTATGTCGCGTTGGTGCAAGTCTCCAATTGGATTTTGGTGGAGGGAATAAGGGAGGAAAGGGGGAGGATTCAAGGTGATTTTGAGATTGTATCTTGTTTAATTGTGCTGTAATCCAATTGATTATATGTTTACCTATGCGAATCGGTAGAGGTGCTGTCCTGAAATTTTGTGGGTGAGCGAACAGCAGTAGTTCTAGTAATTTCTGGGAATTTTTCATGGGTAATTATTGGGGATCAGTGGGAGAATCATGTAGAGCTTTGTCATACGTTTCCAACGAGTACTTATGCTCTCGATTCGGAGTTATATTTCAGGAGATATCGCTGTTCGAATCCGGGTATGTTGCTGTCCAAAAAAACAGATTTCTGCAGGTGGGCGAACAACAGTAGTATTAGCAGTTTCTGGGGATTTTTCGTGGAAAATTAGTGATAATCAGTATGAGAATCATGTAGATCCTTGTCACACACTTCCAACGACTACTTATGCGCTCGATTCGGAGTTATGCATTAGGAGATATCGTTGTTTGAACCCGGCTAGGTTGCTGTCCAAAAACAGATTGCTGGATGTATCTTGTGGACGGTTTTGGGCTAAGTAGATGTGGGAATTTAATTATCTTTTAAATACAAAACTTGTGGGGAATTTTATTTAGATGCTTCCGGAGTTTTTGATTGATATCACTGCTGTTATAATTTTAAAGTTATGAAATTATCAAGCAGCACCGCTGCAATTTGGTGGTGATGGGGAGAGTTGTCTCTCGCGACGGGTTGGAATTGTGTGTAGGTGCGGCGTTGTTTATTAGAGTTTGTTATGTGAATTTGTGCACTAAGGTGTGTGTCAAAAACAGGTGGTGGACTTCCGGATCGTACTTAGTACCATTCTAAATTCCCGGTGAAGGCAAGTAAATACAGTGGTGGTTGCTACCGTTTGGTTTGCATTCTATTCCATGTCATCGAGTATGCATAAGTTTTAAATATGTTAATCATTAAATTCTATGATGAAGTTTATTTTTTCAAAAGTATTAATTCTCAATTGTCTAATATTGTGGATGATCATGATTTGGTAATGATATATGTGGTTGATTCCCATCTTGGATGAAGTTGAAGTATCTTTTTGAATCACGTTATATGAAGTGTTGTAGGCATGTCATGCACATCGCATCATCCATCTTGCATTTTGAAGTTATGTCGTGATCTTATGGTCTGACCGTACCGGTACATTTTTTTAGCATCGTACGTTGCCCGAGGAGGGGTACGATGCGGCTTTATATCCTTAGAGGTATGAAGGCAGAAGTCATCCTTGCATTTGCAGACATTTGCACTCATGAGGTATATATGAAGTGTGACATTACTATGTTACTACTGTTGTTTCTACCTGCGAGGTGTGGTAACTAGGTGTGTTGTACGTTGTATACGTGTCGCACCTTCGTAATAAGAAGGTTGTGAAATCAATTGGTGGTAAAACAATGTTCTTATGTGGTTAAATAGTTTGATATTATTTTACTTGCTGAGATGTGTCATCTCACTCTTGCATTACTCAATGTAGGTACTTGATACATGTTGGGAATGTGGGGAGTAGCACCACGTCCACTTTCACTCTCATAATAACGCTGCTCAGGCGCAACCATGATTTTATTAGAAACTTGTTGTCAAAGGAAGCTTATTTTTTTAACTAGTCATGCGCACTGGTTAATTCAGTTCATGTCGTATGTTTAACTTCCCTTTGCTAGCCGATTAATAATATTTAGTATGTTTTTGTCATGATATATGTTTATGCACTGTTGCCACCTCATTTATGCAATTTTGCAAAGGAGATGCTGCCGAAATTTTGTATATAGATGTCAGAAGTGTAGTTCAGTAGCATTGCGGGGTGTTTGTGGAACCCGGGGTGTTACAATTGGTATCAGAGGATAGGCTTCAGATTCTACGCAATTTGAAGATAAATTTGACACACTTGCACATATAGGAAGGGTATGGGTTCGTATATATTTCATATTAGTATTTTATTGTATAGATGACTAGAATTTCCTCACTCCAAATCCCTTTATGGTTTGATGGGTTATGTCGTTAACGACGTAATGCTTGATATGATATGTTACTTTTATTTAATATTGGTTTCTTGATGTGGTTGTTATTGAAGTTATTATGCAAGTGAAGCTACTAATGTACTTGTTTTATATACATATCGTCATGATGTTTTCTTTTGGATGCAATGTTTTCAAATCCCTGAGCTATTACTATCATATATTTCTATATGCTTGACTGTGGATGTTTTTTTTCCAAAAGGATTCTTGGGTTCTAGTACTTGTAGGACCGATTGTTTATTGAGCTTGTGTATAGTGGGTCTAATCCGACTTGGTGTAGTGTGAAAACACTATATAATGTAGTTTTATGGTGTTGTTGAGTTTGATTGACTGTTGGGTTACAACCCAACTTATCAATGTAATATTTCCATGGGTACAATGCTTTGCGCCTCACCTTTTTTTTGGCTAGTGTGGCTACTTGCTAACTTGATCTTAGTATAAAATTGGTTTGTCTCTATAGAGCAAAGGCAACGTTGTAATGTCTATGAAATCTTGAGACTGGTAGAACTCAAGTGAAATTTGTAAGATGACGTAGATTGATAAGTCCAACCATGTTTACCTGATAGGTTTTCTTATTATGCGCAACCTTACTTTTAACAATAAATAGGGTGGTTTCAAGTAGATTTTATGTTGTGCATGTTTTACTTCTATGGCTTGTTTCAATAGCCATAAAGGTTATGCATAATTTTTAGTTGTTGCAGGCTAGTCATGTGGACGATATTGACAACCCATTTTATATTTTTTTTATTTGCCAACATTGTATGGTAGTTTGATTTTTTATGATCAGTTTCTCTATGCATGCTTGTTGAATCATTATTTGGACCGCTTTATCTTAAACGAAGTCAATGCTTAACTGGGAGTTGCTTATGTTTGTTAGTCATCTATCTCTTTAATGATGGGGTTGTTGCATCAGATTGTGATTTTTTTATATGAATGGTGGTTTGATAGATCATGTATGTCTACTACTTTGAATGCATCATGTGATATCACGAGGTACAAATTGTTCAAGTGCAGTAATAGTAGGTTTTGTTGTATGTGAGGTTAATCAAGGTAGTTTGGTTATGTGGATTGTCTTATTGAAGTCCAATTACTCCTGTTGAGCATAGTATCATGTTATTATTTTAGTATTGAAAGTAATATTTATGAAGCTTTTGCATGAGTCTGTGTCAAGAAGTACATTAGTTTTCTTGTTGTTATCCCTCCATTGCTTTATGAGTATTGCGAATTTTATCTCTTTTGAGAGGAGAAAAAGACGTTATATGACATGTGCACCATTTGCTTCACGTCAACAGAATAGTTGTGGAGAGCTCTAGTAGTTGGATTCTAGTGTAATAACAACCATGTTTTATAGTGCTAGAGACGGGTATGTCAGGTGTTTCATACATTGTCGATACATGGATGTTTGACCTTAGTGGCATTAACAAACGAGGTTGTTGAATTCGTTGATTGTTGTGCTTAGTGTTCTACCCTATTAGGTAAAGTGTTGTTTAAAGGCTTTGGGGAGTTGCATCCCCATTTGGTAGTGGAAAATCCTAGTGTTGATTGCACCTGCCAATGCCTTGGGTTTTATTTTATATTGTTTTTTTATTATGGGTAAGGTGTTGTTTGGTTTTGGGAGTCATCTTAACTTAGTTGGAGGCTGAATCAGGCTTCACTTATCTAGAATGTTTTGTAGTAGGTTTCTTCATCTTTGCATAGGATGCTTAATCACCCAGTTTGGTCTAAACATTTGAGAGTTATGGGTTTCCTATAGCAACCTTAATTTTGTACGGAAGTATAGGCATTGAAGACGATAAATTTTGGTCTTTGTTGGATTATGAAAGTTTTAGTAATTTCATGATCTTTCCAAAGAGTATTGGTTTGTAATTTTCATTGCATATAATTGGAGTTAGGCTACTCTAAAGCCGTTGCACCGTTGTGTCTGAACTTTAGGTGTCATTAAAACCACCAATAAATCGACCACGTTTTGATAGTTTCAGAGCCCAAATTTAGGAATTCTCTTTAAGCAAAACTTTTAGTTTTTCTCAGTACCTTTTAATGGGTATTTACTTGTAATTGTCTGTTAAATAGATTGGGAGAGTGGTTGTCCGGATATAAGTCGAATCTCTGATGTGCAGTATCTCAGGTTGAGTTTAGCTGTAGGTCATGCAGAGTTGAGGGCTATAAAGATAAATTTGGGTGCAACTTTATTGCAAAAGTCGTGGACAATTTCCAAACTTTTCCAACACGTGTTCGTTGTAGTTTTAAGTTGAGTATAGCAGGAGTTATAGGATTTTGAACTTTAGCTGTCCATTGTTTCTATCCTATCAGTTTTGCAACAAAGCAGTTGCATTGTTTTATCGGTTTGGAAACCAATTCCGAGACACACATTATAATAAAAGTTTTAGGGAATGTTATAATCTTTCCAATGGGTTTATATTTGCAAAATTTTGTTAGATGCAGAGAGTTATGAGGTTTTGAAGTTATGGGTCATGTTCCGTCAGGTTCTGGTGGCAGATCATGTATGTCGCCTTACAAGTCAAATTAAAAATGGGAGATAAAATAAAACTTTGTTTATCCTTTGAATACGAAAGATGTAGATCATGAAGTTTAGATGATTTTACAATATTTCTTTGTTATCATTGCATTTATAGTGAAAGAGGTAGAAAAAGAATGAACATTTGTGCTGTTGATTGTCAATTTTCTATTTAGGGATATTTCCATGGAAGTTTGGTTTAGTTACGGTGAGCTCTTTCGCAATCCATGTTAATTACGTTGTATGGTGGGAGGGAATAGACGTAGTGGTTGTGATAGTTATCTTGTTTATGTATATGCGGAGCGTGGGCTGAAACACAGAGATAGCGAGGGACATTTGAATAGGCCAGTGCGTATTGTTGTGAAGCCATGTTTTCTGGTCTTGGTGTGATTGCGTAAGTATGAAATAGTTACGTTGTGTGAAGTCTAGGTTGAGATGCAGATTGTGTGAGTTATTGGATGGATATATATGCATAGTATAATTAAAAAAAGAGTTCTTCGATGGGAGGATATAATGTATAGAATGTGCTTGGATGGATATATGGGCAGGCATAGTATGCTTAAATCGATTCTTGCTTGCATGATGTGAGATCAGGATTAAAATGATTTAAAAAGTTAGCATATTGCTTCTATCCTTATGTTAGATCTAAGTGTCTCGTAATGAATAACCTAAATTTATTAGTCCTTCGATGAACGCTTAACCTTAGAAGAGTATAAAACCTGAATAAATCTATTGCTTGCTGTTTGGGACTGCATGACCAGTTTTGGTTATGCAGCTAGTTCAATGAATTAAACCATGTTTTATGTAGAGGTGTTGTATATAAAAGTTGTAGCCATCTTCTTCATCTTACTTGTGTAAACATTTCATGACCATAAGTCTAGTAGCTTGGGAGTTATGATTTTCTCAAGTCTAGTCTTGGAATCTGTCCAAATTCTATACAGACTTCGAAACTAACCTTGTTTGCCCAAGTTAAACTTCGAATCAGTTCTTATAAATTATAAAGAAGTGGTAGTACTTCCCTTAAGCTTTCCAACAAATTTGGGATCACCCTTTTTGGTGACCTATAAGTTAAGCTACAGCTGTTTTAAGTGGAATCTTTGAATCTGTCCAAATTTGGACAACAAAGCCTTTCTTATGTCTTTTGATCTTGATATGCATTGAATTAACCTAATATGTTTATAAATGAAATATAGACAATTTTACTAGCTTTCTAAAAAGTATAGGAGCGCCTGAATTGGATGACTGAGACTCCAATTATAGATTTTTGAAGTGAGTAGTTGAATTCTGTCCATGTCTGGACAAAATTTACGTTTTGCATTGTTTGGCCTTTCTAAGTGTCAAATCTTGTGGTGATGATAATACCAAGGTTATAGTGGACTTTGTAAGCTTTCCATAAAATCCTAGTTTACTACTTTTGGATGCATATTTTGGTGAGTTATGAGCAAAACAATTAACCGTTGTGCTGCTGTCCAGAAATATGCAAGCATTAAATTGATCTTTTGAAGTTACTCTTGTTTGGATAGGTTTGGTTTAGGCTATAGGAGCACCATATGTATTGTGTTCATATATATATTCATTTAAGTACTTGCATGTGTCAATGTTGATTTGGTGTCAGGAAAGCTTTGTCCGAGGTATATAGGATCGTCTACTATCTTAGCCCGAGTTGGCAGTTTGGCTTAGCACATGCAATTGACAGAGTCTATGATCAGAGTACACCATGTATTCCATGTCTCTACGCTGAGAAAGTATTTGCGGAATCCAAATCAATAAATCGAGCTAGAGTCGATTCCCATGTAGCAAGACCTGACTCTAGAGTGTCGTCTGCTGCGTATCCTAGAATCCTTGGAGCTCGAGGAGATGATGCGGCAGAAGTACCCCGAACTTTTCGTTATGGGGTGAGTTTTTGTCGTCGCTGATCTTTTCTTTTGTCATTCCGATAGAAGCGTCAGAATTCAAGGTCGAATTCTTTTCAAGGGGGGTAGAGTGTGATACCCAGTTTGCAAAGAAGAGAAGTTGGAGTTTATTCTTTCCTTGTTTCTTTTTTTCCCTTCTTTCTTTCGGGTGGTACGCTTTTGGGGTTGGGAATTTTTGTGGAAGCATTCACCAGTAAAACAGTAGAATTTTTGGTCAGACTCATGCGCTGGGGGGTCGGTGGTTGACATGTGAACGAGTTGGGTCGTGGTTCTTGATCCGGCCCACTAGTTCCGCCTAACCTTACCGCCCCTCCCCTAATCCCTTGGGATTTTTCAGCCGCCCCCTCCCCTTTCTCTTGTCCAGTCGCCCCCCTCTCTCTAGCCTTGGACGCCACCCCCTCTCACTCCTCCACCCATTTGCAGCCGCCACCCCACCTCCCCCATCAAACCCTAGCCGCCCCCTCCTCAAGCCTTCTCTCCAAGGTGCCATTCCTTTCCCGCTCGGATCTACGTCGCGTTGGTGTAAGTCTCAATTGGATTTTGGTGGAGGGAAGAAGAAGGGAGGAAAGGGGGAGGATTCAAGGTGATTTTGAGATTGTATCTTGTTTAATTGTGTTGTAATCCAATTGATTATATGTTTACCTATGCGAATCGGTAGAGGTGCTGTCCTGAAATTTTGTGGGTGGGCGAACAACAGTAGTTCTAGTTATTTCTAGGAATTTTTCGTAGGTAATTATTGGGGATCAGTGGGAGAATCATGTAGAGCTTTGTCATACCTTTCCAACGAGTACTTATGCGCTCGATTCGGAGTTATATTTTAGGAGATATCGTTGTTCGAATCCGGGTATGTTGCTGTCCAAAAAAACAGATTTCTGCATGTGGGCGAACAGCAGTAGTATTAGCAGTTTCTGGGGATTTTTCGTGAGAAATTAGTGATAATCAATATTAGAATCATGTAGATCCTTGTCACACCTTTCCAACAACTACTTATGCGCTCGATTCGGAGTTATGCATTAGGAGATATCGCTGTTTGAACCCGGCTAGGTTGCTGTCCAAAAACAGATTGCTGGATGTATCTTGTGGACGGTTTTGGGCTAAGTAGATGTGGCAATTTAATTATCTTTTGAATACAAAACTTGTGGGGAATTTTATGTAGATGCTTCCGGAGTTTTTGATTGATATCACTGCTGTTATAATTTTAAAGTTATGAAATTATCAAGCAGCGCCGCTGCAATTGAGTGGTGATGAGGAGAGTTGTCGCTCGCGACGGGTTGGAATTTTGCGTAGGTGCGGCGTTGTTTATTAGAATTTGTTATGTGAATTTGTGCACTAAGGTGTGTGTCAAAAACAGGTGGTGGACTTCCGGATCGTACTTAGTACCATTCCAAATTCTCGGTGAAGGCAAGTAAATACAGTGGTGGTTGCTACCGTTTGGTTTGCATCCTATTCCCTGTCATCGAGTATGCATAAGTTTTAAATATGTTAATCATTGAATTCTATGATAATGTTTATTTGTTCAAAAGTATTAATTCTCAATTGTCTAATATTGTGGATGATCATGATTTGGTAATGATATATGTGGTTGATTCCCATCTTGGATGAAGTTGAAGTATCTTTTTGAATCACATTATATGAAGTGTTGTAGGCATGTCATGCACATCGAATCATCCATCTTGCATTTTGAAGTTATGTCGTGATCTTATGGTCCGACCGTACCGGTACATTTTTTTAGCATCGTACGTTGCCCGAGGAGGGGTACGATGCGGCTTCATATCCTTAGAGGTATGAAGGCAGAAGTCATCATTGCATTTGCAGACATTTGCACTCATGAGGTATATATGAATTGTGACATTACTATGTTACTACTGTGGTTTCTACCTGTGAGGTGTGGTAACTAAGTGTGTTGTACGTTGTATACGTGCCGCACCTTCGTAATAATAAGGTTGTGAAATCAATTGGTGGTAAAACAATGTTCTTATGTGGTTAAACAGTTTGATATTATTTTACTTGCTGAGATGTGTCATCTCACTCTTGCATTACTCAATGCAAGTACTTGATACATGTTGGGAATAAGGGGAGTAGCAGCACGTCCACTTTTACTCTCATAATAACGCTCCTCAAGCGCAGCCATGATTTTATTAGAAACTTGTTGTCAAAGAAAGTTTATTTTTTTAACTAGTCGTGCGCACTTGTTAACTCAGTTCATGTCGTATGTTTAACTTCCCTTTGCTAGCTGATTAATAATACTTAGTATGTTTTTATCATAATATATGTTTATGCACTGTTGCCACCTCATTTATGCAATTTTGCAAAGGAGATGCTGCCGAAATTTTATATATAGATGTCAGAAGTGTAGTTCAGTAGCATTCCGGGATGTTTGTGGAACCCGGGGTGTTACAAAGATAAAAAAGTGAAGGAATAAAAACTCTACAACTATTAGGATGTAGCTACTGCAAGGCGCTCACTCTCAACCTGCCACACAAACTCTTACCAATTCTTACCTTGCTCAACAGGAGGGGTCAGCAACCAACAAGTCTGCAACTGTGGAATAAGTGTATCGGTGCCGCAGCAACACGACCTGTCAAACTGTAGTCGAAATATGTAGAGTTGTAGGTGGGCTGAAGCAAGGAATACACTAGTACCACGTTAGTTACAAAAGCAAGCTGAATAATCGTTCAACGGTGGTACTGTGCTGGTCCTAGGCTAAACCATGCTAGAGACGTGAGCCTAGGCACAAAGGTAGTCACTAAAAAGAACAACTAGCACAACACAAAGAGAAACAACAGATTTAGAGATTCAGCCCCCTTCTTTCTTCTTCTTTTCCTTTTTTCTTTTCTTTTCTTTTTTTCTTCTTCTTTTTTTTCAGGGGCCTAAACCCTTTTTTTACTATGACAACCCAAACAATAAGGATATTGCTAACAGCCCATTTAAAACAGATTTAACAAATCTTGTTAATATAGAAAGTCCAGAAATCTCTACGATGATTGCGGAGCGCTCAGAATGAAATTTGAGGCAAGGTCAGATCCGTTGGAAAGAAGATAAGATAAGCTTTCCAGATTGTATTTAAACTTCCAAATCCGACATGATATGTATCCATGGTGGCAAAACGAACCAGAGATGTTTATGGTGATGGTGGATCTCGTGGTGACCAAAACGTGGTAGAACTCAAAACTCTAAAGGAATAAACTAAGACCAGCAACTCGACACTACCGATGCAACCGAAAACTCAACAAGCCCTAGCTAAGTAGTACTAGTAAATGCTCAATAGGTTATAGGATTGTGGTAAAACTAATCTACTATTTTTTTGGCTTTTTCTGGAATATAGGAGATAAGAAAACAACGAAGAAAAGTAAATCTCTCACTGATAAACCTTGCTCTGATACCAACTGATGTGCACCCGTTGGGTGAATGCCCGATTTTTCAATGAGAGGGTGTGGAATAACTCGATTGGTGGAGAAGACGACGTTCACGGCCCGACTACAGCCTTCCAAAGATGCTGCGCCTTAGCAACCGATACACCACCTCCTATGGCTGTCACGATCTTGAGGAGCGTGACACCCTGGCCACTAAGGCACTCGACCTGCAACCAATCGAAGAACTAGCAAGAACAAGTAGAACAAGTACTAAATTACCCGATGTAAATTGTAGGTTTCAAAATCAAACTCTAATATGGTGGGGTTCCGAAGACAAGAAGACGGGCGGCTGAACCAACACGCGCATTTACAAGCAAGTAGCGAGAGCTAAACTTGATCTAAACAAAACCCGCTGTTCTTGGTGGTGGCTAGGGGGTTTATAAACATGGGAGGACGACCACAAGGGTATTGGGATCGTGCTGCAACCCTAGGATGCGTCCCTAATGGACCCAACTTGATACACGACGCGTTGGACCAAAATAGGGTGACACAGCACCATGGGCAGAAAAGGCAGGAAATGTCTCGGTAAGGAAACAATGATTACGGTGGCCTCAGAATAGATATGACTATAATTCTAGATCCATATGAAAGTAGACTTGATAAGCTTTCCATTTTGTGCTTGAACATTCCAATCCGAGCCCGCATGTGACCGTCACAAGTTGGTGTTCTTCTGCAGTCCGAATCCAGCATGTTCAAATCCTTTTCCCTTTCGGTCTTCTCCCTGGTTCCTAAGCAAAACAAGAGTGCATGGGTCTCCATGGTCTAAATATGATGGACATGAATTCAAGAGTGTAATCACCTGATGGTAGAGTTGACGAGCACGAGCGCGAGTAATGAGACCAGAAATTGGTACTTGTATTGGCATAGATGTATCAGTAGTGTGGATGTCTTCATCACCTGGACAATACCACTTTCCATGTTCTCATTATGTTGTCGCCGCACATCATCTCAACTTTGAATTCGAGAGTAGGATGCCTTAGGAGTTTAGTGTGGAGAGCTTAATACGTACCTGGAGCCCTCGTTTTGAGCCATTTCTTGATGAGTCACAGTGGCCAACATACACCGTGATGAGGACATCACCTGCAACATGAGTACGACTACACCAGCAGCACCTCCACATCAAGCGCCACTTCCTTCATTAGCTGGGCCAATCACTCGGGCCCGTGCCAGAGATCTTAACTTCGTCATGCTACTGAATAATGAGGGCCCAGAAGAAAAGACGACCAGTCCAACTATGGCCCATAGTGGGCAACCTAGGGTTGCATTTTCCCCCTTTGGCCGCCACTAGGGGTTTTCCCACTCTCTCTATTTATCCAGGAGCTGCGCCTCCTTTGTTCTTTGAGTTTTGTTTTACGTTAGCTTTAGCTACTCTCGAACACGCGCAAATCAGCGCTGTCTTCGTGTATTCAGAACTCCACCCTCGAGTAATAAATTAGATTGCTTGCATCTTTTTCTTGTTCGTTCTTCGATTGCGCATAGGAAACGATCTTCATGATCAGTCCGATCTCGCATCAGCAAGGTCGGTAACCACAGGGAGTTGGTTCAGCGATTGCATTGGCGCCTCGGGCTTGCTCGTCGTAGTCGGATCGCAAGGGTCATCTTCCACCAAATCAGAATTATCTCCACTCATCGAAAGATCGGGCACCTTAGCTATATCAAGTGGTATCAGATTTCCAGGTTGATCGGTGAGTTTATCAAGTTTTTTTTTCTCTCCTACAGTCCACAAAACCACATAAAAATTCAGGTTAGACCTTGTCCCAGCACCCTTTTGAGCCTCGCACTTTCTTTCAATAATCTGCATTGTTGAATTTATGTGCTTTCACGTCATTTGTTGTTGGTTGCTTTGTGTTTTTTTCACCATCCTTCTTTCTTCCACCATTCAAACCCTAGCGCGCCGCCACCATCTCCCTTTTAATCATGCCACAAACCGAGTCAATGTCGCTTCCTTGTTTTTCTCCTTCGGTTATGTAAAAAAACAGAAACAAAAAAAAAGAAAACGAAAGAGAAAGGATAGAACCAAAGAACAAACAAAAAAAGAAAGGAGAAAGGATACAAAGCGGTTGTCTCATCTCGGTCATTTTAAACATAACTTGAGGTACCTTCCTTAAACCGGGCATAACTTTTCGCTCGGTTGTTCAAAAAATCTGAAATTTTTACAGGAGCTTGTTGACACCATTCTGAGGCCAGCCAAACTTACATACGGCCTGTTTGGTTTCGATAAAATTGTCAAAAAAATTCAGGAAAATAAAGAAAAAAATTCGTCAAAGCTCTTGCACGCTTTTCAGAGAACTTGCTCTTTTTCTGTAGACCACATCTGATCTCTGTTTTAGGTGAAACTTGGTGTAGCTCCTATTTTGTTACTTCTTGTGCTGAGAAAAATATCAAAAAAATCATACAAAAAAGAAAAACAAAATCACCTGTGATTCCTACTAGTGCCTTTTTGGCCTCGCTAATACAATATTTACGGTACTACCATTCTGCTAGTTCCATTGTTCTTTGTTCCAACTTGTTGTGTCCTTTGCACTTGTGGCCAGCAATATAGTTTCGTGTTTTGCACTATAATTCAACTTTGCATTATTGTTTGATCGTGCTAATCCTTGACTTGAGTGCAGCCTACCCAGAACTCCACATATTTCTACGACGAGCAGGTTTCTGTTTCTCCAGGCAATCGCTCATCCAATCTTTCACCAGTTCCACCTATTGGTTGCAGTTCACCCCTGTGGCTTGGTAAGAACGGATAAGAACTTGATAACAGCATTCCATTGAGCGAGTTGTCACCACCATTCCCCTGTTGTCGTCGGTTTTTCTCCTTTTGGTGTTTTGGTGTTTGCGCTAACTATGGCAGGAGCACACGACACGCTGGATGTCCAGTTGCAGGAAGTAAGGGGACAAGTTGATGGACTTGCTGCTGACATTAGGACGATGCATGAACGGCTTGATTCAACGGTCACTTCGACGATCGCGCATTTCAACCAGCTTGACCTTGCTCAAACGGCGACTCGCAACACACTCGACACCATTCTGGCACGCCTTGATGCGTTGACCACAAAGATGGAGCAGGACTACGGCGGTGACACTGAGCAGGACGATGGAGATCGCCGTTGTTGGGGACTTGTTCTCAAATGCTATAAATTAAGAACAAGGCAACACAAGATGTTAAATGTTAAAGCCATTCGTCCTTCGAAACATTATTTCCCCTAGGATATAATGATCTTCGGATGAAGGTCATGAAGGACATACCTTCATCATCGCAGTGTATGTTAAATAAAAGAAGAAACATATGAAATATAGAAAACAATATACATAATCATGTAACATTATTGATTCATTTTATATAACCATGGAAAGGCAGGAACAGTATTGAATTACAAAAGTACCTTCGGCTTGATAGAAGGCAAAAAAGTACAAGCGTGACGCAAAAGCGAGTACAGGTCAGCGTGAACAGGACGGGGGTACTGTTCATCTATTTATAGGCACATGACACAGCCTATGAGAAATTACAATTATGCCCTTTACATTTACTATTGGCTTATAGAAAAATCTATGAGGACTAAATAGCCTTTTCCCTTTTAAGTCGGTTCCCTTTTCTGTGATTTAGCCGAAGCTCCCTTTCGCACTGCTTCGGAGCGACGACAACCTTCGTCACGATCATGCTCCTCATCGTGTACGCTTTTATCATGAATCCGAAGATACCTGTCCATAAACCATACTTGGAAGACATTGTTAAATTATGTTTTTGAGGACCTTCGGAGGACGAAGGCCCCCAACAGTAGCCCCTCGCAGTATTAATTTGTTTAAGATAACGAATTCAGACTGCGACATGGACAAAGGCCTTAAGTCGAAGGTCCGAAAAAACACCTTCCCTTTGCTAGAATAGCAATAGTCAATGACAGACGGGACCCTCCAAATTGAAGCGTGTCGACCGTATAAATAAGAACTCACCCTGACCACATTTGGTACGCTGTTTGTGCCACTTGCTTTGTTTGCTCAATTTTATAGCTCTTGCTCACCAACGCTTGCTTAGTTTCTCAGGCTTTCTAAGCTTCGGTTTTAAGGACACATTTTCGTCATTTCCGAAGGAAAGATGTCTCAAGACAAGAAAGTTGCTGCTGAGACGAAGCTCACTGAAGAGGAGAAGCTCTTTGAGCAGAAGAAGGCTACTAATCCTTATATAGTTGGGTTTATTGAGTCAATGGCGAAGTCAAATACAGAGAAGATTACCAAGGAAATCCTGGAAGGCCTGTCTGAAGACACTGGTGACAGTGACAGTTATGATGCAGAGAGTGGAGGCGAAGACTCCGAGGATCGACCCTAGAGGCTGAGTCATGCAATTTTTGGAAAATCGACCATCAAGCAAAGTCACCTTGAAAATATGAGGGGAAGATACTTTCGGGACATGTCTATTGTGAGGGCTGGCGAAGACATTAACGTTCCTGCGCCTGAGGAGAATGAAGTTGTGATTTTCCGAAGCTTCTTCAAAGCTGGGCTTTGGTTCCCTTTGATCAGGTTTGTGGTCGAAGTGTTAAAAACTTATCACATCTTCCTCCATCAGATTACCCCCGAAGCTATATTAAGGATGGGGATTTTTGTCTGGGCAGTAAGGAGTCAGGGGCTAGAACCGAGTGAAAAGTGCTTCTGTAGCATGCACGAACTCATGTATAAGACGAAGGCCTCGGGGAAGGAACAATATCACAACAACTTCGGTTATTACTGGTTTATCGCCCGTCCCAACGCGAGTTACCCAGTGCCAACATTTAGGAAAAGATGGTCGGGAAATTAGATGGAGGAATTGTTTTATGTGAAGAACGACTTGGTAGCTAGGGAGGATGTTAAGGAGGTTATTATGCGCCCCATTTGGTCCTGCTTCGGTCTCCGAAGGCCGAAGGTTGAAATCGATGAAGCCACCGAAGCATGCCAGAAGGCCTTTGGCACTATATGCTTCTTCATTGGTACAAGAGACTTGATTCAAGAACATATAGCATTCAGAGTATGGCCGCTTTTAAAGAGATGGGAGATGCCAAACGAGACTGTCACCAAGTCTGGCGAAGGTGAGCCAGTTCGACTAAAATATACCTTCAAATATTGAGATAAATTTGATGAACCGAATGATGACTGGCTGAAATGTATCGAAGCTACAAGTGGTGAACTTCTTGGGCCATATTCAAAAGCGGAAGATAATGCCTTATCCACATCCTTCGGGGCCCGGGGAAAAAGATTAAACAGAGTTTTTGATGCTATTGGTTTTGTTTACCCCGACTACAGCTACCCGCTGCGGGGATGGGGAAAGAAGAGGAAAGTTGCTGCTTCGGCCAAGATTGCTGCTTCGGCCGCCCCCGATGAGCCTGCGCCGAAGAGCAAAAAACTGAAAGTCCTTACCCACCGGCCGCATTATATTGAACCGACCGTGGTACCTGAGCTTGGCGAGGAGACTTCATCAACTGCTGAATCAAAGAAGCCCATTCCTCCTACATAGAAAGCTGAAGAACCGGCTACCATGCCAAAGGCATCCTCAGCCGAGCAAGCTGAGGCAAAGACCGGTAAAGATAAGGCCGAAGAGCCAAAAACTGAAAGAATGTTAGAAATTTTAAGCCCTTCGGCGGAAGTAACAGTGCCGAAGATACAAAAAGGTCTTGCGGTAACTCCCAAAAAAAGAAGGATGGCAAGTGTACTAGATGTGCTAGAATCAGTAAAGGCTTCAAGCTCTACTCCTTCAGGGAAAATTGCCGAGGCTTCGAAAATGCAAATCGAAGCTGAAACAAAACCGGTCGAAGTGGAAACTGCAGTGAGCCAGGCTAGTGCCGAAGCTAGGCCTTCAGAGCCTGCTGAGAAAAAACCCTCGGAAACTGAAGAGAAGACAGCAGAGGAAAATGCTATAGAACAGACTTTGCCTAAAAAAGTTGCCGCTCCTGCTCCCGAAGCTTTAAAAGAAAGTATTGAATATATCATCTGTCATTCTTTGGGAAAAAGACTCTCTAAATAACAAGAACGAGAAGCTCAACACTATGCCCAGAAGCTAAAATATCCGAAGGGGGCATTAGTGTTTAATGTCAGCGGAGAAGAAGATTTTTTGTACTGTCTCCCGGATAGCAAAGAGATATCTGTTTGCCGAGAGATGGGTAGAAGCTTCGGATTCCCAACATTAGAAGGTGGGCTTTTAGTACTGTCGAAGGATGAATTGGCCGATAGTTTGGCATATAATAGTATAAAGGTGTGAAAATCAATTTTTGTATTTAAAAACAAATTTTTTCATTTGTTTATATTTAATACTATGTTCCTCTTGCAGGGCTTGATTCTTAGCAATGCCCTCAGGGCACAGAAAAATATCGAAGATGAAGGGTGCACAATGGCTCTAAACAACCTTCGCTCAGAGGTGATTGAACTGAGGAACGAAGGCCTTGAAAAGGATAAAATATTAATTTCATTGGTAAACAAGATAAAAGAAGACGAAGCTAGTTCCAAAGTTCAAGCTGAGGCCCAAAAGAATGAAATTGAAGACCTTCAGAGACAATTGGCTGAGGACAAATTAAAATGCGCTGTTGCCGAAGTTGATCGAGATGCTAGTGAGTACTGAAAAAATTATTTTGAAAAAACAGTTGCAGAGCTTCGCGCATCAAAAGAAAGATGTTTTGAAAAATCTATGGAATGCGTAAAAAAGATAAAGACTAGTTTCGCCAACGTGGGCGCCTACTCAAACGATATCAACTTCATACGGGGTTACCCTGAGGGCGTCATCGAGTGGATCAGTAGCGAAGCCAAAGCTTTTGAGGAGATTTTGAGTGACCGCGGTGACGTCTATGCATTCTCTGGTGCTAGGGGAGTTGCAGCCGTTTTGGAGAAGGCAAGTTGCGAACATGTTAAAACATTGGCCCAGGCCGAAGCTGCCTTCTCTGTTGACGATATGAAGGACCCCTCGGCCGAAGCGAGTTTAATAGGCGGAAAGTTTTTCACTGATATCTGGGAAAATGGTGGCCGAGGGATGGCTCATGAAATAATGAAGAATAGCAAAAAAGATATTCATGACGCTCGAGAAGCAACGAAAGAAGCTGAAAAAGCTGCGAAACTCAAAAGACAGATAGGTATTACTTAATGGCTTTTAGCTTTGTTGTTTATTTTTGTGACTTCGAACTAATTGATGTCTTCTACTGTAGCTGAACTATCTCCTCCCCTAGAGCCATTCGACCCACTGGCCGACCCAGAGACAAAGAAAGCAATAGAAATTATTAATATGGCCGAAGCTATTGTCGACGAAGTTGTTACCAAACTGCTAATCAAAGCTGCAGAAAAAGTTCTGAAGGAAGAAGAGTAGCTATTGTAAAAACATTTCTAGGATATTAATGTAACATTTGCTGAACTATGTTTGTAATATTTGGTGCTTATAGATTTGAATGTAATATATGAATTGTTTGTAATTCAGTTCTTTGCGATGCATGAAACTTTATGTACATACCGTTTTTGAGCCTTCGGCGAAAAAACACCTTCCCTTCTTTTCATGCTTCGTAAATAAAAGTTTTTGAGTCTCGTAAGAATCATCCATACTTTGTAAAAACATTAATGCTTCGTAAATAATAGATCCCTTCTTCCACTACAGAACTGATGAAACTGTAATTCTCAGCTTACTTTGTGCCTTGGCATTTTTCATTTTTTGTAAAGCATTCTCCGAGGATCGGCTTCGTTTCCAATTGATGTCATTGATGTGATATGATGTATGATGTGATGCCATGTGATATGATGCGATGATATTATGCAAAGAATGATGCTAATGCCGAAGACACATACCCACACTAAAACACAATCTCTGCGTCCCCTTAGGAACAATCAAAATCTCTTTGCCGTTTATTTTCCGGCTTCACCGCTTATTTTTCGGTGTAAGTTATGCATCCCCTTAGGAACATCTTTTGAACTTCTTCGCCTTCTATTTCAGCGGTATTCGCGTTGACTTTTCACGCTTCGCCTTATATTTCGGTGGTATTTGGCTCTGCATTCCCTTTGGAACGACTTTTGAGCAGAAAACTTACACTGCGCTCCCTTGGGAACGACTTTTTGTAGCTTCGGCAAACTTATGCTGCGCTCCTTAGGAACGACTTTTGTAGCTTCGGCAAAATTTGCAATGCAACTTTTAGATCTGCATTCCTTTAGGAATGACTTTTTGAGCTTCAGCAGTTTTTGAGCTTCGTGAGTCTATGGGAAAGATATATTTCACTATGACAAGAACGAAATTAAAAATAACAAGAAGACTAGATTTACATTGATTGTTCTTTATTAAAAAGAAAATGACAATGAATGTAAAGATGTTTCAGAGGTAGGATTGTTGGGGCGAAGGCGAAGACGCCACCCTTCGCTCGAGGCCTTCGCAGTCCTTGTTGCACCAACGGAGACAAGACAACGGGCAGAATTACCCTTCGCCTCATACGCCACCGGACGAAGACCAGTGACGACTACGAAAAAACCACCCGCGATGGCACCCAAGAAAGCTAGCTCGAAGGCTGACGAGGCTGTGAAGGCAGCACTGCTGGCCGCAAAAAAGGCAAGGCCCTCGCCCCCACCCACTCCACCCACCAAGAGGCTACTGAAGACGATGTTCTCCGCACCTGCGAAGACGACGTTCTCTGCACCTGCGAAGACGACGCTCTCCACACCTGCGGCCCTGAAGGACAGCTGCAACCTCCCCCAGGCTTCGCTCCACCAGAGGGCACGGACTTCACCGAGGACGGTGAAGTCATCGGTGTCTCCGCAGAAGAACAGCTACAGCTGCGTGCCCTGCGCATCAAGAACCGCAATCTCCAGAGGCAAAAAGAGATACTTGACGCCAAGCGCCAACGTGTGTCTGCACAAGCCAAGGTGCGGCAAATGATACGAGACGAAGAGCAGAAGGCCCAGGAGCTCGAGCAAGAGATCGCGTTAATGCAGCGCGAAGGCCACTTCGGCCTGCAACACGGGCCACCCCTGCAACAGCGCGCACAAGTCGAAGACCTGCACTTCCCCCAGCGCGACCACGCCATCCAACACGCTGCGCCATTCCAAGGGGTCAACTACCTCAACGAGCGAAGTCCCCTGGCACCACACCTGCAAGTGACACCCTGGCCTACCAACTTCCGGGCAGGGACCTATCCCAAGTACAACGGCAGCACTGACCCAGCACAGTACATCATGAGTTATCAGGTCGCCGTTGCATCTTCCGGAGGGGACGACGCCACGATGGCCAAGTCTTTCATCATCGCCCTCGAGGGCCCAGCTCTCACCTAGTTCACCCGGTTGCCCCCGTTGTCCATTGATTCCTGGAGAAGCCTCCACGACAAATTCCTGCTCAACTTCCAAGGGTACCGCCTAGACAACGACGCCTTGGCCGAACTCTCACTCTGCAAGCAGCTGGAAAAAGAGACTCTGCGGGAGCATTACCGCAAGTTTCTGACATTCAAGTCACAGCTGCCCTCGGTCGATGACCAGATTGCCATCCACTACGCCATCAGTGGCCTTCGCGCCGGCGTCCTTTACAGCCACTGCATCAGAGATCCGCCCAAGAACCTCCAGGAATTATATCAGCTATTTGAAAAATACGCCAAATCCGAAGAGCTCCACCAGCACAAAGTTGAGTCTCAGAGGAAACCCAAAGATGCTCCACAGTCCAGCCGCACGTGGACGAGAACTCCACAGCCAGACTCCGGTCGAGACGGCCGCAATCAGCAGCAGGTGCACAACATCGCCAACCAGCACCCCGCTGGTGACGCCCCTCGCCGCCAGGAATATCCGCCCCAGGGCCGCGGAAATGGAACTCGCCGTAGGGGCCGGGGACGTGCGCAGCCGCCGCGCCGATTCTACTGTCTTTTTCACGGCAAAGACTGCGCCCACCAAACCAGAGACTGCCCAGAGACGAAGGCCACCAAAGACAGGATGGCACGGGCGCAACCAGCCGACAACCCTAGAGTTGTCGCGCACACTTATCAGCAACCCCCTCCACCATACATCCACGCCCCCGCCCCGCATCCATCGCACCACGCATACCAACACCACCAGGAAGTACAAATCATACCTCCCCCACCCCCACCTCCACACCAGCAACAACAAAACATCCCCCACCCCCACGCCCCAAAACAAGAAGACTTCGCCGATCAGCCGTATCGCGGAGTCATTCATATGATCACTAGGGGGTCCAGCGCCGACTTCGACACAAAGCGGTAGAAGCGGGACCACTACCGCAACATCAACCACGTCGCCATCACCGGTCCAGTCGTGCAGACGAAGTGGTCCCATGTACCGCTAACCTTCGACGCCCGAGACGTCGACCTGCGCAGCGCCCCCACATCGACGCCATGGTTATCAACTGTAGCGTGGCAGGCTGGGACCTGCACAAAGTCCTAGTCGACAATGGCAGTCAAGCAGACATCATTTTCCTCCATGCCTTCGACCGCATGGGCATAAGCCACAGCCTGCTCAAGCCTTCGGACAACCCGTTGTATGGCTTCGGCGGCAAGGGCACTTTTCCCGTCGGCAAAATAGAATTGCTTCTCTCCTTCAGTGTAGCACACAATGCCCGGAGTGAGCAAATAACCTTTGATATCGTCGATATGGTGTATCCGTACAATGCCATCATGGGCCGGGGCTCCATCAACAAGTTTGAGGCAGCCATTCACGGACTGTACCTATGCATGAAGATACCAGGTCCGCTAGGCGCCATCATGGTCTACGGCAACCAGCAGACTGCGCGCAACATAGAATGGGACTTCATCCCCGGGCAAAGAAACGTGCACTGCCTCACGGCCCAGCGCGAGGTCCCTGCGTCCGCCAGCCCAACTGACAAAGAACACAACAAAGCACAGCTACAGAGCAATGACGGGACCAAGATTGTCCCCCTCGACCAGGCCACGCCCAAGCAGATGGTCACCATCAGCGAAGACCTCACTTCGCATGACGAGGAGAAACTCCTCTGCTTCTTGTCCAAGAACAAAGACGTCTTCGCCTAGTCCGCCCTCGACCTGGTCGGGGTCAGCCGATCCATAATTGAGCATAGCTTGGGAATTGACCCTTCGGTGAGACCGAAAAAATAGCGGCTCCACAAAATGTCCGACGAGAAGACAGAAGCCGCCAAGGCCTAGGTACATCGCCTCCTGGAAGCCAAATTTATCGAGCCAGTGGCTTACCCCACGTGGCTCTCCAACATTGTGATGGTGCAGAAAAAGAGCGGCAAGTGGCGAATGTGCATCGACTTCACCAGTCTCAACAAGGCCTGCCCAAAGGACAACTTCCCGCTGCCTCGGATCGACAAAATAGTCGATAGCACGGCCGGGTGCGAGGTCATGTCACTCCTCGACTGCTTCTCCGGTTACCATCAAATATATATGAAGGAGGAAGACAAGGCCAGCACCAGCTTCATAACACCCTTCGGCACATATTGCTTCATCAGAATGCCGGAGGGACTCAAGAACGCCGGGTCCACCTTCTCCCAGCTTACCAAAACAGTGCTCGAGGGACAAGTTGGCAGAAATATATTCACATATGTGGACGACATCGTCGTCGCCAGCAGGATCAAGGAGGACCATCTTGCCGACCTCGCCGAGACATTCGCGAACATGCGGGACACACGACTTCGCCTGAACCCCGAGAAGTGCGTCTTCGGTGTTCGCCAGGGGAAAATATTGGGCTACCTGGTATCACACCGCGGCATCGAGGCCAACCCAACCAAAATTCAGGCCATCATCAACATGACGCCCCCGCAGTCAGCCAGAGACGTGCAGCGCCTGACGAGCAGATTGGCCGCCCTCAACAGATTCATCTTCAAATCCGCTGAGCTTAGTCTCCCCTTCCTCAAAACACTCCGCGGCGCAAAAGACTTCGCTTGGGGACCAGAGCAGGCGGTGGCCTTCGCCTCATTGAAACAGTACCTGTTGGAATTGGCGGTTCTTACAAGCCCCGACTCTTCGCTACCCCTGTTGCTTTACGTTGCGGCCTCGCCGCACGCGGTCAGCGCGACACTGGTTCAGGAGCAGACAGTAGAGGGCGTGATCAGACAGTGCCCAGTTTATTACGTCTCCGAAGTGCTTACACCATCAAAATGTAATATGACGGAACTGGAAAAGATTGCCTATGCAGTTGTTATGTCTTCGCGCAAATTGCACCACTATTTTGAAGCATTCAAGGTCCGCGTCACCTCAGATAGGGGACTCGGCGAATTATTCAGAAACCCGGAGGCATCAGTACGGATCGCCAAATGGGCGGCCGAACTCTCCGGCTACCACATCACTTTCGAGCCCAGGACAGCCATCAAGTCACAAGTCCTAGAAGACTTCGTCGTCAACTGGACCGGGCCAATAACACAGCCGGACCCGTCCGCAGAGAAGGTTTGGACAATCCACTGCGACGGTGCATGGTGCCATGCGGGGTCAGGCGCTGCCGCAGTCATCACCTCACCGGCCGGGGTCAAGCACAGATACGCGGCACGCTTAAGCTTCACTCTGGAATCTGACAGATGCACAAACAACATAGCAGAATACGAAGCTATCATCCTCGGCCTCCGCAAGCTAAGAGCCCTTGGTGTCACCACCTGCATTGTCAGGACAGACTCCAAGGTAGTCGCCGGCTAAGTCGAGAAAGACTATGCAGCAAAGGACCCCGCGCTTATGCAATACCTCGCGGCCATCCGAAGTCTCGAGAGACAATTCAAGGGATTCACCTTGCAGCATGTGGACCGGGCCAAGAATGAAGAAGCCGACACATTGGCCAAGGCTGCCGCCAGAGGCGAGTCCCTGCCTTCTGACGTGTTCTACCATGTTATCGGCACGCCAGCCGTCCGGAGCCCCGAAGGGCTCCAAATAACCAATGACAGCGAGGGCCACCGCATAGTCAACCTTATTATGACCGAAGACTGGCGGGCACCAATAACCCTGTTCCTACAGGGGTACTACCACCCAACCGACATCAACGAGGCCAAGCGCCTCAAACATCAAAGCCGGGACTTCGCACTGATTGAGGGCCAGCTCTACAAGAAGGGGGTCAGCCAGCCAATGCTTCAATGTGTCACCGAGACCGAAGGCGTCCAAATCCTGCGCGAAGTCCACAGTGGTACTTGCGGCTCACATGCAGGGCCAAGGGTTCTAGCCGCAAAGGTGATCCGACAAGGTTTCTACTGGCCCGCAATGATCTGCGCCGCAAATCGGGTCACAAGGTCCTGCGAAGCCTGCCAGAAGTTTTCTCCTCGATCAGGCAGCCCTTCGCAATTCACAAAGCTGATCGCCCACACATGGCCTCTCCAGCGCTGGGGCCTGGACATCGTCGGGCCCCTGCCCACGGCTCAGGGGAACCTCAAGTTCACCTTCGTCGTTGTCGAGTATTTTACCAAATGGATCGAGGCGAGGGTTGTTTCCACAGTAACATCAAAGACTGCATAGAAATTCTTCTGGCAAAACATTGTTTGCCTCTTCGGAGTACCGTCCGAACTCACAGTCAACAACGGCAAGCAGTTTGACAGCCAAGACTTCAACGATTTCTGCTTCTCCATTGGCACCAAGCTTGCCTTCGCCTCAGTATATCACCCGTAGTCCAACGGAGTTGTGGAACGCGCCAATGGAAAAAATTTTACCGCTGTCAAGAAGATGCTCCTCGACGAAAAAAGGGCAGGTGGGCCGATTTGTTACCTGAAGCGGTCTGGGCGCTAAACACGACTGAGTGTAGGGCGACTGGGTTCACCCCTTTCCGCCTTCTATATGGATCAGAGGCCATGACCCCACAAGAAATAAAGCATGGGTCCCCGCGAACAGTTTTGTCAGTTGTCCCCGACGTGGACGAACCTACGTCGAAGGATCTTATCGATGGAGACCGCGTCTTCGCTCTACAAGCTCTAAATAAATACCAAGCCTAGACAAAAGCATGGCGCGACCACGCAGTCATCCCAAGAAAATTCAGTGAAGGGGACCTTGTACTCGTCCGGACAGCTCGGACAGAGTCCAGGGGCAAGCTGGAGCCCAAGTGGGAGGGCCCTTTCATTGTCAAGACGAAGGCATCCCCCAGCGCATACAGGCTCGCAACACCAAACGGCGAAGACTTGGAGCATTCCTGGAACATCAATAATCTCCGCAAATTTTTTGTTTGACTCATCAGGGCCAGCTCGCCCTTGTAATTCGCAAAAACAATTTTATTCTGGCCCGCACTCTTTTCCTCCCGAGGGGTGAGGTTTTTAACGAGGCGGAGTCATGTAATATACAAGTGAAAAATCCCCCACAAAAATCTACGTCGAAAAAAGACCACGCCGACGGTCTTCGACATTCGACCAATACAAAGTCACCGCGAGGCCCAGCGCTAGCTACCCTCGCGTGCGACACTCCGCGCAAAAGTCGCCTAAGGGTGCAGCTGGATTAGCACAACAAGTGCGAAAAATCGAAGTCTCCGCGCAAAAGTCGCCTAAGGGTGTAGCCGGATTAGCACAACAAGTGCGAAAAATCGAAGTCTCCGTGCAAAAGTCGCCGAAGGGTGCAGCCGGATTAGCACAACAAGTGCGAAAAATCGAAGTCTCCGAGCAAAAGTCGCCTAAGGGTGCAGCCGGACTAGCACAACAAGTGCGAAAACTTGAAGTCCTCCTCGACAAAGACTATCCGTGCAAAAGTCACCTAAAGGTGCAGCCGGACTAGCACAACAAGTGCGGAAAATCGAAGTCTTCCGCGAAGAGTATCCGTGCAAAAGTCGCCTAAGGGTGCAGCCGGACCAAGCACAACAAGTGCAAAAATAACTACACCAAACTGTCCGCGCAAAGACCGACTACATGCGCACCAGACCGACATAACAAATACAACAGACCAAGTGCACAACACCTTCGTGAGCATAGCCGAATGTGCGAAGGCACACAACCTCATCATACAAGCCATTACATATGTACAGCGAGGGCAACACACTTTACATCGGCTCAACCTTCGTAATAATTCCCATCTCCCTATAGTTAAATAGCATTATCCTCAGCTCCTCACCCGCAAAAAGACTTCGCAGCTCCCCCTCACCCACACTCGCAACGGCCAGCAAGGACAACAGTTCCTGCCTGCCAGCCCTGCCCACATGAAGCCGACCGCCGTCCGCCTCACTCACTCTACGCTTCGCAACCGCCCTTCGCCGCCTACGCCCTGCACTTGGACCAGGCACAACTTCAGCGTCCACAGCACACGGCGAAGTCTCCGCCGCCGCCACATCCAAGGCCGCAAAGTAATCCAAGTCCTCATCCCACGACTCTTCAGTCCACTCAACCGAACTCCCAGAGTCACCAAAATCAGAAAACTTAGACGCAGATACATCCGATTCATTCACATCATCCACGGTCGAAGCCGCCAAAAAAATAGCAGTAGCGGTTGCGTGCGCAGGCCCAAAATCTTGAACCTGCGCAGCAACCAAGGTTCAGCAACATATACAAAATTCCCTAACTACCCACACCCACTAAGCCACCAGCGAAGACCCAGCCATCGCGGGATCCTCCGCCGCCGACTCCGCCGCCATCTTCACAGGATCCTCAGCCCTTGGCGCAGCAGTTGGCGACGAGCCACCGCCGGCTGCCGAGGCTGCGGGGGCATCAAGGGCGCCTTCGACACCTTCTGGGGGCGGCGTCGAGGCGACTTCGGACACAGCCGCCACCGGGTTCGACTCCGAATCAGGCTGCGCGCTGTTCAAAGCCCCGAAGTCCTCCACTTTCTCGTTGCGCGCCGCCTGAGACACAACACACAGATTCATCAAGCCCACATATAACCCACATTCAGCAACACTAAACAAGAGTCGAACATTACCTGACCCCTCGCCGTGTCGGACCGCTCCTTGACCACCTCCCGACCGTGGGGACCCCACATCCGGTCGAAGAGGGCTCCCACGGATTCCTTCACCACAGGGTCCTCAACCTTGTAAATCTCGCGCTCGAAATCCTCATCAGCTTGGTCGAAGACCTCGTAGTGTTGGCACCCTTCGCGGGACAGCGCGTTCATCGCCCCTTCGTAGGTGACCAGGGAGGCATAGGACATAAAGCCCTCCACAATGGCAAGGAGCGCCAGCAACTCCTCCTACAGCCACTCGAGGAAGCGAAGTCCGGGCTCTTGATCTGGCACTTCGAAGTCAGTGGTCCGCGCGCCCAGCTCGTGGTACGAGTCCATAAGCTGTTTGCGCGTCCGCTCAGCCTCCGTGCGCGTCGAGGCCTCGGCCCTCTCCACACGGGTCTGCAGGGCGTTGAACCGCTCCTCCCATTCCTCGGTGCGCTGTCTGGCAAGGCTACCCTCCACCCGCGCCAAATTGGCCTCCGCCTGCGCAGACTGCGCCTTGGCGAAGGCCTCATTAGCCTCCCTTCTCTCCTCTGCCAGTTGGCGCCGGAGGTCAGTCCTCTCGCCCTCCAGCGCAGCCACCTTCTCCACCATCTTGCGGCATTTGCTGTCGGCGGCCGACTTTTCCCGGACGGCGTCAGCATGTTGCGCCCGAAGTCTCTCGAATTCGGCAGACACAACTGCCGTAAGGGCCCCCGACGCCACGCGGTCAGCGAAGTCAGCCGCCTACAAGACACACATAAGACCACAATCCCAACGAAACTGGTAAAAGCCGAAGTCTAGCTCAACTTACCTGACTTAATGCCTCCTTCAGCCGGCGGGACACAGCGCCCGCCTCGTCCTTGATGGCAGTGAGTGCCGGAATCTCACCACCGGCGCTGACAGCGCTACCCCTCACCCCAGGCACCACGGCAGCCGCCGCGGTCGCCACCGCAGGTGGAACAACAACAAGTTCCCCCTCGCCCGACCTTGCAACGTACCAACAGTTAAAAAAACTTGGGCTATCGACTTACCAACGAGATAATCCTCCACGCTAATATCGGTGGCGAAGTCAGCAACGCGCTTGCCCGGCGGAGGCAATTCTCGGGCCTTCGCGACTCCGGCCGGGACGGACTTGGTTCCGCCGGTGGCGGCCGCCTTCACAGCCTCCGGCACCCTGCTGGACCCAGGGGCGGCCGACTTTGCTGCCAGCGTCGGCTGGCTGCCGCCGGGGGCAGCAGCCTTCGCAGTCCCCCGCGACCTCTTCGGCCTAGCCTCAGGCAGCCTGACGACCGCCTGGCGCTTCTGCGCAGCTCCTTGACGGTCCTTGTCCATCACTGCCGACACAACAGCAGCAATATTCCATCCATAAGGAAAAACTCTCCAGTCACGAACCATGCGAGATGTAAAAAAGTCTTCGCCGGCCGCACGGGGGATAGGAACATTCTTAGGCCACCAACCCCGGGTAACCTTCAGCATCTGCGCCGAAGACTCCCGGAGCTCGGGCGAAGACATCCTTCCCCCGGGGGCCGCGCATGTCCTCATCAATTCCCTAGCAAAACCATCGGAAACCCCCAGTCCTCCCGTAGCAGTACCTAGCTTCCTCTTCTTAGAGGATGGGGCGGCCGCCGGCGCGGGGTCGTCTCCAGCCTCTGCCGCCGGTTTCTTCCCGCGACGATCCACATCGTCTTGCCCAGGATAACCGCCATACGGCAGACGGTTCAACTCGAAGACCCTGTTCAAGCGATCGTTGGACCCGCGTATATCCCAGCTACGCTGGCCCTCCATCTTCGGCACGTACCGGCCAAGCAATCCGCACCGCCCCATCCTCCGCCTCGCGCACGAATGCGGCGGGATCACGGCTATGCAAATCCAGTGCGAAGGCGGGACTTCGCACCAGCATCCCACCACGGGAAGGCATCTGGCGAGGGCATACTTCGCCCAGCGCCCAGCCATGCGCCAAAGGCCACACCCCATAGGTCACAAACTCCTCAACCAAATCGCGCCCGCTACTCAGGCCGGCCGCGCACCGCAGGGCCCCTTGGTCCGCATCCTCCTCTGCCACTTCAAACTGCGGGTATGATGAGTAATAATGCGAGCACATCTCAGCCGCGGGGAGCCCCGGATGGTCTTCGACTGTGCCCTCCGCAACGTAGAACCAAAACTCATGCCAGTTGCCCCATTTATTGCGGGCGCAAGGAACCAACTCAACTACCTCCATCGAGGTCTTGCCGGTCTTCGGCGTAAATGTACAGGACCCAAACTGAGCAACCTTATTTCTGATCATCCTTTTCTGCCAGTGCAGGCAATTGTACTTTGCAAAGACTTCGACCGATGGCTGCCCGCCGTACGAAGTCGTCGCCCAGACATATTTTGACAGGGCCACCACGGCGTTCGGTGTCAGCTGGTGGACCTGAACGTTGAATCTGCGCAGGACTTCTCCCACGAATCGATGCGCAGGCAGGCGAAGGCCAACGGTGAAGAATGCCTCGAAGACAACCAACTCTCCTTCTGGCTCGGGGACCTCCTCCGCCCCCGGGACACGAGCGACTCCGCCGCCAAAATAACCCAGCCGCTGCATGTCTTGCACGCGAACTGAGGACATCCGCGATGCGCCGAAATCCACCGTGTCACCGGCGCGCAACTCCTCCGCCGCCACAGTACTCAGCGTCTCCTCAGACGACGCGTCGGCCGGCGGCGTAGCGGCAGCAGAAGAAGAAGAGGTCGGCATCGCTACGTACCGTCGGCGGCGGTGGCGGGCGGTCTGCTTCACGCGGGCCAGATCTCCGACGAACAAGAGCAAGGAGGGCAAGAAGACGAGCAGCGAGAGGTTTGAGAAGGAGGTTAGGGTTTTCACGGAGCGCGGAAAGATAAAGTTCAAAACGCGCCGCCCCCCGTCCCCTTTTATACACAGGGCACGGCGCTTTGGGAAACCCGCAATCCAACAGTACGGTGTCAATCAACGGTCATGTCAAAAACCCCCGCGGAACCACTTCGAGCGAGGGCAGCGTCTCCGCCATCTAGCGACGTCTTCGGCACCTGATGACTTAGTCGAACTGGTCACTCGGAGGGCAAATGTTGGGGCGAAGGCGAAGACGCCACCCTTCGCTCGAGGCCTTTGCAGTCCTCGTTGCACCAACGGAGACAAGACAACGGGCAGACTTACCCTTCGCCTCATACGCCATCGGACGAAAACCTGTGATGAGGTCGTCTCGTCTTGCGACCCCGTCCAGCATGGAGGCCCGCGTGTGATCCGGCCCATTGTAACAGGCCCTGCGTGGCCGTCGCGCATTACGGGCCTAATTTGTAAAGGCCTCCCTGTAATTACGGTCTATAACCCCTCTTTATGGGAATATTCTAGGGATAACCTAGGTGTCTGAGGGCACATGCTTCCTTAACACACGACGCTGGGCACTCAGATACCTATAAATACCCCCGCACAGTGCCCTTGAGAGGCTAGATTAACAGAGCTATTGCCATTTCGTGCAAAAACCCTGTTTGCGCTGCTACATTCCCCCGTTGGATCAACTTACTCCAGTGAGCAAGTTCCAACAAGGATATCTCTCAATAGATGTGTTTTGATTCTGGCACAGTACTGTTGACTATGCGAGCTTCGGATTCCTTCCTGAGATCTCGCTGCTGATGAGTCTGATGACTCCCTTCTGGCTGCTGACCTCATGGATAGGTAGGTTGAAGTGGCGGTGGAGGTGGAAGCTATGCCCAAGAAGCCTGTGGCTGGCTAACCGAAGCAACAAAAGCTGTAGGATGATTCCCCACATATTCTGGTATATAGGGTGAATGACACGAAGCAGTGTGCATGACCTTCTTCGGTTGACTTTGCCAGGCTTCGTCATCTACGATCTCCTTCTGCTTTTGGATGGTGATTTGGCACATTCTTGTAGTATGGCCCTTGTCTTCACCACAAAATAGGCAGTAGATCTTCCTAGGCTGGTCCCCATATCTTCCTTCGAAGCCCCTGGCGCCTCTGCCTCTTGGAGCTGGCGGCTGAAAAGAGCTTTGTTGCTGCCCCGAAGCTTGTGAAGAATACTGCGGCCTCTGAAGCTGACTTCCTCTGTCATCACTCTGAGTGGAGTTGTGAATTGACCTGACATGCCTTGGGTGGATTCTTCCTCCGAAGCCCCTGGTCATCTCAGAGAACCTGTAAGCTTCGTCCCTTCTTTGATGGAAGTCTTTGTTAGCCCTAATGTACTCATCCATCTTTTGAAGCAGCTTCTCCAGGGTCTGTGGAGGCTTTCTTGTGAAATACTGGGCAGTCGGTCCTGGACGAAGCCCCTTAATCATGGCCTCAATGACAATTTCATTGGGCACTGTAGGCGCTTGTGCTCTCAGACGCAAGAACCTTCGAACATATGCTTGGAGATACTCCTCATGATCTTGCGTGCATTGAAATAGGGCCTGAGCTATGACTGGCTTCGTCTGAAAGCCTTGGAAACTTGTCACTAGCATATCCTTGAGTTTCTGCCACGAAGTAATAGTCCCTGGCCGAAGAGAAGAATACCATGTTTGAGCCATGTTCCGAACTGCCATGACGAAGGATTTGGCCATGACGGCTGCATTGCCTCCATATGAAGATATAGTTGCTTCATAACTCATCAAAAACTGCTTCGGGTCTGAATGCCCATCATACATGGGGAGCTGAGGTGGCTTGTATGATGGGGGCCATGGGATAGCCTACAGTTCTACTGCCAACGGAGAAGCATCATCAAAAGTAAAGGTATCATGATTAAGATCATCATACCATCCATCCTCGTTGAACAAGCCTTCTTGATGAAGCTCCCTGTGCTGGGGCCTTCGATCTTGTTCGTCTTGAGCAACATGGCATACTTCTTCATTAGCTTCGTCGATCTGCCTTTGAAGATCGGCCAGTCGGGCCATCTTCTCCTTCTTCATTTGTACTTGCTGATGAATTATCTCCATGTTTCGTATTTCTTGGTCCAACTCCTCCTCCTGGAGTGTTGGACTAGTGGCCTTCCTCTTCTGGCTTGCGTCCTCTCGGAGAGAAAGGGTCTCCTGATTTGGGTCCAGTGGCTGTAGTGCGGCAGCCCCTAGCGCTGAAACTTTCTTCGGCGGCATGACGAAGGTTCGTGCTTGCCGAAGGTGGTCGAAAAAGGGTTCACCGGAGGTGGGCGCCAATGTTGGGGACTTATTCTCAAATGCTATGAATTAAGAACAAGGCAACACAAGATGTTAAATGTTAAAGCCCTTCGTCCTTCGGAACATTATTTCCACTAGGATATAATGATCTTCAGACGAAGGTCATGAAGGACATAGCTTCATCATCGCAGTGTATGTTAAATAAAAGAAGAAACATATGAAATATAGAAAACAATATACATAATCATGTAACATTATTGATTCATTTTATATAACCATGGAAAGGTAGGAATAATATTGAATTACAAAAGTACCTTCGGCTTGATAGAAGGCAAAAAAGTACAAGCGTGACGCAAAAGTGAGTATAGGTCAGCGTGAACAGTACGGGGGTACTGTTCATGTATTTATAGGCACAGGACACAGCCTATGAGAAATTACAATTATGCCCTTTACATTTACTATTGGCTTATAGAAAAATCTATGAGGACTAAATAGCCTTTTCCCTTTTAAGTCGGTTCCCTTTATTGTGATTTAGCCGAAGCTCCCTTTCGCACAGCTTCGGAGCGACGGCAACCTTCATCACAATCATGCTCCTCATCGTGTACACTTTTATCTTGAATCCGAAGATACCTGTCCATAAACCGTACTTGGAAGACATTGTTAAATTATGTTTTTGAGGACCTTCGGAGGACGAAGGCCCCCAACAGTCGTGGTCGTGCACGCCGTGTGGTTCGTCATCCCCCTAATGACTTATTTGCTAAGATTAAATTTAAAATTCCATCTTTTAATGGTAAATATGATCCTGCTGCATATCTTGATTGGGAATTGGAGGTAGAACAGAAATTTTCATGCCATGATATTCCTGCTAATAGCCAAGTGAAGGCTGCCATTAGTGAATTTACTGATTTTGCTTTAATTTGGTGTCGTGAGTATAAACAAAAACTTCCCATTAACAGTGTCACTACTTGGACCCAATTAAAAACTGTCATGTGCCACATATTTGTTCCTTCCTATTATGCCCGTGATTTGCTTAACAAAATGCAGTGTTTTCAGCAAGGTTCACAATCTATTGAGGAATATTACCAGGAGTTACAAGAGGGTATGCTTCGTTGTGGTTTGGTTGAGTCGGATGACGTTGCTATGGCGCGTTTTCGTGGTGGTTTGAACAGGGAAATTCAGGATATACTTGATTATAAGGATTATTTTGATATAACCACATTGTTTGAATATGCTTGCAAAGCTGAACGTGAAGTGCAGGGACGACGATCAAAGACATATACTAACTCTTTTGCAGGCCGGGGTTTGCAAACCTTTTCGGCTCAGTTCTTTTTCCTGACGTGATGGGTGATAGTGAAGGGGAAATGAGCTCAATCATTTCCTATAATCGATTTTGGTGGTTGATGTCCATCACAAACCACGTGGACTAATTAGTTTGCCTAGATGTCTTTTATCTCAGGTGCATAAGGTTCAGCATAAACCAAGAAAGAAATTAAGTTGGGGACACAACAAAGTTTGGAGCAAAGACTTGATAGTGTGCTGCCAGTGGCGCACCAGACAGTGTTCGATGTGCACCGAACCAAGCGAACTGCTCACTCTCGGTTTTTTCCAAGGGGGGCTTCGCTATAATTCATCGGACTGTCCGGTGCAACTGTCCGGTGTGCACTGGACATATCCGGTGAGCCAACAGGAGCAACGGTAACCTGGGCCAACGGTCGACTGAAAAGATGAACAGTGCGCGTCAGAAGTCAGAGTAGAGAAGTCAGAGCGCACCGGACTGTCCGGTACAGCTATAGGACAAAGAGTTCCAAAGGTCAACCGCTCCAAGCCACAATGGTGTGATGATGTGGCACGCACCGGATAGTGAACAGTGCCCTATCCGGTGCACCACCGAACTGTCCGGTGTGCCCATCGACAGCAAACTTAGCCAACGGCTAGGAAGTGGTTGGAGGCTATAAATAGCCCCCAACCACCTCCATTCAAGCCATCCAAGTTTTCTAAAGTTTACATTCAATATAAGAGCAATATCATTCACTTCAAGACACATCTGAAAGATCAAATCCCCTCCAAGCCTCAAAATCAACTCAATTGCTTAGTGACTTGAGAGAGGGTGTTTTGTGTTCTTTTGTTGCTCTTGTTGCTTGGATTGCTTTCTCCTTTCTATTCTCATTCTTCTAAGTGCATTGTAAAGCTAGCAAGATACACTTAAGTGTGTGGTGATCCTTGTGGGGTCTTAGTGACCCAAGTGATTAAGGAGAGGCCTCGACCGGTCTGTCACCGATTGAGAGAGGGAAAGTGTTGGAATAGACCCGGCCTTTGTGGCCTCCTCAACAGGGAATAGGTTCTTTGGAACCGAACCTCAGTAAATAAATCACCGTGTTAACTTTCATTGATTACCACTTGATTCGTTTCCCATACTGATTTGAGTTTGCTCCCAAACGTTATCTGCATTGATTGAGCAACTCAAAGTAAGGAGAACTATCTTTTGTACCCCAATATAATTCTAACACTAACCCTGGCCTTAGTGCGTATTTAAGTTTGTAAATTTCAGGTTTTGCCTATTCACCCCCTCTACGCGACTTTCAATTGGTATCGGAGCCAGTGCTTCATTAAGAGTCTAACAAACTCAAAGTGATGTCTGGATATCACGCCAAGAAGGAGATTGTCACTAGCGACAAGGCCATAGGCTCGGGAAGGACTCTATCTGATGGACCCAGCTGGGGTTTGCTCCCGACCTTTCGATGAGAGTGGGGGGAAGACTCGATTTGAGGAGGATCGACGTTGTGCTGCCCGACTACAACACCACAAGGGTTGCGCTGCGCCTTAGCGACAGTTACACCGCCTCCAATTTGTGTTGTTCTTGCTGTGCCAAGAACAACCTTGAACCTGCAAGCAAATCGAAGAACAAGCAAGAACAAGTGGACAAGCAAACAGCACACAGACCTTGCCGAAAGGAGAAATCTGATACACATGAAATTGGGGTTCTGAATCGAGCAAATCGTGTGGTCTAATCGACACACGCGTTTGCAAGGAAGTAGCAGCAGCTAAACTTACAACCAAACAAAACCAAAGTCTCAAATGGTGGCTGGTGGTGGTTTATATAGGTGGGGGATCAGCCAAGGGGCATGGAGGGGTGTAAACCCTAACTTAGAATGGGCCCCTAGTGGTTTGAACTAGATACAAGGGCCTCAGCCCAAGACTGGAAGACTGAACGTCATTTTGGCAATTCTGTTTAGCTCCTTTGGAATTTCGTCTTCAGGTTGAATCCATCTGAAAGTAGACTTCAGGAGCTTTCCAACAAGTACTCATGCGCTTCAAGCAATATTTGGAGCTAAGAGTTATGGCTTTCCAAAGTTGCCCCCTCCTGGAGGTCCGAACTGGTATGGTCTGATAAGATCATCCACACTTGCTTTCTTGTCGTGATTGCTCTTCCTCCAATCTGGTTCATGTCCTAAGTTCCTATGAATAAGAAAAGCATCACAAGAGTTTAGTAGTACCCCATTCATAGATGATGGTTTATGGACAGCGAGGAACGAGTTTACCTGATAATTTAGCTCTCGTGCACGAGCTCTTGTCATTGGTCCTTGCTGCGTAGTAGGTATGGGTGTATCGTTGGGAGGGATGTTCTCATCATCCTCCCCTTCTTGCATTTGAGTCGTCCTCAACTCAAGTGCATCTTCCTTGCCCAAATATGGTTTCAAATCTGCAATGTTAAATGTGGGACTAACCCCAAAATCTGCAGGCAACTCAAGTTTGTATGCATTATCATTGATCTTAGCTACAACTTTAAAAGGGCCATCGGCTCTCGGAAGCAACTTTGACTTCCTCAAATCAGGAAACTGATCCTTTCTCAAGTGCAGCCAAACCAAATCACCTGGTTCAAAGGTGACATGCTTCTTTCCTCTACTACCAGCAAGTTGATATTAAGCATTCATGGTTTCTATGTTCTCCTTTGTGGTCTCATGCATTTTCAACATCAGGTCAGCACATTGTTTAGCATCAAATTTCAATCTCTCAGAAGTTGGTAGAGGCAGCAAATCAATAGGGGCTCGAGGTACAAATCCATAAACAATCTCAAAAGGGCTCTTTTTAGTAGTAGAATGTTGTGAACGGTTGTAAGCAAACTCAACATGAGGCAAACATTCTTCCCACATTTTTATGTTCTTTTTTAAAATAGCCCTAAGCATGGTAGATAAAGTTCTATTCACAACCTCAGTTTGTCCATCAGTTTGGGGATGACATGTAGTGGAAAATAGTAGCTTAGTTCCTAATTTAGACCACAAAGTTCTCCAAAAATGACTAAGAAATTTTGCATCATGATCTGAAACAATTGTGTTTGGCACACCATGCAAACGAAGAATTTCACGAAAGAACAAATCAGCAACATGAGTAGCATCATCGGTCTTATGACATGATATGAAATGTGCCATCTTAGAAAATCTATCCACAACCACAAAAACACTATCCCTCCCCTTCTTTGTTCTAGGTAGTCCTAAAACAAAGTCCATTGAAATATCCTCCCATGGTGCATTAGGAACAGGTAGAGGCACGTACAAACCATGAGGATTAAGGCGTGACTTAGCTTTTTGGCATGTTGTGCAGCAAGCAAGAAATCTCTCCACATCCCTCCGCATCTTGGGCCAAAAGAAATGGTCAGCAAGGATGTCTTCTGTCTTCTTCACACCAAAGTGTCCCATCAGCCCTCCTCCATGTGCTTCCTGCAGTAATAACAAATCCATGGAACTAGCTGGAATGCATAACTTGTTAGCTCTAAAAACAAACCCATCAGTTAGGACAAATTTGTTCCAAGTTTTCCCCTCCTTACAGTTCAGCAACACATCCTTAAAGTCATCATCATGAGCATATTGTGCCTTAATCGTTTCCAAGCCAAAAATTTTGCAATCAAGTTGGGAAAGCATAGTGTAACGCCTAGACAAAGCATCAGCAATGACATTTTCCTTCCCTTTCTTATGTTTGATGACATAAGGGAAAGATTCAATGAATTGAACCCATTTAGCATGCCTACGATTCAGTTTTGCTTGACTTCGAATATGTTTTAAGGACTCATGATCATAATGTATAACAAACTCTTTGGGCCACAAATAGTGCTGCCAAGTTTCCAAAGTTCTAACTAAAGCAAGCAATTCCTTATCGTAAGTAGAATAGTTCAAGCTAGGTCCACTCAATTTCTCATTGAAATATGCTACAGGCTTACCATCTTGTAGCAGCACACCACCCAACCCAATTCCACTAGCATCACATTCAAGTTCAAATGTTTTATTGAAATCTAGAAGTTGGAGCAACGGTGCATGAGTTAACTTATCTTTGAGCACGCTAAAAGCATCCTGTTGAGCAGCAGCCCAAGTGAAGGTTGTACCCTTCTTAGTGAGTTCATGCAACGGGGCTACAATGGTGCTAAAGTCCTTCACAAAGCAAAGATAAAATCCAGCAAATCCTAGAAAGCTTCGCACTTGGGTGACCGTTGTGGGAACCGGCTAGCTGTGAATGGCTTCAACCTTGGCTTGATCAACTTGAATTCCCTGCGGTGTCACAACATAGCCAAGAAAAGAGACTTGATCTGTGCAAAATGTGCACTTCTCAAGGTTACCAAACAAACATGCATCACGGAGAGCTTCCAAAACAGCACGCAAATGATCAAGATGGTCTTCTAGTGATTTGCTATAGATCAGAATGACATCAAAATATACTACAACAAATCTGCCAATGAAAGCGCGTAAAACTTCATTCATTAATCTCATGAAAGTGCTGGGTGCATTAGTGACACCAAAAGGCATGACTAACCACTCATATAGACCGAATTTAGTTTTAAACGTTGTTTTCCATTCATCTCCTAACTTCATGCGAATCTGGTGGTAACCACTACGCAAATCAATTTTTGAGAATACAATTGAGCCACTCAATTCATCAAGCATATCATCTAGCCTAGGGATAGGATGACGATATATGATTGTTATGTTATTAATCGCTCAACAATCTACACACATGCGCCAAGATCCATCTTTCTTAGGAACCAAAAGGACAGGAACAACGCAGGGGCTCAGAGACTTACGCACGTAACCTTTGTCGAGCAATTCTTGCACTTGGCGCTGAATTTCTTTAGTTTCTTCAGGGTTGGTCCGGTATGGTGCACGATTGGGCAAGGAGGCCCCGGGAATAAGGTCAATCTGGTGCTCAATCCCACGAATTGGTGGTAGCCCCGGTGGCACCTCCTTTGGAAAAACATCCGAATACTCTTGCAAAAGGTTAGTGACAACAGGGGGCAAGGAAAGAGGTATGTCTTGAAGTGAAAACAAGGTTTGTTTGCAAATCAAGGCATAGCAAACAACAGTGGTAGCATCAATCTCATCCAAATCAGATTTAGTAGCAATGAAACATGCCCCTTTTAGCTTGATCTCATTTCTATTATCATGAACAGATTTGGCACTTCTCTTTTTGTGCTTCTCAAGTTCATTTGCCACAATCTGATTTTCACTTTTAGCCTGTTCCTGATTCTTCATTTTACTAGCTCTAGTAAGTTCATCTTTTAAAATTGCTTTAGGAGACATTGGATGCAACACAATCCTTTTATCATGGTATTGGAAGGAATACTGATTTGATCTACCTTGATACATAGAATCTTCATCAAATTGCCATGGTCTTCCTAGCAGAATACTACATGCTTGCAGGGGCCCTTCATCAAGTCGAAATGGTCCCACATCCCAATTACCTTCTCCCAAGAGGACCTTTAGCTCAAGGATTACCCTCACAATGATGCTATGGTTATTTCTTGCGTTATCAAAGGATTTCTGGTCCACAATATTCTAGTTGATACAGGCAGTGCAGCGGATATTATATTTGCTAAGGCCTTCAGACAGATGCAAGAGCCAGAGGATAAGATTCATGATGCTACACACCCCCTTTGTGGCTTCGGAGGAAGGCAGATTGTAGCGCTCGGCAAGATCACGATGCCAGTGACCTTCGGATTTGTCAAATACAAGGACTGAGCAGGTCGTGTTTGATATTGTCGACATGGAGTACCCCTACAATGAAATCATTGGTCGTGGGACACTCAATGCTTTTGAAGCAATTCTTCATCCAGCGTATCTATGCATGAAGATACCTTCGGATCAAGGGCCTATTTCTATTCATGGAAGTCAGGAAGCCGCCAGAAAGGCTGAAGGAAACTGGACAGATTCAAAAGCAATTCATAATATAGATGGAGCCGAAGCTTGTGAGTAGTACAAGTACAGAAGGAAGAAGGCTGCTTCGGCCGATCAGCCGAAGCCCATGCTCTTATGTGAAGATATAGCAGAACAAAAGGTATTGCTGGGATCTCAATTGTCTGAGGAACAGGAGAAAACTTTAACAAGGTTTTTGTTCAACAACAAAGATGTCTTCGCATGGTCAGCCAACGATCTCTGTGGTGTCAACAGGGATGTCATTGAACATTCGCTCAATGTCGATCCATCTTTCAGACCCAGAAAGCAAAGGCTTCGGAAAATGTCTGATGACAAAGCCGAAGGTGCTCGGAATGAAGTAAAAAGACTTCTTAGTGCTGGAGTCATTAGAGAAGTAAAATACCCAGAATTGTTAGCCAATACTGTTATGGTGAAGAAGGCCAATGGTAAATGGAGAATGTGCATTGATTTTACTGATCTCAACAAAGCTTGTCCAAAGGATGAGTTCCCATTACCAAGAATAGATTCTCTAGTAGATGCAGCAGCTTTGTCAGAGCTCATGAGTCTACTAGATTGTTATTCAGGCTACCATCAAATCTGGATGAAGAAGGAAGATGAGCCAAAAACCAGCTTCATAACCCCGAGTGGCACATATTGTTATCTTCGGATGCCTGAGGGGATCAAGAATGCTGGAGGAAGCTTTAGTAGAATGACAGCGAAAGTCCTTCACTCTCAGATAGGCAGAAATGTGCTAACATATGTTGATGATATCATAGTAAAAAGCACGAAACAGGAAAATCGCATTGCTGATTTGTAGGAAACATTTGCTAATTTTAGGCAAGCTGGCCTGAAGTTGAATCCAGAAAAATGTGTCTTCGGAGTAAAAAAAGGGAAAATTCCTTGGTTGTCTAGTTTCAACAAAAGGGATCGAAGCTAATCCAAATAAAATCGAAGCTATCCTTCGAATGGAGCCGCCAAGCACAAAGAAGGGGGCTCAACGGCTGACAGGAAGAATGGCATCTTTGAATCGATTCATATCTAGATCAGCAGAGAGAAATTTACCATTCTTTGAAGTACTGAAGTCGGCCGAAGTCTATCAATGGGGATCAGCTCAGCAGAAAGCCTTCGAAGAGCTGAAGCAATACCTGATAGATCTAACAACGTTTACTCCACCTGCACCAGGGGCTCCTATGCTATTGTATGTGGCAGCTTCGCACTCTGCCGTAAGTGCGGCACTTGTACAATAGAAGCTTGAAGGACAAAATAAAAAGCAAGTACCAGTATATTTTGTCTCTGAAGTGTTAAGCTTATCAAAGAAAAATTACACAGAGTTGGAGAAAGTGTTGTATGCTGTATTAATGGCTTCCAGGAAGCTTCGGCATTATTTCCAAGCTTACCATATAATTGTTCCCTCGTCACAGCCTTTGAAGGATATTATGAGGAACAGAGAAGCTACTGGAAGGGTTGGAAAATGGGCTGTGGAGCTCAATGAATTTACCATTGATTACGTGCACAGATCTTCAATTCAATCCCAGGCGCTAGCAGACTTCATTGCTGACTGGACGCTAGGGGCTCACGAAGAAGGGACAAACAAGGATACCGAAGCTTGGACGGTGTTCTGTGATAGTTCTTGGGGAACCTTCGGTGCAGGAGCAGCTGCAGTCCTAGTAGCACCATCAAAAGTCAAAACATGTTTTGCAGTCAAACTGGACTTCAGTTGCACAAATAATATTGCTGAGTACGAAGCACTTCTTTTGGGGCTTCAAAAATTAAGGGCAATGGGAATAAGAAGGGCCATCCTAAAGACTGATTCTCAAGTTATTGCTGGCCATGTGGATAAGAGCAGCAGGGCACGAGACCCGAAGCTAGAAAAATATCTGGATGCAGTCCAAAGGTTGGAAACTTCCTTTGAAGGGTTTTCCGTCAAAAAGATTCCAAGAGGTGAAAATGAGCATGCAGGTTTGCTAGCCAAATCAGCGGCTCAGGGGCTCCCTTTACCCTCCGAAGTATTTTTTGAAACAATAAAAGCACCTTCGGTTGAGCTCATGGAAAGAGCAGTGCTCGCTATTTCTCCAGTGCACAGTGAAGATTGGAGAACTGAAATAATATCTTTCCTTCAAGAAAATTGTCTTTTAAGTGACGAAGCTTATAACAAAAGAATGGAGGCAAGAACAAGACCATATGTCATGATAGAAGGGGAATTATATAAACATGGAGTTTGTTCACCACTCCTCAAATGTTTATCAAGAACCGAAGGTATCGAATTGATGAAGGAGATACACACAGGTCTGTGTGGATCTCACATCAAATCTAGGCCCTTGCTGGGAAAAAAATTTCGTCAAGGATTTTATTGGCCGAAGGCAGCTTCGGATGCAGCAGAGTTAGTTCAAAAATGTGAAGGCTGTCAAAAATGTGCAAGAGATCAGAAACAACCTTCATCTCTAACTCAGTTAATACAGCCCACTTGGCCGTTGCAAAGGTGGGGCCTCGATTTGCTAGGCCCACTTCCACCAGCTCAAGGAAATCTAAAATATGTTATAGTGGTGATAGAATATTTTTCAAAGTGGATTGAGGCGAAGCCTTTAGCCACAATAACTTCGGTCACTGTCCAGAAATTTTTCTGGCAGAATATTGTTTGTCGCTTCGGAGTGCCGAAGGCTATTACTGTGGACAACAGAACATAGCTTGATGCTGAAGCTTTCAAAGTGTTTTGTGAACAAATTGGCACAAAGATTCATTTTGCATCGGTCAGACATCCAGAGTCAAATGGACTTGTTGAAAGAGATAATGGCATTATAATGACGGGAAAAATGAAGTTAATCTTCAATCATCCCAGAGGAAAGTGGTCAGATGAATTGATCAAAGTGGTGTGAAGCCACAACACAACAATATCAAGGTCAACAGGCTTTACACCATTCAAGTTATTGTTTGGTGACGAAGCAATAACCCGAGAAGAAGCTAAAGCAGGATCAATAAGAAAAGTGGCTCCGGCAGAGGACGAAGCTGATTATTTTGTGGCAAAAGATGCTATAGAAGGGATCAGGCTTCAGGCTGTGGAGAACATCAATAAATATCAAGCCGAAACAATAAAATGGCGTGACAGAAAAGTTCGGTTAAAAAACATCAAGCCAGGGCACTTGGTACTTCGGAGAGTTGCCAACCCAGATACAGTAGGCAAGCTACAGTTGAAGTGGGAAGGACCTTTTCTGGTAGTATCTTCGTCAAGGCCCGGTTCTTATAGATTGAAGGATATGGACGGCAATGACATTCCTAGATCTTGGAATGCGGATGAGCTTCGGCGATATTATGTATAGCTTGATGTAATCTTTTTATTTTTTCCTATGGCACCCTTTTCTTTTCTAAAGGGGGAGAAAGGTTTTTAATGGGGCCATAGCATCTAATTTATCTTTTTCTTATTTCAGCTCTACAAGAGTAATATCCCCCAAAAATGTAAATGTAAAAGCTGAGCATGCACCATCGAGTGCAAAGAGAAAAGAAAAAATAGGGAGAAGCTCGAAAGACGTCCCTAAGGGGATGCACAGCGTGACGAAGCTACAAAAAGTCGTTCCTAAGGGAGCGCAGTGTAAGTTTTCTGCTCAAAAGTCGTTCCTAAGGGAATGCAAAGCTTACAGCGAAACGTCAACACTGATTTCGCCGAAATATAAGGCGAAGCGCGAAAAGTCAACGCGATACCGCCGAAATAGAAGGCGAAGAAGTTCAAAAGACGTTCCTAAGGGAATGCAGAACTTACAGCGAAAAGTCAGCGCTGATACACTAAAAAATAAGCGGTGAAGCCGAAAAATAAACGGCAAAGAGACTTTGGTTGTTCCTAAGGGGATGAAGGCTATGGTTGTGGCTTCGTATGCATGTGTTTGGACATTCATTTGCACGACACATTACATCATACATTTGCATTCATAAACATTCATTTAGACATATATAGGATCATCATCATCATAACACATGCAGTTGCTTCGGCTCTAAAGACAAGGCTTCGGCAAAAAGAAAAAGAAGCAATTTTTATGCTTCACTGTGTACGAAAAGAAGGGAAGGTGTTTTTCGCCTTCGGCTCAAAAATGCTAATTTCGTTCACACCGAAGCACTTTATACATTGATGGAAGGGTAAGAATATATTACAAGGTATGGGCAAAGTTCACAGAGTAAAATTTAGTTACATTATTCTTTACAAAGTTTATTACAAGAGTTCTTAGAGTTTTTTCTATAGTTATCTATTCAAGCTTCATTAGTATCCATTAAGCTTCAGCTTCGTCGTCCGTTAAGCTTCGGCTTCGTCTTCTTACTCTTCAGCTTCGTCGGCTTTGTCATCCTGTACATATTAAAGTATTGTATGGAAGATTAATGTTTGAAGGAAGAGGTAAGCACAAGGTATGATTCTGTTACCGGCTTAAGATGACTCTGAGCTTCATCACCATCTATGCTTCATCCACCCTTTGTCCATACCAGTTTTATAAATCTATTTGCTAGGCTTCAGGCAAGGTTGGGAATATTATCCAAATCTGCTGGTGATAAACTGAAATTGAGTCTATTGACAACCTTTCCATGTTCGCAACCAGATTTCAGGAAGGCGACAGCTGTGCCCCGAGAAGCTACCAGGGCACAGAAGTCACCATGTCCAGCTATAATTTTGTCAAGGTCATCAATTTCACCATCGATATGTTCCAAGGCTCCCGGTAGGTCTTCAGTTGAAGGATTAAATTTTTCGCAGCTGGCTCCAACCGAATTGAAGACCTGCTTTAGCCGTTGTACACATCGATTACTGAACTCTAGACATTTGTTTTGAAGCCCTATCAATGATTTTTGCAAATCTGAACTTTTCTGGACCTCGGCCTCAAATTTTGCATTAAGCTTTTGCTTTTCTTATTCGAAGCTTTCTGACTAGGAGAGAAGCTTCGTATTTAATTCTGCTATTTTATCTTCAGCTTCGGCCAATAAGCCTTCGGTTGTCTGAAGCTCGAAGTCCTTCTTTTCAAGAGCAGCTGATTGATCTTTTATTTTGCTTTCTAAACTCTCAATTATAACTTCGTGTTTTTATCTTCAAAATCTTGCTGCATTTTCAAAGCTTTACTCAACAGCATACTCTGCATACAAGCAACCTTCGTTAGAGAACATCTTCGTTGTTAAAAACAATAAAAGTTAAAGAAAAGTTGTTTACCTTGAAATTGGAATAGAATAAACTACCGTCGATGTGATGTCGTCGGTAGCGGCTAATGTCCATCTCGAGCTTCGGGAAACCAATACTCTTTGATAGAGTACCAATAACCTTTGCTCCGATATGATCCCGGACATAGCCCAACTTTTCGTCATCGACGCCACCAAAGAGAAGTGCCCCTGGCTGATATCCGTAAGATATGGCATATTCTTTTAGCTCTTCTTTTTCAGCCTTCGTCAACTCTTGTCCAACTAAGTTCTGAAAGTTGAAAATTTCATCTTTTGAAGTGTCTTTGGCTATTTCTTTCTCCATTTCGGGCTCTAGGGCCATAGTCTCTTCGGTGGCTGCAGCAGCTTCTTCTGCGGCCATGTCTAGCAGTATCTTATCAATATTAGCAATTGTGCTTTCTAAGTGAATATCTTCGGCTGTGACAGCTTCGGCAGCTGTAGCTTCCAAAGGTGCAGCTTCGGTAGTTGTTGTGCTCTCAACAGCTGGTGCCTTCGGAGCTGAAGCTTGTGGTGGTGTCCCTTCAATGACTTCCGTCACTGTAATGATTCTTTGTTTTTTCGGCGTAGCTGCCTTCTTCGTTTTTGCGGGCTCCTTTTCCTTCTGAAAAAGCTTCGTTGGATGTGGCCCCAGTGGACTTAGCTTGACAGGCAAAGATTCAGTCATTACCATTAAGATTTCCTCCACGTCGGTGGCAGAGGGTGTTGCAGCAGTTTCTTCTTCTTCATCAATTGCATTCTGCTTCGGAGCTGTAGCTTTTCTCTTCTTCGAAGCATCTGTTTTCGGCTCAGGCTTCAACTTTTTCTTTGTCAATTGTTCTTCATCGTCTTTCGTTGATTTAGTAGCTTCTTTATTCAAAGCACCAGCCACTCTCTTTCTCTTCTGCCCTTCGGCATCCTTGTCTAGCCGCTCGTTGTCGGGATACTCAAAATCTAGAGCATCCATTACTCGGTTCAACCTTCGCTTCGGACGGGTGTCGAAGGCTGCAGTCATTAGTTGATCTTCTTTTTTAGAGTAATTACCGAGAATTTCATTGCACATCACTTCAATCGTGTCCAGCCACTCTTGGCAAGGCACTTTGAAATGTTTCTTGAATTTATAATGATAGGGTAACCGAATAAGTTCCCCCTTCTTCTTTTCTCCTTTAAGCTTCGACATGTCCCACTCTTTCAAAGTTGGGAACACTCTGAAAGCCAAGAATTCTTGCACCAAGTCCCTAGTGCCGATATGCTCCGCAATAACTCTAAATTCAGCCAGAGCAATTTGGCTTGGACTCCCTGGTGTCATGTTGCATTGGGGTCTGGTCTCTCCGAAGATCAGTTCTAGTGGACTTTGGACTAGCTTCTCTTTTTCTTCGTCAACTTTGACGTAAAACCATTCAGACTTCTAGCCAGCTGGCCACTTGCTACGATAGCTAATCACTGGAAATTTTGTACTCTTGCGATAGGCAAAATTGTAGCAGCCAAAGTTTTCATGCAGCCCATCTACTCTAGCCTTGGTCTGATAATGAAGCTCGTGCACTCGGCAGAAACCTTCGGCAAATGGTTCCACCCCTTGGCTTCGGAGAGCCTAGATATAAACGCTAAGCCTAACGATAGCATTAGGAGTTAGTTGATGAAGATAGATCCCAAACTTCTTCAAAACATCAGCAATCATCTTGTTTAAAGGAAATCTTAAACCAGCTTTAAAGAAGCTTTTGAAGACCACTACTTCATCCTTTCCTGGCTTCGGAGTAATCTCCTCCCCGCCGAAACGAACCAGCTCCTTCTTCGCTTCACTGAAATAGCCCAAATTCATCAGCTTCGGCATGTCACCTTCAGTAATGGTGGATTTCCCAAACTCCAGGTGGCTGGGTTTAGTTGGCACTGCACTATAATCATCTTCTGACTCAACTTCCTCAGCATCAGCCTGCTCAGCTTCAGCGGCAGGTGCATCCTCCGATACTACCAGGCTTGAACGCTTCATCACTTTAGAGATTGGAGCAGTTTTGGCACCTTCGGCTTCCTCTCCGTCGCGAGTAATCCTAGCTGTTGAACGTACTCTGGCCATCTGATGACTGAATTTCTTGTTTTTTGAATGAAGTTGAAAATTTTTAACTTTGCCGTAGCTCTTTCTTGTTACGAAGCTTGAGTAAAACAAATAGCTTCGGATGAGGATGCAGTAAGCAAGCTTCGGTTTTAGTCAATATTTTGGCAGCAAAACAACACAATAGCAATGAATGTTGTGGTAACTTCACACCTACCCGTCTGTTTATATAGTGCCGCAGGTGGGAAGGTGAATCGTCAAGGTCTTCCGCACCGGACAAACATCCACCCGCACTCACTGAACGGTGGGCCACAGTCCGAGAAGGTGAATCACCAGGGCGCGTAACTGCTGCAAGATGGGGCCACCTCGCGCACGGATTATTTTAATCGTTTCTCCCCAACGAGCTTAGGGAAGATGTTTTCCAGATCTTTGGCATCCTGAAGACTAAAAGATTTTTCACGGATCAAGCTCGTTACGAAAAACGATCTAGCACCGCGAAGGGGCTACTGTTGGGGGTATGCTTCGTAGCCGAAGATCCTAAAGAAAGAAATACCTTCGGCAGATTCTCTCAAAAGCAGTGCCGAAGCTATCGCCTATAAAGCTTCGGCACAGTGACATGTCTCAAGATGAAGGGGTAAACCAACTTAAAGATGAAATGACCTAAATACCCATGATATTCTGTGTCATTTTTGTAGTTGATTGTAAAGGGCATAAATGTAATTATACACAGGTTGCACCCTGTGCCTATAATTAGGTGAACAGTACTCCTGTACTGTTCACGCAATCTTGTAATCACTGGCACATTACGCTGGAATTATTGTTTTCTGCTAAGGCAAAGGTATAAATGTACCTAAATATTATGTTTTAATATTTAGGTTTGTATAATAAAATATGTGAATAATCTTATGTGTTTTTGATATATCATTCCCTTATATTTTATATTTTTTATATATTTCATTCTACATTGTTTTATAACTCTAATTACGAAGGTATGACCTTCGTGATATCTTGCTCATGGCCTTCGTCCGAAGTTCATTAAATCCTTGGGGAGATAATGCTTCAGTGGACGAAGGGCATTAATATTTAACATTTTATGTTGTCTTGTTCTTAATTCATAGCATTTGAGAACAAGTCTCCAACAGTTAGTGTTTGTTAGGTGGCGACCACTTGACGATCAACTTTTGTTCCGATACTTGCCCCATCTGTCCATCTTCAGGTTCGTCCATCAGCACCACCATGCAGAGTAGTCCACCCATTCTGCCATCTTGGGGTCGACTCAACTTTGGCCCTCCGCATCACGTGATCAGCTAACGTGCCTATTGAGATTCATGGTGCACATGAATGAATATGAGCAGGAATAGCATAAGCCTAATTAATACAACACGATAGCGAATTAAAAACTTAGCGGCGAGGTATATAATAACACTTAAAGGAAATTACTAGATGTCGAGATCACATTAAAACTATAGTTATGGTATCCTAACTTAATCGGATCCAATTCTAACAGCAAACCATAGCGAACCATTTATAAGCACCCTATCTGTAACACCCGGATTTTAGGGGTCCAAAATCCGGGCGCGAACATAATCACCAGGTGTGCTGGGACCAAGTCTCACACATATGATGAATCATGGCACAGGATCGAATGTCACATCTTTATATATAACAGGAGTTCTATACAAAATAAATAATTACATTATAAGGAGACAACGGTCCAGCAACCCAAAGTTGACTGGGAGACGACGACCTAGACCTCTCGCGAACTCGTCACAGCATCCTCCAAGTGCTTCATCCTGCGGTACCTGCTCTTGTCCTGTGGGGTGTGTGAGACAGCAAGAGTGAGCTCACATACGTTCATCGCTCAACAAGTTGTGGGGAATAATGTGCATGAACTCGCCAAAGGTGGGAGCTCACGTGAAGTGTAAGGCTTACCAAAGAAGATGGTTAGAGCTGAGCATTGCTTTTAAAGTTGGTCAAAATTTTATTAGCAATTACTAAGTATAAGTAAATACCAACCCAATTAAGTAATAGAACAAAAGTAATAACAACATCACCTGCGATGCAATGCATATGACAAATTGAATTTAGTTCCATAAATTAATCATGTGAGGGTCCGAGCCGCTCATGACCATGAGCACGGCTAGTATACCAGTTTTACACTCTGCAGAGGTTGCGCATCTTTACCCACAAGTCGTGTATCCCATGTCGCCAGGGTTTGCAAGGCCCTTAGACACTTCCGAGGTGAATGGCTAGGGATCCACTACGAGGCCTTTACAAAGTTCCACTAGCTTCCGAAAACCCGCTACAGTTTATAGGAAGTTCCAATGCAGGAATCCCTTGCAGGACCGCCATCGCAGCAAAATCCTCCCGAGGGCCTCCCTACACTGACCACTCCCCTACTGCCCTTGCCCCTTTCGGGTAAGGTAGTCTTCCACTAGCTTTCCTAATTAATCAGCCAAGGGGTCCCATTCCTCCCTTGTGGTAGCACTGTTTTCCCGGGTGGTCGCTCCATGTTCCAATTAACATAATGATATTATCATGAACAATAAATAACAACTGATAACAAAAGTGTAACCATGAATAGTGTATCTCCATACCCAAAACCACATATAGCACTAGCAAGTACTACCCAGAAAGTTCAGTGGTAAACAAGGTATAAAGATAGACAAACTAGGGTAACCTATTGGGTCCCATCAAAATTAACCTATGCAGATCATTATGATTAATCAGAACATGGCTGGGTAAAAAGAAGTGATCAAGGGCACAACTTGCCTGGGCCTTGAGAATCCAGGTACCAAGATGATCTTCAGGTGACTCGGGTCCTCACTGCTAGTCGTAGTAATACAAACATACATGATATAGGCAAAATTAACATTACACCAATCATAAGAACAAAATACATATTAATAATCTACATATAAAAATAAGATCACAGGAAAAAGAATTATTAATTTTGGAGTTGTAGAATTCAAGTTATGATTTTCCTAAGGTTTAATGTGATTAAAATATGATTAAATGATAAATAAATTTTCTGACAGAGTTCATGTCAAAACAGAGACACTAAATGATGAAGAATATTATTACAAAATTTTAGAAACTGGAATGGTTCAATTTGGAGCTAAAATAAATTTTCTATGAATTATCTAAGTTCTAGCAATTATTTTTGTATTAAAAATCTAATTTCTAATTCATTTAATCACTTTAATACTGCACTGGACTGGGCCTCAATTAATGGGAAACGCAGGGGCTGTTTAACAAATAACCCGAGACTCAGCCAACAGTGCCTATGGACTGCGGGTTGATTTAAACTAAAGACGGGGGCTCTTTAACAAAAGTGCCAGCGCGAAGGGGTATCGGATGGGCTGAGCCGTCCGATCAGAAACGGAGGGCTCAGATTAGATCTGGGTTCCCGTGAACCGGTATGCACTGCTATGCGTCGGATTGGAAATCAACGGCGTAGATTTAAATACCCCGGATCCGCCCAGATCCGTCCGATTGGATCCGACGGCCCGGATCAAAGCCACGAAGGGGTACGCCCCCGATCTAATCGTGACCGTCCGTCAACGATCCAACGATTGAGGTGAAACACCCCAAATGAGGCCGACGGCGGTGGCGCCGCCACACGCCCACGGTGGCCCATGGCCGGCGTTCGGCCAATCCCAGGGTTAGGGCACTAATAGCTCAATTCCTACGGCCTACGCGATGCTCCAAGCGCAACTAACTGGATGAGCTACTCACCGAGCTTGGAGACGGCAGCAGCGACGCTACCCACGGCGAGAGGCGGATTCGTGTGGATTTGGTTCGACGGCGAGCAATTCCGGTGCCGTGGTGCCTCCACGCGCCACCCGAAACCCCGTGCGTGTTCGTGGAGGGTTTCCGAGGATTCGGAGCCTCACACCATGGACCGGCGATGAGCACCGGCGCGGTTCGACGATGGCGGCGGCGGCGTCCTTCTTTTACCTCGCGACTGCTCTCACTTCTCTGCTCGGTTTGCTGGCGAGATGGTACGGGGGCAATGGGGAGCGGGACCGGTTCTTATACCCCGAGCGGTGCGCAGGAGTCGGGAGGGTTGTTGCAACGGTGGCGCGATGACCGCGGAGTCCGCGCGGTCCGTTCGCCGCGAGGAAGACGGGCCCGACAAGATGGCCCCACCGATCAGTCTCTAGCGACGAAGGGAGTGGCTGACGGGGCGGGTCCACGATCCAGTGAGGTATTTGGCTCAGGCGCGCGCGCAGAGAGACTTACGGGCGGGGCCCACGCGTCAGCGAGTGAGTGCGACGCGACGGGGGTGAAGTTGGGCCGCGTGGTGATGATTCCCTAAGTGGGCCGAAAATGGTGCAGCGAGCCCAGGTAAGGTTTTTTATTCTTTTTCTTTTTATTTTCTATTTTCTTTTCTCCATTTTCAAATCCAATTTGAGTTCAAGTTTAAATTCAAACTTTGTGAATAACTTGTCCTCAGTTTGAAAGGTATAATTTAATAATATAAGTGTGAAGGATGTTTATTCTGATTTTTATTTTATTTTATGTAGTATTTTTCTTAGTTCTTCCCTTCTCTTTTATTTTCTATTTTCTATTCCAAATTCAAATTTATACTTCTATCTTAGTTTTCAGATTTTTCAAATGTATCGATTGAAACCCAAAGGTGAATATAAACCATACTATTTTAATTTTACTAATTTAAACTTTATTCTCCTTGTTATTTATTTCATGGGATGTATAAATGGTTTCCTTTAAAAGAAACATCCTTTTCTCATCATTTTTCTTATTTCCCAATTTCCAAAGCATTATGATACCTTGCTCAGATTTCTTCTACCAATCCCAAATTCAGAATTTGGGTGTTACAAATCCTACCCCCCTTAAAAATAATCTCGTCCCCGAGATTAGTAATAAAAGGGATGTATACTCATATTGTTCTCAGAACATATGCACAAACAAAGAAATCTCAGCATGAGGTATAATTCTTTAACAAAATATAGGGTCAATAGACCTTATTGTTCCTTCTAAAATAATATCATATCATCTACTAACTAAAGTAACATCTAAGTCTTATAAATCATCATAATTTATATCTATGTAGCTTGGTGGAGTTGGTGGTGGTGGTGGAGGTTGTTGTTGTTGTTGTCTCTCCAACCGTGCTTGCCTTATTTCTTGGCGGGCCTGACGTATTTCCTCGCGTTGTTGTCTTATCTGTTTTTGCATCTCAGTCACCAGGTCTGTTAATTGTTGTATTACCAGTCTTTGGGTAGCAACCACTTGATCGATCTCAACAGGTGGAGGATTCATTTCTGTTTGCTGTTACGTGATAATCTTTCCTTTCCTGGTATTGACCATGAAAGTTAGAGGCACATGGTAATAGTTTTGCAAAGGAAATTATTCACTAAGCGGAATGAATAAGCTAGTAGTTGGTTATAATCTATAGATTCTTTGGTAGGGCTTAATCTTTGTTTTATGTCCAGATTGGGGTAACCAATCGTATAAGGTGAATATCCAAGGGTAAGATAGAATCTGTCAAGATGAGAGATATATATGGGTGAGATAGACTACATGATGTAAGTCAAAATCTGGTTTGATGTCAGGTGGTGGTTGATAGATTATGTAATCCATTAAGACTCTATTGATTGGGTAAGTTATGTAACTTGTTATATAGGTCGAGTTGTTTGTGTATGACCAAGTTGATATAAGTCCCCAAATTAGGCTTAAGTGATTTAGGAGTATGGCCTTATCTTGTGTACCAGCATTAAGTAACTTACTCTAGATTAGATCATAATAAATTAGCTATGATCTAGATTAGACTAGTTTAAGTTAGATAGATTTATCAGGGTAAGATATATCTTGTTAGGATATGTTAGAATCTTTTGAGATAGGATGGGGTATACAGTGTAGGGAGGTCAGAAGCTCTATTAGGTTAACACAGAGGGATTATGCAACTATCGGATGGGTAAGGTGGTTGCATATGTATATGGTCAAGTTAATCTAGGGCATCAATTTAGCTTAAATCATTTTTATAGGAGTGAGGTCTAATCCATTTCACTAGTACTAACTAATTTATTAAATAACTCACTTTTAGATTGGGTCATATTTAGATTAGATAGAATCTGGATTAGGTTGGATATAACTAGATTAGACTAGATGATATCTAATTACTTTGGATTAGATCTTGGTTGTTACTGGGGTGGGGTAAATATGCTTATTAGGACAAGATGAATCCATAAAGATAAGATAGAATCTTTTGAGACCAGTTAGATCTATTAGGATGAGATAAGTAAAGTGGTTAGGATAAGATGGATCTTTCAAGATAAGATAAATCTATTAAGATAAGAGAAAACCTCTTAAGATAAGATGGATCTATATACATTAGGATAAGTTAAGACCTTTTGAGATAAGATAGATCTATGAGTGTAGGACAGATTCTCTTAAGATGAGATGAATCTATTAAGACAAGGAAGAATCTTTAAGATAAGATGGGTATTGTTAGGCTAGTTACTTTATTGAAGGATAATTTAGTCTGTCTAGTTATTTTATAAATATATTTTTATACCTATGTGTATATGCAGGTGCAATTGTGGACATTACTCCACAACCCATCACACTCAATCAAAGATCCAAATCAGACAGATATCATAAGAACAAACATTCAAATACATAAACACTTATAAAAATAGTTTTGTTTTTGTTCCTAGGATTAGGTCTCCTATTCCTAAAGTCACTTTAAGCACAGGATTTCAAAGTGTGAAATCCAAGTTTGTCTTTAGAAGGAAAAAGGTAAGGATAATCAGAGTAAAGCGGAAATAGATGAGAAAAGATTAAGAAAAGTTTAGAAAGGATCAGAGTAAGGTAAGTAGACAATGGTTGTCCAGTTCTATCTAGGTTTCGTCCTACAGTCAACATTCCTCTGATACCACTTCTGTAACACCCGGATTTTAGGGGTCCAAAATCCGGGCGCGAACATAATCACCAGGTGTGCTGGGACCAAGTCTCACACATATGATGAATCATGGCACAGGATCGAATGTCACATCTTTATATATAACAGGAGTTCTATACAAAATAAATAATTACATTATAAGGAGACAACGGTCCAGCAACCCAAAGTTGACTGGGAGACGACGACCTAGACCTCTCGCGAACTCGTCACAGCATCCTCCAAGTGCTTCATCCTGCGGTACCTGCTCTTGTCCTGTGGGGTGTGTGAGACAGCAAGAGTGAGCTCACATACGTTCATCGCTCAACAAGTTGTGGGGAATAATGTGCATGAACTCGCCAAAGGTGGGAGCTCACGTGAAGTGTAAGGCTTACCAAAGAAGATGGTTAGAGCTGAGCATTGCTTTTAAAGTTGGTCAAAATTTTATTAGCAATTACTAAGTATAAGTAAATACCAACCCAATTAAGTAATAGAACAAAAGTAATAACAACATCACCTGCGATGCAATGCATATGACAAATTGAATTTAGTTCCATAAATTAATCATGTGAGGGTCCGAGCCGCTCATGACCGTGAGCACGGCTAGTATACCAGTTTTACACTCTGCAGAGGTTGCGCATCTTTACCCACAAGTCGTGTATCCCATGTCGCCAGGGTTTGCAAGGCCCTTAGACACTTCCGAGGTGAATGGCTAGGGATCCACTACGAGGCCTTTACAAAGTTCCACTAGCTTCCGAAAACCCGCTACAGTTTATAGGAAGTTCCAATGCAGGAATCCCTTGCAGGACCGCCATCGCAGCAAAATCCTCCCGAGGGCCTCCCTACACTGACCACTCCCCTACTGCCCTTGCCCCTTTCGGGTAAGGTAGTCTTCCACTAGCTTTCCTAATTAATCAGCCAAGGGGTCCCATTCCTCCCTTGTGGTAGCACTGTTTTCCCGGGTGGTCGCTCCATGTTCCAATTAACATAATGATATTATCATGAACAATAAATAACAACTGATAACAAAAGTGTAACCATGAATAGTGTATCTCCATACCCAAAACCACATATAGCACTAGCAAGTACTACCCAGAAAGTTCAGTGGTAAACAAGGTATAAAGATAGACAAACTAGGGTAACCTATTGGGTCCCATCAAAATTAACCTATGCAGATCATTATGATTAATCAGAACATGGCTGGGTAAAAAGAAGTGATCAAGGGCACAACTTGCCTGGGCCTTGAGAATCCAGGTACCAAGATGATCTTCAGGTGACTCGCGTCCTCACTGCTAGTCGTAGTAATACAAACATACATGGTATAGGCAAAATTAACATTACACCAATCATAAGAACAAAATACATATTAATAATCTACATATAAAAATAAGATCACAGGAAAAAGAATTATTAATTTTGGAATTGTAGAATTCAAGTTATGATTTTCCTAAGGTTTAATGTGATTAAAATATGATTAAATGATAAATAAATTTTCTGACAGAGTTCATGTCAAAACAGAGACACTAAATGATGAAGAATATTATTACAAAATTTTAGAAACTGGAATGGTTCAATTTGGAGCTAAAATAAATTTTCTATGAATTATCTAAGTTCTAGCAATTATTTTTGTATTAAAAATCTAATTTCTAATTCATTTAATCACTTTAATACTGCACTGGACTGGGCCTCAATTAATGGGAAACGCAGGGGCTGTTTAACAAATAACCCGAGACTCAGCCAACAGTGCCTATGGACTACGGGTTGATTTAAACTAAAGACGGGGGCTCTTTAACAAAAGTGCCAGCGCGAAGGGGTATCGGATGGGCTGAGCCGTCCCATCAGAAACGGAGGGCTCAGATTAGATCTGGGTTCCCGTGAACCGGTATGCACTGCTATGCGTCGGATTGGAAATCAACGGCGTAGATTTAAATACCCCGGATCCGCCCAGATCCGTCCGATTGGATCCGACGGCCCGGATCAAAGCCACGAAGGGGTACGCCCCCGATCTAATCGTGACCGTCCGTCAACGATCCAACGATTGAGGTGAAACACCCCAAATGAGGCCGACGGCGGTGGCGTCGCCACACGCCCACGGTGGCCCATGGCCGGCGTTCGGCCAATCCCAGGGTTAGGGCACTAATAGCTCAATTCCTACGGCCTACGCGATGCTCCAAGCGCAACTAACTGGATGAGCTACTCACCGAGCTTGGAGACGGCAGCAGCGACGCTACCCACGGCGAGAGGCGGATTCGTGTGGATTTGGTTCGACGGCGAGCAATTCCGGTGCCGTGGTGCCTCCAAGCGCCACCCGAAACCCCGTGCGTGTTCGTGGAGGGTTTCCGAGGATTCGGAGCCTCACACCGTGGACCGGCGATGAGCACCGGCGCGGTTCGACGATGGCGGCGGCGGCGTCCTTCTTTTACCTCGCGACTGCTCTCACTGCTCTGCTCGGTTTGCTGGCGAGATGGTACGGGGGCAATGGGGAGCGGGACCGGTTCTTATACCCCGAGCGGTGCGCAGGAGTCGGGAGGGTTGTTGCAACGGTGGCGCGATGACCGCGGAGTCCGCGCGGTCCGTTCGCCGCGAGGAAGACGGGCCCGACAAGATGGCCCCACCGATCAGTCTCTAGCGACGAAGGGAGTGGCTGACGGGGCGGGTCCACGATCCAGTGAGGTATTTGGCTCAGGCGCGCGCGCAGAGAGACTTACGGGCGGGGCCCACGCGTCAGCGAGTGAGTGCGGCGCGACGGGGGTGAAGTTGGGCCGCGTGGTGATGATTCCCTAAGTGGGCCGAAAATGGTGCAGCGAGCCCAGGTAAGGTTTTTTATTCTTTTTCTTTTTATTTTCTATTTTCTTTTCTCCATTTTCAAATCCAATTTGAGTTCAAGTTTAAATTCAAACTTTGTGAATAACTTGTCCTCAGTTTGAAAGGTATAATTTAATAATATAAGTGTGAAGGATGTTTATTCTGATTTTTATTTTATTTTATGTAGTATTTTTCTTAGTTCTTCCCTTCTCTTTTATTTTCTATTTTCTATTTCAAATTCAAATTTATACTTCTATCTTAGTTTTTAGATTTTTCAAATGTATCGATTGAAACCCAAAGGTGAATATAAACCATACTATTTTAATTTTACTAATTTAAACTTTATTCTCCTTGTTATTTATTTCATGGGATGTATAAATGGTTTCCTTTAAAAGAAACATCCTTTTCTCATCATTTTTCTTATTTCCCAATTTCCAAAGCATTATGATACCTTGCTCAGATTTCTTCTACCAATCCCAAATTCAGAATTTGGGTGTTACACTATCTCACTTGACTAGAGTACAACATCTAAATTCAGATTAAAAATAGAAACCATTCTATTAGCTCCTAGACTTACTATTCGCAGCTATTATGCATAGGACCCACTAAATTAAGTATTTCATTTATCCTTAATCTAACAAGTAGAACATTATCATACAACGTAAAGTTCTACGAAACTGCTTTCCTAATAAATTTGGGTAACCACAACTAAGATAAAAATAAACATTTAGTCACCACTACTAATCTAACTAATCACTATCTGACTATGACATTTACCGATCACAGACATAGATTATACTAACTATTAACGTAGAACATCGACTCCATCGTACAAACACACTGAACACAATTAACATCGGCAACCTTATCGATAATTGCTTAAACACTAAATTTATCCTACACACCACCGAAATACCACACAAAGCATCATGACCAAACACAAGATTCATCACGACTAAAAATATTTGCCCAAGCTATTTATTAATCTAACAAGCAATAACACACTTTTAGCTTACCATAATTAATTTGGAGGTAAAACAAATAGAATATAAACGACGAGTGTTTACCGTGATCAAATAAACTCAAAAATCCCCACAATCGGCAACGATTATCAGATTAGACGTTCCATCGAACATTTGGCGAGCACCGACGAGGCAGAATCGACTTGGCGTGCGACAGCATAGTGAGCGCGCAGGGACGAACAGCTCACGATCAAACGACGGCGAGCACGAGACCGAGGCGTGCTGCACGTCGGCGACTGACGAGGACTGAAGATCGACGACAAGGATCCGAAGAGCGAATGTCGTGGCCACAGGCGTGGGAAATCGACGGTGAGCAGGACGTGGATCAGGGAGCCTACTTGGGAGTCGAGCAGGGGAGGACGGAGTTCGACGACTCGATGGCACCCGCGGCCAGAGCGAGCTGTAGGACAGCGAGCAGGGACCAGGGAGGTTGACGTGGCTGACGCTTGAGGGCGCGCAAATTCCCTGACCGAGAACTGAGAGGATACCGCAGCAAGCGATGGCTGGAACCGAGGGAGCCAGCGATGCAGCAAGGCGTGGCGAGGGATGACAGCCACCGGAGGCCGAGCAGGGAGCGTCGAGGAGCAGTAGATGACCGGCAAGCTGGAACAGCTCGTGCACAGGGATAGAAAAAAGGGAACAGCACGCCAGACTGAGGATTCGAGGACGCCAGCGTGAGCACCATGGCTGGAAAAAAAATTGGAGCAGGGTGCGACGGACGCCGAGCGCCATGGGGCGAGCAGCAGGAGGGCGGCCGGCCGAGCTGGAAGAACAGGGAGCAGGGAGGGGCGGCACCTAGCTAGGAGCTGAGCAGCTGGGAGATGGAGATGAAAGAGGGCGTCGTGCTCATCTACTGGAAGGGGAGGAGCTCCGCTGGGAAAGGGAACTAGCCGCCGGGCTTGCTTGATGCAAGGAGCTGGGCGCCTGCTGCTCCAGGCGACGTGGAGAAGCTAGTGTTTTGGACTGCACGTGGCCACGCATTGGAGAGGCTTCCAGGAGAATACGTTGAGGTTTTAGAGATAAGGAAGTGGCATTGAGAAGATAAATGAAAAGGAATTAGGGGCGGTGGGGATATGAGATATTTTCTTTTTTTATTTTTTTTAACAAAGAATCACAGACATTTTGGATCACGATTTTTAGCAATAATCAAAGGGTCGAATAATTAGGATCGACTGCAACAATTGGACAGGATTTGATTTGGCGAATACTCTAAAGTTGGTTGAATTCGTACCGTTAATTCACTTTTTGAAAATTTAGATCGAAGCGAGAAGCAACGGATCGAATTAAACGGATTTCGGCTTTAATATTTTAATTTACGACTGATCTCGTTGAAGTCAAACTGATTAGCAATTATTCGAGTTCAGCTCTATTTATTTTATCTGCTTTGAACGATTTACTACTAAATACCCATGATTATCAACCTTGCGCAAGATTTCTCTCGGAGAATGCGCGATTCAGATTCTTTTGCGCCGAATATTTTAGTCGTCAAATTCTAATAAATTTATTTGGTGAACCCACAAGACGAGATAAGCTTCTAAATTCTCCTTCGCTCAATCAATAAATTTTTAATAGGCACGAGAGTCGTTAATTCACGGAACAATATGTTTCAATCTTCGTGAAATATTTAGAACATGCCGGATAGATAGAGATGAAGATCGAAATTATGATATGTGAGTATTAGAACATAGAGATCGTTATTATTACCGATATCCCGTGCTTAAGTCCATAAGAACAGTTTAGCATGAGGCAAACACCAGGGGTGTTACACATGGGGCAGGAATGGGACTCCGACGAGAGCTCCACCGACTCCTCCTCCGACGAGGACGCCGCCAACATCGCTATCAACAAGGGACTTCTCTTCCCCAACGTCACCCACAAGTGCCTAATGGCTAAGGACGACAAGAAGAAGGTACATTCTAGAGATACCCCCAAATATACTACATTCGATGATGAGGGTAGCTCTAGTGATAATGAAGATGATTTAACTTCTCTTTTTGCCAACCTTACTAAAGATCAAAAGAAGAAAATAAATGTTAATAGAATCCATTAATGAGAAGGATTATCTCTTGGAATGCCAAGAGGACTTGCTAGTTAAGGAAAATAAGAAATTTGTTAAATTGAAAAATGCTTATACTCTAGAGGTAGAAAAATGTGGAAATTTATCTAAAGAGCTTAATATGTGCAATGGTTCAATTTCTTGTCTTAGAATTGAGAATGATAATTTAATTGCTAAGATTGAAGAATTAAATGGATACAAACCCTCTACATCTACTGTTGAGCATGTCACTATTTGTACTAGATGTAGAGATGTTAATATTGAAGCTATTGATGATCACCGTGCTATAATTAAAGAACAAAATGATCACATAGCTAAATTAAATGCTAAAATTTCCGAGCATGAATTAGAAAATGAAAAGTTTAAATTTGCTCGTAGCATGCTTTATAATGGGAGACGCCCTGCCATTAAGGATGGCATTGGCTGCCAACAAGGGAGCCAAAGCAACACCAAACATAATGCCCCCAAGAAACTATCTAATTTTGTTAAGGGTAAGGCTCCCATGGTTCAGGATAGAGAGGGTTATATTTTATATCCTAAGAACTATCCTGAGCACAAAATTTGGAAAATCAATGCTAGAAAACCTCATACTATTTCTCATCATGCTTATTTGTATAGTAATGAGGCATCTAGCTCTAGGCATTCCACTCATATCAAAATGCCTAAAAAGAAAATTCCTAATGCATCAAATGAGCATAACATTTCATTTAAAACTTTGATGCATCTTATGTGTTAACTAACAAATCAGACAAAGTAGTTCCCAAATATGTTGGGGGCAAACACAAGAGTCCAAAAACTTGTGTTTGGGTACCCAAGGTGCTTGTTTCTAATATCAAAGGACCCAAGACCATTTGGGTACCTAAGAACAAGGACTAAATTTGTTTTGTAGGTTTATGCATCCAGCGGATGAAGTTGGATAATCGATAGCGGGTGCACAAACCACATGACAGGGGAGAAAAGAATGTTCTCCTCATATGAGAAAATAGAAGATCCCCAAAGAGCTATCACATTCGGAGATGGAAATCAAGGTTTGGTCAAAGGTTTGGGTAAAATTGCTATATCTCCTAACCATTCCATTTCCAATCTTTTTCTTGTAGATTCTTTAGATTACAATTTGCTTTCTGTTTCTCAATTATGTAAAATGGGCTACAACTGTCTTTTTACTGATATTGGTGTTACTGTCTTTAGAAGAAGTGATGATTCAATAGCATTTAAGGGAATGTTAGATGGTCAGCTATATTTAGTTGATTTTAACGATAACAAGGACGAACTAGACACTTGCTTAATTGCTAAGACTAATATGGGATGGCTCTGGCATCTTCGACTTGCCCATGTTGGGATGAAGAATCTTCACAAACTTCTAAAGGGAGAGCACATTTTAGGACTAACAAATGTTCATTTTGAGAAAGTCAGGATTTGTAGCGCATGCCAAGCAGGGAAGCAAGTTGGAGTCCATCATCCACACAAGAACATCATGACAACTGACAGGTTGCTTGAGCTACTCTACATGGATCTATTCAGCCTAATCTCTTATATTAGGATTGGCGGGAGTAAGTACTGTCTTATTATTGTGGATGATTATTCTCGCTTCACTTGGGTATTCTTTTTACGGGAAAAATCTCAAACCCAAGAGACCTTGAAGAGATTCTTAAGACAAGCTCAAAATGTGTTCGGATTAAGAATCAAGAAAATTAGAAGTGACAATGGAACGGAGTTCAAGAACTCTCAAATTGAAGGATTTCTTGAGGAGGAAGGGATTAACCATGAGTTCTCTTTTCCCTACACACCACAACAAAATGGTGTAGTAGAGAGGAAGAATAGAACTCTATTGGACATGGCAAGGACCATGCTTGATGAGTACAAGACACCGGACCGGTTTTGGGCGGAGGCGATTAACCCCGCCTGCTACTCCATCAACCGGTTATATCTTCACTGAATCCTCAATAAAACATCATACGAACTCCTCACTAGTAAAAAGCCCAATGTTTCTTATTTTAGAGTTTTTGGGAGCAAATGCTTTATTCTTATTAAGAGAGGTAGAAATTCTAAATTTGCTCCTAAAGTAGTAGAAGGCTTTTTACTTGGTTATGACTCAAACACAAGGGCATATAGAGTCTTCAACAAGTCCACTGGATTAGTTGAAGTTTCTTGTGACATTGTGTTTGATGAGACTAATGGCTCCCAAGTGGAGCAAGTTGATCTTGATGAACTAGATGATGATGACGCTCCATGTGTCGGGCTAAGGAACATGTCCATTGGGGATGTGTGTCCAAAAGAATCCGAAGAGCCCCCACAAGCACAAGATCAACCATCGTCTTCCATACAAGCATCTCCACCAACTCAGGATAAGGCTCAAGAAGAAGAGGATGAAGATCAAGATGATGAGCCACCTCAAGAGGAGGACATTGATCAAGGGGGAGATGAAGATGATCAAGACAAGGAAGATCAAGAGATTCAGGATCGAAGACCGCCACACCAAAGAGTCCACCAAGCAATTCAAAGAGATCACCCCGTCAACTCCATACTCGGTGACATTCATAGGGGGATAACCACTAGATCTCGAGTTGCTCATTTTTGTGAACACTACTCTTTTGTGTCCTCTATTGAGCCATACAGGATAGAGGATGCACTAAGAGATCCGAATTGGGTGGTGGCAATGCAAGAGGAGCTCAACAACTTCACGAGGAATGAGGATGAGCATGGTGTGGTGACAAGGAACAAAGCACGACTTGTTGCAAAAGGTTATTCACAAGTCAAAGGTTTGGATTTCGATGAAACCTATGCACCCGTAGTTAGGCTTGAGTCAATTCGTATATTACTTGCCTATGCTATTTATCATGGCTTTAAGATATATCAAATGGGCGTGAAGAGTGCCTTCCTCAATGGTCCTATCAAGGAAGAGGTATATGTTGAGCAACCTCCCGGCTTTGAAGATAGTGAGTATCCTAACCATGTTTATAAGCTCTCAAAGGCGCTTTATGGGCTCAAGCAAGCCCCAAGAGCATGGTATGAATGCCTGATAGACTTTCTTATAACTAATGGCTTCAAAGTTGAAAAAGCTGATCCTACTCTCTTCACTAAAACAATTGCAAAAGACTTGTTTATATGCCAAATTTATGTTGATGATATTATATTTGGGTCTACCAACAAGTCTAGTTGTGAAGAATTTAGTAGGATAATGATACAAAAATTCGAGATGTCTATGATGGGGGAGTTGAAGTATTTCCTTGGATTTCAAATCAAGCAACTTCAAGAGGGCACCTTCATCAGCCAAACTAAGTACATTCAAGACATACTTAATAAGTTTGGAATGAAGAATGCCAAACCCATCAAGACACCCATGGGAACAAATGGGCATCTTGACCTTGACACGAGAGGTAAATCCGTAGATCAAAAGGTATACTAGTCGATGATAGGATCTTTACTTTATTTATGTGGTTCACAACCGGATATTATGCTTTCTGTATGCATGTGTGCAAGATTCCAGGCAAATCCTAAGTAAGTTCACCTTATAGCCGTGAAAAGAATCATGATAAATCTAGTTTACACTCCTAAGTTTGGGCTTTGGTACCCCAAGGGATGTACCTTTGATTTAGTTGGGTATTCTGATGCCGATTATGCTGGATGTAAAATTGACAGGAAGAGCACATCAGGGACTTGTTAGTTTCTGAGGAGATCCCTAGTGTCTTTGGCTTCAAAGAAACAAAACTCAGTAGCTCTTTCCACCGCCAAAGCCGAGTATATTGCTGCAGGCCACTGTTGTGCACAATTACTTTGGATGAGGCAAACCCTTAGGGACTATGGGTACAAATTGAGCAAAGTTCCTGTTGGGGGCCTGCTTCTTCACCGAAGGTCCTCCAAGTAAAAACACCTTCGATAGTATGATATGTGAACTGACACAGCATGAAGGCACAAGCCGAAGCTACAACCCAGAAAGCTTCGGCATAATGACGCGCCTTGAGACGAAGGGCGGCATCGACTTAAAGTGGAAAAGACCGTTCAGTCCCTAATAGTTTGTGTCACATTTGTAATTTGTTATCAAGGACATACATGTAATTTTGACCGGGCTGCGTCCCGCGCCTATAAATAGGTGAACAGTAATCCTGTATTGTTCACGCTGACTTGCATTTGTTCGCACGACACACCTCGGCTTTTACCTTCTGTCAAGCCGAAGGTATAAATGTAACTCAATATGTTTATTCATGATAATATAATAAAAATGCTCTGATAATGTCATATGATTATTTATGTTATTTTCCATGTTTCATATGCTTATACTTTCATTATTATATGCTGAGATGATGAAGGTACGTCCTTCATGACCTTCGTCTGAAGATCATTTTACCCTAAAGGAGATAATGCTTCGAAGGACGAAGGTCTTTGACTATTAACATTTTGTGTTGCCTTGTTCTTAACTCATAGCATTTGAGAAGAAGTCCCCAACATTGGCGCCCACCTCCGGTGAACTCACTTCCACTATTGAGTTGATGGCTTCGTTCAACAACCAAGTCGTAACACCTTCGGCTACGAAGCTGGTGCTCCCAATCACGGGTGGTTCAAGCATAGAGCCAGCTAACAAGAAGCAGAAGAAGGAAGCACAGAGAAGAGTGCAGCATGTTGGGGTGCAAGGACCCTTTGTCAGGTCCAAGTGGTCACACATCCCAATCACCTTCTCCCAGGAGGATCTTCAGCTAAAAGACTATCCTCACAATGATGCTATGGTCATATCTTGTGTCATCAAGGGTTTTTTGGTCCACAATGTTCTGGTTGACATAGGCAGTGCAGCAGACATTATATTTGCAGAGGCCTTCAAGCTGATGCAAGAACCAGAGGACAAGATTCATGATGCTACACACTCGCTTTGTGGCTTTGGAGGACGGCAGATTGTGGCACTTGGCAAAATCACAATGTCAGTTACCTTCGGTTATGTCCACAACACAAGAACTGAGCAAGTTGTCTTTGACATTGTCGACTTGGAATACCCGTACAATGCAATCATTGGTCGAGGAACACTTAATGCTTTCGAAGCAATACTTCATCCATCATACTTATGCATAAACATACCTTCAGAGCAAGGGCCCATTGCTATTCATGGAAGTCAAGAAGCTGCTAGAAGGGTCGAAGGGAGTTGGACAGATTCAAAGGCAATCCACAACATAGATGGAATTGAATCTTGTCAACAATATAAGCACAAAAGAGAGAAGGCTGCTTCGGCAGATCAGCCGAAGCCTATGCTCCTATGTGAAGATATAGCAGATCAAAGGGTACTGCTGGGATCTCAGCTATCCGATGAGCAAGAAAAAACTCTGATAAGTTTTTTGTTCAACAACAAAGATGTCTTTGCTTGGACAGCCAATGATCTTTGTGGTGTCAACAGAGTTGTCATCAAACATTCACTTAATGTGGATCCATCTTTCAGACCAAGGAAGCAAAGACATCAGAAGATGTCTGATGATAAAGCTGAAGGTGCCTGGAACGAAGTAAAGAGGCTTCTCAGTGCTGGAGTTATCAAAGAAGTAACATATCCAGAATGGCTAGCTAACACTGTTATGGTGAAGAAGGCTAATGGCAAATGGAGAATGTGTATTGATTTCACAGATCTCAACAAAGCATGCTCAAAGGACGAATTCCCATTACCAAGAATAGACTCCCTTGTAGATGCAGCAACTTCTTCGGAGCTCATGAGTCTACTGGACTGCTATTCAGGCTATCATCAAATATGGATGAAGAAGGAAGATGAGCCAAAGACTAGCTTCATAGACCCTAGTGGCACTTATTGCTACCTTCGGATGCCTGAGGGGCTCAAGAACGCTGGAGGAAGCTTCAGCAGAATGACAGCCAAGGTCCTTCATTCTCAAATAGGCAGGAATGTGCTGACTTATGTTGATGACATCATAATAAAGAGCACGAAGCAAGAGAATCACATTGCTGACTTGCAGGAGACATTTGCCAATTTCAGGCAAGCAGGTCTAAAATTAAATCCAGAAAAGTGTGTTTTTGGAGTAAAGAAGGGCAAGTTCCTCGGTTGTCTAGTATCAACAAAGGGAATCGAAGCTAATCCGAATAAAATCGAAGCTATCCTTTGGATGGAGCCGCCAAATACGAAGAAAGGGGCCCAACGGTTGGCAGGAAGGCTAGCATCATTAAATAGATTTATATCCAGATCAGCAGAAAGAAATCTACCATTCTTTGAAATATTGAAGTCAATCGAAGTTTTCCAGTGGGGTCCGGCTCAGCAAAGGGCTTTCGAAGAATTAAAGCAATACTTGATCGACTTGACAACACTAACTCCACCTTCGCTAGGGGCTCCATTGCTCTTATATGTGGCAGCCTCTCACTCTATAGTTAGTGCGACGCTTGTACAGGAGAAGCAAGATGGCTAGGTCAAAAAACAAGCACTAGTATATTTTGTCTCCGAAGTTTTAAGCTTATCAAAGAAAAATTACACAGAACTGGAGAAGGTGCTATATGCTGTGTTGATGGCTTTCAGGAAGCTTCGGCATTACTTTCAAGCATATCATATAATTGTTCCTTCGTCGCAACCTTTAAAAGACATAATGAGGAATAGAGAAGCCACTGGGAGGATCAGAAAATGGGCTGCCCAGCTCAATGAATTTTCTATAGATTATGTGCATAGGTCCTCAATTCAGTCCCAGGCGTTAGCAGATTTCATCGCTGATTGGAAGCCTGGGGCTCAGGAAGAAGTAACAAAGGACGCCGAAGCCTGGATAGTTTTCTGTGATGGTTCTTGGGGAACCTTCGGTGCATGAGCTGCTGCTGTCCTAGTAGCGCCCTCTAAAGTCAGAACATGCTATGCAGCACGACTGGACTTTAGTTGTACAAATAACATTGCTGAATACGAAGCCCTTTTTTTGGGGCTTCGGAAGCTAAAGGCAATGGGAATAAGAAGGGCGATCCTTAAAACTGACTCCCAAGTCATTTGTGGCCATGTAGATAAAAGCAGCAAGGCAAGGGACCCGAAGCTTGAAAAATATTTGGACACAGTCCAATGGCTCGAGGGTTCTTTCGAAGGTTTTTCTGTAAAAAATATTCCAAGAGGGGAAAATGAGCATGCAGACCTACTGGCCAAGTCAGCAGCATAGGGGCTCCCTCTACCTTCGGAAGTATTATTTGAGACAATAAAAGCACCTTCGGTTGAATTTATGGAGAGATCAGTCCTCACAATATCACCTGTACATAGTGAAGATTGGAGGACTGAAATCATATCCTTCCTCCAAGGCAAATGTCTTTCGGATGATGAAGTTTATAATAAAAGAATGGAAGCAAGGACAAGACCATATGTCATGATAGAAGGGGAGTTATACAAACATGGAGTGTGCTCTCCACCACTCAAGTGCTTATCCAGAATCGAAGGTATAGAGCTAATGAAGGAAATACACGCAGGACTGTGTGGATCTCACATTGGGTCCAGGCCTTTGCTGGGAAAGGTTTTTAGGCAAGGATTTTATTGGCCGAAGGCAGCTTCGGATGCAGTAGATCTGGTTCAAAAGTGCGAGGATTGCCAAAAATGTGCAAAAGACCAGAAGCAGCCTTCGTTGCTAACTCAGTTAATACAGCCAACTTGGCCATTGCAAAGATGGGGCTTAGATTTAATGGGTCCACTCCCACCAGCACAAGGCAACATGAAGTATGTTGTAGTGGCAGTGGAATATTTTTCCAAGTGGATTGAGGCGAAGCCTTTGGCTACAATAACTTCGGTTACGGTCCAAAAATTCTTTTGGCAGAATATTTTTTGTCGCTTTGGTGTGCCGAAGGCAATAACCGTGGACAATGGTACACAATTTGAGGCCGAAGCATTCAAATATTTTGTGATCAGATTGGTACGAAGATCCACTTTGCATCAGTTAGGCACCTAGAATCCAATGGCTTGGTAGAAAGAGCGAATGGTATTATAATGACAGGAATAATGAAACTAATCTTCAACCAGCCCATAGGATAGTGGCCAGACGAGCTGATTAAAGTGGTGTGGAGCCATAGCACAACTGTGTCAAGGTCAACAGGATTTACACCCTTCAAACTCTTATTTGGTGACGAAGCAATAACCCCAGAAGAAGCAAAGACAGGGTCAATAAGAACAATAGCTTCGGCAGAAGACAAAGCTGATTATCAAGTAATAAAAGATACTATAGAGGGGACCAGACTTCAGGCTATAGAGCACATCAATAAATATCAGGTCGAAACAATAAAATGGGATGACAAAAAAGTTCGTTTGAAAAATATCAAGCCAGGGCATCTAGTTCTTCAGAGAGTGGCCAACCCAGACACAGTGGGCAAGTTGCAACTAAAGTGGGAAGGTCCTTTTCTAGTAGTGTCTTTGTCGAGGCCTGGTTCTTATAGGTTGAAGGATATGGACGATAACGACATACCCAGATCTTGGAATGCGGATGAGCTTCGGCGATACTATGTGTAGTATCTTGTATTTTTTTTCATTTTCTTCTTATGGCACCCTTTTCCTTTCAAGAGGGGAGAAAGGTTTTTAATGGGGCCATAGCTTGTAATTTTTCATTCTCATTTAGCCCCATGAGGTCCAAATCCCCCAAAAGATGTAATATGTAAATCTGAGCATGCACCATCGAGTGCAAAAAGAAAAACAGGGAGAAGCTCAAAAGACGTCCCCAAGGGGATGCAGAGCATGACAAAGCTACAAAAAGTCGTTCCTAAGGGAGCGCAGCGTAAGTTTTTTGCTCAAAAGTCGTTCCTAAGTGAATGCAGAGCCAAAATTGATGAAGCTACAAGAAGTCATTCCTAAGGGAGCGTAGTGTAAGTTTTCTGCTCAAAAGTCGTTCCCAAGGCAATGTAGAGCCAAATACCACCGAAATTGAAAGGGAAATGTGCCCTTGGGCCATTTCTTTAATGTTTTGGTGATTAAATGCCCAACACGATTGATGAAGTCCTTATGAGATAAATAAAGAGAGAAATACAAATCATATTACAAGGTATGTTTCTAGACTTAGTACATTGTTTTTGAATAGTAATGTGGTTGTCTAAGTGCTAGAAACAGTGACAAAAGAAGGAGAAAAGAAATGGGAAAGAGTTGGCTGTGTGCAGTCAACTCCAGCTCAGCCTGGCACATCGGACTGTCCGGTGGTGCACCGGATAGTGTCCGGTGCACCAGACTGGTCAACGGTGAAGCAGCCGGTGTCGGGAATCGACGGAGTTGTACGGTTATAATTCACCAGACTATCCGGTGGTGCACCGAACTGTCCTGTGAGTGATCCGCGACGAACTCGCCGCTCTCGGGAAACGGAAAAGACGACGTGGCTATAATTCACCGGAGTGCACTGGACTGTCCGGTGAGCCAACGGTCTGTAACACCCCAGGTGTTACCCAAGGCCCTGACTCCCTACCTAAACTTATGACTTGTATCACATGTGTTTAAGTGGAGGAGAAGAAGCACCAAAACCTTGGAAACCATGGGTTTAACTAAGGAAGGTTCATGACAAAAACATTACCCAAACATTTTATGCAATGGTCACCTTGGACAAAAGAGGATTAAACCCTAGACCCCCCCCCCTTAAAGCACTAGACCTCCAAGCAAGAGATTAGTGGGAAAGCTAATCAAATGGCCAATTCTTGTTTTTAACCCTTAACCAAAGTTTAAGTACACTAATGTATCTACAAAAACAGTAAGGGAAACATTACAAAAAGGCCCCTTAAAGACCCCGAATCAATTCATTAAGTAGAGAGCACGCTAGAGCTCTCCACTTTTCTCCAAGTCCAAAATCAACCCTAAGCTAAAGATCAGAAGTGTTCACCTAGTTAATGGCGCTAAAACCACTTGGTCTGAATATCAAAAGGGAGCCAAACTACCTAAGGAACCCACTGGAAAAATTTGAACCCGAGCCAAAACCGTTTGACATGATTTGACATCCCTTTTGTCTCGGGGTGAACAGTGTGACAGCCTCGATTTGGCATCCGCATATCTTCTGAACTAGGGCATATCTTCCATTGGAACTCACACATAAGAGCTAGCCCTAGGTGCTAGGAAGAGATCGGCGCAAGACTCATGGCAAGATTCGCACGTTTGCGATCTCTGCAAACGTTTGAACAGGGGCAGAAACAAACACCCACGTGTTCGACGCGTTCTGGCGCGCCAGAGCACGCCCCGGCGCTCGGCCCCACGTGCACCACGCTGCGCCAAGTCGAACCCGTGCCCCCGCCCGCGCCCGCGCCTATAAAGCCACCCGAGGCTTCGACCGTACGCCCCCGCTCGCTCTCAACCTCACCGGAGCGCCAGTTCACCGGCGATTGCTCTGCGCACGGCGTGCCAACGACCACCCGAGAACTAACCACCATATACCGGCAATCCTAGCCATTCCCCGCCCCGTCCGACCCTTGAGAGAGTCTCCACGTGTCTCGGTGAATCTCCCAGAGTCATGAATCGAACTCTACCTCGCCGGAGACACCAGATCAACGTCGCCGGACTTCACCAGATCGCCGGTGTACGTAGACCGAGCTCCACGGTGAGACTTTCTTCAATTCCTTGCACGGGTCGACTGCTTGGCACCCCGTGAAGCTCCCTGTGCCCTTGGATTGAACCCTACCATCGTGAGCAGGCCGGAACACACGCCACCGACGAGCCCGACCGCCTGCGCACGTGGCTCGACCAATTCCGGCCATCACCGACAACGAATCGTACCTCGACGTGACTGCAAGGACTTCCCAGAGCTAACCTCGCCCTTCGCCGGACCTCCCTCACCGCCGGTAAGCCGCGCCGCCCTGTTTACTTCCGCGGGTACTATTTAAAAGGGGGGAGGGACCTCGGGGAAGAAGGAAAAGAAGTCAGGGGGGTTTTTGAATGGTCAGAGACTCAGGTGAATAGTTGCGCAGGGGCATAAGTTAAAAAGTTGGTTTAGGAAAAACCCAGGGTCCTCGGTGTAAACTGGCTATTCAGAAAACCTTTTAAACATTATCCTTTTAAATACAAATAGAGCTTGTAAAATTCATAACTTCAGTTTTATTCAGCCAAATTTAGTCAAACTAATTTTGCTAGGTTCTAAATAAGGTGAACTACTTAGGAAAAATACAAAACATCCTAAGTATTGCAGAAGATTTTAAAAGTTTTGAATTAAATAGTAAACTGGCCAAAAGCTAAATAAAAGAGGGAAAAATAGCTACACTATTAGACTGGGGTTAAGAAAAATCAGAGAAGTACTTAACCACTCCCTAATCTGTTTAAAAATAGTACACCCCTCAGTACACCAAATTAAGGAAGGGTTTACCATTTAAACTCATTTTGGCCCAAAGTTAAAGAAAATAGAAAAGGTAGTTTAAAATAAGAACCAGGGGGCAACCACATTTTTGCTAGCTCACTTATTCAACATAGTTCACTGGAAAATTTTGTTAGACCCTCTCTTATTACAAAAGAAATGCATTACCTTTTATTTTATGGAAACAATGAAAAATTAGAAAAACCTTAGAAAAAGAATCCTGAGGAGAAACCATCCCAAACCTTGGGATAACTCATAATATGTTATTATGAATCTAGGAAAAATGTAAGATCTGTTGTTTGACATTTTTCAAATAGCAAGTTGGTTATAGGTTCCTTTTTGGCATTAAAATTTAGAAAAAATTAACTAAATATCCAGTAGGCCTTTTTCTGTGATCTTTAAAACAAAGACCTATTATTCGCTAGGAATCTTGGTAAAAATAAATGTTGACCCAGAAACCTCACAAAGATTAGAGCTATAGTGTAAAGTGCCCTTTTACCCTTACTTTTGTTAATTTTGCACAAGTAGTATCTGAATTAATTTCAACCTCAAATTTTTAGAATAACCCACAGAGGTAAATGTTTACTCACTGTAATTTTTATAACATTTTTGGAAAATGTTAACTGACCAGGATAGTTCAAAAATGCTTAATAAGAAGCACAATAGAAAGAAAAAGGGAAATTTTGGGAGAAATAGATAATGTACAACCAAAACCTTCCAAGGATCTCATGGAACATAAAAATATAATTAAAGAGTGTAAGTTCATTCAAAATCCCAAAGGCGAAGGTATAAAACCCTTAAGTATACACAAAGGAAACCCTAAAGTACCACTAAACTTAGTACTGTTTTAATGTGCATAGCTTTTACAAATTACCATGTCATTAATATGCATATATCTTATTCAGTGCATTCGATAGACTGTAATCTCGTTGACGGGGAGTACATCCTCGTTCTGGAGCAAGGAGCTTCTCAGGAGGTAGTCCAGGAGCCAGCACTAGAGCCTGCCATCGAGGATCTGCCTGCCCCAGCTTTGGAAGGCAAGCCCCGGTTTTATGCATAACCTACTTATTATGCTATTTTACTACACTTATTGTTTGTAGGTTTGTAATGTGCACTTAAGTGTAGGAGTTGTTTGGAACCTTAGTTGCATGACTCAGGATACCTTTTGAGATGGATACTAGTATGCTAGGTCGAGTAGCTGCTTTACTAATTAGGGATCTCGGTAGAAGTCGAGTGATTTTTCTATCACTCGTGCGAGGTTAGGAATTGGTTGTATCCATTTTTATATCGTAATGATGAGGGTCTGTGTTGGGGACTTGTTCTTAAATGCTAAGAGTTAAGAACAAGGCAACATAAAAAGTGTTAAGTGTTAAAGCCCTTCGTCCTTCGAAACATTATGCCCCTTCGGGAATAATGAGCTTCGGACGAAGGTCATAAGAGACATACCTTCGTGAATATAACAAGCAATGACGAAGGATTCATATAAAGCATGAAATATAATTTAGACATCATCATAGAATCATTTCTATTTTATTAACATAGAAAAACAGAAATGATTTCAGATTACACATGTACCTTCAGTCCTGAGAGAAGGTAGAAAGTACAAGCGTGACGCAAAAGCGAATGCCCAGTCAGCGTGAACAGTACAGGAGTACTGTTCATCTATTTATAGACGCGGGACGCAGCCCACGTAAAATTACATCCATGTCCACTACATTTGTTAATGACTTATGGAAATCTGTCGAGGCCCACGTAGTCTTTTCATCTTTAAGTCGGTTCCCCTTTCTGCTATCGTGACGAAGCTTCCCCGCACACAGCTTCGGCTGCGCTCGTGCTTCGTCTGGTTCAGGCTTCGTCCTGGCCGTGCTTCGTATTCATAATTCTGAGTCCGAAAATACCTGTTCACATAATCCACTTGGAAAACATTGTCAAGTCATGTTTTTGAGGACCTTCGGAGGACGAAGGCCCCCAACAGTAGCCCCTCGCAATATTAATTTGTTAATAATAAATTCAGATTGCGATATGGACGAAGGCCTTGAGCCGAAGGTCCGAAAAAACACCTTCCTTTTGCTAGAATAGCAACCTTCACTGACAAGCGGGACCTTTCAATTGTCAACGCCCTGGGCGTATAAATAATATCGCACCGCAAACTCATTTGGTACACACACTTGCCATCTGCTTCGGCCCACTAAAATTTTTAGCTCTTGCACTAAGATTTGCTGGTCTTTTTGATTTTGAAGCTTCGGCCTCGGGAACAATTTTTTAGCGTTTCCGAAGATGTCTGAAGGCAAGAAGATCCCTGCTGAGACGAAGCTGAGTCTTGAGGAGGAGAAGAATCTGGGGTTCCTGATAGCGATGGCAGAGACGAATACAGAGAAAATCACCAAGGAGATTCTCGAAGGTTTGTCCGAAGACACTGGTGACAGCGACAGCTATGATGTGGAGAGTGGTGGTGAAGAGGCCGAAGACCGTCCATGGCGGCCAAGCCACACGGTTTTCGGGAAAACCACTATCAAGCAGAGCCATATTGATAATATGAGGGGGCGGTACTTTCGAGATTTATCTATTGTGAGGGCCGACGCTGGAGAAAAGACTTCTCCCACCCCCGAAGAAGATGAAGTTGTGATTTTCCGAAGCTTTCTCAAGGCTGGGCTTCGATTCCCCCTGAGCAACTTTGTTGTCGAGGTACTGAAAACATTTCAAGTCTACCTTCATCAACTTACTCCCGAAGCTATCATAAGAATGGGGATTTTTGTCTGGGCTGTGAGAAGCCAAGGTTTGGAACCAGACGCTAAAAGCTTCTGCAACATTCACGAGTTATTGTACGAAACGAAACCCTGGGGAAAAGAGCAATATCACAACAATTTTGGGTGCTACAGCTTCGGCGCCCGCTCCGGGTCAAGCTGCCCTGTGCCGACCTTTCGGAAGAGGTGGCCCGGAGCCTGGATGACTGAATGGTTTTATGTGAAAAATGACCTAACAGCGCAAGATAATGTCAAAAGTATCATTATGCACCCAATCTGGCAACGCTTCGGACTTCGAAGGCCGAAGGTTGAAATGGATGAGGCAGCCGAAGAGTGCCAAAGAGCCTTCGGCGTAGTTTGCTCCTTTATTGGGACAAGGGACTTAGTCCAAGAGCACATTGCCTTCAGGGTATGGCCACTTGCAGAAAAGTGGGAAATGCCGAAGGAAACTATTAAAGAGTCCGACGAAGGCGGACTAGTTAGACTGAAATACACATTCAAATATGTAGATAAATTTGTTGAACCTGATGATGACTGGCTGAAAAGCATTGAAACTTTAAGTGACGAACTACTTGGAGCATATTCGAAGGCCGAAAATACTGCGCTATCAGCAGCCTTCGGAGGCCGTAAGAAGAAAAGACTCAACCGTGTGTTTGACGCAGTCGGGTTTATGTACCCTGACTATCATTATCCGGTATTGGGTCGTAAAAGGAAAAATATTTCTCCTGCGACAGAAGCCACCACGAGTGCCCCTAGTGAGCCAGCGCCTCAAAGAAAAAAGTTGAAGGTGCTCACCCATCGGACACGCTTTATTGAGCCGGCCACAGTGCCAGAATTCGTTGGTGAAGTCTCTTTGGCCTCTGAAGCTACCAAACCAGCTTCAGTGCCGAAGATGGAAGAAAAGATTGAAGCGCCTTCAGCGGAAAAATCAAAGAAACCGAAGGTTGACGAGCCAAAAATGTCTGAAATCTTAAGTCCTTCGGTAAATGTCGAAGCAATAAAAAACCAAAAGGGGCCATCAGTGACCCCAAAAAGGAAAAGAATGGTAAACGTGCTAGATGTCTTGGAGACAATTAAGTCTTCAAGCACAACTCCAAAAAAGAGTGTTGAAATTGCTGAAGCTTCTACTGAAACTTCGACGCAGCAAGCTGAAGCTGAAGCTGGGCCTTCAGTGCCCTACAAGGAGCAACCTTTGGAAGCCGAAGCAACAAAAATATCAGAACCAGTTTTAGTTGAAGAAATTGACACTGCCATCCCCGAAGCTCCCTCCAGCGTATACGATTACATTATACGACATGCTTCGGGGAAGAAACTATCTGCAGAAGAAACTTATGAAGCCAACCATTATGCGAAAGAGCTAAAGTATCCGAAGGGGGCAGTAATATTCAATGGGACAAATGAAGATGACTTCCTATACTGCCTACCTGATAATAAAGAACTATCTGTCTGCCGAGAGATGGCTAAGAGTATAGGCTTCCCGAAGCTTGAAGCTGGACTAAGCGCCATGACGAAAGAGGATCTCGCAGACAGTCTTGCATACAATAGCCTAAAGGTTTGGTTATTAAGCATTTGAAAAAACTTTTTTAATACGTAATTCATTCCTATATTCTTATATAGACTCTCTCTTTTTTTATAGGGTTTAATCCTGAGCAACGCATTGAGAGCACAAAAGAGTGCCGAAGATGAGAGTTACGAAATTGCATTCAACAATCTACGATCAGAAGTTATAAAGCTAAGGAACGAAGCTCTGGAAAAGGATAAAATTCTTCTTACACTGGTAGACAAAGTAAAGAAGGACGAAGCTGCTTCAAAAACCCAGGCCGAAGCCCAAAAGCGTGAAATTAAAGATCTTCAGAAACAGCTGGCTAGAGCTAGAGAGGAGCGCGTGCTTGAGGAAACAAAACGAGAACTCAGTGATCATATGGTCAACAAATTGGAGTTAAGAGTTAAAGAGCTTCGTGCATCTCAGGGAAAATGTTATGTTAAATCTATAGAGTGCGTGAATAAAATTAAAACCAGCTTCGCCAGCGTAGGCGCCTTTTCCAGCGAAGAGAATTTCTCTCGAGGCAATCCCGAAGGTCCATTGGAATGGATTAGTCACGAAGCAGAGGCCTTCGAGGAGATCCTGAGCAGTCGCGGTGATATCTGCGCTTTTTCGGGCGCCAGAGGAATTGCTTCTGTCTTAGAGAAAAAAGGTTGCGAGCATGTAAAATTTCTAGCTCAGCCCGAAGCTACCTTATCTTGCGAAGACATCAAGGACCCCTCGGCCGAAGCAAGCGTGGTTGGTGGCAAATTTTTTACTGATATCTGGAACGACGGCGGCCGAGGAATGGCACAAGAAATTATCCAAAGGAGCGAAAAAGGCATCCACGATGCTAGGAAAGTGGCAGAAGCTGCCGAAAAAAGTACGGAGCCCGAAAGGCAATTAGGTATTAATTAGTTGTTCTTATTGTGTTGTAATTTTTGTTTCAAACTCTGCTCACAGTTTGTAATAGTAATGAAAAAAATGTTCTCTTCCCTCAGAAACTGCTGGGCCGACTGCCGACCCCCACACAAAAGGGGACGATGAAATTAAAGAAATGGCCGAAGCTATTATGGACAAAGTTGTTGATCAACTTCTAAATGAAGCCGCCGAAGCAGTACTAAAAGAAGACTAGATGCTATTTAGAAAAAACATTTAGATTGTGATCTATGTAATATTTTGTACATTTGGATGTAATATACAAGTTTCTTTTCATTATTCAATTCTTTACGATGCATGAAACTCTACCTACATACCTTTTTGAGCCTTCGGCGAAAAAACACCTTCCCTTCTTTTCATGCTTCGTGAAGAAGACATTCTCCATTAAAATTATTCTGATGAGACATGTTCATGCTTCATGATAACATCCTCCGAAGCTATACAATTTCGATACTGCTCTGATGAAGCTTGTCCATGCTTCGTAAAAACAGCCTCCGAAGCTATTTTTCGAAGATTATCATTGCATTCCCTCGTGACTTTGCACAATTTGCACTTTCTCAAATCATTCTTCCAAAGGTTAATACTGTGTACCCTTCTTTTGCCGCATGCAACATGATGTATGATGCTTATGCTATGCGAAATGATGTGATGATGTTATGTTATGCAGATGACGTCTGCTCCGAAGATACACACAAAATACATTCGCAAGCTCTGCATTCCCTTAGGAACGTCTTTGGAGCTTCTTCGTCTTTTACTTAGACGGTATAAGCTCTGCATTCCCTTAGGAACGTCTTTGGAGCTTCTTCGTCTTTTACTTAGACGGTATAAGCTCTGCATTCCCTTAGGAACGTCTTCTGAGCAGAAAACTTACACTGCGCTCCCTTTGGAACGGCTTTTTGTGAATTCATGAACTTACTCTGCGTTCCTTAGAACGACTTTCTGTTATTTCGAAGGTCCTCCTTGTTAATACAAAAACTTCAACAACTGAATTTCCTCGTGGAAAACAGCGAAATTATTACATGGAAACTATCAATGTTTTTTTGCCACAGAGAATAAAACTGAATAGAAAAGACTGTTATCAAAGGTAGGATATATGTCAATAAATGTGCTTCGATTCTGGCACAGTGCTGTTGACTGTGCGAGCTTCGGATTGTTCTCTGAAGTCCCTTTGTTGTGGAGCATATTGACTCCCTTCTGGCTGCTGGCCTTGTTGCAGCGGAGGTGGAGGCGGGGGCTGTTGCCATGAAACTTGAGGTTGACTTGCCGAAGCTACGGAAGCTGCAGGATGGTTGCCCACATACTCCGGGATGTAAGGCTGATGGTACGAAGCAGTATGCATGACCTGCTTCGGCTGTCCCTGTTGCGCTGCAGCTTCTGCCAGCTCCTTTTGTTTCTGGATGGTAACATGGCACATCCTGGTGGTATGGCCCTTGTTCTCACCGCAGAATAAGCAAAATGTCCTCCTTGGTTGATCTCCAAATCTCCCGCCGAAGCCCCTGGCGCCTCTGCCTCTTGGAGCCGGTGGCCGAAAGAAAGTCTGCTGCTGCCCCGAAGCCTGTGAGGAGCACTGCGGCCTGTTCTGCTGACTCCCCTTATCATCATTTTGAGTGTTGTGGATGGACCTGACATGCCTCGGATAGAAACGTCCCCCGAAGCCCCTGGTCATCTCAGAAAATCTGAAGGCCTCCTCCCTTCTTTGGCGAAAGTCGTTATCTGCACGAATATACTCGTCCATCTTCTGGAGTAGCTTCTCTAGAGTCTGAGGAGGCTTCCTAGCAAAGTATTGGGCTGCAGGTCCAGGACGAAGCCCCTTGATCATAGCTTCGATAACAATTTCATTGGGCACCGTTGGTGCCTGTGCCCTCAAACGCAGGAACCTTCTGACATATGCCTGAAGGTATTCTTCATGATCCTGAGTGCACTGAAACAAAGCTTGTGCAGTGACCGGCTTCGTCTAAAATCCTTGAAAGCTGGTTAACAACATATCCTTCAGCTTCTGCCATGAGGTAATTGTCCCTGGTCGAAGGGAGGAATACCAGGTCTGAGCAACATTCCTGACGGCCATGACGAAAGACTTCGCCATGACTGCAGCATTGCCCCCATACGAAGACACTGTTGCTTCGTAGCTCATCAGAAACTGCTTCGGGTCTGAGTGACCGTCGAACATGGGAAGCTGAGGTGGCTTATAGGATGGAGGCCAAGGTGTAGCCTGCAGCTCAGCGGACAAAGGAGAAGCATCATCGAAAACAAAATTTCCCTGATGGAAATTGTCATACCAGTCATCCTCGTTGACGAAGCCCTCCTGATGAAGGTCTTTCTGCTGAGGCCTTCTGTTTTGCTCATCATGGGTGAGGTGGCGGACTTCCTCAGAGGCTTCGTCTATCTGCCGTTGCAACTCAGCTAGCCGGGCCATCTTCTCCTTCTTCCTTTGCACTTGTTGATGTAGGATCTCCATATCCCTGATTTCTTGGTCTAGCTCTTCCTCCTGAAGCGTCGGGCTGACAGCCTTTCTCTTCTGGCTTCGGGCCTCCCGAAGAGAGACGGTCTCCTGGTTGTGGTCCAGCGGTTGCAGCGCTGAAGCCCCAGTCGCTGAAGCTTTCTTCGGCGCCATAGCGAAGGTCTATAGCTTCCGAAGGTGTTCAAAAAAGCTCGAAGTGGAAGTGAGTTCACCGGAGGTGGGTGCCAATGTTGGGGACTTGTTCTCAAATGCTAAGAGTTAAGAACAAGGCAACATAAAAAGTGTTAAATGTTAAAGCCCTTCGTCCTTCGAAACATTATGCCCCTTCGGGAATAATGAGCTTCGGACGAAGGTCATAAGAGACATACCTTCGTGAATATAACAAGCAATGACGAAGGATTCATATAAAGCATGAAATATAATTTAGACATCATCATAGAATCATTTCTATTTTATTAACATAGAAAAACAGAAATGATTTCAGATTACACATGTACCTTCAGTCCTGAGAGAAGGTAGAAAGTACAAGCGTGACGCAAAAGCGAATGCCCAGTCAGCGTGAACAGTACAGGAGTACTGTTCATCTATTTATAGACGCGGGACGCAGCCCACGTAAAATTGCATCCATGTCCACTACATTTGTTAATGACTTATGGAAATCTGTCGAGGCCCACGTAGTCTTTTCATCTTTAAGTCGGTTCCCCTTTCTGCTATCGTGACGAAGCTTCCCCGCACACAGCTTCGGCTGCGCTCGTGCTTCGTCTGGTTCAGGCTTCGTCCTGGCCGTGCTTCGTATTCATAATTCTGAGTCCGAAAATACCTGTTCACATAATCCACTTGGAAAACATTGTCAAGTCATGTTTTTGAGGACCTTCGGAGGACGAAGGCCCCCAACAGTCTGTGGACAACGATCCATGGGGATGCGTTGTCTACGAGACGCAAATTGGAATAAAGATTAAGGTGTGGTACCGTGTGTCAAGCGTTTGAACGTACTAAGCACATGCCGAGAAATATGGTAAATCGGTAAGCCTAGTACCTGAGTGAACCTCGCAACAGACTTTGCCCCTCACGAGACCTGAGACGTGGTCTCCCATTCCGGTTACGGTGGGTACAAGTGCGGTCACTGCACGACGACAGTCGGGGTTAATGAGGCATTGTACGCTAAGGCGGTGAGCCCTGATTTGTTGACAGGGAATCGATGGGGATGGTTGATGTGTGTGGGGACGAAGTGCCTCGCCACATCGTGTGTTTAGGTTTACCTTGCAAGGTTTAAAAACTCGATTCGAATCGTCTGCTTCTCGCAGCTAATCAGACTGCTTGATCCATGCTGCTACATTGAGTAACAAGTGGAAATGTGTTGACTTGGAAAAAGATGTTGATTGCTAAATGTTTGATACCATGTATGATTAGCTAGGTACACATTTAGTCTTAAGAGAGTCACACTAAAACTTGGAAAGCTAAAATTTGATCATAGACTCAGCTAGTGCTTTTGGCAAACCAAACCCCTCAGTCAAACAACTGCATGTCTAGAGGTAGAGGAGTAGACTCCTCACACCGGGTAAGTCTAGCTGAGTATTAGTATACTCAGCCTTGCTTATGGCATAATTTTACAAGTTCTCTGGATGACATGGTTGCTGGAGTGACTTGGCCATCCATCTTGCCACCAGGTTGGACAGTCGAGTGGGACCCTACCTCGGCAGAGGAGGAGCATGAGGAGTGATGGGACAGGCTTCCCCGTCCCTTTGTTTATTTATCATTAGTTATATTCCGTTGCAACCCGAACAATGATCAATGCTTTTGCTAAACTCCGATGATGTTGTAATAAATTTAATACTCCTTAATGTATAGTTTTATGTTTTATTGTATTTGCTCGGTGACTCACCTTCGAGTGAGTACGTGGTACTTGATCCTGTTAGTGGCCTCGTCGGACTAGATCGAGGGACTGACGTCTTATTCCTATTAAAGTGTGGTCTAGCCTTTAAGGTGGGACTTAGGCACTTAAGTTGGAATAATTCGGGCGGTTCCGCCACACGGTCGCCAGCGCCAACGGTCGGCCGCGCAAACTGCGGGCGACACATGGACTGCTCCAACGGTCAGCTGGTGCACCGGACTATCCGGTGTGCACCGGACAGTGTCCGGTGCGCCAACGGGCCCAGAGGAGCAACGGTCAGATGCGCCTGATTTGGAAGGAGATCACGCACCGGACAGCTACAGGGCCTGTCCGGTGGTGCGCCCGACAGAAGGCAGGAATTGCCTTCCAAGATTGTCTCCAACGGCTCCTAGCTACCTTGGGACCATAAAAGGGACCCCTAGGCGCATGGAGGAGAATACCAAGCTTACAAGAAACATCTTAAGGCACCTATACTCTACATTCACGCAATCGGATCATAGTTCTTGAGATTTGAGCACTTTTAAGTTGTAAACTCCTCGCGCTGTGTTTGTGTGCTCACTTCTTCACTTGTGTGTGTGGTTGTGCTGCGTATTTGAGTCTTGTGTGTGTTGCTCTCCTCCCTTACTTCTGTGTCTATCTTGTGATCATCATTGTAAGGGCGAAAGTCATGGTATTCAAGTGGATCATTGGATCGCTTGAAAGGGGTTGAATGCAACCCTCGTCCATTGGGACGCCACAACGTGGAAGTAGGCAAGTGTTACTTGGCCGAACCACGGGATAAAAATCGTGTGTCTCGTGTGTTGCTTATTGTGATTGTTTTGTTCGCACGAGTGTGTTCCATAGCCACTTGATTTAACTAACACCTTAATAATCAAGTCTGTGGCTATTTAGTGTTTGATTTTATAGGATCACCTATTCACCCCCCCTCTAGGTGCTCTCAATTGGTATCAGAGCTATACTCTTCATTTAGGGACTAACCGCCCGAAGAGATGGATCCTAAGGAAAAGGGGAAGGTGGTCAATGACAAGGAAAAGGAGTCCATTTTCAACAAGCCAAGAGACGATAAGCCCACTGACTCAGGCTTGAGTCACAAGAATAGGGACGGGAAGAAGAAGAGACGCATCAAGAAAATCATCTACTACGACAGCGATGCCTCTTCCTCTTCACCAAGGGACAACGACGACTCCTCATCGAAGAAAAAGACGGTCAATCAAAATTATTCTTTTGATTACTCTCGCATGCCCTATAATTCAAATGCGCATTTACTATCAATTCCCCTTGGAAAGCCTCCACACTTTGATGGAGAGGACTATTCGTTTTGGAGTCATAAAATGCGTAGTCATTTATTCGCTCTCCATCCTAGCATATGGGAAATCGTAGAAAATGGGACACATTTTGATAGTACCGATAATCCTGTGATTATTAATGAGCAGATCCATAAAAATGCCCAAGCTACTACTGTTTTGTTAGAATCTCTTTACAGGGACGAATATAATAAAGTGAGTGGCTTGGACAATGCCAAACAAATCTGGGATACCCTCAAGATATCACATGAGGGGAATGATGCCACTATGATCACAAAAATGGAACTAGTGGAAGGCGAGCTGGGGAGGTTCACGATGATCAGGGGAGAGGAGCCAACTCAGACCTACAACAGGCTCAAGAACCTGGTCAACAAGATCCGAAGCTATGGAAGCACAAGATGGATGGATCATGATGTCGTTCGACTAATGATAAGGACATTTACTGTAATTGACCCCATCTTGTCAATCTTATTTGTGAAAACCCCAGGTACACCAAGATGACGCCCGAGGAGATCCTCGGAAAATTTGTGAGCGGGCGCATGATGGTGAAGGAGGCGCGATACGTGGATGATGCGCTAAATGGTCCAGTGCCCATCTATGAGCCGTAGCCCATCGCCCTCAAAGCAACGAGCAGCAGGGAGACACTACCGAGCAAGGTAGCACAAGTGGAGGCTGCTGGGCATAATGAGAACGAAATGGCGCTCATCATCAAGCGCTTCAAAACCACCTTGAAAGGACGCAAGGAATACCCCCAACAAGAATAAAACAAGGGGAAAGCTAATGATATGCTTCAAATGCGGTAAGACTGGTCATTTCATAGCACAATGCCCTGATAATGATAATGACCAGGGACAAAAAAAGCACGAGAAGAGTGAGAAGAAGAAGAACTACAAGAAGGCAAAGGGCGAGGCGCACCTTGGAAAGGAATGGGATTCTGACTGCTATTCATCCGACTCCGACGATGAAGGATTGGCTACCTCGGCCTTCGATAAGTGTAACACCCCTGGTGTTACAGTCACTAAAACTTGAGCATAACATCATGAGCATCAGCATATCATGTTATTGTTACACTTAGAATGCATTCACTAGGCAAAAATTTCAAACAAGTTGTATTGATGTGACTAGTCATGGGTAAAACCCTAGGGTAGGGTATTTAACCCTGAACTGAGCTTAGGGTGTCAATAAGGCCCAAATGAGTTAAATTCTCAACACTTATTAGAAATGGTCATAAGATATCAACTCTAATAGGAATTGATAGCATACAAACCCTAGAAGTACCAAAAACCCTAAACAAAACCCTGAAACACCCTGGATTAAAACCCTAGGGGGCTAAGTGTAAAATTTGTACACTTTTGGACTAAAGTGCAAAAACAAAGATAATATAACACCACAAATGATGTGCTTCTCATATTCAAGGATTTACAAGTGAAAATGTGGGGTTTGGACTTATTTCCAAAAAGCACCACTTAAACCCTATTGAGTTAAGTCTGAATTTCAGTGCATGGGGTTAACTTTGAAGCCCTGTACCTTCAAATGTATAAGGATTTTGACCTAGGTCAACACGTCAAATTTGTAGAGCTATATAAGGAGAACAAATTTTATTGAGTAAGTAAGCCTTAGTGCTACATGGAAATGGGAGAAAAATAGACCTGAAGATGGTCTGTCAGTCGAGCACAACCCTGAAACTGGACTGACGGTAAACTAGGGCCAGGTTTGAGAGCTATTTTGAGCATGATCTAATGAGAATTGAAGTATGGTGACTATAGTGAAATTGAAGCCAGATTGTAGGAGACACAACCTTGCTAAAGGTGGATTAGCAAGTTGTCACATGGAAATTTGAGATCTGGCTCTGCAAACAGCTCTGTCAGGCACCCTGATGAGAATTCTGATGGTACAGTGGACTGAACGAGATCACAGGTGCAGTGCACCTTGCCGCCGGTGACCCTTGTGCCTGGATTCACACCGGCGAGGTGATTCGTGCTCACCGGTGCCCGGATAACGCTTCGTGGTGAAAAGATCCTCACTGCGGATGAGCTCGAAGCCACTGTTCTGCCCTATGTCGTGCCCACTTGCGCCGGCGACGTGGCGCAGCGGCCGTCGTCGAGGCATACGCCGCCTGCCGTGATCACAACACGCCCTGACCCTTTAACCGCGTCGCAATGAGTTATCGTAACCCACCCGTTCAACGCAGGTGAGCTTGCCACGGTGAACGCCACGAATTGCCAGCGCTAGTGACCTCTTCCTTCTCCGGCCGCCACCGCGCCATCCCAAATTCACAAGCCACCGCCCCAGGAGCCTATAAATTGAGTGTGTCGTCGGGTCCGTAAGGTAATCAAGCACCCAATCCACCAAGCTGTGCCTCCAATTGCTCACCAGAGCTCGCCAATTTGGGACTTCCCCCAAATCGGTTCTCCGCCACCGTAGAAAGGATCTCACCGTGGCCAACCTACTTCAGGTTGATTCATAACCCTCTGTTGAATGTCCTAGCATCTCTAGGATCTCCTGTTGCTTGTAGGCTCGATTGATTGAACTAGACCGTACCACATTGCCCGGAACACCGTAGCTTCTTCTCGAGTTTTGCCGTCGTCGTGGACAGGTGTGCTCCGGCCCGGATTAGTGCAATTGATTGAGGGGTTAGTGTCGCCGAGGGTAGAATTCGGTGCTAGCTAAGTTAGGGGTCCGGTCTTGGCATATTTCGGCTAGTGTAGGCTCACCGGAGACGTGCTCGTCGCCGACCACCATCGCGGACCTAGTGTTGCGAAGGAATAGAACTTTGGGGGTCTTGGTGCAAACGTCAGTGAGACAAACAAATAGTGCTCTAGGTTATTTACTGCTTATTCAAAAAGTTGAGGTCGTCTGTGTAAAACCGCCAACGCGGGCGCGCGCGGCGCATTTCGCCTGGGCGTGGGCTGTATTGGGCCAGTTTCAGCCCAGAACTGTTCACAGTTTTCTCCTTTTTCTTTTCTGCCAAGCTTTAGAAATCCATAAAAAACTATAGAAAATGCTAAAAATACCAGACCAATTTTGCTAGGCTCCTAATTTTCTGTAGTATTTAATAAAAATAGTTTTAGGATTTTTATTCGAAATAGGGAATTATGGGATATTTAAAATAGCCAAAACCCATACCCCTAGAATTTTAGAAATTAATTAATAATCCCAAAAATCGCCAAACTTTTGAGAAAAGCTTTAAATATTATTTAGAAGTCTTGGGTAAAGTTTGGTATGGTTTGGACCATGTTTGGTACCTAGAACCCAAAACAATAGTCTTCTGCCCTATGAACTTCACTATTGACTCCAAAAACCCTAGTTTCCTGGAGATCTGTGAAGGAAAATTATATTCAAGACATTAGATAATATACTACTATTATCTTTGCATTTTCATCAGCATTACATGAGCATTCATGATTATATATGGCTATATATAGAAAACGAAGAAGAGATAGAAGTTGAAGAAGCAAGGACTACACCACCACCACCTAAAGAACCCCAGGCCAGAAACTGCTTTTACTTTGACATCTGTGCAGCAGACCCTGACTCACCTATAACACAAGGCAAGCCCCAGTGCATTTGCCACGTCCTTGCTATTTAAAATCTTTCTCACTTGCTTGATGCATTAGGTGATAGGAGTTGCGTGCTATACAAATTGATGCATTTCCTTCCTTGAGAATTTGATTATCTTTCCTTGATCCCTTATTTTACAGAAAGGTTTTTCTTATGCTTAGCTTTGCTCTAGAAAAACAAAATGTTTTGTTTTGACAAAAGATGATGCTTCAAGTGGGTGGGATGTTTTCAAAAATAAAACTTGATGGTGGATCCATCATGGTCGTGATGGGTTCAACATCAGAAAATATGTAGCTCTGCCAGGTACCAAACTTCGGGTTTGAAATGATAAAGCTGAGACCGGGCGGTTGACTTGCACGAGAAGAGAATCTCGGTGTAGTGTCTCCATCTGAGTCGATTAAGGACCATCTCGATGTATGCCTGCTAACCGAGGACCCTTTAAATGGTCACATGTCTCATCATGGGTAAGCTTTGCCTCGGGCAAACTAATACCAGAATAAGATAACACACAATGGGAGTGGAGAGATGGCGAGAGTAGCGTGTACCCACTGTGGCAAGAGGCTGGACGGTGGTGTATCTGTGCTCTCGGTTGGCGTGAACCTGATCTGGTCTTAAGAACCCCGGTGGCGAGTTGACATATGCAAGGGTTAAGTGCTACATATGTCGTGTGATTGGAGATCCTCAGCTGAGTATTAATCGATTCGGATCGTCGTTACTTCTCGGACATGAAGACTTGGTCACTGACTTACACGTAACATTCCAGTGAATAAGAAGGGTTGATAAGAAATTGGCTAGTGTAGGTCAAGTGTTTGAACTAGGGTAGAAAGAACTCTAGATGTAGGTAACTTTACTTAACCTTGAGAGCACCTAGAGGGGGGTGAATAGGTGATCCTGTAAAACTTAACACCACAAACTTGATTAAGAGTTAGAACAATGAAATAAAGTGAGTAGAGAGGAGGGCTCTTGTGAAGCACAATAGACACAATAAGGACAAGCACAAGAGACACGAGGATTTATCCCGTGGTTTGGCCAAGTACAAAAACTTGCCTACTCCACGTTGTGGCGTCCCAACGGATGAGAGTTGCACTCAACTCCTCTCAAGTGATCCAATGATCAACTTGAATACCACAGTGTTCTTCTTTACTTTACTCTTTCCCGTTTGCGAGGAATCTCCACAACTTGGAGTCTCTCACCCTTACAATAAGAATCACAATGAAGCACTAGAGTAAGAGAGGGAAGCAACACACTCAAATCCACAGCAAATACGCACACACAAGATCAAGACTTGAGCTCAAAAGATTATCACAAGGTTCTCACTAGAACGGAGCTCAAATCACTAAGAATGTCGCACAAGTGTGCAAGAATGAAGTGTGAATGATCAACAATGCTCAGAGATTGCTTGGTGTTCTCCTCCATGCGCCTAGGGGTCCCTTTTATAGCCCCAAGGCAGCTAGGAGCCATTGAGAGCATTCCAGGAAGGCAATTCTTGCCTTCTGTCGCCTAGCGCACCGGACAGTCCGGTGCACCACCGGACACTGTCCGGTGCGGATTTCTTTCCTTCTTTGGCGAAGCCGACCGTTGGCGGTTCAGAGCCGTTGGCGCACCGGACACTGTCCGGTGCACACCGGACAGTCCGGTGCCCTCTTCTGACCGTTGGCTCTGCCGCGCGTCGCGCGCGGATTACGTGGCCGACCGTTGGCCCGGCCGACTGTTGGCCCACCAGACAGTCCGGTGCACCACCGGACAAGTCCGGTGATTTATAGCCGTACGCCGTTAATTGCTTCCCGAGAGCAGCCAGTTGACAGACGCCAGCCTGGCGCACCGGACACTGTCCGGTGCACCACCGGACAGTCCGGTGCACCCAGACCGAGCAGCCTTTTGGCTGTACACAGCCAACTTCTCCAAAATTGTTTCTCCTGTTTCTAGCACTTAGACACAATACATTAGTCTTCAAAACAATGTACTAAGTCTAGAAACATACCTTTAATCTTGATTTGCACTTCTTGAGTCCTTGGCACAATTTAACACTTAGGCATTTGTGTTGGACACTTAATCACCAAAATACTTAGAAATGGCCCAAGGGCACATTTCCCTTTCAATCTCCCCCTTTTTGGTGATTTATGCCAACACAATAAAAAGCAACTAAAAGAAGTGCAACATCAATGCAAATGAAAACACAAACTTGTTTTAATTCAAATTTGGCATATTTGGATCATTCTTTGCCACCACTTGGTTTTGTTTTTGCAAATCAAACTCAATTCCCTTTCTCTAAGTCAAACACACTTGTTGAGACATAAAGAGAGTTGTTCAAAAAGAAAGTGATCAATGATTTCTAAAACTCCCCCTATTTCCCATAATCAAATATTCTCCCCACAAAAGACAAACTTTTGACAATAAGAGACAAACAAGAGTATTTTGACAAACAAAAACTCTAACTCTACTTTTTCAAAATTCTCAAGTTGTAGCTGATCCATTTCTTGCTTTGGCCTAATTTTCTCCCCCTTTGGCATCAAGCACCAAAACAGGATCAATTTTGGCCCTTAACCCCATTGCCTCACCAAAATCTTCAACTAAGAGTAAAAAGGCAATAAGAGTACAGAGATGAACTTGGAATCAGTTACTCTTTCATCGGAGTGCAGTGGAAGTCTTGCATGGTCCAAGTCCACCTCTTCCCTTTCAAATCTCCTTTGAGACTAAATTAAGCAAACTCAAGCACGCAGTTAGCCTCAAAGGGTCAAGTTGTAGCACATCTCCCCCTAAATATGTGCATCACTTGCAAATGGACTTGTGAGGTCCGGGGAGTGCTTGTACAACTTGAGCACCATAAATAAACAACAAAATGCATTAAGGAACATGATTAAGGCATAAAACACATGTATGCTATAAATCAATCCAGGTTCCGCGAATCTAAGACATTTAGCTCACTACGCAGCTTGCAAAAGGTCAACTCATCTAGAGGCTTGGTAAAGATATCGGCTAGCTGGTTCTCGGTGCTAACATGAAACACTTTGATATCTCCCTTTTGCTGGTGGTCTCTCAAAAAGTGATGCCGGATGTCAATGTGCTTTGTGCGGCTGTGTTCAATAGGATTATCCGTCATGCGGATAGCACTCTCATTATCACATAGGAGTGGGACTTTGCTCAGATTGTAGCCAAAGTCCCTGAGGGTTTGCCTCATCCAAAGTAGTTGCGCGCAACACTGTCCTGCGGCAACATACTCGGCCTCAGCGGTGGATAGGGCAACGGAAGTTTGTTTCTTAGAACTCCACGACACCAGGGACCTTCCTAAGAATTGGCATGTCCCCGATGTACTCTTCCTATCGACCTTACATCCAGCATAGTCGGAGTCTGAATATCAAATTAAGTCAAAGGTAGACCTCTTTGGATACCAGATCCCGAAGCAAGGCGTAGCGACTAAATATCTAAGAATTCGCTTCACGGCCACTAAGTGACACTCCCTTGGATCGGATTGAAATCTAGCACACATGCATACGCTAAGCATAATATCCGGTCTACTAGCACATAAATAAAGTAAAGACCATATCATAGACCGGTATGCCTTTTGATGAACGGACTTACCTCCTTTGTTGAGGTCAGTGTGTCCGTCAGTTCCCATTGGAGTCTTTGGGGGCTTGGCGTCCTTCATCCCAAACCGCTTGATCAAGTCTTGCGTGTACTTCGTTTGGGAGATGAAGGTCCCATCCTTGAGTTGCTTCACTTGGAACCCAAGGAAATAGCTTAACTCGCCCATCATCGACATCTCAAACTTTTGAGTCATCACCCTGCTAAACTCTTCACAAGACTTTTGGTTAGTAGAACCAAATATTATGTCATCGACATAAATTTGGCACACAAAAAGATCACCATCACAAGTCTTAGTAAAAAGAGTTGGATCGGCTTTCCCAACCTTGAAATCATTAGCAATTAAAAAGTCTCTAAGGCATTCATACCATGCTCTTGGGGCTTGCTTAAGTCCATAGAGCGCCTTAGAGAGCTTACACACGTGGTCGGGGTACCGTTCATCCTCAAAACCAAGGGGTTGCTCCACGTACACCTCCTCCTTGATTGGCCCGTTGAGGAAGGCACTCTTCACATCCATTTGGAACAACCTGAAAGAATAGTGAGTAGCATAGGCTAACAACATGCGAATTGACTCTAGCCTAGCCACAGGAGCAAAAGTCTCCTCAAAGTCCAAACCTGCGACTTGGGCATAACCTTTTGCCACAAGTCGTGCCTTGTTCCTTGTCACCACCCCGTGCTCGTCTTGTTTGTTGCGGAACACCCACAACGTTTTGCTTGGGACGAGGCACCAGTGTCCAAACTTCATTTCTATTGAAGTTGTTGAGCTCCTCTTGCATGGCCAACACCTAGTCCGAATCTAGCAAGGCCTCTTCTACCCTGAAAGGCTCAATAGAAGAGACAAAGGAGTAATGCTCACAAAAATTAACCAATCTAGAACGATTAGTTACTCCCTTGCTTATGTCACCCAATATTTGGTCGATGGGATGATTCCTTTGAATCGTCACTCGAACTTGGGTTGGAGGTGCCGGTTGCGCTTCTTCCTCTATCACATGAACATCTTGTGCTCCCCCTTGATCACACGCCTCTTCTTGATGAACCTGTTCATCGTCTTGAGTTGGGGGATGCACCATTGTTGAGGAAGAAGGTTGATCTTGCTCCTTTTGTTCCTGTGGTCGTACATCACCAATCGCCATGGTACGTATTTTGGCCGTCGGAACATCTTCTTCATCTACATCATCAAGATCAACAACTTGCTCTCTTGGAGAGCCATTAGTCTCATCAAATACAACGTCGCTAGAGACTTCAACCAAACCCAATGATTTGTTAAAGATCCTATACGCCTTTGTATTTGAGTCATAACCTAACAAAAACCCTTGTACAGCTTTGGAGCAAACTTAGAATTTCTACCTTTCTTCACTAGAATGTAAAATTTGCTCCCAAATACACGAAAGTAAGACACATTGGGTTTGTTACCGGTTAGAAGCTCATATGAAGTCTTCTTGAGGAGGCGATGAAGGTAGACCCGGTTTATGGCGTGGCAAGCCGTGCTCACGGCTTCCGTCCAAAACCGTTCGGGCGTCTTGAATTCTCCAAGCATCGTCCTCACCATGTCTAGTAGCGTCCTGTTCTTCCTCTCTACCACACCATTTTGCTGTGGTGTGTAGGGAGCGGAGAACTCGTGCTTGAATCCTTCCTCCTCAAGATACTCCTCCACTTGAAGGTTCTTGAACTCGGACCCATTGTCGCTCCTTATCTTCTTCACTTTGAGCTCAAACTCGTTTTGGGCTCTCCTTAGGAAGCGCTTGAGGGTCCCTTGGGTTTCAGATTTATCCTGCAAAAAGAATACCCAAGTGAAGCGGGAAAAATCATCAACTATAACAAGACCATACTTACTCCCTCCTATGCTTAGATAGGCGACAGGTCCGAACAGGTCCATATGAAGTAACTCTAGGGGTCTTGATGTTGTCATCACATTTTTGGCATGATGAGAGCTTCCCACCTGTTTACCTGCTTGACAAGCTGCACAAGGTCTATCTTTTTCGAAAGTTACATTAGTTAGACCTATCATGTGTTCTCCCTTTAGAAGCTTGTGAAGGTTCTTCATCCCCACATGTGCTAAACGGCGATGCTACAGCAAGCCCATGCTAGTCTTAGCAATTAAGCATGCATCTAGACCGGCCTCCTCTTTTGCAAAATCAACTAAATAAAGTTTGTCGTCTAGTACACCCTTAAAAGCTAATGAACCATTACTTCTTCTAAAGACAGACACATCTACATTTGTGAATAAACAGTTATATCCCATATTACAAAGTTGACTCACAAAAAACAAGTTATATCCAAGCGACTCAACTAAGAACACATTAGAAATAGAGTGCTCGGATGAAATAGCAATTTTTCCTAACCCTTTCACCTTGCCTTGGTTCCCATCACCGAATATGATTGAATCTTAGGGATCCTTGTTCTTGACGTAGGAAGAGAACATCCTCTTTTCCCCCGTCATGTGGTTTGTGCATCCGCTGTCAATAATCCAGCTTGAGCCCCCGGATGCATAAACCTGCAAGGCAAATTTAGGCATGGGTCTTAGGTACCCAACTCATGTTGGGTCCTACAAGGTTAGTTACAATAGTCTTAGGGACCCAAATGCAAGTCTTGTCTCCCTTACATCTGGCCCCTAATTTCCTAGCAATTACCTTCTTATCCTTTCTACAAATAGCAAACGAAGCATTGCAAGCATAATAAATTGTAGAAGGTTCATTCATTACTTTCCTAGGAACATGAACAATATTTCTTCTAGGCCTATGATGAACGACATTTTTCCTAGCCAAACTTCTATCATACATCATAGAAGAACTTGAAGCAAACATTGTATTTGAATCATAAGCATGTGAAAAAAATATCATTGCAACTTCTATCATGATGAACATTCCTAGAATATCTCCTATCATGGTATAAGAAAGCATGGTTCTTTTGAATACTATTTTCCATAGGGGCCTTCCCTTTCTCCTTGATGGAGATGGGAGCCTTATGACTTGTCAAGTTCTTGGTTTCCCTCTTGAAGCCAAGCCCATCCTTAATTGAGGGGTGTCTACCAACTGTGTAGGCATCCCTTGCAAATTTTAGTTTATCAAAATCATTTTTGCTAGTCTTAAGTTGAGTATTAAGACTAGCCACTTCATCATTTAGTTTAGAAATGCAAACTAGGTGTTCACTACAAGCATCAACATTAAAATCTTTGCACCTATTGCAAATCATAACATGTTCTTCACGAGAGTTTGTTTTACTAGCTATTTCTAACTTGGCATTCAAGTCATCATTTATGCTCTTTAAACTAGAAATAGAGTCATGGCATGTAGACAATTCACAAGAAAGCATTTCATTCCTTTTTATTTCTAAAGCAAGGGATTTTTGTGCCTCTACAAACGTATCATGTTCTTCATACAAAAGATCCTCTTGCTTTTCTAATAACCTATTTTTATCATTCAAGGCATCAATTAATTCATTAATCTTATCAACCTTAGTTCTATCTAGGCCCTTAAATAAACATGAATAGTCTATTTTATCATCGCTAGATTCTTCATCACTTGAGGAAGCGTAAGTACTAGTATCATGAGTGCTTACCTTCCTTTCCCTTGCCATGAGGCAGGTGTGATGCACGTTGGAGAAGAGGGCCGACTTGTTGAAGGCGGTGGCGGCGAGTCCTTCGTTGTCGGAGTCGGACGACGAACAATCCGAGTCCCACTCCTTTCCAAGGTGTGCCTTGCCCTTAGCCTTCTTGTAAGCCTTCTTCTTTTCCCTCTTGTTCCCTTGTTCCTGGTCACTATCATTATCGGGACAGTTAGCGATAAAATGACCAATCTTACCACATTTGAAGCATGAGCGCTTCCCCTTCATCTTGGTCTTGTTTGGATGCTCCTTGTGACCCCTTAGCGCCGTCTTGAAACGCTTAATGATGAGGGCCATCTCTTCCTCATTGAGTCCCGCCGCCTCAACTTGTGCCACCTTGCTAGGTAGCACTTCCTCGCTCCTCGTTGCTTTGAGAGCAACGGTTTGAGGCTCGTGGATTAGGCCGTTCAACACATCGTCAACGTATCTTGCGTCCTTGATCATCATCCGCCCTGTTACGAACTTTCCATGTATCTCCTCGGACGTCATCTTGGTGTACCTAGGATTCTCACGAATATTGTTCACAAGATGTGGATCAAGGACAGTAAAGGACCTTAGCATTAGGCGGACGACGTCGTGGTCCGTCCATCGCATGCTTCCATAGCTCCTTATTTTGTTGATGAGTGTCTTGAGCCAGTTGTACGTTTGGGTTGGCTCCTCGCCTCTGATCATTGCGAATCTCCCAAGTTTGCCCTCCACCAACTCTATCTTGGTGAGCATGGTGACGTCGTTCCCCTCATGTGAGATTTTGAGGGTGTCCCAAATCTGCTTGGCGTTATCCAAGCCGCTCACCTTATGGTATTCATCCCTGCACAATGAAGCTAGAAGAACAGTAGTAGCTTGTGCACTTTTGTGAATTTGCTCATTAATGAACATGGGACTATCCGTACTTACAAAGTGCATTCCATTTTCTACTATCTCCCATATACTTGGATGGAGAGAGAACAAGTGGCTACACATTTTGTGACTCCAAAATCCGTAGTCCTCTCCATCAAAGTGGGGAGGTTCACCGAGGGGAATGGAAAGCAAGTGAGCATTGGAACTTTGCGGAATACGAGAATAATCAAAGGAAAAGTTTGAATTAACCGTCTTCTTTTTCTCGTAGTCGTTGTTGTCGTCCTTTTGGGAAGAGGAAGATTCATCACTGTCGAAGTAGACTGTCTCCTTGATGCGCCTTGCTTTCTTCTTCCTCCCGTCTTTTCTTTTGTGGCCCGAGCCTGAGTCAGTAGGCTTGTCATCCTTTGGATCATTGACGAAGGACTCCTTCTCCTTATCATTGACCACCATCCCCTTGCCCTTAGGATCCATCTCTTCAGGCGATTAGTCCCTTTCTTGAAGAGAACGGCTCTGATACCAATTGAGAGCACCTTGAGGGGGGGTGAATAGGTGATCCTATAAAACTTAACACCACAAACTTGATTAAGAGTTAGAACAATGAAATCAAGTGAGTAGAGAGGAGGGCACTTGTAAAGCACAATAGACACAATAAGGACAAGCATAAGAGACACGAGGATTTATCCCGTGGTTCAGCCAAGTACAAAAACTTGCCTACTCCACGTTGTGGCGTCCCAACGGACGAGAGTTGCACTCAACTCCTCTCAAGTGATCCAATGATCAACTTGAATACCACGGTGTTCTACTTTACTTTACTCTTTCTCGTTTGCGAGGAATTTCCACAACTTGGAGTCTCTCGCCCTTACAATAAGAATCACAATGAAGCACTAGAGTAAGAGAGGGAAGCAACACACTCAAATCCACAGCAAATACGCACACACAAGATCAAGACTTGAGCTCAAAAGAGTATCACAAGGTTCTCACTAGAACGGAGCTCAAATCACTAAGAATGTCGAACAAGTGTGCAAGAATGAAGTGTGAATGATCAACAATGCTCAGAGATTGCTTGGTGTTCTCCTCCATGCGCCTAGGGGTCCCTTTTATAGCCCCAAGGCAGCTAGGAGCCGTTGAGAGCATTCCAGGAAGGCAATTCTTGCCTTCTGTCGCCTGGCGCACCAGACAGTTCGGTGCACCACCGGACACTGTCCGCTGTGGATTTCTTTCCTTCTTTGGCGAAGCCGACCGTTGGCGGTTCAGAGCAGTTGGCGCACCGGACACTGTCCGGTGCACACCGGACAGTCCGGTGCCCCCTTCTGACCGTTGGCTCTGCCACGCGTTGCGCGTGGATTACGCGGCTGACCGTTGGCCCAGCCGACTGTTGGCTCACCGGACAATCCGGTGCACCACCGGACAGTCCGGTGATTTATAGCCGTACGCCGTTAATTGCTTCCCGAGAGCAGCCAGTTGACAGACGCCAGCCTGGCGCACCGGACACTGTCCGGTGCACCACCGGATAGTCCGGTGCACCCAGACCGAGCAGCCTTTTGGCTGTACACAGCCAACTTCTCCAAAATTGTTTCTCCTGTTTCTAACACTTAGACACAATACATTAGTCTTCAAAACAATGTACTAAGTCTAGAAACATACCTTTAATCTTGATTTGCACTTCTTGAGTCCTTGGCACAATTTAACACTTAGGCACTTGTGTTGGACACTTAATCACCAAAATACTTAGAAATGGCCCAAGGGCACATTTCCCTTTCAAACCTGACAAGTAAAACTGGATTTTAAGGATCCACTATTAGTAAGCATTTCTGCAAACAGAGTCTTTGACCCTTAATAAGCCTTACCTTGTCTCCCAAAAAGCCAGCATATCCTTGAGAGTCTTTTTTATTTTGACGGGTCAGACTTGCAAAAGTACACTTCGTACTCAGGGTTTTCGAACCCATGTTGTTGTAGGTGAGGAAGTAGCAAATTTTTGCTGCTTTTGTTCCAAGGTGGTGCCTAAGGAAGAAAGTCAAGACTGAAGCCTCGGGAGGAAGTGTCCTCCTTTAAAACTTTTTACTGTTTATCGGGAGGGGTTTTTGCCTCCCAGGTTATGTAATAATATTACTCCAGCACTCTTATATTTCTCTGGTCTATAATAATCCTATTCTTTCTATACTTTAATATAAAGTAAGTTATTGTAAGTACTTCCGCATTCTCGTTCCTCCGATGTGTTGTAATATCCGTGTGACGGGTGAAACGCTCTTGGGCAAGGTAAACAATACAGATACCGAACTTGTCAAGTGATCAGGTGCACCTGCAGGGTTGTCTAAGGTTCGATGGACAAGGACAAATGTAGGTGGGCCTAATGACTTGAGAGGTTCCGTTACAGCTGGTATCGGAGCGAAGCCCATCTCTGCAGATGTTATGAGGCATTTTCAAAAAGAAGTTTCAAAGACTTATCTAAGAAAATTTCTTTCCTTCTTATCTAACTACCTTCTGAAGTACTTATTTTAAAGACCAGATAGTCAAGTGCAATGTATAGAAGGTTGTGAATCAACTAAGGTTGATTCTGTAATTATGCATGCATCATGTTAAAAACTATACTAATAAGATTTTCCCTCTTATGGAGATATGTCGCCGCGCACAAGGAAACTGCGCGCAAATCCACCGGACCGATTGACGTGCCTCGCCATCAGCTGGCTCCAAGACATGAGGATAGCAGCAGCGGCAGCAATGATCCCATTGGAGATCTAGAAGCTCAGGTGGAGCAGCTTCGAATGGAGCTCCGTCACAGGAACAATGTGTTGGTCGAGGATGGTCAGCGCATAAATGAGTTAAGAACTGACATCCAGCATCTGCAAGACGAGCGTGCCGAACGAGATTTGGCACTCGATTGGGCCGTCAACTCGTGTTCCATTGCTTGGGACCGAGAGGCCAAAGCTCGAGCCCGTGTAGAGGAGCTTAGCACGGCCGTTGATAACTTGCAGGTGTACTGCAATACATTACATGAGGAAGTTCATGTATTGTATTCGCGACTGCACCCTGACATACCTGCAGACCCTGTCGGAATGGGAGCTGGACCTTCTGGAACAATAGGTGAAGCATTTGGTGGGGAACTGGATCTTTTCAAGCCCCCTCCTTCAATGAACCTGGCTGATGAATGGACTCCTATACCCGACAACCAAGCTACTAGGGATAATAAATGCTAGTAGTAGTATAGTTTAGAAATAATAATGTAAAATAGGTAATGGTGTCATGTTGTACATTGAGTTTGTAACATTACCTCGTAAGTAATGTAAAATGATGGTATGTATTAGCATGTGATATTTTTTTCCAAATATTTCTTTGCTTCAGATGCCATCTCGAACTCGTGCACATGACGGCGCGGGAACATCCCGTGGCCAAGAAGATACACCAAATCCACCGCCGGTTCCACCCACACTGGCAGAGGCTATCGCTGCCTTGGTCACCGCGACCGCTGACAACACCCGTTTCCTTCGTGAAATGGCGGGACAGCAACTGCAGCAGCAAGGCGGGAGGGCTTATCCGCAGGGACCCCGCGAAACTTCATATTTTGATTTCTCGGAAACACGTCCCCCACTATTCGTCAAGGCTGAAGATCCCCTTGAAGCTGATGAATGGATTCGGGTCATTGAGCAGAAATTTGGGCTCATCAGATGCACGGAGACCCAGAAGCCATTATTTGCGGCGCAGCAGTTAAGAGGCCCTGCCAGCACCTGGTGGGGAAATTATGTGGCCATTCAGCCTGCCGGCCATCAAGTCACCTGGGACGAATTTAAATTGGCATTTCGGGAGCACTACATTATAGAAAGAGTGCTCCATATGAAGCAAGAAGAATTCATGAAGCTTAAGCAAGATGGAGATAGTATCTCAACAAGTTCAATCATTTGTCCTAGTACGCCATTGACTAGGTCAACACTAACCTGAAGAAGAGAAACTGTTTTATGAGAGGCCTTAATGACCGGCTACAACGGAAGATGGCCACCTACCTCGACCTCTCCTACAGCAGAGCTGTCAGCACGGCGCTAGCAGTTGAAGCTAAATATACAGGCCTAGGCAAGTCAAAGGGCTATGGAGGTGACAGGTCCAACCAAGGGCCTGAAAAGCGACAAAGGTTGGTGATCCGACCTTTCAATCAAAACCATTCTTCACCTCGTCCACCCTCCTACCCCTTTAAACAGCCGGTATTCATCCTCCCTTCCACTGCCCCCACTTCAACAACTCAGCTGAGTGCCCCTGGTGCTCGTTTCCCTGTACTTCCGAGTTCATCTACTGGTTGCTTCAGTTGTGGGAAGTCTAGACATTTCATCAAAGACTGCCCATATCTGAGGCGGAACAACTCCAATAATCAACAGAACCGGGAAGTTCCAGCCAAGGCAAGGGAGACACGGCAAATAATGCAGCTGGCAAGAATGTGAACAAAACTGGGCGAATCTATTATACACAAGTGGCCACTACACCGGAGGGAGAGCTGGTCATGATGGGTACGTTTCTTGTGGCCAATCACCATGCAGTCATTCTCTTTGATTCTGGTGCTTCACATACATTCATAAGCAAGAAGTTTGTGGGGAAACATTGCATTCCTTGCATTGAATCAAGGGAAGGGTTTATTATTCATTCGCCTGGGGGACAAATATTCACTAAAGAAGTGGCTTTCCATGTGCCCGTAACATTGGCTGAACGGGACTTTCCCACAAATATGATTTTTCTGAAAGGCCAAGATATAGATGTAATTCTGGGCATGAATTGGTTAGCCCAGCACAAAGCTATCCTCAACACTAATCTGAGAACCATCAGGTTGAGCTATGGCCAGGAAGAGGTTCTCTTGTCCATTCCCGTAGCTACTACAGCTAAACCATTTGGCAGAGTATATGAAGCCATCATACCGGAGATCCAAGATATTCCGGTAGTATGTGAATTCTCGGACGTCTTTCCGGAAGATCTGCCTGGATTGCCTCCAGAGAGAGATGTAGAATTTGTGATTGAGTTGAAACCCGGTACGGCTCCTATTTCTAGAAGGTCGTACCGAATGCCTCCAAATGAGTTGGCAGAGCTCAAGACACAATTACAAGATTTGCTAGAAAAGGGATCCAAGCTCATCACCATGGGGTTGTCCAGCCATCTTTGTCAAGAAGAAGGATCAAACGCTTCGGATGTGCGTGGATTACAGACCCCTTAATAAGGTCACAATTAAGAATAAGTACCCTTTTCCTCGGATTGATATCTTATTTGATCAGATTACCAGAGCTCGGGTATTTTCCAAGATTGACCTCAAGTCGGGTTACCATCAGATCCGTATTCGACCCGAAGATATACCTAAGACCGCATTCACTATGCGGTATGGATTATTTGAATATCTGGTTATGTCTTTCGGATTAACAAATTCTCCTGCCCACTTCACATATCTTATGAGCTCGGTATTCATGCCTGAGTTGGATAAATTCGTGTTAGTCTTCATTGATGACATCTTGATTTATTCCAAGAATGAAGAGGAGCATGCTCGGCACTTGCGAATCGTATTAACGCGCCTAAGGGAGCATCAACTATATGCTAAATTTAGTAAATGCGCATTTTGGCTAGAGGAGATCCAATTTTTGGGACACGTATTGTCTGCCAAGGGGATTGCGGTGGATCCCAGCAAAGTCAAGGATATTTTGGAATGGAAACCACCAACCACTGTACATCAAGTCTGAAGTTTCCTTGGACTGGCTGGTTATTACCGCCGATTTATTCCAGATTTTTCCAAGCTTGTGAAGCCAATCACAAGTTTATTAAAGAACGATACAAAATTTAATTGGTCTTCGAGATGCAATGAAGGTATTAGCTCAACCGGACATTGAAAAGCCATTTGATGTGTATTGTGGCACATCAGGTTGTGGTTTAGGTTGTGTCTTGATGCAAGAAGGCCGAGTTGTAGCATACGCCTCAAGACAGTTGCGCCGGCATGAGGAACATTATCCAACTCATGACCTAGAATTAGCTGTTGTGGTTCATGCCCTAAAAATATGACGTCATTATCTGCTGGGGAATATCTATCATATCTATACAGATCATAAAAGTCTGAAGTACATCTTTACCCAGTCAGAGCTAAATATGAGGCAGAGGAGATGGCTTGAGCTGATTAAGGATTATGAATTGGAGATTCACTATTACCCAGGCAAGACCAATGTAGTGGCAGATGCACTAAGTCGCAAGGCTTCCTGCCATTGTCTTAAAATGAAGACTTCTGACATTACATTATGCCAAGAAATGGAGAAGTTGAACCTGAGAATGATTCAACATGGAACTTTCAATCACTTGAAGCTTGAGTCGGTTCTTCTGCAAAGAATAATTGATGCACAAAGAAATGATGAGGGTATGAAACACATTCATAAGAAGATAGAGGCCGACAAGGCAAACTGCTTCAGAAAAGATGATCAAGGCGTTGTATGGTTTAATAACCGCATAGTTGTGCCCAAGAATGATGAGATCCGTTAGCAAATTTTAGATGAAGCACATCTTAGTCACTATTCTTGTAACACCCCGGGATCCACAAACACCCCGAAATGCTACTAAACTACACAACTAACATTCATATATAAAATTTCGACAGCATCTCCTTTGAAAATTTGCATAAACGTGGAAGCAACAGAGTATAAACAGATATCATGATAAGAAAACATACTAGACATTAATAATCTGCTAGCAATGAGAAGATAACCATAACGACATAAACTGAATCAACTAGTGTGCACGACTAGTTAAAAACAAACATCCTTGACAAGAAGTTTATAATTAAATCATGGTTGTGCCTGGCCAGCGTTATTATGAGAGTGAAGGTGGACGTGCTGCTACTTCTCTCATTCCCAACATGAATCAAGTACCTGCATTGATTAATGCAAGAGTGAGATGAAACATCTCAGCAAGTAAATTGTTTTGATGAGATATTTAAACCAAAAAAATTGAATTAATCAACATTTTAAAGGGATCACAATTGAGATCAGAAATACTTGTAGATATAGAACTCAATAGTCCCAGAATAACCAATGCCATCTCATTTTCTTGAACAACCACAATAGATTGTACAACACTTCCCTACGTCAACAATACCTGCAAATATTAGTTCAATGTATGCATAGGAATGCTATGTGTAAGTCCTCCGCCTTCATACCTCTTAGAGTATAAAACCACACCATCTGCAAATATCACTTCAATGAATGCATATGAATGCAATGCATATGTCCTCTGCCTTCATACCTCTAAGGGTATGAAGCCGCATCGTACCCCTTCTCGGGCAACGTACGATGCTAAGTTGTACCGGTACGGTCGAACCATAGGTCACGACAAAACTTCAGATGCAAGTGAATCATGCAATGTATATGACATGCTGCATTTATCAATATACTTCACTTCCTTCACATACAATACAAACCTCAAACAATACTTTGTTTACCTTCAGATACAATACAAACCTTAAATAATACTTCATTCACCTTCAGGGGTGTGAATTAATCTCGTGGGTCATACTCGAATCATCATCATCATCAATATATGATTAAGCATCAATATAATACAACCAAGTAAAGCATCACCGTAGAGTTCAATTATGAAAGAATTCGATGATTCTGAATATTACAGTGTAGGAGATGAAACAACAAGTCAAAACGGTAGCAACCACCGCTACATTCACTTGCCTTCATCGAAGAAGAAAAATGTACTAGGCATGATCCGGGGTGTAGACACCTGCTGCAGGGCATAAAACTTAGTACAAATATTTCATAAACATTTGCCAACAATCAATAAATCGCTCCTACACTTGAAACCAAGACCTGGTGGAATGACTCCCACCCTGAACCACATGTCAAACAGCAGCAGCGTTGTTTGTTAATTTTGTATCTTTAAAATTATAACAGTGGTGATATCAAACAAATACTATAAGAGTTTTGTAACGCCCTGAATTTGGGGGTAGAATTTTTTTCTTCTTTTCTCTCACCAAATTCAGGCGTTACTCTTTCCTTTTTCCCTTTTCTTCTCGCTAAGCCTTGATCTTTTCTAAAAGTTATAGCGAGAATTAGCTCGACATCTTGTGTGACCAAAACCTAGAACTATTTTTGTTTGTTGCATCATGCCGGATTATGCACTCTTTTGTTTGCGGTTGAGTGAAGTGGAGAATTAGGCATATAAGAAAATGTGGAAATTAGAAAAAGAAAAGCCTTTTCTTTTTCTCTCTCCCCCCCTTCTCCCCTTTTGGCCCAGCCGCCCCTTCCCCTTGGCCCAAGCGGCCCAGCCGCCCCCCCTCCCCTTCCCGTGTGGGCCCCGCGGCGGCCCAGCCGCCCCTCCCCCGCCGTGGGCCGTCCTGGCGGCCCAAGCCACGCCCCCCTCCCCCCTTTGGGCCCAGTCGGCCCAACCGCCCCCTCCCCTTTTTTCTTTTTTCCAAAAATCCCCTCCCCACGGGCCTCGCCCGTCATCCCCTCTCTCTCTCCCTCTCCCTAACCCTAACCGCCACCGCCCTCTCCCTGCCCTAGCGCCGCCGCCGCCGCCGCCCCTCCCCGGCGCCGCCGCCGCGCTGTCCTCCCCCTCCGGTGAGGCTTCTCCCCCCTCCTCCCTCCTCTCCTCCCCCTCCCTCCTCCTTCCCTCCCGTCGGCGCCATCCCCCGCACCATGGGCGCGCTCGCTCGGCCCCGGCGAGCTCGGCCGCCCCGCGCCCGACCGCCCTCGGCCGTCCCGCGCCTGGCCGCCCCCGGCTCGGTCGCCCTCGGCCGCCCCGCCCCGCCCCGCCCTCGCCTCGGCCGCTCCAGCGAGCCCCCGACCCCGGCCTCGCTCGCGCCCGGCCGCGCCGCCCCTGCCCACGGCCGCGCCGCCTCTGTGCCCGGCCCGCCCACCTCCCGGCGAGCTCGGGGCCGCCTCCCGGCGAGCTCGGCCGCCCGTCCCGTGCCCCGGCTCGGCGGCCCCCGTCGCGCCCCGGCTCGGCCGCCCGCCCCCGCGCCCGGCCTCGCCCGGCCGTGTCCTCGCCCGCCCGTGCTCGCTTGCCCCGGCGTGCTTGCCCTCTTGCCCCGCCGTGCCTTTCTCGCGTCGTGACGGCACCGGCGTGGCCTCGAGCCCAGCGTGCCTATGGCGCGCGGCTTTGAGCTTGGCTAGCGCACGGCCCCGACGTGCGCACGGCTAGTTCGTGGCGTGTGCGTGCGGCCTCGCGCGCGTGCTCACATAGTGCGCGTGCCTTGGCACGACCCGTCGTGTCCCCGTCTACCCCCTGACGCCCCGTCTACCCCCCACCCCGTACCCTATGCGCGCTAATCCCGTTGTTCATATTAATAAGATACGAGTCTCAATTTGGAAATTGGTTACGTTAGTTAATTTGTATAGCTAATCGTCTAACTCATTCAATGTTAATCTACTAAAAGTGGTCACGTTTACATTAGTGCATGTAGCTAATTCTTTTGTTAGAACCAATTGGAACTAGAGCACGTGACGTCTAGTTGTTCGTTTACCCGTAGTGCACCTCGAGCATAAGCCTTAACCCCTGCGAGACCTTCCCTCGTTTCTTTCTAACCAAGGTAAATTCATTATCGTATGTGATATTCTATGCATATTTACTTTATTTGTTCTCTTGTATGGTGTACTGTTTGTTTCCTAATTTGAATGGATGGATGTATGTATTCTTGCAATCGCATAGAGAACGATCCGGTTGAAGAGCCCGAGGAACTCGCAGGAGAAGCCCCTGAGCAGTAGTCGGTTGGTGGAGGCAAGTGTCCCTTGACCTATCTCTGTCCTATTCATTCTTTAATTCACCTCCCGCATTACACATTTATGCCTAAGGATCGACTAGCTTTGTTATCCATATCCTTGTTTACCTATTTGGGTTGGATTATTATTGTTTAGCTTTATGCTATTGCTCAACTATAATCAATGAACATGATGAGATTATCTATGATACGCTATTTTCCCCTCTCTTATTATGATGTTATACTTGTGGTCTTCAAGGGGGCTCGAGCGGTTTCTCGAGTGCCTCTCCGTACGGATCTGTTCTTTGGATGACCGCCCGGGAAAACAGTGCAACCATGAGGGTGGAATGGGGTGCCCTTAGTTGAATAATTAGAGGATCCGGGGTGTAGTTCGCTTAGCCGTCGTGCCGCCAATGGGGCTCGGTGTATGCGGCTCGCTCTGCCAAGTTTGGGTTCGCCCCTTGGGGAGGAGTGCGGTGCATTTAGGAAACCTAACGGGCGACTACAGCCCCGGGGAATCTTTGTAAAGGCTACGTAGTGATGCCCGGCAGGGTCACCTTGGTAGTGATCAATGGAGAGTCATGATCTCCGGGCAGAAAGGGAATCATGGCTTGTGGGTAAAGTGCACAACCTCTGCAGAGTGTTTGAAAACTGATATATCAGCCGTGCTCGCGGTTATGAGCGGCCAAGGGAGCTCTAGTGATTAGTGGTACTTGATCAGAGATACTTTGGTTTACAGGTGGCAATGAGATTGATGGTTCTGGTTATGAATATGGTGCTAGTAAGTGGTATTCTTTCCGTTTGGAAAGGGTACATCGGGCTAATAACTTGGGTTAATGCTAAAACCTGGCTTTCTATTAGTAAATAATAATCTGACCAACTAAAAGCAACTGCTTGACTTATCCCCACAAAAAGCTAGTCCACTACAGCCAAACAGGATACTTGCTGAGTATGTTGATGTGTACTCACCCTTGCTCTACACACCAAACCCCCCCCCATCCCCAGGTTGTCAGCATTGCAACCACTGCTCAGGCGAAGATGAAGTTGTGGAAGGAGACTTCCAGGAGTTCCAAGACTACGACGAGTTCTAGGCGTGGGTTAGCGGCAACCCCCAGTCGGCTGCCTGTGAAGGCCGCATTTATCTACGATTCTTTTCCGCACTTTGATTTATTGTAAGGACTATATGGACATCTCAGACGTATGATGTAATCGACTATTATTTCCCTTTTTAATACTATTTTGAGCACTGTGTGATGATGTCCATGTTATGTAACTGTTGTGTACGTGAATTACTGATCCTGGCACGTACATGGTTCGCATTCGGTTTGCCTTCTAAAACCGGGTGTGACATAAGTGGTATCAAAGCCGTGCTAACTGTAGGACCGCTAACCTAGAATAGAATGGTCGTTCTAAGGACTATAGACCTCTGTCCCTGCCTTGACTTTGATATCCCTTCAAAAGTTGGTCATACCGACCAAAACTATGTTCTACTGTATATTATACCTTACTGAAAATTGTGTTTTATTCTAATCCTTCATTTCCTTATGGTTCATTACTTGCTGGTCATATTAATTCTATTCTCACTCTTTTGCTTGCGGTGTCTTTTGTAGATGGCTCGACTTAGACACACTGCACGAAAGTTCGTCATCCCCTTCTTACCGTCCCGCCTTGCTGAGCGTCCGCTTCGCCGTCCCGTGGCCGGATAGTCCAGCCACATGGAGAGACTGCACCACCGCCTGCATGAGGAGCAGGAACGTCGACGACAGGAGCAGGAGCAGCAGGGCTCTTCTTTCTCGCTCCAACAGGAGATAGAGTCCGTGAGGAGCTGCTCCCCTGTGCTTCCCCTGGAGGCGCCCCCTGCACCACCACTGGGCGCCCCAGCTTCTGGAGTAGCTACTAGAGGAGACCCAGATGACGGAGGTGGCGACGACAGCTCGAGCCACGACACCGACCTCTCTGCTGACCAGGAGCCGGAGGGATGGGTTGCTCGACACATCACTCGCGACGCTGCTCGCGGGTGTCACTTCCACGATGCGCTCGACACCCTGCTATGTCGGGCACTTCACCGGCGTACTTGGTCCATCGAGTATCGCTGTGTGGTCTACCAGCATAGTCGCGGGGTCTACCCGGACCGCTGGGAGGCGACCTGCTTGGTGCGCCGTCCGGAGAACAGTCTCCAGGGTGCGGAGGCCTGCTTAGAGCACTATTCTATCTCTGAGCGGGACTCAGCTGAGGCGGCCATGCAAGATGCTGCACGGCGTGCGCTTTCGCACTACTGCTCGGTTCTCGGTGGGGTAGCTGACGGTCTCAACCTGAAGTATTACCCCCGCCGTCCATCTGGCAGCACAGGAGGCGTGATTGTCTCACCTGTCGGTGAGGGTAATCCTAGGTTGAGCAACACAGTCAACCTAGCCGTCGTGCTAAACACGGAGCTGGACCATGCATTAGATGAGCTGAGTAGGGCTAGTGCTGAGATCGCCCTGCTGCAGGCTGAGCGCGCGGAACGTCATCACCTAGATGACGGTTCCCCCGCTCCCGTCGGGACTCAGCACCCGTACCGCTCACCTCGGCGTGGACACCAGCCTTATGGCAACCCCGACTGCAAGACCAAGATAAATCTAGAACCATAGATCGTTAGAGTTGGATCTTGCAAGTAATACAAAATACATACATAGAAGCTACAGTCTTAGCGTTAGTCTCGCTCTTAGTTAGTCTTAGTTAGACAGGGTAGTTTGCTATATCCTGTGCATTTATGTTTGTCATGATGAACTATGTTTGGTTTGGATCTTTGTAATGACTGTCACCAGAGTGTGGGTATCCCCTGCATTTTGGTTTACCTGTTATATGTTAATGGAGTTAGCTATATAGTTGGGAAACCTTTTATTCCACTTTCCTCTTTATCTGAGAAGTTGTGTGGTCTGTGTTGGAGATCAGTGAAGATGCTCATCTGTTCAGTGCTGTTGAAGAATTCTATACTCTTTTCTAATGCTGCAAGATTTGCAAGATCAGTTCTGATGTGTGGTTGCATTCTGCAGATGTCAGAGAACAAGCGCAGAGGAGGAAGGCGTGCTCAGTAGTAGCGAGCCGCTCAGAAGGAGGAGGTGCCCCAGCAACAGCACCTGCCGCCCCCGCCCCCGATGTCCATCGAGCAGATGTTTCTGATGCAGACTCAGGCAGTCCAAGCCATCGGTCAGACTTTGGCCGCCATTCAGCAGCAGCAGCAGCAACAGCAGCAGGCCCCACCTTAGCCTCAGATGCCCAGAGACAAGCGTGCTGAATTCATGAGAGGTCATCCGCCAACGTTTGCTCATTCTTCTGACCCCATGGATGCTGAAGACTGGCTGCGCACTTTGGAGCGGGAGTTGCATACCGCTCAGTGTGATGATAGGGAGAAAGTCTTGTATGGTCCCCGTCTGTTGAGAGGAGCAGCTCAGTCATGGTGGGAGTCTTACCTCGCCACCCATGCCCACCCCGACACCATCACCTGGGAAGAGTTCAGAGGAAGCTTTCGTCAGTACCATGTTCCGACAGGTCTGATGACAATGAAGAAGGAGGAGTTCCTGGCTCTCAAGCAAGGGCCATTGTCTGTCAGTGAGTATCGGGACAGGTTTCTGCAGTTGTCTCGCTATGCTCCTGAAGATGTCAACACCGACGCCAAGCGGCAGTACCGTTTCTTGAGAGGCTTGGTTGACCCTCTGCACTATCAGCTGATGAATCATACCTTTCCGACGTTCCAGCACTTGATTGACAGAGCAATCATGACGGAGAGGAAGCGTAAGGAGATGGAGGATTGTAAGCGTAAGATCAGTGGACCCCAGCCTGGAAGTAGCAATCGTCCTCATTTCCCAGGCAATCAACCTCAGCAGTTCAGGCAGAACCAGCATCCACCTCAGCAGCATCAGCAGTTCCAGAGGCAGTATCCTCAGCATCAGTACCAGAACCGTCAGAACAATCAGTCAGGAGGTCAGTTTCAGAGGCAGAATCAGCAGGCACCTCATCTTCCTGCCCCAGCAACCCAGCAGAACAGTCAGGCAGCACCAGCTCAGGTTGGAAACAGAGCATGTTTCCACTGTGGAGAGCAAGGCCACTGGGTGATGCAATGTCCGAAGAAGGCAGCCCAGCAGCAGTCAGGCCCCAATGCCCCAGCAAAGCAGAACGTGCCTCAGCCTGGAGCAGGCAATCGCTCTCATCCACGCTACAATAATGGGAGACTGAACCACTTGGAGGCTGAAGCAGTTCAGGAGACCCCCGGCATGATAGTAGGTATGTTCCCAGTCGACTCCCATATTGCAGAAGTGTTATTTGATACTGGAGCAACGCATTCTTTCATTACTGCATCATGGGTAGGAACACATAATCTTCCAATTACTACCATGTCAACCCCCATTCAAATTGACTCAGCCGGTGGTAGAATTCGAGCCGATAGCATTTGTTTGAATGTATGTGTGGAAATAAGGGGGATAGCGTTTCCCGCTAACCTCATAGTAATGGGTACTCAAGGCATAGATGTCATCCTAGGGATGAATTGGCTAGATAAGTATCAGGCAGTTATCAGTTGTGATAAGAGGACAATCAAGTTGGTGTCTCCACTAGGAGAGGAAGTGGTGACCGAGTTAGTCCCGCCTGAGCCAAAGAAAGGAAGTTGTTACAGATAGATGTTGATAGCAGTGAAGCAGACCCAATCGAGAGTATCAAGGTTGTGTCCGAATTCCCAGATGTGTTTCCAAAGGACTTACCGGCTATGCCACCAGAGCGGAAAGTTGAATTTGCCATAGAGCTTCTTCCTGGAACCGCCCCTATCTTTAAGAGGGCTTACAGAATATCTGGACCAGAGTTGGTTGAACTTAAGGAGCAGATTGATGAGCTGTCAGAGAAAGGTTACATCCGGCCAAGCACCTCGCCTTAGGCTGCTCCTGTCTTGTTCGTGGAGAAGAAAGATGGCACCAAGAGGATGTGCATCGATTACCGAGCTTTGAATGAAGTCACGATCAAGAATAAGTACCCTTTGCCCAGAATAGAAGATCCGTTCGACCAGTTGAGAGGAGCCTGATGAGGACATCAACACCAACACGAGCACATCTACACCAGCAGCACCTTCTCCAGCCCAGGCGCCATCTTCACCAGTCCAGGCGCCACCCCTTCCACCTGGGCCAGTGACTCGGGCCCGTGCAAGAGAATTGAACTACATCATGCTGTTAAAGAACGAAGGCCCGGAAGAATAGACGACCAGCCCAACTGCGGCCCATAATGGACGACCTAGGGTTGGCCGCCCCTAGGGGCTGCGCCCCCTCTCTATTTATCCAGGAGCTGCGCCTCCTTTATTTCTTGTGTTTTGTTTTAGATCTAGCTTTAGCTACTCTCGAGCACGCGCAAATCTGCGCTGTCTTCGTGTATTCAGAACTCCACCCTCGAGTAATAGATTAGATTGCTCGCATCTTTTTCTTGTTCGTTCTTCGATTGCGCACAGGAAACGATCTTCGTGATCAGGCCGATCTCGCATCAGCAAGGTCGGTAACCACAGGGAGTTGGTTCAGCGATTGCATTGGCGCCTCGGGCTTGCTCGTCGTAGTCGGATCGCAAGGGTCATCTTCCGCCAAATCGGAATTATCTCTACTCGCCGAAAGATCGGGCACCTCAGCTACATCAATTGGTATCAGATTTCCAGGTTGATCGGTGAGTTTATCGAGTGTTTTTTTTCCTACAGTCCACAAAACCACATAAAAATTCTGGTTAGACCTTATCCCAATACCCTTTTGAGCCTCGCACTTTCATTCAATAATCTGCATTGTTGAATTTGTGTGCTTTCGCGTCATTTGTTGCTGGTTGCATTGTGTTCTTCCACCATTCAAACCCTAGCGCCGCCACCATCTCCCCTTTGATCACGCCACAAACCGAGTCAACATCGTTTCCTTGTTTTTCTCCTTCGGTTACGTCAAAAAAAAAACAGAAAAAAAACAAACCGAGTCAACGGCCGTTTCCTTGTTTTTCTCCTTCGGTTACGAAAAAAAAACAGAAAAAAAAACAAACCGAGTCAACATCGTTTCCTTGTTTTTCTCCTTCGATTACGTCACAAAAAAAACAGAAACAAAAAACAACGAAGGAGAAAGGATACGGTTGTTTCATCCCGGTCGTTTGAATACATAACTTGAGGTACCTTCCTTAAACCGGGCATAACTTTTCGCTCGGGTGTCCAAAAAATCTGAAATTTTTACAGGAGCTTGTTGACACCATTCTGAGGCCGGCCAAACTACCTTCGGTCTGTTTGGGTTTCGACAAAATTGTCAAAAAAATTCAGGAAAATAAAGAAAAAAATCCGTCAAAGTTCTCGCACGCTTTTCAGAGAACTTCCTGATTTTCTGTAGACCACATCTGATCTCTGTTTTAGGTGAAACTTCGTCTAGCTCCTATTTTGTTGCTTCTTGTGCTGAGAAAAATATCAAAAAAATCATAGAAAAAAGAAAAACAAAAATCACTTGTGATTCCTACTAGTGGCCTCACTAGTACAATATTTACGGTACTGCCATTCTGCTAGTTCCATCCGTCTTTTGCACTTGTGGCCAGCAATATAGTTTCGTGTTCTGCACTATAATTCAACTTTGCATTATTGTTTGATTGTGCTAATCATTGACTTGAGTGCAGCCTACCCACAACTCCACATATTTCAACGACGAGCAGGTTTCTGTTTCTCCAGGCAATCGCTCATCCAATCTTTCACCGGTTCCACCTGTTGGTTGCAGTTCACCACTGTGGCTTGGTAAGAACGGATAAGAATTTGATAACAGCACTAGTGTGAGCGACTTGTGAGCAGTACACCCCTGTTTTGTGTCGTTGTTTTTTTTCTTCTTTTGGTGTTTTGGTGTTTGCGCTAACTATGGCAGGAGCACCCGACACGGTGGATGCCCAGTTGCTGGAAATAAGGGGACAAGTTGATGGACTTGCTGATGACATTAGGACGATGCATGAACGGCTTGATTCAACGGTCACTTCGACGACCGAGCGTTTCAACCAGCTTGACCTTGCTCAAACGGCGACTCGCACCACACTCGACACCATCCTGGCACGCCTTGATGCATTGACCACAAAGATGGAGCAGGACTACGGCGGTGACACTGAGTGGGAAGATGGAGATCGCCGTGGTCGTGCACGCCGTGTGGTTCGTCATCCCCCTAATGACTTATTTTCTAAGATTAAATTTAAAATTCCACCTTTTAATGGCAAATATGATCCTGCTGCATATCTTGATTGGGAGTTAGAGGTTGAACAAAAATTTTCATGCCATGATATTGCTGCACATTCTCAGGTTAAAGCTGCTATTAGTGAATTTACTGATTTTGCTTTAATTTGGTGGCGTGAGTTTAAAATAAAACATCCCACTACCATTCCATCCACTTGGGATCAGTTGAAAGCTGCGATGCGACATTGATTTGTGCCTTCGTATTATGCTCGTGATTTGCTTAATAAAATGCAGCGTTTTCAGCAAGGTTCTCAATCTGTTGAGGACTATTTCCAGGAGTTACAAAAAGGTATGATTCGTTGTGGGATATTAGAGGACAACGACGCTGCTATGGCACGTTTTCGTGGTGGTTTAAACCGCGAAATCCAAGATATACTTGATTATAAGGAATATTATGATATGACTACTTTATTTGAATATGCTTGTAAAGCTGAACGTGAAGTGCAGGGACGCCGCTCGAAGCCATATTCTAACCCTTTTGCAGGACGAAGCTCGACATCCACCTCAGCACCAGTTCCCCCTGCGCCATCCATGTCCACCACTACTCCATGCGAGAAGACGACCAAACCAGCCAGCACTGCCCCACCCACAGGTCGTACACGGGATATTCAGTGTCATCGCTGTAGAGGATTTGGCCATGTGATTCGGGACTGCCCAAACAAGCGCACTTTGCTCATTCGTGACGATGGTGAGTACTCTTCCGCTAGTGATTCTGAAGAAATTGAACATGCACTACTTGCCACTGACCATGCAGCTAAGGCGGAGGTACATGTCAACCCGGGCGACGCTGATAGGTATGAAAGTCTTGTTGTGCAGCGTGTTCTCAGTACACAGGTCGCTTTGCCCGAGAAGAATCAGCGACACACTCTGTTCCATACAAAGGGTGTTGTGCACGAGCGGTCAATTCGCATCATTATCGACAGCGGCAGTTGCAACAACTTGGCGAGTACCATGCTGGTCGAAAAGTTATCGTTACCCACTCGTAAGCATCCAAACCCATATCACATTCAATGGCTTAATGATGGTGGTAAAATAAAAATCACACGTTCCGTGCGCGTTCCTTTCTCCTTGGGTGCTTATTCTGATTTTGTTGATTGTGATGTTATTCCCATGGAAGCATGCTCTTTGTTACTTGGTCGACCTTGGCAATATGATACTGATAGCTTGCATCATGGTCGTTCGAATCATTATTCTTTCATTTTTAAGGGTCAGAAAATAATTATACATCCAATGACACCTGAACAAATTGTTAAAGATGATCTTGCCCGAGCTGCTATAACTGCTAAACAACTTGATCCATCGCCCTCTGTTCCTTCTGAAATCAAGTTGAAGGCTCCTGTTTTACTTGCTACACGTGCTGATTTTGATGATCTACACGGTGCTCATTTGCCATGCTATGCACTTATATGCTCTAGTGTCCTCATTTCACTTGATGATGCACCATCTTTGGCTATTCCCCCTATGGTTGCTAACCTTTTGCAGGAGTACGCTGATGTTTTTCCCAAAGACTTACCACCGGGTCTCCCACCACTTCGTGGCATTGAGCACCAGATCGACCTCATTCCCGGCGCACAGCTTCCGAACCGCGCACCGTACCGTACAAATCCGGATGAGACGAAGGAGATTCAGCGCCAGGTACAGGCGTTGCTTGACAAGGGATACATTCGTGAGTCTCTTAGCCCTTGCTCTGTTCCTGTGTTACTTGTTCCCAAGAAAGATGGGTCATGGCGTATGTGTGTAGACTGTCGTGCTATTAATAACATCACTATTCGTTATCGATATCCTATACCACGCCTTGATGATATGCTAGATGAGCTTAGTGGTGCCATTATTTTCACTAAGATTGATTTGCGTAGTGGTTACCACCAGATTAGAATGAAACTGGGTGATGAATGGAAACGGCTTTTAAAACGAAATTTGGTTTATATGAATGGTTGGTTATGCCGTTTGGATTGACTAATGCTCCCAGCACTTTTATGCGAGTGATGAATGAAGTTCTAAGGCCCTTCATAGGATTGTTTGTGGTTGTTTATTTTGATGATATTCTTATTTACAGCAAATCTAAGAAAGAGCATTTGGAACATTTAAGTGCTGTTTTTGATGCATTGCGTGCTGCCCAGTTATTTGCTAACATGGAAAAATGCATCTTTTGTACACGACGTGTCTCGTTTCTTGGTTATGTTGTTACTCCACAGGGCATTGAGGTGGATAGCAGCAAGATTGCTGCCATTCGAGAGTGGCCTACACCGACGACGGTCACACAAATTCGGAGCTTTCTTGGATTTGCTGGTTTCTACCGCAGATTTGTTCGTGATTTTAGCTCCATTGCAGCGCCTCTACATGAGCTTACAAAGAAAGATGTGCCATTTGCTTGGAGTGATTCCCAGGAGGAAGCGTTCAACACTTTGAAAGATAAGTTAACCCAAGCTCCCCTATTGCAATTGCCTGATTTTAATAAAGTGTTTGAGCTTGAATGTGATGCTAGCGGTATTGGGCTAGGTGCTGTTTTGTTACAAGAAGGAAAACCAGTTGCTTATTTTAGTGAAAAATTAAGCGGTGCTAGTCTGAAATATTCTACTTATGATAAGGAGCTTTACGCTTTAGTGCGCACTTTGCATACATGGCAGCACTATCTTTGGCATCGTGAGTTTATAATCCATTCTGATCATGAGGCTTTAAAACATATTCGTACCCAAACAAATCTGAACCGTCGTCATGCTAAATGGGTAGAATTCATTGAGTCCTTTCCTTACATTATTAAACACAAGAACGGGAAGGACAATGTTATTGCTGATGCTTTGTCTTGTCGCTATACCATGCTGTCACAGTTAGATTTTAAAATCTTTGGTTTGCACACTGTGAAAGATCAATATGTTGATGATGCTGATTTTAAAGATGCTTTCGGCCATTGTATTAATGGGAAACCATGGGGCAAATTTCACATACAGGATGGGTTCCTGTTTCGCGCTAACAAGCTGTGTGTTCCAGCTAGCTCGGTTCGTCTAATGTTGTTACAGGAAGCACATGGAGGCGGTCTCATGGGGCACTTTGGCGTCTACAAGACACATGAGGTGTTGGCTGCCCACTTTTTTTGGCCTCGGATGCGCGCTGATGTTGAGCGCCTTGTTGCACGCTGCACTACTTGTCAGAAAGCTAAGTCACGGTTGAACAACCATGGTTTGTATATGCCTTTGCCTGTTCCTACTTCCCCTTGGATTGATATTTCGATGGATTTTATTTTGGGATTGCCTAGAACTAAGAAGGGGAGGGATAGCCTTTTTGTGGTTGTTGATCGATTCTCCAAAATGGCTCATTTCATACCTTGTCATAAGACTGATGATGCTAGCAATGTTGCTGAATTGTTTTTTAGAGAGATTATTCGCTTGCACGGTATTCCCAATACAATAGTCTCGGATCGTGATGCTAAGTTTTTGAGTCATTTTTGGAGATCTCTGTGGAATAAATTGGGAACTAAATTGCTATTTAGCACCACTTGTCACCCTCAGACTGATGGTCAAACTGAGGTAGTTAATCGAACTTTGTCTACCATGCTTAGGGCTGTTTTAGACAAAAATTTGAAACGTTGGGAGGATTGCTTGCCTCATGTTGAGTTTGCTTATAATCATGCAACCCATTCTTCTACAAAGATGTGCCCTTTTCAAATTGTTTATGGTTACATTCCTAGGGCGCCTATTGCTTTGTTTTCGCTTGATGCTGCGGACGCCCCACACATAGATGCTCTTGCACATGTTGAACAAATGATTAATCTCCATGAACAAACTCAACAAAACATTGCTGCTGCTAATGCTAAATATCAGATTACTGGTAGTAAAGGCCGGAAACTAGTTACTTTTGAACCTGGTGATATGGTTTGGTTGCATTTGAGAAAGGATCGTTTTCCTACTTTGCGCCGTTCTAAATTGATGCCTCGTGCTGCTGGTCCTTTTAAGATACTAACCAAAATTAATGATAATGCTTATACCCTTGACCTGCCTGCGGAGTTTGGTGTTTCCACTAGTGTTAATGTTGCAGATTTGAAACCGTATGCGGGAGAAGACGAGGAGTTGCCGTCGAGGACGACTTCAGTTCAAGAAGGGGAGGATGATGAGGACATCAACACCAACACGAGCACATCTACACCAGCAGCACCTTCTCCAGCCCAGGCGCCATCTTCACCAGTCCAGGCGCCACCCCTTCCACCTGGGCCAGTGACTCGGGCCCGTGCAAGAGAATTGAACTACATCATGCTGTTAAAGAACGAAGGCCCGGAAGAATAGACGACCAGCCCAACTGCGGCCCATAATGGACGACCTAGGGTTGGCCGCCCCTAGGGGCTGCGCCCCCTCTCTATTTATCCAGGAGCTGCGCCTCCTTTATTTCTTGAGTTTTGTTTTAGATCTAGCTTTAGCTACTCTCGAGCACGCGCAAATCTGCGCTGTCTTCGTGTATTCAGAACTCCACCCTCGAGTAATAGATTAGATTGCTCGCATCTTTTTCTTGTTTGTTCTTCGATTGCGCACAGGAAACGATCTTCGTGATCAGGCCGATCTCGCATCAGCAAGGTCGGTAACCACAGGGAGTTGGTTCAGCGATTGCATTGGCGCCTCGGGCTTGCTCGTCGTAGTCGGATCGCAAGGGTCATCTTCCGCCAAATCGGAATTATCTCTACTCGCCGAAAGATCGGGCACCTCAGCTACATCAGAGCCAGTGTGTTCTCCAAGATTGATCTGAGGTCAGGTTATCATCAACTCAGGATCCGACCTTCGGACATTCCGAAGACAGCATTCATTACCAAGTATGGTTTGTATGAGTTCACTGTGATGTCTTTTGGTTTGACCAATGCGCCAGCCTTCTTCATGAATCTGATGAACAGTGTATTCATGGATTATCTCGATAAGTTTGTGGTGGTATTCATTAATGACATTCTGATTTATTCTCAAAGCGAAGAAGAGCTTGCAGATCATTTGAAGATGGTATTGCAGAGATTGCGAGAGCACCAGTTGTATGCAAAGTTGAGCAAGTGTGAGTTCTGGATCAGTGAAGTCCTGTTCTTGGGTCACATAATCAACAAAGAAGGATTGGCTGTGGATCCAAAGAAAGTGGCAGACATTCTAAACTGAAAGCACCAATAGAAACTCGAGGAATCAAGAGTTTCATTGGAATGGCCGGATATTATCGGTGATTCATTGAAGGGTTTTCGAAGATTGCGAAACCAATGACAGCGTTGTTAGGCAACAAAGTTGAGTTCAAGTGGACCCAGAAATGTCAAGAGGCCTTTGAAGCGCTGAAAGAGAAGATGACTACAGCGCCTGTCTTAGTCTTACCTGATGTGCACAAGCCCTTCTCGGTGTACTGTGATGCTTGTTACACAGGTTTGGGATGTGTGTTGATGCAAGAGGGAAGAGTTGTGGCTTACTCGTCCCGACAGTTGAAGGTTCATGAGAAGAATTACCCAATCCATGATCTAGAGTTGGCAGCAGTGGTTCACGCACTGAAGACATGGAGGCACTACCTGTATGGACAGAAATGTGATGTTTACACAGACCACAAGAGTCTGAAGTACATATTCACTCAGTCAGAGTTGAATATGAGGCAGCGAAGATGGTTAGAGTTGATCAAAGACTATGAGTTGGAGATCCATTACCATCCAGGCAAAGCAAACGTAGTGGCAGATGCTTTGAGCAGGAAGAGTCAAGTCAATCAGATGGTCGCTCATCCGATGCCTTATGAGTTGGCCAAGGAGTTTGACAGGTTGAGTCTCGGGTTTCTGAACAATTCACGAGGAGTCACAGTCGAGTTGGAACCTACCTTGGAGCGCGAAATCAAAGAAGCGCAGAAGAATGATGAGAAGATCAGTGAGATCCGGCGACTGATTCTAGACGGCAGAGGCAAAGATTTTCGAGAAGATGCAGAGGGTGTGATATGGTTCAAAGACCGCTTGTGTGTTCCCAATGTCCAATCCATTTGGGAGTTGATTCTCAAGGAAGCTCATGAGACAGCCTATTCGATTCACCCTGGCAGTGAGAAGATGTATCAGGATCTGAAGAAGAAATTCTGGTGGTACGGAATGAAGAGGGAAATCGCAGAGCATGTGGCTATGTGCGATAGTTGTCGAAGAATTAAGGCTGTGCACCAGAGACCAGCTGGATTGTTGCAACCATTGCAGATCCCTCAGTGGAAATGGGATGAAATCGGTATGGATTTCATAGTCGGATTGCCTCGCACTCGAGCCGGCTATGATTCCATTTGGGTAGTAGTGGACCGCTTGACCGAGTCAGCCCACTTCATACCTGTCAAGACCAACTATAGCAGTGCAGTATTGGCAGAGTTGTATATGTCTCGGATCGTTTGTCTTCATGGTGTGCCAAAGAAGATAGTGTTAGACAGAGGAATGCAGTTCACCTCTCATTTCTGGCAGCAGTTGCATGAAGCCTTGGACAAACATCTGAATTTCAGTTCAGCTTATCATCCGCAGACAGATGGCCAGACCGAAAGAACCAATCAAATTCTTGAAGACATGTTGAGGGCCTGTGCGTTGCAAGATCAGTCCGGATGGGACAAGAGATTGCCTTATGCAGAGTTTTCCTATAACAACAGTTACCAGGCCAGTTTGAAGATGTCACCATTTCAGGCGCTCTATGGGAGGAGTTGTAGAACTCCGTTGCAATGGGATTAGCCTAGAGAGAAGCAAGTGTTTGGGCCAGACATTCTACTTGAAGCTGAGGAGAACATCAAGATGGTCCGAGAGAATCTGAAGATAGCGCAATCGAGGCAGCGAAGCTATGCAGACACAAGAAGAAGAGAGCTGAGTTTTGAAGTCGGAGACTTTGTCTATCTGAAAGTGTCACCGATCAGATGAGTCAGAAGGTTCGGAGTCAAAGGCAAGCTAGCACCCCGCTACATTGGTCTGTACCAAATTCTCTCAAGGCGTGGAGAAGTGGCCTATCAGCTCAGTCTGCCAGAGAATTTGTCCGCTGTGCATGATGTCTTTCATGTGTCTCAGTTGAAGAAGTGCTTGCGTGTGCCAGAAGAGCAGTTGCCAGTGGAAGGTCTCGAAGTCCAGGAGGACTTGAGTTACGTTGAGAAGCCAGTGCAAATCCTTGAGATTGCAGACAGAGTCACCCGAAGGAAGACCATCAGAATGTGCAAAGTTAGATGGAATCACCATTCAGAGGAAGAAGCAACCTGGGAGCGTGAAGATGATCTGATGGCTAAATACCCTGAGCTCTTTGCTAGCCAACCCTGAATCTCGAGGGCGAGATTCTTTTAAGGGGGATAGGTTTGTAACGCCCTGAATTTGGGGGTAGAATTTTTTTCTTCTTTTCTCTCACCAAATTCAGGCGTTACTCTTTCCTTTTTCCCTTTTCTTCTCGCTAAGCCTTGATCTTTTCTAAAAGTTATAGCGAGAATTAGCTCGACATCTTGTGTAACCAAAACCTAGAACTATTTTTGTTTGTTGCATCATGCCGGATTATGCACTCTTTTGTTTGCGGTTGAGTGAAGTGGAGAATTAGGCATATAAGAAAATGTGGAAATTAGAAAAAGAAAAGCCTTTTCTTTTTCTCTCTCCCCCTTCTCCCCTTTTGGCCCAGCCGCCCCTTCCCCTTGGCCCAAGCGGCCCAGCCGCCCCCTCCCCTTCCCGCGTGGGCCCCGCGGTGGCCCAGCCGCCCCTCCCCTGCCGTGGGCCGTCCTGGCGGCCCAAGCCACGCCCCACTCCCCCCTTTGGGCCCAGCCGGCCCAACCGCCCCTCCCCTTTTTTTTCTTTTTTCCAAAAATCCCCTCCCCGTGGGCCCCGCCTGTCATCCCCTCTCTCTATCCCTCTCCCTAACCCTAACCGTCGCCACCCTCTCCCTGCCCTAGCGCCGCCGCCGCCCCTCCCCTGCGCCGCCGCCGTGCCGTCCTCCCCCTCCGGTGAGGCTTCTCCCCCCCTCCTCCCTCCTCTCCTCCCGCTCCCTCCTCCTTCCCTCCCATCGGCGCCCTCCCCCGCGCCATGGGCGCGCTCGCCCGGCCCCGGCGAGCTCGGCCCCGGCCCCGGCCGCCCCCGGCTTGGCCGCCCTCGGCCGCCCCGCGCCCGGCCGCCCGCTCGGCCGCCCCGCGCCCGACTGCCCTCGGCCGTCCCGCGCCCGGCCGCCCCGCCCTGCCCTCGCCTCGGCCGCTCCGGCGAGCCCCCGACCCCGGCCTCTTCCGCGCCCGGCCGCGCCGCCCCCGCCCCTGGCCGCGCCGCCTCCGTGCCCGGCCCGCCCACCTCCCGGCGAGCTCGGCCGCCTCCCGGCGAGCTCGGCCGGCCTGTGCCCGGCTCGGCCGCCCGCCCCCGCGCCCGGCCTCGCCCGGCCGTGTCCTCGCCCAGCCGCGTCCTCGCTCGCCCGTGCTCGCTTGCCCCGGCGTGCTTGCCCGCTCGCCCCGCCGTGCCTTGCTCGCGTCGTGACGGCCCCGGTGTGGCCTCGAGCTCGGCCCAGCGTGCCTATGGCGCGCGGCTTTGAGCTCGGCTAGCGCACGGCCCCAACGTGCGCACGGCTAGTTCGTGGCGTGTGCGTGCGGCCTCGCACGCGTGCTCGTGTAGTGCGCGTGCCTTGGCACGACCCGTCGTGTCCCCGTCTACCCCCAGACGCCCCGTCTACCCCCCCCCCCCGGTACCCTATGCGCGCTAATCCCATTGTTCATATTAATAAGATACGAGTCTCAATTTGGAAATTGGTTACGTTAGTTAATTTGTATAGCTAATCGTCTAACTCATTCAATGTTAATCTACTAAAAGTGGTCATGTTTACATTAGTGCATGTAGCTAATTCTTTTGTTAGAACCAATTGGAACTAGAGCACGTGACGTCTAGTTGTTCGTTTACCCGTAGTGCACCTCGAGCATAAGCCTTAACCCCTGCGAGACCTTCCCTCGTTTCTTTCTAACCAAGGTAAATTCATTATCGTATGTGATATTCTATGCATATTTACTTTATTTGTTCTCTTGTATGGTGTACTGTTTGTTAACTAATTTGAATGGATGGATATATGTATGCTTGCAATCGCCTAGAGAACGATCCGGTTGAAGAGCCCGAGGAACTCGCAGGAGAAGCCCCTGAGCAGCAGTCGGTTGGTGGAGGCAAGTGTCCCTTGACCTATCTCTGTCCTATTCATTCTTTCATTCACCTCCCGCATTTCACATTTATGCCTAAGATTCGAATAGCTTTGTTATCCATATCCTTGTTTACCTATTTGGGTTGGATTATTATTGTTTAGCTTTATGCTATTGCTCAACTATAATCAATGAACATGATGAGATTATCTATGATACGCTGTTTTCCCCTCTCTTATTATGATGTTATACTTGTGGTCTTGTAATACTCGAGTTGTATACCAAGAGTAATAAATGGAGCTCCTCATTTTGTATGTCTTATTTGCATCATAAAAAGAGCACTTATGTAATTGAGAGTGACTAAATAAAACAATTATGCTAAAATAAAGAAAAAGTGCATTTGTTGGAGTTTTATGTGTTGTGCATTAAATAAACCATGAGGATAAAAATAATAAGGTATTAATTATGTGAAACTTGATTTAACCCTAAATTTGAAATTAAGGTTTTGAAAATAAGGAAAAGAGAAGAGATAGGTAAAAATAAATAAAATGTATAAATAATTACCTTCAGTCTTAGTATTTCTAATGGCAAAAATAAAGTTTATAAAAGAGGATCCACAAAAGTTTGAACTAATTCAAATTTGGTTTGAAAATGAAGAAAGAAAATAGAAAAATAAAAAGAAAAAGATAAAAACCATAACTGGGCTTCCCTCCTCAGCATTCGGCCCACCAAGGGGGGGAATCCCGCGCGGCCCATCTCCTACACGTGGGAAGCGCCGACTGGTGGGCCCCTTTCGTCAGCCTCCCTTACGCCGCACGCCGTCTCCACCGTTCTCTCACTGCCGCTGGGGCCGGTTCGTCAGCTCCACAACGGACTGCCGCAACTCTCGTTCACTGATCCGCGGGACCCACACGAGATCCGTTCACCGCGCCCGCCTCGCGACTGAGACACAGCGCTTGCATGTGGGCCCGGTACTGTATCTCCTTGCATCAGTCACTGACGGAAGGGCCCAAGTGGTCAGTTCCGTCCTCAACTGAACTCCGAGCATGGCGGCTTGCGCGGTCGTCGCGCGGGTGGTTGACGCGCTCGCCACATCACGAATTTATAGGGTGCTACGACCCGGGCTAGCCTATCTCCCCTCTTCCCCCTACCCTCGCGACCACCACCATTGTCGAGTGCGTGCGCGGAACAACACAGAGAGAGAGAAGGAGTAGTCCCGCCGCCGCCGCCACGGATTTGTGGTCCCTTCGCCGTTTCGGCCTCAGATTGTGATCGGAGCTTGTCGCCAGGGTATACCGCTTGATTCTGGAGCTTCCTCGCGTGACTTGGGTGACCTGGCGCGGGTGAATCGCTCGCCGGACTTCGGCTTTGGCGGCCGGACCGCTGCGCTGCGAGGGCAGGCTTCCTCAGAGTTTAATCGCTGGTATATTACCCACTCCCATCCTCGTTGTCCTACCCGCTCTGTATTGCGCCATTTAATTTGGAGATTTCGCCGGGGAATCGGCTACTTGGTGTCCGCCGGCGATGGCGCGGCGTGGGTTGGGGCGGCGCCGCCGTCCCATTGAGCTGGGAAGGGGGAAAACGTCGTGGACCGTTAGATCGTGAGATAACGGCCCGGATTAGAGTACCGATAACGTTTCACCTCGTTTCAATCCGAGCCGTTGATCCGCGATCCTGCGGATCATGTTAGAACTGGCTTCATTAAATCTAGACCGTCGCTTTTAGATCCAGTGGAACAGATTGTGTACCGTTTCGATTTTAGATGAGACTAATCCGAGCCATCCACTTAAAATCGGACGGCCAGGGATAGCAGATACCTCTTCGCGGGGCAGTTTTTTTTCTAAAGAGCCCCCGCAGAATCGTAAAACCAACCCGCGGTCCATTTGTCACTGTTCTCTGTGTCTAGGAGATATTGCGCAGAGGCCCCTGAGTTTTCTGGAAATTGACGCCCAGTCCAGAGATATTTAAAAACAGAGAAATAATATTAGAAATTCATTTTTAATACAAAAACAAATCTAGAAACTTGTAAAATGCATAGAAAATTCATTTTAGCTCCAAATTGAGTCATTCCAATTTCTAAAATTTTGTAATATTATTCTATATCATTTAGAATCACTGTTTTGACATGAACTCTGTTAGAAAATAAATTTATCATCTAATCCTATTATAATCACCTTAAATCTTAGAAAATTCATAACTTGAAGTATATAACTCCAAATTTAGTGATTCCAGTTCCTATGGTTTCATTTTAATGTGTAGATTTTTACTGTATATTTCATTCATCTGTTTGGTGTGATGTTGATTTTGGCTATACTATGTATGTATTGTGTTGATGCGAGTAGACGAACAAGCCACTGTGGAAACTGAGGTTCAGCAGGTAGAGATAGCTGAGCAGGAACTCATTACAGGCAAGTTGTGCCCTTGATCACTTACTTTTCCCAGCCATGTTCTTATTAATTTTAATGATCTGCATAGGTTAATTTTGATGGGAACCTTTATGTACCCCAGTTTTGATTACCTCTATACCTTGTTCACCCCTGGAATATTTTTGGGTAGTATTTGCTATTGCTTTATGTGGATTGGGTATGGAGATTCATTATTCATGATTATTCTGTTATTATTTTGTTATTATTGTTGTTCATGTTAAGATCATTAAATTAATGGGAACATGGAGCGACCACCCGGGAAAACAGTGCTACCACAAGGGTAGTATGGGATGCCCTTGGCTGATTAATTAGGAAAGCTAGTGGAAGACTACCTTACCCGAAAGGGGCAAGGGCAGTAGGGGAGAGGTCAGTGCGGGGAGGTCCCTGGTTGATTTTGCTGCGATGGCTATCAGCCAGGAACCCTTTACTGGATCTTCCCATAAACTGTAGCGGGTTTTCGGAAGCTAGTGGAACTTTGTAAAGGCCTCGTAGTGGATCCCTAGCCATTCACCTCGGTAGTGTCTAAGGGCCTTGCAAACCCAGGCGACATGGGATACACGACTTGTGGGTAAAGATGCGCAACCTCTGCAGAGTGTAAAACTAGTATACTAGCCGTGCTCACGGTCAAGAGCGGCTCGGACCCTCACATGATTAACTATGGAACCTAAATTTAATTGGACATTTGCATCGCATTTGGGATTATTTTACTATTACTGTTCTTTATTGTTATTAAGGTTTGGTATTTACTTACACTTAGTAATTGCTAATAAAATTTTGACCAACTTATAAAAGCAATGCTCAGCCTTAGCCTTTATTCCATTGATCAGCCTTACACTACATGAACTCCCACCTTTGGTGAGTTCATGCCACATTATTCCCCACGACTTGTTGAGCTATGATCGTATGTGAGCTCACTCTTGCTGTCTCACACCCCCCCCCCCCACAGGAGAAGAACAGGTTGTTGAAGAGGAGCTGCCTAACACCGAGGAATTCGATCTGATCTAGGTGGCGTTTCTCAGTCGGCATTGGCGCCATCGATCCTTAGTTCGTTTTATCTTTATTATTTTATTTTGTAATAAGACTTCCGCTATGTAATAAATACTCTGATGTTTTATGACATTTATCTCTATACACTCTGTTATTATATATGTTGTCTTCTTGGCGCATGTATGAGATGCACCCGGCTTTGTTCTTTAAAACCGGGTGTTACAGTAGTGGTATCAAAGGAAATGTTGACTGTAGGACGAAACCTAGATAGACTGGACAAACCCTTACCTACTTATCTCATTCTGATTCATTCTACACTCACCTCACTCTGATTCTTTCTATACTTATCTTAATCCTGTCTCACCTTCTACTGTTCTACTCTGATCACTCTTACCTTTTCTACTCTGAGACAAGATGGATTTCACACCTTGGAATCCCTACCCCTATGACATTCTAAGAGATAGGAAGCCTAAGACAAAATTTAAAATTATTTTCTCTATAAAAAATATTGGTTGATTGTTCTGATGATCAATGCCTGATTTGCTTCTTTGATTGATTGGAATAATATAGATGGACATCTTAGCATGTACCAACATAAGGTATCGAATTAGCTATAGTAGGTGAAATATTAATCTGCTTAGCTGATAAATCCCCCAAAGTAACCTGATTTGTAAATACCTGCCTTGTCTGCTGCTCTTTCTTACCATATGTATCTAACTCAGATGGTCAATACCAGGAGGGGTGGTGGAATTGACTTGCCTCCTAACCAACACACTCGAAGACAACCTCAGCCACAACCTGCAGGGATGAATCCTCCTAATCCTCCACCAGGCGGAGTTGACCCACTGGTTGCTGCTCAGATGGCGGTGATGCAGCAAATGGCAGATACTATGGCGGATATGCGTGCTCAGATGCAGCAAGAACGCCAGGAGATGCGTCAAGAAAGAGAGGATATACGCCAAGAGTTGCGCCAGGAGAGAGATGAGATACGCCAAGAAAGGAGGGCGCAACAACAGCTTCAACAACAGCAACAGCAGCAACAAGTGCCACTGCCTCCACCACCACCACCAGTTCCACCCCGTGATAAGCACCGGGAGTTTATGAGTCACAAGCCACCTACATTCGCTAGCTCACCTGATCCACTTGATGCAGACGATTGGTTGAAGTCAATTGAGAAGATGCTGAATATTGCACAATGCACTGATCGGGAGAAGGTCTTATATGCTTCGGGACGTCTGACTGGTCCTGCTGCTGACTGGTGGGATTCTTATACAGCTGCCCATGAGGCTGCAGACACTATTACTTGGGCGGAGTTCAGTACACAATTCAGGAACTACCATATTCCAGCTGGGATGATAAAGATCAAGAAGAAGGAATTTCTATCGCTGAAGCAAGGAAGTATGTCAGTCAGCGAGTACCGCGACAAGTTTATTCAGTTATCCAGATATGCTCCGGAGGAAGTTGCTGAGGATGAAAGGAAGCAGGAGCATTTCATTGAAGGACTTAATGGACCACTGCAGTATGCTCTAGTTGCACACACTTTTCCATCATTTCAGAGACTGTTGGATAAGGCCCTGGCTATTGAACACAAGCGTGTTCAATTGGGAGATTTGAAGAGGAAGGCTATCTCACAGGGACAGGGTAGCAGCAGTGTTCGTCCTCGCTACAGTTCACCACAGAGTACACCGCCTCGACCAGGAGGACCGCGCCCAGTTCAGCAATCACCATTGAGGACACCTACTCGACAGGCTACACCTACTAGCACCCCGACGAAGTTTGCAGGACAGAGTGCGGGCACTCAATGCTTCAAGTGTGGGAAGATTGGTCACTATGCAAATGTCTGCCCACAGAGGATTGCGACTACTCCAACTCAGAACAAGCAACAGACCCCTGGCAAGGGATATTCTATAGCCAGGGTGAATCAAGTCAGCGTTGATGATACTCCGGATGGAGGGGACCTCGTGATTGGTATGTTTTATGTTAATGCAATTCCTGCAACAATATTATTTGATTCTGGTGCTACACATTCATTCATGTCTGCTAGATATGCCAACACAAATGAAATACCACTGCTAAATATGAGAAAACCCCTGATAGTAATTACACCTAAAGGGCCTGTTGAGGCAAATCAAATGACACGTAGGTTGACATTAACTATTATGGGTAGAGAATTTGGAGCTACTGCTATAATATTGGAGTCAAGCAGTATAGATTTGATCCTTGGTATGTCATGGCTAAGAAAGGCAAAGGCCGTTATAGCATGTGGTAGGGGTACCATAGAACTCACTACCACTAAGGGAGAAAGATTTCAAGTTAACATTGCAGTAACCTCCTCATCCATGCGTGCAATGTTCTTTATGCCTGAGGAGTTTGTTGGTGACAACATCCGGGTGGTTAGAGATTTTCCGGACGTCTTCCCAGAGGAGTTACCAGGGATGCCACCTGATAGAGAAGTTGAGTTTGTTATTGATCTCTTACCTGGAACCGCCCCTATTTCTAAACGGCCATATAGAATGTCCGTAGAAGAGTTGAAGGAACTGAAGAAGCAGTTGACGGAGTTACAAGAGGCTGGTTACATTCGTCCAAGTTCCTCACCTTGGGGAGCACCGGTGTTATTTGTGCAAAAGAAGGATGGATCGCAACGGATGTGTGTGGATTACAGATCTCTTAATGATGTTACAGTGAAGAACAAGTATCCGTTGCCCCGTATTGAGGATTTATTTGATCAGATGCGAGGAGCAAGAGTATTTTCGAAGATTGATCTCCGATCCGGTTACCATCAGATGAGGATTAGACCATCGGATATTCCCAAGACGGCTTTCTCAACTCGATATGGATTATATGAGTTTACTGTTATGTCATTTGGATTGACCAATGCACCGGCTTATTTCATGAATTTGATGAATAAGGTGTTTATGGGGTATTTGGATAGGTTCGTCGTGGTGTTCATCGACGATATTCTTATCTATTCTAAGAATGAGAGCGACCATGAAGAACATCTAAGGTTGGTGCTACAGAAGTTACGGGATAATCAACTCTACGCTAAGTTCAGCAAGTGCGAGTTTTGGATTGGCGAAGTGCCATTTCTTGGTCATATTATTTCTAATGGAGGAATAGCAGTGGATCCTGCTAAAGTTAAGGAGATAATGGAGTGGAGAGTGCCCACTACAGTTACTGAGATTCGGAGTTTCTTGGGACTCGCAGGATATTATCGGAGATTTATTGAGGGATTTTCTAAGATTGCCAAGCCTATGACATCGCTTTTGGAGAAAGGAAAAGAATTTAAGTGGGATGATAAGTGTCAAGAGAGTTTTGATCAATTGAAGGAAAGGTTGATGTCACCTCCAGTATTGATTATGCCAGATCTGCAGAAGGGATTTGACATTTATTGTGATGCATGTGGCCAAGGACTTGGATGTGTGCTTATGCAAGATGGTCATGTGATTGCCTATGCATCTCGTCAGTTGAGGAAGCATGAATTGAACTACCCCACTCATGACTTGGAATTAGCAGCGGTTGTGCATGCACTCAAGATTTGGAGACACTACATTATGGGAACTAAGTGCCAAGTATACACGGATCATAAGAGTTTGAAGTATATATTCACTCAGAAGGATCTCAACCTTAGGCAACGCCGTTGGTTGGAGCTCATTAAGGATTATGACTTGGAGATTCACTATCATCCAGGCAAGGCAAATTTGGTTGCAGATGCCTTGAGTCGGAAGGAGCATGTTCACTCCGCTTTCGTTGTTCAGCTACCTGATGAATTAGCAAAGGATTTTGAGAGACTCAACCTGGGAATTGTTACACATACAGAAGGAGTGACTATTGAATTGGAACCTACCTTGGAGCAAGAAATTCGTAAAGGACAGGTTGGTGATGCAAAAATCCAGGAGATCAAGGATCTTATTACTGAAGGTAGAGGCCCAGAGTTCACGGAGGATGAACAAGGCACGATATGGTTCAAGAATCGAATCTGTGTTCCCGATATTGATAGTCTTCGGGAAACCATATTGAAGGAAGCACATGATTCAGTTTATTCTATCCACCCCGGGAGCACTAAGATGTATCAAGACTTGAAGCAAAAGTATTGGTGGTATGGACTAAAGAGAGATGTGGCTGCACATGTGGCTATGTGCGATGTATGCCAAAGAGTTAAGGCTGAACACCAGAGGCCAGCCGGACTATTGCACCCACTGAAGATACCCGAGTGGAAATGGGAAGAAATTGGTATGGATTTTATTGTTGGATTACCCCGCACGTCGGCTGGATATGATTCTATATGGGTGATTGTGGACAGGCTAACTAAAGTAGCCCACTTTATTCCAGTGAAGACCACTTATTCAGGAGCTAAGTTGGCAGAGTTGTACATGGCACGGATTGTATGCTTGCATGGTGTGCCAAAGAAGATTGTGTCAGATCGAGGATCACAGTTTACCTCTCGATATTGGAAGCAGTTGCACGAGTCATTGGATACGAGATTGAATTTTAGTTCGGCTTACCATCCCCAGACTGATGGGCAGACTGAGAGGACTAACCAAGTACTGGAAGATATGTTAAGAGCTTGTGCTCTTAAGCATGGTGGAAGTTGGGATAAGAGTCTACCGTATGCGGAGTTCTCATATAATAATAGCTATCAGGCCAGTTTGAAGATGTCACCGTTTGAGGCTTTGTATGGCAGAAAGTGCAGGACTCCCTTGTATTGGAATCAAACTGGTGAAAGGCAGTTGTTTGGACCTGAGATCATACAAGAAGCAGAGGAACAAGTTCAGCAAATAAGGGAGAATTTGAGAACTGCACAGTCCAGGCAGAAAAGTTACGCTGATACCCGGAGAAGACTACTTGAGTTTAAGGAGGGTGATTATGTCTATTTGAAGGTGTCACCACTCCGGGGTATGAGAAGATTCAAAGTCAAAGGAAAGTTGTCCCCTCGTTTTATTGGACCCTTCTTAATCTTGAAGCGAGTGGGAGAAGTTGCATATCAATTGGAATTACCGGATCATCTCGCGGATGTTCATGATGTATTCCATGTATCTCAGCTGAAGAAATGTCTCAGGGTGCCTGAAGAACAGTTGCCAATGGAAGATCTTAGTGTTCAAGAGGACCTGACTTATGCTGAGTACCCGATCAAGATTTTGGATACTTTGACTCGAGTCACAAGAAATAAGGTTATAAAGATGTGCAAAGTTCAATGGAGTCACCATGGTGAAGATGAAGCAACTTGGGAAAGAGAAGAAGAGCTTCGGATAGATTTTCCCCACCTTTTCTCTAGTTCTTCTTAAATCTCGAGGGCGAGATTATTTTTAAGGGGGGTAGGATTTGTAATACTCGAGTTGTATACCAAGAGTAATAAATGGAGCTCCTCATTTTGTATGTCTTATTTGCATCATAAAAAGAGCACTTATGTAATTGAGAGTGACTAAATAAAACAATTATGCTAAAATAAAGAAAAAGTGCATTTGTTGGAGTTTTATGTGTTGTGCATTAAATAAACCATGAGGATAAAAATAATAAGGTATTAATTATGTGAAACTTGATTTAACCCTAAATTTGAAATTAAGGTTTTGAAAATAAGGAAAAGAGAAGAGATAGGTAAAAATAAATAAAATGTATAAATAATTACCTTCAGTCTTAGTATTTCTAATGGCAAAAATAAAGTTTATAAAAGAGGATCCACAAAAGTTTGAACTAATTCAAATTTGGTTTGAAAATGAAGAAAGAAAACAGAAAAATAAAAAGAAAAAGATAAAAACCATAACTGGGCTTCCCTCCTCAGCATTCGGCCCACCAAGGGGGGGAATCCCGCGCGGCCCATCTCCTACACGTGGGAAGCGCCGACCGGTGGGCCCCTTTCGTCAGCCTCCCTTACGCCGCACGCCGTCTCCACCGTTCTCTCACTGCCGCTGGGGCCGGTTCGTCAGCTCCACAACGGACTGCCGCAACTCTCGTTCACTGATCCGCGGGACCCACACGAGATCCGTTCACCGCGCCCGCCTCGCGACTGAGACACAGTGCTTGCATGTGGGCCCGGTACTGTATCTCCTTGCATCAGTCACTGACGGAAGGGCCCAAGTGGTCAGTTCCGTCCTCAACTGAACTCCGAGCATGGCGGCTTGCGCGGTCGTCGCGCGGGTGGTTGACGCGCTCGCCACATCACGAATTTATAGGGTGCTACGACCCGGGCTAGCCTATCTCCCCTCTTCCCCCTACCCTCGCGACCACCACCATTGTCGAGTGCGTGCGCGGAACAACACAGAGAGAGAGAAGGAGTAGTCCCGCCGCCGCCGCCACGGATTTGTGGTCCCTTCGCCGTTTCGGCCTCAGATTGTGATCGGAGCTTGTCGCCAGGGTATACCGCTTGATTCTGGAGCTTCCTCGCGTGACTTGGGTGACCTGGCGCGGGTGAATCGCTCGCCGGACTTCGGCTTTGGCGGCCGGACCGCTGCGCTGCGAGGGCAGGCTTCCTCAGAGTTTAATCGCTGGTATATTACCCACTCCCATCCTCGTTGTCCTACCCGCTCTGTATTGCGCCATTTAATTTGGAGATTTCGCCGGGGAATCGGCTACTTGGTGTCCGCCGGCGATGGCGCGGCGTGGGTTGGGGCGGCGCCGCCGTCCCATTGAGCTGGGAAGGGGGAAAACGTCGTGGACCGTTAGATCGTGAGATAACGGCCCGGATTAGAGTACCGATAACGTTTCACCTCGTTTCAATCCGAGCCGTTGATCCGCGATCCTGCGGATCATGTTAGAACTGGCTTCATTAAATCTAGACCGTCGCTTTTAGATCCAGTGGAACAGATTGTGTACCGTTTCGATTTTAGATGAGACTAATCCGAGCCATCCACTTAAAATCGGACGGCCAGGGATAGCAGATACCTCTTCGCGGGGCAGTTTTTTTTCTAAAGAGCCCCCACAGAATCGTAAAACCAACCCGCGGTCCATTTGTCACTGTTCTCTGTGTCTAGGAGATATTGCGCAGAGGCCCCTGAGTTTTCTGGAAATTGACGCCCAGTCCAGAGATATTTAAAAACAGAGAAATAATATTAGAAATTCATTTTTAATACAAAAACAAATCTAGAAACTTGTAAAATGCATAGAAAATTCATTTTAGCTCCAAATTGAGTCATTCCAATTTCTAAAATTTTGTAATATTATTCTATATCATTTAGAATCACTGTTTTGACATGAACTCTGTTAGAAAATAAATTTATCATCTAATCCTATTATAATCACCTTAAATCTTAGAAAATTCATAACTTGAAGTATATAACTCCAAATTTAGTGATTCCAGTTCCTATGGTTTCATTTTAATGTGTAGATTTTTACTGTATATTTCATTCATCTGTTTGGTGTGATGTTGATTTTGGCTATACTATGTATGTATTGTGTTGATGCGAGTAGACGAACAAGCCACTGTGGAAACTGAGGTTCAGCAGGTAGAGATAGCTGAGCAGGAACTCATTACAGGCAAGTTGTGCCCTTGATCACTTACTTTTCCCAGCCATGTTCTTATTAATTTTAATGATCTGCATAGGTTAATTTTGATGGGAACCTTTATGTACCCCAGTTTTGATTACCTCTATACCTTGTTCACCCCTGGAATATTTTTGGGTAGTATTTGCTATTGCTTTATGTGGATTGGGTATGGAGATTCATTATTCATGATTATTCTGTTATTATTTTGTTATTATTGTTGTTCATGTTAAGATCATTAAATTAATGGGAACATGGAGCGACCACCCGGGAAAACAGTGCTACCACAAGGGTAGTATGGGATGCCCTTGGATGATTAATTAGGAAAGCTAGTGGAAGACTACCTTACCCGAAAGGGGCAAGGGCAGTAGGGGAGAGGTCAGTGCGGGGAGGTCCCTGGTTGATTTTGCTGCGATGGCTATCAGCCAGGAACCCTTTACTGGATCTTCCCATAAACTGTAGCGGGTTTTCGGAAGCTAGTGGAACTTTGTAAAGGCCTCGTAGTGGATCCCTAGCCATTCACCTCGGTAGTGTCTAAGGGCCTTGCAAACCCAGGCGACATGGGATACACGACTTGTGGGTAAAGATGCGCAACCTCTGCAGAGTGTAAAACTAGTATACTAGCCGTGCTCACGGTCAAGAGCGGCTCGGACCCTCACATGATTAACTATGGAACCTAAATTTAATTGGACATTTGCATCGCATTTGGGATTATTTTACTATTACTGTTCTTTATTGTTATTAAGGTTTGGTATTTACTTACACTTAGTAATTGCTAATAAAATTTTGACCAACTTATAAAAGCAATGCTCAGCCTTAGCCTTTATTCCATTGATCAGCCTTACACTACATGAACTCCCACCTTTGGTGAGTTCATGCCACATTATTCCCCACGACTTGTTGAGCTATGATCGTATGTGAGCTCACTCTTGCTGTCTCACACCCCCCCCCCACAGGAGAAGAACAGGTTGTTGAAGAGGAGCTGCCTAACACCGAGGAATTCGATCTGATCTAGGTGGCGTTTCTCAGTCGGCATTGGCGCCATCGATCCTTAGTTCGTTTTATCTTTATTATTTTATTTTGTAATAAGACTTCCGCTATGTAATAAATACTCTGATGTTTTATGACATTTATCTCTATACACTCTGTTATTATATATGTTGTCTTCTTGGCGCATGTATGAGATGCACCCGGCTTTGTTCTTTAAAACCGGGTGTTACAGGTCTTCAAGGGGGCTCGAGCGGTTTCTCGAGTGCCTCTCCGTAAGGACCTGTTCTTTGGATGACCGCCCGGGAAAACAGTGCAACCATGAGGGTGGAATGGGGTGCCCTTAGCTGAATAATTAGAGGATCCGGGGTGTAGTTCGCTTAGCCGTCGTGCCGTCAATGGGGCTCGGTGTATGCGGCTCGCTCTGCCAAGTTTGGGTTCGCCCCTTGGGGAGGAGTGCAGTGCATTTAGGAAACCTAACGGGCGACTACAGCCCTGGGAATCTTTGTAAAGGCTACGTAGTGATGCCCTGCTGGGTCACCTTGGTAGTGATCAATGGAGAGTCATGATCTCCGGGCAGAAAGGGAATCACGGCTTGTGGGTAAAGTGCACAACCTCTGCAGAGTGTTTGAAAACTGATATATCAGCCGTGCTCGCGGTTATGAGCGGCCAACGGAGCTCCAGTGATTAGTGGTACTTGATCAGAGATACTTTGGTTTACAGGTGGCAATGAGACTGATGGTTCTGGTTATGAATATGGTGCTGGTAAGTGGTATTCTTTCCGTTTGGAAAGGGTACATCGGGCTAATAACTTGGGTTAATGCTAAAACCTGGCTTTCTATTAGTAAATAATAATCTGACCAACTAAAAGCAACTGCTTGACTTATCCCCACAAAAAGCTAGTCCACTATAGCCAAACAGGATACTTGCTGAGTATGTTGATGTGTACTCACCCTTGCTCTACACACCAAACCCCCCATCCCCAGGTTGTCAGCATTGCAACCACTGCTCAGGCGAAGATGAAGCTGTGGAAGGAGACTTCCAGGAGTTCCAAGACTACGACGAGTTCTAGGCGTGGGTTAGCGGCAACCCCCAGTCGGCTGCCTGTGAAGGCTGCATTTATCTACGTTTCTTTTCCGCACTTTGATTTATTGTAAGGACTATATGGACGTCTCAGACGTATGATGTAATCAACTATTATTTCCCTTTTTAATACTATTTTGAGCACTGTGTGATGATGTCCATGTTATGTAACTGATGTGTACGTGAATTACTAATCCTGGCACGTACATGGTTCGCATTCGGTTTGCCTTCTAAACCGGGTGTGACAAGTTTCTACACAAAATACTCTATAACTTCGGTATTCAATGGATAATTAAATTTTGCCATCTATAAGTTCTAAAACATCTGACAAGATAACTGACTGAATCTGTTCCAGATAGTAGCATAGTTGACTTCAAAATTTGATATCTCCCAAACTACTCAACCAAAAATTATGAAATTCTGCTGGCAGTAAGAACTTTTATCCCTCTACAAAAGTCTCCATAGTTGGAAGAGCCAATTCGGCCATTTACTAGATGAAACCTACCAGTTAACAGACCCGCTCATTTTTGTCAGGCAAACAGGAACAGCCACAGTAAAACAAACATAACTGGAGTTTCAAAATTCATATGAATGCACTCTTTAACAATTTGGAAAGCTTATGAAAGTATCTACAACTTCTTTTACCAACCTAAAGTTTAATTATGTTGATAAAATAGTCTAAATCTTAAGAGAACAGATTCTGCACAAAATTATGAGACTGAAAAACTGCTATAATCAATCTGCAATTACTTTCTGATATGATGTCCGATTGAGGTGTTCTTCGCGACCACAGAAAGATCTCAAAATTATCTACAACTCATATATAGAATTTTTATTTTTTTGAGGCAACTAAGAGCACGAAATACTGGCATGAACAGAAACTGTCGAATCTGCCATTCTGCATAAAACTAAATTCGAGATCAAAACCTAACCCCACATCTAATCCAACCTCTAATCCTTTAATCCCCATGATCCACAACCTCCAAAAGCACATAATTACAGGGAGGAACAAGGATTTCATCCATACCTAGGGTTTTCCCCAAGAAAATCTTCAAGAAGAGATGGGGAAGAACATCTCCTTGATCCTCTGTCCCTCTTCAATTCAACGTGCTCCTCCTCTTCTCGATCCTTGCTGCATGGGGGGAGATCTAGAGGGTGGAGGAAGCCATGGAGAGGGTAGAGGGCGGCTGCCCAAGGGGAGGAGAGGAAGAGGGAGGGGGCGGCGGCCAAAGGGGTGGAAAGGGGTGGGGGCGGCTGCAACAATTGGGAGAAGGAGAGGGGGTCGGCTAGGGTTGGGAAGGAGGGGGGCTCCCATCCATTGGATAGAGATCAAAGGCCCGAACATGCTCTCCCATCTAAGCTCCCGACCCCAGCGGAAAAAAATGCCAAAAGATCTACTGTTTCCCTGATGAATGCCTCCCGAAACTCCAAACCCCAATGCCACAGAACATGAAAGAAAAGAGAAAAAGAAATTTAACTTCTTTTCAGAAAATTGGTATATCACAATTCTATTCATCCTGGAAGCACTAAGATGTATCATGATCTAAAGCAGCATTATTGGTGGACTAAGATGAAGATTGAAATTCCACGCTATGTGGCGAGATGCGACACTTGCAGACGTGTCAAGGCCATAGATATGAAAATTGCTGGTCCATTGCAATCATTACCGATCCCAACATGGAAATGGGAGGATATCAGCATGGTCTTTATTGTGGGATTGCCCAGGATAACAAAAGGATATGATTCTATTTGGGTTATAGTTGATCGACTTACCAAGATAGCCCATTTTCTGCCCGTCAAGATAGATCATCCAGTTGCTGTCTACGCCCAATTATATATTACTCATATTCTTAGTCTGGATGGGGTTCCAAAGACCATAGTGTCGGATCGTGGGCCGCAATTTGTAGCCAAGTTTTGGGAAGCACTGCATAAATCCCTGGGTACCAAGTTACTCCACAGTTCGGCTTATCATCCTCAAACTAGTGGGCAGACTGAGAGAGTAAATCAAATACTTGAAGATATGTTGCGAGCATGTGTTCTGGAATTCCCACAAAAATGGGATGACTGCTTACCATTAGCAGAGTTCTCATACAATAACAGCTATCAAGAGAGCATCAAAATGGCACCCTTTGAAGCTTTGTATGGACGACGGTGTCGTACTCCGTTAAACTGGTCTGAACCAGGAGAAAGATGTTTTTTCAGGCCTGATATGGTAAAAGAAACCGAAGAGAAGGTTCAACGAATAGTTCATAATTTAAAAGAAGCCCAAGCTCGCCAAAAGAGTTATGCAGACAAACGACATCAACCCTTATACTTTCAAGTTGAAGATTATGTCTACCTGAAAGTCTCACCAATGAAGGGTGTATCTCGTTTCGGGGTAAAAGGGAAGCTTGCACCCCGGTACATTGGTCCTTTTCCTATCCTTGAAAGATATGGACCAGTGGCATACCGACTCCAATTACCTGAAGCATTGTCTGTTGTGCACAATGTGTTCCACGTATCTCCATTGAAGAAGTGTCTCCGGGTTCCAGATCGAAATGTTGAAGTAACGGATGTTGCCTTAGAACCAGATTTGACATACTCAGAACATCCAGTTTGGGTCTTGGATCAAAAGGACAGAATTACCCGAAGGAGAACTCTCAAGTTTTATAAGATACAATGAAACCAACACACGGAAGACGAAGATACTTGGGAAACTCAAGACTTCTTAGAAAAGAATTTCCTAGGCTTTTTAGCTTCATGTAAATTATAAGATATGTACACTTGTTGTAATAGAGGAATGAACCCCATACCACCCCTGCCTTGTACCAAAAATAAAGAAATAAAAATGTGACACGTTTTCTTTTCCATTACTTGCCCTAGGACTTTTAAATCTCGGGACGAAATTCTTTTATGGGGGGAAGGATGTCACACCCCTGGTGTTACTGTCACTAACACTTGAGCATAATGTTGGGGACTTGTTCTCAAATGCTTCGGCTTGGTAGAAGGCAAAAACACAAGCGTGACGTACGAGCGTGTACAGGTCAGCGTGAACAGTACTGAGGTACTGTTCATCTATTTATAGACACAGGACACAACCTGTGAAGAATTACAATTATGCCCCTCATAAAAGTTTACAACATTGACTCAGACCTTTATGGATTAAAAGGTCATTCTATCTTTAAGTCGGTTTATAATACCGAAGCTTCATGAAGAGGAACCTTCGGTCATCTCCCGCGGATAGCTTCATCCAAAGCTGCTTCTTCCTACAAGACCTTCGGCGCGACGAAGCATAGCCCCAACAGTAGCCCCTTTCGCGGCGCTAGATCGTTTTTCGTAACGAGCTTGATCCGTGAAAAAAGTCTCTTAAGCTTCGGGAAGCCGAAGGTCCAAAAAACACCTTCCCTGAGCTCGTTGTCGAGAAACGATTCAGTTTCCGAGCGCGTGGCAGTCCCACCTTGCAGAGTTACTGTTTGGTCTCTGCGGTCCACCGCGCAGTGAGTGCAGGCGACTGTCCGCCTGGTGTAAAAATCCTGGCGTTTCGCCTTCTTACCTGCAGCACTATATAAACAGACGAGTAGGTGTGAAGTTACCACAGCATTCATTGCTATTTGCACTGTTTTGCTGCCAAAATTTTTAACCATAGCCAAAGCTTGATTCTCGGAATCGAACGAAGCTCCAACTTGAAGTCTGCTTCGTCAGAAGGAAAGACTTCGGAAGAAAAAAGTATTCAATCTCCACAAACTCAGAATTAAATGGTCAGAGTGCGATCTACCGCTAGGGTTGAGCGTGAAGGAGGCGAAGCTGAAGGCTCGGAGACTATTCCCATCTCCGAAGCAATGCAACGATCCGGACTGGTAACTTCGGAAGAAATCCCCACTGTTGAAGCAGAACAAGCAACTGCCGAAGCAGAAGATGAGAACATTGAAGAAACTGATCCCGAAGATGATTATCGTATTGCCATGCCAAGTAAGCCCAGCCACTTGGACTTCGGAAAGTCGACTGTTTCGAAGGCTGATCTCTCCAAGATGGTAAAGTCAGGTTATTTCAGTGAAAGTCAGAAGAAGCTACTTCGCTTCGGGGGGAAGAAACTACCCCGAAGCCAGAGAAGGATGAAATAGTCATTTTCAAGAGCTTTCTAAAAGCTGGGTTGAGATTCCCCCTTCATAGGATTATTGCAGATGTATTGAAGAGGTTTGGTATCTACTTTCATCAGTTGACTCCTAACGCTATCGTTAGGCTTAGTGTTTATATCTGGGCCCTCCGAAGCCAGGCGGTGGAGCCGTTTGCCGACAGCTTTTGTCGAGTTCATGGATTACATGATAACTTTGGTTGCTACAATTTTGCATATCGGAAAACCACAAAGTTTCCTGTAATCAGCTACCGAAGCAAATGGCCGGCAGGCTGGAAATCAGAATGGTTCTATGTGAGAGTTGACGAAGACAAAGAGAAGCTGGTACAAAGCCCTCTTGAATTGATCTTCGGAGAAACAAGACCACGATGCCAAATGTCATTAGAAGGTTCCACTTGGGCTGCACTGGCTGAGTTTAAAATTATTTCAGAGCATATCAGTACTAGGGACCTGGTTCAAGAGTTCTTGGCCTTCAGGGTTTTTCCTACTTTAAAAGAATGGGAAATGCCGAAGCTAGAGGGGGAGAAGAAAGAAGGGGAACTTGTGCGGTTACCTTACTATTACAAGTTTAAGAAATACTTTAAAAAACCTTGCCAAGAATGGCTGGACACAGTTGAAATAATGTGCAATGAAATACTCGGTAATTACTCCAAAAAAGAAGATCAGTTGATGACCGTGGCCTTCGGTACCCGTCCGAAGCGAAGACTGAATCGAGTGCTGGACGCCCTGGGTTTTACCCTGACTACAAAAATCTAAATAAAGGTGCCGAAGGTCGGAAAAGGAAAAGGGGAGCCGAAGCTTTAAATGAAGATGAGGAAGAACCACCAAAAAAGAAGAATATTCCGAAGAAGAAAATATCATCTCCGAAGTGAAAAGTATCTGACGAAGAGGAGACTCCCGCATCACGCTCTGCCACTGACGTGGAAGAGATTTTAAAGGTAATGACTGAATCCCTGCCTGCGAAGCTAAGTCCATTGGGGCCTCAACTGACAAAGTTTTTTCAGAAGGAAAAGGAGCCCGAAAAAACGAAGAAAACAACTAAAACAAAGAGACAAAGAATCATCGCAGTGACAGAAGTCATTGACAAGACACCACCGAGAGCTTCAGCTCAAAAGATACTAGCGGCTGAAGAAATAACAAATATTGAAGTCACACCTTCGGAGGTCGCGGCTGCCGAAGCTACCTCACCTGAAGGTTTGAACTTGGAAAGCACAATTGAACATATCGACAAAATACTGCTAGACATGGCCACAGAAGAAGCTACTGCTGCCGCCGAAGAAGCCATGGCCGTAGTGTCTGGGAAAGAAAAGGAAATTGCTGACGAAGCTTCAGAGGACGAAGCCTTCATGTTCCAAAATTTGGTTGGAGAAGAATTGTCAAAAACCGAAATAGAAGAGCTTAAAGAGTATGCCAAATCCTGCGGATATAAACCAGGAGCACTCCTCTTCGGGGGTATTGACGATGAAAAATTAGACTGCATTCGGGATCAAACTGGAGCTAAGGTCATCGGTACTCTATCAAAGAGTATCGGTTTTCCGAAGCTGGAAATGGACATTAGCCGCTACCGACGACAACATATCGTTGGTAGTTTATTTTATTCCAATTTCAAGGTGAACTACTATTCCCTTGACTTTTATTGTTTTCAATAATGTAGACCTGTCTTAACGAAGGTTGATTACGTGCAGAGCATGCTGCTGAGCAAGGCTTTGAAAATGCAGCAAGATCTGGAAGACAAAAAGCACGAGGTTATAATTGAAAATTTAGAGAGCAAAATAAAAGAGCAATTAGCTACTATTGAAAAGAAGAACTTTGAGCTTCAGGCAACTGAAGGCTTATTGGAAGAAGCCGAAGCTAAAATAGCAGAATTGAATACGAAGCTTCTCTGCCAATCTAAACAGTTTGAACAAGAAAAACAAGAACTAAATGCGAAACTTGAAGCCGAAGTCCAAGAAAATTCAGTTTTGAAAAAATTATTGGCGAGCCTTCAAGATAAATGTTTGGAATTTAGCAACAAATGTATTGAACGACTGAGAAAAATCTTCCACTCAGTTGGAGCTAGCAGTGAGAAATTCACCCCGTCAGCTGAAGATTTACCAAAGACCTTCGAACATATTGAAGGTGAAATTGATGAGCTTGACGAAGTTATAGCCGGGCACGGTGACTTCTGTGCCTGGGTAGCTTCTCGGGGCACTGCTGCTGCCTTCCTAAAAGCTGGCTGTGATCATGGAAAAATTGTCAATAGGCCCAATTTCACTCTATCACCAACAATTTTAGATGATATTCCTGACCTCGCCCGAAGCATTTCTAACAGATTTGTAAAGATGATATGGACAAAAGGCAGGCGAGAAAAGGCTGGAGACGAAGCTCGGAGTCATCTTAAACCAGTAAGAAATCATACCTTGTGCTTACCTTTTCCTTCAATCTTGGTTTTGACCCACAACAACTTAATTCATGTAGGATGACGAAGCCGAAGTTGATGATTAAAAAGAGTGACGCCGAAGCTAAAATCCCTCGAAGATCAAGTAGGAGTAGACTGTAGACAGACTCAGGAAACTTTTGAGATAACTTGTGTAAATGTAACTAAACTTGTCTTTAATGAGTTTCGTTCATACCTTGTATTATGCTCTTACCCTTCTATTGATGTATGTGAAGTGCTTTGTTGTGGACGAAATTATCTTTTTTGAGCCGAAGGCGAAAAAACACCTTCCCTTCTTTTCGTACACAGCGAAGCATAGAAAACAACATTTCCCTTTCTTCCGAAGCTCTCCTTTTTGTACGCGAAGAAGCTCTTCTCTTATGCCGAAACAACCACTTATGCCATGATGATGATTATCCTATATATGCCTGGATGAATGTTTATGAATGCAAATGCTATGATGTAATGTGATGTGCGAATGAATGTCCAAACACATATCCGAAGCCATACCCTCAGCCATTATTTCCTTAGAAACAATCACACATCAGCTCTGCATTCCCTTAGGAACGACTTTGGAGCTTCTTCGCCTTTTACTTTCGGCGTAATCAGCGTTGACTTTTCGCTGTAAGCTCTGCATTCCCTTAGGAACGACTTTGGAGCTTCTTCGCCTTTTACTTTCGGCGGAATCAGCGTTGACTTTTCGCTGTAAGCTCTGCATTCCCTTAGGAACGACTTTGGAGCTTCTTTGCTTTTTCAGTTTTCGGCACTCAATGGTGCGTTCTCAGCTTTTACATTTACATTCCTTGGGGGATTTTGCTCTTATAGAACTAAAAAAGGAAATTACATATGATGGCCCCATTAAAAACCTTTCTCCCCCTTTAGAAAGGAAAAGGGTGCCATGAAAAAGAAAAGAAAGACATAAAAAGTTACATCAAGTTATACATAATATCGCCGAAGCTCATCCGCGTTCCAAGATCTTGGAATTTCGTTGCCGTCCATGTCCTTCAATCTGTATGAACCAGGTCTTGACGAAGATGCTACTAAGAAAGGTCCCTCCCATTTCAACTGTAACTTGCCCAATGTGTCTGGGTTGGCCACTCTCCGAAGCACCAAGTGTCCCGGCTCAATATTTTTTAGCCGAACTTTTCTATCTCGCCATTTGACTGTTTCGGCTTGGTATTTATTGATATTCTCCACAGCTTGAAGCCTGATCCCTTCTAAAGCATCTTTTTCCACAAAACAAGCATCTTCAGGACCTGATTCTGTCGAAGCTACTACTCTTATTGATCCAGTTTTAGCTTCTTCCGGAGTTATTGCTTCGTCACCGAATAATAACTTGAATGGAGTAAAGCCTGTAGACCTTGATGTTGTTGTATTGTGGCTCCACACCACTTTGGTTAACTGATCTGGCCACTTTCCCTTGGGTTGATTGAAGATTAACTTCATTATTCCTGTCATTATGATGCCGTTGGCTCTTTCAACGAGCCCATTTGACTCCGGATGCCTGACTGATGCAAAATGGATCTTCGTGCCAATTTGATCACAGAAATCTCTGAAAGCTTCGGAGTCGAATTGTGTTCCATTATCTACAGTGATGGCCTTTGGTACCCCGAAGCGACAAACAATATTCTGCCAGAAAAACTTTTGGACAGTGGCCGAAGTTATTGTGGCTAATGGCTTTGCCTCAATCCATTTAGAAAAATACTCCACAGCCACTATAACATATCTTAAATTCCCTTGGGCCGGTGGTAATGGACCTAACAAGTCAAGGCCCCACCTTTGCAATGGCCAGATGGGTTGTATGAGCTGTGTTAAAGACGAAGGTTGTTTTTGATCTCTTGCACATTTCTGACAACCTTCGCACTTTTGAACTAATTCCGCTGCATCCGAAGCTGCCTTCGGCCAATAAAACCCTTGGCGGAAAACTTTTCCAAGTAACGGCCTAGATCCAATGTGAGATCCACACAGGCCTGCATGTATTTCTTTCATCAACTCTATACCTTCGGTTCTAGATAAACACTTGAGTAGCGGAGCGCAAACTCCATGCTTGTACAACTCCCCTTCTATCATGACATATGGACGGGCTCTTGCCTCTATCCTCCTGTTATAAGCTTCGTCATCTGAAAGGAACTTACCCTGAAGGTAAGAGATGATCTCAGTTCTCCAATCTTCACTATAAACAGGAGATATGTTGAGGACTGCTCTTTCAAGGAGTTCCACTGAAGGTGCCTTTATTGTTTCGAAAAACACATCCGAAGGTAAAGGCAGCCCCTGTGCTGCTGACTTAGCTAGCAAATCAGCATGCTTATTTTGTCCTCGAGGGATATTTTTGACAGAAAATCCTTCGAAGGAAGCTTCGATTCTTCGGACCGTGTCTAGATATTTTTCAAGCTTCGGATCTTTAGCCTTGCAACTCTTGTCGATATGACCCGAAACAACCTGGGAATCAGTTTTAAGGATGGCCCTTCTGATTCCCATTGCTTTTAATTTCCGAAGGCCCAAAAGCAGGGCTTCGTACTCAGTAATATTGTTTGTACAGCTAAAATCGAGTCTTGCCGCATAACAAGTTTTAACTTTGGATGGTGAGACCAACACAGCGGCTGCTCCTGCTCCGAAGGTTCCCCAAGACCCATCGCAAAACACTGTCCACACTTCGGCATCTTTATTTGTTTCTTCATCCTGAGCCCCTGGCGTCCAATCGGCAATGAAATCTGCCAACGCTTGAGACTGGATCGAGGATCTATGCACATAATCAATGCAAAATTCATTGAGCTCTGTAGCCCATTTTCCAATCCATCCAGTAGCTTCTCTATTTCTCATAATATCCTTCAACGGTTGCGAAGAAGGAACAATAATATTGTATGCTTGAAAGTAATGCCGAAGCTTCCTGGATGCCATCAAAACAGCATATAATACCTTCTCCAATTCTGTATAGTTTTTCTTTGATACACTAAGGACTTCAGATACAAAATACACTGGAACCTGCTTCTTGACTTGGCCATCGAGCTTCTCCTGGACAAGTGCTGGACTTACTGCTGAGTGCGAAGCTGCCACGTATAACAACAAAGGAGCCCCTGGCGTTGGTGGAGTTAATGTTGTTAAATCTATCAAATATTGCTTCAGTTCTTCAAAGGCTTTTTGTTGACTTGATCCCCATTGAAAGACTTCGGCTGATTTCAGCACTTCGAAGAATGGTAAATTTCTTTCTGCTGATCTGGATATGAATCTATTGAGAGATGCCAGCCTCCCTGTCAATCTTTGGGCCCCCTTTCTTGTAGTTGGTGGCTCCATTCGAAGTATAGCTTCAATTTTACTTGGATTAGCTTCAATTCCCTTTGTTGAAACCAAGCATCCAAGAAATTTTCCCTTCTTTACTCCGAAGACACATTTTTCTGGATTCAGCTTTAAGCCAGCTTGTCTGAAACTGGCGAAGGTCTCCTGCAAATCAGCAATATGATTTTCCTGTTTCGTGCTTTTTACAATGATGTCATCGACATAAGTTAGCACATTTCTGCCTATCTGAGACTGGAGGACCTTCGCAGTCATTCTGCTGAAACTTCCTCCAGCGTTTTTGAGCCCCTCAGGCATCCGAAGATAGCAATATGTGCCACTTGGGGTTATGAAGCTAGTCTTCGGCTCATCTTCCTTCTTCATCCAGATTTGGTGATAGCCTGAGTAACAGTCTAGCAGACTCATGAGCTCTGAAGAAGCTGCTGCGTCAACTAAAGAGTCTATCCTTGGCAATGGGAATTCGTCCTTCGGACAAGCCTTGTTGAGATCTGTAAAATCGATACACATTCTCCACTTGCCATTGGCCTTCTTTACCATAACAGTGTTAGCTAGCCATTCTGGGTACTTTACTTCTCTGATAACTCCTGCACTGAGGAGTCTTTTTACTTCATTACGAGCACCTTCGGCCTTATCATCGGACATTTTCCGAAGCCTCTGCTTTCGGGGTCTGAAGGATGGGTCAACATTGAGCGAATGTTCAATAACATCCCAGTTTACTCCGCAGAGGTCATTAGCTGACCATGCAAAAACATCTTTGTTGTTGAACAAAAACCTTATCAAGGTTTTCTCCTGCTCTTCGGATAATTGAGAGCCCAACAGCACCTTCTGCTCTGCTATGTCCTCACATAAGAGCATGGGCTTCGGCTGATCTGCTGAAGCTGCTTTCTCCCTTCTGAATTTGTACTGTTCACAAGCTTCAGCTCCATCTATGTTATGGATTGCTTTTGAGTCAGTCCAGCTTCCTTCGGCCCTTCTGGCAGCTTCCTGACTTCCATGAATAGCGATGGGTCCTTGATCCGAAGGTATCTTCATGCAAAGATAGGCAGGATGAAGAATTGCTTCGAAAGCATTGAGGGTGCCACGGCCAATAATTGCATTGTAAGGGTATTCCATGTCAACAATGTCAAACACAACTTGCTCAGTTCTAGTGTTGTTGATGAACCCGAAGGTCACTGACATGGTGATCTTGCCTAGCGCTACAATCTGTCTTCCTCCGAAGCCACAGAGAGGGTGCGTAGCATCATGAATCTTATCTTCTGGCTCTTGCATTTGCCTGAAGGCCTTAGCAAATATGATATCAGCTGCACTGCCTGTATCAACTAAGACATTGTGAACCAGAAATCCTTTGATAACACAAGAGATAACCATGGCATCGTTGTGTGGGTAATCCTTGAGTTGAAGGTCCTCTTGGGAGAAGGTAATAGGAATGTGAGACCATCTCGACTTGATGAAGGGTCCTTGCACCCCAAATGTTGTACCCTTCTCTGTGCTTCTTTCTTCTGCTTCTTGTTGGCTGGCTCTGAACATGAACCGCCTGTTATCGGAAGAAGCAGCTTCGGAGCCGAAGCAGCTCCAGCTTGATCGTTGAACGCAGCCATCAGCTCAAAAAAAGTGGAAGTGAGTTCACCGGAGGTGGGCGCCAATGTTGGGGACTTGTTCTCAAATGCTTCGGCTTGGTAGAAGGCAAAAACACAAGCATGACGTACGAGCGTGTACAGGTCAGCGTGAACAGTACTGAGGTACTGTTCATCTATTTATAGACACAGGACACAACCTGTGAAGAATTACAATTATGCCCCTCATAAAAGTTTACAACATTGACTCAGACCTTTATGGATTAAAAGGTCATTCTATCTTTAAGTCAGTTTATAATACCGAAGCTTCATGAAGAGGAACCTTCGGTCATCTCCCGCGGATAGCTTCATCCAAAGCTGCTTCTTCCTACAAGACCTTTGGCGCGACGAAGCATAGCCCCAACAGTAGCCCCTTTCGCGGCGCTAGATCGTTTTTCGTAACGAGCTTGATCCGTGAAAAAAGTCTCTTAAGCTTCGGGAAGCCGAAGGTCCAAAAAACACCTTCCCGCCAATGTTGGGGACTTGTTCTCAAATGCTTCGGCTTGGTAGAAGGCAAAAACACAAGCGTGACGTACGAGCGTGTACAGGTCAGCGTGAACAGTACTGAGGTACTGTTCATCTATTTATAGACACAGGACACAACCTGTGAAGAATTACAATTATGCCCCTCATAAAAGTTTACAACATTGACTCAGACCTTTATGGATTAAAAGGTCATTCTATCTTTAAGTCGGTTTATAATACCGAAGCTTCAAGAAGAGGAACCTTTGGTCATCTCCCGCGGATAGCTTCATCCAAAGCTGCTTCTTCCTACAAGACCTTCGGCGCGACGAAGCATAGCCCCAACACATAACATCATGAGCATCCGCATATCATGTGATTGTTACACTTAGAATGCATTCACTAGGCAAAAATTTCAAACAAGTTGTATTGATGTGACTAGTCATGGGTAATAGGATAGGGTATTTAACCCTGAACTGAGCTTAGGGTGTCAATAAAGCCCAAATGAGTTAAATTCTCAAAACTTATTAGAGATCGTCATAAGATATCAACTCTAATAGGAATTGATATCATCCAAACCCTAGAAGTACCAAAAACGCTAAACAAAACCCTCAAAACCCCTGGATTAAAACCCTAGGGGGCTAAGTGTAAAATTTGTACACTTTTGGACTAAAGTGCAAAAACAAAGATAATATCACACCACAAATGATGTGCTTCTCATATTCAAGGATTTACAAGTGAAAATGTGGGGTTTGGACTTATTTGCAAAAAGCACCACTTAAACCCTATTGAGTTAAGTCTGAATTTCAGTGAATGGGGTCAACTTTGAAGCCCTGTACCTTCAAATTTATAAGGATTTTGACCTAGGTCAACACATCAAATTTGTAGAGCTATATAAGGAGAACAAATTTTATTAAGTAAGTAAGCCTTAGTGCTACACGGAAATGGGCTCTGCAAATAGCTCTATCAGGCACCCTAATGAGAATTCTGATCGTACAGTGGACTTAACGAGATCACAGGTGCAGTGCATCTTGCCGCCGGCGACCCCTGCGCCTGGATTCACGCTGGCGAGGTGATTCGTGCTCATCGGTGCCTAGATAAGGCTTCAAGGTGAAAAGATCCTCACCGCGGATGAGCTCGAAGCCACTGTTCCACCCTATGTCGTGCCCACTTGCACTGGCGACGTGGTGCAGTGGCCGTCGTCGAGGCATACGCCGCCTGCCGTGATCGCGACACGCCCCGACCCTTTAACCGCGTCGCAATGAGTCATCGCAACCCACCCGTTCAACGCTAGTGAGCTTGCCACGGTGAACGCCATGAATTGCCAGCGCCAGTGACCTCTTCCTTCTCTGACCGCTACCGCTCCATCCCAAATTCACAGTCCACCGCCCCAGAACCCCAGGCCGAAAATTGCTTTTACTTTGACATCTGTGCAGCATAGCCTGACTCACCTATAACACAAGGCAAGCCCCGGTGCATTTGCCACCTCCTTGCTATTTAAAATCTTTCTCACTTGCTTGATGCATTAGGTGATAGGAGTTATGTGCTAAACAAATTGATGCATTTCCTTCCTTGAGAATTTGATTATCTTTCCTTGATCCCCTATTTTACAAAAAGGTTTTTCTTATGCTTAGCTTTGCTCTAGAAAAACAAAATGTTTTGTTTTGACAAAAGATGATGCTTCAAGTGGGTTGGATGTTTTCAAAAATAAAACTTGATGGTGGATCCATCATGGCCGTGATGGGTTCAACATCAGAAAAGATGTACCTCTGCGAGGTACCAAACTTTGGGTTTGAAATGATAAAGCTGAGACCGGGTGGTTGACTTGCACGAGAAGAGAATCTCAGTGTAGTGTCTCCGTCTAAGTCGACTAAGAACCGTCTCGATGTAGGCCTGCTGACCGAGGATCCTTGAACTGGTCACATGCCTCATCATGGGTAAGCTTTGCCTCGGGCAGACTAATACCAGAATAAGATAACACGCAATGGGAGTGGAGAGATGGCGAGAGTAGCGTGTACCCTCCGTGGCAAGAGGCTGGATGGTGGTGTATCTATGCTCTCGGTTGGCGTGAACCTGATCTGGTCTTAAGAACCCTGGTGGCGAGTTGACATATGCAAGGGTTAAGTGCTACATATGTCGTGTGATTGGAGATCCTCAGCTGAGTATTAATCGATTCAGATCGCCGTTACTTCTCGGACATGAAGACTTGGTCACTAACTTACACGTAGCATTCTAGTGAATAAGAAGGGTTGATAAGAAATTGGCTAGTGTAGGTCAAGTGTTTGAACTAGGGTAGAAAGAACTCTAGATGCAGGTAACTTTACTTAACCTGACAAGTAAAACTGGATTTTTAAGGATCCACTATTAGTAAGCATTTCTGCAAACAGAGTCTTTGACCCTTGATAAGCCTTACCATGTCTCCCAAAAAGCCAACATATCCTTGAGAGTCTTTTTATTTTGATGGGTAAGACTTGTGAAAGTACACTCCGTACTCAAGGTTTTCGAACCCATGTTGTTGTAGGTGAGGAAGCAGCAAATTTTTGTTGCTTTTGTTCCAAGGTGGTGCCTAAGGAAGAAAGTCAAGACTGAAGCCTCGGGAGGAAGTGTCCTCCTTTAAAACTTTTTACTGTTTATCGGGAGGGGTTTTTGCCTCCCAGGTTATGTAATAATATTACTCCTGCATCTTATATTTCTCTGGTCTGTAATAATCCTACTCTTTCTGTACTTTAATATAAAGTAAGTTATTGTAACTGCTTCCGCATTCTCGTTCCTCCGATGTGTTGTAATATCTGTGTGATGGGTGAAACGCTCTTGGGCAAGGTAAAGAATATAGATACCGAACTTGTCAAGTGATCAGGTGCACCTGCAGGGTTGTCTAAGGTCCTATGGACAAGGAAAACTGTAGGTGGGCCTAATGACTTGAGAGGTTCCGTTACAACAAGTCTTCGCTCTTCCCCAACGAACGCCATACGTGTCTTATGGCTAAGGAGAAGAAGGTAAGCATTCGTGATACCCCCAAGTACTCTTCTTCTAGCGATGAGGAATCTTCCGATGATGAAGTAGATTACACTGATTTATTTAAGGGTTTAGATAGAGCTAAAGTAGATAAGATAAATGAGTTAATTGATGCCCTTAATGAAAAGGATAGATTGCTAGAAAAGCAAGAGGACATTTTGTATGAGGAACATGACAAGTTTGTTAATGTTCAATAATATCTTGCTATAGAAACAAAAAGGAATGAAATGCTATCCTCTGAGTTGTCTACTTGCCATGAATCTGTTTCTAGTTTAAAGAATTTAAATAATGAATTAAATGCTAAGCTAGAGGAAGTTAATAAAACTAGTTCATATGTAGAGCATGTTACTATTTGTAATAGATGTAAGGATTTTAATATTGATGCCTGTAATGAACATCTTATTTCTATTGCTAAATTAAACAATGAGGTGGCAAGTCTTAATGCTCAACTTAAGACTTGCAAAGTTGACTTTGATAAATTAAAATTTGCTAGGGATGCCTACACTATTGGTAGACACCCCTCAATTAAGGATGGACTTGGTTTTCGAAGGGAAACCAAGAACTTAACAAGTCAAAGGATTCCCATTCTCAACAAAGAGAAAGGGAAGGCTCCTATGGCCAGTAGTCCTCAAAGGAACCATGTTTTATTTATGATAAGAAAATTGCTAGCCATTCTCATTATAATAAGAGTTATGTTCATAACGCTTATAATGATTCACACGCTATGTTTGACTCTAGCTCCACCATTATTCATGGTAGAAATAGGCCTAGGAGAAATCATGTTGTATCTCATGCGCCTGGGAGAATGTGCAATGAACCTTCTACTATTTATCCTTGTTGGGGGCCTTCGGCTTCCGAAGGTCCTCAAAAACATGATTTGACAATGTTTTCCAAGTATGTGAGCAGGCATCTTCGGAATCAGGTTACGGGTATACAAGAGCATGGTCAAGACGAAGCTTGACTGGGATGGAAGGCGATCATGACGAAGGATGAGACGATCACGAAGCTATATGCAGAAAAGCTTCGGCATGACAGCAGAAAAAAGGAACCAACTTAAAGATGAAAAGCCAAATTAGACCTCGAAGAATTACTATGGAGTTATTGATAAATGTAAAGGGCATTAATGTAATTTTACACGGGCTGCGTCTCGTGCCTATAAATAGATGAACAGTACTCCCGTACTGTTCACGCTGACTTGGCATTCGCTTTTTGCATCACGCCTGTACCTTTACCTTTCATCAATTCGAAGGTACATTTATAATCTGTTTCTATGAATTAGATAATAAAAAGAAGTTAATTGTGTTCTTTTCCATCATCTATCGAATTTATTAAGGTCTTTTCTTCATAACCTTCGTCCTGAGTTCATTATATCCGAAAGGATATAATGTTTATAAGGACGAGGGACTTTAACATTTAACACTTTTTATGTTGCCTTGTTCTTAACTTTTAGTATTTGAGAACAAGTCCCCAACATTGGCGCCCACCTCCGGTGAACTCACTTCCATTTCTTGAGCTTTGAACATCTTCGGCAAGCATCACCTTCGTCATGCCGCCGAAAAAAGCTTCAGCGACAGGGGCTGCCACTCTGCAGCCGCTGGACCCCAATCAGGACGTCCTTTCTCTTAGGGAGGCCCGAAGCCAGAAGAGGAAGGCCACCAGTCCAATGCCTCCGGAGGACGACTTGGACCAGGAAATCCAAAACCTGGAGATGCTCCATCAACAGGTGCAACGAAAGAAGGAGAAGATGGCTCGTCTAGCTGACCTTCAGAGGCAGATAGATGAAGCTTCGGAAGAGGTTCGTCATCTTGCTCAAGATGACCAGAACCGAAGGCCTCCGCAGAGAGCTTCATCAGGAGGGCTTCTACAATGAGGACGACTGGTATGAAGATTTCCATCATGAAAATTTTGCTTTTGATGATGTGTCTCCTCTATCAACAGAATTGCAGGCTACACCATGGCCCCAGTCTTACAAGCCACCCCAGCTCCCCATGTACGACGGTCATTCAGACCCGAAGCAATTCTTGATGAGCTATGAAGCAACCATATCTTCGTATGGTGGCAATACTACAGTCATGGCAAAGTCTTTTGTCATGGCCATCAAGAGTGTCGCTCAAACATGGTACTCCTCTCTTCGGCCAGGGACAATCACCTCATGGCAGAAGCTGAAGGATATGTTAATAACCAGCTTCCAAGGGTTTCAGACGAAGCCAGTTACCGCTCAAGCTTTATTCCAGTGTACCCAGGACCACGAAGAATACCTTCAGGAGTATGTCCGAAGGTTTCTGCGTCTGAGGGCACAGGCGCCAACAGTGCCCAATGAAATTGTCATTGAGGCCATGATTAAGGGACTTCGGCCGGGACCTTCAGCGCAATACTTTGTCAGGAAGCCACCACAAACTTTGGAGAAGCTGCTCCAGAAGATGGACGAGTATATTCGAGCTGACAATGACTTCCGCCAAAGAAGGGAGGAAGCATTTAGGTTCTCTGAAATGACCAGGGGCTTCGGAGGAAGATTTCATCTGAGGCACGTCAGGTCAATTCATAACTCTACTCAAAGTGATGATAGAGGGAGCCAACAGCAAAGGCCACAATACTCCTCGCAAGCTTCGGGGCAGCAGCAAAGCTCTTTTCGGCCGCCAGCGCCAAGGGGCAGAGGCGCCAGGGGCTTCGGGGGAAGATTTGGGGATCAGCCAAGAAAAATTTACTGCCTATTCTGTGGTGAAGACAAGGGTCACACCACCAGGATGTGCCATGTTACCATCCAGAAGAAAAAGGAGATAGCAGAAGATGCAGCACAACAGAGTCAGCCGAAGCAGGTCATGCATACTGCTTCGTACCATTTGCCTTACATTCCAGAATATGTAGGCAATCACCCTGCAGCTTCTGTTGCTTCGGCAAGTCAACCCAAAGCATCTTGGCAACAGCCTCCACCGCCACCAACAACACAACAAGGTCAGCAGCCAGAAGGGAGTCAGCACACTCACCTTCAGTGGGACTTCAGAGAGGAGTCCGAAGCTCGCACAGTCAATAGCACTGTGCCGGAGTCGAAGCACATTTACTGACAAATATCCTACCTCGACAGCAGCTTTTTGCATTTTCACATTCAGTATTATTTTCTTTTTAATAAGGAACAATTATGGGGAGTCTAAATGTCTTTTATCGTCTTTCAGTTTCTTGTAATAGTTTCGCTTTTTACCATAATGAAAATATATCTTCTCCATAGGCCTAAGTTGCCGAAGCATGAGAATTTATGATGGCAAGGAGGACATTCGAATTATCAAAAATTTGTTCTAAGGAATGCAATGCAATTTTTTCGAAGCAGCAAAAAGTCATTCCTAAGGGAGCGCAGTGTAAGTTTTCTGAGCCTACAACGAAAAATAAACGCTGATTCCGCTGAAAGTAAAAGGCGAAGAAGCTCCTAAGGGAGGATTACAGCGAAAAATAAACGTTGATTCCGCTGAAAGTAAAAGGCGAAGAAGCTCCTAAGGGAGGCTTATAGCGAAAAATAAACGCTGATACCGCTGAAGTAAAAGGCGAAGAAGCTCCTAAGGGAGGCTTACAGAGAAAAATCAATATCAACCTTCGACAAATATCATTTTGCACAGCATTACATCATTTGTATAGCATAACATCATACATCATAGTGCATCAACAACGCAAGAAGGGGGGTCTCGATATTGATATTCGAAGATTGTTTTGAAGAAATAGTGACAAGGCATAAAAAATAGCCGTTGAAAAGTTATACCATCGTAAAACTCTGAAATGGAAGGATCTATTGATTATTGATTTTACAAGGATTGATCATTGATTTTTACGAAGCATGAAAAGAAGGGAAGGTGTTTTTTCGCCGAAGGCTCAAAAATGGTACGTATATGATGTTTCATGCATCGTCAAAAATAGAATTATAAACAGCTAAAATGCTATATCCAAAGTTACACAATATTACACATGATACTCAGCAAGCATTACAATCTAAATGTTTTTACAGCAGCATTTAATCTTCCTTTAAGACTACTTCTGCAGCTTCATTTAGAAGCTGATCAACAACTCTATCCATGATGGCTTCGGCCATTTGTTTAATTTCGTCATCCCCCTTCGTGTGGGGGCCTGGTGATAGCTCAGCAGGTTCTGAGGGAAGAGAAGATATGGATATATTACTATTACAAACCATGAACAAGTTCGAAATCAAAAAGTTACAACAAAGAGCCAGTTATCACTAATTAATACCTATTTGCTCTTCGGGCTCTGCGCTTTTCTCAGCAGCCTCTGCTACCTTCCTAGCATCGTGGATGCCTTTTTCGCTTTTTTGAATGATTTCTTGGGCCATTTCTCGTCCGCCATTGTCCCAGATGTCGGTGAAAAATTTTCCACCAACCAGGCTTGCTTCGGCCGAGGGGTCTTTTACATCTTCGGAAGACAAGGCAGTTTCGGATTGCGCTAAAGATTTCACATGATCACAGCCTTTTCTTTCTAAAACAGTAGCAATCCCCCTGGCGCCTGAAAAAGCACATATGTCTCTGCGGCTATTCAAGATTTCCTCGAAGGCCTCAGCTTCGTGACTGATCCATTCAATCGGGCCTTCTGGATTCCCCCTTGTGAAATTTTCTTCGCTAGAGAATGCGCCAACGCTGGCGAAGCTGGATTTTATCTTCTTAACACACTCTATGGATTTGTCATAGCACCTTTTCTTGGATGCACGAAGCTCTTCAACATTTATTTCCAAATGATTTGCCCATTGATCACTAAGTTCTCGTTTTGTTTCTTCAAGTATGCGTTCTTCTTTAGCTCTGGCTAGCTGTTTTCGAAGATCTTCAATTTAGCGTTTTTGGGCTTCAGCTTGAGCCTTAGAGGTAGCTTCGTCTTCCTTTATTTTATCCACCAATGTAAGCAGAATTTTATCTTTTTCCAAAGCTTCGTTCCTCAGCTTAATAACCTCTGTTCGTAGGTTGTTGAAGGCAATATTGTAGCTCTCGTCTTCGGCATTCTTTTGCGCTCTCAAAGCGTTGCTCAGTATTAAACCCTATATGAAAAAGAATTAGTATAAGAATAAAAGAATGATTCAAAAATTATAAATTTCCAAATATACAATTCTCACACCTTCAGACTATTATATGCAAGGATATCCGCAAGATCGTCCTTCGTCATAGCGTAGAGTCCAGCTTCAAGCTTCGGAAACCCCATACTTCTAGCTATCTCCCGGCAGACAGATAATTCTTTGTTGTCTGGGAGACAGTATAAGAAGTCATCTTCGTCTGTGCCATTGAACACTAAGGCCCCCTTCGGATACTTCAGTTCTCGGGCATAGTGATTAGCTTCAAAAATCTCTTCTTCAGATAATCTCTTCCCCGAAGCATGTCGTACAATATAATCACGTATTTTGGAAGATGCTTCGGGGGCAGCAGTGCCAGTTTCTCCACTCAAAATTTGTTCTGCTATTTCTGTTTTTTCGGCTTCCAAGGATTTTACCTTGGCGGGCTCTGAAGGCCCGGCTTCAGTTTCAGACTGTGGCTTTGAGCTTCGGCGTCAAAGGTTTCAGTGTGCACTTCGGAAGTTTTAGCAATTTTCTTTGGAGTTGTGCTTGAAGATTTAATTGTCTCTAAAACATCTAGCACATTAACCATCCTTTTTCTTTTAGGGGTCACTGCTGGACCCTTATGGCTTTTTGTTGCCTCAGTTTTTGCCGAAGGACTCAAGACTTCTGATGTCTTTACTTCCTCAGCCTTCGTTTCTTCTATTTTTTCATTCACTGGCACTTCGGCCAGCACTTCAATATTTGGCAGGGGAGCTGTCTCTTTAGCTTCAGTGGTCGAAGGAGTCCCACCGACAAATGCAGGCACTGTGGCCGGTTCAATATAACATGGCCGGTGTGTGAGAACTTTTACCCTTCTCCTCTTCGGCGCCGGCTCGCTAGGAGCGGCTGAAGCAGTTTCCTTCGCAGAAGACGTATTCTTTCTTTTTTCACCCCGTGCTGGATAATAGTAGTCGGGGTAGACAAACCCAATTGCATCAAATACTCGGTTGAGCCTTTTCCTTTTTCGGCCTCCGAAGGCCGCCGATAATGCAGTATCTTCGGCCTTTGAGTATACACCAAGTAATTCATCACTGATGGCCTCAATACTTTTCAACCAGTCATCATCTGGCTCAACGAATTTATCTCCGTATTTAAATGTGTATTTCAGCCTGACTAGTCCACCTTCGTCAGTTTCTTTAATGGTCTCCTTCGGCATTTCCCATTTTTCCACAAGTGGCCATACTCTGAAGGCAATGTGTTGTTGGACCAAATCCCTTGTCCCAATAAAAGAACAAACAACACCGAAGGCTCTCTGGCATTCTTCGGCTGCTTCATTCATTTCCACCTTCGGCCTCTGCAGGCCGAAGCGTTGCCAGATGGGACGCATAATGATACTTTTAATATCTTCTCGTGATTTCAAGTCATTCTTCACGTAAAACCATTCAGTCATCCAGTCGCCGGGCCACCTCTTTCGAAAAGTTGGCACGGGGCAGCTTGACCCAGACCGGGAGCCGAAGCTGTAGCAGCCAAAATTGTTGTGATACTGTTTTTTACCCCAGGGTTTTGTCTCGTACAATAACTCATGTATGTTGCAGAAACTTTTCGCATTAGGTTCCAAACCTTGGCTTCGCACGGCCCACACAAAGATGCTCATCCTTATGATTGCTTCGGGGGTAAGTTGGTGAAGGTAGATTTCAAATATCTTCAGTATTTCCACAACAAAGTTGCTTAAGGGAAATTGTAGTCCAGCTTTCAAGAAGCTTCGGAATACCATGACTTCATTTTCCTTAGGAGTCGGACAAGTCTTCTCCCCTTTATCAGCCCTCACAACGGACAAGTCCCGAAAGTACTGGCCCTTCATATTGACAAGATGATTTTCTTTAATACTTGATTTACCAAAAACCGCATGGCTTGGTCGCCAAGGTTGATCTTCGGAGTCTTCACCACCACTATCCACATCATAACTGTCACTGTCACCGGTATCTTCAGATAAACCCTCCAAAATTTCCTTAGTAATCTTCTCTGTATTAGTCTTTGACATTGATTGAAGAAAGCCCAGATGCATTTCCTCAGAAAGACTTAGCTTCGAATCACCAACGGCTTTTTTATCTTCAGACATCCTTGCAAATGCTGAGAAGGTGCTCTCAAAACCGAAGCTTAAAAATCTAAAAGCCAAGCAAGTGTTGTTGCACGCAAGCTAAAAGATGGGTGAGTAAAAGCAGTTGGCAAGAGAGCGTGCCAAATAAACTCGTGATGAGCTCTTATTTATACACCTAGTGCGTTGAAAACTAGAGGGTCCCGCTTGTCAAAGACTGTTGCTATTAGAGCAAAGAGAAGGTGTTTTTCGGACCTTCGGCTTAAGGCCTTCGTCCATGTTGCAATATGAATTTATCATTCCAGCAAATTAATATTGCGAGGGGCTACTGTCGCAATAAGTATGCGAGCAGGCATCTTCGGAATCTGGTTACGGGTATACAAGAGCATGGTCAAGATGAAGCTTGACTGGGATGGAAGGCGATCATGACGAAGGATGAGACGATCACGAAGCTATATGCAGAAAAGCTTCGGCATGACAGTAGAAAAAAGGAACCGACTTAAAGATGAAAAGCCAAATTAGACCTCGAAGAATTACTATAGAGTTATTAATAAATGTAAAGGGCATTAATGTAATTTTACACGGGCTGTGTCCCGTGCCTATAAATAGATGAACAGTACTCCCGCACTGTTCATGCTGACTTGGCATTCGCTTTTTGCATCACGCCTATACCTTTACCTTTCATCAATTCGAAGGTACATTTATAATTTGTTTCTATGAATTAGATAATAAAAAGAAGTTAATTGTGTTCTTCTCCATCATCTATCGAATTTATTAAGGTCTTTTCTTCATAACCTTCATCCTGAGTTCATTATATCCGAAAGGATATAATGTTTATAAGGACGAGGGACTTTAACATTTAACACTTTTTATGTTGCCTTGTTCTTAACTTTTAGTATTTGAGAACAAGTCCCCAACAATCATGCTTGCAATACTTCTTTCATACTTTCATATAAGAATGCAAAAGTATTTGCTAGGAAGTTGGGATCCAAATGCAAAGGAGACAAGACTTGTATTTGGGTTACAAAAGTTATTGTGACTAACCTTGCAGGACCCAACAAGAGTTGGCTACCTAAAACCCAAGCTTAAATTACCTTGCAGGTTTATGCATCCAGTGGCTCTAGCTGGATTATTGACAGTGGATGCACAAACCACATGACGGGGGAGAAGAAGATGTTCACCTCCTACGTCAAGAACAAGGATTCCTAGGATACGATCATCTTTGTAGATGGGAACCAAGCAAGGTCAAAGGTTTGGGCAAGATAGCTATCACTAACGAGCACTCAATATCGAATGTATTTCTAGTAGAGTCGCTTGGGTACAACCTTCTGTCTGTAAGTCGATTGTGTCACATGGGTTACAATTGTCTGTTTACAAATGTTGATGTATCTGTCTTTAGAAGGAGTGATGTTCATTAGCTTTTAAGGGTGTATTAGACGGCAAACTCTATTTAGTTGACTTTTCAAAAGAGAATGTCGGTCTAGATGCATGCTTAATAGCTAAGACTAATATGGGTTGGCTGTGGCATCGCCGTCTAGCACATGTTGGGATGAAGAACCTTCATAAACTTCTAAAGGGAGATCATGTGTTAGGACTAACCGATGTCTGTTTTGAGAAAGACAGACCCTGTGCAACATGTCAGGCAGGGAAACAGGTGGGAAGCACACATCACGGCAAGAATGTGATGACAACATCAAGACCACTGGAACTCCTTCACATGGATCTTTTCGGACCCGTTGCCTATCTAAGCATCGGGGGAAGTAAGTATGGTCTTGTAGTTGTAGATGATTTTTCCCGCTTCACTTGGGTGTTCTTTGTACAGGATAAGTCAAAAACCCAAGGGACCCTAAAGCGCTTCTTAAGGAGAGCTCAAAATGAGTTTGAGCTTAAAGTGAAAAAGATAAGGAGCGACAATGGGTCCGAGTTCAAGAATCTACAAGTTGAAGAGTTTCTTGAGGAGGAACGCATCAAGCACGAGTTCTCCGCTCCCTACACACCACAGCAAAATGGTGTGGTAGAGAGGAAGAACAGGACGCTTATCGACATGGCGAGAACGATGCTTGGAGAGTTCAAGACGCCCGAGCAGTTTCGGTCAAAAGTTGTGAACACAGCCTGTCACGCCATAAACTGGCTCTATCTGCATCGCCTCCTCGAGAAGACCTCCTACAAACTTCTTACTGGCAAAAAACCCAATGTTTCTTACTTTCGTGTATTTGGGAGCAAATTCTACATTCTGGTGAAGAAAGGTAGACATTCTAAATTTGCTCCCAAGGATGTAGAAGGGTTTTTACTAGGATATGACTCAAATACAAAAGCGTATAGGGTCTTCAACAAATCATCAGGATTAATTGAAGTCTCTAGCGACGTTGTATTTGATGAGACTAATGGCTCTCCAAGAGAGCAAGTTGATCTTGATGACATAGATGAAGATGAAGTTCCGACGGCCGCAATGCGCACGATGGTGATAAGTGATGTGCGACCAAAGGAACTATAGGAACAAGATCAGCCTTCTTCCTCGACACTGGTGCATCCCCCAACTCAAGATGATGGACAGGTACCTCAAGGAGAGGAGCATGATCAAGGGGGAGCACAGGAAGAACAGGCTATGGAGGAAGAAGCACCATAGGCCCCTCCAACTCAAGTCCGAGCGACAATCCAAAGACATCACCCCGTCGATCAGATTCTAGGTGACATTAGCAAGGGAGTAACTACTCGCTCACAACTAGCTAACTTTTGTGAGCATTACTCGTTTGTCTCTTCTATTGAGCCTTTCAGGGTAGAAGAGGCCTTGCAAGATCCAGACTGGGTGTTGGCCATGCAGGAAGAGCTCAACAACTTCAAAAGGAATGAAGTCTGGAGCCTGGTGCCACGTCCAAAGCAAAACGTTGTGGGAACCAAGTGGGTGTTCCGCAACAAGCAAGACGAGCATGGAGTGGTGACGAGAAACAAGGCTCGACTTGTGGCAAAAGGTTATGCCCAAGTCGCAGGTTTGGATTTTGAGGAGACTTTTGCTCCTGTGGCTAGGTTAGAGTCTATTAGAATATTATTAGCCTATGCCGCTCACCACTCTTTTAGGCTGTTTCAAATGGATGTAAAGAGCGCTTTCCTCAACGGGCCAATCAAGGAGGAGGTATACGTGGAACAACCCCTGGCTTTGAGGATGACAGGTATCCCGACCATGTGTATAAGCTCTCCAAGGCGCTCTATGGACTTAAGCAAGCCCAAGAGCATGGTATGAATGCCTTAGAGATTTCCTTATTTCTAATGCTTTCAAGGTTGGGAAAGCCGATCCCACTCTTTTTACAAAGACTTGCAACGGTGATCTTTTTGTTTGCCAAATTTATGTTGATGACATAATATTTGGTTCTACTAATCAAAAGTCTTGTGAGGAGTTTAGCAGGGTGATGATGCAAAAATTCTAAATGTTGATGATGGGCGAGTTGACATACTTCCTTGGATTCCATGTGAAGCAACTCAAGGACGGCACTTTCATCTCCCAAACGAAGTACACTCAGGATCTTCTCAAGGGGTTTGGGATGAAGGACGCCAAGCCCGCGAAGACACCGATGGGAACCGACGGGCATGTTGACCTCAACAAAGGAGGTAAGTCCGTTGATCAAAAGGCATACCGGTCCATGATAGGTTCATTACTTTATCTTTGTGCTAGTAGACCGGACATTATTCTTAGTGTATGCATGTGTGCTAGATATCAATCCGACCCCAAGGAATGTCACCTTGTGGCCGTTAAGCGAATTCTTCGATATTTAGTTGCTACGCCGTGCTTCGGGATCTGGTATCCAAAGTGGTCTACCTTTGAATTAAGTGGATACACAGACTCCGATTATGCCGGGTGCAAGGTTGATAGGAAGAGTACATCAGGGACGTGCCAATTTCTAGGAAGGTCCCTGGTGTCCTGGAGTTCCAAGAAACAGACATCTATTTCCCTATCCACCGCTGAGGCCGAGTATGTTGCCGCAGGACAGTGTTGCGCGCAACTACTTTGGATGAGGCAAACCCTCTCGGACTTTGGCTATAATCTGAGCAAAGTCCCACTCCTATGTGACAATGAGAGTGCAATCCGCTTGGCGGATAATCCTACTGAACACAGCCGCACTAAGCACATAGACATCCGGCATCACTTCCTGAGGGACCACCAGCAAAATGGAGATATCGATATTTATCATATTAGCACCGAGAACCAGCTAGCTGATATCTTCACCAAGCCGTTGAATGATAAAATATTTTGCAGGTTGCGTAGTGAGCTAAATGTCTTAGATTCGCGTAACTTGGATTGATCTACAGCATACATGTGTTCTATGCCTTTGATCATTTTACTTTATGCATTTACAACATTTGTTATCCATTTATGGTGCTCAAGTTGTACAAGTGATCCCCGGACCTCACAAGTCCATATGCAAATGGTGCACATATTTAGGGGGAGATGTGCTACAACTTGACCCCTTGAGACTAACATGTTTGCTTAAGTACACCTGATGTAGTCTCAAAGGTACATTGAAAGGGAAACTGAACTTGGACGACGCAAAGACTTCCACTGCACTCCGGTATTAGTGTACTTAACTCCAAGTTCATACTTATGCTCTCATTGCCTTTTTGCTCTTAATTGACATTTTTGGTGAGGCAATGGGGTTAAAGGGCCAAGAGTGATCCTGTTTTGGTGCTTAATGCCTAAGGGGGAGAAATTAAGGCCAAAGCAAAATGGATCAGCCAACCACTTGTTAGAATTTGGTTTTTGTCAAAATACTCTTATTGCAAAATTTGGTCTCTTGTGGGGGAGAATTTTTATTATGAAAAAAAGGGGGAGTTTTTGGCACTTGATTAATTTTACTCTTGGAATATCTCTCTATGTACCCAAACAACCGTGTTTAACTTAGAGAAAGGAAAATGAAATTGATTTGCAAAAACAAACCAAGTGGTGGCAAAGAATGATCCAAATCCTAAGAAAAGAGAATTTGGTCTTCATTTGCATTGATGTTGCACTTCTTTTTGCTGCTTTTTGATGTGTTGGCATGAATCACCAAAAAGGGGAGATTGAAAGGAAAATGTGCCCTTGGGCCATTTCTATAATGTTTTGGTGATTAAATGCCCAACACGATTGATTAAGTCCTTATGAGATAAATAAAGAGAGAAATACAAATCATATTACAAGGTATGTTTCTAGACTTAGTACATTGTTTTCGAATACTAATGTGGTTGTCTAAGTACTAGAAACAGTGACCAAAGAAGAAGAAAAGAAATGGGAAAGAGTTGGCTGTGTGCAGTCAACTCCAGCTCAGCCTGGCACAACGGGCTGTCCGGTGCGCCAGGCTGGTCAATGGTGAAGAAGTTGGTCTCAGGAATCGACGGAGTTGTACGGCTATAATTCACCAGACTGCACTGTCTGGTGGTGCACTGGACTGTCCGGTGAGTCATCCGCGACGAACTCGCCGCTCTCGGGAAACGGAAAAGGCGACGTGGCTATAATTCACCGGACTGTCCGGTGAGCCAATGGTCGCCAGCGCCAACGGTCGGCTGCAATCTGCGGGAAACACGTAGACTGCTCCAATGGTCAGCTGGGGCACTAGACTGTCCGGTGCGCCAATGGGCCCGGAGGATCAACGGTCGGATGCGCCTGATTTGGAAGGAGATCGCGCACCAGATAGCTACAGGCCCTGTCCAGTGCACCACTCGACAGAAGGCAGGAATTGCCTTCCAAGATTGTCTCCAACGGCTCCTAGCTGCCTTGGGACTATAAAAGGGACCCCTAGGCGCATGGAGGAGAACACCAAGCTTACAAGAAACATCCTAAGGCACCTAGACTCTGCATTCACTCAATCAGATCATAGTTCTTGAGATTTGAGCACTTTCGAGTTGTAAACTCCTCGCGCTGTGTTTATGTGCTCACTTCTTCACTTGTGTGCGTGGTTGTGCTGCGTATTTGAGTCTTATTTGTGTTGCTCTCCTCCCTTACTTCTGTGTCTCTCTTGTGATTATCATTGTAAGGACGAGAGGCTCCAAATTGTGGAGATTCCTCGCAAACGGGAGAAAGACTATAAGAAAGAAAGTCGTGGTATTCAAGTGGATCATTGAATCGCTTGAAAGGGGTTGAGTGCAACCCTCGTCCATTGGGACGCCACAACGTGAAAGTAGGCAAGTGTTACTTGGCCGAACCACAGGATAAAAATCGTGTGTCTCGTGTGTTGCTTATTGTGATTGTTTTGTTCACACGAGCGTGTTCCATAGCCACTTGATTAAACTAACACCTTAATAATCAAGTCTGTGGCTATTTAGTGTTTGATTTTACAGGATCACCTATTCACCCCCCCCCCCTCTAGGTGCTCTCAGAAATATAAGGCGAAGAACTTCAAAAGTCGTTCCTAAGGGGATGAAGAACTTATACCACCGAAATAGAAGGTGAAGAAGCTCAAAAGTCGCTCCTAAGGGGATGCAGAGCTTAAGACTCAAAAGACGTTCCTAAGGGGATGCAGAGTCTGGGTGTGGTTTCGTGTGTGTATTGGGACATTCATTTGCACATTACATTACATCATTCATTGCATTCATACACATTCATGTAGACATTCGTAAGATCATCATCATCATAACATAAAGCACAAACAGATACTTTAGCTTTGATAACAATGCTTTGATGAGCATGAAGAAGCAAGATATGCTTCGTTGTGTACGAAAAGAAGGGAAGGTGTTTTTCGCCTTCGGCTCAAAAGATATAAGTTTCGTCCATAGCAAGGTAATTTACACATGTAAGGAAAGGTAAAAATATATTACAAGGTATGGACAAATATACAGAGTAATGTTCAATTCTCGGTTACAATGTCTTTACAGAGATAATACAAATGCCTCTAAAAGATCTATGCAGGCAAGTCTAAAGATCAGCTTCAGTGGCCTTCGGAATCTGCTTCGGATTAATAATCTTCGGCATCATCATCCTACACACAACAAAATTTTATAAGGTAAAAGGTAATCACAAGAAAAGGTTAGCAATATGTATAACTTTCATACCGGCTTAAGTAAGCTTCGGTCCTCATCACGAGCCAAGTCCCGACCACCCTTCGCCCAAATTTGTGTTATAAATCTACTTCCTATGCTTCGGGCTTCGCCGGGAATATCAACCAAATTTGTCGAAAATAGGCTGAAGGTAAGTCTATTCACTATCTTCGCGTGCGTACAGCCAGCTTTCAAAAATGTTGCAGTCGTGCCGCGAGAAGCTAGCAGGGCACAGAAGTCACCATGCCCTGCTATTACTTCGTCAAGCGCCTCAACTTCGCCTTCAATATGTTCGAAGGTACTTGATATATTTCCGGTTGAAGGAGTAAACTTTTCAGCACTGGCTCTAACTGAGTTGAAAACCTTTTTTAATCGCTGTACGCAGCGGCTGCCAAAATTCAGACATATGTCACAAAGCTCCTTCAAAGAATGCTTTAGCTTCGTATTCTCAGTAGCTTCGGCTTCATACTTCGTCTGCAAGTTTTTTCTCTCCTGTTCGAAGCTCTCTGATTTTTGCAGCAGTTCCGTGTTTAATCTAATGTTCTCGGCTTGCGCTTCTGCAAGGGAACCTTCCACTGCTTGGAGTAGGAAATCTTTCTTTTCAAGAGAAGCTTTGTATTCTTTGATTTTGCTCTCTAGACCCTCGATTATAATTTCGTTCTTTTTATCCTCGAGGTCCTGTTGCATTTGCAGCGCTTTGCTCAGCAGCATACTCTATACAAAATAGACCTTCATCAGAAAACTTCATCGTAAAAATAAAACAAATAATAAAATTTTGCTTTATTATAAGAATTTTACCTTAAAGTTGGAATAAAACAAACTACCGACAATATGTTGTCATCGGTAGCTGCTAATATCGGCTTCAAGCTTCGGAAAACCGACACTCTTCGATAGAGTGTCGATTACCTTCACCCCGGTACGGTCATGAACACATCCCAAGGCCTCTTCATCGATTCCACCAAAGAGCATGGCTCCTGGCTGGTAGCCACATGAAATGCCATATTCCTGTAGCTCCTTCTTATCGGCCTCAGATAGTTCTTGTCCGACCAGGTTCCGAAGATCGAAACCTTTTTCTTCCGAAGCAGCTTCGGCAATTCCTTTCCCTTTGTCAGGCACTAGGGCCATGACCTATTCTGCAGCCGCAGATGTTTCTTCTGTAGGCATACCCAGTATCATTTTATCAATCCCAGATAAGGTAGCCTTCAGGTTGGCAGCTTCGGTGGCAGTTGCAGCTTCGCCCGATGTGTTTGCTTCGGCAATGGCCTCGGCACTTGCAGTAGGCGCTATTTTAGATGCCGAGACTGGTGGTGGTGTCTTTTCCATGGCTTGTATTACGCTACCAATTCTTTGCTTCTTTAGCCCATCTGCCTTCTTTGTGGCTGAAGGTTCTTCTTTCTTCTGAAAAATGCTTCGTCAGTTCCGGTCCCAGAGGGCTTAGCAGCTTGATAGGTAGAGATTCAGTCATTACCTTTAAAATTTCTGCCACTTCGGCAGCTGGAGGTGTTGAGGGAGTCTCTTCTTCCTCTTCAGTCACCTTCGGCCCTAGGGATTTAGCTTTTCTTTTCTTTAAAGCTGCCACCTTCGGGTCGGGACTGGATTTTCTCTTCTTTAATATCTTCTCATCTTCTTTTACCATTCTGGCAGCTTGTATGCTCAGAACGCTAACAACCCTTTTTATTTTTGCCCCTTTGGCACCCTTGTTGAGCCGCTCATAATCAGGGTATTCAAATTTTAGAGCGTCCATAACCCGGTTTAACCTTCGTTTCGGCCGGGTGCCGAAGGCTGCTGACATTAATTGATCTTCTTTTTTAGTATAGTTCCCCAAAATTTCATTGCACATAGTTTCAATCATTTCCAGCCATTCTTGGCAGGGCTCCTTGAACTGTTTCTCAAACTTAAAACGATAAGGTAATCGAATGAGCTCATATTTCTTTTTTGTCCCCTTTAGCTTCGGCATGCTCCAGTCACTTAACATCGGAGATGTCCTGTTGGCCAGGTATTCTTGCATCAGGTCTCTAGTGCTGATTTGTTCAGCCACCACCCTAAATTCTACTGCAGCCAGTTGGCATGGTGACCCTGGCTGCATGTTGCACAGGGGCCGGGTCATTCCGAAGTTTAGAGATAGTGGGCTCATAACCATCGTCATCAGTTTCCCCCTTTTCTTTTCATCGGCCTTGATATAGAACCATTCACTCTTCCAACCGGTTGGCCACTTGGTGCGATAGCTGAGAACTGGAGCCTTTGTATCCTTGCGATACGCGAAATTATAACAACCAAAATTCTCATGTAAACCATCTGCCCTAGCCTTCGTTTGGTAGTGTAGCTCGTGCACTCGGCAGAATGCTTCGACATCTGGGTCCATCCCTTGGCTTTGGAGGGCCCAGATGAAGATGCTGAGCCTAACAATAGCGTTAGGGGTCAGCTGATGAATATAAATTTCAAAATTTTTCAAAACTTCTCCTATCATTTTGTTTAGAGAAAACCGTAATCCTGCTCTGAAAAAACTTTTGAAAACCACTACTTCATCATCCTTCGGCGTTGGAGTGGTTTCTGAGAGCACCTAGAGGGGGGTGAATAGGTGATCCTGTAAAACTTAAAACTTAACACCACAAACTTGATTAAGAGTTAGATCAATGAAATCAAGTGAGTAGAGAGGAGAACTCTTGTGAAGCACAATAGACACAATAAGGACAAGCACAAGAGACACGAGGATTTATCCCGTGGTTCGGCCAAGTACAAAACTTGCCTACTCCACGTTGTGGCGTCCCAACGGACGAGAGTTGCACTCAACTCCTCTCATGTGATCCAATGATCAACTTGAATACCACGGTGTTCTTCTTTACTTTACTCTTTCCCGTTTGTGAGGAATCTCCACAACTTGGAGTCTCTCGCCCTTACAATAAGAATCTTAATGAAGCACTAGAGTAAGGGAGGAAAGCAACACACTCAAATCCACAGCAAATACGCACACACAAGACCAAGACTTGAGCTCAAAAGAGTATCACAAGGTTCTCACTAGAACGGAGCTCAAATCACTAAGAATGGCGAACAAGTGTGCTAGAATGAAGTGTGAATGATCAACAATGCTCAAAGGTTGCTTGGTGTACTCCTCCATGCGCCTAGGAGTCCCTTTTATAGGCCCAAGGCAGCTAGGAGCCGTTGAGAGCATTCTAGGAAGGCAATTCTTGCCTTCTGTCGCCTGGCCCACTGGACAGTCCGGTGCGGATTTCTTTCCTTCTTTGGCGAAGCCGACCATTGGCGGTTCAGAGCCGTTGGCGCACCGGACACTGTCCGGTGCACACCGGACAGTCCGGTGCCCCCTTCTGACCGTTGGCTCCGCCACGCGTCGCGCGCGGATTACGCGGCCGACCGTTGGCCGGGCCGACTGTTGGCTCACCGGACAGTCCGGTGATTTATAGTCGTACGCCGCCGTCGAAGTCCCGAGAGCAGCCAGTTTGGCAGACGCAGCCTGGCGCACCAGACACTGTCCGGTGCACCACCGGACAGTCCGGTGCACCCAGACCGAGCAGCCTTTTTGGTTGTACACAGCCAACTTCTTCAAACTTGTTTCTCCTGTTTCTAGCACTTAGACATAATACATTAGTCTTCAGAACAATGTACTAAGTCTAGAAACATACCTTTAATCTTGATTTGCACTTCTTGAGTCCTTGGCACAATTTAACACTTAGGCATTTGTGTTGGACACTTAATCACCAAAATACTTAGAAATGGCCGAAGGGCACATTTCCCTTTCAATCTCCCCCTTTTTGGTGATTTATGCCAACACAATAAAAAGCAACTAAAAGAAGTGCAACATCAACTCAAATGAAAACACAATTTTGTTTTGATTCAAATTTGGCATATTTGGATCATTCTTTGCCACCACTTGGTTTTGTTTTTTGCAAATCAAACTCAATTCCCTATCTCTAAGTCAAACACACTTGTTGAGGTATAAAGAGAGTTGTTCAAAGACAAATTGATTCAAAGATTTCAAAAACTCCTTCCCATAATCAAATACTCTCCCCACAAGAGACCAGCTTTTGATAAAAGAGACAATAAGAGATTTTTGACAAACCAAAAGCTCTATTCTACTATTTTCAAAATTCTCAAGTGGTAGCTGATCCATTTGTTGCTTTGGCCTTATTTTCTCCCCCTTTGGCATCAAGCACCAAAACGGGATCAATCTTGGCCCTTTAACCCCATTGCCTCACCAAAATCTTCAACTAAGAGTAAAAAGGCAATAAGAGTACAAAGATGAACTTGGAATGAGTTACTCTTTCATCAGAGTGCAGTGGAAGTCTTGCATGGTCCAAGTCCACCTTTTCCTTTTCAAACCTCCTTTGAGACTAAATTAAGCAAACTCAAGCACACAGTTAGTCTCAAAGGGTCAAGTTGTAGCGCATTTCCCCCTAAATATGTGCATCACTTGCAAATGGACTTGTGAGGTCCAGGGAGTGCTTGTACAACTTGAGCACCATTAATAAACAACAAAATGCATTAAGGAACATGATCAAGGCATAAAACACATGTATGCTATAAATCAATCCAAGTTCCGTGAATCTAAGACATTTAGCTCACTACGCAGCTTGCAAAAGGTCGATTCATCTAGAGGCTTGGTAAAGATATCGGCTAGCTGGTTCTCGGTGCTAACATAAAACACTTCGATATCTCCCTTTTGCTGGTGGTCTCTCAAAAAGTGATGCCGGATGTCTATGTGCTTTGTGCGGCTTTGTTCAACAGGATTATCCGCCATGCGGATAGCACTCTCATTATCACATAGGAGTGGGACTTTTGATGAAGACATCCACACTACTGATGCATCTATACCAATACAAGTACCAATTTCTGGTTCCATTACTCGCGCTCGTGCTCGTCAACTCAACCATCAGGTGATTACACTCTTGAGTTCATGTCCATCATATTTAGACCATGGAGACCCGTGCACTCTTGTTTTGCTTAGGAATCAGGGAGAAGACCGAAAGGGAAAAGGATTTGAACATGCTGGATTCGGACTGCAGAAGAACACCAACTTGTGACGGTCACCACGGTCAGATGCGGGCTCGGATTGGAATGTTCAAGCACAACATGGAAAGCTTATCAAGTCTACTTTCATATGGATCCGGAATTATAGTCATATCTGTTCTGGGGCCGCCGTAATCATTGTTTTCTTACCGAGACATTTCCTGCCTTTTCTGCCCATGGTGCTGCGTCACCCTATTTTGGCCCAATGGGTCGTGTATCAAGTTAGGTCCATTAGGGACGTATCCTAGGGTTGCAGCACGACCCCAATACCCTTGTGGTCGTCCTCCCATGTTTTTAAACCCCCTAGCCGCCACCAAGAACAGCGGGTTTTGTTTAGATCAAGTTTAGCTCTCGCTACTTGCTTGCAAGCGCGAGTGCTAGTTCAGCCGCCCGTCTTCTTGTCTTCGGAACCCCACCATATTGGAGTTTGACTTTGAAACCTACATTTGGATCTGGTAATTCAGTACTTGTTCTACTTGTTCTTGCTAGTTCTTCGATTGCTTGCAGGACGAGTGCCCTAGTGGCCAGGGTGTCACGCTCCACAAGATCGTGACAGCCATAGGAGGTGGTGTATCGGTTGCTAAGGCGCAGCGTCTTTGGAAGGCTGTAGTCGGGCCGTGAACGTCGTCTCCTCCCCCAATCGAGTTATTCCACACCCTCTCATCGAAAGATCGGGCAATCACCCAACGGGTGCACATCAGTTGGTAATCAGAGCAAGGTTTATCGGTGAGAGATTTACTTTTCTTCGCTGTTTTCTTATCTCCTATAGTCCAGAAAAAGCCAAAAAAATAGTAGATTAGTTTTACCGCAATCCTATAAACCATTGAGCATTTACTAGTACTACTTAGTTAGAGCTTGTTGAGTTTTTGGTTGCATCGGTTGTGTCGAGTTGCTGGTCTTAGTTTATTCCTTTAGAGTTTTGAGTTCTACCACGTTTTGGTCACCACGAGATCCACCATCACCAAAAACATCTCTGGTTCGTTTTTGCCACCACGGATACATATCATATCCGATTTGGAAGTTTAAATACAATCTGGAAAGCTTATCTTATCTTCTTTCCAACGGATCTGACCTTATCTCAAAATTCGTTCTGAGCGCTCCGCAATCATCGTAGAGATTTCTGGACTTTCTATATTAACAAGATTTGTTAAATCTGATTTAAAGGGGCTGTTAGCAATATCTTTATTGTTTGGGTTGTCATAGTGAAAAAAAAGGGTTTAGGCCCCTGCAAAAAAAAACAGAAGAAGAAGAAAAAAAAAGAATAGAAAAGAAAAAAAAAGGAAAAGAAGAAGAAGGGGGCTGAATCTCTAAATCTGTTGTTTCTCTTTGTGCTGTGCTAGTTGTTCTTTTTCAGTGACTACCTTTGTGCCTAGGCTCACGTCTCTAGCCTGGTTTAGCCTAGGACCAGCACAGTACCACCGTTGAACGATTATTCAGCTTGCTTTTGTAACTAACGTGGTACTAGTGTATTCCTTGCTTCAGCCCACCTACAACTCTACATATTTCGACTACAGTTTGACAGGTCGTGTTGCTGCGGCACCGATACACTTATTCCACGGTTGCAGACTTGATGGTTGCTGACCCCTCCTGTTGTGCAAGGTAAGAATTGGTAAGAGCTTGTGTGGCAGGTTGAGAGTGAGCGCCTTGCAGTAGCTACATCCTAATAGTTGTAGAGTTTTCATTCCTTCACGTTTTTTTTCTTGTTGCCTCTGTTCGTCTAACCATGGCAGGATTGGAGGTTGATGATGCTTCTCGTAATATGCCACACTCTCCTCGCACCAAGGGTATCATACAACACTTTGTAAGGCTGGTGAAGACGCACACGGAAGGTCTTGATAATGACATGCAGGTGACGAATGAAAAGATGGGGCAATTGGAGGCCACACAGATCGACACAAACACCAAACTTGCAAATGTGGAAATGACAGTTGCTCATATTGACAAGAGCCTTGTCGCACTCTTGAGGCGGTTTGATGAGATGCATGCTAATATCAATGGTGGGCGTGATGAGGGCGCCGAAGGTAACTGGGATGACTATGTTGCTGATACTGAACAAGATGACCAAGAAGCACCTAATCGCCAGCGACTACGTACTAACCGTAGAGGTATGGGTGGTTTTCGCCGACATGAGGTACATGGTAATGATGATGCTTTTAGTAAGGTTAAATTTAAAATACCTCCTTTTGATGGTAAATATGACCCTGATGCTTACATTACTTGGGAGATTGCGGTTGATCAAAAGTTTGCATGCCATGAATTTCCTGAGAATGCGCGGGTTAGAGCTGCTACTAGTGAGTTTACTGATTTTGCTTCTGTTTGGTGGATAGAACATGGTAAGAAGAATCCTAATAACATGCCACATGATACACCCAGCCTAGGTGGGGTTGGCCGAGGCCCAACAAATTAGGGTTGCCCGGAGCCCAACAGTTCATTATGCACACCCAACTCAAGGAAAGGCCCAATCGCTCCAAAAGACTAGTCCAATGGGGGGAGGGTGGCTCTCCCTTTTAAAGTGGCTTCCTCCTCCCAAGTTAAGCGAGGTGGGATAATTCTGAGGCTCACACGGTCACCGTCCGACTACAATTAGGCCAACTGGGCCAATTGCGTCTTTGCCAACGGGTAATAGTGGAGGATGTCCTCATCATTCCCACCTTCTTAAAATGGGCCCTAGCTCTGATACCAGATGATACACCCAGCCTAGGTGGGGTTGGCCGAGGCCCAACAAATTAGGGTTGCCCGGAGCCCAACAGTTCATTATGCACACCCAACTCAAGGAAAGGCCCAATCGCTCCAAAAGACTAGTCCAATGGGGGGAGGGTGGCTCTCCCTTTTAAAGTGGCTTCCTCCTCCCAAGTTAAGCGAGGTGGGATAATTCTGAGGCTCACACGGTCACCGTCCGACTACAATTAGGCCAACTGGGCCAATTACGTCTTTGCCAACGGGTAATAGTGGAGGATGTCCTCATCACCACAAACTTGGGATGCGTTGAAACGGGTCATGCGGGCTAGATTTGTTCCTTCTTATTATGCACGTGATATGTTACACAAGTTGCAACAATTGAGACAGGGTACTAAAAGTGTAGAAGAATATTATCAGGAATTACAAATGGGTATGCTGCGTTGTAACATAGAGGAGGGTGAGGAATCTGCTATGGCTAGATTTTTGGGCGGGTTAAATAGGGAAATTCAGGACATCCTTGCTTATAAAGATTATGCTAATGTAACCCGATTGTTTCATCTTGCTTGCAAAGCTGAAAGGGAAGTGCAGGGACGACGTGCTAGTGCAAGGTCTAATGTTTCTGCAGGAAAATCTACACCATGGCAACAGCGCACGACTACGTCCATGAACGGCCGTACACCAGCACCAACTCCCTCGCCAAGTCGACCAGCACCCCCGCCTTCCTCCAGCGACAAACCACGTGCATCTTCCACAAATTCAGCAACCAAATCTGCCCAGAAACCCGCAAGTAGTGCCTCTTCAGTAGCTTCCACAGGTAGAACAAGAGATGTTCTGTGTTATCGATGCAAGGGCTATGGACACGTGCAGCGTGATTGTCCTAATCAGCGTGTTTTGGTGGTAAAAGACGATGGTGGGTATTCCTCTGCTAGTGATTTGGATGAAGCTACACTTGCTTTGCTTGCGGCTGATGATGCAGGCACTAAGGAACCACCCGAAGAATAGATTGGTGCAGATGATGCAGAGCATTATGAGAGCCTCATTGTACAGCGTGTGCTTAGTGCACAAATGGAGAAGGCAGAGCAGAATCAGCGACATACATTGTTTCAAACAAAGTGTGTCATTAAGGAGCGTTCATGTCGTTTGATCATTGATGGAGGTAGCTGCAACAACTTGGCTAGCAGCGACATGGTGGAGAAGCTTGCACTTACGACCAAACCGCACCCGCATCCATATCACATTCAATGGCTTAACAATAGTGGTAAGGTCAAGGTAACCAAGCTGGTACGAATTAATTTTGCTATTGGTTCATATCGTGATGTTGTTGACTGTGATGTTGTGCCTATGGATGCTTGTAATATTCTGCTAGGTAGACCATGGCAATTTGATTCAGATTGTATGCATCATGGTAGATCAAATCAATATTCTCTCATACACCATGATAAGAAAATTATTTTGCTTCCCATGTCCCCTGAGGCTATTGTGCGTGATGATGTTGCTAAAGCTACCAAAGCTAAAACTGAGAACAACAAGAATATTAAAGCTGTTGGTAATAACAAAGATGGGATAAAATTGAAAGGACATTGCTTGCTTGCAACAAAAACTGATGTTAATGAATTATTTGCTTCCACTACTGTTGCCTACGCCCTGGTATGCAAGGATGCTTTGATTTCAATTCAAGATATGCAGCATTCTTTGCCTCCTGTTATTGCTAACATTTTGCAGGAGTATTCTGATGTATTTCCAAGTGAGATACCAGAGGGGCTGCCACCTATACGAGGGATTGAGCACCAAATTGATCTTATTCCTGGTGCATCTTTGCCGAATCGTGCGCCATATAGGACAAATCCAGAGGAAACAAAAGAAATTCAGCGACAAGTGCAAGAACTACTCGACAAAGGTTACGTGCGTGAGTCTCTTAGTCCGTGTGCTGTTCCGGTTATTTTAGTGCCTAAAAAAGATGGAACATGGCGTATGTGTGTTGATTGTAGGGCTATTAATAATATCACGATACGTTATCGACACCCTATTCCACGTTTAGATGATATGCTTGATGAATTGAGTGGTGCCATTGTCTTTTCTAAAGTTGATTTGCGTAGTGGGTACCACCAGATTCGTATGAAATTGGGAGATGAATGGAAAACTGCTTTCAAAACTAAGTTCGGATTGTATGAGTGGTTAGTCATGCCTTTTGGGTTAACTAATGCACCTAGCACTTTCATGAGATTAATGAACGAGGTTTTGCGTGCCTTCATTGGAAAATTTGTGGTAGTATACTTTGATGACATATTGATCTACAGCAAATCTATGGATGAACATGTTGATCACATGCGTGCTGTTTTTAATGCTTTACGAGACGCACGTTTATTTGGTAACCTTGAGAAGTGCACATTTTGCACCGATCGAGTTTCGTTTCTTGGTTATGTTGTGACTCCACAGGGAATTGAGGTTGATGAAGCCAAGGTAGAAGCGATACATGGATGGCCTATGCCAAAGACTATCACACAGGTGCGGAGTTTCCTAGGACTTGCTGGCTTCTATCGCCGTTTTGTGAAGGACTTTAGCACCATTGCTGCACCTTTGAATGAGCTTACAAAGAAGGGAGTGCATTTTAGTTGGGGCAAAGTACAAGAGCACGCTTTCAACGTGCTGAAAGATAAGTTGACACATGCACCTCTCCTCCAACTTCCTGATTTTAATAAGACTTTTGAGCTTGAATGTGATGCTAGTGGAATTGGATTGGGTGGTGTTTTGTTACAAGAAGGCAAACCTGTTGCATATTTTAGTGAAAAATTGAGTGGGTCTGTTCTAAATTATTCTACTTATGATAAGGAATTATATGCTCTTGTGCGAACATTAGAAACATGGCAGCATTATTTGTGGCCCAAAGAGTTTGTTATTCATTCTGATCATGAATCTTTGAAACATATTCGTAGTCAAGGAAAACTGAACCGTAGACATGCTAAGTGGGTTGAATTTATCGAATCGTTTCCTTATGTTATTAAGCACAAGAAAGGAAAGGAGAATATCATTGCTGACGCTTTGTCTAGGAGATATACTTTGCTGAATCAACTTGACTACAAAATCTTTGGATTAGAGACGATTAAAGACCAATATGTTCATGATGATGATTTTAAAGATGTGTTGCTGCATTGTAAAGATGGGAAAGGATGGAACAAATATATCGTTAGTGATGGGTTTGTGTTTAGAGCTAACAAGCTATGCATTCCAGCTAGCTCCGTTCGTTTGTTGTTGTTACAGGAAGCACATGGAGGTGGCTTAATGGGACATTTTGGAGCAAAGAAAACGGAGGACATACTTGCTGGTCATTTCTTTTGGCCCAAGATGAGAAGAGATGTGGTGAGATTGGTTGCTCGTTGCACGACATGCCAAAAGGCGAAGTCACGGTTAAATCCACACGGTTTGTATTTGCCTCTACCCGTTCCTAGTGCTCCTTGGGAAGATATTTCTATGGATTTTGTGCTGGGATTGCCTAGGACTAGGAAGGGACGTGATAGTGTGTTTGTGGTTGTTGATAGATTTTCTAAGATGGCACATTTCATACCATGTCATAAAACTGACGATGCTACTCATATTGCTGATTTGTTCTTTCGTGAAATTGTTCGCTTGCATGGTGTGCCCAACACAATCGTTTCTGATCGTGATGCTAAATTTCTTAGTCATTTTTGGAGGACTTTGTGGGCAAAATTGGGGACTAAGCTTTTATTTTCTACTACATGTCATCCTCAAACTGATGGTCAAACTGAAGTTGTGAATAGAACTTTGTCTACTATGTTAAGGGCAGTTCTAAAGAAGAATATTAAGATGTGGGAGGACTGTTTGCCTCATGTTGAATTTGCTTATAATCGATCATTGCATTCTACTACAAAGATGTGCCCATTTCAGATTGTATATGGTTTGTTGCCTCGTGCTCCTATTGATTTAATGCCTTTGCCATCTTCTGAAAAACTAAATTTTGATGCTACTAGGCGTGCTGAATTGATGTTAAAACTGCATGAAACTACTAAAGAAAACATAGAGCGTATGAATGCTAGATATAAGTTTGCTAGTGATAAAGGTAGAAAGGAAATAAATTTTGAACCTGGAGATTTAGTTTGGTTGCATTTGAGAAAGGAAAGGTTTCCTGAATTACGAAAATCTAAACTGTTGCCTCGAGCCGATGGACCGTTTAAAGTGCTAGAGAAAATTAACGACAATGCATATAGGCTAGATCTGCCTGCAGACTTTGGGGTTAGCCCCACATTTAACATTGCAGATTTAAAGCCCTACTTGGGAGAGGAAGTTGAGCTTGAGTCGAGGACGACTCAAATGCAAGAAGGGGAGAATGATGAAGACATCCACACTACTGATGCATCTATACCAATACAAGTACCAATTTCTGGTTCCATTACTCGCGCTCGTGCTCGTCAACTCAACCATCAGGTGATTACACTCTTGAGTTCATGTCCATCATATTTAGACCATGGAGACCCGTGCACTCTTGTTTTGCTTAGGAATCAGGGAGAAGACCGAAAGGGAAAAGGATTTGAACATGCTGGATTCGGACTGCAGAAGAACACCAACTTGTGACGGTCACCACGGTCAGATGCGGGCTCGGATTGGAATGTTCAAGCACAACATGGAAAGCTTATCAAGTCTACTTTCATATGGATCCGGAATTATAGTCATATCTGTTCTGGGGCCGCCGTAATCATTGTTTTCTTACCGAGACATTTCCTGCCTTTTCTGCCCATGGTGCTGCGTCACCCTATTTTGGCCCAATGGGTCGTGTATCAAGTTAGGTCCATTAGGGACGTATCCTAGGGTTGCAGCACGACCCCAATACCCTTGTGGTCGTCCTCCCATGTTTTTAAACCCCCTAGCCGCCACCAAGAACAGCGGGTTTTGTTTAGATCAAGTTTAGCTCTCGCTACTTGCTTGCAAGCGCGCGTGCTAGTTCAGCCGCCCGTCTTCTTGTCTTCGGAACCCCACCATATTGGAGTTTGACTTTGAAACCTACATTTGGATCTGGTAATTCAGTACTTGTTCTACTTGTTCTTGCTAGTTCTTCGATTGCTTGCAGGACGAGTGCCCTAGTGGCCAGGGTGTCACGCTCCACAAGATCGTGACAGCCATAGGAGGTGGTGTATCGGTTGCTAAGGCGCAGCGTCTTTGGAAGGCTGTAGTCGGGCCGTGAACGTCGTCTCCTCCCCCAATCGAGTTATTCCACACCCTCTCATCGAAAGATCGGGCAATCACCCAACGGGTGCACATCAACTTTGCTCAGATTGTAGCCAAAGCCCCGGAGGGTTTGCCTCATCCAAAGTAGTTGCGCGCAACACTGTCCTGCGGCAACATACTCGGCCTCAGCGGTGGATAGGGCAACAGAAGTTTGTTTCTTAGAGCTCCACGACACCAGGGACCTTCCTAAGAATTGGCACGTCCCCGATGTACTCTTCCTATCGACCTTACATCCAGCATAGTCGGAGTCTGAATATCCAATTAAGTCAAAGGTAGACCTCTTTGGATACCAGATCCCGAAGCAAGGCGTAGCGACTAAATATCTAAGAATTCGCTTCACGGCCACTAAGTGACACTCCCTTGGATCGGATTGAAATCTAGCACACATGCATACACTAAGCATAATATCCGGTCTACTAGCACATAAATAAAGTAAAGACCCTATCATAGACTGGTATGCCTTTTGATCAACGGACTTACCTCCTTTGTTGAGGTCGGTGTGTCCGTCGGTTCCCATTGGAGTCTTTGCGGGCTTGGCGTCCTTCATCCCAAACCGCTTGATCAAGTCTTGCGTGTACTTCGTTTGGGAGATGAAGGTCCCATCCTTGAGTTGCTTCACTTGGAATCCAAGGAAATAGCTTAACTCGCCCATCATCGACATCTCAAACTTTTGGGTCATCACCCTGCTAAACTCTTCACAAGACTTTTGGTTAGTAGAACCAAATATTATGTCATCGACATAAATTTGGCACACAAAAAGATCACCATCACAAGTCTTAGTAAACAGAGTTGGATCGGCTTTCCCAACCTGAGAGCACCTAGAGGGGGGGGTGAATAGGTGATCCTATAAAACTTCAAAAACTTATAGCCACAAAAACTTGGTTAATTGTTAGCACAATAATTGCCAAGTGGCTAAAGAGGAATCCTCAACAAAACACAATAACCAACAAGGATCAATCACAGAGATGGCACGGTGGTTATCCCGTGGTTCGGCCAAGACCAACGCTTGCCTACTCCACGTTGTGGCGTCCCAACAGACGAGGGTTGCAATCAACCCCTCTCAAGCGGTCCAAAGACCTACTTGAATACCATGGTGTTTTGTTTGCTTTTTCTCGATCCCGTTTGCGAGGAATCTCCACAACTTGGAGCCTCCCGCCCTTACACTTGAAATTCACAAAGAACACGGAGCAAGGGAGGGATTAGCAACGCACACAAGACACAAGAGTCAGAGTGTCAACACGCACACAAATCGCAACAAGAGCTCGCAACACGACTCAATGAGTTCACAACTCCACAAGAGCTCTATATGCTATCACAATGAAACGAATGCGCGAAATCTATGTCTTGGTGCTTAGAAATGTTGTAGGAATGCTTGGTATCATCCTCCATGCGCCTAGGGGTCCCTTTTATAGCCCCAAGGCAGCTAGGAGCCGTTGGGAGCAATCTTGGAAGGCTGATCTTGCCTTCTGTCGACTGGTGCACCGGACAGTCCGGTGCACACCGGACACTGTCCGGTGCACACCGGACACTGTCCGGTGCCCGATTTCCTTCCTTAAATAGCGAAGCCGACCGTTGGCAGCCTGAGAGCCGTTGGCGCACCGGACATGTCCGGTGCACACTGGACAGTCCGGTGCCCCCTTCTAGCCGTTGGCTCGGCCACGTGTCCCGCGCAGATCGCGCGGCCGACCGTTGGCCCGGCCGACCGTTGGCTCACCGGACAGTCCGGTGAATTATAGTCGTACGTCGCCGGTGAATTCCCGAGAGCGGCCAGTTCGCTCGAACCAGCCTGGCGCACCGGACACTGTCTGGTGCACCACCGGACAGTCCGGTGCTCCCAGACTCAGCAGATTCTTGGCTGCTCAAGCCAAGACATTTCCAATTGGATTTTTCCTGTTTCCAGTACTTAGACACAATACATTAGTCCACAAAACAATGTACTAAGTCTGAGAAACATACCTTTATCCTTGATTTGTACTTTGTCCACCTCTTTACACTTAGGCACTTGTGTTGGACACTAAATCACCAAAACACTTAGAAATGGCCCAAGGGCACATTTCCCTTTCAATCTCCCCCTTTTTGGTGATTTATGCCAACACAACATAAAGCAAGTAGAACAAGTACAAAAACAATTCAAATTAGAACTCAAAATTGTTTTGATTCACTTTGACATATATGGATCACTCTATGCCACCACTTGGTTTGTTTTTGCAAATCAAACTCAAATTCCTATCTCTAAGTCAAAACCACTTGTAGAGACATAAAGAGAGGTTTTCCAAAGAAATTTGATCAAGGATTTCAAAAACTCCCCCTTTTTCCCATAATCAACACTTCTCCCCACAAGAGGCCAACTTTTGACATAAAAGACAATAAAAGAGTTTCGACAAACCAAAAGCTCTAATCTACTATTTTCAAAATTTCTCAAGTGGTAGCTGATCCATTTATTGCTTTGGCCTTTATTTTCTCCCCCTTTGGCATCAAGCACCAAAACGGGATCAATCTTGGCCCTTTAACCCCATTGCCTCACCAAAATCTTCAACTAAGAGTAAAAAGGCAATAAGAGTACAAAGATGAACTTGGAATGAGTTACTCTTTCATCAGAGTGCAGTGGAAGTCTTGCATGGTCCAAGTCCACCTTTTCCCTTTCAAACCTCCTTTGAGACTAAATTAAGCAAACTCAAGCACACAGTTAGTCTCAAAGGGTCAAGTTGTAGCGCATTTCCCCCTAAATATGTGCATCACTTGCAAATGGACTTGTGAGGTCCGGGGAGTGCTTGTACAACTTGAGCACCATTAATAAACAACAAAATGCATTAAGGAACATGATCAAGGCATAAAACACATGTATGCTATAAATCAGTCCAAGTTCCGTGAATCTAAGACATTTAGCTCACTACACAGCTTGCAAAAGGTCGATTCATCTAGAGGCTTGGTAAAGATATCGGCTAGCTGGTTCTCGGTGCTAACATAAAACACTTCGATATCTCCCTTTTGCTGGTGGTCTCTCAAAAAGTGATGCCGGATGTCTATGTGCTTTGTGCGGCTTTGTTCAACAGGATTATCCGCCATGCGGATAGCACTCTCATTATCACATAGGAGTGGGACTTTGCTCAGATTGTAGCCAAAGCCCCAGAGGGTTTGCCTCATCCAAAGTAGTTGCGCGCAACACTGTCCTGCGGCAACATACTCGGCCTCAGCGGTGGATAGGGCAACGGAAGTTTGTTTCTTAGAGCTCCACGACACCAGGGACCTTCCTAAGAATTGGCACGTCCCCGATGTACTCTTCCTATCGACCTTACATCCAGCATAGTCGGAGTCTGAATATCCAATTAAGTCAAAGGTAGACCCCTTTGGATACCAGATCCCGAAGCAAGGCGTAGCGACTAAATATCTAAGAATTCGCTTCACGGCCACTAAGTGACACTCCCTTGGATCAGATTGAAATCTAGCACACATGCATACACTAAGCATAATATCCGGTCTACTAGCACATAAATAAAGTAAAGACCCTATCATAGACTGGTATGCCTTTTGATCAACGGACTTACCTCCTTTGTTGAGGTCGGTGTGTCCGTCGGTTCCCATTGGAGTATTTGCGGGCTTGGCGTCCTTCATCCCAAACCGCTTGATCAAGTCTTGCGTGTACTTCGTTTGGGAGATGAAGGTCCCATCCTTGAGTTGCTTCACTTGGAATCCAAGGAAATAGCTTAACTCGCCCATCATCGACATCTCAAACTTTTGGGTCATCACCCTGCTAAACTCTTCACAAGACTTTTGGTTAGTAGAACCAAATATTATGTCATCGACATAAATTTGGCACACAAAAAGATCACCATCACAAGTCTTAGTAAACAGAGTTGGATCGGCTTTCCCAACCTGAGAGCACCTAGAGGGGGGGTGAATAGGTGATCCTATAAAACTTCAAAAACTTATAGCCACAAAAACTTGGTTAATTGTTAGCACAATAATTGCCAAGTGGCTAAAGAGGAATCCTCAACAAAACACAATAACCAACAAGGATCAATCACAGAGATGGCACGGTGGTTATCCCGTGGTTCGGCCAAGACCAACGCTTGCCTACTCCACGTTGTGGCGTCCCAACGGACGAGGGTTGCAATCAACCCCTCTCAAGCGGTCCAAAGACCTACTTGAATACCACGGTGTTTTGTTTGCTTTTTCTCGATCCCGTTTGCGAGAAATCTCCACAACTTGGAGCCTCTCGCCCTTACACTTGAAATTCACAAAGAACACGGAGCAAGGGAGGGATTAGCAACGCACACAAGACACAAGAGTCAGAGTGTCAACACGCACACAAATCGCAACAATAGCTCGCAACACGACTCAATGAGTTCACAACTCCACAAGAGCTCTATATGCTATCACAATGAAACGAATGCGCGAAATCTATGTCTTGGTACTTAGAAATGTTGTAGGAATGCTTGGTATCTTCCTCCATGCGCCTAGGGGTCCCTTTTATAGCCCCAAGGCAGCTAGGAGCTGTTGGGAGCAATCTTGGAAGGCTGATCTTGCCTTCTGTCGACTGGCGCACCGGACAGTCCGGTGCCCGATTTCCTTCCTTAAATAGCGAAGCCGACCGTTGGCAGCCTGAGAGCCGTTGGCGCACCGGACATGTCCGGTGCACACCGGACAGTCCGGTGCCACCTTCTAGTCGTTGGCTCGGCCACGTGTCCCGCGCAGATCGCGCGGCCGACCGTTGGCCCGGCCGACCGTTGGCTCACCGGACAGTCCGGTGCACACCGGACAGTCCGGTGAATTATAGCCGTACGTCGCCGGTGAATTCCCGAGAGCGGCCAGTTCGCTCGAACCAGCCTGGCGCACCGGACACTGTCCGGTGCTCCCAGACTCAGCAGATTCTTGGCTGCTCAAGCCAAGACATTTCCAATTGGATTTTTCCTATTTCCAGCACTTAGACACAATACATTAGTCCATAAAACAATGTACTAAGTTTGAGAAACATACCTTTATCCTTGATTTGTACTTTGTCCACCTCTTTACACTTAGGCACTTGTGTTGGACACTAAATCACCAAAACACTTAGAAATGGCCCAAGGGCACATTTCCCTTTCACAACCTTAAAAGCATTAGCAATTAAAAAGTCTCTAAGGCATTCATACCATCCTCTTGGGGCTTGCTTAAGTCCATAGAGCGCCTTAGAGAGCTTACACACGTGGTCGGGGTACCGTTCATCCTCGAAGCCAGGGGGTTGCTCCACGTACACCTCCTCCTTGATTGGCCCGTTGAGGAAAGCGCTCTTCACATCCATTTGGAACAACCTGAAGGAATGGTGAGTAGCATAGGCTAACAATATGCGAATTGACTCTAGCCTAGCCACAGGAGCAAAAGTCTGCTCAAAGTCCAAACCTGCGACTTGGGCATACCCTTTTGCCACAAGTCGTGCCTTGTTCCTTGTCACCACCCCGTGCTCGTCTTGTTTGTTGCGGAACACCCACTTGGTTCCCACAACGTTTTGCTTGGGACGAGGTACCAGTGTCCAAACTTCATTTCTCTTGAAATTGTTGAGCTCCTCTTGCATGACCAACACCTAGTCCGGATCTAGCAAGGCCTCTTCTACCCTGAAAGGCTCAATAGAAGAGACAAAGGAGTAATGCTCACAAAAATTAACTAATCTAGAACGAGTAGTTACTCCCTTGCTTATGTCACCCAATATTTGGTCGACGGGATGATTCCTTTGAATCGTCGCTCGAACTTGGGTTGGAGGTGCTGGTTGCGCTTCTTCCTCCATTAAATGATCATCTTGTGCTCCCCCTTGATCACACGCCTCCTCTTAATGAACCTATTCATCTTCTTGAGTTGGGGGATGCACCGTTGTTGAGGAAGAAGGTTGATCTTGCTCCTTTTGTTCCAGTGGCCTCACATCTCCAATCGCCATGGTGCGCATTGCGGCCGTTGGAACGTCTTCTTCATCTACATCATCAAGATCAACAACTTTCTCTCTTGGAGAGCCATTAGTCTCATCAAATAAAACGTCACTAGAGACTTCAACCAAACCCGATGATTTGTTGAAGACCCTATACGCCTTTGTATTTGAGTCATAACCTAACAAAAACCCTTCTACAGCTTTGGGAGCAAACTTAGAATTCCTACCTTTCTTCACTAGAATGTAACATTTGCTCCCAAATACACGAAAGTAAGACACATTGGGTTTGTTACCGGTTAGAAGCTCATATGAAGTCTTCTTGAGGAGGTGATGAAGGTAGACCCGGTTTATGGCGTGGCAAGCTGTGCTTACGGCTTCCGTCCAAAACCGTTCAGGCGTCTTGAATTCACCAAGCATCGTCCTCGCCATGTCTAGTAGCGTCCTGTTCTTCCTCTCTACCACACCATTTTGCTGTGGTGTGTAGGGAGCGGAGAACTCGTGCTTGATTCCTTCCTCCTCAAGATACTCCTCCACTTGAAGGTTCTTGAACTCAGACCCATTGTTGCTCCTTATCTTCTTCACTTTGAGCTCAAACTCGTTTTGGGCTCTCCTTAGGAAGCGCTTGAGGGTCCCTTGGGTTTCAGATTTATCCTGCAAAAAGAATACCAAAGTGAAGCGGGAAAAATCATCAACTATAACAAGACCATACTTACTTCCTCCTATACTTAGATAGGCGACGGGTCCGAAGAGGTCCATATGAAGTAACTCCAGGGGTCTTGATGTTGTCATCACATTTTTGGCATGATGAGTGTTTCCACTTGTTTACCTGCTTGACAAGCTGCACAAGGTCTATCTTTTTCTAAAGTTACATTAGTTAGACCTATTGAAAGTCGCCTAGAGGGGGGGGTGAATAGGGCGAAACTGAAAATCTCAAAAATAATCACAACTACAAGCCGGGTTAGCGTTAGAAATATAGTGGAGTCCGCGAGAGAGGGTGCAAAACAAATCGCAAGCGAATAATGAAGTGAGACACGCGGATTTGTTTTACCGAGGTTCGGTTCTCTCAAACCTACTCCCCGTTGAGGAGGCCACAAAGGCCGGGTCTCTTTCAACCCTTCCCTCTCTCAAACGGTCCCTCGGACCGAGTGAGCTTCTCTTTCTCAAATCACTTGGGAATCAAACTTCCCGCAAGGACCACCACACAATTGGTGTCTCTTGCCTCAATTACAAGTGAGTGTTTGATCACAAGAAAGAATGCCAAAGAAAAAGAAGCGATCCAAGCGCAAGAGCTCAAATGAACACTACAAATCACTCTCTCTAGTCACTAGGGCTTTGTATGGAGTTGGGAGAGGATTTGATCTCTTTTGGTGTGCTCTGCAATGAATGCTAGCTCTTGTATAGTGGTTGGAAGTTGGAAAACTTGGATGCAATGAATGGTGGGGTGGTTGGGGTATTTATAGCCCCAACCACCAAAAGTGGCCGTTGGTGGAGGCTGTCTGTCGATGGTGCACCGGACAGTCCGGTGCACACCGGACATGTCCGGTGCCCCCGCCACGTCATCAATGCCGTTGGATTCTGACCGTTGGAGCTTCTGACTTTTGGGCCCGCCTGGATGTCCGGTGCACACCGGACATCACCTGTTCATTGTCCGGTGCGCCAGTATGGGCGCGCCTGACTTCTGCGCGCGCAGAGCGCGCATTGAATGCGCCGCAGGTAGCCGTTGGCGCCGAAATAGCCGTTGCTCCGTGGTTACACCGGACAGTCCGGTGCACACCGGACATGTCCGGTGAATTATAGCGGAGCGGCTGCTGCGTGATCCCGAGGCTGGCGAGTTGCGGAGGCCGCGCTTCCTTGGAGCACCGGACACTGTCCGGTGTACACCGGACAGTCCGGTGAATTATAGCGAAGCGGCCTGAGAAATTCCCGAAGGTGGCGAGTTTGAGTTGGAGTCCTCTGGTGCACCGGACACTGTCCGGTGGCGCATCGGACACTGTCCGGTGTACACCGGACAGTCCGGTGCCTCCAGACCAGAGGTGCCTTCGGTTGCCTCTATGCTCCTTTGTTGAATCCAAAACTTGATCTTTTTATTGGCTGAGTGTGAACCTTTTGCACCTGTATAACTTATACACTAGAGCAAACTAGTTAGTCCAATATTTGTGTTGGGCAATTCAACCACCAAAATTATTTAGGGACTAGGTGTAAGCCTAATTCCCTTTCAATCTCCCCCTTTTTGGTGATTGATGCCAACACAAACCAAAGCAAATCTAGAAGTGCATAATTGAACTAGTTTGCATAATGTAAGTGCAAAGGTTGCTTGGAATTGAGCCAATATAAATGCTTACATGATGCGCATGGATTGTTTTCTTTGTTTTTGACATATTGGACCACATTTGCACCAAAAGTTTTGTTTTTGCAAACTCTTTTGTAAATTCTTTTCAAAGTCCTTTTGCAAGATAGTCAAAGGTAAATGAATAAGATTTTGCAAGGCATTTTCAAGTTTTGAAATTTTCTTCCTTTGTTCAAAATGCTTTCCCTTTGACTAAACAAAACTCCCCCTCAAACAAAGTCTCCTCTTAGTGTTCAAGAGGGTTTTAAGACATCAATTTTGAAAATACTACTTACTCCCCCTTAAGAACACAAAGAGATACCAATTTTGAAATTTATCAATTGAAAATCATCAATTTTAAAATTAGGGTGGTGGTGCGGTCCTTTTGCTTTGGGCTCATATTTTCTCCCCCTTTGGCATGAATCGCCAAAAACGGAATCATTAGAGCCCATAGAAGTACTTTCTCCTTTGGTCATAAAATAAATGAGTGAAGATTATACCAAAGATGGATAGTGATGCGGAGCGACGGCGAAGGATGAGTAGTAGAGTGGAGTGGAAGCCTTGTCTTCGCCGAAGACTCCCTTTCAATATACCTATGACTTGGTTTGGAATACACTTGAAAACACATTAGTCATAGCATAAAAAAGAGACATGATCAAAGGTATTATTATGAGCTATGTGTGGAAGATTAGCAAAAGAAATTCCTAGAATCAAGAATATTAAGCTCATGCCTAAGTCTGGTAAAAGATTGTTCATCAAGTGGCTTGGTAAAGATATCGGCTAATTGATCTTTAGTGTTAATGTATGAAATCTCGATATCCCCCTTTTGTTGGTGATCCCGAAGAAAATGATACCGAATAGCTATGTGTTTAGTGCGGCTATGCTCAACGGGATTATCCGCCATGTGGATTGCACTCTCATTATCACATAGAAGAGGAACTTTGGTTAATTTGTAACTGTAGTCCCGCAGGGTTTGCCTCATCCAAAGAAATTGCGCGCAACAATGGCCTGCGGCAATATACTCGGCTTCGGCGGTAGAAGGAGCGACCGAATTTTGCTTCTTTGAAGCCCATGACACCAAGGATCTTCCCAAGAACTGGCAAGTCCCCGATGTGCTCTTCCTATTAATCTTACACCCCGCCCAATCGGCATCCGAATAACCAATTAAATCAAAAGTGGATCCCCGAGGGTACCAAAGCCCAAACTTAGGAGTATAAGCTAAATATCTCAAGATTCGCTTTACGGCCGTAAGGTGTGATTCCTTAGGGTCGGCTTGGAATCTTGCACACATGCAAACAGAAAGCATAATGTCCGGTCGAGATGCACATAAATAAAGCAATGAACCAATCATCGACCGGTATACCTTTTGATCCACGGACTTACCTCCCGTGTCGAGGTCGAGATGCCCATTTGTTCCCATGGGAGTCATGATGGGCTTGGCATCCTTCATTCCAAACTTGCTTAGAATGTCTTGAGTATACTTTGTTTGGCAAATGAATGTGCCCTCTTGGAGTTGTTTGACTTGAAATCCTAGAAAATACTTCAACTCCCCCATCATAGACATCTCGAATTTCTGTGTCATGATCCTACTAAATTCTTCACATGTAGATTTGTTAGTAGACCCAAATATAATATCATCAACATAAATTTGGCATACAAACAAATCATTATCAAGTATTTTGGTGAATAAAGTAGGATCGGCTTTGCCGACTTTGAAGCCATTTGCAATAAGGAAATCTCTAAGGCATTCATACCATGCTCTTGGGGCTTGCTTGAGCCCATAAAGCGCCTTAGAGAGCCTATAAACATGGTTAGGGTACTCACTGTCTTCAAAGCCGGGAGGTTGCTCAACATAGACCTCCTCCTTGATTGGTCCATTGAGGAAGGCACTCTTCACGTCCATTTGATAAAGCTTGAAGCCATTGTAAGTAGCATAGGCCAATAATATGCGAATTGACTCAAGCCTAGCTACGGGTGCATAGGTTTCACCAAAATCCAAACCTTCGACTTGTGAATACCCCTTGGCCACGAGTCGAGCTTTGTTCCTTGTCACCACACCATGCTCATCTTGCTTGTTGCGGAAGACCCACTTGGTTCCTACAACATTTTGATTAGGACGTGGAACTAAATGCCATACCTCATTCCTTGTGAAATTGTTGAGCTCCTCTTGCATCGCCATCACCCAATCCGAATCTTGAAGTGCTTCCTCTACCCTGTGTGGCTCAATAGAGGAAACAAAAGAGTAATGTTCACAAAAATGTGCAACACGAGATCGAGTAGTTACCCCCTTATGAATGTCGCCGAGGATGGTGTCGACGGGGTGATCTCGTTGTATTGCTTGGTGGACTCTTAGGTGTGGCGGCCTTGGTTGTTCATCCTCCTTGTCTTCATCATTCGCATCTCCCCCTTGATCGTTGCCGTCATTTTGAGGTGGCTCATCTTCTTGATCTTCTTGTTCAACATCTTGAGCCTCATCCTCAATTTGAGTTGGTGGAGATGCTTGCATGGAGGAGGATGGTTGATCTTGTGCATGTGGAGGCTCTTCGGATTCCTTAGGACACACATCCCCAATGGACATGTTCCTTAGCGCTATGCATGGAGCCTGTTCTTCACCTATCTCATCAAGATCAACATGCTCTACTTGAGAGCCGTTAGTCTCATCAAACACAACGTCACAAGAAACTTCAACAAGTCCTGAGGACTTGTTAAAGACTCTATATGCCCTTGTGTTTGAGTCATATCCTAGTAAAAAGCCTTCTACAGTTTTAGGAGCAAATTTAGATTTTCTACCTCTTTTAACAAGTATAAAACATTTGCTACCAAAAACTCTAAAATATGAAATATTTGGCTTTTTACCGGTTAGGAGTTCATAGGATGTCTTCTTGAGGATTCGGTGAAGATATAACCGGTTGATGGCGTAGCAAGCGGTGTTGACCGCTTCGGCCCAAAACCGATCCGGTGTCCTGTACTCATCAAGCATGGTTCTTGCCATGTCCAATAGAGTTCGATTCTTCCTCTCCACTACACCATTTTGTTGTGGAGTGTAGGGAGAAGAGAACTCATGCTTGATGCCCTCCTCCTCAAGGAAGCCTTCAATTTGAGAGTTCTTGAACTCCGTCCCATTGTCGCTTCTAATTTTCTTGATCCTTAAGCCGAACTCATTTTGAGCCCGTCTCAAGAATCCCTTTAAGGTCTCTTGGGTATGAGATTTGTCCTGCAAAAAGAACACCCAAGTGAAGCGAGAATAATCATCCACAATAACTAGACAGTACTTACTCCCGTCGATGCTTATGTAAGCGATCGGGCCGAATAGGTCCATGTGTAGGAGCTCCAGTGTCCTGTCACTCGTCATGATGTTCTTGTGTGGATGATGAGTGCCAACTTGCTTCCCGGCTTGGCATGCGCTACAAATCCTGTCTTTCTCAAAATGAACATTTGTTAGTCCTAAAATGTGTTCTCCCTTTAGAAGCTTGTGAAGATTCTTCATTCCAACATGGGCTAGTCGGCGGTGCCAGAGCCAACCCAAGTTAGTCTTAGCAACCAAGCAAGTGTCGAGTTCAGCTCTATCAAAATCTACCAAGTATAGCTGACCCTCTAACACTCCCTTAAATGCTATTGAATCATCACTTCTTCTAAAGACAGTAACACCTATATCAGTAAATAGACAGTTGTAGCCCATTTGACATAATTGGGATACGGAAAGCAAATTGTAATCTAAAGAATCTACAAGAAGAACATTGGAAATAGTATGGTCAGGTGATATAGCAATTTTACCCAATCCTTTGACCAAACCTTGATTTCCATCCCCGAATGTGATAGCTCTTTGGGGATCTTGGTTTTTCTCATATGAGGAGAACATCTTTTCTCCCCAGTCATGTGGTTTGTGCACCCGCTGTCGAGTATCCAACTTGAGCCCCCGGATGCATAAACCTACAAAATAATTTTAGTTCTTGACTTTAGGTACCCAAACGGTTTTGGGTCCTTTGGCATTAGAAACAAGAACTTTGGGTACCCAAACACAAGTCTTGGAGCCCTTGTGTTTGCCCCCAACAATCTTGGCAACTACCTTGCCGGATTTGCTAGTAAGCACATATGATGCATCAAAAGTTTTGAATGAAATAGCATGATCATTTGATGCATTAGGAATTTTCTTTCTAGGCAACTTAGCACGGGTTGGTTGCCTAGAACTAGATGTCTCACCCTTATACATAAAAGCATGGTTAGGGCCAGAGTGAGACTTCCTAGAATGAATTTTCTTGATTTTGCTCTCGGGATAACCGGTAGGGTACAAAATGTAACCCTCGTTATCCTGAGGCATGGGAGCCTTGCCCTTAACAAAGTTAGACAAGTTCTTAGGAGGGGCATTAAGTTTGACATTGTCTCCCCTTTGGAAGCCAATGCCGTCCTTAATGCCAGGGCGTCTCCCATTATAGAGCATGCTTCTAGCAAACTTAAATTTTTCATTTTCTAAGTCATGCTCACTAATCTTAGCATTAAGTTGTGCTATGTGATCATTTTGTTTTTTAATTAAGGCTAGGTGATCATGGATAGCATCAACATTAATATCTCTACATCTAGTACAAATGGAGATATGCTCAGTAGATGTAGAGGGTTTGCAAGTTTTAAATTCTATAACCTTAGCATGTAGTATATTATTCTCATCTCTAAGGTTAGAAATGCAAACATCAAAATCTCTAGCCTTAGCAAGCAATTTTTCTTTTTCATCTCTAAGGCTAGCAAGAGAAACATTCAACTCATCAATTCTAGCAAGTAAATCAATATTATCATCTTTAGAATTGGAAGTTGAAACATTGCAAACATGTGAATCAACCTTAGCAATTAATCTAGCATTTTCATTTCTAAGGTTGGCAATAGTGTCATGGCATGTGCTTAGCTCACTAGTTAATTTCTCACATTTTTCCATTTCTAGAGCATAAGCAGTCTTGACCTTAACATGCTTCTTATTTTCTTTAATAAGGAATTCTTCTTGAGAATCCAAGAGATCATCCTTCTCATGTATAGCACTAATCAATTCATTTAATTTTTCTTTTTGTTGCATGTTGAGGTTAGCAAAAAGAATGCGCAAGTTATCTTCCTCATTTTTATCATCATCCTCATCACTAGATGTTTCATATTTAGTGGAGGACCTTGATTTTACCTTCTTTTTGCCGTCCTTGGCCATGAGACACTTGTGGCCGACGTTGGGGAAGAGGAGGCCCTTGGTGACGGCGATGTTGGCGGCGTCCTCGTCGGAGGATGAGTCGGTGGAGCTCTCGTCGGAGTCCCACTCGCGGCACACGTGGGCATCGCCGCCCTTCTTCTTGTGGTACCTCTTCTTTTCTCTCCTCTTGCCCCTCTTGTCGTTATCCCTGTCACTGTCACTTGATAATGGACATTTAGCAATAAAGTGACCGGGCTTACCACATTTGTAGCAAACTTTCTTGGAACGGGATTTATAATCCTTCCCCTTCCGTTGCTTGAGGATTTGCCGAAAGCTTTTGATGATTAAGGCCATCTCCTCATTGTCGAGCTTGGAGGCGTCAATTGGTTGTCTACTTGGTGTAGACTCCTCCTTCTTCTCCTCCATTGCCTTGAAGGCCACCAGTTGCGCCTCGGATGTGGAAGGTTCGTCAAGCTCGTTGATCTTCTTTGAGCCCTTAATCATGCATTCAAAGCTCACAAAATTCCCGATAACTTCCTCGGGGGTCATTAGTGGATATCTAGGATTACCACGAATTAATTGAACTTGAGTGGGGTTAAGGAAAATAAGAGCTCTTAAAATAACCTTAACCACCTCGTGGTCATCCCACTTTTTGCTCCCGAGGTTGCGCACTTGGTTCACCAAGGTCTTGAGCCGATTGTACATATCTTGTGGCTCCTCCCCTTGGCGAAGACGGAAGCGACCGAGCTCCCCCTCGATCGTTTCCCGCTTGGTGATCTTGGTGAGTTCATCACCCTCGTGCGCCGTCTTGAGTAGGTCCCAAATCTCCTTTGCATTCTTCAACCCTTGCACTTTGTTGTATTCCTCCTTGCTTAGAGAGGCGAGGAGAATGGTTGTGGCTTGGGAGTTGAAGTGCTCGATTTGGGCCACTTCGTCCGTATCATAATCCTCATCCCCTACAGAAGGTACCTGTGCTCCAAACTCAACAACATTCCATATACTTTTGTGGAGTGAGGTTAGATGAAATTTCATTAAATCACTCCACCTAGCATAATCTTCGCCATCAAAAGTTGGCGGTTTGCCTAATGGAACGGAAAGTAATGGAGTATGTCTAGATGTACGGGGATAGTGTAAAGGGATCTTACTAAACTTCTTGCGCTCTTGGCGCTTAGAAGTTACGGACGCCGCGTCGGAGCCGGAGGTGGATGTCGATGAAGAATCGGTCTCATAGTAGACCACCTTCCTCGTCCTCTTCTTCTTGTCCCCACTCCGATGCGGTTTGTGAGAAGAAGATTTTTCCTTCTTCTCCTTGTGGTGAGAAGAGGAAGATCTTTTCTCCTTCCGTTTGGAGGAGTCCTTTTTCTTCTCCCTTCTCTTGGTGCGGGACTCTTCCGATGAAGTGCTCCCTTGGCTTGTAGTGGGCTTGTCGCCGGTCTCCATCTCCCTCTTGGTGTGATCTCCCGACATCACTTCGAGCGGTTAGGCTCTAATGAAGCACCGGGCTCTGATACCAATTGAAAGTCGCCTAGAGGGGGGGGTGAATAGGGCGAAACTGAAAATCTCAAAAATAATCACAACTACAAGCCGGGTTAGCGTTAGAAATATAGTGGAGTCCGCGAGAGAGGGTGCAAAACAAATCGCAAGCGAATAATGAAGTGAGACACGCGGATTTGTTTTACCGAGGTTCGGTTCTCTCAAACCTACTCCTCGTTGAGGAGGCCACAAAGGCCAGGTCTCTTTCAACCCTTCCCTCTCTCAAACGGTCCCTCGGACCGAGTGAGCTTCTCTTTCTCAAATCACTTGGGAATCAAACTTCCCTCAAGGACCACCACACAATTGGTGTCTCTTGCCTCAATTACAAGTGAGTGTTTGATCACAAGAAAGAATGCCAAAGAAAAAGAAGCGATCCAAGCGCAAGAGCTCAAATGAACACTACAAATCACTCTCTCTAGTCACTAGGGCTTTGTATGGAGTTGGGAGAGGATTTGATCTCTTTTGGTGTGCTCTGCAATGAATGCTAGCTCTTGTATAGTGGTTGGAAGTTGGAAAACTTGGATGCAATGAATGGTGGGGTGGTTGGGGTATTTATAGCCCCAACCACCAAAAGTGGCCGTTGGTGGAGGCTGTCTGTCGATGGTGCACCGGACAGTCCGGTGCACACCGGACATGTCCGGTGCCCCCGCCACGTCATCAATGCCGTTGGATTCTGACCGTTGGAGCTTCTGACTTTTGGGCCCGCCTGGATGTCCGGTGCACACCGGACATCACCTGTTCATTGTCCGGTGCGCCAGTATGGGCGCGCCTGACTTCTGCGCGCGCAGAGCGCGCATTGAATGCACCGCAGGTAGCCGTTGGCGCCGAAATAGCCGTTGCTCCGTGGTTACACCGGACAGTCCGGTGCACACCGGACATGTCCGGTGAATTATAGCGGAGCGGCTGCTGCGTGATCCCGAGGCTGGCGAGTTGCGGAGGTCGCACTTCCTTGGAGCACCGGACACTGTCCGGTGTACACCGGACAGTCCGGTGAATTATAGCGAAGCGGCCTGAGAAATTCCCGAAGGTGGCGAGTTTGAGTTGGAGTCCTCTGGTGCACCGGACACTGTCCGGTGGCGCATCGGACACTGTCCGGTGTACACCGGACAGTCCGGTGCCTCCAGACCAGAGGTGCCTTCGGTTGCCTCTATGCTCCTTTGTTGAATCCAAAACTTGATCTTTTTATTGGCTGAGTGTGAACCTTTTGCACCTGTATAACTTATACACTAGAGCAAACGAGTTAGTCCAATATTTGTGTTGGGCAATTCAACCACCAAAATTATTTAGGGACTAGGTGTAAGCCTAATTCCCTTTCACCTATCACGTGTTCTCCCTTTAGAAGCTTGTGAAGGTTCTTCATCCCCACATGTGCTAAACGGCGATGCCACAGCCAGCCCATGCTAGTCTTAGCAATTAAGCATGCATCTAGACCGGCCTCCTCTTTTGCAAAATCAACTAAATAAAGTTTGTCGTCTAGTAGACCCTTAAAAGCTAATGAACCATCACTTCTTCTAAAGACAGACACATCTACATTTGTGAATAAACAGTTATATCCCATATTACAAAGTTGACTCACAGACAACAAGTTATATCCAAGCGACTCAACTAAGAACACATTAGAAATAGAGTGCTCGGATGAAATAGCAATTTTTACTAACCCTTTCACCTTGCCTTGGTTCCCATCACCAAATATGATTGAATCTTGGGGATCCTTGTTCTTGATGTAGGAGGAGAACATCCTCTTTTCCCCGTCATGTGGTTTGTGCATCCGCTGTCGATAATCCAGCTTGAGCCCCCGGATGCATAAACCTGCAAGGCAAATTTAGGCTTGGGTCTTAGGTACCCAACTCATGTTGGGTCCTACAAGGTTAGTTACAATGGTCTTAGGGATCCAAATGCAAGTCTTGTCACCCTTACATTTGGCCCCTAATTTCCTAGCAATTACCTTCTTATCCTTTCTACAAATAGCAAAGGAAGCATTGCAAGCATAATAAATTGTAGAAGGTTCATTCATTACTTTCCTAGGAACATGAACACTATTTCTTCTAGGTATATGATGAACAACATTTTTCCTAGCCAAATTTCTATCATGCATAGAAGAACTAGAAGCAATCATGGCATGAGAATCAAAAGCATCATAACTTCTATAAACATTCCTAGAATGTCTCCTATCATGATACATGAAAGCATGGTTCTTTTGAGCACTACTAGCCATAGGGGCCTTCCCTTTCTCCTTTGCGGAGATGGAAGCCTTATGACTTGTTAAGTTCTTGACTTCCCTTTTGAAGCCAAGACCATCCTTAATTGAGGGGTGTCTACCAATCGTGTAGGCATCCCTTGCAAATTTTAGTTTTTCAAATTCACTCTTGCTAGTCTTAAGTTGGGCATTAAGACTAGCCACTTCATCATTCAATTTAGAAATTGAAACTAGGTGTTCACTACAAGCATCAATATTAAAATCTTTGCACCTATTGCAAATCATAACATGTTCTTCACGAGAGTTTGTTTTACTAGCTATTTCTAACTTAGCATTCAAATCATCATTTATGCTCTTTAAACTAGAAATAGAGTCATGGCATGTAGACAATTCACAAGAAAGCATTTCATTCCTTTTAATTTCTAAAGCAAGGGATTTTTGTGCCTCAACAAACTTATCATGTTCTTCATACAAAAGATCCTCTTGATTTTCTAATAACTTATTCTTATCATTCAATGCATCAATTAATTCATTAATCTTATCATCCTTAGTTCTATCTAGGCCCTTGAATAAACATGAATAGTCTATTTCATCATCGCTAGATTCTTCATCACTTGAGGAACCGTAAGTACTAGTATCACGAGTGCTTACCTTGTTTTCCCTTGCCATGAGGCAGGTGTGATGCTCGTTGGGGAAGAGGGCCGACTTGTTGAAGGCGGTGGCAGCGAGTCCTTCGTTGTCGGAGTCGGACGACGAACAATCCGAGTCCCACTCCTTTCCAAGGTGTGCCTCGCCCTTAGCCTTCTTGTAAGCCTTCTTCTTTTCCCTCTTGTTCCCTTGTTCCTGTTCACTATCATTTTCAGGACAATTAGCGATAAAATGACCGATCTTACCACATTTGAAGCATGAGCGCTTCCCCTTCGTCTTGGTCTTGTTGGGATGCTCCTTGCGACCCCTTAGCGCCGTCTTGAAACGCTTGATGATGAGGGCCATTTCTTCATCATTAAGTCTGGCCGCCTCAATTTGTGCCACCTTGCTAAGTAGCGCCTCCTTGCTCCTCGTTGCTTTGAGAGCAATGGTTTGAGGCTCTTGGATTGGGCCATTCAACGCATCATCAACGTATCTTGCCTCCTTGATCATCATCCGCCCGCTTACAAACTTTCCAAGTATCTCCTCGGGCGTCATCTTGGTGTAACTAGGATTCTCACGAATATTGTTCACAAGATGTGGATCAAGGACAGTAAAAGACCTTAGCATTAGGCGGACGACGTTGTGGTCCGTCCATCGCGTGCTTCCATAGCTCCTTATTTTGTTGACGAGGGTCTTGAGCCGGTTGTACGTTTGGGTTGGCTCCTTGCCCCTGATCATTGCGAATCTCCCAAGTTCGCCCTCCACCAACTCCATCTTGGTGAGCATGGTGACGTCGTTCCCCTCATGTGAGATTTTGAGGGTGTCCCAAATCTGCTTGGCGTTATCCAAGCCGCTCACCTTATGGTACTCATCCCTGCACAATGAAGCTAGAAGAACAGTAGTAGCTTGTGCATTTTTGTGAATTTGCTCATTAATGAACATGGGATTATCCGTACTATCAAAGTGCATTCCATTTTCTACTATCTCCCATATACTTGGATGGAGAGAGAACAAGTGGCTATGCATTTTATGACTCCAAAATCCATAGTCCTCTCCATCAAAGTGGGGGGGGTTTACCGAGGGGAATGGAAAGCAAATGAGCAGTTGAACTTTGCGAAATACGAGAATAATCAAAGGAGAAGTTTGAATTAACCGTCTTCTTTTTCTCGTAGTCGTTGTCGTCGTCCTTTTGGGAAGAAGAAGATTCGTCGCTGTCATAGTAGACTGTCTCCTTGATGCGCCTTGTTTTCTTCTTCCTCCCGTCTTTTCTTTTGTGGCCCGAGCCTGAGTCAATAGGCTTGTCATCCTTTGGATCATTGACGAAGGACTCCTTCTCCTTATCATTGACCACCATCCCCTTGCCCTTAGGATCCATCTCTTCGGGCGATTAGTCCCTTTCTTAAAGAGAACGGCTCCAATACCAATTGAGAGCACCTAGAGGGGGGTGAATAGGTGATCCTGTAAAACTTAAAACTTAACACCACAAACTTGATTAAGAGTTAGATCAATGAAATCAAGTGAGTAGAGAGGAGAACTCTTGTGAAGCAAAATAGACACAATAAGGACAAGCACAAGAGACACGAGGATTTATCCTGTGGTTCGGCCAAGTACAAAACTTGCCTACTCCACGTTGTGGCGTCCCAACGGACGGGAGTTGCACTCAACTCCTCTCAAGTGATCCAATGATCAACTTGAATATCACGGTGTTCTTCTTTACTTTACTCTTTCCCGTTTGCGAGGAATCTCCACAACTTGGAGTCTCTCGCCCTTACAATAAGAATCTCAATGAAGCACTAGAGTAAGGGAGGAAAGCAACACACTCAAATCCACAGCAAATACGCACACACAAGACCAAGACTTGAGCTCAAAAGAACGGAGCTCAAATCACTAAGAATGGCGAACAAGTGTGCTAGAATGAAGTGTGAATGATCAACAATGCTCAAAGGTTGCTTGGTGTACTCCTCCATGCGCCTAGGAGTCCCTTTTATAGCCCCAAGGCAGCTACGAGCCGTTGAGAGCATTCCAGGAAGGCAATTCTTGCCTTCTATCGCCTGGCGCACCGGACAGTCCGGTGCACCACCGGACACTGTCCGGTGCGGATTTGTTTCCTTCTTTGGCGAAGCCGACCGTTGGCGGTTCAGAGCCGTTGGCGCACCGGACACTGTCCGGTGCACATCGGATAGTCCGGTGCCCCCTTCTGACCGTTGGCTCCGCCACGCGTCGCGCGCGGATTACGCGGCCGACCGTTGGCCGGGCCGACTGTTGGCTCACCGGACATTCCGGTGCACCACCGGACAGTCCGGTGATTTATAGCCGTACGCCGTCCCGAGAGCAGCCAGTTTGGCAGACGCAGCCTGGCGCACCGGACACTGTCCGGTGCACCACCGGACAGTCCGGTGCACCCAGACCGAGCAGCCTTTTTGGCTGTACACAGCCAACTTCTTCAAACTTGTTTCTCCTGTTTCTAGCACTTAGACACAATACATTAGTCTTCAAAACAATGTACTAAGTCTAGAAACATACCTTTAATCTTGATTTGCACTTCTTGAGTCCTTGGCACAATTTAACACTTAGGCATTTGTGTTGGAGACTTAATCACCAAAATACTTAGAAATGGCCGAAGGGCACATTTCCCTTTCAGTTTCTTCTCCGGCAAAACGAACAAGCTTCCTTTCATCTTCTCCAAAGTAGCCCAGTTTCATCATCATGGGCACGTCAACTTCAGACACAGTACATTTCTCAAAATCTAGGTGGCTGGGTTTTGATGGGATCAAAATGCTATAATCCTCCTCTTCTTCATCAGCATTTTCTTCTTCAATATCAGCCTATTCAGCTTCGGCAGCAGATGTACCTTCGTCAATGGTTCCCTCTGTCACAACTAAACCCGACTGTCTCATGACTTCGGAAATCAGAGCTGTCACGGTGCCCTCGGTCTCCTCTCCTTCACGAGTCACCCTTGCAGTCGAGCGTACTCTGGCCATTTGATGGATCTTTTGCGGTTTTTACGAAGTTTTTTTGCAGTTTTGACGAAGCTCTCTTTTTTGACGAAGTTAACTCAAAATGATGGTGTGGCGGAACTGCCCGAATTATTCCAACTTAAGTGCCTAAGCCCTGCCTTGGAGGCTAGACCACACTTAAATGGGAATAACCCGTCAATCCCTCGGATCTAGTCCGACACGGCCACTGACAGCATCAAGTACCACAATCTCACTCGAGGGTGAGTCACAGAGCAAATACAATAAAGCATAAAACCATACATGTCAGAGTATTAAATTATTACATCATCATCATCATCATCATCGGAGTTTTTGCAAGAGTGACCATCATTGTTTTGAAGTGCAGCGGAAATAAACTAACGGTAAATAAATAGAGAGATGGGGAAGCCTGTCCCATCACTCCTCATGCTCCTCCTCAGCCGAGGCAGGGTCCCACTCGACAGTCCAACCCGGTGGCAGGGTGGATGGCCAAGTCACTCCAGCAGCCATTTCCTCCAGAGAACCTGTAAAAATTGTGCCACAAGCAAGGCTGAGTATACTAATACTCAGCTAGACTTACCCGGTGTGAGGAGTCTATACTCCTCTACCTCTAGACATGCAGCTGTTTGGCTGTGGGGTTTGGTTGCCAAAAGCACTAGCTGAGTTTCTAAATCAAGATTTTAACTTTGTCAAAATTAAGTGTGACTCTCTTAAGGCTAAAAGTGTACTATCTATTCATACATAGTAGCAAGCATTTTTAGCAATCAACAGCTTGTATCATCTCAACACAGTTCCACTTGTTACTCAATGTAGCAGCATGGATCAAGCAGTCTCATTAGCTGCGAGAAGCAGACGATTCGAATCGAGTTTTATCCTTGCAAGGTAAACCTAAACACACGACATGTAGGGGCATTCCGTCCCCACACATATCAACCGTCCCCATCGATTCCCCGTCAGCAGATCAGGGCTCACCGCCTTGGCGTACAATGCCTCACTGACCCCGACTGGCCGTCGTGCAGTGACCGCACTTGTACCCACCATAACCGGAATGGGAGACTACGTCTCAGGTCGCGTGAGGGGATATGTCCACTGCCAGGTTCACTCAGGTACTAGGCTTACCGATTTACCATATTTCTCGGTATGTGTTTAGTACGTTCAAACGCTTGACTCACGGTACCACACCTTAATCCTTACTCAAATTTTTATCCCGTAGACAACCTGATGAAGACATCCACACTACTGATGCATCTATACCAATACAAGTACCAATTTCTGGTCCCATTACTCGCGCTCGTGCTCGTCAACTCAACCATCAGGTGATTACACTCTTGAGTTCATGTCCATCATATTTAGACCATGGAGACCCGTGCACTCTTGTTTTGCTTAGGAATCAGGGAGAAGACCGAAAGGGAAAAGGATTTGAACATGCTGGATTCGGACTACAGAAGAACACCAACTTGTGACGGTCACCACGGTCAGATGCGGGCTCGGATCGGAATGTTCAAGCACAACGTGGAAAGCTTATCAAGTCTACTTTCATATGGATCCGGAATTATAGTCATATCTGTTCTGAGGCCGCCGTAATCGTTGTTTTGTTACCGAAACATTTCCTGCCTTTTCTGCCCATGGTGCTGCGTCACCCTATTTTGGCCCAATGGGTCGTGTATCAAGTTAGGTCCATTAGGGACGCATCCTAGGGTTGCAGCACGACCCCAATACCCTTGTGGTCGTCCTCCCATGTTTATAAACCCCCTAGCCGCCACCAAGAACAGCGGGTTTTGTTTAGATCAAGTTTAGCTCTCGCTACTTGCTTGTAAGCGCGCGTGCTGGTTCAGCCGCCCGTCTTCTTGTCTTCGGAACCCCACCATATTGGAGTTTGATTTTGAAACCTACATTTAGATCTGGTAATTCAGTACTTGTTCTACTTGTTCTTGCTAGTTCTTCGATTGCTTGCAGGACGAGTGCCCTAGTGGCCAGGGTGTCACGCTCCACAAGATCGTGACAGCCATAGGAGGTGGTGTATCGGTTGCTAAGGCGCAGCGTCTTTGGAAGGCTGTAGTCGGGCCGTGAACGTCGTCTCCTCCCCCAATCGAGTTATTCCACAACCTCTCATCGAAAGATCGGGCAATCACCCAACGGGTGCACATCACAACCAATCCCCATAGATTGTTGCCCACAAACCAACTTCGTTATGATATGAAAGTGAGTACAACCAATTCCTGACCTCGCGCGAGTGCTAGAAAATCACTCGACTTCTACCGAGATCCTATTTAATAAAGCAGCTACTCGACCTAGCATACTAGTATTCATCACAATGGGGTTCCTGAGATCATGCAACTATGGTTCAAAACAACTCCTACACTTAAGTGCACAAACAATCCTACAATCATTAAGTGTAGTAAAATAGCATAAATAACAGGTTATGCATAAAACCGGGGCTTGCCTTCCAAAGCAGTGGCAGGCAGGTCCTCTGGTGCAGGCTCTGGTGCTGGATCTGGGGCAACCTCCTAGGCAGCTCCTTGCTCCGGCACGAGGATGTACTCTCCGTCAGCAAGATTACAGTCTATCGAAATGCAATGAACATGTATGTCATGATTATGCAAGATTTAAGAACATGAAGCTATAGAAACTAAGTTAAGAATTAACTTAGGGTTCCCTGGCTATGTGGGTCTTCTAGTGGTTTATGTTTAGCACTTTTATATTTAAGTCTTTATTTGGGGTAAACAAGGAGAATTGGTATTGCATTTGTATATTTCTATTTCAGGGAACAATTTATAAGGGTCTTAGGAGGATACTAATTTCCATTGTTCATTTTCCTCTCTTTAGTGTTCATTTATGAATTCTAGTGGGGCTTGAACTACCAAGGTGAATTAACTATTTTCAATAATTCCACAAAAATTACAGTGGCTTGCCCTTGGTCAATATGGCCTATCTTAAGAATATGGAATTCAAAATAAAAAGGCTAGGCTGTATACAAAAATAACAAAAAGTGGTGCAATTAAGCCACTTTGCACTACAAGTCCTTCATTAAAGTGGGTCCTGACCTAAGGGTTATTTTTGTTGGCCTCTAACAGTGATAATAAGCTCTTGTACCAAAAATGACAGAGAGCCACATGATGGTTATTTAATGGTGGATTTCTAAAGTTTGGTGCAAAAAGGGTGTTTAGAACTAACTTGTCATTTGAAAAATATCAAACAACAGATTTCAAATTTTTCCTAAGTTCTTATTATCAAAACATTAGTTATCCTAAGGTTTGAGGAGTTTTCACCTTAGGGTTATTTTTGTAGGGTTTTTCTAAGTTATGCTTATTTTATTAATTTAAAAGGTATCCTTCTTATTTTACACTACAACAGGGTATGATATATTTTTCCAGTGAACTACATTGACTAAGTATCTCAACAAAAATAGGGGTGCCTTCTGGTTCATTATTTAGGTCACCTTTTCTATTTTTCTTAACCTTAAGCATATTATGGAATAAGGGGTAAAAACTAACTTAATGTAGTGGACAGAGGGGTTTAACATTTTTAACTAGGTCAGTAAGTAGATATAAACTTCTCTAAATTTTTCTAACCGTAGTTAAATAGTACAACCATTTTTCTTGCTATTATTAAGCTTTTGGTCCAAACTATAATTAAATCAGGACCTTATATTTTTCTATAGTACCTATGGGGTTTTATATTTTTCTTAAGTAGGTTACATTATTTAGAGTCTGGCAAAATTGGTTTGACCAAATTTGGATAAACCAAACAGAAGTTATGAGTTTTCAAAGTTTCTGTTTGAATTTAAATCAGGTTTTAATAAGGTTTTCCTGAAAAAGCAGTTTGCGCCGAGGTCCCTGAGTTCAAACTAAATCAAACCTCGCAGATCTACCCTCGCGCCACTATTTCCCTGAGTCTCTGACATTTCACTTAACCCCCTGGCTTTCTTTCCCTCTCACCCGCAGTCCTTCCCCCAACTAAAACAGTAGCCGCGGGAGAGAAAAGGATGGCGCGGCTTACCGGCGGCGAGGGAGGTCCGGCGAGGTGGTCAGTGACGTTCGGGAGGTCGCGACGGTCACGCCGATGTGCGGGTCGTCGCCGGAGGTGGTCGGAGTTACCCTGGCCACGAACACAGGCGGCGGGGATCGTCGGCGGCGCCTGCTCCGGCCAAACCACGGTGGTATAGTTCAATTAGGGTGCACGAGCAGCTTCACGGGGTGACACAGAGGCCATGCGCGCATTGAATTGGAAAACGGTGCAGGGGCTTACCCGGTCCACGTGCGCCGGCGGGTTCTTGAACTCCGGTGAGCACGATTTGGCTACTCCGGTGACGCGGGTCCTCGGGTCAAGCTTGAGCAAGTCTCACGGCCTCACCAGGAAGCTATCTGGGGGCTTGGATCGAACGGAGGAGGACGGGAGAGGGGTTGGCCACGGTGGTTGCTCTCGGGCGGCACTGGCGGGTCGCGGGGAGGTCGCCGGAGCTAATGGCTGGCTCGGGCAAGTCAGGCGAGGTACAGAGGAGGCAATGGGGAAGGCAACCGAGCACTAGAGCGGGTTTTATAGGCGCGGGCGCGGCCAGGGCGCCGGCTCGACCGTTTGGCGCGACACGGGCACGCGGGGGCGCGCGCGGGCGTGCTCTGGCGAGCTCAGAGCGCGTCGAACACGTGGCGTGTTGCTTCTGCCCGTGTTCTTCGCTCTGCTGAGCGGCCAGGCGTACGAATCTTGCCCTACCGCCTGTGGGAGATCTCTTCCCTGCACCTAGAGCTACCTAGTTCATGTGAGTTCCAAGAGTAGATGTGGTCTGGTTGAGGAGATATGGTGGCGCCAAGTCTTGTCTGTCTGCACTGTTCAATCCGAGACAAAACCAGTGCCAACTCGTGTCAAACGGTTTTGGCTTGGGTTCAAACTTTTCCAAGGCATTCTAGGGTTAATTTGGCGCCATTTTGTCAATTGGGTCGACAGGTTTTGAAAAGGGGATCAAGGTGAACATGTGGGATCTTTGTTCAAGGGTTGGTTTTTGACTTAGGCAAATCCTGAATTTCTCCCTTGTGTTCAACCTTTGGTGATCTTTTTAGGGCCTTTCTGAAAACTTTTTGGGGGTACTTCCTTACTATTAATTGTAGGTTATTCAGCATTTTACAACTTTTATATTTGGCCCAAACCATGATCATAAGGTTTACATGATCTTTTGATCATGGCTTCAATTAGGGTTCCCATTGCCTATGGGGGTTTTGCTCTAGGGTTTTGGGAGATCCCCACTTAGATGTGCATGATAAGCTAGGGCAGGACATCCAAGGTGGGTTACACTTGCTTAGGACCTAGAATTCCATGTTTGGTATATTTTGCCCACTTAAATCTTCATGTGATAATGGGTAAACAGTGGTAACCCTGGGGTGGACACCCTGAGTAACACCTAGGGTGTTACAGCCCTCCCCCCTTAAAGGAATCTCGTCCCGAGATTTCAGGTAGAGTCCCTTGGAGGGATGCTTGAAGGTGTGTTGGTGCTACTTTCCCCTTATACTCAAGTTTCACCTTTTTAACTGCTCTTCGAATGTCATCCTCTTTGCAACTTCAGAAGGAAGCCCTTCTTAAGTTAAATCCACAACTTAGACTATCCTTGCTATCTAAGTTTTTCTTATAATTGACTTCAAAGGGCAGGTGGGGGTGGGGTTTTTGGGGTTACATACCGACTCCTTTGGGCAGAAAGTCGGGGAAGCGAGAGCGTAGAAAATCCTCCGTCTCCCATGTAGCTTCTTCTGCTGAATGATGACTCCACTGAACCTTATACATTTTGATTGATCTTGCCCGAGTTGTTCTCTCCTTTTGATCCAATACCTTGACGGGGTACTCTTGGTAGGACAAGTCTGGTTCTATTTCAATGTCTGGTTCTGGTAGCACTTCAGTGGGTAAACGAACACATTTCCGCAGCTGAGATACATGGAACACATTGTGAACTGCTGACATACAGGGTGGCAATTCCACTTGGTAAGCTACGGGTCCACAACTTGCCTTGATCTTATAGGGTTCAATGTAACGAGGGGCTAATTTGCCCTTGATCCCGAATCTCCGGACACCCTTGGTTGGTGATATCTTAAGATAGACATGATCTCCCACCTCAAACTGTAGAGGCTTCCGCCTCTTGTCATGATAACTCTTTTGCCTGGCCTGAGCAGCTTCTAAGTTCTTTTTGATAATTCTAACCTTTGCCTCTGCTTCAAGCACCAAATCTGGCCCAAAAACTCCCCTTTCTCCCGCTTGAGACCAATTTAGCGGGGTTCTGCATCTTCTCCCATACAAGGCCTCAAAAGGTGCCATCTTTAGACTGGACTGATAGCTGTTATCGTAAGAAAACTCTGCCAAAGACAGACACTTGTCCCAATCCTTTCCATAATGTAGTGCACATGCTCTTAACATATCTTCTAAAATCTGGTTCACCCTTTCTGTTTGACCATCTGTTTGGGGGTGGTATGCTGAGCTTCGTATGACCTGGGTTCCAAGTGATTCCTGTAATTGCTCCCAAAATCGTGCCACAAAAGGTGCTCCTCGGTCTGAGACTATAGTCCTTTGTATCCCATGCAGACGAACTATCTGGTCGATGTAGATCTCCGCATACTTCTCCGCCCGGTGGGTGGTGTGCACTGGCAAGAAATGAGCAGTCTTGGTCAATCTGTCCACAATAACCCATATAGAATCATGGTGCCTGGAGGTATTGGGCAATCCTACTATGAAGTCCATGCAAATGTCCTCCCATTTTCAAGATGGTATGGGAAGGGGTTGCAAAGGGCCTGCTGCCTTCAAGTGACTGGCCTTGATTCTCTGGCAAGTGTCACACTCTGATACGTACTTGGCAATTTCCCTCTTCATCCTGGTCCACCAATACAGAGGTCTGAGATCATGGTACATTTTGTTGCTGCCCGGGTGCATGGAGAACTTGGAAAGGTGAGCTTCATTCAATATCTTCTTTCTGAGCTCAGGGTCCTTGGGAACAACCAATCGATCTCCAAACCATAAAATCCCCTTGCTGTCCTGACGGAAACACTTGTATTTCTCTGCCTTTTGCTTGATCATTTCTTTAATAACCTGGACTCCCTTGTCCCCAATCTGTGCCCTGACTATTTGCTCTTGCAATGTGGGCTCCACTAAAATATAACTCAATTCACCGGAAGGAACCACTTCTAGGTTCAGCTTGCACAACTCATCACACAAGGTGGTAATTCCCACATCCATGTTCAAACAATTGCACTGGGCCTTTCTGCTCAAGGCATCTGCCACCACATTGGCCTTGCCAGGATGGTAATGCATTTCCAAATCATAATCCTTGATTAATTCCAACCATCTCCTCTGCCTCATGTTCAGATCAGCCTGAGTGAAAATATATTTGAGGCTCTTATGATCAGTGTAGATGTTGCAGTGAGCTCCCATCAAATAGTGTCTCCATATCTTAAGAGCATGAACCACTGCTGCCAATTCCAGATCATGTGTAGGATAGTTCTGCTCATGGGGTCTGAGGGCTCGGGAAGCATAAGCAATAACTCGGTTATCTTGCATTAAGACACAACCCAATCCTGTACCAGAAGCATCACAATAAACTTCAAATGGCTTGGTATTATCTGGCTGAGCTAGCACTGGAGCTGTTGTTAAATGCTGCCTCAAGGTGTGAAAGGCATCCTCGCACTTCTGGTTCCAATCATACTTGACTCCCTTCTTCAGCAATTCAGTCATTGGTTTGGCAATTCTGGAGAAATCAGGAATAAATCGTCGATAATACCCTGCCAATCCCAGAAAACTCCGAATCTGCCTCACTGTAGTCGGGGGTTTCCAATCCATCACCTCCTGTACCTTTTCAGGGTCAACCGATATCCCATCCTGAGAAATTGTGTGACCCAAGAATTTAATCTCCTTCAGCCAAAATTCACACTTAGACAACTTTGCATAAAGACGGTGATCGCGCAGTCGCTGAAGTACGATGTGCAGATGCTCAGTATGCTCGTCCTCATTCTTGGAATAGACCAGAATATCATCAATGAAAACGACCACGAACTTGTCCAACTCTGGCATAAATACTGAGTTCATCAAGTACATAAAGTAAGCCGGGGCATTGGTCAGCCCAAAAGACATCACCAAAAACTCATAGAGCCCATATCTGGTAGAGAAAGCCGTCTTGGGAATGTCACTGGCACGGATCTTAATCTGATGGTAGCCTGAGCGAAGGTCTATCTTGGAGAATACCTTGGCTCCCACCAACTGATCAAACAGAACATCAATGCGGGGCAACGGGTATTTGTTCTTGATAGTCACCGCATTAAGAGGGCGGTAGTCAACACACATCCTCAAACTCTCATCCTTTTTCTTTACGAATAAGGCGGGACATCCCCATGGTGAAGTACTTGGACGAATAAACCCCTTGTCCAGCAATTCTTGCAATTGTTTCTTCAATTCTGCCAATTCCGCGGGAGGCATCCTATAGGGTCTCTTGGAGATAGGAGCAGTCCCGGGTTGCAATTCGATGGCGAACTCAATATCTCGGTCAGGTGGCATCCCTGGCAGTTCATTCGGAAAAACATCCGGATAGTCACAGACCACTGGGATCTTTTCCACTGGGGATTCTAACATAACAAAGGCACAAGATCGGGTACATCCCTGGTCAGGCAGATATAGTGTGGTTGCACCACATGTTGGTGAGTGCACTTCGATGGCCCTAGCTGCAATGTCAATCACTGCCTGATGTTTGGTCAACCAATCAGTTCCCAATATAATATCCACACTATCCAGTCCCAAGATAAGAAGGTTGGTTTTAATTATCAAACTACCAAACTTTAGAGGCACATTCTTGTTGATTTGGTAAGTGGCAATTCTGCCTCCGGGTGTTGAAATGGTGATACCCCCGTTGGTGTGGTGAAAGGGCAATTGACACTTGGCACTAAATTAGGCACTAATAAAGCTATGTGACGCACCGGAATCAAAAAGAACAATAGCGGGATAATTTAAAACTATAAAGATACCAGTCATGACGGGTGCTCCCTCTGGAATGTCAGCCATGGTAGTGAAGTTCAGCTTGCCCTGCCTCACTTGCACCTTCTGTCTCTTGCCTTGGTTCTGATTGACATTCTGCCCCTGCCTCTGCTGGTTTCTGGGGCAATTCTTGGCATAATGCCCAGTGCTGCCACAAGTGAAACACCTGTTGTCATTGGCCTGGCGGTACTGCTGCTGCTGATTGTTCCTCTGAGCTGGAAACTGGGTGCGGTTGGGTGCCTGCTGCTGCTGCGGTGGTCTGATCACCCATCTCCCTTGCTGCTGCTGAGGTCCCTTGTTCTGCGTGTCAGACACAATCCTGAAGCGCTGTGGCTGAGCTGAGGGTCCTGCCACAGGGGTCTTCCTCTTCTTCTCCGCCTGTCGAGCTAAGATGCAGTCCTCCTGGGAGATAGCCATGTTGACCAACTCATTATAACTGTTGGCCCTGACGGTGTTGAGACGATCACGGAGCTTGGTGCTGAGCCCCCGTCTGAACCTGTCCCTCTTCTTCTCATCCGTGTCTGCATGGTATCCAGCATACTGGCACAAATCATTAAAGGCCTGGGCATACTGCAACACTGTCCTGTTGCCCTGAGTGAGTGCCAGAAACTCATTGAGCTTCCGGTCCATGATGCCAGCTGGAATATGGTGCCCTCTGAAAGCTGCCTTGAACTCCCTCCACTCCACCTCTCTACCTTCTGGCTGCATGGCAAGAAAATGGTCCCACCAAGTCCTCGCGGGTCCGCGAAGCTGCTGGGTGGCAAACCTGACTTTGGTGACCTCTGAGCAAGCTCCATGGAGCAGTGGGAATTTGGATTCCACCACCCGCAACCATACATCTGCATCAAGTGGGTCCTCTGCCCGTGTGAACAATGGAGGCTGGGTGCTGAGGAACTCCTGATAGGTAGCAGCAACGGGGTGACGCTGATGGTCTCCACCATAATGCTGAGGTGGTGGCTGACGCTGAGCTAGCTGTCTCAGGATCTCATTCTGCTGGGCCATGAGCTCCTGCAGAGTGGGAGGCGGTGGCGGTGGAGGAACGTGCTCATTCTGACCACGGCGCGCTCTCCCAGCCATCTGAAAAATCACATGGTTGCTTAATAACACATCTCCAAGCTTAAGGTTCAAACACGGTAGGGGAGTTAAAGCAATTTGATAGATTCCATATAAAACAAAAGAAACATAAACCTTTCGTCCAAATTTAAACTGCCATTAATCATCCCCAAACCTCCAAAAGAGTTTAACACGGTTACATCAATGATCCAAAAGACTCAACTCTACCTAGCCTAGTACCCTAAGGGTGCAAAAGCTAAGCTAGTGGCGAGGAGTCCAACTATCATCAACCTCTAGGATTAGCCTGGCATCTAATGAGCGAACGAGGCAACGCTTGACTCGGGGGAAGGTGGTCTCCCTGAGCCAGCGGTGTCTACACTGGAAGCAGGCTCCTCCCCTCCCTCGATGTCAACGTCCTCGTCAGCCTCCTCATCATGGATCTCTTGGTGATGCATGTCTAGGTGCTCATTTGCCTCTGCTAGCTGCTGCTGAGTGTTGAGGAGCTGATCTTCGAGAACCTCAATGGTGTTCTCCCTGGTGCCCACTAGCTCCTCCAACTCATGAATCTCATCAGACAGCTGCTCCACTTGCAAATCTTTTTCCATCAGCTCCTGGGATAAGTCCACCACGAGCTCCTCCCTGTTATCCAGGGTGATCTTGGTTGCCTCTAACAGTGCCATCAAATGAGACATGGCCTCCCCACGCATTACTTGCAGACGATATAGAGCGTTCATGCATCGCACCGACAAGTGAGCCGTGTGGCCTGGGTAGAGGGCCCAAATGTCCTTGGCATGCTCCACCCGATCCTTCCACATCGGGTCATCCTCCTTTTCCGCGGGGAACAACCCAATGGGGTGGGTAGCCAGCTCCAAGGGATGGAACCCACAGAAAGTAGTCAGTCCATGCAGAGCGATTGCCTCGATCGTATCCTCCGCTCGGTATCCGAAAGACTCGGAGTCCAAGGAGCGCCAGCCTGGCTGCAGGGGATGAGGCTCCAAAGTCATCCTCACTCTACAGCGAGGCACCCGGTGCTTCTCGAACTGCTGCACCGCGTACTGAGGGGGTGTCAAGTATCCTGCCCCCTGAAGTACCTCCCACAAGATGCGGGGAAAACCCTCCCGTGCAAGTCCGTCAGTGTGGGTCAGCGCATTTCCGTCATCGGAGGATCCGTGGGAAGTCATCTGTGTACGGTTAAGCGTAAGTAAAAGAAAAAGAATTACAAAAAGAACAAGGAAAATAAAACTCAGCCTGTCTCTAGTTAAAAGAAAAAGGCATTGGGGACCTAGTTGGCTGTTATCTCATTTTTAAGTCCTTTTACTTAGTTATCCATTTGCTTAATTAAGAATGCATGCATGCGCGTCCTGAACGACCTCTCCAGAAGATAAAAGGACTAGGGAAGAACTCCCATCCTTTAAAAAGTGGCCTGTAGGGCCTAGTCACTTAGCCACCTAGCTACCCTTCTATTATCCTAAGGCTTCACGTCCTAGGTCTATCCTGCTCGTCCTACGATCTATCCAACATTGTTTCTATCAAATTTTACTTTAGAAAAGGGATGGCATTTATGGTTTATTGATTCCTCTGGGGTGGTACAAGCTCCGATACCAGCTGTGGCGGAACTGCCCGAATTATTCCAACTTAAGTGCCTAAGCCCTGCCTTGGAGGCTAGACCACACTTAAATGGGAATAACCCGTCAATCCCTCAGATCTAGTCCGACACGGCCACTGACAGCATCAAGTACCACAATCTCACTCGAGGGTGAGTCACAGAGCAAATACAATAAAGCATAAAACCATACATGTCAGAGTATTAAATTATTACATCATCATCATCATCATCGGAGTTTTTGCAAGAGTGACCATCATTGTTTTGAAGTGCAGCGGAAATAAACTAACGGTAAATAAATAGAGAGATGGGGAAGCCTGTCCCATCACTCCTCATGCTCCTCCTCAGCCGAGGCAGGGTCCCACTCGACAGTCCAACCCGGTGGCAGGGTGGATGGCCAAGTCACTCCAGCAGCCATTTCCTCCAGAGAACCTGTAAAAATTGTGCCACAAGCAAGGCTGAGTATACTAATACTCAGCTAGACTTACCCGGTGTGAGGAGTCTATACTCCTCTACCTCTAGACATGCAGCTGTTTGGCTGTGGGGTTTGGTTGCCAAAAGCACTAGCTGAGTTTCTAAATCAAGATTTTAACTTTGTCAAAATTAAGTGTGACTCTCTTAAGGCTAAAAGTGTACTATCTATTCATACATAGTAGCAAGCATTTTTAGCAATCAACAGCTTGTATCATCTCAACACAGTTCCACTTGTTACTCAATGTAGCAGCATGGATCAAGCAGTCTCATTAGCTGCGAGAAGCAGACGATTCGAATCGAGTTTTATCCTTGCAAGGTAAACCTAAACACACGACATGTAGGGGCATTCCGTCCCCACACATATCAACCGTCCCCATCGATTCCCCGTCAGCAGATCAGGGCTCACCGCCTTGGCGTACAATGCCTCACTGACCCCGACTGGCCGTCGTGCAGTGACCGCACTTGTACCCACCATAACCGGAATGGGAGATGTTGGAACTGTCTCTCGACAGCAAGGAGATCCAACACGAGTAAATGGAGATGGCTACAGGGCACTCGCGCGTGATGGCAAAAGCTCTGTTCATCTGGCCTCTCACGGGCACTGTGCGGGGGTATTTATAGGTATCCGAGTGCACGGCGCCTTGCGTTAAGGACGCATGTGCCCTCAGGTACCTAGTTTATCCCCAGAATATTCCCATAAAGCGGGGTTACAAGCTGTAATTACAAGTACGCCTTTACAAATTGGGCCCGTAACACAACCGCGGCCACGCAGGGCCCGTTACAACGGGCCAGATCTCATGTGGGCCTCGGAGCTGACCGAGGCCGCGCCGTGGGGAGGCGTTGCCGCAGGCCTTCGTCTGGTGCCGAATCGAGCGAAGGGTCTCCATGTTGTCTCTGGTGCCGATCAAGCGAAGGGTGTCCCTGCCTGCTTTGTCTGTCAGGGCAGGGGCTAAGCGGTGGAGACTTCGGGCGAAGGGTGGCGTTTCTGCCTTCGCTCCAACATTTGCCCTCCGAGGGACCAGTTCGACAAAGTCACCTGGTGCCGAAGACGTCGCTAGATGGCGGAGACGCTGCCCTCGCTCGAAGTGGTTCCGCGGGGGTTTTTGATGTGACCATTGATGGACATCGTACTGTTGGACTGCGGGTTTTCCGAAGCGTCGCGCCCTGTGGGATTGCGGGTTTCCCGAGGAGCCGCGCCCTGCCCTCCGGCTCGTGCTCCGGGGACGGAGGAAGTCCCCGAGCCGGAGGGTGAGTTGGTTGTTTTCGAGGCGTTCTTCGTCGCCGGTCTCCGCTTGCCTGCGCACCGGTTTGTTGGCGAAGTCCTGCGTAGATTCAACGTTCAAATTCATCAGCTGACATCGAACGCCGTGGTGGCGCTGGCGAAGTATGTCTGGGCGACGACTTCGTACGGCAGACAGCCGTCGGTTGAAGTTTTTGCGAAGAATTGCTGCTTGCATTGGCAGAAGAGGGTGGTTGAGGACGGAGTTGCCCAGTTTGGGTCGTGCACATTCACGCCGAAGACCGGCAAGACCACAATGCCAGTAGTGGAGTTGGTTCCGTGCGCCCGCAACAAGTGGGGCAATTGGAATGAGTTTTGGCTTTATGTTGCTGAGGCTACTGTCGAAGGCCATGAAGGACTTCCCGTGTCTGAGATGTGCTCTCACTATTACTCTGCATATCCGCCGTTTGAAGTGGCAGAAGAGGATGCAGACGAAGGGGCCCTTCGGTGCGCCGCCGGCCAGAGCAGTGGTCGTGATTTAGTTGAGTTTGTGGCGTACGGGGTCTGGCCCTTGGCGCACGGCTGGGCGCTGGGCTAAGTGTGCCCTCGCCAGATGCCTTCTCATGGAGGAAGGATGGTGCGAAGTCCTGCCTTTGCACTGAATTTGCGAAACCGTGACCTGGCCGCCTTTGTGCGTGATGCGGAGGACTTGGCGGTGCGGCTCGTGGGGCGGTGCGTGTGTTTGCTGACTTCTTGTATGTTTTGTTTTAGGCGGAGCGAGGCGAGCGGGTGGACGATTTCGGAGCACTGAACGACGCCCTGCCTGACCCGGAGCCGGCCCCGGAGACCACGGAAGACGCACCAGGCGCCTCCACACCTGCTGCGACAGCCGAAGACCTGCCCCTGAAGGTGGCCGAAGGCGCTCCCGATGCCCTCGCAGCAGCTGCGCCGACCGTCGAAGATCCGACGGCGGAGGCGGTGGAAACAATGGCGGAAGTGGCGGCGGAGACAACGGCGGAGGCACCCGCAGCGTCAGGGCCCTCGCAGGTGGCGTAGTGGTTGTTTAGGGTTAGGGAATTTTGGATGTTGTACTGAACTTTGGTTGCTGCGTAGGTTCAAGATTTTGGGCCTGCGCACGCAACCACTGCTACTGAGTTTTTTGACTTTGCTGACTTCGGGAGCTCGGTTGAGTGGACTGAGGAGTCGTCGGAGGAGGATTTGGATTATTTTGCGGCCTTGGACGTGGCTGCGGCGGAGGCCTCGCCACACGCCGCGGACGCGTCGGACGCGCCAGGCCCTAGCGCCGGGCGACGTCGACGAAGGGCGGTTGCAAAACGTAGGGTTAGCGCGGAGGAGCGGGCTTTGCTTCGTGTGAGTGGGGCTGGTCGGCAGGAACTATTCTCTGCCGACCGCCGAGAGTGTAGGTGAAGGGGAACTGCGAAGGCTTTTTGCGGGTGAAGAGCTCAGGATAATGTTATTTAATTATAGGGAGATGGGAATTATTCCTAAGGTTGAGCCGATGTAGAGTGTGGTGCCCTCGCTTGTGTATGTAGAGGCTTGTATGGTGGAATTGTGTGCCCTCGCGTGCATGTGTGTGAAGGCGTTTTGTACTAACTGATTCGTTCGGCTGCGCTGTGCTTGCTTGATTATAATTGGTCTTGGCGTGAATGGTTCGATGTCGTCGTTTCGGCCGTTGTTGTGCTAGTCCAGGTGTACCCTTAAGTGTCTTCTGCACAGATGGTCTTCGGTTTTTTCGCACTTGTTGTGCTGATCCGGCTGCACTTTTGAGCGACTTCTGCACGGATAGCCTTCGCGATAGACTCAGATTTTTTCCGCACCTGTTGTGCTAATCTGGCTGCGCCCTTAGGCGACTTTTGCGCGGATAGTCTTCGCGATAGACTTAGATTTTTTTTTCGCACTTGTTGTGCTGATCCGGCTGCACCCTTAGGCGACTTTTGCACGGATAGTCTTCGCGATAGACTTTGATTTTTTTTCCCGGCTGCACCCTTAGGCGACTTTTGCACGGATAGTCTTCGCGATAGACTTTGATTTTTTTTCCCGGCTGCACCCTTAGGCGACTTTTGCACGGATAGTCTTCGCGATAGACTTAGATTTTTTTTTTCGCACTTGTTGTGCTGATCCGGCTGCACCCTTAGGCGACTTTTGCACGGATAGTCTTCGCGATAGACTTTGATTTTTTTTTTCCCGGCTGCACCCTTAGGCGACTTTTGCACGGATAGTCTTCGCGATAGACTTTGATTTTTTTTCCCGGCTGCACCCTTAGGCGACTTTTGCACGGATAGTCTTCGCGATAGACTTAGATTTTTTTTTTCGCACTTGTTGTGCTGATCCGGCTGCACCCTTAGGCGACTTTTGCACAGATAGTCTTCGCGATAGACTTAGATTTTTTTTCGCACTTGTTGTGCTGATCCGGCTGCACCCTTAGGCGACTTTTGCACAGATAGTCTTCGCGATAGACTTAGATTTTTTCCCGGCTGCACCCTTAGGCGACTTCTGCACGGATAGTCTTCGCGATAGACTTAGATTTTTTTCGCACTTGTTGTGCTAATCCGGCTGCACCCTTAGGCGACTTTTGCGCGGATAGTCTTCGCGATAGACTTAGATTTTTTTCGCACTTGTTGTGCTAATCCGGCTGCACCCTTAGGCGACTTTTGCGCGGATAGTCTTCGCGAAAGACTTAGATTTTTTTCGCACTTGTTGTGCTAATCCGGCTGCACCCTTAGGCGACTTTTGCGCGGATAGTCTTCGCGATAGACTTAGATTTTTTTCGCACTTGTTGTGCTAATCCGGCTGCACCCTTAGGCGACTTTTGCGCGGATAGTCTTCGCGATAGACTTCGATTTTTTTTCGCACTTGTTGTGCTAATCCGGCTGCACCCTTAGGCGACTTTTGCGCGGATAGTCTTCGCGATAGACTTAGATTTTTTTCGCACTTGTTGTGCTAATCCGGCTGCACCCTTAGGCGACTTTTGCGCGGATAGTCTTCGCGATAGACTTAGATTTTTTTCGCACTTGTTGTGCTAATCCGGCTGCACCCTTAGGCGACTTTTGCGTGGATAGTCTTCGCGATAGACTTCGATTTTTTTCGCACTTGTTGTGCTAATCCGGCTGCACCCTTAGGCGACTTTTGCGCGGATAGTCTTCGCGATAGACTTAGATTTTTTTCGCACTTGTTGTGCTAATCCGGCTGCACCCTTAGGCGACTTTTGCGCGGATTTGTCGCACGCGAGGGTAGCTAACGCTTAGCCTCGCGGTGACCTCGTGGTGGTCGAATGTCGAAGACCGTCATCGCGGTCTTTTTCGACGCATGTCTTTTTGCGGGGGATTTCTTACGCACATATTACATGGCTCCGCCTCGTTAAAAACCTCACCCCCCGGGAGGAAAAGAGTGCGGGCCGGTGCAAGATTGTTTTTGCGAATTACAAGGGCGAAGACGCGGCCCCCAGGCGAAGTCTTTTGCGCCATTATGGATCGGCTGACTCCGACCAGGTCGAGGGCGGACCAGGCGAAGACATCTTTATTCTTGGCCAGGCAGCAGAGGAGCTTCTCTTCTTCATGCGAAGTAAGGTCTTCGCTGATAGTGACTGTCTACTTGGGCGTGGCCTGATCGAGGGGGACAGTCTTGGTCCCATCCTGACTCTGCAACTGAGCCTTTTCGTGCTGCTTGTCAGTTGGGCTGGCGGGCGCAGGGACCTCGCACTGTGTCGTGAGACAGTGCACGTTCCTCTGACCCGGCACGAAGTCTCGCTCTATGTTGCGCGCTGTCTGCTGGTCACCGAAGACCGTAATTACGCCTAGCGGGCCTGGTATCTTCATGCACAAATACAGTCCGTGGATGGCAGCTTCAAACTTATTGATGGAGCCCCGGCCCATGATGGCGTTGTATGGATATACCATATCCACAATGTCAAAAGTCACTTGCTCACTTCGGGCATTGGGTGCTACACCGAAGGAGAGGGGCAACTCTATTTTGCCGACGGGGAAGGTGCCTTTGCCGCCGAAGCCATACAACGGGTTGTCCGAAGGCTTAAGCAGGCTGTGGCTGATGCCCATGCGATCGAAGGCGTGGAGGAAGATGATGTCTGCCTGGCTGCCGTTGTCAACGAGGACCTTGTGTAGGTCCCAGCCTGCCACGCTGCAATTGATGACCATGGCATCGTAGTGGGGGGCGCTGCGCAAATCGACGTCCCGTGCGTCGAAGGTGAGCGGTACGTGGGACCACTTTGTCTGTACAACTGGGCCCGTGACGGCTACATGGTTTACGCTGCGGTAGTGGTCCCGCTTCTGCCGCTTGGTGTCGAAGTCGGTGCTGGACCCCCCAGTTATCATATGAATGACTCCGCGATAAGGTTGATCGGCGAAGTCCTCCTGCTTTGGGGCGTTGGGGATGTTTTGTTGTTGCTGGTGTGGTGGTGGAGGCGGAGGATGTACGATTTGTACTTCCTGATGATGTTGGTAAGCGTGGTGCGGTGGATGCGGGGCGGGAGCGTGGATATAAGGTGGAGGGGGTGGCTGGTAGTTATGCGCGACAATTCTGGGGTTGTCGACTGGCTGCGCCCTCGCCATTCTGTCTCTGGTGGCCTTCACTTCGGGGCAGTCTTTGGTTGGGTGGGCGCAGTCTTCGCCATGGCTGCGCACGCCCTCGGCCCCTGCCGCGAGTTTCACTTTCGCGGCCCTGGGGGGGATATTCCTGGCGCCGAAGGGGGTCGTCGGCCGGCTGCTGGTTGGCAATGTTGTGCACTTGCGGCTGACCGCGGCCATCTCGACCGGAGTCTGGTTGCGGAGTTCTTGTCCACGTGTGGCTGGACTGTGGAGCGTCTTTTGGCTTCCGCTGGGACTCAATCTTGCGCTGGTGGAGCTCCTCGGATCTGGCATACTTTTCAAACAGCTGGTACAGCTCTTGGAGGTTCTTCGGCGGATCTCTGATGCAGTGGCTGTAAAGGACGCCAGCGCGAAGACCACTGATAGCATAGTGGATGGCAATCTGGTCATCGACTGAGGGTAGCTGTGACTTGAGTGTGAGGAATTTGCGGTAATATTCCCTCAGGGTCTCCTTCTCTAGCTGCTTGCAGAGCGAGAGCTCGGCCAGGGCGTCGGTGTCCGGGCGGTACCCTTGGAAGTTGAGGAGGAACTTGTCCCGGAGACTTCTCCAGGAATCGATGGACAGCGGAGGCAGCCTGGTGAACCAGGTGAGTGCGGGGCCCTCGAGGGCGATGATGAAGGACTTCGCCATTGTGGCGTCGTCCCCCCCGGACGATGCGACGGCGACCTGGTAACTCATTATGTATTGAGCCGGGTCGGTGCTGCCGTTGTACTTGGGGTAGGTCCCAGCCCGGAAGTTAGCTGGCCAGGGCGTCACTTGCAGGTGAGGCGCCAGGGGACTTCGCTCATCGAGATAATTGACCCCTTGGAATGGCGCGGCGTGCGGGAAAGTGAAGTCGCGCTGGGGGAAACGCGGATCCTCCGGTTGCGCACGGTGTTGCAGGGGTGGCTCATGCTGTAGGCCGGGGTGGCCTTCGCGCGTGTCTTCGTTTTGTGCGCGGTGCTGGAGGGATGACTCGTGCTGCGGGCCGAGGTGGCCTTCGCGCTGTATCAGCGCGATCTCCCGCTCGAGTTCCTGGGCCTTGTGCTCTTCGTCGCGTATCATCTGCCGCACTTTGGCGAGTGCGGACACACGCTGGCGCTTGGCCTCCAGTATCTCCTTCTGCCTCTGGAGGTTGCGGTTCTTGAGGCGCAGAGCGCGCAGCTGTAGCTGTTCTTCTGCTGAGATGCCGAGGACTTCACCGTCCTCGGCGAGGTCCGCGCCCTCCGGTGGTGCGAAGCCTGAGGGAGGTGCGAAGCCTGAGGGTTGTCCCTCAGGGTCGCAGGTGCGGAGGGTGTCGTCTTCAGTGGCCTCTTGGTGGGTGGATTGGGTGAGGGCGAGGGCCTTGCCCTTTCTTGCGGCGAGCAGTGCTGCCTTCGCAGCCTCGTCAGCCTTCGGGTTAGCTCTCTTGGGTGCCATCGCGGGTGGTTGTCTCGTAGCACGAACGGTGGGCGCCAAATGTTGGAACTGTCTCTCGACAGCAAGGAGATCCAACACGAGTAAATGGAGATGGCTACAGGGCACTCGCGCGTGATGGCAAAAGCTCTGTTCATCTGGCCTCTCACGGGCACTGTGCGGGGGTATTTATAGGTATCCGAGTGCACGGCGCCTTGCGTTAAGGACGCATGTGCCCTCAGGTACCTAGTTTATCCCCAGAATATTCCCATAAAGCGGGGTTACAAGCTGTAATTACAAGTACGCCTTTACAAATTGGGCCCGTAACACAACCGCGGCCACGCAGGGCCCGTTACAACGGGCCAGATCTCATGTGGGCCTCGGAGCTGACCGAGGCCGCGCCGTGGGGAGGCGTTGCCGCAGGCCTTCGTCTGGTGCCGAATCGAGCGAAGGGTCTCCATGTTGTCTCTGGTGCCGATCAAGCGAAGGGTGTCCCTGCCTGCTTTGTCTGTCAGGGCAGGGGCTAAGCGGTGGAGACTTCGGGCGAAGGGTGGCGTTTCTGCCTTCGCTCCAACAGGAGACTACGTCTCAGGTCGCGTGAGGGGATATGTCCACTGCCAGGTTCACTCAGGTACTAGGCTTACCGATTTACCATATTTCTCGGTATGTGTTTAGTACGTTCAAACGCTTGACTCACGGTACCACACCTTAATCCTTACTCAAATTTTTATCCCGTAGACAACCAATCCCCATGGATTGTTGCCCACAAACCAACTTCGTTATGATATGAAAGTGAGTACAACCAATTCCTGACCTCGCGCGAGTGCTAGAAAATCACTCGACTTCTACCGAGATCCTATTTAATAAAGCAGCTACTCGACCTAGCATACTAGTATTCATCACAATGGGGTTCCTGAGATCATGCAACTATGGTTCGAAACAACTCCTACACTTAAGTGCACAAACAATCCTACAATCATTAAGTGTAGTAAAATAGCATAAATAACAGGTTATGCATAAAACCGGGGCTTGCCTTCCAAAGCAGTGGCAGGCAGGTCCTCTGGTGCAGGCTCTAGTGCTGGATCTGGGGCAACCTCCTGGGCAGCTCCTTGCTCCGGCACGAGGATGTACTCTCCGTCAGCAAGATTACAGTCTATCGAAATGAATGAACATGTATGTCATGATTATGCAAGATTTAAGAACATGAAGCTACAGAAACTAAGTTAAGAATTAACTTAGGGTTCCCTGGCTATGTGGGTCTTCTAGTGGTTTATGTTTAGCACTTTTATATTTAAGTCTTTATTTGGGGTAAACAAGGAGAATTGGTATTGCATTTGTATATTTCTATTTCAGGGAACAATTTATAAGGGTCTTAGGAGGATACTAATTTCCATTGTTCATTTTCCTCTCTTTAGTGTTCATTTATGAATTCTAGTGGGGCTTGAACTACCAAGGTGAATTAACTATTTTCAATAATTCCACAAAAATTACAGTGGCTTGCCCTTGGTCAATATGGCCTATCTTAAGAATATGGAATTCAAAATAAAAAGGCTAGGCTGTATACAAAAATAACAAAAAGTGGTGCAATTAAGCCACTTTGCACTACAAGTCCTTTATTAAAGTGGGTCCTGACCTAAGGGTTATTTTTGTTGGCCTCTAACAGTGATAATAAGCTCTTGTACCAAAAATGACAGAGAGCCACATGATGGTTATTTAATGGTGGATTTCTAAAGTTTGGTGCAAAAAGGGTGTTTAGAACTAACTTGTCATTTGAAAAATATCAAACAACAGATTTCAGATTTTTCCTAAGTTCTTATTATCAAAACATTAGTTATCCTAAGGTTTGAGGAGTTTTCACCTTAGGGTTATTTTTGTAGGGTTTTTCTAAGTTATGCTTATTTTATTAATTTAAAAGGTATCCTTCTTATTTTACACTACAACAGGGTATGATATATTTTTCCAGTGAACTACATTGACTAAGTATCTCAACAAAAATAGGGGTGCCTTCTGGTTCATTATTTAGGTCACCTTTTCTATTTTTCTTAACCTTAAGCATATTATGGAATAAGGGGTAAAAACTAACTTAATGTAGTGGACAGAGGGGTTTAACATTTTTAACTAGGTCAGTACGTAGATATAAACTTCTCTAAATTTTTCTAACCCTAGTTAAATAGTACAACCATTTTTCTTGCTATTATTAAGCTTTTGGTCCAAACTATAATTAAATCAGGACCTTATATTTTTCTATAGTACCTATGGGGTTTTATATTTTTCTTAAGTAGGTTACATTATTTAGAGTCTGGCAAAATTGGTTTGACCAAATTTGGATAAACCAAACAGAAGTTATGAGTTTTCAAAGTTTCTGTTTGAATTTAAATCAGGTTTTAATAAGGTTTTCCTGAAAAAGCAGTTTGCGCCGAGGTCCCTGAGTTCAAACTAAATCAAACCTCGCAGATCTACCCTCGCGCCACTATTTCCCTGAGTCTCTGACATTTCACTTAACCCCCTGGCTTTCTCTCCCTCTCACCCGCAGTCCTTCCCCCAACTAAAACAGTAGCCGCGGGAGAGAAAAGGATGGCGCGGCTTACCGGCGGCGAGGGAGGTCCAGCGAGGTGGTCAGTGACGTTCGGGAGGTCGCGACGGTCACGCCGATGTGCGGGTCGTCGCCGGAGGTGGTCGGAGTTACCCTGGCCACGAACACAGGCGGCGGGGATCGTCGGCGGCGCCTGCTCCGGCCAAACCACGGCGGTATAGTTCAATTAGGGTGCACGAGGAGCTTCACGGGGTGACACAGAGGCCATGCGCGCATTGAATTGGAAAACGGTGCAGGGGCTTACCCGGTCCACGTGCGCCGGCGGGTTCTTGAACTCCGGTGAGCACGATTTGGCTACTCCGGTGACGCGGGTCCTCGGGTCAAGCTTGAGCAAGTCTCACGGCCTCACCAGGAAGCTATCTGGGGGCTTGGATTGAACGGAGGAGGACGGGAGAGGGGTTGGCCACGGTGGTTGCTCTCGGGCGGCACTGGCGGGTCGCGGGGAGGTCGCCGGAGCTAATGGCTGGCTCGGGCAAGTCAGGCGAGGTACAGAGGAGGCAATGGGGAAGGCAACCGAGCACTAGAGCGGGTTTTATAGGCGCGGGCGCGGCCAGGGCGCCGGCTCGACCGTTTGGCGCGACGCGGGCACGCGGGGGCGCGCGCGGGCGTGCTCTGGCGAGCTCAGAGCGCGTCGAACACGTGGCGTGTTGCTTCTGCCCGTGTTCTTCGCTCTGCTGAGCGGCCAGGCGTACGAATCTTGCCCTACCGCCTGTGGGAGATCTCTTCCCTGCACCTAGAGCTACCTAGTTCATGTGAGTTCCAAGAGTAGATGTGGTCTGGTTGAGGAGATATGGTGGTGCCAAGTCTTGTCTGTCTGCACTGTTCAATCCGAGACAAAACCAGTGCCAACTCGTGTCAAACGGTTTGGGCTTGGGTTCAAACTTTTCCAGGGCATTCTAGGGTTAATTTGGCGCCATTTTGTCAATTGGGTCGACAGGTTTTGAAAAGGGGATCAAGGTGAACATGTGGGATCTTTGTTCAAGGGTTGGTTTTTGACTTAGGCAAATCCTGAATTTCTCCCTTGTGTTCAACCTTTGGTGATCTTTTTAGGGCCTTTCTGAAAACTTTTTGGGGGTACTTCCTTACTATTAATTGTAGGTTATTAAGCATTTTACAACTTTTATATTTGGCCCAAACCATGATCATAAGGTTTACATGATCTTTTGATCATGGCTTCAATTAGGGTTCCCATTGCCTATGGGGGTTTTGCTCTAGGGTTTTGGGAGATCCCCACTTAGATGTGCATGATAAGCTAGGGCATGACATCCAAGGTGGGTTACACTTGCTTAGGACCTAGAATTCCAAGTTTGGTATATTTTGCCCACTTAAATCTTCATGTGATAATGGGTAAACAGTGGTAACCCTGGGGTGGACACCCTGAGTAACACCTAGGGTGTTACAGATGGTCCGCTCGAGAGTGCAACGGAAAAGCTTCGGCTATGGTTAAATTTTTTAACAGCACAACAGTGCAATGGCAATGAATGATGTGGTAACTCCACACCTACTCGTTTGTTTATATAGTGCTATAGGTGGGAAGGTGAATCGCCAAGTCGCCCACACCCCCCTGAACAGTGGACCACTTGGCGCCTGGAAGGTGAATCGCCAGATCGCTTGTACCCGCTGAGCGGTGGGCCATCTGGCGCTTGAAATATTTTAATCGTTTCTCGGCAACGAGCTCAAGGAAGGTGTTTTTCGGAGCTTCGGCATTCCGAAGCCTTTGAGATTTTTTCACGGATCAAGCTCGTTACTGTGATGGAACCTACCAAGTCATTAGGCCCACCTACAGTTGTCCTTGTCCAACGTACTACGGACAACCCTGTAGATGCACCTGATCACTTGACAAGTTCGGTATCTGTATTCTTTACTTCTCCCAAGAGCGTTTTACCCATCACGTAGATATTACAACACATCGGAGGAACGAAATAGCGGAAGCAATTACAGTAACTTAATTTACATTAAAATATAGAAAGAGTGTTATTACAGACCAGTAATATATATCAGTGCAGAAGTAATATTATTACAAACCCGGGAGGCAAAAACCCCTCCCGCTTAACAGTAAAGTGTTTTTAAAAAGGAGGACAACTTCCTCCCGAGGCTTCAGTCTTGAGATTCTTCCTTTGGCACCACCTTAGAACAAAAGCAACAAAAGTTTGTTGCTTCCTCACCTACAACAACATGGGTTTGAAAACCCTGAGTATGAAGTGTACTTTCGCAAGTCTTACCCGTCAAAATAAATGACTCTCAAGGGTATGCTGGCTTGAGTGAGTCAAAGTAAGGCTTTGAACAAGAATCAAGACTCTGTTTGCATAAATGCTTACTAATAGTGGATCCTTAAAAATCTAGTTTTATTAGCAAGTTAAGTCATTACCTGAATCTAGAGTTCTTTCTACCCTAGTTCAAGCACTTAGCCTATACTAGCCATCTTGTTATCAACCCTTCTTGTTCATTGGAATGTTACGTGTAGGGCAGTGACCAAGTCTTCATATCCGAGAAGTAACGGCGATCCGAATCGATTAATACCCATCTGGGGATCTCCAATCACACGACATATGTAGCACTTAACCCTTGCATATGTCAAACTCGCCACTGGGGTTCTTAAGACCAGATCAGGTTCACGCCAACCGAGAGCACAGATACACCACCGTCCAGCCTCTTGCCACGGAGGGTACACGCTACTCTCGCCATCTCTCCACTCCCATTGCGGGTTGTCTTATTCTGGTATTAGTCTGCCTGAGGCAAAGCTTACCCATGATGAGGCATGTGACCAGTTAAAAGGTCCTCGATCAGCAAGCCTACATCAAGACGGTCCTTAATCGACTAAGACGGGGACACTACACCGAGACTCGCTTCTCGTGCAAGTCAACCGCCCGGTCTCAACTTTATCATTTTAACCCAAAGTTTGGTACCTGTCAGAGGTACATCTTTTCCGATGTTGAACCCATCATGGCCATGATGGATCCACCATCCTGTTTTATTTTTGAAAACATCCCATGCCACTTGAAGCATCATCTTTTGTCAAAACAAAACATTTTGTTTTTCTAGAGCAAAACTAATCATAAGAAAAACCTTTTTATAAAACAGGTGATCAAGGAAAGGTATTCAATCTTCCAAGGAAGGAAATGCATCAATTGTTTGACACACAACTCCTACCACCTAATGCATCAAGCAAGTGAGAAAGATTTTAAAATAGCAAGGAGGTGGCAAATGCAACGGGGCTTGCCTTGTGTTATAGGAGAGTCAGGCTCTGCTCCACAAATATCAAAATAAAAGCAGTTCTCGGCAGGTGGGTCTTTAGGTGGTGGTGTAGCTCTTCCTTCTTCAACCTCTACTTCTTCTTCGTTTTCTATATATTAATCATATATAACCATGAATGCTCATGTAATGCTTATGAACATGCAGTAATAGAAAAGGTTTATCAAATTGTATCTTGAATACAATTTTCCTTCATGGTACTCCAGAAAACTAGGGTTTTTGGAGTCAGTATCTTATTTCATAGGGCACGTACTACTTAGAAGATCAGGGTTTTGGGGTTTAGGTATCAAACATTGTCCAAATCAAGTCAAACTTCACCCAAGATTTCTAAATATCATTTAAAGCTTATCCAAAAAGTTGGGTGTTTTTTGGAGTTACTAAATAATTTCTAAAATTCCAGGAGTATAGGTTTTAGCTATTTTAAATACTTCATAATTCCTGGTTTGGACTAAAAATCTTAAAACTATTTTTATTAAATACTATAGAAATTTAAGAGTCTAACAAAATTGGTCTTGTATTTTTAGCATTTTTCTACAATTTTCTAGAAATTCTCTAATCCTGGCAGAAAAAGAAAAAGAGAAAGGGTCAACAGTATTGGGCTCATTTCAGCCCAAGCCGGCCTGCAGAAGGGAGAACACGCGCGCGCCCGCGCCCGCGTTGTCAATTTTGCGCAGAAGACCTTGGCGATTTGAATAACTTGAAAAGGGTTCGCGGCACTATTCCTGTGTTTCACTGACAGCTACAAAAAGCCCCTGGATTTCTATTTCTTCATAATGTCAGGTCCATGACGCAACATGGCGGCAGACCGAGCTCTGGCGAACCTGTACCAGCCAAGACACACAATGGCTGGTGCTCTAACTTGGCTGATACCTAATTCAACATCTAACAAACGTTTCCCCTCGATCAATTGCACGGTTCAAGCTCCCAACCTCTCTGCTCACGGTGACCGCATGATCAACGGATAACACAAAGTGTTCCCAGCGATCCAATGGGTTCTAGCCTAATCGGTCGGGTCGAGAAGCATCAGGGGCACATAAGGGTACTAAAACAAGAGAGCAGAGGACATGATCGGACCTGAAGCGCACTGGCCACGGCGAGGTCACACCGCGCGGTGCTTTGGACCGATTTGGGGGAAATCTCGAATTGGCAAGCTCTGGTGGACGATTTGAGGCACGAGTTGGTGTATTGGTTGCTTGACTACCATGCGGAACCGATGGCATGCTCAATTTATAGGATCCCCGAGCGGTGGCCCATGAATTTGAGATGGCGCGGTGGCTGTCGGAGAGAGAGGAGAGCACTGTCGCAAGAGATTGGTGGCTTTCATCGTGGCGAGCTCGTCGGCGATCACCGGACATGTGTAATACGAGATACTGCGACGTGGTAAGACACCAAGGAACGTGGCGCATGGTCGATAGGGGGCTAGCTCTGATGAGTTCATCCGAATCGGCCGTGAGTTAGGCGGACACGGTGGCTGGAGTGAAACAGTGGCTCAAGTTCATCCACAAGAAGATATTTACTACCCCGAGCAACTATGAGTACTCCGTTGAGCACGAATCACATTGCCCGCGTTAATTGCGGTGTAGGATCACCGGCGGCGATATTCAGTGGATTGGGGATATTTCCAGTGTACTATACCATGGGAATTTCTATTTGAAGCGCCTGACAGAGCAAAACAAAGCGCCCAGATCTTTAATTTTTATGTGAGCACTTGCCAATCTTCCTGTAACAAATTTGTAGCTCCATAAACCAGCTACAAATCTGCTATAGGGACCTGGCTCATTTTCTCATTCCCTTGGCAAGAATTGAGTCCCAAGTCGATCGAGTCAGTAAAAATCCAGGCTACAAGGTGACTGACAGCATTACTTTTGGTCCTTTTAACTCCAATTTTTGTACAGCACCAATGCTTAGTCACTTAATCAAATTTGTACTCCTATAGTAGCTCTACAAGTTTGATGTGTTGAACCTAGGCAAATTCCTTGTATTTTTAGAAATACAGAGCTCCAAAGTCAGCCCTGTTTACTGGTTTTGGACTTAGGCATATGAGAGGTATAGAGTGGCTTTTTGCAAATAAGCCCAAATCTCATGGTTTGATTTGCAAATCCTCAAATGTGTGAACCATATGATTTGAGGTGCCCAAATACCTTGGTTTTTGCACTTGAGTTCAAAAGGGTACAAAGTTTACACTTAGCCCCCTAGGGTTTCTATTTAGGGTTTTCGAGGGGTCTTTTCAGGGTTTTCAACACTTTAGGGTTTTAGTGCTACCCAAGTCCATTAATGGTGATATCTTATGATCATTTCTAATGAGTTTTGAGATTTTACCTTATTTAGGCTTCATTTTCACTCATAAGCCCAATTTAGGGTTAAGTACTCCCTCCTAGGGTTACTCACATACCAAGTCATATCAATACAACTTGTTTGAAATTTTTGCCTAGTGAATGCACTCTAAGTGTAACAAACACATGATATGCTAATGCTCATGATGTTATGCTCAAGTTTTAGTGACAGTAACACCAAGGGTGTTACATCCTTCCCCCATAAAAGAATCTCGTCCCGAGATTAAAAGTCCTAGGGCAAGTAGTGGAAAAGGAAACACGTCATATTTTTATTTCCTTATTTCTTGTACAAGGCAGGGGGTGGTATGGGGTCTACTCCTCTTTTACAACAATTGTACATATCTCACAATTTACATGAAGCTAAAAAGCCTGGGAAATTCTTTTCTAAAAAGTCTTGAGTTTCCCATGTAGCTTCATCTTTCGTGTGTTGGTTCCATTGTATCTTATAAAATTTGAGAGTTCTCCTTCGGGTAACCCTGTCCTTTTGATCCAGGAATCGAATAGGATGTTCTGAATATGTCAAGTCTAGTTCTAAGGCAACATCTGTCACTTCAATGGTTCGATCTGGAACCCAAAGACACTTCTTCAATTGGGACACATGGAACACATTATGTACTGCAGACAATGTTTTGCGTAGTTGGAGTCGGTATGCCACTGGTCCACATCTTTCGAGGATAGGAAATGGACCAATGTAGCGGGGTGCAAGTTTTCCTTTTACCCCGAAACGAGATACACCCTTCATTGGTGATACTTTCAAATACGAAATGTTAGGGATTAAGTAGTCTTTGTCCCTTCTCGTCCGTCATCGTACTTGGTCTACATCATCACTTCAAGTCGAAGCTCTTTGGTTATAGCTTTGTCGTCCATTTTCATCACCTTCGGATCGTATTTCCATCTTATCATAAGAGAAAACCTTCATCCCGAAGCCAAAGCTCCCCTCAGAAATAACCCATGTCACACTAGAAACAAATAGTTAGTCATGTTTTTGAGGACCTTCGGAGGAAGAAGGCCCCCAACATTAGCCCCTCGCTGTATTAGTTTGTTTCTTTGTAACAAATTTAGACTGTAACGTGAACGAAGGCCTTTAGCCGAAGGTCCGAAAAAACACCTTCCCTTCGCTAGAATAGCGAGTGACAATGACATGCAGGACCCACCAAACCATGGGGCGCTGGGCATATAAATAGGAGCTTGTATTGAAAGCATTTATTGTGCCATTTCAGTTGCTTGCATTGTGCTTGTTATTTTAAACTTTCTTGCTTTGTCAAGTTTAATTGAATTTCAAGCTTCGGTATTCCAACGACCACTTAATGGCTGACAAGAAGAAGATTGTTGACCCGACGCTGTCCGGGTTTTATGAAGCTATGGAAAAAACCAACGCAGAGAAGATTGCACATGAGATGTTAGCTGGGATATCTGAGAGTTCCAATGATAGTGAAAGCTTTGATGTAGAAAGCGGGAACAAAGATGCCAAAGATCGGCCCTGGAGACCAAGCCATGTTGTCTTCGGGAAATCAACTATCAAGCAAGGGCAAATTGATGCAATGAGGAGAAGGTACTTCCGTGATGTCTCAATTGTGAGGGCTGGAGGGGAAAATAATGTCCCTCTGCCTGAAGCCCATGAGGTGGTAGTTTATAGAAGCTTCATGAAATTAGGGCTTCGATTCCCTCTGGATAAATTGCTGGTCGAGGTCCTGAAAACTTTTGAGATTTACCTTCATCAGCTTACGCCCGAAGCTATCATCAAGATGGGGATCTTTATATGGGCCATGAGGAGCCAAAGATTGGAACCAAATGCAAAATGTTTCTGTAACATCCATGAGCTATCTTATGAGACGAAGGCTACCAGAAAGGAACAATATCACAACAACTTCAGTTGCTATGGCTTCGTGCCTCGGTCTAGGGTAAGCTACCTAGTTCCGACATTTTGGAAGAGATGGCCTGGATGCAAGAGTGGTTCTACGTGAAAAATGATCTGGTTGAGAGAGAGGATACTAAGGGGATTATTCAACGTCGTATATGATCTCGCTTCGGCATTAGGAGGCCATCCATTGCCCTTGGGAATGATATACAAGCATCCAAGCTGCTTTTAATACAGTATGTACTTAGATAGGACTAGGGACTTAGTTCACGAGCACATTGCTTATAGAGTGTGGCCACTCACAAGTGGGTGGGAGATGCTAAAGGAGGCTGCTGCTGGGTCTAGCCAAGGTGGTTTAATCTACCTGAAGTACACGCTCAAATACAGAAGCCAGTTTGATGACTGGCTAGATGCCATTGAAGCAACCAGTGATGAATTGCTTGGTGCCTACTCGAAGGCTGAAGATGAAGCTATGACAACGGCCTTCAGGGCCCGAGGTAAAAAGAGGCTGAATATAGTATTTGATGTCATTAGGTTTGTATACCCAGATTACTGCTATCCTTCGCGAAAGCAAGGAAAGAAAAGAAACACTGCTGCTTCGGCGACTTCTAGCACGCCGAGGTCAAAGAAAGTTAAGGTTTTAACACATCGCCCCAAGCGCATTGAAATGGCTGAAGTGCCGAGGCCTATTGAGGGGTCTTCTTCCGTATCTGAACCAAGTTGCTCCGCTCCTATCGAAGCTAGGACAAAACCGGCCGAAGGGCCAGAACTAAAGAAAGCGATAGAGCAACTAAAGGCTCTGAGTTCGTTGCGGGAGACGGAGCTGCCGAATGCATCAAAGATTCCTGCAGCAACCCCAAGGAGGAGGAGAATGGTCAGCGTACTAGACGCTATCACGGAATCTATAAAGGTACCAACTCCTGCTTCAGCGCTTGATACAGAGGGCGAAGCCTTAAAGAAATTTGGCAAAGCTGGCATGGCGCAGGCTACCTCTGAGGCTGGACCCTCAGTTCCCGTCGAAGCATATCCTTCAGGGGCTGCTCCTCCAACCTTGGAAAAAGAAAGTGTACCTAAGAAATTTAAGTCTCCTGCTCCCGAAGCACCTGCCGAAGAGCTAGAGTTTATCGTGCGACATGCTTCAGGGAAGCAATTGTCGAAGGAGCAGATTGCCGAAGCTAGACAATATGCTAGGGATCTAAAGTATCCACAAGGATCCTTGGTGTACAGCGGCAATGATGAAGATGATTTTCTCTATTGCCTACCGGACAATAAAGAGATATCTGTTTGTCGTGAAATGATGAGGAACATGGGATTCTCGAAGCTTGAGCTCAGTCTATCTGCATGTCAAAGGATGATCTTGTAGATAGCCTTGCTTATAATAGCTTGAAGGTATATATACTTTTGTTGTAAAATAAACTGTGTTTGTAGGTTTTCTCACATATATTTTTTTGTTATTAGGGCTTAATTCTAAGTAAAGCTTTAAGGGATCAAAAGGAAGCAAACGACGAGAGCTACCAGGTAGCTCTTGGAAATCTTCGATCAGAGGTTATCACACTAAGGAATGAAGCTCTGGAGAAAGATAAAATATTGTTTTCCTTAGTGGACAAGCTAAAAGCTAGCGAAGTCAAGCTTAGTGCTCAAACCGAAGCCCACAAAGCTGAAGTCGAAGGTTTAAAGAAAAAGCTTGCAGAAGTGAATGAAAATTTCGAAGTTACAAAAGCGATGCAAGAAATAAGTGAAATGGAAAGATCAAGGGTGCAAAAGAATGTTGAAGAGATTTGGGATTCTAAGGAGAGATGCTACGAAACATCCTTGGAATGCGCGAAGAAGTTGAAAAATAGCTTTGCAAAGGTGGGAGCATACTCTTCGGAACAGAAATTTATTCGTGGTGATCCCGAAGGGGTTATTCGGTGGATCGGCAAAGAGGTCGAAGCTTTTGATGAAATACTCAGTGATCGTGGGGATTTCTGTGCCTTCGCCGGTGCCCGTGGGGTTGCGGCAATTTTGGAGAAGGCCGGTTGTGAACATGTTAAGGCCGTAGCCCAGTCAGAATCTATTTTCTCAGCGGACGACAGTAAGGACCCCGCGACTGAAGCCTCTTTGCTAGGAGGGAGGTTTTACTTTGATGTTTGGATGAAGGGCGGTCGTGAGATGGCTAATGAAGCCATTAAAAAGAATGAGAAAGAATCTCACGACACCCGAGAGGAGGCTAAACAAGCTGCTAAACGCGCCATGATTATAGGTACTTTTATTTAAAGTTTTGCTTCGTTGTTTGTTTCTAGCTTCGAAATTCACCTACATATTATTTATTGCAGCCGGCCTTTCACCACCACCAAAGCCGTACAAACCCGAAGCTGACCCGACTATGAAAGAAGCTTTGGATATAATGAAGGTTGCTAACGAAGTTGTTGACAAAGTCGTCGACAGACTACTACACGAAGCTGCTGAAAAAGTACTAAAGGAACATTAAATTTTTGCATGCTTGAAAATGTAATGCTTGTGTATGGCTGTCGCCTTGTGTAAGAAACAAACATTAAGTATTTGTATGTACATTAATGTAATATATCTCTTTGTGATGCATGAAATCTACGTACGTACCGTTTTTGAGCCTTTGGCGAAAAAACACCTTCCCTTATTTTTATGCTTCGCAAAGAGAATTTTTCTTTTGCCACTGTTGACGAAGGTTAGCTTCGTGTAGTACAATATATCTTTCGAAGGCTTATGTTGTGCTACATCACATTCTTTCTTGATCCGACAAGTATTTTCGAAGGAGCAATTTCCCTTCTTCTGCACGGCTATTTGCTGATGCAAAATGATGTATGATGCGATGCTATGCGATATGATATGATGGTATGATGCAAAATGATGATTATGCCGAAGGTAAAAAACCCACATGAATACACACCCAGACTCTACATCCCCTTAGGAACAACTTTGGAGTCTATTCACCTTTTTACTTAGGTGGTATTTTAGCTCTGCATCCCCTTAGGAATGACTTTGGAGCTTCTTCACCTTTTACTTCGGTGGCATTTAAGCTCTGCATTCTCTTAGGAATGACTTTGGAGCTTCTTCACCTTTGATTTAGGTGGCATCTTAGCTCTGCATTCCCTTAGGAACGACTTTTGAGATTTGGAACTTACTATGCGCTCCCTTAGGAATGACTTTGGAGCTTCGGAACTTACTCTGCGCTCCCTTAGGAACGACTTTGGAGCTTCAGAACTTGGTGTTGTTACACTCGATGGTGTAACCACATGTTTCTTACATCGAGTTGAAGATTAAACCTTCCTGTATTGTCTTTTGCGACAGGAATATAAAAAGCAAAAAAGAGTAAGAATGGAACAAATCAGAGCTTTCTTTTGGCCAAAACATTGTGTCATATTCAGTAAATATGCCTGGATTCGGGCACAGTGCTATTAACTGTGCGAGTTTCAGACTGCTCTCGAAGGTCACGTTGTTGAGGCCGAAGGTGCCCTTCTGGCTACTGATCATGATTTGAGGCGGGCGCCATTGGTGGGGGCAGTGGCAATTGAGCCCAAGAGGCTTGAGAGTGACTTGTTGAAGCTACAGAAGCCGTAGGCTGTTGATTGCCTACGTATTCTGGGATGTATGGAGAGTAGCACGAAGCAGTATGGAGGACTTGCTTCGGCTGATTCTGTTGCGCCTCAGCTTCAGCAATTTCCTTTTGCTTTTGGATCGTGACCTGACACGTCCTCGTTGTGTGACCCTTGTCCTCACCACAGAAAAGGAAAAATAGCTTCCTGGGTTGATTGCCAAACCTCCCTCCACTGAAGCTTCTTCCTCATGTGCCTCTCGGAGTTGGTGGCTTGTAAGAAGTTTGTTGCATGCCCAAAGATTGTGAGCTATGATGGCTGCTCTGAGCATTGTTGGCCCTTTCATCGTTGGCATTGGAATTATGGATTGACCTGACATGCCTGGGATGAAGTCTTCCTCCAAAGCCCCTGGTCATTTCAGAAAACATGTATGCTTCCTCCCTTCTTTGGTGTAAATCATTATCAGCCCGGATGTACTCGTCCATCTTCTGAAGGAGTTTTTCCAAGGTCTGTGGTGGCTTCCTTGCAAAATATTAGGCTATAGGTCCTGGCCGAAGCCCCTTGATCATGGCCTCAATAACAATTTCATTGGGCACTGTAGGCACTTGAGCTCTCAAACGCAAGAACCTTCGGATGTACGCCTGTAGGTACTCCTCATTGTCTTGCGTGCATTGAAATAAGGCCTGAGCAGTGACTGGCTTCGTCTGAAAGCCCTGGAAGCTGGTGACTATCATGTCCTTGAGCTTCTACCATGATGTGATTATCCCTGGTCGAAGGGAGGAATACCATGTCTGGGCCACACTTCTGACTGCCATGACGAAGGACTTTGCCATGACAGCAGCGCTGCCCCCATACGAGGATATTATTGCCTCGTAGCTCATCAGAAATTGCTTTGGATCTGAATGCCCATCATACATGGATAACTGAGGTGGCTTGTAGGATTGTGGCCACGGGGTAGCCTGCAAGTTTGCTGCCAGAGGAGAAGCATCATCGAAAGTAAAGTTACCATGATGGAAGTCGTCGTACCATTCATCTTCGTTGAATGGGCTTTCTTGATGAAGCTCCCTGTGCAGCCTTCGGTCCTGGTCATCCTGAGTATGATGACACATCTCCTCATCTGCTTCGTCAATCTTCTTCTGATGATCAGCCAGCCGGAGCATTTTCTCCTTTTTCCTTTGTACTTGCTGATGGACTGCTTCTAAATCCCTGATCTCCTAATCAAGCTCCTCCTCCTGAAGAGTCAGGCTGGTGGCCTTTCTCTTTTAGCTCCTAGCCTCTCATAGGGATAGTACGTCCTGATTTGTGTCCAGCGGCTGCAGGGCAGCTCGCACCATTGCCTTCTTTGGTGGCATGTTGAAGGTGAATGCTTGCCGAAGGTTGTGGAAGTGAGTTCACCGGAGGTGGGCGCCAATGTTGGCCACTTGTTCTCAAATGTTGTGAGTTAAGAACAAGGCAACACAATTGTTAATCATTAAGGACCTTCGTCCTTCAAAGCATTATCTCCTTGCGAGTATAATGCCTTTCAGACGAAGGTTGAGGACATACCTCATCATATTAATACAAGGACAACGAAGGTTGAGGACATACCTCATCATATTAATACAAGGACAAGAATGCGATGGAATAAGTGTGATAACCATATGTTAATTAATTTATTCTTGCATTTCATAAAACATAAATAAATATCAACAATGTTAATATTACAATGATACATTTGGCTTGCTCAAAGGTGAGGATGCAAGAAAGTGAATACAATCCAGCGTGAATGAAAGGGAAATGTGCCCTTGGGCCATTTCTAAGTATTTTGGTGATTGAGTGCCAACACATGTGCTTAATTGTGAATTTATGTACATGGATGAACAAGGTGCAAATCATGAGATAAAGGTATGTTTCTAAGCCTTAGTACATTTGTTGTGGACTAACATATTTGTCTAAGTGTTAGAAACAGGAAGAGAGAAGAGGAGAAAAGACTTGGCTGTGGGCTGCCAAGTCCCAGCTCGGTCTGGAGCACCGGACTGTCCGGTGTGCACCGGACAGTGTCCGGTGCGCCAGACTGACTCGACTCGAACTGGCCGCTCTCGGGATTTTGGCCGGCGGCGTACGGCTAAAATTCACCGGACTGTCCGGTGTGCACCGGACTGTCCGGTGAGCCAACGGTCGGCCAGGCCAACGGTCGGCCGCGCAATCGGCGCGGGACACGTGGCCGAGCCAACGGTCGGAAGACGGCACCGGACTGTCCGGTGTGCACCGGACATGTCCGGTGCGCCAACGGCTCGCAGATCTCCAACGGGCTGCAACGGTCGGCAGCGCCAGAAAAGGAAACAAATCGGGCACCGGACAGTGTCCGGTGTGCACCGGACTGTCCGGTGCCCCCGACGACAGAAGGCAAGGATGGCCTTCCGGATTTGCGCTCAACGGCTCCTAGCTGCCTTGGGGCTATAAAAGGAGCCCCTAGGCGCATGGAGGAGACACACAAGCAACCTTTGAGCATTCTTGATCATCCACACTAAGTCTCTGCGCATTCGTTTGTGTTTCTAAGTGATTCGAGCTCTGTTCTAAGTGAGAACTCTGAGATAGTCTTGTGAGCTCGATTCTTGGCCGTGTGTGTGCGCTTTTGCTGTGGATTTGTGTGTGTTGCTTCCCTCCCTTACTCTGTGCTTTCTTTGTGATCATATACTTGTAAGGGCAAGAGACTCCAATTTGTGGAGATTCCTTGCAAACGGGATAGTGAAAGGAACAACAAAACACCGTGGTATTCAAGTGGGTCTTTGGACCGCTTGAGAGGGGTTGATTGCAACCCTCGTCCGTTGGGACGCCACAACGTGGAAGTAGGCAAGCATTGGCTTGGCCGAACCACGGGATAAACCACCGTGTCACCTCTGTCTTGATCTCTTGTGGTATTGTGTTTTGTTGAGACTTCACTTTAGCCACTTGGCAATAATCGTGCTAACACATAACAAGTTTTTGTGGCTTAAGTTTGAAGTTTTTACAGGATCACCTATTCACCCCCCCCCCCCTCTAGGTGCTCTCAATTGGTATCGGAGCCGTTCTATTCACAAAGGGACTAACCGCCCGAATAGATGGATCCTAAGGGGAAGGGTATTGTGATCAACGACAAAGAAAAGGAGACCTTCGTCAACGAGCCGAAGGACGACAAGCCTACCGACTCCGGCTCGGGCCATAGACGAAAGGAAGGGAAGAAGAAGAAGACGAGGCGTATCAAGGAGATCATCTACTACGACGATAGTGATGAATCCACTTCTTCCCAAAAGGACGACGACAACGACTACAGGAAGACGGTCAATTCGAACTTTTCATTTGATTATTCCCGTATTCAACATAGTTCGAATTCGCATTTGCTTTCCATTCCTCTTGGCAAACCTCCACACTTCGATGGGGAGGACTACGGATTTTGGAGTCACAAAATGCGTAGTCACTTATTCTCTCTCCATCCTAGCATATGGGAGATTGTGGAGAACGGAATGAAATTCGATAGCTCGGATAGCCCTATGCTTATAAATGAACAGATTCATAAAAATGCACAGGCTACTACTGTTCTCTTAGCATCTTTGTGCAGGGAAGAGTACAATAAGGTGAGCGGCTTGGACAATGCCAAGCAGATATGGGACACCCTCAAGATCTCTCACGAGGGGAACGACATCACCATGCTCACCAAGATGGAGTTGGTGGAGGGCGAGCTTGGACGGTTCGCCATGATAAGGGGAGAGGAGCCAACTCAGACGTACAACCGGCTCAAGACCCTTATCAACAAAATAAGGAGCTACGGAAGCACGCGTTGGACGGATCACGATGTCGTCCGCCTAATGCTCAGGTCCTTTACCGTACTTGATCCTCATCTCGTGAACAATATTCGTGAGAATCCCAGGTACACGATGATGACGCCCGAGGAAGTGCTTGGAAAATTCGTGAGCGGGCGGATGATGATCAAGGAGGCGAGATACGTCGACGACGCGTTGAACGGACCACTCCACGAGCCTCAACCCATTGCTCTAAAAGCAACAAGGAGCAAGGAATCGCTACCTAGCAAGGTGGCGCAAGTTGAGGCGGCCGGGCTCAATGATGAAGAGATGGCTCTCATCATCAAAAGATTCAAGACGGCGCTAAATGGTCGCAAGGGGCAGCCAAGCAAGACCAAGACCAAGGGGAAGCGCTCGTGCTTCAAATGCGGTAAGCTTGGTCATTTTATTGCTAACTGTCCTGATAATGAAAGTGACCAGGAAAAGGGGAACAAAAGAGAGAAGAAGAAGCAATACAAGAAGGCAAAGGGCGAGGCGCATCTAGGAAAGGAGTGGGACTCGGATTGCTCCTCCTCCGACTCCGACAACGAAGGACTCGCCGCCACTGCCTTCAACAAATCGGCTCTCTTCCCCAACGAGCGTCTCACTTGCCTTATGGCAAGGGAGAAGAAGGTGAGTACTCAAGACTCCACTTATGCTTCTTCTAGTGATAGTGAGTCTAGTGACGATGATGACATAGATTATTCTTGCTTGTTCAAAGGCTTAGATAGATCTAAGATAGATAAAATCAATGAATTGATTGATGCTTTGAATGAAAAGGATAGGCTTTTAGAGAAGCAAGAGGATTTATTGTATGATGAACATGATAAGTTTATAGAGGCACAAAAATCATATGCTTTAGAAGTGAAAAGAAATGAAGTGCTTTCTAGTGAAATATCTTCTTGTCATGAAACCATTGCTACTTTACAAAGTGTTAACCATGATTTAAATGCTAAATTAGAAGTAACAAATAAATCTAAGTCTTGTGTTGAAAATGTTACAATTTGCACTAGGTGTAAAGATTTTGATGTTAACACTTGTAGCAAACACTTAGTTTCAATTTCAAAACTAAAAGATGAAGTGGCTAGTCTTAATGCTCAACTTAAGACTAGCAAGAGTGAAGTTGAAAAGATAAAATTTGCAAGGGATGCCTATACAATTGGAAGACATCCCTCAATTAAGGATGGGCTTGGCTTCAAGAGGGAAGCCAAGAACTTAACAAGCCATAAGGCTCCCATCTTCGTCAAGGAGAAGGGGAAGGCCCCGATGGCTAGTAATGCTAAAAAGAATCATGCTTTTATGTATTATGATAGGAGACATGCTAGAAATGCTTATAATCATCTTGATTCACATGCTTATGATTCTCATGCAATGTTTGCTTCTAGTTCTTCTTATAATCATGGTAGAGATATGTGTAGGAGAAATGTTGTACATATGCCTAGGAGAGATATTGCTCATGTACCTAGAAAGAATGTTATTCATGCTCCTAGGAAAGTAGTGAATGAACCTTCTACCATTTATTATGCTTGTAATGCTCCCTTTGCTATTTGTAGAAAGGGTAAGAAGGTAGTTGCTAGGAAATTAGGGGCTAGATGCAAGGGAGATAAATCTTGCATTTGGGTCCCTAAAGACATTTGTGCTAACCTTGCAGGACCCAACATGAGTTGGGTACCTAAGACCCAAGCCTAAATTTGCCTTGCAGGTTTATGCATCCGGGGGTTCAAGCTGGATTATCGACAGCGGATGCACAAACCATATGACGGGGGAGAAGAAGATGTTCACCTCCTACGTCAAAAATAAGGATTCCCAAGATTCAATTATATTCGGTGATGGGAATCAAGGCAAGGTAAAAGGGTTAGGTAAAATTGCAATTTCTAATGAGCATTCTATATCAAATGTATTCCTAGTGGAGAGTCTTGGATATAATTTGCTATCTGTTAGTCAATTATGTCAAATGGGATATAATTGTTTATTTACAAATGTAGATGTGTCTGTCTTTAGAAGATGTGATGGTTCACTAGCTTGTAAGGGTGTACTAGACGGCAAGCTTTACTTAGTTGATTTTGCAAAAGAAGAGGCCGGTCTAGATGCATGCTTAATGGCTAAGACTTGCATGGGCTGGCTGTGGCATCGCCGCTTAGCACATGTGGGGATGAAGAATCTCCACAAGCTTCTAAAGGGAGAACACGTGATAGGTCTAACCAATGTTTATTTCGAAAAAGATAGACCTTGTGCAGCTTGTCAGGCAGGTAAACAAGTTGGAGGAGCACATCACAGCAAGAATGTGATGACCACGTCAAGACCTCTGGAGCTGCTGCATATGGACCTCTTCGGACCCGTCGCCTATCTAAGCATAGGAGGAAGATAAGTCTGAAACCCAAGGGACCCTCAAGCGCTTCCTCAGGAGAGCTCAAAATGAGTTTGAGCTCAAGGTGAAGAAGATTAGGAGCGACAACGGGTCCGAGTTCAAGAACCTTCAAGTGGAGGAGTTTCTTGAGGAGGAAGGGATCAAGCACGAGTTCTCCGCTCCCTACACACCACAACAAAATGGTGTGGTAGAGAGGAAGAACAGGACGCTAATCGATATGGCGAGGACGATGCTTGGAGAGTTCAAGACCCCCGAGTGCTTTTGGTCGGAAGCAGTGAACACGGCTTGCCACGCCATCAACAGGGTCTACCTTCACCGCCTCCTCAAGAAGACGTCATATGAGCTACTAACCGGTAACAAACCCAATGTATCGTACTTTCGTGTTTTTGGGAGCAAGTGCTACATTCTAGTGAAGAAGGGTAGAAATTCTAAGTTTGCTCCCAAAGCTGTAGAAGGGTTTTTATTAGGTTATGATTCAAATACAAAGGCGTATAGGGTCTTCAACAAATCATCGGGTTTGGTTGAAGTCTCTAGCGACGTTGTATTTGATGAGACTAATGGCTCTCCAAGAGAGCAAGTTGTTGATTGTGATGATGTAGATGAAGAAGATGTTCCAACGGCCGCTATACGAACCATGGCGATTGGAGACGTTCGGCCACAGGAACAAGATGAACGAGATCAACCTTCTTCCTCAACAACGGTGCATCCCCCACCTCAAGACGATGAACAGGTTCATCAAAAGGAGGCGTGTGATCAAGGGGGAGCACAAGATGATCACGTGATGGAGGAAGAAGCGCAACCGGCACCTCCAACCCAAGTTCGAGCGATGATTCAAAGGGATCATCCCGTCGACCAAATTCTGGGTGACATTAGCAAGGGAGTAACTACTCGATCTCGATTAGTTAATTTTTGTGAACATTACTCTTTTGTCTCCTCTATTGAGCCTTTCAGGGTAGAGGAGGCCTTGCTAGATCCGGACTGGGTGTTGGCCATGCAGGAGGAACTTAACAACTTCAAGCGCAATGAAGTTTGGACGCTGGTGCCTCGTCCCAAACAAAATGTTGTGGGAACCAAGTGGGTATTCCGCAACAAACAGGACGAGCACGGAGTGGTGACGAGGAACAAGGCTCGACTTGTGGCAAAAGGTTATGCCCAAGTCGCAGGTTTGGACTTTGAGGAGACTTTTGCTCCTGTGGCTAGGCTAGAGTCCATTCGTATCTTGCTAGCATATGCTGCTCACCATTCTTTCAGGTTGTACCAAATGGATGTGAAGAGCGCTTTCCTCAACGGGCCAATAAAGGAGGAGGTGTACGTGGAGCAACCCCCTGGCTTCGAGGATGAGCGGTACCCCGACCACGTGTGTAAGCTCTCTAAGGCGCTCTATGGACTTAAACAAGCCCCAAGAGCATGGTATGAATGCCTTAGAGATTTCTTACTTGCTAATGCTTTCAAGGTTGGGAAAGCCGATCCAACTCTCTTTACAAAGACATGTGATGGTGATTTGTTTGTATGCCAAATTTATGTCGATGACATAATATTTGGTTCTACTAATCAAAAGTCTTGTGAAGAGTTTAGCAGGGTGATGACGCAGAAATTCGAGATGTCGATGATGGGCGAGTTGAACTACTTCCTTGGGTTCCAAGTGAAGCAACTCAAGGACGGCACCTTCATCTCCCAAACGAAGTACACGCAAGATCTGCTAAAGCGGTTTGGGATGAAGGACGCCAAGCCCGCAAAGACTCCGATGGGAACCGACGGACACACCGACCTCAACAAAGGAGGTAAGTCCGTTGATCAAAAAGCATACCGGTCAATGATAGGGTCTTTACTTTATTTATGTGCTAGTAGACCGGATATTATGCTTAGCGTATGCATGTGTGCTAGATTTCAATCCGATCCTAAGGAGTGTCACTTGGTGGCGGTGAAGCGAATTCTTAGATATTTAGTTGCTACGCCTTGCTTCGGGATCTGGTATCCAAAGGGGTCTAACTTTGACTTGATTGGGTACTCAGATTCCGACTATGCTGGATGTAAGGTCGATAGGAAGAGTACATCAGGGACGTGCCAATTCTTAGGAAGGTCCCTGGTGTCATGGAACTCTAAGAAACAAACTTCCGTTGCCCTATCCACCGCTGAGGCCGAGTACGTTGCCGCAGGTCAGTGTTGCGCGCAACTACTTTGGATGAGGCAAACCCTCAGGGACTTTGGCTACAATCTGAGCAAAGTCCCACTCCTATGTGATAATAAGAGTGCTATCCGAATAGCGGAAAATCCTGTTGAGCACAGCCGCACAAAGCACATTGACATCCGGCATCACTTTTTGAGAGACCACCAGCAAAAGGGAGATATCGAAGTGTTTTATGTTAGCACCGAGAACCAGCTAGCCGATATCTTCACCAAGCCTTTAGATGAGAAGACCTTTTGCAGGCTGCGTAGTGAGCTAAATGTCTTAGATTCGCGGAACTTAGATTGAATTGTAGCATACTGTATTCATGCTTTTGATCATGTTCCCTTCTGCATATTGTTGCTTATTATGGTGCTCAAGTTGTACAAACACTCCCTGGACCTCACAAGTCCGTTGCAAAGTGATGCACATGTTTAGGGGGAGATGTGTTACAACTTGACCCTTTGAGACTAACCATATGTTGAGTTTGTCTGATTTAGTCTCAAAGGAGAATTGAAAGGGAAAAGGTGGACTTGGACCATGCAAGACTTCCACTGCACTCCGATGAGGGGTAACTTACTCCAAGTCCATCTCATTAACTCTTATTGCCATTTGCTCTTAAGTGAAGATTTTGGTGAGGCAATGGGGTTAAAGGGCCAAGATTGATCCCGTTTTGGTGCTTGATGCCAAAGGGGGAGAAAATAAAGGCCAAAGCAATAAATGGATCAGCTACCACTTGAGAGATTTTGAAAATAGTAGAATAGAGTTTTTGGTTTGTCAAAATTCTTAAGTTGTCTCTCTTGTCAAAAGTTGGCTTCTTGTGGGGAGAAGTATTGATTATGGGAAAAAGGGGGAGTTTTTGAAATCCTTGATCAATCTCTTTTTGAATGACTCTCTTTATGCTTAAACATGTGTGTTTAACTTAGAGATAGAGATTTGTGTTTGATTTGCAAAAACAAACCAAGTGGTGGCAAAGGATGATCCATATATGCCAAAATTGATTCAAAATAAATTTAAGTGTTATTTGAATTGAGTTTGCACTTGTTCTAGTGGCTTTATGTTGTGTTGGCATAAATCACCAAAAAGGGGGAGATTGAAAGGGAAATGTGCCCTTGGGCCATTTCTAAGTATTTTGGTGATTGAGTGCCAACACATGTGCTTAATTGTGAATTTATGTACATGGATGAACAAGGTGCAAATCATGAGATAAAGGTATGTTTCTAAGCCTTAGTACATTTGTTGTGGACTAACATATTTGTCTAAGTGTTAGAAACAGGAAGAGAGAAGAGGAGAAAAGACTTGGCTGTGGGCTGCCAAGTCCCAGCTCGGTCTGGAGCACCGGACTGTCCGGTGTGCACCGGACAGTGTCCGGTGCGCCAGACTGACTCGACTCGAACTGGCCGCTCTCGGGATTTTGGCCGGCGGCGTACGGCTAAAATTCACCGGACTGTCCGGTGTGCACCGGACTGTCCGGTGAGCCAACGGTCGGCCAGGCCAACGGTCGGCCGCGCAATCGGCGCGGGACACGTGGCCGAGCCAACGGTCGGAAGACGGCACCGGACTGTCCGGTGTGCACCGGACATGTCCGGTGCGCCAACGGCTCGCAGATCTCCAACGGGCTGCAACGGTCGGCAGCGCCAGAAAAGGAAACAAATCGGGCACCGGACAGTGTCCGGTGTGCACCGGACTGTCCGGTGCCCCCGACGACAGAAGGCAAGGATGGCCTTCCGGATTTGCGCTCAACGGCTCCTAGCTGCCTTGGGGCTATAAAAGGAGCCCCTAGGCGCATGGAGGAGACACACAAGCAACCTTTGAGCATTCTTGATCATCCACACTAAGTCTCTGCGCATTCGTTTGTGTTTCTAAGTGATTCGAGCTCTGTTCTAAGTGAGAACTCTGAGATAGTCTTGTGAGCTCGATTCTTGGCCGTGTGTGTGCGCTTTTGCTGTGGATTTGTGTGTGTTGCTTCCCTCCCTTACTCTGTGCTTTCTTTGTGATCATATACTTGTAAGGGCAAGAGACTCCAATTTGTGGAGATTCCTTGCAAACGGGATAGTGAAAGGAACAACAAAACACCGTGGTATTCAAGTGGGTCTTTGGACCGCTTGAGAGGGGTTGATTGCAACCCTCGTCCGTTGGGACGCCACAACGTGGAAGTAGGCAAGCATTGGCTTGGCCGAACCACGGGATAAACCACCGTGTCACCTCTGTCTTGATCTCTTGTGGTATTGTGTTTTGTTGAGACTTGACTTTAGCCACTTGGCAATAATCGTGCTAACACATAACAAGTTTTTGTGGCTTAAGTTTGAAGTTTTTACAGGATCACCTATTCACCCCCCCCCCCCCCTCTAGGTGCTCTCAGTGAACAGTATGATGCTACTGTTCATCTATTTATAGGCACGGGACGCAGCCCAGGTGAAAATACATTTATGCCCTTAACACTTATCTATGAACATAATATGAAATATTAGGGATTAAGTAGTCTTTGTCCCTTCTCGTCCGTCATCGTACTTGGTCTTCGTCATCACTTCAAGGCGAAGCTCTTTGGCTGTAGCTTCGTCGTCCATTTTTATCACCTTCAAATTGTATTTCCATCTTGTCATAAGAGAAAACCTTCATCCCGAAGCCGAAGCTCCCCTCTGAAATAACCCATGTCACACTAGAAACACATGGTTAGTCGTGTTTTTTAGGTCCTTCGGAGGAAGAAGGCCCCCAACACTAGCCATCTTTTATTATCCCTTTAGTTCACTTGTTGCTACGTGTAGGTCAGTGACCAAGTCTTAATGTTTGAGAAGTAACGACGATCTGAATCGATTAATACCCAGCTGGGGATCTCCAACCACACGACATATGTAGCATTTAACCCTTGAATATGTCAACTTGCACTGGGTTTCTCAAGACCAGAATGGGTTCACGCCAATCGAGAGCACAGATACCCCATCGTCTAGCCTATTGCCACGGAGGGTACACGCTACTCTCGCCATCTCTCCACTCCAATTGTGTGGTAGCCTTCCTGGTATTGGTCCGACCGAGACAAAGCTTACCCATGACGAGGCATGTAGCCAGATAAAATGTCCTCGGTCATCAAGCCTACATCGGCTCGGTCCTTCAATGACTCTGATAGAGACACTACACCGAGACTTCCTTCTCGTGCAAGTCACCCGCTCGGTCTCGTCTTACCATTAAAACCCAAAGTTTGGTACCTGGCAGAGGTACACTTTTCCGATGTTGAATCCATCATGGCCATGATGGATTCACCATCATAATTCTTTTCTTTGTAAAAATTCCCATCCAGTGTGAAGCATCACCTTTTGTTTTAAAATAAAGCATTTTTGTTTTCTAAAGCAAGGTTAAGCATCAGAAAACTTGTTTGAATAAATCAGGTAACAAGGAATGGTAATCAATTTTTTAAGAAAGGGAATGCATTAATTGTTTAGCACACAACTCCTATTACCTAATGCATCATACAAGGTGATTAAGTTTTTAAAACAACAAGAAAAAGAATAATGCACCGAGGCTTACACGGGATAAAACTAGGTTAGTGTTTGTTAGACGATGACCACTCAGCGATCAGCCTTTTGTTCTAACACTCGCTCAGTCTGTCCATCTTCAGGTTGATCCACCAGCATCACCATGTGGAGTATCCCACCCTTTACATCATCTTGGGGTCGACTCAGCTCTGGTCCTCTGCATTACATGATTAACTAGCATACCTAATGAGATGCATAATGCACATGAATGAATATGAGTATAAATAGCACAAGATAGATAAAGCTACTCGAAGAAGATTAAACACTTATGGCAAGACATCGCAAATCCAATAAGAAAACACTAGGTGTCGATATCACATTAAAAATATAGCTATGGCATTCGAACTTAACCAGATCCAATTCTAACAGCACGCAACAGTAAACCATGCATAAGCACTTTACCCTCCTTAGAACATACCCGATAGACTTATAGACCTCAGGGACATTATTCCTATGTACCTAAAATTTAGAATAAGGATAAGAACGTTCTATATATAACGTTCTATACCACTCTCCGAACTAACTTGCATAGGACACCAACCAACAAGGCATTATCTTTTGTCTCAACCAAACAAGTAGAACATCATTATACAGCCTAGAGTTCTACACGGAACTGCATCCTTAACAACCAATAATTCGAAGCATTGGTGTGCACTTTCTACTCATAGTTCTCAAATTTAATTGAAAGCAACTTAGTGACACTACTTGCTTCCAAGCTATTTTGAGTAACAATAAATATATATATATATAAAACATTTAATTGACTAGCAAACATAGAGAGTGCACCAAATACAATGACAGGGCATGACTTCACTAAACAAAAACACTTACTCAATCAACGGTCGCATACATCACCTAGACGGGTGATATACTACCCTACTATTCGCGTCACTAACTCAATCACCCCTCGCATAAGTCTAACCACATATACCTCACATAAAAAGCCAGAGAATCATCGACCCCATTCTAATCAATCAACCAATCAAATTAACCAATAGGGATAGTGATGTAGCTCACCAAACTAAATCCGTCTTGAAACCACGAGATCAACGACACTATCCGTTCGTGCATAACACCGGACACCTGGCAGGCGTTGCACGCCTATCCTTCAACTTCTTCCAAACATTCAGGATTTCTCCCCTCTATAAAATACACATATACACATAATTAATCACAAGGTATTATCGCCTAGTAAGAAATCGAGTAAAGCGATAACAGCAAGTCACTTGTGATGGACCTCACGACTTGGCAAGGCTTGAGGTCGAGGACGCCAAGCTCGACAGACTGTGCTGAGTCTATGGCAACGAACACCAAAAAAAGAGATGTGTGGTGCCGATGTTGGGGCCTAAATAGGATCAACATCGAGCAGTCAAGGCAAAGCGCGCAGCCCGGAGGAGGACGACGATCGACGACGCACGGCTTGCTAGATGTCACAGGGCGCTATGACCGGGTGAAGCTAGCCGACGACAAGCGGCATAGAGGAAACAGAGAGGAGTGCCAAGGTGAAGTCCGAGCGTCTAGAGTTTTACCGAGGCCGAACAAGGAGGGATGCACAATCTTGGGTGTTGACACACCATGGACGACCATGGCAGGAGCAGAGGTGAGCGCTGGGGATGGGCGCCGGTGTTGAAACCGAGCAGGGGAAGGGGGCAGCGCTGGGATAGGGAGCGCGTCCCATGCAGCTTGGCGAGGTGGAGTCCAAGCAGGGTCGACAACTGGCAACCGCCACGGACGGGAGGAGCTCGACGCTTTGGCACGGCGAGGTCACCAGCGCCAGTGAGCAGGAGGGCGTGCGGACGATGTGGCTGCAGGGGAGCCCGTCCAGGGAGCGGCATCTGGTGAGCTCCGGCGAGAGGAGGCGCAGCCTGGGTGAACTCCAGGGACGAGCACGAAGGTGGGGCGAGGGTCGAACGACAGCATTGAGGCAGATGCCCGGATGCCCAGAGCAGGAGCTAGCGGCGTCCGACGGCTGGAGAGGATGAGGCTGAGCGAGTACGGCATTTGAAGGGATAGGGGAGCAGCGAGTGGTGGGAGGATGAGGCCGGGAAGATATTTTCCTATTTTTTTGCCTTTACTTTTTACACAATAATCCATATATATTTGTGCTCTCAGGTTTGAATCTAGTATTAGGGTATAAATGAGGTTTAACTTTGTCAAACCAAAATGACATTGTTGACTACATAGGAGATTTTTTTGATATTACCGAGACATGATAAACTCATCTACTACCTAAATGCTTAGATTAGAGCAACAAGCAACTGACCAGACCACGTCATTATCTTCGATGTATTAGACTGTGCTAGATTTGATTTGATTTGATTCGAAACTAAAAAATTTAATCCATGGTCTGAACACCTGATTCCACAACCACGGATAATTTGCTAAAAGAAAAGCACAATTGTAAACTCTCAGACACGGTTTCTTGGTTAATGTTCATGGTCTCGATTATAAAAGTCAAGTGTTTTTCTAATTCACCATCGCTTAACCAAATGATCCGAGTAGCACAAAATTCATCATCAAATTCTAATAAATTTATTTGGGACACAGATCGCAACTGTGGATAGAGCTTCCAAATTCGCATTCGTTTAACTGATTAATTTTTAAATAGGAGCAAGACTCGATAACTCATATAATAAATACGTTCCGAATTTTGCAAACCATTTAGATTAATCCAAATGGGCAGAGATGAAGACAATATCAAAATCGTGATAGGTGAAGATGATTAAGGCATAGAGGCCAATATTCTCACCGATAATTCTTGCTTAAATCCATACTTGTGTCAAACAGGAGATAAACACCTGAGGTGTTACACATGGCAGCACTGGACTATCCGATGTGCCGGGTAGTTGTAGGGTGTAATGGCTAACTCGCGGGGATGGAAAGAAATCACACAATGTTCATTATCTGGTGCGCACCGAACAGTCCGGTGCACCCATGGACAGAACGCAACCAGAGCCTTTCAAATGAAGATCAAACGGCTCCTTTGGCCCTTGGTGCTATAAAAGGACCCCCCTAGGCATGTCGAGTGGTTACTCAAAGCATACTAAGATCACACCAAAACTCCGATTCAACGCAACCATGCTTTCGACTCATTCTAGAGAGAATTGAGCATTTTTCTTGATAGAGACACGATCGTTTTGATTATTGCGTTCTCTCCTTTGCCTATGTGCATGGTGTTGCTGCTCTTGTACTCTTGTGTGTGTTTCTACTCCTTCCTTACTCATGTGCTTTCATTGAGATTATTTGTTTAAGGCATGAGAGACTCCAACTTGTGGAGATTCCTCAGAAAGGCATTTGATATAACAAAGAACAAAGTGTTACTCAAGTTTGATCTTTGGATCACTTGAGAGGGGTTGAGTACAACCCTTGACCAAAGAAGGTCACCACAACGTGGAGTAGGCATTGATCGAACCATGGGATAAATTCGTCGTGTCTCTTGTGCATTTACTCTATTGCGATTCTTGTCTTCCAAGAGTTCTCATCTTTCACTTGTATTATCGTTCCTAAGATTACTTCACATACTAAAGGAGCAATCAAGTGAAGAGTTCTCCTCTCCTCTCCATCTCTACTTGCAACAACTTGGTTTTAGATTCACTAACACTTATAATAAGCCCAGTTTATCTTGTTTAGAGTTGATTTTCGTAGCATCACCTATTCACCCCCTTCTAGGTGCTATCAATTGGTATCAAGTCGTTCTCTTCATCGATGGACTAACCGACCGAAGAGGTGGATCCTAAAGGCAAGGGAATTGTGATCAACGACAAGGAGAAGGAGACCCTCAACATTGAAAAGCCAAAAGGTGATAAGCCCATCGACTCAGGCTCGAACAACAAGAGGAAGGAATGGAAGAAGAAGAAGAGGCGCATCATAAAGATCATCTACTATGATAGCAACACCTCCTCTTCTTCATCAAAGGACGACGACGACGATGATTCCTCTACAAAGAAAAAGACAGTGAACCAAAATTATTCTTTTGATTATTCTCGAATTCCATACAATTCCAATGCTCATTTACTATTTATACATCTTGGCAAGCCTCCTCATTTTGATGGGGAAATTACTCTTTTTGGAGTCATAAGATGTGTAGACATTTATTTTCTCTTCATCCTAGCATTTGGGAAGTAGTAGAAAATGGAATGCATTTTGATAGTAGTGACAATGCCATATTTATTAATGAGAAAATTAATAAAAATGCCTAAGCTACTACTGTTCTTCTAGCGTCTCTATGCAGGGACAAGTACAACAAGGTTAGTGGTCTGGACAATGCCAAACAAATATGGGACACCCTCAAGATCTCTCATGAGGGTAATGATGTCACGATATTACCAAGATGGAATTGGTGGAAGGCGAGCTAGGGAGATTCTCCATGAAAAGAGGAGAGGAGCCAACTGAAATGTACAACAGGTTCAAGACCCTGGTGAACAAGATATGAAGCCATGGAAGCACAAGATGGACGGATCACGACGTCGTGCACCTCATGTTAAGGTCATTTACTATAATAGATCCTCATCTTGTCAATCTTATTCGTGAAAACCCCAGGTACACCAAAATGTCTCCCAAGGAAATTCTTGGTAAGTTTGTAAGCGGGCACATGATGGTGAAAAGTAAACCCTAGAATATAGTCTCCAGGACTCTAGTCATTTGAAAAATAATAAAAGAGTAATTTTTGTGACAACCCTCCCAAGTTATCGGGCCCACGTGCTCCAATCCTTGACTTGATGGCCTTAGATGGCTATGCACGTGTACCAGATAACTTAACAAGGCTATCACGAGTTCAACAACTTGAACTCATCATCCCAAGGATCTCCCACCATACATGCATATTACAGTAATCACATCCGATACACACACATTTCGAAGATAAGAGAGGAAGACTTTATAAAACATTCTTTTCATTTCTAAAACTGAAGGTTATTACATAGGAAGAGTAACATTTATTACAAGTCCTGATATACTTAAAGTGCATAACTTATTACAAAAGTAGGAAGGTAGAAACCCTCCAAAGCTTATACATAAACATAGCTAGTCCTCCTCCAGAACTAGAAATGCCCTCCAACCATAGGAACACTTAGAGTACTCCTCATCACCTACAACAACATGGGTTCGAAAACTCTGAGTACGGAGTGTACTTTCGCAAGTCTTACCCGGCTAAGGAAAAAGACTCTCAAGGATATGCTAGTTAAATAGGAATCAAGGAAAGGCTTGAGCAAGAATCAACTTAGATACTTTTGCAGAAATATCTCACTAAAGTGAGTCCTTACTTTCAATATTTTAATGCCAGATTAAATATTAATAGACTCTGGTTGCATCTAGTCTAATTTCATCATCTCATCAATACAACATTATTTTTATTCATAATGTTTACATCCTGACCTAGGTTGCAGGTCAGAGATCAAGTCTCTACTGTCCGGGGATATAACATCGATTTGAATCGATTTACTCAGCTGAGGATCTCTAACCACACGACATATGTAGTACTCAACCCTTGCATATGTCAACCGTTCCCATAGATCCTCCACAACGTGAATCGGTCCGCGCTACCCGGGAGCACAGTACTCCTCCGTCCAGCCTCTAGCCAGGAGGGTACACGCTACTCCCACCATCTCCCACGCCCAGTGCACGGTTGTCTTTTCACGTATGGAATAGCCGGGTTCAAGCTTACCCTGTCCCATATCCAGGGCATGTGGCCAGTTAAGATAGTCCTTGATCATACAGGCCTACATACGCATCCAATCCTTAATTAACCTGGGTGGAGCATCACCTGTTCCTAGCCCAAGTCTCGATTTAAGTACTTCCATCCTTAGGATTGTTTTGTGTTCCTTAGGATGAAAAGAGCATTGTAGGGAACTTTGCAGTAAGATCCCACCATGCTTCCAATGAAAATATTCTTGCAGGTAGAAGCCATCCTTCCTTAGGATAACCCCTGGGCTAGGCATTATTGCAAAAGACAACCTCTATCCACAAGATCTAAGCATGGCTAAGTATTTTTGTAAACAATATTTGATACTTCCAAAGAAGTACCTATAACAGGAATGGATATCAAGGTAGTCAATGCATCAAATAGTTTCCAAGCAATTCCTATAAACTTAATGCACATTTCACTAGACTTAAGTGTATAAAATTCTTTTTAAAAATACAAGAAAGGGGTAAATGCATCGGGGCTTGCCTTATTGCAGTGAAGAGGTTCTAGATCCTTCTACCCAACCTTTAGTTAGATAGCTCCATCCACTTGATGAGCAGGCACTGGAGTAGACTCCTTCAAACACCACTTCTTCTAGGTGTTCTACAAGTCAATTACAAATACATGTATGCTTATGTTATGATATGAAATGCAAACTCTCAAAAGGAGAGGTGGGGACCATAAACACTCCTAAATAAGTACATGACAGGTATACACATACATCTACACAACCTAGCACTTAATAAAAGTGACCAATTTGAATTCACTTAGGTAAACCAGGGAACTAATCCAACTTATATCTCATCCAAAAGCATAAAACTTCTTAAGCAACTGCATCTCTTCCCTAAATAAACTTATCTCCTTTCCAAAGAACTAACTCACACTTGATTAGGGATAAACCATTTTATTTTGGGGCTTACAAAGATTTCAGAGCAAATGGATTCCAAATAGCCTCAAACCTTTACCACATCCTCCACTGACCAAAAAAAGGTTACTAAAAATTTCCATCATTTTTGGCATTGTACTTTTATTTCTAAAATCCAAAAAGTCCTCCCAAAAGCACCTTTAATTCACTTAATATTTTATAATGGCTCTAAAAATCCTAAAACCAACATTACCAGAGAGCTCTTGATTTTAGACATCCAACAAAATTTGTCCCATGATTTTTGGAATTTTCTACAAATTTTGGCACCATTTCTAATCTCTCAGCTAATAGAAAAGGCAAAACTCAGAATAGTATTGGGCCCAAACTCACTCAGCCGGCCCAACCACAGATAGACCTGGCCCGTGACCGAGGCCCCGCGCCTGCACCGGCGCTTTTGCGCAGAGACCCTCTATGCCCTATTATCCTATGTCACTGACCACTGCATTAAGGCCCCTCGGTTTCGTCTCTTTTGCAAACTCCCATCCACGACACTGCCGTGCTCAACCCCGGTAAACCGGCACCAGACCAGCCATGACAGGGCGACGCAGACAACGGCAACGACACCCTCGTGACCCCTGAGCCACGGCGGACCTGGGTATAGGCTTAATCGGCTCGTGGGGACCCTTAAATAGAATTATCGACGGCGGCTGCAAACTTAGTCCGACGACCCTAATTTTGAGGCACCTCCACGGTAGAGTTCAATTCCAAATCATGGGGAGTATCAACGACTCACGAAGTTCCCTGTGCATGCACGTAATAGCTTGGGGAAGATGCAAGTTGGTCGGTCGACAGTGGAGATGTCCACGGCTCCGGTCTACGGCGGCGCAACCCCATTCTGGGCAGCACATGATAGTAGAGTTGAATCAGGCAACTCTGAGAGCTTCACTGACCTTAAGAGAAGATGGAACAAGCATCACACGGGCATGAAATCTCTGGGGACGTCCTGGCCACGGTGAGATGGACAAATTGCGAGTGTGGTCACCGGGCACAGGGGATAGCATGCTCAGCTCTGGACAATACCAATTTGCTGGCTGGGAAGAGGATTATCATCACCATGAACACAAGAATTACCACACCCAAGCTGCAGACTATGGTTAGAACTCAAGGTAGGAGAAAAACTCTACTAGACCATGTCCTTTAAGGCAGCAGAAGTTGGACAGGTATCCCTGCACTTGTCCAACATGCAATGGAGAGATATTTCCTCAGGTGACAACACTGCATGAACTGCAAACGTGGCTCTTAGGTACCAGCACAACACAGGAACACAAAAATATCTAAGGCACTGAATCTGGTCAGCTAGCACACAAATATCCCTTGTGGATAAGTTCTAATAGGTCCACAACGTGATATACTGTACAACAGATAGTGGGGTCTCCAACCTTCAGTTATACACTTCATACATATCACAAACACTACCACAAGTATCCCTTTTGTCCGTTATTGCTGACACCAAATAAAATAATTAAATACTCCACTACTCACTGCTCCATTCCAGTTCCAGGCCTCCCTGTTGGAGCCCTGTTATCTCACAATTCCATATGGCTGCAAGGTAAACTTAGTTAATAATACTTGTTCCTTACACATAGGTCTTCCAACATGGTATAACACTTATAGACTAAAGACCCACATAGCAAGAGTTACAGCATCCCAAAGTTGAGCAAAACTCACAAAAACCCAGTTTCTGGAGTCTGAAACAGCACACCACTAAGCCTGACATAGGGTTTTGGCACTTACTTTTCTCTAAATTCTCCATAGTAGAAAACCAACTCTTTGCATCAAATTTGTTTTCCTTGATATGGTCTTCCATTTTGCTATAGGATCCTTAGTCCAAAACCCCATTATCTGGTCACTAAAGGGCTCCAAACATTGCTCCATTTACAAAATTTCAGGTTTTCAGTTTTGAACAGAATCCAGCCACCAACACACTGACAATCCATTTTTAGGAACCTGGTACTCCACTTTTTGTGTAGCACCAAGTCTATCTCACTCTAGAAAAATTGTTCAATATTAGATGATCTTTAACTTTGCTATAGAAACTAAAGTCTAAAACCACATGGAATAATCACAACAGAGCTCTAAACTGAGCACTATTCACTAAAATTCAGGTTTTAGTTCTGAACAAAAACTCAGTCCAAGTAACCTGACAGTCCATATTTAGACAAACTTTTCTCCTAGCTTCAAGTATCTTTATGGGTATGATACTTAACTAAACTTATACACCGACACATGGTCGTCCACCATTGTATAGCTTTCTTAGCTATAACTGCATGAATCAGCCGCAAATGGGCTCCAAACTCAGCAACTTTCACTGAAATTCAGTTTTCAATAACTGAATATAATTCAGTTTTAGCCACAACACAGTCCCACTTTAAGTAGTTGTTACTCCAATTCTTGTATGGGATCATGTCCATCACCCTTTAAGGAAGTAGTTCACCAATATATGGTCTTCAATTCCTCTACAAGCACCATAGTCTAAAACCTTATAGAACAGCCACAAATGAGCTCCAAATTTGGCACTAAGCACTGAATTTTTGGTTTCAATTATTTGAAACAGCACACCTTGGAACTACCTTTTCTCCCAAGTTTATGTGGAACCAAGTCCACTTCACTATATAAAACTTTTTCACTGTACTCTGGTCTTCAACTTTTATATATGGGTTTTTTAAATTGGTGCCCTCAGTTTTGGTGGTGTGCTCACCTATACCCTTAGTCGTGTTTTTTGCTCAGCTGTGCCCTTCTAGTGCTATAGAACAGAGGGACACAGCTGAGCAAAAAACATGACTAAGGGTATAGGTGAGCACACCACCAAAACTGAGGGCACCAATTTAAAAAACCCTTTATATATACTCCACAGCCCAATACCCTATGTATTAGGCACAAATAAGTTCCAAAATCAGCCAAAACACTGCAATCCCAGAATCAGCTACTATTCACAATCTGAAAATTCAAAAACACAGCAGCACCACTTTGAACTACTCTTTTTCCTGGGTTCTAAATGCTTCTAAGGCACGTTGCTTAATAAAATTTATACCCCTATAGTTCATCTACAAGTTTTATATAGTGACCCTTAACCAAAACCTCTTGGATTCCAATCTACAATAGCCCAAAGTTCGCATTAAACACAGAAATTCAGAATCTGAATTTTCTCCAAGTCTGAATTTGACAATCTCCGACATCTCTATTTTGGACCAGTTTTACTCCAAATTCCAAATGGTTTAGCGCTAGGTGACTTAACCAAACTTATATTCCTCACATAGCTCTATAACTTTGTTACAATGACCACCTTCAAAATGTTTATAGATCAGAAGTTACAAGGGTTCAAAGTTGACTAGTTTATATTATTTTTAGCAATTCCAGAATGAATCCAAAACTGAATTTTTGTACTTAACTCCAAATTTCTCTATAATACTGGAAAATCTCCAAATAATAAAGTTATTCCTTTTTCCAAGCTCTACAACTTTGGTACTTGAACTTTTAACCAATCCTTTCTGAATTTTAAATTCCACCTTTCGGGCAAGTTTAGGGCTTATAGATACTCAACCACCCTAAGTGCTTCACCACTTCTAATCCACATATCAAAAGCAAACTTCTCCATCCTTCTAAAGCAAAGTTACTCCTTAATCTCAAATCCAACTTTGTCTTATGGAACTCAGGTCCAAAGTATCCTTGGTTTAGGAGTTGTTTGCTTACACTCAATTGCAAAAAAGGTTTTCAAGCCTTACTTAAGGTTTTGAAGTTCATCCTTCGGTCCAAGTATTTCTTGCACTTGATCTATCTTTGAAAACAAGGTTGCTATAAACTCTAGGACATGCATTTAGCACTTCAAGACTCCAAGTCAATTTGTTACTTGCTCAAGAGATGACCTATTCTTGTCTAGCTTAAGCCAAGTCCTTAAAATAAACCCTAAACCCAACACACAACATCACACTATTGAAAAAGTTTGACCTAGTGAATGCATTCTAGGTGTATCAAACAGTTAATGCAAGTGCAGATGATGACATGCAAAATTTTTAGTTATCGTAACACCAGGAGTGTTACAGCCTTCCCTCCTAAAAAGAAATCTCGTCCCGAGATTTAAACTCTAGTCTAGGTAATGGAAAAGGAAATGTGTCACCGATTTCTTTTCCCATTACACCTATAAGATAGGGGTGTGCCCCTATTGGTTTATATCAGAAACAAAATACACAAACTTTGGGTTTACAATATATTATGAACTCAGCAACATGCTTGTCCAGAAACTCCTCCGATTTCAATGTGGTTTCACCTTCCATGGGTTGGTTCCACTATAGCTTATAAAACTTGATTACTTTTCTTCAAGTAACCCGATCCTTTTGATCCAAAATCTTTATGGAATATTCCAAGTAGGTTAAACCTGGTCCAAGGTTAACATCTGAAATCTCAACAACCTGTTTGGGAACCCGAAGACATTTCTTCAACTGAGATATGTGAAACATGTCGTGCATTATGGAAAGATCCTTTGGCAACTGTACCTTATAAGCTACAACAACTTATGCATCATGATGTAATTTCTTTGTTTGTGCATCAAACTCAAACTTATATTTAAAACAAATCTAGCTTCAAATTAAAATTTGAGATATGAAAATATGGGAACAAAAGAAATAAAGAATGGGAAGAAAAAAATAAAATAAATAATATTATTGCAAATAGTAGAAGTATTATTCATATTGGGATTTTATTGGATATTTGGAAGGCCGAAGTTCAAAACAGAAATTTAAATTTATTTTGAATCCTTGAATTTGGAAATAGAAGAGAAGAATAAAAAGGAAAAAATGTAACACTGTCATTGGCCCGAAACCCCCTCGACCAGTTCGCTGGCACTCGGCTTGTCGCTGATAACGAGGGCCCACCGGGCAGCCGCACCACCACGCTCGCTTTCCAGCCCCTTGACGAACCGGGCCCGTTCACCAGATGCCCGTGCGCGCGTTCGTCTATGCTCTAGACACTGTCACGTGGGCCCGCACGTCAGGAAACACCCGTGTAGATCTCCTCGAAGCCCAGGAAAACCGTGGGCTGCAACCTCCTTCCCTTTCTCCCGGCTACGGAATCCATTGCCGCCAGCTGGCGTGAAGCCTGGGACCAAGGATATATAACGTGATCGCTGCCTTCGGGGCCTTCGTTCGCCAGCGTTTGCAGAGGCACCCCGTTCTCCAGCCACCACCACCTTGCCGAGCCACCGCATCCGCGTCTTGTGTCCAAAGCCGACGGTGACCTAAGGATTGCTCGTGGAGGTTCATAAGTAGCCGGGTACCGTGCTTGGGCGGGTAATTGGGCGTAGATTCATCCGAGACCGGTGGAATTTGTCATAGGTAGTCGTTGGTCTCGGCGGTTCCTCCCCTTCCCGTGGACAGTGTGCGTCGCGCCGCCGTCATCGGTAAGAAACTCCCTTGACGAATTCGTGTTACCTTCCTCTTCAATTCCAAGTCACTAGAGGAATCCGGGAGGGCCTGGGCGTCGGATCTACTCATCACCGGTGAGGCCCCGCCGCAGCTGGGTGTGCACGGCTATACTCTGCCGCCGGGAGGGAGAAGATGAACATTCGACCATCCATCTAGATTTGGATGGTGGAGATTAGACGTATCTATACCCCTTCACCTAGTTAAATCTGGGGCGTCGATCGGGTAACGTGCGATTGTGGTTGGGCTCTGTTTAGTTGAAAATCGTGACCATAGATCTCGCGATATACGGTAGAGATTAGATCGAGGTTAACGGTTGGGTAGGATCGATCGATGGTCGTCTGTTTTGTGAACGACGATCCAGATTAGATCGCGGGAGCATTGCGTCACACCCGGATTTAAGGGGCAAACCCGGGGGCAAATCAAATGTGTGGTACGATCAAGTCTCACACATATGATGACTCAAGGTATAGAAACGAACATCACATCTTTAATATATAATGGAGTTACGTACAAAATAGTTAAATAATAACATCATAAGAATACAACAATTTAGCAACCATAGTTGACTAGGAGACAACGACCTAGACCTCTCACGAACTCATCGCGACATCCTTCATGCTCCTCATCCTACGGTACCTGTTCTTCACCTGGGGATGTGAGTACAACAAGGGTGAGCACACATACTTTCATCGCTCAACAAGTTGTGGGGAATAATGTACATGAGCTCACTTACGGTGGGGCTCATGTGAAGTGTAAGGCTTACCGAAGAAGATGGTTAAAGCTGAGCATTGCTTTTAAAGTTGGTCAAAATTTTATTAGCAGTTACTAAGTATAAGTAGATACCTACCCAATTAAATAAGAGATCACAATTAATAATAACACCCACAATGCAATGCAAATGATAGATTGAGTTTAGTTCAATAAATTAATCATGTGAGAGTCCTGAGTCGCTCTTGACCGTGAGCATGGCTAATATACCAGTTTTACACTCTGCAGAGGTTACTCCCTTTACCCACAAGTCGAGTTACCCATTTGCCAAAGGATCGCGACTGCCCATTCATCTTTGTCGAGGAGACGAGGCAGGGTATCACTATAAGGCCTTTACAAAGTTCCACTAGCATCAGAAAACCCGCTATGGTTCTGATGTGGCGGAACCACCCAAATTATTCCAACTTAAGTGCCTAAGTCCCACCTTAAACGCTAGACCACACTTAAATAGGAATAAGATGTCAGTCCCTCGGATCTAGTCCGACGAGGCCACTAACAGGATCAAGCACCACGTACTCACTCGAAGGTGAGGCACCGAGCAAATACAATAAAACATAAAACCATATATTAAGGAGTATTAAATTTATTACAACATCATCGGAGTTTAGCAAAAGCAGTGATCATTGTTCGGGTTGCAGCGGAATATAACTAACGATAAATAAATGGAGGGACGAGGAAGCCTGTCCCATCACTCCTCATGCTCCTCCTCTGCCGAGGTAGGGTCCCACTCGACTGTCCAACCTGGTGGCAAGATAGATGGCCAAGTCACTCCAGCAACCATGTTCTCCAGAGAACCTGTAAAATTATGCCACAAGCAAGGCTGAATATACTAATACTCAGCTAGACTTACCCGGTGTGAGGAGTCTACTCCTCTACCTCTAGACATGTAGCTGTGTTGGCTGAGGGGTTTGGTTTGCCAAAAGCACTAGCTGAGTCTACAATCAAATTTTAGCTTTTCAAGTTTTAGTGTGACTCTCTTAAGACTAAATGTGTACCTAGCTAATCATACATGGTATCAAACATTTAACAATCAACATCTTTTTCCAAGTCAACACATTTTCACTTGTTACTCAATGTAGCAGCATGGATCAAGCAGTCTCATTAGCTGCGAGAAGCAGATGATTCGAATCGAGTTTTTAAACCTTGCAAGGTAAACCTAAACACATGATGTGGCGAGGCACTCCGTCCTCACACACATCAACTTCCCCATCGATTCCCCGTCAACAGATCAGGGCTCACCGCCTTGGCATACAATGCCTCACTGACCCCGACTGCCGTCGTGCAGTGACCGCACTTGTACCCACCATAACCGGAATGGGAGACCACATCTCAGGTCGCGTGAGGGGCAAAGTCTGCTGCCAGGTTCACTCAGGTACTAGGCTTACCGATTAACCATATTTCTCGGCATGTGCTTAGTACATTCAAACGCTTGACACACGGTACCACACCTCAATCCTTATTCCAATTTGCGTCTCGTTGACAACGCATCCCTATGGACACAACCAATATAAAAATGGATACAACCAATTCCTGACCTTGCGCGAGTGCTAGAAAAATCACTCGACTTCTACTGAGATCCCTAATTAATAAAGCAGCTACTCGACCTAGCATACTAGTATCCATCTCAAATGGTATCCTGAGTCATGCAACTAAGGTTCCAAACAACTCCTACACTTAAGTGCACATTACAAACCTACAAACAGTAAGTGTAGTAAAATAGCATAATAAGTATGTTATGCATAAATCCGGGGCTTGCCTTCCAAAGCTGGGGCAAGCAGATCCTCGCTGGCAGGCTCTGGTGCTGGCTCTTGGACTACCTCCTGAGCAGCTCCTTGCTCCGGAACGAGGATGTACTCCCCATCAGTGAGATTACAGTCTATCGAATGATGAATAAGGTATATGAATATTAATGACATGGTAAATTGTAAAAGCTATGCACAGTAAAACAGTACTAAGTTTAGTGGTACTTTAGGGTTTCCTTTGGGTATACTTAAGGGTTTTATACCTTCACCTTTGGGATTTTGAATGAACTTACACTCTTTAATTATATTTTTATGTTCCATGAGATCCTTGGAAGGTTTTGGTTGTACATTATCTATTTCTCCCAAAATTTCCCTTTTTCTTTCTATTGTGCTTCTTATTAAGCATTTTTCAACTATCCTGGTCAGTTAACGTTTTCCAAAAATTTTATAAAAATTATAGTGGGTAAACATTGACCTCTGTGGGTTATTCTAAAAATTTGAGGTTGAAATTAATTCAGATACTACTTGTGCAAAATTAATAAAAGTAAGGGTAAAAGGGCACTTTACACTATAGCTCTAATCTCTGTGAGGTTTCTGGGTCAACATTTATTTTTGCCAAGATTCTAGGGAATAATAGGTCTTTGTTTTAAAGATCACAGAAAAAGGCCTACTGGATATCTAGTTAAATTTTTCTAAAGTTGAATGCCAAAAAGGAACTTATAACCAACTTGCTATTTGAAAAATGTCAAACAACAGATCTTACATTTTTCCTAGATTCATAATGACATATTATGAGTTATCCCAAGGTTTGGGGTGGTTTCTCTTCAGGATTATTTTTCTAAGGTTTTTCTAAGTTTTCATTGTTTCCATAAAATAAAAGGTAATGCATTTCTTTTGTACTAATAGAGGGTCTAACAAAATTTTGCAGTGAACTATGTTGAATAAGTGAGCTAGCAAAAATGTGGTTGCCCCCTGGTTCTTATTTTAAACTACCTTTTCTATTTTCTTTAACTTTGGGCCAAAATGAGTTTAAATGGTAAACCCTTCCTTAATTTGGTGTACTAAGGGGTATACTATTTTTAAACAGATTAGAGAGTGGTTAAGTACTTCTCTGATTTTCTTAACCCCAGTCTAACAGTGTAGCTATTTTTCCCTCTTTTATTTAGCTTTTGGCCAGTTTATTATTTAATTCAAAACTTTTAAAATTTTCTGCAATACTTAGGATGTTTTGTATTTTTCCTAAGTAGTTCACCTTATTTAGAACCTAGCAAAATTGGTTTGACCAAATTTGGCTGAATAAAACTGAACTTATGAATTTTACAAGCTATGTTTGTATTTAAAAGGATAATGTTTAAAAGGTTTTCTGAAAAGCCAGTTTACACCGAGGACCCTGGGTTACACCGAGGACCCCTGCTCAACTATTCACTTGAGTCTCTGACCATTCAAAAACCCCCTGACTTCTTTTCCTTCTTCCCCGAGGTCCCTCCCCCCTTTTAAACAGTACCCGCGGAAGTAAACCGGACGGCGCGGCTTACCAGCGGCGAGGGAGGTCCGGCGAAGGGCGGTGAAAGTCGCCTAAAGGGGGGTGAATAGGGCGAAACTGAAATTTACAAAATTAATCACGACTACAAGCCGGGTTAGCGTTAGAAATATAATCGAGTCCGCGAGATAGGGTGCAAAACAAATCGCAAGCGAATAAAGAGTGTGACACACGGATTTGTTTTACCGAGGTTCGGTTCTCGCAAACCTACTCCCTGTTGAGGTGGTCACAAAGACCGGGTATCTTTCAACCGTTTCCCTCTCTCAAACGGTCCCTCGGACCGAGTGAGCTTCTCTTCTCAAATCAATTGGGAACCAAACTTCCCGCAAGGACCACCACACAATTGGTGTCTCTTGCCTTGTTTACAATTGAGATGATCACAAGGAAGAATGAGAAAGAAGAAGCAATCCAAGCGCAAGAGCTCAAAAGAACACAACAAATCACTCTCACTAATCACTAAAGCCTTGTGTGGAATTGGGAGAGGATTTGATCACTTGGGTGTGTCTTGTATTGAATGCTTAGCTCTTGTAAGTGGTTGGAAGGTGGAAAACTTGGATGACTTGAATGTGGGGGTGGTTGGGGTATTTATAGCCCCAACCACCAAACTAGTCGTTTGGTGGAGGCTGCTGTCGCATGGCGCACCGGACAGTCCGGTGCGCCACCGGACACTGTCCGGTGCGCCAGCCACATCACCAGGCCGTTGGGTTCCGACCGTTGGAGCTCTGTCTTGTGGGCCCGCCTGGCTGTCCGGTGGTGCACCAGACAAGTCCTGTAGACTGTCCGGTGTGCCACCCGCGCGTGCTCTGCTCCTCTGCGTGCGCTGGCGCGCATTTAATGCGTTGCAGACGACCGTTGGCGCGAAGTAGCCGTTGCTCCGCTGGCTCACCGGACAGTCCGGTGTGCACAGGACATGTCCGGTGAATTATAGCGGAGCAGAAATCCGAAGCTGGCGAGTTCAGAGTCGCTCTCCTCTGGGGCACCGGACACTGTCCGGTGGTGCACCGGACAGTCCGGTGAATTATAGCGAAGCACCTTTGAAAATTCCCGAAGGTGAAGAGTTTGGCTTGGAGTCCCCTGGTGCACCGGACACTGTCCGGTGGCACACCGGACAGTCTGGTGCGCCAGACCAGGGCACACTTCCGTTATCCCTTGCTCTCTTTGTTGAACCCATTTCTTGGTCTTTTTATTGGCTTAGTGTGAACCTTTGGCACCTGTATAACTTATACACTAGAGCAAACTAGTTAGTCCAATTATTTGTGTTAGGCAATTCAACCACCAAAAGTAATTAGGAAAATAGGTGTAAGCCTAATTCCCTTTCAATCTCCGCCTTTTTGGTGATTGATGCCAACACAAACCAAAGCATATGTAGAAGTACATAATTGAACTAGTTTGCATAATGTAAGTGCAAAGGTTACTTAGAATTGAGCCAATATAAATACTTATAAGATACGCATGGATTGTTTCTTTAATTTTTGACATTTTGGACCATGCTTGCACCACTTGTTTTGTTTTTGCAAATTCTTTTGTAAATCCTTTCCAAAATCCTTTTGCAAATAGTCAAAGGTAAATGAATAAGATTTTGTGAAGCATTTTCAAGATTTGAATTTTTCTCCCTTGTTTCAAATGCTTTTCCTTTGACTTAAACAACACTCCCCCTAAATGAAATCCTCCTCTTAGTGTTCAAGAGGGTTTTAAGATATCGATTTTGAAAATACTACTTTCTCCCCCTTTTGAACACAATAAGATACCAATTTGAAATTTACCAATTGAAAATCATGAGTTTTTAAAATTAGGTGGTGGTGCGGTCCTTTTGTTTGGGCTCATGCTCTCTCCCCCTTTGGCATAAATCGCCAAAAATGGAATCATTAGAGCCCTTTTTATACTTTCTCCCCCTTTGGTAAAAGACATAAGAGTGAAGATTATACCAGAGCCGGAGAGATGCTTGGAGTGACGGCGAAGGATGAGTTGCGGAGTGGAAGCCTTTTGTCTTCGCCGAAGACTCCAATTCCCTTTCAATATACCTATGACTTGGTTTGAAATAGACTTGAAAACACATTAGTCATAGCATTTTTAAAAGAGACATGATCAAAGGTATACTTATGAGCTATATGTGCAAGACATCAAAAGAAATTCCTAGAATCAAGAATATTTAGCTCATGCCTAAGTTTGTTAAAAGTTTGTTCATCAAGTGGCTTGGTAAAGATATCGGCTAATTGATCTTTAGTATTAATATATGCAATCTCGATATCTCCCTTTTGTTGGTGATCCCTTAGAAACTGATACCGAATGGCTATGTGTTTAGTGCGGCTATGCTCAATGGGATTATCCACCATGCGGATTGCACTCTCATTATCACATAGAAGAGGAACTTTGGTTAATTTGTAACCGTAGTCCCTAAGGGTTTGCCTCATCCAAAGTAGTTGCGCGCAACAATGGCCTACGGCAATATACTCGGCTTCGACGGTAGAAAGAGTGACGTAATTTTGCTTCTTTGAAGCCCAAGACACCAAGGATCTTCCCAAGAACTGGCAAGTCCCCGATATGCTCTTCCTATTTATTTTACACCCCGCCCAATCGGCATCCGAATAACCAATTAAATCAAATGTGGATCCCCTAGGATACCAAAGCCCAAACTTAGGCGTATAAACTAAATATCTCAAGATTCGTTTTACGGCCGTAAGGTGAGCTTCTTTAGGGTCGGCTTGGAATCTTGCACACATGCATACGGAAAGCATAATATCCGGTCGAGATGCACATAAATAAAGTAAAGAACCTATCATCGACCGGTATACCTTTTGATCTACGGATTTACCTTCCGTGTCGAGGTCGAGATGCCCATTGGTTCCCATGGGTGTCTTGATGGGTTTGGCATCCTTTATCCCAAACTTGCTTAAAATGTCTTGAGTATACTTCGTTTGGCTTAGGAAGGTGCCCTCTTGGAGTTGCTTCACTTGAAATCCCAAGAAGTACTTCAACTCCCCCATCATTGACATCTCAAATTTTTGTGTCATGATCCTACTAAATTCTCCACATGTAGACTCGTTAGTAGACCCAAATATAATATCATCAACATAAATTTGGCATACAAACAAGTCATTTTCAAGAGTTTTAGTGAATAAAGTAGGATCGGCCTTTCCGACTTTGAATCCATTAGTGATAAGGAAATCTCTAAGGCATTCATACCATGCTCTTGGGGCTTGCTTGAGCCCATAAAGCGCCTTAGAGAGTTTGTAAACATGGTTAGGGTACTCACTGTCTTCAAAGCCGGGAGGTTGCTCAACATAGACCTCTTCTTTGATTGGTCCATTGAGGAAGGCACTCTTCACGTCCATTTGATAAAGCTTGAAGCCATGGTAAGTAGCATAGGCCAATAATATACGAATTGAGTCAAGCCTAGCTACGGGTGCATAGGTTTCACCGAAATCCAAACCTTCAACTTGGGAGTATTCCTTGGCACAAGTCGAGCTTTGTTCCTTGTCACCACACCATGCTTGTCTTGCTTGTTGCGGAAGACCCATTTGGTTCCTACAACATTTTGATTAGGACGTGGAACCAAATACCATACCTCGTTCCTAGTGAAGTTGTTGAGCTCCTCTTGCATCGCCACCACCCAATCCGAATCTAGTAGTGCTTCCTATACCCTGTGTGGCTCAATAGAGGAAACAAAAGAGTAATGCTCACAAAAATGTGCAACACGAGATCTAGTGGCTACCCCCTTATGGATGTCGCCGAGGATGGTGTCGACGTGGTGATCTCGTTGGATTGCTTGGTGGACTCTTGGGTGTGGCGGCCTTGGTTCTTCATCCTCCTTGTCTTGATCATTTGCATCTCCCCCTTGATCATTGCCGTCATTTTGAGGTAGCTCTTTTCCTTGATCTTCTCCTTCATCAACTTGAGCTTCATCCTCATTTTGAGTTGGTGGAGATGCTTGCGTTGAGGAGGATGGTTGACCTTGCGCATTTGGCGGCTCTTCGGATTCCTTAGGACACACATCCCCCATGGACATGTTCCTTAGCGCGATGCACGGAGCCTCTTCATCACCTATCTCATCAAGATCAACTTGTTCTACTTGAGAGCCGTTAGTCTCATCAAACACAACGTCACAAGAAACTTCAACTTGTCCAGAGGACTTGTTAAAGACTCTATATGCCCTTGTGTTTGAATCATATCCTAGTAAAAAGCCTTCTACAGTCTTAGGAGCAAATTTAGATTTTCTACCTCTTTTAACAAGTATAAAGCATTTGCTACCAAAGACTCTAAAATATGAAATATTGGGCTTTTTACCGGTTAGGAGTTCGTATGATGTCTTCTTGAGGATTCGGTGTAGACACAACCGGTTGATGGCGTAGCAGGCGGTGTTGACCGCCTCGGCCCAAAACCGATCCGAAGTCTTATACTCATCAAGCATGGTTCTGGCCATGTCCAATAGAGTTCTATTCTTCCTCTCCGCTACACCATTTTGTTGTGGCGTGTAGGGAGAAGAGAACTCATGCTTGATGCCCTCCTCCTCAAGGAAGCCTTCAATTTGTGAGTTCTTGAACTCTGTCCCGTTGTTGCTTCTAATTTTCTTGATCTTTAATCCGAACTCATTTTGAGCCCGTCTCAAGAATCCCTTTAAGGTCTCTTGGGTATGAGATTTTTCCTGCAAAAAGAACACCCAAGTGAAGCGAGAATAATCATCCACAATAACTAGACAGTACTTACTCCCGCCGATGCTTATATAAGCTATCGGGTTGAATAGGTCCATGTGTAAGAGCTCCAGTGGCCTGCCAGTCGTCATGATGTTCTTGTGTGGATGATGAGCACCAACTTGCTTCCCTGCTTGGCATGCGCTACAAATCCTGTCTTTCTCAAAATGAACATTTGTTAATCCCAAAATGTGCTCTCCCTTTAGAAGCTTATGAAGATTCTTCATCCCAACATGGGCTAGTCGGCGGTGCCAGAGCCAACCCATGTTAGTCTTAGCAATTAAGCAAGTGTCGAGTTCAGCTCTATCAAAATCTACCAAGTATAGCTGACCCTCTAACACTCCCTTAAATGCTATTGAATCATCACTTTTTCTAAAGACAGTGACACCTACATTAGTAAAAAGACAGTTGTAGCCCATTTTGCATAATTGAGAAACGGAAAGCAAATTGTAATATAAAGAGTCTACAAGAAAAACATTGGAAATAGAATGGTCAGGTGAAATAGCAATTTTACCCAATCCTTTGACCAAACCTTGGTTTCCATCCCCGAATGAGATAGCTCGTTGGGGATCTTGGTTTTTTCTCATAGGAGGAGAACATTTTCTTCTACCCTGTCATGTGGTTTGTGCACCCGCTGTCGATTATCCAACTTGAGCCCCCGGATGCATAAACCTACAAAACAAGTTTAGTTCTTGACTTTAGGTACCCAAATGGTTTTGGGTCCTTTGGCATTAGACATAACAACTTTGGGTACCCAAACACAAGTCTTTGACCCCTTGTGCTTGCACCCAACATATTTGACAACTACCTTGCCAGATTTGTTAGTTAAAACATACGAAGCATCAAAAGTTTTAAATGAAATATCATGATCATTTGATGCACTAAGAGTTTTCTTCTTAGGCAACTTAGCACGGGTTGGTTGCCTAGAACTAGATGTCTCACCCTTATACATAAAAGCATGGTTAGGGCCAGCGTGAGATTTCCTAGAATGAATTCTCCTAATTTTGCTCTCGGGATAACCGGCAGGGTATAAAATGTAACCCTCGTTATCCTGAGGCATGGGAGCCTTGCCCTTAACAAAGTTGGACAATTTCTTAGGAGGGGCATTAAGTTTGACATTGTCCCCCTTTTGGAAGCCAATGCCATCCTTGATGCCAGGGCGTCTCCCACTATAAAGCATACTACGAGCAAATTTAAATTTTTCATTTTCTAGTTCATGCTCGGCAATTTTAGCATCTAATTTTGCTATATGATCATTTTGTTGCTTAATTAATACCATATGATCATGAATAGCATTAATATCAATATCTCTACATCTAGTGCAAATAGAAGTATGTTCAACGGTAGAGGTAGAGGGTTTGCTAGATTTTAATTCTACAACCTTAGCATGCAATATATCATTTTTACTTCTAAGGTCGGAAATGGAAGCATTGCAAACTTCAAGTTCTTTAGCCTTAGCAAGCAATTTTTCATTCTCAATCCTAAGGCTAGCAAGAGAAATGTTTAATTCTTCAATCTTAGCAAGCAAATCATCATTATCATTTCTAAGATTGGGAATTGAAACATCACAAACATTTGAATCAACCTTAGCACTTAAACTAGCATTTTCATTTCTAAGGTTGTCAATAGTTTCATGGCAAGTGCTTAGCTCACTAGATAGTTTTTCACATTTTTCTACTTCTAGAGCGTAAGCATTTTTAACCTTAACATGCTTCTTATTTTCTTTAATAAGGAAGTCCTCTTGGGTATCCAAGAGATCATCCTTCTCATGGATAGCACTAATCAATTCATTTAACTTCTCCTTTTGTTGCATGTTTAAGTTGGCAAAAAGGGTACGCAAATTATCCTCCTCATCACTAGCATTATCATCACTAGAGGACTCATATTTAGTGGAGGATTTAGATTTAACCTTCTTCTTTTTGCCGTCCTTTGCCATGAGGCACTTGAGGCCGACGTTGGGGAAGAGAAGGCCCTTGTTACGGTGATGTTGGCGGCGTCCTCGTCGGAGGAGGAGTCGGAGGAGCTCTCGTCTGAGTCCCATTCGCGGCATACATGGGCGTCGCCACCCTTCTTCTTGTAGTATTTCTTCTTCTCCTTTCTTCTCCCCTTCTTGTCGTCGCCCTGTCACTGTCACTAGATAGTGGACATTTTGCAATAAAATGACCGGGCTTACCACATTTGTAGCAAACTTTCTTAGAGCGGGGCTTGTAATCTTTCCCCCTCCTTTTCTTGAGGCTTTGGCGGAAGCTCTTGATGACGAGCGTCATTTCCTCGTTGTTGAGCTTGGAGGCATCGATGGGTGTTCTACTCGATGTAGACTCCTCCTTCTTCTCCTCCATCGCCTTAAATGCGACCGGTTGTGCTTCGGACGTGGAGGGACCGTCAAGCTCGTTGATCTTCTTTGAGCCCTTGATCATGAACTCAAAGCTCACAAAATTCCCGATTACTTTCTCGGGAGTCATTAGTGTATATCTAGGATTGCCATGAATTAATTGAACTTGAGTAGGGTTAAGGAAAATAAGTGATCTTAGAATAACCTTAACCATTTCGTGGTCATCCCATTTTTTGCTCCCGAGGTTGCGCACTTGATTCACCAAGGTTTTGAGCCGGTTGTACATGTCTTGTGGCTCCTCCCCTTGGCGAAGACGGAAGCGAACGAGCTCCCCCTCGATCGTCTCCCGCTTGGTGATCTTGGTTAGCTCATCTCCCTCGTGCGCGGTCTTGAGCACGTCCCACACTTCCTTGGTGCTCTTTAATCCTTGCACCTTGTTGTACTCCTCTCTACTTAGAGAGGCGAGGAGTTTAGTTGTGGCTTGGGAGTTGAAGTGCTCGATTTGGGCCACTTCGTCCTCATCATAATCTTCACCCCCTACGGATGGTACCTGTACACCAAACTCAACGACATCCCATATACTTTTGTGGAGTGAGGTTAGATGAAATCGCATTAAATCACTCCACCTTGCATAATCTTCACCATCAAAAGTTGGTGGTTTGCCTAATGGGACGGAAAGTAAAGGCGTATGTTTAGGAATGCGAGGATAGCGTAAGGGGATCTTACTAAACTTCATGCGCTCATGGCGCTTAGAAGTAATGGATGGCGCGTCGGAGCCGGAGGTGGAAGGTGATGAAGTGTCGGTCTCGTAGTAGACCACCTTCCTCATCTTCTTTTTCTTGTCGCCACTCCGATGCGACTTGTGGGAAGAGGATTTCTTCTCCTTCCCCTTCCCCTTGTTGCAGGACTCTTCCGATGAAGCTTTCACGTGGCTTGTAGTGGGCTTGTCGCCGGTCTCCATCTCCTTCTTGGCGTGATCTCCCGACATCACTTCGAGCGGTTAGGCTCTAATGAAGCACCGGGCTCTAATACCAATTGAAAGTCGCCTAGAGGGGGGTGAATAGGGTGAAACTGAAATTTACAAAATTAATCACGACTACAAGCCGGGTTAGCGTTAGAAATATAATCGAGTCCGCGAGAGAGGGTGCAAAACAAATCGCAAGCGAATAAAGAGTGTGACACACGGATTTGTTTTACCGAGGTTCAGTTCTCGCAAACCTACTCCCCGTTGAGGTGGTCACAAAGACCGGGTCTCTTTCAACCCTTTCCCTCTCTCAAACGGTCCCTCGGACCGAGTGAGCTTCTCTTCTCAAATCAATTGGGAACCAGACTTCCCGCAAGGACCACCACACAATTGGTGTCTCTTGCCTTGTTTACAATTGAGATGATCACAAGAAAGAATGAGAAAGAAGAAGCAATCCAAGCGCAAGAGCTCAAAAGAACACAACAAATCACTCTCACTAATCACTAAAGCCTTGTGTGGAATTGGGAGAGGATTTGATCACTTGGGTGTGTCTTGTATTGAATGCTTAGCTCTTGTAAGTGGTTGGAAGGTGGAAAACTTGGATGACTTGAATGTGGGGGTGGTTGGGGTATTTATAGCCCCAACCACCAAACTAGCCGTTTGGTGGAGGCTGCTGTCGCATGGCGCACCGGACAGTCCGGTGCGCCACCGGACACTGTCCGGTGCGCCAGCCACGTCACCAGGCCGTTGGGTTCCGACCGTTGGAGCTCTATCTTGTGGGCCCGCCTGGCTGTCCGGTGGCGCACCGGACAAGTCCTATAGACTGTCCGGTGTGCCACCCGCACGTGCTCTGCTCCTCTGCGTGCGCTGGCGCGCATTTAATGCGTTGCAGACGACCGTTGTCGCGAAGTAGTCGTTGCTCCGTTGGCTCACCGGACAGTCCGGTGAATTATAGCGGAGCAGAAATCCGAAGCTGGCGAGTTCAGAGTCGCTCTCCTCTGGGGCACTGGACACTGTCTGGTGGTGCACCGGACAGTCCGGTGAATTATCGCAAAGCGCCTCTGAAAATTCCTGAAGGTGAAGAGTTTGGCTTGGAGTCCCTTGGTGCACCGGACACTGTCCGGTGGCACACCGGACAGTCCGGTGCGCCAGACCAGGGCACACTTCGGTTATCCCTTGCTCTCTTTGTTGAACCCATTTCTTGGTCTTTTTAGTGGCTTAGTGTGAACCTTTGGCACCTGTATAACTTATACACTAGAGCAAACTAGTTAGTCCAATTGTTTGTTTTAGGCAATTCAACCATCAAAAGTAATTAGGAAAATAGGTGTAAGCCTAATTCCCTTTCAGGCGGGGTTAGCTCTGGGAAGTCCTTGCGGTCACATCGAGGTACAGCTCGTTGTCGGTGATGGCCGGAATTGGTCGGGCCACGTGTACAGGCGGTCGGGCTCGTCAGCGGCGTGTGTTCCGGCCTGCTCACGGTGGTAGGGTTCAATCCAAGGACACAGGGAGCTTCACGGGGTGCTAAGGAGTCGACTCGTGCAAGGAATCAAAGAAAGACTCACCGTGGAGCTCGGTCTACGTACGCCGGCGATCTGGTGAAGTCCGGCGACGTTGATCCGGTGTCTCCGGCGAGGTAGAGTTCGATACCTGACTCTAGGAGCTTCACCGAGACACGTGGAGACTCTCTCAAGGGTCGGATGGGGTGGGAAATGGCTAGGATGGCCGGTCTACGGTGGTCGGTTCTCGGGTGGCCGCTGGCACGCCGTGCGCAGAGCAATCGCCGGTGAACTGGCGCTCTAGCGATGTTGAGAGCGACCGGGGGCGTACGGTCGAATTCTCGGGTGGCTTTATAGACAAGGGCGCGGGCGGGGCACGGGTTCGGCTTGGCGCGCCGCGGTGCGCGTGGGGCTGAGCGCTGGGGTGTGCTCTGGCGCGCCAGAACGCGTCGAACACGTGGGCGTTTGTTTCTACCCCTATTCAAACGTTTGCAGAGATCGCAAACGTGTGAATCTTGCCATGTGTCTTGCGCCGATCTCTTCATGGCACCTAGGGCTAGCTCTTATGTGTGAGTTCCAATGGAAGATACACCCTAGTTCAGAAGATATGCGGACGCCAAATCGGGGTTGTCACACTGTTCACCCCGAGACAAAAGGGATGTCAAATCATGTCAAACGGTTTTGGCTCGGGTTCAAATTTTTCCAGTGGGTTCCTTAGGTAGTTTGGCTCCCTTTTGATATTCAGACCAAGTGGTTTTGGCGCCATTAACTAGGTGAACACTTCTGATCTTTAGCTTAGGGTTGATTTTGGACTTGGAGAAAAGTGGAGAGCTCTAGTGTGCTCTCTACTTAATGAATTGATTCGAGGTCTTTAAGGGGCCTTTTTGTAATGTTTCCCTTACTGTTTTTGTAGATACATTAGTGTACTTAAACTTTGGTTAAGGGTTAAAAACAAGAATTGGCCATTTGATTAGCTTTCCCACTAATCTCTTGCTTGGAGGTCTAGTGCTTTAAGGGGGGGGTCTAGGGTTTAATCCTCTTTTGTCCAAGGTGACCATTGCATAAAATGTTTGGGTAATGTTTTTGTCATGAACCTTCCTTAGTTAAACCCATGGTTTCCAATGTTTTGGTGCTTCTTCTCCTCCACTTAAACACATGTGATACAAGTCATAAGTGTAGGTAGGGAGTCAGGGCCTTGGGTAACACCTGGGGTGTTACAGCCCTCCCCCTTAAAGGAATCTCGTCCCGAGATTTGGGTAGGGACCCTTTAGAGAGGTACCAAGAAGGTGTGTTTGTGTGTTGCATTTTCCTTTAACCAAGTTTCTCTAATTAACTGCTCTTCGAATGTTATTCTCTTTGCAACTTCAGAAGGAAGTCCTTTTAGAATTATTTTCAAAACTTACTCTACTCTTAACAACCAAGTTTTTCTTATATTTAGATTCAAAGGGCAGGTGGGGGTGGGGTTTTGGGTTACGTACCGACTCCCTTAGGCAGAAGGTCAGGGAAGCAAGAACATAGAAAATCCTCAGTCTCCCAAGTAGCCTCTTCTACTGAATGGTGTCTCCACTGAACCTTATACATCCTGATCGACCTTGCCCGAGTTGATCTCTCCTTTTGGTCCAATACCCTGATGGGGTGCTCTTGATAAGACGAATCTGGTTCTATCTCCAATTCTGGTTCCGGTAGCACTTCCGTGGGTAAGCGGACACACTTCCGTAGCTGAGATACGTGGAATACATCATGAACTGCTGACATATGAGGAGGCAACTTTAGTTGATATGCTACAGGTCCACAAGTCTCTTTGGTTTCATAGGGCCCAATGTAGCGAGGAGCCAACTTGACCTTGATTCCAAATCTTTGAACACCTTAAGATAAACATGATCTCCCACTTCAAACTGTAGAGGCTTCCTCCTCTTGTCATGATAACTCTTTTGTCTGGCCTGAGCAGCTTCTAGGTTCTTCTTAATGACTCTGACTTTCTCCTCGGCTTCAAGCACCAGGTCAGGTCCAAAAATTTCCCTCTCTCTAGCTTGTGACCAATTTAGCGGTGTCCTACACCTTCTCCCATACAAGGCCTCGAACGGTGCCATCTTTAGGCTGGACTGGTAGCTGTTGTTATAAGAGAATTCTGCCAAGGAAAGGCACTTATCCCAATTCTTCCCATAGTGCAACACACATGCCCTCAACATGTCTTCCAAAATATGATTCACCCTTTCTTTCTGACCATCTGTTTGAGGATGGTATACTGAGCTTCTTATTACATGGGTCCCAAGCGACTCTTGCAGTTGTTCCCAGAAACGTGCTACGAACGATGCTCCTCTGTCTGACACAATAGTCCTTGGTATTCCATGCAAACAAACTATTTGGTCAATATAAATTTCTGCATACTTTTCTGCCCTATGGGTGGTATGCACTGGCAAGAAATGAGCTGTCTTGGTCAACCTATCCACGATGACCCAAATAGAATCATGGTGCCGGGAGGTATTGGGCAATCCCAAAATAAAATCCATGCAAATATCCTCCCATTTCCAAGATGGTATGGGAAGGGGCTGTAAGGTGCCTGCTACCTTCAAATGACTAGCCTTGATTCTTTGGCAAGTGTCGCATTCAGAGACATACTTAGCAATTTCCCTCTTCATTCTGGTCCACCAATACAAAGATCTTAGATCATGATACATCTTGTTACTGCCGGGGTGCATGGAAAATTTGGAAAGATGAGCTTCATCCAATATTTTCTTCCTGAGTTCTGAATTTTTAGGAACCACCAACCGGTCTTCAAACCATAGAATTCCTTTGGTGTCCTGACGGAAGCATTTGTATTTATCCACCTTCTATTCGATCATTTCCTTAATGACTTGAACACCCTTGTCACCAATCTGTGCCATGACTATTTGCTGATGTAAAGTGGGCTCCACTGAGATATATCTTAAGGTACCCGAAGAAACAACTTCTATGTTCATCTTGCATAACTCGTCACACATAGTGGCAATCTTGGAGTCCATAATTACACAGTTTCACTGGGCCTTTCGACTTAAGGCATCTGCCACGACATTGGCCTTGTCCGGATGGTAATGCACTTCCAGATCATAGTCCTTGATTAGTTCCAACCATCGTCTCTGCCTCATATTAAGATCAGCCTGAGTAAAAATATACTTGAGACTCTTGTGATCGGTATAGATATTACAATGAGCTCCCATCAAATAATGTCTCCATATCTTCAGAGCATGAACTACGGCTGCTAACTCCAGATCATGAGTGGGGTAGTTCTGCTCCTGAGGCCTGAGTGCTCTGGATGCATAGGCAATAACTCGGTTGTCTTGCATCAAGACAGATCCCAATCTGGTGCCTGAAGCATCGCAATAAACATCAAAAGATTTGGTGTTGTTAGGTTGTGCTAGCACGGGTGCGGTGGTCAGATGCTGCCTCAATGTATGAAAGGCATCCTCACATTTCTGACTCCATTCATACTTTACTCCTTTCTTCAACAATTTAGTCATTGGCTTTGCAATCTTGGAGAAATCCGGAATAAATCACCGATAATACCCTGCCAATCCCAGAAAACTCCGAATCTGCCGCACAGTGGTAGGAGGCTTCCAATCCATCACTTCTTGTACTTTCTCAGGATCTACTGATACACAGACCACTGGGATTCTCTCAACAGGTGACTCTATCATAGCGAAGGCACAGGAACAGATACAACCCTGGTCGGGTAGGTACAAGGTGATCTCTCCATCCAGTGGGGAGTGGATCTCTATGGCTCTGGCTGCGACATTGATTACAACATGGTGTCGTGATAACCAATCAGTCCCCAGGATGATATCCACACTATCCAATCCCATGACCAGGAGAGTGGTTTTAAATATGAAGCTACCCAACCTTATTGGTACGTGTCTATTGATTTGATAGGTGGCTACCCTGCCTCCTGGTGTAGAAATTGTGATACCCCCATTGGTGTGGTGAAAAGGTAACTGACATTTGGTGCTAAATTTTGCGCTGATGAAGATGTGTGATGCACCAGAATCAAAAAGAATGACTACAGGCAAATTTAAAATGGAAAAGATACCAGTTAAGATGGGTGCTCCCTCTGGAATGTCAGCCAATGTGGTGAAGTTTAGTCTGCCTTGCCTCACTTGTACCTTCTGCCTCTTGCCTTGGTTCTGATTGGAATTCTGTCCCTGCCTCTGCTGGTTCCTGGGGCAATTCTTGGCATAGTGTCCAGTGTTACCACAAGTGAAACATCTGTTGTCATTGGCCTGACGGTACTGTTGTTGTGGCTGATTGTTCCTCTGAACTGGGGGCTAACAGCGGTTGAGTGCCTGCTGCTGCTGTTGTTGTGGCCGGATCACCCAACGTCCTTGCTGCTGTTGAGGTCCCCTATTCTAAGTATTAGATACAATCCTAAAGCGCCGAGGCTGAGCTGAAGGTCATGCCATAGGGGTCTTCCTCTTCTTCTCTGCCTAGCGAGCTGTGATGCAATCTTCCTGAGAAATGGCCACGTTGACTAACTCATTGTAACTGTTGGCCCTGACTGCGTTCAGACGGTCGTGGAGCTTAGTACTGAGACCTCTCCTGAACCTGTCCCTTTTCTTCTCATCGGTATCAACATGATAGCCCGCGTACTGACATAGGTCATTGAAAGCCTGAGCGTACTACAACACTGTACGACTCCCCTGAGTGAGTGCAAGAAACTCATTGAGCTTGCGGTCCATGATGCCTACTGGTATGTGATGCCCTCAGAACGCTGCCTTAAATTCTCCCCATTCCACCACGTGATCAATTGGCTACATAGCGAGAAAGTGGTCCCACCATGTTCGCGCGGGTCCGCGAAGCTGCTGGGTGGCGAACCGAACCTTAGCCACATCTGAACAAACTCCATTAAGCAGTGGGAATTTGGATTCCACTACTCTGAGCCATACATTAGCATCAAGGGGATCCTCTGCCCGAGTGAATAACGGCGGCTGAGTGCTGAGGAACTCCTGATAAGTGGCCGCTGCTGGGGGACGCTGATGGTGATCACCACCACTATAGTGCTGAGGTGGCGGCTGACGCTGAGCCAACTGTCGCAGAATCTCATTCTGCTGAGCCATCAGTTCTTGCATGGTAGGAGGCGGCGGCGGTGGTGGAGGAATGCGCTCATTCTGTCCACGGCGCGCTCTTCCTGCCATCTGAAAATTTAGGATGCTCTTAATATCATACGTTTGATGTCAGGGTTCATACGTGGTAAAAGATTCGAAAGGACAAAGTTTGCCAAAAGCCAACATTTCCTTGCATATTTCATAAAAGATACCAAATGACATAAAACTTTCTTCATAAGTTAAAGTTGTCATCATCCACCATCCATGATTCCAAAAGAGTTCGTTACGATTACATTAGTGATCAAAAGACTCAACTCTGTCTAGCCTAGTACCCCAAGGGTGCAAAAGCTAAGCTAGCTTCGAGGAGTTCTACCGCCACACACTTCTAACCCTATCCCTGTAACCTAATGAGCAAACAAGGCAACACTTGACTCGGGGGAAGGGGGTCTCCCTGAGCCAGCAGTGTCCAAGCTGGATGCAGGCTCTAGCTCCACTCCTCCCTCGATGTCAACATCCTCGTCAGCCTCCATGTCCTGAATCTCCTGATGGTGCATATCCAAGTGCAGCTTAGCTTCCTCAAGTTGCTGCTAAGTGTTTATAAGCTGATCCTCGAGAACCTCGATGGTGTTCTCCCTGGCTCCTACTAACTCCTCAAGCTCCTGGATCTGGGTGGCCATCTGCTCCACCTGGAGGTCCTTTTCCACCATCTCAGTGGATAGGTCTACCACAAGTTCCTCCCTGTTATTCAGGGTGATCTTGGTAGCCTCCACCAAGTCCATTAGCTGAGACATTGCCTCTCCTCGCACCGCTTGCAGGCGGTACAGGGCATTTATGCATCGCACCGTTAGGTGAGCAGTCTGCCCTGGGTAGAGAGCCCACACATCCTTGGCATGCTCCACTCGATCCTTCCACATTGGGTCATCCTCCTTTTTAGCGGGGAACAAACCAATGGGGTGAGTGGACAGCTCCAAGGGGTGAAAGCCATAAAAGGTCGTCAGCCCGTGGAGAGCAATGGCCTCGATAGTGTCCTCAGCCCGATATCCGAAAGACTCGGAGTCCAACGAACGCTAGCCTAGCTGTAAGGGATGAGGCTCCAAGGTCATCCTCACCCTACAGCGGGGTACCCGGTGCTCCTCGAACAGCTGCACCGTGTACTGGGGAGGCGTCGTATAACCGGCTCCCTGCAGCACCTCCCACAAGATGCTGGGAAAACCCTCTCGTGCCAGTCTGTCCATGTGGGAATGTGCGTTCCCCCCTTCCGAGGATTCATGAGAAGTCATCTGTGTAAGGGTAAGCGTAAGCGAAAAAGAAAAAGAATTATAAAAATAAAAGGGGATCAATGCTTGGCCTTTCAAAGGTTACGATAAGGTCACAGAGTGTACTTAATCTTTCGTTATCATGCCTCATAACATTCAAAGTTCTTAACAAATTACCAAGTAGTTTGAATAAATGATGCATGCATGCTCGTCCTAAACGACCTCACATCAACTTATAGGGAATAGGGAAAAATCTCCATCCCTTATAGTAGCCTGTAGGGCTCACTCAATTAGCCACCTAGCTACCCTTCTATTATCCTAAGGCTTCACGCTCTATGTTCATCCCTATCGCCTTACCGATCTATCCAACATGGGTTTCTAACATGTTTTACTTTTCAAAAAGGATCGTAATTACAGTTTATTGATTCCTCTATGGTGGTACAAGCTCCGATACCAGCTATGGCGGAACCGTCCGAATTATTCCAACTTAAGTGCCTAAGTCCCACCTTAAAGGCTAGACCACACTTAGATAGGAATAAGACGTCAGTCCCTCGGATCTAGTCCGACGAGGCCACTAAGAGGATCAAGTACCACGTACTCACTCGAAGGTGAGGCACCGAGCAAATACAATAAAACATAAAACCATACATTAAGGAGTATTAAATTTATTACAACATCATCGGAGTTTAGCAAAAGCAGTGATCATTGTTTGGGTTGCAGCGAAATATAACTAATGTTAAATAAACGGAGGGACGGGGAAGCCTGTCCCATCACTCCTCATGCTCCTCCTCTACCAAGCTAGGGTCCCACTCGACTGTCAAACCTGGTGGCAAGATGGACGGCCAAGTCACTCTAGCAACCATGTCCTCCAGAGAACCTGTAAAATAATGCCACAAGCAAGGCTGAGTATACTAATACTCAGCTAGACTTACCCGGTGTGAGGAGTCTACTCCTCTACCTCTAGACATGCAGCTGTTTGGCTGAGGGGTTTGGTTTGCCAAAAGCACTAGCTGAGTCTACAATCAAATTTTAGCTTTTCAAGTTTTAGTGTGACTCTCTTAAGACTAAATGTGTACCTAGCTAATCATACATGGTATCAAACATTTAGCAATCAACATCTTTTTCCAACTCAACACATTTCCACTTGTTACTCAATGTAGTAGCATGGATCAAGCAGTCTCATTAGCTGCCAGAACAGACGATTCGAATCGAGTTTTTAAACCTTGCTAGGTAAACCTAAACACACGACGTGGCGAGGCACTCCGTCCCCACACACATCAACCGTCCCCATCGATTCCCCGTCAACAGATCAGGGCTCACCGCCTTGGTGTACAATGCCTCACTGACCCCGACTGCCGTCGTGCAGTGACCGCACTTGTACCCACCATAACCGGAATGGGAGACCACGTCTCAGGTCGTGTGAGGGGCAAAGTCTGCTGTCAGGTTCACTCAGGTACTAGGCTTACCGATTTACCATATTTCTCGGCATGTGCTTAGTACGTTCAAACGCTTGACACACGGTATCACACCTTAATCCTTATTCCAATTTACGTCTCGTAGACAACGCATCCCCAGGGATCGTTGTCCATAGACCCTCATCATTACGATATAAAAATGGATACAACCAATTCCTGACCTCGCGCGAGTGCTAGAAAAATCACTCGACTTCTACCGAGATCCCTAATTAGTAAAGCAGCTACTCGACCTAGCATACTAGTATCCATCTCAAAAGGTATCCTGAGTCATGCAACTAAGGTTCCAAACAACTCCTACACTTAAGTGCACATTACAAACCTACAAACAATAAGTGTAGTAAAATAGCATAATAAGTAGGTTATGCATAAAACCGGGGCAGGCAGATCCTCGATGGCAGGCTCTGGTGCTGGCTCCTGGACTACCTCCTGAGCAGCTCCTTTCTACGGAACGAGGATGTACTCCCCGTCAGCGAGATTACAATCTATCGAATGCAATGAATAAGGTATATGCATATTAATGACATGGTAATTTGTAAAAGCTATGCACAGTAAAACAGTACTAAGTTTAGTGGTACTTTAGGGTTTCCTTTGGGTATACTTAAGGGTTTTATACCTTCACCTTTGGGATTTTGAATGAACATACACTCTTTAATTATATTTTTATGTCCATGAGATCCTTGGAAGGTTTTGGTTGTACATTATCTATTTCTCCCAAAATTTCCCTTTTTCTTTCTATTGTGCTTCTTATTAAGCATTTTTGAACTATACTGGTCAGTTAACATTTTCCAAAAATGTTATAAAAATTACAGTGGGTAAACATTGACCACTGTGGGTTATTCTAAAATTTTGAGGTTGAAATTAATTCAGATACTACTTGTGCAGAATTAACAAAAGTAAGGGTAAAATGGCACTTTACACTATAGCTCTAATCTCTGTGAGGTTTCTGGGTCAACATTTATTTTTGCCAAGATTCCTAGGGAATAATAGGTCTTTGTTTTAAAGATCACAGAAAAAGGCCTATTGGATATTTAGTTAAATTTTTCTAAAATTTAATGCCAAAAAGGTACTTATAACCAACTTGCTATTTGAAAAATGTCAAACGACAGATCTTACATTTTTCCTAGATTCATAATAACATATTATGAGTTATCCCAAGGTTTGGGGTGGTTTCTCTTCAGGATTATTTTTCTAAGGTTTTTCTAAGTTTTCATTGTTTCCATAAAATAAAAGGTAATGCATTTCTTTTGTACTAACAGAGGGTCATTTTCCAGAGAACTATGTTGAATAAGTGAGCTAGCAAAAATGTGGTTGCCCCCTGGTTCTTATTTTAAACTACCTTTTCTATTTTCTTTAACTTTGGGCCAAAATGAGTTTAAATGGTAAAGCCTTCCTTAATTTGGTGTACTGAGGGGTGTACTATTTTTAAACAGATTAGGGAGTGGTTAAGTACTTCTCTGATTTTTCTTAACCCCTGTCTAACAGTGTAGCTATTTTTCCCTCTTTTATTTAGCTTTTGGCCAGTTTACTATTTAATTCAAAACTTTTAAAATCTTCTGCAATACTTAGGATGTTTTGTATTTTTCCTGAGTAGTTCACCTTATTTAGAACCTAGCAAAATTGGTTTGACCAAATTTGGCTGAATAAAACTGAAGTTATGAATTTTACATGCTCTGTTTGTATTTAAAAGGATAATGTTTAAAAGGTTTTCTGAAAATCCAGTTTACACCGAGGACCCTGGGTTTCTCCTAAACCAACTTTTTAACTTATGCCCCTGCACAACTATTCACCTGAGTCTCTGACCATTCAAAACCCCCCGTGACTTCTTTTCCTTCTTCCACGAGGTCCCTCCCCCCCCTTTAAACAGTACCCGCAGAAGTAAACAAGGCGACGCGGCTGACCAGCAGCGAGGGAGGTCCGGCGAAGGGCGGGGTTAGCTCCGAGAAGTCCTTGCGGTCACGTCGAGGTACGGCTCGTTGTCGGTGATGGCCGGAATCGGTCGGGCCACGTGTGCAGGCGGTCGGGCTCGTCGGCGGCATGTGTTCCGGCCTGCTCACGGTGGTAGGGTTCAATCCAAGGGCACAGGGAGCTTCACGGGGTGCTAAGGAGTCGACCCGTGCAAGGAATCGAAGAAAGACTCAACGTGGAGCTCGGTCTACGTACGCCGGCGATCTGGTAAAGTCCGGCGACGTTGATCCGGTGTCTCCGGCGAGGTGGAGTTCGATTCCTGACTCTAGGAGCATCACCGAGACACGTGGAGACTCTCTCAAGGGTCGGACGGGGCAGGGTAATGGCTAGGATGGCCGGTCTATGGTGGTCGGTTCTCGGGTGGCCGCTGGCACGCCGTGCGCAGAGTAATCGCCAGTGAACTGGCGCTCCGGTGAGGTTGAGAGCAAGCAGGGGCATACGGTCGAAGCCTCAGGTGGCTTTATAGGCGTGGGCGCGGGCGGGGCACGGGTTCGGCTTGGCGCGGCGCAGTGCACGCGGGGCCGAGTGCCAGGGCGTGCTCTGGCGCGCTAGAACGCGTCGAACACGTGGGCGTTTGTTTCTACCCCTGTTCAAATGTTTGCTGAGATCGCAAACGTGTGAATCTTGCCATGAGTCTTGCGCCAATCTCTTCCTGGCACCTAGGGCTAGCTCTTATGTGTGAGTTCCAATGGAAGATACGCCCTAGTTCAGAAGATATGCGGACGCCAAATTGGGGCTGTCACACTGTTCACCCCGAGACAAAAGGGATGTCAAATCATGTTAAACGGTTTTGGCTCGGGTTCAAATTTTTCCAGTGGGTTCCTTAGGTAGTTTGGCTCCCTTCTGATATTCAGACCAAGTGGTTTTGGCGCCATTAACTAGGTGAACACTTCTGATCTTTAGCTTAGGGTTGATTTTGGACTTGGAGAAAAGTGGAGAGCTCTAGTGTGCTCTCTACTTAATGAATTGATTCGGGGTCTTTAAGGGGCCTTTTTGTAATGTTTCCCTTACTGTTTTTGTAGATACATTAGTGTACTTAAACTTTGGTTAAGGGTTACAAACAAGAATTGGCCATTTGGCTTTCCCACTAATCTTTTGCTTGGAGTTCTAGTGCTTTAAGGGGGGGTCTAGGGTTTAATCCTCTTTTGTCCAAGGTGACCATTGCATAAAATGTTTGGGTAATGTTTTTGTCATGAACCTTCCTTAGTTAAACCCATGGTTTCCAAGGTTTTGGTGCTTCTTCTCCTCCACTTAAACACATGTGATACAAGTCATAAGTGTAGGTAGGGAGTCAGGGCCTTGGGTAACACCTGGGGTGTTACATCTGAGAAGGGAAATATAGGAATCCCTCATTCGAAAAGCCATGAAAGCATGATCGACCTGAGAACCTCCCTATACCACAACTCCTCTACCGCCATTGCCCCTTGCGGGTAAGGTAGGCCTCCGCTAGCTTTCCTAATTAATCAGCCAAGGGTGGCCCATACCACACTTGTGGTAGCACTATTATCTCAAGTTAAGCTCCATGTTCTAATTAACATAATGATCTTGTCATGAACAATAATTAAAACAACATCATAATAGGAACATGATCATAATTCAAATGTAACATTAATCCCAAAACCAGGTAGTGCAATCGCTACTCTACCCAATAATTCATTTGTTTGCAAGGGGTGGGGTAAACAAATATAGGGAAACCTTTTAGGTCCCATCAAATTATCTTGAACATGTCATATTGATTAATAGAGAACATTATTAGATAAAGAAGAGTGATCAAGTGCACAACTTGCCCGTGACTCGAGTTTCCAGGTACTTTTCCAAATTAGTCTTCGTGTTTCACGTGACCTGTCTGCTACTCGTAGCAATACATACAAAAAGACAAGGAGTACATAAAAATAGCATTACACAAAACATGAGCACAAACAGTGTAAGAATGTTCTACGCGTTGTTATGAGATCGTAGGTTCGAAAACCACTAAGTTCGGAGTTATGGTTGAAAAGATATGGTTTTCTAGAGTTTGTAGGTGATTAAATGGTAATAATATCTTCTATGTTATAAATCATGTGAGAAACATATTACAAAGAAATAACCAACTCAACTTTAGTATAGGTTATAACCATGTTTTAATTAGATTTATAATTATAGATAGGTTATTTTGATTAGCAAATTTAATCTACTAAACCTAGGTTTAAACAATTTCCAATAATAAAACTATAGGATATGCTACAAATATTGTTGTTACTGTATAGAAAATATTTTTATGAAGCTAACTCAGTTTGAACGTAGTAATTTGGAGTTGAAATGTGACAGCTATGAATTTCCAAAGTTTCTAGAATTATTTTTTTACCAAAAATCATTTTCAGATTCGTTTTATATAAATTATAATCCTTAGTGGACGGCAGGTATGATTCTCTATAAGTACAGGGGTCTGATTGCGAATTTTAGGACTTGTTTGTGAGGTTCTTTGAACCTAAGGGGACTATGGGTTTATATTCTAAAAACATAGGGCTTCTTATGAAAAAGACCATGACCGAAGGGGTATCGATGATCGTGAGCCGCTGGATCAGAAACACACAGCTCAGATTATATCCACCCATAAACGAACCTGTATGTAATAAAGACCACTGGATCACCGATCTACGACCACAAAGATACCAACACCCTGATCTACATCGAACCGCATGAGTGCATGACACGTGATCGATGGTACAGATTCAACATATGAAAGGGTATGTGCCTAGTCTAATCTCAGCCATCTATGCAGGATCGACGGCTTGCACAATTCCTCCCTCAGCTTGCAGACAGCGCACGGTGACGCTCCTCCGCCATGGCCGAGGTTCACCGATGCCACATCGTTTTGGCGTTCTAATGTACCAAAACCCGATCAAAACATGCTACACGAAGAGGAGATTAAGGCGGACAAAGGAAAAGTGGTTTTATCGGCGATCAAGCGACGGATGGAGCTGGTCATGGTGTGGTGCTGGTGTACGGCAGAGGGTAAACATCGGTGAAAAATTCCTTCCTCGCTGCCCGACGATCTTTCCTGGTGAGGCCATGGACACCTTCCTCGTGGCCTGGTGAAGCGCCCGAGCACGACTCCGTGGACACGACGGTGAGGAGCAAGCGAGATTGACTACGGTGGTGGCGAGGCTCTCCCTCTCTCTCTCTCTCTCTCTGCGACTGCGGTGGTTGGGCTCTGCTCGCACGGTGATACGGTCTCGCGCTTGTGATATCGCTCTGCCACATTCTTGGTTCCATTGCAGTGCCCCGGCAAGGAGCAGCCTCGACAACGAGCTCCATTCCTTGTTCGACGGCGCGGGCGCCCGGAGCTCTCTCTCCATGGTGGCGCAGCAGCAAGGCGAAGGAAGCTGTGGCACAAGGTTGATTGCGAGAAGGTGAGCGCAGCTCGGGTTTTATATCCCGGTGGGTAGAGTCCACCCCCGAGGATTCCGGTCGATCCCAACAAACATGAGGCAGACGATTTCTCCGGCGGTGGGTTGAAGACGAGCCTAGCAAACAAGGCCCATGTGGAAGGGAGTGACACGAGCTCGCGGACGTGGCTGCAACGCTGATGTGCGGGCCTTGCACGTGAACGTGAGCAAGGGCGTCCATGCACAGGCGTAGGGGGAGCGCCCGCCTAGACCCACATGTCTGCGCCAAGACGCCTGCGTGGAGCAGTGCTGGCGTGGGGAATAAATGGGCTGACTAGGTGATATCGGCCCGCAAACAGATTTGTTTCTTCCTTTTTTCTTTTCTATTTTTGTTTTCTATTTCAATTCCAATCCAAGTTTGAATTTCAAAATCTTTAAGTTAGATGTACAGACAAACTCCATCATGTATGCAAAGCATATTTTATTTATTTAGGAAAATGTTCAGAAGATGTCTTGGACACACATTATTAATATAATTACTAATGTAAAATTTATAATAAGGAATAATTCAACTTAATTTTTTAAAGGATAACTTTAAATATATAATTCAACAAAGGATACACCATGAGCTTTCTTAACCTTTTGTTATAAAACATAGTTGTTTTGGGAGATGTAACTTTTAAAAGTAAGGGACTTTTAATTACAAGATATTGTAATTCAAAAATCTTTGGAGAGTTTTACTAAATTCTTAAAGTAAGATTTTTGAGGTGTTACAAATTCTACCTCCTTAAAAATAATCTCGTCCTCGAGATTAGTAGAAAAGGGATGCACCAAGTTTGGTTTGCAGCTTACCTTTTAGTGCCTTAATTGGTTCAAAAATCGAAGGGATTTTTTAAGTATTAATTAACAGATGTTTTTAATAAATCATGGTACCTTTTAGGTCTAAGACAAGATATGGTTAGAGCAAGGATAGTTTACGGCAAGAAAGACTAGGCAATGAAAGACTCCAATCCGGATGGTGAGTATTGATTCATCCGAAGATCTGGTTTTACTCATATTCTTCCTTGTCGACGTTGTTGTCTTCTTTCTTCGTTCTAGGTGTTATCATCCGAGTTAGGGACATATACTTAAGACAACTGAGGTATATGGGTAGGACAAAATCTTGTTTATGAATAGGTTAGAATAGATGGATTATGTAACCTATTAGGAGTGCATGGCTGAGTTGGTCTAATGGTACCAATCTAGGTTAAAACATGTTCATAGGAGTAGGTCTATTCTATTTCACCAGCATTAGTTACCCTATTAAGTAACTCACATTAAATTAAATCGTATTGGATTAGATGGGATCAAGATTAGATTGGTATGTCTATATTAGACTAGATAGATCTAAATAATTTGGATTAGGTCATGATTGTTACTCTCGGGTGAGATAAGTATGCTTACTAGGACAAGATGAATTTATGAGGGTAAGATAGAATCGGTTAAGATAAGATGGATCTGTGACGCGAGATACATTTTAATTGGGAATAATCTAGCTTGTCTAATTACATTTTTATGCCTATATGTATATGCAGATGCAATTGTGGACATTACTCCACAATTCATCACACTCAATCAAGGATCCAAATCATACAATTATCATAAGAACAAGCATCCAAGCATATTGATACCTACAAAAATAGTTTTGTCTTTGTTCCTAGAATTAGGTCTCCTATTCCAAAAGGTCACTATAGGAACAAGATTTCAAAGTGTGAAATCCACTTTTGCCTTTAGAAGAGAAAATATATGGATAATTAGAGTAAAGCAGCAATAGATGAGAAAAGATTGAGGTAAGTTTAGAAAGAATCAGAGTAGCCAAGGTAAGTAGGTAAGGGTTATCCAGGTCTATCTAGGTTATGTTCTACATTCAACATTGCCTCTCATACCACTTCTGTCACACCTGGATTTAAGGGGCAAACCCAGGGGCGAATTAAAATAGTGCAAGGATCAAGTCTCAAACATATGATGACTCATGGTATAGAAACGAATGTCACAACTTTAATATATAATGGAGTTAAGTACAAAATAGTTAAATAATTATATCATACGAATGCAACAATCCAACAACCATAGTTGACTGGAGACGACAGCCTAGACCTCTCATGAACTCATCGCGACATCTTTCATCTGCCTCATCCTGCGGTACCTATTCTTGACCTGGGGGGATGTGAGTATAGCAAGGGTTATCTCACATACGTTCATCGCTCAACAAGTTGTGGGGAATAATGTGCATGAGCTCATTTACAGTGGGGCTCATGTGAACTATAAGGCTTACCGAAGAAGATGGTTAAAGCTGAGCATTTCTTTTAAAGTTGGCCAAAATTTTATTAGTAGTTACTAAGTATAAGTAGATACCAACCCAATTAAATAAGAGATCACAATTAATAATAACACCCACAATGCAATGCAAATGCCAGATTGAGTTTAGTTCCATAAATTAATCATGCGAGAGTCTTGAGTCGCTCTTGACCGTGAGCATGGCTGATATACCAGTTTTACACTCTACAGAAAATGCGCCCTTTACCCACAAGTCGTGTTACCCATTTGCCAAGGGATTCCAACTTCCCATTCGTCTCTATCTAGGAGACAAGGCAGGTTAGCACTACGAGGCCTTTACAAAGTTCCACTAGCTTCAGAAAACACGATATGGTTTCTGAGAAGGGCAATATAGGAATCCCTCGTCCCAAAAGTCATCGCAGCATGATCGACCAGAGAACCTCCCTATACTGCAGCTCCTCTACCGCCATTGCCCCTTTCGGGTAAGGTAGTCCTCCACTAGCTTTCCTAATTAGTCAGCCAAGGATGTCCCATACCACCCTTGTGGTAGCACTGTTATCTCAAGTTAAGCTCCATGTTCCAATTAACATAATGATCTTGTCATGAACAATAAGTAAAACAACAGCATAATTGGAACATGATCATAATTCAAATGTAACATTAATCCCAAAACCAGGTAGAGCAACAACAAGTATACCCAATAATTAATTTGTCTGCAAGGGGTGGGGTAAACAATTCTAGGGAAACCTATTAGGTCCCATCAATTATCATGAGCATGTCCCAGTGATTAATAGAGAACATTATTAGGTAAAGACGACTGATCAAGGGCACAACTTGCCTGTGACTCGAGTTTCCATGTACTTCACCAAATTAGTCTTTGGGTTTCTCGTGACCTCACTGCTACTAGTAACAATATATACAAATAGACAAGGAGTACATAAAAATAACATTACACCAAACTTGAGCACAAATAGTGTAAGAATGTTCTACGCGTTGTTACGAGATCGTAGGTTCGAGAATCACTAAGTTCGGAGTCATGGTTGAAAAGATATGGTTTTCTGGAGTTTGTAGGTGATTAAATGGTAATAATATCTTCTATGTTATAAATCATGTGAGAAATATATTACAAAGAAATAATGAATTCTACTTTAGTATAGGTAATAACCATATTTTAGTTAGATTTATAATTATAGATAGGTTACTTTGATTAGCAAGCTTAATCAACTAAACCTAGGTTTAAACAATTTCCAACAATAAAACTATATGATATGCTACAAATATTGTTGTTACTGTATAGAAAATATTTTTATGAAGCTAACGCAATTTGAACGGAGTAATTTGGAGTGAAAATGCAAAAGCTATGAATTTCCAAAGTTTCTAGAAATATTTTTAAACCAAAAATCATTTCAGATTCATTTTATATAAATTATAATCCTTAGTGGACGGCAGGTATGATTCTCTATAAGTACAGGGGTCTGATTACGAATTTTAGTACTTGTCTGCGAGGTTCTTTGAACTTGAGGGGACTGTGGGTTTATATTCTAAAAACATAGGGCTCTTACGAAAAAGACCACGACCGAAGGGGTATCAATGATCGTGAGCCGCTGGATCAGAAACACTAGGCTCAGATAATATCCACCCATAAACGAACCGGTATGTAATAAAGACCACTAGATCACGGATCTACGGCCACAAAGATGCCAACGCCCTGATCTGCATCGAACCGCACGACACGTGATCGACTGTACAGATTCATCATATGAAAGGGTACGCGCCTAGTCTAATCTCAGCCGTCTATGTGAGATCGATGGCTCAGACAACTCCTCCCTCACCCTGAAGATAGCGCACGGCAGCGCTCCTCCGCCGCTGTCGAGGTTCACCGGGTGCCACATCGTTTCGGCGTTCTAGTGTACCAAACCCCGATCAAAACATGCTACACGAAGAGGAGATTAGGGCAGACAAATGAAAGGTGATTTTTCCGGCAATCAAGCGATTGATGGAGTTGGTCATGTTGTGGTGCAGGTGTACGGCGGAGGGTAAACATCGGTGACCAATTTCTTCCTCTTTGCCCGATGATCTTTCCTGGTGAGGCCATGGACACCTTCCTTGTGACCTGGTGAAGCACTGTGATATCCTGGCCCCTGGGATGGTGATTTCTGAGCCCAAGGCTTAATAGAATTAATAGAGTATCCATACCAATAGGTGCATCTTCTTTTTTGGAAGCCTATCTCGAAAGAACCTCCAAGTTAAGCGTGCTTGCCTTGGTGCAATTTGGGATGGGTGATCGACCGGGAAGTTTTCTCGTGTGCGCATAAGTGAGGACAAAGTGCGCACAAAAGTCTCTTGTTGGTCTGTGTGGACGATATATGATCCTAGAGAGCTGCCAGGAATAAGTACCACCGATCCAGGGATTGGATGGGGTGTTACAAGTGGTATCAGAGCCGACCCTTGAGGTTTCACGGGCGTGTGTGGGCTAGGTAGTTAGGGTATATGGCGCATGGAGCATGTGGGCCCAAAGTGGTCACATGGCATGGCATATGATGACACTAGACACAGACATTGCTAAGAGAAGGGGTTCCTAGATTGGGGTTGACTGACGAGGACGTGGGTCTTCTAAGGGGGTGGATTGTAATATCCTGGCCCGTGGGATGGTGATTTCCTGGCCCAAGGCTTAATAGAATTAATAGAGTATCCATACCAACAAGGTGCATCTTCTTTTTCGGAAGCCTATCTCGAAAGAACCTCCAAGTTAAGCATGCTTGCTTTGGAGCAATTTGGGATGGGTGATCGACCAAGAAGTTTTCTCATGTGTGCATGAGTGAGGACACAAAGTGGCTCACTTTATCCCGGTCAAGAGTATTTACAAGGGTTCCTAGTTGGCAGAGTTATATATGTCTTGAATTATGTGCTTACATGGGGTACCTAAGAAGATTGTTTCTGATCGAGGATCTCAGTTTACCTCAAGATTTTGGAAGAGTCTCCATGAGAAATTGGATACAAAGTTGAATTTCAGCTCAACTTATCATCCCCAAACTGATGGCCAGACTGAGAGAACCAACAAGTGCTTGAGTATATGTTAAGAGCTTGTGCCCTTAAGAATGGAGGCAATTAGGACAAGAGTCTGCCATATGCAGAGTTCTCTTACAATAATAGTAATCAGGCCAGTCTGAAGATGTCTCCATTGAAGCTTTATATGGCAAAAAGTGCAGAGCCCCTCTGTATTGGGATCAGACTGGTGAGAGGCAGTTCTTCGGGCCAGAAATTATTCAAGAGGCAGACGAACAAGTTCGGATGATCAGGGAGAAATTGAGGATAGCACAAACCCGACAGAAGAGTTATGCTGATAATCGAAGAAGACCACTGGAATTCGAAGAGGGTGATCACGTATACCTAAAGGTGTCATCAACTCGTGGTATGAGGAGATTTAAAGTTAAAGGTAAGCTATCCCCTCGCTTTATTGGACCCTTCAAAAGCCTTAAGCGAGTTGGAGAGATGGCCTACCAGCTTGAGCTACCAGACCATCTATCTGATGTCCATGAAGTGTTTCACGTATCTCAACTTAAGAAGTGTCTCTGGGTTCCAGAGGAATAGTTGCCTATGGAAGAACTTAGTGTGCAGGGTGATCTAACCTACACTGAGCATCCTATGAAGATCATTGACACCTTGACTCGAGTTATGCGAAACAAAGTGATCAAAAAGTGCAAAGTGCAATGGAGTCATCATGGTGTACATGAAGCTACTTGGGAGAGGGAAGAAGAATTACAAGTAGAGTTACCCACCTCTGTCCTAGCATGTAGTAATCTCGAGATCGAGATTATTTTTAAGGGTGATAGGATTTGTAATACCCAACTTGTAAATAGTAAAAGGGAAGACTTAATCTCCTTATATGTATTGCCCTCTATTCATTAGAACATATGCATAATCATATTTAAAGTGAATAAATTAACTAATGAAACATAAATAATCTATGCATCATGCTGGAGGTTATTTGTTTGTGCACTTAATAATAAAAATAATAATAATAAATATACTAATGCAGAAATTTGAGTTTAATTTAAATTGAAATCCAGAATATGAGAATGAAATAGAAAAGAAGAGAAGAGAAAAAGGAAAAAACAATAAACTATAAAGAAAAATGTGTAGTATAGGAAAAATGATTCCTCGTGCTGGTATTTCTATTTGTGCATTTAATCTAGGTATGACACTTACAAACAAATTTGAAATTCAAAGACTAGACTTTGAAATGGAGAAAGACATTCAAAATAAAATAAGAAAAACAAAAGAAAACCCCGGCTGGGCCAACATCCTGAATTTGGCCCACCATCGCTTTTCAGCAGCTCGGCCCAACTAGGCTGTGTGTCGCGCCGACAGGCGAGCCATGCCTGTCAGCGGCTGTCGCACGCACCACTGGGCAGATTCCCTCACTGGGGTGTGTTGGAACTTGCTCTCCTGGGCAAGTTGATCCAACGGGGAAGTGGAAAGAGTGTTAGCAAAGTTTGTTGTGGGATGACAAAAGCTTCGTTAATCTCCCGTGTGAGGGCACTGTACAGGGGTATTTATAGGTGCTCGAGGGGCCGCCTATCCCTGTCAAAGACATTTATACCATCGAGTACCCGGCTTATCCCCAAAATATTCCCACAAGGGGAGGTTACCAACAGTCATTAAAGTAAACCCTATTACAGACGCGACCTAATCGGACCTGAACTCGTGGTGCCCACCATCATGGGCCGAATTGTGATATCCTAGCCCCTGGGATGGGATGTCCTGGCCCAAGGCTTAATAGAATTAATAGTGTAATCATACCAACAAGGTGCATCTTCTTTTTCGGAAGCCTATCTCAAAAGAACCTTCAAGTTAAGCGTGCTTGGCTTGGAGCAATTTGGGATGGGTGACCGACCGGGAAGTTTTCTCGGGTGCGCATGAGTGAGGACAAAGTTGTCGGCTTTCCGAGACCGGGGGGTCCCTGAGCCGACGAGTGAATGTCGCCGCGTGCCCCAGCCCAGATGGGTCGAGCGCGAGGGCGAGCGCGAAGGGGGGAGAGCGAGGCGGCCGGAGACCGGCGTGAGAGAAGGTGGGAATCCCGCGGCCTTCGTGTTCGTCCCGCGCCCAGGTCGGGTGCGCTTGCAGTAGGGGGGTTACAAGTGTCCACGCGGGAGAGGGAGCGAGCGGCTCCAAGCGAGCGCGTGTCTCGTCCTCGCGCGGCCAACCCTCTCTAAGAGGGCCCTGGTCCTCCCTTTTATAGGCGCAAGGAAAGGATCCAGGTGTACAATGGGGGGTGTAGCAGAGTGCTACGTGTCTAGCGGAGGAGAGCTAGCGCCCTAAGTACATGCCATTGTGGCAGCCGGAGAGATTTTGGCACCCAGCTGGTGTGATGTCGTGGCCGTCGGAGGAGCGATGGAGCCTGGCGGAGGGACAGCTGTCGAAGCGGTTGAATCCTTGCTGACGTCCTCTTGCTTCCGTAAGGGGGCTGAGAGCCGCCGTCGTCATAGAGTATGCAGGGCGCCATCATTGCCTATCTGGCGGGGCGAGCCAGATGGGACGCCGGTCTTGTTCCCTGCGGCCCGAGTCAGCTCGGGGTAGGGTGATGATGGTGCCTCCTGTTGACGTGGTTGGTCTACGCCCTAGGTTGGGCGATGTGGAAGCTCCTCCGAAGCCGAGGTCTGTCTTCCATGGCCGAGGTCGGGTCCGAGCCCCAGGTTCGGGCGAGGCGGAGATCGCCGGCTGGTGCCGGGGCGGAGTCCAAGCCCTGGGGTCGGGCGAAGCGGAGTTCGTCGCCTTCTGGGGCCGAGCCCAAGTCCGAGCCCTGGGTCGGGCAAGGCGGAGATCGTCGTCTTCTAGGACTTAGCCCGTCTTCCGGGACTTAGCCCGAGTCCGAGCCCTGGTCGGGCGGAGTTCGCCGTCTTCCGGGGCTTAGCCCGAGTCCGAGCCCTGGGTCGGGCGGAGTTCGCCGTCTTCCGGGACTTAGCCCGAGTCTGAGCCCTGGGTCGGGCAGAGTTCGCTGTCTTCCGGGGCTTAGCCCGAGTCCGAGCCCTGGGTCGGGCAGAGTTCGCCTTCTTCCGGGACTTAGCCTGAGTCCGAGCCCTGGGTCGGGCGGAGTTCGCCGTCTTCCGGGACTTAGCCCGAGTCCGAGCCCTGGGTCGGGCGGAGTTCGCCGTCTTCCGGGACTTAGCCCGAGTCCGAGCCCTGGGTCGGGCGGAGCAGAGCTTCCTATGGTGCCTTTGGCCGGGCCTGACTGCCTGTCAGTCTCACTCTGTCAAGTGGCACCGCAGTCGGAGTGGCGCAGGCGGCGCTGTCCTTCTGTCAGGCCGGTCAGTGGAGCGGCGAAGTGACGACGGTCACTTTGGCTCTGCTGGCTGGGGGGCGTGCGTCAGGATAAAGGTGTCAGGCCACCTTTGCATTAAATGCTCCTGCGATTTGGTCGGCCGGTGCGGCGATTTGGTCAGGGTTGCTTCTTGGCGAAGGCAGGGCCTCGGGCGAGCCGGAAATATGTTCGCCGCTGAAGGGGGGCCTCGGGCGAGACGGAAATCCTCCGGGGTCGGCTGCCCTTGTCCGAGGCTAGGCTCGGGTGAGGCGTGATCGAGTCCCTTGAATGGACTGATCCTTGACTTAATCGCACCCATCAGGCCTTTGCAGCTTTGTGCTGATGGGGGTTACCAGCTGAGAATTAGGAGCCCTGAGGGTACCCCTAATTATGGTCCCCGACAGTAGCCCCCGAGCCTCGAAGGGAGTGTTTGCACTCGCTTGGAGGCTTTCGTCGCACTTTTTTGCAAGGGGACCAGCCTTTCTCGGTTGTGCTTTTGTTCCGGTGGGTGCGCGTGAGCGCACCCGCCGGGTGTAGCCCCCGAGGCCTCGGAGGAGTGGTTTCACTCCTTTGAGGTCTTACTGCCTCACGTAGTGCTTCGGCTGGTCTGGTCGTTCCCTCATGCGAGCTGGCCGTAGCCCAGGTGTACGGTCGGGTTCCAAGTTCTCGGGCTGGTATGTTGACGCTGTCAACGGTTCAGCCGGAGTCGGGTTTGCGAGAGCAGCCCCTGAGCCTCTGCACAGAGCGAGAGGGCGTTCAGGGGTAGACTCGGCTTTTTTACATACGCCCCTGCGTCGCCTTTCCGCAAGGAGGAGGGGGGGGGGAAAGCGCCATGTTGCCCTCGATGGGCACCGAACATGGTGTCTCCGATGAGCTGCAAGCGGGTAATCCGAGTGGACGTCCGTGCCCTGTTCGTTAGGGGTCGGCTAGGGGCCCAGAGGCACGCCCAAAAGTACCTGCGGGTGATCTGCCAGACCCGGTCCCCTGGTGACGGGGTCCGAGGGCTCGACGCCTCCCTCTGATGGGACTCTGTTACAAGATCGTTCCCGCTGGTCTCGGAAATGTCCTAGGGTACCTCGGGAGCGCAGCCCGAGCCTTGGTTATGTATCGAACGTACCCATGGTCATCCCTCGCTCGGCGTCTGAGGCGGCTGTGAACCCTTTGGGGGCCAGCCTTCGAACCCCTGATCAGTAAGGGGCACGGAGCCCGAGTAGCCTGAGGCGGCCGTGGAACCCTTTCGAGGGGCCGGCCTTCGAACCTCTGACCAGTAGTGGGTGTAGGGCCCACGCGATCTGAGGCGGCTGTCGAACCCTTCCGGGGGGGCCAGCCTTCGAACCTCTGATCAGTAGGGGGCTCGGAGCCTGGTTCCTTCTCGGGGAAGGATCCTTTTCGGGGTATCCCCCTTTCCCGGTCCCTGTTGCAAGAGAGAGAAAGAGGAAAAACGGAAAAGGATACGAAATCGAACGATGCGGCGTACCTTTTTTGACGCGGTCATTACGGCGAAGGCGGAGCGTCGCTCGCTTCTCCTGCCAGAGGCGCCACGTGTCCCGCCACGGAGTTGATGCGACAGCGCGAGTAGTTCGCAGGGTAGCCGTTGTGCGTGCGTGAGCCGTTCGAGGAATGGGTCACGGGCGCGTTGCCTTCACGCCGTGAGAGAGGGGGTTCTCTCGCTGCCCCCGGACGGGACATGAGCTTGGCTGACGACGTGACCGCTGCACCTGCCCGCCTACCACCGCCATTACTGCCGGCCCGTCTTTGGTTGTATTGACCGTCGCGCCAGGCTGGAGCCGCTGGATCGTGCGCTGGGTGGCCTCGAGTCGTGGTATTGGTTCCGCAGTCAAGGAGGCGCGGCGGTGGCGCAGGTGGCGGTGCAGTTACTCACACGTAGCAACCGGCGCACCGGTTGCATGACGCGTGGGCCTGGGCCTCCATGCCGGGCGTGTTGGGAGTCGGAGAAGTGCGCCCACTTGGCGCGGTTGCATGCCGCCTGCACGGCTGCCCGCCCTTTCGTCCGCTGGTCTGGGCAAAAGTGGAGGGTCGCTTGTAACCGCTGGGCGGTCGTACGCACCGCGCGCGGCGGTTTGGCTTCTTCTGCTCTGAGTCGGCTTGCATGACGTGTGGGACCCAGCCCCCGCGCCGTAGGGGAGGACCTTGGAGTGTGTTGGAGAAGCCTCAGCCCGTGACGGCTGGGGACGCAAGTAGGGAGAACCGCCTTTAAAAGGTGGGTGACCCCCTTGGAAGGCGACCATGTCTTCGCGCTCCCTTATGCATCGTGTCTTTCCACCTTCCAAGCCCCTGGATGGGGGAGATCCGCCGTCTTTCCGCCTCGTCGTTGGGGGAACACAACTCCGTGGGAGTTGGCACCTTTCAGCCATCGCTCGGCTTCAAGGATTTTCATCATGCAGCTCGGCTGCACCCCTCCGCTGGTGGTCACCCAAGACGGTGACCTCCAGCCCCTGGATGGGGAGAGGCAAGCCGGGCTGTGATCTTGGTCCCGCCCTCAGCCTCGAGTGTGTTCGTCATCCTCGCTGGGGCGGGGAGCGAGGCGAGCTGGGGCTCTACCTCCCGCGCGGGCCGGCAGGCCACCTCTTCTTCCAGCTTCTGGTGGTGGCAAACGCCCTCCAGCTCTGCGGAGGAGACGTCCTCCAGCCATGCCGGGGAAGGCGAACTGTTGCTGCCCAGCTAGGATGCAACATTCCGCCCTCTTCCTTGCATTCGAGGCAAGGACAACAGCGAGGACCCGCCGGTGCGCTTGGGAGCGGCCCGCTCTTTGGCTTTAATAGCTGGTTCGCGTCCCTTGAGCGGGAACGCGAACGAGAGCCCTTCGGCGGTCGCGTCCGTCCTGGGACCATGGTTGCTGCTGCAGAGGTCGCTGGCGGGTCCCCCGGTGTTCGTCGCCCCGTAGGCTCGAGGTTGTTCATACCCGCGGGGATGGAACCAGAGTTCCGTTTGTAATGGCACTTCGAATGCCAGTGTTTTTGTTCATTGTGGCTGTCGGGGCCTAAACATGTATGTAGTTTTGGCACGGAGCCGTGCTTTTTCCTCATTTCCGAGCACTAAGACTCGCCTGTTAGTTGTCTGAACCGCTTCACCAAGCGTGAGTCGCCCCGTGTAAAGGTGACGAGTGAGGTATCCGTATCCCGGAGGCGTAGGAGTCCCTCGGCTCGGTCAGCCTCGGCTACACTCCGTCGTTTTCGGGGTCCACTTTCGAAGTAGTCAAACAGCCCGAAAGTAGTCAAACAGCCCGAAAGACCTTCTGGCAGAAAAGATCTTTTTTCGAGGAAAATTTCGACGCAGGGAACAGAGGGGGTTCCCCCCTTTTAGCCCCCGAGGGAGGGTCGGGCTTTGCCGAGGCGAGGCCGACCCTTCCTTGATGACTAAACTTTTGCTGGGCGTGAGATATATGAACAACTTGAAAACATTTTAAGGGTAGAAGCGATGTAGTTGTTGGATGTTCCAAGCGTTGCCGTAGACCTCGCCTCGACTGTTGGCCAGCTTGTACGTTCCGGGCTTCAGAACTTTGGCGATGACGAACGGCCCCTCCCAGGGGGCGTGAGCTTGTGCCGCCCTCGGACGTCTTGTCGCAGCCGAAGCACCAGGTCGCCCACCTGGAGGTCTCGGGACCGGACCCCTCGGGCGTGGTAGCGTCGTAGGGACTGCTGGTATCGCGCAGAGTGCAGTAAGGCCTTGTCCCGAGCCTCCTCCAGCTGGTCCAGCGAGTCTTCTCGGCTAGCTTGGTTGCTTTGGACGGAGTAGGCCTTCGCCCTCGGGGAGCCGTATTCCAGGTCTGTGGGCAAGACAGCCTCGGCCCCGTAGACTAGGAAGAACGGCGTGAAGCCTGTGGCTCGGCTTGGTGTTGTCCTCAGACTCCAGACCACCGAGGGGAGTTCCTTCATCCATCGCTTGCCGAACTTGTTGAGGTTGTTGTAGATCCGAGGCTTGAGCCCTTGTAGAATCATGTCGTTGGCACGCTCTACTTGCCCATTTGACATGGGGTGGGCCACGGCGGCCCAGTCCACCCGGATGTGATGATCCTCGCAGAAGTCCAGGAACTTTGTGCCGGTGAACTAGGTGCCGTTGTCGGTGATGATGGAGTTCAGGACCCCGAAGCGATGGATGATGTTGGTGAAGAACGCCATCGCCTGCTCGGACCTGATGCTGTTCAGGGGTCGGACCTCGATCCACTTGGAGAATTTGTCGATGGCGACCAGCAGGTGCGTGTAGCCCCCGGGTGCCTTCTGCAAGGCGCCGACGAGGTCCAGACCCCACACAGCAACAGGCCAGGTGATGGGTATCGTCTGCAGAGCCTGAGCGGGCAGGTGGGTCTGCCTTGCGTAGAACTGGCACCCTTCGCAGGTGCGGACAATTCTAGTGGCGTCGGCCACCGCCGTCGGCCAGTAGAAGCCTTGCCGGAAAGCATTCCCGACAAGGGCTCGAGGCGCTGCGTGATGGCCGCAAGCCCCCGAGTGTATCTCTCGCAGGAGTTCCTGACCTTCGGCGATGGAGATACATCGCTGGAGGATGCCGGAGGGGCTGTGGTGGTAGAGCTCCTTCTCATCACCCAGCAAGACGAACGACTTCGCGCGCCGCGCCACCCGCCGAGCCTCGGCTCGGTCGGAGGGTAGCTCTCCTTGGTCAAGATATAGCAGGTACGGGGTCTGCTAGTTCTGATCAGGCGTGACCCCGCTTTGCTCCCCCTCGACGTGCAGCGCCTCGCGCTCGGGGGCCGAGGGTACCTCGGGTTGAGTCGAAGATGCCTCGGACCGAGCCGAGGGTGCCTCGGGATGGTCCGAGGGTGCCTCGGGCTGGGCCGAGGGTGCCTCGGGCTCGGGCGCGTCGTCGATCTTGACGGAGGGTTGATGCAGATCCCGGGAGAAGACGTCCGGGGGAGCCGTCGTTCGCCCCGAGGCTATTTTAGCCAGCTCGTCCGCAGTCTCGTTGTAGCGCCGAGCGATGTGGTTGAGCTCGAGCCCGTAGAACTTGTCTTCCAGGCGCCGAACGTCATCGCAGTAGGCCTCCATCTTCGGGTCGCGGCAGTGGGAGTTCTTCATGACTTGGTCGATGACGAGCTGCGAATCACCGCGAGCGTCGAGGCGTCGGACCCCTAGCTCGATGGCGATCCGCAACCCGTTGACCAGAGCTTCGTACTCAGCCACATTGTTGGATGCCGGGAAATGGAGGCTTAGTACGTAGCGTAGGTGCTTCCCGAGGGGCGAGATGAAGAGTAGGCCTGCGCCGGCTCCTGTCTTCATCAGCGACCCGTCGAAGAACATGGTTCAGAGCTCCGGTTGGATCGGAGCCGTCGGGAGCTGGGTGTCGGCCCATTCAGCCATGAAGTCCGCCAGGACCTGGGACTTGATGGCCTTCCGGGGGGCGAACGAGATCGTCTCGCCCATGATCTCCACCGCCCACTTCGTGAACCTACCCGAAGCCTCTCGGGAGTGGATGATCTCTCCCAGGGGGAAGGATGACACCACCGTCACCGGATGAGACTCGAAGTAGTGTCGCAACTTTCGCCGCGTCAGGATCACCGCGTACAGCAGCTTCTGGATTTGTGGGTAGTGGATCTTGGTCTCGGACAGTACCTCACTGATGAAGTAGACTGGCCTCTGAACGGGCAATGCATGCCCCTCTTCTTGCCTCTCGACCACAATCACGGCGCTAACCACCTGAGTGGTCGCGGCGACGTAGACCAAGAGGGCTTCTCCGGCAGCTGGGGGCACCAAGATAGGCGCCTTCGTGAGGAGCGCCTTCAGGTTCCCGAGGGCTTCCTTGGCCTCAGGGGTCCAAGTGAAGCGCTCGATCTTCCTTAAGAGGCGGTACAGGGGTAGACCTCTTTCGCTGAGGCGTGAGATGAAGCGGCTCAGAGCCGCGAGACATCCCATGACCCTCTGAACGCCTTTCAAGTCCTGGAAGGGCTCCATGCTGGTGATGGCTGCGATCTTCTCTAGGTTGGCTTCGATGCCCCGCTCAGAGACGATGAACCCCAAGAGCATGCCTCGGGGCACCCCGAAGACACACTTTTCGGGATTGAGCTTGACGCCTTTCGCCTTGAGACATCGGAATGTCACTTCAAGGTCGGAAAGGAGGTCAGAGGCTTTCCTCGTCTTGACTACGATGTCATCGACGTAAGCCTCGACCGTGCGGCCAATGTGTTTGCCGAACACATGGTTCATGCACCGCTGGTACGTCACGCCCGCATTCCTCAAGCCGAACGGCATGGTGACATAGCAGTACATGCCGAAGGGTGTGATGAAAGAAGTCGCGAGCTGGTCGGACTCTTTCATCCTGATTTGGTGATACCCTGAGTAGGCATCGAGGAAAGACAGGGTTTCGCACCCAGCAGTGGAATCCACGATCTGATCGATACGAGGCAGAGGGTAGGGAACCTTCGGACATGCTTTGTTCAGACCAGTGTAGTCTACACACATCCGCCATTTCCCCCCTTTCTTTCTCACAAGCACAGGGTTGGCAAGCCATTCGGGATGGAATACCTCTTTGATGAACCCTGTCGCCATTAGCTTATGGATCTCCTCGCCTATGGCTCTGCGCTTCTCCTCGTCGAATCGGCGTAGCGGCTGCTTGACGGGTCGGGCTCCGGCTCGGATGTCAAGCGAGTGCTCGGCGACATCCCTCGGTATGCCAGGCATGTCCGAGGGACTCCACACGAAGACGTCGGCGTTCACGCCGAGAAAGTCGACGAGCACTGCTTCCTATTTGGGATCGAGCCCGGAGCCGATCCAGATCTGCTTGGAGGTGTCGCCGCTGGGGTCGAGGGGGACGGACTTAACCGTCTCCGCTGGCTCAAAGTTGCCGGCGTGACGCTTCACGTCTGGCACCTCCTTAGAGAGGCTCTCCAGGTCAGCGATGAGGGCCTCGGACTCGGCGAGGGCCTCGGCGTACTCCACGCACTCCACGTCGCATTTGAACGCGTGTTTGTACGTGGGGCCGACGGTGATGACCCCGTTGGGGCCCGGCATCTTGAGCTTCAGGTAGGTGTAGTTGGGGACGGCCATGAACTTCGCGTAGCATGGCCTCCCCAGTACCGCGTGGTAGGTCCCTCGGAACCCGACCACCTTGAACGTCAGGGTCTCCCTTCGGAAGTTGGAGGGTGTTCCGAAGCAGACGGGAAGGTCGAGCTGTCCGAGGGGTTGGACGCGCTTCCCAGGAATGATCCCATGGAAGGGCACAGCGCCTGCCCGGACAGAGGACAGATTGACACGTAGGAGCCCGAGGGTCTCGGCGTAGATGATGTTGAGGCTGCTGCCTCCGTCCATGAGGACCTTGGTGAGCCTGATGTTGCCGATGACGGGGTCGACGACGAGCGGGTATTTCCCCGGGCTCGGCACATGGTCGGGGTGATCGTCTCGGTCGAAGGTGATGGGCTTGTCAAACCAGTCCAGATAGACTGGCGCCGCCACCTTGACCGAGCAGACCTCCCGGCGCTCTTGCTTGCGGTGCCGAGCCAAGGCGTTCGCCGCTTGTCCACCATAGATCATGAAGCAGTCGTGGACCTCGGGAAACTCTCCTGCCTGGTGATCTTCCTTCTTGTCGTCGTCGCGGGCCTTGCCACCCTCCGTGGGTGGCCCGGCCCTGTGGAAGTGGCGCCGAAGCATGACGCACTCCTCAAGGGTGTGCCAGACGGGTCCCTAGTGATAGGGGCACGGCTCCTTGAGCATCTTGTCGAAGAGGTTGGCACCTCCGGGGGGCTTCCGAGGGTTCTTGTACTCGGCGGCGGCGACAAGGTCCGCGTCGGCGGCGTCACGTTTCGCTTGCGACTTCTTCTTGCCCTTCTTCTTGGCGCCGCGCTGGGTTGACGCCTCGGGAGTATCTTCCGATGGGCGGCCCTGGGGCTGCTTGTCCTTTCGGAAGATAGCCTCGACCGCCTCCTGGCCAGAGGCGAACTTGGTGGCGATGTCCATCAGCTCGCTCGCCCTGGTGGGGGTCTTGCGACCCAGCTTGCTCACCAGGTCGCGGCAGGTGGTGCCAGCGAGGAACGCGCCGATGACATCCGAGTCGGTGATGTTGGGCAGCTCGGTGCGCTGCTTCGAGAATCGCCGGATGTAGTCTCGGAGAGACTCTCCCGGCTGCTGTCGGCAGCTTCAGAGGTCCCAGGAATTCCCGGGGCGCACATACGTGCCCTGGAAATTGCCGGCGAAAGCTTGGACTAGGTTGTCCCAGTTGGAGATCTGCCCCGGAGGCAGGTGCTCCAACCAAGCGCGAGCGGAGTCGGAGAGGAAAAGGGGGAGGTTGCGGATGATGAGGTTGTCATCGTCCGTTCCACCCAGTTGGCAGGCCAGACGGTAGTCCGCGAGCCACAGTTCCGGTCTCGTCTCCCCCGAGTACTTTGTGATAGTAGCCGGGGGTCGGAACCGGGTCAGGAACGGCGCCCGCCGGATGGCCCGGCTGAAGGCCTGTGGACCGGGCGGTTCGGGCGAGGGACTCCGATCCTCCCCGCTGTCGTAGCGTCGCCCACGCCTGGGGTGGTAGCCTCGGCGCACCCTCTCATCGAGGTGGGCCCGACGGTCGCAGTGATGGTGCTCGTTGCCGAGGCGACGCGGGGCCGCATGCGCGGTGTTGCGCGTGCGCCCGGTGTAGACCGAGGCTTCCCTCATAAATCGGGAAGTCGCGACATGAGGTTCCGAGGGGTACCCCTGCCTTCGGGAGGCAGAGCTCTCAGCCCGTCGAACCATGGCGCCTTCCAGGAGATTCTTGAGCTCTCTGTTGGGGCGAAGGCAAAGGCGCCACCCTTCGCTCGAAGCCTTCGCTACAGCAGCTGAGCTAACAGAAACAAAACAGGCAGGGACACCCTTGGCTTGTTCCGCACCAGACGAAGACCGGCGACGAAGGGCATCCCACAGTGCGGCCTCGTCCAGCTCAGAGGCCCACGTGCGATCCGGCCCATCGTAACGGGCCCCGCGTGGCCGCCGTGCGTTACGGGCCTAACTTGTAAAGGCATCCCTGTAATTATGGTCTGTAACCCCGCTTTATGGGAATATTCTGGGGATAACCTAGGTAGCTGAGGGCACATGCGTCCTTAGCTCAAGGCGCTGCGCTCTCAGGTACCTATAAATACCCCTGCACAGTGCCCGTGAGAGGCCAGATTAACAGAGCTTTTGCCATCTAGCGCGAGTGCCCTGTTGACGTCACTGTTCACCCTTGTTGGATCTCCTTGCAACTGAGAGCAAGTTCCAACATTTGGCGCCCACCGTTCGTGCTACGAGAAAACCACCCGCGATGGCACCCAGGAGAGCTAACCCGAAGGCTGACGAGGCTGCGAAGGCAGCACTGCTCGTCGCAAGAAAGGGCAAGGCCCTCGCCCTCACCCAATCCACCCACCAAGAGGCCACTGAAGACGATGTTCCTCGCGCCTGCGAAGACGACACCCTCCGCACCTGCGACCCTAAGGGACAACCGCAGCCACCCTCAGGCTTCGCACCACCGGAGGGCGCGGACCTCACCGAGGACGGTGAAGTCCTTGGCGTCTCAGCAGAAGAACAGCTACAGTTGCGCGCCCTGCGCCTCAAGAACCGCAATCTCCAGAGGCAGAAGGAGATACTGGAGGCCAAGCGCCAGCGTGTGTCCGCACTAGCCAAAGTGCGGCAAATGATACGCGACGAAGAGCAGAAGGCCCCGGAACTCGAGCGGGAGATTGCGCTGATGCAGCGCGAAGGCCACCTCGGCCTGCAGCACGAGTCACCCCTCCAGCAGCGCGCTCAACTCGAAGACACGCGCGAAGGCCACCTCGGCCTGCAGCATGGGCCACCCCTGCAACACCGCACGCAACCGGAGGACCCGCGTTTCCCCCAACGCGACTACACCTTCCCGCACGCCGCGCCATTCCAAGGGGTCAACTATCTCGATGAGCGAAGTCCCCTGGCGCCACACCTGCAAGTGACGCCTTGGCCAGCTAACTTCCGGGCAGGGACCTATCCCAAGTACAACGGCAGCACCGACCCGGCTCAATACATAATGAGTTATCAGGTCGCCGTTGCATCTTCCAGAGGGGACGACGCCACAATGGCGAAGTCTTTCATCATCGCCCTCGAGGGCCTAGCACTCACCTGGTTCACCAGGTTGCCTCCGCTGTCCATTGATTCCTGGAGAAGTCTCCGGGACAAGTTCCTGCTCAACTTCCAAGGGTACCGCCCAGACACTGACGCCCTGGCCAAACTCTCGCTCTGCAAGCAGCTAGAAAAGGAGACTCTGAGGGAGTATTACCGCAAATTTTTAACACTCAAATCACAGCTGCCCTCAATCGATGACCAGATTGCCATCCACTATGCTATCAGTGGCCTTCGCGCCGGTGTCCTTTACAGCCACTGCATCAGAGATCCGCCAAAGAACCTCCAGGAGTTATATCAGCTGTTTGAAAAGTACGCCAGATCCGAAGAGCTCCACCAGCGCAAGATTGAGTCCCAAAGGAAGCCAAAAGATGCTCCACAGTCCAGCCTCACGTGGACAAGGACTCCGTAGCCGGACTCCGGTCGAGACGGCCGCAATCAGCAGCAAGTGCACAACATCGCCAACCAGCATCCCGCTACTGACCCCCCTCGTCGCCAGGAATATCCCCCCCAGGGCCGCGGAAATGGCACTCGTGGTATGGGCCGAGGGCGTGCGCAGCCGCCGCGCCGATTCTACTGCCTCTTCCATGGCGAAGATTGCGCCCACCAAACCAAAGACTGCCCCGAAACGAAGGCTACCAGAGACAGAATGGCACGGGCACAGCCAGCCGACAACCCCAGAATTGTCGCGCACAATTACCAGCAACCCCCTCCACCATATATCCACGCTCCCGCCCCGCATCCACCGCACCACGCTTACCAACACCATCAGGAAGTAAAAATCGTACCTCCTCCACCCCCACCACCACACCAGCAACATCAAAACATCCCCCATGCCCCAAAGCAGGAAGACTTCGCCGATCAACCATATCGCAGAGTCATCCACATGATAACTGGGGGGTCCAGCACTGACTTCGACACCAAGCGGCAGAAGCGGGACCACTACCGCAGCATCAAGCATGTCACCGTCACGGGCCCAGTCGTGCAGACAAAGTGGTCCCACATACCGCTAACCTTCGACGCACGGGACGTCGACCTGCGCAGCGCCCCCCACTGCGACGCCATGGTTATCAATTGCAGCGTGGCAGGCTGGGATCTGCACAAAGTCCTAGTCGACAACGGCAGTCAGGCGGACATCATCTTCCTCCACGCCTTCGATCGCATGGGCATAAGCCACAGCCTGCTTAAGCCTTCGGACAACCCGTTGTATGGCTTCGGCGGCAAGGGCACCTTCCCCGTCGGCAAAATAGAGCTGCCTCTCTCCTTCGGTGTAGCACCCAATGCCCGAAGCGAGCAAATAACCTTTGACATTGTGGACATGGTATATCCTTACAATGCCATCATGGGCCAGGGCTCCATCAATAAGTTCGAAGCAGCCATTCACGGACTGTACCTATGTATGAAGATACCAGGTCCGTTAGGCGTCATCACAGTCTTCGGCAATCAACAGACTGCGCGCAACATAGAGCGGGACTTCGTGCCCGGTCAAAGAAACGTGCACTGCCTCACGGCCCAACGCGAGGTCCCCGCGCCTGCCAGCCCAACCAATAAGCAGCACGACAAGGCACAGCTGCAGAGCAACGACGGGACCAAGACTATCCCCCTCGACTAGGCCACGCCCAGGCAGACAGTCATTATCAGCGAAGACCTTACTTCGCATGAAGAAGAGAAGCTCCTCTGCTGCCTGTCCAAGAACAAAGATGTCTTCGCCTGGTCGGCCCTCGATCTGGTCGGGGTCAGCCGTTCAATAATTGAGCACAGTCTGGGAATCGACCCTTCGGTACGGCCGAAAAAGCAGCGGCTTCGCAAGATGTCCGACGAGAAGACGGAGGCCGCCAAGGCAGAAGTGCACCGCCTCCTGGAAGCCAAATTCATCGAGCCGGTGGCTTACCCCACATGGCTCTCCAATGTCGTGATGGTGCAGAAAAAGAGCGGGAAGTGGCGAATGTGCATCGGCTTCACCAGTCTCAATAAAGCCTGCCTAAAGGACAATTTCCCGTTGCCGCGGATCGACAAAATAGTCGACAGCGCGGCCGGATGCGAGGTCATGTCCCTCCTCGATTGCTTCTCCGGTTACCACCAGATATACATGAAGGAAGAAGACAAGGCTAGCACCAGGTTTATAACACCCTTCGGCACATATTGCTTCATCAGAATGCCGGAGGGACTCAAGAACGTCGGGTCCACCTTCTCCAGGCTTACCAAAACAGTGCTCGAAGGGCAAGTTGGCAGAAACATATTCACATATGTAGACGACATTGTCGTCGCCAGCAAGAGCAAGGAGGACCACCTCGCCGACCTCGCCGAAACATTCGCGAACATGCGAGACGCACAACTCCGCCTAAACCCGGAAAAGTGCGTCTTCGGCGTTCGCCAAGGCAAAATATTGGGCTACCTGGTATCACACCGCGGCATCGAGGCCAACCCAACCAAGATTCAGGCCATCTTAGACATGACGCCTCCGCAGTCCGTCAGGGATGTCCAGCGCCTGACAGGCAGATTGGCCGCTCTCAACAGATTCATCTCCAGGTCCACCGAGCGAAGTCTCCCCTTCCTCAAGACACTCCGTGGTGCAAAAGACTTCGCCTGGGGACCAGAGCAGGCGGCGGCCTTCGCCTCATTAAAACAGTACCTGATAGAGTTGGTCGTCCTTACCAGCCCCGACCCCTCGCTCCCCCTGCTGCTCTACGTCGCGGCTTCGCCACATGCGGTCAGCGCGGCACTAGTGCAGGAGCAGACTGTCGAGGGCGTGGTCCGGCAGTGCCCCGTGTACTATGTCTCCGAAGTGCTGACACCGTCCAAGTGCAACATGACAGAGCTGGAGAAGATTGCCTACGCAGTCGTCATGTCGTCGCGCAAACTGCGCCATTACTTCGAAGCATTTAAGGTCCGAGTCACCTCAAACAGGGGACTCGGCGAATTATTCAGAAACCCGGAGGCATCGGTGAGGATTGCCAAGTGGGCGGCCGAACTCTCCGGCTACCACATCTGCTTCGAGCCCAGGACAGCTATCAAGTCTCAAGTCCTGGCAGACTTCGTCGTCGACTGGACTGGGCCAACAACATAGCCAGACCCGTCCGCAGAGAAGATTTGGACGATCTACTGCGACGGCGCATGGTGCCATGCGGGGGCAGGCGTCGCTGCAGTCATCACCTCACCAGTCGGGGTCAAGCACAAATATGCAGCACGACTCAGCTTCAATCTGGAATCCAACAGATGCACAAATAATATAGCAGAATACGAAGCAGTCATCCTCGGCCTCCGCAAGCTAAGGGCCCTCAGAGTCACCACCTGCATCATCAAAACAGACTCCAAGGTAGTTGCCGGCCAAGTCGAGAAAGACTATGCAGCAAAGGACCCCGCGCTCATGCAGTACCTCACGGCCATCCGAAGTCTCGAGAGGCAATTCAAGGGGTTCACCTTGCAGCATGTGGATCGGGCCAAGAATGAAGAGGCCGACGCATTGGCCAAGGCTGCCGCCAGGGGCGAAACTCTGCCCTCCGACGTGTTCTTTCATGTCATCGGCACGCCAGCCGTCCGGAGCCCCGAAGGGCTCCAAATAACCAATGACAGCGAGGGCCACCGCACAGTCAACCTTATCATGACCGAAGACTGGCGGGCACCAATAACCCTGTTCCTACAGGGGTATTATCATCCAGCCGACATTAGTGAGGCCAAGCGCCTCAGACATCGAAGCCGAGACTTCGCACTGATTGAAGGCCAACTCTACAAAAAAGGGGTCAGTCAGCCAATGCTTAAGTGCGTCACCGAAGCCGAAGGCATGCAGATCCTACGTGAAGTCCACAGTGGCACGTGCAGCTCACACACAGGGCCAAGGGCCCTAGCTGCTAAGGTGATCCGCCAGGGCTTTTACTGGCCCGCAATGATCTGCGCCGCAAATCGGGTCACACAGTCCTGCGAAGCCTGCCAGAAGTTTTCTCCTCGGTCAGGCAGCCCCTCGCAGTATACAAAGCTGATCGCCCATACATGGCCTCTCCAGCGCTGGGGCCTGGACATTATCGGGCCCTGCCCACCGCTTAGGGGAACCTTAAGTTCGCCTTCGTCGCTGTCGAGTACTTCACCAAATGGATCGAGGCGCGGGCTGTTTCTACAATAACATCAAAGACTGCCCAAAAATTCTTCTGGCAGAACATTGTTTGCCGCTTCGGAGTACCGTCCGAACTAACAGTTGACAACGGCAAGCAGTTTGACAACCAAGACTTCAAGGATTTTTGTTTCTCCATTGGCACCAAGCTTGCCTTCGCCTCAGTCTATCATCCGCAGTCCAACGGGGTTGTGGAACGCGCCAACGGGAAAATCTTCACAGCTGTCAAGAAAATGCTCCTTGATGAAAAAAAGGGCAGATGGACCGATTTGTTACCTGAGGCAGTCTGGGCACTAAACACAACTGAGTGCAAGGCGACCGGGTTTACTCCCTTCCGCCTTCTATACGGATCGGAGGCCATGACCCCGCAAGAAATAAAGCATGGGTCCCCGCGAACAGTTCCGTCAACCGTCCCCGACGTGGACGAGCCAACTTCAAAGGATCTCACTGACGGAGACCGAGTCTTCGCCCTACAGGCCCTAAACAAATACCAAGCCCAGAACAAAGCATGGCGCGACCACTCAGTCATCCCGAGGGAGTTCAGCGAGGGGGACCTCGTACTCGTCCGAACAGCTCGGACGGAGTCCAAGGGCAAGCTGGAGCCCAGGTGGGAGGGCCCCTTTATAGTCAAGACAAAAGCTTCCCCCAGCGCTTACAGGCTCACAACGCCAAACGGCGAGGACCTGGAGCACTCCTGGAACATCGACAACCTCCGCAAATTTTTTGTTTGACTCCTCAGGGCTTATTTCGCCCTTGTAATTCGCAAAAACAATCTTGTACCGGCCCGCACTCTTTTCCTCCCGGGGGGTGAGGTTTTTAATGAGGCGGAGCCATGTAATATATGTGTGAAAAATCCCCCGCAAAAACATGCGTCGAAAAAAGACCGCGACGACGGTCTTCGACATTCGACCAACACGAGGTCACCGCGAGGCTAAGCGCTAGCCACCCTCGCGTGCGACAAATCCGCGCAGAAGTCGCCTAAGGGTGCAGCCGGACTAGCACAACAAGTGCGAAAAAACCAAAGTCTATCGCGAAGACTATCCGCGCAGAAGTCGCCTAAGGGTGCAGCCGGACTAGCACAACAAGTGCGAAAAAATCGAAGTCTATCGCGAAGACTATCCGCGCAGAAGTCGCCTAAGGGTGCAGCCGGACTAAGCACAACAAGTGCGAAAAAACCAAAGTCTATCGCGAAGACTATCCGCGCAGAAGTCGCCTAAGGGTGCAGCCGGACTAAGCACAACAAGTGCGAAAAAACCAAAGTCTATCGCGAAGACTATCCGCGCAGAAGTCGCCTAAGGGTGCAGCCGGACTAAGCACAACAAGTGCGAAAAAACCAAAGTCTATCGCGAAGACTATCCGCGCAGAAGTCACCTAAGGGTGCAGCCGGACTAGCACAACAAGTGCGAAAAAATCGAAGTCTATCGCGAAGACTATCCGCGCAGAAGTCGCCTAAGGGTGCAGCCGGACTAGCACAACAAATGCGAAAAAACCGAAGCCTACCGCAAAGACTGTCCGTGCAGAAGACACCTAAGGGTGCAACCGGACTAGCACAACAAAGGCAGAAACGACAACATCAAACCGTCCGCGCCAAGACCAACTATAATCACACCAGCACAGCACAACAAAACAAACCAGACAAAGTCCACAACGCCTTCGCACACATATACAAGCGAGGGCACACAACTTCATCATACAAACCTCTACATATACAAGCGAGGGCACCACACTCTACATCGGCTCAACCATAGGAATAATTCCCATCTCCCTATAATTAAATAACATTATCCTAAGCTCCTCACCCGCAAAAAGACTTCGTAGTTCCCCTTCACCTGTATTCACGGCGGCCGGCAAAGACAACAGTTCCTGCCGGCCAGCCCCACTCACACGAAGCCGAGCCCCCTCCGCCCCACTAACTCTACGTTTCGCAACCGCCCATCGTCGTCGTCGCCCGGTGCTAGGACCTGGCACATCTCCTGCGTCCGCGACGTGCGGTGAAGCCTCCGCCGCAGCCACATCCAAGGCCGCAAAGTAGTCCAAGCCCTCCTCCGACGACTCCTCAGTCCACTCAACCGAGCTCCCGGAGTCAGCACAATCAAAAAACTCAGATGCAGATCCACCACATTCATTACCATCTTCCGCGGTCGAAGCCGCCAAAAATTTAGTAGTAGCGGTTGTGTGCGCAGGCCCAAAATCTTGAACCTGCGCAGCAACCAAAATTCAGCAACATATACAAATTTCCCCAACCCTCTACACCCACTACGCCACCTGCGACGACCCTGACGTTGCGGGAGCCTCCGCCGTTGGCTCCGCCGTTGCTTCCGCTGTTGTCTCCGCCGCCACCGCTGCGGGATCTTCAGCACTCGGCGCAGCAGCTGCGGAGGCATCAGGCGCGCCTTCGGCGACCTCTGGGGGCAGGTCTTCGCCGGCCGCAGCGGATGCGGGGGCACCCGACGCGTCTCCCGCGGTCTCCGGGGTCGGCTCCAGGGCGACCCTAGACACGGCCTCCGCCGGGGTCGGCTCCGGGTCAGACAGCATGCTGTTCAACGCCCCGAAGTCGTCGACCCTCTCGCCGCGCGCCGCCTAAGACAAAACACACAAAATTCATCAAACACACACACAGCCTACATCCAACAAACACCAAACAAACGAAAACGTTACCTGAGCCCTCGCCGTCTCGGCCCGCTCCCTGACCACCTCGCGACCGTGCGGACCCCACATCCGGTCGTAGATAGCTCCGGCGGATTCCTTCACTACGGGGTCCTCAACCTTAAAGATATCTTGCTCAAAATCTTCATCGACTTGGTCGAAGACCTCGAAGTGCCGGCACCCTTCGCGGGAGAGCGCGTTCATCGCCCCCTCGCAGGTGACCAGGGAGGCATACGCCATAAACCCCTCCACGATAGTGGGGACTGCCTGCAACTCCTCCTGCACCCACTCCAGGCAGCCAAGTCCGGGCTCTCGGTCCGGCACTTCGAAATCACCGGTCCCAGCGCCCAGCCCACGGTATGTATCTATAAGCAGTTGGCGCGTCCGCTCTGCCTCCGCGTGTGACGCGGCCTCAGCCCTCTCCACGCGGCTCTCCAGGGCGGTGAGCCGCTCCTGCAGCTGCTCGGCGCGCTCCCTGGCAAGATTGCCCTCCGCCCGTGCTAGGTTGGCCTCCGCCTGCGCAGCCTGCGCCTTGACAAGGGCCTCGTTGGTCTCCCTCCTTTCCCCCACCAGCTGGCGCCGGAGGGCAGCCTTCTCTTCCTCCAGGGTGGCCACCTTGTCCGCCAGCTTGCGACACTTGCTGTCGGCGGCCGATTTTTCATGGACGGCGTCAGCATGTTGTGTCCGAAGTCTCTCGACTTCGGCAACCACAGCTGCCGTGAGGGCCCCCGACGCAGTGCGGCTGGCGAAGTCAGCCACCTGCAGAGCAATCGTAAGACCGCGGCCCCAGCAAGCCGATAAAAAAAAGGACGAAGTCCAGCTCAGCGGACCTGACTTAGCGCCTCCGTCACCTCCTTCAGCCGGCAGGACGCAGCGCCCGCCTCATCCATGACAACCGCGAGGGCCGACACCTCGCCTCCGGCGCTAAGAGCCCCGCCCTTCGCCTTCGGCACTGCGGCAGCCGTCGTGGTCGCCGCGGCAGGCGCAACCATAGCAAGTTGGCCTTCGCCCGACCCTACGATGTATCAACGAATAAATTAAAAAAAATAATAAAAATAAAACAATAAATTAATAGAGCCAACGACTTACCACCGAGATAGTCGTCCACACTAATATCGGTGGCGAAGTCGGAGACACGTTTGCCCGACAACGGCAACGCTCGGGCCGCCTTCGCGACCTCCGCCACTCCGCTGGACGGCGGCACCGCCTTCGCCGATTTCGAGCCTCCGGCGCCTGCCGTTGCCTCCAGCGCCTTGCTAGATGCAGGGACGCCCGACTTCGCCGCCAGCGGCGGCCGGCCTCCGCCGGGGGCCGCAGCCTTCGCAGCCCCCCACTGCCTCTTCGGCCTTGCTTCAACGAGCCTGACAGCCGCCTGACGCTTCTGTGCAGCTCCCTGGCGATCCTTGTCCATCACTGCTGACACAACATCAGCAATATTCCGCCTGTAAGGAAAAACCCTCCATTCATGAACCATGCGGGGTGTAAAAAAGTCCTCGCCAGCCGCGCGGGGGATAGGAACATTCCTAGGCCAACAACCCCCGGTAACCCTCAGCATCCGAGCCGAAGACTCCCGGAGCTCGGGCGAAGACATCCTTTCCCCCGGGGCCGCGCACGTCCTCATCAACTCTCTAGCAAAACCATCAGAAACCCCAAGTCCTCCCATAGCAGTACCTAATTTTCTCTTTTTAGAGGATGGGGCGGCCGCCGGCGCAGGGTTGTCTCCAGTCCCCACCGCCGGCTTCTTCCCACGGCGGTCCACATCGTCTTGACCAGGGTAGCCGTCATATGGCAATTGATTTAATTCAAAAACCCTGTTCAAACGGTCATTCGACCCGCGGATATCCCAGCTGCGCTGGCCCTCTGTCCTCGGCACGTAACGTCCAACGTGCCGCACCGCCCCATCCTCCGCCTCACGCACAAAGGCGGTCGGATCGCGGTTTTGCAGATTCAGGGCGAAGGCGGGACTCCGCACCACCCTTCCACCATGGAAAGGCATCTGGCGAGGGCACACTTCGCCCAACGCCCAGCCATGTGCCAAGGGCCATACCCCGTACGCCACAAATTCTTCAACCAAGTCGCGCCCACTACTCAGGCCAGCGGCGCACCGAAGGGCCCCTTCGTCCACATCCTCCTCCGCCACTTCAAAGGGCGGGTACGCTGAGTAAAAATGAGAACACATCTCGGACATGGGGAGTCCTTCATGGCCTTCGACGGTACCCTCAGCAACGTAAAACCAAAATTCATTCCAGTTGCCCCACTTGTTGCGGGCGCAAGGAACCAACTCGACTACCTGCATCGTGGTTTTGCCGGTCTTCGGCGTGAATGTGCAGGACCCAAACTGAGCAACTTCGTCTCCAATCATCCTCTTCTGCCAGTGCAAACAATAATACTTCGCAAAAACTTCGACCGATGGCTGTCCGCCGTACGAAGTCGTCGCCCAGACATACTTCGACAGAGCCACTATGGCATTCGGTGTCAGCTGATGTATTTGAACGTTGAACCTGCGCAGGACTTCGCCAACAAAACGGTGCGCAGGCAAGCGGAGCCCGACGGCGAAGAACGCCTCGAAAACAACCAACTCGCCCTCCGGCTCGGGGACTTCCTCCGTCCCCGGGACTCGAGCAACTCCGCCGCCGAAGTAACCCAACCGCTGCATATCTTGCACGCGGACCGACGACATCCACGATACGCCAAAATCAACAGAATCGCCGGCGCGCAACTCCTCCGCCATTAAACTACTCAGCGTCTCCTCAGACGAGGCGGCGGCCGGCGGTGTAGCGGCAGCGGAAGAAGACGAGGACGGCATCGCTACGTACCGTCGGCGGCGGCGGGCGGTCTGCTTCACTCGAGCCAGATCTCCGGCGAACAAGAGCACGGCGGGCAGACGAGCAGCAAGACGGCGGAAAGGGCGGCTAGGGTTTTCGCGGAGCGCGGAAGGTGAAGTTCAAAAAGCGCTGACCCCCGCCCCCTTTTATAGGCAGGGCGCGGCTCTTCGGGAAACCCGCAATCCAACAGGGTGCGGCGCTTCGGGAAACCCGCAATCCAACAGTACGCCGTCAATCAACGGTCATATAAAAACCCCCGTGGAACCACTTCGAGCGAGGGCAGCGTCTCCGCCATCTAGCGACGTCTTCGGCACCAGGTGACTTTGTCGAACTGGTCCCTCGGAGGGCAAATGTTGGGGCGAAGGCAAAGGCGCCACCCTTCGCTCGAAGCCTTCGCTGCAGCAGCTGAGCTAACAGAAACAAAACAGACAGGGACACCCTTCGCTTGTTCCGCACCAGACGAAGACCGGCGACGAAGGGCATCCCACAGTGCGGCCTCGTCCAGCTCAGAGGCCCACGTGCGATCCGACCCATCGTAACGGGCCCCGCGTGGCCGCCGTGCGTTACGGGCCTAACTTGTAAAGGCATCCCTGTAATTACGGTCTGTAACCCCGCTTTATGGGAATATTCTAGGGATAACCTAGGTAGCTGAGGGCACATGCGTCCTTAGCTCAAGGCGCTGCGCTCTCAGGTACCTATAAATACCCCTGCACAGTGCCCGTGAGAGGCCAGATTAACAGAGCTTTTGCCATCTAGCGCGAGTGCCCTGTTGACGTCACTGTTCACCCTTGTTGGATCTCCTTGCAACTGAGAGCAAGTCCCAACACTCTCCCTGGATTCGCCGCCCCTCGGTGGTTGATGGCTCCGGCATCGCGCGAAGAAGCATTGCTGCTGCCGCCAGGTTCTGGCCGACCCCACTGGATGCGGGTGGTGGCCTGACCCTGACGTCGTCGATGATGCGGTGCTGGAAGCCCTGGGGTAGATGACGTATTTCTCCGGCCGGAGGTTGGCCCGCCCATGCCTGCCCGACGTCCCGACGGATCGGCTCAAGTGCTCCTGCTCTCTCGTCGAGCCTGGCCTGCACCCCGCGGATTTGCTCGAGCTGTGGGTCATGACCCCCCGCCTGAACGGGGACCACAGCTAGCTCCCGTGGGATGTCAACGCGAGGCACCGGCCTAGGGAGGTCACCGTCCTCCGGCATGCCGAGATGGTTGCCTTCGGGGGGACCCCCTAGATCGACGTGGAAGCATTCGCGACTTGGGCCGCGGTCCTCGTCGCCGAGGCTACGGCTACCATCGGAACAGTCAGAAAGGCAGTAGTCGCATGCGGTCATGAAGTCCCGCATGGCACTGGGGTTGCCAAGTCCAGAGAAATCCCAACAGATGCTGGGCTCATCGTCTTCCTCGGACCCAGAGGGCCCGTAGGTCGAGACGTCCGTCAGCCGGTCCCAAGGTAACCGCATACGAAACCCCAGAGGGTTTGGACTTGCCTCTACGAGAGCGCCCGCCAAAGCGAGGTCGCTAGACGGGTTGAGGCTGAATCCGAAAGACGTGGAATGGTAATCGATCGGTACCTTTTGGTCGACGGGCGGCGATAAGGTCACGTCGGGGACTGATTGCGCCGTCGTCTCAGGTACGAGGGTGACGTCCAGCAAGCTTTTCGCGAGCGTGCTGGCGTCGTCCGCTTGCTCGGGATTGACGTGTCGCGGGGAGACAGCGCTCGCCTTCGTCTCAAACGCGAGGTTGATGCCCGTTGCGCCCCCCGTTGGGGTGCTGGGGCCGTCGACTCGCTCGACAGCCGACGAGGCGCTGTCTCCTGCTTGGCCTTGGTTGCCCCGCCTCCTCCTCCGTCGGTGGGGGAGAGGACGGGGTGAGCTCGAAGACTGTTCTTCCACCATGCGGGGAAGACGTCGCCGATTCCGCCGCCGGCGGGCGGGTTGTCGGCTGCCACTGTTGTTGTCGCACGGCGGTGGAAGGAGTACCATGTCGTAGCTGCCGTCGAGGGACATGAACTCAAGACTCCCGAAACGGAGCACCGTCCCGGGTTGGAGAGGTTGTTGGAGACTGCCCATCTGGAGCTTGACGGGAAGCTGTTCATCAACACGCAGCAGGCCCCTACCTGGCGCGCCAACTGTCGGCGTTCCGAGACCGGGGGGTCCCTGAGCCGACGAGTGAATGTCGCCGCGTGCCCCAGCCCAGATGGGTCGAGCGCGAGGGCGAGCGCGAAGGGGGGAGAGCGAGGCGGCCGGAGACCGGCGTGAGAGAAGGTGGGAATCCCGCGGCCTTCGTGTTCGTCCCGCACCCAGGTCGGGTGCGCTTGCAGTAGGGGGTTACAAGCGTCCACGCGGGAGAGGGAGCGAGCGTCTCCAAGCGAGCGCGTGTCTCGTCCTCGTCCCCGCGCGGCCAACCCTCTCTAAGAGGGTCCTGGTCCTCCCTTTTATAGGCGCAAGGAAAGGATCCATGTGTACAACGGGGGGTGTAGCAGAGTGCTACGTGTCTAGCGGAGGAGAGCTAGCGCCCTAAGTACATGCCGTTGTGGCAGCCGGAGAGATTTTGGCACCCAGCTGGTGTGATGTCGTGGCCGTCGGAGGAGCGATAGAGCCTGGCGGAGGGACAGCTGTCGGAGCGGTTGAATCCTTGCTGACGTCCTCTTGCTTCCGTAAGGGGGCTGAGAGCCGCCGTCGTCATAGAGTATGCAGGGCGCCATCATTGCCTATCTGGCGGGGCGAGCCAGATGGGACGCCGGTCTTGTTCCCTGCGGCCCGAGTCAGCTCGGGGTAGGGTGATGATGGCGCCTCCTGTTGACGTGGTTGGTCTACGCCCTAGGTTGGGCGATGTGGAAGCTCCTCCGAAGCCGAGGTCTGTCTTCCGTGGCCGAGGTCGGGTCCGAGCCCGAGGTTCGGGCGAGGCGGAGATCGCCGGCTGGTGCCGGGGCGGAGTCCGAGCCCTGGGGTCGGGCGAAGCGGAGTTCGTCGCCTTCTGGGGCCGAGCCCAAGTCCGAGCCCTGGGTCGGGCGAGGCGGAGATCGTCGTCTTCGGGGACTTAGCCCGTCTTCCGGGACTTAGCCCGAGTCCGAGCCCTGGGTCGGGCGGAGTTCGTCGTCTTCCGGGGCTTAGCCCGAGTCCGAGCCCTGGGTCGGGCGGAGTTCGCCGTCTTCCGGGACTTAGCCCAAGTCCGAGCCCTGGGTCAGGCGGAGTTCGCCGTCTTCTGGGGCTTAGCCCGAGTCCGAGCCCTGGGTCGGGCGGAGTTCGCTGTCTTCCGGGACTTAGCCCGAGTCCGAGCCCTGGGTCGGGCGGAGTTCGCCGTCTTCCGGGACTTAGCCCGAGTCCGAGCCCTGGGTCGGGCGGAGTTCGCTGTCTTCCAGGACTTAGCCCGAGTCCGAGCCCTGGGTCGAGCGGAGCGGAGCTTCCTATGGTGCCTTTGGCCGGGCCTGACTGCCTGTCAATCTCACTCTGTCAAGTGGCACCGCAGTCGGAGTGGCGCAGGCGGCGCTGTCCTTCTGTCAGGCCGGTCAGTGGAGCGGCGAAGTGACGGCGGTCACTTCGGCTCTGCCGGCTGGGGGGCGTGCATCAGGATAAAGGTGTCAGGCCACCTTTGCATTAAATGCTCCTGCGATTTGGTCGGTCGGTGCGGCGATTTGGTTAGGGTTGCTTCTTGGCGAAGGCAGGGCCTCGGGCGAGCCGGAAATATGTTCGCCGCTGAAGGGGGGCCTCGGGCGAGACGGAAATCCTCTGGGGTCGGCTGCCCTTGTCCGAGGCTAGGCTCGGGTGAGGCGTGATCGAGTCCCTTGAATGGACTGATCCTTGACTTAATCGCACCCATCAGGCCTTTGCAGCTTTGTGCTGATGGGGGTTACCAGCTGAGAATTAGGAGCCTTGAGGGTACCCCTAATTATGGTCCCTGACAAAAGTGCGCACAAAAGACCCGTGTTGGTCTGTGGGGACAATATATGATCCTAGAGAGCTGCCAGGAGTAAGTACCGCCGGTCCAGGGATTGGACGGGGTGTTACAAGTGGTATCAGAGCCAACCCTCGCGGTTTCACGGGCGTGTGTGGGCTAGGGGGTTTGGGTATATGGCGCATGTGGGCCCGGAGTGGTCACATGGCATGGCATATGACGAAACTAGACATACAGACGTGGCCAAGAGGGGAGGTTCCTGGATTGGGGTTGACCGACGAGGACATCGGTCTTCTAAGGGGGGTGGATTGTGATATCCTAGCCCCTGGGATGGGATGTCCTGGCCCAAGGCTTAATAGAATTAATAGTGTAATCATACCAACAAGGTGCATCTTCTTTTTCGGAAGCCTATCTCGAAAGAACCTTCAAGTTAAGCGTGCTTGGCTTGGAGCAATTTGGGATGGGTGACCGACCGGGAAGTTTTCTTGGGTGCGCATGAGTGAGGACAAAGTGCGCACAAAAGACCCGTGTTGGTCTGTGGGGACAATATATGATCATAGAGAGCTGCCAGGAGTAAGTACCGCCGGTCCAGGGATTGGACGGGGTGTTACACGAATCACACATGGGCCTTCCCCTGCGGTGTGGACGTAGAAAGCCCATCGACACCAAGCGGGGCCTTCGCCTGCGACACCAGAGCGAAGGGGGTCGCATCGGTCTCCGTCCAGATCGCACTCTTGGCTTGTTCCGGCGTGTTGTGGATGCAGCCTTCATTTGAGCAACGGAGGAGACGCAGGCGTAGAGTGAAGGGTAGTGTGTTCGCCTTCGCCCCAACATTTGCCATCCGAGGATACGTTGAGCAATTTGGCGGTGATGGAGTTGTAGCCCGGCCATACTGTAGAGTTTGGCACCTCAAGGATTTCCTCGGTCCGCATGCTAGAGATGCAGCGGCTTAGGTACTTTGGCAATGGCATCGGATGAGTGCTGGGTGCAGAGGAGATCCCCGAGCCTGAAGGCGAGTTGGTTGTTTTCGAGTCTTTTTTCGTCGCCGGCCTTCGCCTCCCGGCACATTGCTTCGTGGCGGAGGTTCTACAAAGGTTCGAAGTGCAGGTTCACCAGTTGACGCCTAACGCCATGGTTGCACTGGCGAAGTATGTGTGGGCGGTTACTTCTTACGGCGGGCAGCCGTCTGTGGAGGTCTTCGCCAAGAATTATTGCCTGCATTGGCAGAAGAGGAAGATAGGAAGTAAGATTGCTCAATTTGGGTCGTGCACCTTCACGACGATGATTGGAAAGACTTCGGCGGAGGTCATGGAGATAGTCCCCTGCGCCAGGAACAAGTGGGGCAACTAGTGGGATTATTGGTTCTATGTTTCTCCTGGTGATGTCGAAGACCTGCCTGGCCTGCCTCCGGCCATTCATTGCTCACATTGTTATGTGGTGTTCCCTCAATTCGAGGTGGCGGAAGATGACGAGGACGAGGGGGCCCTTCGGTATGCTGCCCGCTTGAGTAGCAGGCGCGATTTGGTTGAGGAATTCATTGGGTATGGGGTGTGGCCCTTGGCGCATGGATGGGTGCTGGGCATAGTGTGCACTCGGCGGATGTTGACACTGGGTGACCGGTTGGTGCGAAGTCCTGCCTTCGCTGTGGATTTGCGTGGTCGGAACTCGGCCGCGTTTGTTCGTGAAGTGGAGGTCGAGGCCGTGAAGATTGTGGGCAAGTATGTTCCGAAGACGAAGACCTTAAGGAGTTGGGATATCCGCTGTTTGAACGTTTGTTTGAACCGCGTCTTTGAGTTGAACAGTTTGCCGTATGCCAACTACCTTGGGGATGACGACGTCGATGTTGCTGCCCATCGGGGGGAAAATGCGGTGGCGACTGTTGACAAAGGTCTGTCGCGGGGAACAGCGCCGAGCGCGTCCGCCAAGAAGAGGAAATTAGGTACAACTACCGCAGGGTTGGGGGCTTCCGAACATGTTGCTGCGGAATTATTGGAGACCTGCGCAATTTCTAGGGAGATGATGTCTTCGCCCGAGCTCCGGGAGTCTTCTGCGCGAATGCTGAAAGTCATCGGAGGTCGCTGGCCTAGAAATGTTCTGATTCCCCGGGCGGCTGGCGAGGACATGTTTACATCTTGATTAGCTCGTGAGATGAAAATATTTCCTTACGGATGGAATGTTGCTACTGTTGTGACGGCAGTGATGGAGAAGGATCGCCAAGACGTGCCGCGGAAGCCTCGGGCCTTCGCGAGGGTTTGTGACCCACGGCGCGAGGTCAAAATGGCGTGGGCGAGCGCGAAGAGTGCAACTCTCAGGGCCAGCATGCCTCCGCCTGCCGCGTCGGGACCCAGCGCGCCGCTGCCTGCCTTGCCCACGCAAGAGCGAAGGCGCGCGTCGCCAACACACGCTGTTGAGGCAGCGGTGGCCGAAGTCTCCCTGGATATTTCCGTGGGAGACTACACGATGGGCGGGGTCACTATATTCGACGCCCACACTGGGCGGGGACCTACCGGTGAGTTTTTTTGGACGAAGTCTTACTTGACTGTGGTGCAGGAGCGGAGCCTAGGCAACTGGTTGTTGTCCCGGCATCGACGGCGGCTAGCTCTGTGGCTGTGGGTGCAGAGGGGCCTACACAGGATCCATGGGCCCGGTTTTGTGCCAACGGCGAAATTGCTTCGGCCGCCGCCACTAAGGACCTGGCGGGCTCAGCTGTGCAGCAGCTGAAGCATGTGAGTAATCTTTGCCTCTGGGTATGTGTTTCGTATTGCGACTTCGAGATTGACAGTGCTTTGTGCCAGTTGACCGCCTTCGCCGAGCGTATTGCGTCGGGGGCACTGACCTCGAAGTTTGCTGCCTAGAGGCGGTGACTCGAGGGGAGGATTGAGCGCCTCCGAACACAACATACCGAGGCGGTGCGAGATAAATCAGCGGCGGAGAACAAGAGCCGCAACCTGCTTGAGAAGCTGTCAGCGGCGGAGGCTGAGAAGGAGGACCTCGGCCGCCAGCTTGCCGTGGAAAAGGAGAACGCGGAGAGGGCCCGTGCAGAGGCCCAGGCCGATCGTGACAGGGCCCACACAGAGACCCAGGCTACTCGTGCCGAGGCCAACCTTGCTCTACAGCGTGTTGCCGATGCGGAGTCGGGGCACAGGAGCCTTCGCGGCTACCTGGACAGGGCGGAGACCTCCAATCGCACAAGCGTCAACCGAGAACATAAATTGCTTGTGGACGCGTACCGTGAGCTGGGTGCGTGTACCGCCCCTTTTGACTCGTCTGGCAAGGAGATGGGCCTTTGCTTCCTCACGTGGTTGCAGGAGGAACTGGAGATCCTCCCGGCTATCGTGACGGGTCTCATGTCCTTCGCCTCGCTCATCACCTGTGAAGGCGCTGCGAATGCCTTGTCCCGTGAGGGGTGCAGGCACTTTGAAGTGTTTGATTGATCCAACGCGGACTTCGATTGTGGGATCTTCCAGGTCGAAGACGAGGTGCTAAAGCGGTCCGATGGGCGCTTTACGACCGGATGTGGCGCCCACACGGCCGCGATACTGTCCAGGAGAGGTCGGACCGGGCGCTTGAGCAGGTGCGTGATGTGTGTGTGTGCGTGTTTTTTTAATATGGATATTTATGTGATGTTTGTGTAGATGGTGAATGATGAAGAAATCGACGACCTTGGAGGCCTGGAGAGCTCGGTGTCCCAGGCAGAAGATGTGAGGATGGAGGCTGAGGAACAACCGGCGCCGCCGACCGGCCCTCGCGAGGATCCTGCGGCAGAGGCCGTCCTGCATGGCGAAGATGCTCCGGCGGTGGCCGCGATGGCCACCGAAGGCCCTGCGGTGCCGACCGCTCCTTCGTAGGTGGCGAGGTCGTGTTAGGGGTGTTGTGTTTAGGGCCTGTTTTGTGTGATACTGAAAATCGGTTGCTGCGCTGGTTCCGATGTCTGGGCCTGCGCAAACAACCCCTACTGACGATACTAATTTTGTGGCGGCCGCAAATGCAGTGCCTACTAATGATAGTTTGTCTGGTTCTGAATCTGGTTCTTTTCATCTTATGATGAGTTTGGGAGCCTGTTTTCCTGGACTGAAGAATCTTCGGATGAAGATTTGGATTATTTTTGCTGCGTTAGATGTGGCCGTGGCGGAGTCCTCGCCGTGGCTGGAGGTGGGTGAAGCGTCTGATCCCCCGGCTAGCGCGAGGGTCGAGCACCGGTGACGAAAAGTGGTGTCGAAGCATAGCGTTGGCGAGATGTCGCGAAGTGGTAGGCACCATCGGATGGGGATGGAGTGAACCCACCTTCGGGTAGATCGGGGTGGCCAACGAGATCTGTTGTCTTCGTCATTTGGGACGAGTATTAGTGAGGGGGATCTGCGAAATCTTTTTGAGGGTGAGGAATTGAAAATGATGTTGTTTAATTATCGAGAGGCGGGCATTATCCCGAAGGTTGAGCCGATGTAGTATGTTTGGTGCCCTCACTCTTGTCTTGCGGTAGTGAGTGAAAACGTTGTCCTCCCCCGGCTCGCAATAAAGAGGGAGGGGAAAACGCGATTGTATATATCTGTGCGGTGGGGTTGGTGGCCCTCGCTGTGTATATGTAATCTGTGACTATTGTTTATTGGTTGTGTAATGTGGCCGTGTTGGGGACTTGTTCTCAAATGCTATGAATTAAGAACAAGGCAACATAGAATATTAAATATCAAAGCCCTTCGTCCTTCGAAACATTATTTCCCCTTGGGTATAATGAATTTCGGACGAAGGTTATGAAGGTCATACCTTCATAATCATAATAAGAAACAAGAAAAGATTTATGCATGAAATAGAGAGAATAACATAATTATTGATTTATTTCTATTTCATTTTACTTGTATAAACGATGACAAATTACAAACATACCTTCGGTCTGAAGGAAAGAGAGGGTACAAGCGTGATGCAAATGCCAAGTCAGCATGAACAGTACGGGAGTACTGTTCATCTATTTATAGGCACGGGACGCAGCCCGTGTAAAATTACATTAGTGCCCTTTACATTTATCAATAACTCTACAGTAATTCTTCAGGGTCTATTTTGGCTTTTCATCTTTAAGTCGGTTCCCCTTTTCTACTGTCATGCCGAAGCTTATCTGCGCATAGCTTCGTGATGATCTTTTCCTTCGTCACAATCGCCTTCCGTCCCATTCAAGCTTCGTCTTGACCATACTCTTATATACTCGTAATCCAATTCCGAAGATACCTGCTCACACATTTCACATGGAAAACATTGTCAAATCATGTTTTTGAGGACCTTCGGAAGCCGAAGGCCCCCAACAGTAGCCCCTCGCAATATTAATTTGCTGTACTGATAAATTCATATTGTGATATGGACGAAGGCCTTATGCCGAAGGTCCGAAAAAACACCTTCCCCTTGCTAGAATAGCAATCAGTCTTTGACAAGCGGGACCCTCCAGTTTTCAACGCTCTGGGCGTATAAATAAGAGCTCATCCCGAGTTATTTGACACACTCTCTTGCCAACTGTTTTTACTCACCCAACCTTTAGCCTACGCGCAACAACCTTTGCTCGGCCTTTTAAATTTTAATGCTTCGGAGTTGAGAGCACTTTCTCAGCGTTTGCAAGGATGTCTGAAGATAACAAAGTTGTTGGTGATTCGAAGCTGAGTCTTTCTGAGGAAATGCATCTGGGTTTTCTTCAATCTATGTCGAAGACTAATACAGAGAAGATTACTAAAGAAATTTTGGAAGGTTTATCTGAAGATACTGGTGACAGCGATAGCTATGATGTGGATAGTGGTGGTGAAGACTCCGAAGATCGACCTTGGCGACCAAGCCATGCGGTTTTCGGCAAATCAAGTATTAAAGAAAATCATCTTGTCAACATGAGGGGAAGATATTTCCGGGACTTGTCCGTTGTGAGGGCCGACGAAGGAGAGAAGACTTGTCCAACTCCTGAGGAAAATGAAGTCGTAGTATTCCGAAGCTTCTTGAAAGCTGGACTACGATTTCCCCTAAGCAGCTTTGTTGTAGAGGTGCTGAAGATATTTGAAATCTACCTTCACCAACGTACCCCCGAAGCAATCATAAGGATGAATATCTTCGTGTGGGCCGTGAGAAGCCAAGGCCTGGAACCTGATGAGAAAAGTTTCTGCAACATACACGAATTGTTATACGAGACAAAACCCTGGGGTAAGGAACAGTATCACAACAATTTTGGCTGCTACAGCTTCGGCTCCCGGTCTAGGTCAAGCTGCCCAGTGCCGACCTTTCGAAAGAGGTGGCCTGGCGACTGGATGACGGAATGGTTTTACGTGAAGAATGACTTGACATCACGAGAAGATATAAAGAAGATCATTATGCGTCCCATCTGGCAAAGCTTCGGCCTGCGGAGGCCGAAGGTGGAAATGAATGAAGCAGCCGAAGAATGCCAGAGAGCCTTCAGAGTTGTTTGCTCTTTTATTGGGACGAGGGATTTGGTCCAAGAACACATTGCCTTCAGAGTATGGCCGCTTGTGGAAAAATGGGAAATGCCACAGGAGACCATTAAAGAGGCTGACGAAGGTGGACTAATCAGGCTGAAGTACACTTTTAAGTTCGGAGATAAATTCGTTGAGCCAGATGATGATTGGCTAAAAAGCATTGAAACTGTAAGTGATGAACTACTTGGGGTATATTCAAAGGCCGAAGATACTGCATTGTTAGCAGCCTTCGGAGGCCGAAAAAAGAAGAGACTGAACCGAGTGTTTGACGCAATTGGGTTCGTGTACCCCGACTACCACTATCCAGTGCGGGGTCAAAAAAGAAAGAACACTTCCTCTGCGAAGGAAACTACTTCAGCCGCTCCTAGTGAGCCGGCGCCGAAGAGGAAAAGGGTAAAGGTTCTCACACACCGGCCACGTTACATTGAACTAGCCACAGTGCCTGAGTTCGCCGGTGAGACCTCTTCGGCCACCGAAGCTAAAGAATCAACTCTGCTGCCAGGAATCAAAGAGCTGGTCGAAGAGCCAGCAATAGAAAAGATAGAAGAAGCAAAGACTGAAGAAGCGAAAACATTAGAAGTTTTAAGTCCTTCAGCAAAAATTGAGTCAGAAAAAAGCCAGAAGGGTCCAACAGTGACCCCGAAAAGAAAAAGGATGGTTAATGTGTTAGATGTTTTAGAGACAATTAAATCTTCGAGCATAACTCCAAAGAAAACCATTGGAACTTCTGAAGTGTCTACTGAAGCCTTTGTTGCTGAAACTTCGAAGCAACAACTTGAAGCTGAAGCTGGGCCTTCAGAGCCCTCCAAGGAACAACCTTTGGAAACCGGAGAAACAAAGGTTACAAAGGCAGCATTGGAAGCCGAAAAAATAAAAATGTCAGAGCCAATTTCGGTTGAAGGAATTGACACTGCTGCCCCCGAAGCACCTTCCAACATAAGCGATTACATTGTACGACATGCTTCGGGGAAAAAACTATCTGAAGAAGAGATTTATGAAGCTAATCACTATGCTAGAGAATTAAAATATCCGAAGGGAGCATTAGTGTTCAATTGAACAGACGAAGATGATTTCCTATACTGCCTCCCTGACAATAAAGAATTATTTGTCTGCCGGGAGATGGCTAGGAGTATGGGGTTTCCGAAGCTTGAAGCTGGATTATGCGCTATGACAAAGGAGGATCTTGCGGATAGCCTTGCATACAATAGCCCGAAGGTGCGAGAATTGTATATTTAGAAATTTACAATTTTTGAATCATTCTTTTATTCTTATACTAATTCTTGTATATATAGGGTTTAATATTGAGTAACGCGCTGAGAGTGCAAAAGAGTGCCGAAGACGAGAGCTATAATATTGCTTTCGACAATCTACGATCAGAGGTTATTAGGCTGAGGAACGAAGCTCTGGAAAAAGATAAAATTTTGCTTACATTGGTGGACAAGATAAAGGAAGGCGAAGCTACCTCTAAGGCTCAAGCTGAAGCCCAAAAACGCGAAATTAAAGATCTTCAGAAACAGCTAGCCAGAGCTAAGGAAGAGCGTATTCTTGAAGAGACAAAACGAGAGCTTAGTGATCAATGGGCCAATCATTTAGAAATAAATGTTAAAGAGCTTCGTGCATCCCAGAGAAGATGCTATGATAAATCCATAGTGTGTGTCAAGAAGATAAAATCCAGCTTCGCCAACGTTGGCGCATTCTCTAGCGAAGAGAATTTCTCAAGAGGCAATCCCGAAGGTCCGATGGAATGGATCAGTCACGAAGCTGAGGCCTTCGAAGAAATCCTGAATAGCCGCGGAGACATACGTGCTTTTTCAGGTGCTAGAGGAATTGCTACTGTTTTGGAGAAGAAAGGTTGTGAGCATGTAAAATCTCTAGCGCAATCCGAAGCTACCTTGTCCTCCGAAGACATTAAAGACCCCTCAGCCGAAGCAAGCATGATCGGCGGAAAATTTTTCACCGATATCTGGGACAATGGCGGCCGAGAAATGGCGCAAGAAATTATTCAAAAGAGCGAAAAAGGCATCCACGATGCTAGAAAAGTAGCAGAAGCTGCCGAGAAAAGTACAGAGCCCGAAGGGCAAATAGGTATTAATTAGTGGTTTTTATTATATTGTAATTTTTGATTCCAGACTTTGTTCGCGATTTGTAATAGTAATATAGTCGTATCTTCTCTTCCCTCAGAACTTGCTGAGGCATCTCCGGGCCCCCACCCGAAGGGGGACGATGAAATTAGAAAAATGGCCGAAGCCATTATGGACAAGGTTGTCGACCAGCTACTGAACGAAGCTGCAGAAATAGTTCTTAAGGAGGATTAAATGCTATTGTAGAAACATTTGGAACATAACATGTGTAATATATTGTAACTTTGAATGTAATATATAATCTATTTATAGTTTAATTCTTTACGATGCATGAAATTTTGCATACATACCATTTTTTGAGCCTTCGGCGAAAAAACACCTTCCCTTCTTTTCATGCTTCGTGAAGAAAATCTTTTCTATATCACAAGAATTTGCATACTTCTCTGATGAAGAATATTCAAGCTTCGTGAAATATTATCCGAAGCTATAAAAATTTTTTGTGTTGCCTCTCTAATGAAGCTACACTTCTTCTCGATTTATCTTGTGCCTTAGCACGATTTTCTCTTTTCCAAAATATTCTCCAAAGATCAACACTGTATCCCCTTCTTGTTCCACATGCAATATGCTGTATGATGCTTATGTTATGCAGAATGATGTGATGATGTTATGTTATGCAAAATGATATTTGTGTCGCAGATACATATCCCTGTAATAGAGCACACACACTTTTTATATCAGCGCTGACTTTTCACTGTAAGCCTCCCTTAGGAGCTTCTTCGCCTTTTACTTTCAGCGGAATCAGCGTTTATTTTTCGCTGTAAGACTCCCTTAGGAGCTTCTTCGCCTTTTACTTTCAGCGGAATCAGCGTTTATTTTTCGCTGTAAACCTCCCTTAGGAGCTTCTTCGCCTTTTACTTTCAGCGGAATCAGCGTTTATTTTTCGCTGTAAGCCTCCCTTAGGAGCTTCTTCGCCTTTTACTTTCGGCGGAATCAGCGCTGACTTTTCGCTGTAGGCTCAGAAAACTTACTCTGCGCTCCCTTAGGAACGACTTTTTACTATTTCGAACAATTTGCTCTGTGTCCGTTAGAACAAATTTTTGATAATACAAAGGTCCTTCATGCCACCATAAATTCGTATGCTTCGGCAACTCAAGCCTATGGAAAAGACATATTTTTATTATGGTAAAAGACGAAAGTGTTACAAGAAATTGAAAAACGATAAGGGACACTTAAACTTCCCATAATTGTTCCTTATTAACAAAAAAGTAATACTGAATGTAAAAAATGCGAAAAAACTGCTGTTGAGGTAGGATATTTATCAATAAATGTGCTTCGACTCTGGCACAGTGCTATTGACTGTGTGAGCTTCGGACTCCTCTCTGAAGTCCCTCTGAAGGTGATTGTGCTGACTCCCTTCTGGCTGCTGTCCTCGCTGCATCGGCGGTGGCGGTGGAGGCTGTTGCCAAGATGCTTGGGGTTGGCTTGCCGAAGCAACAGAAGCTGCAGGGTGGTTGCCTACATATTCTGGAATATAAGGCGAATGATACGAAGCAGTATGCATGACCTGCTTCGGCTGACTTTGCTGCGCTGCTGCTTCTGCTATCTCCTTCTGCTTCTGGATGGTAACGTGGCACATCCTGGTGGTATGGCCCTTGTCTTCACCACAGAATAAGCAGTAAATTTTTCTTGGCTGATCTCCAAACCTTCCCCCGAAGCCCCTGGCGCCTCTGCCCCTTGGCGCTGACGGGCGAAAAGAACTTTGCTGCTGCCCCGAAGCTTATGAAGAGTATTGTGGCCTTTGCTGCTGGCTCCCTCGATCATCACTTTGAGTAGAGTTATGAATTGACCTAACATGCCTCGGGTGAAATCTTCCTCCGAAGCCCCTGGTCATCTCAGAGAACCTGAATGCTTCCTCCCTTCTTTGGCGGAAGTCATTGTCAGCTCGAATATACTCGTCCATCTTCTGGAGCAGCTTCTCCAAAGTTTGTGGTGGCTTCCTGGCAAAGTATTGCGCTGAAGGTCCCAGCCGAAGCCCCTTAATCATGGCCTCAATGACAATTTCATTGGGCACTGTTGGCGCCTGTGCCCTCAGACGCAGAAACCTTTGGACATACGCCTGAAGGTATTCTTCATGGTCCTGGGTACACTGGAAGAGAGCCTGAGCGGTGACTGGCTTTGTCTGAAATCCTTGGAAGCTGGTTATCAACATATCCTTCAGCTTTTGCCAAGAGGTGATTGTCCCTGGCCGGAGAGAGGAGTACCAGATCTGAGCGACACTCTTGACGGCCATGACAAAAGACTTTGCCATGACTGCAGTATTGCCACCATACAAAGATATGGTTGCTTCATAGCTCATCAAAAATTGCTTCAGGTCTGTATGGCCGTCGTACATGGGGAGCTGGGGTGGCTTGTAAGACTGGGGCCATGGTGTAGCCTGCAATTCTGTTGATAGAGGAGAAGCATCATTGAAAGCAAAATTTCCATGATGGAAATCTTCATACCAGTCGTCCTCATTGTGAAAGCCTTCCTGATGGAGCTCTCTGTGCGGAGGCCTTCAGCTCTGGTCATCTTGAACAAGATGACGAACCTCTTCGGAAGCTTCATCTATCTGTCTCTGAAGGTCAGCTAAACGAGCCATCTTCTCCTTCTTGCGTTGCACTTGTTGCTGAAGGATCTCCAGGTTTTGGATTTCCTGACCCAAGTCATCTTCCGGAGGCGTTGGACTAACAGCCTTCCTCTTCTGGCTTCGGGCCTCTCTGAGAGAAAGGACGTCCTGATTGGGATCCAACGGTTGCAGAGTAGCAGCCCCTGTCGCTGAAGCTTTTTCGGCGGCATGATGAAGGTGATGCTTGCCGAAGGTGTTCAATGCTCAAGAAATGGAAGTGAGTTCACCCACGGTGGGCGCCAATGTTGGGGACTTGTTCTCAAATGCTATGAATTAAGAACAAGGCAACATAGAATATTAAATATCAAAGTCCTTCGTCCTTCGAAACATTATTTCCCCTTGGGTATAATGAATTTCGGACGAAGGTTATGAAGGTCATACCTTCATAATCATAATAAGAAACAAGAAAAGATTTATGCATGAAATAGAGAGAATAACATAATTATTTTAAACATTATTATTGATTTATTTCTATTTCATTTTACTTGTATAAACGATGACAAATTACAAACATACCTTCGGTCTGAAGGAAAGCGAGGGTACAAGCGTGATGCAAATGCCAAGTCAGCATGAACAGTATGGGAGTACTGTTCATCTATTTATAGGCATGGGACGCAGCCCGTGTAAAATTACATTAGTGCCCTTTACATTTATTAATAACTCTACAGTAATTCTTCAGGGTCTAATTTGGCTTTTCATCTTTAAGTCGGTTCCCCTTTTCTACTGTCATGCTGAAGCTTATCTGCGCATAGCTTCGTGATGATCTTTTCCTTCGTCACAATCGCCTTCCGTCCCATTCAAGCTTCGTCTTGACCATACTCTTATATACTCGTAATCCAATTCCGAAGATACCTGCTCACACATTTCACTTGGAAAACATTGTCAAATCATGTTTTTGAGGACCTTCGGAAGCCGAAGGCCCCCAACAGGCCGGTTACCCTTCGCTTGCCAGTGCAATGTTGTTGAATGAGATGGGGAATTCATGTGTTGTGACTGTCCGGCTGCACCCTTAGGCGACTTTTGCACGGATTTGTCTTTTGGTAAAGACTTCGTATCGTGCACTTGTTGTGCTTGTCCGGCTGCACCCTTAGGCGAATTTTGCGTGGATTTGTCTTTTAGTAAAGACTTCGTATCGTGCACTTGTTGTGCTTGTCCGGCTGCAACGTTAGGCGACTTTTGCGCGGAGTTGTCTTTTGGTAAAGACTTCGTGTCGTGCACTTGTTGTGCTTGTCCGGCTGCACCGTTAGGCGACTTTTGCGCAGAGTTTGTCGCACACGAGGGTATTCTACGCTACCTGTCGCGGTGACTTCAAATCGGTCGAATGACGAAGGCTGTCGGAGCGGTCTTTTTCGATATGGTGATACTTGTGATTTTTTGCGGGGGATTTTCACTGGTATATTACATGGCTCCGCCTCATTATAAACCTCACCCCTGGGAGGAAAAGAGTGCGGGTGTAAACAACATTGTTTGCAGAATTACAAAGGCGCGTAGGCCCTGGGACTTAAACAACAAATTTCTAGAGATTATCGATGTTCCAAGAATGTTCTAAGTCCTCGCCGGATGATGTTGCCAACCTGTAAGCACTGGGGGATGCCTTTGTCTTGACTATGAATGGACCTTCCCACTTCGGCTCTAGCTTGCCCCATGACTCTATCTAGGTGGTTCTTATGAGTACGAGGTCCCCTTCACTGAATTCTCTTGGGACGACTGCGTTGTCGTGACAGGCCTTGGTTTGAACCTGATATTTGTCGAGGCCCTGCAGGGCGAGGACGTGGTCTTCGTCGATGCGATCTTTGGAAGTTGGTTCGTCGACATTGGGGACGGCTGATTTGTTTGTTCGGGGGGACCCGTGCTTTAACTCTTGCGGCATCATGGCCTCAGATCCATACAATAGGCAGAAGGGTGTGAACCCGGTTGCCCGGCACTCTGTCGTGTTCAGGGCCCATACAACTTTGGGTAATTGGTCGGCCCATTTGCCCTTTTTGTCATCAAGAAGCCTTTTCTTGATGGCACTAAAAATCTTGCCATTGGCGCGCTCAACAACACCGTTGTATTGTAGGTGGTACACAGAGGCGAAGACAAGCTTGGTGCCGATGGAAAAGCAGAAATCCCTGAAGTCTTGGCTGTCGAACTGTTTGCCGTTGTCGACTGTGAGTTTAGATGGGACTCCGAAGCGGCAGACAATGTTTTGCCAAAAGAATTTTTGGGCAGTCTTCGATGTTATTGTGGATACTGCTCTGACCTCAATCCACTTTTTGAAATATTCGACGGCCACGAAGGTGAACTTGAGGTTACCATAAGCTATAGGCATGGTCCAACGATGTCGATCCCCCAGCGTTGAAGTGGCCATCTATGGGCGATGAGCTTGGTGAATTGCCTTCGGTTTCAGTTATGCACTTCAGCATGGGCTGGCTGATCCCCTTTTTATACAGCTGACCCTCGACTAATGTGAAGTCCCTGCTTCTGTGCTTTAGTCGTTTGGCATCATTGCGATCGGTTGGATGGTAGTGGCCTTGCAGGTACAGTGTTATTAGGCCCCGCCAGTCTTCGGCCATGATGAGGTTGACAATGCGGTGGCCTTCGGTGTCCTGAGTTATTTGCAGACCTTCGGGGTTGCGGACAGCTGGCATGCTGATGATGTGGTAGAACACGTCGGAGGGCAAGGCCTCTCCCTTGGCCGCTGCTTTGGCCAACGCGTTGGCCTCTTCGTTCTTGTTGCGGTCGAAGTGCTGCAGGGTGAAACCCTTGAATTGTTTCTCGAGGCTGCATACAGTTGTGAGATACTGCATAAGCGCGAGGTCTTTTGCTGAGTACTCCTTCTCAACTTGGCCGACGACTACTTTGGAGTTTGTCCTGACTATGCATGTGGTGACACTGAGTGCTCGTAATTTGCGAAGTCCCAGGATGACGGCTTTCTACTCTGCTATATTGTTAGTGCATCTGTCGGACTCCAAGGCGAAGCAGAGGCATGCTGCGTATCTGTACTTGACGCCTGTTGGTGATGTTATGATCGCCGTGACGCCTGCCCCCGCATGGCACCACGCGCCATCGCAGTGGATGGTCCAAACTTTCTCTAGGGACTCTTCTTGTTGCCATGTTGGTCCTGTCCAGTCAACGATGAAGTCTGCCAGGACTTGTGATTTGATCAATGTTCTGGGTTCGAAGGTGATGTGGTACCCGGAGAGTTCGGCTGCCCATTTGGCGATTCGGACGGATGCCTCCAGGTTCCTGAACAATTCTCATAGTCCCCTGTCCGAAGTGACCCGTACTTTGAATGCCTTGAAGTAGTGGCGCAGTTTGCGCGATGCCATGATGACTGCGTATGAATTTTTTTCTAGTTCAGTCATGTTGCACTTAGAAGCCGTGAGGACTTCGAAGACATAGTACACTGGGCACTGCCGACTTGTGCCTTCTCTGTCCTGCTCTTGGACTAACGCTGCGCTGATTGCCCATGGTGAGGCCACAATGTATAGAAGAAGGGGCAACGAAGGATCGGGGCTTGTGAGGGTTGCTAAGTCGGACAGGTGTTGTTTGAGTGACTCTAATGTCGTCGCCTGCTCTGGTCCCCAAGCGAAGTCTTTTACACCATGCAATGTCTTGACGAAATGTAGACTACGCTCTGCGGATTTGGAGATGAATCTGTTCAAGGCGGCCAATGTGCATGTCAGTCGCTGGACATCCCTGGTGGACTGCGGGGGTGCCATGTTGATGATCGCTTTGATCTTAGTTGGGTTGGCCTCGATCCCTCGGTGCGACACCAGGTAACCAAGTATCTTTCCTTGGCGAACTCCAAAGACACACTTCTCAGGGTTGAGCCGAAGTTGTGCATCGCGCATATTGGCGAATGTTTCTGCAAGGTCGGCCAGGTGATCCTCTTTGTTTTTGCTTGCGACGACGATGTCCTCTACGTAGGTGAAAATGTTGCGACCTACTTGACTTTCGAGGACCCTCTTGGTGAGGCGAGAAAAGGTTGACCCGGCGTTTTTGAGTCCTTCTAGCATTCAGACAAAGTAGTATGTGCTGAAGGGTGTAATAAAGCTTGTGCTGGCCTTGTCGTCCTCTTTCATGTAAATCTGGTGGTAACCGGAGAAGCAATCACGGAGGGACATGACTTCGCAGCCTGCTGCGCTATCGACTATTTTGTCGATCAGTGGCAGGGGGAAGTTATCCTTGGGACAAGCCTTATTGAGGCTTATGAAGTCTATGCACACTTGCCGCTCTTCTTTTGCACCATGACCACGTTGGCGAGCCATGTAGGATAAGCGATTGGCTCAATGAATTTGGCTTCCAATAGGCGGTGCACCTCGGCCTTGGTGGCTTCAGTCTTCTCATCGGACATTTTGCGCAGTCGTTGCTTTTTTGGGCGCACCGAAGGGTCGATGCCCAGGCCGTGCTCGATGATGGTGCGGCTAACCCCGACCAAATCGAGGGCGGACCAAGCAAAGACATCCTTGTTTTGGGAGAGACAAGAGATGAGTTTTTCCTCGTCTTGCGAGGTCAGGTCTTCGCTTATTACGACCGTTTGCTTGAGCGTTGCCGAGTCGAGGGGTACCGCCTTCGTTTCGTCGTTGCTTTGGAGCTGCGCTTTGACTTTTTCGTCTACGATTGGGCGGGTCCCTTCAAAACCTTCGCGCTGTGTCGTGAGGTAGTGTACATTTCGTTGACCTGGAATGAAGTCCCTCTCAATGTTGCACGCTGTCTACTGGTTGCCATAAACCGTGATCACGCCATGCAGACCTGGGATTTTAATGCAGAGGTAGAGTCTGTGAATGGCCGCCTCAAGCTTGTTGATGGAGCCCCGACCCATTATGGCATTGTATGGGTAGACCATGTAGACAAGATCGAAAGTGACCTGCTCACTTCGTGCATTGGGTGCTACACTAAATGATAGGGGTAGCTCTATCTTGCCGACGGGGAAGGTGCCCTTGCCGCCGAAGCCGTACAGGGGGTTGTCCGAAGGTTTGAGTAAGCTGTGGTTTATCCCCATGCAATCGAAGGCGTGCAGGAAGATGATGTCAGCTTCACTGCCGTTGTCGACCAGGACTTTGTGTAGGTCCCAGCCTGCTACACTTTAGTTGATCACCATGGCGTCTGCATGAGGAGCGCTGCGCAAATCAACGTCTCTGGCGTCGAAGGTGAGTGGTACATGAGACCACCTTGTTTGCACTACTGGGCCAGTGAGAGCGACGTGGTTGACACTTTGGTAGTGGTCCCTATTCTGCCGCTTTGTTTTGAAGTCCACGCTGGACCCTCCGGTGATCATGTGGATGACTCCACGATATGGTGGTTCGGCGAAGTCTTCCTGCTTGGGTGCTTGTGGGGGGTGGTTATGCTGTGGTGGATTTGGGTGATGCGGAGGCGGTGGTGGTAGAACCTGCACTTATTGATGGTGCTGGTACACGTGGTTGGGTGGGTGCTGGATTTGCTCATTATGGTCGGGTTGCTGGTGGTAGTATGTGTGCGCGACGACCCTCTAGTTGTCGGCTGGTTGTGCTCTGGACATTCTATCCCTGGTGGCCTTGGTTTCTGGACAATCCCTTGTTGGGTGCGCGCAGTCCTCGCCATGAAACAGATAGTAGAATCTGCACGGCTGCTGCGTCCGCCCCCGGCCTCTCCCTCTGGTGCCGTTGCCGCGGCCTTGGGGGGGTATTCCTGACGACGAGCAGTCTCTCCGGCTGGGTGCTCATTGGCTGTGTTGTGCACCTATTGGTGACTACGGCTTTCCCGTCCGGAGTCTAGCTGCGATGGCCTGGTCCAGGTTCTGCTGGACTGAGGAGGGTCCTTAGGCTTCCTCTAAGATTCAACCTTGCGTTGATGCAGCTCTTCGGACCTAGCATACTTCTCGAATAGTTGATATAACTCCTGTAGATTTTTGGGTGGATCCTGTGACAGAACCCCCCAAGTCATTAGGCCCACCTACAGTTGTCCTTGTCCATCGGACCTCGGACAACCCTACAGGTGCATCTGATCACTTGACAAGTTCGGTATCTGAGTTTTTTTTGCCTTGCCTAAGAGCGTTTCACCCGTCATGCAGATATTACAACACATCAGAGGAACGAGTATGCGGAAGCAGTTACAATAACTTTGGGAGGCAAAAACCCCTCCCAATAAACAGTAAAAAGTTTCAATGGAGGACACTTCCTCCTGAGGCTTCAGTCTTGATTTTCTTCTTTAGGCACAACCTTGGAACAAAAGCAACAAAAATTTGCTGCTTCCTCACCTAAAACAACATGGGACAAAGCCCTGAGTACGAAGTGTACTTTCGCAAGTCTTACCCGTCAAAATAAAAGACTCTCAAGGATATGCTGGCTTTAAGGGAGTCAAGGTAAGGCTTAATCAAAAATCAAGACTCTATTTGCAAAAATGCATACTAATAGTGGATCCTTAAAAATCCAATTTTATTAGAAGGTTAAGTCATTACCTGAGTTGTAGAGTTCTTTCTACCCTAGTTCAAGCACTTGACTTATACTAGCCACTTTCTTATCAACCCTTCATGTTCACTGGAATGCTACGTGTAAGTCAGTGACCAAGTCTTCGTGTCCACGAAGTTACGGCTATCCGAATTGATTAATACTCAGCTGAGGATCTCCAATCACACGACATATGTAGCACTTAACCCTTGCTTATGTCAACTCGCCACCGGGGTTCTTAAGACCAGATCAGGTTCACCCCAACTGAGAGCACAGATACACCACCGTCCGGCCTCTTGCCACAGAGGGTACACGCTACTCTCGCCATCTCTCCACTCCCATTGTGTGTTATCTTATTCTGGTATTAGTCTGCCCGAGGCAAAGCTTACCCATGATGAGGCATGTGACCAGTTAAAGGGTCCTCGGTCAGCAGGCCTACATCGACAAGGTCCTTAATCGACTCAGACATAGACACTACACCGAGACTGTCTTCTCGTGCAAGTCACCCGCCCGGTCTCAGCTTTATCATTTCAAACCCAAAGTTTGGTACCAGGCAGAGGTACATCTTTTTCGATGTTGAACCCATCACGGCCATGATGGATCCACCATCATGTTTTATTTTTGAAAACATCCCACCCACTTGAAGCATCATCTATTGTCAAAACAAAACATTTGTTTTTCTAGAGCAAAGCTAAGCGTAAGAAAAACCTTTAAGTAAAACAGGGGATTAAGGAGAAGTAATCAAATCCAAGGAAGGAAATGTAGCAACTGGTTTAACACACAACTCCTATCACCTAATGCATCAAGCAAGTGAGAAAGATTTCAAAATAGCAAGGAGGTGGCAAATGCACCAATGCTTGCCTTGTGTGATAGGTGAGTCAGGCTCTACTCCACAGATGTCAAAGTAAAAGCAGTTCTCGGCCTGGGGTTCTTTAGGTGGTGGTGGTGTAGTCCTTGCTTCTTCAACTTCTATCTCTTCTTCGTTTTCTATATATAGCCATATATAATCATGAATGCTCATGTAATGCTTATGAAAATGCAAAGATAATAAAAGTATATTATCTAAGGTCTTGAATATAATTTTCCTTCACGGATCTTTAGGAAACTAAGGATTTTGGAGTCTATAGTGAAGTTCATAAGTCAGGAGACTAGGGTTTTGGGTTCTAGGTAACAAACATGGTCCAAATCATACCAAACTTTACCCAAGGCTTCTAAATAATATTTAAAGCCTATCTAAAAAGTTTGGTGATTTTTGGGATTATTAATTAATTTCTAAAATTCCAGGGGTATGGGTTTTGGCTATTTTAAATATTCCATAATTTCCTATTTGGACTAAAAATCATGAAACTATTTTTATTAAATACCATAGAAAATTAGAAACCTAGCAAAATTGGTCTTGCATTTTTAGCATTTTTCTAAAATTTTCTAGGAATTCTCTAGTCCTTGCACAAAAAGAAAAACAGAAAGGTGCTACATTTTTGGGCTAAATCTGGCCCGAGCCGGCCCATACACAAGCGACATTTTCATAGAGGTCCCTCGACTTCTGTTTCTTCTCTAACTCGATCCCCTGGCCACGGCGCGCTCACCGCCGACCACCCTGTTGCTCGGACCGGCCAAGAACAACGGCGGCTGCCCAAACTAGCTACTGGGCAAGCATTACCAACCCGAGGCGACCCTAGAACAGGCTCTAATTGGATTAATCCGGCCCTGGATTTGCCTGACCACGGAGATGACGAACACCGACACAGATCAAGATGTTCTGGTTGATTAAGCGGGGTCAAGCTCAAAGGATCGAGCAGACGATGATCACAAACACGTGTGGGTGCTAAAACACGGACAAGAAGAGCGAGGGCGGACCTAGAGGCGGCTGGCGACATCACGACGTCTCATGGTGGCGCAGATAGATGATTTGGGGGAAATCCGAAATTGGGGAGCTCTGGTGAGCAATTGGGGGCACAGCTTGCCGGATTGGGTGCTTGACTACCATACGGCCCCGACGGTGTGCTCAATTTATAGTAATTGGGGGCGGTGGCTTGTGAATTGGAGTTTGCGCGGTGGCGGCCGGAGAGTGAGGAGAGCACTGTCGCGAGAGCTTGGTGGCTTTCATCGTGGCGAACTCACCGGCGATGAACGGACACGCCAAGGCGAGTTACTGCGACGTGGTAAAAGGGTCATAGCGTGGCGCGACCAGGGAAAACGGCGGTGGCAGCGGTAATGGCCGCGCGGCCACATCGCCGGCGCAAGTGGGCAAGAGGCAGACCGGCCACAGTGCCTTGTGTTCATCCGTGGCAAGATCTTTTCACGTTGAGCGTAATGCACTCGCCCGAGGCACGAATCGCGATAGCCAGCGGCATGAATCCGGACGCGCAGATCACCGGCGGCGAGGTACCCTGAATCTATTGATATTTGTGTGCACTGTACCATCGCGATTGTTCTTCAGAACAACTGACAGAGCATGTTTGTGGTCAATTTGCTCCATATTTTATGTGGTGACCCAACCATCACTCTGCATCAAAGTTGAAGACTAATAAACCAGCTTTAACTTTGTTACATTGTGCACCCACAAATAGTCACAGGATCTTACTCAAAATTGAGCCCTAAGTTCATCCAACTTCACTGTCACTGAAAGTTCAGAATTAAGGTTGCCTGACAGCCTGACTTTGGATCCAATTTTCTCAAAACTTTTCATAGCACCAAGGCTTAATCCCTATAGCAAAGTTGTTCTCCTATAGTAGCTTTACAAGTTTGATATGTTGACCCTAGGCAAATTCTTTGTATTTCTGGATTTACAAAGCTCCAAAGTTAGCCTTGTTCAATTGTATTTCAGACTTAACCAATGATCACTAGAGTGGCCTTTTTGCAATTTGGGCCAAATCTCAAGGTTTCTTTTGCAAATCTTCAAATATGTGAATTATATGACTTAAGGTATCCTAACACCATGGTTTTCTGCACTTAGGTCCAAAAGTGTGCACATTTGTATATAACCCCCTAGGGTTTCAGTCAAGGGTTTTCCAAAGGTCTATTTAGGGTTTCTAGCACTTCTAGGGTTTGGATGCTATCAAATCCTATTAGAGTTGATGTCTCATGACCATTTCTAATCAGTTTTGAGAATTTAACTCATTTGGGCTTTATTGACACCCTAAGCTCAGTTTAGGGTTAAATACCCTACCCTAGGGTTTTACCCATGACATGTCACATCAGTACAACTTGTTTGAAATTTTTGCCTAGTGAATGCACTCTAAGTGTAACAATCACATGATATGCTGATGCTCATGATGTTATGCTCAAGTTTTAGTGGTAGTAACACCAGGGGTGTTACATCCTTCCACCCATAAAAGAATCTCGTCCAGAGATTTAAAAGTCATGGGGCAAGTAATGGAACAGGAAATGCGTCATAACTTTATTTCCTTATTTCTGGTACAAGGCAGGGGTGGTATCGGGTTTATTCCTTTATTACAACAAGTGTACATATCTTACAATTTACATAAAGCTAAAAAGCCTGGGAAACTCTTTTCTAAAAAGTCTTTAGTTTCCCAAGTAGCTTCATCTTCTGTGTATTGGTTCCATTGTATCTTATAAAACTTGAGAATTCTCCTTCGGGTAATTTTGTCCTTTTGGTCCAAGACTCGTATAGGATGTTCGGAATATGTCAAGTCTGGTTCTAAGGCAACATTCGTCACTTCAACGATTTGATCTGGAAACCGAAGACACTTCTTTAATTGAGATACGTGGAACACATTGTGCACTGCAGACAATGTTTCGGGTAATTGGAGTCGGTATGCCACTAGTCCACATTGTTCAAGAATAGGAAAAGGACCAATGTACCGAGGTGCAAGCTTCCCTTTTACCCCGAAACGAGATACACCCTTCATTTGTGAGACTTTCAGGTAGACATAATCTTCAACTTGAAAGTACAAGGGTTTGCGTCGCTTGTCTGCATAACTCTTTTGGTGAGCTTGGGCTTCTTTCAAATTATGTATTATCCGTTGAACCTTCTCTTCCATTTCTTTTACCATATCAGGCCTAAAAAACCATCGCTCTCCTGGTTCTGACCAATTTAATGGAGTACGACACCGTCGTCCATACAAGGCTTCAAAGGGTGCCATTTTGATGCTCTCTTGATAACTATTATTGTATGAGAACTCCGCTAAGGGTAAACAGTCATTCCATTTTTGTGTGAATTCCAGAACCCATGCTCGCAACATATCTTCAAGTATCTAATTTACCCTCTCAGTCTGCCCACTGGTTTGGGGATGGTAGGCCAAACTGTGAAGCTACTTGGTACCCAGGAATTTATGAAGTGCTTCCCAAAACTTGGCTACAAATTGCGGTCCATGATCCGACACTATGGTCTTTGGAACCCCATGCAGACTAAGAATATGAGCAATATATAATTGGGCATAGACAGCAACTGGATGATCTGTCTTGACTGGCAGAAAATGGGCTATCTTGGTAAGTCGATCAACTATAACCCAAATAAATTCATATCCTTTTGCTGTCCTGGGAAATCCCACAATGAAGTCCATACTTATATCCTCCCATTTCCATGTTGGGATAGGTAAAGATTGCAATGGACCAGCAGTTTTCATATGTATGGCCTTGACACGTCTGCAAGTGTCACATCTTGCCACATAGCGTGCAATTTCAATCTTCATCTTTGTCCACCAATAATGCTGCTTTAGATCATGATACATCTTAGTGCTTCCAGGATGAATAGAATAGCGACTAAGATGTGCTTCATCTAAAATTTGCTGGCGGATCTCATCATTCTTAGGCACAACTATGTGATTGTTAAACCATACAACGCCTTGATCACCTTTTCTGAAGTAGTTGGCTTTATTGGCCTCCATTTGCTCATGAATGTGTTTCATACCTCATCATTTCTTTGTGCATCAATTATTCTTTGCAGAAGAACTGACTCAAGCTTCAAGTGATTTGAAGTTCCATTTTGAATTATTCCCAGGTTCAACTTCTCCATTTCTTGGCATAATGTAATGTCAGAAGTCTTCATTATAAGACAATGGCAGGAAGCCTTGCGACTTAGTGCATCTGCCACTACATTGGCCTTGCCTGGGTGATAGTGAACTTCCAAATCATAATCATTAATCAGCTCAAGCCATCTTCTCTGCCTCATATTCAACTCTGAATGGGTAAAGATGTACTTCAAACTTTTATGATATGTATAGATATGATAGATATTCCCCAGCAGATAATGACGCCATATTTTCAGGGCATGAACCACAACAGCTAATTCCAGGTCATGAGTTGGATAATGTTCCTCATGCCGGCGCAACTATCTTGAGGCGTATGCTACAACTCGTCCTTCTTGCATCAAGACACAACCTAAACCACTGCCTGATGCGTCACAATACACATCAAATGGCTTTTCAATGTCCGGTTGAGCTAATACCGGAGCAGTGGTTAATAACACCTTCAGCTGCTCGAAGGCTTCATTGCATCTTGAAGACCAATTAAATTTGGTATCATTCTTCAATAAACTTGTGATTGGCTTCACAAGTTTGGAAAAATCTGGAATAAATCGGTGGTAATAATCAGCCAGTCCAAGTAAACTTCGGACTTGATGTACCGTGGTTGGTGGTTTCCACTCCAAAATATCCTTGACTTTGCTGGGATCAACTGCAATCCCTTTGGCAGACAATATGTGTCCCAAAAATTGGATCTCCTCCAGCCAAAATGTGCATTTACTGAATTTAGCATACAATTGATGCTCCCTTAAGAGCATTAATACGATCCGCAAATGCCGAGCATGCTCCTCTTCATTCTTGGAATAAATCAAGATATCATCAATGAAGACTACCACGAATTTATCCAACTCGGGCATGAATACCGAGTTCATAAGATATGTAAAGTGGGCATGAGCATTTGTTAATCCGAAAGACATAACCAGATATTCAAATAATCCATACCGCGTAGTGAATGTGGTCTTGGGTATATCTTCGGGTCAGATACGGACCTGATGGTAACCCGACCTGAGGTCAATCTTGGAAAATACCCGAGCTCCGGTAAACTGATCAAATAAGATATCAATCCTGGGAATAGGGTACTTATTCTTGATTGTGACCTCATTAAGGGGTCTGTAATCCATGCACATCCGAAGCGTTTGATCCTTCTTCTTGACAAAGATGGTTGTACAACCCTATGGTGACGAGCTTGGTCGGATGAATCCCTTTTCTAGCAGATCTTGTAATTGTGTCTTGAGTTCTGCCAACTCATTCGGAGGCATTCGGTACGACCTTCTAGAAACAGGAGTCGTACCGGGCTTCAATTCAATCACAAATTCTACATCTCTCTCTGGAGGCAATCCATGCAGATCTTCCGGAAGACGTCCGGGAATTCACATACTACTGGAATATCTTGGATCTCCGGTATGATGGCTTCATATACTCTGCCAAATGATTTAGCTGTAGTAGCTACAGGAATGGACAAGAGAACCTCTTCCTGGCCATAGTTCAACCTGATGGTTCTCAAATCAGTGTTGAGGATAGCTTTATGCTGGGCTAACCAATTCATGCCCAGAATTACATCTATATATTGGCCTTTTAGAACAATCATATTTGTAGGAAAGTCCCGTTCAACCAATGTTACGGGCACATGGAAAGCCATTTCTTTTGTGAATATTTGTCCCCCAAGCGAATGAATAATGAACCCTTCCCTTGATTCAATGCATGGAATGCAATATTTCTCCACAAATTTCTTGCTTATGAATGTATGTGAAGCACCAGAATCAAAGAGAATGACTGCAGGGTGATTGGCCACGAGAAATGTACCCATCATGACCGGTTCTCCCTCCTCGTAGTGGCCACTTGGGTATAATATATTCACCCAGTTTTCTTCATATTCTTGCCCACTGCATTATTTGTCGTGTATCCCTTGCCTTGGATGGAGCTTCCTGGGTTCTATTGATTATTGGAGTTGTTCCACTTCGGATAAGGGCAGTCTTTAATGAAATGTCCAAACTTCCCACAATTGAAGCAACCAGTAGATGAACTCGGGAGTGCAGAGAAACGAGTACCAGGGGCACTCGGATGAATTGTTGAAGTGGGGGCAGTGGTAGGGCGGATGAATACCGGTTGTTTAAAGGGGTAGGAGGGTGGATGTGGTGAAGAACGATTTTGATTAAAAGGTCGGATCACCAACCTTTGTCGCTTTTCAGGCCCTTGGTTGGACCTGTCACCTCCATAGCCCTTTGTCTTGCCTGGGCCTGCATATTTAGCTTCAACTGCCAGCGTCGTGCTGATAGCCCTGCTGTAGGGAGGTCGAGGTAGGTGGCCATCTTCCGTTGCAGTCGGTCATTAAGGCCCTTCATAAAACAGTTTCTCTTCTTTAGGTCAGTGTTGACCTGGTCAATGGCATACTGGGACAAATGATTGAACTTGTTGAGATACTCCACCTTGCTTAAGCTTCATGAATTCTTCTTGCTTCATATGGAGCACACCTTCTGGAATGTAGTGCTCCCGAAATGCCAATTTAAATTCGTCCTAGGTGACTTGATGGCCGGCTGGCTGAATGGCCACATAATTTCCTCACCAGGTGCTGGCAGGGCCTCTTAACTGCTGTGCCGCAAATAATGGCTTCTGGGTCTCCATGCATCAGATGAGCCCAAACTTCTGTTCAATGACCCGAATCCATTCGTCAGCTTCAAGGGGATCTTCAGCCTTCACGAACAGTGGGGGACGTGTTTCCGAGAAATCCAAATATGAAGTTTCGTGGGGTCCTTGCGGATAAGCTCTCCCGCCTTACTGTTGTAGTTGCTGTCCCGCCATTTCACGAAGGAAACGGGTGTTGTCAGCGGTCGCGGTGACCAAGGCGGCGATAGCCTCGGCCAGCGTGGGTGGAACCAGCGGTGGATTGGGTGTATCATCCTGGCCACGGGATGTTCCCGCTCCGTCATGTGCACGAGTTCGAGATGGCATCTGAATCAAAGAAATATTTAAAAGTATCAGATGTTGATACATACCATCATTTTACATTGCTTAAGAGGTAATGTTACAAACTCAATGTACAACATGACATCATTACCTATTTTACATTATCACTATTTCTAAACTATACTACTACTAGTACTTATTATCCTTAGCAGCTTTATTGTCGGGTGTAGGGGTCCATTCATCAACTAGGTTCATTGAAGGAGGGGGCTTGAAAAGATCCAGTTCCCCACCAAAAGCTTCACCTACTGTTCCAGAAGGTCCAGCTCCCATTCCGACAGGATCTGCAGGTACGTCAGGGTGTAGTCACGAATACAAGTCATGAACTTCCTCATGCAATGTATTGAAGTACACCTGCAAGTTATCAACGGCCGTGCTAAGCTCCTCCACACGGGCTCGAGCTTTAGCCTCTCGGTCCCAAGCAATGGAACACGAGTTGACGGCCCAATCGAGTGCTAAATCTCGTTCGGTAAGCTCGTCTTGCAGATGCCGAATGTTAGTTCTCAACTCATTTATACGCTGACCATCCTCGACCCACACACTATTTCTATGACACAATTCCGTTCGAAGCTGCTCCACCTGAGCTTCCAGATCTCCGATGGGATCATTGTTGCCGCTGCTACTATCCTCATGCCTTGGAGCTAGTTGATGGCGAGGCACGCTAATCGGTCCAGTAGACTTGCGCGTGGTTTTCCTTGTGCGCGGCGGCATATCTCCATAAGGGGAAAATCTTATTAGTATAGTTTTTAACATGATGCATGCATAATTACAGAATCAACCTTAGTTGATTCACAACCTTCTATACATTGCACTCTACTATCTGGTCTTTAAAATAAGTACTTTAGAAGGTTGTTAGATAAGAAGGAAATAAATTTTCTTAGGTAAGTCTTTGAAAATACATTTTGAAAATGTCTCATAACATCTGCAGAGATGGGCTTCGCTCTGATACCAGCTATGACAGAACCCCCCCAAGTCATTAGGCCCACCTACAGTTGTCCTTGTCCATCAGACCTCGGACAACCCTGCAGGTGCACCTGATCACTTGACAAGTTCGGTATCTGATTTTTTTGCCTTGCCCAAGAGCGTTTCACCCGTCACGCAGATATTACAAGACATCGGAGGAACGAGTATGCGAAAGCAGTTACAATAACTTACTTTATTATAAAGTATAGACAGAGTAGTATTATTACAGACCATAACAAAAATAAGAGTGCTGGAGTAATATTATTACATAACTTTGGGAGGCAAAAACCCCTCCGGATAAACAGTAAAAAGTTTTAAAGGAGGACACTTCCTCCTGAGGCTTCAGTCTTGATTTTCTTCTTTAGGCACCACCTTAGAACAAAAGCAACAAAAATTTGCTGCTTCCTCACCTAAAACAACATGGGAAAAAGCCCTGAGTACGAAGTGTACTTTCACAAGTCTTACCCGTCAAAATAAAAGACTCTCAAGGATATGCTGGCTTTAAGGGAGTCAAGGTAAGGCTTAATAAAAAATCAAGACTCTGTTTGCAAAAATGCTTACTAATAGTACTAATAGTGGATCCTTAAAAATCCAGAATTATTAGCAGGTTAAGTCATTACCTGAGTTCTAGAGTTCTTTCTACCCTAGTTCAAGCAATTGACTTATACTAGCCACTTTCTTATCAACCTTTCATGTTCACTGGAATGCTACGTTTAAGTCAGTGACCAAGTCTTAATGTCCGCGAAGTTACAGCGATGTGAATCGATTAATACTCAGCTGAGGATCTCCAATCACACGACATATGTAGCACTTAACCCTTGCATATGTCAACTCGCCACCGGGGTTATTAAGACCAGATCAGGTTCACGCCAACCGAGAGCACAGATACACCACCGTCTGGCCTCTTGCCACGAAGGGTACACGCTACTCTCGCCATCTCTCCACTCCCATTGCGTGTTATCTTATTCTGGTATTAGTCTGCCCGAGGTAAAGCTTACCCATGATGAGGCATGTGACCAGTTAAAGGGTCCTCGGTCAGCAGGCCTACATCGACAAGGTCCTTAATCAACTCAGATGGAGACACTACACCGAGACTGTCTTCTCGTGCAAGTCACCCGCCCGGTCTTAGCTTTATCATTTCAAACCCATAGTTTGGTACCTGGCAGAGGTACATCTTTTCTGATGTTGAACCCATCACGACCATGATGGATCCACCAAGAAGTTTTATTTTTAAAAACATCCCACCCACTTGAAGCATCATCTTTTGTCAAAACAAAAATTTGTTTTTCTAGAGCAAAGCTAAGCATAAGAAAAACCTTTTTGTAAAACAGGGGATTAAGGAGAAGTAATCAAATCCAAGGAAGGAAATGCAGCAACTGGATTAGCACACAACTCCTATCACATAATGCATCAAGCAAGTGAGAAAGATTTCAAAATAGCAAGGAGGTGGCAAATGCACCAGGGCTTGCCTTGTATGATAGGTGAGTCAGGCTCTGCTCCACAGATGTCAAAGTAAAAGCAATTCCCGGCCTGGGGTTCTTCAGGTGGTGGTGGTGTAGTCCTTGCTTCTTCAACTTCTATCTCTTCTTCGTTTTCTATATATAGCCATATATAATCATGAATGCTCATGTAATGCTTATGAAAATGCAAAGACAATAAAAGTATATTATCTAAGATCTTGAATATAATTTTCCTTCACGGATCTTCAGGAAACTAGGGTTTTTGGAGTCTATATTGAAGTTCATAGGGCAGGAGACTAGGGTTTTGGGTTCTAGGTACCAAACATGGTCCAAATCATACCAAACTTTACCCAAGGCTTCTAAATAACATTTATAGCTTATCTAAAAAGTTTGGTGATTTTTGGGATTATTAACTAATTTCTAAACTTCCAAGGGTATGGGTTTTGGCTATTTTAAATATTCCATAATTTCGTATTTGGACTAAAAATCATGAAACTATTTTTATTAAATACCATAGAAAATTAGGAACCTAGCAAAATTGGTCTTGCATTTTTAGCATTTTTCTAAAATTTTCTAGGAATTCTCTAGTCCTTGTAGAAAAAGAAAAAGAGAAAGGTGCTACAGTTTTGGGCTAAATCAGGCTCGAGCCGACCCATACACAGGCGAAAGCTTGCCCGCGCGCGCCCGTGCTGTTGGTTTTGCAGAAATGCCCCTACCGGTTTGAAATACCTATAAAGAGCCCGCCCCACTGTTCCACTGTCTCGCTGACATTTGCACAAAGGTCCCTCCACTTCTGTTTCTTCTCTAACTCGATCCCCTAGCCACGGCGCGCTCACCACCGACCACCCCGTTGCTTGGACCGACCAAGAACAACGGCGGCTGCCCAAACTAGCTACTGGGCAAGCATTACCGACCCGAGGCGACCCTAGAACATGCTCTAATTGGATTAATCTGGCCCTGGATTTGCCTGACCACGGTGATGGCGAACACCGACACAGATCAAGATGTTCTGGTTGATTAAGCGGGGTCAAGCTCAAAGGATCGAGCAGACGACGATCATAAACACGTGTGGGTGCTAAAAGACGGACAAGAAGAGAGTGGGCAGACCTGGAGGCGGCTGGCCACAGCACGACGTCTCACGGTGGCGCAGATAGATGATTTGGGGGAATCTGAAATTGGGGAGCTCTGGTGAGCAATTGGAGGCACGACTTGGTGGATTGGGTGCTTGACTACCTTACGACCCCGACGGTGTGCTCGATTTATAGTAATTGGGGGCGGTGGCTTGTGAATTGGAGTTTGTGCGGTGGCGGCCGGAGAGTGAGGAGAGCACTGTCGCGAGATCTTGGTGGCTGTCATCGTGGCGAACTCATCGGCGATGAACGGACACGCCAAGGCGATTTACTACGACGTGGTAATGGCCGCGCGGCCACGTCGCCGGCGCAAGTGGGCAAGAGGCAGAGCGGCCACAGTGCCTTGTGTTCATCCGCGGCGAGATCTTTTCACGTTGAGCGTAATCCACTCGCCCGAGGCACGAATCGCGACAGCCGGGTGCGTGAATCCGGACGCGCAGATCACCGGCGGCGAGGTACCCTGAATCTGTTGATATTTGTGTGCACTGTACCATCGCGATTGTTCATCAAAGTTGAATCCTAATAAACCAACTTTAACTTTGTTACATTGTGCACCCACAAATAGTCACAGGATCTTACTCAAAATCGAGCCCTAAGTTCATCCAACTTCAATGTCACTGAAAGTTCAGACTTAAGGTTGCCTGACAACCCAACTTTGGATCCAATTTTCTCAAAAATTTTCATGGCACCAAGGCTTAATCCTTATAGCAAAATTGTTCTCCTATAGTAGCTCTACAAGTTTGATATGTTGACCCTAGGCAAATTCTTTGTATTTCTAGATTTACAAAGCTCCAAAGTTAGCCTCGTTCAACTGTATTTCAGACTTAACCAATGATAACTAGAGTGGCTTTTTGCAATTTGGCCCAAATCTCAAGGTTTCTTTTGCAAATCTTCAATTATGTGAATTATATGACTTAAGGTACCCTAACTCCATGGTTTTTTTGCACTTAGGTCCAAAAGTGTGCACATTTGTTTATAACCCCCTAGGGTTTCAGTCCAGGGTTTTCTAGAGGTATATTTAGGGTTTCTAGCACTTCTAGGGTTTGGATGCTATCAAATTCTATTAGAGTTGATGTCTCATGACCATTTCTAATAAGTTTTGAGAATTTAACTCATTTGGGCTTTATTGACACCCTAAGCTTAGTTTAGGGTTAAATGCCCTACCCTAGCATTTTACCCATGACATGTCACATCAGTACAACTTGTTTGAAATTTTTGCCTAGTGAATGCACTCTAAGTGTAACAATCACATGATATGCTGATGCTCATGATGTTATGCTCAAGTTTTAGTGTTAGTAACACCAGGGGTGTTACATATCCCTGATGCAATGACTGTACAGGACGCCAGCACGAAGACCGTTGATGGAGTAATGGATCGTGATGTGGTCGTCAGCTGATGGCAGTTGCTGAGAGCACCTAGAGGGGGGGGTGAATAGGTGATCCTGTAAAACTTTAAACTTAAGCCACAAAAACTTGGTTAAGCGTTAGCACAATAATGCTAGGTGGCTAGAGAGGAGTCTCAACAAAACACAATAACCACAAAGATATCAATCACAGAGATGGCACGGTGGTTATCCCGTGGTTCGGCCAAGACCAACGCTTGCCTACTCCACATTGTGGCGTCCCAACGGACGAGGGTTGCAATCAACCCCTCTCAAGCGGTCCAAAGACCCACTTGAATACCACGGTGTTTTGCTTTGCTTTTCTTAATCCCATTCGTGAGGAATCTCCACAACTTGGAGTCTCTCGCCCTTACAAAGATGTTCACAAAGAAGCACGGAGTAAGGGAGGGATTAGCAACTCACACAAGACACAAAGATCACAGCAAATACGCACACACAAGACCCAGACTTAAGCTCAAAAGACTAGCACACTAGAACGGAGCTCAAATCACTAGACTGTCGAACAAGTGCGCAAGAATGAAGTGTGAGTGATCAAGAGTGCTCAAGGAATGCTTGGTTCTCTCCTCCATGCGCCTAGGGGTCCCCTTTTATAGCCCTAAGGCAGCTAGGAGCCGTTGAGAGCAATCCAGGAAGGCAATTCTTGCCTTCTGTCGCCTGGCGCACCGGACAGTCCGGTGCACCACCGGACACTGTCCGGTGCGGATTTCCTGCCTTATTTGGCGAAGCCGACCGTTGGCAGCCTTGGAGCCATTGGCGCACCGGACACTGTCCGGTGCACACCGGACAGTCCGGTGCCCCCTCCCGACCGTTGGCTCGGCCACGTGTCTCGCGCGGATCGCGCAACCAACCGTTGGCCCGGCCGACCGTTGGCTCACCGAAAAGTCCGGTGCACATCGGACAGTCCGGTGAATTATAGCCATACGCCGTTAATTCCTTCCCGAGAGCAGCTAGTTTGCCTGAGCCAGCCTGGCACACCGGACACTGTCCGGTGCACCTAGACCGAGCTGACTTTGGCTTGAACAGAGCCATCTCATTTCCAATTCAATCTTTCCTGTTTCCAGCACTTAGACACAATACATTAGTCCATAAAACAATGTACTAAGTCTGGAAACATACCTTTTGACATGATTTGCACTTTGTCCACCACATTGCATAGATCAACACAAAAGCACTTGCGTTGGCACTCAATCACCAAAATACTTAGAAATTGCCCAAGGGCACATTTCCCTTTCAATCTCCCCCTTTTTGGTGATTTATGCCAACACAACATAAAGCAACTAGAACAAGTGCAATATCAATGCAAATGAAAACTCAATATAGTTTTGATTCATATTTGGCATATATGGATCACTCTTTGCCACCACTTGGTTTGTTTTTGCAAATCAAACTCAATTTCCTATCTCTAAGTCAAATTCACTTGTAGAGACATAAAGAGAGGTATTCCAAAAGAAATTGATCAAGGATTAAAAAACTCCCCCTTTTCCCATAATCAACACTTCTCCCCACAAGAGGCCAACTTTTGACAAACCAAAAGCTCTATTCTACTATTTTCAAAATTTCTCAAGTGGTAGCTGATCCAATTATTGCTTTGGCCTTTATTTTCTCCCCCTTTGGCATCAAGCACCAAAACGGGATCAATTTTGGCCCTTTAACCCCATTGCCTCACCAAAAATCTTCAACTAAGAGTAAAAGGCAATAAGATCATAAAGATGAACTTGGAATAAGGTACCCTCTCATCGGAGTGCAGTGGAAGTCTTGCATGGTCCAAGTCCACCTTTTCCCTTTCAATCCTCCTTTGAGACTAAATCAAGCAAACTCAAGCACTGGTTAGTCTCAAAGGGTCAAGTTGTAACACATCTCCCCCTAAATTTGTGCATCACTTTGCAACGGACTTGTGAGGTCCAGGGAGTGCTTATACAACTTGAGCACCATAAATAAATAACACAATGCAAAGGAACATGATCAAAGGCATAAACACATGTATGCTATAAATCAATCCAAGTTCCGCGAATCTAAGACATTTAGCTCACTATGCAACTTGCAAAAGGTCTGCTCATCTAAAGGCTTGGTAAAGATATCGGCTAGCTGGTTCTCGGAGCTAACATGAAACACTTCGATATCTCCCTTTTGCTGGTGGTCTCTCAAAAAGTGATGCCGGATGTCTATGTGCTTTGTGCGGCTGTGTTCAATAGGATTATCCACCATGCGGATAGCACTCTCATTATCACATAGGAGTGGGACTTTGCTCAGATTATAACCAAAGTCCCAGAGGGTTTGCCTCATCCAAAGTAGTTGCGCGCAACACTGTCCTGCGGCAACGTACTCGGCCTCAGCAGTGGATAGGGCAACGGAGGTTTGTTTCTTAGAACTCCATGACACCAGGGACCTTCCTAAGAATTGGCACATCCCCGATGTACTCTTCCTATCAACTTTACATCCAGCATAGTCGGAGTCTGAATATCCAATCAAGTCAAAGGTAGACCCCTTTGGATACCAGATCCCGAAACAAGGCGTAGCGACTAAATATCTAAGAATTCGCTTCACAGCCACTAAGTGAAACTCCTTAGGATTGGATTGAAATCTAGCACACATGCATACACTAAGCATAATATCCGGTCTACTAGCACATAAATAAAGTAAGGACCCTATCATAGACCGGTATGCTTTTTGATCAACGGACTTACCTCCTTTGTTGAGGTCGGTGTGTCCGTCGGTTCCCATCGGAGTCTTTGCGGGCTTGGTGTCCTTCATCCCAAACCGCTTGATCAAGTCTTGCGTGTACTTGGTTTGAGAGATGAAGGTTCCATCCTTGAGTTGCCTCACTTGGAACCCAAGGAAGTAGCTTAACTCGCCCAACATTGACATCTCCAACTTCTGAGTCATCACCCTGCTAAACTCTTCACAAGACTTTTGGTTAGTAGAATCAAATATTATGTCATCGACATAAATTTGGCACACAAAAAGATCACCATCACAAGTCTTAGTAAAAAGAGTTGGACCGGCTTTCCCAACCTTGAAAGCATTAGCCATTAAAAAGTCTCTAAGGCATTCATACCATGCTCTTGGGGCTTGCTTAAGTCCATAAAGTGCCTTAGAGAGCTTACACACGTGGTCGGGGTACCGTTCATCCTCAAAGCCAGGGGGTTGCTCCACGTACACCTCCTCCTTGATTGGCCCATTGAGGAAAGCGCTCTTCACATCCATTTGGAACAACCTGAAAGAATGGTGAGCGGCATATGCTAGCAAAATACGAATGGACTCTAGCCTAGCCACAGGAGCAAAGGTCTCCTCAAAGTCCAAACCTGCGACTTGGGCATAACCTTTTGCCACAAGTCGTGCCTTGTTCCTTGTCACCACCCCGTGCTCGTCTTGTTTGTTGCGGAACACCCACTTGGTTCCCACAACATTTTGCTTGGGACGAGGCACCAGTGTCCAAACTTCATTTCTTTTGAAGTTGTTGAGCTCCTCCAGCATGGCCAACACCCAGTCCGGATCTAGCAAGGCCTCTTCTACCCTGAAAGGCTCAATAGAAGAGACAAAGGAGTAATGCTCACAAAAATTAACTAATCGAGATCGAGTAGTTACTCCCTTGCTAATATCACCCAAAATTTGCTCGACGGGATGATCCCTTTGAATCGTCGCTCGAACTTGGGTTGGAGGTGCCGGTTGCGCTTCTTCCTCCATTGCATGATCATCTTGTGCTCCCCCTTGATCACATGCCTCCTGTTCATCATCTTGAGATGGGGGTTGCACCATTGTTGAGGAGGAAGGTTGATCTTGCTCCTCTTGTTCCTGTGGCCGCACATCTCCAATCGCCATGGTGCGTATTGCGGCTGTTGGAACTTCTTCTTCGTCTACATCATCAAAATCAACAGTTTGCTCTCTTGGAGAGCCATTAGTCTCATCAAATACAACGCCGCTAGAGACTTCAACCAAACCCGATGATTTGTTGAAGACTCTATATGCCTTTGTATTTGAGTCATAACCTAACAAAAACACTTCTACAGCTTTGGGAGCAAATTTGGAATTCCTACCCTTCTTCACTAGAATGTAGCATTTACTCCCAAAAACTCGAAAATACAAAACATTGGGTTTGTTACTGGTTAGTAGCTCATATGACGTCTTCTTGAGGAGGCGATGAAGGTAGACCCTGTTGATGGCGTGGCAAGCCGTGTTCACGGCTTCCGACCAAAAACGCTCGGGGGTCTTGAACTCTCCAAGCATCGTCCTTGCCATGTCTATAAGCGTCCTGTTCTTCCTCTCTACCACACCATTTTGCTATGGTGTGTAAGGAGCGGAGAACTCGTTCTTGATTCCTTCCTCCTCAAGGTACTCCTCCACTTGAAGGTTCTTGAACTCGGACCCATTGTCGCTCCTTATCTTCTTCACCTTGAGCTCAAACTCGTTTTGAGCCCTCCTTAGGAAGCGCTTGAGGGTCCCTTGGGTTTCAGATTTATCCTGCAAAAAGAATACCCAAGTGAAGCAGGAAAAATCATCAACTATAACAAGACCATACTTACTGTTGGGGGCCTTCGGCTTCCGAAGGTCCTCAAAAACATGATTTAACAATGTTTCTGGAGTAAAGTACATTAACAGGTATCTTCGGACTCGGATCAGAGCCACAGTATGAAGAAGCACAAAGAACATGAAGGTTGGCGCAGAGCCAAAGCTGTGTGTAGAGGAGCTTCGGAGTAACGGCGGAAAGGGAAACCGACTTAAAGATGAAAAACTAGATTAGACCTCGAAGAATTATCATAGAGTTATTGATAAATGTAAAGGGCATTAATGTAATTTTGCATGGGCTGCGACCCGTGCCTATAAATAGGTGAACAGTATTCCCGTACTGTTTACGTGGACTTGGCATTCACTTTTGCGCCACGCTTGTACTTTCTTTCCTTTAAGCCGAAGGTACATTTGTAATTTATCTTTGTCTACATAAGTAATATAAAGAGGAATATATTAATAATAATGCTTACAGAAATCATACTATCTTCTGTATTTTGTTTGAATATTCTTCATTTTTTACTATGCTCATGAAGGTACGTCTTTCATAACCTTCGTCCTAAATTCATTATATCCGAAGGGAAATAATGATTAGAAGGACGAAGGGCTTTTGATATTTAACATTTTATGTTGCCTTGTTCTTGATTCATAGCATTTGAGAACAAGTCTCCAACATTGGCGCCCACCTCCGGTGAACTCACTTCCATTTTCTGAGTTTTGAACACTTTCGGCAAGCATCACCTTCGTCATGCCGCCGAAAAAAGCTTCAGCGACAGGGGCTGGTACTTTACAGCCGCTGGATCCCAATCAGGACGTCCTTTCTCTTAGAGAGGCCCGAAGCCAGAAGAGGAAAGCTGTTAGTCCAACACCTCCGGAGGATGACTTGGATCAAGAAATCCAAAACCTGGAGATCCTTCAACAACAGGTGCAGCGCAAGAAGGAGAAGATGGCTCGTCTAGCCGACCTTCAGAGATAGATAGACGAAGCTTCTGAAGAGGTTCGCCATCTTGTTCAAGATGATCAGAGCCGAAGGCCTCCACGCAGAGAGCTCCATCAGGAAGGCTTCCACAATGAGGACGACTGGTATGAAGATTTCCATCATGGAAACTTTGCTTTTGATGATGCTTTCCCCTCTCAACAGAATTGCAGGCTACACCATGGCCCCAGTCTTACAAGCCACCCCAGCTACCCATGTATGACGGTCATACAGACCCGAAGCAATTCTTGATGAGCTACGAGGCAACCATATCTTCGTATGGTGGCAATACTGCAGTCATGACAAAATCTTTTGTCATGGCCGTCAAGAGCGTTGCTCAGACCTGGTACTCTTCCCTTCGGCCAGGGACAATCACTTCTTGGCAGAAGTTGAAGGATATGCTGATAACTAGCTTCCAAGGGTTTCAGACGAAGCCAGTCACTGCTCAAGCTTTATTTCAGTGTACCCAGGACCACGAACAATACCTCCAGGCGTACGTCCGAAGGTTTCTGCGTCTGAGGGCACAAGCGCCAACAGTGCCCAATGAAATTGTCATTGAGGCCATGATTAAAGGGCTTCGGCCGGGACCTTCAGCGCAGTACTTTGCTAGAAAGCCACCACAAACATTGGAGAAACTGCTCCAGAAGATGGATGAATACATTCGAGCTGACAATGACTTCCGCCAAAGAAGGGAGGAAGCATTTAGGTTCTCTGAAATGACCAGGGGCTTCGGAGGAAGATTTCACCCGAAGCACGTTAGGTCAATTCATAACTCTGCTCAAACTGATGATCGAGGGAGTCAGCAGCAAAGGCCACAATACTCTTCACAAGCTTCGGGCCAGCAGCAAAGTTCTTTTCGGCCGCCAGCGCCAAGGGGCAGAGCCGCCAGGGGCTTCGGGGGAAGGTTTGGAGACCAGCCAAGAAAAATTTATTGCCTATTCTGTGGTGAAGACAAGGGCCATACCACCAGGATGTGCCATGTTACCATCCAGAAACAGAAGAAGATAGCAGAAGCAGCAGCGCAACAAAGTCAACCGAAGCAGGTCATGCATACTGCTTCGTATCACTCGCCTTATATTCCAGAATAAGTAGGCAACCACTCTGCAGCTTCTGTTGCTTCGGCGAGCCAACCCCTAGTATCTTGGCAGCAGCCTCCACCGCCACCGCCGATCCAGCGAGGGCAGCAGCCAGAAGGGAGTTAGCACAATCACCTTCAGAGGGATTTCAGAGAGGAGTCTGAAGCTCGCACAGTCAATAGCACTGTGCCAGAGTCGAAGCACATTTATTGACAAATATCCTACCTCAACAGCAGTTCTTTCAAATTTTTTACATACAGTATTACCTTTATGTTAATAAGGAACAATTATGAAGAGTTTAAATGTCTTTTATTGAATTTCAATTCCTTGTAATACTTCTGTCTTTTACCATAATAGAAATATGTTTTTTCCATAGGCTTGAGTTGCCGAAACATACGAATTTATGCTGATTTGAAGGACCTTTGTGTTATCAAAAATTTGATCTAATGGACACAGTACAAATTGTTCGAAACAGTAAAAAGTCGTTCCTAAGGGAGCGCAGTGTAAGTTTTCTAAACCTACAGCGAAAAATAAACGCTGATTCCGCTGAAAGTAAAAGGCGAAGAAGCTCCTAAGGGAGGCTTACAGCGAAAAATAAACGCTGATTCCGCTGAAAGTAAAAGGCGAAGAAGCTCCTAAGGGAGGCTTACAGCGAAAAGTCAGCGCTGATATAAAAAGTGTGTGTGCTTTATTACAGGGATATGTATCTGCGGCTCAAATATCATCTTGCATAACATAACATCATCACATCATTTTTGCATAACATAAGCATCATACAACATAGTGCATCTGAAACAAGAAAGGGATACAGTGTTGATCTTCGGAGCATATTTTGGAAAAGAAAAAATCGTGCTAAGGCACAAGACGAATCGAGACGAAGAGTAGCCTCATTGGAGAGGCAACACAAAACTTTTTTATAGCTTCGGAGAATATTTCACGAAGTTTGGATATTCTTCATCAGAGAAGTAAACAAATTCTTGTTATATAGAAAAGATTTTCTTCACGAAGCATGAAAAGAAGGGAAGGTGTTTTTTCGCCGAAGGCTCAAAAATGGTATGTATGCAAAATTTCATGCATCGTAAAGAATTAAACTATAAATAGATTATATACTACATTCAAAGTTACAATATATTACACATTTTACGTTTCAAATGTTTCTACAATAGCATTCAATCCTTTTTAAGCACTATTTCTGCAGCTTCATTCAATAGTTGGTTGACAACCTTGTCCATAATGGCTTCGGCCATTTTTCTAATTTCATCGTCCCCCTTCGGGTGGGGGCCCGGAAATGCCTCAGCAGGTTCTGAGGGAAGAAAAGATACGGCTATATTACTATTACAAACCGCGAACAGAGTCTGGAATTAAAAATTACAGCATGATAAAAACCACTAATTAATACCTATTTGCCCTTCGGGCTCTGTACTTTTCTCGGCAGCTTCCGCTATTTTTCTGGCATCGTGGATGCCTTTTTCACTCTTTTGAATAATTTCTTGCGCCAATTCTCGGCCGCCGTCATCCCAGATATCGGTGAAGAATTTCCCGCCGACCATGCTTGCTTCGGGTGAGGGGTCTTTAATGTCTTCAGAGGACAAGGTAGCTTCGGACTGCGCTAAGGATTTTACATGCTCGCAGCCTTTCCTCTCCAAAACAGCAGCAATCCCTCTAGCACCTGAAAAAGCGCAGATATCACCGCGGCTATTCAGGATTTCCTCGAAGGCCTCTGCTTCGTGACTAATCCATTCCATTGGACCTTCAGGATTGCCTATTGAGAAATTCTCTTCATTAGAGAATGCGCCAACGCTGGCGAAGCTGGATTTTATCTTCTTGACGCACTCTATGGATTTAACATAGCATTTTCTCTGGGATGCACGAAGCTCCTTAACACTTATCTCTAAATGATTGGCCAATTGATCACTAAGCTCTCGTTTTGTTTCTTCAAGTATACGCTCTTCTTTAGCCCTAGCTAGCTATTTCTGAAGATCTTTAATTTCACGTCTTTGGGCTTCGGCCTGGGCCTTTGAGGCAGCTTCGTCCTTTTTTACCTTGTCCACCAATGTAAGCAGAATTTTATCCTTTACCAGAGCTTCGTTTCTCAGTTTAATAACTTCTGATCGTAGGTTGTTGAATGCAATTTCATAGCTCTCGTCTTCGGCATTCTTTTGTGCTCTCAATGTGTTGCTTAGAATTAAACCCTATATGTAAAAAAGTTGGTATAAGAATAAAAGAATGAGTTACGAATTATAAAATTTGCAAACGTCCAATTCACATACCTTCAGGCTATTGTACGCAAGACTATCCGCGAGATCCTCCTTCGTCATAGCACATAATCCAGCTTCGAGCTTCGGAAACCCCATACTTCTAGCCATCTCCCGACAGACAGATAATTCTTTGTTGTCTGGGAGGCAGTATAGGAAATCTTCTTCGTTCGTCCCATTGAACACTAGTGCCCCCTTCGGATATTTCAATTCTTTGGCATAGTGATTAGCTTCAAAAACTTCTTCTTCCGATAACTTTTTCCCCGAAGCATGTCGCACGATATAATTGTATATTTTGGAAGATGCTTCGGGGGCAGCGGTATTAATTTCTTCGACAAAAGTAGGCTCTGACATTTTCATTTCTTCAGTTGCCTTTGCAATTTTTGCTTCTTCTGCTTCCAAAGGTATTACCTTGGTTGGTTCTGAAGGCCCGGTTTCAACTCCAGTCTGTTGCTTCGGAGCTTTAGCAACGGATACTTCAGCAAGCGCCTCAGAAGTTTCAGCAGTCTTCTTTGGGGTTGTGCTTGGAAGTTTAATTGTTTCCAAAACATCTAACACATTAACCATTCTTTTTCTTTTTGGGGTCACTATTGGCCCCTTTTTAATTTTTGCTGCTTCAATTTCTTCTGAAGGACTTAAAATTTCTGATGTTTTCGCTCCCTCAGTTGATGCTTTCGCTTCTTCCATCTTTTCTGTCGATAGCGCTTCGGCCAGCTCTTTGGTTTCTGGCAACAGAGTCTTTGGTTCCTCCAATTCTTTTGTTGTTGGCACTTCGGCCAGCTCTTCGGCTCCTGGCAGCAGAGTTGATTCCTTAATTTCGGGGGCCGAAGACGTTTCACTGCCGAGCTCAGGCACTGTGGCTAGTTCAATGTAACGTGGCCGGTGTGTGAGAACTTTCACTCTTTTTCTCTTCGGCGCTGGCTCGCTAGGAGCAGCTGAAGCAGTTCCTTTCACAGAAGTCGTACCTTTCCTTTTTTGCCCCCGCACTGGATAATGGTAGTCGGGGTACACGAACCCAATTGCATCAAAAACTCGGTTCAGTCTTTTCTTTTTTCGGCCTCCGAAGGCTGCTGACAATGCAGTGTCTTCGGCCTTCGAGTATACCCCAAGCAATTCATCACTTACAGTCTCAATGCTCTTTGACCAATCATCATCTGGTTCAACGAACTTGTCTCCATACTTGAATGTATACTTCAGCCTGACTAGCCCACCTTCGTCAGTTTCTTTAACAGTTTCTTTCGGCATTTCCCAATTATCTGCAAGAGGCCACACTCTGAAGGCAATGTGTTCTTGTATTAAATCCCTTGTTCCAATAAAAGAGCAGACTACGCCGAAGGCCCGTTGGCATTCTTCGGCTACTTCATCCATTTCTACCTTCGGTTTCCGGAGTCCGAAGCGCTGCCAGATGGGGCACATGATGACATCCTTAATATCCTCACGAACCTTCAAATCATTTTTTACATAGAACCATTCTTTCATCCATTCTCCGGGCCATTTCTTACGAAAGGTGGGCACGGGACAGCTTGATCCAGAGCGAGCACCGAAGTTGTAGCAACCAAAGTTGTTATGATATTGCTCTTTACCCCAGGGCTTCGTTTCGTATAACAATTCGTGTATATTGCAAAAACTTTTCGCACTTGGCTCTAGGCCCTGACTCTTCACAGCCCAGACGAAGATTCCCATTCTTATTATTGCTTCAGGGGTAAGTTGATGAAGGTAAACCTGATATATTTTCAGAACTTCTACCACAAATCTGCTTATAGGGAATCGTAGCCCAGCTTTTAAAAAGCTTCGGAAGATAACGACTTCATCATCTTCGGGAGTCGGCACAGTTTTTTCTCCGACATCTGCTCTCACAACAGACATATCTCGAAAATATCTCCCCCTCATGTTTTCAAGGTGACTTTGCCCAATAGTTGATTTTCCGAAGACTGAATGGCTTGGTCGCCATGGCCGATCTTCGGAATCTTCACCCCCACTATCTGCATCATAACTGTCACTATCACCAGTATCTTCAGATAAACCTTCTAAAATCTCCCTTGTAATCTTCTCCGTATTCGTCTTTGCTATTAACTCAAGAAAGCCCAGATGCATCTCTTTAGAAAGGCTCAGTTTCACTTCGGCAGCAACCTTCTTCTCCTCAGACATCTCTTCGGAATTCTTGCCTCTCGCTTCCGAAGCTTTAAACTAGGGAGGCAACCAAATATTTGTGGGCAGAAAGCTATTTGAGCAGGCAAAGCAGATGGCAGGAGAGCGTGCCAAATAAATTGTGGCGAGCCCCTATTTATACACCCATTATGTCGGAGACGGGAGGGTCCCACTTGTCAATGACTGTTGCTATTCTAGCAAAGGGAAGGTGTTTTTTCGAACCTTCGGCTCATAGCCTTCGTCCATTTCGCAATCTGAATTTATCATTCTGACAAATTAATATTGCGAGGGGCTACTGTTGGGGGCCTTCGGCTTCCGAAGGTCCTCAAAAACATGATTTAACAATGTTTCTGGAGTAAAGTACATTAACAGGTATCTTCGGACTCGGATCAGAGCCACAGTATGAAGAAGCACAAAGAACACGAAGGTTGGCGCAGAGCCGAAGCTGTGTGTAGAGGAGCTTCGGAGTAACGGCGGAAAGGGAAACCGACTTAAAGATGAAAAACCGGATTAGACCTCGAAGAATTATCACAGAGTTATTGATAAATGTAAAGGGCATTAATGTAATTTTGCATGGGCTGCGACCCGTGCCTATAAATAGGTGAACAGTATTCCCGTACTGTTTACGTGGACTTGGCATTCACTTTTGCGCCACGCTTGTACTTTCTTTCCTTTAAGCCGAAGGTACATTTGTAATTTATCTTTGTCTACATAAGTAATATAAAGAGGAATATATTAATAATAATGCTTACAGAAATCATACTATCTTCTGTATTTTGTTTGAATATTCTTCATTTTTTACTATGATCATGAAGGTACGTCTTTCATGACCTTCGTCCTAAATTCATTATATCCGAAGGGAAATAATGATTAGAAGGACGAAGGGCTTTTGATATTTAACATTTTATGTTGCCTTGTTCTTGATTCATAGCATTTGAGAACAAGTCTCCAACACTTACTTCCTCCTATACTTAGATAGGCGACGGGCCCGAAGAGGTCCATGTGAAGCATCTCCAAAGGTCTTGATGTGGTCATCACATTTTTGGTGTGATGTGCTCCTCCTACTTGTTTACCTGCTTGACAAGCTGCACAAGGTCTATCTTTTTCGAATTGCACATTAGTTAAACCTATCACGTGTTCTCCCTTTAGAAGCTTGTGAAGGTTCTTCATCCCCACATGTGCCAAGCGGCGATGCCACAGCCAGCCCATGATAGTCTTAGCAATTAAGCATGCATCTAGACCGGCCTCCTCTTTTGCAAAATCAACTAAGTAGAGTTTGCCGTCTAATACACCCTTAAAAGCTAGTGAACCATCACTTCTTCTAAAGACAGACACATCTACATTTGTGAATAGACAATTATATCCCATATTGCATAATTGACTAACATATAACAAATTATATCCAAGAGACTCAACTAAAAACACATAAGATATAGAGTGCTCATTCGATATTGCAATTTTGCCTAATCCTTTCACTTTGCCTTGATTCCCATCATCGAATATGATTGAATCTTGGGGATCTTTGTTCTTGACGTAGGAGGTAAACATCTTCTTCTCCCCCGTCATGTGGTTTGTGCATCCGATGTCGATAATCCAACTTGAACCCCCGGATGCATAAACCTGCAAGGCAAATTTAGGCTTGGGTCTTAGGTACCCAACTCATGTTGGGTCCTACAAGGTTAGTCACAATTGTCTTAGGGACCCAAATGCAAGTTTTGTCTCCCTTGCATTTTGCCCCTAATTTTCTAGCAACTATCTTCCTATCCTTTCTACAAATAGCAAAGGAAGCATTCAAAGCATGATATATTGTAGAAGGTTCATTAACTTTCCTAGGAACATTAACAACATTTCTCCTAGGCCTATGAACAAAATATCTCCTAGACATATCTCTACCATGCATATAGGAAGAACTGGAAGCAAACATGGCATGAGAGTCAAAAGCATCATAAGCATTACAACTCCTATAAGACTGTTTTCTATCATGGTACATAAACGCATGGTTCTTTTTAGCACTTCTAGCCATAGGAGCCTTCCCTTTCTCCTTGGCGGAGATGGGAGCCTTATGGCTTGTTAAGTCCTTGTCTTCCCTCTTGAAGCCAAGTCCATCCTTAATTGAGGGGTGTCTACCAGTCGTGTAGGCATCCCTTGCAAATTTTAGCTTGTCAAATTCATTTTTGCTAGTCTTAAGTTGGGCATTAAGACTAGCCAATTCATCATTTAATTTGGAAATTGAAGCTAGGTGTTCACTACAAGCATCAATGTCAAAATCTTTACACCTCTTGCAAATCATAACATGTTCTACACAAGAGTTAGGTTTACTAGCTATCTCTAACTTAGCATTCAAACCATCATTCATGCTCCTTAAGCTAGAAATTGTCTCATGGCAAGAAGATAGTTCACAAGAAAGCATTTCATTTCTTTTAACTTCTAAAGCATAAGATTTTTGTGCCTCTACAAATTTGTCATGCTCTTCATATAAAAGGTCCTCTTGTTTTTCTAAGAGTCTATCCTTTTCATTCAAGGCATCAATCAATTCATTAATCTTATCTACTTTAGTTCTATCCAATCCCTTGAACAAACTAGAGTAATCTATTTCTTCATCACTAGACTCATCATCACTAGAAGAATCATAAGTGGCATTGTTTCGATTACAGACCTTCTTCTCCTTCGCCATGAGGCATGTGTGACGCTCGTTGGGGAAGAGAGATGACTTGTTGAAGACGGTGGCGGCGAGTCCTTCATTTTCGGAGTCGGATGACGAATCATCCGAGTCCCACTCCTTGCCAAGATGTGCCTCACCCTTAGCCTTCTTGTATGCCTTCTTTTTCTCCCTCTTGCTCCCCTGTTCCTGGTCACTTTCATTATTGGAACAGTTAGCAATAAAATGACCAATCTTACCACATTTGAAGCATGAGCGCTTCCCCTTTGTTTTGGAATTGCTTGGCTGTCCCTTGCGACCCTTTAGCGCCGTCTTAAAGCGTTTGATGATGAGGGCCATCTCTTCATCATTTAGTCCAGCCGCCTCAACCTGCACCACCTTGCTAGATAGCGCCTCCTTGCTTCTCGTTGCCTTGAGAGCAATGGGTTGAGGCTCATGGATTGGACCGTTCAACGCGTCGTCCACGTACCTCACCTCCTTGATCATCATTCGCCCGCTTACGAATTTCCCAAGGACTTCTTCGGGCGACATCTTGGTGTACCTAGGATTTTCACGAATATTGTTCACCAAATGTGGATCAAGCACAGTAAAGGACCTTAGCATTAGGCGGGCGACGTCGTGGTCCGCCATCGCGTGCTTCCGTAGCTCCTTATTTTGTTGATAAGGGTCTTGAGCCGGTTGTATGTTTGGGTTGGCTCCTCACCCCTTATCATTGCGAATCTTCCAAGCTCGCCCTCTACCAACTCCATTTTGGTGAGTAAGGTGACGTCGTTCCCCTCATGTGAGATCCTGAGGGTGTCCCAGATCTGCTTGGCATTGTCCAAGCCGCTCACCTTATGATACTCATCCCTGCACAAAGAGGCTAACAACACAGTAGTAGCTTGTGCGTTTCTATGAATCTGCTCATTGATAAACATAGGACTATCCGAGCTATCAAATTTCATTCCACTTTCCAAAATCTCGCATATGCTCGGATGGAGAGAGAATAGGTGACTACACATTTTGTGGCTCCAAAATCCGTAGTCCTCTCCATCAAAGTGAGGAGGCTTGCCAAGTGGAATGGAGAGAAAATGAGCATTTGTACTTTGCGGAATACGAGAGTAGTCAAAAGAAAAGTTCGAATTAACCGGTTTCCTTCTCTCGCAGTCGTTGTCGTCGTTGTCCTTTTGGGAAGAAGTGGACTCATCACTGTCGTCGTAGTAGACGATCTCCTTGATGCGTCTTGTCTTCTTCTTCTTCCCATCTTTGCGTCTGTGGCCCGAGCCCGAGTCGATAGGCTTGTCATCCTTTGGCTCATTGACGAAGGACTTCTTCTCCTTGTCGTTGATCACGATTCCCTTCCCCTTAGGATCCATCTCTTCGGGCGATTAATCCCTTCGTGAAGAGAACGGCTTTGATACCAATTGAGAGCACCTAGAGGGGGGGGGGGTGAATAGGTGATCCTGTAAAACTTGAAACTTAAGCCACAAAAACTTGGTTAAGCGTTAGCACAATAATGCCAGGTGGCTAGAGAGGAGTCTCAACAAAACACAATAACCACAAAGATACCAATCACAAAGATGGCACGATGGTTATCCCGTGGTTCGGCCAAGACCAACGCTTGCCTACTCCATGTTGTGGCGTCCCAACGGACGAGGGTTGCAATCAACCCCTCTCAAGCGATCCAAAGACCCACTTGAATACCACGGTGTTTTGCTTTGCTTTTCTTAATCCCGTTCGCGAGGAATCTCCACAACTTGGAGTGTCTCGCCCTTACAACGATGTTCACAAAGAAGCACGGAGTAAGGGAGGGATTAGCAACTCACACAAGACACAAAGATCACAGCAAATACACACACACAAGACCCAGACTTAAGCTCAAAAGACTAGCACACTAGAACGGAGCTCAAATCACTAGACTGTCGAACAAGTGCGCAAGAATGAAGTGTGAGTGATCAAGAGTGCTCAAGGAATGCTTGGTTCTCTCCTCCATGCGCCTAAGGGTCCCTTTTATAGCCCCAAGGCAGCTAGGAGCCGTTGAGAGCAATCCAGGAAGGCAATTCTTGCCTTCTGTCGCCTGGCGCACCGGACAGTCCGGTGCACCACCGGACACTGTCCGGTGCGGATTTCCTGCCTTATTTGGCGAAGCCGACCATTGGCAGCCTTGGAGCCGTTGGCGCACCAGACACTATCCGGTGCACACTGGACAGTCCGGTGCCCCCTCCCGACCGTTGGCTCGGCCACGTGTCTCGCGCGGATCGCGCAGCCAACCATTGGCCCGGCCGACCGTTGGCTCACCAGACAGTCCGGTGCACACCGGACAGTCCGGTGAATTATAGCCGTACGCCGTTAATTCCTTCCCGAGAGCAGCTAGTTTGCCTGAGCTAGCCTGGCACACCGGACACTGTCCGGTGCACCACCGGACAGTCCGGTGCACCCAGACCGAGCTGACTTTGGCTTGAACAGAGCCATCTCATTTCCAATTCAATCTTTCCTGTTTCCAGCACTTAGACACAATACATTAGTCCATAAAACAATGTACTAAGTCTGGAAACATACCTTTTGACATGATTTGCACTTTGTCCACCACATTGCATAGATCAACACAAAAGCACTTGCGTTGGCACTTAATCACCAAAATACTTAGAAATTGCCCAAGGGCACATTTCCCTTTTAGTTGCAACTTGAGCGTTAGGAATTTTCTGTAGTACTCGTGAAGGGTTTCCTTCTCTTGCTGCTTGCAGAGGGACAACTCGGCCAGGGCGTCAGTATCAGGTCGGTACCGTTGAAAGTTGACCAGGAACTTGTCGCGGAGTCCTTTCTAGCAATCGATGGATAGTGGCAGTAACCTGGTGTACCAAGTCAAGGCCGGGCCTTCGAGCGCATTGATGAAGGATTTGGCCATTGTGGCGTCGTCCCCTTCAGACGATGAGATGACAAACTGGTAGCTCATGATGTATTGTGCCGGGTCGGTACTGCCGTTGTATTTGGGGTGGGTGCTAGCCCTGAAGTTGGCGGGCCAAGGCGATGCTTGGAGTTGCGGAGCCCAGGGTCTTCGCTCGTCGAGGTAGTTGATCCCTTGGAAAGCTGCAGCGGGTGGAATGAAGGGCCACGCTATGGTATGAATGGGTCTCTGGCTTGGACGCGCTGCTAGAGGGGTGCTAGCGGTGCAAGCGAGCCATGCTGCAGATTGTACTGGCCCTCGCCCTGCATGAGCGTGATCTCTTGCTCTAGCTCCCGAGCTCTCTGCTCCTCATCTTGTATCATCTTACGCACCTTGGCTTGCATAGTGACACGTTGGCGCTTGGCCTCGAGGATTTCTTTCTGCTTTTGGAGGTTGTGGTTCTTGATGCGCAGGGCCCTCACCTTTAGCTGGTCTTCGGCTGAGATGCCGATGATTTCTCCGTCTTCTATTGTGTCTTCACCCTCTAGTGGAGCGAAGCCTTGGTGGTGCTTACGGTACGCCTCCGGAGCTGCAGGTGCGAAGGGTGCCTTCGGGGGTGGGATGGTCTTGGCGCTGTCTTTTGCTGACAGCTTCATCTTCGAAGGCCTCTTGGGGGTGTTGTCCGTGAGGGCCTTGCCCTTTTTCTCCGCCAGTAGCGCTGCCTTCACCGCTTTGTCGATGGATGGGGCTGCCTTCGAACTAGCTCGCTTGGGGGCCATCGCGGGTTGTTTTTCGTAGCACGAACGGTGGGCGCCAAATGTTGGAACTTGCTCTCCTGGGCAAGTTGATCCAACGGGGAAGTGGAAAGAGTGTTAGCAAAGTTTGTTGTGGGATGACAAAAGCTTCGTTAATCTCCCGTGTGAGGGCACTATACGGGGTTATTTATAGGTACTCGAGGAACCACCTGTCCCTCTCAAAGACGTTTATACCCTCGAGTACCCGGCTTATCCCCAGAATATTCCCACGAGGGGAGGTTACAAACAGTCATTAAAGTAAACCCTATTACAGACGTGACCTAATCAGACCTGAACTCGCGGGCCCATCATCATGGGCCGAATCACACATGGGCCTTCCCTTGTGGTGTGGATGTAGAAAGCCCGTCGACACCAAGCGGGGCCTTCGCCTATGACACCAGAGCGAAGGAGGTCGCAGCGGTCTCCATCCGGATCGTGTTCTCGGCTTGTTTTGGCGTGTTGTGGATGAAGCCTTTGTTTGAGCAACGGAGGAGACACAGGCGTACAGTGAAGGGTAGCGTGTTCGCCTTTGCCCAACAGGGTGCCAGACCCACTTGCTAGTTACCATATCGCGCGTGCCTCATCGCCTCTGATTCCGACCAGTGGGCCCTACTGCAGCCACTCGCGTTCTCGCACCAACGCTGATCAGCGGGCCCCAGCCGTTAGTCCCTGCATGGTGTCATCCCGATGGAAACCTTGCATGCGGCGAAGCTCAGCCCGATCCAGTCCCAAGAATCTTGATGGTAGTTTCAACTAACCGCTCCACCAGCTGGTGGCTCGATGACCCGACCTTTAAGACCATGACCCTAGGCACCTGTGTAGGATCGTTGTTCCCGGTTGTGCGCGCCAGAAAAAGAGGAAAGGAGAGCAGAGCGCCGCCATGAGAGAAATTCCATCTGACCGCCGATTTGACCCTGCAAACCAAACCAAAGAGGGAGCGTAGGGAGCGGGGGAAGGAGCGTGTTGGAGTCCCTCACCGTGGGAGGGCCCAAATAAACAACAATTTCTCATCGGAGTTGTTCATCGTCGTGGAGCCGCCTCGCGCCGTTGGGCAACTCGACTTTGCTTCAATCGTGGGTGAGGACCTCCTTCTCGGATCCGGTATTGTCTAGGCTTCAATTAGCGCTTAGAATAAATTAGAATTGTGCGCCGTGTGCTGGGCATGCCGTGCGCCGGTGGTAGCGCCGCCGTGGGGCCATGTTCTCACCGTCCGATAGGGTGGAGGTGAGGGGTGAGCCAGGGACCATGGATCCTCGATTTGATGGCTAAGATTAGCGCAGCCTTACCCTTTCTTTCACTCGAGCCATGGTCGTTGATCTGGTGATCCTCGGCCAATAATGGGTCGCTAGTGTTTTAAATCGTTGCTGTCGATCTCCGATCGATCGGTCCAGGAGCGGTTTCTGTTACTTAAAAGCCCCATCGTAGATCTCGGATCCGACGATTAGTTTTGTGTATTGGTTCGTTTGGGATCGAGGATAATCCGAGTCATTGGTGGGTGATCGGATGGCTGTGGTTAGGGGATGCCTTGGACCGTGACAGTTTTGGGTATGAGCCCTCGGGGAAGATACAAATAACCCGCCATCCACGGTTGTATTAGAATCATTACCAACAAGTCTCAGTTCTTATAAACCAACACCTGGATTTTCTAGGAATAGTACCCGCCACCCAATACTTCGAGAAAGCAGTAAATAAATTAAAGAAATTGATTTTTAGCATAAAATTTATTCACCAAATTTAGGAAATTCATAACTTCTTTAATTTAGCTCCAAATTGATACATTCCAGTTGCATTAGACTCATATTAATATTGTCTATCAGTTAGTAACCTTATTTTACTATGTAACATAGAGATTAAATCAAGCACTCATTTTGTTTTATATTTAGCACCTAAATATTCAGAAAATCATAACTCTTAAACCGTAACTATGAATTTAGTGGTTCTTGAACCTAGGATCTCATTATGATGCGTAGAATATTATCATGCATCATGTTCTGATGTTTGGTGTGATGTTAATTTCTCCTATGCCATGTCTGTTTGTATTGTTGCGAGTAGACGAGCAAGCAATTGAGGAGCCCGGTACTCAGCAGGTGGAAAATACTGAGCAGGAGCTCATTGAAGGCAATTTGTGCCCTTGACCACTTTTATTTACCCAATAATGTTCTCTATAATCAATTTGGCATGCTTAGGCTTAATTTTGATGGGACCCAGTAGGTCACCTAGTTTGGTCATCTTTATACCTTGTTTACCACTAAACTTTTTGGGTAGTATTTGTTATTACTATATGTGGTTTTGGGTATTAAGATAATTATTATTCATGATCATGCTTTATTATTGTTGTTCTATTCTGTTCAAGATAAGACTATTGTGTTAATTGGAACATGGAGCTTAACTTGAGATAAACGTGCCACCACAAGGGTGGAATGGGGGCTGACTAATTAGGAAAGCTGGTGGAGGTCTACCTTACCCGAAAGGGGCAAGGGCGGTAGGAGAGTTGTTGGTGTAGAAAGGTTCTCTAGTTGATTGTGCTGCGATCGCTCTCCTCAGAAACCATAGCGGGTTTTTTGAAGCTAGTGGAACTTTGTAAAGGCCTCGTAGTGTTACCCTGCCTGGTCTCCTTGGTAGAGATGAATGGGACTTCTAGACCCCTTGGCAATTGGGTAGCATGACTTGTGGGTAAAGGTTACAACCTCTACAGAGTGTAAAACTAGACTTGGTATTTACTTACACCTAGTAACTGCTAATAAAATTTGACCAACTTATTAAAAGAAATGGCCAATTTTAACCCCTATTGTTGATCAGCCTTACACTTCATGATAAGGACATAGCTGCCATTAATACAACCACACCAATGATCACTTCACCATTCGTAGCTAATCAGGGACAAATGACACGAGCTTGTGCACGTAAACTTAATTATAAGGTGAACTCGTTTCTGGCTGCTGAAGCTAATTCTTCTTTAAATGTGGTACTAAAGCCTTGCTACGACTTTATTATGCTCAAGTGTTTGGGAGGTGAACCATCTTGGAGTGGAGAAAACAACAAAGCAATAAAAGCTGTTGCACCCGAGATAATTTCGTAACTGCAGCAAGTGCATGTTAAAGACGACATATCTTTCAACTCCTAAGGTTGTTTAAAGCAAATAAGCACTTGTTAGAAAGGTCTCTTCATCTACTCTCTAGTGGATCAAGAATTAATGAGAGATCAGACACTAAGCGTCCAGAAACTGCCGAGTGAACTCATGCTCTACCCAAGTCAATTTCGTAACTGCAGCATGCACCAAATTAAATGGAGCATAACTTTCCACTCCCAAGGTTATTTAGTGCAAATAACTACTTGTTGGAAAGCTCTCTTCGTCTACTTTCAGGTGCATCAAGAATCAATGATAGAAAACAAACGAGGTGTCCAGAAACTGCCGAGAGAGTTTTGTTCTCCATTAGAACTCCTTTCTATTCCTCTATTTAAGCAACTAGCAGCCACCAAAGAACTTGGGTTTTTGTTTGATGTAGGTTTAGCCTTTGCTACTTCTTTGTAAACGCGTGTATCGGCTAGACCACCCGGATACTTGAAACAGAACCCCAACTCTATCAGATCCGTGAGTGTCTGCTTTTTATCTTGTTCTTGCTTGTTCTCGATTGCTTGCAGGTTCAAGGTTGTTCTTGGCATGGCTAGAGCAGCAACAACAGGAGCCGGTGTAACTATCGTTAAGGCGCAGTACCCTTGTGGTTGTTGTAGTCGGATAGCACAACGTCGACCTCCACCCCAAATCGTAGTTATCAGGAGACGGTGTACCTGTCGCTCAAGGCGCCACACCATCTTGGTTGTGGTAGTCGGGCAGCCAACGTCGTTCTCCAACAAGTTTTCCACCTCCATCATCTCTCATCGAAAGATCAGGCACCCTTCTACCCATTGGGTTTATCACTTCACATGAACTCCCACCTTTGGTGAGTTCATGCACATTATTCCCCACAACTTGTTGAGCTATGATCTTTTGTGAGCTCACCCTTGCGATATATAAACCCCCCACAGGTGAAGAGCAGGTATCCTAGGAGGAAGACTACTACGAGGAGTATGAGCAAGGCTAGGTGGCATCTCCGAGTCAGCTTTATGGCGCCAAGGAATAATTATTAGTTCGCTATATTGTTATCATTTATTTTTGTAAGACACTTCCACAATGTTATAATGTTTGTGACATTTATCTCTATACACTTGGTCATTATATGTGTTGTTCCTCTTTAGCGCACATATGAGACACACCAGATTGGTGTGACAGAGAGAATCTGAACACATCGCAGTCTAGATACTAAAGCTATGCTGACACCGGAAGAAGAGAGCTTGGTTTTGAAGTGGGAGATTATGTTTACCTGACAGTGTCACCAATCAGAGGAATCAAAAGGTTTGGAGTCAAGGGCAAGCTAGCACCTCGATACATCGAACTGTACCAGATTCAGGCAAGACGTGGAGAAGTGGCATACCAACTCAGCCTACCAGAAAGTCTGTCAGCCATGCATGATGTGTTCCATGTGTCCCATCGGAAGAAGTGTTTGCGAGTACTAGAAGAGCAATTGCCAACTGAGGATCTCTAGGTTCAAAAAGACTTAACATACATCGAGAAGCCAACTCAGATTCTAGAGACAGCAGACAGAGTCACTCGAAGAAGCACCATCATGATGTGTAAAGTCAAGTGGGGCCATCATTCAGAGGTAGAAGTAAATAGGGAAAGAGAAGATGATCTGAAAGCTTAATATCCCGAGCTCTTTGCTAGCCAACCCTGAATCTCGAGGGTGAGATTCTTTTTAAGGGGGATAGGTTTGTAACACCCTGAATTTGGGGGTATAAAATTTCTTCTCTAATTCCTACCAAATTCAGGTGTTATCTTTTGTTTCTCTCTCTCTCTTCCTTTTGTTAGAATTATGTCTACTAAGTGGGAGATTAATTATTTCTTTATTGTATCAAAACCTATGGGAGTCATGAAATTATTAGTTCGCTTTATTGTTATCATTAATTTATGTAAGACACTTCCATAATGTTATAATGTTTGTGACATTTATCTCTATACACTTGGTCATTATATGTGTTGTTCTTCTTTGGCGCACATATGAGACGCACCCAATTTTACCCCTTAAATATGGGTGTGACAGAGAGAATCTGAAGACAGCGCAGTATAGATAGTGAAGCTATGCTGACACCAGAAGAAGAGACCTAGGTTTTGAGGTGGGAGATTATGTTTACCTGACAGTGTCACCAATCAGAGGAATCAAAAGGTTTGGAGTCAAGGGCAAGCTAGCACCTCGATACATCGGACTGTACCAGATTCAGGCAAGACGTGGAGAAGTGGCATACGAACTCAGCATACCAGAAAGTCTGTCAGTCATGCATGATGTGTTCCATGTGTCCCATCTGAAGAAGTGTTTGCGAGTACTAGAAGAGCAATTGCCAACTGAGGATCTCGAGGTTCAAGAAGACTTAACATACATCGAGAAGCCAACTCAGATTCTAGAGATAGCAGACAGAGTCACTCGAAGAAACACCATCAGGATGTGTAAAGTCAAGTGGGGCCATCATTCAGAGGAAGAAGTAACTAGGGAAAGAGAAAATGATCTAAAAGCTAAATATCCTGAGCTCTTTGCTAGCCAACCCTGAATGTCGAGGGCGAGATTCTTTTTAAAGGGATAGGTTTGTAACACCCTGAATTTGGGGTATAAAATTTCTTCTCTAATGCCTACCAAATTTAGGAATAATTATTAGTTCGCTTTATTGTTATCATTTATTTTTGTAAGACACTTCCACAATGTTATAATGTTTGTGACATTTATCTCTATACACTCAGATTCTAGAGACAGCAAATAGAGTCACTCGAAGAAACACCATCAGGATGTGTAAAGTCAAGTGGGGCCATCATTCAGAGGAAGAAGTAACTAGGGAAAGAGAAGATGGCCTGAAAGCTAAATATCCCGAGCTCTTTGCTAGCCAACCCTGAATCTCGAGGGCGAGATTCTTTTTAAGGGGATAGGTTTGTAACACCCTGAATTTGGTGGTACATAATTTCTTCTCTAATAATTATTCCTTTTGTTAGAATTATGTCTACTAAGTGGGAGATTAATTATTTCTTTACTGTATCAAAACCTATGGGAGTCATGAAATGTTGCATCATGCTCTGCCTAGATTATTCCTTTTTGTTTGGTGCACATGTTTGAATTATTTGAATTTGAATTATGGTTGAATTTGATTTGAATTCCATGGAGAAAATAAAAGGAAAAGGCATTTAGAAATTCAGGAAAATAAAAAAAATTGTTTTCAGCCCAGATCAGCCTAGCCTGTATTCCCTGACAGGTGGGCCCCGCCTGTCAGTGTCAGCCGCGCCTGCGCGCTCTCACCCTCTGCCTAGTGGGGCCAGCCTGTCGGCGCCAACTTCCCCTCCCTCACGCACTCGCTTCCTCCCTCTGTCCGGTCGGTCCGCCCTGTCAGAGCTAACCGCTCGTTCGTGAGTTCTCTCTCGCTGGCCCGTGGACCCCACCCGTAAGCTCCCTCCGCTTCTCTAACCTCCCGCCCGCACACCTCGACGTGGACGTGCCCACATCACGCTTCTCCCGGCCACCTCCCACGCGCCCGACCCTTTTTCAGTCCGCACCCCCACTCACTCACTCCCCTCGCCCAGTAGCGCCCCTCTACAGAGCTCTCGCACCTCTCCCTCGCACAGCGCATGCCCAAGGAGCGCCATCGTCGTCCGTCGTGACCTCAGGTCCGTTCCGCAGTCGTCATCGAGCCTCTGCCATGTTCGTTACTCCATTGAGCTCCGCGTCCTTGCCATCAACTCAGGACACCTCTTGGTTTGCCCCTGTTGGGGGCCTTCGGCTTCCGAAGGTCCTCAAAAGTATGATTTAACAATGTTTCTGGAGTACAATGTGTGAACAGGTATCTTCAAACCTGAGTTAAAACCACAACGTGAAGAAGCACAGAAGGGGTATGGAGGATGGTACGGAGCCGAAGCTATTTGTAGAAGAGCTTCGGCATGATAGCGGAAAGAGGAAACCGACTTAAAGAGGAAAAGCCTATCTAGACCCCGATAGATTACTATAGAGTTATTATCAAAACCAAAGGGCCTGGATGTAATTTTACATGAGCTGCGACACGTGTCTATAAATAGGTGAACAGTACTCCCGTACTGTTCACGCGGACTTGGCATTCACTTTTGCGTCACGCTTATACTTTTGCTTTCCTTCAAGCCGAAGGTACATTTGTAATTTGTTATCTTTTCTATAATAATAATTCATAGAAATGAGTTAATAATAATATTTAAATATTTATGTTATTTCTCATACTTTATGTGAATCCTTTCTTGTTGTTTGTTGTACTTATGAAGGTTTGTCCTTCATAACCTTAGTTCGGAACTCATTATATCCTAAGGGAAATAATGCTTCGAAGGACGAAGGACTTTAACATTTAACAATTTCTGTGTTGCCTTGTTCTTAATTCATAGTATTTGAGAACAAGTCCCCAACATTGGCGCCCACCTCCGGTGAACTCACTTCCACTTTTCGAGTTTCGAACACCTTCGGCAAACATCGACCTTCTTCATGCCGCCAAAGAAAGCTTCAGCGATAGGGGCTGTGGCTCTACAGCTGCTGGATCCGAACTAGGAGACCCTTTCTCTTCGAGAGGCCCGAAGCCAGAAGAGGAAGGCCACTAGTCCAACGCCCCAGGAGGACGACTTGGACCAAGAGATCAGGACTATGAAGATGCTCCATCAGCAAGTACAAAGGAAGAAGGAAAAGATGGCTCGGCTAGCTGATCTGCAAAGGCAGATAGATGAAGCTTCTGAAGAAGTTCGTCATCTAGCTCAAGATGAGCAGAACCGAAGGCCTCAGCACAGAGAGCTTCATCAAGAGGGCTTCTTCAACGAGGATGACTGGTATGAGGATTTCCATCATGGAAATTTTGCTTTTGATAATGCTTCTCCTCTGTCAGCAGAACTGCAGGCTACACCTTGGCCCCCGTCTTACAAGCCACCCCAGCTTCCCATGTACGACGGACATTCAGACCTAAAGCAGTTTTTGATGAGCTACGAAGCAACCATATCTTTGTATGGTGGCAATACTGCAGTCATGGCGAAGTCTTTCATCATGGATGTCAAGAATGTTGCACAAACCTGGTACTCCTCTCTTCGGCCAGGAACAATCACGTCATGGCAGAAGCTGAAGGACATGCTGATTACCAGTTTCCAAGGGTTTCAAACGAAGCCGGTCACCGCTCAAGCTTTATTCCAGTGCACCCAGCATCACGAAGAATACCTTTAGGGGTATGTCCGAAGGTTCTTGCGTCTGAGGGCACAGGCACCAACGGTGCCCAATGAAATTGTCATTGAGGCCATGATCAAGGGGCTTCGGCCAGGACCTACGGCCCAATACTTCACCAGGAAACCCCCTCGGACCCTGGAAAAGCTGCTCCAAAATATGGATGAATACATCCGCGCTGATAATGATTTTCGTCAAAGAAGAGAGGAAGCTTACAGGTTCTCCGAAATGACCAGGGGCTTCGGAGGGAGAATCCACCCAAGACATGTGAGATCAATCCATTCCACTCAAAATGATGACAGAGGAAGCCAGCAACAGCGGCCATAATACTCCTCTCAGGCTTCGGGGCAACAACAGAGCTATCTTCGGCCGCCAGCTCCAAGGGGCAGAGGCGCCAGGGGCTTCGGAGGAAGATTTGGGGACCAACCCAGGAAAATTTATTGCTTATTCTGCGGTGAGGACAAGGGCCATACTAACAGGATGTGCCATGTCACCATCCAGAAACAGAAAGATATAGCAGAAGCTGCAGCCCAATAGAGCCAGCCGAAGCAAGTTATGCATACTACTTCATATCACTCACCGTACATTCCAGAGTATGTGGGTAACCATCCTGCAACTTCTGTTGCTTCGGCAAGCCAACCTCAGGTGTCTTGGCAACAACCTCCACCTCCACCACCAATGCAACGAGGCCAGCAGCCAGAAGGGAGCCAGCACACTCATCAGCAACGAGACTTCAGAGAGGAGTCCGAAGCTCGCACAGTCAACAGTACTGTGCCAGAGTCAAAGCACATCTACTAGAAGATATCCTACCTTGGCAACAGTTCTTGCATTCGTTTTCATTTTTCGTTTAAATAAGGAACAATCATTAAAGCTTAAGTTTTTCTTCTCATTTGCAATTTTTTGTAACAGCTTTGTTTATTACCATAGTGAAAATATATCTTCTCCATAGATTTACGGAGTCAGAAAAATTGCCGAAGCTCGGTCTTAAGAGCTCGTGATTACAGAAAGTATCTCCGAAGATACAAAAAAGTCGTTCTACGGAACGCAGCGTAAGTTGTCAAAGCTACTAAAAGTCGTTCCTAAGGGAGCGCAGCGTAAGTTTTCTGCTCAAAAGTCGTTCCAAAGAGAATGCAGAGCTTACAGCGAAAAATAAACGCTGATTCCACTGAAGTAAAAGGTGAAGAAGCACCTAAGGGAGGCTAACAGCGAAAAATAAACGCTGATACCGCTGAAATAGAAGGCGAAGAAGCTCCTAAGGGAGGCTTACAGCGAAAAATAAACCCTGGTCTTCGGAAAATATCATTTTGCATAACATCACATCATCACATCATTTGCATAGCATAACATCATACATCATATTGCATCAATGACGCAAGAAGGGGGTCCAATGGTTTTCTTCGGAGATTGTTTTGAAGAAGCAGTGCCAAGGCATAAAAATAATCATTGAAGAAGCATACCTACGTCAAACTCTAAAAAGATTGGATGTTTTTATGAAATATGGATATTCTTCACGAAGCATGAAAAGAAGGGAAGGTGTTTTTTCGCCGAAGTCTCAAAAACAGTATGTACATAAAGTTTCATGCATCGTAAAGAATTGAGTTACAAGCAGCTTATATATTACATTCAAGATTATGAAAATATTACACACTTTGTCCAGCAAATATTACATTCTAAATGTCTTTACAATAGTAGCTAATCTTCTCTTAAGACCACTTCCGCAACTTCGTTTAATAGTTGATCAACAACATTATCCATAATAGCTTTGGCCATTTTTCTAATTTCGTCGTCCCCCTTTGCGTTGGGGTCCGCCAATGGCTCGGCGGGCTCTGGGGGAGAAGATAGTGCGGCTGTGTTACAAAGTGTAAATAAGTCCGAAATCATATAATTACAACATAATGTTAAAAACTAGTAGTCAATACATATTCGCCTCTCGAGATCCGCACTTTTCTCAGCGGCCTCTGCTACTTTTCTAGCGCCGTGAATACCTTTTTCACTTTTCCTTATAATTTCTTGAGCCATCTCCCGGCTGCCATTTTCCCAGATGTCGGTGAAAAATTTTCCACCAACCAAGCTTGCTTCGGCCGAGGGATCTTTTATATCTTCAGTAGATAAGGCGGCCTCGGTATGCGCCAAGGATTTCACATGATCGCAGCCTCTTCTCTCCAAAATAGTGGCAATCCCTCTAGCACCCTAGAAGGCACATATGTCTCCGCGACCATTCAAAACTTCCTCAAAAGCTTTGGCTTCGTGGCTGGTCCACTCAATTGGGCCCTCGGGGTCGCCTTTTACGAAATTTTCCTCGCTTGAATACGTGCCAACGCTAGCGAAGCTAGTTTTTATTTTCTTAACACACTCTATAGACTTTTCATAACACCTTTCCTTGGATCCACGAAGTTCTTCAACGTTTTTCTCTAAATGATTTGCCCATTGTTCACTAATTTCTTGTTTAGCTTCTGCAACTGTGCATTTTTCTTTAGCTTCGGCTAACTGTTTCCGAAGATCCTCAATTTCGCGCTTCTGGGCCTCAGCTTGAGCTTTGAAAGCAGCCTCGTCTTCTTTTATTTTATTCACCAACGAATGTAATATTTTATCTTTTTTGAGACCTTCGTTCCTTAGTGCAATTACTTCGGAACGAAGGTTGTTCAAGGCTATGGTATACCCTTCATCTTCGGCATCTTTTTGTGCCCTGAGGGCATTGCTAAGTATAAGGCCCTGCAAAAAATGCGCTAATAAGTTTAAGAAAATGAAAAATTTTGGCTTCAAAAAATAATACAAAAATCTCATTTTCTCACCTTTAAACTATTATATGCTAAGCTGTCGGCCAGCTCGTCTTTTGACAACACAGAAAGACCGTCTTCTAATGTCGGGAATCCGAAGCTCTTGCTCATCTCCCGACAGACAGAAATCTCCTTGCTATCAGGGAGACAATACAAGAAGTCTTCTTCTCCGCTGCCGTTGAATATCAGCGCCCCTTTTGGATATTTCAATTTTTGCGCATAGAACTGAGCTTCTCGTTTTTCTTTTTCAGTCAAATTTTTACCCGAAGCATGACGTAAGACATAGTCGGGAGTTTCGGAAGATGCTTCGGGAATAGGGATGGCGTTTTTCCCAGATAAAATTTCTTCTACAGATTCTTTTTCCGTTTCTTTTCTCTTGGCAGGCTCTGAAAGCCCAGTTTTGGTTTCCGCTTGACTTTTGGCAGCTTCAGCCTCAATTTGTATCTTTGGAGCTTCGATAGCTATCTTCGTAGTAGAGCTTGAAGATTTTATTGTTTCTAGCACATCTAATACGTTAACCATTCTCTTTCTCTTGGGAGTTGTTGTAAGGTCCTTCTGTGCCTTCAGCATTGGCTTTGGCACCTCAACTCTTGCTGAAGGACTTAAAACTTCCGATGACTTTGCCTCTTCAGCCCTTGGTTCTTCCATTTTTTCCATTACCGGCATTGCAGCCGGCTCTTCAATATTCTGCAGATGAATAGGCTCTTTAGCTTCAGTGGCCGAAGAGGTCTCACTGACAAATCAGGCACTGTGGCTGGCTCAATATAGCGTGGCCGGTGCGTAAGAACATTCATATTTTTTCTCTTTGGCGCTGGCTCACTAGGAGCGGCCAAAGCAACTTCCTTCACAGAAGTCGTACCTTTTCTTTTTTGCCCCCGTATTGGGTAACGGTAGTCAGGATAGACGAACCCAATAGCATCAAAAACACGGTTGAGCCTTTTCTTCTTCTGGCCTTCGAAGGCCGTAGATAGTGCAGTATCTTCCACCTTCGAATATGGCCCAAACAGTTCATCGCTTGTAGCTTCAATACATTTCAACCAATCATCATCTGGTTCAATAAATTTACCCTCATATCTGAAGGTGTATTTCAACCTAACTAGACCACCTTCGTCAGGTTTGCTGATGGTCTCCTTTGGCATTTCCCACTTTTCTAAAAGTGGCCACACTCTGTAGGCTATGTGTTCCTGGATCAAATCTCTTGTCCCGATGAAAGAACAAACTACGCCGAAGGCCCTCTGGCATTCTTCGGCTGCTTCATCCATATCCACCTTCGGTTTCCGAAGGCCGAAACGCTGCTAGATAGGGCGCATGATGATATCTTTAATATCTTCTCGTGCCTTCAAATCGTTTTTCACATAGAACCATTCCTTCATCCAGTCTCCAAGCCATCTCTTTCGAAATGTTGGCACGGGGCAGTTTGACCCAGATCGAGCACCGAAACTATAGCAGCCAAAATTGTTATGATATTGTTCTTTACCCCAGGGTTTCGTCTCATATAATAGCTCATGCATATTGCAGAAACTTTTTGCATTTGGCTCCAAACCTTGGCTCTTCATGGCCCATATGAAAATTCCCATCCTTATGATTGCTTCGGGAGTAATTTGATGTAAGCAGATTTCAAATATCTTCAAAACTTCAACCACGAAACTGCTTAGAGGGAACTGAAGCCCAGTCTTGAAGAAGCTTCGGAAGATCACGACTTCATTTCCCTCGGGAGTAGGACAAGTCTTCTCTCCTTTGTTAGCCCTCAAAATAGACAAATCCCGAAAATACCTAACCCTCATATTGACAAGATGGCTTTGCTTAATGGTTGATTTTCCAAAAACTGCGTGGCTTGGCCGCCAGGGTCGATCTTCCGAGTCTTCCCCCCCACTTTCTGCATCATAACTGTCACTATCACCAGTATCTTCAGACAAACCTTCCAAAATTTCCCTTGTAATCTTTTCTGTATTTGTCTTTGATATTGATTCAAGAAAGCCAAGATTCTTCTCCACAAGAAGGCTCAGCTTTGTTTCAGCAACAGCTTTCTTATCTTCAGACATCTTCAGAGGTGCTGAAAAACCACTCTTGAATACGAAGCTTAAAAAAACTCAAAGCCAAGAAAGTGTTGGTGCCCAAGGGCTAAAAATTGGGCAAGCAAAAAGCAGATGGCAAGGGAGTGTGTCAAATGAATCCGCGATATGCTCCTATTTATATGCCAAGTACGTCGAAAACTGAAGGGTCCCGCTTGTCAGTGGTTGTTGCTATTCTAGCAAAGGGAAGGTGTTTTTTCGGACCTTCGGCTCGGGGCCTTCGTCCATATCGCAATCTGAATTTATCATTCTAACAAATTAATATTGCGAGGGGCTACTGTTGGGGGCCTTCGGCTTCCGAAGGTCTTCAAAAGTATGATTTAACAATGTTTCTGGAGTACAATGTGTGAACAGGTATATTCAGACCTGAGTTAAAACCACAACGTGAAGAAGCACAGAAGGGGTATGGAGGATGGTATGGAGCCGAAGCTGTTTGTAGAAGAGCTTCGGCATGATAGCGGAAAGAGGAAACCGACTTAAAGAGGAAAAGACTATCTAGACCCTGATAGATTACTATAGATTTATTATCAAAAGCAAGGGGCTTGGATGTAATTTTACATGAGCTACTCCCGTACTGTTCACACGGACTTGGCATTCGCTTTTGCGTCACGCTTATACTTTTGCTTTCCTTCACGCCGAAGGTACATTTGTAATTTGTTATCTTTTCTACAATAATAATTCATAGAAATGAGTTAATAATAATATTTAAATATTTATGTTATTTCTCATACTTTATGTGAATCCTTTCTCGTTGTTTGCTGTACTTATGAAGGTTTGTCCTTCATAACCTTCGTCCGGAACTCATTATATCCTAAGGGAAATAATGCTTCGAAGGACGAAGGACTTTAACGTTTAACAATTTCTGTGTTGCCTTGTTCTTAATTCATAGTATTTGAGAACAAGTCCCCAACAGCCCCTACCCCCTCTATTCCCCTCTATTCGCGCTTACCGGACTCTTTGCCATGCAGCCGTGTCACCGCCGGCATCGACTCAGGGCCCCGCTCTGTTCTCGTCGTTGCTCAAGAGCTCCAGAACCGTCTCTCGAGGTAACCCAACTCCCCATGCCCTTGATTTCCCATTCCCTGCCTTGTTGCTCGCGCAATCGCTTGCCAGAGTAGGCTAACGCCACCGCCGGTTCTCTCTACCGCAGACCGGTACCCTCCGGTGCCTCTGCGCCGATGTCGTGCCCACGTCCACGTTCGCCGTATCACCCTAAAACTGCCTGGGACCCCCAGCATGGCCGCGCCCTCACCACTGGTGAAACTACACAGTGGAGTCGGGCGGCGCGGCCGCTGGCAGCCTAGCAAATCCGCCCAGGCTTGTCATTAGATCTCGGGCGTCCATCTGAGATCTGATGGCCTGGCTTTAAATAAACCAAATATGATCCTAGTCATCCGATGGAGATCTAGCCGCTTGGGCGTGCGCCCTGCCCGCGTCCCTACACCTAGGCCCTTTCGGTCAGCCAGTCCCGCCCTAGCACGGCTGACAACCCTGGACCGCCTGTCAGCGCTCGTCTGCGCGCTCGCGCTCAGATCTGACCTCAGTTGTTTGTCTGCAATGGCTGAGAACACTTCGTACCCCTTCGTGTGCTCTTTTTGTTAAAGAGACCCTCAGCTTTTTAGAAATCAACCCGTCGTCCGTAGTTTTTGCGCTCAAGCCCCTGAGTTTGAAGAGAAGCCCCTGGACTTTATTTTTATCACAGAAATAGGCCTAATTTTGTATTTTGAATTCCAAAACTTGTTTATTTCATATCTTTTGCATATGAACTCCAAATTGGGTGGTTCAAATTGCAAAATGTTCATAAGATTATTCTCGATCTGTTTAAGTTATAATCTTTCACTGTCTGCATGTATTAATTTTTGTCTAGGTTATAGGTGCATGTAAAGTAATGGTTTATTTATTAAAAAGGGAAAACACTAGTGATAATTAAGTGATTAACTTTGTGAAGTTAATATCATGTAATATATGGTCTCATCTCGGTAATAACTTCAATTTGGTAATTAATTCATTAAGGAAATGAGGTTAAGTTATGTAATCTATTGAGATAAGCAGTACTTAGAGAACCACCAACCATTAGGTGTATTAGTCCACCCTTGGACCTAGACTTCACTTTTGTATTTATACTTTTATTTTGAACTTGTGTTCACTTGGTTGGGCATGTTTGATGTACTGTTTCTTTGTCATTATCTAAATGTGTTGAATGCATGATCGTGATCGCTTTGCATAGACAACAAGCAATCCGTGATTCCTGAGTGTATTGTTGGAGACTTCCCTGAGAAGCAACCTGGTGAAGGAAAGTGTCCTCTGACCCATTATGTCCTACTTACTTTATAATTCATTGTCCCTAATTGAAACCTAAGGATTGACTAGTTTTTATTCACCTTGTCCTTGATTACCTTTTGAGTTATTATAGTTAGCTTCATGCTATTACTCTACTTTAATCAACGAACATGATGTGAATATTTATGATACGATGTTGTTATCTTGATTATAATGATGAATTTGTGATACCTTAGGGGACTCGGGCTATTTCCTGAGTACCTCTCCGTAAGGACCTATTCATTGAGAGACCACCCGGGATAACAGTACAACCATGAGGGTGGAATGGGACGCCCTTAGCTGATTAATTAGAGAAACTTGAGGTGTAGTCGGCTTCGTCGTAGGGCCGTCAAAGGGGTCCGAGCACAGTACTTCCTCTGCCGAGGCTGGTTGATGAGGTTCTTTCGATTTGGTTTTGTTAGTCACCCTTCCTGTGGGGAGAAGTACTGTGTTTATCAAACTTGAGAAACCTAACGAGCGACTACAACCTCTGGGAAATCTTTGTGAAGGCTACGTAGTGAATCCATGGCCACTCACCTCGGTAGTGAAGATCGGGTCTGTACAACCCAGGCTAGAAAGGGATCACCACTCGTGGGTAAAGTGTGCAACCTCTGCAGAGTGTTAGAAACCGGTATATTAGTCGTGCTCACGGTTAAGAGCAACCTTGGGATCCTCTTTGATTAGAATAATTTTTGGATACTTTTATGTTGATGGTAAATGGTGATGATTATAACTATGGTTTCTGGTATTTCCTCTAGGAGGGAGTACTTTTGGGTAATAAATGGGTTTATTACTAAAACTTGGCTTTCTACTAGTAATAAATACCTGACCAACTAAAAGCAACTACTTTAACCTTAACTCTACATACATCTAGTCCACTTTAGCCAAACGGAACATTTGCTGAGTACATTGATGTGTACTCACCCTTGCTTTAAACCCCCCAACCCCAGGATTTCCCCACTGTAATCAGTGCTCAGGAAGAGATGAAGGTCACAAAATGGTTCGAATTAAGAACAGGGCAACACAAAATGTTAAATGTTAATGCCATTCGTCCATTGAAGCATTATTTCCTCGAGGATATAATGATCATCGAACGAAGGTCATGAACAAAGGTCACGAAGGTCATATCTTCGTGACCAGAACTATGAAATAATGAAAGATAAAACATAAAATCTGAAATCTGAAAGAATAATATGTCAAAACACATAAACTTATTCATATATTTCATCATACAAACTTAAATATTAAAATATAACATTTAATTACATTTATACCTTTGTCTTGACAGAAGGCAATAATCTGAGTGTCGCATGCAAGCGATTACAAGATTGCGTGAAAAGTACGGGGGTACTGTTCATCTATTTATAGGCACAGGACGTAGCCTGTGGGAAATTACTTTCATGCCCTTTACAAATGCTTACAATTATAATACAAGCTATCATGGGTCGATTGGTCATTTCATCTTTAAGTCGGTTCACTCCTTCATCTTGAGACATGCCACTATGCCGAAGCTTTATGGGTGATAGCTTCGGCACTGCTTTTGAGAGGATCAGCCGAAGGTGTATCTTCTTTCAGGATCTTCGGCGACGAAGCATACCCCCAATAGTAGCCCCTTTGCGGTGCTAGATCGTTTTTCGTAACGAGCTTGAACCGTGAAAAAATCTCAAAGGCTTCGAAATGTCGAAGGTCCAAAAAACACCTTCCCTGAGCTCATTGCTGAGAAACGATTAAAATATTTGGAGCGCAAGGTGTCCCACCATGCAGCGGGTACGAACGATCTGGTAATTCACTTGCCAGGCACCGAGTGGTCCATCGTTCAGTGGGTACGGGCGACTGCTCAGCGGGTGCAGGCGAATTGGCGATTCACCTTCCCACCTGCAGCACTATATAAACAGACGGGTAGGTGTGGAGTTACCACAGCATTCATTGCCATTGCACTGTTGTGCTATCAAAAAATTTGACCACAGCCGAAGCTTGCTCACTATATTCTGAACCGAAAGATCATCTTGCTCTAGCTTCGTGACAAGAAAGAGCTTCGGCAAAGATAAAAAATTTCAACTTCGTCAAAACGCAAAAAATTCAACATCAAATGGCCAGGGTACGCTCGACAGCTAGAGTTACTCGTGATGGAGACGAAGCCGAAGCTGCTGAAACTGCTCCGATCTCCGAAGTTATGAGGCGGTCGGTATTGGTTGTGACTGAAGGCGCTGCTGACGAAGAATCACCCGCTGCTGAAACTGAGCAGGCGGATATTGAAGAGGGTGATGCTAATGAAGGAGAGATTGATTATGATATTATTATGCCATCGAAACCCAGCCATCTGGATTTTGGGAAATCAAATGTGTCTGAAGATGATATGACTATGATGACGAAGCTAGGCTACTTCAAGGAAGCCGATAAGGGGTTGGTTCGCTTTGGCGGGGAAGAGACTATCCCGAAGCGGAAAAATGATGAAGTTGTAGTTTTTAAGAGCCTCTTCAAAGCAGGGTTGAGATTTCCTCTGCATGGAATGATTGCAGAGGTCTTGGAAAAATTCGGGATTTATCTTCATCAGCTAACCCCCAATGCCATTGTTAGGCTCGGCGTGTACATCTGGGCTCTCCAAAGTCAAGGGGTAGAGCCGCTCGCTGATGCATTCTGCCGAGTACATGAACTTCATTATCAGACGAAGGCTAGAGAAGACGGATTGCATGAGAACTTCGGTTGTTATAATTTTGCTTATCGGAAGGATATGAAGACACCGGTGGTCAGCTAACGCACTAAATGGCCGACCGGTTGGAAATCTGAATGGTTTTTACGTTAAAAATGATGAAGAAAAGGAGAAGCTAGTTCAAAGCCCGCTGAAGCTTATCTTCGGGCTGACTAGACCTCAATGCAACATGACACCGGGGGATCCATGCCAAGATGTTGTGTATCAGTTTATAATTGTGTCTGAACACATTGCGTCTAGGGACTTAGTCCAGGAATACCTAGCCAACAGAGTGTTCCCAATGCTGAAGAAGTGGGGTATGCCGAAGCTTGAAGAAGAGAAGAAAGAGGGTGAACTCGTTCGTCTGCCTTATCAGTTTAGGTTCAAAAAACACTTCAAGGAACCCTACCAAGAATGGCTGGACACGATCGAAGTTATGTGTAACGAGATTTTAGGGAACTATACGAAAAAAGAAGATCAGTTGATGACTGCAGCCTTCGGCTCCCGACCAAAGCGAAGATTGAATCGAGTAATGGATGCTCCACATTTTGAATATCCTGATTATGAGCGGTTGAACAAGGGCGCCGAAGGGCAGAAAAGAAAAAGAGTTGTTAGTGTTGTGGGCAGATAGGCCGCTAGAATGGTAAAAGAAGATGAAGAAAAACTGAAGAAGAGGAAATTGAGCCTTGAGCCGACGACGGTTGCTCCGAATAAGAGAAAAGCTGCAGCTCTGAAGCAGAAGGCGACTAATATTGAAGAAGAAACTCCTGCATCACCTTTTGCTACCGATGTGGCAGAAATTCTAAAGGTAATGACTGAATCCTTGCCTATCAAGCTAAGGCCACTGGCGCCACATCTGACGAAGCTTTTTCAGAAGAAGAAGGAGCCTTCGATAGCGAAGAAGGCAGCTGGGCCGAAAAAACAAAGAATTATTACTATGACAGAAGCTATCAAAGAGACACCACGACCAGCTTCGGCTTCAAAAGCACCAGCTGTTGAGAGCGCTACAGCTATCGAAGCTGCATCGGCCGAAGCTGCAACTGCCGAAGCTAAACCTGTTGAAGATGCAAATCTAGAAAGCACACTTTCTAACATTGATAAGATACTTCTGGACATGGCCACAGAAGAAGCTGCTGCAGCCGCTAAAGAAACCATGGCTACAGCACCTGAGAAGGAGAAGGAAATAACTGAAGATGCTTTGGAAGAAAAAAACTTTTCAAAACTTAATTGGGCAAGAATTGTCGAAGGCTGAGAAAGAAGAGTTGAGAGAATACGCCATATCCTGCGGGTATCAACCAGGGGCACTACTCTTCGGCGGTGTTCACGATGAAAGGCTAGGCTGCGTCCGAGATCAAACCGGAGCGAAGGTTATCAGTACTCTATCAAAGAGTATTAGTTTCCCGAAGCTTGAGACAGACATTAGCCGCTACCGACGACAGCACATCGTGGGTAGTTTATTCTATTCCAATTTCAAGGTAAAAAACTTTTCTTCAACTTTTTATTATCTTTAACAACGAAGGTGTTTTCTAACGAAGGTTGCTTGTGCACATAGTATGCTATTGAGTAAAGCTTTGAGAATGCAACAAGATCTTGAAGATAAAAAACATGAAGTTATAATTAAGGGTTTAGAAAGCAAAATAAAAGATCAAGCAGCTGCTCTTGAAAAGAAGGATTTCGAGCTTCAGACAACAGAAGGTTTATTGGCAGAAGCTGAAGCTAAAATTGCAAAGTTAAAAACGGAGCTTCTCTCAATGTCAGAAAGCTTCGAACAGGAAAATCAGAAGTTTAATGCAAAATTTGAGACTGAGGTCGAGAAAAGTTCAAATTTGCAAAAATCATTGACAGAGCTTCAAAACTAATGTCTAGAGTTCAGTAGCCGATGTGTACAACGGCTGAAGCAAATCTTCAATTCGGTTGGAGCCAGCTGTGAAAAATTTAGTCCTTCAACTGAAGACCTGCCAGGGGCCTTCTAACATATCGAGGGTGAAGTTGATGCCCTTGATGAAATTATAGCCAGACATGGTGATTTCTGTGCCCTGATAGCTTCTCGGGGCACGGCTGTCACCTTCCTGAAATCTGGTTGCACACATGGAAAGATTGTCAATAGACCCAACTTTAGTTTATCACTAGCAGATCTGGTTGATATTCCCAGTCTTGCTCGAAGCATAGGAAACAGATTTATAAAACTAGTATGGACGAAGGGTGGACGAAGCATAGCTGGTGACAAAGCTCGAAGTCATCTTAAGCCAGTATCAAAATCATACCTTGTGCTTACCTTTTCTTTTGAACTTGAATTTTCCTTACAATACTTTAATATGTACAGGATGACGAAGCTGAGGAGCAAGATGACGAAGCTGAAGAGCACAAAGCCAAAGCTTAATAGACGATCTGAAGCTCAATAGATAATGATGAAGCTTGAAAAGATAGCTGTGGAAAAAACTCTAAGAACTCTTGTAATAACCTTTGTAAAGAATATTGTAATTTAAGAATTAGATTTTACTCTGTAAATTTTGTCCATACCTTGTAATATATTTTTACCTTTCCATCAATGTATGAAGTGCTTCGATGTGAACGAAACTAGCATTTTTTGAGCCGAAGGCGAAAAACACCTTCCCTTCTTTTCGTACACAACGAAGCATGAAACTGCTTCTTTTTCTTTTTGTCAAAGCCTTATCTTTAGAGCCGAAGCATCCGCCTGTGTTATGATGATGATGATCCTATGTATGTCTAAATGAATGTTTATGAATGCAAATGTATGATGTAATGTGTCGTGCAAATGAATGTCCAAACACACGCATACGAAGCCACAACCATAGCCTTCATTCCCTTGGGAATGACTGAAGTCTTTTTGCTGTTTATTTTTCGGCTTCACCGCTTATTTTTTGGTGTATCAGTGCTAACTTTTCGCTATAAGTTCTGCATCCCCTTAGGAACGTCTTTTGAACTTCTTCGCCTTCTATTTCGGAGATATCGCGTTGACTTTTCGCGCTTCGCCTTATATTTCGACGGTATCAGCGTTGACTTCTCGCTGTAAGCTCTGCATTCCCTTGGGAACGACTTTTGAGCAGAAAACTTAGGCTGTGCTCCCTTAGGAACGACTTTTTTTAGCTTCGTCGTGCTCTGCATCCCCTTAGGGACGACTTTCGAGCTTCTCCCTATTTTTTCCTTTTTCCCTGCACTCGATGGTGCATGCTCAGTTTTTACATTTACATATTTGGGGGATTTTGCTCTCGTAGAGCTGAATAAGAAAAGGAGAAATTACATGCTATGGCCCCATTAAAAACCTTTCTCCCCTTTGGAAAGGAAAAGGGTGCCATAGGAAAAATAAAAAAGATTACATCAAGCTAGACATAATATCGCCGAAGCTCATCCGCATTTCAAGATCCAGGAATGTCGTTGCCATCCATATCCTTCAGTCTGTAAGAACAGGGTCTTGACGAGGATACTACCAAAAAAGGTCCTTCCCACTTCAGCTGTAACTTGCCTACTGTATCTGGGTTGGCCACTCTCCGAAGTACCAAATGCCCTGGCTTAATATTCTTTAGCCGAACTTTTCTGTCATACCATTTTATTGTTTCGGCTTGGTATTTATTAATATTCTCCACAGCCTGAAGCCTGATCCCTTCTATAGCATCTTTTGCCACAGAATAATCAGCTTCGTCTTCTGCCAAAGCCACTGTTCTTATTGATCCTGCCTTAGCTTCTTTTGGGGTTATTGCTTTGTCACCAAACAATAGTTTGAATGGTGTAAAACCTGTTGACCTTGATGTTGTTGTATTGTGGCTCCACACCACTTTGATCAATTCATCTGGCCACTTTCCTCTGGGCTGATTGAAGATTAACTTCATTATTCCCATCATTATGATGCCATTGGCACTTTCAACAAGTCCATTTGACCCCGGATGTCTGACCGATGCAAAATGAATCTTCGTGCCAATTTGTTCACAGAATTCTTTGAAAGCTTCAGCATCAAACTGTGTTCCGTTGTCTACAGTAATGGCCTTCGGCACTCTGGAGCGACAAACAATGTTTTGCCAGAAGAAACTTCTAGATAGTGACCGAAGTTATTGTGGCTAAAGGCTTCGCCTCAATCCACTTGGAAAAATACTCTACCACCACCACAACATATTTTAGATTTCCTTGTGCTGGTGGAAGTGGGACTAGCAAATCGAGGCCCCACCTTTGCAACGGCCAAGTGGGCTATATTAATTGAGTGAGAGATGAAGGTTGCTTCTGGTCTCTTGCACATTTTTGACAGCCTTCACACTTTTGGACTAATTCTGCTGCATCCGAAGCTGCCTTCGGCCAATAAAATCCTTGTCGACAAACTTTTCCCAACAAGGGCCTAGATCCAATGTGAGATCCACATAGACCTGCATGTATCTCTTTCATTAATTCCATACCTTCAGTTCTTGATAATCACTTAAGGAGTGGTGAACAAACTCCATGTTTATACAACTCCCCTTCTATTAACACATATGGTCTTGTTCTTGCCTCCATTCTCTTGTTATAAGCTTCGTCACTTGAAAGACAATTGCATTGGAGGAAAGATATTATCTCAGTTCTCCAGTCTTCACTGTGTACTGGAGAAATAGTAAGCACTGCTCTCTCCATGAGCTCAACTGAAGGTGCTTTTATTGTTTCAAAAAATACTTCGAAGGGTAGGGGAAGCCCCTAAGCCGCTGATTTGGCTAGTGTTGGGGACTTGTTCTCAAGTGCTATGAATTAAGAACAAGGCAACACAAAAAAAGGTTAATGATTAATACCCTTCGTCCTTCAGAGCATTATCTCCCTTGGGATATAATGATCTTCAGACGAAGGTCATGAAGGACGTACCTTCGGCATCACAATATATCTCAGTGGAAAGAGAAACATACGAAACATGAGAAATAACATGAATAATCACGTGTCATCATCAATATCATTTAATCATAAGATCATGAATGTACTTGAATAATATTGAGTTACATTTTTACCTTCGGCTCGACAGAAGGCAAAAGACCAAGCGTGACGCGCGAGTGAATACAAGTCAGCGTGAATAGTACGGGGTACTGTTCATCTATTTATAGACACAGGACACAGCCTGTGACGAATTACAATTATGCCCCTCATAAAAGTTTACAATCATTGACTCAGACCTTTATGGATTAAAAGGTCATTCTATCTCTATGTCGGTTTGTAATGCCGAAGCTTCACGAAAAGGAACCTTCGGCCATCTTCTGGGGACAACTTCAGCCGAAGCTGCTTCTTCCCGTAAGACCTTCGGCGCAACGAAGCATGGTCCCAACAGTAGCCCCTTTCGCGGTGCTAGATCGTTTTTCGTAACGAGCTTGATCCGTGAAAAAAGCCTCTCAAGCTTCGGGAAGCCGAAGGTCCAAAAACACCTTCCCTGAGCTCGTTGCCGAGAAACGATCCAGTTTCCGAGCGCGTGCCAGGCCCACCTTGCAGAGTTACTGTTTGATCTTTGCGGTCCACCGCGCAGCGAGTGCAAGTGACTGCCCGCCTGATGTAAAAATCCTGGCGCTTCGCCTTCTTACCTGCAGCACTATATAAACAGACGGGTAGGTGTGAAGTTACCACAGCATTCATTGCTATTTGCACTGTTTTGCTGCCGAAATTTTTAACTGTAGCCGAAGCTTGATTCTCATAATCGAACGAAGGTCTATCTCGAAGTCTGCTTCGTCAGAGAGAAAGGCTTCGGGAGAAAAAGAAAAAGAAAAAAGTATTCAATTTCCCCAAACTCAGAATCAAATGGCTAGAGTGCGATCCACTGCCAGGGTTGAGCGTGAAGGGAACGAAGCTGAAGGTTCGGAGACTGTTCCCATCTCCGAAGCAATGCAACGATCCGGGCTAGTAACCGCAGAAGAAACCCCCGCCGCCGAAGCAGACCTGACAACTGCCGAAGGAGAAGAAGAGAACATTGAAGAAACTGATCCCGAAGATGACTATCGCATTGCCATGCCCAGCAAGCCCAGCCACTTAGACTTCGGAAAGTCGACCATTTCGAAGGCTGATCTCTCGAAGATGGTAAAATCTGGCTATTTCAGTGAAAATCAGAAGAAACTACTTCGCTTCGGGGGAGAAGAAACTACCCCGAAGCCAGAGAAGGACGAGATAGTTATTTTCAAGAGCTTTTTAAAGGCTGGGCTGAGATTCCCCCTTCACGGAATTATTGCAGATGTACTGAAGAAGTTTGGTATTTACTTTCATCAATTGACTCCTAACGCTATCGTTAGGCTTAATGTTTACATCTGGGCCCTCCGAAGCCAGGCTGTGGAACCGTTTGCCGACAGTTTTTGTCGAGTTCATGAGTTACATTACCAAACAAAGGCCAGAAAAGATGGATTACATGATAACTTTGGTTGCTACAATTTTGCCTACCGGAAGACAACAAAGTTTCCTGTTATCAGCTACCGAAGCAAATGGCCAGCAGGCTGGAAATCTGAGTGGTTTTATGTGAAGGTTGACGAAGATGAAGAGAAGTTGGTACAAAGCCCACTTGAATTAATCTTCGGAGAGACAAGGCCGCGATGCCACATGACATTAGAAGGTCCCACCTGGGCTGCACTGGGTGAGTTTGAAATTATTTCAGATCATATCGGTACCAGGGATCTGGTTCAAGAATTCTTGGCGTTTAGGGTTTTCCCTACTCTAAAAGAATGGGAAATGCCAAAGCTAGAGGGGGAGAAGAAGAAGGGGGAACTTGTCCGGCTTCCTTACCATTTCAAATTCAAGAAATACTTTAAAAAACCTTGCAAAGAGTGGCTGGACACAGTTGAGGTAATGTGCAATGAAATTCTTGGGAATTATTCCAAAAAAGAAGATCAACTGATGACGGTGGCCTTCGGCACCCGTCCAAAGCGAAGGCTGAACCGAGTGTTTGATGCCCTGGGTTTCGAGTACCCTGACTATGAACGGTTGAACAAGGGTGCTGAGGGCCAAAAAAGAAAAAGAGTGGCCGAAAGTTTGAACAAAGATGAAGAAGGACCAGCAAAAGAGAAGAAAACTCCAAAGAAGAGAAAAATATCAACTCCAAAGCGAAAATTATCCGATGAAGAGGGGACTCCTGCACCACCTTCTACTAGCGACGTGGAGGAAATCTTAAAGGTAATGACTGAATCTCTGCCCGCGAAGCTAAGTCCATTAGGGCCCCAACTGACGAAGCTTTTTCGAAAGGTGGAGGAGCCGGAAAAAACGAAGATAACCAAAACAAAGAGGCAAAGGATTATTGCAGTGACCGAAGTTATCGACAAGACGCAGCCGAGGGCGTCAATTCGGAAAACACCAGCTGTTGAGGGCACAACAAATGCCGAAGTCGCACCTTCGGAGGTCGCGGCTACCGAAGCCGCTTCAGCCAAAGATTTGAACTTAGAAACTACCATTGAAGACATCGACAAAATTTTACTAGACATGGCCGCAGAAGAAGCTGCCACTGCTGCTGAAGAAACCACGGCCATAGTGCCTGGAAAGGGAAAAGAAATATCCGAAGATACTTCGGAAGACGAAGCCTACATATTTCAAAATTTAGTTGGGCAAAAACTGTCGAAGGCCGAAATAGAAGAGCTTAAAGACTATGCCAAATCTTGCGGATATAGGCCAGGAGCTCTTCTTTTCGGAGGTGTCGACGATGAAAAATTAGGCTGCATCTGAGACCAAACTGGAGCTAAGGTCATCGGTACTCTATCAAAGAGTATCGGTTTTCCGAAGCTAGAAACAGATATCAGCCGCTACCGACGACAACATATCGTCGGCAGCTTATTTTATTCCAATTTCAAGGTAAACAACTTTCTCTCTGACTTCTATTGTTTTTTTAATAATGGAAATATTCCTAACGAAGGTTGTTTATTTGCAGAGCATGCTACTAAGCAAAGCTTTGAAGATGCAGCAAGATTTAGAGGATAAAAACACGAAGCTATAATTGAAAATTTAGAGAGCAAGATAAAAGAACAATCAGCTATTATTGAAAAGAAAGACTTCGAACTCCAATCAACCGAAGGCTTGCTGGCAGAGACTGAAGCTAAAGTAGCAGAATTGAATTCGAAGCTTCTCTGCCAATCAAAACAATTTGAACAAGAGAAGCTAGAGCTTAATTCGAAACTTGAAGCCGAAGTCCAAACCAACTCAGACCTGAAGAAATCATTAACAAGCCTTCAAGACAAGTGCTTGAAATTTAGTAACAACTGTATCCAACAATTAAAGAAGATCTTTCACTCAGTTGGAGCCAGCAGTGGAAAGTTCAACCCTGCAGCTGAAAATTTGCCAAGAGCCTTCGAACATATTGAAGCTGAAATTGATGAGCTGGACGAAGTTATAGCCGGGCACGGTGACTTCTGTGCCTGGGTAGCTTCTCGGGGCACAGCTGCAGCGTTCCTGAAGGCCGGCTGTGATCATGGAAAAATCGTCAACAGGCCGAATTTCACTCTGTCTCCATCAATTTTAGACGATATTCCTGACCTCGCCCGAAGCATATCAAACAGATTTATAAAAATGATATGGACAAAAGGCGGGCGAGAGAAGGCTGGGGACGAAGCTCGAAGTCATCTTGAACTGGTAAGAAATCATACCTTGCGCTTACCTTCTCCTTCACACTTGATTTTTACTCGCAATACCTTGATTCATGTAGGATGACGAAGCTGAAGGTGATACTTAAAGAATATGCCGCCGAAGTGGAAGCCTGACGAAGATTAGTAGGAGTAGACTAGAAAAACTCAAGAGACTTTTGTAACAACTTTTGTAAATACAGCTAAACTGTTCTTAATGAACTTTGTTCATACCTTGTAATATATCCTTACCCTTCCATTGAGGTGCTTTGATGTGGACGAAAGTAATATTTTGAGCTGAAAGCGAAAAAACACCTTCCCTTCTTTTCGTACACAACGAAGCATAAAAGATCGCTTCTTCTTCTTTGCCGAAACCTCTCTTTTTTATACACAACGAAGCATAAAAGACCGCTTCTTCTTTTTTGCCGAAACAACCACGTATGTCATGAATGAATGTTTATGAATGCGAATGCTATGATGCCATGTGATGTGCGAATGAATGTCCAAACACATGTCCGAAGCCATACCCTCAGCCATTATTTCCTTAGAAACAACCACACATTAGCTCTGCATTCCCTTAGGAACGTCTTTTGAGCTTCTTCGCCTTTTACTTTCGGCGGAATCAGCGTTGACTTTTCGCTGTAAGCTCTGCATTCCCTTAGGAACGTCTTTTGAGCTTCTTCGCCTTTTACTTTCGGCGAAATCAGCGTTGACTTTTCGCTGTAAGCTCTGCATTCCCTTAGGAACGTCTTTTGAGCTTCTTCGCCTTTTCAGTTTCGGCACTCGATGGTGCGTTCTCAACTTTTACATTTACATTCTTTGGGGGATTTTGCTCTTATAAAACTAAAAAGGAAATTACATATGATGGCCCCATTAAAAACCTTTCTCCCCATTTAGAAAGGAAAAGGGTGCCATGAAAAAGAAAAGAAAAACATAAAAAGTTACATCAAGTTATACATAATATCGCCGAAGCTCATCCGCATTCCAAGATCTTGGAATTTCGTTGCCGTCCATGTCCTTTAATCTGTACGAACCAGGCCTTGACGAAGATACTACTAAGAAAGGTCCTTCCCATTTCAACTGTAACTTGCCCACTGTGTCTGGGTTGGCCACTCTCCGAAGCACCAAATGTCCCGGCTCAATATTTTTTAGCCGGACCTTTCTATCTCGCCATTTGACTGTTTCAGCCTGGTATTTATTGATATTCTCCACTGCTTGAAGCCTGATCCCTTCTAAAGCATCTTTTTCCACAAGACAGGCATCTTCAGGACCTGGTTCTGCCGAAGCTACTACCCTTATTGATCCAGCTTTAGCTTCTTCCGGAGTTATTGCTTCGTCACCGAACAATAACTTGAATGGAGTAAAGCCTGTAGACCTTGATGTTGTTGTATTGTGGCTCCACACCACTTTGGTTAACTGATCTGGCCACTTTCCCCTGGGTTGATTGAAGATTAACTTCATTATTCCTGTCATTATAATGCCGTTGGCCCTTTCAACGAGCCCATTCGACTCCGGATGCCTGACTGATGCAAATGGATCTTCGTTCCAATTTGATCACAGAAATTTCTGAAAGCTTCGGAGTCGAACTGCGTTCCATTATCTACAGTGATGGCCTTCGGTACTCCGAAGCGACAGACAATATTCTGCCAGAAAAACTTTTGGACAGTGGCCGAAGTTATTGTGGCTAATGGCTTCGCCTCAATCCATTTAGAAAAATACTCCACAGCCACTATAACATATTTTAGATTCCCTTGAGCCGATGGTAATGGACCTAACAAGTCAAGGCCCCACCTTTGCAATGGCCAGATGGGTTGTATCAGCTGTGTCAAAGACGAAGGTTGCTTTTGATCTCTTGCACATTTCTGACAACCTTCGCACTTTTGAACTAACTCCGCTGCATCCGAAGCTGCCTTCGGCCAATAAAATCCTTGGTGGAAAACTTTTCCAAGTAACGGTCTAGATCCGATGTGGGATCCACACAGGCCTGCATGTATTTCTTTCATCAACTCTATACCTTCGGTTCTAGATAAGCACTTGAGCAGCGGAGCGCAAACTCCATGTTTGTATAACTCCCCTTCTATCATGACATACGGACGAGCTCTTGCCTCTATCCTTTTATTATAAGCTTCGTCATCTGAAAGGAACTTACCCTGAAGGTAAGAAATGATTTCAGTTCTCCAATCTTCGCTGAAAACAGGAGATATGTTGAGGACTGCTCTTTCAAGGAGCTCCACTTAAGGTGCCTTTATTGTTTCGAAGAATACATCCGAAGGTAACGGCAGCCCCTGCGCCGCAGACTTGGCTAGCAAATCAGCATGCTCATTTTGTCCTCGAGGGATATTCTTGACAGAAAATCCTTCGAAGGAGGCTTCGATCCTTCGGACCGTGTCTAGATATTTTTCAAGCTTCGGATCTTTAGCCTTGAAACTTTTGTCAATATGACCCGAAACAACCTGGGAATCAGTTTTAAGAATCGCCCTTCTGATTCCCATTGCCTTTAATTTCCGAAGACCCAGGAGCAGGGCTTCGTACTCAGTAATATTGTTTGTACAGCTGAAGTCAAGTCTTGCTGCATAACAAGTTTTAACCTTGGATGGTGAGACCAACACAGCAGCTGCACCTGCTCCGAAGGTTCCCCAAGAGCCATCACAAAACACTGTCCACACTTCGGCATCTTTATTTGCTTCTTCATCCTGAGCCCCTGGCGTCCAGTCGGCAATGAAATCTGCCAATGCTTGAGACTGGATCGAGGATCTATGCACATAATCAATGTAAAATTCATTGAGCTCTGCAGCCCATTTTCCAATCCGTCCAGTAGCTTCTCTATTTCTCATGATATCCTTCAACGGCTGCGAAGAAGGAACAATAATATTGTATGCCTGAAAATAATGCCGAAGCTTCCTGGATGCCATTAAAACGGCATATAACACCTTCTCCAGCTCCGTATAATTTTTCTTTGATACACTAAGGACTTCAGATACAAAATATACTGGAACCTGCTTCTTGATTTGTCCATCAAGCTTCTCCTGGACAAGTGCTGCACTTACTGCTGAGTGCGAAGCTGCCACATATAACAACAAAGGAGCCCCTGGCGTTGGTGGAGTTAATGTTGTTAGATCTATCAAGTATTGCTTCAGCTCTTTGAAGGCTTTTTGTTGACTTGGGCCCCATTGAAAGACTTCAGCTGACTTCAGCACCTCGAAGAATGGTAAATTTCTTTCTGCTGACCTGGATATGAATCTGTTGAGAGATGCCAGCCTTCCTGTCAATCTTTGGGCCCCCTTTCTTGTAGTTGGTGGCTCCATTCGAAGTATAGCTTCGATTTTATTTGGATTAGCTTCAATTCCCTTTGTTGAAACCAAGCATCCGAGAAATTTCCCCTTCTTCACTCCGAAGACACATTTTTCTGGATTCAGCTTCAAACCAGCTTGTCTGAAACTGGCGAAGGTCTCCTGCAAATCAGCAATATGATTTTCCTGCTTCGTGCTTTTTACAATAATGTCATCAACATAGGTCAACACATTTCTGCCTATCTGAGACTGGAGAACCTTCGCAGTCATTCTGCTGAAACTCCCTCCAGCATTTTTGAGCCCCTCAGGCATCCGAAGATAGCAATATGTGCCACTTGGGGTTATGAAGCTAGTCTTCGGCTCATCTTCCTTCTTCATCCAGATTTGATGATAGCCTGAGTAGCAGTCTAGGAGACTCATGAGCTCTGAAGAAGCTGCTGCATCGACTAAAGAGTCTATCCTTGGCAGCGGGAATTCGTCCTTCGGACAAGCCTTGTTGAGATCTGTGAAATCGATACACATTCTCCACTTGCCATTGGCCTTCTTCACCATAACAGTGTTAGCTAGCCACTCTGGATACTTTACTTCTCTGATAACTCCTGCACTGAGGAGTCTTTTTCCTTCATTGCGAGCCCCTTCGGCCTTGTCATCAGACATTTTCCGAAGCCTCTGCTTTCGGGGTCTGAAGGATGGGTCAACATTGAGCGAATGTTCAATAACATCCCGATTTACTCCACAGAGATCATTAGCTGACCATGCAAAAACATCTTTGTTGTTGAACAAAAACCTTATCAAGGTTTTCTCCTGGTCTTCAGATAATTGCGAGCCCAACAGCACTTTCTGCTCTGCTATATCCTCACACAATAGCATGGGTTTCGGCTGATCTGCTGAAGCTGCTTTCTCCCTTCTGAATTTGTACTGTTCACAAGCTTCAGCTCCATCTATGTTATGGATTGCTTTGGAGTCAGTCCAGCTTCCTTCGGCCCTTCTAGTAGCTTCCTGGCTTCCATGAATAGCAATAGGCCCTTGGTCCGAAGGTATCTTCATGCAGAGGTAAGCTGGGTGAAGAATTGCTTCGAAGGCATTGAGAGTACCGCGACCAATGATAGCATTGTAAGGATACTCCATGTCAACAATATCAAACACAATTTGCTCAGTCCTTGTGTTATTAACAAATCCGAAAGTTACTGGCATGGTAATCTTCCCAAGTGCTGCAATCTGCCGTCCTCCGAAGCCACAAAGAGGGTGTGTAGCATCATGGACCTTGTCTTCGGGCTCTTGCATTTGTCTGAAGGCCTTAGCAAATATAATATCAGCTGCACTGCCTGTATCAACTAAGACATTGTGGACCAGAAATCCTTTGATCACGCAAGAGATAACCATGGCATCATTGTGAGGATAATCCTTAAGCTGAAGGTCTTCCTGAGAGAAAGTGATTGGAATGTGGGACCATTTTGACTTGATGAAGGGTCCCTGTACTCCAACATGCTGCACCCTTCTCTGAGCCTCCTTCTTTTGCTTCTTGTTAGCCGGCTCTGAGCAAGAACCGCCTGTTATCGGGAGCACCAGCTTCGAAGCCGAAGCAGCTTCAGCTTGATTGTTGAACGAAGCCATCAGCTCAGAAAAGTGGAAGTGAGTTCACCGGAGGTGGGCGCCAATGTTGGGGACTTGTTCTCAAGTGCTATGAATTAAGAACAAGGCAACACAAAAAAAGGTTAATGATTAATACCCTTCGTCCTTTAGAGCATTATCTCCCTTGGGATATAATGATCTTCAGACGAAGGTCATGAAGGATGTACCTTCGGCATCACAATATATCTCAGTGGAAAGAGAAACATACGAAACATGAGAAATAACATGAATAATCACGTGTCATCATCAATATCATTTAATCATAAGATCATGAATGTACTTGAATAATATTGAGTTACATTTTTACCTTCGGCTCGACAGAAGGCAAAAGACCAAGCGTGACGCGCGAGTGAATACAAGTCAGCGTGAATAGTACGGGGTACTGTTCATCTATTTATAGACACAGGACACAGCCTGTGACGAATTACAATTATGCCCCTCATAAAAGTTTACAATCATTGACTCAGACCTTTATGGATTAAAAGGTCATTCTATCTCTATGTCGGTTTGTAATGCCGAAGCTTCACGAAAAGGAACCTTCGGCCATCTTCTGGGGACAACTTCAGCCGAAGCTGCTTCTTCCCGTAAGACCTTCGGCGCAACGAAGCATGGTCCCAACAGCTAGCAAATCTGCATGCTCGTTTTCACCTCTTGGAATATTTTTGATAGAAAAACCTTCGAAGGAAGCTTCCAACCTTCGAACTGCATCCAGATATTTTTCAAGCTTCGAATCCCATGCCTTGCTACTTTTGTCCACGTGGCCAGCAATAACTTGAGAATCAGTCTTTAGGATGGCCCTTCTTATTCCCATTGCCCTTAGTTTCCGAAGCCCCAATAGAAGTGCTTCGTACTCAGCAATATTATTTGTGCAACTGAAATCCAGTTTGACTGCATAACATGTTTTGACTTTTGAAGGTGTCACTAGGACCGCAGCTGCCCCTGCACCGAAGGTTCCCCAAGAACCATCGCAAAATACTGTCCAAGCTTCGGCATCTTTGCTTGTCCCTTCTTCGTGAGCCCCTGGCATCCAATCAGCGATGAAATCTGCTAGCGCTTGAGATTGAATTGAAGATCTGTGCACGTAGTCAATAGTGAATTCATTTAGCTCCGCGGCCCATTTTCCAATCCTTCCAGTAGCTTCTCTATTCCTCATGATATCCTTCAGGGGTTGTGATGAAGGAACAATTATGTGATATGCTTGAAAATAATGCTGAAGCTTCCTGGATGCCATTAACACAGCATACAACACCTTCTCCAATTCTGTATAATTTTTCTTTGATAAACTCAAAACTTCAGAGACAAAGTATACTGGGACTTGCTTTTTAGCTTGTCCTTCGAGCTTCTCTTGTACAAGTGTCGCACTTACTGCAGAGTGCGAAGCTGCCACATACAATAGCAATGGAGCCCCTAGCACGGGTGGAGCTTTCTATTGAGTTGGGCCCCATTGAAAAACTTTAGTTGACTTTAGCACACCAAAGAATGGTAAATTCCTTTTTGCTGATCAAGATATAAATCGATTCAAAGATGCCAGTCTTCCTGTAAGCCGTTGAGCCCCCTACTTTGTGCTTGGCGGCTCCATTCGAAGGATAGCTTCGATCTTGCTTGGGTTGGCTTCGATCCCCTTTGTTGAAACTAGACAGCCAAGGAACTTGCCCTTCTTCACTCCGAAGACACATTTTTCTGGATTTAATTTCAGGCCAGCTTGCCTAAAATTAGCAAATGTTTCCTGCAGATCAGTAATGTGGTTTTCTTGCTTCGTGCTCTTCACTATAATGTCATCAACATATGTTAGCACATTTCTGCCCATTTGAGAGTGAAGGACCTTGGTTGTCATCCTGCTGAAGCTTCCTCTAGCATTCTTGAGCCCCTCAGGCATCCGAAGATAACAATATGTACCACTGGGGGTTATGAAGCTGGTCTTTGGCTCATCTTCCTTCTTCATCCAGATTTGGTGGTAGCCTGAATAACAATCTAGCAAACTCATGAAATCTGACAAAGCTGCTGCATCTACTAGAGAATCTATTCTTGGTAATGGGAACTCATCCTTTGGACAAGCCTTATTCAGATCAGTAAAATCAATGCACATTCTCCATTTACCATTGGCCTTTTTCACCATAACAGTGTTGGCTAGCCATTCTGGGTATTTCACTTCTCTGATGACACCAGCACTGAGAAGTCTTTTTACTTCGTTCCGAGCACCTTCGGCTTTATCGTTAGACATTTTTTGAAGCTTTTGTTTCCTGAGTCGGAAGGATGGATCGACATTGAGTGAATGTTCAATGATGTCCCTGTTGACACCACAGAGATCGTTGGCTGACCATGCAAAAACATCTTTGTTGTTGAATGAAAACCTTATCAAGGTTTTCTCCTGCTCTTCAGATAATTGGGATCCCAACAATACTTTCTGCTCTGCTATGTCTTCACATAGAAGCATGGGCTTCGGCTGATCAGCCAAAGCAGCCTTCTCTCTTCTATACTTATACTGTTCACAAGCTTCGGCTCCATCTATATTGTGGATTGCTTTCGAGTCTGTCCAATTTCCTTCAGCCTTTCTGGCAGCTTCCTGACTTCCATGAATAGCAATAGGCCCTTGGTTCGAAGGTATTGTCAGGTACCATAATTAGGGGTACCCCCAACACTCCTAAACACGGCTGGTAACCACCATTAGCACAAACCACAAAGACTGATGGGTGCGGTTCAGGTCAAGGCCTCGTCTACCAAGGGACGCGATCTCACCCCGCCCGAGCCCGGCCATGGGCGGGAACAGTAGTCCCGGACGAATTCACGCCTCGCCCGAGGGCCTCCTCAAGCGACGGGCGCACCCTCGACTCGCCCGAAGCCCAGCTCGGGCAGGCTTCATTGTGAAGCAACCTTGGCCAAATCGCCTCACCAACCGACCATATCGCAGGCGCATTCAATGCGAGGATCGCCTGACAACTTATCCTGACACACGTGCCTCAGTCGGCAAGGTCGAAGTGACCGCAGTCACTTCGCCCTTTCACTGACCGACCTAACAGGAAAACAACACCGCTCGCCCCGCTCCGACTGCTGTGTCACCCACCAGGGTTAGGCTGACAACAGCCAAGTTCAGCCTCAGGCGCAACAGGAAGCTCCGCCTCGCCCGACCTTAGGCCTCGGCCTCGGAAGGAGGTCTCCGCCTCGCTCGACCCCAGGGCTCGGCCTCAACCTCGGCCTCGGAAGGTGGTCTCCGCCTCGCCCAACCCCAGGGCTCAGCCTCAACCTTGGCCTCGGGAGGAATCGCGTCCTCGCCCGACCCCGGCCTCGGCCTCAGGAGAAGTCTCCGCATCGCCCATCATTGGGCTCGGACCGACCGTGCCACGAGGGATACATCATTACCCTACCCCTAGCTAGCTCAGGCTATGAGGGAACAAGACCGGCGTCCCATCTGGCTCGCCCCGGTAACAAGTAATGATGGCTCCCCGCGTGCGTCCATGACGATGGTGGTTCTCCGCCCCCTACGGAAGAAAGGAGACGTCAGCAGGATCCCAGCAGCACAGACAGATGTACTTCTACAGGGCGCAGGCACTTCTCCAACGGCCACGTTATCACGTACACAGGGCTCTAGCACCTCTCCGACAGCCACGTTGGCATGTACACAGGGCTCAGGCACCTCTCTGCCAGACACGTTAGCGCCTAGCTACACCCCCCATTGTACACCTGGACCCTCTCCTTGCATCTATAAAAGGGAGGTCCAGGGCCTTCATGCGAAAGGGTGGCGTGGGGGGAACGAGCCAACGAACAGGCTCACTCTCTCTCGCGAACGCTTGTAACCCCTACTACGAGCACACCCCCTGGTGCGAGATAACACGAGTCGCGCTTTCCCCTTGTGTTCCATATTGCGCCAACCCATCTGGGCAGGGGCACGCAGCGACAAATTTACTCGTCGGTTCAGGGACCCCCCGGGTCCGAAACGCCGACAGTTGGCGCGCCAGGTAGGGGCCTGCTGCGTGTTAAAAAAACCACTTCCCGTTGAGTTCCAGATGGGTAGTCTCCAGCAACCTCTTCAGCCCGGGACGCTGCTCCGCTTCGGGAGTCTCGAGTTCATGTCCCTCGACGGCAACTACGACATGGTACTCCTCCCCCCACAGCGCGACAGCGACAACGACAGCCATTAGCTCGCCCGGCGGTGGCGAACTCGACGACGTCTTCCCCCCGTGGCGGAAGAGCAGCATCCGGGTTTGTCCCGCCACCCTCCTTGCCGCAGGAGGAGGAGACGGGGCAACTGTGGCCAGGCAGGAGGCGGCACCTCGTCGGCTGTCGGTCCGGAGCGAGACGACGTCTCCGGCACCACAGCGGGGGACATGTCGGGCGTTGTCCTCGTACCAGAGACAACGATGAGTGTCGTTTCCCCGCAACGTGCCAACCCTAAGCGGACAGATGATGCCAGCACACTCACGAAGAACTTGTTGGGCGTTAGCCTCGTACCTGAGATAACGGTGCAGTCCGTCCCCGACGCGACTTCGTCACTGTCCATCGATCAAGAGGTACTGTCCGTTTTCCACCCTATGCCTTTTAGATTCAGCTTCGATCCACCAAGCGACCCCACTTCACTGAGCGCTTTCGTAAAGGCATATCCTAACCTTCCGGGGTACCATATGTGGTAATCTTGGGACCGACTGACGGCTGTCTCGACCTACGGGCCCCCGGGTTCCGAGGAAGAAGACAACCCCGACTCCGGTTGGGATTTCTCTGGGCTCCGTGAACCCAGTGCCGTGCGAGACTTCATGACCGCATGTAACTACTGCCTCTCTGGTTGCTCTGATGATGGCCACAGCCTTGATGACGAAGGTTGTGACCCAAGTCGCGAATGTTTCCACGTCGATCTGGGGGGTCACGACGAAGGCAACCACCTTGGTATGCCGGAGGATAACGATCCCCCTAGGCCTGCTTCTCGCGTTGAAATCCCGCGGGAGCTAGCTGTGGTCCCAGTCCTTGCGGGGGGTCATGACACATAGCTCGAGCAAATCCGCGAGATGCAGGCCAAGCTCGACGAGGAAGCAGGGCAACTTGTGCAGCTCTGGCAAAACATCGAGCAGGAGTGGGCAGGCCGAGCACTCGCCGGAGAAGCGCGTCATCAGGCCTAGGACGTCCAGCACCGTATCGTTGACAATGCCAGGGCAAGGCTGCCCCTGGCCTCCAACGGGGTCGGCCAGAATCTGGCCGCAGCAGCAATACTGCTCCGAGCAATGCCGGAGCCATCCACCACCGAGGGGCGGCGTATCCAGGGAGAACTCAAGAATCTCCTGGAGGATGCCGCGGTCCGACGAGCCGAAAGCTCTGCCTCCCAAAGGCAAGGGTTCCCCCGGAGCATCGCGCAACAACTTCCCGACTCATGCGGGAGGCCTCGATCCACACCGGGCGCACGCGGGATGCGACGCCTGCAGCCCCGGATCGCCTCGGCAATGAGCACCACCGCCACGACCGTCGAGCCCGCCTCGATGAGAAGGTGCGCCGAGGCTACCACCCTAGGCGTGGGGGACGCTACGACAGTGAGGAGGATCGGAGCCCCTCGCCCGAACCACCGGGTCCGCAAGCCTTCAGCAGGGCCATACGATGAGCATCGTTCTCGACCCGGTTCCGGGCCCCGACTACCATCGCCAAGTACTCGGGGGAAACAAGGCCGGAGTTATGGCTTGCGGAGTACCGGCTGGCCTGCCAGCTAGGAGGAACGGACGACGCCAACCTCATCATCCGCAACCTCCCCCTGTTCCTCTCCGACTCCGCCCGAGCCTGGCTGGAGCATCTGCCTTCTGCGCAGATCTCCAACTGGGACGACCTGGTCAAGGCCTTCGCTGGAAACTTCCAGGGCACATACATGCGCCCGGGGAACTCCTGGGACCTTCGAAGCTGCCGCCAGCAGCGAGAGGAATCCCTGCAAGAGTACATCCGGTGGTTTTCGAAGCAGCGCACCGAGCTGCCCAACATCACCGACTTGGATGTCATTGGGGCGTTCCTCGCCGGCACCACTTGCCGCGACCTGGTGAGCAAACTGGGCTGCAAGACTCCCACCAAGGCGAGCGAGTTGATGGACATCGCCACCAAGTTCTCCTCTGGTCAGGAGGCGGTCGAAGCCATCTTCCGGAAGGACAAGCAGCCTCAGGGACGCCAGCCGGAAGACGTCCCCGAGGCGTCCGCCCAGCGTGGCGCGAAGAAGAAGGCGAAAAAGAAGTCGCAAGCGAAGCGCGACGCCGCCGACGCAGATCTTGTCGCTGCCGCCGAGCACAGGAACCCTCGGAAGCCTCCCGGAGGGGCCAACCTGTTCGACAAGATGCTCAAGGAGTCGTGCCCCTATCACCAGGGTCCCGTCAAGCACACCCTTGAGGAATGCGTCATGCTTCGGCGCTACTTCCATAAAGCCGGGTCCTCGGCGGGAGATGGCAAAGGCCAAGACAACGACAAGAAGGAGGGCGACAAGGCAGAGGAGTTTCCCGAGGTCCATGGCTGTTTCATGATCTACGGTGGGCAAGTGGCGAATGCCTCGGCTCGGCACCGCAAGCAGGAGCGCCGGGAGGTCTGCTCGGTAAAGGTGGCGGCGCTAGTCTACCTAGACTGGTCCGACAAGCCCATCACCTTCGACCATGGTGACCACTCCGATTGCGTGCCGAGCCCAGGAAAGTACCCGCTCGTCGTCGACCCCGTCATCGGCAATGCCAGGCTCACCAAGGTCCTCATGGACGGGGGCAGCAGCCTCAACATCATCTACGCCGAGACCCTCGGGCTCTTAGGGATCGATTTGTCCACGATCCGGGCTGGTGCGGCGCCCTTTCACGGGATCATCCCCGGGAAGCGCGTCCTGCCCCTTGGTCAACTCGATCTGCCCATCTACTTCGGAACTTCTGAAAGGAAACCCTCACGTTCGAGGTGGCCGGGTTCCGAGGAACCTACCACGCGGTGCTGGGGAGACCGTGCTATGCCAAGTTCATGGCCATCCCCAACTACACCTACCTCAAGCTCAAGATGCCAGGCCCCAACGGGGTCATCACCATCGGATCCACGTACCGACACGCGTACGAATGCGACGTGGAGTGCGTGGAGTACGCTGAGGCCCTCGCCGAGTCCAAGGCCCTCATCGCCGATCTAGAGTGCCTCTCCAAGGAGGTGCCTGATGCGAAGCGCCACGCCGGCAACTTCGAACCAGCTGAGGCGGTTAAGTCCGTCCCTCTCGACCCCAGCAACGACGCCGACAAGAAGGTCCAGATTGGCTCCGAGCTCGACCCCAGATAGGAAACAGTGCTCGTCGACTTTCTCCGCGCAAATGCCGAAACTTTTGCGTGGAGTCCCTCGGACATGCCGGGCATACCGAGGGATGTCACCGAGCACTCGCTGGATATCCGAGCTAGAGCCCGACCCATGAAGCAGCACCTGTGCCGCTTTGACAAAGAGAAGCGCAGGGCCATAGGCGAGGAGATCCACAAGCTGATGGCCGCAGGGTTCATCAAAGAGGTATTCCATCCTGAATGGCTAGCTAACCCTGTGCTTGTAAAGAAGAAAGGTGGGAAGTGGAGGATGTGCGTAGACTACACTGGTCTAAACAAAGCATGTCCGAAGGTTCCCTACCCTCTGCCTCGCATCGACCAAATTGTGGATTCCACTGCTGGGTGCGAAACCCTGTCATTCCTCGACGCCTATTCAGGTTATCACCAAATCAAGATGAAAGAGTTCGACCAGCTCGCGACTTCTTTCATCACACCTTTTGGCATGTATTGTTATACTACTATGCCATTTGGTTTGAGGAATGCAGGTGCGACATACCAAAGGTGCATGAACCACGTGATCGGAGAGCACATCGGCCGAATGGTCGAGGCTTACGTTGATGACATCGTTGTCAAGACGAGGAAAGCCCCCGACCTCCTCTCAGACCTTGAAATGACATTCAAGTGTCTGAGAGCGAAGGGCGTGAAGCTCAATCTCGAGAAGTGTGTCTTCAGAGTACCCCGAGGCATGCTCCTGGGGTTCATCGTCTCCGAGCGAGGCATCAAGGCCAACCCAGAGAAAATCGCGGCCATCACCAACATGGGGCCTATCAAAGATTTGAAAGGAGTACAGAGGGTCATGGGATGCCTTGCGGCTCTGAGCCGCTTCATCTCGCGCCTCGGCGAGAAAGGATTACCCCTGTACCGCCTCTTAAGGAAGACCGAGCACTTCACTTGGACCCCCGAGGCCGAGGAAGCCCTTGGAAACTTAAAGGCACTCCTTATAAATGCGCCCATCTTGGTGCCCCCCGCTGTGGGAGAAGCCCTCTTGATCTAAGTAGTTGCAACCACTCAGGTGGTCAGCGCCGCGATCGTAGTCGAGAGACGAGAAGAAGGGCATGCACTACTCGTCCAGAGGCCGGTCTACTTCATTAGTGAAGTGCTATTCGAGACCAAGATCCGCTACCCGCAAATTCAGAAGCTACTGTACGCAGTAATTCTGACATGGCGAAAGTTGCGACACTACTTCGAGTCCCATCCGGTGACTGTGGTGTCATCCTTCCCCCTGGGGGAGATCATCCAGTGCTGAGAGGCCTCGGGTAGGATAGCAAAGTGGGCAGTGGAGCTCATGGGCGAAACACTCTCATTCGTCCCTCGGAAGGCCATAAAATCCCATGTCTTGGTGGATTTCCTGGTGGAATGGGTCGACACCCAACTGCCAACAGCTTCGATCCAACCAGAACTTTGGACCATGTACTTCGATGAGTCGTTGATGAAAACAGGAGCAGGTGCTGGCCTGCTCTTCATCTCACCCCTCGGGAAACATCTTCGCTACGTGTTGCGCCTCCATTTTCCGGCGTCAAACAATGTGGCCGAGTATGAGGCTCTGGTTAACGGGTTGTGCATCGCCATCGAGCTAGGGGTTCGGCACCTCGATGCTCGTGGCGACTCACAGCTTGTCATTGACCAAGTCATGAAGAACTCCCACTGCCGCGACCGGAAGATGGAGACCTACTGCGATGAAGTTCGGCGCCTGGAAGACAAGTTCTACGGGCTTGAGCTCAACCATATCGCTCGACGGTACAACGAGACTGCGGATGAGCTGGCTAAAATAGCCTCGGGGCGGACAACGGTTCCCCCAGACGTCTTCTCTAGAGACGTACATCAACCATCAGTCAAGATCGACGACACGCCCGAGCCCGAGGAGGCCTCGGCCCAGCCCGAGGAAGCCTCGGCCCAGCCCAAGGTATCCTCGGCCGCCGAGGGTGAGGCACTGCGCATCGAGGGAGAGCGGAATGGGGTTACGCCTAGCCCGAACTGGCAGGCCCCGTACCTGGAATATCTCCTCTGAGGAGAGCTACCCCTCGACAAGGCCGAAGCTCGGCGACTGGCGCGGCGCGCCAAGTCGTTCGTCTTATTGGGTGATGAAAAGGAACTCTACCACCGCAGCCCCTCAGGCATTCTCCAACGATGCATATCCGTCGCTGAAGGACAGGAGCTATTGCAAGAAATACACTCGGGGGCTTGTGGTCACCATGCAGCACCTCGAGCCCTCGTGGGGAACGCCTTCCGACAAGGCTTCTACTGGCTGACCGCGGTGGCCGACGCCACTAGGATTGTACGCTCCTGCCAAGGGTGTCAATTCTACGCGAGACAGACGCACCTGCTCGCTCAGGCCTTGCAGACAATACCCATCACCTGGTCGTTTGCTGTGTGGGGTCTGGACCTCGTCGGTCCCTTGCAGATGGCACCCGGGGGCTTCTCGCACCTGCTAGTCTCCATCGACAAATTCTCCAAGTGGATCGAGGTCCGACCCCTAACCAGCATCAGGTCCGAGCAGGTGGTGGCGTTCTTCACGAACATCATCCATCGTTTTGGGGTCTCGAACTCCATCATCACCAACAATGGCACACAGTTCACTGGGAAGAAGTTCTTGGACTTCTGCGAGGACCACCACATCCGTGTGGACTGGGCCGCCGTAGCTCACCCCATGACGAATGGGCAGGTGGAGCGTGCCAACGGTATGATTTTGCAGGGACTTAAACCGAGGATCTACAACGACCTCAACAAGTTTGGCAAGCGGTGGATGAAAGAGCTACCCTCGGTAGTCTAGAGTCTGAGGACGACGCCAAGCCGAGCCATGGGTTTCTCGCTGTTCTTTCTAGTTTGTGGGGCCGAGGCTATCTTACCCACAGACTTAGAATACGGTTCCTGGAGGACAAAGGCGTATGACGACCGAAGCAACCAGACTAGCCGAGAAGACTCACTAGACCAGCTCGAAGAAGCTCGGGACGTGGCCCTACTACACTCGGCGCGATATCAGCAGTCTCTGCGATGCTACCACGCCCGAATGGTTCGGCCCCAAGGCTTCCAGGTGGGAGACTTGGTACTTCGGCTGCGGCAAGACGCCCGAGGGCGCCACAAGCTTACTCCTCCCTGGGAAGGGCCATTCATCATTGCCAAGATTTTGAAGCCCGAAACATACAAGCTGACCAACGATCAAGGCGAGGTCTACAGCAATGCTTGGAACATCCAATAGCTACGTCGCTTATACCCTTAAGATGTTTCAAGTCATTCATATACCTCGTTCTCTTTACATACATAAATAAAGTCTAACCATCAAGGAAGGGTCAGCCTTGCCTCGGCAAAGCCCGACCCTCCCTTGGGGGCTAGAAGGGGGGAACCCCCTCTGCGTCAAAATTTTCCTCGAAAAAGTTTTCTACCAAAACGACTTTCGTGCTTTCCGACTATATTGATAACAGAATCCTACAAGCGAGTAAGAGCGCACGTAAGCGGCAAGGCCGACCGAGCCGAGGGACTCCTACGCCTCCGAGATACGGATACCTCACTCGTCACCTTCCGTGAAAAGTAACTCTCGCTCGGATAAGCGATTCTGCTACCGACGAACAAGTCCGGATACTCGAAACGAGAGGAAAGGAAACGTAGCTTTATAACACGACAATAAGATGTTTAGGCCTCGGCGGCCACGAAAAACACATGCATACTCCAAACAAACTGCTCCGGCAGAATCAGACATCGCCAGGGGGAGGAGCGGCACCCTCGGCGTCGTCTCCACCCTCGGCAAGATCTGGCTCGGCCCCAGACGGCGACGCGAGCAGAAGGATCTCCACCTCGAAGGAGGATGCCAGCACCGCTCTTGGGCCCGCGACGGCCGCGTCAAACCTCTGGACCTCGGCTAAGGCAGCCTCATCTTCGTCAGGTAGGCAGTACCCCTCGCTGACCCGCTCCAGATCCACGTCGTAGTGGGAAGCGAGCACGTAGAAGGCCCGCCTAACGTCGTGGTGCAGCGCCCCGCGGAGTCTGCTGCGCACATGACCGCCCAAGGCCCGCAGGCGACTCTGGGGGGAGCTACCCGAGGGGACGTCATCGAGGTCAAAGGCCTGGCAAAAGGCCGAGATAGCCTCGGACATGGCCACGCGGTCGGCCTCCTTCTGCTCAGCCGCCTGGGCAAGCGCCTTGATGGACTCGTTAAGAGCCGTCTCGAACTCTGCAGACAGCCAAACAAAATTCTTCAGACACGAGTTGAAGAATGAAGCTGAATCGATGTCACAAAGCGGTCGAAACGTACCTTCGGCCCGGGCACGCTGCTCCGAGGCTACGGCTTGGGCGGACGGAGCAGACTCGATGGCCACGGCCAGGTCCTCCGCAAGGGCTCCGGCCCGAGCAGACACCTCGGCCAGCCAACCCCAAGGGCCTCAGCCCGGCCTACAGCCTCAGCAGCCTGGCTCCAAGATTGGTCCCACTCACCAATGACCTAGCCAAGCTCTAGCTGCCACTGCTGCGCCTTCGTCCGTGCCGACGTCGCCTCTGCCTGTGCCACCATTGCCTCTGCCTTCAGCTCATCACGGAGCAGCCGAAGGTCCGCCACCTCGGTGCTCCGTTGGGCGAGGCGTTCATTAGCCTCGGCAAGCGCGGCCCTCTGGGACCGCAGCGAACCCCAGACACCGCTCTCGCAGCGGATGAACAGCGACTTGGCGGTGCTCACATCCGCCAGTTCTTGAGGAAGGAAAGTAGGGTGTTACAAAGAATGCCCTGGTCATGCAAGGGGTATGCCTAAAATCCTTACCTGGAGGACCCTGGAAACGTCCCTGGAAAGGATATCCATGGTCAACCGAAGCGACCCCATCGCTGCCTCGGCATACTCACGGAGCTCATCCCGAGACTGCTCCTCCCGCTCATCGTTGAGGAGGAAGAGGGGTTCCGAGGAGCCGCAGCTCTAGAACCGGAGTGCCTGCCCACACCACTCATTGAGGTTGCGCCGCGCGGGGATAAGGTCGCTGCTCCCCAAGACGGGTCGCGGTTCTGCGCGCCCCTTCTCCAAGGCGTCGGGACCCCCTGCAGTCGATGCATCGGGTACCATCGCTGTCGAAGTACTGGGCCTCCCCTCGGCTAAGGAGGCGGGCCTCCGATCACTGACCTCGGCAACGGCGGTCGCCCTCTCCTTATGGACAAGACTGGGGAGGTCGGGGACGACCTCGAGCGGCGGCGCCTCAGCCATCCCAACATCAGCGGCGAAGGGCGGCTCCATGGGCAAATCAGCGACGGCCTCGGCAGGAGTTGATGCCGGCGCCGGCAACACGTCAGGTGGGCTCGGGGCCGCGGCCACGTCAGCAGCCTCCCCCGGCATGATGGCCTCCCCGATGGAGGGTTCAGCCTGGGAGGCTTGCCCCATGGCAACTCGTGCCGCCTGGGCCCCCCGCTCGAGGGCGTCTTGTGAGGAGGCCAGCCAACCAGCATGGCGCGCTGCAGCATTGGCTGCAGAAGCCGGCACTGTCTTAAGGGCCTTTCGGGGGGCCAGACCGGCCAAGCCCTGCCTTTGTTTGCTGAAAGGAAGAGATAAAGCAAGATCAGGGCACACGGAGAAAGAGCCAAAACAGAGGTATCCTCAGATACTTACCCGCTCCGAACCAAGGACAATCGTGCCTGCGGGGAGGCCCCTCGGGCCTCAGTCCCCGCAGGCGCTACCGAGGATTGCCCCGCTGCCGGCTTCGGCACCGTTCCCGCCTCGGGCGCCCGAGGCGCCGAAGGGACGGCCTGCCCAGGCATCGTCACGACGGCCCGAGGATCAACCTCCTGTACAGCCAGCGCGAGCGCTTGCTCTTAGGGAGCGAGCGGATTGACCTGACTCCCCGGAGTCACCTCAATTACCTCAGCCAAGGGGTCAAGTACCCCCCTGGCCTGCCTCCGCTCCTCGGACCGGGACCTTGATGTTTCGGCCCCAGATGCTGATGGCGCCAGCCCACTTGGCTGGCTCGGCGACCCTTGGCCCAGCCTCAGATCCGGGCTGAGGCCATGACGGGCCGCCATGTCGTCGCCCTCGTCATCATCATCATCATCATCATCATCATCATCATCATGATCATCATCAGGCGTCTCCAGCGACGGCTCCCTCGGGAGCCCGTCCCTCTCCTGCCTCCGACGACGCTTCTCCAAGGCTGCCCGAGCCCGCATCCGCTCGTGGGCCCGGGCCTTTTCCGCGTCCTTCTTCTCGTTTTTCTTCTCCACAGCGGTCCTCCGCGCGGCTTGGTCCACCACATCCTCCGGGACTGGTGGCAGGGAGGATTTGTAAAACCTCAACCCCTGAGGACGAACAAAAACCCCAACAGTAAGAATCAAAGGCGACTCGGTGCAAAACAGAAGAAGGATCGGGTACTTACCAGAGAAACGTACCCGTGGTCGGGGCACATCGCGGGCTGGGTAAGGGCGCCGGCATCCAGCCTCCCTACCGTACCCGCTACCCGCCTGCGGAGGTCGTCGACGGGGAGGGAAGCCGAGGACATCTGCAAGCCCTCCAAATCGACCCCCGGCTTCCTCTCTGAAAGCGGCAACCGACGCTCCGCCAAAGGAAGCACCCTCCGGCAATGGGTAGCGGCGACGACCCCCACGGCGGTAAGACCCCCATCTCGTAACCTCTGCAAGGCCTCTAGAAGAGGCTGGAGCTTCTCCTGTTTCTCGTGCGTGGCCCCCCAGCGCCAGTTGCTGCCGGCGGCGGTCACCACTTGTTGAGAAAACGACAGGAGCCTCCCGTCATCGTTCCAGAGATAAAACCACCGGCGTTGCCACCCCTTGTTCGAAGACACAAGGGTGGCGGGGATGTACTGCTGCGCGCGCCCCTGCCTCAACTGGAGGGTGCAGCCACCGGCCCGCACCGCCATACGAACCTTCTTTTCCCCCGTCGTCAGGGCAAAGATGTTCGCGGAGAAGAGATGGGTCCACAGATCCCAGTGAGGGTCAATCCCCAAAAAACCCTCGCAAACCGCCGCAAAGATGGCCGCTTGCACAATGGAGTTGGGGTTGAAGTTGTGCAGCTCCTCCCCATAGTAGTGCAAGAGCGCCCGCATGAAGCGGCTCGCTGGCACTCCAAACGCCCGCTCATGGAAGGGGATAAAGCTGACCACGTACCCCGGCGGTGGAGTCGGGTCGGCCTCGCTCGGGACCATCCACTCCGGCTGCGGCCCACCGGAGAGGGGACGGAGCAAACCATCGGCAACAAGGGCCTCCAGATCCCCCATGACGATGGTGGAGGAAGGCCACGGGTCGCGCGGCGGAACGACGGTCACCTTGTCAGCCATCGCCAAACGAAGGTGATGGAGGCGGAGGGGGATGAGGTGCACGGTTTTCTTTTCCCCGGCTATTCTCTTAGGTTGCAGAAACCAAAGCAGAAGGCGAGCACAAATGGAAGGGTAAAGAACCGCCGTTGATCCCTCTTCTGGGTATATAAAGGCCCGGGCGAGATCCATTCAAAACTTCGCCCGAACTCGCCGTGAAATTCAAACTCAAAGGCGAAACGCCCGTGTTCCGTTCCTCGAACGACTCGAGCACACGCAACGGCCGCCCTGCGAACCACCCATCCCGTCGCATTAACTCCTCGGTAGGGCAAGCGACACCTTTGGCAGGCGAAGCGGGCGTCGTTTCACCTCCGCCATGATGACCGCGTCAAAAAAGGTGCGCCACACCGTTTAAATTCATATCATTTTCTTCTTTCCCTTTCTCTCTCTTGCTACAGGGACCGGGAAAGGGGATATTTCGAAAGGGATCCTTCTCAGTGAAGGAAGCGGGATCCGAGCCCTCCTACTGATCACGGGTTCGAAGGCTGGCCCCTCGGAAGGGTTCGACAGCCGCCCCAGAGCACTCGGGCTCCAAGCCCATTACTGATCAGGGGTTCGAAGGCTGGCCCCTCGGAAGGGTTCGACAGTCGCCCCAGAGCGCCCGGGCTCCGCGCCCACTACTGATTAGGGGTTCGAAGGCTGGCCCCTCGGAAGGGTTCGACAGCTGCCCCAGAGCATGCAGAGCGAGGGATGACTATGGGTACGTCCATTACATGGCCGAGGCTCGGGCTACGCTCTCGAGGTACCCTAGGACATTTCCGAGACCATCAGGAGCGATTTTGTAATGGAATCCCACCAGAGGGAGGCATCGAGCCCTCGGACCCTATCGAATGGGTCCGAGTCTGGCAAATCACCTGTAGGTACTTTTGGAGCACGCCTCTGGGCCACTAGCCGACCCTTATCGAACGGGGCACGGGCATCCACTCAGATCACCCGTTAGCAACTCACTGGAGACACCATGTTCGGCGCCCTACGAGGGCAACATGGCGTTCCCCCCCCCCCTTCCTCCTTGCAGAAAGGCAACGAAGGGGCGTATAATAAAAGTCGAGACAGTCCTTGATCGTCCTCTCGCTCCGTGCAGAGGCTCGGGGGCTGCTCTCGCAACCCGGCTACGGCCAAACCGTTGACAGCATCAACAAACCAGCCTAAAAACTCGGAACCTGACCATGCACCCGGGCTACGGCCAGGCCACATGAGGGAACAACCAGGGCGGCCGAGGCGTCACGAAAGGCATTAAGACCTCAGAGGAGTCAAACCACTCCTCCGAGGCCTCGGGGGCTACACCCGGCGGGTGCGCTCGCGCGCACCCACCGGAACAAAGTGTAACCGAGAAAGGTCGGTCCCCTCGCAAAAAAGTGCGGCAAAGCCTCCAAGCAAGTACCAACACTCCCTTCGAGGCTCGGGGGCTACTGTCGGGTACCATAATTAGGGGTACCCCCAACACTCCTAAACACGGCTAGTAACCACCATTAGCACAAACCACAAAGATTGATGGGTGCGGTTCAGGTCAAGGTCTCGTCTACCAAGGGACGCGATCTTGCCTCGCCCGAGCCCGGCCTCGGGCGGGAACAGTAGTCCCGGACAAATTCACGCCTCGCCCGAGGGCCTCCTCAAGCGACGGGCGCACCCTCGACTCGCCCGAAGCCCAGCTCGGGCAGGCTTCGTTGTGAAGCAACCTTGGCCAAATCGCCTCACCAACCGACCATATCGCAGGCACATTCAATGCGAGGATCGCCTGACACCTTATCCTGACACACGTGCCTCAGTCGGTAAGGTCGAAGTGACCGCAGTCACTTCGCCCTTTCACTGACCGACCTGACAGGAAAACAGTGCCGCTCGCCCCGCTCCGACTGCTGTGCCACCCACCAGGGTGAGGCTGACAACAGCCAAGTTCAGCCTCGGGCGCAACAGGAAGCTCCGCCTCGCCCGACCTTAGGCCTCGGCCTCGGAAGGAGGTCTTCGCCTCGCCCGACCCTAGGGCTTGGCCTCAACCTCGGCCTCGGAAGGTGGTCTCCGCCTCGCCCGGCCCCAGGGCTCGGCCTCAACCTTGGCCTTGGGAGGAATCGCGTCCTCGCTCGACCCCGGCCTCAGCCTCAAGAGAAGTCTCCGCCTCGCTCGACCTTGGGCTCGGACCGACCACGCCACAAGGGATACATCATTACCCGACCCCTAGCTAGCTCTGGCTACGAGGGAACGAGACCAGCATCCCATCTGGCTCGCCCCGGTAACAAGTAATGATGGCTCCCCGCGTGCGTCCATGACGACGGTGGTTCTCAGCCCCCTACGGAAGCAAGGAGACGTCAGCAGGATCCCAGCAACACTGACAGCTGTACTTCTACAGGGCACAGGCACTTCTCCGATGGCCACGTTATCGCGTACACAGGGCTCTAGCACCTCTCCGACAGCCACGTTGGCATGTACACAGGGCTCAGGCACCTCTCTACCAGACACGTTAGCGCCTAGCTACACCCCCCATTGTACACCTGGACCCTCTCCTTGCATCTATAAAAGGGAGGTCCAGGGCCTTCATGCGAAAGGGTGGCGTGGGGGGAACGAGCCAACGAATAGGATCACTCTCTCTCTCGCGCGAACGCTTGTAACCCCTAATACGAGCACACCCCCTGGTGCGAGATAACACGAGCCGCGCTTTCCCCTTGTGTTCCATCTTGCGCCAACCCATCTGGGCAGGGGCACGCAGCGACAAATTTACTAGTCGGTCCAGGGACCCCCCCGGGTCCGAAACGCCGACAGGTATCTTCATGCATAGATATGCTGGATGAAGAATTGCTTCGAATGCATTGAGTGTTCCACGACCAATAATTGCATTGTAGGGGTATTCCATGTCAACAATATCAAACACAACCTGCTCAGTTCTTGTATTGTGAACAAATCCGAAGGTCACTGGCATTGTGATCTTGCCAAGTGCTACAATCTGTCTACCTCCGAAACCACAGAGAGGGTGTGTAGCATCATGGACCTTATCCTCTAGCTCTTGCATCTATCTGAAGGCCTTAGCAAATATGATATCTGCTGCACTGCCTGTATCAACCAGAACATTATGGACTAGAAATCCCTTGATGACACAAGATATGACCATAGCATCATTGTGAGGGTAATCCTTGAGTTGAAGGTCCACTTGGGAGAAGGTAATTGGGATGTGAGACCATTTTGACTTGATGAAGAGTCCCTGCACCCCAACATGTTGTACCCTTCTCTGGGCCTCCTTCTTCTGCTTCTTATTGGCCGGCTCTGAGCATGAACCGCCTGTTATCGGGAGCTCCAGCTTCATAGCCGAAGCAGCTTCATCTTGGTTGTTGAACGAAGCCATCAGCTCAAAAAGTGGAAGTGAATTCACCGGAGGTGGGCGCCAATGTTGGGGGACCTGTTCTCAAATGCTTCGAATTAAGAACAAGGCAACACAAAATGTTAAATATTAATGCCCTTCGTCCATTGAAGCATTATTTCCTTGTGGATATAATGATCTTCGGACGAAGGTCATAAACAAAGGTCACGAAGGTCATATCTTCGTGACCAGAATTATGAAATAATGAAAGGTAAAACATAAAATATGAAATATGAAAGAATAATATGTCAAAACACATAAACTTATTCATATATTTCATCGTACAAACTTAAATATTAAAATATAACATTTAATTACATTTATACCTTCGTCTTGACAGAAGGCAATAATCCGAGTGTCGCGTGCAAGCGATTACAAGATTGCGTGAACAGTACGGGGGTACTGTTCATCTATTTATAGGCACAGGATGCAGCCTGTGGGAAATTACATTCATGCCCTTTACAAATGCTTACAATTATAATACAAGCTATCACGGGTCGATTGGTCATTTCATCTTTAAGTCGGTTCACTCCTTCGTCTTGAGACATGCCACTATGCCGAAGCTTTATGGGTGATAGCTTCGGCACTGCTTTTGAGAGGATCTGCCGAAGGTGTTTCTTCTTTTAGGATCTTCGCGACGAAGCATACCCCCAACAGAAGGCAACATGGAGGACTTTGAGGATCGAGTTTCAGGACTACGATGAGTTCTAGTTGTGTTTAGTGGCAACCCTTAGTCAGCTGCCTGTGAAAGCCTTATCTTCTATGTTTCGTATCCACACTTTGATTATGTTAATGACTCTATGGATGTCATGGACATCTTGATGTAATAAAGTACTATTTCCGCTATTTATTTTTAGCAATGTGTGATGATGTCCAACTATGTAATCGTTGTGTACGTGAGTTTCTGATCCTGACACGTACTTGGTTCGCATTCGGTTTGCCTTCCAAAACCGGGTGTGACAAGCCCTTTTACCATGGCTTCGATGACGATGTCATCTTGGACTGTTGGTTCCTGGGCCCAAAGACAATGGAACCTTTAGACAAATGACTGAAGGTATTCATTCAGATCCTGGGTGCACTGGAATAGGGCTTGTGCAGTAACGAGCTTTGACTAGAAACCCTAGAAGCTAGTGAGCAGTATTTTGTTAAGCTTTAGCCACCAAATGATAATTCTTGGCCAAAGCAATGAGTACCAAGTCTAGGCCACATTTCTGATCGCCATGACGAAGGATTTTGCCATGACTCCTGAGTTGCCACCTTACGTGGATATGGTAGCTTCGTAACTCATGAGGAACTACTTTGAGTACATTAGCAGTGTTGGAGGTCTGTACAATGGTGGCCAAGGTGTTGCCTGCAGTTCTGGTGTCAGTGGTAAAGCTTTGTCATAAAGGAAATTTTGGAGGTTGAATGGTTCAAGACGAAAGTTGTCATGATTATGGCCCTCATAGTTCTGGTTCTTGTAGTTGTCCTGATCTTCTTGCACTTGAATGTTACGCATCTCTTTAGCTGCTTTGTTAATATTCTTCTGAAGCTCAGAGAGACGAAGCACCTTCTCCCTGTGCTTCTCCAACTGTTGGTGGATTTCTTCGAGTTGTTGATTCTACAATCAAGCTCCTCGTCTTGGGGTTCTAGATTAACGGCCTTCCTCTTTTGGTTCCTTGCCTCCCTAACGAGAGCTTTGTCCCCTTGATTGGGGTACAAGGTGCTGAGGACAGAGCCAGTTTCCATTGCGTTTTTCGGTGGCATCATGTTAGTTTGTTGTGGTCCTTGAATCATCGGAGGTGGGTGCCAATGTTGGACACTTGTTTTCAATTGCTACATGGCATCAAAAACAAGGCAACACAAGTTAAGAAGTCTGGACCTTCTTACTTAAGTTATCACTTTTTCGAAGTGTTGGCTTGAGGATGAAGGTCTTTAAAAGGAGATGCGAATAAAACATTATCAAACAATATGATAATGGACGATGATGTATGGAACTCTCCCCTGAGCCTTAGAATTATTTATTCCATCCTCCTTTGTATTACATAGGTTTAGAAACATAATGTCGTGGTTTTGGAAACCGGGGGGGCAATTGATTTGTGTTCGGTGGGGGCTGCAAGCATGGACTCACTTCGAATGGTGAATCATGAGGATCCGAGCTAAGGAACTGAGGCACAGGGGGTTATATTGGTTTAGGTCATGGCGCTAGTCCAGCGTAGTGCTGATCGATATATTTCTCAGGAGCGTGTTACAACAAGTGTGCTTGTGTCTGGAACGAGGGAGAGAAACCCCTTTTATACCTCAAGGGATGGGCCTCACATCTAAGAGAAAGACAGATGGAGGGAGAGAGAGATCTGCAGCTAACGTCTCACATGGTAGTGCGTGGCGGGCCCATGGGCCAGTCTCGGGGTGTGCTCGCATGTGACATGGTTCCTTCTGATGGGTCGTGTGTCGCTGTACTCTTGGTCTGGCACTCTTATTTGTTTGTCCATCGTACGAGTCCCTTTATCTTGTTCGATGTCAACGTAGCGGTACTTGATGGGTCTCACAGAGGATGCTCACGGTGAGGTTGAGGGTCATGTCCAGTATGACTTCATCTTTCGTCATGGCCCTTGCGTCTCCTTCCAGCGTGCGCGGTCATACACCAAGTTTGGCGTGTTGTCTAGTCTTTTCTGGTTTGTGGGTTGTTACTGTGGAGACTCTGATGCTGAGGTCCCCTTGATACTATACATGTGGCTCGTACGTGGTCTAGTGATGTCGCATCTTGTCCACTTGACATGGCTTAATTGAATGGGGTCAACCATTTCCTCTCGCAGGTTTGGTCACCAGGGAGCTGGTCGTCTACCCTGCCTCATTATGTTGATTAGCGGGGACTTGGTCGCATGTCATGCCTCGCTAGGTTACATGGAGGGGACTTGGTCGTCCGTTCCGCCTCACTGGTGTGCTCGGCAGGGACTTGGTCGTGTGTCCCGTCTCGCTGGGTTGTTCGGCTGGGACTTGGTCGTTCATCCCACCTCGCTAGGTTGCTCGATAGGGACTTGGTCGTCCATCCTTCCTCGCTAGGTTGCTCAACAAAGATTCGGTCGTTTATCCTGCCTCGCTGGGTTGCTTGGAGGCGACTTGGTCATCTGTCCTGCCTCGCTGGGTTTGCGGGCTTCTCATGGTACCAAGTCCTTGGTACTCGACAACAGCCCCTGAGCCATTGAGCGATTCCTCGTAGTCAGGCAAAGGCTTTCTTGATGGGGATCACAGTCTTGAGTGCGCGCAAGCGCATCAGTATGATGTAGCCCCCGAGTCCCTGAGTAATCCATGTGGATTGCTTGGGGGTTACTTTTTCATGATTACATATTTGATCTGTGATCAGGCTGTGCCACTTTGCTTGGAGCTAGGATCTACCATAGTCTCTAGGGACGGACCCATTCAGAGGTTCCCAAGGGTGGTGTCCGCTAGAGCACGTCTCGAGCGCGTGCAAGTGCATTAGTATGATGTATCCCCCAAGCCTCGATTAATTTGTGAGGATTTCTTGGGGTTTACTTTGCTCTTGGCAAAGTCTTGAACGTGCCTTTAGTCACCCTTTTTGATTTGGCCCTTTGGGTTGGCCGTTGGTGCCTCTTGGCTCTTGTTATGCACGCATCTCCCACGGAAGGGCTTTTGGGGCCTTTTGAGGAGAGGGTCGTCTTCCATGACCTAGTCGGTGCAAGGGAAGGGGCCATCGAGCTTCAATCAAGTTATCCATGTGAGATCTGTCTGCCCCTTTATAGGGCTTAGTCTCGGTGAGCAGTCCCATTGGGGGCCTCGAGCCGCTGGGGGCATCTCATTAAGTCCTTCATTATTCTTTCATGTTTCAGCCCTTCAGTCAGTCTACCCGATCGGAGGGGGGGCCTTGGTGTAACACCCCGGGCTTTAAGGGACAAAGTCGGGTGTATCTCATACATGCGCCAAAGAAGACAACACATATAATAACAGAGTGTAAGAGATAAATGTCACAATAATTAGAGTACTTATTACATAGCGGAAGAATTACAAAAATAAAAGATAAATATAACAAGATCTAAAATCCATCCTTGGCGCCAGAAAGTCAACTAGGAGATGCCACCTAGATCGAATCGAACTCCTCGATACGTGGCTCCACTTGAACCACCTGTACTTCTCCTGTGGGGGGGTGAGACAGCAAGGGTGAGCTCACATACGATCATAGCTCAACAAGTCGTGGGGAATAATATGCATGAACTCACCAAAGGTGGGAGTTCTTGTGAAGTGTAAGGCTGATCAACGAAATAAAGCTTGAAGCTCAGCATTGCTTTTATAAGTTGGTCAAAATTTTATTAGCAATTACTATGTATAAGTAAATACCAAACCATAATAAATAATGGAACAAAATTAATAAATAATCCCATGCAAATGCAAATGACAAATTGAATTTAGGTTCCATAGATTAATCATGTGAGGGTCCGAGCTGCTCATGACCGTGAGCACGGCTAGTATACCAGTTTTACACTCTGCAGAGGTTGCGCATCTTTACCCACAAGTCATGTTACCCATCTGCCAAGGGTCATGAATCCCATACACCTCTACTGAGGAGGCGAGGCAGGGTAACATTACGAGGCCTTTACAAATTTCCACTAGCTTCAGAAAACCCGCTACAGTTTATAGGAAGCTCCAGTCCAGGAATCCATCGCCTGATCGCCATCACAGCAAAATCAACCCAAGGACCTCCCTACACTAACCACTCCCCTACTGCCCTTGCCCCTTTCGGGTAAGATAGTCATCCACTAGCTTTCCTAGTTAATTAGCCAAGGGCATCCCATTAAACCCTTGTGGTAGCACTGTTTTCCCGGGTGGTCGCTCCATGTTCCCATTAACATAATGATCTTATCATAAACATAAATAATATAACAGAATAATAGGAACATGGATATAATGAAATATTCACCCAAAACCACATAAAGCAATAGCATAGCTACCCAATTGATTTAGGGATAAACAAGGTAAAAAGATAAACAGTCTAGGGTGACCTATTGGGTCCCATCAAAATTAAACCTATGCATTGAATAGTGATAATAAAGAATATTATTGGGTAACAAAAGTGATCAAGGGAACAACTTGCGTGGCACTTGAGATTCCAGGTGACAGGATGAACTTCAGGTGACTCGTGACCTCACTACTAGTCGTAGTAAACATGGCGCACACGCGCGAGAGGAGTGGAAAGAGCTGACGACGCAGCCCCTCCTGTCAGTGAGACTGCACGCAGGCGGGCTGGTGCGGGGTGCAATGTTAGTGAAGTGGGCGGGCTGAGGGAGAATCGGCCCAGGCGGAGGCTGCCTCGCCCACTACACCCAAGGAGCACCACGGGGGAAGGCCAGAGGTTGCCGGTTCTTCCTGCTCCCCTACAGCGACAACCGAGCGTGGCGATTTGGGTGAGGCGTGCACGCCACCTCTTGTGGTAGCAGCTACAATGGACTGCCATGTGGAGGCGAGGCCGGTGGCCGTGCCACCTCCTGCTCCTTCTGCGCTACTTGTTTCGACGCCTCGGTTGCGAAGGGCGGTGGTTGCTTAGACGTGTTTTCCCGGTATGTTGATGTTGTCTTTCCTTCGCAATGTCGTCTGATGGTGAAAAGTGTGGTTCTTGCGGCAAAAGGGGGCGCACCGACCTCTCTTCTTCCTTTGGTGGCTGCTGGCGCGACTACCTCGACTTCCTCTATCCAGGTGATATGGTCGCTCTTCCTTAGCAGCTTGTAGAGAGGCATCCCCATCTCTTCGAGCCTAAAAACGAATCGGCTGAGTGCGGCCACACACCTGACCAACCGATGTATTCCATTCAAATTCTGGATGGGACCCATGTGTTGCATGGGCTCTATCTTCTCTTGGTTAGCTTCGATTCCATGATCCGAGACCATGAAGCCTAGTAGTTTTCCCTTGTGAACCCCAAAGATACCATTTTTAGGGTTCAACTTGGTCCGAAATCTTTGGAGGTTGGTGAACGTTTTTTCCAGGTCGATGATGAAGTCGTCGGATCTTTTCTTCTTTACAATGATGTCGTCAATGTAGACTTGTTTGTTGCACCCGATTTAGTCAGTGAAGCACTAGAACATACACCTTTTGTACGTAGCCCCGACGTTCTTCAGACCAAATGGCATGGAGACATGGTATAATGTCCCAAAGGGGGTGATGAAGGTAGTTGCATGTTGGTCGGCTTCCTTCATAGCGATCTGGTGGTAGCCCGAGTAGGCATTTAGGAAAGAAAGTTGCTCGCACCTCGCGGTGGAGTCCACGACCTGGTCGATACGCGAGAGGGTAAAAGGTTCCTTTGGGCAAACCTTGTTAAGACTTGTGTAGTCGATGCACATCCTCTAGGTTCCATTCTTCTTCTTGACTAGGACGGGGTTGGCGACCCACATTGGGTGGTGTATCTCCTGTCTGAATACAGCCGCTAAGAGCTTCACGACCTCCTCGCCGATGGTCGTGCGCTTTTCCTCGTTGAAGCAGCGGAGCCGTTAGGTGACTGCTCAAGCCATTGATTGGATGTTCAAAGCATGCTCGGTGATTTCCCTTGGGATTCTCGGCATATCCGCGGGCTTCCAGGCAAAGACATCACGGTTGTTCCTGAGGAAGCTGACGAGTGCATTTTCTGACTTGTTGTATAGTGCCACCCTAATTTGGACGTGTTTGGAGGTGTCGGTTGCATTGATCTGCACATCATTCGTGTCCTCAGTGGACTTGAAGGTCTAGACTTGGCCTTCGGAGCGTTGGGGGAGCCTTGCTGGGTGGTGCCATTTCATAGCTCGGCTAGTTCCCGTGCGACGGCTAATGCCGACGCGAGTTCGCAACTGGCTTGCTCACACGCGTAGGCTACCTCAAAAGAGGCTATTGTCGTAATAATCCCACGGGGTCTGGGCATCTTCAACTTGAGATATGTGTAATTGGGAACCACCATGAATTGGATGTAGTATGGCCTCCCAAATATGGCATTGTAGGCCCCAGGGATGTCCACCACCTCGAAGCGTAGAGGCTTGGTGTGGAAATTGGAGGGGTCATCGAACGTGACCGATAACGTGATTTTCCCGAGCGGGTGAACCCCTCGCCCGGGCGTGACACCGTGGATTGGCCCCGTGCTTGGGTGCAGCACGTAGTGCGAGATCCCCATGCGATCGAGAGTCTCAACGTACAGGACATTGTTGTCGCTTCCCATATCCATGAGGACCTTGGAGAGGCGTTTTGTGCCCACGATTGGCTTGACTATGAGGGGGTAGGTTCTAGGGTGTGGGACCCTACCCAGGTGGTCATGCTGATCGAAGGTGATTGGTAACTCCGACCACTGGAGATATCGAGAACCGACGGGTTGTGCCGCATAGACCACGTGACCTTCATGTCGGCGCTTGTTGCCGGCCGCCTGCTGGTGGTCATCTCCAACTATGTATCCTGACAAAAGCATTTCTCCCGCTTCGGTGTTGTTCGTGGGTCGGCGGGAACAATGCTCGAGGGCGGCGAGACTCCTTTCGCGATGTCGCCCCTCGATCTCGACCTCAGCGAGGCATTTGGGTCCTATGTGCTCGGCGCTAGTTACCTTGGTTCAGCAAGGCAGAGCTCGCCGGTGGCGGTGGCAAAGTCGAAAGAACCAAACTTGGTGCTGCTCCCAGGGGCGAAGGTCTCAACCCCAACAGATGCTGATGAACTGGCCATCGGTGTGAAAAAACGTCGCTTAGCACGCTTGCGACCCCCTACATACTGTCGTGGTTTCGAAAACCGAGGGACAATTGATTTGTCTTCGGTGGGGGGTGCAAGCGCGGACTCACTTCGAATGGTGAATCACGAGGATCCGAGCTAAGGAATTGAGGCATAGGGGGTTATACTGGTTCAGGCCATGGCCCTAGTCCAGTGTAGTGCTAACTGATGTATTGCTGAGGAGCGTGTTACAGCAAGTGTGCTTGTGTCTGGAAAGAGGGAGAGAGACCCCCCTTATATACCTCAAGGGATTAGCCTTACATATGAGAGAAAGGGAGAGGGAGAGAGATCTGTAGCTGACGTCTAGTGCGGTAGTGCGTGGCAAGCCCTGGGTCAGTCTCAGGGTGTGCTCGCACGCGACATGGCTCCTTCTGACGGGTCATGCGTCGTTGTACTCTTTGCTATGGTGCTCTGTTTCATCCGTCCGTCGTACAAGTCACTATAGCTTGTTTGATGTCAACGTAGCGGTACCTGATGGGTCCCGTAGAGGATGCTCACGGTGAGGTTGAGGGTCGTGCCCAGTATGGCTTCATTTTCTGTCATGGCCCTTGCGTCTTCTTCCATTTGTGTGTGGTCATACACCAGGTATGGCGTGTTATCCTATCTTTTCTGGTATGTGGGTCGTTACTGTGGAGACTCTGATGCTGAGGTCCCCCTCGGTACTGTACACATGGCTCGAACATGGTTTGGTGATATCGCGCCTTGTCCACCCAACATGGCTTAATAGTATCGGGTCAGCCCTTTCCTCTCGCAAGTGTGGTCGCTAGGGAGCTGGTCGTCTGCCCCGCGTTGTTGGGTTGCTCGGCGGGGCCTTGGTCGCCTGTCCCGCCTTGCTGGGTTGATCGACTGGGACTTGGTCGTCCGTCCCGTCTCGCTAGGTTGTCCGGTGAGGACTTTGTCGCCTGTCCCGCCTCACTGGGTTGCTCGGTGGGGACTTGGTCATTCGTCCAGTCTCGCTAGGTTGTTCGGCGGGGACTCGGTCGTCCGTCCCGCCTCGTTGGTTTTGCGGGCTTCTCATGGTACCCAGTTCCTTGGTACCCGACACATACCTTCGGCTTCTTTGCACAATATAGCTTGAAGGTACTTTGCTGAGCAAAATGAATCTTCAGGCTTTAAAAAGGTGAATTTATGCAGGCACTGTTCACCTGTATATAGGGAAAGTTGAACAGCTTCGTGGGTAATTACAATCATGCCCACAAAGTTTACACACATAATTTACAAATAACGTAGGGACATCAATGTTTTTTCTCTTTTTTTTTCTTGTTGCACAAGTCCTGGACTTCTTCTACTTTGTCCCTTTGCATCCGAAACTTTCTCCACGTCTAGGCTAGCGACCTCGGCTCGCACCTTCGTTGCTTACGTATATGGACAAAGCATCTTGACACTCCACTTCAGCCGAAGGCTAGCTTCGCCCGTTCTAGCTTCGTGCCCGGCATCAAAAACACATTTCCATACACGGAAGCAAAGATTTTAAGGACCTTCGGCTAGGCCCCCAACACTAAGCCAAATAGCAGTATTTTAGTAGTGCCGAGAGCCATTAGGAGGGTGTTTGGTTTGAGGAATCACTTCATCCAAAATATGGTGGTGTATCACGGGTCCATTCCTCAAATTTGGTGGGATGACCATATTCCTCATATTAGTACTAACTAAATAACTATATAGAGTGTTTGGTTTGAGGAATCATACCATCCAAATTAAGGTGGTGCATCATGGTTTCATTTCTCAGATTTGATGGGATTACTCCATTCCTTGTATTAGTACTAACTAACTAACTATGAGGAATGAGATGGTGATGGATCAACTCATTCTATTACAAAAACCAAACAAAAATAGTGAGGAGTGAGAAGACGATGGACTAGTTCATTCCTCAAACCAAACATCCTAATAAGGAATGAGGTGATGATGGACCAACTCAATCCATTCCACAAACCAAATAAAAAAGTGAGGAGTGGGAAGACAATGGACTAGATCATTCCTCAAACCAAACAGCCTATAGATGTCATATGGGGGAATTAGTAATAGTAAAGGAACAAGCTTTCTAAAAAAACTGTAGCAGAGATTTAAGACCATGTTGACAATTCATATAAAAAAATACCGCTCTAAAAAGCAAATAAAGACTCAAATTTGTACTCCTACGGACTACTCTCTCTCTCTCTACACCATGGCAGTACTTAATGTTGTCATGTACTATTAGGTTGGCTTTATTGGTGGTCGTCTATCCTGCCGTCTACACTGTATTACAGCACATCTAAAATATTAAAACAATACTTATATATCCACTTATTTGTACTAGTGAGAGAATATGCTATGCGTGGACTGAAGAAGCTGTAATATCTCGCAGAAGCAGCTAAAATTGGGTGCAGATTCGAGGTTTGTGATGTGGAAATTGCCACAAGAGGCGATGCCGTTGTGTCCCAGATATTATTACTCGATGTGAATTTCTATGCGTACTGTATGTAGTATGCTGTCATCACATGTTATTATGACGGCTAGCTGGTCGTCTCTGATTCTCTCTCCGATTGTGGAGCCGCAGCTGCTAACATTATTATTCGATGTGAATTTCTGATGGCTAATCATATATAGCTGGCGCTAGCCCCCCGACCTCACCCCCCGACCTCCGTGCATAGCGCTAGCTGGGAGCGCGTCGTCGTCGCTAGGATCGGAGGGCGTCTCTTTCATTCTCCTCCTGCGCATCGGGCAGCGGCTGCCGCTCCCGCACGTAGGGGAGCCGCAGCCCGCAGGCAGGCAGCACGCGGACGAGGCCGCTCCGTGCGGGGCCACACCGCGCAGGGCATGGATCGATGCACGTCGTCTCGTATTGTCCCGGCAGCTGCTAAGCCGGGGTTGCCCACTTGCCCTGCCGCCTGCGCTACGATCTTCTAGACGACCTGGTGGCCCGGGCGCCGGTCTGTCTGGGGTTGGCACCAACGCGGTGCTCCTCGACAAGGCCGACAGGCGCCAGCTGTGGATCAGCGAGCATACGAGCTCCCTCCACCCGATATTTGCATCGGCATGTCATGCATGGATGGGGCCATCTTAAATGTTGCATTGGTACTACGAGTCTACGAAATCGGAGTCGGGACTAGGCAGGCAGCAAGGCATGGGCATGCATGGGCTGCTGAGCGTAAAGTATGATGATGCATGATGAGCCCCAGCTGGCGCCTGCGAAGGCCATGCATGTCCCGTTGCATCCATACGGACGTGTCCCGTGACGAAGCCACTGTGGTGGAGTACGACGTTTAACTGGGCTAACCACACTGGACGTACCTGTGGCACCAGCAGTCCAGCACAGCAGTGGCATGCGTCATGGAAAACTACTAGCTAGTAGGTCGATCCAGGATTACAGAGACGATCCAGTGACGCGCATCATGTACCTGTACTCCAAACCATGGCCATCTCTACTGCTCCAAGATGTATGTGGCGACATATATCCATTATTAATAATTTGTCTAGTAAGACGCCGTAAAACATCATCAGTTAGATGACCGTAATTAATAAACATAGAAAGAATGCATCATTCAGAGTAAAACTCGCCGTGGGCCTACAAACCGTTGAGCTGACACGTCCAAAAGCGGTCGTATTCGTCTGTGAGGAGTCATCTAGATCAGCACACCTATAAACTGGTGTGCCCCGCGACACCATGTCGGAGGGAGAGCCAATACAAACACTCGAGTCTCCACCACCATCATGATGTATGTGGGCTGAGCAGTTTAAGACGTACTCTATATTTTTCTTTTACAGTCTACTCTAAAACATTTCCTTCTCTATATCTCGTTTCTAATCAGCGACATCCTCTATATTTTATTATCTATATATAAATAATTGTATTAGAGATATATTTTATTTTGAATTTCTTATACGTATGTATTTACCATACCCTAAATATTATATATATTTTTTATTTTTTCTTAGTTTAATCTATTGTTTAAAGTATTAAATTGTATAGCGGAGGGAAGAGAGAATCTCTATATATATATAGCTGAATGAGGAACCTCTAAACTTACAGAACGATTTATAGGACGCTGCGGAAGGGGATAGGAGAGAAAATATTCCCTAAATTTAGAGGAGAGATCCCTTTATAGGCTCTTACCGGAGCCAATCTAAGCCACACAACCTGTATGTACCATTGTTGTATATATATGATAGGACTTCTTATAGTTTCTTAGAGGAAGGTGAATAGGTAAGTCCTCAGAAATTCACAAATTCAAAATAAACTTAATCCAATTATATGTTAGCACAGAATACAGATCAAGTCGGAGAGAGAAGGAACAAAGTTCTTACACTTGTTTTCTCCCTTGATTACGGAATTAGAGAGTAGAGACAAATCTCAAGTGAAGATCAAGAACTTAGAATGAGGGAGGAAAAGAAAATTGCAAAAGGAACAACACGCAATACATAGACAATTTTCCCGTGGTTCGCCCAAGCCTTCAATGCTTGTCTACATTCATGTCGTGGTGTCCCAAAGAACAAGAGTTACCCTCAACCCTTCTCAAGTGATCCAATGATCAACTCGAGGCCACATATCTTCCTTATAATATCTCCTCGCAAGGATCTTGATGACGTCGATCTTAGCGCCAATTACTTGGAGTTGTTTAGCTTGGCGGGCTCTTTGCGGCAGCGCAGACGGTCCGCGACCTGGCGGCAGGAGCGGGTTTCCCTAAGTCGAGTCAGATATATATTAAACCTCTTCAAAACAATAACTATCACCTTGTGCAAAGGGAATCTGAGACTAGCTTTTAGGAAGCTTCGGAAAACAAAAATTTCGTCCTCTTTAGGCTTCGGCACTAAGTCATCGCCCCGAGTCAAACCCACTCAGTGTTATTAATGCAATCAAACTTTGTGAGTACCTTGATATGTCCTCCTTTTATCTTCGACTTTCTGAAGTCCAAGTGGCTTGGTTTTGTAGGACATATGGTTGTATTATCCTTCTCAATATCAATATCATCACTATCCTCTCCTGGACCTTTGGATGGATCCGCAACAATAGCATCAGCCTGAGAACCAATGGCCTCTGTTATCACATTCAAATCTTCGGCCTTTGACTCTGGCACACCTGACAAAGGCACCAAAGGCACCTCAGTGACAGATTGCTCTCTGGCCATTTCTAATGAAAAAACACTTGCTTTGCGGCTGCCTAAGGCTGGTTTGAAGGCAACAAAGGCATTCAAAGCAAGCTTCGAAGGCAAAGTGAGCTCTAACAACAACAGATGCAAACAACAAATGTCGTGCTAATGCCAGCGGGCGCTGTCTCTTTTATATAGGCAACTTTCGAAATTAAAACGTCGCACTCTCATAGTGGTCCCAAAACTAATGTTTCATAACGAGCTTCGGGAAGGTGTTTTTTGGACCTTCGACACAAGGCCTCCCAGTTATGAGAAACGAACTCATTCCACAAGGGGCTACCTGTTGAGGGCCTAACTTGCTAAAGGTCCTCAGAATGTCTTTGCTTCGGTGTGAGAAAATGTGTTTCAAGCAAATAGCGAAGAATGAATGAAGGTGGCTTTCGGTCGAAGCTGCATGTCAAAGAAGCTTTGACTATACGCACATGCAGTTTGGGTGCAAACCGAGGTCACCAGCCTCAACATGGAGAAGGCTTCAAGCACAAAATGATGAAGGGGATGAAGTTGATGGCTTGTGCAGCAAGGAAAAAGAAAAGATAGTGTTGCCTTTGTATCATTTGTAAATCATGTTTGTAAACTTTGTGGGCATGTTTGTAATTTCTTATGAGGTTGTACAACTTCCCTATAAATGAGTGAACAATGCCATGCATCCATTCACCTTTTGAGGGCCCCAACCTTCATATCTCTTAGCCTTCGAAGTACCTTCGAGCTGATTCTTGTGTAAGGCCAAAGGTACGATGATGTATTTATCTTTTATGTAGAAGATTGGAATGAAAAATGCTAAGGCATATGAGGAAAGTAACATGCTTCATTTGTTGTTCCCTTATGTTTTTATTTCATTCACATCTTTTGTTTGTGCCTTCTCCCTAAATTCATCTCTTCAAAGGAGAGATAAAGGCAGGGAGAAGGTTTAAATCTTCTAACTTGTGTTGCCTTGTTTTTGATACTTCATAGCAATAAAAAGCAAGTGACCAACACTCTTCCTATGATAGAATGGAGCCTCCAAATGCTTAGGAATAAAGGCTCATACATGTGTACCATCAATAGCCCTAATATGGCCTATTTTAGCATTAACAGGCACAAAACACAAGCAAATAGAAGTGTACATGACCATTAAAAACAACAAGAGGTAGTACCAAATCTCACACCTTGAAAAAAGGATCCCATCTTCGATTCATGGATATTATAGATGGTGTTGCTGATGAAGGTGGCCTAATGAATTCAGTTCATACCACATGAATGACATGCAATACTTTGTTGAAATGGTGACTAACGGCTTCATCAGACCTATAAAAATTATGACCAGCTACAATATTCTTGAGATTGTGACCAATTGTGTTAAAAATCTATCGATGTTTTGACCCGAGGGTCCTAACCAACTAGTGAATTAGTGTCGCGTGCCCTAGTGCAGATGGCTGATGCAAGAAGACACAAGTTTTATTCTAGTTCAGGCAATGGAAGGCCCTACTTACAATAGAGGGCGATGAGACTTATATTATCTTGCACCTTAGTTCTTGTAGTAGGGGTTACAAGCTAGTCGAGAGAGGGAGTGGATCCCAAGTCTCTAAAGATGATTGAGGCAAGTGCTAATACTAGGTGTGGAGGCGAAAACCTATGAAGTGTTCCCCTGCCTCTTGGAAGCACTGGACTCCTCCTTTTATAGCCTCAAGGAGGGGTCCTAGGAGCACCAAGGTTTATTGTAAATGGGAGAGGAGGTGGGTCCAAACCCCTGTAGCAGCATGGCCGCCGAAATGGCCTTTGTACTTGTGGTTGACTTGGATCTGGGGGAGGATGTCTGGCCCCTGTATCTTGCATCTTGATCAAGTAGAGAGCCGATCAGGGGCACAAACGCGTACCCGAGCCTATCTTGTGGATGTGTTGTCCGAGTCGTAGTTGTTGGAATAGTGATAAGTATGGGAAAGGCACATGGTAATTCGCCCCGTATGGCGTAAAGTAGACTTGTCACCAATCTATGTAGTCATCCCGTTGTTAGCTGTCTCTATGGAGGGTTGGTGGCATGGGGGTCCATTTGTCGATGTTATCTAGGACGAGGCCATGCTCGGGCGAGGCAAAGGTTCCTCCTGTGGCCATGGTCGGACCTACGCCGGGGCATGCTATCATGTTGGGAGTGGTTAGAACAGTCGCGAGAGCAGCCTCCTACGAGATTCGTGGGGAGTTGGTGGCTACTGCCAGGGCAGTTGGTCAAGGTCGAGCTCGGGTGAGGCAGAGTCTTCTCCCGAGGCAGGAGCAGTCTTCGGGGGAGGCGGAGTTCTCTCCTGAGGGTGAGGCTATGCTCAGACATGTGCATGTCCCATTCGAAGTTGTTCGAGAATAGTGCCTGGAGTGGGGGAGCAGAGTCTGTTATTCTTGGGTGTGCGTCATCATATTTGGCGAAAGTAGATGGGATCATGGTCCCATCATCCCATGTTTGATTGTGGTGTCACATGGAGCAGATCGATCTGCCTGAGGGGATGAACACTTCTACCAGGGGTGATGCCATGAAATGGTGTGGCCCCAGCCTAGACCTAGGACTGCCTGATTCCCATGAGCTCCAAGGTTACAGCGTAGATGATGTTGAGGCTGCTGCCTCCATCCATGAGAACCTTGGAGAGCCTAGTGTTGCCGATGACTGGGTCGACGACAAGCGGGTACTTCCTGGGGTTAGGGACGTAGTCTAGGTGGTCGCCTCGATCGAAGGTGATGGCTTTGTCGGACTAGTCTAGATAGACTGGTGCCGCTGCTTTGACAGAGAAGACCTCTTGCCGTTTTTGCTTCCGCTGTCGCATGGAGAGGTTCACCGTTTGCCCACCGAAGATCATGAAGCAGTTGTGGACATCTAGGAATCATTCGCCCTATTTGTCTCCCTTGTCACCAGGGCCTTTCTTCTTACCGTCATCTGTAAAGGGGTCGGGCTTGTTGTAGATGCGCTGGAGGATGTCGCACTCCTCGAGGGTGTGCTTGATGGGGCCCTTGTGGTAAGGGCAAGACTCCTTCAGAATCTTGTCGAAAACATTAGGACTCCTTGGGGGCCTCGAGGGTTCCTTCATTCCGCTGCGGCGACAAGATCTATCTTGAGGGCCTCGTGTTTACCCTGCGGTGCCTTCTTCTTTTTGTTCTTCTTGGGGTTGCATTGGGTGGTCGCCTCGGGGGTGTCCTCCTTCTGCTTCCCACTGCCCTTGTCCCGAAGCGAACTTGGTGATGATGACCATCAGTTTGCTTGCTTTGGTGGGGGTCTTGCGACCTAATTTGCTGACCAAATCCCAGTAGGAGGTGCCGGTGAGGAAAGCCCTGATGATGTCTGAGTCAGTGATGTTGGGGAGCTTAGTGCGTTGCTTGGAGAATCGTCGGATGTACTCACGTAGAGTCTCATCCTGGTTCTATCGACAACTTCAAAGGTCCCAGGAATTTCTAGGGCGCACTTATGTGCCCTAGAAATTCCCCCCCCCCCAAAACCCTGACCAGGTCTTCCCATTCATACATTTAGGTGGGCAGGAGGTGCTCAAGCCATGCTCAAGTGGAGTTAGATAGAAAAAGGGGTAGGTTGCGAATGATGAGGTTGTCCTCACTCGTCCCTCCAAGCTGACAGGCCAAATGGTAGTCAACGAGCCATAGTTCTAGCTTGGTTCCCCCCCCCCCCGAGTACTTGGTGATGGTAGTCGGGGCTCGGAACCGAGCTAGGAATGGTGCTCTGCGGATGGCTTGGCTGAAGAGCTAAGGACCTGGTGGCTCGGGCGAGGGGCTTTGATCTTCCCCACTATCGTAGCGACCACCCCGCCGAGGGTGGTAGCCGTGCATGGCATGACGTCACTCGTTGTGGTGTAGCTGATCGCCGAGGCGGTCATGGACACCACAGTTCTGACGATTGTCGAGGAGGCAGTCTCAGACCATGGGGGTTTTGTCCTTCGTGGGTTCGTGGTGGACCGAGGCCTCCCTCTCTTGGCGAGAGGGCCCTGTTCGTTGTTTCAAGGCGGGCTCCCAAAGCTAAGAGGCAGAGTTCTCGGACTGCTGGACCACAGCGCACTCCAGGAGACCCTTGATTTCACTGTGGATTCGATGTCCTTCAGTGGTTGATGGTTCCGGCATCGTCAGGAGCAAGATTGCTGTTGCAGCGAGGTTCTGGTTGGCCCTATGAAAAGGCCGGAGGGGGTTTGGCCCCAACATCTTCCATGACGACGATGAACGTAGCATGACTTTGCGTGTGCTCCCCATCGAGGGCTCTGTCGGCTGCTTCCTGCTCGAGAACATGTTGAAGCTGTTATAGCCATTCCTGCTCCTCTCCGAGTTTGTCGTGTAGCTCACAGAGCTTCTTGAGGTGTGTGATCTAACTCCCCATGGGGGTCTGAACTACACCCTACTCCCTTGGCTCTCTAGCGTGTGGGGCTAGTGTCGGTGCGTTGGCCTCTTGAGGCATGCCAAGTTGGTTTCCTTCATCATGCTCCTCGTGCCCCGCGTGGAAGCACTACCAAGTCGGGTCGTAACCCTCATCGTCGGAGCTATAGTCATTGGAGCCATCGGAGAGGAAGTGGTTGCATGCAGACAAGAAATGCCACATGGCCCCGAGATCACGGAGCCCAGAGAAGTCTAGGCATAGACCCAAATCATCTTCTTCCTTGGAGTCTACATACTCTGAGGTTTCCGGGAGTTCCGCGTACATGCTGGTGTAGGTGCTTGTCATTTAGGGGTAGCCTGGAGGATCGAAGCTCATTCGAAAGGGGATGGGATTGAACACCGATGGTTCCCCCAAGTCAAATGCTGGAGCCAGCACCTCCTGACCCGTAGAAGGGGGAGCCAGTGGAGCTGGCGCCTCCCGATCCATATGGAGAGGAGCTAGTGAGGCCGACGCCTCCCGATATGCAACGGGAGGAGCTGGTGTGGCCAGCGTCCTTCGACCCACAGGAGGGGGAGCCCACGTAGTTGGTGTCTCCCGACCCGTGGGAGGGGGAGCTGGTGAAGGCGGCACCCCTCGATCCGCAGGAAGGGGAGCCGATGGAGTCGGTGCTCGGGCAATGTACATAGACGTCGATGCTCTAGGCATGAACCTAAGGTATGACAAGTCTCTCGCAAGGGAGTCTATGTCATTGGCCTGCTTGGGAGCATTGGCTGGGGTGGAGCGCTGCCCATGGTGTTGTTGCGGTTGTTCTGTCTCTATCTCCGCTGGCGAGGAGGACGGCGATGGAGGTCTGGATGTCCCTCCTCCAGCCAGGGGAGCAAGAGTCACCTCGCTCCCCCTAGCTGGGAGAAACGATTGTCGACGTCAGGTGGGTGACTAGGCGGGAGGAGCACCATTTTGTAGTTGAAGCCAAGGGACATGAACTCAAGACTCCTAAACCAGATCGTCATGCTGAGCTGCAAAGTGTGCTTAGGATTGTCCATCTGGAGTCTTGGTAGGAATGTGGTGTCAACACGCAGCAAGCCCTTACCTGGCACGCCAACTGTCGGTGTTTTGACCCAAGGGTCTTGACCAACTAGTGAATTAGTGTCGTGTGCCCTAGTCCAGATGGGTGATGCAAGAAGACACAAGTTTTATCCTAGTTCGGGCAATGAAAGGCCCTACTTCCGGTAGAGGGGGATGAGACTTATATTATCTTGCACCTAAGTGCTTGTAGTAGGGGGTACAAGCTAGTCTCTCTTAAGATGATCGAGGCAAGTACCAATACCGGTTGTGGAGGCAAAAACTTGTGAAGTGTTCCCTTGCCCCTTGGAATCCCGGAACTCCTTCTTTTATATCCTCATGGAGGGGTCCCAGGAGCGCCAAGGTTTGTTGTAAATGGGAGAGGAGGCGGGTCTAAACCCCCTTGTAGCAGCATGGCCGCTGGAATGGCCTTTGTACTTGCGGTTGACTTGGATCAGGGGGAGAACATTTGGCCCCTATATCTCGCATCTTGACCTAGCCTATCTTGTGGATGTGTTGTTCGAGTCATAGTTGTTGGAATAGTGATAAGTATGGGAAAAGCACAAGGTAATTCTCCCCATATAGCATAAAGCAGACTTGTCACCAATCCCGTAGTTTCTATAGCTATCCCATTATCGGTTATCTCCACGGAGAGGTTAGTGGCGTCGGGTGTCCTTTTGTCGATGTTATCTAGGCCGAGGCCTTGCTCGAGCGAGGCGAAGGTTCCTTTTGAGGCCATGGTCAGACCTGCGCCGGGGCATGCAGTCATGTAGGTAGTGGTTAGAACAGTCACTAGAGTGGCCTCTTGTGGGATTCATGGGGAGTTGGTGGCTGTTGCCCGGGCAGTTGGCTGAGGTCGAGCTCGAGTGAGGTGGAGTCTTCTCCCGAGGCTAGAGCTATCTTCAGGCGAAGCGGATTTCTCTCCTGAGGGTGAGGCTATGCTCAGACACGTGCATGCCCCATCCAGAGTTGTTCAAGAACAATGGTCAGAGTGGGAGAGCAGTGTCCGTTATTCATGGGCGTGTCTCATCGTAGTTGGCGTAAATAGATGGGACCATGGTCCCATCATCCCCTGTTTGACTGTGGTGTCATATGGAGCAGATATCCACGTCGCATTTAATGCACACGTTCCACAGTTCCTGTGACCTTTGGTTGAGGCTAGGCTTAGGGCTGTCTTCCTGTCCGAGACAAGCTTGGGCGAGGAAGAAATTGTCGTTCCGTGAAGAGGGGTCCTCAGGCGAGATGAGGATTTCTCCCGAGCGCTGCCTTCGCCTGAGGACGGGAGAGGGCAAGGCATAGTTTTGAGCGGCCGTCGAGCGGGTTCTCGAGCGAATCGTGATTCAACCCTGCTTGACCGCGGGGAACATGTTTTCTGATTTTTCGGTACTTAGGTGTTAAGCATGTTTAGGGGCATAATCCAGGTACCCATAATCATTATACCCAACAAAATCTTTGTAACTTGTTGCTCTACACACAAAAGTATGGTGTCTTGCAACAGGCCATGATTCCTAAAAAGTTTATAAAATCAAAAAGGATGCTCTATTAAGCCTAAGCATATTAACACAAGTGACATCATTCTTTCATATCTTATTAATTAGATAGTTCATTCTAACCTAATCCCTCTCATCAATTGGAGCATAGGTAATTCTTTGTATAGGTGCACGACATTTTCTTTTTTAGATTGAATAACTATGGCCATCATCTAAAGCAATGTATGTTCTATAACTACACAGACTGAAGGTATGGAGGGGGCACAAACGGAGGTTGTGGAGAGGAGGCCAGTTGACGTGCTAATATGTGAGGCATCGGCGGGCGGCCAAGGCCATGTAGAAGAAGGGGGTGGAGGGGACAAAGGGGACATTGACCTACTGGTGGTGCATGGAGGACGGACGCTAACGGATCTAGCTGGCGTTAGACAGGAACTCACCGCTAGCGAGCAGATTGCCTCTTGGTAGTTCAAAAGGAGGTGAGGTCGTGGGAGGATGAAGGTTGGGACTCACGTGTGGTTCTTCTAATGCTTCTAAGAAAGTGTTGGTGAAAGTCTCCTAGAGGGGGGTGAATAGGGCGAATCTGAAATTTACAAACTTAATCACAACTACAAGTCGGGTTAGCGTTAGAAATATAAACGAGTCCGAGAGAGAGGGCGCAAAACAAATCGTGAGCGAATAAAGAGTGAGACACAATGATTTTTTTACCGAGGTTCGGTTCTTGCAAACCTACTCCCCGTTGAGGTGGTCACAAAGACCGGGTCTCTTTCAACCCTTTCCCTCTCTCAAACGGTCCCTCGGACCGAGTGAGCTTCTCTTCTCAATCAAACGGGAACCAAACTTCCCCGTAAGGACCACCACACAATTGGTGTCTCTTACCTTGATTACAATTGAGATGACCGCAAGAAAGAATGAGAAAAAGAAGCAATCCAAGCGAAAGAGCTCAAATGAACACAACAAATCTCTCTCACTAATCACTAAAGCTTTGTGTGGAGTTGGGAGAGGATTTGATCCCTTTGGTATGTCTTGTATTGAATGCTAGCTCTTGTAAGTAGTTGGAAGGTGGAAAACTTGGATGCCATTGAATGTGGGGTGGATGAGGTATTTATAGCCCCAACCACCACAAAGTGGCCGTTGGAAGGCTGCAGTCGCATGGCGCACCGGATAGTCCGGTGTGCCATCGGACACTGTCCAGTGCGCCAGCCACGTCAGCAGACCGTTGGGGTTCGACCGTTGGAGCACTGTCTTGTGGGCCCGCCTGGCTGTCCGGTGGTGCACCGGACAGGCCCTGTAGGCTGTCCGGTGTGCCACCCGCGCGTGCTCTGCTCCTCTGCGCACGCAGGCGCGCATTTAATGCGTTGCAGTCGATCATTGCGTGCGAAGTAGTCGTTGCTCCGCTGTCACACCGGACAGTCCGGTGTACACCGGACACTATCCGGTGACTCACCGGATAGTTCGGTGAATTATAGTGGAGCGGATTCCCGAAGCTGGTGAGTTTTGAGTTGCTCTCCCTTGGGGCACCGGACACTGTCCGGTGGTGCACCGAACAGTCCGGTGAATTATAGCGAAGCGCCTCTGAGAATTCCCGAAGGTGAGGAGTTCAGCTTGGAGTCCCCTGTGCACCGGACACTGTCCGGTGGCACACCGGACAGTCCGGTGCTCCAGACCAGGGGGCACTTCGGTTGTCCCTTGCTCTCTTGTTTGAACCCTTTTCTTGGTCTTTTTATTGGCTTATTGTGAACCTTTGGCACCTGTAGAACTTATAGACTAGAGCAAACTAGTTAGTCCAATTATTTGTGTTGGGCAATTCAACCACCAAAATCAATTAGAAACTAGGTGTAAGCCTAATTCCCTTTCAATCTCCCCCTTTTTGGTGATTGATGCCAACACAAACCAAAGCAAGTATAGAAGTGCATAATTGAACTAGTTTGCATAATTGTAAGTGCAAAGGTTACTTAGAATTGAGCCAATATATTTTCATAAGATATGCATGGATTGTTTCTTTTATTTTTAACATTTTGGACCATGCTTGCACCACATGTTTTGTTTTTGCAAATTCTTTTGTAAATTCTTTTCAAAGTTCTTTTGCAAATAGTCAAAGGTAAATGAATAAGATTTTGAGAAGCATTTTCAAGATTTGAAATTTTCTCCCCCTGTTTCAAATGCTTTTCCTTTTACTTAAACAAAACTCCCCCTCAATAAAATCCTCCTCTTAGTGTTCAAGAGGGTTTTAAGATATCAATTTTGAAAATACTACTTTCTCCCTTTTGAACACAATGAGATACCAATTTGAAAACATCATTTTTAAATTTAGGTGGTGGTGCGGTCCTTTTGCTTTGGGCTAATACTTTCTCCCCCTTTGGCATGAATCGCCAAAAACGGATACTTTGAGTGAAATATAAGCCCGTGTAACTACTTTCTCCCCTTTGGTAAACAAAATAGGAGTGAAGATTATACCAAATACGGAGAGTTGCTCGGAGCGACGACGAAGTATGAGTTATGGAGTGGAGTGGAAGCCTTTGTCTTCGCCGAAGACTCCAATTTCCTTTCAATACACCTATGACTTGGTTTGAAATTCACTTGAAAACACATTAGTCATAGCATATGAAAGAGACATGATCAAAAGTATATGAATGAGCTATGTGTGCAAAATATCAAAAGAAATTCCTAGAAGCAAGAATATTTAGCTCATGCCTAAGTTTGTTAAAAGTTTGTTCATCTAGTGGCTTGGTAAAGATATCGGCTAATTGATCTTTAGTGTTAATATATGCAATCTCGATATCTCCCTTTTGTTGGTGATCCCTTAGAAAATGATACCGAATGGCTATGTGTTTAGTGCGGCTATGCTCAACGGGATTATCCGCCATGCGGATTGCACTCTCATTATCACATAGAAGAGGAACTTTGGTTAATTTGTAACCATAGTCCCTAAGGGTTTGCCTCATCCAAAGCAATTGCGCGCAACAATGGCCAGTGGCAATATACTCGGCTTCGGCAGTAGAAAGAGCTACGGAATTTTGCTTCTTTGAAGCCCAAGACACCAAGGATCTTCCCAAGAACTGGCAAGTCCCCAATGTGCTCTTTCTATTAATTTTACACCCCGCCCAATCGGCATCCGAATAACCAATTAAATCAAATGTGGATCCCCTAGGATACCAAAGCCCAAACTTAGGAGTATGAACTAAATATCTCAAGATTCGTTTTACGGCCGTAAGGTGAGCTTCCTTAGGGTTGGCTTGGAATCTTGCACACATGCATACGGAAAGCATAATGTCCGGTCAAGATGCACATAAGTAGAGTAAAGAGCCTATCATCGACCGGTATACCTTTTGATCGACGAATTTACCTCCCGTGTCGAGGTCGAGATGCCCATTGGTTCCCATGGGAGTCTTGATGGGCTTGGCATCCTTCATCCCAAACTTGTTTAGAATATCTTGAATATACTTCGTTTGGCTAATGAAGGTGCCTTCTTAGAGTTGCTTCACTTGAAATCCTAAGAAGTACTTCAACTCTCCCATCATAGACATCTCGAATTTTTGTGTCATGATCCTACTAAATTCTTCACATGTAGATTCGTTAGTAGACCCAAATATGATATCATCAACATAAATTTTGCATACAAACAAATCATTGTCAAGAGTTTTAGTAAATAAAGTAGGATCGGATTTTCTGACTTTGAAACCATTAGTGATAAGGAAATCTCTAAGGCATTCATACCATGCTCTTGGAGCTTGCTTGAGCCCATAAAGCGCCTTAGAGAGTTTATATACATGGTTAGGGTACTCACTATCTTCAAAGCCGGGAGGTTGCTCAACATAGACCTCTTCCGTGATTGGTCCATTGAGGAAGGCACTTTTCACGTCCATTTGGTAAAGCTTAAAGCCATGGTAAGTAGCATAGGCAAGTAATATACGAATTGACTCAAGCCTAGCTACGGGTGCATAGGTTTCACTGAAATCCAAACCTTCGACTTGTGAATATCCCTTGGCTACAAGTCGGGCTTTGTTCCTTGTCACCACACCATGCTCGTCTTGCTTGTTGCGGAAGACCCACTTGGTTCCTACAACATTTTGGTTAGGACGTGGAACTAAATGCCATACCTCATTCCTAGTGAAGTTGTTGAGCTCCTCTTGCATCGCCACCACCCAATCCGAATCTTGTAGTGCTTCCTCTACCCTGTGTGGCTCAATAGAGGAAACAAAAGAGTAATGCTCACAAAAATGTGCAACACAAGATCTAGTGGTTACCCCCTTATGGATATCGCCGAGGATGGTGTCGACGGGGTGATCTCGTTGGATTTCTTGGTGGACTCTTGGGTGTGGCAGCCTTGGTTCTTCATCCTCCTTGCCTTGATCAATTGCATCTCCCCCTTGATTATTGTCGTCATCTTGAGGTGGCTCATATCTTTGATCTTCTCCTTCATCAACTTGAGCCTCATCCTCATTTTGAGTTGGTGGAGATGCTTGCGTGGAGGAGATTGGTTGATCTTGTGCATTTGGAGGCTCTTCAGATTCCTTAGGACACACATCCCCAATGGACATGTTCCTTAGCGCGATGCACAGAGCCTCTTCATCACCTATCTCATCAAGATCAACTTGCTCTACTTGAGAGCCGTTAGTCTCATCAAACACAACGTCACAAGAAACTTCAACTAGTCCTGAGGACTTGTTAAAGACTCTATATGCCCTTGTGTTTGAATCATATCCTAGTAAAAAGCCTTCTACAGTCTTAGGAGCAAATTTAGATTTTCTACCTCTTTTAACAAGAATAAAGCATTTGCTACCAAAGACTCTAAAATATGAAATATTGGGCTTTTTACCGGTTAGGAGTTCGTATGATGTCTTCTTGAGGATTCGGTGTAGATACAACCAGTTGATGGCGTAGCAGGCGGTGTTGACCGCCTCGGCCCAAAACCGATCTGAAGTCTTGTACTCATCAAGCATGGTTCTTGCCATGTCCAATAGAGTTCTATTCTTCCTCTCCACTACACCATTTTGTTGTGGGTGTAGGGAGAAGAGAACTCATGCTTGATGCCCTCCTCCTCAAGGAAGCCTTCGATTTGTGAGTTTTTGAACTCCGTACCGTTGTCGCTTCTAATTTTCTTGATCCTTAAGCCGAACTCATTTTGAGCCCGTCTCAAGAATCCCTTTAAGGTTTCTTGGGTATGAGATTTTTCCTGCAAAAAGAACACCCAAGTGAAGCGAGAATAATCATCCACAATAACTAGACAGTACTTACTCCCGCCGATGCTTATGTAAGCTATCGGGCCGAATAGGTCCATGTGTAGGAGCTCCAGTGGCCTGTTAGTCGTCATGATGTTCTTGTGTGGATGATGAACACCAACTTGCTTCCCTGCTTGGCATGCGCTACAAATCCTGTCTTTCTCAAAATGAACATTTGTTAATCCTAAAATGTGCTCTCCCTTTAGAAGCTTATGAAGATTCTTCATCCCAACATGGGCTAGTCGGCGGTGCCAGAGCCAACCCATGTTAGTCTTAGCAATTAAGCAAGTGTCGAGTTCAGCTCTATCAAAATCTACTAAGTATAGCTGACCCTCTAACACTCCCTTAAATGCTATTGAATCATCACTTCTTCTAAAGACAGTGACACCTACATCAGTAAAAAGACAGTTGTAGCCCATTTTGCATAATTGAGAAACGGAAAGCAAATTGTAGCCTAAAGAATCTACAAGAAAAACATTAGAAATGGAATGGTCAGGTGAAATAGCAATTTTACCCAAACCTTTGACCAAACCTTGGTTTCCATCCCCGAATGTGATAGCTCGTTGGGGATCTTGGTTTTTCTCATAGGAGGAGAACATCTTTTTCTCCCCTGTCATATGGTTTGTGCACCCGCTATCGATGATCCAACTTGAGCCTCCGGATGCATAAACCTACAAAACAATTTTAGTTCTTGACTTTAGGTAACCAAACGGTTTTGGGTCCTTTAGCATTAGAAACAAGAACTTTAGGTACCCAAACACAAGTCTTTGATCCCTTGTGTTTGCCCCCAACAAGCTTGGCAACTACCTTGCTGGATTTGTTAGTTAAAACATATGATGCATCAAAATTTTTGAATGAAATGCTATGGTCATTTGATGCATTAGGAGTTTTCTTCTTAGGCAACTTAGCATGGGTTGGTTGCCTAGAGCTAGATGTCTCACCCTTATACATAAAAGCATGATTAGGGCTAGAGTGAGACTCCCTAGAATGAATTCTCCTAATTTTGCTCTCGGGATAACCGGCAGGGTACAAAATGTAACCCTCGTTATCCTGAGGTATGGGAGCCTTGCCCTTAACAAAATTAGATAATCTTTTAGGAGGGGCATTAAGTTTGACATTGTCTCCCTTTTGGAAGCCAATGCCATCCTTGATGCCAGGGCGTCTCCCACTATAGAGCATGCTTCTAGCAAATTTAAATTTTTCATTTTCTAAGTCATGCTCACTAATTTTAGCATTAAGTTGAGCTATGTGATCATTTTTTTCTTAATTAAAGCTAGGTGATCATGGATAGCATCAACATTAATGTCTCTACATCTAGTGCAAATAGAAGTATGTTCAATGGTAGATGTAGAGGGTTTGCAAGATTTTAATTCTATAACCTTAGCATGCAATATATCATTTTTACTTCTAAGGTCGGAAATGGAAGCATTGCAAACATCTAATTCTTTAGCCTTAGCAAGCAATTTTTCATTTTCAATCCTAAGGCTAGCAAGAGAAATGTTCAATTCTTCAATCTTAGCAAGTAAATCAACATTATCAGCTCTAAGATTGGGAATTGAAACATCACAAGTATTAGAATCAACCTTAGCAATTAATTTAGCATTTTCATTTCTAAGGTTGATAATAGTGTCATGGCAAGTGCTTAGCTCACTAGATAGTTTTTCACATTTTTCTACTTCTAGAGCGTAAGCATTTTTAACCTTCACATGCTTCTTGTTTTCTTTAATAAGGAAGTCCTCTTGGGAGTCCAAGAGATCATCCTTCTCATGAATAGCACTAATTAATTCATTTAATTTTTCCTTTTGTTGCATGTTTAGGTTGGCAAAAAGGGTGCGCAAATTATCCTCCTCATCACTAGCATTACCCTCATCACTAGAGGTTTCATATTTAGTGGAGGATCTTGATTTTACCTTCTTTCTTTTGTCGTCCTTTCCCATGAGGCACTTGTGGTCGACGTTGGGAAAGAGAAGACCCTTGGCGACGGCGATGTTTGCGGCGTCCTCGTCGGAGGAGGAGTCGGTGGAGCTCTCGTCGGAGTCCCACTCCCGGCAAACATGGGCATCGCCGCCCTTCTTCTTGTAATATCTCTTCTTCTCTTTTCTTCTCCCCTTCTTGTCGTCGCCCCTGTCACTATCACTAGATAATGGACATTTTGCAATAAAATGACCGGGCTTACCACATTTGTAGCAATCTTTCTTGGAGCGGGGTTTGTAATCCTTCCCCCTCCTTTGCTTGAGGATTTGACGGAAGCTCTTGATGATGAGCGCCATCTCCTCATTGTTGAGCTTTGAGGCATCGATTGGTTGTCTACTTGATGTAGACTCCTCCTTCTTCTCCTCCGTCGCTTTGAATGCGACCGGTTGTGCTTCGGACGTGGAGGGGCCATCAAGCTCGTTGATCTTCTTTGAGCCTTTGATCATCAATTCAAAGCTCACAAAATTCCCGATTACTTCCTCGGGAGTCATTAGTGTATATCTAAGATTGCCACGAATTAATTGAACTTGAGTAGGGTTAAGAAAAACAAGTGATCTTAGAATAACCTTAACCATTTCATGGTCATCCCATTTTTTGCTCCTGAGGTTGCGCACTTGGTTCACCAAGGTTTTGAGCCGGTTGTACATGTATTGTGGCTCCTCCCCTTGGCGAAGTCGGAAGCGACCGAGCTCCCCCTCGATCGTCTCCCGCTTGGTGATCTTGGTCACCTCGTCTCCTTCGTGCGCGGTCTTTAGCGTGTCCCAAATCTCCTTAGCACTTTTCAACCCTTGCACCTTGTTATACTCCTCTCGACTTAGGGAGGCGAGGAGTATAGTTGTGGCTTGGGAGTTGAAGTGTTGGATTTGGGCCACTTCGTCCTCATCATAATCTTCATCCCCTACGGATGGTACCTGTACACCAAACTCAATAACATCCCATATACTTTTGTGGAGTGAGGTTAGGTGATATCGCATCAAATCACTCCACCTAGCATAATCTTCACCATCAAACGTTGGTGGTTTGCCTAATGGGACGGAAAGTAAAGGCGTATGTTTAGGAATGCGAGGATAGCGTAGGGGGATCTTACTAAACTTCTTGCGCTCATGGCGCTTAGAAGTTACGGACAGTGTGTCGGAGACGAAGGTGGATGGCGATGAGGTGTCGGTCTCGTAGTAGACCACCTTCCTCATCTTCTTCTTCTTGTCACCGCTCCGACGCGACTTGTGTGAAGGGGATTTCTTCTCCTTCCCTTTCCCTTTGTTGTGGGACTCTTCCGATGAAGCCTTCCCGTGGCTTGTAGTGGGCTTGTCGCCGGTCTCCATTTCCCTCATGGCATGATCTCCCGACATCACTTCGAGCGGTTAGGCTCAAATGAAGCACCGGGCTCTGATACCAATTGAAAGTTGCCTAGAGGGGGGTGAATAGGGCGAATCTGAAATTTACAAACTTAATCACAACTACAAGCCAGGTTAGCGTTAGAAATATAAACGAGTCCGAGAGAGAGGGCACAAAACAAATCGTGAGCAAATAAAGAGTGAGACACAATGATTTGTTTTACCGAGGTTCGGTTCTTGCAAACCTACTCCCCGTTGAGGTGGTCACAAAGACCGGGTCTCTTTCAACCCTTTCCCTCTCTCAAACGGTCCCTCGGACCGAGTGAGCTTCTCTTCTCAATCAAACGGGAACCAAACTTCCCCGCAAGGACCACCACACAATTGATGTCTCTTGCCTTGATTACAATTGAGATGATCGCAAGAAAGAATGAGAAAAAGAAGCAATCCAAGCGCAAGAGCTCAAATGAACACAACAAATCTCTCTCACTAATCACTAAAGCTTTGTGTGGAGTTGGGAGAGGATTTGATCTCTTTGGTATGTCTTGTATTGAATGCTAGCTCTTGTAAGTAGTTGGAAGGTGGAAAACTTGGATGCCATTGAATGTGGGGTGGATGGGGTATTTATAGCCCCAACCACCACAAAGTGGCTGTTGGAAGGCTGCAGTCGCATGACGCACCGGATAGTCTGGTGCGCCACCGGACACTGTCCGGTGCGCCAGCCACGTCAGCAGACCGTTGGGGTTCGACCGTTGGAGCACTGTCTTGTGGGCCCGCCTGGCTGTCCGGTGGTGCACCGGACAGGCCCTGTAGGCTGTCCAGTGTGCCACCCGCGCGTGCTCTGCTCCTCTGCGCGCGCAGGCGCGCATTTAATGCGTTGCAGTCGACCATTGCGCGCGAAGTAGCCGTTGCTCCACAGTCACACCAGACAGTTCGGTGAATTATAGTGGAGCGGATTCCCGAAGCTGGCGAGTTCAGAGTTGCTCTCCCTTGGGGCACCGGACACTGTCCGGTGGTGCACCGGACAGTCTGGTGAATTATAGCGAAGCGCCTCTGAGAATTCCAGAAGGTGAGGAGTTCAGCTTGGAGTCCCCTGGTGCACCGGACACTGTCCGGTGGTGCACCAGACACTGTCCAGTGGCACACCGGACAGTCCGGTGCGCCAGACCAGGGGGCACTTCGGTTGTCCCTTGCTCTCTTGTTTGAACCCTTTTCTTGGTCTTTTTATTGGCTTATTGTGAACCTTTGGCACCTGTAGAACTTATAGACTAGAGCAAACTAGTTAGTCCAATTATTTGTGTTGGGCAATTCAACCACCAAAATCAATTAGAAAATAGGTGTAAGCCTAATTCCCTTTCAGTTGGTCACTTGTTCTCAAAATGTTGTGAATCAAGAACAAGGCAACACAATTGTTAAGTATTAAGGACCTTCGTCCTCTAGAACATTATCTCCCCAAGGATATAATGATCATCAGACGAAGGTCATAAAAAATATGTCTTCATCATTTTATAGATAAACAAGAATACAAGGAAATGGAGATAATGAATGTAACTCATTGACCTATTCATGTTTGCATTCCATAGAACATACATAAGTATTAAAAAATGTATTACATTAATACCTTCGGCTTGCTCAGAGGTGATGACTTAAGAGCGATTACAAATCATTGTGAACAGTATGGTGGTACTGTTCACCTATTTATAGGCACGGGACACAGCCCGGGTAAAAGTACATTTATGTCTCTAACATTTACTTATGATTATAACATAAATCATTAAGGACTAGCTAGTCTTTTTCCCTTTCGGTCGACATCAGGTTTAGTCTTCATCACCATTGTAAGCCGAAGCTATTATTCTCTGGCTATAGCTTCGGCGTTTATTCTTATCGCCTTCGGATCATATCTTCACCTCGTATGCCTTTATAATGGGAAGAAGCTTCTATCCTGAATCCAAAGCTCCTTGTAATAATCTATATCATACTGAAAACAAATGGTTAATCAAGTTTTTGAGGACCTTCGGAATAGGAAGGCCCCCAATAGTAACCCCTCGCAGTATTAATTTGTTCCTATGTAACAAATTCAGATTGCGACGTGAACAAAGGCCTTTAGCCAAAGGTCCGAAAAACACCTTCCCTTCACTAGAATAGCGAATCATTCTGAACTGTGGGACCCACCAAGGTGTGGGGCTCTGAGTATGTATATAGAAGGTTGTGTCACAAATATTTTCGTGCGATTTAGTTGTTTGCGTTGTGCTTGCCATTCTAGCATTCTTCTTGTTTTGTGAGTTCAGTTGATTTTTGAGCTTCGGCATTTGCTCAACCATCACCTTAAATGGCTGAAGAGAAAAAGATCACAGACCCCGAGCTGTCTGGGTTTTACGAAGCCATGGAGAAGACCAACGTAGAGAAGATCACCAATGAGATGTTGGCTGGACTGTCTGAGGACTCTAGCGATAGTGACAGTTTCGACGTGGAGAGCGAGAATGAAGACGTCGAATATCGGCCGTGGAGGCCAAGCCATGTTGTTTTTGGGAAGTCAACTATCAGACAAGGGAAAATTGAAGCGATAAAAGGAATATATTTTCATGATGTTTCCATAGTGAGGGCTGGGGGAGAAAACCCCGATCCCCTTCTTGAAGGTGATGAAGTGGTGGTCTTCACGAGCTTCTTGAAAGTTGGGCTTCGCTTTTCGCTCCACAAAATGTTGGTCGAGGTTTTGAAGACATTTGAAATATACCTGCATCAACTTACCCCCGAAGCTCTTATCAAAGTGGGGGTTTTCATATGGGCCATGAGGAGTCAGAGACTGGAGCCAGGATGTCAGATGCTTCTGCAACATTCATGAGCTATCTTACCAGACGAAGGCATCCGGAAAAGAACAATATCATAACAACTTCAGCTGCTACCACTTCGTGCCTCGCTCTGAGGCAAATTATCCTATGCATACATTTCGGAAGAAGTGGCCAGGTTCTTGGATGAAGAAATGGTTTTACATGAAGAATGACTTGGATCAGAGAGAGGATGTGAGAGGCATTATTCAACGTCCTATATGGTCACGCTTCGGCATTAGAAGGCCATTAATCGCACTTGGGAATGAAGTGCAGGCGTGCCAAATTGCTTTCAACACCATATGCACCTATATTGGCACGAGAGATTTAGTTCAAGAGCACATTGCTTACAAAGTACGACCTCTTGCAAACGAATGGGAAATGTCGAAGGAAGTCGTCATTGGGTCTAGTCAAAGTGGCTTGGTTTATCTCAAGTATACCTTCTGGTACAGAAGCCAATTTGATGAGCCAAATGATGATTTGCTAGACGCTATAGAGGCAACGAGTGATGAACTACTTGAAGCGTACTCGAGGGCAGAAGACGAAGCTATGACAGTTGCCTTCGGCGCTCGAGGGAAAAAGAGACTAAATAGGGTTTTCGATGTTATTGGGTTTGTTTACCCGGATTACTGCTTCCCCCTCCGAAGGCAAGGGGAAAAAGGAAAGTTACTGCTTCAACATCTTCCAGTGTGCCGATGGCGAAGAGAGTCAAGGTCTTGACACATAGACCGAAGCCCATTGGGACGATCGATGTGCCGAAGCTAATTGAAAGGGCAGAAGCTGCCCCCTAGCCACAGAAGCAGCTCCTGTGATGTCAATCGAAACTAGGGGAGAAACGGTCAAAGAACTGGAATCAGAGAAGGTAGCAGAACAGCCTAAGGTGCTGAGCTGCTCAACTGTGACAACATTGTCGAAGCTATCAGCCACTGTAACAGCAACTCCGAAGAAAAGGAGAATGGCCAGTGTTTTGGACGTTGTTTTGGAATCCGTGAAATCTCTTGATTCCGCCGAAGCTTCTGGCGGGAAAATTGAAGATGCAAGAGAAGTGGTCACTGCAAGCGCTTCTTCTGCTCATGCTGAAGAGGCACCTTCAGAAATCTGCGCCAGTAAAGCTGATGAGAGAGAGCCTTCCAAAAAAGCCCACAACGCCTCCTCCCGAAGCACCTTCCTAGGGTGATTTGAATTATATTGTTTGACATACTTCGGGAAAACAGCTATCAACAAAGCAACTTGCTGAAACACAACATTATGCTAAAGAGCTTAAATACCCCTAGGGGTCTTTGGTATACGGAGGATACAACAAAGATGACTTCCTCTACTGTCTACCAGACAGTAAGGAGGTCAATGTTTGCCGTGAAATGATGGACAATATAGGATATCCAATGCTTGAACTTGGCTTGTCTGCAATGTCAAAGGATCAGCTTGCAGATAGCCTTGCCTACAACAGCTTGAAGGTCTTTATTCTTTGGCTTGCCATTTTGTAACTTTAGTTACGGTAAATTATTTTTGTGGTAATTCTTATCGTTATTATTTGCTCACTCTTTGTTTGCTAGGGCTTAATTCTAATCAAGGCCCGGAAGGCCTAAAAGGATGCAGAGAATGAGAGTTGTCAAATTGCACTTGGAAACCTGCGATCGGAGGTCATAACCCTGAGAAACGAAGCTCTCACGAAAGACAAGATTTTGCTATCATTGGTCGAGAAACTAAAATCCAGCGAAGCCAAGCTGTCTGCTCAAGCGAAAGCCCATAAAGCCGACATGCAACAGCTAGAGAAGAAAGTTGCCGCAGCAACTGAGATTTTAATGTTGAACTAACAAAACATGAAATATGTGAAATCGAAAGATCAAGGGCACAGAAAAATGTTGATGAGCTTCGTGCTGCTAAGGAAAAATGCTACGATATGGCTATGGAATGTGCTAAAAATCTAAAGACTAGCTTTTCTAAAGTTGGTGCATTTTCTTCCGAGGAGAAATTCATATGTGGTGATCCTGATGGAGTTATCCAATGGATTAACGACGAGGTCGAAGCTTTCAAGGAAATTCATAGTGATAGAGGGGACTTATGTGCCTTTGCGGGTGCTTGTGCAGCCGTGTCTATTTTGGAGAAGGCTGGTTGTGATCATGCCAAGTGTAAACCCTAAAACTGAGCTAAAAGTTCGGGTATTCCTTTTATGTCTTTTATAAGGAATAATACTACAAAGTTGAGTAAACATAAAATAGGAATACCTTCAATTTAGTAGGACAAGTTATTCTCCGCAAGAAATTAAAAGAATGCCCTTAAATATATTCAAGATAAAATGGCTCTTGGTAAAAGAGAATACATTACTTTCCCCTAAATAAGTAAGGTAATGGATATTAATTTTAGTTAACTTGAAATTAGTCACATACTCAAAAGTCATATTTTTCCTAAAACGAAATAAGTGTGTGCATGTCATATTTTGAGCTTTGCCTAAACAAAGGAATAAAATAATCAAAGTAAATATATAAAGATATATATACACACTTAACATTCATACCGATATTTTGGATGGTTGCATTTGAACATAAAATTTGGATCTGGATTTTGAGTGTGTTTTATGATTAAATTCAAGTTTAAATTTGAACCTAGAATAAAAATTTGAATTCGGAAAGGTTCAAAATAAATAGAAGTGGAAATAAAACAGAAAATATAAAAAAATAAAAAGGATCACCCACCTGCTTACCTGGGCTGGTTCTCTCCATCTGGCCCACTCGCCCGGTGACCTATCTCTCTCACGCCTGCGTGGGCCGCCGGCCGGCCCAACTCCACGTCCCCGCTGCCACACCATTGGACGCCGACACCTAGGCTAGCCACTAGCTCTCTCCCGTGCAGACGCGAACATCTTCATGGTTGCTGCCATGTGGGCCCCGCATTCATGTGGCTGGGACGGTCTTGCTACCGCTGTCACCTGGGACCGGTGTGTCAGCTCCTTCTCCTTGCGCTGGTCGTTATACATGTAGGGATCGCACGTCAAATCCCAGCTGGGGCGTGCCGATATACTCGGGTGGTAGTTGGGGTCATCACCCTGGTATATATGGATCACGTGCCCCTGCCCTTTCGGCTGTCATCGCGGACTGGCGTGGGTCATAGGGACCCCGGTGCGCATGGGGAGACCATCGCCGTGGTCAGGAAAGAAATGACCACCTCGGTCGATTCAACCCTGGGGCGACCCTATGGCCTTGGCATGTGGACCTTGGGGCTCCGCTTGATCCCCGCGGTTGTATGCGTGGCCTCTCCGGTGGCGATTATCCACTGGGATCACCGGGATTGCTCGTCGACTTCATCCATTGCCGCAGATCCTCGGTGCACATGGGTCGGAACTCTTCATCGCCTCAACAACTGGTAAGCCTCCCCCACGAATTCACCCTGATTCCCACACTGCTTAGAACTATTAAGGTTGGGGTTTAGAGTGTCGTCGGGCCATTGCGCCCCACACCGGCAATGGCGCCGCTGGACTTACGCTGTGCGCCGCCACGGCAAACAAGAGGGAAGAGGGTGCACGTCGGGATCGTTGATCTGTGTATAGACGGTCCAGATTAGAATATGGGTGTACCGCTTCGGGTGCATGATCTACACCATTGATCTCCCGTTTAACGGCTGTGATCAAATCCTTGGCATACCCCCTTGGATGAAGGATCTGAACCGTGAAAGGGGGGGTTGGGCGGCTTAGATTAGATTTTGCCTTGATGAAATCTGGGCCGTAGCTATGAAATCATGCAGTCATCATAGGGAACCAGTTCACTTAAGGGTAGAATCTAGTCTGGTCCGTTGAATCCAGATCGCGTGGCTCCTGTTGGTTGATACCCCTTCGTTGTGGCGTATTAGCATATGAGCCCTCGGGTTTCATTAAAACCAACCCGCCGTCCACACACGTATAAAACTAATTAAATCTAGATCCTGGAATTTACACAGAAACCCCTGAGCTCTCCTGAAATGGTGTCCCCGATCCACAGTACTTGAACTTAGTAAAATAGTTATGAGAAAATGATTTTTAGGGTAAAAATAAATCTAGAATCTTGATTAATTCATAAGTAATTAATTTTAACTCCAAATTGACCCATTCCAGTTGCATTAGTTCCATAATAATGTTGTTTATTCCCTGGTAACTTTATTTTGTTATGAAACATAAATTAAAATCATGTACTTAATTTCTTTTGTACCCGACTCCTAAACCTTTAGAAAATCATATCTTTTAGACCGTAGCTCCGAATTTAGTGATTCTCGAGCCCACGATCTCGTAGCAACGTGTAGATCATTATTATGCAGTTTGTTCTCATGTTTGGTGTGATGTTAATTTCACCTTTGTACTATGTTTGTTTCTATTGCTACGACTAGCGCGAGGTCACGAGGATTTGAAGAATCACCCTGGTACTTGGAGTCTCAAGTGCTAGGCAAGTTGTGCACTTGAACACTTTTGTTACCCAATAATGTTCTTTAATGTCATTTATTCAATGCATAGGTTTAATTATGATGGGACCTAATAGGCCACCCAAGTCTGTTTATCCTTTTTACCTTGTTTACCCCTGAATCATTGGGTAGTTATGCTATTGCTTTACATGGTTTTGGGTTAATATTTCATTGTATCGATGTTCCTATTATTCTGTTTATGTTCATGATAAGATCATTATGTTAATGGGAACATGGAGAACCACCCGGGAAAATGTGCCACCACAAGGGAGGAATGGGACCCCTTGGCTAACTAATTAGGAAAGCTAGTGGAAGACTACCTTACCCGAAAGGGGCAAGGGCAGTAGGGGAGTTGTATGCAGGGAGCTTCTCGGGTTGATTTTGCTGCAATGGCGATCAGATGAGGGATTCTTGCAAGTGCTCTTACCATAAACTGTAGCGGGTTTTCGGAAGCTAGTGGAACTTTGTAAAGGCCTCGTAGTGGATCCCTAGCCATTCACCTCGGTAGTGTCTAAGGGCCTTGCAAACCCTGACGACATGGGAAACACGACTTGTGGGTGCAGGGTACAACCTCTACAGAGTGTAAAACTGGTATACTAGCCGTGCTCACGGTCATGAGCGACTCGGACACTCACATGATTAATTTGTGTAACTTAAATTCAATTTGTCATTTGCATTTCCATGGGATTATTTATTAATTTTGTTCTATTATTTATTATGGTTTGGTATTTACTTACACTTAGTAACTGCTAATAAAATTTGACCAACTTATTAAAAGCAATGCTCAGCTTTAACCCCTACTATTGATCAACTTTACACATCACATGAACTCCCACCTTTGGTGAGTTCATGCCACATTATTCCCCACAACTTGTTGAGCGGTGAACATGTGTGAGCTCACCCTTGCTGTCTCACCCCCCCACAGGAGAAGAACAGGTGATTCAAGAGGAGTCATATAGTGAGGAGTTCGATTCGATCTACGTGGCGTCTCCCAGTTGACTTATTGGCGCCAAGGATGGTCCTTAGTTCGTTTTATATTTATCTTTATTTTGTAAGACTTCCGCTATGTAATAAGAACTCTGATTATATTGTGACATTTATCTCTATACACTCTATTATTATATATGTTGTCTTCTTTGGCGCATGTATGAGATGCACCCGGCTTTGTCCCTTAAATCCAAGTGTGACACCAAGGCTGTAGCTCAGCCAGATTTTGCCTTCTCAGCTGACGACGTTAGAAACCCTTCAGCTGAAGCTACCAGTCTGTCTGGGAAGTTTTATTCCAAAGTATGGCTGAAGGGTGGCCGTGAAATGGCAGATGGAGGCATTACAAAGAATGAGAAAGAGTCTCATGATGCCTTAGAAGAGGCTAAAAGAGCCGAAGAAGCTGCTGAGCAGGCTAGGATTATAGGTATATCTTTATATCTTAGCTTCTTAAGCTTTGAAGCTTCGGTACTAACAAATATTTATGTTTTGATGCAGCTGAGCTTTCTCCCCCTCCCGAGCCATATGATCCTGAAACTGACCCATCTATGAAGGAGGCTCTCTATATAATTATGATTGCTAATGATGCTATTGACGAAGCTGTCGACAAGCTGCTGAACGAAGCTGCCGACAAAGTCCTAAAGGAAGACTGAAGCTGTGTATTTTTCATAGTTTAGTGTCCTTGTACATATCTCTTGGTTTTGTAAGAAACACTTATAAATAATATGCATTTATGTTGATGTAATATATTTCTTTGTGATGCGTGGAACCTTCGTACATAGCGTTTTTGAGCCGACGGTGAAAAAACACCTTCCCTTCTTTTCACGCTTCAGAAAGAAACCCCCCTTCTTTTTCCGAAGCGACTGTGTAGTTCTTGCCGAAGACGTTGCATAAGAATACCATTGTCGAAGGCTATTCTCATCAGTTTTTTTGCCGAAGCTGAAGGGGGCAATTTTCCTTTGTTTTTCTAGTGTATGTATCAATGCAAAGTAATGTATGATGCGATGTCATGATGCAAAATGATGTGATGGCATGATGCAGATGCTATTTGTTGGGACCATGCTTCGTCGCCGAAGGTCCTGCAGAAAGAGACAGCTTCGGCTGAAGCTGCTCGTACGTGATGCCGAAGGCATCATTCATGAAGCTTCGGTATTACAACATATCCGAAGATGAAGGGTTGAACCGACTTAAAGATAGAATGACCTTTTAGTCCATAAGGATCTGAGTCATCGTTGCAAACTTTTATGAGGGGCATGATTGTAATTCCTCACAGGCTGTGTCCTGTGCCTATAAATAGTGAACAGTATTCCTTTAGTGTTCACGCATTCCTGTAATTGCTAACGCATCACTCGGGAATTGTTGTTTGCCAAGGCAAAGGTATAAATGTACCTAAACGTTGTATTCAAATATCTTGAATTCATATAATAATATATGTGAATGATGTCATTTATTTTCAATGTATTTATCTTTAATGTTTCATGTTTTACCTTATTTTGTATTATCTTTATAAGATTAATTACGAAGGTGAAACCCTCGTAATATTATGCTCGTGACCTTCGTCCGAAGTTCATTAAATCCTTGTGGAAATAATGCTTCGGCGGACGAAGGGCATTGATATTTAACATTTTATGTTGCCTTGTTCTTAATTCATAGCATTTGAGAACAAGTCCCCAACACTATTGATGCACAAAACATAAAAACATAAGACTCTGCATCCCCTTAGGAACGACTTTGGAGTCTTCACCTTTTACTTAGGTGGTATTTTAGCTCTGCATTCCCTTAGGAACGACTTTGTAGCTAAGTTCAACATACCCTTAGGAACGACTTTGGAGCTTCTTCACCTTTTATTTAGGTGGTGCTTTAGCTCTGCATTCCCTTGGGAACGACTTTTGAGCTTCTTCACCCTTTATTTAGGTGGTATTTTAGCTCTGCATCCCCTTAGGAACGACTTTGGAGCTTCTTCACCCTTTTTTGTTACACTCAATGGTGTAACCACAGATTTATTACATCAGGCCGAACGTTAAACCTCCTTATATTGTCTTTTGGAAGGGAAATGTAAAGGCAAAAAAGTAAAAATACATTGAATTAGGAAACTTTCTGGTCACACGCCTACGTTGCTTCTAGTAGATGTGTCTTGATTCGGGCATAGTGCTATTGATTGTGCGAGCTTCAGACTCCTCCCGAGTGTCATGCTGTTGTTGCGCCTAGCGATGCCCTTCTGGCTGCTGATTATGAACCAAGGTAGGCGCAAGTGGTGGTGGTGGTGGTGGTGGTAACTGAGCCCATGCAGCTTGAGAATGACTTGCCGAAGCAACTGATGTCGTGGGTTACTGGTTGCCCGCATATTCAGGGATATATGGCGAATAGCATGAAGCAGTATGCAAGACCTGCTTCGGCTGATTCTGTCGTGCTTCGGCTTCAGCGATTTTCTTCTGCTTTTGGATCGTGACTTGGCACGTCCTTGTTGTGTTTCCCTTATTCTCCCCACAAAATAAGCAGAACATTCTACTGGGCTGAGTGCCAAACCTTCCTCCGAAGCTTCTCCCCCTCTGCCTCTTGGGGCTGGTGGCCTGTAAGAGGTTTGCTGCATTCCCGAAGATTGTGAGCTTTGCTGGCTGCTCTGGGTGTGATTTCCCCTATCATCATTTGTGCTAGGATTGTGGATTGTTCTAACATGCCTGGGGTAGAGTCTTCCTTCGAAGCCCCTAGTCATCTCAGAATACCTGTAAGCTTTCTCCCTTCTCTGGCGAAAATCATTGTCAGCTTGGATATACTCATCCATCTTCTGGAGAAGCTTCGCTAGGGTTTGTGGTGGCTTCCTTGCAAAATATTGCGCTGTCGGTCCTAGCCAGAGCCCTTAATCATAGCTTCGATGACGATCTCATTAGGCACCGTGGGCGCCTAGGCTCTGAGTCGCAAGAATCTTCGGACATATACCTGCAAGTACTCATCATGGTCTTGCATACATTGGACCAGTGCTTGGGCAGTCACTGGCTTCGTCTGGAAGCCCTGGAAGCTGGTTACTAGCATGTCCTTCAGCTTTTGCCATGACGTGATCGTTCCCGGGCGAAGGGAAGAGTACCACGTCTAAGCTACACTTCTGACCGCCATGACGAAGGATTTCGCCATGACAGTCGTGTTGCCCCCATATGAAGATATGGTTGCTTCGTAGCTCATTATAAACTGCTTCGGATCCAAGTGCCCATCATACATGGGGAGCTATGGCGGCTTGTAAGATGGTGGCCATGGGGTAGCCTGCAACTCTGCTGCTAGAGGAGAAGCATCATCGAAAGCAAAGTTATCATGGTAAAAGTCATCATACCATCCATCATCGTTGGTTGGACTTTCTTGATGAAGCTCTCTGTGTTGAGGCCTTCATCCTTGATCATCTTAGGTGATGTGGCGCATTTCTTTAGCAGCTTCGTCGATCTTCCCCTGAAGTTCAGCTAGCCGAAGCATCTTCTCTCTCTTCCTCTGTACCTGTTGATGTATAGCTTCTAGGTCTCTAATTTCCTAGTCCAACTCCTCTTCCTGTAGCGTTAGGTTGGTAGCCTTCCTTTTCTGGCTCCGAGCTTCTCTTAGTGAGAGTGTCTCTTGGTTGGTGTCTAGTGGCTGCAGGGCAGCCCCTGGCGCTGTTGCCTTCTTCGGCGGCATGACGAAGGCGAATGCTTGCCGAAGGTTGTGGAAGTGAGTTCACCGGAGGTGGGCGCCAATGTTGGTCACTTGTTCTCAAATGTTGTGAATTAAGAATAAGGCAACACAATTGTTAAGTATCAAGGACCTTCATCCTCTAGAACATTATCTCCCCAAGGATACAATGATCATCAGACGAAGGTCATAAAAAATATGTCTTCATCATTTTATAGATAAACAAGAATACAAGGAAATGGAGATAATGAATGTAACTCATTCACCCATTCATGTTTGCATTCCATAGAACATACATAAGTATTAACAAAATCTGTATTACATTAATACCTTCGGCTTGCTCGGAGGTGATGACTTGAGAGCGATTACAGATCATCGTGAACAATACGGTGGTATTGTTCACCTATTTATAGGCACGGGACGCAGCCAGAGTAAAAGTACATTTATGTCCCTCACATTTACTTATGATTATAACATAAATCATTAAGGACTAGCTAGTCTTTTTCCCCTTTCGGTCGGCATCACATTTAGTCTTCATCACCACTGTAAGTCGAAGCTATTATTCTCTGGCTATAGCTTCAGCTTTTATTCTTATCGCCTTCAGATCATATCTTCACCTCGTATGCCTTTATAATGGGAAGAAACTTCCATCCTAAATCCGATGCTCCCTTTAATAATCTATATCATACTAAAAACAAATGGTTAATCAAGTTTTTGATGACCTTCGAAATAGAAAGGCCCCCAACAGAAAGGGCTTTGAAGAGGAATGCTCGCAAGTAAAAAGGTTCGGTAGTTTTTGAGGAGCGGTGGGATCTCTTGGTTCTAGGCTTCCTCAGCTAAACACTGCAATGATAAAACGAAGTGCTCTATTCCACCTCGTTCCTGAACCAAACGCTAACTTAAACTAGATCTATACACTCTTCTTATCTACAAATACAATTGTTTGGTAGACTAAACCCCGACACCATAGGACCCTGATGTGGAATATGCACCCTGTACAATTTAATCTGTAGCATATAAATGGTGGAAGCCCATCCCAAACCTAACAAAAAACTACTATAAATGAAATTCCCACATCCGACGCATGCATCCAGGTCGTGGCGAATAGTCGGCCACAACGCTTTTATTTGAGCTTCTGGACAGCTTCTCAGATAAAAAAACTAGAAACTGAAAACAACAACTTTTTTGTTTTAGCTTCCGAAAATTAATAAGCTCAAAACACTAAGTTTATTGTAGGGCTTCCTAAGATTAGGAATATAACAAAATCAATGAAAAACTATTATTTGCTTCTTAGAATTAAAAGTCTAATAACGATTTTTTCACAAAGGGTCCAAAAACTGTTAAACGGGGCCTCAACACTGAGTAAGTTTGAAAGCAAAATATTTCAAAACCATGGTTTTAGAATATTATGGGTTTTAAGATGTCATGACATAGTCGTAGTATTTTTTACATCACTTTTAGCGTGTTTGGAGAGAAAGTATCTCAAACCATGTTATTTAGTATACATGTGCAAGGCTAGTCATCAACCAAAAACTCTAGGTTGGAGTGGAGTTTAAAATACTACAAAAATTCCATGCTATCTACAAAACTTTGGAATTCAAAACACAGTTTTTTACAATATAGTCAAACGCACCAAACAACTCTAGCGTGGAGCTGTAATTTATAATATCAATTTAAATAGTTTTAAAAAATATTTTTAGTCTAAATAATAAACGCTTCTTATAAAGACTTACCATTCTAGCTCCATGATTTTCTGGAGCATCTAATTACTTGCTTTACCAATTCCATTGAATTTTTTAGAGCCGGAGGTATGACAACAAGACCTTAATACCGTGATTTTACCTCAAAACTCCAAAAATAATTTGCTTCTAAACAACTCCTCAACCTTTTGCAGTTCTAGTTCTGCCGCATTGCGTCCACGCGTGCAGGACGAAGCAGGCATGTGTGCGGAAGGGCAACGGCGCAATGCGGCACAGCCGCACAGGCGGCACGAGCGGGGCAAGCAAGCTGCCTGCCCAGTGGCCAGTGCAACCACCAGCCGTGGCCTCGCTGTAAAGTGACCCACACGGCGACCGGACGCGGCAAGACCAAAGGAGCCGCGCAAAAGGCTGCACGCCACGCACTTTCCGCACCCCTTTCGCGGATGATGCCGCCGGATCGCGGATGAATGGATGATGGACGGGCCCGGCCCCCACACGGCGTGTACCTACGCGGCGGACAGGTCTAGGGCCAGGCTCGCTCGACTGGATCCAGTGCGCGGCCAACCGTGTCATGCCATCTCCCAAATCTACCCGCTCCCACATTTACTCCTCCGCGCCGGGGACGCGCCAGCCCGGCCGGCACTCGCCCGTTGGTTCACCACCAGCTGTCCGTGCCCGGCCGCGGCTGCCTGCCACGGCTAAGCAACTGGCCCCGGGCGCTCCTGACCTCCAGTATAAATACCACCCCCACACCAATCTACTATCCAAGTTCCATATCCAACACACACAGCAACGCTCGCTCGACACTGTCACTAGCTAGTTGCTCTACTAGAGGGCGGCTATAGAGCTGCCTGCAATCCGCCGCTGAGAAGGGAGGATCGGAAGCGACGATGAGGTCGTTTGCTCCTGTCTTTCTGTCGGCGGTCGTGGCCTGGCTGGCGCTGGCGGGCACCGCGCAGGGCGGCAACTTCTACCAGGACACAGAGATGACCTGGGGCGATGGCCGCGGCAAGGTAGTGGACGGCGGGCGCGGGCTGGACCTGACGCTGGACCGCACGTCCGGCTCCGGGTTCCAGTCCAAGAGCGAGTACCTGTTCGGCAAGATCGACATACAGATCAAGCTGGTGCCAGGCAACTCCGCGGGCACGGTCACCACCTTCTACCTGTCGTCCCAGGGCGACGCGCACGACGAGATCGACTTCGAGTTCCTGGGCAACGTGAGCGGGGAGCCCTACACGCTGCACACCAACGTGTTCACGCGCGGACAGGGCCAGCGGGAGCAGCAGTTCCGCCTCTGGTTCGACCCTACCACTGCCTTCCACACCTACTCCATCCTGTGGAACCCGCAGCACGTGATCTTCGCGGTGGACGGCACCCCGGTGCGGGACTTCAAGAACCACGAGGCGCGCGGGGTGGCGTTCCCGAGGACGCAGCCCATGAGGCTGTACGCCAGCCTGTGGAACGCCGACGACTGGGCCACGCAGGGCGGGCGCGTCAAGGCGGACTGGTCCAAGGCCCCCTTCGTCGCCTCCTTCCGCGGTTTCAGCGCCGACGCCTGCGTCTGGGACGGCGGCAGGCAGCGCTGCCCTGAGGGCACCATGGAGGCCGCCGCCGTCGCGGGTGCCGGCTCCGGCCGCGGCTGGTGGAACCAGCAGCTCAGCGACATGAGCTACCGCCGCATGCGCTGGGTGCAGCGCAAGTTCATGATCTACAACTACTGCGCCGACGCCAAGCGCTTCCCGCAGGGCGTGCCCGCCGAGTGCAAGCTCCGGTGAGGGAGCGAGGTTTGTTGGGACGTCCGTGGGGCATCAAAACCAAGCACGATCCCTAGTCGTGGAAAGTAGAAACCAGGCATCGATTCGATCGTCGTCGACAGTCTTAGTAGTAGCTACTTATTTTGCAGTGGGCGATCAAAGAATGGTGTCGTGTAAATGTAGCTCCAGTCGTGTCGCATTCTTTGATTTGTTGTTTCAGCAGCACCGGATGTACAAGTATTGAGTTTGGGCTAGCAAGAATAAGTAATCTTTTTCGGCCATGCATGCATCGCACATACGGGTTCTGTCATCACTCATCAGTGTGCGGGGGCATCCTAGCTGGAGTCTTGGACATATGGAGTCATTGATGAGAGCCAGAGACAGACAACAACCTGTAAACTGGACCCTTGCGTGACGCGTGAGAGGGACCGGAACCCGATGAAAGCCTGTCCTTATGCTGACGGATGTATAGGTACGGTCCATTTATATTTTCTCCTCTATATTCTTTTCACCTGCCACGTAAATAATCTTTCTTTCTCTAAATCTCTATTCTAGTTCTCTCTAAATCAAACCTTATACCCATCACCAAAATTTAATATCATTTTGTTCTCAGCATCCCTAACAAAAGCAGGCGCACAGACAACAGCGTGCCTGTTTGTTTCGGCTTCTGCCAGCTTTTGACCATCAAAAGCTGCTGCGGACTGCCAAACGCTCAGCTTTTCAGCCAGCTTCTATAAAATTCGTTAAGGCAAAAACCATCTAAAATCAACGTAAACATATAATCGGTTGAGTCGTTGTAATAGTAGGAATCCGTCACTTTCTAGATCGTGAGCCCTATGAACAACTTTATCTTCCACCACACGTAATCGTAATGATACTCAGATTCTTCCCACAGTCAGATTCTCCCCACAGCAAGATTTTCAGAAAAGCTGGTCAGAAAAAAAGCTGAACCAAACAGCAGCATCTCCCGGAGGACCTGCATGGAGGAGCATAGCGGCAACAGCATCCCGCGTGGGGCCTGCATGGAGGAGCATAGCGTGGTGCTGGACGTGGGGCGAGAGAGAGTTTCATCGGGATGGGGGAAACCAAAGTGGCAAGTGGGTACGGTTGCAGGTAATATAGAGTGCCACTGTAGCTGCTATGGAAGGGCAGAGATAATGGAAGAGGCAACCGGTGAAGATAGCCTTATATCAAGGCAGACTAGGATCGCGACAGATGAGGACCGAAACTATCCCTACTTGCATCGCTATATTTCAGATGTATGAGATATAGTATATTTTTAGATAATGATTTTTATAGTTATAAACATATAGAGCTAAGATTCAGATTAATTTAGAAAAAAAGTAAGTAAAAATGGATGCAATATTTTTTAAAGAAAAGATAGAAATTAGATATCTGATCACTCAAAAAGTACATATTATAAGCTACCGCTTGACTTTAAGTCACGTTGTGCTTGCACAAAATAAGCAAAAGTAGTGGGGCAAGGTTTACCATCTCATTTATGAGCAATGATGGAGAAATGTCTTTGCCGAAGAACCTCAAAATATTACGCTACCAGTCATTTTCAAATATGTTTCGGGTAAGGATTATAATTTTGTTTCGTAATTTTCAAAAACCGTTTTGTTGACCAACGTTTCACTTTTATAATTTCAAATTTGAAATCGGAATACACTGAAAAACCGAACTGGTGTTTGTATCTCGCTTGGCACCAAGAACAAGAAATTTCACCGGATTTCGGTATTTACCGACCGAGAAAGTGGACCGTGGTTTCAGGTACTCTAAAATAACATGAATCTGCCTTCGTCGTAAACAGTACACAACCAAAAAACGAAGATAGTAAGCTTCAGATGCAATGGACTAGCGTGTGTACAAAGACGAAAGAGAGAACTTCGGCTTCGCATGAGGGCAAAGGTGAATTAGAAGAATCCAGAAGCTTGAGAAGAACGTCTATGAAGGAAAAGGATGATGACGCCCCTATGGAACTTGTAATTTATGTGTATAAGAAATAAGGATACAATTATAATTTTATACGAAGTTGTACACCTTGCTATCACTATAAATAGAGGAAAAGTGCCATGCACGGGAGACGATCCTAAGATCGAGAACCCTCAGCCTTCAAAGCTCTATCTTTGTGTTACTTTCTTGTAGAAGAAGGTATTGTTGTAATCATTTGTAAGCAAAAGAAGAATAATAAGAAAGAGATACAAACATTATTAAACTATGTTTTTATGTTCACTTACATTATCTTCCTTTCAATCATTACTTTTAAATTTAAAACCATCGTCCCTTCGATTTATCTTTCACAAGAAGATAAAAGGAGAGGGACGAATGTCCTAGATTCTTAACTGTATTGTCATGTTTTTACTTTTTCTAGAAACCAAAATAGGTGACCAACATTGCCGAGCACCTCTGGTGAATACACGACCACGACGAAGAGCATGGCAGGTCTTAGCACTTCATCACCAAGCCTAGGGAAGCTCATCCTCCCCATTATGGGGTGATCAAGCTTTGAGCCTGGCAACAAAAGGAAGAAAAAAGAAGCTCAAAGAAGAGTACAACATGTGAGGGTCCATGAGCCATATATCAGATCCAAGTGGTCTCACATTCTAAGCGCATTCTCTCAAGAAGACCTCCAGCTTAAAGATTACCCACACAAAGATGCCATGGTGACCTCTTGTGTCATAAAAGGATTTGTGGTCCATAATGTCCTAGTTCACACAGGTAGTGTAGTAGACATCATTTTTATAAAAGCCTTCAGTTAAATGCAAGAATCCGAATATAAATCTCAAGAGTCAGCCTACCCATTGTGTGGCTTTGGTGGCAAACATGTTTTAGCACTTGGGAAGTTGACTATGCCTATCACCTTCTACTATGTCAACAATACCAGAATAGAGAAAGTTGTATTTGACATTGTTGATACGAAATTTCCATACATTGCAAACATCGGAAAGAGAGAACTTAACACTTTTGAATTTTTGCATTCAGCTTACCTATGCATGAAAATACCAAGTATTCAAGGTGTTATGTCAGTCCACAGAAGCCAAGAAGCTGCAAGAAGTGTTGAAGGAACTTATGTAGAATCAAATCCTATTCACAACATTAATGAAACCAAAGCTCAAGTTCAAAATAAGCAGGTCAAGGAAAAAGCAGCCTCAGCAGAAGCCAGTTCTCCTTTGTGAAGATGTGGCTAAGCAAAAAGTTTTCTTTGGTTCACAATTAACTTCAGAGCAGGAAGCATGCCTTAAATGTTTTGTTGGGACGTCCGTGGGGGTCAGGGCATCAACCAATCATGATCCCTTATAGTTCGTCCTCTCGTCAGCAGTTGTGGAGACTAGAAACCAAACATCGATCATCGTCGATGGTCTTAGTAGTAGCTAGCTACGAGCAGGGAAGGATCAGAATAATGTTTTGTAGTTGGCAATGAAAGGGTGGTGTCATGTAAATGTAGCTGAAGTCGTGTCGCATTCTTTGATTTGTTTCTGTAACACCGGATGTACATGTACTAATTTGGGTTAGCATGAATCAAGTTTCTTCAAAATCCACAAACATTTTGCTTTCAGCCTTGCATGCATCAAACATACGTGTTCTGTCATTGGTGTGCGGGGGCAGCCTAGCTGGAATCTTGGATATGGAGCCATTTACAGGGGCAGAAACACCCTATAAAACTAGACCCTTGCGCGAGAGGGACATGAACCTAATGAGACCCTATCCTGATTCTATCGGATGATAGTAAAAAAAGCTCATTTCCTACTCGCTACTCGTCTCCCTCCCGTAGACACTTACCCTAGCTCTCGCTCTCCATCAGATCCTGATGTTGGCTTCAGTTCCAACGTGCCGTCGTCCCCACCCCTCCTCCACACCTCGCCACCGTCGTCCTCCACCTACTCGTTACACACCCAATGTAGGTGTTTAGAGTCCGACTGCACACCCAGGGATACCCTTGCGGTGCTTTTGGGTAGGACGATGTTGTTAACTATAGCTCGATGGTTTGTGCTAGGGGCACGAGAGAGAGAGAGAGAGACGATTTTCTGCATGTTCGAGCCGCATTGAGAAGTGTAATACCCTACTTCCTAGGATGGGTCTGTATGTGGTGTGTTACAAGTGGTGTCTCCTGAATGGAGAAGGGCTGATTAGAGAGATGAAAATGATGGGGTTCCCCCTGGGCCTTATATACACGATTGTGGGATATTCCCTACGTATATGATAATCATGTTCTTCCAGTATATCTCCTAACTAATAGCGAACCTACTTAGCTTATCTTAAGGAAAACTCATCGACCCTTATCCAGAACTATCCTGATATTCAAGGACGTCGGACGTGGGGAGAATGGACGGTTTCTTGAAATTGTGCGCGATTTGACGGATGATCCGGGCAAGAGCCCATTGCCCTCTTGGGTCGGCCCATCTCATTTGCAGTCTTTTCCTGGCCCATGATGAGGCAACCTTGTGGGGCAACTGGTCTGTGGCCCCATGCAAGGGTCTTTCGCCTTCTAGTGGACCCGGGGGATATCTGTCCCCCACAAGCTCCCAATCTTTGAGTTGATTTTGAAATAATTGACTCAAAGGTTCTTGTTCCTGCCTATAGGTTCATTGCATGGCTTGATTTTTGTACTGCTATTGGGTGCACCGAAGGTGCACCCAATGGGTGTAGCCCCCGAGCTTTGAGTGGATTTTAGAAATAATCCATTCGAAGGTCTTCATTTTTATGCTTTAGAAATCAGCTGTTGGGGACTTGTTCTCAAATGCTATGAATTAAGAACAAAGCAACACAAAATGTTAAAGGTTAAAGCCCTTCGTCCCTCAAAGCATTATTTCCCTTAGGACATAATGATCCTCAGACGAAGGTCATGAAGGTCATACCTTCATGATTGCAGTGAATGTTAAAATAGAAGAAGAAACATATGACATGAAAAATAACATAGATAATTATATCATATTATTCATTCTTCATTATGTAATCATGGAAAGGTAAGGACAGTATTGAATTACAAAAAGTACCTTCGGCTTGATAGAAGGCAAAAGAGTACAAGTGTGACGCACGAGCGAATACAAATCAGCGTGAACAGTATGGGGGTATTGTTCATCTATTTATAGGCACAGGACACAGCCTGTGAGAAATTATAGTCATGCCCTTTACATTTATTATTGACTTATAGAAAAATCTATGAGGACTGAACAACCTTTTCCCTTTTAAGTCGGTTCCCTTTTCTGCGATTTAGCCGAAACTCCCTTTTGCACAGCTTCGGAGCGATGGCAACCTTCGTCACGATCAAGCTCCTCATCGTGTACGTTTTTATCATGAGTCCGAAGATACCTGTCCATAAACCATACTTGGAAGACATTGTTAAATTATGTTTTTGAGGACCTTCAGAGGACGAAGGCCCCCAACAGTAGCCCCTCGCAGTATTAATTTGTTTAGGATAACGAATTCAGACTGTGACATGGACGAAGGCCTTAAGCCGAAGGTCCGAAAAAACACCTTCCCTTTGCTATAATAGCAATAGTCAATGACAGATGGGACCCTCCAATTTGGAGCGCGTCGATCGTATAAATAAGAACTCACCCTGACCACATTTGGTACGCTACTTGTGCCAGTTGCTTTGTTTGCTCAATTTTTTAGCTCTTGCTCACCAACGCTTGCTTAGTTTCTCAAACTTTTCTAAGCTTCGGTTTTAAGGACACGTTTTCGTTATTTCCGAAGAAAAGATGTCTCAAGACAAGAAGGTTGTTGCTGAGACAAAGCTCACTGAAGAGGAGAAGCTTTTTAAGCAGAAGAAGGCTGCTAATCCTTATATAGCTGGGTTTGTCAAATCAATGGCGAAGACAAATACAGAGAAGATTACCAAGGAAATCCTGGAAGGCCTGTCCGAAGACACTGGTGACAGTGACAGTTATGATGCAGAGAGTGGAGGCGAAGACTCCGAGGATCGACCCTGGAGGCCGAGTCATGCGATTTTTTGGAAAATCAACCATCAAGCAAAGTCACCTTGAAAATATGAGAGGAAGGTACTTTCGGGACATGTCTATTGTGAGGGCTGGCGAAGACAACAACATTCCTGCGCCTGAGGAGAACGAAGTTGTGATTTTCCGAAGTTTCTTTAAAGCTGGGCTTCGGTTCCCCCTGAGTAGGTTTGTGGTCGAAGTGTTAAAAATTTATCAGATCTTCCTCCATCAAATTACCCCCAAAGCTATATTAAGGATGGGGATCTTTGTCTGGGCAGTAAGAAGTCAGGGGCTAGAACCGAGTGCAAAGTGCTTCTGCAGCATGCATGAACTCATGTATGAGACGAATGCCACGGGGAAGGAACAGTATCACAACAACTTCGGTTGTTACGGGTTCATCGCCCGTCCCAAGGCAAGTTACCCAGTGCCAACGTTTTGGAAGAGGTGGCCAGGGAATTGGATGAAAGAATGGTTTTATGTGAAGAACGACTTAGTAGCGAGGGAGGATGTTAAGGAGGTTATTATGCGCCCCATTTGGTCCCGCTTCGGCCTTCGAAGGCCGAAGGTTGAAATCGATGAAGCCGCCGAAGCATGCCAGAAAGCCTTTGGCACTGTATGCTTCTTCATTGGTACAAGAGACTTGATTCAAGAACATATAGCATTCAGAGTATGGCCGCTTTTAGAGAGCTGGGAGATGCCAAAGGAGACTATCACCAAGTCTAGCGAAGGTGAGCTGGTTCGACTGAAATATACCTTCAAGTATGGAGATAAATTTGATGAACCGAATGATGACTGGCTGAAATGCATCGAAGCTACAAGTGATGAACTGCTTGGGTCGTATTCAAAAGCGGAAGATAATGCTTTATCCACATCCTTCGGGGCCCGAGGAAAAAGAGATTAAACAGAGTTTTTGATGCTATTGGTTTTGTTTACCCCGACTACAACTACCCGCTGCGGGGTCGGGGAAAGAAGAGGAAAGTTGTTGTTTCGGCCAAGATTGCTGCTTCGGCCACCTCCGATGAGCCTGTGCCGAAGAGCAAAAAATTAAAAGTCCTTACCCACCGGCTGTGTTATATTGAACCGACGTGGTACCTGAGTTTGGCGAGAAGACTTCTTCAGCTACTGAATCAAAGGAGCCCATTCCTCCTACGCAGAAAACTGAAGAACCGGCTACCATGCCGAAGGTGCCATCAGCCGAGCAAGCTGAGGCAAAGACTAGTAAAGATAAGGCCGAAGAGCCAAAAACTGAAAAAATGTTAGAAATTTTGAGCCCTTCGGCGGAAGTAACAGTGCCGAAGATACAAAAAGGTCTTGTAGTAACTCGCAAAATAAGAAGGATGGCAAATGTACTAGATGTGCTAGAATCAGTAAAGGCTTCAAGCTCGACTCCTTCAGGGAAAATTGTCGAGGCTTCGAAAATGCAAATTAAAGCTGAAACAAAACCGGCCGAAGTTGAAGTTGCAGTGAGCCAGGTGTTGGGGTCGTGCTTCGGTGCGCCGAAGGTCCCACACGAAGAAGCAACTTCGGCTGAAGTCGTCTCCAAAAGATAGCCGAAGGTTCCTTTTTATCGAGCTTCGGCGTTACAAACCGACATAGAAATAAAATGACCTTCTTATCCATAAGAGGTCTGAGTCAATGTTGTAAACTTTTGTAAGGGGCATAATTGTAATATGTCACAGGCTGCGACCTGTGCCTATAAATAGATGAACAGTACCTCTGTACTGTTCATGCGAACCTGTCATTTGCCTTCACATCACATTTGTACTCTTGTCTTCCTCAAGACCAAAGGTACATACGTCATTTATATTCATTCGTATTAATAGAAATGGAAATGATTCTGTGTTAACATTTGAATTTCCATTCGATACCTCATAATTTATATGAATGCTTCTTCCTACGCTATTATGTTTACGAAGGTGCGTCCTTCGTAACCTTCGTCCGAAATTCCTTATGTCCCGAAGGGATATAATGAAGTGAAGGACGAAGGACCTTAATATTTAACATTTTCTGTGTTGCCTTGTTCTTAACTCTTAGCACTTGAGAACAAGCCCCCAACATTGGCGCCCACCTCCGGTGAACTCACTTCCACTTTTCTGAGCTGATGGCTTCGTTTAACAACCAAGCTGGAGCTGCTTCGGCTTCGAAGCTGGTGCTCCCGATAACAGGCGGTTCTTGCTCAGAGCCGGCTAACAAGAAGCAGAAGAAGGAGGCTCAGAGAAGGGTACAGCATGTTGGAGTGCAGGGACCCTTCATCAAGTCAAAATGGTCCCATATTCCAATTACCTTCTCTCAGGAAGACCTTCAGCTTAAGGATTATCCCCACAATGATGCCATGGTTATCTCTTGCGTGATCAAAGGATTTCTGGTCCACAATGTCCTAGTTGACACAGGCAGTGCAGCTGACATTATATTTGCTAAGGCCTTCAGACAAATGCAAGAGCCCGAAGACAAGATTCATGATGCTACGCACCCTCTTTGTGGCTTCGGAGGGCGGCAGATTGTGGCACTTGGGAAGATTACCATGCCGGTAACCTTCGGATTTGTCAACAACACAAGGACTGAGCAAATTGTGTTTGATATTGTTGACATGGAGTATCCTTACAATGCTATCATCGGCCGTGGCACTCTTAATGCCTTCGAAGCGATTCTTCACCCAGCTTATCTCTGCATGAAGATACCTTCGGACCAAGGACCTATTGCTATTCATGGGAGCCAGGAAGCTGCTAGAAGGGCCGAAGGAAGCTGGACGGACTCCAAGGCAATCCATAACATAGATGGAGCTGAAGCTTGTGAACAGTACAAATTCAGGAGGGAGAAGGCAGCTTCAGCGGATCAGCCGAAGCCTATGTTATTATGTGAAGATGTAGCAGAGCAGAAGGTGTTGTTGGGCTCGCAATTATCTGAGGACCAGGAGAAAACCTTGTTAAGGTTTTTATTCAACAACAAAGATGTCTTTGCATGGTCAGCTAATGATCTCTGTGGAGTAAATCGGGATGTTATTGAACATTCGCTTAATGTTGATCCATCCTTCAGACCCCGAAAGCAGAGGCTTCGGAAAATGTCTGATGATAAGGCCGAAGGGGCTCGCAATGAAGTGAAAAGACTCCTCAGTGCAGGAGTTATCAGAGAAGTGAAGTACCCAGAGTGGCTAGCTAACACTGTTATGGTGAAGAAGGCCAATGGCAAGTGGAGAATGTGTATTGATTTCACAGATCTCAACAAGGCTTGTCCGAAGGATGAATTCCCGCTGCCAAGGATAGATTCTTTAGTTGATGCAGCAGCTTCTTCGGAGCTCATGAGTCTCCTGGACTGCTACTCAGGCTATCATCAAATCTGGATGAAGAAGGAAGATGAGCCGAAGACTAGCTTCATAACCCCAAGTGGTACATATTGCTATCTTCGGATGCCTGAGGGGCTCAAGAATGCTGGAGGGAGTTTCAGCAGAATGACTGCGAAGGTTCTCCAATCTCAGATAGGCAGAAATGTGTTGACCTATGTTGATGACATCATTGTAAAGAGCACGAAGCAAGGAAATCATATTGCTGATCTGCAGGAGACCTTCGCCAGCTTCAGACAAGCTGGTCTGAAGCTGAATCCAGAAAAATGTGTCTTCGGAGTGAAGAAGGGTAAATTTCTTGGATGCTTGGTTTCAACAAAGGGAATCGAAGCTAATCCAAATAAAATCGAAGCTATACTTCGAATGGAGCCACCAACCACAAGAAAGGGGGCCCAAAGATTGACAGGAAGGCTGGCATCCCTCAACAGATTTATATCCAGATCAGCAGAAAGAAACTTACCATTCTTCGAGGTGCTGAAGTCAGCTGAAGTCTTTCAATGGGGCCCAAGTCAACAAAAAGCCTTCGAAGAGCTGAAGCAATATTTAATAGATCTCACAACATTAACTCCACCAACGCCAGGGGCTCCTCTGTTGTTGTATGTGGCAGCTTCGCACTCAGCGGTAAGTGCGGCACTTGTTCAGGAGAAGTTTGATGGACAAGTCAAGAAGCAGGTCCCAGTATATTTTGTGTCTGAGGTCCTCAGTGTCTCAAAGAAAAATTATACAGAGCTGGAGAAGGTGTTGTATGCCGTTTTAATGGCATCCAGGAAGCTTCGGCATTACTTTCAGGCATTCAACATTATTGTTCCCTCTTCGGAGCCGTTGAAGGACATCATGAGGAATAGAGAAGCTACTGGGCGTATTGGAAAATGGGTTGCGGAACTCAATGAATTTTACATTGATTATGTGCATAGATCCTCAATTCAGTCTCAAGCATTGGCAGATTTTATTGCCGACTGGACGCCAGGGGCTCAGGACGAAGAAGCGAATAAAGATGCCGAAGCATGGACAGTGTTTTGTGATGGCTCTTGGGGAACCTTCGGAGCAGGTGCAGCTGCTGTGTTGGTCTCTCCGTCCAAGGTTAAAACTTGCTATGCAGCAAGACTTGACTTCAGCTGCACAAATAATATCGCTGAGTACGAAGCCTTGCTCCTGGGTCTTCGGAAACTAAAGGCAATGGGGGTCAGAAGGGCGATCCTTAAAACTGATTCTCAGGTTGTTTCGGGTCATATTGACAAAAGTTGCAAGGCTAAAGACCCGAAGCTTGAAAAATACCTAGACACGGTCCGAAGGATCGAAGCTTCCTTCGAAGGATTTTCTGTTAAGAATATCCCTCGAGGACAAAATGAGCATGCTGATTTGTTGGCCAAGTCTGCAGCACAGGGGCTGCCGCTACCTTCGGATGTGTTCTTCGAAACAATAAAGGCACCTTCAGTGGAGCTACTTGAAAGAGCAGTCCTTAACATTTCTCCTGTGTACAGTGAAGATTGGAGAACTGAAATAATCTCTTACCTTCAGGGTAACTTCTTATCAGATGACGAAGCTTATAATAAAAGGATAAAGGCAAGAGCTCGTCCTTATGTCATGATAGAAGGGGAGTTATACAAGCATGGAGTTTGTGCCCCGCTGCTCAAGTGCTTGTCTAGGGCCGAAGGTATAGAGTTGATGAAGGAGATACATGCAGGCCTGTGCGGATCCCACATCGGATCTAGGCCGTTGCTTGGAAAAGTGTTCCGCCAAGGATTTTATTGGCCGAAGGCAGCTTCGGATGCAGCGGAGTTAGTTCAAAAGTGCGAAGGTTGTCAAAAATGTGCAAGAGATCAAAAGCAACCTTCGTCTTTAACACAGCTAATACAACCCATCTGGCCATTACAAAGGTGGGGCCTCGACCTGCTGGGTCCATTACCACCGGCTCAAGGCAATCTGAAATATGTTATAGTGGCTGTGGAGTATTTTTCCAAGTGGATTGAGGCGAAGCCATTAGCCACAATAACTTCGGCCACTGTCCAAAAATTTTTCTGGCAGAATATTGTCTGTCGCTTCGGAGTGCCGAAGGCCGTCACTGTAGATAATGGAACACAGTTCGACTCCGAAGATTTCAGAAATTTCTGTGATCAAATTGGCACGAAGCTCCACTTTGCATCGGTCAGGCATCCGGAGTCGAATGGGCTTGTTGAAAGGGCCAACGACATCATCATGACAGGAATAATGAAGCTAATTTTTAATCAACCAAGGGGAAAATGGCCAGATCAGTTGACCAAAGTGGTGTGGAGCCATAACACAACAACATCGAGGTCTACAGGCTTTACCCCATTCAAGTTGTTATTTGGTGACGAAGCAATAACTCCAGAAGAAGCTAAAACTGGATCAATAAGAGTGGTAGCTTCGGCAGAACCAGGTGCCGAAGATACTTGTCTCGTGGAAAAAGATGCTTTAGAGGGGATCAGGCTCCAAGCCGTGGAGAATATCAATAAATACCAGGCCGAAACAGTAAAATGGCGAGATAGAAAGGTCCGGCTAAAAAATATTGAGCCAGGACACTTGGTGCTTCGGAGAGTGGCCAACCCGGATACAGTGGGCAAGTTGCAACTGAAATGGGAAGGGCCTTTCTTAGTAGCATCTTCGTCAAGGCCTGGTTCGTACAGACTAAAGGACATGGAGGGCTATGAAATTCCAAGATCTTGGAATGCGGATGAGCTTCGGCGGTTTTATGTATAATTCGATGTAATTTTCTCTTTTCTTTTCTTTTTCATGGCACCCTTTTCCTTTCTAAAGGGGGAGAAAGGTTTTTAATGGGGCCATCATATGTAATTTTCCTTTTTAGTTTTATAAGAGCAAAATCCCCCAAAGAATGTAAATGTAAAAGCTGGGAACGCACCATCGAGTGCCGAAACTGAAAAGGAAAAAAAAAAAGCTCCGAAGACGTCCCTAAGGGGATGCAGAGCTTACAGCGAAAAGTCAACGCTGATTCCGCCGAAAGTAAAAGGCGAAGAAGCTCCAAAGTCGTTCCCAAGGGAATGCAGAGCTTATACCGCCGAAAGTAAAAGGCGAAGAAGCTCCAAAGTCGTTCCCAAGGGAATGCAGAGCTTATACCGTCTAAGTAAAAGGCGAAGAAGCTCCAAAGACGTCCCTAAGGGGATGCAGAGCTTACAGCGAAAAGTCAACGCTGATATTGCCTAAGTAAAAGGCGAAGAGGCTCCGAAGTCGTTCCTAAGGGAATGCAGAGCTAATGTGTGGTTGTTTCTAAGGAAATAACGGCTGACAATGTAGCTTCGGACATACGCTTCGGACATCCATTCGCACATTACATTACATCATAGCATTTGCATGCATAAGCATTCATTCATAGCATTTGTGTTCCCAAGTGGTTGCTTCGGCAAAAAGAAAAGCTTCGGAGAAATGGTTTTCTATGATTTGTTACGCTATGTTGTGTACAAAAGAGAAAAGCTTCGTTGCTCGGCAAAAAGAAGAATTGTTTTTATGCTTCGTTGTGTACGAAAAGAAGGGAAGGTGTTTTTTCGCCTTCGGCTCAAAATACTGATTTCGTCCACATCAAAGCGCCTCAATCGAAGGGTAAGAATATATTACAAGGTATGTACAAAGTTCCTTGAAGAACAGTTTAATTCTATTTACAAGAGTTGTTACAAAATTATCCTGAGTTTCTCTATAGCACACTTCTACTAATCTTCGTTAAGCTTCAACTTCGGCGACAGCTTCGGCGACATATTTTAGGCATCATCTTCACCATCGTCATCCTACATGAATCAAGGAATTGTGAGTAAAAATCAAGTCCAAAGGAAAAGGTAAGTACAAAATATCATTTCTTACTGGTTCAAGATGACTTCGGGCTTCGTCTCCAGCCTTCTCCCGCCCGCCTTTTGTCCATATCATTTTTATAAATCTATTGGAGATACTTCGGGCGAGGTCAGGCATATCATCCAGGATTGATGGAGATAAGGTGAAGTTGGGCCTGTTGACAATTTTCCCATGTTCGCAGCCGGCCTTTAGAAATGCAGCAGCGGTACCCCGAGAAGCTACCCAGGCACAGAAGTCGCCGTGCCCGGCAATAACTTCGTCAAGCTCTTCGATTTCAGCTTCAATATGATCGAAGGCCTGGGGTAAATTTTCCGCTGAAGGGCTAAATTTCCCGCTGCTGGCTCCAACAGAGTAAAATATCTTCTTTAATCGTCCAATGCAATTATTGCCAAAGTTCAAGCATTTGTCTTGAAGGCTTGTTAATGTTTTCTTCAACTCTGAGCTGGTCTGGACTTCGGCTTTAAGCTTCGAATTCAGTTCTAGCTTCTCCTGATCGAATTGTTTTGATTGATTGATAAGCTTCGAATCCAACTCTAATAATTTAGCCTCAGTCTCAGCCAGTAAGCCTTCGGCCGATTGGAGCTCGAAGTCTTTCTTTTCAATGATGGCAGATTGCTCTTTTATTTTGCTTTCTAAGTTTTCAATTATAGCTTCGTGCTTTTTGTCCTCCAAGTTTTGTTGCATCCTCAGAGCTTTGCTCAGTAGCATGCTCTGTACAGAAACAACTTATGTTAGTAATATTTTCATTGTTAACAAGCAATAAAAACCAGAGAAAAGGTTCTTTACCCTGAAGTTAGAATAAAATAAGCTGCCGACGATATGTTGTCGTCGGTAGCGGCTGATGTCTGTCTCTAGCTTCGGAAAACCGATACTCTTTGATAGAGTACCGATTACCTTAGCTCCAGTCTGGTCTCGAATGCAGCCTAGTTTTTCATCGTCTACACCTCCAAATAGGAGGGCACCTGACTTGTAGCCGCAAGATTTGGCATAGTCTTTAAGTTCTTCTATTTCGTCCTTCGTCAGTTTTTGCCCAATTAAATTCTGAAAGGTGTAGGCTTCGTCATCCGAAGTATCTTCGGCAATTTCTTTTCCTTTTTCAGGCACTGTGGCCATGGATTTTTCAGTAGCAACACCAGCTTCTTCTGCATCTATGTCTTCCAAAATTTTGTTAATATCCTCAATGGTTGTTTCTAAATTAACATCTTCGGCTGTAGCGGCTTCGGCAGCCGCGACCTCCGAAGTTGCGACTTCGACGTTTTTGGTGCTTTCGGCAGCTGCTGTTTTTTGAACTGACGCCCTTGGTGGCGTCTTATCGATAACTTCAGTTACCGTAATGATTCTCTGCCGCTTGGGTTTGCTTATCTTCGTCTGATCCGGCTCGTCCACCTTTTGAAAAAGCTTCGTCAGTCGGAGCCCTAATGGACTTAGCTTCGTGGGCATGGGTTCAGTCATTACCTTTAAAATTCCTTCCACGTCGCTGGTAGAAGGCGGTGTGGGGGTCCTCTCTTCTTCGGATATTTTCCGTTTCGGAGTTGATATTTTCCTTTTCTTCGGAATTTTCTTTTCTGCTGCCGGTTGCTCTTCATCCTTTGTCAGAATTTCGGCTACTCTTTTTCTTTTGTGGCCCTCGGCACCCTTGTTCAACTGCTCATAGTCTGGGTACTCGAAGCCCAGGGCATCGAATACTCGGTTCAGTCTTCGCTTCGGTCGGGTGCCGAAGGCCGCTGTCATTAATTGATCCTCTTTTTTGGAGTAATTCCCCAAGATTTCATTGCACATTGTCTCAACTGTGTCTAACCACTCTTTGCAGGGTTTCTTAAAGTACTTCTTAAACTTGAAGTGGTAGGGCAGCCGGACAAGCTCCCCCTTCTTCTTCTCTCCCCCCAGCTTCGGCATCTCCCACTCTTTTAGAGTAGGGAAAACTCTGAATGCCAAAAATTCCTGAACTAGATCCCTGGTGCCAATATGTTTTGAAATGATTTCAAATTCACCCAGAGCAGCCCAGGTGGGACCTTTTAGATCGCCGATGCGGCATCGTGGCCTCGTCTCTCCGAAGATTAACTCCAAAGGGCTTTGTACTAATTTTTCTCTGTCTTCGTCAACTTTTACATAAAACCACTCAGATTTCCAGCCTGCTGGCCATTTGCTTCGATAGCTGATGACAGGACATTTTGTTGTCTTCCGGTAGGCAAAATTATAGCAACCGAAATTATCATGTAGCCCATCTTTTCTGGCCTTTGTTTGGTAGTGTAATTCGTGAACTCGGCAGAAGCTGTCAGCAAACGGTTCTACGGCCTGGCTTCGAAGGGCCCAGATATAAACATTGAGCCTAACGATGGCGTTAGGAGTCAATTGATGAAAGTAGATACCAAACCTCCTCAATATCTCTGCAATAATATTGTGCAGAGGAAATCTCAGCCCAGCCTTTAAAAAGCTCTTGAAGATAACAATCTCATCCTTCCCTGGCTTCGGGGTGGTTTCTTCTCCCCCGAAGCGGAGTAGCTTCTTCTGATCTTCATTGAAATAACCTGCTTTTACCATCTTCGAAAGGTCAGCCTTTGAAACAGTTGATTTCCCAAAATCCAGGTGACTGGGCTTGCTGGGCATGGCAATGTGGTAGTCATCTTCGGAGTCAGTCCCATCGATGTTCTCTTCTTCTTCTTCGGCTGTTGTCGGGTTTGCTTCGGCAGCAGGCCTTTCTTCCGCAGTCACTAGACCGGAGCGCTGCATCGCTTCGGAGATGGGCACAGTGTCCGAGCCTTCGGCTTCGTCTCCCTCACGCACAACTTTGGCAGTAGATCGCACTCTCGCCATTTAATTCTAAGTTTGGGGAAGTCAGAAACTTTTTTCTTTTTTCTTTTTTCCGAAGCTCTCTTTTCTGACGAAGCAGACGTCGAGGCTGACCTTCGTTCGATCCTGGGAGTCAAGCTTCGGCTATGGTGGAAAATTTTGGTAGCAGAACAGTGCAAATAGCAATGAATGTTGTGGTAACTTCACACCTACCCGTTTGTTTATATAGTGCTGCAGGTAAGAAGGCGAAGCGGCAAGATTTTTACACCAGACGGGCGGTCACTCGTACTCGCTGTATAGTGGACCGCAAGGATCAAACAGTAACTCTGCAAGGTGGACCTGGCACGCGCTCGGAAGTCGGATCGTTTCTCCGCAACGAGCTCAGGGAAGGTGTTTTTTGGACCTTCGGCTTCCCGAAGCTGAAGAGGTTTTTTTTCACGGGTCAAGCTCGTTACGAAAAACGATCTAGCACCGCGAAAGGGGCTACTGTTGGGGTCGTGCTTCGGTGCGCCGAAGGTCCCACACGAAGAAGCAACTTCGGCTGAAGTCGTCTCCAAAAGATAGCCGAAGGTTCCTTTTTATCGAGCTTCGGCGTTACAAACCGACATAGAAATAAAATGACCTTCTTATCCATAAGAGGTCTGAGTCAATGTTGTAAACTTTTGTAAGGGGCATAATTGTAATATGTCACAGGCTGCGACCTGTGCCTATAAATAGATGAACAGTACCTCTGTACTGTTCATGCGAACCTGTCATTTGCCTTCACATCACATTTGTACTCTTGTCTTCCTCAAGACCAAAGGTACATACGTCATTTATATTCATTCGTATTAATAGAAATGGAAATGATTCTGTGTTAACATTTGAATTTCCATTCGATACCTCATAATTTATATGAATGCTTCTTCCTACGCTATTATGTTTACGAAGGTGCGTCCTTCGTAACCTTCGTCCGAAATTCCTTATGTCCCGAAGGGATATAATGAAGTGAAGGACGAAGGACCTTAATATTTAACATTTTCTGTGTTGCCTTGTTCTTAACTCTTAGCACTTGAGAACAAGCCCCCAACACCAGGCTAGTGCCGAAGCTGGCCCTTCAGAGCCTGCTGATAAACAACCCTCGGAAATTGAAGAGAAGGCAGCAGAGGAAGAGGCTATAGAATAGACTTTGCCTGAGAAAGCTGCCGCTCCTGCTCCCGAAGCTTTGAGAGAAAGTATTGAGTATATCATCCGTCATGCTTCGGGAAAAAGACTCTCTAAAGAAGAAGAACGAGAAGCTCAACACTATGCCCAGAAGCTGAAATATCCGAAGGGGGCATTAGTGTTCAACGGCAGCGGAGAAGAAGATTTTTTGTATTGTCTCCCGGATAGCAAAGAGATATCTGTTTGCCGAGAGATGGGTAGAAGCTTCGGATTCCCAACATTAGAAGATGGGCTTTCAGTACTGTCGAAGGATGAATTGGCCGACAGTTTGGCATATAATAGTATAAAGGTGTGAAAATCAATTTTTGTAATTAAAAACGAATTTTTTCATTTGTTTATACCTAATACTATGCTCCTCTTGCAGGGCTTGATTCTTAGCAATGCCCTCAGGGCATAGAAAAATGTCGAAGATGAAGGGTGCACAATGGCTCTGAACAACCTTCGCTCAGAGGTGATTGAACTGAGGAACGAAGGCCTTGAAAAGGATAAAATATTAATTTCATTGGTAAACAAGATAAAAGAAGACGAAGCTAGTTCCAAAGTTCAAGCTGAGGCCCAAAAGAATGGAATTGAAGTCCTTCGAAAACAATCAGCTGAGGCCAAATTAAAATGCGTTGTTGCCGAAGCTGATCGAGATGCCAGTGAGTACTGGAAAAATTATTTTGAAAAAACAGTTGCAAAGCTTCGCGCATCAAAAGAAAGATGTTTTGAAAAATCCGTGGAATGCGTAAAAAAGATAAAGACTAGCTTCGCGAACATGGGCGCCTACTCAAACGAAGACAACTTCATACGGGGCGACCCTGAGGGCGTCATCAAGTGGATCAGTAGTGAAGCCGAAGCTTTTGAGGAGATTTTGAGTGACCGCGGGGACGTCTGTGCATTCTCTGGTGCTAGGGAAGTTGCAGCCATTTTGGAGAAGGTAGGTTGCGAACATGTTAAAACCTTGGCCCAGGCCGAAGCTGCCTTCTCTGTCGACGATATGAAGGACCCCTCGGCCGAAGCGAGTTCAATAGGGGGAAAATTTTTCACTGATATCTGGGAAATGGCGACCGAGGGATGGCTCATGAAATAATGAAGAAGAGCTAAAAAGATATTCATGATGCTCGAGAGGCAACGAAAGAAGCTGAGAAAGCTGCGGAACTCGAAAGACGGATAGGTATTACTTAATGGCTTTTGGCTTTGTTGTTTATTTTCGTGACTTCGAACTAATTGATGTCTTCTACCGCAGCTGAACTACCTCCTCCCCCAGAGCCATTCGACCCACTGGCCGACCCGGAGACAAAGAAAGCAATAGAAAATATTAATATGGCCGAAGTTATTGTCGACGAAGTTGTTACCAAACTGCTAACCGAAGCTGCAGAAAAAATTCTGAAGGAAGAAGAGTAGCTACTGTAAAAACATTTCTAGGATGTTAATGTAACATTTGCTAAACTAAGTCGGTAATGTTTGATGTTTATATTCTTCAATGTAATATGTAAATTGTTTGTAATTCAGTTCTTTGCGATGCATGAAACTTTATGTACATACCGTTTTTGAGCCTTCGGCGAAAAAACACCTTCCCTTCTTTTCATGCTTCGTAAAGAAGAGTTTTTATGCCTCGTAAGAATCATCCACACTTTGTAAAATCATCAATGCTTCGTAAACAATAGATCCCTCTTTCCACATCAGAACTGATGAAGCTGTAACTCTCAGCTTACTTTGTGCCTTGGCATCTTTTCATTTTTTGTAAAGCATTCTCCGAAGATCGGTCTCGCTTCCAATTGATGTCATTGATGTGATATGATGTATGATGTGATGCTATGCAATATGATGCAGTGATATGATGCAAAGAATGATGCTAATGCCGAAGACACATACCCACGCTGAAACACAATATTTGCGTCCCCTTAGGAACCATCAAAATCTCTTTGCCGTTTATTTTTTGGCTTCACCGCTTATTTTTAGGTGTAAGTTCTGCATCCCCTTAGGAACGTCTTTTGAACTTCTTCGCCTTCTATTTCGACGGTATTCATGTTGACTTTTCGCGCTTCGCCTTATATTTCGGCGGTATTTGGCTCTGCATTCCCTTTGAAACGACTTTTGAGCAGAAAACTTACGCTGCGCTCCCTTGGGAACGACTTTTTGTAGCTTCGGCAAACTTACGTTGCGCTCCTTAGGAACGACTTTTGTAGCTTCGGTAAAACTTGCAATGCAATTTTTAGCTCTGCATTCCCTTAGGAATGACTTTTGAGCTTCGGCAGTTTTTGAGCTTCGTAAATCTGTGGGAAAGATATATTTCACTATGACAAGAACGAAGCTATTACAAGAAATTAAAAATGACAAGAAGACTAGATTTACATGGATTGTTCCTTATTGAAAAGAAAATGACAATGAATGTAAAAATGCTTCAGAGGTAGGATATCTCTCAATAGATGTGTTTTGATTCTGGCATAGTACTGTTGACTGTGCGAGCTTCGGATTCCTCCCTGAGATCTCGCTGTTGATGAGTCTGATGGCTCCCTTCTGGCTGCTGACCTCGTGAATAGGCAGGTTGTAGTGGCGGCGGAGGTGGAAGCTATGGCCAAGAAGCCTATGGCTGACTAGCCGAAGCAACAAAAGCTGCAGGATGGTTACCCACATATTCTGGTATGTAGGGTGAGTGACACGAAGCAGTGTGTAGAACTTGCTTCGGTTGACTTTGCCGGGCTTTGGCTTCTGCGATCTCCTTCTGCTTTTGGATGGTGATTTGGCACATTCTTGTAGTATGGCCCTTGTCTTCACCACAAAATAGACAGTAAATCTTCCTAGGTTGGTCCCCATATCTTCCTCCGAAGCCCTTGGCGCCTCTGCCTCTTGGAGCTGGCGACCGAAAAGAGCTTTGTTGCTACCCCGAAGATTGTGAAGAATACTGCAGCCTCTGCAGCTGACTTCCTCTGTCGTCATTCTGAGTGGAGTTGTGAATTGACCTGATATGCCTCGGGTGGATTCTTCCTCTGAAGCCCCTGGTTATCTCAGAGAACCTGTAAGCTTCCTCCCTTCTTTGGCGGAAGTCATTGTCAGCCCTGATGTACTCATCCATCTTTTGAAGCAACTTCTCCAGAGTCTGTGGAGGCTTTCTGGCGAAATACTGGGTAGTAGGTCCTGGACGAAGCCCCTTGATCATGGCCTCAATGGCAATTTCATTGGGCACTGTAGGCGCTTGTGCTCTGAGACGCAAGAACCTTCGGACGTATGCTTGAAGATACTCCTCATGGTCTTGCATACATTGAAACAGAGCCTGAGCTGTGACCGGCTTCGTCTGAAAGCCTTGAAAGCTTGTCAGTAGCATATCCTTGAGCTTCTGCCACGAAGTAATAGTCCCTGGCCGAAGAGAAGAATACCATGTTTGGGCCACATTCCGAACTGCCATGACAAAAGATTTGGCCATGACAGCTGCATTGCCTCCATATGAAGATATGGTTGCTTCATAACTCATTAAAAACTGCTTCGGATCCGAATGCCCATCATACATAGGGAGCTGAGGTGGCTTGTATGATGGAGGCCATGAGATAGCCTGCAGTTCTGCTGCCAAGGAACCTGCAGTTCTGCTGCCAAGGGAGAAGCATCATCAAAGGTAAAGGTATCATGATTAAAATCATTATACCATCCATCCTCATTGAATATGCCTTCTTGATGAAGCTCCCCGTGTTGAGGCCTTCGATCTTGCTCGTCTTGAGCAAGATGGCGTACTTCTTCAGTGGCTTCGTCGATCTGCCTTTGAAGATCAGCCAGTCGGGCCATCTTCTCCTTCTTCCTTTGTACTTGTTGATGGATTATCTCCATGTTTCTGATTTCTTGGTCCAACTCCTCCACCTGGAGCGTTGGGCTAGTGGCCTTCCTCTTCTGGCTTCGGGCCTCTCGAAGAGAAAGGGTCTCCTGATTTGGGTCCAGTGGCTATAGTGCGACAGCCCCTGGCGCTGAAGCTTTCTTCGGCGGCATGACGAAGGTCAGTGCTTGCCGAAGGTGGTCAAAAAGGGTTCACCAGAGGTGGGCGCTAATGTTGGGGTCTTGTTCTCAAATGCTATGAATTAAGAACAAGGCAACACAAAATGTTAAAGGTTAAAGCCCTTCGTCCCTTGAAGCATTATTTCCCTTAGGACATAATGATCCTCAGACGAAGGTTATGAAGGTCATACCTTCATGATTGCAGTGAATGTTAAAATAGAAGAAGAAACATATGACATGAAAAATAACACAGATAATTATATCATATTATTCATTCTTCATTATGTAATCATGGAAAGGTAAGGATAGTATTGAATTACAAAAAGTACCTTCGGCTTGATAGAAGGCAAAGGAGTACAAGTGTGACGCACGAGCGAATACAAATCAGCGTGAACAGTACGGGGGTACTGTTCATCTATTTATAGGCACATGACACAGCCTGTGAGAAATTACAGTCATGCCCTTTACATTTATTATTGACTTATAGAAAAATCTATGAGGACTGAATAGCCTTTTCCCTTTTAAGTCGGTTCCCTTTTCTGCGATTTAGCCGAAACTCCCTTTCGCACAGCTTCGGAGCGACGACAACCTTCGTCACGATCAAGCTCCTCATCGTGTACGTTTTTATCATGAGTCCGAAGATACCTGTCCATAAACCATACTTGGAAGACATTGTTAAATTATGTTTTTGAGGACCTTCGGAGGACGAAGGCCCCCAACATCAGCATTCCGGCTTCAGGGCATTGTGAATCTATTGGGTGCATCGGTGCACCCAATGGGTGTACCCGAGCTTTGAGTGGATTTTGGAAATAATCCATTCAAAGGTCATCATTTTATGCTTTAGAAATCAGCATTTTAAAAGTAACCAGGCGACGCTATCTGCCCATGCCTTGTTAGGTCTGAAATCAATTTGATCGGTGACAGGCTAGAAATCTGGCTGGTTGAGTAGATGGCCTTCTGTTGGACATCACCCGCTCTATGCTTCAATGCTTCTGTTGATTTGACTTACGCTTCAGTAACCACAATTATGCTTCTTCCCACTTCAGCCGATCTCCTCCTTTTATCGCGATACATTCATTGCGTATATTTCGCGGATATTGCTTCTTAAGAAAATATTGAAAATTCTGGGCGATACACCCAATGGGTGCACCCAATGGGTGTCTTGGTACACATAGTGCTTATCGCATTGTCCTTAAGTAGTAACTTGATGTTTTGGAGAGGTGTAATCATTTGCCTGAGCGGTTGACTTAGGTCCAAACGGTGCTGTGTTACGTGAAACGGCGCCAGTTGCCTGACTCATTTTCAGGCGGCTTGAATTGCTTATTGAATTCTTGCGACTATTCATCGAGCAGGGTAGGAAGTGGACGGTCACCCTTCAGCCCCTTTAAATAGCCTGCTTGCCCTGGCTGTTTACTTCACTTGCTCTTGATCATTTGCTTTCTTCTTCTTTCTTCTTCACTGCTCCACTCTCCGCACGACCATGGATAGGGTAAGAGGGGCAGGGGCTTGCCTCGCCGTGCCGATGGCAAGCGCAAGCTTGCCCCAAGTCCTCCCTTGGTGGATTTTGGTGACTCGGAGTACTTGGAGGAAGCTTCCTCTGAGTATGATCGATCGCCCGCTCCCGCCTCCCCCGTGGCATCGTCCGAGGACTCGGATGACTCCATGGGGCTATCCACTATGGCCCGAGCATACTGGCGCTCCATCAAGAGTGCCGGGCTTGGCGGGTCGGATGACTCGGAGGAGGTCTCCTCGGAAGAGGTGGACTCCTCCGACTCTTCCGAGGAGTGGAGCGGCAGCGAAGGTGACGACGGCGAGGACGACAGCAGCAGCGGCGATGATGACGGCGACAAAGGAGAAGGTAACGACGACGAGGGCGAGGGTGACGGCAAAGGCAACGACAGTGACGGCAAGGGCAACAATGACGACAAGGGCGACAGCGGCAACAAGGGCGACGACGACGGTGACAAGGGCGACGGTGACGACAACAAGGGCGACAGCGCGACGGTGTCACACCCGGCTTTAAGGAACAAAGCCAGGTGCATCTCATACATGCGCCAAGAAGACAACATATATAATAACAGAGTGTATAGAGATAAATGTCATAAAACATCAGAGTATTTATTACATAGCGGAAGACTTATTACAAAATAAAAGGATAAACATAAAACAAACTAAGGATCATCGGCGCCAATGTCAACTGAGAAACGCCACCTAGATCAGATCAAACTCCTCGCCTTGTGGCTCCTCCTGAACCACCTGCTCTTCTCCTGCGGGGGGGTGTGAGACAGCAAGGGTGAGCTCACACATGATCATAGCTCAACAAGTTGTGGGGAACCAGTGGACATGAACTCACAAAGGTGGGAGTTCATGTGATGTGTAAGGCTAATCAATGACAGGGGTTAAAGTTGAGCATTGCTTTTAAGTAGTTGGTCAAAATTTTATTAGCAGTTACTAAGTGTAAGTAAATACCAAACCTTAAGTAAAGTAATAGAACAAAATTAATAATAAACCCATGCATATGCAAATGACAAAATTGAATTTAAGTTCCATAATTTAATCATCAGAGAGTCCTGAGCTGCTCATGACCGTGAGCTCGGCTAGTATACCAGTTTTACACTCTGCAGAGGTTGTACCCTTTACCCACAAGTCATGCTACCCATCTGCCAAGGGGTCGCGAATCCCATACACCTCTACCTAGGAAGCGCGGCAGGGCAACACTACGAGGCCTTTACAAAGTTCCACTACCTTCCGAAAACCCGCTACAGTTTATAGGAAGCTCCAATGCAGGGTTCTTGCCTGACCGCCATCGCAGCAAAATCAACCAAGGACCTCCCTACACTGACCACTCCCCTACTGCCCTTGCCCCTTTCGGGTAAGGTAGTCTTCCCCTAGCTTTCCTAATTAGTCAGCCAAGGGCGTCCCATTAAACCCTTGTGGTGGCACGTGTTTCTCAAGTTAAGCTCTATGTTCCAATTAACATTAATGAACTTGACATGAACATAAATAGAATAACAAGAATAATTGGAACATAGATATAATAAATGATTATCCCAAATCCATGTAAAGCAATAGCAAACTACCCAAGTGATTCAGGGGTAAACAAGGTAATGAGATAAACAATCTAGGGTGACCTATTGGGTCCCATCAAAATTAACCTATGCATGGATAAATGATATTAAAGAACATTATTGGGTAAAAAGTGGTCAAGGGCACAACTTGCCTGGCACTTGAGATTTCAGTACCAACTTGCTTTTCAGATGACACGTGTCCTCGCGCTAGTCGTAGCAATACAAACAAACATGGTATAGATAAAATTAACATCACACCAAACATAAGTACAAACTGAATAATAATGATCTATGCGTTGCTACGAGACTAACGCAACTTGAACGGATCAAATCGGAGTTATATATTTTAAGTTATGAATTTCCAGAGATTCTATGTGTTTTGTACAAGATTAAATAAGATATAAATTTTATTGTGACTTCCATGTCCAAACAGAGATACTAGATGATAAACAATAATATTATAAAATTTTAGAAACTGGAATGGATTGATTTGGACTTCATGTGAATTTTATATTAATTAAACAAGTTCTAGGAATTGTTTTCACATTACAATTTCCTTTTCTAAATTATTTTACAGGTTTTTCTCACTGTCTGGACTGGGCGCCAATTTTACAGAAAAACAGGGGCTATGGCGCAAGTATTTCAAGACTCAGTGTACAGCCGCATAGGACGAAGGGTTTATTTTTAAACTACTCAGGGACTCTTTTGCAATATTACGCAGCCGAAAGGGTATCGTTGAATGGTGGCCGTCCGATCTAAACCAAGGGCTCAAATTAAATCAGTCTCACTTGAACCGGTAAGCTCTCAGAACCATAGGATCAAGGATCGACGGCTTGGATCTAATTGGACAAACCGGTATTTCATGATCTTATCTCAGCCACTCAATTTCATATCCACGATTCAGATCGGATCGGGCCAAAGTAACATCGACCATTTAATTTGAGTCGAACACAGGGAGATCAACGGCCCTCGCATCATCACCTACCCCAGACCGAGCTGAGCGACTGCCCCAACAGCGACGGCGCCACGATGCAGTGAACGCCGGCGAGCAATGTGCCCCGGCCACATAGCTCAATCCCCAGAACCGATCGAATACTCGCGGAGTGTAGGACAATGCGAACGCAATAGAGTACTTCTTACCGGAAGTCGATGTGTGGAAATCACCGGCCACAGCGGCAGCGGCATAGCGGACCACCACGGACTCCGGCAAGCGATTCCTTCAGAGCCAGTGGCCCCAACCGCCCGACGACGCAACGGGAGCATCTGCAAGATTAGGCGAGTCTCCCTGACCTGACAGAGGGCCCGCGACGATGGTGAAAGCACTCGACCACCATGGCGGCACCTCCCTCGTTCTCCCTCTCTCCTGGCTAATTTGCCCGCGCATGGTGGTGATTGGTCAGCTCGGTCACTGGATTCTGGGCGCGGTGGAGTACAAGTCGTAGACAGGGAAGGTCGCGGTCAGAGGCAGGATCCATATGCGGTCAGGGCACGGTGGAGCTTCTCCCCACCCCTGGACATGGTGGCTACGCGATGCGGTAGTTCGAGCTGGCATAGTTTTGCGATCTGAGAGATGCCAGGGTGAACGAGGTCCTACAAGTAGTCCAAGGGTAAGGCCAAGAGCGAAGAAATCTCAACAACCTGAGGGGATGCAGCGGCGGCGGCATGCACGGCGAGAAGTGCGGGCTGTTCCGTTTTTGGCCACGCGATGCAGAGAAGGTGACGAGCTGCTCAACGTAGAGGGTCCACCAGTCATAGAGATACTGGCGCAAGCGTGGAACAAGGGAAAATGAGACTGGAGGTCGGGCCCCACGCGCCATCGGCACCGGAACGAGTCAGCGAATGTGAGCTGAGTGGCTAATGGGGCGGGACCCACAGGTCGGCCGGTGAAAAAAGGTGGGCTGGTGCGGGGTAAATGTGGAGTTGCTGGGCCGCGCGGAGGAAGAAGCAAGCTGGGCTAGCCGGCCAGATTTGGCCCAACCGAGTTCTCCAAGCTTTTCTTCTTTTTAAATTCTACAATTTCTTTTTAATTTTAAATTCCACTTTGGACTTTAATATATTTCTTGTCACATTTTTTTATTTTATTTTGTCATAATATGCTCACACAAAAATAATATCCAGCATGATGCATAATTTAAGAGCATATATTCTTTTATTAATTATTTGTCTTTGAATATGGTGTTCACATGGGATGATGCATAAAGGGTAAACCCACATAAGGAGAAATTGTTTCTCTATTGATATTATTTCTAACAAATTACAGAGTGGGTGTTACAAATCCTACACCCCTTAAAAATAATCTTGTCCTCGAGATTTAGGAAGATCTAGGGAAAAAGTGGGGAAAATCTATGCGAAGCTCTTCTTCTCTTTCCCAGGTCGCTTCATCTTCGCCGTGGTGACTCCATTGCACTTTACACATCTTTATCACCTTATTTCTTGTAACTCGAGTCAAAGTATCCAAAATCTTGATCGGGTACTCGGTGTAAGTCAAATCACCCTGAACACTAAGCTCTTCCATTGGTAACTATTCCTCGGGGACACAGAGACACTTCTTCAGTTGAGATACGTGGAACACGTTATGCACATCCGATAGACTAGCAGGTAACTCGAGTTGATATGCCATCTGCCCAACTCGCCTAAAGATCAAGAATGGTCCAATGTAGCGAGGGGACAATTTGCCCTTAACTTTGAATCTCCTCATTCCATGAAGTGGTGACACCTTGAGGTACACATAATCTCCTTCTTCAAATTCCAGTGGTCTTCTTCTATTATCAGCATAACTCTTTTGCCTGGTTTGAGCCACCCTCAAATTCTCTCAAATTATACGGACTTGTTTTTCTGCTTCTTGAATCAATTCAGGCCCAAAGAATTGTCTTTCTCCAGTCTGATCCCAATACAAAGGAGTCATGCACTTTCTTCCATATAAGGCTTCAAAAGGTGACATCTTCAGACTGGCCTGATAACTATTATTATATGAGAACTCAGCATATGGTAGACTTTTATCCCAACTTCCTCCATGTTGAAGGGCACATGCTCTCAACATATCTTCCAATACTTGATTGGTCCTTTCAGTCTGTCCATCAGTCTGAGGGTGATAAGCTGTACTAAAATTCAACTTCGTACTCATATTCTCATGAAAGCTTCTCCAAAATATTGAGGTAAACTGCGAACCTCGATCAGACACGATCTTCTTTGGTACTCCATGTAAACACACAATCCGAGCCATATATAACTCTGCTAGCTGAGAACCTTTATAAGTAGTCTTGACAGGAATAAAGTGAGCCACTTTAGTCAATCTATCCACAATCACCCATATAGCATCATATCCTTTCTGGGTGCGAGATAATCCAGTAATGAAATCCATACCAATCTCTTCCCACTTCCACTCGGGTATCTTCAGTGGGTGCAGTAGTCCAGCTGGCCTCTGGTGTTCAGCCTTAACTCTTTGACATACATCGCACATTACCACATGTGCGGCCACATCTCTTTTCAATCCATACCACCAATACTTTCGCTTCAAATCCTGATACATCTTGGTACTACCAGGATGAATAGAATAATCCGAGTCATGGGCCTCCTTTAATATAGTCTCTCAAAGGCTTTCAATATCAGGAACACACATCCTGTCCTTGAACCATACGGTGCCTTGCTCATCTTCCGTAAATTCTGGAACTCGACCTTCAGTAATTAGATCCTTAATCTCTTGTATTTTTGCATCACCAATTTGGCCTTTGCGGATCTCTTGCTCCAAGGTAGGTTCCACATCAATAGTAACTCCTTCAGTATGAGCAACTATCCCTAGGTTAAGTCTCCTGAAATCCTCAACAATCTCGTCGGGTAGCTGAGCAACAATAGCTGAATGAACATGCTCCTTGCGACTTAAGGCATCTGCAACCAAATTTGCCTTGCCCGGGTGATAGTGAATCTCCAAATCATAATCCTTAATAAGCTCCAACCAACGGCGTTGCCTAGGGTTGAGATCCTTCTGAGTGAATATATACTTCAGACTCTTATGATCCGTGTATACTTGGCACTTGGTTCCCATAATGTAGTGTCTCCACATCTTGAGTGCATGCACAACGGCTACCAGCTCTAAGTCATGAGTGGGGTAGTTCAACTCTTGTTTCCGCAACTGTCGAGACGTGTAGGCAATCACGTGTCCTTCTCACATAAGTACACATCCCAAGCCTTAGTCGCATGCATCACAATAGATATCAAATCCTTTCTACAGATCTGGCATAACTAGCACTGGTTGTGACATCAATCTCTTCTTCAATTGATCAAAGCTGTCCTGGCACTTCTCGTCCCACTTGAACTCTCTTCCCTTCTCCGGAAGCGAGGTCATGGGCTTAGCAATCTTAGAAAATCCTTCAATAAATCTCTGATAATATCCTGCTAGTCCTAAGAAACTCCGAATCTCAGTAACTGTAGTGGGTACGCTCCACACCACTATCTCCTTGACTTTAGCAGGATCCACTGATATTCCTCCATTAGAAATGATATGTCCAAGAAAGGGCACCTCGCTAATCCAAAACTCACACTTGCTGAACTTGGCATATAGCTGGTTATCTCGTAGCTTTTGTAGCACCAACCCCAGATGTTCCTCATGATCACTATCACTCTTGGAATAAATAAGAATATCATCGATGAATACCATGACGAATCTGTCCAAATACTCCATAAATACCTTGTTCATCAAATTCATAAAGTAAGTTGGTGCATTGGTTAATCCAAATGACATAACAGTGAACTCATATAATCCATATCGAGTCGAGAATGCCGTCTTAGGAATATCCGATGGTCTAATCCTCATCTGATGGTAACCCGATCGAAGATCAATCTTCGAGAATACCCTTGCACCTCTCATCTGATCAAATAAATCCTCAATACGGGGTAACAGATACTTGTTCTTCATAGTGACATTGTTAAGGGATCTATAATCCACACACATCCTTTGTGATCCATCCTTCTTCTGTACAAACAGAACCGACACTCCCCAAGGTGAGGAACTCGAACGAATGTACCCAGCCTCTTGTAATTCCATTAATTGCTTCTTTAGTCCCTTTAACTCTTCTGGGAAGACATCCGAAAAATCTCTAACCACACGGATGTTGACACCAACAAACTTCCCATCTACTAAGAATGCCGCTAGTCTGGTGGCGATAGTTACTGCGATTCCAACTTCAAATCTTTCTCCTTTGGAACTGGTGAGTTATATGGTTCCTTTAGCACGGTGTATATACTGCCTTTGCCTTTCTTAACCTTAACATACCAAGGATCACGTCTATACTGCTCTCTTCTAACATTATAGGGGTAGCCCATCTGGGTTAGAAACACAGGGTAAGAAAGGAAGAATTGTAGACAAGGCGAGTAATTATGAGGAATGTTACTTTGGGGATTTTATTAGCTAAGTGTGTCACCTACTAAATCTAATTCATTACCTTATGGTGGTACATGCTAAGATTCCCGTCTATACTATTTCAATCAATCAAAGAAGCAAATCAGGCATTGATCATCAGAACAATCAACCAACATTTTTAATAGAGAAAATAATTTTAATTTTTGTCTTAGGTCTCCTATCCCTTAAAAAGGTCATAAATGTAGGATTCCAAGGTGTGAAATCCATCTTGTCTTAGAGCAGAAAAGATAAGAGTAATCAGAGTATGATAGCAAAACGTGAGCTAGGATCAAGACAAGATGAGTATAGAAAGAATCAGAGTAAGATAAGTAGATAAGGGTTTGTCCATTTCTATCTAGGTTTCGTCCTACAGTCAACATTTCCTCTGATACCACTTCTGTCACACCCGGCTTTAAGGAACAAAGCCAGGTGCATCTCATACATGCGCCAAGAAGACAACATATATAACAACAGAGTGTATAGAGATAAATGTCATAAAACATCAGAGTATTTATTACATAGCGGAAGACTTATTACAAAATAAAAGGACAAACATAAAACGAACTAAGGATCGTCGGCGCTAATGTCAACTGAGAAACGCCACCTAGATCAGATCAAACTCCTCGCCTTGTGGCTCCTCCTGAACCACCTGCTCTTCTCCTGTGGGGGGGGGGGTGTGAGACAGCAAGGGTGAGCTCACACATGATCATAGCTCAACAAGTTGTGGGGAACCAGTGGACATGAACTCACAAAGGTGGGAGTTCATGTGATGTGTAAGGCTAATCAATGACAGGGGTTAAAGCTGAGCATTGCTTTTAAGTAGTTGGTCAAAATTTTATTAGCAGTTACTAAGTGTAAGTAAATACCAAACCTTAAGTAAAGTAATAGAACAAAATTAATAATAAACCCATGCATATGCAAATGACAAAATTGAATTTAAGTTCTATAATTTAATCATCAGAGAGTCCTGAGCTGCTCATGACCGTGAGCTCGGCTAGTATACCAGTTTTACACTCTGCAGAGGTTGTACCCTTTACCCACAAGTCATGCTACCCATCTGCCAAGGGGTCGCGAATCCCATACACCTCTACCTAGGAAGCGCGGCAGGGCAACACTACGAGGCCTTTACAAAGTTCCACTAGCTTCCGAAAACCCGCTACAGTTTATAGGAAGCTCCAATGCAGGGTTCTTGCCTGACCGCCATCGCAGCAAAATCAACCAAAGACCTCCCTACACTGACCACTCCCCTACTGCCCTTGCCCCTTTCGGGTAAGGTAGTCTTCCACTAGCTTTCCTAATTAGTCAGCCAAGGGCGTCCCATTAAACCCTTGTGGTGGCACGTGTTTCTCACGTTAAGCTCTATGTTCCAATTAACATTAATGAACTTGACATGAACATAAATAGAATAACAAGAATAATTGGAACATAGATATAATAAATGATTATCCCAAAACCATGTAAAGCAATAGCAAACTACCCAAGTGATTCAGGGGTAAACAAGGTAATGAGATAAACAATCTAGGGTGACCTATTGGGTCCCATCAAAATTAACCTATGCATGGATAAATGATATTAAAGAACATTATTGGGTAAAAAGTGGTCAAGGGCACAACTTGCCTGGCACTTGAGATTCCAGTACCAACTTGCTTTTCAGATGACACGTGTCGTCGCGCTAATCGTAGCAATACAAACAAACATGGTATAGATAAAATTAACATCACACCAAACATAAGTACAAACTGAATAATAATGATCTACGCGTTGCTACGAGACTAACGCAACTTGAACGGATCAAATCGGAGTTATATATTTTAAGTTATGAATTTCCAGAGATTCTATGTGTTTTGTACAAGATTAAATAAGATATAAATTTTATTGTGACTTCCATGTCCAAACAGAGATACTAGATGATAAACAATAATATTATAAAATTTTAGAAACTGGAATGGATTGATTTGGACTTCATGTGAATTTTATATTAATTAAACAAGTTCTAGGAATTGTTTTCACATTAAAATTTCCTTTTCTAAATTATTTTACATGTTTTTCTCACTGTCTGGACTGGGCGCCAATTTTATAGAAAAACAGGGGCTATGGCGCAAGTATTTCAAGACTCAGTGTACAACCGCATAGGACAGAGGGTTTATTTTTAAACTACTCAGGGACTCTTTTGCAATATTACGCAGCCGAAAGGGTATCGTTGAATGGTGGCCGTCCGATCTAAACCAAGGGCTCAAATTAAATCAGTCTCACTTGAACCGGTAAGCTCTCAGAACCATAGGATCAAGGATCGACGGCTCGGATCTAATTGGACAAACCGGTATTTCATGATCTAATCTCAGCCACTCAATTTCATATCCACGATTCAGATCGGATCGGGCCATAGTAACATCGACCATTTAATCTGAGCCGAACACAGGGAGATCAACGACCCTCGCATCATCACCTACCCCAGACCGAGCTGAGCGACTGCCCCAACAGCGACGGCGCCACGAGGCAGTGAACGCCGGCGAGCAATGTGCCCCGGCCGCATAGCTCAATCCCCAGAACCGATCGAATACTCGCGGAGTGTAGGACAATGCGAACGCAATAGAGTACTTCTTACCGGAAGTCGATGTGTGGAAATCACCGGCCACAGCGGCAGCGGCATAGCGGACCACCACGGACTCCGGCAAGCGATTCCTTCCGAGCCAGTGGCCCCAACCGCCCGACGACGCAACGGAAGCATCCGCAAGATTAGGCGAGTCTCCCTGACCTGACAGGGGGCCCGCGACGATGGTGAAAGCACTCGACCACCATGGCGGCACCTCCCTCGTTCTCCCTCTCTCTTGGCTAATTTGCCCGCGCATGGTGGTGATTGGTGAGCTCGGTCACTGGATTCTGGGCGCGGTGGAGTACAAGTCGTAGACAGGGAAGGTCACAGTCAGAGGTGGGATCCATATGCGGTCAGGGCACGGTGGAGCTTCTCCCCACCCCTGGACATGGTGGCTACGCGATGCGGTAGTTCGAGCTGGCATAGTTTTGCGATCTGAGAGATGCCGAGGTGAACGAGGTCCTACAAGTAGTCCAAGGGTAAGGCCAAGAGCGGAGAAATCTCAACAACCTGAGGGGATGCAGCGGCGGCGGCATGCACGGCGAGAAGTGCGGGCTGTTCCGTTTTTGGCCACGCGATGCAGAGAAGGTGACGAGCTGCTCAGCGTAGAGGGTCCACCAGTCATAGAGATACTGGCGCAAGCGTGGAACAAGGGAAAATGAGACTGGAGGTCGGGCCCCACGCGCCATCGGCACCGGAACGAGTCAGCGAATGTGAGCTGAGTGGCTAATGGGGCAGGACCCACAGGTCGGCCGGTGAAGAAAGGTGGGCTGGTGCGGGGTAAATGTGGAGTTGCTGGGCCGCGCGGAGGAAGAAGCAAGCTGGGCTAGCCGGCCAGATTTGGCCCAACCGAGTTCTCCAAGCTTTTCTTCTTTTTAAATTCTACAATTTCTTTTTAATTTTAAATTCCACTTTGGACTTTAATATATTTCTTGTCACATTTTTTTTATTTTATTTTGTCATAATATGCTCACACAAAAATAATATCCAGCATGATGCATAATTTAAGAGCATATATTCTTTTATTAATTATTTGTCTTTGAATATGGTGTTCACATGGGATGATGCATAAAGGGTAAACCCACATAAGGAGAAATTGTTTCTCTATTGATATTATTTCTAACAAATTACAGAGTGGGTGTTACAGACGGCAAGGCCAGTGGCATAATGCTGCTGGTTTAGATATCAGTATAGATAGCAGTAGTAGTAGTAAGTGGTAGTAAGCATTAGTAAATTAAGGTAGTATTAGTATAGGGTAGTACTCCTCATATGAAAAAATGCAGCTCTTTTGCTAATCCACTGTTGTGTGCTTTTTGTTTGTGCGTTTGAAGGCTCGCTGGCATTTTAGAGGTAATGCCCGAGTGATGCTTGTGATCTCCGCTTTTTCGAGTTATGATCTGGCACTTTGCGCCCGACTTATCGAGCCAACTCATATTTATGCTGACGTGTCCTCTTGAGTTCCGAACCCTAATTCTTGCTTTTTTTCCTCCGCCGCTTCTCTGTTTCCTGAACTCTTGAGCCCACCCACTTCGCTTGAGAGATTGCGATGGCCCCCAAGAGGAAAATACAGAGTGTTGCTACCCCAATCATTTGTCACACCCGGATTTAAGGGACAAAGCCGGGTGCATCTCATACATGCGCCAAAGAAGACAACATATATAATAACAGAGTGTATAGAGATAAATGTCACAATAACATCAGAGTAATTATTACATTGCGGAAGTCTTACAAAATAAAAGATAAATATAAATCGAACTAAAATCCATCTTTGGCGCCAATAAGTCAACTGGGAGACGCCACCTAGATCAAATCAAACTACTTGTTGTGTGGCTCCTCCTGAACCACCTGTTCTTCTCCTATGGGGGGGGTGAGACAGTAAGGGTGAGCTCACACATGTTCATCGCTCAACAAGTTGTGGGGAATAATGTGGCATGAACTCACCAAAGGTGGGAGTTCATGTGATGTGTAAGGCTGATCAACAATAGGGGTTAAAGCTAACCATTGCTTTTAATAAGTTGGTCAAATTTTATTAGCAGTTACTAAATGTAAGTGAATACCAAACCATAATAAGAATAATAGAACAAAATTAATAAATAATCCCATGTAATGCAAATGACAAATTGAATTTAAGTTCTATAAATTAATCATGTGAGTGTCCGAGCCGCTCATGACCGTGAGCACGGCTAGTATACCAGTTTTACACTCTGCAGAGGTTGTACCCTGTACCCACAAGTCGTGTATCCCATGTCACCAGGGTTTGCAAGGCCCTTATACACTACCGAGGTGAATGGCTAGGGATCCACTATGAGACCTTTACAAAGTTCCACTAGCTTCCGAAAACCCGCTACAGTTTATGGGAAGAGCACTTGCAAGAATCCCTTGTCTGACCTCCATCGCAGCAAGATCAACCCGAGAACCTCCCTGCATGCAACTCCCCTACTACCCTTGCCCCTTTCAGGTAAGGTAGTCTTCCACTAGCTTTCCTAATTAATCAGCCAAGGGCGTCCCATACCACCCTTGTGGTGGCACTGTTTTCCTAGGTGGTTCTCCATGTTCCCATTGACATAATGATCTTTTCATGAACAATAAATAATAAACTGATAACAAAAGTGTGAACATGAGTAATGTATATCTATATACCCAAAACCACATAAAGCAATGGCATATACTACCCAAAAATTCAGTGGTAAAACAAGGTATAAAGATAGCCAAAACTAGGGTAACCTATTGGATCCCATCAAATTAACCTATGCAGATCATTATGATTAATAAGAACATGACTGGGTAAAAAGGAAGTGATCAAGGGCACAACTTTCCTTCAATGAGCTCCTTCTCAGCAACTTCTATCTGCTGAACACTGAAATCCCCAGCCACTGGCTCTTCTACTCGCCACAATATAAACAAGCATAGTATATAGAGAAAATTAACATCACACCAAACATGTAAACAAAGTACATAATAATAATCCACACATTAAAATAAGATCCTAGGAACATGAATCATTAATTTTGGAGTTATCGATTTTAAGTTATGAATTTCTAAAGATTTTATGTGTTTTGTACAAGATTAAATATGATATAAATTTTATTGTGACTTTCATATCAAAACAGTGGCACTAATTGATAAACAATAATATTACAAAATTATAGGAACTGGAATGGATCAATTTGGAGTTCACATGAATTTTCTATGATTTATACAAGTTCTAGCAATTATTTTTGCACTAAAAACCATTTCTAATTAATTTCTCTGATTTTCCAACTCTCTGGACTGGGCGCATAATTTCAGAAAACATCAGGGGTCACAGCGCAAGAATCTCTAAGACACAGAGTACTGCTACGTGGACTGCGGGTTGAATCTCAATAAACCTAGGGCCTCTTATGCAAAATGTATCTGCGAAGGGGTATGCTTCAATTCTGGCCATAGGATCAGACTCCAACGCACCCGATTAAACGACCTCCTTAACGAAGTGCTACGACATCACAACTGTTGGATCAACGATCAAGCGCCCGGATTTTATTAAGCCGAGACCCCATCGCGACCCTTTGATCAAATTTCTACGGATCAGATTTTAAATAGCCGAAAGGTTATCGTCGGTCTAATTTTGCCCGTGCCCTTATGATCCAACAGCCAGGGACCATTCTTCCACCCCCAGCCAGACGGCGGCAGAACAGTAGCCCCGCCAGGCAACTCATTGTGGCGCGCTATTATCGATCACCGCCCTAAGCGGCATCCAGTGTAAGAACTTCGAACGAATTGGTGCTACACCATGTAGAGGTGAAAGCAAAACTATGGGGAAGGTTCTTACCGACGATTGCACGGAGTAGTTCCCGAACCACCAAGACGTGCGGTCTATGACGGGCCTTGCGCTGCGATGAGCGATTCTCCAGACCCAAGTGACCCACGAATCTGAGGAAATGCACAGACGAGAACCATGAACATCGTCGGACTTCCGAGACTCATCCTCGAGCATCGGTCGGGCGCGAATTCGGAAGTCGAGTGCGGTGGCAATTCCCCCCTTTCTCTCGTGCCTCATGGATTGCTGCTCGATTGAGCTCGGGTATTTTTGCAAGAAGGAGGTTTACGGTCATCTTTATAGGGCGAGGAACGAGTCCGCGGCGGCGAAGATCGATCGAAGCTGCGCCCGTGATTTCTAGGACACGATCGCAAGGTCAGTTCGAGCCTATAACCTAAGGAGACTGTGGGGCCACTTATATGCATCTGGGCAAGGCACTGGGGTGACGGACGCAGCTCGGGATCTCGGCGTGGGCCTCGGATCGAGTGGACCCGCCCGGGAGCAACGACCAGCGAAATCCGCGCAGTCACTAGCGGCGAACATCGCGCCGTTCAGCTGATACCGGGTCAGCGTCGAGCGAGTGGGGAAGAAGGAAACCCCCCAACATCCCGAGCCCGCATGGAAGTGAAGAAAACACGCCTAACACATGGGAGTATGGGGCTGACTCGTGGGTCCCCCGCGTCAGCGCGGGTGGGTGCGCGCTGGTGGCCGCGTGGCTGAGGAAGAATTGGGCCGAGGGAAGTGGTTTGGGCCTAGATAGTGTTTTATTGTTTTTCTTTTTCTTATTTCAATTTCCTTTTCAAATTCCCATTTTGAGTTAAAATTTCAAATTTAAATCCGAGTTATGTTTTCAAAATTCTATTTTAATGCACAATGAAATCTCCATCATGCAAAATGTTAAGTTTATTCATATTTAATTATTTTATTCCTTTAATTGAGTGCTCCAAAATAATAAAGCGCAGCTCCTATTTTAAACTTCAAATTTGTTCCTAGTTCCAAGTTCCATGTTCAAATCCAAATTCAAATTCAATTCCTATTTTGAAGTTCAAATTTCCTAGTGAATATAACTTCTACTATTTATAATACTATTATTTATTATTTTTCCTTGCCATCTATTTATGGGAGGAATAAATGGTTTCATAAACATTTTATGTTTTTATTTAGAATTGCAGGTCAAGTGTATGTTCTCCATAACATGCATTACCACAAATTTATCATCTAGAGATCAACCTTTTCTTTATCAATTTATGAGTTACTCAACTAATTTAATATTATTGTTTGAACATGAGGAGGAAGAATTTTAATAGATTAAAGATCTTCAAAAATTCTCACCATACTATTATATATATTTATCTCTCTATTTTTATTATTTCATGATATATTATTTTTTCTCTTCTACCAAATTTTGGGCTCTACATCATTCCTCCCATCGATCCCAATAGCCATCTTCTATTTGCCGGTAACCATATGTCCGTTGTTTCTGAGTCTGATCTCTTGCACCTTGTCGAAACCGGCGTTTTGCCGCCGAAGGAGCGGTGTTCCTGGCGAATCTGGCGTGGGGTTACCATTCCGATAGAGGACACTCATGAAGTTGTTGTCTTCGTGCCTTTCCTCATCCGAGGGCTTGCCCTGCCAGTTTCTCCCTTTTTCCGCGGCCTCCTCGGTTTTTACGATCTGAATCTTACACACCTAAACCCCAACTCTATTCTTCAAATTGCCATTTTTGTCCACCTTTGCAAGGCGTTCCATGGAATTCTTCCCCATTTCAAGTTTCTCCCTCCTCGACCGGGAAGCCAGCCTGACGTCTGCACGCCCAGCTGGACAGAGTCCCCCATAGGTTCAAAGCTAACCGAGTCCAGGGTGCTGCTTGCCAAGATATGCTCGCTGAAAGACAAAGGCCTGCCTGCTGAGGCTGTGGTCACTGACTTTGTTTTCAAGAACATCTAGCCCCTGAAGGATAGAGTTTACCCAGCTTATCTGTACGCCGGGGTCAACAACCCTACCTGAATTACCAATAGACAGATTCCTAATGAGGACCTGCTGAGCCGAATTGACTTGATGCTAAGGGGCAGGGTCTCCAATACTGATGCCCCCTTGTCTTATTCTGCTTGGAATCTACCTACACAGAGTCCCTTTTCTGATTTCATTTCCAACCCTCCTGTTCGAGATGGCAGTCTGGGCATAGAGTGCGACCCTCATTAGATGACATTGAGGCTTTCATCGCTCCATTTCGGGGTCTTCCCAAGGCTGAGAGGTAGACCCACATTGAGATGCCGACCAGTACTGACGAGGCCGAGATGAACGCTGTTCTCAGCATGCTGGCTGGGGAATCATCCGACTCCGCCCGCACTGAGTCGATGGCTATTGCAATTGGGTAGAACCTTGGTGAAGATGAAGAAATTCGGAAACCTGAAGGTGCTCGTCGCAAGTGATCACGCCGTGCGAACTATCTAACTGTGCCTGACGAGGAGAAAAAGAGGAAGAAACAACTCCGACGGTTATCATGCTTGGAGCAAGATGCTGGCCCCTCAACATTACTCCTCGGTGATGGCCCGGTGAGCACGACCCTCGAGGACGATGTCAGAGGTTGTGACGATGCTCGGGTTGGTGGTTCTGTGCTTGATGAGGATGAGGAGGAGGAAGAAGAAGAAATTCCCTTGAATCATAAGAACAGCCGTCGCAACAGGAGCAGTGAAATCCCAATGCAGGCCTTATTAGGACTTGTCAGCCTTCAGGGGTTGTCGATATCTGATTTTGACCATGCATTAGAAGAGATCATCCCTGAGAACCTTTTATCCGAGCCCCCTGAGGTTAACAATTCCATCATCTGTTCAGAGGTCCCAGATGATGTTCCTCTGTCGTGCGATCCTGTCGGGCAAGAGGCAACCCGAACAGTCTCTCATGCTTTGTCGACCTTGGAGGGCGGTCTAGCTTGCAAGGACACACTGGCCCTCAATGCCGTTGATCAAAGTCACCCGTCTCCTCTAGGCACGACCGAGGAAGCCTCAGCTTTGGAGGTGGCTGCTAAGGAGGGCTCAGCCCCCAAGGGTGGTGTTGTGGGCGACATAGCCCCAAGGGTGTTGGGGCAGGTTCCTCTTTGGCTGCTTCTATGGATGTTCACGTCGGATCACCACCTGTTCAATCTGAGGAACTCATGGTGACACACTTATCTACTGCTCTCGTGGGTCTGGTCACCTTAGAGGCTAGTGATCCAGATGTTAGGAGTCCGCTGCCTGCTGATGGAGCTGAGGTCTCTCCGAGTCGTGCTTTCAACAACATTCCTGTTGATGTCCCCTCAACAAGCAGTGCACCAATGCTTTCGGCTTTGGGTCTTCCCTTGTTTCTCTCCAATCTTCAGATGAATCAACTTTTGCTTCTTACCGTTCATGTTAGCAAACTGGCTCTCTTGCTAATTTTTTGTAATTGCAAGATGTTCTCAATTCTGTATCTGCCCAACTGAAATCTTGTGGCGCTCCTGTCCCCGACCAAATTTCATCTTTGATGCAGTGGAACCCTCTACTGCTTCAGAGGCAAATAGAAGATCTGAAGGCCTCAAACCTTGGTTAGTGAGTCTATAGTTTCCTTTTTCGTTTTCATTGTTCTTCTTATCTTATATCTTGTGCTTTTCTCTACTGCTTTGTTAGCTTTGACTTGACAATGCTCTAATGCTGAGGAGAAGTATACCTAGAGCTAGGCTGACTTGAACCAAACCTCAGCCTTCTTAGACAGTGCTCGTGCCTTAAATTCTTCTCTGAATGCTCATCTTGACTCCGAGAAGATGGCTTATGAGGTAAACTCTCTTGGCTGTTTCTGTTTTGCTTTCTTTGCTTTGATGCTTAGTGTTGTTCTTGCTTGTAGGAGGAGAGGAGATCACTCATTGCTTCTTGCGACAATCTGGACATACTATATCACGACGCCAGCAATTCCTTGACTATTCTAGAGAGGAGTCACCACTTCACCATGTCGGACTTGGATCATCATCGTGATGAACTGAGGGCGTCCCAGTCTGAAGTGTCTCGACTTAGTAAGCTATTTTCTTCCAAAGATTCTGTCATCAAGGAGCTGCGTGCTTCAAAGAGGCTCATCACGCAAGAGCTGGAGGACACCCGCCTCAACATCAAGGCCTTAGAGGATGACTGCGTCGTTATGAAGGCGATATGCGACAAGGCCATGGATAAGGCTGTTCGCGCCGGGTGGATCCTGATGAGAAGGCCTAGCGTCGTGGTGCCCGAAGACATTATCACTGATGTTCTTGCCGCGCCTGCTGTTGTGAGTCGACCATCTTCTTATACTGCTCCTACAGCCGAGACTTCCTGCAAAAATGCTCCTGCGCAGGGATTTGATTGAATCGAAAACATCTCTTTATTGAGTTAGTACTTCATAGTGAAACAGTGTACTATGAATTCCGTGTGCATGTAATTGTGCTATGTTGGAACTGATCGTTCTGTCAGCAGGGTGCTGAGAACACCCTTGAGAATGCGAACGAGTTATTTTTCTTCGATGTGCTCTTGATTTGAGTTGACAATTTTGTTAATAGGGTATAGTGACCACCCTAAGTCATGTATATGTGAGCATGTTGCACCGACATAAGGCGTTTCTGACTTAAGTCGATTGCTCCATTAGTAGGGTATAGTGATCACCCTGAGTTGTGTAAGCGTGAGCAAGTCGCACCGACTTAAGGCATTTCCGACTTAAGCCGATTGTTCCGTTAGTAGGGTATAGTGATCACCCTGAGTCGTGTAAGCGTGAGCATGTCGCACCAACTTAAGGCGTTTCCGACTTAAGCCGATTGCTCTGTTAGTAGGGTATAGTGATCACCCTGAGTCGTGTAAGCGTGAGCATGTCGCACCGACTTAAGGCGTTTCCGATTTAAGCCGATTGCTCTGTTAGTAGGGTATAATGATCACCCTGAGTCTTGTAAGCATGAGCATGTCGCACCGACTTAAGCCGTTTCCGACTTAAGCCGATTGCTCCTATGACACCCCAGGTGTTACTCAGGCTTTTTCTCTCCACACCCACATTTGTGAACATTATCACCTATGAATGTAATTGAGCAAAAGACACCAAATTGAAAAGCAAAAACTCAAACATGTGATTTTCATCTTAAGAAACATACCATAAACTCATCATACACCTCAAGGGAGAAAAATGTTCAAAACCCAAGTACTACCGTTGTAACACCTCAGGTGTTACTATGGCTAGAGCACACCTTGACACTCAGGACTGTGATCACATGTGGTAAAGGCTTAGGGAATCACATAAGGACTTGGAGATCATGTGTTAATCAAAATTTGTTAATGACCTAAGAAGCATTACTCAATTCTTTGTACCTTTACTACCTTGGAAGGGAGAGGAGGGAAGAACCCTAGACTAGACCTCTCTTAAACCCTATCTTCCAAAACCCTGGTTAAAAGGAGAAAGAGAGTGAGCAAATGTGCAAAGCATGGGTAGATTTTAACCAAACCTTAAGTAACCTTATAACCAGCAATTAGGGGAGGGAAATATTGCAAAAAGACCCCTGGAGAAACCCCTATTCAAATCTCCAAGTGGAGAGAGAGCTAGAGCTCTCTATTTCTCTCTAAGTCCAATTTTTAACCCTAATCTAAAGATCAACCGTGTTCACTTTGAAGATGGCACCAAAACCACTTAGGATCTATACCAAAAATGTGGCATACCACCTAAGGCACCCCCTGGAAAAAGTGGACACCGAGACTTGGACGTTTGATAGGATTTGGCATCAGTTTTGTCGCGGTGTGGGCAGTGAGACAAGCGAGATTTGGCGCCCGTCTATCTCCTGATCTAGGGCGTATCCTCCATTGGAACTCACACTTGTGAGATAGCCCTAGGTGCCAGGAAGAGGCCTGCGCCGGATTCATGGCAAGATTCGCACATTTGCGATCTCTGGAGACGTTTGAACAATGGAAGAAACACACCTCCACGTGCTCGACGCTTCCTGCCCGCGCCAGAGCACGCTCGCGCGCACCCCCGCATGCCCAGCGCCGCGCCCGAGCCAAGCCAGCGCCATGGCCCGCGCCCGCGCCTATAAAACCCTCCCAGACTTCGACTGTACTCTTCCGCGCACACTCAAACTTCACCGGAGCTCAGCTCGCCGCCGTTCGCCCGTGCGCAGCGTGTCCGCGGCCGCCCGATCCCCCTGCCACCGTAGACCGGCCAGTAGACCCCTTCCCAACCCCGGCTAGCCCTCGGTGAAGACTGAGCACACCCCGGTGAAGCTCCCCGAGCGAGGAATCGGAGTTTGCTTCGCCGGAGAGGCCAGTCCACGCTCGCCGGAGCTCTCAACCCCGCCGGAGTACGTGGACCGGGTAATCCACTCAACCATCCTTCGATTCCTTGTGCATACAGTCGCTACGTTACCCCGTAAAGCTCACCATGCCCTTGGATTGAACCAGTTCACCGTAGTTTGGCCGGTACACTCGCCGCCGACGAGAACACCCGCCTGCACGCGTGGACCGGGCGATTCTGGCCATCCCCGACGTCAAGCCGTACCTCGACGTGACCGCCAGAGTCTCCCCGAGCCAACCCCACCCTTCGCCGGACCTCCCTCGCCGCCGGTAAGCCGCGCCACCCTTTTCTTTCTCGCGGTTACTGTTTGCGTAAGGGGAAGGACTGTGGGTGAGAGGGAGAGAAGATCAGGGGGTCTTGTGAAATGTCAGAGACACAGGGGAATAGTGGCGCAAGGGTAGAACTGCGAAGGTTGATTTAGTTTAAACCCAGGGACCCCGGTGTAAACTGCTTTTCTAGGAAACTTTTTATTAAATCTGTTTTTAATTGAACAGAGACTTTAAAAATTCATAACTTCTGTTTAGTTCATCCAAATTTGGTCAAACCAAATTTGTCAGACCCTAAATAATGTAGCCTACTTAAGAAAATATAAAACCCCCTATGTACTATAGAAAACTTTAAAGCTCTGATTTAATTATAGTTTTGGCCAAAAGCTCAATAATAGAAAGAAAAATAGTTATATTATTTGACTAGGGTTAAGAAAAATTGGAGAAGTTTGTATCTACCTACTGACCTGTTTAAAAATGTTAAACCTCTTTGTCCACTCCATTAAGTTAGTTTTTACCACTTATTTAACAATATGCTTAAGGATAAGAAAAATAGAAAATGTAATTTAAACAATGAACCAGAGAGCACCTCTATTTTTGTTAGGATACTTGTTTAATGTAGTTCACTGGAAAAATAATCATACCCTGGTTTAGTAAAAAAATAAGTAGGAAACCTTTTATTTTAATAAACTAAGGATAACTTAGAAAAACCCTACAAAAATAACTCTAAGGTGAAAACCCCTCAAACCTTAGGATAACTAATATTTGGTTATTATGAACATAGGAAAAATACAAAATCTGTTGTTTGATATTTTTCAAATGACAAGTTAGTTATAAGCACGTTTTTGGCATAAAACTTTAGAAAATCACAACTAAATGATCACCAATTAACTTCCTGTAAATTCTGGCACAGAGGTTTAGTATTACTGATAGATCCCAACAAAAATGACCCTTAGGAAGAAACTCAACTCTAATGATGAGGTGTAGTGTTAAGTGGCCCATTTTACACCACCCTTATTATTTTTGTCTAAAGCTTAGCCTTTTCATTTTTAACCTCAATTTCCTAGAATGGGCTATAATGACCAATGGCAATCCACTGTAATTTTTACAGAATTTTTGAAAAATGTTAACCCACTGTCGTAGTTCAAACCTACACTAGAAACCCTAAATGGGAGTTAAAGTAAGGAAAATGAATAATGTAAATTAATGTCATCCTAAAACCTTTGTAATCTGTCCACTAAAATGTATCAAGACAATACCAATCCACTATGTTATCTTCACTAAAAACCCAAACCTAAAGAGTAATAAGCCTAACCCACTGGAATTCCCGCAAGACTAAGAAACCCTAAGTTACTTCTTAACTCAGTTCTCTTTAGCATAATATTATTAAATCCTGCATAATCATGACATACATGTTCATTGCATTTCGATAGACTGTAACCTTGCTGACGGAGAGTACATCCTCGTGCCGGAGCAAGGAGCTGCTCAGGAGGTAGCCCTAGATCCAGCACCCGAGCCTGCACCAGAGGACCTGTCTGCCACTGCTTTGGAAGGCAAGCCCCGGTTCTATGCATAACCTGTTCTATATGCTATTTTACTGCACTTAATGTTTGTAGGGTTGTACTGTGCACTTAAGTGTAGGAGTTGATTGAAACCCTAGTTGCATGATCTCAGGAATCCCTTTTGAGATGAATACTAGTATGATAGGTCGAGTAGTTGCTTTATTAAATTAGGATATCGGTAGAAGACGAGTGACTTCTCTAGCACTCGCGCGAGATCAGGAATTTGATTGTACCCACTTTCACACTATCATAATACTAATTGGGGACAACAATCCATGGGGATTGGTTGTCTACGAGATGGAAAATGGAATAAGGATTAACGTGCGGATACCTGTGTCAAGCGTTTGAACGTACTAAACACGTACCGAGAAATATGGTAAATCGGTAAGCCTAGTACCTGATTGAACCTGGCAGTAGACTTTGCCCCTCACGCGACCTGAGACGAGGTCTCCCATTCCGGTTATGGTGGGTACAAGTGCGGTCACTGCACGGCGGCCAGTCGGGGTCAGTGAGGCATTATACGCCAAGGCGGTGAGCCCTGATCTGCTGACGGGGAATCGATGGGGACGGTTGATGTGTGTGGGGACGGAGTGCCCCTCCATATCGTGTGTTTAGGTTTACCTTGCAAGGATAAAAACTCGATTCGAATCGTCTGCTTCTCGCAGCTAATGAGACTGCTTGATCCATTGTACTGCATTGAGTAACAAGTGGAAATATGATGAGTTGATATAAGATGTTGATTGCTAATAATGCTTGCTACTATGTATGAGTAGATAGTACACTTTTAGCCTTAAGAGAGTCACACTTAATTTTGACAAAGTTAAAAACTTGATTTAGAAACTCAGCTAGTGCTTTTGGCAACCAAACCCCACAGCCAAACAGCTGCATGTCTAGAGGTAGAGGAGTAGACTCCTCACACCGGGTAAGTCTAGCTGAGTATTAGTATACTCAGCCTTGCTTGTGGCATAATTTTTACAGGTTCTCTGGAGGAAATGGTTGCTGGAGTGTCTTGGCTGTCCATCTTGCCATCGGGTTGGACTGTCGAGTGGGACCCTGCCTCGGCTGAGGAGGAGCATGAGGAGTGATGGGACAGGCTTCCCCATCCCTCGATTTGTTTACCGTTAGTTTATTTCCGCTGCACTTCGAACAATGATGGTTACTTTTGCAAAAACTCCGATGATGATGATGGTGATGTAATAATTTGATACTCTGACATGTATGGTTTTATGCCTTATTGTATTTGCTCTGTGACTCACCTTCGAGTGAGATTGTGGTACCTGATCCTGTCAGTGGCCGTGTCGGACTAGATCTGAGGGATTGACGGGTTATTCCCATTTAAGTGTGGTCTAGCCTCTAAGGCGGGGCTTAGGCACTTAAGTTGGAATAATTCGGGCAGTTCCGCCACAGCTGGTATCGGAGCTTGTACCACCACAGAGGAATCAATAAAATGTAAATACCATCAATTTTCCAAGTAAAATTTGATAGAAACAATGTTGGATAGATAGTAGGACGAGCAGGATAGACCTAGGACGTGAAGCCTTAGGATGATAGAAGGGTAGCTAGGTGGCTAAGTAACTAGGCCCTACAGGCCACTTTTACAGGATGGGAGTTCTTCCCTATTCCTTTTATCTTCTTGTGAGGTCGTTCAGGACGAGCATGCATGCATTCTTAATTAAGCAAATGGATAACTGAGTAAAAGGACTTAAAAACAAGATAACAACCAACTAGGTCCCCAGTGCCTTTTCATTTAACTAGAGAAAGGCTGAGTTTTATTTTTCCTTGTTCTTTTTATAATTCTTTTTCTTTTACTTACGCTTAATCGTACACAGATGACTTCCCACGGATCCTCCGATGACGGAAATGCACTGACCCACACTGACGGACTTGCACGAGAGGGCTTTCCCCGTATTTTATGGGAGGTACTTCAGGGGGCCGGATACACGACACCCCCTTAGTACGCGGTACAGCAGTTCGAGAAGCACCGAGTGCCTCGCTGTAGAGTGAGGATGACTTTGGAGCCTCATCCCCTGCAGCCAGGCTGGCGCTCTTTGGACTCCGAGTCTTTCGAATACCGAGCGGAGGATACGATCGAGGCGATCGCTCTGCATGGATTGACTACTTTCTGCGGATTCCATCCTTTGGAGCTGGCTACCCACCCCATTGGCTTGTTCCCCGCTAAGAGGGAGGACGACCCAATGTGGAAGGATCGGGTGGAGCATGCCAAGGATATCTGGGCCATCTACCCAGGACAGACCGCGCACTTAACCGTACGGTGCATGAATGCTCTGTACCGTCTGCAGGTGATGCGCGATGAGGCGATGTCCCATCTGATGGCACTGCTGGAGGCAACAAAGGTTACGTTGGACAACAGAGAGGAGCTCGTGGTTGACTTGTCCCAAGAAATGGTGGAGAAGGACTTGCAGGTGGAGCAGCTATACACGGATATCCAAGAATTGGAGGAGCTAGTGGGCACCAGGGAGAACACCATCAAGGTTCTAGAGGATCAGCTCCTTAACACTCAGCAGCAGCTTGCTGAGGCTAACGAGCACCTGGACATGCATCACCAGGAGATCCAGGACCAGGAGGCCAACGAGGACGTCGACATCGAGGGAGGAGATGAGCCTGCCTCCAGTGTGGACACTGCTGGCTCAGGAAGACCACCTTCCCCCGAGTCGAGTGTTGCTTCGTTCGCTCACTAGGTGTTCAGGATAGGCTTAGAAGTTGGATAGTCGGACTCCTCGCAGCTAGCTTAGCTTTTGCACCGTTGGGGTACTAGGATAGATAGAGTTGAGTCATTTTGGGACAATTGATGTAATCATGCTAAACTCTCTTGAAAGCTTGTTTGATGGATGCTGTCATCAGTTTAAATTTGGAAGGAAGAATTTGTGCCTTTTTAAAATCCTTTTGTTGAAGCCGGAGTCTATCATGTTGTTTTAACTTTTTCCTTCGCAAAAAAAAAATCTTGAACTTGGAGATGTGGTGTTAAGCATGTATGTGGTTTTTCAGATGGCCGGGAGGCAGCGTCGTGGCCAGAATGAGCACGTTCCTCCACCACCACCGCCTCCCACTCTGCAGGAGCTCATGGCTCAGCAGAATGAGATCTTGAGACAGCTGGCTCAGTGTCAGCCACCACCTCAGCACTATGGTGGTGGAGACTATCAGCGTCACCCCGCGGCGGCTACCTATCAGGAGTTCCTCAGCACCCAGCCTCCATTGTTCACAAGGGCAGAGGACCCGCTGGATGCAGATGTGTGGCTGCGAGTGGTGGAATCCAAATTCCCACTGCTCCATGGAGCTTGCTCAGAGGTCACCAAAGTCAGGTTTGCCACCCAGCAGCTTCGCGGACCCACAAGGACTTGGTGGGATCATTTTCTTGCTATGCAGCCAGAGGACCGAGAGGTGGAGTGGAGGGAGTTCAAGGCAGCTTTCAGAGGACACCATATACCCGCCGGGATTTTGGACCGGAAGCTCAATGAGTTTTTGGCACTCACTCAGGGCAACAGGATAGTGTTGCAGTATGCCCAGGACTTCAATGACTTGTGCCAGTATGCTGGGTATCATGCAGATACAGATGAGAAGAAGAGAGACAGGTTCAGGAGGGGGCTCAGCACCAAGCTCCGTGACTGTCTCAACACCGTCAGGGCCAACAGTTACAATGAGTTGGTCAACATGGCTATCTCCCAAGAGGACTGCGTTTCAGCTCGACAGGCAGAGAAGAAGAGGAAGACCCCTGTGGCAGGGCCTTCAGCTCTGCCACAGCGCTTCAGGATTGTGTCCGACACTCAGAGCAGGGGACCCCAGCAGCAGCAAGGGCGATGGGTGATCCGACCACAGCAGCAGCAGCAGGCACCCAACCGCGCCCAGTTTTTAGCTCAGAGGAACAATCAGCAGCAGCAGTATCGTCAGGCAAATGACAACAGGTGCTTCACTTGTGGCAACACCGGGCACTATGCCAAGAATTGCCCCAGGAATCAGCAGAGGTAGGGGCAGAATGCTAATCAGAACCAAGGCAAGAGGCAAAAGGTGCAAGTGAGGCAAGGCAGGCTGAACTTCACCACCATGGCTGATATTCCAGAGGGAGCACCCGTCTTGACTGGTATCTTTACAGTTTTGAATTATCCTGCTATTGTTCTTTTTGATTCTGGTGCATCGCACAGTTTTATCAGTACCAAATTTAGTGCCAAGTGCCAATTGCCTTTTCACCACACCAATGGGGGTATTACAATCTCAACACCAGGAGGCAGGGTTGCCACCTATCAAATTAATAGACACGTACCAATTAAGCTGGGTAGTCTCATTTTCAAAACCACTCTATTGATAATGGGATTGGACAGTGTGGATATCATCTTAGGGACTGATTGGTTATCACGACACCACGCGGTGATTGATGTCGCAGCCAGAGCCATAGAAATCCGTTCCCCTTTGGATGGCGAGATCACCTTATATCTACCCGACCAGGGATGCACCCGTTCTTGTGCCTTTGTTATGATAGAGTCCCCAGTGGAAAGGATCCCAGTGGTCTGTGACTACTCGGATGTTTTTCCGGATGAATTGCCAGGGATGCCACCTGACCGAGATATTGAGTTCGCCATCGAATTGCAACCCGGGACTGCTCCTATCTCTAAGAGACCCTATAGGATGCCTCCCGCAGAGTTGGCAGAATTGAAGAAGCAATTGCAAGAATTGTTGGACAAGGGATTTATTCGCCCAAGTACTTCACCATGGGGATGTCCAGCATTATTTGTGAAGAAAAAGGATGAGAGTTTGAGGATGTGTGTTGACTACCGCCCTCTTAATGTGGTGACTATCAAGAACAAATACCCACTGCCCCGTATTGATGTTCTGTTTGATCAGTTGGTAGGAGCCAAAGTGTTCTCCAAGATAGATCTTCGCTCAGGGTACCACCAAATCAAGATCTGTGCTAGCGATATTCCCAAGACGGCCTTCTCAACCAGATATGGGCTGTATGAGTTTTTGGTAATGTCTTTTGGGCTGACCAATGCCCCGGCTTATTTTATGTACCTGATGAACTCAGTGTTCATGCCAGAATTGGATAAGTTCGTGGTCGTTTTCATTGATGATATTCTGGTCTATTCCAAGAATGAGGACGAACATACTGAGCACCTGCACATCGTGCTTCAGCGGCTGCGCGATCATCACCTTTATGCTAAGTTGTCTAAATGTGAATTCTGGCTGAAGGAGATCAAATTCTTGGGTCACACCATTTCTCAAGATGGGATATCAGTTGATCCTAAGAAGGTACAAGAGGTAATGGATTGGAAACCCCCAACTACAGTGAGGCAGATTCGGAGTTTTCTAGGATTGGCAGGGTATTATCGACGATTTATTCCGGATTTCTCCAGAATTGCCAAACCAATGACTGAACTGTTGAAGAAGGGAGTCAAGTATGATTGGAACCAAAAGTGTGAAGATGCCTTTCATACTTTGAGGCTGCATTTGACAACAGCCCCAGTGCTGGCTCAACCTGACAACACCAAGCCATTTGAAGTTTATTGTGATGCTTCTGGTACCGGATTGGGATGTGTCTTGATGCAAGAAAGCAGAGTGATTGCTTATGCTTCCCGAGCACTCAGACCCCATGAGCAGAACTACCCTACACATGATCTGGAGTTGGCAGCTGTGGTTCATGCTCTTAAGATATGGAGACACTACCTGATGGGAGCCCACTGTAACATCTACACTGATCACAAGAGTCTCAAATACATCTTCACCCAGGCAGATCTGAACATGAGGCAACGGAGATGGTTGGAATTAATCAAGGACTATGATTTGGAGGTGCATTACCATCATGGTAAGGCCAATGTTGTGGCAGATGCCTTGAGCAGAAAGGCCCAGTGCAATTGTATGAGCATGGATGCAAGAGTCACCACCCTGTGCGACGAGTTGTGCAAGCTGAACCTGGAAGTTGTTTCTTCGGGTGACCTAAGCTATATCTCGGTGGAGCCCACATTGCAAGAACAGATAATCAGGGCACAGGTTGAGGATAAGGGTGTTCAGGTTATCAAAGGTATGATCAAGCAAAAGACAGAAAAATACAAGTGTTTCCGACAGGACAGCAAGGGAATTCTATGGTTTGGAGATCGATTGGTTGTTCCCAAGGACCCTGAGCTCAGAAAAAAGATACTAGATGAAGCTCACCTCTCCAAATTCTCTATGCACCCGGGCAGCAACAAGATGTACCATGATCTTAGATCTCTATATTGGTGGACTAGAATGAAAAGGGAAATTGCCAAGTACATATCCGAGTGTGACACCTGCCAGAGGATCAAAGCTAGTCATTTGAAGGCAGCAGGCCCTCTGCAACCCCTTCCCATACCATCTTGGAAATGGGAGGACATTTGCATGGACTTCATAGTGGGATTGCCCAATACCTCTAGGCACCATGATTCCATTTGGGTTATTGTGGACAGGTTGACCAAGACTGCTCATTTCTTGCCGGTGCACACCACCCACAAGACAGAGAAGTACACAGAAATTTATGTTGATCAGATAATAAGGTTGCATGGTATTCCAAAGACCATTGTATCTGACAGAGGAGCACTGTTTGTGGCACGCTTTTGGGAGAAATTGCAAGAATCACTTGGGACCCAAGTAATCCGAAGCTCAGCATATCACCCTCAAACACATGGCCAGACAGAAAGGGTGAATCAGATTTTGGAAGACATGTTGCGAGCATGTGCTCTACACTATGGGAAGGATTGGGACAAGTGTCTGTCTTTAGCAGAGTTTTCTTACAATAACAGCTATCAGTCCAGTCTGAAGATGGCACCTTTTGAGGCCTTATATGGGAGAAGGTGTAGAACCCCACTAAATTGGTCTCAAGCAGGAGAAAGGGAAATTTTTGGGCCAGATTTGGTACTCAAGGCAGAGGCAAAGGTCAGGGTTATTACCAAGAACTTGGAAGCTGCTCAGGCCAGGCAAAGGAGCTATCATGATAAGAGGCGGAAGCCTCTACAGTTTGAGGTGGGAGATCATGTCTATCTTAAGGTATCACCCACCAAGGGTGTCCAGAGATTCGGGATCAAGGGAAAGTTAGCCCCTCGCTACATTGGACCCTATGAGGTCAAGGCAAGTTGTGGACCCGTAGCCTACCAATTGGATTTACCACCTCACATGATGAAGACATCCACACTACTGATGCATCTATACCAATACAAGTACCAATTTCTGGTCCTATTACTCGCGCTCGTGCTTGTCAACTCAACCATCAGGTGATTACACTCTTGAGTTCATGTCCATCATATTTAGACCATGGAGACCCGTGCACTCTTGTTTTGCTTAGGAATCAGGGAGAAGACCGAAAGGGAAAAGGATTTGAACATGCTGGATTCGGACTACAGAAGAACACCAACTTGTGACGGTCACCACGGTCAGATGCGGGCTCGGATCGGAATGTTCAAGCACAACGTGGAAAGCTTATCAAGTCTACTTTCATATGGATCCGGAATTATAGTCATATCTGTTCTGAGGCCGCCGTAATCGTTGTTTTGTTACCGAAACATTTCCTGCCTTTTCTGCCCATGGTGCTGCGTCACCCTATTTTGGCCCAATGGGTCGTGTATCAAGTTAGGTCCATTAGGGACGCATCCTAGGGTTGCAGCACGACCCCAATACCCTTGTGGTCGTCCTCCCATGTTTATAAACCCCCTAGCCGCCACCAAGAACAGCGGGTTTTGTTTAGATCAAGTTTAGCTCTCGCTACTTGCTTGTAAGCGCGCGTGCTGGTTCAGCCGCCCGTCTTCTTGTCTTCGGAACCCCACCATATTGGAGTTTGATTTTGAAACCTACATTTAGATCTGGTAATTCAGTACTTGTTCTACTTGTTCTTGCTAGTTCTTCGATTGCTTGCAGGACGAGTGCCCTAGTGGCCAGGGTGTCACGCTCCACAAGATCGTGACAGCCATAGGAGGTGGTGTATCGGTTGCTAAGGCGCAGCGTCTTTGGAAGGCTGTAGTCGGGCCGTGAACGTCGTCTCCTCCCCCAATCGAGTTATTCCACAACCTCTCATCGAAAGATCGGGCAATCACCCAACGGGTGCACATCAGTTGGTATCAGAGCAAGGTTTATCGGTGAGAGATTTACTTTTCTTCGCTGTTTTCTTATCTCCTATAGTCCAGAAAAAGCCAAAAAAATAGTAGATTAGTTTTACCGCAATCCTATAAACCATTGAGCATTTACTAGTACTACTTAGTTAGGGCTTGTTGAGTTTTTGGTTGCATCGGTTGTGTCGAGTTGCTGGTCTTAGTTTATTCCTTTAGAGTTTTGAGTTCTACCACGTTTTGGTCACCACGAGATCCACCATCACCAAAAACATCTCTGGTTCGTTTTTGCCACCACGGATACATATCATATCCGATTTGGAAGTTTAAATACAATCTGGAAAGCTTATCTTATCTTCTTTCCAACGGATCTGACCTTATCTCAAAATTCGTTCTGAGCGCTCCGCAATCATCGTAGAGATTTCTGCACTTTCTATATTAACAAGATTTGTTAAATCTGATTTAAAGGGGCTGTTAGCAATATCTTTATTGTTTGGGTTGTCATAGTGAAAAAAAAGGGTTTAGGCCCCTGCAAAAAAAACAGAAGAAGAAAAAAAAAGAATAGAAAAGAAAAAAAAAAGGAAAAGAAGAAGGGGGCTGAATCTCTAAATCTGTTGTTTCTCTTTGTGCTGTGCTAGTTGTTCTTTTTCAGTGACTACCTTTGTGCCTAGGCTCACGTCTCTAGCCTGGTTTAGCCTAGGACCAGCACAGTACCACCGTTGAACGATTATTCAGCTTGCTTTTGTAACTAACGTGGTACTAGTGTATTCCTTGCTTCAGCCCACCTACAACTCTACATATTTCGACTACAGTTTGACAGGTCGTGTTGCTGCGGCACCGATACACTTATTCCACGGTTGCAGACTTGTTGGTTGCTGACCCCTCCTGTTGTGCAAGGTAAGAATTGGTAAGAGCTTGTGTGGCAGGTTGAGAGTGAGCGCCTTGCAGTAGCTACATCCTAATAGTTGTAGAGTTTTCATTCCTTCACGTTTTTTTTTCTTCTTGTTGCCTCTGTTCGTCTAACCATGGCAGGATTGGAGGTTGATGATGCTTCTCGTAATATGCCACACTCTCCTCGCACCAAGGGTATCATACAACACTTTGTAAGGCTGGTGAAGACGCACACGGAAGGTCTTGATAATGACATGCAGGTGACGAATGAAAAGATGGGGCAATTGGAGGCCACACAGATCGACACAAACACCAAACTTGCAAATGTGGAAATGACAGTTGCTCATATTGACAAGAGCCTTGTCGCACTCTTGAGACGGTTTGATGAGATGCATGCTAATATCAATGGTGGGCGTGATGAGGGCGCCGAAGGTAACTGGGATGACTATGTTGCTGATACTGAACAAGATGACCAAGAAGCACCTAATCGCCGGCGACTACGTACTAACCGTAGAGGTATGGGTGGTTTTCGCCGACATGAGGTACATGGTAATGATGATGCTTTTAGTAAGGTTAAATTTAAAATACCTCCTTTTGATGGTAAATATGACCCTGATGCTTACATTACTTGGGAGATTGCGGTTGATCAAAAGTTTGCATGCCATGAATTTCCTGAGAATGCGCGGGTTAGAGCTGCTACTAGTGAGTTTACTGATTTTGCTTCTGTTTGGTGGATAGAACATGGTAAGAAGAATCCTAATAACATGCCACAAACTTGGGATGCGTTGAAACGGGTCATGCGGGCTAGATTTGTTCCTTCTTATTATGCACGTGATATGTTACACAAGTTGCAACAATTGAGACAGGGTACTAAAAGTGTAGAAGAATATTATCAGGAATTACAAATGGGTATGCTGCGTTGTAACATAGAGGAGGGTGAGGAATCTGCTATGGCTAGATTTTTGGGCGGGTTAAATAGGGAAATTCAGGACATCCTTGCTTATAAAGATTATGCTAATGTAACCCGATTGTTTCATCTTGCTTGCAAAGCTGAAAGGGAAGTGCAGGGACGACGTGCTAGTGCAAGGTCTAATGTTTCTGCAGGAAAATCTACACCATGGCAACAGCGCACGACTACGTCCATGACCGGCCGTACACCAGCACCAACTCCCTCGCCAAGTCGACCAGCACCCCCGCCTTCCTCCAGCGACAAACCACGTGCATCTTCCACAAATTCAGCAACCAAATCTGCCCAGAAACCCGCAGGTAGTGCCTCTTCAGTAGCTTCCACAGGTAGAACAAGAGATGTTCTGTGTTATCGATGCAAGGGCTATGGACACGTGCAGCGTGATTGTCCTAATCAGCGTGTTTTGGTGGTAAAAGACGATGGTGGGTATTCCTCTGCTAGTGATTTGGATGAAGCTACACTTGCTTTGCTTGCGGCTGATGATGCAGGCACTAAGGAACCACCCGAAGAACAGATTGGTGCAGATGATGCAGAGCATTATGAGAGCCTCATTGTACAGCGTGTGCTTAGTGCACAAATGGAGAAGGCAGAGCAGAATCAGCGACATACATTGTTTCAAACAAAGTGTGTCATTAAGGAGCGTTCATGTCGTTTGATCATTGATGGAGGTAGCTGCAACAACTTGGCTAGCAGCGACATGGTGGAGAAGCTTGCACTTACGACCAAACCGCACCCGCATCCATATCACATTCAATGGCTTAACAATAGTGGTAAGGTCAAGGTAACCAAGCTGGTACGAATTAATTTTGCTATTGGTTCATATCGTGATGTTGTTGACTGTGATGTTGTGCCTATGGATGCTTGTAATATTCTGCTAGGTAGACCATGGCAATTTGATTCAGATTGTATGCATCATGGTAGATCAAATCAATATTCTCTCATACACCATGATAAGAAAATTATTTTGCTTCCCATGTCCCCTGAGGCTATTGTGCGTGATGATGTTGCTAAAGCTACCAAAGCTAAAACTGAGAACAACAAGAATATTAAAGCTGTTGGTAATAACAAAGATGGGATAAAATTGAAAGGACATTGCTTGCTTGCAACAAAAACTGATGTTAATGAATTATTTGCTTCCACTACTGTTGCCTACGCCTTGGTATGCAAGGATGCTTTGATTTCAATTCAAGATATGCAGCATTGTTTGCCTCCTGTTATTGCTAACATTTTGCAGGAGTATTCTGATGTATTTCCAAGTGAGATACCAGAGGGGCTGCCACCTATACGAGGGATTGAGCACCAAATTGATCTTATTCCTGGTGCATCTTTGCCGAATCGTGCGCCATATAGGACAAATCCAGAGGAAACAAAAGAAATTCAGCGACAAGTGCAAGAACTACTCGACAAAGGTTACGTGCGTGAGTCTCTTAGTCCGTGTGCTGTTCCGGTTATTTTAGTGCCTAAAAAAGATGGAACATGGCGTATGTGTGTTGATTGTAGGGCTATTAATAATATCACGATACGTTATCGACACCCTATTCCACGTTTAGATGATATGCTTGATGAATTGAGTGGTGCCATTGTCTTTTCTAAAGTTGATTTGCGTAGTGGGTACCACCAGATTCGTATGAAATTGGGAGATGAATGGAAAACTGCTTTCAAAACTAAGTTCGGATTGTATGAGTGGTTAGTCATGCCTTTTGGGTTAACTAATGCACCTAGCACTTTCATGAGATTAATGAACGAGGTTTTGCGTGCCTTCATTGGAAAATTTGTGGTAGTATACTTTGATGACATATTGATCTACAGCAAATCTATGGATGAACATGTTGATCACATGCGTGCTGTTTTTAATGCTTTACGAGATGCACGTTTATTTGGTAACCTTGAGAAGTGCACATTTTGCACCGATCGAGTTTCGTTTCTTGGTTATGTTGTGACTCCACAGGGAATTGAGGTTGATCAAGCCAAGGTAGAAGCGATACATGGATGGCCTATGCCAAAGACTATCACACAGGTGCGGAGTTTCCTAGGACTTGCTGGCTTCTATCGCCGTTTTGTGAAGGACTTTAGCACCATTGCTGCACCTTTGAATGAGCTTACGAAGAAGGGAGTGCATTTTAGTTGGGGCAAAGTACAAGAGCACGCTTTCAACGTGCTGAAAGATAAGTTGACACATGCACCTCTCCTCCAACTTCCTGATTTTAATAAGACTTTTGAGCTTGAATGTGATGCTAGTGGAATTGGATTGGGTGGTGTTTTGTTACAAGAAGGCAAACCTGTTGCATATTTTAGTGAAAAATTGAGTGGGTCTGTTCTAAATTATTCTACTTATGATAAGGAATTATATGCTCTTGTGCGAACATTAGAAACATGGCAGCATTATTTGTGGCCCAAAGAGTTTGTTATTCATTCTGATCATGAATCTTTGAAACATATTCGTAGTCAAGGAAAACTGAACCGTAGACATGCTAAGTGGGTTGAATTTATCGAATCGTTTCCTTATGTTATTAAGCACAAGAAAGGAAAAGAGAATATCATTGCTGACGCTTTGTCTAGGAGATATACTTTGCTGAATCAACTTGACTACAAAATCTTTGGATTAGAGACGATTAAAGACCAATATGTTCATGATGCTGATTTTAAAGATGTGTTGCTGCATTGTAAAGATGGGAAAGGATGGAACAAATATATCGTTAGTGATGGGTTTGTGTTTAGAGCTAACAAGCTATGCATTCCAGCTAGCTCCGTTCGTTTGTTGTTGTTACAGGAAGCACATGGAGGTGGCTTAATGGGACATTTTGGAGCAAAGAAAACAGAGGACATACTTGCTAGTCATTTCTTTTGGCCCAAGATGAGAAGAGATGTGGTGAGAATGGTTGCTCGTTGCACGACATGTCAAAAGGCGAAGTCACGGTTAAATCCACACGATTTAAAGCCCTACTTGGGAGAGGAAGTTGAGCTTGAGTCGAGGACGACTCAAATGCAAGAAGGGGAGAATGATGAAGACATCCACACTACTGATGCATCTATACCAATACAAGTACCAATTTCTGGTCCCATTACTCGCGCTCGTGCTCGTCAACTCAACCATCAGGTGATTACACTCTTGAGTTCATGTCCATCATATTTAGACCATGGAGACCCGTGCACTCTTGTTTTGCTTAGGAATCAGGGAGAAGACCGAAAGGGAAAAGGATTTGAACATGCTGGATTCGGACTACAGAAGAACACCAACTTGTGACGGTCACCACGGTCAGATGCGGGCTCGGATCGGAATGTTCAAGCACAACGTGGAAAGCTTATCAAGTCTACTTTCATATGGATCCGGAATTATAGTCATATCTGTTCTGAGGCCGCCGTAATCGTTGTTTTGTTACCGAAACATTTCCTGCCTTTTCTGCCCATGGTGCTGCGTCACCCTATTTTGGCCCAATGGGTCGTGTATCAAGTTAGGTCCATTAGGGACGCATCCTAGGGTTGCAGCACGACCCCAATACCCTTGTGGTCGTCCTCCCATGTTTATAAACCCCCTAGCCGCCACCAAGAACAGCGGGTTTTGTTTAGATCAAGTTTAGCTCTCGCTACTTGCTTGTAAGCGCGCGTGCTGGTTCAGCCGCCCGTCTTCTTGTCTTCGGAACCCCACCATATTGGAGTTTGATTTTGAAACCTACATTTAGATCTGGTAATTCAGTACTTGTTCTACTTGTTCTTGCTAGTTCTTCGATTGCTTGCAGGACGAGTGCCCTAGTGGCCAGGGTGTCACGCTCCACAAGATCGTGACAGCCATAGGAGGTGGTGTATCGGTTGCTAAGGCGCAGCGTCTTTGGAAGGCTGTAGTCGGGCCGTGAACGTCGTCTCCTCCCCCAATCGAGTTATTCCACAACCTCTCATCGAAAGATCGGGCAATCACCCAACGGGTGCACATCATCACATGTCAGCAGTTCATAATGTGTTTCATGTATCTCAGCTGCGGAAATGTGTTCGCCTACCCACTGAAGTGCTACCGGAACCAAACATTGAGTTAGAACCAGACTTGTCCTACCAGGAGTACCCCGTCAAGATATTAGATCAAAAGGAAAGATCGACTCGGGCAAGGTCGGTCAGAATGTATAAAGTTCAGTGGAGTCACCATTCAGCAGAAGAAGCTACATGGGAGACTGAGGATTTTCTACGCTCTCGCTTCCCCGACTTTCTGCCCAAAGGAGTCGGTACGTAACCCCAAAACCCCACCCCCACCTGCCCTTTGAATTCAATTATAAGAAAAACATAGATAACAAGGATAGTCTAAGTTGTGGATTTAACTTAAGAAGGGCTTCCTTCTGAAGTTGCAAAGAGAATGACATTCGAAGAGCAGTAATAGGAGTAACTTGAGTGTAAAGAGAGAGTAGCACCAGCACACTTTCAAGCACCCCTCTAGAGGGCTCAGCCTGAAATCTCGGGACGAGATTCCTTTAAGGGGGGAGGGCTGTAACACCTCAGGTGATACTATGGCTAGAGCACACCTTGACACTCAGGACTGTGATCACATGTGGTAAAGGCTTAGGGAATCACATAAGGACTTGGAGATCATGTGTTAATCAAAATTTGTTAATGACCTAAGAAGCATTACTCAATTCTTTGTACCTTTACTACCTTGGAAGGGAGAGGAGGGAAGAACCCTAGACTAGACCTCTCTTAAACCCTATCTTCCAAAACCCTGGTTAAAAGGGGAAAGAGAGTGAGCAAATGTGCAAAGCATGGGTAGATTTTAACCAAACCTTAAGTAACCTTATAACCAGCAATTAGGGGAGGGAAATATTGCAAAAAGACCCCTAGAGAAACCCCTATTCAAATCTCCAAGTGGAGAGAGAGCTAGAGCTCTCTATTTCTCTCTAAGTCCAATTTTTAACCCTAATCTAAAGATCAACCGTGTTCACTTTGAAGATGGCAACAAAACCACTTAGGATCTATACCAAAAATGTGGCATACCACCTAAGGCACCCCCTGGAAAAAGTGGACACCGAGACTTGGACGTTTGATAGGATTTGGCATCAGTTTTGTCGCGGTGTGGGCAGTGAGACAAGCCAGATTTGGCGCCCGTCTATCTCCTGATCTAGGGCGTATCCTCCATTGGAACTCACACTTGTGAGATAGCCCTAGGTGCCAGGAAGAGGCCTGCGCCGGATTCATGGCAAGATTCGCACGTTTGCGATCTCTGGAGACATTTGAACAATGGAAGAAACACACCTCCACGTGTTCGACGCTTCCTGCCCGCGCCAGAGCACGCTCGCGCGCGCCCCCGCATGCCCAGCGCCGTGCCCGAGCCAAGCCAGCGCCATGGCCCGCGCCCGCGCCTATAAAACCCTCCCAGACTTCGACTGTACTCTTCCACGCACACTCAAACTTCACCGGAGCTCAGCTCGCCGCCGTTCGCCCGTGCGCAGCGTGTCCGCGGCTGCCCGATACCCCTGCCACCGTAGACCGGCCAGTAGACCCCTTCCCAACCCCGGCTAGCCCTCGGTGAAGACTGAGCACACCCCGGTGAAGCTCCCCGAGCGAGGAATCGGAGTTCGCTTCGCCGGAGAGGCCAGTCCACGCTCGCCGGAGCTCTCAACCCCGCCGGAGTACGTGGACCGGGTAATCCACTCAACCATCCTTCGATTCCTTGTGCATACAGTCGCTACGTTACCCCGTAAAGCTCACCATGCCCTTGGATTGAACCAGTTCGCCGTAGTTTGGCCGGTACACTCGCCGCCGACGAGAACACCCGCCTGCACGCGTGGACCGGGCGATTCCGGCCATCCCCGACGTCAAGCCGTACCTCGACGTGACCGCCAGAGTCTCCCTGAGCCAACCCCACCCTTCGCCGGACCTCCCTCGCCGCCGGTAAGCCGCGCCACCCTTTTCTTTCCCGCGGTTACTGTTTGCGTAAGGGGAAGGACTGCGGGTGAGAGGGAGATAAGATCAGGGGGTCTTGTGAAATGTCAGAGACACAGGGGAATAGTGGCGCAAGGGTAGAACTGCGAAGGCTGATTTAGTTTAAACCCAGGGACCCCGGTGTAAACTGCTTTTCCAGGAAACTTTTTATTAAATCGTTTTTAATTGAACAGAGACTTTAAAAATTCATAACTTCTGTTTAGTTCATCCAAATTTGGTCAAACCAATTTTGTCAGACCCTAAATAATGTAGCCTACTTAAGAAAAATATAAAACCCCCTATGTACTATAGAAAACTTTAAAGCTCTGATTTAATTATAGTTTTGGCCAAAAGCTCAATAATAGAAAGAAAAATAGTTATATTATTTGAATAGGGTTAAGAAAAATTGGAGAAGTTTGTATCTACCTACTGACCTGTTTAAAAATGTTAAACCTCTCTGTCCACTCCATTAAGTTAGTTTTTACCACTTATTTTACAATATGCTTAAGGATAAGAAAAATAGAAAATGTAATTTAAACAATGAACCAGAGAGCACCTCTATTTTTGTTAGGATACTTGTTTAATGTAGTTCACTGGAAAAATATATCATACCCTGGTTTAGTAAAAAAATAAGTAGGAAACCTTTTATTTTAATAAACTAAGGATAACTTAGAAAAACCCTACAAAAATAACTCTAAGGTGAAAACCCCTCAAACCTTAGGATAACTAATATTTGGTTATTATGAACATAGGAAAAATACAAAATCTGTTGTTTGATATTTTTCAAATGACAAGTTAGTTATAAGCACCTTTTTGGCATAAAACTTTAGAAAATCACAACTAAATGATCACTAATTAACTTCCTGTAAATTCTGGCACAGAGGTTTAGTATTACTGATAGATCCCAACAAAAATGACACTTAGGAAGAAACTCAACTCTAATGATGAGGTGTAGTGTTAAGTGGCCCATTTTACACCACCCTTATTATTTTTGTCTAAAGCTTAGCCTTTTCATTTTTAACCTCAATTTCCTAGAATGGGCTATAATGACCAATAGCAATCCACTGTAATTTTTACAGAATTTTTGAAAAATGTTAACCCACTGTCGTAGTTCAAACCTACACTAGAAAACCTAAATGGGAGTTAAAGTAAGGAAAATGAATAATGTAAATTAATGTCATCCTAAAACCTTTGTAATCTGTCCACTAAAATGTATCAAGACAATACCAATCCACTATGTTATCTTCACTAAAAACCCAAACCTAAAGAATAATAAGCCTAACCCACTGGAAGCCCCGCAAGACTAAGAAACCCTAAGTTACTTCTAAACTCAGTTCTCTTTAGCATAATATTATTAAATCCTGAATAATCATGACATACATGTTCATTGCATTTCGATAGACTGTAACCTTGCTGACGGAGAGTACATCCTCGTGCCGGAGCAAGGAGCTACTCAGGAGGTAGCCCCAGATCCAGCACCCGAGCCTGCACCAGAGGACCTGTCTGCCACTGCTTTGGAAGGCAAGCCCCGGTTCTATGCATAACCTGTTCTATATGCTATTTTACTGCACTTAATGTTTGTAGGGTTGTACTGTTCACTTAAGTGTAGGAGTTGATTGAAACCCTAGTTGCATGATCTCAGGAATCCCTTTTGAGATGAATACTAGTATGATAGGTCGAGTAGTTGCTTTATTAAATTAGGATCTCGGTAGAAGACGAGTGATTTCTCTAGCACTCGCGCGAGATCAGGAATTTGATTGTACCCACTTTCACACTATCATAATACTAATTGGGGACAACAATCCATGGGGATTGGTTGTCTACGAGATGGAAAATGGAATAAGGATTAACGTGCGGATACCTGTGTCAAGCGTTTGAACGTACTAAACACGTACCAAGAAATATGGTAAATCGGTAAGCCTAGTACCTGATTGAACCTGGCAGTAGACTTTGCCCCTCACGCGACCTGAGACGAGGTCTCCCATTCCGGTTATGGTGGGTACAAGTGCGGTCACTGCACGGCGGCCAGTCGGGGTCAGTGAGGCATTGTACGCCAAGGCGGTGAGCCCTGATCTGCTGACGGGGAATCGATGGGGACGTCCCAATGTGTGTGGGGACGGAGTGCCCCTCCATATCGTGTGTTTAGGTTTACCTTGCAAGGATAAAAACTCGATTCGAATCGTCTGCTTCTCGCAGCTAATGAGACTGCTTGATCCATTGTACTGCATTGAGTAACAAGTGGAAATATGATGAGTTGATATAAGATGTTGATTGCTAATAATGCTTGCTACTATGTATGAGTAGATAGTACACTTTTAGCCTTAAGAGAGTCACACTTAATTTTGACAAAGTTAAAAACTTGATTTAGAAACTCAGCTAGTGCTTTTGGCAACCAAACCCCACAGCCAAACAGCTGCATGTCTAGAGGTAGAGGAGTAGACTCCTCACACCGGGTAAGTCTAGCTGAGTATTAGTATACTCAGCCTTGCTTGTGGCATAATTTTTACAGGTTCTCTGGAGGAAATGGTTGCTAGAGTGTCTTGGCCGTCCATCTTGCCATCGGGTTGGACTGTCGAGTGGGACCCTGCCTCGGCTGAGGAGGAGCATGAGGAGTGATGGGACAGGCTTCCCCATCCCTCGATTTGTTTACCGTTAGTTTATTTCCGCTGCACTTCGAACAATGATGGTTACTTTTGCAAAAACTCCGATGATGATGATGGTGATGTAATAATTTGATACTCTGACATGTATGGTTTTATGCCTTATTGTATTTGCTCTGTGACTCACCTTCGAGTGAGATTGTGGTACCTGATCCTGTCAGTGGCCGTGTCGGACTAGATCCGAGGGATTGACGGGTTATTCCCATTTAAGTGTGGTCTAGCCTCTAAGGCGGGGCTTAGGCACTTAAGTTGGAATAATTCGGGCAGTTCCGCCACAGCTGGTATCGGAGCTTGTACCACCACAGAGGAATCAATAAAATGTAAATACCATCAATTTTCCAAGTAAAATTTGATAGAAACAATGTTGGATAGATAGTAGGACGAGCAGGATAGACCTAGGACGTGAAGCCTTAGGATGATAGAAGGGTAGCTAGGTGGCTAAGTAACTAGGCCCTACAGGCCACTTTTACAGGATGGGAGTTCTTCCCTATAACTTTTATCTTCTTGTGAGGTCGTTCAGGACGAGCATGCATGCATTCTTAATCAAACCAAAATTGTTTGACAAGATTTGGCTTGACTTTGGTCTCAGATTCCAGCTGGGCGATAGACCCAACTTCGCCCCCTCGTATCTCGCAATTCTGAGATCTAATCCACTCAAGTGTTGTAAGAGAAACAAAGAGTAAACGACAAAGAACAAATCGTGTGTAGGGATTTGGGAGAGTTACGAGAGGATCGTGAGCCAATTAGCATTTGAAAATGACCAGGCCGAGCGCTGCCACGCGTTCGATGGCTTGCTTGACCGGCCAAGCGCGGACTAGCCGGGGCAGCGCGCAACCCGCACGCTTGCGTCTTGCCCCTGCCTATAAGTGCCTTGAGGCCTTATCCATCTTCACTTGTGCACCCAAAGCCCCGCCTGAGCCAGTGATCACCGGAGTTCGCCGTGAAAGGCAAGCGCCACCGCCCGCCACCACTGTCCGAGCCTGGCCGTTGTGGCCAGCCCTTTCCCAAGTGGAATTGAAAGTAAATGAGCATTGGAGTTAGATGGAATACGAGAATAATCAAAAGAAAAGTTTGAGTTAACCGTTTTCTTTTTCTCGTCGTCATCGTCTCTTTGGGAAGAGGAAGACTCGTCGCTGTCGTAGTAGACTATCTTCTTGATGCGCCTCTTCTTCTTCCCGTCCTTCTTCTTGTGACTTGAGCCAGAGTCAGTGGGCTTGTCATCTCTTGGCTCATTGAAGACGGATTCCTTCTCCTTATCGTTGACCACCATCCCCTTTCCCTTAGGATCCATCTCTTCGGGCGATTAGTCCCTTTCGTGAAGAGAACGCCTCTGATACCAATTGAGAGCACCTGGAGGGGGGGAGTGAATAGGTGATCCTGTAAAAACTTAAAACTTATAGCCACAAAACTTGATTAAGTGTTAGCACAATAGAATCAAGTGGCTAAGAACCGAGCTCTTGTGAAACACAATGGTCACAAAGAAAACAAGCACAAGAGACACGATGATTTATCCCGTGGTTCGGCCAAGTAACACTTGCCAACTCCACGTTGTGGCGTCCCAATGGACGAGGGTTGCACTCAACCCCTTTCAAGTGATCCAATGATCCACTTGAATACCACGATTGTTTTATTTCTTATACTCTTTCTCGTTTGGGAGGAATCTCCACAACTTGGAGTCTCTCGCCCTTACAACAAAGATCAAAGTGAAAGTTTTTAGAGTAAGGGAGGGAAGCAACACACAAATCCATAGCAATATGCACACACACAGCCAAGACTTGAGCTCGTATGAATCGTAACAAGTTCACCACTAGAACGAAGCTCAAATCACTAAGAGAGTCAATCAAGTGCGTGAAGATGGAGTGTGGAAGATTAAGAATGCTCAAAGTATGCTTGGGTGACTCCTTCATGCGCCTAGGGGTCCCTTTTATAGCCCCAAGGCAGCTAGGAGCCATTGGAGGCATTCTTGGAAGGCAATTCTTGCCTTCTGTCGAGTGGCGCACCGGACATCCACTGTTCATTGTCCGGTGCGGATCTCCTTCCTAAAATGGCACAGCCGACCGTTGCAGAATTGTAGCCGTTGGCGCACCAGACACTGTCCGGTGCACACCGGACAGTCCGGTGCCCCCAGCCGACCGTTGGCTGGGGCCACGCGTCGCGCGCTGATTTCACGGCCGACCGTTGCGCTGGCGGCCGTTGGCTCACCGGACAGTCCGGTGCACCACCGGACAGTCCGGTGAATTATAGCCATACGCCGCCGACGAATTCCCGAGAGTGGCCAGTTCAGCAGAGCCAGCCTGGCGCACCGGACACTGTCCGGTGCACCACCGGACAGTCCGGTGCACCCAGACTGAGCAGCAGTTGGCTGTACACGACCAACTCTTTCCAATCCCTTTCTTTTCCTGATTCAAGCACTTAGACAAATATATTAGTACACAAAAACCAATGTACTAAGTCTAGAATCATACCTTCTTGTTGATTTGCACTTCCTTCATCATTTGGCACATAATTACTCACTTTAATATGTGTTGTGCACTTAATCACCAAAATATGCTAGAAATGGCCCAAGAGCACATTTCCCTTTCAATCTCCCCCTTTTTGGTGATTTATGCCAACACATTGAAAAACAACAAATGGAAGTGCAACATCAAGGCAATTGAGAATAAAAATAGTCTTTGACAAGATTTGACATATTTGGATCGTTCTTCGCCACCACTTGGTTTGTTTTTGCAAGTTCAAATTCATTTTCCTATTTCTAAGTTAAACACACATGTTTAGACACAAAGAGAGATAATCCAAGAGTGAGAATGATTAAGAGCCAAAAACTCCCCCTTTTCCCATAATCAAACATTCTCCCCACAAGAGACCAAATTTTGATAGAAAGAGTTATTTTGACAAAACAAAAGTTCTACTCTACTCTTTTTAAAAAAATCACAAGTGGTAGCTGATCCATTTGCTTTGGCCTTATTTTCTCCCCCTTTGGCATTAAGCACCAAAACGGGATCAATCTTGGCCCTATAACCCCACTGCCTCACCAAAATTGTCAATTACGAACTAAAGGCAATAAGAGCATAGAGATGAACTTGGAGTTAAATACCCTCTCATCGGAGTGCAGTGGAAGTCTTTCATGGTCCAAGTCCACGTTTCCCTTTCAATCCACCTTTGAGACTAAATTGAGTAAACTCAAGCACACGGTTAGTCTCAAAGGGTCAAGTTGTAGCACATCTCCCCCTAAATATGTGCATAACTCACACATGGACTTTTGAGGTCCGGGGATTGCTTGCACAACATGAGCACCATAAATAAACAAAATAGATTGAAATGCATAAAGTATATGATCAAAGGCATAAAACACATGTATGCTATAGATCAATCCAAGTTACGCGAATCTAAGACATTTAGCTCACTACGCAGCCTGCAAAAGCTTGTCTCATCTAAAGGCTTGGTGAAGATATCGGCTAGCTGGTTCTCGGTGCTAACATAAAACACTTCGATATCTCCCTTTTGCTGGTGGTCTCTCAAAAAGTGATGCCGGATGTCTATGTGTTTAGTGCGGCTGTGCTCAACAGGATTATCCGCCATGCGGATTGCACTCTCATTATCACATAGGAGTGGGACTTTGCTCAGATTGTAGCCAAAGTCCCGGAGGTTTTGCCTCATCCAAAGTAGTTGCGCGCAACACTGTCCTGCGATAACATACTCAGCCTCAGCGGTGGATAGGGCAACAGAGGTTTGTTTCTTTGAACTCCAAGACACCAAGGACCTTCCTAGGAATTGGCACGTCCCTGATGTACTCTTTCTATCAACCTTGCATCCAGCATAATCGGAGTCTGAGTATCCAATCAAGTCAAAGGTAGACCCCTTTGGATACCAGATCCCGAAGCAAGGTGTAGCAAATAAATATCTAAGTATTCGCTTAATGGCCACTAGGTGACATTCCCTTGGATCGGATTGAAATCTAGCACACATGCATACGCTTAGCATAATATCCGATCTACTAGCACATAAATAAAGCAAAGAACCTATCATAGACCGGTATGCCTTTTGATCAACGGACTTACCTCCTTTGTTGAGGTCGACATGTCCGTCGGTTCCCATTGGAGTCTTTGCGGGCTTGGCGTCCTTCATCCCAAACCGCTTGATCAAGTCTTGCGTGTACTTTGTTTGGAAGATGAAGGTGCCGTCCTTGAGTTGCTTCACTTGGAATCCAAGGAAGTAGTTTAACTCGCCCATCATCGACATCTCAAATTTCTGAGTCATCACCCTGCTAAACTCTTCACAAGACTTTTGATTAGTAGAACCAAATATTATGTCATCGACATAAATTTGGCACACAAATAAGTCACCATCACAAGTCTTAGTGAAGAGAGTTGGATCGGCTTTCCCAACCTTGAAAGCATTAGCAATTAGAAAATCTCTAAGGCATTCATACCATGCTCTTGGGGCTTGCTTAAGTCCATAGAGCGCCTTAGAGAGCTTACACACGTGGTCGGGGTACTGTTCATCCTCAAAGCCAGGGGGTTGCTCTATGTACACCTCCTCCTTGATTGGCCCATTGAGGAAAGCGCTCTTCACATCCATTTGGAACAACCTGAAAGAATGGTGAGCGGCATATGCTAACAAAATGTGAATAGACTCTAGCCTAGCTACAGGAGCAAAAGTCTCCTCAAAGTCCAAACCTGCGACTTGGGCATAACCTTTTGCCACAAGTCGAGCCTTGTTCCTTGTCACCACTCTGTGCTCGTCTTGCTTGTTGCGGAACACCCACTTGGTTCCCACAACATTTTCCTTTGGATGTGGCACCAGGGTCCAAACTTCATTTCTCTTGAAGTTATTGAGCTCTTCCTGCATAGCCAACACCCAGTCTGGATCTAGCAATGACTCTTCTACCCTGAAAGGCTCAATAGAAGAGACAAACGAGTAATGCTCACAAAAATTAGCTAATCTAGAGCGAGTAGTTACTCCCTTGCTTATATCACCCAAAATCTGGTCGACGGGATGATTCCTTTGAATCGTCACTCAAACTAGAGTGGGAGGGGCTTGTGGTGCTTCTTCCTCCATAACTTGATCATCTTGTGCTCCCCCTTGATCACACGCCTCTTCTTGATGAACCTGTTCATCGTCTTGAGTTGGGGAATGCACCATTGTTGAGGAAGAAGGTTGATCTTGCTCTTTTTGTTCCTGTGGTCGCACATCTCCAATTGCCATGGTGCGTATTGCGGCCGTTGGAACGTCATCTTCATCTACATCATCAAGATCAACTTGCTCTCTTGGAGAGCCATTAGTCTCATCAAATACAATGTCTCTAGAGACTTCAACCAAACCCGATGATTTGTTGAAGACCCTATACGCCTTTGTATTTGAGTCATATCCTAACAAAAACCCTTCTACAGCCTTGGGAGCAAATTTGGAATTCCTACCTTTCTTCACTAGAATATAACATTTACTCCCAAATACAAGAAAGTATGATACATTGGGTTTGTTACCGGTTAGAAGTTCGTACGACGTCTTCTTGAGGAGGCGATGAAGGTAGACCCGGTTTATGGCGTGGCAGGATGTGTTCACAGCTTCCGACCAAAACCGCTCGGGAGTCTTGAATTCACCAAGCATCGTCCTCGCCATGTCTATAAGTGTCCTGTTCTTCCTCTCTACCACACCGTTTTGCTGTGGTGTGTAGGGAGCGGAGAACTCGTGCTTGATTCCTTCCTCCTCAAGGTACTCCTCCACTTGCAGATTCTTGAACTCGGACCCGTTGTCGCTCCTTATCTTTTTCACCTTGAGCTCAAATTCGTTTTGAGCTCTCCTTACGGAGCGCTTTAGGGTCCCTTGGGTTTCTGTTTTATCCTGCAAAAAGAATACCCAAGTGAAGCGGGAAAAATCATCAACAATAATAAGACCATACTTACTTCCCCCGATGCTGAGGTAGGCGACGGGTCCGAAGAGGTCCATGTGAAGTAGCTCCAAAGGTCTTGATGTGGTCATCACATTTTTGCTATGATGAGAACTTCCCACCTATTTACCTGCTTGACAAGCTGCACAAGGTCTATCTTTTTTGAAAGTTACATTGGTTAGACCTAACACATGTTCTCCCTTTAGAAGTTTATGAAGGTTCTTCATCCCAACATGTGCTAGACGGCGATGCCACAGCCAGCCCATGCTAGTCTTAGCAATTAAGCATGCATCTAGACCGACTTCCTCCTTCAAAAAATCAACTAAATAGAGTTTGCCATCTAGTACACCCTTAAAAGCTAATGAACCATCATTCCTTCTAAAGACAGACACATCTACATTGGTAAATAAACAGTTGTAACCCATATTACATAGTTGACTAACGGACAACAAGTTATACCCGAGTGATTCAACTAAGAACACATTAGATATGGAATGCTCGGATGAAATAGCTATTTTTCCTAGTCCTTTAACCTTGCCTTGATTCCTGTCTCCAAAGATGATCGAATCTTGGGAATCTTTGTTCTTGACGTAGGAGGTGAACATCTTCTTCTCCCCCGTCATGTGGTTTGTGCATCCGTTGTCGATAATCCAGCTTGAGCCCCCAGATGCATAAACCTGCAAGGCAAATTAGGCTTGGGTTTTAGGTACCCAACTCTTGTTGGGTCCTACAAGGTTAGTAACAATAGTCTTGGGGACCCAAATGCAAGTTTTATCTCCCTTGCATTTTGCCCCCAATTTCATAGCAATCACTTTCTTATTTTTACATGAAAGTACAAAATCAGTGTTGCAGGCATGAAAAACAGTAGCAAATTTATTTTGCATTTTCTTAGGCACATGATGAACAATAATGTTTCTAGGCATATTTCTACTATGCACGAAGGAAGAACTTGAAGCAATCACAACATGTGAGTCATAATCATTATAACTCCTATTATGATGAGCATTCCTAGAAAATTTTCTATCATAAATAAATGCATGGTTCTTTTGACTACTAATAGCCATAGGAGCCTTCCCTTTTTCCTTGTTGAAAATGGGAGCCCTTTGGCTTGTTACGTTCTTGGCTTCCCTCTTAAAGCCAAGCCCATCCTTAATTGAGGGGTGTCTACCAACAGTGTAGGCATCCCTAGCAAATTTTAACTTATTAAAATCACTTTTGCAAGTCTTAAGTTGAGCATTAAGACTTGCTACTTCATCATTTAATTTAGAAATAGAAATTAAATGTTCATCACAAGCATCAACATTAAAATCCTTGCATCTATTGCAAATTACAACATGCTCTACACAAGGACTAGATTTATTAACTACCTCTAGCTTAGCATTTAAATCATCATTCAAAATCTTCAAGCTAGAAATAGATTCATTGCAAATAGATAACTCAGACGATAGTAATTCATTCCTTTTAATCTCTAAGGCAAGAGACTTTTGAACACTAACAAATTTGTCATGTTCCTCATACAAGATGTCCTCTTGCCTCTCTAGCAGTCTATCTTTTTCATTCAATGCATCAATCAACTCATTAATCTTTTCTACTTTAGTTCTATCTAATCCTTTGAACAAGCTAGTGTAATCTACTTCATCATCACTAGAGTCCTCATCACTAGAAGTAGAGTACTTAGGAGTTTCTCGAGTGTTTACCTTCCTCTCCTTTGCCATTAGGCAGGTGTGGCGCTCGTTGGGGAAGAGCGACGATTTGTTGAAGGCTAAGGCGGTGAGTCCTTCGTCGTCATAGTCGGACGAAGAACAATCCGAGTCCCACTATTTGCCAAGGTGTGCCTTGCCCTTCGCCTTCTTGTAAACCTTCTTGTTCTCTCTCTTCCCATGTCTTTCGTTTCCCTGGTCATTTTCATTATCGGGACATTGAGCAATAAAATGACCTGTCTTACCGCACTTGAAGAAGGAACACTTTCCCTTTGCCTTGTTCTTGTTTGAGTACTCCTTGTGTCCCTTCAATGCGGTCTTGAAGCGCTTGATAATGAGGGCCATTTCATCCTCATTTAGCACGGTCGCCTCAACTTGCGCCACCTTGCTAGGTAGTGCCTCCCTGCTACTTGTTGCTTTGAGAGCAATCGGTTGAGGCTCGTAGATGAGCATCAGACCATTCAATGCCTCATCAACGTATCTTACCTCCTTGATCATCATACGCCCGCTTACGAACTTTCCGAGTATTTCCTCGGGCGTCATCTTGGTGTACCTAGGTTTCACGGATAGAATTCACAAGATGAGGATCAAGTACAGCGAAGGACCTGAGCATAAGTCGGACGACATCATGGTCCGTCCATCTCGTGCTTCCATAGCTCCTGATTTTGTTGACCAGGGTCTTGAGCCTGTTGTACGTTTGGGTTGGCTCCTCCCCCCTGATCATTGTGAACCTTCCCAGTTCACCTTCCACCAACTCCATCTTGGTGAGCATGGTGGCGTCGTTCCCCTCATGAGAAATCTTGAGGGTGTCCCAAATCTGCTTGGCGTTATCCAAGCCACTCACCTTGTGGTACTCGTCCCTGCACAAGGATGCTAGCAAAACAGTGGTAGCTTGTGCATTTTTATGGATTTGCTCATTAATGAAAATGGGATTGTCAGTACTATAAAAAAGCATTCCATTTTCAACGATCTCCCAAATACTTGGATGGAGAGAGAATAGGTGACTACACATTTTGTGGCTCCAAAATGAGTAGTCTTCTCCATCAAAGTGCGGAGGTTTCCCAAGTGGAATTGAAAGTAAATGAGCATTGGAGTTAGATGGAATACGAGAATAATCAAAAGAAAAGTTTGAGTTAACCGTTTTCTTTTTCTCGTCGTCATCGTCTCTTTGGGAAGAGGAAGACTCGTAGTAGACTATCTTCTTGATGCGCCTCTTCTTCTTCCCGTCCTTCTTCTTGTGACTTGAGCCAGAGTCAGTGGGCTTGTCATCTCTTGGCTCGTTGAAGACGGATTCCTTCTCCTTATCGTTGACCACCATCCCCTTTCCCTTAGGATCCATCTCTTCGGGCGATTAGTCCCTTTCGTGAAGAAAACGCCTCTGATACCAATTGAGAGCACCTAGAGGGGGGGGGGGTGAATAGGTGATCCTGTAAAAACTTAAAACTTATAGCCACAAAACTTGATTAAGTGTTAGCACAATAGAATCAAGTGGCTAAGAACCGAGCTCTTGTGAAACACAATAGTCACAAAGAAAACAAGCACAAGAGACACGATGATTTATCCCGTGGTTTGGCCAAGTAACACTTGCCTACTCCACGTTGTGGCATCCCAATGGACGAGGGTTGCACTCAACCCCTTTCAAGTGATCCAATGATCCACTTGAATACCACGATTGTTTTCTTTCTTATACTCTTTCCCGTTTGCGAGGAATCTCCACAACTTGGAGTCTCTCGCCCTTACAACAAAGATCAAAGTGAAAGTACTTAGAGTAAGGGAGGAAAGCAACACACAAATCCGTAGCAATACGCACACACACAGCCAAGACTTGAGCTCGAATGAATCGTAACAAGTTCACCACTAGAACGGAGCTCAAATCACTAAGAGAGTCAATCAAGTGCGTGAAGACGGAGTGTGGAAGATTAAGAATGCTCAAAGTATGCTTGGGTGACTCCTTCATGCGCCTTGGGGTCCCTTTTATAGCCCCAAGGCAGCTAGGAGCCGTTGGAGGCATTTTTGGAAGGCAATTCTTGCCTTGTGTCGAGTGGCGCACCGGACAGTCCGGTGTGCCACCGGACATCCACTGTTCATTGTCCGGTGCGGATCTCCTTCCTAAAATGGCTCAGCCGACCGTTGCAGAATTGTAGACATTGGCGCACCGGACAGTCCGGTGCCCCTAGCCGACCGTTGGCTAGGGCCACGCGTCGCGCGCTGATTTTGCGGCCGACCGTTGCGCTGGCGGCCGTTGGCTCACCGGACAGTCCGGTGCACCACCGGACAGTCTGGTGAATTATAGCCGTACGCCCCCGACGAATTCCCGAGAGTGGCCAGTTCAGCAGAGCCAGCCTGGCGCACCGAACACTGTCCGGTGCACCCAGACTGAGTAGCAGACTCTTTCCAATCCCTTTCTTTTCCTGATTCAAGCACTTAGACAAATATATTAGTACACAAAAACCAATGTACTAAGTCTAGAATCATACCTTCTTGTTGATTTGCACTTCCTTCATCATTTGGCACATAACTACTCACTTTAATATGTGTTGTGCACTTAATCACCAAAATATGCTAGAAATGGCCCAAGAGCACATTTCCCTTTCACTTATTAATACAGAAAAATAGAAATACTTCTAGACTGGACTGGAAAAAATTTGTAGAGATACTTACCTACTATATACACTGTTTAAAAATAATGAACACCATAGTATACAAAAATAAGCCATAAATACCCATTAAAGACCATTTCTGCCAAAACCTTAGAAAAACGAAATAGGGGATAGAAAATAAAAACCAGAGAGTGAACATATTTTTCCTAAAATGCCTAAGTGATATAGATCATAGTAAAAATATATGGAACCCTAGTCTAGTGTAATTTAAGATTATAATTTTATTTAGGCATTAAGAAGTCGACAAAGGCCATAGTTAAAAATATATGGGCACATGCAATAATGGCAAGAAAAATTCAGTAGACCTCTAACCACTAGTATACCACTGCAAAAATGCTAAACACCCCAAACCATCACAATAAATGAGTTAAACAAATAGAACTTGAATTTGGCCAATACTTCAAATAAATCAAAAGAAAGATTAATAATGTGAAACAGCGAGCAACCCAATTTTTACTTATGATGTAAACTACTAGAGAAAATATGAAACTAAGATAAAAAGATGATGTAATACACCTCACTCCCTACCCCATGAAAAAGACCATATATTCCAAGAAATTCTACAACCCCTACCTTATAAGCAAAGTTAACCAACTTAAGTAATGATTGCTCTTGCACAAAGAAGAAGATAGAAAAATTAGGAAATCTGTTGTTTGACATTTTTCAAATATAGTAGTAGTAGAAAGCACCACTAAGCCCTAAAACTTTAGAAAATCACCATAAGGTATCATTGGCTAAAATTTCGTACAAAGTCATATTATTACCCCTAGATGCCAGCAAAAACAAATCTTAGGGAAAAATCCACTATTAAAAGAGAGTTGTAGTTCAAAGTACCCCCTCTGCCCTAAATTTTAATATTTTTGTACAGAGAAAACCATTATCATTCTAAGCCTCAATTTTTGAGACTGAGTTATGCAAACCAGTGAGAAGCTACTGTAGTTTTTACAGAAGTTTTGGAAATATTTGAAGCTATGTTGTAGTTCAAACCTACTCTAAGAGGCATAAATAGAAAAGGGAAGAAGGGATAAATGAAGTACTACGTTAAGTCATAAATGCTTTAGCCAAGAACCTTATTTAATCATCACTAAGACATTGGGGATTGTTGAGTACAACCTTAATCCAACTTCCTAGACTGACCACACATACTTCTAATTACCAAGTATACCCCAAAAATCTTAAATAATAGAACTAAAACCTGTCCTGCTAACTTGAGTACTTCACCTCGCATTTCAATTATTAATTTACATACCATAGCATACATATCTCGTATTCATTGCATTCATTTAGATTGCAACCTCGCTGACGGAGAGTACATGCTCATCCCCGAGCAAGCAGTTGCTCAAGAGGAAGTCCAGGAGCCCGCTCCAGAGCCTGCCCCCGAGGATCTCCCCGCAGCCTCAGCTTTTGAAGGCAAGCCCCGGTTTTATGCATAACCGTTTATATATGCTACTTTACTACTATCACACCCGGATTTAAGGGACAAAGCCGAGTGCATCTCATATATGCGCCAAAGAAGACAACACATATAATAACAGAGCTTATAGAGATAAATGTCACAATATCATCAGAGTACTTATTACATAGCAGAAGTCTTACAAGATAAATGATAAAATAAAGTGAACTAAATATTGATCCCTGGCGCTACAAAGCTGTCTGGGAGACGCCACCTAGATCAAGTTGAACTCCTCGTTAGGCGGCTCCTCTTGAACCACCTGTTCTTCTCCTGTGGGGTGGGGGGTTTGAGACAGCAAGGGTGAGCTCACATACGTTCATAGCTCAACAAGTTGTGTGGAATAATGTGCATGAACTCACCAAAGGAGGAAGTTCATGTGAAGTGTATGGCTGATCAACAAAATAAAGGGTGAAGCTGAGCATTGCTTTTATAAGTTGGTCAAAATTTTATTAGCAGTTACTAAGTGTAAGTGTTGGAACTTGCTCCCCTGGGCAAGTAGATCCAATGGGAAAGTGGAAAGAGTACTGGCAAAGTTCGTCGCGGGATGGCTATAGCTTTGTTAATCTGGCCTTACAAGGGCACTGTACGGGGGTATTTATAGGCACTCGAGTGACCACCCGTCCCTTGTCAAAGACGTTTATGCCCTCAAGTATCCGGTTTATCCCCAGAATATTCTCATGAGAGGAGGTTAGAGACAATCATTACAGTAAAGGCTATTACAGACGCGGCCCGTAATACGCTTATCCGCGTGGGGCCCATTACAAAGGGCCGAATCTTGCATGGGCCTCCCTGTGTGGTGAGGACGTGAGACTAGTAGACTTCGACAGAGCCTTCATCTTGCAATAGAGAGGATGAAGGGGTCCGCGCCGGTCTTCATCCAATCGACGCCTTCGGCTTGCTCGAGCGTGCTCTGTGGATAAGTCTTCGTCGGGGTGACGAGGCGATGAAGGCATCAAGCGAAGGGTAGCGTGTTTGCCTTCGCCCCAATAGTAAGTGAATACCAAACCATAGTAATAATAAATAAAAGTAATAACAAAATAATCCTAATCCTAATGCGATGCAAATGACAAATTGAATTTTAATTCCATAGATTAATCATGTGAGGGTCCGAGCTGCTCATGACCGTGAGCACGACTAGTATACCAGTTTTACACTCTACAGTGGTTGCACATCTTTACCCACAAGTCATGTTATCCATCCGCCAAGAGACGGTCAATCCCATACACCACCGAGGAGGCGAGGCAGGGTAACACTACAAGGCCTTTACAAAGTTTCACTAGCTTCAGAAAACCCGCTACAATTTATAGGAAGCTCCAGTGCAGGAATCCCTAGCCTGACTGCCATCGTAGCAAAATCAACCCAAGGACCTCCCTACACTGACCACTCCCTTACTTCCCTTGCCCCTATCGGGTAAGGTAGTCATCCACTAGCTTTCCTAGTTAATCAGTCAAGGGCATCCCATACTACCCTTGTGGTAGCACTATTTTCCCGGGTGGTCGCTCCATGTTCCCATTAACATAATGATCTTAACATGAACAATAATAATAAACTGATAATAAAAGTGTAATCATGAATAATGTATCTCTATACCCAAAACCACATAAAGCAATAACAAGTACTACCCAAAAATATTCAGTGGTAAAACAAGGTATAAAGATAGCCAAAACTGGGGTAACCTATTGGATCCCATCAAAATTAACCTATGCAGATCATTATGATTAATAAGAACATGACTGGGTAAAAAGAGGTGATCAAGGGCACAACTTGCCTGACACTTGAGATTCTAGGTACCAGGGTGATTCTTCAGATCCTCGTGACCTCACTGCTAGTCGTAGCAATACAACCAAACATGGTATGGACAAAATTAACATCACACCAAACATGTAAACATAATACACATTAATAATCTACATATTAAAATAAGATCATAGGAACAAGAATCATTAATTTTGGAGTTATAGATTTTAAGTTATGAATTTCCAAAGCTTTATGTGTTTGATACAAGATTAACTAGGATATAAATAATGTGGCTTTCATGTCTAAACAGTGGCACTATTTGATAAACAATAATTATATAAAATTATAGAAACTGAATGGATTAATTTGGAATTAGTATGAATTTTCTATGATTTAAACAAGTTTCTGTAATTAATTTTGTGTTAAAAATCATTTCTAAAATTAATTTCTCTGTTTTCCTAGAGATCTGGACTGCGTGTCATTTTCTGGAAAGTGCAGGGGCTACGGTGCAAGTAAACCCTAGACTCAGAACACTATACACCGGGTCGTGGGTTTATTTCTAATAAAGCTAGGGTTTCTTATGTAAAAGTTCTCGGTCGAAGGGGTATTAGGGAGCTCTGGCCGTCTGATTCTAAACCAGTGGATTAGATTAGATTATGTTATAAACGAAGTGGTACGCAATCTAGTCCATCGGATTAACGACCAAGGGTGACGATTTAAAATATGCCCGATCCGATCCTGCCCCTGCTTCGACGGCTAAGACAACACTAGACCGAAGCAGTACTTTATCCCTAATCCTCACCGTCTATCCCAAATCCAACGATCCGGGGTCATCACGCCCACATGACTCCGACAGCGGCGGCGCCGCTCAGCAATACGATGGCGCCATGACCGGTGAACGGGAAATAGGCTTACACCTTTTCCTAATTGATTTTGGTGGTTGAATTGCCCAACACAAATAATTGGACTAACTAGTTTGCTCTAGATTATAAGTTCTACAGGTGCCAAAGGTTCACAACAAACCAATAAAAAGACCAAGAAAGGGTTCAAATAAAGAGAGCAAAAGACAACCGAAGTGTGCCCTGGTCTGGCGCACCGGACTGTCAAGTGTGCCACCAGACAGTGTCCGGTGCACCAGGGAACCCAACTCTAAACTTGCCACCTTTGGGAATTCTGGGAGCCAATCCGCTATAATTCACCGGACTGTCCGGTGCGCCAACGGAGTAACGGCTACACAGCGCCAACGGTCGTCTGCAAGAACAATAAATGCGCTACAGTGCGCGCCTGCGCGCGCAGAAGTCAGGACAGGCGCCAGAAGGCGCACCGAACAGTGAACAGTGACTGTCCGATGCACCACCGGACTGTCCGGTGGCCCAGCTGTCAGGAGCTCCAACGGTCAAAACCCAACAGTCGGGTGACGTGGCTGGCGCACCGGACTGTCCGGTGTGCCATGCGACAGCAGCCTCCACCAACGACTCCTTTGGTGGTTGGGGCTATAAATACCCCCAACCACCCACCATTCATTGCATCCAAGTTTTGAGCCTTCACACCTCATACAAGAGCTATAGCATTCAATACAAGACACAAACAAAGAGATCAAATCCTCTCCCAAGTCTAGAATCACTCCAACCAAATTAGTGACTAGAGAGAGAGAGACATTTGTGTTCATTTGAGCTCTTGCGCTTGGATTGCTTTTCTTCTTCATTCTTTCTTGATTCCAACTCAATTGTAACCAAGGCAAGAGACACCAATTGTGTGGTGGTCCTTGTGGGGACTTAGTGTCCCGTTTGATTGAGAAGAGAAGCTCACTCGGTCTAAGTGACCATTTGAGAGAGGGAAAGGATTGAAAGAGACCCGATCTTTGTGACCACCTCAATGGGGAGTAGGTTTGCAAGAACCGAACCTCGGTAAAACAAATCACCGTGTCATCCACCTCATTTGCTTGTGATTTGTTTTCGCCCTCTCTTTCGGACTCGTTTATATTTCTAACACTAACCCCAGCTTGTAGTTGTGCTTAAAGTTTCTAAATTTCAGATTCGCCCTATTCACCCCCCTCTAGGCGACTTCCAATTGGTATCAGAGCCCGGTGCTTCATTAGAGCCTAACTGCTCGAAGTGATGTCGGGAGATCACGCCAAGAAGGAGATGGTGATCGGTGAGAAGCCCGCCACAAGCCACGGGAAGGCTCCATCAAGGGAGTCCGGCAACAAAAAGAAGGAGGGATCCCCTTCACGCATTAGGATGCACAAGAGTGGCGAGAAGAAGAAGAAAATGAAGAAAGTGGTCTACTACGAGACCGACTCTTCATCGCCCTCTACATCTGGATCCGACGCCGTGTCCATCACTTCTAAGCGCCAAGAGCGCAAGAAGTATAGTATGATTCCCCTACGCTACCCTCGCATTCCTAGACATACTCCATTACTTTCGGTCCCATTAGGCAAACCACTAACATTTGACGGTTAAGATTATTGTAGGTGGAGTGATATGATGAGATAGCACCTAACCTCACTCCACAAAAGCATATGGGATGTTGTTGAGTTTGGAGTATAGGTACCATCCATAGGGGATGAAGATTATGATGAGGACGAGGTGGCCCAAATCGAGCACTTCAACTCTCAAGCAACTACTATACTCCTCACCTCTCTAAGTCGAGAGGAGTATAATAAGGTGCAAGGGTTGAAGAGCGCCAAAAAGATATGGGATGTACACAAGACCGCGCACGAAGGAGATGAGGTGACCAAAATCACCAAGCGGGAAACGATCGAGGGGGAGCTCGGTCGCTTTATGCTCAACCAAGGAGAAGACCCGCAAGCCATGTACAACCAGCTAAAAACCTTGGTGAACCAAGTGCGCAATCTCGGGAGCTCCAAGTGAGATGACCATGAAATGGTCAAGGTTATTCTTAGATCACTCGTTTTTTTAATCCCACTCAAGTTCAATTAATTCGTGGTGATCCAAGATATAAACTAATATCTCCCGAGGAAGTGATAGGAAAATTTGTGAGCTTTGAGTTGATGATCAAAGGCTCCAAGAAAATCATCGAGCAAGGCGCCTCCTCCACACCCGATGTGCAACCCGTTGCATTCAAGGCAACGAAAGAGAAGAAAGAAGACTCTACACCTAGTAGGGTCCCCATCGATGCCTCCAAGCTCGACAATGAGGAGATGACGCTCATCATCAAGAGCTTCCGCCAAATCCTTAAGCAAAGAAGGGGGAAAAGACTACAAGTCCCGCTCCAAGAAGGTTTGCTACAAATATGGTAAGCCCAGTCATTTTATCGCTAAATGCCCTTTGTCTAGTGATAGTGATAGGGATAACGACAAAAAGGGAAAGAGGAGAAAAAAGAAGAGGTACTACAAGAGAAGGGCGGCGATGCCCATGTTTGCCAGGAGTGGGACTCCGACGAGAGCTCCATCGACTCCTCTTCCGACGAGGATGCCGCCAACATCGCCGTCACCAAAGGACTCCTCTTCCCCAACGTCGGCCACAAGTGCCTCATGGCAAAAGACGGCAAAAGGAAGAAGGTAAAATCTAGAGCTTCCACTAAATCTGCAACTTCTAGTGATGAGGCTAGCTCTAGTGATGATAAGAATGATTTGCTCACCCTTTTTGCCAACTTGAACATGCAACAAAAAGGAAAATTAAATGAATTGATTAGTGCTATTCATGAGAAGGATGAACTCTTGGATAGCCAAGAGGACTTCCTAATTAAAGAAAACAAAAAGCATGTTAAGGTTAAAAATGCTTATGCTCTAGAGGTAGAAAAATGTGAAAAATTATCTAGTGAGCTAAGCACTTGCCATGATGTTATTTCCAACCTTAGAAATGAAAATGCCAAATTAATTGCTAAGGTTGAGAAATCAAATGTGTGTGATGATTCAATTGACAATCTTAGAAATGATAATGCTAGTTCAATTGCTAAGATTGAAAAATTGAATGCCTCTCTTGCTAGCCTTAGAAATGAGAATGAAAGATTAATTGCTAAGACTAAGGAATTAGATGTTTGCAATGTTTCTATTTCCAATCTTAGAGATGAGAATGACATTTTACATGCTAAGATTGTTGAACTAAATTCTTGCAAACCCTCTACATCTACCGTTGAGCATGTTACTATTTGCACTAGATGTAGAGATGTTAACATTGATGCTATTCATGATCACATTGCTATGATTAAACAACAAAATGATCATATAGCAAAATTAGATGCTAAAATTGCAGAGCATGAGTTAGAAAATGAAAATTTTAAATTTTCTCGTAGTATGCTCTATAGTGGGAGACGCCCTGGCATTAAGGATGGCATTGGCTTCCAACAGGGAGGCAATGTCAAACTCAATGCCCCTCCTAAAAGATTATCTAACTTTGTTAAGGGCAAGGCTCCCATGCCTCAGGATAACGAGGGTTACATTTTGTACCCTGCCGGTTATCCCGAGCACAAAATTAGGATAATTCATTCTAGGAAGTCTCACTCTGGCACTAATCATGCTTTTATGTATAAGAGTGAGGCATCTAGTTCTAGGCAATCAACCCATGCTAAATTGCCTAGGAAGAAAACTCCTATTTCATCTAATGAACCCAACATTTCATTTAAGACTTTTGATGCATCATATGTTTTAACTAACAAATCAGGCAAAGTAGTTGCCAAATATGTTAGGGCCAAACACAAGGGCTCAAAGACTTGTGTTTGGGTACCCAAGGTGCTTGTTTATAATGTGAAAGGACCCAAGACCGTTTGGGTACCTAAGAACAAGGCCTAAATTTGTTTTGTAGGTTTATGCATCCGGGGGCTCAAGTTGGATCATCGATAGCGGGTGCACAAACCACATGACAGGGGAGAAGAAGATGTTCTCCTCCTATGAGAAAAACCAAGATCCCTAAAGAGCCATCACATTCGGGGATGGAAACCAAGGTTTGGTCAAAGGATTGGGTAAAATTGCTATATCTCCTGACCATTCTATTTCCAATGTTTTTCTTGTAGATTCTTATTACAATTTGCTTTCTGTTTCTCAATTATGTAAAATGGGCTACAACTATCTTTTTACGGATATAGGTGTTATTGTCTTTAGAAAAAGTGATGATTCAGTAGCATTTAAGGGAGTGTTAGAGGGTCAGCTATACTTGGTAGATTTTGATAGAGCTGAACTTGACACTTGCTTAATTACTAAGACTAACATGGGTTGGCTCTGGCACCACCGACTAGCCCATGTTGGGATGAAGAATCTTCATAAGCTTCTAAAGGGAGAGCACATTTTGGGACTAACCAATGTTCATTTTGAGAAAGATAGGGTATGTAGCGCATGTCAAGTAGGAAAGCAAGTTGATGTTCATCATCCACACAAGAACATCATGACGACTGACAGGCCACTGGAGCTACTCCACATGGATCTATTCGGCCCGATAGCTTACATAAGCATCGGCGGGAGTAAGTATTGTCTAGTTATTGTGGATGATTATTCTCGCTTCACTTGGGTGTTCTTTTTGCAGGAAAAATTACAAACCCAAGAGACATTGAAGGGATTCTTGAGACGGGCTCAAAATGAGTTTGGCTTAAGGATCAAAAAGATTAGAAGCGACAACGGGACGGAGTTCAAGAACTCACAAATCGAAAGCTTTCTTGAGGAGGAGGGCATCAAGCATGAGTTCTCTTCTCCCTACATGCCACAACAAAATGGTGTAGTGGAGAGGAAGAATAGAACTCTATTGGACATGGCAAGAACCATGCTTGATGAATACAAGACTTCGGGTCGGTTTTGGGCCGAGGTGGTTAACACCGCTTGCTACGCCATCAACCGGTTATATCTACACCGAATCCTCAAGAAGACATCATATGAACTCCTAACCGGTAAAAAGCCTAATGTTTCATATTTTAGAGTCTTTGGTAGCAAATGCTTTATTCTTGTTAAAAGAGGTAGAAAATCTAAATTTGCTCCTAAGGCTGTAGAAGGCTTTTTACTAGGTTATGATTCAAACACAAAGGCATATAGAGTCTTTAACAAGTCCTCTAGACTAGTTCAAGTTTCTGTGACATTGTGTTTGATGAGACTAACGGCTCTCAAGTAGAGCAAGTTGATCTTGATGAGCTAGATGATGAAGAGGCTCCATGCATCGCACTAAGGAACATGTCCATTGGGGATGTGTGTCCTAAGGATTCCGAAGAGCCTCCACAAGAACAAGATCAACCATCTTCCTCCATGCAAGCATCTCCACCTACTCAAGATGAGGATCAAGCTCAAGATGATGAAAATGAAGATCAAGAGAAGCCACCTCAAGAGGAAGACAATGATCAAGGGGGAGATGCTAATGATCAAGACAAGGAAGATGATGATGGTCCAAGACGACCACACCCAAGAGTCCACCAAGCAATACAACGAGATCACCCCGTGAACACCATCCTCGGCGACATTCATAAGGGGGTAACCACTCGATCTCGTGTTGCTCATTTTTGTGAACATTACTCTTTTGTTTCCTCTATTGAGCCACACAGGGTAGAGGAAGCACTTCAAGATTCGGATTGGGTGCTGGCGATGCAAGAGGAACTCAACAACTTCACGAGGAATGAGGTATGGCATTTAGTTCCACGTCCTAACCAAAATGTTGTAGGAACCAAGTGGGTCTTCCACAACAAACAAGATGAGCATGGTGTGGTGACAAGGAACAAAGCCCGACTTGTGGCCAAGGGATATTCACAAGTCGAAGTTTGGATTTCGGTGAAACCTATGCACCCGTAGCTAGGCTTGAGTCAATTCGCATTTTAATTGCCTATGCTACTTACCATGGCTTTAAGCTTTACCAAATGGACATGAAAAGTGCCTTCCTTAATGGACCAATCAAGGAAGAGGTCTACGTTGAGCAACCTCCCGGCTTTGAAGATAGTGAGTACCCTAACCATGCTTATAAACTATCTAAGGCGCTTTATGGCTCAAGCAAGCCCTGAGAGCATGGTATGAATGCCTAAGAGATTTTCTTATCGCTAATGGCTTCAAAGTCGAAAAAGCCTATCCTACTCTCTTTACTAAAACACTTGCAAATGATTTGTTTGTATGCCAAATTTATGTTGATGATGTCATATTTGGGTCTACTAACGAATCTACATGTGAGGAGTTTAGTAGGATCATGACTCAAAAATTCGAGATGTCTATGATGGGGGAGTTGAAGTATTTCTTAGGATTTCAAGTGAAGCAACTCCAAGAGGGCACCTTCATTAGCCAAACGAAGTACATTCAAGACATACTCACAAAGTTTGGGATGAAGGATGCCAAGCCCATCAAGACACCCATGGGAACTAATGGGCATCTCGACCTCGACACGGGAGGTAAATCTGTAGATCAAAAGGTATACCGATCGATGATAGGTTCTTTACTCTACTTATGTGCATCTCGACCGGATATTATGCTTTCCGTATGCATGTGTGCAAGATTCCAAGCCGATCCTAAGGAAGTTCACCTTAGGACCGTAAAACGAATCTTGAGATATCTAGTTTATACTCCTAAGTTTGGCCTTTGGTACCCCAAGGGATCCACATTTGATTTAATTGGTTATTCCGATGCTGATTGGGCAGGGTGTAAAATTAATAGAAAGAGCACATCAGGGACTTGCCAGTTCTTGGGAAGATCTCTGGTGTCTTGGGCTTCAAAGAAGCAAAATTCTGTCGCTCTTTCTACCGCCGAAGCCGAGTACATTGCCGCAGGCCTTTGTTGCGCGCAATTGCTTTGGATGAGGCAAACCCTTAGGGACTATGGTTACAAATTAACCAAAGTTCCTCTTCTAAGTGATAATGAGAGTGCAATCCGCATAGCGGATAATCCCGTTGAGCATAACCGCACTAAACACATAGCCATTCGGTATCACTTTTTGAGGGATCACCAACAAAAGGAGGATATCGAGATTTCTTATATTAACATCAAAGAACAACTAGCCGATATCTTTACCAAGCCATTAGATGAGCAAACTTTTACCAAACTTAGGCATGAGCTAAATATTCTTGATTCTAGGAATTTTGATTGATATTTTGCACACATAGCTCATCTATACCTTTGATCATCTCTTCTTTGCTAGACTAATGTGTTTGTCAAGTAAATTTCATACCAACTCATAGATTGAAAGGGAAAAGGAGTCTTCGGCGAAGACAAGGCTTCCACTCCACTCCATCGAATTATTCATCCTTCGCCGTCACTCCACTCTCCAATTTGGTATAATCTTCACTCATATATTATTTACCATAGGGGGAGAAAGTAATTAAAAGGGCTTATATTTCACTCATATGTATCCGTTTTTGGCGATTCATGCCAAAGGGGGAGAAAGTATTAGCCCAAATCAAACGGACCCCACCACCACCAATTTCAAAAATATACTCTTTCACATATGGATTAAGAAAAGATTTTTCAATTGGTATCTTATTTTTGATATAATTTCAAATTGGTATACCCTCTTCAAAATTAATATCTAAAACCCTCTTGAACACTAAGAGGAGGATTTCATTAAGGGGGAGTTTTGTTTAGTCAAAGGAAAAGCATTTGAAATAGGGGGAGAAAATTTCAAATCTTGAAAATGCTTCTCAAAATCTTATTCATATACCTTTGACTATTTGCAAAAGATTTTTGAAAAAGACTTTCCAAAACATTGCAAAACAAAACAAGTGGTGCAAGCACGGTCCAAAATCTTAAAATATAAGAAATCCATCCATGCATATCTAGTAGAAATAATTATTGGTTTCATTTCAAGCAACCTTTGCACTTCCATTATGCAAACTAGTTCAATTATGCACTTTTATATTTGCTTTGGTTTGTGTTGGCATCAATCACCAAAAAGGGGGAGATTGAAAGGGAAATAGGCTTACACCTTTTCCTAATTGATTTTGGTGGTTGAATTGCCCAACACAAATAATTGGACTAACTAGTTTGCTCTAGATTATAAGTTCTACAGGTGCCAAAGGTTCACAAAAAACCAATAAAAAGACCAAGAAAGGGTTCAAATAAAGAGAGCAAAAGACAACCGAAGTGTGTCCTGGTCTGGCGCACCGGACTGTCTGGTGTGCCACCGGACAGTGTCCGGTGCACCAGGGAACCCAACTCTGAACTTGCCACCTTCGGGAATTCTGGGAGCCACTCTACTATAATTCACCGGACTGTCCGATGCGTCAGCGGAGTAATGGCTACACAGCGCCAACGGTCGTCTGCAAGAACAATAAATGCGCTACAGTGCGCGCCTGCGCGCGCAGAAGTCAGGACAGGTGCCAGAAGGCGCACCGGACAGTGAACAGTGACTGTCCGGTGCACTACCGTACTGTCCGGTGGCCCAGATGTCAGGAGCTCCAACGGTCAGAACCCAACGGCCGGGTGACGTGGCTGGCGCACCGGACAGTGTCCGGTGGCGCACCGGACTGTCCGGTGCGCCATGCGACAGCAGCCTCCACCAACGGCTCCTTTGGTGGTTGGGGCTATAAATACCCCCAACCACCCACCATTCATTGCATCCAAGTTTTCAGCCTTCACACCTCATACAAGAGCTATAGCATTCAATACAAGACACAAACAAAGAGATCAAATCCTCTCCCAAGTCTGGAATCACTCCAACCAAATTAGTGACTAGAGAGAGAGACATTTGTGTTCATTTGAGATCTTGCGCTTGGATTGCTTTTCTTCTTCATTCTTTCTTGATTCCAACTCAATTGTAACCAAGGCAAGAGACACCTATTGTGTGGTGGTCCTTGTGGGGACTTAGTGTCCCGTTTGATTGAGAAGAGAAGCTCACTCAGTCTAAGTGATCGTTTGAGAGAGGGAAAGAGTTGAAAGAGACCCGGTCTTTGTGACCACCTCAACGGGGAGTAGGTTTGCAAGAACCGAACCTCGGTAAAACAAATCACCGTGTCATCCACCTTATTTGCTTGTGATTTGTTTTCGCCCTCTCTTTCGGACTCGTTTATATTTCTAACGCTAACCCCGGCTTGTAGTTATGCTTAAAGTTTCTAAATTTCAGATTCGCCCTATTCATCCCCCTCTAGGCGACTTTCAACCGGCCACGGCTATTTCCACACCCTAACGACCCAAACTGCACTAGACTAGCGCTACGCGACGACCGTCGATGGGCGAAATCAACCGTAGGTTGCTTATGAAAGATGGGGAGGTCGTTGATGTAGTCCACGGTGTGGCGCGGTTGACGGTGGTATGCCCACACCAGAGAGAAATTGGCGCCGATGCAGCGGAGTCCTCTCCCATGCGAGCGCAGCACCACACTCCCCACACCCCGACGATTCTCCGGTGTGTGCTCCAGGGACAGAACACCGGCGAAGGTGTGGATTCACGGTGCTCCCAGTTCCGCCCTAGTTCCGATTCACCACACGTTGCGCTCCCTCACGGATTTGTGTGTAATCGGTAGATGCAACTGGGGAAAAGGGATGCAGGTGATCTGCGCACGGCTTATTAATCGGCAAGGCGGTGATGGGGGGTCGTGGCTGGATATGCGCGAACGGCCCGAGGTCTTCAATTCGCCCCCGCCATGCGTGGAGTTCCGTTGCAAGGGATGCTCCTGACCGCGTGGCCCATCGGATTGAGAAAGCGTGAATGCACCAGCGACAGCAGCTGACGCGTGAGTCGAGCGAAGGAAACGGCGAGGCTGACAGCGGGCCCGCCCTATCGACGCACGCAGGAGATATAGGCCATGCGGGATTAGAGGGAAAATGGGCCGCCAGAGTGGATGTGGCCCAACACGAGTTTCATCTTTTTCTTTTCTTTTTCTTTTTCTTTTTCTGTTTTCTCTTTTAATTTCTTTAGATCTCAAATTTCAAATTCGAATTTTGTTGTGAGTTTCACTTATACACAAACTCAAATACTGGTCTAAAATAGTTTCTTTATTTATTTATATATTTTTTTCTCATTTGTATAGTACTTTCTTCTCTTTTCTAAATTCTAGAATTTCTTTTAGATTTTAAATTCCACTTTGGACTTTAATATATTTATTCCCATATTATTTTTATATTTATCACAAAATGCACACAAAATACGGTCCAACATGATGCATAATTTAGTGGCATATCTTTTACTAGTTATTTGTTTTTAAATATGGTGTTCACATGTGATGGTAAATAGATACAACACACACATAAAGGAAATAACTTTTCTCCTTTTATATTATCTCTCATAAATTGGGTATTACAACTACACATAATGTTTGTAGGTTTGTAATGTGCACCTAAGTGTAGGAGTTGCTTGAAACCCTTAGTTGCATTAACTCAGGACTCCTTTTTGAGATGGATACTAGTATGCTAGGTCGAGTAGCTGCTTTGCTAATTAAGAATCTCGGTAGAAGTCGAGTGATTTTTCTAGCACTCGGGTGAGGTCAGGAATTGATTGTATTCATCTTGATAACGAGATCTATGATGGTCTATGGACTTCGATCCAGGGTGGATGCCTTGTCTATGAGACGGAAATGGAATTAAGGATTAATGTGTGGATACCTGAGTCAAGCGTTCGAAAGTACTAAACACATGTAGAGAAATATGGTAACCAGTAAGCCTAGTACCTGAGTGAAGCCAGGCGCGGACTTTCCCCCTCACTTGTTCTAAGACGAGGTCTCCCATGCTAGCTATGGTGGATGCAACTGCAGCCACTGCAAGGTAGCAGCCGAGGTCAGTGGGGCATTGCATGCCAAGGCGGTGAGTCCTGGCCGCGAACGGGGAATCGATGGGGACGACTGATATGTGTGGGGACGGAGTGCCCCTACATGTCGTGTGTTTAGGTTTACCTTGCAAGGTTCAAACTTGATTCGAATCGTCTGCTTCTCGCAGCTAATGAGACTGCTTGACCCCTTGTACTGCATAGAGTAAAAAGAGAAACGAGGTTTTACTTGAGATAACATGTTGATTGTACTAAATGATTGTTACTATGTCTGCTTTGAAAGGAGCAAACCTAGCTAAATTAAATATGCTAGAACTAGAAAAGCTAAAATTGTTTTAGACTCAGCTAGTGCTTTTGGCAAACCAAACACCTCAGCCAAACACTGCATGGTCTAGAGGTAGAGGAGTAGACTCCTCACACCGGGTAAGTCTAGCTGAGTATTAGTATACTCAGCCTTGCTTGTGGCATATTTTTTTCTAGGTACGCTATAGGATATGGTTGATGGTGTGACTTGGCCTTCCACCCTGCCACCGGGTTGGACGGTTGAGTGGGATGCTACCTCGACAGGAGAGGACCATGAGGAGTAGTGGGCTAGGCCTTGCCCTATTCCTCTATATCGACGTTATCGACTATCCGCTGCATTTTAATTACGAACTTGTTATCTTTTATCAAAAACTCCGATTTATGTAATAACTCCAGTACCTTAATTTGTGGTTTCATGTTTATTATATTCCCTCTGTGCCTCACCTTCGTTTGAGCTAGTGGTATTCGATCCTTGGTAAGTGGCTTGATCGGACTAGATCCAAGGAACTGACGGTATATTCCGATTTAAGTGCGTCATTGCCTCTACGGCAGGACATGGGCACTTAGGCTAGAATAATTTGGGCGGTTCCGCCACAGCTGGTACCGAAGCAAATACCATTACAAAGGAATCAATAAGTCATGAATGCCGACTTTTCAAAAATAAAACTTTGCGTAGAAACCAGTGTTGGGATCGTCAGGACTAGAATGCTAGACCCAGGACGAAAAGCCTTAGTAATAGTAGGAAAAATAGGTGGCTATATATGTAGGCCCTATAGGCCAACCTTAGAATAGTAGGGATGCCATAGAAGCACCCCTCTGATCGGTGAGAAGACGTTCTTTCCAGCATGCATGCATCATAAATTAAGAAGCTAAGGAAAAACACATCTAAGTATGAATGTAACAAACATGGTTAATATTGAATAACGAAATGAGTAGATGAATCTAATTTAACCCACCTCCTTTTAACAACCCGGGCACATATTTTTTTTCTCTTTTCCACTACCATGACACTTACATCTAACCCTCTTTCACAAATGACTTCACCCACCCCCATCAATGGAGGAGACACTCATTTCAATTTTGACTACCTTACCCATGAGGGTTTTCCCTCCATCTTGTGGGAGGTGCTTTGCTCCGCTAGTTACCCTACACCCCCGCTGTATACGGTGCAGCTCTACGAGGAGCATCGAGTACCACGTTGTCGGGTTTGGCTAACCTTGGAGTCTCACCCTCTGCAGCCGGGTTGGCATTCCCTTGACTCCGAGACTATCGGGTTCAGGGCGGACGACACCACTGAGGCCGCAGCGCTGAAAGCCCTGACAACCTTCTGCGGGTATCATCCCTTGGAGATGGTGATGCACCCACTGGGACTCTTCCCCACCGAGAAGAGGGATGACCCCATGTGGTGCAACAAAGTGAGCCACGTGAAGGACGTGTGGGCCAAGCATCCTGACCAAGTTGGGAGGATCACTGTTTAGTGTAACAGCGCACTGTATCGCCTACAGGCCCTGCAGATTGACGCCATAGCACACCTCATTGATCTTGCTCAGGCTACTAAGATCACTCTCGATAGTTGAGAGGACTTCGTGGTCAACTTGTCTTTAGAATTTGGTGGAGAAAGACCTGCAGGTGGAATAGCTAAGCCAGCGCATCGCGACCTTAGAGCAGCAGGTGGAAATTCGGGATAACAATATTGATATCCTAGAAATCCTGCTCCATGATGTGCAGGAGGAACTTGAGGAAGCCAATGACCACCTAGAAATGCACCACCAGGATGTGGAGGCAAATGAGGTAGGAAGCGAGGGAGAGGAGGATCCCGAGGAATTAGAGCCAGCTCCAGGTCCAAATGCGACTCCCTCCGGAGTACCCCCTTCACCCGCATCCAACGTTGCCTCCACCACTCAGGATTGACGGGTTAGTTCGACACATTAGGAGGACAGGAACCCACACGAGCTTAGTTTGGTATCAGATTTTGGGACTAGGCTTACGGGTGAATCCCCCAAAAATGTTGTAATCCAGGGAAAACTTTTATGAGCAATGAAAGGAATGCAGTCATGTTATCCTCGTTTGATTCCCTATTATGTTATGTCATTTTCTCCATATGATGTAAAGAATATTGCTCGAAATCGTGAGTCGAGGTAACAATGGAAAAAATTTCTGTTTTCAGATGGCAGCCAGGCAGCGTCGCTGGCAGAATGAGCAGATTCCCCCACCACCTCCTCCAGCTCCCACGATGCAGGAGCTAATAGCTCAGCAAAATGAGATTCTGCGGCAGCTGGTGCAGCGCCAGCCCCACCCTCAGCAGTATGGTGGAGGCATGCAGCAACGTCCTCCGGCCGTGGCAACGTACCAGGAATTCTTCAGCAAGCAACCGCCTTTGTTCACCAAAGCAGAGGACCCCACTAGACGCCGACGTGTGGCTAAGGGTTGTGGAGTCAAAGTTCCCACTCCTCACAGGAGATTGCCCTGATGACACAAAGACCCGTTTCGCCACACAACAGCTTCGTGGACCTGCTAGGACATGGTGGGACCATTTCCGCGCCATGTTATCTGCTGACCACGTGGTGACATGGGAGGAATTCAAGACAGCTTTTAAAGGGCACCATATTTCAGCAGAAATTCTGGATCGCATGCTCAATGAGTTCTTGGCCTTGACTCAAGGAACACGCACTGTGTTACAGTATGCCCAGGCCTTCAACGACCTGTGTCGTCAGTATGCGGGTTATCATGCAGATTCATATGAGAAGAAGAGAGACTGTTTCCGTAGGGGACTTAACACCAAGCTTTGTGAGCACCTCAACACTGTTCGTGCTGACAACTTCAATGAACTAGTCAACCTTGCCATATCACAGGAAGACTGTATTGTAGCTCACCGGGCAGAAAAGAAGAGGAAGGCCCCAATATCAGCAACTTCAGCTCCACCCCAAAGGTTCCAGATTGTCTCCAATAGTCAGAGCAGAGGATTCTAGTAGCAAGCAGGAAGATGGGTCATCAGGCCGCTGCAGTAGCAGCAGGCACCCAACAGTTTCCCTACTCCCGCTCTAAGGAACAATCAGCCTCAGCAACAACAGCAACAATAGTTTTGCCACGAGAATGGGAACAAATGCTTCATGTGTGGTAATATAGGCCATTATGCCAAGAATTGCCCATGGAATCAGCCAAGGCAGATCCCAGCACCCAACCAAGATAGAAGAAGGAAGCAGAAAGTGCAAGTCAGGCAAGGGAAGCTCAACTTCACTACTCTAGAGGAGTTGCCTGAAGGAGTGCCCGTCATGACTGGTATTTTTCTGTTTTTCATCAACCTGCATTGATTCTATTTGACTTTGGTGCATAGCATAGCTTCATTGGCCATAAGTTCAGTGTCAAATGTCAGCTACCCTTCTGTCATACCCGAGGGTCCTTCATGATTGCAACGCCGGGAGGCAGGGTTGCAACGAATCAATTAAATCAAAGTGTACTCATCTAGCTGAGAAGCAAAATCTTCAAATCTACACTTCTGATTTTAGGGTTAGAGAATGTAGATATCATTATGGGAGCTAACTGGATGACTCAACACCGGGTGGTGTTGGATGTAGCTGCCAGAACTCTAGACATCTGTTCTCCTACCTTCGAAGACCTTACGTTGTACCTGCCTAGCCAGGAGACCGCACAGTCATGTGCTTTCTCCATGATAGAACTACCCTTGAAGAAAATCCTAGTGGTCTATGATTATGTAGATGTTTTTCCTGATGAGTTGCCAGGAATGCCACCAGATCGGGATATCGAGTTTGCCATCAAATTGCAACTGGGAACGACACCTATTTCCAAGATGCCCTACCGGATGCCACCCGCTGAGTTGGCAGAATTGAAGAGACAGCTGCAAGAATTGTTGGACAAGGGTTTCATCTGCCCAAGTACTTCACCTTGGGGATGTCTAGCCTTGTTCATGAAGAAGAAGGATGAAAGCTTGAGGTTATGCATAGATTACCGCCCACTCAATGCGGTGACTATAAAAAACAAGTATCCTTTGCCTAGTATTGATGTTCTTTTCGACCAATTGGTCGGAGCCAAGGTGTTTTCCAAAATGGATCTTCGCTCATTAGATCAAGATACGAGCAAGTGATATTGGAAAGATTGCCTTCTCAACCAAATATGGGTTGTATGAGTATTTGGTGATGTCGTTTGAGTTAACAAATGCACCCGCATACTTCATGTATCTGATGAATTTAGTCTTCATGCCTTAAATGGACAAATTTATGGTGGTTTTCATCGATGATATCTTGGTGTACTCAAGAAACAAAGAAGAGCATGCTGGTCATTTGCATGTAGTGCTCCAACATCTAAGAGAACACCGCCTTTATGCCAAATTGTCAAAGTGTGATTGCTGGCTAAAGGAGATTAAATTCTTGGGTCACACTATCTCTCAAGATGGCATAGCCGTTGATCCGGATAAGGTGCAAGAGGTGATGAATTGGAAACCACAGACAACTGTCTGGTAGATTCGAAGTTTTGTGGGATTGGCCGGGTATTATCGACGATTCATTCCATGTTTCTCTCGAATTGCGAAGCCCATGACAGAATTGGTGAAGAAGGGAGCAAAATTCTAATGGGGTCAGTGTCACACCCGGTTTTAAGGAACAAAGGTGGGTGCATCTCATACATGCACCAAAGAAGACAACATATATAATAACAGAGTGTATAGAGATAAATGTCGCAATATAATCAGAGTATTTATTACATAGCGGAAGTCTTACAAAATAAAAGATAAATATAGATCAAACTAAAGTCCATCCTTGGCGCCAATAAGTCAACTGGGAGATGCCACCTAGATCGAATCGAACTCCTCGATGTGTGGCTCCTCTTGAACCACCTGTTCTTCTCCTGTGGAGGGGTGTGAGACAAGGGTGAGCTCAAACATGTTCATCGCTCAACAAGTTCTGGGAAAAATGTGGCATAAACTCACCAAAGGTGGGAGTTCATGTGAAGTGTAAGGTTGATCAACAAAATAAAGGTTGAAGCTGAGCATTGCTTTTATAAGTTGGTCAATATTTTATTAGCAGTTACTAAGTGTAAGTAAATACCAAATCATAATAAATATTAGAACAAAATTAATAAATAATCCCATGCAATGCAAATGAAAAATTGAATTTAAGTTACTTAAATTAATCATGTGAGTGTCCGAGTCGCTCATGACCGTGAGCACGGCTAGTATACCAGTTTTACACTCTGCAAAGGTTGTACCCTGTACCCACAAGTCATGTATCCCATGTCGCCAGGGTTTGCAAGGCCCTTAGACACTACCGAGGTGAATAGCTAGGGATCCACTACGAGGCCTTTACAAAGTTCCACTAGCTTCCGGAAACCCACTACAGTTATGGGAAGAGTACTTGCAAGAATCTCTCGTCTGACCGCCATCGCAGCAAAATCAACCTGAGAACCTCCCTGCATGCAACTCCCCTACTGCCCTTGCCCCTTTCGGGTAAGGTAGTCTTCCACTAGCTTTACTAATTAGTTAGCCAAGGGGTCCCATTCCTCCCTTGTGGTGGCACGTTTTCCTGGGTGGTTCTCCGTGTTCCCATTAACATAATGATCTTATCATGAACATAAATAACATAACAAAATAATAGGAACATGGATATAATGAAATATTAACCCAAAACCATGTAAAGAAATAGCATAACTACCCAATGATTCAGGGATAAACAAGGTAAAAAGATAAACAGTCTAGGGTGACCTATTGGGTCCCATCAAAATTAAACCTATGCATGAATAAGTGATAATAAAGAACATTATTGGGTAACAAAAGTGGTCAAAGGCACAACTTGCCTGGGACTTGAGATTCTAGGTACCAGGATGATCCACAGATTCTCGTGACCTCACTGCTAGTGATAGCAATACAAACAAACATTGTATATACAAAATTAACATCACACCAAACATAAGATCATACTGCATAATAATAATCTACGCGTTGTTACGAGATCGTGGGTTCGAGAACTAATAAGATCGGAGTCATGGTTAATGAGTTATTATCTATGGAAGATCTATGTGATTAAAATATTAAACTAAATTAAGAATTGGTTAGGATAAATCATATGAGAGGTTATTCTATAAATAATTATCTCAACTTTAATCTGAGTTATAAATTTACCATAAATTATATTTTGGTAGATAATGATGAGCACATTAACAAGACTAACCAACATAAGTAAATAAAGATCTAATCATAAAATAATGAGACATGGTATAATATATGTTGTTATGGCATAGTAAATATTTATACGAGACTAACACAACTTGAACGGATCAAATCAGAGCTACGGATTGTGAGTTATAAATTTCCGAAGGTTTTATTTATTTGATACGAGATTAATTAAGAGATAAATTTTAATATGTTTTTCATGTCAAAACAGAGGCACTAGGTAATAGATAATATTATTACAAAATTATAGAAACAGGAATGGATCATTTTGGACTTGATATGACTTTTCTAGGAATTAAACACGTTTTTATAATTATTTTTGTATTAAAAATCATTTTCTTAATCAATTTCTATAGTTTTCCTATTCACTGGACCGCGCACAGAATTCCTGAGAAGCGAACGGTGCAGCATGTAAATTGCTCCTAGACTCTGGCTAATCCCGCAGTGGACGGCGGGTTAATATAACAAAAGGGAAGGGGTTCTTTTAGAAAATATGAACGATGAAAGGGTATCGGGCGGTTCGAGTCGTGCGATCATAGATGGAGGGCTAAGATTAAATCGTCCTCGACCTGAACCGATACGCTTTATGGACCATCTGATCCAAATCCTAGGGCTCAGATCAGATTATCCATCACTGAACCGGTACATCATTTTAGTCGTCGGATAGTTGATCCACGGCTCCAATCTAACAGCGCGAAAGGATATATACTAATCTGATCTGAGCCGCCCGCTGCTCATCCAACGGTCGAGCGACATTCCCCCAACCTGGATGCTAGCCAACGACGACGTCGGTCACCCCGGCGGCGGCCATCGCCGGCGAAAACCACTAACGGCATAGGCACCCTAAAACTACGCCCTGAATGATGTTTCACGCAATAGGGACGAATATAAGTATAGGGGAAAGACCCATACCGCGAAACACGTCATGCTGCGCCCTGCCCACGGAGGTGTGCGGATCCGCGACGACGCTATTACTCCAGTGAGCGATTAACGGCGCCGAAGGCAGTAATTCCCCCCGGAAGCCGGTCCGAGAGCACCCGCACGCACCGATGCTTATCCCTGGTCTCCCAATTCCTCGGATTGTCGACGTCAATGGGCAATTGAGGTGGCCGCGATTTCACTCCCTCGCGGTGATGTCTGGCGGCGGTGTGCAGATAGGGGAGAGCCAGGGGTCTGGCATAGATATTTTATAGGTCGGGGATCCCGCACCCGAAGGCTCCCAACTGGACTCGGTCCCCACAATTGCCGTGGTTGTTGCCACGAATCCCGCATCGCGCGCCGACCAATTTGCGGGTTCTGTTGCGCCCTGGACAAAGAAGCTGACACAGGGGGTCCACCAGCCAGCATCAGATGCTCGGAGTGAGTCTTGCACGGAACCAAGCGACTGGTGAGCGGGCCCCAGACGTCCACGGCATGCAATGCACAAGCGCGCCCGTGCGATCGGCCACTGGGCCATCTTTGTCAGTGCGAGCGGCGCGCGGGGTGCGGATTTAGGACTTGGGCCGCACGGTATAAAAGGGGAGCTGGGCTGAATGGGAGTGTCGCCGGCCCATTTAGGTTAGGCTTTTTTTCATTTTCCATTTTGTTTTATTTTGAATTTCCCTTACTAAATTCAAACCTACTATTTGAATTAGAATTTGGTTTGCGGATTTCACAGATCACAAAGATACCAGTTTTAGAAATATATTTATATTTATATTTTCTTTTATATTTTATACTCCTTTTCTTTTCTTTCCTTCTTCTTGATTATTTCTCCTTGTCAAATATTCAAGTTAGTCTTTATATTTATAATTTGTTTATTATTTTATTCATGTTGTTGTGACTACTATTGAGTGCACAAACAATTAAAAGCCAACATAATGCACAATTTAGTGATGTGTCTTTTATTAATTATTTATTTTAAATGAGGTGTTCACATGTGATGATAAGTATAGATCACAAAAATCTTGAGCTCTTCTCTATTTTCACTATTTACATTTTTGGGTATTACAAATCCTACCCCCCTTAACCGAAATCTCGTCCTCGAGATTTTTAAGAAAAGGGTGTATACCTATGTTATCTCAAAACATATGCTGAAACAAAATTTCAGCATGATGCATAATTTATTTGCAACACATGGGGTCAAATAGACCTTATTATTCCTCCTAAAACAATATCATACCAACTACTAACTAAAGTAGCATCTAACTAAAATAGTAATATATATATATATATATATGTAGCTTGGCGGAGCTGGTGGTGGTGGTGGAGGTAGTGGGCGTTGTTCTTGTTGTCTTTCCAACTGTGCTTGCCTTATTTCTCGACGTATCTCCAGCCGGTCCTGACATATTTTCTAGGGTTCTTGTCTTATCTGATTTTGCATTTCGGAAACTATGTTTGCCATTTGTTGTATTACCATCATCTGGGCAGCAACCACTTGATCGATTCCAACTGGTGGAGGATCTGGAGGATTCATTTCTACTTGCTGCTGCCTGATAATCTTTCCTTCCTGGTATTGACCATCGAAGTTAGAGACATAAGATAAAAATAGTTTTGCAAGGTAGAACGAATAGGCTAGTAGCTGGTTATGAACTGAAGATTCTTTGACGTGGCTTAATCCATTGTTTTATATCAAGCTTGGGGTAACTAGTTGTATAAGATGAATATCCAAGGTTAAAATAGAATTTGTCAAGATGAGATAAACTATATGGTGTAGGTCAAAAACTTGTTTGACATTTGGTGGGGACAGATAGATTATGCCATTCATCATGACTCTATGGGTTGGGTTAGCTCTTATACTCACGGTTAAGTTGGTCTACACCTGGCTAGAAGGGTCCAAGTACCACTAATATGTTTAAGCAGACCACAATGGATTAGATCACACTAGATTCCATAATCCAATTTAAGAATACCATTTAGTTGAGCATATCATCTTTATTAAATTCTAATATATATTTTTTTATCTCAGTGGAACTTCCAATTAGTATATATTTTTATACCCCTAAAATTTTCATGCCATTAACAGGTGTGGTATAAAAACAAGGGTACATCATGTTCTAACTATTAGGTGAGTGTTGACATAGAATGAGTGTACTATGACATAATCGAGCTTCCTTTGGGGGTCTGAATTATGTACCATCAGTCGTGGTGTTAGATGCCATTATTAGTTGGGATAACAATTGTGGGTATATGGGGTAGGTAGAGTGAACAGAGTTTTACTTTGCTTGTAAGATAAATGGGTTCGACAACCTATAACATAGGCTAGGTCGTGGTTTCATGGACGAGTTGGTCTAAGACACCAATTCAGATTTAAAACCCATTTATAGGATTATGGTCTAATCCATGTTACTAGTACTAAATAACTTGTTTAAGTAACTTCTTTTAGATTAGATCATATCAGATTAGGTAGGATCTAGGTTAGATTGGATATAACTAGATTAAACTAGTTTAAGTTAAATAGATCTACTAGGGTAGGATACCTATTATTAGGATATGTTAGAATCTTTTGAGATAGGAGGGATTATATGGTGTAGGTAAGTCAGAATCTCTGTCGGTTAAAACAGAGGGGTTATGCAACTATCGGGTGGTTAACGTAGTTGCATATGGCCAGGTTGGACCAAGACTCCAATTTAGGTCAAAACATATTTATAAGAGTAGGATCCAATCTTAATTTACTAGTATTATCTAACATGTTTGTCCATTAGATTAGATCTGATCAGATTAGATGGGACCAGAATTAAATTGGTGTAATCAGATTAGACTAGCTAAGATTTACTTAATTTATTTTGGAATAGATCATGTTTGTTACACTATTATGAGATAAGCAAAGTAGTTGGGATAAGTATACATACTAGGACAAGATAAATTTATAAGAATATGATAGAATCTTTTGAGATTAGTTAGATCTATTGGGATAAGATGAAAATCTTTTCGAGATGAGATGAATCTATTAAGGTAAGAGAGAGTCTTTCAAGATAAGATGGATCCATTAGGCTTGGTATATGCTAATGGGGTATTCTTAGTTGGTCTAGTTTATCTTATAAATAATTAAAGAGGATAATTTTTTTAACACAATATGAACCTATATGATGAAGACATCCACACTACTGATGCATCTATACCAATACAAGTACCAATTTCTGGTCCCATTACTCGCGCTCGTGCTCGTCAACTCAACCATCAGGTGATTACACTCTTGAGTTCATGTCCATCATATTTAGACCATGGAGACCCGTGCACTCTTGTTTTGCTTAGGAATCAGGGAGAAGACCGAAAGGGAAAAGGATTTGAACATGCTGGATTCGGACTGCAGAAGAACACCAACTTGTGACGGTCACCACGGTCAGATGCGGGCTCGGATTGGAATGTTTAAGCACAACGTGGAAAGCTTATCAAGTCTACTTTCATATGGATCCGGAATTATAGTCATATCTGTTCTGAGGCCGCCGTAATCATTGTTTTCTTACCGAAACATTTCCTGCCTTTTCTGCCCATGGTGCTGCGTCACCCTATTTTGGCCCAATGGGTCGTGTATCAAGTTAGGTCCATTAGGGATGCATCCTAGGGTTGCAGCACGACCCCAACACCCTTGTGGTCGTCCTCCCATGTTTATAAACCCCCTAGCCGCCACCAAGAACAGCGGGTTTTGTTTAGATCAAGTTTAGCTCTCGCTACTTGCTTGCAAGCGCGCGTGCTAGTTCAGCCGCCCGTCTTCTTGTCTTCGAAACCCCACCATATTGGAGTTTGACTTTGAAACCTACATTTGGATCTGGTAATTCAGTACTTGTTCTACTTGTTCTTGCTAGTTCTTCGATTGCTTGCAGGACGAGTGCCCTAGTGGCCAGGGTGTCACGCTCCATAAGATCGTGACAGCCATAGGAGGTGGTGTATCGGTTGCTAAGGCGCAGCGTCTTTGGAAGGCTGTAGTCGGGCCGTGAACGTCGTCTCCTCCCCCAATCGAGTTATTCCACACCCTCTCATCGAAAGATCGGGCAATCACCCAACGGGTGCACATCAGTTGGTATCAAAGCAAGGTTTATCGGTGAGAGATTTACTTTTCTTCGCTGTTTTCTTATCTCCTATAGTCCAGAAAAAGCCAAAAAAATAGTAGATTAGTTTTACCGCAATCCTATAAACCATTGAGCATTTACTAGTACTACTTAGTTAGGGCTTGTTGAGTTTTTGGTTGCATCGGTTGTGTCGAGTTGCTGGTCTTAGTTTATTCCTTTAGAGTTTTGAGTTCTACCACGTTTTGGTCACCACGAGATCCACCATCACCAAAAACATCTCTGGTTCATTTTTGCCACCACGGATACATATCATATCCGATTTGGAAGTTTAAATACAATCTGGAAAGCTTATCTTATCTTCTTTCCAACGGATCTGACCTTATCTCAAAATTCGTTCTGAGCGCTCCGCAATCATCGTAGAGATTTCTGGACTTTCTATATTAACAAGATTTGTTAAATCTGATTTAAAGGGGCTGTTAGCAATATCTTTATTGTTTTGGTTGTCATAGTGAAAAAAAAGGGTTTAGGCCCCTGCAAAAAAAAACAGAAGAAGAAGAAAAAAAAAGAATAGAAAAAGAAAAAAAAAGGAAAAGAAGAAGAAGGGGGCTGAATCTCTAAATCTGTTGTTTCTCTTTGTGCTGTGCTAGTTGTTCTTTTTCAGTGGCTACCTTTGTGACTAGGCTCACGTCTCTAGCCTGGTTTAGCCTAGGACCAGCACAGTACCACCGTTGAACGATTATTCAGCTTGCTTTTGTAACTAACGTGGTACTAGTGTATTCCTTGCTTCAGCCCACCTACAACTCTACATATTTCGACTACAGTTTGACAGGTCGTGTTGCTGCGGCACCGATACACTTATTCCACGGTTGCAGACTTGTTGGTTGCTGACCCCTCCTGTTGTGCAAGGTAAGAATTGGTAAGAGCTTGTGTGGCAGGTTGAGAGTGAGCGCCTTGCAGTAGCTACATCCTAATAGTTGTAGAGTTTTCATTCCTTCACGTTTTTTTTTCTTGTTGCCTCTGTTCGTCTAACCATGGCAGGATTGGAGGTTGATGATGCTTCTCGTAATATGCCACACTCTCCTCGCACCAAGGGTATCATACAACACTTTGTAAGGCTGGTGAAGACGCACACGGAAGGTCTTGATAATGACATGCAGGTGACGAATGAAAAGATGGGGCAATTGGAGGCCACACAGATCGACACAAACACCAAACTTGCAAATGTGGAAATGACAGTTGCTCATATTGACAAGAGCCTTGTCGCACTCTTGAGGCGGTTTGATGAGATGCATGCTAATATCAATGGTGGGCGTGATGAGGGCGCCGAAGGTAACTGGAATGACTATGTTGCTGATACTGAACAAGATGACCAAGAAGCACCTAATCGCCGGCGACTACGTACTAACCGTAGAGGTATGGGTGGTTTTCGCCGACATGAGGTACATGGTAATGATGATGCTTTTAGTAAGGTTAAATTTAAAATACCTCCTTTTGATGGTAAATATGACCCTGATGCTTACATTACTTGGGAGATTGCGGTTGATCAAAAGTTTGCATGCCATGAATTTCCTGAGAATGCGCGGGTTAGAGCTGCTACTAGTGAGTTTACTGAATTTGCTTCTGTTTGGTGGATAGAACATGGTAAGAAGAATCCTAATAACATGCCACAAACTTGGGATGCGTTGAAACGGGTCATGCGGGCTAGATTTGTTCCTTCTTATTATGCACGTGATATGTTAAACAAGTTGCAACAATTGAGACAGGGTACTAAAAGTGTAGAAGAATATTATCAGGAATTACAAATGGGTATGCTGCGTTGTAACATAGAGGAGGGTGAGGAATCTGCTATGGCTAGATTTTTGGGCGGGTTAAATAGGGAAATTCAGGACATCCTTGCTTATAAAGATTATGCTAATGTAACCCGATTGTTTCATCTTGCTTGCAAAGCTGAAAGGGAAGTGCAGGGACGACGTGCTAGTGCAAGGTCTAATGTTTCTGCAGGAAAATCTACACCATGGCAACAGCGCACGACTACGTCCATGACCGGCCGTACACCAGCACCAACTCCCTCGCCAAGTCGACCAGCACCCCCGCCTTCCTCCAGCGACAAACCACGTGCATCTTCCACAAATTCAGCAACCAAATCTGCCCAGAAACCCGCAGGTAGTGCCTCTTCAGTAGCCTCCACGGGTAGAACAAGAGATGTTCTGTGTTATCGATGCAAGGGCTATGGACACGTGCAGCGTGATTGTCCTAATCAGCGTGTTTTGGTGGTAAAAGACGATGGTGGGTATTCCTCTGCTAGTGATTTGGATGAAGCTACACTTGCTTTGCTTGCGGCTGATGATGCAGGCACTAAGGAACCACCCGAAGAACAGATTGGTGCAGATGATGCAGAGCATTATGAGAGCCTCATTGTACAGCGTGTGCTTAGTGCACAAATGGAGAAGGCAGAGCAGAATCAGCGACATACGTTGTTTCAAACAAAGTGTGTCATTAAGGAGCGTTCATGTCGTTTGATCATTGATGGAGGTAGCTGCAACAACTTGGCTAGCAGCGACATGGTGGAGAAGCTTGCACTTACGACCAAACCGCACCCGCATCCATATCACATTCAATGGCTTAACAATAGTGGTAAGGTCAAGGTAACCAAGCTGGTACGAATTAATTTTGCTATTGGTTCATATCGTGATGTTGTTGACTGTGATGTTGTGCCTATGGATGCTTGTAATATTCTGCTAGGTAGACCATGGCAATTTGATTCAGATTGTATGCATCATGGTAGATCAAATCAATATTCTCTCATACACCATGATAAGAAAATTATTTTGCTTCCCATGTCTCCTGAGGCTATTGTGCGTGATGATGTTGCTAAAGCTACCAAAGCTAAAACTGAGAACAACAAGAATATTAAAGCTGTTGGTAATAACAAAGATGGGATAAAATTGAAAGGACATTGCTTGCTTGCAACAAAAACTGATGTTAATGAATTATTTGCTTCCACTACTGTTTGCCTCATGTTGAATTTGCTTATAATCGATCATTGCATTCTACTACAAAGATGTGCCCATTTCAGATTGTATATGGTTTGTTGCCTCGTGCTCCTATTGATTTAATGCCTTTGCCATCTTCTGAAAAACTAAATTTTGATGCTACTAGGCGTGCTGAATTGATGTTAAAACTGCATGAAACTACTAAAGAAAACATAGAGCGTATGAATGCTAGATATAAGTTTGCTAGTGATAAAGGTAGAAAGGAAATAAATTTTGAACCTGGAGATTTAGTTTGGTTGCATTTGAGAAAGGAAAGGTTTCCTGAATTACGAAAATCTAAATTGTTGCCTCGAGCCGATGGACCGTTTAAAGTGCTAGAGAAAATTAACGACAATGCATATAGGCTAGATCTGCCTAGAGACTTTGGGGTTAGCCCCACATTTAACATTGCAGATTTAAAGCCCTACTTGGGAGAGGAAGTTGAGCTTGAGTCGAGGACGACTCAAATGCAAGAAGGGGAGAATGATGAAGACATCCACACTACTGATGCATCTATACCAATACAAGTACCAATTTCTGGTCCCATTACTCGCGCTCGTGCTCGTCAACTCAACCATCAGGTGATTACACTCTTGAGTTCATGTCCATCATATTTAGACCATGGAGACCCGTGCACTCTTGTTTTGCTTAGGAATCAGGGAGAAGACCGAAAGGGAAAAGGATTTGAACATGCTGGATTCGGACTGCAGAAGAACACCAACTTGTGACGGTCACCACGGTCAGATGCGGGCTCGGATTGGAATGTTTAAGCACAACGTGGAAAGCTTATCAAGTCTACTTTCATATGGATCCGGAATTATAGTCATATCTGTTCTGAGGCCGCCGTAATCATTGTTTTCTTACCGAAACATTTCCTGCCTTTTCTGCCCATGGTGCTGCGTCACCCTATTTTGGCCCAATGGGTCGTGTATCAAGTTAGGTCCATTAGGGATGCATCCTAGGGTTGCAGCACGACCCCAACACCCTTGTGGTCGTCCTCCCATGTTTATAAACCCCCTAGCCGCCACCAAGAACAGCGGGTTTTGTTTAGATCAAGTTTAGCTCTCGCTACTTGCTTGCAAGCGCGCGTGCTAGTTCAGCCGCCCGTCTTCTTGTCTTCGAAACCCCACCATATTGGAGTTTGACTTTGAAACCTACATTTGGATCTGGTAATTCAGTACTTGTTCTACTTGTTCTTGCTAGTTCTTCGATTGCTTGCAGGACGAGTGCCCTAGTGGCCAGGGTGTCACGCTCCATAAGATCGTGACAGCCATAGGAGGTGGTGTATCGGTTGCTAAGGCGCAGCGTCTTTGGAAGGCTGTAGTCGGGCCGTGAACGTCATCTCCTCCCCCAATCGAGTTATTCCACACCCTCTCATCGAAAGATCGGGCAATCACCCAACGGGTGCACATCACTATAAGTATAAGATAGATTCGTTTAAGTTAAGAGGGATCCATTAAAGTGTATCTATTTTAAATAGATCCCTCTTTAATGGATTATAATCCAAGTTGTTTAGTTATCTCATGAATTTTATTTATTTATATCTATACGTATATGTAGATGTAATTGTGGACATTACTCCGCAGCTCATCACACTCAATCAAAGATCCAAATTAGACAAGTACCATAAGAACAAACACTCAAGCGTATAGATACCTATAAAAATAGTTTTGTTTTTATTCCTAAGAGTAGGTCTTCTATTCCTAACGGTCACTTTAGGCACAGGATTTCCAAGTGTGAAATCCACATTTGCCTTTAGAAGGAAAAGGTATGAATAATCAGAGTAAAGCGGAAATAGATGAGAAAAGATTAAGATAAGTTTAGAAAAGAATTAGAGTAAGGTAAGTAGGTAAGGGTTTTGTCCATTTCTATCTAGGTTTTGTCCTACAGTTAACATTTCCTCTGATACCACTTCTGTCACACCCGGTTCTAAGGAACAAAGCCGGGTGCATCTCATACATGCGCCAAAAAAGACAACATATATAATAACATAGTGTACAGAGATAAATGTCACAATATTTATTACATAGCGGAAGTCTTACAAAATAAAAGATAAATATAGATCGAACTAAAGTCAATCCTTGGCGCCAATAAGTCAACTGGGAGACGCCACCTAGATTGAATCGAACTCCTCGATATGTGGCTCCTCTTGAACCACCTGTTCTTCTCCTGTGGGGGGTGTGAGACAGCAAGGGTGATCTCACTCATGTTCATCGCTCAACAAGTTGTGGGGAAAAATGTGGCATGAACTCACCAAAGGTGGGAGTTCATGTGAAGTGTAAGGCTGATCAACAAAATAAAGGTTGAAGCTGAGCATTGCTTTTATAAGTTGGTCAAAATTTTATTAGCAGTTACTAAGTGTAAGTAAATACCAAACCATAATAAATAATAGAACAAAATTAATAAATAATCCCATGCAATGCAAATGACAAATTGAATTTAAGTTACATAAATTAATCATGTGAGTGTCCAAGTCGCTCATGACTGTGAGCACGGCTAGTATACTAGTTTTACACTCTGCAGAGGTTGTACCCTGTACCCACAAGTCGTGTATCCCATGTCGCTAGGGTTTGCAAGGCCCTTAGACACTACCGAGGTGAATGGCTAGGGATCCACTACGAGGCCTTTACAAAGTTCCACTAGCTTCCGAAAACCCGCTACAGTTTATGGGAAGAGCACTTGCAAGAATCCCTCGTCTGACCGCCATTGCAGCAAATTTAACCCGAAAACCTCCCTGCATGCAACTCCCCTAATGCCCTTGCTCTTTCGGGTAAGGTAGTCTTCCACTAGCTTTCCTAATTAGTTAGCAAAGGGGTCCCATTCCTCCCTTGTGGTGGCACGTTTTCCCGGGTGGGTCTCCATGTTCCCATTAACATAATGATCTTACCATGAACATAAATAATATAACAAAATAATAGGAACATGGATATAATGAAATATTAACCCATAACCATGTAAAGCAATAGCATAACTACCCAATGATTCAGGGGTAAACAAGGTAAAAAGATAAATAGTCTAGGGTGACCTATTGGGTCCCATCAAAATTAAATCTATGTATGAACAAGTGATAGTAAAGAACATTATTGGGTAACAAAAGTGGTCAAAGGCACAACTTGCCTGGGACTTGAGATTCCAGGTACTAGGATGATCCAAAGATTCTCGTGACCTCACTACTAGTCGTAGCAATACAAAAAAACATTGTATATAAAAAATTAACATCACACCAAACATAAGATCATACTACATAATAATAATCTACACATTGTTACGAGATCGTGGGTTCGAGAACTAATAAGATCAGAGTCATGGTTAATGAGTTATGATCTATGGAAGATCTGTGTGATTAAAATATTAAACTAAATTATGAATTGGTTAGGATAAATCACATGAGAGGTTATTCTATAAATAATTATCTCAACTTTAATCTGGGTTATAAATTTATCATAAATTATATTTTGGTAGATAATGATGGGCACATTAACAAGACTAACCAACATAAGTTAAATAAAGATCTAATCATAAAATAATGTGACATGGTATAATAAATGTTGTTATTGCATAGTTAATATTTATACGAGACTAACACAACTTGAACGGATCAAATCGAAGTTATGGATTGTGAGTTATGAATTTCCGAAGGTTTTATTTATTTGATACGAGATTAATTAAGAGATAAATTTTAATATGTTTTTCATGTCAAAACAGAGGTACTAGATGATAGATAATATTATTACAAAATTATAGAAAGAGGAATGGATCATTTTGGACTTGATATGACTTTTCTAGAAATTAAACAAGTTTTTATAATTATTTTTGTATTAAAAATAATTTTCTTAATCAATTTCTATAATTTTCCTATTCACTAGACTGCGCACATAATTCTTGAGAAGCATAGGGTGCAGCGTGTAAATTGTTCCTAGACTCTGGCTAATCCCGGAGTGGACGGCGGGTTAATATAACAAAAGGGAAGGGGTTCTTTTAGAAAATGTGAACGACGAAAGGGTATCGGATGGTTTGAGCCGTGCGATCACAGATGGAAGGCTAAGATTAAATCATCCTCGACCTGAACCGATATGCATTATGGACCGTCCAATCCAAATCCGAGGGCTCAGACCAGATTATCCATCGCTGAACCGGTACAACATTTTAGCCATCGGATAGTCAATCCACAACTCCTATCTAATAACGCGAAGGGATATATACTAATCTGATCTCAGCCGCCCGCTGCTCATCCAACGGCCGAGCGACATTCCCCTAACCTCGATGCTGACCAACAACGGCGTCAGTCACCCTGGCGGCGGCCATCGCCGACAAAAACCACTAACGGCCCAGGCACCCTAAAACTACGCCCTGAATGATGTTTCATGCAATAGGGACGAATATAAGTATAGGGGAAAGACCCATACTGCGAAAACACACCGTGCTACGCCCTGCCCACGGAGGTGTGCGGATCCGCGATGGCGCTATTACTCCGGTGAGCGATTAACATTGCCGGAGGCAATAATTCCCCCCGGAAGCCGGTCCGAGAGCACCCGCACGCACCGACACTTATCCTTGGTCTCCTAATTCCTCGAATTGTCGGCGTCAATGGGCAATTGAGGTGGCCGCGATTTCACTCCCTCGCGGTGATGTCTGGCGGCGACGTGCAGATAGGGGAGAGCCACGGGGTCTGGCGTAGATTTTTTATAGGTCAGTAATCCCGCACCCGATGGCTCCTAGCTGGACTCGGTCCTTGCAATTGCCTTGGTTGTTTCCACGATTCCCGCTTCGCGCGCCGGCCAATTTGCGGTTTCCGTTGCGCCCTGGACGACGAAGCTGACACAGGGGGGTCCACCAGCCAGCGTCAGATCCTCGGAGTGAGTCTTGCGCGGAACCAAGCGGCTGGTAAGCGGGCCCAGACGTCCGTGGCACGCAATGCACAAGCGTGCCCGTGCGACCGGCCACTGGGCTATCTTTGTTAGTGCGAGCGGCGTGTGGGGTGCGGATTCAGGACTTGGGTCGCGCGGTATAAAAGGGGAGCTGGGCTAAATGGGAGTGCCATCGGCCCATTTAGGTTAGGCTTTTTTTTTTCATTTTTCCATTTTGTTTTATTTTGAATTTCCCTTTGTAAATTCAAACCTACTATTTGAATTAGAATTTGGTTTGCAGATTTCACAGATCACAAAGATACTAGTTTTAGAAATATATTTATATTTATATTTTATATTTTATACTCCTTTTCTTTCCTTCTTCTTGATTATTTCTCCTTTTTCAAATATTCAAGTTAGTCTATATGTTTCTAATTTGTTTATTATTTTATTCATGTTGTTGTGACTACTATTGAGTGCACAAACAATTAAAAGCCAACATAATGCACAATTTAGTGATGTGTCTTTTTATTAATTATTTATTTTTAAATGAGGTGTTCACATGTGATGATAAGTATAGATCACAAAAACCTTGAGCTCTTCTCTATTTTAACTATTTACATTTTTGGGTATTACAGTCAGAAATGTGAAGATGCGCCTTCCACACCTTGAGGCAACATATGACCACAGCACCTGTGTTAGCACAGCGTGACAACAACAAATCGTTTGATGTGTACTGTGATGCCTCTGGCACTAGACTGGGTTGTGTTTTAATGCAAGACAACCGAGTCATTGAAAATGTGGAGGCACTAAGACCTCATGAGCAGAATTACCCTACTCATGACTTAGATTTAGCAGCCGTGGTTCATGCATTGAAAATGTGGAGGCACTACTTGATGGGAACCCACTGCAGCATCTATACAGATCACAAGAGCCTCAAGTACATCTTTACTCAGGCTATTCTCAACATGAGACAGAGAAGATAACAAGAATTGATCAAGGACTACAACTTGGAAGTACACTACCACCCGGGGAAGGCCAATGTGGTAGCAGATGCCCTAAGTCGAAAGTCACAATGCAATTGTATGGTGATGGATTCTCGCATCAACACCCTATGTGATGAGTTGAGTAAGATGAGGATCGAAGTAATTCCTTCTGGTACCTTGTCTCCATCTCCATCGAGCCAACCTTGTTAGACCAAATTATTATGGCCCAACTCGGTGACATGGGAATACAAATCATCAAGGAGAACCTTAACCAGAAAGTGGGGAAGTATAAGTGCTTTCGCCAAGACAGCAAGGGGATACTATGGTTTTAAGGACCTCAAACAGAAAATCTTCGATGAGGCTCACCTCTCCAAATTCTTCATGCACCCGGGAAGCACCAAGATGTACGATGATCTGAAGCCCCTGTAATTGGTGGACCAGGATGAAAAGGGAGATAGCCCAATATGTATCGGAATGTGACACATGTTAGAGGATAAAGGCAAGCCACTTAAGATCAGCTGGTGCCTTGCAACCCCTATCGATACCTTCAAGGAAATGGGATGACATCAGCATGGATTTCATTGTGGGTCTTCCCAACACCTCTTGACATCATGATTCAATCTGGGTCATTGTGGACCGATTGACGAAAGTGGCACATTTTCTTCCCATGCACACCACCGATATGGCTCATAAGTATGCAAAATTGTACATTGACCGAATTGTGTGTTTGCATGGATTACCCCGGACAATTGTCTCTGACCGAGGAGCCCAATTCGTAGCCAGATTTTGGGAGCAATTACAAGAGTCTTTGGGAACCAAGCTAATAAGAAGTTCAGCTTACCACCCCCAGACTGATGGTTAGACCGAAAGGGTAAATCAGATTCTTGAAGATATGCTAACGACAAGAACTGGGATAAGTGCCTCTCTGTGACACCCCAGGTGTCAGTTTCATGTTATGTCGGGAGATTTATCCTAAGCTCGGGCGCTCAGTGAAATTTTCTATTTTTCGATCACGTTTATCTCCATTTATCAAGTTACTTGAGAAAGTGTCACCGATTTCTGATTTTACTCGATCTCCAGAAGGCCAAATTTGGAGCATATTAAAACTTTTATTTCTCGGAACGAATGCAAACTCGAAAATCATTCTCGAATTATAAATCTCATCTGAAGCTCATTAAATCAAACTCTCGACGATTGTTATTCGATCTGAGCCTGAGTCTAATTCCTTGAACTTGATCTATGTCTGACTATTTTATCCGAATCCGTACTCTCAAACGGAATACTCAGTATGTCATCCCCTAATTAATTCTTACTCGACTCAGCCTAGTATCTTATGTCTGAACCGAATTGAAAACCCACTCCGACCGCCATTTTAAAATGTCACGATTCACCTTCTCTAACTAAAAATCTGAAAGCCGGTCGTATCCTGAGACAATTTATTTTCGAATCATGCGTAGGGAATTATTGCCGAGCGAAGTCAAATCAAACTCTCGGCCGAGTTAATCGCTCGATCTTCCGAAAACTTTTTCACTCTGTTCTCTGTAGAGACGAATTCCTCAGGAGCATTTGTATTTCGGGAAATAATTAGCGTTCTGATAATCCGTGTTTAATCAAAGCGCCATAAAATAAAGTGGAAATAAATTAGCGCGGCCCGGTTTAGTGTTTGGGCCTGCCCAACCCAGCCCATTTGGCCCACTAAGAAACCCTAACCCTAGCCCATGTCTATAAATACGGATCCCTGTCCCTTGCACTTGGCCATTTTTCATTCCCTGTCTTATTTCAGCCGCCACAACCTTGCTTCCTTGTCTCTTCTTCCTCACGACTGCAGCACGCGCTCCTTCTCCCACATGGCAGCACGCAGGGAGCTCCCTCCCTGTCCATGGCGTCTCCTCCCCTTCCTCGAGCAAGCTCTAGCGCGCGCAGGGCAGCAGCCCCTTCTTTTCCCTGCGGATACATGGCGCTCGGCAGCAGGGTACCTCCCCCTGGGCTCCCTCCTTCCTGATTTTCTTTGGGTGCTCCATGCCTCTGCCCTGGCTTAAGCAGGCCGGTGCTTTCCCCCAGCGACGCCTCTGCTCCAGCCGGCTCCCCCTTCCTCCTCCCCTTCTTCTTCCTTAAGCCAGCAGGTCGTTCCCTCTGCTGTCCAGGGCGAGGACGAGCTTCTCTCGCCCCTTCTCTCCCCTGGCCGGACCGGCCCCCAGCTCGAGCAGGTGAGCGCACCATCGCCCATGGCTGACCTCCACTTCCATGTCCATGGCCGCCAGTCTCTGCGCCCTCCTCTACTGGCCTCCTCTCATCTTCCCCAGCAGCACGCCAGCATAGGGCCCTCCCCATGGCTACCTCGGCGCCCCTCCCTGCTCCATGCTGACGCTCCTGACCAGAACGTCGCCAGCCGAGCTCCTTCTTGGCCGAGCTCTCCTCATGCTCGTCGCGCCTATTCCCATCGAGATCTCGTGCCCTTTCTCCAGTGCAACAACACTGCTGCGGGGTTTCCTTGTTGCGCTCATCGTCGGCCTCCAACCGGGTGTGCGCAGCCCCATTCGCGACGCCGCCGAAACCCGTGGTGAGATTCCTCGCTGCCCTTACTACTGTCATATTTTTTTGTGCACGGTAAAACTGTTGAACCACTGAGTGATGTTAATCGCAGCTAGATGTTACTGTGGCGCCTCGCGCGATGCATGATTCGGTGAAGCCCATGAACCGTGGACGCATGCGCAACCCGAATCCGAGTTTGACTGGTTGATGGATTTATGATTTACTATTTATGTGATTTGATTGATGGCATGCATACAAATATGGTGTATATTGATGTTGAATATGTGTGACTGCGATGGTTCATTTACGTGTCACGAGGGTGGTTCACAGAAGTATTAATTGGTTGTTAAAAACACTTCGTCGTAAAGTAGTGTGTTAGTTGTGGTAATTTTAATAAAGCGTAAAGCATGCTTGGTAATTTCCGCAGTCGGCTAAGATGTTCGTCTATGTTAAAAATATTTTATGTATTCATCGTGTTGTAGGATAGAGTGGATCGAAGATATAAATTATGTGACATGTGATTAGTGTTTTTAAGATGAGATGTGTTAATGATCGGTTAGTGTTGCACTTGTCTAGTCGATAAATTTTGTCATAAATAATTGTGCTAAAATTGGTCATGAGAATGCAGTGGGCACTTAGTGTGTTTGGATGTGACAAGTAGATTGGAAGTGTGGGGTCTGTCGAAGCACTGTGATGTCGAATGTGTATATCAAAGTGCATTGTAGTGGTAATTGCGTTAAGTTAATCGGTAGTGTCTCGAGTGCACGCCACAACATGGTTGTATGCGAAACAAGGCAATATAAGATGTGCTCGACACGAAAGTTCAGTTGGTGTAGGTAGAAATTGTTTTGGCTTAAGTAGAGAGGTGGTGGCATGCCAAAGTATCCGTCACTTTCTTTATGTTTATGAGTCAAGTCTATACGCGTTATGCGTTCCTTAAATTACACTTCACATATAGTGTATTTTGTGTAGTGTGGATTGATTTTGAGTGCATGTGTCGCAAGAAAGGAATTAGTGCGCATATAGGCGATGAATGGGTGTATTAGTGGTGGTGGCGCAAGACATTTGATTGAGGTGTGCGGGTATATGCCGTAATATGGTTATACTCGCGACGAGGAAAGATATATGTATTGTAGAACACGACGTTTAGGATGCTATAGTATAATCGTGTGAAGGATGCACATTATGTTCATGTGACTAAAGGGTGGTGTAGTGGCAAAGCGAGAAGTAAGTTTAGTATTATTAAACGATTAGTTGATAGCATTTATCAGTGTCGTCATGCTTTTTGTTGCACAGCGGATCGATGCTTCGCTTTGTCAACTATTGCATTCCATGCCCATTTGATAAATAAATATCTTGTTGATCGATTAGTGGCCTTGTATGAGCATTATCGCAGCCCAATAATTATTGGGGGCGAGTAGCGTTCATAAGTCGGTCCTTGTTAAAATTGAAGAATAATCCGATAAGATATGCACATAAGTGCTTTAGGTCCCTCAGTAGCCAATGTAAGTCTTATGGAGTTTTATGCCATGTGTTAATGCCTCTATGTTAGACCTCCTAAAATATGGTGTTTTAAGTGACTTGTTTGTTGTCCAGTTAAGTTGAGAAAAGGGTTAAGAAAAACTAATTGACCTGCTCCCACCTATGTTTTTTAGTTGCGATGTCTAAAATAGTTTGCTAAGTTTTATACTGGTTAACCAACCTGTTAGATGGCTTTAGTTAAGCTCGTGGTCACGAAGAATTGCTTGTTGTAGTCCAAATGCGTATGGTTATGGTCGCGAGTAAAAAGTAGTAGCGCTCATGTGGTGTCTAAGCTAAAATGAGAACTAGTGGGTGAAAAGCGCTTTGATATACTTATATACCAAATTTGATTATTGTGATGAATGCGTTGTTAATTGTGTATAGTATTTCTAGGCACGAAATGACTTGAGTAAAAATTTAGTAAGTCTACTTGTTAGTTCTCCCTTGGTTATGTTAACTCTAACAAATTGTAAAGTGTTAGAATAATTCAAGTCTCTAGATCATGGCAATTCTTAAATTATATAGAAGCTGGAATTTATTGATTGCTGTTTTGGACTGCACGCACTGTTTTCATTGTGCTGTTTATTTGATGAATTAAATTATGTTTTATGTAGAAAGGTTGTATAGAAGAGTTGTAGATAACTTTATTATCTTACTTGTGTTAAAATTTAACAGGCATAAGTCTGATCGTTTAGGAGTTATGCTTTTTACATATTCAGTAACTGAATCTGTCCAAATTCTGTACAGATTTCAGAAACTGCATTGTTTGCTTAATTTAATGTTACAATCAGTTCATAGTCGTTATAAATAAGTTGTAGATGCTTTTCTTATCTTGTTTGTGTTAAAATTGCATAACTATAGGCCTGACGGTTTAAGAGTTATGAATTTTACAACTTGGTTGCTGTGTTCTGTCCACTATCAGAACAGATTTCGAAAACTGTAATGTTTGATTTGATTAAACCTGGAATAACTTCTTGGTGATTGTAAAAGTTATGTAGTGCTTTTGCCAAGCTTTCCAAAAAGTCTTGGATCACTCTTTTTGGGGGTCTGAAGATTAAGTTATGGATGTTTAAAGTGTGAAGACTGAATCTGTCTAATTCTGGAGTGTTACTGCCACTAAAACTTGAGCATAACATCATTAGCATTAGCATATCATGTGATTGTTACACTTAGAGTGTATTCACTAGGCAAAAATTTCAAACAAGTTGTATTGATGAAATTGGTCATGGGTGAAACCCTAGGGTAGGGTACTTAACCCTAAATGAGGATTAGGGTGTCAATAAAGACTAAATGGGCTAAAATCTCAAAACTTATTAGAAATGGTCATAAGATATCACCTTTAATGGAAATTGATAGTACCAAAACCCTAGAAGAGCCAGAAACCCTAAAAAGACAATTGAAAACCCCAAATTGAAACCCTAGGGGGTTATATGTAAATTTTGACAACTTTTGGACCCAAGTGCCAAAAACCAAGGTATTAGGGTACCTCAAAGAATAAGGTTCATACATTTGAGGATTTCCAAGTCAAAAGATGTGAATTGGGCTTATTTGCAAAAAGCCACTCAATTCCTCTCATATGACTAAGTCTGAAAACTGATGAGCCAGGCTATCTTTGGAGCTCTGTAAATCTAAAAATACAAAGAATTTGCCTAGGGTTAATACATCAAAAGTCTAGAGCTACTATAGGAGAACAACTTTGCTTAAGTAACTAAGCTTTAATCACATACAAAGTTTGGAGAAAAATAAGCTCAAAGTTGTGCTGTCAGTCAGCCCTAAGTCTGAATTTTCAGTAACAGTGAAGTTGGATGAACTTAGAGCTCAATTTTGAGTAAAGTACTGTGACTATTTGATGGTGGACATTATAACAAAGTTAGAGCTGGTTTGTTAGGCTACAACTTTGATATAGTGACATGATCGAGTCACTGCATGAAATTTGGAACAAATCTCCTTGCCATTCGCTCTGTCAGGCTGACTGAAGAAGTTCTTGATGGTACAGTAAGCAAAAAGATCTACTGGTTCAGTGAACTTGCCGCCAGCGACCCCCCATGCCTAGATTTGCGCCGCCAAGGTGATTCGTGCTCACTGGTGCCCGGATAACGCCTCGGGGTGGAAAGATCTTCACCGCTATTGAGCTTAAGGCACTGTTCCGCCCCAGCCGCCGTGTCCGCTTGGCTCACGGTCGACTTCAGATAAGTTCACCGGAGTTAGCCGCCTGCCGCTCGGATGACACATGCCTAGACACAGTACTTCGTCGTAGTGACTCTCTCTAGCACATCCAGTCATCGCCGGTGATCTCGCCACGGTGAAAGCCACTAATCGCTTGCGCTAGTGCATCCCCTTCTCTCAGACCGCCACCGCGCAAACTCAAATTCACGGGCCACCGCTCAAGGGCCCTATAAATTGAGCACACCCTCGGCCCCGTTAGGTATTCAAGCATCCAATCCACCCACTCGTGCCTCCAATTACTCACCAGAGCCCCTGAATCGCTCAGTTCCCCCAAATCAGTTTTTCGCCACCGTGAACAAGCTCTCACCGTGGCCAGTGCACTGTAGGTCCGATCTTGCCCTCTGCTCTCTTGTTTCAGCACTCTTACATGCCACTAATGCTCCTTGACCCGTTTGATTGAGCTAAACCACGCTAGATCGCCGAGGACACGTCTGTTCATTCGTCGTTCACACTGTCTCCGTGGGCAGGGCGATGTAGAGCTCGGATTGTGCAATTGAGCGAGGGGAAACGATTATTAGGTGTTGAATTTGGTGACAGCTGAGTTAGGGCACCGGCCATTGCTTATCTTGGCCGGTACAGGTTCGCTGGAGCTTGGTTCTTCGTCGCTCGCCGTCGAGGACCTCGGGTTGTGAAGGATTAGAACGTGGAGGGCTTCGTTGTCAATGTCAGCGAGACAAAGCAATAGTGTTGCGGACTCTTTCAGGTTGTTTAAAAAGCCAAGGTCTTCTGTGCAAAGTCGGCCGCGCAAGCGCGGGCGCGCGCGGGTTTTCCCCTTCTGCAGGCCGGTTGGGCTGAATTCAGCGCAACACTGTTCATTGTTTTTCTTTTTCTTTTTCTACCAGGATTAGGGAGTTTCTAGAAAATTGTAGAAAAATGCTAAAAATGCAAGACCAGTTTTACTAGATTCCTAATTTTCTATAGTATTTAATAAAAATAGTAGTATGATTTTTAGTCCAAATAGGGAATTATGGAGTATTTAAAATAGCCAAAACTTATCCTCCTAGAATTTTAGAAATTGATCAATAACTCCAAAAATCATTAAACTTGTTGGATAAGTTTTAAATGTTATTTAAAAGACTTGGGTAAAGTTTGGTATGATTTGGACAATGTTTGATGCCTGAACCCCAAAACCCTAGTCTTCTAGTGATGCCTGCCCTATGAACTACACTATTGACTCCAAAAACCCTAGTTTCCTGGAGTCCCATGAAGGAAAATTGTATTCAAGACCTAAGATAATATACTTTTGTTATCTTTGCATTTTCATAAGAATTACATGAGCATTCATGGTTATATATGTGATATATAGAAAACGAGGAAGAAGTAGAAGTTGAAGAAGCAAGAGCTACACCACCACCTGAAGACCCACCGGCCGGGAACTGCTTTTATTTTGACATTTTTGGAGCAGAGCCCGACTCACCTATAATACAAGGCAAGCCCCGGTGCATTTTCCACCTCCTTGCTATTGAAAAATATTTCTCACTTGCTTGATGCATTAGGTGATAGGAGTTGTGTGCTAAACAAATTGTTGCATTTCCTTCCTTGGGAATTTGATTACCTTTCCTTGATCCTCTGTTTTATAAAAAGGTTTTTCTTATGCTTAGTCTTGCTCTAGAAAAACAAAATGTTTTGTTTTTGACAAAAGATTATGCTTCAAGTGGGTGGGATGTTTTCAAAATAAAACTTGATGGTGGATCCATCATGGCTGTGATGGGTTCAACATCAGAAAAGATGTACCTCTGTCAGGTACCAAACTTTGGTTTGAAACAAATAAAGCTAAGACCGGGCGGTTGACTTGCACGAGAAGGGAGTCTCGGTGTAGTGTCTCCGTATGAGTCGATTAAGGACCGTCTCGATGTAGGCTTGATGATCGAGAACCTTTTAACTGGTCACATGCCTCATCATGGGTAAGCTTTGCCTCGGGCAGACTAATACCAGAATAAGATAACACGCAATGGGAGTGGAGAGATGGCAAGAGTAGCGTGTACCCTCCGTGGCAAGAGGCTGGACGGTGGTGTATCTGTGCTCTCGGTTGGCGTGAACCTGATCTAGTCTTAAGAACCTCGGTGGCGAGTTGACATATGCAAGGGTTAAGTGCTACATATGTCGTGTGATTGGAGATCCTCAGCTGAGTATTAATCGATTCGGATCGCCGTTACTTCTCGGACATGAAGATTTGGTCACTGCCCTGCACGTAGCATTCCAGTAAACAAGAAGGGTTGATAAGAAATTGGCTAGTATAGGTCATGTGCTTGAACTAGGGTAGAAAGAACTCTAGAACTCATGTAATGACTTAACTTGCTAATAAAACTGGATTTTTAAGGATCCAATATTAGTAAGCATTTTTGCAAACAAGAGTCTTGATTGTTGATTAAGCCTTACCTTGACTCCCTTAAGCCAGAATATCCTTGAGAGTCTTTTATTTTGACGGGTAAGACTTGCGAAAGTACACTCCATACTCAGGGTTTTCGAACCCATGTTGTTATAAGTGAGGAAGCAGCAAATTTTTGTTGCTTTTGTTCCAAGGTACTGCCTAAGGAAGAAAACCAGGATTGAAGCCTCGGGAGGAAGTGTCCTCCTTTAAAAACTTTTTACTGTTAATCGGGAGGGGTTTTTGCCTCCCAGGGTTGTAATAATATTACTCCAGCACTCTTATATTTTACTGGTCTGTAATAATACTACTCTTTCTATACTTTAATATAAAATAAGTTGTTGTAACTGCTTCCGCATACTCGTTCCTCCGATGTGTTGTAATATCTGCGAGACGGGTGAAACGCTCTTAGGCAAGGTAAAGAATTCAGATACCGAACTTGTCAAGTGATCAGGTACATCTACAGGGTTGTCCGAAGTCCGATGGACAAGGACAATTGTAGGTGGGCCTAATAACTTGGAAGGTTCTGTCACAGAATAACTTCTTGGTGATTATAAAAGTTATGTAGTACTTTTGCTAAGCTTTCCAAAAAGTCTTGGATCACTCTTTTTGGTGATCCGAAGGTTAAGTTATGGGTGTTTAAAGTGTGAAGATTGAATCTGTCTAGTTCTGGACAACAAAGTCTTCTAATGCCTTCTATCCTAAATTGCATATTAAATCAACCTGAGATTTTTATAAATATTTTGTTGAAAATTTTAATAGCTTTCCAGAAAGTCTAGGATCACTTTGTTTGGATACATGAATCTCTAGTTATGAATTTTTAAAGTCGCACGTCTGAATATGTCCAAATCTGGATAGAGCTGTTGTGTTAGCACTTTTGACCTTGCTAAGTGTCTAATCATATTGAGATGATAATACCAAAGTTGTAGAGAGTTTCCTAAGCTTTCCAAAAAGTATTTGTTCACTATTTTTAGATAAATATTTTGTGAATTATGACTGAAACAAATAACTGTTGTGCTACTGTCCTAATTTTGTTATGTTTGGTGGATTGCTCTACTCTGTTGTGTTTGGCTCGAGTCGACTGTTTCCTCGTTTTGATGTTGGTTGAACATGCAGTAATGATAATATAACTAATATAATTAAGCCTAAGTATATAAGTAACTAGTACACGTCTCACTAAATTAGTGAACTAAATTGGTTAAGGTCTAATAAGTGTTTGCCTAGTGAATAATTGTAAAGCCCAATTAAGTGTTTAGTTCCTTTTCAACTAAGTTGCCTATATATAAGTCGTAGCGAACTTAGGTACTAAACTAAGTTAATGATAAGTAACTAATGGATGATTAAGGTGAGCGTGGTAAATGCGCGTACTTGTGATGTCGTAGTTGTGTTACGTAAATAAATAAAATGTTGTCGTCTTTTCTAATGGTGTTAATGTTGAACATCGATAACGTGTAGTTAACTAATGCTAGCGTGTGGTTGTTTACGGTGTCTTCCAAATTAATGATTAGTTCGCTGCCGTGTGTCTTTGTATATCATATGATATTTTTTATTATATTCATACATATGCATCTTGCATCTCATTTAGGACCGAGAGATGATGATCGTGCAAGTGATGTGGTGCCAACCACAAGATGCAGTTGGAGGACGACCTGAAGAAAGCGAGTGTCATCTAGCAAACACTATCTAAGTGTTGAATTCCAGGAAAGCCCCGGTTTTATGCATAACCGTTATATATGCTATTTTACTGCACTTAATGTTTGTAGGCTTGTACTGTGCACTTAAGTATAGGAGTTGTCTGAAACCCTAGTTGCATGAACTCAGGATTCCTTTTAAGATGGATACTAGTATGCTAGGTAGAGTAGCTGCTTTGCTAATTAGGGAACTCGGTAGAAGTCGAGTGATTTTTCTAGCACTCGCGCGAGGTCAGGAATTGGGTGTATCCATTTTTTATATCAGAATAATGATGGTCTGTGGACAACAATCCATGGGGACGTGTTGTCTACGAGACGGAAATTGGAATAAGGATTAATGTGTGGTACCTATGTCAAGCGTTTGAACGTAGTAAGCACATGTCGAGAAATATGGTAAATCGATAAGCCTAGTACCTGAGTGAACCTGCCCGCAGATTGCCCTCCTCACGCGACCTGAGACGTAGTCTCCCATTCCGGTTATGGTGGGTACAAGTGCGGTCACTGCACGACAGCAGTCGGGGTCAATGATGCATTGTACGCCAAGGCGGTGAGCCCCTTTCTGTTGACGGGGAATCGATGGGGACGGTTGATGTGTGTGGGGACGGAGTGCCTCGCCGCGTCGTGTGTTTAGGATTACCTTGCAAGGTTAAAACTCGATATGAATCGTCTGCTTCTCGCAGCTAATGAGACTGTTTGATCCATTGTACTGCATTGAGTAATAAGTGGAAATGAGGTGACTGGCAAAAGATGTTGATTGATATAATGTTTGATACCATGTATGAATAGTTAGATACTCATCTAGTCTAAAATTGTTATTCTAGAACTTGAAAATCTAAAACTTGATTTTAGACTTAGCTAGTGCTTTTGGCAAACCAAACCCCTCAGCCAAACAGCTTCATGGTCTAGAGGTAGAGGAGTAGACTCCTCACACCGGGTAAGTCTAGCTGAGTATTAGTATACTCAGCCTTGCTTGTGGCATAATTTTTGCAGGTACCTCCTTGATTTGGTTGATGGTGTGACTTGGCCTTCATCCCTGCCACCGGGATAGATGGTCGAGTGGGTTACTGCTTCCGTAGGAGAGGACCAGGAGGAGTAGCGTGGCTAGGCTTCGCCATGTTACTTTGTTTTCTCCGTTAGTTATTTCCGCTGAATTAAAATTTATGGTTATTATTTCTGAAACTCCGATAATGTAATCACTAATGATACTTTCTTAATTTATGGTATTTTGCTTTATTGTATTTCTCTGTGCCTCACCTTCGAGTGAGCTAGTGGTATTCGATCCTGGATAAGTGGCTTTATCGGACTAGATCCGAGGGACTGACAGGTTATTCCGGTTTAAGTGTGTTGATGCCTTTAAGGGTGCAACTTGGGCACTTAAGCTGCAATAATTCAGGTGGTTCTGCCACAGCTGGTATCGGAGCAAATACCATTACAGAGAAGTCAATAAGTCATGATTTCCAACCTTTTCTAAAGTAAAATTTGCTTAGAAACCAATGTTGGATAGATCGTCTGGACGATAAGGATAGACCTAGGACGTGAAGCCCTAGGAATAGATGGGTAGCTAGGTGAGTAGTTATTTAGGCCATAAAGGCTACTACTACTATTAATAAGGATGCTGTAGTAAGCACCCAAAAAAATAGTTAGGTTTGAGAAGACGACTAGAATGAGCATGCATCATGATTGTCTCATTATAATTGTCTCTTATGCACCAACATGCTTCTCTCACCTTTATTCCAAAAATAACAACTTGTGAATAATGTGATGTACTGCTATGTTAGAAATGCCTTACCTCGTGTCAGATTGGTAAGTCTTGTTAGGTCGTGCTATGTGTTTCTCTTGTCTTGCTAGCTAGGTGGTATTGTAAATATTCAACCCTTTTTGCAAAAAAAGTGATGTATGTTCTGCTCATGAAAAGACCCCCTTCAAAACAACCTTGAGTTTAGCAAGCGAAACCTTTAAAAAATATTCGTGCTTGAGTTGGTATTTTCTACCACTTGTGTGTTCTACCCTTGAAGTTGCACCTGCACGGTTTGTGGATCCCCATAGCTTGATCGCTAGACCAACCCAAGTCTCCTTGTGCACTTGTTATGTCAAAAAAATGTTGTTTGGTGTCTAGTTGCCCAAACCCTATCAAGGCCATGTTCCTTTCCATAGATCCTATCCCGAATCTTCATAGCATTTCTGCTGCTCATCCTAGTAGATCATGTTTTCCTACCTCTCCTTTGTCCGAATCTAGTAATCTTTTCCTTGGTTGATCAAGTTGTGACCATATCCGTTGAGTGTCTAGATCATTCATCGAGATGTACCCTGTCATCTTGTTATCTGCTATCACCCACTCTCAAGTATTAAATGTGGATCAGACTAATATCTCATTTATGGTCGTTCTCATACTCTTTTCTCCGATGATCATGACGTCGTTTTATTAACCTTATCTCTAAATGGCATATCCATTTGGTTCAATGAATGTTGATGTTGTCTTTGGTTCCCTCATGTCTCTAAAAGCTCATCAATCTTGATCTCATGGTTGGTTCCTCCTCATATTGAATATCGTATCAATCTTTGGCTGATAATCCCTGTGATGATCATAAAATAGTTCTCAGAGTTGAAGAAGATTCTCATGCGTTGCTCTTTTTGCCAAAAAAATTATGTTTCCACTCCTGTCATGATCTTATTTTTTGAGCCATACTCTCATGTGCACCATCTATTTATGTCACGTGGATTTATCGTTGGTTGCGTTTGGTAATGGTATTATGGCTAACGACCGATGGTGGCACGACAAAACCGAGAGCCTCCTGTGGGCGCGCACACAAGGTTGAGCTGCTCAGCACAAGCTGGTATTACGATTAATAGTCGTGGTCCATTATGAGACTATACGGATGTGCTATCTTTTGTGGATATTCTCTCAAAGTGATCACTGCATTTTGTCTCAATATGTCACGATAATCTATCCAAATCTATCTTCAGTATCTTGTAATATACCCTCTCATGAATTCACATCTATTTTAGCCTCGGGGTTACATGCTTCTCCACCCTTAAGATCTTTGTTCGAATCTCGGGACGAGATTCTTTTAAGGGGGAAGGCTGTGACACCCAGGTGTCTATTTCGGATTATGATGGGAGATTTATCCTAATCTCGGATGCTCAGTAAAAATTTATATTTCTCGATCGTGTCTATCTTGGTTTATCCGAATTATTCATGGAAGTTCACTGAATTCGGAGTTATTCGATCGCGAGAAACAGCCAATTTTGGATCATGTTAAAACTTTTGTTTCTCAGGAACGAATGCAAACTCAAAAAAATCATTCTCGACTTATAAATCTCATCTAAAGCTCATTTAATCAAACTCTCAACGACTGTTATTTGATCTGAGCCCGAGTCCGATTCCTCGACCTTCGGTCTATGTCCGAACCGAACTCAAAACCCGCATCGACAGTGCTGTTTAAAATGTCACGATTCGCCTTCTTCGACTAAAAATCCAAAGCCGATCAAAGGTTTGAGAGAAACTTTTGTTTCTAAAATAGTGTGCGAGAAAATTTCAAAGCAAAATCTCCAATGCATTGTCCTCAAATAAATTCTTATCCAACTCGGCTTAATACCTCTGTGTTCGATCTGAATTCAAAAATCAACCTCGGCGATGATTTTTAAATGTCGCGATTTGTCTCTTTCAATCATATATCCAAAAGTCGGTCATATCTCAAGATGATTTATTTTTCAATCATGCGTAGGGAATTATTGCCAAGAGAAGTCAAATCAAACTCTTGGTCGGGTTAATCGCCCGATCTTCTGAACTCTATTTCACTCTGTTCTCCGTACATATGAATTCCGCGGGAGCATTTTTATTCCGGGAAATAAATAGTGCAGCCGATTTAGGATTTTGGCCAACCCAGCCCAGCCCACTAAGGAAACCCTAACCCTAGCACATGTCTATAAATAGAAGGACCCCTCACTTGCACTTGGTTATTTTTCATTCCCACCTCTAGCCGCCCAAAACCAGCCCTCTCCTTTCTCCTTCTCCTACACGACAGAATAGCAGGGCATCAGCTTCTTCCTCCCTGGTTCCCCACGACAGCAGCAGGGAGCTCAGCTCCTTCTCCCATGGCGCTCGGCACCCTTGCCCCATTGGAGCTCGACCAGGCACCACCTCCCTCCTCTCTGTTTCCCTTGAACCCAAGTGCAGGAAGCCAGCGCCCCTCTCCGCTCGGCCACATCTGTGCGCAAAGAGTTTCTTCCCACGCAATCTCTCTGGTCCGAGCTCGAGCAGTCGAGCTCCCCCAACCGACCGTCGTTTCTCCCTGCGCCCTCTCTCTCCCGCCGACATCCCTTCTCCCCCGTGGCTCCAACTTCCTCGGAGTTCCCCATGGCACCCCCTGCGGCTTCCATGGCGTCTGGCCCTGCACTCTTCCCCCATGGAGCCCCCCTGCAATCTTCCCCAACGTCGGTGCCCTCCCTCAGCAGCGCGCCGCGGCCCTCTCTACTAGCCTTCTTCCCTATCGCGTGCAGGGCTGCTGGCTGGAGCGCGGCCTGGCCGGGTCTTTGCTCCCCTAGCTGAGCGCCCTTGTTGCGTTTTACCCTGGGGGCAGCGCTCGCCCTCCCTTGGAAACCAGCAGCCTCATCTCCTCTCCCCAACCGACGCCCCTACTCCTATCTCCAACCCCTCCTCGCTGTTCTCCGTGGTGCCCACCGGCTATTCGACAAAATGTCCAGCTTTTGTCGCAGGGCCCCCCTGCCCTTCCCCTCGCGGATGTAGCCTCGACGTCGCCGTCAAGCTTTCCTTGTTGTGCCTTGCACCATCGATGTTCCTTGGGTGTTTGATAAAATGCCTAACCAAGCAGCGTGTCTTGGACAGCCCCGTATGCGACGTCGTCGACCCCCGGTGAGACACCCCGCTGCCCTTGTTGCTATCACATTCTTTGTGCTCGGTAAAATGTTGAGCCATTGTGTGTGTCTAATCGCAGCTAGCCGTCGATGTCATCTGCCGCGCACCGCGTGTCCGATACAATGCCGGTCGAGCGAACCACATGCATGCTCAACTCAATTCTGATTTTGACAGGTTGATGGATTTATAATTTACTATTAATTTGATTCGGTTGATGGCATGCATATAGATGTGGTGTATATTGGTGTTTGAATATGTGTGGGTATAAAATGTTTCGGTTATATGCAGTGGCAAGGTCACATTCATGTTTTGGTAAGCAAACGTGTTGTGTTGTTTGATGTGATGAGTAGGGTTAAAAATATAGGCTTGTGCGAAGGATGTATTATTGAGCTTGAGTCAAAATGCGGGGTACTAGTGGTACGCTAGGCGGGCGGTGTTCCAAATAAATTAACCGGTTGATGTGGTAGTTGTCGTGCGTGATTTATTGTTAGTGAGTAGTTGAATTACGAGTTATGTGATGATTTAATAGTATCGTTTAGTATTCGGTAGTTATAGATTATATAAAGGGTGCTCGAAGACTGTATGTGTCGAATATGGTTAACTAGATGCTATGCGCATAATAATAGGTAAGGATGATTTTGTGTAGAACGTTATGGAGATGATCGCCTCTATGGTTGAAATGTTTGGTGGTAGGTCGTAGTTGGTTGTGTTCGCAACGGGGAATTATGGTAGGCATCGTCATTGCCCATGATGTATTAGATTAAGCTTTGTTATACGATAAAACTAAAAAACGTGAATGGCATATGTAATGTTTCAATTGAGTTAGCCCATAGATTTAATATGTGTCGTTCGCAATGAATTATCAGTAGGGCCTAAATGGTGAGTTATGTGTGAACTATGTTAGCGCCCTTCCGAGATGAATAGATTTAACCTATGATGTGTTGTCATACAAATAACCTAAAAAGGTGGTATATGTTAATAATTGGAAGAACAGTCGTTCAAATTGGTCAGTCCGATTAAGAATGATTTTTGCGTGTGAGGTGAGGTGGTGACATGCCAAAGTAGTCATCGCTTCCCCTATGTTTATAAGTCGAGTCAATGTGCTTTATGCGTTCGTTAAATTATGCTTCGCATATAGCGTATGGTTGTGCTCACGATTTCGAGTAGACGCTTCAAGTAATCAAGTAGGCTCGTAATACACGTTGTGTAATGGAGTTAGTTTGCTTTAGAATAATTATTGAAAGGCCTTGTTCATATGGTAAACATGTATGTGTTCATGATTTGGGAAGAAGTGCATGATGGTTGCGAGTTAGAGATTGGTGGTTTACGATTCGTACGATTTGGTTGATGTGTGAATATACGCATGAATATGTATGTTTATAAGAAGGTTGTAGTGTATGTTGTCTCGGATTGCAATAATAATAGGCAAGCCGACGTGTATGATGTATAGCAGCCTATGTTGTTGCTTGGTTAACCAACTTGTTGGATGGTTTTGGTTAAGCTCGTAATCACGGTGATTTGCTTGTTATGGTCTAAATGTGCATGGTTATGGTCGCGGGTAAAAATTAGTAGTGATCATGTGATATCTAAGTGAAAATGTAAATTAGTGTGTGAAGGGCGCATCGATAAACATATATGTACCGGGTACGATTATTGTGGTAGATGCGTTGTTAATTATGTATGGTAATTCTAGCGCACGAAATAATTTGGATAAATACTGGTTGGTCCTTATTTGATTGATTTAACCATAATAAATGGTTAAGTGTTAGAGTAATTTCAGTCTCTAGAACATGACAATTCTTGAAGTAAATAGGAGCTGAAATTTATAGTTGTTGTTTTGGCTGCAAGCACTATTTTCGTCGTGTTGTTTGTTTAATGAACTAAATCATGTTTTATGTAGAAAAGCCATATAAAAACGTTGTAGATAACCTTATTATCTTACTTGTGTTAAAATTTGACAGCCATAAGTCTGATCGTTTAGAAGTTATGCTTTTCACAAATTCAGTAACTGAATCTGTCCAATTTCTGTACAGATTTCAGGGATTGAATTGTTTGCTTAAGTTAATGTTACAATCAGTTCATGGTAGTTATAAGAAAGTTGTAGATGCTTTTCTTGCTTTTGTTAAAATTTCATAGACATAGGCCTGATAGTTTAAGAGTTATGAATTTTACAAACTGGTTGTTGTGTTCTGTCCGCTTTCAGAACAGATTTTGAAAACTATGTTGTTTGATTTAGTTAAACATGGAATCACTTCTTGGTGATTATAAAAGTTATGTAGTACTTTTTCTAAGCTTTCCAAAAAGTCTTGGATCACTCTTTTTGGTGATATGAAGATTACTTTATGGGTGTTTAAAGTGTGAAGACTGAATCTGTCCAGTTCTGGACAGCAAAGCCTTCTAATGCCTTTTATCCTAAATTGCATATTAAATCAACCTGAGATGTTTATAAATATTTTGTTTACCATTTCAATAGCTTTCCATAAAGTCTAGGATCACTTTGTTTGGATACATGAATCTCAAGTTATGAATTTTTGAAGTCACAAGTGATATGCACACGTCTAGGCAGCACGTGTAGCAAGTTGTTGTGGTCCGATCTTCTCGTAGGATCTGCGAACTTGATAAATTGTCGCTGCGTGACCTGGTGAAGAGGCAACGCACCGCGAGGCTGTCCACGCGACGAACTACTGAGACAATCACCCTTCCACATATCGACAAAACAGCCCACCCAATCACGCCCTATAGACGTGAAGGCACGAACTGGGTGAACCGCAGTTCGGCGTTCTACAACTCCCTCAGGAATCGAAAGAACAAATGTTGCAAGCCTCTCAAGACTCACGCATAAACAAAACTCCACGAGTTTGTGTATTCTGAATTCAAAAACATAAGATATCTCCTTTCATTGCCTAGTGCAAGATATATATAGAGATTGGGGCGTTCAGCTTTGAGTAAATGGCTGCATGCGCATGCTCTAGTGGATTTAGTGGTTGGTTCGTGCATCTTTTCAGCTTCTGCCAGCAGTTACTAAAATGAGCATAACTCCCTATTGGAACGTCCAAATAATGAACCGTTTGATGGGCTAAAAAGTATACTTGAAGGCGCTTCCATCCACTTATAGAACACCGTCTAACTCCTTGTATTCTGTCCGCAGTGATGCTTAGATTCGTACCATGTGTCAGTCATCTAGCTTCTGGTTGCATTCACATGCTAAGGTGATGAACCACCATTTTATTCATGCACACCATAGGCTTCTTGGTTCAGATGTCCAGAGGCTTGAATCCATCTTGATCCATGCTGGTTCATACACTCCATCATTCCTAAGGACATTGAAACAAGAACTCAAAAGCATAGGCTCATTCAACATAGACTGATTATTAAACATAAGGTTAGCATTCACCTAAGAATGAATTTCCTTCTGCAATTGTTTAGCTCTACTCCTTGTAATTGGACCAGCTATATCAAATGGAGTTTCATTTGAAGTTGAGTGAATGCTAGTCATGTCCTCATTAGCCTCCCCCTCTTGAGAAGGAGTCGTCCTCGACTCAGGCTCACCAACAAATGGAAGCAAGTCTTTGACATTGAATATTGTACTCACATTGGAATATTCAGGTGGTAGCTCAATTTTGTAAGAATTATCATTTATCTTTTGGAGAACCTTGAACGGACCATCACCCCGAGGAGATAACTTACTCTTACGCTGTTGGGGGAAAGCGATCCTTTCGTAGATGCAACCAAACAAGATCTCCTGCTGAAACGTAACCTTTTTCTTACCTTTGTTTACGTGCTTTGCATATTGTGTTGATTTCTTCTCAATATTCTTTCTTGTCTCTGCATGTAACCGCTTGATAAGGTCTGATCTTTTTGTGGCATCCAAGTTAACTTGTTCTAGTAATAGTAAAGGCAAAAGATCCATGGGAGTATGCGGTTTAAACCCATAAACTATTTCAAATGGACAAGAGTTTGTTGTGGAATGGACTGCCCTGTTATAAGCAAATTCAACATGTGGAAGGCAGTCTTCCTAGAGCTTCAAATTCTTTTTCAACACAGCACGCAACAAGGTTGACAAGGTACGGTTGACAACTTCAGTTTGCCCATCCGTTTGTGGATGACAAGTGGATGAAAATAACAACTTTGTGCCAAGCATAGCCCACAATGTCTTCCAAAAGTAGTTGAGAAATTTTGTATCCAGGACTGAAACAATTGTCTTTGGAACTCCATGTAAACGAACAATCTCCCTGAAAAACAAATCAGCAACGTGTGAAGCATCATCGCTCTTATGACAAGGGATAAAATGTGCCATTTTAGAAAAGCGATCTACAACAACAAAAATAGAATCCCTCCCCCTTTGAGACCAAGGTAACCCCAGAACAAAGTCCATAGATATATCTTCCCAAGGTACATGTGGAATAGGTAATGGAGTATATAAACCATGGGGATAGAGGCGGGACTTAGCTTTCAAGCAAACGATGCAGCACCCAACGTGCCGCTGGACATAACGTCGCATGTGTGGCCAAAAGAAATGATCAGAGAGGATGTCCAATGTCTTTTTGACACCAAAATGACCAGCTAGTCCACCTTCATGTGCTTCCTGCAAAAGAATTGGGCAGATCGAACAAGCTGGGATGCATATTTTGTTAGTCCGAAATAAGAAGCCATCATGCACATAATATTTATCCCAACCTTTTCCATCAATGCAATGAGAGAAAGGTTCTTTAAAATCAGCATCAGCAACATAAAGTGTTTTAATGGATTCCAAACCAAGCACTTTTGTATCTAGTTGTGTAATCAATGCACATCTTCTAGACAAGGCATCAACAACAATGTTATCTTTTCCACGCGTATGATTGACAACATTGGGAAACATTTCAATGAACTCAATCCATTTAGCATGTCGGCGGTTCAGCTTGCCTTGGCTTTTAAGATATTTCAAAGCTTCATGATCAGAATGGATTACAAATTCTTTAGGGAACAAGTAATGTTGCCAAACTTCCAAAACACGAACTAACGCATAAAGCTCCTTGTCATAAACTGAGTAATTCAGATGTGGACCATTTAGCTTTTTAGAAAAGTAGGCAACAGGTTTACGTTCTTGCAGCAGTACACCTCCTATGCCAATACCACTTGCATCACATTCGATCTCAAATGTCTTATCGAAATCAGGAAGTTGTAGCAGCGGTGCTTCACAAAGCTTTGTTTTCAGCTCATTGAAGGCTTGGTCTTGTTCATCTCCCCACTTGAATGGAACATCCTTCTTTGTCAAATTATTGAGGGGTGCAGCGATCATGCTAAAATCGTTAACAAAACACCTATAAAAACCTACAAGACCATGAAAGCTTCGAACTTGGCTCACATTTAACAGTGTAGGCCAATCCTTTATTGCTTTAACCTTCTCTTCATCAACCTAAATACCATCTACGGAAATAACAAAGCCAAGGAAAACAAAACAATCTATGCAAAAGGTGCACTTAGCAATGTTGTCATACAATTTCTCTTGCCTCAAAACAACAAGTACTTGATGGATATGATCAAGATATTCATCAAATGATTTGCTATAGATCAGAATATCATCAAAATAAACAACGACAAACTTGCCAATGAAAGCTCATAAAACATGATTCATTAAGCGCATAAAAGTTGAAGGAGCATTTGTCAAGCCAAATGGCATCACAAGCCATTCATAGAGACCAAATTTAGTTTTAAACGTTGTTTTCCATTCATCACCAAGTTTCATGCGGATTTGATGATAACCACTACGCAAATCTATCTTGGTGAAAATGATAGAACCACTCAATTCATCTAACATGTCATCAAGTCGTGGAATGGGATGGCGATTGTTGGAACTTGCTATCCAGGGCAAGGAGATCCAACGGGGGTGAGTGTTGACGTAAACAGGGTTCTCGCACGAGATGGCAAAAGCTCTGTTAATCTAGCCTCTCAAGGGCACTGTGCGGGGGTATTTATAGGTATCTGAGTGCCCAGCGTCCTGTGTTAAGGACGCATGTGCCCTCAGACACCTAGGTTATCCCCGGAATATTCCCATAAAGCGGGGTTATAGACCGTAATTACAGAGATGCCCTTACAAATTAGGCCTGTAATGCGCAGCGGCCACGCAGGGCCTGTTACAATGGGCCAGAACACACGTGGGCCTCCATGCTGGACGAGAGCGCGAGATGGGACGACCTCGTCACAGGTCTTCGTCCGGTGACGTATGGGACGAAGGGTGAGCCTGCCCGTTGTCTTGTCTCCGTTGATCCAGCGATTACGGGGAAGGCATCGAGCGAAGGGTGGCGTCTTCGCCTTCGCCCCAACAACGATATCGAACAGTTATAGCATTGATACCACGACAATCAACACACATGCGCCGAGAGCCATCTTTCTTTGGGACTAAAAGAACGGGAACTGCACATGGTGATAAAGATTCACGAACATACCCTTTGTCCAAAAGCTCTTTTACCTGTCGCTAGATTTCCTTTGTTTCTTCAGGATTGGTGCGGTAGGCTGGACGATTTGGAAGCGAAGCACCTGGTACCAAATCAATTTGAGGCTCAATTCCACGGAGTGGAGGAAGTCTAGCTAGTATCTCATCAGGAAAAACATCTTCAAAGTCCTGTAAGAGATCAAGAACCACACTAGGCAGCAATGAAGGTAAATCGTTAGTTGAAAGTAGGACCTCTTTTTGCAAGAGCACAAAGAATGGGGCTGTGGTGTTTCTCACTTCTCTCAAATCACTCTTGCTCACAAAGAGACACTCAGTGTGGCGTGTCTGTTTAGGATTGGCATGAGGCTTTACATGGCTGGATGGGTTAGAACTCTCTCCCTTACTTCGGTTGGGGGTCTCACTCAATTTTCTTTTGTCTGATTCCTCTCTTTTCTTGTGAGCCATATCTGAAGTATGTATCTCCTCTGGAGATAATGAAACAAGAACCACCTTCTTGTCATTGTGAATGAAAGTGTATTTGTTAGACCGTCCAAAATGCACTGAGTCCACATCAAATTGCCATGGCCGACCAAGCAGCAAATGGCATGCTTGCATGGGGACAATATCACAATCCACCTCTCCATGATAATCACCAATGGAAAATGACAAATGAATCATGGCTAAAACCTTAATTGTCCCAAAATTATTCAACCATTGCATATGGTACGGATGTGGATGGCGACGTGGCTGCAAACCAAGCTTCTCAACAAGCAAAGCACTAACAATATTATTGCAGCTCCCAACATCTATGATGAAACGGCACACTTGGCCTTGCACTTTGCATCGGGACTGAAATAAATTATGGCGTTGTCCTTGTTCAGCTGCAACAAACTGAGTGGAAAGAACTCTCCTAACCACCAAAGAAGTAGATGGTGTATTCATTGTAGAAGGCTCAAAATCAGGAAAATCAGCAAACAACTTATCAAAATCAGCACTAGTAATCTTGTCAGAAGATGGAGAAATAACATCTTGTAACATGTCATTGTGAGCAAAAGTTGGAATAGGTTGAATCGCTAAACAATTCAGACCTAGCTCAAATGTACCATCCTCTGCTGAATACTCACAAGTGTCAAGATTAAAATCTGCAAATACATTGGTAAACTCGTGTCGGTGTTTTGGGTCCGACCGCACACCCGGGGTTGCCCCTCAAGGTGTTTTAGGAGTAGGAAGGCGTCAACAACTGTAGCAAAATGGTTCGTGCCGATCGCACGAGGGACGGTGGACAAGATCTACAGGTTCGGGCCGCTTAGTGACGCGTAACACCCTATGTCCTGAGGAGTATGCTTGGTGGATATGATTACAAGAGGGTTCTCTGATCGAGAATACAGAGAGTTTGTGTAAGTGGCTACGTAATGGGTCGATCGTTCTGAAGGGGTGCCCCCTAGGCCTTATATACTCGACCGTGGGGCAATACACGTGGATAAGATAGTAACGAGTAGCTAAAAGATAGTGAACATCTTGTGATTATCCCTACGTAACCCTCGCCGACTTATCATCGCATGGCTTCGTTGCATGGAGGCTCCCGCGCGGGAAAGTTGGATCTCTGTTGCAGCCACTCGCTCGACGCTATGGGCCGTCCGGGTTTGCACCAATCCGGCCTTACGTCGCTCTGCCTGGCTGGTTGTTTCCCCCCAGGCCCACGAAAGAATAGCCTTATGATTTATTGGGCCCTCGGGCCTTTCGTGAGGTCCTTTACTCTTTCAGTGGACCCGGGGGATATCTATCCCCCACAAGCCCCCGATCTTTGGGTTAATTTAGAGATAATCAACCCGAAGATCTCAGGTCCAGCTTGTAGGTGATTTTGAAGAAAAATGGCTTCCTGTTGTCTTCTCCTGCTTCGATCACTTGTTGACTAAAACCCGGCATCGTGTCTGTGCCTTAGAGGTCGGCATTCCAATTTGTGAGATTCTGAGCTTCATTGGGTGCACCGGAGGTGCACCCAATGGGTGTAGCCCCCGAGCTTCGAGTAGATTTTAGAAAATAATCTACTCGAAGGTCCTCAGTAGAGATCATTTCTATTTGCGCTTGCTCATTTTGGGTGTGGGCTGGCTTTTTAATCTTGTCCCATGCTTTAGAAATCAGCATTATCCTGGCTTGGAATGATAATCCATGGGGTGCACCGGAGGTGCACCCAATGGGTGTAGCCCCCGACCTTCAAGTGGATTTTTTGAAGATAATTCGCTTGAAGGTCTCCTTTTTATGTCCTTTCTCTGAAGATTACTCTTTCTGCTTATAAAAAAGTTGGGATGATGTCATCCGTGCTATGTCATCAATATTATGCTTCAGAGGTCAGCATGTATTTTGTCTTTTGCAGCCGGGTTTGCAATCCTCCCATATCTTGCTAGGTAGCGTAATTTATTTGCTCTGCGACTGATTGGACATTTGATGGACGTTCTCTGTCTAGTCTTCAAGTCGTGTCTGTCGCCCGTATTTTGCACTCTGCTGGCTATATTTGGTTTCTCTCTAACTCTTGTTGATATCTCATTTTTGTCTTGAGGCATTCACTGCCTGCTCTGCACAGATGTGACCATTTTGAAAAATATACTGACAATTCCTGGGCGTCCCCCCCCAATGGGTGTGGGCAAGGGACGGCTTGGTACGCTGAGTGTTTTAGCCGGCTGCTTCTGAGTTGTAATGTGATGGGACGGCGAGTGTAATCATACCCTTTGCGCTGTTGACTGGAGTCCCAATGGGTGTAGTGCTGCATGGAACGGCGTCAGCCGCCTGACGTGTCTTCGGGCGGGTGGAAGTGCATATTGAATGCTTTGCGACTGTTCAGTGACCGCGGTTGGAGGTGAGCGGTTGCCTTTCTCTTCTATAAATAACGTTGTTGCCCCTCTGGTTTCTTCACATCTCTTCGCTACTCCTTACTGCTTCCTTCTCTTCTTTCCCGCTTGCTTCCACCATGGGCAAAAACAACAAGCGCAAGCGCGAGCCGACTCCTCCATCGGAGGATTTCGGTGACTCGGAATACTCGGAGGAGGAGTTCTCCTCCGAGTCCGAGGGGTCTCCGGCTCCCGTCTCTCCCCCGGCGTCGTCCGATGACTCGGACGACTCCCAGGGGATAGCCGCGGAGGTCTGGACGTACATCCGGGCCGTCGAGCGCTCCGGGCTCGAGGGCTCGGATGAGTCGGAGTACTCCTCGGATGAGGAGGACTCGGACGAGGGCGGCGAGGACGAGGACAACGACGACGACGACGACGACGACGGCGACGGCAGTGGCAGTGGCAGGGGCGGCGGCGACGGCAGCAGCAAGGGCAGCACCAAGGGCGGCAGCAGCAGGGGCAGCACCAAGGGCGGCGGCAGCAGGGGCAGCACCAAGGGCGGCGGCGGCGGCAGGGGCAAGGCCAGTGGCTAGATGCCACTGGTCTTTTTTAGATATTAGTATAGATTAGAAATAGTATAGTGAAATAATGTAGTAGTATCAGTAATGTAGAGTAGTATAGTGTAGCGTAGTAGTAGTAGTAGCAGTAGGGAAGTATCAACTCATAATGAGTTGATTTGTAAGTATTGCCACTTCCCTTAATGAAGAATGACTTTGGTTTCCTCTTGATGACTCGTTTTGTTTGATTATAAATCTGATTCTTTTGAAGCAATAGACGAACAACTTTGATCATCATACTGACGCTTCCAGAAGTAGCCGCCGAGCAATATTGCAGTCTGTATCGACGTTTTTAGAAATAACGCCAATCGACTGAGAGCTATACCAGTGTCTTAGAGGCAATGCCGAGCGATTGAAGGTAACCATCGGCATTTTAGAAGTAATGCCGAGCAATTGAGCTCGAGATCAGCGTTTTAGAGGCAACGTCGAGTGATTAAAGGTCGCCGTCGGCATTTTAGAAGTAATGCCGAGCGATTGAGCTCGAGATCAGCGTTTTAGAGGCAACGCCGAGTGATTAAAGGTCGCCGTCGGCATTTTAGAAGTAATGCCGAGCGATTGAGCTCGAGATCAGCGTTTTAGAGGCAACGCCGAGTGATTAAAGGTTGCCGTCGGCATTTTAGAAGCAACGCCGAGTTATTTGAGCTCGAGATCAGCGTTTTAGAGGCAACGCCGAGTGATTAAAGGTCGCCGTCGGCATTTTAGAAGCAATGCCGAGCGATTGAGCTCGAGATCAGCGTTTTAGAGGCAACGCCGAGTGATTAAAGGTCGCCGTCGGCATTTTAGAAGTAATGCCGAGCGATTGAGCTCGAGATCAGCGTTTTAGAGGCAACGCCGAGTGATTAAAGGTCGCCGTCGGCATTTTAGAAGCAATGCCGAGCGATTGAGCTCGAGATCAGCGTTTTAGAGGCAACGCCGAGTGATTAAAGGTCGCCGTCGGCATTTTAGAAGTAATGCCGAGCGATTGAGCTCGAGATCAGCGTTTTAGAGGCAACGCCGAGTGATTAAAGGTCGCCGTCGGCATTTTAGAAGCAATGCCGAGTTATTTTGAGGATAACACCCGAGTGATGAGATGGCCCACCAGTTTTTGGAAATAACTGCCGAATGACCACGTGGCATGCTGGGATTTTGGAAATAACTGCCGAATGATGACTGGGCACTTTTTGAAACGGTATCTGGCCCGAGAATATCCCATAAGAGCTGCACTTTTAGCCGCCTTTGCTTTCCGCGTCCTAGTTCTTGCATTCCCGCTTCCGAATCCTCTCTGCGCTCGCCTCCAATCTGCTCACCGGAAGAATCGAGATGGCTCCCAAGAGGAAAATCGCAAGCACGTCCGCTGTGGTGATTCCTCCAATCGATCCCAACAGCCAGTTGCCTTTTGCAGGTAACCACATGTCTATCATCTCCGAAGCCGAACTCCTCCACCTCGTGTCCATCGGGGTTCTTCCTCCACGGGAACTCTGTTCTTGGCGGATTTGCCACGGGACTACGGTCCCGACAGAGGATACCCACGAGTCCGTGGTTTACGCTCCTTTTCTTCTCCGCGGCCTTGGCCTTCCTATTTCTCCCTTTTTTCGTGGTCTCCTTGATTTCTACCACATCAACCTAACCCATCTGAACCCTAACTCAATTCTGCAAATTTCCATCTTCGTCCACTTATGTGAAGCCTTTCTTGGTGTGCTGCCGCATTTTGGCTTGTGGAAACACCTGTATCATTGTCGCCCTGGGATGGCCGGGGGACAACATCAGTTGGTCGGAGGTGCCAGTTTGGAGATGCGCCGGGGGCGGAAGACTGAATATCTTGAGATTCCCCTTAAAGACAGCATTAAGGGATGGCGTCTGGAGTGGTTTATAGTTGATAACTATGGAAATTCTCTCCCCCCCCCCCGGTCGGGAAGACAGCCAGACGTTCGCACCCCAAGCTGGACCGAGTCGCCCACAGACGAGGAAGTAGCCGAAGCCAGTGTACTGCTAGCTGAAGTTGGACTATTGAAAGAGAGAAGTTTAACTGCTGAAGCTGTAGTTGCTGACTTCGTTTTCAAAAACATTCAGCCACTGAAAGATAGGGTCCACCCGGCTTATCTGTATCAAGGGCTAGCCGACTCAACTCGAGTTATCAACAAGAGAATCCCTTCTGCAGATTTGGTGAGCCGACTGGAGATGATTCTCAGGGGCAAAGTATCCAATGTTGGTGCTCCGGTGGCGTACTCGGCCTGGAATCTGCCTCCTGCCAAAGCCTTCACTCTTTTCGTGTCAAATCCACCTGCGACTGATGGCAATTTGGGCCTTAGAACGCGGCCCTCTGATGAAGAAGTCAATGCTTTGGTTGCCTCACTTGGGAAAATTCCTGATGATGAACGACAAGTCCATTTCGAGGTGCCTTTGGATCCTAATGATGCAGAAATGAATGCCATGCTTGATATGTTGGCTGAAGATTCTTCTGACGCTACTCCTGCTGAGACATTGGCAGTGGCGCCTCTCCCAGAGGTCGGTATAACCTTGGATGTTCAGAGACCTGTCCGTGTTCGCTCGAGGCGTCCTTGCCGAACCAATCAAACTGATTTTTCTGTTGATGAGCAGAAAAAGAAAAAGAGACGTATTCGACGAGTATCTAGTTTGGATCAGGGTGCTGGTCCCTCGGTTCCTGCTGCTGAGGAGGTTCCTGTACCTGAATTTACTGATGCTGATCCCAATGGGTGTGGTATGTCTGTTGCTGATCCCAATGGGTGTACTCCATCCGTCGTTGATCCCAATGGGGGTGTTGCCTGTGTTGCTGATGAAGACGACAGAGAAGAAGAGAATGAGGTCCCTCTGACTCGGAAGAACAGTCGGCAATTCCTCGCCAGTGGGGAAAGTAGTGGAGTTCCTTCTCCTGCTTTATCTGCCCTCGTTGGTCTGCAAGAAATATCCCTGGCCGACTTTGATCAAACTCTTGAGGATATGGTCCCAGAAGACTTGTTATCAGGGCCAGTGGATGATGATGTAACGGAAGCTTGTGGTGCCGTGCCGGATGCTGGGTTGAGGTCATCTCGTGCCTCGTCAACCTTAGAGCGCGATCTCGAGGGTCGGGATGCTAACTTGGATTGTCCTGATTCCATGGAAGTAGCCGAGGGCCCGTCAACCTTAGAGGTGGTTGCTGCGGAGAGTCTGGACCTCAAGAATGGTGCTGACACATGCCCAGCCCCCGAGGGTGTCGTCGGGGATGACTTAGCTCGGGCGAAGAGTGCGAGCCACTGCCCAGCCCCCGAGGGTGCTGCCGGGGATGATCCAGCTCAAGTGGGCAGTGCCAACTATGACCCAGCCCCCGAGGGTGCCCAGACAGGGTCTCCTTCCGGCACTTCCATGGACGTTCACGCGGGGTCACCTCCACACTCTGGCTGCATGGTGGTGGCCCAAACTTTGGACCAGGGCATCGCTTTAGAGGGCAGCGTCCCCGCTGATCGAGTGTCTGGCTTTGTTGAAGGTGCTGAACTGATTCCCACCGTTCCGTTGCAAACTGCTTCGGGTGGTGACCTTGCGCCTGGTTATCAGCTGATTTCTCCTGATCTGGGGATTCCTTCATTCTTTTCCAACCTCCAGGTACTGTGTTGTTTTTTTGGCTTGATTTTTACATTGCATGAACTTTTGCCATTATGCTCATCTGTTCTTCTCATCAGGTTTTGGTGGATGGGATGACCAGCCAGCTGAGATTGCAGGGGGCTCCTGTCCCAGAAGTGGCTTCGTCTCTTTCGTGTTGGAATCCGGTGTCACTTCATCGTCGTGTATCCGAGTTGGAGGCAACTAACGCTGGTTAGTGCCCTTTTTCTTTTCTTCGCGTTTGTTGTGGACTGTTTTACCTTCTGACCTTGTTTTGTTTGGTCACCTCTTGCTAGGAATGACTCGACAGGTTGCAATTCTTGAGGAGAAACATTCTCAAGATCAGGCTGAATTGGCTAAGCGATGCACCGATCTTGAGGAAAAGTACTCTCAAAGTCAAATTGAGCTGAGTCAGGTCTCTGCTGCCTTAGATGATGCCAATGCGTTGAGTTCTTCCATGCATGCTCAGCTTGACTCTGAAAAGGTGATATACGAAACTGTGCTTTGCCTTACTGCGCTCCTGTTACTTGCCTGGTTTTTGAAGGAACTGACTTGTGCTTGCAGGAAGAAAAACGTATCCTTGCCGCTTCTCGTGACAATCTTGACAGGTTGTATCGAGATTCTAGCAATTCACTGACCATTTTGGAAAGAAGTCATCGTTTCACCATGGAAGAATTAGACCTTCATCGTCGTAAGCTGCAAGAATCCATGGAGGAGGTAACCCGGCTTAAGCAGTTGATATCAGCGAAGGATGCTACTATCAAAGGGCTCCGGGCTTCCAAAAAATCCACTGCCCAGGAGTTAGAGAGTGCTCGACTGGCTGTTAAAACTGCTGAAGAAACTTCTGTTACTCTCAAGGCCCAACGCGACAAAGCCCTGGACAAGGCTATTCGGGCGGGACGAATTTTGATGAGGAGACCCGGCGTGGTTGTTCCCGAAGATATAAGGGCTGACGTGAACGCTGCCCCTGATTCCTCGAGTCGCCCTTCTTCGTCGGTTGCTCCTGGAAAAGACATTGCAAAATAGAAGAAAAATTTCGCGTGCTCCAAGCGCACGGTTCGCATGATCGAGTGTTTGTTAGAGGACTCCAGTTTACCATTCGAATGACATAATTACTCTTTCACTGTATCAGAATTTATTAGTTAATGAGTTAGCAATAATGACGCATGATGATTATAAAATTTGTTTGCGGGATATGGAAATCATCCCCTGAATTATATAGGCACGAGCATGTTGTACTGGTCTTAAGTTACCGCCAACTTAAACCTATCGCTGCGTTCGTAGGGTATAGTGGTCACCCTGAGTTAAGTAAGCGCAAGCATGTTACATCGCCTTAAGTCGCTGCTGACTTAAGTCGATTGCTCCGTTAGCAGGGCATAGTGGTCACCCTGAGTTAAGTAAGCGTGAGCATGTTGCACCGCCTTAAGTCGCTGCCGACTTAAGTCGATTGCTCCGTTAGCAGGGCATAGTGGTCACCCTGAGTTAAGTAAGCGTGAGCATGTTGCACCGCCTTAAGTCGCTGCCGACTTAAGTCGATTGCTCCGTTAGCAGGGCATAGTGGTCACCCTGAGTTAAGTAAGCGTGAGCATGTTGCACCGCCTTAAGTCGCTGCCGACTTAAGTCGATTGCTCCGTTAGCAGGGCATAGTGGTCACCCTGAGTTAAGTAAGCGTGAGCATGTTGCACCGCCTTAAGTCGCTGCCGACTTAAGTCGATTGCTCCGTTAGCAGGGCATAGTGGTCACCCTGAGTTAAGTAAGCGTGAGCATGTTGCACCGCCTTAAGTCGCTGCCGACTTAAGTCGATTGCTCCGTTAGTAGGGCATAGTGGTCACCCTGAGTTAAGTAAGAATGCAAGTCAATCGTAAATAAATTGAGTATCCTTGAGACCTTTTCTTTATTGATGACATATTTCCACCTTACAGAGTACATCACCATTATCCCAGCAGTTTTGAGGTACGGCTAGGGATAAAACTTTCTCAGGTGTTCTATGTTCCAGGAGTTCCCAACTTCCGTGCCATCCATCTGAGTGAGGCGATATGATCCGGGCCGAGTGACTTCTACTACCACGAAAGGTCCTTCCCATAAGGGTGATAACTTGTGTCGTCCCTCCCCCGTTAGAATTCGGCGGAGGACGAGATCCCCTACTGAGAAGAATCGTTGTCGCACAGCCTTGTCGTGATAGCGCCTTAGAGTCTGCTGGTATCTTGCTGATTGGATTACTGCGTTTAACCGTTCTTCCTCGAGTACGTCTATGTCCTCCAGCCTGGTGGTCTCAGCTTCGGCTATGCTTTCAAAGATTAGCCTTGACGCCCCAAACTTGAGATCAGCGGGCAGCACTGCCTCCGACCCATAGACCATGAAGAAAGGAGTGTTTCCGTGCAAAGCTCGGCTTGGTTGGGTTCTTAGGCTCCAAACAACATAGGGTAATTCCCTTATCCACTTTCCTGCGAATTTTTCATTCTTATCGAAAATCTTTTTCCTGAGTGCATCCAATATCATCCCGTTGGCTCGCTCAACTTGCCCGTTGGCTCTTGGATGGGCTACAGATGCATACTTGATCTGAATGCTCTTTTGCTCGCAGAAGTCAAAGAATTCTGAACTCGTGAAGTTGGATCCTAAATCAGTTATGATGCTGTTTGGTATCCCGAATCTGAATATTATGTCTTGTATGAATTCCACGGCCTTAGCAGAGGTTAAGGACGCAATGGGCTTGAATTCTATCCATTTAGTGAACTTGTCAAATGCTACCAATACATGAGTGTATCCCCCTTGAGCTTTCTTGAAAGGTCCAATCATATCCAGTCCCCAGCATGCAAAAGGCCAAGTTACTGGTATGGTCTGCAGTTGCTGTGCTGGCAGGTGTTGTTGCTTTGACAAGTATTGGCAGGCTTCACACCTCTGCACTAACTCGGCTGCGTCGTTCTTTACTGTTGGCCAATAGAATCCTGACCTGAAGACCTTCCCGACCAGTGTTCTGGAGGCTGCATGTATTCCACATTGTCCAGCGTGGACCTCCTCCAGGAGTTGCCTTCCAGTAGATGGGAGGATGCATTTCATGAAGACACCTGATGCACCCCTTCTGTATAATGTCTCTCCAATAAGTGTGTAGTGAGCTGACTGTCTTGCAATGCGTTCTGCCGAATTTTTGTCGTCTGGTTCTTCTTCATTCCTTATGTACTTAATGATTGGCCTTCTCCAGTCATCGGGATCTGACTCGGGTTGATCTATGATGTTGCACTCTTCTATTTGATCCATTGAGATACTTGGCTGCAGAATTTCTTGCACAAAAACCCCGGGTGGGACCTGAGTTCGACTGGACCCTAGCTTGGACAATACATCGGCTGCCGTGTTCCGATCTCTTTCCACGTGATGAAATTCTAGACCCTCGAATTTATCCTCCAGCTTTCGGACGGCAGTGCAGTATCTTCCCATCGAATCGTTTGAGCAATCCCACTCCTTATTTATCTGGCTGATGACTACCAGAGAATCCCCGTATACCATTAATCTTTTGACGCCCAACGATATGGCAATGTTCAATCCATGGATCAAAGCTTCATATTCGGCTGCATTGTTGGAGGCTGGGAATAGCAACTGGAGGGCGTACTTGAGGTGTTCGCCTCCAGGCGCGGTGAAGAGAATCCCCGCTCCTGCTCCCTGCAGCTTTAGTGAGCCATCAAAATACATTCGCCATACTTCTGCAGTCTCCGGGTTATCTGGCACTTGTTGTTCAGTCCACTCCGATACGAAATCAACCAGTGCTTGAGTTTTGATGGCGGTGCGAGGTCGGAACTCGATGTCATGAGATCCCAGCTCGCAAGCCCACTTGGCTATTCGACCGATGGCTTCCTTGTTGTGAAGAATATCCCCTATTGGAAAACTTGTGACTACTATGACTTTGTGGTCGTCAAAGTAGTGACGCAGCTTGCGGGCAGTTAGAAGTACTGCATACAATAGCTTTTGAACTTGAGGGTACTTTTTCTTTGAGGGGCCGAGGACTTCACTAATGAAGTAGACAGGATGTTGTATTGGATAGGCATGCCCTTCTTCTACTCGCTCGACTACTAACGCGGTGCTTACCACGTGAGTCGTGCAAGAGATATACAGCAGCAAATCTTCGGCTGGTTGAGTTGACGTAGCTCGCCGAGGTGGTTTCAGTACTGGTGGTGTTGTCAGGAATTTTTTCAGAGCATCTAGAGCTTCTTGCGCTTCTGAAGTCCACTGGAATTTATCCACCTTCTTGAGTAACTTGTAAAATGGCAGACCTTTTTCTCCCAGCCTGGATATAAATCTGCTTAGAGCCGCCATGCATCCAGTAAGTCGCTGAACCTTCTTCTGCGATCGAGGTGCTTCCATATTCATGATAGCTTCAATCTTATCTGGATTAGCTTCAATTCCCCGGTGGCTGACAATAAATCCGAGCAACTTTCCGGCTGGTACCCCAAAAACACATTTCTCGGGATTAAGCTTCCATCTATACCGCCACAGGCTGTTGAAAACCAGTTGCAAGTCTTCGATGAAGTCTTTTGAGTCCTGTGTCTTGATCACCACATCATCCACATAAGCCTCCACACGCTTGCCCCAGTGATCGGCTAAGCATGTTTGAATGGCTCTCTGGTAAGTCGCTCCGGCGTTCTTGAGGCCAAACGGCATGGAGGTATAACAAAAAGCACCAAACGGAGTAATGAATGCTGTTTTTTCTTCATATTCCTTCGCCAGACTAATCTGATGGTATCCAGAATAGCAATCCAGGAAGGACAGCATAGAACATCCAGCGGTGGAATCCACCACCTGATCTATCCTCGGGAGCCCGAAAGGATCCTTCGGACAGTGCTTATTGAGATCAGTATAATCAACACACATGCGCCAGTCCACTTTATTCTTTTTGAGTACAAGAACAGGATTGGCTAACCACTCGGGATGTAATACTTCTCTAATGAATCCAGCCGCGACCAAGCGAGCTAACTCGGCGCGAATGGCTTCTCTTTTATCAGGCGTGAAACGACGTAATTTTTGTCGAATCGGCCTTGCCTGGGGAAAAACCTTCAGTTTGTGCTCGGCCAGTTCTCTCGGGACTCCCGGCATATCCGCAGGTTGCCATGCGAATACGTCTCGGTTATCTTGCAGAAACCGGACGAGCGCGCTTTCCTATTTGTCATCCAAACTGGAGCTGATGATGGCCGTCTTGCGCTCATCAGCGAACCCCAGGTTGATTCTCTTGGTTTCTTCAGTCGGCCGCATAGAGGTCGCGGTCTGAGCTTCACTTGCCGGTACTGTGAGGTCCTCCTCAGGCTTAGAGTTCGCCATTGCGGAGGGAGCTGTCGATGGCTTGGCGGTGAGGGCTGCTTGAATAGCCACTCGGAAACATTCTGCGGCGCCTTGGAAGTCGGCGCGCACAGTTATGATCCCTTGCGGCCCTGGCATCTTCAGTATCATGTATGTGTAATGCGGAATGGCCATGAACTTGGCCAATCCAGGCCTCCCGATGATGGCGTTGTACCCGTAGTCGAAGTTCGCCACTTCAAACCTCAGGAACTCGGTTCTGTAGTTCTCCGGAGTTCCGAAGGTGACTGGCATGTAGATGTGGCCCAGCGGGTATTCCCCTTCCGTCGGCACGATGCCGAAGAAAGGAGTGTCCGACTCGTGGAGCTCTTTGAGGTGAACTCCCAAGCCTTGGAGTGTCCGGGGGAAGGTGACGTTGATGCTGCTCCCCCCGTCCACTAGCACCTTCTTCAGCCGGCTTTCTCGGATCACCGGGTCGACGAGAAGCGGGTATTTGCCCGGATGGTCGAAGTTGAGCCATTGATCTGCCCGAGTGAAGGTGATCGGGTGCTCCGACCACCGGTATGGGGCGGGAGGGCCGGTGGTCGCCACCAGTATTTGGCGATCGTTGAGCTTTTGCTGTCTTCTGCTCTCCTGCGACCCGTGTCCGCCGAAGATGACGTTGACCTCCCTGTCAACGCGTGGAAAAGCTCCTCCTCCTCCTCCCTCCTCCTGCCGATGGGGTTGTCGTGGTTCATCTGGTCCTCCCCTCGGCGGAGGAGGAGGTAGAGGTTGGAAGGGTCGGCCGTGTCCGACGGAGTGTTTGAAGTCTCGGCAGTTTCGAAGAGTGTGGCGCATGTCCTTGTGGTACGGGCACTAGGCGTCGAGGATGTCATCCAACGTACGTTCGCCTCCACGAGGTCCTCCTCGAGCGCGAGAGGCAGGTGGTCCGGCAGCGTGCACTTCTTCGCGTGGCCTCTTCTCCCACCGCTTGTCAGGTTGCTGGTTCGTGTCGTGTCGTGGTGCTGCCGGTGCGGGCTTTGCTCCTCCGATGAGGTCCTGGGCTCGCTCGTCGGCGGTGATGTAGAGGTCGGCTTCCCGGAACAGCTCCTCGGAGGTAGTCGGCGCCTTCTGTAGTATGGCTCGGACGAAAGCTGAATCATTGGATCCTCGGTAGAAGTCCTCGATCACGGCCGCCTCCATGACATCGGGGATACGATTAATCATGGTTTGAAACCTCTTGAGGTACGACCGGAGAGTTTCGTCCCCCGGCGCTTGATAGATTTGAGGTCCCACGGTTGCGCCGGCTTGTCGGAGAGGGACTGGAAGTTGGCGGTGAAGCGTCGACTGAAGTCTCCCCAGACGTCGATGCAGTGTCGGGGTAGATGTCGCAGCCATTGCAGCGCGTCTTGCCCAAGGACAATGGGCAGGTACGCGGTCATCACGTCTTCAGACGCCCCGGCAGCTCGAGCAGCGGTTGTGTAGACGGCTAGCCAACCCCATGGATCCTGCTTAGGTTCATATTTGTCAACATTGGATACCTTGAAGTTGGGAGGCCATTGGATGGCCCTAAGGCGCGGAGTAAGGGCGGACACTCCGCACGTGTCCTCCTGTCGTCGGGGCCGATGTCTGTCCCGGGGAGGGGAGTTGTGATTGTGATTCCTCGACCGTCCCCGGGTGGTTCCGCCAGTTGAAGCCGTTGCCGACTCAGTCCTGGTAGCTTGGCTCTGAGTCGGGATGCCATGATCCCTGTCATACTCCTCTCGACGACGAATCTCGTTCTCATGCCGCCGTTCTCGCGAAGCATTGATGGAGCTCCGCGCATCTCGGCGACTGTTGATGGCGTGTCGTAGATCGTTCGGCGGGTGGGCAAGTGGTAGAAGATGGTTGGCCGCCTGGGTTAACAGTCGTCGGTAGCCGTCGGCGTCAGGAGTCCGAGGAAGTCCTTCAGCTATCCGAGCCAGCACCCCTCCGACTTCACTCGGCGTGTTCATGGCTCGGGCGAAGTCGGGGTTCAGGTTGCGCCCGAAGAATGGATTCTCTCGACGTTGCCTTGCATCCTGCTCAGCCTGTTCCTGAGCTCGTCGGCGATCACGTCATCGGGAGTTCCTTCGCTCTCTGAAGACGCGTTCTTCCGGGTTTTCTCCTACCTCCGAGACCTCGTCTCGCGAGACAGGTTGTTCTGGATTCGGCTCTCCGGCGGCGTGATGTCGTCGAACGTTCCTGCGCCGGTTCCTCCGTCGTCGGGACTCTCGTTGAGGCGGTTCCTCTCCGGGTACGGTCGGCTCGTCGTCGGAGATGGCGGGCGATTCCGCTCTTCCGATGAAGAAAATGTCGGGGTAGAACGGTGCTGCCGTCGTGGTGATCTTCTTTCGGAGAGCCGGAGGTTGCGCTTCTCCGGTATTTTCGGAGTTTGTTGGGGAAGATTCCTTTTCCGGCGGATCCGCGATATGGTGCAGAATTCCTTCTTCGTCCGCTACGAATGAGATTGTTCCGAAGCAGAACACAGATCCGGGGCGTAGGGTGATCTTGCTGTAGAAGGAGATGGCCATTGAGCTAGCTTGGATTGTCGACACACCCCCTACCTGGCGCGCCAGCTGTCGGTGTTTTGGGTCCGACCGCACACCCGGGGTTGCCCCTCAAGGTGTTTTAGGAGTAGGAAGGCGTCAACAACTGTAGCAAAATGGTTCGTGCCGATCGCACGAGGGACGGTGGACAAGATTTACAGGTTCGGGCCGCTTAGTGACGCGTAACACCCTACGTCCTGAGGAGTATGCTTGGTGGATATGATTACAAGAGGGTTCTCTGATCGAGAATACAGAGAGTTTGTGTAAGTGGCTACGTAATGGGTCGATCATTCTGAAGGGGTGCCCCCTAGGCCTTATATACTCGACCGTGGGGCAATACACGTGGATAAGATAGTAACGAGTAGCTAAAAGATAGTGAACATCTTGTGATTATCCCTACGTAACCCTCGCCGACTTATCCTCGCATGGCTTCGTTGCATGGAGGCTCCCGCGTGGGAAAGTTGGATCTCTGTTGCAGCCACTCGCTCGACGCTATGGGCCGTCCGGGTTTGCACCAATCCGGCCTTACGTCGCTCTGCCTGGCTGGTTGTTTCCCCCCAGGCCCACGAAAGAATAGCCTTACGATTTATTGGGCCCTCGGGCCTTTCGTGAGGTCCTTTACTCTTTCAGTGGACCCGGGGGATATCTATCCCCCACAACTCGTCCTCCTCTTCACTTTGTGAATCATAAGAACCGTCAGCAAGGGCAATAATAGTACGACGATTGGGACATTCAGCTTGTTTATGCCCATGACCACCACACTTAAAACACTCAATCTTGCTTGTCTTGCATTGGGTGGCTGCAGTAGAAGAAGTGGGCTGATTTGAACTCACAACTTTACCTTTCGCATCCACTTGTTTGGATGAAGTTGAAATAGATCTATTTGCTCCACCATATGAGGATTTGGGCATTGCAGCTTCTTGCTGTTGAAATTGAGGTGTGACATCCCCTTGCTGTTGGGAATGACGCCATGAGACATTGTATTTGTAAGACATAGCAATTTGCCTTTCAACCCTCTTTGCAAAATGAACCAACTCAGTGAGACATGTGTAATTTGTCATATCCACTTTATCAGCAATGGGTTTATTGAGGCCTACCAGAAACCGAGCCATTGTTGATTCCTCAGCCTCAGTTATCCCTGTACGAAGTAAGCACATCTCCAATTCCTGAAAATATGCATCAACACTGTGATTACCTTGCACAAGACGTTTCACCTTCAAATGTAGATCACGAGAATAATATGCAGGAACAAAACGATGTCTCATTTCCCTCTTCATGTCTTCCCAGGTTATACAGTCATGCCCAACTCTATGATATTCAGTATGGATCTGATTCCACCAAGTTATGGCATAGCCTTTGAACTCAATGGCTGCAAGCTTTGCCTTCTTTTCAGCAGGGTATTCATACAAATCAAATATTTGTTCCACTTTGGTTTCCCATTCAAAATAATCATCAGAAATCTCCTTGCCGCTGAATGGAGGAATGGACACTTTAACCTTGCTCAAACCATCATCATTGTGACGTTGTTCAGGATGATGCCGCTGGTGATCACCATAACGACCACGCGCTCCAAAACAGCCAAAATTTTCATGGCCATGATTATCATATGCAACATGTTCAACACTATAATTTGGAAGTGTTTCAACATTAAAATCAGTAGGATCACCAACAGGAACACGTCGTGCACGACCAAAACCAGTAAAAAATCCTCGACCACGACCACCTGCAAAGTTATCAAAACCAACATCAAATCTTAGGCCACGACCGCCATCACGACCACCACCATGGTGATCATCATCCTCATTATCATGAGGTCGAGGTTCCTCATGCTGTTGCTGAATGGATTGCTAAAGTTGTTGCATTCCGTGCATCAATTGACGCATTTGTTCACGCACCTCCTGAAACTCTTGAGCAGAAACAGTATGGGAAGAGGAATCTTCATTTCCTGCCATGTTAGTATCAAAAGTAGAACACAATAGGATAAAATATATGTGGAATCACTCCCTTACCACTTACAAAACAAGTTCTTTCTCTTCCTGAAAGGAGTAAGAACCGGGGCAACAATTTGTAGTGGAAGAGTGATTGTAACAGCGAAGACAGTGCAACAACTCACGGTGCGTTTTAAGTGGAGCTTGGTGGTGTTGGGGACTTGTTCTCAAATGCTTCGGATTAAGAACAAGGCAACATAAAAAGTGTTAAACGTTAAGGCCCTTCGTCCTATCGAACATTACTCCCTATCGGGAATAATGAGTTCCGGACGAAGGTCAGAAGAAACATACCTTCGTAAATTCAGCAAGTAGTAACGAAGGACTCATAAAAAGCATGAAATGTAAATCGTGGAATCATTTCTATTTTATTAACACAAAGGAATAGAAATGATTATGAATTACAAATGTACCTTCGGTCCTGAGAGAAGATAAAAAGTACAAGCGTGACGCAAATGTCAAGTCAGCGTGAACAGTACGGGAGTACTGTTCATCTATTTATAGACGCGGGACGCAGCCCACATGAAATTACATCCATGTCCATTACATTTGTTAATAGCCTACGGAAATCAGTCAAGGTCCACGCAGTCTTTTCATCTTTAAGTCGGTTCCCCCCTCAGCAATTGCGCCGAAGCTCTCCTGCGCACAGCTTCGCCTGCGCTCGTCCTTCGTCTGGTTCAAGCTTCGTCCCGATCGTGCTTCATATTCATAGTTCTGAGCCCGAAAACACCTGCTCACATAATCCACTTGGAAAACATTGTCAAATCATGTTTTTGAGGACCTTCGGAGGACGAAGGCCCCCAACAGTAGCCCCTCGCAATATTAATTTGTTTGACAATAAATTCAGATTGCGATATGGACGAAGGCCTTAAGCCGAAGGTCCGAAAAAACACCTTCCCTTTGCTAGAATAGCAATATTCACTGACAAGCGGGGTCATTTAATTTTCAACGCCCTGGGCGTATAAATAAGAGCACACCGCCAACTCATTTGGTACGCATACTTGCCTTTTGCTTCGGCCCACTAAAATTTTTAGCGCTTGTTCATTAAGATTTGCTGCTCTTTTTGATTTCGAAGCTTCGGCCTCGGGAACAATTTTTAGCGTTCCCGAAGATGTCTGAAGGCAAGAAGACCCCTGCTGAGATGAAACTGAAGATCCCTGCTGATACGAAGCTGAGTCTCGAGGAGGAGAAGAATCTGGGGTTCTTGATAGCGATGGCAGAGACCAATACAGAGAAAATCACGAAGGAGATTCTCGAAGGTTTGTCCGAGGATACTGATGACAGCGACAGCTATGATGTGGAAAGTGGTGGGGAAGAGGCCGAAGATCGACCGTGGCGACCAAGTCACTCAGTTTTTGGGAAAACGACCATCAAGCAGAGTCACATTGATAATATGAGGGGGCGATATTTCCGAGACATATCTATCGTGAGAGCTGATGCCGGGGAAAAGACTTCTCCCACCCCCGAAGAGGATGAAGTTGTGATTTTCCGAAGCTTCCTCAGGGCTGGGCTTCGATTCCCCCTGAGCAATTTTGTTGTTGAGGTACTGAAAACATTCCAAGTCTACCTTCATCAACTCACTCCTGAAGCTATTATAAGAATGGGGATTTTTGTCTGGGCTGTAAGAAGCCAAGGTTTGGAACCAAACGCTAAAAGCTTCTGCAACATACACGAGTTATTATACGAGACGAAACCCTGGGGAAAGGAGCAATACCACAACAACTTCGGGTGCTACAGCTTCGGCGCTCGCTCCGGGTCAAGCTGCCCTGTGCCGACCTTTCGGAAGAGGTGGCCCGGAGCCTGGATGACTGAATGGTTTTATGTGAAGAATGATCTAACAGCTCAAGAGAATGTGAAGAGTATTATTATGCACCCAATCTGGCAACGCTTCGGCCTTCGAAGGCCGAAGGTCGAAATGGACGAAGCCGCCGAAGAATGCCAAAGAGCCTTCGGGGTAGTCTGCTCGTTTGTTGGGACAAGGGACTTGGTCCAAGAACACATTGCCTTCAGGGTATGGCCACTTGCAGAAAAGTGGGAAATGCCGAAGGAAACCATCAAAGAGTCCGACGAAGGCGGACTAGTCAGATTAAAGTATACATTCAAATATGCAGATAAACTTATTGAACCTGATGATGACTGGCTGAAAAGCATTGAAACATTAAGTGATGAATTACTTGGGGCATATTCGAAGGCTGAAAATACTGCACTATCAGCAGCCTTCGGAGGCCGAAAAAAGAAGAGACTGAACCGAGTGTTTGATGCAGTCGGGTTCTTCTACCCTGATTATTGTTATCCCATCCGAAGGCAAAAAAGGAAAAACACAACCTCTGAAAAAGAAGAAGCTGGAACCGCTCCTATCGAGCCAGAACCAAAAGGAAAAAGGTTGAAGGTCCTCACACACCGACCACGCCATATTGAACTAGCTTCGGTGCCTGAGTTTACTGGAGAAACTTCTTCGGCTGCCGAAGCTGAACAGCCAACCTTGCTGCCAAAAATTGCAGAGATGGCCGAAGCACCATCGACAGAAAAAATGGAAGAAGCGAAAAATCTGACTAAGGAAAAAACATCAGAAATTTTGAGCCCTGTAGTAAATGTCGAAGCAGCAAAAATCCAAAAGGGTCCAATGGTGACCCCAAAAAGGAAGAGAATGGTAAATGTACTAGATGTCTTGGAGACAATTAAGTCTTCAAGCACAACTTCAAAAAAGAGTGCTGAAATTGCTGAAGCTTCCTCTGAAGCTCCGACGCAACAAGCTGAAGCTGAAACTGGGCCTTCAGAGCCCTTCAAGGAACAAACTTTGGAAGCCGAAGCAATTAAAATACCAGAACCAATTTTAATTGAAGAGACTGACACTGCCATCCCCGAAGCGCCTGCCAGCATGTGTGATTACATCATACGACATGCTTCGGGAAAAAAACTATCTGAAGAAGAAACTTATGAAGCTAACCATTATGCAAAGGAACTAAAATATCCAAAGGGGGCAGTAATATTCAATGGGACAAATGAAGACGACTTTTTATACTGCCTGCCTGACAACAAAGAGCTCTCTGTCTGCCGAGAAATGGCCAGGAGTATTGGCTTCCCGAAGCTTGAATCTGGATTAAGCGCCATGACGAAAGAAGATCTCGCAGACAGTCTTGCGTACAACAGCCTGAAGGTACAGGAATTTAACGCTTGAAAAGAGAACCCCCTTATTTTTTACGCAACTCGTTCCTTTTTTCTTATATGAATTCTTCTTCGTATAGGGCCTGATCCTAAGCAACGCGCTAAGAGCGCAAAAGAGCGCCGAAGATGAAAGTTATGAAATTGCATTTAATAATTTACGCTCTGAAGTTATCAAACTGAGAAACGAAGCTTTGGAAAAAGATAAAATTCTGCTTACATTGGTAGATAAAGTGAAAAAAGACGAAGCTGCTTCAAGGGCCCAGACCGAAGCTCAAAAACGCGAGATTAAAGAACTTCAGAAACAGCTGGCTAGAGCTAAAGAGGAGCGCGCGCTTGAGGAAACGAAACGAGAACTTAGTGATTTTATGGTCAGCAAATTGGAATCAAGAGTTAAGGAGCTTCGGTCATCTCAGGGGAAATGCTATGTTAAATCTATAGAATGTGTGAATAAAATTAAAGCCAGCTTTGCCAGCGTCGGCGCCTTTTCCAGCGAAGAAAATTTTTCTCGAGGCAATCCCGAAGATCCGTTGGAATGGATTAGCCACGAAGCAGAGGCCTTCGAAGAGATTCTGAACAGTCGCGGCGATATCTGCGCTTTTTCGGGCGCCAGAGGAGTTGCTTCTGTCTTAGAGAAGAAAGGCTGTGATCATGTAAAATTTCTAGCTCAGTCCGAAGCTGCCTTATCTTCCGAAGACATTAAGGACCCCTCGGCCGAAGCAAGCGTGGTTGGCGGCAAATTTTTTACAGATATCTGGAACGACGGCGGCCGAGAAATGGCGCAAGAGATCATCCAAAGAAGCGAAAAAGGCATACATGATGCTAGAAAAGTAGCAGAAGCTGCCGAAGGGAGTACGGAGCCTGAAAGACAATTAGGTACCAATTAGTCATTCTTGTTGCGTTGTAATTTTCATTTCAAACTCTGCACATAGTTTGCAATATTGATGAAGAAATGTTCTCTTCCCTCAGAAGCTGCTGGGTCAACTGCCGACCCCCACACAAAAGGAGATGAAGAAATCAAACAAATGGCCGAAGCTATCATGAACAAAGTTGTTGATCAACTTCTAAATGAAGTCGCCGAAGCAGTGTTAAGAGAAGACTAGATGCTATTAGAAGAAACATTTAAATTGTGATCTATGTAATATTTTGTACATTTGGATGTAATATACAAGTTTCTTTCTATTATTCAATTCTTTACGATGCATGAAACTGTACATACATACCATTTTTGAGCCTTCGGCGAAAAAACACCTTCCCTTCTTTTCATGCTTCGTGAAGAAAACACTCTTCGTTAAAATTATCCTGATAAGACACATCCATGCTTCGTAAAAGCATCCTCCGAAGCTAGTTTCCGAAGATCATCATCATGTTCCCTCGTGACTTTGCACGATTTGCACTTTCTCAAATCATTCCTTCGAAGGTTAATACTGTGTGCCCTTCTTTTGCCGTATGCAACATGATGTATGATGCTTATGCTATGCGAAATGATGTGATGATGTTATGCTATGCATGTGACATTTGTTCCGAAGATACTCATAAAATATATTCATAAGCTCTGCATTCCCTTAGGAACGTCTTTGGAGCTTCTTCGTCTTTTACTTAGACGATCTCAGCGTTGACTTTTCGCTGTAAGCCTCCCTTAGGAGCTTCTTCGCCCTTTACTTAGGCGGTATCAGCGTTGACTTTTCGCTGTAAGCCTCCCTTAGGAGCTTCTTCGCCCTTTACTTAGGCGGTATCAGCGTTGACTTTTCGCTGTAGGCTCTGCATTCCTTTAGGAACGACTTCTGAGCAGAAAACTTACACTGCGCTCCCTTTGGAACGGCTTTTTGTGACTTCACAAACTTACTCTGCGTTCCTTAGAACGACTTTCTGTTATTCCGAAGGATTTTTAATTCGAAGGTCCTCCTTGGTAACGGAGAAAATTTTAAGCTTCAGCAACTTGGGCTTGTGGAGCAAATAGATTTTCTTCGTGGAAAACAACGAAATTATTACATGGAAACTATCAATGTTTTTTGCTTCACAGAAAATAAAACTGAATAGGAAAGACTGCTATCAAAGGTAGGATATGTGTCAATAAATGTGCTTCGACTCTGGCACAGTGCTGTTGACTGTGCGAGCTTCGGACTGCTCCCTGAAGTCCCTCTGATGTGGAGCGTATTGACTCCCTTCTGGCTGTTGACCTTGCTGCAATGGAGGTGGGGGCGGAAGCTGCTGCCAGGAAGCTTGAGGTTGACTTGCCGAAGCTACAGAAGCTGCAGGGTGGTTGTCTATGTATTGTGGGACATAAGGCGGATGATACGAAGCAGTATGCATGACCTGCTTCGGCTGAGCTTGTTGGGATGCTGCTTCGGCAATTTCCTTTTGCTTCTGGATTGTAATATGGCACGACCTAGTGGTATGGCCCTTGCCTTCTCCACAGAACAAGCAAAACAGCCTCCTTGGCTGATCTCCGAATCTTCCGCCGAAGCCCCTGGCGCCTCTGCCTCTTGGAGCTGGTGGCCGGAAGGAAGTTTGTTGTTGCCCCGAAGCCTGTGATGAGCATTGTGGTCTATTCTGACTCCCCTTATCGTCATTCTGAGTGTTGTGGATAGAACGGACATGTCTCGGGTAGTATCTTCCTCCGAAGCCCCTGGTCATTTCAGAAAATCTGAAGGCCTCCTCCCTTCTTTGACGAAAGTCATTGTCAGCACGAATGTACTCATCCATCTTTTGAAGCAATTTCTCCAGAGTCTGAGGAGGCTTTCTAGCAAAGTATTGAGCTGCAGGCCCAGGACGAAGCCCCTTGATCATGGCTTCGATAACAATTTCATTAGGCACCGTTGGTGCCTGTGCCCTCAATCGTAAAAACCTTCGGACATACGCCTGAAGGTACTCTTCGTGATCCTGGATACACTGGAACAGGGCTTGAGCTGTGACCGGCTTCGTCTGGAATCCTTGAAAGCTGGTCAGTAACATATCCTTCAGCTTCTGCCATGAAGTTATTGTTCCTGGCCGAAGGGAGGAATACCAGGTCTGAGCAACATTCCTGACGGCCATAACGAAAGACTTCGCCATGACTGCAGCATTGCCCCCGTACGAAGACACCGTTGCTTCATAGCTCATCAAGAATTGCTTCGGGTCGGAGTGACCATCAAACATGGGGAGCTGGGGTGGTTTATAGGATGGAGGCCAAGGTGTAGCCTGCAGCTCAGCAGACAGAGGAGAAGCATCATCAAAAACAAAATTTCCCTGATGGAAATTATCATACCAGTCATCTTCGTTGACGAAGCCCTCCTGATGAAGGTCTTTCTGATGAGGCCTTCTGTTCTGCTCATCGTGAGTAAGATGGCGGACTTCCTCAGAGGCTTCGTCTATCTGCCTTTGCAACTCAGCTAGGCGGGCCATCTTCTCCTTCTTCCTTTGTACTTGTTGGTGTAGCATTTCCATATCCCTGATTTCTTGGTCTAGCTCTTCTTCCTGAAGTGTCGGGCTGACAGCCTTTCTCTTCTGGCTTCGGGCCTCCCGAAGAGAGACGGTCTCCTGGTTGTGGTCCAGCGGTTGCAGTGCTGAAGCCCCAGTCGCTGAAGCTTTCTTCGGCGCCATAGCTTCCGAAGGTGTTCAAAAAAGCTCGAAGTGGAAGTGAGTTCACCGGAGGTGGGCGCCAATGTTGGGGACTTGTTCTCAAATGCTTCGGATTAAGAACAAGGCAACATAAAAAGTGTTAAACGTTAAGGCCCTTCGTCCTATCGAACATTACTCCCTATCGGGAATAATGAGTTCCGGACGAAGGTCAGAAGAAACATACCTTCGTAAATTCAGCAAGTAGTAACGAAGGACTCATAAAAAGCATGAAATGTAAATCGTGGAATCATTTCTATTTTATTAACACAAAGGAATAGAAATGATTATGAATTACAAATGTACCTTCGGTCCTGAGAGAAGATAAAAAGTACAAGCGTGACGCAAATGTCAAGTCAGCGTGAACAGTACGGGAGTACTGTTCATCTATTTATAGACGCGGGACGCAGCCCACATGAAATTACATCCATGTCCATTACATCTGTTAATAGCCTACGGAAATCAGTCAAGGTCCACGCAGTCTTTTCATCTTTAAGTCGGTTCCCCCCTCAGCAATTGCGCCGAAGCTCTCCTGCGCACAGCTTCGCCTGCGCTCGTCCTTCGTCTGGTTCAAGCTTCGTCCCGATCGTGCTTCATATTCATAGTTCTGAGCCCGAAAACACCTGCTCACATAATCCACTTGGAAAACATTGTCAAATCATGTTTTTGAGGACCTTCGGAGGACGAAGGCCCCCAACAGGTGGGTAATATGTAAGTGGAATGCGCTGGAAAATGTAGTGATGCAAAACCAAATAATAATCCAAGAACATAAGTCTAAGTTGCTGAATATAAAGGAAAAGATGCACAAAGAAAGGAACAAGATGTAGGAAGGAAACTTGTTGCTGCCCAAACCCCTTTTTAGTGTGCTGAACACAATTCTCTTTAATTTCTTTTCTTTCCTTTTTTTGAACAAGAACTCATTGTTTTCAGTCCTTTTTTTACCAATATACATCTTTTATTTTATCATTTGCGACAACACAACGCAACTTTCAACTGAGGGGGTGCACAATGATCAACTAAGATGGATGGTGCAGCACAAAAACAAGAAACTCGGGAGGGGAATATGTAGTGGGACGGGTGGTTATTTTTTTGTTTATATATATATATATATATATATATATATATATATATATATATATATATATATATATATATATATATATATATATATATATATATATATATATATATATATATATATATATATGCAACAAGCAATGACGAGCAGATCAAGGATGGGATTGAACAAAGATAACAGCTAGACCGATGAGTGGAAAAAATTCAGCAACTAGACAAATCTTAAAGGATTAAAACTCGATAAAGCAAACTACAAAATCAATAACACGTACGAATTTGGGCTATAGGTTTTCTTTTTGGCTATTAGTGGACAGAAGGTATATAAAATCTATCCTACCAAAAACAAGAACAATCCTACTGAGGAAACGGAGGCTTTGGTACCAGATGATATGCACACGCCTAGGCAGCACGTGTAGCAAGTTGTTGTGGCCCGATCTTCTCGTAGGATCTACGAACTTGATAAATTGTCGTTGTGTGACTTGGTGAAGAGGCAGCGCATCGCGAGGCTGTCCACACGACGAACTACCGAGACAATCACCCTTCCACGTATCCACAAAATAGCCCACGCAATCACGCCCTATAGACATGAAGGCACGAACTGGGTGAACCGCAGTTCGGCGTTCTACAACTCCCTCAGGAATCGAAAGAACAAATGTTGCAAGCCTCTCAAGGCTCACGCATAAACAAAACTCCACGAGTTTGTGTATTCTGAATTCAAAAACATAAGATATCTCCTTTCATTGCCTAGTGCAAGATATATATAGAGATAGGGGCGTTCAACTTTGAGTAAATGGCTGCATGAGCATGCTCTAGTGGATTTAGTGGCTGGTTCGCGCATCTTTTCAGCTTCTGGCATCAGTTACTAAAATGAGCATAACTCCTTATTGGAACGTCCAAATAATGAACCGTTTGATGGGCTGAAAAGTAGACTTGAAGGCGCTTCCATCCACTTATAGAACACTGTCTAACTCCTTGTATTCTGTCTGCAGTGATGCTTGGATTCGTACCATGTGTCAGTCATCTAGCTTCTGGTTGCATTCCCATGCTAAGGTGATGAACCACCTTTTTATTCATGCACACCATAGGCTTCTTGATTCAGATGTCCAGAGGCTTGAATCCATCTTGATCCCATGCTAGTTCATACACTCCATCATTCCTAAGGACATTGAAACAAGAACTCAAAAGCATAGGCACATTCAACATAGACTGATTATTAAACATAAGGTTAGCGTTCACCTGAGAATGAATTTCCTTCTGCAATTGTTTAGCTCTACTCCTTGTAATTGGACCAGCTATATCAAGTGGAGTTTCATTTGAAGATGAGTGAATGCTAGTCATGTCCTCATTAGCAAGTTTGAATCTGTCCAAATCTGGACAGAGCTGCTGTGTTAGCACTTTTGACCTTGCTAAGAGTCTAATCATATTGAGATGATAATACCAAAGTTGTAGAGTGTTTCCTAAGATTTCCAAAAAGTATTTTTTCACTATTTTTAGGTAAATATTTTGTGAGTTATGACTGAAACAAACAACTGTTGTGCTGCTGTCCTAATTTTCTTATGTTTGGTGGATTGCTCTACTCTGTTGTGTTTGGCTCGAGTCGACTGTTTCCTTGTTTTGATGTTGGTTGAACACACAGTAATGATAATATAACTAATATAATTAAGCCTAAGTATATAAGTAACTAGTACACGTCTTGCTAAATTAGTGAACTAAATTGGTTAAGGTCTAATAAGTGTTTGCCTAGTGAATAATTGTAAAGCCCAATTAAGTGTCTAGATCATTTTCAACTAAGTTGCCTATATATAAGTCGTAGCGAACTTAGTTACTTAACTAAGTTAATGATAAGTAACTAATGGATGAATAAGGTGAGCGTGGTAAATGCGCGTACTTGTGATGTCGTAATTGTGTTACGTAAATAAATAAATGTTGTCGTCTTTTTCAATGGTGTTAATGTTGCACACCGATAACGTGTAGATAACTAATGCTAGCGTGTGGTTGTTTACGGTGTCTTCCAAATTAATGATTAGTTCGCTGCCGTGTGTCACACCCGGTTTTTCAATGGTGTTAATGCTCCTGTCGTCGACGTTCCTGCTCCTTATGTCACACCTGGTTTTAGAAGGCAAACCGAATGCGAACCATGTACGTGCCAGGATCAGCAATTCACGTACACAGCAGTTACATAATATGGACATCATCACACAGTGCTCAAATAGTATTAAAAAGAGAAATAATAGTCGATTACATCATATGTCTGAGACATCCACATAGTCTTTACAATAAATCAAAGTGCGGAAAAGAAACGTAGATAAACGCGGCCTTCACAGGCAGCCGACTGGGGGTTGCCGCTAACCCACGCCTAGAACTCGTTGTAGTCTTGGAACTCCTGGAAGTCTCCTTCCACAGCTTCATCTTCGCCTGAGCAGTGGTTGCAATGCTGACAACCTGGGGATGGGGGGGTTTGGTGTGTAGAGCAAGGGTGAGTACACATCAACATACTCAGCAAGTATCCTGTTTGGCTGTAGTGGACTAGCTTTATGTGGGGATAAGTCAAGCAGTTGCTTTTAGTTGGTCAGATTATTATTTACTAGTAGAAAGCTAGGTTTTAACATTAACCCAAGTTATTAGCCCGATGTACCCTTTCCAAACGGAAAGAATACCACTTACCAGCACCATAGTCATAACTAGAAACATCAATCTCATTGCCACCGGTAAACCAAAGTATCTCTGATCAAGTACCACTAATCACTGGAGCTCCCTTGGCCACTCATAACCGCGAGCATGGCTGATATATCAGTTTTCAAACACTCTGCAGAGGTTGTGCACTTTACCCACAAGCCGTGATTTCCTTTCTGCCCGGAGAGAGCTACTCCCCATTGACCACTTCCTAGGTGGCCTAGCAGGGCATCACTACGTAGCCTTTACAAAGATTCCCCGGGGCTGTAGCCGCCCGTTAGGTTTCCTAAATGCACCGCACTCCTCCCCAAGGGGGCGAACCCAAGCTTGGCAGAGCGAGCCGCATACACCGAGCCCCATTGACGGCACGACGGCTAAGCGAACTACACCCCGGATCCTCTAATTATTCAGCTAAGGGCACCCCATTCCACCCTCATGGTTGCACTATTTTCCCGGGCGGTCATCCATAGAACAGGTCCTTACGGAGAGGCACTCGAGAAACCGCTCGAGCCCCCTTAAAGGCCACAAGTACAACATCATAATAAGAGAAGGGAAAACAACGTATCATAGATAATCTCATCATGTTCATTGATTAGAGTTTGAGCAATAGCATAAAGCTAAACAATAATAATAATCCTACCCAAATAGGTAAACAAGGACATGGATAACAAAACTAGTCAATCCTTAGGCATAAATGTGTAATGCGGGAGGTGAATTAAAGAATGAATAGGACAGAGATAGGTCAAGGAACACTTGCCTGCACCAACCGACTGCTGCTCAGGGGCTTCTCCTGCGAGTTCTTCGGGCTCCTCGACCGAATCGTTCTCTATGCGATTGCAAGAATACATACATCCATCCTTCAAATTAGGAAACAAACAATACACCATACAAGAGAACAAATAAAGTAAATATGCATAGAATATCACATATGATAATGAATTTACCATGGTTAGAAAGAGGCGGGGAAAGGTCTCGCGAGGGTCAAGGCTTATGCTCGAGGCGCGTTACGGGTAGGCGAATAACTAGACATTACGTGCTCTAGTTCCAATTGGTTTCAACAAAAGGATTAGCTACATGCACTAATGTAAACGTGATCCTTTTTAGTAGATTAACATTGAATGAGATAGATGATTAGCTATACAAATTAACTAACGTAACCAATTTCCAAATTGAGACTCCTATCTTATTAATATAAACAACGTGATTAGCGCGCATAGGATACGGGAGGGTAGACGAGGCGTCTGGGGGGTAGACGATCGTGTCGCGGACGCGACAGGGCGCTATGCGTCGCGTCATGGGCACGATGGGCTACGCCAAGGCGCTGCGCGGGCACGCGCACGCGCAAAGCCACGCTTAACGTGCCGCGAATGAGTCGCGCACGCGTCGGGGCCGCGCGCTGGCCGAGCTCGAGGCCGCGCCGGGGCCATCACGACACGAGCAAGGCACGCCGGCGGCACGCCGGGGCGGGCGGGCGAACACGGGCGACGGCGAGGGCGGCCGGGCCGGGCGCGGGGCTCTCCGGGGACGAGCGCGGCGGGGGCGGCCGAGCCGGGCGCGGGCGCCATGGCCGGGGACGGGCGGGGCGGCCCGCCAGAGAGGCGGCCGAGCACGGGGGCGGGCGGGTCGCCGGGGGGGGCAGCCGAGCCGGGGCACGGCGGGGCCGGCGAGGCGGCGGCCGAGGTCGGGGACGGGCTCGCCGGGGAGGGGCGGCCAAACCGAGGGCGGCGCGAGGGAGAGGCGGGTTCGCTGGGCCGGCCGGGCGCGGGCGGGGCGGGGGCGGCTCGCCGAGGCGGGGGCTGGCGCGGGCGCGAGCTCGCCGGGACGGGGTGGCTCGCCGGAGCGGGGCCGAGCGCGGGGAGGGGCGGGGCGGGCTCGCCGGGGCACGGCGAGGCGGGGCCGAGCGCGGGGAGGGGCAGGGCGGGCTCGCCGGGGCATGGTGAGGCGGGGCCGGGGACGGCCGAGGTCGGCGCGGCGGGGCGGGGCGGGGCGGGCTCGCCGGACATGGGGGCGGGGCTCGCCGGAGGCGGCCGAGCCGGGCGGCTCGCCGAGCGGCCAGGCGGGGGAGGAAGGAGGAGGGAGAAGGGGGAAAGGAGAGGGGAGGAGGGGGGGGCCTCACCACGGCGGGGGAGGGCGGCGCGGCGGCGCGCGGGGGAGGGAGCGGCGGCGGCGGCGCTAGGGCAGGGGAGGGCGACGGCGGCGATAGGGTTAGGGAGAGGGAGAGAGAGGGAGAATGACAGGCGGGGCCCGCGGGGAGGGAAATTTTGGGGCAAGGGGGGAGGGGGCGGCTGGGCCGGCCATGGGCCCAAAGCGGAGGGGGGAGCGCGCGGTTGGGCCGGCCGGGACGCCCCACGGTGGGGGAGGGAAGGGGGGAAGGGGGGGGGGGCGACTGGGCCGGCGCGAGGGGGAGGGGGCGGCTGGGCCAAAATGGGGAAGGGGGGAAGAAAAAGAAAAGGTTTTCCCTCTTTCTCTAAATCTAGATGAATGATTTCACAATTTCAATCAATCAAAACAAGTGCATGGTCCGTCATGGTGCAGCAAACAAAATAAAGTATTTCTAGGGTTTTACTTTACATGAGATTTAAAGCCAAAACCCGCTATAACTTTGGAAAAGATCAAGGTTTAGCGAGGGGAAAAGGGTAACGCCCGAATTTGGCGAGTGAAAAGAAGAAAAAAAATCTACCCCCAAATTCAGGGCGTTACAAACCTATCCCCCTTAAAAGAATCTCGCCCTCGAGATTCAGGGTTGGCTAGCAAAGAGCTCAGGGTATTTAGCCATCAGATCATCTTCACGCTCCCAGGTTGCTTCTTCCTCAGAGTGGTGATTCCATCTGACTTTGCACATTCTGATGGTCTTCCTTCGAGTGACTCTCTCTGCGGTTTCAAGGATCTGCGCTGGCTTCTCTGTGTAGGTCAAGTCCTCCTGGACTTCAAGACCTTCCACTGGCAACTGCTCTTCTGGCACTCGCAAGCACTTCTTCAACTGAGACACATGAAAGACATCATGCACAGCAGCTAAATTCTCTGGCAGGCTGAGCTGATAGGCCACTTCTCCACGCCTTGAGAGAATTTGGTACGGACCAATGTAGCGGGGTGCTAGCTTGCCTTTGACTCCGAACCTTCTGACTCCTCTAATCGGTGACACTTTCAGATAGACAAAGTCTCTGACTTCAAAACTCAGCTCTCTTCTTCTTGTGTCTGCATACCTTTGCTGTCTTGACTGCGCTATCTTCAGATTCTCTCGAACCATCTTGATGTTCTCTTCGGCTTCAAGCAGAATGTCTGGCCCGAACACTTGCTTTTCTCCAGGCTGATCCCATTGCAACGGAGTTCTACAACTCCTTCCATAAAGCGCCTGAAATGGTGACATCTTCAAACTGGCCTGGTAACTGTTGTTATAGGAAAACTCTGCATAAGGAAATCTCTTGTCCCATCCGGACTGATCTTGCAGCGCACAGGCTCTCAACATGTCTTCCAGAATTTGATTGGTCCTTTCAGTCTAACCATCTATCACGGATGATACGCTGAACTGAAATTCAGATGCGTGCCCAAGGCTTCATGCAACTGCTGCCAGAAATGAGAGGTGAACTGCGTTCCTCTATCTGACACTATCTTCTTTGGCACACCATGAAGACAAACGATCTGAGACATATACAACTCTGCCAATACTACACTGCTGTAGTTGGTCTTGACAGGTATGAAGTGGGCTGACTTGGTCAGGCGGTCCACTACTACCCAAATGGAATCGTAGCCGGCTCGAGTGCGAGGCAATCCGACTATGAAATCCATACCGATTTCATCCCATTTCCACTGAGGGATTTGCAACGGTTGCAACAATCCAGCTGGTCTCTGGTGCTCTGCCTTAATTCTTCGACAACTATCACACATAGCCACATGCTCTACGATTTCCCTCTTCATTCTGTACCACCAGAATTTCTTCTTCAGATCCTGATACATCTTCTCACTGCCAGGGTGAATCGAATAGGCTGTCTCATGAGCTTCCTTGAGGATCAACTCCCGAATGGATTGAACATTGGGAACACACAAGCGGTCTTTGAACCATATCACACCTTCTGCATCTTCCCGAAAATCTTTGCCTCTGCCATCTAGAATCAGTCGTCGGATTTCACTGATCTTCTCATCGTTCTTCTGCGCTTCTTTGATTTCCCGCTCCAAGGTAGGCTCCAACTCAACTTTGACTCCTCGCGAATTGTTCAGAAATCCGAGACTCAACTTGTCAAACTCTTTGGCCAACTCATAAGGCATCGGACGAGCGACCATCAGGTTGATCTGACTCTTCCTGCTCAAAGCATCTACCACTACGTTTGCTTTGCCTGGATGGTAATGAATCTCCAACTCATAGTCTTTGATCAGCTCTAACCATCTTCGTTGCCTCATATTCAGCTCTGACTGAGTGAATATGTACTTCAGACTCTTGTGGTCTGTGAAAACATCACATTTCTGTCCATACAGGTAGTGCATCCATGTCTTCAGTGCGTGAACCACTGCTGCCAACTCTAGATCATGGATTGGGTAATTCTTCTCATGAACCTTCAGCTGTCGGGATGAGTAAGCTACAACTCTTCCCTCTTGCATCAACACACATCCCAAACTGGTGTAACAAGCATCACAATACACCGAGAAGGGCTTGTGCATATCAGGCAAGACTAGGACAGGCGCTGTTGTCAACTTCTCTTTCAGCGCTTCGAAGGCCTCTTGACATTTCTGGGTCCACTTGAACTCAACCTTGTTGCCTAGCAACACTGTCATTGGTTTCGCAATCTTCGAAAACCCTTCAATGAATCGCCGATAATATCCGGCCATTCCAATGAAGCTCTTGATTCCTCTAGCATCTGTTGGCGCTTTCCAGTTCAGAATGTCTGCCACTTTCTTCGGATCCACAACCAATCCTTCTTTGTTGATTATGTGACCCAAGAACAGGACTTCATTGATCCAGAATTCACACTTGCTCAACTTTGCATACAACTGGTGCTCTCGCAATCTCTGCAATACCATCCTCAAATGATCTGCATGCTCTTCTTCGCTTTGAGAATAAATCAGAATGTCATCAATGAATACCACCACAAACTTGTCGAGATAATCCATGAATACACTGTTCATCAAGTTCATGAAGAAGGCTGGCGCATTGGTCAAACCAAAAGACATCACAGTGAACTCATACAAACCATACTTGGTAATGAATGCCGTCTTCGGAATGTCCGAAGGTCGGATCCTGAGCTGATGATAACCTGACCTCAGATCAATCTTGGAGAACACACTGGCTCCTCTCAACTGGTCGAACAGATCTTCTATTCTGGGCAAGGGGTACTTGTTCTTGATCGTGACTTCATTCAGAGCTCGGTAATCAATACACATCCTTTTGGTGCCAACTTTCTTTTCCACAAATAGGACAGGGGCGGCCCAACGCGAGGTGCTTGGCCGGATGTAACCTTTCTCTGACAGCTCATCAATCTGCTTCTTAAGCTCAACCAACTCTAGTCCAGATATTCTATAAGCTCTCTTAAAGATAGGAGAGGTTCCAGGAAGAAGCTCTATGGCAAACTCAACTTTCCGCTCTGGTGGCATACCCGGCAAGTCCTTTGGAAACACATTTGGGAATTCGGACACAACCTTGATCTTCTCAATTGGGTCTGCTTCACTACTATCAACGGCCATCTGATAACAACTTCCTTCGTTTGGCTCAGGCGGGACTAACTCGGTCACCACTTCCTCTCCTAGTGGAGACACCAACTTGACTGTTCTCTTATCACAACTGATAACTGCCTGATACTTATCTAGCCAATTCATCCCTAGGATGACATCTATTCCATGAGTACCCATTACTATGAGGTTGGCGGGAAACGCTATCCCCCTTATTTCCACACTTATATTCAAACATATGCTATTAGCTCGAATTCTACCACCGGCTGAGTCGATTTGAATGGGGGTTGACATGGTAGTAATTGGAAGATTATGTGCTTCTGCCCATGATGCAGTAATGAAAGAATGCGTTGCTCCAGTATCAAATAACACTTCTGCAATATGGGAGTCGACTGGGAACATACCTACTATCATGCCGGGGGTCTCCTGAACTGCTTCAGCCTCCAAGTGATTCAGTCTCCCATGATTGTAACGCGGCTGAGAGTGGTTGCCTGCTCCAGGCTGAGACACATTCTTCTTTGCTAGGGCATTGGGGCCTGACTGCTGCTGGGCTACCTTCTTCGGACATTGCATCACCTAGTGGCCTTGCTCTCCACAGTGGAAACATGCCCTGTTTCCAACCTGAGCTGGTGCTGCCTGATTGCTCTGCTGGTTTGCTGGGGCAGGCAGACGAGGTGTCTGCTGATTCTGCCTCTGAAACTGACCTCCTGACTGATTGCTCTAACGGTTCTGATACTGGTGCTGAGGATACTGCCTTTGGAACTGCTGATGCTGCTGAGGTGGACGCTGGTTCTGCCTAAACTGCTGAGGTTGATTGCCTGAGAAACGAGGACGGTTGCTGCTTCCAGGCTAGGGTCCACTGATCTTGCGCTTACGATCCTCCATCTCCTTACGCTTCCTCTCTGTCATGATTGCTCTGTCAATCAGGTGCTGGAATGTCAGGAAGGTATGATTCATCAGCTGATACTGAAGAGGGTCAACCAAGCCTCTTAGGAAACGGTACTATCGCTTGGCGTCGGTGTTGACATCTTCAGGAGCATAGCGAGACAACTGCAGAAACCTGTCCCGGTACTCACTGACAGACGATGACCCTTACTTGAGGGCCAGGAACTCCTCCTTCTTCACTGTCATCAGACCTGTAGGAACATGGTACTAACGAAAGCTACCTCTGAACTCTTCCCATGTGATGGCGTCGGGGTTGGCATGGGTGGCGAGATAAGACTCCCACCATGATTGAGCTGCTCCTCTCAACAGACGGGGACCATACAGGACCTTCTCCCTATCGTCACATTGAGCAGTATGCAACTCCCGCTCCATAGTGCGCAGCCAGTCTTCAGCATCCATGGGGTCAGAAGAGTGAGCAAACGTTGGTGGATGACCTCTCATGAATTCAGCACGCTTGTCCCTGGGCATCTGAGGCATCTGAGGCTGAGGTGGTGCCTGCTGCTGTTGTTGCTGCTGCTATTGCTGAATGGCGGTGTTGGCGTTCCGAGACCGGGGGGTCCCTGAGCCGACGAGTGAATGTCGCCGCGTGCCCCAGCCCAGATGGGTCGAGCGCGAGGGCGAGCGCGAAGGGGGGAGAGCGAGGCGGCCGGAGACCGGCGTGAGAGAGGTGGGAATCCCGCGGCCTTCGTGTTCGTCCCGCGCCTAGGTCGGGTGCGCTTGCAGTAGGGGGGTTACAAGCGTCCACGCGGGAGAGGGAGCGAGCGGCTCCAAGCGAGCGCGTGTCTCGTCCTCGTCCCCGCGCGGCCAACCCTCTCTAAGAGGGCCCTGGTCCTCCCTTTTATAGGCGCAAGGAAAGGATCCAGGTGTACAATGGGGGGTGTAGCAGAGTGCTACGTGTCTAGCGGAGGAGAGCTAGCGCCCTAAGTACATGTCGTTGTGGCAGCCGGAGAGATTTTGGCACCCAGCTGGTGTGATGTCATGGTCATCGGAGGAGCGATGGAGCCTAGCGGAAGGACAGCTGTCGGAGCGGTTGAATCCTTGCTGACGTCCTCTTGCTTCCGTAAGGGGGCTGAGAGCCGCCGTCGTCACAGAGTATGCAGGGCGCCATCATTGCCTATCTGGCGAGGCGAGCCAGATGGGATGCCGGTCTTGTTCCCTGCGGCCCGAGTCAACTCAGGGTAGGGTGATGATGGCGCCTCCTGTTGACGTGGCTAGTCTATGCCCTAGGTTGGGCGATGTGGAAGCTCCTCCGAAGCCGAGGTCGAGTCTGTCTTCCGTGGCCGAGGTCGGGTCCGAGCCCCAGGTTCGGGCGAGGCGGAGATCGCTGCCTGGTGCCGGGGCGGAGTCTGAGCCCTGGGGTCGGGCGAAGCGGAGTTCGTCGTCTTCTAGGGCCGAGCCCAAGTCTGAGCCCTTGGTCGGGCGAGGCGGAGATCGCCGTCTTCCGGGACTTAGCCCGAGTCCGAGCCCTGGGTCGGGCGGAGTTCGCCGTCTTCCGGGGCTTAGCCCGAGTCCGAGCCCTGGGTCGGGCGGAGTTCGCCGTCTTCCAGGACTTAGCCCGAGTCCGAGCCCTGGGTCGGGCGGAGTTCGCCGTCTTCCGGGACTTAGCCCGAGTCCGAGTCCTGGGTCGGGCGGAGTTCGCCGTCTTCTGGGACTTAGCCCGAGTCTGAGCCCTGGGTCGGGCGGAGTTCGCCGTCTTCGGGGACTTAGCCCGAGTCCGAGCCCTGGGTCGGGCGGAGCGGAGCTTCCTATGGTGCCTTTGGCCGGGCCTGACTGCTTGTCAGTCTCACTCTGTCAAGTGGCACCGCAGTCGAAGTGGCGCAGGCGGCGCTGTCCTTCTGTCAGGCCGGTCAGTGGAGCGACGAAGTGACGGCGGTCACTTCGGCTCTGCCGGCTGGGGGGCGTGCGTCAGGATAAAGGTGTCAGGCCACCTTTGCATTAAATGCTCCTGCGGTTTGGTCGGTCGGTGCGGCGATTTGGTTAGGGTTGCTTCTTGGCGAAGGCAGGGCCTCGGGCGAGCCGGAAACATGTTCGCCACTGAAGGGGGGCCCTCGGGCGACACGGAAATCCTCCGGGGTCGGCTGCCCTTGTCCGAGGCTAGGCTCGGGTGAGGCGTGATCGAGTCCCTTGAATGGACTGATCCCTGACTTAATCGCACCCATCAGGCCTTTGCAGCTTTGTGCTAATGGGGGTTACCAGCTGAGAATTAGGAGCCTTGAGGGTACCCCTAATTATGGTCCCCGAGAGTAGCCCCCGAGCCTCGAAGGGAGTGTTTGCACTCGCTTGGAGGCTTTCGTCGCACTTTTTTGCAAGGGGGCCAGCCTTTCTCGGTTGCGCTTTTGTTCCGGTGGGTGCGCGCGAGCGCACCCGCCGGGTGTAGCCCCTGAGGCCTGGGAGGAGTGGTTTCACTCCTTCGAGGTCTTACTGCCTTACGTAGTGCTTCGGCTGGTCTGGTCGTTCCCTCATGCGAGCTGGCCGTAGCCCAGGTGTACGGTCGGGTCCCAAGCTCTCGGGCTGGTATGTTGACGCTGTCAACGGTTCGGCCGGAGCCGGGTTTGCGAGAGCAGCCCCCGAGCCTCTGCACAGAGCGAGAGGGCGGTCAGGGGTAGACTCGGTTTTTTTACATACGCCCCTGCGTCGCCTTTCCGCAAGGAGGAGGGGGGGAAAGCGCCATGTTTCCCTCGATGGGCGCCGAACATGGTGTCTCCGATGAGCTGCAAGCGGGTGATCCGAGTGGACGTCCGTGCCCCGTTCGTTAGGGGTCGGCTAGGGGCCCAGAGGCACGCCCAAAAGTACCTGTGGGTGATCTGCCAGACCCGGTCCCCTGGTGACAGGGTCCAAGGGCTCGATGCCTCCCTCTGATGGGACTCTGTTACAAGATCGTTCCCGCTGGTCTCGGAAATGTCCTAGGGTACCTCGGGAGCGCAGCCCGAGCCTTGGTTATGTATCGAACGTACCCATGGTCATCCCTCGCTCGGCGTCTGAGGCGGCTGTGAACCCTTCGGGGGCCAGCCTTCGAACCCCTGATCAGTAATGGGCACGGAGCCCGAGTAGCCTGAGGCGGCCGTGGAACCCTTTCGAGGGGCCGGCCTTCGAACCTCTGACCAGTAGTGGGTGTAGGGCCCACGCGATCTGAGGCGGCTGTCGAACCCTTCCGGGGGGCCAGCCTTCGAACCTCTGATCAGTAGGGGGGCTCGGAGCCTGGTTCCTTCTCGGGGAAGGATCCTTTTCGGGGTATCCCCCTTTCCCGGTCCCTGTTGCAAGAGAGAGAAATAGGAAAAACGGAAAAGGATACGAAATCGAACGATGCAGCGTACCTTTTTTGACGCGGTCATTACGGCGAAGGCGGAGCGTCGCTCGCTTCTCCTGCCAGAGGCGCTGTCGGGGTTTAGGGTCCGACCGCACACCCGGGGTTGCCCCTCAAGGTGTTTTAGGAGTAGGAAGGTGTCAACAACTGTAGCAGAATGGTTCGTGCTGATCGCACGAGGGACGGTGGACAAGATTTACAGGTTCGGGCCGCTTAGTGATGCGTAACACCCTACGTCCTGATGAATATGCTTGGTGGATCTGGTTACAAGAGAACTCTCTGAATCGAGAATACAGAGAGTTGATGTGGGTGGCTAAGTAATGGGTCGATCGTTCTGAAGGGGTGCCCCCTAGGCCTTATATACTCGACCGTGGGCAGTACACATGGATAAGATAACAACAAGTGGCTAAAAGATAGTGAACCTCTCGAGATTATCCCTTACGTAACCCTCGCCGACTTATCTTCACGTGGCTTCGTTGCATGGAGGCCCCGACGCGGGAAAGTCGGATCTCTGTTGCAGCCAATCGCTCGACGCTATGGGCCGTCCGGGTTTGCACCAATCCGGCCTCATGTCGCCCTGCGTTGCTGGTTGTTTTTCCCCAGGCCCACGAAAGAATAACCTTACGATTTATTGGGCCCTTGGGCCTTTCGTGAGGTCCTTTACTCTTTTAGTGGACCCGGGGGATACCTATCCCCCACAAGCCCCCGATCTTTGGGTTAATTTAGAGGTAATCAACCCGAAGATCTCAGGTCCAGCTTGTAGGTGATTTGAAGAAAGATGGTTCCTTGTTGTTTTCTCCTGCTTCGATCACTTGTTGACCAAAACCTAGCTTCGTGCCTGTGCCTTAGAGATCGGCATTCCTGTTTGTAGGATTCTGAACTTCATTGGGTGCACCGGAGGTGCACCCAATGGGTGTAGCCCCCGAGCTTCGAGTAGATTTTAGAAAATAATCTACTCGAAGGTCTTCAACAGAGATTACTTCCATTTGTGTTCCTTTATTCCAGTTGAGGATTGGCTTCTTAATCTTGTCCCATGCCCTTAGAAATTGGTGCTATCCTGGCTTAGAATGACAATCCATGGGGTGCACCGAAGGTGCACCCAATGGGTGTAGCCCCCGACCTTCAAGTGGATTTTTTGAGGATAATTCGCTTGAAGGTCTTCTTTTTGTGTCCTTTTGCTGAAGATTACTCTTTCTGCTTAAAAAAGTTGGCATGATGTCATCCGTGCTATGTCATCAACATTATGCTTCAGAGGTCAGCATGTGTTTTGTCTTTTGCAGCCGAATTTGCAATCCTTCCATATCTTGCTAGGTAGCATAGTTTATTTGCTCTGTAACTGATTGGACATTCGATGGACGTTCTCTGTCTAGTCTTCAAGTCATGTCTGTCGACCATATTTTGCACTCTGCTGGCTATACTTGGCTTCCCTCTAACTCTTGTTGATATCTCATTTTTGTCTTGAGGCATTCACTGCATGCTCTGTACAGATGTGACCATTTTGAAAAATATACTAACAATTCCTGGGCGTCCCCCCCCAATGGGTGTGGGCAAGGGACGGCTTGGTACGCTGAGTGTTTTAACCGGCTGCTTCTGAGTTGTAATGTGATGGGACGGCGGGTGTAATCATATCCTTTGCGCTGTTGACTAGAGTCCCAATGGGTGTAGTGCTGCATGAAACGGCGTCAGCCGCCTGACGTGTCTTTGGACGGGTGGAGGTGTATATTGAATGCCTAGCGACTGTTCAGTGACCGCGGTTGGAGGTGAGCGGTTGCCTTTCTCTTCTATAAATAACGCTGTTGCCCCTCTGGTTTCTTCACATCCCTTCGCTATTCCTTACTGCTTCCTTCTCTTCTTTTCTGCTTGCCTCCATGGGAAAAAACAACAAGCGCAAGCGCGAGCCGACTCCTCCATCGGAGGACTTCGGCGACTCGGAATACTCGGAGGAGGAGTTCTCCTCCGAGTCCGAGGGGTCCCCGGCTCCCGTCTCTCCCCCGGCGTCGTCCGATGACTCGGACGACTCCCAGGGGATAGCCGCGGAGGTCTGGACGTACATCCGGGCCGTCGAGCGCTCCGGGCTCGAGGGCTCGGATGAGTCTGAGTACTCCTCGGATGAGGAGGACTCGGACGGCGGCGGCGAGGGCGGGGACGACGACGACGACGACGATGACGACGACGACGACGACGATGACGGCAGCGGCAGTGGCGGGGGCGGCGGCAACGGCAGCAGCAAGGGCAGCACCAAGAGCGGCGGCAGCAGGGGCAGCACCAGGGGCGGCGGCAGCAGGGGCGGCACCAAGAGCGGCGGCGGCGGCAGGGGCAGGGCCAGTGGCTAGATGCCACTGGTCTTTTTAGATATTAGTATAGATTAGAAGTAGTATAGTTAAATAATGTAGTAGTATTAGTAATGTAGAGTAGTATAGTGTAGCGTAGTAGTAGCAGTAGCAGTAGGGGAGTATCAACTCATAATGAGTTGATTTGTAAGTATTGCCACTTCCCTTGAATGAAGAATGAATTTGGTTCCCTCTTGATGACTCGCTTTGTTTGACTATAAATCTGATTCTTTTGAGACCATAGACGAACAGCTTGATCATTATACTGACGCTTCCGAGCAATATTGCAGCCTGTATCAATTTTTTTAGAAGTAATGCCGAGTGATTGAAGGTCAACGTTGGCATTTTAGAAGTAATGCCGAACGATTGAACTCGAGATCAATGTTTTAGAAGCAACGCCGAGTGACTGAGTAGCAACGCCGAGTCTTTGAACTCCAGATCAGCGTTTTAGAGGCAACGCCGAGTTATTGAACTCAAGATCAGCGTTTTAGAGGCACGCCGAGTGATTAAAGGTCGTTGTCAGCATTTTAGAAGTAATGCCGAGTGATCGAAGGTCAACGTTGGCATTTTAGAAGTAATGCCGAACGATTGAACTCGAAATCAGCGTTTTAGGGGCAACGCCGAGTGACTGAGTAGTGACGTCGGCATTTTAGAGGCAACGCCGAGTTTTTGAACTCGAGATCAGCGTTTTAGAGGCAACGCCGAGTTATTAAGGGTCGCTGTCGGCATTTTAGAAGTAATGCCGAGCGATTGAGCTCAAGATAGACGTCTTAGAGGTAACCCCGAGTGACTGAATAGTAACGTCGGCATTTTAGAGGCAACGCCGAGTTATTGAACTCGAGATCAGCGTTTTAGAGGCAACGCCGAGTTATTAAGGGTCGCTGTCGGCATTTTAGAAGTAATGCCGAGCGATTGAGCTCAAGATAGACGTCTTAGAGGTAACCCCGAGTGACTGAATAGTGACGTCGGCGTTTTAGAGGCAACGCTGAGTTATTTTGAGGATTATCACCCGAGTGAAGGGATGGCCCACCAGTTTTTGGAAATAACTGCCGAATGACCAGGTGGCATGCTGGGATTTCGGGAATAACTGCCGGGTGATGACTGGGCACTTTTTGAAACGGTATCTGGTCCGAGAATATCCCATAAGAGCTGCACTTTTAGCCGCCTTTGCTTTCCGCGCCCTAGTTCTTGCATTCCTGCTTCCAAATCCTCTCTGCGCTCGCCTCCAATCTGCTCACTGGTGAAATCGAGATGGCTCCCAAGAGAAAAATCGCGAGCTCTTCCGCTGTGGTGATTCCTCCAATTGATCCCAACAGCCAGTTGCCTTTCGCAGGTAACCATATGTCCATCATCTCTGAAGCCGAACTTCTCCATCTCGTGTCCATCAGGGTTCTTCCTCCACGGGAACTCTGTTCTTGGCGGGTTTGCCACGGGACTACGGTCCCGACGGAGGATACCCACGAGTCCGTGGTTTACGCTCCCTTTCTTCTCCGCGGCCTTGGCCTTCCTATTTCTCCCTTTTTCCGTGGTCTTCTTGATTTCTACCACATCAACCTAACCCATCTGAACCCTAACTCAATTCTGCAAATTTCTATCTTCGTCCACTTATGTGAGGCCTTTCTTGGCGTGCTGCCGCATTTTGGCTTGTGGAAACACCTGTATCATTGTCGCCCTGGGATGGCCGGGGGACAACATCAGTTGGTTGGAGGTGCCAGCTTGGAGATGCGCCGGGGATGGAAAACTGAATATCTTGAGATCCCCCTTAAAGACAGCATTAAGGGATGGCGCCTGGAGTGGTTTATAGTTGATAACTATGGAAATTCTCTCCCCCCCCGGTCAGGAAGACAGCCAGATGTTCGCACCCCGAGCTGGACCGAGTCTCCTACAGACGAGGAGGTGGCTAAGGCTAGTGTGCTGCTAGCTGAAGTTGGGCTATTGAAAGAGAGGGGTTTAACTGCTGAAGCTATAGTTGCTGACTTCGTTTTCAAAAACATTCAGCCACTGAAAGATAGGGTCCACCCGGCTTATCTGTATCAAGGGCTAGCCGACCCAACTCGAGTTACCAATAGAAGATTCCCTTCTGCAGATTTGGTGAGCCGACTGGAGATGATTCTCAGAGGCAAAGTATCCAATGTTGGTGCTCCGGTGGCGTATTCGGCCTGGAATCTGCCTCCTGCCAAGGCCTTCACTCGTTTCGTGTCAAACCCACCTGCGACTGATGGCAATTTGGGCCTTAGAACGCGGCCCTCTGATGAGGAGGTTAGTGCTTTGGTTGCCTCACTTGGGAAAATTCCTGATGATGAACGACAAATCCATTTCGAGGTGCCTTTGGGTCCTACTGATGCTGAAATGAATGCCATGCTTGATATGTTGGCTGAAGATTCTTCTGACGCTACTCCTGCTGAGACATTGGCAGTGGCACCTCTCCCAGAGGTCGGTATAACCTTGGATGCTCAGAGACCTATCCATGCTCGCTCGAGGCGTCCCCGCCGAACCAATCAAACTGATCTTTCTGTTGATGAGCAGAAAAAGAAGAAGAGACGTATTCGGCGAGTATCTAGTTTGGATCAGGGTGCTGGTCCCTCGGTTCCTGCCGATGAGGAGGTTCCTGCGCCTGAATTTGTTGATGCTGATCCCAATGGGTGTGGTATGGCTGTTGCTGATCCCAATGGGTGTACTCTATCCGTCGTTGATCCCAATGGGGGTGTTGCCAGTGTTGCTGATGAAGACGACGAAGAGGAAGAGAATGAGATCCCTCTGACTCGGAAGAACAGTCGGCAATTCCTCGCCAGTGGGGAAAGTAGTGGAGTTCCTTCTCCTGCTTTATCTGCCCTTGTTGGTCTGCAAAACATATCTCTGGCCGACTTTGATCAAACTCTCGAGGATATGGTCCCAGAGGACTTGTTATCAGGGCCAGTGGATGATGATGTAACTGAAGCTTGTGGTGTCGTGCCGGACGCTGGGTTGAGGTCATCCCGTGCCTCATCAACCTTAGAGCGCGATCTCGAGGATCGGGATGCTAACTTGGATTGTCCTGATTCCATGGAAGTAGCCGAGTGCCCATCAACCTTAGAGATGGTTACTGCTGAAAGTTTGGACCTCAAGGATGGTGTTGACACATGTCCAGCCCCCGAGGGTGTCGTCGGGGATGACTTAGCTCGGGCGAAGAGTGCGAGCTACTGCCCAGCCCCCGAGGGTGCTGCCGGGGATAATCCAGCTCAAGTGGGCAGTGCCAACTATGGCCCAGTCCCCGAGGGTGCCCAAACAGGGTCTCCTTCCGGCACTTCCATGGACGTTCACGCTGGGTCACCTCCACACTCTGGCTGCATGGTGGTGGCCCAAATTTCGGACCGGGGCGTCGCTTTGGAGGGCAGCGTCCCCGCTGATCAGGCATCCGGCTCTGTTGAAAGAGATGAACTGATTCCCACTGTTCCATTGCAAGCTGCTTCGGGTGATGACCTTGCGCCTGGTTATCATCTGATTTCTCCTGATTTGGGGATCCCTTCGTTCTTCTCCAACCTCCAGGTACTGTGCTGTTTCTTAGCTTGACTTTTACATGAACTTTTGCCATTAAGCTCATCTGTTCTTCTCATCAGGTTTTGGTGGATGGGATGACCAGCCAGCTGAAATTTCATGGTGCTCCTATCCCAGAAGTGGCTTCATCCTTTTCGTGTTGGAATCCGGTGTCGCTTCATCGCCGTGTATCCGAGTTGGAGGCGACTAACGCTGGTTAGTGCCCTTTTTTCTTTTCTTCGCGCTTGTTGTGGACTGTTTTACCTTCTGACCTCGTTTTGTTTGGTTACCTTTTGCTAGGAATGACTCGACAGATTACACTTCTTGAGGAGAAACATTCTCAAGATCGGGCTGAACTGTCTCAGCGATGCACTGATCTTGAGGAAAAGTACTCTCAAGGTCAGATTGAGCTGAGTCAAGTTTCTGCCGCCTTAGACGATGCCAATGCGTTGAGTTCTTCCCTGCATGCTCAGCTCGACTCTGAAAAGGTGATATACGAAACTGTGCTTTTGCCTTGCTATACTCCTATTATTTGCCTGGTTTTCTGAAGGAACTGATTTGTGCTTGTAGGAAGAAAAACGTATCCTTGCGGCTTCTCGTGACAATCTTGATAGGTTGTATCGAGATTCTAGCAACTCGTTGACTATTCTGGAGAGGAGTCATCGCTTTTCCATGGAGGAGTTAAACAATCTTCGCTATAAGCTGCAGGAGTCCTTGGATGATGTGATTCGCCTTCGGGAGTTGATATCGGCTAAAGACGTTGTCATCAAGAATCTGCGTGCTTCCAAGAAATCTGTTACCCAGGAGCTAGAGGCTGCCCAGTTGGCTGTCAAGGTTGCTGAAGAGACTTCCAGTACTCTGAGAGCCCAGCGCGATAGGGCCATGGATAAGGCCATTCGGGCGGGACGAATCCTGATGAGGAGACCTGGCATAGTCGTTCCTGAAGATATAAGGGCTGACGTGAACGCTGCCCCTGATTCCTCGAGTCGTCCTTCTTCGTCCATTGCTCCTGGAAAAGACATTGCAAAATAGAGAAAACATTTCGCGTGCTCCAAGCGCGCAGCTTGCATGATTGAACATTTGTTAGAGGACACCGGTTTATTTGAATAATATAGTTACTCTCTCATTGTATCAGAATTTTTTAGTTAATGAGTTTGGTGGTTATGACGCATGATGACTATGAATTTTGTCTGTGGGATATGGAAATCATCCCCTGAATTATATAGGCGAGAGCATGTTGCATTGGTCTTAAGTAGCCGCCAACTTAAATCGATTGCTCCGTTAGCAGGGCACAGTGGTCACCCCGAGTTAAGTAAGCGCGAGCATGTCGCACCGTCTTAAGTCATTGCCGACTTAAGTCGATTGCTCCGTTAGCAGGGCATAGTGGTCACCCCGAGTTAAGTAAGCGTGAGCATGTCGCACCGCCTTAAGTCGTTGCCGACTTAAGTCGATTGCTCCGTTAGCAGGGCATAGTGGTCACCCCGAGTTAAGTAAACGTGAGCATGTCGCACCGCCTTAAGTCATTGCCGACTTAAGTCGATTGCTCCGTTAGCAGGGCATAGTGGTCACCCCGAGTTAAGTAAGAACGCAAGTCAATCGTAAATAAATTGAGTATCCTTGAAACCTTTTCTTTATTGATGACATATTTCCACTTTACAGAGTACATCATCGTTATCCCAGCGGTTTTGAGGTACGGCTAAGGATAAAACTTTCTCAGGTGCTCTATGTTCCAGGAGTTCCCAACTTCCGTGCCATCCATCTGAGTGAGGCGATATGATCCGGGCCGAGTGACTTCTGCTACTATGAAGGGTCCTTCCCATAAGGGTGATAACTTGTGTCGTCCTTCTCCCGTTAGAATTCGGCGAAGGACGAGCTCCCCTACTGAAAAGAATCGTTGCCGCACAGCCTTGTCGTGATAGCGCCTTAGAGTCTGCTGGTATCTTGCTGATTGGATTACTGCGCTTAGTCATTCTTCCTCGAGTACGTCTATGTCCTCCAGCCTGGTGGTCTCAGCTTCTGCTATACTTTCAAAGATCAGCCTTGGCGCCCCAAACTTGAGATCAGCAGGCAGCACTGCCTCCGACCCATAGACCATGAAGAAAGGAGTGTTTCCATGCAAAGCTCGGCTAGGTTGGGTTCTTAGGCTCCAAACAACATAGGGTAATTCCCTTATCCACTTTCCTGCGAATTTTTCGTTCTTATCGAAAATATTTTTCCTACGTGCATCCAAAATCATCCCATTAGCTCGTTCAACCTGCCCGTTGGCTCTTGGATGGGCTACAGATGCATACTTGATCTGAATGCTCTTTTGCTCGCAGAAGTCAAAGAATTCTGAACTCGTGAAATTGGATCCTAAATCAGTTATGATGCTGTTGGGTATCCCGAATCTGAATATTATGTCTTGTATGAATTCCACGGCCTTAGTAGAAGTTAAGGAGGCAATGGGCTTGAATTCTATCCATTTAGTGAACTTGTCAATCGCTACCAACACATGAATATATCCCCCTTGAGCTTTCTTGAAAGGTCCAATCATATCCAGCCCCCAGCATGCAAAAGGCCAAGTTACTGGTATGGTCTGCAGCTGCTGTGCTGGCAGGTGTTGTTGCTTTGACAAGTATTGGCAGGCTTCGCACCTCTGAACTAACTCAGCTGCATCATTCTTTGCTGTTGGCCAATAGAATCCTGACCTGAAGACCTTCCCAACTAGTGTTCTGGAGGCTGCATGTATCCCACATTGTCCAGCGTGGACCTCTTCTAAGAGTTGCTTTCCAGTGGATGGGAGAATGCACTTCATGAAGACGCCTGATGCACCCCTTCTGTATAATGTCTCCCCAATAAGTGTATAGTGAGCTGACTGTCTTGCAATGCGCTCTGCCGAGTTCTTATCGTCTGGTTCTTCTTCATTCCTTATGTACTTAATGATTGGCTTTCTCCAGTCATTGGGATCTGACTCGGGTTGATCTATGATGTTGCACTCTTCCATTTGATCCAATGAGATACTTGGCTGCAGAATTTCTTGCACAAAAACCCCGGGTGGGACCTGAGCTCGACTGGACCCTAGCTTGGACAGTACATCGGCTGCCGTGTTCCGATCTCTTTCCACATGATGAAATTCTAGACCCTCGAATTTATCCTCCAGTTTTCGGACAGCAGTGCAGTATCTTCCCATCGAATCGTTTGAGCAATCCCACTCCTTATTTATCTGGCTGATGACTACCAGAGAATCCCCATATACCATTAATCTTTTGACGCCCAATGATATGGCAATGTTCAATCCATGGATCAAAGCTTCATACTCGGCTGCATTGTTGGAGGCCGGGAATAGCAGCTGGAGGGCGTACTTGAGGTGTTCGCCTCCAGGTGCAGTGAAAAGAATCCCCGCTCCTGCTCCCTGCAGCTTGAGTGAGCCATCAAAATACATTCGCCATACTTCTGCAGTCTCCGGGTTGTCTGGTACTTGTTGTTCAGTCCACTCTGATACGAAATCAACCAGTGCTTGGGTTTTGATGGCAGTGCGAGGCCGAAACTCGATGTCATGAGATCCCAGCTCACAGGCCCACTTGGCTATTCGACCGATGGCTTCCTTGTTGTGAAGAATATCCCCTATTGGAAAACTTGTGACTACTATGACTTTGTGGTCGTCAAAGTAGTGACGCAGCTTGCGGGCAGTTAGAAGTACTGCATACAATAGTTTCTGAACTTGAGGATACTTTTTCTTTGAGGGGCCGAGGACTTCACTAATGAAGTAGACAGGGTGTTGTATTGGATAGGCATGCCCTTCTTCTACTCGCTCGACTACCAACGCGGTGCTCACCACGTGAGTCGTGCAAGAGATGTACAATAGCAAATCTTCGGCTGGTTGAGTTGATGTAGCTCGCCGAGGTGGTTTCAGTACTGGCGGTGTTGTCAAGAATTTTTTCAGAGCATCTAGAGCTTCTTGTGCTTCTGAAGTCCACTGAAATTTATCCACCTTCTTGAGTAACTTGTAAAACGGCAAACCTTTTTCCCCCAGCCTGGATATAAATCTGCTTAAAGCTGCCATGCATCCAGTAAGTCGCTGAACCTTCTTCTGCGATCGAGGTGCTTCCATCTTCATGATAGCTTCAATCTTATCCGGATTAGCCTCAATTCCTCGGTGGCTGACAATAAATCCGAGCAACTTTTCGGCTGGTACCCCAAAAACACATTTCTCGGGATTAAGCTTCCATCTATACCGCCTCAGGCTGTTGAAAACCAGTTGCAAATCTTCGATGAAGTCTTTTGAGTCCTGTGTTTTGATCACCACGTCATCCACATAAGCCTCCACACGCTTGCCCCAGTGATCTGCTAAACATGTTTGAATGGCTCTCTGGTAAGTTGCTCCAGCGTTTTTGAGGCCAAATGGCATGGAGGTATAACAGAAAGCACCAAACGGGGTAATGAATGCCGTCTTTTCTTCGTCTTCCTTTGCCAGACTGATCTGATGGTACCCGGAATAGCAATCCAAGAAAGACAGCATGGAACATCCAACGGTGGAGTCCACCACCTGATCTATCCTCGGGAGCCCGAAGGGATCCTTCGGACAGTGTTTGTTGAGATCGGTATAATCAACACACATGCGCCAGTCCACTTTATTCTTTTTGAGTACAAGAACAGGATTGGCTAACCACTCGGGATGTAATACTTCTCTAATGAATCCAGCCGCGACCAAGCGAGCTAACTCGGCGCGAATGGCTTCCCTCTTATCAGGCGTGAAACGACGTAATTTCTGTCGAATCGGCCTCGCCTGGGGAAAAACCTTCAGTTTGTGGTCGGCCAGTTCTCTCGGGACTCCCGGCATATCCGCAGGTTGCCATGCGAATACATCTCGGTTATCTTGCAGAAACCGGACGAGCGCGCTTTCCTATTTGTCATCCAGACTGGAGCTGATGATGGCCGTCTTGCGCTCATCAGCGAACCCCAGGTTGATTCTCTTGGTTTCTTCAGTCGGCCGCATAGAGGTCGCGGTCTGAGCTTCATTCGTCGGTATTGCGAGGTTCTCCTCAGGCTTAGAGTTCGCCATTGCGGAGGGAGCTGTCGATGGCTTGGCGGTGAGGGCTGCTTGAATAGCCACTCGGAAATATTCTGCGGCACCTTGGAAGTCGGCGCGCACAGTTATGATCCCTTGCGGTCCTGGCATCTTCAGTATCATGTAGGTGTAATGTGGAATGGCCATGAACTTGGCCAATCCAGGCCTCCCGATGATGGCGTTGTACCCGCAGTCGAAGTTTGCCACTTCAAACCTTAGGAACTCGGTTCTGTAGTTCTCCGGAGTTCCAAAGGTGACCGGCATGTAGATGTGGCCCAGCGGGTATTCCCCTTCCGTCGGCACGATGCCGAAGAAAGGAGTGTCCGACTCGTGGAGCTCTTTGAGATGAACTCCCAAGCTTTGGAGTGTCCGGGGGAAGGTGATGTTGATGCTACTCCCCCCGTCCACTAACACCTTTTTCACCCGGCTCTCTCGGATCACCGGATCGACGAGAAGCGGGTACTTGCCCGGGTGGTCGAAGTTGAGCCATTGATCCGCCCGAGTGAAGGTGATCGGGTGCTCCGACCACCGGTATGGAGCGGGAGGGCTGATGGTCGCCACCAGTATCTGGCGATCATTGAGCTTTTGCTGTCTTCTGCTCTCCTGCGATCCGTGTCCGCCGAAGATGACGTTGACCTCCCTGTCAACGCGTGGGAAAGCTCCTCCTCCTCCTCCCTCCTCCTGCCGATGGGGTTGTCGTGGTTCATCTGGTCCTCCCCTCGGCGGAGGAGGAGGTAGAGGTTGGAAGGGTCGGCCGTGTCCGACGGAGTGCTTGAAGTCTCGACAGTTACGAAGAGTGTGTCGCATGTCCTTGTGGTACGGGCACTGGGCGTCGAGGATGTCGTCCAGCGTGCGTTCGCCTCCACGAGGCCCTCCTCGAGCGCGAGAGGCGGGTGGTCCGGCAGCGTGCACTTCTTCGCGTGGCCTCTTCTCCCACCGCTTGTCAGGTTGCTGGTTTGTGTCGCGTCGCGGTGCTGCCGGTGCGGGCTTTGCTCCTCCGATGAGGTCTTGGGCTCGCTCGTCGGTGGTGATGTAGAGGTCGGCTTCCCGGAACAGCTCCTTCGAGGTGGTCGGCGCCTTTTGTAGTATGGCTCGGACGAAAACCGAATCATTAGATCCTCGGTAGAAGTCCTCGATCACGGCCGCCTCCGTGACATCGGGGATACGATTCCTCATGGTTTGAAACCTCTTGAGGTACGACCGGAGAGTTTCGTCCCCCCGGCGCTTGATAGATTTAAGGTCCCACGGCTGCGCCGGCTTGTCGGAGAGGGACTGGAAGTTGGCGGTGAAGCGTCGACTGAAGTCTCCCCAGACGTCGATGCAGTGTCGGGGTAGATGTCGTAGCCATTGCAGCGCGTCTTGCCCAAGGACAATGGGCAAGTACGCGGTCATCACGTCTTCGGATGCCCCGGCAGCTCGAGCAGCGGTGGTGTAGACGGCTAGCCAACCCCATGGATCCTGCTTAGGTTCATATTTGTCAACATTGGATACCTTGAAGTTGGGAGGCCATTGGATGGCCCTAAGGCGTGGAGTAAGGGCGGACACTCCGCACGTGTCCTCCTGTCGTCGGGGCCGATGTCTGTCCCGGGGAGGGGAGTCGTGATTGTGATTCCTCGACCGTCCCCGGGTGGTTCCGCCGGTTGAAGCCGTTGCCGACTCAGTCCTAGTAGCTTGGCTCTGAGTCGGGGCGCCATGATCCCTGTCGTACTCCTCTCGACGACGAATTTCATTCTCATGCCGCCGTTCCCGCGAAGCATTGATGGAGCTCCGCGCGTCTCGGCGACTGTTGATGGCGTGTCGTAGATCGTTCGGCGGGTGAGCTAGCGGTAGAAGATGGTTGGCCGCCTGGGTGAACAGTCGTCGGTAGCCATCGGCGTCAGGAGTCCGAGGAAGTCCTTCCGCTATCCGAGCCAGCACCCCTCCGACTTCGCTCGGCGTGTTCATGGCTCGGGCGAAGTCGGGGTTCAGATTGCGGCCGAAGAGTGGATTCTCTCGACGTTGCCTTGCATCCTGCTCAGCCTGTCCCTGAGCTCGTCGGCGATCACGTCGTCGGGAGTTCCTTCGCTCCCTGAAGACGCGTTCTTCCGGGGTTTCTCCTACCTCCGAGACCTCGTCTCGCGAGACAGGTTGCTCTGGATCCCGCTCTCCGGCTGCGTGATGTCGTCGAACGTTCCTGCGCCGGTTCCTCCGTCGACGGGACTCTCGCTGAGGCGGTTCCTCCCCGGGTACAGTCGGCTCGTCGTCGGAGATGGCGGGCGATTCCGCCCTTCCGATGAAGAGGACGTTGGGGTAGAACGGTGCTGCCGTCGTAGTGGTCTTCTTTCGGAGAGCCGGAGGTTGTACTTCTCCGGTATTTTCGGAGTTTGTTGAGGAAGATTCCTTTTCCAGCGGATCTGCGATACGGTGCAGAATTCCTTCTTCGTCCGCTACGAATGAGATTGTTCCGAAGCAAAACATAGATCCGAGGCGTAGGGCGATCTTGCTGTAGAAGGAGATGGCCATTGAGCTAGCTTGGATTGTCGACACACCCCCTACCTGGCGCGCCAGCTGTCGGGGTTTAGGGTCCGACCGCACACCCGGGGTTGCCCCTCAAGGTGTTTTAGGAGTAGGAAGGTGTCAACAACTGTAGCAGAATGGTTCGTGCTGATCGCACGAGGGACGGTGGACAAGATTTACAGGTTCGGGCCGCTTAGTGATGCGTAACACCCTACGTCCTGATGAATATGCTTGGTGGATCTGGTTACAAGAGAACTCTCTGAATCGAGAATACAGAGAGTTGATGTGGGTGGCTAAGTAATGGGTCGATCGTTCTGAAGGGGTGCCCCCTAGGCCTTATATACTCGACCGTGGGCAGTACACATGGATAAGATAACAACAAGTGGCTAAAAGATAGTGAACCTCTCGAGATTATCCCTTACGTAACCCTCGCCGACTTATCTTCACGTGGCTTCGTTGCATGGAGGCCCCGACGCGGGAAAGTCGGATCTCTGTTGCAGCCAATCGCTCGACGCTATGGGTCGTCCGGGTTTGCACCAATCCGGCCTCATGTCGCCCTGCGTTGCTGGTTGTTTTTCCCCAGGCCCACGAAAGAATAACCTTACGATTTATTGGGCCCTTGGGCCTTTCGTGAGGTCCTTTACTCTTTTAGTGGACCCGGGGGATACCTATCCCCCACAGGCGCCGCGTGTCCCGCCGCGGAGTTGATGCGACAGGGCGAGTAGTTCGCAGGGTAGCCGTTGCACGTGCGTGAGCCGTTCGAGGAACGGGTCACGGGCGCGTTGCCTTCACGTCGTGAGAGAGGGGGTTCTCTCGCTGCCCCCGGACGGGACGTGAGCTTGGCTGACGACGTGACCGCTGCACCTGCCCGCCTACCACCGCCATTACTGCCGGCCCGTCTTTGGTCGTATTGACCGTCGCGCCAGGCTGGAGCCGCTGGGTGGCCTCAAGTCACGGTATTGGTTCCGCAGTCGAGGAGGCGCGGCGGTGGCGCAGGTGGCGGTGCAGTTACTCACACGTTGCAACCGGCGCACCGGTTGCATGACGCGTGGGCCTGGGCCTCCATGCCGGGCGTGTTGGGAGTCGGAGAAGTGCGCCCACTTGGCGCGGTTGCATGCCGCCTGCACGGCTGCCCGCCCTTTCGCCTGCTGGTCTGGGCAAAAGTGGAGGGTCGCTTGTAACCGCTGGGCGGTTGTACGCACCGTGCGCGGCGGTTTGGCTTCTTCTGCTCTGAGTCGGCTTGCATGACGTGTGGGACCCAGCCCCCGCGCCGTAGGGGAGGACCTTGGAGTGTGTTGGAGAAGACTCAGCCCGTGACGGCTGGGGACACAAGTAGGGAGAACCGCCTTTAAAAGGAGGGTGACCCCCTTGGAAGGCGACCATGTCTTCGCGCTCCCTTATGCATCGCGCTCCCTTATGCATCGTGTCTTTCCGCCTTCCAAGCCCTCGGATGGGGGATATCCGCCGTCTTTCCGTCTCGTCGTTGGAGGAACACAACCCCGTGGGAGTTGGTACCTTTCAGCCATCGTTCGGCTTCAAGGATTTTCATCACACAGCCCGGCTGCACCCCTCCGCCGGCAGTCACCCCAGACGGTGACCACCAGCCCCTGGGTGGGGAGAAGCAAGCCGGGCTGCGATCTTGGTCCCACCCTCAGCTTCAAGGACGTTCATCATCCTTGCTGGGGTGGAGGCCGGGCTGAGCCGGAGCTCTACCTCCCCGCGGGTTCGTGGGTCACCCTCTCCTGCGGCGTTCGAGGGAGAGGGCGCTCACTGGCCCTGCGGGCGGGTCGGACTTCGACAACGCGGGGCCGGTCGACGGTAGGCGTCGTCAGCCCCAGCGCGTCGGGCTCGTCGGGTTAGCCCTTGGTGCCACCTCATGCCGGAAGGCGACTGCCACGCCGTCTGCACGGGAGGACCGCCCAAGATGTCGCGCGCTGCTAAGGCGGCGTTCGTGTTCTGGGGCGGTCCTGCCTTTGCACCGGTGCGGTGCCTCTGCGGGGAGGTCGGTGCCCTGCCCGTCCGGGAGGATCTGAGTGGGGATCTGCCGGCGGGCTGACGGGCCCTGTCGCCGGTGCCGAGGCGAAGGCGGCTCGAGAAGTCCCCGTCGCCGACGGGATCACCGCCACCATCTGCGCTTCGGGCCTCCGGCTCTTTGTACTTGTCCTCGCCCCTCGAGCGTCGGCATGGGTGAGGGCAAGGTTGCAGCAGCATTCGCCCTGAAGCCATCGCCGCTGCAGTTTGGCCACCCGTAGAGGGGGTCGTTGTCACTGCTGCTGGAGCGGGCGACGGCGAGCCGTCCGTCGGTCTTCTGTTGCTCCGCAGGCCCCCCCCGCATTGAGTGGGGTTGTTCATACCTGCGGAGGTGGAACCGGAGTTCCGTTTGTAATGGCACTTTGAATGCCAGTGTTTTTGTTCATTGTGGCTGTCGGGGCCTGAACATGTATGTATTTTTGGCACAGAGCCGTGTTTTTTCCTCATTTTCGAGCACTAAGACTCGCCTGTTGGTTGTCTGAACCGCTTCACCAAGCGTGAGTCGCCCCGTGTAAAGGTGACGAGTGAGGTATCCGTATCCCAGAGGCGTAGGAGTCCCTCGGCTCGGTCAGCCTCGGCTACACTCCGTCGTTTTTGGGGTCCACTTTCGAAGTAGTCAAACAGCCCGAAAGACCTTCTAGCAGAAAAGATCTTTTTTCGAGGAAAATTTCGACACAGAGGGGGTTCCCCCCTTTTAGCCCCCGAGGGAGGGTCGGGCTTTGCCGAGGCGAGGCCGACCCTTCCTTGACGACTAAACTTTTGCTGGGCGCGGGATATATGAACAACTTGAAAACATCTTAAGGGTAGAAGAGTTGCCGTAGACCTCGCCTCGACTGTTGGCAAGCTTGTACGTTCTGGGCTTCAGAACTTTGGCAATGACGAACGGCCCCTCCCAGGGGGGCGTGAGCTTGTGCCGCCCTCGGGCGTCTTGTCGCAGCCGAAGCACCAGGTCGCCCACCTGGAGGTCTCGGGACCGGACCCCTCGGGCGTGGTAGCGTTGCAGGGACTGCTGGTATCGCGCCGAGTGCAGTAAGGCCTTGTCCCGAGCCTCCTCTAGCTGGTCCAGCGAGTCTTCTCGGCTAGCTTGGTTGCTTTGGTCGGAGTAGGCCTTCACCCTCGGGGAGCCGTATTCCAGGTCTGTGGGCAAGACAGCCTCGGCCCCGTAGACTAGGAAGAACGACGTGAAGCCTGTGGCTCGGCTTGGCGTTGTCCTCAGACTCCAGACCACCGAGGGGAGTTCCTTCATCCATCGCTTTGCCGAACTTGTTGAGGTTGTTGTAGATCCGAGGCTTGAGCCCTTGTAGAATCATGTCGTTGGCACGCTCTACTTGCCCATTTGACATGGGGTGGGCCACGGCGGCCCAGTCCACCCGGATGTGATGATCCTCGTAGAATTCCAGGAACTTTTTGCCGTGAACTGGGTGCCGTTGTCGGTGATGATGGAGTTCGGGACCCCGAAGCGATGGATGATGTTGGTGAAGAACGCCACCGCCTGCTCGGACCTGATGCTGTTCAGGGGTTGGACCTCGATCCACTTAGAGAATTTGTCGATGGCGACCAGCAGGTGCGTGTAGCCCCCGGGTGCCTTCTGCAACGGGCCGACGAGGTCCAGACCCCACACAGCAAAAGGCCAGGTGATGGGTATCGTCTGCAGAGCCTAAGCGGGCAGGTGGGTCTGCCTTGCGTAGAACTGGCACCCTTCGCAGGTGCGGACAATTCTAGTGGCGTCGGCCACCGTCGTCGGCCAGTAGAAGCCTTGCCGGAAGGCATTCCCGACAAGGGCTCGAGGCGCTGCGTGATGGCCGCAAGCCCCCGAGTGTATCTCTCGCAGGAGTTCCTGACCTTCGGCGATGGAGATACATCGCTGGAGGATGCCGGAGGGGCTGCGGTGGTAGAGCTCCTTCTCATCACCCAGCAAGACGAACGACTTCGCGCGCCACGCCACCTGCCGAGCCTCGGCTCGGTCGGAGGGTAGCTCTCCTTGGTCAAGATATTGCAGGTACGGGGTCTGCCAGTTCTGATCAGGCGTGACCCCACTTTGCTCCCCCTCGACGTGCAGCGCCTCGTGCTCGGGGGCCGAGGGTACCTCGGGTTGAGTCGAAGATGCCTCGGACCGAGCCGAGGGTGCCTCGGGATGGTCCGAGGGTGCCTCGGGCTGGGCCGAGGGTGCCTCGAGCTCGGGCGCGTCATCGATCTTGACGGAGGGTTGATGCAGATCCCAGGAGAAGACGTCCGGGGGAACCGTCGTTCGCCCCGAGGCTATTTTAGCCAGCTCATCCGCAGTCTCGTTGTAGCGCCGAGCGATGTGGTTGAGCTCGAGCCTGTAGAACTTGTCTTCCAGGCGCCGAACTTCATCGTAGTAGGCCTCCATCTTCGGGTCACGGCAATGGGAGTTCTTCATGACTTGGTCGATGACGAGCTGCGAGTCACCGCGAGCGTTGAGGCGTCGGACCCCTAGCTCGATGGCGATCCGCAACCCGTTGACTAGAGCTTCGTACTCAGCCACATTGTTGGATGCCAGGAAATGGAGGCGTAGCACGTAGCGTAGGTGCTTCCCGAGTGGCGAGATGAAGAGTAGTCCTGCGCCGGCTCCTGTCTTCATCAGCGACCCGTCGAAGAACATGGTCCAGAGCTCCGGTTGGATCGGTGCCGTCGGTAACTGAGTGTCGACCCATTCAGCTACGAAGTCCGCCAAGACCTGGGACTTGATGGCCTTCTGAGGGGCGAACGAGATTGTCTCGCCCATGATTTCCACCGCCCACTTTGCAATCCTACCTGAGGCCTCTCGGCACTGGATGATCTCCCCCAGGGGGAAGGATGACACCACAGTTACCGGATGAGACTCGAAGTAGTGTCGCAGCTTCCGCCGCGTCAGGATCACCGCGTACAGCAGCTTCTGAACTTGTGGGTAGCGGATCTTGGTTTCGGACAGTACCTCGCTGACGAAGTAGACTGGCCTCTGAACGGGCAACGCATGCCCCTCTTCTTGCCTCTCGACCACAATCGCGGCGCTAACCACCTGAGTGGTCGCGGCGACGTAGACCAGGAGGGCTTCTCCGGCAGCTGGGGGCACCAAGATAGGCGCCTTTGTGAGGAGCGCCTTCAGGTTCCCGAGGGCTTCCTCGGCCTCAGGGGTCCAAGTGAAGCACTTGGCCTTCCTTAAGAGGCGGTACAGAGGTAGACCTCTTTCGCCGAGGCGTGAGATGAAGCGGCTCAGAGCCGCGAAGCATCCCATGACCCTCTGTACACCTTTCAAGTCCTTGATGGGCCCCATGCCGGTGATAGCTGCGATCTTCTCTGGGTTGGCTTCGATGCCTCGCTCAGAGACGATGAACCCCAAGAGCATGCCTCGGGGTACTCCGAAAACACACTTTTCGGGATTGAGCTTGACGCCTTTCGCCTTGAGACATCGGAACGTCGCTTCAAGGTCGGAAAGGAGGTCGGAGGCTTTCCTCGTCTTGACTACGATGTCATCGACGTAGGCCTCGACCGTGCGGCCAATGTGTTCGCCGAACACATGGTTCATGCACCGCTGGTACGCCGCGCCCGCGTTCCTCAAGCCGAACGGCATGGTGACATAGCAGTACATGCCGAAGGGTGTGATGAAAGAAGTCGCGAGCTGGTCGGACTCTTTCATCCTGATTTGATGATACCCTGAGTAGGCATCGAGGAAAGACAGGGTTTCGCACCCAGCAGTGGAATCCACGATTTGGTCGATGCGAGGCAGAGGGTAGGGAACCTTCGGACATGCTTTGTTGAGACCAGTGTAGTCTACACACATCCGCCATTTCCCCCCTTTCTTTCTCACAAGCACAGGGTTGGCAAGCCATTTGGGATGGAATACCTCTTTGATGAACCCTACCGCCATTAGCTTGTGGATCTCCTCGCCTATGGCTCTGCGCTTCTCCTCGTCGAATCGGCGCAGCGGCTGCTTGACGGGTCGGGCTCCGGCTCGGATGTCCAGCGAGTGCTCGGCGACATCCCTCGGTATGCCAAGCATGTCCGAGGGACTCCACGCGAAGATGTCGGCGTTCGCGCGGAGAAAGTCGACGAGCACTGCTTCCTATTTGGGATCGAGCCCGGAGCCGATCCGGATCTGCTTGGAGGTGTCGCCGCTGGGGTCGAGGGGGACGGACTTAACCGTCTCCGCTGGCTCAAAGTTGCCGGTGTGACGCTTCACGTCTGGCACCTCCTTAGAGAGGCTCTCCAGGTCGGATGATGAGGACATCAACACCAACACGAGCACATCTACACCAGCAGCACCTTCTCCAGCCCAGGCACCATCTTCCCCAGTCCAGGCGCCACCCCTTCCACCTGGGCCAGTGACTCGGGCCCGTGCAAGAGAATTGAACTACATCATGTTGTTAAAGAACGAAGGCCCGGAAGAATAGATGACCAGCCCAATTGCGGCCCATAATGGACGTCCTAGGGTTGGCCGCCCCTAGGGGCTGCGCCCCTCTCTATTTATACAGGAGCTGCGCCTCCTTTATTTTCCGAGTTTTGTTTTAGATCTAGCTTTAGCTACTCTCGAGCACGCGCAAATCTGCGTCGTCTTCGTGTATTCAGAACTCCACCCTCGAGTAATAGATTAGATTGCTCGCATCTTTTTCTTGTTCGTTCTTCGATTGCGCACAGGAAACGATCTTCGTGATCAGGCCGATCTCGCATCAGCAAGGTCGGTAACCACAGGGAGTTGGTTCAGCGATTGCATTGGCGCCTCGGGCTTGCTCGTCGTAGTCGGATCGCAAGGGTCATCTTCCGCCAAATCGGAATTATCTCTACTCGCCGAAAGATCGGGCACCTCAGCTACATCAATTGGTATCAGATTTCCAGGTTGATCGGTGAGTTTATCGAGTGTTTTTTTTCCTACAGTCCACAAAACCACATAAAAATTCAGGTTAGACCTTATCCCAGCACCCTTTTGAGCCTCGCACTTTCTTTCAATAATCTGCATTGTTGAATTTGTGTGCTTTCGCGTCATTTGTTGCTGGTTGCATTGTGTTCTTCCTCCATTCAAACCCTAGCGCCGCCACCATCTCCCCTTTGATCACGCCACAAACCGAGTCAACATTGTTTCCTTGTTTTTCTCCTTCGGTTACGTCAAAAAAAAACAGAAAAAAACAAACCGAGTCAACGGCCGTTTCCTTGTTTTTCTCCTTCGGTTACGAAAAAAAAACAGAAAAAAAAAACAAACCGAGTCAACATCGTTTCCTTGTTTTTCTCCTTCGGTTACGTCAAAAAAACAGAAACAAAAAAAACAACGAAGGAGAAAGGATACGGTTGTTTCATCCTGGTCGTTTGAAAACATAACTTGAGGTACCTTCCTTAAACCGGGCATAACTTTTCGCTCGGGTGTCCAAAAAATCTGAAATTTTTACAGGAGCTAGTTGACACCATTCTGAGGCCGGGCATAACTTGAGGTACCTTCGGTCTGTTTGGGTTCGACAAAATTGTCAAAAAAATTCAGGAAGATAAAGAAAAAAATTCATCAAAGTTCTCGCACGCTTTTCAGAGAACTTCCTGATTTTTTATAGACCACATTTGAACTCTGTTTTAGGTGAAACTTCGTCTAGCTCCTATTTTGTTGCTTCTTGTGCTGAGAAAAATATCAAAAAAATCATACAAAAAAGAAAAACAAAATCACTTGTGATTCCTACTAGTGGCCTCGCTAGTACAATATTTACGGTACTGCCATTCTGCTAGTTCCATCTGTCCTTTGCACTTGTGGCCAGCAATATAGTTTCGTGTTCTGCACTATAATTCAACTTTGCATTATTGTTTGGTCGTGCTAATCCTTGACTTGAGTGCAGCCTACCCAGAACTCCACATATTTCTACGACGAGACGGTTTCTGTTTCTCCAAGCAATCGCTCATCCAATCTTTCACCGGTTCCACCTGTTGGTTGCAGTTCACCACTGTGGCTTGGTAAGAACGGATAAGAATTTGATAACAGCACTAGTGTGAGCGCCTTGAGAGCAGTACACCCCTGTTTTTGTCGTTGGTTTTTTTTGGTGTTTTGGTGTTTGCGCTAACTATGGCAGGAGCACATGACACGGTGGATGCCCAGTTGCTGGAAGTAAGGGGACAAGTTGATGGACTTGCTGATGACATTAGGACGATGCATGAACGGCTTGATTCAACGGTCACCTCGACGACCGAGCGTTTCAACCAGCTTGACCTTGCTCAAACGGCGACTCGCACCACACTCGACACCATCCTGGCACGCCTTGATGCGTTGACCACAAAGATGGAGCAGGACTACGGCGGTGACACTGAGTGGGACGATGGAGATCGCCGTGGTCGTGCACGCCGTGTGGTTCGTCATCCCCCTAATGACTTATTTTCTAAGATTAAATTTAAAATTCCACCTTTTAATGGCAAATATGATCCTGCTGCATATCTTGATTGGGAGTTAGAGGTTGAACAAAAATTTTCATGCCATGATATTGCTGCACATTCTCAGGTTAAAGCTGCTATTAGTGAATTTACTGATTTTGCTTTAATTTGGTGGCGTGAGTTTAAAATAAAACATCCCACTACCATTCCAACCACTTGGGATCAGTTGAAAGCTGCGATGCGACATCGATTTGTGCCTTCGTATTATGCTCGTGATTTGCTTAATAAAATGCAGCGTTTTCAGCAAGGTTCTCAATCTGTTGAGGACTATTTCCAGGAGTTACAAAAAGGTATGATTCGTTGTGGGATATTGGAGGACAACGACGCTGCTATGGCACGTTTTTCGTGGTGGTTTAAACCGCGAAATCCAAGATATACTTGATTATAAGGAATATTATGATATGACTACTTTATTTGAATATGCTTGCAAAGCTGAACGTGAAGTGCAGGGACGCCGCTCGAAGCCATATTCTAACCCTTTTGTAGGACGAAGCTCGACATCCACCTCAGCACCAGTTCCCCCTGCGCCATCCACGTCCACCACTACTCCACGCGAGAAGACGACCAAACCAGCCAGCACTGCCCCACCCACAGGTCGTACACGGGATATTCAGTGTCATCGCTGTAGAGGATTTGGCCATGTGATTCGGGACTGCCCAAACAAGCGCACTTTGCTCATTCGTGACAATGGTGAGTACTCTTCCGCTAGTGATTCTGAAGAAATTGAACATGCACTACTTGCCACTGACCATGCAGCTAAGGCGGAGGTACATGTCAACCCGGGCGACGCTGATAGGTATGAAAGTCTTGTTGTGCAGCGTGTTCTCAGTACACAGGTCGCTTTGCCCGAGAAGAATCAGCGACACACTCTGTTCCATACAAAGGGTGTTGTGCAGGAGCGGTCAATTCGCATCATTATCGACAGCGGCAGTTGCAACAATTGGGCGAGTACCATGCTGGTCGAAAAGTTGTCGTTACCCACTCGTAAGCATCCAAACCCATATCACATTCAATGGCTTAATGATGGTGGTAAAATAAAAATCACGCGTTCCGTGCGTGTTCCTTTCTCCATGGGTGCTTATTCTGATTTTGTTGATTGTGATGTTATTCCCATGGAAGCATGCTCTTTGTTACTTGGTCGACCTTGGCAATATGATATTGATAGCTTGCATCATGGTCGTTCGAATCATTATTCTTTCATTTTTAAGGGTCAGAAAATAATTATACATCCAATGACACCTGAACAAATTGTTAAAGATGATCTTGCCCGAGCTGCTATAACTGCTAAACAACTTGATCCATCGCCCTCTGTTCCTTCTGAAATTAAGTTGAAGGCTCCTGTTTTACTTGCTACACGTGCTGATTTTGATGATCTACACGGTGCTCATTTGCCATGCTATGCACTTGTATGCTCTAGTGTCCTCATTTCACTTGATGATGCACCATCTTTGGCTATTCCCCCTATGGTTGCTAACCTTTTGCAGGAGTACGCTGATGTCTTTCCCAAAGACTTACCACCGGGTCTCCCACCGCTTCGTGGCATTGAGCACCAGATCGACCTCATTCCCGGCGCACAGCTTCCGAACCGCGCACCATACCGTACAAATCCGGATGAGACGAAGGAGATTCAGCGCCAGGTACAGGCGTTGCTTGACAAAGGATACATTCGTGAGTCTCTTAGCCCTTGCTCTGTTCCTGTGTTACTTGTTCCCAAGAAAGATGGGTCATGGCGTATGTGTGTAGACTGTCGTGCTATTAATAACATCACTATTCGTTATCGCTATCCTATACCACGCCTTGATGATATGCTAGATGAGCTTAGTGGTGCCATTATTTTCACTAAGATTGATTTGCGTAGTGGTTACCACCAGATTAGAATGAAACTGGGTGATGAATGGAAAACAGCCTTCAAAACAAAATTTGGTTTATATGAATGGTTGGTTATGCCGTTTGGATTGACTAATGCTCCCAGCACTTTTATGCGAGTGATGAATGAAGTTCTGAGGCCCTTCATAGGATTGTTTGTGGTTGTTTATTTCGATGATATCCTTATTTACAGCAAATCTAAGAAAGAGCATTTGGAACATTTAAGTGCCGTTTTTGATGCATTGCGTGCCGCCCAGTTATTCGCTAACATGGAAAAATGCATCTTTTGCACACGACGTGTCTCGTTTCTTGGTTATGTTGTTACTCCACAGGGCATTGAGGTGGATAGCAGCAAGATTGCTGCCATTCGGGAGTGGCCTACACCGACGACGGTCACACAAATTCGGAGCTTTCTTGGACTTGCCGGTTTCTACCGCAGACTTGTTCGTAATTTTAGCTCCATTGCAGCGCCTCTACATGAGCTTACAAAGAAAGATGTGCCGTTTGCTTGGAGTGATTCGCAGGAGGAAGCGTTCAGCACTTTGAAAGATAAGTTAACCCAAGCTCCCCTATTGCAATTGCCTGATTTTAATAAAGTATTTGAGCTTGAATGCGATGCTAGCGGTATTGGGCTAGGTGCTGTTTTGTTACAAGAAGGAAAACCAGTTGCTTATTTTAGTGAAAAATTAAGCGGTGCTAGTCTGAAATATTCTACTTATGATAAGGAGCTTTACGCGTTAGTGCGCACTTTACATACATGGCAGCACTATCTTTGGCATCGTGAGTTCATAATTCATTCTGATCATGAGGCTTTAAAACATATTCGTACCCAAACAAATCTGAACCGTCGTCATGCTAAATGGGTAGAATTCATTGAGTCTTTTCCTTACATTATTAAACACAAGAACGGGAAGGACAATGTTATTGCTGATGCTTTGTCTCGTCGCTATACCATGCTGTCACAGTTAGATTTTAAAATCTTTGGTTTGCACACTGTAAAAGATCAATATGTTGACGATGCTGATTTTAAAGATGCTTTCGGCCATTGTATTAATGGGAAACCATGGGGAAATTTCACATACAGGATGGGTTCCTGTTTCGCGCTAACAAGCTGTGTGTTCCAGCTAGCTCGGTTCGTCTTTTGTTGTTACAGGAAGCACATGGAGGTGGTCTCATGGGGCACTTTGGCGTCTACAAGACACATGAGGTGTTGGCTACCCACTTCTTTTGGCCTCGGATGCGCGCTGATGTTGAGCGCCTTGTTGCACGCTGCACTACTTGTCAGAAAGCTAAGTCACGGTTGAACAACCATGGTTTGTATATGCCTTTGCCTGTTCCTACTTCCCCTTGGATTGATATTTCGATGGATTTTGTTTTGGGATTGCCTAGAACTAAGAAGGGGAGGGATAGCATTTTTGTGGTTGTTGATCGATTCTCCAAAATGGCTCATTTCATACCTTGTCATAAGACTGATGATGCTAGCAATGTTGCTGAATTGTTTTTTAGAGAGATTATTCGTTTGCACGGTATTCCCAATACAATAGTCTCGGATCGTGATGCCAAGTTTCTGAGTCATTTTTGGCGATCTCTGTGGAATAAATTAGGAACTAAATTGCTGTTTAGCACCACTTGTCACCCTCAGACTGATGGTCAAACTGAGGTAGTTAATCGAACTTTGTCTACCATGCTTAGGGCTGTTTTAGACAAAAATTTGAAACGTTGGGAGGATTGCTTACCTCATGTTGAGTTTGCTTATAATCGTGCAACACATTCTTCTACAAAGATGTGCCCTTTTCAAATTGTTTATGGTTACATTCCTAGGGTGCCTATTGCTTTGTTTTCGCTTGATGCTACAGACGCCCCACACATAGATGCTCTTGCACATGTTGAACAAATGATTAATCTCCATGAACAAACTCAACAAAACATTGCTGCTGCTAATGCTAAATATCAGATTACTGGTAGTAAAGGCCGGAAACTAGTTACTTTTGAACCTGGTGATATGGTTTGGTTGCAGTTGAGAAAGGATCGTTTTCCTACTTTGCGCCGTTCTAAATTGATGCCTCGTGCTGCTGGTCCTTTTAAGGTACTAACCAAGATTAATGATAATGCTTATATCCTTGACCTGCCTGCGGAGTTTGGTGTTTCCACTAGTTTTAATGTTGCAGATTTGAAACCGTATGCGGGAGAAGATGAGGAGTTGCCGTCGAGTATGACTTCAGTTCAAGAAGGGGAGGATGATGAGGACATCAACACCAACACGAGCACATCTACACCAGCAGCACCTTCTCCAGCCCAGGCACCATCTTCCCCAGTCCAGGCGCCACCCCTTCCACCTGGGCCAGTGACTCGGGCCCGTGCAAGAGAATTGAACTACATCATGTTGTTAAAGAACGAAGGCCCGGAAGAATAGATGACCAGCCCAATTGCGGCCCATAATGGACGTCCTAGGGTTGGCCGCCCCTAGGGGCTGCGCCCCTCTCTATTTATACAGGAGCTGCGCCTCCTTTATTTTCCGAGTTTTGTTTTAGATCTAGCTTTAGCTACTCTCGAGCACGCGCAAATCTGCGCCGTCTTTGTGTATTCAGAACTCCACCCTCGAGTAATAGATTAGATTGCTCGCATCTTTTTCTTGTTCGTTCTTCGATTGCGCACAGGAAACGATCTTCGTGATCAGGCCGATCTCGCATCAGCAAGGTCGGTAACCACAGGGAGTTGGTTCAGCGATTGCATTGGCGCCTCGGGCTTGCTCGTCGTAGTAGGATCGCAAGGGTCATCTTCCGCCAAATCGGAATTATCTCTACTCGCCGAAAGATCGGGCACCTCAGCTACATCATCGGCGATGAGGGCCTCGGACTCGGCGAGGGCCTTAGCGTACTCCACGCACTCCACGTCGCATTCGAGCGCGTGTTTGTACGTGGGGCCGATGGTGATGACCCCGTTGGGGCCCGGCATCTTGAGCTTCAGGTAGGTGTAGTTGGGGACGGCCATGAACTTCGCGTAGCACGGCCTCCCCAGTACCGCGTGGTAGGTCCCTCGGAACCCGACCACCTCGAACGTCAGGGTCTCCCTTCGGAAGTTGGAGGGTGTTCCGAAGCAGACGGGAAGGTCGAGCTGTCCGAGGGGTTGGACACGCTTCCCGGGAATGATCCCATGGTAGGGCGCAGCGCCTGCCCGGACAGAGGACAGATCGACACGTAGGAGCCCGAGGGTCTCGGCGTAGATGATGTTGAGGCTGCTGCCTCCGTCCATGAGGACCTTGGTGAGCCTGACGTTGCCGATGACGGGGTCGACGACGAGCGGGTATTTCCCTGGGCTCGGCACATGGTCGGGGTGATCGTCTCGGTCGAAGGTGATGGGCTTGTCGGACCAGTCCAGATAGACTGGCGCCGCAACCTTGACAGAGCAGACCTCCCGGCGCTCTTGCTTGCGGTGCCGAGCCGAGGCGTTCGCCGCTTGCCCACCATAGATCATGAAGCAGTCGCGGACCTCGGGAAACTCTCCTGCCTGGTGATCTTCCCTCTTGTCGTCGTCGCGGGCCTTGCCACCCTCCGCGAGTGGCCCGACCCTGTGGAAGTGGCGCCGAAGCATGACGCACTCCTCAAGGGTGTGCCTGACGGGTCCCTGGTGATAGGGGCACGGCTCCTTGAGCATCTTGTCGAAGAGGTTGGCACCTCCGGGGGGCTTCCAAGGGTTCTTGTACTCGGCGGCGGCGACAAGGTCCGTGTTGGCGGCGTCGCGTTTCGCTTGCGACTTCTTCTTGCCCTTCTTCTTGGCGCCGTGCTGAGTTGACGCCTCGGGAGTATCTTTCGATGGGCGGCCCTGGGGCTGCTTGTCCTTTCGGAAGATAGCCTCGACCGCCTCCTGGCCGGAGGCGAACTTGGTGGCGATGTCCATCAGCTCGCTCGCCCTGGTGGGGGTCTTGCGACCCAGCTTACTCACCAGGTCGCGGCAGGTGGTGCCAGCGAGGAACGCGCCGATGACATCCGAGTCGGTGATGTTGGGCAGCTCGGTGCGCTGCTTCGAGAATCGCCGGATGTAGTCTCAGAGAGACTCTCCCGGCTGCTGTCGGCAGCTTCGGAGGTCCCAGGAATTCCCGGGGCGCACATACGTGCCCTGGAAATTGCCGGTGAAAGCTTGGACTATGTCGTCCCAGTTGGAGATCTGCCCCGGAGGCAGGTGCTCCAACCAAGCGCGAGCGGAGTCGGAGTGGAACGGGGGGAGGTTGTGGATGATGAGGTTGTCATCGTCCGTTCCACCCAGTTGGCAGGCCAGACGGTAGTCCTCGAGCCACAGTTCTGGTCTCGTCTCCCCCGAGTACTTTGTGATAGTAGCCGGGGGTCGGAACCGGGCCGGGAACGGCGCCCGCCGGATAGCCCGGCTGAAGGCCTGTGGACCGGGTGGTTCGGGCGAGGGACTCCGATCCTCCCCGCTGTCATAGCGTCCCCCACGCCTGGGGTGGTAGCCTCGGCGCACCCTCTCATCGAGGTGGGCCCGACGGTCGCGGTGATGGTGCTCGTTGCCGAGGCGACCCGGGGCCGCAGGCGCGGTGTTGCGCATGCGCCCGGTGTAGACTGAGGCTTCCCGCATAAATCGGGAAGTCGCGGCATGAGGTTCCGAGGGGTACCCCTGCCTTCGGGAGGCGGAGCTCTCGGCCCGTCGGACCGCGGCGCCTTCCAGGAGATTCTTGAGCTCTCCCTGGATTCGCCGCCCCTTGGTGTTTGATGGCTCCGGCATCGCGCGAAGAAGCATTGCTGCTGCTGCCAGGTTCTGGCCGTCCCCGCTAGATGCGGGTGGTGGCCTGACCCTGACATCGTCGGCGATGCGGTGCTGGAAGCCCTAGGGTAGATGACGTATTTCCCCGGCCGGAGGTTGGCCCACCCATGCCTGCCCGACGTCCCGACGGATCGGCTCAAGCGCTCCTGCCCCCTCGTCGAGCCTGGCCTGCACCCCGCGGATTTGCTCGAGCTATAGGTCATGGCCCCCCGCCTGATCGGGGACCACAGCTAGCTCCCGTGGGATGTCAACGCGAGGCACCGACCTAGGGAGGTCACCGTCCTCCGGCATGCCGAGATGGTTGCCTTCGGGGGGACCCCCTAGATCGACGTGGAATCATTCGCGACTTGGGTCGCGGTCCTCGTCGCCGAGGCTACGACTACCGTCGGAACAGTCGGAAAGGCAGTAGTCGCATGCGGTCATGAAGTCTCGCATGGCACTGGGGTTGCCAAGAACAGAGAAATCCCAACAGATGCTGGGCTCGTCGTCTTCCTCGGACCCAGAGGGCCTGTAGGTCGAGACGTCCGTCAGCCGGTCCCAAGGTGACCGCATACGAAACCCCAGAGGGTTTGGACTTGCCTCTACGAGAGCGCCCGCCAAAGCGAAGTCGCTAGACGGGTTGAGGCTGAATCCGAAAGACGTGGGATGGGAATCAGTCGGTACCTTTTGGTCGACGGGCGGCGATAAGGTCACGTCGGGGACTGACTGCACCGTCGTCTCAGGTACGAGGGTGACGTCTAGCAAGCTTTTCGTGAGCGTGCTGGCGTCGTCCGCTTGCTCGGGATTGGCGTGTCGCGGGGAGAGGGCACTCGCCTTCGTCTCAAACGCGAGGTCGACGCCCGGTGCGCCCCCCGTTGGGGTGCTGGAGCCGTCGACTCGCTCGACAGCCGACGAGGCGCTGTCTCCTGCTTGGCCTTGGTTGCCCCGCCTCCTCCTCCGTCGGCGGGGGAGAGGACGGGGTGAGCTCGAAGACTGTTCTTCCACCATGCGGGGAAGACGTCGCCGATTCCACCGCCGGCGGGCGGGTTGTCGGTCGCCACTGTTGTTGTCGCACGGCGGTGGAAGGAGTATCATGTCGTAGCTGCCGTCAAGGGACATGAACTCAAGACTCCCGAAACGGAGCACCGTCCCGGGTTGGAGAGGTTGCTGGAGACTGCCCATCTGGAGCTTGACGGGAAGCTGTTCGTCAACACGCAGCAGTCCCCTACCTGGCGCGCCAACTGTCGGCTTCCGAGACCGGGGGGTCCCTGAGCCAACGAGTGAATGTCGCCGCGTGCCCTAGCCCAGATGGGTCGAGAGCGAGGGCGAGCGCGAAGGGGGGAGAGCGAGGCGGCCGGAGACCGGCGTGAGAGAGGTGGGAATCCCGCGGCCTTCGTGTTCGTCCCGCGCCCAGGTCGGGTGCGCTTGCAGTAGGGGGTTACAAGCGTCCACGCGGGAGAGGGAGCGAGCGGCTCCAAGCGAGCGCGTGTCTCGTCCTCGTCCCCGCGCGGCCAACCCTCTCTAAGAGGGCCCTAGTCCTCCCTTTTATAGGCGCAAGGAAAGGATCCAGGTGTACAATGGGGGGTGTAGCAGAGTGCTACGTGTCTAGCGGAGGAGAGCTAGCGCCCTAAGTACATGCCGTTGTGGCAGCCGGAGAGATTTTGGCACCCAGCTGGTGTGATGTCGTGGCCGTCGGAGGAGCGATGGAGCCTGGCAGAGGGACAGCTGTCGGAGCGGTTGAATCCTTGCTGACGTCCTCTTGCTTCCGTAAGGGGGCTGAGAGCCGCCGTCATCACAGAGTATGCAGGGCGCCATCATTGCCTATCTTGTGAGGCGAGCCAGATGGGACGCCGGTCTTGTTCCCTGCGGCCCGAGTCAACTCGGGGTAGGGTGATGATGGCGCCTCCTGTTGACGTGGCTGGTCTATGCCCTAGGTTGGGCGATGTGGAAGCTCCTCCGAAGCCGAGGTCGAGTCTGTCTTCCGTGGCCGAGGTCGGGTCCGAGCCCCAGGTTCGAGCGAGGCGGAGATCGCTGCCTGGTGCCGGGGCGGAGTCTGAGCCCTGGGGTCGGGCGAAGCGGAGTTCGTCGTCTTCTGGGGCCGAGCTCAAGTCTGAGCCCTGGGTCGGGCGAGGCGGAGATCGCTGTCTTCCGGGACTTAGCCCGAGTGCGAGCCCTGGGTCGGGCGGAGTTCGCCGTCTTCCGGGGCTTAGCCCGAGTCCGAGCCCTGGGTCGGGCGGAGTTCGCCGTCTTCCGGGACTTAGCCCGAGTCCGAGCCCTGGGTCGGGCGGAGTTCGCCATCTTCCAGGACTTAGCCCGAGTCCGAGCCCTGGGTCAGGCGGAGTTCACCGTCTTCCGGGACTTAGCCCGAGTCCGAGCCCAAGGTCGGGCGGAGTTCGCCGTCTTCCGGGACTTAGCCCGAGTCCGAGCCCTGGGTCGGGCGGAGCGGAGCTTCCTATGGTGCCTTTGGCCGGGCCTGACTGCTTGTTAGTCTCACTCTGTCAAGTGGCACCGCAGTCGGAGTGGCGCAGGCGGCGCTGTCCTTCTGTCAGGCCGGTCAGTGGAGCGGCGAAGTGACGGCGGTCACTTCGGCTCTGCCGGCTGGGGGCGTGCGTCAGGATAAAGGTGTCAGGCCACCTTTGCATTAAATGCTCCTGCGGTTTGGTCGGTCGGTGCGGCGATTTGGTTAGGGTTGCTTCTTGGCGAAGGCAGGGCCTCGGGCGAGCCGGAAACATGTTCACCACTGAAGGGGGGCCCTCGGGCGAGACGGAAATCCTCCGGGGTCGGCTGCCCTTGTCCGAGGCTATGCTCGGGTGAGGCGTGATCGAGTCCCTTGAATGGACTGATCCCTGACTTAATCGCACCCATCAGGCCTTTGCAGCTTTGTGCTGATGGGGGTTACCAGCTGAGAATTAGGAGCCTTGAGGGTACCCCTAATTATGGTCACCGACAGGCGGCCAGATTCTGACCGATGGCTTGAACTGCCTGAGTCTGCATCAGAAACATCTGCTCGATCGACATCGGGGGCGGGGCGGCAGGTGCTGTTGTGGAGGCACCTCATCCTGCTGAGCGGCTCGCTCCTGCTGAGCACGCCTTCCTCCTCTGCGCCTGTTCTCTGACATCTGCAGAATGCAACCACACATCAGAACTGATCTGGCAAATCTTGCAGCATAAGAAAAGAGTATAGAATCCTTCAACAGCACTGAACAGATGAGCATCTTCACTGATCTCCAACACAGACCACACAACTTCTCAGATAAAGAGGAAAGTGGAATAAAAGGTTTCCCAACTATATAACTAACTCCATTAACATAATAGGTAAACCAAAATGCAGGGGATACCCACACTCTGGTGACAGTCATTACAAAGATCCAAACCAAACATAGTTCATCATGACAAACATAAATGCACAGGATATAGCAAACTACCCTGTCTAACTAAGACTAACTAAAAGCGAGACTAACGCTAAGACTGTAGTTTCTAGGTATATATTTTGTATTAATTACAAGATCCAACTCTAGCGATCTATGGTTCTAGATTTATCTTGGTCTTGCAGTCGGGATTGCCATAAGACTGGCGTTCACGCCGAGGTGAGCGGTACGGGTGCTGAGTCCCGACGGGAGCGGGGGAACCATCATCCAGGTGACGACATTCCGCGCGCTCAGCCCGCAGCAGGGCGATCTCAGCACGAGCCCTACTCAGCTCGTCTAGTGCATGGTCCAGCTCCGTGTTTAGCATGGCGGCTAGGTTGACTGTGCTGCTCAACCTAGGATTGTCCTCACCAACAGGTGAGACAATCACGCCTCCTGTGCTGCTAGATGGACGGCGGGGGTAATACTTCAGGTTGAGACCGTCATCTACCCCACCGAGAACCGAGCAGTAGTGCGAAAGCGCACGCCGTGCAGCATCTTGCATGGCCGCCTCAGCTGAGTCCCGCTCAGAGATAGAATAGTGCTCTGAGCAGACCTCAGCACCTTGGAGACTGTTCTCTGGATGGCGCACCAAGCAGGTCGCCTCCCAGCGGTCCGGGTAGACCCCGCGACTATGCTGGTAGACCACACAGCGATACTCGATGGACCAAGTACGCCAGTTAAGTGCCCGACGTAGCAGGGTGTCGAGCGCGTCGTGGAAGTGACACCTGCGAGCAGCGTCGCGAGTGATGGGTCGAGCAACCCATCCTTCCGGCTCATGGTCAGCAGAGAAGTCGGTGTCGTGGCTCAAGCTGTCGTCGCCACCTCCGTCGTCTAGGTCTCCTCCAGCAGCTACTCCAGAGGCTAGGGCGCCAAGTGGTGGTGCAGGGGGCGCCTCCAGAGGAAGCACAGAGGAGCAGCTCCTCACAGACTCTATCTCCTGTTGGAGCGAGAAAGAAGAGCCCTGCTGCTTCTATCGTCGACGTTCCTGCTCCTCATGCAGGCGGTGGTGCAGTCTCTCCAAGTGACTGGACTGTCCGACCATGAGACGGCGAAGCGGACGCTCAGCAAGGCGGGAGGGTAAGAAGGGGATGACGGACTTTCGTGCAGTGTGTCTAAGTCGAGCCATCTACAAAAGACACCACAAGCAAAAGAGTGAGAACAGAATCAATATGACCAGCAAGTAATGAACCATAAGTAAATGAAGGATTAGAATAAAACACAAGTTTCAGCAAGATATATAGTAGAACATAGGTTTTTGGTCGATATGACCAACTTTTGAAGGGATATCAAAGTCAAGGCAGGGACAGAGGTCTATAGTCCTTAGAACGACCATTCTACTCTAGGTTAGCGGTCCTACAGTCAGCACGACTTTGATACCACTTATGTCACACCCGGTTTTAGAAGGCAAACCGAATGCGAACCATGTACGTGCCAGGATCAGCAATTCACGTACACAGCAGTTACATAACATGGACATCATCACACAGTGCTCAAATAGTATTAAAAAGAGAAATAATAGTCGATTACATCATATGTCTGAGACATCCACATAGTCTTTACAATAAATCAAAGTGCGGAAAAGAAACGTAGATAAACGCAACCTTCACAGGCAGCCGACTCGGGGTTGCCGCTAACCCACGCCTAGAACTCGTCGTAGTCTTGGAACTCCTGGAAGTTTCCTTCCACAGCTTCATCTTCGCCTGAGCAGTGGTTGCAATGCTGACAACCTGGGGATGGGGGGGGTTTGGTGAGTAGAGCAAGGGTGAGTACACATCAACATACTCAGCAAGTATCCTGTTTGGCTGTAGTGGACTAGCTTTATGTGGGGATAAGTCAAGCAGTTGCTTTTAGTTGGTTAGATTATTATTTACTAGTAGAAAGCCAGGTTTTAACATTAACCCAAGTTATTAGCCCGATGTACCCTTTCCAAACGGAAAGAATACCACTTACCAGCACCATAGTCATAACCAGAACCATCAATCTCATTGCCACCGGTAAACCAAAGTATCTCTGATCAAGTACCACTAATCACTGGAGCTCCCTTGGCCGCTCATAACTGCGAGCACGGCTGATATATCAGTTTTCAAACACTCTGCAGAGGTTGTGCACTTTACCCACAAGCCGTGATTTCCTTTCTGCTCGGAGAGAGCTACTCCCCATTGACCACTACCTAGGTGGCCTAGCAGGGCATCACTACGTAGCCTTTACAAAGATTCCCCGGGGTTGTAGCCGCCCGTTAGGTTTCCTAAATGCACCGCACTCCTCCCCAAGTGGGCGAACCCAAGCTTGGCAGAGCGAGCCGCATACACCGAGCCCCATTGACGACACGACGGCTAAGCGAACTACACCCCGGATCCTCTAATTATTCAGCTAAGGGCACCCCATTCCACCCTCATGGTTGCACTGTTTTCCCGGGCGGTCATCCATAGAACAGGTCCTTACGGAGAGGCACTCGAGAAACCGCTCGAGCCCCCCTTAAAGGCCACAAGTACAACATCATAATAAGAGAAGGGAAAACAGCGTATCATAGATAATCTCATCATGTTCATTGATTAGAGATTGAGCAATAGCATAAAGCTAAACAATAATAATAATCCTACCCAAATAGGTAAACAAGGACATGGATAACAAAACTAGTCAATCCTTAGGCATAAATGTGTAATGCGGGAGGTGAATTAAAGAATGAATAGGACAGAGATAGGTCAAGGGACACTTGCCTCCACCAACCGACTGCTGCTCAGGGGCTTCTCCTGCGAGTTCTTCGGGCTCCTCAACCGAATCGTTCTCTATGCGATTGCAAGCATACATACATCCATCCATTCAAATTAGGAAACAAACAGTACACCGTACAAGAGAACAAATAAAGTAAATATGCATAAAATATCACATACGATAATGAATTTACCATGGTTAGAAAGAGGCGGGGAAAGGTCTCGCGAGGGTCAAGGCTTATGCTCGAGGCGCGTTACGGGTAGGCGAATAACTAGACGTTACGTGCTCTAGTTCCAATTGGTTTCAACAAAAGGATTAGCTACATGCACTAATGTAAACGTGATCCTTTTTAGTAGATTAACATTGAATGATATAGACGATTAGCTATACAAATTAACTAACGTAACCAATTTCCAAATTGAGACTCCTATCTTATTAATATAAACAACGTGATTAGCGCGCATAGGATACGGGGGGTAGACGAGGCATCTGGGGGGTAGACGATCGTGTCGCGGACGCGACAGGGCGCTATGCGTCGCGTCACGGGCACGATGGGCTACGCCAAGGCGCTGCGCGGGCACGCGCACGCGCAAAGCCACGCTTAACGTGCCGCGAACGAGTCGCGCACGTGTCGGGGCCGCGCGCTGGCCGAGCTCGAGGCCGCGCGCCAAAGGCACGCTGGGCCGAGCTCGAGGCCGCGCCGGGGCCATCACGACACGAGCAAGGCACACCGGCGGCACGCCGAGGTGGGCGGGCGAACACGGGCGACGACGAGGGCGGCCGGGCCGGGCGCGGGGCTCTCCGGGAACGAGCGCGGCGGGGGCGACCGAGCCGGGCGCGGGCGCCATGGCCGGGGATGGGCGGGGCGGCCCGCCGGAGAGGCGGCCGAGCACGGGGGCGGGCGGGTCACCGGGGGGGGTGGCCGAGCCGGGGCACGGGGCGGGCGGGCTCGCCTGGGGGCGGCCGAGCCGGGGCACGGCGGGGCCGGCGAGGGGGTGGCCGAGGTCGGGGACGGGCTCGCCGGGGAGGGGCGACCGAACCGAGGGTGGCGCGAGGGCGAGGAGGGTTCGCCGGGGCGGCCGGGCGCGGGCGGGGCGGGGGCGGGCGCGGGCGCGCCGGAGCGGGGCCGAGTGCGGGGAGGGGCGGGGCGGGCTCGCCGGGGCACGGCGAGGCGGGGCCGTCGCGGGACGCCCGAGCCGGGGCCGGGCGCGGCGGGGCCGGGGACGGCCGAGGTCGGCGGTGCGGGGCGGGCTCACCGGACATGGGGGCGGGGCTCGCCGGAGGCGGCCGAGCCGGGCGGCTCGCCGAGCGGCCGGGCGGGCGAGGAAGGAGGAGGGAGAAGGGGGAAAGGAGAGGGGAGGAGGGGGGGCCTCACCACGGCAGGGGAGGGCGGCGCGGCGGCGGCGCTAGGGCAGGGGAGGGCGGCGGCGGCGCTAGGGTTAGGGAGAGGGAGAGAGAGGGAAATGACGGGCGGGGCCCGCGGGGAGGGAAATTTTGGGGGGAAGGGGGCGGCTGGGCCGGCGATGGGCCCAAAGCGGAGGGGGGCGCGCGCGGTTGGGCCGGCCGGGACGGCCCACGGCGGGGGAGGGAAGGGGGGAAGGGGGGGCGGCTGGGCCAGCGCGAGGGGGAGGGGGCGGCTGGGCCAAAATGGGGAAGGCGGGGGAGAAAAAGAAAAGGTTTTTCCTTTTTCTCTAAATCTAGATGAATGATTTCACAATTTCAATCAATTAAAACAAGTGCATGGTCCGACATGGTGCAGCAAACAAAAGAAAGTATTTCTAGGGTTTTACTTTACACAAGATTTAAAGCCAAAACCCGCTATAACTTTGGAAAAGATCAAGGTTTAGCGAGGGAAAAGGGAAAAGGAAAGGGTAACGCCCGAATTTGGCGAGTGAAAAGAATAAAAAAAATCTACCCCCAAATTCAGGGCGTTACAGCTGTCGTGTGTCTTTGTATATCTTGTGATATTTTTAATTAACATATGCATCTTGCATCTCATTTAGGACCGAGAGATGATGATCGTGCAAGTGATGTGGTGCCAACCACAAGATGCAGTTGGTGGACGACCTGAAGAATGATGGACTTAACCAGTGGATGCTCGCCAAGCGAGTGTCATCTAGCAAACACTATCTAAGTGTTGAATTCCAGGCAAGCCCCGGTTTTATGCATAACCGTTATATATGCTATTTTACTGCACTTAATATTTGTAGGCTTGTACTGTGCACTTAAGTATAGGAGTTGTCTGAAACCCTAGTTGCATGAACTCAAGATTTCTTTTGAGATGGATACTAGTATGCTAGGTCGAGTAGCTGCTTTGCTAATTAGGGACCTCGGTAGAAGTTGAGTGATTTCTCTAGCACTCGCGCGAGATCAGGAATTGGTTGTATCCAATTTTTATATCGGAATAATGATGGTCTGTGGACAACGATCCATGGGGACGCGTTTTCTACGAGACGGAAATTGGAATAAGGATTAATGTGTGGTACCTATGTCAAGCGTTTGAACGTACTAAGCACATGTCGAGAAATATGGTAAATCGATAATCCTAGTACCTGAGTGAACCTGCCTGCAGATTGCCCTCCTCACGCGACTTGAGACGTAGTCTCCCATTCCGGTTATGGTGGGTAAATCGATAATCCTAGTACCTGAGTGAACTTGCCGTGTCGTGTGTTTAGGTTTACCTTGCAAGGTTAAAACTCGATTCGAATCGTCTGCTTCTCGCCACTAATGAGACTGCTTGATCCATTGTACTATATTGAGTAATAAGTGGAAATGAGGTGACTCGCAAAAGATGTTGATTGATATAATGTTTGATACCATGTATGAATAGTTAGGTACTCATCTAGTCTAAAATTGTTATTCTAGAACTTGAAAATCTAAAACTTGATTTTAGACTCAGCTAGTGCTTTTGGCAAACCAAACCCCTCAGCCAAACAACTTCATGGTCTAGAGGTAGAGGAGTAGACTCCTCACACCGGGTAAGTCTAGCTGAGTATCAGTATACTCAGCCTTGCTTGTGTCATAATTTTTGCAGGTACCTCCTTGATTTGGTTGATGGTGTGACTTGGCCTTCATCCCTGCCACCGGGATAGATGGTCGAGTGGGTTACTGCTTCCACAGGAGAGGACCAGGAGGAGTAGTGTGGCCAGGCTTCGCCATGTTACTCGGTTTTCTTCGTTAGTTATTTCCGCTAAATTAAAATTTATGGTTATTATTTCTGAAACTCCGATAATGTAATCACTAATGATACTTTCTTAATTTATGGTATTATGCTTTATTGTATTTCTCTATGTCTCACCTTCGAGTGAGCTAGTGGTATTCGATCCTGGATAAGTGGCTTTATCGAACTAGATCGGAGGGACTGACGGGTTATTCCGATTTAAGTGTGTTGCTGCCTTTAAGGGTACGACTTGGGCACTTAAGCTGGAATAATTCGGGCGGTTCCGCCACGGAGCACCCCTCTGATCGATGAGAGGACGTTCATTCAAGCATGCATGCATTATAAAACATGAAATAAGTTGGAATAGATAAACCATGAAAATGCAGTGAATCCTGACCCTAACAAACATTGTTAAAAATGAGTAGCAAGAAAATGAGTTGGAATAGATAAACCTAAGTTGGTCCGCCTCCTTTAAAACTTGAGCACACTCATCTCCTTACCGTTACCTTAGCACTTACATCTAATCCTCTTTCTCAGATGTATTCGTCCACCCCCACCAATGGAGGAGACACTCGCTTCAGTTTTGACTACCTTTCCCACGAGGGTTTTCCCTCTATCTTGTGGGAGGTACTCTGCTCCGCCCGATACCCTACAACCCCGCTGTATACGGTGCAACTATACGAGGGGCATCGGGTGCCACGTTGCAGGGTTTGGCTGACCCTGGAGTCTCACCCTCTGCAGCCCGAGTGGCGTTCCCTCGATTCCGTGACTGTTGGAATCAGGGCAGACGACACCACTGAGGCCGCAGCGTTAAAAGCTTTGATGACCTTTTGTGGGTATCATCCCCTGGAGATGATGATGCACCCACTAGGACTCTTCCTCGCCGAGAAGAGGGATGACCCAATGTGGTGCAATAGAGTGAGCCATGTGAAGGACGTATGGGCTATGCATCCCAACTAGATTGGGAGGATTACCGTCCAGTGTATGAGTGCACTGTACCGCCTACAGGCCCTGCAGAGCAACGCCATGGCACACCTCACTGGGCTAGCTCAGACTACTAAGATCACCCTCGACAATCGGGAGGACTTCGTGGTCGACTTGTCTTCAGAGTTGGTGGAAAAAGACCTACAAGTGGAACAGTTGAACCAGTGCATTGTGACTCTAGAGCAGCAGGTGGAAATCTAGGATAACACCATCGATATCCTAGAGATCTAGCTCCATGATGTGCAGGAAGAGCTTGCAGAAGCCAATGATCACCTAGAGATGCACCACCATGGCATGGAGGCAAATGAGGCAGGCAGCGAGGGAGAGGAGGATCCCGAGGAGATAGAGCCAGCTTTCGGACCGAACACGGCTCCCTCCGGAGTGCCCCCTTGATGAGGACATCAACACCAACATGAGTACATCTACACCAGCAGCACCTTCTCCAGCCCAGGCACCATCTTTCCCAGTCTAGGCGCCACCCCTTCCACCTGGGCCAGTGACTCGGGCCCGTGCAAGAGAATTGAACTTCATTATGCTGTTAAAGAACGAAGGCCCAGAAGATTAGAAGATGGCCCAACAGGAAGGCCAACTTCATTATGCCAGGATGGGGTGCCTAGGGAAGTCGTGAACAGTAACCGCAGTACTGTAGCGCCAGCCTTACTGTTCACGCCTCTCCTCCCCCAGGGCTATGTCTCCTCTATTTAGTTAGAGTCCTGTTTCATTTAGAACTTGAGTTTTGTTTTACATCTAGCTTTAGCTACCCCAGAACACGCACAAATACGTGTTGTCCTCTGTGATTCAGAACTCCACCTCGAGTGATATTAAGATTGCTCACTTCATATTCTTGTTTGTTCTTCGATTGCGTACAGGAATTGATCTTCGTGATCAGGTTGATCTTGCGCCGGCAAGGTTGTTAACCATTGGGAGTTGGTTCAGCGATTGCATTGGCGCTTTGGGTTCGCTCGTCGTAGTCGGATCGTGAGGGTCTACTTCCACTAAATCGGATTTATCTCCACTCACCGAAAGATTGGGCACTCCAGCTCTATCAAGTGGTATCAGATTACAGGTTGATCGGTGAGTTTATCGAGTGTTTTTACCTTCCTACAGTCCACAAAAACCAAACAAAAAATTATTTTTAGGTTAGATCTTGTCCCAGCAACCTTGTTAGCCTTGCACCTTCTTTCAATAATTTGCGTTGTTGAATTTATGAGCTTTACACTTCGACTGTTGCTGGTTACTTGTGCTTTGTTTTCTCCTCACCTTTTTTCCTTGTCATTATTAAACCCTAGCATGCCACCTTCCTAGATCGCGCACTGCCACCCTTGGGTTACGCCGCTGCCTGATCGCCCCCCTGCGTTGGCAAGTTAAAAAAAGGAAAGTACACAAAAAAGGCAGTTACAAAACAAAAAAGGGAAACAGAAATAGGAAACGCCACCGAAACGCAGGCGACCAGGACTCCTAGCGCTCGCTCGGGACTCCTCCCGCGCGCCATCCAGCCTCCCGCGCGCGATCCGCTTCCCCCTCCTTCACGTCGTGTCTACCTGGACATTACACTCACGCCCGCTTTTCTCTCTTCTTTGGTACCATATTATGAGGTTGGCCTTACCAGAATACCCCTACCCTTCCAGAAAAAGTGTGTGCGGTGACTTGCTGTTTGAGATCCGCTGTGTTCATATTATCAGTTTTGAGGACTCCGGCAAAAAAATCAGAAAAAAAAATCAAAAAAAAGAAAATCCGAAAAACAGCTTTTGTTTTCCCTCCTCCTCTTTGTCTTCCTCTTCTTCTTCTTTTTCACTTGTTTCCATCAGCTTTTGTACGTGTTTTAGCACTATAATTCAACTTTGCATCTATTGATTGATTGTGCTAATCCTTGTTTTGAGTGCAGCCTACCCAGAACTCCACATATTTCTACGACGAGCAGATTTTGTTTCCCCAGGCAATCGCTCCTCCAATCTTTCGCGAGTTCCACCGGTTGGTTGCAGGTCGTCCCTGTGTGCATGGTAAGAACGGATAAGAATTTGATAATAGCACTAGTGTGAGCACCTTGTGAGCCGTACACCCCTGTTTTTGTCGTCGGTTTTCTTTTTGTGTTTGCCCTAACCATGGCAGGAGACGACGACAAGAAGGATGACCAGCTGCAGGACATACGGACACAAGTTGATGGACTGGCCTCGGACATTTGAACGATGCATGAACGAATTGATTCGACGATCACTACGTCGAACGCGCGGTTTGATCAGATCGACCTTGCACAGATGGCCACCAGGACCACCCTCGACGCTCTCGTGCTCCGACTCGATGCAATGCGAGCAACGCTCACAGATTTGCAGAAGGATTACGGCGGTGACTGTAGCAGGAAGCCGGAGACAACCGCGGTCGTGCCCGTCGAGTGCTACGCCACCCCGGTAATGATTCCTTTTCTAAGATTAAATTTAAAATTCTACCTTTTAATGGCAAATATGATCCTGCTGCATATCTTGATTGGGAGTTAGAGGTTGAACAAAAAATTTCATGCCATGATATTGCTGCACATTCTCAGGTTAAAGCTGCTATTAGTGAATTTACTGATTTTGCTTTAATTTGGTGGTGTGAGTATAAATTAAAACATCCCACTGTCATTCCAACAACTTGGGATCAATTGAAAGCTGCGATGCGACATCGATTTGTGCCTTCGTATTATGCTCGTGATTTGCTTAATAAAATGCAGCGTTTTCAACAAGGTTCTCAATCTATCGAGGACTATTTCCAGGAGTTAAAAAAGGTATGATTCGTTGTGGGATATTGGAGGAAAACGACGCTGCTATGGCACGTTTTCGTGGTGGTTTAAACCGTGAAATCCAGGATATACTTGATTATAAGGAATATTATGATAGACTACTTTATTTAAATATGCTTGCAAAGCTGAACGTGAAGTGCAGGGACGCCGCTCGAAGCCATATTCTAACCCTTTTGCAGGACGAAGCTCGACATCCACCTCAGCACCAGTTCCCCCTGTGCCATCCACGTCCACTACTACTCCACGTGAGAAGACGACCAAACCAGCCGGCACTGCCCCACCCACAAGCGCAGCTCCCTTCCTAGGTCGTACACGGGATATTCAATGTCATCACTGCAGAGGATTTGGCCATGTGATTCGGGACTGCCCAAACAAGCGCACTTTTCTCATTCATGATGATGGTGAGTACTCTTCCGCTAGTGATTCTGAAGAAATTGAACATGCACTACTTGCCACTGACCATGCAGCTCAGGCGGAGGTACATGTCAACCCGGGCGACGCGGATAGGTATGAAAGTCTTGTTGTGCAGCATGTTCTTAGTACACATGTCGCTTTGCCCGAGAAGAATCAGCGACACACTCTGTTCCATACAAAGGGTGTTGTGCAGGAGCGGTCAATTCGCATCATTATCGACAGCGGCAGTTGCAACAATTTGGTGAGTACCATGCTGGTCGAAAAGTTGTCGTTACCCACTCGTAAGCATCCAAACCCATATCACATTCAATGGCTTAATGATGGTGGTAAAATAAAAATCACACGTTTCGTGCGTGTTCCTTTCTCCATGGGTGCTTATTCTGATTTTGTTGATTGTGATGTTATTCCCATGGAAGCATGCTCTTTGTTACTTGGTCGACCTTGGCAATATGATACTGATAGATTGCATCATGGTCGTTCGAATCATTATTCTTTCATGTTTAAGGGTCAGAAAATAATTATACATCCAATGACACCTGAACAAATTGTTAAAGATGATCTTGCCCAAGCTGCTACAACTGCTAAACAACTTGATCCATCGCCCTCTGTTCCTTCTGAAATCAAGTTGAATGCTCCTATTTTACTTGCTACACGTGCTAATTTTGATGATCTACACGATGCTCATTTGCCATGCTATGCACTTGTATGCTCTAGTGTCCTCATTTCACTTGATGATGCACCATCTTTGGCTATTCCCCCTATGGTTGCTAACCTTTTGCAGGAGTACACTGATGTCTTTCCCAAAGACTTACCACAGGGTCTCCCACCGCTTCGTGGCATTGAGCACCAGATCGACCTCATCCTCGGCGTACAGCTTCCGAACCGCGCACCGTACCGTACAAATCCAGATGAGACGAAGGAGATTCAGCGCCAGGTACAGGTGTTGCTTGACAAGGGTTACATTCGTGAGTCTCTTAGCCCTTGCTCTGTTCCTATGTTACTTGTTCCCAAGAAAGATGGGTCATGGCGTATGTGTGTAGACTGTCGTGCTATTAATAACATCACCATTCGCTATCGATATCCTATACCACGCCTTGATGGTATGCTAGATGAGCTTAGTGGTGCCATTATTTTCACTAAGATTGATTTGCATAGTGGTTACCACCATATTAGAATGAAACTGGGTGATGAATGGAAAACGGCTTTTAAAACGAAATTTGGTTTATATGAATGGTTGGTTATGCCGTTTGGATTGACTAATGCTCCCAGCACTTTTATGCGAGTGATGAATGAAGTTCTGAGGCCCTTCATAGGATTGTTTGTGGTTGCTTATTTTGATGATATCCTTATTTACAGCAAATCTATGGAAGAGCATTTGGAACATTTAAGTGCTGTTTTTGACGCATTGCGTGCTGCCCAGTTATTTGCTAACATGGAAAAATGCATCTTTTGCACACGACGTGTCTCGTTTCTTGGTTATGTTGTTACTCCACAGGGCATTGAGGTGGATAGCAGCAAGATTGCTGCCATTCGGGAGTGGCCTACACCGACGACGGTCACACAAATTCGGAGCTTTCTTGGACTTGCCGGTTTCTACCGCAAATTTGTTCGTAATTTTAGCTCCATTGCAGCGCCTCTACATGAGCTTACAAAGAAAGATGTGCCGTTTGCTTGGAGTGATTCGCAGGAGGTCGCATTCAGCACTTTGAAAGATAAGTTAACCCAAGCTCCCCTATTGCAATTGCATGATTTTAATGAAGTGTTTGAGCTTGAATGTGAAGCTAGCGGTATTGGGCTAGGTGCTGTTTTGTTACAAGAAGGAAAACCAGTTGCTTATTTTAGTGAAAAATTAAGTGGTGCTAGTCTAAAATATTCTTCTTATGATAAGGAGCTTTATGCTTTAGTGCGCACTTTGCATACATGGCAACACTATCTTTGGCATCGTGAGTTCATAATTCATTCTGATCATGAGGCTTTAAAACATATTTGTACCCAAACAAATCTGAACCGTCGTCATGCTAAATGGGTAGAATTCATTGAGTCCTTTCCTTACATTATTAAACACAAGAATGGGAAGGACAATGTTATTGCCGATGCTTTGTCTCATTGCTGATCATGTGCCCAAACCCTCTGCAACGATGGCACTGAATATCCCGTGTACGTCCTGTGGAAGAAACGGCGCCTTTGCCAGGGGGCACCGCTGGTATGGCCGTCCCTGTGCGCGGTGTAGTGCTAGGCGTAGAAGGTACAGGGCTGGAAGGAGTTGAGCTATGTGTCGAACCCCGGCCTGCAAAAGAGTTAGTATATGTCTTTGATCGTCGTCCCTGCACTTCACGTTCAGCTTTGCAAGCATATTCAAATAATGTGGTTATATCAAAATAATCTTTATTATCAAGTATATCCTGAATTTCCCTGTTTAAACCACCACGAAAACGCGCCATAGCAACGTCATCCGACTCAACCAAACCACAACGAAGCATACCCTTTTGTAACTCCTGGTAATATTCCTCAACAAATTGTGAACCTTGTTGAAAACACTGCATTTTGTTAAGCAAATCACGGACATAATAGGAAGGAACAAATCTGTGGTGCATGGCAGTTTTTAATTGGGTCCAAGTAGTGACACTGTTAATGGGAAGTTTTTGTTTATACTCACGCCACCAAATTAAAGCAAAATCAGTAAATTCACTAATGGCAGCCTTCACTTGGCTATTAGCAAGAATATCATGGCATGAAAATTTCTATTCTACCTCCAATTCCTAATCAAGATATGCAGCAGGATCATATTTACCATTAAAAGATGGAATTTTAAATTTAATCTTAGCAAATAAGTCATTAGGGGGATGACGAACCACACGGCGTGCACAACCACGGCGATCTCCATCGTCCTGCTCAGTGTCACCGCCGTAGTCCTGCTCCATCTTTGTGGTCAACGCATCAAGGCGTGCCAGGATGGTGTCGAGTGTGGTGCGAGTCGCCGTTTGAGCAAGGTCAAGCTGGTTGAAACGCGCGGTCGTCGAAGTGACCGTTAAATCAAGTCGTTCATGCATCGTCCTAATGTCAACAGCAAGTCCATCAACTAGTCCCCTTACTTCCTGCAACTGGACATCCACCGTGTCGTGTGCTCCTGCCATAGTTAGCGCAAACACCAAAACACCAAAAGGAAAAAACCGACGACAACAGGGGAATGGTGGTGACAACTCGCTCAAAGGAATGCTGTTATCAAGTTCTTATCCGTTCTTACCAAGCCACAGGGTGAACTGCAACCAATAGGTGGAACTGGTGAAAGAATGGATGAGCGATTGCCTGGAGAAACAGAAACCTGGTCGTCGTAGAAATATGTGGAGTTCTCGGTAGGCTGCACTCAAGTCAAGGATTAGCACGATCAAACAATAATGCAAAGTTGAATTATAGTGCAAAACACGAAACTATATTGATGGCCACAAGTGCAAAGGACACAACAAGTTGGAACAAAGAACAATGGAACTAGCAGAATGGCAGTACCGTAAATATTATACTAGCGAGGCCAAAAAGGCACTAGTAGGAATCACAGATGATTTTGTTTTTCTTTTTTGTATGATTTTTTGATATTTTTCTCAGCACAAGAAGCAACAAAATAGGAGCTACACCAAGTTTCACCTAAAACAGAGATCAGATGTGGTCTACAGAAAAAGAGCAAGTTCTCTGAAAAGCGTGCAAGAGCTTTGACGAATTTTTTTCTTTATTTTATTGAATTTTTTTTACAATTTTATCGAAACCAAGTTTTTTTTCTCTAAAAGAGCAAGTTTGGCTGGCCTCAGAATGGTGTCAACAAGCTCCTGTAAAAATTTCAGATTTTTTGAACAACCGAGCGAAAAGTTATGCCCGGTTTAAGGAAGGTACCTCAAGTTATGTTTAAAACGACCGAGATGAGACAACCGCTTTGTATCCTTTCTCCTTTCTTTTTTTTTTGTTTGTTCTCTGGTTCTATCCCTTCTCTTTCTTTTTCTTTTTTTCTTTTTTTTTGTTTCTGTTTTTTTTTGACGTAACCGAAGGAGAAAAACAAGGAAGCAGCGTTGACTCGGTTTGTGGCGTGATCAAAAGGGAGATGGTGGCGGCGCGCTAGGGTGTGACACCCCAGGTGTCTATTTCATGTTATGGCGGGAGATTTATCCCAATCTCGGACGCTCACTGAAAAATTCTATTTCTCGATCGCGTTTATCTCCATTTATCAAGTTACTTGTGAAGGTTTCATCGATTTCTGATTTTTATTCGATCGCGAGAAACAGCCAATTTTGGAGCGTGTTAAAACTTTTATTCTCAGCACGGATGCAAACTCGTTAATCATTCTTGATTTATAAAATCTCGTCTAAAGCTCATTTAATCAAACGCTCGACAGTTGCTAGTCGAGCTGTGTTTGAATCCAATTTCTCGATGTTCGACCGATGTCCAACTATTTTATCCGGATCCGTACTCGCAAACGGAATACTCAGTACGTCGTCCTCTAATTAATTCTTACTCGACTCGGCCAAATATCTCTATGTCCGAACCAAATTCAAAACCCACTCCGGCAGCGATTTTAAAATGTCACGATTTGTCTCCTTCAATCATAAATCCGAAAGTCGGTCATATCCCGAGACGATTTATTTTCGAATCACGCGTAGGGAATTATTTTTGAGTGAAATCAAATAAAACTCTCGGCCGAGTTAATCGCCCGATCTTCCGAAATCTATTTCGCTCTGTTCTCCGCAGAGACGAATGCCGCAGGAGCATTTGTATTTCGGGAAATAATTAGCGTTCTGATAATCCGTGTTTATTCAAAACGCCATAAAATAAAATGGAAATAAATTAGCGCGGCCCGATTTAGTGTTTGGGCCAGCCCAACCCAGCCCATTTGGACCACTAAGAAACCCTAACCCTAGCCCATGTCTATAAATAGAAGTGCCTCCCCTTGCAAATTGGAAAATTTGCATCTACCCCCCTAGCCGCCACAGCCTTCTTCCTCCTCTCCCACACGCCACTCATCTCTTTCCGTGTTCTTGCGCAGGAAACTCTCCCCTGCAGCTTCCTCCGTCAAGCCATCAGCGCAGGGGCCTTCTTCCCCATGGAAGCCGGCTCCCTCTCCATGCTCCCTCCCTAGCCAAGCACCTCCAGCAGCCATGGCCGAGCTTCCTTTTCCCCTGGTGTTCCCCTGTGTGCAAGGAGCACTAAGGCCAGCACCCCTTGCCCCTCTACTCTAGCCATGGCGCGGGCCTTCTCTGGTCTGGGCTCGCAGTCGCCCATGGCGCTTCCTCCTTCTCCGCGGTGTTCAGCACTAGGGAAGAGCAGGCACCCCTTTCTTCCATCTATGACCGACCTCTCTGTTCCTCTTCCACGCAGCGCAGTCGGCTCCCTGTCCATGGATGCAGCAGCTCGACCCTCCTCTCCATCACTACAGGGATTCACTTAATTCCCTTCGGCCAGAAACCGACGGGAATAAGCATATACCGACGGGAATTAAGTAATTCCCGTCGGTATATGCTTATTCCCGTCGGTTTTCAGCCGCCAGGCGTCCCTTGTCGGGGATACGTTTATCCCCGTCGGCGACCGACGGGAATTATTAATTCCCGTCGGCCATTAACTAGCCGACGGCAATTAATGCTAACTCCCGTCGGCTCACCAGGCCGACGGGAATTATTAGTTAATTCCCGTCGGCTCACCAGGCCGACGGGAGTTATTAGATAATTCCCGTCGGTTCCCTAGGCCGACGGGAATTAACTGGGCCGACGAGAGTTATTAGTTAATTCCCGTCGGTTCGACCATAGCCGACGGGAATTAACTGGGCCGACGAGAATTACCCTATACTGCTACAAAAACAGCACGAAATTATGACATTATTTCTGCACACATAACATATATCACACATAACATAAATAACAGATAACAGCCACATTACAAACACATGCATTCATAATAAAATCACGCATTACAAACATAACATCCACCAACATTTCAAATATAAGTTCAACCACCACATCGAGTCAACGAGTACGACATAGTATTGAAATATAAGTACGACATATGTTCAAGTACGACCAAGAGTCCACGAGTTAAGAAACATGTTCATGTGTTTAGAAATAACCACCACTTGGGTGGTTAGAGCTTTGACCGCTGCCGCCACCACCACCAGGAGGAGGGTACGCGAAGAGCGAGTCAACAAATCCAGTCCCTACTGCGGGATCAGATCCACTACCACCCGCTTCGGGCGTAACCTATGCAAGTTAGCAAATATCATCACGTTAAATGCAAATATCAAAAAAGTATACAAGTATATAAATTAATGGAGAGTTATCAAACGTACCCTATCTCCAGGTGCAGGTATATGTGTCGGAGGGGTGGTGAACTGTGGTGGTGGAACTGGTGTGTTTGCAAATTGGCTCCATTATGGTGGCGGTGGAAAATTTGATGTCATGCCCTGTTGCTGCATTAACTGTTAAACATATATGTGTTACTACCGAAGATGTTGTATTGAAATATAATAATTTAGAGTTTGGATTATGTGTACTCACTTGATACATCGCTTGGTTATGTGCATTGCAAGCCTCCATAAATTCGCGTTGTTGTCTCATCTCTTCGCGCATCCTCATAATCTCCAACTCCTGCTCGTTCGGTCGACGAGAGCATGAGCTACGGGAAGATGAACCCGTCCTCTGAGATCTCACCGATGACGAGTCAATGAATCCGTCGAAGAGTGCGTATCTATAAGTTATTCAAAAAATGTGATTATTGTATAATCAATTTAGTGTCAACCATATAATTTCATAAGTTAGAGCTTACCGTCCATGCGCTTTGCCACCACCACTTGCGTACACCACCGAGGGATCCACCGGTTGATGGCGCCAGTCGAAGTCAGGGCCATGGCGACGAACCATCTCCTCCCCATATGCCGCCTATACATCATTGACAACCTTACAAATGCAAGAATTTATATACTTTGAACGTTTGAACTTTTGAGCCAAAACTCACCAAGCGATCCGTGGCTGTCTGGCTGTAGAGCTGGTCAGGGTTGTTCGGGTCTGGTCCTTTGTGGCCCTCCTGGTAGACCTCAATGTCACTAGGCTTTTGGCCACTCGTAGCTTCCTGTATAAACAAAAAACATTCATAAGCAATCGTATTATTTGCTGATCGACATAGATAGATCAAACTTACCATTCTTTTAGCTTTTCGTATCATGTCGTCACCGCCAAACTTGTGGTTAGGATTGGTTCCTCGACATTGTCTGTGATGCGCTGACGCTTTCTGGAAGCCTTCGGAAGCCCAATATCGACACCAAGCATAGTACGCATCAGGCACGGGCGCCATCCATGGAACCATCACCTGCACACACACAATGTTACATATTATCAATCACAACAATAAATATAAAGGGTAAAACAAATTGAATACTAACCTCACGATATTGATCCTCAGTCAAATATATCTTTGACGACCCTTCCTTTTTAGTCAAGGGGCCTGCTTCTTCCGGATGCTTTTGAAAATACAGGTTTGTAGCCTGAATTCTCGCATAGTATATGGCATCCTTCACTAGCTTCTTTGCATTGTTTTGGAAGACACGTTCAGCGTGCCCCATGTAATCCTCTCCGTCAGGCAACCGATATCGAAGCTACAACATAAAGAATACAAATACAATGGTATAAGTCATAGATTTACAATATTAAGAAACATAACAAAAATAATAAAGAATTCATACCCAAAAGTCATTACGCACAAGTCCCTGTCTGTCGGTGTGGTTTCGTTCCTTTTTAAACTTGTACTCGTCCCAGGTACTGACGAGCACCTCATCCTCGGTATCACCGTTTGACACCTTCACTATACCAGGGTAGTGAAGGCGGCAAAGAGAACCCAACGTAAGGTTAACCTGAGTGTGGTGTCCCTTGCCGTCAAAGGACAGGTCCTCCCAATTCCTGCATTACACAAAAACATTAACAATACACATAATAGTTATATGAGATAAGTTAATATATTACACTCACCGATCTCCATGTGGCATGATTAAAGTCCTATCAGCCTCTCGCTCTATCGCGTGACGAGGCTTTACTGAGTGGCTTTTTCTTGAGCGACGTGTGCGTGTCGCTGAAGAGCCTCCCGAGCCATCATCCATCGGGTTGTCAGCCGGTTCGCCCTGTTGGCCCCACTGGTCCCACGCCTGTTGCTGCTCTCTCTGGTGGTCCCACTGGTCCCATGGCTGGTGATGCTGTGCGGCCTGGTCCCATGTCACGTGCTCCACCTCCTCATTGTGCTCCACCTCCTCATTGTGCTGCTCAGCCTCATTGTGCTGCTCCTCCTCAATGTGCTGCTCCTCAGTGTGCTGCTCATCCTGGTACATACAACTCAAGATTTATTTGTAAATATGTAAACAAATTTATTTGTACAAGATATGTTACCTCATCTCCATGTACCGCGCTCAACAGCTCTCGACGTCTGCTGCTGCTCGAAGAACTGCCCTGAAAAAGGCCCAGGCCCTTGAATAGCCCCTTTACTGACTTCTTTGATTTTGGCGGCATCCTGCATAAAAAATAAGAAAACAACTTTACTTGTTAAATATAAACAAATTAGGATAAAAAATGACATAATACTTAAAATATAAACAAATTAAATAACAAAACAACTTTACTTGTTAAATATCATCAAAATCAGGATCTATTTGTTCTCTTCTATGCAGAGGTCGCCATGTTACTTTTCTCCTAACAGGTTGTCTTCTCCTTTTCTCGGGAAAAGTTAAGTCGTTAACGTCTGCAACTAGTGAATCTAATGCCGGTGCAGGATCAATATGAAAACTAGTTGGCAACTCTTCTTCTTGAAACACCTCATCAACCTGCTCAAGGTGACCAATTTGATATTCGTCCTCACCAGGAGTGTATAGGCGTTCGCGGGGATTTACAATGTACACAACCCTCCATTTAGACAACTTTTTGCATGGATATGTGTCACACCCGGTTTTGGAAGGCAAACCAAGTGCGAACTATGTACGTGCCAGGATCAGAACTCACGTACACAGCGATTACATAAATGAACATCAATGCACATTGCTCGAATAATAACTTAAGAGAGTATTAACTTATTACATCACAGAGTCATAGACATCCACATAGTCATCAACTTTAACAGTTAAATCAAAGTGCTAGCGAAACGCAGTAAAGATAAGGCCTTCACATGCAGCTGACTGGGGGTTGCCGCCAACCCACACCTACAATTCGTCGTAGTCTTGGAACTCCTGGAAGTCTCCTTCCACGGCTTCGCCTTCTCCTGAGCAGTGGTTACAATGCAGACAACCTGGTGTTTTGTGGTAAAGCAAGGATGAGTACACATCAACGTACTCAGCAAATGTCCCGTTTGGCTGAAGTGGACTAGCTTTATGTGGGGTTAGGTTCAAGCAGTTGCTTTTAGTTGGTCAGGTATTTATCATTAGTAGAAGCCAGATTTTAGCATTAACCAACCCATGAACCATTTCCTCATCGAGGAACAACATCATCATATTCGAACCAAAACCATAACATAATCCTTGTATCTCGAACCATCTGTATCTCTAATCAAAGAGGATCCCAAGGCTGCTCTTAACCGTGAGCACGGCTGATATATCAGTTTCACTACCCTCTGCAGAGGTCGCACACTTTACCCATGAGTCATGATTCCCTTTCTGCCCGGGGAGAGCTAATCCCCATTGACCACTACCTAGGTGGTCCGGCAGGGTATCACTACGTAGCTGTTACAAAGATTCCCTAGAGATCATAGCTGCCCGTTAGGTTTCTCCAGTTTGATAAACACAGTACTCCTCCCCGCAGGAGAGTGACTAACAAAAGCAAAACGAAAGAACCTCGGCACTCAGCCTCGGCAGAGCAAGCACTGTGCCTGGACCCCATTGACGGCACGACGGCGAAGCCACTACACCTCTAGTTCCTCTAATTAATTAGCTAAGGGCGCCCCATTTCACCCTCATGGTTGCACTGTTATCCCGGGTGGTCTCTCAATGAACAGGTCCTTACGGAGAGGTACTCAGGAAACAGCCTGGGCCCCCTAGAGTATCACAAGATCATCAACGTCATCAGGATAACAGTATCATAAATATTCACATCATGTTCATTGATTAAGTTAAGGCAGTAGCAGAATGCTAACCATAATATCCCATAAGGTCATCAAGGATAAAGTAAAGTGTAAAGCTAGTCAATCCTTAGGTTTCAAGTAGGTAATGCGGGGTAGTAAGTTATAAATGAATAGGACATAATGGGTCAGAGGACACTTGCCTTCACCAAACTGCTGATCAGGGACTTCTTCTGCAACTCCCTCGGGAAACACAGACTGCTCGTTGTCTATGTAAAGTAATCATTCACACTATGCACTTGGGAAGTAACAAACAAAACAATATACCAAACATATGCAGCGGAGAGAGATCACAAGTTCATAATAGAAAAGGGATAGGCACTCTGATACTCTCTAGGTCTAGGGTAGAGGACTATACAAAATGATTCATTATCCACTAATCAGGTTTAAGTCAGTGGTGGGGGTTAAATCATTACATAGTGTTAAGTCTGTAAACTTAAGTGCTCCAACTTTTATTAAAGTCTACTATCTTTTATTTATCTCAAATAGGGTTCCCATAACATTAATTTTACCCTAATGATCAACTATTAATTGGGACATAGAAACAGCAGGGAAACATTGCATAAACAGGTAGATAATAATATTATGAACATTTTGCAATTTGAAGCACCTAATTTGGAGTTCATATGGCAAAGTTATGAATTTTACAAGTTTAGGGATTAAAAATATGCCTTAAATACTTATTTTGGATTAAATAAAAGGTCCGAGGACCTATCTGTAAGAAACCAGGGACGGCGGGCGTAATTTCCAGAAACCAGGGGGTCTCTTTAAGAATTTGCGCGGGCGAAGGGGTATCGGACTCTAATAGCCGTTGGATCTCGGATCGACGGCCAGGATTAGATCGCGGGCGGGCGCGCGAGCGCGCGGCGGCGATGAGCGGCTGACAGGCGGGGTCGGGCGGGCAGCGCGGGACGCAGGCAGGCTGACAGGCGGGGCCAGCGGGCAGCGTGGGACGCAGGTAGGCTGACAGGCGGGGCCAGCGGGCAGCGCGGGCGACTGACGGGCGGGGCCCAGTTGGCGGGGAGGGGGGGGGGAACGGCTCTGGGTCGTTGGATCTTGGGCGGACGGCTAGGATTGGATCCGGGCTATTTAAAACGGGACCGTCCGATCTGAGATGGACGGCGGGGATGGGATGGCTGTTGTCTCCTTCCCCAGCCAGCTGAGGCGGCGGCGCCCGCCCCCGCGGCGGAGGAGCTCGCCGGAGACGAGGAGAGCGGGGGCCCTGCGGGTTCCCGGGGCGACCTGAGTGGCCGGGGAGGTTGGGGAGGGCACGGGAAACTCTCTGGTGGGGTCTGGGTCAGGGCAGGGGCACCGGAGGGGGGCAGTTCACGGTGGAGTGGCTCGGCGGCGGCGCTAACCGACTCCGGCGAGGAATTAAGTGCAGCAGGGAGCAATAGAAGGGGAGGGAGAGGGCAGGGGAGGTTCCTTACCTCAAGGCGAATCCCAGGGACCTCTCGGTGGCGATGGAGACGCGACGACAGCCCGAGTCGACGGCGGCGACTGCACGGCGAACGGCGGGTGAGCGCGGGCAGGGAGAAATAGGGAGGGGAAGGGGAAATTGGAGCGCGTTCCGGGTTGCGGACGCCGGGGCGAAGCTCACCGTGGCAACGGACACGGCGGAGCTCCAACGGCGGCAGGGAAACGAGCTCGGGTGGTGGCGGTTCGCGGCGATGGCGCTTTGGCGTGCGCACAGCGAGGGGAAGGTGGAAAAGAGGTCGGCAGGTGCGCAAATGAGGGAGGGGGAGAGGGCGAGTGGGGTTCGGGGCTCTAGTGGCCGAGGCGAGGGCGGTTGCGAGCTTCACGCGCGTCGTGGGCGCGGAGACCGCGGGCGCGCGCAGCTCGGGCGGCGGTTACGTGAGGACAAGGGAGCTGACAAGCCGGGCCCGCGGGCAGAGAGAGAGCGAGGGAGCGGGCGCACGCGCGGGGAAGCGGCAGCGCCGACAGGTAGGGCCGGGCGAGCAGAGAGAGAGGGAGGCGAGCGCGCGGAAGGCGGCCGCGCCGACAGGCCGGGCCCGCGACGCAGAGAGGGAAGGGGGGGGGGAGGGCGCGCGCGCGGGAGATGGGCCGACTGGGCCGAAAGGCCGAGGAGGCAGGGGTAGCGGGCTGCTTTTCCTTTTTCTTTTATTTTGGAATTGTTTTCTCTTTTCTTTTTATTTCCTCTATTTGATTCAAATTCAAATAAGCCACAAATCCAAATTAGACCTTTTGAGAATTATGCACCAAACAAAAGTGAAATCTAGGGTTCAACATGATGCAACATTTCATACTCCCTTGGAGTTTGAGCTAATAGACTATAATTATAAACAAAATAACCACTTTTCTCCTATAGAAATGAGAGAGAGGAGATTGGGGAAGGATGAGAAAAGGGAAGTAACACCTGAATTTGTGAATATGAGCAAAGAAATTTTATACCCCCAAATTCAGGGTGTTACAAACCTATCCCCCTTAAAAGAATCTCGCCCCCGAGATTCAGGGTTGGTCAGCAAAGAGTTCAGGGTATTTGGCTTTCAGATCATCTTCTCGCTCCCAGGTTGCTTCTTCCTCGGAGTGGTGACCCCATCTGACTTTGCACATTCTGATGGTATTCCTCCGGGTGACTCTGTCTGCAAACTCCAGAATCTGCGTTGGCTTCTCTATGTATGTCAGATCCTCCTGGACTTCCAAACCCTGCACTGGCAACTGTTCTTCTGGTACTCGCAGACACTTCTTCAATTGCGACACGTGGAACACGTTGTGCACTGCCGACAAACTTTCTGGTAGGTTGAGTTGGTAAGCCACTTCTCCACGCTTTGCTTGAATCTGATATGGTCCAACGTACCGGGGTGCTAACTTGCCTTTAACTCCGAACCTTCTGACTCCCCTGATAGGTGACACCTTCAGATAGACGAAATCCCCCACTTCGAAACTCAGTTCTCTTCTCCTTCGGTCCGCATAGCTTCGCTGCCTTGATTGTGCTATCTTCAGATTCTCCCGAACCATTTTGATATTCTCTTCGGCTTCAAGCAAAATGTTGGGGCCAAACACCTGTCTCTCTCCAGGCTGGTTCCAATGCAGCGGAGTCCTACAACTCCGTCCATAGAGTGCCTGAAACGGTGACATCCTCAAGCTAGCCTGATAGCTATTGTTGTAGGAAAATTCTGCATAAGGTAACCTTTTGTCCCATCCTGACTTGTCTTGCAACGCACAGGCTCTCAGCATATCTTCTAGGATCTGGTTAGTTCTTTCAGTCTGACCGTCTGTCTGCGGGTGATAAGCCGAGCTGAAGTTCAAATGGGTGCCCAAGGCTTCTTGTAGCTGCTGCCAAAAATGAGAGGTGAACTGCGTTCCTCGATCTGACACTATCTTCTTCGGCACACCATGAAGGCAAACTATCCGTGACATGTATAACTCAGCTAACGTTGCTCCGGTGTATGTGGTCTTCACAGGTATGAAATGGGCCACCTTTGTTAAGCGGTCCACAACCACCCAGATGGAGTCATAACCGGCCCGGGTACGAGGTAGGCCAACTATAAAATCCATCCCGATCTCATCCCACTTCCACTGGGGAATCCGCAATGGCTGCAACAATCCGGCGGGCCTTTGATGCTCTGCTTTGGTTCTCTGACAGCTATCACAGATGGCGACATATTCTGCGATCTCTCTTTTCATGCCATACCACCAAAACCTCCTTTTTAAATCCTGGTACATCTTTTCACTTCCCGGGTGTATGGAGTAGGCTGTCTCATGAGCTTCCTTTAGGATCAGCTCCCGAATAGCTTTGAGGTCGGGGACACACAATCGGTCCTTGAACCATATTACTCCCTCTTCGTCCTCTCGAAAGTCTTTGCCTCTTCCTTCTAAGATTAGCTGCTGGATCTTGTTGATGCCCTCATCATCCTTCTGCCCTTCTTTGATCTCCCGCTCTAGGGTGGGCTCTAATTCCACTGTTACTCCTTGCGTACTGTTCAGGAAACCGAGACTCAGTCTGTCGAACTCCTTGGCTAACTCATATGGCATTGGGTACGTGGCCATCATATTGACTTGGCTCTTCCTGCTCAGAGCATCTGCAACAACATTGGCTTTGCCTGGATGGTAATGTATCTCCAACTCATAGTCTTTGATCAATTCTAACCATCTTCACTGTCTCATGTTTAACTCTGACTGGGTGAATATGTATTTCAGACTTTTATGATCTGTGTAGATGTCGCACTTCTGCCCATACAGGTAATGTCTCCAGGTCTTCAAAGCATGAACCACTGCTGCCAACTCCAGGTCGTGTGTGGGATAATTTTTCTCATGAATCTTCAGCTGCCGAGATGAGTATGCTACAACTCTTCCTTCTTGCATTAGCACACACCCCAATCCGGTGTAAGAAGCATCGCAATACACTGAGAATGGCTTGTGAACATCAGGCAGGACTAACACCGGAGCTGTAGTCAATCTATTTTTCAGTTCTTCAAATGCTTCCTGACACTTTTGGGTCCACTTAAACTCAACTTTCTTCGCTTGCAACGCTGTCATTGGTCTAGCAATCTTTGAGAAGCCTTCGATGAAACGCCTGTAATACCCAGCCATTCCAATGAAGCTCTTGATCCCACGAACATCCTTTGGTGCTTTCTAGTTCAGGATATCTGCCACTTTCTTTGGATCCACTGCCAACCCATCTTGGTTTATGATGTGACCCAGAAACAAGACTTCATGAATCCAGAACTCGCATTTGCTCAGTTTGGCATACAACTGATGCTCCCGTAGCCTTTGCAATACCATCTTCAAATGCTCTACATGATCTTCCTCACTTTGAGAGTATATGAGAATATCATCGATAAACACTACCACAAACTTGTCCAGATAATCCATGAACACACTGTTCATCAGGTACATAAAGAAGGCTGGCGCATTTGTCAAACCAAAGGACATAACTGTGAATTCATATAACCCATACATGGTGATGAATGCTGTCTTTGGTATGTCCGAGGGTCGGATTCTGAGTTGATGGTAGCCTGACGTCAGATCTATCTTCGAGAATACGCTGGCACCTCTGAGCTGGTCGAACAAATCTTCTATCCTTGGCAGGGGGGTACTTGTTCTTGACAGTGACTTCATTCAAGGCTCTGTAGTCTATGCACATCCTTTTGGTACCATCTTTCTTCTCTACAAACAACACTGGAGCGGCCCAAGGCGAGGTACTTGGTCTGATGTAACCCTTCTCCAACATCTCATCTATCTGCTTCTTGAGTTCCACCAATTCTGGTCCAGACACTCGGTAGACTCTTTTGGAAATGGGGGCGGTACCAGGGATAAGCTCTATGGCAAACTCAACCTTTCTCTCGGGTGGCATGCCCGTTAGCTCCTCGGGAAATACGTCCGGAAAGTCCGACACAACCTTGATAGCCTCAAGCGGGTTGGGCTCCTTACTATCAACTGAAATCTGGTGACAGACACCCTCCGCTGATTTAGGCATCCTTAGCTCGGCCACTACCTCTTCTCCTGACGGGGACTTCAATGTTACGGTCCTCTTGTCACAACTAACATTTGCTTCATACTTCATTAACCAATTCATCCCTAGAATAACATCTATCCCAGGGGTGTCTATTACTATTAAGTCACTGGGGAATCCTATCCCCCTTATTTCCACCCTTATATTTGAGCATATTTTATCTGTTTGCACCTTGCCACCAACTGAATTAATCCTCATGGGCGGCATCATTGCCTCTACTGAGATGTTATGCAATTCTACCCAGGTTGCAGTAACAAATGAATGAGTTGCACCAGTATCAAATAGCACTTTCGTGGGATGAGATTCGACTGAGAACATACCTACTGCCACATCTGGTGCATCCTGGACTGCTTCGGCCTCCAAGTGGTTCACCTTTCCACGGTTGTACGCTTGGTTACGATTGCCTGCTGTCGGCTGCAGTACACCTTGCCTTGTTGGAGCATTGGGGTTGGTCTGCTGCTGTGCCATCTTCTTCGGGCATTGCATCGCCCAGTGGCCTTGTTCTCCACAGTGGAAACATCCTCTGCCTCCTCCTTGTGCTGGGGCTGCTTGGTTGCTCTGGTTTGCTGCTGGGGCAGGAAGGCGAGGTGCCTAGTTGTTCTGCTTCTGATACTGACTACCTCCCTGCTGGCTGTGCTGACGATACTGCTGCTGCTGCTGTTGATACTGCCTCTGAAACTGCTGCTGATGCGGACGCTGGTTCTGATTCTGATATCCTTGTGGGTGACCGGGCCTGCCTTGCTGAGATGAACTGCCTGAGAAACGTGGACGGCTGATGCCTCCGGACTGGGGTCCACTCATCTTGCGCTTCCGATCTTCCATATCCTTACGCTTCTTCTCAGTCATAATTGCCCTATCGATCAGGTGCTGGAAGGTGGGGAAGGTGTGATTCATCAGCTGGTAATGCAGGGGATCCACCAAACCCCTCATGAACCTGTACTGCCTTTTAGCATCAGTGTTGACATCCTCAGGTGCATACCGAGATAGCTGCAGAAACTTGTCTCTGTATTCACTAACAGACAGGGGTCCCTGCTTCAGAGCCAGAAACTCCTCCTTCTTCACGATCATCAGTCCCTCCGGCACATGGTACCTGCGGAAACTCTCGCTGAATTCTTCCCAGGTGATGGCTTCGGGGTCAGCATGGGTGGCGAGGTAGGACTCCCACCAGGACTGGGCTGCCCCCCTTAGCTGACGGGGACCATACAGAACCTTCTCCCTGTCGTTACATTGAGCGGTGCGCAGTTCCCTCTCCACTGCGTGCAGCCAGTCTTCGGCATCCATGGGGTCAGCAGAATGGGCTAAGGTAGGAGGGTGCCCTCTCATGAACTCACCACGCTTATCTCGTGGCATCTGGGGCATCTGCACTTGCAACTGGGGTTGGGGTTGCTGTTGAGCCTGCTGCATGGCTGCCAGAGTCTGCCCAATGGCCTGCACTGCCTGAGTCTGCATCAAGAACATTTGCTCCACTGTCATCGGGGGTGGTGGGGGAGGCTGCCTCTGTTGTTCCTCCTGCTGGTCATGCTGCTCTTGCTGAGCACGCCTGTTGCATCGGCGCCTGTTGTCAGACATCTGTGGAAGACATTCATACATCAGCATTGATCTTACAACCCTCCAGCATAAGAAAAGAGAATTCAGAATTCTTCGTGACACTGAGTGAACAAAGAGCTTCACTGACCCTCATTATGATTCAACACAGCTTCTCAGATAGAAAGGAAAGTAGAAGTAAATGGCTTCCCAACTAAATAACTGACTTTATTAACATTATAGCTAGGCCAAACTGCAGGGGAAACCCACAGATTGGCAACAGTCATTACAAAGATTCAAATCCAGCACAAGTTCATCATAACAAGCATGCAAGCAACTGATAAGCAAACTAAACTAACTATCTAAGACTGAGACATCTGACTTAAGAATTATTACAAACTTCGACGCTAACGATCTAAGGATCCAGATCTATCCTGGTCTTACAGGCAGGGGAACCATAAGTGTGGTGACCACGTGGCGGTGAGCGGTATGGGTGCTGAGTCCCAACAGGAGCGGGGGAACCACCCTCCTGGTGATGGCGCTCTGCCAGCTCAGCACGCAACTCCGCAATCTCCGTTCGAGCCCTGCTCAGCTCGTCCAGAGAGAGATCCAGCTCAGTGTTAAGCACTGCGACTAGGTTGACTGTGCTGCTCAACCTAGGGTTATCCTCACCAACAGGTGAGACAACCACACTCTCGGTGCTGCCAGTAGGACGGCGGGGGTAGTACCGAAGGTTAAGACCGTCGGCCACCCCACCGAACAAAGAACAGTACTGGGAGAGTGCACGTCGTGCTGCATCCTGCATAGCCGCCTCTGCAGTGTCCCTCTCGGAGATGGAATAGTGCTCCGAAACGGCCTCCGCACCCCGGAGGTCATCCTCCGGACGGCGAACTAGGCAGGTAGCCTCCCAGCGGTCCGGGTACCTCCCGCGACTGTGCTGGTAGACTACACAACGATACTCGATCGACCAGGTGTGCCGGTCGAAAGCCTGGCGCAGCAAGGTGTCGAGTGCGTCGTGGAAGTGACAACCGCGAGCGGCGTCACGGGTGATGGGTCGGGCGACCCATCCTTCCGCCTCTTGCGGCTCAGAAGACTCCGTGCTGTGGTCTGAGTCGTCGTCGTCGGGGTCTCCTCCAAGTCCTCCTCCAGTAGCTCCTCCAACAGCCGGGACGTCCCGCAGTGGTGCAGGGGGCGCCTCCAGCTGGGCAACAGAGGAACGGGGCCTCACGGACTCCACCTCTCGCTGGGATGAGGAGGAAGAGCCCTGCTGCTCTCTGTGCTGGCGCCGGCGTTCCTGCTCCTCACGCAGGCGGTGGTGCAGTCTCTCCAGGTGACTCGACTGACCGGACACGGTGCGGTGCAGAGGACGCTCCGCAAGTCGAGTGATGAAGACATCCACACTACTGATGCATCTATACCAATACAAGTACCAATTTCTGGTCCCATTACTCGCGCTCGTGCTCGTCAACTCAACCATCAGGTGATTACACTCTTGAGTTCATGTCCATCATATTTAGACCATGGAGACCCGTGCACTATTGTTTTGCTTAGGAATCAGGGAGAAGACCGAAAGGGAAAAGGATTTGAACATGCTGGATTCGGACTGCAGAAGAACACCAACTTGTGACGGTCACCACGGTCAGATGCGGGCTCGGATTGGAATGTTCAAGCACAACATGGAAAGCTTATCAAGTCTACTTTCATATGGATCCGGAATTATAGTCATATCTGTTCTGAGGCCGCCGTAATCATTGTTTTCTTACCGAGACATTTCCTGCCTTTTCTGCCCATGGTGCTGCGTCACCCTATTTTGGCCCAATGGGTCGTGTATCAAGTTAGGTCCATTAGGGACGCATCCTAGGGTTGCAGCACGACCCCAATACCCTTGTGGTCGTCCTCCCATGTTTATAAACCCCCTAGCCGCCACCAAGAACAGCGGGTTTTGTTTAGATCAAGTTTAGCTCTCGCTACTTGCTTGCAAGCGCGCGTGCTAGTTCAGCCGCCCGTCTTCTTGTCTTCGGAACCCCACCATATTGGAGTTTGACTTTGAAACCTACATTTGGATCTGGTAATTCAGTACTTGTTCTACTTGTTCTTGCTAGTTCTTCGATTGCTTGCAGGACGAGTGCCCTAGTGGCCAGGGTGTCACGCTCCACAAGATCGTGACAGCCATAGGAGGTGGTGTATCGGTTGCTAAGGCGCAGCGTCTTTGGAAGGCTGTAGTCGGGCCGTGAACGTCGTCTCCTCCCCCAATCGAGTTATTCCACACCCTCTCATCGAAAGATCGGGCAATCACCCAACGGGTGCACATCAGTTGGTATCAGAGCAAGGTTTATCGGTGAGAGATTTACTTTTCTTCACTGTTTTCTTATCTCCTATAGTCCAGAAAAAGCCAAAAAATAGTAGATTAGTTTTACCGCAATCCTATAAACCATTGAGCATTTACTAGTACTACTTAGTTAGGGCTTGTTGAGTTTTTGGTTGCATCGGTTGTGTCGAGTTGCTGGTCTTAGTTTATTCCTTTAGAGTTTTGAGTTCTACCACGTTTTGGTCACCACGAGATCCACCATCACCAAAAACATCTCTGGTTCGTTTTTGCCACCACGGATACATATCATATCCGATTTGGAAGTTTAAATACAATCTGGAAAGCTTATCTTATCTTCTTTCCAACGGATCTGACCTTATCTCAAAATTTGTTCTGAGCGCTCCGCAATTATCGTAGAGATTTCTGGACTTTCTATATTAACAAGATTTGTTAAATCTGATTTAAAGGGGCTGTTAGCAATATCCTTATTGTTTGGGTTGTCATAGTGAAAAAAAAGGGTTTAGGTCCCTGCAAAAAAAAGAAGAAAAAAAAGAAAAGAAAAAAAAAGGAAAAGAAGAAGAAAGAAGGGGGCTGAATCTCTAAATCTGTTGTTTCTCTTTGTGCTGTGCTAGTTGTTCTTTTTCAGTGACTACCTTTGTGCCTAGGCTCACGTCTCTAGCATGGTTTAGCCTAGGACCAGCACAGTACCACCGTTGAACGATTATTCAGCTTGCTTTTGTAACTAACGTGGTACTAGTGTATTCCTTGCTTCAGCCCACCTACAACTCTACATATTTCGACTACAGTTTGACAGGTCGTGTTGCTGCGGCACCGATACACTTATTCCACGGTTGCAGACTTGTTGGTTGCTGACCCCTCCTGTTGTGCAAGGTAAGAATTGGTAAGAGCTTGTGTGGCAGGTTGAGAGTGAGCGCCTTGCAGTAGCTACATCCTAATAGTTGTAGAGTTTTCATTCCTTCACGTTTTTTTTTCTTGTTGCCTCTGTTCGTCTAACCATGGCAGGATTGGAGGTTGATGATGCTTCTCGTAATATGCCACACTCTCCTCGCACCAAGGGTATCATACAACACTTTGTAAGGCTGGTGAAGACGCACACGGAAGGTCTTGATAATGACATGCAGGTGACGAATGAAAAGATGGGGCAATTGGAGGCCACACAGATCGACACAAACACCAAACTTGCAAATGTGGAAATGACAGTTGCTCATATTGACAAGAGCCTTGTCGCACTCTTGAGGCGGTTTGATGAGATGCATGCTAATATCAATGGTGGGCGTGATGAGGGCGCCGAAGGTAACTGGGATGACTATGTTGCTGATACTGAACAAGATGACCAAGAAGCACCTAATCGCCGGCGACTACGTACTAACCGTAGAGGTATGGGTGGTTTTCGCCGACATGAGGTACATGGTAATGATGATGCTTTTAGTAAGGTTAAATTTAAAATACCTCCTTTTGATGGTAAATATGACCCTGATGCTTACATTACTTGGGAGATTGCGGTTGATCAAAAGTTTGCATGCCATGAATTTCCTGAGAATGCGCGGGTTAGAGCTGCTACTAGTGAGTTTACTGATTTTGCTTCTGTTTGGTGGATAGAACATGGTAAGAAGAATCCTAATAACATGCCACAAACTTGGGATGCGTTGAAACGGGTCATGCGGGCTAGATTTGTTCCTTCTTATTATGCACGTGATATGTTACACAAGTTGCAACAATTGAGACAGGGTACTAAAAGTGTAGAAGAATATTATCAGGAATTACAAATGGGTATGCTGCGTTGTAACATAGAGGAGGGTGAGGAATCTGCTATGGCTAGATTTTTGGGCGGGTTAAATAGGGAAATTCAGGACATCCTTGCTTATAAAGATTATGCTAATGTAACCCGATTGTTTCATCTTGCTTGCAAAGCTGAAAGGGAAGTGCAGGGACGACGTGCTAGTGCAAGGTCTAATGTTTCTGCAGGAAAATCTACACCATGGCAACAGCGCACGACTACGTCCATGACCGGCCGTACACCAGCACCAACTCCCTCGCCAAGTCGACCAGCACCCCCGCCTTCCTCCAGCGACAAACCACGTGCATCTTCCACAAATTCAGCAACCAAATCTGCCCAGAAACCCGCAGGTAGTGCCTCTTCAGTAGCTTCCACAGGTAGAACAAGAGATGTTCTGTGTTATCGATGCAAGGGCTATGGACACGTGCAGCGTGATTGTCCTAATCAGCGTGTTTTGGTGGTAAAAGACGATGGTGGGTATTCCTCTGCTAGTGATTTGGATGAAGCTACACTTGCTTTGCTTGCGGCTGATGATGCAGGCACTAAGGAACCACCCGAAGAACAGATTGGTGCAGATGATGCAGAGCATTATGAGAGCCTCATTGTACAGCGTGTGCTTAGTGCACAAATGGAGAAGGCAGAGCAGAATCAGCGACATACATTGTTTCAAACAAAGTGTGTCATTAAGGAGCGTTCATGTCGTTTGATCATTGATGGAGGTAGCTGCAACAACTTGGCTAGCAGCAACATGGTGGAGAAGCTTGCACTTACGACCAAACCGCACCCGCATCCATATCACATTCAATGGCTTAACAATAGTGGTAAGGTCAAGGTAACCAAGCTGGTACGAATTAATTTTACTATTGGTTCATATCGTGATGTTGTTGACTGTGATGTTGTGCCTATGGATGCTTGTAATATTCTGCTAGGTAGACCATGGCAATTTGATTCAGATTGTATGCATCATGGTAGATCAAATCAATATTCTCTCATACACCATGATAAGAAAATTATTTTGCTTCCCATGTCTCCTGAGGCTATTGTGCGTGATGATGTTGCTAAAGCTACCAAAGCTAAAACTGAGAACAACAAGAATATTAAAAATGTTGGTAATAACAAAGATGGGATAAAATTGAAAGGACATTGCTTGCTTGCAACAAAAACTGATGTTAATGAATTATTTGCTTCCACTACTGTTGCCTACGCCTTGGTATGCAAGGATGCTTTGATTTCAATTCAAGATATGCAGCATTCTTTGCCTCCTGTTATTACTAACATTTTGCAGGAGTATTCTGATGTATTTCCAAGTGAGATACCAGAGGGGCTGCCACCTATACGAGGGATTGAGCACCAAATTGATCTTATTCCTGGTGCATCTTTGCCAAATCGTGCGCCATATAGGACAAATCCAGAGGAAACAAAAGAAATTCAGCGACAAGTGCAAGAACTACTCGACAAAGGTTACGTGCGTGAGTCTCTTAGTCCGTGTGCTGTTCCGGTTATTTTAGTGCCTAAAAAAGATGGAACATGGCGTATGTGTGTTGATTGTAGGGCTATTAATAATATCACGATACGGTATCGACACCCTATTCCACGTTTAGATGATATGCTTGATGAATTGAGTGGTGCCATCGTCTTTTCTAAAGTTGATTTGCGTAGTGGGTACCACCAGATTCGTATGAAATTGGGAGATGAATGGAAAACTGCTTTCAAAACTAAGTTCGGATTGTATGAGTGGTTAGTCATGCCTTTTGGGTTAACTAATGCACCTAGCACTTTCATGAGATTAATGAACGAGGTTTTGCGTGCCTTCATTGGAAAATTTGTGGTAGTATACTTTGATGACATATTGATCTACAGCAAATCTATGGATGAACATGTTGATCACATGCGTGCTGTTTTTAATGCTTTACGAGATGCACGTTTATTTGGTAACCTTGAGAAGTGCACATTTTGCACCGATCGAGTTTCGTTTCTTGGTTATGTTGTGACTCCACAGGGAATTGAGGTTGATCAAGCCAAGGTAGAAGCGATACATGGATGGCCTATGCCAAAGACTATCACACAGGTGAGGAGTTTCCTAGGACTTGCTGGCTTCTATCGCCGTTTTGTGAAGGACTTTAGCACCATTGCTGCACCTTTGAATGAGCTTACGAAGAAGGGAGTGCATTTTAGTTGGGGCAAAGTACAAGAGCACGCTTTCAACGTGCTGAAAGATAAGTTGACACATGCACCTCTCCTCCAACTTCCTGATTTTAATAAGACTTTTGAGCTTGAATGTGATGCTAGTGGAATTGGATTGGGTGGTGTTTTGTTACAAGAAGGCAAACCTGTTGCATATTTTAGTGAAAAATTGAGTGGGTCTGTTCTAAATTATTCTACTTATGATAAGGAATTATATGCTCTTGTGCGAACATTAGAAACATGGCAGCATTATTTGTGGCCCAAAGAGTTTGTTATTCATTCTGATCATGAATCTTTGAAACATATTCGTAGTCAAGGAAAACTGAATCGTAGACATGCTAAGTGGGTTGAATTTATCGAATCGTTTCCTTATGTTATTAAGCACAAGAAAGGAAAAGAGAATATCATTGCTGACGCTTTGTCTAGGAGATATACTTTGCTGAATCAACTTGATTACAAAATCTTTGGATTAGAGACGATTAAAGACCAATATGTTCATGATGCTGATTTTAAAGATGTGTTGCTGCATTGTAAAGATGGGAAAGGATGGAACAAATATATCGTTAGTGATGGGTTTGTGTTTAGAGCTAACAAGCTATGCATTCCAGCTAGCTCCGTTCGTTTGTTGTTGTTACAGGAAGCACATGGAGGTGGCTTAATGGGACATTTTGGAGCAAAGAAAACGGAGGACATACTTGCTGGTCATTTCTTTTGGCCCAAGATGAGAAGAGATGTGGTGAGATTGGTTGCTCGTTGCACGACATGCCAAAAGGCGAAGTCACGGTTAAATCCACACGGTTTGTATTTGCCTCTACCCGTTCCTAGTGCTCCTTGGGAAGATATTTCTATGGATTTTGTGCTGGGATTGCCTAGGACTAGGAAGGGACGTGATAGTGTGTTTGTGGTTGTTGATAGATTTTCTAAGATGGCACATTTCATACCATGTCATAAAACTGACGATGCTACTCATATTGCTGATTTGTTCTTTCGTGAAATTGTTCGCTTGCATGGTGTGCCCAACACAATCGTTTCTGATCGTGATGCTAAATTTCTTAGTCATTTTTGGAGGACTTTGTGGGCAAAATTGGGGACTAAGCTTTTATTTTCTATTACATGTCATCCTCAAACTGATGGTCAAACTGAAGTTGTGAATAGAACTTTGTCTACTATGTTAAGGGCAGTTCTAAAGAAGAATATTAAGATGTGGGAGGACTGTTTGCCTCATGTTGAATTTGCTTATAATCGATCATTGCATTCTACTACAAAGATGTGCCCATTTCAGATTGTATATGGTTTGTTGCCTCGTGCTCCTATTGATTTAATGCCTTTGCCATCTTCTGAAAAACTAAATTTTGATGCTACTAGGCGTGCTGAATTGATGTTAAAACTGCATGAAACTACTAAAGAAAACATAGAGCGTATGAATGCTAGATATAAGTTTGCTAGTGATAAAGGTAGAAAGGAAATAAATTTTGAACCTGGAGATTTAGTTTGGTTGCATTTGAGAAAGGAAAGGTTTCCTGAATTACGAAAATCTAAATTGTTGCCTCGAGCCGATGGACCGTTTAAAGTGCTAGAGAAAATTAACGACAATGCATATAGGCTAGATCTGCCTGCAGACTTTGGGGTTAGCCCCACATTTAACATTGCAGATTTGAAGCCCTACTTGGGAGAGGAAGTTGAGCTTGAGTCGAGGACGACTCAAATGCAAGAAGGGGAGAATGATGAAGACATCCACACTACTGATGCATCTATACCAATACAAGTACCAATTTCTGGTCCCATTACTCGCGCTCGTGCTCGTCAACTCAACCATCAGGTGATTACACTCTTGAGTTCATGTCCATCATATTTAGACCATGGAGACCCGTGCACTATTGTTTTGCTTAGGAATCAGGGAGAAGACCGAAAGGGAAAAGGATTTGAACATGCTGGATTCGGACTGCAGAAGAACACCAACTTGTGACGGTCACCACGGTCAGATGCGGGCTCGGATTGGAATGTTCAAGCACAACATGGAAAGCTTATCAAGTCTACTTTCATATGGATCCGGAATTATAGTCATATCTGTTCTGAGGCCGCCGTAATCATTGTTTTCTTACCGAGACATTTCCTGCCTTTTCTGCCCATGGTGCTGCGTCACCCTATTTTGGCCCAATGGGTCGTGTATCAAGTTAGGTCCATTAGGGACGCATCCTAGGGTTGCAGCACGACCCCAATACCCTTGTGGTCGTCCTCCCATGTTTATAAACCCCCTAGCCGCCACCAAGAACAGCGGGTTTTGTTTAGATCAAGTTTAGCTCTCGCTACTTGCTTGCAAGCGCGCGTGCTAGTTCAGCCGCCCGTCTTCTTGTCTTCGGAACCCCACCATATTGGAGTTTGACTTTGAAACCTACATTTGGATCTGGTAATTCAGTACTTGTTCTACTTGTTCTTGCTAGTTCTTCGATTGCTTGCAGGACGAGTGCCCTAGTGGCCAGGGTGTCACGCTCCACAAGATCGTGACAGCCATAGGAGGTGGTGTATCGGTTGCTAAGGCGCAGCGTCTTTGGAAGGCTGTAGTCGGGCCGTGAACGTCGTCTCCTCCCCCAATCGAGTTATTCCACACCCTCTCATCGAAAGATCGGGCAATCACCCAACGGGTGCACATCATCGAGACGGCAGGAAAGGAATCACCGACTTACGTGCAGTGTGTCTAAGACGAGCCATCTACAAAAGACACCGTAAGCATAAGAGTAAGAGCAGAACTAGTATGACAAGTGAATAAACCATAGACAGAATAAGATAAAAATTTTAACAAGGTATAATATAGTATATATATATATATGTAGTAAAACATAGGGTTGGTCGAGGTGACCGACTTTTGAAGTAACATCAGAGGTCAAGGTGAGGGGGGAAGGTCAATAGTCCTTAGTACGACCAGTGCTACTCTAGGTCAGCGGTCCTACAGTCAGCACGGCTTTGATACCACTTATGTCACACCCGGTTTTGGAAGGCAAACCAAGTGCGAACTATGTACGTGCCAGGATCAGAACTCACGTACACAGCGATTACATAAATGAACATCAATGCACATTGCTCGAATAATAACTTAAGAGAGTATTAACTTATTACATCACAGAGTCATAGACATCCACATAGTCATCAACTTTAACAGTTAAATCAAAGTGCTAGCGAAACGCAGTAAAGATAAGGCCTTCACAGGCAGCTGACTGGGGGTTGCCGCCAACCCACACCTAGAATTCGTCGTAGTCTTGGAACTCCTGGAAGTCTCCTTCCACGGCTTCGCCTTCTCCTGAGCAGTGGTTACAATGCGGACAACCTGGTGTTTTGTGGTAAAGCAAGGATGAGTACACATCAACGTACTCAGCAAATGTCCCGTTTGGCTGAAGTGGACTAGCTTTATGTGGGGTTAGGTTCAAGCAGTTGCTTTTAGTTGGTCAGGTATTTATCATTAGTAGAAGCCAGATTTTAGCATTAACCAACCCATGAACCATTTCCTCATCGAGGAACAACATCATCATATTCGAACCAAAACCATAACATAATCCTTGTATCTCGAACCATCTGTATCTCTAATCAAAGAGGATCCCAAGGCTGCTCTTAACCGTGAGCACGGCTGATATATCAGTTTCACTACCCTCTGCAGAGGTCGCACACTTTACCCATGAGTCATGATTCCCTTTCTGCCCGGGGAGAGCTAATCCCCATTGACCACTACCTAGGTGGTCCGGCAGGGTATCACTACGTAGCTGTTACAAAGATTCCCTAGAGATCATAGCTGCCCGTTAGGTTTCTCCAGTTTGATAAACACAGTACTCCTCCCCGCAGGAGAGTGACTAACAAAAGCAAAACGAAAGAACCTCGGCACTCAGCCTCGGCAGAGCAAGCACTGTGCCTGGACCCCATTGACGGCACGACGGCGAAGCCACTACACCTCTAGTTCCTCTAATTAATTAGCTAAGGGCGCCCCATTTCACCCTCATGGTTGCACTGTTATCCCGGGTGGTCTCTCAACGAACAGGTCCTTACGGAGAGGTACTCAGGAAACAGCCTGGGCCCCCTAGAGTATCACAAGATCATCAACGTCATCAGGATAACAGTATCATAAATATTCACATCATGTTCATTGATTAAGTTAAGGCAGTAGCAGAATGCTAACCATAATATCCCATAAGGTCATCAAGGATAAAGTAAAGTGTAAAGCTAGTCAATCCTTAGGTTTCAAGTAGGTAATGCGGGGTAGTAAGTTATAAATGAATAGGACATAATGGGTCAGAGGACACTTGCCTTCACCAAACTGCTGATCAGGGACTTCTTCTGCAACTCCCTCGGGAAACACAGACTGCTCGTTGTCTACGTAAAGTAATCATTCACACTATGCACTTGGGAAGTAACAAACAAAACAATATACCAAACATATGCAGCAGAGAGAGATCACAAGTTCATAATAGAAAAGGGATAGGCACTCTGATACTCTCTAGGTCTAGGGTAGAGGACTATACAAAATGATTCATTATCCACTAATCAGGTTTAAGTCAGTGGTGGGGGTTAAATCATTACGTAGTGTTAAGTCTGTAAACTTAAGTGCTCCAACTTTTATTAAAGTCTACTATCTTTTATTTATCTCAAATAGGGTTCCCATAACATTAATTTTACCCTAATGATCAACTATTAATTGGGACATAGAAACAGCAGGGAAACATTGCATAAACAGGTAGATAATAATATTATGAACATTTTGCAATTTGAAGCACCTAATTTGGAGTTCATATGGCAAAGTTATGAATTTTACAAGTTTAGGGATTAAAAATATGCCTTAAATACTTATTTTGGATTAAATAAAAGGTTCGAGGACCTATCTGTAAGAAACCAGGGACGGCGGGCGTAATTTCCAGAAACCAGGGGGTCTCTTTAAGAATTTGCGCGGGCGAAGGGGTATCGGACGCTAATAGCCGTTGGATCTCGGATCGACGGCCAGGATTAGATCGCGGGCGGGCGCGCGAGCGCGCGGCGGCGATGAGCGGCTGACAGGCGGGGTCGGGCGGGCAGCGCGGGACGCAGGCAGGCTGACAGGCGGGGCCAGCGGGCAGCGCGGGCGCGAGCGCGGGCGACTGACGGGCGGGGCCCAGTTGGCAGGGAGGCGGGGTGCGGGGGGGGGGGGGGGGAACGGCTCTGGGTCGTTGGATCTTGGGCGGACGGCTAGGATTGGATCCGGGCTATTTAAAACGGGACCGTCCGATCTGAGATGGACGGCGGGGATGGGATGGCTGCTGTCTCCTTCCCCAGCCAGCTGAGGCGGCGGCGCCCGCCCCCGCGGCGGAGGAGCTCGCCGGAGACGAGGAGAGCGGGGGCCCTGCGGGTTCCCGGGGCGACCTGAGTGGCCGGGGAGGTTGGGGAGGGCACGGGAAACTCTCTGGTGGGGTCTGGGTCGGGGCAGGGGCACCGGAGGGGGGCAGTTCACGGTGGAGTGGCTCGGCGGCGGCGCTAACCGACTCCGGCGAGGAATTAAGTGCAGCAGGGAGCAATAGAAGGGGAGGGAGAGGGCAGGGGAGGTTCCTTACCTCAAGGCGAATCCCAGGGACCTCTCGGTGGCGACGGAGACGCGACGACAGCCTGAGTCGACGGCGGCGGCTGCACGGCGAACGGCGGGTGAGCGCGGGCAGGGAGAAATAGGGAGGGGAAGGGGAAATTGGAGCGCGTTCCGGGTTGCGGACGCCGGGGCGAAGCTCACCGTGGCAACGGACACGGCGGAGCTCCAACGGCAGCCGGGAAACAAGCTCGGGTGGCGGCGGTTCGCGGCGATGGCGCTTTGGCGTGCGCGCAGCGAGGGGAAGGTGGAAAAGAGGTCGGCAGGTGCGCAAATGAGGGAGGGGGAGAGGGCGAGTGGGGTTCGGGGCTCTAGTGGCCGAGGCGAGGGCGGTTGCGAGCTTCACGCGCGTCGTGGGCGCGGAGACCGCGGGCGCGCGCAGCTCGGGCGACGGTTACGCGAGGACGAGGGAGCTGACAAGCCGGGCCCGCGGGCAGAGAGAGAGCGAGGGAGCGGGCGCACGCGCGGGGAAGCGGCAGCGCCGACAGGTAGGGCTGGGCGAGCAGAGAGAGAGGGAGGCGAGCGCGCGGAAGGCGGCCGCGCCGACAGGCCGGGCCCGCGACGCAGAGAGGGAAGGGGGGGGGGAGGGCGCGCGCGCGGGAGATGGGCCGATTGGGCCGAAAGGCCGAGGAGGCGGGGGTAGCGGGCTGCTTTTCCTTTTTCTTTTATTTTGGAATTGTTTTCTCTTTTCTTTTTATTTCCTCTATTTGATTCAAATTCAAATAAGCCACAAATCCAAATTAGACCTTTTGAGAATTATGCACCAAACAAAAGTGAAATCTAGGGTTCAACATGATGCAACATTTCATACTCCCTTGGAGTTTGAGCTAATAGACTATAATTATAAACAAAATAACCACTTTTCTCCTATAGAAATGAGAGAGAGGAGATTGGGGAAGGATGAGAAAAGGGAAGTAACACCTGAATTTGTGAATATGAGCAAAGAAATTTTATACCCCCAAATTCAGGGTGTTACAATATGTCGAGAAATAAACTTGGTCTGCTTGATGGGCAAGGATATACGTGTCGTGTCCTTGAAGCAATTTTTCAGGTTGGATCTGTGTCATCCCAAATTCGGTCCTATAATACTTCGGGTCATACCATTTACACTCAAAGAAAACTAGCGCTAAAGGCTTATTTCCAGCAAATGTAATCTCGACTATATTTTTGATTTTCGCGTAATAGCAGGCTTCGTGTCCTTCCATGTCGGTTGCCCTAGTAACGACTCCACTATTTTGAGTGGCGGCCATAGGATGACTTGATTTGAAAATGCTTGAACGAAAGCGATATCCATTGACGTCGTAACGTCCATAGCCACATATGTGAGTCCAGTTATGCTCCTCACCAAAACCTTGATACCTTTTACCACTCTCGTCTAGGACAAGTTTCATATGCTCTTCTGTAATTTCTATCCCACTACGTCGCTTGGGCGGTCCCTTCGTGACAATGGTGCCCTTCCTAAATTCCTTTCTCTGCCTTCTGAAGGGGTGATTGAAGGGTAGAAAACATCTATGGCAATCAAAGTAACATATCTTGCCACCAGCACTAAGACGAAAACAATCTGTATCTTTAGCACAATAAGGACACGTCAATCTACCATGCACGCTCCATCCAGAGAAAATACCATACGCCATAAAATCATGAACCGAGAACAGATATGCAACACGAAGATTGAATTTCTGCTTCTTGAAGCAGTCATAGGCTTCCACACCTTGCCATAGCTTCTTTAACTCTTCAATCAGTGGTTGAAGCATCACATTGAGGCGTACGCCAGGATGCTCAGGCCCAGGTTTAACAAGACATAGGAACATAAACTCATATTTCATGCAAAGAGCAGGTGGAAGGTTGTACGGTATGGCAATGACAGGCCAACATGAATACGACGCAGCGGTCATATTGAACGGCGTGAAACCATCAGTTGCCAAGCCGATACGAACATTTCTTGCATCGCTGGCAAAATCTGGATCAAATTTGTCAAGAGCCTTCCATGCATCACCATCTGACGGGTGCACCATTAACCCATCTTGTCTGTCCATACAATCTTTATGCCACCTCATGTGCATAGCGGTCTTCCTCGAGAGAAACAAACGTTTGACTCTAGGAGTGAGAGGCATGTACCGAAGCTGTTTATGTGCAACCTTTGTCACCACCTTCTCCCCATCTTCATTTACAAGCTCCACGTACCTCGACTTCCCACATTTTAAGCATTTCTGTTCTCTGCCATGTTCCTTCCAAAAAAGCATACAGTTGTCTTGGCAAACATCAATCTTCTCATACTCCATACCAAGACCTTCAAGCAATTTCTTGGACTGGTACATGTCTTTGGGCATCTTGTGACCCGTAGGAAGAACCTCGCTAATCAAATCCACAAGCTCCTTGTAACAATTAATTGAGAATGCAAACTTGGACTTGATTGACATCAGCCGGGTCACGAATTCCAGTACGGTCACGTCAGTGTGCCCGTGAAGAGGCTCTTCTGACGCTTTGAGTAGGTCGAAGAACTTCTGAACCTCCGGTGTAGGTGAATCATGATGATCTGGTGCCAGTTCAGGCTGCAGATCCTCAAGCATCTGGTCCATCCTATCAACATCATCTTCACCGTCATCAACTTCTACTTCTGCTGCTCGTTCAACATCTTCACCATGGAGATACCAGACCTTATAGCCTGGCACGAAACCATACGAACACAGGTGTAGTGTGACCTGCCTCTTGGTGTGGCTCGTCATATTTCTACATTTATTGCATGGACACCTAATATTATCTATTTGTGACAAAGCAGCTGCATGGTCCAGAAACATCTGCGTCTTGGCAAACCATTCACTTATGTGACACCCACCCTTCTTGAAACCTTCATACATCCAATCACGTCTATCACCCATTATTGCGGCTGTGTGTACGAGTAAAGAGTGCGTGTGAGACATTCATGTTTCTACACGTCACACATATATCTATAGGTAAGTAGTAAAACTATATATATATATATATATATACATAACATCACCTTCATCACATTAAGATGATAATAATTAATTAACAATATTGCAACATCCAATTTTAAGTCAAATCATACTAACAAATAACATGTGATATTAAAACCGACGAAAATTAACATGTGATATTAAACTACCAAATTGTAATTGTATTACAGTTAACTCCCGTCGGCCATAAAACCCGACGAAAATAAACAATAATCACACTCTAATCAAGCCACATAAACTAACTCTAATCACACTCTAATCACATGTTATATTAAACTAACTCTAATCACATTAAAGCTAACTCCCGTCGGCCATAAAAAACCGACGAAAATAATCACATGTATTTACATATAGGTAGGATTATACCTCGACGAGGGCTAGAGGCGGCGTTCGGGCGGACGGCGGCGCTCCGGTACGAGCTGAGGGCGTTGGCGGCCTCGGGGGCGGCGTTCCGGCCTCGGGTGGCGGGCCTCAGATGGTGGCGGCGCGGAGGAGCAGTGGCGCGTAGCCTGCGCGGCGGTGCTGCGGCGCGGTGGCACGGTGCTGCGGCGGCGGTGCTACGGCGCGGCGGTGCTGCGGCGCTGTGGCGCGCAGCCTGCGCGGCGTTGGGGGCGCGGGCGGGCAGCGGCGTTGGGGGCGAGGGCGGGCGGCGGCTCGGGCGGGCGGGCGGCGGCGGCGACTCGTCGGTTTCAGACGAGGGAGAGGAGGAAGAATGAGTCCGCGCGGGCTCGGACGTGGCTCTAAAACCATTAATCCCCGTCGGCCTATGACGTGGCCGACGGGAATTAAATAACCCCCGTCGGCTTCGGGATAAAGCCGACGGGAATTACTTAACCCCGTCGGCTAGGTGACGTGGCCGACGGGAATTAAATTAATTCCCGTCAGCTAGTTGACGACCGACGGGAGTTAATTAATTCCCGTCGGCTTTTGCACTGGCCGACGGGAATTAATCTGGCCGACGAGAGTCAACGGAATTCCTGTAGTGCATGGCGCCCCCACTCCCTAGCCGCTACTCGCCCCGACCACATCACCATGGCCGGACCTCTGCCCCCCTATAGCTCGCCACCCCTCTGTTGCAGACCAGCACCCCTGCTCCTATCTCCAACCCCTCCTCACTGTTCTCCGTGGAGCAAGCCGGCTATTCGACAAAATGTCTAGCTGCTGTCGCAGGGCCCCATGCCTTTCCCCTCGCGGCTGTAGCCTCGACGTCATCGTCGAACTTTCCTTGTTGCGCCTTACACCGTCGACGTTCCTTGGGCGTTCGATAAAATGCCTAACCGAGTAGCTTGTCTTGGGCAGTCCGTTCGCGATGTCGTTGGCCCCCGGTGAGACCGCAACGATCCTTGTTCGATTCCGCATTGGCATTGTGTCTCGGTGATTAATTGTGTATGTGTGCTGTTTTGATTTTGTGGAGGAAAGAAACCCCGTGTTTCGCGTGGAGGAGAAGGCAAGCCGCCCCAACGCTCGTCGGATGTTCAGAGCGATGCACAAATCGGAATCGCCATCGTTCTTGCAAACACCGATTGGGTTTGTTTATGGTGAGCCGATGCATGTCACTCTTGATTTGACTCGATTAATAAATTATATAGACGAGGTTGAAATGTTTCGGTGGTAAGTCGTAGTATGGTAGTGTTCATGAATTCGAGTTAGAGATTGGTGGTTTACGATTCGTATAAATTGGTCGATGATGTGCATGTGTGTATATGTGTAAGAAAATGTATTGGTATGGATTGAAGTTTGTGGCGAAGGAAAAGAAGCAGAAAAGAACTCGGATGTTTTTATATTTCGATAGGAATATATGCGATGTGTTGTTTGATGCGAAGACTAAGTTTAAATAAATAAACGAATAAATGCAGATGATATTTTAGGGAATACATCGATAGATGTATATGTGAAAAGTGTATTAGTTTTATGCACGTGATCTGTGATTGTGATAGTCGATGCAAATGAGAGTATGAGTAATCTGGTTGGAGTCACTTGTGCGGTTGATGCCTTGTGCGTATTATGGGGACACGTAGGTGCGTGGGTGAGCCGAGGTGTTATTTTGTTGTTGGATTGGATAGATATGTGGCTGCGATAGTTCCTTTGTGTGTCGTAGGGTTTGGTCGCGAATGTGTTAATGGTTTGCTAACATGCTTCATCGTAAATTTATGTGTTAGTGCGGCAAAAATTTGGTAAATCCTAAAGCATGCTCGGTGACTTCCGCACTCGGCTAATGAGTTGGTTTAGGATAATTATATTTATGTATTCATCGTTGGTGTAGGTTAAATTAGGTGAAAATGTAAATTTACGTGACATATAATTGGTGTTTGGAAGATGAGATAGGTTAATTTAGAAAGGTGTGTTATCAAACATGTGTGCTGAAGTGTGTTGTAGTAGTGATGGCGTAAGTTGAACCGAAGTGTCCCAAGTACATGCCGTGATATGGTTGTATTTGAGATAGTAAATTATAAGTGTTGCGTGATATGAGGTCCGATCGATTTAGTTAATATTGATTTGGTCGGTAGAGGTGGTGACATGCCGAAGTAGTCATCGCTTCCTTTGCGGTTAAGTCGAGGTCATGTGTGATGATGTTATGTATGTGGTGAATGCATTTGTTAAATGTATGTGGTAATTTTAGTGCACTAAATGACTTGAGTAAAAATTGTAAGTCTACTTGTTAGTCCTCATTTGATTAATTTAACTCTAACAAATGGTAAAGTGTTAGAATAATTCAAGTCTCTAAAACATGGCAATTCTTGAATTATATAGGAGCTGAAATTTAGAAATTTGTTGTTTTGGACTGCACGCAGTGATTTCCTCGTGTTGTATGTTTGATGAACTAAATAATGTTTTCTGTAAAAAGTCATATAAAAGAGTTGTAGATAACCTTATTATCTTGCTTGTACTAAAATTTGACAGATTTCAGAAACTTCAATGGTTACTTAAGTTAATGTTGAAATCAGTTATTGGTGGTCACAAGAAAGTTGTAGATAACTCTATTATCTTACTTGTGTTAAAATTTGACAGGCATAAGTCTGATCGTTTAGGAGTTATGCTTTTTACAAATTCAGTAACTGAATCTGTCCAAATTCTGTACAGATTTCAGAAACTGCATTGTTTGCTCAAGTTAATGTTCCAATCTGTTCTTGGTCGTTATAAGGAAGTTGTAGATACTTTTCTTATCTTTCTTGTGTTAAAATTTCACAACCATAGGCCTGACAGTTTAGGCGTTATGAATTTTATAAACTGGTTGCTGTGTTCTGTCCACTATCAGAACAGATTTCGAAAACTGTAATGTTTGATTTAATTAAACCTGGAATCACTTCTTGGTGATTATAGAAGTTATGTAGTGCTTTTGCCAAGCTTTCCAAAAAGTCTTGGATCACTCTTTTTGGTGGTATGAAGATTAAGTTATGGATGTTTAAAGTGTGAAGACTGAATCTGTCCAGTTCTGGACAGCACAGCCTTCATAGTGTATTTTACCCTTGATACATATTAAACCAGCCAGAGATGTTTATAAATAAATTATAGAACATTTAATTAGCTTTCCAGAAAGTCTAAGATCACTTTGTTTGGATGCCTGAATCTGTAGTTGTGAATTTTTGAAGTTGCAAGTCTGAATCTGTCAAATCTGGACAGAGCTGTTGTATTAGCACGTTTTGACCTTGCTAAGTGTTAAATCATGTTGTGATGACAATACCAAAGCTGTAGAGCACTTTCTAAACTTTTCAGGAAGTTTTAGTTTGCTATTTTTGGACTAATATTTAAAAAGTTATGATTAAAACAAGTAGCTGCTGTGTTGCTGTCCCAAAAATCTGCAAGTGCACATGTGATGATTGAGTTAACCCTTTGTAAAGCCCAAAATCTGCGTAAGAGAAAAATAACAAGATAAATAAATAAGTAATAAAACAATGAATTTTCGAATGTGCCTTTAATTAGACCATACATTTACAAGAGTATTATCCTAATATAAATTATTTGTGTGTGTGCATGAACTAAATTGAACCTTGATGAAAGGTATGTGTTAAGTTCCTTCAAACTAAATGGTTGATGGATATTCATTTTCGAAGAAACCTACAATTTTTTCACACAGTCAAAATACTATTTCCTATAAAGAGTAATATATATAGTTCATACGTGAAACATTGCCTAATAAATTAATAAAATAATAAATAAATACATTTAAAATATTAGCATCCATACTGGATTTTGATTGTGCACTAAATTTGAAATGAAAACCCAAAACTCACATTTGGAATTTGGGGCCAAATTGGGATTTAGAAAATTAAACAGAAAAAAAAGAGAAAGAACACTCGTGGGCCGATTTCCCCCAACCCGGCCCAGCTACTCTACTTCTAACCAGCGTGGCCTGCTCTCTCGCGCCCACTCGCGTGTGTGGCTGACGGGTGGGCCCCGCGCGTCAGCCACAGCTTGCCGCTTCCGCGTCCCTGTTACCCTGGCGTGTGGACCCCAACATCCAGTAACTTCTTGCTCGCGTAAACGGCTGAAGATCACCGCAACGGACCCCACTGAAATCGCGCTCGGCACAGCAAATCCCGCCCTGGGTCTCCGCGTCTGTCACTTCCCGGGGACCCGCCTTGTCAGCCGTCTTCCACCCCGCACCTGGGCGCTCGCAGGTAGCAACAAATCGCTGGATCCGCGGAAGATCGGTCTTCAACAGTCCTGCGCCTTTTCTCCGCTCAGACTCCGTACGCCGCGCCCTCAATCCCAACGGGTTTCCGGATCACTCGCGCAATGCTCGGGTTGTTGGGGGGCGGGCTGCGGGATCACCTCTTCCATATAAACCCCAGCACCTCCCCTGAGCCATCCTCCATCAACCCTCGTGAGCATTGCCGTCGCCATAGAAGATCGGAGAAATGCGCGGGTGGGTCTCGTTTTTGCCGATGGTCCAACCTTGGGCATCTGGTGGGGTAGGAGCGCGAGATCCGGGGAAGCTGGTCCGTTGACTGCATTGGCTCGTGGACGGTCTGGCTCTCGGCAATCGCTCGTCGGTGCACGGAATCCGCCGCGAATCGCAGGTCACAGTGGGCAGGGCTCCACGTACCATAGCCACCGGTAGGTTGCTCTCAATCGTGTTCTCCCTATCCTGTGCATCATGTATATCCTTCGAATTAAAGTTTTATGCACAAAAATGGCTGGCCGATTGGTCCGTTCATGGGCGCCGCTGCGGCGCTGATGCGCCGCTGCGGGCGCTGATGCGCCGCCGCCTGGGAGCGTCGGGGGGAAGAAGAATGGGTGGACCATTAGATTGTGGTTAAGCGGATGAGATTAGATCACGGCATAGGCAGTTCTGGGCCGTTTGATCTTGATCGGGCGAATCTGGGGTGGGTTGAAGTATTTTAAATCTGCACCGTCGGTCGTGGATCAGACGGATATGATCGCGTACCTGTTCGGTTTCTGGCGGACTTAATCCTGGCCGTTGGGATGGATCTGATGGTCCAGATTAAAACACACCCTTTTGGCTGAGCAAAGTTTCATATGAGTCCCTATCTAATTTAGAAAAAACGTGTCGTCCTCTCCTAGTATAAAGTAATCACGGTTGGGCCCTGGTTTCTTATAAAACAGCCCCTGGACTTCCCTGTTATTCTACCCATAGTCCAAAGATGACGCCAGAATTAGTAAAATAAACCATAAATTGATTTTTACCATGAAAATAATTCCAAAAACTTGTGAAATTCATATTTAATTTATTTTAGCTCCAAATTGATTCATTTCAGTTGCATTAATTTTGTTTTAATATTGTTTATCACCTAGTACCTTTGTTTAATTATGAAACTTGAATTAAAATTGTTCAATTGAATTAATCTATTCTAGGTGCTAAATGATTTCAGAAATTCATGACTTAATAACCGTAGCTCCGAATTTAGTGGTTCTTGTTTCTACAATCTTGTAGCAACGCGTAGATTATTATTACGTAGTTTATTCTTATGTTTGGTGTGATGTTAATTTTGCCTATACCATGCTTGTTTGTATTGCTACACTAGCGCGAGGTTACGAGTCACCTGAAGATCATCCTGATACCTGGAATCTCAAGTCCCAGGCAAGTTGTTCCCTTGACCACTTCTTTTACCCACTCATGTTCTAATTAATCATAATGATCTGCATAGGTTAATTTTGATGGGACCTAATAGGTTACCCTAGTTTGTCTATCTTTATGCCTTGTTTACCACTGAACTTTTTGGGTAGTACTTGCTAGTGCTATATGTGGTTTTGGGCATTGAGATAAATATTATTCATGATTATACTTTTGTTATCAGTTGTTATTTACTGTTCATGATAAGATCATTATGTTAATTGGAACATGGAGCGACCACCCGGGAAAACAGTGCTACCACAAGGGTTTAATGGGACGCCCTTGGCTGATTAATTAGGAAAGCTAGTGGAGTACTACCTTACCTGAAAGGGGCAAGGGCAGTAGGGGAGTGGTCAGTGTAGAGAGGTCCTTGGTTGATTTTGCTGCGATGGCGGTCAGGCGAGGGATCCCTGCATTGGAGCTTCCTATAACTGTAGCGGGTTTTCTGAAGCTAGTGGAACTTTATAAAGGCCTCGTAGTGTTACCCTGCCTCGCTTCCTTGGTAGAGGTGTATGGGGCCCGTACAACCCCGTGGCAAATGGGTAACATGACTTGTGGGTAAAGATGCGCAACCTCTGCAGAGTGTAAAACTGGTATACTAGCCGTGCTCACAGTCATGAGCAGCTCGGACCCTCACATGATTAACTTATGAAACTAAATTCAATTTGTCATATGCATTGCATCGCAGGTGATGTTGTTACTTCTGTTCTACTAATTAATTAGGTTGGTATTTACTTATACTTAGTAATTGCTGATAAAATTTTGACCAACTTTAAAAGCAATGCTCAGCTTCAACCATCCTCTTTGGTAAGCCTTACACTTCACGTGAGCTCCCACCTTTGGCGAGTTCATGCACATTATTCCCCACAACTTGTTGAGCTATGAACGTATGTGAGCTCACTCTTGTTGTCTCACACCCTCCACACACACAGGTCAAGAACAGGTACCACAGGATGAGGCGCATGGAGGATGCTGTGAGGAGTTCGTGAGTGGTCTAGACCGTCGTCTCCCAGTCAACTTTGGGTTGCTAGACCGTTGTCTCCTTATAATGTAATTATTTATTTATTTTGTATAGAACTCCTATTATATACTAAAGATGTGACATTCGATCCTGTGCCATGATTCATCATAAGTGTGAGACTTGGTCCCAGCACACCTGGTGATTATGTTCGCGCCCGGGTCCTGGTGCCCCGAAACCCGGGTGTGACACCCTTTTGGCTAAAAATGCTTAGTTAGCACTTAACAGACATAGACTTGTAATGTCTAAACTTAGGTTAACATGTGTTCCATGATTAATGTGCTTGCTATAGTTGAGTGTGGATAGGAGTTCCGTAGTTATTGATGCCTATGTCGTATTCAAACTTACGTTGTCTTGGTTGGACTTGTGTGGTCGATGATGCTTTTGTGTGATAAATAGAAGAACTAATGAAAAGCCGTAGCAAATTAAATAAATGCTTGTACTTATGAGGTCGTATTTGTGTTGCGTAAATATACAAAATGTTTGTCGTCTTTTTAGTGGTGTTAATGTTGTGTGCTCGATGACAGGTAGTTAGCTAACGCTAATGTGTGTGGTTGCTTATGATGTCTCGCTACTTAGTGTTTAATTCGCTAGCATGTACTTAAAGTATCTTGTGATATTTTCATTATATTCATACATATGCATCTTGTATCTCATTTAGGACCGAGAGATGATGATCGAGCTAGTGATGTGGTGCCAACCACAAGATGCAGTTGGTGGGTGACCTAAAGAACGATGGACATGACCAGTGGATGCTCGCCAAGCGAGTGCCACCCAACAAACACTAAGTGTTAAAGAAAAGGCAAGCCCCGGTTTTATGCATAACCGTTTATATATGCTATTTTACTACACTTAATGTTTGTAGGCTTGTACTGTGCACTTAAGTGTAGGAGTTGCCTGAAACCCTAGTTGCATGAAGTCAGGATTCCTTTTGAGATGGATACTAGTATGCTAGGTCGAGTAGCTGCTTTACTAATTAGGGATCTCGGTAGAAGTCGAGTGATTTTTCCAGCACTCGCGCAAGGTCAGGAATTGGTTGTATCCATTTTTATATCATAATGATGATGGTCTGTGGACAACGATCCATGGGGATGCGTTGTCTACGAGACGGAAATTGGAATAAGGATTAAGGTGTGGTACCGTGTGTCAAGCGTTTGAATGTACTAAACATATGCCGAGAAATATGGTAAATCGGTAAGCCTAGTACCTGAGTGAACCTGGTAGCAAATTGCCCTCCTCACGCGACCTGAGATGTGGTCTCCCATTCCAGTTATGGTGGGTACAAGCGCGGTCACTGCACGATGGCAGTTGGGGTCAGTGAGGCATTGTACGCCAAGGCGGTGAGCCCCTCTCTGTTGATGGGGAATCGATGGGGACGGTTGATGTGTGTGGGGACGGAGTGCCTCGCCACGTCGTGTGTTTAGGTTTACCTTGCAAGGTTTAAAAACTCGTTTCGAATCGTCTGCTTCTCGCAGCTAATGAGACTACTTGATCCATGCTGCTACATTGAGTAATAAGTGGAAATGAGGTGACTGGCAAAAGATGTTGATTGATAAAATGTTTGATACCATGTATGAATAGCTAGGTACTCATCTAGTTTAAAAAGGATCATACTAAAACTAGAAAAGCTAAAACTTGATTTTAGACTCAGCTAGTGCTTTTGGCAAACCAAACCCCTCACCCAAACAGCTGCATGTCTAGAGGTAGAGGAGTAGACTCCTCACACCGGGTAAGTCTAGTTGAGTATTGGTATACTCAGCCTTGCTTGTGGCATAATTTTTGCAGGTACCTCTTTGATTTGGTTAATGGTGTGACTTGGCCTTCATCCCTGCCACCGAGATAGATGGTAGAGAGGGTTACTACTTCCGCAGAAGAGGACCAGGAGGAGTAGCATGGCCAGGCTTCGCCATGTTACTCGGTTTTCTCCTTTAGTTATTTCCGCTGCATTAAAATTTATGGTTATTATTTCTAAAACTCCGATAATGTAATCACTAATGAAACTTTCCTAATTTATGGTATTATGCTTTATTGTATTTCTCTGTGCGTCACCTTCAAGTGAGCTAGCGGTATTTGATCCTGGTAAGTGGCTTTATCGGACTAGATCTGAGGGACTGACGGGTTATTCCTGTTTAAGTGTGTTGCTGCCCTTAAGGGCACGACTTGGGCACTTAAGCTGGAATAGTTCGGGCGGTTCCGCCACAGCTAGGGTTTGAATGGTGGAAGAAAGAAGGATGGTGAAAAAACACAATGCAACCAGCAACAAATGACGCGAAAGCACACAAATTCAACAATGCAGATTATTGAAAGAAAGTGCGAGGCTCAAAAGGGTGCTGGGACAAGGTCTAACCTGAATTTTTATGTGGTTTTGTGGACTGTAGGAGAGAAAACAAACTCGATAAACTCACTGATCAACCTGGAAATCTGATACCACTTGATATAGATGAGGTGCCCGATCTTTCGGTGAGTGGAGATAATTCCGATTTGGCAGAAGATGACCCTTGCGATCCGACTACGACGAGCAAGCCTGAGGCGCCAATGCAATCGCTGAACCAACTCCCTGTGGTTACCGACCTTGCTGATGCGAGATCGGCCTGATCACGAAGATCGTTTCCTATGCGCAATCGAAGAACGAACAAGAAAAAGATGCGAGCAATCTAATTTATTACTCGAGGGTGGAGTTCTGAATACATGAAGACAGCGCTGATTTGCGCGTGATTGAGAGTAGCTAAAGCTAACGTAAAAAAACTCAAGAACAAAGGAGGCGCAGCTCCTGGATAAATAGAGAGGGGGCGCAACCCCTAGTGGCGGCCAAAGGGGGAAAATGCAACCCTAGGTCGCCCACTATGGGCCGCAGTTGGGCTGGTCGTCTATTCTTCTGGGCCCTCATTCTTCAGTAGCATGACGAAGTTAAGATCTTTGGCACGGGCCCGAGTGATTGGCCTAGCTAATGAAGGAAGTGGCGCTTGATGTGGAGGTGCTGCTGGTGTAGTCGTACTCATGTTGCAGGTGATGTCCTCATCAACCATGCTATCACAGTTAGATTTTAAAATCTTTGGTTTGCACACTGTGAAGGATCAATATGTTGACGATGCTGATTTTAAAGATGCTTTTGGCCATTGTATTAATAGGATACCATGGGGCAAATTTCACATACATGATGGGTTCCTGTTTCGCGCTAACAAGCTGTGTGTTCCAGCTAGCTCGGTTCGTCTTTTGTTGTTACAGGAAGCGCATGGAGGCGGTCTCATGGGGCACTTTGGTGTCTACAAGACGCATGAGGTGTTGGCTGCCCACTTATTTTGGCCTCGGATGCACGCTGATGTTGAGCGCCTTGTTGCGCGCTGCACTACTTGTCAGAAAGCTAAGTCACGGTTGAACAACCATGGTTTGTATATGCCTTTGCCTGTTCCTACTTCCCCTTGGATTGATATTTCGATGGATTTTGTTTTGGGATTGCCTAGAACTAAGAAGGGGAGGGATAGCATTTTTGTGGTTGTTGATCGATTCTCCAAAATGGCTCATTTCGTACCTTGTCATAAGACTGATGATGCTAGCAATTTTGCTGAATTGTTTTTAGAGAGATTATTCATTTGCACGGTATTCCCAATACAATAGTCTCGGATCGTGATGCTAAGTTTCTCAGTCATTTTTGGAGATCTCTGTGGAATAAATTAGGAACTAAATTGTTGTTTAGCACCTTTTGTCACCCTTAGACTGATGGTCAAACTGAGGTGGTTAATCGAACTTTGTCTACCATGCTTAGGGCTGTTTTAGACAAAAAAATTGAAACGTTGGGAGGATTGCTTGCCTCATGTTGAGTTTGCTTATAATCATGCAACACATTCTTCTACAAAGATGTGCCCTTTTCAGATTGTTTATGGTTACATTCCTAGGGCGCCTATTGCTTTGTTTTCGCTTGATGCTGAGGACACCCCGCACATAGATGATGTTGCACATGTTGCACAAATGATTAACCTCCATGAACAAACTCAACAAAACATTGCTGCTGCTAATGCTAAATATCATGTTACTGGTAGTAAAGGCCGAAAACTAGTTACTTTTGAACCTGGTGATATGGTTTGGTTGCATTTGAGAAAGGATCGTTTTCCTACTTTGCGCCGTTCTAAATTGATGCCTCGTGTTGCTGGTCCTTTTAAGATACTAACCAAGATTAATGCTAATGCTTATATTCTTGACCTGCCTGCGGAGTTTGGTGTTTCCACTAGTTTTAATGTTGTAGATTTGAAACCGTATGCGGGAGAAGATGAGGAGTTGCCCTCGAGGACGACTTCAGTTCAAGAAGGGGAGGATGATGAGGACATCAACACTAACACGAGTACATCTACACCAGCAGCACCTTCTCTAGCCTAGGCACCATCTTTCCCAGTCCAGGCGCCACCCCTTCCACCTGGGCTAGTGACTCGGGCCCATGCAAGAGAATTGAACTTCATTATGTTGTTAAAGAACGAAGGCCCAGAAGATTAGAAGATGGCCCAACAGGAAGGCCAACTTCATTATGCCAGGATGGGGCGCCTAGGGAAGTCGTGAACAGTAACCGCATACTGTAGCGCCGGCCCTACTATTCACGCCTCTCCTCCCCCAGGGCTGCGTCTCCTCTATTTAGTCAGAGTCCTGTTTCATTTATAACTTGAGTTTTGTTTTACATCTAGCTTTAGCTACCCCAGAACACGCACAAATACGTGTTGTCCTCTATGATTCAGAACTCCACCTCGAGTGATATTAAGATTGCTCGCTTCATATTCTTGTTCGTTCTTCGATTGCATACAGGAATTGATCTTCGTGATCAAGCTGATCTTGCGCCGGCAAGGTTGGTAACCATTGGGAGTAGGTTCAGCGATTGCATTGGCGCTTCAGGTTCGCTCGTCGTAGTCGGATCGTGAGGGTCTACTTCCACCAAAGCGGATTTATCTCCACTCACCGAAAGATCGGGCACTCCAGCTCTATCACCCCTTCACCTGCATCCAGCGTTGCCACTACCGCTCAGGGTTGACGGGTTAGTTTAACATGTTAGGAGGACAGGAACCCATGTGAGCTTAGTTTTGGTACTAACTTTTGGACTAGGCTTAAGGGTGGATCCCCTAAAATGTTGTAACCCAGGGGAAAACTTTTCTTAACAATGAAATGAATGCTGGAAGGTTATCATCATTGGTTCAATATTATGTTATGTCAGTTTTCTTCTCATGATATAAAGAATTCGGTTTGGAACCATGAATCAAGGTAACAATGGCGAAATTTCTATTTTCAGATGGCAGCTAGACAACGTCGCGGGCAGGACGAGCAGGTTCCCCCGCCACCTCCTCCAGCTCCCATGATGCAGGAGCTAATGGCTCAGTAGAACGAGATTCTGCGATGGCTGGTGCAGCGCCATCCCCACCCTCAGCAGTACGGTGGAGGACAGCAGCAACGTCCACCGGCTGCGGCGACATATCAGGAGTTCTTGAGCACCCAACCGCCGCTATTCACCAAGGTGTAAGACCCGCTAGACGCTGATGTGTGGCTCAGGGTTGTGGAGTCCAAGTTCCCCCTCCGCACGGGAGCTTGCCCCGACGCCGCGAAGACTCGCTTCGCCGCACAGCAGCTCCGTGGACCTGCTAGGACATGGTGGGACCACTTCCATGGCATGTTACCTGTTGACCATGTGGTGACATGTGAGGAATTCAAGACAGCTTTCAAAGGACACCATATTCCTGCCGGGATTCTGGATCGCAAGCTAAATGAATTCTTGACACTGACTTAAGGAACTTGTATTGTGCTACAGTATGCACATGCCTTCAATGACCTGTGCTAATACGCAGGTTATCATGCAGATTCATATGAGAAGAAGAGAGAGTGTTTCCTCAGGGGACTCAACACTAAGCTTCGAGAGCGCCTCAACACTGTTCGTGCTGAAAGCTACAATGAACTTGTCTACCTTGCCATATCACAGGAAGACTGCATTATAGCCCACCAGGCAGAGAAGAAGAGGAAAGCACCAATGTCAGAATCCTCAGCTCCACCTCAGAGGTTCCGGATTGTCTCCAACAGTCAAAGCAGAGGATTCCAGCAACAAGCAGGGAGATGGGTTATCAGACCGCCATAGAAGCAGCAGCAAGCATCCAATTGTTTCCTTGTTGAGAAGCAGCAGCAGTTCCGCCAAGGGAACGGAAACAAATGCTTCACGTGTGGCAACGCAGGCCACTATGCCAAGAATTGCCCACGGAATCAGCCAAGGCAGATGCCAGCACCCAACCAACACAAAGGGAAGAAGCAAAAAGTGCAAGTCAGGCAAGGGAAGCTCAACTTCACTACTCTAGAAGAGCTACCTGAAGGAGCGCCCATCATGACTGGTAGCTTTTCCATTTTTAATCAACCTGCATTGATTATGTTTGACTCTGGTGCATCACATAGCTTCATTAGCCAGAAATTCAGTGTCAAATGTCAACTTTCTTTCTATCATACCTAAGGGGCTTTCATGATTGCAACGCCAGGAGGCAGGGTTGCAACAAACCAATTAAATCAAGATGTACCTATCTTACTGGGAAGCAAAATCTTCAAAACTACACCTCTGATTTTGGGGCTAGAGAACATGGACATCATTTTGGGAGCTAACTGGATGACTCAACACCGGGGGGTGCTAGATGTAGCTGTCAGAGCTCTGGAAATCCGTTCTCCTACCTTCAGGGACCTTACGTTGTATCTGCCCAGCCAAGAGACCACTCGATCATGTGCCTTTTATATGATAGATCAACCCTAGAAGAAGATTCTAGTGGTCTGTGAGATTGCAGATGTCTTTCCTAACGAGTTGCTAGGAATGCCGCCAGATCGGGATATCGAGTTCGCCATTGCATTGCAACCGGGAACGACACCTATCTCCAAGAGGCCATACCGGATGTCGCCCGCCGAGCTGGTAGAACTGAAGAAGCAGTTGCAAGAATTGTTGGACAAGGGATTCATCCACCCAAGAACTTCACCTTGGGGATATCCAGCCTTGTTCGTGAAGAAGAAGGATGAAAGCTTAAGATTATGCATAGATTACCGCCCACTCAATGTGGTGACTATAAAAAAACAAGTATCCTTTGCCTCGTATTGATGTTCTTTTCAACCAACTGGTTGGAGCTAAGGTGTTTTCCAAAATTGATCTTCACTCTGGCTATCATCAGATCAAGATACGGGCAAGTGATATTCCAAAGAGGGCCATCTCAACCAGATATGGGATGTATGAATATCTGGTGATGTCGTTTAGGTTGATGAACGCACCCGCATACTCCATGTACCTAATGAATTTAGTCTTCATGCCTGAACTGGACAAATTTGTGGTGGTTTTCATCGACGATATATTAGTATACTCAAGAAATGAAGAAGAGCATGCTAGCCATTTGCATGTAGTGCTCCAACGTCTGAGAGAACACCGCCTTTATGCCAAATTGGCAAAGTGTGATTTCTGGCTGACGGAGATTAAATTCTTGGGTCACACTATCTCTCAAGATGGCATAACAGTTGATTTGGATAAGGTGCAAGAGGTGATGAGTTGGAAGCCACCCACAATTGTCCGTAAGATTCGAAGTTTTCTAGGATTGGTCGGGTATTATCAGCTATTCATTCTGGATTTCTCCCGAATTGCTAAGCCCATGACAGAACTGTTGAAGAAAGGAGCAAAATTTGAATGGGGTCAGAAATGTGAAGATGCTTTTCACACCCTGAGGCAACATCTGACCACAGCACCTGTGTTGGCGCAGCCTGACAATAACAAGCCGTTTGATGTGTATTGTGATGCCTCTAGCACTGGACTAGGTTGTGTTTTAATGCAAAACAACTGAGTCATTGCCTACGCATACAGGGCACTCAGACCTCATGAGCAAAATTATCCTACTCATGACTTACAGTTGGCAGTCGTGGTTCATGCATTGAAAATGTGGAGGCATTACTTGATGGGAACCCACTACAACATCTATACAGATCACAAGAGCCTCAAGTACATCTTTACTCAGGCTGATATCAACATGAGACAGAGAAGATGGCTAGAATTGATCAAGGACTACGACTTGAAAGTGCATTACCACCCTGGAAAGGCTAATGTGGTAGCTGATGCCCTAAGTCAAAATTCGCAATGCAATTGTATGGTGATGGATTCTCGCATCAATACCATGTGTGATGAGTTGAGTAAAATGAGGATCGAAGTAATTCCTTCTGATACCTTGTCTCACATCTCCGTCGAACCAACCTTGTTAGATCAGATTATTATGGCCCAACTTATTGATAAGGGAGTACAAATCATCAAAGAGAATCTTAACCAGAAAGTGGAGAAGTATAAGTGCTTTCCCCAAGACAGCAAGGGAATACTATGGTTCAAAGACAGATTGGTGGTTCCTAAAAGTAGGGACCTCAAGAAGAAAAATTTGGATGAGGCTCACCTCTCCAAATTCTCCATGCACCTAGGAAGCACCAAGATGTACCATGATCTGAAACCCCTGTATTGGTGGACCAGGATGAAAAGAGAAATAGCCAAGTATGTGTCGGAATATGACACATGTCAGAGGATAAAGGCAAGCCACTTAAAGTCAGCTGGTGCCTTGCAACCCCTATCAATACCTTCATGGAAATGGGATGACATCAGCATGGATTTCATTGTGGGTCTACCCAACACCTCTCGACATCATGATTCAATCTGGGTCATTGTGGACCGATTAACAAAAGTGGTTCATTTTCTTCCAGTGCACACCACCGATAAGGCTCATAAGTATGCAGAATTGTATATTGATCAAATTGTGTGTTTGCATGGATTACCCCGGACAATTGTCTCTTATCGAGAAGCCCAATTCATAGCCAGATTTTGGGAGCAATTGCAAGAGTCCTTGGGAACCAAACTGGTCATAAGTTCGGCCTACCACCCGCAAACAGATGGTCAAATCGAAAGAGTAAATCAGGTCCTTGAAGATATGCTGAGGGTTTGTGAGATCGATTATGGCAAGAACTAGGACAAGTGCCTCTCTTTGGCAGAGTTTGCTTATAACAACAGTTATCAATCCAGTGTGAAGATGGCACCTATTGAAGCCCTGTATGGAAGAAGGTGTCGAACACCCCTCAACTGGTCACAGCCCGGAGAAAGAGAAATTTTTGGACCCAACCTGGTGTCGGAAGCCAAAAGAAAGGTCAAAGTGATCAGGAAACACCTAGAAGCTGCTCAGGCTAGACAAAAGAGTTACCACGATAAGAGGAGGAAACTCCTATAGTTTGAAGTGGGAGATTTTGTATATCTGAAGGTATCACCCACGAAAGGAGTGCAAAGATTTGGGATCAAGGGCAAGCTAGCCCCTCGCAACATTGGACCCTATGAGATCATAGAAGCATGTGGACCCATGGCAAACAAGTTGAAGTTACCTCCAAAGATGTCTGCCATCCATGATGTGTTCCATGTATCTCAATTAAAGAAGTGTGTTTGGTTACCAACGGAAGTCATAACCGAGCCAGATGTAGAGATATAACTAGATCTATCCTACCAAGAGCACCCCTCCACGGTTCTGGATTGCAAGGAAAGATCAACTCATGCAAGGACAATCAAAATGTATAAAATCCAATGGAGCAACCATTCGGAGGAAGAGGCTACATGGGAGACTGAGGATTTTCTACACGCAAACTACCTTGATTGTCTACCTATGGAAGTCGGTACGTAACCATACCCAACCCCCTGCCCTCTGAATCCAAATATAAGAAAGATGCTCTTAACAAAAACCAAGTTAAGTTATAAAACTAGGACAAAGAGGGCTTCCTTCCGAAGTTGCAAAGAGGATGACATTTGAAGAGCAGGTTTTCTAAAGAACCTTATTAAGCAAACCAATACCATGAAAGCAAGCTGTGACCTTCTCCTCACCCCTGGAGGACCCCGACCAGAATCTCGGGGCGAGATTCTTTTAAGTGGGGAGGGCTGTAACACCCCAGTGCTACTCAGGGTTTTCCCTCAGTACCCACCTTGTGACCATTATCACATGTGAATTAATTTGAGCAAAAGACACCAAACTTGAGGAGCTAAAACTAAGATAAGTCTTTTTCATCTCAAGAATCATACCCTAACCACATCATGCACCTCAAGTGGGAAAATAGTCAAAACCCTAGAACTATCCTAATTAAACCATTTGAGTACCAAAAGGAAATCTAGTAAAAAGGTTATGAGAAACACCAAATCATGTTTTGGGCCAATTAACAAAATTGTAGTACACTAAATAATCTAGAAAACATAGTAAGAAAGTTTCCCAAAACAGGGCTTGCAAAATTCTCAAATCAGCCACTCAAGTAGGGACTTCAAATGAAAATCAGAAATTCCAAATTCTTAAATCCAACCTTTCCCCAAAGATCAATCGTGTTCTCTTAATTCCAAAACTCAAAAACACATGGTCCAAATATCAAAGTGGCGCCAAATTACCTTGGACATGCCCTGGCGAAGTTTGGAAACAAACCCCAGCCGTTTGACATGATCTTGGCATGGATTTGCCTCGGGACGCTGCAGCCAGACACACCCGACTTGGTGACGCGACAACTCTCTACACAAGCACGAAAACCCCTCGGCTTCCACACGAGAACAACAAAGCAAAGTCGAGGGAACATATCTTACATAGTGATCTTGCATAAATACACGAAGATATGGGGCCTTTGAGCGCTGGAACAAGGGCAGAAGCAGAGCGCCACGTGCTCGACCGCGGCTGACACGCCGGTGGACGCTCGCCCGCGCGCCCGCACCAGTCCACGCTCGACAATGCGTCGCGCCCGCGCCTATAAAGAGCAGCACGGCCTCGGTCGTACTCCCTCGCACACCCACACTCCTGCCCGAGCCAGAGTTCACCGGAGTTCGCGGCGCAATACCGCCCGCAACCACCGCCAGAGCACGGCCACCGCGCCAAACTCGCCGTAGTCACTCCCGCGCCCAGCTAAACTTGCCAGCGATTCCCCAGCACCTCCCCACAACTTGCTGACCAGTTTAATCGAGCCCTACCGCGCCAGTGAGGCCTGCTCCCGTCCGCCACTTGACGCGCGCACGTCGGCGAATGTGGACCGGCCAACCCAAGCCGCCACTGCCAAATCAAAGCTCACGGACGACTTTGCCAAAGCCCAGTGAAGCTCCTGAAGCATCTCCTTGGATGCCTACACCACCAGAGGCGAAGATCACCGTCGTCAGACCTTCCCCGCCCGCCTATACGCGAGGATCGGACGCCACCGACCTCCTTCGACCAATCACCGCCGTCACCAAGCTCGCTGGACCCCCACGAGACTCCCCGACCTCTTCCCCGACGCACTACCGTCGCCGATAAGGTATAATCGCTCACCGGAGTTCTGCGGTTTACTATTTTGGCGAGGGTGGAGCACGAGTTAAGGATGGGAAAAACCCAGGGGGTTTTTCGCACTGTCATTCACACGAAAGAATAGTGCTCTAGGGACCTAGATGTAATAAGAACGGTAGAAGAACCCAGGGGGCTCAGCGCAAATCAGTTTTTCTTTTCCATTTCGAATTAACTTTTCATTAAATAACAACAGTCAACTTCAAAAATGCATAACTTGAGTTTTATCCACCCAAATTTGGTCAAACCAATTTTACTAGACTCTGTGAAATATGAACTATCAAGTAAAAATAATAAACCCCATGTTTCTGTACTATTTTCTAGATTTTTGAATTAAATTAGAGAACTGCCCAAAATTTAATAATGAAGAGAAAAATAGAAATACTTCTAGACTCGGCTTTAGAGAACTGCCCAAAATTTAATAATGAAGAGAACTGCCCAAAATAATGAAGAGAAAAATAGAAATATATTGAACCATAGTCTAGTAGAAATAATCTGTACTATCAATTATTTAATGAAACAAAGAAAACTTTGAAAAATCATAGGAAAATAATCCTAAAGAGAAAATACCCCAACCTCGAGAATAATTGCTCTTGCGCAAAGAAGAAACTAGAAAAATTGGAAAATTTGTTGTTTCTTATTTTTCAAATGGAATGATAGTAGAAAGCACCCCTAAGCCCTAAAACTTTAGAAAACCACCATTTATTAACCATTAGGTATCTTGGGCTAAACTTTGGCATAGAGTCATGTTATTACGCCTAGATACCATAAAAATAACCTTTAGGGTAGAATTCACTCCTAAATGAGAGTTGTAGTTCAAAGTACACCCTCTGCCCTAACTTTTAATATTTTTGTACAGGGAAAACCATTCTTAGTTTAGGCCTCAATTTTTTAGAATGAATTATGTGAACCAGGGAGAAGCCACTGTAATTTTTATAGAATGTTTGGAAATGTTTAAAGCAATGTTGTAGGTCAAATTCACTCTAAAAGCATAAGTAGAAAAAAGGAAAAAGAGAGAATTTGTATGAGTAATAAATCTTAACCATAATAACTTCAGCAAAGATCTTGTTAAGTTTGCACTAAGTCATTAAAAGTCAGTGGAGTACCAAATTAATCCAACCTCCTAGACCTTGGCCACACCAAATCCTAAATCACTAAGTATACTATCGAAAGCTCCAGTGGCAAGACTAAGTTTTATCTTGCTAACACAATCATTACAACATGCATCATAATTACTAAATTGCATATCATGACATACATGTATCTTATTCATTGCATTTATTAGATTAAAACTCGCTGACGGAGAGTACATGCTCATCCCCGAGCAAGGAGTTGCCCAAAAGGAAGTCCAGGAGCCAGCTCTAAAGCCTACCACCGAGGACCTCCCTGCAGCCTTAGCTTTTGAAGGCAAGCCCCGGTTTTATGCATAACCATATATATATATGCTATTTTACTACACTTAATGTTTGTAGGTTTGTAATATGCACTTAAGTGTAGGAGTTTCTTGAAACCCTAGTTGCGTGAACTCGGGATTCCCTTTTGAGATGGATACTAGTAAACTAGGTTGAGTAGCTGCTTTGCTAAATAAGGATCTTAGTAGAAGTCGAGTGATTTTTCTAGCACTCACGCGAGGTCAGGAATTGATTGTATTCATATTGATAATGGGATCTATGATGGTCTATAGACATGGATCCAGGGTGGATGCCTTGTCTATGGGACGATAATGGAATTAATGATTAATGTGCGGATACCTGAGTCAAGCGTTTGAAATTACTAAACACATGTCGGGAAATATGGTAACCGATAAGCCTAGTACTTGAGTGAAGCCAGGCATGAACTTTCCTCCTCACTTGTCCTGAGACGGAGTCTCCCATGCTAGCTATGGTGGGTACAAGTGCGGTCACTGCACGACTGCAGTCGGGGTCAGTGGAGCGTTGTATGCCAAGGCGGTGAGCCCTGGCCGCGAACGAGGGATCGATGGGGACAGTTATCGTGTGTGGGACGGAGTGCCCCTACATGTCGTGTGTTTAGGTTTACCTTGCAAGGTTAAAACTCGATTCAAATCGTCTGCTTCTCATAGCTTATGAGACTGCTTGACCCCTTGTACTACATCGAGTAAAAAGTGAAATGAGGTTTCTTGAGATAACATGTTGGTTGTTCTAAATGATTGCTACCCTGTATGCTTAGAGAGGAGCAAATCTAGCTTAATTAAATATGTAAGAACTGGAAAAACTAAAATTGTTTTTAGACTCAGCTAGTGCTTTTGGCAAACCAAACCCCTCACCCAAACAGCTTCATGGTCTAGAGGTAGAGGAGTAGACTCTTCACACTGGGTAAGTCTAGCTGAGTATTAGTATACTCAGCCTTGCTTGTGGCATATTTTTTTAGGTACGCTACTGGATACGATTGATGGTGTGACTTGGCCTTCCACCCTGCCACTAGGTTGGACGGTCGTGTGGGATGCTGCCTCGGCAGGAGAGGACCAGGAGGAGTAGTGGGCTAGGCATTGCCCTATTCCTCAATATCATCGTTATCGATTATCCGCTGCATTATTAAGAACTTGTTATCTTTTATCAAAACTCTTATTGATGTAATAACTCCAGTACTTTAATTTGTGGTTTCATGTTTATTGTATTCTCTTTGAGCCTCACCATCATGTGAGCTAATGGTATTCGATCCTTGGTAAGTTGCTCTAGCGGACAAGATCCAAAGAACTAAACAGTTTATTCCAGTTTATGTGTGTTGCTGCCTTAAGGGAGCAATTTGGGCACTTAAGCTGGAATAATTTGGGTGGTTCTGCAACACCAGTTCTCTAGGATCATATATTGTCCCCACAGACCAACACAGGACTTTTGTGCACACTTTGTCCTCACTCATGCGCACCCAAGAAAACTTCTTGGTTGGTCACCCATCCTAAATTGCTCCAAGCCAAGCACGCTTAACCTGGAGGTTCTTTCGAGGTAGACTTCTGAAAAAGAAGATGCACCTTATTGGTATGGATAATCTATTAATTCTATTAAGCCTTGGACCAGGATATCACCATTCCAACTGGTATCAGAGCTAACCCTCAAGGTTTCACGAGCGTGTATGGGCTAGGGGGTTCGGGTATATGGCGCATGGAGCATGTGGGCCCGAAGTGATCACATGACATGGCATATGACAACACTCGACACACAGATATGGCTAAGAGGGGAGGTTCTTGGATTGGGGTTGACTGACGAGGACGTCAGTCTTCTAAGGGGGGTAGATTGTGATATTCTGGCCCCTAGCATGGTGATATACTGGCCCAAGGTTTAATAGAATTAATAGATTATCCATACCAACAAGGTGCGTCTTCTTTTTTGGAAGCCTATCTAGAAAGAACCTCTAGGTTAAGCGTGCTTGGCTTGGAGAAATTTAGGATGGGTGACCAACCGGGAAGTTTTCTCGGGTGCGCATGAGTGAGGACAAAGTGCGCACAAAAGACCCATGTTGGTCTATGGGGACGATATATGATCCTAGAGAGCTACCAGGAGTAAGTACCGTTAGTCTAGGGATTGGACGGGGTGTTACAAGGGTTCAGATGAATCGCCTCAGGACTTCAGGGCTCCGAACCGAATACTGATCAGGGGTTCGAAGGTTGGCCCCTCGAAAGGGCTCCAAAACTGCCAGAGCATAGAGTCAGGGATGACTATAGGTACGCCCATACGTGGCCCTAGCTCGGGTTGCAACCTGAGGTACCTTAAGACATATCTGAGAACTCGTGGGAGCGATTCATGACGGTATCCCATCGTAGGGTGGCATCGAGCCCTCGGACCCCATCAAATGGGTCTGGGACCAGGCGAATCACCAGCAGGTACCTTTGGGGTGTGTCTCCGGACCTCAAGCTAACTCCAATCAAAAGGAGCTCGGACCCCCGCTCGTATTACCCGTTAATAACTCAATGGAAATGTCATGCTCGTTGCCCATCGAGGGTAGCTTGACGCGTTACCGCTCTTCCTCCTCACAGAGAGGCGACAAAGGGGCATATGAACCAAATGTCATGCTCGTTGACCTATTGCTCCGTGCAAGGACTCAGGGGCTACCCTCGTGAATCACGCAAAAAGGCTCCCATGGTCTGACCAAAGATCAATCGGTACCTATCATAGAACAAAAGCCCCTGAAGGAGTCAACCACTCCTTCGGGGCCTTGGGGGCTACACTCGATGGGTGCGCTCGTGCGCACCCATCGGAAAACAAACACGTCCTATCTCTCAAAAAGCAACACGCTCGCGGGCGAGCAGCAGAGCCTCTAAATAAGTACCAAAGGTACTTCCTTGGAAGGCTCGGGGGCTACTATCAGGGGCAATAATTTGGGACACCCAAATTATCCCCCTAACAAACACACTCAGAGAAATAAGGACTAAACTCCCGAGGGGTGACAACTGGGCCACCTATAAAAACCCGAGACATTTCCCCGAGAGTCTCCCACCTCGAGCAGGGCTCCACCTCGCCCGAGGTCGCCGTCGCTCAATCCGTCTCGCCCGAGCCAGGCTCAAGCAGACAGGACAAGGGCTCCTGAAAACAGGTAGGGGATAGGCACATTTATGGAATGTTTGGTTTGCTACCTAATTTGCCACACTTTGCCAAACTTTTCTGCCTAAGGTTAGTTCTTCAATTCAAACGGCTAACATTAGGAAAAGTGACGCATAGTTAGCCACAAACCAAACATGCCTTTAATGCATGTGCCAACACACACTATGGCAGCGGAGCACAATGACAGACAAGACAGTGATCACGTCTGGCACAGCAACATGATTACGTCTACACGATGGTGCGCACGCCGCCTAACACCCTCTGATGGGACGCCTAATACGACAAGCCGAGCAGACGAGCCTTTGAACGTAGTTCCTTCGCCTCGCCCGAAGTAGGATCCAGCCTGCGGGCACAATCTCTCCGCATTGCCCGACCCTGGGTCCAACCTTCGAGCAAATTCTCTGCCTTGCCTGATGTTAAGTTTGACCCTCGAGTGAATTCTCGGCCTCGCCTAAGCTCGGCCTCGGCCACCAACTACACTGCAAATCCTGCAGACGGCCACTTCGCCCGACTGTAGCGCACGTCGAAGGACGGCTCGGCCAACGCCTCGGGAAGACTTCCGCATCAACCAAGCAGGGGCTCTGATCTTGATGAGTGCAGCATAGAATCTCGACATCATCACGTGCCAGGACAATGACGCACCCCGTAAGCAGCCTTTGGCCCATACCCGGCGCTATTACAACTGTTGGGGGCCTTCCTCTTTCGAAGGTCTTCAGAAACATGGCTAAGCATTTGCTTTTAGCATACTACTGAATATTACAGGAGCTTCGTCACCAGAAAAGCTTCGACATAACACAAGAGGAGCACGACAAAGCAAGCTTCGTCTAACAGGCTTCATAGCGGTGAAATGGGGAGACGATGTAAGGAGAAGGTGTTGTTCAAGTTAGTAAATACAAATGGTGATGTTGTCCTTGTGACATTTTGTAAACTCTATATGTCATTGTTGAGGGCATGAATCTAATAATGCACAAAGCCTTACGATTGCCTATAAATAGATGAACAGTACCCCTGTATTGTTCACAGTGGATTGTAATTGCCCTCACGTCATTACCTTCAAACAAGCCGAAGGTATCATTGTAATACAATCTTTGAAGATATATTTATGTTCATCATGAAATGAATACATTGCATGAAATTACATCTTGCGAGTATATTTTTATATTTGTGAGTAATGTAAACTTGTTACTTATGACCTTCGTTTAAGATTCATTGTACCCAAGAGGGAATAATGCTTCATAAGACGAAGGTCTTTAATATATAACAAATGTGTTGCCTTGCTCTTGATTCACAGCAATTGAGAACAAGTGAACAACATTGGCGCCACCTCCGGTGAACTCGAACGACCACCTTCGATAACAAGAACTCGAACAACTACCTTCGCCATGCGCCAAAGAAGGCAGTAGCGTCAGGGGCTGCCCTTGCACCGCTAGACATCAATCAAGAAGGGCTCCCTCTTAGAGAGGTCCGAAGCCAGAAAAGGAAAACCATTAGCCCAACACCACAGGAAGAAGAGTTGGATCAAGAAATCAGAGATCTAGAGGCTATCCACCAACAAGTGGAGAGAAAAAGGGAGAAAATGCTTCGGCTATCTAAACTCCAGAAGAAGATTGATGAAGCTACCGAAGAGATGCGCCACATCACACAAGACAAGCGTAGGCCACAGTAGAGAGAGCTTTGTCAGGAAAGCCCAAGCTATGATGACATATGGTATGACGATTTCCATCATGATAATATTGCTTTTGATGATGCTTCCACCCTAGCCACAGAACTGCAGGCCACCCCATGGCCACCTTTGTACAAACCAGCGCAGCTTCCCATGTATGATGGGCATTCGGACCCGAAGCAGTTCCTCATGAGTTACGAAGCAACCATATAATCATATGGTGGCAACACTGCTGTCATGGTGAAATCCTTCATTATGGTAGTCAGGAGTGTGGCTCAAACATGGTATTCTTCACTTCAGTCGGGAACAATCACATCGTGGAAGAAGCTGAAGGATATGCTAGTCACCAACTTTCATGTTTTTTAGATGAAGCCAGTAACTACTCAAGCTCTATTCTAGTGCATGCAGGACCACGAGGTGTACTTGCAGGCGTACGTCCGAAGGTTTCTCCATCTCAGAGCTCAGGCGCCAACGGTACCAAATGAGATTGTTATTGAAGCCATGATCAAGGGACTTTATCCAGGACCAAAAATGCAGTATTTTGCCAGGAAGCCCCCACAAACCCTAGAAAAGCTTCTACAAAAGATGGATGAGTACATCAGGGCCGACAATGATTTCCAGCAAAGAAGGGAAGAAGCCTACAGATATTCTAAGATGACCAGGGACTTCGGAGGAAGGCTCCACTCAAGGCATGTCAGGATGATACACAATCTCAGCTCAAGTGAAGACAGAGGCAATCACACTCAAGGGCAACAACATAGCTCCCGATCATCTAGGACACAACAAAGCTCCTTCACACCACCAGCTCCAAGAGGCAGAGGGGACGAAGCTTTGGAGGAAGATTCAGCTCACAACCAAGAAGGTTGTTCTGCTGGTCTTACCCTGAGTATGGAGTGTACTTTCGCAAGTCTTACCCGACAAAGGAAAAGACTCTCAAGGATATGCTGGTTTGTGGGATTCAAGGTAAAGCTAATGAAAAATCAAAGACTCTGTTTCCAGAAATGCTTACTAACAGTGGATCCTTAAAAATCCAGTTTTATTATCAGGTTAAGTCATTACCTGCATCTAGAGTTCTTTCTATCCTAGTTCAAGAACTTGACCTACACTAGCCATCTTTTATCCCTCTTTGAGTTCACTGGATTGCTACATGTAAGTCAGTGACCAAGTCTTGATGTCCGAGAAGTAACGGCGATCCGAATAGATTAATACCCAGCTGGGGATCTCCAACCACACGACATATGTAGCACATAACCCTTGCATATGTCAACTCGCCACCGGGTTTCTCAAGACCAGACCAGGTTCACGCCAAACGAGGGCACAGATACACCACCGTCCAGCCTCTTGCCACGGAGGGTACACGCTACTCTTGCCATCTCTCCACTCCCATTGTGTGGTGGCCTTTCTAGTATTGGTCCGACCAAGGCAAAGCTTACCCATGATGAGGCATGTGGCCAGTTAAAAGGTCATCGATCATCAAGCCTACATCGACACGGTCCTTAATTGACTCAGACAGAGACACTACACCGAGACTACCTTCTCGTGCAAGTCACCCGCTTGGTTTTGTCTTTATCATTTACAACCCAAAGTTTGGTACCTGTCAGAGGTACATCTTTTCCGATGTTGAACCCATCATGGCCATGATGGATTCACCATCAAGTCTTTTCTTTGAAAACTTCCCATCCCATATGAAGCATCATCTTTGTTTAAAACAAAACATTTTGTTTTCTAAGGCAAGACTAAGCATCAGAAAACTTTGAAGTAAAACAGGTATCAAGGAATGGTAAACAGTTCTAAGGAAGGAAATGCAGCAATTGTTTATCACTCAAGTCCTATCACCTAATGCACCATTTCAAGTGATAAAGAGTTTGAAATAACAAGGAAAGGGTAAATGCACCGGGGCTTGCCTTGTGTTGTAGGAGGCTCAGGATCTGTTCCACAAATATCAAAGTAGAAGTTGTTCTCGACAGGTGGAATTTTAGCTTGTGGGGCAGTTTCTTCTTCGACTACCACTTCTTCTTCGCTTTCTATACATAACAATACATATACATGAATGCTCATGTGATGCTATGAATATGCAGTTACAATAGAAACACACTAAGTTGTATCTTGAATACAACTTTCCTTCACGGTGCCCACTAGTCACTAGAGTTTCCTAGTTTAGTGCTCTATTAGGGTTATGTATTTAAATCCTAGAAAGCTAGTTTCTTGGGTTTGGGATCAAACAATATCCAAAGCATGCTAAACTTTACCCAAGGATTTTAATCATCATATTAAGATTACCCAAAAGGTTTTACTATTTTTGGAGCTACCAATTTAATTCTAAAATCCTAAAAGGCTAGGTTTAGGCATCTTTAAGTGCTAAATAATTCCTGGTTGGGACTAAAATCTTGGAACTATTTTTATTAAATACTAGAGGAATTTAGGAGTCTAGTAAAATTGGTCCAATAATTTTATAATTTTTCTAGAATTTCCTATGAATTTCTAAGCCTGGCAGAAAAAAGAAAAACGAAAAGAATGAACAGTGTTGGCTGAAACTAGCCTGACTCGGCCCAAGACCAGGCAAAAACACGCCCGCGCTGGTGGTTTTGCGCAGAGGCCCCTGGTCTTTCAAATAACTGGTAAAGAAGTCGCGGCACAATTCCCTTGTCTCTCTTACAATCGCACTTAAACCCCTCGATTTCTGTTTCTTCGCAAGGTCAAGTCCCCGACGGTGAACGGCGGTGTGCGCGCTCCGGCGAGCTTGCACCGGTCACAACACCTAACCATTCATGCCCTAAGTTAGTCTACGCCTAATTCCACCCTTGGCGATCCTAATCCATCCCTCAATTGAACTAGTCCGGCCCGGAGTTCTTCTGCCCACGACGACGGCGAGACCCGAGGGAAAACCGAGGTGTTCTCGATGATTCAGCGCGGTCTAGTTTAATCAGTCGGGCCTACGAGCAACATGAGACTCAAAGGAAGCTAGAACACAAAGCAGAGAAGTATGAATCAACCTGTGGATGGCTGGCCATGGTGGGATGCTAACGGCTGCGATTTTGGCCGATTTGGGGGAACAATAGAATTGGGGCGCTACGGTTGCTAATCGGGGGCGAGGGCTGGTGCTCTGGTTTCATAACAACCTAGCGGAGCTAACGATGCACTAAATTTCTAGCCACCGAGAGCGGTGGCTTCGAATTTTGGAGAAGAAAGCTGGCGGCCGAAGAGAGAGGTGAGTCACCTGCGCGAGCTACCGTGGCGTTCACCGGGGCAACGTTACAGGCAATGGGCAGGCTTACAATGATGGTTTACTACGACGTGGTAAAGCTTTGAAGCACGTGCCAACCGAGCAGCAGGCGGCAGACTCTGGCGAGGTCACCTGAACCGGCCGCAGGGCAAGTGGGTACGGCGACTGGGCGGTAACAGTGCCCCAAGTTCATCCAGCCGCACAATCTTTTCACCCGCGACCGTTATCCGCACACCAGAGAGCACAAATCACAGCGCCGGCAAGGATCACTGCGCGGGATCACCGATGGTGAGATACACTGAACCTGGCGATCTGATTCAGTCACTGTACCATCACGCTAGTCATCAGTTATTCTGACAGAGCGATTTGTAGTGCTTTGTTCTTTAATTTTGTGTAACAACTCCCTAATCCGTCTGTAACAAAGTTAATCTCCTATAATCTAGCTTTGATTTTGTTACAGCAACTACAACCAAAAATCCACTGGATCACACATGAATTCGCCCCCAAAGTTTATCAGAGTTCACTGTCAGCCAGGTTTTACTCTTTAGGGGTGACTGACAGTCCAACTTCATGTCCATTTATCTCCAATTTTTGTACAACACCAATGCTTAGTCACTTAATCAAAGTTGTACTCCTATCATGGCTCAACAAGTTTGATGCATTGACCTAGGGAAAAATCCTCATGGATTAAGAAATATAAGGCTCCAAAGTCAGCTTAATCTCACTGAAATTTCAGAGTTAGCCACATAGGTGTTCTTGGGACTTTTTGCAATTAAGTCCAAATTGTTCCACACTACTTGAAAATCCTCCAATGTATAAGTTGCTTGGTTTTTTATGTTCTACCACTTTGATATATACATTTTTGTCCAAAAGTGTATAGAATTGAAATCACCCCTAGGGTACAAGTTAGGGTTTTCTAGGGTTTCTTTTAGGGTTTTGAGCACTTTAGGGTTTTTGTGCCACTCAAATCCATCAACTTGATCACTTATGAATATTTACAATGACTTTTGAGGTATTACATATTTTGGCTTCACTTTTACCCATATGCAATCTCAGGGTTAAGTACCCTACCCTAGGGTTAATAATACTTCAAGCCACCACATCACACTTGTTTTGAAGTTTTACCTAGTGAATTCATTCTAGGTGTAACAAACAAAATGAAATGTCAATGCATATGATGCCATGCTCAAATTTTAGTGCCAGTAACACCAGGGGTGTTACATCCTCCCCCCATAAAAGAATCTCGTCCCGAGATTTAAGGTCCTAGCTAGGGTAATCCCTACCAAAAAACAGACTGCTCCACTTCTATATTCTTCCGTAATTACTGCACTTTCTCTCAACAACCACCTCACGGCCCCACCTCCCCACGATTTCCCCTCCTCCCAGCTCACCAAGATCCTACCTCCAATCTTTTTTCTAGCCTTCAAGTAATCGAGGAACCCTTGATGCCACCGCTAGCGCCAGCTATCGTGCCCCCCGTGATGCCCAGCGTGTAGGACGCCACGCCGCCTAGACGCCATGGACGCCAGGACCCCGCTACCCTATCCTTCTGGACCTCAGTGGCCAACGCTCGCCGCAACCTGGCTGAGTACTGCCTAATCAGAATCCTTTGCCCTCTCACATGTTTTATTGCTAGTGTCATATGGATTAGTACCAAATGGTTTTCATATTTTATCTAGCAATCGCTTTTGAACTTTGGATTCATCTGATCTAATCATCTTTTGAGATTTATGTTTTTTTGATTGGGTAATGACAAGTGGAAAGAAGTTAGATCCAATTCTTGAGCTCACTAGTATTTCATATTGTGAGCTGTAGAACAGAAACCTTCACATTATGCATGCATGCCTTGAATTATTGATCCTATATACCAGATGCTCCTGTAGGCATTTGAGATTACTTTCAAAATTCCTAGGTCCGCTAGATTGTAGCATAACTTATTTTTTTGTAGGGTCCTTTTTTCCTATGCATGGATACATTTGTGCTATCTATTTTATCTTGCCATCCATAACATGATCAAGCTGAAATGGTTGAACATCAATGTTTTGATGTTATTTTAGCTATTCAACATCACCATTTCTGTTCATGATGGGGTTATAACCTAAATAGTGAATGTGTGCCTAGTTGCATATATATTGCTCTAGTATACCTTCTTTAGATAGTTTTTTTGATATAATACCTAGGTCCACCCCTGCATCTGGTGGTTGTTGATCCGGTGACCACCCCACGGCCACTCCATCAGAAGACTAAGATGGCTCCAGGGAAGAGGTCCACATGGACCTCACAGAAACCCGAAGGTAATTTACTCTTTATGGCAATACCTTCTTAATTTATTTTGTTTCAGTATTGTATGCCTTTATTTTACTTTGTGTTAGATTAACAGAACATGTGCCAACTGATTACGAGAAAATAAGGGCTATGAATATGATCAAGAACAATCAATTGTTTCAACGGCTAGGCCTTGGACAATTGAAATCACTAGTGACTGCTACAGCTGCAAATAACAAAGAAGACTGTCCTCAGCAATCAGGGAATTTATATGATGGTGAAAACACTGACAACTCTAATGAAGAGGTCACTACAGTACTTATTAATTCCTAGTTTCTCAATTATCTATCTTTAGTTTTGGGTTCACAATGAATTTGATGTGCATATCCTTATTGTATTCTACACATTTAGGAATCCCAATGTCGTAACGATGGTCGTGCCAACATATCCAATGATGGTGATCAAATCTCAACAAAAGTAACAAGAGGAAATAAAAGAATTGTGGCACCTGCGCAGGAGCGAACAATTAGAGTCACTAGGCAAAGAATTGCTGAAATAAACCAAGAAAATGGCCACAACCTGTCTGTTCATAAACAACTCAGTTCATGTCCTGCTACAAACCATGATTCGATCGAAACTCTTGTTGTTCCTACACAACCTAGTGCAAATACCACCATAGACAATAACCCAACACATAACATAGATAATGCTATAGAGCCTAATTCTCTGATACAGGAGGAGAGTGTTAACCACAATGCAGTTGAAGGTAACTAAACATTTTAACTATTTAGACATCAAACTATCCTTGAGCAAATAACTTTTATATTTTCCAGCATTAGTTTAGGTAACTAGTATAACTTAAATTTGAACAAAATTACTCATATGTTTTAGTATGATTTATGGCAACTAATTATTAGTTATATGTAGCATCACACATATCAACAACTTTTTGTCTCCTGACCAGGAACAATAGATATCATACCAAGGAGAAAAAGTATGGGCAAACAACTTGAATTGTTAAGCAGAGGACTAGGAATGAAGATTCCAATCCAAATTACTGAAGGGAGCACATAATGTTATTGGTATCAAATGGGTTATGAAACAAGCATAATGAAGATGGTTTGGTAGTAAGAAACAAGGCAAGACTAGTGGCACAAGGTTATACTCAAGTAGAAGGATTGGAATTCGGTGAGACATTTGCTCCCGTAGCAAGATTCGAAGCTATTCGAATTCTTCTTGATTATGCTTGTGCTCATAATATCAAGGTCTACCAAATGGATGTAAAGAGTGCCTTCTTAAATGGTAAGATTAGTGAACTAGTGTATGTGGAACAACCTCCCGGATTTGAGGACACCAAAAGACCTAACCACGCGCTTGGTATGAAAGGCTTATTTGGGATTTCTTGCTTTCCAAAGACTTCAAAATTGGGAAAGTTGACACTACTCTATTCACTAAAAGAATTGGTAAAGATTTATTCGTTTGTCAAATTTATGTTGATGATATTATTTTTGGTTCAACTAATGAGTCATTTTGTGAGGAGTTTGGCAAAATGATGTCAAAGGAATCCAAAATGTCTATGATTGGAGAATTGAGCTTCTTCCTTGGTCTTCAAATTAAGCAATTGAAAGATGGAGTCTTTGTGAGTCAATCTAAATATTTGAAGGACATGCTCAAAAAGTTTGGATTAGAAAATGCAAAGCCTATCAAGACTCCTATGGCAACAAATGGTCATCTTGACTTCGATGAGGGAGGTACAATTGTTGATCAAAAACTTTTCGTTCAATAATTGGTAGTTTGCTTCATTTTACCGCATCTAGGCCTGATGTTATGTTTAGTGTTTGCATGTGTGCTAGGTTTCAAGCATCACCTAGAGAGGTTCATTTGAAGGCCGCCAAAATAATTCTAAGATATTTGAAGCATACCACCAATATTGGTCTATGGTATCCCAAAAGTGCTCAATTTGAATTGATTGGTTATTCGGATTCGAACTATGCAGGTTGCAAGGTTTATAGGAAGAACACGTCCAGATGTTGTCAATTTCTTGGGAGGTCTCTTATTTCTTGGTCTTCTAAGAAACAAAACTTGGTCGCTCTCTCTACCACCGAGGCGGAATATATATCGGCTGATAATTGTTGTGCTCAATTATTGTGGATGAAACAAACTCTATTGGATTATGGGATTTCATTCAGAAATGTGCCTTTTATGTGTGATAATGAGAGTGCGGTAAAATTAGCTACAAATCCAGTCCAACACTCAAGAACGAAGCATGTTGATAAAAGGCATCACTTCTTAAGAGACCATGTTGGAAAAGGAGATATCTCTATTTATTCTATTGGCACGGATGATCAATTGGCGGATATATTTACAAAGTCGTTGAATGAAACAATGTTTTGCAAGTTGAGAAGTGAAATGAATGTGATAGATCTCTCAAACGTTGCTTGAAGTTGAGTACACATGTGTTAATATTACATTTGAGCTCTAAAGTGTGCTCTCTAAGCTATTTATTGCTTATTTTGATGAATTTTTTATCTTTATGTGATCGAAATTATTTTATGTGCCAAGTTTGGTCACTCAAGTATATTATGTGTATATGCATGTATACTAACCCTTGGATTGGTCAAATGTTCACTTTTGAGCAATGAACCATGTTTGAAATTCGAATTCAGAAAATGGACTGAAATTGGAAATTTGAGTGTCAGGCCGCGGACCATCCGGGCTGTGCCCACGGACCGTCCGCGGTATCAGTTTCTGGATAGTTCGGATGACAGGACAAACTGTCCAGGATTTCTAGAACACGGACCGTCCGGTGCCCCGGCGCGGACCATCCGCGACAGGCAAATATATCGGGCAGAGGCAGAAAAGGGTGTCATTTTCTCCACTTGTGATTCCTCTCTCACACTCCACAAGCCAAAGTTGATTCTTATCGTTTGTGAGCGGACTGTGAACCGAAATTTGCGCACAGACTGTCCGGGAGATCTCTTGGGATTCAATCAACATGTCTTCATCTCGTGGTTTTGGTAGTCTGAAGATGAAGATAGCATGGTGATTTCTATCCAAGCGTCGTCGCACGGATAACATAGACTATAATCTTGCCACTGATTCAGAGGCCCAATCCTCAGCTAGGGGCAGTGTCTCTTTAGATACTGAAGATGCGCCTCACACTCACCCTGATTGTCCTATTGACGTCACAGGATAGACATATCCAAAGATGACATTTTCTATGGCTGAGTATTCCTACAGAAGAACTGTTGACCAGTTTTCTCTTCCATGCGACACAAACATTCAATATTTTCATACTCAATTGCAGTTTGATGTCTTCTGGGAACTCTCATGGACACTAAGTTCCATAAGCATTAGGTGATTGACTGGGATTATATGCAGGGTCAGACAGTCATGGAAGACTTAATTGCTAAATTTCAGGCATGTGGTTTCTATGAATTCATGGGGCAGAGGACTGATTTCAATAAACTGAAAGTTAAGTAGTTTCTTTCCACTGCTGAAATAAATATTGAAGATTAGTTGATTGTGTGCATGACATGATTTAAGAGATTTGTGGCTACTTTTGCTAAGTTTGCCACTACAAACAATCTGGACTATGGTGTGATCTCACATGGGGTAGATATCTATACTGAGGATCAGTTTGAGGACTATGCTCAGCATTATGAACCTGTCAGGCTAGGTATCCCTAGGCGATTTGGAGAGACTCCAGGATTGAGGCATTATCCTGTTGTTATCAACAAGATTGTCACTTGTCAGGGTCACTATTCTTCCCAAAAGTGGGGACAAAATCAAGATTAGAGACAAATTCTGGAACATTATTGATCATATGATGAAGAGGAAGTTATGAATGTGGTTCTATTTATGCTGCGACAGCTCAATGATCTTAAGATGGATAAAAATCAGAATTTAGCCTATGCTCCATATATTATGGCTCCGATCAAGGCTAAAACCAGATTTGAGGGGTGGTGTGAGACAGCTCACACTTCTTTTAGGCCTTTCAAGAATGAGATTCGTTTTCTAACCAGACCTCTCACCCCCTTTCCTAATGATGAGGGAGTCCCTGCAGATGACTATGCCGCTTAGCCTGAGACAAATCCAGCTCAGCAGATGCCGCCTCCTCCACCACTTCATCAGCAAGGATAGTACTGGCAGCCCGCCCCCAGTTACTCTGATCCTTACTTTCAGCAAATGCAGCATGGGCTCCAAACTCATATGGATGGAAGGTTTCAAGGCATGATGACGCATGGGGATGGCCGCTTTGATGCTATGCAATCTCACTTTGATGGCCAATATTCTGCTCTGAACAATAGATTCACTGATGTTAATACTCAACTTGATGGGGTACATTCTCAGTTTGCTGATCTCCACACTCATATTCAAGATATTATGCATGATCCCATCATGAGCAGAATGAACAATATGCAACAGAGCTTTCAGGACAATATGGGTGCTCTGTCTAGTCAATTTAAGACTCTGTCTACAAGTGACAGCATTCATTCACTTGATGAGAGGCAGCAGCAGCTTCAGAATGACTTCAGCCAATTCACTTCCATATTTGATAGCTTCAGCTCTCATTACTATAGCATGTATCCGCGTCCTCCACCTAGTGCGCAGTGAAGCCCTCCTTTCTGAAAATTGATGCCAAAGGGGGGGAGAGATGAAGATGGGAAGATCAATCAGGGGGAGCTCACGTGTAGACATTCAAACATTTATGTATGCATGTTTATTATGTGTATGTTTTATATTGCTGAGTTGATGAACTATGTTATTTCGAACTATGTTTAACTTTTAAGGTTCTATTAGTTCGAAATCTTGTGAACTTGTATTGGTTAATCGAGGTGTTATTTCTCTTGCTACGTCTATGTCTCATATTACTATACTTGTATACCTCGATAACCATGATTGTAGGAAGATCTCCACCAAAACACTGATATATTATGTGTGTGAATTCTTCAACTGGATATATCATGCACACATGTAGGGGAGCCATTCCTACACTTTGAGTTTTCTGTGCTGACTTATCAACATTTCATATGAACTTTAAATCAAGATAAGTCACTCAAAACTCATCTCAAATCTTTTTATACCCAGTATGTAAGGAAGGTTTGAAAAACAAAATCTACTTTCTATGAAATATGCAGTGTTGTCATCAATTACCATAAAGGGGAAGTGATGAGGACATCACTTCTATACATACAATGAATGGACCGATAACACGATCGCGTGCACGACAGCTAAATCTCCAGGTATGTTCTACCCTAGTCAACTGTGTTTCAAAGCTTACGCTTGGGGCCATGGATGTTTTGATGATTAGGAACATTGGAGAGAGCCAGCAAGGACTTGGGAAAGGCCAAGGTGTTGAGGAGGAGGAGCAAGGGCGCCCACAACAGGAAGCAGACCAAGTCCGACTCGGATACGACTCCATCTCGGGGTCTAGGACGCCCAAGATGCATCTGGACTCCGATTATGACGAACTTGATATGGTTCGAAAGATAAAGAGATTATCTAACTAACCCAACTGGTTCCACCTTAAAATTCATTCGGAGTCAATGGGAATCGTCAAAACAATTCAGCATTCAGATTCTATTTCAGTGCTGCGACACCGTCTGTTGGGCCATTGGGTCGTGTATCACGTCGGAGCCCATTAGGGGCGAGTCTAGGGGTCACGCATGCCCTAATACTCTATTTATTCAGCAGCCGCCGCCACATTAGGTTCAGGTTTTGCTTAGATCAATTCTGTCATTGAACAGTGTCGCCGTCATCGGTTTGTGAGACCCCATCCCGTGATCAATAGAATTTTGGTTGTGTTTCTTTCATGTTCTTGCTTGTGTTCTTGATTGCGCTTGCAGGGATAAGCCTTCGTGGCGAGGTCATTCATGTGTCACGGGTGATAACCAACGGAGCCGTGGTGTAGTGATTGCGAGGAACCATTCGCTCGAAGCCTTGGATCATCAACATCACGATCTCCATTCAATCAAATTATCGCATCTCACGGAAGATCGGGCCGCATCTACTATCAATTGGTATCAGATTTCCAGGTTACCCGTGAGGTATAATCCTACCTTTAGATTAGTTTTGTTTCATCCCATAGTCCACAAAAAGCCAAAAAAATAATTACGATCAGTTTATTCTGACCTAAAACCATCGCCTTAGCCTTTGCACAATTCAGTTTTAGAGTCCGCAGTTCTGAGTTCGTGTTCTAGGTTGAGTTTGGTTGCTGGTTTAGATTTGTTTTGGTTCAGTTTGATTCTGTCCATCCACTTCCATCCTACAAAACTGACCCTATCCACAAAATATATCATATCTCTACAATCGACCCTATCCACAAAATAGATCCTATCTCTAAAACCGACCCTATCCACAAAACCGAACCCCCCACCCTTCCAACACCTCGCCAGAAACCCTGATTCGGAGTCCAAACTTAAAACAGCCGTAACTTTCGCCTCGGAACTCGAATCGGACCCATTGTTTTTTCAAATCGCACAGAATTAAATTTCGCATCCGATTCTTTCCGGCTTTGCCGAATTCGCTGTTTTTAAAATTCTCAAATTCGGCTTGGAAATAGGACTTCTCATTTTCCAAACATTTATTCTGATTTTAGGGCAAACTTGTAGAAATTCCAAAGGACGCGTCATTGCACAAAAAAATCTGAAACTTGGTGTGTTTTCTTCTTATGTGCTGCTGCAAAAGAGAAAAATATAAAAAAAAATATTTGAAAAACATCGCAAAAAAAAGAAAAAAAAGAAAAGAAAAGAAAAGAGTAGCACATAAACAGAAACGCTAGTGTTCTGTGCACCTCTGTGATTATTTTGCCCCAAGCCTGTTTCTTTCTGCACCTAGATACTTGTACCTCCTTTCTTGTGCCTTGGTCCAACTGTTCTATTACATTTTCTAGGCCAGCAACTAGGACGAGTACTTGGAACACTTATTCAGCATTGTTATATGTTACTGACTTGTGTGCCACATATATATATTTAGTCAGCCTTCCCATAGCTCGAGCTTTCTCTCGAGCAGAACAGGTACTCCTTTGCAATCACACCCACGCTCGTTGGACAGTCACACCGGTCACCGTTTGCCACCTGCAGTGCTGGTAAGAACCTTGTAAGAGCGGGGTAAGACGCTTCATAATTTGTATTCCACCACCTCCCCACCACCCTGAGAGATAGTTGTAGGGTTCACATTGTTTGTTGCCTTTTTGTCTCTGTTTTGTGCTAACAATGACAAGACCAAAGAATCAAATGGACAAGGACAAGGGGCCTAAGCTTAACGACGATGAGTGTGTCTCTCAGATGGAATTGAAGGAGATGATGCGCGCGATGACTGAAGCTTTTAAAAAATACCAGGACTCTACGGCGACATCCTATGATCAGCTTGATCGACGAGTTGCTGAACTTGTTACACGCATGGATGTACTGGAGGCTCGTCCCCCACCACCAACTCCAACCTCAGCACACTCTCCTGTGGACGACGACGACGATGACGATGATGTTTATGCACCGCTGCCACAATGCCTTGCACGTAATCGACAAGGTATGAGATGTAATGGTAGACGTTGTCATCATAATCCTCAACCAGACCATGATCCATTTGCTAAGATTAAGTTCTCTATTATACCGTTCATGGGTTCTTATGATGCTAAAGCTTACTTAGACTGGGAGATGATGGTAGAACAAAAATTTAATTCCCATCTTATTCCTGAGCAGCATAGGGTTAGACAAGCCACTAGTGAATTTAGAGATTTTGCTATCATTTGGTGGAATGAACTTGTTAACACACGTGCTGCACCACAAACATGGAATGCGTTAAAAGAGGAGATGCAAGCTCGCTTTGTTCCCCCTTCTTATAGATGTGATCTTCGAAAAAAATTGGAACGCTTAGATCAGGGAGACATGTCGGTACAGGAATACTACCAAGAGCTTCAGAAAGGTATGCTACGATGTGGGGTAGTTGAGGATCCAGAGGATCAAATGGTTAGGTTTTATGGGGGATTAAGGCGGGAGATTCAGGATATTGTTGATTATAAAGAATATCATTCTATACAACGCTTGTTCCATCTTTCTATGTTGGTAGAAAAAGAATTACAGGGTCATCAACAGCGGAGGAGCAGCACTTTCGCTCCATGCCAACCACCGGCGCCAGCCAAGGCGTCATCATCTTCGGGCGTACGGACGTCCACATCTTTCGTTGTTCCTTCGGGTGTTGCAGCAAAACCTGCTACGACCACCTCTTCCATAGGTCGCTCCTCCGACATCAAGTGCCACCGCTGCTAGGGACTTGGCCATATTCAGCGAGATTGCCCCAGCAAACGGGCATACATTGCTACTGGTGATGGTGGGTATGTTAGTGCTTCTGATGTTGAAGATGAAGATACTGTTGGAGCTAACATTGCAGAGACTTATGATGGTGATGAAGAGGTTCTTGGTACAATAGCGACCGAGACCTATAAGGCCTTGATTGTGCAACAAGCTTTCAGTACCACGGCTAGTGACGACGACAACAGACAGCGCCACAACCTCTTCAACATGTTCCTCATCGTCAAGGGCTACCGTGTACATACCATCATTGATGGTGGTAGCTGCAACAACTTGGTGAACGTTGAGGTGGTCAAGAAGCTTGGCTTGACCACACGAGAGCATCCCCACCCTTATCACATTCAATGGTTTAACAACAACGGTAAGTTCAAGGTAACAAAAACAGCAAGGGTGCATTTTTCTATTGGCTCTTACCATGACTTTGCTGATTTCGATGTGGTGACTATGGATGCTTGCTCTCTTTTACTGGGACGTCCTTGGGAGTTTGATACCGATGCTATTCACCATGGTAGATCTAATAAATATACTTTCATGCATAAGGGAAAGAAAATTGTGTTGCTTCCTATGACTCCCACTGAAATTGTCCACTTTGAACATGAGAAAAAAGACTAATGCTAAGCAAAAAGGTGTTTTGAACTCTGAAAATCAGCAACCTATTAAGTTAAAAACTCCTACTTTGCTAGCCACTAAATCTGATCTTGATGAGTTACATGCCTCTGTTGGACTTTGTTATGCCTTAGTGTGCAAAATGCTTTCTATTCCATTAATGATACGTCTATTGCTTTGCCACCTGCTATTGCTAACCTTTTGCAAGAGTATATGGATGTGTTTCCCTCTGAGATACCCCCTGGATTGCCACCTGTGCGAGGCATTGAGCACAAGATTGATTTAATTCCAGGGGCGAGCTTGCCCAACCGTGCTGCCTACAGGACCAACCTCGAGGAGACTAAGGAGATTCAGTGCCAGGTCCAGGACCTTCTGGACCGCGGGTACATTCGTGAGAGCTTTAGTCCTTGTTCTGTTCCTGTTCTTTTGGTTCCTAAGAAAGATGGCACTTGGTGCATGTGTGTTGATTGTAGAGCCATTAATAACATCACAATTCGGTACAGATATCCTATTCCTAGATTGGATGACATGCTTGATGAATTAAGTTGTTCTATTGTTTTCTCTAAAATTGACTTACGTAGTGGATACCATCGGATTCGTATATCTTTAGGTGATGAATGGAAAACTGCATTTAAAACTAAGTTCGGTCTTTATGAGTGGTTAGTCATGCCTTTTGGGTTAACTAATGCGCCTAGCACTTTCATGAGATTGATGAACGAGGTTTTATGTGCTTTCATTGGTAAATTTGTGGTGGTATATTTTGATGATATTCTTATCTATAGTAAGTCTCATGATGATCATATTGAACATTTATGTGTTGTTTTTGATGTTTTGCGTGATGCACATTTATTTGGTAACCTTGAGAAGTGCACCTTCAGCACCGATCGTGTGTCTTTTCTTGGATATGTTGTGACATCGCAGGGCATTGAGATGGATGAGGCAAAAATTGTTGCCATCACGAGCTGGCCACTTCCCACCACGGTCACGCAGGTTCGAAGTTTTCTTGGTCTTGCAGGATTCTACAGGCGATTTGTGCGGGATTTCAGCACCATTGCAGCACCTCTCCACGAGTTGACAAAGAATGGAGTGTCGTTTCGTTGGGGACCATCACAACAACAAGCTTTTGATGCCCTCGAGTCGAAGCTCACACAAGCACCACTGCTGCAACTTCCTGATTTTGACAGGACATTCGAGCTCGAGTGTGATGCGAGCGGCATTGGGATTGGAGGAGTGCTCATTCAAGGATGTAAACCTGTTGCTTTCTTTAGTCAAAAATTGCATGGTCCAACTCTAAATTATTCTACATATGACAAAGAATTATATGCTTTAGTACGAGTTTTGCAAACTTGGCAACATTATCTATGGTCTAAAGAATTTGTCATACATTCGGATCATGAATCTTTGAAGTATCTTAAGGGACAATCTAATCTAAACAAACGACATGCTAAATGGATTGAATTCATAGAATCATTTCCTTACATTATTAAACATAAAAAGGAAAGGATAATGTGATTGCTGATCCTTTATCTAGACGTTATACTATGATGTCCCAACTTAATCATAAAATCTTTGGTTTGGAGACTATAAAGGAATTATATGCTGCTGATTTGGACTTCAAACATGCTTTTGAAAATTGCATAGAGGGAAGAACGTGGCAAAAATTTATGCTGCGTGAAGGCCTTCTCTACCGTTCTAACAAGTTGTGTGTTCCAGCTAGCTCCGTTCGTCTTCTACTCTTGCAGGAAGCACATGGAGGTGGCTTGATGGGACATTTTGGTGTTAAGAAGACCGAGGATGTGTTGTTTACTCATTTCTATTGGCCTCGGATGTGGCGTGATGTTGAGCGCTATGTCTCTCTCGTTGCACCACGTGCAACAAAGCTAAGTCCCGACTTAACACCCATGGTCTTTATTTGCCTCTTCCTGTTCCTCGTGCACCTTGGGAGGATATTTCTATGGATTTTGTTTTGGGATTGCCTAGAACAAAGAGGGGGAGTGATAGTGTTTTTGTCGTTGTAGATCGTTTTTCAAAGATGGCACATTTTATACCATGTCACAAAACTGATAATGCTTCACATGTTGTTGATTTGTTCTTCACTGAGATTGTGCATTTGCATGGTGTGCCAAATACTATTGTTTCTGATAGGGATGCCTAGTTTTTAAGTCGATTTTGGAGAACCTTGTGGTTTAAATTGGGAACAAAGTTGTTGTTTTCTACTACTTGTCATCCCCAAACTAACGAGCAAATAGAGGTTGTTAATCGTACTTTATCTACCATGTTGCGGGCTATTTTGAAGGATAATTTGAGGTTGTGGGAGGAATGTTTGCCACATATTGAGTTTGCTTATAATAGATCAATTCATTCCACAACCAATCTTAGTCCATTTATGGTAGTATATGGTTTTAATCCTCGTGCTCCAATTGATTTGCTACCTTTACCAACTTCTGAAATAGTGAACTTCGATGCTACACAACATTCTGAATTCATTCTTAAGTTACATGAAACAACTAAGTTGCAAATTGAAAAGATGAATGAAAAGTATCGTATTGCTGCTAATAAAGGCAGGAAGGAAATGAAATTGGAACCTGGTGACTTGGTGCGGGTTCATTTGAGAAAGGATAGGTTTCCTGATTTGAGAAAGTCTAAACTTATTCCATGAGCTGTTGGTCCTTATAAAGTTCATGCAAAAATTAATGATAATGCATATACACTTGAGTTGCCTCCAGATTTTGGGGTTAGTCCCACCTTTAACATTTCAGATTTGAAGCCATATATGGGTGACGAAGATGAGATCGAGTCGAGGACAACTCCAATTCAAGAGGGGGAGGATGATGAGGACATCACTTCTATACATACAATGAATGGATCGATAACACGATCGCATGCACGAAAGCTAAATCTCCAGGTATGTTCTACCCTAGTCAATTGTGTTTCAGAGCTTACGCTTGGGGCTATGGATGTTTTGATGATTAGGAACCTTGGAGAGAACCAGCAAGTACTTGGGAAAGGCCAAGGTGTTGAGGAGGAGCAGCAAGGGCGTCCACAACAGGAAGCAGATCAAGTCTGACTCGGCTGCGACTCCATCTCGGGGTCTAGGACCAGTCTGCACTAAAATGGACGCCCAAGATCCATCCGGACTTCGATTGCGATGAACTTGATATGGTTCGAAAGATAAAGAGATTATCTAACCAACCCAACTGGTTCCACCTTAAAATTCATCCGGAGTCAACAGGAATCATCGAAACAATTCAGCCTTCAGATTCTGTTTTGGTGTTGCGACACCGTCTGTTGGGCCATTGGGCCGTGTATCGCGTCGGAGCCCATTAGGGGCGAGTCTAGGGGTCACGCATGCCCTAATACTCTATTTATTCAGCAGTCGCCACCACATTAGGTTCAGGTTTTGCTTAGATCAATTCTGTCATCGAACAGTGTCACCGTCATCGGTTTGTGAGACCCCATCCCGTGATCAATAGAATTTTGGTTGCATTTCTTTTCTGTTCTTGCTTGCGTTCTTGATTGTGCTTGCAGGGATAAGCCTTCGTGGCAAGGTCAATCGTGTGTCACGGGTGATAACCAACGGAGCCGTGGTGTAGTGATTGCGAGGAACTGTTCGCTTGGAGCCTTGGATCATCAACGTCGAGATCTCCATTCAATCAAATTATCGCATCTCACGGAAGATCGGGCCGCGTCTACTATCAGGGAGATTGTGAATTAATGAAAATTGCTTGTGGACTAACATTTCTTGGAGAAAGAAGAATGCAGGATTGGACCACATGAAACAGGAAAGTCTTGGAGACTAAGAACCATTGGTTGTGGATCAAGTGAAGGCAAAGGCATAACATAGGTTTTATTTTTGCTGGTTGAAAGGGAATTAGGCTTACACCTATTTTCCTAATTGATTTTGGTGGTTGAATTGCCCTACACAAATAATTGGACTAACTAGTTTGCTCTAGTCTATAAGTTATACAGGTGCCAAAGGTTCACAAAAAGCCAATAAAAAGACCAACAAAAGGGTTCAACAAAAAGAGCAAAGGATAACCGAAGTGTGCCCTAGTCTGGCGCACCGGACTGTCCGGTGTGCCACCGGACAGTGTCCGGTGCACCAGGGGACTCCAAGCCAAACTCTTCACCTTCGGGAATTCTCAGAGGCGCTTCGCTATAATTCACTGGACTGTCCAGTGTACCACCGGACAGTGTCCGGTGCCCCAAGGGAGAGCGACTCTGAACTCGCCAGCTTCGGGAATCCGCTCCGCTATAATTCACCAGACTATCCGATGAATCACCGGACTGTCCGGTGTGTCAGCGGAGCAACGGCTACTTCGCGCGCAATGGTCACCTGCAGAGGCATTTAATGCGCGCCAGAGCGCGCAGAAGTCAGGCACGCGCGAGACGGCGCACCGGACAATCTACAGTACCTGTCCGGTGCACCACCGGACAGCCAGGCGACCCCACCAGTCAGAGCTCCAACGGTCGAACCCTAACGGCCGGGTAACGTGGCTGGCGCACCGGACTGTCCGGTGCGCCCGTCGACAGTAGCCTCCACCAACGGTCATGTTTGGTGGTTGGGGCTATAAATACCCCCAACCACCCCCACATTCAAGTCATCCAAGTTTTCACCTTCCAACTACTTACAAGAGCTCTAGCATTCAATTCTAGACACACCAAAGTGATCAAATCCTCTCCCAATTCCACACAAGGCTTTAGTGATTAGTGAGAGATACTTGTAGTGTTCTTTTGAGCTCTTGCACTTGGATTGCTTCTTTCTTTCATTCTTTCTTGCGAACAACTCAATTGTAACCGAGGCAAGAGACACCAACTGTGTGGTGGTCCTTGCGGGGAAGTTTGTTCCCGTTTGATTGAGAAGAGAAGCTCACTCGGTCCGAGGGACCGTTTGAGAGAGGGAAAGGGTTGAAAGAGACCCGGTTTTCGTGACCACCTCAATGGGGAGTAGGTTTGCAAGAACCGAACCTCGGTAAAACAAATCCTTGTGTCACACTCTTTATTCGCTTGCGATTTGTTTTGCACCCTCTCTCTCGGACTCATTTCTATTTCTAACGCTAACCCGGCTTGTAGTTGTGATTAAGTTTGTAAATTTCAGATTCGCCCTATTCACCCCCCCTCTAGGCGACTTTCAATTGGTATCGGATCCCAGTGCTTCATTAGAGCCTAACCGCTCGAAGTGAGGTCGGGAGATCACGCCAAGAAGGAGATGGAGACCAGCGACAAGCCCACTACAAGCCACGGGAAAGCTTCATCGGAAGAGTCCCGCAACAAGGGGAAGGGGAAGGAGAAGAAATCCTCTTCCCACAAGTCGCATCGGAGTAGCAACAAGAAAAAGAAGATGAGGAAGGTGGTCTACTACGAGACCGATACTTCATCACCTTCCACCTCCGGCTCCGACGCGCCATCCATTACCTCTAAGCGCCATGATCGCAAGAAGTTTAGTAAGATCCCCCTACGCTATCCTCGCATTCCTAAACATACACCTTTACTTTCTGTCCCATTAGGCAAACCACCAACGTTTGATGGTGAAGATTATGCTAGGTGGAGTGATTTGATGAGATTTCACCTAACCTCACTCCACAAAAATATATGGGATGTTGTTGAGTTTGGTGTATAGGTACCATCTGTAGGGGATGAAGATTATGATGAGGACGAAGTGGCCCAAATCCAACACTTCAACTCCCAAGCCTCAACTATACTACTCGCCTCTCTAAGTCGAGAGGAGTATAATAAGGTGCAAGGGTTGAAAGGTGCTAAGGAGATTTGGGACACGCTTAAGACCGTGCACGAAGGAGACGAGGTGACCAAAATCACCAGGCGGGAAACGATCGAGGGGGAGCTCGGTCGCTTCCGACTTCGCCAAGGGGAGGAGCCACAAGACATGTACAACCGACTCAAAACCTTGGTGAACCAAGTGCGCAACCTCGAGAGCAAAAAATGGGATGACCACGAAATGGTTAAGGTTATTCTAAGATCACTTGTTTTCCTTAACCCTACTCAAGTTCAATTAATTCGTGGCAATCCTAGATATACACTAATAACTCCCGAGGAAGTAATCGGGAATTTTGTGAGCTTTGAATTGATGATCAAAGGCTCAAAGAAGATCAACGAGCTTGATGGCCCCTCCACGTCCGAAGCACAACCGGTCGCATTCAAAGCGACGGAGGAGAAGAAGGAGGAGTGTACATCAAGTAGACAACCAATCGACGCCTCAAAGCTCGACAATGAGGAGATGGCGCTCATCATCAAGAGCTTCCGTCAAATCCTCAAGCAAAGGAGGGGGAAGGATTACAAACCCTGCTCCAAGAAAGTTTGCTACAAGTGTGGTAAGACCGATCATTTTATTGCAAAATGTCCTATTTCTAGTGACAGTGACAGGGGCAACTACAAGAAGGGGAGAAGAAAGGAGAAGAAGAAATATTACAAGAAGAAGGGCAGCGATGCCCATGTTTGCCGGGAGTGGGACTCCGACGAGAGCTCCACTGACTCCTCCTCCGACGAGGACGCCGCAAACATCGCCGTCACGAAGGGACTTCTCTTCCCCAACGTCGGCCACAAGTGCCTCATGGCAAAGGACGGCAAAAGGAAGAAGGTAAAATCAAGATCCTCCACTAAATATGAAACCTCTAGTGATGAGGATAATGCTAGCAATGAGGAGGATAACTTACGCGTTCTTTTTGCCAACCTAAACATGCAACAAAAAGAAAAATTAAATGAATTGATTAGTGCTATTCATGAGAAGGATGATCTCTTGGACACCCAAGAGGACTTCCTTATTAAAGAAAATAAGAAACATGTTAAGGTCAAAAATGCTTACGCTCTAGAAGTAGAAAAATGTGAAAAACTATCTAGTGAGCTAAGCACTTGCCATGAGATTATTGACAACCTTAGAAATGAGAATGCAAAATTAATTGCTAAGGTTGATTTAAATGCTTGTGATGTTTCAATTCACAATCTCAGAAATGATAATGATGATTTGCTTGCTAAGATTGAAGAATTAAACATTTCTCTTGCTAGTCTTAGGATTGAGAATGAAAAATTGCTTGCTGAGGCTAAAGAACTAGATGTTTGCAATGTTACAATTTCCAATCTTAGAGATAAAAATGATATATTGTGTGCTAAGATTGTTGAACTTAATTCTTGCAAACCCTCTACATCTACCACTGAGCATGTCACTATTTGCACTAGATATAGAGATGTTGATGTTAATGCTATACATGATCACCTTTCCATGATCAAACAACAAAATGATCATATAGCTAAATTAGATGCTAAAATTGCCGAGCATGAACTAGAAAATGAAAAATTTAAGTTTGCTCGTAGTATGCTTTATAATGGGAGACGCCCTGGCATTAAGGATGGCATTGGCTTCCAACAGGGAGGCAATGTCAAACTTAATGCCCCTCCTATGAAATTGTCCAACTTTGTTAAGGGCAAGGCTCCCATGCCTCAGGATAACGAGGGTTACATTTTGTACCCTGCCGGTTATCCCGAGAGCAAAATTAGGAGAATTCACTCTAGGAAGTCTCACCCTGGCCCTAATCATGCTTTTATGTATAAGGGTGAGACATCTAGTTCTAGGCAATCAGCCCATGCTAAATTGCCTAAGAAGAAAACTCCTAGTGCATCAAATGATCATAACATTTCATTTAAAACTTTTGATGCATCCTATGTTTTAACTAACAAATCCGGCAAGGTAGTTGCCAAGTATGTTGGGGGCAAGCACAAGGGGTCAAAGACATGTGTTTGGGTACCCAAAGTTCTTGTGTCTAATGCCAAAGGACCCAAAACCATTTGGGTACCTAAAGTCAAGAACTAAAATTGTTTTGTAGGTTTATGCATCCGGGGGCTCAAGTTGGATCATTGATAGCGGGTGCACAAACCACATGGCAGGGGAGAAGAAGATGTTCTCCTCCTATGAGAAAAACCAAGATCCCCAACGAGCTATCACATTCGGGGATGGAAATCAAGGTTTGGTCAAAGGATTGGGTAAAATTGCTATATCTCCTGACCATTCAATTTCTAATGTTTTTCTTGTAGATTCCTTAGATTACAATTTGCTTTCCGTATCTCAATTATGCAAAATGGGCTACAAATGTCTTTTCATAGATGTAGGTGTTACTGTCTTTAGAAGAAGTAATGATTCAATAGCATTTAAGGGAGTGTTAGAGGGTCAGCTATACTTAGTAGATTTTGATAAAGCTGAACTCGACACTTGCTTAATTGCTAAGACTAACATGGGTTGGCTCTGGCACCGCCGACAAGCCCATGTTGGGATGAAGAATCTTCATAAGCTTCTAAAGGGAGAGCACATTCTAGGACTAACGAATGTTCATTTTGAGAAAGACAGGATTTGTAGCGCATGCCAAGTAGGGAAGCAAGTTGGTGTTCATCATCCGCATAAGAACATCATGACGACTGACAGGCCAGTCGAGCTCCTACACATGGATTTATTTGGCCTGATCGCTTACATAAGCATCGGCGGGAGTAAGTACTGTCTAGTTATTGTGGATGATTATTCTCGCTTCACTTGGGTGTTCTTTTTGCAGGAAAAATCTCATACCCAAGAGACCTTAAAAGGATTCTTGAGACGGGCTCAAAACGAGTTCGGCTTAAGGATCAAGAAAATAAGAAGTGACAACGAGACGGAGTTCAAGAACTCTCAAATCGAAGGCTTTCTTGAGGAAGAGGGCATCAAGCATGAGTTCTCTTCTCCCTACACCCCACAACAAAATGGTGTAGTGGAGAGGAAGAATCGAAATCTATTGGACATGGCAAGAACCATGCTTGATGAGTACAAGACTTCGGATCGGTTTTGGGCCGAGGCGGTCAACACTGCCTGCTACGCCATCAACCGGTTGTATCTACACCGAATCCTCAAGAAGACATCATACGAACTCCTAACCGGTAAAAAGCCCAATATTTCATATTTTAGAGTCTTTGGTAGCAAATGCTTTATTCTTGTTAAAAGAGGTAGAAAATCCAAATTTGCTACTAAGACTGTAGAAGGCTTTTTACTAGGATATGATTCAAACACAAGGGCATATAGAGTCTTTAACAAGTCCTCAGGACTAGTTGAAGTTTCTTGTGACGTTGTGTTTGATGAAACTAACGGCTCTCAAGTAGAGCAAGTTGATCTTGATGAGATATGTGATGAAGAGGCTCCGTGCATCGCGCTAAGGAACATGTCCATTGGGGATGTGTGTCCTAAGGAATCCAAAGAGCCTCCAAATGCACAAGATCAACCATCCTCCTCCACGCAAGCATCTCCACCAACTCAGAATGAGGAAGAGGCTCAAGTTGATGAAGGAGAAGGTCAAGAAAATGAGCCACCTCAAGATGACGGCAATGATCAAGGGGGAGATGCAAATGATCAAGACAAGGAGGATGAAGAACCAAGGCTGCCACACCCAAGAGTCCACCAAGCAATCCAACGAGATCACCCCGTCGACACCATCCTCGGCGACATTGATAAGGGGGTAACCACTAGATCTCGTGTTGCACATTTTTGTGAGAATTACTCTTTTGTTTCCTCTATTGAGCCACACAGGGTAGAGGAAGCACTTCAAGATTCGGATTGGGTGGTGGCGATGCAAGAGGAGCTCAACAACTTCACTAGGAATGAGGTATGGCATTTGGTTCCACGTCCTAATCAAAATGTTGTAGGAACCAAGTGGGTGTTCCGCAACAAACAAGACGAGCATGGTGTGGTGACAAGGAACAAAGCCCGACTTGTGGCCAAGGGGTATTCACAAGTTGAAGGTTTGGATTTCGGTGAAACCTATGCACCCGTAGCTAGGCTTGAGTCAATTCACATATTACTTGCCTATGCTACTTACCATGGCTTTAAGCTTTATCAAATGGACGTGAAAAGTGCCTTCCTCAATGGACCAATCAAGGAAGAGGTCTATGTTGAGCAACCTCCCGGCTTTGAAGATAGTGAGTACCCTAACCATGTTTATAAACTCTCTAAGGCGCTTTATGGGCTCAAGCCCCAAGAGCATGGTATGAATGCCTTAGAGATTTCCTTATCACTAATGGATTCAAAGTCGGAAAGGCTGATCCTACACTCTTTACCAAAACACTTGAAAATGATTTGTTTGTATGCCAAATTTATGTTGATGATATTATATTTGGGTATACTAACGAATCTACATGTGAAGAGTTTAGTAGGATCATGACACAAAAATTCGAGATGTCAATGATGGGGGAGTTGAAGTACTTCTTGGGATTTCAAGTGAAGCAACTCCAAGAGGGCACCTTCCTAAGCCAAACAAAGTATACTCAAGATATTCTAAGCAAGTTTGGGATGAAGGATGCCAAACCCATCAAGACACCTATGGGAACCAATGGGCATCTCGACCTCGACACGAAAGGTAAATCCGTAGATCAAAAGGTATACCGGTCGATGATAGGCTCTTTACTCTATTTATGTGCATCTCGACCGGATATTATGCTTTCCGTATGCATGTGTGCAAGATTTCAAGCCGACCCTAAGGAAGCTCACCTTACGGCCGTAAAACGAATCTTGAGATATTTAGTTTATACTCCTAAGTTTGGGCTTTGGTATCCTAGGGGATCCACCTTTGATTTAATTGGTTATTCGGATGCCGATTGGGCGGGGTGTAAAATTAATCGAAAGAGCACATCGGGGACTTGCCAGTTCTTGGGAAGATCCTTGGTGTCTTGGGCTTCAAAGAAGAAAAATTCCGTAGCTCTTTCTACCGCCAAAGCCGAGTATATTGCCGCAGGACATTGTTGCGCGCAACTACTTTGGATGAGGCAAACCCTTAGGGACTATGGTTACAAATTAACCAAAGTTCCTCTTCTATGTGATAATGAGAGTGCAATCCGCATGGCGGATAATCCCGTTGAGCATAGCCGCACTAAACACATAGCCATTCGGTATCATTTTCTAAGGGATCACCAACAAAAGGGAGATATCGAGATTGCATATATTAACACTAAAGATCAATTAGCCGATATCTTTACCAAGCCACTAGATGAACAAACTTTTAACATACTTAGGCATGAGCTAAATATTCTTGATTCTAGGAATTTCTTTTGATATCTTGCACATATAGCTCATTAATATACCCTTGATCATGTCTCTTTCATATGCTATGACTAATATGTCTTCAAGTGAATTTCAATCCAAGTGATAGGTGTCTTGAAAGGGAATTGGAGTCTTCGGCGAAGACAAAGGCTTCCACTCCACTTCATAACTCATCCTTCGCCGTCGCTCCGTGCAACTCTCCGTCTTTAGTATAATCTTCACTCATGTTTTACTTGCCAAAGGGGAGAAAGTAGTTAGGCCAAGGGCTCTAATAATTCAGTTTTTGGCGATTTATGCCAAAGGGGGAGAGAGCATGAACCCAAAGCAAAAGGACCGCACCACCACCAATTTCAAAACTTTTAGTCTTTCAATTTGTTTTTAAAGAAGTATTTTCAAATTGGTATCTTATTTGTGATATAATTTCAAATTGGTATACCCTCTTCAAAATTAACATCAAAACCCTCTTGAACACTAAGAGGAGGATTTCATTAAGGGGGAGTTTTGTTTAGTCAAAGGAAAAGCATTTGAAACAGGGGAAGAAAATTTCAAATCTCGAAAATGCTTCTCAAAAACTTATTCATTTACCTTTGACTGTTTGCAAAAGGACTTTGAAAAGGATTTACAAAAAGAATTTGCAAAAACAAAACATGTGGTGCAAGCGTGGTCCAAAATGTTAAAAACAAAGGAACAATCCATACATATCCTATGAGTATTTATATTGGCTCAATTCTAAGTAACCTTTGCACTTACAATTATGCAAACTAGTTCAATTATGCACTTCTACACTTGCTTTGGTTTGTGTAAGGGAATTAGGCTTACACCTATTTTCCTAATTGATTTTGGTGGTTGAATTGCCCAACACAAATAATTAGACTAACTAGTTTGCTCTAGTCTATAAGTTAAACAGGTGCCAAAGGTTCACAAAAAGCCAATAAAAAGACCAAGAAAAGGGTTCAACAAAAAGAGCAAGGGATAACCGAAGTGTGCCCTAGTCTGGCGCACCGGACTGTCCAGTGTGCCACCGGACAGTGTCCGGTGCACCAGGGGACTCCAAGACAAACTCTTCACCTTCCGGAATTCTCAGAGGCGCTTCGCTATAATTCACCGGACTGTCCGGTGTACCACCAGACAGTGTCCGGTGCCCCAAGGGAGAGCGACTCTAAACTCGCCAGCTTCGGGAATCCGCTCCGCTATAATTCACCGGACTGTCCGGTGAATCACCGGACTGTCCGGTGAATCACCGGACAGTGTCCGGTGCACACCGGACTGTCCAGTGTGTCAGCGGAGCAACGGCTACTTCGCGCGCAACGGTCACCTGCAGAGGCATTTAATGCGCGCCAGAGCGCGCAGAAGTCAGGCACGTGCGAGACGGTGCACCGGACAATCTACAGTACCTGTCAGGTGCACCACCGGACAGCCAGGCGACCACACCAGTCAGAGCTCCAACGGTCGAACCCTAACGGCCGGGTGACGTGGCTGGCGCACCGGACTGTCCGGTGCGCCCGTCGACAGCAGCCTCCACCAACGGTCATGTTTGGTGGTTGGGGCTATAAATACCCCAACCACCCCCACATTCAAGTCATCCAAGTTTTCACCTTCCAACTACTTACAAGAGCTCTAGCATTCAATTCTAGACACACCAAAGTGATCAAATCCTCTCCCAATTCCACACAAGGCTTTAGTGATTAGTGAGAAAGACTTGTAGTGTTCTTTTGAGCTCTTGCACTTGGATTGCTTCTTTCTTTCATTCTTTCTTGCGAACAACTCAATTGTAACCGAGGCAAGAGACACCAACTGTGTGGTGGTCCTTGCGGGGAAGTTTGTTCCCGTTTGATTGAGAAGAGAAGCTCACTCGGTCTGAGGGACCGTTTGAGAGAGGGAAAGGGTTGAAAGAGACCCAGTTTTCGTGACCACCTCAATGGGGAGTAGGTTTGCAAGAACCGAACCTCGGTAAAACAAATCCTTGTGTCACACTCTTTATTCGCTTGCGATTTGTCTTGCACCCTCTCTCTCGGACTCATTTCTATTTCTAACGATAACCCAGCTTGTAGTTGTGATTAAGTTTGTAAATTTAAGATTCGCCCTATTCACCCCCCTCTAGGCGATTTTCACTGGTCATCATGAGTTTAGAGAAGAAATTGACCAGATTAGTAGGCTAGATAGGTGTACTATTAAGAGGGGTCAATGAACTTAATCGGTGTAAAACTTAGTGCCTCATAGAGCATAAAGTGTTGCATTTGCATGAGGACTAACAGCGCTTCATTTTTCAAAAGTCAAAGTATTTTGTTAAAGTGCAATCTAAAATTACTGAGTTTTGGGGTCGGCGGACCATCCGAGCCAGGAGGTCGGGCCGTCCGCGACTCTGCCAGAGGGGTCTACTGGCGCACCTGTCCCTGTGTTCTTCTACGGACTGTCCGGCCAGGTGTGACACCCCAGGTGTCCATTTCGTTTTATGACGTGAGTTTGTCCTAAGCTCGGATGCTCAGTAAAAAAATTGATTTCTTGATCACGCCTATCTCAATTTATCAAGTTACTCATGAAAGTTTCACCAAATTTGGAATTATTCGATCTCAAGAACAGCCAAATTTGGAGCCTATTAAAACTTTTATTTATCGAAACAAATGCAAACTCGGAAATTAATCTCATCTCGTCAATCACGTCCAACTAGTTTATTTGGACTCTAGACAAGTGTTATGTTATCTGATCTATGTCCGAACCCGCTTTCTCGATTTAGATCCATGTCTAAAAACTTTAATCCAAATTTATACTATGAAATGGAATACTCAGTATGTCATCCTCTAATTAATTCCATCTGACTCAGCTCAATATCTTTGTGTCCAACTCAAATTCAAAAGAATCAACATCGGCGATGATTTTAAAATGTCGCGATTTGTCTCCTTCAATCATAAAAATCCGAAAGTCGGTCATATCTCGAGACGATTTATTTTCGAATCATGCGTAGTGAATTATTTCCGAGTGAAGTCAAATCAACTCTCGGTCGAGTTAATCGCTCGATCTTCCGTTCATCCGAACTCTAGTACGCTCTATTCTCCGTATAGACAAATTTAGCAGGAGCATTTTATTCCTGGAAATAATGGTTTCTTAGCCAAGAAGCAACCATTTGCTTCTCCCCTAAGCAACCCCTCTAAACCCTAACCCTAGAGCTCCCCTATAAATAGAAGGACTCCTCGCATTTGGAAAATTACCACTCCCTACCCCTAGCCGCCACAGCCATTTCTTCCATGTTCTCCCCCATGCCGGCTGCTCCTACCTCCTGCACGCGGCCCTTGTTCCCCAGCGCCTCCCTCTCCCAAGTGCAGGTAGCCCCAACTCCTCCCCATGGTGGACGCTGGCTCCCTCTCCATGCTCCCTCCCTAGCCAAGCACCTCCATGGTGTTTGTCACACCCGGATTTAAGGGATAAGTCGGATGCGTCTCATATGTGCGCCAAGGAAGAACAACACATATAATAACAGAGTGCATAGAGATAAATGTCATAAATGTACTTATTACATAGCGGAAGTCTTAGAAAATAAATTATAAATATAAAATGAACTAATTATTATTTCCCTGGCGCCACAAAGCTGACTCGGAGACGCCACCTAGATCAAGTCGAACTCCTCGTTAGGCGGCTCCTCTTGAACCACCTGTTCTTCTCCTGTGGGGGGTGTGAGACAGCAAGGGTGAGCTCACACATTTTTATCGCACAACAAGTTGTGGGGAATAGTGTGCATGAACTCACCAAAGGTGGGAGTTCATGTGAAGTGTAAGATTGATCAATAAAATAAAGGTTGCAGCTGAGCATTCTTTTATAAGTTGGTCAAAATTTTATTAGCAATCACTAAGTGTAAGTAAACACCAAACCTTAGAAATAATAAATAAAAGTAATAATAAAAGAATCCCAATGCGATGCAAAAGACAAATTGAATTTAATTCCATAAATTAATCATGTGAGTGTTCGAGCTGCTCATGACCGTGAGCACGGCTAGTATACCAGTTTTACACTCTGCAGAGGTTGTGCATCTTTACCCACAAGTCGTGTTACCCATTTTCCACGGGGTTGATCAGACCCCAGACATACCAAGGAAGCGAGGCAGGGTTCCACTACGAGGCCTTTACAAAGTTCCACTAGCTTCAGAAAACATGCTACAGTTTCTAGGAAGCTCCAGTGCAGGGATCCCTCGCCTGACCGCCATCGCAGCAAAATCAATCCAAGGACCTCCCTACAATGACCACTCCCTTACTATCCTTGCCCCTATCAGGTAAGGTAGTCATCCACTACCTTTCCTAGTTAATCAGCCAAGAGCGTCCCATACCACCCTTGTGGTAGCACTGTTTTCCCGGGTGGTTCTCCATGTTCCCATTAACATAATGATCCTATCATGACCAGTAATAATAAACTGATAATAAAACGTGTAATCATGAGTGATGTATATCTCTATACCCAAAACCACATAAAGCAATAGCATATAATACCCAAAAATATTCAGTGGTAAAACAAGGTATAAAGATAGCCAAAACTGGGGTAACCTCTTGGATTTCATCAAAATTAACCTATGCAGATCATTATGATTAATAAGAACATGACTGGGTAAAAGAAGTGATTAAGGGCACAACTTTCCTTCAACGAGCTCCTGCTCAGCAGTCTACACCTGCTGAAGCCCTAGATCCTCTGTGGCTTGCTCGTCTACTCGCATCAATACAAACATACATAGTATAAAGGAGAAATTAACATCACACCAAACATTTAAACAAAATACACATTAATAATCTACATATTAAAATAAGGGCATAGCAACAGGAATCATTAATTTTGGAGTTATGGGTCTTAAGTTATGAATTTCCAAAGGTTTCATGTGCTTGATACAAGATTAATTAAAAAAGATGAATTTTAATGTGGCTTTCATGTCAAAACAGTGGCACTATATGATAGACAATAATATTACAAAATTATAGGAACTGGAATAGATTAATTTGGACTAAGCATGAATTTTCTACAAATTAAACAAGTTCTAGCATTTATTTATACATTGAAAATCAATTTTTGTTATTAATTTCCGATTTTCAATATTCTCTGGATTGGGCACCAATTTCTGAAGAGTACAGGGTCTCTGGCGCAAAAGAAACTGAGACACAGTGGCGCACCCGAGGGGACTGCGGGTTGGTTTTCAGAAAGGTTAGGGTCTCATATGCAAAACCGGCCCGTCGAAGGGGTACCGAGGTACAAGAGCCGCTGGATCTAAAATCGTCGGTCCAGATTAGACCGAGACACTTATAAACCTGAGTTCGCCCTCACTCGTCGGTGTTGAGGTGACTTCAGGGTAGGTGAGGCTCAGCCTAGCGCCATATCGATGTACCTGCGCAACAGGCCAGCGCGAGGGGCGAGCACCCTATGCCCTACAGTGTTCGCTACGGCTTGCTGCAGCTTTAATCCAGTTGCAGCTACGGCTTCTACAATATTTTGTCTCTAAAGATTACAGCTACGACAGTACGAACAGGCTGTGTAACGCCCTGAATTTGGGGGTATAAAATTTTTTTTCTAATATCCACGAAATTCAGGTGTCACCCACTTCTTCACTTGCTTTTCTTCTCTCTTTGTTGTTTCTAAATAATGGACATTAACTTTATTGTGTATATATATATGAGTTATTGGCGTAGTAAAATAAAATCCTGTAGAAACTTTGATTTATGCATTCATGTCGTTGCATAGTATTTATGGGTGTAAAGGTTTTTCAAACTATATCGAATTATTTTGATCTTTTTTCCGGAGGCTTTCGGGAACCTTCGAAACGTTCTTTCGAGTATTAAATATGAATTTCAGTCTCTCTAATATTAATTTAATACCTAAAATTTAGTATTTGCGAAAAGAACAAAATCTTGGAAACTTGATTATATATATATGTTTCTCTCGCCAAGCCCGTTCTAGATCGTGTGTCCTTTTCGCGGGATCATTAAAATGTCTTTCCTCGCAAACGTCGCGCTACTTGTGTCCACCCTAGTCGTGCTCGCAATCGCCTTTCTCGCTCAGTCGCAACGCAGTTGACGACGAATTCGGCAACCACCTCCCGTGTTCACTTCTATATACCCACCCCTCCATCACATAACCTCTCGTCTCCCTCTCAAGATCCAAATCACGCAGAAGCAGACGTCCCTGCACATGGCGGTTCTAGGTGAGTCCTCTCCCTTCTCTCCCCTTCCCAGTCCTCTTTCCCCCTCGACGCCCCTCCCTGCAGTCCCGCGTAGCGCCACTCTAGCGAGCCGCTCCAAGCTTCCCCTCCCCACGTCTAGACCCTTGAAGCGTTTGTGTATCCTCCTCTCCTGCTCTGACCGAAACCCTTATGTCGAGCATGGTTCTTCTTCCCCGGCGAGCAGCCCTCTTGTCGAGCGATTCGTATCCTCCTGACAAGCCCCAGGGCGCGGCCAGGAGGCCCTTGGTGGCGCGCAATCGAGCCCTCTCAGTCCTGCCGAGCCCTCGGTCCGCCGCTACCTAAATCACGACTGACCTCAGGACCTGCATCGCGGCTAGGAGGCCATGGCGCGCGGCGTCCTCAGGCGCGGTGGCGCGCCCTCGGAGGCTCGGTCTGTGCAACCAGCGAGGCCAGCGGCTCGCGGTCGCTCGAGCTTGCCCTTGCCCATGCGTTCTTCCGGTGCGGAACCCGCTCGAGCACCCCCTCCCTGCGTGAGCTCGCTTCTGCTCCATAGCCATGGCCGATCCCCTCTGCCAGATTGCGCGTGCGTTGGATGGAGGTTGGAGATGAGAGAACCTCTCTTTTCACACCTGATCCCACCTCCCCTTGATCCTTTGTGGCTAAGACCCATGTGGTCCATTGTACGGTTAGCCTTTGACCAATAGATTAGCGCCATGTAGTCTAAATTCGAGAAACGCTAGTTATTCAATATATCTATTGTGTGGCGAGTCTGTCTTGACTCCTTTCGGTCGTAGTGACTTCGTAACAACCTCGACTACGTGTAGTAATATTATTTGGTCCCAACACATGTTTTCGTTCATTAGGTAATTAATCCAAGATTTATTTGAATGACATTCTAATTAAAATTAAGGTATAGTTTTAAAATGGTGATTTTATAGATGCAAATTACTGTGGTTAGTGCCGACTCAGATGTTTTCAACTAATATTTGTTTAATGTAAACGTGATGTATGTTTAGCTTTCCTCGCGTATCGCACGCGTCATTCGTGTGTGTCATGTGTGCTGTTTCACATGTTGTTTCGCACGTGTTGTCTGCACTTATCACGCGTGAGGATCGCATGCGTACCCGCGCGTGGTTCGCGCGCTAAGTCGCGTGTGTCTGCGCATCGTCGCGCATTGTTCGTGCACTATCGCATTGCTCGCACGTTGTCGCGCGCGTGTTCGCGTGTCGTTTTCAAGTTGTTTGCTCGTCATCGTCACTTACTTCGCGCGTTCATGCCGCGCGTCTAGTTCGTGTGCCGCGCGACATGTGCGCGTGATAATGAATTGTTGTCGCTTATAAATGATTATGTTAATAAAGTTAATTCGTCAAGTCACATATTTTAGATAATTAACTTAAGGTTTGCTCGACTAATATTTATTAGATTAATATCCCAATTAGATTAAATGTGTAGTGTTCAACTTACGCGTTTATAATAAACATTGACATCGCTAATATTAACTTAACTATTCTTTCTATTTGTTTAATATTTGTTTAGTACAAACGCGTCACCAATTTAGTTTTTCTCGCCTGTCGCGCGTGTCCGCGTGTCGTTCACACACTGTTCGCTCGCGTCGCCGCTTGCATAGATCGCTATTCAGGCGCTTTGATAAAATCGTTTCACCGCATCATTCATGTTAAATAAGTTTAGCGTCGGTTAGTTAAAATAACAGCTCGATCGAACCTGGTAAGCGATTATGCCGACTTAGACGTTATATTCAATATTCGATTAATATAAAAACGATATAATTTAGTGGTACCCGTATGTCGTGTTGTTTATAAATTTATTATATGTTTAAACATAGTGAGTCTTATGTGTCGTGTTCATAAATATAATCTGACCAGTTTAAAAATATTGTTTCCGATCAAATTACAATCTCGATTAATGCCACATTAGATATTTCTTTAGAGTATCTTCCGCAAATGATTTATATTAATTAAAATCGACCTAGAACATAGGTTACGTGTTTATTATGCAAACCTTCCGAAAAACCATACCGTCTCAACCATAGTTTCGATTTCAGCGCTTATTTCCTCGTGTGACTGTAGAAGCGGTCTCTATTTTGTAGTACACGTTTTTATAATGTTCTTATGCATGTATATGTTTGTTTATCTATTGTGAGTTCGTATTCGTTGCGCGTCGCAAATAGATTGCGATCTGTTCCCGAGCTTAGAGGAATCGACGATCAAGATTTGGTGAACCACTTGTCTTGAGATCAAGCTCTTAGAGTTCTACGAGATTAAAGACCCTGAGCATCTGTTTGGTGAAGCCAAGTGTCCTCTGACCTATTATTTCCTATTTACTTTATAATTCACTGCCCTGCATTACTTAATTGAAACCTAAGGATTGACTAGCTTCGTATTTACCTTGTCATTGATTACCTTTTGGGTTATTATGGTTAGCTTCATGCTATTGCTTTACCTTAATCAACAAACATGATGAGAAAATTTATGATACGATGATGCTATCTTTTATTATGATAATGAACTTGTGATACTTTAGGGGACTCAGGTTGTTTCCTGAGTACCTCTCCGTAAGGACCTGTTCGTTGAGAGACCACACGGGAAAACAGTGCAACCATGAGGGTGGTATGGGACGCCCTTGGCCAAGTAATTAGGGAAGTCTTATGTTGGGTGTTGGTTTTGGTCATTGGGGAACGGAGTATCTGTTACGGCTCCTATATTCTCGCTCAGGGATCTAGGTATGGGCATCGTCCCACGGCTTTTTCCTGAGGGCAAAGGTATAGGTTTTGGTACGTCAGATGGTCTCTATGGCAATGGTGGCATCTGTTATGGCTCCTATAATCTCGCTCAGGGATCTAGGTACGGGCATCGTCCCATGGCTTTTTCCTAAGGGCGGAGGTATAGGTTTTGGTACGTCAGATGGTCGCTATGCAATGGTCATTTCCAACATTCGCATAGTGAGGACCCTAGGGAAAAGCTACGTAATGAAACCTTGCCTACTCACCTCAGAAGTGTTTAAGGGTCCGTACAACCCGAGGCAAAAAGGGATCACGGCTCATGGGTAAAGTGTTCAACCTCTGCAGAGTGTTATGAAACTGATATATCAGTCGTGCTCATGGTTATGAGCGGCCTTGGGATCCTCTTTGACTAGAGATACAGATGATCAGAGATTCAATGGTTTTATTTATGGTTTTGGTTTGATCATGATGATGATGTTCCTCGATGAGGAAATGATTCATGGGTTGGTTAATGCTAAAACTTGGCTTCCACTAATAATAAATATCTGACCAACTAAAAGCAACGGCTTGAGCTTAACCCCACATAAAGCTAGTCCACCTTAGTCAAATGGGACATTTGCTGAGTACGTTGATGTGTACTCACCCTTGCATTCACAAAACACCGGGTTGCCTTTGGTGCAATCTATGCTCATATAAAGAAGAAGGCATCGAGGCGGATCTCCAAGAGTTCCAGGACTTCGACGAGTTCGAGGATTAGGCTAGCGACCTCCCCCAGTCAGCTGCCTGTGGTGGGTTAATTTATGTTGGCTACGTTTCAATTTTGTGTACTTTGATTTATATTATGTAAATGACTCTAGTCTTCAATATTATTACTTATTCTTTATTGTTATTCGAAGCATTGTGCTATGATGAGTCATTTATGTAATCGCTATGTACGTGAATTTCTGATCCTAGCACGTACATGGTTCGCATTCGGTTTACCTTCCAAAACCGGGTGTGACATAAGTGGTATCAAAGCCTTGCTGACTGTAGGATCGCTATCCTAGAGTAGCATTGGCCATTTTAAGGATTTATTGACTGTTACTTTACCTCATCCTTGATTCTGCTTCAAAATATTAGTCACCTCGACTAATTCTATGTTGTGCTCCTATATGCCCCCTTGCAAAAAAGTATTTTATTCTAGTATGGTCTATACTTCACTCAATCTATTAGATCTAATCTCACTCTTGTGCTTACGATCTCTTTGTAGGTGCCCCCTGGCCATAACTTCTTGTCTTTCAGGATTCTTTCCTTTTCTATCATTAAATTCCTATCCTTTGACAATATCTATTCAATCGGTATTGAGTCGATTACACCTTTTGGATTCTTCCATACCCCTTATCTCTTGTTTCAAATACTTACCTAAAAAAACTCTACTGGTTATTTAAACATTTCAGTTTATATGGCCATGATCTTTCTGTCTTTTGAGATCCTTTCCTATTCTGTGTTAAGTCATTATCTATCGTCAATTTCTATTCCCTTGGTCTTAGCATGCTTGTATCCTTGGAAACTAGTATACTCTTATATTTTTATGTATGCTTGTCTTCATACCCCATGTTTGTTTAAGACATTTCAGTTAACATGCCCTTGACCACCCTTGTTTCTCGATGATCCATGAGCGACCATTTGATTTTTGCATTGTAACACCCCACTGGTCACACACATTGGATGTTACCAAAACTCCTCCCACTAAACTTATGCAACACAAGAGATGTAATAAAGAGAGAAAATATTGCAAAATCCGGCAGCACCTCCTTTGAAACTAGCATAACAAGGGGGGGAAACATGTAGTTCATATAGGATATAAAGACAGATAATTCACGTAGTAGAATCTAAATGCAAAAGTGGTAAAACACATTCATGACCCAACAGGAACAAAAATGAGATAAGTAACTCAGCCCACCCCAACAAATAAACCGCTCAACCACCAAGAGAAGCTAGAACATAGAAATTCTCTAGACTTGACCCTCCCTGATTAACAACATTATTAAGTAGTGGTTCCTTAATTAAAAGTAGAAATTAGGTGCCTGCATCAAACAATGCAAGAGTGAGATGACACATCTCAGCAAGTAAACATAGCAACAACAAATTGGACATTGTAAATCAACTGTGCTTAAACAACCACGTAGTTCAAAACTTTCTTCTTGAACAATAAATTGCAGCAAGTAAACAAGTAACTAATTACTTAACACCAAGAAGAATCACCATGTAAAAACCCAGATTATCCACATCCACATAATAGATTCCACACCTCTCCCATGAATGCACATGGCTACAGATGCAATAATGACTTCTGCCTCCATATCTCTAAGGATATGAAGCTGCGTCATACCCCTTCTCGGGCAACATATGATGCTCAATGTACCGGTACGGTTGGATCATAAGATCGCGACAAAACTTCAATGCAATGGATGATGAATGCATTATGCAAGTCAACAACATGAGTTCTTCCCAAACAGAATGTGCTAGACATATACTTCCACTTATTCCACATAATAAACCACATGGGTAACATGATCAAACCACATACTCAACATATGTAATCAGTAAAACATGAATATCTTCCAACGATTGTACTCAATTAAAAGTATGAATACGAACACAACAGCACAACATAATCAAGTGTAAGACTCTTCATTCGACAGATAGAATAATCCTCACTGTTTTACTTGCCTTTACCGGAAGTTTGGGCAAATCCCTAAGTACGGTCCAGAAATCCACCACCTGTTTTTGACACACAACTTAGTGCACCAATATCACATAATAAGCCCAAAAACAACGCCGCACCTACGCGCAATCTCAAACCCCGCCGCGGGTAACAATTCTCCCTACACCCACCAAACTGCAGCGGTGCTGCTTAACGATTCCATAACTTTAAAATTAAGGCAGCAGTGGTGACAAACAAAAACTCTAGAGACAACTACATAAAATTCCCCACAAGTTTTGTATACAATTTATTATTAAATTCTAACATCTAATTACCCCTAAACGGTCCACAAGATAAACCCAGCAATCTGTTTTTTTCCTCTTTTGGGCAGCGACATACCCGGATTCAAACAGCGATAACTTTTAAAATATAATTCCGAATCGAGCGCATAAGTACTTGATGGAAAGGTAAGACAAAGCCCTACATGATTCTCATAATGATTAACACTAATTACTCACGAAACATCCCCAGAAACTGCTAACACCGCTGCTGTTCGTCCACCTGAAAAATCTGTTTTTTTTGGACAGCCACATACCCGGATTCAAATGGCGATATCTTTTAATTTATAACTCCGAATTGAGCGCATAAATACTCGTTGGAAAGGTATGCCAAAGTTCTACATGATTACCAAACTGATTCCCATTAACTCCCCACGAAAAAACCCAAAAACTGCTAGAATTACTGCTGTTCGTCCGCCACCTAAAATTCTGGACAGCCCCTCTACCCAATCGCATACGCCACATCTAATCAATTGGATTGCAGCACAAATGAACAAGAGATAAACACAAAAATCACCTTGGGTTCTCCCCCTTTCCTTCCTCCCTTCTTCCCTCCACCGAAAACAATCGAAGATTTGCACCACGCGACGTAGATCCGAGCGGCAACGAAAAGCACCTTGGGAGGAGGAGATGGGGGGCGGCTAGGGTTTGGTGTGTGGCTGCAAGAGTTTGGAAAGGAGGAGATGAGAGGGGGGGGCGGAAGCCAAAGGTGGGGAGAATGAGGGGGTGGCTGCACAAGGGGGGGTTAGGGGAAAAGGGGCGGCTAGGGTTAGGGAAGGTTAGTGGGCCGAAACACGGATAGCGGCCCAACTCGCCCACGCGACAGCTCCCGACCCCGTCGCAAGCGCCCAACCAAACAAATTCTACTGCCCTACTGGTGAATGATTTTCCCTAAATTCCAAATTCCCAAAACGCATCAACCGAATGAGAAAAAAACAAAAAGAATAACCTCCAACTTCCCTTCTTTGCAAACCGGGTATCACACTCTACCCCCCTTAAAAAGAATTCGACCTCGAATTCTGACGCTTCTATCGGAACGACAAAAGGAAAGATTAAAGAATCAACAACACTTACCCACAACAAAAAGTTCCGGATACTTCTGCCGCATCAGCTCCTCAAGTTCCCACGTAGCCTCGCGCTCAGACTGATTAGTCCATGAGACCTTGACATACTTAGTTGATCTCTTCCTCAATGCACGCTCCGAGAATTCCAATATATGCACCGGACGACACTCCAAAGTCAGATCCTGCTGCATCGCAATTGGTTCCATCTCAATCTGATGGTCCGGATCCCGCAAGAACTTTCTCAACATAGAGACATGAAAAACCGGGTGTACCCCTGCCATGGAATCCGGCAGTAGCAAGCGATAAGCCAAGCTGCCCACTCGGGCCAAGATAGTGAATGGTCCAATGTATCTCGGGCTGAGCTTCCCAGAGACACCGAACCACACAACTCCTTTAGTAGGTGATACCTTGAGAAGGACTTGGTCACCCACAGCAAATTCCAGATCCCGCCTCCTCACATCAGCATAACTCTTCTGACGGCTCTGAGCTGCCAAAATATTCTGACGTATTTCCCGAACCTTTTCAGAAGTCTGCTGAACCCAATCAGGACCAACCAGGGATCTCTCTCCCAAAGTCTCCTAGCACAGAGGGGAGATACACCGCCTGCCATACAAAGCCTCAAATGGTGCCATCTTGATGCTAGCCTGGTAGCTGTTGTTATAAGCAAACTCTGCCAGTGCAAGATGATCCTCCCAGCTACCCTTCCATGACAGAACACAAGCGCGCAACATATCTTCCAGGGTTTGGATTGTTCGCTCTGACTGACCATCAGTCTGAGGGTGAAAAGCGACACTAAGTGAAAGCTTGGTGCCCAATGCACTATGAAGACTCTCCCAGAATTTGGATACAAATTTGGAGTCTCGATCAGAAACAATAGACTTAGGTACCCCGTGAAGCCTGACTACTTCCTTCATATACAAGGGAACCAAATCTGAAGCTAAATTTGTGGTCTTCATGGGAATAAAATGCGCAGACTTAGTCAAGCGATCCACTACCACCCATATAGCATCCCTGCCACGGGGGGAACGAGGTAGACCCACCACAAAATCCATGGTGATATGCTCCCATTTCCACTCTAGAATTTCTAATGGCTTCAGGAAACCAGCAGGCCGCTTATGCTCGGCCTTCACGCGCTGACATACTTCACAGGCGGCCACATACTTAGAAACGTCAACCTTCATCCGCTTCCACCAGAAGTTTTGCTTCAAATCTCGGTACATTTTGGTTTCACCAGGATGGACGGTGTAAGGCGTTTTATGACCTTCTCTCAAGATATCCATCTTCACCTCTGATTTTTGAGGCACACAAAGACAACCCCTGAAACATAGGGCTGGGCACTTTGCAACCGAAAACCGAACCGTAAACCGAACCGAGCCGAACCGAGCCGAAGTTTCGGTTTATTCGGTTATTCGGTTCGGTTTCGGTTGCTGTTTTTCCGTAGTTCGGGATCGGTTCCGGTATCGGTTTTTCCTTCGTACAAATCGAACAACGAAACGTCCACCGAACTCTGCTACTTCAATCCTTTTCTCTGGTCTGTTGTTCACTCTTGAGTCTTGGCCCAATAAATCACCATCCAACGAGGCCCATTTCAAAATCATGTAGCCATCGGCCCATCATGCATTAGCACTATGGAGCATCGATCATAAGAGCCAAAAGGCTGCAAGGCTGCAACCAATAAAGCTACCGCTGCTGCCCACCAACCTCGGCGGAAACCAAACTCCAAATCAAATAAACCGAAACCGAAGTCATCGGTTTCTTTATTTCTCAAACACCGATCGGTTATCAGCCTTCCGTAAACCGAACTTCACCTGCACCGAGATAACCGAACCGAATGGTCGGTTTAAACCGATTGCCCAGCCCTACTGAAACAAACCAAATCATTCTCATCAATGGTCAACTCTCGTGGTTTACCATCACCAACTCTCTTTCGAGCTTCCTGCAATAGACGATCATGTTGCTGAGCCGCACACACTCTCTCCATGAGAGAGGATTGAATAAGCATCCAAGTCTCCTCGCTAGCGGTACCGACATAACACAAAGCGATTCCCAAACGGTCCAGATCAGCGATCAACGGCAAGGCCACCTTTGGAACCCCAGACCTGCTAAGGGCATCAGCCACTACATTAGCCTTCCCCGGGTGATAATGAATGGACAAATCATAATCTTTAATCAATTCCAGCCACCGACGCTGCCTCAAATTCAGCTCCTTTTGAGTAAAAATATACTTGAGACTTTTATGATCGGTGTAAATGTCACAAGCCTCGCCATAAAGATAATGCCTCCACGACTTTAGAGCAAAAACCACCGCGGCCAATTCAAGATCATGAGTTGGGCAATTCCCCTCATGCTTCCTCAACTGCCTTGAGCCATAAGCAATCACGCTGCCTTCCTGCATCAACACACAGCCAAGACCAATATGCGAAGCATCCGTATAAACTGTGAAACGCTTATCGCTCTCAGGCAAAGCTAGGATAGGGGCGTCCACCAACTTGCTCTTCAATGTTTGATAACTGACCTCACAATCGCTGGACCAGACGAAGGGAACACCCTTCTCCAAGAGTCTAGTCAAAGGCTTAGCAATGCTGGAGAAATTTGGTACGAAGCGCCGATAATATCCAGCGAGCCCCAAGAAACTTTGGATTTCAGAGACACTAGAGGGTCTCTTCCACTCCACCACAGCCGCAACATTCTTGGGATCAACCGCAATGCCCTGTTGATTAATCATGTGCCCCAGGAAAGCCACTTCGGACAGCCAAAAGGCACACTTCTTCAACTTGCCATAGAACTGATTCTTCCTTAGAGCACCCAGAACGAGACGGAGATGCTGCTCATGCTTGGCCTCGGTCTTTGAATAAATCAGAATATCATCCAGGAACACGACCACAAAGTCATCCAGGAATTCATGCAACATCCTATTCATTGCTTCTATAAAGGCAGCAGGGGCATTAGTTAAGCCAAAAGACATGACTATGAACTCATAATGCCCATACCTGGTGCAAAAGGCGATCTTCTCAATATCCTCCTCACGAATCCTCAATTGATGATAACCAGAGTTCAAATCAATTTTGGAGAACACCTGAGCACCCCTCAACTATTCAAAGAAGACCTCAATACGGGGAAGCGGATATTTATTCTTGATTGTCACTTGATTCAAAGCGCGATAATCCACACACAGCCGCTTGCTTTTATCCTTCTTCTCAACAAACAATACTGGGGAAGCCCATGGAGACCTGCTAGGCCTAATGAAACCCTTAGCCAGCAGATCATCCAATTGCCGCTTCAATTCAATCTGCTCCTTTAGGGCCATTTGATACGGGGCCTTATGAATAGGCTGCGTACCCGGAATCAGCTTAATCTCAAAAGTTGCATCGCGCTCCTGAGGAATGCCCAGAAGCTCTGCCGGAAACATGTCAGCAAAGTCATGCACCACCCAGATGTCCTGCACCCGCAAGGCAGCCTCACCCTCCACCACCATGGAGAAAAAGATCCCCGACTTCCTTGACCAGCGATCAGGAAGCAATTGCGCCAACAAGGATAACGTGAACTTCAGGGAACTTCCCAAGAATACCACCTTCTTACCCGAAGGCGCCTGCAATAACACTGTCTTCCAAAAACAGGATATAATCGCGCGATACTGGGATAACCAATCCATACCCAAGATAACATCGAATGCCCTCAAGGAAATCACCACCAGATTGGCCGAGAAGACTTCATCAGCAAGAATGACGGAACACCCCTAACAAACTGAATAGCTACTAATGGAGCCATTAGCAGATCTAACCAGAATTGGGTGACCCAACCTCTGCACTGAAAGACCAGCCCGCGACACAAAATCCTCTAAAACAGACGAATAGCTAGCACTAGAGTCAAAAAGAGCATGGGCTGCAAACGAATCAACTGAAATCGTACATGTCACCATGTCTCCTTGCTCCCTGCCATCCGCAGCAGGTAGCACATAAGCTCCAGAAATACCCGCAGAAGAGGAAGCTCCCGGAGTGAAATTAACAGAAGAACTCCACTGAGCCGCCGGGTGAGGCAGACGCGGAGCTCCAAACTGAGACGGCATAGGAGTAGACGTGGCCTGATACTGAGGAAACCCCTGCATCGGCACGAACTGAGAAGTCCCATGCACAAAAAGCTGCTGTGGAGGAAGAGGAACTGAAAACTGCTGCTCAGCACTTGACATCATGTTGATAGTGCCCTGAGAAGAGGAGGAAGTCACCGGCTCCCATCTGAGCTTCCCATTAGGATTCCTCCTACACACCACATCCTTGTGGTCCTGACTGCAGATAGAACACCTGCCACTCCACTGGCACTCTGCACGGCGATGCGCATCACCACAGCGGAAACACACCAGCCCCAGCCCGGGCTTAAGAACAGCCCGAAACCTCTGAGTACTTCCTCCCGAAGTACCCGCGTCGGAAGATCTGTCATGGTAAGGATGGTGACGCTGATGCTAAGACTTGCCCCTCTTGTGGGCTGGACCTCCCATGTTGCCCCTCCTCGCGTCCTGGCCACGAGGCTGATCAACACCCGAAGACTTCTACGACTCCATGGTATACTGGTGTTGCATCTCCACACCCAGTGCCTGCTCCACCGTGGTATGGAAGTCCACCAACGGAAAGGCTCCCAGAGCATGCCTGATAGAAGGCTTCAGACCCTGACGGAACTGGCTCGCCTTCTCCATCTCATTATAAGCCACATGAGGGACAAAGCGGACCATCTTGTTGAAGCCCACCTCATACTCTATGACAGACTTCTTCTCCTGCTTGAAGGACTGCAAGTCAATCTTCATCTTCTCCAGGAAGGTGATCGGGTAGAATCTCCTTTCAAACTGCCTGATGAAAACATCCCAAGACAGGACTCCTGGTGAGGAGGAGTGCGCTGCCTGCATGCCTCTCCACCAAATTTGAGCCTCTCCCTTCAGCAGCTGTGTGCCCAAGCGAACCCGATCTCCATACGCAATCTCGAAGACATTCATCTTAACCTCCACGTAAGTCAACCAATCTGCCGCCTCGACCGGAGTACCACTGCCATCAAAAGAATCCAACTTCATGCCCATCCACTGCATTAGAGAAAGACCACTGACGGGAAGAGGCACCTCGGCCCCGCCACCTGGAACAGCACCCGCAGGGACAGCGCCCCCGGGCACATCTCCACCACCAGCACCCTGAGCAGCACCCGTAGGGGCAACAGGAATGGCTTGCCTCAGAAGGGCCAACTCCTGCTGCATGGCCTGCATCGCGGCTAACATTGCCGCCGGACTCATCGAGTCCCCACTAGGAGCTTGCGGACTACCCCGAGCCCTACGAGGTGGCATAGCTGCAGCCACAGGGATGAGAATAATAAGTAAATAAGATTGGCATAGCATCTCTTCAGATAATTCCAAACTAGCACAGACAATAACATAACATATCAATAGCAAGACAGAAATCCCATCCTACATGTGCAGTGTGTCAATTTATTATTACTCCACTTGCACCTACAGCCTATTGCTTTGATACCAACTGTAACACCCCACTGGTCACACACATTGGATGTTACCAAAACTCCTCCCACTAAACTTATGCAACACAAGAGATGTAATTAAGAGAGAAGATATTGCAAAATCCGGCAGCACCTCCTTTGAAACTAGCATAACAAGGGGGAGAAAAACATGTAGTTCATATAGGATATAAAGACAGATAATTTACGTAGTAGAATCTAAATGCAAAAGTGGTAAAACACATTCATGACCCAACAGGAACAAAAATGAGATAAGTAACTCAGCCCACCCCAACAAATAAACCGCTCAACCACCAAGAGAAGCTAGAACATAGAAATTCTCTAGACTTGACCCTCCCTGATTAACAACATTATTAAGTAGTGGTTCCTTAATTAAAAGTGTAGTGGCCGTGCTGCTACATCCCTCTTTTCCCAAAGCAGAAATTAGGTGCCTGCATCAAACAATGCAAGAGTGAGATGACACATCTCAGCAAGTAAACATAGCAACAACAAATTGGACATTGTAAATCAACTGTGCTTAAACAACCACGTAGTTCAAAACTTTCTTATTGAACATTAAATTGCAGCAAGTAAACAAGTAACTAATTACTTAACGCCAAGAAGAATCACCATGTAAAAATCCAGATTATCCACATCCACATAATAGATTCCACACCTCTCCCATGAATGCACATGGCTACAGATGCAATAATGACTTCTGCCTCTATATCTCTAAGGATATGAAGCTGCATCATACCCCTTCTCGGGCAACATATGATGCTCAATGTACCGGTACGGTCGGACCATAAGATCGCGACGAAACTTCAATGCAATGGATGATGAATGCATTATGCAAGTCAACAACATGAGTTCTTCCCAAACAGAATGTGCTAGACATATACTTCCACTTATTCCACATAATAAACCACATAGGTAACATGATCAAACCACATACTCAACATATGTAATCAGTAAAACATGAATATCTTCCAACGATGGTACTCAATTAAAAGTATGAATACGAACACAACAGCACAACATAATCAAGTGTAAGACTCTTCATTCGACAGATAGAATAATCCTCACTGTTTTACTTGCCTTTACCGGAAGTTTGGGCAAATCCCTAAGTACGGTCCAGAAGTCCACCACATGTTTTTGACACCCAACTTAGTGCACCAATATCACATAATAAGCCCAAAAACAACGCCGCACCTACGCGCAATCTCAAACCCCACTGCGGGTAACAATTCTCCCCACACCCACCAAACTGCAGCGGCGCTGCTTAACGATTCCATAACTTTAAAATTAAGGCAGCAGTGGTGACAAACAAAAACTACAGAGATAACTACATAAAATTACCCACAAGTTTTGTATACAATTTATGATTAAATTCTAACATCTAATTACCCCTAAACGGTCCACAAGATAAACCCAGCAATCTGTTTTTTTCCTATTTTGGGCAGCGACATACCCGGATTCAAACAGCGATAACTTTTAAAATATAATTCCGAATCGAGCGCATAAGTACTTGTTGGAAAGGTAAGACAAATACCTACATGATTCTCATAATAATTAACACTAATTACTCACGAAACATCCCCAGAAACTGCTAACACTGCTGCTGTTCGTCCACCTGAAAAATCTGTTTTTTTTTTGGACAGCCACATACCCGGATTCAAATGGCGATATCTTTTAATTTATAACTCCGAATTGAGCGCATAAATACTCGTTGGAAAGGTATGTCAAAGTTCTACATGATTCCCAAACTGATTCCCATTAACTACCCACGAAAAAACCCAAAATCTGCTAGAATTACTGCTGTTCGTCCGCCACCTAAAATTCTGGACAGCCCCTCTACCCAATCGCATACGCCACATCTAATCAATTGGATTGCCGCACAAATGAACAAGAGATAAACACAAAAATCACCTTGGGTTCTCCCCCTTTTCTTCCTCCCTTCTACCCTCCACCGAAAACAATCGAAGATTTGCACCACGCGACGTAGATCCGAGCGGCAACGAAAAGCACCTTGGGAGGAGGAGATGGGGGGCGGCTAGGGTTTGGTGTGTGGCTGCAAGAGTTTGGAAAGGAGGAGATGAGAGGGGGGCAGCGGCCAAAGGTGGGGAGAATGAGGGGGGGCGGCTGCACAAGGGGGGGTTAGGGAAGGTTAGTGGGCCGAAACATGAATCGCAGCCCAACTCGCCCACGCGACAGCTCCTGACCCCGTCGCAAGCGCCCAACCAAACAAATTCTACTTCCCTACTGGTGAATGATTTTCCCCAAATTCCAAATTCCCAAAACGCATCAACCGAATGAGAAAAAAACAAAAAGAATAACCTCCAACTTCCCTTCTTTGCAAACTGGGTATCACACTCACATTCTTGGTGATCTCATTGTTTCCATATAACTTCCTTCGGTAATGAATTTTTACCTAAACCCTCCTGTAGGAACCTTACCTATCGTACCCTTGATTGTTTTCTCCACTTCATAACTTCTCGAGTCTTTCCTTAACTCTATCCTTTGCTCTTCGTTATTATCATCTTTACCCTTGACACCTCTATATCTTTCATTGATGTTTATCTTATACCTGTCATTTAAAATCTCCTGTCTTCCATCTCAATCTGAGCGTTGAACTTTACCTATTTTTCCCTTGGTTGTATCCTCTTCTTTGTTGCTTGCGAGTTTTTAACTCCATCCTTCTTTGTGCTTCCGTTTGTTGTTGCCTTTACCTTCCTCATCTCTCGATCTGACCTTGGTGATTACACTATGTCTACTATCTAAAATCTCCAATCTCTTATCCCAATTTGAGAGCGGTGTTTTACTTATCTCACCCTTGACAACATCCTCTTCTTTACCACGTGCAAGCCTTGACTTAACTCCATTCCTTGCTGTACTTGTACCACTTGCTCTTCTATGCCTTCATCTTTTCTCTTACACCCTAGTTCGTTATCACCTTTGGCCCTTGCGACATTGATGTCTTCTACCTAAATGTTGATCTTGAACTTATCCTTTAAAAGCCTCCCCTTTCTTTCAACCTAGTTTGAGAGTCGTGAGTTACCTATCTCTTGTTTGATTTCTTTTCACTCCTTGCCGCCTTACAAGTTTTGTCTTAATTCCATCCTTTGTTGTATGTTTTATTTGCCATACCATCTCCTTGTCATCCATCGATCTTGCCTTGATACTCATCTCTATTATGGCTCCTTAAAAATCTCCTCTCTTCCACCTCCATTGGAAAGTGGCTACTTACCTATCTGGCCCTTGGACGTACCCTCTCCTTTTCCATTTGCAGGTCCCATCTTAACTCCATCCTTTATGGTACTTATATCTTTTGTCTTGTGCCTATCTACCTCCTCTCCTACATCCTTGTTTGTTATTACCTTTAAAACCCTCGTGATATCTATGCCCTTGCCCTTGTAACACCCCGTCTAATCCCTGGACCGGCGGTACTTACTCCTGGCAGCTCTCTAGGATCATATATTGTCCCCACAGACCAACACGAGTCTTTTTGTGCACACTTTGTCCTCACTCATGCGCACCCGAGAAAACTTCCCAGTCGGTCACCCATCCCAAATTGCTCCAAGCCAAGCACGCTTAACTTGGAGGTTCTTTCGAGATAGGCTTCCGAAAAAGAAGATGCACCTTGTTGGTATGATTACACTATTAATTCTATTAAGCCTTGGGCCAGGACATCCCATCCCAGGGGCCAGGATATCACAGCCCTCCTGCTTATCTTGAACCTATCCTTTGAAGCCTCCTCTTTTCCATCCCTGTTCGAGGATAATGCCTCATCTATCTCATCATTGACTGATCCCCCTTCTCTGACACCTTGCAAGCTTTTCCTCAAATACATCCTTTGTTGTGTGTTTGTCCGTTGTCACCTTAACCCTTGTCATCCCTCGATCTTCACCTTGATACTTATCATGTACCCGTATTTTAAAGCTTCCTCTCCCATTTCAGTTCAAGAGTGTTGCCTTACCCCTCCCCGCTCTTGTTCGTTCCCTTTTCCTCTGTCGCGTTGCAAGTCTTGTCTTAACTTGATCATTTGGTGTGCTTTCGCCTATTACCTCCTTTACCTTTGTAATCACTAGATCTTTGCATGATGCTTATCTTATTCCTACCTTTTGAACTATCATCTTTCCCATCTCGATTTGAGAATGGTGTTTACCTACCCTGCCCTTGGTTGCATTTTCTCCCTTGTCAATTACAATCCTTGCTTAAACCCCATCCTTTACTATGCTCGTGTCCCTATCCTACATGTCTTGTTCTTCTCCTCGTCCTTTGACAACCCTAGAGAGTAGTTATTCCCTTTTCAAGAAAGACCATCATCTAACTAACATTAACGTATAGCAACGAGATGTGTGTTGTTGTATGATTGTGTTGTTTGTCCTTGTGTTATGACTGGGTTGCTTCTTTGTGATGAGTGTCGATGTGTTGTGGCCCTTAGTCCACAATGACATCAGTTTACTAAGTGAGTGCCATATAGTTAGGTAGTTGGGTTCTCTTTTCCTGCTCTCTCCCTTTAATCCGTCTATGCTTACCTCTTTTCTCTCTCTCTCTAACCTTTTCCTCTTGTACCCCTCCCCGCTCTTGTTTGTTCCCTTTTCCTCTTGTACCTTGTTTTCTCGCTAGTCTTCCCTTGAAACACAATACCATCAACCTATCCTTGTCAAAATACAACACCCTCCTTGTTTCACGCTAGTTGTCACTTCCTTTCTATTATAAATGTCTAAATGTCCTTGTTTCATATTTTCCCTTTGTATATATCGTGAACCTTGTGAAACCTTGTCTCACTCTCCCTTTTTCCCCTACCTAGATGATGAATCCCAGTGAAGATGAAGTGGATGATGTCAACGACAAGATTCCAACCCCGACAGTGGTGAAAAGGAAGGATGAGTCACATAGATATCTGCTGAATGGAATGAAGAACAACAAGACGACCAGAAAAATGTTTGGGGACAAGATTAAACCACCTCAACCACAAGCAGAAGCGCCTGTAATACCCAATTTGTAATTTGTAAGAGCTAATATAAAAGGGAGAAACAATTTCACTTTATCTATGTGTGAGTTTGACCTTTTGTACCATAACATGTGCACACCATATTTAAAAACAAATAACTATAAATATATGCCACTAAATTATGCATCATGCTGGAATTCTTATTGTGAGTGCATTATTTGTGACAATATAAAAATAATAATAAAAGAAATATAATAATGAGATGGAATTTGAATTCAAACCAAAGGTGCACTTTAAGGAATTGAGAACAATATAAAGAAAATAAGAGAGAAATATTATATGACACAAAAATAAAAAAATTATAAATAAATAAATTCATCACATTTTGGGTATGTGCAAATTATATTTTTAATCTGAGGAGAATTTACCACAGGATTTGAATTTGAAACTTAATTCAAAATGAGAAGGAAAAACAAATCAAAAAAAAAGAAAATAAAAAGAAGAAATAGCACTTGGGCTGAAACACTAGGGTGTCGGCCCACTAGAACCATGCGTCCCAACCCTGACCTGGGCGCGGCGTGCCGACAGGAGGGCCCCACCGGGCAGTCTCACACGCTCGGCCACGTTTTCCTTCCCATCGCTACTCTACGGGACCCGCACGTCAGCCCACGATCCGACTGCACCGCATTCCTCCGCGTGGCGCTGACACGGTGGACCCACGAACCAGCCACACTACGAGCGCGCGCCTTAGCTCTCTCTATCACCGACCTGTGGGCCACCCGCGTCGGATCTATCCCCTCCACCAAACACCACCGTGCATGTTGCGCGCCTCGCTAGAAATCCGGCTCGATCTGTTGGGGATGGGATGGAACCGGGGTATAAACCCAACCTCGGGTACCTTTGCCCCTAGTAAACCCAAGCCCCTTCCCCTGTGAGCCACCATTGTCGTAGAATTTGTGCGCGCAGCGGAAGAACCTCGCCTGACCCTCGCTGCCGTCGATTGGTGTCCGAGTGTGTTATCCCGGCGTCAACCCGTGATCGGGGGGTGCTCCCTGGGTTCGTGATTCCTCACCAGCAGGAGCCCGAGCGTGAGGATCCGGGGTGTGGCCTGAATTTGCCGTCGTCGACAGCCAACGGCGGTGGTGCATCGACGCACCGTGGTCAAGTCGTTCGACCACACCATATCCGGTGAGGACCTCTTCTTTTGGATTGCCTTGTCTTCTTGTGCATTTGGGTTAGTGGAATTCGGGTTTGGTGCGTTGGTACGCGGGTGCGGTCCACGCCAGCAATGGCGCCGCGGTGGTGTAGACTCGACGCCGGTGTTCTACCGGAGTTGGGGCGACTAGCGTTGGCAGTCAAAAGTTAGATGCACGGCTGAGATTAAGTCCGGCGTACCGCTTCGGCCGAGCGCGCAGCGACCGTAGATCCAAGATCCGAGGGGTGCGCATCGATCTCGGTTATGTAGAACACGGTCCGTTGATCGCAGATCGTAAGGCTAGCGTTGCGTACCGGTTCGGGTTGAATCCGGATCTAATCTGCACCGTTCGCTTGTGATCGTGCGGCCGAGGACCCAGGACACCCTTTCGGCCGGCCGATCTTGCAAATAAAACCCTATGTTTTAGGAAAACTAACCCGCAGTCCATGGACCCTATTCACTGAGTCTAGGTTATCTTGCGCAGAGACCCCTGTCTTCTTTGGAAATGGAGGCCCAGTCCAGAGTAATATAAAAACCAGAGAAATTAAATTATAAATGGATTTTTAATATATAAATAAGTGCTAGACCTTGTAAAATTCATAGAAATTTCATTTTTAGTTCAAATTAATCCATTCCCGTTTTTAAAATTTTGTAGTATTATTGTTTATCACCTAGAGTCTTTGTTTTGACATGAAAACAGTGAGAAAATTAATTTCTCACTTAATCATATATCAAGCACATAAAACCTTTGGAAATTCATAATTTAAAATCCATAACTCCAAAATTAATGATTCTTGTTCTTAGGTTCTTATTTTAATGTGTAGATTATTATTATGTATTTTGTTTACATGTTTGGTGTGATGTTAATTTTCTCTATATACTGTGCTTGTTTGTATTGTGGCGAGTAGAAGAGCTTATGACTGAGGATCCTGGTGCCCAGCAGATAGAAGTTGCTGAGCAGGAGCTCATTCAAGGCAAGTTGTGCCCTTGACCACTTTTGTTACCCAATAATGTTCTTTATATTCATGTACCATGCATAGGCTTAATTTTGATGGACCCAATAGGTCACCCTAGACTATTTATCACTTTACCTTGTTATCTCTGAATCACTTGGGTAGTTTTTCTATTGCTTTACATGGTTTTGGGTTAACATTTCATTATATCCATGTTCCAATTATTTTGTTATTCTATTTATGTTCATGTCAAGATCATTAATGTTAATTGGAACATGGAGCTTAACTTGAGAAACACGTGCCATCACAAGGGTGGAATGGGACACCCTTGGCTGACTAATTAGGAAAGCTAGTGGAAGACTACCTTACCCGAAAGGGGCAAGGGTAGTAGGCGAGTTGCATGCAAGGAGGTTCTCGGGTTGATTTTGCTGCGATGGCGGTCAGACGGGGGATTCTTGTAAGTGCTCTTCCCATAAACTGTAGCGGGTTTTCAGAAGCTAGTGGAACTTTGTAAAGGCCTTGTAGTGTTGCCCTGCCTCGCTTCCTTGGTAGAGGTGTATGGGAGTCGTGATCCCTTGGCAGATGAGTAACATGACTTGTGGGTACAAGGTACAACCTCTGTAGAGTGTAAAACTGGTATACTAGCCGAGCTCACGGTCATGAGCAGCTCAAGACTCTCGCATGATTAATATATGGAACTTAAATTCAACTTGTCATTTGCATTGCATGGGATTATTATTAATTTTGTTCTATTATTATTTATTATGGTTTGGTATTTACTTACATTTAGTAACTACTAATAAAATTTGACCAACTTATTAAAAGCAATGCTCAGCTTTAACCCCTATTGTTGATCAGCCTTACACATCACATGAACTCCCACCTTTGGTGAGTTCATGCACAATGGTTTCCCCACAACTTGTTGAGCTATGATCATGTGTGAGCTCACCCTTGCTGTCTCACACCCCCCCACAGGAGAAGAACAGGTGGTTCAGGAGGAGACACATAACGAGGAGTTTGACCTGATCTAGGTGGCGTCTCCCAGTTGACTTATTGGCGCCAAGGATGGACTTTAGTTCGTTTTATATTTATCATTTATTTTGTAAGACTTCCGCTATGTAATAAGTACTCTGGTTATATTGTTACATTTATATCTATACACTCTGTTATTATATATGTTGTCTTCTTTGGCGCATATATGAGATGCACCCGGCTTTGTCCCTTAAATCTGGGTGTGACAGCGCCAAAGCTCATGAATACCCAAACAGGAGAATCAAATCAAGCTCAGTTGTTCAGCATGCAGGCAACCGATCAACCATCATCTGCTGGCAATCAAGCAAAGCTGACTCGCAGAGAGGTCAAAGTAAGAGGTGCTTGTTTCTACTGCAAGTAAGAAGAACACTTCATTTGCCAATGCCCCAAGAAACGTCTAGACCGGCTCGCGAAGAAGGCCTTCAAGCAGAACTCAACCAGTGATGATCCAAAAGAAATTTTCTTCACTCGCTCAAAGTACAAATTAATTCAAACAAGCGATGAGAGTGACAGGTTGCTAGACATACACGTCTAGCTGAGAGAGTGATGAGTCTCTTGTTAGTGGGTAGATCTGTTTGTAAGGTCTTGTGAACAACCGATGAATCAACCTTGTTTTTCTTGCTAGCTTCTTCTTGAATCTCAAGGCGAGATTCCTATTAAGGGGGTTAGATTTGTAACACCCTTAATTTTGGGTATAAAATTTCTTTTCTAATATCCACCAAATTTAGGTGTTACCCTCTTCTTCACTTGCTTTTCTTCTCTCTTTGTTGTTTCTAAATAATGGACATTAACTTTATGTATATATATGAGTTATTGGCGTAGTAAAATAAAATCCTGGAGAAGCTTTGATTGATGCATTCATGTCGTTGCATAGTGTTTATCAGTGTAAAGGTTTTTCAAACTATATCGAATTATTTTGATCTTGTTTTCGGAGGCTTTCAGGAACCTTTGAAGCGTTCCTTCGAGTATTAAATATGAGAGCACCTAGAGGGGGTGAATAGGTGATCCTGTAAAATCAAACACTAATCGCCACAAAAACTGAGTTTAAAGTGTTAGTACGGCTAAGTAGCTTTGAAGCGAGTTCTAGTGAACACAACAATCACAGAGAAAGTAACACAAGAGACACGCGATTTTTATCCTGTGGTTCGGCCAAGTAACACTTGCCTACTTCCACATTGTGGCGTCCCAATGGACAAGGGTTGCACTCAACCCCTTTCAAGTGATCCGATGATCAACTTGAATACCACGGTCTTTTCCTTTAGAGTATGTTTCCTGTTTGCGAGGAATCTCCACAATTTGGAGTCTCTCGCCCTTACAATTGAGATCACAAAGAAAGCACAGAGTAAGGTTGGGGAGAGCAACACACACAAGACTCAAATTTGTAGCACAACCACGCACACAAGTCACAACTTGAGCTCGAAACACAACACACGGAGTTCGCAACTCAAATGGAGCTCAAATCGCTAACACAGAGAATCAAAAGCGTGGAGTCGGAGTCTGGGAGTCTTAGAAAGTTTCGTGAAGGCTTGGTGTACTCCTCCATGCGAGGCCAACTTGAAAGGCCAAACTTGCCTTCTGTCGGGTAATGCACCGGACAGTCCGGTGCACCACCGGACAGTCACTGTAGCTGTCCGGTGCACGATCTCCTTCCTTTTCTGGCGCATCCGACCGTTGGTCCTCGGGGTCAGCTGTCGCACCGGACAGTCCGGTGTGCCCAACTGACCGTTGCTGCGGGCTACGCGTCGCCCACGGATTGTGCAGCCGACTGTTGGCGTTGGACCGTTGGCTCACCGGACGGTCCGGTGCACCATCGGACAGTTTGGTGAATTATAGTCGTACACCTCTGCTTTTTCTCGAGAGCAGTCAGTTCATCGCCGACCAGCCTGGCGCACCGGACACTGACCGGTGCACCACCGGACAGTTCGGTGTGCCAGACCGAGCTGGTGTTGGCTGCATATAGCCAACTCTTTCCCTTTTCTTCTCTTCTTCTTTAGTCACTGTTTCTAGCACTTGGAAAACCATGTTAGTACATAAAACAATTCACCAAGTCTAGAAACATACCTTTGTCTATGATTTTCACTTCTCGCACATAAGTATTCAATTAATGTGTTGGGCATCTAATCACCAAAATACTTATAGAAATTGCCCAAGGGCACATTTCCCTTTCAATCTCCCCCTTTTTGGTGATTTATGCCAACACATCAAAAAGCAACAAAAGAAGTGCAACATCAATGAAATTGAAGACCAAATTGTTTTAGCTAATCATTTGGTATATTTGGATCACTCTTTGCCACCACTTGGTTTGTTTTTGCAAATCAAATTCTTTTTCCTATCTCTAAGTCAAACACACTTGTTTGGGTAAATCGAGAGACATTCCAAGAAAAATTGATCAAGTGCCCAAAAACTCCCCCTTTTCCCATTATCAAAATTCTCCCCCATAAGAGACCAAATTTTGCAATTAGAGTATTTTGACAAAATCAAATTCTAACTATACTATTTTCAAAATTCTCAAGTGGTTGGCTGATCCATTTGCTTTGGCCTTACTTTCTCCCCCTTTGGCATTAAGCACCAAAACGCGATCATTCATGGCCCTCTAACCCCATTGCCTCACCAAAAATGTCAATTAAGAGCAAAAAAGGCAATAAGAGCATAAGTATGAACTTGGAAATAATTACACTAATACCGGAGTGCAGTGGAAGACTTTGCATCGTCCAAGTTCACTTTTCCCTTTCAATGCAACTTTGAGACTACATCAAGTATACTCAAACAAATAGGTTAGTCTCAAAGGGTCAAGTTGTAGCACATCTCCCCCTAAATATGTGCACCATTTGCATATGGACTTGTGAGGTCCGGGGAGATCTTGTACAACTTGAGCACCACAAATAGATAACAAATGTAGTAAATGCAAAAAGTAACATGATCAAAGGCATAGAACACATGTATGCTATAGATCAATCCAAGTTACGCGAATCTAAGACATTTAGCTCACTACGCAACCTGCAAAAAAAATTCTCATCCAACGGCTTGGTGAAGATATCGGCTAGCTGGTTCTCGGTGCTAATATGAAAAATATCGATATCTCCCTTTTGCTGGTGCTCCCTCAGGAAATGATGTCGGATGTCTATGTGCTTAGTGCGGTTGTGTTCAACAGGATTATCCGCCAAGCGGATTGCACTCTCATTATCACATAGGAGTGAGACTTTGCTCAGATTGTAGCCAAAGTCTCGAAGGGTTTGCCTCATCCAAAGTAGTTACGCGCAACACTGTCCTGCGGCAACATACTCGGCCTCAGCGATGGATAGGGCAATAGATGTCTGTTTGTTGGAACTCCAGGACACCAGGGACCTTCCTAGAAATTGGCACGTCCCTGATGTACTCTTCCTATCTACCTTCCACCCGTCATAATCGAAGTCTGCGTATCCAATTAAGTCAAAAGTAGACCCCTTTGGATACCAGATCCCGAAGCACAGCGTAGCAACTAAATATCGAAGAATTCGCTTAACAACCACAAGGTGACATTCCCTGGGGTCGGATTGATATCTAGCACACATGCATACACTAAGCATAATGTCTGGTCTACTAGCACATAAATAAAGTAATGACCCTATCATAGACCAGTATGCCTTTTGATCAACGGACTTACCTCCTTTGTTGAGGTCGACATGCCCGTTGGTTCCCATCGGTGTATTCATGGGCTTGGCGTCCTTCATCCCAAACCTCTTGAGAAGATCTTGAGTGTACTTCGTTTGGGAGATGAAGGTGCCGTCCTTGAGTTGCTTCGCTTGGAATCCAAGGAAGTATGTTAACTCGCCCATCATCGAAATTTCGAATTTCCGCATCATCACCCTGCTAAACTCCTCACAAGACTTTTGGTTAGTAGAACCAAATATTATGTCATCAACATAAATTTGGCACACAAAGAGATCACCATCACAAGTCTTGGTAAAAAGAGTGGGATCGGCTTTCCCAACCTTGAAAGCATTAGCAATTAAGAAATCTCTAAGGCATTCATACCATGCTCTTGGGGCTTGCTTAAGTCCATAGAGCGCCTTAGAGAGCTTATACACGTGGTCGGGATACCTGTCATCCTCAAAGCCAGGGGGTTGTTCCACGTATACCTCCTCCTTGATTGGCCCATTGAGGAAAGCGCTCTTCACGTCCATTTGGAATAGCCTGAAAGAGTGGTGAGCGTCATAGGCTAGCAAAATTCGAATTGACTCTAGCCTAGCCATAAGAGCAAAAGTCTCCTCGAAATCCAAACCTGCGACTTGGGCATAACCTTTTGCCACAAGTCGAGCCTTGTTTCTTGTCACCACTCCGTGCTCGTCTTGCTTGTTGCGGAACACCCACTTGGTTCCCACAACGTTTTGCTTTGGATGTGGCACCAGGCTCCAGACTTTGTTTCTCTTGAAGTTGTTGAGCTCTTCCTGCATGGCCAACACCTAGTCCGGATCCTGCAAGGCCTCTTCTACCCTGAAAGGCTCAATAGAAGAGACAAACGAGTAATGCTCACAAAAATTAGCTAAACGTGAGCGAGTCGTTACTCCCTTGTTGATATCACCTAGAATTTGATCGACGGGGTGATTTCTTTGGATCGTCGCTCGGACTTGAGTTGGAGGAACCTGTGGTGCTTCTTCCTCCATAACCTGTTCTTCTTGTGCTCCCCCTTGATCACGCTCCTCTTCTTGAGGTACCTGTCCATCATCTTGAGTTGGGGAATGCACCAGCGTCGAGGAAGAAGGCTGATCTTGTTCCTATAGTTCCTGTGGTCGCACATCACCTATCGTCATCGTGCGTATTGCGGCCGTTGGAACTTCATCTTCATCTATATCATCAAGATCAACTTGCTGTCTTGGAGAGCCATCAGTTTCATCAAATACAACATCGCTAGAGACTTCAACTAATCCTGATGATTTGTTGAAGACCCTATACGCCTTTGTATTTGATTCATAACCTAGTAAAAACCCTTCTACAGCCTTGGGAGCAAATTTAGAATGTCTACCTTTCTTCACTAGAATGTAGCATTTGCTCCCAAATACACGAAAGTAAGATACATTGGGTTTGTTACCGGTAAGAAGTTCGTAGGAGGTCTTCTTGAGGAGGCGATGCAGATAGAGCCAATTTATGGCGTGGCAGGCTGTGTTCACAGCTTCAGACCAAAACTGCTCGGGCGGCTTGAACTCTCCAAGCATCATTCTCGCCATGTCGATAAGCGTTCTGTTCTTCCTCTCTACCACACCGTTTTGTTGTGGTGTGTAGGGAGCGGAGAACTCATGTTTGATGCCTTTCTCCTCAAGAAATTCTTCAACTTGTAGATTCTTGAACTCGGACCCATTGTCGCTCCTTATCTTTTTCACCTTAAGCTCAAACTCATTTTGAGCCCTCCTTAGAAAGCGCTTTAGGGTCCCTTGGGTTTCTGATTTATCCTGCAAAAAGAATACCCAAGTGAAGCGGGAAAAGTCATCAACAATTACAAGACCATACTTACTTCCCCCGATGCTAAGGTAGGCAATGGGTCCAAAGAGGTCCATGTGGAGAAGCTCCAGTGGTCTTGATGTCATCATCACATTCTTGTTGTGATGAGTGCTTCCCACCTGTTTCCCTGCCTGACATGCTGCACAAGGTCTGTCTTTCTCAAAGCAGACATCAGTTAGTCCTAACATATGATCTCCCTTTAGAAGTTTATGAAGGTTCTTCATCCCAACATGTGCTAGACGGCGGTGCCAAAGCCAGCCCATATTAGTCTTAGCCATTAAGCATACATCTAGATCGGCATTCTCTTTCGAAAAATCTACTAAATAGAGTTTGCCATCTAGCACACCCTTAAAAGCTAGTGAACCATCACTTCTTCTAAAGACAGATACATCTATATTTGTGAATAAACAATTATAGCCCATGTTACATAATGTGGCGGAACCGCCCGAATTATTCCAACTTAAGTGCCTAAGTCCCACCTTAGGGGCTAGACCACACTTAAATAGGAATAAAACGTCAGTCCCTCGGATCTAGTCTGATAAAGCCACTTATCCAGGATCGAATACCACTAGCTCACTCTAAGGTGAGGCACAGAGAAATACAATAAAACATAATGCCACAATTTAATAAGTATCATTATTGATTACATTATCGGAGTTTCAAAAATGATAAACATAAATTTATTGCAGCGGAAACAACTAACGGAGAAAACCGAGTAACATGGCGAAGCCTGGCCACGCTACTCCTCCTGGTCCTCTCCTGCGGAAGCAGTAACCCATTCGACCGTCTATCCCGGTGGCAGGGATGAAGGCCAAGTCACACCATCAACAAATCATCCTAAGGAGTACCTGCAAAAATTATGCCACAAGCAAGGCTAAGTATACTAATACTCAGCTAGACTTAACCGGTGTGAGGAGTCTACTCCTCTACCTCTAGACATGCAGATGTTTGGCTGAGGGGTTTGGTTTGCCAAAAGCACTAGCTGAGTCTAAAATCAAGTTTTAGCTTTTCAAGTTTTAGTAAGACCCTTTTTAAACTAGATGTGTACCTAGCTAGTCATACATGGTATCAAACATTTTATCAATCAACATCTTTTGCCAGTCATCTCATTTCCACTTATTACTCAATGCAGTACAATGGATCAAGCAGTCTCATTAGCTACGAGAAGCAGACGATTCAAATCGAGTTTTTATCCTTGCAAGGTAAACCTAAACACACGATGTGGCGAGGCACTCCGTCCCCACACACATCAACCGTCCCCATCGATTCTCCGTCAGTAGATCAGGGCTCACCGCCTTGGCGTACAATGCCTCACTGACCCCGACTGCCGTCATGCAGTGACCGCACTTGTACCCACCATAACCGGAATGGGAGACCACGTCTCAGGTCGCGTGAGGGGATACGTCCACTGCCAGGTTCACTCAGGTACTAGGCTTACCGATTTACCATATTTCTCGGCATGTGCTTAGTACGTTCAATCGCTTGACACAGGTATCCGCACGTTAATCCTTATTCCAATTTCATCTCGTAGACCACGCATCCCCATGGATCCATGTCCACAGACCAACATCAGTATGATATGAAAGTGGGTACAATCAATGTCCTGACCTCGCGCGAGTGCTAGAAAAATCACTCGACTTCTACCGAGATCCCTAATTAGTAAAGCAGCTACTCGACCTAGCATACTAGTATCCATCTCAAAGGTATCCTGAGTCATGCAACTAAGGTTTCATTCAACTCCTACACTTAAGTGCACAGTACAATCCTACAAACATTAAGTGTAGTAAAATAGCATAATATAATTGGTTATGCATAAAACCAGGGCTTGCCTTAATTTAACACTTAGATAGTGTTTGCTGGGGGAGGTACTCGCTTGGCGAGCATCCACTGGTTATGTCCATTCTTCAGGTCGTCCACCAACGGCATCTTGTGGTTGGCACCACACCACTTGCATGAGCGTCATCTCTCGGTCCTAAATGAGATGCAAGATGCATATGTATGAATATAATGACAGTAGCACAAAAGTAGCACAAGATATACAAGGACGCAGTGACGAACTAAACAATAAAATGGAAGACACCGTAACAATCACATGTTCGCTTTAGTTATCTACACATTATCGACGTTCAACATTAACACCATTAAAAGACAACAAATATTTTATGTATTTACGCAACACCACTACGACACCACAAGTACGCACATTTTATTTATTTGTACACGGCTTTTCATTAGTTCTCCTATTGATCGTGCAAAAGCATCACCGAGCACACAAGTTCAATAGAGGACATAGGCATCAATGTCTATGGAAACTCCTATATCACAATCAACTAGAGAAGAAACATATAAAACAGGACTCTTAGGCAATATTAAGCTTAGTCATGGCAAGTCTACATTTATTTAAGTGCTAACCAAACATTTTAGCCAAACGGGTGAACTAGACAATCAAAAGCGCACTAGCAGAATTTTTGGACAGCAATACAACAGTCACTTGTTTCAGTCATAACTCACAAGATATTTAACCAAAAATAATAAACTAGGACTTTCTAGAAAGCTTGAAAAGTGCTTTGCAACTTTGGTATTGTCATCACAGCATGATTAAACACTTAGCAAGGTCAAAAGGTGTTAACACAACAGCGCTGTCCAGATTTGGACAGATTCAGACTTGTGACTTTAAAAATTCATAACTAAAGATTCAGACATCCAAACAAATTGATCTTAGACTTTCTGGAAATCTAATTAAATATTCTACCAATTATTTATAACATCACTGGCTGGTTTAACATGTATCAAGGGTAAAATACACTATGAAGGCTGTGCTGTCCAGAACTGGACAGATTCAGTCTTCATATTTGAAACATTCATAACTTAAGCTTCAGACCACCAAAAAGAGCGATCTAAGACTTTTTGGAAAGTCAGCAAAAGCACTACATAACTTTTATAATCACTAAGAAGTGATTCAATGTTTAACTAAATCAAACAACACAGTTTTTGAAATCTGCTCTGACGGTGGACAGAACACAGCAAGCAGTTTGTAAAATTCATAACTCTTAAACTATCAAGCATATGGTTATGAAATTTTAACACAAGAAAGATCAGAAAAGAATCTACAACTTTTTTATAATGACCATGAACAGATTGCAACATTAAATTGAGCAAACAATGCAGTTTCTGAAATCTGTATAAAATTTAGACAGATTCAGTTACTGAATTTGGAAAAAGCATTACTCCTAAACTATCAGACCTATGGCTGTCAAATTTTAACATCAGCAAGATAATAAAGTTATCTACCACTTTTCTATAGAACATATCTACAGAAAGTACAATTTAGTTCATCAAACATACAGCACAACTAAAACAGTGCGTGCAGTCCAAAACAGCAATCAATAAATTTCAGCTTCTATATAATTCAAGAATTTTCTTGATCTAGAGACTTGAATTATTCTAACACTTTATCATTTGTTAGAGTTAACATAACCAAGGAAGAACTAACAAGTAGACTTACTAAATTTTTATCTGTGTCATTTTGTACGCTAGAATCACCACACACAATTAACAAACACATCCACCACAATAATCGGACCCGGTACATATAAATGTATCGATGCGCCCTTCACACACTAATTTGCATTTTAGCTTAGACACCATATGAACACTACTACTTTTTACCCGCGACCATAACCATACATATTTAGACTACAACAAGCAATTCACCGTGATTACGAGCTTAACCAATTCATCTCACAATTCGGTTAACTAGAGCAACGACATAACCGCTAAATAACATACACGTCAACTTGCCTATTATTGCCGCAATCCGAGACACAACATATACTACAACATTTAACGAAATCGACTCCTACTTAATATGAGTTGGCTAATCACAGTATAAGACTTAGCGAACCATTTTAGACATCGTAACTCAAAAACATGGGTTGGAGCCGATTAATCAGTGTTTCTTAACCATTGCTCAACTTAAATTAGTTAACACCCAAGTCACCTAAAATAGCACATTTTTGGGGGTCTAACATAGAGGTATTAACACATGGCGTAAAACTCCATAAGACTTACATTTGCTACTGAAGGACCTAAAGCACTCATGTGCATATGTTATCGGATTGTTCTTCAATTTTAGCAAGGACTGACTCATGAACGCTACTCGCCTCCAATAATTATTAGGCTGCGATAACGCTCATATAAGACTTCTAATCGATCAACAAGACATTTATTTATCCAAAGGGAATGGAATGCAATAATTTATAAAGCTAAGCATCGATCTGTCATACAACAAAAATCACGACAACACCGACAGATACTATCCACTAACTGTTGAAAAAAAAACTAAACTTACTTCTCGCTTGCCACTACATCACTCCTCAATCTCACGACCATCATGAGCATCCTTCACACGACTATATAATAGCGACCTAAGCGTCGTGTTACCCAATGCATACATCTTTCCTCGTTGCGAGTATAACCATATTACGGCATATACCCGCACACCTCAACAATTATCTTACGCTACCACTACCATAATACACCACGGCACACACGCACATACGTGTACTAATTCAATCCTCACATCACATGTATTTCCAAACTTACTCATCACATAAAACAAGCATGACACACGTGTTTACCAAAACGTGAATGCGACCTTGCCACGGTATAAAATCAAAACATTTTATACCCACATCTAGTCAAACACCACTATACATCACATCGACCAAAACGTAATTAGACAAACTACAAATCGCATACATCAACAACCTCTTGTTCTCTAACCGCAAATGCGATCCTACCAACGTGTATAGCCAAAACATATTACACACATCCACATATATACATGCACTGCCCAACATCAACCAAAGCATATGTATTATAAACTATAAATCAATCAACCTGAACGAGTCGTGACTAGACGCATGGGATGTCCACATGGCTCGGCATTTCGTCGAACGGGCAAGGCGCGAAGCGCGGCGTCGACCACTAGCTGCGATTAGACACACGCAACAGTTCAATATTTTTCCGAGCACAAAAATATGATAATAGCAAGGGAAGCGGGGTGTTTCTCACCACGGGTTTCGACGGCGTCGCGGATGGGGCTGCGCAGCGAGCACGAGAGCGACGACACGCGACGAGGGGAGTGGAGATCGAACGGGAGGGCTGCTGCAGCGCGCGGCTTGCTGCGCATTTTGTCGAACAGCCGGCGGGCACCACGACGAACAGCGAGGAAGGGGGCTCGCTGCTGGAATTTCTGGGCGTCCATGGGAGCTCTGCGCGTCCTACAGCAAGGACGCCAGACAGAGGGAGGAGGGGCTCGCGCCTATGGAGGAAGAAGGGCAGAGGAGGTCGGCAGCCATGGTAGGGGCGAGGAGCAAAGGGAATCGCTGGTGGTTGTTGCTGCCGTGGGGAAGAAGGGCATCCTTCTACAGGGGCACCGAGCGCATGGAGCAGAGGGTTGGCCATGGGAGAGTGGCCAGCGCCCTGGGAGGAGCTCGGCGGCCCTGGAAAAATGCAGCCCACGCCATGGCTGGATACCGCCTGCTCCAGGGGAGCTCGGTCATGGAGACCGCTGGGAGATGGGAGCCGCTGCTCGCTTGCAGGGGACGCGCCCATGGAGAGGAGGGCAGGAAGCGCCGGTGTTGAGGGAGCTTGGCGAGCATGGGAGGCCCCTGTGCGCTGGCGTGCTGCTGCCGTGAAGCAGGGAGGACGAGGCGCGCCTGCTGCTGCGCGTGGGAGAAACAGGAAGAGAGAGTGGCGGCTGGAAAAAGTGAAGGGGTGGGAATGCAAAATAGCCCAAGTGCAAGGGAAGGGCACCCCTATTTATAGAAGATGACTAGGGTTAGGGTTTCTTAGTGGGCCTATTGGGCTGGGTTGGGCTGGCCCAAACACTAAACTGGGTCGCGATAATTTATTTCCAGTTTATTTTATGGCGTTTTGATTAAACACGGATTATCGGAACGCTAATTATTTCCTGGAATACAAACGCTCCTGCGGAATTCGTCTCTACGGAGAACAGAGCAAATTTGGGTTTCGACGAACGGACGATTGAGCGATTAATTCGGCCGAGAGTTGGATTTGATTTCGCTCGGAAATAGTTCCTCACGCACTATTTTAGAAATAAAAGTTTCTCTCAGACTTCTGATCGGCTTCGGATTTTTAGTCAGAGAAATCAGATCGTGACATTTTAAAATCGCAGTCGATACGGGGTTTTGAGTTCGGTCCAGTGACATTTTAAAATCGCAGTCGATACGGGGTTTTGAGTTCGGTCCAGACATGAGATACTTGGCCGAGTCGAGTAAGAATTAATTAGAGGACGACATATTGAGCATCCCGTTTGAGAGTACGGACTTGGATAAAATAGTCGGACATCGATCGAGGTTCGAGGAATTAGACTCGGGCTCAGATCAAATAACAACCGTCGAGAGTTTGATTAAATGAGCTTCAGATGAGATTTGTAATTTGAGATGGATTATCGAGTTCGCATTTGTGCCGAGAAATAAAAGTTTTAACACGCTCCAAAATTGGTTGTTTCTCGCGATCGAATAACTCCGAATTCGGTGAACTTCCATGAGAAAGCCTGATAAACAGAGATAGAAACGATCGAGAAATAGGAAATTTTCACGGAGCATTCAAGTTAGGGACAAATCTCCCGACATAACACGAAACTGACACCTGGGGTGTCACACATAATTGACTCACAGACAATAAGTTGTACCCGAGCGATTCAACTAAACACACATTGGAGATAGAATGCTCGGATGTAATGGCTATCTTTCCCAATCCTTTAACCTTGCCTTGGTTCCCATCTCCAAAGATAATCGCATCCTGGGAATCCTTGTTCTTGACGTAGGAGGTCAACATTTTCTTCTCCCCTGTCATGTGGTTTGTGCATCCGCTGTCGATATTCCAGCTTAAGCCCCAGATGCATAAACCTGCAAAGCAATTTACGCTTGGGTTTTAGGTACCCAACTCTTGTTGAGTCCTACAAGGTTAGTCACAATAATTGTTGGAACCCAAATACAAGTCTTGTCTCCCTTGCATTTGGATCCCAACTTCCTAGCAACTACTTTTTCATTCTTACATGAAAGTACAAACGAAGTGTTGCAAGCATGAAAAATAGTAGTAGGTTTATTACACATTTTCCTAGGCACATGATGCACAACATGATTTTTCCTAGACCTACTTCTACCATGCACAAAAGTAGAGCTAGAGGCAAACATAGCATGTGAATCATTGTAAGCAGTATGAACATAACTCTTATTATAATTGGAACGACTAGCAATTTTCCTATCATAAATAAAAGCATGATTCCTTTGAGGACTACTAGCCATTGGGGCCTTCCCTTTCTCCTTGTTGAGAACGAAGCCTTTTGGCTTGTTAAGTTCTTGGTTTCCTTCCAAAAACCAAGTCTATCCTTAATTGAGGGGTGTCTACCAATAGTGTAGGCATCCCTAGCAAACTTTAATTTATCAAAATCACTTTTGCAAGTCTTAAGTTGAGCATTAAGACTTGCCACCTTATCATTCAATTTAGTAATAGCAATAAGATGTTCATCACATGCATAAACATCAAGGTCTTTACATCTATTACAAATACTTACATGCTCTACACATGAACTTATTTTACTAGCTTCCTCTAACTTAGCATTTAAATCATTATTTAAATTCTTTAAACTAGAGATAGATTCATGGCAAGCAGATAACTCAGAAGATAGCATTTCATTTCTCTTAGTTTCTAAAGCAAGAGACTTTTTTACATTAACAAAATTTGTCGTGTTCCTCATACAAAATGTCCTCTTACTTTTCTAGCAGTCTATCTTTTTCATTTAGAGCATAAATTAATTCATTAATTTTTTCTACTTTGGCTCTATATAAACCTTTAAATAAACTAGAGTAATCTACTTCATCATCGGAGAATTCCTCATCACTAGAAGAAGAGTACTTAGGGGAATCTCGAATACGTACCTTCTTCTCCTTAGCCATGAGGCAAGTGTGGCGTTCGTTGGGGAAGAGCGAAGACTTGTCGAAAGCCGAGGCAGCCAATCCTTCATCGTCGGAGTCAGATGAGGAGCAGTCAGAATCCCACTCCTTTCCAAGGTGTGCCTCGCCCTTTGCCTTCTTGTAGTTTTTCTTCTTCTCCTTCTTCCCGTACTTTTCTTGTCCCTGGTCATTATCGTTATTGGGGCATTGTGCTATGAAATGACCAGTCTTACCGCATTTGAAACAGGAGCGCTTTCCCTTTGCTTTATTCTTGGAGGGGTACTCTTTGCGTCCTTTGAGCGCGGCCTTGAAGCGTTTGATGATGAGAGCCATCTCATCTTCATTTAGCCCGGCAGCCTCCACTTGTGCCACCTTGCTTGGTAGTGCCTCCCTACTGCTTGTTGCTTCGAGAGCAACGGGTTGTGGCTCATAGATGGGTAGTGGACCATTTAGAGCATCGTCCACGTATCGAGCCTCCTTCACCATCATGCGCCCGCTCACAAACTTTCCAAGGATCTCCTCAGGCGTCATCTTTGTGTACCTGGGGTTTTCACGAATAAGATTGACAAGATGGGGGTCAATTACAGTAAATGACCTGAGCATGAGTCAGACGACGTCATGATCTGTCCATCTTGTGCTTCCATAGCTTCGAATCTTGTTAACCAGGGTCTTGAGCGTGTTGTAGGTTTGTGTTGGCTCTTCTCCCCTGATCATGGCGAATCTTCCCAACTCGCCTTCCACCAGTTCCATTTTGGTGATCATTATAGCATCATTTCCCTCATGTGAGATCTTGAGGGTGTCCTAGATTTGCTTGGCATTATCCAAGCCGCTAACCTTGTTGTATTCATCCCTGCATAGAGATGCTAGAAAAACAGTAGTGGCTTGGACATTTTTATGAACTTGTTCATTGATAATCATAGGGTTATCAGTGTTATCAAAATGCATCCCATTTTCAACAATTTCCCATATGCTAGGATGGAGAGAGAATAAATGACTACGCATTTTATGACTCCAAAACGAATAGTCCTCTCCATCAAAGTGTGGAGGTTTTCCAAGGGGAATTGAAAGTAAATGTGCATTCGAATTATATGGCATGCGAGAATAGTCAAAAGAATAGTTCTAATGGACCGTTTTCTTTTTCGACGAAGAGTCATCGTCGTCGTCTCTTGGTGAAGAAGATGATGCATCACTATCATAGTAAATGATCTTCTTGATGCGTCTCTTCTTCTTCCCTTCCCTCTTCTTGTGACTTGAGCCTAAGTCAGTAGGCTTGTCGTCTCTTGGCTCGTTGAAGAGGGACTCATTTTCCTTGTCGTTGACCACCATCCCCTTTCCCTTAGGATCCATCTCTTTGGGCGATTAGTCCCTTAAATGAAGAGTACGGCTCTGATACTAATTGAGAGCACCTAGAGGGGGGCTGAATAGGTGATCCTATAAAATCAAACACTAATCGCCACAAAAACTGAGTTTAAAGTGTTAGTACGGCTAAGTAGCTTCGAAGCGAGTTCTAGTGAACACAACAATCACAGAGAAAGTAACACAAGAGACACGCGATTTTTATCTCGTGGTTCGACCAAGTAACACTTGCCTACTTCCACGTTGTGGCGTCCCAATGGACGAGGGTTGCACTCAACCCCTTTCAAGTGATCCGATGATCAACTTGAATACCACGGTCTTTTCCTTTAGAGTATGTTTCCCGTTTGCGAGGAATCTCCACAATTTGGAGTCTCTCGCCCTTACAATTGAGATCACAAAGAAAGCACAGAGTAAGGTTGGGGAGAGCAACACACACGAGACTCAAATCCGTAGCACAACCACGCACACAAGTCACAACTTGAGCTCGAAACACAACACACGGAGTTCGCAACTCAAATGGAGCTCAAATCGCTAACACAAAGAATCAAAAGCGTGGAGTCGGAGTCTGGGAGTCTTAGAATGTTTCGTGAAGGATTGGTGTACTCCTCCATGCGCCTAGGGGTCCCTTTTATAGCCCCAAGGCAGCTAGGAGCCGTTGGAGGCCAACTTGGAAGGCCAAACTTGCCTTCTGTTGGGTGGTGCACCGGACAGTCCGGTGCACCACCGGACAGTCACTGTAGTTGTCTGGTGCGCGATCTCCTTCCTTTTTTGGCGCATCCGACCGTTGGTCCTCGGGGTCAGTTGGCGCTCCGGACTGTCTAGGGCGCCCAACCGACCGTTGTTGCGAGCCACGCGTCGCCCGCGGATTGCGTAGCCGACTGTTGGCGCTGGCGACCGTTGGCTCACTGGACAGTCCGGTGAATTATAGTCATATGCCTCTCCTTTTTCCTGAGAGCAGCCAGTTCTGTCCGGTGCGCCACCGAACACTGTCCAGTGCGCCACCGAACAGTCCGGTGTGCCAGACCGAACTAGTGTTGGCTGCACATAGCCAACTCTTTCCCTTTTCTTCTCTTCTTCTTTAGTCACTGTTTCTAGCACTTGGATAACCATGTTAGTACATAAAACAATTCACCAAGTCTAGAAACATACCTATGTCTCTGATATTCACTTCTCGCACATAAGTATTCAATTAATGTGTTGGGCATCTAATCACCAAAATACTTATAGAAACTGCCCAAGGGCACATTTCCCTTTCAGAATTTCAGTCTCGCTAATATTAATTTAATACCTAAAATTTAGTATTTGCGAAAAGAACAAAATCTTGGAAACTCGATAATATATATATATATATATATATATATATATATATATATATATATATATATATATATATATATATATATATATATATATATATATGTTCCTCTCGCCGAGCCCGTTCTAGATCTCGTGTCCTTTTCGCGGGATCATTAAAATTTCTTTCCTCGCAAACGCCGTGCTGCTCGTGTCCACCCTCATCGTGCTCGCAACCGCCTTTCTCGCTCGGTCGCAACGCAATTGATGACAAATTCGGCAACCACCTCCCGCGTTCTCTTCTATATACCCACCCCGCTGTCACATAACATCTCGTCTCCCTCCCCAGATCCAAATCGCATAGAAGCAGACGTCCCTGCACATGGCGGTTCCAGGTGAGTCCTCTCCCTTCTCTCCCCTTCCCCATCCTCTCTCCCCCTCGATGCACCCTCCTACAGTCCTGCGTCGCGTCGCGCCACTCCGGCGAGCCGCTCCTGGCTTCCCCTCCCCACGTCTAGCCCTTGAAGCGCGCGTGTATCCTTCTCTCCTGCTCTGACCGAAACCCCCATGCCGAGCGTGGTTCTTCTTCCCCGGCGAGCAGCCCTCTCTACCCTCCCTGTCGAGCGATTCGTATCCTCCCGGCGAGCCCCAGGGCGTGGCTAGGAGGCCCTTGGTGGCACGCAATTGAGCCCCGCCCAGTCCTGCCGAGCCCTCGCCCCGCCGCTGCCTAAATTGTGGCTGACCTCGGGACCTGCAGCACGGCCAGGAGGCCATGGCGCGCGGCGTCCTCAAGCGCGATGGCGTGCCCCTGATGGCTCGGTCTACGTAGATAGCGTGGCCAGCGATTTGCGGCCGGCATGGCCAGCGCAACACGCAGCCAGCACGACCAGTGGCTCGTGGCCAGCGCGGCGCGCAGCCGCCGAGCTCGCCCTTGCCCATGCGTTCTTCCAGTGCGGAGCCCGCTCGAGCGCCCCCTCCCTGCGCGAGCTCGCTTCTGCTCCATAGCCATGGCCGATCCCCTCTGATAGATCGTGCGTGCGTTGAATGGAGGTTGGAGATGAGAGAACCTCTCTTTTCACACCTGATCCCACCTCCCCATGATCCTTTGTGGCTAAGACCCATGTGGTCCATTGTACGGTTAGCCTTTGACCAATAGAATAGCGCCACGTAGTCTAAATTCGAGAAACGCTAGTTATTCAATATATATATGTTGCGTGGCGAGTCTGTCTCGACTCCTCTCGGTCGTAGCGACTTCGTAATAACCTCGACTACGTGTAGTAATATTTTTTGGTCCCAACACATGTTTTCGTTGATTAGGTAATTAATCCAAGATTTATTTGAATGACATTCTAATTAAAATTAATGTATAGTTTTAAAATGGTGATTTTATAGATGCAAATTGATGTGGTTAGTGCCGACTCAGATATTTTCAACTAATATTTGTTTAATGTAAACGTGATGTCTGTTTAGCTTTCCTCACGTATCACGCGCGTCATTCGCGTGTGTCATGCGTGCTGTCGCGTGTGTTGTTTCGCACGTGTTGTCCGCACGTACCACGCTTGAGGATCGCATGCGTAGCCGCGCATGGTCTGCGCGTCGTCGCGCAATGTTCACGCACTATCGCATTGCTCGCACGTTGTCGCGCTCGTGTTCGCGTGTCATTTTCGCGTTGTTTGCGCGTCGTCGTCCCTTCCTTCGCACGTTCGTGCCGCGCTTCTAGTTCGTGTGTCGCGGTGTTTGCGCGTGATAATAAATTGTTGTCGCTTATAAATGTTTATGTTAATAACGTTAATTCGTCAAGTCACATATTTTAGATAATTAACTTAAGGTTTGCTCGACTAATATTTATTAGATTAATATCCCAATTAGATTAATTGTCGTTTATAAATTTATTATATGTTTAAACATAGTGAGTCTTATGTGTCATGTTCATAAATATAATCCGACCAGTTTAAACATGTGGTTTCCGATCAAATTACAATCTCGATTAATGCCACATTAGATATTTCTTTAGAGTATCTTCCACAAATGATTTATATTAATTAAAATCGACCTATGCAAACCTTCCGAAAAAGCATACCGTCTCAACCATAGTTTTGATTTCAGCGCTTATTTCCTCGCGTGACTGTAGAAGCGATCTCTATTTTATAGTACACATTTTTATAATGGTTTCCTTTGTATGGTGTAATGTTCTTATGCGTGTATATGTTTGTTTGTCTATTGTCTGTTTGTATTCGCTGCGCGTTGCGAATAGATTGTGATCTGTTCTCGAGCTTCGAGGAATCGACGATCAAGATGGTGAACCACTGATCTTGAGATCAAGCTCTTCGAGTTCTACGAGATTGAAGACCCTGAACATCTGTTTGGTGAAGGCAAGTGTCTTCTGACCCATTATGTCATATTTACTTTATAATTCATTGTCTCGCATTACTTAATTGAAACCTAAGGATTGACTAGCTTCGTATTTACCTTGTCCATGATTACCTTTTGGGTTATTATGGTTAGCTTCATGCTATTGCTTTACCTTAATCAATGAACATGATGAGAACATTTATGATACGATGATGCTATCTTTTATTATGATGATGAAATTGTGATAATTTAGGGGACCCATGTTGTTTCCTAAGTACCTCTCCTTAAGGACCTGTTCGTTGAGAGACCACCCGTGAAAACAGTGCAACCATGAGGGTGGTATGGGATGCCCTTGGCCAAGTAATTAGGAAAGTCTTATGTTGGGTGCTGGTTTTGGTCATTGGGAACGGAGGCATCTGTTATGGCGCCTATATTCTCGCTCAGGCATCTAGGTACGAGCATCGTCCCACAGCTTTTTCCTAAGGGCGGAGGTATAGGTTTTGGTACGTCTGATGATCGCTATGCAATGGTCATTTCCAACATTCGCATAGTGAAAACCCTAGGGAAAAACCACGTAGTGAAACCTTGCCTACTCACCATGGAAGTGTTTATGGGTCCGTACAACCCGAGGCAAAAAGGGATCACGGCTCATGGGTAAAGTGTGCAACCTCTACAGAGTGTTATGAAACTGATATATCAGTCGTGCTCACGGTTATGAGCGGCCTTGGGATCCTCTTTGATTAGAGATACAAATGATATGAGATTCAATGGTTCTATGGTTTTGGTTCGATGATGATAATGATGTTCCTCGATGAGGAAATGATTCACGAGTTGGTTATTGCTAAAACTTGGCTTCCACTAATAATAAATACTTGACCAACTAAAAGCAACTGCTTGAACTTAACCCCACATAAAGCTAGTCCACCTCAGCCAAACAGGACATTTGCTGAGTACGTTGATGTGTACTCACCCTTGCTTTCACAAACACCAGGTTGCCTTTGGTGCAATCTATGCTCAGGTAAAGAAGAAGGCGTCGAGGCGGATCTCCAGGACTTCGACGAGTTCGAGGATTAGGCTAGCGACCTCCCCCAGTCAGCTGCCTATGGTTGTTTTAATTTATGTTGGCTACGTTTCGATTTTGTGTACTTTGATTTATATTATGTAAATGACTCTAGTCTTTAATATTATTACTTATTCTTAATTGTTATTCGAAGCATTGTGCTATGATGAGTCATTTATGTAATCGTTGTGTACGTGAATTTCTGATCCTGGCACGTACATGGTTCGCATTCGGTTTACCTTCCAAAACCGGGTGTGACAGGCCGTTAGAGTCCCCCAATGACCAAAGCCCATAGGTGAATGAGAATTATTTTCTGTCTATCTGTTGATAATTACAAAAAAAATCTTTCATATTTTTTCATTACCAATATGTGATTTCTGATAACAGTACACCATCCGCATTAGCCATACTAACACTAGTAGAAAAGAGCTCAAAGCCTGCGGCACCCATATATTTTTACAGACGGATCCGGTTATCCACCGACTGTGCTATTTCTAGTGGCGGTTCCTTAAGAAAACCGCCACTAGAAATCGTATTTCTAGTGGCGGTTCCTTAAGAAAACCGCCAGTAGAAATCCATGATTTGTAGTGGCGGTTTTCTTAAGGAACCGCCAGTAGAAATACGATTTCTAGTGGCGGTTTTCTTAAGGAACCGCCACTACAAATCATTTTTATTCTTAATTTTTCGAGTTTTTCAAACGATCTCGTATGACAAAACCATCAAAATAAAAGTTGTAGATCTCTAAAAGTTATGAAACTTTGTAGTTGACAACTTTTTTATTTGAACTCATTTCGGTTCTCAAAAATTGAATCTAAATATGTCAAATTTAAAATTCAAATTTTGCAAACTACCTCGGATGAAAAAAGTGTCAAAATAAAAGTTGTAGAACTTCAAAAGTTATTTATCTTTGTAGTTGACAACTTTTTTATTTGAATTCGTTTAGGGTCTCAAATAAGCAATTTATACTCAAATGGTTGTAATATGTGGAGAAAACAACTACAAACTAGACACAAGGCATGTCATAGACGGAGTGGTAGTGGAGGGTATGCGCGAGGGTGAGGTCTACGGTTCGATTACTAACAACCGCGTAGCGAGCGAATTTTGCGCGAAAAATGCCGCGACTTGCGACTTCGACGGAGACTGGCGGGTGGGGTGGGGCTAATACAAATAAATTTTTTTATTATTTTTAAAATTTGTTTCCTGGAAACGATTTGCACTGGCGGTTTTATTACGCCGACCGCCAGTGAAAAGCGATTTTCACTGGCGGTTTTATTACGCCGACCGCCAGTGAAAATCGATTTTCACTGGCGGTCTTCAGCTACCCGCCTGTAAAAATGATGATTTTTACTGGCCCCTAGCACTGACGGTTACAATAAACGCCACTAAAAATAGGTTTACGACCGCCACTATAGAACTTCTCTGTACTAGTGTAAGTAGGAAAACAACTAAAGCATTGTTTTTAACGAAATTGTTTTGAATTTTTTAGGTGATAATTCATGAATATCATAACTATGGCCCATCAGGTCCAAAGAGTGTTGCAGAAGATGTGTGGAAAATATAAAGAGTAGTGGCTTTTGTTTTTGCACATGACGGCACTTTAGTAAGGGCTACTGTTGCTGCAAATGTTGGTCAGATGTCGAGAAAGATGAGAAATGCTTTAAGTAGCTCATGCCTCCTGATTTTTGGACGGTACACTTCTTGATGTTTGGGACCGTTTGCTAGAAATTCGGTTCTAGATGGTATGTTCTCTGGTTGATTTTCTTTCTAGCAAATCTATCTGAATACTTACATACTCCCTCCGTTCTTTTATATTTGTCGTGTTTTAGTTTAAAAATGAACTAGCGAGTGACAAATATTCGAGAACAGAGGTAGTATGTTTTTCTTTCTGCTGAACTGAACCAAGCAAAATTTTTGTTGATGTGTAATTGCTAGGGAGACCCAACATGTTACATTCAATGTGATAGATGCCATGTATGCGGCGGTGCTGTTCATAGAAATTATCAACGCGACTTCTATTCAGCCTGTGATCTCCATCAAAAGATTTGTATCATATAGAGAGCGAGCTACTGGGATGTATTCAGTGTTGCCTTTTGCTGGCACCCAAGAGCAAGGGGTTGTAAGAGGGAGTAGTAATAGTAATGGTGTTTATGTCAATTCCACCCTCTCACTAGATGACACGCATGACATGGCCCAGTATGGTTTGTAATGTAATATTAGGGTTTCTAGATTCCAACTATGACATGCATTTCAAAATTATTCTTGTCCTATTTGTTCTCGAATAATTTTATTGGGATACTGGTATACTTACTATCAATGGTCCGTCTCTTTTTTTAGAATGATTCTCTTCCGGTTAATACTTGTAAGCATTATATAATTCATGTGTCTCGCATGGGTGAGTATGATACCTTATACAAGAAAAACATGGAAAACTCTGGATATAATTCATAACAACTACTATGCTAAGGGAAAAATCAACATTTAACCTCATCATAAAAATGTGTTCTCTTGCATCCAATGTACTATGGACGATTTCATATAAACTGGCCATTAATAGCTTATGCAAATGTATGGAACGTGTTTAAATAACTATCTAATTTAAACAAGGTCTAACTATATCATATATAGAACTCGTAGCAACTCGCGTTGACACTAGTCTCTCCACTATTTGGTCTATTTGGTGGACTGAATAGACCGAACCACAATTGTAGGTCTATTCAGGTACGGTTCCTAAAATTATTTTGAAAATTTTGGTTCTCATTTTTCATAAACTGAAATTTTAAAAACCCAAATAGATCAAATGCTCAGCCCTAATCAGGACTAACCTAGTCCCCAATATTTCCCATTCCAGCATTGCCTTCCACTCCCCACCCCGAGCAGCTGACTCGGTGAGTCCCCTCAGCGAGTGTCCCTATCTCACTGTAGCAATCATTCCTATAGGCTGCAGCGAGCGTCACGCTCCCTCAGACCCCTACTTCCTCCCCTTCCATCTCACGCGCGTGGAGGCACGGCACCACCTCGGAGGTGCCACATTGCCCCACACTGCCACCACTAGTCACCACCAGCAACAAAGTCGTCCATCGCAGCAGTTTCCTATTGATATGCTTTTGCTACTATATGTTTTAGAGGTGTTTTAGGCTATCTCCAGCAGCTCTCCTATCTTATTCCCTATCCCATATCGTATTTCAGTCTCTACTATACAAATAGTTTTGTCTACAGTGCTAAATAATGTTTTATATGACCATATACATGATCTGCTGGATACAATCTTAATGGTCAGCAATAGTATCATAGCTTTTCAAAATCAAGATATGTTGGCTCCTATCACATAAGTGTCTAGAAACATGGTATGCATGTAGCATTTAATGAGAATATGACAAGAGAAACTAGTAATAGATTAAATTTGTGTTTGGCCTCTATAATAGATTCATACTATAAACTATGAAACGAAATGTTTAAAAACATGGGTTTCGTCATAAAAGAGGATACAATTCTCCAAAGTGTTATTTGCCAGAATCTCAAATTTTATGAATTACTAGTCGGTTGCCCGTGCGTTGCGATGGCTCACAACAATACCCACGTAAACTATCCACCAAAAAGATCTCAAGATTTTTTATTGATTGCCTCCGCTCTCTGCATAATATTTTTTTTATTTGACTAACTGATGTTGTTGTTTACTCCATCTAATATGTCTTGGTACAACACGACTAATGAAGGGAGCGATTAGAAGAGAGTTCACAACGACTAACTGAACGAACAGAGATTATAGAATGATATAATTCCACCATATAGAGACCAAATAAGAGGAAGTTTGTGAGGTCAAGTTTCTAAAATAAGTCACATGAACTCAAACTTACAAAAAAACATAGATCAAAATATGGAGTGGTTGCTAAATCAGGCATCAATAAAAACTAGATGTGCTCCATACAAAATATGGTACTTCGTAGCAATTACTAACGTTTAAAACCAACAAATAACCTTTCCTTTTACTGTTAGCGTGACAAATCATTGCTGGTTCATCCAATTTAGCAACCTCAAACACCATGGAGTCCATTGCGCCAATGTGGTCTCAGAAACGACCTAATGCATGCAAGAGCCAAGAACACAAGGGACAAACACCCTGTAGTAGTGCCCGCATAGATCTCCAAATCCTACTACACTCATGATAACTTTATCTCTATTTGCAGGATGACCTTGAAGATCATGTTGATGTTACAAATTTACATCTTCATATTACCAATTAGTATTCGTATTTAAAACATTGTTGTTGCTTAAACTACTACTACGTAGAATTGCTTAACTGCTACTTTCATTCGAAATTTTAAGTTCTAGATGCACTATGTGACTATGTCTAGATACATATCAACTTAGAAATTCCAGTACTATGGAAAAAAATTTACTGCCACATGCTATTCAAACTTCTCAAGTTTGCAATGAAACACTGGTACAAAATTCTATTTTGTCCAGCATGTGCACACTTTTACGACAGTCAGATTGAATCTTACATTCATATAACTATTTTATCTTGTCCTGTTATAATCCATTTGTTTTAACTGTGACTTTGTATTGCACTTTTCAAGGTCCATGATGCAGGAAACCTTTTGACAAGGGTAGGCTTCACCCTTCCAGGAGTTGGTGTTGATCACTATATCGTTAGATACAATAATGGTTTGTAGAAAAAGAAAGCTTCAGTTTCTTATAGCTCTTACAATATTACGCGTAGGTAGAATAAACATGTATTTCAATTTTTACTTTTGTACTTGGCTTTTGTGTGATTGTTGTTACATTTATCAGATAACAACAGTCCTTTCTGTATTTAATTTATAATTTGTTGTTACATTTATCAGATAACAGGTCCTACTATTGTGGCATATTATGGGTTCTGGTGATGTGATTCTACAGTTTGAGCCAGCCCCAAGAAGGGGAGAGCGAGACGTAATTACTCGTAGGACATCAGACTATTTCCTGGGATGCGAAGTGATGTGGGGTTCAAGCTTTAAGCAGCGATCTGTATTATGGGAGGAACTGATCCCGCTGTATTCATTTTGTTCCCCTTCACCACATGATTTTCTTCTCTTCCTTTGTTCAATTCTTCCTTCCTGTGATTCTTGTAGTGTTTTACACTTGTACGGTTCTATATTGGGCCATTAGTTCTTTTCTTTTTCTTGGTAGACATTAGTAATATATTTTTTTGTAAGGTAGTTAACTTTGGGTTTCATATGATTTATGAAATTATGTGATGCAGTATCTGGTACAAACAATTGTTGATGAATATAACATTTGTATATTTGCGTAAGGTACAATCAGGCCACGACTAATGTGTAATCAGGCATTATGTGTAAACGTGCAAACGAGTATTTTTGTGACACCCCATGTGTCTATTTCGTGTTATGTCGGGAGATTTATCCTAATCTCGGATGCTCAGTGAAAGTTTCTATTTCTCCATCACATCTATCTCCATTCATTAAGTTACTCATGAATGTTTCACCAAGTTTGGAATTATTCGATCTCAAGAACAGCCAAATTTGGAGCCTGTTAAAACTTTTTGTTTCTGAAGCAAACTCAAATTCGAAAGTCAATCTCGTCTCGCAACTCCCGTCCAGACTCATTTATTCGGACTCTCGATAGTTGTTATGTTATCCAATCGGTGTCCGAATCCGCTTTCTCGATAGTCGGTCTACGTCCAAATACTTAATCCGAATTCGCATTCTCCCGCAGGATCTCTTCATGTGAACCTCTAATTAATTCTTATGCAAATCGACTTGTTTTCTCTATATCATCATTCATCTCTATCTATCAAGTGTATCTAAAGATTTCTTAAAGTTTGAACCAAATATTCGTGTGAAGTTATAAATCCTACGCTTGCCTGAGACTGCTCGATTAAGTAAAAGAAAATTTATAAATTCAACCAAGTCATGCCAACTTTCCCAAAATACTCTATATAAACTCTACAATAAAAGTTATTAAGGATTCATGCAAAGAAAATGCCATGAAAATGTCGAGAAATACCCCGATTGTCTTAAAAATATAATTTGAAGCTTTATAATGATGCTTCCTTAACCAAAGTGAAACTTTAATTTATATTCAAGATATGAGGTTTGACCTTCAATAAACATTGTAGAACCTGTGTTATACAACAAATTTTATATTTAAACCAAGCCTTGATTCAATTTCTAAGTATCTCAAACAGTGCCATCAAGACAGAATAAAAATCTGATTCTAGGATTCGAATTCTTCTTAGTCTGAAATCAGCATCGTTCGGATCGACGTCTCGCGTTCCCAAATTTTTGTTAAACAACTCAAGTTTTCTCAAATATAAAAGTTGTTAATAACTAATAGAGGCACAACATATTAAAAGATGGCATTCATCCAATCCCGTTTGACATGCCTTGACATTCACTTTTCACAAGTTTCCACTGATTTCTATCTCACTGACAAACCAATTTTCGTGGGTCTATAACTCTCTAACCACTGCCCGAATCACCTCAAGTCCTGTATAAGATTTGTAGAGTATATATCAAGAAAGATATCTTCTGCAGCGACCAAGGTCCGATTCCAAAAAGAAAATGCCAAAAATGTCTGTCCAAAGTCCCCCTGTTGACACCTGCCACCGTGGATTGCTTCACCCTTAAGAAAACTGCAGCATGCCACCGTGTCCGCCAATAGCTGAGAGCTCGCGTGCTCCTGACACCATGGCAAGCAGGCATGTCGCGTGGCAGCCGGCTCCTGGCCACCACCAGGCCAGCCAATCGGCATGGGCAGCCGCCCCTCCCTCGCCATACCCCGACCAGCAGCCGTGCTTTGGACCAATGCCACGCCCACCTCGTGCCTATAAAAGCTAGCATACAGCTAGCCACCAGTCGTCCGCACGACATAGCCAATAGGCGCAAGCAGCAGCGCGCCTCCTCTAGCCTTTCCTCGTTGCGCTCCCTTCTTCATCCTCGCCATGGACGCCATCCATGTTCCTTGTCGTCGACCCGTCGGCGTCCTGCAGCAGCAGCGCCTGGACGTTGTGTCCAAGGCTCCTCCTCTCCACGCACGCATTAGCTCCTTGCCTCAACACCAGACACAGAGTGTTGGCGCCATCGGCCTATGGTTCCCAGAGCCCCAGCTCTCCTCAAGCCATGCCCAAGAGAGTGCTGGCCGGCTGCTTGTGCCATGCCCCTGTACGGGAGACCAAGGTAGAAGAAGCCCCTTCTCTGGATGACGTGTGGGCCCAAGGCAGGGTAAGGGTGTTTCAAATTCTAGATTTCGTAATATCTTCTAAAATTCATATCCTGAGTTCGGTAGCTCCAAAAATCACGAAACTTATTTTGTTGCCTTCCTTATAAAATTCTCTGTCTATTAGATCTATAGGTTGGCATGTTTTAGTGGAAAAGTTTTTCTATAGAAATTCGTATTTAAAAATTGGTTTGCAAAATAAATGAACTTGCTTCTCTCTATAGTTTTAGTTATAAAAATCCAAAAATGATGAAACCGGTTTTGTTGGTTAGATGTTGTCATACTCCATCAAGGAAAAATATAAAACTTATATGTTGTTCACTGTTTTCTTGGTGTGCTAATTAAATCATTTTAAATAGAAAAAAGAAGAGGTATTTTGTAACACCCCTGGTGTTACGAGTAACTAAAACTTGGCATGTCATCATACGCATTAGCATCATTTTGTTTGATACACCTAAAATGCATTTTACTAGGTTCAAAACTTTCAAAACTTATGTGGTGTGTTGTCTTGATGAGAGCCATAGAAGTTTAAAAACCTTGTTTGTAACCAAGTTTAAGTACACAACTTCTAAACTAATGACACTGTCGGTATGAGCTCTAAGTACCAAGTTGAATCTTAGCTTATGGAGCAGATTTACTCTTAAGTAATGGACCCAAAGTTGCGTGAGTGTAAAAAAAACAACAATCACAACTAAAAACCTAAATTAGCCCAAAAGTGGAATTTAAAATCTAGCCATATTTTGCCAAAAATCAAAATACCAAAGTTGTAGAGTGTTTCGAATTAAACAACTTACATGTGTGAAGATTTTCAAGTTTTTGAGAGACATTTGGAGTAATTTGCAGATTTCAGATTTGGTACAGTTTTGGTGCAGCTGAAAATAGTTTGGTTTGCTTGTTTTTGGGCCCCTGTACCTTTTGATCTGTGGGCTTTTGGCAAAAGGTTATTATAGAAAACTTGTAGAGTAACTATAGGAGAACAACTTTTATTAAGTATGGTAGCCCTAAAACCATATGCGACTTGGAGTAAAAGTGGCTCAAAGTGGTGCTGTTTGAATTCTGAATTTTCAGATTTGGAACAATAGCCCAAGTCTGAAATCAGTATTTTAGTGCTTAGTTTGGAGCTCTATTGTGATTAATCTATATGGTTTTGGACTGAAATTACTGTAGCAAGTTTGAAGACCATATGTTAATGTGCAAGTTTGGTCAAAGGTCATACCCCTAAAGCTACTTGGAACTTGGATAAAAGGTGGTCCAAATTGGAGCTGTCAGACTTGTGATTTCTGGACTTCGATTCAGAAATTGAAGTGCAGTTTCAGCATTTTTACCAAACTTCAGATCTCTGTTATGATAAACTTCTGATGTTATGGCCTGCACTATCCAGAGAAAAGTGTTAGAGGGTAATGTGGTGAGTAATTTTCATTGAGGTGGATCCCCCTGAACTAGCCTAGAAATAGGAGAAAATAGTGTCTAAAAGCATGCTGTCAGATTCCAGATTTCAGACTTAGTTCAGTTGGCAGAATCTGAATTTTAGCGTTTCCAACCCACTTTGGATCACTATAACTTTTGATCCATGAGCCTTTGGTCTATAGTTCTTGCACTAAATTTGTAGAGCTATATTTTGTCAACAAGTTTTGTTAACGGAGATCTCCCTGTTACCACTAAAATTTGTGAGTAAATTGAGCTCAAAGTTGCTCTGTCAGATAGATGTGTACTGAATATGGTTCAGATAGCTGAATCTGAATTTCTGTATTTTCACCCCACTTTGAAGCACTATAAGTGTTGGTCCATGATTATTTGACCTAGGTTTGCTGCAGCAGGTTTGTAGAGGTATGTTTTGTGAGCAAATTTGGTTAACTAAGGTTAGCCTGTTATTACTGGAAAATGGGAGAAAAGTGATTTCCAGTTTGCCTTGTCAGACTGAGCAGTTGGAGCTGGTTTCAGATAGCAGAAATAAAAAAACAGGACAGTGTGCTCGACTTTGGGCAAATGTAACTCATGACTCGTGAATTATTAGCTCAGGGATGTTATAGAAAAGTTGTAGATCGTAATTTAGGGAACAATTTTGGTTAAGGATCATTAGTTGGTTACCATATGAAATAACGAGATAAAGAGGTATAAACAGGAGTGTTCAGGTGGGTATTTGGGTGCGATTTCAGTCTGGACAGGTTCAGAAATCTGAAAAAGAATGTTTTCTTTGTTTCCCTGCTGTATTCAGTTCGCATTATTTAAGTCGGAGGTAAGGAATAAAGTGACTTGGGAACTTTTAGTGTTGGGAAAATGATGTTATACACTGTAAATATCAGAGGCTCAATCGTTATCCTAGAAATAGAAGAAAACCTCAATTTTCCTACCTCTCTCTCATCCTCATCACGCCATCTTCTTTCCTTATCCATTACAAGCTCATCTCTAGCCTACCTATTCCCTCCACGTAGAAAGTTTCTATATTTTTGTTCTACTAGCCATTATCTCTTTAGTCTCATCCACGCACGCACATCTCTTTGGGATATTTTTTTTTAGCGTGTCTTACTCCCTCACCGGCATTTCATTATTATCCCGTCACGCGCTCTGGGATTACCATGACCTTTGCTTGTTCGTTCCCAGCACTTCGTCTTCCTCCCTCTTGCCGTGCTCCTCAGTCGAGGTGGCGAGGACCCTCCCTGTAATCATCTCCTCCATGTCGGCATCTTCCCTCATCTCTCTAACGCTGTCCAGCCACTAAGCAGCTCGCCGGAGCAGCAACGCTCAACACCGGCTCCTAGCATCTGTGCTTCGCCGCACCGGGGAGTCACCTTGTCGGCGTCCCCTCACTCCTCGTCCATTCGTCGAGCTCGCCGAGCCCCTTCTCAGCCGCGCCGAGTCTCCAAGCCGGCTGTCGACACTCGCCTTTGTTTTCGTGTTGCCGGCATCCATTCCCGCTCATCGATCAAGCACCCCACCGTTCCGGTTTCGATTCCGCTAGTCGTCGTTCGCCTCGCCATCGTCTCTTGGGTGCGTACTGAACCGTATTATTTATTTTCTCAGCACGTCACTTCTTGCACTTATGATTTTGATGTCATAAGTTAATGCTGGGGCGTAAGTGTTGGTAGTATGTGTGCTGGATTATTTGAGAGCGAGGTTGTGAGCGAGAGAGGATTCAGGGGAGATTGGTCCGTGAATGATTATGGCCGACTTGTGAACCGCGCCATTGGATTGGATTCTTTAATTGTGCTTGTGTGTCGTTGTCGTACGGTTATTGAAAGAAAGAAAGTAAATTGTGTAGAGTAATAAAGTAATGTATGTCGTGCATCAGATACTCAGTAATCACCTCAGTCGGATTCGTCGTCGTTTTCGCGAATCTCGACTCGCCTTTAATTTTTGCACAGGCCTAAATTAGCCTGTTTTAAAAAGTTTGGTTCAATTTGGAATGTGCTCTATTCATCATCACATCATGATCATAGCATGCATCTTTATTTTACGTGTAGATTACGTTATTGGTGGCTTAATCGCATTGTGAAGTAATTCCTTGGAGGCTGGTTATCACCTTGAAGACTTGTGGCAATTTATTTTCTTAGTCATTGGCTCTTCTCTGCAACAAAGGCAAGCCCCGGTGCATTTGCCACCTCCTTGCTATTTTAAAATCTTTTATCACCTTGTTTGATGCATTAGGTGATAGGAGTTGTGTGCTAAACCGTTGATGCATTTCCTTCCTTGAAAATTGATTACCCTTCCTTGATACCCGTTTTGAAAAAGATTTTTTTTATGCTTAGCCTTGCTTTAGAAAAACAAAATGTTTTGTTTTTTATAAAAGATGATGTGGCAAAAGTGGGTGGGATGTTTTTAAAAATAAAACTTGATGGTAGATCCATCATGGCCATGATGGATCCAACATCGGAAAAGATGTACCTCTGCCAGGTACCAAAGTTTGGGTTTAAAATTATAAAGCTGAGACCGGGCGGGTGACTTGCACGAGAAAGGAGTCTCGGTGTAGTGTCTCCGTCTGTGTCAATTAAGGACCGTACCGATTGTTGGCCTGCTGATCTAGGACCCTTTATCTGGCCATATACCTCATCATGGGTAAGCTTGAACCCGGCTATTCCATACATGAAAAGACAATCGCGCACTGGGAGTGGAGAGATGGCGAGAGTGGCACGTACCCCCTGGCAAAGGACCGCCTAAAAGGGGTGGTGTGCTCTCGGGTGGCGCGGACCTGTTCATGTGGTGGAGGATCCGTGGGAATGGTAGACATGTGCAAAAGAGTTAAGAGAAGCATATGTCGTGTGGTTGGAGATCCCCAGCTGGGTATTAATCGATTCGGATCGCCGAACTTCTCGGATATGAAGACTGGATCTTCGACCCTCATCGTAGATAACAAGCAAAACAAAGGTTGGATTTTAAAAGAAAGCTAGTGTAGGACAAGTGAATGCTCTAGATTAGGCAAATCTAGATTCAGAAAAAGTACTTAACTTATGATGTAAAATTTTGGCTTAAGGACCCACTTCTAGTAAGCTTTTCTGCAAATGAGTCTTTGATTCTTGATAAGCCATACCTTGAATCCCTCTAGCCAGCATATCCTTGAGAGTCTTTTCTTTAGTCGGGTAAGTCTTGCTGAGTAATTCCATACTCAGGGTTTTATTCCCTGTTGTTTTTCAGGTTTTAACTTTATGCTGCTGTTGATGGTGTTAAGTGCCGGTGGGCTCGGCCTTCTTATAAGTCTAAGTAACTCTTCTATACTTCTTATTAAGGATGTTCACTTGAGCTAGCATATATTTTAAAACTATAAATAATTTATAATAGTTTAAAGTTATTTATTTGAACCACTTCTGTAACCACTCCGATAAATATAATGTAAAACTTGATGTAACTTGTAAAATTTGGTAAAAGATTTCCGCTGCAAAAATGTTGGTGTGTGATTTGTGTTTACTTAATCTTGTGATCCTGGTTGTTCGTGGTTTATCCGGGGTCCCTGGGACACTCGGACAGATCCTATTAAGTTATCTGGTGCACATGCATAGCCGTCTGAGGTCTTTGAGACAAGGGCAGGTGCATGTGGGCCCAATAACTTGGGAGGTTCTGCCACATATTTGCTTGTTATTTTTGGATTTGTAGCTCTAGTGCTCCAAATGGGTTGAAATTGTTACAGTAGACTCTTGGTGTGATGCTTGGTGACTGGTAACAAGTTCATGAATTGTTGTGCATGTATGATTAAGTTAGTGATTTAACTTGTTTAATGCACCTTAAGTAGTTTTAAATGATTTATAAATAATATATGGATGTAAAAATAGAAAATGGTGTTCCACTGTCCTTGCATGATATTATAGTAGCCTAAGAAAACTTAATATGGTCATGCATCCACAGAAAATAATTAATTTTAGATTTAACTTGCTCTCACATGCTATATTGCATTAACAATTTGTTATTTTTGTAGTAAATACAATATAAAATCTGAGAATGTGAAATTTATACATTAGTAATAATTTGTTATTACCTATGCCTCATAAAAATTCCAGCCCCAAATTAGATAGTTTCATATGGTGCTAAAATGACACACATTTTATAATTATAAGAACAATTAGTGAAAAATTAGAAGTAAACAAAAGCGTGCATGTTTCTTGAAATGTTTAAGTGTCTTTATATAAATTGAAACTTGATAACTAAGTCATAATGATTTAAACTTGAGAAATTGGTGGTAGTGTCTCTCAATGATTTTAATTGATGATTGAGTTGAGTGCTCTTGTGCTAGCAAACTGAAATTCATGCACGTATAGTTTTTGTTGTGCGGTTAATCTAGTAAAGTATGTTTTCTGTAGATATATGCTATATAAAAGTTGTAATTAACTTGTGTATCTAGCTCTTCCAAAAATTTCATGAGCTAAGGATCAATAGTTTAGAAGTTATACTTTTCACAAGTTCATTACGTGAATCTGTCCAATTTCTGAACAGATTTCAGAGATTGCAATGGTTGCTTAAGTTAGTGTTAAAATCAGTTATTGGTGGTCACAAGAAAGTTGTAGGTAACTTTATTAATTTGCTTGTGTTAAATTTTGACAGCTATAAGTCTGATCGTTTAGGAGTTATGCTTTTCACAAGTTCAGTAAAATCTGTCCAATTCCTGTACAGATTTCAGAGATCGCATTGTTTGCTTAATTCAATGTTGCAATCTTGTTGGGGACTTGTTCTCAAATGCTATGAATCAAGAACAAGGCAACATAAATGTTAAATATTAATGCCCTTCGTCCGCTGAAGCATTATCTCCCCAAGGATTTAATGAGCTTCAGACGAAGACCATAAACAAAATATTACGAAGGTTGCACCTTCGTAATCAGGCTTATAAAATAATATAAAACGAAACATAAAGCATGAAATATTATAGAAAGATATAGTGAAAACAGATAATATTATTCACATCTTTTATTGCATAAATTTGAATATTAAAATATAATGTTTAGGTACATTTGTACCTTCGTCTTGGCAGAAGACAATAATTCCAGCGTAACGTGCCCGCGATTACAAGATTGCGTGAACAGTACAGGGGTACTGTTCATCTATTTATAGGCACAGGGCACAGCCTATGTAAAATTATATCTATGCCCTTTACAATCGATTACAATAATGACACAAAACATCATGGGTCTTTAAGTCATTTCATCTTTAAGTCGGTTCACCTCTTCATCTGAAGATCTGTCATTGTGCCGAAGCTTTATAGGTAATAGCTTCGGCGCTGCTCCTGAATGGATCTGCCGAAGGTGTTCTCCTTTTTTAGGATCTTCGGCTACGAAGCATACCCCCAACAGTAGCCCCTTCGCGGTGCTAGATCGTTTTTCGTAACGAGCTTGATCCGTGAAAAAGTCTTCTAGGCTTCGGGATGCCGAACATCCGAAAAACACCTTCCCTGAGCTCGTTGGTGAGAAACGATTAAAATAATCCGCGCTCGAGGTGGCTCCATCTTATAGCAGTTACGCGCGCCCTGGCGATTCACCCTCTCGGACCCTGTGGCCCACCGTTCAGCGAGTGTGGGTGACTGTTTGTTCGGTGCGGGAGACCCTGACGATTCACCTTCCCACCTATGGCACTATATAAACAGACGGGTAGGTGTGAAGTTACCACAGCATTCATTGCTATTGCACTGTTTTTCTGCCAAAAATTTAGCCATAGCCGAAGCTTGATCATCGTGCTCAAACGAAGCGCTGCTTTTGATTCTGCTTCGTCACAAGAAGAAGAGCTTCGGAAAAATCAAAAAAGTCAACAACAAAAATTTCAAGAAATTCACAATCAAATGGCAAGAGTTCGTTCCACTACCAGGGTTGGTAGTGAGGGAGATGAAATCGAAGCTACTGAGACTGTTCCGATTTCCGAAGCGATGAAGCGGTCTGGGCTGGTAACATTGGAGGATGCACCTGCCGCTGAAGCAGAGCAGGCTGATGTTGAGGAGACTGAGTCTGAAGATGATTATAGTAGCGCAGTGCCAAGTAAACCCAGCCACTTGGACTTCGGGAAATCCACCATCTCCAAAGATGACTTACCTATGATGTTGAATTTGGGCTATTTAAGTGAAGCAAAGAAAGAGCTGATTTGTTTTGGTGGGGCAGAAACTACTCCGAAGCCAGGAAAAGATGAAGTAGTGATCTTCAAAAGTTTCTTTAAAGCTGGTTTAAGATTCCCTTTGAACAAGATGATTGCTGATGTGCTGAAGAAGTTTAGGATCTACCTTCATCAGCTAACTCCTAACGCTATCGTTAGGCTTAGCGTTTATATTTGGGCTCTCCGAAGCCAAGGGGTGGAACCATTTGCCGAAGGTTTCTGCCGAGTGCATGAGCTTCATTATCAGACCAAGGCTAGAGGAGATGGGCTACATGAAAACTTTGGCTGCTACAATTTTTCCTACCGCAAGACTACAAAATTTCCAGTGATCAGTTACCGTAGCAAGTGGCCAGCTGGCTGGAAGTCTGAGTGGTTTTACGTCAAAGTTAACGAAGATAAGGAGAAACTGGTCCAGAGTCCGTTAGAGTTGATCTTCGGAGAGACCAGACCGCCGTGCAACATGACACCAGAGGGTCCAACCCAAATTGCTCTAGCTGAATTTAGAGTTATTGCGGAGCACATCGGCACTAGGGACTTAGTGCAAGAATTCTTAGCTTTCAAAGTGTTTCCAACTATGAAAGAGTGGGACATGCCGAAGCTTTAAGGAGAAAAGAAGGAAGGGGAACTTATTCGGTTGCCTTGCCATTACAAATTCAAGAAACTTTTCAAAGTGCCTTGCCAAGAATGGCTGGACACGATCGAAGTAATGTTGTCGGGGACCATAATTAGGGGTACCCCCAAGACTCCTAATCTCAGCTGGTAACCCCCATCAGCACAAAGCTGCAAAGGCCTGATGGGTGCGATTAAGTCAAGGCTCGGTCCACTCAAGGGACACGATCTCGCCTCGCCCGAGCCCAGCCTTGGGCAAGGGCAGCCGACCCCGGAGGATTCACGCCTCGCCCGAGGGCCCCTTCAAGCAACGGACACACCTTCGGCTCGCCCGAGGCCCAGTCTTCGCCAAGAAGCAACCTTGGCCAGATCGCCACACCAACCGACCGTATCATAGAAGCATTTAATGCAAGGATGGCCTGACACCTTATCCTGACGCGCGCCCCTCAGACGACAGAGCCGAAGTGACCGCAGTCACTTCGCCGCTCCACTGACCGGCCTGACAAGAGGACAGCGCCGCCTGCGTCGCTCCGACTGCTGTGCCGCTCGACAGAGTGAGGCTGACAGCAGTCAAGTCCGGCTCCGGTGCCATAGGAAGCTCTGCCTCGCCAGACCCCAGGGCTCGGCCCCCGTCTCGGCCTCGGACGACGAAGTCCGCCTCGCTCGACCCAGGGCTCGGACTCAGTCTCGGCTCCGGAAGACAATGAACTCCGCCTCGCCCAACCCAGGGCTCGGACTCAGCCTCGGCTCCGGAAGACGACGAACTGTGCCTTGCCCGACCCAGGGGCCGGACTCAGCCTCGGCTCCGGAAGACGATGAACTCCGCCTCGCCCGACCCAGGGCTCGGACTCAGCCTTGGCCTCAGACAATGGTCTCCGCCTCGCCCGACCCGGGGCTCGGACTCGACCTCGACCTCGGAAGCCAGACTCGACCTCGACCTCAGAGGAGCCACCACCCCGCCCGACCCAGGGCTCGGACCGACCACGTCACAGGGGGGGCCATCATTACCCTACCCCTAGCTAGCTCAGGCTACGGGGAACAAGACCGACGTCCCATCTGGCTCGCCCCGGTAAACAAATAATGATGGCGCCCCGCGTGCTCCATGACGACGGCGGCTCTCAGCCCCTTACGGAAGCAAGGAGACGTCAGCAAGGACTCGACAGCCCCGACAGCTATCCTTCCGCAAGGCTCCAGCGCTCCTCCGACGGCCACGACATCACATGAAAAGGGTGCCAAAACCTCTCCGGTTGCCACGACGGCATGTACTTAGGGCACTAGCTCCTCTCTGCTAGACACGTTAGCACACTGCTACATCTCCTATTGTACACCTGGGCCCTCTCCTTACGCCTATAAAAGGAAGGCCCAGGGCACTCGTACGAGAAGGTTGGCCGCGCGGAGAGGACGGGACGGCGCGCGCAGGCCTCTCGCTCCCTCCCACGCGGACGCTTGTAACCCCCTACTGCAAGCGCACCCGACCTGGGCGCAGGACAAACACGAAGGCCGCGGGTTTCCCCTTTACGCCTGTCTCCTTGTTTCCCCCTTCGTGCTCTGTCTCGCGCCGACCCATCTGGGCTGGGACACGCGGCGACAATTTACTCGTCGGTCCAGGGACCGCCCGGGGTCGAAGCGCCGACAGTTGGCGCGCCAGGTAGGGGCCTGCTGCGTGTTGACGAACAGCTTCCCGTCAAGCTCCAGATGGGTAGTCTCCAGCGACCTTTCCAGCCCGGGACGGTGCTCCGTTTCGGGAGTCTTGAGTTCATGTCCCTCGACGGCAGCTACGACATGATACTCCTTCCTCCACCGCGCGACGGCGACAATGGCGGCCGACAACCCGCCCGCCGGCGGCAAAATCAACGACATCTTCCCCACGTGGCGGAAGAACAACATTCGGGTTTGTCCCGTCGCCTCCCCCACCGACGGAGGAGGAGGCGGGGCAACCAAGGCCAAGCAGGAGGCGGCACCTCGTTGGCTGTCGAGCGAGTCGACGGCGCCGGTGCCCCAACGGGGGACACGTCGAGCGTCGACCTCGCTTCTAAGACGAAGACGAGCGTCGTTTCCCCGCAACACGCCAACTCCAAGCGAACGGACGACGCCAGCACGCTTGCAAAGGACTTGTTGGGCGTCACCCTCGTACCCGAGACGACGGTGCAGTCTGCCCCTGACGCGACTTCGTCACCGCCCGTCGACCAGGAGGTACCGACCGATTCCCATCTCGTGCCTTTTGGATTCAGCCTCGACCCACCAAGCGACTTCGCTTCGGTGGAAGCCTTCATAGAGGCGTGTCCAAACCCTCCGGGGTACGGTATGCGGTCACCCTGGGACCAGCTGACAGCCGTCTCGACCTACGGGCCCTCGGGTTCCGAGGAAGATGACGAGCCCGACTTTTGTTGGGATTTCTCCGGACTTGGTAACCCCAGTGCCATGCGGGACTTCATGACCGCATGCGACTACTGCCTTTCCGACTGTTCCGACGGTAGCCGCAACTTCGGCGACGAGGACTGCGGCCCAAGTCGTGAATGTTTCCACGTCGATCTAGGGGGTCCCGGCAAAGGCAACCATCTTGGTATACTGGAAAACGGTGATCCCCCTAGGCCTGCGCCTCGTGTTGACATCCTTCGGGAGCTAGCTATGGTCCTAGTCCCTGCGGGGGGTCAGGACGCACAGCTCGAGCAAATCCACGAGATGCGGGCCAGGCTCGACGAGGGAGCAGGAACACTTGAGCCGTTCCGCCGGGACATCGGGCAGGAATGGGCAGGCCAAGCTCCGGCCGGAGAAGCGCGTCATCTACCCCAGGGCATCCAGCACCGCATCACCGATGATGTCAGGGCAAGGCCGTCACCGGCTTCCAGTGGGGTCGGCCAGAACCTGGCTGCAGCAGCGATACTTCTCCGTGCGATGCCGGAGCCATCAACCACCGAAGGGCGGCGTATCCAGGGAGAGCTCAAGAATCTCCTGGAGGATGCCGCGGTCCGACGGGCCGAAAGCTCTGCCTCCTGAAGGTAGGGATACCCCTCGGAGCATCGCGCCACGACTTCCCGATTCATGCGGGAAGCCTAGGTCCACACCGGGCGCACGCTCAACACAGCGCCTGCGGCCCCGGGTCGCCTCGGCAACGAGCACCACCACCGCAACCGTCGAACCCACCTCGACGAGAGGGTGCGCCGAGGCTACCACCCCAGGCGTGGGGGACGCTATGACAGCGGGGAGGATCGGAGTCCCTCGCCCGAACCACCCGGTCCGCAGGCTTTCAGCCGGGCCATACGACGGGCGCCGTTCCCGACCCGGTTCCGAACCCCGACTACTATCACAAAGTACTCGGGGGCGACGAGGCCAGAACTATGGCTCGCGGACTACCGGCTGGCCTGCCAACTGGGTGGAACGGACGATGACAACCTCATCATCCGCAACCTCCCCCTGTTCCTCTCCGACACCGCTCGAGCCTGGTTGGAGCACCTGCCTCTAGGGCAGATCTCCAACTGGGACGACCTGGTCCAAGCCTTCGCCGGCAACTTCCAGGGCACGTACGTGCGCCCTGGGAACTCCTGGGATCTCCGAAGCTGCCGCCAGCAGCCGGGAGAGTCTCTCCGGGACTACATCCGGCGATTCTCGAAACAGCGCATCGAGCTGCCCAACGTCACCGATTCAGATGTCATCGGCGTGTTCCTCGCCGGCACCACGTGCCGCGACCTGGTGAGCAAGCTGGGTCGCAAGACCCCCACTAGGGCGAGCGAGCTGATGGACATCGCCACCAAGTTCGCCTCTGGCCAGGAGGCGGTTGAGGCCATCTTCTGGAAGGACAAGCAGCCCCAGGGCCGCCCGCCGAAAGATGTCCCCGAGGCGTCTACTCAGCGCGGCACCAAGAAGAAGGGCAAGAAGAAGTCGCAAGCGAAACGCGACGCCGCCGACGCGGACCTTGTCGCCGCCGCTAAGTACAAGAACCCTCGGAAACCTCCCAGAGGCGGCAACCTCTTCGACAAGATGCTCAAGGAGCCGTGCCCCTATCATCAGGGGCCCGTCAAGCACACCCTTGAGGAGTGCGCCATGCTTCGGCGCCACTTTCACAAGGCCGAGCCACCTGCAGAAGGTGGCAGGGCTCACAACAACGACAAGAAGGAGGATCGCAAGGCAGAGGAGTTCCCCGAGGTCCACGACTGCTTCATGATCTACGGTGGGCAAGTGGCGAACGCCTCGGCTCGGCACCGCAAGCAAGAGCGTCGGGAGGTCTGCTCGGTAAAGGTGGCGGCGCCAGTCTACCTAGACTGGTCCGACAAGCCCATCACCTTCGACCAGGGCGACCACCCCGACCGCGTGCCGAGCCCGGGGAAATATCCGCTCGTTGTCGACCCCATCATCGGCAACGTCAGGCTCACCAAGGTCCTCATGGACGGAGGCAGCAACCTCAACATCATCTACGCTGAGACCCTCGGGCTCCTGCGGATCGATCTGTCCTCGGTCCGGGCGGGCGCGGCGCCTTTTCACGGGATCATCCCCGGGAAACGCGTCCAGCCCCCCGGACAACTCGATCTGCCCATCTGCTTCGGGACTCCCTCCAACTTCTGAAGGGAAACCCTCACGTTCGAGGTGGTCGGGTTCCGAGGAACCTACCACGTAGTGCTGGGGAGGCCATGCTACGCCAAGTTCATGGCCGTCCCCAACTACACCTACCTCAAGCTTAAGATGTCGGGCCCCAACGGGGTCATCACCGTCGGCCCCATGTACCGGCACGCGTACGAATGCGACGTGGAGTGCGTGGAGTACACCGAGGCCCTCGCCGAATCCGAGGCCCTCATCGCCGACCTGGAGAGCCTCTCCAAGGAGGCGCCAGACGTGAAGCGCCATGTCGGCAACTTCGAGCCAGCAGAGACGGTCAAATCCGTCCCTCTCGACCCCAGCAACGACGCCTCCAAGCAGGTCCGGATCGGCTCCGAGCTCGACCCCAAATAGGAAGTAGTGCTCGTCGACTTTCTCCGCGCAAATGCCGACATTTTCGCGTGGAGTCCCTCGGACATGCCCGGCATACCGAGGGATGTCGCCAAGCACTCGCTGGACATCCGAGCTGGAGCCCGACCCGTGAAGCAGCCTCTGCGCCGATTCGACGAAGAAAAGCGCAGAGCCATAGGCGAGGAGATCCACGAGCTGATGGCAGCAGGGTTCATCAAAGAGGTATTCCATCCCGAATGGCTTGCCAACCCTGTGCTTGTGAGAAAGAAAGGAGGAAAATGGCAGATGTGTGTAGACTACACTGGTCTGAACAAAGCATGTCCGAAGGTTCCCTACCCTCTGCCTCGCATCGATCAAATCGTGGATTCCACTGCTAGGTGCGAAACCCTGTCTTTCCTTGATGCCTACTCAGGGTATCACCAAATTAGGATGAAAGAGTCCGACCAGCTCGCGACTTCTTTCATCACACCTTTCGGCATGTACTGCTACGTTACTATGCCGTTTGGTTTGAGGAATGCGGGTGCGACATACCAAAGGTGCATGAACCACGTGTTCGGCCAACACATCGGTCGAACGGTCGAGGCTTACGTCGATGACATCGTAGTCAAGACGAGGAAAGCCTCCGACCTCCTTTTCGACCTTGAAACGACATTCCGGTGTCTCAAGGCGAAAGGCGTAAAACTCAATCCCGAGAAATGCGTCTTCGGAGTACCCCGAGGCATGCTCTTGGGGTTCATCGTCTCCGAGCGGGGCATCGAGGCCAACCCGGAGAAAATTGCGGCCATCACCAACATGGGGCCCATCAAGGACTTGAAAGGTGTACAGAGGGTCATGGGATGCCTTGCGGCTCTGAGCCGCTTCACCTCGCGCCTCGGCGAAAGAGGCCTACCCCTGTACCGCCTCTTAAGAAAGGCCGAGTGCTTCACTTGGACCCCTGAGGCCGAGGAAGCCCTCGGGAACCTGAAGGCGCTCCTCACGAACGCGCCCATCTTGGTGCCCCCCGCTGCCGGAGAAGCCCTCTTGATCTACGTCGCCGCTACCACTCAGGTGGTCAGCGCCGCGATCGTGGTTGAGAGACGAGAAGAGGGGCATGCATTGCTCGTCCAGAGGCCGGTCTACTTCATCAGTGAGGTACTGTCCGAGACCAAGATCCGCTACCCACAAATTCAGAAGTTGTTGTACGCGGTGATCCTGACGCGGCAGAAGTTGAGACACTACTTCGAGTCTCATCCGGTGACTGTGGTGTCATCCTTCCCCCTGGGGGAGATCATCCAGTGCCGAGAGGCCTCAGGTAGAATTGCAAAGTGGGCGGTGGAAATCATGGGCGAGACAATCTCGTTCGCCCCTCGGAAGGCCATCAAGTCCCAAGTCTTAGCGGACTTTGTGGCTGAATGGGTCGACACCCAGCTTCCAGCGGCTCCGATCCAACCGGAACTCTGGACCATGTTTTTTGACGGGTCGCTGATGAAAACAGGAGCGGGCGCGGGCCTGCTCTTCATCTCACCCCTCGGGAAACACCTCCGCTACGTGCTGCGCCTCCATTTCCCGGCGTCCAACAACGTGGCCGAGTACGAGGCTCTGGTTAACGGGTTGCACATCGCCATCGAGCTAGGGGTCCGATGCCTCGACGCTTGCGGTGACTCGCAGCTTGTCATCGACCAAGTCATGAAGAACTCCCACTGCCGCGACCCGAAGATGGAAGCCTACTGCGACGAGGTTCGGCGCCTAGAAGACAAGTTCTACGGGCTCGAGCTCAACCACATCGCCCGACGATACAATGAGACTGCGGACGAGCTGGCTAAGATAGCCTCGGGACGAACAACGGTTCCCCCGGACGTCTTCTCCCGAGACCTACATTAACCCTCAGTCAAGACTGGCGACACGCCCGAGCCCGAGAAGGCCTCGGCTCAGCCCGAGGCGCCCTCGGCTCAGCCCGAGGCACCCTCGGCCCCCGAGGGTGAGGCACTGCGCGTCGAGGAAGAGCGGAGCGAGGTCACGCCCAATCGAAATTGGCAGACCCTGTACCTGCAATATCTCCACCGAGGAGAGCTGCCCCTCGACCGAGCCGAAGCTCGGCGATTGGCGCGGCGCGCCAAGTCATTTGTCTTGATGGGGGATGGGAAGGAGCTCTACCACCGTAGCCCCTCAGTCATCCTCCAGCGATGCATACCCATCGCCGAAGGCCAGGAGCTCTTACAAGAAATACACTCGGGGGCTTGCGGTCATCACGCAGCGCCTCGAGCCCTTATTGGAAACGCCTTCCGACAAGGTTTCTACTGGCCGACCGCGGTGTCTGACGCCACTAGAATTGTCCGCACCTGCCAAGGGTGTCAATTCTACGCAAGGCAGACCCACCTGCCCGCTCAGGCTCTGCAGACAATACCCATCACCTAGCCATTTGCTGTGTGGGGCCTGGACCTCGTCGGTCCCTTGCAGAAGGCACCCGATGGCTACACACACCTGCTGGTCGCCATCGACAAATTCTCCAAGTGGATCGAGGTCCGACCCCTAAACAGCATCAGGTCCGAACAGGCGGTGGCATTCTTTACCAACATCATCCATCGCTTTGGGGTCCCGAACTCCATCATCACCGACAATGGCACCCAGTTCACCAGCAGAAAGTTCCTGGACTTCTGCGAGGATCACCACATCCGGGTGGACTGGGTCGTCGTGGCTCACCCCATGACGAATGGGCAAGTAGAGCGTGCTAACGGCATGATTCTGCAAGGACTCAAGCCACGGATCTACAACGACCTCAACAAGTTCGGCAAGCGATGGATGAAGGAACTCCCCTCGGTGGTCTGGAGTCTGAGGACAACGCCGAGCCGAGCCACGGGCTTCACACCGTTCTTTCTAGTCTATGGGGCCGAGGCCATCTTGCCCACAGACTTAGAATACGGTTCCCCGAGGGCGAGGGCCTACGACGACCAAAGCAATCGAGCTAACCGAGAAGACTCACTGGACCAGCTGAAAGAGGCTCGGGACATGGCCTTACTACACTCGGCGCGGTATCAGCAGTCCCTGCGACGCTACCACGCCCGAGGGGTTCGGTCCCGAGACCTCCAAGTGGGTGATTTGGTGCTTCGGCTGCGACAAGACGCCCGAGGGCGGCACAAGCTCACGCCTCCCCGGGAAGGGTTGTTCGTCATCGCCAAGGTTCTGAAGCCCGGGACATACAAGCTGGCCAACAGTCAAGGCGAGGTCTACAGCAACGCTTGGAACATCCGACAGCTACGTCGCTTCTACCCTTAAGATGCTTTCAAGTTGTTCGTACACCTCGTTCACACACAAAGTCTAACCATCAAGGAAGGGTCAGCCTTGCCTCGGCAAAGCCCGACCCTCCCTCGGGGGCTAGATGGGGGGAACCCCCTCCGCGTCAAAATTTTCCTCAGAAAAGATCTTTTCTGCCATAACGTCTTTCGTGCTTTTCGACTACTTCGAAAGTGGGATCCTGAAAACGACGGAGTACACGTAAGCAGCCAAGGCCGACCGAGCTGAGGGACTCCTATGCCTCCGGGATACGGATACCTCACTCATCACCTTCCGTGAAAAGTAACTCTCGCTCGGACAAATAATTCTGTTACCGACAAATAAGTCCAGATACTCGAAACAAGAGGAAAAGAAACGCAGCTTTACAACACGACGACAGTATGTTTGGGCCTCAGCGGCCGCAGAAAACATACGCACACTACAAGATGAACCGATCCTGCAGGCTTAGACGTCGACGGAAGGGGAGCAGCAGCACCCTCGGCGTCAACTCCACCTTCGGCGAAGTCCGTTCGAGCCTCGGACGGCAACGCGGTCGGAGGATCTCCACTCCGAAGGACGACGTCAGCACCGCGCCCGGGCCATCGCCGCTAGGGTCTTCTCTAGGAATCTGGCCCGAGCAAACGGCTCGGCCTGCCGCCCCGAAGCCTCAGCCAGCTGTCCCCCGAGGACACCAGCCCGGCTCGTGGCTTCGGCAACTCGACTCCGGCGTCGATCCCGCTAGTGGACGGCTCGGCCAGGCTCCAGCCGATGAAGTCTTCTTTTCGAGCCAACTCTGCCTCTGTCCATGCTAACACCGCTGCCTCCGGCTTCGGCTCATCGAAGAGCGGCCGAGGGTTCCCTTAACTAAGCAAGAGAAGCCTCGGGCGGCAAGGCCGACCGAGCCGAGGGACTCCTACGCCTCCGGGATACGGATACCTCACTCGTCACCTTCGCATAAGGCAACTCACACTTGGTTAAGCGGTTCAGTTAGCCGACAGGCGAGTCCTAGTGCTCGAAATGAGGAAAAGACACGGCTCCGTGCCAAAAATACATACATGTTCAGGCCCCGACAGCCACAATGAACAGACACCGGCACTTAAGGTGCCATTACAAACGGAACTCCGGTTCCGCCTCCGCGGGTACGAACAACCCCCCACATTGGAGGGCCCGCGGGGCGACAAGGCTCCAGGTGGCTCATCGCCGCCCGCTCCAGCAGCAGCGACAACAACTTCTGCTCCGAGCGGCCGAACAGCAGCAGCGATGACCTCAGGCGGATGCTGCTGCCACAAGGCCCTCGCCCACGTCCCCACTCGAGGGGCGAGGACAAGCAGAAGGCCGTAGAGTTGGAGGTCAGTCCACAGGCGGCACCGACTATCTCGTCGGCGGAGAAACCTCTTCCAGCTACCTCGGCGGGAGGTGGCACCGGAAGCGGCGCCGAAGCCGCTTGGGCCGGAGAGCCAGACACGCGGCAGCTGCCAGTGCCATGAACCGCGAACGCCCTTCCCCCCAATCATTAAGGGAAGGAGCGGGCCGCTGCCCGCGCGGAGACAGGCCCCAACTCGGCGCACTCTCCTCCCCAGCACTGATGATGAACATCCTTGAAGCTGAGGGAGGGGCGAAGGCTGCAGCCCGGTTTGCTTCTCCCCACCCTGGAACTGGTGGTCACCGTCTTGGGTGACCACCGGCGAGGGGATGCGGCCGGGCTGCCTGATTAAAATCCTTGAAGTCGAACGATGGCTGAAAGGTACCAACTTCCGCGAAGTTGCGTTCCCCCAACGAGAGCAAGACGAAAGCGACGCGAGTGCTCCCCATCCGGGGGCTCGGAAGGTGGAAAGACGCGATGCATGAGGGGAGCGTGAAGACATGGTTGCCTTTCAAGGGGATCACCTTCCTTTTAAAGGCAACTCTCCCCACTTGCGTCCTCAGCCGTCGCGGGCTTAGTCTTCTCCAACACGCTCCAAGGTCCTCCCCCTACGACACGGGGGCTGGGTCCCACGCGTCATGCAAGCTGGCCTAGGGCAGAAGAAGCCAAACCGCCGTGCGCGATGCGCGCAACTGCCCAGCGGTTACGAGCATTCCTCCACTTTCGCCCAGACCAGCGGGTGAAAGGGTGGACCGCCATGCAGGCGGCAATGCAACCGCACCAAGGGGGCGCACCCTTTCGACTTCGACGCGTCCAGCATGGAGGCCCAGGCCCACACATCGTGTAACCGGCGTGCCGGTTGCTACGTGCAAGAAACTGCACCGCCACTTGCGCCAGTACCGCGCCCTCTCAACTGCGGAACCGGTACCGCGACTCGAGGCGACCCTACGCATGACCCGACAGTGCCAACCGAGCACATCGGTCACGGGTCAGTCAGCCGCGGGAGAAGGCGCGACGGTCGATACGGCCAGAAATGGGTCGGCAGTAATGGCGGTGGCAGGCAGGCGGAAGCAGCGGTCAAGTCGTCAGCCAAGCTCACGTCCCCTCCTGGGACAGCGAGAGAACCCTCTCCCACGGCGTGAAGACAACGTGCCAGCGTTCCGTTCCTCGAAAGGCTCGCGCACGTGCAACGGCTACCCCGCGAACCACTCGTCCCATCGCATTAACTCTGCGGCAGGATAGGCGGCACCTTTGGCAGGCAAAGCAGGCGACGCTTCGCTTCCACCATAATGACCGCGTCAAAAAAAGGTGTGCCACGTCGTTCGATTTCGTATCCTTTCCCTTTTCCTCTTTCTCTCTCTTACAACAGGGACCAGGAAAGGGGATACCCCGAAAGGGATCCTTCTCCGCGAAGGAAACGAGCCCCGAGCCCCCTACTGATCAGAGATTCGAAGGCTGGCCCCTCGGAAGGGTTCAACAGCCGCCTCAGAGCACTCGGGCTCCGCGCCCACCACTGGTCAGAGGTTCGAAGGCTGGCCCCTCAAAAGGGTTCAACGGCCGCCTCAGGCCACTCGGGCTCCGCGCCCACTACTGATCAGGGGTTCGTAGGCTGGCCCCCGAAGGGTTCGACAGCCGCCTCAGACGCAGAGCGAGGGATGACCCTGGGTACATTTGATACATAACCAAGGCTCGGGCTACACTCCCGAGGTACCCTAGGACATTTCCGAGACTAACTGGAACGATTTTGTAACGGAATCCCACCAGAGGGAGGCATCGAGCCCTCGGACCCCATCAAAAGGGGACCGGGTCCGGCAAATCACCCGCAGGTACTTTTGGAGCGCGCCTCCGGGCCACTAGCCGACCCCTAACGAATGTGGCATGGGCGTCCACTCGGATTACCCATTAGCAACTCACTAAAGAGACCATGTTCGGCACCCTCCGAGGGCAACATGGCGCTTTCCCCCCCCCCCTCCTTGCAGAAAGGCGATGCAGGGGCGTATGTAAAAAAGTCGAGTCTGTCCTTGACTGTCCTCTCGCTTTGTGCGGAGGCTCGGGGGCTGCTCTCGCAAACCCAGCTCCGGCCAAACCATTGACAACGTCAACATACCAGCCCGAGAACTTGGGACTCGACTGTGCACCCGGGCTACGGCCAGTTCGCATGAGGGAACAACCAGATCGGCCGAGGCATTACGAAACGCGCTAAGACCTCGAAGGAGTCAAACCACTCCTCCGAGGCCTCGGGGGCTACACCCGGCGGGTGCGCTCGCGCGCACCCACCGGAACGAAATGCAATCAAGAAAGGTCGGTCCCCTTGCAAAAAAGTGCGACAAAAGCCTCCAAGCGAGTATTAACACTCCCTTCGAGGCTCGGGGGCTACTGTCGGGGACCATAATTAGGGGTACCCCCAAGACTCCTAATCTCAGCTGGTAACCCCCATCAGCACAAAGCTGCAAAGGCCTGATGGGTGCGATTAAGTCAAGGCTCGGTCCACTCAAGGGACACGATCTCGCCTCGCCCGAGCCCAGCCTTGGGCAAGGGCAGCCGACCCTAGAGGATTCACGCCTCGCCCAAGGGCCCCTTCAAGCAACGGACACACCTTCGGCTCGCCCGAGGCCCAGTCTTCGCCAAGAAGCAACCTTGGCCAGATCGCCACACCAACCGACCGTATCACAGAAGCATTTAATGCAAGGATGGCCTGACACCTTATCCTGACGCGCGCCCCTCAGTCGACAGAGCCAAAGTGACCGCAGTCACTTCGCCGCTCCACTGACCGGCCTGACAAGAGGACAGCGCCGCCTGCGTCGCTCCGATTGTTGTGCCGCTCAACAGAGTGAGGCTGACAGCAGTCAAGTCCAGCTCCGGGCGCCATAGGAAGCTCCGCCTCGCCCGACCCCAGGGCTCGGCCCCCGTCTCAGCCTCGGACGACGAACTCCGCCTCGCCCGACCCAGGGCTCGGACTCAGTCTCGGCTCCGGAAGACGACGAACTCCGCCTCGCCCGACCTAGGGCTCGGACTCAGCCTCGGCTCCGAAAGACGACGAACTCCGCCTTGCCCGACCCAGGGCCCAGACTCAGCCTCGGCTCCGGAAGACGACGAACTCCGCCTCGCCCGACCCAGGGCTCGGACTCAGCCTCGGCTCCGGAAGACGACGAACTCCGCCTCGCCCGACCCCAGGGCTCGGACTCAGCCTTGGCCTCAGGCAATGGTCTCCGCCTCGGACTCGACCTCAACCTCGGAAGACAGACTCGACCTCGACCTCGGAGGAGCCACCGCCTCGCCCGACCCAGGGCTCGAACCGACCACGTCACAGGGGGGCATCATTACCCTACCCCTAGCTAGCTCAGGCTACGGGGAACAAGACCGGCGTCCCATCTGGCTCACCCCGGTAAACAAATAATGATGGCGCCCTGCATGCTCCATGACGACGACGGCTCTCAGCCCCTTACGGAAGCAAGGAGACGTCAGCAAGGACTCGACAGCCCCGACAGCTGTCCTTCTGCAAGGCTCCAGCGCTCCTCTGACGGTCACGACATCACATGAACAGGGTGCCAAAACCTCTCCGACTGCCACGACGTCATGTACTTAGGGCACTAGCTCCTCTCTGCTAGACACGTTAGCACACTGCTACATCTCCTATTGTACACCTGGGCCCTCTCCTTACGCCTATAAAAGGAAGGCCCAGGGCACTCGTACGAGAAGGTTGGCTGCGCGGAGAGGACGGGACGGCGTGCGCAGGCCTCTCGCTCCCTCCCACGCGGACGCTTGTAACCCCCTACTGCAAGCGCACCCGACCTGGGCGCAGGACAAACACGAAGGCCGCGGGTTTCCCCTTTACGCCTGTCTCCTTGTTTCCCCCCTTCGTGCTCCGTCTCGCGCCGACCCATCTGGGCTGGGACACGCGGCGACAATTTACTCGTCGGTCCAGGGACCCCCCGGGGTCGAAACGCCGACAAATGTGTAATGAAATACTTGGCAATTACTCTAAAAAAGAAGATCAATTGATGACTGCAGCCTTCGGCACCCGTTCGAAGCGAAGGTTAAACCGAGTAATGGATGCTCTGGGCTTTGAATATCCTAACTACGAGTGGCTAGACAAGGGTGCCGAAGGGCAAAAAAGGAAGAAAGTGGCTGATGTTCTGAATAAAGATGATGAAGAACAACTGAAAAAGAAAAAGTTGAAGCCTGAACCAAAAACAGATGCTTCGAAGAAGAGAAAAGCTACAGCTCCGAAGCAGAAGGCAATTGACGAAGAAGAAGAAACTGCTGCATCACCGTCTACCACCGTCGTGGAGGAAATTTTAAAGGTAATGTCTGAATCCTTGCCTGTCAAGCTGAGTCCATTAGGGCCACATCTGACGAAGCTTTTTCAGAAGGACAAGGAGCCCGCGAAAACGAAGAAGGTAGCTAGGCCAAAAAAGCAAAGGATCATTACAGTGACAGAAGCCATCGAAGGGACACCACCACAAGCTTCAGCTCCGAAGGCGCCGGCTGTTGAAAGCACGACAGCTATTGAAGCTGCACCTTCGGAAGCGGAAGATATTCATTTAGAAAGCATGGTTGCTGATATAGATAAAATACTATTAAACATGGCCGCGGAAGAGGCTGCCGCAGAAGAGGTTGCCGCAGCCACCGAAGAGACTGTGGCCCCGAGGCCCGAGAAGGAGAAAGAAATGGCCAAATACACTTCGGAAGATGAAGCTTTTGACTTTCAAAACTTAGTTGGTCAAGAGCTGACGAAGGCTGAAAAAGAAGAGCTAAAGGAATATGCTATATCTTGCGGATATCGGCCGGGAGAGAAGAGCTAAAGGAATATGCTATATCTTGCGGATATCGGCCGGGAGCGCTTCTCTTCGGTGGCATCGATGACGAAAGGTTAGGCTGCGTCCGGGATCAGACTGGTGCGAAGGTTATTGGTACTCTATCAAAGAGTATCGGTTTCCCAAAGCTTGAAACAGATATCAGCCGCTACCGACGACAGCACATCGTTGGTAGTTTATTTTATTCCAATTTCAAGGTAAACAACTTTTCTCTAACTTTTATTGTTTGTAATAACGAAGATGTTTTCTAACGAAGGTTGTTTGTGCGCAGAGTATGCTGCTGAGCAAAGCTTTGAAAATGCAGCAGGACTTGGAAGATAAAAAACACAAGGTTATAATTGAAAATTTAGAAAGCCAAATAAAAGAGCAATCAGCTGCTATTGAAAAGAAAGACTTCGAGCTTTAGACAACCGAAGGCTTACTGGCGGAAGCTGAAGCTAAAATAACAAAATTAAATACGAAACTTCTCTCTCAATCAGAAAACTTTGATCAAGAAAAGCAGAAGCTTAATGCAAAACTTGATGACAAAGTCCAAAAAAGTTCAGATTTGAAAAAATCATTGACAAGCCTTCAGAATAAATGTCTGGAGTTCAGCAATCGATGCGTTCAACGGCTGAAGCAGGTGTTCTATTTTGTTGGAGCCAGCGGCGAGAAATTTACTCCTTCGGCTGAAGACCTGCCAGGTGCCTTTGAACATATCGAAGGTAAAATTGATGACCTTGACGAAGTTATAGCTGGACATGGTGACTTCTGTGCCCTGGTAGCTTCACGGGGCACAGCTGTTGCCTTTCTAAAGTCTGGCTGCGAACACGGAAAGATTATCAATAGACTCAATTTCAGCTTATCACCAGCAGATTTGGATAACATTCCCAACCTTGCCCGAAGCATAGCCAATAGATTTATAAAATTAGTATGGACAAAGGGTGGACGAAGCAAAGCTGGTGATGAAGCTCGGAGTCATCTTAAGCCGATAACAAAATCATACCTTTTGCTTACCTTTTCCTTCAGACTTGAATTTTACTTATAATACTTTAATACGTAAAGGATGACGAAGCTGAGGCCGAAGCTGAAGAGTGAAAAGACGAAGCTCCATGGATACTGACGAAGCTTGAGTAGTCTGTAGAAAAAGCTCTAAAAACTCTTGTAATAACTTATGTAAAGAATGATGTAATTAAATTTTACTTCGTGAACTTTGTCCATACCTTGTAATATATTCTTACCTTTCCATCAATGTATAAAGTGCTTTGGTGTGAACGAAATTAGCATTTTTGAGCCGAAGGCGAAAAACACCTTCCCTTCTTTTCGTACACAGTGAAGCATAAAACTGCTTCTTTTCCTTTTTTTCAGAAGCCTTTTCTTTAGAGCCAAAGCAACTGTCTATGTTATGATGATGATGATCCTATGTATGTCTAAATGAATGTTTATGAATGCAAATGTATGATGTAATGTATCGTGCAAGTAAATGTCCAAAGTCACATACGAAGCCACAACCAAAACCTTCATTCCCTTAGGAATAATCAAAGTCTCTTTGTCGTTTATTTTTCGGCTTCACCGTTTATTTTTCGGTGTATCAGCGCTGACTTTTCGCTGTAAGTTCTGCATTTCCTTAGGAACGTCTTTTGAACTTCTTCGCCTTCTATTTTGGCGGTATCGCGTTGACTTTTCGCGCTTCGTCTTATATTTCGGCGGAATCAGCATTGACTTTTCGCTGTAAGCTCTGCATTCCAGGGACGTCTTTCGAGCTTCTCCCTGTTTTTCCTTTTCTTCTTTGCACTCAATGGTGCATGCTCAGCTTTTACATTTACATCTTTGGGGGATATTGCTCTTATTTAGCTGAAATAAGAAAAAAAAGAGAGAAATTACATGTTATGGCCCCATTAAAAACCTTTCTCCCCTTTTGGAAAGGAAAAGGGTGCCATAGGAAAAAATAGAAAAAATATAAAAGATTACATCAAGCTACACATAATATCGCCGAAGCTCATCCGCATTCCAAGATCTAGGAATGTTGTTGTCGTCCATATCCTTCAATCTGTAAGAACCGGGTCTTGATGAAGATACTACCAGAAAAGGTCCTTCCCACTTTAATTGTAGCTTGCCTACTGTATCTGGTTTGGCAACTCTCTGAAGTACCAAGTGCCCTGGCTTGATATTTTTTTAACTGAACTTTTCTGTCATGCCATTTTATTGTTTCGGCTTGATATTTATTGATATTCTCCATGGCCTGAAGCCTGATCCCTTCTATAGCATCTTTTGCCACAGAATAATCAGCTTCGTCCTCCGTTGAAGCCATTGTTCTTATTGATCCCGCTTTAGCTTCTTCTGGGGTTATTGCTTCGTCACCAAACAGCAATTTGAATGGTGTAAAGCCTGTTGACCTTGACATTGTTGTGTTGTGGCTCCACACCACTTTGATTAATTCATCTGGCCACTTTCCCCTAGGCTTATTGAAGATTAACTTCATTATTCCTGTCATTATAATGCCATTAGCTCTTTCGACAAGTCCATTTGATTCCAGATGCCTAACCGATGCAAAATGAATCTTCGTGCCAATTTGTTCACAAAACCCTTTGAAAACTTTGGTATCAAATTGTGTTCCGTTGTCCACAGTAATAGCCTTCGGCACTCCGAAGCGACAGACAATATTTTGCCAGAAAATTTTTTGAACAGTGATCGAAGTTATTGTGGCTAAAGGTTTCGCCTCAATCCATTTAGAAAAATATTCTACTGCCACCACAACATATTTTAGATTTCCTTGTGCTGGTGGAAGTGGGCCTAGCAAATCAAGGCCCCACCTTTGCAACGACCAAGTGGGCTGTATTAATTGAGTCAAAGACGAAGGTTGTTTTTGATCTCTTGCACATTTTTGACAGCCTTCGCATTTTTGGACTAATTCTGCTGCATCCGAAGCTGCCTTCGGCCAATAAAATCCTTGACGAAAAACTTTTCCCAGCAAAGGCCTAGATCCAATGTGAGAACCACACAGGCCTGCGTGTATTTCCTTCATCAATTCTATACCTTCAGCTCTGGATAAACATTTGAGCAATGGAGAACAGACTCCACGTTTGTATAACTCCCCTTCTATTATTACATATGGTCGGGCTCTTGCCTCTATTCTCTTATTATAAGCTTCGTCATCTGAAAGGAAATTGCCCTAGAGAAAATACATGATCTCGGTTCTCCAATCTTCACTATAAACAGGAGATATACTGAGCACTGCTCTTTCAAGAAGTTCCACCGAAGGTGCTTTTATTGTTTCAAAGAATACTTCCAAAGGTAAGGGCAGCCCCTGTGCCGCTGACTTGGCTAGCAGATCAGCGTGCTCATTTTCTCCTCGTGAGATATTCTTGACAGAAAACCCTTCGAAGGAAGCTTCAAGCCTTCGAACTGTATCCAAATATTTCTCAAGCTTCGGGTCTCTTGCTTTACAACTCTTGTCAACATGACCAGAAATAACTTGGGAATCGGTTTTGAGAACCGCCCTTCTTATCCCCATTGCCTTTAACTTCCGAAGCCCCAAAAGTAAAGCTTAATATTCAGCAATATTATTTGTGCAGATGAAATCAAGTTTCACTGCATAACATGTTCTAGCTTTGGAAGGTGCAACTAAAACAGGAACTGCACCGGCCCTGAAGGTTCCCAGGAACCGTCGCATAACATTGTCCAGACTTCAGCATCTTTACTTGCTCTTCTTCCTGAGCCCCTGGCATCCAGTCAGCAATGAAGTCTGCTAACGCCTGGGACTGAATCGAGGATCTGTGCACATAATCAATGCTGAATTCGTTGAGTTTTGCAGCCCACTTTCCAATTCTTCCAGTAGCTTCTCTGTTCCTCATAATATCCTTCAAAAGCTGTGATGAAGGAACAATTATATGGTATGCTATAAAGTAGTGACGAAGCTTCCTGGAGGCCATTAAGACAGCATATAGCACCTTCTCCAATTCTGTATAGTTTTTCTTTGGTAAACTGAGAACTTCGGAGACAAAATATACTGGAGCTTGCTTTTTAGTTTTGTTGGGGCGAAGGCGAAGACGCCACCCTTCGCTCGATGCCTTCGCCGGAATTGTTGGACCAACGGAGACAAGACAACGGACAGGCCCACCCTTCGTCTCATACGTCATCGGACGAAGACCTGAGACGAGGTCGTCCCATCTTGCGACCTCGTCCAGCATGGAGGCCCACGTGTGATCCGGCCCATTGTAACAGGCCCTGCGTGGCCGCTGCGCGTTACGGGCCTAGTTTGTAAAAGGCATCCCTGTAATTACGGTCTGTAATCCCGCTTTATGGGAATATTCCGGGGATAACCTAGGTGTCTGAGGGCACATGCGTCCTTAACACAGGACGCTGGGCACTCAGATACCTATAAATACCCCCGCACAGTGCCCTTGAGAGGCTAGATTACCAGTGCTATGGCCATCTCGTGCGAGAACCCTGTTTACGTCACTACACACCCCCGTTGGATCCCCTTGCACCAGAGAGCAAGTTCCAACATTTGGCGCCCACCGTTCGTGCTGCGAAAAAACCACCCGCGATGGCACCCAAGAAAGCTAACTCGAAGGCTGACGAGGCTGCGAAGGCAGCACTGCTTGCCGCAAAAAAGGGCAAGGCCCTCGCCCTCACCCACTCCTCCACCATACATCCACGCCCCCGCCCCGCATCCACCGCACCACGCATACCAACACCACCAGGAAGTACAAATCGTACTTTTGGGGGCTTGTTCTCAAATGCTAAGAGTTAAGAACAAGGCAACACAGAAAATGTTAAATATTAAGGTCCTTCGTCCTCCACTACATTATATCCCTTCGGGATATAAGGAACTTCGGACGAAGGTTACGAAGGACGTACCTTCGTAAACATAATAACGAGGGGTGAAGCATTCATATAAATCATGAGGTATAAAATAGACATTCAAATGTTAACATAGAATCATTTCCATTTCTACTAATATGAATGAATACAAATGACTTCAAATTACAAATGTACCTTCGGTCCTGAGGAAGGCAGGAGTACAAGTGTGATGCGAAGGCAAATGACAGATTCGCGTGAACAGTACAGAGGTACTGTTCATCTATTTATAGGCACAGGTCGCAGCCTGTGACAAATTACAATTATGCCCCTTACAAAAGTTTACAACATTGACTCAGACTTCTATGGATAAAAAGGTCATTCTATCTCTATGTCGGTTTGAAACGCCGAAGCTCCATGAAAAGGAACCTTCGGCCATCTCTTGGAGACGACTTCAGCCGAAGCTGCTTCTTCGTGTGAGACCTTCGGCGCACCGAAGCACGACCCCAACAGTAGCCCCTTTCGCGGTGCTAGATCGTTTTTCGTAACGAGCTTGACCCGTGAAAAAAGCCTCTTCAGCTTCGGGAAGCCGAAGGTCCAAAAAACACCTTCCCTGAGCTCGTTGCGGAGAAACGATCCGGCTTCCGAGCGCGTGCCAGGCCCACCTTGCAGAGTTACTGTTTGATCTTTGCGGTCCACTGCACAGCGAGTACAAGTGACTGCCCGCCTGGTGTAAAAATCCTGCCGCTTCGCCTTCTTACCTGCAGCACTATATAAACAAACGGGTAGGTGTGAAGTTACCATAGCATTCATTGCTATTTGCACTGTTTTGCTGCCAAAATTTTCCACCATAGCCGAAGCTTGACTCTCAGAATCGAACGAAGGTCCATCTCGACGTCTGCTTCGTCAGAAAGAAGAGCTTCGGGAGAAAAGAGAAAAAAAAAAGTTTTTGACTTCCCCAAACTCAAAATCAAATGGCGAGAGTGCGATCTACTGCCAAAGTTGTACGTGAGGGAGACGAAGCCGAAGGTTCGGACACTGTGCCCATCTCCGAAGCGATGCAGCGTTCCGGTCTAGTAACTGCGGAAGAAATGCCTGCTGCTGAAGCAAACCCGACAACAGCCGAAGGAGAAGAAGAAAACATTGAAGGGACTGACCCCGAAGATGACTACCACATTGCCACGCCCAGCAAGCCCAGTCACCTGGATTTTGGGAAATCAACTGTTTCAAAAGCTGATCTTTCGAAGATGGTGAAAGCAGGTTATTTCAATGAAGATCAGAAGAAGCTACTCCGCTTCGGGGGAGAAGAATCCACCCCGAAGCCAGGGAAGGATGAGATTGTTATCTTCAAGAGCTTTTTAAAGGCTGGGCTGAGATTCCCTCTTCACAATATTATTGCGGAGATACTGAAGAGGTTTGGTATCTACTTTCATCAATTGACTCCTAACGCCATCGTTAGGCTCAATGTTTATATCTGGGCCCTCCGAAGCCAAGCTGTGGAACCGTTTGCCGACAGCTTCTGCCGAGTTCACGAATTACACTACCAAACAAAGGCCAGAAAAGATGGGCTACATGATAATTTCGGTTGCTATAATTTTGCCTACCGGAAGACAACAAAGTGTCCTGTCATCAGCTACCGAAGCAAATGGCCAGCAGGCTGGAAATCTGAGTGGTTTTATGTAAAAGTTGACGAAGACAAAGAAAAATTGGTACAAAGCCCTCTGGATTTAATCTTCGGAGAGACGAGGCCACGATGCCGCATCGGCGATCTAGAAGGTCCCACCTGGGCTGCACTGGGTGAATTTGAAATTATTTCAGAACATATTGGCACCAGGGATCTAGTTCAGGAATTTTTGGCATTCAGAGTTTTCCCTACTCTAAAAGAGTGGGAAATGCCGAAGCTGGAGGGAGAGAAGAAGAAGGGGGAGCTTGTCCGGCTGCCCTACCACTTCAAGTTTAAGAAGTACTTTAAAAAACCCTGCAAAGAATGGCTAGACACAGTTGAGGTGATGTGCAACGAAATCCTGGGGAATTACTCCAAAAAAGAGGATCAACTAATGACAGCGGCCTTCGGCGCCCGACCGAAGCGAAGGCTGAACCGAGTGCTTGATGCCCTGGGCTTCGAGTACCCAGACTATGAGCAGTTGAACAAGGGTGCCGAGGGCCACAAAAGAAAAAGAGTGGCCGAAACTCTGATCAAAGATGAAGAAAGACCAGCAAAGGAGAAGAAAATTTCCAAGAAAAGAAAAATATCTACTCTGAAGCGCAAATCCCCCGAAGAAGAGGGGACCCCCACACCGCCTTCTGCCAGCGACGTGGAGGAAATTTTAAAGGTAATGACTGAACCCATGCCCACGAAGCTAAGTCCATTAGGGCTCCAACTGACGAAGCTTTTTCAAAAGGTGGACGAGCCGGATCAAACGAAGATAAGCAAACCCAAGCGGCAAAGAATTATTGCGGTAACTGAAGTTATCGACAAGACGCCGCCTAGGGCGTCAATTCAGAAAACGGCAGCTGCTGAAGGTACAGCAATCGTCGAAGGTGCACCTTCGGAGGTCGCGGCTACCGAAGCCGCTACAGCCGAAGACACAAACTTAGAAACTACCATTGAGGACATTAACAAGATTTTGGAAGACATTGCTGCAGAAGAAGCTGGTGCTACTACTGAAAAAACCATGGCCACAGTGCCTGAGAAAGGAAAAGAAATAGCCGAAGACACTTCGGACGACGAAGCCTACTCTTTCCAGAATTTAGTTGGGCAAAAACTGACGAAGGACGAAATAGAAGAACTCAAGGACTATGCCAAATCTTGCGGCTACAAGCCAGGAGCCCTTCTATTTGGAGGCATTGATGACGAAAAATTGGGCTGCATTCGAGACCAGACTGGAGCTAAGGTAATCGGTACTCTATCAAAGAGTATCGGTTTTCCGAAGCTAGAGACAGACATCAGCCGCTACCGACGACAACACATCGTCGGCAGCTTATTTTACTCCAACTTCAAGGTAAACAACCTTTTCTCTGGTTTTTATTGCTGTTAATAATGAAAATGTTACCAACGTAAATTTTTCTGTGCAGAGCATGCTACTGAGCAAAGCTCTGAAGATGCAGCAAGATCTGGAGGACAGAAAACACGAAGCTATAATTGAAAACTTAGAAAACAAGATAAAAGAACAATCTGCCATCATTGAAAAGAAAGACTTCGAGCTCCAATCGACCGAAGGCTTGCTGGCTGAGACTGAGGCTAAAGTATCAGAGTTGAATTCGAAGCTTATCAGTCAATCAAAACAATTCGATCAGGAGAAGTTAGAACTTAATTCGAAGCTTGAAGCCGAAGTCCAGACCAGCTCAGAGTTGAAGAAATCTTTAGCAAGCCTTCAAGACAAATGCTTAAAATTTAGCAACAATTGTATTGGACGATTAAAAAAGATATTTTACTCTGTTGGAGCCAGCAGCGGGAAATTTAACCCCTCAGCGGAAAATTTACCACAGGCCTTCGATCATATTGAAGCCGAAATTGAAGAACTTGACGAAGTTATAGCCGGGCACGGCGACTTCTGTGCCTGGGTAGCTTCTCGGGGTACCGCTGCTGCATTCCTGAAGGCCGGCTGCGAACATGGAAAAATAGTCAACAGGCCCAACTTCACCCTATCTCCATCAATCCTGGATGATATACCTGACCTCGCCCGAAGCATTTCAAATAGATTTGTAAAAATGATATGGACAAAAGGCGGGCGGGAGAAGGCTGGAGACGAAGCCCGAAGTCATCTTGAACCAGTAAGAAATGATACTTCGTACTTACCTTTTCCTTTGCACTTGATTTTTACTCACGATTCCTTGATTTATGTAGGATGACGAAGGTGAAGATGATGCCTAAGATATGTTGCCGAAGCTGAAGCTTAATGAAGATCAGTAGAAGTATACTATAGAAAAACTCAGGATAGTTTTGTAACAATTCTTGTAAATACAATTAGATTGTTCTCAAGGAACTTTGTACATACCTTGTAATATATTCTTACCCTTCGATTGAGGCGCTTTGATGTGGACGAAATCAGTTTTTTGAGCCGAAGGCGAAAAAACACCTTCCCTTCTTTTCGTACACAACGAAGCATAAAAGCAATTCTTCTTTTTGCCGAGCAACGAAGCTTTTCTCTTTTGTATACAACATAGCATAACGAATCATAAAAAACCACTTCTCCGAAACTTTTCTTTTACACAACGATTCATAAAAAACCAATTCTCCCTTCTGCCGAAGCAACCACTTTGGTTCACAAATGCTATGAATGAATGCTTATGCATGCAAATGTTATGATGTAATGTAATGCGCGAATGAATGTCCGAAGCATATGTCCGAAGCCACATTGTCAGCCATTACTTCCTTAGAAACAACCACACATTAGCTCTGCATTCCCTTAGGAACGACTTTGGAGCCTCTTCGCCTTTTACTTAGGCAGTATCAGCGTTGACTTTTCGCTGTAAGCTCTGCATCCCCTTAGGGACGTCTTTGGAGCTTCTTCGCCTTTTACTTAGGCGGTATAAGCTCTGCATTCCCTTGGGAACGTCTTTGGAGCTTCTTCGCCTTTTACTTTTGGCGGAATCAGCGTTGACTTTTCGCTGTGAGCTCTGCATCCCTTTAGGGACGTCTTTGGAGCTTTTTCTCTTTTTCAGTTTCGGCACTCGATGGTGCGCTCTCAGCTTTTACATTTACATTCTTTGGGGGATTTTGCTCTTATAAAACTAAAAAGGAAAATTACATATGATGGCCCCATTAAAAACCTTTCTCCCCCTTTAGAAAGGAAAAGGGTGCCATGAAAAAGAAATGAAAAAACATAAAAAATTACATCGAGTTATACATAAAATCGCCGAAGCTCATCCGCATTCCAAGATCTTGGAATTTCATTGCCATCCATGTCCTTCAGCCTGTATGAACCAGGCCTTGACGAAGATGCTACTAAGAAAGGCCCTTCCCATTTCAATTGTAACTTGCCCACTGTATCTGGGTTGGCCACTCTCCGAAGCACCAAATGCCTTGGCTCAATATTTTTTAGCCGGACCTTTCTATCTCGCCATTTTACTGTTTCAGCCTGGTATTTATTGATATTCTCCACGGCTTGAAGCCTGATCCCCTCTAAGGCATCTTTTTCCACGAGACAAGTATCTTCGGAACCTGATTCTGCCGAAGCTACCACTCTTATTGATCCAGCTTTGGCTTCTTCCGGGGTTATTGCTTCGTCACCAAATAGCAACTTAAATGGGGTAAAGCCTGTAGACCTTGATGTTGTTGTATTGTGGCTCCACACCACTTTGGTCAACTGATCTGGCCATTTTCCCCTTGGTTGATTAAAGATTAGCTTCATTATTCCTGTCATTATGATGCCGTTGGCCCTTTCAACAAGCCCATTCGACTCCGGATGCCTGACTGATGCAAAGTGGATCTTCGTGCCAATTTGATCACAGAAATTTCTGAAATCTTCGGAGTCGAACTGTGTTCCATTATCTACAGTGATGGCCTTCGGCACTCCGAAGCGACAGACAATATTCTGCCAGAAAAATTTTTGGACAGTGGCCAAAGTTATTGTGGCTAATGGCTTCGCCTCAATCCACTTGGAAAAATACTCCACAGCCACTATAACATATTTCAGATTGCCTTGAGCCGGTGGTAATGGACCCAGCAAGTCGAGGCCCCACCTTTGCAATGGCCAGATGGGTTGTATCAGCTGTGTCAAAGACGAAGGTTGCTTTTGATCTCTTGCACATTTTTGACAACCTTCGCACTTTTGAACTAACTCCGCTGCATCCGAAGCTGCCTTCGGCCAATAAAATCCTTGGCGGAACACTTTTCCAAGTAACGGCCTGGATCCGATGTGGGATCCGCACAGGCCTGCATGTATCTCCTTCATCAACTCTATACCTTCGGCCCTGGACAAGCACTTGAGCAGCGGGGCACAAACTCCATGCTTGTATAACTCCCCTTCTATCACGACATAGGGACGAGCTCTTGCCTCTATCCTTTTATTATAAGCTTCGTCATCTGATAGAAAGTTTCCCTGAAGGTAAGAGATTATTTCAGTTCTCCAATCTTCACTGTAGACAGGAGAAATGTTAAGGACTGCTCTTTCAAGTAGCTCCACTGAAGGTGCCTTTATTGTTTCGAAGAACACATCCGAAGGTAGCGGCAGCCCCTGTGCTGCAGACTTGGCTAACAAATCAGCATGCTCATTTTGTCCTCAAGGGATATTCTTAACAGAAAACCCTTCGAAGGAAGCTTCGATCCTTCGGACCGTGTCTAGGTACTTTTCAAGCTTCGGGTCTTTAGCCTTGCAACTTTTGTCAATATGACCCGAAACAACCTGGGAATCAGTTTTAAGAATCGCCCTTCTGATCCCCATTGCCTTTAGTTTCCGAAGTCCCAGGAGCAAAGCTTCGTACTCAGCGATATTATTTGTGCAGCTGAAGTCAAGTCTTGCTGCATAGCAAGTTTTAACCGTGGACGGTGAGACCAACACAGCAGCTGCACCTGCTCCGAAGGTTCCCCAAGAGCCATCACAAAACATTGTCCATACTTCGGCATCTTTATTCGCTTCTTCGTCCTGAGCCCCTGGCGTCCAGTCGGCAATGAAATCTGCCAATGCTTGAGACTGAATTGAGGATCTGTGCACATAATCAATGTAAAATTCATTGAGCTCTGCAGCCCATTTTCCAATCCGGCCAGTAGCTTCTCTATTTCTCATGATATCCTTCAACGGCTGCGAAGAAGGAACAATAATATTGTATGCCTGAAAATAATGCCGAAGCTTCCTGGATGCCATTAAAACGGCATACAACACCTTCTCCAGCTCTGTATAATTTTTCTTTGAGACACTGAGGACCTCAGATACAAAATATACTGGGACTTGCTTCTTGACCTGTCCATCAAACTTCTCCTGGACAAGTGCCGCACTTACTGCTGAGTGCGAAGCTGCCACATACAACAACAGAGGAGCCCCTGGCGTTGGTGGAGTTAATGTTGTGAGATCTATTAAGTATTGCTTCAGCTCTTCGAAGGCTTTTTGTTGACTTGGGCCCCATTGAAAGACTTCAGCTGACTTCAGCACCTCGAAGAATGGTAAGTTTCTTTCTGCTGATCTGGATATAAATCTGTTGAGAGACGCCAGCCTTCCTGTCAATCTTTGGGCCCCCTTTCTTGTGGTTGGTGGCTCCATTCGAAGTATAGCTTCGATTTTATTTGGGTTAGCTTCGATTCCCTTTGTTGAAACCAAGCATCCAAGAAATTTGCCCTTCTTCACTCCGAAGACACATTTTTCTGGATTCAGCTTCAGACCAGCTTGTCTGAAGCTGGCGAAGGTCTCCTGCAGATCAGCAATATGATTTTCTTGCTTCGTGCTTTTTACGATGATGTCATCGACATAAGTCAACACATTTCTGCCTATCTGAGATTGGAGAACCTTCGCAGTCATTCTGCTGAAACTCCCTCCAGCATTCTTGAGCCCCTCAGGCATCCGAAGATAGCAATATGTACCACTTGGGGTTATGAAGCTAGTCTTCGGCTCATCTTCCTTCTTCATCCAGATTTGATGATAGCCTGAGTAGCAGTCCAGGAGACTCATGAGCTCTGAAGAAGCTGCTGCATCAACTAAAGAGTCTATCCTTGGCAGCGGGAATTCATCCTTCGGACAAGCCTTGTTGAGATCTGTGAAATCAATACACATTCTCCACTTGCCATTGGCCTTCTTCACCATAACAGTGTTAGCTAGCCACTCTGGGTACTTCACTTCTCTGATAACTCCTGCACTGAGGAGTCTCTTCACTTCATTGCGAGCCCCTTCGGCCTTGTCATCAGACATTTTCCGAAGCCTCTGCTTTCGGGGTCTGAAGGATGGGTCAACATTAAGCGAATGTTCAATAACATCCCGATTTACTCCACAGAGATCATTAGCTGACCATGCAAAAACATCTTTGTTGTTGAATAAAAACCTTATCAAGGTTTTCTCCTGGTCTTCAGATAATTGCGAGCCCAACAACACCTTCTGCTCTGCTACATCTTCACACAATAACATAGGCTTCGGCTGATCCGCTGAAGCTGCCTTCTCCCTCCTGAATTTGTACTGCTCACAAGCTTCAGCTCCATCTATATTATGGATTGCCTTGGAGTCAGTCCAGCTTCCTTCGGCCCTTCTAGCAGCTTCCTGGCTTCCATGAATAGCAATAGGTCCTTGGTCCGAAGGTATCTTCATGCAGAGATAAGCTGGGTGAAGAATTGCTTCGAAGGCATTAAGAGTGCCACGGCCGATGATAGCATTGTAAGGATACTCCATGTCAACAATATCAAACACAATTTGCTCAATCCTTGTGTTGTTAACAAATCCGAAGGTTACCGGCATGGTAATCTTCCCAAGTGCCACAATCTGCCGCCCTCTGAAGCCACAAAGAGGGTGCGTAGCATCATGAATCTTGTCTTCGGGCTCTTGCATTTGTCTGAAGGCTTTAGCAAATATAATGTCAGCTGCACTGCCTGTATCAACTAGGACATTGTGGACCAGAAATCCTTTGATCACGCAAGAGATAACCATGGCATCATTGTGGGGATAATCCTTAAGCTGAAGGTCTTCCTGAGAGAAGGTAATTGGAATATGGGACCATTTTGACTTGATGAAGGGTCCCTGCACTCCAACATGCTGCACCCTTCTCTGAGCCTCTTTCCTCTGCTTCTTGTTGGCCGGCTCTGAGCAAGAACCGCCTGTTATCGGGAGCACCAGCTTCGAAGCCGAAGCAGCTCCAGCTTGGTTGTTGAACGAAGCCATCAGCTCAGGAAAGTGGAAGTGAGTTCACCGGAGGTGGGCGCCAATGTTGGGGGCTTGTTCTCAAATGCTAAGAGTTAAGAACAAGGCAACACAGAAAATGTTAAATATTAAGGTCCTTCGTCCTCCACTACATTATATCCCTTCGGGATATAAGGAACTTCGGACGAAGGTTACGAAGGACGTACCTTCGTAAACATAATAACGAGGGGTGAAGCATTCATATAAATCATGAGGTATAAAATAGACATTCAAATGTTAACATAGAATCATTTCCATTTCTACTAATATGAATGAATACAAATGACTTCAAATTACAAATGTACCTTCGGTCCTGAGGAAGGCAGGAGTACAAGTGTGATGCGAAGGCAAATGACAGATTCGCGTGAACAGTACAGAGGTACTGTTCATCTATTTATAGGCACAGGTCGCAACCTGTGACAAATTACAATTATGCCCCTTACAAAAGTTTACAACATTGACTCAGACTTCTATGGATAAAAAGGTCATTCTATCTCTATGTCGGTTTGAAACGCCGAAGCTCCATGAAAAGGAACCTTCGGCCATCTCTTGGAGACGACTTCAGCCGAAGCTGCTTCTTCGTGTGAGACCTTCGGCGCACCGAAGCACGACCCCAACACGTACCTCCCCCACCCCCACCTCCACACCAGCAACATCAGAATATCCCCCACCCCCACGCCCCAAAACAAGAAGACTTCGCCGATCAGCCGTATCGCGGAGTCATTCATATGATCACTGGGGGGTCCAGCAATGACTTCGACACAAAGCGGTAGAAGCGGGACCACTACCGCAGCATCAACCACGTTGCCATCACCGGCCCAGTCGTGCAGACGAAGTGGTCCCACGTACCGCTAACCTTCGACGCACGAGACGTCGACCTGCGCAAAGCCCCCCACATCGACGCCATGGTTATTAACTGCAGCGTAGCAGGCTGGGACCTGCACAAAGTCCTAGTCGACAATGGCAGTCAAGCAGACATCATCTTCCTCCATGCCTTCGACCGCATGGGCATAAGCCATAGCATGCTCAAGCCTTCGGACAACCCATTGTATGGTTTCGGCGGCAAGGGCACTTTTCCTGTCGGTAAAATAGAGCTGCCTCTCTCCTTCGGTGTAGCACCCAATGCCCGAAGTGAGCAAATAACCTTTGATATCGTCGATATGGTGTATCCGTACAACGCCATCATGGGCCGGGGCTCTATCAACAAGTTTGAGGCAGCCATTCACGGACTCTACCTGTGCATGAAGATACCAGGTCCGTTAGGCGCCATTGCGGTCTACGGCAATCAACAGACTGCGCGCAACATAGAGCGGGACTTCGTCCCCGGACAAAGAAATGTGCACTGCCTCACGGCCCAGCGCGAGGTCCCTGCATCCGTCAGCCCAACCGACAAAGAGCACGACAAGGCACATCTGCAGAGCAATGATGGGACCAAGACTGTTCCCCTCGACCAGGCCACGCCCAAGCAGACAGTCACTATCAGCGAAGGCCTCACTTCGCATGAAGAGGAGAAACTCATCTGCTGCTTGTCCAAGAACAAAGACGTCTTCGCCTGGTCAGCCCTCGACCTGGTCGGGGTCAGCCGATCCATAATTGAGCACAGCTTGGGAATCGACCCCTCGGTGAGACCAAGAAAACAGCGGCTTCGCAAAATGTCCGACGAGAAGACAGAGGCCGCCAAGGCAGAGGTACACCGCCTCTTGGAAGCCAAATTTATCGAGCCAGTGGCTTACCCCACATGGCTCTCCAACGTTGTGATGGTGCAGAAAAAGAGCGGCAAGTGGCGAATGTGCATCGACTTCACTAGTCTCAACAAGGCCTGCCCAAAGGACAACTTCCCGTTGCCGCGGATCGACAAAATAGTCGATAGCGCGGCCGGATGCGAAGTCATGTCACTCCTCGACTGCTTCTCCGGATACCACCAAATATACATGAAGGAGGAAGACAAGGCTAGCACCAGCTTTATAACACCCTTCGGCACATATTGCTTCATCAGAATGCCGGAGGGACTCAAGAACGCCGGATCCACTTTCTCCCGGCTTACCAAAACAGTGCTCGAGGGGCAAGTTGGCAGAAATATATTCACATATGTGGACGACATCGTCGTCGCCAGCAGGAGCAAGGAGGACCATCTCTCTGACCTCGCTGAGACATTCGCGAACATGCGAGACGCACGACTTCGCCTAGACCCGGAAAAGTGCGTCTTCGGCGTTCGCCAAGGGAAAATATTGGGCTACCTGGTATCACACCGAGGCATCGAGGCCAACCCAACCAAAATTCAGGTCATCATCAACATGACGCCTCTGCAGTCCGCCAGAGACGTCTAGCGCCTGACAGGCAGGTTGGCCGCCCTCAACAGATTCATCTCCAAATCTGCTGAGCGAAGTCTCTCTTTCCTCAAAACTCTTCGTGGTGCAAAAGACTTCGCTTGGGGACGAGAGCAGGCAGCGGCCTTCGCCTCATTAGAAGAGTACCTATCGGAGTTGGCAGTCCTTACAAGCCCCGACTCTTCGCTACCCCTGTTGCTCTATGTTGCGGCTTCGCCACATGCGGTCAGCGCGGCACTGGTGCAGAAGCAGACAGTTGACGGCGTGATCAGGCAGTGCCCAGTCTATTACGTCTCCGAAGTGCTAACACCATCCAAATGTAACATGACAGAGCTGGAGAAGATTGCCTATGCAGTTGTTATGTCTTCGCGCAAATTGCGCCATTATTTTGAAGCATTCAAGGTCCAAGTCACCTCAGACAGGGGACTAGGTGAATTGTTCCGAAACTCGGAGGCATCGGTCAGGATTGCCAAGTGGGCGGCCGAACTATCCGGCTACCACATCAATTTCGAGCCCAGGACAGCCATCAAGTCACAAGTCCTGGCAGACTTCGTCGTTGACTGGTGTTGGGGACTTGTTCTCAAATGCTATGAATCAAGAACAAGGCAACATAAAATGTTAAATATCAAAGCCCTTCGTCCTTCGGATCATTATTTCCCTTCGGACATAATGAATCTAGGACGAAGGTCATGAAGGACATGCCTTCATGATCATGATAAAAGATGAAGAACATTCATATAAAGTACAGAAAGTAACATAATTTTTGTAAACATTATAATTAATCTATTTCCATTTATATTACTTGTGTAAACAATAGTAAATTACAAATGTACCTTCAGCTTGAAGGAATGAGAATACAGGTGTGACGCAAAAACAAATGCCAAGTCAACGTGAACAGTTCACCTATTTATAGGCACGGGTCGCAGCCCATGCAAAATTACATTAATGCCCTTTACATTTATCAATAACTCTATAGTAATTCTTCGAGGTCTAATTTGGCTTTTCATCTTTAAGTCGGTTTCCTTTTCCGCCGTTATGCCGAAGCTCTTCTGCACATAGCTTCGTGATCGTCTTATCCTTCGTTGTGATCGTCGTCCCAGTCAAGCTTCGTCTTAACCATGTTCTTGTATACTCGCAATCTGACTTCGAAGGTACCTGTTCACATATTTCTCTTGGAAAACATAGTCAAATTACATTTTTGAGGACCTTCGGAAGCCGAAGGCCCCCAACAACTGGACTAGGCCAATAACACAGCCGGACCCGTCCGCAGAGAAGGTTTGGACGATTCACTGCGACGGCGCATGGTGCCACGCGGGGGCAGGCGCCGCCGCAGTCATCACCTCACCCGCCGGGATCAAGCACAGATACGCGGCACGCCTCAGCTTCGCTCTGGAGTCTGACAGATGCACAAACAACATAGCAGAATACGAAGCAGTCATCCTCGGCCTCCGCAAGCTGCGGGCCCTTGGTGTCACCGCCTGCATTATCAGAACAGACTCCAAGGTAGTTGTCGGCCAAGTCGAAAAAGACTATGCAGCAAAGGACCCCGCACTTATGCAATACCTCGCGGCCATCCGAAGTCTCGAGAAACAATTCAAGGGATTCACCTTGCAGCATGTGGACCGGGCCAAGAATGAAGAGGCCGACGCATTGGCCAAGGCTGCCGCCAGAGGCGAGTCCCTGCCCTCCGACGTGTTCTACCATGTCATCGGCACGCCAGCCGTCCGGAGCCCCGAACGGCTCCAAATAACCAATGACAGCGAGGGCCACCGCATAGTCAACCTTATTATGACCGAAGACTGGCGGGCACCAATAACCCTGTTCCTACAGGGGTACTACCACCCAACCGACATCAACGAGGCCAAGCGCCTCAAACATCGAAGCCGGGACTTCTTACTGATTGAGGGCCAACTCTACAAGAAAGGGGTCAGTCAGCCAATGCTTAAATGTGTCACCGAGACCGAAGGCGTCCAAATCCTGCGCGAAGTTCACAGTGGTACTTGCGGCTCTCACGCAGGGCCAAGGGCCCTAGCCACAAAGGTGATCCGCCAAGGTTTCTACTGGCCCGCAATGATCTGCGCCGCAAACCGGGTTGCAATGTCCTGCGAAGCCTGCCAGAAGTTTTCTTCTCGATCAGGCAGCCCCTCGCAATTCACAAAACTGATCGCCCACACATGGCCTCTCTAGCGCTGGGGCCTGGACATCGTCGGGCCCCTGCCCACGGCTCAGGGGAACCTTAAGTTCGCCTTCGTCGCTGTCGAATACTTTACCAAATGGATCGAGGCGAGGGCTGTTTCCATAATAACATCAAAGACTGCACAGAAATTCTTTTGGCAAAACATTGTTTGCCGCTTCGGAGTACCGTCTGAACTAACAGTTGACAACGGCAAGCAGTTTGATAGCCAAGACTTCAAGGATTTTTGCTTCTCCATTGGCACCAAGCTTGCCTTCGCCTCAGTATATCACCCGCAGTCCAACGGAGTTGTCGAACGCGCCAATGGAAAAATTTTCATAGCTGTCAAAAAGATGCTCCTCGACGAAAAAAGGGCAGGTGGGCCGACTTGTTACCCGAGGCGGTCTGGGCGCTAAACACGACTGAGTGCAGGGCGACCGGGTTCACCCCTTTCCGCCTTCTATATGGATCGGAGGCCATGACCCCGCAAGAAATAAAACATGGGTCCCCGCGAACAGTTCCGTCAGTCGTCCCCGACGTGGATGAGCCCACTTCGAAGGATCTCATCGATGGAGACCGAGTCTTCGCCCTATAGGCTCTAAATAAATACCAAGCCTAGACAAAAGCATGGCGCGACCACGCGGTCATCCCGAGGGAATTCAGCGAAGGGGACCTTGTACTCGTCCGAACAGCTCGGACTGAGTCGAGGGGCAAGTTGGAGCCCAAGTGGGAGGGCCCTTTCATTGTCAAGACGAAGGCTTCCCCCAGTGCTTACAGGCTCGCAACGCCAAACGGCAAAGACCTGGAGCACTCCTGGAACATCGACAATCTCCGCAAATTTTTTGTTTGACTCATCAGGGCCGATTCGCCCTTGTAATTCACAAAAACAATTTTATTCTGGCCCGCACTCTTTTCCTCCCGGGGGGTGAGGTTTTTAACGAGGCGGAGTCATGTAATATACAAGTGAAAAATCCCCCACAAAAACCTGCGTCGAAAAAAGACCGCGCCGACGGTCTTTGGCATTCGACCAATACAAAGTCACCGCGAGGCTCAGCGCTAGCCACCCTCGCGTGCGACAACTCCGCGCGAAAGTCGCCTAAGGGTGCAGCCGGACTAGCACAACAAGTGCGAAACATCGTAGTCTTCCGAGAAGACTATCCGTGCAGAAGTCGCCTAAGGGTGCAGCCAGACTAGCACAACAAGTGTGAAACATCGTAGTCTTCCGCAAAGACTATCCGTGCAGAAGTCGCCTAAGGGTGCAGCCGGGCTAGCACAACAAGTGCGAAACATCGTAGTCTTCCTCAAAGACTATCCGTGCAGAAGTCGCCTAAGGGTGCAGCCAGACTAGCACAACAAGTGCGAAAAATCGTGGTCTTCCGCGAAGACTATCCGTGCAGAAGTCGCCTAAGGGTGCAGCCGGACTAGCACAACAAGTGCGAAAAATCGTGGTCTTCCGTGAAGACTATCCGTGCAGAAGTCGCCTAAGGGTGCAGCCGGACTAGCACAACAAGTGCGAAAAATCGAAGTCTTCCGCGAAGACTATCCGTGCAACAATTGCCTAAGGGCGCAGCCGGACGAAGCTTAACAAGTGCGAAAACGACTACACCAAACTGTCCGCGCAAAGACCGACTACATGCGCACCAGACCAACATAACAAATACACCAGACCAAGTACGTAACGCCTTCGCGAGCATAGCCGAATGTGCGAAGGCACACAACCTCATCATACAAGCCATTACACATGTACAAGCGAGGGCATCACACTCTACATCGGCTCAACCTTCGGAATAATTCCCATCTCCCTATAGTTAAATAACATTATCCTAAGCTCCTCACCCGCAAAAAGACTTCGCAACTCCCCCTCACCTGCACTCACAGCGGCCGGCAAGGACAACAGTTCCTGCCTGCCAGCCCTACTCACACGAAGCCGACCGCCGTCCGCCCCACTCACTCTACGCTTCGCAACCGCCCTTCGCCGCCTGCGCCCAGTACTCGGACCAGGCACAACTTCAGCATCCGCAGCATGCGGCGAAGCCTCCGCCGCTGCCACATCCAAGGCCGCAAAGTAGTCCAAGTCCTCATCCGACGACTCCTCAGTCCACTCAACCGAGCTCCCAGAGTCACCAAAATCAGAAAACTTAGATGCAAACCCATCCGATTTATTACCGTCATCCAGGGTCGAAGCCGCCAAAAAATTAGTAGTAGCGGTTGCGTGCGCAGGCCCAAAATCTTGAACCTACGCAGCAACCAAGATTCAGCAACATATCCAAAATTCCCTAACTACCCACACCCACTACGCCACCTGCGAAGACCCAGCCGTCGCGGGATCCTCCGCTGTCGGCTCCGCCGCCACCTTCACAGGATCCTCAGCCCTCGGCGCGGCAGTTGGCGATGGGCCTCCGCCGGCCGCAGTGGCTGCGGGGGCATCAGAAACGCCTTCGGTGGTTTCGGGGGGCGGCTGTAGGGCGGCCTCGGACACAGCCACCGCCGAGTTCAGCTCCGGGTCAGGCAGCACGCTGTTCAAAGCCCCGAAGTCATCCACCCTCTCGCCACGCGCCGCCTGAGACACAGCACACAGATTCAGCAAACCCACATATAGCCCACATTCAACTAACACCAAACAAAAGCCAAACATTACCTGACCCCTCGCCGTCTCGGCCCACTCCCTGACCACCTCCCAACCGTGGGGGCCCCACATCCGGTCGTAGAGGGCTCCCGTGGATTCCTTCACCACAGGGTCTTCAACCTTGTAGATATCGCGCTCGAAATCCTCATCAGCTTGGTCGAAGACCTCATAGTGTCGGCACCCTTCACGAGAGAGCGCGTTCACCGCCCCCTCGCAGGTGACCAGGGAGGCATATGACATAAACCCCTCCACGATGGCGGGAAGCGCCACCAACTCCTCCTGTATCCACTCGAGGCAGCGAAGTCCGGGCTCTTGGTCCGGCACTTCGAAGTCAGCGGTCCGCGCGCCCAGCTCATGGTATGAATCCATAAGCTGTTTGCGTGTCCGCTCAGCCTCCGAGCGCGTCGAGGCCTCGGCCCTCTCCACACGAGCCTGCAGAGCGCTGAGCCTCTCCTCCAACTGCTCGGCGCGCTGCTTGGCAAGACTGCCCTCCGCCCGCGCCAAATTGGCCTCCGCCTACGCAGACTGCGCCTTGGCGAGGGCCTCATTGGCCTCCTTCCTCTCCTCCGCCAGTTGGCGCCGGAGGTCAGTCTTCTCACCCTCCAGAGCGGCCACCTTATCCGCCAGCTTGCGGCATTTACTGTCGGCGGCCGATTTTTCACGGACGGCGTCAGCATGTTGCGTCCGAAGTCTCTCGACTTCGGCAGACACAACTGCCGTAAGGACCCCCGACGCCGCGCGGTCTGCGAAGTCAGCCGCCTACAAGACACACATAAGGTCGCAGCCCCAACAAAACCGGTAAAAAACTGAAGTCTAGCTCAACGTACCTGACTTAGTGCTTGCTTCATCTCCTTCAGCCGGCGGGACACAGCACCCGCCTCGTCCCTGACGGCAGTGAGTGCCGGTATCTCGCCGCCGGCACTAAGAGCACTGCCCTTCGCCCTGGGCACCACGGCAGCCGCCGCGGTCGCCACGACAAGCGGAACAACAACAAGTTGGCCTTCGTCCGACCCTGCAACGTATCAACAGATAAAAAAACTCGAGGCAACGACTTACCAACAAGATAATTGTCCACACTAATGTTGGTGGCAAAGTCGGCGACGCGCTTGCCCGGCGGCGGCAACTCTCAGGCCGCCTTCGCAGCCTCCGGCACCCTGCCGGACACAGGGGCGGCCTTCGCAGACTTGGAACCACCGGCGGCAGCAGCCTTCGCAGCCTCTGGCGCCCTGCTGGATGCAGGGGCGGTCGACTTCGCCGCCAACAGCGGCTGGCTTTCGCCAGGGGCAGCAGCCTTTGCAGCCCCCCGCTGCCTCTTCGGCCTGGCCTCATGAAGCCTGACGACCGCCTGGCGCTTCTGCGCAGCTCCCTGACGATCCTTGTCCATCACTACCGACACAACAACAGCAATATTCCGCCCGTAAGGAAACACTTTCCAATCATGAACCATACGAGAGGTAAAAAAGTCTTCGCCGGCCGCGCGGGGGATAGGAACATTCCTAGGCCACCAACCCCCGGTAACCCTCAGCATCCGCGCCGAAGACTCCCGGAGCTCGGGCGAAGACATCCTTCCCCCCGGGGCCGCGCATGTCCTCATCAATTCCCTAGCAAAACCATCAGAAACCCCCAGTCCTCCCATAGCAATACCTAGTTTCCTCTTCTTAGAGGACGGGGCGGCCGCCGGCGCGGGGTCGTCTCCAGTCTCTACCACCGGTTTCTTCCCGCAACGATCCACATCGTCTTGGTCGGGATAACCGCCATACGGCAGACGGTTCAACTCGAAAACCCTGTTCAAGCGGTCATTAGACCCGCGAATATCCCAGCTACGCTGGCCCTCTATCTTCGGCACGTACCGACCGACGATCCGCACCGCCCCATCCTCCGCCTCATGCACAAAGGCGACCGGATCGCGGCTATGCAGATCCAATGCGAAGGCGGGACTTCGCACCAGCTTCCCACCATGGGAAGGCATCTGGCGAGGGCATACTTCGCCCAACGCCCAGCCATGCGCCAAAGGTTATACCCCGTACGCCACAAACTCCTCGACCAAATCGCGCCCGCTGCTCAGGCCGGCGGCGCACCGAAGGGCCCCTTCGTCCGCATCCTCCTCCGCCACTTCAAACGGCGGGTATGCTGAGTAATAATGCGAGCACATCTCGGACACGGGGAGCCCCGTATGGTCTTCGACTGTGCCCTCCGCGACGTAGAACCAAAACTCATGCCAGTTGCCCCACTTGTTGCGGGCGCAAGGAACCAACTCAACTACCTCCATCGAGGTCTTGCCGGTCTTCGGCGTAAATGTACAGGACCCAAACTAGGCAACTTCATTTCCGATCATCCTCTTCTGCCAGTGCAGGCAATAGTACTTCGCGAAGACTTCGACTGATGGCTGTCCACCGTACGAAGTCGTCGCCCAGACATACTTCGACAGAGCCACCACGGCATTCGGAGTCAGCTGATGGATCTGAATGTCAAATCTGCGCAGGACTTCTCCCACAAATCGGTGCGCAGGCAGGCGAAGACCAGTGGCAAAGAACGCCTCGAACACAACCAACTCGCCTTCCGGCTCGGGGACCTCCTCTGTCCCCGGGACACGAGCGACTCCGCCGCCAAAGTAACCAAGCCGCTGCATATCTTGCACGTGGACCGAGGACATCCACGACACGCTGAAATCCACCGTATCGCCGGCGCGCAACTTCTCCGCCGCAACAGTGCTCAGCGTCTCCTCAGACGACGCATCGGCCGGCGGCGTAGCGGCAGCAGAAGAAGAAGAGGTCGGCATCGCTACGTACCGTCGGCGACGGTGGGCGGTCTGCTTCACTCGAGCCAGATCTCCAGCGAACAGGAGCAAGGAGGGCAGACGAGCAGCAAGAAGGTGGAAAAGGCGGCTAGGGTTTTCATGGAGCGCGGAAAGATAAAGTTTAAAATGTGCCGCCCCCGCCCCCTTTTATACACAGGGCGCGGCGCTTCGGGAAACCCGCAGTCCAACAGTACGGTGTCAATCAACGGTCATGTCAAAAACCCCCGCGGAACCACTTCGAGCGAGGGCAGCGTCTCCGCCATCTAGCGACGTCTTCGGCACCAGATGACTTAGTCGAACTGGTCCCTCGGAGGGCAAATGTTGGGGCGAAGGCGAAGACGCCACCCTTCGCTCGATGCCTTCGCCGGAATTGTTGGACCAACGGAGACAAGACAATGGACAGGCCCACCCTTCGTCTCATACGTCATCGGACGAAGACCTGAGACGAGGTCGTCCCATCTTGCGACCTCGTCCAGCATGGAGGCCCACGTGTGATCCGGCCCATTGTAACAGGCCCTGCGTGGCCGCTGCGCGTTACGGGCCTAGTTTGTAAAAGGCATCCCTGTAATTACGGTCTGTAACCCCGCTTTATGGGAATATTCCGGGGATAACCTAGGTGTCTGAGGGCACATGCGTCCTTAACACAGGACGCTGGGCACTCAGATACCTATAAATACCCCCGCACAGTGCCCTTGAGAGGCTAGATTAACAGTGCTATGGCCATCTCGTGCGAGAACCCTGTTTACGTCACTACACACCCCCGTTGGATCCCCTTGCACCAGAGAGCAAGTTCCAACAAGTTTGTCCTTCAAGCTTCTCCTGGACAAGTGTCGCACTCACTGCAGAATGCGAAGCTGCTACGTACAACAGCAGAGGAGCCCCTGGCGTGGGTGGAGTTAGTGTCGTTAGATCTATTAGATATTGTTTCAGCTCTTCGAAGGCTTTCTGCTGAGCTGACCCCCATAGAAAGACTTCGGCCGACTTCAATACTTCAAAGAATGGTAAATTTCTCTCTGCTGATCTAGATATAAATCGATTCAGAGATACCAGTCTTCCTGTCAGTCGTTGAGCCCCCTTCTTTGTGCTTGGCGGCTCCATCCAAAGAATAGCTTCGATTTTATTTGGATTAGCTTCGATCCCTTTTGTTGAAACTAGACAACCAAGGAATTTCCCCTTCTTTACTCTGAAGACACACTTTTATGGATTCAACTTCAGGCCAGCTTGCCTAAAATTAGCGAATGTCTCCTGCAGATCAGCAATGTGATGTTCTTGCTTCGTGCTTTTTACTATGATATCATCAACATAAGTTAGCACATTCCTGCCTATCTGAGAATGAAGGACTTTCGCTGTCATTCTACTGAAGCTTCCTCCAACAATCTTGAGCCCCTCAGGCATCCGAAGATAACAATATGTACCACTGGGGGTTATGAAGCTTGTTTTTGGCTCGTCTTCCTTTTTCATCCAAATTTGATGATAGCCTGAATAACAATCTAGTAGACTCATGAGCTCTGACGAAGCTGCTGCATCTACTAGAGAATCTATCCTTGGTAATGGAAACTCATCCTTCGGACAAGCCTTGTTGAGATCAGTAAAATCGATGCACATTCTTCATTTACCATTGGCCTTCTTCACCATGACAGTGTTAGCTAGCCATTCTAGGTATTTTACTTCTCTGATGACTCCAGCACTAAGAAGTCTTTTCACTTGATTTCAAGCACCTTCGGCTTTGTCATCAGATATCTTCTGAAGCCTCTGCTTTCTGGGTCTGAAGGAAGGATCGACATTGAGCGAGTGTTCAATGACATCCCTATTGACACCACAGAGATCGTTGGCTGACCATGCGAAGACATCTTTGTTGTTGAATAGAAACCTTGTTAGGGTTTTCTCCTGCTCCTCAGTCAATTGAGATCCCAGCAGCACCTTCTGCTCTGCTATATCTTCACATAAGAGCATGGGCTTCGGCTGATCGGCCGAAGCAGCCTTCTCCCTTCTGTACTTGTATTGCTCACAAGCTTCGGCCATATCTATATTATGGATTGCTTTTGAATCTGCCCAGTTTCCTTCAGCTTTTCTGGCAGCTTCCTGACTTCCATGAATAGCAATAAGCCCTTGGTCCGAAGGTATCTTCATGCAAAGATATGCTGGGTGAAGAATTGCTTCAAAAGCATTGAGTGTCCCACGACCAATGATTGCATTGTAGGGATACTCCATGTCGACAATATCAAACACAACTTGCTCAGTCCTTGTATTGTTGACAAATCCGAAGGTCACTGGCATTGTGATCTTGCCGAGCGCTACAATCTGCCTTCCTCCGAAGCCACAAAGAGGATGCGTAGCATCATGAATCTTGTCCTCTGGCTCTTGCATCTGTCTGAAGGCCTTAGCAAATATAATATCCGCTGCACTGCCTGTATCAACCAGAACATTGTGGACCAGAAACCCTTTGATAACGCAAGAAATAACCATAGCATCATTGTGAGGGTAATCTTTGAGCTGAAGGTCCTCTTGGGAGAAGGTAATCGGGATGTGTGACCATCTTGACTTGATGAAGGGTCCCTGCACCCCGACATGTTGTACCCTTCTCTGTGCCTCCTTCTGCTTCTTGTTGGCTGGCTCTAAACATGAACCGCCTGTTATCGGGAGTACCAGCTTCAAAGCCGAAGCAGCTCCAGCTTGGTTGTTGAACGAAGCCATCAGCTCAAAGTGTGGAAGTGAGTTCACTGGAGGTGGGCGCCAATGTTGGGGACTTGTTCTCAAATGCTATGAATCAAGAACAAGGCAACATAAAATATTAAATATTAATGCCCTTTGTCTGCTGAAGCATTATCTCCCCAAGGATTTAATGAGCTTCGGACGAAGACCATAAACAAAATATTACGAAGGTTGCACCTTCGTAATCAGGCTTATAAAATAATATAAAACGAAACATAAAGCATGAAATATTATAGAAAGATATAGCGAAAACAGATAATATTATTCACATCTTTTATTGCATAAATTTGAATATTAAAATATAATGTTTAGGTACATTTGTACCTTCGTCTTGGCAGAAGACAATAATTCCAGCGTAACGTGCCCGCGATTACAAGATTGCGTGAACAGTACAGGGGTACTGTTCATCTATTTATAGGCACAGGGCACAGCCTGTGTAAAATTACATCTATGCCCTTTACAATCGATTACAATAATGACACAAAACATCATGGGTCTTTAAGTCATTTCATCTTTAAGTCGGTTCACCCCTTCGTCTCAAGATATGTCATTGTGCCGAAGCTTTATAGGTAATAGCTTCGGCGCTGCTCCTGAAAGGATCTGCCGAAGGTGTTCTCCTTCTTTAGGATCTTCGGCTACGAAGCATACCCCCAACAAATCTGTTCGCGGTCGTTATAAGAAAGTTGTAGATGCTTTTCTTATCTTGATTGTGTTAAAATTTCATAACCATAAGCCTGATAGTGTAATAGTTATGAATTTTACAAACTGGTTGTTGTGTTCTGTCCACTGTCAGAATAGATTTCAAAAACCGTATTGTTTGATTTAGTTAAACATATAATCACTTCTTGGTGATTATAAACGTTATGTAGTACTTTTGCTAAGCTTTCCAAAAAGTCTTGGATCACTCTTTTTGGTGGTCTAAAGGTTAAGTTATAGGCGTTTGAAGTGTGAAGTCTGAATCTGATCAAATCTGGACAGCAAAGCCTTCTAGTGTCTTTTACTCTTGATACACTTTAAAGCAACCTGAGATGTTTATAAATAATTTGTAGAAAATTTAATTAGCTTTCCAGAAAGTCTAGGATCAATTGATTTGAATGCATGAGTCTCTAGTTATGAATTTTTGAAGTCGCAAGTCTGAATATGTCCAAATCTAAATAAAACTGTCATGTATCACTATTTAACCTTATTAAGTGTTTAATTAACTTGAGATGAAAATACCAAAGTTATAGAGTGTTTAATAAGATTTCCAAAGAGTATTTGTTCACCATGTTTGGATAAATAATGTGTGAGTTATAACTGAAACAAGCAACTGATATGCTGCTGTCCCAAACATGTTGAATGTGATTGATTGCCCTACTTTGTTGTAGCTGTCTTGAGTCGACTGCTTGTTTGTTTTGAGATTTGGCTGAACATGAGTAATAATAATAAGTGGCTAGTATAATTGGGGTTATATATAAGTAGTACACATCTCACTAAGTTAGTGAACTAAATTGGTTAAGATCTAATAAGTAGTTTAGCTTAATCAACAGTTAGCAAGTGCAGTTATATATTAGGGAAACAAAATAAATTATGACATGTCTTTGGCTTTCTGCTAATACTACTAAGTAACCAATGTCATTAAAGTAATACAATTTGTGATTGTGAATAAACTATCTCCTCATGTGTGTTCTCTAGGGTGTATTCTTGCAGTAGAAGGTTGTGAACGATTGTAAAACCCGATTAAGCAACTATTCCTTTTTAACTAAGTCTGTCTATGTGTAAGTCATCGTAAATTTATACGTACTTAACTAGTTTAATAATAAGTAACCAATGAATGATAAAAGTGAACGTGGCGAATGCTTGTACTTATGATGTCATGTTTGCAATAGATAATTATAGGAACTATTTGTTGTTCTCCAGTGATGATTGACTACATATGCCCGAGGACGTATAGATAAGTAGCGCTTGCGTATAGTTGTTGTGGTGCCTTATGATTTAATAATTAGTTTGCTACCGTCTGTTTTGGGATTGTCTTGTGATATTTTTCATTATATTCATACATATGCATCTTGCATCTCATTTAGGACCAAGAGATGATGATCGTGCAAGTGATGTGGTGCCAACAACAAGATGCAGTTGGTGGATGACCTGAAGAATGATGGACTTAACCAGTAGATGCTCGCCAAGCGGGGGTCATCTAGCAAACACTATCTAAGCGTTGAATTCCAGGCAAGCCCCGGTTTTATGCATAACCGTTATATATGCTATTTTACTACACTTAATGTTTGTAGGCTTGTACCGTGCACTTAAGTGTAGGAGTTGCCTGAAATCCTAGTTGCATGAACTCAGGATTCCTTTTGAGATGGATACTAGTATGCTAGGTCGAGTAGCTGCTATGCTAAATCAGGATCTCGGTAGAAGTCGAGTGATTTTTCTAGCACTCGCGCGAGGTCAGGAATTGGTTGTATCCAATTTTGATAACCGAATGATGATGGTCTGTGGACACGAATCCATGGGGATGCGTTGTCTATGAGACAAAATTGGAATAAGGATTAACGTGCGGATACCTGTGTCAAGCGTTTGAATGTACTAAACACATGTCGAAAAATATGGTAACCGGTAAACCTAGTACCTGAGTGAAGCCGGGCGCGGACTTTATCCCTCATGCGACCTAAGACTGGGTCTCCCATTCTAGATATGGTGGGTACAAGTGCGGCCACGCCACGGCGGCGGCCGGGATCAATGGAGCATTGTATGCCAAGGCGGTGAGTCCTGGCCGCGAACGGGGAATCGATGGGGACGGTTGACGTGTGTGGGGACGGAGTGCCCTGACATGTCGTGTGTTTAGGTTTACCTTGCAAGGTTAAAACTCGATTCAAATTGTCTGCTTCTCGCAGCTAATGAGACTGCTTGATCCATTGTACTGCATTGAGTAATAAGTGGAAATGAGATACTGGCAAAAGATGTTGATTGATATAATGTTTGATACCATGTATGAATAGATAGGTTCTCATCTAGTCTAAATTATTATTCTAGAACTTGAAAAGCTAAAACCTATTTTTAGACTCAGCTAGTGCTTTTGGCAAACCAAACCCCTCAGCCAAATAGCTGCATGGTCTAGAGGTAGAGGAGTAGACTCCTCACACCGGGTAAGTCTAGCTGAGTATTAGTATACTCAGCCTTGCTTGTGGCATAATTTTTGCAGGTACCTCCTTGATTTGGTTGATGGTGTGACTTGGCCTCCATCCCTGCCATCGGGATAGACGGTCGAGTGGGTTACTGCTTCCGCAGGAGAGGATCAGGAGGAGTAGCGTGGCCAGGCTTCGCCATGTTACTCAGTTTTCTTCGTTAGTTATTTTGCTGCATTAAAAATTTATGTTTATTATTTCTGAAACTCCAATAATGTAATTACTACTGATACTTATTAAATTTGTGGTATTATGCTTTATTGTATTTCTCTGTGCCTCACCTTCGAGTGAGCTAGTGGTATTCGATCCTGGATAAGTGGATTTATTGGACTAGATCCGAGGGACTGACGGGTTATTCCGATTTAAGTGTGTCGTTGCCCTTAAAGGCGTGACTCGGGCACTTAAGCTAGAATAATTCGGGCGGTTCCGCCACAGCTGGTATCAGAGTGAATACCATTACAGAGAAGTCAATAAGTCATGATTTCCAACCTTTTCTAAAGTAAAACTTGCTTAGAAACCAAGTTGGTTAGATGTCAGGACGATAAGGATAGACCTAGGACGTGAAGCCTTAAGAAATAGATGGGTAGCTAGGTGGCTATTTATATAGGCCATAAAGGCTATTACTACTACTATTAGGATGTTGTAGAAGCACCCGAAAAGTTAGTTAGGTCTGAGAAGACGACTAGAATGAGCATGCATCATGATTGTCGCATCGTTGTCTCTTGTGCATCAACATGCTTCTCTCACCTTTATTCCAATAATAAGAAATTGGGAATAATGTGTTGTATTGCTATTTTAGGAACTGCAAAAAAATGTCACATCATGTGTTGTTTTGGATAAGTCTTGCTAGGTTGTGTTATGTGTTTCTTTTGCCTTGCTTTCTAGAAGGTACGATAGTTGTTCAGTCCATTTTGCCTCTAACCAACAAAAAAATTGTTGTCTGTCCTGCTCATGAGAAGACCCCCCTCCAAGCAACCCTGAGTTTAGCAAGTGAACCCCTTAAAAAAATCTAATCACATGATAGTGTTAGTGTTTTTTCGAACCCTTGCGTGTTTTACCCATGAAGTTAAACCTGCACAGCTTATAGACCCCCATGGCTTGACCGCTAGACCAACCCAAGTCTTCTTGTGCCTTGTTGTGTCAAAAAAATCGTTGTTTGGTGTCTAGTTGCACAAACCCTATCAAGGCCATGTTTCTTCCATAGATCTTGTCCTGAATCTTCATAACCTTTCTAGTGCTCATCCTAATCGATCTCATTCGACTACCTCTCTCTTCACCTGGATCTGGTAATCTTTTCCCTGTGAATCATGTTGTGGCGTTATCATCTGAATCTCTATATCATCCAATGATTCTGCCCCGTTATCTAGTTATCTGCTATAACCTGTTCTCAAGTATCAAATGTTGATCTTGCCTAAATCTCTCATTTCTGGTCATTCTCATGCCCCTTCTTTGAGGATCATGACACTGCTTTATCAATTTTTATCTCTAAACAGTGTATCCATTTGGTTCAATGGATTTTTGCTATTGTCTTTAGTTCTCTTATGTCTCTAAAAGCTCATCGATCTTGATCTCATGGTTGGTTCCTCCTCATGTCAAATCTCGTATAAATCTCTGGCCTAATAATCCCCATGATGATCAAGAAGTAGTTCTCAGAGTTGAAGAAGAATTCTCATGTGATGCTCTTCTACCAATAATCTCTGTTTCAACTCCTGTCATGATCTTATTTTTCGAGCCATACTCTCAAGGGCTCCATCTATTAGTGCCACGTGGATTTATCATTAGTTGTGTTTGGTAATGGTATTATGGCTAACGACTGATGGTGCCGCGATGAAACCGAGAGCCTCCTATGGGTGCACACATGGTTGAGCTACTCGGCACACGCTGGTATCGTGGTTAATAGTCGTGATCCATTATAAGACTATACTAATGTGCTATCTTTTGTGGACATTCTGTCACACCCGGTTTTTAGAAGGTAAACCGAATGCGAACCATGTACGTGCCAGGATCAGTTATTCACGTACACAGCAGTTACATAACATGGACATCATCACACAGTGCTCAAATAGTATTAAAAGGGAAATAATAGTCGATTACGTCATACGTCTGAGACGTCCGTATAGTTCTTACAATAAATCAAAGTGCGGAAAAGAAACGTAGATAACGCGGCCTTCACAGGCAGCCGACTAGGGGTTGCCGCTAACCCACGCCTAGAACTCGTCGTAGTCTTGGAACTCCTGGAAGTCTCCTTCCACAGCTTCATCTTCTCCTGAGCAGTGGTTGCAATGCTGACAACCTAGGGGGGGATTGGTGTGTAGAGCAAGGGTGAGTACACATCAACATACTCAGCAAGCATCCCGTTTGGCTGTAGTGGACTAGCTTTATGTGGGGATAAGTCAAGCAGTTGCTTTTAGTTGGTCAGGTTATTACTTAATAGTAGAGAGCCAGGTTTTAACATTAACCCAAGTTATTAGCCCAATGTATCCTTTCCAAACGGAAAGAATACCACTTACCAATACCAGAATCATAATCAGAACCATCAATCTCATTGCCACCTGTACCAAAGTATCTCTGATCAAGTATCACTAATCTCTGGAGCTCCCTTGGCCGCTCATAACCGTGAGCACGGCTGATATATCAGTTTCATAACACTCTGCAGAGGTTGCGCACTTTACCCACAAGCCGTGATTCCCTTTCTGCCCGGAGAGAGCTACTCCCCATTGACCACTACCTAGGTGGTCCAGCAGGGCATCACTACGTAGCCTTTACAAAGATTCCCCGAGGCTGTAGCCGCCCGTTAGGTTTCCTAAATGTACCGCACTCCTCCCCAAGGGACAAATCAACCTTGGCAGAGCGAGCCGCATACACCGAGCCCCATTGACGGCACGACGGCGAAGCGAACTACACCCCGGTTCCTCTAATTATTCAGCTAAGGGCGTCCCATTCCACCCTCATGGTTGCACTGTTTTCCCGGGCGGTCATCCATTGAATAGGTCCTTACGGAGAGGCACTCGAGAAACCGCTCGAGTCCCCTTAAATGCCACAAGTATGATCATAAATAAGAAGGGGAAAACAGCGTATCATAGATAATCACATCATGTTCATTGATTAGAGTTGAGCAATAGCATCAGACTAAGCAGTAATAATCCGACCCAAATAGGTAAACAAGGACATGGATAACAAAAGCTAGTCAATCCTTAAATATAAATGTGTAATGCGGGAGGTGAATTAAAGAATGAATAGGACAGCAATAGGTCAAAGGACACTTGCCTCCACCAACCGACTGCTGCTCAGGGGCTTCTCCTGCGAATTCCTCAGGCTCTTCGACCGGATCGTTCTCTATGCGAGCGCAAACATACATACATCCACATATTTAATACAAAAGAACAGTACACCATACAAGGGAACAAGTAAAGCGAATATGCATCAAGTATGGCATTCGATATCGCATTTGTTATGGTTAGAAAGAAACGGGAAAGGGTCTCGCAGGGAGTTAAAGCTTATGCACTAATGATTAGTTACAATTGGTTCTTAACAAAAGAATTCTGTTATATGCACTAATGGAAACCTAATCATTTTTAGTTGATCAACATTGAATGAGATAAACAATTAACTACGTGAATCAACTAACGTAACGGAATTTTAAATTGAGCTTCCTATTACAATAACATGAACAATGATTAGCCTACCTAAAATAAAATAATTATGATCACAGAAAGTAAAATAAAATAAAATAAAATAAAAAATAAATAAAAAAACAGGGGGGGCGGTTGAACCGGCCCTAGGGGCGGTTGAACCGGCCGGGGGCACGGCGCGCAGGGGCGGCCGAGCCGGGGCGGCTGAGCCGGCCGAGCGGCCAGGGGGCGCGGCCAGGGGGGTGCGCGGCCAAGGGCGGCTGGGGCCAGGCGGGCGGGCGGCCAGGCGGCGCGGCCAGGCGCGGCCAGGGGCCAGGCGCGGCCGGGCGCGCGGCTGGGGGCCGGCTGGGCGCAGGGCGCGGCCGGGCGCAGGCTGGGGCGGCCGGGGGCGCGCGGCCAGGCGGGCACGCGGCCAGGCGGCCAAGCGGCCGGGGGGCCAAGCGGCCGGGGCCAGGCGGCCAAGGGCGGCCAAGGGGAGAGGAGGGGGGAGGGGAGAGGGAGGGAGGAGGGGGCTCACCGGGGTCGGGCGGCCGAACCGGCAGGGGGCGGCCGAGCAGGGGACGGCGGCTAGGGCAGGGGGTAGGGGCGGCGGCGGCTTAGGGAGAGAATGGGAGAGAGGGAAAATGGGAGGGAGAGAGAGGGGGGGTAAGGGGAAAAGGGGAGGGGGTGAGGGCGGTTGGGCCGGCTAAGGCCCAAGAGGGAGGCGCGGGGGGCGGCTGGGCCGGCCAGGGGGGCCCACGGCGCGGGAGAGAGAGAAGGGAAGAGGGAGAGAGAAAGAAAGAAAAAGAAAAAGAAAAAGGTTATCTCCTTATTTTCGAAATCCGATCTTCCTAGATGAATGCATTTGCACTTTCAAACAATCAAAGAATGCATAGTTCGGCATGGTGCATCAAACAACATAAAGCAACTTAGGGTTTTTCTTTACACGGGAATTCCAAACCGAATCCCGCTAGCTTTGGAAAAGGTCAAGGTCTAGCGAGGGGAAAAAGAAAAAGAAAAGGTAACGCCCGAATTTGACGAGTGAAGAAAAGAAAAAAATTCAACTGCAAAATTCGGGGCGTTACAAACCTATCCCCCTTAAAAGAATCTCGCCCTCGAGATTCAGGGCTGGCTAGCAAAGAGCTCTGGGTACTTGGCCATCAAATCATCTTCACGCTCCCAGGTTGCTTCTTCCTCAGAGTGGTGATTCCATCTGACTTTGCACATTCTGATGGTCTTCCTTCGGGTGACTCCTCGCGAATTGTTCAGAAATCCGAGACTCAACCTGTCAAACTCCTTGGCCAACTCATAAGGCATCGGACGAGCGACCATCAGATTGACTTGACTCTTTCTGCTCAAAGCATCTGCCACTACGTTCGCTTTGCCTGGATGGTAATGGATCTCCAACTCATAGTCTTTGATCAACTCTAACCATCTTCGTTGCCTCATGTTCAATTCTGACTGAGTGAATATGTACTTCAGACTCTTGTGGTCTGTGTAAACATCGCATTTCTGTCCATACAGATAGTGCCTCCATGTCTTCAGTGCGTGAACCACTGCTGCCAACTCTAGATCATGGATTGGGTAATTCTTCTCATGAACCTTCAGCTGTCGGGACGAGTAAGCCACAACTCTTCCCTCTTGCATCAACACGCATCCCAAACCTGTGTAACAAGCATCACAATACACAGAGAAGGGCTTGTGCACATCAGGCAAGACTAGGACAGGCGCTGTTGTCAACTTCTTTTTCAGCGCTTCAAAGGCCTCTTGACATTTCTGGGTCCACTTGAACTCAACCTTGTTGCCTAGCAACGCTGTCATTGGTTTCGCAATCTTCGAAAACCCTTCAATGAATCGCCGATAATAACCGGCCATTCCAATGAAGCTCTTGATTCCTCGAGCATCCGTTGGCACTTTCCAGTTCAGAATGTCTGCCACTTTCTTCGGATCCACAGCCAATCCTTCTTTGTTGATTATGTGACCCAAGAACAGGACTTCACTGATCTAGAACTCACACTTGCTCAACTTCGCATACAACTGGTGCTCTCGCAATCTCTGCAATACCATCCTCAAATGATCTGCATGCTCTTCTTCACTTTGAGAATAAACCAGAATGTCATCAATGAATACCACCACAAACTTATCGAGATAATCCATGAATACACTGTTCATCAAGTTCATGAAGAACGCTGGTGCATTGGTCAAACCAAAAGACATCACTGTGAACTCATACAAACCATACTTGGTAATGAATGCCGTCTTCGGAATGTCCGAAGGTCGGATCCTGAGCTGATGATACCCTAACCTCAGATCTATCTTGGAGAACACACTGGCTCCTCTCAACTGGTCAAACAGATCTTCTATTCTGGGCAAGGGATACTTGTTCTTGATCGTGACTTCATTCAAAGCTCGATAATCGATACACATCCTCTTTGTGCCATCTTTCTTCTCCACAAACAAGACAGGGGCGGCCCAAGGCGAGGTGCTTGGCCGGATGTAACCTTTCTCTGACAGCTCATCAATCTGCTTCTTAAGCTCAACCAACTCTGGTCCGGATATTCTGTAAGCTCTCTTAAAGATAGGGGCGGTTCCAGGAAGAAGCTCTATGGCAAATTCAACTTTCCGCTCTGGTGGCATACCCGGTAAATCCTTTGGAAACACATCTGGAAATTCGGACGCAACCTTGATACTCTCAATTGGATCTGCTTCACTGCTATCGACAGCCATCTGATAACAACTTCCTCTCTTCGGCTCAGGCGGGACTAACTCGGTCACCACTTCCTCTCCTAGTGGGGACACCAACTTGATTGTCCTTTTATCACAACTGATAACTGCCTGATACTTATCTAGCCAATTCATCCCTAGGATGACATCTATTCCCTGAGTACCCATTACTATAAGGTTAGCGGGAAACGTTATCCCCCTTATTTCCACACTTATATTCAAACAAATGCTATCAGCTCGAATTCTACCACCAGCTGAGTCAATTTGAATGGGGGTTGACATGGCAGTAATTGGAAGATTATGTGCTTCTACCCATGATGCAGTAATAAAAGAGTGTGTTGCTCCAGTATCAAATAACACTTCTGCAATATGGGAATCGACTGGGAACATACCTACTATCATGTCGGGAGTCTCCTGAACTGCTTCAGCCTCCAAGTGGTTCAGTCTCCCATGATTATAGCATTGCTGAGGGCGGTTGCCTGCTCCAGGCTGAGACACATTCTGCTTTGCTGGGGCATTGGGGCCTGACTGCTGCTGGGCTGCCTTCTTCGGACATTGCATCACCCAATGGCCTTGCTCTCCACAGTGGAAACATGCTCTGTTTCCAACCTGAGCTGGTGCTGCCTGATTGTTCTGCTGGTTTGCTGGGGCAGGAAGACGAGGTGTCTGCTGATTCTGCCTGAACTGCTGAGGTTGATTACCTGAGAAACGAGGACGGCTGCTGCTTCCAGGCTGGGGTCCACTGATCTTGCGCTTATGATCCTCCATCTCCTTACGCTTCCTTTCTGTCATGATTGCTCTGTCAATCAGGTGCTGGAATGTTGGGAAGGTATGATTCATCAGTTGATACTGCAGAGGGTCGACCAAGCCTCTCAGAAAACGGTACTGTCGCTTGGCGTCAGTGTTGACATCTTCGGGAGCGTAGCGAGACAATTGCAGAAACCTGTCTCGATACTCACTGACAGATGATGACCCTTGCTTAAGGGCCAGGAACTCCTCCTTCTTCACTGTCATCAGACCTGCAGGCACATGGTACTGACGAAAGCTACCTCTGAATTCTTCCCAGGTGATGGTGTCGGGGTCGGCATGGGTGGCGAGGTAAGACTCCCACCATGATTGGGCTGCTCCTCTCAACAGACGGGGACCATACAAGACTTTCTCCCTGTCATCACACTGAGCGGTATGCAACTCCCGCTCCACAGTGCGCAGCCAATCTTCAGCATCCATGGGGTCAGAAGAGTGAGCGAACGTTGGGGGATGACCTCTCATGAATTCAGCACGCTTGTCTCTGGGCATCTGAGGCATCTGAGGCTGGGGTGGTGCTTGCTGCTGCTGCTGCTGAATGGCGGCCAGAGTTTGACCGATGGCTTGAACTGCCTGAGTCTGCATCAGAAACATCTGCTCGATGGACATCGGGGGCGGGGGCGGCAGCTGCTGTTGCTGGGGCGCCTCATCCTGCGGAGCGGCTTGCTCCTGCTGAGCACGCCTTCCTCCTCTGCGCCTGTTCTCTGACATCTGCAGAACGCAACCACACATCAGAACTGATCTGGCAAATCTTGCAGCATAAGAAAAGAGTATAGAATTCTCCAACAGCACTGAACAGATGAGCATCTTCACTGATCTCCAACACAGACCACACAGCTTCTCAGATAAAGAGGAAAGTAGAATAAAGGGTTTCCCAACTATATAACTAACTCCATTAACATAATAGGTAAACCAAAATGCAGGGGACACCCACACTCTGGTGACAATCATTACAAAGATCCAAACCAAACATAGTTCATCATGACAAACATAAATGCACAGGATATAGCAAACTACCCTGTCTAACTAAGTCTAACTAAGACCGAGACAAACGCTAAGACTGAAGCTTCTATGTATATATTTCGTATTAATTACAAGACCCAACTCTAACGGGCTATGGTTCTAGATTTATCTTGGTCTTGCAGTCGGGATTGCCATAAGACTGGAGTCCACGCCGAGGTGAGCGATACGGGTGCTGAGTCCCGACGGGAGCGGGGGAACCATCATCCAAGTGACGACGTTCCGCGCGCTCAGCCCGTAGCAGGGCGATCTCAGCACGAGCCCTACTCAGCTCGTCTAATGCATGGTCCAGCTCCGTGTTTAGCACGGCGGCTAGGTTGACTGTGCTGCTCAACCTAGGATTGTCCTCACCAGCAGATGAAACAATCACGCCTCCTGTGCTGCCAGATGGACGGCGGGGGTAATACTTCAGGTCAAGACCGTCAGCTACCCCACCGAGAACCGAGCAGTAGTGCGAAAGCGCACGCCGTGCAGCATCCTGCATGGCTGCCTCAGCTGAGTCCCGCTCAGAGATAGAATAGTGCTCTGAGCAAGCCTCCGCGCCCTGGAGACTGTTCTCCGGACGGCGCACCAAACAGGTCGCCTCCCAGCGGTCCGGGTAGACCCCGCGACTATGCTGGTAGACCACACAGCGATACTCGATGGACCAAGTACGCCGGTCAAGTGCCCGACGTAGCAGGGTGTCGAGCGCGTCGTGGAAGTGACACCCGCGAGCAGCGTCGCGAGTGATGGGTCGAGCAACCCATCCTTCCGGCTCATGGTCAGCAGAGAAGTCGATGTCGTGGCTCAAGCTGTCGTCGCCACCTCCGTCGTCTGGATCTCCTCCAACAGCTACTCCAGAAGCTGGGGCGCCCAGTGGTGGTGCAGGGGGCGCCTCCAGGGGAAGCACAGGAGAGCAGCTCCTCACAGACTCTATCTCCTGCTGGAGCGAGAAAGAAGAGCCCCGCTGCTCCTCATGCAGGCGGTGGCGCAGTCTCTCCAAGTGGCTGGACTGTCCGGCCACGGGACGGCGAAGCGGACGCTCAGCAAGACGGGAGGGTAAGAAGGGGATGACGGACTTTCGTGCAGTGTGTCTAAGTCGAGCCATCTACAAAAGACATCGCAAGCAAAAGGGGTGAGAACAGAATTAATATGACCAGCAAGTAATGAATCATAAATAAATGAAGGATCAGAATAAAACATAATTTTCAGCAAGGTATAATATATAGTAGAACATAGGTTTGGTCAGTAGGACCAACTTTTGAAGGGATATCAAAGTCAAGGCAAGGACAGAGGTCTATAATCCTTAGAACGACCATTCTACTCTAGGTTAGCGGTCCTACAGTCAGCACGGCTTTGATACCACTTATGTCACACCCGGTTTTTAGAAGGTAAACCGAATGCGAACCATGTACGTGCCAGGATCAGTTATTCACGTACACAGCAGTTACATAACATGGACATCATCACACAGTGCTCAAATAGTATTAAAAGGGAAATAATAGTCGATTACATCATACGTCTGAGACGTCTGTATAGTTCTTACAATAAATCAAAGTGCGGAAAAGAAACGTAGATAACGCGGCCTTCACAGGCAGCCGACTGGGGGTTGCCGCTAACCCACGCCTAGAACTCGTCGTAGTCTTGGAACTCCTGGAAGTCTCCTTCCACAGCTTCATCTTCTCCTGAGCAGTGGTTGCAATGCTGACAACCTGGGGGGGGATTGGTGTGTAGAGCAAGGGTGAGTACACATCAACATACTCAGCAAGCATCCCGTTTGGCTGTAGTGGACTAGCTTTATGTGGGGATAAGTCAAGCAGTTGCTTTTAGTTGGTCAGGTTATTACTTACTAGTAGAGAGCCAGGTTTTAACATTAACCCAAGTTATTAGCCCAGTGTATCCTTTCCAAACGGAAAGAATACCACTTACCAATACCAGGATCATAATCAGAACCATCAATCTCATTGCCACCTGTACCAAAGTATCTCTGATCAAGTATCACTAATCTCTGGAGCTCCCTTGGCCGCTCATAACCGTGAGCACGGCTGATATATCAGTTTCATAACACTCTGCAGAGGTTGCGCACTTTACCCACAAGCCGTGATTCCCTTTCTGCCCGGAGAGAGCTACTCCCCATTGACCACTACCTAGGTGGTCCAGCAGGGCATCACTACGTAGCCTTTACAAAGATTCCCCGAGGCTGTAGCCGCCCGTTAGGTTTCCTAAATGTACCGCACTCCTCCCCAAGGGACAAATCAACCTTGGCAGAGCGAGCCGCATACACCGAGCCCCATTGACGGCACGACGGCGAAGCGAACTACACCTCGGTTCCTCTAATTATTCAGCTAAGGGCGTCCCATTCCACCCTCATGGTTGCACTGTTTTCCCGGGCGGTCATCCATTGAACAGGTCCTTACGGAGAGGCACTCGAGAAACCGCTCGAGTCCCCTTAAATGCCACAAGTATGATCATAAATAAGAAGGGGAAAACAGCGTATCATAGATAATCACATCATGTTCATTGATTAGAGTTGAGCAATAGCATCAGACTAAGCAGTAATAATCCGACCCAAATAGGTAAACAAGGACATGGATAACAAAAGCTAGTCAATCCTTAAATATAAATGTGTAATGCGGGAGGTGAATTAAAGAATGAATAGGACAGCAATAGGTCAAAGGACACTTGCCTCCACCAACCGACTGCTGCTCAGGGGCTTCTCCTGCGAATTCCTCAGGCTCTTCGACCGGATCGTTCTCTATGCGAGCGCAAACATACATACATCCACATATTTAATACAAAAGAACAGTACACCATACAAGGGAACAAGTAAAGCGAATATGCATCAAGTATGGCATTCGATATCGCATTTGTTATGGTTAGAAAGAAACGGGAAAGGGTCTCGCAGGGAGTTAAAGCTTATGCACTAATGATTAGTTACAATTGGTTCTTAACAAAAGAATTCTGTTATATGCACTAATGGAAACCTAATCATTTTTAGTTGATCAACATTGAATGAGATAAACAATTAACTACGTGAATCAACTAACGTAACGGAATTTTAAATTGAGCTTCCTATTACAATAACATGAACAATGATTAGCCTACCTAAAATAAAATAACTATGATCACAGAAAGTAAAATAAAATAAAATAAAATAAAAAATAAATAAAAAAACAGGGGGGGCGGTTGAACCGGCCCTAGGGGCGGTTGAACCGGCCGGGGGCAGGGCGCGCAGGGGCGGCCGAGCCGGGGCGGCTGAGCCGGCCGAGCGGCCAGGGGGCGCGGCCAGGGGGGCGCGCGGCCAAGGGCGGCTGGGGCCAGGCGGGCGGGCGGCCAGGCGTGGCCAGGGGCCAGGCGCGGCCGGGCGCGCGGCTGGGGGCCGGCTGGGCGCAGGGCGCGGCCGGGCGCAGGCTGGGGCGGCCGGGGGCGCGCGGCCAGGCGGGCACGCGGCCAGGCGGCCAAGCGGCCGGGGGGCCAAGCGGCCGGGGCCAGGCGGCCAAGGGGAGAGGAGGGGGGAGGGGAGAGGGAGGGAGGAGGGAGGAGGGGGCTCACCGGGGTCGGGCGGCCGAACCGGCAGGGGGCGGCCGAGCAGGGGACGGCGGCTAGGGCAGGGGGTAGGGGCAGCGGCGGCTTAGGGAGAGAATGGGAGAGAGGGAAAATGGGAGGGAGAGAGAGGGGGGGTAAGGGGAAAAGGGGAGGGGGTGAGGGCGGTTGGGCCGGCTAAGGCCCAAGAGGGAGGCGCGGGGGGCGGCTGGGCCGGCCAGGGGGGCCCACGGCGCGGGAGAGAGAGAAGGGAAGAGGGAGAGAGAAAGAAAGAAAAAGAAAAAGAAAAAGAAAAAGGTTATCTCCTTATTTTCGAAATCCGATCTTCCTAGATGAATGCATTTGCACTTTTAAACAATCAAAGAATGCATAGTTCGGCATGGTGCATCAAACAACATAAAGCAACTTAGGGTTTTTCTTTACACGGGAATTCCAAACCGAATCCCGCTAGCTTTGGAAAAGGTCAAGGTCTAGCGAGGGGAAAAAGAAAAAGAAAAGGTAACGCCCGAATTTGGCGAGTGAAGAAAAGAAAAAAATTCAACTGCAAAATTCGGGGCGTTACACATTCTCTCAAAGGGATCGTGGCATTTTGTCTCAATATGTCAAGGTATTCGGTCCAAATCTATATTTCATATCGTGTCAGATACCCTCTCATGAATTTGCATCTATCTTCAGTCTAGGAGTTAAATCAGTGTCCGAATCCGCTTTCTCGATAGTCGTTCTACGTCCAAATACTTAATCCGAATTCGCATTCTCCCGCAGGATCTCTTTGTGTGAACCTCTAATTAATTCTTATGCAAATCGACTTGTTTTCTCTATATCATCATTCATCTCTATCTATCAAGTGTATCTAAAGATTTCTTAAAGTTTGAACCAAATATTCGTGTGTAGTTATAAATCCTACGCTTGCCTGAGACTGCTCGATTAAGTAAAAGAAAATTTATAAATTCAACTAAGTCATGCCAACTTTCCCAAAATACTCTATATAAACTCTACAATAAAAGCTATTAAGGATTCATGCAAAGAAAATGCCATGAAAATGTCGAGAAATACCCCGATTGTCTTAAAAATATAATTTGAAGCTTTATAAGGTTGCTTCCTTGACCAAAGTGAAACTTTAATTTATATTCAAGATATGAGGTTTGACCTTTAATAAACATTGTAGAACCTGTGTTATACAACAAATTTTATATTTAAACCAAGCCTTGATTCAATTTCTAAGTATCTCAAACAGTGCCATCAAGACAGAATAAAAATCTGATTTCAGGATTCGAATTCTTCTAAGTCTGAAATCAGCATCGTTCGGGTCGATGTCTCGCGTTCCCAAATTTTTGTTGAACAACTCAAGTTTTCTCAAATATAAAAGTTGTTAATAACTAATAGAGGCACAACATATTAAAAGATGGCATTCATCCGATCCCGTTTGACATGCTTTGACATTCACTTTTCACAAGTTTTCGCTGATTTCTATCTCACTGACAAACCAATTTTCGTGGGTCTATAACTCTCTAACCACTGCCCGAATCACCTCAAGTCCTGTATAAGATTTATAGAGTATACATCAAGAAAGATATCTTCTACAGCGACCAAGGTCCGATTCCATAAAGAAAATGCCAAAAACGTCTGTCCAAAGTCCCCCTGTTGACACCTGCCACCGTGGGTTGCTTCACCCTTAAGAAAACTGCAGCATGCCACCGTGTCCGCCAATAGCTGAGAGCTCGCGTGCTCCTGACGCCATGGCAAGCAGGCATGTCGCGTGGCAGCCGGCTCCTGGCCACCACCAGGTCAGCCAATCGGCATGGGTAGCCGCCCCTCCCTCGCCATACCTCGGCCAGCAGCCGTGCTTTGGACCAATGCTACGCCCACCTCGTGGCTATAAAAGCCAGCGTACAGCCAGCCACCAGTCGTCCGCACGACATAGCCAACAGGTGCAAGCAGCAGCGCGCCTCCTCTAGCCTTTCCTCGTTGCGCCCCCTTCTTCATCCTCGCCATGGACACCATCCATGTTCATTGTCGTCGACGCGTCGGCGTCCTGCAGCAGCAACGCCTGGATGTTGTGTCCAAGGCTCCTCTCCACGCACGCATTAGCTCCTTGCCTCAACACCAGACATAGAGTGCTGGCGCCGTCGGCCTATGGTTCCCAGTGCCCCAGCTCTCCTCAAGCCGTGCCCAAGAGAGTGCTCGCCGGCTGCTTGTGCCATGCCCCTTTAAGGGAGACCAAGGTAGAAGAAGCCCCTTCTCTGGATGACGTGTGGGCCCAAGGCAGGGTAAGGGTGTTTCAAATTCTAGATTTCATAATATCTTCTAAAATTCATATCTTGAGTTCGGTAGCTCCAAAAATCACGAAACTTATTTTGTTGCCTTCCTTATGAAATTCTCTGTCTATTAGATCTATAGGTTGGCATGTTTTAGTGGAAAAGTTTTTTGTAGAAATTCGTATTTAAAAACTCGTTTGCAAAATAAATGAATTTGCTTCTCTCCATAGTTTTAGTTATAAAAATCCAAAAATGATGAAACCTGTTTTGTTGGTTAGATGTTGTCATACTCCATCAAGGAAAAATATAAAACTTATATGTTGTTCACTGTTTTCTTGGTGTGCTAATTAAATTATTTTAAATAGAAAAAAGAAGAGGTATTTGCTTGTTATTTTTGGATCTGTAGCTCTAGTGCTCCAAATGGGTTGAAATTGTTACAGTAGACTCTTGGTGTGATGCTTGGTGACTGGTAAAAAGTTCATGAATTATTGTGCATGTATGATTAAGTTAGTGATTTAACTTGTTTAATGCACCTTAAGTAGTTTTAAATGATTTATAAATAATATATGGATGTAAAAATGGAAAATGGTGTTCCACTGTCCTTGCATGATATTATAGTAGCCTAAGAAAACTTAATATGGTCATGCATCCACAGAAAATAATTAATTTTAGATTTAACTTGCTCTCACATGCTATATTGCATTAATAATTTGTTATTTTTTAGTAAATAAAATATAAAATCTGAGAATGTGAAATTTATACATTAGTCATAATTTGTTATTACCTATGCCTCATAAAAATTCCAGCCCCAAATTAGATAGTTTCATATGGTGCTAAAATGACACACATTTTATAATTATAAGAACAATTAGTGAAAAATTAGAAGTAAACAAAAGCGTGCATGTTTCTTGAAATGTTTAAGCGTCTTTATATAAATTGAAACTTGATAACTAAGTCATGTATTGGTTGATTTAGTTAAACATATAATCACTTCTTGGTGATTATAAAAGTTATGTAGTACTTTTGCTAAGCTTTCCAAAAAGTCTTGTATCACTCTTTTTGGTGGTCTGAAGGTTAAGTTATAGGTGTTTGAAGTGTGAAGTCTGAATCTGACCAAATCTGGACAGCAAAGCCTTATAGTGTCTTTTACTCTTGATACACTTTAAAGCAACCTGAGATGTTTATAAATAATTTGTAGAACATTTAATTAGCTTTCCAGAAAGTCTAGGATCAATTGATTTGAATGCATGAGTCTCTAGTTATGAATTTTTGAAGTCGCAAGTCTGAATATGTCCAAATCTAAATAAAAATGTCATGTATCACTATTTAACCTTATTAAGTGTTTAATTAACTTGAGATGAAAATACCAAAGTTATAGAGTGTTTAATAAGATTTCCAAAGAGTGTTTGTTCACCATGTTTGGATAAATAACGTGTGAGTTATAACTGAAACAAGCAACTGATATGCTGTTGTCCCAAACATGTTGAATGTGATTGATTGCCCTACTTTGTTGTAGCTGTCTTGAGTCGACTGCTTGTTTGTTTTGGGATTTGGCTGAACATGAGTAATAATAATAAGTGACTAGTATAATTGAGGTTATATATAAGTAAGTAGTACACATCTCACTAAGTTAGTGAACTAAATTGGTTAAGATCTAATAAGTAGCTTAGCTTAATCAACAGTTAGTGTCGGGGACCATAATTAGGGGTTCCCTCAAGACTCCTAATCTCAGCTGGTAACCCCCATCAGCACAAAGCTGCAAAGGCCTGATGGGTACAATTAAGTCAAGGATCGGTCCACTCAAGGGACACGATCTCGCCTCGCCCGAGCCCAGCCTCGGGCAAGGGCAGCCGACCCCGGAGGATTCACATCTCGCCCGAGGGTCCCCTCAAGCAACGGACACACCTTCGGCTCGCCCGAGGCCCAGTCTTCGCCAAGAAGCAACCTTGGCCCGATCGCCACGCCGACCGACTGTATCGCAGGAGCATTTAATGCAAAGGTGGCCTGACACCTTTATCCTGACGCGTGCCCTTCAGTCGATAGAGCCGAAGTGACCGCAGTCACTTCGCCGCTTCACTGACCGGCCTGACAAAAGGACAGCGCCGCCTGCGCCGCTCCGACTGTTGTGCCACTCGACAGAGTGAGGCTGACAGCAGCCAAGTCCGGCCTCGAGCGCCATAGGAAGCTCCGCCTCGCCCGACCCCAGGGCTCGGACTCGGGCTCAGCCCCGGAAGACGACGAACTCCGCCTCGCCCGACCCCAGGGCTCGGACTCGGGCTCAGCCCCGGAAGACGACGAACTCCGCCTCGCCTGACCCCAGGGCTCGGACTTGGGCTCAGCCCCGGAAGACGACGAACTCCGCCTCGCCCGACCTCAGGGCTCGGACTCAGCCCTGGCCTCAGCCGACGGTCTCCGCCTCGCCCGACCCAGGGGCTCGGACTCGACCTCGGCCTCGGAAGACAGACTCGACCTCGGCCTCGGAGGAGCCTCCGCCTCGCCCAACCCAGGGCTCGGACCGACCATGTCACAGGAGGGGCCATCATTACCCTACCCCTAGCTAGCTCAGGCTACGGGGAACAAGACCGGCGTCCCATCTGGCTCGCCCCGGTAAACAAGTAATGATGGCGCCCCGCATGCCCCATGACGACGACGGCTCTTAGCCCCCTTACGAAAGCAAGGAGACATCAGCAAGGACTCGACAGCCCCGACAGTTGTCCTTCCGCCAGGCTCCAGCGCTCCTCCGACTGCCACGACATCACACGAACAGGGTGCCAAAACCTCTCCGACTGCCACGACGGCATGTACTCAGGGCACTAGCTCCTCCCCGCTAGACACGTTAGCACACTGCTACATCTCCCATTGTACACCTGGACCCTCTCCTTACACCTATAAAAGGAAGGTCCAGGGCCCTCTTACAGAGGGTTGGCCGCGCGGGGAAGGACGGGACGACACGCGCATAAGCCTCTCGCTCTCTCCCACGCGGACGCTTGTAACCCCCTACTGCAAGCGCACACGACCTGGGCGCGGGACAAACACGAAGGCCACGGGATCCCCCTTTTATGCCTGTCTCCCTCTAGCTTTTTCCCCCCTTCGCGCTCCGTCTCGCGCCGACCCATCTGGGCTGGGGCACGCGGCGACAATTTACTCGTCGGTCCAGGGACCCCCCGGGTTCGAAACGCCGAAAGTTGGCGCGCCAGGTAGGGGCCTGCTGTGTGTTGACGAACAGCTTCCCGTTAAGCTCCAGATGGGCAGTCTCCAGCAACCTTTCCAGCCCGGGACGGTGCTCCATTTCGGGAGTGTTGAGTTCATGTCCCTCGACGGCAGCTGCGACATGATACTCCTTCCCCCGCCGCGCGACAGCGACAATGGCGGCCGACAACCTGCCCGCCAGCGTCGGAATCGACGACGTCTTCCCCACGTAGCGGAAGAACAACATCCGGGTTGGTCCCTGTAGCATCCCAAAAATTCAAATCTTGAAATTTTCTCAAACTCGCTCTAAATTCAAAATGAATTTCAAATTTCTTTTCATAATGTTTGTTTGTGAGTTGATATCAATAAATAAAGTATAGTGGTCTATATTCTCTCCAAAAATCCTCCTCAAAATATCCTACAAATATTTCCCCAGTGATCCCCCTTAAATTCTTTCCAGAAATACTGCCCAAATATTCCACCGATATATTTCCAAGTATTTTCTTCCTCAGAAATACCTTCTGAATCATTTTTGAAGTCCCTACAAATATTTTCTTCATAACTTTCCTCTTGCTCATACGTATACGTATGCCTCCAGTGTCATATGGTGAGCTCTACAAGCTAATCTCACTTATACAAGACAAATACATGCTAATCTCCCACTAATCCTCTCATCCTCCCACTAATCCTCTCATCCCTCTCCCTAATCCCCCCACCATGGCTATAAATAGAGGGGCAAGGGCCTCCTCTCAACCCACCCCAAGCCATTTCATGGCAACTCTCTTCCCCCCCCCCACACACACCCACTCCATGTTCCACACAAGCACACACTAGCACAAGGATCGTTCGGTCGTTCTTCGATCGTTCGTCCCCTGTTCTTAGTTTGTTCGTTCGTTTGTCCGATCGTTCATGGTTCGTTCGTTCGATCGTTCGATCGTTCGTCCGTTCGTTCGTCCAAATAATCTTTTTCCTACCGTTATGCTGCCGAAATTCCGATCGTTCGATCATTCGATCGTTCATCGTTCGTTCATAGTTCCTATTCATCGTTCATCGTTCGTTCATAGTCCCTATTCATCGTTCTTCCAGATAATCTTTGTCCTGCCGTTATGCTGCCGAAATTCCGATCATTCGTTCGTCCGTTCGTTCATCCAAATAATCTTTTTCCTGCCGTTATGCTGCCGAAATTCCGATCGTTCGTTCGATCGTTCATCGTTTGTTCATAGTTCCTATTCATTGTTCATCGTTCGTTCATAGTCCCTATTCATCGTTCTTCCGGATAATCTTTGTCCTGCCGTTATGCTGCCGAAATACCGATCGTTCGTTCGTCCGATCATTCGATCGTTCTTTCGTTCATAGTTCCTATTCATCGTTCATCGTTCGTTCATCGTTCATCGTTCGTTCATACGACTATTCACCATCACTATTCACAGTTACTATTCATCGTTACTATTCATCGATTAGCCGATCACCCCAAATTTTAACTACTCATACATCATGTTGTCCAGTCCACATAAGACCAGCCAGACCCATATTTCAGTCATACGAACTCCAGTGACTGTGATTTTCTTTCCAGTGGGAACTTCCCATCTGGTCACCCATCCCAGGTTTCTCCAAGTTGAGCACGCTTAACTTTGAGATTCCTTCGAACCAGGCTCCCAAACTCAGATTCCAATAATTCTCGTTTCTAAATTCTTATCAAACTATTCCCTATCCAACCATGTCATCCCTTAAGCATGGTCCATATTCCAGAAAACTCCCAAAATACTCTTGTCCCATATTCTGCCTATAACTCTCCTGTTCATACTAAGTCAGACGATTCATTCGTCACTATTCTCACCAACAGTGAACTTCACTGTGCTACACCACATACACCCAGCTATAAATACACCCAGCTACCCTCTCCCTCTCCACACACACTCAACACCCTCAGCCAAGGCAAACACCCCACCCACTCAGTTACTCTGCTCTGCCGGCTACACGCATAGTGTCGCTTCGCCTCCAGTCCACCCTCCTGGTAAGCACCTCCGCTCCACCACTAGTAGTATCTCAACACCACATGACACATATTCTACTCAAGACTCTACCCATCCATGTATCACTATTCTGACCACTATACTAAATATTTGTTGGTATACTTGCTCGTTTGTATGTTTGCTTGTTCATGTTGCATAGTTATCGGAGCGTTCATGCCGTCTCGTGGAGGCCAGACCTACAAGTCTATGCCAGGCAGTGGAGCTAGAAGCCAGTTCCGCGAGCTCCCCTTCCCCCTTCGCCGAATAAGCACGGCAAGCTCACTGGATCCCTTTGATGCATAAATTACCTATAATTTTTCAACCACAACCCTCAGCCTGTTATTTTATGCATGATATGATTTTGAGACAAGTTATTATGGCCACCCAGCCGCTTGCCGCAATCAATCCCTGATATATTTGTTACAAATGATTTGAGGAAAGGTGTGAGCTTTCAAAAGAAAATGCTTTTCAAAATGTATATGATGAAGGGTTTTCACCCTTATCACCTTGTGAGTGGGATAATCAGGGACTCCCTGGTTTAGGGGAGGGCCTAAGGTGAAGGCTCAGCTGGTTTAGGCGTGAGCAGAAGGATTGTCCCCTCATATAAGGACCGGCTTGTCATCTTTCACTACCTGTACTCACGATAAGTACAACCACTTGAGACTGTGTGGGCAGTCACTCAATCTGAACTCGTACGGTCCAACCCCAGGGTTATGAAGGCTGGGGAGCACCGGGAGGATAAGGAGAGGGAAAGTTTTGTCCGGTTTGGACATGGTGGTGGCCTGACTCCTTCCAGATAACCGTTAAGGTTAGGACATGCGGGGAAAGAAAGAGAGTCGGATTCGGGTCTCATTGGCCATGGGATCGCAGAGCCGAACTAGTGGGTAAAGTGTACACCTCTGCGTAGAGTTTGAAAACCTATTCGAATAGTCTGTGTCCATAGGAATGGACGAGTCTGGTATGGTATGGCAATTAATGTTTTGTTTTCAAAAAAAAATGTGCGTTTGAGAAAAGTGGTTTTTAAAAAGGTTCGGCGGTTGAGCCGTGAGCTATGGTGGACGGGAAGTCCAGTAGCTGTTTTTGAAAAGGAAAACCAGTGGGAAACTACTGAGATACCTGGATGGTTTAGTCCAGGGGATTTTGTTATAATACTGAAAAACTTCCTGCTCCTTTTGGAGAGGATGCGCTTTGCAAAAATACAAAATGTTTTTCAAAATAACTCTGCATAAAATATTGTTGTTTCTACAAAATATCCTGAGCTCCACATATTCCATGCATTATATCTGATTTCCCCATTCCGCGGGTGAAGGTGGGCTGCTGAGTACGTTTGTACTCACCCTTGCTTATTTGTTGTTTTTCAGAAAAAAGAGATCGGGTAAGAGTTACGACTGTTCCCAACCTTGCATGTGGCTGTTGGACCGCTGAATTGCTTCACTGCATATATCGGGCTGCTTCAGCCCCACTCTGATGATATGTCTCGAGTTGTGGACCAACTCTTAAAGTTGTTCGCCACCTTTATAGGTTTGTCTCGTTTAAGCAGATCTAGAATCATCTGATGTATAAATGTGTTTACTAGCCTCCTGGGACTAGTAATTGTATCACATTTGAGTCCCAGAGGATTGGGGCGCTTCAGGTGGTATCAGAGCTGTTAGGTTGGCCGCAGGACGTAACGCTTAGCCTGATCCAAAAGTTTTTGAGTCCAAACTATTTTCTAAAAAAAATCTTGTTCTCATCCCTTCATTTCAAAAATGCTTTCCCCCTTTCCTTCTCGCAGAAGTCAGATGGAGGTTCGCTGCCAAACCAGCTTTTGCCAGAAGGAAGATGGTTTCCCCAAGTTGCTGAGAGCATGCACAGTTCGCCTCGGAATCAGGAGTCAGCCAGAGTATGATGGTCGTGAATTCATCGAGAATGGCACAGAGAAGTGTGTCGTGACTGTATACATTGGATCCAGTCCGCACCATGTGGAATGGAGTGTCACTGCTGTTGGGCACAGATTCAGAGACACCTGCCAAGTCGTCGCTCGCAAGGCATTGAGGGCCCTGTGTCAGATCTATGAAGAAGAAGTGGCCGACACACCGCTCAGATTCTTTCCGCCCTTTCAGAGAGACCGTCCCGCTTGGATGGCCAGGATGCATGCATTGGAGGAGGAGGAGCTGCTTGAGGACGACCCCACAGTCGTGTACCTCACTGCATACCTGCTCACCCTTGATGCCCAATATGATTTCTTTGCTCGGCACCACCGTCAGATGATTGCCCGAGCAGAAGATGCAGAGAAGCGCAACCGTCAGCTCCATGTGGATCTCACCACAGCTCAAGCCCGTGCAACTGCTTTGGAAAGTCGTGAAGTCATTGTTGTTGAAGCCCTGAAGCAAGCCAAGGATGAGCATGTCCAGAAGCTGATGGAGGCCTACTTGGTAACCCATAACCAACGTAGAGCTCTGCGGATCCAAGAGCCCGCTTCATCCAACCCAGTTCAATCTGTGAGAGCTGAAGATCCCCAGATTCTTGAAGGTCACCCGGTCTCTATCAAAGGAGAGAAGAAGGCTTGGGAACTCCTAGAAGGAGTCATAGTCTTGGAAGGAATTCCAGTCTCCCCTAAGCCTATGGATAAGCAAGAGCACCCTGAATCCTCCCAAGATCCCCCGCCAGAGTTGTTTGAGCCCCTCACCATGAAGAAGATTCCAGCACTGTCCCTTGAGGTCAAGGAAGAAGCTGCAAGCACCCCGCCAGCACCGCCGCCCTCAGAGGAGCTACAAGAGCCAATCCCGCTTGAAGAAGAGTTCGACCCTGTCCTGCCATCTCAGTCGCCGCCAGAAGAAGTCATCAACATCAGCTCCCTGTTGACCCATCCAGGAGATATCTTAGATTGAAGTTGTGCGTCAGCCTTGCCAGAAGAGAAGCTGCCAGATCTGAAGTTAGTTATGCCCAGTCCTCTGCATGCATTGGGTAGTGAAGTTTTTCTTCACTTTGGCTAGAGCCCTACATGTATGAGAGGTAATCGTGTAGACTCGTGTTTTGAAAAACTCTAATTGTGTGGCCCCCTAGGGCATTTCAAAATGAATTTCGCTTGATGTTTTCCTCCCTTTTGAGTGCATATGTGATGCTTTAACGTTAGTGCTCATAAGTTGCATTTAGCATAGTTCTCAATTCAGGAGCCAAGCAATAGTAGTTATGCTTAGCCCCCGAATCTGAGTAGTTCGTGCTTTGGAAAAACTCTATTCTTCCCCTATTCAAAACATTTGATTTGTTTGTGCTTATCATTGCTGAGCTTGTGTGTTTTCTTTCTTTTTAAGAAAGGTTTTCTCTAAAAACATAGATCACAAATTAGAGCTAATCCTTACCTTATGCTTCCATTCTCATCTTAACCCATCTGAAGAGAAAAGTGCCTTACCCAAGAAGATACCGGGAAGCTTACCCTTGAAGCCTAGAACAAGCTACAGAAGAAACCAGTCCAGCCGCTCAGTCAAAAGGACCGACTGTGGGAATCAAAGCACTGCCCCTGAGTCAAAGTAAACAGGAAAAGAGGACAGAAGGAGTTATTACCATATAGAGAGGCAAAGATTCTTGGAACCAGAGACCACAAACATCAGGGTCATCAACCCCACCACTCACTCGTGCCCCCGCACGCGTGCTCGCCTCCATGCGCACTAGCACCGCTGCCCACGCCCCCTTTGCAGTGCACTACCGCCGCCCACCCCTTTTGCAGTGCACCCACTACCGCCATCATCGCCGGCAACATGCCCCCTTCCCCCTTGTCGCGTCTGCTGCCGCGTAGCACCTGCTCCATCACCATCACTCCACACCCCCCGAGCACCACCATCAGTGTTGCTCGCCTATAAAACCCCCCACCAGCTCCCTCAACTCCCATCTCGCTCAAAGCAAAGCACACTCTAGATAGACCCCCCTGCCAAATAGCAAGCAACTCCATTTTCCACTCCCTCGCCCCTAAGATCACAATGCTTGGTGATTCTTGGGTTGAAGACTGTTGTACATGGTTCATAGTCTTCGGTTTCCTCCTCTATATGATGGTAATACTCTTTGATAGAATCCTCCAGTGGGAAGAGCAAAGAGAAAGAAAGGGTCAGTGAAAAGAAGATAGCGAAGAGAAGATAAGAAAAAGGTTCTCCCAGAATCAACCCCGTGTCAGTCATCTCTCCGTAGCCTGCTCAAGCAGCAACAGCAGAAGAAGGCCCCGTAACACCCTTGTTATGAGGTACTTCAAGGAGTTCAAATCCCCAAGGTTAAAGAGTTCTACCCTCATTCTTTTTAAGTGGGGTAGTGTTCCAGTAAAGTTCCTACTGTGGAGAAAAAGAAGAAGGCCTGTAGCAAGCTTGTCGAGGACCAGATCATCGAAGCTTATAAGTTTCTGGATGAGAAGTGGTCACCCAAGTTCCGTTGATGAAGCACAGAAGACCAATCAAGGAAGGAATCCATGTGGGAGTTCGCAAGAGAAAGGTTTGCGTGTTGGCATCGATGCTTCTTCAATAAGCTAGTTGCCAAGCGAAAGCTAGAAGCCTGAAGATGATCTTGAGTAGCCAGAATCAGTGTTTGCAATCAGCAGCCGGATGCTCCGCAAAGGCCAGATTTTGTTGAAGTTCCATCTCCTCGAAGAGTCTGCAAAGTGAAGATATGTAGCTAAAGTAAAGCTATACCCATAACCCTTCTAAGCCGAATCTCGAGGACGAGATTCCTTTTAAGTGGGGTAGATTTGTAGCATCCCAAAAATTCAAATCTTGAAATTTTCTCAAACTCGCTCTAAATTCAAAATGAATTTCAAATTTCTTTTCATAATGTTTGTTTATGAGTTGATATCAATAAATAAAGTATAGTGGTCTATATTCTCTCCAAAATCCTCCTCAAAATATCCTACAAATATTTCCCCAGTGATACCCCTTAAATTCTTTCCAGAAATACTGCCCAAATATTCCACCGATATATTTCCAAGTATTTTCTTCCTCAGAAATACCTTCCGAATCATTTTTGAAGTCCCTACAAATATTTTCTTCATAACTTTCCTCTTGCTCATACGTATACGTATGCCTCCAGTGTCATATGGTGAGCTCTACAAGCTAATCTCACTTATACAAGACAAATACATGCTAATCTCCCACTAATCCTCTCATCCTCCCACTAATCCTCTCATCCCTCCCCCTAATCCCCCCACCATGGCTATAAATAGAGGGGCAAGGGCCTCCTCTCAACCCACCCTAAGCCATTTCATGGCAACTCTCTTCCCCCACCCCACACACACCCACTCCATGTTCCACACAAGCACACACTAGCACAAGGATCGTTCGGTCGTTCTTCGATCGTTCGTCCCCTGTTCTTAGTTTGTTCGTTCGTTCGTCCGATTGTTCGTCCGATCGTTCATGGTTCGTTTGTCCGATCGTTCGATCGTTCGTCCGTTCGTTCGTCCAAATAATCTTTTTCCTACCGTTATGCTGCCGAAATTCCGATCGTTCGTTCATAGTTCCTATTCATCGTTCATCGTTCGTTCATAGTCCCTATTCATCGTTCTTCTAGATAATCTTTGTCCTGCCGTTATGCTACCGAAATTCCGATCGTTCGTTCGTCCGATCATTCGATCGTTCGTCCGTTCGTTCATCCAAATAATCTTTTTCCTGCCGTTATGCTGCCGAAATTCCGATCGTTCGTTCGTTCGATCATTCGATCGTTCATCGTTCGTTCATAGTTCCTATTCATCGTTCATCGTTCGTTCATAGTCCCTATTCATCGTTCTTCCGGATAATCTTTGTCCTGCCGTTATGCTGCCGAAATTCCGATCGTTCGTTCGTCCGATCATTCGATCGTTCGTTCGTTCATAGTTCCTATTCATCGTTCATTCATATGACTATTCACCATCATTATTTACAGTTACTATTCATCGTTACTATTCATCGATTAGCCGATCACCCCAAATTTCAACTACTCATACATCATGTTGTCCAGTCCACCTAAGACCAGCCAGACCCATATTCCAGTCATACGAACTCCAGTGACTGTGATTTTCTTTTCAGTGGGAACTTCCCATCTGGTCACCCATCCCAGGTTTCTCCAAGTTGAGCACGCTTAACTTTGAGATTCCTTCGAACCAGGCTCCCAAACTCAGATTCCAATAATTCTCGTTTCTAAATTCTTATCAAACTATTCCCTATCCAACCATGTCATCCCTTAAGCATGGTCCATATTCTAGAAAACTCCCAAAATACTCTTGTCTCATATTCTGCCTATAACTCTCCTGTTCATACTAAGTCAGACGATTCATTCGTCACTATTCTCACCAACAGTGAACTTCACTGTGCTACACCACATACACCCAGCTATAAATACACCCAGCTACCCTCTCCCTCTCCACACACACTCAACACCCTCAGCCAAGGCAAACACCCCACCCACTCAGTTACTCTGCTCTGCCGGCTACACGCATAGTGTCGCTTCGCCTCCAGTCCACCCTCCTGGTAAGCACCTCCGCTCCACCACTAGTAGTATCTCAACACCACATGACACATATTCTACTCAAGACTCTACCCATCCATGTATCACTATTCTGACCACTATACTAAATATTTGTTGGTATACTTGCTCGTTTGTATGTTTGCTTGTTCATGTTGCATAGTTATCGGAGCGTTCGTGCCGTCTCGTGGAGGCCAGACCTACAAGTCTACGCCAGGCAGTGGAGCTAGAAGCCAGTTCCACGAGCTCCCCTTCCCCCTTCGCCGAATAAGCACGGCAAGCTCACTGGATCCCTTTGATGCATAAATTACCTATAATTTTTCAACCACAACCCTCAGCCTGTTATTTTATGCATGATATGATTTTGAGACAAGTTATTATGGCCACCCAGCCGCTTGCCGCAATCAATCCCTGATATATTTGTTACAAATGATTTGAGGAAAGGTGCGAGCTTTCAAAAGAAAATGCTTTTCAAAATGTATATGATGAAGGGTTTTCACCCTTATCACCTTGTGAGTGGGATAATCAGGGACTCCCTAGTTTAGGGGAGGGCCTAAGGTGAAGGCTCAGCTGGTTTAGGCGTGAGCAGAAGGATTGTCCCCTCATATAAGGACCGGTTTGTCATCTTTCACTACCTGTACTCACGATAAGTACAACCACTTGAGACTGTGTGGGCAGTCACTCAATCTGAACTCGTACGGTCCAACCCCAGGGTTATGAAGGCTGGGGAGCACCGGGAGGCTAAGGAGGGGGAAAGTTTTGTCCGGTTTGGACATGGTGGTGGCCTGACTCCTTCCGGATAACCGTTAAGGTTAGGACGTGCGGGGAAAGAAAGAGAGTCGGATTCGGGTCTCATTGGCCATGGGATCGTAGAGCCGAACTAGTGGGTAAAGTGTACACCTCTGCGCAGAGTTTGAAAACCTATTCGAATAGTCTGTGTCCACAGGAATGGATGAGTCTGGTATGGTATGGCAATTAATGTTTTGTTTTAAAAAAAAGGTGCTTTTGAGAAAAGTGGTTTTTAAAAAGGTTCGGCGGTTGAGCCGTGAGCTATGGTGGACGGGAAGTCCAGTAGTTGTTTTTGAAAAGGAAAACCTGTGGGAAACTGCTGAGATACCTGGATGGTTTAGTCCAGGGGATTTTGTTATAATACTGAAAAACTTCCTGCTCCTTTTGGAGAGGATGCGCTTTGCAAAAATATAAAATGTTTTTCAAAATAACTCTACATAAAATATTGCTGTTTCTGCAAAATATCCTGAGCTCCACATATTCCATGCATTATATCTGATTTCAATATTCCGCGGGTGAAGGTGGGCTGCTGAGTACGTTTGTACTCACCCTTGCTTATTTGTTGTTTTTCAGAAAAAGGAGATCGGGTAAGAGTTACGACTGTTCCCAACCTTGCCTGTGGCTGTTGGACCACTGAATTGCTTCACTGCGTATATCGGGCTGCTTCAGCCCCACTCTGATGATATGTCTCGAGTTGTGGACCAACTCTTAAAGTTGTTCGCCACCTTTATAGGTTTGTCTCGTTTAAGCAGATCTGGAATCATCTGATGTATAAATGTGTTTACTAGCCTCCTGGGACTAGTAATTGTATCACATTTGAGTCCTAGAGGATTGGGACGCTTCAGTCCCGTCGCCTCCCCCGCGGACGGAGGAGGAGGCGGGGCAACCAAGGCCAAGCAGGAGGCGGCACCTCGTCGACTGTCAAGCGAGTCGACGGCGCCGGTGCCCCAACGGGGGACACGTCGGGCATCGACCTCGCGTCTGAGACGAAGACGAGCGTCGTTTCCCCGCAACACGCCAACTCCAAGCAGACGGACGACGCCAGCACGCTCGCGAAAGACTTGCTGGGCATCACCCTCGTACCTGAGACGACGGTGCAGTCTACCCCTAATGTGACTTCGTCACCGCCCGTCGACCAAGAGGTACCGACCGATTCCCATCTCGTGTCTTTTGGATTCAGCCTCGACCCACCAAGCGACTTCGCTTCGGTGGACGCTTTCATAGAGACAAGTCCAAACCCTCCGGGGTATCGTATGCGGTCACCCTGGGACCGGCTGATGACCGTCTCGACCTACGGGCCCTCGGGTTCCGAGGAAGATGACGAACCTGACTTTTGTTGGGATTTCTCTGGACTTGGCAACCCCAGTGCCATGCGGGACTTTATGACCGCATGCGACTACTGCCTCTCCGATTGTTCCGATGGTAGCTGCAGCTTCGGCGACGAGGACTGCGGCCCAAGTCGTGAATGTTTCCACGTCGATCTAGGGGGTCCCGGCGAAGGCAACCATCTTGGTATACCGGAAAACGGTGATCCCCCTAGGCCTGCGCCTCGCGTTGACATCCTTCGGGAGCTAGCTGTGGTCCCCGTCCCGGCGGGGGGTCATGACCCATAGCTCGAGCAAATCCGTGAGATGCAGGCCAGGCTCGACGAGGGAGCAGGAACGCTTGAGCCGTTCTGCCGGGACATCGGGCAGGAATGGGCGGGCCAACCTCCGGCTGGAGAAGCACGTCATCTACCCTAGGGCATCCAGCACCGCATCGCCGACGATGTTAGGGTAAGGCCGCCACCGGTTTCCAGTGGGGTCGGCCAGAACTTGGCTGCAGCGGCGATACTTCTCCACGCGATGCCGGAGCCATCAACCACCGAGGGGCGCGCGTATCCAGGGAGAGCTCAAGAATCTCCTGGAGGATGCCGCGGTACGACGGGCCGAAAGCTCTACCTCCCGAAGGCAGGGGTACCCCTCGGAGCATCATGTCGCGACTTCCCGATTCATGTGGGAAGCCTCGGTCCATACCGGGCGCACGCGCAAAACGGTGCCTGCGGCCCCGGGTCGCCTCGGCAACGAGCACCACCACCGCAACCGTCGAACCCACCTCGACGAGAAGGTGCGCCGAGGCTACCACCCCAGGCGTGGGGGACGCTACGACAGTGGGGAGGATTGGAGTCCCTCGCCCGAACCACCCGGTCCGCAGGCTTTCAGCCGAGCCATACGACGGGCGCCGTTCCCGACCCGGTTCCGAACCCCGACTACTATCACAAAGTACTCGGGGGACATGAGGCTGGAACTGTGGCTCGCGGACTACCGGCTGGCCTGCCACATGGGTGGAACGGACGATGACAACCTCATCATCCGCAACCTCCCCCCTGTTCCTCTCCGACACTGCTCGAGCCTGGCTGGAGCACCTGCTTCCGGGGCAGATCTCCGACTGGGACGGCCTGGTCCAAGCCTTCGCCGGCAATTTCCAGGGCACATACGTGCGCCCTGGGAACTCTTGGGACCTCCGAAGCTGCCGCCAGCAGCCGGGGGAGTCTCTCTGGGACTACATCCAGCGATTCTCGAAGCAGCGCACCGAGCTGCCCAACGTCACCGACTCGGATGTCATCGGCGCGTTCCTCGCCGGCACCACCTGCCGCGACCTGGTGAGCAAGCTGGGTCGCAAAACCTCCACCAGGGCGAGCGAGCTGATGGACATCGCCACCAAGTTCGCCTCTGGCCAGGAGGCGGTTGAGGCCATCTTCCGGAAGGATAAGCAGCCCCAGGGCTGCCAGCCGGAAGATGTCCCCGAGGCGTCCACTCAGCGCGGCACTAAGAAGAAAGGCAAGAAGAAGTCGCAAGCGAAACGCGACGCCGCCGACACGGACCTTGTCGCCGCTGCTGAGTACAAGAACCCTCAGAAACCTCCCGGGGGCGCCAATCTCTTCGACAAGATGCTCAAGAAGCCGTGCCCCTATCATCAGGGGCCCGTCAAGCACACCCTTGAGGAGTGCGCCATGCTTCGGCGCCACTTTCACAGGGCCGGGCCACCTGTGGAGGGTGGCAGGGCCCGCGACGACAATAAGAGGAAGATCACAAGGCAGGAGAGTTCCCCGAGGTCCACGACTGCTACATGATCTATGGTGGGCAAGTGGCGAACGCCTCGGCTCGACAACACAAACAAGAGCGTCGGGAGGTCTGCTCGGTAAAGGTGGCGGCGCCAGTCTACCTAGACTAGTCCGACAAGCCCATCACCTTCGACCAGGACGACCATCCCGACCGCGTGCCGAGCCCAGGGAAGTACCCGCTCGTTGTCGACCCCGTCATCGGCAACGTCAGGCTCACCAAGGTCCTCATGGACGGAGGCAGCAGCCTCAACATCATCTACGCTGAGACCCTCGGGCTCCTGTGGATCGATCTGTCCTCGGTCCGGGCAGGCACGGCGCCTTTTCACGGGATCATTCCCGGGAAACGCGTCCAGCCCCTCAGACAAATCGATCTACCCGTCTGCTTCAGGACTCCCTCCAACTTCCGAAGGGAAACCCTCATGTTCGAGGTGGTCTGGTTCATAGGAACCTACCATGCGGTGTTGGGGAGGCCATGCTACGCCAAGTTCATGGCCGTCCCCAACTACACCTACCTCAAGCTCAAGATGTCGGGCCCCAACGGGGTCATCACCGTCGGCCCCACGTACCGGCACGCGTACGAATGCGACGTGGAGTGCGTGGAGTACGCCGAGGCCCTCGCCGAGTCCGAGGCCCTCATCGCCGACCTGGAGAGCCTCTCCAAGGAGGCGCCAGACGTGAAGCGCCATGCCGACAATTTCGAGCCAGCAGAGACGGTCAAATCCGTCCCTCTCGACCCCAGCAACGACGCCTCCAAGCAGATCCGGATCGGCTTCGAGCTCGACCCCAAATAGGAGCAGTGCTCGTCGACTTTCTCCGCGCAAACACCGAAGTTTTCGCGTGGAGTCCCTCGGACATGCCTGGCATACCGAGGGATGTCGCCGAGCACTCACTGGATATCCGAGCTGGAGCCCGACCCGTGAAGCAGCCTCTACGCCGATTCGACGAAGAAAAGCGCAGAGCCATAGGCGAGGAGATCCACAAGCTAATGGCAGCAGGGTTCATCAAAGAGGTATTCCATCCTGAATGGCTTGCCAACCCTGTGCTTGTGAGAAAGAAAGGAGGGAAATGGCGGATGTGTGTAGACTACACTGGTTTAAACAAAGCATGTTCGAAGGTTCCCTACCCTCTGCCTCGCATCGATCAATTCGTGGATTCCACTGCTGGGTGCGAAACCCTGTCTTTCCTCGATGCCTACTCAGGGTATCACCAAATCAGGATGAAAGAGTCCGACCAGCTCGCGACTTCTTTCATCACACCTTTCGGCATGTACTGCTACGTTACTATGCCGTTTGGTTTGAGGAATGCGGGTGCGACATACCAAAGGTGCATGAACCACGTGTTCGGCGAACACATTGGTCGAACAGTCGAGGCTTACGTCGATGACATCGTAGTCAAGACGAGGAAAGCCTCCGACCTCCTTTCCGACCTTGAAACGACATTCCGGTGTCTCAAGGCGAAAGGCGTAAAGCTCAATCCCGAGAAGTATGTCTTCGGGGTCCCCCGAGGCATGCTCTTGGGGTTCATCGTCTCCGAGCGGGGCATCGAGGCCAACCTGGAGAAAATTGCGGCCATCACCAGCATGGGGCCCATCAAGGACTTGAAAGGCGTACAGAGGGTCACGGGATGCCTTGCGGCTCTGAGCCATTTCATCTCGCGCCTCGGCGAAAGAGGCCTTGAAAGGGAATTAGGCTTACACCTAGTTCCTAAATAATTTTGGTGGTTGAATTGCCCAACACAAATATTGGACTAACTAGTTTGCTCTAGTGTATAAGTTATACAGGTGCCAAAGGTTCACACTTAGCCAATAAAAAGACAAAGTATTGGGTTCAACCAAAGAGCAAAGGGACAACCGAAGGCACCTCTGGTCTGGCGCACCGGACTGTCCGGTGTGCCACCGGACATGTCCGGTGCACCAGAGGACTCCAACTCCGAACTGCTCACCTTCGGGAATTTCCAGAGGCGACTCCGCTATAATTCACCGGACTGTCCGGTGTACACCGGACATGTCCGGTGCTCCAAGGAACAGCGGCCTCTAGAACTCGCCAGCCTCGGGAATTCACTTCAGCCACTCCGCTATAACTCACCGGACTGTCCGGTGTACACCGGACTGTCCGGTGCAACAGCAGGGCAACGGCTATTTCGGCGCCAACGGCTACCTGCGACGCATTAAATGCGCGCGCTGCGCGCGAAGAGGTCAGACACGCCCATGCTGGCGCACCGGACAATCTACAGTGCATGTCCGGTGTGCCACCGAACATCAAGGCAGGCCCAGAAGACAGAGCTCCAATGGTCGGAACCCAACGGCTTTGGTGACGTGGCTGTCGCACCGGACATGTCCGGTGTGCACCGGACTGTCCGGTGCGCCATCGAACAGACAGCCTCACCAAACGGCTAGTTTGGTGGTTGGGGCTATAAATATCCCCAACCACCCACCATTCATTGCATCCAAGTTTTCCACTTCCCAACTACTTACAAGAGCTCTAGCATTCAATTCTAGACACACCAAAGAAATCAAATCCTCTCCAAATTCCACACAACGCCCTAGTGATTAGAGAGAGAGATTTGCTTGTGTTCTTTCGAGCTCTTGCGCTTGGATTGCTTTCTTCTTTCTTGATTCTTTCTTGCAATCAAACTCACTTGTAATTGAGGCAAGAGACACCAATCTTGTGGTGGTCCTTGTGGGAACTTTGTGTTCCAAGTGATTGAGAAGAGAAAGCTCACTCGATCCGCGGGATCGTTTGAGAGAGGGTAAGGGTTGAAAGAGACCCGGCCTTTGTGGCCTCCTCAACGGGGAGTAGGTTTGAGAGAACCGAACCTCGGTAAAACAAATCCGCGTGTCTCACTTCATTATTCGCTTGCGATTTGTTTTGCACCCTCTCTCGTGGACTCCATTATATTTCTAACGCTAACCCGGCTTGTAGTTGTGATTATTTTTGAGAATTTCAGTTTCGCCCTATTCACCCCCCCTCTAGGCGACTTTCAATTGGTATCAGAGCCCGGTGCTTCATTAGAGCCTAACCGCTCGAAGTGATGTTGGGAGATCACACCAAGAGGGAGATGGAGACCGGCGACAAGCCTGCTACGAGCCACGGGAGCACTTCATCGGAAGAGTCCTGCACCAAGAGGAAGGAGAAGAAGAAGGACTCCTCCAAACGGAAGGAGAAAATATCCTCTTCTTCACACCACAAGGAGAAGAAGGAGAAATCTTCTTCTCACAAGTCGCATCGGAAAGGCGACAAGCACAAGAGGATGAGGAAGGTGGTCTACTATGAGACCGACACTTCATCAACATCGACCTCCGACTCCGATGCGCCGTCCATAACTTCTAAGCGCCAAGAGAGCAAGAAGTTTAGTAAGATTCCCTTACACTATCCTCGTACACCTAGACATACTCCATTACTTTCTGTTCCATTAGGCAAACCACCAACTTTTGATGGCGAAGATTATGCTAGGTGGAGTGATTTAATGAAATTTCATCTAACCTCACTCCACAAAAGTATATGGAATGTTGTTGAGTTTGGTGCACAGGTACCATCCGTAGGGGATGAAGACTATGATACGGACGAAGTGGCCCAAATCGAGCACTTCAACTCCCAAGCCACAACCATACTCCTTGCCTCTCTAAGCAAGGAGGATTACAACAAGGTGCAAGGGTTGAAGAATGCCAAGGAGATTTGGGACCTACTCAAGACCGCGCACGAGGGTGATGAACTCACCAAGATCACAAAACGGGAAACGATCGAGGGGGAGCTCGGTCGTTTTCGTCTTCGCCAAGGGGAGGAGCCACAAGATATGTACAACCGGCTCAAAACCTTGGTGAACCAAGTGCGCAACCTCGGGAGCAAAAAGTGGGACGACCACAAGGTGGTTAAGGTTATTCTAAGATCTCTCATTTTCCTTAACCCCACTCAAGTTCAATTAATTCGTGGTAATCCTAGATACACACTAATGACCCCCGAGGAAGTTATCGGGAATTTTGTGAGCTTTGAATGTATGATCAAGGGCTCAAAGAAGATCAACGAGCTTGATGAATCCTCCACGCCCGAAGCACAACCGGTGGCATTCAAGGCGACGGAGGAGAAGAAGGAGGAGTCTACATCGAGTAGACAACCAATTGACGCCTCCAAGCTCGACAATGAGGAGATGGCTTTAATCATCAAAAGCTTTCGCCAGATCCTCAAGCAACGGAGGGGGAAGGACTACAAACCCCGCTCCAAGAAAGTGTGCTACAAATGTGGTAAGCCCGGTCATTTTATTGCAAAATGTCCTATGTCTAGTGACAGTGACAGGGGCGACGACAAGAAGGGGAAGAGGAGAGAAAAGAAGAAGTACTACAAGAAGAAGGGCGGCGATGCCCATGTTTGCCGGGAGTGGGACTCCGACGAGAGCTCCACCGAGTCCTCCTCCGACGAGGACGCCGCCAACATCGCCGTCACCAAGGGACTCCTCTTCCCCAACGTCGGCCACAAGTGCCTCATGGCAAAGGACAGCAAAAGGAAGAAGGTTAAATCTAAATCCTCCACTAAATATGAATCCTCTAGTGATGATAATGATAGTGATGAGGAAAATAATTTGCGAACCCTTTTTGCCGACCTAAACATGCAACAAAAAGAAAAATTAAATGAATTAATTAGTGCCATCCATGAGAAGGATGATCTCTTGGACTCCCAAGAGGACTTCCTAATCAAGGAAAATAAAAAGCATGTTAAGGTTAAAAATGCTTATGCTCAACAAGTTGAAAAATGTGAAAATTTGTCTAGTGAGCTAAGCGTTTGCCATGAGACTATAGACAACCTTAGAAATGAAAATGCTAGATTAATTGCTAAGGTTGATTCTCATGTTTGTGATCCTTCAATTCCCGATCTTAGAAATGATAATGATGATTTGCTTGCTAAGATTAAGGAATTGAATGATTCTCTTGCTAGCCTTAGAGTAGAAAATGAAAATTTGATTGCTAAGGCTAAAGATTTTGATGTTTGCAATACTATTATTTCCGACCTTAGAACTAAGAATGATATGTTGCATGCTAAGGTTGTAGAATTAAAATCTTGCAAACCCTCTACATCTACCGTTGAGCACACTTCTATTTGTACTAGATGTAGAGATGTTGATATCAATGCTATTCATGATCACATGGCTTTAATTAAACAACAAAATGATCATATAGCATTATTAGATGCCAAAATTGTCGAGCATAACTTAGAGAATGAAAAGTTTAAATTTGCTAGAAGTATGCTCTACAATGGGAGACGCCCTGGGATCAAGGATGGCATTGGCTTCCAAAGGGGAGACAATGTCAAACTTAATGCCCCTCCAAAGAATTTATCTAACTTTGTTAAGGGCAAGGCTCCCATGCCTCAGGATAACGAGGGTTACATTTTGTACCCTGCCGGTTATCCCGAGAGCAAAATTAGGAGAACTCATTCTAGGAAGTCTCACTCTGGCCCTAACCATGCTTTTATGTATAAGGGTGAGACATCTAGCTCTAGGCAACCAACCCGTGCCAAGTTGCCTAGAAAGAAAACTCCTAATGCATCAAATGATCATGCTATTTCATTTAAAACTTTTGATGCTTCTTATGTGCTTACTAACAAATCCGGCAAGGTAGTTGCCAAGATTGTTGGGGGCAAACAAAAGGGCTCCAAGACTTGTGTTTGGGTACCCAAAGTTCTTGTTTCTAATGCCAAAGGACCCAAAACCGTTTGGGTACCTAAAGTCAAGAACTAAAATTGTTTTGTAGGTTTATGCATCCGGGGGATCAAGTTGGATACTCGACAGCGGGTGCACAAACCACATGACAGGGGAGAAGAAGATGTTCTCCTCATATGAGAAAAACCAAGATCCCCAACGAGCTATCACATTTGGGGATGGAAATCAAGGTTTGGTCAAAGGATTGGGTAAAATTGCTATATCACCTGACCATACTATTTCCAATGTTTTTCTTGTAGATTCATTAGATTACAATTTGCTTTCCGTATCCCAATTATGTCAAATGGGCTACAACTGTCTATTTACTGATGTAGGTGTTACTGTCTTTAGAAGAAGTGATGATTCAATAGCATTTAAGGGAGTGTTAGAGGGTCAGCTATACTTGGTAGATTTTGACAGAGCTGAACTCGACACTTGCTTGGTTGCTAAGACTAACTTGGGTTGGCTCTGGCACCGCCGACTAGCCCATGTTGGAATGAAGAATCTTCATAAGCTTCTAAAGGGAGAACACATTTTAGGACTAACCAATGTTCATTTTGAGAAAGACAGGATTTGTAGCGCATGCCAAGCCGGGAAGCAAGTTGGCACTCATCATCCACACAAGAACATCATGACTAGTGACAGGCCACTGGAGCTCCTACACATGGACCTATTCGGCCCGATCGCTTACATAAGCATCGGCGGGAGTAAGTACTGTCTAATTATTGTGGATGATTATTCTCGCTTCACTTGGGTGTTCTTTTTGCAAGAAAAATCTCATACCCAAGAGAGCTTAAAGGGATTCTTGAGACGAGCTCAAAATGAGTTCGGCTTAAGGATCAAGAAAATTAGAAGCGACAACGGGACGGAGTTCAAGAACTCTCAAATTGAAGGTTTCCTTGAGGAGGAGGGCATCAAGCATGAGTTCTCTTCTCCCTACACCCCACAACAAAATGGTGTAGTAGAGAGAAAGAATCGAACTCTTTTAGACATGGCAAGGACCATGCTTGATGAGTACAAGACACCCGATCGGTTTTGGGCCGAGGCGGTCAACACCGCTTGCTACGCCATCAACCGGTTATATCTACACCGAATCCTCAAGAAGACATCCTATGAACTCCTAACCGGTAAAAAGCCCAATATTTCATATTTTAGAGTTTTTGGTAGCAAATGCTTTATTCTTGTTAAAAGAGGTAGAAAATCTAAATTTGCTCCTAAAACTGTAGAAGGCTTTTTACTAGGATATGACTCAAACACAAGGGCATATAGAGTCTTTAACAAGTCCTCAGGACTTGTTGAAGTTTCTTGTGACGTTGTGTTTGATGAAACTAACGGCTCTCAAGTAGAGCAAGTTGATCTTGATGAGATAGGTGAAGAATAGGCTCCGTGCATCGCGTTAAGGAACATGTCCATTGGGGATGTGTGTCCTAAGGAATCCGAAGAGCCTCCAAGTGCACAAGATCAACCTTCCTCCTCCACGCAAGCATCTCCACCAACTCAAAATGAGGATGAGGCTCAAGTTGATGAAGGAGAAGATCAAAGAGATGAGCCACCTCAAGATGACGGCAATGATCAAGGGGGAGATGCAAATGATCAAGACAAGGAGGATGAACAACCAAGGCCGCCACACCCAAGAGTCCACCAAGCAATACAACGAGATCACCCCGTCGACACCATCCTCGACGACATTCATAAGGGGGTAACCACTCGATCTCGTGTTGCATATTTTTGTGAGCATTACTCTTTTGTTTCCTCTATTGAGCCACACAGGGTAGAGGAAGCACTACAAGATTCGGATTGGGTGATGGCGATGCAAGAGGAGCTCAACAATTTCACGAGGAACGAGGTATGGCATTTAGTTCCACGTCCTAACCAAAATGTTGTAGGAACCAAGTGGGTCTTCCGCAACAAACAAGACGAGCATGGTGTGGTGACAAGGAACAAAGCTCGACTCGTGGCCAAGGGGTATTCACAAGTCGAAGGTTTGGATTTTGGTGAAACCTATGCACCCGTAGCTAGGCTTGAGTCAATTCGTATATTATTGGCCTATGCTACTTACCATGGCTTCAAGCTTTACCAAATGGACGTGAAGAGTGCCTTCCTCAATGGACCAATCAAGGAGGAGGTCTATGTTGAGCAACCTCCCGGCTTTGAAGACAGTGAGTACCCTAACCATGTTTATAGGCTCTCTAAGACGCTTTATGGGCTCAAGCAAGCCCCAAGAGCATGGTATGAATGCCTTAGAGATTTCCTTATTGCAAATGGATTCAAAGTCGGCAAGGCCGATCCTACTTTATTCACTAAAACTCTTGATAATGATTTGTTTGTATGCCAAATTTATGTTGATGATATCATATATGGGTCTACTAACGAATCTACATGTGAAGAATTTAGTAGGATCATGACACAAAAATTCGAGATGTCTATGATGGGGGAGTTGAAGTATTTTCTAGGATTCCAAGTCAAGCAACTCCAAGAAGGCACCTTCATTAGCCAAACGAAGTACACTCAAGACATTCTAACCAAGTTTGGGATGAAGGATGCCAAGCCCATCAAGACACCCATGGGAACAAATGGGCATCTCGACCTCGACACAGGAGGTAAATCCGTCGATCAAAAGGTATACCGGTCGATGATTGGTTCATTGCTTTATTTATGTGCATCTCGACCGGACATTATTCTTTCCGTATGCATGTGTGCAAGATTCCAAGCCGACCCTAAGGAATCACACCTTACGGCCGTAAAACGAATCTTGAGATATTTGGCTTATACACCTAAGTTTGGGCTTTGGTACCCTCGGGGATCCACATTTGATTTGATTGGTTATTCGGATGCCGATTGGGCAGGGTGCAAGATTAATAGGAAGAGCACATCGGGGACTTGCCAGTTCTTAGGAAGATCCTTGGTGTCTTGGGCTTCAAAGAAGCAAAATTCGGTCGCTCTTTCTACCGCCGAAGCCGAGTATATTGCCGCAGGCCACTGTTGCGCGCAATTGCTTTGGATGAGGCAAACCCTGCGGGACTACGGTTACAAACTAACCAAAGTTCCTCTTCTATGTGATAATGAGAGTGCAATCCGCATGGCGGATAATCCCGTTGAGCATAGCCGCACTAAACACATAGCCATTCGATATCATTTTCTTAGGGATCACCAACAAAAGGGGGATATCGAGATTTCATACATTAACACTAAAGATCAATTAGCCGATATCTTTACCAAGCCACTTGATGAACAATCTTTTACCAGACTTAGGCATGAGCTCAATATTCTTGATTCTAGGAACTTCTTTTGCTGATTTGCACACATAGCTCTTAAATATACCTTTGATCATGTCTCTTTGATATATGCTATGACTAATGTGTTTTCAAGTGCATTTCAAACCAAGTCATAGGTATATTGAAAGGGAATAGGAATCTTCGGCGAAGACAAAGGCTTCCACTCCACTCTACTACTCACCCTTCGCCGTCGCTCCACTTCACTCTCCGTCTTTGGTATAATCTTCACTCATATGTTTTATTTGCCAAAGGGGAGAAAGTAGTTTGGAAAGGGCCTATATTTCATTCCAAGTATCCGTTTTTGGCGATTCATGCCAAAGGGGGAGAAAGTATTGGCCCAAAGCAAAAGGACCGCACCACCACCCTAATTTTTAAAATTAATGATTTTCAATTGGAAAATTTCGAATTGGTATCTCTTTGTGTTCTAAAGGGGGAGCAAGTAGTATTTTCAAAACTTGATATCTCAAAACCCTCTTGAACACTAAGAGGAGATTTTATTTGAGGGGGAGTTTTGTTTAGTCAAAGGAAAAGCATTTGAAACAAAGGGAGAAAATTTCAAAACTTGAAAATGCTTCTCAAAATCCTATTCATTTACCTTTGACTATCTTGCAAAAGGACTTTGGAAAGAATTTACAAAAAGATTTGCAAAAACAAAACATGTGGTGCAAATGTGGTCCAATATGTTAAAAACAAAGAAACAATCCATGCACATCATGTAAGTATTTATATTGGCTCAATTCCAAGCAACCTTTGCACTTACATTATGCAAACTAGTTCAAATTATGCACTTTTATATTTGCTTTGGTTTGTGTTGGCATCAATCACCAAAAAGGGGGAGATTGAAAGGGAATTAGGCTTACACCTAGTTCCTAAATAATTTTGGTGGTTGAATTGCCCAACACAAATATTGGACTAACTAGTTTGCTCTAGTGTATAAGTTATACAGGTGCCAAAGGTTCACACTTAGCCAATAAAAAGACAAAGTATTGGGTTCAACCAAAGAGCAAAGGGACAACCGAAGGCACCTCTGGTCTGGCGCACCGGACTGTCCGGTGTGCCACCGGACATGTCCGGTGCACCAGAGGACTCCAACTCCGAACTGCTCACCTTCAGGAATTTTCAGAGGCGACTCCGCTATAATTCACCGGACTGTCCGGTGTACACCGGACATGTCCGGTGCTCCAAGGAACAGCGGCCTCCAGAACTCGCCAGCCTCGGGAATTCACTTCAGCCACTCCGCTATAACTCACCGGACTGTCCGGTGTACACCGGACTGTCCGGTGCAACAGCGGGGCAACGGCTATTTCGGCGCCAATGGCTACCTGCGACGCATTAAATGCGCGCGCTGCACGCGAAGAGGTCAGACACGCCCATGCTGGCGCACCGGACAACCTACAGTGCATGTCCGGTACGCCACCGGACATCAAGGCGGGCCCAGAAGACAGAGCTCCAACGGTCGGAACCCAACGGCTTTGGTGACGTGGCTGTCGCACCGGACATGTCCGGTGTGCACCGGACTGTCCGGTGCGCCATCGAACAGACAGCCTCACCAAACGGCTAGTTTGGTGGTTGGGGCTATAAATACCCCCAACCACCCACCATTCATTGCATCCAAGTTTTCCACTTCCCAACTACTTACAAGAGCTCTAGCATTCAATTCTAGACACACCAAAGAAATCAAATCCTCTCCAAATTCCACACAACACCCTAGTGATTAGAGAGAGAGATTTGCTTGTGTTCTTTCGAGCTCTTGCGCTTGGATTGCTTTCTTCTTTCTTGATTCTTTCTTGCAATCAAACTCACTTGTAATTGAGGCAAGAGACACCAATCTTGTGGTGGTCCTTGTGGGAACTTTGTGTTCCAAGTGATTGAGAAGAGAAAGCTCACTCGATCCGCGGGATCGTTTGAGAGAGGGTAAGGGTTGAAAGAGACCCGACCTTTGTGGCCTCCTCAACGGGGAGTAGGTTTGAGAGAACCGAACCTTGGTAAAACAAATCCGCGTGTCTCACTTCATTATTCGCTTGTGATTTGTTTTGCACCCTCTCTCGTGGACTCTATTATATTTCTAACGCTAACCCGGCTTGTAGTTGTGATTATTTTTGAGAATTTCAGTTTCGCCCTATTCACCCCCCCTCTAGGCGACTTTCAGGCCTGCCTCTGTACCGCCTCTTAAGAAAGGCTGAGTGCTTCACTTGGACCCCTGAGGCCGAGGAAGCCCTCGGGAACCTGAAGGCGCTCCTCACAAACGCGCCTATCTTGGTGCCCCCCGCGGCCGGAGAAGCCCTCTTGGTCTACGTCGTCGCTACCACTCAGGTGGTCAGCGCCGCGATCGTGGTTGAGAGACGAGAAGAGGGGCATGCATTGCCCGTCCAGAGGCCAGTCTACTTCATCAGTGAGGTACTGTCCGAGACCAAGATCCGCTACCCACAAATTCAGAAGCTGCTGTACGCGGTGATCCTGACGCGGCGGAAGTTGCGACACTACTTCGAGTCTCATCCGGTGACTGTGGTGTCATCCTTCCCCCTGGGGGAGATCATCCAGTGCCGAGAGGCCTCGGGTAGGATTGCAAAGTGGGCGGTGGAAATCATGGGCGAGACAATCTCGTTCGCCCCTCGGAAGGCCATCAAGTCCCAAGTCTTGGCGGACTTTGTGGCTGAATGGGTCGATACCCAGCTCCCAACAGCTCCGATCCAACCGGAACTCTGGACCATGTTTTTCGATGGGTCGCTGATGAAGACAGGGGCAGGCGCGGGCCTGCTCTTCATCTCGCCCCTCGGGAAGCACCTACGCTACGTGCTATGCCTCCACTTCCCGGCGTCCAACAATGTGGCTGAGTACGAGGCTCTGGTCAACGGGTTGCGCATCGCCATCGAGCTAGGGGTCCGACGCCTCGACGCTCGTGGTGACTCGCAGCTCATCATCGACCAAGTCATGAAGAACTCCCACTGCCGCGACCCAAAGATGGAAGCCTACTGCGATGAGGTTCGGTGCCTGGAAGACAAGTTCTACGGGCTCGAGCTCAACCACATCGCCCGACAATACAACGAGACTGCGGACGAGCTGGCTAAGATAGCCTCGGGGCGGACAATAGTTCCCCTGGACGTCTTCTCCGTCAAGACTGACGACGCGCCCGAACCCGAGAAAGCCTCGGCTCAGCCCGAGGCACCCTCGTCCCAGCCCGAGGCACCCTCGGCCCAGCCCGAGATACCCTCGGCCCCCGAGGGTGAGGCACTGCGCGTCGAGGAGGAGCGGAGCGGGGTCACGCCTAATCGAAACTGGCAAACCCCGTACCTGCAATATCTCCACCGAGGAGAGCTACCCCTCGACCGAGCCGAAGCTCGGCAGTTGGCGCGGCGCGCCAAGTCGTTCGTCTTGCTGGGGGACGGGAAGGAGCTCTACCACCGCAGCCTCTCAGGCATCCTCCAGCGGTGCATATCCATCGCCGGAGGCCAGGAGCTTTTACAAGAAATACACTCGGGGGCTTGCGGTCATCATGCAGCGCCTCGAGCCCTTGTTGGAAACGCTTTCCGACAAGGTTTCTACTGGCCGACAGCGGTGGCCGACGCCACTAGAATTGTCCGCACCTGCGAAGGGTGTCAGTTCTATGCGAGGCAGACACACTTGCCCGCTCAGGCCCTACAGACGATACCCATCACTTGGCTGTTTGCTGTGTGGGGGCTAGACCTTGTCGGCCCCTTGCAGAAGGCACCCGGAGGCTACACGCACCTGCTGGTCGCCATCGACAAATTCTCCAAGTGGATCGAGGTCCGACCCCTAAACATCATCAGGTCCGAACAGGCGGTGGCGTTCTTCACCAACATCATCTATCGTTTTGGGGTCCCGAACTCCATCATCACCGACAACGGCACCCAGTTCACCGGCAGAAAGTTCCTGGACTTCTGCGAGGATCACCACATCTGGGTGGACTGGGCCGCCGTGGCTCACCCCATGACGAATGGGCAAGTAGAGCGTGCCAACGGCATGATTCTGCAAGGACTCAAGTCGCGGATCTACAACGACCTCAACAAGTTCGGCAAGCGATGGATGAAGGAACTCCCCTCGGTGGTCTGGAGTCTGAGGACGACGCCGAGCCGAGCCACGGGCTTCACTCCGTTCTTTCTAGTCTATGGGGCCGAGGCCATCTTGCCCACAGACTTAGAATACGGTTCCCCGAGGACGAGGGCCTACGACGACCAAAGCAATCGAGCTAACCGAGAAGACTCACTAGACCAGCTGGAAGAGGCTCGAGACATGGCCTTACTACACTCAGCGTGGTACCAGCAGTCCCTGCGACGCTACCACGCCCGAGGGGTTCAGTCCCGAGACCTCCAGGTGGGCGACCTGGTGCTTTGGCTGCGACAAGACGCCCGAGGGTGGCACAAGCTCACGCCTCCCTGGGAAGGGTCGTTCGTCGTCGCCAAGGTTCTGAAGCCCGGAACGTACAAGCTAGCCAACAGTCAAGGCGAGGTCTACAACAACGCTTGGAACATCCGATAGCTATGTCGCTTCTACCCTTAAGATGCTTTCAAGTCGTTCGTACACCTCGTTCACACACGAAGTCTAGTCATCAAGGAAGGGTCAGCCTTGCCTCGGCAAAGCCCGACCCTCCCTCGGGGGCTAGAAGGGGGGAACCCCCTCTGCGTCAAAATTTTCCTCAGAAAAAGATCCTTTCTGCCAGAATGGCTTTCGTGCTTTTCGACTACTTCGAAAGCGGGATCCCGAAAACGACGGAGTACACGTAAGCAGCCAAGGCTGACCGAGCCGAGGGACTCCTACGCCTCCGGGATACGGATACCTCACTCATCACCTTCTGCGATAAGTAACTCACGATCGGATAAGTGATTCCGCGGACCGAACAAGTCTTCACGCTCGAAAAATCCTCTGCCGAAACGATTTTTCGGGCCTTCTCGACTATATCGATGACAGAACCCTATGGACGAGTAAGAGTACACGTAAGCGGCAAGGCCGACCGAGCCGAGGGATTCCTACGCCTCTGGGATACGGATACCTCACTCATCACCTTCCGTGAAAAGTAACTCCCGCTCGGACAAACAATTCTGTTACTGACAAATAAGTCCAGATACTCGAAACAAGAGGAAAAGAAATGCAGCTTTACAACACGACGACAGTATGTTTGGGCCTCGGCGGCCGCAGAAAACATACGCATACTACAAGATAACCCGATCCTGCAGGCTCGGACCTTGACGGTTGAAGGGAGCAGCAGCACCCTCGGCGTCAACTACACCTTCGGCGAGGTCCGACCTAGCCTCGGACGGCGACGCGGTCGGAGGATCTCCACTCCGAAGAACGACATCAGCACCACGCCCGGGCCATCGCCGCAAGGGTCTTCTCCAGGAATCCGGCCCGAGCAGACGGCTCGGCCGGCCACCCCGAAGCCTCAGCCAGCTGTCCCCCGAGGACATCAGCCCGGCTCGTAGCCTCGGCGACTCAACTCCGGCGTCGGTCCCGCAAGTGGACAACCCGGCCAGGCTCCGGCCGACCAAGTCTCCTTTTCGAGCCAACTCTGCCTCTGTCCACACTAACACCGCTACCTCCGGCTTCGGCTCATCGAAGAGCGGCCGAGGGTTCCTTTAACTAAGCAAGAGAAGCCTCGAGCGGCAAGGCCGACCGAGCCGAGGGACTCCTACGCCTCCGGGATACGGATACCTCGCTCGTCACCTTCGCACGAGGCAACTCACACTTGCTGAAGCGGTTCAGATAGCCGACAGGCGAGTCTTAGTGCTCGAAATGAGGAAAAAACACGGCTCCGTGCCAAAAATACATACATGTTCAGGCCCCGACAGCCACAATGAACAAGACACCGGCACTCAAGGTGCCATTACAAACGGAACTCCGGTTCCGTCCCCGCGGGTATGAACAACCTCCACATCAGGGAGCCTGCGGGGCGACAAGCTCTGGGCGACTCGCCAGCGACCTCTGCAGCAGCAGCCATGGTCCTAGGACGGACGCAGCCACCGGAAGGCTCTCGTTCGCGTCCCCACTCAAGGGACACGAACCAGACATTAAAGCCAAAGAGCCGGAGGTCGGTCCGTAGGCGGCACTGACGGCCTCGACGGCGGGGAAGCCCCCTCCAGCTGCCACCACACCAGCACCGACGGCGGCGTCCGCCTCTCCACCAACGCCGCACCGGCAAGCGCAGGCCGCTCCAAAGCGCACCGGCAGGTCCTTGCTCCCGTCCTCGCCACGAAAACGAGGAGGAGGACGGAATGTTGCATCCTAGCTGGGCAGCAACAGTTCGCCTTCCCCGGCATGGCTGGAGGACGCCTCCTCCGCAGAGCTGGAGGATGGTTTCCACCACCAGAAGCTGGAAGAGGAGGTGGCCAGCCGACCCGCGCGGGAGGTAGAGCCCCGGCTCACCCCGCTCTCCACCCCAGCAAGGATGATGAAGATCCTTGAAGCTGAGGGCGGGACCAAGATCGCAGCCCGGCTTGCTTCTCCCCACCATCGAACTGGAGGTCACCGTCTTGGGTGACCCCCGGCGAGGGGATGCGGCCGGGCTGGCTGATGAAAATCCTTGAAGCCGAACGATGGCTGAAAGGTACCAACTTCCGCGAAGTTGCGTTCCTCCGACGACAAGGCGGAAAGACTGCGAGTGTCCCCCATCCGGGGGCTTGGAAGGTGGAAAGACGCGATGCATAAGGGGAGCGCGAAGACATGGTTGCCTTTCAAGGGGGGCGCCCTTCTTTTAAAGGCAACTCTCCCCACTTGCGTCCTCAGCCATCGCGGGCTGAGTCTTCTCCAACACGCTCCAAGGTCCTCCCCCTACGACACGGGGGTTGGGTCCCACGCGTCATGCAAGCTGGCCAGGGGCAGAAGAAGCCAAACCGCCGCGCGCGGTGCGCGCAACTGCCCGGCGGTTACAAGCTTTCCTCCACTTTCGCCCAGACCGGCGGGTGAAAGGGCGGACCGCCATGCAGGCGGCATGCAACCGCACCAAGGGGGCGCACCCTTTCGACTTCGACGCATCCAGCATGGAGGCCCAGGCCCACATGTCATGCAACCGGCGCGCCAGTTGCTACGTGCGAGCAACTGCACCGCCACTCGTGCCACTACCGTGCCTCCTCGACTGCGGAACCAGTACCGCAACTCGAGGCAACCCTGCGTATGACCCAACAATGCCAGCCAGGCACATCGATCACGGGTCAGTCAGCCGCGGGAGGAGGCGCGACGGTCGATACGGCCAAAAATGGGCCGGCAGTGATGGCGGTGGCAGGTGGGCGGAAGCAACGGTCATGTCGTCAGCCAAGCTCATGTCCCATCCAGGGACAGCAAGGGAACCCTCTCTCACGGCGTGAAGATGGCGCGCCCGTGTTCCGTTCCTCGAACGGCTCGCACGCGCGCAACGGCTGCCCCGTGAACCACTCGTCCCATCGCATTTACTCTGCGGCAGGGCAGGCGGCACCCTTGGCGGGCGAAGCAGGCGACGCTTCACCTCCGCCATAATGACCGCGTCAAAAAAGGTGTGCCACGTCATTCGATTTCGTATCTTTTTCCTCTTCCTCTTTCTCTCTCTTACAACAGGGACCGGGAAAGGGGATACCCCGAAAGGGATCCTTCTCCACGAAGGAAACGGGCCCCGAGCCCCCCTACTGATCAGAGGTTCGAAGGCTGGCCCCTCGGAGGGGTTCAACAGCCACCTTAGAGCGCTCGGGCTCCGCGCCCATTACTGGTCAGAGGTTCGAAGGTCGGCCCCTCGGAAGGGTTCAACGACCGCCTCAGGCCACTCGGGCTCCGCGCCCACTACTGATCAGGGGTTCGTAGGCTGGCCCTCGAAGGGTTCACAGCTGCCTCAGACGCAGAGCAAGGGATGACCCTGGGTACGTTCGATACATAACCAAGGCTCGGGCTACGCTCCCGAGGTACCCTAGGACATTTCCGAGACCAGCGGGAACGATCTTGTAATGGAATCCCATCAGAGGGAGGCATCGAGCCCTCGGACCCCGTCAAAAGGGGACCGGGTCCGGCAGATCACCCGCAGGTACTTTTGGAGCGCGCCTCCGGGCCTCTAGACGACCCCTAACAAATGGGGCACGGGCGTCCACTCGGATTACCCGTCAGCAGCTCACTGGAGACACCATGTTCGGCGCCCTCCAAGGGCAATATGGCGCTTCTCCCCCCTCCTCCTTACGGAAAGGCGACGCAGGGGCGTATGTAAAAAAGTCGAGTCTGTCCTTGACCGTCCTCTCGCTCTGTATGCAGGGGCTCGGGGGCTGCTCTCGCAAACCCGGCTTCGGCCAAACCGTTGACAGCATCAACATACCAGCCCAAGAACTTGGGACCCGACCGTGCACCCGGGCTACGACCAGCTCGCATGAGGGAACAACCAGACTGGCCGAAGCATCGCGAAACGCATTAAGACCTCGAAGGAGTCAAACCACTCCTCCGATGCCTCGGGGGCTACACCCGGCGGGTGCGCTCGCGCGCACCCATCGGAACAAAACGCAACCGAGAAAGGCCGGTCCCCTTGCAAAAAAGTGCGACAAAAGCCTCCAAGCGAGTATTAACACTCCCTTCGAGGCTCGGGGGCTACTGTCGGGGACCATAATTAGGGGTACCCTCAAGACTCCTAATCTCAGCTGGTAACCCCCATCAGCACAAAGCTGCAAAGGCCTGATGGGTACAATTAAGTCAAGGATCGGTCCACTCAAGGGACACGATCTCGCCTCGCCCGAGCCCAGCCCGTAAGGGCAGCCGACCCCGGAGGATTCACGTCTCGCTCTATGTGTAAGTCATCGTAAATTTATGCGTACTTAACTAGTTTAATAATAAGTAACCAATGAATGATAAAAGTGAACGTGGCGAATGCTTGTACTTATGATGTCGTGTTTGCAATAGATAATTATAGGAAGTGTTTGTTGTTTTCCAGTGATGATTGACTACATATGCCCGATGACGTATAGATAACTAGCACTTGCGTACAGTTGTTGTGGTGCCTTACGATTTAATAATTAGTTTGCTACCGTCTGTTTTGGGATTGTCTTGTGATATTTTTCATTATATTCATACATATGCATTTTGCATCTCATTTCGGACCGAGAGATGATGATCGTGCAAGTGATATGATGCCAACAACAAGATGCAGTTGGTGGACGACCTGAAGAATGATGGACTTAAGCAGTAGATGCTCGCCAAGCGGGTGTCATCTAGCAAACACTATCTAAGTGTTGAATTCCAGGCAAGCCCCGGTTTTATGCATAACCGTTATATATGCTATTTTACTACACTTAATGTTTGTAGGCTTGTACCGTGCACTTAAGTGTAGGAGTTGCATGAAATCCTAGTTGCATGAACTTAGGATTCCTTTTGAGATGAATACTAGTATGCTTGGTCGAGTAGCTGCTATGCTAAATCAGGATCTCGGTAGAAGTCGAGTGATTTTTCTAGCACTCGCGCGAGGTCAGGAATTGGTTGTATCCAATTTTGATAACCGAATGATGATGGTCTGTGGACACGGATCCATGGGGATGTGTTGTCTATGAGACAAAATTGAAATAAGGATTAACGTGCGGATACCTGTGTCAAGTGTTTGAATGTACTAAACACATGTCGGGAAATATGGTAACAGGTAAACCTAGTACCTGAGTGAAGCCGGGCGCGGACTTTATCCCTCACGCGACCTGAGACTGGGTCTCCCATTCTAGATATGGTGGGTACAAGTGCGGCCACGCCACAGCGGCGGCCGGGGTCAGTGAAGCATTGTATGCCAAGGCGGTGAGGCCTGACCGTGAATGGGGAATCGATTGGGACGGTTGACGTGTGTGGGGAGGGAGTGCCCTGACATGTCGTGTGTTTAGGTTTACCTTGTAAGGTTAAAACTCGATTCGAATCGTCTGCTTCTCGCAGCTAATGAGACTGCTTGATCCATTGTACTGCATTGAGTAATAAGTGAAAATGAGATACTGGCAAAAGATGTTGATTGATATAATGTTTGATACATGTATGAATAGATAGGTTCTCATCTAGTCTAAATTATTATTCTAGAACTTGAAAAGCTAAAACCTATTTTTAGACTCAGCTAGTGCTTTTGGCAAACCAAACCCCTCAGCCAAACAGCTGCATGGTCTAGAGGTAGAGGAGTAGACTCCTCACACCGGGTAAGTGTAGCTGAGTATTAGTATACTCAGCCTTGTTTGTGGCATAATTTTTGCAGGTACCTCCTTGATTTGGTTGATGGTGTGACTTGGCCTCCATCTCTGCCACCGGGATAGACGGTCGAGTGGGTTACTGCTTCCGCAGGAGAGGACCAGGAGGAGTAGCGTGGCCAGGCTTCGCCATGTTACTCGGTTTTCTCCGTTAGTTATTCCGCTGCATTAAAAATTTATGGTTATTATTTCTGAAACTCCGATAATGTAATTACTACTGATACTTATTAAATTTGTGGTATTCGATCCTGGATAAGTAGCTTTATTGGACTAGATCCGAGGGACTGACGGGTTATTCCGATTTAAGTGTGTCATTGCCGTTAAAGGCGTGACTCGGACACTTAAGCTGGAATAATTCGGGCGATTTCGCCACAATTTTAGTCTGTTGGATCATGATCCAGCCTCTTCTTTTTATGCTTCTCCGGTTGTACCATTAAACATAAAGACAAATAAATATAAGGGCACTAACATTATCGACTGAGTATTGTTTCTAACCATGTAATTTCTCTGATTCATGCCATGTAATCCATACTACTCTATTAAGAAATAATTTGTGTAATATTATAATGTCTGTTCGACATCAGTTCATTATATTTGAGTCATCTTATTTATAATATAATATTAAATATCTATATCGTTAATATAGTATTAGTGTTACGATGATATTTTGTTACACGGTTTTTATATATTATAGTGATGTTTGTCGTTCTGTATCTATGATTTATACTAATTTTTAACTTCCGTGACAACGTACGTGCACATTAATAATAGTAGAGTAGAGATAGAGTTTTGCGGAAAAATCTATTAGACCTTTAGAGCATCTCTAACAATACCTCAAATTGGTGACTCAAATTGAAATATGAGGCTCTATGTTGGAAAAACGACTCCAACATGCCCCATTTCATAAAATTTAGTCAAAAAATTATATGGCACCATCTGAAGTGACTCAAATATACTACACCGTAGTATGCTGCTCTATAATCTAGATTTGAGGTTTTACTGTTGGAGCGGAATGTTTTGTTGGTGCCATAAGTTCTATAAAATATACTAAATTTTAAATTATAAACATTTTTATAGATCACGTTGTTGGAGATGCTTTTATGCTGAGGGATTAACCAGAAATACATAAACCTTTAGGTTCAAAACTGCAAACAGCATAAAATTCTCGTACAGGGCGCCAAATATAAAATATGCCACTCCATTTGCCCCAAATTGATTTCAGTATTAAATCCCCTGCGAGGCTGCGTCTCTCGAAGTCCAAAGCGCCCCGCCCTGGAACCCTAACCCTACCTTTCCTCTCCCGCCACCGCTCGCCCCAATGGCGAAGCCGATGAAGTACGACGACGAGGAGGAGATCTCGTCCTCCGCCGAGGGGGAGGACCAGTCCGACGCCGCCGGCTCCGTATCTGGCGAGGAAGGGGATGACGACGACGAGGATGCTGCGGCGCCGCCCGCGGAGGAAGCTGAGGGCGAGGGGCAGCAGGAGGAGGAGGTCGACGAGGAAGAGATCGAAGCCGTCACTACCGGCGCTGGAGCTGAGGACGAGGAGGACGCCGGTGCCGTTACCGCCGCCGAAGGCGACGACGAGTCCCAGTCCACCGAGGACGACGAGCCCGTCGCGAGGGACAAGGACGATGACGACGAGGTGAGCGGGAGGTTAGGGTTTGAGTGTTTTAATCGCGTTTTTAGGGATTTGATTTAAAGAGGGCTTTGGAAATATACTAATATTTGAATTTTTTCCCGACCAGATAGTTTCAGAATAATCTGCTTTACAGTCATTGCTAGATATAGTCTCTGTTAATTTGTTAGTTTTGTTATTGTTGCAAGCACTTCTGCTTTTATTTTTTCTCAGAGCTGTGGCATAAGCTGTTGTTGTCTGGTTCTTCCATAATGCAAAGATAATAGTAATATTGGTAAATAATATATCTCTAGTTCTGAGTTTAATGTGTCGAGGGGACCCTTTGTTGTGTCATGCCCTACACTTAAGTAGTGAAAGTTTTACATTTCTTTGCCCTAACCATGTCTGCCGCAGACTGATGCAGTGGTTGGGAAGCGAGAGAAAGCAAGGCTAAAAGAACTCCAGAAGATGAAGAAACATAAAATCCAAGAAATATTAGATACTCAAAATGCCGCCATTGATGCTGACATGGTATATACTGTCTTTAAATGGATCCTCATGTACAATTGCATTGTTTGCACAGGATTAATCATTTAGGCTTTGTCTTGATCTTATATTTCTCAACAGAACAATAAAGGGAAGGGACGGTTGAAGTACCTTCTTCAGCAGACAGAAATATTTGCTCACTTTGCAAAAGGAAGTCAGTCCAACGAGAAAAAGCCACGCGGGAGGTAACATTGGTCTTGTTTGTGCCATGACTATATGAAATTACGAATTATCTTCTAAGTTTAGTGGACATTGCTGGCACTTCATTCGGCATAGCACTTTTGAAGTTTAAAAATACTATGAAGGATGCTCTCAGCTTTCAATCATGACCACATCATCACTTCTTCTAACTGATGATGTACCTTTGCACATGAATCAACACACAATACAATCAACCTTATCTGCTCAAGCCCGTAGGTGTATCTTTCATATTGTTATTATTTTCCTGAAATTGTCAGTATTGTATTGAGGTGACATCTGTTGCACCTTCTACATCTGTTCCTGTAGTTTAGATTGAAGTTGTTAATTTGAATATTTAATCTTGTAATATTCACTATCTTTATATTATGTAGTACTGCTCACTGTTTTGTATGCAGAACCATAAGACATAGCTCAATGAAATTCGAGTTTCTTTTCTGTCTACATCTACGTTAACTTGTTAAGTAATTTTATTTGTTGATGAGTTGAGTCCATTTGTAGGGGACGCCATGCATCAAAGATGACTGAAGAAGAGGAAGATGAAGAATACCTCAAAGAGGAAGAAGATGCCCTTGCTGGTGCAGGGGGAACACGTTTAGTTTCACAGCCTTCATGTGAGCCCTTTGCTGGCTTTGTTACTACCTTGACATATGTTGTTTCCTTGCTTTAATAACCTACATCAAGTCGATGGAAGAATTACTTGTTAAATAGATATTTTTCTCTGTTGCCATAAAATTATTTTGACGCTGTTTATAAGGCAAAGTGAACCTAGGTAAATTGAGTCTCGCACTGACTTTAAAATTTAAAAAGTGCTTCGGTTGAGGTGCAAACTGAACCAATATTATTAAGTATATTAATTTGTGTGGTGCAAATTGAACCAACATTATCCCATAAGGCCATAACTGACTGTTCATATTTAACCTATTTTGCCAAATAACTACTATTCAGTAAATGCCATGGTGCATTTGCTTGTTGATTCTTCTCATATAGAAGGAACATCTATTTATGCAATCAATCTTGTATCCTGTTTTCATTTCTGATGACACCTTTGTTCCATAAAAGGTTGCCTAACTACTTCCAATTTGCTGATAAAAGAATTGTATGTGCATTCTCATGGAAACCAATCAATAAGGTTTTAGTTTTCTTGGGCCTTGTATTCTTTGTTCATTGCTTTATGTAAATTTTTATTAAATGTTTGAATCTTTGCAGGCATCAAGGGAAAGATGCGTGATTATCAATTAGCTGGACTTAATTGGCTTATACGATTGTATGAGAATGGTATCAATGGGATATTAGCTGATGAGATGGTATGCTACATGTGTTAATCTTGATTAAGATCATCTTCTACTCTATTTTGTTTTGTTTGGCACTTTGGCTTTGAATGCATACTTTTTTATAATTTAGGGACTTGGGAAAACGCTTCAAACTATTTCATTGCTGGGCTATCTGCATGAGTTCAGAGGTATAACTGGTCCTCACATGGTGGTTGCGCCGAAGTCCACCCTTGGCAACTGGATGAAGGAAATCCAACGTTTTTGCCCTATCCTACGTGCTGTGAAGTTCTTGGGCAATCCAGAAGAGCGGGTTGGTCTCAAGTCTATTCTTTAATCCCTTATGGAATTTTTACTGCCATGTTACTGAATACTGATCTCTTATTCTTCTGTGCCAGAACCATATAAGGGACGATTTGCTACAGCCTGGAAAATTTGATGTGTGCGTGACTAGTTTTGAAATGGCAATCAAAGAAAAATCTGCGTTGAGGCGCTTCAGTTGGCGCTACATAATTATTGATGAAGCTCACCGGATAAAAAATGAGAATTCTCTTCTATCGAAGACTATGAGGATTTACAACACTAATTATCGTCTCCTCATCACAGGCACTCCACTCCAGGTAGGCTTCTGCCAGTATTGTTTGTTATATAGTGTGTGCACCCAGAACAATGATTGAGTACCGATTCAGTAACCGTGTTGTGTCATATCAGTTTTTGGTTTAATCTGATTCTAGTCCGGTTTGCTGCTACATGGCAGAATAATCTCCATGAGCTCTGGGCTCTCCTCAATTTCTTGCTCCCTGAAATATTTAGCTCTGCGGAAACCTTTGATGAATGGTTTCAAATTTCTGGGGAAAATGATCAACAGGAGGTGGTCCAGCAGCTTCATAAGGTTGGGATATAATTATCATGATAACTAATTGTAGTACTTTAAAATGAACTCTTAATAATTGTTTCTTGCAACTTTTGCAAAGGTTCTTCGCCCATTTCTTCTTAGGAGGCTCAAGTCTGATGTAGAAAAGGGTCTACCTCCGAAGAAGGAAACCATACTTAAAGTTGGAATGTCTCAGATGCAAAAGCAGTACTATCGCGCTCTGCTTCAGAAGGATTTGGAGGTTATTAATGCCGGTGGTGAACGCAAGCGATTGCTTAACATTGCCATGCAGCTGCGCAAGTGCTGCAATCATCCATATTTGTTCCAAGGAGCTGAACCTGGCCCACCCTACACAACTGGTGAACATCTAGTTGAGAATGCAGGTAACATCATGTTCCTTATTTTGTTTGGATAAATGGAGCATATTTTTCTACAGAATTTTGAATTTCTACGAATGGTTATTTACAGTTTTTTGATATTTACATAGGAAAAATGGTTCTACTAGATAAATTGCTGCCCAAGCTAAAGGAGCGTGATTCCAGAGTCCTAATTTTTTCACAGGTGATTGTTTTCCATTGCCATGCAGATTTGAATGCATTATTCGTTAGCAAGTGTGTATTGGGAGATATCAGACACCACTCGTGGGATGCTGAGCATGTGCACAGTGCACCTCATTAAGCACTCGCTTGTCCTATAATTTTCCTTTGTCTGACATCGCATCATCCTGCAGATGACCAGGCTTTTGGATATCTTGGAAGATTATCTTATGTATAGAGGTTATCAGTATTGTCGAATTGACGGAAATACAGGTGGAGAAGATCGTGATGCATCCATTGAATCCTTCAATAAGCCAGGAAGTGAAAAGTTTGTTTTCTTACTTTCAACTAGGGCAGGTGGCCTTGGTATCAACTTGGCCACTGCTGATGTTGTGGTTCTTTATGACAGCGATTGGTATGAGACTATGCTAAACTTGATTCTGTTGCTTACTCTAAGAATGAATCTAATGCCTCTGTTATTTCTGTGCCTCCAGGAATCCACAAGCTGATCTGCAAGCTCAGGACCGTGCACATAGGATAGGTCAAAAGAAAGAAGTTCAAGTGTTCCGCTTTTGCACTGAGGTTTGTTGTTTCTAGATTAACAGTAACCATAGTGCTAAATTCTATGTTGATATCAATTTGGAAGCTAATGCAAACGAAATTACAGTACACTATCGAGGAAAAGGTGATTGAGAGAGCATATAAGAAGCTAGCATTGGATGCTTTAGTTATTCAGCAAGGACGATTGGCAGAGCAGAAAAGTATGGTTATGATATTTGCCTTTGCTATTTGTTTCACGCATTTTTCTTTACTAGTTGGATATGGATTATTCTGACAACATTCTTTTTGTTAAGCTGTCAATAAGGATGACCTTCTGCAAATGGTGCGGTTTGGTGCTGAAATGGTTTTCAGTTCTAAGGACAGCACAATAACTGATGAGGACATTGACCGTATTATAGCTAAAGGAGAGGAGACAACAGCTGAACTTGATGCAAAAATGAAAAAGTTCACAGAGGACGCCATTAAATTTAAGATGGATGATAGTATGTACCTGCTCCCTGTTCTTATGTCTTCTGACGTTCTCTGCTCCTATGTCTTATGTTTTCCTACCTAAACACTTTATTTTCTGATGCAGATGCCGAACTGTATGATTTTGATGATGAGAAGGTAATGATTCAAACATTCAATTCATGTGCTGTAAATTGTGAGTGTTTTTTTTGACGTGTCTTGCTCAACACCAATTAAATTCTCCTCCATGATTGCTTGAAGGATGAAAACAAGGTTGATTTCAAGAAACTTGTTAGTGATAACTGGATCGAGCCACCTAGAAGAGAAAGGAAGAGAAAGTATGCACCTCTTATTTTTTAGGTCATGGCACACTGTCTAATACTTATTTGACCTTATTTTTAACTGTCATTTGTAGCTACTCTGAGTCTGATTACTTTAAGCAAGCGCTTCGCCAAGGTGCACCAGCGAAGCCTAGGGAGCCAAGGATTCCAAGAATGCCGCACTTGTAAATTTCTTGTTTTTTGAAAGCTAACCAATGGCTCCATTTTATGGAATTATATCTTACCTGGCTTTTAATTTTTGTATTAGGCATGATTTCCAGTTTTTCAATAACCAAAGGCTAAATGAATTGTACGAAAAGGAAGTGCGGTACCTCATGGTATTTCTCATCCAGATTATTATTATTGTAATTTCCACTAGATATTGAAGTTTCCTCAACTTCTGCTATTTTGTGTGTTTGTTGCCTGTTTTCCAGTCTATTGGACATTACTTCCTCATAATTTTGCAATATATTGTTTAGCATCTCTCAATCGTAATCTTGGTGCTTAACTGGTAGGATTGCGGATCCTACCAGGGATCTCCCTTAGCCTATAAGGATGAACAGCTGCGCGAGGGAGATGGGGGTGGCGACGCTGGGGTGCCGTGGCTGACCTAGGTTGCGCGGGCAAGAGAGATTGATTCCAACTCCTGGCTCCCTCAGGGAAGCCAGAATAATCTGATTCTGCTTAATTCTATAGATGACCTCTTACAAGTATTTATATCCCAACTGATGCTTATCTGATCTAAGGATAAGAGCTATGAGATCTCTTCTAATCCTTATCCAACTAACTAGAGATAATCTCTCCTTTTTATTAGCTAATCCTTATCTAATCCGCATGTGGCCTGTGGCCTGGCCGTGGGCCTTAGCCCTCCTAGCCACTAATGTCCCTGCGCCTGGTGTAGGGGATGTCGGTCATAACATCTCCCCGCCTGCTGAAACAGCTCGTCCTTGAGCTGAAAGTCGGGGTGTGTCGCTCGGAAATCCTCCAAGAGCTCCCACGTTGCATCTTCGTCCCCAAGTCCGTGCCACTTGATAAGGACCTGCCAGACATCGCGTCGTTTGCGTGCGCGGAGAGCTCGTTCGGGCGTCGGCAGTATACGCCCGTCTTGGACCAGTGGCAAAGCACCCGGCGCCTCCGGGGGATCACCACAGTGGGGCTTCAACAAGCCCACATGGAAGACGTCGTGAAGGCGTGAGTCGGCCGTTAGCTACAGTTTATACGGCCATCAAAGGAAGCTCGGGTGACTGATGATGCTGTGTACATCAAAGCCTGTGCCTGACGCGTCGCAGTCCACCATGAAGAGTTTGTTGAAGTTGGGCATCTGAAGGACCGGTCCCGTGGTGAGGGCCTCCTTCAGTGCCTGGAATGCCGTGGTCGCTTCGTCGTCCCACACAAACGCGTCACACCGTAGGAGGCGTGTGAGTGGGGCGACTATGACGCCGAAGTCCTTGATGAACTTCCTGTAGTAGCCGGCGAGGTCGAGGAAGCCCCGAAGATCGCGGGCCGAGTGCGGTGTCGGCCACTCGCGCATCGCCGTAATCTTGGCGCCGTCTATGGCCATGCCCTCCACGGAGATGATGTGACCCAAGTAGGCCACTGAGGGTGCCCCGAAGGAGCACTTCGAGTGCTTTAGGTGGAGGTGATGCGCCCGCAACGCGGTGAGGACGATGGCGATGTGTTGGAAGTGTGCTGCCCACGACGAGCTGTAGATCAGTATATCATACAAAAATACCAGGACAAACCGCCTCAGGTAGGGGCGCAACACGTCATTCATAAGCGCCTGAAACGTTGTCGGCGCATTGGAGAGGCTGAAGGGCATGACCAAGAACTCGTAGTGGCTATGGTTGGTGTGGAACGCCGTTTTGGCGATGTCGTCGGGCCACATCCGCACCTGGTGGTACCCTGAGCGAAGGTCGAGCTTGGTGAAGAAGTGGGCGCCATGTAGCTCGTAGAGGAGCTCGTCAACCACCGAGATGAGAATTTGTCCTTCGACGTCTTAGCGTTCAGGGACCTGTAGTCGATGCAGAAGCGCCACGTCTTGTCCGCCTTGCGAACCAGGAGCATCAGTGCGGAGAACGGGGACGTGCTGGGGCGGATGATGCCCTGTGCCAGCATCGCCGCGCACTGGTGCTTCGGTTCGTCCTTCTGGAGCTGGGGGTAGCGGTACGAGCGCACGACTACAAATGCTGTGCCGGGCAGCAGGTGGATGCGGTGGTCGTACGGTCGCACGGGTCGAAGACCGCGCGGTTCCTCGAAGATGGAGCTGTGCTGCTGAAGTAGTCGGTCCAACAGTGGCTGCTGCGGCTCGGCCACTGCCACGACCATCGTCAGTGTCGTCGTACACGTCGCCTCCTTGCCCTAGACCTCGTTCCACACGATGCGACGAGCGTCGCACTGGAAGGCTAGCGTCATAGTCTCCAGGTTCCACGTGATGTCGCCGAGGGTGCGAAGGAAGTCGAAGCAGCCCAAGTCGATGTCGACCTAGGTGATGGTGTACTCGTCGCCTGCGATGGAGATGGGCACGTGGCGTGCAATCCCAGCGCACCGAAGGCGATCACTATTGGCCACGGTGACCTGTAGCTGGTCGCCGTCGAGCGGGGTGAGGCCTAGTCGGGTCATCGCGGCGCCCTGTAGAAAATTATGGGTGGAGCCGGTGTCGAGGAGAGCCAGGAAGCGCGTGCCCTTGAGCACCACGGGCATGATCATCGTGTTCTCCGTACGGATGCCCTCGAGTGCATGGAGAGAGACCACACACGCAGTGGCCGTAGTGACGTCCTGTGGCGGCAGGTCGTTGTCTGGCTTGGCGTTCGGTGCAGCGTCCACCGCGCCGTCCTCCTCCATGTCGAAGTCGCTCGACTCCAAGTAGAAGAGCCGTTTGCACTGGTGGCCTCTGACGTAGGGCTCATCGCAGTTGAAACACAGGCCTTGGCGACGACGTTCCTGCTGTTCCGTCGGCGTGAGGCGACGAAATTGTCGGATCGGCGGTAGGGCAGCCGCGACCGACTGTGGAGCGCCGCTCGACGCGGTCGGGGCCTGAGTGACCCGCTGCTGCGCCGCGCCACGCGCTGGGGGCCCGTCGGAAACTGCGCCATGAGGCTGTTGGCGCGTAGCTCGAAGGCGCCAACCAAGTAGACCGCCGTATGAAGATCCTGGGGTGCGCGCAACGCCACATCGACACGGATGTGGCCCTTTTGAACTGCGTCGAGGTTGCGCGCGTGGCAGAGGACGGCGTTGAACCGCTCCGTGAACTCCTGTACCGTTGTGCGGAACTGTAGCCGACCGAGCTCCGCGAGGCGCGAATCTCGGACGGGAGGCCCAAACTGTAGGTGGCATAGCTCTTTGAAGCGCTCCCATGTCGGCATCCCGGTATCCTGCTCCAGGGTGTAGTACCATGTCTGAGCCGCGCCCCGAAGATGATAGGACGCAAGCCACGTGCGATCTGTGGCCGGCGTCCTCTGGCCACGGAAGAACTACTCACAGTGATTGAGCCAATTCAAGGGGTCCTCGGTGCCGTCATACGTGGTGAACTCCAGCTTGTAGAATTTTGGCGGGATTGGATCCGTGACAGCCCTGTCGTGGTGGTGGTGGGGGGAGAAAAGAGTCCCATCCACCCCCCCCGAACAGGACGCCTGGTGGCAGCTGCGGTGCGGCGGTGGTGATCGGCGGTGTCGTCGAAAAGACCGGTGACGGTTCAGGTCCCCGCGCCCATGCTGGGATCTCCGATGGCGAGCGCGGGAACTGCAACTGATGGAGCAGTACGGATGGCGCCGTTAGGGCCGGCTGCGGTGAAGCCGCCATTGTCGCGCTGGCCACAGACAGCGACGACAGTGTGGGCTGCGGCTGGGTGCCTGCCAGGTGGAGCTTGATCTCGGACAGACCAGCTTGCAGCGCTGCCAAGTTCGTGGATAAGTGGAGGATGGCCGTTGTGAGCTGTTCGTTCGTCATCGTGGGCAGATTGTATGACGACCCGGTGGTGGGAAGGCCCAGCGTGGAGGTCAGGGCGAGCGTGGCGGCGGTGGAGGGTGGCGCGGTGGCTGGAGGCGCGGCGGCCATGGAGGCTGGTGGGGATTGCGACGAAGAACTCATGGTGGCCGGAGGATCAAAGGTCTCTGGTACCAAATTGGTAGGATTGCAGATCCTAGCAGGGATCTCCCTTAGCCTATAAGGATGAACAGCTGCGCGAGGGAGATGGGGGCGGCAGCGCTGGGGCGCCGTGGCTGACCTAGGCTGCGCGGGCAAGAGAGATTGATTCCAACTCCTGGCTCCCCCAGGGAAGCCAGAATAATCTGATTCTGCTTAATTCCATAGATGACCTCTTACAAGTATTTATATCCCAACTGATGCTTATCTGATCTAAGGATAAGAGCTATGAGATCTCTTCTAATCCTTATCCAACTAACTAGAGATAATCTCTCCTTTTTATTAGCTAATCCTTATCTAATCTTATCCAACATAACTAGAGATAATCTCTCCTTTTTGATTAGCTAATCCTTATCTAATCCGCATGTGGCCTGTGCTTGGCCGTGGGCCTTAGCCCTCCTAGCCACTAATGTCCCTGCGCCTGGTGTAGGGGATGTCGGTCATAACATTAACATTAGAAAATTTTGTTGCAGCAAGCAAACCAGAAGAAAGATACCATTGATGGTGAAGACGAAGGTATTTTCTTGCTTTTCCTAGGTTGTCTTACATCCAAGTGGATCTTGCTGACTCCATTTTTCTAATGTGATGCTAAGATCAATTGGAGCCTTTAACAGCAGAGGAGCAGGAAGAGAAGGAGCAGTTATTAGAAGAGGTTAGAATCATAGTGCAGCACACTGAAATCAACTCACTTGCATTTGTACCTTTCTGCTTGCTATTTTATACTGTCATTTCTATAACTTTATTTGTGTATGGTAAACTTTTCAGGGTTTTGCATCATGGACAAGGAGAGACTTCAACACATTTATTCGTGCATGTGAGAAATATGGTCGCAATGATATTAAAAGTATATCCTCTGAAATGGAGGGTAAGACAGAAGAGGAAGTTCAACGCTATGCTAAAGTTTTCAAGGAGAGATACAAGGAGCTGAGTGGTACGGCAGTAATTCCAAGATAGCTAATATATCTAATTTGATTGACAATTTAAAGGAAATATGCGGGTTGGCCATGTTGAATTAGCATGACAAAACATTTCACAATGCACTAGCTTGTCTTTTTCTCATTATAACATTTTAATTAAAAGCAACTGTTTGCATACTGAAGATCAAACTTTTCATACTGACAGATTTTGTGTTTTGATCATTGTTCAACTAGATTATGATAGAATTATAAAAAATATTGAAAGGGGGGAAGCAAGAATATCCCGCAAGGATGAGATTATGAAGGCTATTGGGAAGAAGTTAGACCGCTACAAGAACCCATGGTTAGAGTTGAAAATTCAGTATGGCCAAAATAAAGGGAAGTTCTATAATGAGGAATGTGACCGCTTTATGGTATGTTCCCTCACCATATTATGTTTATCTATGTGAGTACATGTTATGTCTACTAAGAGCTTGTTCGGTTAGCTCTCAATCCATATGGATTGAGTGGGATTGGGTGGGTTTAAATCCCAAGTAAGTCAAAGTTCTTCTAAATTTTTTCCAATCCCATCCAATCCATGTATAATGGGAATAACCGAACAAGGCCTAAGCTGGGTGTCACATTCCAGCTTTGCATGGTGCACAAACTTGGATATGGGAACTGGGATGAACTGAAAGCTGCCTTCCGTATGTCTCCCTTGTTCCGATTTGATTGGTTTGTGAAGTCCAGAACTACCCAAGAGTTGGCTAGGCGGTGTGATACTCTTATCAGACTGGTTGAAAAGGAAAATCAAGAATATGATGAGCAAGAGAGGCAGGCAAGGAAGGAGAAAAGGCTTGCTAAGGCAATTCCTAAACTTATTCACTACCCATCATTCTACAGCTCTGCATTTTTTTTTGTTAAAGACCTAGCGAATGTTGTAGGGTTAGCAAATAACCAATGTTAATTGTGGGTACAATTTGATCTGACTTCAAGCTTGATATCAACAGAATACGACTCCAACAAAGAGAGCAGCACTAAGGACTTCAGAGGGTGAGAGTGCTCCGTTGAGCTCATTCAAGAGGCGACGGCAGTCTCTTATGGACGATTATGTGGGCTCGGTAAGAGACAATTCCTTGAGTTCATCCCTGCTTTTAACCTATGTCCATCTATTAAAGAATGTGTATCGCTCGGCTCACCAGATGTAAATATGTTTCAGGGAAGGCGAAAGAGAGGGTGATGTGATGTTTGACATCCTGCCTTTGGAGCTCTCAGCGAGATGCAGTCTCTGCAATGCTTTAAGCCCGTCCGTGCTGTGCTTAGTTTCTTGTGCACGTGAGTTGAATGCCTCAAGGGCTGGTGACTTTGTAGTGTAAGCTATGCAACGATGACATAGATTAGTTATTATAAATCCTAAATGAGGTATGTATGCGCATGCTGTATTGTAGTGCTGTAGATTCGGACTTCGCAATTGTAACTGTTGCTACACTTTTGGTCAGTGATGATGCCTTTCGCTGCAACAGTTGAGGCTCCAGTTCAATATTTGAAGATAAATCCGGCCCCTTCTGTCTAGGGATGGCCATGGGTACCTGATACCCGTTCGGTAAAAACCGCATTAGAGCACATGTACGGCGATTTTTTATATCCATTGGTATTTTATTGATCATTTGTTATACCCCTCGGCTATGGTGGTCATGGGTACGTTCTTTCTTGCCCTATATCTGCTACTAGTAAACCTGCTCACATGACACGTCTTTTATATTTAAATATTAAATATTGAACAATTAGGTAACTATCCTAATATTTTGTGCTATTGCTGAGACTCTTTTGGTCCAAAAGTGTCTAAGTTTGTGCTATTGTTGAAAACTCTCTTTTGTTCCAAAAGTGTTGTACTATCAATACTATATTTGTGTGATTTGATGGCATAATGTTGCCATTTAATATTGAATGTTGTTGAACTTGTGATGAAATGTTGTTGAACTTATGATGAAATTATGTTATGTTCGATATATTTGTCATACTAGCACAAAGATAATATGTTATTTTATTGTCTTTCAATACTAATGAGATATGATGTTTTAACATTTTGAATTTTGGTACTTATTTTTTATGATTCAAACGATCATATATACTGTAATGTTAACTGATATAGGTATCCGATGGGTACCTGCTACCTATGGTGGGTATGCGTATAATATAATTTTGTACTTATGATAAGTAGTATGAGTATAGACATTTTTTTAGTGGGTATGAGTATAGTTTTGTATACCGTTTGGGTACTTTACCTAGTGCCATCCCTATTCTGCCGAACAGATTTTGTAAATAAGGCCAAACTCAATGCGGGTAGTAGTAAATGTTGGTCTCAGCATCCACGTACACAGAAATGAGTTGAGTCTGATTCTGTCCATCAATGTCCCAACGCAGATTCACTTTTTCACCGTGGCCCTAACACTCATTCCAAATTATAAGATTAGAGATTTTAACTTAACACTAGAGTTCGATCAAATTTATGCAATAAAATAATAATTATCCCTCCTAGTATATAAGGTGTAAGCACCTTTGGTTCAAAGACTAAGAAATGTGCTTAATTGTCTTTATACCATTGCATCGATGTACGTATGTATAGAGAGAGCATGCATTATGTTGTGGGACAAAAATAAAAAGCGGTGGGAGTATTAAACAAATATATTATATTTTATTAATTATATTTTTTTGTAATAAACAATAATATTTACGAAAATAAGTAAGTACTGTTAGATTCTATAATAATAATATTTATAATATTAAATAAGTCTTCTAATTTTTGTTAATTATGTTATATAAATATAATAAGTTATACTAAATACATAATATTAGATTTAACTAATTATATTTTATAAGTACACATTGATGTTTGTATTTATCTGAAAGTCGTATAGAAGAGGGTAAATAGGAGAAACATAAAATTTATTAATTTAAACATAACTTCAAACCCTGGTTAGACGTTAGAACGAGAATAAAAATAATTAGAGAGGGAGACTAGTTATTCTTGCAAGTGTTGCTCAATATGATTACAGAATTACTTTGAGAGCAAGACAATTGATTCGAGATCAAGCGCAAGTGTTGGGGGCCTTCGTCCTCCGAAGGTCCTCAAAAACATGATTTGACAGTGTTTTCCAAGTGGATTATGTGAACAAGTATCTTCGGACTCAGAATTGTGAACATGAAGCACGGTCAGGACGAAGCCTGAACCAGACGAAGGACGAGCTGATTACCAAGCTCTACGAAGGATGGTGCATAGCCGAAGCTGTGCGCAGGGAAGCTTCGTCGCGATAGCAGAAAGGGGAACCGACTTAAAGATAAAAAGACTACGTGGGCCTTGACAGATTTCCATAAGTCATTAACAAATGTAATGGACATGGATGTAATTTTACGTGGGCTGCGTTCCGCGTCTATAAATAGATGAACAGTACTCCCGTACTGTTCACGCGGGCTTGGCATTTGCTTTTGCGTCACGCTTGTACTTTTTACCTTCTCTCAGGACCGAAGGTACATTTGTAATTTGAAATCATTTCTATTTTTCCATGTTAATAAAATAGAAATGATTTTATGTTGTTTATATTATATTTCGTGCTTTATATGAATCCTTCGTCATTACCTGTTATATTTACGAAGGTATGTCCCTTATGACCTTCGTCCGAAACTCATTATTTCCCGAAGGGGCATAATGTTTCGAAGGACGAAGGACTTTAACATTTAACACTTTTTATGTTGCCTTGTTCTTAACTCTTAGCATTTGAGAACAAGTCCCCAACATTGGCGCCCACCTCCGGTGAACTCACTTCCACTTCGAGTTTTTTTGAACACCTTCGGAAGCTATAGACCTTCGCTATGGCGCCGAAGAAAGCTTCAGCGACTGGGGCTGCAGCACTGCAACCGCTGGACCACAACCAGGAGACCGTCTCTCTTCGGGAGGCCCGAAGCCAGAAGAGAAAGGCCGTCAGCCCGACGCTTCAGGAGGAAGAGCTAGACCAAGAAATCAGGGATATGTAGATGCTACATCAACAGGTGCAGAGGAAGAAGGAGAAGATGGCCCGGCTAGCTGAGTTGCAAAGGCAGATAGACGAAGCCTCTGAGGAAGTTCGCCATCTTACTCACGATGAGCAAAACAGAAGGCCTCAGCAGAAAGACCTTCATCAGGAGGGCTTCGTCAACGAAGATGACTGGTATGACAATTTCCATCAGGGAAATTTTGTTTTCGATGATGCTTCTCCTTTGTCCGCTGAGCTGCAGGCTACACCTTGGCCTCCGTCCTATAAGCCACCCCAGCTTCCCATGTTCGACGGCCACTCAGACCCGAAGCAGTTCTTGATGAGCTACGAAGCAACAGTGTCTTCGTATGGGGGCAATGCTGCAGTCATGGCGAAGTCTTTCGTTATGGCCGTCAGGAGTGTTGCTCAGACCTGGTATTCCTCCCTTCGACCAGGAACTATCACCTCATGGCAGAAGCTGAAGGATATGTTGTTAACCAGCTTTCAAGGATTTCAGACGAAGCCGGTCACTGCCCAAGCCTTGTTCCAGTGCACTCAGGAACATGAAGAATACCTTCAGGCGTATGTTAGAAGGTTCTTGCGTTTGAGGGCGCAGGCGCCAACGGTGCCCAATGAAATTGTCATCGAAGCCATGATCAAGGGGCTTCGTCCTGGACCTGCAGCCCAATACTTTGCTAGGAAGCCTCCTCAGACTCTGGAGAAGCTGCTCCAAAAGATGGACGAGTACATTCGTGCTGATAATGACTTTCGCCAAAGAAGGGAGGAGGCCTTCAGATTTTCTGAGATGACCAGGGGCTTCGGGGGAAGATTCTATCCGAGGCATGTCAGGTCCATCCACAACTCCACTCAAAATGATGACAAGGGGAGTCAGCAGAACAGGCCGCAGTGCTCCTCACAGGCTTCGGGGCAACAACAAACTTTCTTTCGACCACCAGCTCCAAGAGGCAGAGGCGCCAGGGGCTTCGGCGGGAGATTTGGAGATCAACCAAGGAGGACATTTTGCTTATTCTGCGGTGAGAACAAGGGCCATACCACCAGGATGTGCCATGTCACCATCCAGAAACAAAAGGAGCTAGCAGAAGCTGCAGCGCAACAGGGACAGCCGAAACAGGTCATGCATACTGCTTCGTACCATCAGCCTTACATCCCGGAATATGTGGGCAACCACCCTGCAGTTTCCGTAGCTTCGGCGAGTCAACCTCAAGCTTCATGGCAACAGCCCCCGCCCCACCTCCGCTGCAACAAGGCCAACAGCCGGAAGGGAGCCAATATGTTCCGCACCAAAGGGATCTCAGAGAGCAATCTGAAGCTCGCACAGTCAATAGTACTGTGCCAGAGTCGAAGCACATTTATTGACATATATCCTACTTTGATAGCAGTCTTTTCCGTTTAAGTTCTATTTTCTGTGTAATAAAGAACATTTCAGTTTTCATATAGTAATTTCGTGGTTGGTTATGAGGAAAACCTATCTTTTCCACAGGCTTAAGTTGCTGAAGCTTAAAAATTTGCGGTAATAAGGAGGGCCTTCGAATCATTAAAAATCCTTCGAAGCAACAAAAAGTCGTTCTAAGGAACGCAGAGTAAGTTGCTGAAGTTACAAAAAAGCCGTTCCAAAGGGAGCGCAGTGTAAGTTTTTTGCTCCAAAGACGTTCCTAAGGGAATGCAGAGCATACAACGAAAAGTCAACGCTGATTCCGCCTAAGTAAAAGGCGAAGAAGCTCCAAAGACGTTCCTAAGGGAATGCAGAGCATACAGCGAAAAGTCAACGCTGATTCCGCCTAAGTAAAAGGCGAAGAAGCTCCAAAGACGTTCCTAAGGGAATGCAGAGCTTATACCGTCTAAGTAAAAGGCGAAGAAGCTCCAAAGACGTTCCTAAGGGAATGCAGAGCTTATACCGTCTAAGTAAAAGGCGAAGAAGCTCCAAAGACGTTCCTAAGGGAATGCAGAGCTTATAAAGATATTTTGTGTGTATCTTCGGAACAAACGTCATTTGCATAACATAACATCATCACATCATTTTGCATAGCATAAGCATCATACATCATGTTGCATATGGCAAAAGAAGGGGACACAGTATCAACCTTCGAAAGGATGCTTTGAGAAAGAGCAAATTGTGTAAAGTCACGAGGGAATACAATGATAATCTTCGGAAAATAGCTTCGGAAAATGTTTTTACGAAGCATGGATGTGATTTATCAGAACAGTTTTAACGGAGAATGTTTTCTTCACGAAGCATGAAAAGAAGGGAAGGTGTTTTTTCGCCGAAGGCTCAAAAATGGTATGTATGTAGAATTTCATGCATCGTAAAGAATTGAATAATGAAAAGAGACTTGTATATTACATTCAAATGTATAAAATATTACAGAGATCACACTTCCAATGTTTTTTCTAATAACATTTAGTCTTCTCTTAGTACTGCTTCGGCGGCCTCATTTAGAAGTTGATCAACAACTTTATCCATGATAGCTTCGGCCATTCGTTTAATCTCGTCATCTCCTTTTGTGTGAGGGTCGGCAGTCGATCCAGCAGCTTCTGAGGGAAGAGAACATTTCTTCATTACTATTACAAATCGCGAGCAAAGCTTGAAATAAAAATTACAACACAATAAGAACGACTAATTAATACCTAATTGCCTTTCGGGCTCTGTACTTCTTTCGGCAGCTTCTGCCACTTTCCTAGCATCATGGATGCCTTTTTCACTTCTTTGAATTATTTCTTGCGCCATTTCTCGGCCGCCATTGTCCCAGATATCAGTGAAGAATTTACCGCCAACCATGCTTGCTTCGGTCGAGGGATCTTTGATGTCTTCAGAGGACAGGGCGGCTTCAGACTGAGCTAAGGATTTTATATGTTCACAACCTTTTTTCTCCAAAACAGCAGCAATTCCTCTGGCGCCTGAAAAAGCGCAGATGTCACCGCGACTGCTCAGGATTTCCTCGAAGGCTTCTGCTTCGTGACTGATCCAGTCCAGTGGACCTTCGGGATTGCCTCTTGGAAAATTCTCTTCACTAGAAAAGGCGCCAACGCTGGCGAAGCTGGATTTTATCTTTTTGACGCATTCTACAGATTTAACATAGCATTTCCTCTGAGATGCACGAAGCTCTTTAACACTTAACTCTAAATTATTGACCAAATGATCACTAAGTTCTCGTTTTGTTTCCTCAAGCACACGTTCTTCTTTCGCCCGGGCCAATTGTTTTTGAAGATCTTTAATTTCGCGTTTCTGATCTTCGGCCTGAATCTTTGCAACAGCTTCGTCCTTTTTTATCTTGTCGACTAGTGTAACCAGAATTTTATCTTTTTCTAGAGCTTCGTTTCTCAGTTTTATAACTTCTGATCGTAGATTGTTGAATGCAATTTCATAACTCTCATCTTCGGCACTCTTTTGTGCTCTCAATGCGTTGCTCAGGATTAAACCCTATAAAAAAAAGAACCCATATAAGAATAAAGGAATGAATTACGTATTGTAATTTTTTTTCAAAAGTCTAATTCCCAAACCTTCAGGCTATTATATGCAAGACTATCCGCGAGATCTTCCTTCGTCATAGCGCATAACCCAGCTTCGAGCTTCGGGAATCCCATACTTCTAGCCATCTCTCGGCAGACAGATAGTTCTTTATTATCAGGAAGGCAGTACAGGAAGTCATCTTCATTTGTCCCGTTAAACACTACTGCCCCCTTCGGATATTTTAGTTCTCTGGCATAGTAGTTGGCTTCGTAAGTCTCTTCTTCAGATAATTTCTTCCCCGAAGCATGTCGTACGATGTAATCGCGTATGCTGGCAGGAGCTTCGGGGGCGGCAGTGTCAATTTCTTCAACCAAATTTGGTTCTGATATTTTTGTTTTCAAGGATTGTTCTTTGGTGGGCTCTGAAGGCCCAGCCTCAGCTTCAGGTTGTTGCTTCGAAGCTTCAGCAACTACAGCTTCGGTAGACACTTCAGCAACTTCAATAGCCTTCTTTGGGGTTGTGCTTGAGGACTTAATTGTCTCCAAAACATCTAGCACGTTTACCATTCTTTTTCTTTTCGGGGTCACCGACGGCCCCTTTTGATTTTTTATTGTTTCGACATTTACCGAAGGACTTAAGATTTCTGATATTTTTGGCTCTTCAACCTTCGGTTTCTCTGCTTTTTCTGCTGAAAGCGCTTCAGTCCTTTCTCCCATCTTCGGCACTGGAGCTGGTTCTGTAGCTTCAGAGGCCAAAGAGATTTCACCAATAAATTCTGGCACTGTGGCCGGCTCAATAAAACGTGCTCGGTGAGTGAGCACCTTTATCTTTTTCCTTTGCGGCACTGGCTCATTAGTAGCACTCGTGGTAGCTTCTGCCGCAGTAGAAATATTTTTCCTTTTGCGACTCAATACCGGATAGTGGTAGTCAGGGTAGACAAACCCGACTGCGTCAAATACCCGGTTGAGCCTTTTCTTTTTTCGGCCTCCGAAGGCTGCTGATAACGCAGTGTTCTCGGCCTTCGAATATGCCCCAAGCAGTTCGTCACTTAATGTTTCAATGCTTTTCAACCAGTCATCATCAGGTTCAACAAATTTATCTGCATATTTGAATGTGTATTTCAGTCTGACCAATCCGCCTTCGTCGGACTCTTTGATGGTTTCCTTCGGCATCTCCCACTTTCCCGCAAGTGGCCACACCCTGAAGGCAATATGCTCTTGGACCAAGTCCCTTGTCCCAATGAAAGAGCAGATTACGCCGAAGGCCCTTTGGCATTCCTCGGCCGCTTCATCCATTTCAACCTTCGGCCTTCGGAGTCCGAAGCGTTGCCAGATGGGGCGCATAATGATACTCTTGACATTTTCTTGCGCTGTTAAGTCATTCTTTACATAGAACCATTCAGTCATCCAGGCTCCGGGCCACCTCTTCCGAAAAGTTGGCACAGGGCGGCTTGACCCGGAGCGGGCACCGAAGCTGTAACACCCAAAATTGTTGTGATATTGTTCTTTTCCCCAGGGCTTCGTCTCATATAACAACTCATGAATGTTGCAAAAACTTTTAGCATTTGGTTCTAAACCTTGGCTTCTTGCAGCCCAGACAAACATCCCCATTCTTATGATAGCTTCGGGAGTAAGTTGATGAAGGTAGACTTGAAATGTTTTCAGTACCTCAACAACAAAGTTGCTCAGGGGGAATCGAAGCCCAGCCTTGAGAAAGCTTCGGAAGATTACAACTTCATCTTCTTCGGGGGTGGGAGAAGTCTTTTCTCCAGCGTCAGCTCTCACAATAGATATATCTCGAAAATACCGCCCCTCATATTATCAATATGGCTCTGCTTAATAGTAGTTTTCCCGAAAACCGTGTGACTTGGTCGCCATGGTCGATCTTCGGATTCTTCCCCACCACTTTCTACATCAAAACTGTCGCTGTCATCAGTATCTTCGGACAAACCTTCAAGAATTTCCTTGGTGATTTTCTTTGTGTTGGTTTCCGCCATCGCTATAAGGAACCCCAAGTTCTTCTCTTCGTCGAGGCTCAGCTTCGTCTCGGCAGCGATCTTCTTACTATCAGACATCTTCGGAAACGCTAAAAAACTGCTTTTAAGGCCGAAGCTTCAAAATCAAAAAGACCAGCAAATCTTAGTGCACAAGAGCTAAAAATTTAGTGGGCCGAAGCAGATGGCAAGTGTGCGTACCAAATAAGTTTGCGGTATGATCTTATTTATACCCCCAGGACGTTGAAAATTGAAAGACCCCACTTGTCAGTGAATGTTGCTATTCTAGCAAAGGGAAGGTGTTTTTTCGGACCTTCGGCTCAAGGCCTTCGTCCATATCGCAATCTGAATTTATTATTAACAAATTAATATTGCGAGGGGCTACTGTTGGGGGCCTTCGTCCTCCGAAGGTCCTCAAAAACATGATTTGACAGTGTTTTCCAAGTGGATTATGTGAACAGGTATCTTCGGACTCAGAATTGTGAACATGAAGCACGGTCAGGACGAAGCCTGAACCAGACGAAGGACGAGCTGATTACCAAGCTCTACGAAGGATGGTGCACAGCCGAAGCTGTGCGCAGGGAAGCTTCGTCGCGATAGCAGAAAGGGGAACCGACTTAAAGATAAAAAGACTACGTGGGCCTTGACAGATTTCCATAAGTCATTAACAAATGTAATGGACATGGATGTAATTTTACGTGGGCTGCGTTCCGCGTCTATAAATAGATGAACAGTACTCCCGTACTGTTCACGCGGGCTTGGCATTTGCTTTTGCGTCACGCTTGTACTTTTTACCTTCTCTCAGGACCGAAGGTACATTTGTAATTTGAAATCATTTCTATTTTTCCATGTTAATAAAATAGAAATGATTTTATGTTGTTTATATTATATTTCGTGCTTTATATGAATCCTTCGTCATTACCTGTTATATTTACGAAGGTATGTCCCTTATGACCTTCGTCCGAAACTCATTATTTCCCGAAGGGGCATAATGTTTCGAAGGACGAAGGACTTTAACATTTAACACTTTTTATGTTGCCTTGTTCTTAACTCTTAGCATTTGAGAACAAGTCCCCAACAGCAAGCAAGAGAACTAAGAGAGGAGTGCACACCGGATTGGTCTGGTGTATCGACATCCAGAAAATCCGAGAGGAGTGTTGTCTATGCAAGTGGTTCGGCGCACATCGAACTGGTCCGATGCTTCATAGAGTAGACCACATAAGTCCTTTTGGACAATTCTTCTTGGATTTGAATTGGCTGATCTTGAGGGGGTTCCTATGATTTAGACAAACACATCTAATGATTTTTGAACAAGTTTAACACAAGGAATTTGGACAACTTATATATTCTCTCTCATATTCTCATTTGGCTCAAACTAGCTCCAAAAGAGTGATTTGTTGAAACTAATCTTTCCAATCACTTTATATGTACCAATTAGTTTACTAGGGATATTTAGAACTTATCCAAAGTGTAGAACTACTGCTAGTTCATCTATTCCAAGATTTACCCCCTATTTGGTTGGATTTGAGCTATTTCCGACTTAGAACTTTGATTGTTGATCTTATGAATGTGTAAATCAAAGACTTGACAAACTAGTTAGTCCATAAGGTTGTCATGGCCATCAAGCACCAAAACAAATATAGAAATGGATTTAAGATCATTTTTATTTTGATCTCCCATTTTTGGTGATTGATGCCAACACAATAAAAGCAAATAGAAACATGTAAATTGCAACTAGTTTATAGTTTGTAACACCCCAACCACTCCTAGATCGGTGATACTTACTCCTGACAGCCCTCTAGGATCATAGACCATCCCCATAGACCAACACGAGTCTTTTGTGCGTACTTTGTCCTCACTCATGCGCACTCGAGAAGACTTCCCGATTGATCACCCATCCCAAATTGCTCCAAACCAAACACGCTTAACCCAGAAGTTCTTTCGAGATAGCCTTTCGAAAAAGATGTACCTTATTGGTTTGAGTACTCTATTAATTCTACTAGTTAGGTGTCCGTGCGTTGCAACGTCATACAAAATATTCGAGAAAACGTTAGTGCACTTATGTTTGTTTGTCTTTATGTTCAATAGTCTGGAGGAGAAGCATAAAAGAATATATATATATATATATATATATATATATATATATATATATATATATATATATATATATACTACCTATTAAGACTCTAAGGGGTAGGCTGTCCCATTCCTGGTTCTGCCATTCCCATTCCGAACTCTTGTGTTTTCATTCCCATTCCCATGCGCCCTGTGTGTTTTCATTCCCATTCCCAACTGTGTCCTGACCCGTTTCCCATTCCCAATTGTGTCCCTCCCCGCACTGTCTTTCTCATTTTCTCTCCCGCAAAGTTCATTCCCATTCCCACGTGCATCCCACGCCTAGCTAAAATTAAATTAAAAAAACACAAATGTGGCCCTAATGGGATTCGAACCCGCGACCTCTCAAGTAAATGTGCTCGTAGCTACCACTACACCACATGTGTGTTTATGTTAATATTTGTTACAGTAAAAATATCTACTACATCTCTCCCAAAGCCCACCTGCTACCCTTACACAATGTGTATTAGTAGATAATTATCAACGAGATTCCCGAATTATATTTTTGGATGGAGAGAGTAGTATTTAAAGAAGAGCCTTGCATGCAACTTCTTTTGTTTGAATAAGTTTTCAACTTAAATTCCTTTTTTATATGTGTGACATTTATTCTCCGTAATATTTTGTCCATGGATCTGACTTGTGAGTCATTTTTATAAACTAACGCCAAAGATGAATCCATGTTTCTTACTTGGAAACCCCGAACAAACACCACTGGCAGGAGGCGCTCGCGTTGGCGTCGCTCATCGACGATGAGAAGAAGCTTGACAACTGCCAGTTCGACCTCTGGAAGCAGTCCTACTTGGCCGCATGCGTCGCTATGTTCGGCAAGCTCCGGCGCAGCCGTCGCTTGGACGCGGTCCAGAGCGGCTACACCGCTGTCCATATTCAAACGAGGGACCTCATAGTCGTTGCCAACGCCGGCGACTCTCAGGTTGTTCTGGGCACCGCATCCGACGACGGCGCCGTCACGCCATCTAGCTCATCATCCACCTGAAGCTCAACCGGCCACGTAAGTCGCTACTGACCGGCCATAAATTCTTGTGCGCTGGGACGACGGTTGTTGTTGATGTTGTGTGAGTGTCCTCGAACAAGATGTATGTAGAGGAGTAGCACATCTGGAGGTGCAACGGCTAGGTGTACTACCTCGCTGATGAGCCCGGGGTGCACTTCGTTTAGCAGCCCAGCCAAAAGTCATCGGTACTTGCCATGTCACACGTGTTCGACGACTACTATATCAAAGACTGTGGCGTCATCTTAGCGACAGAGGTGACGCAGAGGAGGACCGACAACAATGACCACTTGCCATCGTCGAGGTAGCTTTTGTGCCGGCCTGCCTTTAATTCTCTTCGCAAACGCACACACTTGCCTTTTTATTTAAGCAAACATGTATGGTTGTGCGTGCCTGATGACTGACGATGTACGAGGGAACTTCTACCGATAGGTGTGGCACGTGCTCTCCAATGATGAGACCATGCAAATCATGGTATATATCGAAGTCTGTATGATACTGATGGTTGTAATGTAGTAGTGAAACAGTTAAATTAAAATAACAAAATTTATATATGGCTAGGATCACAAATGAATTATGAAACATTTTCTTATAACAATATAAGACACATTATATATATAAGTTATCATGGTATTGTGTGTTTCCGTTGCAACGCACGGGGCACTCATCTAGTATATATATATATATATATATATATATATATATATATATATATATATAGAGAGAGAGAGAGAGAGAGAGAGAGAGAGAGAGAGGGATGGATGCAAGGTGCACCGTATAAAAAGCATACAATATACAAGAACCAGAATGTAAATAGTAGTTAGCAAGTTTACACAAGAATAGAATGCAGATTCTGAGCTTCACTGATAGACCACAAACTTTGGCAATCGAGACATACCTTTACCCTTTCAGCGACATCCTCTTTCGCAGCTGTTGAGTACCAAATTGAGGACCAGGCGGTCCGGACAGTCCGTGCCTGTGGGCCGGATGGTCCGCGCGCGCAGAACAGATTAGGGTTCCGAGTTTCTTGCCGTGTTTGTTGACGAAATTCACGGGATTAGCTCGGGGAGTTTGTTTGTAAGGGGTCCAGCCCCCCTCCTCTATAAAAGCAGAGGAATACGACCGATTTGGAATCATCAATCGAATCAATAACACTTTTATCTCGCATTTATTTCCTGTACAATTAGGAGTAGTTCTAGTCTAGCTCTAGTTTAGCCTCTCAATTCCTAAATTCTCCGCTTCTCTTCGACTCTACGTCGATTAGAGGAGTCTAGGTAGGTCTCCTCCCCGACGGGGTCCCTCCCAGGAGCGAGATCCAGGCACCGCCGGCGACCTTCGCCGCCTCCTGCGCACGCGCGGACCGTCCGACCGTAGGCAGGAAAACCTAAGCCCTGCACCAGGCCGCGGACCGTCCGGGCCCTAGACACGGACCGTTCGCTCCTATGCAGAGAGCACCGCCGCCGGTTCGTATTGAGTGATTGGCGCCCCAAAAAGGCACCAACGTACTTTTGGCGACTCCGCTGGGGAAGATTTCATACAGACCTATCAAGATCGACCCTTAATGACCGGTTCAAAGGATAGCTCTGAAGTTTTCACCAGCAATATCATCAAGTCGACATGGGAAACCTTGCGGGATGAAGAACATCTATTCGAGGATCGCCAGGAGCAGCTGATCTAGGAAGCAAAGGCGAAATTCCTGGCCGACTTCAAGATGGACAGGAACAACAAAGTCGTTCGGCAACGGGCGACAGATCTGGCTTCGCTCTGACCTACTACGAATACCCCCACTGTGAGTAGCACCAATGAACTCCAATCTCTTAAAGCTTACATAGACGAACAACGAGAGCAGATGCAACGTATCGTAGGGGACATACAAAATGATCATAAAAGGCTAGTGCGTGCGCTTGATAAGTCTACTATTGCGAATCTTCCTTTGCACGAGGTTGAACTGAGGGAATACACACGTAATTCATCGGCTACAGGTTGTCACGACCAGTCACAACCCCTTTATGGGATGCCGATAGACATGTACCTTGGGCAACAACAGCCTCCCATGCACATCGGCGATAAATTTGCCGATCTGCGCGTATCTGGACCGTCCGCACGTGAGCGCGGACCGTCCGGGCCAGCGGCGGCCGATCCCATTTTTAGAAGTGAATTACCGAGGCCTGCACCCAAGACGCCACATACCGTGCAAACCCTAGATAACCCATTCGGACCGTCCGCGTAGGACGCCAGACAGTCCGAATATAATGTCGGATGGTCCGGCCACATGGCCGGACGGTCCGCGCACGGAGCCGAACGGTCTGTATATTTAACCGAACGGTCTAGCACAGAGTTTTTTTGAGAAGGATGGATATCTAACTCTGTATCTGTCCTAGCTAGACTCCCCATCTCACCATACGACACACCAGTACCATAATATAATCTACCAAACCCGTGAGAGTGAGTACTTTCCGGCCCCCAGAAGGCTAGAAAGGAATGGCTAGTCCTATGAGCCTCATAGGGCATGTATTAACGCGCCGCAAAACCCAAACCAATGGGGAGGAAAACAACATACCAACATCCAAACAAACTCACCCATATTGGACCGAAGAGCCGGTGGTCTCTCACCGACTGCCATCGATATAGTAAAAGAGGAAATAGCTGGGGCGTTCTAAGATAAGCTCGGAGTTAGTATAGTCTCCGGGGGGCATTCATATCGGAGACCTTATAATAGCCAGTTTGACCGTCTCCCATACCCACAGGGGACCAGAATACCCGAATTCACAAAGTTTTTGGGTGACCAAGGAAAGAGCACGCGTGAGCACATAGACCAGTTCTTAGCACAATTAGGAGAATTGGCCGACATCGAGGCATTCCGTGTACGTTTATTTTCATTATATTTAACAAGGACTGCATTCACATGGTATGCCACGCTCCCTCCTAATTCCATTTTGTCATGGGGAGACTTAGAACAAATGTTTCATGAACATTTCTTCTCTGGCGATTACGAGCTAGATTTAGTAGACTTAGTGGCCCTACGACAAGAAAAAGATGAATCAGTTAGTGATTACATCCGGAGATTCCGAGATACGAGAAACCGATGCTTTCAAATTCATTTAACGGATAAACAACTGGCGGGGATAGCCTTTGATGGATTGCACTATTATTTAAAAGAGAAATTAGAAGGCATCCAGTTCTTTACGCTAGCGCAATTACATCAGAGAGCTTTGGCTTGTGAAAGCCGAAGAAAAGAACTAGTCAAAACAGTTCATCATAGTGTCCATATAGTAGAACACAATCAAAATAGTTCGGACGATGAACCAAAGGAAGTTTACACTGCCGAAATAGTTTGGCCCGATCAGGCCAAATCTTCAGCTTGCTCCTCCTTGCAATCAGTTCAAAAGAAACGGCAGGAGGATGTTAAGTTTACATTTAATGTCGGCAAATGTGATAAGATATTCGATGAATTACTAAAAAATGGTAACATTAAGATCGATTATACCGTTCCACCCGCCGACGAACTAAAGCGTCGCACATATTGCAAGTGGCACAACTCATTTTCCCATGCCACTAATGATTGTAATGTGTTTCGACGACAAATCCAATCGGCCATTAACGAGGGACGATTGAAATTTCAGGAGGACACAAAGCCCTTCCCAATGAATGTGATCGACTTCAATGAAAAAGATCCTAATTCGGCCCAGCACAGCCAATAAGGGCAAAGAAAAAGAAGTCATCATCGGCAACACACGGGAGGCCGATGGAAACAACAAAATCTCTTGCAGGAAAGTGGTGGCCGAGAAGACTCCTGATAGAGGGGAGACACTGAAGGTGACCATCACAACCTCCGGTACTGGAGGGCAAGCGCAGATAAGGGGACATGCGTGAGAACCAGTACTACGCATCGCGGAAAGTCTGGTGCCCAGGCGCGGACGGTCCGTAACATCACCGGACGGTCCGGAGTGTTCCAGCGGATGGTCCGGCAACGCCGAGGAGCGACGACGACCACATGTCACACCCGGTTTTAGAAGGCAAACCGAATGCGAACCATGTACATGCCAGGATCAGAAACTCATGTACACAACGATTACATAATTGGACATCATCACACAATGCTCGAAATAAATAGCGGAAAGGTATTTGATTACATCAAGATGTACAAGACATCCACGGAGTCTAACATAACCATTGTTCAACATAATTATCAAAGTGCGGAATTACGAAACGTAGAAGCTAAGCCTGCACAAGCAGCTGACTGGGGGTTTGCCACTAAGAAAGAACTAGAACTCGTCATATCCCTGGAACTCCTCGAAGTCATCCATGTTGCCAGCATCACCTCCTGAGTACTGAGTACAGTGGGGACAACCTGGGGTGGGGGTGGCGTGTAAAGCAAGAGTGAGTACACATCAACGTACTCATCAAATGTCCCGTTTGGCTAAAGTGGACTAGCTGTATATAGAGTTGAGGTTAAGCAGTTGCTTTTAGTTGGTCAAGTATTTATTACTATTAGTAGAGCCAAGTTTTAGTAATAAACCTAGTTATTACCCAGTAGTACTCCCTCAAAAGAGGAAATACCAGAGATCAGATTTTATAACATCATTGTTAATCATCAACATAAAAGTATCCAAAGTTCTTCTAATCAAAGAGGATCCCAAGGCTGCTCTTAACCGTGAGCTCGGCTGATATACCAGTTTTTAACACTCTGCAGAGGTTGTACACTTTACCCACAAGTCGTGATCCCTTTCTATCCTGGGTTGTACATACCCGATCTTCACTACCAAGGTGAATGGCTAGGGATACACTACGTAGCCTTTACAAAGACTCCCCTGGTGCATAGCTGCTCATTAGGTTTCGCCAGTCATACAAACGCAGTACACCCCAAGGTGGGTGACTAAGAAAACCAAATCGAAAGAACCTCTACACCCCAACCTTAGCAGAGCGAGCACTACGCCCCGACCCCCATTGACGGCCATCCGGCAAAGCCAACTACACCCCTAGATTCATCTAATTAATCAACTAAGGGCGTCCCATTCCACCCTCATGGTTGTACTGTTATCCCGGGTGGTCACTCCACAAACATGTCCTTACGGAGAGGTACTCAGGAAAAAGGCCTGAGCCCCCTTAGGTATCACAAGATCATCCACGTAATCAGGATAACAATATCGTATCATAAATGTTCACATCATGTTCATTGATTAAGTTAAGGCAATAGCAACATGCTAACCATGATAACCCAAAAAGGTAAACAAGGATAAGTGAATACAGACTAGTCAATCCTTAGGTTTCATAAAGTAATGCGGGACAGTGAATCATAAAGTATGTAGGACATAATAGGTCAGAGGACACTTGCCTTCACCAAGTTGTTGCTCAGGGAGGTCTCCAACAACACACTCAGGAACCTTGGACTGCTCGTTGTCTAAATAAAGCGAGCATGCATTCAATACATTTGGAAGGTACAAATGAACATCAAACCAAACATGTACAAACATTGGAACACATCTTAAAAAGACACAATACTACATAAGGGATAATGAATTCAGAGTATAACATAAACTATGGCATACATTAACTTTATTTGAAAATAGATTATTATTTCCCTAAGTGTTATTTACAAGTACATAATCATAGGTCAATTTATTTTATGGTGACCTAAAATTTAGAACAAAGATGAACTTATGTAATACATATTATTAATCTCACAAGCTTAAACAAGTTTAAATCTCTAATGTTCTCCTTTTATTTATTTTATTAAATAAATAAAACATACATCTACATTAGTTCATATTCAATCCTAAAAATTAGAGTGTGTAGTCAGTAAGTGAACCTATTTTATTTAAACAGAGAATAATTCTATGAACATTTTGCAATTTGTATCACTAAATTTGGAGTTCATATGCAAAAGTTATGAAATAAACAAGTTTGGGAATTCAAAATATGAAATTAGGGCCAATTCTGTGAATATTTAAAAGTCCAGGGCTAAATCTGCAAGAATACAGGGGCATGCACGCGAAAACCAGGGACGACGGGTTTATTTCCAACAAACCGAGGGTTTCTTTAAGAAAACTATCGCACGAAGGGGTATCGGGTGAATCTAACCGTTAGATCAGAAACCGACAGCCGAGATTAGATCTGCGGCCAAGGGCGCGCGCGCGCGAGCGGGCGAGCGCTGACAGGCGGGCCAGGGAGTGTCAGCGACAGAGGGGGAGAGCGCGCTGACCGAGCGGGCCTAGCGCCAGAGGGTTTGGGCGCTGACAGGCGGGCCAAGGAGTCAGGGCGCGTTTGAGTGAAGCGGTATCCACGATCCGGGTCGTTCGATCTGAATTGGACGGAGGGGACCAGACCGAGGGGGTTGAATGGTTGCGGGCGGCGCTGCTCCTCTCCGCGGCGGTGAGGTTGCCGGAGTTGAGGCAGGCGTGAGCTAGGGGGGTCCGGGGTCGCCGGAGTTGGGCAGAGAGAAAGAGGGCGCCATGGCGAACTCAATGGCGGGGAAGGGGCCATGAATCCACGGGCAGAGAGGGGAGAACGGCGGTGAGAAAGCCTCGGGCGGGCCGGAGTAACTCCGGTGAGCCATTCTGGCCACGGGGAGGGGACTTAAGGCGCGCTAAGGCTTGGGCTAGCTTCAGCAGAGGCAGGGGCGACACAGGGACCTGCTCCGGTGAACTAGACCGGGCTAAATCGGCCGGTCACCGCGCGAGCACGGTGGACCGCCGCGGCCGAGCACCGGCGAAGGTGAAATTGGCCGAACACAGGGCACAGCAGGGGAAATTGGGCGCGAGGACGAGTGTCTCACCTCGGGGCGGAGCTCGGGGAGGCTTGGAGCGGTCTCTGGCGAGCTGGATGGCTGGGAACGCGGGCGCGGGTCTCCAGCAGTGGCTGGCGGCGTGGGTAGAGCGCGAGAGAGGGTGCAGCTGAGCGAAATGAGGCGAGGGGTGTGCGCGGGGCACTGGTGGGGCTCTAAGAAGGGAGCTGGGCGCGTGGGCGGGCGTCATGGCCGAGAAATCCGGTGACGTGCGCGAGTGCGCACGTGCCGCTCCACGGCGAGCGCAGAAGGGGCAGAACTGACAGGGCAGGTCCACGGCGCAGAGAGAGAAGAAAGGGGTGCGCGGGGCAACCGCTCGGCGGTTGGCGATCCAGGCCCGCGAGATAGAGAGAGAGAGAGGGAGCGCGCGAGCGAAGGAAACTGGCGCTGACAGATCGGCCCCACTGGGCAGCGAGCGAGAGGGAGGGCGCGCGCGAGGGAGAATTGCCGCTGACAGGCGGGGTTCGCCTGTCAGGCGGCGCGGGCGCGCGGCCTGGCTGGGCTTAGTGGGCCGACTGGGCTGCTTTCCCTTTTTCTTTTTCTCTGGATTTACTAATTCCTTTTCTATTTCTTTTTCTATAGGGTTTTCAAATCCAAATTCAAACTATGTTTCAAATTCAAATAAATTCAAACTTGTGCAACACCTCAAATAATATTTTAAGCTCAGCATGATGCAACATGTCATGACCCATAAGGTTTTGGTAAAAATAAATAAATAATTAGCCTCCACTAGTTTAAGCTATTTCTAACCAAAAGGAAAAGAGAGAAAGAATCTAGAGAGAGAGAAAGCCTAGAGTGAGAAAAGGAAGAGTAACACATGATTTTGAGTGATAATTAGAAAGAAATTTTATACCCCCAAAATCAGGGTGTTACAGACCTATCCCCCTTAAAAGAATCTCGCCCTCAAGAATCAGGGCTGGCTAGAAAAGAACTCAGGGTACTTGGCTTTCAATTCATCCTCTCTTTCCCAGGTTGCTTCTTCTTCTAAGTGGTGACCCCATTTGACTTTGCACATCCTGACGATACTTCTCCGAGTGACCCAATCTGCTGTCTCCAGTATTTGAGTTGGCTTATCAGTATAAGTCAGATCTTTTTGAACTTCAAGATCCTCTGCTGGCAACTGCTCTTCTGGCACTCTTAAGCATTTCTTCAACTGAGACACATGGACCACATCGTGCACAGCTGACAGGTTCTCCGGTAAGCTGAGTTGATAAGCCACTTCTCCACGTCTTGCTTGAATATGATATGGCCCAATATATCGGGGTGCTAGCTTGCCTTTGACTCCAAACCTTTTGGTTCCTCTGATGAGTGACACTTTTAAGTAGACATAGTCTCCTACTTCGAAACTGAGTTCCCTATGGCATGCCTCCGTACGGCGGCCCCCGACGCCTCCGGCCCCGCCTCAGCTCCCCCCTACGGGGACCCCCACCACGACACCCTGGTCCCCATTCGCTGGAGGCTGGGACCCAGCCTCTCTCGCCACCGCTTACAACACTATGGCTTTGGCTCCACCACCCTCTGACTGGGTCATCAACTCCGGTGCAACCTACCACACCACCCCCACCACAGGCATGCTATCTCGCTCACACCCTACATCGATCGTCGTTGGAAACGGTTCCACTCTTCCAGTCACCTCAGTAGGTGCCTCGTTACTCCCCGGACCGTTCTATCTCAATGGCATTCTCGTAGCCCCTCACATTACCCACAATCTCCTTTCTATCCATCGGTTCACCACCGATAATTCTTGTTCTATTGAGTTTGACCCTTCTGGTTTTTCTGTGAAGGATCTGGCCACCAGGACCCCACTCGCCCGATGTGACAGCGTCGGGCCCCTCTACACGCTCCGGCCTTCTTCCACCGGCGCGTCTCCACCTCCCGTCCTGGTCTCCACCACCACCTCCATCACTTGGCATCGTCGTCTCGGCCACCTAGGACCTGACATCATGACCAAGCTTTCCAGCACTTTAGATCCTTGTATTAGGGGACATTTTGAGGGCCTCTGTCATGCTTGTTAGCTTGGCTGACATACTCGTCTCCCTTTTTCTACATCTTCTTCTAGGGCTGAGCAAGCTTTTGAACTGGTTCATTGTGATCTATGGTCCTCCCCTGTACTCAATCTCTCTGATACAAATACTATTTAGTAATTTTGGATGATTTTCCCATTTTCTATGGACTTTTCCTCTTCGATTGAAGTCTGTCACTTTTACCACCCTCACTCACTTCTTTGCCTGGGTCTCCACCTAGTTCCGTCGCCCAGTCCGTGCACTACAGTGTGATAACGACCGCGAGTTCGATAACCACGCCGCTCGATCATTCTGTAACACCCCAGGTGTTACCCAAGGCCCTGGCTCAATATATGCACCTATGGCTTGTTATCACATGTGGGTAAGTGGGGAGAAGGGGCACAAAAACATTAGAAACCATGGCTTAATTAAGTAATAATCATGATAGAAGGGATACCCTAGCTTTTCATGTATCTTCACCTTGGAAAAAAATGTTCAAACCCTAGCACCCCCTCTTGATCCATTAGACCCCAAGCATTGGATTAGTGGGAAAACTATGTAAATGACCATTTCATGACTTAAACCTTATACCAAAGTTGAAGTACATTTATATATCTACAAGAAATAGTAAGGGAATTATTCCAAAAAGGTCCTACAAAACCCCCAAATTCAGCCCCCAAGTGGAGAGCACTATAGAGTAACCCACATTTTCTCTAAGTCAAAAATCAGCCCACTTCCAAAGATTAGAGATGTTCACCTAGTTGCTGGCGCCAAATCCATAAGGTCCAATTGACAAAAAGGAGCCAAATTACCCAGTGCACACCCCTGAAAAATTTGAAACCAAACCAGAACAGTGCCGACACCCCTGACTTGGCGCCACCATATCTCCCAAACCAGACCCAATCTTCCCTTGGAACTCACATGAACTAGGTAGCCCTAGGTACAAAGAACAGATCTCACAAAAGTCTTATGGCAAGATTCGCACGTTTGGCTGCTCAGCAAGGGCTAGAACTTGGGCAGAAAGAAATGGTCACGTGTTCGACGCGCCCTGGCAACACTAGAGCACGCCCCGACGCTTGTCCCCGCGCGCGTCGCGCCACGCTAGACCCCGCGCCTATAAAGCCGACCCCGGCCTTGACCGTACATCCACGCTTGCTCTCAACCGCGCCCAAGCGCAAGTTCACCGGCGATCGCTCTGCGCCCGGCGTGCCAGCGGCCGCCCGAGCCCCGACCGTCGTGGACCAGCTACTCCAGCCCTCCTCCAACCCAACCAATCCCTTGGCTAGCCTCCCTAGAGCTCAGTGAAGCTCCCCGTGCCCTTGGACCGAACACCACTTCACCGGAGGTGCCAGATTGACGTCGCCGGACTTCGCCCGACCACCGGCGCGCGTAGACCGAGCTACACGGTGAGCCGCTCTTCGATTCCTTGCGCTTACAACACTAGTGACCTCCAGTGAAGCCTCCCGTGCGGTTTAATTGAACTCTACTGCCGTGAGCAGACCAGAGCACTCATCGCCGACGAGCCCGACCGCCTGCGCATGCGGTCAACCCTACTCCATCCATCACCGCTGGCAATTCACCCCTCGGCGTGACCGCCAGAAGCCCCCGGACCTCACCCGACCCTCCACCAGACTTCTCCTACCGCCGATAAGCCGCACCACCACTTTTTCTCTCTGCGGCTAATGTTCTGATGAGGAGGGAGCTCGGGTTAAGAGGAGGAAAATCTAGGGGGGTATTCGCGAAGTCAGTGACTCAGTTAAACAGTTCCACAGGGGTATGGTTTGAACAATTTAGTTAAGGAAGAACCCAGGGACCCCGGTGCAAAGCTGTTTTTATTAAACATTTAGATTTATTCTTTTTTAAATAGGTAGTAGGCTTAGAAAATTCAGAACTTGAATTGTAGTCAGCCAAATTTGGTCAAACAAAATTTTCTAGCACCTACATTTCATGATCTATCCAGCAAAAATGATAAACACCCTGGTTCCTGTAACCCTTTTTATAGTTTGGATTTATTTAAGTAAATGGCCCAAACCTTGATAACCAAAGGAAAAATAAAAATACTTTTAGACTAGGGCTGGGAAAATTTGGAGACATACTTAACTGGTAACTACACTGTTTAAAAATATTAAACTCCCCAGTATAATAGGTTAAGGAAAGATTACCCATAAAAACTTGTATTGGCCCAAACCTTAAGAAAATGAAAAAGGGAATTTAAAATGAGAACCATAGGGCAACCATATTTTTCCTAGCTTGCGTAGGTAATGTAGTTCATAAGAAAAAAATTGTTGAACCCTCACTTAGTACAAAGAAAATGCACCACTTGTTATTTCATAAAAACAAGGGGAACTTAGAAAAATCCTAGAAAAATAACCCTAAGGAGGAACCACCCCAACCTTAGGAATAACTACTATTATGCTAGTATAAATCTAGGAAAAATACAAGTTCTGTTGTTTGATATTTTTCAAATGACAAGTTAGTTATAAATGCATCTTGGGCATTAAACCTTAGAAAATCACAACTAAATAACCATTAAGTCACCTTCTGTGATTTTTGGCACAGAAGCATGTTATTACCCATAGATACCACCAAAAATAACTTTTAGTGCAGGACCCCCACCTAAATCAGAGTTGTAGTACAAAGTGACCACCTACCCTCACTTTTGTTATTTTTGCCTAGAGTATATCCTCATTATTCTTAACCTCAAATTTGTAGCATAAACTACAGTGACCAATGTTAACCCACTGTAACTTTTGCAACATTTTTGGAAATTTCTAAATCATTAGGGTAGTTCAAGCTCACTTTAAAACCATAAATAGAAAATAAAAAGGGGAATTGTGGAAGGAATTAATATTCCATAACTAGATCTCTCTAAGTGTCCACTAAAACTTTAATGAGATGATTAGATTCTTAATTCCACTCAAGACCCTTAAATAGGTAAGTATAAAACACTAAGAACCTCGTACGATAAAGGAACCTTAGTTTAACCACTGCCTTAACAATGCTTCACCATATATCGTGTTTACTAAATTTGCATATCATTAACATACATGTATCTTATTCATTGCATTCGATAGAGTGTAACCTCGCTAACGGAGAGTACGTCCTCATTCCAAAGCAAGGAGTTGCTCAGGAACGAGTCCAGGAGCCAGCACCAGAGCCTACCACTGAGGATCTTCCTGCCCTAGCTTTTGAAGGTAAGCCCCGGTTTTATGCATGACCGTTTATATATGTTATTTTACTACACTTAATGTTTGTAGGCTTGTACTGTGCACTTAAGTGTAGGAGTTGTCTGAAACCCTAGTTGCATGAACTCATGATTCCTTTGAGATAGATACTAGTATGCTAGGTCGAGTAGCTGCTTTGCTAAATTAGGGATCTCGGTAGAAGTCGAGTGATTTTTCTAGCACTCGCGCGAGGTTAGGATTTGGTTGTATCCATTTTGATAACGAAATGATGATGGTCTATGGACTCGGATCCATAGGGATGCGTTGTCTACGAGACGAAATTGGAATAAGGATTAAGGTGTAGTACCTGTGTCAAGCGTTTGAACGTACTAAACACATGTCGAGAAATATGGTAAATCGATAAGTCTAGTACCTGAGTGAACCTGCCTGCAGATTGCCCTCCTCACGCGATCTGAGACGTGGTCTCCCATTCCAGTTATGGTGGGTACAAGTGCGGTCACTGCACGACGACAGTCAGGGTCAGTGAGGCATTGTACACCAAGGCGGTGAGCCCCTTTCAATGGGGACGGTTGATGTGTGTGGGGACGGAGTGCCTCGCCACGTCGTGTGTTTAGGTTTACCTTGCAAGGTTAAAAACTCCATTCGAATTGTCTGCTTCTCGTAGCTAATGAGACTGTTTGATCCCTTGTACTGCATTGAGTAATAAGCGGAAATGAGATGACTGGCACAAGATGTTGATTGTTATAATGCTTGCTACCATGTATGGATAGCTAGGTACTCATTTAGTTTAAAGTATTACTCTAGAACTTGAAAAGATAAAACTTGATTTTAGACTTAGCTAGTGCTTTTGGCAAACCAAACCCGTCAGCCAAATAGCTGCATGTCTAGAGGTAGAGGAGTAGACTCCTCACACCGGCTAAGTCTAGCTGAGTATTAGTATACTCAGCCTTGCTTGTGGCATAATTTTTTACAGGTTCTCTGGAGGATATGGTTGCTGGAGTGACTTGGCCGTCCACCTTGCCACCGGGTTGGACAGTCGAGTGGGACCCTACCTCAGCAGAAGAGGAGCATGAGGAGTGATGGGCCAGGCTTCCCCATCCTCCCTTTCTTTACCGTTAGTTAATTTCTGCTGCATCGAGAACCATGGTTACTTCTTTTGCAAAACTCCGATGATGATGTAATAACATTAAGTACTTCTTTAATTTATGGTTTTATGCTTTATTGTATTGTCTCTGTGCCTCACCTTCGAGTGAGTATGTGGTACTTGATCCTGTTAGTGGCCTTGTCGGACTTGATCTGAGGGCTTTATTCCTATTTAAGAGTGGTCTAGCCTTTAAGGCGGGACTTAGGCACTTAAGTTGGAATAAATCGGGCGGTTCCGCCACAGCTGGTATCGGAGCTTGTACCACCCCAGAGAAATCAATAAATCATAATTACCAACCTTTTCAAAAGTAAAACTTGCTTAGAAACCAAGTTGGATAGCTGTCAGGACAATAAGGATACACCTAGGACATGGAGCTTTAGGATACTAGATGGGTAGCTAGGTGGCCAATTGAATATGCCGTACAGGCTACTACGATATAGATGGGGGATTTCTGTACCCCTATGCTTGATGTGAGTACGCTTAGGACGAGCATGCATGCTTCATTTTTCTATCCTCTTAGTGAAAATGTCAGTATGGATAGGGAGCTACATAAATAAAGAGTCAACCATAATAAGATTTAAAAATCTATATCGAAGATCTCAACTTAACCCTACAAAAGCCAAGTCCTCAGAAAATTTTCTAGTCTTTTGCACCGGCTCCTTTTATTTTTGGTTCTTTTCGCTTACACTTGCCCTTGCACAAATGACTTGCCACACGGACAGTCTCGCGCGAGAGGGTTTTCCCCTCATCTTGTGGGAGGTATTGTAGGGAGCAGGTTATACCACGCCTCCCTAGTACGAGGTGCAGTTGTTCGAGGAGCACCGGGTACCTCGATGTAGGGTGAGGATGACTTTGGAGCCTCATCCCCTACAGCCAGGGTGGCGTTCACTAGACTCGGAGTCTTTCGGTTTCTAGGCCGATGACACTATAGAGGCCACGACTCTGCACGTACTTACGACCTTCTGTGGATTTCACCCCTTGGAGATGTTAACCCACCCCATTGGCTTGTTCCCCGCTGAGAAGGAGGACGACCCGATGTGGAAGGACAGGGTTGAGCACGCCAAGGATGTGTGGGCTCTCTACCCCGGACACACCGCTCACCTGACGGTTCGGTGCATGAGTGCCCTGTCTCGTCTACAGGCCTTACGAGGTGAGGCGATGTCCTAGCTTATGGGCCTGGTGGAGTCTACCAAGATCACCCTTGATAACAGGGAGGACCTTGTAGTAGACTTGCCCACTAAGCTAGTGGAGAAGGATCTTCAAGTGGAACAGATGGCCAACCACATACAAGAGCTCGAGGATCAGGTGGAAGCCAGGGAGAACACTATTGAGGTTCTGGAAGACCAGCTCTAGAACACCCAACAGCAGCTCAAGGAGGCCAACCAGCACTTAGACCTGCACCATCAGGAGATTGAGGACATGGAGGCAGAAGGGGCCGATGAGGACGTAGATATCGAGGGAGGAGAGGAGCCAGAGCCTGCGTCTAGTTTGGACACTGCTGGCTCAGGAAGACCACCTTCCCTCGAGTCTAGCGTTGCCTCGTTTGCTCGTTAGATTTTAGGGTTAGGGTAGAAGTATTCAGCAGTAGCTTTCCTCGAAACTAGCTTAGCTTTTGCACATTGGATGTACTAGGCTAGAAATTTGAGTCTTTTGGGCCTGCTGTATCCAAGTGGAAACTCTTTTGGCAAGATGAATGGTTTTAAGTTTCTTTAAATTCATGAATCAAATTTTATCCTGTTGGTACCCGTTATGAAAAGCGAGGCAAACTTGGACTATTGCAAACCTCGCTGTTTAAGTTATTTTATCATATGCGATCATGGATTTTAAGTATGACAATAGAACCTCCTAAATTTCAGATGGCAGGAAGAGCGCGCCGTGGACAGAACGAGCACATTCCTCCACCGCCGCCGTAGCCTCCTACCATGCAGGAGCTGATGGCTCAGCAGAACGAGATTCTATGGCAGCTTGCCCAGCGTCAGCCACCGCCTCAGCACTGTGGGGGTGGTGATCACCACCAACGTGCCCTGGCAGCGGCCACCTACCAGGAGTTTCTCAGTACTCAGCCGCTGTTGTTCACCAGGGCAAAAGATCCGCTTGATGCTGATGTCTGGCTCAGGGTGGTGGAATCAAAGTTCCCACTGCTTAATGGAGAGTGCTCAGAGTGCTTAGATGCATCCAAGGTCCGTTTCGCCGCCCAACAGCTTCGTGGGCCTGCTAGGACATGGTGGGACCATTTCCTCGCCATGCAGCTGGCCGACCACGTGGTTGAGTGGGGAGAGTTCAAGACGGCATTCAGAGGGCATCACATACCAGCAGGCATCATGGACCGCAAGCTCAATGAGTTTCTGGCACTCACTTAGGGGAGTCATACTGTGTTGCAGTACGCCTAAGCTTTCAATGATCTGTGTCAGTATGCAGGCTACCATGCTGACACCAATGAGAAGAAGAGAGACAGGTTCAGGAGGGGCCTCAACACTAAGCTCCACGACCGTCTCAACACAGTCAGGGCCCACAACTACAACGAGTTGGTCAATTTGGCCATCTCTCAGGAAGATTGCATCACAGCTCGACAGGCCGAGAAGAAGATGAAGATCCCTATGGTAGGGCCAGCAGCACAGCCTCATCGCTTCAGGATTGTGTCCGACACTCAGAGAAGAGGACCTCAGCAGCAGCAGGGGCGATGGGTGATCCGGCCAGAGCAGCAGCAGCAGGCACCCAACCGCTCTCAACCCACAGCTCAGAGGAACAACAATCAGCAGCAGCTGCAACAACAACAGTACCGCCAGGGCAATGACAACAGATGCTTCACCTGTGGTAACTGTGACACCCCAGTGTCACTCAGGGTTTTTCTCAAAAAACCAAACCAAGAACCATCATTATATGTGAACCAAAGTAAGCATGAGCAACAAAACAATTTAAGTAAGAAAGAATTCACCAAGTATATACTTAAAAAGTGTCATGATCAAAGCAATTGAGTCTTTTAAAAGATAAGATTGTGCAACCCTAATTGAAAACCCTAAATGAGCCCCATGGGCAAAATTCAAGAAAGTAAGAAAAAGGGAGTGAAAAGTTTAAAATTTTGAGTTGAGCCAATTATATAAGTTAAAGTATGTTTATTAAGCAACAAGAAAGATTGAGAAGGCTTAGCCAAAATAATTCAATTAAATCCCCAAAACAGCCCTTGATCTATGAACCCTTGGGAAATTCAGATTTCTGAATTTCTGAATTTCAGACCTCTTTCCAAAGATCATCTGTGTTCTCTGCTTTTCAAAACTCAAAGCCAGAAGATCCAAATATCAAAGTCGTGCCAAATTACCTTGAACACATTCTGGGAAAGTTTGAACTCAAACCAAATTCGTTTGGCACGATTTTGGCGCAGCTTAACCTCGGGACCAGGCATTCTGACACTGGCACCTTGGTGACGCTACAACTCCCTGTCCCTAGCCTAAAACCGCACGTCGTCCATACACAAAAGACAAAGCTTGGTCTGGTAAACAAATCCCTTGCAGTGATCTTGCCCAAATTCGCGAAGATTTGCTCCCAATCGGCGCTTGAACAGGGGCAGAGGCAACGGGAACACATGTTCGACCGTGGCTGACACCCCGGTTCACGCCCGTTCGCGCACCGCGCCTTCCCAGTGCACGCCCGCGCGCACTCGCCGGTCCACGACCGCCCGTGCACCGCGCCGTGCCTATAAAGCCTCCCCAGGCGCACCTCACTTCGCCCCGCACTCACCCTCACCGGCCAACCACTTTCCCTTAGCTCCGGCGAGCTCAATTCCGCCCGCCATTGCCGCCAGAGCTTCGGCCACCGTGGCCAGCCCACCCCAGCCATCCTCCGGGCAAGCCAGTGCTTCGGCTAGCACCGCCAGTAGCCCGTGAAGCTTGCCAAGCCCTCGGACCCGGCCGGACTTCACTGGAGGCCCGAGATTGACTTCACCGGACTTCGGTCTTCCGCCGCCGCGCGTGGACCGAGCTATCCAGTGAGTCTCCGCCCAATTCCTTGCGCTCATGTCTTCTCTGGCACCCCGTGGTCCTCCCTGACCCATTTGATTGAACTATCTCGCCGTGACCAGGCCGGTCTCCTCGCCGCCGACGAGCATCCCCGCCTGCGCGCGTGGACCGACCGACTCCGGCCATCTCCGACGACGTTCCGCACACCGTTGTGATCCCCGAGACCTCCCCTTCATCCTCGACCACTTCACCGGAACAGTCTCGCCGCCGGTAAGCCCCTCCGCCCTTTTCTCCGCCGCGGCTACTGTTTAAGGTAGAAGAAGGACCTCGGGTTAGGTTCTGTAGAACCCGAGGGGTTTTCTGTAATGTCAGAGACTCATGTGAATAGTAGCCCGAGGACTGATTCGCGAAGAAACTTAGAAAACCCGCCAGGGACCCCAGTGCAAATTGGATTTTCATTTAATCAATTCTGTTATTCTTTTTTAAAATAACCAGAGAACTTGTAAAATTCATAACTTGATGAATTCCTAATCAAAAGATGTCAAACCAATTTTGCTAGCTCCTGTATATTATAATCTATCATTTAAAAATAGTAGACCCTATACTTTCTGTTCAAAATTTTAGAGTTTAAAATTAAAAACAGAAACCCACTAAACCTTATTTAATCAAGGAAAATTAGTTTTTCTTCTGTACTAGACTTAAGAAAATTTGTGGGTATTCAAACCTCTTGTAGACACTGTTTAAAAATAGTAGGAACCCCAGCATTAGAAATTATGATGTAGTTTCTCATTTAAATATGTTTTGTCCAAAACTTAGAGAAAATCAGAAAGATATTAGAAATTATTGAACAGTGATTAATATTATTTTTCCTAGTTTACTTATGTAACAGAGAACTTAGGAAAAATGCAGAGACCATTAATTTGGACCAGTTCTAAATTAAAATGATTTGTTTAGCCTAAATAAGACTGAAAATCAATTATTAAAGAGGCAAAACTATAACCAAAATGCTTAACAAAAATCCAGTGAACTTATAACCACCAGAGCCCCACTACAAAAATACAAAGCACCTCAGTCCAACTTTTTAAGTAAGGGAAATAAATACAAAGTGATAATAAGGCATTTTCCAACTAAATCATGAACTACCCCAAATAATGTGATAATGGGCAACCAAAAATTAACTAAGTCCATGATGAGGTAAACTACCAGAGAAAAATGCAAACCCATGAAAAAGAAGCAAACTCTTACCAATTGCTAATGATTTAAGAGAAGGCCATTTAATTCAAATAATGCATACCACCCCTTCCCTTAAGCAAAAAGATGCCAAACTTCAGAATGATTGCTCTTGCACAAAATGATAACCAAGAAAAATAAGAACTCTGTTGTTTGATGTTTTTCCAATATAGTGGTAGTAGAAAGCACCCATTTGGCTAGAAACTTGAGAAAACCATAAAAAAATAATTAAGAAGTATTAATGACTAGAAATTTGTACCAAGTCATGTTATAACACCTAAAAGCCAGCAAAAATAAGTCCTGAAGAATTACCCACTGTTAAATAGTAGTTGTAGTTCAAAGCACCCCTTCTACCCTAGAATTTAATAATTTTGTACAGAGAAAACTATTCACTTGCTGATCCCCAAATTTTGAAACAGAGAAACATACACCAGTAGCAAGCCACTGTAATTTTTGCAGAAGTTTTAGAATTTTATAAAAGCAACTCGTAGTTCAAACCTACTCCAAAACATTAAAGAGAATAAAAGAAAAGGAAAGAAGAAATAAACCCCACCTCAATAAGTCTAACTTGAGCACTTATCATATATCCCTAAGACTTAAAAGGAATTCAGTGGAACCTCAAAAATTAAACCTACCACTTACCTTAGCTAAATTTGAACCAGTTTACCAAGTATACCACCCAAGGGTCTTGCATAAGTAAAGCTAACTTTGTTTAACTCAAGAAAGATCATACACCTTTTAAGTTGTGATTTCTAAAAGCACATATCATATCATGCATATATCTTACGCATTGCATTCATTAGATTGTAATCTTGCCGACGGAGAGTACGTGCTCATCCCCGAGCAAGGACCTGTCCAAGAGGAGGACCAGGAGCAGGCTTCAGAGGCTGCTATCGAGGATCTCCCCGCAGCCCCAGCAATTGAAGGCAAGCCCCGGTTTTATGCATAACCTATTAATTATGCTATTTTACTACACTTAATGCTTGTAGGATTGCAATGTGCACTTAAGTGTAGGAGTTGCTTGAAACCTCTAGTTGCATGAACTTAGGACTCCTTTTTGAGATGAATACTAGCATACTAGGTCGAGTAGCTGCTTGCTAATCAGGATCTCGGTAGAAGTCGAGTGATTTTTCTAGCACTCGCGCGAGGTCAGGAATTGATTGTATTCATCTTGATAATGGGATATATGTTGGTCTATGGACTTGGATCCAGGGAGGATGCCTTGTCTATGAGACGGGAAAATGAATTAAGGATTAATGTGTGGATACCTGAGTCAAGCTTTTGAACGTACTAAGCACATGCCGGGAAATATGGTAACCGGTAAACCTAGTACCTGAGTGAAGCCGGGCGCGGACTTTATCCCTCATGCGACCTGAGACTGGGTCTCCCATGCTAGCTATGGTGGGTACAAGTGCGGTCACTGCACGGCGGCAGCCGGGGTCAGTGGAGCATTGTATGCCAAGGCGGTGAGGCCTGGACGCGAACGGGAAATCGATGGGGATGGTTGTCATGTGTGGGGTCGGAGTACCCTGACATGCCGTGTGTTTAGGTTTACCTTGCAAGGTTAAAACTCGATTCGAATCGTCTGCTTCTCGCTGCTAATGAGACTGCTTGATTCCTTGTACTGCATCGAGTAAGAAGTGAAATGAGGTTACATGAGATAACTTGTTGATTGAACTAATTGATTGTTACCATGTATGCTTAGAAGGAGCAAATCTAGCTAAGTTAATGATGATCAAATTTGAAAAGCTAAAAATTGATTTTTAGTAACAGCTAGTGCTTTTGGCAAACCAAACCCCTCAGCCAAACAGCTGCATAGTCTAGAGGTAGAGGAGTAGACTCCTCACACCGGGTAAGTCTAGCTGAGTATTAGTATACTCAGCCTTGCTTGTGGCACCCTTTTTGCAGGTACCATGCAGGAATTGGTTGATGGTGTGACTTGGCCTACCACCCTGCCACCGGGTTGGACGGTCGAGTGGGATGTTGCTCCGGCAGGAGAGGAGCATGAGGAGTAGTGGGCTAGGCCTTGTCCATTTCCTCATTACCGACGACATCGATTATCCGCTGCACTTTACTTTATGAACTTTATTGCTACTCAAGAACTCCGATTTATGTAATAATTCAGTATGTAATTTGAGGTTTCCTGTTTTATTGTATTTCTTCTGTGACTCACCTTCGAGTGAGATTGTGGGATTTGATCCTGGTTAAGTGGCTCTATCAGACTAGATCTGAAGGACTGACGGGTTATTCCGATTTAAGTGTGTTACGGCCCCTGGGGCGTGACATGGGCACTTAAGCTGGAATAATTCGGGTGGTTCTGCCACAGCTGGTATCGGAGCAAATTCCACCACAGAGAAGGACAATAAACCATGAATACCAATTTTCAAAACCTAAAACTTGCTTAGAAACTGCTATAGATCGTCAGGACTAGACCGTTAGACCTATGACGAAAGGCCTTAGGCATAGAGGGAAATAGGTGGCTAATTAATTAGGCCCCGTGGGCCAATACTTATATTAAGGATGCCCTAAAAAGGCACCCTATTTTCTTTTTGAGAGGCAACGTTTCTTCCAGCATGCATGCATTATAAAACATAAAGAGGAATTAAAATTTGAGCTAACCCTTTTTTTTTCTCTTTAAAACCATTCGGGCTCCCTTCTTCTTTTTCCTTCCACCATAATCTTTATCTTTGATTCCCTTCCGCAGATGAATTCACCCACCCCCGCCATTGGAGGAGACTCTCGTTTCAGTTCTGACTTCCTTTCTCGCGATGGCTTTCCTTCCATCTTGTGGGAAGTGCTTAACTCCGCTGGTTACCCTACGCCCCCTTTGTACACGGTGCAGTTGTATGAGGAGCATCGGGTACCTCGTTGTCGGGTCTGGCTGACTTTGGAGGCTCATCCCCTTCAGCCGGGTTGGCATTCTCTTGACTCTGAGACGATTGGACTCAGGACGGACGACACCGTTGAGGTAGCAGCCATGAAAGCTCTGACGACTTTCTGTGGCTACCATCCCCTGGAGATGGTGATGCACCCCTTGGGACTCTTCCCTGCTGAGAAGAAGGACGATCCCATGTGGTGTAACCGCGTGAGCCATGTGAAGGATGTGTGGGCAATGTATCCTGACTTGGTTGGGAGGGTCACCGTTCAGTGCATGAGTGCGCTGTACCGCCTTCAGGCCCTTCAGAGCGATGCTATGACACATCTTGCTAACACCGCTCAGACTGCCAAGCTCACTCTCGACAGTCGGGAAGATTTTGTGGTCGACCTATCCACAGAGTTGGTGGAGAAGGATCTGCAGGTGGAGAGGCTGCGCCAGCGTATCGCTACCTTGGAGCAGCAAGTGGAGATCCGAGACAACACTATTGATGTCTTGGAGAACCAGCTTCACGATGTGCAGAGGGAACTCGAGGAAGCAAATGACCACTTGGACATGCACCACCTAGAGATGGAGGCCAATGAAGCAGGAAGCGAGGGAGAAGAGGCTCCCAAGGAGCTAGGACCAGCCCCTGGTGCCAATGGGACTACCTCCGCGATGCCTCCTTCACCCGCATCCAGTGTCGCTTCCACCGCTCAGGGTTGAGCAGTCGCTTCGACACTTTTGGGCGGATAGAAACCTATGCGAGCTTAGTTGATGTCAGATTTTGGACTAGGCTTATGGGTACTTTCCCCTGATTGATGTAGCCCTGTAAACTTTTGAAATCTGTGGGATCTTTGTCACCATGTTATCTTCATTTCGAACCTAATATTATGATTATGGCATTTTTTTCCCATATGAAATGATATCTTGCCGTTCGAAACTGTGAGTTGGGATAACAATGGCGACAATCTCTGTTTTCAGATGGCAGCTAGGCAGCGTCGCGGGCAGAACGAGCAAGTTCCCCCGCCACCTCCTCCAGCTCCCACAGTGCAGGAGCTGATGGCCCAGCAGAATGAGATTCTGCGACAGCTCTTGCAGCGCCAGCCCCACCCCCAGCAGCATGGTGGAGGCCAGCATCAGCGACCTCCGGCTATGGCAACATACCAGGAGTTTCTGAGCACGCAGCCGCCTTTGTTCACCAAGGCAGAGGATCCGTTGGACGCCGACGTGTGGCTTTGCGTCGTCGAGTCCAAGTTTCCCCTCCTCACGGGAGACTGCCCTGATGCTACCAAGACCCGCTTCGCCGCGCAGCAGCTTCGCGGATCTGCTCGGACTTGGTGGGATCACTTCTGTGCTATGCTCCCCGCTGATCGTGAGGTATCTTGGGAGGAATTCAAGACTGCCTTCAGAGGACATCACATTCCAGCTGGCATTCTTGATCGGAAGTTGAATGAATTTCTGGCCCTCAATCAAGGAACCCGCACGGTACTGCAGTATGCGCAAGCCTTCAACGACTTATGCCAGTATGCAGGGTATCATGCTGATTCTGATGAGAAGAAGAGGGATCGCTTCCGCAGGGGTCTCAATACCAAGCTGCGGGAACGACTCAACACTGTCCGGGCTGATAGCTTCAATGAGTTGGTCAACATGGCCATCTCTCAGGAGGATTGCATTGTTGCTCACCGGGCAGAGAAGAAGAGAAAGGCACCAATGGCATCACCATCCGTTCAGGCTCAGAGGTTCCGGATTGTTTCCCACAATCAGAGCAGGGGTTTTCAGCAGCAGGCAGGCAGATGGGTGATCAGGCCACCTCAGCAGCAGCAGCAGCCGGCACCCAATCGCTACCCAGCTCCCGCCCAAAGGAACAATCAGCCTCCGCAGCAGCAGCAGTTCCGCCAGGGCAATGGGAACAAGTGTTTCACTTGTGGCAATGTGGGCCACTATGCCAAGAATTGTCCCAGGAACCAGCAGAAGCAGATGCCAGCACCGAATCAAGACAAGGGAAGAAAGCAGAAGGTGCAAGTCAGGCAAGGGAAGCTCAACTTCACTGCTCTTGAGGAAGTGCCAGAAGGAGCTCCTATCATGACTGGTATCTTTTCAGTTTATAATCAACCTGCTTTAATTCTGTTTGATTCTAGTGCATCTCATAGTTTCATTAGCCAAAAGTTCAGTGCTAAATGCAAACTGCCATTCTCTCACTCAAAAGGGTCATTCATGATAGTCACACCTGGGGGTAAAATTGCAACTAATCAATTAAACCGAAGTGTGCCTATTCAACTGGGAAGCCACATTGTCAAAACCACTCTTCTTGTGTTGGGATTGGAAAATGTGGATATTATTCTAGGGGCAAATTGGATGACCTTGCACCAAGTTGTGCTTGATGTAGCCAGTTGTACCGTGGAAGTTAATTCCCCTTTCTGCGGGAATTTCACTTTGATTTTGCCTAGTCAGGGTTCTACTCAGTCGTGTGCTTTCTCTATGACGGAGTTACCCCTGAAGAAGATCCCAGTGGTCTGTGAGTATGCAGATGTCTTTCCTGATGAATTGCCAGGAATGCCACCGGACCGGGATATTGAATTCGCCATCGAGTTGCAACCGGGAACGGCCCCAATTTCCAAGAGGCCCTACCGAATGCCACCCGCTAAATTGGCAGAGTTGAAGAAGCAATTGCAAGAGTTGCTAGATAAGGGTTTTATTCGCCCAAGCACTTCGCCTTGGGGATGTCCAACACTGTTTGTGAAGAAGAAGGATGAAAGCTTGAGGCTGTGTATAGATTACCGCCCTCTTAATGCGGTAACCATCAAGAACAAGTATCCTTTGCCTCGTATTGATGTTCTCTTTGACCAGTTGGTCGGAGCCAAGGTGTTTTCCAAGATAGACCTTCGCTCTGGCTACCATCAGATCAAAATACGAGCGAGTGATATTCCGAAGACGACATTCTCAACCAGATATGGGCTATATGAATTCTTGGTGATGTCATTTGGGCTGACAAATGCACCAGCATATTTCATGTATCTGATGAATTCTGTTTTTATGCCGGAATTGGACAAGTTCGTGGTGGTCTTCATCGATGATATTCTGGTGTACTCAAAGAACGAAGAAGAACATGCCGGGCATTTGCATGTAGTGCTTCAACGTCTGCGAGAGCACCACCTTTATGCCAAGTTATCCAAGTGTGATTTTTGGCTAAAGGAAATCAAATTCTTGGGTCACACTATCTCTCAAGCTGGAATAGCTGTTGATCCTGATAAAGTGCAAGAGGTGATGAACTGGAAGCCACCAACAACTGTTCGCCAGATTCGGAGTTTTCTGGGATTAGCTGGTTATTACTGAAGATTTATTCCGGACTTCTCTCGAATTGCGAAGCCTATTACTGAGTTGCTGAAGAAAGAAGTCAAATTTGTGTGGAGTCAGAAGTGCGAAGATGCCTTCCATGCATTAAGGCAGCATCTGACCACAGCACCAGTATTGGCGCAACCCGACAACAGCAAACCTTTTGATGTATATTGTGATGCCTCGGGCATCGGGCTAGGTTGTGTCTTGATGCAAGACAACCGAGTCATTGCTTATGCTTCAAGAGCACTCAGGCCTCATGAGCAAAATTATCCCACTCATGACCTTGAGTTAGCAGCAGTGGTTCATGCATTGAAGATGTGGAGGCACTATCTAATGGGAACCCACTGCAACATCTTCACTGATCATAAGAGCCTTAAGTACATTTTTACTCAGGCTGATCTTACATGAGGCAGAGAAGATGGCTAGAGCTGATCAAGGATTATGACCTGGAGGTACATTATCACCCAGGGAAGGCTAATGTGGTAGCTGATGCCTTGAGTCGGAAGTTGCAATGCAATTGTGTTCTGATGGATTCTCGCATTAACACCTTGTGTGATGAGTTGAGCAAGATGCTAATTGAAGTGATTCCTTCTGGTTCTTTGTCTCACATTTCTGTTGAGCCAGCTTTGCAAGACCAGATTATCATGGCCCAACTCAGTGACAAGGGAGTGCAGATTATCAAGAAGAATCTCCATCAGAAGGTTGAGAAGTATAATTGTTTCCGCCAGGATGAGAAGGGTGTGTTATGGTTCAAAAGCAGATTGGTAATTCCTAAAAACCAGGATCTCAAGAGGAAAATTTTGGATGAAGCTCATCTCTCCAAATTCTCTATGCATCCGGGAAGCACCAAGATGTACCATGATTTGAAGCCTTTGTACTGGTGGACCAGAATGAAGAGGGAGATCGCCAAGTATGTATCAGAATGTGACACCTGTCAGAGGATAAAGGCAAGCCACTTGAAGTCAGCTGGAGCTTTGCAACCACTATCCGTACCTTCGTGGAAGTGGGACGACATCAGCATGGATTTCATTGTGGGTCTGCCCAACACCTCTCGTCATCATGATTCAATTTGGGTTATTATGGACCGATTGACGAAAGTGGCACATTTTCTTCCTGTGCACACCACTAATAAGGCTCAGAGATATGCAGAATTGTATATTGACCGGATCGTGTGTTTGCACGGATTACATCGAACCATTGTTTCTGACCGAGGAGCCCAATTTGTTGCTAGATTTTGGGAACAATTGCAAGAGTCTTTGGGAACCAAGCTAATCAGGAGTTCAGCTTACCACCCACAGACTGATGGTCAGACGGAAAGGGTAAACCAAATCCTGGAAGATATGCTGATCATCGATGAGTACACAAGCAAATGCCCGGCATGTTCTTCTTCATTCTTTGAGTACACCAGAATATCATCGATGAAGACCACCACGAACTTGTCCAATTCCGGCATAAAAACAGAATTCATCAGATACATGAAATATGCTGGTGCATTTGTCAGCCCAAATGACATCACCAAGAATTCATATAGCCCATATCTGGTTGAGAATGCCGTCTTCGGAATATCACTCGCTCGTATTTTGATCTGATGGTAGCCAGAGCGAAGGTCTATCTTGGAAAACACCTTGGCTCCGACCAACTGGTCAAAGAGAACATCAATACGAGGCAAAGGATACTTGTTCTTGATGGTTACCGCATTAAGAGGGCGGTAATCTATACACAGCCTCAAGCTTTCATCCTTCTTCTTCACAAACAGTGCTGGACATCCCCAAGGCGAAGTGCTTGGGCGAATAAAACCCTTATCCAGCAACTCTTGCAATTGCTTCTTCAACTCTGCCAATTCAGCGAGTGGCATTCGGTAGGGCCTCTTGGAAATTAGGGCCGTTCCCGGTTGCAACTCGATGGCGAATTCAATATCCCGGTCCGGTGGCATTCCTGGCAATTCATCAGGAAAGACATCTGCATACTCACAGACCACTGGGATCTTCTTCAGGGGTAACTCCGTCATAGAGAAAGCACACGACTGAGTAGAACCCTGACTAGGCAAAATCAAAGTGAAATTCCCGCAGAAAGGGGAATTAACTTCCACGGTACGACTGGCTACATCAAGCACAACTTGGTGCAAGGTCATCCAATTTGCCCCTAGAATAATATCCACATTTTCCAATCCCAACACAAGAAGAGTGGTTTTGACAATGTGGCTTCCCAGTTGAATAGGCACACTTCGGTTTAATTGATTAGTTGCAATTTTACCCCCAGGTGTGACTATCATGAATGACCCTTTTGAGTGAGAGAATGGCAGTTTGCATTTAGCACTGAACTTTTGGCTAATGAAACTATGAGATGCACCAGAATCAAACAGAATTAAAGCAGGTTGATTATAAACTGAAAAGATACCAGTCATGATAGGAGCTCCTTCTGGCACTTCCTCAAGAGCAGTGAAGTTGAGCTTCCCTTGCCTGACTTGCACCTTCTGCTTTCTTCCCTTGTCTTGATTCGGTGCTGGCATCTGCTTCTGCTGGTTCCTGGGACAATTCTTGGCATAGTGGCCCACATTGCCACAAGTGAAACACTTGTTCCCATTGCCCTGGCGGAACTGCTGCTGCTGGGGAGGCTGATTGTTCCTTTGAGCGGGAGCTAGGTAGCGATTGGGTGCCGGCTGCTGCTGCTGCTGAGGTGGCCCGATCACCCATCTGCCTGCCTGCTGCTGAAAACCCCTGCTCTGATTGTGGGAAACAATCCGGAACCTCTGAGCCTGAACGGATGGTGCTGCCATTGGTGCCTTTCTCTTCTTCTCTGCCCGGTGAGCAACAATGCAATCCTCCTGAGAGATGGCCATGTTGACCAACTCATTGAAGCTATCAGCCCGGACAGTGTTGAGTCGTTCCCGCAGCTTGGTATTGAGACCCCTGCGGAAGCGATCCCTCTTCTTCTCATCTGAATCAGCATGATACCCTGCATACTGGCATAAGTCGTTGAAGGCTTGCGCATACTGCAGTACCGTGCGGGTTCCTTGATTGAGGGCCAGAAATTCATTCAACTTCCGATCAAGAATGCCAGCTGGAATGTGATGTCCTCTGAAGGCAGTCTTGAATTCCTCCCAAGATACCTCACGATCAGCGGGGAGCATAGCACAGAAGTGATCCCACCAAGTCCGAGCAGATCCGCGAAGCTGCTGCGCGGCGAAGCGGGTCTTGGTAGCATCAGGGCAGTCTCCCGTGAGGAGGGGAAACTTGGACTCGACGACGCAAAGCCACACGTCGGCGTCCAACGGATCCTCTGCCTTGGTGAACAAAGGCGGCTGCGTGCTCAGAAACTCCTGGTATGTTGCCATAGCCGGAGGTCGCTGATGCTGGCCTCCACCATGCTGCTGGGGGTGGGGCTGGCGCTGCAAGAGCTGTCGCAGAATCTCATTCTGCTGGGCCATCAGCTCCTGCACTGTGGGAGCTAGAGGAGGTGGCGGGGGAACTTGCTCGTTTTGCCCGCGACGCTGCCTAGCTGCCATCTGAAAACAGAGATTGTCGCCATTGTTATCCCAACTCACAGTTTCGAACGACAAGATATCATTTCATATGGGAAAAAATGCCATAATCATAATATTAGGTTCGAAATGAAGATAACATGGTGACAAAGATCCCACAGATTTCAAAAGTTTACAGGGCTACATCAATCAGGGGAAAGTACCCATAAGCCTAGTCCAAAATCTGACATCAACTAAGCTCGCATAGGTTTCTATCCGCCCAAAAGTGTCGAAGCGACTGCTCAACCCTGAGCGGTGGAAGCGACACTGGATGCGGGTGAAGGAGGCATCGCGGAGGTAGTCCCATTGGCACCAGGGGCTGGTCCTAGCTCCTCGGGAGCCTCTTCTCCCTCGCTTCCTGCTTCATTGGCCTCCATCTCCAGGTGGTGCATGTCCAAGTGGTCATTTGCTTCCTCGAGTTCCCTCTGCACATCGTGAAGCTGGTTCTCCAAGACATCAATAGTGTTGTCTCGGATCTCCACTTGCTGCTCCAAGGTAGCGATACGCTGGCGCAGCCTCTCCACCTGCAGATCCTTCTCCACCAACTCTGTGGATAGGTCGACCACAAAATCTTCCCGACTGTCGAGTGTGAGCTTGGCAGTCTGAGCGGTGTTAGCAAGATGTGTCATAGCATCGCTCTGAAGGGCCTGAAGGCGGTACAGCGCACTCATGCACTGAACGGTGACCCTCCCAACCAAGTCAGGATACATTGCCCACACATCCTTCACATGGCTCACGCGGTTACACCACATGGGATCGTCCTTCTTCTCAGCAGGGAAGAGTCCCAAGGGGTGCATCACCATCTCCAGGGGATGGTAGCCACAGAAAGTCGTCAGAGCTTTCATGGCTGCTGCCTCAACGGTGTCGTCCGTCCTGAGTCCAATCGTCACAGAGTCAAGAGAACGCCAACCCGGCTGAAGGGGATGAGCCTCCAAAGTCAGCCAGACCCGACAACGAGGTACCCGATGCTCCTCATACAACTGCACCGTGTACAAAGGGGGCGTAGGGTAACCAACGGAGTTAAGCACTTCCCACAAGATGGAAGGAAAGCCATCGCGAGAAAGGAAGCCAGAACTGAAACGAGAGTCTCCTCCACTGGCGGGGGTGGGTGAATTCATCTGCGGAAGGGAATCAAAGATAAAGATTATGGTGGAAGGAAAAAGAAGAAGGGAGCCCGGATGGTTTTAAAGAGAAAAAAAAGGGTTAGCTCAAATTTTAATTCCTCTTTATGTTTTATAATGCATGCATGCTGGAAGAAATGTTGCCTCTCAAAAAGAAAATAGGGTGCCTTTTTAGGGCATCCTTAATATAAGTATTGGCCCACGGGGCCTAATTAATTAGCCACCTATTTCCCTCTATGCCTAAGGCCTTTCGTCCTAGGTCTAACGGTCTAGTCCTGACGATCTATAGCAGTTTCTAAGCAAGTTTTAGGTTTTGAAAATTGGTATTCATGGTTTATTGTCCTTCTCTGTGGTGGAATTTGCTCCGATACCAGCTGTGGTAGAACCACCCGAATTATTCCAGCTTAAGTGCCCATGTCATGCCCCAGGGGCCGTAACACACTTAAATCGGAATAACCCGTCAGTCCTTCAGATCTAGTCTGATAGAGCCACTTAACCAGGATCAAATCCCACAATCTCACTCGAAGGTGAGTCACAGAAGAAATACAATAAAACAGGAAACCTCAAATTACGTACTGAATTATTACATAAATCGGAGTTCTTGAGTAGCAATAAAGTTCATAAAGTAAAGTGCAGCGGATAATCGATGTCGTCGGTAATGAGGAAATGGGCAAGGCCTAGCCCACTACTCCTCATGCTCCTCTCCTGCCGGAGCAACATCCCACTCGACCGTCCAACCCGGTGGCAGGGTGGTAGGCCAAGTCACACCATCAACCAATTCCTGCATGGTACCTGCAAAAAGGGTGCCACAAGCAAGGCTGAGTATACTAATACTCAGCTAGACTTACCCGGTGTGAGGAGTCTACTCCTCTACCTCTAGACTATGTAGCTGTTTGGCTGAGGGGTTTGGTTTGCCAAAAGCACTAGCTGTTACTAAAAATCAATTTTTAGCTTTTCAAATTTGATCATCATTAACTTAGCTAGATTTGCTCCTTCTAAGCATACATGGTAACAATCAATTAGTTCAATCAACAAGTTATCTCATGTAACCTCATTTCACTTCTTACTCGATGCAGTACAAGGAATCAAGCAGTCTCATTAGCTGCGAGAAGCAGACGATTCGAATCGAGTTTTAACCTTGCAAGGTAAACCTAAACACATGGCATGTCAGGGTACTCCGACCCCACACATGACAACCGTCCCCATCGATTCCCCGTTCGCGTCCAGGCCTCACCGCCTTGGCATACAATGCTCCACTGACCCCGGCTGCCGCCGTGCAGTGACCGCACTTGTACCCACCATAGCTAGCATGGGAGACCCAGTCTCAGGTCGCATGAGGGATAAAGTCCGCGCCCGGCTTCACTCAGGTACTAGGTTTACCAGTTACCATATTTCCCGGCATGTGCTTAGTACGTTCAAAAGCTTGACTCAGGTATCCACACATTAATCCTTAATTCATTTTCCCGTCTCATAGACAAGGCATCCTCCCTGGATCCAAGTCCATAGACCAACATATATCCCATTATCAAGATGAATACAATCAATTCCTGACCTCGTGCGAGTGCTAGAAAAATCACTCGACTTCTACCGAGATCCTGATTAGCAAGCAGCTACTCGACCTAGTATGCTAGTATTCATCTCAAAAAGGAGTCCTAAGTTCATGCAACTAGAGGTTTCAAGCAACTCCTACACTTAAGTGCACATTGCAATCCTACAAGCATTAAGTGTAGTAAAATAGCATAATTAATAGGTTATGCATAAAACCGGGGCTTGCCTTCAATTGCTGGGGCTGCGGGGAGATCCTCGATAGCAGCCTCTGAAGCCTGCTCCTGGTCCTCCTCTTGGACAGGTCCTTGCTCGGGGATGAGCACGTACTCTCCGTCGGCAAGATTACAATCTAATGAATGCAATGCGTAAGATATATGCATGATATGATATGTGCTTTTAGAAATCACAACTTAAAAGGTGTATGATCTTTCTTGAGTTAAACAAAGTTAGCTTTACTTATGCAAGACCCTTGGGTGGTATACTTGGTAAACTGGTTCAAATTTAGCTAAGGTAAGTGGTAGGTTTAATTTTTGGGGTTCCACTGAATTCCTTTTAAGTCTTAGGGATATATGATAAGTGCTCAAGTTAGACTTATTGAGGTGGGGTTTATTTCTTCTTTCCTTTTCTTTTATTCTCTTTAATGTTTTGGAGTAGGTTTGAACTACGAGTTGCTTTTATAAAATTCTAAAAATTCTGCAAAAATTATAGTGGCTTGCTACTGTTGTATGTTTCTCTGTTTCAAAATTTGGGGATCATCAAGTGAATAGTTTTTTCTGTACAAAATTATTCAATTCTAGGGTAGAAGGGGTGCTTTGAACTACAACTACTATTTAACAGTGGGTAATTCTTCAGGACTTATTTTTGCTGGCTTTTAGGTGTTATAACATGACTTGGTACAAATTTCTAGTCATTAATACTTCTTAATTATTTTTTTATGGTTTTCTCAAGTTTCTAGCCAAATGGGTGCTTTCTACTACCACTATATTGGAAAAACATCAAACAACAGAGTTCTTATTTTTCTTGGTTATCATTTTGTGCAAGAGCAATCATTCTGAAGTTTGGCATCTTTTTGCTTAAGGGAAGGGGTGGTATGCATTATTTGAATTAAATGGCCTTCTCTTAAATCATTAGCAATTGGTAAGAGTTTGCTTCTTTTTCATGGGTTTGCATTTTTCTCTATTAGTTTACCTCATCATGGACTTAGTTAATTTTTGGTTGCCCATTATCACATTATTTGGGGTAGTTCATGATTTAGTTGGAAAATGCCTTATTATCACTTTGTATTTATTTCCCTTACTTAAAAAGTTGGACTGAGGTGCTTTGTATTTTTGTAGTGGGGCTCTGGTGGTTATAAGTTCACTGGATTTTTGTTAAGCATTTTGGTTATAGTTTTGCCTCTTTAATAATTGATTTTCAGTCTTATTTAGGCTAAACTAATCATTTTAATTTAGAACTGGTCCAAATTAATGGTCTCTGCATTTTTCCTAAGTTCTCTGTTACATAAGTAAACTAGGAAAAATAATATTAATCACTGTTCAATAATTTCTAATATCTTTCTGATTTTCTCTAAGTTTTGGACAAAACATCTTTAAATGAGAAACTACATCATAATTCCTAATGCTGGGGTTCCTACTATTTTTAAACAGTGTCTACAAGAGGTTTGAATACCCACAAATTTTCTTAAGTCTAGTACAGAAGGAAAACTAATTTTCCTTGATTAAATAAGGTTTAGTGGGTTTCTGTTTTTAATTTTAAACTCTAAAATTTTGAACAGAAAGTATAGGGTCTACTATTTTTAAATGATAGATTATAATATACAGGAGCTAGCAAAATTGGTTTGACAACTTTTGATTAGGAATTCATCAAGTTATGAATTTTACAAGTTCTCTGGTTATTTTAAAAAGAATAACAGAATTGATTAAATGAAAATCCAATTTGCACTGGGGTCCCTGGCGGGTTTTCTAAGTTTCTTCGCGAATCAGTCCTCGGGCTACTATTCACATGAGTCTCTGACATTACAGAAAACCCCTCGGGTTCTACAGAACCTAACCCGAGGTCCTTCTTCTACCTTAAACAGTAGCCGCGGCGGAGAAAAGGACGGAGGGGCTTACCGGCGGCGAGACTGTTCCGGTGAAGTGGTCGAGGATGAAGGGGAGGTCTCGGGGATCACAACGGTGTGCGGAACGCCGTCGGAGATGGCCGGAGTCGGTCGGTCCACGCGCGCAGGCGGGGATGCTCGTCGGCGGCGAGGAGACCGGCCTGGTCACGGCGAGATAGTTCAATCAAATGGGTCAGGGAGGACCACGGGGTGCCAGAGAAGACATGAGCGCAAGGAATTGGGCGGAGACTCACTGGATAGCTCGGTCCACGCGCGGCGGCGGAAGACCGAAGTCCGGTGAAGTCAATCTCGGGCCTCCGGTGAAGTCCGGCCGGGTCCGAGGGCTTGGCAAGCTTCACGGGCTACTGGCGGAGCTAGCCGAAGCACTGGCTTGCCCGGAGGATGGCTGGGGTGGGCTGGCCACGGTGGCCGAAGCTCTGGCGGCAATGGCGGGCGGAATTGAGCTCGCCGGAGCTAAGGGAAAGTGGCTGGCCGGTGAGGGTGAGTGCGGGGCGAAGTGAGGTGCGCCTGGGGAGGCTTTATAGGCACGACGCGGTGCACGGGCGGTCGTGGACCGGCGAGTGCGCGCGGGCGTGCACTGGGAAGGCGCGGTGCGCGAACGGGCGTGAACCGGGGTGTCAGCCACGGTCGAACACGTGTTCCCGTTGCCTCTGCCCCTGTTCAAGCGCCGATTGGGAGCAAATCTTCGCGAATTTGGGCAAGATCACTGCAAGGGATTTGTTTACCAGACCAAGCTTTGTCTTTTGTGTATGGACGACGTGCGTGCCAAACGAATTTGGTTTGAGTTCAAACTTTCCCAGAATGTGTTCAAGGTAATTTGGCACGACTTTGATATTTGGATCTTCTGGCTTTGAGTTTTGAAAAGCAGAGAACACAGATGATCTTTGGAAAGAGGTCTGAAATTCAGAAATTCAGAAATCTGAATTTCCCAAGGGTTCATAGATCAAGGGCTGTTTTGGTGAAAGAGAAGTTTTTGGACCTGATTTAGTGACTGAAGCCGAAAGGAAGGTCAAGCTAATCAGGAAGAATCTAGAAGCTGCTCAGGCCAGGCAGAAGAGTTACCATGATAAAAGAAGGAAACCTCTCCAGTTCGAGGTGGGAAGTTTTGTATACCTAAAGGTATCACCCACCAAGGGAATGCAGAGGTTTGGGATCAAAGGCAAGCTAGCCCCTCGTTACATTGGACCTTATGAGATCATAGAAGCATGTGGACCCGTGGCATACAAGCTGAAGTTACCTTCAAAGATGTCTGCCATTCACAGTGTTTTCCATGTATCTCAGCTGAAAAAGTGTGTTCGATTGCCGACCGAGATCATAGCAGAGCCAGAATTGGAGATAGAGCCAGATCTATCATACCAAGAGTACCCCTCCAAGATTCTGGATTGCAAAGAAAGATCAACTCGGGCTAAGTCGATCAAGATGTACAAGGTCCAGTGGAGTAATCACTCAGAGGAGGAAGCTACTTGGGAAACCGAGGAATTCCTGAGATCCAACTTTCCTGATTGCCTACCTAAGGAAGCTGGTACGTAATCACCCCCAACCCCTCCTCCTGCCCTTCGAATCTAATTTTCAAAAATATAATCTTAATTCAGAATGAAGTAACTATAAAGTGAAACTTAAAAGGACTTCCTTCTGAAGTTGCAAAGAGAATGACATTCAAAGAGCAGTTCATCCTAATAATGGCAATCATCACCCTTTTTCCTATCAGTCTCACCCTTCGCTTTACCCCGGGAGGACTCTGGCCCGAATCTCGGGACGAGATTCCTTTAAGGGGGGAAGGCTGTGACACCCCAGTGTCACTCAGGGTTTTTCTCAAAAAACCAAACCAAGAACCATCATTATATGTGAACCAAAGTAAGCATGAGCAACAAAACAATTTAAGTAAGAAAGAATTCACCAAGTATATACTTAAAAAGTGTCATGATCAAAGCAATTGAGTCTTTTAAAAGATAAGATTGTGCAACCCTAATTGAAAACCCTAAATGAGCCCCATGGGCAAAATTCAAGAAAGTAAGAAAAAGGGAGTGAAAAGTTTAAAATTTTGAGTTGAGCCAATTATATAAGTTAAAGTATGTTTATTAAGCAACAAGAAAGATTGAGAAGGCTTAGCCAAAATAATTCAATTAAATCCCCAAAACAGCCCTTGATCTATGAACCCTTGGGAAATTCAGATTTCTGAATTTCTGAATTTCAGACCTCTTTCCAAAGATCATCTGTGTTCTCTGCTTTTCAAAACTCAAAGCCAGAAGATCCAAATATCAAAGTCGTGCCAAATTACCTTGAACACATTCTGGGAAAGTTTGAACTCAAACCAAATTCGTTTGGCACGATTTTGGCGCAGCTTAACCTCGGGACCAGGCATTCTGACACTGGCACCTTGGTGACGCTACAACTCCCTGTCCCTAGCCTAAAACCGCACGTCGTCCATACACAAAAGACAAAGCTTGGTCTGGTAAACAAATCCCTTGCAGTGATCTTGCCCAAATTCGCGAAGATTTGCTCCCAATCGGCGCTTGAACAGGGGCAGAGGCAACGGGAACACGTGTTCGACCGTGGCTGACACCCCGGTTCACGGCCGTTCGCGCACCGCGCCTTCCCAGTGCACGCCCGCGCGCACTCGCCGGTCCACGACCGCCCGTGCACCGCGCCGTGCCTATAAAGCCTCCCCAGGCGCACCTCACTTCGCCCCGCACTCACCCTCACCGGCCAGCCACTTTCCCTTAGCTCCGGCGAGCTCAATTCCGCCCGCCATTGCCGCCAGAGCTTCGGCCACCGTGGCCAGCCCACCCCAGCCATCCTCCGGGCAAGCCAGTGCTTCGGCTAGCTCCGCCAGTAGCCCGTGAAGCTTGCCAAGCCCTCGGACCCGGCCGGACTTCACCGGAGGCCCGAGATTGACTTCACCGGACTTCGGTCTTCCGCCGCCGCGCGTGGACCGAGCTATCCAGTGAGTCTCCGCCCAATTCCTTGCGCTTATGTCTTCTCTGGCACCCCGTGGTCCTCCCTGACCCATTTGATTGAACTATCTCGCCGTGACCAGGCCGGTCTCCTCGCCGCCGACGAGCATCCCCGCCTGCGCGCGTGGACCGACCGACTCCGGCCATCTCCGACGGCGTTCCGCACACCGTTGTGATCCCCGAGACCTCCCCTTCATCCTCGACCACTTCACCGGAACAGTCTCGCCGCCGGTAAGCCCCTCCGCCCTTTTCTCCGCCGCGGCTACTGTTTAAGGTAGAAGAAGGACCTCGGGTTAGGTTCTGTAGAACCCGAGGGGTTTTCTGTAATGTCAGAGACTCATGTGAATAGTAGCCCGAGGACTGATTCGCGAAAAAACTTAGAAAACCCGCCAGGGACCCCAGTGCAAATTGGATTTTCATTTAATCAATTCTGTTATTCTTTTTAAAATAACCAGAGAACTTGTAAAATTCATAACTTGATGAATTCCTAATCAAAAGATGTCAAACCAATTTTGCTAGCTCCTGTATATTATAATCTATCATTTAAAAATAGTAGACCCTATACTTTCTGTTCAAAATTTTAGAGTTTAAAATTAAAAACAGAAACCCACTAAACCTTATTTAATCAAGGAAAATTAGTTTTTCTTCTGTACTAGACTTAAGAAAATTTGTGGGTATTCAAACCTCTTGTAGACACTGTTTAAAAATAGTAGGAACCCCAGCATTAGGAATTATGATGTAGTTTCTCATTTAAAGATGTTTTGTCCAAAACTTAGAGAAAATCAGAAAGATATTAGAAATTATTGAACAGTGATTAATATTATTTTTCCTAGTTTACTTATGTAACAGAGAACTTAGGAAAAATGCAGAGACCATTAATTTGGACAAGTTCTAAATTAAAATGATTAGTTTAGCCTAAATAAGACTGAAAATCAATTATTAAAGAGGCAAAACTATAACCAAAATGCTTAACAAAAATCCAGTGAACTTATAACCACCAGAGCCCCACTACAAAAATACAAAGTACCTCAGTCCAACTTTTTAAGTAAGGGAAATAAATACAAAGTGATAATAAGGCATTTTCCAACTAAATCATGAACTACCCCAAATAATGTGATAATGGGCAACCAAAAATTAACTAAGTTCATGATGAGGTAAACTACCAGAGAAAAATGCAAACCCATGAAAAAGAAGCAAACTCTTACCAATTGCTAATGATTTAAGAGAAGGCCATTTAATTCAAATAATGCATACCACCCCTTCCCTTAAGCAAAAAGATGCCAAACTTCAGAATGATTGCTCTTGCACAAAATGATAACCAAGAAAAATAAGAACTCTGTTGTTTGATGTTTTTCCAATATAGTGGTAGTAGAAAGCACCCATTTGGCTAGAAACTTGAGAAAACCATAGAAAAATAAATAAGAAGTATTAATGACTAGAAATTTGTACCAAGTCATGTTATAACACCTAAAAGCCAGCAAAAATAAGTCCTGAAGAATTACCCACTGTTAAATAGTAGTTGTAGTTCAAAGCACCCCTTCTACCCTAGAATTTAATAATTTTGTACAGAGAAAACTATTCACCTGCTGATCCCCAAATTTTGAAACAGAGAAACATACACCAGTAGCAAGCCACTGTAATTTTTGCAGAATTTTTAGAATTTTATAAAAGCAACTCGTAGTTCAAACCTACTCCAAAACATTAAAGAGAATAAAAGAAAAGGAAAGAAGAAATAAACCCCACCTCAATAAGTCTAACTTGAGCACTTATCATATATCCCTAAGACTTAAAAGGAATTCAGTGGAACCCCAAAAATTAAACCTACCACTTACCTTAGCTAAATTTGAACCAGTTTACCAAGTATACCACCCAAGGGTCTTGCATAAGTAAAGCTAACTTTGTTTAACTCAAGAAAGATCATACACCTTTTAAGTTGTGATTTCTAAAAGCACATATCATATCATGCATATATCTTACGCATTGCATTCATTAGATTGTAATCTTGCCGACGGAGAGTACGTGCTCATCCCCGAGCAAGGACCTGTCCAAGAGGAGGACCAGGAGCAGGCTTCAGAGGCTGCTATCGAGGATCTCCCCGCAGCCCCAGCAATTGAAGGCAAGCCCCGGTTTTATGCATAACCTATTAATTATGCTATTTTACTACACTTAATGCTTGTAGGATTGCAATGTGCACTTAAGTGTAGGAGTTGCTTGAAACCTCTAGTTGCATGAACTTAGGACTCCTTTTTGAGATGAATACTAGCATACTAGGTCGAGTAGCTGCTTGCTAATCAGGATCTCGGTAGAAGTCGAGTGATTTTTCTAGCACTCGCGCGAGGTCAGGAATTGATTGTATTCATCTTGATAATGGGATATATGTTGGTCTATGGACTTGGATCCAGGGAGGATGCCTTGTCTATGAGACGGGAAAATGAATTAAGGATTAATGTGTGGATACCTGAGTCAAGCTTTTGAACGTACTAAGCACATGCCGGGAAATATGGTAACCGGTAAACCTAGTACCTGAGTGAAGCCGGGCGCGGACTTTATCCCTCATGCGACCTGAGACTGGGTCTCCCATGCTAGCTATGGTGGGTACAAGTGCGGTCACTGCACGGCGGCAGCCGGGGTCAGTGGAGCATTGTATGCCAAGGCGGTGAGGCCTGGACGCGAACGGGGAATCGATGGGGACGGTTGTCATGTGTGGGGTCGGAGTACCCTGACATGCCGTGTGTTTAGGTTTACCTTGCAAGGTTAAAACTCGATTCGAATCGTCTGCTTCTCGCAGCTAATGAGACTGCTTGATTCCTTGTACTGCATCGAGTAAGAAGTGAAATGAGGTTACATGAGATAACTTGTTGATTGAACTAATTGATTGTTACCATGTATGCTTAGAAGGAGCAAATCTAGCTAAGTTAATGATGATCAAATTTGAAAAGCTAAAAATTGATTTTTAGTAACAGCTAGTGCTTTTGGCAAACCAAACCCCTCAGCCAAACAGCTGCATAGTCTAGAGGTAGAGGAGTAGACTCCTCACACCGGGTAAGTCTAGCTGAGTATTAGTATACTCAGCCTTGCTTGTGGCACCCTTTTTGCAGGTACCATGCAGGAATTGGTTGATGGTGTGACTTGGCCTACCACCCTGCCACCGGGTTGGACGGTCGAGTGGGATGTTGCTCCGGCAGGAGAGGAGCATGAGGAGTAGTGGGCTAGGCCTTGCCCATTTCCTCATTACCGACGACATCGATTATCCGCTGCACTTTACTTTATGAACTTTATTGCTACTCAAGAACTCCGATTTATGTAATAATTCAGTATGTAATTTGAGGTTTCCTGTTTTATTGTATTTCTTCTGTGACTCACCTTCGAGTGAGATTGTGGGATTTGATCCTGGTTAAGTGGCTCTATCAGACTAGATCTGAAGGACTGACGGGTTATTCCGATTTAAGTGTGTTACGACCCCTGGGGCATGACATGGGCACTTAAGCTGGAATAATTCAGGTGGTTCTGCCACAGTAACACTGAACATTATGCCAAGAATTGTCCCAGAAACCAGCAGAGGCAGGGTCAGAATGCAACTCAGAACCAAGGCAAGAGGCAGAAGGTGCAAGTGAGGCAGGGCAGACTGAACTTCACCACATTGGCTGTCATTCCAGAGGGAGCACCCATCATGACTGGTATCTTTTCCATTTTAAATTACCCCGCAGTCATTCTTTTTGATTCTTGTGCATCACACAACTTCATCAGCGCAAAATTTAGTGCCAAGTGCTAGCTACCTTTTCACCACACAAGTGGGGCTATTATGATTACCACACCAGGGGGCAGAATGACCACCTATCCACTCAACCAGCAGGTGCCAATAAAACTGGGTAGTATTATATTTAGAACCACCCTCCTTATCATGGGATTGGAGAGCATGGACATCATCTTGGGGACTGACTGGTTATCACGACATCATGCATTGATTGATGTCGCAGCAAGAGCCATTGAAATACACTCACCAATTTGTGGAGAAATCACTTTGTACCTACCTAACCAGGGCTGTACCCATTCTTGTGCCCTCACCATGGTAGAGTCACCCGTGGAAAGGATTCCAGTAGTCTGTGAGTACCCTGATGTCTTCCTAGACGAATTGCCAGGGATGCCACCCGATAGGGATATAGAGTTTACCATAGAATTGCAACCAGGGACCGTCCCTATTTCAAAAAGGCCATATAGGATGCCCCCAGCAGAGTTGGCAGAACTGAAGAAACAATTGCAAGAGTTGCTAGATAAGGGGTTCATTCATCCAAGTACTTCACCATGGGGATGCCCGGCCTTGTTCGTAAAGAAGAAGGATGAGAGTTTGAGGTTATGTGTGGATTACCTCCCTCTCAATGCGGTAACCATAAAAAACAAGTATCCTTTACCTTGCATTGATGTTTTGTTTTATCAGTTGGTCGGAGCCAAGGTGTTTTCCAAGATAGACCTTCGCTCTGGCTATCACCAAATCAAGATCAGGGCAAGTGATATTCCGAAGACAGCTTTCTCTACCAGATATGGGCTTTACGAGTACTTGGTGATGTCATTCGGGCTGACCAATGCTCCGGCATACTTCATGTATTTGATGAATTCAGTGTTTATGCCAGAATTGGACAAATTCGTGGTGGTCTTTATTGATGATATTCTAGTATATTCAAAAAATGAAGATGAGCATACTATGCATCTGCAAATAGTACTTCAGCGGCTTCGCAATCATCGCTTGTATGACAAGCTCTCCAAATGTGATTTCTGGCTAAGGGAGATCAAGTTCTTGGGTCACACCATTTCATAGGATGGGGTAGCAGTTGATCCTAAGAAAGTACAAGAAGTAATGGATTGGAAGCCTCCTACCACCGTGCGACAAATTCGAAGTTTTCTAGGATTGGCAGGATACTATCGCCGATTCATTCCGAATTTCTCCCAAATTGCTAAAGCCATGACTGAGTTGTTGAAGAAAGGAGTGAAGTTTGATTGGAGTCAAAATTGTGAAGATGCCTTTCACACCTTGAGGCGACATCTAACAACAGCACCCGTGCTAGCATAGCCTGACAACACCAAATCTTTTGACGTGTATTGTGATGCTTCGAGCACTGGACTAGGTTGTGTTTTGATGCAAGACAACCGAGTTATTACCTACGCATCCAGAGCACTCAGGCCTCATGAGCAGAATTATCCCACACATGATCTGGAGTTAGCAGCGGTAGTCCATGCTCTGAAGATCTGGAGACATATTTATTGGGAGCTCATTGTAATATTTATACTGACCACAAGAGCCTCAAATATATTTTCACTCAAGCAGATCTTAATATGAGGCAGAGGAGATGGTTAGAATTGATCAAGGATTATGATCTAGAACTACATTACCATCATGGCAAGGCAAATGTTGTGGCAGATGCCTTGAGTCAAAAGGCCCAGTGCAATAGTATAACCATGGACTCTAAGATCGCTGCTTTGTGCGACGAGTTGCACAAGCTAAACATGGAAGTGGTTTCCCCAGGTACCTTGGATTATATCTCAGTTGAGCCAACCTTACAAAAGCAGATAATCATGACACAGCTTGGTGACAAGGGTGTTCAAGTCATTAAGGAAATGCTTAATCAAAAGGTGGATAAGTATAAATGCTTTCGTTAGGACAGCAAGGGTATTTTATGGTTTGACGACCGACTGGTTGTTCCCAAGAATCCAGAACTCAGGAAGAATTTTTTGGACGAAGCTCATCTCTCCAAATTTTCCATGCACCCCGGAAGTAACAAGATGTATCATGACCTCAGATCCTTATATTGGTGGACCAGGATGAAGAGAGAGATTGCTAAGTACATATTCGAGTGCGACACTTGCCAAAGAATCAAAGCTAGCCATTTAAAGGTAGCAGGTACCTTATAACCTCTCCCCATACCATCTTGGAAATGGGAGGACATTTGCATAGACTTTATTGTGGGATTGCCCAACACCTCTTGGCACCACGATTCCATTTGGGTCATTATGGATAGACTAACCAAGACAACTCATTTCTTGCCTGTGCATACCACCCACAAGACAGAAAAATACATAGAAATCTATATTGACCAAATAGTGCGTTTGCATGGAATACCAAGGACTATCGTGTCAGATCGAGGAGCACTGTTTGTAGCACATTTCTGGGAGCAGCTACAAAAGTCACTTGGAACAACAGTGATTAGAAGCTCAGCATATCACCCTCAAACTGATGGTCAGACAGAAAGAGTAAATCATATTCTCGAGGACATGTTGAGAGCATGTGTAATACATTATGGCAAAGATTGGGACAAATGTCTTCCTCTAGCGGAATTCTCTTACAATAACAGTTACCAATCCAGTCTGAAGATGGCACCTTTTGAGGCCTTGTATGGGAGAAGGTGTAGAACACCGTTAAATTGGTCACAAGCTGGAGAAAGGGAAATATTTGGACTTGACCTAGTGCTTGAAGCCGAGGGCAAGGTCAGGGTCATTAAGATGAACTTGGAAGCTACTCAGGCTAGGAAAAAGAGCTATCATGATAAAAGGAGGAAGCCTCTACAATTCGACGTGGGAGATCATGTGTATCTCAAGGTATCACCCACCAAAGGTGTTCAGAGATTTGGGATCAAGGGCAAATTAGCTCCTCGCTATATTGGGCCCTATGAGATCAAGGAGACTTGTGGACCCGTCGCATACAAATTGAAGCTACCACCTCATATGTCGGCAATTCATGATGTGTTCCATGTATGTCAACTGAAGAAGTGTGTTCGCTTACCAACAGAAGTGAAAGTCGCCTAGAGGGGGGGGTGAATAGGGCGAAGCTGAAATTCTCAAAATAATCACAACTACAAGCCGGGTTAGCGTTAGAAATATAATTGAGTCCGCGAGAGAGGGTGCAAAACAAATCGCAAGCGAATAAGGAGTGAGGCACGTGGATTTGTTTTACCGAGGTTCGGTTCTCGCAAACCTACTCCCCGTTGAGGTGGTCACAAAGACCGGGTCTTTTTCAACCCTTTCCCTCTCTCAAACGGTCCCTCGGACCGAGTGAGCTTTCTCTTCTCAATTGCTTGGAACACAAATTTCCCACAAGGACCACCACAAGATTGGTGTCTCTTGCCTTAATTACAAATGAGTTTGATCGCAATGAAGAATCAAAGAAATAAGAAAGCAATCCAAGCGCAAGAGCTCGAAAGAACACAAGCAAATCTCTCTCACTAATCACTAGGGCGTTGTGTGGAGTGTGGAGAGGATTTGATCACTTGGGTGTGTTTAGAATTGAATGCTAGAGCTCTTGTAAGTAGTTGAAGTGTGAAAAAACTTGGATGACTTGAATGTGGGGTGGTTGGGGGTATTTATAGCCCCAACCACCAAACTAGCCGTTTGGTGGTGGCTGACTGTCGTATGTCACACCGGACAGTCCGGTGCACACCGGACATGTCCGGTGCGCCAGCCACGTCACCAGGCCGTTGGGATTCGACCGTTGGAGCTTCTGACTTCTGGGCCCGCCTGGCTGTCCGGTGTACACCGGACAAGTACTGTAGATTGTCCGGTGCACTGTCTCGTGCGTGCCTGACTTCTACGCGCTTCTGGCGCGCATTAAATGCGCCTGCAGGTGACCGTTGGCGCGAAGTAGCCGTTGCTCCGCTGGCTCACCGGACAGTCCGGTGAATTATAACGGAGCAAATTCCCGAGACTGGCGAGTTCCAGAGCCGCTCATCCTTGGGGCACCGGACACTGTCCGGTGTACACCGGACAGTCCGGTGAATTATAGTGGAGCGCCTCTGAATTTTCCCGAAGGTGACGAGTTTGACTTGGAGTCCCCTGGTGCACCGGACACTGTCCGGTGGCACACTGGACAGTCCGGTGCGCCAGACCAGAGGTGCCTTTGGTTATCCCTTGCTCTCTTTGTTGAACCCCATACTTAGTCTTTTTATTGGCTAAGTGTGAACCTTTGGCACCTGTGTAACTTATACACTAGAGCAAACTAGTTAGTCCAATTATTTGTGTTGGGCAATTCAACCACCAAAATCATTTAGGAAATAGGTGTAAGCCTAATTTCCTTTCAATCTCCCCCTTTTTGGTGATTGATGCCAACACAAACCAAAGCAAATATAGAAGTGCATAATTGAACTAGTTTGTATAATTGTAAGTGCAAAGTTTACTTAGAATTGAGCCAATATTAATACTTATTAGATATGCATGGATTGTTTCTTTAATTTTTTGACATTTTGGACCACGCTTGCACCACATGTTTTGTTTTTGCAAATTCTTTTGTAAATCCTCTTCAAAGTTCTTTTGCAAATAGTTAAAGGTAAATGAATAAGTTTTTTGCGAAGCATTTTCAAAATTTGAAATTTTCTCCCCCTGTTTCAAATGCTTTTTCCTTTGACTAGACAAAACTCCCCCTAAATGAAATTCTCCTCTTAGTGTTCAAGAGGGTTTTGATATATCAATTTTTGAAAAGCTACTTTCTCCCCCTTTTGAACACAATAAGATGCCAATTTGAAATTTATCAATTGAGAATACTACCAATTGAAAAACTCTTTTTTTTTAAATTAGGTGGTGGTGCGGTCCTTTTGCTTTGGGCTAATACTTTCTTCCCCTTTGGCATGAAACGCCAAAAACGGAGTCATTAGAGCCCTTAGAAATACTCTCTCCCCCTTTGGTCATAAGTAAATGAGTGAATATTATACCAAAGACGGAGTCCTTTTCTCCCCAAAGATGGAGAGTTGCTCGGAGCGACGGCGAAGGATGAGTTACGGAGTGGAAGCCTTTGTCTTCGCCGAAGACTCCAATTTCCCTTTCAATACACCTATGACTTGGTTTGAAATAGACTTGAAAACACATTAGTCATAGCATATGAAAGAGACATGATCAAAGGTATATAAATGAGCTATGTGTGCAAATCAACAAAAGAAGTTCCTAGAATCAAGAATATTTAGCTCATGCCTAAGTTTGTTAAAAGTTTGTTCATCAAGTGGCTTGGTAAAGATATCGGCTAATTGATCTTTAGTATTAATGTAAGAAATCTCGATATCTCCCTTTTGTTGGTGATCCCTCAAAAAGTGATACCGAATGGCTATGTGTTTAGTGCGGCTATGCTCAACGGGATTATCCGCCATGCGGATTGCACTCTCATTATCACATAGAAGAGGAACTTTGGTTAATTTGTAACCGTAGTCCCTAAGGGTTTGCCTCATCCAAAGTAGTTGCGCGCAACAATGTCCTGCGGCAATATACTCGGCTTCGGCGGTAGAAAGAGCTACGGAATTTTGCTTCTTTGAAGCCCAAGACACCAAGGATCTTCCCAAGAACTGGCAAGTCCCCGATGTGCTCTTTCTATTAATTTTACACCCCGCCCAATCGGCATCCGAATAACCAATCAAATCAAATGTGGATCCCCTAGGATACCAAAGCCCAAACTTAGGAGTATAAACCAAATATCTCAAGATTCGTTTTACGGCCGTAAGGTGAGCTTCCTTAGGGTTGGCTTGGAATCTTGCACACATGCATACGGAAAGCATAATATCCGGTCGAGATGCACATAAATATAGCAAAGATCCTATCATCGACCGGTATATCTTTTGATCGACGGATTTACCTCCCTCGTCGAGGTCGAGATGCCCATTGGTTCCCATGGGTGTCTTGATGGGTTTGGTATCCTTCATTCCAAACTTGCTTAGAATATCTTGAGTATACTTCGTTTGGCTTAGGAAGGTGCCTTCTTGGAGTTGCTTCACTTGAAATCTTAAGAAATACTTCAACTCCCCCATCATAGACATCTCGAATTTTTGTGTCATGATCCTACTAAATTCTTCACATGTAGACTCGTTAGTAGACCCAAATATAATATCATCAACATAAATTTGGCATACAAACAAGTCATTTTCAAGAGTTTTAGTGAATAAAGTAGGATCGGCCTTTCCGACTTTGAACCCATTAGTGATAATGAAATCTCTAAGGCATTCATACCATGCTCTTGGGGCTTGCTTGAGCCCATAAAGCGCCTTAGAGAGTTTATAAACATGGTTAGGGTACTCACTATCTTCAAAGCCGGGAGGTTGCTCAACATAGACCTCTTCCTTGATTGGTCCATTGAGGAAGGCACTCTTCACGTCCATTTGATAAAGCTTGAAGCCATGGTAAGTAGCATAGGCCAATAATATACGAATTGACTCAAGCCTAGCTACGGGTGCATAGGTTTCACCGAAATCCAAACCTTCGACTTGGGAGTATCCCTTGGCCACAAGTCGAGCTTTGTTCCTTGTCACCACACCATGCTCATCTTGCTTGTTGCGGAAGACCCATTTGGTTCCTACAACATTTTGATTAGGACGTGGAACCAGATGCCATACCTCATTCCTAGTGAAATTGTTGAGCTCCTCTTGCATCGCCACCACCCAATTCGAATCTTGAAGTGCTTCCTCTACCCTGTGTGGCTCAATAGAGGAAACAAAAGAGTAATGTTCACAAAAATGTGCAACACGAGATCTAGTGGTTACCCCCTTATGAATGTCGCCGAGGATGGTGTCGACTGGGTGATCTCGTTGGATTGCTTGGTGGACTCTTGGGTGTGGCGGCCTTTGTTCTTCATCCTCCTTGTCTTACTCATTTGTATCTCCCCCTTGATCGTTGCCGTCATCTTGAGGTGGCTCATTTGCTTGATCTTCTCCTTCATCAACTTGAGCCTCATTCTCATTTTGAGTCGGTGGAGATGCTTGCGTGGAGGAGGATGGTTGATCTTGTGCATATGGAGGCTCTTCGAATTCTTTAGGACACACATCCCCAATGGACATGTTCCTTAGCGCGATGCATGGAGCCTCTTCAATACCTATCTCATCAAGATCAACTTGCTCTACTTGAGAGCCGTTAGTCTCATCAAACACAACGTCACAAGAAACTTCAACTTGTCCAGAGGACTTGTTAAAGATCTATATGCCCTTGAGTTTGAATCATATCCTAGTAAAAAGCCTTCTACAGTCTTAGGAGCAAATTTAGATTTTCTACCTCTTTTAACAAGTATAAAGCATTTGCTACCGAAGACTCTAAAATATGAAATGTTGGGCTTTTTACCGGTTAGGAGTTCGTAAGATGTCTTCTTGAGGATTCGGTGTAGATATAACCGGTTGATGGCGTAGCAGGCGGTGTTGACCGCCTCGGCCCAAAACCGATCCGAAGTTTTGTACTCATCAAGCATGGTTCTTGCCATGTCTAATAGAGTTCTATTCTTCCTCTCCACTACACCATTTTGTTGTGGCGTGTAGGGAGAAGATAACTCATGCTTGATGCCCTCCTCCTCAAGGAAGCCTTCAATTTGTGAGTTCTTGAACTCCGTCCCGTTATCGCTTCTAATTTTCTTGATCCTCAAGCCGAACTCATTTTGAGCCCGTCTCAAGAATCCCTTTAAGGTCTCTTGGGTATGAGATTTTTCCTGCAAAAAGAACACCCAAGTGAAGCGAGAATAATCATCCATAACAACTAGACAGTACTTACGCCGATGCTTATGTAAGCAATCGGGTCGAATAGATCCATGTGTAGGAGCTCCAGTGGCCTGTCGGTCGTCATGATGTTCTTGTGTGGATGATGGGTACCAACTTGCTTTCCTGCCTAGCATGCGCTACAGATCCTGTCTTTCTCAAAATGAACATTTGTTAATCCTAAAATGTGCTCTCCCTTTAGAAGCTTGTGAAGGTTCTTCATCCCAACATGGGCTAGTCGGCGGTGCCAGAGCCAACCCATGTTAGTCTTAGCAATTAAGCAAGTATCGAGTTCAGCTCTATCAAAATCTACCAAGTATAGCTGACCCTCTAATACTCCCTTAAATGCTACTGAATAATCACTTCTTCTAAAGACAGTGACACCTATATCAGTAAATAGACAGTTGTAGCCCATTTGACATAATTGGGATATGGAAAGCAAATTGTAATCTAATGAATCTACAAGAAAAACATTGGAAATAAAATGGTCAGGAGATATAGCTATTTTACCAAGACCTTTGACCAAACCTTGATTTCCATCCCCGAATGTGATAGCTCGTTGGGGATCCTGGTTTTTCTCATAGGAGGAGAACATCTTCTTCTCCCCTGTCATGTGGTTTATGCACCCGCTGCCGATAACCCAACTTGAGCCCTCGGATGCATAAACCTACAAAACAAGTTTAGTTCTTGACTTTAGGTACCCAAATGGTTTTGGGTCCTTTGGCATTAGACACAAGAACTTTGGGTACCCAAACACAAGTCTTTGACCCCTTGTGCTTGCCCCCAACATATTTGGAAACTACTTTGCCGGATTTGTTAGTCAACACATATGATGCATCAAAAGTTTTAAATGAAAAACTATGTTCATTTGATGCACTAGGAGTTTTCTTCTTAGGCAACTTAGCACGGGTAGGTTGCCTAGAGCTAGATGTCTCACCCTTATACATGAAAGCATGGTTAGGGCCAGAGTGAGACTTCCTATAATGAATTCTCCTAATCTTATCCTCGGGATAACCGGCAGGGTATAAAATGTAACCCTCGTTATCCTGAGGCATGGGAGCCTTGCCCTTAACAAAGTTGGACAATTTCTTAGGAGGGGCATTAAGTTTGACATTGCCTCCCTGTTGGAAGCCAATGCCATCCTTGATGCCAGGGCGTCTCCCACTATAGAGCATACTTCTAGTAAATTTAAATTTTTCGTTTTTTAAGTTATGCTCGGCAATTTTAGCATCTAATTTAGCTATATGATCATTTTGTTGTTTAATTAGAGCCATGTGATCATGTATAGCATCAATGTTAACATCTCTACATCTAATACAAATAGTGGTATGTTCTACGGTAGATGTAGAGGGTTTTAAGAATTAAGTTCAACAATCTTAGCACGCAATATATCATTCTTATCTCTAAGATCGGAAATTGTAACATTGCAAACATCAAAATCTTTAGCCTTAACAATTAATTTCTCATTTTCAATCCTAAGGCTAGCAAGAGAAATGTTTAATTCTTCAATCCTAGCAAGCAAATCATCATTATTATTTCTAGGATTGGGAATTGAAACATCACAAACATGAGAATCAACCTTAGCATTTAAACTAGCATTTTCATTTCTAAGGTTGTCAATGGTCTCATGGCAAGTGCTTAGCTCACTAGATAATTTTTCACATTTCTCAACTTCTAGAGCATAAGCATTTTTAACTTTAACATGCTTCTTGTTTTCTTTAATAAGGAAGTCCTCTTGGGAGTCCAAGAGATCATCCTTCTCATGGATGGCACTAATTAATTCATTTAATTTCTCCTTTTGTTGCATGTTTAAGTTGGCAAAAAGAGTGCGCAAGTTATCTTCCTCATCACTAGCATTTTCATCACTAGAGGATTCATATCTAGTGGAGGATTTAGATTTAACCTTCTTCTTTTTGCCGTCCTTTGCCATGAGGCACTTGTGGCCGACGTTGGGGAAGAGAAGTCCCTTGGTGATGGCGATGTTGGCGGCGTCCTCGTCGTCGGAGGAGTCGCTAGAGCTTTCATCGGAGTCCCACTCCCGACAAACATGGGCATCGCCGCCCTTCTTCTTGTAGTACCTCTTCTTCTCCTTTCTTCTCCCCTTCTTGTCATCGCCCCTGTCACTGTCACTAGAAATAGGACATTTTGCAATAAAGTGACCGGGCTTACCACACTTGTAGCAAACCTTCTTGGAGCGGGGCTTGTAATCCTTCCCCTCCTTTGCTTGAGGATTTGGCGAAAGCTTTTGATGACAAGCGCCATCTCCTCGTTGTCGAGCTTGGAGGCGTCGATTGGTTGTCTACTTGGTGTAGACTCCTCCTTCTTCTCCTCCGTCGCCTTAAATGCAACCGGTTGAGCTTCGGACGTGGAGGGCATCAAGCTCGTTGATCTTCCGTGAGCCCTTGATCATAAATTCAAAGCTCACAAAATTCCCGATTACTTCCTCGGGAGTCATTAGTGTATATCTTGGATTGCCACGAATTAATTGTACTTGAGTTGGGTTAAGGAAAATAAGTGATCTTAAAATAACCTTAACCACCTCGTGGTCATCCCATTTCTTGCTCCCGAGGTTGCGCACTTGATTCACCAAGGTCTTGAGCCGGTTGTACATATCTTGTGGCTCCTCCCCTTGGCGAAGACGGAAGCGACCGAGCTCACCCTCGATCGTTTCTCGCTTGGTGATCTTGGTGAGTTCATCACCCTCGTCCGCTGTTTTGAGCACGTCCCAAACTTCCTTGGCGCTCTTCAATCCTTGCACCTTGTTGTACTCCTCTCTACTTAGAGAGGCGAGGAGTATTGTTGTGGCTTGGGAGTTGAAGTGCTCGATTTAGGCCACTTCATCCACATCATAGTCTTCATCCCCTACGGACGGTACCTGTACACCAAACTCAACAACATCCCATATACTTTTGTGGAGTGAGGTTAGATGAAATTGCATTAAATCACTCCACCTAGCATAATCTTCACCATTAAAAGTTGGTGGTTTGCCTAATGGGATGGAAAGTAAAGGTGTATGTTTAGTAATGCGAGGGTAGCGTAGGGGGATCTTACTAAACTTCTTGCGATCATGGCGCTTCGAAGTTATGGAGGGCGCGTCGGAGCCGGAGGTAGAAGGTGATGAAGTGTCGGTCTCGTAGTAGACCACCTTCCTCATCTTCTTTATTTTGTCGCCACTCCGATGCGACTTGTGAGAAGAGGTCTTCTTTTCCTTCTTCTTCTCCTTCTTCTTCTCCTTGTTGCGGGACTCTCCCGATAGAGCTTTCTCGTTGCTTGTAGTGGGCTTTTCGCCGGTCTCCATCTCCTTCTTGGCGAGTTCTCCCGACATCACTTCGAGCGGTTAGGCTCTAATGAAGCACCGGGCTTCGATACCAATTGAAAGTCGCCTAGAGGGGGGGTGAATAGGGTGAAGCTGAAATTCTCAAAATAATCACAACTACAAGCCGGGTTAGCGTTAGAAATATAATTGAGTCCGCGAGAGGGGGTGCAAAACAAATTGCAAGCGAATAAGGAGTGAGGCACGTGGATTTGTTTTACCGAGGTTCGGTTCTCGCAAACCTACTCCCCGTTGAGGTGGTCACAAAGACCGGGTCTTTTTCAACCCTTTCCCTCTCTCAAACGGTCTCTCGGACCGAGTGAGCTTTCTCTTCTCAATTGCTTGGAACACAAAGTTCCCACAAGGACCACCACAAGATTGGTGTCTCTTGCCTTAATTACAAATGAGTTTGATCGCAATGAAGAATCAAAGAAAGAAGAAAGCAATCCAAGCGCAAGAGCTCGAAAGAACACAAGCAAATCTCTCTCACTAATCACTAGGGCGTTGTGTGGAGTGTGGAGAGGATTTGATCACTTGGGTGTGTCTAGAATTGAATGCTAGAGCTCTTGTAAGTAGTTGAAGTGTGAAAAAACTTGGATGACTTGAATGTGGGGTGGTTGGGGATATTTATAGCCCCAACCACCAAACTAGCCGTTTGGTGGTGGCTGACTGTCGTATGTCGCACCGGACAGTCCGGTGCACACCGGACATGTCCGGTGTGCCAGCCACGTCACCAGGCAGTTGGGATTCGACCGTTGGAGCTTCTGACTTCTGGGCCCGCCTGGCTGTCCGGTGTACACCGGACAAGTACTATAGATTGTCCGGTGCACCGTCTCACGCGTGCCTGACTTCTGCGCGCTTCTGGCGCGCATTAAATGCGCCTGCAGGTGACCGTTGGCGTGAAGTAGCCATTGCTCCGCTGGCTCACCGGACAGTCCGGTGTACACCGGAAAGTCCGGTGAATTATAGCGGAGCAAATTCCTGAGACTGGCGAGTTCCAGAGCCGCTCATCCTTGGGGCACCGGACACTATCCGATGTAAACCGGACAGTCCGGTGAATTATAGTGGAGCGCCTCTGAATTTTCCCGAAGGTGACGAGTTTGACTTGGAGTCCCCTGGTGCACCGGACAGTCCGGTGCGCCAGACCAGAGGTGCCTTCGGTTATCCCTTGCTCTCTTTGTTGAACCCCATACTTAGTCTTTTTATTGGCTAAGTGTGAACCTTTGGCACCTGTATAACTTATACACTAGAGCAAACTAGTTAGTCCAATTATTTGTGTTGGGCAATTCAACCACCAAAATCATTTAGGAAATAGGTGTAAGCCTAATTCCCTTTCAAGAAGTGCTGCTAGAACCTGAATTGGAGATAGAACCAGACTTGTCATATCAAGAGAACCCCATCAGAATATTGGATCGTAAGGAAAGGTCAACTCGAGCAAAGTCAATCCAAATGTATAAGATCCAGTGGAGCCACCATTCAGAAGAAGAAGCTACTTGGGAAACAGAGGATTTTCTGCGCTCTCACTACCCCGATTTTCTGCCCAAGGAGATCAGTACGTAATTTAGATCCGAAACACCCCCACCTGCCCTTTGAATCTAAGTATAAGAGAAATAGAGTTAACAAGAACTGGGTAAGCTGTGAGGCTAAATCTAGAAGGGCTTCCTTCTGAAGTTGCAAAGAGGATGACATTCGAAGAGCAGTCTACTAGAGAACCTTGACAAAAGAAATCACACCGCACAAGCACACACCTTCTTAGCATCCCTGTAAAGGATCTATACTGAAATATCGGGGTGATATTCCTTTAAGGGGGAGGGCTGTATCACCCCAGGTGTTACCCAAGGCCCTGGCTCAATATATGCACCTATGACTTGTTATCACATGTGGGTAAGTGGGAAGAAGGGGCACAAAAACATTAGAAACCATGGCTTAATTAAGTAATAATCATGATAGAAGGGATACCCTAGCTTTTCATGTATCTTCACCTTCGAAAAAGATGCTCAAACCCTAGCACCCCCTCTTGAGCCATTAGACCCCAAGCATTGGATTAGTGGGAAAACTATGCAAATGAGCATTTCATGACTTAAACCTTATACCAAAGTTGAAGTACATTTAAATATTGTTTGGGGCCTTCGGCTTCCGAAGGTCCTCAAAAACATGATTTAACAATGTCTCTGGAGTATCATGTGTAAACAGGTATCTTCGGACTTAAATCAAAACCATAGCGTGAAGAAGCACAAAGAACACGAAGGTTGACGCAGAGCCGAAGCTATGCGAAAGGGAGCTTTGGCATGATAGCGGAAAAGGGAACCGACTTAAAAGGGAAAATGCTATTTAGACCTTGATGGATTACTATAGAGTTATTAGCAAATGTAAAGGGCATGGATGTAATTTTACATGGGCTGCGTCCCATGCCTATAAATAGATGAACAGTGCTCCCGTACTGTTCACGCTGACTTGACATTTACTTTCGCGCCACGCCTGTATCTCTGCTTTCCTTCGAGCCGAAGGTAAATTTAAAATTTGTTATTATTGATACAGTGATGCAAATAAAAATAAGTGGATAATAATGTTCAAAGTGTTTATATTATTTTTCATATCTTGTGTACGAATCCTTCTTCATCATCTATTGTGCTTATGAAAGTTTGTCTTTCATAACCTTCGTCCAGAATTCACTATATCCGAAGGGAGATAATGCTTCGAAGGACGAAGGACTTTAACATTTAACACTTTTCATGTTGTCTTGTTCTTAACTCTTAGCATTTGAGAACAAGTCCCCAACATTGGCGCCCACCTCCGGTGAACTCACTTCCACTTTTTTGAGTTTCGAACACCTTCGGCAAGCATAGACCTTTGTCATGCCGCCAAGGAAAGCTTCAGCAACATGGGCCGCCGCTCTGCAGCCGCTGGACCCCAACCAGGAGACCCTCTCTCTTTGGGAGGCCCGAAGCCAGAAGAGGAAGGCCACCAGTCCAACGCCTCAGGAGGACGACTTGGATCAAGAGATCAGAAATATGGAGATACTCCATCAGCAGGTGCAAAGGAAGAAGGAAAAGATGGCTAGGCTAGCTGACCTGCAAAGGCAGATAGACAAAGCCTCTAAAGAAGTTCGCCATCTTGCTCAAGATGAGCAGAACTGAAGGCCTCAGCACAGAGAGCTTCATCAAGAGGGCTTTTTCAACGAGGATGACTGGTATGAGGATTTCCATCATGGAAATTTTGCTTTTGATGATGCTTCTCCTCTGTCAGCAAAACTACAGGCTACACCTTGGCCTCCGTCCTACAAGCCACCTCAACTCCCCATGTACGACGGACACTCAGATCCGAAGCAGTTTCTGATGAGCTACGAAGCAACGATATCTTCCTATGGTGGCAATACTGCAGTCATGGCGAAGTCTTTCGTCATGGCCGTCAAGAATGTTGCACAAACCTGGTACTCCTCCCTTCGGCCAGGAACAATCACATCATGGTAGAAGCTGAAGGATATGCTGATCACCAGTTTCCAAGGGTTTAAATGAAACCGGTCACCGCTTAAGCTTTGTTCCAGTGCACCCAAGATCACGAAGAATATCTTCATGCGTATGTCCGAAGGTTCTTACGCCTGAGGGCACAAGCGCCAACAGTGCCCAATGAAATTGTCATTGAAGCCATGATTAAGGGGCTCCAACCGGGACCTTCAGCCCAATACTTTGCCAGGAAGCCCCCTCAGACTCTGGAGAAATTGCTTCAGAAGATGGATGAATACATCCGCGCTGACAATGACTTTCGACAGAGAAGGGAGGAAGCTTACAGGTTCTCCGAAATAGCCAGGGGCTTTGGGGGGAGAATTCATCCTAGACATGTTAGATCGATTCATAACACTCAGAATGATGACAGGGGAAGCCAGCAGCAGAGACCGCAATATTCCTCCCAGACTTCGGGGCAGCAGCAGAGCTATCCTCGGCCTCCAGCTCCAAGGGGCAGAGGTGCCAGGGGCTTCGGAGGAAGATTTGGGGATCAACCTAGGAAGATTTATTGCCTATTCTGTGGTGAGGACAAGGGCCATACCACCAGGATGTGTCATGTTACCATCCAGAAACAAAAGGAGATAGCAGAAGCTGCAGCCCAACAGAGCCAGCCGAAGCAAGTTATGCATACTGCTTCGTACCATTCGCCTTACATTCCAGAGTATGTAGGCAACCACCCTACAGCTTCTGTTGCTTCGGCAAGCCAACCTCAGGCATCTTGGCAACAGCCTCCACCTCCACCACCAATGCAACGAGGCCAGCGGCCAGAAGGGAGTCAGCATACCCATCTCCAACGGGACTTCAGAGAAGAGTCCGAAGCTCGCACAGTCAATAGTACTGTGCCAGAATCGAAGCATATTTACTAACAAATATCCTATCTCGGCAGCAGTTTTTACATTCAGTATCATTTTCTTTTTAATAAGGAACAATTATTGAAAGCCTAAGTGCTTTTTGTCGTTTTCAATTTCTTGTAATAGCTTCGTTTTCGCCACAGTAAAAATATACCTTCTCCATAGAATAACGGAGTTGCCGAAGCATAAGAATTTATGGTTACAAGGAAAATCCCCAAAATAACAAAAAGTCGTTCCTAAGGGAGCGCAGCGTAAGTTTTCTGCTCAAAAGTCGTTCCGAAGGGAATGCAGAGCTTACAGCGAAAAATAAACGCTGATTCCGCTGAAAGTAAAAGGCGAAGAAGCTCCTAAGGGAGGCTTACAGCAAAAAATAAACGCTGATTCCGCTGAAAGTAAAAGGCGAAGAAGCTCCTAAGGGAGGCTTATAGTGAAAAATAAACGCTGATTCCGCTGAAGTAAAAGGCGAAGAAGCTCCTAAGGGAGGCTTACAGTGAAAAATAAACGTCGATCTTCGGCAAATATCATTTTGCATAACATTACATCATCACATAATTTGCATAGCATAACATCATACATCATATTGCATCAATGACGCAAGAAGGGGGTTCAATATTGATATTCGAAGATTGTTTCGAATAAACAGTGCCAAGGCACAAGAATAATTATCGAAGAAGCATACCTTCGTCAAACTCCAAAATGAAAAGATCTATTGGTTACTGATTTTACGAAGATTGGATGATTTTATGAAAATACGGATATTATTTACGAAGCATGAAAAGGGAAGGTGTTTTTTCGCCGAAGGCTCAAAAACGGTATGTATGTAAAGTTTCATGCATCGTAAAAAATTGAACCATAAATAACTTATATATTACATTCAAAGTTACAAAATATTACACATATTGTTCAACAAATATTACATTCCAAATGCTTTTACAATAACATCTAATCTTCCCTTAGAACTACTTCTGCAGCTTCGTTTAGTAGTTGATCAACAACTTTGTCCATGATAGCTTCGGCCATTTTTCTAATCTCGTCATCCCCCTTTATGTTGGGGTCCGCTAATGGCTCGGCGAGCTCTGAGGGAGGAGAAAGTGCGGCTATGTTACAAAGTGTAAACAAGTTCGAAATCAAAAAGTTACAACAAAAAGCCAAAAACTAGTAGTTAATACCTATTCGTCCTTCGAGATCCGCACTTTTCTCAGCGGCCTCTGCTACTTTTCTAGCGTCATGAATACCTTTTTCGCTTCTCCGTATAATTTCTTGAGCCATCTCCTGGCCACCATTTTACCAGATGTCGGTGAAAATTTTTCCACCAACCAAACTTGCTTCAACCGAAGGGTCTTTTATGTCTTCAGAAGACAAGTCGGTTTCGGTTTGTGCCAAGGATTTTATGTGATCGTAGCCTTTTTTCTCCAAAACAGTGGCAATCCCCCTAGCACCCGAGAAGGCACATATGTCTCCGCGGCTATTCAAAACTTCTTCAAAAGCTTCAGCTTCGTGGCTGATCCATCCAATTGGGCCCTCGGGGTGGCCCCTTATGAAATTTTCTTCACTTGAGAACGCGCCAACGCTGGCGAAGCTGGTTCTTATTTTCTTAACACATTCTATAGATTTTTCATAACACCTTTTATTGGATGCACGAAGCTCTTCAACGTTTTTCTCTGGATGATTTGCCCATTGTTCGCTAATTTCTCGTTTTGCTTCTTCAACTGTGCATTTTTCTTTAGCTCTGGCTAGCTGTTTCCGAAGATCCTCAATTTCGCGCTTTTGAGCCTCAGCTTGAGCTTTGAAAGCAGCTTCGTCTTCTTTTATTTTATTCACCAATGAATGCAATATTTTATCTTTTTCGAGACCTTCGTTCCGTAGTTCAATTACTTCGGAACGAAGGTTGCTCAAGGCTATGGTACACCCTTCGTCTTCGACATCTTTTTGTGCCCTGAGGGCATTGCTAAGTATAAGGCCCTGCAAAAAAATTGCGTTAATAAGTTCAAGCAAATGAAAAATTTTGGTTTCAAGGAATAATACAAAGATCTCATTTTTTCACCTTTAAACTATTGTACGCTAAGCTGTCGGCCAGCTCGTTTTTTGACAACACCGAGAGCCCGTCTTCTAATGTTGGGAATCCGAAGCTCTTGCTCATCTCCCGACAGACAGAAATCTCCTTGCTGTCAGGGAGACAATACAAGAAGTCTTCTTCTCCGCTGCCGTTGAATATCAGCGCCCCTTTTGGATATTTCAATTTTTGCGCATAAAACTGAGCTTCTCTCTTTTCTTTTTCGCTCAGATTTTTACCCGAAGCATGACGTAAGACATAGTCAGAAGCTTCAGAAGATGCTTCGAGAATAGGTGTGGCGATTTTCTTAGATAAAGTTCTTCTGCAGATTCTTTTTCTGTTTCTTTTTCAATTTCCGAGAATTCCCTCTTGGTAGGCTCTGAAAGCCCAGTTTCAGTTTCCGCTTGACTTTTGGCAGCTTTGACCTTAATTTGTGTCTTTGGAGCTTCGGCAGCTATCTTCGAAGTAGAGCTTGAAGATTTTATTGTTTCCAGTACATCTAGCACGTTAACCATTATTTTCCTCTTGGGAGTTGTTGTAAGGTCTTTTTTTGCCCTCGACATTGGTGTTGGCACCTCAACTTTTGCTGAAGGACTTAAAATTTCCGATGTTTTTGTCTCTTCAACCCTTGGTTCTTCTATTTTCTCCATCTCCGGCATTATGGCCGGCTCTTCAATATTCGGCAGGGGAGTCGACCCTTTGGCTTCGGTGGCCGAAGAGGTCTCACCGACAAACTCAGGCACTATGGCCGGTTCAATGTAGCGTGGCCGGTGCGTAAGAACCTTCATCTTTTTCCTCTTCGGCGATGGCTCACTAGGAGCGGTTGAAGCAACTTCCTTCGCAGAAGCCGTATCTTTCCTTTTTAGACCCCGTGTTGGGTAACAGTAGTCAGGATAGACGAACCCAATGGCATCAAATACTCGGTTGAGTCTTTTCTTCTTCCGGCCTCCGAAGGCCGCAGATAGTGCAGTATCTTCTGCCTTCGAGTATGATCCAAGTAGTTCATCGCTTGTGGCCTCAATACATTTCAGCCAGTCGTCATCTGGCTCGACGAACTTATCTCCATATCTGAAGGTGTATTTTAACCTAACTAGTCCACCTTCGTCAGGTTTGCTAATGGTTTCCTTTGGCATTTCCCATTTTTCCACAAGTGGCCACACTCTGAAGGCAATGTGTTCCTGGATCAAATCCCTTGTCCCGATGAAAGAGCAAACCACGCCGAAGGCCCTCTGGCATTCTTCGGCCGCTTCGTCAATCTCTACCTTCGGTTTCCGAAGGCCGAAACGCTGCCAGATAGGGCGCATGATGATATCTTTAATATCTTCTCGCGTCTTCAAGTCGTTTTTCACATAGAACCATTCCTTCATCCAGTCCTGGGCCACCTCTTCCGAAAAGTTGGCACGGGACAGCTTGACCCAGAACGGGCACCGAAGCTATAACAACCAAAATTGTTATGATATTGCTCTTTACCCCAAGGTTTCGTCTCATATAATAACTCATGCATACTGCAGAAACTTTTTGCATTTGGCTCCAAACCTTGGCTCTTCACGGCCCATACGAAGATTCCCATCCTTATGATTACCTCGGGAGTAATTTGATGAAGGCAGATTTCAAATATCTTCAAAACTTCTACCACGAAACTGCTCAAAGGAAATCGAAGCCCAGCCTTGAAGAAACTTCGGAATATCATGACTTCATTTTCCTCGGGAGTTGGACAAGTTTTTTCTCCTTCGTCAGCCCTCACAATAGATAAATCCCGAAAATATCTACCCCTCATATTGACAAGATGGCTTTGCTTAATGCTTGATTTCCCAAAAACTGCATGGCTTGGTCGCCAGGGTCGATCTTCGGAATCTTTACCACCACTTTCCACATCATAGCTGTCACTGTCACCAGTATCTTCAGATAAACCCTCTAAATTCTCCCTAGTAATCTTCTCTGTATTTGTCTTTGCTATTGATTCAAGAAAGCCGAGATTCATCTCCTCAGAAAGGCTCAGCTTCGATTCAGCGACAGTTTTCTTATCTTCAGACATCTTCGAAAATGCTGAGAAAGTGCTCTCAAAACCGAAGCTTAAAAATCTAAAAAGCCAAGCAAGTGTTGGTGCGCAAGGGCTAAAAGTTGGGTGAGCAAGAGCAGATGGCAAGAAAGCGTGCCAAATGAACTCGTGGTGAGCTCTTATTTATACGCCTAGTGCGTTGAAAACTGGAGGGTCCTGCTTGTCAATGACTGTTGCTATTCTAGCAAAGGGAAGGTGTTTTTTCGGACCTTCGGCTTAGGGCCTTCGTCCATGTTACAATCTGAATTTATCACCCTAACAAATTAATATTGCGAGGGGCTACTGTTGGGGGCCTTCGGCTTCCGAAGGTCCTCAAAAACATGATTTAACAATGTCTCTGGAGTATCATGTGTAAACAGGTATCTTCAGACTTAAATCAAAACCACAGCGTGAAGAAGCCCAAAGAACACGAAGGTTGACATAGAGCCGAAGCTATGCGAAAGGGAGCTTCGGCATGATAGCGGAAAAGGGAACCGACTTAAAAGGGAAAATGCTATTTAGACCTCGATGGATTACTATAGAGTTATTAGCAAATGTAAAGGGCATGGATGTAATTTTACATGGGCTGCGTCCCGTGCCTATAAATAGATGAACAGTGCTCCCGTATTGTTCACGCTGACTTGGCATTTACTTTCGCGCCACGCCTGTACCTCTGCTTTCCTTCGAGCCGAAGGTAAATTTATAATTTGTTATTATTGATAAAGTGATGCAAATAAAAATAAGTGGATAATAATGTTCAAAGTGTTTATATTATTTTTCATATCTTGTGTACGAATCCTTCTTCATCATCTATTGTGCTTATGAAGGTTTGTCTTTCATAACCTTCGTCCAGAATTCACTATATCCGAAGGGAGATAATGCTTCGAAGGACGAAGGACTTTAACATTTAACACTTTTCATGTTGCCTTGTTCTTAACTCTTAGCATTTGAGAACAAGTCCCCAACAAATATCTACAAGAAATAGTAAGGGAATTATTACAAAAAGGTCCTACGAAACCCCCAAATTCAGCCCCCAAGTGGAGAGCACTATAGAGTAACCCACATTTTCTCTAAGTCAAAAATCAGCCCACTTCCAAAGATTAGAGATGTTCACCTAGTTGCTGGCGCCAAATCCATAAGGTCCAATTGATAAAAAGGAGCCAAATTACCCAAGGCACACCCCTGAAAAATTTGAAACCAAACCAGAACTGTTTGACATGGTTTGGCAGCAGCTTTGTCGTGGGTTGGACAGTGCTGACACCCCTGACTTGGCGCCACCATATCTCCGAAACCAGACCCAATCTTCCCTTGGAACTCACATGAACTAGGTAGCCCTAGGTATAGAGAAGAGATCTCACAAAAGTCTTATGGCGAGATTCGCACGTTTGGCTGCTCAGCAAGGGCTAGAACTTGGGCAGAAAGAAATGGCCATGTGTTCGACGCGCCCTGGCAACGCTAGAGCACGCCTCGGTGCTCGGCCCCGCACGCGCCGCTCCACGCCACGCAAGACCCCACGCCTATAAAGCTGACCCCGGCCTTGACCGTACACCCCCACTCGCTCTCAACCCCTCCTAAGCGCAAGTTCACCGGTGATCGCTCTACGCCCGGCGTGCCAGCGGCCGCCCGAGCCTCGACCGCCGTGGACCGGCTACTCCAGCCCTCCTCCAACCCAACCAATCCCTTGGCTAGCCTCCCTGGAGCTCAGCGAAGCTGCCCGAGCCCTTGGACCGAACACCACCTCACCGGAGGTGCTAGATTGACGTCGCCGGACTTCGCCCGACGCCAGCGCGCGTAGACCGAGCTACACAGTGAGTCGCTCTTCGATTCCTTGCGCATACATCACTAGTGACCTCCCGTGAAGCTTCCCGTGCGGTTTAATTGAGCTCTACCGCCGTGAGCAGGCCAGAGCACGCGTCGCCGATGAGCCCGACCGCCAGCGCACGCGGCCAACCCTACTCCAGCCATCACCGCCGGTAATCCGCCCCTCGGCGTGACCGCCCCGGACCTCACCTGACCCTCCACCATACCTCTCCTACCGCCGGTAAGTCGCGCCCCCACTTTTTCTCTCTGCGGCTACTGTTCCGGCGAGGAGGGAGCTCGGGTTAAGAGGAGGAAAAGCCAGGGGGTATTCGCGAAGTCAGTGACTGAGTTAAACATTTCCCCAGGGGTATGGTTTGAACGGTTTAGTTAAGGAAGAACCCAGGGACCCCGGTGCAAAGCTGTTTTTATTAAACCTTTAGATTTATTCTTTTTTAAGTAGGCAGTAGGCTTAGAAAATTCATAACTTGAATTGTAGTCAGCCAAATTTGGTCAAACAAAATTTTCTAGAACCTACATTTTATGATCTATCCAACAAAAATGATAAACACCCTGGTTCCTGTAACCCTTTTTATAGTTTGGATTGATTTAAGTAATGGCCCAAACCTTGATAACCAAAGTAAAAATAAAAATACTTTTAGACTAGGGCTTGGAAAATTGGAGACATACTTAACTGGTAACTACACTGTTTAAAAATATTAAACTCCCAGTATACTAGGTTAAGGAAAGATTACCCATAAAAACTTGTATTGGTCTAAACCTTAAGAAAATGAAAAAGGGAATTTAAAATGAGAACCAGAGGGCAACCATATTTTTCCTAGCTAGCGTAGGTAATGTAGTTCATAAGAAAATTTTGTTGAACCCTCATTTAGTACAAAGAAAACGCATCACTTGTTATTTCATAAAAACAAGGGGGAACTTAGAAAAATCCTAGAAAAATAACCCTAAGGAGGAACCACACTAACCTTAGGAATAACTACTATTATGCTAGTATGAATCTAGGAAAAATACAAGTTCTGTTGTTTGATATTTTTCAAATGGCAAATTAGTTATAAGTGCATCTTGGGCATTAAACCTTAGAGAATCACAACTAAATAACCATTAAGTCACCTTCTGTGATTTTTGGCACAGAAGCATGTTATTACCCATAGATGCCAGCAAAAATAACTTTTAGTGCAGGACCCCCACCTAAATCAGAGTTGTAGTACAAAGTGACCACCTACCCTCACTTTTGTTATTTTTGCCTAGAGTATATCCTCATTATTCTTAACCTCAAATTTGTAGCATAAACTACAGTGACCAATGTTAACCCACTCTATTTTTTGCAACATTTTTGGAAATTTCTAAATCATTAGGGTAGTTCAAGCTCACTTTAAAACCATAAATAGAAAATAAAAAGGGGAATTGTGGAAGGAATTAATATTCCATAACTAGATCTCTCTAAGTGTCCACTAAAACTTTAATGAGATGATTAAATTCTTAATTCCACTCAAGACCCTAAAATAAGTAAGTATAAAACAATAAGAACCTCGTACGATAAAGGAACCTTAGTTTAACCACTGCCTTAACATTGCTTCACCATATATCGTGTTTACTAAATTTGCATATCATTAACATACATGTATCTTATTGTAAGACCTAAAATTGATAAATAAATTAAAATAAATAAATACATATATTATACATTAATGAAATAAGGAAATAAGAATATCAATGATAATATTTATAGGATATTTGAAATCTGGGGAATCCATCAAGACCTTTCCTCTTCTTAATAAATTGAGAATATAAAATTAATTAAACTATTTTAAGGGATATAATGGCTAATTAATTTTATGTGAACTACATATTTTCATATATATAAAAAAGCGTGTATATCGAGAAGTATTTACATAAAGGGATAAAGAAAAAAATAACAAATAAAAGTGACTTGCATGTTTATGTTGGATATTTGGAGTGTTGCATATTAGGTATTAAAATCAGAATTCTGAATTTGAAACTTGAAAATAAAATAAAATAAAATAGAGAGAAGAAAATAGAAACTACAAAAGAAAAAGATCCCCTCATCTCTATGGGCTGAAACTGGTCGGCTCACATACTCATCCACCGCGGCCCACTTCTCCTCCTCCCATCCGGCCCAACCGGCGATGCCTTCGCGCTGCCGCACTTCCCTAGCCGAGTCGCCTACACACGGGCCCTCTTGACCTGTGACCTTCGTGCGCGCCCGACCTCTGCCGCGTGGGGCCACAAGGTCAGCTCCTCCCCCTTCCTGCGTAACAGAATGCGCGGCTTGGGCGCACAGCTAACACCACAGAATCCACGGAGGATCTCTCGCACCCGTCGCGCGGCCTGACCGAGCTCGTCCTCGCCCCGAGCTATAAAGATCGGCCCCGCGACCTCTCCCCCTCACCCCATCCCCCATGAGAATCAACATTGACGAGCTAAGGGCCCGGGGACATCGTCGCGGAGTGCTGAATCGGGTCCGCCGCGGGGGAAGACCTTGATGCGCTAGCATTAGCGCCAGGATGGTGGATGAGGGTTTCTTTAGATTGCTTGGAGCCTGGGCATGTCTTCCAGGGGCGTATAAATCGGCTGGGTCACCTCCAATCACTCATCGGAGCACCTTGGCTGAGCTAGAACCGCTGTGCATCGTGGCCATCGTCACTGCCCCCCTTCACTACCGGTGAGGACACCAACAATTCCATCGTGCCCCTAGGATTGTGCTCGGGCCTTTGCTAGTGGGAAAGTCCTCGGGTGCGTGTTGAATCGCTCGCCGTAGTTGCTTCGCTGCCGCGGCGCCGCGGAACACCGTCGCCAGCCCACTGCTCGACCCAACTGCCGGTAAGTTGCCCGTGACCACGTTCGCCAAGCTACTCCTTTTCGTATAGCACCATCGGATTTCGTTGTGGGGCACTAGAACTCGGAAACGTTGCGCCGGCGGCTGTCCGCCACAGTCTGCGGGTGGCGCTGTAATACTCAAAATGGTATAAAAGGATTATATAGTGAATTCCTTATTTCATGTGCCTTATTTGCATCATAAAAAGAGCACACACAAAATTTAGAGTTTAATTCAAACAAATGACAAAAAAATGCATCATGTTGGAGTTTATATGTTTATGCATTAAATAAAATAATAAGGTTAATGATAATAATATAATAATTTCTAGAAGTAGAATTAAACCCTAAACATGAAAATAGGGTTTTGAAAATGAGAAGGAGAAGGTATATAAAAAAAATAATAATAAATAAAACAAATTTCATAAATGTCCCAAATTGGTACTTCCTAAGTTCACAATAAAATTCGAGGACAAGTTCTGCACAAGGTTTGAATTTAAAATTTGAATTCAAATTGAAGTTGGGATAGAAATAAAAAAAAAGAAAAAAAAGAAGAAATCCTAATTGGGCCAAAACTCCCCAAACCGGCCCATCCTCTCACCTCTCTTCCACGCGCCTGGATCAGCTACACCCGGCGCTGACGAGGGGACCCCACGGGTCAGGCTCCTGCGCGCGCGGGTCTCGCGTCCTCGCTGCGCGTGGGCCCCAGGCGTCAGGTCCATCTCCCACGCGAGCTCCAACAGAACGCCGCGGGTCCGTCTTCCTCTACTGGCGCGAATCTCGGACCGCGCTAACAACCTTCCACGGGATGCCGCCGGGTCGGTAGCCGAGTATCTCGCGCGTGCCGTGCACTGGAGAGCGGGTCCCGCACGTTGGCGCGTCCTTCCCCTTCGCAGTGGCGAGCGTAAATGTCGCCGCCATGGCCGGGACGCGGAAGATCTCTTCCACTCTCCGAACCGAGACCCCGGGGGATAAAGGGACGCCCCGTGACCCGTTCCTTCCCCCCCCTGCTGTCTTCTCGCGCGAGCCCATACCTCAAAAACACACCACCGCAGCCGCTAGTGCTGTGTCCGCGGTAAGAGAAGGGTCCGCCACCATAGAACCGGCCCGGTATCGCTGGTGGGTGGCCAGGGTGGTGTCGGGATTGTTCATCGGCGCGTGGGGATCGTCTGCGTGGAGTATTACGCTCGGTGGTCCGTCCAAACGTCCTGAATTTCTCACCGTCGCCGGACTCCGCCGTGGCTCTGCTATTCCTTCGCGACCAACACCCTGCGCGGCAAATCCCTCTGGTACGATTACTTGATCAAATTCGTTGTGGCCCCGTATCACGTAGGAGCGATCGAATTGGAATCTAGGGCGCTCGTGCTCTGGTTTTGGGCATCTCCGACGAGGGTCCGCCGTGAACCGAGGGCGGCGCCGCCGTCTCGGGTGCTCGGAGGTAGGGGATAGATCGCCAGCCGTTGATCTGGCGGCCAACGGCTGAGATTAAAACCTGCGTAACGTTTCGCGTTGGGTCGATCTAGAGCGTTGATCAGCGATCGGATGACTCCGGGTATGGGTGTGATCTCCACCGTTGGATCAACATCTGGTGGTCCTCGAAGCGTACCGGTTCGCTTCTGTGGTATTCTAATCGTGGCCATAGGATTCTAATCCGACGTCTGTGAGCGCTCGATACCCGTTCGCTCTAGAGTAATTGCAAATGAGTCCCTCGGGAAGTAAGAAATAGAGCCCGCCATCCTCGGCGACTGTTGACTGGGTCTTAGGAATTTTACACTGCAACCCCTGATCTCTCTGGAAAATGAGGCCCAGTCCATAACAGTATTAAAATCAGAGAAAATAAATTATAAATGGATTTTTAATATGAAAATAAATACTAGAACTTGATAAATCCATAGAAAATTCATTTTAGCTCCAAATTGAGTCATTCCAATTCCTAAAATTTTGTAATAATATTCTCTATCACTTAGTATCTCTGTTTTGACATGAAAACATTTAGAAAATTTATTTCTCATCTAATCCTATTTTAATCACATTAAACCTTAAGAAATTCATAACTTGAATTCTATAACTCCAAATTTAGTGATTCCAGTTCCTATGATTTCATTTTAATGTGTAGATTTTTACTGTATATTTTATTTGCATGTTTGATGTGATGTTAATTTATGCTATACTATGTATGTATTGTGTTGATGCGAATAGACGAGCAAGCCACTGTGGATTCTGAGGTTCAACAAGTAGAAGTAGCTGAGCAGGAGCTCATTGAAGGCAAGTTGTGCCCTTGATCACTTACTTTTCCCAGCCATGTTCTTATTAATTTTAATGATCTGTATAGGTTAATTTTGATGGGAGCCTTTATGTTACCCCAGTTTTGATTACCTCTATACCTTGTTCACCCCTGAAATATTTTTGGGTAGTACTTGCTATTGCTTTATGTGGATTGGGTATGGAGATTCATTATTCATGATTATTCTGTTATTATCTTGTTATTATTACTGTTCATGTTAAGATCATTAAATTAATGGGAACATGGAGCGACCACCCGGGAAAACAGTGCTACCACAAGGGTTTAATGGGACGCCCTTGGCTGATTAACTAGGAAAGCTAGGGGAGGGCTACCTTACCCGAAAGGGGCAAGGGCAGTAGGGGAGTGGTCAGTGTAGGGAGGTCCTTGTTTGATTTTGCTGCGATGGCGGTCGGCAAGAACCCTGCACTGGAGCTTCCTATAAACTGTAGCGGGTAGTCTGAAGCTAGTGGAACTTTGTAAAGGCCTCGTAGTGTTACCCTGCCTCGCTTCCTTGGTAGAGGTGTATGGGATTCATGACCCCTTGGCAGATGGGTAACACGGCTTGTGGGTAAAGATGCGCAACCTCTGCAGAGTGTAAAACTAGTATATTAGCCGTGCTCACGGTCAAGAGCGGCTCGGACCCTCACATGATTAATTATGGAACTTAAATTTAATTTGACATTTGCATCGCATTTGGGATTATTTTACTATTACTGTTCTTTATTATTATTAAGGTTTGGTATTTACTTACACTTAGTAATTGCTGATAAAATTTTGACCAACTTATAAAAGCAATGCTTAGCCTCAGCCTTTACTTCATTGATTTGCCTTACACTTCATGAACTCCCACCTTTGGCGAGTTCATGCCACATTATTCCCCACGACTTGTTGAGCTATGAACGTATGTGAGCTCACTCTTGCTGTCTCACACCCCCCCACAGGAGAAGAACAGGTGGTTGAAGAGGAGCCGCCTAACACTGAGGCATTCGACTTGATCTAGGTGGCGTTTCTCAGTCGGCATTGGCGCCATCGATCCTTAGTTTGTTTTATATTTATTATTTATTTTGTAATAAGTCTTCCACTATGTAATAAATACTCTGATGTTTCATGACATTTATCTCTATACACTCTGTTATTATATATGTTGTCTTCTTGGCGCATGTATGAGATGCACCCGGCTTTGTTCCTTAAAACCGGGTGTTATAGAAGTGGTATTAGAGGAAATGTTGACTGTAGGACGAAACCTAGATAGAAATGGATAAAACCCTTACCTACTTACCTTACTCTGATTCTTTCTACACTTATCTTGATCCTGTCTCACCTTCTACTGTTCTACTCTGATCATTCTTACCTTTTCTACTCTTGGACAAGATGGATTTCACACCTTGGAATCCCTACCCCTATGATATTTTTAAGGGATAGGAAGCCTAAGACAAAATTAAAACTATTTTCTATATTTAAAAATGTTGTTTGATTGTTATGATGAAAAATGTCTGATTTGCTTCTTTGATTGATTGAGATATTATATATATGGACATCTTAGTATGTGCCAGCATAAGGTAATAAATTAGCTATGGTAGGTAAAACATTAATCTGCTTAGCTAATAAATCCCCCAATTTAACATGATTCGTAATTACTGCCTTGTCTACTGCTGTCTCTTACCTTATGTATCTAACTCAGATGGTCAATACCAGGAGGGGTGGTGGAATTGATTTGCCTCCTAACCGACACACTCGAAGGATATATAGACAACCTCAGCCACAGCCTGCAGAGATGAATCCTCCTAATCCTCCACCAGGCGGAGTTGATCCACTGGTTGCTGCTCAGATGGCGGTGATGCAGCAAATGGCGGACACTATGGCTGATATGCGTGCCCAGATGCAGCAAGAACGCCAGGAAATGCGTCAGGAAAGAGAGGATATACGCCAGGAGTTGCGCCAGGAGAGAGATGAGATACGCCAAGAAAGGAGGGCGCAACAACAGCAGCTGCAACAACAACTTCAACAACAGCAGCAACAGCAACAAGTGCCATTGCCTCCACCACCACCACCAGTTCCACCTCGTGATAAGCACCGGGAGTTTATGAGTCATAAGCCACCAACCTTCGCCAGTTCACCAGATCCCCTTGATATAGATGATTGGTTGAAGTCGATTGAGAAGATGCTCAACATTTCGCAATGCACTGACCGAGAGAAGGTTTTATATGCTTCTAGACGTCTGACTGGTCCTGCTGCTGACTGGTGGGATTCTTATACTGCTGCCCATGATGCTGCGGATACTATTACTTGGGCAGAGTTCAGTACACAATTCAGGAACTACCATATTCCAGCTGGTATGATAAAGATCAAGAAGAAGGAGTTTCTGTCATTAAAGCAAGGCAACATGTCGGTCAGCGAGTATAGAGATAAATTCATTCAGTTGTCGAGATATGCTCCAGAGGAAGTTGCTGAGGATGAGAGAAAGCAGAAGCACTTCATTGAAGGACTTAATGGACCCTTGCAGTATGCACTGGTGGCACACACTTTTCCATCATTTCAGAGGCTACTGGATAAGGCTCTTGCTATTGAACACAAGCGTGTTCAACTGGGTGATTTGAAGAGGAAGGCTATCTCACAAGGACAGGGTAGCAGCAGTGTTCGTCCTCGCTACAGTTCACCACAGGGTACACCGACTCGACCAGGAGGACCGCGCCCGGTTCAGCAATCACCACTGAGGACTCCACCTCCTCGACAGGCTACCCCCACTGGTACCCCGATGAAGTTTGCAGGACAGAGTCCAGGCACTACGTGTTTCAAGTGTGGGAAGACTGGTCATTATGCAAATGTCTGCCCACAGAGGATTGCTACTACTCCAGCTTAGAACAAGCAACAGACCCCTGGCAAGGGATATTCTATAGCCAGGGTGAATCAAGTCAGCGTTGATGATACTCCTGATGGTGGGGACCTCGTAATTGGTATGTTTTATGTTAATACAATTCCTGCAACCATATTATTTGATTCTGGTGCTACACATTCATTCATGTCTGCTAGATATGCCAACACAAATGAAATACCACTGCTAAATATGAGAAAACCCATGATAGTAATTACACCTAAAGGGCCTGTTGAGGCAAATCAAATGACACGTAGATTGACATTGACTATTATGGGAAGAGAATTTGGAGCTACTGCTATAATATTAGAGTCAAGCAGTATAGATTTGATCCTTGGTATGTCATGGCTAAGAAAGGCAAAGGCCGTTATAGCATGTGGTAGAGGTACCGTAGAACTCACTACCACTAAAGGAGAAAGATTTCAAGTTAATATTGCAGTAACCTCCTCATCCATGCGTGCAATGTTCTTTATGCCTGAGGAGTTTGTTGGTGACAACATCCGGGTGGTTAGAGATTTTCCGGATGTCTTTCCAGAGGAGTTACCAGGGATGCCACCTGATAGAGAAGTTGAGTTTGTTATTGATCTCTTACCTGGAACCGCCCCTATTTCTAAACGGCCATATAGAATGTCCGTAGAAGAGTTGAAGGAACTTAAGAAGCAGTTGACGGAGTTACAAGAGGCTGGTTACATTCGTCCAAGTTCCTCACCTTGGGGAGCACCAGTGTTATTTGTGCAGAAGAAGGATGGATCACAAAGAATGTGTGTGGACTATAGATCTCTTAATGATGTCACGGTGAAGAACAAGTATCCGTTGCCCCGTATTGAGGATTTATTTGATCAGATGAGGGGTGCTAGGGTGTTCTCGAAGATTGATCTCCGATCGGGGTACCATCAGATGAGGATTAGACCATCGGATATTCCCAAGACAGCATTCTCGACTCGATATGGATTATATGAGTTTACTGTTATGTCATTTGGATTAACCAATGCACCGGCTTATTTCATGAATTTGATGAACAAAGTGTTTATGGATTATTTGGACAGATTCGTCGTGGTGTTTATCGACGATATTCTTATCTATTCTAAGAATGAAAGTGATCATGAACAACATCTAAGGTTGGTGCTACAGAAGTTACGAGATAATCAACTCTACGCTAAGTTCAGCAAGTGCAAGTTTTGGATTGACAAGGTGCCATTCCTTGGTCATATTATTTCTAATGGAGGAATAGCAGTGGATCCTGCTAAGGTGAAGGAGATTATGGAGTGGAGAGTGCCCACTACAGTTACTGAGATTCGGAGTTTCTTGGGACTCGCAGGATATTATCGAAGATTTATTGAAGGGTTCTCTAAAATTGCTAAGCCTATGACATCGCTTTTGGAAAAAGGAAGAGAATTTAAGTGGGATGAGAAGTGCCAAGAAAGCTTTGATCAGTTGAAGGAGAGATTGATGTCACCTCCAGTATTGATTATGCCAGATCTGCAGAAGGGATTTGACATTTACTGTGATGCATGTGGCCAAGGACTTGGGATGTGTTCTTATGCAAGAAGGACATGTGATCGCCTATGCGTCTCGTCAGTTGCGGAAACATGAATTGAACTACCCCACCCATGACTTGGAACTGGCAGCCGTTGTGCATGCACTTAAGATTTGGAGACACTACATTATGGGGACTAAGTGCCATGTATATACGGATCATAAGAGTCTGAAGTACATATTCACTCAGAAGGATCTCAACCTTAGGCAACGCCGTTGGTTGGAGCTCATCAAGGATTATGATTTGGAGATTCACTATCATCCAGGCAAGGCAAATTTGGTTGCAGATGCCTTGAGTCGGAAAGAGCATGTTCACTCCGCATTTGTCGTCCAGCTACCCGATGAATTAGCAAAAGATTTTGAGAGACTCAACTTGGGAATTGTTACACACACTGAAGGAGTCACCATTGAATTGGAACCTACCTTGGAGCAAGAGATTCGTAAAGGTCAGGTTGGTGATGCTAAAATCCAAGAGATTAAGGATCTTATTACTGAAGGAAGAGTTCCGGAATTCACGGAGGATGAGCAAGGTACTATATGGTTCAAAGATCGGATATGTGTTCCAGAGATCGATAGCCTCCGTGAGGCTATATTGAAAGAAGCTCATGATTCTGATTATTCCATCCACCCTGGTAGCACTAAGATGTATCAAGATTTGAAGCAGAAGTATTGGTGGTATGGACTGAAAAGAGATGTTGCTGCCCATGTGGCTAAGTGTGATGTGTGTCAAAGAGTCAAGGCCGAACATCAAAGACCCGCTGGGCTATTGCACCCGCTTAAGATTCCTGAGTGGAAATGGGAAGAAATTGGTATGGATTTAATTGTTGGACTACCCCGCACCCCTGCTGGGTATGACTCTATTTGGGTAATTGTGGACAGATTAACAAAAGTGGCTCATTTCATACCAGTGAGGACTAACTATACGGGAGCCAAGCTCGCAGAATTGTATATGACTCGGATAGTTTGCCTACATGGTGTGCCTAAGAAGATCGTGTCTGATCGAGGATCACAGTTTACTTCTCGATTTTGGAAGAAGTTGCATGAGAGCTTGGATACAAAGTTGAATTTCAGTTCAGCCTACCATCCCCAGACTGATGGACAGACAGAGAGGACTAATCAAGTGCTAGAAGATATGTTAAGAGCTTGCGCCCTTAAGCATGGTGGCAGTTGGGAGAAGAGCTTACCCTATGCTGAGTTTTCTTATAATAATAGCTACCAGGCCAGTTTGAAGATGTCACCGTTTGAGGCTCTATATGGCAGAAAGTGCAGGACTCCACTGTATTGGGATCAAACCGGAGAAAGACAGTTCTTCGGGCCTGAGCTTATCCAAGAGGCAGAGGAACAAGTTCGAATGATAAGAGAAAATTTGAGAATTGCACAATCCAGGCAAAAGAGCTATGCTGATAATAGAAGGAGACTACTGGAGTTTAAGGAGGGTGATCACGTGTATCTGAAGGTGTCACCAATCCGGGGTATGAGGAGATTTAAAGTTAAAGGAAAGTTGTCCCCTCGCTTCATTGGACCTTTCTTGATCTTAAAGCGAGTGGGAGAAGTTGCATATCAACTGAAGTTACCGGATCATCTATCAGATGTACATGATGTATTTCATGTGTCTCAGCTAAAGAAGTGCCTCAGGGTACCTGAGGAGCAGCTACAACTGGAGGACCTCAGTGTGCAAGATGATCTGACTTATGCTGAGTATCCCATCAAGATTTTGGACACTTTGACTCGAATTACAAGAAATAAGGTGATAAAGATGTGCAAAGTACAATGGAGTCACCATGGAGAGGATGAAGCTACTTGGGAAAGAGAAGAAGAGCTTCGCATAGACTTCCCCCATCTTTTCCCTAGATCTTCTTAAATCTCGAGGACGAGATTATTTTTAAGGGGGGTAGGATTTGTAATACTCAAAATGGTATAAAAGGATTATATAGTGAATTCCTTATTTCATGTGCCTTATTTGCATCATAAAAAGAGCACACACAAAATTTAGAGTTTAATTCAAACAAATGACAAAAAAAATGCATCATGTTGGAGTTTATATGTTTGTGCATTAAATAAAATAATAAGGTTAATGATAATAATATAATAATTTCTAGAAGTAGAATTAAACCCTAAACTTGAAAATAGGGTTTTGAAAATGAGAAGGAGAAGGTATATAAAAAAATAATAATAAATAAAACAAATTTCATAAATGTCCCAAATTGGTACTTCCTAAGTTCACAATAAAATTCGAGGACAAGTTCTGCACAAGGTTTGAATTTAAAATTTGAATTCAAATTGAAGTTGGGATAGAAATAAAAAAAAGAAAAAAAGAAGAAATCCTAATTGGGCCAAAACTCCCCAAACCGGCCCATCCTCTCACCTCTCTTCCACGCGCCTGGATTAGCTACACCCGGCGCTGACGAGGGGACCCCATGGGTCAGGCTCCTGCGCGCGCGGGTCTCGCGTCCTCGCTGCGCGTGGGCCCCAGGCGTCAGGTTCATCTCCCACGCAAGCTCCAACAGAACGCTGCGGGTCCGTCTTCCTCTGCTGGCGCGAATCTCGGACCGCGCTAACAACCTTCCACGGGATGCCGCCGGGTCGGTAGCCGAGTATCTCGCGCGTGCCGTGCACTGGAGAGCGGGTCCCGCACATTGGCACGTCCTTCCCCTTCGCAGTGGCGAGCGTAAATGTCGCCGCCATGGCCGGGACGCGGAAGATCTCTTCCACTCTCCGAACCGAGACCCCGGGGGATAAAGGGACGCCCCGTGACCCGTTCCTTCCCCCCCTGCTGTTTTCTCGCGCGAGCCCATACCTCGAAAACACACCACCGCAGCCGCTAGTGCTATGTCCGCAGTAAGAGAAGGGTCCGCCACCATAGAACCGGCCCGGTATCGCTGGTGGGTGGCCAGGGTGGTGTCGGGATTGTTCATCGGCGTGTGGGGATCGTCTGCGTGGAGTATTGCGCTCGGTGGTCCGCCCAAACGTCCTGAATTTCTCACCGTCGCCGGACTCCGCCGTGGCTCTGCTATTCCTTCGCGACCAACACCCTGCGCGGCAAATCCCTCTGGTACGATTACTTGATCAAATTCGTTGTGGCCCCGTATCACGTAGGAGCGATCGAATTGGAATCTAGGGCGCTCGTGCTCTGGTTTTGGGCATCTCCGACGAGGGTCCGCCGTGAACCGAGGGCGGCGCCGCCGTCTCCGGTGCTCGGAGGTAGGGGATAGATCGCCAGCCATTGATCTGGCGGCCAACGACTGAGATTAAAACCTGCGTAACGTTTCGCGTTGGGTCGATCTAGAGCGTTGATCAGCGATCGGATGACTCCAGGTATGGGTGTGATCTCCACCGTTGGATCAACATCTGGTGGTCCTCGAAGCATACCGATTCGCTTCTGTGGTATTCTAATCGTGGCCATAGGATTCTAATCCGACGTCTGTGAGCGCTCAATACCCGTTCGCTCTAGAGTAATTGCAAATGAGTCCCTCGGGAAGTAAGAAATAGAGCCCGCCATCCTCGGCGACTGTTGACTGGGTCTTAGGAATTTTACACTGCAACCCCTGATCTCTCTGGAAAATGAGGCCCAGTCCATAACAGTATTAAAATCAGAGAAAATAAATTATAAATGGATTTTTAATATGAAAATAAATACTAGAACTTGATAAATCCATAGAAAATTCATTTTAGCTCCAAATTGAGTCATTCCAATTCCTAAAATTTTGTAATAATATTCTCTATCACTTAGTATCTCTGTTTTGACATGAAAACATTTAGAAAATTTATTTCTCATCTAATCCTATTTTAATCACATTAAACCTTAAGAAATTCATAACTTGAATTCTATAACTCCAAATTTAGTGATTCCAGTTCCTATGATTTCATTTTAATGTGTAGATTTTTACTGTATATTTTATTTGCATGTTTGATGTGATGTTAATTTATGCTATACTATGTATGTATTGTGTTGATGCGAATAGACGAGCAAGCCACTGTGGATTCTGAGGTTCAACAAGTAGAAGTAGCTGAGCAGGAGCTCATTGAAGGCAAGTTGTGCCCTTGATCACTTACTTTTCCCAGCCATGTTCTTATTAATTTTAATGATATGCATAGGTTAATTTTGATGGGAGCCTTTATGTTACCCCAGTTTTGATTACCTCTATACCTTGTTCACCCCTGAAATATTTTTGGGTAGTACTTGCTATTGCTTTATGTGGATTAGGTATGGAGATTCATTATTCATGATTATTCTGTTATTATCTTGTTATTATTACTGTTCATGTTAAGATCATTAAATTAATGGGAACATGGAGCGACCACCCGGGAAAACAGTGCTACCACAAGGGTTTAATGGGACGCCCTTGGCTGATTAACTAGGAAAGCTAGGGGAGGGCTACCTTACCCGAAAGGGGCAAGGGCAGTAGGGGAGTGGTCAGTGTAGGGAGGTCCTTGTTTGATTTTGCTGCGATGGCGGTCGGCAAGAACCCTGCACTGGAGCTTCCTATAAACTGTAGCGGGTAGTCTGAAGCTAGTGGAACTTTGTAAAGGCCTCGTAGTGTTACCCTGCCTCGCTTCCTTGGTAGAGGTGTATGGGATTCATGACCCCTTGGCAGATGGGTAACATGGCTTGTGGGTAAAGATGCACAACCTCTGCAGAGTGTAAAACTAGTATACTAGCCGTGCTCACGGTCAAGAGCGGCTCGGACCCTCACATGATTAATTATGGAACTTAAATTTAATTTGACATTTGCATCGCATTTGGGATTATTTTACTATTACTGTTCTTTATTATTATTAAGGTTTGGTATTTACTTACACTTAGTAATTGCTGATAAAATTTTGACCAACTTATAAAAGCAATGCTCAGCCTCAGCCTTTACTTCATTGATTTGCCTTACACTTCATGAACTCCCACCTTTGGCGAGTTCATGCCACATTATTCCCCACGACTTGTTGAGCTATGAATGTATGTGAGCTCACTCTTGCTGTCTCACACCCCCCCACAGGAGAAGAACAGGTGGTTGAAGAGGAGCCGCCTAACACTGAGGCATTCGACTTGATCTAGGTGGCGTTTCTCAGTCGGCATTGGCGCCATCGATCCTTAGTTCGTTTTATATTTATTATTTATTTTGTAATAAGTCTTCCGCTATGTAATAAATACTCTGATGTTTCATGACATTTATCTCTATACACTCTGTTATTATATATGTTGTCTTCTTGGCGCATGTATGAGATGCACCCGGCTTTGTTCCTTAAAACCGGGTGTTACAGGCGCCGGGAGGGTGAAGCACCAGAGCCATTGGATCCTAGTCGTATGGTCAGGATGGGTTCAACACATACCTCTTCGTGTCGTTAAACCTACGTCGTCCGATCTAGATCCTGTGACCCAGATTCGATCTCGAACACTTTAAATCAATGCCGTGGATCTATGATCTAACGGACATCTGGGCATACCGGTTCGGAGGCAGGGTTTCTAATCTGCACCCTTGACTTGTGATCTTACGGCCACAGTTTGCCGTACCCCTTCGGCCAGCGCTTTTTGGCATAAGAACCCCTACACTTATTTGAAATAAACTCGCTTTCCCTCGCGGGATACTTCTGAGTCTAAGGAATTTTTATTGAATAGCCCTTGTGTTTCTCTATTATTGGCGCCCAGTCCAAAGAGTTGGAAAAATAAAAAAATAAATATAGAAATGATTTTTAATATAGAAATAAATGCTAGAATTGGTTTAATTCATAGAAAATTCATATGAAGTCAAAATTAATCCATTCCAATTCCTATAATTTTGTAATATTATGGTTTATCATTTAGTACCACTGTTTTGACATGAATATCACAATAAAATTTATATCCTATTTAATCTTGTACAAAACATATAAAACCTTTAGAAATTCATAACTTAAAATCTATAACTCCAAAATTAATGATTATTGTTCCTATGATATTATTTTAATATATAGATTATTAATATGTATTTTGTACTTATGTTTGGTGTGATGTTAATTTTTCCTATACCATGTTTGTTTATATTGCTACGATATCGCGAGGTCACGAGTCATCTGAAAAGCAAGTTGGTACCTGGAATCTCAAGTCCTAGGCAAGTTGTGCCCTTGATCATTCTTTTTACCCAATCATGTTCTGATTAATCATAATGATCTGCATAGGTTAATTTTGATGGGACCTAATAGGTTACCCTAGTTTGATTATCTTTATACCTTGTTTGCCATTGAATTTTTGGGTAGTACCTACTATTGCTTTATGTGGTTTTGGGTATAGAGATACATTTTATTCATGATTATATTTTATTATCAGTTGTTATTTACTGCTCATGTTAAGATCATTATGTTAATTGGAACATGGAGAACCACCCGGGAAAACAGTGCTACCACAAGGGAGGAATGGGACCCCTTGGCTGATTAATTAGGAAAGCTAGTGGAAGACTACCTTACCCGAAAGGGGCAAGGCAGTAGGGGAGTGGTCAGTGTAGGGAGGTCCTTGGGTTGATTTTGCTGCGATGGCGGTCATGCGAGGGATTCCTGCATTGGAGCTTCCTAGAAACTGTAGCGGGTTTTCTGAAGCTAGTGGAACTTTGTAAAGGCCTCGTAGTGTTACCCTGCCTCGCCTCCTCGGTAGAGGTGTATGGGATTGGCCGTCTCTTGGCACATGGGTAACATGACTTGTGGGTAAAGATGCGCAACCTCTGCAGAGTGTAAAACTGGTATACTAGTTGTGCTCACGGTCAAGAGCAGCTCATACACTCACATGATTAATTTATGGAACTAAATTCAATTTGTCATATGCATTGCATCGCAGGTGATATTATTACTTTTGTTCTACTACTTAATTGGGTTGATATTTACTTATACTTAGTAACTGCTAATAAATTTTTGACCAACTTTAAAAGCAATGCTCAGGTTCAACCATCCTCTTTGGTAAGCCTTACACTTCACGTGAGCTCCCACCTTTGGCAAGTTCAGGCACATTATTCCCCACAACTTGTTGAGCTATGATCGTATGTGAGCTCACTCTTGCTGTCTCACACCCCCATAGGTCAAGAACAGGTACCGCAGGATGAGGCGCATGGAGGATGCTGCGATGTGTTTGTGAGAAGTCTAGGCCGTCGTCTCCCAGTCAACTTTGGGTTGCTGGACTGTTGTCTCCAGATAATGTAATTATTTATTTATTTTGTATAGAACTACTATTATATAGTAAAGATGTGACATTCGATACTGTGCCATGATTCATCATATGTGTGAGACTTGGTCCCAGCACACCTGGTGTTTATGTTCGCGCCCGGGTCTTGGTGCCCCTAAAACCTGGGTGTGATAGAAGTGGTATCGGAGCAATGTTGACTGTAGGACGAAACCTAGATAGAACTGGATAACCATTGTCTACTTACCTCAGCTACTCTAATTCTTTCTAAACTTATCTTAATCTTTTCTCATCTATTTCCGCTTTACTCTGATTACTCTTACCTTTTCACTTCTCAAAACAAAAGTGGATTTCACACTTTGAAATCATGTACCTAAAGTGACTTTTAGGACTAGGAGACCTAATCTTAGGAACAAAAAAAAACAAAACTATTTTTATAGGTATCCATGTGCTTGAGTGCTTGTTTTTATTATACTTGTTTGATTTGGATCTTTGATTGAGTGTGATAAGTTGTGGAGTAATGTCCACAATTGCATCTGCATATACATCTAGGCATAAAGGAGAATATTTATAAAATAACTAGACAACTTAGATTATCACGCATTAAAATATATCTAGCATTATAAATCCATTCATTCTTATCTAAAAAAATCCTAACTTATCCTAATTAAAATATATCTATTTTAATAGATCCATCTTATCTTAAAAGATTCTCTCTTATCTTAATGGATTCATCTTATCTTGAAAGATTTGTCTTATCCTAACCACTTTACTTATCTCATCCTAAAGTAACAACCAGGATCTAACCCAAAATAATGATATCAGATCTAAGTTATATTTGTGTGACTAAAACCACATGACTTATCCCACCATGATCATGATCTAACCCAAATTAATTGGATCTTGTCTAGTTGAAGCTAGTCATATTTAGATCTGATCTAATGTGGTAGATTAATCTAACCTAACGAAGGCTAAAGTGGAGCTAATTTAATGCGATCTAAGCTAATATGATCTAATCTAATGTGGTCTACTTAAATAGATTAGTGATACTGGAAGAAGAAATTAGACCCTACTAACATGGCGATAACTTAACTTAGTACCTTAGACCAACTCAACCATGAGCAGAAGATCTAACCCAACCAAGTAGAGTCATGATGGATTGCATAATCTGTCTACCCCCACCCAACAAGCAAACTTTTGACCTACGTCAGGTAGTCTATCTCACCCATATCTATCTTAACCATATCACCCAACTCCGATGATATACACTAACCTCAAATTAAAGAGACCAAGATCGAAAAAGAAAAGATCGACATCGACAAGGAAGGATATAACAGTCAAAGCAAATCTCGACCTGTCCATAACCTTTCTTACCTCGACCTGTCCAGCTTATAACCTACATAATAAGTAGTTGGATACATATGCCCTCTTAATCACCCACTGTTGATTATAAAAAAATGAGACTTTAGATTTTTGAACCAATTATAGACTAAAAGATAAATTACAAACCAATCCTTCTGTATCCCTTTTCTTACAAATCTCGAGGACGAGATTTCTGTTAAGGGGTAGGATTTGTAAGACCTAAAATTGATAAAAAAATAAATTAAATAAATACATAAATTATACATTAATGAAATAAGGAAATAGGAATATCAATGATAATATTTATAGGATATTTGAAATATGGGGAATTCATCAAGACCTTTCCTCTTCATAATAAATTGAGAATATAAATTAATTAAACTATTTTTAAGGGATATAATGGCTAATTCATTTTATGTGAACTACATATTTTCATATATATAAAAAACGTGTATATTGAGAAGTATTTACATAAAGGGATAAAGAAAAAAATAAAAAATAAAAGTGACTTGCATGTTTACGCTGGATATTTGGAGTGTTGCATATTGGGTATTAAAATCAGAATTCTGAATTTGAAACTTGAAAATAAAATAAAATAGAGAGAAGAAAATAGAAACTAGAAAAGAAAAAGATCCCCTCATCTCTGTGGGCTGAAACCGGTCGACCCACACTCTCATCCGCCGCGGCCCACTTCTCCTCCTCCCATCCGGCCCAATTGGCGATGCCTTCGCGCTGCCGCACTTCCCTAGCCAAGTCGCCTACACGCGGGCCCACTTGACCTATGCCTTCGCGCGCGCCCGACCTCTACCGCGTGGAGCCACAAGGTCAGCTCCTCCCCCTTCCTGCGTAATAGAATGCGCGGCTTGGGCGCACAGCTAACGCCGCGGAATCCGTGGAGGATCTCCCGCACCCGTCGCGCGGCCTGATCGAGCTCATCCTCGCCCCGGGCTATAAAGATCGGCCCCGCAACCTCTCCCCCTGACCCCATCCCCCATGAGACTCAACACCGACGAGCTAAGGGCCTAGGGACATCGTCGCGGGGTGCTGAATCGGGTCCGCCGTGGGGGAAGACCTCGATGCGCTAGCATTGGCGCCGGGATGGTGGATGAGGGTTTCTTCAGATCACTTGGAGCCTGAGCATGTCTTTGAGGGGAGTATAGATCAGCTGGATCACCTCCAATCACTCACCGGAGCACCTTGGCTGCGCTAGAACCGCCGTGCACCGCAGCCATCGTCACTGCCCCTTCACTACCGGTGAGGACACTAACAACTCCACCGTGCCCGTAGGATTATGCTCGGGCCTTGGCTAGCGGGAAAGTCCTCGGGTGCGTATTGAATCGCTCGCCGTAGTTGCTTCGCTGCCGCGACGCCACGGAACACCGTCGCCAACCCACTACTCAACCCGACTGCCGGTAAGTTGACCGTGACCACGTTCGCCAAGCTACTCCTATTCGTATAGCACCATCGGATTTCGTTGTGGGGCACTGGAACTCGAAAAGATTGCGCGCCGGCGATAATCCACCATAGTCTGCGGGCGGTGCCGCCGGGAGGGTGAAGCACCAGAGCCATTGGATCCTGGTCGTATGGTCAGGATGGGTTCGGTGCATACCTCTTCATGTCGTTAAACCTACGTCGTTCGATCTGGATCTTTTGACCCAGATTCGATCTCGAACACTTTAAATCAATGCCGTGGATCTCTGATCTAATGAACATCAGGGCATACCGGTTCAGAGCTAGGGTTTCTAATCTGCACCCTTGACTTGTGATCTGACGGCCACAGTTTGCCATACCCCTTCGGCCAGCGCTTTTTGGCATAAGAACCCCTGCACTTATTTGAAATAAACCCGCTTTGCCCCGCGGGATACTTCTGAGTCTAAGGAATTTTTATGAAATAGCCCTTGTGTTTCTCTGTTATTGACGCCCAGTCCAAAGAGTTGGAAAAATCAGAAAATAAATATAGAAATGAATTTTAATATAGAAATAAATGCTAGAATTGGTTTAATTCATAGAAAATTCATATGAAGCCCAAATTAATCCATTCCAATTCCTATAATTTTGTAATATTAAGGTTTATCATTTAGTACCACTGTTTTGACATGAATATCACAATAAAATTTATATCCTATTTAATCTTGTACAAAACATATAAAACCTTTAGAAATTCATAACTTAAAATCTATAACTCCAAAATTAATGATTATTGTTCCTATGGTCTTATTTTAATATATAGATTATTAATATGTATTTTGTACTTATGTTTGGTGTGATGTTAATTTTGCCTATACCATGTTTCTTTGTATTGCTACGACTAGCGCGAGGTCACGAGTCATCTGAAAAGCATGTTGGTACCTGGAATCTTAAGTCCTAGGCAAGTTGTGCCCTTGATCACTTTTTTTTACCCAGTCATGTTCTGATTAATCATAATGATCTCCATAGGTTAATTTTGATGGGACCCAATAGGTTACCCTAGTTTGATTATCCTTATACCTTGTTTGCCACTGAATTTTTGGGTATTACCTGCTATTGCTTTATGTGGTTTTGGGTATAGAGATACATTTTATTCATGATTATATTTTATTATCAGATGTTATTTACTGCTCATGTTAAGATCATTATGTTAATTGGAACATGGAGAACCACCCAGGAAAACAGTGCTACCACAAGGGAGGAATGGGACCCCTTGGCTGATTAATTAGGAAAGCTAGTGGAAGACTACCTTATCCGAAAGGGGCAAGGGCAGTAGGGGAGTGGTCAGTGTAGTGAGGTCCTCGGGTTGATTTTGGTGCAATGACGGTCAGGCGAGGGATTCCTGCATTGGAGCTTCCTAGAAACTGTAGCGGGTTTTCTGAAGCTAGTGGAACTTTGTAAAGGCCTCGTAGTGTTACCCTGCCTCGCCTCCTCGGTAGAGGTGTATGGGATTGGCCGTCTCTTGGCAGATGGGTAACATGACTTATGGGTAAAGATGCGCAACCTCTGCAGAGTGTAAAACTGGTATACTAGCCGTGCTCACGGTCAAGAGCAGCTCGAACACTCACATGATTAATTTATGGAACTAAATTCAATTTGTCATATGCATTGCATCGCAGGTGATGTTGTTACTTTTGTTCTACTACTTAATTGGGTTGATATTTACTTATACTTAGTAACTGCTAATAAAATTTTGACCAACTTTAAAAGCAATGCTCAGCTTCAACCATCCTCTTTGGTAAGCCTTACACTTCACGTGAGCTCCCACCTTTGGCAAGTTTAGGCACATTATTCCCCACAACTTGTTGAGCTATGATCGTATGTGAGCTCACTCTTGCTGTCTCACACCCCCACAGGTCAAGAACAGGTATCGCAGGATGAGGTGCATGGAAGATGCTATGATGTGTTCGTGAGAGGTCTAGGCCGTTGTCTCCCAGTCAACTTTGGGTTGCTGGACCGTTGTCTCCTGATAATGTAATTATTTATTTATTTTGTATAGAACTACTATTATATAGTAAAGATGTGACATTCGATCCTGTGCCATGATTCATCATATGTGTGAGACTTGGTCCCAGCACACTTGGTGTTTATGTTCGCACCTGGGTCTTGGTGCCCCTAAAACCCGGGTGTGACACTTTGTAACACCCTGAATTTGGGGGGGGTATAAAATTTCTTTCTAATTATCACCCAAATTCATGTGTTACTCTTCTCTCTCTCACTCTAGGTTCTATCTCTCTCTAGATTCTCTGTCCCTTTTTCCTCTTTTAAGTAGAAATATCTTAAAGTTAGAGGGATTTAATTATTTATTTCTGCCAAAACATTTATGAGTCATGACATGTTGCATCATGCTAAGCTTAAAATATTCTTTAAAGTGTTGCACATGTTTGAATTTATTTGAATTTGAAACCTAATTTGAATTTGAATTGAAAACCCTATAGAAAAGAAATAGAAAAGGAATTAGAAAATCCAGAGAAAAATAAAAAGGAAATGCAGCCCAGCCGACCCAACTCGGCCTAGCCAGGCCGCACGCCCGCACCGCCTGACAGGCGGACCCCGCCTGTCAGCGGCAGCCCTCTCTCCCACGCGCTCTCCCTCTCTCCCGCTCACTGACCAGTGGGGCCAACCTATCGGCGCCGGTTTCTTCACCCGCGCGCCCCTCCTCTCTCTGCCTCGTGGGCCCGGTTCACCAGTTGCTGAGTCGTTGCCCCACGCGTCCCCTTTTCTCTCTCTGCACCGTGGGTGTGTCCTGTCAGATCCGCCCCCCGCCCTCAGCATGGACCGGCAAGTGCGCACTCGTGCACGTCGCCGGATTTCTCGGCCACGACGCCCGCCCACTCACCCAGCTCCCTTCTTAGAGCCCCGCCAGTGCCCCGCGCTCGCCCCCGCCTCATTTCACACAGCTCCGCCCTCTCTTGCGCTCTGCCCACGCCACCAGCAGTCACCGGAGACCCGCGCCCACGTTCCCGACCATCCAGCTCGCCGGAGACCGCGCCAGGCCTCCCCGAGCTCCGCCCCGAGGTGAGACTCCTGCCCCCATGCTAATTTTACCTTATTCGCGTCTGCTTTTAGCCAATTTGGCCTCGCTGGCGTGCGGCCGTGCCTGCTCGCCGCGCCCGCACGGTGTCCGGCCATCCCAACCTCGTCCAGTGCCCGGGCTTTGGCCTAGGATGTTCCCCCGCCTCCACTGGAACTAGCCCGAGCCCTATCACGGCCGATTGCCCCCTCTGGCGGCCGGGATTCCTCACCAGAGTTACTTCGTCCCGCTCGAGATCTTCTCCCAGCCGTTCTCCCCTCTCTGCCCTCGGATTTGTGGCCTCTTCCCTGCCATTGAGTTCGCCGTGGCATTCTCTCCATCTTTGCCCAACTCCGGCGACCCCGGATCCACCCTAGCTCACGCTTGCCCCAACTCTAGCGACCTCACCACCGCAGAGAGGAGCAGCACCGCCCGCATCCGTTTGCCCCTCCTCGGTCTGATCGCCTCCGTCCGATCTTCATCGCATGGCTCAGATCGTGAGATACTGCTTTGCGCACGCGCGCCTGACGCCCTAGCCCGCCTGTCAGCGCCCAAGTCCCCTGGCGCTGGGCCCGCTCGGTCAGTGCGCTCTCCCCCTCTGCCGCTGATGCCTCTAGCCCGCTTGTCAGTGCTCGCCCGCTCGCGCGCGCGCCCTTGACCGCAGATCTAATCTCAGCTGTTGGTTTTAGATCTGACGGTTAGATTTACCCGATACCCCTTCACGCGGTAGTTTTATTAAAGAGACCCTCAGTTTGTTGGGAATTAACCCGCCGTCCCTGGTTTTCGCGCGCAGGCCCTGTACTCTTGCAGATTCAACCTTGGACTTTTAAATATTCACAGAATTAGACTTAATTTCATATTTTGAATTCTCAAACTTGTTTATTTCATAACTTTTGCATATGAACTCCAAATTTAGTGATTCAAATTGCAAAATGTTCATAGAATAATTCTCTGTCTAAATAAAATGGTTTCATTTTGTCTACACCTTCTAATTTTTATGATTAAGTATGAACTAAGGTAGATGTAGATTTATTTATTTAATAAAATAAATAAAAGGAAAACCTTAGGGATTTAAACATGTTTTAGCTTGTGAGATTAATAATGTGTATTACATGAGTTCATCTCTATTCTAATTTTTAGGTCACAATAAAATAAGTTGAACTATGATTATGTACTTGTAAGTAATACTTAGGGAAATAATAATCTATTTCCAAAGGAAGTGAATTTATGTTATAGTCATGTTATACTTTGAATTCATTATCCCTTATGTAGTATTGTGTCTTTTTAAGATGTGTTCCAATGTTTGTACATGTTTGGTGTGATGTTAATTTGTACTTTCCAAATGTATTGAATGCATGCTCGCTTTATTTAGACAACGAACAGTCTGAGGTTCCTGAGTGTGTTGTTGGAGACCTCCCTGAGCAACAACCTGGTGAAGGCAAGTGTCCTCTGACCTATTATGTCCTACATACTTTATGATTCACTGCCCCGCATTACTTTATGGAACCTAAAGATTGACTAGTCTGTATTTACTTATCCTTGTTTACCTTTTTGGGTTATCATGGTTAGCATTTTGCTATTGCCTTAACTCTAATCAATGAACATGATGTGAACATTTATGATACGATACTGTTATCCTGATTATGTTGATGAACTTATGATACTCTAGGGGGCTCAGGCCTTTTTCCTGAGTACCTCTCCGTAAGGACCTGTTCATGGAGTGACCACCCGGGATAACAGTGCAACCATGAGGGTGGAATGGGACGACCTTAGCTGATTAATTAGATGAACCTGGGTGTAGTTGGCTTTGCTGGAGGGCCGTCAATGGGGACCGGGGCGTAGTGCTCGCTCTGCCAAGGTTGGGGTGCAGAGGTTCATTCGATTTGGTTTTGTTAGTCACCCACCTTAGGGAGGTGTACTGCGTTTGTACGACTGGCAAAACCTAACGAGCAGCTATGCACCAGAGGAATCTTTGTAAAGGCTACGTAGTGAAACCTTGCCGACTCACCTTGGTAGTGTTTGAGGGTTTGATCGACCCGAGGCATAAAGGGATCACGACTTGTGGGTAAAGTGTGCAACCTCTGCAGAGTGTTAAAAACTGGTATATCAGCCGAGCTCACGGTTAAGAGCAGCCTTGGGATCCTCTTTGATTAGAAGAAGTTTGGATACTTTTATGATGATGATTAATAATGATGTTATAAAATCTGATCTCTGGTATTTCCTCTTTTGAGGGGGTACTTCTGGGTAATAACTGGGTTTATTACTAAAACTTGGCTCTACTAATAATAATAAATATTTGACCAACTAAAAGCAACTGCTTGACCTCAACTCCATATACAGCTAGTCCACCTTAGCCAAATGAGACATTTGCTGAGTATGTTGATGTGTACTCACCCTTGCTTTACAAACCACCCCACCCCAGGTTGTCCCCACTGCACCTAGTGCTCAGGAGGTGATGCTAGCAACATGGATGACTTCGAGGAGTTCCAGGAATATGACAAGTTTTAGTTTACTTTAGTGGCAAACCCCCAGTCAGCTGCCTGTGTAGACTTAGCTTCTATGTTTCGTATTTTCGCACTTTGATAGTTATGTTAAAGACAATGGTTATGTAATAGACTCTGTGGATGTCTTGGACATCTTGATGTAATCAAGTACCTTTCCGCTATTTATTTCGAGCATTGTGTGATGATGTCCAATTATGTAATCGCTGTGTACGTGAGTTTCTGATCCTGACACGTACATGGTTCGCATTCGGTTTGCCTTCCAAAACTGGGTGTGACATAAGTGGTATCAAAGCCTTGCTAACTATAGGACCACTAACCTAGACTAGAATGGTCGACCTAAGGACTATAGACCCCTACTCTTATCTTCACCTTAGAGTTCTTTCAAAAGTTGGTCATCTTGACCAACTCTATGTTATCTACTTATCTCAAAAAGTTTTGTCTCACTTTTCTTTCTGTTTACTTTTTGGTCTCATAGTTCTACTCTTACTCTTGTGCTTACGATGTCTTTTGTAGATGGCCCGTATCAGGTGCACTGCATGTAAGTCTGTGATCCCCTATTTGCCTTCTCGACTAGCGGAGCATCCATTGCGTCGCACGGTGTCAGGTCAGTCCAGTCACCTGGAGAGACTGCATCGTCGCCTGCATGAGGAGCAAGAGCACTGACGGCAGGAGTAGGATCAGGAGAAGCAGGACTCTTCCCCCTCGCCTCAGCGGGAGGTGGAGTCTGAGAGGCCACCTTCCCCTGCACCTCAGCCAGAGATGCCCCCTGCACCACCTCAGGGCATCCCGGCTGCTGGAGGAGACCTTGACGGAGACGGAGACGACGACGATGCCGGTGGCAGTTTGAGCCACGACATGGAGCTCTCGGAGGAGCCAGAGCCGGAGGGATGGATCGCTAGACGCATCACTCGCGACACCGCTCGTGGGTGTCACTTCCACGACGCTCTCGATACCCTGTTGCGTCGGGCCTTCGACCCACACACATGGTCCATCGAGTACCGTTGTGTAGTCTACCAGCATCGTCGCGGGCTATACCCGGACCAGTGGGAGGCTATTTGCTTGGTGCGCCATCCGGACGATGATCTCCGGGGTGCAGAGGCCTTCTCAGAGCACTATTCTATTACTGAGAGGGATACTGCCGAGGTATCCATGCAAGATGCAACACGATAGGCACTTTCTCAGTATTGCTCGTTGTTCAGCGGGGTAGCTGATGGCCTCGACCTGAAGTACTACCCTCGCCGTTCGACCTGTAGTGCTGGAGGTGTGATTGCCTCGCTAGTTGGTGAGGGCAATCTCAGGCTGAACAACATGGTCAACTTGGCCGCCGTGCTCAACACAGAGTTGGACCACGCCCTTGACGAGTTGGGCAAGGTTCGGGCAGAGGTTGCGGAATTGCGTGATGAGTGCGCAACACGCCACTTTATGGATGGTGGTTCTCCCGCCCTTGTCGGGATTCAACATCCTTACCGTTCACTGCCCCGTGGTCGCTTCGACTATGGTACCCCAGACTGCAGGACCCGCATAGATTTAGATCCATAGATCGATGGAGTCAGAGTCTATAAAATAATGCTTACTTCAGTGTCTTAGTCTAGTTAGTCTTAGTTCGAGTTAGTTTGCTTAATCGTATGTTGGATGCTTGTTATGATGGACATGTAATGAAGTTGGATCTTTGTAATGATTGTCACCAAGGTGTGGGTATCCCCTACAATTTGGTGTAGTTATTAATAAAGTTAGTTATTTAGTTGGGTAATCCATGTGTGTCCACTTTCCTCTTTATTTGAGAAGCGGTCAGTGAAGATGGTCATTTGTTCAGTGCTATGAAGATTTCCGTATATCTTTTCTTATGCTGAAAGACTGCAGAGTCAGATTTGATATATGTGTGTGATTTCTACAGATGTCTGAGAACAGGCGCAGAGGTGCGAGGCGTGCTCAGCCTGAACATCAGGCACCCCAAGAGGAGGCAGCCCCGCAGCAGCATTTGCCACCGCCACCACCGATGACCACTAAGCAAATATTTTTGATGCAGACCCAAGCAGTCCAGGCAATTGGTCAGACCTTAGTAGCTATGCAGCTGGTGCAACAGCAGCCACCACCGCCTAAGCCTCCAGTGCAAGTCCAGATGCCTCAAGTGCCCAAAGACAAGCGAACATAATTCATGAGGGGCCATCCCCCAGAATTTGCCCACTCTGCTGATCCCAAGGACGCCGAAGATTGGCTGCGTACCATGGAGCGTGAGTTGCACACTTCCCAGTGCAACGATCGTGAGAAGGTGTTGTATGGTCCCCGACAACTAAGGGGAGCAGCCCTGTCTTGGTGGGAGTCTTACCTCGCCACCCATGCCAACCCTGAAGCCATCACTTGGGAAGAATTCAGGGACAACTTCCGTCACTACCATGTGCCCGAGGGATTGATGATAGTGAGGAAGGAGGAGTTTCTCGCCTTGAAGCAGGATCCCCTATCCGTCAGTGAGAACAGGGATAAGTTTCTGCAGCTGTCGCGTTATGCCCCAGAAGATGTTAACACGGATGCTAAGTGTGGCGGAACTGCCCGAATTATTCCAACTTAAGTGCCCAAGCCCTGCCTTAGAGGCTAGACCACACTTAAAGGGGAATAACCCGTCAATCCCTCGGATCTAGTCCGACACGGCCACTGACAGGATCAGGTACCACAATCTCACTCGATGGTGAGTCACAGAGCAAATACAATAAAGCATAAAACCATACATGTCAGAGTGTTGAATTATTACATCATCATCATCATCATCGGAGTTTTGCAAAAGTGACCATCATTGTTTTGGAGTGCAGCGGAAATAAACTAACGGTAAATAAATAGAGGGATCGGGAAGCCTGTCCCATCACTCCTCATGCTCCTCCTCAGCCGAGGCAGGGTCCCACTCGACAGTCCAACCCGGTGGCAGGGTGGATGGCCAAGTCACTCCAGCAGCCATTTCCTCCAGAGAACCTGTAAAAATTATGCCACAAGCAAGGCTGAGTATACTAATACTCAGCTAGACTTACCCGGTGTGAGGAGTCTATACTCCTCTACCTCTAGACATGCAGCTGTTTGGCTGTGGGGTTTGGTTGCCAAAAGCACTAGCTGAGTTTCTAAATCAAGATTTTAACTTTGTCAAAATTAAGTGTGACTCTCTTAAGGCTAAAAGTGTACTATCTATTCATACATAGTAGCAAGCATTTTTAGCAATCAACAGCTTGTATCATCTCAACATAGTTCCACTTGTTACTCAATGTAGCAGCATGGATCAAGCAGTCTCATTAGCTGCGAGAAGCAGACGATTCGAATCGAGTTTTTATCCTTGCAAGGTAAACCTAAACACACGACGTGGCGAGGCACTCCGTCCCCACACACATCAACCGTCCCCATCGATTCCCTGGCAACAAATCAGGGCTCACCGCCTTGGCGTACAATGCCTCACTGACCCCGAATGGCCGTCGTGCAGTGACCGCACTTGTACCCACCATAACTGGAATGGGAGACTACGTCTCAGGTCGCGTGAGGGGATATGTCTGCGGGCTGGTTCACTCAGGTACTAGGCTTACCGATTTACCATATTTCTCGGCATGTGCTTAGTACGTTCAAACGCTTGACTCACGGTACCACACCTTAATCCTTAATCAACTTTTTATCCCGTGAACAACCAATCCCCATGGATTGTTGCCCACAAACCAACATCAATATGATAAGAAAGTAGATACAGCCAATTCCTGACCTCGCGCGAGTGCTAGAAAAATCACTCGACTTCTACCGAGATCCTAATTAATAAAGCAGCTACTCGACCTAGCATACTAGTATTCATCTCAATAGGATTCCTGAGATCATGCAACTAGGGTTCAAAACAACTCCTACACTTAAGTGCACAAACAATCCTACAAACATTAAGAGTAGTAAAATAGCATAAATAACAGGTTATGCATAAAACCGGGGCTTGCCTTCCAAAGCAGTGGCAGGCAGGTCCTCTGGTGCAGGCTTTGGTGCTGGGTCTGGGGCAACCTCCTGGGCAGCTCCTTGCTCCGGCACGAGGATGTACTCTCCGTCAGCAAGATTACAGTCTATCGAAATGCAATGAACATGTATGTTATGATTATGCAAGATTTAAGAACATTAAGCTACAGAAATTAAGTCAAGAATTAACTTAGGGTTCCCTGGCTATATGGGTCTCCTAGTGGTTTATATTTAGCACTTTTATATTTAAGTCTTTATTTGGGGGTAAACAAGGAGAATTGGTAGTGCATTTGTATATTTCTATCTCAGGGAACAACTTACAAGGGTCTCAGGGAAATACTAATTTCCATTGTTCATTTTCCTCTCTTTAGTGTTCATTTATGAATTCTAGTGGGGTTTGAACTACCAAGGTGAATTAACTATTTTCAAAAATTCCACAAAAATTACAGTGGCCTGCCCTTGGTCAATAGGGCCTGTCTTAGGAATATGGGGTTCAAAATAAAAAGGCTAGGCTGTATACAAAAATAACAAAAAGTGGGGCAATTAAGCCACTTTGCGCTACAAGTCCTTTATTAAAGTGGATCCTGACCTAAGGGTTATTTTTGTTGGCCTCTAACAGTGACAATAAGCTCTTGTACCAAAAATGACAGAGAGCCATATGATGGTTATTTAATGGTGGATTTTTGGAATTTGGTGCAAAAAGGGTGCTTAGAACTAACTTGTCATTTGAAAAATATCAAACAACAGATTTCAGATTTTCCTTAAGTTCTTATTATCAAATCATTAGTTATCCTAAGGTTTGGGGAGGTTTCACCTTAGGGTTATTTTTGTAGGGTTTTTTCTAAGTTATCCTTATTTTATTCATTTAAAAGGTATCTTTCTTATCTTACACTACAACAGGGTATGATATATTTTTCCAGTGAACTACATTGACTAAGTATCTCAATAAAAATAGGGGTGCCCTCTGGTTCATTATTTATGTCACTTTTTCTATTTTTCTTAACCTGAAGCATATTATAGAATAAGGGGTGAAAACTAACTTAATGTAATGGACAGAGGGGTTTAACATTTTTAACTAGGTCAGTAGGTAGATATAAACTTCTCCAAATTTTTCTAACCCTAGTCAAATGGTACAACTATTTTTCTTGCCATTATTAAGCTTTTGGTCAAGACAAAGATTAAATCAGAACCTTATATTTTTTTATAGTACCTATGAGGTTTTATATTTTTCTTAAGTAGGTTACATTATTTAGGGTCTGGCAAAATTGGTTTGACCAAATTTGGATAAACCAAACAGAAGTTATGGGTTTTTAAAGTTTCTGTTTGAATTTAAATCAGGTTTTAATAAGGTTTTTCTGAAAAAGCAGTTTGCGCCGAGGTCCCTGAGTTCAAACTAAATCAAACCTCGCAGATCTACCCTCGCGCCACTATTCACTTGGGTCTCTGACATTTCACTTAACCCCCTGACCTTCTCTCCCTCTCACCCGCAGTCCTTCCCCCAACTGAAACAGTAGCCGCGGGAAAGAAAAGGACGGCGCGGCTTACCGGCGGCGAGGGAGGTCCGGCGAGGCGGTCAGTGACGTTCGGGAGGTTGCGACGGTCACGTCGATGTGCGGGTCGTCGTCGGAGATGGCCGGAATCGCCCGGTCCACGCGCGCAGGCGGGCGAGCTCGTCGGCGGTGTGTGCTCCGGCCTATCCACAGCGGTACAGTTCAATCCAAGGGCATAGGGAGCTTCATGGAGGTCTAAGGAGTCTAACCGTGCAAGGAATCGAAGAGAGACTCACCGTGTACCTCGGTCCACGGTTGCCGGCGGTCGGGTGAAGTCCGGTGACCTTGTTCCGGCGTCTCCGGTGAAGCAGAGTCCGATTCTTTGCTCGGGGAGCTTCACTGGTGGGTGCACACTCGTGTCCGAGGGTTGGATGGGACTGTGGAAGGCTGGGCTAGCCGGTCTACGGCGGCGGTGGCTCGGGTGGCCGCGGGCACGTTGCGCACGGGCAAACGGCGGTGAACTGGGCTCCGGTGAGGCTTGAGCGCGTGCGGAGGGGTACGGCCAAGGCTCCTGGGCGTTTTATAGGCGCGGACGCGGACCAGGGCGCTAGCTTGGCTCGGGCACGGCGCGGGGCTCGCGGGGCGCGCGCGGGCGTGCTCTGGCGCGGCAGAACGCGTCGAACACGTGGCGGGTTGCTTCTTCCATTGTTCAAACGTCGGCAGAGGTCGCAAACGTGCGAATCTTTGCAAAGGTTGGGCGCAGACCTCCTCCTGGCACCTAGGGCTGTCACTCAACTGTGAGACGTCGGGGCAGATATGGCCTAGGGAGGGAGATCTTTGGATGCCAAAACAGGTGTGTCACACTGGGCACTTCGCGACAAAAGCCATGCCATGGCATGTCAAACGTCCGAGTTTCGGGCTCAACTTTTTCCAGTGGGTGCCCTAGGTGGTATGCCACGTTTTTGGTATAGAACACAAGTGGATTTGATGCCAGCTTCGAGGTGAACACAACAGATCTTTAGTGTAGGTATAGTTTTTGACTTAGAGAGAAATGGAGAGCTCTAGCTCTCTCTCCACTTAGTGACTTGATTTGGGGTTTCTCCAGGGGCCTTTTTGCAATATTTCCTTCCTTTAATTACTGGTTATAAGGTTGCTTAAGGTTGGGTTAAAGATCACTCACGTTTTGCACATTTACTTACTTCCTTCTCCCTCTCATCCATGGCTTTGGAAAGGAGGGTTCAAGAGGGGCCTAGGGTTCTCCCCTTTCTTGTCTAGGGTAGCAAGTGCACAAAAACTCGAGTGGTGTGCTTAGGTCATTAGAAATCTTGGTTAACACAAAATTCTCCAAAGTTCCTGGTGCTCCTCAAGTTATTACCACATGTGGTCATAGTCCTTAGTGCTCAGGGTATGCTCTAGTCCAGGTAACACCTGAGGTGTTACAGCCCTCCCCCCTTAAAGGAATCTCGTCCCGAGATTTTAGGTAGAGTCCCTTGGAGGGTGCCTGAAGGTGTGTTAGTGCTACTCTCCCTTTATGCTCAAGTTTCACTTTATAACTGTTCTTCGAATGTCATCCTCTTTGCAACTTCAGAAGGAAGCCCTTCTTAAGTTAAATCCACGACTTAGACTATCTTTGTTATCTAAGTTTTTCTTATAAGTGACTTCAAAGGGCAGGTGGGGGTGGGGGTTTTTGGGTTACATACCGACTCCTTTGGGCAGAAAGTCGGGGAAGCGAGAGCGTAGAAAATCCTCCGTCTCCCACGTAGCTTCTTCTGCTGAATGGTGACTCCACTGAACCTTATACATTCTGATGGATCTTGCCCAAGTTGATCTTTCCTTCTGATCCAATACCTTGACAGGGTACTCTTGGTAGAACAAGTCCGGTTCTATCTCAATGTCCGGTTCCGGTAGCACTTCAGTGGGTAGACGAATACATTTCCGCAGCTGAGATACATGGAACACATTGTGAACTGCTGACATGCGGGGTGGCAATTCCAATTGGTAAGCTACGGGTCCACAACTTGCCTTGATCCTATAGGGTCCAATGTAACGAGGGGCTAGCTTGCCCTTGATCCCGAATCTCTGGACGCCCTTGGTTGGTGATATCTTAAGATAGACATGATCTCCCACCTCAAACTGTAGAGGCTTCCGCCTCTTGTCATGATAACTCTTTTGCCTGGCCTGAGCAGCTTCTAGGTTCTTCTTGATAATTCTAACCTTTGCCTCTGCTTCAAGTACTAAATCTGGCCCAAAAATTTCCCTCTCTCCTGCTTGAGACCAATTTAGTGGGGTCCTACCCCTTCTCCCATATAAAGCCTCAAAGGGTGCCATCTTCAGACTGGACTGATAGCTGTTATTGTAAGAAAGCTCTGCCAAAGACAGACACTTGTCCCAATCCTTTCCATAATGTAGTGCGCATGCCCGCAACATGTCTTCCAAAATCTGATTTACCCTTTCTGTCTGACCATCTATTTGGGGGTGGTATGCTGAGCTTCGTATGACCTGGGTTCCAAGTAATTCCTGTAATTGCTCCCAAAATCGGGCCACAAAAGGTGCTCCTCGGTCGGAGACTATAGTCCTTGGTATCCCATGCAGACGAACTATCTGGTCGATGTAGATCTCCGCATACTTTTCTGCCCGATGGGTGGTGTGCACTGGCAAGAAATGAGCAGTCTTGGTCAATCTGTCCACAATAACCCATATAGAATCATGGTGCCTGGAGGTATTGGGTAATCCTACTATGAAATCCATGCAAATGTCCTCCCATTTCCAAGATGGTATGGGAAGGGGTTGCAAAGGGCCTGCTGCCTTCAAATGACTAGCTTTTATCCTCTGGCAAGTGTCACACTCGGAGATGTACTTGGCAATTTCCCTCTTCATTCTGGTCCACCAATATAACGATCTGAGGTCATGGTACATCTTGTTGCTACCTGGGTGCATGGAGAACTTGGAAAGGTGAGCTTCATCCAATATCTTCTTTCTGAGCTCTGGGTCCTTGGGAACAACCAATCGATCTCCAAACCATAAAATTCCCCTACTGTCCTGACGGAAACACTTGTATTTTTCTGCTTTTTGCTTGAGCATATCATTGATAACCTGAACTCCCTTGTCCTCAACCTGAGCCCTGACTATTTGCTCTTGCAGTGTGGGCTCCACTGAGATATAACTCAATCCACCGGAAGGAACCACTTCTAGGTTCAGCTTGCACAACTCGTCACACAAGGTGGTAACTCTCACATCCATGTTCAAACAGTTGCACTGGGCCTTTCTGCTCAAGGCATCTGCCATAACATTGGCCTTCCCTGGGTGGTATTGCACCTCCAAATCATAGTCCTTGATCAACTCTAACCATCTCCTTTGCCTCATGTTCAGATCAGCCTGAGTAAAAATGTATTTCAAACTCTTGTGATCAGTGTAGATGTTGCAGTGGGCTCCCATCAAATAGTGTCTCCATATCTTGAGGGCATGAACCACTGCTGCCAATTCCAGATCATGTGTTGGGTAGTTCTGCTCATGGGGTCTGAGGGCTCGGGAAGCATAAGCAATGACCCGGTTATCTTGCATCAAGACAAAACCCAAACCTGTACCTGAAGCATCACAATAAACTTCGAATGGTCTGGTGTTATCAGGTTGGGCTAGCACTGGGGCTGTTGTCAAATGTTGCCTCAAGGTATGAAAAGCATCTTCACACTTTTGGCTCCACTCAAATTTGACTCCCTTCTTCAACAGTTCAGTCATTGGTTTGGCAATTCTGGAGAAATCCGGAATAAACCGTCGATAATATCCTGCCAATCCCAGAAAACTCCGAATCTGCCTCACTGTAGTCGGGGGTTTCCAATTCATTACCTCCTGCACCTTCTCAGGATCAACTGATATCCCATCCTGGGAGATTGTGTGACCCAAGAATTTAATCTCCTTCAGCCAAAATTCACACTTAGACAACTTAGCATACAACTGATGGTCACGGAGTCTCTGAAGTACAGTATGCAGATGTTTAGTGTGCTCAGCTTCATTCTTGGAATAAACCAGAATGTCATCGATGAAAACGACCACGAACTTGTCTAGCTCTGGCATGAATACTGAGTTCATCAAGTACATGAAATAAGTCGGGGCATTGGTCAGCCCAAAAGACATCACCAAAAACTCGTACAGCCCATATCTGGTAGAGAAAGCCGTCTTGGGAATGTCACTGGCACGGATCTTAATCTGATGGTAGCCTGAGCGAAGGTCTATCTTGGAGAATACCTTGGCTCCCACCAACTGATCGAACAGAACATCAATGCGGGGTAACGGGTATTTGTTCTTGATAGTCACCGCATTGAGAGGACGGTAGTCAACACACATCCTCAAACTCTCATCCTTCTTCTTCACAAATAAAGCTGGACATCTCCATGGTGAAGTACTTGGACGAATAAACCCCTTGTCCAACAATTCTTGCAATTGTTTCTTCAATTCTGCCAATTCCGCGGGAGGCATCCTATAGGGTCTCTTGGAGATAGGAGCAGTCCCGGGTTGCAATTCGATGGCGAACTCAATATCTCGGTCAGGTGGCATCCCTGGCAATTCATTCGGAAAAACATCCGGATAGTCGCAGACCACTGGGACCTTTTCCACTGGGGATTCTACCATAGCAAAGGCACAAGATCGGGTACAACCCTGGTTGGGTAAATATAATGTGATTTCACCACAGGTTGGTGAGTGCACTTCGATGGCCCTAGCTGCAATGTCAATCACTACCTGATGTTTGGTCAACCAATCAGTTCCCAATATGATATCCACACTATCCAGTCCCAAGATAAGAAGGTTGGTTTTAATTATCAAACTACCAAAGTTTAGAGGCACATTCTTGTTGATTTGATAAGTGGCAACTCTGCCTCCGGGGGTTGAAATTGTAATGCCCCCATCGGTATGGTGAAAGGGCAACTGGCATTTGGCACTAAACTTGGCACTGATAAAACTATGTGAAGCACCAGAATCAAAAAGAATAATAGCGGGAAAATTCAAAACTGTAAAGATACCAGTCATGACGGGTGCTCCCTCTGGAATGTCAGCCATGGTAGTGAAGTTCAGCTTGCCCTGCCTCACTTGCACCTTCTGCCTCTTGCCTTGGTTCTGATTGACCTTCTGCCCCTGCCTCTGCTGGTTTCTGGGGCAATTCTTGGCATAATGCCCAGTGCTGCCACAAGTGAAGCACCTGTTGTCATTGGCCTGATGGTACTGCTGCTGCTGCTGGTTACTCCTCTGAGCGGGAAACTGGGTGCGGTTGGGTGCCTGTTGCTGCTGTGGTGGTCTGATCACCCATCTCCCTTGCTGCTGCTGAGATCCCCTGCTCTGTGAGTCAGACACAATCCTGAAGCGCTGTGGCTGAGCCGAGGGTCCTGCCACAGGGGTTTTCCTCTTCTTCTCTGCCTGTCGAGCTAAGATGCAGTCCTCCTGGGAGATAGCCATGTTGACCAACTCATTGTAACTGTTGGCCCTGACGGTGTTGAAACGATCACGGAGCTTGGTGCTGAGCCCCCGTCTGAACCTGTCTCGCTTCTTCTCATCCGTGTCTGCATGGTATCCAGCATACTGGCACAAGTCATTAAAGGCCTGGGCATACTGCAACACTGTCCTGTTGCCCTGAGTGAGTGCCAGAAACTCATTGAGCTTCCGGTCCATGATGCCAGCGGGGATATGGTGTCCCCTGAAGGCTGCCTTGAACTCCCTCCATTCCACCTCTCTACCTTCTGGCTGCATGGCAAGAAAATGGTCCCACCAAGTCCTTGCGGGTCCGCGAAGCTGCTGGGTGGCGAACCTGACCTTGGTGACCTCTGAGCAAGCCCCATGGAGCAGTGGGAATTTGGATTCCACCACCCTCAACCACACATCTGCATCAAGTGGGTCCTCGGCCTTTGTGAACAGTGGAGGCTGGGTGCTGAGGAACTCCTGATAGGTAGCCGCCGCGGGGTGACGCTGATGGTCTCCACCACCATAGTGCTGTGGTGGTGGCTGACGCTGAGCCAGCTGCCTCAAGATCTCATTCTGCTGAGCCATGAGCTCCTGCAGAGTGGGAGGCGGTGGCGGTGGAGGAACGTGCTCATTCTGACCACGGCGCGCTCTCCCAGCCATCTGAAAAATCACATGGTTGCTTAATAACACATTTCCAAGCTTAAGGTTCACACATGGTAGGGGAGTTAAAGCAATTTGATAGATTCCTCATAAAACAAAACAAGAACATAAACCTTCCGTCCAAATTTAAACTGCCATTGATCATCGCTGTACCTCCAAAAGAGTTTAACACGGTTACATTAATGACCCAAAAGACTCAACTCTACCTAGCCTAGTACCCTAAGATGCAAAAGCTAAGCTAGTGGCGAGGAGTCCAACCATCGTCAGCCTCTAGGATTAGCCTGGCATCTAATGAGCGAACGAGGCAACGCTGGACTCGGGGGAAGGTGGTCTCCCTGAGCCAGCGGTGTCTACACTGGAAGCAGACTCCTCCCCTCCTTCGATGTCAACGTCCTCGTCAGCCTCCTCACCATGGATCTCTTGGTGATGCATGTCTAGGTGCTCATTTGCCTCTACTAGCTGCTGCTGAGTGTTGAGGAGCTGGTCTTCGAGAACCTCGATGGTGTTCTCCCGGGTGCCCACTAGCTCCTCCAACTCATGAATCTCATCAGACAGTTGCTCCACTTGCAAATCTTTCTCCACCAGCTCCTGGGACAAGTCCACCATGAGCTCCTCCCTGTTATCCAGGGTGATCTTGGTGGCCTCCAGTAATGCCATCAGATGAGACATTGCCTCCCCACGCATGACTTGCAGACGATACAGAGCGTTCATGCATCGTACTGACAAGTGAGCGGTGTGGCCTGGGTAGAGAGCCCAGATGTCCTTAGCATGCTCCACCCGATCCCTCCACATCGGGTCATCCTCCTTTTCTGCGGGGAACAACCCAATGGGGTGGGTAGCCAGCTCCAAGGGATGGAATCCGCAGAAAGTAGTCAGTCCATGCAGAGCGATTGCCTCAATCGTATCCTCCGCTCGGTATCCGAAAGACTCGGAGTCCAAGGAGCGCCAGCCTGGCTGCAGGGGATGAGGCTCCAAGGTCATCCTTACCCTACAGCGAGGTACCCTGTGCTTCTCGAACTGCTGCACCTCGTACTAAGGGGGTGTCAAGTACCCTGCCCCCTGAAGTACCTCCCACAAGATGCGGGGAAAGCCCTCTCGTGCAAGTCCGTCAGTGTGGGTCAGTGCGTTTCCGTCATCGGAGGATCCGTGGGAAGTCATCTGTGTACGGTTAAGCGTAAGTAAAGAAAAAGAATTAAAAAAAAGAACAAGGAAATTAAAACTCAGCCGGTCTCTTGTTAAAAGAAAAAGGCACTGGGGACCTAGCTGGTTGTTATCTTGTTTTTATTTCTCTTTTACTCAGTTATCCATTTGCTTAATTATGAATGCATGCGTGCTCGCCCTGAACGACCTCTCCAGAAGATAAAAAGGACTAGGGAAGAACTCCCATCCTTTAAAAAGTGGCCTGTAGGGCCTAGTCACTTAGCCACCTAGCTACCCTTCTATTATCCTAAGGCTTCACGTCCTAGGTCTATCCTGCTCGTCCTACGATCTATCCAACATTGTTTCTTTCAAATTTTATTTTTAGAAAAGGGATGGCATTTATGGTTTATTGATTCCTCTGTGGTGGTACAAGCTCCGATACCAGCTGTGGCGGAACTGCCCGAATTATTCCAACTTAAGTGCCCAAGCCCTGCCTTAGAGGCTAGACCACACTTAAAGGGGAATAACCCGTCAATCCCTCGGATCTAGTCCGACACGGCCACTGACAGGATCAGGTACCACAATCTCACTCGATGGTGAGTCACAGAGCAAATACAATAAAGCATAAAACCATACATGTCAGAGTGTTGAATTATTACATCATCATCATCATCATCATCGGAGTTTTGCAAAAGTGACCATCATTGTTTTGGAGTGCAGCGGAAATAAACTAACGGTAAATAAATAGAGGGATGGGGAAGCCTGTCCCATCACTCCTCATGCTCCTCCTCAGCCGAGGCAGGGTCCCACTCGACAGTCCAACCCGGTGGCAGGGTGGATGGCCAAGTCACTCCAGCAGCCATTTCCTCCAGAGAACCTGTAAAAATTATGCCACAAGCAAGGCTAAGTATACTAATACTCAGCTAGACTTACCCGGTGTGAGGAGTCTATACTCCTCTACCTCTAGACATGCAGCTGTTTGGCTGTGGGGTTTGGTTGCCAAAAGCACTAGCTGAGTTTCTAAATCAAGATTTTAACTTTGTCAAAATTAAGTGTGACTCTCTTAAGGCTAAAAGTGTACTATCTATTCATACATAGTAGCAAGCATTTTTTGCAATCAACAGCTTGTATCATCTCAACATAGTTCCACTTGTTACTCAATGTAGCAGCATGGATCAAGCAGTCTCATTAGCTGCGAGAAGCAGACGATTCGAATCGAGTTTTTATCCTTGCAAGGTAAACCTAAACACACGACGTGGCGAGGCACTCCGTCCCCACACACATCAACCGTCCCCATCGATTCCCTGGCAACAGATCAGGGCTCACCGCCTTGGCGTACAATGCCTCACTGACCCCGACTGGCCGTCGTGCAGTGACCGCACTTGTACCCACCATAACCGGAATGGGAGACTACGTCTCAGGTCGCGTGAGGGGATATGTCTGCGGGCAGGTTCACTCAGGTACTAGGCTTACCGATTTACCATATTTCTCGGCATGTGCTTAGTACGTTCAAACGCTTGACTCACGGTACCACACCTTAATCCTTAATCAACTTTTTATCCCGTGAACAACCAATCCCCATGGATTGTTGCCCACAAACCAACATCAATATGATAAGAAAGTAGATACAGCCAATTCCTGACCTCGCGCGAGTGCTAGAAAAATCACTCGACTTCTACCGAGATCCTAATTAATAAAGCAGCTACTCGACCTAGCATACTAGTATTCATCTCAATAGGATTCCTGAGATCATGCAACTAGGGTTCAAAACAACTCCTACACTTAAGTGCACAAACAATCCTACAAACATTAAGAGTAGTAAAATAGCATAAATAACAGGTTATGCATAAAACTGGGGCTTGCCTTCCAAAGCAGTGGCAGGCAGGTCCTCTGGTGCAGGCTCTGGTGCTGGGTCTGGGGCAACCTCCTGGGCAGCTCCTTGCTCCGGCACGAGGATGTACTCTCCGTCAGCAAGATTACAGTCTATCGAAATGCAATGAACATGTATGTTACAGAAATTAAGTCAAGAATTAACTTAGGGTTCCCTGGCTATATGGGTCTCCTAGTGGTTTATATTTAGCACTTTTATATTTAAGTCTTTATTTGGGGGTAAACAAGGAGAATTGGTATTGCATTTGTATATTTCTATCTCAGGGAACAACTTACAAGGGTCTCAGGGAAATACTAATTTCCATTGTTCATTTTCCTCTCTTTAGTGTTCATTTATGAATTCTAGTGGGGTTTGAACTACCAAGGTGAATTAACTATTTTCAAAAATTCCACAAAAATTACAGTGGCCTGCCCTTGGTCAATAGGGCCTGTCTTAGGAATATGGGGTTCAAAATAAAAAGGCTAGGCTGTATACAAAAATAACAAAAAGTGGGGCAATTAAGCCACTTTGCGCTACAAGTCCTTTATTAAAGTGGATCCTGACCTAAGGGTTATTTTTGTTGGCCTCTAACAGTGACAATAAGCTCTTGTACCAAAAATGACAGAGAGCCATATGATGGTTATTTAATGGTGGATTTTTGGAGTTTGGTGCAAAAAGGGTGCTTAGAACTAACTTGTCATTTGAAAAATATCAAACAACAGATTTCAGATTTTCTTTAAGTTCTTATTATCAAATCATTAGTTATCCTAAGGTTTGGGGAGGTTTCACCTTAGGGTTATTTTTGTAGGGTTTTTTCTAATTTATCCTTATTTTATTCATTTAAAAGGTATCTTTCTTATCTTACACTACAACAGGGTATGATATATTTTTCCAGTGAACTACATTGACTAAGTATCTCAATAAAAATAGGGGTGCCCTCTGGTTCATTATTTATGTCACTTTTTCTATTTTTCTTAACCTGAAGCATATTATAGAATAAGGGGTGAAAACTAACTTAATGTAATGGACAGAGGAGTTTAACATTTTTAACTAGGTCAGTAGGTAGATATAAACTTCTCCAAATTTTTCTAACCCTAGTCAAATGGTACAACTATTTTTCTTGCCATTATTAAGCTTTTGGTCAAGACAAAGATTAAATCAGAACCTTATATTTTTTTATAGTACCTATGAGGTTTCATATTTTTCTTAAGTAGGTTACATTATTTAGGGTCTGGCAAAATTGGTTTGACCAAATTTGGATAAACCAAACAGAAGTTATGGGTTTTTAAAGTTTCTGTTTGAATTTAAATCAGGTTTTAATAAGGTTTTTCTGAAAAAGCAGTTTGCGCCGAGGTCCCTGAGTTCAAACTAAATCAAACCTCGCAGATCTACCCTCGCGCCACTATTCACTTGGGTCTCTGACATTTCACTTAACCCCCTGACCTTCTCTCCCTCTCACCCGCAGTCCTTCCCCCAACTGAAACAGTAGCCGCGGGAAAGAAAAGGACGACGCGGCTTACCGGCGGCGAGGGAGGTCCGGCGAGGCGGTCAGTGACGTTCGGGAGGTTGCGACGGTCACGTCGATGTGCGGGTCGTCGTCGGAGATGGCCGGAATCGCCCGGTCCACGCGCGCAGGCGGGCGAGCTCGTCGGCGGCGTGTGCTCCGGCCTATCCACGGCGGTACAGTTCAATCCAAGGGCATAGGGAGCTTCATGGAGGTCTAAGGAGTCTAACCGTGCAAGGAATCGAAGAGAGACTCACCGTGTACCTTGGTCCACGGTTGCTGGCGGTCGGGTGAAGTCCGGTGACCTTGTTCCGGCGTCTCCGGTGAAGCAGAGCCCGATTCTTTGCTCGGGGAGCTTCACTGGTGGGTGCACACTCGTGTCCGAGGGTTGGATGGGACTGTGGAAGGCTGGGCTGGCCGGTCTACGGCGGCGGTGGCTCGGGTGGCCGCGGGCACGTTGCGCACGGGCAAACGGCGGTGAACTGGGCTCCGGTGAGGCTTGAGCGCGTGCGGAGGGGTACGGCCAAGGCTCCTGGGCGTTTTATAGGCGCGGACGCGGACCAGGGTGCTGGCTTGGCTCGGGCGCGGCGCGGGGCTCGCGGGGCGCGCGCGGGCGTGCTCTGGCGCGGCAGAACGCGTCGAACACGTGGCGGGTTGCTTCTTCCATTGTTCAAACGTCGGCAGAGGTCGCAAACGTGCGAATCTTTGCAAAGGTTCGGCGCAGACCTCCTCCTGGCACCTAGGGCTGTCACTCAACTGTGAGACGTCGGGGCAGATATGGCCTAGGGAGGGAGATCTTTGGATGCCAAAACTGGTGTGTCACACTGGGCACTTCGCGACAAAAGCCATGCCATGGCATGTCAAACGTCCGAGTCTCAGGCTCAACTTTTTCCAGTGGGTGCCCTAGGTGGTATGCCACGTTTTTGGTATAGAACACAAGTGGATTTGATGCCAGCTTCGAGGTGAACACAACAGATCTTTAGTGTAGGTATAGTTTTTGACTTAGAGAGAAATGGAGAGCTCTAGCTCTCTCTCCACTTAGTGACTTGATTTGGGGTTTCTCCAGGGGCCTTTTTGCAATATTTCCTACCTTTAATTACTGGTTATAAGGTTGCTTAAGGTTGGGTTAAAGATCACTCATGTTTTGCACATTTACTTACTTCCTTCTCCCTCTCATCCATGGCTTGGAAAGGAGGGTTCAAGAGGGGCCTAGGGTTCTCCCCTTTCTTGTCTAGGGTAGCAAGTGCACAAAAACTCGAGTGGTGTGCTTAGGTCATTAGAAATCTTGGTTAACACAAAATTCTCCAAAGTTCCTGGTGCTCCTCAAGTTATTACCACATGTGGTCATAGTCCTTAGTGCTCAGGGTATGCTCTAGTCCAGGTAACACCTGAGGTGTTACACTAAGAGGCAGCACCGCTTTCTGAGAGGATTGGTTGATCCCCTCCATTACCAGCTGATGAACCACACCTTCCCTACCTTCCAGCACTTGATAGACAGAGCAATCATGACAGAAAGGAAACGTCGGGAGATGGAGGACAGAAAACGCAAGATTGGTGGATCTCAGGTCGGGAGTACCTACCGTCCTGCTACTCAGGCAACCCACCTCAGCCATTCAAGCAAGGTCACCAACACCAGCATCAGCGTCAGAATCAGCAGCTACAGCAGTACCAGAGGCAGTTTCCTCAGCAGCAGCAGCAGTACCGTCAGAACAACCAGCAGGGAGGAAATCAATATCAGCGTCAGAGCAACCAGGCAGCCCGTCTTCCTGCCCCAGCAACCAACCAGAACAACCAAGCAGCGCCAGCGCAAGGAGGGAGTCGTGCATGTTTCCACTGTGGGGAACAAGGCCATTGGGCGAATCATTGCCCAAAGAAAGCAACCCAGCAACAGCCAGCTCCTAATGCCCCAGTCAGACAGAATGCAATGTAGCAAGGAGGCAACAACCGTGGGCAACCTCGTGCCCAGTATGGAAAGGTGAACCACTTGGAGGCCGACACAGTTCAGGAGACTTCAGGAGTGGAATTAGGTATGTTTTCAGTCGAGTACCATTCTGCAAATGTCTTATTTGATACTGGAGGAACACATTCTTTTGTGACTGCATCATGGGTAGAAACACATAATATACCAGTAGCACCCATGTATCCACCTATGAGAGTTAGTTCAGTTGGTGGAAGGACCCAAACTGATAGATTTTGCCCTAGTGCAAAGGTTCAAATAAGGGGGATAGAGTTCCCAACTGATTTAATAGTTATGGGTAACCAGAATACAACTATAGATGTCATCATAGGAATGAATTGGTTAACCAAGTATCAAGCCAGTCTTAGCTTTGACAAGAGAACAGTGAAGTTAGTGTCATTATCAGGAGAAGAAGTGTTGGTGGAGTTGGTCTTGTCTGGACCAAGAAAAGGAAGTTGTCACCAAGTCACCGCCCATATTGAGGAGATTAAACCATCAGAGGTTATCAATGTAGTATCAGAATTCCCAGATGTGTTTCCCGAGGAGTAACCATGGATGCCACCTAAAAGGAAGGTTGAATTTGCTATAGAGCTTATACCAGGCACTGCCCCCATTTCCAAGAGAGCCTATCGAGTGTCCGGACCAGAGTTGGTGGAACTCAAGAAGCAGATTGATGAGTTGTCAGAGAAAGGCTACATCAGACCGAGTACCTCACCTTGGGTAGCCCCAATGTTATTTGTGGAGAAGAAGGATGGAACAAAGAGGATGTGCATTGAGTACAGATCCTTGAATGAGGTTACTATCAAGAACAAGTACCCCCTGCCCAGAATTAAAGATTTATTCGATCAGTTGAGAGGAGCCAGTGTGTTCTCGAAGAAAGATCTGAGGTCAGGCTACCATCAACTTAGTGTTGGGGACTTGTTCTCAAATGCTAAGAGTTAAGAACAAGGCAACATAAAAAGTATTAAATGTTAAAGTCCTTCGTCCTTCAAAGCATTATCTCCCTTCGGATATAATGAATTCCGGACGAAGGTTGTGAAGGACAAACCTTCATAAGCACAATAAATAATGAAGAAGGATTCATACACAAGATATGAAAAATAATATAAACACTTTAAACATTATTATCAACTTATTTTTATTTACGTTACTGTATCAATAATAACGAATTATAAATGTACCTTCGGCTCGAAGGAATGCGAGGGTACAAGCGTGACGCGAAAGTAAATGCCGAGTCAGCATGAACAGTACAAGAGCACTGTTCATCTATTTATAGGTACGGGACGCAGCCCATGTAAAATTACACCCATGCCCTTTACATTTGCTAATAACTCTATAGCAATCCATCGGGGTCTAAATAGCCTTTTCCCTTTTAAGTCGGTTTCTTTTTCTGCTATCACGCCGAAGCTCCCCTGCGCATAGCTTCGGCTCTGCGCCATCCTTCATATTCTTTGTGCATCTTCACGCTATGGTTTTGATCTAAGTCCGAAGGTACCTGTTTACACATTATACTCCAAGGACATTGTTAAATCATGTTTTTGAGGACCTTCGGAAGCCAAAGGCCCCCAACAGTAGCCCCTCGCAATATTAATTTGTTAGAGTGATAAATTCAGATTGCGACATGGACGAAGGTCTTAAGCCGAAGGTCCGAAAAACACCTTCCCTTTGCTAGAATAGCAACAGTCATTGACAAGCGGGACCCTCAAGTTTTCAACGCACTAGGCGTATAAATAAGAGCTCACCACGAGTTCATTTGGCACGCTTTCTTGCCATCTGCTCTTGCTCACCCAACTTTTAGCCCTTGCGCACCAACACTTGCTTGGCTTTTAAATTTTTAAGCTTCGGTTTTGGGAGCACTTTCTCAGCATTTTCGAAGAAGTCTGAAGATAAGAAAGCTATCGCTGAATCGAAGCTGAGCCTTTCTGAGGAGATGAATCTTGGCTTTCTTGAATCAATAGCAACGACAAATACAGAGAAGATTACTAGGGAGATTTTGGAGGGTTTATCTGAAGACACTAGTGACAGTGACAGCTATGATGTGGAAAGTGGTGGTGAAGATTCCGAAGATCGACCTTGGCGACCAATCCATGCAGTTTTTGGAAAATCAAGCATTAAACAGAGCCATCTTGTCAATATGAGGCGTAGATATTTTCGGGATTTATCTATTGTGAGGGCTGACGAAGGAGAGAAAACTTGTCCGACTCCCGAGGAGAATGAAGTCGTGATATTCCGAAGTTTCTTCAAGGTTGGACTTCGATTTCCTTTGAGCAGTTTCGTGGTAGAAGTTTTGAAGATATTTGAAATCTGCCTTCATCAAATTACTCCCGAAGCAATCATAAGGATGAGAATCTTCGTATGGGCCATGAAGAGCCAAGGTTTGGAGCCAAATGCAAAAAGTTTCTGCAGTATGCATGAGTTATTATATGAGACAAAACCATGGGGTAAAGAGCAATATCATAACAATTTTGGCTGTTATAGCTTCGGTGCCCGCTCTGGGTCAAGCTGCCCCGTGCCAACTTTTCGGAAGAGATGGCCCGGGCACTGGATGAAGGAATGGTTCTATGTGAAAAACGACTTGAAGACACGAGAAGATATTAAAGATATCATCATGCGCCCCATCTGGCAGCGTTTTGGCCTTCGGAAACCGAAGGTGGATATTGACGAAGCAGCCGAAGAATGCTGAAGAGCCTTCGGTGTAGTTTGCTCTTTCATCGGGACAAGAGATTTGATCCAGGAACATATTGCCTTCAGAGTATGGCCACTTGTAGAAAAGTGGGAAATGCCAAAGGAAACCATTAGCAAACCTAACGAAGGTGGACTAGTTAGGTTAAAATATACCTTCAGATATGGAGATAAGTTTGTCGAGCCGGATGATGACTGGCTGAAATGTATTGAGGCCACAAGCGATGAACTGCTCGGACCATACTCTGAAGGCAGAAGATACTGCACTGTCCGCGGCCTTTGGAGGCCGAAAGAAGAAAAGACTCAACCGAGTATTTGATGCCATTGGGTTCGTCTATCCTGACTACCGTTACCCAACACGGGGTCAAAAAAGGAAAGATACAGCTTCTGTGAAGGAAGTTGCTTCAGCCGCTCCTAGTGAGCCAGCACCGAAGAGGAAAAAGATGAAGGTTCTTACGCACCGGCCACGCTATATTAAACCGGCCACAGTGCCTGAGTTTGTCGGTGAGACCTCTTCGGCCACCGAAGCCAAGGAGCCGACTCTCCTGTCGATTATTGAAGAGCCGGCCAAAATGCCGGAGATGGAAAAAAATAGAAGAACCGAGGGCTGAAGAGACAAAGACATCGGAAATTTTATGTCCTTCAGCAAGAGTTGAGGTGCCAATGCCAATGCTGATGGCACAAAAAGACCTTACGACAACCCCCAAGAGGAAAAGAATGGTTAACGTGCTAGATGTACTGGAAACGATAAAATCTTCTAGCTCTACTTCGAAGGTAGCTGTTGAAGTTCCAAAGACACAAACTGAGGCCGAAGCTGCCAAAAGTCAAGCACAAACTGAAACTGGGCTTTCAGAGCCTACCAAGAGGGAATTCTTGGAAATTGAAAAAGAAACGAAAAAAGAATCTGCAGAAGAAACTTTATCTGAGAAAATCGCCACACCTATTCCCGAAGCATCTTCTGAAGCTTCTGACTATGTATTACGTCATGCTTTGGGTAAAAATCTGAGCGAAAAAGAAAAAAGAGAAGCTCAATTCTATGCGCAAAAATTGAAATATCCGAAAGGGGCGCTGATATTCAACGGCAGCGGAGAAGAAGACTTCTTGTATTGTCTCCCTGACAGCAAGGAGATTTCTGTCTGTCGGGAGATGAGCAAGAGCTTCGGATTCCCAACATTAGAAGACGGGCTTTCGGTGTTGTCAAAGAACGAGCTGGCCGACAGCTTAGCGTACAATAGTTTAAAGGTGAAAAAATGAGATCTTTGTATTATTCCTTGAAACCAAATTTTTTCATTTGCTTAAACTTATTAACGCATTTTTTTGCAGGGCCTTATACTTAGCAATGCCCTCAGGGCACAAAAAGATGCCGAAGACGAAGGGTGTACCATAGCCTTGAGAAACCTTCGTTCCGAAGTAATTGAACTAAGGAACGAAGGTCTCGAAAAAGATAAAATATTACATTCGTTGGTGAATAAAATAAAAGAAGACGAAGCTGCTTTCAAAGCTCAAGCTGAGGCTTAGAAGCGCGAAATTGAGGATCTTCGGAAACAACTAGCCAGAGCTAAAGAAGAATGCACAGTTGAAGAAGCAAAACGAGAAATTAGTGAACAATGGGCAAATCATTTAGAAAGAAACGTTGAAGAGCTTCGTGCATCCAAGAAAAGGTGTTATGAAAAATCTTTAGAATGTGTTAAGAAAATAAGAACCAGCTTCGCCAGCGTTGGCGCGTTCTCAAGTGACGAAAATTTCATAAGGGGTGACCCCGAGGGCCCAATTGGATGGATCAGCCACGAAGCTGAAGCTTTTGAAGAAGTTTTGAATGGCCGCGGAGACATATGTGCCTTCTCGGGTGCTAGGGGGATTGCCACTGTTTTGGAGAAAAAAGGCTGCGATCACGTGAAATCCTTGGCACAGACCAAAACCGATTTATCTTCCGAAGACATAAAAGACCCTTCAGTCGAGGCAAGTTTGGTTGGTGGAAAATTTTTCACCGACATCTGGGAAAATGGTGGCCGGGAGATGGCTCAAGAAATTATACGGAGAAGCGAAAAAGGTATTCATGACGCTAGAAAAGTAGCAGAGGCCGCTGAGAAAAGTGCGGATCTCGAAGGGCGAATAGGTATTAACTACTAGTTTTTGGCTTCTTGTTGTAACTTTTTGATTTCGGACTTGTTTACACTTTGTAACACAGCCGCACTCTCTCCTCCCTCAGAGCCCACCGAGCCATTAGCGGACCTCAACATAAAGGGGGATGACGAAATTAGAAAAATGGCCGAAGCTATCATGGACAAAGTTGTTGATCAACTACGCAACGAAGCTGCAGAAGTAGTTCTAAGGGAAGACTAGATGTTATTGTAAAAACATTTGGAATGTAATATTTGTTGGACAATATGTGTAATATTTTGTAACTTTGAATGTAATATATAAGCTATTTGTGATTCAATTCTTTATGATGCATGAAACTTTACATACATACCGTTTTTGAGCCTTCGGCGAAAAAACACCTTCCCTTCTTTTCATGCTTCGTAAATAATATCCATATTTCATAAAAACATCCAATCTTCGTAAAATCAGTAACCAATAGATCTTTGACGAAGGTATGCTTCTTCAATTATTTTTGTGCCTTGGCACTGTTTTTTCACAACAATCTCCGAATATCAACATTGAACCCCCTTCTTGCGTCATTGATGCAATATGATGTATGATGTTATGCTATGCAAATGATGTGATGATGTGATGTTATGCAAAATGATATTTGCCGAAGATCGACGTTTATTTTTAACTGTAAGCCTCCCTTAGGAGCTTCTTCGCCTTTTACTTCAGCGGAATCAGCGCTTATTTTTCGCTGTAAGCCTCCCTTAGGACCTTCTTCGCCTTTTACTTCAGCGGAATCAGCGTTTATTTTTCGATGTAAGCCTCCCTTAGGAGCTTCTTCGCCTTTTACTTCAGCGGAATCAGCGTTTATTTTTCGCTGTAAGCTCTGCATTCCCTTCGGAACGACTTTTGAGCAGAAAACTTACACTGCGCTCCCTTAGGAACGACTTTTGAGCAGAAAACTTACGCTGCGTTCCCTTAGGAACGACTTTTTGTTATTTCGGAGGTTCTCCCTGTAACCATAAGTTCTTATGCTTCGGCAACTTTTTGGACTCCGTTATTCTGTGGAGAAAGTATATTTGTACTATGGCAAAGGCGAAGTTATTACAAGAAATTGAAAACGACAAAAAACACTTAAGCTTTCAATAATTGTTCCTTATTAAAAAGAAAATGATACTGAATGCAAAAACTGCTGCCGGGGTAGGATATTTGTTAGTAAATGTGTTTCGATTCTGGCACAGTACTATTGACTGTGCGAGCTTCAGACTCTTCTCTGAAGTCTCGTTGAGGTTGAGTATGCTGACTCCCTTCTGGCAAGTGACCTCGTTGCATTGGTGGTGGAGGTGGAGGCTGCTGCCAAGATGCCTGAGATTGACTTGCCGAAGCAACAAAAGCTGCAGGGTGGTTGCCCACATACTCTGGGATATAAGGCGAGTGGTACGAAGCAGTATGCATAACTTGCTTCGGCTGGGTCTATTGGGCTGCAACTTCTGCTATTTCCTTTTGTTTTTGGATGGTGACATGGCACATCCTGGTGGTGTGGCCCTTGTCCTCACCACAGAATAGGCAATAAATTTTCCTGGGCTGATCCCCAAATCTTCCTCCGAAGCCGCAGGCACCTCTGCCCCTTGGAGCTGGAGGCCGAGGATAGCTCTGCTGCTGCCCCGAAGCCTGGGAGGAATATTGTGGCCTCTGCTGCTGGCTTCCCCTGTCATCATTCTAAGTGGAATGAATCGATCTGACATGTCTAGGATGAATCCTCCCTCCGAAGCCCCTGGCTATTTCGGAGAACCTGTAAGCTTCCTCCCTTCTCTGTCGAAAGTCATTGTCAGCGTGGATGTATTCATCCATCTTCTAAAGCAGTTTCTCTAGAGTCCGAGGGGGTTTCCTGGCAAAGTATTGGGCTAAAGGTCCCGACCGAAGCCCCTTAATCATGGTCTCAATGACAATTTCATTGGGCACTGTTGGCGCTTGTGCCCTCAGGCGTAAGAACCTTCGGACATACGCCTGAAGATATTCCTCGTGATCTTGGGTGCACTGGAATAAAGCTTGAGCGGTGACCGGCTTCATTTGAAACCCTTGGAAACTGGTAATCAGCATATCCTTCAGCTTCTGCCATGATGATTGTTCCTGGCCGAAGGGAAGAGTACCAGGTTTGTGCAACATTCTTGACAGCCATAACGAAAGACTTCGCCATGACTGCAGTATTGCCACCATAGGAAGATATTGTTGCTTCGTAGCTCATCAGAAACTGCTTCGGATCTGAATGTCCGTCGTACATGGGGAGTTGAGGTGGCTTGTAAGACGGAGGCCAAGGTGTAGCCTGCAGTTCTGCTGACAGAGGAGAAGCATCATCAAAAGCAAAATTTCCATGATGGAAATTCTCATACCAGTCATCCTCGTTGAAGAAGCCCTCCTGATGAAGCTCTCTGTGCTGAGGCCTTCGGTTCTGCTCATCTTGAGTAAGATGGCGAACTTCTTCAGAGGCTTCGTCTATCTGCCTCTACAAGTCAGCTAGCCTAGCCATCTTTTCCTTCTTCCTTTGGACCTGCTGATGGAGCATCTCCATATTTCTGATCTCTTGATCCAAGTCGTCCTCCTGAGGCGTTGGACTGGTGGCCTTCCTCTTCTGGCTTCAGGCCTCCCGAAGAGAGAGGGTCTCCTGGTTGGGGTCCAGTGGCTGCAGAGCGGCAGCCTCTGTTGCTGAAGCTTTCTTTGGTGGCATGACGAAGGTCTATGCTTGCCGAAGGTGTTCGAAACTCAAAAAGTGGAAGTGAGTTCACCGGAGGTGGGCGCCAATGTTGGGGACTTGTTCTCAAATGCTAAGAGTTAAGAACAAGGCAACATAAAAAGTATTAAATGTTAAAGTCCTTCGTCCTTCGAAGCATTATCTCCCTTCGGATATAATGAATTCCGGACGAAGGTTGTGAAGGACAAACCTTCATAAGCACAATAAATAATGAAGAAGGATTCATACACAAGATATGAAAAATAATATAAACACTTTAAACATTATTATCAACTTATTTTTATTTACGTTACTGTATCAATAATAACAAATTATAAATGTACCTTCGGCTCGAAGGAATGCGAGGGTACAAGCGTGACACGAAAGTAAATGCCAAGTCAGCGTGAACAGTACGGGAGCACTGTTCATCTATTTATAGGTACGGGACGTAGCCCATGTAAAATTACACCCATGCCCTTTACATTTGCTAATAACTCTATAGCAATCCATCGGGGTCTAAAGAGACTTTTCCCTTTTAAGTCGGTTTCTTTTTCTGCTATCACGCCGAAGCTCCCCTGCGCATAGCTTCGACTCTGCGCCATCCTTCATATTCTTTGTGCATCTTCACGCTATGGTTTTGATCTAAGTCCGAAGGTACCTGTTTACACATTATACTCCAAGGACATTGTTAAATCATGTTTTTGAGGACCTTCGGAAGCCGAAGGCCCCCAACACTTAGAATCCGACCTTCAAATATATCGAAGACAACATTCATCACCAAGTATGGACTATATGAGTTCACGGTTATGTCATTCGGCTTGACGAACGCGCCAGCCTACTTCATGTGAACAGTGTGTTCATGGACTACCTCGACAAGTTCGTGGTGGTGTTTATTGATGACATTCTTATATATTCCCAGAATGAACAAGAGCATGAGGAGCATTTAAGGAAGGTACTTCAGAGGCTACGAGATTGTCAGCTGTATGCCAAGCTTAGCAAGTGCGAGTTCTGGATCAGTGAAGTCCTGTTCTTGGGTCACATTATAAACCGAGAGAGATTGGCTGTAGATCCAAAAAAGGTAACAACTAGTTTGGACTGGAAAGCACCAAAAGATGTCACAGGAATCAAGAGTTTCATCGTAATGGCCGGTTATTATCTGTGACACCCAGGTGTCTGTTTCGTGTTATGACTAGAGATTTATCCTAATCTCGGATACTCAGTGAAAATTTCTATTTCTCGATCGTGTCTATCTCTGTTTATCAGGCTTTCTCATGGAAGTTCACCGAATTCGGAGTTATTCGATTGTGAGAAACAGAAAATTTTGGAGCATGTTAAAACTTTTATTTCTCGGAACGAATGCGAACTCGATAATCCATCTCGATTTAGAAATCTTGGCTAAAGCTCATTTAATCAAGCGCTCAACAGTTGTTAATCGAGCTGTGTCCGAATCCAATTTTCTCGATGTTCGATCTATGTCCAAAAATTAATCTGAGTCCTACTCTCAAATGGAATACTCAGTATGTCGTCCTCTAATTAATTATTACTCTACTCAGCCTAGTACCGTTGTGTTCGATCCGATTTCAAAATTCAACTTCGGCGATGATTTTTAAATGTCGCGATTTATCTCTTTCAATTATGAATCCGAAAGCCGGTCATATCTTATGACAATTTATTTTCGAATCATGCGTAGGGAATTATTTCGAGCGGAATCAAATCAGACTCTCAGCCGAATTAATTGCTCAATCGTCCATTCGTCCGAACTCTAGTTCACCTTGTTCTGCATATAGACGAATTCCACATGATCATTTGTATTCCGGGAAATAATTAGCGTTCCGATAATCCATGTTTAACCAAAACACCATAAAATAAAATGGAAATAAATTAGCGCGGCCCGGTTTAGTGTTTGGGCCAAGCCCATTCTAGCCCAGCCCAGCCCACTAAGAAACCCTAACCCCAGCCATTTTCTATAAATAGGGGTGCTCTTCCCTTGCACTTGGCAATTTTTCACTCCCACCCCTCCATTTTTCATAGCCACCACAACCTTCTTCCTCCTCTTGGCGAGCGGCTGCAGCAGGGAGCAGGAGCTTTTCCTCCATGGCGCACCTCATCCCCTTCCTCAAGCCAGCACCCTCCCCCAGGCTCTTCGCGCGTAGGACACTTCTCTGGCCCTGGGACAGCCTCGCCACTCCCCCTCAATTCTGATGGTTGGTGCTCGCGGAGGTCATCCATGGCGTCGCCTCCCTCTGCCCTCCCTGTGCTGCGCGCTCTACTCGCCAGGGCCGGAGTTCTCCATGGCCGAGCTCGCCCAGGCCTCCATCGCCGTTGGCCTCTAGGCACCCGAGATCCACTGCATCTCTACTCCATTCCCTCTCCCACGCCATCCCTCTCCCTCCTCAAAAACTCGGCGCTCAGGCACCTCCCAGCCATGGCGCGGCGCCTCTGCTCTCCTCCATGGCGCCCAGAAATTCCAGCAGAGCTTTTCCCCCTGGCCTCCATTTTTCCAGCCGGCTCTCCCTTCATCCTTCCCCCTTCTTCTCCATGGCCGAGCCCCCCTCTGTTGCAGGCAGCGCTCCAGCTCCGGCCAGCAGCCACAGCGCCCTAGATTCCCTGCGCGCGGCCTCGCCATCGGGACTCCCTAGCTGCTGCTCGGCCTTTCCTCCCTGCGCCCAGCTCTTCTCTCTACTGCGCAGCAGCACTCCCTCCCATGGTGCCCCTGTTTCCCTCTCCCGGCAGCGCAGCACCTCACAACCAAGTTTTCCCCCCAGCCCCACAACATCGACGCGCCGTGGGTGTTCGACAAAATGCCCGTGGAAAGTCTTGCGCTGTGCAGCCCCATCCGCGACGCCGTCGAAACCCATGGTGAGAAACACCCTGCTACCCTTGCTGCTATCATATTTTTGTGCTCAGAAAAATGTTGAACTGTTGTGTGTGTCTAATCGTAGCTAGACGTTGATGTTGCACTTCGCGCCTTGCCCGTTTGATGAAATGCCGAGCCATGTGGACAGCCCATGCGTCTAGTCCCGACTCGTTCAGGTTGATTGATTTATAGTTTACAATACATATGCTTTGGTTGATGTTAGGCAGTGCATGTATATATGTGGATGTATGTAAAATGTTTTGGCTATACACGTTGGTAGGATCGCATTTGCGGTTAGAGAGCAAGAGGTTGTTGATGTGTGCGATTTGTAGTTTGTCTAATTACGTTTTGGTCGATGTGGTGTATATTGGTGTTTGAATATATGTGGGTATAAAATGTTTTGGTTATATGCAGTGGCAAGGTCGCATTCACGTTTTGGTAAACAAATGTGTCGTGCTTGTTTTATGTGATGGGTAAGTCTAGAAATACAAGGGATGTGAGCATTGAATTAGTACACGTATGTGTGTGTGTGTGCCGTGGTGTATTTTGGTAAATGGTGGAGTAAGATATTTGTTTGAGGTGTGCGGGTATATGCCGCATTATGGTTATACTCGCGACGAGGAAAAATGTATGTATTGTGTAACACGACGCTTAGGTCGCTATTATATAGTCGGGTGAAGGATACTCATGATGGTCGTGTGATGGAGGAGTGATGTAGTGGCAAGCGAGAAGTAAGTTTAGTTTTTTTCAAATGGTTAGTGGATAGTATCTATTGGTGTTGCCATGATTTTTGTTGTATGGCAATGTGATGCTTCGGTTTGTAATCATCACATTCCATGCCCATGGGATAAATAAATGTCTTGTTGATCGACTAGAAATCTTGTATGAGCGTTATCGCAGCCCAATAATTATTGGAGGCGAGTAGCGTTCATAAGTCGGTCCTTGTTAAAATTGAAGAACAATCCGATAAGATATGCACATAAGTGCTTTAGGTCCTTCAGTAGAAAATGTAGTCTTAGGGAGTTTTTATGCCATGTGTTATGCCTCTATGTTAGACCCCTAAGATGTGCTATTTTAGGTGACTTGTGGGTTAACTAATTTAAGTTGAGCAATGGTTAAGAAACGCTGATTAATCTGCTCCAACCCATGGTTTCGAGTTACAATGTCTAAAATGGTTTGCTAAGTCTTATACTGCGTTAGCCAACTCATGTAAGTAGGAGTCGGTTGCGTAGGTGATTGTGATATATGTGCTATGTCTCGGATTGCGATAATAATAGACAAGCTGATGTGTATGGTGTATAGCGGCCTAGGTTGTTGCTCTGGTTAATCAACTTGTTTGCTGGCTTTAGTTAAGTTCGTAGTCGCAATGAATTGCTTGTTGTAGTCTAAATGTGTGTGGTTATGGTCGCGGATAAAAAGTATTAGTGCTCATGTGAAGTCTAAGTTAAAATGCAAATTATTCGGTGAAAAGCGCTTCGATATACATATATGCCGGATTTGAAGATTGTGGGGAATGCGTTGATTAATTATGTACGGTAGTTCTAGAGCGCGAAATAACTTGTATGAAAATTACTAAGTCTACTTGTTTGTTCTCATTTGGTTATTTTAACTCTAGCAATTGTCAAAGTGTTAGAATAATTCAAGTATCTAGAACGCGGCAATTCTTGAATTGTATAGGAGCTGAAATTTATTAATTGCTGTTTTGGACTGAATGCAGTGACTTCCCCGTGCTGTACGTTTGATGAACTAAATTGTGTTTTCTGTAGAAAAGTACTATAGAAGAGTTGTAGATAACTTTGTTATCTTACTTGTGTTAAAATTTGACAGCCATAAGTCTGATCGTTAAGGAGTTATACTTTTTACAAATTCAGTAACTGAATCTGTCCAATTTCTGTACAGATTTCAGAAACTGTATTGTTTGCTTAAGTTAATATTAGAATCAGTCCTTGTCGATTATAAGAAAGTTGTAGATGCTTTTCTTATCTTGCTTGTGTTAAAATTTCATAACCATAGGCCTGACAGTTTAGGAGTTATGAATTTTACAAACTGGTTGCTGTGTTTTGTCCACCACCAGAACAGATTTCGAAAACTGTGTTGTTTGATTTAGTTAAACATTGAATCACTTCTTGGTGATTATAAAAGTTATGTATTGCTTTTGCTGAGCTTTCTAAAAAGTCTTGGATCACTCTTTTTGGTGATCTGAAGATTAAGTTATGAATGTTTAAAGTAGGAAGACTGAATCTGTCCAAATCTGGACAGAGCTGTTGTATTAGCACGTTTTGACTTTGCTAAGTGTTGAATCATGTTGTGATGACAATACCAAAGTTATAGTTCACTTTTTAAGCTTTCCGGAAAATCCTAGTTCGCTTGTTTTGGATTAATAATTGAAGAGTTATGATTAAAACAAGTAACTGCTGTGTTGCTGTCCCAAAAATCTGCAAGTGCGCATTTGAATGTTTAGTTCACCCTTTTTGCTAAAATGTTTGGTTAGCACTTAAGTAATGTAGACTTGCCATGACTAAGCTTAATAATGCACGTGTGTTATGATTTATATGTTTATTCTCTGGTTGATTGTGATATGGGAGTTCCATAGACATTGATGCCCATGTCCGCTATTGAACTTGTGTGGTTGGTGATGCTTTTGCGTTATCAATAGGAGAACTAATGAAAAGCCGTATCCAAATAAATGAAATGTGCATGCTTGTGATGTCGTAGTTGTGTTGCGTAAATAAATAAGATGTTGTCGTCTTTTTAATGTTGTTAATGTTGAACTCCGATAACGTACGAATAGCTAGCGCTTGCGTATAGTCGTTGCAGTCTTACAATTTAATGTTTAGTTCGCTACTATGCCTTGAATATCTTGTGCTACTTTCATTATATTCATACATATACATCTTGCATCTCATTTAGGACCGAGAGATGATGATCGAGCTAGTGATGTGGTGCCAACCATAAGATGCAGTTGGTGGACGACCTAAAGAATGGTGGACTTAACCAGTGGATGCTCGCCAAGCGAGTGCCACCTAGCAAACACTCTCTAAGTGTTAAATTAAAGGCAAGCCCCGGTTTTATGCATAACCAATTATATATGCTATTTTACTGCACTTAATGTTTGTAGGCTTGTACTGTGCACTTAAGTGTAGGAGTTGACTGGAACCTTAGTTGCATGAACTCAGGATTCCTTTTGAGATGAATACTAGTATGCTAGATCGAGTAGCTGCTTTACTAATTAGGGATCTCTATAGAAGTCGAGTGATTTTTCCAGCACTCACGCGAGGTCAGGAATTGTTTGTATCCATTTTTATATTGGAATGATGATGGTCTATGGACAACGATCCATGGGGATGCATTGTCTACGAGGCGGAAATTGAATAAGGATTAAGGTGTGCTACCGTGTGTCAAGCGTTTGAACGTACTAAGCACATGCCGAGAAATATGGTAAATCGGTAAGCCTAGTACCTGAGTGAACCTGCCCACAGACTTTGCCCCTCACGCGACCTGAGACGTGGTCTCCCATTTCGGTTATGGTGGTTACAAGTGCGGTCACTGCACGACGGCAGTCGGGGTCAGTGAGGTATTGTACGCCAAGGTGGTGAGCCCTGTTCTGTTGACGGGGAATCGATGGGGATGATTGATGTGTGTGGGGACGGAGTGCCTCGCCACGTCGTGTGTTTAGGTTTACCTTGCAAGGTTTAAAAACTCGATTCGAATCGTCTGCTTCTCGTAGCTAATGAGACTGCTTGATCCATGCTGCTATATTGAGTAATAAATGGAAATGAGGTGACTGGCAAAAGATGTTAATTGTTAAAAATGCCTGATACCATGTATGATTAGCTAGGTACACATCTAGTCTTAAGAGAATCACACTAAAACATGAAAAGCTAAAATTTGATTTTAGACTCAGCTAGTGCTTTTGGCAAACCAAACCCCTCAGCCAAATAGCTGCATGTCTAGAGGTAGAGGAGTAGACTCCTCACACCGGGTAAGTCTAGTTGAGTATTAGTGTTGGGGGTCTGCTTCGTAGCCAAAGGTCCTGTAAGAAGAAACACCTTCGAAAGATCAGCACAGAAATAACGCCGAAGCTACCTCCTAGGGAACTTCGGCATAACGACATGCCTTGAGACGAAGGGTTGCACCGACTTAAAGATGAAAAGACAGATTGATCCATGATAGTTTGTGTCATGATTGTAATCAATTGTAAAGGGTATAAATGTAATTTCACACAGGCTGCGTCCTGTGCCTATATATAGATGAACAATACCCCCGTACTGTTCACGCTGACTGGAACTCGCTTGTGCGTCACGTTTGGACTTTTACTGTAACACCCCGAGGGTCCACAAACACCCCGGAATGCTACTAAACAACACTTCTGCCATCTATATATAAAATTTCGGCAGCATCCCCTTTGCAAAATTGTATAAACGAGGGGGCAACAGTGTATAAACATATATCATGACAAAAACATACTAAGTACTATTAATCGGCTAGCAAAGAGAAGTTAAACATACGACATGAACTGAATTAACTAGTGCGCACGACTAGTTAAAAAAACAAACTTCCTTTGACAATAAATTTCTAATTAAATCATGGCTGCACCTTGGCAGCGCTATTGTGAGAGTGAAAGTGGACGTGCTGCTACTCCCCTCATTCCCAACATGTATCAAGTACCTGCATTGAGTAATGCAAGAGTGAGATGACACATCTCAACAAGTAAAATAATATCAAACTGTTTAACCACATAAGAACATTGTTTTACCACCACTTGATTCCACAACCTTCTTATTACGAAGGTGCAGCTTACAACGTACAACACACCTAGTCACCACACCTCGCAGGTAGAAACCACAATAGTAACATAGTAATGTCACACTTCATATATATATACCTCATGAGTGCAAATGTCTGCAAATGCAAGAATGACTTCTGCCTTCATACCTCTAAGGATATGAAGCCGCATCGTACCCCTCCTCGGGCAACGTACGATGCTAAAAATGTACCGGTACGGTCGGACCATAAGATCACGACATAACTTCAAAATGCAAGATGGATGATGCGATGTGCATGTCATGCCTACAACACTTCATATAACGTGATTCAAAAAGATACTTCAACTTCATCCAAGATGGGAATCAACCACATATATCATTAACAAATTATGATCATCCACAATATTAGACAATTGAGAATTAATACTTCCAAACAAATAAACTTTATCATAGAATTCAATGATTAACATAATTAAAACTTATGCATACTCAATGACAGGGAATAGGATGCAAACCAAACGGTAGCAACCACCACTGTATTTACTTGCCTTTACCGCAAGTTCGGGCAAATCCCTAAGTACGATCCGGAAGTCCACCACCTGTTTTTGACACACAACTTAGTGCACCAATTTCACATAATCAGGCTCATAAGCGACGCCGCACCTACGCACAAACTCAAACCCCGCCGCGGGTTACATCTCTCCCCACACCCACCAAACTGCAGCGGGGCTGCTTAATAATTTCATAACTTTAAAATTATGACAGCAGTGGTAACAAACAAAAACTCCAGAGGCATCTACATAAAATTCTCCACAAGTTTTTTACACAATTTATAATTAAATTCCAAAATCTAATTAGTCCAAAACAGTCCACAAGATGAACCCTCTAATCTGTTTTTTTGTCTTTTGGACAGCGACATACCCGGATTCAAACAGCGATATCTTTTAAAATATAATTCCAAATCAAGCGCATAAGTACTCATTGGAAAGATAAGACAAAGACCTACATTATTATCATACTGGTTAACACAAATTACCCACGAAAAATGTCCAGAAACTGCTAATACTACTGCTGTTCACCCACCTGAAAATCTGTTTTTTTGGACAGCAACATAACCGGATTCAAACAACGATATCTCCTAAATTATAACTCCGAATCGAGCGCATAAGTACCCGTTGGAAAGGTATGACAACGCTCTACATGATTCACCCACTGATCCCCACTAATTACCCACGAAAAATTCCCAGAAATCCCTAGAACTACTGCTGTTCGCCCACCCACAAAATTTCAGGACAGCACCTCTACCGATTCGGATAGGTAAACATATAATCAATTGGATTACAACACAATTAAACAAGATACAATCTCAAAATCACCTTGAATCCTCCCCCTTTCCTCCCTTCTTCTTCCCTCCACCAAAATCCAATTGGAGACATGCACCAACGCGACGTAGATCTGAGCGGGAAAGGAATGGCACCTTTGAGAGAAGGGCTTGAGGAGGGGGCGGCTAGGGTTTGATGGGGGAGGTGGGGTGGCGGCTGCAAATGGGTGGAGGAGTGAGAGGGGCGTCCTCCAAGCCTAGAGAGAGGGGGGCGGCTGCACAAGAGAAAGGGGAGGGGGATGGCTGAAAAAAATCCCAAGGGATTAAGGGAGGGGCGGCTAGGGTTAGGGGAACTAGTGGGCCGGATCAAGAACCACGGCCCAACTTGTTCACACGTCAACCCCCGACCCCCCCTAGCGCATGAGTCTAACCAAAATTCTACTATTTTACTGGTGAATGCTTCCCCAAAAATTCCCAACCCCAAAAGTGTACCACCCGAAAGAAAGAAGGAAAAAAGAAACAAGGAAAGAATAAACTCCAACTTCTCTTCTTTGCAAACTGGGTATCACACTCTACCCCCCTTGAAAAGAATTCGACCTCGAATTCTGACGCTTCTATCAGAACGACCAAAGGAAAGATCAGCGACGACAAAAACTCACCCCATAACGAAAAGTTCGGGGTACTTCTGCCGCATCAGCTCCTCGAGCTCCAAGGATTCTAGGATACGCAGCAGACGACACTCTAGAGTCAGGTCTTGCTACATGGGAATCGACTCTAGCTCGATTTATTGATCTGGATTCTGCAAATACTTTCTCAACATAGAGACATGGAATACATTGTGTACACTGATCATAGACTCCGACAATTGCATGTGCTAAGCCAAGCTGCCAACTCGGGCTAAAATAGTAGACGGTCTTATATACCCCGGACAAATCTTTCCTGACACCAAATCAACCTTGACACATGCAAGTACTTCAATGAATATATATATTAATGCAATACATACGGTGCTCCTATAGCCTAAACCAAACCTATTCAAACAAGAGTAACTTCAAAAGACCAATTTAATGCTTGCATATTTCTAGACAGCAGCACAACAGTTAATTGTTTTGCTCATAACTCACAAAATATGCATCCAAAAGTAGTAAACTAGGACTTTATGGAAAGCTTACAAAGTCCACTATACCCTTGGTATTATCATCACCACAAGATTTGACACTTAGAAAGGCCAAACAATGCAAAACGTAAATTTTGTCCAGACTTGGACAGAATTCAACTACTCACTTCGAAAATCCATAATTGGAGTCTCAGTCATCCAATTGAGGCGCTCCTAGACTTTTTAGGAAGCTAGTAAAATTGTCTATATTTCATTTATAAACATATTAGGTTAATTCAATGCATATCAAGATCAAAAGACATAAGAAAGGCTTTGCTGTCCAAATTTGGATAGATTCAAAGATTCCACTTAAAACAGCTGTAGCTTAACTTATAGGTCACCAAAAAGGGTGATCCAAAATTTGTTGGAGAGCTTAAGGAAAGTACTACCACTTCTTTATAATTTATAAGAACTGATTCGAAGTTTAACTTAGACAAACAAGGTCAGTTTCGAAATCTGTATAGAATCTAGACAGATTCCAAGACTAGACTTGAGAAAATCATAACTCCCAAGCTTCTAGACCTATGGTCATGAAATGTTTACACAAGTAAGATGAAGAAGTTTGCTACAACTTTTATATACAACACCTCTACAGAAAACATGGTTTAATTCATTGAACTAGCTGCATAACCAAAACTGGTCATACAGTCCCAAACAACAAGCAATAGATTTATTCAGGTTCTATACTCTTCTAAGATTAAGCGTTCATCAAAGGACTAATAACTTTAGGTTCTTCATTACGAGACACTTAGATCCAACATAAGGATAGAAGCAATATGCTAACTTTTTAAATCATTTTAAGCCTGATCTCACATCATGCAAGCAAGAATCGATTTAACCATACTATGCCTGCCCATATATCCATCCAAGCACATTCTATACATTATATCATCCCATCGAAAAACTCTCTTTTTTTAATTATACTATGCATATATATCCATCCAATAACTCACACAATCTCCATCTCAACCTAGACTTCACACGACGTAACTATTTTATACTTACGCAATCACGCCAAGACTAGAAAACATGGCTTCACAACAATACGTACTGGCCTATTCAAATGTCCCTCGCTATCTCTGTGTTTCAGCCCACGCTCCGCATATACATAAACAAGATAACTATCACAACCACTACGTCTATTCCCTCCCACCATACAACGTAATTAACATGGATTGCGAAAGAGCTCACTATAACCCAAACTTCCATGGAAATATCCCTAAATAGAAAATTGACAATCAACAACACAAATGTTCATTCTGTTTCTACCTCTTTCACTATAAAAGCAATGATAACAAATAAATATTGTAAAATCATCTAAACTTCATGATCTACAACTTTCGTATTCAAAGGATAAACAAGGTTTTATTTTATCTCCCATTTTTAATTTGACTTGTAAGGCGACATACAAGATCTGCCACCAGAACCTGACGGAGCATGACCCATAAATTCAAAACCTCATAACTCTCTGCATCTAACAAAATTTTGCAAATATAAACTCATTGGAAAGATTATAACATTCCCTAAAACTTTTATTATAATGAGTGTCTCGGAATTGGTTTCCAAACCGATAAAACAATGCAAACTGCTTTGTTGCAAAACTGATATGATAGAAACAATGGACAACTAAAATTCAAAATCCTATAACTCCTGCTATACTCAACTTAAAACTACAACGATCACGCATTGGAAAAGTTTGGAAATTGTCCACGACTTTTGCAATAAACTTGCACCCAAATTTATCTTTATAGCCCTTAAATCTGCATGACCTACAACTAAACTCAGCATGAGATACTGCACATCGGAGATTCGACTTATATCCGGACAACCACGTCACCCAATCTATTTAACAGACAATTACAAGTAAATACCCATTAAAAGATACTGAGAAAAACTAAAAGTTTTGGTTAAAGAGAATTCCCAATTTTGGGCTCTGAAACTATCAAAACGCGGTCGATTTATTGGTGGTTTTAACGACACCTAAAGTTCAGACACAACGGTGCAACAACTTTAGAGTAGCCTAACTCCAATTATATGCAATGAAAATTACAAACCAATACTCTTTGGTAAGATCATGAAATTACTAAAACTTTCATAATCCAGCAAAGACCAAAATTTACCGTCTTCAATGTCTATACTCTTCAATGTCTATACTTCCGTACAAAATTAAGGCTGCTATAGGAAACCCATAACTCTCAAATGTTTAGACCAAACTGGGTGATTAAGCATCCTATGCAAAGATGAAGAAACCTACTACAAAACATTCTAGATAAGTGAAGCCTGATTCAGCCTCCAACTAAGTTAAGATGACCCCCAAAACCAAACAACACCTTACCCATAAAAAAACAATATAAACTAAAACCCAAGGCATTGGCAGGTGCAATCAACACTAGGATTTTCCACTACCAAATGGGGATGCAACTCCCCAAAGCCTTTAAACAACACTTTACCTAATAGGTTAGAACACTAAGCACAACAATCAACGGATTCAACAACCTCGTTTGTTAATGCCACTAAGGTCAAACATCCATGTATCGACAATGTATGAAACAACTAGCATACCCGTCTCTAGCACTATAAAACATGGTTGTTATTACACTAGAATCCCACTACTAGAGCTCTCCACAACTATTCTGTTGACGTGAAGCAAATGGTGCTCACATCATATAACGTCTTTTTCTCCTCTCAAAAGAGATAAAATTTACAATACTCATAAAGCAATGGAGGGATAACAACAAGAAAACTAATATACTTATTGACACAGACTCATGCAAAAGCTTCATAAATATTACTTTCAATACTAAAATAATAACACGATACTGTGCTCAACAGTAGTAATTGCACTTCAATAAGACAATCCACATAACCAAACTACCTTGATTAACCTCACATACAACAAAACCTACTATTACTGCACTAGAACAATTTGTACCTCGTGATATCACAGGATGCATTCAAAGTAGTAGACATACATGATCTATCAAACCATCATTCATATAAAAAAAATCTCAATCCGATGCAACAACCCCATCATTAAAGAGATAGATGACTAAAAAAACATAAGCAACTCCCAGTTAAGCATTGACTTCGTTTAAGATAAAGCGGTCTAAATAATGATTCAACAAGCATGCATTGAGAAACTGATCATAAAAAATCAAACTACCATACAACGTTGGCAAATATAAAAAAATATAAAACAGATTGTCAATATCGTCCACATGACTAGCCTGCAACAACTAAAAATTATGCATAGCCTTTATGGGTATTGAAACAAGCCATAGAAGGAAAACATGCACGACATAAAATCCACTTGAAACCACCCTATTTATTTTTAAAAATAAGGTTACACATAATAAGAAAATCCATCAGGTAAACATGGTTGGACTTATCAATCTACGTCATCTTACAAATTCACTTGAGTTCTACCAGTCTCAAGATTTCATAGACATTACAACGTTGCCTTTGCTCTATAGAGACAAACCAATTTTATACTAAGATCAAGTTAGCAAGTAGCCACACTAGCCAAAAAAAGGTGAGGCGCAAAGCATTGCACCCACGGAAATATTACATTGATATACCAACTGTAACACCCCGAGGGTCCACAAACACCCCGGAATGCTACTAAACAACACTTCTGCCATCTATATATAAAATTTCGGCAGCATCCCCTTTGCAAAATTGCATAAACGAGGGGGCAACAGTGTATAAACATATATCATGACAAAAACATACTAAGTACTATTAATTGGCTAGCAAAGAGAAGTTAAACATACGGCATGAACTTAATTAACTAGTGCACACGACTAGTTAAAAAAACAAACTTCCTTTAACAATAAATTTCTAATTAAATCATGGCTGTACCTCGGCAGCGCTATTGTGAGAGTGAAAGTGGACGTGCTGCTACTCCCCTCATTCCCAACATGTATCAAGTACCTGCATTGAGTAATGCAAGAGTGAGATGACATATCTCAGCAAGTAAAATAATATCAAACTGTTTAACCACATAATAACATTGTTTTACCACCACTTGATTCCACAACCTTCTTATTACGAAGGTGCAGCACGTATACAACGTACAACACACCTAGTCACCACACCTCGCAGGTAGAAACCACAATAGTAACATAGTAATGTCACACTTCATATATATACCTCATGAGTGCAAATGTCTGCAAATGCAAGAATGACTTCTGCCTTCATACCTCTAAGGATATGAAGCCGCATCGTACCCCTCCTCGGACAACATACGATGCTAAAAATGTACCGGTACGGTCGGACCATAAGATCACGACATAACTTCAAAATGCAAGATGGATGATGCGATGTGCATGTCATGCCTACAACACTTCATATAACGTGATTCAAAAAGATACTTCAACTTCATCCAAGATGGGAATCAACCACATATATCATTAACAAATTATGATCATCCACAATATTAGACAATTGAGAATTAATACTTCCAAACAAATAAACTTCATCATAGAATTCAATGATTAACATAATTAAAACTTATGCATACTCAATGACAGAGAATAGGATGCAAACCAAACGGTAGCAACCACCACTGTATTTACTTGCCTTTACCGGAAGTTCGGGCAAATCCCTAAGTACGATCCGGAAGTCCACCACCTATTTTTGACACACAACTTAGTGCACCAATTTCACATAATCAGGCTCATAAGCGACGCCGCACCTACGCACAAACTCAAACCCCGCCGCGGGTTACATCTCTCCCCACACCCACCAAACTGCAGCGGGGCTGCTTAATAATTTCATAACTTTAAAATTATGACAGCAGTAGTAACAAACAAAAACTCCAGAGGCATCTACATAAAATTCCCCACAAGTTTTGTACACAATTTATAATTAAATTCCAACATCTAATTAGCCAAAAACAGTCCACAAGATGAACCCTGTAATCTGTTTTTTTGTCTTTTGGACAGCGACATACCCGGATTCAAACAGCGATATCTTTTAAAATATAATTCCAAATCAAGCGCATAAGTACTCATTGGAAAGATAAGACAAAGACCTACATTATTATCATACTGGTTAACACTAATTACCCACGAAAAATGCCCAGAAACTGCTAATACTACTGCTGTTCACCCACCTGAAAATCTGTTTTTTTGGACAACAACATAACCGGATTCAAACAACGATATCTCCTAAATTATAACTCTGAATCGAGCGCATAAGTACCCGTTGGAAAGGTATGACAAAGCTCTACATGATTAATCCACTGATCCCCACTAATTACCTACGAAAAATTCCCAGAAATCCCTAGAACTACTGCTGTTCGCCCACCCACAAAATTTCAGGACAGCACCTCTACCGATTCGGATAGGTAAACATATAATCAATTGGATTACAACACAATTAAACAAGATACAATCTCAAAATCACCTTGAATCCTCCCCCTTTCCTCCCTTCTTCTTCCCTCCACCAAAATCCAATTGGAGACATGCACCAACGCGACGTAGATCCGAGCGGGAAAGGAATGGCACCTTGGAGAGAAGGGCTTGAGGAGGAGGCGGCTAGGGTTTGATGGGGGAGGTGGGGTGGGGGCTGCAAATGGGTGGAGGAGTGAGAGGGGCGTCCTCCAAGCCTAGAGAGAGGGGGGGGGGCGGCTGCACAAGAGAAAGGGGAGGGAGTGGCTGAAAAAAATCCCAACGGATTAAGGGATGGGCAGCTAGGGTTAGGGGAACTAGTGGGCCGGATCAAGAACCACGGCCCAACTCGTTCACACGTCAACCCCCGACCCCCCCCTAGCGCATGAGTCTAACCAAAATTCTACTATTTTACTGGTGAATGCTTCCCCAAAAATTCCCAACCCCAAAAGTGTACCACCCGAAAGAAAGAAGGAAAAAAGAAACAAGGAAAGAATAAACTCCAACTTCTCTTCTTTGCAAACTGGGTATCACATTTACCTTCTGTCATGCCGAAGGTACATATGTAACTCAATATTGTTTTTATTTTTCCATGTTAATATAATGAGGATGAATTGATAATGTTATATGATTGTTCATGTTGTCTCTTATATTTCATATGCTTCTTCTCTTATTAACATATACCACGATGATGAAGGTATGTCCTTCACGACCTTCGTCTGAAGATCATTATATCCTAAGGGAAATAATGCTTCGAAGGATGAAGGGCATTAACATTTAACATCTTGTGTTGCCTTGTTCTTAATTCATAGCATTTGAGAACAAGTCCCCAACATTGGTGCCCACCTCCGGTGAACTTACTTCCACTTTTCAGCTGATGGCTTCGTTTAGCAACCAAGCCAAAGCATCTTCGGCTACGAAGCTGGTGCTTCCGATAACAAGTGGCTCAGGTTCAGAGCCAGCTAACAAGAAGCAGAAGAAGGAAGCACAAAGAAGGGTACAACATGTTGGGGTGCTGGGACCCTTCATCAAGTCAAAATGGTACCACATCATAATCACCTTCTCCCAGGAGGACCTTCAGCTCAAAGATTACCCTCATAATGATGCTATGGTCATATCTTGTGTCATTAAGGGATTTCTGGTCCATAATGTTCTGGTTGATACAGGCAGTGCAACAGATATCATATTTGCTAAGGCCTTCAGACAGATGCAAGAACGAGAGGGTAAGATTCATGATGCTACACACCCTCTATGTGGCTTCGGAGGAAGGCAGATTGTAGCACTCGGCAAAATCACAATCCCAGTGACCTTCGGCTTCGTTCATAACACAAGAACTGAACATGTTGTCTTTGACATTGTTGACATGGAGTATCCCTATAATGCAATCATTGGTCGTGGAACTCTTAATTCTTTTGAAGCGATACTTCATCCAGCATATCTATGCATGAAGATACCTTCGGAACAAGGGCCAATCACTGTTCATGGGAGTCAGGAAGCTGCTAGGAAGGCCGAAGGAAACTGGACATGTTCAAAAGCAATCCATAACATAGATGGAACCGAAGCCTGTGAGCAGTATAGATACAAAAGAGAGAAGGCTGCTTCGGCGGATTAGCCAAAGCCTATGGTTCTATGTAAAGATATAGCAGAGCAAAAGGTACTGCTGAGGTCTCAATTATCCAAAGAACAGGAAAAGAATTTGCTAAGATTTCTATTCAACAACAAAGATGTTTTCGCTTGGTCAGCCAATGATCTTTGCGGTGTTAATAGAGATGTCATTGAGCATTCACTCAATGTGGATCCATCTTTTCGGCCAAGAAAGCAAAGGCTTCGGAAAATGTCTGACGACAAAGCTGAAGGTGCTCGGAACGAAGTGAAGAGGCTTCTTAGTGCTGGTGTTATCAGAGAGGTGAAATATCCAGAGTGGCTAGCCAACACAGTTATGGTGAAGAAGGCCAACGGTAAATGGAGAATGTGCATTGATTTTACAGATCTTAACAAGGCTTGTCCAAAGGATGAGTTTCCATTGCCAAGAATAGATTCTCTAGTAGATGCAGCAGCTTCATCAGAGCTCATGAGTCTACTAGATTGTTACTCAGGCTACCATCAAATCTAGATGAAGAAGGAAGATGAGCCGAAGACTAGCTTCATAACCCCCAGTGGCACATATTGCTATCTTCGGATGCCTGAGGGGCTTAAAAATGCTGGAGGTAGCTTCAGCAGAATGACAGCAAGAGTCCTTCATTCTCAAATAGGTAGGAATGTGCTGACTTATGTTGATGATATCATAATTAAAAGCACGAAGCAAGAAAACCACATTGCTGATTTGCAAGAGACATTTGCCAATTTTAGGCAAGCTGGTTTGAAGTTAAATTCAGAAAAATGTGTTTTTGGGGTAAAGATGTGGCATAACCTCCCAAGTTATTAGGCCCACATGCACCTGTCCTTGTCTCAAAGACCTCGGACGGCTATGCATGTGCACCAGATAACTTAACAGGATCCGTCCGATTGCCCTAAGGACATCGGATAAACCACTTACAACCAAGATCGCGAGATTAAGTAACACAAATCACACACACACCAATATTTTTGCAGCGGAAATCTTATTACCAAATTTTACAAGTTACAAAAAATTTACATTATTTTATCGGAGTGATTACAAAAGTATAAGTTTGAAATATATGCGAGCTCAAGTGACCATCCTCATTAAGAAGTATAGAAGGGTTACTTAGACTTATAAGAAGGCCGAGCCCACCGGCACTTAACACCATCATCAGCAGCACAAAACTATAACCTGAAAAACAACAGGGAATAAAACCCTAAGTATAGAATTACTCAGCAAGACTTACCCGACTAAAGAAAGGACTCTCAAGGGTATGCTGGCTAGAGGGATTCAAGGTATGGCTTATCAAGAATCAAAGACTCTGTTTTGCAGAAAAGCTTACTATGAGTGGATCCTTAAAAATCCGTTTTTACTTGTCAGGTTAAGTAAAATTACCTGCATCTAGAGTTCTTTTTACCCTAGTTCAATCACTTGACCTATACTAGCCAATTTCTTATCAACCCTTCTTGTTCACTGGAATGCTACGTGTAGGGCAGTGACCAAGTCTTCATGTCTGCGAAGTTACGGCGATCCGAATCGATTATACTCAGCTGAGGATCTCCAATCACACGACATATGTAGCACTTAACCCTTGCATATGTCAACTCGCCACTGGGGTTCTTAAGACCAGATCAGGTTCACGCCAATCGAGGGCACAGATACACCACCGTCCAGCCTCTTGCCACGGAGGGTACACGCTACTCTCGCCATCTCTCCACTCCCATTGTGTGTTATCTTATTCTGGTATTAGTCTGCCCGAGGCAAAGCTTACCCATGATGAGGTATGTCACCAGTTAAAGGGTCCTCGATCAGCAAGCTTACATCGACAAGGTCCTTAATCGACTCAGACGGAGACACTGCACCGAGACTCCCTTCTCGTGCAAGTCAACCGCCCGGTCTCCGCTTTATTATTTTCAACCCAAAGTCTGGTACCTGGCAGAGGTACATCTTTTCCGATGTTGAACCCATCAAGGCCTTTGACGGATCCACCATCAAGTTTTATTTTTGAAAACATTCCCACCCAATGAAGCATCACTTTTGTTTAAAAACAAAACATTTATGTTTGCTAAAGCAAGGCTAAGCATCATAAAAATCTTTTTTTATAAAAGGGTGTCTAAGAAGGGTAATCAATTTTTCAAGGAAGGAAATGCATCAACGGTTTAGCACACAACTCCTATCACCTAATGCATCAAACAAGGTCATTAGATTTTAAAACACAAGGAGGTAGCAAATGCACCGGGGCTTGCCTGAATAACAATAGGTTAGTGTTTGTTAGGCGATGTCCACTTGACGAGTATCCTTATCCTAGCACTTGATCAGGCAGGTTCGTCCATCAGCATCATCATGCGGGGTAGCCCGCGCTTGGGGTCGACTTGGCTCGTCATCCGCATCATGCGATTATTAATCGTACCTCATGAGATGCACGATGCACATGTATGAGCACGAGTATAACGAGAATACACTACTACAGCACACCTCTGTACAGGCGGTCTGGTTCGCCACTACACAGGCGGTTCCAGGAACCGCTTGTGGTGCACCGCCTGTGATGTAAAAAACATCACAGGCGGTCAATCAAAAACCGCCTATGAAAAACACAGATTACAGGCGGTCCAGTTCAACGGAACCGCCTGTGATAGACACACATCACAGGCGGTCCAGTTCAAAGGAACCGACTGCATACACTATAAATCATAGATGGTTTTCATTATACAGATTCATATATACAGAATTTTCAAACAGGTATAATACACAGAATTTTCAAACAGGTATAAACAGATTCATATATACAGATTATACACAGATTCACACAGATTGCATAATACACAGATTGTACACAGATTCATCCACATACACAGATTTACACATATTACAAGTTCCATAACAGGTATAATACACAGATTACAAGTTCCATAACAGGGATAATACACAGATTCATCCACATATCAAGTTCCATCGTCATACACAGAATTATACAACTAAACATCTCAAAGTTCCATAGACAACTAAACATCTAAAGTTCCTAACTAAAGACCTAAACACTGTGTAATATTGTGTACAAACTTAGTTCTGGGAATTTTTGCAAATTTCCATTTACATTGTAGAATAGCCCTTGTTGATGAAGAACTTCACGGCGCATAAAGTAAAGCAAGTCTCTTACAACCTTAGCAACGCCGACGGAAACCATATCTCTTTCTAACCATTCAGCATTGATCTTGGATTTAGGAACCTGCAATGAAAGCAAAAAGCAATCGGTGCTAAGAGTAATGTGATGAGCAACAATATAACATAAAAATTGCAACATAGACAATGATAGCGAACTTACATCCTCACGATTGACCATGTAATGGAAGGTGACACGACACCATTCGCATACATAATAACCGCACAGGACAGTACCCGGAGGTTGTTTGTCACCATATGGAAATAATGATATTGACAAATTAGGCTTGTCCTCTTGGATGTTCGCCGCCAAGATCTTTCCAATAAAAACGGTATGCACTGCATATAAGAATAACATTGTGAGATTAAGAATACATTTGTTAAGTTGTAATAAGTACAAGTGTGCAATAATAATCATACTTCTCTAAAATCTTCAAGAAGTCATTATACGTAGTCTTTTCCATTCTCAGTGAGTCGAAGACCACGACTTTACCATCCTTTGGCCAGATCATGATACAAATGTAGTGGTCACTATATAGACATAGACGAAAACACATGTTAATATCACGATTGCCATAATTTATAGTTCAAAATTAAACCATGTCGATAACTTACTTAAAGTGGTGCGGAGCTATTATTAAGTCCTTGCCATGTTGTACATGATTATACATGGCTCGTCCAATGTATGCCACCATTACCTTCATTTTCTTTCTCTGATTCTGTTTGACGGCTTTCTCAAATTCAGCATCGTTCAAGTCTTTATATTCTTCTCCATGCCTCCGAGCAACTACTTTGTAGCGAGCTTGGGATATCATCAACGAGTCAAGAAACCCTGTCTTAAGTTGTTTCTTCTTATCATCCATGTATTGCATCCTACGTGTAATAGTGTTAATCGTTAGACTCTTGTTTATGTGTGCGTGTACAAAACTAACAAATATGAAAGTTTAGAGGTACTTACAAGCAAAAGAGGGTTAAGTAGTTGGTTTCCATCCTTTGTCAGTGGTACAACGACCAGAGATCGTCAAAGAATAAATGCCGCACAGGATCTATATGATCATTGCTCCAAAATGCATCTTCTGGCACAACAAATGTGAATTCCTCGAGTTTGTATTTGTTGCTAGCCACCATGTACCACTCATGCATTCTAATATCTGGAGTCGACAACTTAGAAAGTTGCACCGTCGTTAAGAACGGCCTCCCATTCACAAATTTAGGAGGAACATCCTCCTTCTTGTATACCGAGATATTGGTTTTAAGACGTAATGATTCTCGAGTATGAATCATTCCATCTTCTTCCCATACTTCGAAATTGTCTATTTGGGTCGACCGTGTGCCTACTCCATGAGATGCTGATTCCGCTTTTGATTGATTTGTCATAACTCTCTGCAATTTATGCAGGTAGCGTGCCACTGATTCTGACGGTTTCTTGACATCGTCAGTGGCGATTCGCTTATGAATTTTCTTTGAAATAGTTGGCCCTTCAACATTGGTGCCAACCTTTGGTTCCTTTTTGATGTTGACGTCGACATTCTGAGGAACAATTTTGTCTACGTCCCCCTCGTCGAGTTCCTTCGCAAGAGGTGATATGATTGTTTCAACGATTTTTTTGGAGGTCGGTGTCATATTTTCCTGCACCATGGGGTGTGGAATGATCGAACTATCTTTTTGTTGCATTGGTGTTGAATTCGGCTCATCACCCAACTTGATGTCGCGTCGATGCCAAAGGACCAACTCGTTCATTGCCTCTTGCAAAGTTATGATCCACTCAACTGGAAAATCTATCTCCCAATCTTCACAACCACTGTCTGTGATTTCTAGAACCTGGACCACAGCATAGTGTGGCGGGACAGGATTATCCTTGTAGTTAACAAGTCCTGGTTTTACCAAACCAGTAGCAGCTTGCTTTGTTTTTGTCCCAGATCGATTGATTGGAATATGAAGAAAGCAAGGCTTGTCCTCAACAATATCGTCTACAGGGTACTTGGTCAAGTCTTGCACTGATCCAACGCTGCTAGGGACTATAGGTGGACTCATGTGGCTTGGCTTGAGTTCAAATGATATGCATTCTGTTTTCTTCATTTTGTTCATCACGTCATTAATAGCCTTTTGTACCCTTTCATCAATAGTCTCTTCAAGGGTCCTTTTTGACTTCTCGTGTTTCCTATATGACGACGCATACTCTGGAAACGCCTCTCTCCAGGAAATCTTAGAAGAGATTCCCCGAGCCCGTCTAGTGTGTTCAGGATTGCCTAGTGCTGCAGTTAGTATGTCATTCTCCCTCCGAGGCTTAAATTCTCCTTTTTTTCTCTTATCTGCATATTCTTGAATTTTGGTCGAAACTTCGCCTACCAATTCTGGATGCAAAAGTTTGCCGTCCTCACTCAAACTTGCCCGACCTAAGATCCAACGAATAGCTCTCTCATCGATATCTTTTAATATTGGGTCGAAAGTGCCGTTAGTTATAGCTTCCTCGATTATCCTGTTCCACTGCACAACTTTATGGTGATATCCGGTTGACCCCAGGCGATGGGGGTGTTTGTTCATCTTCGCTCTCTGAGAATTAGTTTCGCCCAGTTCTTTGGCCTTCAGTTCGGTCTTCTGACGAACAAATTCCTCCCACTGAGCTTGAGTGATTTTCCGCATTTTCTTGGGCGGAGGAACCTTATTCTTCTTAACAAATTCCCTATTCATCTCGGCCTTCCACCCACAAAACATCTTGGCCATAGCAGAGAGCATCGACTTCCTTACTGCATCCTCTGTGCCTTTTGGGAACTTGAATGACTCAGACAACTTAGCCCATAGCTTGTTGCGGGTGTCTTCATCTAAATCCTTCCATTTTTGAAGTGTGATTGGCACTATATCTCTAACAGTAGACCCGCAGGAATTTCGAAACTTTGTAACCACGTCAAGTGGTTCTTCAGGAAACCCCTCTGCATTTAGTTTTGTTACGTACATAACTGCACCTTCTTTCATCTGATTTGGACCTCGTCGCCCTCATTTTCGCTTATGTGAAACGGATGATTCAGGCATCGGAGCATCCTCCGTGTTTCGTGTAGAAGATGCATCCTCTTTCTTCTCTTCATTTGAAATCTATATAGTGAAAAAATTAATGGCCTTTCATATATGAACATTATTTTAGAATATAGTCGTCATATTTCTATTTACCTCTTCATCGTTGGGAATATAGTCGGCTTCAAGCTCATCTGATGTTTTTTTCATCCTTGGAGGTATAGGAGTACAAGGATTGTCGTCACTAGAACTATCCTCCCCGCTCCCTTCACCGGAGCTGCTCGTTGTCTGCCATTCAAGTTTGGTCGCGTCTTCATCAACTTTGTTAGACGCACCGGTGCAGACCACATCCATACTAGGCTGCTCGTTGTCTGCCATTCAAGCTGGTTCCATCGATAAAGGGATATACTGTTAGTCTAATATACTGGTTCCATCAATAAGGGAACTTGGAGAAAAGGTGATTCAAAAGAAATCGAGCCCAAACCCCCCTCCGGGGTAGGATCGGGTCAGGAAGCAAGCTCGCAGATAGAAGGGCACTTTCCAATGCAGTTAGACAGAGAAGGCATGGCTGTGATGTTATAATGCTGAAGGACCCAAGAAGAGATTATGCCCTATAGTCTACCACCTCTCGTTATTTGTGGGCTTCACCGAGGGCGGGAAACATTTGGTGACATCAAACGACCTTCGGGCTGGGGACGTCTGCGAGCTTGTTAAGGGGCCAGACGATGGTGAGCCGGTGTACTCTGTCCGGATGTGTGGTCACAAAATTTAAAGCCGCCCCGGCTTCATCTGTGCGCTTCTCTTCTCTTATGTCGGCTACTAAGATCACTTAGCACCCCACCTAAGAGAAGAGAAGCACACACATGCAGCCGGGGCGGCTTTTAATTTTGTGACCACACATCTGGACATAGTACACCGGCTCAACATCGTCTGGCCCCTTAACAAGCTCGCAGACGTCTTCAGCCCGAAGGTCGTTTGCTATCACCAAATGTTTCCAGCCATCGGTGAAGCCCACAAATAACGGGAGGTGGTAGACTACAGGGCTTAATCTCTTCTTGGGGTCCTTCAGCATTATAACATCACAGCCATGCCTTCTCTGTCTAACTGCATTGGAAAGTGCACTTCTATCTGCGAGCTTGCTTCCCGACCCGATTCAGGCATTCCGCCGATGCCATTCTCCATATAAGTCCCAAACAGAGAATAGGGATGAGGTAGTCAAGATTGTAGATTCCATCAATAAGGGAACTTGGAGAAAAGGTGATTCAAAAGAAATCGAGCCCAAACCCGCCTCCGGGGCAGGATCGGGTCGAGAAACAAGCTCGCAGATAGAAGTGCACTTTCCAATGCAGTTAGACAGAGAAGGCATGGCTGTGATGTTATAATGCTGAAGGACCCCAAGAAGAGATTAAGCCCTGTAGTCTACCACCTCCCGTTATTTGTGGGCTTCACCAAGGGCGGGAAACATTTGGTGACATCAAACGACCTTCGGGCTGGGGACGTCTGCGAGCTTGTTAAGGGGCCAGACGATGGTGAGCCGGTGTACTCTGTCCGGATGTGTGGTCACAAAATTTAAAGCCGCCCCAGCTTCATCTGTGCGCTTCTCTTCTCTTATGTCAGCTACTAAGATCACTTAGCACCCCACCTAAGAGAAGAGAAGCACACACATGCAGCCGGGGCAGCTTTAAATTTTGTGACCACACATCCGGACATAGTACACCGGCTCACCATCGTCTGGCCCCTTAACAAGCTCGCAGACGTCTTCAGCCCGAAGGTCGTTTGCTATCACCAAATGTTTCCAACCATCGGTGAAGCCCACAAATAACGGGAGGTGGTAGACTACAGGGTTTAATCTCTTCTTGGGGTCCTTCAACATTATAACATCACAGCCATGCCCTCTCTGTCTAACTGCATTGGAAAGTGCACTTCTATCTGCGAGCTTGCTTCCCGACCCGATTCAGGCATTCCGACGATGTCATTCTCCATATAAGTCCCAAACAGAGAATAGGGATGAGGTAGTCAAGATTGTAGGCGCTAGTGCTCAACTACTAGCATCTATAGATATGGACACAAGTCCAAATTTGGTGCTACTCGGCACCATCGATATCACTAAAAAAAATACATCAAAGAGATCCACTTCCCAATAGTACTCGAAGATAGTTCATTGACTTGACACTCTCTAAGAGGTTCATACAAAATACATTATCTCTAAGAGTGAAACCTACGATACTCATATCGTGTTGTTTAGGACTAAACATCAACAACCCCTTGACTGGTCGCTATCATACTCAATTCCAAAATATTTTTCCAATATGTCGGCTTGAGTAAGGAGATCTGGGCTTGGGAGTTCCTCCAAATCATCTGCAGCTTCATCATCTTCAGCATATTGCAGGGCTTCATCTTGAATAATTTTAGCCCTCTTGGAGTCAGCATACTTTTTGATGGACAGAGCACACTTCTCAAGCATGTCGCATACATCTCCAATTTGAAACAAAGTGGTCTTAAGTGTGTACACTGATTCCGGTTCACTAGTATCCACAACCCCATCAGTCACTAGACTGCGAATGATGTCAACATGTGTCTCGATGACTCGAACTGAGCTCTCAACCATGTCAAGTGGCTCTTTTTCCATCTCTAAAACTGAAAATGGCCAAGTCTCACAATCAAAATTGAGATCGCAACAAAGGCAGGGATCAAAGGGAAAACAAGGATGTGGCTTATAGGGCAAAAAGAGGGGTCCAAATAACATTGTCATGGCTATGAACAAGTCAAAGATGGGAGATAAGAACAAGTCTTATAACATAGGGTTGGGAAGCAAAGATAGGTAGTCAAAAAACTAAGAAGGGAGATAAGAATAAGTCTTATAACATAGGGAGATAATAACATTGTCATGGCTATGTACTTCCATGATTTTCTTATAACTGAATATGTAAGTGAAAAAACATTTAATCAGAAGGGATAAAAATAGATCCCAATCGATGGAGGGACACAAAATTCAGGGATAGCTGTTGGGGACTTGTTCTCAAGTGCTATGAATTAAGAACAAGGCAACACAAAAAAAGGTTAATGATTAATACCCTTCGTCCTTCAGAGCATTATCTCCCTTGGGATATAATGATCTTCAGACGAAGGTCATGAAGGACGTACCTTCGGCATCACAATATATCTCAGTGGAAAGAGAAACATACGAAACATGAGAAATAACATGAATAATCACGTGTCATCATCAATATCATTTAATCATAAGATCATGAATGTACTTGAATAATATTGAGTTACATTTTTACCTTCGGCTCGACAGAAGGCAAAAGACCAAGCATGACGCGCGAGTGAATACAAGTCAGCGTGAATAGTACGGGGTACTGTTCATCTATTTATAGACACAGGACACAGCCTGTGACGAATTACAATTATGCCCCTCATAAAAGTTTACAATCATTGACTCAGACCTTTATGGATTAAAAGGTCATTCTATCTCTATGTCGGTTTGTAATGCCGAAGCTTCACGAAAAGGAACCTTCGGCCATCTTCTGGGGACAACTTCAGCCGAAGCTGCTTCTTCCCGTAAGACCTTCGGCGCAACGAAGCATGGTCCCAACAGTAGCCCCTTTCGCGGTGCTAGATCGTTTTTCGTAACGAGCTTGATTCGTGAAAAAAACCTCTCAAGCTTCGGGAAGCCGAAGGTCCAAAAACACCTTCCCTGAGCTCGTTGCCGAGAAATGATCCAGTTTCCGAGCGCGTGCTAGGCCCACCTTGCAGAGTTACTGTTTGATCTTTGCGGTCCACCGCGCAGCGAGTGCAAGTGACTGCCCGCCTGGTGTAAAAATCCTGGCGCTTCGCCTTCTTACCTGCAGCACTATATAAACAGACGGGTAGGTGTGAAGTTACCACAGCATTCATTGCTATTTGCACTGTTTTGCTGCCAAAATTTTTAACTGTAGCCGAAGCTTGATTCTCAGAATCGAACGAAGGTCTATCTCGAAGTCTGCTTCGTCAGAGAGAAAGGCTTCGGGAGAAAAAGAAAAAGAAAAAAGTATTCAATTTCCCCAAACTCAGAATCAAATGGCCAGAGTGCGATCCACTGCCAGGGTTGAGTGTGAAGGGAACGAAGCTGAAGGTTTGGAGACTGTTCCCATCTCCGAAGCAATGCAACGATCCGGGCTAGTAACCGCAGAAGAAACCCCCGCCGCCGAAGCAGACCCGACAACTACCGAAGGAGAAGAAGAGAACATTGAAGAAACTGATCCCGAAGATGACTATCGCATTGCCATGCCCAGCAAGCCCAGCCACTTAGACTTCGGAAAGTCGACCATTTCGAAGGCTGATCTCTCGAAGATGGTAAAATCTGGCTATTTCAGTGAAAATCAGAAGAAACTACTTCGCTTCGGGGGAGAAGAAACTACCCCGAAGCCAGAGAAGGACGAGATAGTTATTTTCAAGAGCTTTTTAAAGGCTGGGCTGAGATTCCCCCTTCACGGAATTATTGCAGATGTACTGAAGAAGTTTGGTATTTACTTTCATCAATTGACTCCTAACGCTATTGTTAGGCTTAATGTTTACATCTGGGCCCTCCGAAGCCAGGCTGTGGAACCGTTTGCCGACAGTTTTTGTCGAGTTCATGAGTTACATTACCAAACGAAGGCCAGAAAAGATGGATTACATGATAACTTTGGTTGCTACAATTTTGCCTACCGGAAGACAACAAAGTTTCCTGTTATCAGCTACCGAAGCAAATGGCCAGCAGGCTAGAAATCTGAGTGGTTTTATGTGAAGGTTGACGAAGATGAAGAGAAGTTGGTACAAAGCCCACTTGAATTAATCTTCGGAGAGACAAGGCCGCGATGCCACATGACATTAGAAGGTCCCACCTGGGCTGCACTGGGTGAGTTTGAAATTATTTCAGATCATATCGGTACCATGGATCTGGTTCAAGAATTCTTGGCGTTCAGGGTTTTCCCTACTCTAAAAGAATGGGAAATGCCAAAGCTAGAGGGGGAGAAGAAGAAGGGGGAACTTGTCCGGCTTCCTTACCATTTCAAATTCAAGAAATACTTTAAAAAACCTTGCAAAGAGTGGCTGGACACAGTTGAGGTAATGTGCAATGAAATTCTTGGGAATTATTCCAAAAAAGAAGATCAACTGATGACGGCGGCCTTCGGCACCTGTCCGAAGCGAAGGCTGAACCGAGTGTTTGATGCCCTGGGTTTCGAGTACCCTGACTATGAACGGTTGAACAAGGGTGCTGAGGGCCAAAAAAGAAAAAGAGTGGCCGAAAGTTTGAACAAAGATGAAGAAGGACCAGCAAAAGAGAAGAAAACTCCAAAGAAGAGAAAAATATCAACTCCAAAGCGAAAATTATCCGATGAAGAGGGGACTCCTGCACCACCTTCTACTAGCGACGTGGAGGAAATCTTAAAGGTAATGACTGAACCTCTGCCCGCGAAGCTAAGTCCATTAGGGCCCCAACTGACGAAGCTTTTTCGAAAGGTGGAGGAGCCGGAAAAAACGAAGATAACCAAAACAAAGAGGCAAAGGATTATTGCAGTGACCGAAGTTATCGACAAGACGTCACCGAGGGCGTCAATTCGGAAAACACCAGCTGTTGAGGGCACAACAAATGCCGAAGTCGCACCTTCGGAGGTCGCGGCTACCGAAGCCGCTTCAGCCGAAGATTTGAACTTAGAAACTACCATTGAAGACATCGACAAAATTTTACTAGACATGGCCGCAGAAGAAGCTGCCACTGCTGCTGAAGAAACCACGGCCACAGTGCCTGGAAAGGGAAAAGAAATATCCGAAGATACTTCAGAAGACGAAGCCTACATATTTCAAAATTTAGTTGGGCAAAAACTGTCGAAGGCCGAAATAGAAGAGCTTAAAGACTATGCCAAATCTTGCGGATATAGGCCAGGAGCTCTTCTTTTCGGAGGTGTCGACGATGAAAAATTAGGCTGCATCCGAGACCAAACTGGAGCTAAGGTCATCGGTACTCTATCAAAGAGTATCGGTTTTCCGAAGCTAGAAACAGATATCAGCCGCTACCGACGACAACATATCGTCGGCAGCTTATTTTATTCCAATTTCAAGGTAAACAACTTTCTCTCTGACTTCTATTGTTTTTTAATAATGGAAATATTCCTAACGAAGGTTGTTTATTTGCAGAGCATGCTACTAAGCAAAGCTTTGAAGATGCAGCAAGATTTAGAGGATAAAAAACACGAAGCTATAATTGAAAATTTAGAGAGCAAGATAAAAGAACAATCAGCTATTATTGTAAAGAAAGACTTCGAACTCCAATCAACCGAAGGCTTGCTGGCAGAGACTGAAGCTAAAGTAGCAGAATTGAATTCGAAGCTTCTCTGCCAATCAAAACAATTTGAACAAGAGAAGCTAGAGCTTAATTCGAAACTTGAAGCCGAAGTCCAAACCAACTCAGACCTGAAGAAATCATTAAGAAGCCTTCAAGACAAGTGCTTGAAATTTAGTAACAACTGTATCCAACAATTAAAGAAGATCTTTCACTCAGTTGGAGCCAGCAGTGGAAAGTTCAACCCTGCAGCTGAAAATTTGCTAAGAGCCTTCGAACATATTGAAGCTGAAATTGATGAGCTGGACGAAGTTATAGCCGGGCACGGTGACTTCTGTGCCTGGGTAGCTTCTCGGGGCACAGCTGCAGCGTTCCTGAAGGCCGGCTGTGATCATGGAAAAATCGTCAACAGGCCGAATTTCAGTCTGTCTCCATCAATTTTAGACGATATTCCTGACCTCGCCCGAAGCATATCAAACAGATTTATAAAAATGATATGGAAAAAAGGCGGGCGAGAGAAGGCTGGGGACGAAGCTCGAAGTCATCTTGAACCGGTAAGAAATCATACCTTGCGCTTACCTTCTCCTTCACACTTGATTTTTACTCGCAATACCTTGATTCATGTAGGATGACGAAGCTGAAGGTGATACTTAAAGAATATGCCGCCGAAGCGGAAGCCTGACGAAGATTAGTAGGAGTAGACTAGAAAAACTCAAGAGACTTTTGTAACAACTTTTGTAAATACAGCTAAACTGTTCTTAATGAACTTTGTTCATACCTTGTAATATATCCTTACCCTTCCATTGAGGTGCTTTGATGTGGACGAAAGTAATATTTTGAGCTGAAAGCGAAAAAACACCTTCCCTTCTTTTCGTACACAACGAAGCATAAAAGATCGCTTCTTCTTCTTTGCCGAAACCTCTCTTTTTTATACACAACGAAGCATAAAAGACCGCTTCTTCTTTTTTGCCGAAACAACCACGTATGTCATGAATGAATGTTTATGAATGCGAATGCTATGATGCCATGTGATGTGCGAATGAATGTCCAAACACATGTCCGAAGCCATACCCTCAGCCATTATTTCCTTAGAAACAACCACACATTAGCTCTGCATTCCCTTAGGAACGTCTTTTGAGCTTCTTCGCCTTTTACTTTCGGCGGAATCAGCGTTGACTTTTCGCTGTAAGCTCTGCATTCCCTTAGGAACGTCTTTTGAGCTTCTTCGCCTTTTACTTTCGGCGGAATCAGCGTTGACTTTTCGCTGTAAGCTCTGCATTCCCTTAGGAACGTCTTTTGAGCTTCTTCGCCTTTTCAGTTTCGGCACTCGATGGTGCGTTCTCAGCTTTTACATTTACATTCTTTGGGGGATTTTGCTCTTATAAAACTAAAAAGGAAATTACATATGATGGCCCCATTAAAAACCTTTCTCCCCCTTTAGAAAGGAAAAGGGTGCCATGAAAAAGAAAAGAAAAACATAAAAAGTTACATCAAGTTATACATAATATCGTCGAAGCTCATCCGCATTCCAAGATCTTGGAATTTCGTTGCCGTCCATGTCCTTTAATCTGTACGAACCAGGCCTTGACGAAGATACTACTAAGAAAGGTCCTTCCCATTTCAACTGTAACTTGCCCACTGTGTCTGGGTTGGCCACTCTCCGAAGCACCAAATGTCCCGGCTCAATATTTTTTAGCCGGACCTTTCTATCTCGCCATTTGACTGTTTCAGCCTGGTATTTATTGATATTCTCCACAGCTTGAAGCCTGATCCCTTCTAAAGCATCTTTTTCCACAAGACAGGCATCTTCAGGACCTGGTTCTGCCGAAGCTACTACCCTTATTGATCCAGCTTTAGCTTCTTCCGGAGTTATTGCTTCGTCACCGAACAATAACTTGAATGGAGTAAAGCCTGTAGACCTTGATGTTGTTGTATTGTGGCTCCACACCACTTTGGTTAACTGATCTGGCCACTTTCCCCTGGGTTGATTGAAGATTAACTTCATTATTCCTGTCATTATAATGCCATTGGCCCTTTCAACGAGCCCATTCGACTCCGGATGCCTGACTGATGCAAAATGGATCTTCGTTCCAATTTGATCACAGAAATTTCTGAAAGCTTCGGAGTCGAACTGCGTTCCATTATCTACAGTGATGGCCTTCGGTACTCCGAAGCGACAGACAATATTCTGCCAGAAAAACTTTTGGACAGTGGCCGAAGTTATTGTGGCTAATGGCTTCGCCTCAATCCATTTAGAAAAATACTCCACAGCCACTATAACATATTTTAGATTCCCTTGAGCCGATGGTAATGGACCTAACAAGTCAAGGCCCCACCTTTGCAATGGCTAGATGGGTTGTATCAGCTGTGTCAAAGACGAAGGTTGCTTTTGATCTCTTGCACATTTCTGACAACCTTCGCACTTTTGAACTAACTCCGCTGCATCCGAAGCTGCCTTCGGCCAATAAAATCCTTGGCGGAAAACTTTTCCAAGTAACGGCCTAGATCCGATGTGGGATCCACACAGGCCTGCATGTATTTCTTTCATCAACTCTATACCTTCGGTTCTAGATAAGCACTTGAGCAGCGGAGCGCAAACTCCATGTTTGTATAACTCCCCTTCTATCATGACATACGGACGAGCTCTTGCCTCTATCCTTTTATTATAAGCTTCGTCATCTGAAAGGAACTTACCCTGAAGGTAAGAAATGATTTCAGTTCTCCAATCTTCGCTGAAAACAGGAGATATGTTGAGGACTGCTCTTTCAAGGAGCTCCACTGAAGGTGCCTTTATTGTTTCGAAGAATACATCCGAAGGTAACGGCAGCCCCTGTGCCGCAGACTTGGCTAGCAAATCAGCATGCTCATTTTGTCCTCGAGGGATATTCTTGACAGAAAATCCTTCGAAGGAGGCTTTGATCCTTCGGACCGTGTCTAGATATTTTTCAAGCTTCGGATCTTTAGCCTTGCAACTTTTGTCAATATGACCCGAAACAACCTAGGAATCAGTTTTAAGAATCGCCCTTCTGATTCCCATTGCCTTTAATTTCCGAAGACCCAGGAGCAGGGCTTCGTACTCAGTAATATTGTTTGTACAACTGAAGTCAAGTCTTGCTGCATAACAAGTTTTAACCTTGGATGGTGAGACCAACACAGCAGCTGCACCTGCTCCGAAGGTTCCCCAAGAGCCATCACAAAACACTGTCCACACTTCGGCATCTTTATTTGCTTCTTCAACCTGAGCCCCTGGCGTCCAGTCGGCAATGAAATCTGCCAATGCTTGAGACTGGATCGAGGATCTATGCACATAATCAATGTAAAATTCATTGAGCTCTGCAGCCCATTTTCCAATCCGTCCAGTAGCTTCTCTATTTCTCATGATATCCTTCAACGGCTGCGAAGAAGGAACAATAATATTGTATGCCTGAAAATAATGCCGAAGCTTCCTGGATGCCATTAAAACGGCATATAACACCTTCTCCAGCTCCGTATAATTTTTCTTTGATACACTAAGGACTTCAGATACAAAATATACTGGAACCTGCTTCTTGATTTGTCCATCAAGCTTCTCCTGGACAAGTGCTGCACTTACTGCCGAGTGCGAAGCTGCCACATATAACAACAAAGGAGCCCCTGGCGTTGGTGGAGTTAATGTTGTTAGATCTATCAAGTATTGCTTCAGCTCTTCGAAGGCTTTTTGTTGACTTGGGCCCCATTGAAAGACTTCAGCTGACTTCAGCACCTCGAAGAATGGTAAATTTCTTTCTGCTGACCTGGATATGAATCTGTTGAGAGATGCCAGCCTTCCTGTCAATCTTTGGGCCCCCTTTCTTGTAGTTGGTGGCTCCATTCGAAGTATAGCTTCGATTTTATTTGGATTAGCTTCAATTCCCTTTGTTGAAACCAAGCATCCGAGAAATTTCCCCTTCTTCACTCCGAAGACACATTTTTCTGGATTCAGCTTCAAACCAGCTTGTCTGAAACTGGCGAAGGTCTCCTGCAAATCAGCAATATGATTTTTCTGCTTCGTGCTTTTTACAATAATGTCATCAACATAGGTCAACACATTTCTGCCTATCTGAGACTGGAGAACCTTCGCAGTCATTCTGCTGAAACTCCCTCCAGCATTTTTGAGCCCCTCAGGCATCCGAAGATAGCAATATGTGCCACTTGGGGTTATGAAGCTAGTCTTCGGCTCATCTTCCTTCTTCATCCAGATTTGATGATAGCCTGAGTAGCAGTCTAGGAGACTCATGAGCTCTGAAGAAGCTGCTGCATCGACTAAAGAGTCTATCCTTGGCAGCGGGAATTCGTCCTTCGGACAAGCCTTGTTGAGATCTGTGAAATCGATACACATTCTCCACTTGCCATTGGCCTTCTTCACCATAACAGTGTTAGCTAGCCACTCTGGATACTTTACTTCTCTGATAACTCCTGCACTGAGGAGTCTTTTTACTTCATTGCGAGCCCCTTCGGCCTTGTCATCAGACATTTTCCGAAGCCTCTGCTTTCGGGGTCTGAAGGATGGGTCAACATTGAGCGAATGTTCAATAACATCCCGATTTACTCCACAGAGATCATTAGCTGACCATGCAAAAACATCTTTGTTGTTGAACAAAAACCTTATCAAGGTTTTCTCCTGGTCTTCAGATAATTGCGAGCCCAACAGCACTTTCTGCTCTGCTATATCCTCACACAATAGCATGGGTTTCGGCTGATCTGCTGAAGCTGCTTTCTCCCTTCTGAATTTGTACTATTCACAAGCTTCAGCTCCATCTATGTTATGGATTGCTTTGGAGTCAGTCCAGCTTCCTTCGGCCCTTCTAGCAGCTTCCTGGCTTCCATGAATAGCAATAGGCCCTTGGTCCGAAGGTATCTTCATGCAGAGGTAAGCTGGGTGAAGAATTGCTTCGAAGGCATTGAGAGTACCGCGACCAATGATAGCATTGTAAGGATACTCCATGTCAACAATATCAAACACAATTTGCTCAGTCCTTGTGTTATTAACAAATCCGAAAGTTACTGGCATGGTAATCTTCCCAAGTGCTGCAATCTGCCGTCCTCCGAAGCCACAAAGAGGGTGTGTAGCATCATGGACCTTGTCTTCGGGCTCTTGCATTTGTCTGAAGGCCTTAGCAAATATAATATCAGCTGCACTGCCTGTATCAACTAAGACATTGTGGACCAGAAATCCTTTGATCACGCAAGAGATAACCATGGCATCATTGTGAGGATAATCCTTAAGCTGAAGGTCTTCCTGAGAGAAAGTGATTGGAATGTGGGACCATTTTGACTTGATGAAGGGTCCCTGTACTCCAACATGCTGCACCCTTCTCTGAGCCTCCTTCTTTTGCTTCTTGTTAGCCGGCTCTGAGCAAGAACCGCCTGTTATCGGGAGCACCAGCTTCGAAGCCGAAGCAGCTTCAGCTTGATTGTTGAACGAAGCCATCAGCTCAGAAAAGTGGAAGTGAGTTCACCGGAGGTGGGCGCCAATGTTGGGGACTTGTTCTCAAGTGCTATGAATTAAGAACAAGGCAACACAAAAAAAGGTTAATGATTAATACCCTTCGTCCTTCAGAGCATTATCTCCCTTGGGATATAATGATCTTCAGACAAAGGTCATGAAGGACGTACCTTCGGCATCACAATATATCTCAGTGGAAAGAGAAACATACGAAACATGAGAAATAACATGAATAATCACGTGTCATCATCAATATCATTTAATCATAAGATCATGAATGTACTTGAATAATATTGAGTTACATTTTTACCTTCGGCTCGACAGAAGGCAAAAGACCAAGCGTGACGCGCGAGTGAATACAAGTCAGCGTGAATAGTACGGGGTACTGTTCATCTATTTATAGACACAGGACACAGCCTGTGACGAATTACAATTATGCCCCTCATAAAAGTTTACAATCATTGACTCAGACCTTTATGGATTAAAAGGTCATTCTATCTCTATGTCGGTTTGTAATGCCGAAGCTTCACGAAAAGGAACCTTCGGCCATCTTCTAGGGACAACTTCAGCCGAAGCTGCTTCTTCCCGTAAGACCTTCGGCGCAACGAAGCATGGTCCCAACAATAGCCAAACAAGTAATTGACAACCAAGCAATAAGCAATAAGCATATTGACAACCAAACAAAATATGTAAGTGAAAACAACAACAGTAATTAATCTAAGAACTGATAATCAGGGATAGCCATTGATTAACACCTTAATGTGTTTGAACCATTGATTAACCTAAGCATTCGATTAACCTAACCATTTGATTAACCTAAGCTATGATTCAAACACATATATATCCAGCTGTGTATTCAAACACATATATGATTCAAACACAAGTAATCTGCCATCAATTAACATATATGATTCAAACACATATATGATTCAAACACATATAGGAAATTCGAGCTATGAACTTAGAAGAAATGAACCTGAACTTTGACCTTACTACGAGAGGAAGAAGTTTAAGAGCTTGGGGATGGCGGCGCTTCGGGCTCGGGGACCGTGACGGCGGCCCTTGGGCTCGGGGACGAGGACGGCGGGGCTTGAGCTCGGGCTCGGGGACGGCGGGCGCTCGGACTCGGTGAAGGGGACGACGGCGCTCGGGCTCGGTCTCGGGGACGGCGTTGCTCGGGTGCTCGGGGACGGCGGCGCTCGGGCTCGGGGACGAGGACGGCGGGGCTCGAGCTCGGTGAAGATGACGGCGGCGCTCGGACTCGGTGAAGGGGACGGCGTTGCTCGGGCGCTCGGGGACGGCGGCGCTCGGGCTCGGGGACGGGGACGGCGGCGCTCGAGCTCGGGGACTAGGACGGCGACGCTTGGGTTCGTGCTCGGGGACGGGGACAAGGCGGCATCCTAGCGGCGCTCGGGTTCTTGCTCGGGCGGGAAGAGTTAGGGTTCCTGGCGGCGCTCAGCTTTTTATATTGTAAAGCATCACAGGCGGTTATTTAGCCAAACCGCCTGTGATAGACAACATCACAGGCGGTTGTTAATTCCGACCGCCTGTGATAAATTAACTTCACAGGCGGTCGACAACAAAAACCGCCTGTGATGTTGTCTATCACAAGCGGTTTGGCTAAATAACCGCCTGTGATGTGTGTACACTATAAAAGGGCTAGCCCCCCGACGGGTTCTAGAACCCTAACTCACAGAACCCTAATTTCAATAGTGGCGGCGGGTTTTATTTGAGATCTACAGGGAGAAGGTTTTGTTTTTGAGTTTATTGATTGATTTCAATAGTTTATGCATATATATGATCTCCATTTGTTTTCTTTCTCATTTTGATGCGATTTTTGCCTCAATTTTGTAATATAGACCGAATTTGAAGAAAAGCTTTGGAATTCAAGATTTGGACTTATAATAGTTGATCTAGTTTAAAGATTCTTTAAAAACACAGTTGTCTCACCTCAAGGTACCTATTGTTGCAATGTTTGTTTCATTTTCATGCACATCAATTTGTTTCATGTTTTATGGATGAATTCAATTAATTAATGATTTTATTGATGTTAATCAATATAGGGATAGGTAATGGACCGAGGTTGGATGTACAATGTGCCAAGACCACATCCGTCGTATATTCAAAATTTGAGAAGCTTTATTGAAGCGGCCAACAAGCACGCGAATTTGCGAAAGAGCAAGGAGATTTTATGTCCGTGCATCGATTGTGATAATAAGATAGCTTGGAGAGATACAGGAGTAATCCAATCACATCTGCTAAAAAGAGGGTTTAAAAACAATTACACGATATGGTCAGAACATGGTGAGTTGGATCCGTGTGAAGTGCCTGGTAATGACGAGAGAGTTGTCGGAATTTTAGATCTTAAAGTTGATGGTAAAGTGGATAATGTGGATGCTAATCAAGATTTTGAAGAATTTGATTGCGAAGAGATGTTGCGCCATATGGAACCAGAAATGTTGAGTTCTGTGGGATCGCAGAAAGGGCTATCTAAAATGGAGGGACTGGAAAGTGCCTCAAAAGAACCTTTATATGATGAATCAAAGGGTTGTGACAAAGAGTTTACTACACTGCGTACAGTTCTAGAACTTCTGAAGTTGAAGGCTAGCGCCGGATGGTCTGATACTAGCTTCACAGATCTTTTGAATTTTCTGTCCCAATTACTACCAAAACCCAACAAACTACCAACAAGCACTTATAAAGCGAAGAAGCTTATATCTCCCATAGCTCTGGGTGTGCAAAAAATTCATGCATGTCCGAACCATTGTATTCTGTATCATGGCGATTTTGAGAACGCATCAAGATGCCCAGTTTGCAATGTCAGTCGATACAAGAAGAGCTACAATCAAGACTGTGTAAAAAAATTCCCGAAGAAAAATAAAAACAAGAAATCCACTATTGGACCTGAAAGTGACGATGACACTTTTGATGACATGGATGGGAAAAAGAAGTCAAAGAACCCAGCTTTGGTGATGTGGTATCTTCCAGTAATTGATCGCTTAAAACGTTTGTTCTCAAATCCTAGGGAGGCTGAGCTTATGCGTTGGCATGCTGAAAATCGCAAGCAGAATAACAAACAGATTCGACACCCTGCTGATGCATCACAATGGAAAAATTTCGATCTTATGTATCCTGAGTTTGCCAAAGAAACCAGAAATGTAAGATTTGCTTTGGGTACAGACAGAATGAATCCATTTGGTGAAAAAAGAAGTGTACATAGCACCTGGCCCGTGACTTTAACGATGTACAACCTTCCATCATGGCTGTGTCACAAAAGAAAGTACATTATGTTGACTATTCTTATTCAAGGTCCGAAATCAGCTGGTGTTGATATTGATGTGTTCCTAGAACCTCTTATGGAAGATATGACAAAGCTCTGGAATGAAGGAGTTAGAATATGGGATGAGTATTGCCATGAGTATTTCAACTTAAGAGCAATTATATTTGTTACCATCCATGATTCTCCCGGTGGCGCCACACTATCAGGGCAAAAGACTAAAGGAAAGAATGGTTGTGTAGTGTGCGTCGATGGAACTGCTTCCATGTACCTTAAATCATCCAAGAAGTTGGTGTTCATGGGACACAGACGGTTCTTGATGAAGCAACATAAGTATCGAAAGATGAAAGCGGAATTTAACAATCAACTGGAAAGTGAAGGTGCACCAAAGCCTTATAGTGGGAAACTTGTTTTTGAAATTGTAAAGAACATTCATGTTGTATTCGGAAAGGGAAAAAACAAAGGAGAAAAGAGAAAGAGAACTGACCCTTCAACTTACACAACTTTCAAGAAGCAATCAATTTTTTTCAAGTACCTCCCGTACTGGAAGGATATGGAAATTTGCCACAGCATTGATTTGATGCATGTAACAAAAAATGTTTTTGACAGCATCATTGGAACCTTGCTGGGCATGCCGAGTAAGACAAAAGACGGACTCAAATCACGCAATGATCTAGTAGATCTTCAAATCAGACCGGAACTTCATCCAGTGGATAGTGGCAAAGGGAAGCCTTACCTCCCCCCAGCTAGCTACAACTTGTCAGTTGAGGAGAGAACAAAGATTTGCAAATGTTTGCGTGGGGTCAAAGTGCCCACAGGTTTCTCATCCAATATCAGCAGACTAGTCAGGATGAAGGACTTGTCTCTATTTGGCTACAACTCTCATGACTGCCATGTGATGATGACGGTGTTCCTCCCAACTACGGTAAGAGCCCTCGAAACAGAGCATGTCAAAGTTGTCATCACACGCTTGTGTTACTTTTTCAATGCGGTTTCACAAAAAGTAATAGCTTTAGAAGACTTGGACTATCTAAAGGCATACATCATCGAGACTATGTGCAAGCTTGAAATGTGTTTTCCTCCATCATTTTTTGATATGCAAGTACACCTAATCATACATCTCGTGGATCAGATAAAAATATTAGGGCCACTATATTTACATCATATGTTTCAGTTGGAGCGATACCTAGGAGTATTAAAAGGTTATGTGCGAAATCGCGCTCACCCAGAGGGTTCAATCATGGAGGGATACACTACAGAAGAAGTGATTGAGAGCTGTATAGATTACATCAGTGACGGAACAATGATAGGTGTGCCTGTACCTAAACATGAGGGTAAACTATGTGGGAGAGGGAGAATGGGCAAGAAAACTTTTCGCGTTGAGGATTACAAGCTAGTACATTGTGCTCATGGTAGTGTACTACAACATCTCACGATAGCCGAGCCTTACATAGAGGAACACCTGGATGAGCTTCATAAAGAAAATCAGAACCGCACAGAGGACTGGATCATGAGGGAGCACAAACATCGTTTCAGCGAATGGTTAATGGACAAAAACATCCCATTCGGAGACTCTTTGGAAGAGAAAACAATGAAGAATTTGGCTTCTGGGCCATCGTGTTTTGTGACATCATGGCAAGCATATGACATCAATGGGTACACATTCTACACTAAATCAAAAGACATGAAAAGTGTTGCACAAAATAGCGGTGTTCGTATCGATGCTTTTGACCTACATGGACAGAAGACCACATATTTTGGATTCATAGAGGAAATATGGGAACTTGATTATGGCCCAAGCATGAAAATACCCTTATTTAAGTGCCAATGGGTACAACATCCCGTGGGGGTGATAATGGATAACTACGGACTCACACTGGTAGACTTAAAGAAAGTAGGATATAAAGATGACCCGTGGGTTCTCGCCGAATGTGTTGCACAAGTGTTCTATGTACTCGATCCAGCAGATGAGAAGATGCATGTAGTTATTTCTGGAAAGCAAAAAATTGTTGGAGTTGAGAATGTGGGAGACCAAGATGAGGAATACAATAAGTATGAAGAGATGTTCGTCTTTAACGGTCCAGAGAGAATCAAGCGTGTGGAAAAGAAAATTGATAAGAACTTAAAGCCATACATGCGGAAAAATGGTAGTTCATGAAAAATTGGATGAATCAAATTGTATTTGTTATCATGTATGATCGACTATGAATTGTGGTTGCCAATTAATTTAAAATCTCTCTAGTTATCTATGTGTGCTATTATAATTCATTTAAATTGTATTTGCATATTATTGTTAAAAATTAAATATTAATTCATTTAAATTGTATTTGCATATTTCTGTTAAAAATTAAAATTATTTTCATATTTAAATTGTATTTTCATATTTTTACAATCACAGGCGGTTTTGTCTTAGGGTCCGCTTGTGAAAAGGATAGAGCACCACAGGCGGTCCTAAACAAAAACCGCTTGTGATACTATTACATCACAGGCGTACTGAACCGCCTGGGACATCACAGACGGTTTTCTAACCGAACCGCCTGTGATGTAAAAAGCCTACCGCTTGTATAGAGCCAAATTGTACTAGTGATAATATAGATAATCTACACTAAAAAGGATGAAACACTTAAAATCAAGCATTAAACACCATGGATATCATAGCAGGGCATCGACTACATCCATTAACCAAATTGACATAATAACACTAGAAAATCTATTTTTAATCCTAGCTTTTTATTAATTCTTTAAACTGTGTATCTTAATTACTTGATTTACCGATTTATCTAAATCGATCATCACAATATACACATGCTAAATTAATAACATTTATTGTGACCAACAATTTTATTTAACCTATTTATAGACCTAGTTGACGGGAATACGAATCAACTTACCCTTATGACATCCGACTTGAAACCACAAAATCGACGACGCATTTCAGCTCAGCATTTCATCGAAAATAGGGTGAGTGCTGCGTCGAATCGCGCTTCTTCTTTGTCCATGTTGGGGACTTGTTCTCAAATGCTAAGAGTCAAGAACAAGGCAACACAAAGTATTAAATGTTAATGCCCTTCGTCCTTCGAAGCATTATTCCCCTTAGGATATAACGATCTTCAGACGAAGGTCATGAAGGACATACCTTCATGATCAAAGTTATAAGATAATGAAAGACAAAATATATGAAACATGAAACATGAAAGATAATATAAACAAGCACATAGTATCATCCATAAATTTCATCATACAAACTTGAATATTAAAATATAATATTTAATTACATTTATACCTTCGGTTTGACGGAAGGCAAGAATCCAAATGTTGCGTGCGAGCGATTATAAGATAGCGTCCACAGTACGGGGGTACTGTTCATCTATTTATAGACACAGGGCACAACCTGTGAGATATTACATTCATGCCCTTTACAAGAGATTACGATTATGACACAGACTCTCATGGATCAATCGGTCATTTCATCTTTAAGTCGGTGCAATCCTTCGTCTTGAGACATGCCACTATGCCAAAGCTTTATGGATGATAGCTTCAGTACTGATTTTGAGAGGATCTGTCGAATGTGTTTCTTCTTACCGGATCTTCGGCGATGAAGCATACCCCCAACAGTCCACATCGAGAATTCTCTAGCCGCGTACTGATTTATTTTCCTCTATGCCTAATCTTCTCAGAGCTTGGCGTAGACGAGGATGATGATTGACAACTTGTCCGAGCTTTTTGTCGAGCACTTGGTGAATATCATGCTGCTAGCTTCATCTTCACCTGATTCTTGGGATTTCTTGATGACGCATGAAACAATGACGAGATCGTGTTTGGAGCGAGCTGGTGAGGTGGGGGTCGAGCAGGGGAGGACGGGTTTGACGACTCGACGGTAAACGCGAACACGTTGAAACCGGATGGATGAGGAGCGAGACCATCCACACGGCTGCTTGGAGAAAGCAAAGCAGGGATAATGGCTAGACCCATGGCGAATAGAAAATTGACAATCGGCCAAGATGCGATTGGTGACTTGAGCGACTCCGATGATTTGACGGCAGCGACTTGGGCAAGCGCGAATCGGCGCCAGAGAAGCCGAGCGTACGATGTCAACAATCAACAGAGGTGGACACGAGCTGGGCACCATGAGTGAGACGCTCGGCCACCAGCGAGGGAGTATGTCGAGCGGGGAAAATACACAGGGCACGCATGAGCTGAGCGATGGCAAGACGGACAGATCGATGCCATGGACAAGATCCAAGTTAGACCAGCAGCACACCGGTGAGCTCGCGCGCACAGAGACTGAGCTAAAGGCTGGCCGCAGGGACGCGATGGCCACGGCAAGGGAGCTCCGCAAGCTGGGCAACTGCGCGTCGAGCGCCAGGGACGAGCTCACGGTGGAGTCAGACTCGGCTGGTCGTGCGGGTCGGGAAACAGAGAAGTTGGACGCCAAGGAGAAGTTCGACGTGTGCAGGGACCAAGTGAGCTGGAGGGTGAGCAGGACGCGCGCGCGCACAAGAAGATGGGGCAGGGAGGGAGCACACGCACGCAAGGGAGCTCGACGGCTGGGCGAGCTAGAGCAGACGCGCGTTAGAGAGAGCAGGGCGCGAGCTTGAGGGCGACGACACCATGGGGAGCTTGACCGAACGCCGGAGCAGAGACGAACAGGGAGGGATCTCGGCTGGGGAAGGAAATCTGAGCCAGGGGCGAGCTCCCGAGAGCCGCGCGGCTAGGCTCCGTGCAGGGAGTCAGCACAGCCATGGCGAGCAAGACGCGAGAGGGAGAGAGCTGGGAGTTGGGAGGGCGCGCGTGGAGCTCCGGCCGGCTGGGCAGAAGACGACCACGACAGAGGAGATGGGCGCTGTAGGGAAGAAGATAAAGACGCTGAAACAAAAAAATCTGGGCAGGGAGATAAGGAAGAGACAGGGTCAGCGGTGGGATAAGATAGGATCCGAGGATATTTTCTTCGTTTTTTTTAATTTTCTTTCTTCTTCTTTTTTAACCGAAAATCACAGATATTTTTGAATCGGGATTTTTAGCGACGAACAAAGGGTCGACAGTACTTGCGACACGGTTTGATTCAATTCGAAATCCTGATAAACTTATCTGCGGTCTAAACGTCTGATTCCATGGTTGCGGGCAATTTGTATGATAATTGGATCTCACTTATAATTCCTTGATTATCAACCTTGCGCATGATTTCTCTCGGACGATGCGCGATTTGAATTATTTTGCACTGAATATTTTAGTCGTCGAGTTCAAACTAATTTGCTCGGGATAAAACCGTAAGAATAGATCGAGCTTTCGATTTCGTATTCGCGCGAGCGATGTATTTTAAATAAACATCGGACACACCGATCTTCGAAACAGCTATGTTCCGAACATCACGAAAATTTAGGAAGAGCCCGGATAAATAGAAATAAAAACGATGTCGCACTCGCAACAGACGGAACAGATGCGATAATAAAATCGCGATAGACGAAGATGTTTAAAATTTAGCGTCCGTTTTATCCACTGATATTACGTGCGTACATCCGTACTCGCTGTCGAGCGGAATATAAATACCTGGGGTGTTACAGCCCTCCCCCCTTAAAAGAATCTCGTCCCAAGATTCGGAGCGAAAGACTTTCAAGAGTAGAGAAGCATGTAACCCACGTCCATATCAGCGGTAATCATAAGGCACTTCTGAGCGAAGGCAAGTGTCTCAGGATGTGGTTTCTCTAGCGGACATAACATGTATTGCTTTAGGCTAATTTAGAAATGTCCACCAATAGAGACGTTGTCTGCCAGAGGAACACATAAGGTTCCATGTGTGCAGTTTGTTTTTTTTTATGACACGGTACTATCTGAGTCTGTTGAGCGAGCGACGAATACACGATTTTACCCAAACAGAACCAGATGCAACCTCTTGGGTAAAACACACAGAAAGAGGTTTACCAACAAGTGGTCACGGTAAATTCATAGCACACGAGACGGGTGTGGATGTCGAACAACATCACAGTCGACCCGTGGCTAGCCCGAAAATCCAAGTCCACAAAAGATGGTATAGATTCGAGAAAATCACCAACGGAGGGATCTGTAGATGCGGACCTTGCAACCAGTCCGTTTTATCCAGCACTAATCATGGATCGACTTAATCACACATGCTGGAAAAGCACACGTGAGACGATTGAGCATGACTAGAGCGATGATTAGGTGGTTTTTGGCCAACTTAATCTCGATCTGTGTAAGTACTTTCTTAGAATGGTTTGAACCAAAGTGATTTTAGATAACTCGATAAAACGATCTCTAAACTCAACCTTTGTTCATTGGGCAGTTACAAGTTAGTCAAAACCAACTTGTTGAACTACTTTTGACATTGAGCAAGTCCTCTTAGTACGATCGGTAAGCCAACGACAGAGAGATCTCTTTGTTAACAAGAGATTATGTATGTCGGTAAAAATCTATTTGGTCAAATTGTTCATCCGTTTCCTCATGCGAGATGAATTATCCACTTGGTTAGGGAATACATGGATTAAATAAGAGAGCGAATGAACAAACTCCTGCATCTCAGCAGCAGGGGAAATCCAATCTCCAATTTGAGAGCTAATTAGTGATCTCTCGACACTGAAAAGCTCCAAGGCTTCACCTTTACAAGAAAGGATGCCAAGAGAACTTGTATGAGTAGTCACTACCAAGATCAAAAGAAATAAGACCACGCATGAAAGTGGTATGCCCTTTTGATCCAACGGAGATGACAAATGTTGCTTGATCACTTCACAAACAACATAGAAATTGTTTCAAGGAAGAGGTCTACGAAAGATAACATATTGATATAATCTCATAATGGATTATGACTACTAACTGTGATACTAGCGTGTGCCGAGTAGCGCAACCATGTGCGCACACACAGAAGGCCCTCGGTTTCGTCACGACACCACTGGTTTTAGTCATAACACCATTATCAGACATAACCAATAAGAAATCTCACGCGACACAAATGAATTGGGCAAGGGTGACAATGTACAAAGAGATAGTCCACCTATAAGGATGGTTACAAGTAGAGAGCCAAAAAATCATGGCCCGATGAAATGAACAAGGCATGGCCATAACCTAAATTGGTTGGTGAGGGAGTACGATGGGAGACTGTTAATTTAGCCCCAAGCATATTTCTATGCCCATTGCAACAAGCCAACAATTACAAGTCAAGGATTAAGTTGGTATGCCCTCGATAGGTATGGGAAACTAAAGGCATCAAACTTAAGAAAATGATCAGACATGTATTTCCTAGGTTGGGTTGATAAAGTGACAAGATAATCCGCAAGGAGAGGCCAAATACAATAGAGACCTCAACCTGCATCAACTGATCAAGAGAATGGTTCTAGAAGGAGACATGACTTGAGATTCTGGTTTTAAGCTTGGGTACACTTTATATCCAACAAAGAAATTATCTACGCATTTATTCGTATGTGTTTGGTCATGGAGGGATAACGGAAAATTCAAACTTGGGTCATGGTTCACTAAATAAGAACATGGCCTAGTTTTGGGTTTAGGCAAACAAGTCTCCAACCTTCTAGCGGCACATCAAGCACAAGAGCAAACACCATATAAGACCTTAACAGGTTACCTAAAGAATGGAGGACAACTATTTCATTGAAGTTCATAATACATCATTACACCACATTATCTACAATCACTGGTTACTAAAATAAGGATGAGAGAAGCATTTTGGGTGTATAGGTGACAAACATGATGCAACAATCAAGATGCATGCTCGTCCTATGCGTCCTCATGAGTTTTGCCAACATAATTTGGCAATAACGTTCTATATCGGTGGCATACGTTCTCTCTCGGTATTTGCTAGTCGTCAACTACACATACGTTTTCGAGGTTAGTGTACCTGTAGAAAATCCATCACAACCCAATTCCCAATGATGCAGTTCACACATGACAGTTTATCACAGTTTATACTTCATATATTGCTATATGGAGGCCAGCTCATCATTAAGCGCTGAGCCACGCATAGGCGCCTTTGCCACACTTTAACCATAGGGCAACTCATTATGGTAACTCACCTTCTTACCTAAACGTAGGTGCGTTGTTGCGAGTTTATTACACTTCTCAGTATTCCCATGTCTGTATACCCATACACATCCATGGAGTACTGAATTCCCAGAAAAGTAATTACTCCACATCGCAGCCTTCATATATACATATGTGTAACATGTATATAATCAAGCGCTTTCTATACTCTTCCCTAGACCGACGTTTGTTCGATCATGCTCTCACATCTCACCTTACCTGAGCGTCGATCCATTCAAAACTGAATGGCCTCAAAAATAACAATACACATGTATGCAATACCCCCTGTTGTGGGTTAGTGGTTTTGATCTAAGCCACCTGATAGTCCTTAATTTAGGGCTTAACAGAGGATGTCGCTAGCATTATAGTTTTTCAAAACTGTTTTCAAAACCAAACAATGTGTTTAGTTGAAAATAGGTTTTTTCAAAACCAAAACTTTTGTTTTGAAAATACGTATGTGACCGTATATACTTAATCCTGCTCCGATACCAGTCTGTGGCAGAACCTCCCAAGTTATTGGGCCCACATGCACCTGTCCTTGTCTCAAAGACCTCAGACGGCTATGCATGTGCACCAGATAACTTAACAGGATCCGTCCGATTGCCCCAAGGACATCAGATAAACCACTTACAACGAAGATCGCGAGATTAAGTAACACAAATCACACACACACCAATATTTTTGTAGCGGAAATCTTATTACCAAATTTTACAAGTTACAAAAATTTTACATTATTTTATCGGAGTGATTACAAAAGTATAAGTTTGAAATATATGCTAGCTCAAGTGACCATCCTCATTAAGAAGTATAGAAGGGTTACTTAGACTTATAAGAAGGCCGAGCCCACCGGCACTTAACACCATCATCAGCAGCACAAAACTATAAACTGAAAAACAACAGGGAATAAAACCCTGAGTATGGAATTACTCAGCAAGACTTACCCGACTAAAGAAAGGACTCTCAAGGGTATGCTGGCTAGAGGGATTCAAGGTATGGCTTATCAAGAATCAAAGACTCTGTTTTGCAGAAAAGCTTACTATGAGTGGTTCCTTAAAAATCCATTTTTACTTGTCAGGTTAAGTAAATTTACCAGCATCTAGAGTTCTTTCTACCCTAGTTCAATCACTTGACCTATACTATCCAATTTCTTATCAACCCTTCTTGTTCACTGGAATGCTACGTGTAGGGCAGTGACCAAGTCTTCATGTCCGCGAAGTTACGGCGATCCGAATCGATTATACTGAGCTGAGGATCTCCAATCACACGACATATGTAGCAATTAACCCTTGCATATGTCAACTCGCCACCGGGGTTCTTAAGACCAGATCAGGTTCACGCCAACCGAGAGCACAGATACACCACCGTCCAGCCTCTTGCCACAGAGGGTACACACTACTCTCGCCATATCTCCACTCCCATTGCGTGTTATCTTATTCTGGTATTAGTCTGCCTGAGGCAAAGCTTACCCATGATGAGGCATGTGACCAGTTAAAGGGTCCTCGATCAGCAAGCTTACATCGACAAGGTCCTTAATCGACTCAGATGGAGACTCTACACGGAGACTCCCTTCTCGTGCAAGTCAACCGCCCGGTCTCAGCTTTATTATTTTCAACCCAAAGTCTGGTACCTGGCAGAGGTACATCTTTTCCGATGTTGAACCTATCAAGGCCTTTGACAGATCCACCATCAAGTTTTACTTTTGAAAACATTCCCACCCACTGAAGCATCAGTTTTGTTTAAAAACAAAACATTTTTGTTTGCTAAAGCAAGGCTAAGCATTATAAAAATCCTTTTTTATAAAAGGGTGTCAAGGAAGGGTAATCAATTTTTCAAGGAAGGAAATGCATCAACGGTTTAGCACACAACTCCTATCACCCAATACATCAAACAAGGTGATAAAGATTTTAAAACACAAGGAGGTGGCAAATGCACCGGGGCTTGCCTGAATAACACTAGGTTAGTGTTTGTTAGGCGATGTCCACTTGACGAGTATCCTTGTCCTAGCACTTGATCAGGCAGGTTCGTCCATCAGCATCATCATGCGGGATAGCCCGCGCTTGGGGTCGACTTGGCTCGTCTTCCGCATCACGCGATTATTTATCGTACCTCATGAGATGCACGATGCACATGTATGAGCACGAGTATAACGAGAATAATATAGATAATCTACACTAAAAAGATGAAACACTTAAAATTAAGCATTAAGCACCATGGATATCACAGCAGGGCATCGACTACATCCATTAACCAAATTGACATAATAACACTAGAAAATATATTTTTAATCCTAGCTTTTTATTAATTCTTTAAACGGTGTATCTTAATAACTTGATTTACCGATTTATCTAAATCGATCATCACAATATACGCATGCTAAATTAATAACATTTATTGTGACCAACAATTTTATTTAATCTATTTATAGACCTAGTTGACGGGAATACAAATCAACTTACCCTTATGACATCCGACTTGAAACCACGAAATCGACGACGCCTTTCAGCTCAGCATTTCACCGAAAATAGGGTGAGTGCTGCGTCGAATCGCGCTTCTTCTTTGTCCACATCAAGAATTCTGTGGCCGCGTACTGATTTATTTTCCTCTGCGCCTAATCTTCTCAGAGCTTGGCGTAGACGAGGATGACGATTGATGACTTGTCCGAGCTTTTTGTCGAGCACTTGGTGAATATCACGCTGCTAGCTTCGTCTTCACCTGATTCTTGGGATTTCTTGATGACACATGAAACAATGACGAGATTGTGTTTGGAGCGAGCTGGTGAGGTAGGGGTCGAGCAGGGGATGACTGGTTCGACGACTCGACGGTAAACGCGAACACGTTGAAACGCGATGGATGAGGAGCGAGACCATCCACACGGCTGCTTGGGGAAAGCAAAACAGGGACGACGGCCAGACCCATGGCCAATAGAAAATTGGCGCTGCCTTGGGCGAGCACGAATCGGCGCCAGAGAAGCCGAGCGCACGATGTCAACAATCAACAGAGTTGGACGCGAGCTGGGCACCATGAGTGAGATGCTCGTCCACCAGAGAGGGAGTATGCCGAGCATAAGCTGAGCGACGGCAGGACGGACAGATCGATGCCATGGGCGAGATCCAAGTTAGATGCCATGGGCGAGATCCAAGTTAGACCAGCAGCACACCGGCGAGCTCGCGCGCACAGAGACTAATATAAAGGCTGGGCGCAGGGACGCGACGGCCACGGCAAGGGAGCTCCGCGAGCTGGGTGACTGCGCGTCGAGCGCCAGGGACGAGCTCACGGCGGAGTCAGACTCGGCTGGTCACGCGGTTTGGGAAACAGAGAAGCTAGACGCCGAGCAGAAGTTCGACGCGCGCAGGGACCAAGCGAGCTAGAGGGTGAGCAGGACGCGTGCGCACAAGAAGATGGGGCAAGGAGGGAGCACGCGCGTGCAAGGGAGCTCAACGGCTGGGCGAGCTGGAGCAGACGCGCGTCAGAGAGAGCAGAGAGAGCTGGGCACGAGCTTGAGGGCGACGACACCACAGGGAGCTTGACCGGACGCCGGAGTAGAGACGGACAGGGAGAGATCTCGGCTGGGGAAGGAAATCCGAGCCAGAGGCGAGCTCCAGAGAGCCGCACGGCCAGGCTTCGTGCAGGGAGCCGGCGCGGCCATGGCGAGCAAGACGCGAGAGGGAGAGAGATGGTAGTTGGGAGGGCGCGCGTGGAGCTCCAGCCGGCTGGGCAGAAGACGACCACGGCAGAGATGGGCGCTGCAGGGAAGAAGATAAAGACGCTGAAACAAAAAAAAATCTGGGCAGGGAGATAAGGAAGAGATAGGGTCAGCGGTGGGATAAGATAGGATTCGAGGACATTTTCTTTTTTTTTAATTTTCTTTCTTTTTTTAACCGAAAATCACAGATATTTTTGAATCCGGATTTTTAGCGACGAACAAAGGGTCGACAGTACTTGCGACACGGTTTGATTCAATTCGAAATTCTGATAAACTTATCTGCGGTCTAAACGTCTGATTCCATGGTTGCGGGCAATTTGTATGATAATCGGATCTCACTTATAATTCCTTGATTATCAACCTTGCGCATGATTTCTCTCGGACGATGCTCGATTCAGATTATTTTGCACTAAATATTTTAGTCGTCGGGTTCAAACTAATTTGCCCGGGATAAAACCGTAAGAATAGATCAAGCTTCCGATTTCGTATTCGCGCGAGTGATGTATTTTAAATAAACACCGGACGCACCGATCTTCGAAACAGTTATGTTCCGAACATCACGAAAATTTAGGAAGAGCCCGGATAAATAGAAATAAAAACGACGTCGCACTCACGGTAGACGAAACAAATGTGATAATAAAATCGCGATAGACAAAGATGTTTAAAATTTAGCGTCCGTTTTATCCACTGATATTACATGCGTACATCCATACTCGCAGTCGAGCGGAATATAAACACCTGGGGTGTTACAAAAGAAGGGCAAGTTCCTTGGCTGTCTAGTATCAACAAAGGGAATCGAAGCTAACCTAAGAAAGATTGAAGCTATCCTTCGGATGGAACCGCCAAGTACAAAGAAAGGGGCTCAACGGCTGGCAGGTAGACTAGCATCATTAAACAAATTTATATCCAGATCAACAGAAAGAAATCTCCCATTCTTTGAAATACTGAAGTCAGCCGAAGTCTTTCAATGGGGCCCAGCTCAGCAAAAAGCCTTCGAAGAGTTGAAGCAGTATTTGATTGATTTAACAACATTAACTCCACCTTCGCCATGGGCTCCATTGCTTTTATACGTTGCAGCTTCGCATTCTGCAGTGAGTGTGGCACTTGTACAGGAGAAGCTAGATGGCCAAGCCAAAAAGCAAGCTCCAGTGTACTTTGTCTCCGAAGTTTTAAGCTTGTCAAAGAAAAATTACACAGAATTGGAGAAGGTGCTATACGCTGTGTTAATGGCCTCCAGAAAGCTTCGGCATTACTTTCAAGCATATCGCATAATTGTTCCTTCATCACAGCCTCTGAAGGACATTATGAGAAATAGAGAAGCTACAGTTAGGATTGGGAAATGGGCTGCGGAACTTAATGAATTCACCATTGACTATGTGCATAGATCCTCAATACAGTCCCAGGCGTTGGCAGACTTCATCACTGATTGGACGCCAGGGGCTCACGAAGAAGTAAACAAAGATGCCGAAGCATGGACAGTGTTTTGCGATGGTTCTTGGGGAACCTTCGGCACAGGAGCGGCTACGGTCCTAGTAGCACCTTCAAAAGTCAAAACATGTTATGCAGCTAAGCTTGATTTCAGTTGCACAAATAATATTGCTGAGTACGAAGCACTTCCGTTGGGGCTTCGGAAGTTAAGGGCAATGGGAATAAGAAGGGCCATCCTGAAAACTGATTCTCAAGTTATTTCTGGCCATGTGGACAAAAGTAGCAAGGCAAGAGATCCAAAGCTTGAAAGATATCTGGATACAGTTCGAAGGTTGGAGGCTTCTTTCGAAGGTTTTTCTGTCAAGAATATTCCAAGAGGTGAAAATGAGCATGCAGATTTGTTAGCCAAATCGGTGGCGCAGGGGCTCCCTCTACCTTCGGAAGTATTTTTTGAAACAATAAAGGCACCTTCGGTTGAACTTATGGAGAGAGCAGTGCTTATTATTTCTCCAGTACATAATGAAGATTGGAGGACTGAAATTATATACTTCCTCCAAGGTAATTGTCTTTCAGATGACGAAGCTTATAATAAGAGAATGGAGGCAAGGACAATACCATATGTGGTAATAGAAGGGGAATTGTATAAACATGGAGTCTGTTCTCCACTTCTCAAGTGTTTATCAAGATCTGAAGGTATTGAATTAATGAAAGAGATACACGTAGGTCTGTGTGGATCTCACATTGGGTCTAGGCCCTTGCTGGGAAAAGTGTTTCGACAAGGATTTTACTGGCCGAAGGCAGCTTCAGATGCAGCAGAGTTAGTCCAAAAATGTAAAAATTGTCAAAAATATGCAAGAGACCAGAAACAACCTTCATCTCTCACTTAGCTAATATAGCCCACCTGGCCGTTGCAAAGATGGGGCCTCGATTTGTTAGACCCACTTCCACCAGCACAAGGCAATTTAAAATATGTTGTGGTGGCTGTAGAATATTTTTCTAAGTGGATTGAAGCGAAGCCTTTGGCCACAATAACTTCGGTCACAGTCCATAAATTCTTCTGACAAAACATTGTCTGTCGCTTCGGCATGCCGAAGGCTATAACTGTGGACAATGGAACATAGTTTGATGCCAAAACTTTCAAGGAATTCTGTGATCAAATTGGCACGAAGATTCATTTTGCATCAGTCAGGCATCCAGAGTAAAACAGACTTGTCGAAAGAGCAAATGGTATTATAATGACGGGAATAATGAAGCTAATCTTCAATCAGCCCAGAGGAAAGTGGCCAGATGAGTTGATTAAAGTGGTGTGGAGCCACAATACAACCATATCAAGATCAATGGGTTTTACGCCGTTCAAGTTATTATTTGGTGACGAAGCTATAACCCCAGAAGAAGCTAAAGCGGGATCAATAAGAATAGCAGCTTCGGCAGAAGACGAAGCTGATTATCACGGGGCAAAAGATACTATAGAAGGGACCAGACTTCAGGTTGTGGAGAATATCAATAAATATCAAGTCGAAACAATAAAATGGCGTGATAGAAAAGTTCGGTTGAAAAATATTAAACCAGGACATTTGGTACTTCGGAGAGTGGCTAATCCGGACATAGTAGGCAAACTACAGCTGAAGTGGGAAGGACCTTTTCTGGTGGTATCTTCGTCAAGGCCCGGTTCTTACAAGTTGAAGGATATGGACGGCAATGACATTCCTAGATCTTGGAATGCGGATGAGCTTCGACGATACTATGTGTAATTTGATGTAATCTTTTTTCATTTTTTCCTATGGCACCCTTTTCCTTTCCAAAGGGGGAGAAATGTTTTTAATGGGGCCATAGCTTGTAATTTTTCTTTTCTTATTCAGCTCTACGAGAGCAAATCCCCTAAAAGAATGTAAAATGTAACATCTGAGCATGCACCATCGAGTGCAGAAAAAGAAAAAGAAAACCTAGGGAGAAGCTCAAAAGTCGTCCCTAAGGGGATGTAGAGCACGACGAAGCTACAAAAAGTCGTTCCTAAGGGAGCGTAGCGTAAGTTTTCTGCTCAAAAGTCGTTCCTAAGGGAATGCAGAGCCAAATACCGCCGAAATATAAGGCGAAGAAGTTCAAAAGACGTTCCTAAGGGGATGCAGAACTTATACCGCCGAAATAGAAAGAGAAGAAGTTCAAAAGACGTTCCTAAGGGGATGCAGAACTTACGCCGAAAAATAAGCGGTGAAGCCGAAAAATAAACGGCAAAGGGATTTCAGTCATTCCTAAGGGAATGCAGAGTTTGGATGTGGCTTCGTAAGCGTGTGTCTGGACATTCATTTGCATAATACATCACATCATTCATTGCATTCATATACATTCATTTAGACATTCGTAGGATCATCATCATCATATCATAGAAGTACAGACAGTTGCTTCGGCTCTAATGACAAGTCTTCGGCAAGAAAAAAAGAAGAAGCAGATTTATGCTTCGTTATGTACGAAAAGAAGGGAAGGTGTTTTTTTGCCTTCGGCTCAAAAAAATACAAGTTTCATCCACAACCAAGCAGTTCATACACAGATGGAAAGGTAAAAATATATTACAAGGTATGGACAAATTTACAGAGTAATGTTTGATTCCTAAATTACAGTACTTTTTACAAGGTTAATTCAAAAGTCTCTCTAAGCTTTTTCACAGTAGTGCCTTCAGCTTCATCACTATCCGCCAAGCTTTGGATCATTGCTGTTTGGCTTCGTCATCCTGTACATAACAAAGCGTTATAAGGTAAACTCAAGTTTCAAGGAGAAGGCAAGCACCAGGTATAACTTTATTATCGGCTTAAGGTGACTTCGAGCTTCGTCACCAGCTAAGCTTCGCCCACCCTTTGTCCAGATTTGTGTTATGAATCTATTTCCTATGCTTCACGCCAGGCTAGGGATGTCAGTCAAATCTACTGGTGATAAGCTGAAGTTAGGTCTATTGACAATTTTCCCATGTGTGCAACCAGTTTTCATGAAAGTAACAGCTGTGCCCCGAGAAGCTAGCAGGGCACAGAAGTCGTCGTGCCCAGCTATAACTTCGTCAAGAGCACCAATTTCACCCTCAATGTGTTCGAAGGTGCCTGGTAGGTCTTCAACCGAAGGTTCAAATTTTTCAGAACTGGCTCCAACTGAGTTGAAGACCTGCTTCAGCTGTTGTACGCATCGGTTGCCGAAGTCTAGACATTTCTTCTGAAGCTCCTTCAGTGATTTCTGCAAATTTGAACTTTTTTTGATTTCGGCTTTAAGCTTCGTGTTGAGATTCTTCTTTTCTTGCTCGAAATTTTCTGATTTCAGGGAGAGTTCATTGTTTAATTTGGCAATTTCGGCTTGGGCTTCTGCCAGTGAACCCTCCATTGTTTGAAGAACAAAATCCTTCTTTTCAAGAGTAGCTTCATGATCTTTGATTTTGCTCTCTAAGCCTTCAATTATAATCTCATGTTTCTTATCTTCGAGATCCTATTGCATCCTTAAGGCTTTACTTAGTATCATACTCTAGGCAAAGCAGCCTTCGTCAGAAAACACCTTCGTCGTAAAAAAAACAGTGAAAAACCGGAGGAATTTTTTTTACCTTGAAATTAGAATAGAATAAACTACCGACGATATGTTGTCGTCGGTAGCGGCTGATGTCGGCCTCAAGCTTCGGGAAACCAACACTCTTTGACAGAGTACTGATAACCTTTGCTCCAGTTCGGTCTCGGAGGCATCCTAAGCTTTCGTCGTCAATACCGCCGAAGAGCAACGCTCCTGGTTGATAGCCACATGATATAGCATAATCTCTTCAGTTCCTCTTTTTCAGCCTTAGATAACTCTTGACCAATTATGTTTTGAAAATTGAAGTCCTTTTCATCCGAAGTATCTTCGGCGATATCCTTCCCTTTACCAGGCACTGTGGCCAGGGTCTCTTCGACGGCTACAGCAGCTTCTTCCGCGGCCATATTCAAAAGCATTTTATCAATATCAGAAAATGTGCTCTCTAGATTTGTATCTTCGGCTGTTGCAGCTTCGGCAGTTGTGGTTTCGGTGGGAGCAGCTTCGGTAGCTGTAGCATCTTCGGCAGTTGGTGTTTTGACGCCGAGGCCGGCGGTGGTGTTTCTTCAATAGCTTCAATCACAGTAATAATCCTCCGCCTTTTTGGCCCAGCAGACTTCTTGGCTGCCGAAGGCTCCTCCTTCTATAAAAGCTTCGTCAGATGTGGCCCTAGTGGACTTAGCTTGATAGGCAAGGAGTCAGTCATTACCTTAAGAATTTCTTCTACGTCAGCAACAGAAGGTGTTGAAGGAGTCTCTTCCTCAATCTCAATTGTTTTTGGCTTCGGAGCCGCAGCCTTCCTCTTCTTCGGAGCAGCCACCTTCGGTTCAGGGCTCGGTTTCCTCTTCTTCAATATTTCTTCATCTTCTTTCACCATTCTAGCAGCTTGTCTGCTCAGAACACTAACAATCCTTTTTCTCTTTTGCCCTTCGGCACCCTTGTTCAATCGCTCATAATCAGGATATTCAAAATTCAATGCATCCATCACTCGATTCGACCTTCGTTTTGGCCGGGTGCCAAAGGCCGCAGTCATCAGCTGATCTTCTTTTTTAGTGAAATTGCCCAAAATTTCGTTGCACATGGTTTCTATCATTTCTAACCATTCTTGGCATGGCCCTTTGAACTGTTTTTCGAATTTGAACCGATAAGGTAGTCGTACAAGTTCATTCTTCTCCTTTGTCCCCTTTAGCTTTGGCATGTTCCATTCACTCAGAGTCGGGAACACCTTATAGGCCAGATATTCTTGGACTAGATCTCTGGTGCTGATATGCTCAGCTACCACCCTGAATTCTCCCACAGCTTGTCGGCATGGTGACCCAGGCAACATGTGGCACAAGGGCCTAGTCAACCTGAAGCTTAAGCTCAGCAGGCTGAGTACTAGCGTCTTGAGCTTCTCCCTCTTCTTCTCATCGGCCTTAACATAAAACCACTCATTCTTCCAACCGGTTGGCCATTTGGTGCGATAGATAACCACTAGAGTCTTCATATCATTACGATAAGCGAAGTTGTAACAACCAAAATTCTCATGAAGACCATCTTCTCTGGCCTTCGTCTGATAGTGAAGCTCGTGCACTCAGCAGAAAGCTTCGGCATTCGGGTCTATTTTTGGCTTTGGAGTGCCCAGATGAAGACGTTGAGCCTAACGATAGCGTTAGGAGTCAGCTGATGAAGATAGATTTTGAAATTTTCCAAAACTTCCCCAATCATTTCATTCAAAGGAAACCTCAATCCCACTCTGAAGAAACTCCTGAAAACTATCACCTCATCATTTTCCGGTGTCGCAGTAGTTTCTTCCTTGCCAAAACGAATTAGCTTCTTCTCAGTTTCTCTGAAGTAGCCTAGCTTTATCATCATGGGCATATCAGCCTCAGAAACGGTTGATTTTCCAAAGTCCAAGTGGCTGGGTTTGGATGGCATGAGAGTATAATCTTCTTCTTCTTCATCAGCAACATCTTCTTTGATGTCAGCATATTTAGCTTTGGCAGCAGATGCACCTTCGTTAGCAGCTCCCTCTGTCACAACTAGTCCCGATTGTCTCATCACTTCAGAGATCGGGGCAGTCTCTGTGGCTTCGGCCTCCTCTCCATCGCGAGTCACCCTAGCAGTTGAACGTACTCTGGCCATCAGGTGTTGAATTCCTTGCAGTTCTTATGAATGTTGATGATTTTTTCAGTTTTGACAAAGCTCCCTCTTATGCCGAAGCTAGATCAAAATGATGCTTTGCTTGGGAATGCTATGAGAAAGCTTCGGCTATGATTAAATTTTTCAACAGCACAACAGTGCAATGGCAATGAATGCTTTGGTAACTTCACACCTACCCGTCTGTTTATATAGTGTTGCAGGTGTGAAGGTGAATCGTCAAGTAGCCCATACCCGCTCAACAGTCATCTGCACCCACTGAACGGTGGACCACGGTGCGTGGGAGATGAATCGTCAGATCGCGTGTACCCGTTGCATGGTGGGGCCACCTTGCGCTTGGAATATTTTAATCGTTTCTCAGCAACGAGCTCAGGGAAGGTGTTTTTCGGACCTTCGGCATTCCGAAGCCTGGGACAAATTTTCACGGATCAAGCTCATTACGAAAATGATCTAGCACCACGAAGGGGCTACTGTTGGGGGTCTGCTTCGTAGCTGAAGGTCCTGTAAGAAGAAACACCTTCGGAAGATCAGCACAGAAATAACACCGAAGCTACCTCCCAGGGAACTTCGGCATAACGACATGCCTTGAGACGAAGGGTTGCACCGACTTAAAGATGAAAAGACAGATTGGCCCATGATAGTTTGTGTCATGATTGTAATCAATTGTAAAGGGTATAAATATAATTTCACATAGGTTGTGTCCTGTGCCTATAAATAGATGAATAGTACCCCCGTACTGTTCACGCTGACTGGAACTCGCTTGTGCGTCACGTTTGGACTTTTACCTTCTGTCAAGCCAAAGGTACATATGTAACTCAATATTGTTTTTATTTTTCCATGTTAATATAATGAGGATAAATCGATAATGTTATATGATTGTTCATGTTGTCTCTTATATTTCATATGCTTCTTCTCTTATTAACATATACCACGATGATGAAGGTATGTCCTTCACGACCTTCGTCTGAAGATCATTATATCCTAAGGGAAATAATGCTTTGAAGGACGAAGGGCATTAACATTTAACATCTTGTGTTGCCTTGTTCTTAATTCATAGCATTTGAGAACAAGTCACCAACAATTAGTATACTCAGCCTTGCTTGTGGCATAATTTTTGGAGGTACCTCCTTGAATTGGTTGATGGTGTGACTTGGCCTCCATCCTCGCCACCAGGATAGATGGTCGAGTGGGTTACTGCTTCCGTAGGAGAGGACTAGGAGGAGTAGCGTGGCCAGGCTTCGCCATGTTACTCGGTTTTCTCCGTTAGTTATTTCCGCTGCATTAAAATTTATAGTATTATTTCTGAAACTCTGATAATGTAATCACTAATGATACTTTCTTAATTTATGGTATTATGCTTTATACTATTTCTCTGTGCCTCACCTTCGAGTGAGCTAGTGGTATTCGATCCTGGTAAGTGGCTTTATCGGACTAGATCCGAGGAACTGACGAGTTATTCCGGTTTAAGTGTGTTGCTGCCTTTAAGGGTGCGACTTGGGCACTTAAGTTGGAATAATTTGGGCGGTTCTGCCACAGCTGGTATCAGAGCGAATACCATCACAGAGAAGTCAATAAGTCATGATTACCAACCTTTTCTAAAAGTAAAACTTGCTAGAAACCAATGTTGGATAGATCGTCAGGACGATCAGGATAGAACTAGGACGTGAAGCCTTAGGAAAATAGATGGGTAGCTAGGTGGCTATATTTATATAGGTCATAAAGGCTACTACTACTATTAATAAGGATGCTGTAGAAGCACCCAAAAAAGTAGTTAGGTCTGAGAAGACGACTAGAATGAGCATGCATCATGATTGTCGCATCATTGTCTCTTGTGCATCAACATGCCTCTCTCACCTTTATTCCAATAATAATAACTTGTGAATAATGTGATGTACTGCTATGTTAGGAGCTATAAGAAGTGCCTTGTCCTGTGTTGTTATGATAGTCTTGATTAGGTTGTGTTATGTGTTCTCCTAGCCATGCTGTCTAGGAGGTACGGTAACTATTTAGTACATTTTGCCTCTAACCAATAAAAATTATTGCCTGTTTGGCCCATAAAAAGACCCCCCCCACTTTAACCAGCCTAGTGGTTAGCAAGTGAAACCTCTTTTTAAAAAAAATCATGCTTGTGTTGGTATTTTCTAGCCCTTGAGTGTTTTACCCTTGAAGTTAAACCTGCACAACTTATAGACACCCATAGCTTGACCCCTAAATCGACTAAAGCTTCCTTGTGCACTCATGTTTGTCAAAAAAAATCGTTGTTTGGTGTCTAAATAAAATGGTTTCATTTACTGTCTGCACGTTCTAATTTTTATGATTAAGTATGAACTAAGGTAGATGTAGATTGATTTATTTAATAAAATAAATAAAAGGAAAACCTTAGGGTTTTAAACATGTTTTAGCTTGTGAGATTAATAATGTGTATTACATGAGTTCATCTCTGTTCTAATTTTTAGGTCATAATAAAATAAGTTGAACTATGATTATGTACTTGTAAGTAACACTTAGGAAAATAATAATCTATTTCCAAAGGAAGTGAATTTATGTTATAGTCATGTTATACTTTGAATTCATTATCCCTTATGTAGTATTGTGTCTTTTTAAGATGTGTTCCAATGTTTGTACATGTTTGTGTGATGTTCATTTGTACTTTCCAAATGTATTGAATGCATGCTCGCTTTATTTAGACAACGAGCAATCCAAGGTTCCTGAGTGTGTTGTTGGAGACCTCTCTGAGCAACAACCTGGTGAAGGCAAGTGTCCTCTAACCTATTATGTCCTACATACTTTATGATTCACTGTCCCACATTACTTTATGGAACCTAAGGATTGACTAGTCTGTATTTACTTATCCTTGTTTACCTTTTTGGGTTATCATGGTTAGCATTTTGCTATTGCCTTAACTCTAATCAATGAACATGATGTGAACATTTATGATACGATATTGTTATCCTGATTATGTTGATGAACTTATGATACTCTAGGGGGCTCAGGCCTTTTTCCTGAGTACCTCTCCGTAAGGACCTGTTCGTGGAGTGACCACCCGGGATAACATTGCAACCATGAGGGTGGAATGGGACGCCCTTAGCTGATTAATTAGATGAACCTGGGGGTGTAGTTGGCTTTGCCGGAGGGCCGTCAATGGGGGCCGGGGCGTAGTGCTCACTCTGCCAAGGTTGGGTGCAGAGGTTCATTCGATTTGGTTTTGTTAGTCACCCACCTTGGGGAGGTGTACTGCGTTTGTACGATTGGCGAAACCTAACGAGCAGCTATGCACCAGGGGCAGCAGGAGCAGCAGGACTCTTCCCCCTCGCCTCAGCGGGAGGTGGAGTCTGAGAGACCACCTTCCCCTGCACCTCAGCCAGAGATGCCCCCTGCACCACCTCAGGGCATCCCGGCTGCTGGAGGAGACCTTGACGGAGACGGAGACAACGACGATGCCGGTGGCAGTTCGAGCCACGGCATGGAGATCTCGGAGGAGCCGAAGCCAGAGGGATGGATCACTAGACCCATCACTCGCGACGCCGCTCGCGGGTGTCACTTCCACGACGCTCTCGATACCTTGTTGCGTTGGACCTTCGACCGACACACATGGTCCATCGAGTACCGTTGTGTAGTCTACCGGCATCATCGCGGGCTATACCCGGACCAGTGGGAGGCTACTTGCTTGGTGCGCCGTCCGGACGATGATCTCCAGGGTACAAAGGCCTTCTCAGAGCACTATTCTATTACTGAGAGGGATACTGCCGAGGTAGCCATGCAAGATGCAGCACGACATGCACTTTCTCATTATTGCTCGTTGTTCAGCGGGGTAGCTGATGGCCTCGACCTGAAGTACTACCCTTGTCGTTCGACCGGCAGTGCTGGAGGTGTGATTGCCTCGCCAGTTGGTGAGGGCAATCCCAGGCTGAACAGCATGGTCAACTTGGTCGCCATGCTCAACACAGAGTTGGATCACGCCCTTGACGAGTTGGGCAAGGTTCGGGAAGAGGTTGCAGAATTGCGTGCTGAGTGCGCAGCACGCCACTATCTGGATGGTGGTTCTCCCACCCCTATCGGGATTCAGCATCCTTACCGTTCACCGCCCCATGGTCGCTTTGACTATGGTACCCCAGATTGCAGGACCCGCATAGATTTAGATCCATAGATCGATGGAGTCAGAGTATGTAATAATGCTTACTTCAATGTCTTAGTCTAGTTAGTCTTGGTTCGAGTTAGTTTGCTTAATCATATGTTGGATGCTTGTTATGATGGACATGTAATGAAGTTGGATCTTTGTAATGATTGTCACCAAGGTGTGGGTATCCCCTACAACTTGGTGTAGTTATTAATAAAGTTGGTTATTTAGTTGGGTAATCCATGTGTGTCCACTTTCCTCTTTATCTGAGAAGCGGTCAGTGAAGATGGTCATTTGTTCAGTGCTATGAAGATTTCCGTATATCTTTTCTTATGCTGAAAGACTGCAGAGTCAGATTTGATATATGTGTGTGATTTCTACAGATGTATGAGAACAGGCGCAGAGGTTCGAGGCGTGCTCAGCCTGAACAATAGGCACCCCAAGAGGAGGCAGCCCCGCAGCAGCATTTGCCAACGCCACCACCGATGACCACTGAGCAAATGTTTTTGATGCAGACCCAAGTAGTCCAGGCAATTGGTCAGACCTTAGCAGCTATGCAGCAGGTGCAACAGCAGCCACCACCGCCTCAGCCTCCAGTGCAAGTCCAGATGCCTCAATTGCCCAAAGACAAGCGGGCAGAATTCATGAGGGCCATCCCCCAGTCTTTGCCCACTCTGTTGATCCCATGGACACCGAAGATTGGCTGCGTACTGTGGAGCGTGAGTTGCACACTACCTAGTGCAACGATCGTGAGAAGGTGTTGTACGGTCCCCGAAAGCTGAGGGGAGCAGCCCAGTCTTGGTGGGAGTCTTACCTCGCCACCCATACCAACCTTGAAGCCATCACTTGGGAAGAATTCAGGGACAACTTCCATCGCTACCATGTGCCCGAGGGATTGATGATAGTGAGGAAGGAGGAGTTTCTCGCCTTGAAGTAGGGTCCCCTGTCCGTCAGTGAGTACAGTGAAGCAACATGGATGACTTCGAGGAGTTCCAGGAATATGACGAGTTTTAATTTACTTTAGTGGCAAACCCGCAGTCAGCTGCCTGTGTAGGCTTAGCTTCTACGTTTCGTATTTCCGCACTTTGATAGTTATGTTAAAGACAATGGTTATGTAATAGACTATGTGGATGTCATAGACGTCTTGATGTAATCAAGTACCTTTCCGCTATTTATTTCGAGCATTGTGTGATGATGTCCAATTATGTAATCGCTGTGTACGTGAGTTTCTGATCCTGGCACGTACATGATTCGCATTCGGTTTGCCATCCAAAACAGGGTGTGACATGCTTATTCATTGCATTCAATAGAGTGTAACCTCGCTGATGGAGAGTACGTCCTCATTCCGAAGCAAGGAGTTGCTCAGGAAGGAGTCCAGGAGCCAGCACCAGAGCCAACCATTGAGGATCTCCCTGCCCCAGCTTTTGAAGGCATGCCCGGTTTTATGCATGACCGTTTATATATGTTATTTTACTACACTTAAGGTTAAAAACTCAATTTGAATCGTCTGCTTCTCACAGCTAATGAGACTGCTTGATCCCTTGTACTGCATTGAGTAATAAGCGGAAATGAGATAACTGGCACAAGATGTTGATTGTTATAATGCTTGCTACCATGTATGGATAGCTAGGTACTCATTTAGTTTAAAGTATTACTCTAGAACTTGAAAAAATAAAACTTGATTTTAGACATAGCTAATGCTTTTGGGAAGCCAAACCCCTCATCCAAACAGCTGCATGTCTAGAGGTAGAGGAGTAGACTCCTCAGACCGGGTAAGTCTAGCTGAGTATTAGTATACTCCCTTGCTTGTGGCATAATTTTTTACAGGTTTTCTGGAGGATATGGTTGCTGGAGTGACTTGGCCGTCCACCTTGCCACCGGGTTGGACAGTCGAGTGGGACCCTACCTCAGTAGGAGTGGAGCATGAGGTGTGATGGGCCAGGCTTCCCCATCCTCCCTTTCTTTATCATTAGTTAATTTCCGGTGCATTGAGAACCATGGTTACTTCTTTTGCAAAACTCCGATGATGATGTAATAACATTAAGTACTTCTTTAATTTATGGTTTTATGCTTTATTGTATTGTCTTTGTGCCTCACCTTCGAGTGAGTATGTGGTACTTGATCCTGTTAGTGGCCTTGTCGGACTTGGTCCGAGGGACTGACGCTTTATTCCTATTTAAGTGTGGTCTTGCATTTAAGGCGAGACTTAGGCACTTAAGTTGGAATAAATCGGGCGGTTCCGCCACACATTCTTCCTCACCAATGGCATTCAGCTACGTCTCTTGTGCCCCTACACCTCTGCCCAGAATGGTCGGGCCAAGCGCATGATTTGCACTACCACCAACATGATCCGTTGCCTTCTCTTCTAGGCGTCCCTCCCTGCTAGCTAATGGGCAGAGGCCCTACACACCACCACCCACCTCAGCTGCCTCCCATCGAAGGCGGTGAGCCACCCCACCCCCTATTGTGCCCTGTACGACACAGCCCCCTCCTACGACCACCTCCACGTGTTCGGCTGTGCCTGCTATCCCAACACTTCCGCTACTGCCCCTCATAAGCTATCTCCATGCTCCACTCGCTGACTCTTCCTTGGCTACTCTCGTGACCACAAGGGGTATCGCTGCCTTGACCTCGTATCCCACTGTATCATCATCTCTCGTCACGTCGTTTTTAACGAAGATGTGTTCCCCTTGCTAACTCCTCCCCACCCACCGATCTCGACTCCCTCCTTGAGTCTGATCCGAGTACCCATCCCCCCAGGCACCTCACCTCGCACCGTTGCCCGCACCCTGTGTGGCTTCACCATCCTTGCGTGCGGCACCGTCGACATCGCTAATGCCTCACACAGCTCTGATGCCCCGCTCGCACTTCTACCCGCACAACATGCGGCCCCATCACCTATGCCTACACCATGCGTGGCTCCGTCGACCCTGCCCACGCGACACGTGGCCGCATCGACCCCGTCTACGCCACTTGCAGCTCCGTTGACCCCGCCGATGCCACGCGCGGCCTCGGTGACCCCAACCCCTTCCACGAGCGGGACTTGCTTCGCTGACCTTGCCCTCGTCTACCGCCGCCGCGGGAGCGCTCCTCCCTCGACGCCCATGGACCCGGGTCCCTCGACGAGCACGGTCCGTTTCGTCAGCCCCACGATCGTCTATCATCGTTGCGAGTAGGCTACGCCCGCGGCTGTTACCGTCCCGACGCCTCACTATGAGCCGTTGGTGTACCACCCAGTCGCCATTCACTGCGAGCCCGGGCACATCCATCCGATAGTGACTCATCGCACTGCAGGCGTCCTTTGGCTAGTTGATAGGCTGATCCTAGCCACTTACACGACCACCACTCCCTCGAATGCCTCCCTGGTCCCCTCCTCCGTTCACACCGCCCTGGCTGACCCTCATTGGCGTCGGGCCATGGAGGAGGATTATGCGGCCCTGCTGGCCAACCACACCTGGGACCTAGTGCTGCGTCCTCCTGGCACTAATGTGGTCACCGGCAAGTGGCTCTTTTTCCACAAGCTGACTTTGGACGGCTCCCTCGACCGCTACAAGGCCCGCTGGGTCTTTCGGGGCTTCACCTAGTGCCCCGGAGTAGACTACGACGAGACTTTCAGCCCTGTCACCAAGTTCGCCATCGTTTACACCATCCTCTGCCTTGCCCTCTCTTGAAACTGGGTGATCCATCAGCTCGACGTCAAGAACGCCTTCCTACATGGCACTATGACAGAGACTATCTACTATGGCTAGCCCACCGACTTCGTCGACGTTACTCACCCAGACCTGGTATGCCGACTGAACCGTTCCCTCTATGACCTCAAGCAGGCCCCGCAGGCCTGGTACAGCTGCTTCGCCACCTACTTGGCCTCCATTGGCTTCGTTGAGGCCAAGTCAGATACGTCCCTCTTCATCTACCGACGTGGCGATGACATCATCTATCTCCTCCTCTATGTCGATGACATCGTGTTCACAACATCCACCACCGATCTACTACAACGCACGATCATCGCCCTCCATAGGGAGTTTGCAATGAAGGACCTGGGGTTGTTGGGGGTATGCTTTGTAGCCGAAGATCCTAAAGAAAGAGAACACCTTCGGAAGATCCTCTCAGGGTCAAGCGCCGAAGCTATTACCTATAAAGCTTCGGCATAATGACAGATCTCAAGATGAAGGGTCGAACCGACTTAAAGATGGATTGACTTAAAGACCCGTGATGTTTTGTGTCATTATTGTAGTCGATTGTAAAGGACATAAATGTAATTTTACACAGGCTGCACCCTGTGCCTATAAATAGGTGAACAGTACCCTGGCACTGTTCACTCAATCCTGTAATTGCTAACGCATTACGCTGGGATTATTTTCTGTCAGAGGCGAAGGTATAAACGTACCTAAATATTATGTTTCGACATTTAAGTTCATATTATGAAATATATGAATAATGTAATTTGTTTTTCATATAATGTTTAATATTTTATATTTTGTTTCGTATTAATGAATGTTTAACCACGAAGGTATGACCTTCGTGGTATTTTGTCCGTGGCCTTCGTTCGAAGTTCATTAAATCCATGGGGATATAACGCTTCAACGAATGAAGGACATTATTATTTAACATTTTCTATGTTGCCTTGTTCTTAATTCATAGCATTTGAGAACAAGTCCCCAACATTGGCACCCACCTCCGGTGAACTCACTTCCACTTGTTTGAGCTGATGGCTTCGTTCAACAACCAAGCTGGAGCTGCTTCGGCTCCAAAGCTGGTACTCCCGATAACAGGCGGTTCATGTTCAGAGCCAGCTAACAAGAAGCAGAAGAAGGAGGCACAGAGAAGGGTACAACATGTCAGGGTGCAAGGACCCTTCATCAAGTCAAGATGGTCCCACATCCCAATTACCTTCTCTCAATAGGACCTTCAGCTCAAGGATTACCCTCACAATGATGCTATGGTTATTTCTTGTGTTATCAAAAGATTTCTGGTCCATAATGTTCTGGTTGACACAGGCAGTGCAGCGGATATTATATTTGCTAAGGCCTTCAGACAGATGCAAGAGCCCGAAGATAAGATCCATGATGCTACACATCCCCTCTGTGGCTTCGGAGGAAGGCAGATTGTAGCACTTGGCAAGATCACGATGCCAGTGACCTTCGGATTTATCAACAATACAAGGACTGAACAAGTTGTGTTTGATATTGTTGACATCGAATACCCTTACAACGCAATCATTGGTCGTGGGACTCTCAATGCTTTTGAAGCAATTCTTCACCCAGCATATCTTTGCATGAAGATACCTTCGGATCAAGGACCTATTGCTATTCATGGAAGTCAAGAAGCTGCCAGAAAAGCCGAAGGAAACTGGACAGATTCAAAAGCAATCCATAATATAGATGGAGCTGAAGCTTGTGAGCAATACAAGTACAGAAGGGAGAAGGCTGCTTCGGCTGATCAGCTGAAGCCCATGCTTTTATGTGAAGATATAGCAGAGCAGAAGGTGTTGCTGGGGTCTCAATTGTCTGAGGCGCAGGAGAAAACCTTGACAAGGTTTCTGTTCAACAATAAAGATGTCTTCGCATGGTCGGCCAATGATCTCTGTGGTGTGAACAGGGATGTCATTGAGCACTCGCTCAATGTTGATCCATCCTTCAGACCCAGAAAGCAGAGACTTCGGAAGATGTCTGATGACAAAGCCGAAGGTTGTCACACCCGGGTTTCAGGGGCACCAAGACCCGGGCGCGAACATAATCACCAGGTGTGCTGGGACCAAGTCTCACACATATGATGAATCATGGCACATGATCGAATGTCACATCTTTACTATATAATCGAAGTTTTGTACAAAATAAATAAATAATTACATTATATGGAGACAACGGTCCAGCAACCCAAAGTTGACTGGGAGACGACGACATAGACCTCTCACGTACACATCGCAGCGTCCTCCATGCGCCTCATCCTGTGGTACCTGTTCTTGACCTGTGGGGGGGTGTGAGACAGCAAGAGTGAGCTCACATACGTTCATCGCTCAACAAGTTGTGGGGAATAATGTGCATGAACTCGCCAAAAGTGGGAGCTCACGTGAAGTGTAAGGCTTACCAAAGAGGATGGTTAGAGCTGAGCATTGCTTTTAAAGTTGGTCAAAATTTTATTAGCAATTACTAAGTATAAGTAAATACCAGCCCAATTAAGTAGTAGAACAAAAGTAACAACCTCACCTGCGATGCAATGCATATGACAAATTGAGTTTAAGTTCCATAATTTAATCATGTGAGTGTCCGAGCTGCTCATGACCGTGAGCACGGCTAGTATACCAGTTTTACACTCTGCAGAGGTTGCGCATCTTTACCCACAAGTCATGTTACCCATCTGCCAAGAGACGGCCAATCCCATACACCTCTACCGAGGAGGCGAGGCAGGGTAACACTACGAGGCCTTTACAAAGTTCCACTAGCTTCAAAAAACCCGCTATAGTTTATAGGAAGCTCCAATGCAGGAATCCCCCGCATGACCGCCATCGCAGCAAAATCATCCCAAGGGCCTCCCTACACTGACCACTCTCCTACTGCCCTTGCCCCTTTCGGGTAAGGTAGTCCTCCACTAGCTTTCCTAATTAGTCAGCCAAGGGCGTCCATAAACCCTTGTGGTAGCACTGTTTTCCCGGGTGGTTCTCCATGTTCCAATTAACATAATGATCTTAACATGAACAATAAATAACAACTGATAATAAAAGTATACTCATGAATAATAATGTGTATCTCTATACCCAAAACCATATAAAGCAATAGCAGGTACTACCCAAAAATTCAGTGGTGAACAAGGTATAAAGATAGTCAAACTAGGGTAACCTATTGGGTCCCATCAAAATTAACATATGCAGATCATTATGATTAATTAGAACATGACTGGGTAAAAAGAAGTGATCAAGGGCACAACTTGCCTGGCATTTGAGATTCCAGGTACCAACTTGCTCTTCAGGTGACACGTGTCCTCACTGCTAAACGTAGCAATACAGACAAACATGGTATATACAAAATTAACATCACACCAAACATAATAACAAACTGCATAAGAATATTATACGCGTCGCTACGAGATCGTGGGTTTGCGAACCACTAAATTCGGAGCTACGGTTAAAAAGATACTGTTTTTCGGAAGACCTACTCGATTAACCAATTAGTTATAGATCTTTATGTTGATTTTTTGAATCATGTGATAAATATATTAAATAAATAACTCTAATCTATATTACATTTGAGTAGAGATCATATTTTAGTTAAATCATAATCATAAACAAACCATCTTTGATTAAGGAGATTAATATATTAAACATAGGTTTAAACAATATCTAATTATACAAGCAAGTGATATGATACAAATAATAATATTACTGTGTAGTTAATATCATTATGAAGCTAACTCAACTTGAACGGGTTAATTTGGAGTTGAAACAAAGAAGGTATGGATTTACTAAGCTTTTGGATTAAATTTTGTACTAAAATTCGATTTTTGGATTAAATTCATAATTATATCCAGTTGTTGGACTGCGGCCAAATTAGACAAAAGCTCGGGGGTCTACTCGCAATGTTTTTCCATGACTCAGGATTAACCCTGGTGGATGGCGGGTTTATTTCTACAAAGTACGGGGGCTCATACGTAAAATCGCCATGGCGAAAGGGTACAGGTTAATCAGGACCGTTCGATCTCCTTTCAGAGGCCACGATTAGATTTCAATAAAACAGAACTACTATGCGCTGGCGGCCATCGGATCCAGAATCTACGGCACAAACGCCATCCATCACACCACCCAGCCTCGACCCTTGGATTTCTAATCTGCGGTGCCGATCAAACGCCGGAATCGGTATCCTCATAATCACACGCGACCATTGATCTAAGATCGCACGACCCATACAGCTTCTTCCCCACGGTGGCGCACACGCATCCGCGGCGGCCTCCGAGCAGCGGTGGACCACCAATGAGCACCCCCGAGCCGGATTCCAGTGGTAAACACGAGCATAGGAATGCGCAAAACGAAGCGGGTAACCGTGCGAACAAGAGGGTGGGCGACATACCAAGAATCGCAACGCCCACAGCTTCGGCCACGACGCATGGCGACACCGCTGGGGACCCTTTGTTTAGATGAGCAATTAGCCACAACTCCGGTGGTCAATGCTGATCGCCGAGCCCAGGAACAACTCCACCATTCACCCGCGACGCACCACGGCCCGATCAGGCGCACTAAACGGCAGCGCAGTGAGTTTCCTGGGCGGTGGTGTTTATCCCAACTTCGCCCGCGGCGGGATCCGGGTTGGGCATGACGCCATGGGTTCGGAGGATGAGGAGGTTGCGGCGCTCGGGATTGCAGAGCGGGCTGGCGGGGTTGGAGAACCGGAGCGCGCTGGATCGCTTGAAGACGCATGACGCCAACTCTCTCTGTCTCTTTTCTCTGTTTGCCGCCATGGATCCCGGCGCAAGTGTTCTTCTGGTTGCTCAACGGGGAGAGGCCTGGGCTATATAGCCACCAGGCGGAGTCAAATCCCAACAGCCCCGCGAAAATATCCCAAATCCCCAGCCGATTTCCCCCAGGTCGTATCCGGGTTCTGCTCGATTTTCTACCGATTCCGTGGACTCCGTTTTGGCTGCAGCCCTGGCTTCGTTTGGTTACCGTGGAGGGGAAAGAGCTAACACTCTGGTCCCACCCATCATTGGCTGGCGAGCATGCGTTTGTTTGAGCAAAGGTGCAGGTGGCATGGGCCCATGTGGCGGTGACCAAACGAGTGTAAGAGGAGTGTTTGGCCGAGCAGGCTGATGCGCGGGAGGGATGTGAGGCGAAGTGGGCCAAATTGGTGACTGTCGGCCCAATGGTGCACATTTTCGTTTTATTTTTATTTTTCTCCACTATTTCCTTCCCTTTTGATTTTAAACTTTGAATTTCAATTCAAATGTTGTTGTGGATTTGTTTTTACCAATTAAACATGTTCTGTGAACATCAAGTATTAATTTCATTTATAGAATTTATTTTTTATTTTTATAGTACCTCTTTTCTTTATTATTTTCCCTTTCTCACTTATAAATTAAGTCTTAATTCTATTTTCAAATTTAAACTTGTCTCACAAATTTGAATACAAATGTAGAAATACAATAACCACAGCATGATATGCATATTTCTGTATTTATTTATTTGTTAATTGACCAATATTATTTCATTATTTGAATATGCACAAATAGAATAAATTCAAATAAACTCCAAAGGTTCCATAGATTCTAAAACACTTTTATATCAATATATGCATTTATTTATTTATTTTATTATACCAATTTTAGGGCTTTACAAAGGTGCTCGGAACAAAGTGAAAAGACTTCTTAGTGTTGGCGTCATTAAAGAAGTAAAGTACTCAGAATGGTTAGCCAACACTGTCATGGTGAAGAAGGCCAATGGTAAATGGAGAATGTGCATTGACTTTACTGAACTCAATAAGGCTTGTCCAAAGGATGAATTTCCATTACCAAGAATAGATTCTCTAGTAGATGCAGCTGCTTTGTCAGAGCTCATGAGTCTACTAGATTGTTATTCAGGCTACCATCAAATCTGGATGAAGAAAGAAGATGAGCCAAAAACCAGCTTCATAACCCCCAGTGGTACATATTGTTATCTTCGGATGCCTGAGGGGCTCAAGAACGCTGGAGGAAGCTTCAGCAGAATGACAGCGAAGGTCCTTCATTCTCAGATAGGCAGAAACGTGCTAACATATGTTGATGATATCATAGTAAAAAGCACGAAGCAAGAAAATCACATTACTGATCTGCAGGAGACATTTGCTAATTTTAGGCAAGCTGGTCTGAAGCTGAATCCAGAAAAATGTGTCTTCGGAGTAAAGAAGGGGAAATTCCTTGGTTGTTTGGTTTCAACAAAAGGGATCGAAGCTAATCCAAATAAAATCGAAGCTATCCTTCGGATGGAGCCGCCAAGCACAAAGAAAGGGGCTCAACGGCTAACAGGAAGACTGGCATCTTTGAATCAATTTATATCCAGATCAGCAGAGAGAAATTTACCATTCTTTGAAGTGCTGAAGTCAACCGAAGTTTTTCAATGGGGATCAGCTCAGCAAAAAGCCTTCGAAGAGCTAAAGCAGTATCTCATAGGTTTAACAACCCTAACTCCACCAGCGCCAGGGGCTCCTTTGCTGCTGTAGGTGGCAGCTTCGCACTCTGCAGTAAGTGCGGCGCTTGTCCAGGAGAAGCTTGAAGGACAATTGAAAAAGCAGGCTCCAGTATACTTCATCTCCAAAGTTCTCAATTTATCAAAGAAAAACTATACAGAATTGGAGAAGGTGTTGTATGCCGTCTTAATGGCCTCCAGGAAACTTTGACATTATTTTCAAGCATACCATATAATTGCTCCTTCATCACAACCTTTGAAGGATATTATGAGAAACAGAGAAGCTACTGGAAGGATTGGAAAGTGGGCTGCGGAACTCAACGAGTTCAGTATTGATTATGTGCATAGATCTTCGATTCAGTCCCAGGCGTTAGCAGACTTCATTGCTGACTGGACGCCAGGGGCTTAGGAGGAAGAAGCAAGTAAAGATGCCGAAGCTTGGACAGTGTTCTACGATGGCTCCAGGGGAACCTTCGGGGCAGGTGCAGCTGCCGTTTTAATTGCACCTTCCAAAGTCAGAACATGCTATGCAGTAAAACTTGATTTCAGCTGCACAAATAATATTGCTGAATACGAAGCTTTGCTTTTAGGGCTTCGGAAGTTGAAGGCAATGGGGAAAAGAAGGGTGGTTCTCAAAACCGATTCCCAAGTTATATCTGGTCATGTTGACAAAAGTTGCAAAGCAAGAGATCCGAAGCTTGAGAAATATTTGGATACAGTTCGAAGGCTTGAAGCCTCCTTTGAAGGGTTTTCTGTCAAGAATATTCCACGAGGAGAAAATGAGCACGCTGATCTACTAGCCAAGTCAGCGGCACAGGGGATGCCTTTAAATATATCTCCTGTTTATAGCGAAGATTGGAGAACTGAGATCATGTCTTTTCTCCAGGGCAATTTCCTTTCAGATGACGAAGCTTATCATAAGAGAATAGCGGCAAGAGCCCGTCCATATGTAATAATAGAAGGGGAGCTATACAAGCATGGAGTCTGTTCTCCATTACTCAAATGTTTATCCAGAGCTGAAGGTATAGAGCTAATGAAAGAAATACATGCAGGGCTGTGTGGATCTCACATCGGATCTAGGCCCTTGATGGGTAAAGTTTTTCGTCAAGGATTTTATTGGCCGAAGGCAGCTTCGGATGCAGCAGAACTAGTCCAAAAATGCGAAGGTTGTCAAAAATGTGCAAGAGATCAGAGACAACCTTCGTCTCTAACTCAATTAATACAGCCCACTTGGCCATTGCAAAGGTGGGGCCTTGATTTGCTAGGCCCACTTCCACCAGCACAAGGGAATTTAAGATATGTTGTGGTGGCAGTAGAGTATTTTTCTAAGTGGATTGAGGCGAAGCCCTTAGCCACAATAACTTCGGTCGCTGTTCAAAAGTTTTTCTGGCAAAATATTGTGTGTCGCTTCGGAGTGCCGAAGGCTATCACTGTGGACAACAGAACACAGTTTGATGCCAAAGCTTTCAAAGAGTTTTGTGAACAAATTGGCACAAAGATCCATTTTGCATTGGTTCGACATCTGGAGTCAAATGGACTTGTCGAAAGAGCTAATGGCATTATAATGACAGGAATAATGAAGTTAATCTTCAACCAGTCCAGGGGAAGTGGCCAGACGAATTAATCAAAGTGGTGTGGAGCCACAACACAACAATGTCAAGGTCAACAGGTTTTACACCATTCAAATTGTTGTTTGGTGACGAAGCAATAACCCCAGAAGAAGCTAAAGCAGGATCAATAAGAACAGTGGCATCGCCAGAGGACGAAGCTGATTATTCTGTGGCAAAGGATGCTATAGAAGGGATCAGGCTTCAGGCTGTGGAGAATATCAATAAATATCAAACCGAAACAATAAAATGGCGTGACAGAAAAGTTCGGTTAAAAAATATTAAGCCAGGACACTTGGTACTTCGGAGAGTTGCCAACCCAGATACAGTAGGCAAACTACAGTTAAAGTGGGAAGGACCTTTTCTGGTAGTATCTTCATCAAGACCCGGTTCCTACAGGTTGAAAGATATGGACGGCAACGACATTCCTAGATCTTGGAATGCGGATGAGCTTCGGCGGTATTATGTGTAGCCTGATGTAATCTTTTTATTCTTTTCTATGGCACCCTTTTCCTTTCCAAAGGGGGAGAAAGGTTTTTAATGGGGCCATAGCATGTAATTTCTCTTTTTCTTATATCAGCTCTACAAGAGCAATATCCCCCGAAGATGTAAATGTAAAAACTGAGCATGCACCATCGAGTGCAAAGAGAAAAGGAAAAACAGGGAGAAACTCGAAAGACGTCCCTAAGGGGATGCAGAGCATGACGAAGCTACAAAAAGCCGTTCCTAAGGGAGCGCAGCGTAAGTTTTCTACTCAAAAGTCGTTCCTAAGGGAATGAAGAGCTTACAGCGAAAAGTCAACGCTGATTCCGCCGAAGTATAAGGCAAAGCGCGAAAAGTCAACGCGATACCGCCGAAAGTAAAAGGCGAAGAAGTTCAAAAGACGTTCCTAAGGGAATGCAGAACTTACAGCGAAAAGTCAGCGCTGATACACCGAAAAATAAATGGCAAAGATTTGTTATTCCTAAGGGAATAAGAGTTTTGATTGTGGTTTCGTATGTGTCTTTGAACATTCATTTGCACGATACATTACATCATACATTTGCATTCATAAACATTCACTTAGACATACATAGGATCATCGTCGTCATAACATACACACTTGCTTCGGCTATAAAAGAGAAGGCTTCGGAAAAAAGGAAAAAGAGGCAATTTTATGCTTCGCTGTGTACGAAAAGAAGGGAGGGTGTTTTTCGCCTTCGGCTCAAAAACATTAATTTCGTCCACACCAAAGCACTTTATACATTGACAGAAAGGTAAGATTATATTACAAGGTATGAATAAAGTCCACGAAGTGACATTAATTACATCATACTTTATACAAGTTATTACATAAGTTTTTTTGAGCTATTTCTACAAACTACTCGAGCTTCGTCACCATTCATGGAGCTTCGTCTTTTTACTCCGTAGCTTCAGCTTTGGCTTCGTCATCCTGTATGTAAGTATTATAAGCTAAATTCAAAATTCAAAGGAAAAGGTAAGCATAAGGTATGATTTTGTTACCGGCTTAAGGTGGCTTCGAGCTTCGTCACCAGCTTTGCTTCGTCCACACTTTGTCCATACTAATTTTATAAATCTATTCGCAATACTTCGGGCAAGGTTGGGAATATTATCTAAGTCTGCTGGTGACAAGCTAAAGTTGGGTCCATTGATAATCTTCCTGTGTTCATAGCCAGACTTCAGAAAGGCAACAGCTGTGCCCCGAGAAGCTACCAGGGCACAGAAGTCGCCATGTCCAGCTATAACTTCGTCAAGATCATTAATTTCACCTTCAATATGCTCGAAGGCACCAGGCAGGTCTTCAGCCGAAGGAGTAAACTTCTCACTGCTGGCTTCAACAAAATAGAACACCTGCTTCAGTCGTTGAATGCATCGATTGCTGAATTCCAGACATTTATTCTGAAGGCTTGTCAAAGATTCTTTCAGCTGTGAACTTTTTTGGACTTCGGCCTCAAGTTTTGCATCAAGCTTCAGCTTTTCTTGTTCGAAGTTTTTTCTGATTGAGAAAGAAGCTTCGAATTTAATTATGTTATTTTGGCTTCAGCATCCGCTAATAATCCTTCGGTTGTTTGAAGCTCGAAGTCTTTCTTCTCGATAGCAACTGATTGCTCTTTTATCTTGTTCTCTAAGTTCTCAATTATAACTTCATGCTTTTTATCCTCTAAGTTCTGTTGCATTTTTAAAGCCTTGCTCAACAGCATACTCTGTGAACAAATAACCTTCGTTAGAAAACATCTATGTTATTAAAAATAATAAAAGTTAGAGAAAAGTTGTTTACCTTGAAATTGGAATAAAATAGACTACCGACAATGTGTTGTTGTCGGTAGCGGCTGATGTCTGCTTCGAGCTTCGGGAAGCCGATACTCTTTGATAGAGTACCGATAACTTTTGCCCAGGTCTGATCTCGTATGCAGCCCAACCTTTCGTCATCAATGCCGCCGAAGAGAAGCGCTCCCGGCCGATACCCGCAAGATATAGCATATTCTTTTAGTTCTTCTTTTTCAGCTTTTGTCAGCTCTCGGCCAACTAAGTTTTGAAAATTAAAAGCTTCATCTTCCGAAGTCATTTCTTCCTTCTCAGGTTTTGTGGCTGTAGTCTCTTTGGTGACTGCGGCAGCTTCCTCTGCAGCAGCTTCTTCCGCGGCCATGTTTAGTAGCATTTTGTCTATATCAGCAACCATGCTTTCCAAATTAATATCTTCGGATTTGGCATCTTCGGCTCTGGCCTCTTCTGCGGCATCCTCCGAAGGTATAGCTTCAGTAGCTGGTATCTTCGGAGCTGAAGCTCCTGGTGGTGTTCCTTCGATGACTTCTGTCATAGTAACGATTCTTTGCCTCTTTGGCCTAGGTGCCTTCGTTTTTGCGGGCTTCTTTTCCTTCTGAAAAAGCTTCGTCAGATGCAGTCCCAGTGGACTTAGTTTGACAGGCAAAGTTTCAGTCGTTACCTTTAAGATTTCCTCTACTTTGGTAGCAGAGGATGTCGCAGAAGTCCTTTCTTTTTCATCAATTGATTTTTGCTTTGGAGTCGAAGCCTTTCTTTTCTTCGGAGCAACTGTTTTCGCCTCAGACTCTTGTTTTTTCTTCTTCGATTGATCTTCATCGTCCTTATTCAGAGCACTAGCTACTCTCTTCCTTTTTTGGCCTTCGGCACCCTTGTCCAGCCGCTTGTAGTCAGGATATTCAAAACCTATAGCATCCATCACTCGGTTTAGCCTTCGTTTCGGACGGGTGCCGAAGGCCGCAGTCATCAATTGGTCTTCTTTTTTTAGAATAATTTCCAAGTATTTCGTTGCACATTACTTCGATTGTATCGAGCCATTCTTGGCAAGGCACTTTGAAATGTCTCTTGAATTTGTAATGGTAGGGTAGCCGGATAAGTTCTCCTTCCTTCTTTTTTCCTTCAAGCTTTGGCATGGCCCACTCTTTCATAGTTGGAAAGACTTTGAAAGCCAAAAATTCCTGCACTAAGTCCCTAGTGCCAATGTGCTCTGCGATAACCCTAAATTCAGCCAACGCAATTTGGGTTGGACCCTCTGGTGTCATATTGCATGGGGGTCTGGTCTCTCCGAAGATCAACTCTAACGGACTCTGAACCAGCTTCTCTTTATCATCGTCAACTTTGACGTAGAACCATTCAGATTTCTAGCCAGCTGGCCAATTGCTTCGATAACTGATCACGGGAAATTTTGTAGTCTTGCGGTATGCAAAATTGTAGCAGCCGAAGTTTTCATGTAACCCATCTCCTCTAGCCTTAGTCTGATAATGCAGCTCGTGCACTCGGCAAAAACCTTCGGCAAATGGTTCCACCCCTTGGCTTCGGAGAGCCCAAATGATGAAGACATCCACACTACTGATACATCTATGCCAATACAAGTACCAATTTCTGGTCCCATTACTTCTGGTCCCATTACTCGCGCTCGTGCTCGTCAACTCAACCATCAGGTGATTACACTCTTGAGTGCATGTCCATCATATTTAGACCATGGAGACCCGTGCACTCTTATTTTGCTTAGGAACTAGGGAGAAGACCGAAAGGGAAAAGGATTTGAACATGCTGGATTCGGACTGCAGAAGAACACCAACTTGTGACGGTCACCACGGTCACATGCGGGCTCGGATTGGAATGTTCAAGCACAACATGCAAAGCTTAACAAGTCTACTTTCATATGGATCCGGAATTATAGTCATATCTGTTCTGAGGCCGCCGTAATCATTGTTTCCTTACCAAGACATTTCCTGCCTTTTTTGCCCATGGTGCTGCGTGACCTTATTTTGGCCCAATGGGTCGTGTATAGGGTTGCAGCACGACCCCAATACCCTTGTGGTCGTCGTCCCATGTTTATAAATGTGACGGAACCTCCCAAGTAATTAGGCCCACCTACAGTTGTCCTCGTCCAACGGACCTCATACAACCCTATAGGTGCCCCTAAACTACTTGACAAGCTCGGTATCTTTCCTTACCTTTCCAGGAACGTCTCACCCGTCTTGCAGACATTACAGAACATCGGAGGTAAAGAAATGCGGAAGCGATTACATAAGCTTACATTTGTTAAAAAGTAAGATCACGTTGTTTATTACAGACCAGGAATATATAACGAGTGCAGAGTATTATTATTACTCATACCAAGGGAGGTAAAAACTCCTCCCGACAGTTATCACACAAAAAGTCTTAATGGAGGATCCTTTCCTCCCGCACTTCACTCTTGCTTATCTTCATTAGGAACCACCTTGGTACAGAAGCAACAGAATTCTGCTGCTTCCTCACCTAAAAACAACAAAGGGATAAACCCTGAGTATGGAATTACTCAGCAAGTCTTACCCGACCAAGGAAAAGACTCTCAAGGGTATGCTGGATAAGTAGGAATCAAGGAGAGGCTTTAGCAAGAATCTACTTAGATACTTTTGCAGAAATAGCTTACTAAGGTAAGTCCTTACTTTCAATCTTTTAATGCCATGTTAGGTATTAATAGACTCTGTTTGCCTCTAGTCTAATTTCATCATTCCATCCGTACAACATCATTTTTATCCATACTGTTCACATCCTGACTCTAGGTTGCAGGGAAGTGACCAAGTCTTCATAACCGCGAAGGTACAGCGATCCGAATCGATTATACTCAGCTGAGGATCTCCAATCACACGACATATGTAGCACTTAACCCTTGCATATGTCAACCCGCCACCGGGGTTCTTAAGACCAGATCAGGTTCACGCAAACCGAGAGCACAGATACACCACCGTCCAGCCTCTTGCCACGGTGGGTACACGCTACTCCTGTCACCGCTCCACGCCCATTTCGTGTTATCTTATTCTGGCCTTAGTCTGCCCGAGGCAAGGCTTACCCATGACGAGGCATGTGACCAGTTAAAGGGTCCTCGATCAGCACGCTTACATACACGTTCAATCCTTAATCAACCTGGGTAGAACATCACCTGTTCCTACCCCAAGTCTCGATTTAAGTACTTCCATCCTTAGGATTGTTTCTGTTCCTTAGGATGAAAAGAGCATCACAGGGAACTTTGCAGTAAGATCCTACCACGCTCTTAATCAAAGTATTCTTGCAGGTAGAAGTTATCTTTCCTCAGGATAACCCCTGAGCTAGGCAGTATAGCAAAAGACAACCTCTATCCACAAGACCTAAGCAGGGCTAAGCATTTTTGTAAAACAATTTTGATACTTCACCAGAAGTATCCATAAAGGTGTGGATATCAAGGAAACCAATGCATCAAAAGGTTCCAAGCAATTCCTATGAACTTAATGCACATTTCACTTGACTTAAAGTGTGCGAAAAGTATTTAAAAACACAAGGAAAGGGGTTGCATGCACTGGGGCTTGCCTTTGTTAACAGGTGAGTCTGGCTCGGATCCGCAAATATCAAAGTAGAAGCAGTTGCCTGCTTGAGAATCCGAGGGTGGTGGTGTCCTTTCTTCGGTGACTTCTTCTTCTTATTCGTGTTCTAACATAACCATATATATGTATAAGAATGGATGCCATGGGATGCTCATGAGGGTGCAAAGATAATATAAACTTATTATCTAAGTCTTGAGTACAACTTTCCTTCACGGTACTCCGAGAACTTAGGGTTTCCGGAGTCAGTAAAGGAGTTCACAGGGCAGGGGGGTGTTTTGGGGTTTGGTGATCAAACAAGGTCCAAATCAACCCAAATTCTACCCAAGGCATCTAAATAATATGAGGAACTCATATAAAAATTTTGAGCATTTTTGGGATTACAACTTATCTTTTAAAAATCCAAAACCACTACTTTGAACTACTTTAAATGCCTTAAAATTCCTTATTTAATCTAAAAATTCACAAAATTATTTTTTTAAATTCTAGGGAAAATAAGAAACCTAGGAAAATTGGTTTCACAATTTTATCATTTTTCTACTGTTTTCTATAATTGTTTTAACTCTGGAGTAAAAAGAAAAAGAAAAGCTTATGAATAGTACTGAGCTGATTTCAGCCCAGTGGCCCAACTCAGAGGGAGAAAGCGCCCGCGCGCGCCCACGCCCTGGCAGCTTTGCAGAAAGGTGAAAGGGAAATGTGCCCTTGGGCCATTTCTAAGTATTTTGGTGATTGAGTGGCAACACATGTGCTTAATTGTGAATTTATGTACATGGATGAACAAGGTGCAAATCATGAAGTAAAGGTATGTTTCTAAGCCTTAGTACATTGGTTTTGTGTACTAATATATTTGTCTAAGTGTTAGAAACAGAAAGAAGAAGAAGAGAGAAGAGGAGAAAAGACTTGGCTGTGTGCTGCCAAGACCCAGCTCGGTCTGGAGCACCGGACTGTCCGGTGTGCACCGGACAGTGTCCGGTGCGCCAGGCTGGCTCGGAGCGAACTGGCCGCTCTCGGGAATTCGCCGACGGCGTACGGCTAAAATTCACCGGACTGTCCGGTGTGCACCGGACTGTCCGGTGAGCCAACGGTCGGCCGGGGCCAACGATCGGCCGCACAATCCGCGCGGGACACATGGCCGAGCCAACGGTCGGAAAACGGCACCGGACTGTCCGGTGTGCACCGGACATGTCCGGTGCGCCAACGGCTCCAGATCTGCCAACGGTCTGCAACGGTCGGAAGCGCTGTTTAAGGAAACAAATCGGGCACCGGACTGTCCGGTGCCCCCGACGACAGAAGGCAAGGATGGCCTTCCGGATTTGCTCTCAACGGCTCCTAGCTGCCTTGGGGCTATAAAAGGAGCCCCTAGGCGCATGGAGGAGACACACAAGCAACCTTTGAGCATTCTTGATCATCCACACTCAGTCTTTGCGCATTCGTTTGTCATTCTAAGTGATTCGAGCTCCGTTCTAGTGAGAACTTTGTGATACTCTTGTGAGCTCGAGTCTTGGCCGTGTGTGTGCACGTTTCGCTGTGGATTTGTGTGTGTCGCTTCCCTCCCTTACTCTGTGCTTTGTTGTGATCATATACTTGTAAGGGCAAGAGACTCCAATTTGTGGAGATTCCTTGCAAACGGGATAGTGAAAGGCAAAATAGAACACCGTGGTATTCAAGTGGGTCTTTGGACCGCTTGAGAGGGGTTGATTGCAACCCTCGTCCGTTGGGACGCCACAACGTGGAGTAGGCAAGCGTTGGTCTTGGCCGAACCACGGGATAAACCACTGTGTCACCTCTGTGCTTGATCTCTTGTGGTATTGTGTTTTGTTGAGACTTCTCTTTAGCCACTTGGCAATTATTGTGCTAACACTTAATAAGTTTTTGTGGCTTAAGTTTTAAGTTTTCACAGGATCACCTATTCACCCCCCCCCTCTAGGTGCTCTCAATTGGTATCAAAGCCGTTCTCTTCACAAAGGGACTAACCGCCCGAAGAGATGGATCCTAAGGGGAAGGGTATTGTGATCAATGACAAAGAGAAGGAATCCTTCGTCAACGAGCCGAAGGACGATAAGCCTACCGACTCCGGCTCGGGCCAAAGACGGAAGGAAGGGAAGAAAAAGAAGACAAGGCGCATCAAGGAGATCGTCTACTACGACAGCGACGAGTCTACTTCTTCCCAAAAGGACGACGACCACAACGACTACGAGAGAAGGAAACCGGTTAATTCGAACTTTTCTTTTGACTACTCTCGTATTCCGCAAAGTTCAAATTCACATTTGCTCTCCATTCCACTCGGCAAGCCCCCACACTTTGATGGAGAGGACTACGGATTTTGGAGCCACAAAATGCGTAGTCACCTATTCTCTCTCCATCCTAGTATTTGGGAGATTGTAGAGAGTGGAATGCACTTTGATAGTTCGGATAGTCCCATGTTCATTAATGAACAAATTCATAAGAATGCACAAGCTACTACTGTTCTTCTAGCTTCCTTGTGCAGGGATGAATACCATAAAGTAAGCGGCTTGGATAACGCCAAGCAGATCTGGGACACCCTCAAGATTTCTCATGAGGGGAACGACGTCACCTTGCTCACCAAGATGGAGTTGGTGGAGGGAGAGCTGGGACGGTTCGCAATGATAAGGGGCGAGGAGCCGACGCAAACATACAACCGGCTCAAGACTCTTATCAACAAGATAAGGAGCTACGGAAGCACGCGATGGACGGATCACGACGTCGTCCGCCTAATGCTCAGGTCATTTACCGTTCTTGATCCTCATTTGGTGAACAATATACGTGAAAATCCCAGGTACACCAAGATGTCGCCCGAAGAAGTTCTTGGGAAGTTCGTTAGCGGGCGAATGATGATCAAGGAGGCAAGGTATGTGGACGACGCCTTGAATGGTCCGATCAACGAGCCGCAACCCCTTGCTCTCAAGGCAACACGAAGCAAGGAGGCGCTACCTAGCAAGGTGGCACAGATTGAGGCGGCCGGACTCAATGATGAAGAGATGGCTCTCATCATCAAAAGATTCAAGACGGCGCTAAATGGTCGCAAGGGGCAGCCAAGCAAGACCAAGACAAAGGGGAAGCGCTCATGCTTCAAATGCGGTAAGCTTGGTCATTTTATCGCTAACTGTCCCGATAATGAAAGTGACCAGGAAAAGGGGAACAAAAGAGAAAAGAAGAAGCAATACAAGAAGGCAAAGGGCGAGGCACATCTAGGAAAGGAGTGGGACTCGGATTGCTCCTCCTCCGACTCCGACAATGAAGGACTCGCTGCCACTGCCTTCAACAAGTCTTCCCTCTTCCCCACCGAGCGTCTCACATGCCTTATGGCAAGGGAAAAGAAGGTGAGCACTCAAGACTCCACTTATGCTTCTTCTAGTGATAGTGAGACTAGTGATGATGATGACATAGATTATTCATGCTTGTTCAAGGGCTTAGATAGATCTAAGATAGATAAAATTAATGAGTTGATTGATGCTTTGAATGATAAGAATAGATTACTAGAAAAACAAGAGGATCTTTTATATGAGGAGCATGATAAATTTGTTAGTGCACAAAATTCTCTTGCTCTAGAAATTAAAAGAAATGAAGTGCTTTCTAGTGAATTATCTTCCTGTCATGAAACCATTGATACCTTAAGGAGTGTTAATAATGATTTAAGTGCTAAACTAGAAGTAGCTAGTAAATCAAATTCCTGTGTTGAGAATGTTACAATTTGCACTAGGTGTAAGGATTTTGATGTTAATGCCTGTAGTGAACACTTAGTTTCAATTTCCAAACTAAGTGATGAATTGGCTAGTCTTAATGCACAACTTAAGACTAGCAAAAGTGAATTTGACAAGTTAAAATTTGCAAGGGATGCCTATACAATTGGAAGACATCCCTCAATTAAGGATGGGCTTGGCTTCAAGAGGGAAGCCAAGAACTTAACAAGCCATAAGGCTCCCATCTTCGTCAAGGAGAAGGGGAAGGCCCCTATGGCTAGTAGTGCAAAAAAGAACCATGCCTTTATGTATAATGATAGGAGAAATGCTAGAAATGCTTATAATGATTTTGATTCACATGTTTATGATTCTCATGCCATGTTTGCTTCTAGTTCTTCTTATAAGCATGATAGAGATATGCGTAGGAGAAATGTTGTACATATGCCTAGGAGAAATATTGCTCATGTGCCTAGAAAGAATGTTATTCATGCTCCTAGGAAAGTAGTGAATGAACCTTCTATAATTTATTGTGCTTTAAACACTTCCTTTGCTATTTGTAGAAAGGATAGGAAAATAGTTGCTAGGAAGTTAGGGGCAAAATGCAAGGGAGACAGGACTTGCATTTGGGTCCCTAAGGATATTTGTGCTAACCTTGCAGGACCCAACATGAGTTGGGTACCTAAGACCCAAGCCTAAATTTGCCTTGCAGGTTTATGCATCAGGGGGTTCAAGCTGGATTATCGACAGCGGATGCACAAACCATATGACGGGGGAGAAGATGTTCACCTCCTACGTCAAAAATAAGGATTCCCAAGATTCAATTATATTCGGTGATGGGAATCAAGGCAAGGTAAAAGGGTTAGGTAAAATTGCAATTTCTAATGAGCACTCAATTTCAAATGTGTTTTTAGTTGAGTCTCTTGGTTACAATTTGCTATCTGTTAGCCAATTATGCAATATGGGGTACAACTGTTTATTTACAAATGTAGATGTGTCTGTCTTTAGAAGATGTGATGGTTCACTAGCTTTTAAGGGTGTACTAGACGGCAAGCTTTACTTAGTTGATTTTGCAAAAGATGAGGCCAGTCTAGATGCATGCTTAATGGCTAAGACTTGCATGGGCTGGCTGTGGCATCGCCGCTTAGCACATGTGGGGATGAAGAACCTCCACAAGCTTCTAAAGGGAGAACATGTGATAGGTCTAACCAATGTTTATTTCGAAAAAGATAGACCTTGTGCAGCTTGTCAAGCAGGTAAACAAGTGGGAGGAGCGCATCACAGCAAGAATGTGATGACCACGTCAAGACCTCTGGAGCTGCTGCATATGGACCTCTTCGGACCCGTCGCCTATCTGAGCATAGGAGGAAGTAAGTATGGTCTAGTTATTGTTGATGACTTTTCCCGCTTCACTTGGGTGTTCTTTTTGCAGGATAAGTCTGAAACCCAAGGGACCCTCAAGCGCTTCCTCAGGAGAGCTCAAAATGAGTTTGAGCTCAAGGTGAAGAAGATAAGGAGCGACAACGGGTCCGAGTTCAAGAATCTACAAGTGGAGGAGTTCCTTGAGGAGGAAGGGATCAAGCACGAGTTCTCCGCTCCCTACACACCTCAGCAAAACGGTGTGGTAGAGAGGAAGAACAGGACGCTAATCGACATGGCAAGGACGATGCTTGGAGAGTTCAAGACCCCCGAGTGCTTTTGGTCGGAAGCCGTGAACACGGCTTGCCACGCCATCAACAGGGTCTATCTTCATCGACTCCTCAAGAAGACTTCGTATGAGCTACTAACCGGTAACAAACCCAATGTATCGTACTTTCGTGTATTTGGGAGCAAGTGTTACATTCTAGTGAAGAAGGGTAGAAATTCTAAGTTTGCTCCCAAAGTTGTAGAAGGGTTTTTATTAGGTTATGATTCAAATACAAAGGCGTATAGGGTCTTCAACAAATCATCGGGTTTAGTTGAAGTCTCTAGCGATGTTGTATTTGATGAAACTAATGGCTCTCCAAGAGAGCAAGTTGTGGATTGTGATGATGTAGATGAAGAAGATGTTCCAACGGCCGCGATACGAACCATGGCGATTGGAGACGTTCGGCCACAGGAACAAGATGATCGAGATCAACCTTCTTCCTCAACAACGGTGCATCCCTCAACTCAAGACGATGAAAAGGTTCATCAAAAGGAGGCGTGTGATCAAGGGGGAGCACAAGATGATCAAGTGATGGAGGAAGAAGCGCAACCGGCACCTCCAACCCAAGTTCGAGCGATGATTCAAAGGGATCATCCCGTCGACCAAATTCTGGGTGACATTAGCAAGGGAGTAACTACTCGGTCTCGACTAGTTAATTTTTGTGAACATTACTCCTTTGTCTCTTCTATTGAGCCTTTCAGGGTAGAGGAGGCCTTGCTAGATCCGGACTGGGTGTTGGCCATGCAGGAGGAACTCAACAACTTCAAGCGCAATGAAGTTTGGACGCTGGTGCCTCGTCCCAAGCAAAATGTTGTGGGAACCAAGTGGGTGTTCCGCAACAAACAAGACGAGCACGGAGTGGTGACAAGGAACAAGGCTCGACTTGTGGCAAAAGGTTATGCCCAAGTCGCAGGTTTGGACTTTGAGGAGACTTTTGCTCCTGTGGCTAGGCTAGAGTCCATTCGTATCTTGCTAGCATATGCCGCTCACCATTCTTTCAGGTTGTACCAAATGGATGTGAAGAGCGCTTTCCTCAACGGGCCAATAAAGGAGGAGGTGTACGTGGAGCAACCCCCTGGCTTCGAGGATGAGCGGTACCCCGACCACATGTGTAAGCTCTCTAAGGCACTCTATGGACTTAAACAAGCCCCAAGAGCATGGTATGAATGCCTTAGAGATTTCTTAATTGCTAATGCTTTCAAGGTTGGGAAAGCCGATCCAACTCTTTTCACTAAGACTTGTGATGGTGATTTGTTTGTGTGCCAAATTTATGTCGATGACATAATATTTGGTTCTACTAATCAAAAGTCTTGTGAAGAGTTTAGCAGGGTGATGACGCAGAAATTCGAGATGTCGATGATGGGCGAGTTGAACTACTTCCTTGGGTTCCAAGTGAAGCAACTCAAGGACGGCACCTTCATCTCCCAAACGAAGTACACGCAAGATCTGCTAAAGCGGTTTGGGATGAAGGACGCCAAGCCCGCAAAGACGCCGATGGGAACCGACGGACACACCGACCTCAACAAAGGAGGTAAGTCCGTTGATCAAAAAGCATACCGGTCAATGATAGGTTCTCTGCTTTATTTATGTGCTAGTAGACCGGATATTATGCTTAGCGTATGCATGTGTGCTAGATTTCAATCCGATCCTAAGGAGTGTCACTTAGTGGCGGTGAAGCGAATTCTTAGATATTTAGTCGCTACGCCTTGCTTCGGGATCTGGTATCCAAAGGGGTCTAACTTTGACTTGATTGGGTACTCAGATTCCGACTATGCTGGATGTAAGGTCGATAGGAAGAGTACATCGGGGACGTGCCAATTCTTAGGAAGGTCCCTGGTGTCATGGAACTCTAAGAAACAAACCTCCGTTGCCCTATCCACCGCTGAGGCCGAGTACGTTGCCGCAGGACAGTGTTGTGCGCAGCTACTTTGGATGAGGCAAACCCTCAGGGACTTTGGCTACAATCTGAGCAAAGTCCCACTCCTATGTGATAATGAGAGTGCTATCCGAATAGCGGAAAATCCTGTTGAGCACAGCCGCACAAAGCACATTGACATCCGGCATCACTTTCTGAGAGACCACCAGCAAAAGGGAGATATCGAAGTGTTTTATGTTAGCACCGAGAACCAGCTAGCCGATATCTTTACCAAGCCTTTAGATGAGAAGACCTTTTGCAGGTTGCGTAGTGAGCTAAATGTCTTAGATTCGCGGAACTTGGATTGAATTGTAGCATACATGTATTCATGCTTTTGATCTTGTTCCGTTTTGCATTTTGTTGCTTATTATGGTGCTCAAGTTGTACAAACACTCCCTGGACCTCACAAGTCCGCTGCAAAGTGATGCATATGTTTAGGGGGAGATGTGTTACAACTTGATCCCTTGAGACTAACCATATGCTTGAGATTGTTTGATTTAGTCTCAAAGGAGAATTGAAAGGGAAAAGGTGGACTTGGATCATGCAAGACTTCCACTGCACTCCGATGAGAGGGTAACTTATTCCAAGTCCATCTCATGAACTCTTATTGCCATTTGCTCTACATTGAAGATTTTGGTGAGGCAATGGGGTTACAGGGCCAAAATTGATCCCGTTTTGGTGTTTGATGCCAAAGGGGGAGAAAATAAAGGCCAAAGCAATAAATGGATCAGCTACCACTTGAGAGATTTTGAAAATAGTAGAATAGAGTTTTTGGTTTGTTAAAACTCTTTTGTTGTCTCTTGTGTCTCTCTTATGGCTTCTTTTGGGAGAAGTAGTAATTATGGGAAAAAGGGGGAGTTTTTGAAATCTTTGATCAATCTCTTTTGAAATGACTCTCTTGGCTTTAACATGTGTGTTTGACTTAGAGATAGAGATTTGAGTTTGATTTGCAAAAACAAACCAAGTGGTGGCAAAAGATGATCCATATATGCCAAAATTGATTCAAAATAAATTCAAGTTTTATTTGAAGTGAGTTTGCACTTGTTCTAGCTGCCTTATGTTGTGTTGGCATAAATCACCAAAAAGGGGGAGATTGAAAGGGAAATGTGCCCTTGGGCCATTTCTAAGTATTTTGGTGATTGAGTGGCAACACATGTGCTTAATTGTGAATTTATGTACATGGATGAACAAGGTGCAAATCATGAAGTAAAGGTATGTTTCTAAGCCTTAGTACATTGGTTTTGTGTACTAATATATTTGTCTAAGTGTTAGAAACAGAAAGAAGAAGAAGAGAGAAGAGGAGAAAAGACTTGGCTGTGTGCTGCCAAGACCCAGCTCGGTCTGGAGCACCGGACTGTCCGGTGTGCACCGGACAGTGTCCGGTGTGCCAGGCTGGCTCGGAGCGAACTGGCCGCTCTCGGGAATTCGCCGACGGCGTACGGCTAAAATTCACCGGACTGTCCGGTGTGCACCGGACTGTCCGGTGAGCCAACGGTCGGAAGACGGCACCGGACTGTCCGGTGTGCACCGGACATGTCCGGTGCGCCAACGGCTCCAGATCTGCCAACGGTCTGCAACGGTCGGAAGCGCTGTTTAAGGAAACAAATCGGGCACCGGACTGTCCGGTGCCCCCGACGACAGAAGGCAAGGATGGCCTTCCGGATTTGCTCTCAACGGCTCCTAGCTGCCTTGGGGCTATAAAAGGAGCCCCTAGGCGCATGGAGGAGACACACAAGCAACCTTTGAGCATTCTTGATCATCCACACTCAGTCTTTGCGCATTCGTTTGTCATTCTAAGTGATTCGAGCTCCGTTCTAGTGAGAACTTTGTGATACTCTTGTGAGCTCGAGTCTTGGCCGTGTGTGTGCGCGTTTCGCTGTGGATTTGTGTGTGTCGCTTCCCTCCCTTACTCTGTGCTTTGTTGTGATCATATACTTGTAAGGGCAAGAGACTCCAATTTGTGGAGATTCCTTGCAAACGGGATAGTGAAAGGCAAAATAGAACACCGTGGTATTCAAGTGGGTCTTTGGACCGCTTGAGAGGGGTTGATTGCAACCCTCGTCCGTTGGGACGCCACAACGTGGAGTAGGCAAGCGTTGGTCTTGGCCGAACCACGGGATAAACCACTGTGTCACCTCTGTGCTTGATCTCTTGTGGTATTGTGTTTTGTTGAGACTTCTCTTTAGCCACTTGGCAATTATTGTGCTAACACTTAACAAGTTTTTGTGGCTTAAGTTTTAAGTTTTCACAGGATCACCTATTCACCCCCCCCCTCTAGGTGCTCTCAAAAGGGCCTCGGGGTTTTATCTATCAGGAGACAGGTTCTTCTACTATTTTGATGTGTCGCTGACAAATCACAGAAAGACCCTTCCCCTTCTATTTCTTCTCCGCGAATGCCCCTGACCACGGCGCGCACGTAGATCGTCCCGGACGTGGTCCGTACCGGCCATGGCCGGCGAAGACTGCTCAAGCCGATTACCGGGGAAGCTTTACCGACCTAAGACGGCCTCGGAACACCTACTAATTTAACACGAGCACCCCGAGAACAGCCGGTCCACGTGCACGGCGGGAACCGAGCACGGGAGTACATGTTCTCGGCAAACCACGGTCGTTCAGAGCAAACGGACGCCACCGTGAGCTTCGCAAGTATGCAAGAACACTAGGACGACGCAAGAATTGGACAATGCCTTACCAGAGTACGCTGGCCACGGGCGACTGTTTTGGTTGGTGCGGCGGACCGAATTGGGGGAAAGTGGCAATTCAACGTCTCTGGATGAAATTGGAGGCGGGCATTGAGGCTACACGGCCGCAAGAAACTATGCTTTCACCGTGCGCAAACGATTTGGGCAAAGGTGGAGAGGTCAGTGCGAATTTGACTCGATTTGGTTTACTGGTATGTGGGTGATGACTGGGCCTCATCGCGAACCATGGGCTATTTATAGCCGCGGAGGTCCAGCGATCACCGGACCAGCACCCCGTGAGTCACTACGATGAGGGCTAGTGCTAAGCACGTGGCGCGCGGCAGTAATCGGCCGACGGTGAGGTCTTATCCGATCGGTCGATGCGCAAGGGAGGTACGGCGAACCTAGCTACGGCAGAACCACGGTGATGGCACGGTGGCCGCCGATTAACCGGGGCCTGCCACCTCCCCGTTGAACGCCACGTTGCTAAAGCCTTTTACTGTGGCCGCCGACGACCTATCCCGACCGCCGTGGCATCCTTATCGTCGGCGTGATTTTTCTGAAGACTGTGAACAGTGCACCAGATTTAGTAAAAAGCTTATCTGATAGACCATCTTCAGATCCAAATAACTCCAATTTTCATATGGTACCAAGACTTAACATCTGCAGCAACATTGTAGAGCTACAAACCAGCTACATTTCATTTATAAGGATTGAACTCAGTCGAGCACTAAATCAGGGTTGAATCCTAGGCCAAAGATGGCTCTGTTACTCTGGAAGCCTGAAGTTCAGAGTTTAATCAGTCTGACAGCCAGACTTTAGGCTTAATTATCTCCAATATCTTCTTAACAACAATGCTCACACTCTTAACCAAAGTTGTTCACCTATAATTGGGCTATGATTTTGATGTGGTGACCTAGGGCAAATTCTCAATAATTTGGAAGGTACAATGCTCCAAAGTTGGCCCTCAACACTGAATTCCAGACTTAGCCTCTATAGTGCTTAAGAGGTGATTTTTGCAATTTGGTCCAAAACTTAGGGTTTGGCTTGCAAATTCACATATATGTGACCCCAATGACTTAAGATACTTATTTGACTTGGTTTTTGCACTTTAGCCCAAAAGTGGACTAATTTTGCACATAGGTCCCTAGGTTTTAGTTTTAGGGTTTTTCCAGGGTTCCAATTAAGGTTTCTGCTATTTCAGGGGTATAAATGTAATTCAACTTTGTTTTTGGGGATATTTTATGACTCTTCCCTAAAGCCTTTAGGTTTTCTCACCTTAGGTTATGTTTTACCCCTTTAATCTCTATTTAGGGTTAAGTCCCTCAACCAGGGTTCTATTTGCAAAAACACTTAAGCAATACAACTTGTTTGAAATTTTTACCTAGTGAATGCACTCTAGGTGTGTCAAACATATGCAATGTCAATGCTTATGATGCCATGCTCAAGTTTTAGTTACAGTAACACCAGGGGTGTTACAATAAACCCCCTAGCCGCCACCAAGAACAGCGGGTTTTGTTTAGATCAAGTTTAGCTCTTGCTACTTGCTTGTAAGCGCGCGTGCTGGTTCAGCCGCCCGTCTTCTTGTCTTCGGAACCCCACCATATTGGAGTTTGATTTTGAAACCTACATTTAGATCTGGTAATTCAGTACTTGTTCTACTTGTTCTTGCTAGTTCTTCGATTGCTTGTAGGACGAGTGCCCTAGTGGCCAGGGTGTCACGCTCCACAAGATCGTGACAGCCATAGGAGGTGGTGTATCGGTTGCTAAGGCGCAGCGTCTTTGGAAGGTTGTAGTCGGGCCGTGAACGTCGTCTCCTCCCCCAATCGAGTTATTCCACACCCTCTCATCGAAAGATCGGGCAATCACCCAACGGGTGCACATTAGTTGGTAATCAGAGCAAGGTTTATCGGTGAGAGATTTACTTTTCTTCGCTGTTTTCTTATCTCCTATAGTCCAGAAAAAGCCAAAAAAATAGTAGATTAGTTTTACCGCAATCCTATAAACCATTGAGCATTTACTAGTACTACTTAGCTAGGGCTTGTTGAGTTTTTGGTTGCATCGGTTGTGTCGAGTTGCTGGTCTTAGTTTATTCCTTTAGAGTTTTGAGTTCTACCACGTTTTGGTCACCACGAGATCCACCATCACCATAAACATCTCTGGTTCGTTTTTGCCACCACAGATACATCTCATGTCCGATTTGGAAGTTCAAATACAATCTGGAAAGCTTATTTTATCTTCTTTCCAACGGATCTGACCTTGTCTCAAAATTCATTCTGAGCGCTCCGCAATCATCGTAGAGATTTCTAGACTTTCTATATTAACAAGATTTGTTAAATCTGATTTAAAGGGGCTGTTAGCAATATCCTTATTGTTTGGGTTGTCGTAGTGAAAAAAAAGGGTTTAGGCCCCTGCAAAAAAAGAAGAAAAAAAAGAAAACAAAAGAAAAAAAGGAAAAGAAGAAGAAAGAAGGGGGCTGAATCTCTAAATCTGTTGTTTCTCTTTGTGTTGTGCTAGTTGTTCTTTTTCAGTGACTACCTTTGTGCCTAGGCTCACGTCTCTAGCATGGTTTAGCCTAGGACCAGCACAGTACCACCGTTGAACGATTATTCAGCTTGCTTTTGTAACTAACGTGGTACTAGTGTATTCCTTGCTTCAGCCCACCTACAACTCTACATATTTCGACTACAGTTTGACAGGTCGTGTTGCTGCGGCACCGATACACTTATTCCACGGTTGCAGACTTGTTGGTTGCTGACCCCTCCTGTTGTGCAAGGTAAGAATTGGTAAGAGCTTGTGTGACAGGTTGAGAGTGAGCGCCTTGCAGTAGCTACATCCTAATAGTTGTAGAGTTTTTATTCCTTCACGTTTTTTTCTTGTTGCCTCTGTTCGTCTAACCATGGCAGGATTGGAGGTTGATGATGCTTCTCGTAATATGCCACACTCTCCTCGCACCAAGGGTATCATACAACACTTTGTAAGGCTGGTGAAGACGCACACGGAAGGTCTTGATAATGACATGCAGGTGACAAATGAAAAGATGGGGCAATTGGAGGCCACACAGATCGACACAAACACCAAACTTGCAAATGCGGAAATGACAGTTGCTCATATTGACAAGAGCCTTGTCGCACTCTTGAGGCGATTTGATGAGATGCATGCTAATACCAATGGTGGGCGTGATGAGGGCGCCGAAGGTAACTGGGATGACTATGTTGCTGATACTGAACAAGATGACCAAGAAGCACCTAATCGCCGGCGACTACATACTAACCGTAGAGGTATGGGAGGTTTTCGCCGATGTGAGGTACATGGTAATGATGATGCTTTTAGTAAGGTTAAATTTAAAATACCTCCTTTTGATGGCAAATATGACCCTGATGCTTACATTACTTGGGAGATTGCGGTTGATCAAAAGTTTGCATGCCATGAATTTCCTGAGAATGCGCGGGTTAGAGCTGCTACTAGTGAGTTTACTGAATTTGCTTCTGTTTGGTGGATAGAACATGGTAAGAAGAATCCTAATAACATGCCACAAACTTGGGATGCGTTGAAACGGGTCATGCGGGCTAGATTTGTTCCTTCTTATTATGCACGTGATATGCTAAACAAGTTGCAACAATTAAGACAGTGTACTAAAAGTGTAGAAGAATATTATCAGGAATTACAAATGGGTATGCTGCGTTGTAACATAGAGGAGGGTGAGGAATCTGCTATGGCTAGATTTTTGGGCGGGTTAAATAGGGAAATTCAGGACATCCTTGCTTATAAAGATTATGCTAATGTAACCCGATTGTTTCATCTTGCTTGCAAAGCTGAAAGGGAAGTGCAGGGACGACGTGCTAGTGCAAGGTCTAATGTTTCTGCAGGAAAATCTACACCATGGCAACAGCGCACGACTACATCCATGACCGGCCGTACAGCAGCACCAACTCCCTCACCAAGTCGACCAGCACCACCGCCTTCCTCCGGCGACAAACCACGTGCATCTTCCACAAATTCAGCAACCAAATCTGCCCAGAAACCAGCAGGTAGTGCCTCTTCAGTAGCCTCCACGGGTAGAACAAGAGATGTTCTGTGTTATCGATGCAAGGGCTATGGACACGTGCAGCGTGATTGTCCTAATCAGCGTGTTTTGGTGGTAAAAGATGATGGTGGGTATTCCTCTGCTAGTGATTTGGATGAAGCTACACTTGCTTTGCTTGCGGCTGATGATGCAGGCACTAAGGAACCACCCGAAGAAGGTGCAGATGATGCAGAGCATTATGAGAGCCTCATTGTACAGCGTGTGCTTAGTGCACAAATGGAGAAGGCAGAGCAGAATCAGCGACATACGTTGTTTCAAACAAAGTGTGTCATTAAGGAGCGTTCATGTCGTTTGATCATTGATGGAGGTAGCTGCAACAACTTGGCTAGCAGCGACATGGTGGAGAAGCTTGTACTTACGACCAAATCGCACCCGCATCCATATCACATTCAATGGCTTAACAATAGTGGTAAGGTCAAGGTAACCAAGCTGGTACGAATTAATTTTGCTATTGGTTCATATCGTGATGTTGTTGAATGTGATGTTGTGCCTATGGATGCTTGTAATATTCTGCTAGGTAGACCATGGCAATTTGATTCAGATTGTATGCATCATGGTAGATCAAATCAATATTCTCTCATACACCATGATAAGAAAATTATTTTGCTTCCCATGTCCCCTGAGGCTATTGTGCGTGATGATGTTGCTAAAGCTACCAAAGCTAAAACTGAGAACAACAAGAATATTAAAGCTGTTGGTAATAACAAAGATGGGATAAAATTGAAAGGACATTGCTTGCTTGCGACAAAAACTGATGTTAATAAATTATTTGCTTCCACTTCTGTTGCCTACGCCTTGGTATGCAAGGATGCTTTGATTTCAATTCAAGATATGTAGCATTCTTTGCCTCCTGTTGTTACTAACATTTTGCAGGAGTATTCTGATGTATTTCCAAGTGAGATACCAGAGGGGCTGCCACCTATACGAGGGATTGAGCACCAAATTGATCTTATTCCTGGTGCATCTTTGCCAAATCGTGCTCCATATAGGACAAATCCGGAGGAAACAAAAGAAATTCAGCGACAAGTTCAAGAACTACTCGACAAAGGTTACGTGCGTGAGTCTCTTAGTCCGTGTGCTGTTCCGTTATTTTAGTGCCTAAAAAAGATGGAACATGGCGTATGTGTGTTGATTGTAGGGCTATTAATAATATCACGATACGGTATCGACACCCTATTCCACGTTTAGATGATATGCTTGATGAATTAAGTGGTGCCATCGTCTTTTCTAAAGTTGATTTGCGTAGTGGGTACCACCAGATTCGTATGAAATTGGGAGATGAATGGAAAACTGCTTTCAAAACTAAGTTCGGATTGTATGAGTGGTTAGTCATGCCTTTTGGGTTAACTAATGCACCTAGCACTTTCATGAGATTAATGAACGAGGTTTTGCGTGCCTTCATTGGAAAATTTGTGGTAGTATACTTTGATGACATATTGATCTACAGCAAATCTATGGATGAACATGTTGATCACATGCGTGCTGTTTTTAATGCTTTACGAGATGCACGTTTATTTGGTAACCTTGAGAAGTGCACATTTTGCACCGATCGAGTTTCGTTTCTTGGTTATGTTGTGACTCCACAGGGAATTGAGGTTGATCAAGCCAAGGTAGAAGCGATACATGGATGGCCTATGCCAAAGACTATCACACAGGTGCGGAGTTTCCTAGGACTTGCCGGCTTCTATCGCCGTTTTGTGAAGGACTTTAGCACCATTGCTGCACCTTTGAATGAGCTTACGAAGAAGGGAGTGCATTTTAGTTGGGGCAAAGTACAAGAGCACTCTTTCAACATGCTGAAAGATAAGTTGACACATGCACCTCTCCTCCAACTTCCTGATTTTAATAAGACTTTTGAGCTTGAATGTGATGCTAGTGGAATTGGATTGGGTGGTGTTTTGTTACAAGAAGGCAAACCTGTTGCATATTTTAGTGAAAAATTGAGTGGGTCTGTTCTAAATTATTCTACTTATGATAAGGAACTATATGCTCTTGTGCGAACATTAGAAACATGGCAGCATTATTTGTGGCCCAAAGAGTTTGTTATTCATTCTGATCATGAATCTTTGAAACATATTCGTAGTCAAGGAAAACTGAACCGTAGACATGCTAAGTGGGTTGAATTTATCAAATCGTTTCCTTATGTTATTAAGCACAAGAAAGGAAAAGAGAATATCATTGCTGACGCTTTGTCTAGGAGATATACTTTGCTGAATCAACTTGACTACAAAATCTTTGGATTAGAGACGATTAAAGACCAATATGTTCATGATGCTGATTTTAAAGATGTGTTGCTACATTGTAAAGATGGGAAAGGATGGAACAAATATATCGTTAGTGATGGGTTTGTGTTTAGAGCTAACAAGCTATGCATTCCAGCTAGCTCCGTTCGTTTGTTGTTGTTACATGAAGCACATGGAGGTGGCTTAATGGGAGATTTTGGAGCAAAGAAAACGGAGAACATACTTGCTGGTCATTTCTTTTGGCCCAAGATGAGAAGAGATGTGGTGAGATTGGTTGCTCGTTGCACGACATGTCAAAAGGCGAAGTCATGGTTAAATCCACACGGTTTGTATTTGCCTCTACCCGTTCCTAGTGCTCCTTGGGAAGATATTTCTATGGATTTTGTGCTGGGATTGCCTAGGACTAGGAAGGGACGTGATAGTGTGTTTGTTGTTGTTGATAGATTTTCTAAGATGGCACATTTCATACCATGTCATAAAACTGACGATGCTACTCATATTGCTGATTTGTTCTTTCGTGAAATTGTTCGCTTGCATGGTGTGCCCAACACAATAGTTTCTGATCGTGATGCTAAATTTCTTAGTCATTTTTGGAGGACTTTGTGGGCAAAATTGGGGACTAAGCTTTTATTTTCTACTACATGTCATCCTCAAACTGATGGTCAAACTGAAGTTGTGAATAGAACTTTGTCTACTATGTTAAGGGCGGTTCTAAAGAAGAATATTAAGATGTGGGAGGATTGTTTGCCTCATGTTGAATTTGCTTATAATCGATCATTGCATTCTACTACAAAGATGTGCCCATTTCAGATTGTATATGGTTTGTTGCCTCGTGCTCCTATTGATTTAATGCCTTTGCTATCTTCTGAAAAACTAAATTTTGATGCTACTAGGCATGCTGAATTGATGTTAAAACTGCATGAAACTACTAAAGAAAACATAGAGCGTATGAATGCTAGATATAAGTTTGCTAGTGATAAAGGTAGAAAGGAAATAAATTTTGAACCTGGAGATTTAGTTTGGTTGCATTTGAGAAAGGAAAGGTTTCCTGAATTGCGAAAATCTAAATTGTTGCCTCGAGCCGATGGACCGTTTAAAGTGCTAGAGAAAATTAACGACAATGCATATAGGCTAGATCTGCCTGCATACTTTGGGGTTAGCCCCACATTTAACATTGCAGATTTAAAGCCCTACTTGGGAGAGGACGTTGAGCTTGAGTCGAGGATGACTCAAATGCAAGAAGGGGAGAATGATGAAGACATCCACACTACTGATACATCTATGCCAATACAAGTACCAATTTCTGGTCCCATTACTTCTGGTCCCATTACTCGCGCTCGTGCTCGTCAACTCAACCATCAGGTGATTACACTCTTGAGTGCATGTCCATCATATTTAGACCATGGAGACCCGTGCACTCTTGTTTTGCTTAGGAACCAGGGAGAAGACCGAAAGGGAAAAGGATTTGAACATGCTGGATTCGGACTGCAGAAGAACACCAACTTGTGACGGTCACCACGGTCACATGCGGGCTCGGATTGGAATGTTCAAGCACAACATGCAAAGCTTATCAAGTCTACTTTCATATGGATCCGGAATTATAGTCATATCTGTTCTGAGGCCGCCGTAATCATTGTTTCCTTACCGAGACATTTCCTGCCTTTTCTGCCCATGGTGCTGCGTGACCTTATTTTGGCCCAATGGGTCGTGTATCAAGTTGGGTCCATTAGGGACGCATCCTAGGGTTGCAGCACGACCCCAATACCCTTGTGGTCATCCTCCCATGTTTATAAACCCCCTAGCTGTGGCGGAACCGCCCGAATTATTCCAACTTAAGTGCCTAAGTCCCGCCTTAGAGGCTAGACCACACTTAAATAGGAATAAACCGTCAGTCCCTTGGATCTAGTCCGATAAAGCCACTTAACCAGGATCGAATACCACTAGCTCACACGAAGGTGAGGCACAGAGAAATACAATAAAACATAATACCACAGATTTAATAAATATCATTAGTGATTACATTATCGGAGTTTCAGAAATAATAACCATAAATTTTAATGCAGCGGAAATGACTAACGGAGAAAACCGAGTAACATGGCGAAGCCTGGCCACGCTACTCCTCCTGGTCCTCTCCTGCGGAAGCAATAACCCACTTGACCGTCTGTCCCGGTGGCAGGGACGAAAGCCAAGTCACACCATCAACCAAACATCCTAAGAAGTACCTGCAAAAATTATGCCACAAGCAAGGCTGAGTATACTAATACTCAGCTAGACTTACCCGGTGTGAGGAGTCTACTCCTCTACCTCTAGACATGCAGCTGTTTGGCTGTGGGGTTTGGTTGCCAAAAGCACTAGCTGAGTTTCTAAATCAAGATTTTAACTTTGTCAAAGTTAAGTGTGACTCTCTTAAGGCTAAAAGTGTACTATCTACTCATACATAGTAGCAAGCATTTTTAGCAATCAATATCTTGTATCATCTCAACACAGTTCCACTTGTTACTCAATGTAGCAGCATGGATCAAGCAGTCTCATTAGCTGCGAGAAGCAGACGATTCGAATCGAGTTTTTATCCTTGCAAGGTAAACCTAAACACACGACATGTAGGGGCACTCTGTCCCCACACATATCAACCGTCCCCATCGATTCCCCGTCAGCAGATCAGGGCTCACCGCCTTGGCGTACAATGCCTCACTGACCCCGACTGGCCGTCGTGCAGTGACCGCACTTGTACCCACCATAACCGGAATGGGAGACTACGTCTCAGGTCGCGTGAGGGGTAAAGTCCACTGCCAGGTTCACTCAGGTACTAGGCTTACCGATTTACCATATTTCTCGGCATGTGCTTAGTACGTTCAAACGCTTGACTCACGGTACCACACCTTAATCCTTATTCAAATTTTTATCCCGTGAACAACCAATCCCCATGGATTGTTGCCCACAAACCAACATCAATATGATAAGAAAGTGGATACAGCCAATTCCTGACCTCGCGCGAGTGCTAGAAAAATCACTCGACTTCTACCGAGATCCTAATTAATAAAGCAGCTACTCGACTTAGCATACTAGTGTTCATCTCAATGGGATTCCTGAGATCATGCAACTAGGGTTTCAGTCAACTCCTACACTTAAGTGCACAATACAAGCCTACAAACATTAAGTGTAGTAAAATATCATATAGAACAGGTTATGCATAAAACCGGGGCTTGCCTTTATTTTAACACTTAGATAGTGTTTTGCTGGGGGAGGTACTCGCTTGGCGAGCATCTACTGGTCATGTCCACCATTCCTCCGGTCGTCCACCGACTGCATCTTGTGGTTGGCACCACATCACTTGCACGATCGTCCTCTCTCGATCCTAAATGAGATGCAAAATGCATATGTATGAATATAATGAAAAGTTATTATAAGATATACAATTACACGGTAGCGACCCAACACTAAATTGTAAGACACCGCAACAACCACGTGTTAGAATGAGATATCTACACTTCATCGAGCGTACAACATCAACACCACCGGAAGGACGACGATTAATACCTATAATTAACCAACGCAACACGACATCACAAGTGCAAGCATTTATTTAATTGTTATGACTTTTCGTTAGTTCTTATATGAATCACACAAAAGCATCCCAACACAAGTTTAATAGAGGACCTATGCATCAATGTCGATAGACTCCTATATCACAATCAACTACAGCAAGAAACATACAAAACATGACACACGTGCATTATTAAGCTTGGTCATGGCAAGTCTACATTACTTAAGCGCAAACCACACAGTCTTAGCGACAAGGGGGAACTAAACAATCAAAAGCGCACTAGCAGAATTTTTGGACAGCAATACAACAGTCACTTGTTTTAATCATAACTTTTCAAATATTAATCCAAAGATAGCAAACTAAGACTTTCTGGAAAGATTTAAAAGTGAACTACAACTTTGGTATTTTGACCTCAACATGATTCAACACTTAGCAAGGTCAAAAAGTGCAATCACAGCAGCTCTGTCCAGATTTGGACAGATTCAGACTTGCAACCTCAAAAATTCACAACTGAAGATTCAGACATCCAAACAAATTGATCCTAGACTTTCTGGAAAGCTAATTAAATGTTCTACAAATTATTTATAAACCTCCTAAGGTGATTCAATATTTAACTAAGGATAAACATCGCTAAAAGACTTTGCTGTCCAGAACTGGACAGATTCAGTCTTCATATTTGAAACATTCATAACTTAAGCTTCAGACCACCAAAAATAGTGATCCAAGACTTTTTGGAAAGCTCAGCAAAAGCACTACATAACTTTTATAATCACAAGAAGTGATTCCATGTTTAATCAAACCAAACATTACAGTTTTTAAAATATGTTCTGACAGTGGACAGAACACAGCAAGCAGTTTGTAAAATTCATAACTCTTAAACTATCAGGCCTGGGGTTATGAAATTTTAACACAAGAAAGATAAGAAAAACACCTACAACTTTCTTATAATGACCATGAACAGATTGTAACATTAACTTAAACAAACAGTGCAGTTTCTGAAATCTGTACAGAATTTGGACAGATTCAGTTACTGAATTTGTAAAAAGCATAACTCCTAAACTGTCAGGTCTGTGGCTGTCAAATTTTAACACCAGCAAGATAATAAAGTTGTCCACAACTTTCTTGTGACCACCAATCACTGATTTCAACATTAACTTAAGCAACCATTGCAATTTCTGAAATCTGTTCAGAAATTCGACATATTCAGGTGCTGGGCTTGTGAAAAGCGCAACTCCTAAACGATCAGGTTTATGGCTGCCAAATTTTTGTACAAGCAAGATAATCATGTTATCTACAACTTTTCTATAGCATATATCTACAGAAAACACAATTTAGTTCATCAAACATACAGCACAACTAAAACAGTGCGTGCAGTCCAAAACAGCAATCATTAAATTTCAGCTCCTATATAATTCACGAATCGCCGCGTTCGAGCGACTTGAATTACTCTAACGCTTTACTATTTGTTAGAGTTAACATAACCAAGTGCGAACTAACAAGTGGACTTACTAGTTTTTATCCGTGTCATTAGTGCACTAAAATTACCACATAAATTCAACCAACACATTCACCACGTAAACAACATGATCACACATGACCTCGACTTAACCGCAGAGGAAGCGATGACTACTTCGGCATGTCACCACATCTCTACAGGCCAAATCAATATTAACCACATCGATCGAGTCTTATATCACGCAATACTTATAATCTATTATCTCAAATACAACCATATCCTGGCATGTACTTGGGACACTTCGGTTCAACTTACGCAATCACTACTACAACGCGCTTCGGCACACACGTTTGATAACACATCTTTCTAAATTAATCTATCTCATCTTCCAAACACTAAATATATGTCACGTAATTTACGCTTTTCACCTAATTTAACCTACACCAATGATGAATACATAAATATAATTATCCTAGACTGACTCACTAGCCGAGTGCGGGAGACACCAAGCATGCTTTAGGATTTACCAAATTTTTGCCGCACTAACACATTAATCTACGATGAAGCATGTTAGCAATTCATTAACATATTCGCGACCAATCCTTACGACACACCAAGGAACTATCGCAGCCACCTATCTATCCAATCCAACAACAAAATAACCTCGGCTCACCCACGCACCTACGGGTCCCTAAAATACGCACAAGGCATCAACCACACAAGTGACTCCCACCGGATTGCTCATACTCCTCATTCGCATCGACTAACACAATCATCGATCACATGCATAAAACAATTACACTTTTCACCTAGACGCCTATCGATACATCTCCCAAAACATAATCCATATGTATAACTTAGTCTTCGCATCAAACAACACACCATATATTTTCCTATCAAAATATAAAAACATCGGAGTTCTTTTCTACTTCTTTTCCTTTCACCACCAAATTCAATCCATACCAATACAATTCTTAAACATGCACCACATCGACCAACATCATTAGACAACTACGAATCATGCACATCCAACAACACATCGCATAAATTCTTATCGAAACATAAAAACGTTCGAGTTCTTCTCTACTTTTTCTTTTGCCACGAACTTCAATCCATACCAATACATTTTCTTACACATATACACACATGCACACATCGACCAAAGCTTAAATAGATTAATCCACAAAATTCCAAGTGAACAACCTGGACGAATCGAGGCTAGTCACATGGGATGTCCACAAGGCTTGTCGTTTCGTCGAACGGGCAAGGCGCGAAGTGCGGCGTCGACCACTAGCTGCGATAACACAAAATTTTGTTGACGACCGTTCATCGAACATTACAAACATCGGATAAATAAACAGCTAGGACAGCGGGGGGGGGGGGGGGTTCTCACCGAGGGTCCACGGCATCGCGGACGGGGCCGCGCAAGACAAGCTGCTTGGTTAGGCATTTTATCGAACGCCCAAGGAACGTTGATGGTGCCAGGCGCAGCAAGGAAAGTTCGACGACGACGTCGAGACTACAGCCGCGAGGGGAAAGGCAGGAGGCCCTGCGACAGCAGCTGGACATTTCATCGAATAGCCGGCATGCTCCACGGAGAGTAGCGAGGAGGGGTTGGAGATAGGAGCAGGGGCGCTGGTCTGCAATAGAGGGGCGGCGAGCTAGAGGGGGTGCCATGGCTGCAACAGAGGGCGTCGGCCAGAGGAAACTGCTCCCTGTGCCTGCACCTAGGGAGGAGCAGAGAGGGAGAAGATGAACAAGCGCTGGCTGCGAGATGCGGCGCCCTGGGGGAGAGGAGAAGCTGCTGCATCGCCATGGACATGGACCTCGCCGAGGTCGGCCCAAGGGGCTACAACGCGCAGGGGAGAAAGGCTCCCTGCTGCAGACGCCATGGAGGATGGGGGCGCCATGAATGGAGCTTGGTTGGGTAGGGGTGCCGAACCTAGGGTAGAGGAGGCCGGCGTTGAGGAGGTGAGCGGCTGCTCCCTAGAATCTTCTGTGCGCTGGGCGGAGAGGGTCACGGCAATGGAGAGCAGCGGCGAGGGGGCGCCAGGGAGGTGGGGCTGCTGCTTGCTCGCCGACCAGAGGTAGAAGAAAGGCTCGCGCCCATGGAGCAGGGAGGGAGATGGAAGTCGCTGCTCGCCTACAGGGGGCACGCTGGAGAGGTGGCGACCAGGGGGAGCTCGCCTGGGCGCCTGCCATGGAGGAGTTGCAGCTGCCGTGGAAAAAAAACAGAGAGGAGGACTGCGTAGGGGAGAAGAAGGTTGCTGGTGGCGGCTGGGAAAAGAATAGGGGTGGGAGTGGAAAATGACCAAGTGAGCACCCCTATTTATAGAAGAAGCCCTAGGGTTAGGGTTTCTTAGTGGGCCTAATGGGCTGGGTTTTAAATGGGCTTGGCCCAAAACGTGTAATTTGGGCTGCGCTAAATATTTTCCGGAAAAATTCTCGTGCGGATTTCGTCGGTACGCAAAACAGAGTGAACGAGAGTTCGGACGATCGGGCGAATGAGCGATTAATTTCAGCCGAGAGTCTGATTTGGATTCTCTCGAAAATAATTTCCCTATGCGTGATTCGAAAATAAAATGCCTCGGGATACGACCAGCTTTCGGATTTTTAGCCGGAGAAATCGGATCGTGACATTTTAAAATTGTTGTCGATACGGGGTTTTGAATTTGGTTCGGACATGAGATATTTGGCCGAGTCGGGTAAATTTGATTAGAGGATGACATATCGGGTATTCCGTCTGAGAGTACGGACTCGGATTAATTTTTTTGGACATAGATCGAACATCGATAAATCGGAGTCGGACACAGCTCGATTAGCAGCTGTCGAGCGTGTGATTAAATGAGCTTTAGACGAGTTTGATAAATTGAGAATGATAACCGAGTGCGCATTCGTGCCGAGAAACAAAAGTTTTAACAGGCTCCAAATTTGGCCTTCTGTGAGACTGATTAACTTCGAATTTGGTGAGATGTGAATGAGAAATTTGGATAATCAGACACATACTTGAGCGAGAAAATAGAAATTTTCACTGAGCATCCGAGATTAGGATAATTCTTTCGACATAACCCGAAATAGACACCTGGGGTGTCACACTAGCCGCCACCAAGAACAGCGGGTTTTGTTTAGATCAAATTTAGCTCTCGCTACTTGCTTGTAAGCGCGCGTGCTGGTTCAGCCGCCTGTCTTCTTGTCTTCGGAACCCCACCATATTGGAGTTTGATTTTGAAACCTACATTTAGATCTGGTAATTCAGTACTTGCTCTAGTTGTTCTTGCTAGTTCTTCGATTGCTTGCAGGACGAGTGCCCTAGTGGCCAGGGTGTCACGCTCCACAAGATCGTGATAGCCATAGGAGGTGGTGTATCGGTTGCTAAGGCGTAGCGTCTTTGGAAGGTTGTAGTCGGGCCGTGAACATCGTCTCCTCCCCCAATCGAGTTATTCCACACCCTCTCATCGAAAGATCGGGCAATCACCCAACGGGTGCACATCACCAAATGTAAACGCTAAGCCTAATGATAGCTAAGCCTAATGTTAGCTGATGAAAGTAGATCCCAAACTTCTTCAGCACATCAGCAATCATCTTATTCAAAGGGAATCTCAAACCAGCTTTGAAGAAACTTTTAAAAACTACTACTTCATCTTTTCCTGGCTTCGGAGTAGTTTCCTCCCCACTAAAGCGAACCAGCTCTTTATTTTCTTCATTAAAATTGCCCAATTTCAACATCTTAGGTAGGTCACCTTCGGAGATGGTGGATTTTCTGAAATCCAGATGGCTGGGTTTGCTTGGCACCGCGCTGCTATAATCATCTTCAGACCCGGTTTCCTCAACATCAGCTTGCTCTGCTTCAGCGGCAGGGATGTCCTTCGATGTTACCAGCCCAGACCGCTTCATTGCTTCGGAAATCGGAACAGTCTCAGTAGCTTCGGTCTCACCTCCCTCACGATCAACCCTAGCAGTGGAGCGAACACTGGCCATTTGATTATGACTTTCTTGAAATTTTTGTTGTTGACTTTTTTGATTTTCCCGAAGCTCTTCCTCTTGTGACGAAGCAGAATCAAAAGCGAAGTTTCGTCTGAGCACGATGATTAAGCTTCGGCTATGACTAAAATTTTGGCAGCAAAACAGTGCAATAAAATGAATGTTGTGGTAACTTTACACCTACCCATCTGTTTATATAGTGTCGCAGGTGGAAAGGTGAATCGTCAAGGTCTCCTGCACCGAACAAACAGTCACCCGCACTCACTGAACGGTGGGCCACAGGGTCCAAGAAGGTGAATCGCTGGGGCGCGCGTAACTGCTGCAAGATGGGGCCACCGCACGCGCGATGATTATTTTAATCGTTTCTCACCAACGAGCTTAGGGAAGGTGTTTTTCGGATCTTCGGCGTCCCGAAGCCTAGAAGATTTTTTCACGGATCAAGCTCGTTACAAAAAACGATCTAGCACCGCGAAGGGGCTACTGTTGGGGGTATGCTTCGTAGCCGAAGATCCTAAAGAAAGAGAACACCTTCGGAAGATCCTCTCAGGAGCAAGCGTCGAAGCTATTACCTATAGAGCTTCGGCATAATGACAGATCTCAAGACGAAGGGTCAAACCGACTTAAAGATGGATTGACTTAAAGACCCGTGATGTTTTGTGTCATTATTGTAGTCAATTGTAAAGGACATAAATGTAATTTTACACAGGCTGCACCCTGTGCCTATAAATAGGTGAACAGTACCCCGGCACTGTTCACGCAATCCTGTAATTGCTAACGCATTATGCTGGGATTATTTTCTGTCAGAGGAGAAGGTATAAACGTACCTAAATATTATGTTTCGACATTTAAGTTAATATTATGAAATATATGAATAATGTAATTTGTTTTTCATATAATGTTTAATATTTAATATTTTGTTTCGTATTAATGAATGTTTAACCACGAAGGTATGACCTTCGTGGTATTTTGTCCGTGGCCTTCGTTCGAAGTTCATTAAATCCATGGGGATATAACGCTTCAGCGAACGAAGGACATTATTATTTAACATTTTCTATGTTGCCTTGTTCTTAATTCATAGCATTTGAGAACAAGTCCCCAACAAGGGCTTCTCCATCACTTCCTTGGCATCACCGTCGAGCGTCGGCCCCAAGGTCTCTTCCTGCACCAGCGCTAGTACTCCATCGACATTCTAGAGTGGGCTGGCATGTTCGCAAGCCCTGCTCCATGCCTGTAGACACTCAGGCGAAGCTCTCTGAGGACGACGGGCCCCTGGTCATCGACACGACGTCTTACCGGAGCCTGACCGGCACGCTTTAGTACCTCACCTTCTCCCGACCCGACATCGCCTACGCCGTCCAATAGGTGTCCCTCCACATGAACACCCCACGGGAGCCCCATCTCACCGCTCTCAAGCGGATCCTATGCTACCTCCGAGGCTCCCTCGACTACGGTGTGCTCCTTCGACCATCCCCGACATCGGAGCTCGTGGTCTACATCGACGCAGACTGGGTTGGCTTCCCCGACACACGTCGATCCACTTCCCGTTATGCTGTATTCCTGGGTGCCAACCTCGTCTCCTACGCAACCAAGCGACAGCCCATCGTCTCCCGCTCCAGCGTAGAGGATGAGTACCGCGCTGTGGCCAACGACGTGGCGGAGGCCTCCTGGATGCGCCAACTCCTCCACGAGCTCCACAGCCCCCTCCAGTGTCACACCCGTTCAGGGGTCTAAAACCCGGGCGCGAAATAACCACCAGGTGTGCTGGGACTAAGTCTCACACATATGATGAATAGTGGTACAGAAACGAATGTCGCATCTTTACTATATAATAGGAGTTCTATACACAATAAATAAATAATTACATCATACGGAGACAACGATCTAGCAACCCAAAGTTGATTAGAAGACGACGGTCTAGACCTCTCACGAACTTGTCACACCATCCTCCATGCGCCTCATCCTGCGGTACCTGTTCTTGACCTGTGGGGGGTGTGAGATAGCAAGAGTGAGCTCACATACGTTCATCACTCAATAAGTTGTGGGGAATAATGTGCATGAACTCGTCAAAGGTGGGAGCTCATGTGAAGTGTAAGGCTTACCAAAAAGGATGGTTGAAGCTGAGCATTGCTTTTAAAGTTGGTTAAAATTTTATTAGCAATTACTAAGTATAAGTAGATACCAACCCAATTAAGTAGTAGAACAAAAGTGATAACAACACCCGCAATGCAATGCATATGACAAATTGAATTTAGTTCCATAAATTAATCATGTGAGGGTCCGAGCTGCTCATGACCGTGAGCACAGCTAGTATACCAGTTTTACACTCTGCAGAGGTTGCACATCTTTACCCACAAGTCATGTTACCCATCTGCCAAGGGATCGTGACTTCCCATACACCTCTATCGAGGAGGCGAGGCAGGGTAACACTACAAGGCCTTTACAAAGTTCCACTAGCTTCAGAAAACCCGCTACAGTTTCTAGGAAGCTTCAATGCAGGGACCCCTCGCCTGACCGCCATCGCAGCAAAATCAACCCAAGGGCCTCCCTACACTGCCACTCCCCTACTGCCCTTGCCCCTTTCGGGTAAGGTAGTCCTCCACTAGCTTTCCTAATTAGTCAGGCAAGTGCGTGCCATACCACCCTTGTGATAGCACTGTTTTCCTGGGTGGTTCTCCATGTTCCAATTAACATAATGATCTTATCATGAATATTAAATAACAAACTGATAATAAAGTATGATCATGAATAATGTATATCTCCATACCCAAAACCACATAAAGTAATAACATGTACTACCAAAAAATTCAGTGGTGAACAAGGTATAAAGATAGCCAAACTAGGGTAACCTATTGGGTCCCATCAAAATTAACCTATGCAGATCATTCGGATTAATAAGAACATGATTGGGTAAAAAGAAGTGATCAAGGGCACAACTTGCCTGGGACTTGAGATTCCAGGTACCAGGATGATCTTTAGATAACTCGTAACCCCGCGCTAGTCGTAGCAATACAAACAAACATGGTATAGACAAAATTAACTTCACACCAAACATAAGACCAAACTGCATAATAATAATCTGCGCGTCGCTATGAGATCGTGGGTTCGAGAATCACTAAATTCGGAGTTACGGTTATGGAGTTATGATTTCTTAAAGGTTTATGTGATTAAATAGGAAAACTAGGTTGATTATTATAAATCATGTGAGAAAGATATTCCTAAGAAACCATTAATTTAATTTTCATCCAAGTTATAACATGATTAGAAAACATATTTTAGTCAAATTACAACTAGGAAGTGAAAATATTACTTTTAATTTTAAATTATAGAAGTTAATCCAATGAACATAGGGTAAACAAATTAATTATTTACAAACATGTTTCATGGTAAAATAAGGTGACCAAGGTGTAGATAATTCTATTACGAAACTAACGCAACTTGAACGGACCAAATCAGAATTAAAACGAGGAAGTTATGGATTTCCAAAGTTTTAGGTGTCTACTATAAAACAAAGGAGGTACAAGGTTTTAACCATAGTTTTCATGGTCATACATGTTTACTAGATGATCAACAATATTAATATGAGATTAATGAAACTAAAATGGATCAAAAAGAAGTTAAAATGAATTAAATATGAATTAAAAAGTTTTTGGAATTATTTTCATACTAAAAATCATTTTCTATATTATTTTATCTCATTTTATTTACTATATGGGCTGCTGCCACAATTCTGTAGTTCCCTAGGGTCAAATCTACAAAAGCCAGGGCCTATGTGGAATTACTTTTACACAGCAGTGGACCGCGGGTTATATCGATGGAGCTCAGGGGTTCTTTTGTAAGTCCTGCACGGCGAAAGGGTATGGCGAGACCTGAACCGTCCGATAAAAAATCTGGGATCCAGATTAGATCAGACCAACCCAAGATCTCGGCCGCGAGATCCATAATTGACGCCCCGGATTTTAAAACGCCTAGACCAATTCTCATGTGCCAGATTAGGATCGGACAACCCAGGTTCCATCTACCCGAACCGGTATCTAGATTCGATCATGACCGTCCGATCAAGAATCAGCGACCATGATTGTTATGCATGAAGAGGTATGTTTGATCTAATCGCAATCGTTCCTGGCCCGAGCAACGTCTATAGCGAGCTCTCCTCAACATCTAACCACAACCGTCCGTTTCCGGATCCACGTTCTAATGCCTCTCTTCGTTCCCCCAGCGCCCAGGCCGGCGGCGCATGCTTCCCTCACGGCCGCGCCATTGCCTCCCAAGGCCATCCTTTGGATCGGCACCCAAACACCACCGTCGACTAATCCTACTCAAAGCTAAGGTCATCGCAAATATACAGGAGGGGTTCTTACCGACAGGGGCGACAAATACGGGGCTTCCCACGACGTTGGGCGGATCCGCGGTTGTGCCCGACCACCAGCGAGAAATTTCGGCCGCCAAGACCAACGGTGAGCTCAGCGTGAGTACCGTGAGTACTGGTGTGGTCCAACAAAGCATCATGGCTAAGATTCTAGGGAGCGCTAGTAATGCGGAGAGACCCCAGGCGCGGTGGCTCTCGTTCCCTCCTTATCTTCTCTGCTTGCTGCCATGGCTCATGCCGCAGGTGTTCCTCTCGTGATGAACCGTGATGGAGTTGGCCAAGGGTGGTCCTAGATTTATAACGTCAAGGACAGAGTCCGCGCAGTGGCGCACGACCGGGCAACGCTGAATTCGTCACGGTTTGTTGCAGCGGCCAATGGAACTTGGGGTGGGAGATGGACCTGATGACTAGGGCCCACACAGCAGTGAAAAGCGACGAGCGCAGGCGTTGTGGCCACGACGGCACGACGGTCTGGCATCGCGGGCCCACCAACTGGTGAGAGCACGGTGTGCGCCCAGGTGAAGGCAAGCTGGGCCGCACAGTGAGGTAGGCGCTGGGCCGATCACAGGATTTTGGCCTAAGGGGCAGGTGAAATTCCTTTACTTTTTTTCTTTTTCCTGTTTTCTTATATTTTCTATTTTGTTTTCAAATCTATCTTTTGATTTCAAATCTGGTTATATGTTTCCAACAATTTAAATGCACAACTCAAAACTTATCAGCATGGATGCAAAATTGTATTGATATAATTAATTTATTAATTTATTTAAACCATGTGGTGAAAACGAAATACACATTCATTATTTACTTCAAGAAAATGATGTTTTGGATGACATTCAAGATTTCTATATTTATTGGTTATTTGAAGAAAAGCCGTTTCTATTGTATAACCTCTATTTAAAAGATGCTCTAACACCAATCTTAAAGAGCACTTATAAAATTCAACAAGGGATAACTTAATGTATATAAGATTTTTTTATAAAAACATACCTATTTTTGGTTGCAGTAAAAGAAATGAGGAAATTCCTTGCTAGAAGATATTTTAGTTCCATTATTTTGAGAAATATTTATAAATCCTATAGTAAAATTTTAGGGTGCTACATCCAGCGCGCCACCCTCGTCTACTACGACAACGTCAGCGCCGTCTACCTCTCCACCAACCCCGTGCAACATCGGAGCACGAAGCATGTGGAGATCAACCTCACTTCGTCCGCGAGCGTGTCGCTGCATGTGACGTTTGGGTTCTCAGCATTCCCACCACGCTGCAGTTCGCCGACATCTTCACCAAGGGGTTACCGACGAGTGTATTCCTAGACTTTCGGTCCAGTCTCAATATCTATACATGATAGAGTTGCGATTGCGAGAGGGAGGTGTTAGAATTGTATTAGGGTTTGGGGGTCTTCCCTGTGTATTTACCCTCTTGCCCCTCCATAATGGGCTAGACCCAACACCACCATGTCTATTAATACATATCCCACCCTATACTAGTGTTAGGGTTTCCAATAGTAATAATTAGTTTTATTTAAACAATCTTTTTTATACCGTAATATCCTCTGCTATTGTAATTTTGTGCTACTCTGCTTTTCATTCTCTGATCTCAATGTCGTTCATTGTTTCCTAGCTCATGTACAGAATACATCCCTGCTCCTCTGTTGGGTGGAGGCCAAATACACCCTGAATTAACCAGTCGACGAGCGAAGGGGCCATCAGTGAAGGGACCTACTTCGCTCTGATGAAATGCTATAGAGGGGCTACGTCAGGCGAAGGCCTCAGGATGGCTGAGCAGCCGAGGCCCTGTCATGATCACGACACGGAGTCCTCAACATTCGTTCTGGTAGATCCACGAGCGAAGGGGCCATCAGTGCTAACATTCGCTCTACCAATAGGAGACACACTTGGATGGGAAACCCTATCCCTCGAGTGGGGTTGGGAATTATATTAATAGAGTCGGTAGTTGGACCAGGCCCATTGTTGGGGCGAAGGCGAAGACGCCACCCTTCGCTCGAGGCCTTCTCTGCAGTCGTTGGTCCAACGGAGACAAGACAACGGGCAGGGACACCCTTTGCCCCATACGACATCAGACGAAGACCTGCGACGAGGTCATCCCACCGTGCGGCCTCGTCCAGCATGGAGGCCCACGTGTGATCCGGCCCATTGTAACGGGCCCTGCGTGGCCGCTGCGTGTTACGAGCCTAATTTGTAAAGGCATCCCTGTAATTACAGTCTGCAACCCTGCTTTATGGGAATATTTTGGGGATAACCTAGGTGTTTGAGGGCACATGCGTCCTTAACACAGGACGCTGGGCACTCATATACCTATAAATACCCCCGCACAGTGCCCGTGAGAGGCTAGATTAACAGAGCTATTGCCATCTTGCGCGAGAACCCTGTTAACGTCACTGTTCACCCTCGTTGAATCCCCTTGCAACAGAGAGCAAGTTCCAACATTTGGCGCCCACCGTTCGTGCGACGAAAAAACCACCCGCGATGGCACCCAAGAAAGTTAACTCGAAGGCTGACGAGGCTGCGAAGGCAGCACTGCTGGCCGCAAAAAAAGGCAAGGCCCTCGCCCTCACCGACTCCACTCACCACGAGGCTACTGAAGACGACGTTCTCCGCACCTGCGAAGACGATGCTCTCCGCACCTGCGGCCCTGAAGGACAATCGCAACCCCCCCAAGGCTTCGCCCCACCGGAGGGCGCAGACCTCACCGAGGATGGCGAGGTCCTCGGTGTCTCGGCGGAAGAACAGCAACAGCTGCGCGCCCTACGCCTCAAGAACCGCAATCTCCAGAGGCAGAAAGAGATACTGGAGGCCAAGCGTCAGCGCGTGTCCGCACTAGCCAAGGTGCGGCAAATGATACGCGACGAAGAGCAGAAGGCCCAGGACCTCGAGCGGGAGATCGCGCTGATGCAGCGCGAAGGCCACCTCGGCCTGCAGCACGGGCCACCCCTGCAGCAGCGCGCACAACTGGAAGACACGCACGAAGGCCACCTCGGCCTGCAGCATGGGCCACCCCTGCAACAGCCCGCACAACAGGAAGACCCGCGTTTCCCCCAGCGCGACCACACCTTCCTGCACGCCGCACCATTCCAAGGGGTCAACTACCTCGACGAGCGAAGTCCCCTGGCGCCACATTTGCAAGTGATGCCTTGGCCCGCCAACTTCCGGGCAGGGACCTATCCCAAGTACAACGGCAGCACTGACCTGGCACAATACATAATGAGTTATCAGGTCACCGTTGCATCTTCCAGAGGGGACGACGCCACAATGGCCAAGTCTTTCATCATCGCCCTCGAAGGCCCAGCTCTCACCTGGTTCACCAGGTTGCCTCCGCTGTCCATTGATTCCTGGAGAAGCCTCCGGGACAAGTTCCTGCTCAACTTCCAAGGGTACCGCCCAGACACCGACGCCTTGGCCAAACTATCGCTCTGCAAGCAGCTGGAAAAGGAGACTCTGCGGGAGTATTACCGCAAATTTCTAACACTCAAGTCACAGCTGCCCTCAATCGATGACCAGATCGCCATCCACTACGCCATCAGTGGCCTTCGCGCCGGCGTCCTCTATAGCCACTGCATCAGAGATCCGCCCAAGAACCTCCAGGAATTATATCAGCTGTTTGAAAAATACGCCAAATCCGAAGAGTTCCACCAGCGCAAGATTGAGTCTCAAAGGAAGCCCAAAGATGCTCCGCAGTCCAGCCGCACGTGGACGAGGACTCCGCAGCAAGACTCCGGTCGAGACGGCCGCAATCAACAGCAAGTGCACAACATCGCCAACCAGCACCCCGCTGCTGACGCCCCTCGCCGCCAGGAATATCCCCCCAGGGCCGCGAAAATGGAACTCGCGGTAGGGGTCGGGGGCGTGCGCAGCCGCCGCGCCGATTCTACTGCCTTTTCCATGGCGAAGACTGCGCCCACCAAACCAAAGACTGCCCAGAAACAAAGGCCACCAAAGACAGGATGGCACGGGCGCAGCCAGCCGACAACCCCAGAGTTGTCGCGCACACTTACCAGCAACCCCCTCCACCATATATCCACGCCCCCGCCCCGCATCCACCGCACCACGCTTACCAACACCATCAGGAAGTACAAATCGTACCTCCCCCACCCCCACCACCACACCAGCAACATCAAAACATCCCCACGCCCCAAAGCAGGAAGACTTCGCCGATCAGCCGTATCGCGGAGTCATTCACATGATCACTGGGGGGTCCAGCACCGACTTCGACACAAAGCGGCAGAAGCGGGACCACTACCGCAGCATCAACCACGTCGCCATCACTGGCCCAGTCGTGCAGACAAAGTGGTCCCACGTACCGCTAACCTTCGACGCACGAGACGTCGACCTGCGCAGCGCCCCCCACAGCGACGCCATGGTTATCAACTGCAGCGTGGCAGGCTGGGACCTGCACAAAGTCCTAGTCGACAATGGCAGTCAGGCGGACATCATTTTCCTCCACGCCTTCGACTGCATGGGCATAAGCCACAGCCTGCTCAAGCCTTCGGACAACCCGTTGTATGGCTTCGGCGGCAAGGGCACCTTTCCTGTCGGCAAAATAGAGCTGCCTCTCTCCTTCGGTGTAGCACCCAATGCCCGAAGTGAGCAAGTGACCTTCGATTTTGTGGATATGGTATATCCGTACAATGCCATCATGGGCCGGGGCTCCATCAATATGTTTGAAGCAGCCATTCACGGACTGTACCTACGCATGAAGATACTAGGTCCGTTAGGCGTCATTACGGTCTACGGCAATCAACAGACTGCGTGCAACATAGAGCGGGACTTCGTCCCCGGACAAAGAAACGTGCACTGCCTCACGGCCCAGCGCGAGGTCCCTGCGTCCGCCAGCCCAACCGACAAAGAGCATGACAAGGCACAGCTGCAGAGCAACGACGGTACTAAGACTGTCCCCCTCGACCAGGCCACGCCCAAGCAGACAGTCACTATCAGCGAAGACCTCACTTCGCATGAAGAGGAGAAGCTCCTCTGCTGCCTGTCCAAGAACAAAGATGTCTTCGCCTGGTCAGCCCTCGACCTGGTTGGGGTCAGCCGATCCATAATTGAGCACAGCTTGGGAATCGACCCTTCGGTGAGACCAAAAAAACAGCGGCTTCGCAAAATGTCCGACGAGAAGCCAGAGGCCGCCAAGGCAGAGGTGCACCGCCTCCTGGAAGCCAAATTCATCTAGCCGGTGGGTTACCCGACGTGGCTCTCCAACGTTGTGATGGTGCAGAAAAAGAGCGGGAAGTGGCGAATGTGCATCGACTTCACCAGTCTCAATAAGGCCTTCCCAAAGGACAACTTCCCATTGTCGCGGATCGACAAAATAGTCGATAGCGCGGCCGGATGCGAAGTCATGTCACTCCTCGACTGCTTCTCCGGTTACCACCAGATATACATGAAGGAGGAAGACAAGGCTAGCACCAGCTTTATAACACCCTTCGGCACATATTGCTTCATCAGAATGCCGGAGGGACTCAAGAACGCCGGGTCCACCTTCTCTAGGCTTACCAAAACAGTGCTCGAAGGGCAAGTTGGCAGAAATATATTCACATATGTGGACGACATCGTCGTCGCCAGCAAGAGCAAGGAGGACCATCTCACTGACCTCGCCGAGACATTCGCGATCATGCGAGACGCACGACTCCACCTAAACCCGGAAAAGTGTGTCTTCGGCGTTCGCCAAGGCAAAATATTGGGCTACCTGGTATCACACCGTGGCATCGAGGCCAACCCAACCAAAATTCAGGCCATCATAAACATGACGCCTCCGCAGTCCGCCAGAGACGTCCAGCGCCTGACGGGCAGATTGGCCGCCCTCAACAGATTCATCTCCAGATCCGCTGAGCGAAGTCTCCCTTTCCTCAAAACTCTTCGTGGCGCAAAAGACTTCGCTTGGGGACCAGAGCAGGCAGCGGCCTTCGCCTCATTAAAACAGTACATGTCGGAGTTGGCAGTCCTCACAAGCCCCGACTCTTCGTTACCTCTGTTGCTCTATGTTGCGGCTTCACCGCATGTCGTCAGCGCGACACTGGTGCAGGAGCAGACAGTTGAGGGCGTGATCAGGCAGTGCCCAGTTTATTACGTCTCCGAAGTGCTGACACCGTCCAAATGTAACATGACAGAACTGGAGAAGATTGCCTACACAGTTGTTATGTCTTCGCGCAAATTGCGCCATTATTTTGAAGCATTCAAGGTCCGAGTCACCTCAGACAGGGGACTCGGCGAATTGTTCAGAAACCAGGAAGCATCGGTGAGGATTGCCAAGTGGGCGGCCGAACTCTCCGGCTACCACATCAATTTCGAGCCCAGGACAGCCATCAAGTCACAAGTCCTGGTAGACTTTGTCGTCGACTGGACTGGGCCAATAACACAGCCAAACCCGTCCGTAGAGAAGGTTTGGACGATTCACTGCGACGGCGCATGGTGCCATGCGGGGGCAGGCGCCGCCGCAGTCATCACCTCGCCCGCCGGGGTCAAGCACAAATATGCAGCGCGCCTCAGCTTCGCTCTGGAATCTGACAGATGCACAAATAATATAGCAGAATACGAAGCAGTCATCCTCGGCCTCCGCAAGCTGAGGGCCCTTGGGGTCAACACCTGCATCATCAGAACAGACTCCAAGGTAGTTGCCGGCCAAGTCGAGAAAGACTACGCAGCAAAGGACCCCGCACTTATGTAATACCTCGCGGCCATCCGAAGTCTCGAGAGACAATTCAAGGGATTCACCTTGCAACACATGGACCGGGCCAAGAATGAAGAGGCCGACGCACTGGCCAAGGCTGCCGCCAGAGGCGAGTCTCTGCCCTTCGACGTGTTCTACCATGTCATCGGCACACCAGCCGTCCGGAGCCCCGAAGGGCTCCAAATAACCAATTACAGCGAGGGCCACCGCATAGTCAACCTTATTATGACCGAAGATTGGCGGGCACCAATAACCCTGTTCCTACAAGGGTACTACCACCCAGCTAACATCAACGAGGCCAAGCGCCTCAAACATCGAAGCCGGGACTTCGCGCTGATTGAGGGCCAACTCTACAAGAAAGGGGTCAGTCAGCCAATGCTTAAATGTGTCACCGAGACCGAAGGTGTCCAAATCATGCACGAGGTCCACAGTGGTACTTGCGGCTCTCACACAGGGCCAAGGGCCCTAGCCGCAAAAGTGATCCGCCACGGCTTCTATTGGCCCGCAATGATCTGCGCTGCAAATTGGGTTGCAAGGTCCTGCGAAGCCTGCCAGAAATTTTCTCCTCGATCAGGCAGCCCCTCGCAATTCACAAAACTGATCGCCCACACATGGCCTCTCCAGCGCTGGGGCCTGGACATCGTCAGGCCGCTGCCCATGGCTTAGGGGAACCTTAAGTTCGCCTTCGTCGCTGTCGAATACTTTACCAAATGGATCGAAGCGAGGGCCGTTTCCACAATAACATCAAAGACTGCACAAAAATTCTTTTGGCAAAACATTGTTTGCCTCTTTGGAGTACCGTCCGAACTAACAGTCGACAACGGCAAGCAGTTTGACAGCCAAGACTTCAAAGACTTCTGCTTCTCCATTGGCACCAAGCTTGCCTTCGCCTCAGTATATCACCCGCAATCCAACGGAGTTGTGGAACGAGCCAATGGAAAAATTTTCACAGCTGTCAAAAAGATGCTCCTCGACGAAAAAAGGGCAAGTGGGCCGATTTGCTACCTGAGGCGGTCTGGGCGCTAAACACGACCGAGTGCAGGGCGACCGGGTTCACCCCTTTCCGCCTTCTATATGGATCGGAGGCCATGACCCCACAAGAAATAAAACATGGCTCCCCGCGAACAGTTCCGTCAGCCGTCCCCGACGTCGACGAGCCCACTTCGAAGGATCTCATTGATGGAGACAGAGTCTTCGCTCTACAGGCCCTAAACAAATACCAAGCCCAGACAAAAGCATGGTGCGACCACGCAGTCATCCCGAGAGAATTCAGCGAAGGGGACCTCGTACTCGTCCGAACAGCTCAGACAGAGTCTAGGGGTAAGCTGGAGCCCAAGTGGGAGGGCCTTTCATTGTCAAGACGAAGGCTTCCCCCAGCGCTTACAGGCTCACAACGCCAAACGGCGAAGACCTGGAGCACTCCTGGAACATCGACAATCTCCGCAAATTTTTTGTTTGACTCATCAGGACCGGTTCGCCCTTGTAATCCGCAAAAACAATTTTATTCTGGCCCGCACTCTTTTCCTCCCGGGGGGTGAGGTTTTTAACGAGGCGGAGCCATGTAATATACAAGTGAAAAATCCCCCGCAAAAACATGCGTCGAAAAAAGACCGCGACGACGGTCTTCGACATTCGACCAATACAAAGTCACCACGAGGCTCAGCGCTGGCCACCCTCGCGTGCGACAACACCGTGCAGAAGTCGCCTAAGGGTGCAGCTGGACTAGCACAATAAGTGCGAAAAATCGAAGTCTACCGCGAAGACTTACCGTGCAAAAGTTGCCTAAGGGTGCAGCCGGACTAGCACAATAAGTGCGAAAAATCGAAGTCTACCGCGAAGACTTACCGTGCAGAAGTCGCCTAAGGGTGCAGCCGGACTAGCACAATAAGTGCGAAAAATCAAAGTCTACCGCGAAGACTTACCGTGCAGAAGTCGCCTAAGGGTGCAGCCGGACTAGCACAATAAGTGAGAAAAATCGAAGTCTACCGCGAAGACTTACTGTGCAGAAGTCGCCTAAGGGTGCAGCCGGACTAGCACAATAAGTGCGAAAAATCGAAGTCTACCGCGAAGACTTACCGTGCAGAAGTCGCCTAAGGGTGCAGCCGGACTAGCACAACAAGTGCGAAAAACCGAAGTCTACTGCGGAGACTATCCGTGCAGAAGTCGCCTACGGGTGCAGCCGGGCTAGCGCAATAAGTGCGAAGAATCGACTATCCATGCAACAGTCCGCGCAAAGACCGACTACACGCACACCAGTCCAGCATAACAATTACACCTGACCAAGTACGTAATGCCTTCGCGAGCATAGCCGAATGTGCGAGGGCACACAACTTCATCATACAAGCCATTACACATGTACAAGCGAGGGCATCACACTCTACATCGGCTCAACCTTCGGAATAATTCCCATCTCCCTATAGTTAAATAACATTATCCTAAGCTCCTCACCCGCAAAAAGACTTCGCAATTCCCCCTCACCTGTACTCACGGCGGCCGGCAAGGACAACAGTTCCTGCCGGCCAGCCCTACTCACATGAAGCCGACCGCCGTCCGCCCCACTCACTCTACTCTTCGCAACCGCCCTTCGCCGCCTATGCCCAGTACTCAGACCAGGCACATCTTCTGCATCTGCAGCGTGCGGTGAAGCCTCCGCCGCTGCCACATCCAAGGCCGCAAAGTAGTCCATGTCCTCATCCGACGACTCCTCAGTCCACTCAACCGAGCTCCCAGAGTCACCAAAATCAGAAAACTTAGATGCAGACCCATCCGATTTATTACCATCATCCACGGTCGAAGCCGCCAAAAAATTAGTAGTGGCGGTTGCGTGCGCAGGCCCAAAATCTTGAACCTGCGCAGCAACCAAGATTCAGCAACATATCTAAAATTGCCTAACTACCCACACCCACTACGCCACCTGCGAAGACCCAGCCATCGCGGGAGCCTCCGCTGTCGCCTCCGCCGCCACCGTCACAGGATCCTCAGCCCTCGGCGCAGCAGTTGGCGGCGGGCCTTCGCCGCCTGCAGCGGCTGTGGGGGCATCAGGGACGCCTTCGGCGGTCTCCGGGGGCGGGCCTCCGCCGGCCGCAGCGGCTGTGGGGGCATCAGGAGCGCCTTCGGCGGTTTCCGGGGGCGGCTCCAGGGCGGCCTCCGCCGGGTTCGACTCCGGGTCAGGCAGCGCGCTGTTCAAAGCCCCAAAGTCATCCACCCTATCGCCACGCACCGCCTGAGACACAGCACACAAATTCAGCAAACCCATACATAGCCCACATCCAACAAACACCAAACAAAAGCCAGACATTACCTGACCCCTCGCCGTCTCGGCCCGCTCCCTGACCACCTCTCGACCGTGGGGGCCCCGCATCCGGTCGTAGAGGGCTCCGGCGGATTCCTTCACTATAGGGTCCTCAATCTTGTAGCTATCACGCTCGAAATCCTCATCAGCTTGGTCGAAGACCTCATAGTGCCGGCACCCTTCGCGAGAGAGCGCGTTCATCGCCCCCTCGCAGGTGACCAGGGAGGCATAAGACATAAAGCCCTCCACGATGGTGGGGAGTGCCTGCAACTCCTCCTGTACCCACTCAAGGCAGCGAAGTCTGGGCTCTCGGTCCGGCACTTCGAAATCAGCGGTACGCGCGCCCAGCTCATGGTATGAATCAATAATCTGTTTGCGTGTCCGCTCAGCCTCCACGCGCGTCGAGGCCTCGGCCCTCTCCACACGAGCCCGCAGAGCACTGAGCCGGTCCTCCAACTGCTCGGCGCGCTGCTTGGCAAGGCTGCCCTCCGCCCGCTCCAAATTGGCCTCCGCCTGCGCAGACTGTGCCTTGGCGAGGGCCTCATTGGCCTCCTTCCTCTCCTCTGCCAGTTGGCACCGGAGGACAGCCTTCTCACCCTCCAGCACAGCCACCTTATCCGCCAGCTTGCGGCATTTACTGTCGGCGGCCGACTTCTCCTGGACGGTGTCAGCATGTTGCGTCTGAAGTCTCTCGACTTCGGCAGACACAACTGCCGTTAGGGCCCCCGACGCCACGCGGTCTGCGAAGTCAGCCGCCTACAAAACACACATAAGACCACAGCCCCAACGAAGCCGATAAAAAAAAACCCGAAGTCTAGCTCAACGTACCTGACTTAGCGCCTCCTTCATCTCCTTCAGCCGGCGGGACACAGCACCCGCCTCATCCCTCACAGCAGTGAGTGCCGGCATCTCGCCGCCGGCACTAAGAGCACCACCCTTCGCCTTTGGCACTACGACAGCTGCCGTGGTCGCCGCGGCAGGAGGAACAACGACAAGTTGGCCTTCGTCCGACCCTGCGGCGTATCAACAAATTACAAAAAAAAACAAAAAAAAAAAGAAAAGAAAATCGAGCCAACTGCTTACCACCAAGATAGTCGTCCACACTAATGTCGGTGGTGAAGTCGGCAACGCGCTTGCCTGGCGGCGGCAACCCTCGGGCCACCTTCATGATCTCCGGCACCCTGCTGGACGCCGGTGCAGCCTTCACAGACTTGGAACCACCGGCGGCAGCTGCAGCCTCCGGCGCCCTGCTGGATGCAGGGACGGCCGACTTCGCCGCCAGCGGCGGCTGGCTTCTGCCGGGGGCAGCAGCCTTCGCAGCCCCCCGCTGCCTCTTCGGCCTGGCTTCATGAAGCCTGACGACCGCCTGGCGCTTCTGTGCAGCTCCTTGGCGATCCTTGTCCATCACTGCCGACACAACAGCAGCAATATTCCGCGCGTAAGGAAACACTTTCCATTCACGAACCATGCGAGATGTAAAAAAGTCTTCGCCGGCCGCGCGGGGGATAGGAACATTCCTAGGCCACCAACCCCCGGTAACCCTCAGCATCCGCGCCGAAGACTCCTGGAGCTCGGGCGAAGACATCCTTCCTCCCGGGGCCGCGCATGTCCTCATCAATTCTCTAGCAAAACCATCGGAAACCCCAAGTCCTCCCATAGCAGTACCTAGTTTCCTCTTCTTAGAGGACGGGGCGGCCGCCGGCGTGGGGTCGTCTCCAGACTCTACCACCGGTTTCTTCCCGCGATGATCCACATCGTCTTGGCCGGGATAACCGCCATACAGCAGTCGATTCAATTCAAAAACCCTATTCAAACGGTCATTCGACCCGTGGATATCCCAGCTACGCTGACCCTCTTTCCTCGGCACGTACCGACCAACGATCCGCACCACCCCATCCTCCGCCTCACGCACAAAGGCGACCGGATCGCAGCTATGCAGATCCAGCGCGAAGACAGGACTTCGCACCAGCTTCCCACCATGGGAAGGCATCTGGCGAGGGCACACTTCGCCCAACGCCCAGCCATGCGCCAAAGGCCATACCCCATACGCCACAAATTCCTCAACCAAATCGCGCCCACTGCTCAGGCCGGCGGCGCACCGAAGGGCCCCTTCGTCCGCATCCTCCTCCGCCACTTCAAAAGGCGGGTAGGCTGAGTAAAAATGCGAGCACATCTCGGACACGGGGAGCCCCGGATGGTCTTCGACGGTACCCTCCGCGACGTAGAACCAAAACTCATGCCAATTGCCCCACTTGTTGCGGGCGCAAGGAACCAACTCAACTACCTCCATCGTGGTCTTGCCGGTTTTCGGCGTAAATGTACAGGACCCAAACTGGGCAACTTCATCTCCAATCATCCTCTTCTGCCAGTGCAGGCAATAGTACTTAGCGAAGACTTCGACTGATGGCTGTCTGCCGTACGAAGTCATCGCCCAGACATACTTCGACAGAGCCATCACGGCATTCGGAGTCAGCTGATGGATCTGAACGTTAAATCTGCGCAGGACCTCTCCAACAAATCAGTGCGTAGGCATGCAGAGACCAGCGGCGAAGAACGCCTCGAACACAACCAACTCGCCTTCCGGCTCGGGGACTTCCTCCGTCCCTGGGACACGAGCGACTCCGCCGCCAAAGTAACCCAGCCGCTGCATATCTTGCACGCGGACCGACGACATCCGCGACACACCAAAATCCACCGTATCGCCGGCGCGCAACTCCTCCGCCGCCAAAGTACTCAGCTGTTGGGGGCCTTCGTCCTCCGAAGGTCCTCAAAAACATGATTTCACAATGTTTTCCAAGTGGATTATATGAACAGGTATTTTCGGATTCAGAATTATGGATATGGAGCACGACCAGGACGAAGCCTGAACCAGACGAAGGTCGAGGGCAGCCGAAGCTGTGCGCAGGAAAGCTTCGGCGCGATGGCATAAGGGGGAACCGACTTAAAGATGAAAAGACTTCGGGGGCCTCGACAGATTTCCATAAACCGTTAACAAATGTAATGGACATGGATGTAATTTTACGTGGGCTGCGTCCCACGTCTATAAATAGATGAACAGTACTCCCGTACTGTTCACGCTGACTGGGCATTGGCTTTTGCGTCACGATTGTACTTTTACCTTCTCTCAGGACCGAAGGTACATTTGTAATTTGAAATTATTTCTATTTTTCCATGTTAATAAAATAGAAATAATCTTATGTTGATGTTTATATTTCGCGCTTTATATGAATCCTTCGGCATTATTTATTATATTTACGAAGGTATGTCTCTTGTGACCTTCGTCCTAAAGCATTATTTCCCAAAGGGGCGTAATGTTTCAAAGGACGAAGGACCTTAATGTTTAACACCTTCTATGTTGCCTTGTTCTTAACTCTTAGCATTTAAGAACAAGTCCCCAACATTGGCGCCCACCTCCGGTGAACTCACTTCCACTTCGAGTTTTTGTGAACACCTTCGGAAGCTATAGACCTTCGCTATGGCGCCGAAGAAAGCTTCAGCGACTGGGGCAGGAGCACTACAACCGCTGGACCACAACCAGGAGACCGTCTCTCTTCGGGAGGCCCGAAGCCAGAAGAGAAAAGCCGTCAGCCCGACGCTTGAGGAAGAAGAGCTAGACCAAGAAATCAGAGAGATGGAGATGCTACATCAACAAGTGCAGAGGAAGAAGGAGAAGATGGCCCGCCTAGCTGAGTTGCAACGGCAAATAGACGAAGCCTCTGAGGAAGTTCGCCATCTCACTCACGATGAGCAGAACAGAAGACCTCATCAGAAAGACCTTCATCAGGAGGGCTTCGTCAACGAAGATGACTGGTATGATAATTTCCATCAGGGAAATTTTGTTTTCGATGATGCTTCTCCTCTGTCTGCTGAGCTGCAGGCTACACCTTGGCCTCCATCCTATAAGCCACCCCAGCTTCCCATGTTTGACGGCCACTCCGACCCGAAGCAATTCTTGATGAGCTACGAAGCAACAGTGTCTTCGTACGGGGGCAATGCTGCAGTCATGGCGAAGTCTTTCGTTATGGCCGTCAGGAATGTTGCTCAGACTTGGTATTCCTCTCTTCGGCCAGGAACAATCATTTCATGGCAGAAGCTGAAGGATATGTTACTGACCAGCTTTCAAGGATTTCAAACGAAGCCGGTCACAGCTCAAGCCCTCTTCCAGTGTATTCAGGATCACGAAGAATACCTTCAGGCGTATGTCCGAAGGTTCTTACGATTGAGGGCGCAGGCACCAACGGTGCCCAATGAAATCGTTATCGAAGCCATGATCAAGGGGCTTCGTCCTGGACCTGCAGCTCAATACTTTGCTCGGAAGCCTCCTCAGACTCTGGAGAAATTGCTCCAAAAGATGGATGAGTACATTCGTGCTGACAATGATTTTCGCCAAAGAAGGGAGGAGGCCTTCAGATTTTCTGAAATGACCAGGGGCTTCGGAGGAAGATACTACCCGAGGCATGTCCGTTCCATCCACAACACTCAGAATGATGATAAGGGGAGCCAGCAAAACAGGCCGCAGTGCTCCTCACAGGCTTCGGGGCAACAACAAACTTCCTTCCGGCCACCAGCTCCAAGGGGCAGAGGCGCCAGGGGCTTCGGCGGAAGATTCGGAGATCAGCCAAGGAGACTGTTTTGCTTGTTCTGTGGAGAGGGCAAGGGCCATACCACTAGGACGTGCCATGTTACAATCCAGAAGCAAAAGGAAATAGCCGAAGCTGCATCTCAACAAGCTCAGCCGAAGCAGGTCATGCATACTGCTTCGTATCATCCGCCTTATATCCCACAATACATAGACAACCACCCTGCAGCTTCTGTAGCTTCGGCAAGTCAACCTCAAGCTTCCTGGCAGAAGCTTCCGCCTCCACCTCCATTGCAGCAAGGTCAACAGCCAGAAGGGAGTCAATACGCTCCACATCAGAGGGACTTCAGAGAACAGTCCGAAGCTCGCACAGTCAACAGCACTGTGCCAGAGTCGAAGCACATTTATTGACATATCCTACCTTTAATAGCAGTCTTTTCTATTCAGTTTTATTTTCTGTGAAGCAAAAAACATTGATAGTTTTCATGTAATAGTTTCGTTGTTTCCTACGAGGAAAATCTATTTGTTCCACAAGCCCAAGTTCCCGAAGCCTAAAACTTTTTCCGTTATCAAGGAGGACCTTTGGATTAAAAATCCTTCGGAGTAACAGAAAGTCGTTCTAAGGAACGCAGAGTAAGTTTATGAAGTCACATAAAGCCGTTCCAAAGGGAGCGCAATGTAAGTTTTCTGCTCAGAAGTCGTTCCTAAAGGAATGCAGAGCCTACAGCGAAAAGTCAACGCTGATACCGTCTAAGTAAAAGGCGAAGAAGCTCCTAAGGGAGGCTTACAGCGAAAAGTCAACGCTGAAACCGTCTAAGTAAAAGACGAAGAAGCTCCAAAGACGTTCCTAAGGGAATGCAGAGCTTACGAATATATTTTATGTGTATCTTCGGAACAAATGACACATGCATAACATAACATCATCACATCATTTTGCATAAGCATAAGCATCATACATCATATTGCATTTGGCAAGAGAAGGGGATACTCTCAACCTTCGAAAGGATGCTTTGAGAAAGTGACATCGAAATTGTATAGCTTCGGAATACAGTTTCGGAGAATATTTTTACGAAACGTGGGCGAATTTTATCAGATCAATATCAAAGTTGTATAGCTTCGGAGAATGTTTTCACGAAGCATGGATATCATTCATCAGAGTAATTTTAACGAAGAATGTCTTCTTCACGAAGCATGAAAAGAAGGGAAGGTGTTTTTTCGCCGAAGGCTCAAAAATGGTATGTATTTAAAGTTTCATGCATCGTAAAGAATTCAATAATGAAAAGAGACTTGTATATTACATTCAAATGTACAAAGTGTTGCATAGATTACACTTTAGATGTTTTTTCCAAATAGCATCTAATCTTCTCTCAATACTGCTTCGGCGGCTTCATTCAGAAGTTGGTCAACAACCTTGTCCATGATAGTTTCGGCCACTTGTTTAATTTCTTCATCCCCTTTTGTGTGGGGGTCGGCAGTTGGTTCAACAGTTTCTGAGCGAAGAGAACACTTCTTCATTACTTTTACAAATCCCGAGCAAAGTTTAAAATGAAAATTACAACGCAACAAGAATGACTAATTGGTACCTAATTGTCTTTCGGGCTCCGTACTCCTTTCGGCAGCTTCCGCTACTTTTCTAGCATCATGAATGCCTTTTTCGCTTCTTTGGATGATCTCTTGCGCCATTTCTCGGCCGCCGTTGTTCCAGATATCAGTAAAAAATTTGCCACCAACCACGCTTGCTTCGGCCGAGGGGTCCTTGATATCTTCGGAAGATAAGGTAGCTTCAGACTGAGCTAAGAATTTTACATGCCCGCAACCTTTCTTCTCTAAGACAGAAGCAATTCCTCTGGCGCCCGAAAAAGCGCATATGTCGCCGCGACTGTTCAGAATCTCTTCGAAGGCCTCTGCTTCGTGGCTAATCCATTCCAGCGGATCTTCGGGATTGCCTCGAGAAAAATTCTCTTCGCTGGAAAAGGCGCCGACGCTAGCAAAGCTGGTTTTAATTTTATTCACGCATTCTATAGATTTAACATAGCATTTCCCCTGAGATGTGCGAAGCTCCTTAACTCTTGATTCCAATTTGCTGACCATAAAATCACTAAGTTCTCGTTTCGTTTCCTCAAGCGCGCGCTCCTCTTTAGCTCTAGCCAGCTGTTTCTGAAGATCTTTAATCTCGCGTTTTTGAGCTTCGGTTTGGGCCTTTGAAGCAGCTTCGTCTTTTTTCACTTTATCTACGAGTGTAAGCAGAATTTTATCTTTTTCCAAAGCTTCGTTTCTCAGTTTGATAACTTCAGAGCGTAAATTATTAAACGCAATTTCATAACTTTCGTCTTCGGCGCTCTTTTGCGCTCTTAGCGCGTTGCTTAGGATCAGGCCCTATACGAAAAAGAATTCATATAAGAAAAAAAGGAATGAGTTGCGTAAAAAGATTATAAGGGGGTTTTCTTTTCAAGCGTTAAATTCCCGTACCTTCAGGCTGTTGTACGCAAGACTGTCTGCGAGATCTTCTTTCGTCATGGCGCTTAATCCAGATTCAAGCTTCGGGAAACCAATACTCCTGGCCATCTCTCGGCAGACAGAGAGCTCTTTGTTGTCAGGCAGGCAGTATAAGAAATCATCTTCATTTGTCCCATTGAATATTACTGCCCCCTTTGGATATTTTAGCTCCTTTGCATAATGGTTAGCTTCATGAGTTTCTTCTTCAGATAGTTTTTTCCCCGAAGCATGTCGTATGATGTAATCACACATGCTGGCAGGCGCTTCGGGGATGGCAGTGTCAGTCTCTTCAATTAAAATTGGTTCTGGTATTTTTATTGCTTCGGCTTCCAAAGTTTGCTCCCTGAAGGGCTCTGAAGGCCCAGCTTCAGCTTCAGCTTGTTGCGTCGGAGCTTCAGAAGAAGCTTCAGCAATTTCAACACTCTTTTTTGGAGTTGTGCTTGAAGACTTAATTGTCTCCAAGACATCTAGTACATTTACCATTCTCTTCCTTTTTGGGGTCACCATTGGCCCCTTTTGGATTTTTGCTGCTTCGACATTTACTACAGGACTCAAAATTTCTGATGCTTTTTCCTTAGTCGGATTTTTCGCTTCTTCCATTTTTTCTGTCGATGGTGCTTCGGCCATCTCTGCAATTTCTGGCAGCAAGGTTGGCTGTTCAGCTTCGGCGGCCGAAGAAGTTTCTCCAGTGAACTCAGGCACCGAAGCTGGTTCAATATGGCGCGGTCGGTGTGTGAGGACCTTCAACCTTTTTCCTTTCGGTTCTGGCTCGCTAGGAGCAGTTCCAGCTTCTTCTTTTTCAGAGGTTATGTTTTTCCTTTTTTGCCTTCGGATGGGATAACGATAATCAGGGTAGAAGAACCCGACTGCATCAAACACTCGGTTGAGTCTCTTCTTTTTTCGGCCTCCGAAGGCTGCTGATAGTGCAGTATTTTCAGCCTTCGAGTATGCCCCAAGTAATTCATCACTTAATGTTTCAATGCTTTTCAGCCAGTCATCATCAGGTTCAATAAATTTATCTGCATATTTGAATGTGTACTTTAATCTGACTAGTCCGCCTTCGTCGGACTCTTTGATGGTTTCCTTCGGCATTTCCCACTTTTCTGCAAGTGGCCATACCCTGAAGGCAATGTGTTCTTGGACCAAGTCCCTTGTCCCAATAAACGAGCAGACTACCCCGAAGGCTCTTTGGCATTCTTCGGCGGCTTCGTCCATTTCGACCTTCGGCCTTCGAAGACCGAAGCGTTGCCAGATTGGGTGCATAATAATACTCTTCACATTCTCTTGAGCTGTTAGATCATTCTTTACATAAAACCATTCAGTCATCCAGGCTCCGGGCCACCTCTTCCGAAAGGTCGGCACAGGGCAGCTTGACCCGGAGCGGGCGCCGAAGCTGTAGCACCCAAAGTTGTTGTGGTATTGCTCCTTTCCCCAGGGCTTCGTCTCGTATAATAACTCATGAATGTTGCAGAAGCTTTTAGCGTTCGGTTCCAAACCTTGGCTCCTCGCAGCCCAGACAAACACTCCCATTCTTATGATGGCTTCGGGAGTGATTTGATGCAGATAGACTTGAAATATCTTTAGTACCTCAACAACAAAGTTGCTCAGGGGGAATCGAAGCCCTGCCTTGAGGAAGCTTCGGAAAATCACAACTTCATCTTCTTCGGGGGTGGGAGAAGTTTTTTCCCCGGCATCAGCTCTCACAATAGATATGTCTCGGAAATATCGCCCCCTCATATTATCAATGTGACTCTGCTTGATGGTTGTTTTCCCAAAAACTGTGTGGCTTGGTCGCCACGGTCGATCTTCGGCCTCTTCCCCACCACTTTCCACATCATAGCTGTCGCTGTCATCAGTATCTTCGGACAAACCTTCGAGAATCTCCTTCGTGATTTTCTCTGTATTGGTCTCTGCCATCGCTATCAGAAACCCCAGATTCTTCTCCTCCTCGAGACTCAGCTTCGTCTCAGCAGGGATCTTCAGCTTCGTCTCAGCAGGGATCTTCTTGCCTTCAGACATCTTCGGGAACGCTAAAAAAATGTTCCCGAGGCCGAAGCTTCGAAATCAAAAAGACCAGCAAATCTTAACGAACAAGAGCTAAAAATTTTAGTGGGCCGAAGCAAAAGGCAAGTGTGCGTACCAAATGAGTTCGCGATGTGATCTTATTTATACGCCTAGGGCGTTGAAAATTGAAAGGCCCCGCTTGTCAGTGAATGTTGCTATTCTAGCAAAGGGAAGGTGTTTTTTCGGACCTTCGGCTCAAGGCCTTCGTCCATATCGCAATCTGAATTTATTATTTACAAATTAATATTGCGAGGGGCTACTGTTGGGGGCCTTCGTCCTCCGAAGGTCCTCAAAAACATGATTTCACAATGTTTTCCAAGTGGATTATATGAACAGGTATTTTCGGATTCAGAATTATGGATATGGAGCACGACCAGGACGAAGCCTGAACCAGACGAAGGTCGAGGGCAGCCGAAGCTGTGCGCAGGAAAGCTTCGGCGCGATGGCATAAGGGGGAACCGACTTAAAGATGAAAAGACTTCGGGGGCCTCGACAGATTTCCATAAACCGTTAACAAATGTAATGGACATGGATGTAATTTTACGTGGGCTGCGTCCCACGTCTATAAATAGATGAACAGTACTCCCGTACTGTTCACGCTGACTGGGCATTGGCTTTTGCGTCACGATTGTACTTTTACCTTCTCTCAGGACCGAAGGTACATTTGTAATTTGAAATTATTTCTATTTTTCCATGTTAATAAAATAGAAATAATCTTATGTTGATGTTTATATTTCGCGCTTTATATGAATCCTTCGGCATTATTTATTATATTTACGAAGGTATGTCTCTTGTGACCTTCGTCCTAAAGCATTATTTCCCAAAGGGGCGTAATGTTTCAAAGGACGAAGGACCTTAATGTTTAACACCTTCTATGTTGCCTTGTTCTTAACTCTTAGCATTTAAGAACAAGTCCCCAACATCAGCGTTTCCTCAGACGACGCGTCGGCCGGCGGCGTAGCGGCAGCGGAAGAAGAAGAGGTTGGCATCGCTGCGTACCGTCGACGGTGGTGGGCGGTCTGCTTCACTCGAGCCAGATCTCCGGCGAACAAGAGCAAGGAGGGCAGACGAGCAGCAAGACGGTGGAAAAGGCGGCTAGGGTTTTCATGGAGCGCGGAAAGTGAATTTCAAATCGCGCCGCCCCCCGCCCCCTTTTATACACAGGGCACGGCGCTTCAGGCAACCAGCAGTCCAACAGTACGGTGTCAATCAACGGTCATATCAAAAACCACCGCGGAACCACTTCGAGCGAGGGCAGCGTCTCCGCCATCTAGCGACGTCTTCGGCACCAGATGACTTAGTCGAACTGGTCCCTCGGAGGGCAAATGTTGGGGTGAAGGCGAAGACGCCACCCTTCGCTCGAGGCCTTCGCTGCAGTCGTTGGTCCAACGGAGACAAGACAACGGGCAGGGACACCCTTCGCCCCATACGACATCAGACGAAGACCTGCGACAAGGTCATCCCACCGTGCGGCCTCGTCCAGCAGGGAGGCCCACGTGTGATCCGGCCCATTGTAACGGGCCCTGCGTGACCGCTGCGTGTTACGGGCCTAATTTGTAAAGGCATCCCTGTAATTACAGTCTGTAACCCTGCTTTATGGGAATATTCTGGGGATAACCTAGGTGTCTGAGGGCACATGCGTCCTTAACACAAGACGCTGGGCACTCAGATACCTATAAATACCCCCGCACAGTGCCCGTGAGAGGCTAGATTAACAGAGCTATTGCCATCTTGCGCGAGAACCCTGTTAACGTCACTGTTCACCCCCGTTGGATCCCCTTGCAATAGAGAGCAAGTTCCAACACCCATTACAGTAGGGGCGAGAGTGTAATTACATAGAAAACACCCAAAACCCTAACGGGTACTCTAACACCCCTATAGTCGCAACTCTATCCTGTACAAATGTTGAGACTGGACCGAAAGTCTAGTAATACACTCGACGACAACCCATTAGTGAAGATGTCGACAAACTACAGCATTGTGGGAACGCTGAGGACCCAAACTTCACCTGCAACGACACGCTCCTGAACAAAGTGCAGGTCGATCTCCACATGCTTCGTGCATTGATGCTGCATGGGATTGGTGGAGAGGCATACGGCACTGACGTTGTCACAGTAGACGAGGGTGGCATGCTGAAGGGGCTGTGGAGCTCGTGGAGGAGCTGGCGTATCCAGGAGGCCTCTGCCACGCCGTTGGCCACATCATAGTACTCGACCTCTGCACTGGAGCGGGAGACGACGGGCTGCCGCTTGGCGGCTCAGGAGACAAGGTTGGCGCCTAGGAACATAGCATAGCCAGAGGTGGAATGACGTGTGTCGGGGCAGCCGACCCAGTCATCATCGGTGTAGACCACAAGCTCCGACGTCGAGGATGGTTGGAGGAGGAGGCCGTAGTCGAGGGAGCCGCGGAGGTAGTGCAGGATCTACTTGAGAGTGGTGAGATGGGGCTCCCGTGGGGTGTGCATATGGAGGCACACCTGCTGGACAGCGTAGGCGATGTCGGGCCAGGAGAAGGTGAGGTACTAGAGCGCTCCTGTCAAGCTCCGGTATGACGTTGTGTCGGTGACCGGGGTGCCCATCGTCCTCAGAGAGCTTCGCCTGAATGTCGACAGGTAGGGATGTAATGTAATATGGTTCGGAAAATATCCATCCGGATCTGGATTTGAAGATGGTGAACACTGGTTCGGATGGGATTTTTGGATATACGAACTTTTTTCGATAACAGATACGAATACAAATATTCTGTTCGGATATCGAATTCGAATACAATATGTCTGATATTCATCGAATATCAAATATCTGATTATTTTCTCGGATAAATCTTCTTGGATATCCGGATATCTTATCTAGAAAGCTGTGTGTATTTTGTTGATCTTTTAGAAAGAAATTAATAATACACTCTTTTAGAAAGAAATTAATAATACACAAATAGCCTTATAAATTCATGAAATTTTACGGAGGCATAACATATGTCTACATATAATCCTCCAAAATATTTGGACCATAAAATCCACAATATGCTAGTGTTTCTTTCATTTCACTTTCACTTGTTTTGTGAATTACACGTGAGAACACTCTAAGTATCCAAGTTTCAACATAATCAATACTTCACTTTATCATTTTCATGTGGGGACTTGAGGTTATATTCTTATAGAATGTTTATTAGTCTTGGTAACTTATTTGCATTTTGATGATTTATGCAAAATAAAATTAATAATATGAGCACGACCTAAAATTTCATGAATTTTTACAAAAACGCGACATATGTACACATATAATGCTAAAAAATGTTTGGATCGAAGGAGTGAATACATAATTACAACCATGATATGTGTGGAATGATGTATTACACGGTATCTGATAAAAAATTCATTACCGACAATATCCGTGTCCGACTATGTAACACCAGGTTTTGGAAGGCAAACCGAATGCAAACCATGTATGTGTCAGGATCAGAAACTCATGTACACAACGATTACATAATTGGACATCATCACACATTGCTCAAAATAAATAGTGGAAATAGTACTTTATTACATCAAGATGTCCAAGACATCCACATAGTCATTAACATAACATTGTCATTAACATTACCAAAGTGCGTAATACGAAACGTAGCAGATATGGCCTTCACAGGCAGCTGACTAGAGGGTTTGCCACTAACATAGCTAAAACTCGTCGTAGTCCTGGAACTCCTCAAAGTCCTCTATGTTGCCTGCATCTCCTCCTGAGCACTGAATACAGTGGGGACAACATGGGGTGGGGGTGGTTTTTAAAGCAAGGGTGAGTACACATCAACGTACTCAGCAAATGTCCCATTTGGCTGAAGTGGACTAGCTGTATGTGGAGTTAAGGTTAAATCGGTTGCTTTTAGTTGGCCAAGTATTTATTACTAATAGTAGAGCCAAATTTTTAGTAATAAACCCAATTATTACCCAAATGTACTCCCTCTAAGAGGAAATACCAGAGATCAGCGTTATATTCATCATTAGTAACCATCATCATATAAGAGTATCCAAAGTTCTTCTAATCAAAGAGGATCCCAGGGCTGCTCTTAACCATGGGCACAGCTGATATACCAGTTTCTAACACTCTGCAGAGGTTGCACACTTTACCCATGAGTCGTGATCTCTTTCCAGCTTGGGTTGTACAGACCCAATCTTCAATACCGAGGTGAATGGCCAGGGATACACTATGTAGCCTTTACAAAGATTCCCTAGAGGTCATAGCTGTCCATTAGGTTTCTCTAGTTTGACAAACATAGTACTTCTCCTTAGAGGAAGGGTGACTAACAAAACCAAATCGAAAGAACCTCGGCAACCAGCCTCGTCAGAGCAAGTACTGTGCCCGGACCCCATTGACGGCTCTACGGTGAAGCCAACTACACCTCAAGTTCCTCTAATTGATCAGCTAAGAGCGTCCCATTCCACCCTCAGTGAACAGGTCCTTACGGAGAGGTACATAGGATACAGCCTGAGTCCCCTAAAATATCACAAGATCATCATTGGGATAACATCATCGTATCATATATGTTCACATCATGTTCGTGGATTAAGGTAAAGCAATAGCATAAAGCTAGCCATAATAACCCAAAAAGGTAACAAGGATAAAGGTAAATACAGACTAGTAAATCCTTAGGTTTCAATAAAGTAATGTAGGATGGTGAATTATGAAATAAGTAGGACATAGTAGGTAAGAGGACACTTGCCTTCACTAGGTTGTTGCTTAGGAAGGTCTTCGACAACACACTCAGGAACCACGAGCTGCTCGTTGTCTAAACAAAGCGATCATGCATTCAATACATTTGGATAAAGACAAATGTACAATACACCAAACATATACAATCAAGTGAACACAAGTTTGACAGAGCAATATAAACACAAAACGTAAACTTAGGTGCTAGGGTGAACTGGCATAGTTAGAGGTTTGTGATTCTTTAAGTATTATCTATCTCCATGGGTTACATAAATTAAATGCATTTATCTTAATGGGACACAAAAAATTCTACTAGGGATAAATTCATACTTTACATATTGTTAATCTCACAACGTTAAACATCTAATTACCATTAGGGTTTTCCTTTTTATTTTTTCTAATTAATAAATAAACCATTACCAAAACTAACCTATAGTCTAGGTATAAAATTAATGTGTGCAGATAGTGAATTATTATAATTTACATAGACAGAGAACAATCTTATGAACATTTTGCAATTTGAATCATTCAATTTGGAGTTCATATGCAAAAGTTATGAAATAAACAAGTTTTGGAACTATAAACTATAAATTAGGTCTAATTCTATGATTAATTAAAAGGTTAGGGGTCTATTTGCAAGAATACAGGGGCCCTGCTCGCAAAACAGAGGGACGACGGGTTGGTTTTTAGAAAATCGAGGATCTCTTTAAAAAACCACCGCGCGAAGGGGTACGAGGTTTCCTCAGCCATTCGATCCACGATCGATGGCTAGGATTAGATCTAGCGGGCGGGTGCGCGAGCGCGCGGACGCGAGCGCTTGACAGGTGGGCTCGGGGCGGGTCGAGGCACTGACACGCGGGGCCCACGGGTTAGCGGTATGCCAAGGGCGCGGGGCGCGCTATCTACTAGATCGCAGATCGACGACGCTGGTTCCACGAATCACGCGAACCGTTATTCCTGAATCCTGGCCATCAGATCAAGACAGGGCGGTTAAGATGGGGCGCCCGGGGGCTTCACCTTCTCCGGCCGGCTAGGGGCGTCGCCATACACGCCCGCGGCGGCGCAGCTGCCGGAGACGAGGTAGACCGAGGCTTCTAGGGCGCTAGGGGGTGGTCTGGATAGCCAGAAAGGTTGGGGAGGACTCGACGAGAACTATGGCGAGGTCGAGGTTGCAGGAAGGGGGCTGAGGCAGGCAGCCGGCGGAGGGGAACCTCAGGCGGACTGGGAGTTACCCCGGCGAGCAATCGCGCGTAACTAAGGACAGACCAGGGGAAATTAGGGGCGGGGTTAGATCAGTTACCTTGAGAGGAGGCTCGGGGACTCACGAACGATGTCCGGAGCACGGCGAGGACACGGGTCGACGGCAGCGGAGCTACGTCGATGCAGAGAGAGGACCGGTGAGTGTGGACCGAGAGAAACATAGGGAAAGGGAGCGAACCGTGGGGTCTCCTGGATCGCGGGTGACGGGGCGAAGCTCACCGAGGCAATAGACACAGTGAGAGCTCGATGGCGACCGCAGAACGAGCATGAAACCACAGCAAACGGCGTCGGAGCTGCTTGGGTGCGCGCGGTGCGAGGTGAGTGCTGGGGGCTGCGAGTGCACGAGTGTAATGCCCTGAATTTGGGGATAGAATTTTTTCTTCTTTAATACTCACCAAATTCAGGCGTTACTCTCTTTTCTCTTCTCGTTTCGCTCCTTCTTCCCAAATTCAAAGCAGTATAACGACTGGTGTTCGTATCGTGTGTAAACAAAAACCTAAGTTCACATGGGTGTGGCATCATGCCGAAGCATATTTCTTTTGTCTGATGTCGTGTTTAATCGCGTGTTCGGCTCGTCTCGTTTTGGATTTCGATTCGCGATTGGACTCCGATCAATGGTTGTGTGTGTCGTGGAATTTTGACCCGCGACGCGATCCAGCCTGGCCCGGCCTGGCCCAGCTCGGCCCGACCCTGGCCCGCGCACCCCCTCCCCTTGTCTTTCTTTCCCTCATTCAATTCTCCCGTGCACAACTCCCTCTCCCTCCCATCTCTCTCTCTTCCCCGTTGTGCCCTAGGTTTTGGAGACGGTGGTCGCTGGATTGGGACCCCGAGGTGAGCTCCCCTTCCTCTCCCTCCCCCTTCCCCTTTCTTCCTCCCCGCGCGTCCCTAGCTGCCCCAGCGGCCGCGTGCGCCTGGCCCCATGGCCCCACGCCCCGGCGGCCATGCCCTCTCCTGGCGGCTTCCCTCCCCACGACCGTGCCATGCGCCCCCGGCGGCTGTGCCCCCTGCGGGCCCCGCGCGCCCCCTGGTGAGTCCCGCACGTCTCCTCGCTGCCCCTGCGCGTGCCCTAGTGCGCGTAGCGCTTTTCCGCGCGCGCGATTTTAGCGTGCGTGGCGCTTAAATTTTGGTTTAGTTAATTTTAAATTTAGTTTATTAGTGTGTTGCGTCACGTGCTTCGTCGCGCGACGATTCGGTATTAATTTTGGATTTATTTATTGTGCAGCGTCGTGCGCTTCGTCGCGCGACGATTCATTCTATGATTAGATTATCTAATAAGCTGCGTTGTGCACTTCGTCGCGCGACAATTTATTTTAAATTCTCATTTATTAGTGTGCTGCGTCGCGCGATGATTCATCTTAATTCTAGATTATTTAATGTGTGGCGTCGCGCGTCCAGTCGCGCGACATTTCGTTTTAAATTTAGTTTGGATGATGTTTGTCGTTGTGCGCTTCATCGCGCGACACTTGGCGTTATTTTTGTAATTAATGCAAGGGTCTCGTGGCGCGCTCCGTTGCACGACGAGTCGTTTTATTCTTAATTCAGTCTAAGTGTTGTGTCGTGCGTTTCGCCGCGCGACAATCCTTTTTAAATTTACTTTGGTCCATTTATAATGATTTAACATGGAACATGATTTTACCCTATGCATAGCACGATGGCCAAATTAATACTATTTTGTTAGACGAGTTCTCTGATTTATAATCGCGTAACGTAATCGCTCATCGATCGTTATTCCCTCTTTCTCGCTTAGTCGTAGGTGAGTCCTGTGCCGAACGTCTGCTTATTTATTACATTCTATTGTATGGTGTACTGTTCTTTTGTCTTAAATTTGTGGAATGTATGCTTGAACTCGTATAGATAATGGTTAGTTGGTGGAGACCGAAGGAATTGCAGGTGAAGACCCTAAGCAGCAGTCGGTTGGTGAAGGCAAGTGTCCCTTGACCCATTTATGTCCTATTCATTCTTATAATTCACTCCCTTCATTTACACAATTTATACCTAAGGATTGACTAGCTTTTGGTTTATCTTTTCCTTGTTTACCTACTTTGGTTGGGTTATTTCTGTTTAGCTATATGCTAGTGGTTCACATTAATCAATGAACATGATGAGAATATCTATGATACACTGTTTTCCCTTTTGATTATGATGATATACTTGTGGCATTTAAGGGACTCGAGCTGTTTCTCGAGTGCCTCTCCGTAAGGACTAGTTCGTTGGATGACCGCCCGAGAAAACAGTGCAACCATGAGGGTGGAATGGGACGCCCTTAGCCGAATAATTAGAGAAACTGAGGTGTAGTTCGCTTTGCCGTCGTGCCATCAATGGGGCTCGGTGTATGCGGTTCGCTCTGCCGTTAATGCTTCGCTGTTTCTCGAGTGCGGTACATTTAGGAAACCTAACGGGCGGCTATAGCCTCAGGGAATCTTTGTAAAGGCTACAAAGTGAAACCCTACCTGTTCACCTTGGTAGTGTTTAAGGGTTTGATCGGCCCGAGGCAAGAGGGAATCACGGCTTGTGGGCAAAGTGCGCAACCTCTGCAGAGTGTTATGAAATTGATATATCAGTTGTGCTCGTGGTTATGAGCGGCCAAGGGAGCTCCATTGATTAGAGATACTATGATCAGGGATGGTTGGTTTACAAGTGGTGATGAGGATGATGGTTTCGATTATACTTATGGTAATGGTAAGTGGTATTCTTTCCGTTTGGAAAGGGTACTTTGGGTTAACAACTTGGGTTAATGCTAAAACCTGGCTCTCTACTAGTAAGTAATAACCTGACCAACTAAAAGCAACTGCTTGACTTAACCCCATATAAAGCTAGTCCACTACAGCCAAACGAGACATATTGCTGAGTATGTTGATGTGTACTCACCCTTGCTTTACACATCAAACCCCCCTAGGTTGTCCACATTGCAACCACTTCTCAGGAGAAGATGAAGTCATGGAGGAGGACTTCCAGGAGTTCCAAGAGTACGATGAGTTCTAGGCGTGGGTTAGCGGCAAACCCCCAGTCAGCTGCCTATGAAGGTCGTGTGTATCTACGTTTCTTTTCGCACTTTGATAATTGTTAAAGACTATGTGGATGTCTCGGACATCATGATGTAATCGACTATTATACCTTCTTTTATGTTATTATTTGAGCACTGTGTGATGATGTCCAGTTATATAACTGCTGTGTACGTGAATTGCTGATTCTGGCACGTACATGGTTCACATTCTGTTTGCCTTCTAAAACCGGGTGTGACATAGGTGGTATCAGAACCGTGCTGACTATAGGACCGCTAACCTAGAGTAGAATGGTCGTTCTAAGGATTATAGACCCCTATTATCACCTTGACTTTGGTATCTGTGACGGAACCTCCCAAGTCATTAGGCCCACCTACAGTTGTCCTTGTCCAGCGGACCTCGGACAACCCTGTAGATGCACCTGATCACTCGACAAGTTCGGTATTTGTATTCTTTACCTCTCCCAAGAGCGTTTCACCCGTCACGCAGATATTACAACACATTGGAGGAACGAATAAGCGGAAGCAATTATAGTAACTTAATTTACACTAAAATATAGAAAGAGTGTTATTATTACAGACCAACGGTATATGAGTGCAGAAGTAATATTATTACAAACTCGGGAGGCAAAAACCCCTCCCATTTAAAAGTATAATGTTTTTTAAAGGATGACAACATCCTCCCGAGGCTTCACTCTTGGGATTCTTCCTTTGGCACCACCTTAGAGCAAAAGCAACAAAAGTTTGCTGCTTCCTCACCTACAACAACATGGGTTCAAAAACCCTAAGTCCGAAGTGTACTTTCACAAGTATTACCCGTCAAAATAAAAGACTCTCAAGGATATGCTGACTTTGAGGGAGTCAAGGTAAGGCTTAATCAAGAATCAAGACTCTGTTTGCAAAAATGCTTACTAACAGTGGATCCTTAAAAATCTAGTTTTATTAGCAAGTTAAGTCATTACCTAAATCTAGAGTTCTTTCTACCCTAGTTCAAGCACTTGGCCTATACTAGCCATCTTTTTATCAACCCTTCTTGTTCATTGGAATGCTACGTGTAGGTCAGTGAGCAAGTCTTCATGTCCGAGAAGTAACGGCGATCTGAATCGACTAATACCCAGCTAGGGATCTCCAATCACACGACATATGTAGCACTTAACCCTTGCATATGTCAACTCGCCACCGGGGTTCTTAAGACCAGATCAGGTTCACGCCAACCGAGAGCACAGATACACCACCGTTCAGCCTCTTGCCACGGAGGGTACACGCTACTCTCGCCATCTCTCCACTCCCATTGCGTGTTGTCTTATTCTGGTATTAGTCTGCCCGAGGCAAAGCTTACCCATGATGAAGCATGTGACCAGTTAAAAGGTCCTCAATCATCAAGCCTACATCGAGACGGTCCTTAATTGACTCAGACGGAGACACTACATCGAGACTCTCTTCTCGTGCAAGTCACCCACCCGGTCTCAGCTTTATCATTTTAAACCCAAAGTTTGGTACCTATCAGAGGTACATCTTTTCCGATGTTGAACCCATCACGGCCATGATGGATCCACCATCAAGTTTTATTTTTGAAAACATCCCATCCCACTTGAAGCATCATCTTTTGTCAAAACAAAACATTTTGTTTTTCTAGAGCAAGACTAAGCATCAGAAAAACCTTTTCATAAAACAGGTGATCAAGGAAAGGTAATCAATTTTCCAAGGAAGGAAATGCATCAACTGTGTAGCACACAACTCCTATCACCTAATGTATCAAGTAAGTGAGAAAGATTTTAAAATAGCAAGGAGGTGGCAAATGCACCGGGGCTTGCCTTGTGTTATAGGAGAATCGGGTTCTGCTCCACAAATATCAAAATATAAGCAGTTCCCGGCAGGTGGGTCTTCAGGTGGTGGTGCTGCAACTCCTTCTTCAACCACTATTTCCTCCTCGTTCTCTATATATAATCATATATAACCATGAATGCTCATGTAATGCTTATGAAAATGCAGTAATAGAAAAGGTTTATCAAGTTGTATCTTGAATACAATTTTCCTTCATGGTACTCCAGGAAACTAGGGTTTTGGAGTCGGTATTTTATTTCATAGGGCAGACACTACTTAGAAGATTAGGGTTTTGGGTTTAGATATGAAATTTTGTCCAAATAATGTCTAACTTTACTCATAGGTTCTAAATACCATATTAAGCTTATCCCAAAAGTTTAGTGATTTTTGGAGTTATTAAATAATTTCTAAAATTCCAGAGGTATAGGTTTAAGCTTTTAAATACTATATAATTCCTTGTTTGGACTAAATATCCTAAAACTATTTTTATTAAATACTAGAGAAATTTAGGAGTCCAACAAAATTGGTCTCATATTTTTGGCATTTTCTAGAAATTTTTATGGATTTCCTAAGTCTGGTAGAAAAGGAAAAAGGAAAATAATGAACAGTGTTGGGCTCAATTCAGCCCAAGTCAGCCTGCAGAAGGAAGAACATGCGCACTCACGCCCGCGTGGTCAATTTTGTGCAGAGGACCTTGGCAATTTGAACAACTTCAAAAGGGGTCGCGACACTATTCCTGCGTTTCACTGACATTTACGGAATACCCCTTCTATTTCTATTTCTTCACCGCGCCAAGTCCACGACGGTGAACGGCGACGACACACCTCCGGTGAACTCGTACTGGTCGGAGAACGCAACGGCTAGACCTCTCCTTTGCTTGACACTTAATTCAACCCTCTGCAACATTAATCCCTCAACTAATTTCACTAATCCGGACCGGAGCACGTCTGCCCACGATGACGACGAAAACCGAGGATAATCCAAGGTGTTCTAGGCGATTTAAGGCGGTCTAGTCCAATCAAATGGGTCGGTGAGCTACAGGGAACATGAGAAAGGCTAGAACACCAATTAAGGAAGCTTGAACTGACCTGCAGAAGGGTGGCCACGGGGAGGTGTTCACGCGGCAGTATTTTGACTGATATGGCGGAAATGGGAAATTGGGCGACTCTGGTGAACAATTGGAGGCAAGTGCTAGTGCATTGTATGCGTAATTACCTAGCGGAGTTCTTTGAGGCTTCAATTTATAGAACTCAAAGGCGGTGGCGCTCAATTTGGAGGAGAAGCGCTGGCGACCGGAGAGAGGGGAGGTTACTGGCGCAAGGAATTCATGGCTTTCACCGTGGCAAGTTCTCGAGCGATGAACAGGCTTGCTACATAGGTTCATTGCGACGTGCTAAGCTTCCAAGACGTGTGGCGCATGATCGTTAAGTGGCTAACGCCGGTGAGGATCATCCCAGCTAGCCGCACTCCAAGTGGGTACGGCGGGCACAACGGTGAGCGAGCCCGAACCATTCCGAGCGCTAAGATCTTTACTCCTCTCAGTTATCCACTCGCGCTGGGCACGAATCACAGCGGCCGGCGCAAATCCGGGCGCTAGATCACGGGGATGAGGGGCGATGAACCTGTAGATCTTTTTTAGTACTGTACCATGGCGATCACCATCAGAGTATCTGACAGAGGGATTTCAGGAGCCAGGATCTTTGAATTTCATGTAGTAACTACTTAATCCATCTGTATCAAAGTTGGAGCCCTATAAACCAGCCACAAATCTACTATAGCGACCTCGCTCATTTACTCACTCCTTCAAGCTTGAATTGAGTCCAAAGTTGAGCAGATCTCAGTGTCAGTAAACATTCAAACTCTGAGTTAACTGACAGCCAGACTTTAGGGCTAATTATCTCCAAATTTTGTATGGCACCAAGGTTTAATCACTTAAGAAAAGTTATGCTCCTATAGTAGCTCTATAATCTTCATGTATTGATCCTGGGCAAATTCCCTATAGATTTAGAAATATAGAGCTCTAAAGTCAACCATATTCAACTAATTTTGGACTTAGGCATATGAGCTACATGGGGGGGGGGCTTTTTGCAAATAAGCCCAAATCTCACAATTTGGCTTGCAAATCTTCAAATGTGAGAAACACATGATTTGTGGTGTTGTATTACTTTGGTTTTTGCACTTGGGTCCAAAAGTGTACAAAATTTACACTTAGCCTCCTAGGGTTCCAATTTAGGGTTTTCCGGGGGTCTTTTTTAGGGTTTTGACATATTTAAAGTTTTGGTGCTATCAAAGTCCATTAAATGTGACATCCTATGATCATTTCTCATATCTTTTGAAGTTTTCACATGTTTTGGCTTCCCTTGTATCCATAAGCCCAAACCTAGGGCTAAGCACTCTGACCTACGGTTAACCACACATCCAGCCATATCAGTACAACTTATTTGAAATTTTTTACCTAGTGAATGCACTCTAGGTGTAACAAACACATGATATGCTAATTCTCATGATGTTATGCTCAAGTTTTAGGGGCAGTAACACCAGGGGTGTTGATATAGCTGAGGTGCCTGATCTTTCGGTGAGTGGAGATAATTCCGATTTGGCAGAAGATGACCCTTGCGATCCGACTACGACGAGCAAGCCCAAGGCGCCAATGCAATCACTGAACCAACTCCCTGTGGTTACCGACCTTGCTGATGCGAGATCGTCCTGATCACGAAGATCATTTCCTGTGCGCAATCGAAGAACGAACAAGAAAAAGATGCGAGCAATCTAATTTATTACTCGAGGGTGGAGTTCTGAATACACGAAGACAACACTGATTTGCGCGTGTTCGAGAGTAGCTAAAGCTAAGGTAAAACAAAACTCAAAGAACAAAGGAGGCGCAAATCCTGGATAAAAAGAGAGAGGGGGCACATCCCCTAGTGGCGGCCAAAGGGGGAAAACGCAACCCTAGGTCGCCCACTATGGGCCACAGTTGGGCTGGTCATCTATTCTTCTGGGCCCTCATTCTTCAGTAGCATGACGAAGTTAAGATCTCTGGCACGGGCCTAAGTGATTGGCCCAGCTAATGAAGGAAGTGACACTTGATGTGGAGGTGCTGCTGGTGTAGTCGTACTCATGTTGTAGGTGATGTCCTGATCATCCTCCCCTTCTTGAAGTGAAGTCGTCCTCCACGACAACTCCTCATCCTCGGCCATATAAGGTTTCAAATCTACAACATTAAAATTAGTGGAAACACCAAATTCCGTAGGCAGGTCAAGGATATAAGCATTATCGTTAATCTTTGTTAGCACCTTAAAAGGACCAGCAGCACGAGGCATTAATTTAGAATGACGCAAATTAGGAAACCGATCCTTTCTCAAGTGCAACCAAACCATATCACCTGGCTCAAAAGTAATAAGTTTTCTTCCTTTACTACCAGCAACCTGATTTTTTGCATTAGTAGCAGCAATGTTCTGTTTCGTTTGTTCATGTATGGTAATCATTTGTTAAATATGTGCAGCAGCACCTACATGTGGGGCGTTCGCAGCATTAAGTGAAATCAAATCAATAGGTGCCCAAGGGATGTAACCATAAACAATCTGGAAAGGGCACATCTTTGTAGAAGAATGCGTGGCATGATTGTAAGCAAATTCAACATGAGGCAAGCAATCCTCCCAACGTCTTAATTTCGTGTCTAAAACAACCCTAAGCATGGTAGATAAAGTTCTATTTACTACCTCAGTTTGTCCATAAGTCTGAGGGTGACAAGTAGTGCTAAACAACAATTTAGTTCGCAATTTAGTCCAAAGAGATCTCCAAAAATGGCTTAGAAACTTAGCATCGCGATAGAGACTATTGTTTTTGGAATACCATGTAAACGAATAATTTCTCTAAAGAACAATTCAGCAACAATGCTAGCATCATCAGTTTTATGACAAGGTATAAAGTGAGCCATTTTAGAGAATCTATCAACAACCACAAAAATACTATCCCTCCCCTTCTTAGTTCTAGGCAAGCCCAAAACAAAGTCCATAGAAATATGAAGCCAAGGAGAAGAAGGGACAGGCAAAGGCATATACAAACCATGGTTGCCCAAATGTGACTTAGCTTTCTGGCAAGTAGTGCAAAGTGCAACAAGACACTCAACATCACGGCACATCCGAGGCCAAAAGAAGTGTGCAGCTAGCACCTCATGTGTCTTGTAAATGCCAAAGTGCCCCATAAGGCCGCCTCCATGAGCTTCCTGCAGCAACAAAAGACGAACCGAGCTTGCTGTAATACACAGCTTGTTAGCGTGGAACAAAAATCCATCCTATATGTGAAATTTTCCCCAGGGTTTGCCATCCTTACAATGTATATAGAAATCTTTAAAATCAGCATCATCCACATATTGATCTTTCACAGTTTGCAAGCCAAAGATTCTAAATTCTAACTGTGAAAGCATGGTATATCTACGGGACAACGCATCAGCAATGACGTTTTCCTTCCCGTTCTTGTGTTTAATGATGTAATTAAAGGACTCGATGAATCTACCCAACTAGCATGACGATGGTTCAGATTTGTTTGGGTACGAATATGTTTTAAAGCCTCATGATCAGAATGAATTATAAACTCATGAGGCCAAAGGTAGTGCTGCCATGTTTGCAAAGTGCGAACTAAAGCATAAAGTTCCTTATCATAAGTAGAATATCTCAAGCTAGCACTGCTTAATTTTTCACTGAAATAAGCAACCGGTTTTCCTTCTTGTAACAAAACAGCACCTAACCCAATACCACTAGCATCACATTCAAGTTCAAACACTTTCTAAAAGTCGGGCAATTGTAAGAGTGGAGCATGGGTTAACTTATCTTTCAAAGTGTTGAACGCCTCTTCTTGTGAGGGGTCCCAAGCAAAAGACACACCTTTCTTTCTGAGTTCGTGCAAAGGGGCAGCGATGGAGCTAAAATCACTCACAAAACGGTGGTAAAATCCTGCAAGTCCAAGAAAACTCCGAATTTGGGTGACCATCGTTGGTGTAGGCTAGTCCTGAATGGCTTCAAACTTGCTGCTATCCACCTCAATGCCCTGCGGAGTAACCACATAACCAAGAAACGAGACATGTTGCGTGCAAAATGTGCACTTTTCCATGTTACCAAACAAGCGAGCAGCACGCAAAGCATCAAAAACAGCACACAAATGTTCTAAATTCTCCTCTATTGACTTGTTGTAAATAAGGATATCATCGAAATAAACAACAACAAACAAACCTATGAAGGCCTGTAGAACTTCGTTCATTAAACGCATAAAGGTGCTGGGAGCATTAGTCAATCCAAATGGCATAACCAACCATTCATATAAACCAAATTTCGTTTTAAAAGCCATTTTCCATTCATCATCGAGTTTCATTCTAATCTGATGGTAACCTCTATGCAAATCAACCTTAGAGAAAATAACGGCACCACTAAGCTCATCTAACATATCATCAAGGCGTGGAATAGGATATCGATAACGAACTGTGATGTTATTAATAGCACGACAATCTACGCACATACACCATGACCCATCTTTCTTTGGAACGAGTAAAACAAGAACCAAGCAAGGGCTAAGAGACTCACGACTGTAACCTTTATCAAGCAGCGTCTGCACCTAGCGCTGGATCTCCTTCGTCTCATCTAGATTTGTACTGTATGGGGCGCGGTTCGGAAGAGAAGCACCGGGGATGAGATCGATCTGATGCTCAATGCCACGGAACAGAGGAAGACCTGGTGGTAAGTCCGTAGGAAAAACATCAGCATACTCCTGCAAAAGGTTAACAATAGTAGGGGGTATATCCAAAGACGGTGCATCATCAAGCGGAACAATCATGCACGAGCATACAAGTGCATAACAGGGCATATGAGCTTCATGGAGATCATCAAAATCAGCACGTGTAGCAAGTAAAACAGGAGAGTGCAACTTGATTTCAGATTTAATAGGTGCGGCTGATGTCGATTTGACTTGTTGTGCAGTTTTAGCAGCCCTAGTAAGATCATCTTTCAAATTTTGGTCAGGGGTCATTGGATGTATAATTATTTTCTGACCTTTAAACATGAAAGAATAATGATTTGAACGACCATGATGTAAACTATCAGTATCATATTGACAAGGTCGACCCAATAACAAAGAGCATGCTTCCATAGGAATAACATCGCAATCAGCATAATCAGAATAAGAACCCAGCGAAAAGGGGACACGTACCGAACGTGTTACCTTTATTTTATCACCATCATTAAGCCATTGAATGTGATACGGATGTGGGTGTGCACGAGTGGGCAAGGATAATTTCTCTACCAAAGCTGTACTTGCCAAATTGTTGTAGCTGCCACTATCGATGATGATGCGAATCGACCGTTCATGCACAACGCCCTTGGTATGGAATAGAGTGTGTCGCTGATTTTTTTCGGCCTGGGCAACCTGTGTGCTGAGAACACGCTACACAACAAGACTCTCATACCTATCGGTGTCAATGGGATCAACGTGGACGTCCTCATTTTCTGCATGGTTAGTGGCAATCATAGCATGACTGGTTTTCTCGGAATCACTAGCCAAAGAGTACTCACCATTGTCATGTATAAGCAAGGTACGCTTGTTTGGGCAGTCCCGAATCATGTGCCCAAACCCTCTGCAACGATGACACTGAATATCCAGTGTACGTCCTGTGGAAGAAACAGCGCCTTTGGCAGGGGGCGCCGCTGGCTTGGCTGTCCCTATGCGCGGTGTAGTGCTAGGCGTAGAAGGTGCAGGGCTGGAAGGAGTTAAGCATACCCTTTTGTAACTCCTGGTAATATTCCTCAACATATTCTGAACCTTGTTGAAAACGCTGCATTTTGTTAAGCAAATCACGGGCATAATAGGAAGGAACAAATCTGTGGCGCATGGCAGTTTTTAATTGGGTCCAAGTAGTGACACTGTTAATGGGAAGTTTTTTTATACTCACGCCACCAAATTAAAGCAAAATCAGTAAATTCACTAATGGCAGCATTCACTTAGCTATTAGCAGGAATATCATGGCATGAAAATTTCTGTTCTACCTCCAATTCCCAATCAAGATATGCAGCAGGATCATATTTACCATTAAAAGATAGAATTTTAAATTTAATCTTAGCAAATAAGTCATTAGGGGGATGACGAACCACACGGCGTGCACGACCACGGCGATCTCCATCGTCCTGCTCAGTGTCACCACCGTAGTCCTGCTCCATCTTTGTAGCCAACACATCAAGGCGTGCCAGGATGGTGTCGAGTGTGGTGCGAGTCGTCGTTTGAGCAAGGTCAAGCTGGTTGAAACGCGCGGTCGTCGAAGTGGCCGTTGACCATTCATGCATCGTCCTAATGTCAGCAGCAAGTCCATCAACTTGTCCCCTTACTTCCTGCAACTGGACATCCACCGTGTCATGTGCTCCTGCCATAGTTAGCGCAAACACCAAAACACCAAAAGGAGAAAACCCGACGACAACAGGGGAATTGTGGTGACAACTCGTTCAATGGAATGATGTTATCAAGTTCTTATCCGCTCTTACCAAGCCACAGGGGTGAACTGCAACCAACAGGTGGAACCGGTGAAAGATTGGATGAGCGATTGCCTGGAGAAACAGAAACCTGCTCGTCGTAGAAATATGTGGAGTTCTGGGTAGGCTGCACTCAAGTCAAGGATTAGCACGATCAAACAATAATGTAAAGTTGAATTATAGTGCAAAATACGAAACTATATTGCTGGCCACAAGTGCAAAGGACACAACAAGTTGGAACAAAGAACAATGAAACTAGCAGAATGGCAGTACCGTAAATATTGTACTAGTGAGGTCAAAAAGGCACTAGTAGGAATCACAGGTGATTTTGTTTTTCTTTTTTGTATGATTTTTTTGATATTTTTCTCAGCACAAGAAGCAACAAAATAGGAGCTACACCAAGTTTCACCTAAAACAGAGATTAGATGTGGTCTATAGAAAAAGAGCAAGTTCTCTGAAAAGCGTGCAAGAGCTTTGACAAATTTTTTTCTTTATTTTCCTGAATTTTTTTGACAATTTTATCGAAACCAAATAGGCCATAGGCGAGTTTGGCTAGCCTCAGAATGGTGTCACCAAGCTCCTGTAAAAATTTCAGATTTTTTGAACAACCGAGCGAAAAGTTATGCTCAGTTTAAGGAAGGTACCTCAAGTTATGTTTAAAACGACCGAGATGAGGCAACCTTTCTCCATTCTTTTTTTGTTTGTTCTCTGGTTCTATCCTTTCTCTTTTGTTTTCTTTTTTTGTTTCTGTTTTTTTACGTAACCGAAGGAGAAAAACAAGGAAGCAGCGTTGACTCGGTTTGTGGCGTGATCAAACGGGAGATGGTGGCGGCGCGCTAGGGTTTGAATGGTGGAAGAAAGAAGGATGGTGAAAAAAAACACAATGCAACCAGCAACAAATGACGTGAAAGCACACAAATTCAACAATGCAGATTATTGAAAGAAAGTGTGAGGCTCAAAAAGGTGCTGGGACAAGGTCTAACCTGAATTTTTATGTGGTTTTGTGGACTGTAGGAGAGAGAGAAAACTCGATAAACTCACCGATCAACCTAGAAATCTGATACCACTTGATATAGCTGAGGTGCCCGATCTTTCGGTGAGTGGAGATAATTCCGATTTGGCAAAAGATGACCTTGCTGATGCGAGATCGGTCTGATCACGAAGATTGTTTCCTGTGCGCAATCGAAGAACGAACAAGAAAAAGATGCGAGCAATCTAATTTATTACTCGAGGGTGGAGTTCTGAATACACGAAGACAGCGCTGATTTGCACGTGTTCGAGAGTAGCTAAAGCTAACGTAAAACAAAACTCAAAGAAGAAAGGATGCGCAACTCCTGGATAAATATAGAGAGGGGGCGCAGCCCCTAGTGGCGGTCAAAGGGGGAAACGCAACCCTAGGTCGCCCACTATGGGCCGCAGTTGGGCTGGTCGTCTATTCTTCTGGACCCTCATTCTTCAGTAGCATGACGAAGTTAAGATCTCCGGCACGGGCCCGAGTGATTGGCCCAGCTAATGAAGAAAGTGGCGCTTGATGTGGAGGTGCTGCTGGTGTAGTCGTACTCATGTTGCAGGTGATGTCCTCATCATCAGATCTAGCCTATATGCATTGTCGTTAATTTTCTCTAGCACTTTAAACGGTCCATCGGCTCGAGGCAACAATTTAGATTTTCGCAATTCAGGAAACCTTTCCTTTCTCAAATGCAACCAAACTAAATCTCCAGGTTCAAAATTTAATTCCTTTCTACCTTTATCACTAGCAAACTTATATCTAGCATTCATATGCTCTATGTTTTCTTTAGTAATTTCATGCAGTTTTAACATCATTTCAGCACGCCTAGTAGCATCAAAATTTAGTTTTTCAGAAGATGGCAAAGGCATTAAATCAATAGGAGCACGAGGCAACAAACCATATACAATCTGAAATGGGCACATCTTTGTAGTAGAATGCAATGATCGATTATAAGCAAATTCAACATGAGGCAAACAATCCTCCCACATCTTAATATTCTTCTTTAGAACAACCCTTAACATAGTAGACAAAGTTCTATTCACAACTTCAGTTTGACCATCAGTTTGGGGATGACATATAGTAGAAAATAAAAGCATAGTCCCCAATTTTGCCCACAAAGTTCTCCAAAAATGACTAAGAAATTAAGCATCACGATCAGAAACGATTGTGTTGGGCACACCATGCAAGCGAACAATTTCATGAAAGAACAAATCAGCAATATGAGTAGCATCGTCAGTTTTATGACATGGTATGAAATGTGCCATCTTAGAAAATCTATCAACAACCACAAACACACTATCACGTCACTTCCTAGTCCTAGGCAATCCCAGCACAAAATCCATAGAAATATCTTCCCAAGGAGCACTAGGAACTGGTAGAGGCAAATACAAACCGTGTGGATTTAACCGTGACTTCGCCTTTTGACATGTCGTGCAACGAGCAACCAATCTCGCCACATCTCTTCTCATCTTGGGCCAAAAGAAATGACCAACAAGTATGTCCTTCGTTTTCTTTGCTCCAAAATGTCCCATTAAGCCACCTCCATGTGCTTCCTGTAACAACAACAAATGAACAGAGCTAGCTAGAATGCATAGCTTGTTAGCTCTAAACACAAACCCATCACTAACGATATATTTGTTCCATCCTTTCCCATCTTTACAATGCAGCAACACATCTTTAAAATTAGCATCATGAACATATTGGTCTTTAATCGTCTCTAATCCAAAGATTTTGTAGTCAAGTTGATTCAGCAAAGTATATCTCCTAGACAAAGTGTCAGCAATGTTATTCTCTTTTCCTTTCTTGTGCTTAATAACATAAGGAAAAGACTCGATAAATTCAACCCACTTAGCATGTCTACGGTTCAGTTTTCCTTGACTGCGAATATGTTTCAAAGATTCATGATCAGAATGAATAACAAACTCTTTGGGCCACAAATATTGCTGCCATGTTTCTAATGTTCGCACAAGAGCATATAATTCCTTATCATAAGTAGAATAATTTAGAACAGACCCACTCAATTTTTCACTAAAATATGCAACAGGTTTGCCTTCTTGTAACAAAACACCACCCAATCCAATTCCACTAGCATCACATTCAAGCTCAAAACTCTTATTAAAATCAGGAAGTTGGAGGAGAGGTGCATGTGTCAACTTATCTTTCAGCACGTTGAAAGAGTGCTCTTCTACTTTGCCCAAACTAAAATGCACTCCCTTCTTTGTAAGCTCATTCAAAGGTGCAGCAATAGTACTAAAGTCCTTCACAAAACGACGATAGAAGCCAGCAAGTCCTAGGAAACTCCGTGCCTGTGTGATAGTCTTTGGCATAGGCCATCCATGTATCGCTTCTACCTTGGCTTGATCAACCTCAATTCCCTATGGAGTCACAACATAGCCAAGAAACGACACTCGATCGGTGCAAAATGTGCACTTCTCAAGGTTACCAAATAGACGTGCATCTCGTAAAGCATTAAAAACAGCACACATGTGATCAACATGTTCATCCATAGATTTGTTGTAGATCAATATGTCATCAAAGTATACTACCACAAATTTTCCAATGAAGGCACGCAAAACCTCGTTCATTAATCTCATGAAAGTGCTAGGTGCATTAGTTAACCCGAAAGGCATGACTAACCACTCATACAATCCGAACTTAGTTTTGAAAGTAGTTTTCCATTCATCTCCCAATTTCATACGAATCTGGTGGTACCCACTACACAAATCAACTTTAGAAAACACGATAGCACCACTCAATTCATCAAGCATATAATCTAAACATGGAATAGCGGGTCGATACCGTATGGTGATATTATTAATAGCTCTACAATCAATACACATACGCCATGTTCCATCTTTTTTAGGCACTAAAATAACCGGAACAGCACACAGACTAAGAGACTCACGCACATAACCTTTGTCGAGTAGTTCTTGCACTTGTCACTGAATTTCTTTTGTTTCCTCCGGATTTGTCCTATATGGTGCACGATTTGGCAAAGATGCACCAGGAATAAGATCAATTTGGTCCTCAATCCCTCATATAGGTGGCAGCCCCTCTGGTATCTCACTTGGAAATACATCAGAATACTCCTGCAAAATGTTAGCAACAACAGGAGGCAAAGAACACTGCATATCTTGAATTGAAATCAAAGCATCCTTGCATACCAAAGCATAGGCAACAGAAGTGGAAGCAAATAAATCATTAACATCAGATTTTGTCGCAAGCAAGCAATGTCCTTTCAATTTTATCCCATCTTTGTTATTACCAACAGCTTTAATATTCTTGTTGTTCTCAGTTTTAGCTTTTGTAGCTTTAGCAACATCATCACGCACAATAGCCTCAGGGGACATGGGAAGCAAAATAATTTTCTTATCATGGTGTATGAGAGAATATTGATTTGATCTACCATGATGCATACAATCTATATCAAATTGCCATGGTCTACCTAGCAAAATATTACAAGCATCCATAGGCACAACGTCACAGTCAACAACATCACGACATGAACCAATAGCAAAATTAATTCGTACTAGCTTGGTTAACTTGACCTTACCACTATTGTTAAGCCATTGAATGTGATATGGATGGGGGTGCGGTTTGGTCGTAAGTGCAAGGTTATCCACCATGTCACTGCTAGCCAAGTTGTTGCAGCTACCTCCATCAATTATCAAACGACATGAACGCTCCTTAATGACACACTTTGTTTGAAACAATGTATGTCGCTGATTCTGCTCTGCCTTCTCCATTTGTGCACTAAGCACACGCTGTACAATGAGGCTCTCATAATGCTCTGCACAATCTGCACCAATCTGTTCTTCGGGTGGTTCCTTAGTGCCTGCATCATCTGCTGCAAGCAAAGCAAGTGTAGCTTCATCCAAATCACTAGCAGAGGAATACCCACCATCGTCTTTTACCACCAAAACACGCTGATTAGGACAATCACGCTGCACGTGTCCATAGCCCTTGCATCGATAACACAGAACATCTCTTGTTCTACCCGTGGAGGCTACTAAAGAGGCACTACCTGATGGTTTCTGGGCAGATTTGGTTGCTGAATTTGTGGAAGATGCACATGGTTTGTCGCTGGAGGAAGGCGGTGGTGCTGGTCGACTCAGCGAGGGAGTTGGTGCTGGTGTACGGTCGGTCATGGACATAGTCGTGCGCTACTGCCATGGTGTAGATTTTCCTGCAGAAACATTAGACCTTGCACTAGCATGTCGTCCCTGCACTTCCCTTTCAGCTTTGCAAGCAAAATGAAACAATCGGATTACGTTAGCATAATCTTTATAAGCAAGGATGTCCTGAATTTCCCTATTTAACCCGCCCAAAAATCTAGCCATAGCAGATTCCTCACCCTCCTCTATGTTACAACGCAACATACCCATTTGTAATTCCTGATAATATTCTTCTACACTTTTAGTACCCTATCTCAATTGTTGCAACTTGTTTAACATATCACGTGCATAATAAGAAGGAACAAATCTAGCCCGCATGACCCGTTTCAACGCATCCCAAGTTTGTGGCATGTTATTAGGATTCTTCTTACCATGTTCTATCCACCAAACAAGAGCAAATTCATTAAACTCACTAGTAGCAGCTCTAACCCGCGCATTCTCAGGAAATTCATGACATGCGAACTTTTGATCAACCGCAATCTCCCAAGTAATGTAAGCATCAGGGTCATATTTACCATCAAAAGGAGGTATTTTAAATTTAACCTTACTAAAAGCATCATCATTACCATGTACCTCACGTCGGCGAAAACCACCCATACCTCTACGGTTAGTACGTAGTCACCGACGATTAGGTGCTTCTTGGTCATCTTGTTCAGTATCAGCAACATAGTCATCCCAGTTACCTTCGGCGCCCTCATCACGCCCACCATTGGTATTAGCATGCATCTCATCAAATCTCTTCAAGAGTGCGACAAGGCTCTTGTCAATATGAGCAACTGTCATTTGCACATTTGCAAGTTTGGTGTTTGTGTCGATCTGTGTGGCCTCCAATTGCCCCCATCTTTTCATTCGTCACGTGCAAGTCATTATTAAGACCTTCCGTGTGCATCTTCACCAGCCTTACAAAGTGTTGTATGATGCCCTTCGTATGAGGAGAGTGTGGCATATTACGAGAAGCATCATCAACCTCCAATCCTGCCATGGTTAGACGAACAGAGGCAACAAGATAAAAAAAGTGAAGGAATAAAAACTCTACAACTATTAGGATGTAGCTACTGCAAGGCGCTCACTCTCAACCTGCCATACAAGCTCTTACCAATTCTTACCTTGCTAAACAGGAGGGGTCAGCAACCAACAAGTCTGCAACCGTGGAATAAGTGTATCGGTGCCGCAGCAACACGACCTATCAAGCTGTAGTCGAAATATGTAGAGTTGTAGGTGGGCTGAAGCAAGGAATACACTAGTACCACGTTAGTTACAAAAGCAAGCTAAATAATCATTCAACGGTGGTACTGTGCTGGTCCTAGGCTATACCATGCTAGAGACGTGAGCCTAAGCACAAAGGTAGTCACTGGAAAAGAACAACTAGCACAGCACAAAGAGAACAACAGATTCAGAGATTCAGCCCCCTTCTTTCTTCTTCTTTTCCTTTTTTGCTCTTTTTCTTCTTTTTTTTCTGCAGGGGCCTAAACCTTTTTTTTACTATAACAACCCAAACAATAAGGCTATTGCTAACAGCCCCTTTGAAACCAGATTTAACAAATCTTGTTAATATAGAAGGTCCAGAAATCTCTACGATGATTGCGGAGCGCTCAGAATGAATTTTGAGGCAAGGTCAGATCTGTTGGAAAGAAGATATGATAAGCTTTCTAGATTGTATTTAAACTTCCAAATCCGACATGAGATGTATCCATGGTGGCAAAAACGAGCCAGAGATGTTTATGGTGATGGTGGATCTCGTGGTGACCAAAACGTGGTAGAACTCAAAACTCTAAAAGAATAAACAAAGACCAGCAACTCGACACAACCGATGCAACCGAAAACTCAACAAGCCCTAGCTAAGTAGTACTAGTAAAGGCTCAATGGTTTATAGGATTGTAGTAAAACTAATCTACTATTTTTTTGCTTTTTCTGGAGTATAGGAGATAAGAAAACAGCGAAGAAAAGTAAATCTCTCACCGATAAAACTTGCTCTGATTACCAACTGATATGCACCCGTTGGGTGAATGCACGATCTTTCGATGAGAGGGTGTGGGATAACTCTATTGGTGGAGGAGACGACGTTCATGGTGATGAAGACATCCACACTACTGATGCATCTATACCAATACAAGTACCAATTTCTGGTCCCATTACTCGCGCTCGTGCTCGTCAACTCAACCATCAGGTGATTACACTCTTGAGTTCATGTCCATCATATTTAGACCATGGAGACCCGTGCACTCTTGTTTTGCTTAGGAATCAGGGAGAAGACCGAAAGGGAAAAGGATTTGAACATGCTGGATTCGGACTGCAGAAGAACACCAACTTGTGACGGTCACCACGGTCAGATGCGGGCTCGGATTGGAATGTTCAAGCACAACGTGGAAAGCTTATCAAGTCTACTTTCATATGGATCCGGAATTATAGTCATATCTGTTCTGAGGCCGCCGTAATCATTGTTTTATTACCGAAACATTTCCTGCCTTTTCTGCCCATGGTGCTGCGTCACCCTATTTTGGCCCAATGGGTCGTGTATCAAGTTAGGTCCATTAGGGATGCATCCTAGGGTTGCAGCACGACCCCAACACCCTTGTGGTCGTCCTCCCATGTTTATAAACCCCCTAGCCGCCACCAAGAACAGCGGGTTTTGTTTAGATCAAGTTTAGCTCTCGCTACTTGCTTGTAAGCGCGCGTGCTGGTTCAGCCGCCCGTCTTCTTGTCTTCGGAACCCCACCATATTGGAGTTTGACTTTGAAACCTACATTTGGATCTGGTAATTCAGTACTTGTTCTACTTGTTCTTGCTAGTTCTTCGATTGCTTGCAGGACGAGTGCCCTAGTGGCCAGGGTGTCACGCTCCACAAGATCGTGACAGCCATAGGAGGTGGTGTATCGGTTGCTAAGGCGCAGCGTCTTTGGAAGGCTGTAGTCGGGCCGTGAACGTCGTCTCCTCCCCCAATCGAGTTATTCCACACCCTCTCATCGAAAGATCGGGCAATCACCCAACGGGTGCACATCACATGGCCCGACTACAGCCTTCCAAAGATGTTGCGCCTTAGCAACCGATACACCACCTCCTATGGCTGTCACGATCTTGTGGAGCGTGACACCCCGGCCACTAGGGCACTCGTCCTGCAAGCAATCGAAGAACTAGCAAGAACAAGTACTGAATTACCAGATGTAAATGTAGGTTTAAAAATCAAACTCCAATATGGTGGGGTTCCGAAGATAAGAAGACGGGCGGTTGAACCAGCACGCGCACTTACAAGCAAGTAGCGAGAGCTAAACTTGATCTAAACAAAACCCGATGTTCTTGGTGGCGGCTAGGGGGTTTATAAACATGGGAGGATGACCACAAGGGTATTGGGGTCATGCTGCAACCCTAGGATATGTCCCTAATGGACCCAACTCGATACACGACCCATTGGGCCAAAATAGGGTGACGCAGCCCCATGGGTAGAAAAGGCAGGAAATGTCTCGGTAAGGAAACAATGATTACAGCGGCCTCAGAACAGATATGACTATAATTATGGATCCATATGAAAGTAGACTTGATAAGCTTTCGATGTTGTGCTTGAACATTCCAATCCGAGCTCGCATGTGACCGTGGTGACCGTCACAAGTTGGTGTTCTTCTACAGTTCGAATCCAGCATGTTCAAATCCTTTTCCCTTTCGGCCTTCTCCCTAGTTCCTAAGCAAAACAAGAGTGCACGGGTCTCCATGGTCTAAATATGATGGCCATGAACTCAAGAGTGTAATCACCTGATGGTTGAGTTGACAAGCACGAGCGCGAGTAATGGGACCAGAAATTGGTACTTGTATTAGCATAGATGTATCAGTAGTGTGGATGTCTTCATCAAATTTACAGAGCAGTGTTTGATTCCTAAATTATAATATGTTTTACAAAGTTAATTCAAAAATTTCTCTAGAACTTTTTGCAGTAGCTTCATGACTTCATCATTACCTATCAAGCTTTGGATCATTGCTCTTCGGCTTCGTCATCCTGTACATAGAAAAGCGGTATAAGATAAACACAAATCTCAAGGAGAAGGTAAGCAATAGGTACGAGTTTATTACCGGCTTGAGATGACTTCGAGCTTCGTCACTAGCTAAGTTTCGACCACCCTTCGTCCAGATTTGTGTTATGAATCTATTTCCAATGCTTCGGGCCAGGCTAGGGATGTCAGTTAAATCCGCTGGTGATAGGCTGAAGTCAGGCCTGTTCACGATCTTCCCATGCACGCAACCAGTCTTCATGAAAGCAACAGTTGTGCCGCGAGAAGCTAGCAGGGCACAGAAGTCACCGTGCCTAGCTATAACTTCATCAAGTGCATCAACTTCGCCCTCAATATGAAGGTGCCTGGCAGGTCTTCAACCGAAGGTTCAAATTTTTCAGAACTGGCTCCAACTGAGTTGAAGACCTGCTTCAGCCGTTGCACGCACCGGTTGCCGAAGTTTAAACATTTGTCCTGGAACTCCTTCAAGGATTTTTGCAAATTCAAACTTTCTTCGACTTCGGCTTCAAGCTTCGTATTAAAATTCTTCTTTTCTTGCTTGAAGCTTTCTGACTTCAGGAGGAGTTCACTGTTTAATTTGGCAATTTCGGCTTGGGCCTCCGCCAATGAACCCTCCATTGTTTGGAGAACAAAATCTTTCTTTTCAAGAGCAGCTTCATGGTCTTTGATTTTGCTCTCCAAGCCCTCAATTATAACCTCATTTTTCTTACTTCGATGTCCTGTTGCATCCTCAAGGCTTTACTTAGTAGCATACTCTGTGCAAAATAACCTTCATCAGCAATCACCTTCATCGTAAAACAGTGAAAATCCGAAGGAAAAATTTTACCTTGAAATTAGATTAGAATAAACTGCCGACAATATGCTATCGTCGGTAGCGACTGATGTCAGCTTCAAGCTTCGGAAAACCAACACTCTTCGATAGAGTGCTGATAACTTTCGCTCCAGTTCGATCTCGGATGCATCCTAAGCTTTCTTCTTTAATTCCGCCGAAGAGCAACGCTCCTGGTTGGTAGCCACAGGATATAGCATACTCCTGCAGCTCCTCTTTTTCAGTCTTAGATAATTCTTGACCAATTATATTTTGAAAATTGAAGCCTTTTTCCTCTGAAGTATCTTCGGCGATTTCCTTCCCTTTTTTAGGTACTGTGGCCAGGGTTTCTTTGGCGGCAGCAACAGCTTCTTCTGCGGCCATATCAAAGAGCATTCTATCAATATCAGATAATGTGCTATTCAGATTGGTTTCTTCAGCAGTAGCAGCTTCGACAGTAGCAACTTCGGTAGGAGCAGCTTCGATAGAAGAAGCAGCAACTTCGGCAGCTGGTGTTATTTTTGACGCTGAGGCCGGCGGTGGTGTTTCCTCAATAGCTTCTATAACAGTAATAATCCTTTGCCTTTTTGGCCCAACCACCTTCTTCGATGTCGAAGGTTCCTCCTTCTGTAAAAGCTTTGTCAGATGCGTCCCCAGGGGACTTAGCAGCTTGATAGGTAAGGATTCGGTCATTACCTTTAAAATTTCTTCCACTTCGGCAGCAGAAGGTGTCGAAGGAGCTCCCTCTTCTATCTCAGCCATCTTTGGCTCTGGAGTTGCAGTTTTCCTCTTCTTCGAGGTTGTCACCTTCGGCTCAGGGCTGGATTTTTTCTTTTTCAAAATTTTTTCATCTTCTTTTATCATCCTAGCAGCCTGTCTATTCATAACACTAACAACCCTTTTTCGCTTTGACCCTTCGAAACCCTTGCTTAACCGTTCATAGTCAGGGTAATCAAAGTTCAGGGCATCCATTACTCAATTCAGCTTTCGTTTCGGTCAGGTGCCGAAGGCCACAGTCATCAGTTGATCTTATTTTTTAGTATTGTTGCCCAAAATTTCGTTGCGCATAGCCTCAATCATTTCTAGCCACTCTTGGCAAGGCTCTTTGAATTGTTTCTTGAACTTGAAGTGATAGGGCAATCGAACAAGTTAATTCTTTTTCTTTTCTCCCTTCAGCTTCGGCATATTCCATTCACTCAACGTTGGAAATACCCCATTGGCTAAGCATTCTTGCACCAGATCTCTAGTGTCGATCTGCTCAGTCACAACTCAGAATTCTGCCACAGCCTGTTGGCATGGTGACCCCGACGACATGTGGCACAGGGGCCTAGTTAGCCCGAAGCTTAAACTCAGCGGGCTCATTACCAGCATCTTCAATTTCTCACTCTTTTTCTCATCAGCCTTGATATAGAACCACTCACTTTTCTAGCCGGTTGGCCACTTGGTGTGGTAGCTTAGCACCGGGGCCTTCATATCCTTGCGGTAAGCGAAGTTGTAACAGCCAAAATTCTCATGGAGCCCATCTTCTCTGGCCTCCGTCTGATAATGTAGCTCATGCACTCGGTAGTAAGCTTCAGCATTTGGGTCCATTCCCTGGCTTCGAAGGGCCCAAATGAAGATGCTGAGCCTAACGATAGCATTAGGAGTCAGCTGATGAAGATAAATTTCATAATTATCCAAAACTTCCCCAATCATCTCATGAAGCGGAAACCGCAATCCAGCTTTGAAAAAGCTTTTGAAAACTACTACTTCGTCATTTTTTAGCTCTGGGGTGGTTTCTTCACCGGCAAAACGAAGAAGCTTCTTCTCTGTCTCCCCGAAGTAGCCGAGCTTCATCATCATGGGCACATCGGCCTCAGAGACAGTAGATTTTTCAAAATCTAAGTGGTTGGGCTTTGTTGGGATTAGAGTGTTATAGTCTTCCTCTTCATCAGCATTCTCTTCCTTAATATTAGCTTCTTCAGCCTCAGTAATATGTGCATCTTCGTCAATAGCTCCCTCCGTCACAACCAATCCCGGTTGCTTCATAACTTCGGAAATCGGGGCTGTTTCGGTGGCTTCGGCGTCCTCTCCATCACGGGTCACCCTAGCAGTTGAACGTACTCTGGCCATCAGGTGTTGAATTTCTTACAGTTCTTACGAAGTTGATGATTTTTACAGTTTTCACGAAGCTCCCTCTTATGCCGAAGCTAAATCAAAATGATGCTTTGCTTGAGAATGCGATGAGAAAGCTTCGGCTATGGTTAAATTTTTCAGCAGCACAACAGTGCAATGGCAATGAATGCTATGGTAACTTCACACCTACCCGTCTGTTTATATAGTGCTGTAGGTGTGAAGGTGAATCGTCAAGTCGCCCGCATCCGCTAAACAGTTACTTGCACCCACTGAACGGTGGACCACGGCGCGTGGGAGGTGAATCGCCAGATCGCGCATACCCGCCGCATGGTGGGCCACCTCGCGCTCAGAATATTTTAATCGTTTCTCGGCAACGAGCTCAGGGAAGGTGTTTTTCGGACCTTTGGCATTCCGAAGCTTGGGAGAATTTTTGCACGGATCAAGCTCGTTACGAAAAACGATCTAGCACCGCAAAGGGGCTACTGTTGGGGGTCTACTTCGTCGCCGAAGGTCCTGTAAGAAGAAACACCTTCAGAAGATCAACACAGAAGCAACGCCGAAGCTACCATCCAGGGAGCTTCGGCATAGTGACACGCCTTGAGACGAAGGGTTGCACTGACTTAAAGATGAAAGACCGATCATCCCATGATAATTTGTGTCATGATTGTAACCAGTTATAAAGGACATAAATGTAATTCCACACAGGCTGCGCCCTGTGCCTATAAATAGATGAACTATACCCCATACTGTTCACACTGACTTGTATTCACTCGTTCATCACGCTTCTACCTTTACCTTCTGTCAAGCCGAAGGTACAAATGTAATTCGATATTATTCTTATTCATTCATAATCATATAATAAAAGATATATTACGATGTCATATGATTATCCATGTTATTTTTCATGTTTCATATGCTTCATTTTTCATTGATTTATGTTGTGATGATGAAGGTACGTCCTTCATAACCTTCGTCCGATGTTCATTATATCCTTAGGGAAATAATGCTTCGAAGGACGAAGGACATTAACCATTAACCTATTTTTGTGTTGCCTTGTTCTTAATTCATAGCATTTGAGAACAAGTTGCCAACAAATCCTATCAACCTAACCAAGAAGTCAAATAATAGATCATGGGGATCCATAACAAAACTTCTTGCGGAGTGGGGATAAGACAGAGAATAGGGCATCGTCGACAGCTTCGAAAGGGTTTCTTCTGGTAAACTTCGCTTGAAGTTCCGCAATCCTAGCTTGATCATCTTGCAATGCTTCTCATTAGAACCTTCTGATAGACGATGAATCAGACAAGAAGAGTTGAAAAATAAAAGAGACGAGTTTTGATATAAAGTAAGTTTTTATGGAGGAAAATATATCAGGCTTTGAAAGACTGACTGGGCTTTCCATTTCTAACTAATCTAGTGACCTACAGTCACATTGCTTTGATACCACTTCTGTCACACCCGTTTCTGAGGAGCAGAGCCAGGTGCATAGCATATGTGTGCCAGGATCTATTTCCACACATATGTTGACGTCACAAGTGTAATATATCAAAAGAACAATTCATAAGAGTGTAAATAAAGATTATATTAACATATTACACTTCGAACAGACATAATGTCTTAACCTTTATTCATCAAAGTACAGCGAAACATGGACATCCATCCACAGGAAGATGACTGGGGGTATCACTAGACTAGCATCCATGGATCTCAGCATCATAACTTCATCTGCAAACTTATGATCAAAATTAAGCAAGGGTGAGCTCACTTATGGTTGGGGCTTAGCAAGTGGGGGAAAACTAATGCAAGTTTAACAAGGTGAGGCTAAGGTCGAGTAGTAAGCATTTTAGTTGGTCAACATTTTATTAACAACACCTGTCTTACTAATAAGTGTGAATCCCAAGTATTCCCATTAAACAAAGGTACAAGAGTATATCAAAAACACTTAAGTGAAACTACTTAAGCAAACCATTGGCAGATCATCGGATCTCGATTTATTTCCATCTTCAAGTTCAATTATCATGTGAGGAGTCCAGGCTGCTCTTAACTGTGAGCACGACTAATATATCAGTTTTACACTCTACAGAGGTGGCACTTCTTTACCCATGAGTCGCGATTCCCTTCTAGCCCGGGTTAGCTAGACCCATATTCACTTCTGAGGTGAATGGCCAGGGTCTCACTACAAGGCTTCTCCCTAGAGTCCTCATTACACAAATGCTGGAAATGGTCAACTGCATAAGGTACACCTACCGTAACCAACTTATAGTCCAGACTATAGGGTAAAGCTTTGGGAACTATGCCCGTATCCAATCTGACTGAGCCGGAACTATAAGCGCTTGCCAGATGCCCCCGTTCGGGTCGACCACGACCAGCACCCAACATAAGACTTCCCTAGTTATTTAGCCAAGACCAGAGCCATGATAGTTCTCATGGTAGCACTGTTTTCCCAGGTGGTCACTCCATGTTCCAATTAATATGCAATAATCTTGTTTAACCATCGGGTTAACAACAATATTGTAAACTTACCATTTGGAACATTAGTATCATAAACGACTGCATAAATTTAAAGTTGTAGCAATAGCATAGCTACTTGATTAGATCATAATCCCAGGTTTGATCAAGGAATAAGGTTAGAAAGGTTAGGTGTATCTAAATAGGTATCCCATCAAATTATGCATATATATCCAAGAATAAACTTTATTAAATGTATTGTTTGGGATCAAACAGAGTATGCAGAGGGAGAAGTCCACTTGCTTTGCTTATTGAAAACTTAAGGTTCTTCCACGGATAGGAATAGATCTTGATTCTTAACTACTAGATCAACCACTGAATATCACACAAACAAACAAGAAGAACAAACACCAATCAGTAACATACAACATTCACCATACGTAAAGCTAAAAGAAAGCCTAACGAAAAGAGCATTCGTTTTTCGAAAACGTCGCAAGTAATGGTTATAATAAGAGGGTATTCTTTTCAAAAATGTGTGATCTATACTTTATAAAACAAGGCATGAGCTTAAAAATATCTTAACTAAAATATGCATATATTAGGTTCACCAATTTAATCTTTTATAAAACGTCATATGTGATAGGTCTAAGATTAAGGGTTTATAAGACGATAAAACACGTTATAACGATATTAAACCTTTTTAACCTTTTAGAAAAGATATAAGTTATATATCTAATGTTAATGGGCTACGAAACACGTTATTAATTTTAGAAGCATTATGGAACGTATTATAATTCATTGTTAAACCTTCACTTATGAAAAACTAAGATATAAGTTTTATATGAACATATCATTATTATTAAACACTTATTTTATGAAAAGCTAGGTTAAAGGCCCTTAAGTGGATTTTCATGCAAAAGATAATGAACAAATAACTATCTTTTATTTTCATTAGAAAACACGTAGCCTATATTATTATATTCGAAGTTAATATATAAAGTAACATTTTAAGTTTAAAAGAACTTAAACTCCTATTATTTTATTTTATCCTTTAGGAAAATCTAAGTGATTCGCATATAATGTGGACTAAATTTTATGAAATCATTAATCACGCCATAAATCTAATTAAGAACAAATTGACTATAGGTTTGATTAATACATTATGATAAAGGATAATTAACCTATTAATTATCTTTAATTATATTTGTCGGCGTTTCGACCTCGTGGGGTCCCTGGACTGACGAGTAAAATTGTCGTTGCGTGCCTCAGCCCAGATGGGTTGGCGCGAGATGGAACACGAAGGGGGGGGGGAAGAAACCGCGGCTCGTGTTATCCTGCGCCCAAGGGCGGATGCGCTTGCAGTAGGGGTTACAAGAGTTCGCGAGGGAGAGAGAGAGAGAGCGTGAGCCGGTTCGTCAGCCCGTCCTCCCGCGCGACCCCCCCCTCATATGAGGGCCCTGGCCCTTCCTTTTATAGATGCAAGGAGAGGGTCCAGGTGTACAATGGGGGTGTAGTAATATGCTAACGTGTCCGGCAGAGAGGAGCCAGAGCCCTATGTACATGCCAACGTGGCTGTCGGAGAGGTGCTAGAGTCCTGTGCATGCGGTGTCGTGGCCGTCGGAGGAGCGTTTGAGCCCTGTAGAAGCACAGCTGTCGGGGCTGCTGGGACCTTGCGGACGTCTCCTTGCTTCCGTAGGGGGCTGAGAACCATCGTCGTCATGGATGCACGCGGGGAGCCATCATTACTTGTTATCGGGGCCAGCCTGGATGGGATGCCGGTCTTGTTCCCCCGTAGCCTGAGCTAGCTAGGGGTAGGGTAATGATGTACCCCCTGCGGCGTGGTCGGTCCGAGCCCAAGGTCGGGCGAGGCGGAGACTCCTCCTGAGGCCGAGGCAGGGTCGGGCGAGGACGCGATTCCTCTCGAGGTCGAGGTTGAGGCTGAGCCCTGGGGTCGGGCGAGGCGGAGACCACCTTCCGAGGTCGAGGTTGAGGCCGAGCCCTGGGGTCGGGCGAGGCAGAGACCACCTTCCGAGGCCGAGGCGGGGGCTGAGCCCTAGGGTCGCGCGAGGCGGAGACTTCCTCTTGCGGCCGAGGCCCAAGGTCGGGCGAGGCGAAGCTTCCTGTTGCGCCTGAGGCTGGACTCAGCTGCTGTCAGCCTTACCCTGGCGGGTGGCACAGCAGTCGGAGAGGGGCGAGCGGCACTGTTTTCCTATCAGGTCAGTCAGCGGGAGGGCGAAGTGACTGCGGTCACTTCGACCTTGCCGACTGAGGCACATGTGTCAGGATAAGGCGCCAAGCGATCCTTGCATTGAATGTGCCTGCAATATGGTCGGTTGGTGAGGTGATTTGGCCAAGGTTGCTTCACAACGAAGTCTGCCCGAGCTGGGCTTCGGGTGAGTCGAGGGTGCGCCCGTTTCTTGAGGAGGCCCTCGGGCGAGGCGTGAATTCGCCTGGGACTACTGTTCTCGCCCGAGGCTGGGCTCGGACGAGGCGATATTGTGTCCCTTGAGTAGACGAAACCTTGACCTGAATTGCGCCCATTAGTCTCTGCAGTTTGTGCTGATGGTGATTACCAGCCGAGTTTAGGAGTGTTGGGGGTACCCCTAATTATGGTACCCGACAGTAGCCCCCGAGCCTCAAAGGGAGTGTTGGTACTCGCTTGGAGGCTTTGTCACACTTTTTTGCAAGGGGACCGGCGTTTCTCGGTTATATTTTGTTCCGGTGGGTCCGCGCGAGCGCACCCACCTGGTGTAGCCCCCGAGGCCTCCGAGGAGTGGTTTGACTCTTCCGAGGTCTTAATGCCTTTCGTGATGCCTTGGCCGGTCTGGTTGTTCCCTCATGCGATCTGATCGTAGCCCGGGTGCATGGCCAGGTTCCGAGTTTTCAGGCTGGTTTGTTGATGCTGTCAACGGTTTGGCCGTAGCCGGGTTTGCGAGAGCAACCCCTGAGCCTCTGCACGGAGCGAGAGGACGATCAAGGACTGACTTGACTTTTATCATACGCCCCTTCGTCGCCTTTCCGCAAGAAGGAAGGGGGGAAAGCGCCATGTTGCCATCGGAGGGCGCCGAACATGGTGTCTCCAGTGAGTTGCTAACATGTGATCCGAGTGGACGCCCGTGCCCCTTTTGATCAGGGTCAGCTAGTGGCCTAGAGGTGCGCTCCAAAAGTACCTGCAGGTGATTTGCCGGACCCGGTCCCGTTCGATAGGGTCCAAGGGCTCGATGCCTCCCTCTGATGGGATTCCGTTACAAAATCGCTCCTGCTAGTCTCGGAAATGTCCTAGGGTACCTCGGGAGCGTAGCCCGAGCCTTGGCCATGTATCGGACGTACCCAGAGTCATCCCTCGCTTTGCGTGCTCTGGGGCGACTGTCGAACCCTTCCGAGGGGCCAGCCTTCGACCACCTGATCAGTAGTGGGCGCGGAGTCCGAGTGCTCTGAGGCGGCTGTCGAACCCTTCCGAGGGACCAGCCTTCGAACCTCTGATCAGTAATGAACCTAAAGCCCGAGTGCTCTGGGGCGGCTGTCGAACCCTTCCGAGGGGCCAGCCTTTGAACCCCTGATCAGTAGGAGGGCTCGGGGCCCGCTTCCTTCATGGAGAAGGATCCCTTTCGAAATATCCCCTTTCTCGGTCCCTGTAGCAAGAGAGAGGAAGGGGAAGAGGAAAAGGATATGAAATTAAACGGCGTAGCGCACCTTTTTTGACGCGGTCATCATGGCGGAGGTGAAATGACGCCCGCTTCGCCTGCCAAAGGTGTCGCTTGCCCTGCCGTGGAGTTAATGCGACGGGACGGGTGGTTCGCGGGGCGGCCGTTGCGTGAGCCGTTCGAGGGACGGAACACGGGCGCGTCATCTTCACGCCGTGGGAGAGGGCTCCCCTGCTGCTCCAGGAGGGGACGTGAGCCTTCAGACGACTTGACTGCTGCTTCCGCTCGCCTGCTGCCGCCATTACTGCCGGCCTAGTTTTGGCCATATCGACCGTCGTGCCTCCTCCCACGGCTGACTGACCCGTGACCGATGTGCTCAGTTGGCACTGTTGGGCCATGCGCAGGGTTGCCTCGAGTCGCAGCACTGGCTCCTCAGTCGAGAAGGCACGACATTGGCGCAAATGGCGGTGCAGTTTCTCGCACGTAGTAACCGGTGCGCCGGTTACATGACGTGTGGGCCTGGGCCTCCATGCTGGATGCGTCGAAGTCGAAGGGGTGCGTCCCCGTGGTGCGGTTGCACGCCACCTGCATGGTGGTCCGCCCTTTCAACCGCTGGTTTCGACGAGGATGGAGGAGTTCTTGTAACCACGGGGTGGTTACACGCTCCGCGTGCGGCGGTTTTGGCTCCTTCCGTTTCGAGCCAGCTTGCATGACGTGTGGGACCCAGCCCCCGTGTCGTAGGGGGAGGACCCTGGAGCATGTTGGTGAGGACTTAGCCTGCGATGCTTGAGGGAGAGCCACCTTTAAAAAGGGATCGATCCCCCGGGCGGTAGCCATGCCTTCGCACTCCCCTCATGCATCGCGCCCTTCCACCTTCCGAGCCCCCGGATGGGGAGCGCCCGTGTTGCCTTCGTCTTGTTGTTGGAGGAGCGCAACCTCACGGAGGTGGGCACCCTTCAGCCATCGCTCGGCTTCAAGGATTTTCATCAGGCAGCCCAGCTGCATTCCCTCACCAATGGTCACCCAGGATGGTGACCACCAGTTCGATGGTGGGGAGAAGCAAGCCGGGCTGCGGCCTCTGCCCCGCCCTCAGCTTCAAGGATCTTCATCATCCTTGTTGTGGCGGGGGGCGAGCTGAGTCGGTGCTCTACCTCCCGTATGGGCCGGCGGGCCACCTCTTCCTTCAGCATTCAGGGGAGAGGGCACTCACCGGCCTAGCGGAGAGGGCGGACTTCGACAACGCGGGGCCGGTTGGCCGCAAGCGTCGTCAGCTCCAGCATGCCTGGCTCACTGGCTCAGCTGGCTCTGGCGTTGCTTCCGGTGCCACCTCCCACCGCTGGGGCAGAGTGTGGCTGTCTGCCCGCCGTACGGGTGGCTGTTGCGTCGTGCGCACCGGGGGACCTTCCAAGACGTCGCACGCCGCTAGGGCGGCGTTCGTGTTCTTGGATTGTCTTGTCCTCACTTCGGCACGACGCCTCCGTGCGGAGGTCGGTGCCTGCCCATCCGCGAGGACTTGAGTGGGGATCTGCCGGTGCAGGCTGGGGCGGCCGCCATTTCGTTGGCGTAGCGCCGGCGCGCAGGTGGTCGCTGTCATCGGTGCTGAGGTTGTGGTCGCCAGAGGAGGTTTCTCCGCCGACAAGATTGTCGACGCCACCTGCGGCCGGACCTCCGTCTCTTTGGCTTTGATAGCTTGTCCTCGCCCCTCGAGTGGGGACGTGGGCGAGGGCCTTGCCACAGCAGCATCTGCCCTGAGGTCATCGCTGCTGCTGTTTAGCCGCCCAGAGCGGAGGTCGCTGTCGTTGCTGCTACAGTGGTCGGCGGTGAGCCACCTGGAGTTTGTTGTCCCGCAGGCCCTCCGATGTGGAGGTTGTTCATACCCGCAGGAGTGGAACCGGAGTTCCGTTCGTAATGGCACCTTGAGTGCCGGTGTGTGTTCATAGTGGCTGTCGGGGCCTGAACATCTGGGGATTTGGGCGTGAAGCCGTGTTTCTCCCTCATTTCGAGCGCCGTGACTCGCCTGTTGGCTAGCTGAACCGCTTAACCGAGTGTGAGTTGCCTTGTGCGGAAGGTGACGAGTGAGGCATCTGTATCCCGGAGGCGTAGGAGTCCCTCGGCTCGAACGGCCTTACCACTCAAGGCTTCTCTTGCTCAGTTACAGAACCCTCGGCTGCTCTGCGATGAGCCGGAGCCGGAGGCAGCGGTGTCAGCATGGACAGAGGCGGAGTCGGCTCGAGAAGAGGCTTCGTCGGCCCGGGGGCACGTGGCTTCCCTAGCCGAGGAGCGCAGCAGCGGTGGCTAGAGCCTGGCCAGGTCATCCGTGAGCGGGACCAACTTCGGAGTCACGCTGCCGAGGCCGTGAGTCAGGCTGATGTCCTCGGGGGACAGCTGGCTGAGGCTACGGAGCGGCCGGTCGAGATGTCTGCTCGGGCCGGGATGGCCCAAGCGCGGTGCTGATGTCTTCCTTCAAGGTGGAGATCCTTCCGCCCGTGTCGCCGTCCGAGGCCGGGCCAGATTCCGCCGAAGGTGGAAACAACGCCGAGGGTGCTGCTGCTCCCCCTGCCGATGTCTGAACCTACAGGAACAGTTTGTCTGTAGTATGCGTATGTTTTTCACGGCCGCTGAGGCCCAAACATATTATTGTCATGTTGTAAAGCTGCATTTCCTTTCCTCTTGTTTCGAGTATCAGGACTTGTTTGTCGGTAGCAGAATCACTTATCCGAGCGAGAGTTACTTATCACGGAAGGTGATGAGTGAGGTATCCGTATCCCGGAGGCGTAGGAGTCCCTCGGCTCGGTCGGCCTTGCCGCTTACGTGTACTCTTACTCGTCCGTTGGATTCTGTTATCGATATAGTCGAGAAGGCACGAAAATCGTTCTGGCAAAAAAGTTTTCGAGCGTTGAGACTTGTTCGGCAGCAGAATCGCTTATCCGAGCGTGAGTTACTTATCACGGAAGGTGATGAGTGAGGTATCCGTATCCCAGAGGCGTAGGAGTCCCTCGGCTCGGTCGGCCTTGCCGCTTATGTGTACTCCGTCGTTTTCAGGACCCCGCTATCGAAGCAGTCGAAAAGCGCAAAAGATGTTCTGGCAGAAAAACCTTTTCCGAGGAAAATTTTGACGCAGAGGGGGCTCCCCCCTTCTAGCCCCCGAGGGAGGGTCGAGCTTTGCCGAGGCAAGGCTGACCCTTCCTTGACTGTTAGACTCTATTTGTGTATGTAAAGAAAACGAGGCATATGAACGACTCGAAACATCTTAAGGGTAGAAGCGACGTAGTTGTCGGATGTTCCAAGCGTTGCTGTAGACCTTGCCATGATCGTTGGCCAGCTTGTATGTCTCGGGCTTCAAAATCTTGGCGATGATGAACGGCCCTTCCCAGGGGGGAGTAAGCTTGTGGCGCCCTCGGGCGTCTTGCTGTAGCCGAAGCACCAAGTCTCCCACTTGGAAGTCTCGGGGCCGAACTCCTCGGGCGTGATAGCGTCGCAGAGACTGCTGATATCGCGCCGAGTGTAGCAAGGCCACGTCCCAAGCCTCTTCCAGCTGGTCCAGTGAGTCTTCTCGGCTGGTCTGGTTGCTTTGGTCGTCGTACGCCTTTGTCCTCGGGGAACCATATTCTAAGTCTGTGGGCAAGATAGCCTCGGCCCCATAGACTAGAAAGAACAGTGAGAAACTCGTGGCCCGGCTTGGCGTCGTCCTCAGACTCCAGACCATCGAGGGTAGTTCCTTCATCCACCACTTGCCGAACTTGTTGAGGTCGTTGTAGATCCTCGGTTTAAGTCCCTGCAGAATCATGCCATTGGCACGCTCCACCTGCCCATTTGTCATGGGGTGAGCCACGGCGGCCCAGTCCACCCGGATGTGGTGGTCCTCGCAGAAGTCGAGGAACTTCTTGCCAGTGAACTGGGTGCCATTGTCGGTGATGATGGAGTTCAGGACCCCGAAGCGATGGATGATGTTGGTGAAGAATGCCACCGCCTGCTCGGACCTGATGTTGGTTAGGGGTCGGACCTCGATCCACTTGGAGAATTTGTCGATGGCGACCAGCAGGTGCGAGAAGCCCCCGGGTGCCTTCTGCAAGGGACCGACGAGGTCCAGAACCCACATAGCAAATGGCCAAGTGATGGGTATTGTCTGCAGGGCCTGAGCAGGCAGGTGCGTCTTTCTCGCGTAGAATTGACACCCCTGGCAGGAGCGTACAATCCTAGTGGCATCGGCCACCACGGTTGGCCAGTAGAAGCCTTGTCGGAAGGCGTTCCCAACGAGGGCTCGGGGTGCTGCGTGGTAACCGCAAGCCCCCGAGTGTATCTCTTGCAATAGCTCCTGCCCTTCGGCGATGGATATGCATCGTTGGAGAATGCCTGAGGGGCTGTGGTGGTAGAGCTCCTTTTCATCACCCAGTAAGACGAACGACTTGGCGTGCCGCGCCAGTCGCCGAGCATCGGCTTTGTCGAGGGGGAGCTCTCCTCGGTGGAGATATTGCAGGTACGGGGTTTGCCAGTTCTGATTAGACGTGACCCCATTTCGCTCTCCCTCGACGCGCAGTGCCTCACCCTCGGCGGCCGAGGATGCCTCCGGCTTGGCCGAGGCCTCCTCGGGCTAGACCGAGGCCTCCTCGGGCTCGGGCGTGTCGTCGGTCTTGACAAAGGGTTGATGTATGTCTCTGGAGAAGACGTCCGGGGGAACCGTTGTCCGCCCCGAGGCTATTTTAGCCAGCTCATCCGTAGTCTCGTTGTACCGTCGGGCGACGTGGTTGAGCTCAAGCCCGTAGAACTTGTCTTCCTGGCGCCGAACCTCATCGTAGTAGGCCTCCATCTTCCTGTCACGGCAGTGGGAGTTCTTCATGACTTGATCAATGACAAGCTGCGAGTCGCCACGAGCGTCGAGGCGCCGAACCCCTAGCTCGATGGCGATGCGCAACCCATTAACCAGAGCCTCGTACTCGGCCACGTTGTTTGACGCCGGGAAATGGAGGCGCAACACGTAGCGGAGGTGCTTCCCGAGGGGTGAGATGAAGAGCAGGCCCGTGCCGGCTCCTGTTTTCATCAACGACCCATCGAAGTACATGGTCCAGAGTTCCTGTTGGATCGGAGCTGTTGGTAGCTGGGTGTCGACCCATTCAGCCATGAAGTCCGCCAAGACTTGGGACTTGATGGCCTTCTGAGGAGCGAACAAGATTGTCTCGCCCATGATCTCCACCGCCCACTTTGCTATCCTACCCGAGGCCTCTCGGCACTGGACGATCTCCCCCAGGGGGAAGGATGACATCACAGTCACTGGATGAGACTCGAAGTAGTGTCACAACTTTTGCCGCGTCAGGATTACTGCGTATAGCAGCTTCTGAATTTGCGGGTAGCGGATCTTGGTCTCGGATAGCACTTCGCTGACGAAGTAGACCGGCCTCTGGACGAGTAGTGTTTGCCCTTCTTCTTGTCTCTCGACTACGATCGCGGCGCTGACCACCTGAGTGGTCATGGCTACGTAGATCAAGAGGGCTTCTCCTGCAGCGGGGGGCACCAAGATGGGCGCACTTGTAAGGAGTGCCTTTAAGTTTCCGAGGGCTTCCTCGGCCTCGAGGGTCCAAGAGAAACGCTTGGTCTTCCTTAATAGGCGATACAAGGGTAGGCCTCTTTCGCCAAGGCGTGAGATGAAATGGCTCAGAGCCGCAAGGCATCCCATGACCCTTTGTACTCCTTTCAAGTCTTTGATAGGCCCCATGTTGGTGACGGCCGCGATTTTCTCCGGGTTGGCCTCGATGCCCCGCTCGGAGACGATAAACCCCAGGAGCATGCCTCGGGGGACTCCGAAGGCACACTTCTCGGGATTGAGTTTCACGCCCTTCGCTCTCAGACACTTGAATGTCGTTCCAAGGTTAGAGAGGAGGTCGGAGGCTTTCCTCGTCTTGACTACGATGTCATCGACGTAAGCCTCGACCGTTCGACCGATGTGCTCTCCGAACACGTAGTTCATGCACCTTTGGTATGTCGCACCTGCATCCCTCAAACCAAATGGCATAGTAGTATAGCAGTACATGCCAAAAGGTGTGATGAAAGAAGTCGCGAGCTGGTCGGACTCTTTCATCTTGATCTGGTGATACCCTGAGTAGGCATCGAGGAATGACAGGGTTTCGCACCCAGCAGTGGAATCCACGATTTGATCGATACGAGGCAGAGGGTAGGGAACCTTCGGACATGCCTTGTTTAGACTAGTGTAGTCTACACACATCATCCACTTCCCACCTTTCTTTTTCACAAGCACAGGGTTGGCTAACCATTCAGAATGGAATATCTCTTTGATGAACCCTGCAGCCATCAGCTTGTGGATCTCCTCGCCTATGGCTCTACGCTTTTCTTCGTCGAAACGGCGCAGAGGCTGCTTCACAGGTCGGGCACCAGCTCGGATATCCAGTGAGTGCTCGCGACATCCCTCGGTATGCCGGGCATGTCCGAAGGACTCCACGCAAACACCTCGGCGTTCGCGCAGAGAAAGTCGACGAGCACTGCTTCCTATTTGGGGTCGAGCTCGGAGCCGATCCGGACTTGCTTACAGGCATCGTTGCTGGGGTCGAGAGGGATGGACTTAACCGCCTCTGCTGGCTCGAAGTTGCCGGCGTGGCGCTTTGCATCAGGCACCTCCTTGGAGAGGCACTCCAGGTCGGCGATGAGGGCCTCTGATTCGGCGAGGGCCTCAGCGTACTCCACGCACTCCACGTCGCATTCGTACGCGTGTCGGTACGTGGATCCGACGGTGATGACCCCGTTGGGGCCCGGCATCTTGAGCTTGAGGTAGGTGTAGTTGGGGACGGCCATGAACTTGGCGTAGCACGGTCTCCCCAGCACCGCGTGGTAGGTTCCTCGGAACCCGACCACCTCAAATGTGAGGGTTTCTCTTCGGAAGTTGGAGGGAGTTCCGAAGCAGACGGGCAGATCGAGTTGTCCAAGGGGCTGGACGCGCTTCCCGGGGATGATCCTGTGAAAGGGCGCTGCACCGGCCCGGATCGTGGACAGATCGATTTGCAAGAGCCCGAGGGTCTCGGCGTAGATGATGTTGAGGCTGCTGCCTCCGTCCATGAGGACCTTGGTGAGTCTGACGTTGCCGATGACGGGGTCAACAACAAGCGGGTACTTTCCTGGGCTCGGCACGCGGTCGGGGTGGTCGCCTTGGTCGAAGGTGATGGGCTTGTCGAACCAGTCTAGGTAGACTGGCGCCGCCACCTTCACCGAGCAGACCTCCCGGCGCTCCTGCTTGCGGTGCCGAGCCGAGGCTTTTGCCACTCGTCCACCGTAGATCATGAAACAGTCATGGACCTCGGGGAACTCCTCTGCCTTGTTGCCCTCCTTCTTGTCGTTGTCATGGCCTTTGCCACCTTCCGCTGGGGGCCCGGTCTTATGGAAGTAGCGTCGAAGCATGACACATTCCTCAAGGGTGTGCTTGACGGGACCCTGGTGGTAGGGGCACGACTCCTTGAGCATCTTGTCAAACAGGTTGGCCCCTCCGGGAGGCTTCTGAAGGTTCCTGTGCTCGGCGACAGTGACAAGATCTGCGTCGGCGGTGTCGCGTTTCACTTGCGACTTCTTCTTGCCTTTCTTCTTCGTGCCGTGTTGGGCGGATGCCTCGGGGACGTCTTCCTGTTGGCATCCCTGAGGCTGCTTGTCCTTCTGGAAGATGGCCTCGACCGCCTCCTCACCAGAGGTGAACTTTGTGGCGATGTCCATCAACTCGCTCGCCCTGGTGAGAGTCTTGTGACCTAGTTTGCTCACCAGGTCGCGGCAAGTGGTGCTAGCGAGGAACGCGCCGATGACATCCGAGTCGGTGATGTTGGGAAGCTCGGTGCGCTGCTTTGAAAATCGCCGGATATAGTCCCGCAGGGATTCCCTTGGCTTCTGGCGGCAGCTTCGGAGATCCCAGGAGTTCCTAGGGCACACGTATGTGCCCTGGAAGTTTCTAGCGAAGGCTTTGACCAGATCGTCCCGGTTGGAGATCTGCGCAGGAGGCAGATGCTCCAGCCAGGCTCGGGCGGCGTCGGAGAGGAACAGGGGGAGGTTGCGGATGATGAGGTTGTCCTCGTCTGTTCCACCTAGCTGGCAGGCCAGTCGGTAGTCCGCAAGCCACAGTTCTGGCCTTGTTTCCTCCGAGTAGTTGGTGATGGTAGTCGGGGCTCGGAACCGGGTCGGGAACGGCGCCCGTCGTATGGCCCGGCTGAAGGCTTGCGGACCAGGTGGTCCGGGTGAGGGGCTCCAATCCTCCCCACTGTCGTAGCATCCCCCACGCCTAGGGTGGTAGCCTCGGCGCACCTTTTCGTCGAGGCGGGCTCGACGGCCGTGGCGGCGGTGCTCGTTGCCGAGGCGACCTGGGGCCGTAGGTGTCGCGTCCCGCGTGCGCCCGGTGTGGACCGAGGCTTCTCGCATGAATCGGGAAGTCGCGGTGCGATGCTCCGGGGGGCACCCTTGCCTTTAGGAGGCAGAGCTCTCGGCCCGCCGGACCGCTGCATCCTCCAGGAGATTCTTGAGTTCTCCCTGGATACGCCGCCCCTCGGTGGTGGATGGCTCTGGCATCGCTCATAGTAGAATTGCCGCTGCAGCCAGGTTCTGGCCAACCCCACTGGAAACCGGGGGCAGCCTTGCCCTGGCATCGTCAGTGACACGGCGCTGGACGTCCTGGGCCCGATGACGCGCTTCTCCGGCTAGTGCTCGGCCTGCCCACTCCTGCTCGATGTTTTGCCGAAGCTGCACAAGTTGTCCTGCTTCATCGTCGAGCTTGGCCTGCATCTCGCGGATTTGCTCGAGCTGTGTGTCCTGACCCCCCGTAGGGACTGGGACCACAGCTAGCTCCCGCAGGATGTCAATGCGAGGCGCAGGTCCAGGGGGATCATCGTCCTCTGGCATACCAAGGTGGTTGCCTTCGTCGTGACCCCCTATATCGACGTGGAAACATTCGCGACTTGGGCCACAACCCTCGTTGTCAAGGCTGTGGCCATCATCGGAGCAATCAGAGAGGCAGTAGTCACATGCGGTCATGAAGTCTCGCATGGCACTAGGATTACCGAGCTCGGAGAAATCCTAACTAGAGTCGGGCTCATCGTCTTCCTCGGAACCTGGGGGCCCGTAGGTCGAGACAGCCGTCAGTCGGTCCCAGGTTGACCACATATGGTACCCCGGAAGGTCAGGATATGCCTTTATGAAAGCGCTCACCAAAGCGGGATCACTTGGTGGATCGAAGCTGAATCTAAAAGGCACAGGGTGGAAAACGGACGGTACCTCTCGATCGATGGACGGTGATGAGGTCGCGTCGGGGACGGACCGCACCGTTATCTAAGGTACGAGGCTAACGCCCAGCAAGTCCTCTGCGAGAGTGTTGGTGTCATCTGTCCGCTTGGGGTTGGCGTGTTGCGGGGAAACAACGCTCGTCGTCGTCCCAGGCGCGAGGGCAACGCCCGACATGTCCCCCGCTGGGGTGCCAGCGTCATCGACTCGATCGACATCCGACGAGATGTCGCCTCCTGCCTGGCCACGGTTGCCCCGCCTCCTCCTCTTGCCGCGAGGAAGGAGGCGAGACAAACTCGGATGCTGCTCTTCCGCCACGGGGGGAAGACGTCGTCGAGTTCGCCGCCTGCGGGCGAGATGACGGTCGTCGTTGTCGCTGTCGCGCTGCGGGGGAAGGAGTACCATGTCGTAGCTGTCGTCGAGGGACATGAACTTGAGACTCCTTAAACGGAGCAGCGTCCCGGGCTGAAGAGCTTGCTGGAGACTACCCATCTGGAACTCAACGGGAAGTTGTTCGTCAACACACAGCAGGTCCCTACCTGGCGCGCCAACTGTCGGCGTTTCGACCCCGGGGGGTCCCTGGACCGACGAGTAAAATTGTCGCTGCGTGCCCCAGCCCAGATGGGTTGGCGCGAGATAGAACAAAAAGGGGGGAAGAAACCGCGGCTCGTGTTATCCTGCGCCCAAGGGAGGATGCGTTTGCAGTAGGGGTTACAAGCGTTCGCGAGGGAGAGAGAGAGCGTGAGCTGGTTCGTCAGCCCGTCCTCCCGCGTGACCCCCCTCGTATGAGGGCCCTGGCCCTTCCTTTTATAGATGCAAGGAGAGGGTCCAGGTGTACAATGGGGGTGTAGCAATATGCTAACGTGCCTAGCAGAGAGGAGCCAGTGCCCTATGTACATGCCAACGTGGCTGTCGGAGAGGTGCTAGAGTCCTGTGTACGCGGTGTCGTGGCCATCGGAGGAGCGTTTGGGCCCTGTAGAAGCACAGCTGTCGGGGCTGCTGGGGCCTTGCTGACGTCTCCTTGCTTCCGTAGGGGGCTGAGAACCACCGTCGTCATGGACGCACGCGGGGAGTCATCATTACTTGTTATCGGGGCGAGCCTGGATGGGACGTCGGTCTTGTTCCCCCGTAGCCTGAGCTAGCTAGGGGTAGGGTAATGATGTACCCCCTGCGGCGTGGTCGGTCCGAGCCCAAGGTCGGGTGAGGCGGAGACTCCTCGTGAGGCCGAGGCTGGGGTCGGGCGAGGACGCGATTCCTCCCAAGGTCGAGGTTGAGGCCGAGCCCTGGGGTCGGGCGAGGCAGAGACCACCTTCTGAGGTCGAGGTTGAGGCCGAGCCCTGGGGTCGGGCGAGGCGGAGACCACCTTCCGAGGTCGAGGCGGGGGCCGAGCCCTGGGGTCGGGCGAGGCGGAGACTTCCTCCTGAGGCCGAGGCCCAAGGTCGGGCGAGGCGGAGCTTCCTGTTGCGCCTGAGGCTGGACTCAGCTGCTGTCAGCCTTACCCTAGCGGGTGGCACAGCAGTCGGAGAGGGGCGAGCGGCGCTGTTTTCCTGTCAGGTAAGTCAGTGGGAGGCGAAGTGACTGCGGTCACTTCGACCTTGCCGACTGAGGCACGCGTGTCAGGATAAGGCGCCAGGCGATCCTTGCATTGAATGCGTCTGCGATACGGTCGGTTGGTGAGGTGATTTGGCCAAGGTTGCTTCACAACGAAGCCTGCCTGAGCTGTGCTTCGGGCGAGTCGAGGGTGTGCCCGTTGCTTGAGGAGGCCCTCGGGCGAGGCGTGAATTCGCCTGGGACTACTGTTCTCGCCCGAGGCTGGGCTCGAACGAGGCGAGATTGCGTCCCTTGAGTAGACGAAGCCTTGACTTGAATTACGCCCATCAGTCTCTGCAGCTTGTGCGGATGGTGATTACCAGCCGAGTTTAGGAGTGTTGGGGGTACCCCTAATTATCGTACCCGACACTATTGTAGGAACAAATGATCTAATTCGTTGGAAAGGAAATTATATATAAACTATCATTTTAGTTTGCAAATGCAATGACCCTTGTTATCTTTTAATTAAGAAAATATAAATAATCTATTAATTGGACATATATTTATCTTCTATTTTTATTAAGAAACATATGGTGTACATATTCGTTTAAGTTCTATTTAATACAGCTGTTCTTAAACATCTATAACGAATCTTGTTAAATATGATATCTATTAAAAAGGTCATTTTAATATTAGAAACAAATTATCTAATTCTTTAGTAAGAAACCTATGTTTATCAACATATTATCAATTTCTTTATTAGAAAAGTATGAGTGTGTAGTCAAGTCATTTTAAAATTATTATAAATTCTACTATTTCGGTTTTCTCCTTTCTGTTCTAAATAGAATTTATACGTATAACTAAAAATTGTTTATTAATTCTTCTAACATTAATATTCTAAGAAGTGATTGTAAATTGCTAAATGAGACTTTTAATAACATATTCATGGTTATTATGACAAAAATAAGCATTTTACTATTTTAAGTAATTAAGTGCTTTACTTATGAATATTTATCATGAATAGTAACATCTATATTTTCATTTGACCAGAAATACGTGGCTTAGTGCCTATTTCAATTTCTTATATCACTAAAATCATACTTATATCAATACTAACCAATATCGTTCCACACACTAAAGAGAAATAAACATTTCCAGTATGAAAATCACTGAGGTGGTGAATAGTGACCGTGTTCATTTTTAGAATTATAAAATCATACGTATATTTAAAATATTGTCGCAGGGTTCGATTTTGGTTACACGTATATATCGAATCTCTAAAATCATACACGAATCGCCAAATCGCATCAATATTACAACAATAGTTCACAGGATCCATAAATAAATTCAAAACATGATTTAGAAAATAAATCAACATTTGGGGTTGTCTTCAACCTTGTGTTCTCACTTATGTGCAGGATGAACTCGATGAGGAAGGTCGGTCGAGCAGGGAACGACGCGATCGTTGTGCTGCGCGGACGGAGCTCCGACGGGGTTCCACGGACAACGGAACGGACAACGGCGGCATGGACGAACTCTGGCGACGGCGTGGGCGAGCAAGGAATGTGAGAAAGAGAGAGGGAGCTCGGGAAGGAAGAGAGCTCGGCTGTGGGAGGGAGAAGAGAGGAGCTTTGATGGCCGACGTCATGCCATTGATGGCATTCAAGGAGCTTGAATGGAGGGAGAAACGGACGCAGTAAACTCCATTAACATGGAGGAACGGACGGTCGCGTGGGACGGTTTGCAGCTCGGGCGGGCTGCGCGGTGTGCGCAGGGCTGCTCGGTCGGCGCTAGGCGTGCAGGGGCGCGGGTGGCGCGGATGAGAGCAGGGAGAGGGAAGAGAAGGGAGGAGAGAGACTTCCTAGCGGCGGCAGCAGGGAGCAGGGGCGGCGGCTGTGCAGGGAAGGGAGTGGTGGCTAGGTCAAGTGTTGGGCCTAATGGCCGATTAGGTTAGGGTTTCGTTTTTTTCTTTTCTTTTTTTCGAATTTCCTTTTTAGTGTAACAAAAAAATATATACTCTCTAAAAATTATAATAAATCCAAAAATAATAGTTTATAATTAAAATACATAATTTTCGAATAGATTCCATTTAAATCAAACGTGTGTCACAATAAAACAATAAAAGTGAGATTTTTGCAAATAATTATATACAAAATGATTAACCATATCAAAATACATGGTTTCCTAAATATATTTATTTGTGGACTAATTATTATATTATTTATTTGTATTTTCATTTAACAAGAAATGCTATTCAATAACCAAAATCAATCATGAGAAATTTAAAAAATCATTTCAAATGTAAATAAATAACAAACACCTAAAAGAAAATTAATTACCATAATTACCATTAATAACTAAATGTATTATTTTTATTTAATGATTTTTATAGTGTTACAAATGCTCGTCGGGTGCTCGGAGCTATGCGCAAGTGGAATCATCTTCGTTCTTGCAAACATCGATTGGGTTTGTTTATGGTAAGCCAATTTGTTGTTTCGGGAAGTGTTCGATTAACGGATAGATTGTATATTTTGGTAATCACGATGATTCTTTATGTGTTGCACAGATGTGTCGTGGTTATATTAAATTGTGGTTAAATGCCTTGTCATAGAATAATGTGTTAGTTGTCGCAAATTTAGTAATGCACAGGGCATGCTTAGTGCTCCAAGTAGCGGCCAATAAGTAGTCTACATTATTTTGTATTATATATATATATAAATTTGCTGGTGTAAGTATGCACGAAGAGTGTGCCATTGAACAGGTGTGCCAGAGTATGTTACATCAAGTGTTGCGTTAGGTGGATGGAAGTGTTCCGAATACATGCTGCAATATGGTTGTACTCGTGACAAGGAGGTGTAGGTTTTACTGGACTAGAAGTTCGGTCAGTGTAGGTAGAAATTGTTTTGGCTTAAGTAGTGAGGTGATGACATGTCGTAAGTAGTCATCGCTTCCTCTATACCTTTGAGGTGGGACAATGTGCATTATGTGTTTATCGAGATACACTTCGCATATAGTGTATGGTTGTGCTCACGATTTCGAGTAGACATATCGGGTGGTCAAGTAGGATCGTAATACAAGTTGTGTAATGGAGTTAGTTTATTTTAGGATAATTATTGAAATGCTCTGTTCATATGATAAACATGTATGTGTTCACGATTTGGGAAGTAAGTGCATGGTGGTTGCGAGTTGGAGATTGGTGGTTTACGATTCATATGATTTGGTCGATGTGCGAATATACGTGTGAATATGTATGTTTATAAAAATGTGGTCGTGTATGTTGTGTCTCGGATTACGATAATAATAGGCAAGCCGACGTGTATGTTGTATAGCGGGCTATGTCGTTGCTCTAGTTAGCCGACTTTGTTAGATGGCTTTGTTTAAGCTCGTAATCACAATGAATTGCTTGTTGTGGTCTAATTGCGTATGGTTATGGTCGCGGATGAAAAGTAGTAGTGTTCATGTGATGTCTATCTTAAAATACAAATTATTGTGTGAACAGTGCATTGATGTACATATATATACCAGGTATGATTATTGTGGTGAATGCGTTTGTTAATTGTGTGTGGTAATTCTAGCGCACGAAATCACTTGGATAAAATTTTTAAGTCGACTTGTGGGTCCTCTTTTGATTGTTTTAACTCTAATAAATGGTAAAGTGTTAAAGTAATTGAAGTCCCTAGAATATGGCCATTCTTGAAGTAAATAGGAGCTATAATTTATTAGTTTCTATTTTGGGTTGCACGCACTGTTTTCATCGTGCTATATGTTTAATGAACTAAATTATGTCTCCTATCTGAAATGGTGAGTGTGTCTCCTATCTGAAATTGAAGGAGATGATGCTCACATTGACTAAATCCTTTGAGAGCCACACCATTGATGATGATTTGTCTCCCTTAGGTTCATATATCCATACATTTCTTATTTTGATGAAAATGTTGCAAATGAGTATAATGAACAAGAAGTATCAATGGATAAGATTTTTGCACGATGTTGTATATGTGATAGGCAAAAAATTAAAATTATGGCTAGTACTTTAACGGATGATGCGTTAGTTTGGTGGAATAATTTGCATGACTATGAGAAACCATAAACTTGGACAGATATGAAAGCACTTATGAGAGAACAATTTGTTTCTATTGATGAGACTAAAATAATTTGAGTAATTCTACTAAAGTGATGCCTTCAGATAAATCTGAGTTGCCCTTGTTATAAGAGGATTGTCTTGTTATTCCTTGTGATAAAGAAGAGTTGTGTGATGATAATACTATTATTTCTATGCCACAACTAGAGAACAAACTTGATGTTGTTGCTTCTGATCCTATTAATTGTGCCAAAATTAGAACATTCAATCCTATAACTAGTGTGCATGATGAGTTGAAATTGTTATCTTCTTTAAATATTTTGGGCTATATTGAATTTTATGTTCTATGTATTTTAAATAATTTATAGGAGAAACTTTCTTTTAGTGTTGATTTGGCATGGTTATCTAAACATACATATCATGTTAACATACATATCATGTTATTGGAAGATATAATTGGAAAGGAGAATATATGATAGATCCAGTATATATTTGTTCAAATATGAAATCTCCTTTTGTCATGATACAATATGATAAATTAGAGGGTTGGGTTAAAGCTAACCATATCACTTACAGTTCCACTTATTCTTCTTTGTATGTTTTACAACAACAGGGTCAACTTCAAGAAGGGGAGCAACATTGGACGGCATCAAGCATTACATCAACACCTTTTGCAGGCACCAACGACTTTGAGTCAAGGACGAATCAAAATCAAGAAGGGGAGAATGAAGAGTACATGGACGTCAACTATATGGTCAAGGCCCAATCAATCATAGAGTCCCAAGCTCAAGGGGAGTTCAAGTCCACTTTATTCGCGAATCAGGTTAGGACTGCAGGAGTGGTCCTCACAAAAACGGACGTCCAGACCACATACAAACTTCGTTTTCGACGTTCTAGATGTCGTTGGAAAGCTAAGAAGATAAGCTTTCCAACCCAACTAGTCCCACGTCATAATATTATCGAAACGGATGGGAATCGTCGTAAAAAAATAATGTCCAGAATCTGCCAGAAATCAGTGACGCCTGTTTCTTGGCCTAAAGGCCTTGTACATCCTAGAGTTTCTCGACACCCCCTTGGCCACCGCCTGAGTCAAGGACGACTCCAATTAAAGTGGGGGAGGATGATGAGGACATGACTCCCATAAAATAATGCATGGACCGACAACACGAGCACGTGCACGACAATTAAATCTCCAGGTTTGTTCTTACCTAGTCAATTGTGTTTTAGAGCTTACGCTTGGTGCCATGAATGTTTTGATGATTAGGAACCGTGGAGAGGACCAGCAAGGAGTTGGGAAAGTCCAAGATGTCAAGAAGGAGATGATAAGATGTTCACAACAAGAAAAAGCGAAGTCTGACTTTACTTCGTCTCCACCTCAGAGTCTAGGACCATTATGCACTAAAACGAATGCCCAAGATCAATCCAAACTCCAATTATGGTCGGCTATATATGGATGAAAAGATAAGGAGATAAGCTTTCCAACCCAACTCGAGCCACCTTAAAATTCATCTGGAGTCAACGGGAATCGTAAAAAAAAAGTCAGCATTCAGATTTTGTTTTGGTGCTGCGACACCGTATGTGGGTTGTTGGACCGTATATCGTGTTGGAGCCCATTAGGGGTGGAACCAGGGGTCATGCATGCCCCCAACCTCTATTTTATTAGCAGCCGCCACCACATTAGGGTTTGTAGTTTTTCTTAGATCATATATGTCATCGAATAGTGTGGCAGAACCGCCCAGATTATTCCAACTTAAGTACCTAAGTCTTGCCTCAAGGGCAACAACACACTTAAATCGGAATAAACTATCAATCCCTCGGATCCAGTCCGATAGAGCCACTTACAAGGATCGAGTACCATTAGCTCAGTCAAAGGTGAGGCATAGAGAAATACAATAAAGCATAATACCACAAATTAAATAAGTACTTAGAATTATTACATTATCCAAGTTCAAAAGTAGTAACCAATAGTTCTCATTGCAACAGAAAAATAACTAACGGTAAATAAAGGGAGTGTGGCGAAGCCTGGCCCATCAGTCCTCAAGATCTTCTCCTGCTAAGGTGGGGTTCCACTTGACTGTCCAACCCGGTGGCAGGGTGGATGACCAAGTCAAACCAACAACCAGGTCCTCCAAGGAAGGACCTGTAAAAAATTATGCTGGCCAGGATATCACACGAGGCTGAGTATACAAATACTCAGCTAGACTTACCCGGTGTGAGTAGTCTACTCCTCTACCTCTGGACCATGAAGCTGTTTAGCTGAGGGGTTTGGTTTGCCAAAAGCACTAGATGAGTCTAAAACAAGTTTTAGCTTTTCCAATGTAACACCCTGAATTTGTGGTATAAAATTTATTCTCTAATGCCTACTAAATTCAGGTGTTACCTCTTGTTTCTCTCTCTAGATTTATTTTCTCTCTTTTTTATTAGAATTATATCAATTAGGTGAGGGATTAACTATTTATTTTTTATATCAAAACCAATGTGTCATGAAATGTTGCATCATGCTGAGCCAAATTATTCTTTTGTTTGATGCACATGTTTGAAAGTGTTTGAATTTTAATTTGGCTTGAATTAGATTTGAAATCCATAGAGAAAATAAAAAAAAGTGTTTAGAAATTCCGTGGAAAAATAAAAACTGATTTCGGCCCAGCTAGCCCAGCCCAACCCAGCCACGAGCGCGCGCGCTTGCTTCGCCTGACAGGTATGTCCCACCTGTCATCGACAGCCCGCATACTCGCTCTCTCCCTCCCACTGCCCGGTGGGGCCAGATTGTCGACGCTGGTTTCTTAGCGTGCGCGCTCGCTCCCTCTCTCTGGCCGGTGGGTCCGCTCTATCAGCGATGACCATCCATTCACGTTTTTGCCCTCGCTGGCACGTGGACCCCACCTGTCATCCACCTCCCCTTCCCTAACCTCCCGCCCGCGCACCACATCGTGGACGCGCCCATGTCGTGCGTTTCCCGGCCAGTCCCCCATGTGCCCGACCTCTTTGTGGAGCCCACACTCACTCGCTCGCTCCCCTCGCTCAGTAGCGCCCACAGAAGTCCCCCTTGCACCTCTCTCTCGCACTACGCGCGCACCCGTGGAGCACCACCGTCGTCCGCCGTCGAGCTCCTGTCGTGTCCATTGCCCCGGTGAGCTCTACCTCCTCGCCAGCAACACGAGACATCGTCTGGTTTGCCCCAACCCCTCTATTTTCCTTGGTTAGCGCACACCAGAGTTCTCATCGCGCAGCCGTGACTCCACCGTTGTCGACTAAGGTCCTCGCTGCGTCCTCGACATTGCTCAAGCGCTCCAGAGCCGTTTCTCGAGGTAACCAACCCACCCATGCCCTTAATTTCCCATCTACTACCCTGTTGTCCGCACAATCGCTCGCCGGAGTCGATGTGCGCCGCAGTCGAGCCACTCCGCCGTGGACCGTGCCCCCTGGTGCCTCTGAGCTAGTGTCGTGCCCACGACCGAGTCCGTCGTGTCGCCCCGAACTCGCCTGAGCCCTTTCCGAGCAACCTGGACCCTCGCCGTGGCCGCACGCTCGCCTCCGGCGAACCTCCATCGTGAAATCAGGCGGTGCCTCCATGGGCAGCCTAGCAACCCCGCGCGCGCTCGCCATCAGATCTCAAGCGTCCATCTGAGATCTAACGGCCTAGCTTCAATTAAACCCGATCTAATCCTAGCCGTTTGATGGAGATTTGGCTGCTTGGATCTGCCCCCTCACCCGCGCCCTGCAGCTAGGCACGACCGGTCTATCCGCCTCGCCCCTAGGTCGCTGACTCTCCTGTCCCACATGTTAGCCCGCGCTCGCGTCCGTGCGCACACTCGCTCTCTCAGATTTAATCCTGGCCATTGATCGGTTATCTCACAGTCGAGATCAGCCGATACCCCTTTCCGTGATAGTTTTGTTAAAAAGACCCTCGGCTTTCTAAGAATCAACCCGTGGTCCCTGGTTTTTGCGCGTAGGCCCCTGTACTTTTGCAGAAAAGCCCCTGACCTTTTAGTTTATCGCATAATTAGACATAGTTTTATATTTTTGAATTCAAAAACTTATTTATTTCATTATTTTGCATATGAACTCCAAATTGAGTGATTCAAATTGCAAAAATGTTCATAAGATTATTGTCTACCTGTTTAAACTATAACCTTTTGCTGTCTGCATGTGCTAATTTTATGCCTAGACTATAGGTTACTGTAAGTGATGGTTTATTTATTAATAACAAAGATAAATGGAAAACCATAATGGTAATTAGATGTTTAACTTGGTGAGGTTAATAATGTGTAATATATGAACCTATCCCTAGTATAATTCTTGTGTTTCATTAAGATAAATGAAATTAAGTCATGTAATCTATTGAGATAAGTAATACTTAGAGAACCACAAACCTATAGGTGTTTTAGTCCACCCTAGACCCTATACTCCAATTTTGAGTTTGTTACGTTCTTTTGAATTCGTGTTCACTTGATTGTACATGCTTGGTGTATTATTTCTTTGTCTTTATCCAAATGTATTGAATGCATGATTGCTTTGCTTAGACACCAAGCAGTCCGTGGTTTCTGAGTGTGTTGCCGAAGATCTTCCTGAGCAACAACCTAGTGAAGGCAAGTGTCCTCTGACCTATTATGTCCTACTTACTTTATAATTCACTGTCCTGCATTACTTAATTGAAACCTAAGGATTGATTAGTCTGTATTTATTTTGTCCTTGTTTATCTTTTGGGTAATTATGGTTAGCTTCATGTTATTGCTCCACTTTAATCAACAAACATGATGCGAATATTTATGATACGATGACGTTATTATGATTATGATGATGTTCTTATGGAACTTTAGGGGACTTAGGCTATTTTCCTGAGTACCTCTCCGTAAGGACCTATTCGTTGAGTGACCACCTGGGATAACAATACAACCATGAGGGTGGAATGAGACGCCCTTAGCTAAATAATTAGATAAACCTGGGGGTGTAGTTGGCTTTGTCGTAGGGCCGTCAATGGGGGCTGGGGCATAGTGCTCGCTCTGCTAAGGGTGGGTGCCGAGGTTCATTCGATTTTGGTTTTGTTAGTCACCCACCTTAGGGAGGAATACTGTGTTTGTACGACTAGCAAAACCTAACAAGCAGCTATGCACCAGGGGAGTCTTTGTAAAGGCTACGTAGTGAAACCTTGCCGACTCACCTTGGTAGCGTTTGAGGGTTTGATCGACCCGAGGCAAAAAGAGATAATGACTCGTGCGTAAAGTGTGCAACCTATGCATAGTGTTAGAAACTGGTATATCACCTGTGCTCACGGTTAAGAGCAGCCTTGGGATCCTCTTTGATTAGAATCACTTTGGATACTTTATGATGATGGTAATTGTTGATGACATTAATTCTGATCTCCGGTATTTCCTCTTGGAGGGAGTACTTTTGTCACACCCAGGTTTAAGGGATAAAGTCAGGTGCATCTCATATGTGCGCCAAAGAAGAACATCACATATAATGACAAAGTGTATTGAGATAAATGTCACAAGTATCATTATTACATAGAGGAAGTCTTACAAAAATAAATGAGAACAATAAAGCGAACTAAATATTATTCCTTGGCGCCATCAAGCTGACTGGGAGACGCCACCTAGATCAACTCGTTCTCCTCATTGTAGGTCTCCTCATGCACCACTTGTTCTTCTCCTGTGGGGGGTTTCTATATAGCAAAGGGTGAGCTCACAAAAGATCATAGCTCAACAAGTTATGGGGAATAATGTGCATGAACTCACCAAAGGTGGGAGCTCATGTGAAGTGTAAGGCTGATCGATAAATGATGGTTGAAGCTGAGCATCGCTTTTAATAAGTTGGTCAAACTTAATAATAAACCACAATGCGATGCAAATGACAGATTAAATTTAACTTCCATAAATTAATCATGTGAGTTTCTGAACCGCTCATGACCATGAGCACGACTGATATACCTGTTTTACACTCTGCAGAGATTGCGCTTCTTTACCCACAAGTCATGTTACCCATTTGCCAAGGGATCGCGACTTCCCATTCATCTCTACCAAGGAGACAATGCAGGGTAGCACTACGAGGCCTTTCCAAAGTTCCACTAGTTCGAGAAATCCCGCCACGGATTCAGGAAGAAGGAAGCATAGGAATCCCCCATCCGAAAAGCTAGGCAATCTCTCCCCTATACTCTACAGTGACGCCTCCCCACTTGCCCCTTTCAGGTAAGGTAATCTCTCCCTATATTTCCTAATTACTTGGCCAAGGGTGTCCCATTCCACCCTTGTGGTAGCACTATTTTCATGGGTGGTTCTCCATGTTCCAATTAACACAATAATCTTATCATGAACAATAAATAATCAACAGTAATAATAAAGGATGATCATGTGTCAAATTTATCTCAACACCCATAACCATATATATATCAATAGCAAGACTACCCAAAAATGTTCTCCGGTGAACAAGGCACACGATAAAGCAGACTAGGCTGACCTATTGGGTCCCATCAAAATTAAGCCTAAACATGCCATAGTGATTAAAGAGAACATTATTGGGTAAATAAAAATGGTCAAGGGCACAACTTGCCTTCAACGAGCTCCTGCTCAGAATTATCCGCCTGTTAAACACCTGGGTCCTCAGTGGCTTGCTCGTCTACTCGTAACAATAAAAACAAGCACGGTACAGGAGAAATTAACATCACACCAAACATCAGAACAAAATGCATGATAATATTCTATGCATTGTAACAAGATCGTAGGAACAAGAACCACTAATTTCGGAGTTACGATTACCGAGTTACGATTTTTTGAAGTTATTAAGTGGTTGCTATAGGTTAGACCAAATGATTAATTTTAATCTATGTTTCATGACAAAACAGATTTACTAGTTGATAGACAATATTAATACAAAATTAATGCAACTGGAATGGATCCAAAAGGAATTAAAATGGATTTATTATGATTTAAACAATTTTCTATAATTGTTTTAATATAAAAACTCATTTTCTATAATTTTTATTCCCTTTAACAGCACCCTGGAACGCGCACAAAATTACAGAAGAGAAGAGGGTCTAACTTGTAAAGTTTCTAAGGCTCAGGGTACAGGTTTATTAACACGCGCACCACTGCGGGTTGATTTCTACTTTAGTCAAGGGCTCGTTTGTAAAAGATGCAACCGAAAGGGTATCATTGCACCTGGGCTGCCGGATCAACCACGGACGACCCAGATTAGATCGATCTTATTAATGAATCGTTATGTTCTAGCAGCCATAGGATCCGAGATCCATGGCCGAAAAGGTATCCCTCATCGCGAGTCGTACGATCAAGATCCACGGTTTAGATCAACCGGCCTCCCATCTTCTATTCTCAGTCGTTCATCTAGATCCAATGTCCAGTGGCCAACATCTCCAACTCGCGACACCCAAACCGCCGCCGGCGAGCCGAGGCGTGGTAGCGCCATTGTCGGCTACATGTGTGTCACGCCTAGGTGTGTCCAGGAGAGAGTTGGGGAGCCGTATACACACATAGACTTATAAACTCGTGTTGTAATAAGTGTGGGACCTCTATGTCAGTGTGTGTGAGCCGAGCATATATCTATCCGGCTACTGTGGCTGTAAGAGACAGGAAATATATGAAAGAAATCGTGAAGGCCTGGAAAGGGTTCTTCCCCTCGCACAAGTAAACCCGCTCTCCTCTCACGTCATAGTGTGCGCTGCGGCAACGGGTGGTGACATCTGGTATCAAAGCCGGCGATCTTCGGCACCTGCTCTTCTCCGGCTCGACAATCGACGACTTCGATCTGCGATGGATTCTCTCAGGCGAGTGGTCTTTGGTTCCCTCACCTCGATTCACTCTGGTTGCCGGATTTTTGTTTTTCTCTCGGCGTTGGCGGCGGGGTTCCGGTTGGCGGTGTTGGCGGCGGTAGAAGGTGGTTCTGGTGGCGGTGATTGGATTTCGGTGAAGTCTGGCGGCGGTAGACAGAGCGCTCACGACCTGTTCGACGAAAGGTCTGAGTGCGTTCTTGTCTTGGATTACTTCAAACCAGCAGACACGGCGCCTCCAAAGCCTTCCGTGCAAACCCGATTTGTATTGGATGCTATGGCAGCGGGATTTGAGAAAGAGGAAAACAATTGGCAGCGGGTGTTGGATAATATTGACATGATGTTTGTGAACCAGCAACGCATGATGGCCCAGTTAGATCTCAATTCTGGTGTGATTGGTTTGCTTACTAAGGACCAACAAGTCATGGCTAAGCAATTGGATGAAACAAGTCGAGTGGTGGCTAATCTGAATCTTCATCAGATGGGGGGGACAGTTGGACGATGATGGATCTCATGCCTCATTTGGTTCCGACGGGATGGGTGGGCACTCTCCTCATATTCGCACCAACCATGGTCGTCGGGAGCCGATGCGTCCTCCTCAACATGACGGACACCGGTCTAGACACATGCTCCCCAAGTGGTCTTTTCCAAAGTTCGATGGTTCTTCTCCAAAAATTTGGGTGGCCAAATGCATTGATTATTTCCGCATTTATGAGGTTCCCGAGGTGTTATGGGTTCAAGCAGCAGCATTACATATGGGAGGCAATGCTGAGAAATGGTGGCATGTGTATAAGCTGCAGTTTCCAGGTGCTGATTGGCCTCGCTTTAGTCGAGCTGTGGAACAAAAGTTTGGTGCTGAGGACTATCGCAAAGCTTTGCAAGCCTTACTCGATCTGAAGCAGTTTTCATCTGTGGATAGTTATGCCCAAGATTTTGAGGATAAACGTTATCAGGTGTGCATGCATCATATGGGTTATGACGAATTATTTTTTGTTTCACAATTCATCAAAGGCTTGAAGGTGGAGCTCCAAGGTCCAGTGTTGGCTCAAGTGCCTGCTGATTTGGAGCGTGCAGTGCTGCTGGCGCAGATTCAAGAGAAGGTGCAGGAGCAGCATCGGGCCCGTTTCACTCGCCTGTCAGGAGGGCGACAGTCCCTTGTACCTACAGCTGGCGAATCCAAGCAAGCACCAGCAGCTTCCAGTCTATGGCGAGAACGACAACTGCGTGACTATCGTAAGGCCAATGGATTGTGTTTCTTTTGTGGAGATAAGTTTGATGCCACTCATCCCGAGCATTGCCCTAAGCGGGTCAAACCTCAGCTTAATGCTATTGTCATTAATAGCTTGGATCAACCAATCTTGACGGAGGACATTTTAAATTAGTTGGCGGTGGAAGATACATTAACAGAAGAGTTTCACCAACTGTCGTTGAATGCTCTGGCTGGGACTGAACATGAGGGGTGTCTACGCCTCCGTGCTATGGTCAAGGACCAGTTGTTTTTAATATTGGTCAACTCTGGCAGCTCCACTAGCTTCATCAATTCTACCTTCTTGCCTCGAGTGGGGATTGTGCCTCAACCTTGTTCCCCAAGACAGGTTCGAGTGGCCAATGGCGAGTTACTGCGTTGCGACCAGTGGGTACCACAGTTGAATTGGTGGAGTCAGGGACATTCTTTTGTTACAGATATGAGAGTACTGGACTTGGGAGCATATGATGTGGTGTTAGGCTATGACTGGTTGAAACCACGAAGTCCGATGGAATGTCATTGGGAGGATCACACTCTATCATTCCAACATGAGGGTCACCAAATTACACTTCAAGGAGTCACTGTTCTGCCATTACAGGCTACTGAGGTCCTTGTAGATACTGTGTTGAAGTGGGGGAAAGGAAATGAAATCTGGGCGCTTGCGGTCTTAGACGCCATAGTCTCGAATACTTTCCAACAAGTTCCATCGCTAGTTCAGTTTCTGTTAACTGAATTTCAGGATGTGTTTGGAGAGCCAGTCCAGTTGCCTCCTGTTCGAGCATATGATCATGCTATACCAATCATTCCGGGGTCCATTCCGGTGAATTCCAGACCTTACAAGTATTCCCCATATCATAAAGATGAAATCGAGCGTCAAGTTCGGGAGTTGCTTCAAGCTGGTCTGATCATACCAAGTCATAGTCCATTCGCCTCTCCGGTATTGCTGGTGCAAAAGAAAGATGGCTCCTGGCGCTTTTGCGTGGACTATCGCAAACTCAATGCGCAAACGATTAAGAATCGTTTTCCCATGCCAGTAATTGATGAAATTCTTGATGAATTAGCCGGTACACAGTGGTTCACCAAACTGGATTTGCGGGCAGGTTACCATCAAATTCGGATGCTGCCTGAGGATGAATATAAGACAGCATTCAAGACGCACCAAGGGCACTACCAGTTTCGTGTTATGCCCTTTGGCCTTACAAATGCACCAGCCACCTTTCAGTGCATCATGAACTCAATTTTGGGCCCGTTCCTTCGCAAGAGTGTAATGGTATTCTTGGATGACATTCTCATTTATAGTCCCACTATGGACAGCCATCACATCCACATTCGTCAGGTGTTGACCACGTTATGTGCTCATCATTTCTACATCAAGTACTCCAAGTGTTCCTTTGCACAACAATCTTTGGAATATCTTGGCCACATTATATCTTCTAAGGTAGTGGCCACCGACCCTTCCAAGACATCGGCAATGCTTTCTTGGCCAATACCAACCACTGTGACGGAATTACGAGCCTTTCTCGGCTTGACGGGGTATTATCGAAAGTTTGTGCGTTTTTATGGACTGATCGCAAAGCCTTTGACTTCTTTGTTGAAGAAGAAAGCCTTTCACTGGTCTCCTAAGGCCGACCAAGCGTTCCAACAACTGAAAGTGGCTATGTCGTCTACGCTGGTGCTTGCGCTCCTAGATTTCAACAAGCAGTTTGTGGTGGAGACAGACGCTTGCGACTATGGCATTGGTGCGGTTCTCATGCAGCAGGGGCAGCCCATTGCTTTCCTCAGCAAAGCATTAGCCGACAAACACCGTCACTTATCCATTTATGAAAAGGAATTTTTGGCTGTTATCATGGCAGTTGATCAGTGGCGTCCTTATCTCCAGCGCCAAGAATTTTGCATTAAAACAGACCATCGTAGTCTGTGTTTCTTGGATGATCAGACTCTTCACTCAGACCTACAAAAGAAAGCGATGACACGCCTTATGGGACTGCACTTTCGCATTGTGTACAAAAAGGGACTAGACAATACAGTGGCTGACGCCTTGTCGCGGGTGCCCTTTGAAAATACTCTGAATGCTCTCACAACTATGCAGCCAGCTTGGTTCCAAGAAGTTCTCAATTCATATGTGACTGATCCCAACGCACAACAGCTTCTTCAGCACCTTGCAGTCCACAGCCCGGATGAAAAGGGGTTTTCCCTACAGCATGGGGTGATCAGGCAGGGTACTCGTATTTGGGTGGGCCAGAATTTAGCATTACGTACAAAGTTGATTGCTGCTTTTCATTCTAGTGCCCTGGGAGGTCACTCGGGGAGTCAGGTCACCTATCATTGTGTCAAAAAGTTGTTCGTGTGGACTAGTCTAAAACGCGACGTTACTAAGTTTGTGCAACAATGTGAGACATGTCAGAAAGCTAAAACTGAACATACTCGACCTGGGGGGTTGCTCCAGCCGTTGCCCATTCCACAAGGGGCGTGGCAGGATGTCACCATGGATTTCATTGAAGCCTTGCCTAAATCCGAAGGGTTCGACACTATTTTGGTAGTAGTGGATCGATTCACCAAGTACTCTCATTTCATTCCCCTCAAACATCCCTTCACAGCCCCACATGTTGCTCGAGCTATTTTGGATAATGTGGTTGTTCACCATGGATTGCCCAAGTCAATTGTCTCAGACCGTGACAAGATTTTTACCTCACTCTTTTGGAAGGAATTGTTTCGCTTATGGGATACCAAACTGTGTCTGAGCACCAGTTATCATCCGCAAACGGATGGGCAGAGTGAACGTGTCAACCAATGTTTGGAGATGTATGTTCGCTGTTCAGTGCATCATTCCCCTAAACAGTGGCGTAAGTGGCTGCCTCTCGCGCAGTTTTGGTACAATTCTTCTCTTCACTCGGGCTTCGGCTGTTCCCCATTCAAAGCATTGTATGGTTATGATCCACCACTCACTGCTCTACCAACCACTGCATGCCCATCTCATCCTTCCGTTGATCAGTGGAATCAGGAGCAGCAAGCCCACACCACTTTGCTCAAGCAGATGTTGGCCGTCGCACAGAACCGCATGAAGTTGCAGGCTGATCGCAAACGTTCAGACCGTCAGTTTGCAGTGGGTGAGCAAGTGCTATTAAAGCTTCAGCCGTACATGCAAACTTCACTGGTGGATCGTCCATGTCCCAAATTGGCGTTTCGATTTTATGGTCCTTATACGGTGCTGGCGCGGATTGGTGCAGCAGCGTACAAGCTTGAGCTACCAGCATCATCTTCTATTCACTCGGTGTTTCATGTCTCATAGTTTAAGCCATTCACTCCGGACTTCACTCCTGTCTACAAGGATCTGCCTACCCTCGCCGACTTGGATCAAGAACTGGTGGTGCCCGAAGCAATTCTTCAACGTCGGCTTGTGCGCAAAGGCAACACCGCTGTCCCACAAGTATTGATCAAGTGGACTTCGCTTCCAGAGGATGCAGCAACATGGGAGGACTACTATGTGGTCACCAAGCAGTTTCCCGATGCGGTTGCTTGGGGACAAGCAACATCTCCCGGTGCGGGGTGATGTCACGCCTAGGTGTGTCCAGGAGAGAGTTGGGGAGCCGTATACACACATAGACTTATAAACTTGTGTTGTAATAAGTGTGGGACCTCTATGTCAGTGTGTGTGAGCCGAGCATATATCTAGCCGGCTACTGTGGCTGTAAGAGACAGGAAATATATGAAAGAAATCGTGAAGGCCTGGAAAGGGATGTTCCCCTCGCACAAGAAAACCCGCTCTCCTCTCACGTCGTAGTGTGCGCCGCGGCAACGGGTGGTGACAATGTGATTCGCCCCCCCCTCGGTGATCAAAACTCGACGGGAATAGGTGCTCCTTAATGCGCACAACAGGACAAACTAGATGAAGGCATCCATACCTCGGATTGTAGCAACGCTGGGGCTGTCTATGGAGGGGAGCGGATCAGCGGCGGTGTTAGATTGACGGCGAGAAATCGATGGCGCCACCGATCGTTTCTTCGCCCGCGAAGGCCCCGCGCCCAACCCTAGAACCCGGGCGAAGCTTTCTAGGACTACACTGAGATGACGAGGGTGAGACTACTGGTGAGGGCGCGGTCCTGCTACGACGGTCGATGCGCCCACCCAACCTAGGTGCTCGAGTTTTGTTTTTCCTGGCGGCTTGGCTGAGGGCATGGGGAGATAGCGGCTGCCATAAATATGCACTTTGGGTCCACAAAATCTGCTTGGTTGTTGTGATTTGCACTGGCTTCAGGGGAGAAATTTGCGCGCCACCAGAACGAGCATGTAGGAAGGGGATGAGGGAGATGACGAGTAGGGCCCACCTAGAAGTGAAATAGGGAGAAAGAACAGATACTGATGCGCGGGCCCCACCTGCCAGTGTTACATAGCACGAACACATGCGCGGTTAAGACTGACCAGCGGGCCATGCATGTCAGCGTGTGGGCGTGAGAAGTGGACCGTGCGGGAACTTGTTTATGGGCCTGCTGGAGCAGAATTGGCCCAAGTGCGTGTTCCCATTTCCTCTTCCTTTTTTCCTTTTCTTTTCTCTTTTCCTTTCTTTTTATTTTTGAATCCCAACTTTGAATCTAGATATTTGTTGTGCATTTGTACATTAGATCAAAAATACAAATCAAAGATGGCAGTATGAGAAGGCACATTTATTTATATATTTTTCTTCATAGTGAATATAGGGTTTTCCTTTTCTTCTCTTTCTTTTATATATTATTTTCAAATTCTAGGGTTTAAATTAGTTTTAACCCTAATTCTCATTATTAATGTATTCTTATTAATAATAATAATAATATTATTATTATTAAATGCACAAACAATTAAACTCTAACATGATGCACTATTTTCTTTATTTAATATATTTGATGCAAAAAATGAGGAAATTCATATAGGTAGTCAAATAAACCCTTTCTATTTTCCTAATTTCCTGTACATTTATTCCTCCCAATATTTGGGTATTACAAATCCTACCCCCTTAAAAACAATCTTGACCTCAAGATTAAGATGAACTAGGGAAGAGGTGGGGAAATTCTATTTGTAACTCTTCTTCTCTCTCCCTAGTAGCCTCATCTTCTCCATGATGACTCCATTGCACTTTGCACATTTTTATCACCTTATTTCTTGTAACATGAGTCAAAGTGTCAAGGATTTTGATAGTATGCTCAGTGTAGGTTAGATCTCCTTGCACACTAAGTTCTTCCATGGGCAACTGTTCTTCCGGGACACGGAGACACTTCTTGAGTTGGGATACGTGGAATACATCATGTACATCAGACATGTGATTTGGTAGCTCAAGCTGGTAGGCCATCTCCCCAACTCGCATAAGGATTTTGAAGGGTCCAATAAAGCGAGGGGATAACTTGCCTTTAACTTTAAACTTCCTCATTCCACGAATTGGTGACACTTTAAGTATACGTGATCACCCTCCTCAAATTCCAGTGGTCTTCTTCGATTATCCACATAGCTCCTCTACCGAGTCTGCGCAATTGTGACACCCCAGTCTCACCTAGGGCTTTTCTCAGTGCTAACTCAAGAATCATCATTTCATGTAAGCCAAATTGAGCATGAAGCACCAAATCAATTTAAAAATAAAAGATCCACTAAGTTTATATCTAAAGAATCATGTCTAAAACAAATAAGGTTTTCAAAAAGGGGAAAATGTTGAAACCCTAGACCAACCCTAATTAAGCTATTTAAGTAGAAAAGAAGAAAAGGGATGAAAAGCCATGAAAAACTTGAAATCATGACTTAGGCCAATTATAAAAATTGAAATACACTAACTAAGCTACAATAAAGATTATGAAAGCTTGGCCAAAATAATTTATTAAAAACTCGAAACAAGCCATTCAAGTGGAGATTCAATGGGGAAATCTGAAATTCAGATTTCTGAATTTTCAGCCCTTGAACCAAAACCGGGCGCGTTCACCTTGATCTCTATCTCAAAACTCTAAGCTCCCATTGACAAAAATGTGTCTAACTAACCCCTCTACCTCATAGCAGAAGATGGCATCAGGAAGCATGCTCTGGACACGTCAAACCCAGGATCTTCTCTCTGTGCTCGGCAGTGAGACAAACTCAACTTCACCCCTCCATATCTCTTGATCCAGTCAGCAAAACCTGCAAGCCTCCACACACAAACGACAAAGGAATGTCAGGGGAAGAGATCTCTCAACGGGATCATGGCCATAATCTCAAAGATTTGGAGCCAATCCGCGCTTGAACATGACCTCTCTCTGCGCTGCCTCGTGCTCGACGTTGTGCCAGATGCCAGAGCGCGCACTGGCGCTCGCCCGCGCACGCCTCGAGCGCTTGTCAGAGCCTCCCCTTGGCCGTGCTTGCCCGCGCCTTTAGAGCCACCCCCGGGCGCGCCTCACATCACCCCGTGCTCACCCTCACTGGCCAGACGCCCCTCCTTAGCTCCGGCGAGCTTTCCTCCGCCCGCCATCACCACCCGAGCCTCGACCACCGCGGCCAGCTCACTCCAACCACATCCAAGTTGCGCCTGCCCCTCGGTTAGCTTCGCCAGTGGCCCGTGGAGCTTTCCAATCTCTCAGACCCGACAGAACCTCACTAGAGACCCGAGATCATCTTCGCTGGACTTCGGTCGCCCGTGGCCGCGCGTGGGCTGAGCAATCTAGTGAGCCATTCTCCGATTCCTTGCACACACACCTTCCTTGATCCGTGGTGAAGCTTCCTGACCCATTTAATTGAACTGTATCACCCCGGTTAGGCCGGATTCCTCGTCGCCGATGAGCTCCCCCGCCTGCGCGCGGCGACCAACCTTCTCCGACCACCATCGTCGACGGTCCGTACCTCGACGTGATCGCCAGAGACTCCCGGACCTCACCCGACCCCTCACCGGAGCAGTATCGCAGCCGGTAAGCCCCTCCACCCTTTTCCTTCGCTGCGGTCACTGTTCCATTAGGGAAGGACCGCGGGTTCGATTTTGTAAAACCCCAGGGGGTTTTCTGCAGAGCCGTAGACTCAAGTGAATAGTGCACCGAGGACCTGTCTGTAATTCGTTTAAAATCTTCCGCCAGGGACCCCAGCGCAAAACTGCTTTTCCTTTAACCATTTCTAATTAATCTTTTTAATTTCAGCAGAGAACTTAGAAAATTTATGTCTCGAGTTATATTCAACCAAATTTAGCCAAACCAATTTTGCTGGATTCAAAATATTATGGACTACCACATAAAAATACTGAATCCTATGCTTTCTGTTTTAATTTTTTTAGTTTGAAATTAATTAAAGGAACTGGCCAAACCTTTTAAAAAGCGAGAAAATTAGTTATGCTTCTGTGCTGAACTTAAGAAAATTTGTAGAAGTTCAAACCCCATTTAGAACTGTGTAAAAATATTGAACACCCCAATATTGAAGGTTTAAGTAGGGTATTCTATTAAAAGCCATTTTGCCCAAAACTTAAGAAAATCAGAAAGGTATTAGAAAATCAGAAAGCCATTCAGATTATGAGCATGGAGTACGGTCAGGACGAAGCCTAAGCCAGACGAAGGGTGATTGAGATGATGGACGGGCTGATTACCAAGCTGTACGAAGGATGGCGCACAGCCGAAGCTATGCGCAGGAAAGCTTCGTCGCGATAGCAGAAAGGGGAACCGACCTAAAGATGAAAAGACTACTTAGGTCTTAATGGATTCCCATGAGTTATTAGCAAGTGTAATGGGCATGGATGTAATTTTACATGGGATGCGTCCCACGCCTATAAATAGATGAACAGTACTCTCGTACTGTTCACGCTGACTTGGCATTTTGCTTTTGCGTCATTCTTATACTTTTGCCTTCCTGCTATCCAAAGGTACACTTGTAATCTGAAATCATTTCTATTTTTCTATGATAATAAAATAGAAATGATGTTGTGATAATATTAAGATGTTTATATTGCTTCTTATGTTACATACAAGTTCATCATTATTTATTGTGCTTACGAGGGTATGTTGTTTATGGTCTTCGTCCGAGTTACATTATATTCCGAAGGGAAGTAATGTTTCAGAGGACGAAGGGCTTTATCATTTAACACTTTTTATGTTGCCTTGTTCTTAATCTGAAGCATTTGAGAACAAGTCCCCAACAGTAATTATTTTTCCTAGTCTACCAAGGTGATAGATAACCTAGGAAAAATAAAGGGACCCCTAGTCCAGAACAGATTCTAGGTAAAATGTTTTATTAAGCATTAATCAAACTAGAAAAATAATTATTAGAATTATGAAAACAATTTCAAAATTGTTAAAAAATATCCAGTGAACTTGTAACCACTAGAACCCCACTACAAAAATGGTAAACACCCCAGTCCATCATTTTAAGTAGGGTAAACAAATAAAACTTGATTTTAAGCCATATTTCAATTAAATCATAAGCAAGCCAAAAAGAGTGCAATAATGGGCAAATAAATTTTTACCAAATTAATAATGAAGTAGGCCACCAGAGAAAAATGCAAAAACCAATTAAAAGCTACAAATAATACCCATTGTCAATACTTCATGAAAAAGACCATTTAGTTCAAGAAATTTCTACCATCTTTTCCTTAAGCAAACAGTTACCAAACTTCAGAATGATTGCTCTTGCACAAAGAAGAAGATAGGAAAAATTAGAAATCTGTTGTTTGATATTTTTCAAGTATAGTGGTAGTAGAAAGCACCCCTTTGGCTAGAAACTTTAGAAAATCATAGCAAGATAACTAATAAGTATTAGTGGCTAAAAATTTGTATAAAGTCATGTTATAACATCTAGATGCCAGCAAAAATAAGTCTTGGAAAATAACCCTCTGTTAAAAGGTAGTTGTAGTTTAAACACCCCCTCTGCCCCAATATTTGGTAATTTTATGCAGAGAGAACCATTCACTTTTTAAACCCCAAATTTTGCAACAGAGACTTATACACCAGTAAGAAGCTAGTGTAATTTTTGAAGAATTTTTGTAAATTTATTGAGCTGTCTTGTAGTTCAAACCCACCTTAAAAGCATAAAGTAATTAAAAAAGAAAAAGGGGGAATAATAAATCTCACTCTAATGAGTCAGCTAGAAACCTTAATAAACTCTTACAAAGACATTAAAGGGAAATCAGTAGAACACCAAAATGAACTTACCATTTAGCTTAACCAAGCTTGACCCTAATTTGCTAAGTGTACCTCAAAAATCTTAAGTAGAGAGAATAAGCACTACCTTATTAAATTGATCATTTCCCCCCATCAAATCTTAATTATAATTGCATATCATGCCATGCATATATCTTACTCATCGCATTCATTAGATTGCAATCTCGCTGACGGAGAGTATGTGCTCATCCCTGAGCAAGGAGCTGTCCACAAGGAAGACCAGGAGCAAGCTCCCAAGACTGCCATCGAGGATCTCCCCGCAGCCCCAGCTATTGAAGGCAAGCCCCGGTTCTATGCATAACCATTTATATATGCTACCTTACTACACTTAATGTTTGTAGGTTTGAATGTGCACTTAAGTGTAGGAGTTGCTTGAAACCTTTAGTTGCATGAACTTAGGATTCCTTTTTGAGATGGATACTAGTATGCTAGGTCGAGTAGCTGCTATGCTAATCAGGATTTCGGTAGAAGTCGAGTAATTTTTCTAGCACTCGCACGAGGTCAGGATTTGATTGTATTCATCTTTATAACAGGATCTATGATGGTCTATGGACTTGGATCCAGGGAGGATGCCTTGCCCATGAGACAGGAAAAAGGAATTAAGGATTAATGTGTGGATACCTGAGTCAAGCATTTGAATGTACTAAGCACATGTCGGGAAATATGGTAACCGGTAAACCTAGTACCTGAGTGAAGCCGGGCGCGGACTTTACCCCTCACGCGACCTGAGACTGGGTCTCCCATGCTAGCTATGGTGGGTACAAGTGCGGTCACTGCACGGCGGCAGCCGGGGTCATTGGAGCATTGTATGCCATGGTGGTGAGGCCTGGCCGCGAACGGGGAATCGATGGGGACGGATGACGTGTGTGGGGATGGAGTGCCCTGACATGTCCTATGTTTAGATTTACCTTGCAAGGATAAATCTCGATTCGAATCATCTGCTTCTTGCAGCTAATGAGACTGCTTGACCCCTTATACTACATTGAGTAAGAAGTGAAATGAGGTTTACTTGAGATAACTTATTGATTGTACTAAATGCTTGCTACCATGTATGCTTAGAAGGAGCAAACTTAGCTAAGATAATGATGCTAGAAATTGGAAAGCTAAAAATTGATTTTAGACACAGCTAGTGCTTTTGGCAAACCAAACCCCTCAGCCAAACAGCCGCATGGTCTAAAGGTAGAGGAGTAGACTCCTCACACCGGGTAAGTCTAGCTGAGTATTAGTATACTCAGCCTTGCTTGTGGCATAATTTTTGCAGGTACGCTTTAGGATATGGTTGATGGTGTGACTTGGCCTACCACCCTGCCACCGGGTTGGACGGTCGAGTGGGGTGCTGCTCCGGCAGGAGAGGAGCAGGAGGAGTAGTGGGGTAGGCCTTGCCCAATTCTTTGCTATCGACGATATCGATTATCCGCTGCATTTTATTTTGTGAACACATCTCAGCTATTGAAAAACTCCGGTTATTGTAATAACTCCAGTACTTTAATTTGAGGTTTCCTGTTTTATTGTATTTCTTCTATGACTCACCTTCGAGTGAGATTATGGTATTTGATCCTGGTTAAGTGGCTTTATCAGACTAGATCTGAGGGACTGACAGGTTATTCTGATTTAAGTGTGTTGCTGCCCCTGAGGCGTGACTTATGCACTTAAGCTGGAATAATTCGAGCGGTTCTGCCACAGCTGGTATCGGAGCAAATACCACCACAAAGAAGCACAATAAACCATGAATACCAAATTTCGAAAACCTAAAACTTGCTTAGAAGCTAGTACGAATCGTCAGGACTAGACCGCTAGACCTAGGACGAAAGGCCTTAGGAATAGAGGGGAAATAGGTGGCTAAGTAAGTAGGCCCTGTGGGCCAGTCCTTAGCTTTTTAAAGGATGCCCTAAAAGCACCCTTTTATTCGGAGAGGAGACGTTATTTTCAACATGCATGCATTACAAAATTTGAAGGATTAAGAACTAAAGAAGTAAAAATTTGAGCTAACCCGCTTCCTTTTAAACCACCCAAGCTCTTTTATTTTCTTCCTTCCACCATAATCTTTACCTCTGATACCCTTCCGCAGATGACTTCACCCACCCCCGCTAGTGGAGGAGACACTCGTTTCAGCTCTGACTTCCTTTCTCACGATGGCTTTCCTTCCATCTTGTGGGAAGTGCTTAACTCCGCCAGTTACCCTACGCCCCCTTCATACACGGTGCAGCTGTACAAGGAGCATCGGCTACCACGTTGCCGGGTCTGGCTGACTTTCGATGCTCATCCCCTTCAGCCGGGTTGGTGTTCTCTTGACTCTGAGACGTTTGGATTCAGGACGGACGACACCACGGAAGCAGCAGCTATGAAGACTTTGACGACTTTCTGTGGCTACCATCCCCTGGAGATGGTGATGCACCACTTGGGACTCTTCCCTGCTGAGAAGAAGGATGACCCCATATGGTGCAACCGTGTGAGCCATGTGAAAGATGTGTGGGCAATGTATCCCAACTTGGTTGGGAGGGTCACTGTTCAGTGCATGAGTGCGCTTTATCGCCTTTAGGACCTGCAGAGCTACACTATGGCACATCTTGCTAACATCGCCCAAACCACCAAGCTCACCCTCGACAGCCGAGAAGACTTTATGGTCGACTTGTCCTCCGAGTTGGTGGAGAAGGACCTACAGGTGGAAAGGCTGAGCCAGCGCATCACCACCTTGGAGCAGCAGGTGGAGATTCGAGACAACACTATTGATGTCTTGGAGAACCAGCTCCATGATGTGCAGCGGGAATTCGAAGAAGCTAATGACCACCTAGACATGCACCACTTAGAGATGGAGGCCAATGAGGCCGGAAGCGAGGGAGAAGAGGCTCCTGAGGAGTTAGGACCACCGCCTGGTGCCAATGGGACTACCTCCGCGATGCCCCCTTCACTTGCATCTAGTGTCGCTTCCACTACTCAGGGTTGACGAGTCTTTTGACGTATTAGAGGATAGAAACCTACGCGAGCTTAGTTAATGCCAGATTTTGTACTAGGCTTACGAGTACTTTCCCCTAATTGATGTAACCCTTGAGAACATTTGAGATCTGTGGGATGTTGTAACCATGTTATCTTCCTTCGAACTTAATGTTATGATTATGGCAATTTTCTTTCCATATGAAATAATAGCATGTTGTTCGAAATTGTGAATTGGGATAACAATGGCGACGATCTCTGTTTTCAGATGGTAGCTAGGCAGCGTCGCGGGCATAACGAGCAAGTTCCCTCACCACCACCTCCAGCTCCCATGGTGCAGGAGCTAATGGCCAGCAGAATGAGATTCTGCGACAGCTCTTGCAGTGCCAGCCCCACCCTTAGCAGTATGGTGGAGGCCAGCCGCAGCGACCTCCGGCAGCGGCAACCTACCAGGAATTCATGAGCACGCAGCCGCCCTTGTTCACCAAGGCAGAGGATCCGTTGGATGCCGACGTGTGGCTACGCGTCGTGGAGTCCAAGTTTCCCCTCCTTGAAAGCTCTCTTCTGGGTTTTGGTGGTTTGGATGACAACCCAATTAAAGGACTAACAAGTGTGCTAAGTGTTGAACAGGTGCTTAATGCAAAGCTAACAGGGTTCAACACAAGTGAACATGTGTGATGGTCCAAAGACTGGATTATCTATAGATAATGGACATCGCAAGTAAGATGGACATTGCTTAAGTGAGATTCAGTGTGCGTAACTCAGAGACAATCGATCAAGCCAAGGATGGAGGCAAGAAGAGGTTCAAGGTACCGAGTGCACGGGAGAAGGTCAAGGAGACCAGGAACCCAAAGCCAGGGGTGAAGAAGAAGACTTGCAAAGTCAAGGTTGATCGAGTTAAGAAGAGTTATGGTGCATCAAGGATCACTACATAAGGACATGACTTACAACCAATGAGGTAACATCTATAATTATGTGGTGTAAGTCATAAGGCTCAAGATCAAGCTCGAGAAGTGAACGAGGGTTGGGGCTCATATATGTCAATCTAGATCAAGTCAAGTTGACTTGATGGTTTAGAGTCCAACATTGACCTCAAACAAGCCAAATTGGGTAAAACGATGAAAAGGTTAAGTATGTAAGGTTTGAGTGTTCAACCATTTTGCATACACCTCTTACTACAAGTTTGGTGCTTCGGTTTGCTCTCTAACTCTTTCTATAGAGAAAGTACCATTTTGAGCTCTACTGGAGGAGAAACAGAAAAGCTAGGAGAAAAACAAGAAAGATGTAAGTTTCAAGGACTAAATCAATTGGATTATACTCTAAATGTGTTTGTTTAAGTATCAGGAAAATCCTCCCAAAATTTGAAGTCAAACGGAGAAAGAACGGAGGAAAAAGCACTTAGTGTGCTCTTGGCTGGTGCACAGGACAGTGAATAGTAGCTGTCCGGTGCACAGGACAGTGAATAGTAACTCTGTCCGGTGCACAGGACAGTGAATAGTGACCTATCCGGTGCACAGGACAGTGAATAGTAACTGTGTCCGGTGCACAGGACAGTGAATAGTAACCTATCCGGTGCACAGGCAGTGAATAGTACCTGTTCGGTGCACCAACGGCTAGCTGTTCCAGAGAAGGAAACTGCCAATCAGATCTGTTACTATTCACTGTCCGGTGCGCCACCGGACTGTCCGGTGCACCCGCAACCAGGGAAGGCTGGGAGCTTCCAAATGAAGCTCCAACGGCTCCTAGGCCCTTTGGGGCTATAAAAGGGACCCCTAAGCGCCTCAAACAAGAACACAAGTGCAGCCAACAATTGTATACATCACTCGGATCGATTCTCTCTCTCACTCTCGTGTAAATATCTCTAGTTTGTGTGAAGGCAAAGTTATAAGCCTTTAGAGAGTGGAGAGGTGCTGCAAAGAGCTAGAGCAAAGTCTTGAGCGCATTGTTACTCTGCCGGAGTGCTATCAAGAAGATTGTAAGCAGTCGTGGCTTTGTTGTAACCCAACTCAACATAGTGGAAGGCTCTATCTGTCATACTGACACATCTGAGCAAACGGAGGAAGGAGTTGAAATAGACTCCAAGCCCAGGTGTGGCTAACTCCAACGAGGACTAGGCAAGCATTTCAGGCTTGGCCGAACCTCGGGATAAATTCTTGCGTTTGTGTGCTTCGCTCCGTATTGTGTGCTGACTCACTGTCTTACTCACTTTTTATATCTACACTTCAACACTTATCTGTGGTACAAGTTATATTTGAAGTGCAGGGCATTTTGAGACAGGATCTTCTATTCCGCTGCAACCTACTCGAAGGATCTTTCATTCCACTGCGATCTGGTCTTTGAGTAGAGTAAGAACTAAAGTTTTAAAGTGATAATTTTTTATTCGCCTATTCACCCCCCTCTAGGCGACATCCAGATCCTGTTCCCGGGCAAAGGGAACTTTCACTCCTCACGGGAGACTGCCCTGATGATACCAAGGCTCACTTCGCTGCACAGCAGCTTCGCGGCCCTGCTCGGACTTGGTGGGACCACTTCCGTGCTATGCTACCTGCTGATCGTGAAGTGTCTTGGGAGGAATTCAAGATTGCTTTCAGAGGGCACCACATCCCAGCTGGAATTCTTGATTGCAAGCTGAATGAGTTTCTAGCACTCAATTAAGGAACCCGCACGGTATTGCAGTACGCTCAGGCGTTCAATGACCTGTGCCAGTACGCAGGTTATCATGCTGATTCTGACGAGAAGAAGAGAGACCGCTTCCACAGGGGTCTCAACACCAAGCTGGGGGAACGTCTCAACACTGTCCAGGATGATAGTTTCAATGAGTTGGTCAACCTGGCCATCTCCCAGGAGGATTGTATTGTAGCTCACCGGACAGAGAAGAAGAGAAAGGCACCAATGGCAGCACCATCCGCTCAGGCCCAGAGGTTCAGGATTGTTTCTCACAATCAGAGTAGGGGATTTCAGCAGTAGGCAGGCAGATGGGTGATCAGGCCACCTCAGCAGCAGCAGCCGACACCCACTCGTTTTCCAGCTCCCGCCCCAAGGAACAATCAGCCTCCATAGCAGCAACAGTTCCGCCAGGGCAATGGGAACAAGTGCTTCACTTGTGGCAATGTGGGCCACTATGCCAAGAATTGCCCGAGAAACCAGCAGAGGCAGATGCCAGCACCAAATCAAGACAAGGGAAGAAAGAAGAAGGTACAAGTCAGGCAACGGAAGCTCAACTTCACTACTCTAGAGGAGTTACCTGAGGGAGCCCCATCATGACTGGTATCTTTTCAGTTTATAATCAACCTACTTTAATTCTGTTTGATTCTGGTGCATCTCATAGTTTTATTAGCCAAAAGTTCAGTGCAAAATGTCAACTGCCTTTCTATCACACAAAAGGGTCATTCATGATACCACACCTGGGGGTAAAATTGCAACTAATCAATTAAATCAAAGTGTGCCTATTCAACTAGGAAGCCACATTATCAAAACCACCCTTCTTGTTTTGGGTTTGGAAAATGTGGATATTATTCTAGGAGCTAATTGGATGACCAGACACCAAGTAGTGCTTGATGTAGCCAGCCGCATCGTGGAAATCAATTCCCCAATCTGTGGGAGTTTCACCTTGTTTCTGCCCAGTCAAGATTCTACTCGGTCATGTGCTTTTGCTATGACAGAGTTACCTCTGAAGAAGATTCCAGTGGTGTGTGAGTATGCAGATGTCTTTCTTGATGAATTGCTAGGAATGCCACCAGACAGGGATATTGAATTCGCCATCGAGTTGCAATCGGGAATGGCACCCATTTCCAAGAGGCCTTACTGGATGCCACCCGCCACCCGCTGAGCTGGCAGAATTGATGAAGCAATTGCAAGAATTGCTGGACAAAGGTTTTATCCGCCCAAGTACTTCGCCTTGGGGATGTCCAGCCTGGTTTGTAAAGAAGAAGGATGAAAGCTTGAGGCTATGCATAGATTACCGCCCACTTAACGTGGTGACTATCAAGAACAAGTATCCTTTGCCTCGTATTGATGTTCTTTTTGATCAGTTGGTTGGAGCCAAAGTGTTTTCCAAGATAGACCTTCGCTCCGGCTACCATCAGATCAAGATACGAGCAAGCGATATTCCGAAGACTGCCTTCTCGACCAGATATGGGCTATATGAATTCTTGGTGATGTCTTTTGGGATGGCTAATGCACCAGCATAGTTCATGTATCTGATGAATTCTGTTTTCATGCCTGAACTAGACAAGTTCGTAGTGGTTTTCATTGATGATATCTTGGTGTACTCGAAGAACGGAGAAGAACATGTCGGGCATTTGCATGTAGTGCTTCAACATCTGCGAGAGCACCATCTTTATGCCAAATTGTCAAAATGTGATTTTGGCCAAAGGAGATCAAATTCTTGGGTCACACTATCTCTCAGGCAGGTATAGCTGTTGATCCTGATAAGGTGCAAGAGGTAATGAACTGGAAGCCGCCAACGACTGTCCGTCAGATTCATAGTTTTCTCGGATTAGCTGGTTATTACCGAAGATTCATTTCGGATTTCTCTCGAATTGTGAATCCCATAACTGAGTTGTTGAAGAAAGAAGCCAAGTTTGTTTGGGGTCAGAAGTGCGAAGATGTTGTTCATGCATTGAGGCAACATATGACCACAACACCGGTGCTAGCGCAACCCAACAGCAGCAAGCCATTTGATGTGTACTGTGATGCCTCTGCACTGGACTGGGTTGTGACAAGATGCAAGACAACCGAGTCATTGCTTACGCATCAAGAGCACTCAGGCCTCATGAGCAAAATTATCCCACTCATGACTTGGAGTTAGCAGTCGTGGTCCATGCATTGAAAATGTGGAGACACTATTTGATGGGAACCCACTGCAACATCTTCACTGATCATAAGAGCCTTAAGTATATCTTTACTCAGGCTGATCTCAACATGAGGCAGAGAAGATGGCTAGAGCTGATCAAGGACTATGACCTAGAGGTACATTATCACCTAGGAAAAGCCAATGTGGTAGCAGATGCCTTGAGTCGGAAATTGCAATGCAACTGTGTTATGATGGATTCTCGCATTAACACCTTGTGTGATGAGTTGAGCAAGATGAAGATTGAAGTGATTCCTTCTAGTTCTTTGTCTCACATTTCTATTGAGCCAGCTTTGCAAGACCAGATCATCACGGCCCAGCTCAGTGACAAGGGAGTGCAAATTATTAAGGATAACCTCCATCAAAAGACAGAAAAGTATAAATTTTTCCGCCAAGATGGAAAGGGTATATTGTGGTTCGAAAGCAGATTGGTGGTTCCTAAAAACAGGGATCTCAAGAAGAAAATCTTGGATGAGGCCCATCTCTCCAAATTCTCCATGCATCCAGGGAGCACCAAAATGTACCATGATCTGAAGCCCTTGTATTGGTGGACCAGAATGAAGAGGGAGATAGCCCAATATGTATCAGAATGTGACACATGTCAGAGGATAAAGGCAAGCCACTTGAAATCAGCTTGAGCCTTGCAACCCCTATCCATACCTTCATGGAAATGGGATGACATCAGCATGGATTTCATTGTGGGTCTGCCCAACACCTCTCATCATCATGATTTGATTTGGGTTATTGTGGACCGACTAACGAAAGTGGCACATTTTCTCCCAGTGCACAGCACTGATAAGGCTCAAAAGTATGCAGAATTGTACATTGACCGAATCGTGTGTTTGCACGGATTGCCCCGGACCATTGTTTCTGACCGAGGAGCTCAATTTGTTGCCAGATTTTGGGAACAACTGCAAGTGTCTTTGGGAACCAAGCTAATCAGAAGTTTAGCTTACCACCCACAGACTGATGGTCAGACCGAGAGGGTAAATCAAATTCTTGAAGATATGCTGAGAGCTTGTGAGATCGATTGTGGCAAGAACTGGGATAAGCACTTCTCCTTGGCAGAATTTGCTTATAACAACAATTATCAATCCAACCTAAAGATGGCACCCTTTGAAGCTCTCTATGGGAGAAGGTGTAGAACACCCCTCAATTGGTCTTAGCCTAGAGAAATAGAAGTTTTCGGACCTGACTTAGTGACTGAAGCCAAAAGGAAGGTCAAACTAATCAGGAAGAATCTAGAAGCTGCTCAGGCCAGGCAGAAGAGTTACCATGATAAGAGAAGGAAACCTCTCCAGTTCGAGGTGGAAGATTTTGTATATCTAAAGGTATCACCCACCAAGGTAGTGCAGAGATTCGGGATCAAAGGCAAGTTAGCCCCTCGTTACATTGGACCTTTTGAGATCATAGAAGCATGTGGACCCGTGGCATACAAATTGACTTGACCATGAGACGGGAAAAAGGAATTAAGGATTAATGTGTGGATACCTGAGTCAAGCTTTTGAACGTACTAAGCACATGTCGGGAAAAATGGTAACCGATAAACCTAGTACCTGAGTGAATCCGGGCGCGGATTTTATCCCTCATGCGACCTGAGACTGGGTCTCCCATGCTAGCTATGGTGGGTACAAGTGCGGTCAATGCACGGCGGTAGCCGGGGTCAGTGGAGCATTGTATGCCAAGGCGGTGAGGCCTGGACGCGAACGGGGAATCGATGGGGACGGTTGACATGTGTGGGGTCAGAATACCCTGACATGTCGTGTGTTTAGGTTTACCTTGCAAGGATAAAACTCGATTCGAATCGTCTGCTTCTCGCAGCTAATGAGACTGCTTGACCCCTTGTACTACATCGAGTAAGAAGTGAAATGAGGTTACATGAGACAATTTGTTGATTGAACTAAATGCTTGTCACCATGTATGCTTAGAAGGAGCAAACCAAGCTAAGATAATGATGCTAGAATCTGAAAAGCTAAAAATTGATTTTAGAAACAGCTAGTGCTTTTGGCAAACCAAACCCCTTAGCCAAACAGCTGCATAGTCTAGAGGTAGAGGAGTAGATTCCTCACACCGGGTAAGTCTAGCCGAGTATTAGTATACTCAGCCTTGCTTGTGGCATAATTTTTAGAGGTGCGATTCAGGGTATGATTGATGGTGTGACTTGGCCTGCCACCCTGCCACCGGGTTGGACGGTCGAGTGGGATGCTGCTCTGGCAGGAGAGGAGCACGAGGAGTAGTGGGCTATGCCTTGCCCATTTCCTCGATACCAACGACATCGATTATCCGCTGCATTTTATTTCGTGAACTGTTATTTGCTACTCGAAAAACTCTGATCTATGTAATAATTCAGTACTTAATTTGAGGTTTCCTGTTTTATTGTATTTCTTCTATGACTCACCTTCGAGTGAGACTGTGGAATTTGATCCTGGTTAAGTGGCTCTATCAGACTAGATCTGAGGGACTGACGGGTTATTCCGATTTAAGTGTGTTACGGCCCCTGAGGCGTGACTTAGGCACTTAAGCTGGAATAATTCGGGCGGTTCTGCCACAGCTGGTATCGGAGCAAATTCCACCACAGAGAAGGACAATAAACCATGAATACCATTTTCAAAATTAAAACTTGCCTAGAAACTGCTATGGGTCGTCAAGACTAGACCGCTAGACCTAGGACAAAAGGCCTTAGGCATAGAGGGAGAAATAGGTGGCTAATTAATTAGGCCCCGTGGGCCAGTACTTAGACTTTTTAAGGATGCCCTAAGAGCACCCTATTGTTTGGAGAGGAGACGATACTTCAAGCATGCATGCATTATAAACACAAAAGGGAATTAAAACTTGAGCTAACCCACTTCCTTTAAAAAAACCATCTGGGCTCTCTTTTTTTCCTTCCACCATAATCTTTACCTTGGATACCATTCCGCAGATGAATTCACCCACCCCCGCCAGTGGAGGAGACACCCGTTTCAGTTCTGACTTCCTTTCTCGCGATGGCTTTCCTTCCATCTTGTGGGAAGTGCTTAACTCCGCCGGTTACCCTACGCCCCCTTTGTACACGGTGCAGTTGTATGAGGAGCATCGGGTACCTCGTTGTCGGGTCTGGCTGACTTTGGAGGCTCATCCCCTTCAGCCGGGTTGGCGTTCTCTTGATTCCGAGACAATTGGATTCAGGACGGACGACACACTGAAGCGGCAGCCATGAAGACTCTGACGACTTTCTGTGGCTACCATCCCTTGGAGATGGTAATGCACCCCTTGGGACTCTTCCCTGCTGAGAAGAAGGATGACCCCATGTGGTGTAACCGCGTGAGCCATGTGAAGGATGTGTGGGCAATGTATCCTGACTTGGTTGGGAGGGTCACCGTTCAGTGCATGAGTGTGCTGTACCACCTTCAGGCCCTTCTGAGCGATGCTATGGCACACCTTGCTAACATCGCTCAAACCGCCTAGCTCACTCTCGACAGTCGAGAAGACTTTGTGGTCGATTTATCCTCCGAGTTGGTGGAGAAGGATCTGCAGGTGGAAAGGCTGAGCCAGCGCATTACCACCTTGGAGCAGTAGGTGGAGATCCGAGACAACACTATTGATGTCTTGGAGAACCAGCTCCACGATGTGCAGAGGGAACTCGAAGAAGCAAATGACCACCTGGACATGCACCACTTGGAGATGGAGGCCAATGAAGCCGGAAGCGAGGGAGAAGAGGCTCCCGAGGAGCTAGGACCAGCCCCTGGTGCTAATGGGACTACCTCCGCAATGCCTCCCTCACCCATATCCAGTGTCGCTTCCACCGCTCAGGGTTAATCAGTCGCTTCGACACTTTTAGGCGGATAGAAACCTATGCGAGCTTAGTTAATGTCAGATTTTTGACTAGGCTTACGGGTACTTTCCCCTGATTGATGTAACCCTGTGAACTTTTGAAATCTGTGGGATGTTTGTCACCATGTTATCTTCATTTCGAACCTAATATTATGATTATGGCATTTTCCTTCCATATGAGATAATACCTTGTCATCCGGAATTGTGAGTTGGGATAACAATGGCGGCAATCTCTGTTTTCAGATGGCAGCTAGGCAGCGTCGCGGGCATAACGAGCAGGTTCCCCCGCCACCTCCTCCAGCTCCCACAGTGCAGGAGCTGATGGCCCAGCAGAATGAGATTCTGCGACAGCTCTTGCAGCGCCAGCCCCACCCTCAGCAGCATGGTGGAGGCCAGTATCAGCGACCTCCGGCAGCGGCAACCTACCAGGATGTGACACCCCAGTGTCACTCAGGGTTTTTCTCAAAAAGCCAAACCAAGAGCCATCATTTTATGTGAACCAAAGTAAGCATGAGCATCAAAATAACTTAAGTAATGATGAAGTCACCAAGTATATACTTAAAAGTGTCATGATCAAAGCAATTGAGTCCTTTAAAAGATAAGATTATGCAACCTTAGTTTAAAAACCCTAAATGAGCCCCATGAGCAAAATTCAAAAAGTAAGAAAAAGGGAGTGAAAAGTTTAAAATTTTGAGTTGAGCCAATTATAAAAATTGAAGTATATTTAATGGGCAACAAGAAAGGTTGAGAAAGCTTAGCCAAAATAGCTCAAATAAAACCCCAAATCAAGCTTTCCATGTGTGGACTTAATGAGAAATCTGAATTTCAGATTTCTGAAATTCAGACCTTGAGCCAAAGATCAGGGATGTTCACCTTGATCCCTAACTCGAATCCTAATGGCCCCATTGACAAAAATGTGTCTAACTAACCCCTCTGTCGTGTGCCAGAAGATGGCATTGGGACGCGAGCCCTAGACATGACTAAACCTTGGATTTGCCTCGGATTTGCGCAGGGAGACAGACCAGATTTCCTGGCTCCATATCTCTGCCACCAGTAGGCAAAATCCTATGACCCCCACACAAGAATGGTAGCTTGTAGGGAGGAGAAGAGGTTTTGTGCACTGACCAAGGCGAGAGCAGGCTCGGATGAGCGGCTACACGCGCCAGAACTTGGGCAGAACGCAAGGGCACACGTGTTCGACCCTGGTCGGCACGCTAGAGCTCGCCCAACCCGCGCGCGCGCGCTCCCCGGCGTCCGGTCAAGTCCGCCGCGCGCCCACGCCCTCGGCCGTGCCCGCCCACGCCTATAAAGCCTCCCCGGGCACGCCTCACTTCGCCCCGCACTCACCCTCTTCGGCCAGCCACTTTTCCTTAGCTCCGGCGAGCTTAATTTCCGCCCGCCATTGCCGCCCGAGCTTCGGCCACCGTGGCCAGCTCCCTCCAGCCACCCTCAAGTCAAGCCAGTGCTTCGGCCAGCTCCGCCAGTAGCCCGTGAAGCTTGCCAGGCCCTCGGACCCGGCCGGACTTCACCGGAGGCCCGAGTTTGACTTCACCGGACTTCGGTCTTCCGCCGTCGCGCGTGGACCGAGCTATCCAGTGAGTCTCCGCCCAATTCCTCTCGCTCATGACTTCTCTGGCATCCCGTGGACCTCCATGACCCATTTGATTGAACTATCTCGTCGTGACCAGGCCGATCTCCTCGCCGCCGACGAGCATCCCCGCCTGCGCGCGTGGACCGACCGACTCCGGCCATCTCCGACGGCGTTCCGCACACCGTTGTGATCCCCGAGACCTCCCCTTCATCCTCGACCTCTTCACCGGAACAGTCTCGCCGCCGGTAAGCCCCTCCGCCCTTTTCCTCGCCGCGGCTACTGTTTAAGGTAGAAGAAGGACCTCGGGTTAGGTTTTTGTAGAACCCGAGGGGTTTTCTGTAATGTCAGAGACTCAGATGAATAGTAGCCTGAGGACTGATTCGCGAAGAAAACTTAGAAAACCGCCAGGGACCCCAGTGCAAAGTAGATTTTCAATTAAATCGATTCTGATATTCTTTTTAAATAACCAGAGAACTTGTAAAATTCATAACTTGATGCATTCTTAATCAAAAAATGTCAAACCAATTTTGCTAGCCTCTGTATATTATAATCTATCTTTTAAAAATAGTAGACCCTATGCTTTCTGTTCAAAATTTTAGAGTTTAAAATTAAAAACAGAAACCCACTAAACCTTATTTAATCAAGGAAAATTAGTTTTTCTTCTGTGCTAGACTTAAGAAAATTTGTGGGTATTCAAACCTCTTTTAGACACTGTTTAAAAATAGTAGGAACCCCAGCATTAGAAATTATGATGTAGTTTCTCATTTAAAGATGTTTTGTCCAAAACTTAGAGAAAATCAGAAAGATATTAGAAATTAATGAGCAGTGATTAATATTATTTTTCCTAGTTTACTTATGTAACAGAGAACCTAGGAAAAATACAGAGACCATTAATTTGGATCAGTTTTAAATTAAAATGATTTGTTTAGCCTAAATAAGACTGAAAATCAATTATTAAAGAGGCAAAACTATAACCAAAATGCTTAACAAAAATCCAGTGAACTTATAACCACCAGAGCCCCACTACAAAAATACAGAGCACCTCAGTCCAACTTTTTAAGTAAGGGAAATAAATACAAGGTGATAATAAGGCATTTTCCATCTAAATCATGAACAACCTCAAATAATGTGATAATGGGCAACCAAAAATTAGCTAAGTCTATGATGAGGTAAACTACCAGAGAAAAATGCAAACCCATGAAAAAGAAGCAAACTCATACCAATTGCTAATGATTTAAGAGAAAAGCCATTTAATTCAAATAATGCATACCACCCCTTCCCTTAAGCAAAAAGATGCCAAACTTCAGAATGATTGCTCTTGCACAAAACAATAACCAAGAAAAATAAGAACTCTGTTGTTTGATATTTTTCAAGTGTAGTGGTAGTAGAAAGCACCCATTTGGCTAGAAACTTGAGAAAACCATAGAAAAATAATTAAAAGGTATTAATGACTAGAAATTTGTATCAAGTCATGTTATAACACCTAAAAGCCAGCAAAAATAAGTTTTGAAGAATTACCCACTGTTAAATAGTAGTTGTAGTTCAAGCACCCCTTCTACCCTAGAGTTTAATAATTTTGTGCAGAGAAAACTATTCACTTTCTGATCCCCAAATTTTAAGACAGAGAAACACACACCAGTAGCAAGCCACTGTAATTTTTACAGAATTTTTAGAATTTTATAAAAGCAACTTGTAATTCAAACCTACTCCAAAACATTAAAGAGAATAAAGGAAAAGGAAAGAAGAAGTAAACCCCACCTCAATAAGTCTAACTTGAGTACTTATCATTTATCCCTAAGACTTAAAAAGAATTCAGAGGAACCCCAAAATTAAACCTACCTTTTACCTTAGCTAAATTTGAACCAGTTACCAAGTATACCACCCAAGGGTCTTGCATAAGTAAAGTTAACTTTGTTAACTCAAGAAAGATCATACACCTTTTAAGTTGTGATTTCTAAAAGCACATATCATATCATGCATATATCTTACGCATTGCATTCATTAGATTGTAATCTTGCCGACGGAGAGTACGTGCTCATCCCCGAGCAAGGACCTGCCCAAGAGGAGGACCAGGAGCAGGCTTCAGAGGCTGCTATCGAGGATCTCCCCGCAGCCCCAGCAATTGAAGGCAAGCCCCGGTTTTATGCATAACCTATTAATTATGCTATTTTACTACACTTAATGCTTGTAGGATTGCAATGTGCACTTAAGTGTAGGAGTTGCTTGAAACCTCTAGTTGCATGAACTTAGGATTCCTTTTTGAGATGAATACTAGCATACTAGGTCGAGTAGCTGCTTGCTAATCAGGATCTCGGTAGAAGTCGAGTGATTTTTCTAGCACTCGCGCGAGGTCAGGAATTGATTGTATTCATCTTAATAATGGGATATATGTTGGTCTATGGACTTGGATCCAGGGAGGATGCTTTGTCCATGAGACGGGAAAATGAATTAAGGATTAATGTGTGGATACCTGAGTCAAGCTTTTGAACGTACTAAGCACATGCCGGGAAATATGGTGACCGGTAAACCTAGTACCTGAGTGAAGCCGGGCGCGGACTTTATCCCTCATGCGGCCTGAGACTGGGTCTCCCATGCTAGCTATGGTGGGTACAAGTGCGGTTACTGCACGGCGGCAGCCGGGGTCAGTGGAGCATTGTATGCCAAGGCGGTGAGGCCTGGACGCGAACGGGGAATCGATGGGGACGGTTGTCATGTGCAGGGTCGAAGTACCCTGACATGCCGTGTGTTTAGGTTTACCTTGCAAGGTTAAAACTCGATTCGAATCGTCTGCTTCTCGCAGCTAATGAGACTGCTTGATTCCTTGTACTGCATCGAGTAAGAAGTGAAATGTGGTTACATGAGATAACTTGTTGATTGAACTAATTGATTGTTACCATGTATGCTTAGAAGGAGCAAATCTAGCTAAGTCAATAATGGTAAAATTTGGAAAAGCTAAAAATTGCTTTTAGTAACAGCTAGTGCTTTTGGCAAACCAAACCCCTCAGCCAAACAGCTGCATAGTCTAGAGGTAGAGGAGTAGACTCCTCACACCGGGTAAGTCTAGCTGAGTATTAGTATACTCAGCCTTGCTTGTGGCACCATTTTTGCAGGTACCATGCAGGATTTGATTGATGGTGTGACTTGGCCTACCACCCTGCCACCGGGTTGGACGGTCGAGTGGGATGTTGCTCCGGCAGGAGAGGAGCATGAGGAGTAGTGGGCTAGGCCTTGCCCATTTCCTCTTTACCGACGACATCGATTATCCGCTGCACTTTACTTTATAAACTCTATTTGCTACTCCAGAACTCCGATTTATGTAATAATTCAGTACTTAAATTGAGGTTTCCTATTTTATTGTATTTCTTCTGTGACTCACCTTCGAGTGAGATTGTGGAATTTGATCCTGGTTAAGTGGCTCTATCAGACTAGATCTGAAGGACTGACGGGTTATTCCGATTTAAGTGTGTCACGGCCCTTGAGGCATGACTTAGGCACTTAAGCTGGAATAATTCGGGTGGTTCTGCCACAGCTGGTATCGGAGCAAATTCCACCACAGAGAAGGACAATAAACCATGAATACCAATTTTCAAAATCTAAAACTTGCTTAGAAATTTCTATAGATCGTCAGGACTAGACCGCTAGACCTAGAACGAAAGGCCTTAGGCATAGAGGGAAATAGGTGGCTAATTAATTAGGCCCCGTGGGCCAATACTTATATTTTAGGATGCCCTAAAAAGGCACCCTATTTTCTTTTTGAGAGGTAACGTTTCTTCCAGCATGCATGCATTATAAAACATGAAGAGGAATTAAAATTTGAGCTAACCCCTTTTTCTTTAAAACCATCCGAGCTCTCTTTTTCTTTTTCCTTCCACCATAATCTTTATCTCTGATTCCCTTCCGCAGATGAATTCACCCACCCCCGCCAGTGGAGGAGACTCTCGTTTCAGTTCTGACTTCCTTTCTCGCGATGGCTTTCCTTCCATCTTGTGGGAAGTGCTTAACTCCGCCGGTTACCCTACGCCCCCTTTGTACACGGTGCAGTTGTATGAGGAGCATCGGGTACCTCGTTGTCGGGTCTGGCTGACTTTGGAGGCTCATCCCCTTCAGCCGGGTTGGCGTTCCCTTGACTCTGAGACGATTGGACTCAGGACGGACGACACCGTTGAGGCAGCAGCCATGAAGGCTCTGACGACTTTCTGTGGCTACCATCCCCTGGAGATGGTGATGCACCCCTTGGGACTCTTCCCTGCTGAGAAGAAGGATGATCCCATGTGGTGTAACCGCGTGAGCCACGTGAAGGATGTGTGGGCCATGTATCCTGACTTGGTTGGGAGGGTCACTGTTCAGTGCATGAGTGCGCTGTACCGCCTTCAGGCCCTTCAGAGCGATGCTATGACACTTCTTGCTAACACCGCTCGGACTGCCAAGCTCACTCTCGACAGTCGGGAAGATTTTGTGGTCGACCTATCCACAGAGTTGGTGGAAAAGGATCTGCAGGTGGAGAGGCTGAGCCAGCGTATCGCTACCCTGGAGCAGCAAGTGGAGATCCGAGACAACACTATTGATGTCTTGGAGAACCAGCTTCACGATGTGCAGAGGGAACTCGAGGAAGCAAATGACCACTTGGACATGCACCACCTGGAGATGGAGGCCAATGAAGTAGGAAGCAAGGGAGAAGAGGCTCCCGAGGAGCTAGGACCAGCCCCTGGTGCCAATGGGACTACCTCCGCGATGCCCCCTTCACCCGTATCCAGTGTCGCTTCCACCGCTCAGGGTTAAGCAGTCGCTTCGGCATTTTTTTAGGTGGATAGAAACCTATGCGAGCTTAGTAGTATCACATTTTGGACTAAGCTTGTGGGTACTTTCCCCTGATTAATGTAACCCTGTGAACTTTTGGAATCTGTGGGATCTTTGTCACCATGTTATCTTCATTTCGAACCTAATATTTGACTATGGCATTTTTCCCCATATGAAATGATATCTTGCCGTTCGAAACTGTGAGTTGGAATGACAATGGCGACAATCTCTATTTTCAGATGGCAGCTAGGCAGCGTCGCGGGCATAACGAGCAGGTTCCCCCGCCACCTCCTCCAGCTCCCACAGTGCAGGAGCTGATGGCCCAGCAGAATGAGATTCTGCGACAGCTCTTGCAGCGCCAGCCCCACCCCCAGCAGCATGGTGGAGGCCAGCCTCAGCGACCTCCGGCTATGGCAACATACCAGGAGTTTCTAAGCACGCAGCCGCCCTTGTTCGCCAAGGCAGAGGATCCGTTGGACACCGACGTATGGCTTCGCGTGGTCGAGTCCAAGTTTCCCCTCCTCACGGGAGACTGCCCTGATGCTACCAAGACCCGCTTCGCCGCGCAGCAGCTTCGCAGATCTGCTCGGACTTGGTGGGATCACTTCCGTGCTATGCTCCCCGCTGATCGTGAGGTATCTTGGGAGGGATTCAAGACTGCCTTCAGAGGACACCACATTCCAGCTGGTATTCTTGATCGGAAGTTGAATGAATTTTTGGCCCTCAATCAAGGAACCCGCACGGTACTGCGGTATGCGCAAGCCTTCAACGACTTATGCCAGTATGCAGGGTATCATGCTGATTCTGACGAGAAAAAGAGGGATCGCTTCCGCAGGGGTCTCAATACCAAGCTGCGGGAACGACTCAACACTGTCCGGGCTGATAGCTTCAATGAGTTGGTCAACATGGCCATCTCCCAGGAGGATTGCATTGTTGCTCACCGGGCAGAGAAGAAGAGAAAGGCACAATGGCAGCACCATCTGCTCAGGCTCAGAGGTTCCGGATTGTTTCCCACAATCAGAGCAGGGGTTTTCAGCAGCAGGCAGGCAGATGGGTGATCAGGCCACCTCAGCAGCAGCAGCAGCCGGCACCCAACCACTACCCAGCTCCCGCCCCAAGGAACAATCAGCCTCCGCAGCAGCAGCAGTTCCGCCAGGGCAATGGGAACAAGTGTTTCACTTGTGGCAATGTGGGCCACTATGCCAAGAATTGTCCCAGGAACCAGCAGAAACAGATGCCAGCACCAAATCAAGACAAGGGAAGAAAGCAGAAGGTGCAAGTCAGGCAAGGGAAGCTCAACTTCACTGCTCTAGAGGAAGTGCCAGAAGGAGCTCCTATCATGACTGGTATCTTTTCAGTTTATAATCAACCTGCTTTAATTCTATTTGATTCTGGTGCATCTCATAGTTTCATTAGCCAAAGGTTCAGTGCTAATTGCAAACTGCCATTCTCTCACTCAAAAGGGTCATTCATGATAGTCACACCTGGGGGTAAAATTGCAACTAATCAATTAAACCAAAGTGTGCCTATTCAACTGGGAAGCCACATTATCAAAACCACTCTTCTTGTGTTGGGATTGGAGAATGTGGATATTATTCTAGGGGCAAATTGGATGACCTTGCACCAAGTTGTGCTTGATGTAGCCAATCGTACCGTGGAAGTTAATTCTCCTTTCTGCGGGAATTTCACTTTGATTTTGCCTAGTCAGGGTTCTTCTCAGTCATGTGCTTTCTCTATGACGGAGATACCCCTGAAGAAGATCCCAGTGGTCTGTGAGTATGCAGATGTCTTTCCTGATGAATTGCCAGGAATGCCACCGGACCGGGATATTGAATTCGCCATCGAGTTGCAATCGGGAACGGCCCCAATTTCCAAGAGGCCCTACCGAATGCCACCCGCTGAGTTGGCAGAGTTGAAGAAGCAATTGCAAGAGTTGCTGGATAAGGGTTTTATTCGCCCAAGCACTTCGCCTTGGGGATGTCCAGCACTGTTTGTGAAGAAGAAGGATGAAAGCTTGAGGCTGTGTATAGATTACCGCCCTCTTAATGCGGTAACTATCAAGAACAAGTATCCTTTGCCTCGTATTGATGTTCTCTTTGACCAGTTGGTCGGAGCCAAGGTGTTTTCCAAAATAGACCTTCGCTCTGGCTACCATCAGATCAAAATACGAGCAAGTGATATTCCGAAGATGGCATTCTCAACCAGATATGGGCTATATGAATTCTTGGTGATGTCATTCGGGCTGACAAATGCACCAGCATATTTCATGTATCTGATGAATTCTGTTTTTATGCCGGAATTGGATAAGTTCGTGGTGGTTTTCATCGATGATATTCTGGTGTACTCAAGGAACGAAGAAGAACATGCCGGGCATTTGCATGTAGTGCTTCAACGTCTGCGAGAGCACCACCTTTATGCCAAGTTATCCAAGTGTGATTTTTGGCTAAAGGAAATCAAATTCTTGGGTCACACTATCTCTCAAGCTGGAATAGCTGTTGATCCTGATAAAGTGCAAGAGGTGATGAACTGGAAGCCACCAACGACTGTTCGCCAGATTCGGAGTTTTCTGGGATTAGCTGGTTATTACCGAAGATTTATTCCGGACTTCTCTCGAATTGCGAAGCCTATTACTGAGTTGCTGAAGAAAGAGGTCAAATTTGTGTGGAGTCAGAAGTGCGAAGATGCCTTCCATGCATTAAGGCAGCATCTGACCACAGCACCAGTATTGGCGCAACCCGATAGTAGCAAACCTTTTGATGTATATTGTGATTCCTCGGGCACCGGGCTAGGTTGTGTCTTGATGCAAGACAACCGAGTCATTGCTTATGCTTCAAGAGCACTCAGGCCTCATGAGCAAAATTATCCCACTCATGACCTTGAGTTAGCAGCAGTGGTTCATGCATTGAAGATGTGGAGGCACTATCTAATAGGGACCCACTGAAACATCTTCACTGATCATAAGAGCCTTAAGTACATTTTTACTCAGGCTGATCTTAACATGAGGCAGAGAAGATGGCTAGAGCTGATCAAGGATTATGACCTGGAGGTACATTATCACCCAGGGAAGGCTAATGTGGTAGCTGATGCCTTGAGTCGGAAGTTGCAGTGCAACTGTGTTCTGATGGATTCTCGCATTCACACCTTGTGTGATGAGTTGAGCAAGATGCAAATTGAAGTGATTCCTTCTGGTTCTTTGTCTCACATTTCTGTTGAGCCAGCTTTGCAAGACCAGATCATCATGGCCCAGCTCAGTGACAAGGGAGTGCAGATTATCAAGAAGAATCTCCATCAGAAGGTTGAGAAGTATAATTGTTTCCGCCAGGATGAGAAGGGTGTGTTATGGTTCAAAAGCAGATTGGTAATTCCTAAATACCAGGATCTCAAGAGGAAAATTTTGGATGAAGCTCATCTCTCCAAATTCTCTATGCATCCGGGAAGCACCAAGATGTACCATGAATTGAAGCCTTTGTACTGGTGGACCAGAATGAAGAGGGAGATAGCCCAGTATGTATCAGAGTGTGACACCTGTCAGAGGGTAAAGGCAAGCCACTTGAAGTCAGCTGGAGCTTTGCAACCACTACCCGTACCATCGTGGAAGTGGGACGACATCAGCATGGATTTCATTGTGGGTCTGCCCAACACCTCTCGTCATCATGATTCAATTTGGGTTATTGTGGACCGATTGACGAAAGTGGCACATTTTCTTCCTGTGCACACCACTGATAAGGCTCAGAGATATGCAGAATTGTATATTGACCGGATCGTGTGTTTGCACGGACTGCCTCGAACCATTGTTTCTGACCGAGGAGCCCAATTTGTTGCCAGATTTTGGGAACAATTGCAAAAGTCTTTGGAAACCAAGCTAATCAGGAGTTCAGCTTACCACCCACAGACTGATGGTCAGACGGAAAGGGTAAACCAAATCCTGGAAGATATGCTGAGAGCTTGTGCGATCGATTGTGGCAAGAACTGGGATAAGCACCTCTCCTTAGCAGAGTTTGCTTATAACAATAGTTATCAATCCAGCCTAAAGATGGCACCTTTTGAAGCTCTCTATGGAAGAAGGTGCAGGACACCACTCAATTGGTCTCAGCCTGGTGAAAGAGAAGTTTTTGGACCTGATTTAGTGACTGAAGCCGAAAGGAAGGTCAAGCTAATCAGGAAGAATCTAGAAGCTGCTCAGGCCAGACAGAAGAGTTATCATGATAGAAGAAGGAAACCTCTCCAGTTCGAGGTGGGAAGTTTTGTATACCTCAAGGTATCACCCACCAAGGGAATGCAGAGGTTTGGGATCAAAGGCAAGCTAGCTCCTCGTTACATTGGACCTTATGAGATCATAGAAGCATGTGGACCCGTGGCATACAAGCTGAAGTTACCTTCAAAGATGTCTGCCATTCACAATGTTTTCCATGTATCTCAGCTGAAGAAGTGTGTTCGATTACCGACTGAAATATTAGTAGAGCCAGAATTGGAGATAGAGTCAGATCTATGGTACCAAGAGTACCCCTCCAAAATTCTGGATTGCAAGGAAAGATCAACTCGGGCTAAATCGATCAAGATGTTCAAGGTCCAGTGGAGTAATCACTCAGAGGAGGAAGCTACTTGGGAAACCGAGGAATTCCTGAGATCCAACTTTTCCGATTGCCTACCTAAGGAAGCTGGTACGTAATCACCCCCAAACCCCTCCTCCTGCCTTTCGAATCTAATTTCCAAAAACATGATCTTAATTCAGAATGAAGTAACTATAAAGTAAAACTTAAAAGGACTTCCTTCTGAAGTTGCAAAGAGAATGACATTCGAAGAGCAGTTTATCCTAATAATGGCAATCATCACCCCCTTTTTCCTATCAGTCTCACCCTTCGCTTCACCCCGGGAGGACTCTGGCCCGAATCTCGGGACGAGATTCCTTTAAGGGGGGAAGGCTATGACACCCCAGTGTCACTCAGGGTTTTTCTCAAAAAGCCAAACCAAGAGCCATCATTTTATGTGAACCAAAGTAAGCATGAGCATCAAAATAACTTAAGTAATGATGAAGTCACCAAGTATATACTTAAAAGTGTCATGATCAAAGCAATTGAGTCCTTTAAAAGATAAGATTATGCAACCTTAGTTTAAAAACCCTAAATGAGCCCCATGAGCAAAATTCAAAAAGTAAGAAAAAGGGAGTGAAAAGTTTAAAATTTTGAGTTGAGCCAATTATAAAAATTGAAGTATATTTAATGGGCAACAAGAAAGGTTGAGAAAGCTTAGCCAAAATAGCTCAAATAAAACCCCAAATCAAGCTTTCCATGTGTGGACTTAATGAGAATTCTGAATTTCAGATTTCTGAAATTCAGACCTTGAGCCAAAGATCAGGGATGTTCACCTTGATCCCTAACTCGAATCCTAATGGCCCCATTGACAAAAATGTGTCTAACTAACCCCTCTGTCGTGTGCCAGAAGATGGCATTGGGACGCGAGCCCTAGACATGACTAAACCTTGGATTTGCCTCGGATTTGCGCAGGGAGACAGACCAGATTTCCTGGCTCCATATCTCTGCCACCAGTAGGCAAAATCCTATGACCCCCACACAAGAATGGTAGCTTGTAGGGAGGAGAAGAGGTTTTGTGCACTGACCAAAGCGAGAGCAGGCTCGGATGAGCGGCTACACGCGCCAGAACTTGGGCAGAACGCACGGGCACACGTGTTCGACCCTGGTCGGCACGCCAGAGCTCGCCCAACCCGCGCGCGCGCGCTCCCTGGTGTCCGGTCAAGTCCGCCGCGCGCCCACGCCCTCGGCCGTGCTCGCCCGCGCCTATAAAGCCTCCCCGGGCGCGCCTCACTTCGCCCCGCACTCACCCTCTTCGGCCAGCCACTTTTCCTTAGCTCCGGCGAGCTTAATTTCCGCCCGCCATTGCCGCTCGAGCTTCGGCCACCGTGGCCAGCTCCCTCCAGCCACCCTCAAGTCAAGCCAGTGCTTTGGCCAGCTCCGCCAGTAGCCCGTGAAGCTTGCCAAGCCCTCGGACCCGGCCGGACTTCACCGGAGGCCCGAGTTTGACTTCACCGGACTTCGGTCTTCCGCCGTCGCGCATGGACCGAGCTATCCAGTGAGTCTCCGCCCAATTCCTCTCGCTCATGACTTCTCTGGCATCCCGTGGACCTCCCTGACCCATTTGATTGAACTATCTCGCCGTGACCAGGCCGGTCTCCTCGCCGCCGACGAGCATCCCCGCCTGCGCGCGTGGACCGACCGACTCCGGCCATCTCCGACGGCGTTCCGCACACCGTTGTGATCCCCGAGACCTACCCTTCATCCTCGACCTCTTCACCGGAACAGTCTCGCCGCCGGTAAGCCCCTCCGCCCTTTTCCCCGCCGCGGCTACTGTTTAAGGTAGAAGAAGGACCTCGGGTTAGGTTTTTGTAGAACCCGAGGGGTTTTCTGTAATGTCAGAGACTCAGGTGAATAGTAGCCAGAGGACTGATTCGCGAAGAAAACTTAGAAAACCGCCAGGGACCCCAGTGCAAAGTAGATTTTCAATTAAATCGATTCTGATATTCTTTTTAAATAACCAGAGAACTTGTAAAATTCATAACTTGATGCATTCTTAATCAAAAAATGTCAAACCAATTTTGCTAGCCTCTGTATATTATAATCTATCTTTTAAAAATAGTAGACCTATGCTTTCTGTTCAAAATTTTAGAGTTTAAAATTAAAAACAGAAACCCACTAAACCTTATTTAATCAAGGAAAATTAGTTTTTCTTCTGTGCTAGACTTAAGAAAATTTGTGGGTATTCAAACCTCTTTTAGACACTGTTTAAAAATAGTAGGAACCCCAGCATTAGAAATTATGATGTAGTTTCTCATTTAAAGATGTTTTGTCCAAAACTTAGAGAAAATCAGAAAGATATTACAAATTAATGAGCAGTGATTAATATTATTTTTCCTAGTTTACTTATGTAACAGAGAACCTAGGAAAAATACAGAGACCATTAATTTGGATCAGTTTTAAATTAAAATGATTTTTTTAGCCTAAATAAGACTGAAAATCAATTATTAAAGAGGCAAAACTATAACCAAAATGCTTAACAAAAATCCAGTGAACTTATAACCACCAGAGCCCCACTACAAAAATATAGAGCACCTCAGTCCAACTTTTAAGTAAGGGAAATAAATACAAGGTGATAATAAGGCATTTTCCAACTAAATCATGAACAACCTCAAATAATGTGATAATGGGCAACCAAAAATTAGCTAAGTCTATGATGAGGTAAACTACCAGAGAAAAATGCAAACCCATGAAAAAGAAGCAAACTCATACCAATTGCTAATGATTTAAGAGAAAAGCCATTTAATTCAAATAATGCATACCACCCCTTCCCTTAAGCAAAAAGATGCCAAACTTCAGAATGATTGCTCTTGCACAAAACAATAACCAAGAAAAATAAGAACTCTGTTGTTTGATATTTTTCAAGTGTAGTGGTAGTAGAAAGCACCCATTTGGCTAGAAACTTGAGAAAACCATAGAAAAATAATTAAAAGGTATTAATGACTAGAAATTTGTATCAAGTCATGTTATAACACCTAAAAGCCAGCAAAAATAAGTTTTGAAGAAGTACCCACTGTTAAATAGTAGTTGTAGTTCAAGCACCCCTTCTACCCTAGAGTTTAATAATTTTGTGCAGAGAAAACTATTCACTTTCTGATCCCCAAATTTTAAGACAGAGAAACACACACCAGTAGCAAGCCACTGTAATTTTTACAGAATTTTTAGAATTTTATAAAAGCAACTTGTAATTCAAACCTACTCCAAAACATTAAAGAGAATAAAGGAAAAGGAAAGAAGAAGTAAACCCCACCTCAATAAGTCTAACTTGAGTACTTATCATTTATCCCTAAGACTTAAAAAGAATTCAGAGGAACCCCAAAATTAAACCTACCTTTTACCTTAGCTAAATTTGAACCAGTTACCAAGTATACCACCCAAGGGTCTTGCATAAGTAAAGTTAACTTTGTTAACTCAAGAAAGATCATACACCTTTTAAGTTGTGATTTCTAAAAGCACATATCATATCATGCATATATCTTACGCATTGCATTCATTAGATTGTAATCTTGCCGACGGAGAGTACGTGCTCATCCCCGAGCAAGGACCTGCCCAAGAGGAGGACCAGGAGCAGGCTTCAGAGGCTGCTTTCGAGGATCTCCCCGCAGCCCCAGCAATTGAAGGCAAGCCCCGGTTTTATGCATAACCTATTAATTATGCTATTTTACTACACTTAATGCTTGTAGGATTGCAATGTGCACTTAAGTGTAGGAGTTGCTTGAAACCTCTAGTTGCATGAACTTAGGATTCCTTTTTGAGATGAATACTAGCATACTAGGTCGAGTAGCTGCTTGCTAATCAGGATCTCGGTAGAAGTCGAGTGATTTTTCTAGCACTCGCGCGAGGTCAGGAATTGATTGTATTCATCTTAATAATGGGATATATGTTGGTCTATGGACTTGGATCCAGGGAGGATGCTTTGTCCATGAGACGGGAAAATGAATTAAGGATTAATGTGTGGATACCTGAGTCAAGCTTTTGAACGTACTAAGCACATGCTGGGAAATATGGTGACCGGTAAACCTAGTACCTGAGTGAAGCCGGGCGCGGACTTTATCCCTCATGCGGCCTGAGATTGGGTCTCCCATGCTAGCTATGGTGGGTACAAGTGCGGTCACTGCACGGCGGCAGCCGGGGTCAGTGGAGCATTGTATGCCAAGGCGGTGAGGCCTGGACGCGAACGGGGAATCGATGGGGACGGTTGTCATGTGCAGGGTCGAAGTACCCTAACATGCCGTGTGTTTAGGTTTACCTTGCAAGGTTAAAACTCGATTCGAATCGTCTGCTTCTCGCAGCTAATGAGACTGCTTGATTCCTTGTACTGCATCGAGTAAGAAGTGAAATGTGGTTACATGAGATAACTTGTTGATTGAACTAATTGATTGTTACCATGTATGCTTAGAAGGAGCAAATCTAGCTAAGTCAATAATGGTAAAATTTGGAAAAGCTAAAAATTGCTTTTAGTAACAGCTAGTGCTTTTGGCAAACCAAACCCCTCAGCCAAACAGCTGCATAGTCTGGAGGTAGAGGAGTAGACTCCTCACACCGGGTAAGTCTAGCTGAGTATTAGTATACTCAGCCTTGCTTGTGGCACCATTTTTGCAGGTACCATGCAGGATTTGATTGATGGTGTGACTTGGCCTACCACCCTGCCACCGGGTTGGACGGTCGAGTGGGATGTTGCTCCTGCAGGAGAGGAGCATGAGGAGTAGTGGGCTAGGCCTTGCCCATTTCCTCTTTACCGACGACATCGATTATCCGCTGCACTTTACTTTATAAACTCTATTTGCTACTCCAGAACTCCGATTTATGTAATAATTCAGTACTTAAATTGAGGTTTCCTGTTTTATTGTACTTCTTCTGTGACTCACCTTCGAGTGAGATTGTGGAATTTGATCCTGGTTAAGTGGCTCTATCAGACTAGATCTGAAGGACTGACGGGTTATTCCGATTTAAGTGTGTCACGGCCCTTGAGGCATGTCTTAGGCACTTAAGCTGGAATAATTCGGGTGGTTCTGCCACACAGGAGTTCCTGAGTACGCAGCCACCCTTGTTCACCAAGGCAGAGGATCCATTGGACGCCGACGTGTGGCTCCACGTCCTTGAGTCCAAGTTTCACCTCCTCACGGGAGACTGCCCTGATGAAGCCAAGGCTCGCTTCGCCGCGCAGGAGCTTCGCGGCCCTACTCGGACTTGGTGGGACCACTTCCGTGCTATGCTCCCCGCTGATCGTGAAGTGTCTTGGGAGGAATTCAAGACTGCTTTTAGAGGACACCACATCCCAGCTGGCATCCTTGATCGCAAGCTGAATGAGTTTCTGGCGCTTAACCAAGGAACCTGCATGGTACTGCAGTATGCGCAGGCCTTCAATGACCTATGCCAGTATGCAGGGTACCATGCTGATTCTGATGAGAAGAAGAGAGACCGTTTTCGCAGGGCTCTTAACACCAAGCTGCGGGAACGACTCAACACTGTCCGGGCTGATAGCTTCAATGGGTTGGTCAACCTGGCCATCTCCCAGGAGGATTGCATTGTAGCTCACCGGGCAGAGAAGAAGAGAAAGGCACCAATGGCAGCACCATCCGCTCAGGCCCAGAGGTTCACGATTGTTTCTCACAATCAGAGCAGGGGTTTTCAGCAGCAGGCAGGCAGATGGGTGATTAGGCCACCTCAGCAGCAGCAACCGGCACCCAACTGCTTTCCAGCTCCCGCTCCAAGGAACAATCAGCCTCCGCAGCAGCAGCAGTTCCGCCAGGGCAATGGGAACAAGTGTTTCACTTGTGGCAATGTGGGCCACTATGCCAAGAATTGTCCCAGGAACCAGCAAAGGCAGATGTTAGCACCAAGTCAAGACAAGGGAAGGAAGCAGAAGGTACAAGTTAGGCAAGGGAAGCTCAACTTCACTACTCTAGAGGAAGTACTTGAGGGAGCTCCTATCATGACCGGTATCTTTCCAGTTTATAATCAACCTGCTTTAATTCTATTTGATTCTGGTGCATCTCATAGTTTCATTAGCCAAAAGTTGAGTGCTAAATGTGAACTGCCATTCTCTCACTCAAAAGGGTCATTTATGATAGTCACACCTGGGGGTAAAATTTCAACCAATCAATTAAACCAAAGTGTGCCTATTCAACTGGGAAGCCACATTGTCAAAACCACCCTTCTTGTTTTGGGTTTGGAAAATGTGGACATTATTCTGGGAGCTAATTGGATGACCTTGCACCAAGTTGTGCTTGATGTAGCCAGCCGTACCGTGGAAATCAATTCTTTGTTCTGTGGGAACTTCACCTTAATTCTGCCCAGTCAAGGTTCTACTCAGTCATGTGCTTTTTCTATGACGGAGTTACCTCTGAAGAAAATCCCAGTGGTCTGTGAGTATGCGGATGTCTTTCCTGATGAATTGCCAGAAATGCCACCAGACCGGGATATTGAATTTGCCATCGAGTTGCAACCGAGAACGACACCAATTTCCAAGAGGCCCTACCGAATGCCACCCGCTGAGTTGGCAGAATTGAAGAAGAAATTGCAGGAGTTGCTGGATAAGGGATTTATTCGCCCAAATACTTCGCCTTGGGGATGTCTAGCACTGTTTGTGAAGAAGAAGGATGAAAGCTTGAGGCTGTGTATAGATTACCGCCCTCTTAATGCAGTAACTATCAAGAACAAGTATCCTTTGCCTCGTATTGATGTTCTTTTTGACCAGTTGGTCGGGGCCAAGGTGTTTTCCAAGATAGACCTTCGCTCCGGCTACCATCAGATCAAGATACGAGCAAGTGATACTCCGAAGACGGCATTCTCAACCAGATATTTCATGTATCTGATGAATTCTTGGTGATGTCATTCGGGCTGACTAATGCACCATCATATTTCATGTATCTGATGAATTCTGTTTTCATGCCCGAATTGGACAAATTTGTAGTGGTGTTCATCAATGATATCTTGGTGTACTCTAAGAACGAAGAAGAACATGTCGGGCATTTGCATGTAGTGCTTCAACGTCTGCGAGAGCACCACCTTTATGCCAAGTTGTCAAAGTGTGATTTTTGGCTAAAGGAAATCAAATTCTTGGGTCACACTATCTCTCAGGCAGGAATAGCCGTTGATCCTGATAAGGTGCAAGAGGTGATGAACTGGAAGCCACCAACGACTGTCCGTCAGATTCGGAGTTTTCTGGGATTAGCTGGTTATTACCGAAGATTTATTCTGGATTTCTCTCGAATTGCGAAGCCTATAACTGAGCTGCTGAAGAAAGAAGCCAAGTTTATTTGGAGTCAGAAGTGCGAAGATGCCTTCCATGCATTAAGAAAGCATCTGACCACAGCTCCAGTACTAGCGCAACCCGACAACAGCAAGCCTTTTGATGTGTATTGTGATGCCTCTGTGTAATACCCAATTTGTAATTTGTAAGAGATAATATAAAAGGGAACACAATTTCACTTCATCTATATGTGAGTTTGACCTTTATGCATCATCACATGTGAACACCCTATGTAAAAACAAATAATTAATAAGATAAAAGCCACTAAAATATGTATCATGTTGGTTTTCATTTTTGTGTGCATCTTGTGACCATATAAGAAATCATATGAAAAGAAAATATTAAAGTCCCAAAGTGGAATTCAGATTATAAAAGAAATTATATAAGTAGAAAAAAGAGAAAATATATAAAGATATAAAGATAAAAATAATATATATCTAAAAATACCTCCAAAGTTGGTACTCTTGATTTTACAATACAAGTTGAGGATAAATTGGGCACAAAGATTTGAATTTAAATTCTAGATTTGAAAATAAGAAGGAAAAAGAATAGGAAAGAAAATAATAAAACGAAACTAACCTAAATGGGCCCAAACTTTCCCCTCGGCCCACCAACTCCTCGCGTCGCGCGGCCCATACCAGCCGACTCCAGTCCGTAGGCGCGAGCTCCAGCTCCTTGGTTGGCTGACCATGCGGGCCCGCTGCTCAGCCTCTCCATCGGCGCTTTCGTGTGGGTCCGGATCGTGGAGGGTACCTTCTTCTCCCTTGCGCCTGCGTCAATCGGATGGTGGGAACCGTCCGTGGCATGCGCGGACCAGCTGACCGCCTGAGCTCCGTGTACATAAATGGGGAGGTGGATTTCCAGACCACGATTTCGTCCGCTCCGAGCCTCAACCACAATCGCCGTAGAACCAGGAAAACGAGGGAAGTGGAGGTCTCGCCGCCGCCCTGCTCTTCGCCACAACCTCCGCCGCGCGCTTCAATTGGGGGTTCGTGTGGGTTCACTGGTGGCCGGGGATCGTGCGGGTGTGGGTAGCCACTCGCACTGCTGACCGGCGTTCGCCTAATTCCACATCGGGTGTGCGGCGGGTTCACAAATCTGTACCCCACCGTGCCAGCGTCCTCCTCGTCATCGTCCTCGGTGCTGTGCTCAAGAGATTTCCTGGACCGAGGGATGGCAGGTGCATCCGTTGGCGCTGGAGTTGGCTGCCATTACGACCGGAATTTCTCACCAGAGCTCCTGGAACCGCCGTGGATCCCAGGCTTCCGTGGGCAGCGCTCTACACAACTTTAGCCTCGGTATGCAATCCTCCCCAGTATTTGTACTGCTCTACACAACGTATTGCGCGACCTAATTCGGGGACTGGCACTCGGCTGGCATGCTCGACGGCGCGGTCGTCGCCATTGTGCTGTCAGCGTCGCCGTAGTTCATCGGAGGTTGACGACGGATCGAGCGCCGTTGGATCTAGATGTAGGGCCAGGATTAGATCAGGGGTGGGTGAGCAACTGGCCGTTAGATCAGGATCTTGTGGACCTGGGTGTATATCGGTTGGATGAAGTGGACTTCGGATCTGGACCGTAGATCGTGGATTACGCGGCTGAAATTGCATACCGGTTCGCTGTTTAAATCTGGGCCCTAGATCCTTGAATGGATGGCCCAGGCGCACCTAAGTTCACTCAGTCGTGGCACTTTCGTAAAGAGCCCCTCAGTTTTCACCAAAACAACCCGCAATCCAGTGATAGTAGCCTGGGTCTTGCAGATTCTTGCGCCAGAGCCCCTGAGTTTTCTGGAAATTGAGGCCCAATCCAGAGAGTTATTAAATCAGAGAAATGAATTAGAAAATGAGTTTTTAAAATAAAAACAATACCTAGAATTTGTATAATTCATAGAAAATGCATATGAACTCCAAATTAGTTAATTCCAGTTTCTAAATTTTCATAATATTATTGTCTAACCATTTGTGCCTCTGTTTTGGCATGAAAGACTTATTTAAATTTATCTAATACTTAATCTTGTATTAAGTACATAAAAGCTTCAGAAATTCATATCTTAAAATCTGTAACTACAAAAATTATGATTCCAGTTCCTGTGATCTTATTTTAATGTCTAGTTTATTACTGTATATTATATATACATGTTTGATGTGATGTTAATTTTTGCTATACTATGTATGTATTGTGTTGATACGAGTAGACGAGCAAGCCACTGTGGAATCTGAGGTTCAGCAAGTAGAGACTGCTGAGCACGAGCTCGTGGAAGGCAAGTTGTGCCCTTGATCACTTCTTTTACCTATTCATGTTCTTATTAATCATAATGATCTGCATAGGATAATTTTGATGGGACCCAATAGGTTACCCTAGATTTTGACTATCTTTATACCTTGTTTCACCACTGGTTTTACTACTAAACTTTTGGGTAGTACATGCTATTGCTTTATGTGGCTTTGGGTATAGAGATATTCATCACTCACTTTTATACTTGTTATTATCTGTTCATTATTTTATGTTCATGATAAGATCATTATGTTAATGGGAACATGGAGAACCACCCGGGAAAACAGTGCTACCACAAGGGTTTAATGGGACGCCCTTGGCTGATTAACTAGGAAAGCTAGTGGAGGGCTACCTTACCCGAAAGGGGCAAGGGCAGTAGGGGAGTGGTCAGTGTAGGGAGGTCCTTGGGTTGATTTTGCTGCGATGGCGGTCAGACAAGAACCCTGCACTGGAGCTTCCTATAAACTGTAGCGGGTAGTCTGAAGCTAGTGGAACTTTGTAAAGGCCTCGTAGTGGTACCCTGCCTCGCTTCCTAGGTAGAGGTGTATGGAGTCTGATCAACTCCGTGGCAAATGGGTAACACGACTTGTGGGTAACGATGCGCAACCTCTGCAGAGTGTAAAACTGGTATACTAGCCGTGCTCACGGTCATGAGCGGCTCGGACACTCACATGATTCATTTACGGAACTTAAACTTAATCTGTCATTTCATTGCATTTGAGATTATTTTGTTATTACTTTTATTTATTATTACTATGGTTTGGTATTCACTTACACTTAGTAATTGCTAATAAAATTTTGACCAACTTAAAAGCAATGCTCAGCTTCAGCCTTATATCATTGGTCAGCCTTACACTTCATGAACTCCCACCTTTGGTGAGTTCATGCCACATTATTCCCCACGACTTGTTGAGCTATGAACGTATGTGAGCTCACTCTTGCTGTCTCACACCCCCCCACAGGAGAAGAGCAGGTGGTTCAGGAGGAGCCACAAGGCGAGGAGTTTGATCTGATCTAGGTGGCGTTTCTCAGTTGACATTGGCGCCGATGATCCTTAGCTCGTTTTATGATTATTCTTTTATTTTGTATTAAGTCTTCCGCTATGTAATAAATACTCTGATGTTTTATGACATTTATCTCTACACACTCTGTTATTATATATGTTGTCTTCTTTGGTGCATGTATGAGATGCACCCGGCTTTGTTCCTTAAAACCGGGTGTTACAGAAGTGGTATCAGAGGAAATGTTGACTGTAGGATGAAACCTAGATAGAAATGGACAAACTCTTACGTACTTACCTTACTCTGATTCTTTCTATACTTATCTTGATCCTATCTCACCTTCTACTGCTCTACTCTGATCACTCTTACCTTCTCTACTCTAAGACAAGATGGATTTCACACCTTGAATCCTACATTTATGACCTTCTTAAGAGATAGGGAACCTAAGATGAAAATAAAATTATTTTCTCTATTAAAAATGTTGGTTGATTGTTCTGATGATCAATGCCTGATTTGCTTCTTTGATTGATTGAAATAGTATAGACGGGCATCTTAGCATGTACCACCATAAGCTGATGAATTAGCTTTAGTAGGTAAATTACCAATCTGCTTAGCTAATAAACCCCCGCAGTAACATTCGTCGTAATTACTCGCCGTGTCTATAATTCTTCCTTTCTTACCCTGTATTTCTAACCCAGATGGGCTACCCCTATAGTGTTAGAAGAGAGCACTATAGACGTAATCCTTGGTGTGTCATGGTAAAGAAAGACAAAGATAGTTTATGCACTATGCTAAAGGAACCATAGAACTCACTAGTTCCAAAGGAGAAAGATTTGAAGTTGAAGTTGCAGTAACTACCACCATCGGACTAGCGTCATTCTTAGCAGATGAGAAGTTGGTGGGTGGCAACATTCGTTCAGTTAGGGATTTTTCCAGATGTCTTTCCAGAGGAGTTACTAGGGATGCCACCAGATAGGGAAGTTGAGTTTGTCATTGATCTCTTACCTGGGACTGTTCCTATTTCTAAACGGCCATATAGGATGTCCGTAGAAGAACTAAAGGAACTTAAGAAGCAATTAACGGAATTATAAAAGGCTGGGTACGTTTATCTGAATTCTTCACCTTGTGGAGCGCCAATTCTGTTTGTACAGAAGAAGGATGGATCATAAAGGATGTGAGTGGATCACTGTGGAGAACAAGTATCCATTACCCCGCATTGAGGATTTATTTGATTAGATGAGAGGTGCAAGGGTATTCTCGAGGATTGATCTGTGATCGGGTTACCGTCAAATGAAGATTAGGCCATCGGATATTCCCAAGACGATTTTATCCACCCGATATGGTTTATATGAGTTCACCGTTATGTCATTTGGACTAACCAATACACCAGCCTATTTTATGGATCTAAAGAATAAAGTGTTCGTGGTTTGGACAGGTTTGTCGTGGTCTTCATCGACGATATTTCTACTCCAAGAGTGATAGTGATCGTGAGGAACATCTGAGATTGGTGCTACAGAAGCTACAAGATAATCAATTCTATGCCAAGTACAACAAGTGCGAGTTTTGGACTAGCGAGGTGCCATTTCATGGACAAATCATTTCTAATGGAGGAATATTAGTGGATTCTACTAAAGTCAAGGAGATAGTGGCATGGGGCATACCCACTATAGTTATGGAGATTCGGAGTTTCTTGGGACTAGCAGGATATTATCGGAGATTTATTGAAGGATTCTCTAAGATTGCCAAGCCTATGACATCGCTTCTGGAGAAAGGAAAAGAATTTAAGTGGGATGAGAAATGTCATGAGAGCTTTGATCAATTGAAGGAGAGATTGATGTCACCTCCAGTGTTGGTAATGCCAGACTTACAAAAAGGATTTGATATCTATTGTGATGCATGTGGCCAAGGATTGGGATGTGTGCTCATGCAAGAAGGACATGTGATCGCTTAAGCGTCTCGTCAGTTGCGGAAACATGAATTGAACTACCCCACTCATGATTTAGAGCTGGCAGCAGTTGTGCATGCTCTTAAGATTTGGAGACATTATATTATGGGAAACAAGTGTCAAGTATACACGGATCATAAGAGTTTGAAGTATATATTCACTCAGAAGGACCGCAACCTTAGGCAACGCCGTTGGTTGGAGCTTATTAAGGATTATGACTTGGAGATTCATTACCACCCAGGCAAGACAAATTTGGTTGTAGATGCCTTGAGTCGGAAGGAGCATGTTCACTCCGCTTTCGTTGTCCAGCTACCTGATGAATTAGCAAAAGATTTTGAGAGGCTCAACCTGGGAATTGTTACACATACGGAAGGAGTTACCATTGAATTGGAACCTACCTTGGAGCAAGAAATTCGTAAAGGTCAGGTTTGTGATGCCAAAATCCAGGAGATCTGATAACAGAAGGTAGAGGCCCGGAATTCACAGAGGATGAGCAAGGCACGATATGGTTCAAGAATCGGATCTGTGTTCCCGATATTGATAGTCTTCGGGAAACTATATTGAAGGAAGCACATGACTCAATTTATTCTATCCATCGTGGAAGTACTAAGATGTATCAGGATTTGAAGCAAAAGTATTGGTGGTATGGACTAAAGAGAGATGTGGCTGCACATGTGGCTATGTGCGATGTATGCCAAAGAGTTAAGGCTGAACAGCAGAGGCCAGCCGGACTACTGCACCCACTGAAGATACCTGAGTGGAAATGGAAAGAGATTGGCATGGACTTCATTGTTGGATTACCCCGCACGTCTGCAGGATATGACTCTATTTGGGTAATTGTGGACAGATTGACAAAAGTGGCTCATTTCATACCTGTGAGGACTAATTACACGGGAGCCAAGCTAGCAGAATTGTATATGACTCGTATAGTTTGTTTACATGGAGTGCCTAAGAAGATCGTGTCTGATCGAGGATCACAGTTTACTTCTCGATTTTGGAAGAAGTTGCATGAGAGTTTGGATACAAAGTTGAATTTTAGTTCAGCCTACCATCCCCAGACTGATGGACAGACAGAGAGGACTAATCAAGTGCTGGAAGATATGTTAAGAGCTTGTGCTCTCAAGCATGGTGGCTGTTGGGAGAAGAGTTTACCCTATGCTGAGTTTTCTTATAATAATAGCTACCAAGCCAGTTTGAAGATGTCAAATTTGAGGCTTTGTATGGCAGAAAATGCAGGACTCCCCTATATTGGGATCAGACTGGAGAAAGATAGTTCTTTGGGCCTGAACTTATTCAAGAGGCAGAAGAACAAGTTCGAATGATAAGAGAAAATTTGAGAATTGCACAATCCAGGCAAAAGAGCTATGCTGATAATAGGAGAAGATTACTGGAGTTTAAGGAGGGTGATCATGTCTATTTGAAGGTGTCACCACTCCGTGGTATGAGGAGATTTAAAGTTAAAGGAAAGTTGTCCCCTCGCTTCATTGGACCTTTTTTGATCTTAAAGCGAGTGGGTGAAGTTGCATATCAACTGAAGCTACCCGATCATCTATCAGATGTACATGATGTATTTCATGTGTCTCAGCTAAAGAAGTGCCTCAGGGTACCTGAGGAGCAGCTACCACTGGAGGACCTCAGTGTTCAAGATGATCTGACTTATGCTGAGTACCCTATCAAGATTTTGGACACTTTGACTCGAGTTACAAGAAATAAGGTGATAAAGATGTGCAAAGTACAATGGAGTCACCACGGAGAAGATGAAGCTACTTGGGAGAGAGAAGATGAGCTTCGCATAGACTTTCCCCATCTTTTCCATAGTCCTTCCTAAATCTCGAGGACGAGATTCTTTTTAAGGGGGGTAGGATTTGTAATACCCAATTTGTAATTTGTAAGAGATAATATAAAAGGGGACACAATTTCACTTCATCTATATGTGAGTTTGACTTTTATGCATCATCACATGTGAACACCCTATGTAAAAACAAATAATTAATAAGATAAAAGCCACTAAAATATGTATCATGTTGGTTTTCATTTTTGTGTGCATCTTGTGACCATATAAGAAATCATATGAAAAGAAAATATTAAAGTCCCAAAGTGGAATTCAGATTATAAAAGAAATTATATATGTAGAAAAAAGAGAAAATATATAAAGATATAAAGATAAAAATAATATATATCTAAAAATACCTCCAAAGTTGGTACTCTTGATTTTACAATACAAGTTGAGGATAAATTGGGCACAAAGATTTGAATTTAAATTCTAGATTTGAAAATAAGAAGGAAAAAGAGTAGGAAAGAAAAGAATAAAACGAAACTAACCTAAATGGGCCCAAACTTTCCCCTCGGCCCACCAACTCCTCGCGTCGCGTGGCCCATACCAGCCGACTCCAGTCCGTAGGCGCGAGCTCCAGCTCCTTGGTTGGCTGACCATGCGGGCCCGCTGCTCAGCCTCTCCATCGGCGCTTTCGTGTGGGTCCGGATCGTGGAGGGTACCTTCTTCTCCCTTGCGCCCGCGTCAATCGGATGGTGGGAACCGTCCGCGGCATGCGCGGACCAGCTGACCGCCTGAGCTCCGTGTACATAAATGGGGAGGTGGATTTCCAGACCACGAATTCGTCCGCTCCGAGCCTCAACCACAATCGCCATAGAACCAGGAAAACGAGGGAAGTGGAGGCGATCTCGCCGCCGCCCTGCTCTTCGCCACAACCTCCGCCGCGCGCTTCAATTGGGGGTTCGTGTGGGTTCACCAGTGGCCGGGGATCGTGCGGGTGTGGGTAGCCACTCGCACTGCTGACCGGCGTTCGCCTAATTCCACATCGGGTGTGCGGCGGGTTCACAAATCTGTACCCCACAGTGCCAGCGTCCTCCTCGTCATCGTCCTCGGTGCTGTGCTCAAGAGATTTCTTGGACCGAGGGAGGGCAGGTGCATCCGTTGGCGCTGGAGTTGGCCGCCATTACGACCGAAATTTCTCACCAGAGCTCCTGGAACCGCTGCGGATCCCAGGCTTCCATGGGCAGCGCTCTACACAACTTTAGCCTCGGTATGCAATCCTCCCCAGTATTTGTACTGCTCTACACAACGTATTGCACGACCTAATTCTGGGAATGGCACTCGGCTGGCGTGCTCGACGGCGCGGTCGTCGCCATTGTGCAGTCAGCGCCGCCGCAGTTCATCGGAGGTTGACGACGGATCGAGCGCCGTTGGATCTAGATGTAGGGCCAGGATTAGATCAGGGGTGGGTGAGCAACTGGCCGTTAGATCAGGATCTTGTGGACCTGGGTGTATATCGGTTGGATGAAGTGGACTTCGGATCTAGACCGTAGATCGTGGATTACGCGGCTGAAATTGCATACCGGTTCGCTGTTTAAATCTGGGCCCTAGATCCTTGAATGGATGGCCCAGGCGCACCTAAGTTCACTCAGTCGTGGCACTTTCGTAAAGAGCCCCTCGGTTTTCACCAAAACAACCCGCAATCCAGTGAATAGTAGCCTGGGTCTTGCAGATTCTTGCGCCAGAGCCCCTGAGTTTTCTGGAAATTGAGGCCCAATCCAGAGAGTTATTAAATCAGAGAAATGAATTAGAAAATGAGTTTTTAAAATAAAAACAATACCTAGAATTTGTATAATTCATAGAAAATGCATATGAACTCCAAATTAGTTAATTCCAGTTTCTAAATTTTCATAATATTATTGTCTAACCATTTGTGCCTCTGTTTTGGCATGAAAGACTTATTTAAATTTATCTAATACTTAATCTTGTATTAAGTACATAAAAGCTTCAGAAATTCATATCTTAAAATCTGTAACTCCAAAAATTATGATTCCAGTTCCTGTGATCTTATTTTAATGTCTAGTTTATTACTGTATATTATATTTGCATGTTTGATGTGATGTTAATTTTTGCTATACTATGTATGTATTGTGTTGATAGGAGTAGACGAGCAAGCCACTGTGGAATCTGAGGTTCAGCAAGTAGAGACTGTTGAGCACGAGCTCGTGGAAGGCAAGTTGTGCCCTTGATCACTTCTTTTACCTATTCATGTTCTTATTAATCATAATGATCTGCATAGGATAATTTTGATGGGACCCAATAGGTTACCCTAGATTTTGACTATCTTTATACTTTGTTTCACCACTGGTTTTACTACTAAACTTTTGGGTAGTACATGCTATTGCTTTATGTGGCTTTGGGTATAGAGATATTCATCACTCACTTTTATACTTGTTATTATATGTTCATTATTTTAAGTTCATGATAAGATCATTATGTTAATGGGAACATGGAGAACCACCTAGGAAAACAGTGCTACCACAAGGGTTTAATGGGACGCCCTTGGCTGATTAACTAGGAAAGCTAGTGAAGGGCTACCTTACCCGAAAGGGGCAAGGGTAGTAGGGGAGTGGTCAGTGTAGGGAGGTCCTTGGGTTGATTTTGCTGCGATGGCGGTCAGACAAGAACCCTGCACTGGAGCTTCCTATAAACTGTAGCGGGTAGTCTGAAGCTAGTGGAACTTTGTAAAGGCCTCGTAGTGGTACCCTGCCTCGCTTCCTAGGTAGAGGTGTATGGAGTCTGATCAACTCCGTGGCAAATGGGTAACACAACTTGTGGGTAAAGATGTGCAACCTCTGCAGAGTGTAAAACTGGTATACTAGCCGTGCTCACGGTCATGAGCGGCTCGGACACTCACATGATTAATTTATGGAACTTAAACTTAATCTGTCATTTCATTGCATTTGGGATTATTTTGTTATTACTTTTATTTATTATTACTATGGTTTGGTATTCACTTACACTTAGTAATTGCTAATAAAATTTTGACCAACTTAAAAGCAATGCTCAGCTTCAGCCTTATATCATTGGTCAGCCTTACACTTCATGAACTCCCACCTTTGGTGAGTTCATGCCACATTATTCCCCACGACTTGTTGAGCTATGAACATATGTGAGCTCACTCTTGCTGTCTCACACCCCCCCACAGGAGAAGAGCAGGTGGTTCAGGAGGAGCCACAAGGCGAGGAGTTTGATCTGATCTAGGTGGCGTTTCTCAGTTGACATTGGCGCCGACGATCCTTAGCTTGTTTTATGATTATTCTTTTATTTTGTATTAAGTCTTCCGCTATGTAATAAATACTCTGATGTTTTATGACATTAATCTCTACACACTCTGTTATTATATATGTTGTCTTCTTTGGCGCATGTATGAGATGCACCCGGCTTTGTTCCTTAAAACCGGGTGTTACACTCTGACACTGGACTAGGTTGTGTCTTAATGCAAGACAACCGAGTCATTGCTTATGCCTCAAGAGCACTCAGGCCTCATGAGCAAAATTATCCCACTCATGACCTCGAGTTGGCAGCAGTGGTTCATGCATTAAAAATGTGGAAGCACTATTTAATGGGAACCCACTGCAACGTCTTCACTGATCATAAGAGCCTTAAGTACATCTTTACTCAGGCTGATCTCAACATGAGGCAGAGAAGATGGCTAGAGCTGATCAAGGATTATGACCTAGAGGTACATTATCACCCAGGAAAAGCCAATGTGGTAGCAGATGCCTTGAGTCGGAAGTTGCAATGCAATTGTATTCTGATGGATTCTCGCATCAACACCTTGTGTGATGAGTTGAGCAAGATGCAAATAGAAGTGATTCCTTCTGGTGCTCTGTCTCACATTTCTGTCAAGCCAGCTTTGCAAGACCAGATCATCATGGCCCAGCTCAGTGACAAGGGAGTACAGATTATCAAGAAGAATCTCCATCAAAAGGTTGAAAAGTATAAATGTTTCTGCCAAGATGAAAAGGGTGTATTATGGTTCAAAAGCAGATTGGTGATTCCTAAAAACAAGGACCTCAAGAGGAAAATCTTGGACAAGGCTCATCTCTCCAAATTCTCTATGCATCCGGGAAGCACCAAAATGTACCATGATCTGAAGCCTTTGTATTGGTGGACCAGAATGAAGAAGGAGATAGCCCAGTATGTATCAGAATGTGACACTTGTTAGAGGATAAAGGCAAGCCACTTGAAATCAGCTGGAGCTTTGCAACCCCTATCTATACCTTCGTGGAAATGGGATGACATCAGCATGGATTTCATCGTGGGTCTGCCCAACACCTCTCGTCATCATGATTGGATTTGGGTTATTGTGGACCGACTCACAAAAGTGGCACATTTTCTCCCTGTGCACACCACTGATAAGGCTCAAAAGTATGCAGAGTTGTACATTGACCGGATCGTGTGTTTGCATGGATTGCCTCGAACCATTGTTTCTGACCGAGGAGCCCAATTTGTTGCCAGATTTTGGGAACAACTGAGGAGTCTTTGGGAACCAAGCTAATCAGAAGTTCAGCTTACCACCCACAGACTGATGGTCAGACGGAAAGGGTAAACCAAATTCTGGAGGATATGCTGAGAGCTTGTGCAATCGATTGTGGCAAGAACTGGGATAAGCACCTCTCTTTGGCAGAGTTTGCTTATAACAACAGTTATCAATCCAGCCTAAGGATGGCACCTTTCGAAGCTCTCTATGGAAGAAGGTGTAGGACACCACTCAATTGGTCTCAACCTGGAGAAACAGGAGTTTTCGGACCTGACTTAGTGACTGAAGCCAAAAGGAAGGTCAAACTAATCAGGAAAAATCTAGAAGCTGCTTAGGCCAGGCAGAAGAGTTACCATGATAAAAGAAGGAAACCTCTCGAGTTCAAGGTGGGAGATTTCGTATACCTCAAGGTATCACCCACCAAGGGAGTGCAGAGGTTTGGAATCAAAGGCAAGCTAGCCCCTCGTTACATTGGACCTTATGAGATCATAGAAGCCTGTGGACCCGTGGCATATAAGCTGAAGTTACCTTCAAAACTGTTTGCCATTCACAGTGTGTTCCATATATCTCAGCTGAAGAAGTGTGTTCAATTGCCGACCGAGATCATAGCAGACCCAAAATTGGAGATAGAACCAGATCTATCATACCAAGAGTATCCTTCCAAGATTCTGGATTGCAAAGAAAGATCAACTCGGGCTAAATCGATAAAGATGTACAAGGTCCAGTGGAGTAATCACTCAGAGGAAGAAGCTACTTGGGAGACTGAGGAATTCTTGAGATCCAACTTCCCCGATTGCCTACCTAAGGAAACTGGTATGTAATCACACCCAACCCCTCCTCCTGCGCTTTGAATCTAAATTTCAAAGATATGATCTTAAATCAGAATGAAGTAATCATGAAACAAAATTTAAAAAGGACTTCCTTCTGAAGTTGCAAAGAGAATGACATTCGAAGAGCAGTTTGCCCTAATAATAACAATAAGCACCCACTTCCTATAAGTCTCACCCTTCGCTTCACCCCAGGAGGACTCTGGCCCGAATCTCGGGACGAGATTCCTTTAAGGGGGGAAGGCTGTGACACCCTAGTGTCACCTAGGGTTTCTCTCAAGTGCTAACCCAAGAACCATCATCTTATGTGAACCAAAATTAAGCATGAACATCAAGTTGACTTAATAATAAAGGATCCACTAAGCTTATACTTAAAAGTATCATGTTCAAAACAAATGGGGTTTTCAAAAAGGCAAAATGTGCAACCCCAACAAAAACCCTAATTGAGCCCTATAAACAAAATTCAAGAGAAAGGGCAAAAGATTATGAAAAATTTAGAATCATGGCTTGGGCTAATTATAAACATTAAAGTATACTAAATAAGCAACAACAAAGATTAAGGAAGCTTGGCCAAAACAATTTAAATAAAACTCTAAACAAGCCTCTCAAGTGGGATTTCATTAGGGAATTCTGAAATTCAGAATTCTGAATTTCAGACCTTGAGCCAAAGATCAAGCGTGTTCACCTTGACCCCTAACTCAAATCCTAATGGCCCCATTGACAAAAACGTGCATAACTAACCTCTCTGTCTTATGCCAGAAGATGGCATTGGGACGCGTGACATGGACACGTCAAACCAGAGATCTTCTCCCTGTGTGCGGCAGTGAGACAAACCATATTTCTCCCCTCTCTATCTCTCAATCCAGTCAGCCAAACCTGCTAGCCTCCACACACAAACGACAAAGGGAACTGAGAGGAAGAGATCTCTCAACGGGATCATGGCCATAATCTCAAAGATTTGGGGCCAATCCGCGCTTGAACTCGACCTCTCTCTGCGCTGCCTCGTGCTCGACGCTGTGCCAGACGCCAGAGCGCGCACTAGCGTTCGCCGCGCATGCCCCGAGCGCTTGTCAGAGCCTCGCCCTCGGCTGTGCTCGCCCGTGCCTATAAAGCCTCCCCGGGCGCGCCTCACTTCACCCCGCGCTCACCATCGACGGCTAGCCACCCCTCCTTAGCTCCGGCGAGCTCTTTTCTGCCTGCCATTGCCGCCAGAGCTTCGGCCACCGTGGCCAGCCTACTCCAGTCACCCCCAAGTCGCGCCAGCGCTTCGGTTAGCTCTGCCATTGGCCTGTGAAGCTTTCCAAGCCCTCGGACCCGACAGAACTTCACCGGAAGGCGAAGATCGACCTCACCAGACTTCGGCCGCCCGCCTGCACGCGTAGACTGGGCACTCCGGTGAGCCATTCTTCAATTCCTCGCGCACACCCCTTCCTTGATCCTTGGTGAAGCTCTCTGATCCGTTTGATTGGTCAATTGCGCCCTGTATAGGCCGGACTCCTCGCCGCCGACGAGCTCCCCCGCCTGCGCACGCGGACCGGCCGACTCCGACCATCCTCGACGGCGACCCGCACATCGCCGTGACCCTCAGGACCTCCCCTACACCCTCGGCCACCTCACCGGAGCAATCTCACCGCTGGTAAGCCCCTCCACCCTTTCTTCCGCCGCGGGTACTGTTTAATTTGGGGGAAGGACCTCGGGTTAGGATTTGAAGAATCCAGGGGGTTTTCTGAGATGTCAGTGACTCAATTGAATAGTAGCCGAGGGACTAGTCTGTAAGGAAAACTTAAAACACCCGCTAGGGACCCCGTTGCAAAGTAGCTTTCCATTTAATCATTTCTGTTTAATCTTTTTAATAAACAGAGAACTTAGAAAATTCATAACTTGATGAATACTTAACCAAAAGTGGTCAAACCAATTTTGCTAAATTCTAAATATTATGAACTATCAATTAAAAATACTGAACTTTATGCTTTCTGTTCTAATGTTTAGAGTTTAAAATTAAATACAGAAACTGACCAAACCTTGTTTAATTAAGGAAAATTAGTTATGCTTCTGTGCTAAACCTAAGAAAATTTGTAGATGTTCAAACCCCAGTTAAACACTGTTTAAAAATAATGAGAACCCCAGTATTGAAAAATTTAGTGTAGATATCCATTAAAAGCCATTTCTGCCCAAACCTTAGGAAAATCAGAAAGGCCTTAGAAATTAATGACCAGTGGATGAAATTATTTTTCTTAGTTTGCTTAAATAACAAAAAACCTAGGAAAAATAAAGGAACCTCTAGTCCAGATCAGACTTAAAGTCAAATATTTTATTTAGCATTATTCCAACTAGAAATCAATTATTAGAATTACAAAACCAGACCCAAAATTGACAATAAAAATCTAGTGGACTTGTAACCACCAAAATCCCGCTGCAAAAATAATGGACATCCAAACCCATCATTTTAAGTAGGCTAAATAAATATAATATGATAATGAGTCATATTCCAAATAAATCATGAATAACCCATAATAATGCAATCATGGGCAAATAAAATTTTGCTAGATCCATAATGAGATAGGCCACCAGAGAAAAATACAAACCCATTGGAAAGATGCAAATTAATACCTATTGCCAATATTTTATAAGAAAGGCCATTTAATCCAATTAATGCATACCACCCCTTCCCTTAAGCAAAAAGATGCCAAACTTCAGAATGATTGCTCTTGCGCAAAATCGAAGCTAAGAAAAATCAGAAATCTATTGTTTGATATTTTTCAAATATAGTGGTAGTAGAAAGCACCCCTTTGGCTAGAAACTTTAGAAACTCCTAGTAAAATAACTAATAAGTGTTAATGGCTAGAAATTTGTACCAAGTCATGTTGTAGCATCTAAATGCCAGAAAAAATAAGTCCTAGAGAATTACCTACTATTAAATGATAGTTCTAGTTCAAATCACCCCTTCTACCCTAAATTTTGGTAATTTTGTCCAGAGAGAACTATTCACTTTTTGAACCCCAATTTTTGAGACAGAGAATTATACACCAGTAATAAGCCACTGTAATTTTTACAGAATTTTTGAAATTTATTAAGGTGACTTGTAGTTCAAACCCACTCCAAAAACTTAAAGAGAATAAAGAAAAAGAAAGGAGAAATAAACCTCACTCCAATAAGTCCAACTTGAATTCTTGGCAATTCTCCCTAAGACCTTAAAAAGAATTCAGTGGAACCCCAAAAATAAACCTACCACTTAACTTAGTTAAGGTTGATCCAATTTACCAAGTATACCACCCAAAAGTCTCGTATAAGTAAGGTTTAGCTCTATCTAACTCAAGTAGATCATACACCATCAAAAGTTGAAATTACTAAAGCACATATCACATCATGCATATATCTTACGCATTGCATTCATTAGATTGTAATCTCGCCGACGGAGAGTACGTGCTCATCCCCGAGCAAGGAACTGTCCAAGAGGAGGACCAGAAGCAAGCTCCCGAGGCTGCTATCGAGGATCTCCCCGCAGCCCCAGCTATTGAAGGCAAGCCCCGGTTTATATGCATAACCGTATTATTATATGCTACTTTACTACACTTAATGCTTGTAGGATTGTAATGTGCACTTAAGTGTAGGAGTTGCTTGAAACCTCTAGATGCATGAACTTAGGATTCCTTTATGAGATGAATATTAGTATGCTAGGTCGAGTAGCTGCTTGCTAATCAGGATCACGGTAGAAGTCGAGTGATTTTTCTAGCACTCGCGCGAGGTCAGGAATTGATTGTATTCATCTTGATAACGAGATCTATGTTAGTCTATGGACTTGGATCCAGGGAGGATGCCTTGACCATGAGACAGGAAAAAGGAATTAAGGATTAATGTGTGGATACCTGAGTCAAGCTTTTGAACGTACTAAGCACATGTCGGGAAAAATGGTAACCGATAAACCTAGTACCTGAGTGAAGCCGGGCGCGGAGTTTATCCCTCATGCGACTTGAGACTGGGTCTCCCATGCTAGCTATGGTGGGTACAAGTGCAGTCACTGCACGGCGGCAGCCGGGGTCAGTGGAGCATTGTATGCCAAGGCGGTGAGGCCTGGACACAAACGGGGAATCGATGGGGACAGTTGACATATGTGGGGTCGGAATACCCTGGCATGTCGTGTGTTTAGGTTTACCTTGCAAGGATAAAACTTGATTCGAATCGTCTGCTTCTCGCAGCTAATGAGACTGCTTGACCCCTTGTACTACATCGAGTAAGAAGTGAAATGAGGTTACATGAGACAATTTGTTGATTGAACTAAATGCTTGTCACCATGTATGCTTAGAAGGAGCAAACCTAGCTAAGATAATGATGCTAGAATCTGAAAAGCCAAAAATTGATTTTAGAAACAGCTAGTGCTTTTGGCAAACCAAACCCCTCAGCCAAACAGCTGCATAGTCTAGAGGTAGAGGAGTAGATTCCTCACACCGGGTAAGTTTAGCTGAGTATTAGTATACTCAGCCTTGCTTGTGGCATAATTTTTGCAGGTGCGATTCAGGGTATGGTTGATGGTGTGACTTGGCCTGCCACCCTGCCATCGGGTTGGACGGTCGAGTGGGATGCTGCTCCGGCAGGAGAGGAGCACGAGGAGTAGTGGGCTAGGCCTTGCCCATTTCCTCGATACCAACGACATCGATTATCCGCTGCATTTTATTTCGTGAACTCTTATTTGCTACTCAAAAAACTCTGATCTATGTAATAATTCAGTACTTAATTTGAGGTTTCCTGTTTTATTGTATTTCTTCTGTGACTCACCTTCGAGTGAGATTGTGGAATTTGACCCTGGTTAAGTGGCTCTATCAGACTAGATCTAAGGGACTGACGGGTTATTCCGATTTAAGTGTGTTACGGCCCCTGAGGCGTGACTTAGGCACTTAAGCTGGAATAATTCGGGCGGTTCTACCACATGCATTTTATTTTGTGAACTTATCTCAGCTATTGAAAACTCCGGATATTGTATTAACTCCAGTACTTTAATTTGAGGTTTCCTGTTTTATTGTATTTCTTCTGTGACTCACCTTCGAGTGAGATTGTGGTATTTGATCCTGGTTAAGTGGCTTTATCAGACTAGATCTGAGGGACTGACGGGTTATTCCGATTTAAGTGTGTTGCTACCCCTGAGGCGTGACTTAGGCACTTAAGCTGGAATAATTCGGGCGGTTTTGCCACAGCTGGTATCGAAGCAAATACCACCACAGAGAAGCACAATAAACCATGAATACCAAATTTCGAAAACCTAAATCTTGCTTAGAAGCTAGTACGAATCGTCAGGACTAGACCGCTAGACCTAGGACGAAAGGCCTTAGGAATAGAGGGGAAATAGGTGGCTAAGTAAGTAGGCCCTGTGGGCGAGTCCTTAGCTTTTTAAAGGTTGCCCTAAAAGCACCCTTTTATTCGTTGTGGAGACGTTATTTTCAACATGCATGCATTATAAAATTTGAAGGATTAAGAACAAAAGAAGTAAAAATTTGAGCTAACCCGCTTCCTTTTAAACCACCCAGGCTCTTTTATTTTCTTCCTTCCACCATAATCTTTACCTCTGATACCCTTCCGCAGATGACTTCACCCACCCCCGCCAGTGGAGGAGACACTCATTTCAGCTCTGACTTCCTTTCTCACGATGGCTTTCCTTCCATCTTATGGGAAGTGCTTAACTCCGCCGGTTACCCTACGCCCCCTTTGTACATGGTGCAGCTATACGAGGAGCATCGCGTACCATGTTGTTGGGTCTGGCTGACTTTGGAGGCTCATCCCCTTCAGCCGGCTTGGCGTTCTCTTGACTCCGAGACGATTGGATTCAGGACAGACGACACCACAGAAGCAGTAGCCATGAAGACTCTAATGACTTTCTGTTGCTACCATCCCCTGGAGATGGTGATGCACCCCTTGGGATTCTTCCCTGCTGAGATCTGAGGGACTGACGGGTTATTCCGATTTAAGTGTGTTGCTGCCCCTGAGGCGTGACTTAGGCACTTAAGCTGGAATAATTCGGGCGGTTCTGCCACACTATCCTCATGTTCTCCCAGATCATATGGACTTGTTCTTCTGCCTCTTGAATAATTTAAGGCCCAAAGAACTGTCTTTCACTAGTCTGATCCCATTACAGAGGAGTCCTGCATTTTCTGCCATATAAAGCTTCAAATGGAGACATCTTGAGACTAGCCTGATAACTGTTGTTGTAAGAGAACTCTGCATATGGTAGATCCTTGTCCCAACTTCCACCATGCTTCATAGCACAAGCTCTCAACATATCTTCTAGTACTTGGTTAGTTCTCTCAGTCCGTCCATCGGTTTGAGGATGATAGGCCGAGTTGAAGTTCAACTTTGTGTCAAGGCTCTCATGTAGCTTCTACCAGAACCGAGATGTAAACTGGGATCCTTGGTCAGACACGATCTTCTTAGGTACATCGTGCATACAAACTATTCATGCCATATACAACTCGGCTAGTTTGGCACCCGTGTAAGTGGTTCTCATAGGGATGAAGTGAGCTACTTTGGTTAGTCTGTCCATGATTACCCAAATAGAGTCATACCCTGCAGAAGTGTGTGGTAGACCAACGATGAAATACATACCAATTTCTTCCCACTTCCACTCGGGTATCTTTAGCGGGTAAAGTAATCTAGCTGGTATTTGATGTTAAGATTTTACCCTCTGGCAAACATCACAAACCACCACATGTGAGGCAACATCCCTTTTCAGCCCATACCACCAGTACTTCTGTTTTAGATCTTGATACATTTTGGTGCTACCAGGATGAATAGAGAAATCAGAGTCATGGGCATCCTTCAGAATGGTTTCACGGAGGCTGTCCATCTCAAGAAGACATATCCTGTTCTTGAACCATATTGTGCCTTGCTCATCCTCCGTGAAGTTTGTTGTAACACCCCCAGTGTTACATAGGGTTTCTTCTCAGTACCCAACTGATGATCATTATCACATGTGAACATAATTGAGCAAAAGACCCCAACACTTGAGAAACAAAAATTTGAGTAAGTCTATTCATCTTAAAGATCATACATTAACCATATCATGCACCATAAAGTGAGAAAAATGCCCAAAACCAAAAATGACCCTAAGTAAGCCATGTAATTGCAAAGGGGAAAGATTATAAAAAGATTATGAAAAACATAAAATCATGATGAGGACCAAATAACAAAGTTATAGTCCACTAAATAAGCTACAAAATGTAGTAAGAAGTATTTACCAAAAGGGTTTTGCAAAATTCTCAAAATAACCCCTCAAGTGAAAACTCAATGGGAAATTCAGAAAATCCAGAATCTGAATTTTGACCCCTTCACAAAGTTCAGCCGTGTTCTCTATTTTCCAAAACTCAAATCCACAAAGTCCAAATACCAAATTGGCGCCAAATTACCTTAGGCACGTCCTGGAAAAGTTTGGGGGCAAATCTCAACTGTTTGACATGGTTTTGCCTCGGGACGCAGCAGATTGACACTAGGAACTTTCTGACACGACTACTCACTATACACTGCCAAACACCCCTCGGCTCCCACACATAAACGACAAAGCTTGCATCAGGGAACAAATCTTACACGATGATCTTGCCCAAATTCGCGAAGATATGCGCCCTATCAGCGTTAGAACAGGAGCAGAAGAAACCGTGTCGCGTGCTCGACCGTGGCTGACGCGTCGGTGCACGCCAGCCCGCGCACCCACGCTGAGGCATGCGCGCCCGTGCGCCCGCACTGATCCACGCCCGCCCGTGCACCGTGCCCGCACTGATCCACGCCCGCCCGTGCACCACACCAGCGCCTATAAGAACAATGCAGCCTCGGTCGTACTCCCTCCGTGCCTCACCTGACTCCCCAGACCCGGCACTCGCCGAGCCACCCGATCCTGTGCCTCGGCTAGCTTCCCCAGAGCCCCGTAGAGCTCCCCGAAGCAAGAAATCGGACGCTACCTCACCACAGAAGCCGTTCCACCCTCGCTGGAGTTGTTTTACCCGCCGGCGCGCGTGGCCACAACTAATCGGTAAGCCGTAGTTCAATTACTCGCGCCCACGCCTTCTCTAACACCTAGTGAAGCTCGCTGACCGGTTTGATTGGACCCTTCCGCCCTGGTTACGCCGGAACACTCACAGCCGATGAGCTCCCCCGCATGCGCATGAGGTCCGACCGACTCCAGCCATCCCCGACGACAACCTGCACACCAACGTGACCGTTGTGACCTCCCCTACGTCATCGAGCACCTTGCCGGAGCTATCTCGCCGCCTGTAAGCCCCGCCGCCCTTTTCTCCACCACGGGTACTGTTCCATTAGGGGAAGGACCCTAGGTTAGATTAGGATAGACCCTAAGGGGTTTTTCGCATTGTTAGGTACCCGAATGAATAGTGCCTTGAGGACCAAGTTGTAATAGAAACAGTAAACAAAACCAGGGGTCTCAGCGCAAACTGGTTTTCCATTCGAATTTAAATTAGATTTTTAATAAATAACAGCAGTCAAATTCAAAAAGGCATAACTTGAGTTTTATACATCAAAAATTGGTCAAACCAGTTTTGCTGGATTCTAAAAATTATAAACTATCAAACAAAAATATTGAACCCATGTTTTCTATACTAATTTTTAGAGCTTGAATTTAAATTAGAAAACTACCCAAACCTTATTAATACATGGAAAAATAGGAATACTTCTATACTGGGTTGGAGAAAATCTATAGAGATGCTCACCTGACATATACACTGTTTAAAAATACTGAGCACCCCAGTATACAAGATTAAACTAGAAATGTCCATTAAAGGTTATTTTGCCCAAACTTTAGAAAAATGAAAAAGTTAATAGAAAATGAAAACCAGAGAATGACCATATTTTTCCTAGTATTCCTAAGTTATATAGAACCTAGGAAAAATGCATGGAACCATAGTCTAGTGCTAATATGAGTTTATAATGTTATTAGACATTGAGAAATCAAGAAAGGCCATGATTAAAAATATAAGGTCAAATACAATAATGGCAAGAAAAATTCAGTAGATTTCTAACTACTAGTATACCACTACAAAAATGATAAATACCACAAACCATCACAGTAAGTATGTTGAACAATTAAAACTTGAAATTGGCCCATACTTCAAATAAATCAAAAGAAAGACAAAAAATGTGCAACAGTGAGCAAACCAATTTTTACCCAATTACTTATGATGTAAGCCACCAGAGAAAATTTTGAAACTGAGGTAAAAACATGATGTAATATACCTCACTTCCTATCCCATGAAAAAGGCCACATATTCCAAGAAATTCTACCACCCCTTCCCTTTTAGCAAACAATTCCTAGAACGATTGCTCTTGCACAAAGGAGAAGATAAAAAATTAGGAAATCTGTTGTTTGACATTTTTCAAGTATAGTAGTAGTAGTAGAAAGCACCACTAGGCCTTAAAACTTTAGAAAATCACAATGAAATGACCAATGCGTATGATTGGCTAAAACTTGGTACAAGGTCTTGTTATTGCACCTAAATGCCAACAAAAATAAACCTTACAGAAAAATTCACTGTTAAAAAGGAGTTGTAGTTCAAAGCACCCCCTCTGCCCTAAAATTTAATATTTTTGTACAGAGTGAACCCTTATCATTTTAAGCCTCAATCTTTGAGACTGAAATTTATACACCAGTGAGAAGCCACTATAAATTTTATAGATGTTTTGAAAATTGTTAAAGCTATGTTGTAGTTCAAGCCACTTTAAAAAGCATAAATAGAAAAGGGGAAAAGAGAGAAATAGCAAAAGTAATAGACCTAACCCATAATGATTCAGCAAGGATCTTGATAAACTTTTCACTAAGACACTAAATAAAATCAGTGGGACACCCAAATAATCTGACCACTTAAACTTGACCATACTTGACTCTAAATGGCTAAGTATACCACTAGAACTTCCAGTAGTAAGATTAAACTTTACCTTATCGACTTAATCATTTTTTATTACTACTAAATTGCATATCATGGCATACATGTATCTCACTCATTGCATTCATTAGATTGCAACCTCGCTGACAGAGAGTACGTGCTCATTCCTGAGCAAGGAGCTATCCAAGAGGAAGTTCAGGAGCTAGCTCAGGAACCTGCCACCGAGGATCTCCCCGCAGCCTCAGCTTTTGAAGGCAAGCCCTAGTTTTATGCATAACCGTTTATATATGCTACTTTACTACACTTAATGTTTGTAGGTTTGTAATGTGCACTTAAGTGTAGGAGTTGTTTGAAACCCATAGTTGCATGAACTCAGGATTCCTTTTTGAGATGGATACTAGTATGCTAGGTCCAGTAACTACTTTGCTAATTAGGATCTCGGTAGAAGTCGAGTGATTTTTCTAGCACTCGCGTGAGGTCAGGAATTGATTGTATTCATCTTGATAATGAGATCTATGATGATCTATGGACTTGGATCCAGGGTGGATGTCTTGTCTATGAGACGGAGACGGAATTAAGGATTAATGTGCGGATACCTGAGTCAAGCATTTGAAAGTACTAAACACATGTCAGGAAATAAGGTAAATGGTAAACCTAGTACCTGAGTGAAGCCGGGCGCGGACTTTCCCCCTCACTTGTCCTGAGATAGGGTCTCCCATGCTAGCTATGGTGGGTGCAAGTACAGCCACTACACGGCGTCAGCTGGGGTAAGTGGGGCATTGCATGACAAGGCGATGAGTCCTGACCGCGAATGGGGAATCGATGGGGACGATTGACGTGTGTGGGGATGGAGTGCCCCTACATGTCGTGTGTTTAGGTTTACCATGCTAGGTTAAAAACTCGATTCGAATCGTCTGCTTCTCACAGCTATTGAGACAGCTTGACCCCTTGTACTGCATTGAGTAAAAAGTGAAATGAGGTTTTACTTGAGATAACATGTTGATTGTACTAAATGATTGTTACCATGTATGCTTAGAAAGGAGCGAACCTAGCTAAATTAATTATGCTAGAACTGGAAAAGCTAAAATTGATGTTAGACTCAGCTAGTGCTTTTGGCAAACCAAACCCCTCAACCAAACAGCTACATGGTCTAGAGGTAGAGGAGTAGACTCCTCACACCGTGTAAGTCTAGCTGAGTATTAGTATACTCAGCCTTGCTTGTGGCATATTTTTTTCTGGTACGCTATAGGATATGGTTGACGCTGTGACTTGGCCTTCCACCCTGCCACCAGGTTGGACAGTTGAGTGGGATACTGCTTCGACAGGAGAGGATCAGGATGTATAGTGGGCTAGGCCTTGCCCTATTCCTCAGTATTCGACGTTATCGATTATCCACTGCACTTTAATTATGAACTTGTTTACTGTTGTTAAAACTCTGATTTATGTAATAACTCCAGTACCTTAATTTGTGGTTTCATGTTTATTGTATTCTCTCTGTACCTCACCTTCGCGTGAGCTAGTGGTATTCGATCCATGGGAAGTGGCTTTATCATACTAGATCTAAGGGACTAAGGGGTTATTCCGATTTAAGTGTGTTGCTGCCTCTAAGGCGTGACTTGGGCACTTAAGCTGGAATATTTTGGGCGGTTCCGCCACAGCTGGACCTCTACCTTCTGCCATCAGATCTTTGATTTCTTGAATTTTAGCATCTCTGATCTGACCCTTGCGTATTTCTTGCCCTAAGGTTGGTTTCACTTCTATGGTGATCCCTTTAGCATGTGCAACTATCCCCAAGTTGAGTCTTTCAAAGTCTGCTACTAACTCATCGGGTAATTGGGTGACAATAGCTGCATGAGCATGTTCTTTCTAACTCAAGGCATCCACAACCAGATTCGCCTTGCTCGGATGATAGTGGATCTCCAAGTCATAGTCTTTCATTAGCTCCAACCAACAGCGTTGCCTAAGGTTGAGATCTTTCTGAGTGAAGATATACTTTAAGCTCTTGTGATCAGTATAGACTTGGAATTTGGTCCCCATAATGTAATGCATCCAAATCTTGAGAGCATGCACTATGGCTGCCAGTTCTAAGTCATGAGTGGGGTAGTTTAGCTCATGTTTTCGCAACTGGCGAGACGCGTAGGAAATGACATGTCCTTCTTGCATAAGGAGACACCCCAAGCCCTGGCAGCATGCATCACAATATATGTCAAATCCCTTCTACAGATCTGGCATAATCAACACTGGGGGTGACAACTATCCAAACCTCAGTTGATTGAAACTCTCTTGGCATTCATGAGTCCACTTAAACTCTTTCCCTTTCTCCAATAGTGAGGTCATAGGTTTTGCTATCTTGGAGAATCCTTCAATAAAACATCGGTAATAACCTGTGAGTCCTAGGAAACTCTAGACCTCAGTGACTGTTTTTGGTATCTTCCAACCCACTATCTCCGTTACTTTAGCCGGATCCACTGATATTCCACCATTGGAGATGATATGCCCAAGGAACGGTACTTCATCAAGCCAGAGCTCACACTTGCTAAACTTGGCATATAGTTGATTATCCCTTAGCTTCTATAGTACCAATCATAGATGTTCCTCATGATCACTATCATTTTTGGAATAAATCAGAATATCATCGATGAATACTACGATGAATCTATAAAGATACACCATGAACACCTTGTTCATCAGATTCATGAAGTAGGCTGGTGCATTAGTCAAGCCAAACGACATGACTGTGAACTCATATAGACCATATCAGGTGGAGAAAGCCATCCTGGGAATATTAGATGGCCTAATCTTCATTTGATGGTATCCCGATCTGAGATCAATTTTAGAGAATACCCTAGCACCTCTCATCTAATCAAATAAGTCTTCAATACAAGGTAAAGGATACTTATTTTTGATTGTTACATCATTAAGTGATCTATAATCCACACACATGCTTTGTGATCCATCCTTCTTCTGTACAAACAGAACCGGTGCTCCCCAAGGCGAGGAACTCGGTCGAATGTACCTCGCTTCTTGTAATTCTGTTAGTTGTTTCTTATGTTCTTTTAATTCTTCCACTAACATCATGTATGGTCTTTTGGAAATAGGAGCGGTTCCAGGTAAGAGATCAATCACAAACTCAACCTCCCTATCCGGTGGCATTCCGGGTAACTCCTCTAGAAAGACGTCTGGAAATTCTTTAACAATTTTGATGTGATGTCCCACAAATTTACCGTCGATCTTGTATACAGTAGGTTTGTTAGATGTGGGTGGTGCAACTGTGACTTCAAATCTATCCCCATTAGGACTAGTAAATTCTACTGCTCCTCTAGCACAATGTATTACTGCCTTCCATTGTTTTAACCAGTTCATGCCAAGGATTAAGTCTATTGCACTCTCTTCTAGCACTATAGGCATAGCCCAAAATTTTCTTCCCAAAATTGTTACTTCTATTTTATGACTCATAAATGTTGCTTCATAAGCCCCTTTAGGTGTAATGACTATCATAGGTCTACACAGTGCAAGGTAAGGTAGACTATCTGCATGAACATAACGAGCAGATATGAACGAATGCGAAGCTCCAGAATCACAAAGTATAGTAGCTAGTATGAAATTAATGAAAAATGTACGAATGACGATGTTGGGACCATCCTCAGTAGCTTCAACATTAATTTGATTAACCCTGGCAATGCTGTAACCACGATTGCTGCCTGGAGTGTGTGTCTGCTTACCCTGAGAATTACCACGAGCCGGTGTGTTGGGGTTCCTTGTCGGACAAACATTAGCATAGTGACCAGCCACACCACACTTGAAGCATGTAGTGTGTAATACCCAAAATGTGTACACTGAAACTATATTGGGTCTCCTTATTTTATGTGCCTTATTTGCATCATAAAAAGATCATACATAAAATTAAGAGTGATTAATTAAAACAAATGAACTAAAATAAAAGAAAGTGTATCTTGTTGGAGTTTTATATGTTTGTGCATTAAATAAAATAATAAGGATAATAACAATGAGATAATAATCCTAAAGGTTGGATTAAACCCTAAATTAAAATTAGGGTATTTGAAAATGAGAAGAAGAGAAATGATATAAAAATATAAATAATATAATTATATTTCAAGAATTGGTATCTTTAAATTTCACAACATACTTTGAGTATAGTTGGCACAAGATTTGAATTTAATATTTCAAGTTAAAGTGGAATTTGGGGATGAAGAAAATAAAAAGAAAATAGAAAGAAAAGAAAAAGAAAAGGGTAATACGTTGTATGGGCTGTCCAACCGCGCTTCTCGGCTCAGTCAACATTTCCACCGTGCGCGGCCCGATCAGCTCCACCGCGCCTGAGCCACTTACGCGAGGGACCCGTGTGTCATACGCTTTGGCGCACATGAGCTTCGGTTGTTCCACTGAGCAGTCGGGCCCACTGGCCAGAAGCTCCTCCCACGCGCGCGGACTCCGTCTTCCACCCCATCAACCGTCTCCGTGCATGGCGGCCGCGTCCCGGGGTCCCCTCCATGCACGACCGCCCGCCCATAAAGGCTCTTCCCAGGACCCGTTCTTCCCCCTCCCACTCCCTCGCACGTGCGCCGAGCCAAACCCTCCACTAGTAGACTCACCGTCGTCGAGCTCTTGGAAGTACGCCGTCGTGCCATGCCTTCCCATCCATTCATCGCTGCCTGGTGCTATTGGAAGGGTCGGGGGTCTACACCGAGCTTGTGCGAAGCCGTCCGTGGCGTTTGCGGGCGGAATCGTCCACCGCGCGCCCCTTAATTGCTCACCGGCGAGCAAGAACCACCGCGGACCGCCTCTTCCCGTGGTCCAAACGTTGGGCCGCGCAATCATCGGTATGTATCCTACCCATCGATCCACTTTTGACTCTGCTCTATGTAGCACTAGTTTCCGTTAAGGTTAGCTCACTAAATGGGTATTGGTGCTACGCCGGCAATGTCGCCACCGCGGTTCAGTGGGCGGCGCCACTGGTGGCGGTCGGGGGCGCTTAGCTCATGCTGGGTCGTTGGATGCACTTTGCGCGGTCCTGATTAGATCATCGTGTACCGCTTCGTGGAGTTCCTTGTGGCCGTCGGATGGTGCTCGGGCGGGTGTAGAGCGCCTCGGTCATTTGGTGATCTGGTCCGTTGATCGGACATCCGAGGGCTAAAAATCGTGCGCTGGTATATAATAACAAAGATCTAATCCTAGCCGTAGATGTAGGATCATTCGGCCCTGGTCAAAACATACCCCTTCGGCCAGGGATTTTTGTTAAAGAGACCCCGAAAAATTTGTTAACCAACCCGCGGTCCATGGGCACTGTCGTGTGTGTCTCGGGAAACTTATAAAGAAGCCCCTGACTTTTCTGGTTATTGAGGCGCCATCCAGAGAAGGGAAAATCTGAATAAATAAATTAGGAAATACATTTTTAATACAAAAACAATTCCTAGAACTTAATTAATTCATAGAAAATGCATATGAACTCCAAATTGATCCATTCTAATTTCTAATATTTTGTAAATTTAATGTTTATCACCTGGAGTCTCTGTTTTGGCATGAAAACAGTAAGAAAAGTTATTTCACATTTAATTCCATTTCAAGCACATTAAACCTTTGGAAATTCATAACTTAAAATCCATAACTCCAAAATTAATGATTCCTGTTCCTAGGTTCTTGTTTTAATGTGTAGATTATTATTGTGTATTTTATTTACATGTTTGGTGTGATGTTAATTTTTGATATACTATGTATGTATTGTGTTGATGCGAGTAGACGAGCAAGCCACTGTGGATCCTGAGGTTCAGCAGGTAGAAGTTGCTGAGCAGGAGCTCATTGAAGGCAAGTTGTGCCCTTGATCACTTACTTTTTCCCAGCCATGTTCTTGTTAATTATAATGATCTGCATAGGTTAATTTTGATGGGATCCAATAGATTACCCCAGTTTTGATTATCTTTATACCTTGTTTTACCACTGAAATTTTTTTGGGTAGTACTTGCTATTGCTTTATGTGGATTTGGGTATGGAGATACATTATTCATGATTACACATTTATTATCTTTTTATTATTACTCTTCATGTTAAGATCATTATGTTAATGGGAACATGGAGCGACCACCCTGGAAAAAGTGCTACCACAACGGTTTAATGGGACGCCCTTGGCTGATTGACTTCCTTACCCGAAAGGAGCAAGGGAAGTAGGGGAGTGGTCAGTGTAAGGAGGTCCTTGGGTTGATTATGCTGCGATGGTGGTCAGGCGAGGGATTCCTGCACTGGAGCTTCCTATAAACTGTAGCGGGATTTCTAAAGCTAGTGGAACTTTGTAAAGGCCTCGTAGTGTTACCCCGCCTCGCCTCCTCGGTAGAGGTGTATGGGATTGGCCGTCTCTTGGTAGATGGGTAACATGACTTGTGGGTAAGGATGCATAACCTCTGCAGAGTGTAAAACTGGTATACTAGCCGTGCTCACGGTCATGAGCAGCTCGGACTCTCACATGATTAATCTATGGAATTAAAACTCAAGTTGTCATTTGCATCGCATTTGGGATTATTTTATTATTAATTTTATTTATTATTACTAAGGTTTGGTATTTATTTACACTTAGTAACTGCTAATAAAATTTTGACCAACTTACAAAAGCAATGCTCAGCTTCAGCCTTTATTTTGTTGATCAGCCTTACACTTCACATGAACTCCCACCTTTGGTGAGTTCATGCACATTATTCCCCACATTTGGAATAATGTGCATGAACTCACCAAAGGTGGGAGCTCATGTGAAGTGTAAGGCTGATCAATAAATGATGGTTGAAGCTGAGCATTGCTTTTAATAAGTTGGTCAAATTTTATTAGCAGTTACTAAATATAAGTGTATACCAGCCCAAAGTAATAGTAGATCAAAATTAATAATAAACCACAATGCGATGCAAATGACAAATTAAATTTAACTTCCATAAATTAATCATGTGAGTGTCTGAGCCGCTCATGACCATGAGCATGTATGATATACCAATTTTACACTCTGCAGAGGTTGCACATCATTACCCAAAAGTCATGTTACCCATTTGCTAAGGGATCATGACTTCCCATTCAACTCTTCCGAGGAGACGAGGCAGGGTAGCACTATGAGGCCTTTCCAAAGTTCCACTAGTTCGAGAAAACCTGCTACGGATTCAGGAAGAAGTAAGCATAGGAATCCCCCGTTTGGAAAGCCAGACAATCTGACCCGAGAACCTCCCTATACTCGCAACAACGCCTCCCCACTTACCCCTTTCAGTTAAGGTAATCTCTCCCTAGCTTTCCTAATTGCTTGGCCAAGGGTGTCCCATTCCACCCTTGTGGTAGCACTGTTTTTCCAGGTGGTTCTCCATGTTCCAATTAACAGAGTAATCTTATCATGAACAATAAATAATCAACAGTAATAATAAATAGTGATCATGTGTCAAATTTATCTCAACACCCATAACCATATATAGCAATAATTAGACTGCCCAAAAATGTTTAGTGGTGATCAAGGCACAGGATAAAGCAGACTAGGGTGACCTATTGGGTCCCATCAAAATTAAGCCTAAACATGCCATAGTGATTAAAGAGAATTATCCGCCTGTTGAACACCTAGGTCCTATGTAGCTTGCTCGTCTACTCGCAACAACACAAACAAGCACGATATAGGAGAAATTAACATCACACCAAACATCAGAACAGAATGCATGATAATATTCTACGCATCGTAACGAGATCGTAGGAACAAGAACCACTAAATTCGGAGTTACAATTATCGAGTTACGATTTTCTAAAGTTATTAAGTGGTTGATATAGATTAGACCAAATGAATAATTTTAATCTATGTTTTATTACAAAACAGAGTTACTAGTTAATAGACAATATTAATACAAATTTAATGCAACTGGAATGGATCAAAAAGGAATTAAAATGGATTTATTATGATTTAAACAAGTTTCTATAATTGTTTTAATATAAAAACTCATTTTCTACAATTTTTATTCCCTTTAACAGCACCCTAGACTGTGCACAAAATTACAGAAGAGAATAGGGGCTAACTTGTAAAGTTTCTAAGGCTAAGGGTACATGTTTCTTAACATGCGCAGGACTGCGGGTTGATTTCTACTTTAGTCGAGGGCTCTTTTGTAAAAGATGCAACCGAAAGGGTATCATTGCACCCGGGTTGCCGGATCAACCACGGACGAACCAGATTAGATTGATCTTATTAATGAATCATTATGTTCTACCAGCCATTGGATCCGAGATCCATGGCCGAAAAGGTATCCCTCATCGCGAGTCGTATGACCAAGATCCACTGTTCAGATTAACTGGCCTCCCATCTTATATTCTCAGCCATTCATCTAGATCCAACAGCCAATGGCCAACATCTCCAACCCGCGACACCCAAACCACCCGCGGCGAGCCGAGGCACGGTGGCGCCATTGTCAGCTATAGGTGATTCGATCCCTCGGTGATCAAAACTCGATGGGAATAGGTTCTACTTAATCCGCACAACATGACGAACTAGATGAGGGCATCCATACCTCGGATTGTAGCAATGTTGGGGCTATCTAAGGAGGGGAGTAGATCAGCGGCGGTGTTAGATTGACAGCGAGTAATTGATGGCACAACCAATTGTTTTTTTGCCCGCGAAGGCCCCGCGCCTAACCCTAGAACACGGGTGAAGCTTTCTGGGATTACACTGAGGCTTTCCTCATGACGAGAGTGGAGACTACTGGTGAGGGCGCGGCGCGGTCCTGCTACAATGGTTGTTGCACCCACCCAACCTTGGTGCTCGAGTTTTGATTTTCCCGGCGGCTTGGCTGAGGGCATGGGGAGATAGCGACTCACATGGGGTCCACAAAATCCGCTCGGTTATTGTGATTTGCACCGGCTTCGGGGGCGAAATACGAGCGCCACCAGAAGGAGCATGCAGGAAGGGGATGAGGGAGATGACGAGTAAGGCCAACCTAGAAGTGAAACAAGGAGAAAGAACGGAGGGGAAAGACGTGCGCGGATATTGATGCGCGAGCCCCACCTACAAGTGTTACACAACACGAGCACATGCGTAGTTAAGACTGACCAGCGGGCCATGCATGTCAGCACGCGGGCGTGAGGAGAAGTGGGCCGTGCGGGAACTCGTTTATCGGCTTGCTGGAGCAGAATTGGCCCAAGCGCGTGTTCCCATTTTCTTTTCCTTTTTTTCCTTTTCTTTTCTCTTTTCCTTTCTTTTCATTTTTGAATCCCAACTTTGAATCTAGATATTTGTTGTGAATTTGTACATTAGATCAAAAGTACAAATCAAAGATGCCAGTATGAGAAGGCACATTTATTTATATATTTTTCTTCATACTGAATATAGGGTTCTCCTTTTCTTCTCTTTCTTTTATATATTATTTCCAAATTCTAGGGTTTAAATTATGTTTAACCCTAATTGTCATTATTAATCTATTATTATTATTATTATTATTATTATTATTATTATTATTATTAAATGCACAAACAATTAAACTCTAACATGATGCACTATTTTCTTTATTTAATATACTTGATGCAAAAAAATGAGGACATTCACATGAGTAGCCAAATAAACCCTTTCTATTTTCCTAATTTCATGTACATTTATTCCTCCCAATATTTGGGTATTACAACTTTTGGGTACTAACTGGGTTTATTACTAAAACTTGGCTTACTACTATTAATAAATACCTCACCATCTAAAAGCAACTGCTTTAACATTAACTCCACATACAGCTAGTCCACGTTTGCCAAACGGGACATTTGCTGAGTACGTTGATGTGTACTCACCCTTACTTTTAAAACCATCCCACCCTAGGTTGTCCCCACCGCAATCAGTGCTCAGGAGGAGATGCAGGCAACATGGAGGACTTTGAGGAGTTTCAGGACTACGATGAGTTCTAGTGGTGTTAGTGGCAAACCCCCAGTCAGCTACCTGTGAAAGCCTTATCTTCTACGTTTCGTATTCCTCACTTTGATCATGTTAATGACTATGTTATGTTAATGACTCTGTGGATCTCTTGGACATCTTCATGTAATAAAGTACCTTTTCCGCTATTTATTTTGAGCAAAGTGTGATGATGTCCAACTATGTAATCGCTGTGTACGTGAGTTTCTGATCCTAGCACGTACATGGTTCGCATTCGGTTTGCCTTCTAAAACCAGGTGTGACATAAGTGGTATCAAAGCCTTGCTGAATGTAGGACCGCTAACCTAGACTAGAATGATCGCCCTAAGGTCTATAGACCCTTATTCTCACCTTGAACCTTGGTGTCACTTCACAAGTTGGCCATCTCGACCAATTCTATGTTATATTACTATCTATGCACTCATCTTACAAAATTTTTATCTTACTCTGCTTTTGGCTTACTTGCTGGTCATATAGTTCTATTCTCACTCTTGTGCTTACGATTGTCTTTTGTAGATGGCCCGTCATAGATGTACTACACGTAAGTTGGTGATCCCTTTCTTGCCCTCTCGCCTTGCGGAGCGCTTGTGACACCCCAGTGTCACTTAGGGTTACTTCTCAGTGCTAACTCAAGGACCATTATTTCATGTGAACCAAATTGGGCAAAAGACACCAATCAACTTGAGAATAAAAGATCCACTAAGTATTTATCTAAAGAATCATGCCTAAACCATATGAGGTTTTCAAAAAGGGAAAAATGTTGAAACCCTAGATCAAACCTAATTGAGCCACTTAAGTAGAAAGGATATGATTGTGGCATAATTTTTGCAGGTACGCTTTAGGATATGGTTGATGGTGTGACTTGGCCTACCATCCTACCACCGGGTTGGACGGTCGAGTGGGATGCTGCTCCGGCAGGAGAGGAGCAAGAGGAGTAGTGGGCTAGGCCTTGCCCTATTCCCCGCTTCGACGATATCGATTATCCGCTGCAGTTTCTTTTATGAACTTATATCAGCTACTTGAAAAACTCCGATTTATGTAATAACTCCAATACTTTAATTTGAGGTTTTCATGTTTTTTTGTATTTCTTCTGTGACTCACCATCGAGTGAGTTAGTGGTATTTGATCCTGGATGAGTGGCTTTATCAGACTAGATCTGTGGGACTGACGGGTTATTCTGATTTAAGTGTGTTGCGGACTCTAAGGCGTAACTGAGGCACTTAAGCTACAGAGAAGAGCAATAAACCATGAATACCAACTTTCAAAAAATCTAAAACTTGTTTAGAAACTAGTGTGAATCGTTAGGACTAGAATGCTAGACCTAGGACGAAAGGCCTTAGGAATAGTGGGAGAAATAGGTGGCAAATTAACTAGGCCCTATGGGCCAGTCTTTAGTTTTATTTAACAGATGCCCTAAAAAGCACCCTTTTATTCGGAGAGGAGACATTATTTTCAGCATGCATGCATTATAAAACTAAAAGGATTAGAAATTAAAGAGGTAAAAATTTGATCTAACCCGCTTCTTTTCAACCACCCAGGCTCTTTCATTTTCCTTTCTTCACCATAATCTTTACATCTGACACCCTTCCGCAGATGACTTCACCTACCCCCGCCATTGGAGGAGACACTCGTTTCAGTTCCGATTTCCATTCTCATGAGGGTTTTCCTTCCATCTTGTGGGAAGTGCTCAACTCCGCCGGTTACCCTACGCCCCCTTTGTACACAGTGCAGCTGTACGAGGAGCATCGGGTGCCAGGTTGCCGAGTCTGGCTGACTCTGGAGGCTCATCCCCTTCAGCCGGGTTGGCGTTCTCTTGACTTTGAGACGATTGGATTCAGGACGGACGACACCACCAAAGCGGCAGCTATGAAGACCCTGACAACTTTCTGTGGCTACCATCCCCTGGATATGGTGATGCACCCCTTAGGACTCTTTCCAGCTGAGAAGAAGGATGACCCCATGTGGTGCAACCGTGTGAGCCATGTGAAGGACGTATGGGCGATGTATCCTGACTTGGTTGGGAGGATCACCGTTTAGTGCATGAGCGCACTGTACGCCTTCAGGCCCTGCAGAGCGACGCTATGGCACATCTTGCCAACCTCGCTCAAACCACCAAGCTCACCCTCGACAGCCGAGAGGACTTCGTGGTTGACTTGTCCTCAGAATTGGTGGAGAAGGACCTACAGGTGGAAAGGTTGAGCCAGTGCATCACCACCCTGGAGCAGCAGGTGGAAATCCGGGACAACACCATTGATGTCTTGGAAAACCAGCTCCATGATGTGCATCAGGAACTTGAAGAAGCCAATGACCACCTGGACATGCACCACCTGGAGATGGAAGCCAATGAGGCCAGAAGCGAGGGAGAAGAGGATCCCGAGGAGTTAGGACCAGCCCCTAGTGCCAATGTGACTGCCTCCGTGATACCTCCTTCACCCGTATCCAGTGTCGCTTCCACTACTCAGGGTTGATGAGTCGTTTTGACGCTTTAGGAGGATAGAAACCTACACGAGCTTAGTTAATGGCAGATTTTGGACTAGGCTTACGGGTAAAACCCTAAACCCTATCTCTCAGGCAGGTATAGTTGTTGATCCCGATAAGGTGCAAGAGGTAATGAAGTGGAAGCCGCCAACAACTGTCCGTCAGATTCGAAGTTTTCTGGGATTGGCTGGTTATTATCGAAGGTTCATTCCAGATTTCTCTTGAATTGCAAAGCCCATGACTGAATTGTTGAAGAAAGGAGCTAAGTTTGTTTGGAGTCAGAAGTGCGAAGATGCTTTCCATGCATTGAGGCAACATCTGACCACAGCACCGGTGTTAGCACAACCCGACAGTAGCAAGTCATTTGATGTGTACTGTGATGCATCGGGCACTGGACTGGTATGTGTTTTCATGCAAGACAACCGAGTCATTGCTTACACATCAAGAGCACTCAGGCCTCATGAGCAAAATTATCCCACTCATGACTTGGAGTTAGCAGCCGTGGTTCATGCATTGAAGATGTGGAGACACTATTTGATGGGAACCCACTGCAACATCTTCATAGATCATAAGAGCCTCAAGTATATCTTTACTCAGTCTGATCTCAACATGAGACAGAGAAGATGGCTAGAGCTGATCAAGGACTATGACCTGGAGGTACACTATCACCCAGGGAAAGCCAATGTGGTAGCAGATGCCTTGAGTCGGAAATTGCAATGCAACTATGTTATGATGGATTCTCGCATCAACACCCTATGTGATGAGTTGAGTAAAATGAAGATTGAAGTGATTCCTTCTGGTGCTTTGTCTCACATTTCCATTGAGCCAACTTTGCAAGACCAGATAATTATGGCCCAACTCAGTGACAAGGGAGTGCAAATTATTAAAGAGAACCTCCATCAGAAGACAGAGAAGTATAAATGTTTCCGCCAAGATGGAAAGGGTATATTGTGGTTTGAAAGCAGATTGGTAGTTCCTAAAAATAAGGATCTCAAGAAGAAAATCTTGGATGAGGCCCATCTCTCCAAATTCTCCATGCATCCAGGAAGCACCAAAATGTACCATGATTTGAAGCCCTTGTATTGGTGGACCAGAATGAAGAGAGAGATAGCCCAATATGTAGCAGAATGTGACACATGTCAGAGGATAAAGGCAAGCCACTTGAAATTAGCTAGAGCCTTGCAACCCCTATCTATACCTTCGTGGAAATGGGATGACATTAGCATGGATTTTATTGTGGGTTTGCCCAACACCTCTCGTCATCATGATTCAATTTGGGTCATTGTGGACCGATTGACAAAAGTGGCACATTTTCTTCCAGTGCACACCACTGATAAGGCTCTGAAGTATGCAGAGCTGTACATTGACCAAATCGTGTGTTTGCATGGATTACCCCGGACCATTGTCTCTGACCGAGGAGCCCAATTTGTTGCCAGATTCTGGGAACAACTGCAAGAGTCTTTGGGAACCAAGCTAATAAAAAGTTTAGCTTATCACCCACACACTAATGGTCAGACCGAGAGGGTAAATCAAATTCTTGAAGATATGCTGAGGGCTTGTGCGATCGATTATGGCAAGAACTGGGATAAGTATCTCTCCTTGGCAGAGTTTGCTTATAACAACAGTTATCAATCTAGCCTAAAGATGGCACCTTTCGAACCTTATATGGAAGAAGGTGTCGAACACCCCTCAATTGGTCTCAGCCTTGAGAAAGAGAAATTTTTGGACCTGACTTAGTGAATGAAGCCGAAAGGAAAGTCAAACTAATCAGGAAGAATCTAGAAGCTGCTCAGGCCAGGCAGAAGAGTTACCATGATAAGAGAAGGAAACCTCTTCGGTTTGAAGTGGGAGATTTTGTGTATTTGAAGGTATCACCCACCAAAGGAGTGCAGAGGTTTGGGATCAAAGGCAAGTTAGCCCCTCGTTACATTGGACCATATGAGATCATAGAAGCATGTGGATCCGTGGCAAACAAATTGAAGTTACCTCCGAAAATGTCTTCCATCCACAATGTATTCCATGTATCCCAGCTGAAGAAATGTGTTTGATTGCCGACCGAGATCATAGCAGAACCAGAAATGGAGATTGAGCCAGATCTATCGTACCAAGAGCACCCTTCCAAGGTTCTGGATCACAAAGAAAGATCAACATCGATCAAGATGTATAAGATCCAATGGACTAATCACTCAGAAGAAGAGGCTACTTGGGAGATGAGGAATTTCTACGTTCCAACTTTCCCGATTATCTACCTAAGGAAATTGGTACATAACCATGCCCAACCCCTCCCCCTGCCCTTTGAATCAAAACATAAAAAATGATCTTAATATAGAAAGAGTTAATTGTAAGACTAAAGCTAAAAGGACTTCCTTTTGAAGTTGCAAAGAAGATGACATTCGAAGAGCAGTTTGCCAAAAAAAAACCTTAATGAACAAACCACCAAATTCAAGCAAGCCTTAACCTTCGCTTCACCCTAGGAGGACTCCGACCCGAATCTCGGGACGAGATTCCTTTAAAGGGGGAAGGCTGTGACACCCCAGTGTCACTTAGGGTTACTTCTTAGTGCTAACTCAAGGACCATTATTTCATGTGAACCAAATTGGGCAAAAGACACCAATCAACTTGAGAATAAAAAATCCATTAAGTATTTATCTAAAGAATCATGCCTAAACCATATGAGGTTTTCAAAAAGGGAAAAATGTTGAAACCCTAGATCAACCCTAATTGAGCCACTTAAGTAGAAAGGAAGAAAAAGGGTAACAAGACCATGAAAAACATGGAATCATGGCTTAGGCCAATTATTAAAATTGGAATACACTAACTAAGCTACAATAAAGATTATAAAAGTTTAGCCAAAATAGTTTGTTAAAAACCTCAAGCAAGTCATTCAAGTGGAGGTTTCATAGGAAAATCTGAAATTCAGATTTCTGAATTCTCAGCCTCTAAACCAAAACCGAGCGCGTTCACCTTAATCTCTATCTCAAAACCCTAAGCTCCCATTGACAAAAATGTGCTTAACTAACCCCTTTACCTCATGCCTGAAGATGGCATTGGGACGCGTGCCCTAGACACGTCGAACCCGGGATCTTCTCTCGGTGTTCAACAGTGAGACAAACCCAACTTCACCCCTCCATATCTCTTGATCCAGTCACCGAAACCCATAAGCCACCAAACACAAACGACAAAGGAATGTCAGGGGAAGAGATCTCTCAACAGGATCATGGCCATAATCACAAAGATTTGGAGCCAATCCGCACTTGAACATAACCTCTCTCTGCTGCCTCGTGCTCGACGCCGTGCCCAAATGCCAGAGCGCGCACTAGCGCTCGCCTGCGCACACCCTAAGCGCATGTCAGAGCCACCCCTCGGCCGTGCTTGCCCGTGCCTTTAAGACCACCCCTGGACGTGCCTCACCTCACTCCGCGCTCACCCTTGTTGGCCAGACACACCCCCTTAGCTCCGGCGAGACCTGTGCCACCCGATCGAGCCACCCGAGCGCCGGTCACCGTGGCCAGCCGTTTCCAGAGGCTTTCAGCCTCAACCAAGCCCTTGGATAGCTTCCCCAAGACCCTGTGAAGCTTCTACAAGCTTGAGCCGAGGCATTGCCTCACTGGAGGAGCAGAATCGCCCTCACCGGACTTTGGTCACCCGCCACCGCGCATGAACCGAGATATCTGGTGAGCCATTTTCCAATTCCTCACACCTACGTCTTCCCTAGCATCCAGTGAAGCTCTCTGACCCGTTCAAATGGACTATCGAGTCATGAGCAGGCCGGAATCCTCGCCGCCGACGAGTTCGCCCGCCTGCGCACGTGGACCGACCTACTCCGACCATCGCTGGAGACGATCCGCACATTGGCGTGACCGTCAAGACCTCCCCTATACCCTCGACCACTTCACCGGAGCAGTCTCGCCGCAGGTAAGACCCTCTGCCCTTTCCTCCGCCACGGTCACTGTTCCATTAGGGGAAGGATCGCGGGTTCATTTTCACAGAAACCTAGGGGGTTTTTGGCATAGCCATAGACTCATGTGAATAGTAGACCGAGGACCTGTCTGTAATGAACTTAGAACCTTTCGCCAGGGACCCAGATGCAAAACCATTTTTCTTTAAACCATTTATGTTTTTTTTAAAATAGGCAGAGAACTTAGGAAATTTGTATCTTGAGAAATATTCAACCAAATTTAGTCAAACCAATTTTACTGGATTCAAAATATTATGAACTATCAAATAAAAATACTGAACTCTATGCTTTCTGTTTTAAATTTTAGAGTTTGGAATTAAATGAGGAAACTACCCAAACCTTATTAAAATGAATAAAAATAGTTATGCTTCTGTGCTGGACTTAACACAGGGTTATCTATTAAAAGCCATATCTGCCCAAAACTTAGGAAATTAGGAGAGGAAATAAAAATTAATGAACAGAGGATATATATTTTTCCTGATCCATTTGAGTAATAAAGAACCTAAGAAAAATATAAAGAACCCTAGTCCAGAACAAATCCAAGGTGGAATGAATTATTAAGCACTAGCAAAACCAGAAAGGCCATTATTAAAAATATAAGAACCATTTCAAAATGGGTAAGAAAAATCCAGTGGACTCCTAACTACTAGAACATCCCTACAAAAATGATAAACACCCCAACCCATCATCTTAAGGGAGTTGAACAAATAAAACTTGGTATTTAGCCATGTTCCAATTAAACCATAAGTAAGCCAAAAGGTGTGCAACAATGGGCAAATAAATGTTTACCAGATTATTAATGAAGTAGGCCACCAGAGAAAAATGCAAAACCTATTCAAAACTACAAAATAAGACCCATTGCCCCTACCTTATAAAAAAGACCATCTAATTCATGAAATTCCTACCACCCTTTCCCTTAAGCAAAAACTTACCAAATTCTAAAATGATTGCTCTTGCGCAAAGAAGAAGATAGGAAAAATTAGAAATCTATTGTTTGGTATTTTTCAAGTATAGTGGTAGTAGAAAGCACCCCTTTGGCTAGAAACTTTAGAAAATCATAGTAAAATAACTACTAAGTATTAGTGGTTGAAAATTTGTACAAAACTATGTTATTACATTTAAATGCCAGCAAAAATAAGTCTTAGAGAATAACCCACTGTTAAAAGGAAGTTGTAGTTCAAAACACCCCATGTGCCCTAACACTGATAATTTTGTACCGAGAGAACCCCTCTCTTTTTAAACCCCAAATTTTAAGAGAGAGAGTTACACACCAGTGAGAAGCCACTGTAATTTTTCAGAATTTTTGGAAATTTGTCAAACTATCTTGTAGTTCAAACCCACCTTAAAGGCATAAAGGAAATAGAAATAAAAAGATGGATTAGAAAGATTAATCAGTATCACCCCAATAATTGTAGCTAAGAATCTTGTTAAGAACCCCACTAAGATACAAAAGAAGATCAGTAGAACACCAAGAATGGTCTTACCATTCAGTAATCACACTTTACCCAAACTTACTAAGTATACCCCAGAAATCTCTAATAGCCAGACTTAGCTCTATCCCCGGTTAATAAATCTTTCACCCTACAATTTTAGTTACTAAATTGCATATCATGACAAGCATATATCTTACTCATTGCATTCATTAGATTGCAACCTCGCTGACGGAGAGTACGTGCTCATCCCTGAGCAAGGAGCTATCCACGAGGAAGACCAGGAGCCAGCTCCCGAGCCTACCATCGAGGATCTCTTTGCAGCCCCAACAATTGAAGGCAAGCCCCGATTCTATGCATAACCAAGTTATATATATATGCTACTTTACTACACTTAATGTTTGTAGGCTTGTAATGGGCACTTAAGTGTAGGAGTTGCTTGAAACCATTAGTTGCATGAATTCAGGATTCCTTTTTGAGATGGATACTAGTATGCTAGGACGAGTAGCTGCTTTGCTAATTAGGATCTCGGTAGAAGTCGAGTGATTTTTCTAGCACTCACGCGAGGTCAGGAATTGATTGTATTCATCTTGATAACGGGATCTATGATGGTCTTTGGACTTGGATCCAGGGAGGATGCCTTGTCCATGAGACAGGAAAAGGAATTAAGGATTAATGTGTGGATACCTGAGTCAAGCGTTTGAACATACTAAACACATGTCAGGAAATATGGTAACCCGTAAACCTAGTACCTAAGTGAAGCCGGGCGTGGACTTTTCTCCTCACTCGTTCTGAGACTGGGTCTCCCATGCTAGCTATGGTGGGTACAAGTGTATCCACTGCACGACGGCAGCTGGGGTCAGTGGAGCATTGTATGCCAAGGCGTTGAGCCCTGGCCGCGAACGGGGAATCGATGGGGACCGTTGATATGTGTGGGACGGAGTGCCCCTACATGTCCTGTGTTTAGGTTTACCTTGCAAGGTTAAAACTCAATTCGAATCGTCTGCTTCTTGCAGCTAATGAGACTGCTTGACCCCTTGTACTACATTGAGTAAGAAGTGAAATGAGGATTACATGAGATAACATGTTGATTGTATTAAATGATTGTTACCATGTATGCTTAGAAGGAGCAAACTTAGCTAAAAGTAATTATTCTAGAATTGGAAAAGCAAAAATTGATCTTAGACTCAGCTAGTGCTTTTGGCAAACCAAACCCCTCAGCCAAACAGCTGCATGGTCTAGAGGTAGAGGAGTAGATTCCTCACACCGGGTAAGTCTAGTTGAGTATTAGTATACTCAGCCTTGCTTGTGGCATAATTTTTGCACGTACGCTTCAGGATATGGTTGATGGTGTGACTTGGCCTACCATCCTGCCACCGGGTTGGACAGTCGAGTGGGATACTACTCCGGCAGGAGAGGAGCAAGAGGAGTAGTGGGCTAGGCCTTGCCCTATTCCTCGCTTCGACGATATCGATTATCCGCTGCAGTTTCTTTTATGAACTTATATCAGCTACTTGAAAAACTCTGATTTATGTAATAACTCCAGTACTTTAATTTGAGGTTTTCCTATTTTATTGTATTTCTTCTGTGACTCACCATCGAGTGAGTTAGTGGTATTTGATCCTGGATGAGTGGCTTTATCGGACTAGATCTGAGGGACTGACGGGTTATTCCGATTTAAGTCTGTTGTGGCCTCTAAGGCATAACTGAGGCACTTAAGCTGGAATAATTCGGGCAGTTCTGCCACAGTGCCCATTAGGCCACATGGTGACAGGTCAGTCTAGCCACCTAGAGAGACTGCATCGTCGCCTGCATGACGAGCAGGAGCACCGATGCCAGGAGCAGGAGCATCAGGACTCTTCTCCCTCACCTCAGCAAGTCGTGGAGTGTAAGAGGCAGCCCTCCACTGTGCCTCAGCCAGAGATGCCCCCTACACCACCACAGGGCATCCCAGCTGCTGGAGGAGGCCCTGACGGAGACGGTGATGATGATGGCAGCTCGAGCCACAGCACGAAGCTCTCAGAGGAGTAGGAGCTGGAAGGATGGATCGTCCGACCCATCACTCGTGACGCCGCTGGTGGTTGTCATTTCCACGACACTTTCGACCCCTTGTCAGGTTGGGCCTTCAACCAATGCACTTGGTCCATCGAGTACCGTTGTGTGGTCTACCAGCATTGTCGCGGGTTATACCCGGACCAGTGGGAGGCTACTTGCTTGGTGCGTTGTCCAGACGATGATCTCCAGGGTGCAGAGGCCTTCTCAGAGCATTATTCTACAACTGAGAGGGAAACTACCGAGGCAGTCATGCAGGATGCTACACTGCGTGCAGTTTCACATTACTGTTCGTTGTTTAGCAGGGTAGCTGACGACCTCGACCTGAAGTACTACCCTCGCTGTTCCACCGGCAGTGTCGGAGGTGTGATTGTCTCACCCATTGGTGAGGGCAATCCTAGATTGAGCAACATGGTCAACCTAGTCGCTGTGCTCAACACCGAGCTAGACCACGCCCTTGACGAGTTGGGCAAGGCTCAGGCAGAGATTGTGGAACTGTGTGCTGAGCGCGCGGAGCACCGCCATCAGGAGGATGGTTCCCCTGCTCCTGTCGGGATGCAACACCCTTACCGCTCGCTGTTGCGTGGTCATTATGCTTATAGCACCCATGACTGTAGGACCCAAATAGATTTGGAGCCATAGATCGATAGAGCCACAGTTTGTAATAATGCTTAAGTCAGTGTTAGATTCTTAGTTGGTTTTAGTTTGCTTATTAGATGTGTTGATGCTTGTCGTGATGAACTCGTGATGAAGTTAGATCTTTGTATTGATTGTCACCAAGGGGTGGGCATCCATTGCAACTTGGTGTATTTATTAATAAAGTCAATCATTTAGTTGGGCAACCTTTTATTTCCACTTTCCTCTTCATTTGAGAACCTATGTTTGGTTGTGAGGAGAGTCAGTGAAGATGCTCATTTGTTCAGTATTGTGAAGACTTCTATATATCTTTTTTTGCTGAAAGACTGCAGAGTCAGGTCTGATGTGTGTATGCTTTCTACAGATGTCTGACAACAGGCGCTGACGTGGAAAGCGTGCTCCACAGGAGCAGCAGGCACCCCGGGATGAGGCACCTCAGTAGCAGTTGCCACCCCCACCCCTAATGACTATTGAGCAGATGTTTTTGATGTAGACCCAGGCAGTCCAAGCAATTGGTCAGACACTAGCAGCTATGCAACAGGTGCAACAGCAACCCCCATCTCAACCTCAAATGCAAGTGTAGATGCCGCAGATGCCTAGGGACAAGCGTGCGAACTTTATGAGGGGTCATCCCCCTGTCTTTGCCCATTCCGTAGACCCCATGGACACTAAAGACTGGTTGCGCAAAGTGGAGCGGGAGCTGCATACTGCTCAGTGCTATGATCGTGCGAAGTTCTGTATGGTCCCCGCCTGCTAAGGGGAGCATCACAGTCCTGGTGGGAGTCTTACATCGCCACCCATACAGACCCTGAAGCCATCACCTGGGAGGAGTTTAGGGACAACTTCCGCCGGTACCACATGCCTAAGGGATTGATGATAGTAAGGAAGGAGGAATTTCTAGCATTGAAGCAAGGTCCCCTGTCTGTTAGTGAGTACAGGGACAAGTTTCTATAACTATCTCATTACTCTCCTGAGGATGTAAATATTGATGCTAAGAGGCAGTACCGTTTCCTGAGAGGATTGGTTGACCCCCTTCACTGCCAGCTGATGAACCATACCTTCCCTACCTTCCAGCATCTGATCGATAGAGCCATCATGACTGAACGGAAGCGCCGGGAGATGGAAGACAGGAAATGCAAGATCAGTGGACTGCAGGCTAGGAGCAGCACCTATCCTCGTTTCTCAGGCTACCCACCCCAGCAGTTCAAGTAGAGTCACCCTCAAGGACAACAACATCAGCATCAGCGCCAGCACCACCAGCAATATCAAAGGCAGTTCCCTCAGTAGTAGCAGCAGTACCGCTAGAACAACTAGGCACCTCGCCTTCCTGCCCCAGCAACCAACCAAAGCAACCAAGCAGCTCCAGCAGAAGGAGGAGGCCGCAGATGTTTCCACTATGGGGAACAAGGCCACTAGGCGACTCATTGCCCAAAGAAAAGCAGCTCAGCAGCAGTCAGCTCCTAATGCCCCAGCAAGACAGAATACACCTCAGCAAGGAGGTAACAACCATGGACAATCTCATGCCTAGTACAGAAAGGTGAACCACCTAGATGTCGACACAATTCAGGAGACCCCAGGAGTGGCATTAGGTACGTTCTCAATCAAATCTCATTCTACAAATGTGTTATTTTATACTAGAGCAACACATTCTTTTGTGACTGTATCATGGGTAGAAACACACAACATACTAGTAGCACCAATGTATCCACCTATGAGGGTTAGTTCAATTGGTGGGAGGACCCAAACAGATAGATTTTTCCCTAGTGCAAAAGTCCAAATAAGGGGGATAGAGTTCCCCGCTGATCTGATAGTAATGGGTACCCGGGATGTAACCATAGATGTCATCCTGGGGATGAATTGGCTAACCAAATATCAAGCAAGCCTTAGCTGTGACGAGAGGACTGTGAGATTAGTGTCCTTGTCAGGAGAAGAAGTGTCAGTGGAGTTGATCTTGTTGGGACCAAAGAAAGTAAGCTATCACCAGATCATTGCCCATATTGAGAAAATTAATCCACCAGAAGCCATCAAAGTAGTATCAGAATTCCTGGATGTGTTTCCCGAGGATTTACCAGGCATGCCTGTAAAGCCCTAAAATTTGTATAAGGTAAAAATAATAAAATAAATAAATACATGGATTTACATAAAAGTTTTTTGGGAAATTATTTGATTTCCTTTTCTTTACGCATACTCACTTAAGGGAAGTAAAGTAGTCAAAAAGCAAATAAATAATAAAATGGTGTTAAAATGGGGTATTCCTCTGAATAACTATATAATAAATATGTTTTCAGTACAAGAACAAGTGAAAATATCACAAGATAAATGAAGTTATTCCTTTTTGACCTATACATTGGAGGGTACTCTCTAAAGAAATCATGTCTTTATAGAAAAATTATTTCTCTAAAATAAACTATTTTGGTGTGAGCTACATAGCTAGAAGTATTTGCAAAAATAGAATGATAAATAAATATGTATATAAAAATATATAGTCTTGCATGGATTATGGAGTTTTATGTTGGGCATATTATTTGAAAAACTTGAACTCCAATTTGAATTTAAGGAAGAAATAGGAAATGGCAAAGAAAAACAGAAAATGATAAAAGAAAAAGGATTGTAACACGGATGGGCTCAATTACCTCATTTCGGCCCATTTCTCGGCCCGCTCATCCCCCACCTCGCCAGCCCGTCGTTGCCCTGGCACTAATGATTGGGCCCCATGGGCAGGCACATGCCCTCGCGCGTAGGTTACAGCTCGTGGACGCTGCATGGTGGGCCCCCCTGCTCAGCGCCATCTCCCTCCTACGTACTGCCGAAATCCCCTCCGCGGAAATCACGCAACCACTCCAGCTGGGTGGCCGCCATGGCCGTCGCCGGAGATCTCGGAGTCTTCCTTCACCCGTGGCCATATAAATTGGAGTTTCCCCTCATCCAATCGGGCAACCCAACGGGCATCGAGCACTGCGAGCATACATATGAGTCGAGAGGAGCGCAGAGAGAGAGGGAGAGAGAAGTCGGCCACGCGGGCATCCTGCATGTATCTCCCCAGTTCCCACCGCGCTGGGAGTACGATCTGGGTGAGAATCCATGGCACACCAACAATGAACATGCCCTCACCGAGGGGATCTGGTGGCGAGGCCGTGTGAAATTGCTTGCCGGATTCACCGAGCTACCGTCATGCCGCATCTCGTCGTGGTTAGGCACCTGCACGGCTCCAAATCATTGGTAAGACACCTTAAGATTGTTCGCCTAGGCCTCAGCGTGATGTAGCAGTAGGCCTCGGGGCGTAGAGTGCACCCTGGCGTGGTAACGCATTGCGTCGGTGAGATCACCGCCGTGGCGCTGTGAAACACCGTAGTCAGCCCGGTCGGGGTATCCATCACCGGCTGGTGGTCTTCCTGGGAGGTCGCGCAGTCATACTCATGGTTTTATGGTGATGGGATCGAGCTTTGGGCAGGAGGGGGTTCGGTTCTGCGCTGCTCCGGTGGCCTCACCGGCGCTTGAGCTTGGCGCCGTCGTGGCCGAGTACTTGGGGAAGAAGATGGTCCCCTGGAACGTTGGATCGGACGATAGCGGTCTAGATTAGGAACACGAATGCTTCTTTGCATCATATAATCCTGGCCGCTAGATTTTGATCAACGGCTCAGGATGCGAACTGCTTCGGGCCCTTGATCTCTGATCAAACGGTCCATCACGTATCAAGTAATGTGGCTGCAGCAACCTTGCAAAAGAGCCCCTGCGCTTTTTCGTATTTAACCCTCCGTCCAGCGCAAGGTGTTATGAGTCTGGGTAAGTTTTATAATTTGGCCCCCATGTTTCTCTGTATTGTGCGTGCAGTCAGGGAAAATAAGTAAATAAATACAGAAAATAGATATTTAGTATAAAAACAATTCCAAAACCTAGTTTAGTTCATATAAAATTTATTTTAACTCCTATTTAGCCCATTCCAGTTCCTGTAATTTTGTAATAATATTGTTCATCACATAGTGTCTTTGGTTTGACATGAAAACTGTATGAAAATTAATCTTGTATTGAATACATAAAACCTTTGAAAATTCATAACTATCTCATAACTATCTCATTTTAACTCCGATTTAACTCGTTCCAGTGGCGTTAGCTTCATAATAAAATTTATCCACACTTTGGTAACCTTATGAGACATGTTGTAAATAATTAATTTGTTTACCCTATAATAATTGGAGTAATCTAGGTTTATTGGATTAGCTTTTCTAATGTTAATATAGCATTCTGATCTTATGATTATAATTTGACTAGATGATCTTTAATCAAATAATGACTTAGATTAAAGTTGAGATAATTATTTATAGAATAATCTCTCATATGATTTACACTAATCAATTTATAATATAGTTTAATATTTAAATCACATAGATCGTCCATAACACCTTCACCGTAACTTCGATCTTAGTAGTACTCGAACCCACGATGTTGGGGGTATGCTTCGTAGCCAAAGATCCTAAAGAAAGGGGACACCTTCGGCAGATCCTCTCAGAAGCAGCGCCGAAGCTATCACCTACAAAGCTTCGGCACAGTGACAGATCTCAAGACGAAGGGGTGAACCGACTTAAAGATGAAATGACTTAAAAACTCATGATGTTTTGTGTCATTATTGTAGTCGATTGTAAAGGGCATAAGTGTAATTTTACACAGGCTGCGCCTTGTGCCTATAAATAGATGAACAGTACCCATGTACTATTCACGCAATCTTGTAATCGCTGACACAATACGCTAGAATTATTGTTTTCTGCCAAGGCGAAGGTATAAATGAACCTAAATATTATGTTTAATATTTAGGTTTGTATAATTAAATATGTGAATAATATTATCTGTTTTTGGTATATCTTTTTCTAATGTTTTAAATTTCATATTTCATTATCTTATAAGTCTAATCACGAAGATGTAACCTTCGTGATATTTTGCTCATGGCCTTCGTCCGAAGTTCATTAAATCCTTGGGGAGATAATGCTTCAGCGGACGAAGGACATTAATATTTAACATTTTGTGTTGCCTTGTTATTAATTCATAGCATTTTAGAACAAGTCCCCAACATTGGCGCCCACCTCCGGTGAACTCACTTCCACTTTTTGAGCTGATGGCTTCATTCAACAACCAAGCTGGAGCTGCTTTGGCTACAAAGCTGGTACTCCCGATAACAGGCGGTTCATGCTCAGAGCCGGCCAACAAGAAGCAAAAGAAGGAGGCACAGAGAAGGGTACAACATGTCGGGGTGCAGGGACCCTTCATCAAGTCAAGATGGTCACACATCCCAATTACCTTCTCCCAAGAAGACCTTCAGCTCAAGGATTACCCTCACAATGATGCTATGGTTATTTCTTGTGTTATCAAAGGATTTCTGGTCCACAATGTTTTGGTTGATACAGGCAGTGCAGCAGACATTATATTTGCTAAGGCCTTCAGACAGATGCAAGAGCCAGAGGATAAGATTCATGATGCTATACACCCTCTTTGTGGCTTCGGAGGAAGGCAGATTGTAGCGCTCGGCAAGATGACGATGCCAGTGACCTTCGGATTTGTCAACAATACAAGGACTGAGCAAGTTGTGTTTGACATTGTCGACATGGAGTACCCCTACAATGCAATCATTGGTCGGGGGAAACTCAATGCTTTTGAAGCAATTCTTCATCCAGCATATCTTTGCATGAAGATACCTTCGGATCAAGGGCCTATTGCTATTCATGGAAGTCAGGAAGCTGCCAGAAAGGTTGAAGGAAACTGGACAGATTCAAAAGCAATCCATAATATAGATGGAACCGAAGCTTGTGAGTAGTACAAGTACAGAAGGGAGAAGGCTGCTTCGGCCGATCAGCCGAAGCCCATGATCTTATGTGAAGATATAGCAGAGCAGAAGGTGTTGCTGGGATCTCAATTGTATGAGGAACAAGAGAAAAATCTAACAAGGTTTCTATTCAACAACAAAGATGCCTTCGCATGGTCCGCCATCGATCTTTGTGGTGTCAACAGGGATGTCATTGAACACTCGCTCAACGTCGACCCATCCTTCAGACCCAGAAAGCTGAGGCTTCGGAAAATGTCTGATGACAAAGCCGAAGGTGCTCGGAATGAAGTGAAAAGACTTCTTAGCGCTGGAGTCATCAGAGAAGTAAAATACCCAGAATGGCTAGCTAACACTGTTATGGTGAAGAAGGCCAATGGTAAATGGAGAATGTGCATTGATTTTACTGATCTCAACAAGGCTTGTCCGAAGGATGAGTTTCCATTACCAAGAATAGATTCTCTAGTAGATGCAGCAGCTTCGTCAGAGCTCATGAGTCTACTAGATTGTTATTCAGGCTACCATCAAATCTGGATGAAGAAGGAAGATGAGCCAAAAACCAGCTTCAAAACCCCTAGTGGTACATATTGTTATCTTCGGATGCCTGAGGGGCTCAAGAATGCTGGAGGAAGCTTCAGTAGAATGACAGCGAAAGTATTTCATTCTCAGATAGGCAGAAATGTGCTAACATATGTTGAAGATATCATAGTAAAAAGCACGAAGCAAGAAAATCACATTGGTGATCTGCAGGAAACATTTGCTAACTTTAGGCAAGCTGGCCTGAAGTTGAATCCGGAAAAATGTGTCTTCGGAGTAAAGAAGGGAAAATTCCTTGGATGTTTAGTTTCAACAAAAGGGATCGAAGCTAATCCAAATAAAATTTAAGCTATTCTTCGGATGGAGCCGCCAAGCACAAAGAAGGGAGCTCAACGACTGACAAGAAGACTGGCATATTTGAATCGATTCATATCTAGATCAGTAGAGAGAAATTTACCATTCTTTGAAGTGCTGAAGTCAGCTGAAGTCTTTCAATGGGGATTAACTCAGCAGAAAGCCTTCGAAGAGCTGAAGCAATACTTGATAGACCTAACGACGCTAACTTCACCTGCGCCAGGGGCTCCTCTGCTGTTGTATGTGGCAGCTTCACACTCTGCAGTGAGTGCGACACTTGTCCTGGAGAAGCTTGAAGGACAAACTAAAAAGCAAGCCCCAGTATTCTTTGTCTCCGAAGTCCTCAGTTTATCAAAGAAAAACTATACAAAATTGGAGAAGGTGCTATATGCTGTCTTAATGGCCTCCAGGAAGCTTCGACATTACTTTCAAGCATTCCATATAATTGTTCCTTCATCACAGCCTTTGAAGGATATTATGAGGAATAGAGAAGCTACTGGAAGGATTGGAAAGTGGGCTGCGGAACTCAACGAATTCAGCATTGATTATGTGCATAGATCCCCGATTCAGTCCCAGGCATTAGCAGACTTCATCGCTGACTGGACACCAGGGGCTCAGGAAGAAGAAGCAAGTAAAGATGCCGAAGCTTGGACAGTGTTCTGCGATGGTTCCTGGGGAACCTTCGGGGCAGGTGCAGCTGCTGTTTTAGTTGCACCTTCCAAAGTCAGAACATGCTATGCAGTGAAACTTGATTTCAGCTGCACAAATAATATTGCTGAATACGAAGCTTTGCTTTTGGGGCTTCGGAAGATAAAAGCAATGGGGATAAGAAGGGCGGTTCTCAAAACCGATTCCCAAGTTATTTCTGGTCATGTGGACAAGAGTTGTAAAGCAAGAGACCCGAAGCTTGAGAAATACTTGGATACAGTTCGAAGGCTTGAAGCTTCTTTCGAAGGGTTTTCTGTCAAGAATATTCCATGAGGAGAAAATGAGAACGCTGATCTTCTAGCCAAGTTAGCGGCACAGGGGCTGCCTTTACCTTCGGAAGTATTCTTTGAGACAATAAAAGCACCTTTGGTGGAACTACTTGAAATAGCAGTGCTCAATATATCTCCTGTTCATAGTGAAGATTGGAGAACCGAGATTATATCTTTTCTCCAGGGCAACTGCCTTTTAGACGACGAAGCTTATAACAAGAGAATAGAGGCAAGAGCCCGACCATATGTAATAATAGAAGTGGAGCTATACAAACATGGAGTCTACTCTGCATTGCTCAAATGTTTATCCAGAGCTGAAGGTATAGAGTTGATGAAGGAAATACACGCAGGCCTGTGTGGATCTCACATCGGATCTAGGCCCTTGCTGGGAAAAGTTTTTCATCAAGGATTTTATTGGCCGAAGGCAGCTTCGGATGCAGGAGAATTAGTCCAAAAATGTGAAGGCTGTCAAAAATGTGCAAGAGATCAAAAACAGCCTTTATCTCTGACTCAGTTAATACAACCCACTTGGCCGTTGCAAAGGTGGGGCCTTGATTTGCTAGGCCCACTTCCACCAGCCTAAGGAAATATAAAATATGTTGTGGTGGCGGTAGAATATTTTTCCAAGTGGATTGAGGCGAAGCCTTTAGCCACAATAACTTCGGTCACTGTTCAGAAATTTTTCTGGCAAAACATTGTTTGTCGCTTCGGAGTGCCGAAGGCAATTACTGTGGACAACGGAACACAGTTTGATGCCGAAGCTTTCAAAGAGTTCTGTGAACAAATTGGCACGAAGATCCATTTTGCATCGATTAGACATCCGGAGTCAAATGGAGTTGTCGAAAGAGCTAATGGCATTATAATGACGGGAATAATGAAGTTAATCTTCAATCAGCCCAGGGGAAAGTGGCCAGATGAATTAATCAAAGTGTTGTAGAGCCACAACACAACAATATCAAGGTCAACAGGCTTTACACCTTTCAAATTGCTATTTGGTGACAAAGCAATAACCCCAGAAGAAGCTAAAGCCGGATCAATAAGAACAATGGCTTCGACAGAGGACGAAGCTGATTATCCTGTGGCAAAAGATGCTATAGAAGGGATCAGGCTTCAGGCTGTGGAGAATATCAATAAATATCAAGCCGAAACAATAAAATGGCGTGACAGAAAAGTTCGGTTAAAAAATATCAAGCCAGGGCACTTGGTACTTCGGAGAGTTGCAACCCAGATACAGTAGGCAAGTTACAGTTGAAGTGGGAAGGACCTTTTCTGGTAGTATCTTCGTTAAGACCCGGTTCTTACAGATTGGAGGATATGGACGGCAACGACATTCCTAGATCTTGGAATGCGAATGAGCTTCGGCGATATTATGTATAGCTTCATGTAATCTTTTTATTTTTTGTATTTTTTCTCTATGGCACCCTTTTCCTTTCTAAAGGGGGAGAAAGGTTTTTAATGGGGCCATAGCATGTAATTTCTCTTTCTCTTACTTCAGCTCTACAAGAGCAGTATCGCCAAAAATGTAAATGTAAAAGCTGAGCATGCACCATCGAGTGCAAAAAGAAAAGAAAAAATAGGGAGAAGCTCAAAAGACGTCCCTAAGGGGATGCAAAGCACGACGAAGCTACAAAAAGCCATTCCTAAGGGAGCACAGCGTAAGTTTTCTGCTCAAAAGTCGTTCCTAAGGGAATGCAGAGCTTACAACGAAAAGTCAACGCTGATTTCGCCGAAATATAAGGCGAAGCGCAAAAAGTCAACACGATACCGCCGAAAAAGAAGGCGAAGAAGTTCAAAAGACGTTCCTAAGGGAATGCAGAACTTACAGGGAAAAGTCAGCGCTGATACACCGAAAAATAAGCGGTGAAGCCAAAAAATAAATGGCAAAGAGACTTTGATTATTCCTAAGGGAATGAAGGCTTTGGTTGTGGCTTCGTATGCGTGTGTTTGGACATTCATTTGCACGGTACATTACATCATACATTTGCATTCATAAACATTCATTTAGACATACATAGGATCATCATCATCATAACACAGACAGTTGCTTTGGCTCTAAAGACAAGGCTTCGACAAAAAGAAAAAGAAGCAGTTTTATGCATCGCTGTGTACGAAAAGAAGGGAAGGTGTTTTTCGCCTTCAGCTAAAAATGCTAATTTCGTTCACACCAAAGCACTTTATACATTGATGGAAAGGTAAGAATGTATTACAAGGTATGGACAAAGTCCACAAAGCCAAATTTAATTACATTATTCTTTACACAAGTTATTACAAGAGTTTTTAGAGCTTTTTCTACAGACATCTATTCAAGCTTCATCTATTCAAGCTTCGTCATCCGTTAAGCTTCGGCTTCGTCTTCTTACTCCTCAGCTTCGGCCTCGGCTTCGTCATCCTGTATGTATTAAAGTATTGTAAGCAAAATTCAAGCTTGAAGGAAGAGGTAGGCACAAGGTATGATTTCGTTACCGGCTTAAGATGACTCCGAGCTTCATCACCAGCTTTGCTTCGGCCACCCTTTGTCCATACCAGTTTTATAAATCTATTTGCTATGCTTCGGGCAAGGTTGGGAATGTTGTCTAGATCTGCTGATGATAAGCTGAAATTGGGTCTATTGATAACCTTTCCGTGTTCGCAGCCAGACTTCAGGAAGGCAACAGTTGTGCCCCGAGAAGCTACCAGGGCACAAAAGTCACCATGTCCAGCAATAACTTCATCAAGGTCAGCAATTTCACCTTCGATATGTTCGAAGGCCCCCGGCAGGTCTTCAGCCGAAGGATTAAATTTTTCGCTGCTGGCTCCAACCGAATAGAAAACCTGCTTCAGCCATTGAACACATCGATTACTGAACTCCAGACATTTATTTTGAAGGCTTGTCAATGATTTTTTCAAATCTGAACTTTTCTGGACCTCGGCCTCAAATTTTGCATTAAGCTTCTGCTTTTCTTGTTCGAAGCTTTCTGACTGGGAGAGAAGCTTTGTATTTAATTCTGTTATTTTAGCTTCAGCTTCTGCCAATAAGCCTTCGGTTGTCTGAAGCTCGAAGTCTTTCTTTTCAAGAGCAGCTGATTGGTCTTTTATTTTGCTTTCTAAATTCTCAATTATAACCTCGTGTTCCTTATCTTCCAAATCTTGTTGCATTCTCAAAGCTTTGCTCAGTAGCATACTCTTCACATAAACAACCTTCGTTAGGAAACATCTTCGTTATTAAAAACAATAAAAGTTAGAAAAAAAGTTGTTTACCTTGAAATTGGAATAGAATAAACTACCGACGATGTGCTGTCGTCGGTAGTGGCTAATATCTGTTTCGAGCTTCGGGAAACCAATACTCTTTGATAGAGTACCGATAACCTTCGCTCCAGTCTGATCCCGGACATAACCCAACTTTTCATCATCGATGCCACCGAAGAGAAGTGCTCCCGACCGATATCCGCAAGATATAGCATATTCTTTCAGCTCTTCTTTTTCAGCCTTTGTCAGCTCTTGACCAACTAAATTTTTAAAGTTAAAAATTTCATCCTCCGAAGTGTCTTCGGCTATTTCTTTATCCTTCTCTGGCTCTAGGGCCATAGTCTCTTCGGTGGCTGCGGCAGCTTCTTCTGCGGCCATGTTTAGCAGTATCTTATCAATATCAGCAATTGTGCTTTCTAAATGAATATCTTCGGCAGTTGTGGCCTCCGAAGGTGCAGCTTCGGTAGCTGTTGTGCTCTCAACAGCTGGGGCCTTCGGAGCTGAAGCTTGTGGTGGTGTTCCTTCGATGGCTTCTATCACTGTAATGATTCTTTGCTTTTTTGGCCTAGCTGCTATCTTCGTTTTTGCGGGCTCCTTTTCCTTCTGAAAAAGCTTCGTCAGATGTGGCCCCAGTGGACTTAGCTTGACAGGCAAAGATTCAGTCATTACCTTTAGAATTTCCTCCACATAGGTGGCAGAGGTTGTTGCAGCAGTTTCTTCTTCTTCAACAATTGCCTTCTGCTTTGGAGCTGTAACTTTCCTCTTCTTCGAAGCATCTGTTTTTGGCTCAGGCTTCAGCTTTTTCTTTTTTAATTGTTCTTCATCGTCTTTATTCAGAGCACTAGCCACTCTCTTTCTCTTTTGCCCTTCGGCATCCTTGTCTAACCACTCATAGTCGGGATACTCGAAGTCCAGAGCATCCATTACTCGATTTAACCTTCGCTTCGGACGGGTACTGAAGGCTGCAGTCATCAATTGATCTTCTTTTTAAGAGTAATTGTCGAGTATTTCATTGCACATTACTTCGATCGTGTCCAGCCACTCTTGGCAAGGCACTTTGAAATGTTTCTTGAATTTATAATGGTAAGGCAACTGAATAAATTCCCCCTTCTTCTTTTCCCCCTTCAGCTTCGGCATGTCCCATTCCTTCAAAGTTGGGAACACTCTGAAGGCCAAAAATTCTTGCACTAAGTCCCTAGTGCCAATATGATCTGTGATAACTCAAAATTCAGCCAGGGCGATTTGGCTCGGACTCCCTGGTGTCATGTCGCACCGGGGTTTGGTCTCTCCGAACATCAATTCTAACGGACTCTGGACTAGCTTCTCCTTCTCTTCATCAACTTTGACATAGAACCACTCAGACTTCCAGCCAGCTGGCCACTTGCTTCGGTAGCTAATCACTGGAAATTTTGTATTCTTGCGATAGGCAAAGTTGTAGCAGCCAAAATTTTCATGTAGCCCATCTCCTCTAGCTTTCGTCTGATAATGGAGCTTGTGCACTCGGCAGAAGCCTTCGCCAAATGGCTCCACCCCTTCGGAGAGCCCAGATATAAACACTAAGCCTAACGATAGCGTTAGGAGTTAGCTGATGAAGGTAGATCCCAAACTTTTTCAATACATCGGCAATCATCTTGTTCAAAGGAAATCTTAAACCAGCTTTAATGAAACTTTTGAAGACCACTACTTCATCCTTTCTTGGCTTCGGAGTAGTCTCTTCCCCGCCAAAACAAACCAGCTCTTTCTTCGCTTCATTAAAATAGCCCAAATTCAACATCTTAGGCAAATCATCTTCGGAGATGGTGGATTTCCCAAAATCTAGGTGGCTGGGTTTACTTGGCACCACGTTGTAATCATCTTCAGACTCAGTCTCTTCAACATCAGCCTGTTCTGCTTCAGCGGCAGGTGCATCCTCTGATGCTACCAGCCCTGAGCACTTCATCACTTCGGAGATTGGGGCAGTTTCAGCACCTTCGGCTTCCTCTCCGTCGTGTGTAACCCTAGCTGTAGAACGCACTTTGGCCATCTGATGATTGAATTTCTTGTTTTTTGAATGAAGTTGAAAATTTTTCTTTACTTTGCCGAAGCTCTTTCTTGTTACGAAGCTTGAGCAAAGTAAATAGCTTCGGTTGAGAATGCAGCAAACAAGCTTCGACTTTGGTCAATATTTTGGCAGAAAACAGTGCAATAGCAATGAATGCTGTGGTAACTTCACACCTAACCGTTTGTTTATATAGTGCCGCAGGTGGGAAGGTGAATCGTCAAGGTCTTCCGCACCAGACAAACAGCCACCCGCACTCACTGAACGGTGGGCCACAGGGTCCGAGAAGGTGAATCGCCAGAGCGCGCATAACTGCTGCAAGATAGGGCCACCTCGCGCGTGGATTATTTTAATCGTTTCTCGCCAACGAGCTCAGGGAAGGTGTTTTTCGGATCTTCGGCATCCCGAAGCCTAGAAGACTTTTCACGGATCAAGCTCGTTACGAAAAACAATCTAGCACCACGAAGGGGCTACTGTTGGGGTATGCTTCGTACCCGAAGATCCTAAAGAAAGAGGACACCTTCGGCAGATCCTCTCAGAAGCAGCACCGAAGCTATCACCTATAAAGCTTCGGCACAGAGACAGATCTCAAGACGAAGGGGTGAACCGACTTAAAGATGAAATGACTTAAAAACTCATGATGTTTTGTGTCATTATTGTAGTCGATTGTAAAGGGCATAAGTGTAATTTTACACAGGCTGCGCCCTGTGCCTATAAATAGGTCAACAGTACCCCTGTACTGTTCACGCAATCTTGTAATCGCTGACACAATACGCTAGAATTATTGTTTTCTGCCAAGGCGAAGGTATAAATGAACCTAAATATTATGTTTAATATTTAGGTTTGTATAATTAATTATGTGATTAATATTATCTATTTTTGGTATATCTTTTTCTAATGTTTTATATTTCATATTTCATTATCTTATAAGTCTAATCATGAAGATGTAACCTTTGTAATATTTTGCTCATGGCCTTCATCCGAAGTTCATTAAATTCTTGGGGAGATAATGCTTCAGCGGACTAAGGACATTAATATTTAATTTTTTGTGTTGCCTTGTTATTAATGCATAGCATTTGAGAACAAGTCCCCAACACACGATCTCGTTAAACTGCGTAGATTATTATTACGCAGTTTATTCTTATGTTTGGTGTGATGTTAATTTTTTCTATACCCTATTTGTCTATATTGCTACGACTAGCACGAGGTTACGAGTCATCTGAAGAGCAAGTTGGTACCTGGAAAATCTCAAGTCCCAGGCAAGTTGTGCCCTTGATCACTTTCTTTTTACCCAGTCATGTTCTGATTAATTATATTGATCTGCATAGGCTAATTTTGATGGGACCCAGTAGGTTACCCTAGTTTGACTATCTTTATACCTTGTTTACCACTGAATTTTTGGGTAGTACCTGCTATTGCTTTATGTGGTTTTGGGTATAGAGATACACACTATTCATGATTATACTTTTATTATCATTTGTTATTTACTGTTCATGATAAGATCATTATGTTAATTGGAACATGGAGAACCACCCAGGAAAACAGTGCTGCCACAAGGGTGGTATGGGACACCCTTGGTTGACTAATTAGGAAAGCTAGTGGAGGACTACCTTACCCGAAAGGGGCAAGGGCAGTAGTGTGGCAGAACCGCCCAAATTATTCCAGTTTAAGAGCCCAAGTCATGCCTCAGAGGATGCAACACACTTAAATTGTAATAACCTGTCAGTCCCTCAGATCTAGGCTGATAAAGCCACTTATCTAGGATCAAATACCACTACCTCACTCGACGGTGAGTCACAGGGGAAATACAATAAAACAGGAAACCTCAAATTAAAGTACTGGAGTTATTACTTAAATTGGAGTTTTTCAAGTAAACTGAAATAAGTTCATAAGATAAATTGCAGCGGATAATCGATATCGTCGAAAGATGAGGATTTGGGCAAGGCCTAGCCCACTACTCCTCCTGCTCCTCTCCTGCTGGAGCAGCATCCCACTCGACCGTCCAACCCGGTGGCAGGGTGGTAGGCCAAGTCACACCATCAACCATATCCTGAAGCGTACCTGCAAAAATTATGTCACAAGCAAGGCTAAGTATACTACTTGTCGGTGGGAAAATCCTCCGGCCGAGTGGCGGAATGCACCCGCCCTAAACCTAAGATGAGGAAGAGGCCTAAGCGCTCGCCTGATTGGTGAATTCTGGATGAACACAAGAACACTCGAGGGTTTATAGTGGTTCAGGCCGCTGGAGCGTAATACCCTACATCCACTGTCTGTAAGTTGTATTGACCGTGTCCCTTGTAACGCTGTGTCCCCTCCCTTTTATAGTTTAAGGAAGGTACATACAAGGATGCTGAGCTCCGACATGCGGGCCCAGTAGCATAATGGAAGGAATACATTATGTGAATAATTAATGCTGACAACACACATGAGTAGAGACGTATAGACAGAGCCATTCAGATTCCCTCCGCCTTAGTAACGCATGAGTAATCAGCGGGAGTCATGATGACTGCACTCCATGCAACATTGATAGACATTGACCCTTTTCTTGAAAACGCACGAGTAATGGTGAGTCATTGTCCTTGCTATGGTAATGTGTGAGTAATAGCACGGCCCACGCAGCGTGGACTGGGCACGCTGCCTGTCACTAGAATGGACAGGCGCACGTCTTATCCGTAATGAATGCAAATACGCGCGTAGCCTAGAGACTTCATGCCAGGTTCCGCCTATTGGCTTACGCCGCGCGCAGTACGCCACGTGGCAGCATCGGGTCTCCGCTTGGGCGGGGAGCAGGAGTGTATATGATAAGGTCTGGTTCCACCAGATCAGGTCTGGACACGTGTCGGCACCAGACCCCCACCTGGGTCCTGATTAAGGACTAGGTATGTTCTGTCCTGGAACTCTGGGACCCCACTGTGGGCGGCCCGGACCCCATACAGGGGGGTCCGGATCCCATTCTAGGGGTCCGGTTCGCACACGTGGAGGTCCTGGACCAAACTTGGAGGCCCGGACCATATATACAGGGGTCCGGCACCTTCCCATGTGGGTCCGAACTCACTGGTGATGCCTCAGAGTATGTCACTTTCTCTAGACACGTGGCGGCACTGGACCCGCCCATGTGGTGGGGTCAGGTGCTGTTGCTGGCCCAGAGTAGTCGCCCGAGGCTGGGGCGAGTCTTGGCCTGGTCCCACATACAACTCTTTTACCACGCGACTAAAAATAGCCGCGTGGGTACTACGTTTTTATATAGCAGTAAGGGGTACCTTAGTTTTAGGGTACCGACAGTGGCCCCCGGCCCACCTCAGGGGAGGATGCGAGCCTGCATGTGGGGCCAAAGCTTGTACTTTGCCTCAACATGGCCTAATCGATGATTGGCGTGCTGTTTTGGCACGTCTGTTGACGCGCCCACTGTCAATCCACCTTCGGTCACGTCAACTGCCATATCTGTCCCCGTGGCTGACTGACCCATGGCTCCCCACGCCTGGTGGTTTCGTCAGGCCACGTGTGGGGCACCTCGTTGCCACTGCATTGGTTTTAAAAAATAACCTTTTGTCTTCTGCAGTGGCCCCAAGGAGGCGCGCTATCACGTGGGCAGTTCACACCCCGCTCTTTCTGCACCCGAAATCCGGCACACAAACTGTATGACTTGTGGACCCGGGCCCCCGTGTCACAAACTGGGCTGCCTGGGTCCTAGGTGCTCGTCGAACGGGATTTCTTGCGGCGTTTCAGGGGCGCGCGGGAGAGTTTCCCCAAAAAAGGATTCAGGTTTCCATGAAAAGGATTCACCCCGCGTGCAACATTTACCTTTTAACGTTCTCTCCCAATAGGCTGCGCCCCTTTGCCTTCGTTCTACTCTGTTCCACGCCCGCGCCGCCGCACACGCCATGGCTTCGCTCGGTCATCCTGATCGCTTTCAGGCTGAGGAAGAGCTCAATCTGGTGCGTGGCCTGCTTGGGTGGAGCGCGCCAGGGCTCACCGGAAGAATCCGTGCTGGTGTTGTCCCCCTTTGCGATCTCGCCGCCGCGGAGTTTGTGTTGTTCACCTCATACATTTCTTGCGGGTTGGCACTGCCGATTTTGCCCTTCTTCCTGCTACTGCTAGAGGAGTTTGGGCTCCAGCTTCAACACCTCATGCCCCACTCCATCCTCCAGGCAGTGATCTTCGTCCACCTCTGCGAGATGTTTGTAGGTGTGCCCCCCTGCACTTCCCTCTTCCGCTATTTTTTCGTGCTGGTCAGGTCCGGGAAGACTAGGGACCACATCGGTGCCTACTACTTTCAAACGAGGCCAGATCTGGCCATAGTCTACATCCCCACCTTTGGTGGTGCGAGGTGGGAAAACTGGCGCAGCGACTGGGTGATTGCTAGCACCGAGGCTAACGACCGCCTCATTCTGCCGAGCAATGGGCCAGCACTCGACCACAAGCAATGCAGGACCAAGCCATCCCTCTCGCCAGAGTTCCTGCCCGTTTTGGATAGGATCAAGGTCTTGGCCATGGGCGGCCTGACATCAATGCACGTGGTCGGCAATCTCCTGAAGCGTCGGATCGCGCCGCTGCAGAAGAGGCCACGCCTGTCCTACTGGTTCACCGGCCCGAACGACATCTGTAGGATCCAGTGTGGGCTGGGTACCGATCTATCCTAGGACGAGTTGGAACTCCTGGTGGGAGGGGATTACTGGGGAGACTTTTGTCCCTGAATCTCTGATACTCCCCCAGGACATCACGGCGCTCTGTGATGACCCAGGCCTGAGGACGGCGATCCTGGCCATGCTGCCGACCCTCGATGACAGCGGCGTGGCAGTTCGCCAGACCGGTGGCTGGGACCACCTCCGCGGGATCCGGATTTCTGGTGTACCGGCTGGTGGTCCCCAACCCGTCGGTGTGGCTCCTAGTGCCAATCCCGCCATGGCCCCAGCCCCTTGGACAAGGGCAAAGGGGCTGCAAGCAGTGCCTCCGCCCTAGGTAGCTCCGGGGGATCGGAGGAGATGAGGCGACGCAGGTTGCGTCACGCTGACGGGTCGCTCGTTTCGGAACCCGCCCAGAAGCGCTAGAAGGCTGCAGATGGGACCAAGGAGGCCAGCTCCCTGGCCCACAACACGTAGAGGCACGTCAGTCCCCCAATCCCGCTGCCACCACCACCATCCGGGGGTGATCACCCCCAGGAGCACCAGCAGTAGCAATAGCAACAGCAGCAGGAGGGGCAGCAACGACCTCAATTCGCCTCGCTTCCAGGGTCACTGGAAAGTCCAGGGCCCCAAGTAAGTGTAGTCCCTTTTTCCACGTGCCTAATCATCATACTGACAAGTCTTAACCCATCATCTGTTTGCTAGGGCTTCTTCCTCCGCTGCTCCCAAGGCCATGCCTCCTCTGCCAGATACCAGGCCCACCAACGGGTCTAGCTCTCAACAGCAGGGATCCGCTGAGGGTGGTGTCGGCGACCCACTCCCAGTTGCTGCCAGGACAGCGCCACCGGCCTCCCATGCCCCAGCTGGGGATCCGGTGGCAGTGACGCCAGTGTTAGGCGGCATCGTAGCGGTGGAGAATGTGGCGGAACTGCCCGAATTATTCCGACTCAAGTGCCTAAGTCCTGCCTCGAAGGGTAGACCACACTTAAATGGGAATAACTCGTCAATTCCTCGGATCAAGTCCGACTAGGCCACTGACAGGATCAAGTACCACAGTCTCACTCGATGGTGAGTCACAGAGCAAATACAATAAAGCATAAAACCATGCATGTCGGAGTATTAAATTATTATCATCATCATCGGAGTTTTGCAAAAGTGATCATCAGTGTTTGAAGTGCAGCGGAATAAAACTAACGGTAAATAAACAGAGAGATGGGGAAGCCTGTCCCATCACTCCTCATGCTCCTCCTCAGCCGAGGCAGGGTCCCACTCGACGGTCCAACCTGGTGGCAAGGTGGACGGCCAAGTCACTCCAGCAACCATATCCTCCAAGGAACCTGTAAAAAAAATTATGCCACAAGCAAGGCTGAGTATACTAATACTCAGCTAGACTTACCCGGTGTGAGGAGTCTATACTCCTCTACCTCTAGACATGCAGCTGTTTGGCTGTGGGGTTTGGTTGCCAAAAGCACTAGCTGAGTTTCTAAATCAAGTGTTTATCTTTGTCAAATTTAAGTGTGACTCTCTTAAGGCTAAATGTGTACTATCTACTCATACATGGTAACAAACATCTTAGCAATCAACATCTTGTATTGTCTCATCAAAGTTCCACTTGTTACTCCATGTAGCAGCATGGATCAAGCAGTCTCATTAGCTGCGAGAAGCAGACGATTCGAATCGAGTTTTTTTTAAACCTTGCAAGGTAAACCTAAACACATGACATGTAGGGGCACTCCGTCCCCACACAAATCAACCGTCCCCATCGATTCCCTAGCAACAGATCAGGGCTCACCGCCTTGGCGTACAATGCCTCACTGACCCCGACTGCCGTCGTGCAGTGACCGCACTTGTACCCACCATAACCGGAATGGGAGACCACGTCTCAGGTCGCGTGAGGGGATATGTCTGCGGGCAGGTTCACTCAGGTACTAGGTTTACCGATTTACCATATTTCTCGGTATGTGTTTAGTACGTTCAAACGCTTGACACACGGTACCACACTTTAATCCTTATTCAAATTTTTATCCCGTAGACAACCAATCCCCATGGTTTGTTGTCTACCACTAGTATCATAATATTATGAAGGTGAATACAACCAATTCCTGATCTCGCGCGAGTGCTAGAAAAATCACTCGTCTTCTACCGAGATCCTAGTCAAGCAAAGCAACTACTCGACCTATCATACTAGTATTCATCTCAAAAGGATTTCCTGAGATCATGCAACTAGGGTTTCAAACAATTCCTACACCTAAGTGCACAATCAATCCTACAATCATTAAGTGAAGTAAAATAGCATAAATAACAGGTTATGCATAAAACCTGGGGCTCACCTTCCAAAGCAGTGGCAGGCAGGTCCTCTGGTGCAGGCTCTGGTGCTGGATCTGGGGCTACCTCCTGAGCAGCTCCTTGCTCCGGCACGAGGATGTACTCTCCGTCAGCAAGATTACAGTCTATCGAATGCAATGAACATGTATGTCATGATTTTGTAGGATTTAATAACATTATACTAACAGGAACTAAGTTAAGAAGTAACTTAGGGTTTCTCGGACATGCGGGGTTTTAGTGGTTCATACTTATTACTTTTATATTCCAGTTTTATTTAGGAAAACAAAGAGGATTGGTATTGCACTTGTATATTTCAGGGAACAATTTGCAAGGGTCTTAGGAGGATACAAATTTTCATTGTTCATTTTCCTTTCTTTAGTGTTTAATTATGAATTCTAGTGGGGTTTGAACTACCAAGGTGAATTAACTATTTTCAACAATTCTACAAAAATTACAGTGGCTTGCTCTTGGTCAATATGGCCTGTCTTAAGAATATGGGATTCAAAATAAAAAGGCTATGCTGTATACAAAAATAACAAAAGTGGTGCAAATGAGCCACTTGGCACTACAAGTCTTTTATTAAAGTGGGTCCTGACCTAAGGGTTATTTTTGTTGGCCTCTAATAGTGATAATAAGCTCTTGTACCAAAAATGACAGAGAGCAACACGATGGTTATTTAATGGTGGATTTCTAAAGTTTGGTGCAAAAAGGGTGTTTAGAACTAACTTGTCATTTGAAAAAATATAAAACAACAGATTTCAGATTTTTCTTAAGTTCTTATTATCAAAACATTAGTTATCCCAAGGGTTGGGGTGTTTTCACCATGAGGTTATTTTTGTAGGGTTTTTCTAAATTTTCCTTGTTTTCTTAAAATAAAAGGTATCCTATTTATTTTATACTAAACCAGGGTATGATAGATTTTTCCAGTGAACTATATTGATTAAGTACCCTAACAAAAATAGGGATGCCCTCTGGTTCACTATTTAAATCACATTTTCTATTTTTCTTAACTTTAAGCATAATGCAAAAGAAGGAGTAAAAACTAACTCAATGTAGTGGACAGAGGGGTTTAACATTTTTAAATAGGTCAGTAGGTAGATATAAACTTCTCCAAATTTTTCTAACCCTAGTTAAATAGTACAACCATTTTTCTTGCTATTATTGAGCTTTTGGTCAAAACTATAATTAAATCAGAACCTTATAGTTTTCTTTAGTACCTATGGGGTTTTATATTTTTCTTAAGTAGGTTACATTATTTAGAGTCTGGCAAAATTGGTTTGACCAAATTTGGATAAACCAAACAGAAGTTATGGGTTTTTAAAGTTTCTGTTTGAATTTAAATCAGGTTTTAATAAGGTTTTTCTGAAAAAGCAGTTTGCACCGAGGTCCCTGGGTTAAACTAAATCAACCTTCGCAGTTCTACCCTTGCGCCACTATTCCCCTGAGTCTCTGACATTTCACTTAACCCCCTGACCTTCTCTTCCTCTCACCCGCAGTCCTTCCCCCAATGGAAACAGTACCCGCGGGAAAGAAAAGGGTGGCGTGGCTTACCGGCGGCGAGGGAGGTCCGGCGAAGGGCAGGGTTGGCTTGGGGAGGCTGTGGCGGTCACGTCGAGGTACGGCTTGCCGTCGGTGATGGCCGGAATCGCTCGGTCTACGCGTGCAGGCGGGTGTCCTCGTCGGCGGCGAGTGTACCGGCCAAACTACGACGAGCTGGTCCAATCCAAGGGCACGGTGAGCTTCACGGGGTGGTGTAGAGGCTACCAGTGCATTGAATCGAGAAATGGCGCAGTGATTCACCCGGTCCACGTGCTCCAGCGGGGTGATGAACTCCGGCGATCGTGGACTGGCTTCTCCGGCGAAGCAGACTTCGATTCCTCGCTCGGAGAGCTTCACTGGTGAGTGCACACTCGTTTCCGAGGGTTGGATGGGGCTGTGGAAGGCTGGGCTGGCCGGTCTACGGTGGCAGTGGCTCGGGTGGCCGCGGGCACGTCGCGCACGGGCAAACGGCGGTGGACTGAGCTCCGGTGAGGCTTGAGCGCGTGCGGAGGGGTACGGCCAAGGCTCCTGGGCATTTTATAGGCGTGGGCACGGACCAGGGCGCTGGCTTGGCTCGGGCGCGGCGCGGGGCTCGCGGGGGCGCGCGCGGGCGTGCCCTGGCGCGGCAGAACGCGTCGAACACGTGGCGGTTTGTTTCTTCCATTGTTCAAACGTCGGCAGAGGTCGCAAACGTGCGAATCTTGGCAAAAGTCCGGCGCAGACCTCTTCCTGGCACCTAGGGCTGTCACTCAACTGTGAGATGCCGTGGCAGATATGGCCTAGGGAGGGAGATCTTCGGATGCCAAATCGGGTGTGTCACACTGCTCACTTCGCGACAAAAGCCATGCCATGGCATGTCAAACGTCCGAGTCTTGGGCTCAACTTTTTCCAGTGGGTGCCCTAGGTGGTATGCCACGTTTTTGGTATAGAACACAGGTGGATTTGATGCTAGCTTCGAGGTGAACACAACTGATCTTTAGTGTAGGTATAGTTTTTAACTTAGAGAGAAATAGAGAGCTCTAGCTCTCTCTCCACTTAGTGATTTGATTTGGGGGTTTCTCCAGGGGCCTTTTTGCAATATTTCCTTCCTCTAATTGCTGGTTATAAGGTTACTTAAGGTTGGTTTAAGGATTACTCATGTTTTGCATATTTGCTCATTTTCTTCTCCCTCTTATCCATGGCTTTGGAAAGGAGGGTTCAAGAGGGGCCTAGGGTTCTCCCCTTTCTTATCCAATGTAGCAAGTGCACAAAAGCTTAAATGGTGCCCTTAGGTCCTTAGAATTCTTGGTTAACACATAATCTCCAAGGTTCTTTGTTCCCCTCAAGTTATTTCCACATGTGATCACAATCCTTAGCATTCAGGGTATGTTCTAGTCATGGTAACACCTGAGGTGTTACAGCCCTCCCCCCTTAAAGGAATCTCGTCCCGAGATTTAGGTAGAGTCCTTAGGAGGGTGCCTTGAAGGGGTGTTGTTGTAGGTTTTCTGCCTTTAAGCTCCTTTAGTTAACTGTTCTTCGAAGGTCATCCTCTTTGTAACTTCAGAAGGAAGCCCTTCATAAGTTAAATCCACAACTCAGACTATCCTTGTTATCTAAGTTTTTCTTATATTTGTATTCAAAGGGCAGGTGGGGGTGGGGTTTTGGGGTTACGTACCAGCTTCTTTGGGCAGAAGGTCGGGGAAGCGAGTGCGTAGAAAATACTCGGTCTCCCATGTAGCTTCTTCTGCTGAATGGTGACTCCACTGAACTTTATACATTCTGATCGATCTTGCCCGTGTTGACCTTTCTTTTTGGTCCAAGACCCTGATGGGGTACTCCTGATAAGACAAATCTGGCTCTATCTCAATGTCTGGCTCAGGTAGCACTTCAGTAGGTAAACGGACACACTTTCGCAGCTGCGATACATGGAACACATTGTGAACTGCTGACATGTGAGGTGGCAATTCCAGTTGATAGGCCACGGGTCCACAGGCTTCCTTGATCTTGTAGGGCCCAATGTAGCGAGGAGCTAACTTGCCCTTGATCCCAAATCTCTGAACACCTTTAGTGGGTGATACTTTAAGGTAAACATGGTCTCCTACTTCAAACTGTAGAGGTTTCCGCCTCTTGTCATGACAGCTCTTTTGCCTGGCCTGGGCAGCTTCTAAGTTCTTCCTGATGACTCTGACCTTTTCCTCTGCTTCTATTACTAAATCTGGCCCAAAAGTTTCCCTCTCTCCTGCTTGAGACCAATTCAGCGGGGTTCTGCATCTCCTCCCATACAAGGCTTCAAAAGGTGCCATCTTTAGACTGGACTGATAGCTGTTATTGTAAGAAAACTCTGCCAAGGAAAGACACTTGTCCCAATCCTTCCCATAATGTAGCACACATGCTCTCAACATGTCTTCCAATATCTGATTTACCCTCTCCGTCTGACCATCGGTTTGGGGGTGGTATGCTGAGCTTCGTATGGCATGGGTTCCAAGTGATTCCTGCAACTGCTCCCAAAATCGTGCCACAAATGGTGCTCCTCTGTCTGAGACTATAGTCTTGGGTATTCCATGCAGACGAACTATTTGGTCGATGTAGATCTCTGCATACTTCTCGGTCCTATAGGTGGTGTGCACTGGTAAGAAATGAGCAGTCTTGGTTAGCCTATCCACAATGACCCATATAGAATCATGATGCCTGGAGGTATTGGGTAATCCTACGATAAAATCCATGCAAATGTCTTCCCATTTCCAAGATGGTGTGGGAAGGGGTTGCAAGGGACCTGCTGTCTTCAAGTGACTGGCCTTGACTCTCTGGCAAGTGTCACACTCTGATATGTACTTGGCAATTTCCCTCTTCATCCTGGTCCACCAATACAAGGATCTGAGATCATGGTACATCTTGTTGCTACCAGGGTGCATGGAGAATTTGGAAAGGTGAGCTTCATCTAGTATCTTCTTTTTGAGCTCAGGGTCCTTGGGAACGACCAATCGATCTCCAAACCATAGAATTCCCTTGCTGTCCTGCCGGAAGCACTTGTATTTTTCTGCCTTTTGTTTGACCATTTCCTTGATAATCTGAACACCCTTGTCTTTATTTTGTGCCATGATTATTTGTTCCTGTAAGGTGGGTTCCACCGAGATATAATGTAACTCACCGGAAGGAACAACTTCCAGGTTCAGCTTGCATAACTCATCACACAGGGTGGTAACTCTGGCATCCATGCTCACACAATTGCACTGGGCCTTCCTACTCAAGGCGTCTGCCACAACATTGGCTTTGCCGGGATGGTAGTGCACCTCCAAATCATAGTCCTTGATTAACTCCAACCATCTTCTCTGCCTCATGTTCAGATCTGCCTGAGTGAAAATGTACTTGAGGCTCTTGTGATCAGTGTAAATGTTACAGTGAGCTCCCATCAAGTAGTGTCTCCATATCTTGAGGGCATGAACTACTGCTGCCAACTCCAGATCATGTGTCGGGTAGTTCTGCTCATGGGGTCTGAGAGCTCGAGAAGCATAAGCAATCACCCGACTATCTTGCATTAAGACACATCCCAATCCGGTACTAGAAGCATCACAATAAACTTCAAATGGCTTGGTGTTATCTGGCTGAGCTAGCACTGGGGCTGTGGTCAAATGCTGCCTCAAGGTATGAAAAGCATCCTCGCACTTTTGGCTCCAATCATACTTGACTCCCTTCTTCAATAGTTCAGTCATTGGTTTGGCAATTCTGGAGAAATCTGGAATAAATCGCCGATAATACCCTGCCAATCCCAGAAAACTCCGAATCTGCCTCACAGTAGTCGGGGGTTTCCAATTCATCACCTCTTGCACCTTCTCAGGATCAACTGATATCCCATCCTGAGAAATGGTATGACCCAAGAATCTGATTTCCTTCAGCCAGAATTCGCATTTAGACAATTTACCATACAACTGATGGTCACGCAGTCTCTGAAGTACAGTATGCAAATGCTTGGTGTGCTCGGCTTCATTCTTGGAATAGACCAGAATATCATCAATGAAGACAACCACGAATTTTTCCAACTCTGGCATGAATACTGAGTTCATTAAGTACATGAAATAAGCCGGGGCATTGGTTAGCCCAAAAGACATCACCAAAAACTCATAGAGCCCATATCTGGTAGAGAAGGCCGTCTTGGGAATATCACTGGCTCGAATCTTGATCTGATGGTAGCCCGAGCGAAGATCTATCTTGGAGAAAACCTTGGCTCCCACTAACTGATCAAACAGGACATCAATGCGGGGTAGCGGATATTTATTCTTGATGGTCACCGCATTGAGAGGGCGTAATCAACACACATTCTCAAACTCTCATCCTTCTTTTTCACAAACAAAGCCGGACATCCCCAAGGTGAAGTACTTGGGCGAATGAACCCCTTGTCTAACAGCTCTTGCAGTTGCTTTTTCAGTTCTGCCAATTCCGCGGGAGGCATCCTATAGGGTCTCTTGGAAATGGGAGCAGTCCCGGGTTGCAATTCAATGGCGAACTCGATGTCTCGGTCAGGTGGCATTCCTGGCAATTCGTCGGGAAAGACATCCGGGTAGTCACAGACTACTGGTATCCTCTCAACTGGGGACTCTATCAGGGTGAAGGCACAGGAACGGGTACAACCCTGGTCGGGCAAATATAACGTGGTTTCACCACAAATTGGTGAGTGCACTTCAATGGCCCTAGCTGCAACATCAATCACAGCCTGGTGTTGGGTCAACCAGTCAGTTCCCAATATAATATCCACACTGTCCAAGCCCAAAATAAGGAGGTTTGTTTTAATTATCAGACTACCAAACTTTATTGGCACATTCTTGTTGATTTGGTTAGTGGCAATCCTGCCTCCGGGTGTTGAAATCATAATACCCCCATTGGTGTGATGAAAAGGTAACTGACACTTGGCACTAACTTTGGCACTGATAAAGCTATGAGATGCACCAGAATCAAATAGAATAATAACAGGGAAATTCAAAACTGTAAAGGTACCAGTCATGACGGGTGCTCCCTCTGGAATGTCAGCCATGGTAGTGAAGTTCAGCTTGCCCTGCCTCACTTGCACTTTCTGCCTCTTGCCTTGATTCTGATTCACAGTCTGCCCTTGCCTTTGCTGATTTCTAGGGCAATTCTTGGCATAATGCCCGGTGTTGCCACATGTGAAACACCTGTTGTCATTTGCCTGGCAATACTGCTGTTGCTGGTTGTTCCTCTGAGCTGGAAACTGGGTGCGGTTGGGTGCCTGCGGCTGCTGCTGCTGTGGTCGGATCACCCAACGTCCTTGCTGCTGCTGGGGTCCCCTGCTCTGGGTGTCAGACACAATCCTGAAGCGCTGTGGCTGAGCTGAGGGTCCTGCCACAGGGGTCTTCCTCTTCTTTTCTGCCTGTCGAGCTATAATGCAGTCCTCCTGGGAGATAGCCATGTTGACCAACTCATTGTAGCTATTGGCCCTGACGGTGTCGAGACGGTCACGGAGCTTAGTGCTGAGCCCCCTCCTGAACCTGTCTCGCTTCTTCTCATCCGTATCTGCATGATACCCAGCATACTGGCACAAGTCATTAAAAGCCTAGGCATACTGCAACACTGTCCGATTGCCCTGAGTGAGTTCCAGAAACTCGTTGAGCTTTCGGTCCATGATGCCAGCTGGGATATGGTGTCCTCTGAAAGCTGCCTTGAACTCCCTCCATTCCACCTCTCTACCCTCTGGCTGCATGGCAAGAAAATGGTCCCACCAAGTCCTTGCGGGTCCGCGAAGCTGCTGGGTAGCGAACCTGACCTTGGTGACCTCTGAGCAAGCTCCATGGAGTAGCGGAAATTTGGATTCCACCACCCTCAACCACACATCTGCATCAAGCGGGTCCTCCGCCCTGGTGAACAATGGTGGCTGAGTACTGAGGAACTCCTGGTAGGTAGCGGCCACGGGGTGACGCTGATGGTCTCCACCATAATGCTGAGGTGGTGGCTGACGCTGAGCTAGTTGTCTCAGGATCTCATTTTGCTGGGCCATGAGCTCCTGCAGAGTGGGAGGCGGTGGCGGCGGTGGAGGAATGCGCTCATTCTGACCACGACGCGCTCTCCCAGCCATCTGAAAAACTAGGTATATACTTAACACCATATCTTCAAGTTCAAGATTTAATAGCGGTGAAAAGGGTCAAAAGCAAAATGATAGACTCCAACTTCAACAAAAAGGATTTAAAAGGGCATAAAATTTTCCTTCGAAATTTTTAAACTGATAACCGCATCCATCAAACATGCTCCCAAGAGAGTTTACCCCAATTACATCAATTGTTCCAAAAAAGAGACTCAACTCTACCTAGCCTAGTACCCCAAGGGTGCAAAAGCTAAGCTAGCGGCGAGGAGTCTAACTATCACCAACCTCTAACACCATCCCTGACATCTAGTGAGCGAATGAGGCAACGCTGGACTCGGGGGAAGGTGGTCTCCCTGAGCCAGCGGTGTCTACACTGGAAGCAGGCTCCTCCCCTCCCTCGATGTCAACGTCCTCGTCAGCCTCCTCATCATGGATCTCTTGGTGATGCATATCTAGGTGCTCATTAGCCTCTGCTAGCTGCTGCTGAGTGTTGAGGAGCTGATCCTCGAGAACCTCGATGGTGTTCTCCCTGGTGCCCACAAGTTCCTCCAACTCTTGGACATCAGTGGATAGCTGCTCCACCTGCAAATCTTTTTCCACCAGCTCCTGGGACAAATCCACCACGAGCTCCTCCCTATTGTCCAGGGTGATCTTGGTTGCCTCCAACAATGCCATCAGATGAGACATTGCCTCCCCACGCATCACTTGCAGACGATACAGAGCGTTCATGCACCGTACCGACAAGTGGGCAGTGTGGCCTGGGTAGAGGGCCCAGATGTCCTTGGCATGCTCCACCCGGTCCTTCCACATTGGGTCGTCCTCCCTCTCTGCGGGGAACAAGCCAATGGGGTGGGTGGAAAGCTCCAAGGGGTGAAATCCACAAAAAGTGGTCAACCCGTGTAAAGCAATAGCCTCAATCGTGTCCTCAGCCCGGTATCCATAAGACTCTGAGTCCAGAGAGCGCCAGCCTGGCTGTAGGGGATGAGGCTCTAAGGTCATCCTCACCCTACAACGGGGCACCCGGTGCTTCTCAAACTGCTGCACTGTGTACTGAGGAGGTGTCAAGTATCCGGCCCCCTGAAGTACCTCCCACAGAATGCGGGGAAATCCCTCTCATGCTAACCCGTCAGTGTGGGATAACGCACTCCCGTCATCTGAGGATCCTTGGGAAGTCATCTGTGCACGGTGAAACGTAAGTAAAAGAAAAAGAATTATAAAAAGAACCAGAAAAATAAAACTCAGCCTTTCTCTAGTCAAATAAAAGACACTGTGGACCTAATTGGTTATTATCTTGTTTTTAAGGCTTTGCTCAGTTATCCATTTACTTAATTAAGAATGCATGCATGCTCGCCCTGAACGACCTCACCACAAGATAAAGGATTAGGGAAGAACTCACATCCTGTAAAAATGGCCTATGGGGCCTAATTACTTAGCCACCTAGCTACCCATCTATTTCCTAAGGCTTCACGTCCTAGGTCTATCCTTATCGTTCTACTATCTATCCAACATTGTTTCTATCAAATTTTATTTTTGGGAAAACGATGGTACTTACGATTTATTGATTCCTCTGTGGTGGTACAAGCTCTGATACCAGCTGTGGCGGAACTGCCCGAATTATTCCGACTCAAGTGCCTAAGTCCTGCCTCGAAGGGTAGACCACACTTAAATGGGAATAACTCGTCAATTCCTCGGATCAAGTCTGACTAGGCCACTGACAGGATCAAGTACCACAGTCTCACTCGATGGTGAGTCACAGAGCAAATACAATAAAGCATAAAACCATGCATGTCGGAGTATTAAATTATTACATCATCATCATCGGAGTTTTGCAAAAGTGATCATCAGTGTTCGAAGTGCAGCGGAATAAAACTAACGGTAAATAAACAGAGAGATGGGGAAGCCTGTCCCATCACTCCTCATGCTCCTCCTCAGCCGAGGCAGGGTCCCACTCGACGGTCCAACCTGGTGGCAAGGTGGACGGCCAAGTCACTCCAGCAACCATATCCTCCAAGGAACCTGTAAAAAAAATTATGCCACAAGCAAGGCTGAGTATACTAATACTCAGCTAGACTTACCCGGTGTGAGGAGTCTATACTCCTCTACCTCTAGACATGCAGCTGTTTGGCTGTGGGGTTTGGTTGCCAAAAGCACTAGCTGAGTTTCTAAATCAAGTGTTTATCTTTGTCAAATTTAAGTGTGACTCTCTTAAGGCTAAATGTGTACTATCTACTCATACATGGTAACAAACATCTTAGCAATCAACATCTTGTATTGTCTCATCAAAGTTCCACTTGTTACTCCATGTAGCAGCATGGATCAAGCAGTCTCATTAGTTGCGAGAAGCAGACGATTCGAATCGAGTTTTTTTTAAACCTTGCAAGGTAAACCTAAACACACGACATGTAGGGGCACTCCGTCCCCACACATATCAACCGTCCCCATTGATTCCCTGGCAACAGATCAGGGCTCAACGCCTTGGCGTACAATGCCTCACTGACCCCGACTGCCGACGTGCAGTGACCGCACTTGTACCCACCATAACCGGAATGGGAGACCACGTCTCAGGTCGCGTGAGGGGATATGTCTGCGGGCAGGTTCACTCAGGTACTAGGTTTACCGATTTACCATATTTCTCGGTATGTGTTTAGTACGTTCAAACGCTTGACACACGGTACCACACTTTAATCCTTATTCAAATTTTTATCCCGTAGACAACCAATCCCCATGGATTGTTGTCTACCACTAGTATCATAATATTATGAAGGTGAATACAACCAATTCCTGATCTCGCGCGAGTGCTAGAAAAATCACTCGTCTTCTACCGAGATCCTAGTCAAGCAAAGCAACTACTCGACCTATCATACTAGTATTCATCTCAAAAGGATTTCCTGAGATCATGCAACTAGGGTTTCAAACAATTCCTACACCTAAGTGCACAATCAATCCTACAATCATTAAGTGAAGTAAAATAGCATAAATAACAGGTTATGCATAAAACCGGGGCTCGCCTCCCAAAGCAGTGGCAGGCAGGTCCTCTGGTGCAGGCTCTGGTGCTGGATCTGGGGCTACCTCCTGAGCAGCTCCTTGCTCCGGCACGAGGATGTACTCTCCGTCAGCAAGATTACAGTCTATCGAATGCAATGAACATGTATGTCATGATTTTGTAGGATTTAATAACATTATACTAACAGGAACTAAGTTAAGAAGTAACTTAGGGTTTCTCGGACATGCGGGGTTTTAGTGGTTCATACTTATTACTTTTATATTCTAGTTTTATTTAGGAAAACAAAGAGGATTGGTATTGCACTTGTATATTTCAGGGAACAATTTGCAAGGGTCTTAGGAGGATACAAATTTTCATTGTTCATTTTCCTTTCTTTAGTGTTTAATTATGAATTCTAGTGGGGTTTGAACTACCAAGGTGAATTAACTATTTTCAACAATTCTACAAAAATTACAGTGGCTTGCTCTTGGTCAATATGGCCTGTCTTAAGAATATGGGATTCAAAATAAAAAGGCTATACTGTATACAAAAATAACAAAAGTGGTGCAAATGAGCCACTTGGCACTACAAGTCTTTTATTAAAGTGGGTCCTGACCTAAGGGTTATTTTTGTTGGCCTCTAATAGTGATAATAAGCTCTTGTATCAAAAATGACAGAGAGCAACATGATGGTTATTTAATGGTGGATTTCTAAAGTTTGGTGCAAAAAGGGTGTTTAGAACTAACTTGTCATTTGAAAAAATATCAAACAACAGATTTCAGATTTTTCTTAAGTTCTTATTATCAAAACATTAGTTATCCCAAGGGTTGGGGTGTTTTCACCGTGAGGTTATTTTTGTAGGGTTTTTCTAAGTTTTCCTTGTTTTCTTAAAATAAAAGGTATCCTATTTATTTTATACTAAACCAGGGTATGGTAGATTTTTCCAGTGAACTATATTGATTAAGTACCCTAACAAAAATAGGGATGCCCTCTGGTTCACTATTTAAATCAAATTTTCTATTTTTCTTAACTTTAAGCATAATGCAAAAGAAGGAGTAAAAACTAACTCAATGTAGTGGACAGAGGGGTTTAACATTTTTAAATAGGTCAGTAGGTAGATATAAACTTCTCCAAATTTTTCTAACCCTAGTTAAATAGTACAACCATTTTTCTTGCTATTATTGAGCTTTTGGTCAAAACTATAATTAAATCAGAACCTTATAGTTTTCTTTAGTACCTATGGGGTTTTATATTTTTCTTAAGTAGGTTACATTATTTAGAGTCTGGCAAAATTGGTTTGACCAAATTTGGATAAACCAAACAGAAGTTATGGGTTTTTAAAGTTTCTGTTCGAATTTAAATCAGGTTTTAATAAGTTTTTTCTGAAAAAGCAGTTTGCGCCGAGGTCCCTGGGTTTGGGGAGGCTCTGGCGGTCACGTCGAGGTACGGCTTGCCGGCGGTGATGGCCGGAATCGCTCGGTCTACGCGTGCAGGCGGGTGTCCTCGTCGGTGGCGAGTGTACCAGCCAAACTACGACGAGCTGGTCCAATCCAAGGGCACGGTGAGCTTCACGGGGTGGTGTAGAGGCTACCAGTGCATTGAATCGAGAAATGGCGCAGTGATTTACCCGGTCCACGTGCTCCGGCGGGGTGATGAACTCCGGCGATCGTGGACTGGCTTCTCCGGCGAAGCAGACTTCGATTCCTCGCTCGGAGAGCTTCACTGGTGAGTGCACACTCGTTTCCGAGGGTTGGATGGGGCTGTGGAAGGCTGGGCTGGCCGGTCTACGGCGGCAGTGGCTCGGGTGGCCGCGGGCACGTCGCGCACGGGCAAACGGCGGTGGACTGAGCTCCGGTGAGGCTTGAGCGCGTGCGGAGGGGTACGGCCAAGGCTCCTGGGCGTTTTATAGGCGTGGGCGCGGACCAGGGCGCTGGCTTGGCTCGGGCGCGGCGCGGGGCTCGCGGGGGCGCGCGCGGGCGTGCTCTGGCGCGGCAGAACGCGTCGAACACGTGGCGGTTTGTTTCTTCCATTGTTCAAACGTCGGCAGAGGTCGCAAACGTGCGAATCTTGGCAAAAGTCCGGCGCAGACCTCTTCCTGGCACCTAGGGCTGTCACTCAACTGTGAGACGCCGTGGCAGATATGGCCTAGGGAGGGAGATCTTCGGATGCCAAATCGGGTGTGTCACACTGCTCACTTCGCGACAAAAGCCATGCCATGGCATGTCAAACGTCCGAGTCTTGGGCTCAACTTTTTCCAGTGGGTGCCCTAGGTGGTATGCCACGTTTTTGGTATAGAACACAGGTGGATTTGATGCCAGCTTCGAGGTGAACACAACTGATCTTTAGTGTAGGTATAGTTTTTAAATTAGAGAGAAATAGAGAGCTCTAGCTCTCTCTCCACTTAGTGATTTGATTTGGGGGTTTCTCCAGGGGCCTTTTTGCAATATTTCCTTCCTCTAATTGTTGGTTATAAGGTTACTTAAGGTTGGTTTAAGGATTACTCATGTTTTGCATATTTGCTCATTTTCTTCTCCCTCTTATCCATGGCTTTGGAAAGGAGGGTTCAAGAGGGGCCTAGGGTTCTCCCCTTTCTTATCCAATGTAGCAAGTGCACAAAAGCTTAAATGGTGCCCTTAGGTCCTTAGAATTCTTGGTTAACACATAATCTCCAAGGTTCTTTGTTCCCCTCAAGTTATTTCCACATGTGATCACAATCCTTAGCATTCAGGGTATGTTCTAGTCATGGTAACACCTGAGGTGTTACAGAGAAGGTCCCAGCTGGGGATCTACGCCCACTCCCAACACTGGGGGTGACACAGGGGGCGCGTCCAGCTCCATCCCCCCGCCTGCTCCGGAGGAGATGGAGGTGGTATTTGGGCGGCGACTTCGGTCGGGTGCCGAGCGAGAAGGGGCGCCAGTCCCCCTCCCTCGCATGTTGTCCCACGCCCACCAGGTTCTTAGTGAAACTGAGGCAGCAATTTTGCGGAGTGGGAGGCACTTGAAGCTGAGCACCAGTGCCTCAGTGACTGGTGCACCCAACTGGAGGAGCGCACCAAGACGACGTTCCGACAGTTCACCTTCGATCGGTCCCAACTCGAGCGAGACCACAAGGAGTACAAGAAAGACCTCCAGAGGGTGTGTGCCAGGGAGCTGGAGGCGACCCGGAGGGAGAAGAAAGTGGCCAGGAGGGAGGAAGCCGTGACCCAGAGGGAGGCCTTCACGACGGAGTACCAGACCAAACTGAGTGCTCTGGACAAGACTCTGTAAGCCCAGCGAGCCCAGCAGGTAAAGGCCGTGGAAAGGATGCAGAAATGGCAGCAAGAGCTCGAGGGCAAGGCCAGCGACGTCGCCCTCGCCGAGGAAAACCTTAAGGAGAAGGAGCTGTCCTTGGACAGGCGGGAGACGGATCTCGCCAGGCGCAGATAGGTTTTGATCCAACAGTGATGACCCAAGTACTGTTCACGCTGACTTGTATTCACTCGCACGTCACACTTGGGTTCTCACCTTCTGTCAAGCCGAAGGTATAAATGTAATTCAATATTATTGATATTTGTTCATGATTATATAATGAGAAGATAAAGTCTAATGATGATTATTCATGCTTTATTTATATGTATCATATGATCTCGCTTTTCATTATGTATTGGAATGATGAAGGTACGTCCTTCAGGACCTTCGTCTGAAGATCATTATATCCTAAGGGAGATAATGCTTCGAAGGACGAAGGTCTTTAGCCATTAACATTTGTGTTGCCTTGTTCTTAATTCATAGCATTTTAGAACAAGTCTCCAACATTGGCGCCCACCTCCGGTGAACTCACTTCCACTGTTGAGACGATGGCTTCGTTCAACAATCAAGTTGTAGCACCTTCGGTCACGAAGCTGTTGCTCCCAATCACGGGCGGTTCAATTGTAGAGCCAGCCAACAAAAAGAAGAAGAAGGAAGCGCAGAGAAGAGTGCAGCATGTTGGGGTGCAAGGACCCTTCGTCAGGTCCAAGTGGTCCCACATCCCAATCACCTTCTCCTAGGAGGATCTTCAGCTCAAAGACTGTCCTCACAACGATGCTATGGTTATATCTTGTGTCATCAAGGGATTTCTGGTCCACAATGTCCTCGTTGACATAGGCAGTGCAGCCGACATCATATTTGCAAAAGCTTTTATACAGATGCAAGAACCAGAGGCCAAGATTCATGATGCTACACACCCTCTTTGTGGCTTCGGAGGAAGACAGATTGTGGCACTTGGCAAAATCACAATGTCAGTTACCTTCAGTTATGTCCACAACACAAGAACTGAGCAAGTTGTTTTTGACATTGTCGACATTGGTCGAGGGACACTCAATGCCTTCGAAGCAATACATCACCCAGCATACTTATGCATGAAGATACCTTCGGAACAAGGGCCCATTGCTGTCCATGGAAGTCAAGAAGCTGCTAGAAGAGTTGAAGGGAGTTGGACAGATTCAAAGTCAATCCAAAAAAAGATGGAGCCAAAGCTTGTCAACAATATAAACACAAAAGAGAGAAGGCTGCTTCGGCAGATTAGCCGAAGCCTATGCTCCTATGTGAAGATATAGCAGATCAAAGGGTACTGCTGGGGTCTCAGCTATCTGATGAGCAAGAAAAAACTCTGATAAGGTTTTTGTTCAACAATAAAGATGTCTTCGCTTGGACAACCAATGATCTTTGTGGTGTCAACAGAGATGTCATCGAGCATTCACTTAATGTGGATCCATCTTTCAGGCCAAGGAAGCGAAGACTTCAGAAGATGTCTGATGATAAAGCTGAAGGTGCTTGGAACGAAGTAAAGAGACTTCTCAGTGCTGGTTATCAGAGAAGTAACATATCCAGAATGGCTAGCCAACACTATTATGGTGAAGAAGGCTAATGGCAAATGGAGAATGTGTATTGACTTCACAGATCTCAACAAAGCATGTCCAAAGGACGAGTTCCCATTACCAAGAATAGACTCCCTCGTAGATGCAGCAGCTTCTTCGGAGCTCATGAGTTTATTGGACTGCTACTCAGGCTATCATCAAATTTGGATGACGAAGGAAGATGTCACACCTAGTTTTAGAAGGCAAACCGAATGTGAACCATGTACGTGCCAGGATCAGCAATTCACGTACACAGCAGTTACATAACATGGACATCATCACACAGTGCTCGCATAGTATTAAAAAGGGGGAAAATAATCGATTACATCATATGTCTGAGACATCCACATAGTCCTTACAATGATCAAAGTGCGGAAAAGAAACGTAGATACACGCAGCCTTCACAGGCAGCCGACTAAGGGTTGCCGCTAACCCACACCTAGAACTCATCGTAATCTTGGAACTCCTGGTGGTCTCCTTCCACGGCTTCATCCTCTCCTGAGCAGTGGTTGCAATGCTGACAACCTGGGGATGGGGGGAGGGGTTTGGTGTGTAGAGCAAGGGTGAGTACACATCAACATACTCAACAAGTGTCCTGTTTGGCTGTAGTGGACTAGCTTTATGTGGGGGTAAGTCAAGCAGTTGCTTTTAGTTGGTCAGATTATTATTACTAGTAGAGAAAGCCAAGTTTTAGAATTAACCCACGTTATTAACCCAAACGTACTCCTTTCCAAACGGAAAGAGTACCACTTACCATTACCAGAGTCAATACCAAAAACCATCAATCTCTTTGCCACCTGTAATCCGAACATCTCTGATCAAGTACCACTAATCACTGGAGCTCCCTTGGCCGCTCATAACTGCGAGCATGGCTGATATATCAGTTTTCAAACACTCTGCAGAGGTTGCGCACTTTACCCACAAGCCGTGATTCCCTCTTGCCTCGGGCCAATCAAACCCTTAAACACTACCAAGGTGAATAGGCAGGGTCTCACTACGTAGCCTTTATAAAGATTCCCCAGGGCTATAGCCGCCCGTTAGGTTTCCTAAATGCACCGCACTCCTCCCCAAGGGGCGAACCAACCTTGGCAGAGTGAGCCACATACACCGAGCCCCATTAACGGCACGACGGCGAAGAGAACTACACCCCAGTTCCTCTAATTACTCAGCTAAGTGTGACACCCCAGGTGTCTATTTCACGTTATGTCGAGAGATTTATCCTAATCTCGGATGCTCAGTGAAAATTTCTATTCTCGCTCGCTTGTGTCTCTGATTATCCAGACTATTCATTCTCCTTTCACTGAATTCGGAGTTATTCAGTCTCAAAGAAGGCCAAATTTGGAGCCTATTAAAACTTTTATTTTCGACGCAAACACAAACTCGAAAATCATTCTCGATTTATAAATCTCGTCTAAATCTCATTTACTCGGACTCTCAATGGATGTTATCCAATCGGTGTCCGAATCTGCTTTCTCGATAGTCGGTCTACGTCCAAATACTTAATCCGAATCCGCATTCTCCCGCAGAATCTCTTTGTGTCAACCTCTAATTAATTCTTATGCAAATTGACTTATTTTCTCTATATCATAATTCCTCTCTATCTATCAAGCGTATTCTATAGAATTCTAGAAGTTTAAAGCAAATACTGACATGAAAAGATAAATCCTATACATGCTTGAAACTGCTCGTCTGAACAAATGCAAACTTTGAAATTCAACAAAACCTTGTCACCTTGCTCAAACAACTCTATATCAACTCTACAACAAAAGTTATCAAGGGTTCATGTAGAGAAAATGTCAAGGAAATGTTGAGAAAATACTTCGATTGCTTTAAAAATATAAATTGAAGCTTTATAACTATACTACTTTGACCAAAGTGAAACTTTGGTCTATATTCGAGATATGAGGTTTTACCTTTAATAAAAATTGTAGAACATGTGTTATACAACAAATATTTTATTTAAACCAAGCCTTGATTCAATCTCTAAGTATCTCAAACAGTGCCATCAAGACAGAATAAAAATCTGATTTCAGGATTCGAATTCTTCTACGTCTAAAATCAGCATCTTTCGGGTCGACGTCTCGCGTTCCCAAATTTTTGTTGAACAACTCAAGTTTTTCCAAATATAAAAGTTGTTAATAATTAATATGGGCACAACATATTAAAAGATGGCATTCATCCGATTTCATTTGACATGCTTTGACATTCAGTTTTCACGAGTTTCCACTGATTTCTAACCCACTGACAAACCAGTTTTCGTGGGTCTATAACTCTCTAACCATTGCTCGAATCACCTCAAGTCCTGTACACGATTTGTAGAGTATACAACAAGGAACAAATCTTCTGTAGTGATACGGGTCCGAATCCAAACAGAAAATGCCAAAAACGTTCGTCCAATGCGTGCCTTCTTCTGTCGCTGTGCAGACTGGTGCTCTGGCAGGCAGCCGCCCCCGCCCACCAATGAGCAGAGCTCGCACCTGCCATTGCCCCCTCCTGTCTGACCCTTCTCTGCCTCCCCCATTTATATAAACGGCGCCAGGGCACTCCCCAACGTTCTCCACGCTCCCAGCGCTGTCCCTCCCATTCTCATGAGCTCCCGTCCATGGCCGCCGTCGTTCTGCTCGCAGCCGTGGGCAGCGCTCCACCAGCCACTTCCGACCGAGCTGCGACCCTCCAGTAGTGCGCACTGGCCCCCTCATACTCCCCCTCCATTTCCCCGTCGTCGGAGAGCATCCCATCACCGGGAATCGCAAAGGCCTGGTGTGCTTCTCTGTGTAAATCGCGTGGAGGACATGGTGCAGGAATTCGACTAAAAGTAGGGGGTTATGTGCAAAGGGCATGACTCAGGTGAATAGTGCAGCCAAGGGCTTATGTGCACCATAATACTCCCCCTCCATTTCCAAGTAGTTTTTCTTTTTTGAATTATTTTACAGATTTGGTGCTGAACTTTAGAAAATCGTAGTAAATCACAGAAAAATCGTAAAATAGTAAATGAGAGCTTTTTGGAATCCTTGGGAAATTGTTTATGCAATGGATCTATATGTTGGCATATTTTAGTAGAAACCTTTGGCTGTAGAAATTCATTTTGGAAAATAGGATTAGAAAACAAACGAACTTGCTTCTCTCCATAATTTTATTTATAAAAATCCAAAAATGATGAAACCTGTTTCGTTAGTTAGATGTTGTCATACTCTAGCTACAAAAAATATAAAACTTATATGTTGTTCACTGTTTTCTTGGTGTGTTAATTAAAACAAGTAAAATAGAGAAAAGAAGATTTAATTGCTTGTTATTTTTGGATCTGTAGCTATGGTGCTCCAAATAGGTTGAAATTTTTACAGTAGACTCGTGGTGTGATGTTTGGTGACTGTTAAAAATTTCATGAATTGTTGTGCATGTATGATTAAGTAAGTGATTTAACTTGTTTAATGCACCTTAAGTAGTTTTAAATGATTTAAAAATAATGTATAGATGAAAAAATGTAAAATGGTGTTCCACTGTCCTTGCATGATATTATAGTAGCCTAAAAAACTTAATATGGTCATGCATCCACAGAAAATAATTAATTTTAGATTTAACTTGCTCTCACATGCTTCATTGCATTAACAATTTGTTATTTTTGTAGTAAATGCAATATAAAATCTAAGCATGTGAAATTTATACATTATTCATAATTTGTCATTACCTATGTCTCATAAAAATTCCAGCCCCAAATTAGATAGTTTCATATGGTGCTAAAATAACACCCCTTTTATAATTACAATAGTTAGTGAAAAATTAGGAGAAAACAAAATCATACATATTCGTGGAATGCTTGAGTTATACCTTAAAACAAATTAGAGGTTAAGTGGTTATGTCATTGTGGTCCAAATCTGGACAGGACAGATTCAGACTTGCGACTTTAATAATCCATAACTACAGGTTCAGACATCCAAACAAATTGATCCTAGACTTTCCGGAAAGGTAATAAAATTGTCTACATATCATTTATAAACATATCAATGTGATTCAATATTTAACTAAGGACAAAAGACACTAGAAGGCTTTGCTGTCCAGAATTGGAGAGATTCAGTCTTCAGACTTTAAACATTCATAACTTAATCTTCAGATCACCAAAAGGAGTGCTTCAAGACTTTTTGAAAAGCTTGGCAAAAGCACTACATACTTTATAATCACCAAGAAGTGATTCAATGCTGAACTGAATCAAACAATTCAGTTTTCGAAATCTGTTCTGTTAGTGGACAGAATACAACAACCAGTTTGTAAAATTCATAACTCATAATCTGTCCAGCCTATGGTTATGAAATTTTACCACAAGCAAGATAAGAAAAGAATCTACAACTTTCTTATAACGACCATGAACATATTGTAACGTTAAATTAGGAAAACAATGCAGTTTCTGAAATCTGTACAAAATTTGGGTAGATTCAGTTACTGAATTTGTGAAAAGCACAACTTCTAAACGATCAGACTTATGGCTGTCAAATTTTAACACAAGTAAGAAAATAAAGTTATCTACAACTTTCTTATATGACTTTTCTATAGAAAACATAATTTAGTTCATCAAACAAACAGCACGACGAACACAGTACGTACAACCCAAAACAGCAACCAATAAAATTCAGCTCCTATTCACTTCAAAAATTGTCGCGTTCTAGAGACTTAAACCATTCTAACATTTTATCATCTATTAGAGTTAAAACAATCAAATGAGAACCAATAAGTAGACTTACTAATTGTATACAAGTTATTTCGCGCGTTAGAATTACCACACCATTAACAAACACATGCACCAAAATAAAGCACTTCGGCACACATGTCCGACATCACACAAAACTACGATGAAGCACTACTAATATTTAGCTTTAGACCACATCTTGGTGCGCTCCTCCAGTTGGGTGTTCCAGTCACTGAGGCGCTAGTGCTCAGCTTCAAGTGCCTCCCACTCCCACGTACTGTTCACCTTCGAGCTGCTGTGTTTACGCAATTCGGCCTTGCTAAGAGTCTAATCATGCTGAGGTAAAAATATCAAAGTTGTAGAACACTTTTTAAACTTTCCAGAAAATCCTAGTTTGATAATTTTGAACTAATATTTGAAGAGTTATGATTAAAACAAAAACTACTGTGCTGCTGTCCTAAATATGTTAGAAGTGATTGATTGCTCTACTCTATTGTGTTTGACTTGAGTGATTGCTTGCTTGTTTTAGATTTAAGTGAATATGAGTAACAATGATAGTAACTAATATAATTGGGGTTATATATAAGTAAATAGTACACATCTCACTAAGTTAGTGAACTAAATTGGTTAAGATCTAATAAGTAGCTTAGCTTAATCAACAGTTAGCAAGTGCAGTTATATATTAGGGAAACAAAATGAATAATGTCATGTCTTTGGTTTTCTGCTAATACTACTAAGTAACCAACGTCATTAAAGTAGTACAATTTGTAATTGTGAATAAACTATCACGTCATGTGTGTTCTCTGGGGTGTATGCTTGCAGTAGAAGATTGTGAATGATTGTAAAACCCGATTAAGCAACTATTCCTTTTTAACTAAGTCTGTCTATGTGTAAGTCATCGTAAATTTATGCGTACTTAACTAGTTTAATAATAAGTAACCAATGAATGATAAAAGTGAACATGGCGAATGCTTGTACTTATGATGTCGTGTTTGCAATAGATAATTATAGAAAGTGTTTGTTGTTTTCCAGTGATGATTGACTACGTATGCCCAATGACGTATAGATAACTAGCACTTGCGTACAGTTGTCGCGGTGCCTTACAATTTAATGTTTAGATCGCTACCGTCCATTTTGGGATTGTCTTGTGATATATTTCATCATATTCATACATATGCATCCTGCATCTCATTTAGGACCGAGAGATGATGATCGTGCAAGTGATGTGGTGCCAACCACAAGATGCAGTTGGTGGACGACCTGAAGAATGATGGACTTAACCAGTGGATGCTCACCAAGCGAGTACCCCCCAGCAAACACTATCTAAGTGTTAAATTAAAGGCAAGCCCCGGTTATATGCATAACTGTTATATATGCTATTTTACTACACTTAATGTTTGTAGGCTTGTACCGTGCACTTAAGTGTAGGAGTTGGTTGAAACCCTAGTTGCATGAACTCAGGATTCCTTTTGAGATGGATACTAGTATGCTAGGTCGAGTAGCTGCTATGCTTAATCAGGATCTCGGTAGAAGTCGAGTGATTTTTCTAGCACTCGCGCGAGGTCAGGAATTGGTTGTATCCATTTTGATAACAGAAGGATGATGGTCTGTGGACACGGATCCATGGGGATGCATTGTCTATGAGACAAAATTGGAACATGGATTAACGTGCGGATACCTGTGTCAAGCGTTTGAATGTACTAAACACATATCGGGAAATATGGTAACCGGTAAACCTAGTACCTGAGTGAAGCCGGGCGCGGACTTTATCCCTCACGCGACCTGAGACTGGGTCTCCCATTCTAGATATGGTGGGTACAAGTGCGGCCACTGCACGGCGGCGGCCGGGGTCAGTGGAGCATTGTACGCTAAGGCGGTGAGGCCTGGACGCGAACGGGGAATCGATGGGGACGGTTGACATGTGTGGGGACGGAGTGCCCTGACATGTCGTGTGTTTAGGTTTACCTTGCAAGGTTAAAAACTCGATTCGAATCGTCTGCTTCTCGCAGCTAATGAGACTGCTTGATCCATTGTACTGCATTGAGTAATAATTGGAAATGAGATACTGGCAAAAGATGTTGATTGATATAATGTTTGATACCATTTATGAATAGATAGGTTCTCATCTAGTCTAAATTATTATTCTGGAACTTGAAAAGCTAAAACTTAATTTTAGACTTAGCTAGTGCTTTTGGCAAACCAAACCCCTCAGCCAAACAGCTGCATGGTCTAGAGGTAGAGGAGTAGACTCCTCACACCGGGTAAGTCTAGCTGAGTATTAGTATACTCAGCCTTGCTTGTGGCATAATTTTTGCAGGTACCTCTTTGTTTTGGTTGATGGTGTGACTTGGCCTCCATCCCTGCCATCGGGATAGACGGTCGAGTGGGTTACTGCTTCCGCAGGAGAGGACCAGGAGGAGTAGCGTGGCCAGGCTTTGCCATGTTACTCGGTTTTCTCCGTTAGTTATTCTGCTGCATTAAAAATTTATGGTTATTATTTCTGAAACTCCGATAATGTAATTACTACTGATACTTATTAAATTTGTGGTATTATGCTTTATTGTATTTCTCTGTGCCTCACCTTCGAGTGAGCTAGTGGTATTCGATCCTGGATAAGTGGCTTTATCGGACTAGATCCGAGGGACTGACGGGTTATTCCGATTTAAGTGTGTTGCTGCCTTTAAGGGTGCGACTTGAGCACTTAAGCTAGAATAATTCGGACGGTTTCGCCACACTAAGGGCGTCCCATTCCACCCTCATGGTTGCACTGTTTTCCCGGGCGGTCATCCAACGAACAAGTCCTTACGGAGAGGCACTCGAGAAACCGCTCGAGCCCCCTAAAGTATCACCAGTCCGACATCATAATCATAATGACAACATCGTATCAAAAGTGTTCACATCATGTTCATTGATTAGAGTAAAGAAATAGCATGAATCTAACCATAGTAACCCAAAAGGTAATCAAGAACAAGGTAAATAGAAAGCTAGTCAATCCTTAGGTTGTTTATAGTATGCGGGATAGTAAATTATAAAGTAAATAGGACATAATGGGTCAGAGGATACTTGCCTTCACCAAATAGATACTCAGGGTCTTCGATCTCGTAGAACTCGAAGAACTTGATCACATGGTCGCCGAAGCTTGATCTTCGATTCCTTGAGGCTTGGAGATGGATCACACTCTAATCGCCGCGAAACGAAGACAAACAGACACAAGCAAGCAAACACATATATGCATAAGAACATTACACCATACAAATACAACATAGTAAAACATGCAAAACGAAATAGAGCGCGTTACTACGGTCACACGAGGAAAAAGAAACATGACGGTCGAGGCTACAGTCGAGAAGTTATCGTGTCTATACTAATCGAGTATTAACCATAACATTTAGTTTGATCTAATTATATTAATCAATATTTATTTAGAATGAAACTAGAGCTATCGCACAATTTTAATTTGCTGAAACACTAACGATTCTTAGTTAAATAAGTAAGTTAAATAATATCAACGACTCTAAGCAGGACAAATTAGCGGAGCGAGACGAAACACGTAACGCGTGAAACAGCACGACAGTGTGCAAACTACGCGCAGACACACGCGAAATAGCACGCTGACGATACATGAAACAGCACGCGCGACGAGCGCGAATGACGCGCCAACCAGCACGCCACCATGTGCGGAACAACACATGCGTCACGTGCGAAGAAGCACATGGAAAGCGCGAGCAACCACGTGTGACCATGAGCAAATGACGCGTGACGATGCGCGTGAACAGCACACAACCACGCGTGCGACACACGAGAGCCACCAACGGATGTCGTGATTATACTAAGTAAATATTAATTCAAAACATATAAGCATGGGATTAATCATGTTAACACGAATTTATAAAGGCGCAATGTAGAAACTGTAAGATAGTTTTAACCAGAAAGCTGACATAACCGGCAGATTAAACAATTACTTGACTAATTAATTAGTTAAAACTTGTGCCGTGACGAAATAGTGTTACTAATGTGAGTGTGACGCTGTTACAGAGTTAGCGTGACTGAAACGAGTCGAAACAAGTTTGTGACGCATTAGACTCACTACATTTAAACATATGATAAATTTATAAACAACGTGACATATGAGTACTGCTAAATTATATCGTTTCTATATTAAATATAGCATTTAAGTCGGCACAATCACGTTAACAGGTATCTATGAATGCATAATTATATTAGCAGACATTTATAAAATATAAATTAACACACCTGCTTAGTTTCGATTAATCTGATATTCTAACAGCTACACAGGTGAATAACTAATCGTAAGTGATCATAAGCGAAGATAAATTAATAACGCGCGAAACGAAGTACGCCACACTTCGCAAACGACGACGTGCACAAACAGCACGCGTGAAGCATCTCGCGCGACGCACGCTACAGCACGCTAATTATGTGCAGACCGGGGTAGACGAAGCTCACCTCGCGACAACGGCGGACGGCGAGACGAGCTCGCGACGAGGCTGCTGCTGCGCCAAGGCCGCGCAGGCGAGGCACGCCGGCAAGCCACGAGTTGCCGCGTTGGCTGGCCGCGCCGGGCAACCGCGCAGGCGAGCCACACTGGCAGGCCGCGAGCTGCCGCGCTGGCTGGCCGCGTTGGGCCGCCACGCAGGCGAGCCACGCCGGCTGTAGGGGCGACAACGAGCTGGGCGCTGGCCAGCCACGAGCCACAGTGTTGGCTCCGCGCCGCGCCGGCTGCGCGCTGCGCTGGCCGTGCCAAGGCACCGGGTCGCCGAGCCGCCGCACCCAGGACGCGCTGCCTCCATGCACGGCGGAGATCGGCACGAGAAAGGCTCGGCGCGGTTGTGGGCGAGGACGAGCGATAGAAGCGCGTAGTGGGCGGTTCTGGCGGAGATAGGTGCGTGCGCAGCTGAGAAAGAGGAAGCGGTTGCAAGAGATGACAGGTGGGGCCAAAAAAACAGCGGCACCAGGCCGACGATGCTTGGCTGGGTGTTGCCCACGCGCACGCGGGCCACTGGGGCGCATGGCGCGGGCGCCTGGAGTGCGCTGGCACAGGGCACTGCGACCCAAGTCGGCTGGGCCGAATGGAAGTGGGAGGGAGAGGCTTGGGCCAGTGCGGGGCAGACCGAGGGGGGGAAGGCGCGTGGGCCGTGCACGCTGCGGGGTGGGGGAGAAAGGCTGGGTCGCGGCTGGCTGGGCCGCGCGCGGGGGTGCTGGGCCACGGGCAAGTCGAGGCTGGCTGCTGGGCAAGCGGCGGGGGTGGGCCAGGGGGAGGAAGGGCGCACTGGGCCTCGGCGCGGGGATGGCCTGATGGGCCAGAGCGGCCGAGCAGCCCAAGAGGGTAAGAGGAGAGCGAGGTGGGCCAACTGTGGTATTGGGCTTCTTTCTCTCCTCTTCTATTTGAAAGGGAAATGTGCCCTTGCTCCATTTCTAAGTATTTTGGTGATTTAGTGTCCAACGCAAGTGCCTAAGTGTCAAATGGTGGACAAAGTACAAATCAAGTATAAAGGTATGTTTCTCAGACTTGGTACATTGTTTTAGAGACTAATGTATTGTGTCTAAGTGCTGGAAACAGGAGAAATCGAATTGGAGAAGAGATGGCCTTGTTCAGCCAAAGCCAGCTCTGTCTGGGTGCACCGGACTGTCCGGTGGTGCACCGGACAGTGTCCGGTGCGCCAGACTGGCTCAGGCGAACTTGCTGCTCTCGGGAAGAAATTAACGGCGTACGTCTATAATTCACCGGACTGTCCGGTGTGCACCGGACAGTGTCCGGTGAGCCAACGGTCGCCGGGCCAACGGTCGGCCGCTTAATCCGGGCGCGATGCGTGGCCGAGCCAACGGCTAGAAGGGGGCACCGGACTGTCCGGTGTGCACCGGACAGTGTCCGGTGCGCCAACGGCTCCAAGGCACCAACGGTCGGTTTCGCCAAAGAAGGAAAGAAATCCGCACCGGACAGTGTCCGGTGGTGCACCGTACTGTCCGGTGCGCCAGGCGACAGAAGGCAAGAATTGCCTTCCTGGAATGCTCTCAACGGCTCCTAGCTGCCTTGGGGCTATAAAAGGGACCCCTAGGCGCATGGAGGAAAACACCAAGCATTCTCTAAGCATTCCTAAGCACTAAGACATCGATTCCGCGCTTTTGACTCCCTGCGATAGCAATTAGAGCTCTAGTTGAGTTGTGAACTCTCTGAGTTGAGTTGTGAGCTCTTGTTGCGACTTGTGTGTGTAGTGTTGCTGTGATTTCTTGTCTTGAGTGTGTTGCTCATCCCTCTCATACTCCGTGCTTCTTTGTGATCATCAAAGTGTAAGGGCGAGAGGCTCCAAGTTGTGAAGATTCCTCGCAAACGGGATATAGAAAAGCAAAGCAAAACATCGTGGTATTCAAGTGGGTCTTTGGACCACTTGAGAGGGGTTGATTGCAACTCTCGTCCGTTGGGACGCCACAACGTGGACTAGGCAAGTGTTGGACTTGGCCGAACCACGGGATAAACCACTGTGTCTATCTGTGATTGATCTTCTTGTGGTTATCGTGTCTTGCAAAGACTCCTCTCTAGCCACTTGGCATTACTTGTGCTAACCCCTAATCAAGCTTTTGTGAGTTAAGTTTCAAGTTTTATAGGATCACCTATTCACCCCCCCTCTAGGTGCTCTCAATTGGTATCAGAGCCGTTCTCTTCAAGAAAGGGACTAATCGCCCGAAGAGATGGATCCTAAGGGCAAGGGGATTGTGATCAATAATAAGGAGAAGGAGTCATTCATCAACGAGCCCAAAGATGACAAGCCTACTGACTCGGGCTCGGGCCACAAACGAAAAGATGGGAAGAAGAAGAAGACAAGGCGCATCAAGGAAATCGTCTACTACGACGACAGCGACGAGTCCACCTCTTCCCAAAAGGACAACGACGACAACGACTACGACAAAAGAAAGACGGTTAATTCAAACTTTTCTTTCGATTACTCTCATATTCTGCAAAGTACAAATACTCATTTGCTCTCCATTCCACTTGGCAAACCTCCTCACTTTGATGGAGAGGACTACAGATTTTGGAGTCACAAAATGCGTAGTCACTTGTTCTTTCTCCATCCGAGCATATGGGAGATAGTAGAGAGTGGAATGAAATTTGATAGTACTGATAGTCCCATGTTCATTAACGAGCAAATTCACAAAAATGCACAAGCTACTACTGTTCTTCTAGCTTCATTGTGCAGGGACGAATACCATAAGGTGAGCGGCTTAGACAATGCCAAGCAGATCTAGGACACCCTCAAGATCTCACATGAGGGAAATGACGTCACCATGCTCACCAAGATGGAATTGGTGGAAGGCGAACTCGGGAGATTCTCGATGATAAGAGGGGAGGAGCCAACCCAAACATATAACAGGCTCAAGACCCTCATCAACAAGATAAGGAGCTATGGAAGCACGCGATGGATGGACCACAACGTCGTCCGCCTAATGCTAAGGTCCTTCACCGTCCTTGATCCACATCTTGTGAACAATATTCGTGAGAATCCTAGGTACACGAAGATGACGCCCGAGGAGATCCTTGGAAAGTTCGTAAGCGGGCGGATGATGATCAAGGAGGTGAGATACGTGGACGACGCGTTTAATGGTCCAATCCATGAGCCTCAACCCATTGCTCTCAAGGCAACGAGGAGCAAGGAGGCGCTATGTAATACTCAAATTTTATTACCAAGAATATAGAGAGGTCTCCTTATTTTATGTGTCATATTTGCATCATGAAAAGAGCATACATGTAATTAAGAGGGATTAATCAAAACAAATGATACTAAAATAAAATAAAGTGCATCATGTTGGGAGTTTATTTTGTGCATCTTGTGACAACATAAAATGACAAGAAACATATTAAAGCTTAAAGTAGAATTTAAATTCTAAAAGGAATTCAAGAATTTAGAAAAAGAAGAGAAGAAGAAAAATATTATATGAGTGAAAATGAGTATAATATATAAATATGATAAAATATAATATCTCTATAATTGGATTTGAATGTGTTCATATGACTCAAGGGTGGAACTCATAAGCAGATTCAAATTTAAATTTGGATTCAAAATAATTATGAATAAAAAAAACAGAAAATAAAACATAATAGAAAAAGAAAAGAAGAACTTACCGGGCTGCGGATCCTCTTTTTGGCCCACCAGGACATTCATCCCGTGCAGCCCACTAGTCCTGTGGCCGAGCGCGCCGACGGATGGGCCCGCCTCGTCAGCGCCCTCGCGCACGGACCGCGCTCGGTCAATCTCTCGTCCGCTCTCCTTCTCACTGCCGGTGGGTCCCGCTCGTCAGGTCTTCGTTCTCCCCTATCTGCGCGCCTCAGCTCAACGGAATCGCGCCAATCGCGCGGGTCAACGGGGTCCTAGCTGGGAGTTAGTTGAAGGCAATCCGGGGGGGCATTCGGAGCATAAAGGCTCCAGGGCCTTTGCAAAATCTCCCTCTCCCCTTACTCCTTTCTCCCATTGCGGCCGCAACACCCACCGAACCCGCGCCTCGGCAATTGCCTTGCGATTAGCGCTGTCGCGCTGTCCTGTTGGCTCGGGGTGTCTCGGTTCAACTCGCCGTCAGTGCTCCCAGGCTCGCCGGGCAGTATCGGCAACCGTCTGGGCGCTAATTGCTCGTCGGAGGGAGTACTGCACCACCGTGCCGCACCCCCTCGTGGCCGGACTCCTACGTCGTTTGACCGTCGGTGAGTATTACCACATCACCTCCGCTCCTAACTGCTTCATGTGTAGCACTGTCCAGTTTGTCGGATTATGCGCTAAATTTGGGGATCGCCGTGCACCGGCGGGATCGCCGCCGCGGGCCGTGCTGCGCCGCCGCGGCTTATGCGGGGTTGGGGGAAAACACTACCAGCCGTCGATCTGCCCGTGAACGGCTCGGATTAGATGCCGCATATCGGTTCGATTAGATAGGATTCGGACCGTTGGATTTCAATCGTACGACATGGGTGAGATCGAGGGCGATCGTGTCTGGGAACCGTGGATCTTGGATCCGGTGGTGGGGATCCGATCTGGAATTTCATTAAACACCGACCGTCGGATCTGGATCTAGTGGCCCTGATTACGTACCAATTCACAGCCACACCGGTTTAATCTGGTTCGCTTATATATAATCCAACGGCCAGATTTGGCCAGTACCCCTTCGCGATGGCCATTTCACCAAAGAGCCCCTGTAGTTGTTAATAATTGAACCCGTAGTCCACCTGGTGGGTTTCTTGTGTCTCGGTTGCATTTGTGCCAGGGCCCCTGCTGTTTTCTATTATTGAGGCCCAGTCCAGCAAATTATAAAACCAGAGAAAACTTATTAGAAAAAGGATTTTTAGTGTGAAAATAAATCCTAGAACTTGTTTAATTTGTAGAAAATGCATATGAACTCCAAATTGGTCCATTCCAGTTCCTAAATTTTTGTAGTATTATTGTCTATCCATTGGTGCCTCTGTTTTGGCATGAAAGACTCATTTAAATTTATCTAATACTTAATCTTGTATTAAGTACATAAAAGCTTCAGAAATCCATAACTTAAAATATATAACTCCAAATTTAATGATTCCAGTTCCTATGATCTTATTTTAATGTGTAGATTTTTACTGTATATTCTATTTGCATGTTTGATGTGATGTTAATTTATGCTATACTATGTATGTATTGTGTTGGTGCGAGTAGACGAGCAAGCCACTGTGGAATCTGAGGTTCAGCTGGTCGAGACAGCTGAGCAGGAGCTCGTGGAAGGCAAGTTGTGCCCTTGGTCACTTCTTTTACCCATTCATGTTCTTATTAATCATAATGATCTGCATAGGTTAATTTTGATGGGACCCGATAGGATGCCCTAGATTTTGACTATCTTTATACCTTGTTTCACCACTGGTTTTACTACTAAAGTTTTGGGTAGTTCATGCTATTGCTTTATGTGGATTGGGTATAGAGATATTCATCACTCATTGTTATACTCTTTATTATCTGTTTTATCCTTTACTGTTCATGTTAAGATCATTATGTTAATGGGAACATGGAGAACCACCCGGGAAAACAGTGCTACCACAAGGGTTTAATGGGACGCCCTTGGCTGATTAACTAGGAAAGCTAGTGGAGGGCTACCTTACCCGAAAGGGGCAAGGGCAGTAGGGGAGTGGTCAGTGTAGGGAGGTCCTTGGGTTGATTTTGCTGCGATGGCGGTCAGACAAGAACCCTGCACTGGAGCTTCCTATAAACTGTAGCGGGTAGTCTGAAGCTAGTGGAACTTTGTAAAGGCCTCGTAGTGGTACCCTGCCTCGCTTCCTTGGTAGAGGTGTATGGAGTCTGATCAACTCCGTGGCAAATGGGTAACATGACTTGTGGGTAAAGATGCGCAACCTCTGCAGAGTGTAAAACTGGTATACTAGCCGTGCTCACGGTCATGAGCGGCTCGGACACTCACATGATTAATTTATGGAACTTAAACTTAATTTGTCATCTCATTGCATTTGGGATTATTTTATTATTACTTTTACTTATTATTTATAAGGTTTGGTATTTACTTACACATAGTAACTGCTAATAAAATTTTGACCAACTTATAAAAGCAATGCTCAGCTTTAGCCTTTATTTCATTGATCAGCCTTACACTTCATGAACTCCCACCTTTGGTGAGTTCATGCCACATTATTCCCCACAACTTGTTAAGCGATGAACATGTGTGAGCTCACCGTTGCTGTCTCACACCCCCCCATAGGAGAAGAGCAGGTGGTTCAGGAGGAGCCACATGGCGAGGAGTATGATCTGATCTAGGTGGCGTTTCTCAGTTGACATTTGCGCCGACGATCCTTAGTTCGTTTTATATTTATTCTTTTATTTTGTATTAAGTCTTCCGCTATGTAATAAATACTCTGATGTTTTATGACATTTATCTCTATACACTCTGTTACTATATGTTGTCTTCTTTGGCGCATGTATGAGATGCACCCGGCTATGTTCCTTAAAACCGGGTGTGACAGAAGTGGTATCAGAGGAAATGTTGACTGTAGGACGAAACCTAGATAGAAATGGACAACCCTTACCTACTTACCTTACTCTGATTCTTTCTACACTTATCTTGATCCTGTCTCACCTTCTACTGTTCTACTCTGATCATTCTTACCTTTTCTACTCTTAGACAAGATGAATTTCACACCTTGGAATCCCTACCCCTATGACATTTTTAAGGGATAGGAAGCCTAAGACAAAATTAAAACTATTTTCTCTATTAAAAATGTTGGTTGATTGTTCTGATGATCAATGCCTGGTTTGCTTCTTTGATTGATTGAAATATTATATATGGACATCTTAGTATGTGCCAACATAAGGTGATAAATTAGCTATGGTAGGTAAAACATTAAACTGCTTAGCTAATAAATCCCCAAAAGTAACATGAGTCGTAATTACTGCCTTGTCTACTGCTCTCTCTTACCATATGTATCTAACTCAGATGGTCAATACCAGGAAAGGAAAGATTATCACGCAACAGCAAACAGAAATGAATCCTCCAAATCCTCCACCTGTTGAAATCGATCAAGTGATTGCAACCCAAAGGCTGGTAATACAACAATTGACAGACATGGTGACCGAAATGCAAAACCAGATAAGACAAGAACGCGAGGAAATACGTTAGGCCCGTCTGGAGATACATCAAGAAATAAGGCAATCACGGTTGGAGAGACAACAACAACAACAACCACCGCCTCCACCACCACTAGCTCCACCAAGCTACATAAACATATATATAAATTACTACTATTTGTAAGATCTACATGTTCCTTTAGTTAGTATTCGGTATGATACTATTTTAGGAGGAATAAAAAGGTCTATTTGACCCCATGTGTTGCTAATAAAATTATGCGTCATGCTGAGATTTTGGTTTGAGCATATGTGTTGGACAATATGAGAAAACCCATGAGAGTAATTACACCTAAAGGGCCTGTTGTGGCGAACCAAATGACACGTAGATTGACATTGACCATTATGGGTAGAGAATTTGGAGCTACTGCTATAACATTAGAGTCAAGCAGTATAGATCTGATCCTTGGTATGTCATGGTTAACAAAGGCAAAGGCAATTTATACACTGTGCTAAAGGAACCATAGAACTCACCAGTTCCAAAGGAGAAAGATTTGAAGTTGAAGTTGAAGTAACTACCACCATCAGACTAGCGACATTCTTAGTAGATGAGAAGTTTGTGGGTGACAACATCCGTGCAGTTAGAGATTTTTCGGATGTCTTTCCAGGGAAGTTACTAGGGATGCCACTAGATAGGGAAGTTGAGTTTGTCATTGATCTTCTACCTGGAACTGCCCCTATTTATAAGCGACCATACAGGATGGCTGTAGAAGAACTGAAGGAGCTTAAGAAGCAGTTAACTGAGTTACAAGAAGCGGGGTACATTCGTCCGAGTTCCTCACCTTGGGGAGCACCGGTGTTATTTGTGCAGAAGAAGGATGGATCGCAACGAATGTGTGTGGACTATAGATCACTTAATGATGTCACGGTGAAGAACAAGTATCCGTTACCCTGTATTGAGGATTTGTTTGATCAGATGCGAGGAGCCAGGGTATTCTCGAAGATTGATCTCCGATCGGGATACCATCAGATGAGGATTAGACCATCAGATATTCCTAAGACGGCTTTCTCGACTCGATATGGATTATACGAGTTCACTGTTATGTCATTTGGATTGACCAATGCACCAGCTTATTTCATGAATTTGATGAATAAGGTGTTTATGGAGTATTTGGACAGATTCGTCGTGGTGTTTATCGACGATATTCTTATCTATTCTGGGAGTGAAAGTGATCATGAACAACATCTAAGGTTGGTGCTACAGAAGCTACGAGATAATCAACTCTATGCTAAGTTCAGTAAGTGCGAGTTTTGGATTGACAAGGTGCCATTCCTTGGTCATATTATTTCTAATGGAGGAATAGCAGTGGATCCTGCTAAGGTCAAGGAGATTATGGAGTGGAGAGTGCCCACTACAGTTACTGAGATTCGGAGTTTCTTAGGGCTGGCAGGATATTATCGGAGATTTATTGAGGGATTCTCTAAGATTTCCAAGCCTATGACATCGCTTCTGGAGAAAGGAAGAGTATTTAAGTGGTATGAGAAATGTCAAGAGAGCTTTGATCAATTGAAGGAGAGATTGATGTCACCTCCAGTGTTGGTAATGCCAGACTTACAGAAAGGATTTGATATCTATTGTGATGCATGTGGCCAAGGATTGGGATGTGTGCTCATGCAAGAAGGACATGTGATCGCCTATGCATCTCATCAGTTGCGGAAGCATGAATTGAACTACCCCACTCATGATTTAGAGCTGGCAGCAGTTGTGCATGCACTGAAGATTTGGAGACACTACATTATGGGAACTAAGTGTCAAGTGTACACGGATCATAAGAGCTTGAAGTATATATTCACTCAGAAGGATCTCAACCTTAGGCAACGCCGTTGGTTGGAGCTCATTAAGGATTATGATTTGGAGATTCACTATCATCCAGGCAAGGCAAATTTGGTTGCAGATGCCTTGAGTCGGAAGGAGCATGTTCACTCCGCTTTCGTTGTCCAACTGCCCAATGAATTAGCAAAAGACTTTGAGAGACTCAATTTGGGAATTGTTACTCATACTGAAGGAGTTACCATTGAGTTGGAACCTACCTTGGAGCAAGAGATTCGTAAAGGTCAGGTTGGTGATGCTAAGATTCAAGAGATTAAAGATCTGATTACGGAAGGTCGAGTTCCGGAATTCACGGAGGATGAGCAAGGTACTATATGGTTCAAGGATCGGATATGTGTTTCGGAGATTGATAGCCTTCGTGAGACGATATTGAAAGAAGCTCATGATTCTGATTATTCTATCCACCCTGGTAGCACTAAGATGTATCAAGATTTGAAGCAAAAGTATTGGTGGTATGGACTGAAAGAGATGTTGATGCTCATGTGGCTAAGTGTGATGTGTGTCAAAGAGTCAAGGCCGAACATCAAAGACCCGTTGGACTATTGCACCCATTGAAGATACCAGAGTGGAAATGGGAAGAAATTGGTATGGATTTTATTGTTGGACTACCCCGCACCCCTGCTGGGTATGACTCTATTTGGGTAATTGTGGACAGATTAACAAAAGTGGCTCATTTCATACCAGTGAGGACTAATTACACGGGAGCCAAATTAGCAGAGTTATATATGACTCGGATAGTTTGTCTACATGGAGTGCCTAAGAAGATCGTGTCTGATCGAGGATCACAGTTTACTTCTCGATTTTGGAAGAAGTTGCACGAGAGCTTGGATACAAAGTTGAATTTTAGTTCAGCCTACCATCCCCAGACTGATGGATAGATAGAGAGGACTAATCAAGTGCTGGAAGATATGTTAAGAGCTTGTGCTCTCAAGCATGGTGGCAGTTGGAAGAAGAGCTTCGCATAGACTTTCCCCATCTTTTCCCTAGATCTTCTTAAATCTCGAGGACGAGATTATTTTTAAGGGGGGTAGGATTTGTAATACTCAAATTTTATTACCAAGAATATAGAGAGGTCTCCTTATTTTATGTGTCATATTTGCATCATGAAAAGAGCATACATGTAATTAAGAGGGATTAATCAAAACAAATGATACTAAAATAAAATAAAGTGCATCATGTTGGGAGTTTATTTTGTGCATCTTGTGACAACATAAAATGACAAGAAACATATTAAAGCTTAAAGTAGAATTTAAATTCTAAAAGGAATTCAAGGATTTAGAAAAAGAAGAGAAGAAGAAAAATATTATATGAGTGAAAATGAGTATAATATATAAATATGATAAAATATAATATCTCTATAATTGGATTTGAATGTGTTCATATGACTCAAGGGTGGAACTCATAAGCAGATTCAAATTTAAATTTGGATTCAAAATAATTATGAATAAAAAAACAGAAAATAAAACATAATAGAAAAAGAAAAGAAGAACTTACCGGGCTGCGGATCCTCTTTTTGGCCCACCAGGACATTCATCCCGTGCAGCCCACTAGTCCTGTGGCCGAACGCGCCGACGGATGGGCCCGCCTCGTCAGCGCCCTCGCGCACGGACCACGCTCGGTCAATCTCTTGTCCGCGCTCCTTCTCACTGCTGGTGGGTCCCGCTCGTCAGGTCTTTGTTCTCCCCTATCCGCGCGCCTCAGCTCAACGGAATCGCGCCAATCGCGCGGGTCAACGGCGTCCTAGCTAGGAGTTAGTTGAAGGCAATCCGGGGGGGGGGGCATTCGGAGCATAAAGGCTCCAGGGCCTTTGCAAAATCTCCCTCTTCCCTTACTCCTTTCTCCCATTGTGGCCGCAACACCCACCGAACCCGCGCCTCGGCAATTGCCTTGCGATTAGCGCCATCGCGCCGTTCTGTTGGCTCGGGGTGTCTCGGTTCAACTCGCCGTCAGTGCTCCCAGGCTCGCTGGGCAGTATCGGCAACCGTCTGGGCGCTAATTGCTCGCCGGAGGGAGTACTGCACCACCGTGCCGCACCCCCTCGTGGCCGGACTCCTACGTCGTTTGACCGTCGGTGAGTATTACCACATCACCTCCGCTCCTAATTGCTTCATGTGTAGCACTATCCAGTGTGTCGGATTATGCGCTAAATCTGGGGATCGTCTTGCGCCGGCGGGATCGCCGCCGCGGGCCGTGTTGCGCCGCCGCGGCTTATGCGGGGTTGGGGGAAAACACTACCAGCCGTCGATCTGCCCGTGAACGGCTCGGATTAGATGCCGCATACCGGTTCGATTAGATAGGATTCGGACCGTTGGATTTCAATCGTACGACATGGGTGAGATCGAGGGCAATCGTGTCTGGGAACCGTGGATCTTGGATCCGGTGGTGGGGATCCGATCTGGAATTTCATTAAACACCGACCATCGGATCGGGATCCAGTGGCCCTGATTACGTACCAATTCACAGCCACACCGGTTTAATCTGGTTCGCTTATATATAATCCAACGGCCAGATTTGGCCAGTACCCCTTCACGATGGCCATTTCACCAAAGAGCCCCTGTAGTTGTTAATAATTGAACCCGCAGTCCACCTGGTGGGTTTCTTGTGTCTCGGTTGCATTTGTGCCAGGGCCCCTGCTGTTTTCTATTATTGAGGCCCAGTCCAGCAAATTATAAAACCAGAGAAAACTTATTAGAAAAAGGTTTTTTAGTGTGAAAATAAATCCTAGAACTTGTTTAATTTGTAGAAAATGCATATGAACTCCAAATTGGTCCATTCCAGTTCCTAAATTTTTGTAGTATTATTGTCTATCCATTGGTGCCTCTGTTTTGGCATGAAAGACTCATTTAAATTTATCTAATACTTAATCTTGTATTAAGTACATAAAAGCTTCAGAAATCCATAACTTAAAATATATAACTCCAAATTTAATGATTCCAGTTCCTATGATCTTATTTTAATGTGTAGATTTTTACTGTATATTCTATTTGCATGTTTGATGTGATGTTAATTTATGCTATACTATGTATGTATTGTGTTGGTGCGAGTAGACGAGCAAGCCACTGTGGAATCTGAGGTTCAGCTGGTCGAGACAGCTGAGCAGGAGCTCGTGGAAGGCAAGTTGTGCCCTTGGTCACTTCTTTTACCCATTCATGTTCTTATTAATCATAATGATCTGCATAGGTTAATTTTGATGGGACCCGATAGGATGCCCTAGATTTTGACTATCTTTATACCTTGTTTCACCACTGGTTTTACTACTAAAGTTTTGGGTAGTTCATGCTATTGCTTTATGTGGATTGGGTATAGAGATATTCATCACTCATTGTTATACTCTTTATTATCTGTTTTATCCTTTACTGTTCATGTTAAGATCATTATGTTAATGGGAACATGGAGAACCACCCGGGAAAACAGTGCTACCACAAGGGTTTAATGGGACGCCCTTGGCTGATTAACTAGGAAAGCTAGTGGAGGGCTACCTTACCCGAAAGGGGCAAGGGCAGTAGGGGAGTGGTCAGTGTAGGGAGGTCCTTGGGTTGATTTTGCTGCGATGGCGGTCAGACAAGAACCCTGCACTGGAGCTTCCTATAAACTGTAGCGGGTAGTCTGAAGCTAGTGGAACTTTGTAAAGGCCTCGTAGTGGTACCCTGCCATGCTTCCTTGGTAGAGGTGTATGGAGTCTGATCAACTCCGTGGCAAATGGGTAACACGACTTGTGGGTAAAGATGCGCAACCTCTGCAGAGTGTAAAACTGGTATACTAGCCGTGCTCACGGTCATGAGCGGCTCGGACACTCACATGATTAATTTATGGAACTTAAACTTAATTTGTCATCTCATTGCATTTGGGATTATTTTATTATTACTTTTACTTATTATTTCTAAGGTTTGGTATTTACTTACACATAGTAACTGCTAATAAAATTTTGACCAACTTATAAAAGCAATGCTCAGCTTTAGCCTTTATTTCATTGATCAGCCTTACACTTCATGAACTCCCACCTTTGGTGAGTTCATGCCACATTATTCCCCACAACTTGTTGAGCGATGAACATGTGTGAGCTCACCCTTGCTATCTCACACCCCCCCACAGGAGAAGAGCAGGTGGTTCAGGAGGAGCCACAAGGCGAGGAGTATGATCTGATCTAGGTGGCGTTTCTCAGTTGACATTTGCGCCGATGATCCTTAGTTCGTTTTATATTTATTCTTTTATTTTGTATTAAGTCTTCCGCTATGTAATAAATACTCTGATGTTTTATGACATTTATCTCTATACACTCTGTTATTATATATGTTGTCTTCTTTGGCGCATGTATGAGATGCACCCGGCTATGTTCCTTAAAACCGGGTGTGACACGCTACCCAGCAAGGTAGCACAAGTTGAGGCGGTCGGGCTTAATGATGAAGAGATGGCCCTCATCATCAAGCGCTTCAAGATGGCGCTTTTAAGAACGCAAAGGACATCCTTACAAGAACAAGACGAAGGGGAAGCGCTCATGCTTCAAATGTGGTAAGATTGGTCATTTTATCGCTAACTGTCCCGATAATGATAGTGACTAGGAACAAGGGAACAAGAGGGAAAAGAAGAAAGCTTACAAGAAGGCTAAGGGCGAGGCACACCTTGGAAAGGAGTGGGACTCAGATTGTTCGTCGTCCGACTCCGACAACGAAGGACTCGCCGCCACCGCCTTAAACAAATCGGCCCTCTTCCCCAACGAGCGTCATACATGCCTCATGGCGAGGGAGAAGAAGGTATGTACTCAAAATACTACTTATGCTTCTTCAAGTGAGGACGAGTCTAGTGATGATGATGAAATAGATTATTCATGTTTATTCAAGGGCCTAGATAGAACCAAGGTTGATAAAATTAATGAATTAATTGATGCCTTGAATGATAAGAATAGGTTATTAGAAATGCAAGAGGATTTGTTGTATGAAGAACATGATAAATTTGTAGAGGCACAAAAATCTCATGCTTTAGAAGTTAAAAGGAATGAAATGCTTTCTTGTGAACTATCTACTTGCCATGAGACAATTTCTAGCTTAAGGAGCATAAATGATAATTTGAATGCTAAGTTAGAAATAGCTAGTAAATCAACATCTTGTGTAGAAAATATTGTAACTTGCACTAGGTGTAAAGATTTTGATATTGATGCCTGTAGCAAACACCTAGCTTCAATGTCTAAATTAAATGATGAAGTGGCTAGTCTTAATGCCCAACTTAAGACTAGCAAAAGTGAATTTGATAAGCTAAAATTTGCAAGGGATGCCTACACAATTGGTAGACACCCCTCAATTAAGGATGGACTTGGCTTCAAAAGGGAAGCCAAGAACTTGACATGTCAAAAGGTTCCCATCCCTATCAAGGAGAAAGGGAAGGCCCCTATGGCAAATAGTATTCAAAAGAACCATGCTTTCTTATACAATGATAGGAAATATTCTAGGAATGTTCACTGCAATAATGTTGTTTCATATGCTATGACTGCTTCTAGTTCACATGTTGTGCATGGTAGAGATATGCATAGGAGAAATGTTATTAATCACATGCCTAGAAGAAATGTTGTTCATGCTTCTAGGAAAACAAGTAGTGACCCTTCTACAATATATCATGCTTTAAATGCTTTCTTTGCTATTTGTAGAAAGGATAGGAAGATTGTTGCTAGAAAATTAGGGGCAAAATGCAAGGGAGACAAAACTTGCATTTGGGTCCCTAAGGATATTTGTACTAACCTTGTAGGACCCAACATGAGTTGGGTACCTAAGACCCAAGCCTAAATTTGCCTTGCAGGTTTATGCATCCGAGGGCTCTAGCTGGATTATCGACAGCGGATGCACAAACCACATGACGGGGGAAAAGAGGATGTTCTCTTCCTACGTCAAGAACAAGGATCCCCAAGACTCAATAATATTCGGTGATGGGAACCAAGGCAAGGTGAAAGGGTTAGGCAAAATTGCAATTTCTTCCGAGCACTCTATTTCTAATGTGTTTTTAGTTGAGTCGCTCGGATATAACTTGTTGTCTGTTAGTCAATTATGCAATATGGGATATAATTGTCTATTCACTAATGTAGACGTGTCTGTCTTTAGAAGAAGTGATGGTTCATTAGCTTTTAAGGGTGTATTAGATGGCAAACTTTACTTAGTTGATTTTGCAAAAGAGGAGGCCGGTCTAGATGCATGCTTAATTGCTAAGACTAGCATGGGCTGGCTATGGCATCGCCGCTTAGCACATGTGGGGATGAAGAACCTTCACAAGCTTCTAAAGGGAGAACATGTGATAGGTCTAACTAATGTTACTTTCAAAAAAGATAGACCTTGTGCATCTTGTCAAGCAGGTAAACAAGTGGGAGGAGCGCATCACAGCAAGAATGTGATGACCACATCAAGACCTCTGGAGCTGCTGCATATGGACCTCTTCGGACCCGTCGCCTATCTAAGCATAGGAGGAAGTAAGTATGGACTAGTTATTGTTGATGACTTTTCCCACTTCACATGGGTATTCTTTTTGCAGGATAAATCTGAAACCCAAGGGACCCTAAAGCGCTTCCTAAGGAGAGCTCAAAACGAGTTTGAGCTCAAGGTGAAGAAGATAAGGAGCGACAATGGGTCCGAGTTCAAGAACCTTCAAGTGGAGGAGTACCTTGAGGAGGAAGGGATCAAGCACGAGTTCTCCGCTCCCTAGACACCACAGCAAAATGGTGTGGTAGAATGGAAGAACAGGACGCTTATAGACATGGCGAGGACGATGCTTGGAGAGTTCAAGACCCCCGAGCGCTTTTGGTCGGAAGCCGTGAACACGGCTTGCCACGCCATCAACAGGGTCTACCTTCATCGCCTCCTCAAGAAGACGTCGTATGAGCTACTAACCGGTAACAAACCCAATGTTTCGTATTTTCGGGTTTTTGGAAGTAAATGCTACATTCTAGTGAAGAAGGGTAGGAATCCCAAATTTGCTCCCAAAGCCGTAGAAGGGTTTTTGTTAGGTTATGACTCAAATACAAAGGCGTATAGAGTCTTCAACAAATCATCAGGTTTGGTTGAAGTCTCTAGCGACGTTGTATTTGATGAGACTAATGGCTCTCCAAGAGAGCAAGTTGTTGTTTTTGATGATGTAGATGAAGAAGAAGTTCCAATGGCCGCAATACGCACCATGGCGATTGGAGATGTGCGGCCACATGAACAAGATGAGCGAGATCAACCTTCTTCCTCAACAATGGTGCAACCCCCAACTCAAGATGATGAACAGGAGGCATGTGATCAAGGGGGAGCACAAGATGATCATGTAATGGAGGAAGAAGCGCAACCGGCACCTCCAACCTAAGTTCGAGCGATAATTCAAAGGGATCATCCCGTCGACCAAATTTTGGGTGATATTAGCAAGGGAGTAACTACTCGATCTCGATTAGTTAATTTTTGTGAGCATTACTCCTTTGTCTCTTCTATTGAGCCTTTCAGGGTAGAAGAGGCCTTGCAATATCCGGACTGGGTGTTGGTCATGCAGGAGGAGCTCAACAACTTCAAAAGAAATGAAGTTTGGAGACTGGTGCCTCGTCCCAAGCAAAATGTTGTGGGAACCAAGTGGGTGTTATGCAACAAACAAGACGAGCACGGGGTGGTGACAAGGAACAAGGCACGACTTGTGGCAAAAGGTTATGCCCAAGTCGCAGGTATGGACTTTGAGGAGACTTTTGCTCCTGTGGCTAGGCTAGAGTCCATTCGTATTTTGCTAGCATATGCCGCTCACCATTCTTTCAGGTTGTTCCAAATGGATGTGAAGAGCGCTTTCCTCAACGGGCCAATCAAGGAGGAGGTGTACGTGGAGCAACCCGCTGGCTTCGAGGATGAACGGTACCCCGACCACATGTGTAAGCTCTCTAAGCCGCTCTATGGACTTAAGCAAGCCCCAAGAGCATGGTATGAATGCCTTAGAAACTTTTTAATTGCTAATGCTTTCAAGGTTGGGAAAGCCGATCCAACACTTTTTACTAAGACTTGTGATGGTGATCTTTTTGTGTGCCAAATTTATGTCGATGACATAATATTTGGTTCTACTAACCAAAAGTCTTGTGAAGAGTTTAGCAAGGTGATGACTCAGAAATTCGAGATGTCGATGATGGGCGAGTTAAGCTACTTCCTTGGGTTCCATGTGAAGCAACTCAAGGATGGGACCTTCATCTCTCAAACCAAGTACACGCAAGACTTGATCAAGCGGTTTGGGATGAAGGAGGCCAAGCCCGCAAAGACTCCAATGGGAACCGACGGACACACCGACCTCAACAAAGGAGGTAAGTCCGTTGATCAAAAAGCATACCGGTCTATGATAGGGTCTTTACTTTATTTATGTGCTAGTAGAGCGGATATTATGCTTAGCATATGCATGTGTGCTAGATTTCAATCCGATCCTACGGAGTGCCACTTAGTGGCTATGAAGCGAATTCTTAGATATTTAGTCGCTACGCCTTGTTTCAGGATCTGGTATCCAAAGGGGTCTACCTTTGACTTGATTGGATATTCAGACTCCGACTATGCTGGATGTAAGGTCGATAGGAAGAGTACATCGGGGACGTGCCAATTCTTAGGAAGGTCCCTGGTGTCATGGAGTTCTAAGAAACAAACTTCCGTTGCCCTATCCACCGCTGAGGCCGAGTACGTTGCCGTAGGACAGTGTTGCGCGCAACTACTTTGGATGAGGCAAACCCTCAGTGACTTTGGCTACAATCTGAGCAATGTCCCACTCCTATGTGATAATGAGAGTGCTATCCGCATGGCGGATAATCCTGTTGAACACAGCCGCACAAAGCACATAGACATCCAGCATCACTTTTTGAGAGACCACGAGCAAAAGGGAGATATCGAAGTGTTTCATGTTAGCTCCGAGAACCAGCTAGCCGATATCTTTACCAAGCCTTTAGATGAGCAGACCTTTTGCAAGTTGCGTAGTGAGCTAAATGTCTTAGATTCGTGGAACTTGGATTGATTTATAGCATACATGTGTTTATGCCTTTGATCATGTTCCTTATGCATTTTGTTGTTTATTTATGGTGCTCAAGTTGTACAAGCACTCCTCGGACCTTACAAGTCCATTTGCAAGTGATGCACAAATTTAGGGGGAGATGTGCTACAACTTGACCCTTTGATACTAACTGTGTGCTTGAGTTTGCTTAACTTAGTCTCAAAGATGGTTTGAAAGGGAAAAGGTGGACTTGGACCATGCAAGACTTCCACTGCACTCCGATGAAAGAGTAACTTTGAGTTTGCTTAACTTAGTCTCAAAGATGGTTTGAAAGGGAAAAGGTGGACTTGGACCATGCAAGACTTCCACTGCACTCCGATGAAAGAGTAACTTCTTCCAAGTTCATCTTTGCACTCTTATTGCCTTTTTACTCTAAGTTGAAGATTTTGGTGAGGCAATGGGGTTAAAGGGGCAAAATTGATCCCGTTTTGGTGCTTGATGCCAAAGGGGGAGAAAATAAGGCCAAAGCAATAAATGGATCAGCTACCACTTGTGAATTTTGAAAATAGTAGAGTTAGAGTTTTTGTTTGTCAAAATACTCTTATTTGCCTCTTATTGTCAAAAGTTGGTCTCTTGTGGGGAGAAGGTTTAATTATGGCAAAAAGGGGGAGTTTTTAAAATCGTTGATCAATTTCTCTTGGAACAACTATTGCTATGTCTCAACAAGTGTTTTTAACTTAGAGATAGGAAGTTGAGGTTGATTTGCAAAAACAAACCAAGTGGTGGCAAAGAATGATCCATATATGCCAAATTTGATTCAAAACAAATTTGAGTTCTTATTTGAATTGATTTTGCACTTGATCTACTTGCTTTATGTTGTGTTGGCATAAATCACCAAAAAGGGGGAGATTGAAAGGGAAATGTGCCCTTGGGCCATTTCTAAGTATTTTGGTGATTTAGTGTCCAACACAAGTGCCTAAGTGTCAAATGGTGGACAAAGTACAAATCAAGTATAAAGGTATGTTTCTCAGACTTGGTACATTGTTTTAGAGACTAATGTATTGTGTCTAAGTGCTGGAAACAGGAGAAATCGAATTGGAGAAGAGATGGCCTTGTTCAGCCAAAGCCAGCTCTGTCTGGGTGCACCGGACTGTCCGGTGGTGCACCGGACAGTGTCCGGTGCGCCAGACTGGCTCAGGCGAACTTGCTGCTCTTGGGAAGAAATTAACGGCGTACGGCTATAATTCACCGGACTGTCCGGTGTGCACCGGACAGTGTCCGGTGAGCCAACGATCGCCGGGCCAACGGTCGGCCGCTTAATCCGGGCGCGACGCGTGGCCTAGCCAACGGCTAGAAGGGAGCTCCGGTGTGCACCGGACAGTGTCCGGTGCGCCAACAGCTCCAAGGCGCCAACGGTCGGTTTCGCCAAAGAAGGAAAGAAATCCGCACCGGACAGTGTCCGGTGGTGCACCGGACAGTGTCCGGTGGTGCACCGGACTGTCCGGTGTGCCAGGCGACAGAAGGCAAGAATTGCCTTCCTGGAATGCTCTCAACGGCTCCTAGCTGCCTTGGGGCTATAAAAGTGACCCCTAGGCGCATGGAGGAAAACACCAAGCATTCTCTAAGCATTCCTAAGCACTAAGACATCGATTCCGCGCTTTTGACTCCCTGCGATAGCAATTAGAGCTCTAGTTGAGTTGTGAACTCTCTGAGTTGTGTTGTGAGCTCTTGTTGCGACTTGTGTGCGTAGTGTTGCTGTGATTTCTTGTCTTGAGTGTGTTGCTCATCCCTCCCTTACTCCGTGCTTCTTTGTGATCATCAAAGTGTAAGGGCGAGAGGCTCCAAGTTGTGGAGATTCCTCGCAAACGGGGTATAGAAAAGCAAAGCAAAACACCATGGTATTCAAGTGGGTCTTTGGACCACTTGAGAGGGGTTGATTGCAACCCTCGTCCGTTGGGACGCCACAACGTGGACTAGGCAAGTGTTGGACTTGACCGAACCACGGGATAAACCATTGTGTCTATCTGTGATTGATCTTCTTGTGGTTATCGTGTCTTGCAAAGACTCCGCTCTAGCCACTTGGCATTACTTGTGCTAACCCCTAATCAAGCTTTTGTGAGTTAAGTTTCAAGTTTTACAGGATCACCTATTCACCCCCCTCTAGGTGCTCTCACTATTTCTTTCTCTTTTCTTTATTTGAAACTTGGTTTAGTTTAATTCAAATTCAACCACGCTCTACGGTTTTAGATAGATGCACATCAAAGCAAAACATCATACAAAAATAGATGTATCCCGACATGATGCATCAATCATTATTTCTTTAGGCATTTATTTTACTAGACTTACAAATATATAAAACAAAACAACTCCCCACTATTTAGAAAAAAAGAACAATTAAGGAAAAGAGAGGGTAACACCTTAATTTGATGGATATTAGGAAAGAAATTTTATACCCCCAAATTCAGGGTGTTACAAATCTAACCCCCTTAACAGAATCTCGTCCTCGAGATTCAAGAAGAGGCTAGCAATAAAATGAGATTGGTTTATTGGTTTTTTTATAGTTTCACCTGACTCAACTTTGACTCCGCTGGCTTGACTTGTGGATTGGTTGCTTTGACCATCAGATGCTTGAGACTGTTTGATGCAATTCTTGATGATCTCTGGGACCTATGGGTTAGGACCCACACACGCTTTCGCTGCGCAACTCTGATCTTGTTGGTAGACGTTCATCGCATTGTCTTCATTGATGTTAGCGGCTAACCCCCTTAATAGGAGCGTTGATATGCACTTGGTGAAGATGCTGTCGACTCTGATCTTGACTAATTTGGAGGAGTTGGAGGTTGCCAAATGGATAGGTGCAAGAGGAAAGAATAGCGAGAAAAGGTAAGTATAGACGGATTAGAGAGAGTAGGGGGAGAACCCAACTACTTAACACTATGGCACTCACCTAGTAAACATATGTCATTGCGGACCAAGGGCCCCAACACATCAACACTCATTCCAAAGAAGCAAATCAGTCATAGCAGAAGGACAAACATCATGAGCACACATCAACAAACATTTCGTTGCTATACATTCCTTTTAATTAAATGTGGTCTTTCCTTACAAAGGGGAAACTAATCTAAGGCCATCGAAAGGCAAGGGGAATAATAAGACATGTAGGATAGGGGCATGAGCATAATAAAGGATGGAGCTAAACCAAGGATTGGAACCGACAGTGAGATAATGCAACCAAGGCTAGTATAGGTAAAACACCATTCTCAAATCGAGATGGGAAAGATGATAAGTAAAAAGGTAGCCATAAGATAAGCATCATGGAAAGATCTAGATATTACAAAGGTAAAGGAGGTAACTGACAAAAGCACACCAAAAGATCGAGTTAAAGCAAGGCTTGCAGCGTGACCGAGGAAAAGGGAACGAACAAGAGCGGGATGGGTAAGGCATCACTCTTGAAATGAAATGGAAAAGGCGGCTTTAAAATGTGGGTGCAATATAAGCATCATGGTAAAGATCAAGGGATGACAAGGGTTAAGGTGATAACAGACAAACACACAATAAAGGATGTATTTTAGACAAGACCTGCAAGGTGTCAAAGAAGGGGGGAGAAGCCAATGATGAAATAGATGAGGCATTATCCCCGAGCAGGGATGGAAAAGAGGAGGCTTCGAAGGGTAGGTTCAAATTAAGCATGAAGATAAGGGTATAGATATTACAAGGGTTAAAGGTGATAACGGACAAGAACATAGGAGAGGAGGTAAATGGGCATAGGAACAAATGATATAAGTACCATAAAGGATGGAGTTAAGATCGGTCCTGCAAATGGAAAAGGAGAGGACACGTCCAAGGGTGAGATAGGTAAATTGCCACTCTCAATTTGAGGTGGAAGAGAGGGGATTTTTAAGAAGCAGGAATAAAGATGAGTATCAAGGCAAGATCGATGGACGGCAAGGTGAGGGTGATAGCAAATCAAAACACAGCAAGGGATGGAATTAACACAAAACTTGTAAGACGACAAGAAGTGAAAAGAAATCAAGGCAGAGATAGGAAACTCATAGCTCTCAAACTGGGTTGGAAGAAAGGGAAGGCTTTTAAAGGATAAGTTCAAGGTAAGCATTTAGGCAGAAGACAAAAAATATCACAAGGGTCAAAGGCGATAACAGACAAGGGTATAAGAGAAAAGGTGAAGGCATAGAAGAGCCAGTGGTACAAGTACAACCAAGAATTTGGACACAAAAAGACATGCACATGGCAAAGATGAGGTTACGAAAAAGGGCAGAATAAGTAAACACCACTCTCGAACTGAGATGGGAGATTAGAGATTTTAGATAATAGACATAATGTAATCACAAGGTAGGATAGAATGATGAGAAGGTTAAAGGAGATGACAAACAAAACACAACAAAGGATAGAGTTAAAAAAACTTGCAGGTGACAAAGAAGAGGATACGACCAAGGGGAAAATAGGTACACTACAATGCTCAGATTGAGATGGAAAATAGGATACTTTAAAGGCTGGTATAAGATAAACATCAAGGTAAGATATAGAGGTGATAAGGGTAAAGGTGGTAATGATGAAAAGCATAACCATGGATGGAGTTAAGGCAAGACTGACAAAGTGGAGAAAACAGCAAGGGTAAGATAGGTAAGATTCCAACAAAATGGTTGAAGTAAAGAAAATTAATTACCAAGTGGAGTTACAAGGAGACAACGAGATTACGAAGGATATGCAAAATAAAATGACTGCTCATGGATCATTAAGAAACAAGGGTGGTCAAGGACATGTTAACTGGAATGCCTTAAGCAGGCATTGGGATATAAAGGTAAGCATATATAAAAATAAGAATATGCAAGATTCCAATGGTACGAGCGTACCAAGACCAAGAAAATAGAAAAAGCCAAAAGGTGACGGCTTCAGAACGGAATAGGAAGGGGTCTCAAAAGACAAGAAGTTTATGGACATATAAACTGAAATGTTTAAGTAGATTGTAGAAATTCAGATGTAAGTATTTGAAACAAGAGTATCAAAGAATTCAGGGATACGAGCATGTCAATACCAAAGGACTAGAGATGGTCAAATGGTAGCAATTTAATGAAGGAAGAGAAATGAATCCCAAAAGACAAGAAGGTTATGGTCAGGGGGCATCTATAAAGATGTCGCAAGCACAAGAGGAGATCATATCTAATAGATCGAGAGAATTATAAACCATACTAGAATAAAATACTTTTTGGCAAGGGGGCATATAGAAGCACAACATAGAATTAGTCGAGGTGACTAATATTTTGAAGCAGAATCAAGGATGAGGTGAAGTAATAATCAATAAGTCCTTAAAACGGCCAATGCTACTCTAGGTCAGCGGTCCTACAGTCAGCACGTCTTTGATACCACTTATGTCACACCCGGTTTTAGAAGGCAAACCGAATGCGAACCATGTACGTGCCAGGATCAGCAATTCACGTACACAACAGTTACATAACATGGACATCATCACACAATGCTCGATTAGTATTAAAAAGGGGAAAAATAGTCGATTACATCATATGTCTGAGACATCCACATAGTCCTTACAATGATCAAAGTGCGGAAAAGAAACGTAGATACACGCGGCCTTCACAGACAGCCGACTGGGGGTTGCCGCTAACCCACACCTAGAACTCATCGTAATCTTGGAACTCCTGGTGGTCTCCTTCCACGGCTTCATCCTCTCCTGAGCAGGGGTTGCAATGCTGACAACCTGGGGATGGGGGGGTTGGTGTGTAGAGCAAGGGTGAGTACACATCAACATACTCAACAAGTGTCCTGTTTGGTTGTAGTGGACTAGCTTTATGTGGGGGTAAGTCAAGCAGTTGCTTTTAGTTGGTTAGATTATTATTACTAGTAGAGAAAGCCAAGTTTTAGAATTAACCCACGTTATTAACCCAAACGTACTCCTTTCCAAACGGAAAGAGTACCACTTACCATTACCAGAGTCAATACCAAAAACCATCAATCTCTTTGCCACCTGTAATCCGAACATCTCTGATCAAGTACCAATAATCACTGGAGCTCCCTTGGCCGCTCATAACTGTGAGCACGGCTGATATATCAGTTTTCAAACACTCTGCAGAGGTTGCGCACTTTACCCACAAGCCGTGATTCCCTCTTGCCTCGGGCCGATCAAACCCTTAAACACTACCAAGGTGTATAGGCAGGGTCTCACTACGTAGCCTTTACAAAGATTCCCCGGGGCTGTAGCCGCCCGTTAGGTTTCCTAAATGCACCGCACTCCTCCCCAAGGGGCGAACCAACCTTGGCAAAGCGAGCCGCATACACCGAGCCCCATTAACGTCACGATGGTGAAGCGAACTACACCCTAGTTCCTCTAATTACTCAGCTAAGGGCGTCCCATTCCACCCTAATGGTTGCACTGTTTTCCCGGGTGGTCATCCAACGAACAGGTCCTTACGGAGAGGCACTCGAGAAACCGCTCGAGCCCCCTAAAGTATCACCAGTCCGACATCATAATCATAATGACAACATCGTATCATAAGTGTTCACATCATGTTCATTGATTAGAGTAAAGCAATAGCATGAATCTAACCATAGTAACCCTAAAGGTAATCAAGGACAAGGTAAATAGAAAGCTAGTCAATCCTTAGGTTGTTCATAGTATGTGGGACAGTGAATTATAAAGTAAATGGGACATAATGGGTCAGAGGACACTTGCCTTCACCAAACAGATACTCAGGGTCTTCGATCTCGTAGAACTCGAAGAACTTGATCACATGGTCACCGAAGCTTGATCTTCGATTCCTTGACTGAACAACACGCGCGTCACGTGCGAAGAAGCACACGGAAAGCGTGCGCAACCACGTGTGACCATGAGCAACTGACGCGTGACGATGCGCGTGAACAACACACAACCACACGTGCGACACACGAGAGCCACCAACGGATGTCATGGTTATACTAAGTAAATATTAATTCAAAACATATAAGCATGGGATTAATCATGTTAACACGAATTTATAAAGGCGCAATATAGAAACTATAAGATAGTTTTAACCAGAAAGCTGACATAACCGGCAGATTAAACAATTACTTGACTAATTAATTAGTTAAAACTTGTGCCGTGACAAAATAGTGTTACTAATGTGTGTGACACTGTTATAGAGTTAGCGTGACTGAAACGAGTCGAAACAGGTTTGTGACGCATTAGACTCACTACATTTAAACATATGATAAATTTATAAATAACACGACATATGAGTACTGCTAAATTATGTCGTTTCTATATTAAATATAACATTTAAATTGGCACAATCACGTTAACAGGTATCTATGAATGCATAATTATATTAGCAGACATTTATAAAATATAAATTAACGCAACTACTTAGTTTCGATTAATCTGATATTCTAACAGCTACACAGGTGACTAACTAATCGTAAGTGATCATAAGCGAAGATAATTTAATAATGCGCGAAACGAAGTACGCCGCACTTTGCAAATGACGACGCGCGCGAACAGCACGAGCGAAGCATCTCGCGCGACGCACGCTAATTATGTGCAGACCGGGGTAGACGAAGCTCACCTCACGACAACGGCGGACGGCGAGACGAGCTCGCGATGAGGCTGCTGCTGCGCCAAGGCCGCGCAGGCGAGCCACGCCGGCAAGCCGCGCCGGGCCGCCGCGCAGGCGAGCCACACTGGTAGGCCGCGAGCTACCGCGCTGGCTGGCCGCGTCGGGCCACCACGCAGGCGAGCCACGCCGGCTGCAGGGGCGAGAACGAGCTGGGCGCTGGCCAGCCACGAGCCACAAAGTTGGCTCCGCGCCGCGCCGGCTGCGCGCTGCGCTGGCCGCGCCAAGGCACCGGGTCGCCGAGCCGCCGCACCTAGGACGTGCTGCCTCCACGCTCGGTGGAGATCGGCACGGGAAAGGCTCGGCGCGGTTGTGGGCGAGGACGGGCGATAGAAGCGCGTAGTGGGCAGTTCTGGCGGAGATAGGTGCGTGTGCAGCTGAGAAAGAGGAAGCGGTTGCAAGAGATGACAGGTGGGGACAAAAAAACAACGGCACCAGACCGACGGTGCTTGGCTGGGTGTTGCCCACGCGCACGTGGGCCACTGGGGCGCATGGCGCGGGCGCCTGGAGTGCGCTGGCGCGGGGCACTGCGGCCCAAGTCGGCTAGGCCGAATGGAAGCGGGAGGGGGAGGCTTGGGCCAGTGCGGGGTAGGCCGAAGTGGGGGGGAGGCGCGTGGGCCGCGCAAGCTGCAGGGTGGGGGAGAAAGGCTGGGTCGCGGCTGGCCGAGCCACGCGTGGGGGTGCTGGGCCACGGGCAAGTCGAGGCTGGCTGCTGGGCAAGCGGCGGGGGTGGGCCAGGGGGAGGAAGGGCGCACTGGGCCTCGGCGCGGGGATGGCCTGATGGGCTAGAGCGGCCGAGCAGCCCAAGAGGGGAAGACGAGAGCAAGGTGGGCCAGCTGTGGTATTGGGCTTCTTTCTCTCCTCTTCTATTTCCTTCTCTTTTCTTTATTTGAAACTTGGTTTAGTTTAATTCAAATTCAACCACGCTCTACGGTTTTAGATAGATGCACATCAAAGCAAAACATCATACAAAAATAGATGTATCCCGACATAATGCATCAATCATTATTTCTTTAGGATTTATTTTACTAGACTTACAAATATATAAAACAAAACAACTCCCCACTATTTAGAAAAAAGAACAATTAAGGAAAAGAGAGGGTAACACCTGAATTTGATGGATATTTGGAAAGAAATTTTATAGCCCCAAATTCAGGGTGTTAATGATTAAAGACCTTCGTCCTTCGAAGCATTGTTTCCCTTAGGATATAATGATCTTCAGTCGAAGGTCATGAAGGACGTACCTTCATCATCTCAACATACAATGGAAAGCAGGAACATATGACACATAGAAAACATGAATAATCATATGAAATCATTTAGACATTTTTATTATATAATCATGAATAAACATGGATAATATTGAATTACATTTATACCTTCGGCTTGACAGAAGGTGAGAATCCGAATGTGACGTGTGAGTGAATACAAGCCAGCATGAACAGTACGAGGGTACTGTTCATCTATTTATAAGCACAGGACGCAGCCCGGACGAAATTACATTTGTGTCCTTGGTAACTAATCATAACTAAAACACAACTTATCATGGACTAAACAGTCTTTAACTCTTTAAGTCAATGCCGACCTTCGTCTCAAGACACATCGTCATGCCGAAGCTCCCTGGAATGTAGCTTCGGCTTATACTTTCATGTTGTGTCTGCTTGCATATCACCCTGCCGAAGGTGTTTTTACTTGGAGGACCTTCGGTGAGGAAGAATGTCCCCAACAGTAGCCCCTTCGTGGTGCTAGATCGTTTTTCGTAACGAGCTCGATCCACGAAAAATATCAAAGGCTTCGGAATGTCGAAGGTCCGAAAAACACCTTCCCTGAGCTCGTTGCTGAGAAAGGATTAAAATACTCCAAGCGTCGGGTGATCCACCGTTCAGTGGGTGCGAGCGATCTGGCAATTCACCTTCCAAGCGCCGAGTGGTCCACCGTTCAGCGGGTGCGGGCGATTTGGCGGTTCACCTTCCCACTTGCAGCACTATATAAACAGACGGGTTGGTGCAAAGTTACCACAATATTCATTGCCATTGCACTGTTGTGCTGTTAAAAACTTTAACGATAGCTGAAGCTTTTTCACTGTGTTCTCAAGCGAACACTTCATCATTTAGAGTTAACTTCATCAAAAGAGTGAGCTTCGTCAAAAGAGTGAGCTTCGTCAAAACTGCAAAAAGAATCATCAACTTTGTAAAAACCGTAAAAAATCCATCAGATGGCGAGAGTGCGTTCGACTACAAGGGTGACTCATGAAGGAGAGGAAACCGAGGCCACCGAGACAGCTCCAATTTCCAAAGTTATGAGACAGTCAGGTCTAGTTGTGACAGAGGAAGCTACTGACGAAGGTGCCCCTATTGCCAAAGCTGAACAGACCGTTGCTGAAGAAGAAGACGCTGAAGAAAATTATAGTATTTTGATCACATCAAAACCAAGCCATCTAGATTTTGGGAAGTCTACTGTTACTGAAGCCGACATGCCCATGATGATGAAGTTGGGTTACTTTGGAGAAGCTGAAAGGAAACTTATCCGATTTGCCGGAGAGGAAACCACCCCAGTGCCGAAGGATGATGAAGTAGTTGTTTTCAATAGTTTTTTCAGAGCGGGACTGCGGTTCCCTGTGAACGAGATGATAAGAGAGGTCTTGAAAAATTTTGAAATTTATCTTCATCAACTAACCCCTAACGCCATTGCTAGGCTTAGAGTCTTCATCTGGGCCCTCTGAAGCCAAGGGATGAGCCGAGATGCCGAAGCATTCTGCCGAGTGCATGAGTTGCACTACCAGACGAAGGCCAGGGCAGACGGTCTGCATGAAAATTTTGGCTGCTATAATTTCACGTATCGCAAGGATACGAAAGCTCCAGTTCTTATCTACCGCACCAAATGGCCAACCGGCTGAAAGGGTGAATGGTTTTATATCAAGGCCGATAAGAAGAAGAGAGGGAAACTGATGACGATGGTCATGTGCCCACTGTCTCTAAACTTCAGAATGACCAGGCCCCTGTGCAACATGCAGCCAGGGTCACGATGCCAACTGTCTGTATCAGAATTCAGGGTGGTGGCTGAACAAATCAGCACTAGAGATCTGGTGCAAGAATACCTGGCCAATAGAACATCTCCAACATCAAGTGATTGGGGCATGCCGAAGCTAAAGGGAACAAAGAAAAAACTTGAGCTTGTTCGATTGCCTTATCGTTTTAAGTTTGAGAAACAGTTCAAGGAGCCTTGCCAAGAATGGCTGGAAATGACTGAAACTCTCTGCAATGAAATTTTGGGGAACTATACCAAAAAAGAAGACCAATTAATGACTGCAGCCTTCGGCACCCGGCCAAAACGAAGGTTAAACCGGGTAATGGACTCTCTAAAATTTGAATACCCTGATTATGAGCGACTCAACAAAGGTGTCGAAGGAGCAAAAAGGAAAAGGATTGTTTGCGTTCTAAGCAGGCAGGCTGCCAGAATGGTGAAGCAAGATGAGAAAACTTTAAAGAAGAAAAATCCAGTCCCGAGCCGAAGGTGGCGGTTTTGAAGAAAAGAAAGGCTGCAACTCCAGAGCCGAAGGTGACTGAGGTGGAAGAGGAAACTCCTTCAACACCTCCTGCTACCGAAGTAGAAGAGATTTTAAAGGTAATGACTGAATCTTTACCTATCCAGCTGCTAAGTCCTCTGGGACCTGAACTGACGAAGCTTTTACAGAAAAAGGACAAACCTTCGGCTACAAAAAAGGTGGTTGGGCAGAAAAGGCGAAGCATTGGTACTATAATGGAAGCTATTGAGCGAATGCCGCCATCGGCCTCGGTCGCTGCCGAAGCAAATGTTTCTGTCGAAGCTGCAACAGCCACCGAAGCTGCCAACTTGGAGGTCACCCTATCTGGAATTGATAAATTAATATTGGGTATGCCTACAGAAGAAACAGTTGCGGCTGCAGAATAGGTCATGGCCTTAATACCTGACAAAGGGAAGAAAATTGCCGATGCTGCTTCGGAGGAGAAAGATTTCGACCTTCGGAACCTGGTCAGACAAGAACTATTGGAGGCCGAAAGGAAAGAGCTACAGGAATATGGCATTTCCTGTGGCTACCAGCCAGGAGCCATGCTCTTTGGTGGAATCAAAGAAGAGGCCTTGGGATGCGTTCGCGACCGTACCAGGGCGAAGATAATCAGCACTCTATCGAAGAGTGTTGGTTTTCCGAAGCTCGAAGCTGACTTTAGTAGCTACCGACGACAGCATATCGTCGGTAGTTTGTTTTATTCCAACTTTAAGGTGGAATTCTTGTGATGAAGCAAAATTTTACTTTTTTATTTTTGCGACGAAGCAAGATTGCTGATGAAGGTTTATTTGTATAGAGTATGCTACTGATCAAAGCACTGCAAATGCAATAAGACCTCGAGGATAAAAAGAACGAAATTATACTCGAGGGTTTAGAGAACAAAATCAAAGAATCCGAAGCTTCTCTTAAAAAGAAAGATTTCCTACTCCAAGCAATGGAAGGTTCCATTGCAGAAGCGCAAGCCGAAAATGCTAGATTAAACAGGAAACTCCTACAAAAATCAGAGAGCTTCGAACAAGAGAGAAAAAACTTGCAGTCAAAATACGAAGCCGAAGCTACCGAGAAAACAAAACAGCAGCAATCTTTGAAAGAACTTCGGAACATATGTCTGAATTTTGGCAGCCGCTGCGTACAGCGACTGAAAAAGGTTTTTAACTCAGATGGGGCTAGCGCTGAAAAGTTTACCCCTTAGGCCGAAAACATATCAAGCACCTTCGAACATATTGAAGGCGAAGTAGAGGCGCTTGACGAAGTAATAGCCGGGCATAGTGACTTATGTGCCCTGCTAGCTTCTCGTGGCACAGCTGCAGCATTTCTAAAGGCTGGTTGTACGCACGCAAAAATTGTAAATAGGCCAAACTTCAGCCTATCTACATCAGATTTGGTTGACATCCCCAGTAAAGCTCGGAGCATAGGGTACAGATTTATAACACAGATTTGGGCAAAGGGTGGACGAGAGTTGGCCAGTGACGAGGCCCGAAGCTTGCTTAAGCCGGTATGATACTTATACCTGTTGATTGCTCTCTTGTAATTACTTTTTACCTTATACTGCTTTGTTGTGTACAAGATGACGATGCCGAAGGTGATGAAGACATACACACTACTGATACATCTATGCCAATACAAGTACCAATTTTTGGTCCCATTACTCGCGCTCGTGCTCGTCAACTCAACCATCAGGTGATTGCACTCTTGAGTTTATGTCCATCATATTTAGACCATGGAGACCCGTGCACTCTTGTTTTGATTAGGAACCAGGGAGAAGACCGAAAGGGAAAAGGATTTGAACATGCTGGATTCGGACTGCAGAAGAACACCAACTTGTGACGGTCACCACGGTCACATGCGGGCTTGGATTGGAATGTTCAAGCACAACATGGAAAACTTATCAAGTCTACTTTCATATGGATCCAGAATTATAGTCATATCTGTTCTGAGGCCGCCGTAATCATTGTTTCCTTACCGAGACATTTCCTGCCTTTTCTGCCCATGGTGCTGCATCACCCTATTTTGGCCTAATGGGTCGTGTATCAAGTTGGGTCCGTTAGGGACGCATCCCAGGGTTGCAGCACGACCCCAATACCCTTGTGGTCGTCCTCCCATGTTTATCAACCCCCTAGCCACCACCAAGAACAGCGGGTTTTTGTTTAGATCAAGTTTAGCTCTCGCTACTTGCTTGTAAGCGCGCGTGCTGGTTCAGCCGCCCGTCTTCTTGTCTTTGGAACCCCACCATATTGGAGTTTGATTTTGAAACCTACAATTTACATCGGGTAATTCAGTACTTGTTCTACTTGTTCTTGCTAGTTCTTCGATTGCTTGCAGGACAAGTGCCCTAGTGGCCAGGGTGTCACGCTCCACAAGATCGTGATAGCCATATGAGGTGGTGTATCGGTTGCAAAGGCGCAGCGTCTTTGGAAGGCTGTAGTCGGGCCGTGAACGTCGTCTCCTCCACCAATCGAGTTATTCCACACCCTCTCATCGAAAGATCGGGCATTGACCCAACGGGTGCACATCAGTTGGTATCAGAGCAAGGTTTATCGGTGAGAGATTTACTTTTCTTCGCTGTTTTCTTATCTCCTATAGTCCAGAAAAAGCCAAAAAATAGTAGATTAGTTTTACTGCAATCCTATAAACCATTGAGCATTTACTAGTACTACTTAGCTAGGGCTTGTTGAGTTTTCGATTGTATTGGTTGTGTCGAGTTGCTGGTCTTAGTTTATTCCTTTAGAGTTTTGAGTTCTACCACGTTTTGGTCACCACGAGATCCACCATCACCATAAACATCTCTGGTTCGTTTTTGCCACCACGGATACATCTCATGTCAGATTTGGAAGTTTAAATACAATCTAGAAAGCTTATCTTATCTTCTTTCCAACGGATCTGACCTTGCCTCAAAATTCATTTTGAGCGCTCCGCAATCATCGTAGAGATTTCTCGACTTTCTATATTAACAAGATTTGTTAAATCTGATTTAAAGGGGTTGTTAGCAATATCCTTATTGTTTGGGTTGTCATAGTAAAAAAAGGGGGTTTAGGCCCCTGCAAAAAAAAGAAGAAGAAAAAAAGAAAAGAAAAGAAAAAAAAGGAAAAGAAGTAGAAAGAAGGGGGCTGAATCTCTAAATATGTTGTTTCTCTTTGTGATGTGCTAGTTGTTCTTTTTAGTGACTACCTTTGTGCCTAGGCTCACGTCTCTAGCATGGTTTAGCCTAGGACCAGCACAGTACCACCGTTGAACGATTATTCAGCTTGCTTTTGTAACTAACGTGGTACTAGTGTATTCCTTGCTTCAGCCCACCTACAACTCTACATATTTCGACTACAGTTTGACTGGTCGTGTTGCTGCGGCACCGATACACTTATTCCACGGTTGCAGACTTGTTGGTTGCTGACCCCTCCTGTTGAGCAAGGTAAGAATTGGTAAGAGCTTGTGTGGCAGGTTGAGAGTGAGTGCCTTGCAGTAGCTACATCCTAATAGTTGTAGAGTTTTTATTCCTTCACTTTTTTATCTTGTTGCCTCTGTTCGTCTAACCATGGCAGGATTGGAGGTTGATGATGCTTCTCATAATATGCCACACTCTCTTTGCACCAAGGGCATCATACAACACTTTGTAAGGCTGGTGAAGACGCACACAGAAGGTCTTGATAATGACTTGCAGGTGATGAATGAAAACATGGGGCAATTGGAGGCCACACAGATCAACACAAACACCGAACTTGCAAATGTGGAAATGACAGTTGCTCATATTGACAAGAGCCTTGTCGCACTCTTGAGGCGATTTGATGAGATGCATGCTAATACCAATGGTGGGCGTGATGAGGGTGCCGAAGGTAACTGGGATGACTATGTTGCTGATACTGAACAAGATGACCAAGAAGCACCTAATCGTCGGCGACTACGTACTAACCGCAGAGGTAAGGGTGATTTTCGCCGACGTGAGGTACATGGTAATGATGATGCTTTTGATGGTTTTCGCCTGTCATCTCCTCCACCAATCGAGTTATTCCACACCCTCTCATCAAAGGATCGGGCATTCACCCAATGGATGCACATCAGAAGGTCAATAGTCCGAAGCACATTTTGAAGATTGCTGAAGATGCTACATAAAGCTTAGAAACATTTGAATTATCTTTGTTAAAGACATTGTAATTAGGAATCAAACATTACTTTGTATATTTGTATATACCTTGTAATATACTTTTACCTTTCCATCATGTATGAATTGCTTTGGTGTGGACGAAACTTGTATCTTTTGAGCCGAAGGCGAAAAACACCTTCCCTACTTTTCGTACACAACGAAGCATATCCTTGCTTCTTCATGCTCATCGAAGCATTGTTATCAAAGCTAAAGTATTTCTGTTTGTGCTTCATGTTATGATGATGATTATCCTATGAATGTCTACATGAATGTTTATGAATGCAATGAATGATGTAATGTAACCTGCAAATGAATGTCTCGATTACACACGAAGCCACACCCAGACTCTGCATCCCCTTAGGAACGACTTTTGAGTCTTAAGCTCTACATCCCCTTAGGAATGACTTTTGAGCTTCTTCACCTTCTATTTCGGTGGGATATAAGTTCTGCATCCACTTAGGAACGACTTTGGAACTTCTTCACCTTATATTTCGGTGGTATTTGGCTCTGCATTCCCTTTGGAACGACTTTTGAGCAGAAAACTTACGCTGCGCTCCCTTAGGAACGACTTTTTTGCAGCTTCATCATGCTCTTGGCTCTACATTCCCTTAGGAACGACTTTTGAGCAGAAAACTTACGCTGCGCTCCCTTAGGAACGACTTTTTGCAGCTTCGTCAAGATCTACATCCCCTTGGGGACATCTTTTGAGCTTCTCCCTGTTTTTCTTTTTTGCACTCGATGGTGCATGCTCAGATTTTACATATTACATCTTTGGGGGATTTGGCCCTCGTAGGGCTAAATAAGAATGAAAAATTACAAGCTATGTCCCCATTAAAAACCTTTCTCCCCTCTTGAAAGGAAAAGGGTGCCATAGGAAAAAATGAAAAAGGATTACATCAAATTACACATAGTAACGCCGATGTTGGGGGCTTGTTCTCAAATGCTAAGAGTTAAGAACAAGGCAACACAGAAAATGTTAAATGTTAAGGTCCTTCGTCCTCCACCACATTATATCCTTTCGGGATATAAGGAACTTCGGACGAAGGTTACGAAGGGCGTACCTTCGTAAACATAATAACGAGGACGAAGCATTCATATAAATCATGAGGTATAAAATGGGCATTTAAATGTTAACATAGAATCATTTCCATTTTTACTAACATGAATGAATATAAATGATTTCAAATTACAAGTGTACCTTCGGTCCTGAGGAAGGCGAGAGTACAAGTGTGATGCGAAGGCAAATGACAGGTTCGCGTGAACAGTACAGAGGTACTGTTCATCTATTTATAGGCACAGGTCGCAGCCTGTGACAAATTACAATTACGCCCCTTACAAAAGTTTACAACATTGACTCAGACCTCTATGAATAAAAAGGTCATTCTATCTCTATGTCGGTTTGTAACGCCGAAGCTTCATGAAAAGGGACCTTCGGCCATCTTCTGGGGACGACTTCAGCCGAAGCTGCTTCTTCGCGTAAGACCTTCGGCGCACCGAAGCACAGCCCCAACAGTAGCCCCTTTCGCGGTGCTAGATCGTTTTTCGTAACGAGCTTGACCCGTGAAAAAAGCCTCTTCAGCTTCGGGAAGCCGAAGGTCCAAAAAACACCTTCCCTGAGCTCGTTGCGGAGAAACGATCCGGCTTCCGAGCACGTGCCAGGCCCACCTTGCAGAGTTACTGTTTGATCTTTGCGGTCCACTGCACAGCGAATACGAGTGACTGCCCGCTTGGTGTAAAAAATCCTGCCGCTTCGCCTTCTTACCTGCAGCACTATATAAACAGACGGGTAGGTGTGAAGTTACCACAGCATTCATTGCTATTTGCACTGTTTTGCTGCCAAAATTTTTAACTATAGCCGAAGCTTGATTCTCAGAATCGAACGAAGGTCCATCTCGACATCTGCTTCGTCAGAAAGAAGAGCTTCGGGAGAAAAGAAAAACAGAAAAAAGTTTCTGACTTCCCCAAACTCAGAATCAAATGGCGAGAGTGCGATCTACTACCAAAGTTGTACGTGAGGGAGACGAAGCCGAAGGTTCGGACACTGTGCCCATCTCCGAAGCGATGCAGCGTTCCGGTCTAGTGACTGCGGAAGAAATGCCTGCTGCTGAAGCAAACCCGACAACTGCCGAAGGAGAAGAAGAAAACATTGAAGGGACTGACCCCGAAGATGACTACCACATTGCCATGCCCAGCAAGCCCAGTCACCTGGATTTTGGGAAATCAACTGTTTCAAAGGCTGATCTTTCGAAGATGGTGAAAGCAGGTTATTTCAATGAGGATCAGAAGAAGCTACTCCGCTTCGGGGGAGAAGAAACCACCCCGAAGCCAGGGAAGGATGAGATTGTTATCTTCAAGAGCTTTTTAAAGGCTGGGCTTAGATTCCCTCTTCACAAGATTATTGCGGAGATACTGAAGAGGTTTGGTATCTACTTTCATCAATTGACTCCTAACGCCATCGTTAGGCTCAATGTTTATATCTGGGCCCTCCGAAGCCAAGCTGTGGAGCCGTTTGCCGACAGCTTCTGCCGAGTTCATGAATTACATTACCAAACAAAGGCCAGAAAAGATGGGCTACATGATAATTTCGGTTGCTATAATTTTGCCTACCGAAAGACAACAAAGTGTCCTGTCATCAGCTACCGAAGCAAATGGCCAGCAGGCTGGAAATCTGAGTGGTTTTACGTAAAAGTTGACGAAGACAAAGAAAAATTGGTACAAAGCCCTCTGGATTTAATCTTTGGAGAGACAAGGCCACGATGCCACATCGGCAGGCTAGAAGGTCCCACCTGGGCTGCTCTAGGTGAATTTGAAATTATTTCAGAACATATTGGCACCAGGGATCTAGTTCAGGAATTCTTGGCATTCAGAGTTTTCCCTACTCTAAAAGAGTGGGAGATGCCGAAGCTGGAGGGAGAGAAGAAAAAGGGGGAGCTTGTCCGGCTTCCTTATCACTTCAAGTTTAAGAAGTACTTTAAAAAACCCTGCAAAGAGTGGTTAGACACAGTTAAGGTGATGTGCAATGAAATCCTGGGGAATTACTCCAAAAAAGAGGATCAACTAATGACGGCGGCCTTCGGCGCCCGACCGAAGCGAAGGCTGAACCGAGTGCTTGACGCCCTGGGCTTCGAGTACCCAGACTATGAGCAGTTGAACAAGGGTGCCGAGGGCCACAAAAGAAAAAGAGTGGCCGAAACTCTGACCAAGGATGAAGAAGGACCAGCAAAAGAGAAGAAAATTCCCAAGAAAAGAAAAATATCAACTCCGAAGCGAAAAATATCCGAAGAAGAGGGGACCCCCACACCACCTTCTACCAGCGACGTGGAGGAAATTTTAAAGGTAATGACTGAACCCATGCCCACGAAGCTAAGTCCACTAAGGCCTGAACTGACGAAGCTTTTCCGAAAGGTGGAAGAGCCGGAACAGACGAAGATAACCAGACCAAAGCGGCAAAGAATCATTGCAGTGACCGAAGTTATCGATAAGACGCCGCCAAGGGCGTCAATTCAGAAAACGGCAGCTGCTGAAGGCACAACAATCGTCGAAGGCGCACCTTCGGAGATCGCGGCTACCGAAGCCGCTACAGCCGAAGATACAAACTTAGAAACTACCATTGAGGACATTAACAAGATTTTGGAAGACATGGCTGCAGAAGAAGCTGGTGCTACTACTGAAAAAACCATGGCCACAGTGCCTGAGAAAGGAAAAGAAATAGCCGAAGACACTTCGGACGACGAAGCCTACTCTTTCCAGAATTTAGTTGGGCAAAAACTGACGAAGGACGAAATAGAAGAGCTCAAGGACTATGCCAAATCTTGCGGCTACAAGCCAGGAGCCCTTCTATTTGGAGGCATTGACGACGAAAAATTGGGCTGCATTCGAGACCAAACTGGAGCTAAGGTAATCGGTACTCTATCAAAGAGTATCGGTTTTCCGAAGCTAGAGACAGACATCAGCCGCTACCGACGACAACATATCGTCGGCAGCTTATTTTACTCCAACTTCAAGGTAAACAACCTTTTCTCTTGTTTTTATTGCTGTTAATAACGAAAATGTTACTAACGTAAGTTGTTTCTGTGCAGAGCATGCTACTGAGCAAAGCTCTGAAGATGCAACAAGACTTGGAGGACAAAAAACACGAAGCTATAATCGAAAACTTAGAGAGCAAGATAAAAGAACAATCAGCTATCATTGAAAAGAAAAACTTCGAGCTCCAATCCACCGAAGGCTTGCTGGCAGAGACTGAGGCTAAGGTATCAGAATTGAATTCGAAGCTTATCAGTCAATCAAAACAATTCGATCAGGAGAAGCTAGAGCTTAATTCGAAGCTTGAAGCCGAAGTCCAGACTAGCTCAGAGTTGAAGAAATCGTTAACAAGCCTTCAAGACAAATGCTTGAAATTTGGCAATAATTGTATTGGACGATTAAAAAAGATATTTTACTCTGTTGGAGCCAGCAGCGGGAAATTTAACCCTTCAGCGGAAAATTTACCACAGGCCTTCGATCATATTGAAGCTGAAATCGAAGAACTTGACGAAGTTATAGCCGGGCACGGCGACTTCTGTGCCTGGGTAGCTTCTCGGGGTACCGCTGCTGCATTCCTGAAGGCCGGCTGCGAGCATGGAAAAATTGTCAACAGGCCCAACTTCACCCTATCTCCATCAATCCTGGATGATATACCTGACCTCGCCCGAAGCATCTCAAATAGATTTATAAAAATGATATGGACAAAGGGCGGGCGGGAGAAGGCTGGAGACGAAGCCCGAAGTCATCTTGAACCAGTAAGAAATGATACTTCGTACTTACCTTTTCCTTTGCACTTGATTTTTACTCACGATTCCTTGGTTTATGTAGGATGACGAAGGTGAAGATGATGCTTAAGTTATGTCGCCGAAGCTGTCGCCGAAGCTGAAGCTTAATGAAGATCAGTAGAAATGTACTATAGGAAAAAACTCAGGATACTTTTGTAACAAGTTTTGTAAATACAATTGAACTGTTGTCAAGGAACTTTGTACATACCTTGTAGTATATTCTTACCCTTCTACTAGGGTGCTTTGATGTGAACGAAATCAGTATTTTGAGCCAAAAGCGAAAAAACACCTTCCCTTCTTTTCGTACACAACGAAGCATAGAATACCACTTCTCCCTTCTGCCGAAGCTTTTCTTTTACACAACGATTCATAAAAAGCCAATTCTCCCTTCTGCCGAAGCAACCACTTTGGTACATAAATGCTATGAATGAATGCTTATGTATGCAAATGCCATGATGTAATGTAATGTGCGAATGAATGTCCGAAGCGTATGTCCGAAGCCACACTCATCCATTATTTCCTTAGGAACAACCACGCATCAGCTCTGCATTCCCTTAGGAACGACTTTGGAGCTTCTTCGCCTTTTACTTAGGCAGTATAAGCTCTGCATTCCCTTAGGAACGTCTTTGGAGCTTCTTCGCCTTTTACTTAGGCGGTATCAGCGTTGACTTTGCGCTGTAAGCTCTGCATCCCCTTAGGGACGTCTTTGGAGCTTCTTCGCCTTTTACTTTCGGCGGAATCAGAGCTCTGCATCCCCTTAGGGACGTCTTTGGAGCTTCTTCGCTTTTTTTTTCAGTTTCGGCACTCGATGGTGCGTTCTCAGCTTTTACATTTACATTCTTTGGGGGATTTTGCTCTTATAAAACTAAAAAGGAAATTACATCTGATGGCCCCATTAAAAACCTTTCTCCCCCTTTAGAAAGGAAAAGGGTGCCATGAAAAAGAAAAAGAAAAACATAAAAAGTTACATCAAGTTATGCATAATATCTCCGAAGCTCATCTGCATTCCAAGATCTTGGAATTTCGTTGCCATCCATGTCCTTTAATCTGTACGAACCAGGCCTCGACGAGGATGCTACTAAGAAAGGCCCTTCCCATTTCAATTGTAGCTTGCCCACTGTATCTGGGTTGGCCACTCTCCGAAGCACCAAGTGTCCCGGCTCAATATTTTTTAGCCGGACCTTTCTATCTCGCCATTTGATTGTTTCAGCTTGATATTTATTGATATTCTCCACGGCCTGAAGCCTGATCCCTTCTAAGGCATCTTTTTCCACAAGACAAGCATCTTCGGCACCTGATTCTGCCGAAGCTACCACTCTTATTGATCCAGCTTTAGCTTCTTCCGGAGTTATTGCTTCGTCACCGTATAATAACTTGAATGGGGTAAAGCCTGTAGACCTTGATGTTGTTGTATTGTGGCTCCACACCACTTTGGTCAACTGATCTGGCCACTTTCCCCTTGGTTGATTAAAGATTAGCTTCATTATTCCTGTCATTATGATGCCGTTGGCCCTTTCAACAAGCCCATTCGACTCCGGATGCCTGACTGATGCAAAATGGATCTTCGTTCCAATTTGATCACAGAAATTTCTGAAAGCTTCGGAGTCGAACTGCGTTCCATTATCTACAGTGATGGCCTTCGGTACTCCGAAGCGACAGACAATGTTCTGCCAGAAAAACTTTTGGACAGTGGCCGAAGTTATTGTGGCTAATGGCTTTGCCTCAATCCACTTGGAAAAATACTCCACAGCTACTATAACATATTTTAGATTCCCTTGGGCCGGTGGTAATGGACCCAACAAGTCAAGGCCCCACCTTTGCAATGGCCAGATGGGTTGTATCAGCTGTGTCAAAGACGAAGGTTGCTTTTGATCTCTTGCACATTTCTGACAACCTTCGCACTTTTGAACTAACTCCGCTGCATCCGAAGCTGCCTTCGTCCAATAAAATCCTTGGCGGAACACTTTTCCAAGTAATGGCCTGGATCCGATGTGGGATCCACACAGGCCTGCATGTATCTCTTTCATTAACTCTATACCTTCGGATCTAGACAAACACTTGAGCAGCGGGGCACAAACTCCATGCTTGTACAACTCCCCTTCTATCATGACGTACGGACGAGCTCTTGCCTCTATCCTTTTATTGTAAGCTTCGTCATCTGATAGGAAGTTACCCTGAAGGTAAGAGATTATTTCAGTTCTCCAATCTTCACTGTAAACAGGAGAAATGTTAAGGACTGCTCTTTCAAGTAGCTCCACTGAAGGTGCCTTTATTGTTTCGAAGAACACATCCGAAGGTAGCGGCAGACCCTGTGCTGCAGACTTGGCTAACAAATCAGCATGTTCATTTTGTCCTCGAGGGATATTCTTAACAGAAAATCCTTCGAATGAAGCTTCGATCCTTCGGACCGTGTCTAGGTACTTTTCAAGCTTCGGGTCTTTAGCCTTGCAACTTTTGTCAATATGACCCGAAACAACCTGGGAATCAGTTTTAAGAATCGCCCTTCTGATCCCCATTGCCTTTAGTTTCCGAAGACCCAGGAGCAGGGCTTCGTACTCAGTTATATTATTTGTGCAGCTGAAGTCAAGTCTTGCTGCATAGCAAGTTTTAACCTTGGACGGTGAGACCAACACAGCAGCTGCACCTGCTCCGAAGGTTCCCCAAGAGCCATCACAAAACACCGTCCATACTTCGGCGTCTTTATTCGCTTCTTCGTCCTGAGCCCCTGGCGTCCAGTCGGCAATGAAATCTGCCAATGCTTGAGACTGAATTGAGGATCTATGCACATAATCAATGTAAAATTCATTGAGCTCCGCAGCCCATTTTCCAATACGCCCAGTAGCTTCTCTATTTCTCATGATGTCCTTCAACGGCTGCGAAGAAGGAACAATAATGTTGTATGCCTGAAAATAGTGCCGAAGCTTCCTGGATGCCATTAAAACGGCATACAATACCTTCTCCAGCTCTGTATAATTTTTCTTTGAGACACTAAGAACCTCAGATACAAAATATACTGGGACCTGCTTCTTGACTTGTCCATCAAACTTCTCCTGAACAAGTGCCGCACTTACTGCTGAGTGCGAAGCTGCCACATATAACAACAGAGGAGCCCCTGGCGTTGGTGGAGTTAATGTTGTGAGATCTATTAAGTATTGCTTCAGCTCTTCAAAGGCTTTTTGTTGATTTGGGCCCCATTGAAAGACTTCAGCTGACTTCAGCACCTCGAAGAATGGTAAGTTTCTTTCTGCTGATCTGGATATAAATCTGTTGAGAGATGCCAGTCTTCCTGTCAATCTTTGGGCCCCCTTTCTTGTGGTTGGTGGCTCCATTCGAAGTATAGCTTCGATTTTATTTGGGTTAGCTTCGATTCCCTTTGTTGAAACCAAGCATCCAAGAAATTTACCCTTCTTCACTCCGAAGACACATTTTTCTGGATTCAGCTTCAGACCAGCTTGTCTGAAGCTGGCGAAGGTCTCCTGCAAATCAGCAATATGATTTTCTTGCTTCGTGCTTTTTACAATAATGTCATCGACATAAGTCAACACATTTCTGCCTATCTGAGGTTGGAGAACCTTCGCAGTCATTCTGCTGAAACTCCCTCCAGCATTCTTGAGCCCCTCGGGCATCCGAAGATAGCAATATGTACCACTTGGGGTTATGAAACTAGTCTTCGGCTCATCTTCCTTCTTCATCCAGATTTGATGATAGCCTGAGTAGCAGTCCAGGAGACTCATGAGCTCCGAAGAAGCTGCTGCATCAACTAAAGAGTCTATCCTTGGCAGCGGGAATTCATCCTTCGGACAAGCCTTGTTGAGATCTGTGAAATCAATACACATTCTCCACTTGCCATTGGCCTTCTTCACCATAACAGTGTTAGCTAACCACTCTGGATACTTCACTTCTCTGATAACTCCTGCACTGAGGAGTCTTTTTACTTCATTGCGAGCCCCTTCGGCCTTGTCATCAGACATTTTCCGAAGCCTCTGCTTTCGGGGTCTGAAGGATGGGTCAACATTAAGCGAATGTTCAATAACATCCCGATTTACTCCACAGAGATCATTAGCTGACCATGCAAAGACATCTTTGTTGTTGAATAAAAACCTTATCAAGGTTTTCTCCTGGTCTTCAGATAATTGCGAGCCCAACAACACCTTCTGCTCTGCTATGTCTTCACACAATAACATGGGCTTCGGCTGATCCGCTGAAGCTGCCTTCTCCCTCCTGAATTTGTACTGTTCACAAGCTTCAGCTCCATCTATGTTATGGATTGCCTTGGAGTCAGTCCAGCTTCCTTCGGCCCTTCTAGCAGCTTCCTGGCTTCCATGAATAGCGATAGGCCCTTGGTCCGAAGGTATCTTCATGCAGAGATAAGCTGGGTGAAGAATTGCTTCGAAGGCATTAAGAGTGCCACGGCCGATGATAGCATTGTAAGGATACTCCATGTCAACAATATCAAACACAATTTGCTCAGTCCTTGTGTTGTTAACAAAACCGAAGGTTACCGGCATGTTAATCTTCCCAAGTGCTACAATCTGTCGCCCTCCGAAGCCACAAAGGGGGTGCGTAGCATCATGAATCTTGTCTTCAGGCTCTTGCATTTGTCTGAAGGCTTTAGCAAATATAATGTCAGCTGCACTGCCTGTATCAACTAGGACATTGTGGACCAGAAATCCTTTGATCACACAAGAGATAACCATGGCATCATTGTGGGGATAATCCTTAAGCTGAAGGTCTTCCTGAGAGAAGGTAATTGGAATATGAGACCATTTTGACTTGATGAAGGGTCCCTGCACTCCAACATGCTGCACCCTTCTCTGAGCCTCCTTCTTCTGCTTCTTGTTAGCCGGCTCTGAGCAAGAACCGCCTGTTATCGGGAGTACCAGCTTCGAAGCCGAAGCAGCTCCAGCTTGATTGTTGAACGAAGCCATCAGCTCAGAAAAGTGGAAGTGAGTTCACCGGAGGTGGGCGCCAATGTTGGGGGCTTGTTCTCAAATGCTAAGAGTTAAGAACAAGGCAACACAGAAAATGTTAAATGTTAAGGTCCTTCGTCCTCCACCACATTATATCCTTTCGGGATATAAGGAACTTTGGACGAAGGTTACGAAGGGCGTACCTTCGTAAACATAATAACGAGGACGAAGCATTCATATAAATCATGAGGTATAAAATGGGCATTTAAATGTTAACATAGAATCATTTCCATTTTTACTAACATGAATGAATATAAATGATTTCAAATTACAAGTGTACCTTCGGTCCTGAGGAAGGCGAGAGTACAAGTGTGATGCGAAGGCAAATGACAGGTTCGCGTGAACAGTACAGAGGTACTGTTCATCTATTTATAGGCACAGGTCGCAGCCTGTGACAAATTACAATTACGCCCCTTACAAAAGTTTACAACATTGACTCAGACCTCTATGAATAAAAAGGTCATTCTATCTCTATGTCGGTTTGTAACGCCGAAGCTTCATGAAAAGGGACCTTCGGCCATCTTCTGGGGACGACTTCAGCCGAAGCTGCTTCTTCGCGTAAGACCTTCGGCGCACCGAAGCACAGCCCCAACAGCCGAAGTTCATCCGCATTCCAAGATCTGGGTATGTCGTTGCCGTCCATATCCTTCAATCTATAAGAACCGGGTCTTGACGAAGATACTACCAGAAAAGGACCTTCCCACTTCAGTTGCAACTTGCCCACTGTGTCTGGGTTGGCGACTCTCCGAAGCACTAGATGCCCTGGCTTGATGTTTTTCAATCGAACTTTTCTATCACGCCATTTTATTGTTTCGGCCTGATATTTATTGATGTGCTCTATAGCCTGAAGTCTGGTCCCTTCTATAGTAACTTTTGTTACTTGATAATCAGCTTCGTCTTCTGCCGAAGCTGTTGTTCTTATTGACCCTGCCTTTGCCTCTTCTGGAGTTATTGCTTCGTCACCAAATAAGAGCTTGAAGGGTGTAAATCCTGTTGACCTTGACGTAGTTGTGTTGTGGCTCCACACCACTTTAATCAGCTCGTCTGGCCACTTTCCTCTGGGCTGGTTGAAGATTGGCTTCATTATTCCTGTCATTATAATACCATTTGCTCTTTCTACCAGCCCATTTGATTCTAGATGTCTAACTGATGCAAAATGAATCTTCGTGCCAATTCGGTCACAAAAGTCTTTGAATGCTTCAGCATCAAATTGTGTACCATTTTCCACGGTTGTTGCCTTCGGCACACCGAAGCAACAAACAATATTTTGCTAGAAGAATTTTTGGACTGTGACCAAAGTTATTGTAGCTAAGGGCTTTGCCTCAATCCACTTGGAAAAATATTCTACTACCACTACAACATACTTCAAGTTGCCTTGTGCTGGTGGGAGTGGACCTAATAAATCCAGGCCCCATCTCTGCAATAGCCAGGTTGGTTGTATCAACTGAGTTAGCGACAAAGGTTGTTTCTGGTCTCTTGCACATTTTTGACAATTTTTGTGTTTTGAACCAGATCTGCTGCATCCGAAGCTGCCTTTGGCCAATAAAATCCTTGTCTAAAAACCTTTCCCAGCAAAGGTCTAGACCCAATATGGGATCCACACAAACCTGCATGTATTTCCTTCATTAGCTCTATACCTTCGGTTCTGGATAGACACTTGAGAAGTGGAGAGCAGACTCCATGTTTGTATAACTCCCCTTCTATTATGACATATGGTCTTGTCCTCGCTTCCATTCTTTTATTATAAGCTTCATCGTCCGAGAGGCAGTTACCCTGGAGAAAAGATATGATTTCAGTCCCCCAATCTTCACTATGCACAGGTGATATTGCAAGTACTGCTCTCTCCATAAGTTCAACCAAATGTGCTTTTATTGTCTCAAAGAATACTTCCAAAGGTAGAGGGAGCCCCTATGCTGCTGACTTGGCTAGTAGATCTGCATGCTCATTTTCCCCTCTTGGAATATTTTTTTACAGAAAAACCTTCGAAAGAAGCCTCCAACCTTCGGAATGTGTCCAAATATTTTTCAAGCTTCAGATCCCTTGCCTTGCTACTTTTGTCTACATGGCCAGAGATGACTTGGGAGTCAGTTTTAAGGATCGCCATTCTTATTCCCATTGCTTTTAGCTTCTGAAGCCCCAACAGAACGGCTTCGTATTCAACAATGTTATTTGTACAACTAAAGTCCAACCTTGTTGCATAGCATGTTCTAACTTTAGAGGGCGCTACTAGAACAGCAACCGCTCCTGCACCGAAGGTTCCCCAAGAACCATCACAGAAGACTGTCCAGGCTTCGGCGTCCTTTGTTACTTCTTCTTCCTGAGCCCCTGGCGTCCAATCAGCAATGAAGTCCACTAAGGCCTGAGACTGAATTGAGGATCTGTGAACATAATCAATAGAGAATTCATTGAGCTCAGTAGCCCATTTTCCGATCCTCCCAGTAGCTTCTCTATTCCTCATTATGTCCTTTAGAGGTTGTAACAAAGGGACAATTATCTTCACATAGGAGCATAGGCTTCGACTGATCTGCCGAAGCAGCCTTCTCTCTTTTGTGTTTATATTCTTGACAAGCTTCGGCTCCATCTATGTTGTGTATTGCCTTTGAATCTGTCCAACTTCCTTCAGCCCTTCTAGCAGCTTCTTGACTTCCATGGACAACAATGGGCCCTTGTTCCGAAGATATCTTCATGCATAAGTATGCTGGATGAAGTATTGCTTCGAAGGCATTGAGTGTCCCTCGACCAATAATTGCGTTGTACGGGTACTCCATGTTGACAATGTCAAAAACAACTTGCTCAGTTCTTGTGTGGACATAACCGAAGGTAACTGATATTGTGATTTTGCCAAGTGCCACAATCTGTCTTTCTACAAAGCCACAAAGAGGGTGTGTAGCATCATGAATCTTGCCCGCTGGTTCTTGCATATGTCTAAAAGCTTTTGCAAATATGATGTCGGCTACACTGCCTGTGTCAATGAGAACATTGTGGACCAGAAATCCCTTGATGACACAAGATATAACCATAGCGTTGTTGTGGGGATAGTCTTTGAGCTGAAGATCCTCCAAGGAGAAGGTGATTAGGATGTGAGACCACTTGGACCTGACAAAGGGTCCTTGCACCCCAACATGCTGCACTCTTCTATGTGCTTCCTTCTTCTGCTTCTTGTTGGCTGGCTCTGCACTTGAACCACACGTGATTGGGAGCACCAGCTTCGTGACCGAAGGTGCTACAGCTTGGTTGTTGGACGAAGGCATCGTCTCCACGGTGGAAGTGAGTTCACCGGAGCTGGGCGCCAATGTTGGGGACTTGTTCTCAAATGCTATGAATTAAGAACAAGGCAACACATATGTTAATGATTAAAGACCTTCGTCCTTCGAAGCATTATTTCCCTTAGGATATAATGATCTTCAGACGAAGGTCATGAAGGACGTACCTTCATCATCTCAATATACAATGGAAAGCAGGATCATATGACACATAGAAAACATGAATAATCATACGAAATCATTTAGACATTTTTATTATATAATCATGAATAAACATGTATAATATTGAATTACATTTATACCTTCGGCTTGACAGAAGGTGAGAATCCGAGTGCGATGTGCGAGTGAATACAAGCCAGCGTGAACAGTACGAGGGTACTGTTCATCTATTTATAGGCACGGGACATAGCCCGGACGAAATTACATTTGTGTCCTTGGTAACTAATCATAACTAAAACACAACTTATCATGGACTAAACGGTCTTTTACTCTTTAAGTCGGTGCTAACCTTCGTCTCAAGACACGTCGTCATGCCGAAGCTCCCTGGATTGTAGCTTCGGCTTATACTTTCATGTTGTGTCTGCTTGCATATCACCCTGCCGAAGGTGTTTTTACTTGGAGGACCTTCGGCGAGGAAGAAGGCCCCCAACAATGACATTATAGTAAAAAGCACGAAGCAAGAGAATCATATTGTTGACTTGCAAGAAACATTTGCCAATTTCAGGCAAGCTGGTCTAAAATTAAATCCAGAAAAGTGTGTTTTTGGAGTAAAGAAGGGCAAGTTCCTTGGCTGTCTGGTATCAATGAAGGGAATCGAAGCTAACCCAAATAAGATCGAAGCTATCCTTTGGATGGAGCTACCAAATACAAAGAAGGGGGCTCAACGGTTGGTAGGAAGGCTAGCATCGTTAAATAGATATATATCCAGATCAGCAGAAAGAAATCTACCATTCTTTGAAATACTGAAGTCAGTCGAAGTTTTTCAATGGGGTCTGACTCAGCAAAGGGCTTTCGAAGAGTTAAAGCAATACTTGATAGACTTGACAACTCTAACTCCACCTTCGCCAGGGGCTCATTTACTCTTATATGTAGCAGCCTCCCACTCTGCAGTCAGTGCGGCACTTGTACAGGAGAAGCAAGATGGCCAGGTCAAAAAACAAGCACCAGTATATTTTGTCTCCGAAGTTCTAAGCTTATCAAAGAAAAATTATATAGAATTGGAGAAGGTGCTATATGCTATGTTGATGGCCTCCAGGAAGCTTCGGCATTATTTTCAAGCATATCATATAATTGTTCCTTCGTCACAACCTTTGAAAGACATAATGAGGAATAGAGAAGCTACTGGGAGATCGGAAAATGGGCTGCTGAGCTCAATGAATTTTCTATTGACTATGTACACATGTCCTCAATTTAGTCCCAGGCGTTAGCGGATTTCATTGCTGATTGGACACTAGGGGCTCAGGAAGAAGTAACAAAAGACGCTGAAGCTTGGACAGTCTTCTGTGATGGTTCTTGGGGAACCTTCGGCGCAGGAGCCGCTATTGTCCTAGTAGCGCCTTCTAAAGTCCGAACATGCTATGCAGCAAGACTGGATTTTAGTTGTACAAATAACATTGCTGCTGGTTCCTGGGACAGAAAGTCGTCAGAGTCTTCATGGCTGCTGCTTCAATGGTGTCGTCCGTCCTGAGTCCAATTGTCTCAGAATCAAGAGAATGCCAACCTGGCTGAAGGGGATGAGCCTCCAAGGTCAGCCAGACCCGACAACGAGGTACCCGATGCTCCTCATACAACTGTACCGTGTACAAAGGGGGCGTAGGGTAACCGGCGGAGTTAAGCACTTCCCACAAGATGGAAGGAAAGCCATCGCGAGAAAGGAAGTCGGAACTGAAACGAGTGTCTCCTCCACTGGCGGGGGTGGGTGAATTCATCTGCGGAAGGGAATTAAAGGTAAAGATTATGGCGGAAGGGAAAAAAAGAAAAAGAGAGCCTGGATGGTTCTAAAGAACGTGGGTTAGCTCAAATTTTTAATTCCTCTTTATGTTTATAATGCATGCATGCTGGAAGTAACGTTGCCTCTCCAACAATAGGGTGCTTTTTAGGGCATCCTTAGAAATATAAGTACTGGCCCACGGGGCCTAATTAATTAGCCACCTATTTCTCCCTCTATGCCTAAGGCCTTTCATCCTAGGTCTAGCGGTCTAGTCCTGACGATCCGTAGCAGTTTCTAGGCAAGTTTTAGATTTTGAAAATTGGTATTCAGGGTTTACTGTCCTTCTCTGTGGTGGAATTTGCTCCAATACCAGCTGTGGCGGAACCACCCGAATTATTCCGGCTTAAGTGCCTAATTCACGCCTCAGGGGCCGTAACACACTTAAATCGGAATAACCCGTCAGTCCCTCAGTTCTAGTCTGATAGAGCCACTTAACCAGGATCAAATTCCACAATCTCACTCGAAGGTGAGTCACAGAAGAAATACAATAAAACAGGAGACCTCAAATTAAGTGCTGAATTATTACATAGATTGGAGTTTTTGAGTAGCAAATAAGAGTTCACAAGATAGGATGCAACGGATAATCGATGTCGTCGGAATCGAGGAAATGGGCAAGGCCTAGCCCACTACTCCTCGTGCTCTTCTCCTGCTGGAGCAACATCCCACTCGACCGTCCAACCCGGTGGCAGGGTGGTAGGCCAAGTCACACCATCAACCATTTCCTGAATGGTACCTGCAAAAATTATGCTACAAGCAAGGCTGAGTATACTAATACTCAGCTAGACTTACCCGGTGTGAGGAGTCTACTCCTCTACCTCTAGACTATGCAGCTGTTTGGCTGAGGGGTTTGGTTTGCCAAAAGCGCTAGCTGTTTCTAAAATTTACTTTTATCTTTTCAATTTCTAACCTTATTATCTTAGCTAGGTTTACTCCTTCTAAGCATACATAGTAACAAACATTTAGCTCAATCAACAAATTATCTCAAGTAACCTCATTTCACTTCTTACTCGATGCAGTACAAGGGGTCAAGCAGTCTCATTAGCTGTGAGAAGCAGACGATTCGAATCGAGTTTTTAACCTTGCAAGGTAAACCTAAACACACGGCATGTCAGGGTACTCTGACCCCACACATGACAACCGTCCCCATTGATTCCCCGTTCGCGTCCAGGCCTCACCGCCTTGGCATACAATGCTCCACAGACCCCGGCTACCGCCGTGCAGTGACCGCACTTGTACCCACCATAGCTAGCATGGGAGACCCAGTCTTAGGTCGCATGAGGGATAAAGTCCGCGCCCGGCTTCACTCAGGTACTAGGTTTACCGGTTACCATTTTTCCCGGCATGTGCTTAGTACGTTCAAAAGCTTGACTCAGGTATCCACACATTAATCCTTAATTCCTTTTCCCGTCTCATGGTCAAGGCATCCTCCCTAGATCCAAGTCCATAGACCAATCATAGATCCCGTTATCAAGATGAATACAATCAATTCCTGACCTCGCGCGAGTGCTAGAAAAATCACTCGACTTCTATCGAGATCTTGATTAGCAAGCAGCTACTTGACCTAGCATACTAGTATTCATCTCAAAAAGGAATCCTAAGTTCATGCAACTAGAGGTTTCAAGCAACTCCTACACTTAAGTGCACATTACAATCCTACAAGCATTAAGTGTAGTAAAGTAGTATATAATAATACGGTTATGCATATAAACAGGGGCTTGCCTTCAATTGCTGGGGCTACGGGGAGATCCTCAATAGTAGCCTCGGAAGCTTGCTCCTGGTCCTCTTCTTGGACAGATCCTTGCTCGGGGATGAGCACGTACTCTCCGTCGGCAAGATTACAATCTAATGAATGCAATGCGTAAGATATATGCATGATATGATATGTGCTTTTAGAAATTACAACTTTTGATGGTGTATGATCTTCTTGAGTTAGACAAGGTTAACTTCACTTATGTAAGACCTTTGGGTGGTATACTTGGTAAATTGGGTCAAACTTAGCTAAGGTAAGTGGTAGGTTTATTTTTGGGGTTCCACTGAATTCTTTTTAAGCCTTAGTGAGAATTGATAAGTACTCAAGTTGGACTTATTGGGGTGAGGTTTATTTCTTCTTTCTTTTTCTTTTATTCTCTTTAATGTTTTGGAGTGGGTTTGAACTACAAGTTGCTTTAATAAAATTCCAAAACTTCTGCAAAAATTACAGTGGCTTGGTACTGGTGTATAATTCTTTGCCTCAAAATTTGGGGATCAGAAAGTGAATAGTTTTTTCTGGACAAAATTACCAAATTTTAGGGCAGAAGGGGTGCTTTGAACTACAACTATTATTTAACAGTAGGTAATTCTCTAAAACTTATTTTTGCTGGCTTTTAGGTGTTATAACAAGACTTGGCACAAAATTTTAGCTATTAATATCTATTAGTTATTTTACTAGGGTTTTCTCAAGTTTCTAGCCAAAGAGGTGCTTTCTACTACCACTATATTTGAAAAATATCAAACAACAAATTTCTGATTTTTCTTAGCTTTTATTTTGCGCAAGAGCAATCATTTTGAAGTTTGGCATCTTTTTGTTTAAGGGAAGGGGTGGTATGCATTAAGTAGATTAAATGGCCTTTCTTATAAGATATTAGCAATAGGTATTATTTTGCATCATTTCAATGGGTTTGCATTTTTCTCTGGTCGTTTATCTTATTATGGACTTAGCAAAATTTTGGTTGCCCATTATTGCATTATTATTGGTTATTCATGATTTATTTGGAAAATGCCTCATTGTCATATTATATTTATTTTCCCTACTTAAAATGTTGGGCTGAGGTGTTCATTATTTTTGCAGTGGGGTTCTGGTGGTTATAAGTCCACTGAATTTTTATTATCAATTTTGGGTTTAGTTTTGTAATTCTAATAATTGATTTTTAGTTCAAATAATGCTAAATAAAACATTTTATTTTAAAACTGATCCGGACTAAAGGTCTCTTTATTTTTCCTAGGTTCTTTGTTACTTAAGCAAACTAGGAAAAATAATTCAACTCACTGCTCATTAATGTCTAATGCCTTTCTGATTTTCCTAAGTTTTGGGCAAAATAGCTTTAAATGGATATCTACACTATATTCTTCAATACTGGGGTTCCTACTATTTTTAAACAGTGTCTACAAGAGGTTTGAATACCTACAAATTTTCTTAGGTTCAGCACAGAAGAAAAACTAATTTTCCTTAATTAAACAAGGTTTGGTCAGTTTCTGTTTTAATTTTAAACTCTCAAAATTAGAACAGAAAGCATAAGGTTTATTATTTTTAAATGATAGTTCATAATATTTAGGATCTAGCAAAATTAGTTTGACAAATTTTGATTAAGAAATCATCAAGTTATGGATTTTCTAAGTTCTCTGGTTATTTAAAAAGATTAACAGAATTGATTAAATGGAAAACTACTTTGCACTGGGGTCCCTGGCGGGTGTTTTAAGTTTTCCTCATGGATCAGTCCCTGGGCTACTATTCAAATGAGTCACTGACATTGCAGAAAACCCCCCGGGTTCTTCTAATCCTAACCCGAGGTCCTTCTCCTAACTTAAACAGTAACCGCGGCGGAAGAAAGGGCGGAGGGGCTTACCAACGGCGAGGTTGCTCCGGTGAGGTGGTCGAGGACGTAGGGGAGGTCTCGGGGATCACAGCGATGTGCGGGTCGCTGTCGGGGATGGTCGGAGTCGGCCGGTCCACGTGCGCAGGCGGGGATGCTCGTCGGCGGCGAGGAGTCCGGCCTGCTCACGGCGCGATTGTCCAATTGCACGGGTCAGAGAGCTTCACCAGGGAACAAGGAAGGGGTATGCGCGAGGAATTGAAGAATGGCTCACCGGAGAGCTTGGTCCACGCGCGCAGGCGGGCGACCGAAGTCCGGTGAAGTCGATCTCGGGCTTCCGGAGAAGTCCTGTCGGGTCCGAGGGCTTGGAAAGCTTCACGGGCCACTGGCAGGGCTAGCCGAAGCACTGGCTCGACTTGGGGTGGCCGGAGTGGGCTGGCCACGGTGGCCGAAGCTCTGGTGGCGATGGCGGGCGGAAAAGAGCTCACCGGAGCTAAGGAGGGGTGGCTGGCCGGTGATGGTGAGCGCGGGGTGAAGTGAGGCGCGCCCGGGGAGGCTTTATAGGCGCGGGCAGGCACGACCGAGGGCAAGGGCGCGCGGCGGACTTGACCGAACGCCAAGGCGAGCGCGCGCGCGGGTTGGGCGAGCGCCAGCGTGCCGACCAGGGTCGAACACGTGTGCCCGTGCGTTCTGCCCAAGTTCTGGCGCGTGTGGTCGCCCATCCGAGCCTGCTCTCACCTTGGTCAGTGCACAAAACCTCTTCTCCCTACAAGCTACCGATCTTGTGTGGGGGTCATAGGATTTTGCCTAATGGTTGCAGAGATATGGAGCCCGGAAATCCGGTCTGTCTCCCTGCTCAAACCCGAGGCAAATCCAGGGTTTTGTCGTGTCTAGGGCTCGCGTCCCAATGCCATCTTCTGGCACACGACAGAGGGGTTAGTTAGGCACATTTTTGTTAATGGGGCCATTAGGATTTGAGTTAGGGATCATGGTGAACACGCTTGATCTTTGGCTCAAGGTCTGAAATTCAGAATTCTGAAATTCAGAATTCCCCATTGAGTCCCCACATGAGAAGCTTGATTTGGGGTTTTATTTGAGTTATTTGGCCAAGCTTTCTCAACCTTTCTTGTTGCTTAATGGATATACTTCAATATTTATAATTGGCTCAAGCTATGATTTTAAATTTTTCATACCCTTTTCCCCATTTTCTTGAATTTTACACATAGGGCTTACTTAGGGTTTTTACTAGGGTTGCAACATCATTACCCTTTTTGAAGGACTCATTTGTTTTGATCATGATACTTTTAAGTATAGGCTTGGTGGATTCTTCATTCTTAAGTCAATTTGATGCTCATGCTCAATTTGGTTCACATAAAATGATGGTTCTTGGTTTGGCACTTTGAGAGAAACCATAGGTGACACTGGGGTGTCACAGATTTAAAGAGTAAAAGTCCATTTAGTCCATGACAACTTGTGTTTTGGTTATTGTTGCGGCCATGCTTCGTCGCCGAAGGTCCTACTTGAAGAAACACCTTCGGCAGACCCTCTCAGGAGCAGCTCCGAAGCTATCACCTTTAAAGCTTTGGCGCTATGACAGATTTCAAGACGAAGGGGTGAACCGACTTAAAGATGAAGTGTCATAAAGACCCATGATGTTTTGTGTCATTATTGTAGTCGATTGTAAAGGGCATAAATGTAATCTCACACAGGCTGCGCCCTGTGCCTATAAATAGATGAATAGTACCCCTGTACTGTTCACTCAATCTGGCAATCACGAACACGTTATGCTGGAATTATTGTTTCCTGTCAAGGCAGAGGTATAAATGCACTTAAATAGTATGTTTTAATATTTAAGTTCATTTAATGAATAAACAAATAATTCTATCTGTTTTTGATATATTTTTCTACAATGTTGTAAGACCGTTATGCTTCGTTATATCTTGCTTTTATAAGTGTGATCACGAAGGTAAGACCTTCGTGATATCTTGCTTGTGGCCTTCGTCTGAAGTTCATTAAATCCTTGGGGAGATAATGTTTCGGCGGACGAAAGGCATTAACATTTAACACTTCATGTTGCCTTGTTCTTAATTCATAGCATTTGAGAAACAAGTCCCCAACATTGGCGCCCACCTCCGGTGAACTCACTTCCACTTTCTGAGCTGATGGCTTCGTTCAACAACAAAGCTAGTGCTGCTTCGGCTACAAATCTGGTGCTCCCAATAACAGGCGGATCGTGCTCAGAACCAGTCAATAAGAAGCAGAAGAAGGAAGCATAGAGAAGGGTACAACATGTCGGGGTACAGGGACCCTTCATTAAGTCAAAATGGTCTCATATCCCAATTACCTTCTCCCAAGAGGACCTTCAGCTCAAGGATTACCCTCACAATGATGCTATGGTTATATCTTGTGTCATCAAAGGATTTCTAGTCCATAATGTTTTGGTTGATACAGGCAGTGCAGCCAACATTATATTTGCTAAAAGCCTTCAGACAAATGCAAGAGCCAGAAGACAAGATTCATGATGCTACGCACCCTCTTTGCGGCTTCGGAGGAAGACAAATTGTAGCGCTTGGCAAGATTACCATGCCAGTTACCTTCGGATTTGTCAACAATACAAGGACTGAGCAAGTTGTGTTTGACATTGTCGACATGGATTACCCTTACAATGCAATCATTGGTCGTGGAACTCTCAATGCTTTCGAAGCAATTCTTCATCCTGCATATCTTTGCATGAAGATACCTTCAGATCAAGGACCTATTGCTATTCATGGGAGTCAGGAAGTTGCCAGAAAGGCTGAGGGGAACTGGACAGATTCAAAGGCAATCCATAATATAGATGAAGCCGAAGCTTGTGAGCAGTACAAGCACAGAAGGGAGAAGGCTGCTTCGGCCGATCAGCCGAAACCAATGATTTTATGCGAAGATATCGCAGAGCAGAAGGTGCTGCTGGGATCTCAATTGTCTGAGGAACAAGAGAAAACCTTGATAAGGTTTCTGTTCAACAACAAAGATGTTTTTGCATGGTCAGCTAATGATCTCTGCAGAGTCAACAGAGATGTTATTGAACACTCGCTCAATGTTGATCCATTCTTCAGACCCAGAAAGTAGAGGCTTCGGAAGATGTCTGATGACAAGGCCGAAGGTGCCCGGAATGAAGTAAAAAGACTCCTCAGTGCCGGAGTCATCAGAGAAGTGAAATATCCAGAATGGCTAGCCAACACTATTATGGTAAAAAAGGCCAATGGCCAATGGAGGATGTGTATTGATTTTACTGATCTCAACAAGGCTTGTCCGAAGGATGAGTTTCCATTACCAAGGATAGATTCCCTAGTTGACGCAGCAGCTTCGTCAGAGCTTATGAGTCTGCTAGACTGTTATTCAGGCTATCATCAAATTTGGATGAAGAAGGAGGATGAGCCAAAAACCAGCTTCATAACCCCTAGTGGAACATATTGTTATCTTTGGATGCCTGAGGGGCTCAAGAATGCTGGAGGAAGCTTCAGCAGAATGACAGTGAAGGTCCTCCATTCTCAGATAGGCAGAAATGTGTTAACCTATGTTGATGATATTATAGTAAAAATCACCAAGCAAGAAAATCACATTGCTGATCAGCAGGAGACATTCGCTAATTTCAGACAAGCTGGTTTGAAGCTGAATCCAGAGAAGTGTCTTCGGAGTAAAGAAGGGGAAATTCCTTGGTTGTCTGGTCTCAACAAAAGGAATCGAAGCTAATCCAAATAAGATCGAAGTTATTCTTTGGATGGAGCCGCCAAGTACAAAGAAGGGGGCTCAACGACTAACAGGAAGACTGGCATCTCTCAATCGATTCATATCTAGATCAGCAGAGAGAAATTTACCATTCTTCAAAGTGCTGAAGTCAGCCGAAGTCTTTCAATGGGGATCAGCTCAGCAGAGAGCCTTCGAAGAGCTGAGGCAGTATTTGATAGACCTAACGACATTAACTTCACCAGTGCCAGGGGCTCCTCTGTTGTTGTACGTGGTAGCTTCGCACTCAACAGTGAGTGCGGCACTTGTTCAAGAAAAACTTGAGGGACAAACCAAAAAGAAAGCCCCAATATACTTCGTCTCCGAAGTTCTTAGTCTATCAAAGAAGAATTATACAGAATTGGAGAAGGTCTTATATGTCGTCTTAATGGCATCCAGGAAGCTTCGACATTATTTTCAAGCATATCATATAATTGTTCCTTCGTCACAACCTTTGAAGGATGTCATGAGGAACAGAGAAGCTACGAGAAGAATTGGAAAGTGGGCTGCGGAGCTCAATGAGTTCAGCATTGATTATGTGCACAGATCCTCAATACAGTCCCAGGCGTTAGCAGATTTCATTGCCGATTGGACGGCAGGGGCTCAAGAAGAAGAAATAACTAAAGACACCGAAGTATGGACAGTATTTTGTGATGGTTCTTGGGGAACCTTCGGGGCAGGAGCAGCTGCTGCGTTAGTTGCACCTTCCAAAGATATAACTTGCTATGCAGCAAGACTTGATTTTAGCTGTACAAATAATATTGCTGAGTATGAAGCTTTGCTTTTGGGCCTTCGGAAGTTAAAGGCAATGGGGATTAGAAGGGCGGTTCTTAAAACCGATTCCCAGGTTATTTCTGGCCATATTGACAAAAGTTGTAAAGCAAGAGACCCGAAGCTTGAGAAATATTTAGACACGGTCCGAAGGATTGAAGCTTCCTTTGAAGGGTTTTCTGTCAAAAACATTCCTCGAGGAGAAAATGAACATGCTGATTTGCTAGCCAAGTCAGCAGCACAGGGGCTGCCCTTACCTTCGGAAGTATTTTTTGAAACAACAAAGGCACCTTCGGTTGAACTTGAAAGAGCAGTCCTCAATATATCTCCTGTTCATAGTGAAGATTGGAGAACTGAGATCATTTCTTTCCTTCAGGGTAATTTCCTTTCAGATGATGAAGCTTATAACAAGAGAATAGAGGCAAGAGCTCGACCATATGTTATAATAGAAGGGGAGTTGTACAAGCATGGAGTCTATTCTCCACTACTCAAATGTTTATCCAGAGCCGAAGGTATAGAATTGATGAAGGAAATACATGCAGGCCTGTGTGGATCTCATATTGGATCTAGGCCATTGTTGGGAAAAGTTTTTCGTCAAGGATTTTATTGGCCAAAGGCAGCTTCGGATGCAGCGGAATTAGTCCAAAAGTGTGAAGGCTGTCAGAAATGCGCAAGAGATCAAAAACAGCCTTCGTCTCTGACTCAGTTAATACAACCCACTTGGCCATTGAAAGGTGGGGCCTTGATTTGTTAGGTCCGCTACCACCAGCACATGGAAATTTAAAATATGTTGTGGTAGCAGTAGAATATTTTTCCAAGTGGATTGAGGCGAAGCCTTTAGCCACAATAACTTCGGTTACTATTCAGAAATTTTTCTGGCAGAATATCGTTTGTCGCTTTGGAGTGCCGAAGGCCATTACTGTGGATAATGGAACACAGTTTGATGCCGAAGCTTTTAAAGAGTTCTGTGGACAAATTGGCACGAAGATCCATTTTGCATCGGTTAGGCATCCAAAGTCAAATGGACTTGTAGAAAGAGCTAATGGCATCATAATGATGGGAATAATGAAATTAATCTTCAATCAGCCTAGAGGAAAATGGCCAGATGAATTAATTAAAGTGGTGTGGAGCCACAATACAACGACATCGAGGTCAATAGGCTTTACACCATTCAAGTTATTATTTGGTGACGAAGCAATAACTCCGGAAGAAGCAAAAGCAGGATCAATAAGAATAGTGGCTTCGGCAAAAGACGAAGCTGATTATTCTGTGAACAAAGATGTTATAGAAGGGATCAGGCTTCAGGCTATGGAAAACATCAATAAATACCAAGCCGAAACAATAAAATGGCGTGATAGAAAGGTTCGGCTAAAGAATATCAAACCAGGACATTTTGTGCTTCGGAGAGTGGCCAATCCAGACACAGTAGGCAAGTTACAGCTGAAGTGGGAACGACCTTTTCTGGTAATATCTTCGTCAAGACCCGGTTCCTACAGATTGAAGGATATGGACGGCAATGACATTCCTAGATCATGGAATGCAGATGAGCTTCGGCGATATTATGTCTAGCTTGATGTATTTTTTTCTATTCTTTCTTATGGCACCCTTTTCCTTTCCAAAGGGGGAGAAAGGTTTTTAATGGGGCCACATCATGTAATTTTTCTGTTTCTTATTTCAGCTCTATAAGACCAATATCCCCCAAAGATGTAAATGTAAAAGCTAAGAACGCACCATCGAGTGCAAAGGAAAAAGAAAAGAGAACAGGCAGAAGCTCAAAAGTCGTTCCTAAGGGAATGCAGAGCTTACAGCGAAAAATAAACGCTGATTCCGCCGAAGTAAAAGGCGAAGAAGCTCCTAAGGGAGGCTTACAGCGAAAAATAAACGCTGATTCCGCTGAAGTAAAAGGCGAAGAAGCTCCTAAGGGAGGCTTACAGCAAAAAGTCAGCGCTGATACACCAAAAAATAAGCGGTGAAGCCGAAAAATAAACGGCAAAGATTTGTTATTATGGTTTCATATGTGTTTTCAAACATTCATTTGCACGATACATTACATCATATGTTTGCATTCATAAACATTCATTTAGACATACATAGGATCATCATCAGCATAACATGCAAACTTGCTTCGGCTTTGAAAGAGAAGGCTTCGGAAAAAAGAGAAAACGGGCAATTTTATGCTTCGATGTGTACGCAAAGAAGGGAAGGTGTTTTTCACCTATGGCTCAAAAGTATTAATTTCGTCCACACCAAAGCATTTCATACATGGACGGAAAAGTAAGATTATATTACAAATTGAAATTTAATTACATCATACTTTATACAAGTTGTCACAAGAGTTTTTTGAGCTATTTTTACAGACTATTTGAGCTTCGACAGCATCTCTGGAGCTTCTTCCTTTTATTCTGTAGCTTCAGCTTCGGCTTGGTCAACCTGTATGTAAGTACTATAAGCTAAATTCAAAATTCAAAGGAAAAGGTAATCATAAGGTATAATATTGTTACCAGCCTAAGGTGGTCTCGGGCTTCGTCACCAGCTTTCTCTCGCCCACCCTTTGTCCATATCACCTTTATAAATTTATTCGCAATGCTTCGGGCGAGGTTAGTGTTGGGGGCCTTCGGCTTCCGAAGGTCCTCAAAAACATGATTTGACAATGTTTTCCAAGTGAAATGTGTGAGCAGGTATCTTCGGAATTGGATTACGAGTGTATAAGAGTATGGTCAAGATGAAGCTTGAATGGGACGGAAGGCGATTGTGACGAAGGAAAAGATCATCACAAAGCTATGCGCAGATAAGCTTCGGCACGACAGTAGAAAAGGGGAACCGACTTAAAGATGAAAAGCCAAATTAGACCCTGAAGAATTACTGTAGAGTTATTGATAAATGTAAAGGGCACTAATGTAATTTTACACGGGCTGCGTCCCGTGCCTATAAATAGATGAACAGTACTCCCGTACTGTTCACGCTGACTTGGCATTTGCATCACGCTTGTACCCTCGCTTTCCTTCAGACCGAAGGTATGTTTGTAATTTGTCATCGTTTATACAAGTAAAATGAAATAGAAATAAATCAATAATAATTTTTAAACTAATTATGTTATTCTCTCTATTTCATGCATAAATCTTTTCTTGTTTCTTATTATGATTATGAAGGTATGACCTTCATAACCTTCGTCCGAAATTCATTATACCCAAGGGGAAATAATGTTTCGAAGGATGAGGGGCTTTGATATTTAATATTCTATGTTGCCTTGTTCTTAATTCATAGCATTTGAGAACAAGTCCCCAACATTGGCACCCACCTCCGGTGAACTCACTTCCATTTCTTGAGCTTTGAACACCTTCGGCAAGCATCACCTTCATCATGCCGCCGAAAAAAGCTTCAGCGACAGGGTCTGCTACTCTGCAGCCGTTGGATCCCAATCAGGACATCCTTTCTCTCAGAGAGGCTCGAAGCCAGAAGAGGAAGGCTGTTAGTCCAACGCCTCCGGAAGATGACTTGGATCAGGAAATCCAAAACCTAGAGATCCTTCAGCAACAGGTGCAACGCAAGAAGGAGAAGATGGCTCGTTCAGCTAACTTTCAGAGACAGATAGATGAAGCTTCCGAAGAGGTTCGTCATCTTGATCAAGATGACCAGAGCCGAAGGCCTCCGCGTAGAGAGCTCCATCAGGAAGGCTTTCACAATGAGGACGACTGATATGAAGATTTCCATCATGGAAATTTTGCTTTCGATGATGCTTCTCCTCTATCAACAAAATTGCAGGCTACACCATGGCCCCAGTCTTACAAGCCACCCCAGCTCCCCATGTATGACGGCCATACAGACCCGAAGCAATTTTTGATGAGCTATGAAGCAACCATATCTTCGTATGGTGGCAATACTGCAGTCATGGCAATGTCTTTTGTCATGGCCGTCAAGAGTGTCGCTCAAACCTGGTACTCCTCTCTCCGGCCAGGGACAATCACCTCTTGGCAAAAGCTGAAGGATATGTTGATAACCAGCTTTCAAGGATTTCAGACAAAGCCAGTCACCGCTCAGGCTCTCTTCCAGTGTACCCAGGACCATGAAGAATACCTTCAGGCGTATGTCCGAAGGTTTCTGCGTCTGAGGGCACAGGCGCCAACAGTGCCCAATGAAATTGTCATTGAGGCCATGATTAAGGGGCTTCGGCCGGGACCTTCAGCGCAATACTTTGCCAGGAAGCCACCACAAACTTTGGAGAAGCTGCTCCAGAAGATGGACGAGTATATTCGAGCTGACAATGACTTCCGCCAAAGAAGGGAGGAAGCATTCAGGTTCTTTGAGATGACCAGGGGCTTCGGAGGAAGATTTCACCCGAGGCATGTTAGGTCAATTCATAACTCTACTCAAAGTGATGATCGACGGAGCCAGCAGCAAAGGCCACAATACTCTTCACAAGCTTCGGGGCAGCAGCAAAGTTCTTTTCGGTCGTCAGCACCAAGGGGCAGAGGCGCCAGGGGCTTCGGGGGAAGGTTTGGAGATCAGCCAAGAAAAATTTACTGCCTATTCTATGGTGAAGACAAGGGCCATACCACCAGGATGTGCCACGTTACCATCCAGAAGCAGAAGGAGATAGCAGAAGCAGCAGCGCAGCAATGTCAGCCGAAGCAGGTCATGCATACTGCTTCGTATCATTCGCCTTATATTCCAGAATATGTAGGCAACCACCCTGCAGCTTCTGTTGCTTCGGCAAGCCAACCCCAAGCATCTTGGCAACAGCCTCCACCGCCACCGCCGACGCAGCGAGGACATCAGCCAGAAGGGAGTCAGCACAATCACCTTCAGAGGGACTTTAGAGAGGAGTCCGAAGCTCGCACAGTCAATAGCACTGTGCCAGAGTCGAAGCTCATTTATTGATAAATATCCTACCTCAACAGCAGTTTTTTCGCATTTTTACATTCAGTATTACTTTTTTGTTAATAAGGAACAATTATGGGAAGTTTAAGTGTCTCTTATCATTTTTTCAATTTCTTGTAACACTTTCGTCTTTTACCATAATAAAAATATGTCTTTTCCATAGGCTTGAGTTGCCGAAGCATACGAATTTATGGTGGCATGAAGGACCTTTGTATTATCAAAAATTTGTTCTAGCGGACACAGAGCAAATTGTTCGAAACAGTAAAAAGTCGTTCCTAAGGGAGCGCAGAGTAAGTTTTCTGAGCCTACAGCGAGAAGTCAGCGCTGATTCCGCTGAAAGTAAAAGGCGAAGAAGGTCCTAAGGGAGGCTTACAGCGAAAAATAAACGCTGATTCCGCTAAAAGTAAAAGGCGAAGAAGCTCCTAAGGGAGGCTTACAGCAAAAAATAAACGCTGATTCCGCTGAAAGTAAAAGGCGAAGAAGCTCCTAAGGGAGGCTTACAGCGAAAAGTCAGCGCTGATATAAAAAGTGCGTGTGCTCTATTACAGGGATATGTATCTGCGGCACAAATATCATTTTGCATAACATAACATCATCACATCATTCTGCATAACATAAGCATCATACAGCATATTGCATGTGGAACAAGAAGGGGATACAGTGTTGATCTTCGGAGAATATTTTGGAAAAGAGAAAATCGTGATAAGGCACAAGATAAATCGAGAAGAAGTGTAGCTTCATTAGAGAGGCAACACAAAACTTTTTAATAGCTTCAGAGAATATTTCACGAAGCTTAGATATTCTTCATCAGAGAAGTATGCAAATTCTTGTGATATAGAAAAGATTTTCTTCACGAAGCATGAAAAGAGGGGAAGGTGTTTTTTCGCCGAAGGCTCAAAAAATGGTATGTATGCAAAATTTCATGCATCGTAAAGAATTAAACTATTAATAGATTATATATTACATTCAAAGTTACAATGTATTACACATGTTATGTTCCAAATGTTTCTACAATAGCATTTAATCCTCCTTAAGAACTATTTCTGCAGCTTCGTTCAGTAGCTGGTCGACAACCTTGTCCATAATGGCTTCGGTCATTTTTCTAATTTCATCGTCCCCCTTCGGGTGGGGGCCTGGAGATGCCTCAGCAAGTTCTGAGGGAAGAGAAGATATGGCTATATTACTATTACAAACCGCGAACAAAGTCTGGAATCAAAAATTACAATATAATAAAAACCACTAATTAATACCTATTTGCCCTTCGGGCTCTGTACTTTTCTCGGCAGCTTCTGCTACTTTTCTAGCATCGTGGATGCCTTTTTCGCTCTTTTGAATAATTTCTTGCGCCATTTCTCGGCCGCCGTTGTCCCAGATATCGGTGAAAAATTTTCCGCCGATCATGCTTGCTTCGGCTGAGGGGTCTTTAATGTCTTCGGAGGACAAGGTAGCATCGGATTGCGCTAGAGATTTTACATGCTCACAACCTTTCTTCTCCAAAACAGTAGCAATTCCTCTAGCACCTGAAAAAGCACATATGTCTCCGTGGCTATTCAGGATTTCTTCGAAGGCCTCAGCTTCGTGACTGATCCATTCCATCGGACCTTCGGGATTGCCTCTTGAGAAATTCTCTTCGCTAGAGAATGCGCCAACGTTGGCGAAGCTGGATTTTATCTTCTTGACACACACTATGGATTTATCATAGCATCTTCTCTGGGATGCACGAAGCTCATTAACATTTATTTCTAAATGATTGGCCCATTGATCACTAAGCTCTCGTTTTGTCTCTTCAAGAATACGCTCTTCCTTAGCTCTGGCTAGCTGTTTCTGAAGATCTTTAATTTCGCGTTTTTGGGCTTCAGCTTGAGCCTTAGAGGTAGCTTCGCCTTCCTTGATCTTGTCCACCAATGTAAGCAGAATTTTATCTTTTTCCAGAGCTTCGTTCCTCAGCCTAATAACCTCTGATCGTAGATTGTCGAAAGCAATATTATAGCTCTCGTCTTCGGCACTCTTTTGCACTCTCAGCGCGTTACTCAATATTAAACCCTATATATACAAGAATTAGTATAAGAATAAAAGAATGATTCAAAAATTGTAAATTTCTAAATATACAATTCTCGCACCTTCAGGCTATTGTATGCAAGGCTATCCGCAAGATCCTCCTTCGTCATAGCGCATAATCCAGCTTCAAGCTTCGGAAACCCCATACTCCTAGCCATCTCCCGGCAGACAGATAATTCTTTATTGTCAGGGAGGCAGTATAGGAAGTCATCTTCGTCTGTTCCATTGAACACTAATGCTCCCTTCGGATATTTTAATTCTCTAGCATAGTGATTAGCTTCATAAATCTCTTCTTCAGATAGTTTTTTCCTCGAAGCATGTCGTACAATGTAATCACTTATGTTGGAAGGTGCTTCGGGGGCAGCAATGTCAATTCCTTCAATCGAAATTGGCTCTGACATTTTTATTTTTTCGGCTTCCAATGCTGCCTTTGTAACCTTTGTTTCTCCGGTTTCCAAAGGTTGTTCCTTGGAGGGCTCTGAAGGCCCAGCTTCAGCTTCAAGTTATTGCTTCGAAGTTTTAGCAACAAAGGCTTCAGTAGACACTTCAGAAGTTCCAATGGTTTTCTTTGGAGTTATGCTCGAAGATTTAATTGTCTCCAAAACATCTAACACATTAACCATCCTTTTTCTTTTCGGGGTCACTGTTGGACCCTTCTGGCTTTTTTCTGACTCAATTTTTGCTGAAGGACTTAAAACTTCTAATGTTTTCGCTTCTTCAGTCTTTGCTTCTTCTATCTTTTCTGTTGCTGGCTCTTCGACCAGCTCTTTGATTCCTGGCAGCAGAGTTGATTCTTTAGCTTCGGTGGCCGAAGAGGTCTCACCGGTGATCTCAGGCACTGTGGCCAGTTCAATGTAACGTGGCCGGTGTGTGAGAACCTTTACCCTTTTCCTCTTCGGCGCCGGCTCACTAGGAGCGGCTGAAGTAGTTTCCTTCGCAGAGGAAGTGTTCTTTCTTTTTTGACCCCGCACTGGATAGTGGTAGTCGGGGTACACGAACCCAATTGCGTCAAACACTCGGTTTAGTCTCTTCTTTTTTCGGCCTCCGAAGGCTGCTGACAATGCAGTACCTTCGGCCTTTGAATATACCCCAAGTAGTTCATCACTTACAGTTTCAATGCTTTTTAGCCAGTCATCATCTGGCTCAACGAATTTATCTCCGAACTTAAAAGTGTACTTCAGCCTGACTAGTCCACCTTCGTCAGCCTCTTTAATGGTCTCCTGCGGCATTTCCCATTTTTCCACAAGCGGCCATACTCTGAAGGCAATGTGTTCTTGGACCAAATCCCTCGTCCCAATAAAAGAGCAAACAACTCCGAAGGCTCTCTGGCATTCTTCGGCTGCTTCATTCATTTCCACCTTCGGCCTCCGCAGGCCGAAGCGTTGCCAGATGGGACGCATAATGATCTTCTTTATATCTTCTCGTGATTTCAAGTCATTCTTCACGTAAAACAATTCTGTCATCTAGTCGCCAGGCCACCTCTTTCGAAAGGTCGGCACTGGGCAGCTTGACCCAGACCGGGAGCCGAAGCTGTAGCAGCCAAAATTGTTGTGATACTGTTCCTTACCCCAGGGTTTTGTCTCGTATAACAATTCGTGTATGTTGCAGAAACTTTTCGCATCAGGTTCCAGGCCTTGGCTTCTCATGGCCCACACGAAGATATTCATCCTTATGATTGCTTCGGGGGTAAGTTGGTGAAGGTAGATTTCAAATATCTTCAGCACCTCTACAACAAAGCTGCTTAGGGGAAATCGTAGTCCAGCTTTCAAGAAGCTTCGGAATACTACGACTTCATTTTCCTCAGGAGTACGACTTCATTTCTTTAATACTTGATTTGCCGAAAACCGCATGGCTTGGTCGCCAAGGTCGATCTTCGGAGTCTTCACCACCACTATCCACATCATAGCTATCGCTGTCACCAGTATCTTCAGATAAACCTTCCAAAATTTTTTTAGTAATCTTCTCTGTATTAGTCTTCGACATAGATTGAAGAAAACCCAGATGCATTTCCTCAGAAAGACTTAGCTTCGAATCACCAACAACTTTGTTATCTTCAGACATCCTTGCAAACGCTGAGAAAGTGCTCTCAACTCCAAAGCCTTAAAATTTAAAAGGCCGAGCAAAGGTTGTTGCGCGTAGGCTAAAGGTTGGGTGAGTAAAAACAGTTGGCAAGAGAGTGTGTCAAATAACTCGGGATGAGCTCTTATTTATACGCCCAGAGCGTTGAAAACTGGAGGGTCCCGCTTGTCAAAGACTGATTGCTATTCTAGCAAGGGGAAGGTGTTTTTTCGGACCTTCGGCTTAAGGCCTTCGTCCATATCGCAATATGAATTTATCAGTACAGCAAATTAATATTGCGAGGGGCTACTGTTGGAGGCCTTCGGCTTCCGAAGTCCTCAAAAACATGATTTGACAATGTTTTCCAAGTGAAATGTGTGAGCAGGTATCTTCGGAATTGGATTACGAGTATATAAGAGTATGGTCAAGACGAAGCTTGAATGGGACGGAAGGCGATTGTGACGAAGGAAAAGATCATCACGAAGCTATGCGCAGATAAGCTTCGGCATGACAGTAGAAAAGGGGAACCGACTTAAAGATGAAAAGCCAAATTAGACCCTGAAGAATTACTGTAGAGTTATTGATAAATGTAAAGGGCACTAATGTAATTTTACACGGGCTGCGTCCCGTGCCTATAAATAGATGAACAGTACTCCCGTACTGTTCACGCTGACATGGCATTTGCATCACGCTTGTACCCTCGCTTTCCTTCAGACCGAAGGTACGTTTGTAATTTGTCATCGTTTATACAAGTAAAATGAAATAGAAATAAATGAATAATAATGTTTAAAATAATTATGTTATTCTCTCTATTTCATGCATAAATCTTTTCTTATTTCTTATTATGATTATGAAGGTATGACCTTCATAACCTTCGTCCGAAATTCATTATTGCTTTGATATTTAATATTCTATGTTGCCTTGTTCTTAATTCATAGCATTTGAGAACAAGTCCCCAACAGTTAGGAATATCATCTAGAATTGCTGGTGATAGGCTGAAATTGGGTCTGTTGATAATTTTTCCATGCTCACAGCCAGATTTCAGGAACGCAGCAGCGGTGCCCCGAGAAGCTACCAGGGCACAAAAGTTGTCGTGTCCAGCAATAATATCATCGAGATCATCAATCTCACCTTCGATGTGTTCGAAGGCTCCTGGTAGATCTTCAGCCGAAGGAACAAATTCTTCACTACTGGCCCTGACTGAATAAAACACCTTCTTCAGTCGTTGAACACATTGATTGCTGAATTTCAAGCATTTGTTCTGAAGGTCTATCAATGATTTTTTCAAAAGTAAACCGTTCTGGATTTCAGCCTCAAGTTTTTCATTAAGCTTCAGCTTTTCTTGTTCAGAACCGAGAAGCTTCGTATTCAGTTTTGTTACTTTAGCTTCGGCTTCCGCTAGTAAACCTTCAGTTGTTTGCAATTCAAACTCCTTTTTCTCAAAAGCAGCAGTTTGATCTTTTATTTTATTTTCTAAGTTTTCAATTATAACCACCTGCTTTTTGTCTTCTAAATCATGTTGCATCCTCAAAGCCTTGGTCAATAGCATACTCTGTACATGAACAACCTTCGTTAGAAAACATTTTTTATGAAAATAAAAAGTTAGAGGGAGATTGTTTACCTTGAAATTAGAATAAAACAAACTACCGACGATGTGCTGTCATCGGTAGCGACTAATATCGGCTTCGAGCTTCGGGAAACCGATACTCTTTGATAGAGTACTGATAACCTTTGCTCCGGTCTGATCTCGGATGCAGCCTAGCTTTTAATCATCAACACCTCCGAAGAGAAGTGCCCCTGGCCGATAGCCGCAAGAAATGGCATAATCTTTTAATTCTTCTTTTTCGGCTTTTGTTAATTCTTGACCAACCAAGTTTTGAAAATTGAAAATTTCATCCTCCAGTGTTTCTTCGGCAATTTCTTTCTTTTTCTCGGCCTTTAGGGCCAAAGCCTTTTCGGTGGCTCCAGCAGCCTCTTCTGCAGCCATGTCTAGCAGAATTTTATCTAATAGCTTTGGCATCTGTGGCCTCCGAAGGTGCAGCTTCAGTAGCTGTTGTGCTTTCAATAGCAGGCACCTTCGGAGCTGAAGCCCTAGGTGGAGTTGTTTCAATTACTTCTGTCACAGTAACAATCCTTTGCCTCTTTGGCCTAGGTGCCTTTGTTTTTGTGGGCTCCTTTTCCTTATGAAAAAGCTTCGTCAGATGAAGCCCCAATGGACTTAGTTTGACAGGCAAAGTTTCAGTCATTACCTTTAGGATTTCCTCTATTTCAGCAGAAGATGTCGCAAAAGTCTTCTTTTCCTCATTAGTTGATTCTTGTTTTGGGGTTGAGGCCTTTCTTTTCTTCAAAGTAACTTCTTTCGCCTCAGATTCTTGTTTCTTCTTCTTTGATTGATCTTCATCGTCTTTATTCAAAGCACTAGCCACTCTTTTTCTTTTTTGCCCTTCGGCACCCTTGTCCAGTCGCTCATAGTCAGGATATTCAAAGCCTATAGCATCCATCACTCTGTTCAGCCTTCGTTTCGGACGGGTGCCGAAGGCCACTGTCATCAATTGATCTTCTTTCTTAGAACAATTTCCAAGAATTTCGTTGCACATTACTTCAATTGTATCCAGCCACTCTTGGCAGGGTACTTTGAAATGTTTTTTGAACTTATAGTGGTAGGGCAACCGAGTAAGCTCCCCTTTCTTCTTTTCCCCCTCTAGCTTTGGCATTTCCCACTCCTTCATAGTAGGGAATACTCTGAAGGCCAAAAATTCCTGCACTAAGTCTCTAGTGCCAATATGATCTGAAATTACTCGAAATTCAGCCAGGGCAATCTGGCTCGGGCTCCCCCGTATCATGTTGCACGGAGGTCTTGTCTCTCCGAAGGTTAGTTCTAACGGACTCTGGACCAATTTATCTTCATCTTCGTCAACTTTTACATAAAACCATTCAGATTTCCATCCTGCTGGCCATTTGCTCTGGTAACTAATCACTGGGAACTTTGAAGTTTTGCGGTAAGCAAAGTTGTAGCAGCCAAAATTTTCATGCAAACCATCTGCTCTAGCCTTGGTTTGGTAGTGCAGTTCGTGTACTCGGCAAAAACCCTCGGAGAATGTTCCACCCCCTGGCTTCGGAGGGCCCAGATATAAACACCCAGCCTAATGATAGCGTTAGGCGTCAGCTGATGAAGGAAGATCCCATAATTCTTTAATACGCCAGCAATCATCTTATTCAGAGGGAATCTTAAACCAGCTTTAAAAAGACTTTTGAAAACCACCACTTCATTTTTCCCCGGCTTCGGGATAGTTTCTTCTCCACCAAAACGAATCAATTCCTTCTTTGCTTCACTAAGATAGCCCAGCTTCACCATCTTAGGAAAATCAACTTTAGAGATGGTGGACTTTCCGAAGTCCATGTGGCTAGGCTTGCTCGGCAGTGCACTGCTGTAATCATCTTCGGAATTAGTTTCTTCAATAGCGGCCTGGTCTGCTTCGACAGCAGAGATGTCGACAGCAGGGATGTCCTCCGGTGTTACCAACCCAGAGCGCTTCATTGCTTCCGAAATAGGAACAGTTTCAGCACCTTCGGTCTCATCTCCCTCACGATTGACCCGAGCAGTAGAGCGAACTCTGGCCATTTGATTATGATTTACTTGAAATTTTTTGGTGTTGACTTTTTGTTTTCTCCGAAGCTCTTACTCTTATGCCGAAGCAGAATCACAAGCGAAGTTTTGTCTGGGCACGATGATTAAGCTTCGACTATGACTCAAAATTTGGCAGCAAAACAGTGCAATAGCAATGAATGTCGTGGTAACTTCACACCTACCCGTCTGTTTATATAGTGCCGCAGGTGGGAAGGTGAATCGACAAGAACTCCAACTCCGAACAAACAGTCACCCGCACTCACTGAACGGTGGGCCACAAAACTCGAGAAGGTGAATCTGCATGGTGAGACTACTCCGCGCTCGGAAATTTTATCGTTTCCCGGCAACGAGCTCAGGGAAGGTGTTTTTCGAACCTTCGGCTTCCCGAAGCCTAAGTGACTTTTTTCATGGATCAAGCTCGTTACGAAAAACGATCTAGCACCGCGAAGGGGCTACTGTTGGGGCCATGCTTCGTCGCTGAAGGTCCTGCAGGAAGAAACACCTTCGGTAGACCCTCTCAGGAGCAGCTCCGAAGCTATCACCTTTAAAGCTTCGGCGCTATGACAGATCTCAAGACGAAGGGGTGAACCGACTTAAAGATGAATTGTCATAAAGACCCATGATGTTTTGTGTCATTATTGTAGTCGATTGTAAAGGGCATAAATGTAATCTCACACAGGCTGCACCCTGTGCCTATAAATAGATGAATAGTACCCCTGTACTGTTCACGCAATCTGGCAATCACGAACACGTTACGCTGGAATTATTGTTTCCTGTCAAGGCAGAGGTATAAATGCACTTAAATAGTATGTTTTAATATTTAAGTTCATTTAATGAATATACAAATAATTCTATCTGTTTTTGATATATTTTTCTACAATGTTGTAAGACCGTTATGCTTCGTTATATCTTGCTTTTATATGTGTGATCACGAAGGTAAGACCTTCGTGATATCTTGCTTGTGGCCTTCGTCCGAAGTTCATTAAATCCTTGGGGAGATAATGTTTCGGCGGACGAAAGGCATTAACATTTAACACTTCATGTTGCCTTGTTCTTAATTCATAGCATTTGAGAACAAGTCCCCAACAGTTATGATTAGTTACCAAGGACACAAATGTAATTTTGTCTGGGCTGCGTCCAGTGCCTATAAATAGATGAACAGTACCCCTGTACTGTTCACTCTGACTTGTATTCACTCGCACGTCACACTTGGATTCTCACCTTCTGTTAAGCCGAAGGTATAAATGTAATTCAATATTGTTGATATTTGTTCATGATTATATAATGAGAAGATAAAGTCTAATGACGATTATTCATGCTTTATTTATATGTATCATATGATCTCACTTTTCATTATGTATTGGAATGATGAAGGTACGTCCTTCATGACCTTCGTCTGAAGATCATTATATCCTAAGGGAGATAATGCTTCGAAGGATGAAGGCCTTTAGCCATTAACATTTGTGTTGCCTTGTTCTTAATTTATAGCATTTGAGAACAAGTCCCCAACAAATGCGTTTAGTTGAAAATAGGTTTTCGAAACCAAAACTTTGTTTTGTAAATATGTATGTGACCATGTTATACTTAACCCTGCATCTGATACCAGCTGTCGCAGAACCTCCCAAGTTATCGGGCCCACATGCACCTGTCCTTGTCTCAAAGACCTCAGATGGCTATGCATGTGTACCGAACAACTTAACAGGATTTGTCCGAGTGTCCCAAGGACCCCGGATAAACGATTTACTTCCAAGATTGCAGGATTAAGTAAACACAACTCACATACAAACATTTACAGCAGAAATTCTTTATTACAGAATGGTTACAAGTTACAACATTTACAAGTTATAACAAGATTACAATATATGTCATTGGATTTTATTACAAAAGAAATTGATTAAAAAATATTACAATTTGAATGTATAAAACATTTATAAGTTTTAAAATACATTCTAGCTTAAGTGGCAATCCTGGATAGAGAAGCTAAAGATGGGATATACTTATATAAGAAGGCCGAGCCCACCTGCACTGAACATCGATCACAATCAAAGTGACTCATAACCTGCAGCAACAATGGGAATAAAACCCTGAGTACGCAATTACTCAGCAAGACTTACCCGACTGAAGAAAAGACTCTCAAGGGTATGGTGGTTTTAAAAGGATTCAAGACAAAGCTTATCAAATTTTAAAGACTCATTTTTACAGAAAAGCTTACTAGTAGTGGATCCTTATACCAAACTTTTACTTCGCAAATTAAGTACTTTTCCTAAATCTAGATTTGCCTGATCTAGAGCATTCACTTGTCCTACACTAGCTTCATTTTAGGAGCTTTAGTTTTGCTTGTTATCTATGATGAGGGTCGAAAATCCAGTCTTCATAACCAAGAAGTTCGGCGATCCGAATCGATTAATACTCAGCTGGGGATCCCCAACCACACGACATATGTAGCACTTAAACCTTGCATATGTCAACTCGCCACCGGGTTTCTCAAGACCAGAACAGGTTCATGCGACCCGAGAGCACAGTACCCCACCATCTAGCCACTTGCGAGGTGGGCACACGTTACTCCCGCCATCTCTTCACTCCCAGTGTGTGCGAGCTGTTCTGGTATTGGTCCGACCGAGGCTAAGCTTACCCATGATAAGGCATGTGGCCAGTTAAAGGGTCTGAGATCAGCAGGACAACAATCATGCGGTCCTTAAGCGACACAGACGGGCGGCCTTTCCTACTCAACGTTTGGTCTCATCTTTTTATTTACCTCCCAAAACCATGTACCTGATAGAGGTACAATACTTGAATAATGAATTCATCATCGCAAGTGATGCCTTCATTATTGCAAGTTCCTTTTTCATAAAACCCATATCCAATGTTACACATCATTCTTTTTAAAAGAAACAACTTTTAGTTTTTTCTATGCAGGTCTAAGCCTCATTAGTTCTCTTTATAAAACAGGTAGCTAGGAGGATAATAAAATTCCAAGGAATGGTGATGCATCAATTGTTTATTCACACAACTCCTATCACCTAATGCAGCATATAAGTGGTAAAATTTTTAAAACATCAAGGAGGTGGCAAATGCACCGAGGCTTGCCTGGAATAACACTAGGTTAGTGTTGTTAGATGATATTCGCTTGGCGAGCACCTCCCATTCCAGCACGATCAGATCATTTAGCTTTGGGTTCATTCATCAGTCCCACCTTGAGATCATTCCAGTTGTTGTCCTCCACATTATGTGATCAACTAGCGTACCTAATGAAATGCAGAATGCACATGTATGAATATAAGAAGTAATAGCAAGACTAAATAATTTGTCACATAAGTGAATTAAACACTTAATGACGAGGCATTACAACACTTTATCAGCAACCGCTAGTTATCGACATATGGCTAAATGCAATAATTATGCTTTTCTAGATTAACTGGACCTAATGCAAACATCACGAAATAGTAAACTATACACTAACTACAATACTCGCATTTTTCCTGCTTAACCAAATATAACACAAGCATCAAGGAAAAAAATTAAGCATACACTTTACTTAAGTTCTATATTTCCTTAGGTAGAGTCTATACTGAAAGATGAATTAAACCTAGGCTCAATATTCCTAGACCTTGTAAACCTCAACCAATAATAGAAATAATCTACTAATTTCGAAACCACTCTTCGGGCTGACAAGAATCACACGTTAACTAATCAAGGTATAACATTATCTAATCCAGCGAATAAGCACTATCAATCAACATATAATTCCATGAAACTGTATTTACAATAACTTAAATACTTAGAGCATTTAAGTGCATTACCCATCGGCAGATTCCAGGTTTCAATAGCTGCCGATTTAGCGATGTTACTAGCTTCCCGAAAATTGGGTGGCATCAATATTCCTCTAAAATACTTAGCCAACTACAACATAGAGAGCGACCACGATAACTGTACAATCATGTCATCACATGCAACAAGACATTCTGACAAACGTCTGATATAACTATGACACATCTTTGCTTCAAACAAGATAATCATAACGACCAACCTAGTCAACCAACTAACAGAAACAACAGATTGACTCCAATGCAATCAATTTAACACGTGCAGATTTTCTAGACAGCACTCAGCAGTCAATTGTTTTGCTCATAACTCACAAAATATGCATCCAAAAGTAGTAAACTAGGATTTTCTGGAAATCTTATAAAGTCCTCTATAACTTTTGTATTACCATCACAACAAGATTCGACCTTTAGAAAGGTCAATCAGTGCTAAACATAAATTCTGTCTAGATTTGGACAGAATTTGACTACTCACTTTAAAAATGCATAACTAGAGTGTCAGGCATCCAAATTAGGTGATCCTAGACTTTTAACAAAGCTAGTAGAATTGTCTATAATTCATTTATAAACATATCAGATTAATTTAATGCATATTAAGGTCAAAAGACAATTGTGATGATGAACCTATGATGGATTTAGCTTTTTGTAATGATTGTCACCAAGGCGTGGGTAACCCTCGCAATTTGGTGTAGTTTTTAATAAAGTTAGTCATTTAGTTGGGCAAACTTTTATTTTCACTTTCCTCTTTATCTGAGAAGTGTTTGGTTGTGTTGAGATTCAGTGAAGATGCTCATTTGTTTAGTGTTATGAAGACTTCTATATATCTTTTCTTATGCTGAAAGACTATAGTGTTAGATCTGATGTGTGTATGCTTTCTACATATGTTTGACAATAGGCGCATAGGTGGATGGTTTGCTAAGCAAGAGCAGCAGGCACCCCAGTAGCGGTTGCCACCACCACCTCCAATGAATATCAAGCAAATGTTTCTGATGCAGACCCAGGTAGTCAATGTGATTGGCCAGACTCTAGCAGCTATGCAATAGGTGCAGCAACAACAACCTCCACCTCAACCTCAAATACAACTGCAAATGCCACAGATGCCAAGGGACAAGCATGCAAAGTTCATGAGGGGTCATCCCCCTGTCTTTGCCCATTCTGCAGACCCCATGGACGCCGAAGACTGGTTGTGCATAGTGGAGTGGGAGCTGCATACCGCTAAATGCAATGATCGTGAGAAGGTTCTGTTTGGTCCCCGTTTGCTAAGGGGAGTAGCACATTCCTGGTGGGAGTCCTACCTTGCCACCCATGCTGACCTTGAAGCTATCACCTGGGAGGAGTTCAGGGACAACTTCTGTTGGTACCATGTGCTTGAAGGTTTGATGATAGTGAGGAAGGAAGAATTCTTGGCGTTGAAGCAAGGTCCCATGTCTGTCTGTGAGTACAAGGACAATTTTTTGTAGCTATCTTGTTATGCACCTGAGGATGTCAATACTGATGCCAAGAGGCAGTACAGGTTCTTGAGAGGTTTGGTTGACCACCTTCACTACCAGCTGATGAACCATACCTTCCCCACCTTTCAGCATCTGATTGATAGGGCCATAATGACTAAGAGGAAGCGTCGGGAGATGGAGTACCGGAAGCGCAAGATCGGTGGACCGCATGTTGGGAGCAGCAGCCGTCCCCGTTTCTCAAGTAACCCATTCCAGCATTTCAAGCAGAGTCACCCTCAAGGGCACCAGCACCAACATCAATGTCAGCATCAACAGCAGTATCAGAGGCAGTTTCCTCAGCAGCAGTGGCAGTAGTACCGCCAGCACAACCAACAGGGTGGAAACCAGTATCAGCGACAGAACAACCAGGCACCTCGCCTTCTTGCCCCAGCAACTAATCAAAGCAACCAAGTAGCTTTAGTGCAAGGAGGCCATGGATGTTTCCACTGTGGGGAACAAGGTCACTGGATGACTCATTGCCTAATGAAAGTGTTGGGGGCCTTCGGCTTCCGAAGGTCCTCAAAAACATGATTTGACAATGTTTTCCAAGTGAAATGTGTGAGAAGGTATCTTCGGAATTGGATTACGAGTATATAAGAGTATGGTCAAGACGAAGCTTGAATGGGACGGAAGGCGATTGTGACGAAGGAAAAGATCATCACGAAGCTATGCGCAGATAAGCTTCGGCATGACAGTAGAAAAGGGGAACCGACTTAAAGATGAAAAGCCAAATTAGACCCTGAAGAATTACTGTAGAGTTGTTGATAAATGTAAAGGGCACTAAAGTAATTTTACACGGGCTGCGTCCCGTGCTTATAAATAGATGAACAGTACTCCCGTACTGTTCACGCTAACTTGGCATTTGCATCACGCTTGTACCCTCGCTTTCCTTCAGACCGAAGGTACATTTGTAATTTGTCATCATTTATACAAGTAAAATGAAATAGAAATAAATCAATAATAATGTTTAGAGTAATTATGTTATTCTCTCTATTTCATGCATAAATCTTTTCTTGTTTCTTATTATGATTATGAAGGTATGACCTTCATAACCTTCGTCCGAAATTCATTATACCCAAGGGGAAATAATGTTTCGAAGGACGAAGGGCTTTGATATTTAATATTCTATGTTGCCTTGTTCTTAATTCATAGCATTTGAGAACAAGTCCCCAACATTGGCGCCCACCTCCGGTGAACTCACTTCCATTTCTTGAGCTTTGAACACCTTCGGCAAGCATCACTTTCATCATGCCGCCGAAAAAAGCTTCAGCGACAGGGGCTGCTACTCTGCAGTTGTTGGATCCCAATCAGGACGTCCTTTCTCTCAGAGAGGCCCGAAGCCAGAAGAGGAAGGCTGTTAGTCCAACGCCTCCGGAAGATGACTTGGATCAGGAAATCCAAAACCTGGAGATCCTTCAGCAACAGGTGCAATGCAAGAAGGAGAAGATGGCTCGTTTAGCTGACCTTCAGAGACAGATAGATGAAGCTTCCGAAGAGGTTCGTCATCTTGTTCAAGATGACCAGAGCCGAAGGCCTCCTCGTAGAGAGCTCCATCAGGAAGGCTTTCACAATGAGGACGACTGGTATGAAGATTTCCATCATGGAAATTTTGCTTTCGATGATGCTTCTCCTCTATCAACAGAATTGCAGGCTACACCATGGCCCCAGTCTTACAAGCCACCCCAGATCCCCATGTACGACGGCCATACAGACCCGAAGCAATTTTTGATGAGCTATGAAGAAACCATATCTTCGTATGGTGGCAATACTGCAGTCATGACAAAGTCTTTTGTCATGGCCGTCAAGAGTGTCGCTCAGACCTGGTACTCCTCTCTCCGGCCAAGGACAATCACCTCTTGGCAAAAGCTGAAGGATATGTTGATAACCAGCTTCCAAGGTTTTCAGACAAAGCCAGTCACCGCTCAGGCTCTCTTCCAGTGTACCCAGGACCATGAAGAATACCTTCAGGCGTATGTCCGAAGGTTTCTGCGTCTGAGGGCACAGGCGCCAACAGTGCCCAATGAAATTGTCATTGAGGCCATGATTAAGGGGCTTCGGCCGGGACCTTCAGCGCAATACTTTGCCAGGAAGCCACCACAAACTTTGGAGAAGCTGCTCCAGAAGATGGACGAGTATATTCGAGCTGACAATGACTTCCGCCAAAGAAGGGAGGAAGCATTCAGGTTCTCTGAGATGACCAGGGGCTTCGGAGGAAGATTTCACCCGAGGCATGTTAGGTCAATTCATAACTCTACTCAAAGTGATGATCGAGGGAGCCAGCAGCAAAGACCACAATACTCTTCACAAGCTTCGGGGCAGCAGCAAAGTTCTTTTCGGCCGTCAGCGCCAAGGGGCAGAGGCGCCAGGGGCTTCGGGGGAAGGTTTGGAGATCAGCCAAGAAAAAATTACTGCCTATTCTGTGGTGAAGACAAGGGCCATGCCACCAGGATGTGCCACGTTACCATCCAGAAGCAGAAGGAGATAGCAGAAGCAGCAGCGCAGAATATGTAGGCAACCACCCTGCAGCTTCTGTTGCTTCGGCAAGCCAACCCCAAGCATCTTGGCAACAGCCTCCACCGCCACCGCAGACGCAGCGAGGACAGCAGCCAGAAGGGAGTCAGCACAATCACCTTCAGACGGACTTTAGAGAGGAGTTCGAAGCTCGCACAGTCAATAGCACTGTGCCAGAGTCGAAGCACATTTATTGATAAATATCCTACCTCAACAGCAGTTTTTTCGCATTTTTACATTCAGTATTACTTTTTTGTTAATAAGGAACAATTATGGGAAGTTTAAGTGTCTCTTATCGTTTTTCAATTTCTTGTAACACTTTCGTCTTTTACCATAATAAAAATATGTCTTTTCCATAGGCTTGAGTTGCCAAAGCATACGAATTTATGGTGGCATGAAGGACCTTTGTATTATCAAAAATTTGTTCTAACGGACAAAGTGCAAATTGTTCGAAACAGTAAAAAGTCGTTCCTAAGGGAGCGCAGAGTAAGTTTTCTGAGCCTACAGCGAAAAGTCAGCGCTGATTCCGCCGAAAGTAAAAGGCGAAGAAGCTCCTAAGGGAGGCTTACAGCGAAAAATAAACGCTGATTCCGCTGATAGTAAAAGGCGAAGAAGCTCCTATGGGAGGCTTACAGCGAAAAATAAACGCTGATTCCGCTGAATGTAAAAGTCGAAGAAGCTCCTAAGGGAGGCTTACAGCGAAAAGTCAGCGCTGATATAAAAAGTGTGTGTGCTCTATTACAGGGATATGTATTTGCGGCACAAATATCATTTTGCATAACATAACATCATCACATCATTTTGCATAACATAAGCATCATACAGCATATTGCATGTGGAACAAGAAGGGGATACAATGTTGATCTTCGGAGAATATTTTGGAAAAGAGAAAATCGTGCTAAGGCACAAGATAAATCGAGAAGAAGTGTAGCTTCATTAGAGAGGCAACACAAAACTTTTTTATAGCTTCAGAGAATGTTTCACGAAGCTTGGATATTCTTCATCAGAGAAGTATGCAAATTCTTGTGATATAGAAAAGATTTTCTTCACGAAGCATGAAAAGAAGGGAAGGTGTTTTTTCGCCGAAGGCTCAAAAAATGGTATGTATGCAAAATTTCATGCATCGTAAAGAATTAAACTATAAATAGATTATATATTACATTCAAAGTTACAATGTATTACACATGTTACGTTCCAAATGTTTCTACAATAGCATTTAATCCTCCTTAAGAACTATTTCTGCAGCTTCGTTCAGTAGCTCGTCGACAACCTTGTCCATAATGGCTTCGGCCATTTTTCTAATTTCATCGTCCCCCTTCGGGTGGGGGCCCGGAGATGCCTCAGCAGGTTCTGAGGGAAGAGAAGAGGCTATATTACTATTACAAACCGCGAACAAAGTCTGGAATCAAAAATTACAACATAATAAAAACCACTAATTAATACCTATTTGCCCTTCGGGCTCTGTACTTTTCTCGGCAGCTTCTGCTACTTTTCTTGCATCGTGGATGCCTTTTTCGCTCTTTTGAATAATTTCTTGCGCCATTTCTTGGCCGCCATTGTCCCAGATATCGGTGAAAAATTTTCCGCCGATCATGCTTGCTTCGGCTGAGGGGTCTTTAATGTCTTCGGAGGACAAGGTAGCTTCGGATTGAGCTAGAGATTTTACATGCTCACAACCTTTCTTTTCCAAAACAGTAGCAATTCCTCTAGCAGCTGAAAAAGCACATATGTCTCCACGGCTATTCAGGATTTCTTCGAAGGCCTCAGCTTCGTGACTGATCCATTCCATCAGACCTTCGGGATTGCCTCTTGAGCAATTCTCTTCGCTAGAGAATGCGCCAACGTTGTCAAAGCTGGATTTTATCTTCTTGACACACACTATGGATTTATCATAGCATCTTCTCTGGGATGCACGAAGTTCTTTAACATTTATTTCTAAATGATTGGCCCATTGATCACTAAGCTCTCGTTTTGTCTCTTCAAGAATACGCTCTTCCTTAGCTCTGGCTAGCTGTTTCTGAAGATCTTTAATTTCGCGTTTTTGGGCTTCAGCTTGAGCCTTAGAGGTAGCTTCGCCTTCCTTTATCTTGTCCACCAATGTAAGCAGAATTTTATCTTTTTCCAGAGCTTCATTCCTTAGCCTAATAACCTCTGATCGTAGATTGTCGAAAGCAATATTATAGCTCTCGTCTTCGGCACTCTTTTGAGCTCTCAGCACGTTACTCAATATTAAACCCTATATATACAAGAATTAGTATAAGAATAAAAGAATGATTCAAAAATTATAAATTTCTAAATATACAATTCTCGCACCTTCAGGCTATTGTATGCAAGGCTATCCGCAAGATCCTCCTTCGTCATAGCGCATAATCCAGCTTCAAGCTTCGGAAACCCCATACTCCTAGCCATCTCCCGGCAGACAGATAATTCTTCATTGTCAGGGAGGCAGTATAGGAAGTCATCTTCGTCTGTTCCATTGAACACTAATGCTCCCTTCGGATATTTTAATTCTCTAGCATAGTGATTAGCTTCATAAATCTCTTCTTCAGATAGTTTTTTCCCCGAAGCATGTCGTACAATGTAATCGCTTATGTTGGAAGGTGCTTCGGGGGCAGCAGTGTCAATTCCTTCAACCGAAATTGGTTCTGACATTTTTACTTTTTCGGCTTCCAATGCTGCCTTTGTAACCTTTGTTTCTCCGGTTTCCAAAGGTTGTTCCTTGGAGGGCTCTGAAGGCCCAGCTTCAGCTTCAAGTTGTTGCTTCGAAGTTTCAGCAACAAAGGCTTCAGTAGACACTTCAGAAGTTCCAATGGTTTTCTTTGGAGTTATGCTCGAAGATTTAATTGTCTCCAAAACATCTAACACATTAACCATCCTTTTTTTTCGGGGTCACTGTTGGACCCTTCTGGCTTTTTTCTAACTCAAGTTTTGCTGAAGGACTTAAAACTTCTAATGTTTTCGCTTCTTTAGTCTTTGCTTCTTCTATCTTTTCTGTTGCTGGCTCTTCGACCAGCTCTTTGATTCCTGGCAGCAGAGTTGATTCTTTAGCTTCGGTGGCCGAAGAGGTCTCACCGGCGAACTCAGGCACTGTGGCCAGTTCAATGTAACATGGCCGGTGTGTGAGAACCTTTACCCTTTTTCTCTTCGGCACCGGCTCACTAGGAGCGGCTGAAGTAGTTTCCTTCGCAGAGGAAGTGTTCTTTCTTTTTTGACCCCGCACTGGATAGTGGTAGTCGGGGTACACAAACCCAATTGCGTCAAACACTCGGTTCAGTCTCTTCTTTTTTCGGCCTCCGAAGGCTGCTGACAATGCAGTATCTTCGGCCTTTGAATATACCCCATGTAGTTCATCACTTACAGTTTCAATGCTTTTTAGCCAGTCATCATCTAGCTCAACGAATTTATCTCCGAACTTAAAAGTGTACTTCAGCCTGACTAGTCCACCTTCGTTAGCCTCTTTAATGGTCTCCTGCGGCATTTCCTATTGTTCCAGAAGCGGCCATACTCTGAAGGCAATGTGTTCTTGGACCAAATCCCTCATCCCAATAAAGAGCAAACAACTCTGAAGGCTCTCTAGCATTCTTCGGCTGCTTCATTCATTTCCACCTTCGGCCTCCGCAAGCCGAAGCGTTGCCAAATGGGACACATAATGATCTTCTTTATATCTTCTCGTGATTTCAAGTCATTCTTCACGTAAAACCATTCCGTCATCCAGTCGCCAGGCCACCTCTTTCGAAAGGTCGGCACTGGGCAGCTTGACCCAGACCGGGAGCCGAAGCTGTAGCAGCCAAAATTGTTGTCATACTGTTCCTTACCCCAGGGTTTTGTCTCGTATAACAATTTGTGTATGTTGCAGAAACTTTTCGCATCAGGTTCCAGGCCTTGGCCTCTCACGGCCCACACGAAGATATTCATCCTTATGATTGCTTCGGGGGTAAGTTGGTGAAGGTAGATTCCAAATATCTTCAGCACCTCTACAACAAAGCTTCTTAGGGGAAATCGTAGTCCAGCTTTCAAGAAGCTTCGGAATACTACGACTTCATTTTCCTCAGGAGTTAGACAAGTCTTCTCTCCTTCGTCGGCCCTCACAACGGACAAGTCCCGGAAATATCTTCCCCTCATGTTGGCAAGATGATTTTCTTTAATACTTGATTTGCCGAAAACCGCATGGCTTGGTCGCCAAGGTCGATCTTCGGAGTCTTCACCACCACTATCCACATCATAGCTGTCGCTGTCACCAGTATCTTCAGATAAACCTTCCAAAATTTCTTTAGTAATCTTCTCTGTATTAGTCTTCGACATAGATTGAAGAAAACCCAGATACATTTCCTCAGAAAGACTCAGCTTCGAATCACCAACAACTTTGTTATCTTCAGACATCCTTGCAAACGCTGAGAAAGTGCTCTCAACTCCTAAGCCTTAAAATTTAAAAGGCCGAGCAAAGGTTGTTGCGCGTAGGCTAAAGGTTGGGTGAGTAAAAACAGTTGGCAAGAGAGTGTGTCAAATAACTCGGGATGAGCTCTTATTTATACGCCCAGAGCGTTGAAAACTGGAGGGTCCCGCTTGTCAAAGACTGATTGCTATTCTAGCAAGGGGAATGTGTTTTTTCGGACCTTCGGCTTAAGGCCTTCGTCCATATTGCAATATGAATTTATCAGTACAGCAAATTAATATTGCGAGGGGCTACTATTGGGGGCCTTCGGCTTCCGAAGGTCCTCAAAAACATGATTTGACAATGTTTTCCATGTGAAATGTGTGAGTAGGTATCTTCGGAATTGGATTACGAGTATATAAGAGTATGGTCAAGACGAAGCTTGAATGGGACGGAAGGCGATTGTGACGAAGGAAAAGATCATCACGAAGCTATGCGCAGATAAGCTTCGGCATGACAGTAGAAAAGGGGAACCGACTTAAAGATGAAAAGCCAAATTAGACCCTAAAGAATTACTGTAGAGTTGTTGATAAATGTAGAGGGCACTAATGTAATTTTACACGGGCTGTGTCCCGTGCTTATAAATAGATGAACATTACGGGACTGTTCACGCTAACTTGGCATTTGCATCACGCTTGTACCCTTGCTTATAAATCTTTTCTTGTTTCTTATTATGATTATGAAGGTATGACCTTCATAACCTTCGTCCAAAATTCATTATACCCAAGGGGAAATAATGTTTCGAAGGACGAAGGCCTTTGATATTTAATATTCTATGTTGCCTTGTTCTTAATTCATAGCATTTGAGAACAAGTCCCCAATAGAAAGCAGCTCAGCAACAGTCAGCTCCCAATGCCCCTTCAAGAAAGAATGCACCTCAACAAGGAGCAAACAATCGTGGACAGCCTCGGGCCAATATGGAAAGGTCAACCACCTGGAGACCGACATAGTCTAGGAGACCCTAGGAGTGGCACTATGTACGTTCTCAGTCGAATCTCATTTCGCAAATGTGTTATTTGATACTGGAGCAACGCATTCTTTTGTCACTGCATCATGGGTAGAAACACACAACATACCAGTAGCACCCATGTACCCACCTATGAGGGTTAGTTCAATTGGTGGGAGGACCCAAACAGATAAATTTTGCCACAATGCAAGAGTTCAAATAAGGGGGATAGAGTTCCCCACTGATCTGATAGTAATGGGTACCTAAGATGTACCCATAGATATCATACTAGGGATGAATTGGCTAACCAAATATCAAGCAATCCTTAGTTGTGACAAGAGGTCTGTGAAGTTAGTGTCCTTATCAGGAGAGGAATTGTTGGTGGAGTTTGTGGCGGAACCACCCGAATTATTCCAGCTTAAGTGCCTTAGTCACGCCTCAGGGGCCGTAACACACTTAAATCGGAATAACCCGTCAGTCCCTCAGATCTAGTCTGATGAAGCCACTTAACCAGGATCAAATTCCACAATCTCACTCAAAGGTGAGTCACAGGAGAAATACAATAAAACAGGAAACCTCAAATTAAGTACTGAGTTATTACATAAATCGAAGTTTTTGAGTAGCAAATAAGAGTTCACAAAATAAAGTGCAGCGGATAATCGATGTCGTCGGTATCGAGGGAATGGGCAAGGCCTAGCCCACTACTCCTCGTGCTCCTCTCCTACCGGAGCAACGTCCCACTCGACCGTCCAACCCGGTGGCAGGGTGGTAGGCCAATTCATACCATCAACCATTTCCTGAATGGTACCTGCAAAAAATTGTGCCACAAGCAAGGCTGAGTATACTAATACTCAGCTAGACTTACCCGGTGTGAGGAATCTACTCCTCTACCTCTAGACTATGCAGCTGTTTGGCTGAGGGGTTTGGTTTGCCAAAAGCACTAGCTGTTTCTAAAAGCAAAGTTTTAGCTTTCCAGGTTCTATCATCATTAACTTAGCTAGGTTGCTCCTTCTAAGCATACATGGTAACAATCAATTTATTCAATCAACAAGTTATCTTATGTAACCACATTTCACTTCTTACTCGATGCAGTACAAGGAATCAAGCAGTCTCATTAGCTGTGAGAAGCAGACGATTCGAATCGAGTTTTAACCTTGCAAGGTAAACCTAAACACACGGCATGTCAGGGCACTCCGACCCTGCACATGACAACCGTCCCCATCGATTCCCCGTTCGCGTCCAGGCCTCACCGCCTTGGCATACAATGCTCCACTGACCCCGGCTGCCGCCGTGCAGTGACCGCACTTGTACCCACCATAGCTAGCATGGGAGACCCAGTCTCAGGTCGCATGAGGGATAAAGTCCGCGCCCGGCTTCACTCAGGTACTAGGTTTACCGGTTACCATATTTCCCGGCATGTGCTTAGTACGTTCAAAAGCTTGACTCAGGTATCCACACATTAATCCTTAATTCCTTTTTTTTCCCGTCTCATGGACAAGACATCCTCCCTGGATCCAAGTCCATAGACCAATATATACCCCGTTATCAAGATGAATACAGTCAATTCCTGACCTCGCGTGAGTGCTAGAAAAATCACTCGACTTCTACCGAGATCCTGATGAGCAAAGCAGCTACTCGACCTAGCATACTAGTATTCATCTCAAAAAGGAATCCTAAGTTCATGCAACTAGAAGTTTCAAACAACTCCTACACTTAAGTGCACGTTACAAACCTACAAACATTAAGTGTAGTAAAATAGCATATATAATCGGTTATGCATAAAACCGGGGCTTGCCTTCAATTGCTGGGGCTGCAGGGAGATCCTCACTAGCAGCCTCTGAAGCCTGCTCCTGGTCCTCCTCTTGGACAGGTCCTTGCTCGGGGATGAGCACGAACTCTCCGTCGGCAAGATTACAATCTAATGAATGCAATGCGTAAGATATATGCATGATATGGTATGTGCTTTTAGAAATTACAACTTTAAGGGTGTATGATCTACTTGAGTAAAACAAGTTAACTTTACTGGAGTAAGACCCTTTGGTGGTATACTTGGTAAATTAAGTTAAACTTAGCTAAGGCAAGTGGTAGGTTTATTTTTGGGGTTTCACTGAATTCCTTTTAAGTCTTAGGGAGAATGGATAAGTTCTCAAGTTAGACTTATTGGGGTGAAGTTTATTTCTTCTTCCCTTTTCTTTTATTCTTTTTAATGTTTTGGAGTGGGTTGAACTACAAGTTGCTTTTATAAAATTCTAAAAATTCTGCAAAAATTACAGTGGCTTGGTACTGGTGTATGTTTCTCTGTCTCAAAATTTGGGGATCAGGAAGTGAATAGTTTTCTCTGGACAAAATTATCAAATCCTAGGGCAGAAGGGGTGCTTTGAACTACAGCTGTTATCTAACAGTGGGTAATTCTCTAAAACTTATTTTTGCTGGCTTTTAGGTGTTATAACATGACTTGAGACAAATTTCTAGTCATTAATACCTTTTAATTATTTTTCTATGGTTTTCTCAAGATTCTAGCCAAATAGGTGCTTTCTACTACCACTATATTTGAAAAATATCAAACAACAGAGTTCTTATTTTTCTTAGTTATTGTTTTGTGCAAGAGCAATCATTTTGAAGTTTGGCATCATTTTGCTTAAGGAAAGGGGTGGTATGCATTATTTGAATTAAGTGGCCTTTCTCATAAATCTTTAGCAATAGGTAGGAATTTGCTTCTTTTTCACGGGTTTGCACTTTTCTCTGGTAGTTCATCTCATAATGGACTTAGCTAATTTTTTGGTTGCCCTTTATTACACCATTAGGGGTTGTTTATGATTTATTTTCAAAATGCCTCATTATCCTTTTGTATTTATTCTCCTTACTTCAAAAGTTGAACTGAGGTGGCCTTTATTTTTGTAGTGGGGCTCTAGGGGTTGTAAGTCCACTGGATTTTTATTAATCATTTTGGTTATAGTTTTGCCATTCTAATAATTGATTTTCAGTCTATATAAGGCTTAAATAAATCATCTTAATTTAGAGCTGGTCCAAATTAATGGTTTCTGTATTTTTCCTAGGTTCTTTGTTACATAAGTAAACTAGGAAAAATAATCTTAATCATTGTTCATTAATTTCTAATGCCTTTCTGATTTTCTCTAAGTTTTGGACAAATTAGCTTTAAATGAATAACTACATCATAATTTCTAATGCTGGGGTTCCTACTATTTTTAAACAGTGTCTAAATGAGGTTTAAACATCTACAAATTTTCTTAAGTTCAGCACAGGAGAAAAACTAATTTTTCTTAATTAAACAAGGTTTGGTGGGTTTCTATTTTAAATTTTAAACTCTAAAATTTAGAACAGAAAGCATAGGGTTTATCATTTTTAAATGACAGTTCATGATATTCAGGAGCTAGCAAAATTGGTTTGACAACTTTTGATGAAGAATTCAGCAAGTTATGGATTTTCTAAGTTCTCTGGTCATTTTAAAAAGATTAACAGAAATGGTTTAAGGGAAATCCACTTTGCACTGGGGTCCCTGGCGGGTTTTTAAGTTTTCCTCGCGAATCAGTCCTAAGGCTACTATTCACATGAGTCGCTGACGTTACAGAAAACCCCTCGGGTTCTAAGGATCCTAACCCGAGGTCCATCGTCTACCTCAAACAGTAACCGCGGCGGAAGAAAGGGCGGAGGGGCTTACCGGCGGCGAGATTGCTCCAGTGAAGTGGTCAAGGACGTAGGGGAGGTCTCGGGGATCACAACGAGGTGCGGGTCGCCGTCGGGGATGGCCGGAGTCGGTCGGTCCACGCTCGCATGCGGGGATGCTCGTCGGCGGCGAGGAGTCCGGCCTGATCACGGCGAGATAGGTCAATTGGATGGGTCAGGGAGGTTCACGGGATGCCAGAGAAGATATGGGTGCAAGGAATTGGTCGGAGACTTACTGGATAGCTCGGTCATCGCGCGGCGGCGGAAGACCAAAGTCCGGTGAGGTCGATCTCGGGCCTCCGGTGAAGTCCGGCCGGGTCCGAGGGTTTGGCAAGCTTCACGGGCTACTGGCGGAGCTAGCCGAAGCACTGGCTTGCCCAGAGAATGGCTGGGGTGGGCTGGCCACGATGGCCGAAGCTCTGGCGGCAATGGCGGGCGGAATTGAGCTCGCCGGAGCTAAGGGAAAGCGGCTGGCCGGTGAGGGTGAGTGCGGGGTGAAGTGAGGTGCACCTGGGGAGGCTTTATAGGCACGGCGCGGTGCACGGGCGGTCGTGGACCGGCGAGTGCGCGCGGGCGTGCACTGGGAGGCGCGGTGCGCGAACGGGCATGAACCGGGGGTGTCAGCCACGGTCGAACACGTGTTCCCGTTGCCTCTACCCCTGTTCAAGCGCCAATTGGGAGCAAATCTTCACGAATTTGGGCAAGATCGCTGTGAAGGATTTGTTCACCTGACCAAGCTTTGTCTTTTGTGTATGGACGTCGCGCGGTTTTAGGCTAGGGACAGGGAGTTGTAGCGTCACCAAGGTGCCAGTGTCAGAATGTCTGGTCCCGAGGTCAAACTGCGCCAAAACCGTGCCAAATGAATTTGGTTTGAGTTCAAATTTTTCCAGGATGTGTTCAAGGGAATTTGGCACAACTTTGATATTTGGATCTCCTGGCTTTGAGTTTCGAAAAACAGAGAACGCAGATGATCCTTGAGAAGAGGTCTGAAATTCAGAAATTCAGAAATCTGAATTTCTCTAAGGGTTCATAGTTCAAGGGCTGATTTGGGGATTTATTTGAGTTATTTTGGGTAAGCTTTCTCAACCTTTCTTGTTGCTTATTAAATATACTTTAATTTTCATAATTGGCTCAAGTCATAATTTTAAATTTTTCATACCCTTTTCCTTATTTTCTTGAACTTTGCTCATGGGGCTTACTTAGGGTTTTTATTAGGGTTACACATTCTTGCCTTCTTAAAGGTCTTAATTGTTTGATCATGATACTTTTAAGCATATGCTTGGTGAATTTCTTCTTACTTTAGTTATTTTGATGCTCATGCTTACTTGGTTCACATAAAATGATGGTTCTTGGGTTGGCACTTTGAGAGAAACCCTAGGTGACACTGGGGTGTCACAGCCTTCCCCCCTTAAAGGAATCTCGTCCCGAGATTCGGGCCAGAGTCCTCCCGGGGTGAAGCGAAGGGTAAGACTTATAGGAAATGGGTGAGTGCTATCATTATTAGGGTAAAACTGCTCTTCGAATGTCATTCTCTTTGCAACTTCAGAAGGAAGTCCTTTTAAGTTTTACTTCATAGTTACTTCATTCAGAATTAAGATCATATTTTTGAAAATTAGATTCGAAGGGCAGGAGGAGGGGTTGGGGGTGATTACGTACCATTTTCCTTAGGTAGGCAATCGGGAAAGTTGGATCTCAGGAATTCCTCGGTTTTCCAAGTAGCTTCCTCCTCTGAGTGATTACTCCACTGGACCTTGTATATCTTGATCGATTTAGCCCGAGTTGATCTCTCCTTGCAATCCAGAATCTTGGAGGGGTACTCTTGGTATGATAGATCTGACTCTATCTCCAATTCTGGCTCTGCTAAGATCTCAGTCGGCAATCGAACACACTTCTTTAGCTGAGATACATGGAATACATCGTGAATGGCAGACATCCTTGAAGGTAACTTCAGCTTGTATGCCACGGGTCCACATGCTTCTATGATCTCATAAGGTCCAATGTAGCGAGGGGCTAGCTTGCCTTTGATCCCAAACCTCTGCATTCCCTTGGTGGGTGATACCTTGAGGTATACAAAACTTCCCACCTCGAACTGGAGAGGTTTCTTTCTTTTATCATGGTAACTCTTCTGCCTGGCCAGAGCAGCTTCTAGATTCTTCCTGATTAGTTTGACCTTCCTTTCGGCTTCAGTCACTAAATCAGGTCCAAAGACTTCTTGTAACACCCCAGGCTTTTAAAGGTGACAAAGCCGGGTGCATCTCATACATGCGCCAAAGAAGACAACATATATAATAACAGAGTGTATAGAGATAAATGTCATAAAACATCAGAGTAATTATTACATAGCGGAAGACTTATTACAAAATAAAATTATAACCATAAAACGAACTAAGGATCGTCGGCGCCAATGTCGACTGAGAAACGCCACCTAGATCAGATCGAACTCCTCAGTGTTAGGCGGCTCCTCTTCGACCACCTGTTCTTCTCCTGTGGGGGGGGTGTGAGACACCAAGAGTGAGCTCACATACGTTCATAGCTCAACAAGTCGTGGGGAATAATGTGGCATGAACTCACCAAAGGTGGGAGTTCATGAAGTGTAAGGCTAATCAATGAAGTAAAGGCTGAGGCTGAGCATTGCTTTTATAAGTTGGTCAAAATTTTATTAGCAATTACTAAGTGTAAGTAAATACCAAACCTTAATAATAATAGAGAAAAGTAATAGTAAAATAATCCCAAATGCGATGCAAATGTCAAATTGAATTTAAGTTCCATAATTAATCATGTGAGGGTCCGAGCCACTCATGACCGTGAGCAAGGCTAGTATACTAGTTTTACACTCTGCAGAGGTTGCGCATCTTTACCCACAAGCCGTGTTACCCATCTGCCAAGGGGTCATGAATCCCATACACCTCTACCAAGGAAGCGAGGCAGGGTAATACTACGAGGCCTTTACAAAGTTCCACTAGCTTCAGACTACCCGCTACAGTTTATAGGAAGCTCCAGTGCAGGGTTCTTGCCTGACCGCCATCGCAGCAAAATCAAACAAGGACCTCCCCACACTGACCACTCCCCTACTTCCCTTGCCGCTTTCGGGTAAGGTAGCCCTCCACTAGCTTTCCTAGTTAATCAGCCAAGGGCGTCCCATTAAACCCTTGTGGTAGCACTGTTTTCCCGGGTGGTCGCTCCATGTTCCCATTAATTTAATGATCTTAACATGAACAGTAATAATAACAAGATAATAACAGAATAATCATGAATAGTATATCTCCATACCCAATCCACATAAAGCGATAGCAAGTACTACCCAAAAATATTTCAGGGGTGAACAAGGTATAGAGGTAATCAAAACTGGGGTAACATAAAGGCTCCCATCAAAATTAACCTATGCAGATCATTAAATTTAATAAGAACATGGCTGGGAAAAGTAAGTGATCAAGGGCACAACTTGCCTTCAATGAGCTCCTGCTCAGCTATCTCTACTTGTTGAACCTCAGAATCCACAGTGGCTTGCTCGTCTACTCGCATCAACACAATACATACATAGTATAGCCAAAATCAACATCACACCAAACAGATGAATAAAATATACAGTAAAAATCTACACACTAAAATGAGATCATAGGAACTGGAATCACTAAATTTGGAGTTATAGAATTCTAGTTATGAATTTTCTAAGATTTAATGTGCCTGAAATAGGGTTAAATGATAAATAAATGTTCTAGCAGAGTTCATGTCAAAACAGTGTCTCTAAGTATTAGAGAATATTATTACAAAATTTTAGAAATTTGAATGGCTCAATTTGGACCAAAAATGGAATTTCTATGAATTTTACAAGTTCTAGGTTTTATTTTCATATTAAAATCCAATTTCTAATTCATTTATTTGATTTAGAACAGTTCTGGATCGGGCCTCATTTTCTGGTAAGCACGGGGTTCTCGGTGTAAATTTTCTAAGACACAGTGCACAGTACAAGTGGATGGCGGGTTGATTACTACTTTCCTCGGGGTCTCTTTAGAAAAGTTGACCCGCGAAGAGGTACAGTCAGATCTCGACCATTGGATCAGACGCGAATGGTGCGGATTAGATTGATTTTATCCCGAACCGGTACGCTGCGCGAGACGTCAGATTCACATCTGACTGTTCAAAACGTATGCACCCGAGTTCTAACTTCATGCATCCGATCCAAAACGAACGGCTCACGCTAACCTAACCCAACCGGTACGCTAATGTCTAATCTAGGCCGTCTACCGTACATCCAACGGCTATCGGCTTTTCTTCCTCAACAGAGCTGACCACGGCGCGCTGTACCCCGGATGCGACGGAGTTCCGCCGGTGAGATCGATTCCCGGCCCTCGATGCCCTATAGTTCAATCTACTCCATGCTACACGATGCCCCTCACTAGACGAATGCGAGGAATGCTTACATACCACACCAGGCAACGCGGACAGGCACGACGACGACGGGTTGGAACTCCGCTGGTGTGGTGAGGTTGCCGCCGCGGAATTTGGCCAAGCCAAGGCGCCCGACGCGCCGAAGTTCTTCTGTGTGGCTTCCTAGGTGTCAATCGTCCCCTCTCAGACGACGGTAAGGCTACGGGGCGGAGTATGTCGTGGTGGTGCCGATTGCAGGTGCCCTCGCCGCCCCGAGGTGGTGTCTAGGTGAGGAGATGGTGATTGCCGGCGCGCGTGAACTCGAGGAGAAGAGGAGATTGCGGCCGGACCCCTTTTATGAGTGCGCGGGGTGGAGCACTTTCAACGCCACCCGTCGCACAACCCGCAACGGCGCCCGCGGAGTTCGGCAGAGTTGTTGAAGACGGGCCTGACAGTGGGTCCCCAGGCGCGGTGAGTGAAGCGAGTGACTGGAGGCTGTTTTGTGGGTCCCGCGTGTCGGTGACCGCTAACACGCGTGAGCGCGCCTGCTGGAGAAGTTGGGCTGCGCGGGGGAAGAGTTAAGATGGGCCAAAATGGAGTTGAAGCGGCCCAGGAGGCTTTTATTCTTTTTCTTTTTATTTTTCCTTCTATTTTCTTCATTTCTAAGGTTTTTAGTTTGAATTCAAATTTAGCTTCAAACCTTGTACAAATTTGTTATCAAATCATATTATGAAATGAAAAGTACAAATTCTAGAAATATATTTATATTATTTTTATTTTCATATCATTTCTCTTCTCCCTTTTAAACCCTAGTTTCCAATGTAGGGCTTAATCCAATTTCTAGTCATTTTATATTATTGTTATTTTTATTTAATGCACAAACATAAAAACTCCAACAAATGCACTTTTTCTTTATTTTAGAATAATTGTTTTATTTAGTCACTCTCAATTACATAGGTGCTCTTTTTATGATGCAAATGAGACACACAAAATGAGGAGCTCTCTCTATTACTCTTGGTATACAACTTTGAGTATTACAAATCCTACCCCCCTTAAAAATAATCTCGTCCTCGAGATTTAAGGAGATCTAGGGAAAAGGTGGGGAAAATCTATATGAAGCTCTTCTTCTCTTTCCCAAGTTGCTTCATCTTCACCGTGGTGGCTCCATTGAACTTTGCACATCTTTATAACCTTATTTCTCGTAACTCGAGTAAAAGTATCCAAAATCTTGATGGGGTACTCAGCATAAGTCAAGTCCTCTTGAACACTAAGGTCTTCCATTGGTAACTGTTCTTCAGGCACCCTGAGACATTTCTTCAGCTGAGATACATGGAATACATCATGAACATCCGCGAGATGATCCGGTAACTCCAATTGATATGCAACCTCTCCCACTCGCTTTAATATTAAGAAGGGTCCAATAAAGCGAGGGGACAACTTTCCTTTGACTTTGAATCTCCTCATACCCCGGAGTGGTGACACCTTCAAATAGACATAATCACCCTCCTTAAACTCAAGTAGTCTTCTCCGGGTATCAGCATAGCTCTTCTGCCTGGACTGTGCAGTTCTCAAATTCTCCCTTATTTGCTGAACTTGTTCCTCTGCTTCCTGTATAATCTCAGGCCCAAACAACTGTCTTTCACCAGTTTGATTCCAATACAAGGGAGTTCTGCACTTTCTGCCATACAAAGCCTCAAACGGTGACATCTTCAAACTGGCCTGATAGCTATTATTATAAGAGAACTCCGCATAAGGTAAACTCTTATCCCAACTTCCACCATGCCTAAGAGCACAAGCTCTTAACATATCCTCTAGCACTTGGTTGGTCCTCTCAGTCTGCCCATCAGTCTGTGGATGGTAAGCCGAGCTAAAATTCAATCTCGTATCCAAGGACTCGTGTAACTTCTTCCAATACCGAGAAGTAAACTGTGATCCCCGGTCCGACACGATTTTCTTTGGCACCCCATGCAGGCAGACAATCCGTGCCATGTACAACTCTGCCAACTTGGCTCCTGAATACGTGGTCTTCACTGGAATAAAGTGGGCTACTTTAGTTAGCCTGTCCACAATTACCCATATAGAATCATATCCAGCAGACGTGCGGGGTAATCCAACAATGAAGTCCATGCCAATCTCTTCCCATTTCCACTCAGGTATCTTCAGTGGATGCAGTAGTCCGGCTGGCCTCTGGTGTTCAGCTTTAACTCTTTGGCATACATCGCACATAGCCACATGTGCAGCCACATCTCTCTTTAAACCATACCACCAATACTTTTGCTTCAAATCCTGATACATCTTAGTGCTCCCAGGGTGGATAGAATAAACTGAATCATGTGCCTCCTTCAATATGGTTTCCCGAAGACTATCGATATCGGGAACACAGATCCGATTCTTGAACCATATCGTGCCTTGCTCATCCTCCGTGAACTCCGGGCCTCTACCCTCTATTATCAGATCCTTGATCTCCTGGATTTTAGCATCACCAACCTGACCTTTACGAATTTCTTGCTCCAAGGTAGGTTCCAATTCAATAGTAATTCCTTCCATATGTGTAACAATTCCCAGGTTGAGTCTCTCAAAATCTTTTGCTAATTCATCAGGTAGCTGGACAACGAAAGCGGAGTGAACATGTTCCTTCCGACTCAAGGCATCTGCAACCAAATTCGCCTTGCCTGGGTGATAGTGAATCTCCAAATCATAATCCTTAATGAGCTCCAACCAACGGCGTTGCCTAAGGTTGAGATCCTTCTGAGTGAATATGTAATTCAAACTCTTATGATCCGTATATACTTGGCACTTAGTTCCCATAATGTAGTGTCTCCAAATCTTAAGCGCATGCACAACGGCTGCCAATTCCAAGTCATGGGTGGGGTAGTTCAATTCATGCTTCCGCAACTGACGAGATGCATAGGCAATCACATGACCATCTTGCATAAGCACACATCCAAGTCCTTGGCCACATGCATCACAATAAATGTCAAATCCCTTCTGCAGATCTGGCATAATCAGTACTGGAGGTGACATCAATCTCTCCTTCAATTGATCAAAGCTTTCTTGGCATTTCTCATCCCACTTAAATTCTCTTCCTTTCTCCAAAAGCGAGGTCATGGGCTTAGCAATCTTAGAAAATCCTTCAATAAATCTCCGATAATATCCTGCGAGTCCCAAGAAACTCCGAATCTCCGTAACTGTAGTGGGCACTCTCCACTCCATTATCTCCTTCACTTTAGCAGGATCCACTGCTATTCCTCCATTAGAAATAATATGACCAAGGAATGGCACCTTGTCAATCCAAAACTCGCACTTGCTGAACTTAGCATAGAGTTGATTATCTCGTAACTTCTGTAGCACCAACCTTAGATGTTGTTCATGATCACTTTCATTCTTAGAATAGATAAGAATATCGTCGATAAACACCACGACGAATCTGTCCAAATACTCCATAAACACTTTGTTCATCAAATTCATGAAATAAGCCGGTGCATTGGTTAATCCAAATGACATAACAGTAAACTCATATAATCCATATCAGGTTGAGAAAGCCGTCTTAGGAATATCCGATGGTCTAATCCTCATCTGATGATAACCCGATCGGAGATCAATCTTCGAGAATACTCTAGCACCTCTCATTTGATCAAATAAATCCTCAATACGGGGTAATGGATACTTGTTCTTCACCGTGACATCATTAAGTGATCTATAGTCCACACACATTCTTTGTGATCCATCCTTCTTCTGCACAAATAACACTGGTGCTCCCCAAGGTGAGGAACTCGGACGAATATACCCTGCTTCTTGTAACTCAGTTAAATGCTTCTTAAGTTCTTTCAACTCTTCTACGAACATTCTATATGGCCGTTTAGAAATAGGGGCGGTTCCAGGTAAAAGATCAATCACAAACTCAACTTCTCTATCGGGTGGCATCCCTGGTAACTCCTCTGGAAAGACATCCGGAAAAACTCTAACCACCCGGATGTTGTCACCAACAAACTCCTCAGGCATAAAGAACATTGCACGCATGGATGAGGAGGTTACTGCAATATTAACTTGAAATCTTTCTCCTTTAGTGGTAGTGAGTTCTATGGTACCCCTACCACATGCTATAACGGCCTTTGCCTTTCTTAGCCATGACATACCAAGGATCAGATCTATACTACTTGACTCTAATATTATAGCAGTAGCTCCAAATTCTCTACCCATAATGGTCAATGTCAATCTACGGGTCATTTGATTCGCCTCAACAGGCCCTTTAGGTGTAATTACTATCATGGGTTTTCTCATATTTAGCAGTGGTATTTCATTTGTGTTGGCATATCTAGCAGCCATGAATGAATGTGTAGCACTAGAATCAAATAATATGGTTGCAGGAATTGCATTAACATAAAACATACCAATTACGAGGTCCCCACCATCAGGAGTATCATCAACGTTGACTTGATTCACCCTGCCTATAGAATATCCCTTGCCGGGGGTCTGTTGCTTGCTCTGAGCTGGAGTAGTAGCAATCCTCTGTGGGCAGACATTTGCATAATGACCAATCTTCCCACACTTGAAACATTTAGTGCCCGGACTCTGTCCTGCAAACTTTGTCGGGGTGCCAGTGGGAGTAGCCTGTCGAGGAGGTGGAGTCCTCAGTGGTGACTGCTGAACTGGGCGTGGTCCTCCCGGTCGAGTCGGTGTACCCTGTGGTGAACTGTAGCAAGGACGAACACTACTGCTACCCTGTCCTTGTGAGATAGCCTTCCTCTTCAAATCACCCAGTTGAACACGCTTGTGTTCAATAGCAAGAGCCTTATCAAGTAGCCTCTGAAATGATGGAAAGGTGTGTGCAACCAGTGCATACTGCAAGGGTCCATTAAGTCCTTCAATGAAGTGCTCCTGCTTCCTCTCATCCTCAGCAACTTCCTCTGGAGCATATCTCGACAACTGAATGAATTTATCTTTGTACTCGCTGACTGACATGTTGCCTTGCTTTAATGACAGAAACTCCTTCTTCTTGATCTTTATCATACCAGCTGGAATATGGTAGTTCCTGAATTGTGTACTGAACTCTGCCCAAGTAATAGCATCAGCAGCATCGTGGGCAGCAGTATAAGAATCCCACCTAGTCAGCAGCAGGACCAGTCAGACGTCCAGAAGCATATAAAACCTTCTCCCGGTCTGTGCATTGTGCAATGTTGAGCATCTTCTCAATTGCTTTCAGCCAATCATCTGCATCAAGTGGATCTGGCGAACTGGCGAAGGTCGGTGGCTTATGACTCATAAACTCTCGGTGCTTATCACGAGGTGGAACTGGTGGTGGTGGTGGAGGCAATGGCACTTGTTGCTGTTGCTGTTGTTGTTGAAGTTGTTGTTGCAGCTGCTGTTGTTGCGCCCTCCTTTCTTGGCGTATCTCATCTCTCTCCTGGCGCAACTCCTGGCGTATATCTTCTCTTTCCTGACGCATTTCCTGGCGTTCTTGCTGCATCTGGGCACGCATATCAGCCATAGTGTCTGCCATTTGCTGCATCACCGCCATCTGAGCAGCAACCAGTGGATCAACTCCGCCTGGTGGAGGATTAGGAGGATTCATCTCTGCAGGCTGTGGCTGAGGTTGTCTATATATCCTTCGAGTGTGTTGGTTAGGAGGCAAATCAATTCCACCACCCCTCCTGGTATTGACCATCTGAGTTAGATACATATGGTAAGAAAAAGCAGTAGACAAGGCAGTAATTACGAATCATGTTAAATTGGGGGATTTATTAGCTAAGCAGATTAATGTTTTACCTACCATAGCTAATTTATTACCTTATGCTGGCACATACTAAGATGTCCATCTATATAATATCTCAATCAATCAAAGAAGCAAATCAGACATTTTTCATCATAACAATCAAACAACATTTTTAAATATAGAAAATAATTTTGATTTGGTCTTAGGCCTCATATCTCTTAAAATGTCATAGGGGTAGGGATTCCAAGGTGTGAAATCCTTCTTGTCCAAGAGTAGAAAAGGTTAGAATGATCAGAGTAGAACAGTAGAAGGTGAGACAGGATCAAGATAAGTGTAGAAAGAATCAGAGTAAGGTAAGTAGGTAAGGGTTTTGTCCATTTCTATCTAGGTTTCGTCCTACAGTCAACATTTCCTCTGATACCACTTCTGTAACACCCCAGGCTTTTAAAGGGGACAAAGCCGGGTGCATCTCATACATGCGCCAAAGAAGACAACATATATAATAACAGAGTGTATAGAGATAAATGTCATAAAACATCAGAGTAATTATTACATAGCGGAAGACTTATTACAAAATAAAAGTATAACCATAAAACGAACTAAGGATCGTCGGCGCCAATGTCGACTGAGAAACGCCACCTAGATCAGATCGAACTCCTCAGTGTTAGGCGGCTCCTCTTCGACCACCTGTTCTTCTCCTGTGGGGGGGGTGTGAGACAGCAAGAGTGAGCTCACATACGTTCATAGCTCAACAAGTCGTGGGGAATAATGTGGCATGAACTCACCAAAGGTGGGAGTTCATGAAGTGTAAGGCTAATCAATGAAGTAAAGGCTGAGGCTGAGCATTGCTTTTATAAGTTGGTCAAAATTTTATTAGCAATTACTAAGTGTAAGTAAATACCAAACCTTAATAATAATAGAGAAAAGTAATAGTAAAATAATCCCAAATGCGATGCAAATGTCAAATTGAATTTAAGTTCCATAATTAATCATGTGAGGGTCCGAGCCGCTCATGACCGTGAGCACGGCTAGTATACTAGTTTTACACTCTGCAGAGGTTGCGCATCTTTACCCACAAGCCGTGTTACCCATCTGCCAAGGGGTCATGAATCCCATACACCTCTACCAAGGAAGCGAGGCAGGGTAATACTACGAGGCCTTTACAAAGTTCCACTAGCTTCAGACTACCCGCTACAGTTTATAGGAAGCTCCAGTGCAGGGTTCTTGGCTGACCGCCATCGCAGCAAAATCAAACAAGGAGCTCCCCACACTGACCACTCCCCTACTGCCCTTGCCGCTTTCGAGTAAGGTAGCCCTCCACTAGCTTTCCTAGTTAATCAGCCAAGGGCGTCCCATTAAACCCTTGTGGTAGCACTGTTTTCCCGGGTGGTCGCTCCATGTTCCCATTAATTTAATGATCTTAACATGAACAGTAATAATAACAAGATAATAACAGAATAATCATGAATAGTGTATCTCCATACCCAATCCACATAAAGCGATAGCAAGTACTACCCAAAAATATTTCAGGGGTGAACAAGGTATAGAGGTAATCAAAACTGGGGTAACATAAAGGCTCCCATCAAAATTAACCTATGCAGATCATTAAATTTAATAAGAACATGGCTGGGAAAAGTAAGTGATCAAGGGCACAACTTGCCTTCAATGAGCTCCTGCTCAGCTATCTCTACTTGTTGAACCTCAGAATCCACAGTGGCTTGCTCGTCTACTCGCATCAACACAATACATACATAGTATAGCCAAAATCAACATCACACCAAACAGATGAATAAAATATACAGTAAAAATCTACACACTAAAATGAGATCATAGGAACTGGAATCACTAAATTTGGAGTTATAGAATTCTAGTTATGAATTTTCTAAGATTTAATGTGCCTGAAATAGGGTTAAATGATAAATAAATGTTCTAGCAGAGTTCATGTCAAAACAGTGTCTCTAAGTATTAGAGAATATTATTACAAAATTTTAGAAATTTGAATGGCTCAATTTGGACCAAAAATGGAATTTCTATGAATTTTACAAGTTCTAGGTTTTATTTTCATATTAAAATCCAATTTCTAATTCATTTATTTGATTTAGAACAGTTCTGGATCAGGCCTCATTTTCTGGTAAGCACGGGGTTCTCGGTGTAAATTTTCTAAGACACAGTGCACAGTACAAGTGGATGGCGGGTTGATTACTACTTTCCTCGGGGTCTCTTTAGAAAAGTTGACCCGCGAAGAGGTACAGTCAGATCTCGACCATTGGATCAGACGCGAACGGTGCGGATTAGATTGATTTTATCCCGAACCGGTACGCTGCGCGAGACGTCAGATTCACATCTGACGGTTCAAAACGTATGCACCCGAGTTCTAACTTCATGCATCCGATCCAAAACGAACGGCTCACGCTAACCTAACCCAATCGGCACGCTAATGTCTAATCTGGGCCGTCTACCGTACATCCAACGGCTATTGGCTTTTCTTCCTCAACAGAGCTGACCACGGCGCGCTGTACCCCGGATGCGACGGAGTTCCGCCGGTGAGATCGATTCCCGGCCCTCGATGCCCTATAGTTCAATCTACTCCATGCTACACGATGCCCCACACTAGACGAATGCGAGGAATGCTTACATACCACACCAGGCAACGCGGACAGGCACAGCGACGACGGGTTGGAACTCCGCTGGTCCGGTGAGGTTGCCGCCGCGGAATTTGGCCAAGCCAAGGCGCCCGACGCGCCGAAGTTCTTCTGTGTGGATTCCTAGGTGTCAATCGTCCCCTCTCAGACGACGGTAAGGCTACGGGGCGGAGTATGTCGCGGTGGTGCCGATTGCAGGTGCCCTCGCCGCCCCGAGGTGGTGTCTAGGTGAGGAGATGGTGATTGCCGGCGCGCGTGAACTCGAGGAGAAGAGGAGATTGCGGCCGGACCCCTTTTATGAGTGCGCGGGGTGGAGCACTTTCAATGCCACCCGCCGCACAACCCGCAACGGCGCCCGCGGAGTTCGGCAGAGTTGTTGAAGACGGGCCTGACAGTGGGTCCCCAGGCGCGGTGAGTGAAGCGAGTGACTGGAGGCTGTTTTGTGGGTCCCGCGTGTCGGTGACCGCTAACACGCGTGAGCGCGCCTGCTGGAGAAGTTGGGCTGCGCGAGGGAAGAGTTAAGATGGGCCAAAATGGAGTTGAAGCGGCCCATGAGGCTTTTATTCTTTTTCTTTTTATTTTTCCTTCTATTTTCTTCATTTCTAAGGTTTTTAGTTTGAATTCAAATTTAGCTTCAAACCTTGTACAAATTTGTTATCAAATCATATTATGAAATGAAAAGTACAAATTCTAGAAATATATTTATATTATTTTTATTTTCATATCATTTCTCTTCTCCCTTTTAAACCCTAGTTTCCAATGTAGGGCTTAATCCAATTTCTAGTCATTTTATATTATTGTTATTTTTATTTAATGCACAAACATAAAAACTCCAACAAATGCACTTTTTCTTTATTTTAGAATAATTGTTTTATTTAGTCACTCTCAATTACATAGGTGCTCTTTTTATGATGCAAATGAGACACACAAAATGAGGAGCTCTCTCTATTACTCTTGGTATACAACTTTGAGTATTACACTTCTCTTTCACCAGGTTGAGACCAATTGAGTGGTGTCCTGCACCTTCTCCCATAGAGAGCTTCAAAAGGTGCCATCTTTAGGCTGGATTGATAACTATTGTTATAAGCAAACTCTGCCAAGGAGAGGTGCTTATCCCAGTTCTTGCCACTATCGATCACACAAGCTCTTAGCATATCCTCCAGAATTTGGTTTACCCTTTCCATCTGACCATCAGTCTGTGGGTGGTAAGCTGAACTTCTCATTAGCTTGGTTCCCAAAGACTCTTGCAATTGTTCCCAAAATCTGGCAACAAATTGGGCTCCTCGGTCAGAAACAATGGTCCGAGGTAATCCGTGCAAACACACGATCCGGTCAATATACAATTCTGCATATTTCTGAGCCTTATCAGTGGTGTGCACAGGAAGAAAATGTGCCACTTTCGTCAATCGGTCCACAATGACCCAAATCGAATCATGATGACGAGAGGAGTCCATGCTGATGTCATCCCACTTCCATGAAGGTATGGACAGGGGTTGTAAAGCTCCAGCTGACTTCAAGTGGCTAGCCTTTATCCTCTGACAGGTGTCACATTCTGATACATACTGGCTATCTCCCTCTTCATTCTGGTCCACCAGTACAAAGGCTTCAGATCATGGTACATCTTGGTGCTTCCCGGATGCATAGAGAATTTGGAGAGATGAGCCTCGTCCAAGATTTTCCTCTTGAGATCCTGGTCCTTAGGAATCACCAATCTGCTTTTAAACCATAACACACCCTTTTCATCCTGGCGGAAACAATTATACTTCTTGACCTTCTGATGGAGATTCTTCTTGATAATCTGCACTCCCTTGTCACTGAGCTGGGCCATGATGATCTGGTCTTGCAAAGCTGGCTCAACAGAAATGTGAGACAAAGAACCAGAAGGAATCACTTCAATTCGCATCTTGCTCAACTCATCACACAAGGTGTTAATGCGGGAATCCATCAGAACACAATTGCATTGCAATTTCCAACTCAAGGCATCTGCTACCACATTAGCTTCTCCGGGGTGGTAATGTACCTCCAGGTCATAATCCTTGATCAGCTCTAGCCATCTTCTCTGCCTCATGTTGAGGTCAGCCTGAGTAAATATGTACTTAAGGCTCTTATGATCAGTGAAGATGTTACAGTGGGTCCCCATTAGATAATGCCTCCACATCTTCAATGCATGAACCACTGCTGCTAGCTCAAGGTCATGAGTGGGATAGTTCTCCTCATGAGGCATGAGTGCTCTTGAGGCATAAGCGATGACTCGGTTGTCTTGCATCAAGACACAACCTAGCCCGGTGCCAGAGGCATCGCAATATACATCGAAGGGCTTGCTATTGTCAGGCTGCGCCAATACTGGTGCGGTGGTCAGATGCTGCCTTAATGCATGGAAGGCATCTTCGCACTTCTGACTCCAGACAAATTTGACTTCTTTCTTCAGCAACTCAGTAATAGGCTTCGCAATTCGAGAGAAGTCCGGAATAAATCTTCGGTAATAACCAGCTAATCCCAGAAAACTCCGAATCTGACGAACAGTGGTTGGTGGCTTCCAGTTCATCACCTCTTGCACTTTATCAGGATCAACAGCTATTCCAGCTTGAGAGATAGTGTGACCCAAGAATTTGATTTCCTTTAGCCAAAAATCACACTTGGATAACTTGGCATAAAGGTGGTGCTCTCGCAGACGTTGAAGCACTACATGCAAATGCCCGGCATGTTCTTCTTCGCTCTTTGAGTACACCAAGATGTCATCGATGAAAACCACCACGAACTTGTCCAATTCCGGCATAAAAACAGAATTCATCAGATACATGAAATATGCTGGTGCATTTGTCAGCCCGAATGACATCACCAAGAATTCATATAGCCCATATCTGGTTGAGAATGCCGTCTTCGGAATATCGCTTGCTCGTATCTTGATTTGATGATAGCCAGAGTGAAGGTCTATCTTGGAGAATACCTTGGCCCCGACCAATTGGTCAAAAAGAACATCAATACGAGGCAAAGGATACTTGTTCTTGATAGTTACCGCATTAAGAGGGGGGTAATCTATACACAGCCTCAAGCTTTCATCCTTCTTCTTCACAAATAGTGCTGGACATCCCCAAGGCGAAGTGCTTGGGCGAATAAATCCTTTATCCAGCAATTCTTGCAATTGCTTCTTCAACTCTGCCAACTCAGCGGGTGGCATCCGGTAGGGCCTTTTGGAAATTGGGGCCGTTCTCGGTTGCAACTCGATGGCGAATTCAATATCCCGGTCCGGTGGCATTCCTGGCAGTTCATCAGGGAAGACATCTGCGTACTCACAGACCACTGGGATTTTCTTCAAAGGTAACTCCGTCATAGAGAAAGCACATGACTGAGTCAAACCTTGACTGTGCAGAATTAAAGTGAAGTTCCCACAGAACGGAGAATTAACTTCCACGGTACGGCTGGCTACATCAAGCACAACTCGGTGCAAGGTCATCCAATTTGCTCCTAGAATAATGTCCACATTTTCCAATCCCAACACCAGAAGAGTGGTTTTGACAATGTGGCTTCCCAGTTGAATAGGCACACTTTGGTTTAATTGATTAGTTGCAATTTTACCCCCAGGTGTGACTATCATGAATGACCCTTTTGAGTGAGAGAATGGCAGTTTGCATTTAGCACTGAACTTTTGGCTAATGAAACTATGCGATGCACCAGAATCAAACAGAATTAAAGCAGGTTGATTATAAACTGAAAAGATACCAGTCATGATAGGAGCTCCTTCAGGTATTTCCTCCAGAGTGGTGAAGTTGAGCTTCCCTTGCCTGACTTGCACCTTCTGCTTTCTTCCCTTGTCTTGATTTGGTGCTGGCATCTGCCTCTGCTGGTTCCTAGGACAATTCTTGGCATAGTGGCCCACATTGCCACAAGTGAAACACTTGTTCCCATTGCCCTGGTGGAACTGTTGCTGAGGCTGGTTGTTTCTTGGAGTGGGAGCTGGGTAGCGGTTGGGTGCCGGCTGCTGCTGCTGCTGAGGCGGCCTGATCACCCATCTGCCTGCCTGCTGCTGAAAACCCCTGCTCTGATTGTGAGAAACAATCCGGAACCTCTGAGCTTGAGCGGATGGTGCTGCCATTGGTGCTTTTCTCTTCTTCTCTGCCCGGTGAGCAACAATGCAATCCTCCTGGGAGATGGCCAGGTTGACCAACTCATTGAAGCTATCGGCCCGGACAGTGTTAAGTCGTTCCCGCAGCTTGGTATTGAGACCCCTGCGGAAGCGATCCCTCTTCTTCTCATCAGAATCAGCATGGTACCCTGCATACTGGCATAAGTCATTGAAGGCTTGCGCATACTGCAGTACCGTGCGGGTTCCTTGATTAAGGGCCAGAAATTCATTCAACTTCCGATCAAGAATGCCAGCTGGGATGTGGTGTCCTCTGAAGGCAGTCTTGAATTCCTCCCAAGATACCTCACGATCAGCGGGGAGCATAGCACGGAAGTGATCCCACCAAGTCCGAGTAGATCCGTGAAGCTGCTGCGTGGCGAAGCGGGTCTTGGTAGCATCAGGGCAGTCTCGCGTGAGGAGGGGAAACTTGGACTCGACAACGCGAAGCCATACGTCAGCGTCCAACGGATCCTCTGCCTTGGTGAACAAGGGTGGCTGCGTGCTCAGAAACTCCTGGTAAGTGGCCATAGCCGGAGGTCGCTGAGGCTGGCCTCCACCATGCTGCTGAGGGTGGGGCTGACGCTGCAAGAGCTGTCGCAGAATCTCATTCTACTGGGCCATCAGCTCCTGCACTGTGGGAGCTGGGGGAGGTGGCGGGGGAACCTGCTCGTTATGCCCGCGATGCTGCCTAGCTGCCATCTGAAAACAGAGATTGCCGCCATTGTTATCCCAACTCACAGTTTCGAACGACAAGATATCATCTCATATGGAAGGAAAAATGCCATAATCATAATATTAGGTTCGAAATGGAGATAACATGGTGACAAACATCCCACAGATTTCAAAAGTTCACAGGGTTACATCAATCAGGGGAAAGTACCCATAAGCCTAGTCCAAAATGTGATATTACTAAGCTCGCATAGGTTTCTATCCGCCTAAAAAAATGCCGAAGCGACTGCTTAACCCTGAGCGGTGGAAGCGACACTGGATGCGGGTGAAGGGGGCATCGCGGAGGTAGTCCCATTGGCACCAGGGGCTGGTCCTAGCTCCTCGAGATCCTCTTCTCCCTCGCTTCCTGCTTCATTGGCCTCCATCTCCAAGTGGTGCATGTCCAGGTGGTCATTCGCTTCTTCGTGTTCTCTCTGCACATCGTGAAGCTGGTTCTCCAAGACATCAATAGTGTTGTCTCGGATCTCCACCTGCTGCTCCAAGGTGGCAATGCGGTGGCTCAGCCTCTCTACCTGCAGATCTTTCTCCACCAACTCCGTGGATAGATCAACCACAAAATCTTCTCGATTATCGAGGGTGAGCTTGGTGGTCTGAGCGATGTTGGCAAGGTGTGCCATAGCGTCGCTCTGAAGGGCCTGAAGGCGGTACAGCGCACTCATGCACTGAACAGTGACCCTCCCAACCAAGTCAGGATACATTGCCCACACATCCTTCACATGGCTCACGCGGTTACACCACATGGGATCATCCTTCCTCTCAGCAGGGAAGAGCCCCAAGGGGTGCATCACCATCTCCAGGGAATGGTAGCCACAGAAAGTCGTCAGGGCCTTCATGGCTGCTGCTTCAACGATGTCGTCCGTCCTGAGTCCAATTGTCTCAGAATCAAGAGAACGCCAACCCGGCTGAAGGGGATGAGCCTCCAAAGTCAGCCAGACCCGACAACGAGGTACCTGATGCTCCTCATACAACTGCACCGTGTACAAAGGGGGTGTAGGGTAACCGGCTGAGCTAAGCACTTCCCACAAGATGGAAGGAAAGCCATCGCGAGAAAGGAAGTCAGAACTGAAACGAGAGTCTCCTCCACTGGCAGGGGTGGGTGAATTCATCTGCGGAAGGGAATCAAAGATAAAGATCATGGTGGAAAGAAAAAGAAAAAGGGAACTCGGATGGTTTAAAGAAAGGGGGTTAGCTCAAAATTTTAATCCCTTGGATGTTTTATAATGCATGCATGCTGGAAGAAACGTTGCCTCTCAGAAGAAATAAGTACTAGCCCACGGGGCCTAAGTAATTAGCCACCCATCTTCCCTCTATGCCTAAGGCCTTTCGTCCTAGGTCTAACGATCTAGTCCTGACGATCCATGACAGTTTCTAGGCAATTTTTAGATTTTGAAAATTGGTACTCATGGTTTATTGTCCTTCTCCATGGTGGAATTTGCTCCGATACCAGCTGTGGCGGAACCACCCGAATTATTCCAGCTTAAGTGCCTTAGTCACGCCTCAGGGGCCATAACACACTTAAATCGGAATAACCCGTCAGTCCCTCAGATCTAGTCTGATGAAGCCACTTAACCAGGATCAAATTCCACAATCTCACTCGAAGGTGAGTCACAGGAGAAATACAATAAAACAGGAAACCTCAAATTAAGTACTGAGTTATTACATAAATCGAAGTTTTTGAGTAGCAAATAAGAGTTCACAAAATAAAGTGCAGCGGATAATCGATGTCGTCGGTATCGAGGGAATGGGCAAGGCCTAGCCCACTACTCCTCGTGCTCCTCTCCTGCCGGAGCAACATCCCACTTGACCGTCCAACCCGGTGGCAGGGTGGTAGGCCAAGTCATACCATCAACCATTTCCTGAATGGTACCTGCAAAAAATTGTGCCACAAGCAAGGCTGAGTATACTAATACTCAGCTAGACTTACCCGGTTTGAGGAATCTACCCCTCTACCTCTAGACTATGCAGCTGTTTGGCTGAGGGGTTTGGTTTGCCAAAAGCACTAGCTGTTTCTAAAAGCAAAGTTTTAGCTTTCCAGGTTCTATCATCATTAACTTAGCTAGGTTGCTCCTTCTAAGCATACATGGTAACAATCAATTTATTCAATCAACAAGTTATCTTATGTAACCACATTTCACTTCTTACTCTATGCAGTACAAGGAATCAAGCAGTCTCATTAGCTGCGAGAAGCAGACGATTCGAATCGAGTTTTAACCTTGCAAGGTAAACCTAAACACACGGCATGTCAGGGCACTCCGACCCTGCACATGACAACCGTCCCCATCGATTCCCCGTTCGCGTCCAGGCCTCACCGCCTTGGCATACAATGCTCCACTGACCCCGGCTGCCGCCGTGCAGTGACCGCACTTGTACCCACCATAGCTAGCATGGGAGACCTAGTCTCAGGTCGCATGAGGGATAAAGTCCGCGCCCGGCTTCACTCAGGTACTAGGTTTACCGGTTACCATATTTCCCGGCATGTGCTTATTACGTTCAAAAGCTTGACTCAGGTATCCACACATTAATCCTTAATTCCTTTTTTCCCGTCTCATGGACAAGACATCCTCCCTGAATCCAATTCCATAGACCAACATATACCCCGTTATCAAGATGAATACAGTCAATTCCTGACCTCGCGCGAGTGCTGGAAAAATCACTCGACTTCTACCGAGATCCTGATTAGCAAAGCAGCTACTCGACCTAGCATACTAGTATTCATCTCAAAAAGGAATCCTAAGTTCATGCAACTAGAGGTTTCAAACAACTCCTACACTTAAGTGCACGTTACAAACCTACAAACATTAAGTGTAGTAAAATAGCATATATAAACGGTTATGCATAAAACCGGGGCTTGCCTTCAATTGCTGGGGCTGCAGGGAGATCCTCACTAGCAGCCTCTGAAGCCTGCTCCTGGTCCTCCTCTTGGACTGGTCCTTGCTCGGGGATGAGCACAAACTCTCCGTCGGCAAGATTACAATCTAATGAATGCAATGCGTAAGATATATGCATGATATGATATGTGCTTTTAGAAATTACAACTTTAAGGGTGTATGATCTACTTGAGTAAAACAAGTTAACTTTACTGGAGTAAGACCCTTTGGTGGTATACTTGGTAAATTAAGTTAAACTTAGCTAAGTCAAGTGGTAGGTTTATTTTTGGGGTTTCACTGAATTCCTTTTAAGTCTTAGGGAGAATGGATAAGTTCTCAAGTTAGACTTATTGGGGTGAAGTTTATTTCTTCTTCCCTTTTCTTTTATTCTTTTTAATGTTTTGGAGTGGGTTGAACTACAAGTTGCTTTATAAAATTCTAAAAATTCTGCAAAAATTACAGTGGCTTGGTACTGGTGTATGTTTCTCTGTCTCAAAATTTGGGGATCAGGAAGTGAATAGTTTTCTCTGGACAAAATTATCAAATCCTAGGGCAGAAGGGGTGCTTTGAACTACAGATGTTATCTAACAGTGGGTAATTCTCTAAAACTTATTTTTGCTGGCTTTTAGGTGTTATAACATGACTTGAGACAAATTTCTAGTCATTAATACCTTTTAATTATTTTTCTATGGTTTTCTCAAGATTCTAGCCAAATAGGTGCTTTCTACTACCACTATATTTGAAAAATATCAAACAACAGATTTCTTATTTTTCTTAGTTATTGTTTTGTGCAAGAGCAATCATTTTGAAGTTTGGCATCATTTTGCTTAAGGAAAGGGGTGGTATGCATTATTTGAATTAAGTGGCCTTTCTCATAAATCTTTAGCAATAGGTAGGAATTTGCTTCTTTTTCAGGGGTTTGCACTTTTCTCTGGTAGTTCATCTCAGAATGGACTTAGCTAATTTTTTGGTTGCCCTTTATTACACCATTAGGGGTTGTTTATGATTTATTTTCAAAATGCCTCATTATCCTTTTGTATTTATTCTCCTTACTTAAAAAGTTGAACTGAGGTGGCCTTTATTTTTGTAGTGGGGCTCTGGGGGTTGTAAGTCCACTGGATTTTTATTAATCATTTTGGTTATAGTTTTGCCATTCTAATAATTGATTTTTAGTCTATATAAGGCTTAAATAAATCATCTTAATTTAGAGCTGGTCCAAATTAATGGTTTCTGTATTTTTCCTAGGTTCTTTGTTACATAAGTAAACTAGGAAAAATAATCTTGATCATTGTTCATTAATTTCTAATGCCTTTCTGATTTTCTCTAAGTTTTGGACAAATTAGCTTTAAATGAATAACTACATCATAATTTCTAATGCTGGGGTTCCTACTATTTTTAAACAGTGTCTAAATGAGGTTTAAACATCTACAAATTTTCTTAAGTTCAGCACAGGAGAAAAACTAATTTTTCTTAATTAAACAAGGTTTGGTGGGTTTCTATTTTAAATTTTAAACTCTAAAATTTAGAACAGAAAGCATAGGGTTTATCATTTTTAAATGACAGTTCATGATATTCAGGAGCTAGCAAAATTGGTTTGATAACTTTTTATGAAGAATTTAGCAAGTTATGGATTTTCTAAGTTCTCTGGTCATTTTAAAAAGATTAACATAAATGGTTTAAGGGAAATCCACTTTGCACTGGGGTCCCTGGCGGGTTTTTAAGTTTTCCTCGCGAATCAGTCCTTAGGCTACTATTCACATGAGTCGCCGACGTTACAGAAAACCCCTCGGGTTCTAAGGATCCTAACCCGAGGTCCTTCGTCTACCTCAAACAGTAACCGCGGCAGAAGAAAGGGCGGAGGGGCTTACCGGCGGCGAGATTGCTCCGGTGAAGTGGTCGAGGACGTAGGGGAGGTCTCGGGGATCACAACGAGGTGTGGGTCGCCGTCGGGGATGGCCGGAGTCGGTGGGTCCACGCGCGCAGGCGGGGATGCTCGTCGGGGGCGAGGAGTCCGGCCTGATCACGGCGAGATAGGTCAATTGGATGGGTCAGGGAGGTTCATGGGATGCCAGAGAAGATATGGGTGCAAGGAATTGGTCAGAGACTTACTGGATAGCTCGGTCCTCGCGCGGCGGCGGAAGACCAAAGTCCGGTGAGGTCGATCTCGGGCCTCCGGTGAAGTCCGGCCGGGTCCGAGGGCTTGGCAAGCTTCACGGGCTACTGGCGGAGCTAGCCGAAGCACTGGCTTGCCCAGAGAATGGCTGGGGTGGGCTGGCCACGATGGCCGAAGCTCTGGCGGCAATGGCGGGCGGAATTGAGCTCGCCGGAGCTAAGGGAAAGCGGCTGGCCGGTGAGGGTGAGTGCGGGGTGAAGTGAGGTGCGCCTGGGGAGGCTTTATAGGCATGGCACGGTGCACGGGCGGTCGTGGACCGGCGAGTGCGCGCGGGCGTGCACTGGGAGGTGCGGTGCGCGAACGGGCTTGAACCGGGGGTGTCAGCCACGGTCGAACACGTGTTCCCGTTGCCTCTGCCCCTGTTCAAGCGCCGATTGGGAGAAAATCTTCGCGAATTTGGGCAAGATCGCTGTGAAGGATTTGTTCACCTGACCAAGCTTTGTCTTTTGTGTATGGACGTCGCGCGGTTTTAGGCTAGGGACAGGGAGTTGTAGCGTCACCAAGGTGCCAGTGTCAGAATGTCTGGTCCCGAGGTCAAACTGCGCCAAAACCGTGTCAAATGAATTTGGTTTGAGTTCAAACTTTTCCAGGATGTGTTCAAGGTAATTTGGCACAACTTTGATATTTGGATCTCCTGGCTTTGAGTTTCGAAAAACAGAGAACGCAGATGATCCTTGAGAAGAGGTCTGAAATTCAGAAATTCAGAAATCTGAATTTCTCTAAGGGTTCATAGTTCAAGGGCTGATTTGGGGATTTATTTGAGTTATTTTGGGTAAGCTTTCTCAACCTTTCTTGTTGCTTATTAAATATACTTTAATTTTCATAATTGGCTCAAGTCATAATTTTAAATTTTTCATACCCTTTTCCTTATTTTCTTGAACTTTGCTCATGGGGCTTACTTAGGGTTTTTATTAGGGTTACACATTCTTGCCTTCTTAAAGGTCTTAATTGTTTGATCATGATACTTTTAAGCATATGCTTGGTGAATTTCTTCTTACTTTAGTTATTATGATGCTCATGCTTACTTGGTTCACATAAAATGATGGTTCTTGGGTTGGCACTTTGAGAGAAACCCTAGGTGACACTGGGGTGTCACAGAGTTGATCTTGTCCGGACCAAGGAAAGGAAGCTATCACCAGATCATTACCCATAGTGAGGAAGTCAATCCACTCGAATCCATCAAAGTAGTATCAGAATTCCCGGATGTGTTTCCCGAGGATTTACCAGGCATGCCACCTGAGAGAGAAGTTGAATTTGCCATAAAGCTTATTCCTGGCACTGCCCCTATTTCTAAGAGAGCATATAGAGTGTCCAAACCAGAACTGGTGTGTAACACCCTAGGTGTTACTCAGGGTGTCCACCCCAGGGTTACCCCCTTTTAACCCATAGTTACATAGAGAGTTGTGGGCAAAGTATCTCAATCTTGGAATTCAAGGTCCTAATCAAGTGCAAACTATCTTGGATATCATGCCCTAGCTTGTATTACCCATCTAAGTAGGGATCTCCCCAAAACCTTAGAACAAAACCCCCATAGGCAATAATAACCCTAAGTGAAGCCATGATCAAAAGATCATGTAAACATCATGATCATGGTTTGGGCAAAATATAAAAGTTGTAATATACTTAATAACCTACAATTAATAGTAAAGAAGTACCCCCAAAAAGTTTTCAGAAGAGTCCTAAAAAGATCACCAAAGGTTGAACACAAGGGAAAAATGCAGATTTTGTCTAAGTCAAAAACCAACCCTTGAGCAAAGATCCCTCATGTTCACCTTGATTCCCTTTTCAAAACCAGTCGACCCAATTGACAAAATGGCGCCAAATTAACCCTAGAACACCCTGGCAAGAGATGACACCTACCCTAGGGCGCTAGACACGACTTGACACCCCTTTTGTCTCGGTTTGGACCCAGCTGACACAGCAAACTTCTCCCCTCTCTATCTCCCTGCCCTGACCATATCTCGACTTGGAACTCACAGCAAAAGGGTAGGATTTGGAGCAGAGAAGTGACCGTACACAGTGACTTTGCCAAGATATGCACGCCATGGCGCTCAAATCGGCCGTTGAACCTTGGCAGACGCAACCCTCCACGTGTTCGACGCAAGCTGGCACCCGGGGGCGCGCTCAGAGCACGCCCGTGCGCGAACCCCCGCGCGCCCGCGGCCGCCCGTGACCACGCCCGAGCCGCGCCTATAAAACCCGCCCCAGCGCTCGGTTGCCTTCCCCATTACCTCATCCGTACCTCGCCGGACTCGCCCGAGCCAGCCATCGCCTCCGGCGACCTCCCCGCGACCCGCCAGTGCCGACCGAAAGCCACCGCCGTGGCCAACCCCTCTTCAGTCCCCCTCCGTTCGATCCAAGCCCTCAGTTAGCTTCCTGGTGAAGCCGTGAGCCTTGCTCAAGCTTGAACCGAGGGCCTGCATCGCCGGAGTAGCCAAATCGCGCTCACCGGAGTTCAAGAACCCGCCGGCGCACGTGGACCGGGTAAACCCCTCCACCATTTCCCGATTCATTGCGCGTATGGCCTCTGTGTCATCCCGTGAAGCTCCTCGTGCCCTTTGATTGAACTCTACCGCCGTGGTTTGGCCGGAGCAGGCGTCGCCGTCGACCCCCGCCGCCTGCGCTCGTGGCCAGTGTGACTCCGACCACCTCCAGCGACGACCCGCACATCGACGTGACCGCCGCAACCTCCCGAACGTCACTGACCACCTCACCGGGCCTCCCTCGCCGTCGGTAAGCCGCGCCGTCCTTTCTTTCCCGCGGCTACTGTTTTGGTTGGGGGAGGGACTGCGGGTGAGAGGGAGAGGAACCCAGGGGGTTAAGTGAAAAGCCAGAGACTCAAATGAATAGTGGCCCGAGGGTAGATCTGCGAAGTTTGTTTCGGTTTAAACCCAGGGGTCTCGGCGCAAACTGTTTTTCCAGAAAAACTTAATTAAAACCTGATTTAAATTCAAACAGAAACTTTAAAAACCCATAACTTCTGTTTGGTTTATCCAAATTTGGTCAAACTAATTTTGCCAGACTCTAAATAATATAACCTGTCTAAGAAAAATATAAAACCCCATAAGTACTAGAGAAAAATATAAGGTTCTGATTTAATTTCAGTTTTGGCCACAAGCTTAATAATAGCAAGAAAAATGGTTGTACTATTTAACTAAGGTTAGAAAAATTTAGAGAAGTTATTGTCTACCTACTGACCTAGTTAAAAATGTTAAACCTCTCTGTCCATTACATTAAGTTAGTTTTAACCCCTTATTCTATAATATGCTTAAGGTTAAGAAAAATAGAAAAAGTGACATAAATACTAAACCAGAGGGAACCCCTATTTTTGTTGAGATACTTAGTTAATATGGTTCACTGGAAAAATGTATCATACCCTGTTGTAGTAAAAGATAAGAAAGATACCTTTTAAATGAAGAAAATAAGGATAACTTAGAAAAACCCTACAAAAATAACCCTAAGGTGAAACCTCCCCAAACCTTAGGATAACTAATGTGTTGATAATAAGAACTTAAGAAAAATCTGAAATCTGTTGTTTGATATTTTTCAAATGTCAAGTTAGTTCTACTCACCCTTTTTGCACCAAAGTTTAGAAATCCACCATTAATTAACCATCTTGTGGCTCTCTGTCATTTTTGGTACAAGAGCTTTTTATCACTGCTAGAGGCCAGCAAAAATAACCATTAGGTCAGAATCCACTTTAATAAAAGACTTGTAGTGCAAAGTGGCCTAATAGCCCCACCTTTTGTTATTTTTGCATACAGCCTAGCCTTTTTATTTTAAACCCCATATTCCTAAGACAGGCCCTATTGACCAAGGGCAAGCCACTATAATTTTTACAAAATTTTTGGAAATTTTTAAACTACTGTCATAGTTCAAACCCCTACTAGAAACCCTAGATGGAAACTAAAGAAAGGAAAATGGATGATGGAATTTAATGTCCTCCTAAGACCTTTATAAATTGTCCACTGAAATCCATAAAGACAATACAACTCCAATATGTTATCCTAAAGGAAAACCAAAACCTAAAAGATAATAAGTCTATGTATACCACTAGAAGACCCACGTAGCCAAGGAACCCTAAGTTAATTCTTGACTTAATTTCTGTAGCTTACTGTTCTTAAATCTTGCATAATCATGACATACATGTTCATTGCATTTCAATAGACTGTAATCTTGCTGACGGAGAGTACGTCCTCGTGCCGGAGCAAGGAGCTGCCCAGGAGGTTGCCCCAGACCCAGCACCAGAGCCTGCACCAGAGGACCTGCCTGCCACTGCTTTGGAAGGCAAGCCCCGGTTTTATGCATAACCTGTTAATTATGCTATTTTACTTCACTTAATGATTGTAGGATTGATTGTGCACTTAGGTGTAGGAATTGTTTGAAACCCTAGTTGCATGATCTTAGGAATCCTATTGAGATGAATACTAGTATGCTAAGTCGAGTAGCTGCTTTATTAAGTAGGATCTCGGTAGAAGTCGAGTGATTTTTCTAGCACTCGCGCGAGGTCAGGAATTGGTTGTATCCACTTTCCTATCATATTGATGTGGTTTGTGGGCAACAATCCATGGGGATTAGTTGTTCACGGGATAAAAAGTTGATTAAGGATTAAGGTGTGGTACCGTGAGTCAAGCGTTTGAACGTACTAAACACATACCGAGAAATATGGTAAATCGGTAAGCCTAGTACCTGAGTGAACCTGGCAGTGGACATACCTCCTCACGCGACCTGAGACGTAGTCTCCCATTCCGGTTATGGTGGGTACAAGTGCGGTCACTGCACGACGGCCAGTCGGGGTCAGTGGGGCATTGTACGCCAAGGCGGTGAGCCCTGATCTGCTGACGGGGAATCGATGGGGACGGTTGATGTGTGTGGGGACGGAGTGCCCCTACATGTCGTGTGTTTAGGTTTACCTTGCAAGGATAAAAACCCGATTCGAATCGTCTGCTTCTCACAGCTAATGAGACTGCTTGATCCATGCTGCTACATTGAGTAACAAGTGGAACTGTGTTGAGATGATACAAGCTGTTGATTGCTAAAAATGCTTGCTACTATATATGAACAGATAGTACACTTTTAGCCTTAAGAGAGTCACACTTAATTTTGACAAAGTTAAAATCTTGATTTAGAAACTCAGCTAGTGCTTTTGGCAACCAAACCCCACAGCCAAACAGCTGCATGTCTAGAGGTAGAGGAGTAGACTCCTCACACCGGGTAAGTCTAGCTGAGTATTAGTATACTCAGCCTTGCTTGTGGCATAATTTTTTACAGGTTCTCTGGAGGACATGGTTGCTGGAGTGACTTGGCCATCCACCCTGCCACCGGGTTGGACTGTCGAGTGGGACCCTGCCTCGGCTGAGGAGGAGCATGAGGAGTGATGGGACAGGCTTCCCCATCTCTCCGTTTATTTATCGTTAGTTTTATTCCGCTGCACTTCAAACAATGATGGCTACTTTTGGCAAAACTCCGATGATGATGTAATAATCAACACTCTTCCATGTATGGTTTTATGCTTTATTGTATTTGCTCTGTGACTCACCATCGAGTGAGAATGTGGTACTTGATCCTGTCAGTGGCCGTGTCGGACTAGATCCGAGGGATTGACGGGTTATTCCCATTTAAGTGTGGTCTAGCCTCTAAGGCCGGATTTAGGCACTTAAGTTGGAATAATTCGGGCAGTTCCGCCACAGCTGGTATCGGAGCTTGTACCACCACAGAGGAATCAATAAAACATGAATACCATCCCTTTTCTAAAGTAAAACTTGATAGAAACAATGTTGGATAGATAGTAGGGCGAGCAGGATAGACCTAGGACGTGAAGCCTTAGGATAGTAGAAGGGTAGCTAGGTGGCTAATTAACTAGGCCCTACAGGCCACTTTTACAGGATGGGAGTTCTTCCCTATTCCTTTTATTTTCTTGTGAGGTCGTTCAGGACGTGCATGCATGCATTCTTAATTAAGTAAATGAATAACTAAGTAAAAGGACTTAAAAATGAGATAGCAGCCAACTAGGTCCCCAATGCCTTTTTCTTCTAGCAAATTTGTGCAGCTGAATTTTCAAAAGTCAATATAAGCCTGAACAACATGACAAACACACCGAAAACTGCAGACCATGAACAATCCACGACAGAATGAAATGAGTAACATGTATTTGGATAGGTGTCAAGTCTGATTGTTTGGGGGATGCATGATTCAGTTGGAATTATTTGGATAGGTGTCAAGTCTGATTAATTGTACCTGCAATAGAAATGACTGACCTACCCCATACAATTTATATTCATTATTTGGATAGGTGTCAAGTCTGTAGCCAAGATGCATGATTCAGTTGGAATTATGCAGTGCCGTGTCTCAAGTACTCAGTTCTGGCTGTTCCACATGTACATGCATGTCAGGTATAGGAAAACGAAAAACTTTGTGGCTAGGCTGATTTCTGACAATCAAACCTTCACTGATGATGATGAGAAGGCCATGCTTGTGGATCACAATTGTTGCCAACACAACTAGCAAATTCATCTTCATAGCAGGTAGAACTAGGGGAAAAACTGACTCCAAAGAAGAAGATGAATGATGTCTAGAAAATAAGGACAGATGTCATGTGTAAAACTAGTTTCCTAGTTTTTTTGTAGCATCAGTTCACAGATCTGTTTGCAAGTGGTCCTTGTTGTTGAATAATGGTAGCTGTAGTTCACAGAACAGAACAAGTTTGCATGTGAATAATAGTAGCTGCAGTTCAGAAGTATGACAAAAAAAACACCTCCTGGTGGGTGAAGTTCACTAAACAGAAATGCTGATTTTTTTTCACATTTCGTATTGCAAACATAGGAGACGGAATTGTTCATCATTGACAACACAAAGGCCATAAGCCTGTTCAAAACATAGATGCCCAGGTTCACAACACAAAGGCCATATGCATGTTCTACAAAGCAGTTCTAAATCTACCAAACACAAAATATAGTTCAACCCTGGATACAACCTTCATTAGGTATATGCTGGCAATCTATCAATTGCGTAAGCACAAAATGACTCCAAAGCCTATCTAAAAAATCGAGAGGGACTAACCGGAGGGGCGCGGTGGGCCGGCGGGGCGCGCGCGGGGGGGTGGAGGGGCGCGCGCGGCGGGGCGCTGGCGGCGGCGGCGGCGGGGCCGCGGGGTGGCGAGGGCGGGCCGCGCTAGGTGGCGGCGGTGGGGCGGGCGCGGGCTGGCGGCAGGGCACGCGCGGCGAGGCGCTGGCGACGGGCAGGTCGTAGTGGTAGGCGCGCGCGCGGTAGACAGAGGGTTGAAGAGAGGCGCGTGCGCGCGGTAGACAGCTAGAAGGGGTAAAGAAGAGAGACGCGTGGGCGGTAGAGAGATTTAGGTTTTTGGTGATGTGCACCCGTTGGGTGATTGCCCGATCTTTCGATGAGAGGTTGTGGAATAACTCGATTGGGGGAGGAGACGACGTTCACGGCCCGACTACAGCCTTCCAAAGACGCTGCGCCTTAGCAACCGATACACCACCTCCTATGGCTGTCACGATCTTGTGGAGCGTGACACCCTGGCCACTAGGGCACTCGTCCTGCAAGCAATCGAAGAACTAGCAAGAACAAGTAGAACAAGTACTGAATTACCAGATCTAAATGTAGGTTTCAAAATCAAACTCCAATATGGTGGGGTTCCGAAGACAAGAAGACGGGCGGCTGAACCAGCACGCGCGCTTACAAGCAAGTAGCGAGAGCTAAACTTGATCTAAACAAAACCCGCTGTTCTTGGTGGCGGCTAGGGGGTTTATAAACATGGGAGGACGACCACAAGGGTATTGGGGTCGTGCTGCAACCCTAGGATGCGTCCCTAATGGACCTAACTTGATACACGACCCATTGGGCCAAAATAGGGTGACGCAGCACCATGGGCAGAAAAGGCAGGAAATGTTTCGGTAACAAAACAACGATTACGGCGGCCTCAGAACAGATATGACTATAATTCCGGATCCATATGAAAGTAGACTTGATAAGCTTTCCACGTTGTGCTTGAACATTCCGATCCGAGCCCGCATCTGACCGTGGTGACCGTCACAAGTTGGTGTTCTTCTGTAGTCCGAATCCAGCATGTTCAAATCCTTTTCCCTTTCGGTCTTCTCCCTGATTCCTAAGCAAAACAAGAGTGCACGGGTCTCCATGGTCTAAATATGATGGACATGAACTCAAGAGTGTAATCACCTGATGGTTGAGTTGACGAGCACGAGCGCGAGTAATGGGACCAGAAATTGGTACTTGTATTGGTATAGATGCATCAGTAGTGTGGATGTCTTCATCATTCTCCCCTTCTTGCATTTGAGTCGTCCTCGACTCAAGCTCAACTTCCTCTCCCAAGTAGGGCTTTAAATCTGCAATGTTAAATGTGGGGCTAACCCCAAAGTCTGCAGGCAGATCTAGCCTATATGCATTTTCGTTAATTTTCTCTAGCACTTTAAACGGTCCATCGGCTCGAGGCAACAATTTAGATTTTCGTAATTCAGGAAACCTTTCCTTTCTCAAATGCAACCAAACTAAATCTCCAGGTTCAAAATTTATTTCCTTTCTACCTTTATCACTAGCAAACTTATATCTAGCATTCATACGCTCTATGTTTTCTTTAGTAGTTTCATGCAGTTTTAACATCAATTCAGCACGCCTAGTAGCATCAAAATTTAGTTTTTCAGAAGATGGCAAAGGCATTAAATCAATAGGAGCACGAGGCAACAAACCATATACAATCTGAAATGGGCACATCTTTGTAGTAGAATGCAATGATCGATTATAAGCAAATTCAACATGAGGCAAGCAGTCCTCCCACATCTTAATATTCTTTTTTAGAACTGCCCTTAACATAGTAGACAAAGTTCTATTCACAACTTCAGTTTGACCATCAGTTTGAGGATGACATGTAGTAGAAAATAAAAGCTTAGTCCCCAATTTTGCCCACAAAGTCCTCCAAAAATGACTAAGAAATTTAGCATCACGATCAGAAACGATTGTGTTGGGCACACCATGCAAGCGAACAATTTCACGAAAGAACAAATCAGCAATATGAGTAGCATCGTCAGTTTTATGACATGGTATGAAATGTGCCATCTTAGAAAATCTATCAACAACCACAAACACACTATCACGTCCCTTCCTAGTCCTAGGCAATCCCAGCACAAAATCCATAGAAATATCTTCCCAAGGAGCACTAGGAACGGGTAGAGGCAAATACAAACCGTGTGGATTTAACCGTGACTTCGCCTTTTGACATGTCGTGCAACGAGCAACCATTCTCACCACATCTCTTCTCATCTTGGGCCAAAAGAAATGACTAGCAAGTATGTCCTCTGTTTTCTTTGCTCCAAAATGTCCCATTAAGCCACCTCCATGTGCTTCCTGTAACAACAACAAACGAACGGAGCTAGCTGGAATGCATAGCTTGTTAGCTCTAAACACAAACCCATCACTAACGATATATTTGTTCCATCCTTTCCCATCTTTACAATGCAGCAACACATCTTTAAAATCAGCATCATGAACATATTGGTCTTTAATCGTCTCTAATCCAAAGATTTTGTAGTCAAGTTGATTCAGCAAAGTATATCTCCTAGACAAAGCGTCAGCAATGATATTCTCTTTTCCTTTCTTGTGCTTAATAACATAAGGAAACGATTCGATAAATTCAACCCACTTAGCATGTCTACGGTTCAGTTTTCCTTGACTACGAATATGTTTCAAAGATTCATGATCAGAATGAATAACAAACTCTTTGGGCCACAAATAATGCTGCCATGTTTCTAATGTTCGCACAAGAGCATATAATTCCTTATCATAAGTAGAATAATTTAGAACAGACCCACTCAATTTTTCACTAAAATATGCAACAGGTTTGCCTTCTTGTAACAAAACACCACCCAATCCAATTCCACTAGCATCACATTCAAGCTCAAAAGTCTTATTAAAATCAGGAAGTTGGAGGAGAGGTGCATGTGTCAACTTATCTTTCAGCACGTTGAAAGCGTGCTCTTGTACTTTGCCCCAACTAAAATGCACTCCCTTCTTCGTAAGCTCATTCAAAGGTGCAGCAATGGTGCTAAAGTCCTTCACAAAACGGCGATAGAAGCCAGCAAGTCCTAGGAAACTCCGCACCTGTGTGATAGTCTTTGGCATAGGCCATCCATGTATCGCTTCTACCTTGGCTTGATCAACCTCAATTCCCTGTGGAGTCACAACATAACCAAGAAACGAAACTCGATCGGTGCAAAATGTGCACTTCTCAAGGTTACCAAATAAACGTGCATCTCGTAAAGCATTAAAAACAGCACGCATGTGATCAACATGTTCATCCATAGATTTGCTGTAGATCAATATGTCATCAAAGTATACTACCACAAATTTTCCAATGAAGGCACGCAAAACCTCGTTCATTAATCTCATGAAAGTGCTAGGTGCATTAGTTAACCCAAAAGGCATGACTAACCACTCATACAATCCGAACTTAGTTTTGAAAGCAGTTTTCCATTCATCTCCCAATTTCATACGAATCTGGTGGTACCCACTACGCAAATCAACTTTAGAAAAGACAATGGCACCACTCAATTCATCAAGCATATCATCTAAACGTGGAATAGGGTGTCGATAACGTATCGTGATATTATTAATAGCCCTACAATCAACACACATACGCCATGTTCCATCTTTTTTAGGCACTAAAATAACCGGAACAGCACACGGACTAAGAGACTCACGCACGTAACCTTTGTCGAGTAGTTCTTGCACTTGTCGCTGAATTTCTTTTGTTTCCTCTGGATTTGTCCTATATGGCGCACGATTCGGCAAAGATGCACCAGGAATAAGATCAATTTGGTGCTCAATCCCTCGTATAGGTGGCAGCCCCTCTGGTATCTCACTTGGAAATACATCAGAATACTCCTGCAAAATGTTAGCAATAACAGGAGGCAAACAATGCTGCATATCTTGAATTGAAATCAAAGCATCCTTGCATACCAAGGCGTAGGCAACAGTAGTGGAAGCAAATAATTCATTAACATCAGTTTTTGTTGCAAGCAAGCAATGTCCTTTCAATTTTATCCCATCTTTGTTATTACCAACAGCTTTAATATTCTTGTTGTTCTCAGTTTTAGCTTTGGTAGCTTTAGCAACATCATCACGCACAATAGCCTCAGGGGACATGGGAAGCAAAATAATTTTCTTATCATGGTGTATGAGAGAATATTGATTTGATCTACCATGATGCATACAATCTGAATCAAATTGCCATGGTCTACCTAGCAGAATATTACAAGCATCCATAGGCACAACATCACAGTCAACAACATCACGATATGAACCAATAGCAAAATTAATTCGTACCAGCTTGGTTACCTTGACCTTACCACTATTGTTAAGCCATTGAATGTGATATGGATGCGGGTGCGGTTTGGTCGTAAGTGCAAGCTTCTCCACCATGTCGCTGCTAGCCAAGTTGTTGCAGCTACCTCCATCAATGATCAAACGACATGAACGCTCCTTAATGACACACTTTGTTTGAAACAATGTATGTCGCTGATTCTGCTCTGCCTTCTCCATTTGTGCACTAAGCACACGCTGTACAATGAGGCTCTCATAATGCTCTGCATCATCTGCACCAATCTGTTCTTCGGGTGGTTCCTTAGTGCCTGCATCATCAGCCGCAAGCAAAGCAAGTGTAGCTTCATCCAAATCACTAGCAGAGGAATACCCACCATCGTCTTTTACCACCAAAACACGCTGATTAGGACAATCACGCTGCACGTGTCCATAGCCCTTGCATCGATAACACAGAACATCTCTTGTTCTACCTGTGGAAGCTACTGAAGAGGCACTACCTGCGGGTTTCTGGGCAGATTTGGTTGCTGAATTTGTGGAAGATGCACGTGGTTTGTCGCTGGAGGAAGGCGGGGGTGCTGGTCGACTTGGCGAGGGAGTTGGTGCTGGTGTACGGCCGGTCATGGACGTAGTCGTGCGCTGTTGCCATGGTGTAGATTTTCCTGCAGAAACATTAGACCTTGCACTAGCACGTCGTCCCTGCACTTCCCTTTCAGCTTTGCAAGCAAGATGAAACAATCGGGTTACATTAGCATAATCTTTATAAGCAAGGATGTCCTGAATTTCCCTATTTAACCCGCCCAAAAATCTAGCCATAGCAGATTCCTCACCCTCCTCTATGTTACAACGCAGCATACCCATTTGTAATTCCTGATAATATTCTTCTACACTTTTAGTACCCTGTCTCAATTGTTGCAACTTGTGTAACATATCACGTGCATAATAAGAAGGAACAAATCTAGCCCGCATGACCCGTTTCAACGCATCCCAAGTTTGTGGCATGTTATTAGGATTCTTCTTACCATGTTCTATCCACCAAACAGAAGCAAAATCAGTAAACTCACTAGTAGCAGCTCTAACCCGCGCATTCTCAGGAAATTCATGGCATGCAAACTTTTGATCAACTGCAATCTCCCAAGTAATGTAAGCATCAGGGTCATATTTACCATCAAAAGGAGGTATTTTAAATTTAACCTTACTAAAAGCATCATCATTACCATGTACCTCATGTCGGCGAAAACCACCCATACCTCTACGGTTAGTACGTAGTCGCCGGCGATTAGGTGCTTCTTGGTCATCTTGTTCAGTATCAGCAACATAGTCATCCCAGTTACCTTCGGCGCCCTCATCACGCCCACCATTGATATTAGCATGCATCTCATCAAACCGTCTCAAGAGTGCGACAAGGCTCTTGTCAATATGAGCAACTGTCATTTCCACATTTGCAAGTTTGGTGTTTGTGTCGATCTGTGTGGCCTCCAATTGCCCCATCTTTTCATTCGTCACCTGCATGTCATTATCAAGACCTTCCGTGTGCGTCTTCACCAGCCTTACAAAGTGTTGTATGATACCCTTGGTGCGAGGAGAGTGTGGCATATTACGAGAAGCATCATCAACCTCCAATCCTGCCATGGTTAGACGAACAGAGGCAACAAGAAGAAAAAAAAAACGTGAAGGAATGAAAACTCTACAACTATTAGGATGTAGCTACTGCAAGGCGCTCACTCTCAACCTGCCACACAAGCTCTTACCAATTCTTACCTTGCACAACAGGAGGGGTCAGCAACCAACAAGTCTGCAACCGTGGAATAAGTGTATCGGTGCCGCAGCAACACGACCTGTCAAACTGTAGTCGAAATATGTAGAGTTGTAGGTGGGCTGAAGCAAGGAATACACTAGTACCACGTTAGTTACAAAAGCAAGCTGAATAATCGTTCAACGGTGGTACTGTGCTGGTCCTAGGCTAAACCAGGCTAGAGACGTGAGCCTAGGCACAAAGGTAGTCACTGAAAAAGAACAACTAGCACAGCACAAAGAGAAACAACAGATTTAGAGATTCAGCCCCCTTCTTCTTCTTTTCCCTTTTTTTTTCTTTTCTATTCTTTTTTTTTTCTTCTTCTGTTTTTTTTTTGCAGGGGCCTAAACCCTTTTTTTTTCACTATGACAACCCAAACAATAAAGATATTGCTAACAGCCCCTTTAAATCAGATTTAACAAATCTTGTTAATATAGAAAGTGCAGAAATCTCTACGATGATTGCGGAGCGCTCAGAACGAATTTTGAGATAAGGTCAGATCCGTTGGAAAGAAGATAAGATAAGCTTTCCAGATTGTATTTAAACTTCCAAATCGGATATGATATGTATCCGTGGTGGCAAAAACGAAACAGAGATGTTTTTGGTGATGGTGGATCTCGTGGTGACCAAAACGTGGTAGAACTCAAAACTCTAAAGGAATAAACTAAGACCAGCAACTCGACACAACCGATGCAACCAAAAACTCAACAAGCCCTAACTAAGTAGTACTAGTAAATGCTCAATGGTTTATAGGATTGCGGTAAAACTAATCTACTATTTTTTTGGCTTTTTCTGGACTATAGGAGATAAGAAAACAGCGAAGAAAAGTAAATCTCTCACCGATAAACCTTGCTCTGATACCAACTGATGTGCACCCGTTGGGTGATTGCCCGATCTTTCGATGAGAGGTTGTGGAATAACTCGATTGGGGGAGGAGACGACGTTCACGGCCCGACTACAGCCTTCCAAAGACGCTGCGCCTTAGCAACCGATACACCACCTCCTATGGCTGTCACGATCTTGTGGAGCGTGACACCCTGGCCACTAGGGCACTCGTCCTGCAAGCAATCGAAGAACTAGCAAGAACAAGTAGAACAAGTACTGAATTACCAGATCTAAATGTAGGTTTCAAAATCAAACTCCAATATGGTGGGGTTCCGAAGACAAGAAGACGGGCGGCTGAACCAGCACGCGCGCTTACAAGCAAGTAGCGAGAGCTAAACTTGATCTAAACAAAACCCGCTGTTCTTGGTGGCGGCTAGGGGGTTTATAAACATGGGAGGACGACCACAAGGGTATTGGGGTCGTGCTGCAACCCTAGGATGCGTCCCTAATGGACCTAACTTGATACACGACCCATTGGGCCAAAATAGGGTGACGCAGCACCATGGGCAGAAAAGGCAGGAAATGTTTCGGTAACAAAACAACGATTACGGCGGCCTCAGAACAGATATGACTATAATTCCGGATCCATATGAAAGTAGACTTGATAAGCTTTCCACGTTGTGCTTGAACATTCCGATCCGAGCCCGCATCTGACCGTGGTGACCGTCACAAGTTGGTGTTCTTCTGTAGTCCGAATCCAGCATGTTCAAATCCTTTTCCCTTTCGGTCTTCTCCCTGATTCCTAAGCAAAACAAGAGTGCACGGGTCTCCATGGTCTAAATATGATGGACATGAACTCAAGAGTGTAATCACCTGATGGTTGAGTTGACGAGCACGAGCGCGAGTAATGGGACCAGAAATTGGTACTTGTATTGGTATAGATGCATCAGTAGTGTGGATGTCTTCATCATTTGGGTTAAGTTCGACGGTGTCCATGTGGCCCACGAACTTAAATTAAGAACGTGAGTACCCACGTTCTTAATATGATAAGTTCGACGGTTTTACTCCGGACCCACGAATTTAATATAAGAACTTGGGTACCCACGTTCTTAAATTAACCCACGAACATAATTTAATTAAGAACGTCGGTACCCACGTTCTTAAATTAACCCACGAACATTTATTAGTTTCTTGTAGTGGAGGCAGGCTGAGTTTTGTTCTTCCTTGTTCTTTTTGTACTTCTTTTTCTTTACTTACGCTTAACCGTGCACAGATGACTTCCCACGGATCCTCCGAGGATGGAGATGCACTGACCCACACTGACGGACTTGCACGAGAGGGTTTTCCCCGCATCTTGTGGGAGGTACTTCAGGGGGCCGGATACTTGACACCCCCTCAGTACGCGGTGCAGCAGTTCGAGAAGCACCGAGTGCCTCGCTGTCGGGTGAGGATGACTTTGGAGCCTCATCCCCTGCAGCCAGGCTGGCGCTCCTTGGACTCCGAGTCTTTCGGGTACCGAGCGGAGGACACCATCGAGGCAATTGCTCTGCATGGACTGACTACTTTCTGCGGATTCCATCCCTTGGAGCTGGCTACCCACCCCATTGGGTTGTTCCCCGCGGAAAAGGAGGACGACCCGATGTGGAAGGATCGGGTGGAGCATGCCAAGGATATCTGGGCTCTCTACCCAGGCCACACCGCTCACTTGTCGGTACGGTGCATGAATGCACTATATCGTCTACAAGTGATGCGTGGGGAGGCCATGTCTCAGTTAATGGCACTACTGGAGGCCACCAAGATCACCCTGGACAACAGGGAGGAGCTCGTGGTGGACTTATCCCAGGAGCTGGTGGAGAAAGATTTGCAAGTGGAGCAGCTGACTGATGAGATTCATGAGTTGGAGGAGCTAGTGGGCACCAGGGAGAATACCATCGAGGTTCTCGAGGATCAGCTCCTCAACACCCAGCAGCAGCTAGCGGAGGCTAATGCGCACCTGGACATGCATCACCAAGAGATCCATGATGAGGAGGCTGACGAGGACGTGGACATCGAGGGAGGAGATGAGCCTGCCTCCAGTATAGATACCGCTGGTTCAGGGAGACCACCTTCCCCCGAGTCCAGCGTTGCCTCGTTCGCTCACTAGATGCCAGGCTAATACTAGAGGTTGATGATAGTTGGACTCCTCGCCGCTAGCTTAGCTTTTGCACCCTTAGGGTACTAGGCTAGGTAGAGTTGAGTCTTTTGATCATTGATGTAACCAGTGTTAAAACTCTTTTGGAGGTTCAGGGATGATTAATGGCAGTTTAAATGTGGACGGAAGGTTTATGTTTTCGTTTGTTTTATTTGGAATCTATCAAATTGCTTTAACTCCCCTACCATGTTGAAACCTTAAGCTTGGAGATGTGTTATTGAGCAACCATGTGATTTTTCAGATGGCTGGGAGAGCGCGCCGTGGCCAGAATGAGCACGTTCCTCCACCGCCACCGCCTCCCACTCTGCAGGAGCTCATGGCCCAGCAGAATGAGATCCTGAGACAGCTAGCTCAGCGTCAGCCACCACCTCAGCAATATGGTGGAGACCATCAGCGTCACCCCGTCGCTGCTACCTACCAGGAGTTTCTCAGCACTCAGCCACCATTGTTTACCAGGGCGGAGGACCCGCTTGATGCAGATGTGTGGTTGAGGGTGGTAGAATCCAAATTCCCACTGCTCCATGGAATTTGCTCAGAGGTCACCAAGGTCAGGTTCGCCACCCAGCAGCTTCGCGGACCTGCAAGGACTTGGTGGGGCCATTTTCTTGCCATGCAGCCGGAAGGCAGAGAGGTGGAATGGAGGGAGTTCAAGGCCGCTTTCAGAGGGCACCATATCCCCGCGGGCATCATGGACCGGAAACTCAATGAGTTTCTGGCACTCACTCAGGGCAGCAGGACGGTATTGCAGTATGCCCAGGCCTTCAATGATTTGTGTCAGTATGCTGGGTATCATGCAGATACGGATGAGAAGAAGCGAGACAGGTTCAGAAGGGGGCTCAGCACCAAGCTCCGTGATCGACTCAACACCGTCAGGGCCAACAGTTACAATGAGTTGGTCAACATGGCTATCTCCCAGGAAGACTGCATCTTGGCTCGACAGGCGGAGAAGAAGAGGAAGACCCCTGTGGCCGGACCCTCATCTCAGCCACAGCGCTTCAGGATTGTGTCGGACACCCAGAACAAGGGGCCCCAGCAGCAGCAAGGAAGATGGGTGATCAGGCCACCGCAGCAGCAGCAGCAGCAGGCACCCAACCGTGCCCAGTTTCCAGCTCAGAGGAACAATCAGCAACAGCAGTACCGCCAGGCCAATGATAACAGGTGTTTCACTTGTGGCAGCACGGGACACTATGCCAAGAATTGCCCCAAGAATCAGCAGAGGCAGGGGCAAAATGTTAATCAGAACCAAGGGAAGAGGCAAAAGGTGCAAGTGAGGCAGGGCAAGCTGAACTTCACTACAATGATTGACATCCCAGAGGGAGCACCCGTCATGACTGGTATCTTTACAGTTTTAAATTTTCCTGCTATTGTTCTTTTTGATTCTGGTGCTTCACATAGTTTTGTCAGTGCCAAATTTAGTGTCAAGTGCCAGTTGCCCTTTCACCACACCAACGGGGCTATTACCATTTCAACCCCAGGAGGCAGGATTGCCACTAATCAAATCAGCAGGCATGTGCCCATAAAGTTTGGTAGTTTGATAATTAAAACTGACCTTCTTATCTTGGGACTGGATAGTGTGGATATCATCTTGGGAACTGATTGGTTGACCCAACATCAGGCAATATTGGACATTGCAGCCAGAGCCATTGAAATTCATTCCCCTGCTTATGGCGAGACTATTTTGTATTTACCCAACCAGAGTGGTACCCGATCTTGTGCCTTTGTTATGGCAGAATCCCCAGTATGGAAGATCCCATTAGTCTGTGAATATCCCGATGTTTTTCCAGATGAATTGCCAGGAATGCCACCTGACAGAGATATTGAGTTTGCCATTGAATTGCAACCCGGGACTGCTCATATCTCCAAGAGACCTTATAGGATGCCTCCCGCGGAACTGGCAGAATTGAAGAAACAATTGCAAGAATTGTTGGACAAGGGGTTTATTCGTCCAAGCACTTCACCATGGGGATGTCCAGCATTATTTGTGAAGAAAAAGGACGAGAGTTTGAGGATGTGTGTTGACTATCGCCCTCTCAATGCGGTGACTATCAAGAACAAGTACCCATTACCCCGCATTGATGTCCTGTTTGATCAGTTGGTAGGAGCCAAGGTATTCTCCAAGATAGACCTTCGCTCAGGCTACCATCAGATCAAGATCCATGCCAGTGACATTCCCAAGACGGCTTTCTCTACCAGATATGGGCTGTATGAGTTTTTGGTGATGTCATTTGGATTGACCAATGCCCCGGCTTATTTCATGTACTTGATGAACTCGGTATTCATGCCAGAGCTAGACAAGTTCGTGGTCGTTTTCATCGATGACATTCTGGTGTACTCCAAGAATGAAGATGAACACACTGAGCACCTGCATGTCGTGCTTCAACGACTGCGCGATCATCGTCTCTATGCTAAATTGTCTAAGTGTGAATTTTGGCTAAAGGAAATAAAGTTCTTGGGTCACACAATTTCTCAGGAGGGGATATCAGTTGACCCTGACAAGGTGCAAGAGGTGATGGACTGGAGACCCCCGACTACGGTCAAGCAGATTAGGAGTTTTCTGGGATTAGCAGGATACTACCGACGATTTATTCCGGATTTCTCTAGAATTGCCAAGCCAATGACTGAACTGTTGAAGAAGGGAGTCAAATTTGAGTGGAGCCAAAAGTGTAAAGAGGCCTTTCATACCTTGAGGCAACAATTGACCAGCTCCAGTGCTAGCCCAACCCGACAATACCAAGCCATTTGAAGTTTATTGTGATGCTTCTGGTACAGGATTGGGATGTGTTTTGATGCAAGAGAACAGAGTGATTGCTTATGCTTCCCGAGCACTCTGGCCCCATGAGCAGAACTACCCGACACATGATTTGGAGTTGGCAGCAGTAGTTCATGCCCTCAAGATATGGAGACACTACTTGATGGGAGCTCACTGTAACATTTACACTGATCATAAGAGCCTCAAATATATCTTCACTCAGGCTGATCTGAACATGAGGCAGAGAAGATGGTTGGAATTAATCAAGGACTATGATTTGGAGGTGCATTACCATCCTGGCAAAGCCAATGTTGTGGCAGATGCCTTGAGCAGAAAGGCCCAATGTAATTGCATGAGCATGGATGCAAGAATCACCACCTTGTGTGATGAGTTGTGCAAGCTGAATCTGGAAGTTGTTCCTTCCGGTGAGTTGAGATATATCGCAGTGGAGCCCACGTTGCAAGAGCAAATAGCTCAGGCACAGTTTGGGGATAAGGGAGTTCAGGTTATCAAAGAAATGATCAAGCTGAAGGCCCAGAAATACAAGTGTTTCCGTCAGGACAGCAAGGGAATTTTATGGTTTGAAGATCGATTGGTGGTTCCCAAAGACCCTGAGCTCAGAAAGAAGATATTGGATGAAGCTCACCTTTCCAAGTTCTCCATGCACCCTGGTAGCAACAAGATGTACCATGATCTCAGACCTCTTTATTGGTGGACCAGGATGAAGAGGGAAATTGCCAAGTACATCTCAGAATGTGACACTTGCCAGAGGGTAAAAGCTAGTCATTTGAAAGCAGCAGGCCCTTTGCAACCCCTCCCCATCCCATCTTGGAAATGGGAGGACGTTTGCATGGACTTCATAGTAGGATTACCCAACACCTCCAGGCACCATGATTCCATATGGGTTATTGTGGACAGATTGACCAAAACTGCTCATTTCTTGCCAGTGCACACCACCCACCGGGCGGAGAAGTATGCGGAGATCTACATTGACCAGATAGTTCGTCTGCATGGGATACCAAGGACTATAGTCTCTGACCGAGGAGCACCTTTTGTGGCACGATTTTGGGAGCAATTACAGGAATCACTCGGGACCCATGTAATCCGAAGCTCAGCGTTTCACCCTCAAACAGATGGTCAGACAGAAAGGGTAAATCAGATTTTGGAAGACATGTTGAGAGCATGTGCACTACACTATGGAAAGGACTGGGACAAGTGTCTTTCCTTGGCAGAGTTTTCTTACAATAACAGCTATCAGTCCAGTCTGAAAATGGCACCTTTTGAGGCTTTGTATGGGAGAAGATGCAGAACCCCGCTAAATTGGTCTCAAGCAGGAGAGAGGGAGATATTTGGGCCAGATTTGGTAATTGAAGCAGAGGAAAAGGTCAGAGTCATCAGGAAGAATTTGGAAGCTGCTCAGGCCAGGCAAAAGAGTTATCATGACGAGAGGCGGAAGCCTCTACAGTTTGAGGTGGGAGATCATGTCTATCTTAAGGTATCACCAACCAAGGGTATCCAGAGATTCGGGATCAAGGGCAAGTTGGCCCCTCGCTACATTGGACCATATAAGATCAAGGAAATTTGTGGACCCGTAGCTTACCAATTGGAATTGCCACCCCATCTGTCAGCAGTTCACGATGTGTTCCATGTATCTCAGCTGCGGAAATGTGTTCGTCTACCCACTGAAGTGCTACCGGAGCCGGACATTGAGATAGAACCAGACTTGTCCTACCAAGAGTACCCCGTCAAGGTATTGGATCAGAAGGAAAGATCAACTCGGGCAAGGTCAATCAAAATGTATAAGGTTCAGTGGAGTCATCATTCAGCAGAAGAAGCTACATGGGAGACGGAGGAGTTTCTACGCTCTCGCTTCCCCGACTTTCTGCCCAAGGAAATCGGTATGTAACCCCAAAACCCCACCCCCGCCTGCCCTTTGAAGTCAATTATAAGAAAAACTTAGATAACAAGGATAGTCTAAGTTATGGATTTAACTTAAGAAGGGCTTCCTTCTGAAGTTGCAAAGAGGATGACATTCGAAGAGCAGTTAGGAAAGTGGAACTTGAGTTTAAAGGGAAAGTAGCACCAGCACACCTTCAAAGCATCCCTCCAAGGGACTCCACCTGAAATCTCGGGGCGAGATTCCTTTAAGGGGGGAGGGCTGTAACACCCTAGGTGTTACTCAGGGTGTCCACCCCAGGGTTACCCCCTTTTAACCCATAGTTACATAGAGAGTTGTGGGCAAAGTATCTCAATCTTGGAATTCAAGGTCCTAATCAAGTGCAAACTATCTTGGATATCATGCCCTAGCTTGTATTACCCATCTAAGTAGGGATCTCCCCAAAACCTTAGAACAAAACCCCCATAGGCAATAATAACCCTAAGTGAAGCCATGATCAAAAGATCATGTAAACATCATGATCATGGTTTGGGCAAAATATAAAAGTTGTAATATACTTAATAACCTACAATTAATAGTAAGGAAGTACCCCCAAAAAGTTTTCAGAAGAGTCCTAAAAAGATCACCAAAGGTTGAACACAAGGGAAAAATGCAGATTTTGTCTAAGTCAAGAACCAACCCTTGAGCAAAGATCCCTCATGTTCACCTTGATTCCCTTTTCAAAACCAGTCGACCCAATTGACAAAATGGCGCCAAATTAACCCTAGAACACCCTGGCAAGAGATGACACCTACCCTAGGGCGCTAGACACGACTTGACACCCCTTTTGTCTCGGTTTGGACCCAGCTGACACAGCAAACTTCTCCCCTCTCTATCTCCCTGCCCTGACCATATCTCGACTTGGAACTCACAGCAAAAGGGTAGGATTTGGAGCAGAGAAGTGACCGTACACAGTGACTTTGCCAAGATATGCACGCCATGGCGCTCAAATCGGCCGTTGAACCTTGGCAGACGCAACCCTCCACGTGTTCGACGCAAGCTGGCACCCGGGGGTGCGCTCAGAGCACGCCCGTGCGCGAACCCCCGCGCGCCCGCGGCCACCCGTGACCACGCCCGAGCCGCGCCTATAAAACCCGCCCCAGCGCTCGGTTGCCTTCCCCATTACCTCATCCGTACCTCGCCGGACTCGCCCGAGCCAGCCATCGCCTCCGGCGACCTCCCCGCGACCCGCCAGTGCCGACCGAAAGCCACCGCCGTGGCCAACCCCTCTTCAGTCCCCCTCCGTTCGATCCAAGCCCTCAGTTAGCTTCCTGGTGAAGCCGTGAGCCTTGCTCAAGCTTGAACCGAGGGCCTGCATCGCCGGAGTAGCCGAATCGCGCTCACCGGAGTTCAAGAACCCGCCGGCGCACGTGGACCGGGTAAACCCCTCCACCATTTCCCGATTCATTACGCGTATGGCCTCTGTGTCATCCCGTGAAGCTCCTCGTGCCCTTTGATTGAACTCTACCGCCGTGGTTTGGCCGGAGCAGGCGTCGCCGTCGACCCCCGCCGCCTGCGCTCGTGGCCAGTGTGACTCCGACCACCTCCAGCGACGACCCGCACATCGACGTGACCGCCGCAACCTCCCGAACGTCACTGACCACCTCGCCGGGCCTCCCTCGCCGCCGGTAAGCCGCGCCGTCCTTTCTTTCCCGCGGCTACTGTTTTGGTTGGGGGAGGGACTGCGGGTGAGAGGCAGAGGAACCCAGGGGGTTAAGTGAAAAGCCAGAGACTCAAATGAATAGTGGCCCGAGGGTAGATCTGCGAAGTTTGTTTCGGTTTAAACCCAGGGGTCTCGGCGCAAACTGTTTTTCCAGAAAAACTTAATTAAAACCTGATTTAAATTCAAACAGAAACTTTAAAAACCCATAACTTCTGTTTGGTTTATCCAAATTTGGTCAAACTAATTTTGCCAGACTCTAAATAATATAACCTGTCTAAGAAAAATATAAAACCCCATAAGTACTAGAGAAAAATATAAGGTTCTGATTTAATTTCAGTTTTGGCCACAAGCTTAATAATAGCAAGAAAAATGGTTGTACTATTTAACTAAGGTTAGAAAAATTTAGAGAAGTTATTGTCTACCTACTGACCTAGTTAAAAATGTTAAACCTCTCTGTCCATTACATTAAGTTAGTTTTAACCCCTTATTCTATAATATGCTTAAGGTTAAGAAAAATAGAAAAAGTGACATAAATACTAAACCAGAGGGAACCCCTATTTTTGTTGAGATACTTAGTTAATATGGTTCACTGGAAAAATGTATCATACCCTGTTGTAGTAAAAGATAAGAAAGATACCTTTTAAATGAAGAAAATAAGGATAACTTAGAAAAACCCTACAAAAATAACCCTAAGGTGAAACCTCCCCAAACCTTAGGATAACTAATGTGTTGATAATAAGAACTTAAGAAAAATCTGAAATCTGTTGTTTGATATTTTTCAAATGTCAAGTTAGTTCTACTCACCCTTTTTGCACCAAAGTTTAGAAATCCACCATTAATTAACCATCTTGTGGCTCTCTGTCATTTTTGGTACAAGAGCTTTTTATCACTGCTAGAGGCCAGCAAAAATAACCATTAGGTCAGAATCCACTTTAATAAAAGACTTGTAGTGTAAAGTGGCCTAATAGCCCCACCTTTTGTTATTTTTGCATACAGCCTAGCCTTTTTATTTTAAACCCCATATTCCTAAGACAGGCCCTATTGACCAAGGGCAAGCCACTATAATTTTTACAAAATTTTTGGAAATTTTTAAACTACTGTCATAGTTCAAACCCCTACTAGAAACCCTAGATGGAAACTAAAGAAAGGAAAATGGATGATGGAATTTAATGTCCTCCTAAGACCTTTATAAATTGTCCACTGAAATCCATAAAGACAATACAACTCCAATATGTTATCCTAAAGGAAAACCAAAACCTAAAAGATAATAAGTCTATGTATACCACTAGAAGACCCACGTAGCTAAGGAACCCTAAGTTAATTCTTGACTTAATTTCTGTAGCTTACTGTTCTTAAATCTTGCATAATCATGACATACATGTTCATTGCATTTCAATAGACTGTAATCTTGCTGACGGAGAGTACGTCCTCGTGCCGGAGCAAGGAGCTGCCCAGGAGGTTGCCCCAGACCCAGCACCAGAGCCTGCACTAGAGGACCTGCCTGCCACTGCTTTGGAAGGCAAGCCCCGGATTTATGCATAACCTGTTAATTATGCTATTTTACTTCACTTAATGATTGTAGGATTGATTGTGCACTTAGTTGTAGGAATTGTTTGAAACCCTAGTTGCATGATCTCAGGAATCCTATTGAGATGAATACTAGTATGCTAAGTCGAGTAGCTGCTTTATTAAGTAGGATCTCGGTAGAAGTCGAGTGATTTTTCTAGCACTCGCGCGAGGTCAGGAATTGGTTGTATCCACTTTCCTATCATATTGATGTGGTTTGTGGGCAACAATCCATGGGGATTGGTTGTTCACAGGATAAAAAGTTGATTAAGGATTAAGGTGTGGTACCGTGAGTCAAGCGTTTGAACGTACTAAACACATACCGAGAAATATGGTAAATCGGTAAGCCTAGTACCTGAGTGAACCTGGCAGTGGACATACCTCCTCACGCGACCTGAGACGTAGTCTCCCATTCCGGTTATGGTGGGTACAAGTGCGGTCACTGCACGACGGCCAGTCGGGGTCAGTGGGGCATTGTACGCCAAGGCGGTGAGCCCTGATCTGCTGACGGGGAATCGATGGGGACGGTTGATGTGTGTGGGGACGGAGTGCCCCTACATGTCGTGTGTTTAGGTTTACCTTGCAAGGATAAAAACCCGATTCGAATCGTCTGCTTCTCACAGCTAATGAGACTGCTTGATCCATGCTGCTACATTGAGTAACAAGTGGAACTGTGTTGAGATGATACAAGCTGTTGATTGCTAAAAATGCTTGCTACTATATATGAACAGATAGTACACTTTTAGCCTTAAGAGAGTCACACTTAATTTTGACAAAGTTAAAATCTTGATTTAGAAACTCAGCTAGTGCTTTTGGCAACCAAACCCCACAGCCAAACAGCTGCATGTCTAGAGGTAGAGGAGTAGACTCCTCACACCGGGTAAGTCTAGCTGAGTATTAGTATACTCAGCCTTGCTTGTGGCATAATTTTTTACAGGTTCTCTGGAGGACATGGTTGCTGGAGTGACTTGGCCATCCACCCTGCCACCGGGTTGGACTGTCGAGTGGGACCCTGCCTCGGCTGAGGAGGAGCATGAGGAGTGATGGGACAGGCTTCCCCATCTCTCCGTTTATTTATCGTTAGTTTTATTCCGCTGCACTTCGAACAATGATGGCTACTTTTGGCAAAACTCCGATGATGATGTAATAATCAACACTCTTCCATGTATGGTTTTATGCTTTATTGTATTTGCTCTGTGACTCACCATCGAGTGAGAATGTGGTACTTGATCCTGTCAGTGGCCGTGTCGGACTAGATCCGAGGGATTGACGGGTTATTCCCATTTAAGTGTGGTCTAGCCTCTAAGGCCGGATTTAGGCACTTAAGTTGGAATAATTCGGGCAGTTCCGCCACATGGTGGAACTCAAGAAGTAGATATACGAGTTGTTGGAGAAGGGTTACATCAGACCCAACACCTCACCTTGGGCGACCCTAGTGTTGTTTGTGGAGAAGAAAGATGGTATGAAGAGGATGTGCATAGATTACCGAGCTCTAAATGAAGTCACTATCAAGAACAAGTACCCCCTGCCCAGAATCGAAGATCTGTTCGACCAGTTGAGAGGAGCCAGTCTGTTCTCAAAGATAGATTTGAGGTCAGGTTACCATCAGCTCAGGATCCGGCCTTCAGACCCGAAGACAGCATTCATCACCAAGTATGGGCTATACGAGTACACAGTCATGTCCTTCGGTCTAATGAATGCGCCCGTTTTCTTCATGTACATGATGAATAGTGTGTTCATGGACTACCTCGACAAGTTCGTAGTGGTGTTCATCGATGATATTCTCATATATTCCCAGAATGAGCAAGAACATGAAGAGCATTTGAGGAAGGTATTGTAGAGGCTACGGGATTGTCGGTTGTATGCCAAGCTGAGCAAATGTGAGTTCTGGATCAGCGAACTCCTATTCTTGGGTCATATCATAAACCGAGATGGATTAGTTGTGGATCCAAAGAAGGCATCAAATATTCTGGACCGGAAAGCACCAAGAGATGTTTGTGGAATCAAGAGTTTAATTGGAATGGCCAGGTACTATCGGCGTTTCATTGAAGGTTTCTCCAAGATTGCCAGGCTAATGACAGCCCTGCTAGCGAAGAAAGTTGAATTCAAATGGACCCCAGAGTGCCAAGAGTCCTTTGAAACGTTGAAGAAGAAGCTGACTACAACACCAGTGTTGATTCTGCAAGATGTTCACAAGCCATTCTTAGTGTATTGTGATGCTTCGTACACTGGACAGGGATGTCTGCTAATGCAAGAAGGGAGAGTAGTGGCGTACTCGTCCCGACAGTTGAAGATTCATGAGAGGAATTACCCCACTCATGACCTGGAGTTGGCAGCAGCGGTTCATGCACTGAAGACCCGGAGGCACTATTTATATGGGCAGAAGTGTGATGTTTACATGGACCACAAGAGTCTTAAATATATCTTCACCCTGTCTGAGGCAACGAAGATGGCTGGAGTTGATCAAAGATTATGAGTGGTGATACAATATCACCCATGCAAAACTAATGTGGTTGCAGATGCTTTAAGCAGAAAAAGCCAAGTCAATATGATGGCCGCTCATCCAATGCCATATGAGCTAGCGAAGGAATTCGATAGGCTGAGTCTCAGATTTCTGAACAACACTCAAGGAGTGATAGTTGAGCTAGAGCCCACTCTAGAACAAGATATCAAGGATGGCCAGAAAGATGATGAGAAAATCAATGAAATTCGGCAGTTGATCTTAGATGGAAAAGGCAAGGATTTCCGGGAAGACGCGTAAGGCGTAGTATGGTTCAAAGATAGGCTGTGTGTTCCTAGCATCAAATCGATTCGGGAGCTTATTCTCAAGGAAGCTCATGAGACAGCTTATTCCATACACCCTAGCAGCGAGAAGATGTACCAAGACCTGAAGAAAAGATTCTGGTGGTACAGAATGAAAAGGGAAATCACAGAGTATGTTGCCATATGTGACAGTTGTCAGAGAATCAACGCTGAGCATCAGAGGTCCGCAGGTTTGTTGTAACCGTTGTAGATTCCTTAGTGGAAGTGGGATGAGATTGGGATGGACTTTATAGTCGGTTTGCCTCGCACTCGAGCCGGTTATGACTCCATATGGGTAGTAGTGGACCGCTTAATAAAGGTGGCTCATTTCATACAAGTCAAGACCACCTATAATAGTGCAGTGTTGGCAGAGCTATACATGACTCAGATTGTGTGCTTGCACGGTGTTCCAAAGAAGATAGTATCAGGTCAAGGAACCCAAATCACTTCTCATTTTTTGCAGCAGTTGCATGAAGCCTTGGGCACGCATTTGAAGATCAGTTCAGCTTATCACCCGCAGACAGACGGTCATACCGAGAGAACCAACCAGATCCTAGAAGACATGTTCAGGGCTTGTGCTTTGCAAGACACGTTAGGTTGGCACAAAAGTCTATCTTATGCAGATTTCTCCTACAACAACCGTTACCAGGCTAGTCTAAAGATGTCACCGTTCCAAGCACTCTATGGGAGGAATTGTCGAACTCCGTTACATTAGGACCAGCCCGACGAACGGCAGGTGTTTGGTCCAGACATTTTGCTTGAAGCCGAATAGAATATCAGAATGGTTCGAGAGAATCTGAAGACAGCGCAGTCCAGGCAGCGAAGCTATGCTGACACAAGAAGAAGAGAGCTGAGTTTCAAAGTGGGAGACTATGTTTACCTAAAGGTGTCACCCATCAGAGGAATCAAAAGGTTTGGAGTCAAGGGCAAGCTATCACCTCGATACATCGGACCGTACCAGATTCAGGCAAGACATGGAGACGTGGCATATCAACTCAGCCTACCAGAAAGCCAGTCAGTCATGCATGATATATTCCATTTGTCTTAGATGAAGAAGTGCTTGCAAGTACCAGAAGAGCAATTGCCAACCGAGGATCTCGAGGTTCAAGAAGACTTAACTTATATCGAGAAGCCAACCCAGATTCTGGAGATAGCAGACCGAGTCACTAGAAGAAGCACCATCAGAATGTGTAAAGTCAAGTGAGGCCACCATTCAGAGGAAGAAGCCACTTGGGAAAGAGTAGATGATCTGAAAGCAAAATACCCTAAGCTCTTTGCTAACCAACCTTGAATCTCGAGGGCGAGATTCTTTTTAAGGGGGATAGGTTTGTAACACCCTAAATTTGGGGGTATAAAATTTCTTCTCCAATTCCTACCAAATTTAGGTGTTACCTCTTATTTCTCTCTCTCTCTCTGTGGATTTCTTCTCTCTTCTTTTTATTAGAGATAAGTCCATTAGGTAGGGGATTAAATAATTCTTTACTATATCAAAACCCATGTGAGTCATGAAATGTTGCATCATGCTGAGCCTAAGTTATTCTTTTGTTTGATGCACATGTTTGAGTTATTTGAATTTGAATTGTGTTAGAATTTGATTTGAATTCCATCGAGAAAATAAAATTAAAAGCATTTGGAAATTCTAGAAAAATAGAAAATACAGAATTCGGCCCAAGAAGCCCAACCCAGCCTAGCTAGGCCCTGCACATGCTGGCTCTGCCTGACAGGTGGGTCCCACCTATCAGCGAAAGCCCACACACGCACACTCTCGCTCCCTCTCTCCATGTACCTAGTGGGGCCGGTCTGTCGGTGCCGGCTTCCCTCGCACGCGCGCTCCGCTCTCTCTCTCTCTCTCTCTGTGTGTGTGTGTGTAGTGGGCCCTGCCCGTCAGCGCTACGAACCGTTCACCCGCGCGCTCGCTCTTTCTCGCTGCACGGTGGGCCAGCCCTGTCATCTCCGTCTTCTCCACAACCGCCGCTGACCCACGTTCGCATGCACATTGTGGTGACCGCCCATGTGCCCAGCTCTTTTTTAGACCCACCTGCACCCGCTCTCTCTCCCTGCCTCATTTCACCCACTCTCGCCCTCTCTTGCACTCTGCCATCGCCGCCCGTGCTCGTCAGAGACCAGCGCATGCCGTGTCGGACGTCCAACCCATCAGAAGGCACGTCGAGCCATCTTGGACACCGTCCCGAGTTGAGGAATTCGCTCTCATGCTCGGTTTCTCTCAATTCCGCCCTGTCTTAGCTGATTCAGCCTCGTCAGAGTTCGGCCGCGCCGGTTCGCCGCTCCCGCGCGAAGACCGACCGATTAAGCCTCGCCCTGTGCCTCGGTTGTGGTCCATAGTGTTCCCCTTACCTTGCTGGAGCTAGTCCAAGCCTTAGCACGCCCGATTCCACCCCCCCCCCCCCCCACGTCCGAGATTCCTCGCTGGAGTTACCCGACCCGCCTGGAGCACCTCCCTTCTTCATTCTCCCGCCTCTAGTCCTGTTCTCGTGGCCATAGTCCTGCCAACGAGTTCGTCGGACCTTCTTCACCAGTTCATGCCCTCACCGGCGAACATAGAACCCCCTCGGAGGTCGTCTGCCCCGTCTCCAGCGACTTTGTCGCCGTAGAGGAAGCAGCGCTGGTCACCGAGCCGTAAACCACCACGTGCCTCACCCCAACCATCCATCTAAGATCAGGTGGCCTAGATTCAATTAGCGTAGATCTAATCCTACCCATCTGATTCAGATCTGGCCGCTCGGATCCGCTCCCTCACCCACACCTATAATTGGGCCTGACCGGTCAGGTCGTCTCGTCCCCAGGTTGCTAACCACCTTGGCCGGCCTGTCAGCACTCGCTTGCGCGTCCGCACATGCGCTCGCTTGCTCAAATCTGATCGTGGTCGTCCGTCTACGATCGGATGGATGAGATTACCCCTTCGCGTGGTAATTTTGTTAAAGAGACCCTCAGTTCTTTAGGAATCAACATGTCGTCCCTAGTTTTTGCACGCAGGCCCGTGTGTTTTTGCAGAAAAGCCCATGACCTTTTAGTTTATCACAGGAATAGGCTAGTTTTGTATTTTGAATTCCAAAACTTGTTTATTTCATATCTTTTGCATATGAACTCCAAATTGAGTGATTCAAATTGCAAAATGTTCATAAGATTATTCTTCATCTGTTTAAATTATAATCTTTCACGGTCTACATGTATTAATTTTATGCCTAGGCTATAGGTGCAAGTAGAGTAAGGGTTTATTTATTAAAAAGGGAAAACACTAATGGTAATTAAGTAATTTACTTTGTGAAGTTAATATCATGTAGCATATGATCTTGTCTCTTGAATAACTTTTACTTGGTAATTAATTAATTAAGATAAATGAGGTTAAGTTATGTAATCAATTGAGTTAAGCAGTAGTTAGAGAACCACAAACCTCTAGGTGTAATCGCCCATCCTTGAACCTAGGTTTACCTCTTGTGTTTTTACTGTTCTTTTGAGCTTGTGTTCACTTGATTGTACATGTTTGGTGTACTCACTACTACAGCAAACCTCTGTACAGGCGGTTTGGTTCGCCTCTTCACAGGCGGTTCCAGAAACCGCTTGTGGTGCACCGCCTGTGATGTAAAACAACATCACAGGCGGTCAATCAAAAACCGCCTGTGATAGACACTACATCACAGGCGGTCCAGTTCAAAGGAACCGCCTGTGATAGACACCACATCACAGGCGGTTTCTTAACCTAGCCGCTTCTGTTAGCCACACATCACAGGCGGTTTTTAATATAAGTCCGACTGCATACAATATAAATCACAGATGGTTTTTAATATACAGATTCATATACAGAATTTTCAAACACAGATTATACACAGATTTCATACACAGATTGCATACACAGATTTATACATATCATGTTCCATAATACATAGATTCAACCACATATCAAGTTCCATCGTCATACACAGATTTATACACATATCAAGTTCTATAGACAACTAAACATCTCAAAGTTCCATAGACAACTAAACATCTAAAGTTCCTAACTAAAGACCTAAACACTGTGTGATATTGTGTACAAACTTAGTTCTGGGAATTGTTGCAAATTTCCATTTGTATTGTAGAATAGCCCTTGTTGATGAAGAACTTCACGACGCATAAAGTAAAGCAAGTCTCTTACAACCTTAGCCACGCCGACAGAAACCATATCTCTTTCTAACCATTCAGCATTGATCTTGGATTTAGGAACCTGCAATGAATGCAAAAAACAAGCAGTGCTAAAAGTAATGTGATGAGCAACAATATAACATAAAAATTGCAACATAGACAATGATAGCGAACTTACATCCTCACGATTGACCATGTAATGGAAGGTGACACGACACCATTCGCATACATAATAACCGCACAGGACAATACCCGGAGGTTGTTTGTCACCATATGGAAATAATGATATTGACAAATTAGGCTTGTCCTCTGGATGTTCGCCGCCAAGATCTTTCCAATAAAAACGGTATGCACTGCATATAAGAATAGGATTGTGAGATTAAGAATACATTTGTTAAGTTGTAATAAGTACAAGTGTGCAATAATAATCATACTTCCCTAAAATCTTCAAGAAGTCATTATACGTAGCCTTTTCCATTCTCAGTGAGTCGAAGACCACGACTTTACCATCCTTTGGAAAGATCATGATACAAATGTAGTGGTCACTATATAGACATAGACGAAAACACATGTTAAGATCACGATTGCCATAATTTATAGTTCAAAATTAAACCATGTCGATAACTTACTTAAAGTGGTGCGGAGCTATTATTAAGTCCTTGCCATGTTGTACATGATTATACATGGCTCGTCCAATGTATGCCGCCATTACCTTCATTTTCTTTCTCTGATTCTGTTTGACGACTTTCTCAAATTCAGCATCGTCCAAGTCTTTGTATTCTTCTCCATGCCTCCGAGCAACTACTTTGTAGCGAGCTTGGGATATCATCAACGGGTCAAGAAACCCTGTCTTAAGTTGTTTCTTCTTATCATCCATGTATTGCATCCTACGTGTAATAGTGTTAATCGTTAGACTATCGTTTATGTGTGCGTGTACAAAACTAACAAATATGAAAGTTTAGAGGTACTTACAAGCAAAAGAGGGTTAAGTAGTTAGTTTCCATCCTTTGTCGGTGGTACAACGACCAGAGATCGTCAAAGAATAAATGTCGCACAGGATCTATATGATCATTGCTCCAAAATGCATCTTCTGGCACAACAAATGTTAAGTCCTCGAGTTCGTATTTGTTGCTAGCCACCATGTACCACTCATGCATTCTAATCTCCGGAGTCGACAACTTAGAAAGTTGCACCGTCGTCAAGAACGGCCTCCCATTCACAAATTTTGGAGGAACATCCTCCTTCTTGTATACCGAGATATTGGTTTTAAGACGTAATGATTCTCGAGTATGAATCATTCCATCTTCTTCCCATACTTCGAAATTGTCTATTTGGGACCGTGTGCCTACTCCATGAGATGCTGATTCCGCTTTTGATTGATTTGTCATAACTCTCTGCAATTTATGCAGGTAGCGTGACACTGATTCTGACGGTTTCTTGACATCGTCAGTGGCGATTCGCTTATGAATTTTCTTTGAAATAGTTGGCCCTTCAACATTGGTGCCAACCTTTGGTTCCTTTTTAATGTTGATGTCGACATTCTAAGGAACAATTTTGTCTACGTCCCCCTCTTCGAGTTCCTTCGCAAGAGGCGATATGATTGTTTCAACGATTTTTTTGGAGGTCGGTGTCATATTTTCCTGCACCATGGGGTGTGGAATGATCGAACTATCTTTTTGTTGCATTGGTGTTGAATTCGACTGATCACCCAACTTGATGTCGCGTCGATGCCAAAGGACCAACTCGTTCATTGCCTCCTGCAAAGTTATGATCCCCTCAATTGGAAAATCTATCTCCCAATCTTCACAACCACTGTCTGTGATTTCTAGAACTTGGACCACAGCATAGTGTGGCGGGACAGGATTATCCTTGTAGTTAACAAGTCCTGGTTTTACCAAACCAGTAGCAGCTTGCTTTGTTTTTGTCCCAGATCGATTGATTGGAATATGAAGAAAGCAAGGCTTGTCCTCAACAATATCGTCTACAGGGTACTTGGTCAAGTCTTGCACAGATCCTACGCTGCTAGGGACTATAGGTGGACTCATGTGGCTTGGCTTGAGTTCAAATGATATGCATTCTGTTTTCTTCATTTTGTTCATCACGTCATTAATAGCCTTTTGTACCCTTTCATCAATAGTCTCTTCAAGGGTCCTTTTCGACTTCTCGTGTTTCCTATATGACGACGCATACTCTGGAAACGCCTCTCTCCAGGAAATCTTAGAAGAGATTCCCTGAGCCCGTCCAGTGTGTTCAGGATTGCCTAGTGCTGCAGTTAGTATGTCATTCTCCCTCCGAGGCTTAAATTCTCCTTTTTTCTCTTATCTGCATATTCTTGAATTTTTGTAGAAACTTCGCCTACCAATTCTGGATGCAAAAGTTTGCCGTCCTCACTCAAACCTGCCCGACCTAAGACAATGTAGTTAGACAGAGAAGGCATCGCTGTGATGTTATAATGCTGAAGGACACCAAGAAGAGATTATGGCCTGTCATCCACCACCACTGCTCGTTATTTGTGGGCTTCACCGAGGGCTGGAAACATTTGGTGACAGCAAACGACCTTCGGACTGGGGACGTCTACGAGCTTGTTAAGGGGCCAGACGATGGTGAGCCGGTGTACTCTGTCCGGATGTGTGGTCATAAAATTTAAAGCCGCCCCGGCTTCATCTGTGCGCTTCTCTTCTCTTATGTCGGCTACTAAGATCACTTAGCACCCCACCTAAGAGAAGAGAAGCGCACACATGAAGCCAAGGCGGCTTTAAATTTTGTGACCACACATTCGGACATAGTACACCGGCTCACCATCGTCTGGCCCCTTAACAAGCTCGCAGACGTCCCCAGCCCGAAGGTCGTTTGCTGTCACCAAATGTTTCCATCCCTCGGTGAAGCCCACAAATAACGAGCAGTGGTGGTGGATGACAGGCCATAATCTCTTCTTGGTGTCCTTCAGGATTATAACATCACAGCGATGCCTTCTCTGTCTAACTACATTGGAAAGTGCACTTCTATCTGCTCCGTGCTTCCCAACCCGATTCAGGCATTCAGCCGATGCCATTCTCCATATAAGTCCCAAACAGAGAATAGGGATGAGGTAGTCAAGATTTTAGGCGCTAGTGCCCAACTACTAGCATCTATAGATATGGACACAAGTCCAAATTTGGTGCTACTCGGCACCATCGATATCACTATGGAAAACAAATACATCATATCGAAGATAGTTCATTGACTTGACAATAGTACTCGAAGATAGTTCATTGACTTGACACTCTCTAAGAGGTTCATACAAAATACATTATCTCTAAGAGTGAAACCTACGATACTCATATCGTGTTGTTTAGGACTAAACATCAACAACCCCTTGACTGGTCGCTATCATACTCAATTCCAAAATATTTTTCCAATATGTCGGCTTGAGTAAGGAGATATGGGCTTGGGAGTTCCTCCAAATCATCTGCAGCTTCATCATCTTCAGCATATTGCAGGGCTTCATCTTGAATAATTTTAGCCCTCTTGGAGTCAGCATACTTTTTGATGGACAGAGCACACTTCTCAAGCATGTCGCATACATCTCCAATTTGAAACAAAGTGGTCTTAAGTGTGTACACTGATTCCGATTCACTAGTATCCATAACCCCATCAGTCACTAGACTGCGAATGATATCAACATGTGTCTCGATGACTCGAACTGAGGTCTCAACCATGTCAAGTGGCTCTTTTTCCATCTCTGAAACTGAAAATGACCAAGTCTCCCAATCAAAAGGACAAAGGCAACAAAGGAAGGGATCAGAGGGAAAACAAGGATGTGGCTTATAGGGCAAAAAGAAGGCTCAAAGATGGGAGATAAGAACAAGTCTTATAACATAGGGTTGGGAAGCAAAGATAGGTATTCAAAAAACTTAGAAGGGAGATAAGAACTGTGACACCCTAGGTGTCTATTTCGCGTTATGTCAGGAGATTAATCCTAATCTCAGATGCTCAGTAAAAATTTCTATTTCTCGATCGTGCCTATCTCTGTTTATCAGGCTTTCTCTTGGAAGTTCACCGAATTCACAGTTAATCGATCGCGAGAAACAACCAATTTTGGAGCATGTTAAAACTTTTAATTCTCGGAACTAATGCAGACTCAAAGATCATTCTCGAATTATAAATCTCATCCGAAGCTCTTTAAATCAAACTCTCGACGATTGTTATCTGATCTGAGCCCGAATCTAATTCCTCGAACCTTCGATCTATGTTCGACTATTTTGTTCGGGTCTGTATTCTCCGACGGAATACCCAGTACATCGTCCTCTAATTATTTCTTACTCGACTCGGCCGAATATCTCTATGTCCAAACCAAATTCAGAACCCCGTATCGATAGCGATTTTAAAATATCACGATTCGCCTTCCCCGACTAAAAATCCAAAGCCGATCAAATCTTAGGACGATTTATTTTCGAATCACGCGTAGGGAATTATTTCGAGCAAAGTCAAATCAAACTCTCGGCCGAATTAATCGCTCAATCGTTCGTTCGTCCGAACTCTCGTTCACTCTGTTTTGCGTACCGACGAAATCCGCACGAGACTTTTTTCCGGAAAAATAATTTAGCGCAGCCCGATTCGTGTTTTGGGCCAGCCCAACCTAGCCCATTTGGAACCCTAACCATAGGACTCCTCTATAAATAGAAGTGCCTCCCCTTGCAATTTGGAAAATTTGCATCTACCCCCCTAGCCGCCACTCTCTCTTCTCCCTCTTTCTCTCACGCACAGCTCCTTTCTCTGTTCAGCGCAGGAACTCTCTTCCTCCCATGGCTGCCGAGCCCTTCTTCCACCTCTAGCTGGCGACCAGCAGCAGCGCCCTTCCTCCCCTCGGCCAGCAATGGCGCGGTGCCCCCTGCCCCTCTTCTTCTTCCTCCAGCAGCAGACCACCAGCGCCCCATCTTCCTCCTTCTCTGCTTCGTGCGCGCAGGAGCAGAAGCTCCTTGGGAGCACGTCGACGCCTCTGCTCGGCCAGCAGCCATGGACGCCCCCTTCCACTGCTCGAAATGGCGAGCTCCACATCTGCATGGAGCCGAGCTCTCCCATCTCCACCAGTCGGCTCCCCTTCCTCCTTCCCCCTTCTTTCCCATGGCCGAGCCCTAGCTCCGGCCAGCAGTTTTGAGCACCCTTTCTCCACTGCATCTGCCTTCCTCTGCTGTCCACGGTGAGCAGCCCAGCAGCCGAGCGCTCCACTGTTGAAGCTCCCTCGACGACGCCCTTTCTTCTCCCCCCCATGGCCACAAGCAGCTCGCCCCTTTCCTCCAGCCACGCCCTCCCTGTTCTCCATGTCGTTAGGTTGCCGGAAGCTGCGCCCTTCATCTCCGCAGCGTAGGGCGCCCCTGTGCTCCTCTCTCGGCCACGAGCCCTCTGCCGATGCCTCCTCTCTGCTGCTGCGCAGTGCGCCGTTGACGCTCACTGTGTGCTCGACGAAATGCACAGCAAGCCACGCGTCGTCGATTTCCTGCAGCAGCCCCGGCATCTCCACGCTCTGCGGGCTCGCTGTTTTTTTTAAAGCGCAGTGAACAGCACGCCGTCGACACTCGCCGGTTGTTTGCTGTTTTTGCGCAGCCCCATCGTCGTCGTCGTTCACCCTGGTGAGACCGCGACGCTCCGTGTTCGATTCCGCATCGACATTATTTTCCTATGATTAATTATGTATGTGTGCTGCTTTGTTTTATTTTTGTGGAGGAGAGAACCCCGTGTTTTGCGTGGAGAAGAAGGCAAGCCACTCAACGCTCGTCGTTGTTCGGAGCGATGCACAAATCGGAATTGCCATCGTCCTTGCAAACACCGAGTGGGTTTGTTTATGGTGAGCCGATGCATGTCGCTCTCGATCGACTCGTTTAATTAATTTGAATGGATGTGTGTAAAATGTTTTGGTTATGCGCATTGGTAGGATCGCGTTTGCGATTGGAGAACAAAAGGTTATGTGATGTATACGATTTGTAGTTGTCTAATTATGGTTTGGTCGATGTGGTGCATGTTTAAAAATTGTATTGGTATGGATTGAATTTTGTGGCGAAAGAAAAAGAACTAGAAAAGAACTCGGATGTTTTTAGATTTCGATAGGAATATATGCGAGTGTTGTTTGATGCGAAGACTAAGTTTAAATAAATAAATGTGGATCATGTTTTAGGGAATACATCGATAGATGTTTATGTGAGAAGTGTATTGGTTTTACGCATGTGATCGGTGTTGGGACTATGCTTCGTCGCCGAAGGTCTTGTAGGAATAAGCGGTTTTCAGCTGAAGCTGTTTGTATGAGTTGGCCGAAGGTTCCTCTTCATGAAGCTTCGGTATTACAAACCGACTTAAAGATAGAATGACCTTTTAGTCCATAAAGGTCTGAGTCAATGTTGTAAACTTTTATGAGGGGCATAATTGTAATTCTTCACAGGCTGTGTCCTGTGTCTATAAATAGTGAACAGTATTCCTTTACTGTTCACGGATTCCAGTAATTGTAATCGCATCGTTCGGGAACCATTCTTTGTCAAGGCAGAGGTATAGCTGTATTCAATGATTTAATATATTATAATATGATTCGTTTATGATTCATTTACCTTTGATACCCCTTATTTTATATTATCTTGTATAATCTATTAAAATTTGATTACGAAGACTTAACCTTCGTAATCATATTCTCATTAACCTTCGTCCAAGGTTCATTATCCTCAAGGGAATAATGCTTCATGGACGAAGGACGTTAACATTTAACATTTTATGTTGCCTTGTTCTTAATTCATAGCATTTGAGCACAAGTCCCCAACATTGGCGCCCACCTCCGGTGAACTCACTTCCACTTTTTTTGAGCTGATGGCTTCGTTCAACGATCAAGATGGACCTGCTTCGGCTCCGAAGCTGCTACTCCCGATAACAGGCGGTTCATGTTCAGAGCCAGCCAACAAGAAGCAGAAGAAGGAAGCACAGAGAAGGGTACAACATGTTGGGGTGCAAGGACCCTTCATCAAGTCGAGATGGTCTCACATTCCTATTACCTTCTCCCAAGAGGACCTTCAACTCAAGGATTACCCACACAACGATGCCATGGTTATCTCTTGTGTTATCAAAGGATTTCTGGTCCACAATGTCTTGGTTGATACAGGCAGTGCAGCTGATATCATATTTGCTAAGGCCTTCAGGCAAATGCAAGAGCCAGAAGATAAGATTCATGATGCTACGCACCCTCTCTGTGGCTTCGGAGGAAGACAGATTGTAGCACTGGGCAAGATCACCATGTCAGTGACCTTCGGGTTCATCAACAACACTAGAACTGAGCAAGTTGTGTTTGACATTGTTGACATGGAATACCCTTACAATGCAATTATTGGTCGTGGCACCCTCAATGCTTTCGAAGCAATTCTTCATCTTGCCTATCTTTGCATGAAGATACCTTCGGATCAAGGACCCATCGCTATTCATGGAAGTCAGGAAGCTGCCAGAAGGGCCGAAGGAAACTGGACTGACTCAAAAGCAATCCATAACATAGATGGAGCTGAAGCTTGTGAACAGTACAAATTCAGAAGGGAGAAAGCAGCTTCAGCAGATCAGCCGAAGCCCATGCTCTTATGTGAGGACATAGCAGAGCAGAAGGTGTTGTTGGGTTCTCAATTATCCGAAGAGCAGGAGAAAACCTTGATAAGGTTTTTGTTCAACAACAAAGATGTTTTTGCATGGTCAGCCAATGACCTCTGCGGAGTAAATAGGGATGTTATTGAACACTCGCTCAATGTTGACCCATCCTTCAGACCCAGAAAGCAGAGGCTTCGGAAAATGTCTGATGATAAGGCCGAAGGTGCTCGTAATGAAGTCAAAAGACTCCTCAGTGCAGGAGTTATCAGAGAAGTAAAGTACCCAGAATGGCTAGCTAACACTGTTATGGTAAAAAAGGCCAATGGCAAGTGGCGAATGTGTATCGATTTTACAGATCTCAACAAGGCTTGTCCGAAGGACGAATTCCCATTGCCAGGGATAGACTCTTTAGTTGATGCAGCAGCTTCTTCAGAGCTCATGAGTCTGCTAGACTGTTACTCAGGCTATCACCAAATCTGGATGAAGAAGGAAGATGAGCCGAAGACTAGCTTCATAACCCCAAGTGGCACATATTGCTATCTTCGGATGCCTGAGGGGCTCAAAAACGCTGGAGGAAGTTTCAGCATAATGACTGCGAAGGTTCTCCAGTCTCAGATAGGCAGAAATGTGCTAACTTATGTTGATGACATCATTGTAAAAAGCACGAAACAGGAAAATCATATTGCTGATTTGCAGGAGACCTTCGCAAGTTTCAGACAAGCTGGCTTAAAGTTGAATCCAGAAAAATGTGTCTTCGGAGTAAAGAAGGGGAAATTTCTTGGATGCTTGGTTTCAACAAAGGGAATTGAAGCTAATCCAAGTAAAATTGAAGCTATACTTTGAATGGAGCCACCAACTACAAAAAAGGGGGCCCAAAGATTAACAGGGAGGTTGGCATCTCTTAATAGATTTATATCCAGATCAGCAGAAAGAAATTTACCATTCTTCGAAGTGCTGAAATCAGCCGAAGTCTTTCAATGGGGACCAAGCCAACAAAAAGCCTTCGAGGAACTGAAGCAATATCTAATAGATTTAACAACATTAACTCCACCAACACTAGGGGCTCCTTTGTTATTATATGTGGCAGCTTCGCACTCAGCGGTAAGTGCAGCACTTGTCCAAGAGAAGCTTGATGGCCAAGTCAAGAAGCAGGTCCCAGTGTATTTTGTATCTGAAGTTCTTAGTATATCAAAGAAAAACTATACAGAATTAGAGAAGGTGTTATATGCTGTTTTGATGGCATCCAGGAAGCTTCGGCACTACTTTCAAGCATACAATATTGTTGTTCCTTCTTCGCAGCCGTTGAAGGATATTATGAGAAATAGAGAAGCTACTGGGCGAATTGGAAAATGGGCTGCAGAGCTCAATGAATTTTGCATTGATTATGTGCATAGATCCTCGATCCAGTCCCAGACGTTAGCAGACTTCATTGCTGACTGGACGCCAGGGGCTCAGGATGAAGAAACAAATAAAGATGCCGAAGTTTAGACAGTGTTTTGCGATGGGTCTTGAGGAACCTTCGGGGCAGGAGCAGCTGCTGTGTTGGTCTCGCCATCCAAAGTTAAAACTTGTTATGCGGCAAGACTCGATTTCAGTTGTACAAACAATATTACTGAGTACGAAGCCTTGCTTTTGGGTCTTCGGAAGCTAAAAGCAATGGGAATCAGAAGGGCCATCCTTAAAACTGATTCCCAAGTTGTTTCGGGTCATATCGACAAGAGTTGCAAGGCTAAAGATCCGAAGCTTGAAAGATATCTAGACATGGTTCGAAGAGTCGAAGCTTCTTTCGAAGGATTTTCTGTCAAAAATATCCCTCGAGGACAAAATGAGCATGCTGATTTGCTAGCTAAGTCAGCAGCACAGAGGCTGCCTTTACCTTCGGATGTGTTCTTCGAAACAATAAAGGCACCTTCAGTGGAACTCCTTGAAAGAGCAGTCCTCAATATATCTCCTATTTATAGCGAAGATTGGAGAACTGAGATCATCTCTTACCTTCAGGGTAAATTCCTTTCAGATGACGAAGCTTATAACAGGAGGATAGAGGCAAGAGCTCGTCCATATGTCATGATAGAAGGGGAGTTGTACAAGCATGGAGTTTGCGCTCCGCTACTCAAGTGTTTATCTAGAACCGAAGGTATAGAGTTGATGAAAGAAATACATGCAGGCCTGTGTGGATCTCACATTGGATCTAGGCCATTACTTGGAAAAGTTTTCCGCCAAGGGTTTTATTGGCCGAAGGCAGCTTCAGATGCAGCGGAATTAGTTCAAAAGTGCGAAGGCTGTCAGAAATGTGCAAGAGATCAAAAACAACCTTCGTCCTTAACACAGCTCATACAACCCATCTGGCCATTGCAAAGGTGGGGCCTTGACTTGTTAGGTCCATTACCACCGGCCCAAGGGAACTTAAGATATGTTGTAGTGGCTGTGGAATATTTTTCTAAATGGATTGAGGCAAAGCCTTTAGCCACAATAACTTCGGCCACTGTCCAAAAGTTTTTCTGGCAGAATATTGTTTGTCGTTTCGGGGTACCAAAGGCCATCACTGTAGATAATGGAACACAATTCGACTCCGAAGCTTTCAGAGATTTCTGTGATCAAATTGGTATGAAGATCCATTTTGCATCAGTCAGGCATCTGGAGTCAAATGGGCTCGTTGAAAGAGCCAATGGCATTATAATGACAGGAATAATGAAGTTAATCTTCAATCAACCCAGGGGAAAGTGGCCAGATCAGTTAACCAAAGTGGTGTGGAGCCACAATACAACAACATCAAGGTCTACAGGCTTTACTCCATTCAAGTTATTATTCGGCGACGAAGCAATAACTCCGGAAGAAGCTAAAACTGGATCAATAAGAGTAGTAGCTTCGGCAGAATCAGGTTCTGAAGATGCTTATTCTGTGGAAAAGATGCTTTAGAAGGGATCAGGCTTCAAGCTGTGGAGAATATCAATAAATACCAAGCCGAAATAGTCAAATGGCGAGATAGAAAAGTTCGGCTAAAGAATATTGAGTCAGGACATTTGGTGCTTCGGAGAGTGGCCAACCCAGACACAGTGGGCAAGTTACAGTTGAAATGGGAGGGACCTTTCTTTTTCATGGCACCCTTTTCCTTTCTAAAGGGGGAGAAAGGTTTTTAATGGGGCCATCATATGTAATTTCCTTTTTTAGTTCTATAAGAGCAAAATCCCCCAAGGAATGTAAATGTAAAAGCTGAGAACGCACCATTGAGTGCCGAAAAGTAAAAAGCGAAGAAGCTCCAAAGTCGTTCCTAAGGGAATGCAGAGCTTACAGCGAAAAGTCAACGCTGATTCCGCCAAAAGTAAAAGGCGAAGAAGCTCCAAAGTCGTTCCTAAGGGAATGCAGAGCTTACAGCGAAAAGTCAACGCTGATTACGCCGAAAGTAAAAGGCGAAGAAGCTCCAAAGTCGTTCCTAAGGGAATGCAGAGCTGATGTGCGATTGTTTCTAAGGAAATAATGGCTGAGGGTATGGCTTCGGATATGTGTTTGGACATTCATTCGCACATCACATTACATCATAGCATTTGCATTCATAAACATTCATTCAGGCATATGTAGGATAATCATCATCATGGCATAAGTGGTTGCTTCGGCATAAGAGAAGAGCTTCTTCGCATACAAAAAGGAGAGCTTTGGAAGAAAGGGAAATGTTGTTTTCTATGCTTCGCTGTGTACGAAAAGAAGGGAAGGTGTTTTTTCGCCTTCGGCTCAAAAAAGATAATTTCGTCCACAACAAAGCACTTCACATACATTAATAGAAGGGTAAGAGCATAATACAAGGTATGAACAGAACTCATTAAAGACAAGTTTAGTTACATTTACACAAGTTATCTCAAAAGTTTCCTGAGTCTGTCTACAGTCTACTCCTACTTAATCTTCGAGGGATTTTAGCTTCGGCGTCACTCTTTTTAATCATCGACTTCGGCTTCGTCATCCTACATGAATTAAGTTGTTGTAAATCAAAATCGAGCTTAAAGGAAGAGGTAAGCACAAGGTATGATTTCTTACTGGTTCAAGATGACTCCGAGCTTCATCTCCAGCCTTTTCACGCCCGCCTTTTGTCCATATCATTTTTATAAATCTATTGGAAATACTTCGGGCGAGATCAGGGATGTTATCTAGGATTGATGGTGATAAAGTGAAATTGGGCCTATTGACAATCTTTCCATGGTCGCAGCCAGCTTTTAGGAAAGCTGCAGCAGTGCCCCGAGAAGCTACCCAGGCACAGAAGTCACCGTGCCCAGCTATAACTTCGTCGAGCTCGTCAATTTCACCCTCAATATGTTCGAAGGTCTTCGGTAAATCTTCAGCTGAGGGGGTGAATTTCTCACTGCTGGCTCCAACTGAGTGAAAATTTTTCTTAGTCGTTGAATGCATTTGTTGCTAAATTCCAACATTTTTCTTGAAGGTCCGCCAATAGTTTTTTCAAATCTGAATTTTGTTGAGCTTCGGCTTCAAGTTTTGCCTTAAGTTCTTGCTTTTCTTGTTCAAACTGCTCAGATTGGCAGAGAAGCTTCGTGTTCAGTTCTGTTATTTTTGCTTCGGCTTCCGCCAATAAACTTTCAGTTGCCTAGAGCTCAAAGTTTTTCTTCTCAATAGCAGCTGATTGCTCCTTTATTTTGTTTTCTAAATTTTCAATTATAACTTCGTGTTTCTTGTCTTCAAAATCTTGCTGCATTTTCAAGGCTTTGCTCAACAGCATACTCTGCACGAAAACAACCTTCGTTAGACATGTTTTCATTATTAAAAACAATATAAGTTAAGGGAAAAGTAGTTCACCTTGAAATTGGAATAAAATAAACTACCAACGATATGTTGTCGTCGGTAGCGGCTAATGTCCGTTTCTAGCTTCGAAAAACCGATATTCTTTGACAGAGTACTGATAACTTTGGCTCCAGTTTGGTTTCGGATACAATCTAATTTTTCATCATCAATACCTCCGAAGAGGAGTGCTCCTGGTTTGTACCCGCAAGATTTGGCATACTCTTTAAGCTCTTTTATTTCGGGTTTTGACAATTTTTCTCCAACTAAATTTTGAAACATGAAGGCTTCGTTCTCTGAAGCTTCGTCAGCAATTTCCTTTCCTTTCCCCGACGCTAAGGCCGCGGCCTCTTCGGCGGCAGTGGTAGCTTCTTCTGTGGCCATGTCTAGCAGTATTTTGTCGATGTGTTCGATTGTGCTTTCCAGGTTCACATCTTCAATTGAGGCAGCTTCGGCAGCCGCGACCTCCGAAGGTGTGATTTCAATATCTGTTCTTTTCTCAGCCGCTGGTGTCTTCTGAGCCGAAGCTCTTGGTGGTGTCTTGTCAATGACCTCTGTCACAGTGATAATTCTTTGTCTCTTTGCTTTAGTCGTCTTCTTCGTTTTTTTGGGCTCCTTTTCCTTCTGAAAAAACTTTGTCAGTTGAGGCCCTAATGGACTTAGCTTCGCAGGCAGGGATTAAGTCATTACCTTCAAAATTTCCTCCACGTCAGTGGCAGAGGGTGATGCGGGGGTTTCATCTTCGTCAGATATTTTTTGCTTCGGAGAAGACGCTTTCCTCTTCTTCGGAATTCTCTTCTTTGATGGTTCTTTCTCATCTTCATTTAAGGCTTCAGTTGTCCTTTTCCTTTTCTGGCCCCCGACACCTTTGTTCAGATTTTCATAGTCAGGGTATTCAAAACCCAGGGCGTCCAGCACTCGATTCAGTCTTCGCTTCGGACGGGTGCCGAAGGCCGCAGTCATCAATTGATCTTCTTTTTTGGAGTAATTGCCAAGTATTTCATTGCACATTACTTCAATTGTATCCAGCCACTCTTGACAAGGTGTTTTAAAGTATTTCTTAAACTTGAAATAGTAAGGTAAACGCACAAGTTCACCTTCTTTCTTCTCCTCCTTTAGCTTCGGCATTTCCCATTCTTTTAAACTAGGAAAAACCTTGAAAGCCAAAAACTCCTGAACCAGGTCTCTTGTACTGATATGCTCTGCAATAATTCTGAATTCATTCAATGCCTGTTGTGTTGGACCTTCTGGTGTCATGTTGCAGCGAGGTCGGGTTTCTCCGAAGATTAGTTCGAGTGGACTTTGCACAAGCTTCTCCTTGTCGTCATCAACCTTGACATAGAACCACTCCGACTTCCAGCCTGCTGCCCATTTGCTCCGGTAGCTGATTACAGGAAACTTTGTGGTTTTCCGATAAGCAAAATTATAGCAACCAAAATTGTCATGCAATCCATCTTTTCTAGCCTTCGTCTGATAGTGCAGTTCGTGAACTCGACAAAAGCTGTCTGCAAACGGCTCCACCGCTTGGCTTCGGAGGGCCCAGATATAAACGCTAATCCTAACGATAGCGTTAGGAGTTAACTGATGAAAGTAGATACCAAACCTCTTCAGTACCTCTGCAATAATCTCATGTAGGGGGAATCTTAATCCAGCCTTTAGAAAGCTCTTGAAAATGACAATTTCATCCTTCTCCGGCTTTGGGGTAGTCTCTTCTCCCCCGAAGCGTAATAGCTTCTTCTGATTCTCATTGAAAAAGTCCGACTTTACCATTTTGGAGAGATCAGCCTTCGAAACAGTAGACTTTCCGAAGTCCAAGTGGCTGGGCTTGCTTGGCATGGCAATACGATAATCGTCTTCGGGATCAGTTTCCTCAATATCTTCTTCTTCTGCTTCGGCAATTGCTTGTTCTGCCTGTTCTGCATCATCACTGGGGATCTTTTCCGAAGTTACCAGTCCAGACCTTTGCATCGCTTCGGAGATGGGAACAGTCTCCGAACCTTCAACTTCGCCCCCCTCACGCTCAACCCTAGCGGTAGATCGCACTCTGGCCATTTAATTCTGAGTTTGTGGAAATTAAATACTTTTTTCTTCCGAAGTTTTTCCTTCTGACGAAGCAGGCTTCAAGTTGGAGCTTCGTTCGATTCCGAGAGTCAAGCTTCGGCGATGGTTAAAAATTTTGGCAGCAAAACAGTGCAAATAGCAATGAATGCTGTGGTAACTTCACACCTACTCGTCTGTTTATATAGTACTGCATGTAAGAAGGCGAACCGCCAGGATTTTTACACCAGGCGGACACTCGCTTGCACTCGCTGCGTGGTGGACCGCAGAGACAAACAGTAACTCTGCAAGGTGGGACCGATACGCGCTGGGAAACTGAATCGTTTCTCGACAACGAGCTCGGGGAAGGTGTTTTTCGGACCTTCGGCTCCCCGAAGCTTAAGAGAATTTTTTCACGGATCAAGCTCGTTACGAAAAACGATCTAGCACCGCGAAAGGGGCTACTGTTGGGACTATGCTTCGTCGCCGAAGGTCTTGTAGGAATAAGCGGTTTTCAGCTGAAGCTGTTTGTATGAGTTGGCCGAAGGTTCCTCTTCATGAAGCTTCGGTATTACAAACCGACTTAAAGATAGAATGACCTTTTAGTCCATAAAGGTCTGAGTCAATGTTGTAAACTTTTATGAGGGGCATAATTGTAATTCTTCACAGGCTGTGTCCTGTGTCTATAAATAGTGAATAGTATTCCTTTACTGTTCACGGATTCCAGTAATTGTAATCGCATCGTTCGGGAACCATTCTTTGTCAAGGCAGAGGTATAGCTGTATTCAATGATTTAATATATTATAATATGATTCGTTTATGATTCATTTACCTTTGATACCCCTTATTTTATATTATCTTGTACAATCTATTAAAATTTGATTACGAAGACTTAACCTTCGTAATCATATTCTCATTAACCTTCATCCAAGGTTCATTATCCTCAAGGGAATAATGCTTCGTGGACGAAGGACGTTAACATTTAACATTTTATGTTGCCTTGTTCTTAATTCATAGCATTTGAGAACAAGTCCCCAACAATCGGTGATGGTGATAGTCGATGCAAATCAGGGTATGATTAGTCCTATTGGAGTCACTATGCTGTTGATGTCTTGTGCGTAATATGGGGACACGTATGTGTGTGTGTTCCGTGGTGTATTATAGTGGTGGTGGCGTAAGATAATTGATTGAGGTGTGCGAGTATATGCCGTAATATGGTTATACTCACAACGAAGGAAGATGTATGTACTTGTGATGTATTACAATAGCTGTGTGTCGTGCAAGTATCCACAAATGGTGAAAGGTGGTGTATGTTGGTAATTAGAAAATGGTCACTTCGTTAGCCAATAGCCAAGCTTATGCCGAGATTTAAAATATGGGCAAGTTAAATTGAAATCATGCTTATCTAGGCATGTGGTTAAATAATAATAATTTTGGCTTGTGTAGTGAGGTGGTGACATGCCGGAGTAGTCATCGCTTCCTCTATGTTTTTAAGTCGAGTAAAAATGTGGGGTACTAGTAGTACGCTAGGCAGGCGGTGTTCCAAATAGATAAATCGGGTGATGTGGTAGTTGTCAAGCGTGATAGAGGTTGAGTCACTTAGGTTATAAATTGATGCTCGACATGTGAGGTCTCCTAAAATATGGTGTTTTAAGTGACTTGTGCGTTGTCCAGTTTAAGTTGAGAAAGTGGTTAAGAAAAACTAATTAACCTGCTCCCACCTATGTTTTTGAGTTGCGAAGTCTAAAATACTTTGCTAAGTGTTATACTGGTTAACCGACTTGTTAGATGACTTTAGTTAAGCTCGTAGTCATGATGAATTGTGTATTGTAGTCTATATGCGTATAGTTATGGTCACGGATGAAAAGTAGTAGTGCTCAGGTGATGTCTAAATTAAAATGCAAACTATTGGTGAAAAGCGCTTCGATATTGATTGTTATAGAGAATGCATCGTTAATTGAGTATGGTGCTTTTAGTGCGCGAAATAACTTGTATAAAAATTAGTAAGTCTACATGTTAGTTCTCACTTAGTTATTTTAACTCTAACAATTGTCAAAGCGTTAGAATGACTCAAATCTTTAGAACATGGCAATTCTTGAATTGTTTAGGAGCTGAAATTTATTAATTTCTGTTTTGGGCTGCACGTACTGTTTTAGTTGTGCTGTATGTTTGATGAACTAAATTGTGTTTTCTGTAGATATGTGCTATAAAAAAGTGGTAGATAACTTTATTATCTTGCTGGTGTTAAAATTTGACAGCCATAGGTCTGACCGTTTAGGAGTTGTGCTTTTTACAAATTCAGTAACTGAATCTGTCCAAATTCTGTACAGATTTCAGAAACTGCATTGTTTGCTTAAGTTAATGTTAGAATCAGTCTTTGTCAATTATAAGAAAGTTGTAGAGGCCATTTCTTATCTTGCTTGTGTTAAAATTTCATAACTATAGGCCTGACGGTTTAAGAGTTATGAATTTTACAGACTGGTTGTTGTGTTCTGTCCACCGTCAGAACAGATTTCGAAAACTGTAATATTTGATTTAGTTAAACCTGGAATCACTTCTTGGTGATTATAAAAGTTGTGTAGTAATTTTTCTAAGCTTTTCAAAAAGCCTTAGATCACACTTTTTGGTGGTCTGAAGATTAAGTTACATGTGTTTGAAGTGTGAAGACTGAATCTGTCCAGTTTTGGACAGCACAGCCTTCATAGTATATTTTACCCTTGATACATGCTAAATCAGCCAGGAATGTTTATAAATAATTTGTAGAACATTTAATTAGCTTTCCAGAAAGTCTAAGATCACTTTATTTGGATGTCTGAATCTTCAGTTGTAAATTTTTGAAGTTGCAAGCCTGCATCTGTCCAAATCTGGACAGAGCTGCTGTGTTTGCACAATTCGACCTTGCTAAGTGTTTAATCAGGTTGTGATGACAATACCAAAGTTGTAAAGCACTTTTCAAGCTTTCTAGAAAGTCCTAGTTTACTATTTTTGGTTAAATATCTTGTGAGTTATGACTGAAACAAGTGACTGCTGTTTTGCTGTCCAAAAATTCTGCTAGTGCGCTTTTGATTGTTTAGTTCACCCTTGTCGCTAAAAATGTTTGGTTTGCTCTTAAGTAATGTAGACTTGCCATGGTTAGGCTAGAGATGACATATGTGTCATGTTTTTATACGTTTCTTTCTCTAGTTAATGGTGATGTAGTATTGTGTTGCGTAAATATCCAAAATGTTTGTCGTCTTTTTAGTGGAGTTAATGTTGTGCGCTCGACGATATGTAATTAGCTAACGCTTGTGTGTGTGGTTTCTTGTGATGTCTCGCTACTTAGTGTTTAATTCGCTAGCGTGTACTTAAAGTATCTTGTGCTACTTGTGCTATTTCCTTATATTCATACATATGCATCTTGCATCTCATTTAGGATCGAGAGATGCTGATCGTGCAAGTGATGTGGTGCCACCCACAAGATGCAGTCGGTAGACGACCCAAGGAAGGATGGACATAACCAGTGGATGCTCGCCAAGCGAGCACCTCCCCCAACAAACACTACCTAAGTGTTAAATTAAAGGCAAGCCCCGGTTTTATGCATAACCGTTATATATGCTATTTTACTGCACTAAATGTTTGTAGGCTTGTGTTGTGCACTTAAGTGTAGGAGTTGATTGACACCTTAGTTGCATGAACTCAGGATTCCTTTTGAGATGGATACTAGTATGCTAGGTCGAGTAGCTGCTTTATTAATTAGGATCTCGGTAGAAGTCGAGTGATTTTTCTAGCACTCGCGCGAGGTCAGGAATTTGGTTGTATCCACTTTCTTCTCATAATGATGCTGGTTTGTGGGCAACAATCCATGGGGATTGATTGTCCACGGGATAAAAATTTGAATAAGGATTATGGTGTGGTACCGTGAGTCAAGCGTTTGAACGTACTAAGCACATGCCGAGAAATATGGTAAATCGGTAAGCCTACTACCTGAGTGAACCTGGCAGTGGACATATCCCCTCATGCGACCTGAGACGTGGTCTCCCATTCCGGTTATGGTGGGTACAAGTGCGGTCACAGCACGACGGCTGTCGGGGTCAGTGAGGCATTGTACGCCAAGGCGGTGAGCCCTGATCTGCTGACGGGGAATCGATGGGGACAGTTGATGTGTGTGGGGACGGAGTGCCCCTACATGTCGTGTGTTTAGGTTTACCTTGCAAGGTTTAAAAACTCGATTCGAATCGTCTGCTTCTCGCAGCTAATGAGACTGCTTGATCCATGCTGCTACATTGAGTAATAAGTGGAAATGAGATGACTGGCAAAAGATGTTGATTGCAATAATGTTTGATACCATGTATGAATAGCTAGGTATTCATCTAGTCTAAAGGATTACACTAAAACTTGAAAAGCTAAAATTTGTTTTTAGACTCAGCTAGTGCTTTTGGCAAACCAAACCCCTCAGCCAAACAGCTGCATGTCTAGAGGTAGAGGAGTAGACTCCTCACACCGGGTAAGTCTAGCTGAGTATTAGTATACTCAGCCTTGCTTGTGGCACAATTTTTGCAGGTACCTTCTTGCCTTGGTTGATGGTGTGACTTGGCCTCCATCCCTGCCACCGGGATAGACGGTCGAGTGGGTTACTGTTTCCGCAGGAGAGGACCAGGAGGAGTAGCGTGGCCAGGCTTCGCCATGTTACTCGGTTTTCTCTGTTAGTTATTTCCGCTGCATTAAAATTTATGGTTATTATTTCTGAAACTCCGATAATGTAATCACTAATTATACTTATTAAAATTATGGTATTATGTTTTATTGTATTTCTCTATGCCTCACCTTCGAGTGAGCTAGTGGTATTCAATCCTGGTAAGTGGCTTTATCGGACTAGATCCGAGGGACTGACGGGTTATTCCTGTTTAAGTGCGTTGCTGCCCTTAAGGGTGCGACTTGGGCACTTAAGCTGGAATAATTCGGGCGGTTCCGCCACAGCTGGTATCGGAGCGAATACCAGTACAGAGAAGTCAATAAGTCATGATTACCGACCTTTTCTAAAGTAAAATTTGCTAGAAACCAATGTTGGATAGATCGTCAGGACGATAAGGATAGACCTAGGACGTGAAGCCTTAGGAAATAGATGGGTAGCTAGGTGGCTATATTTATATAGGCCATAAAGGCTACTACTACTATTAATAAGGATGCTGTAGAAGCACCCAAAAATTAGTTAGGTCTGAGAAGACGACTAGAATGAGCATGCATCATTATTGTCGCATTATAATTGTCTCTTGTGCATCAACATGCTTCTCTCACCTTTATTCCAATAATAAAAACTTGTGAATAATGTGATGTACTGCTATGTTATGAAAGCTATAAGAAATGCTTTACCTCGTGTTAGATCGGTAAAACTTGTTAGGTCGTGTTATGTGTTTCTCTTGCCTTGCTTTTTCGGAGGTACGGTAACTATTTAGTCCATTTTGCCTCTAACCAATAAAAATTGTTGCCTGCTTTTCCCCATAAAAGACCCCCCATTTTAAACAACCTTGAGCTTAGCAAGTGAAATCTCTTAAAAAATATTTTCATGCTTGTGTAGGTATTTTCTAACCCTTGTGTGTTTTACCATGAAGTTGCACCTACACAACTTGTAGACCCCCATAGCTTAACTGCTTGCCAAACCGAAACTTCCTTGTGCACGTGGTTTTGTAAAAAAAACATTGTTTGGTGTCTAGTTGCGCAAACCATGACCAAGCCATGTTTCTTTCCATAAATCCTTGCCCCTAAAACTTCATAGCAATCATGTTCATCATCTAGCTGATCTTGTTGCCTACCTCTCCTTTCGCATGGATGTGGTGACCTTTTTCCTTGTGAATTATGTGGTGGCTTTGTCATCCAAATCTCTGGATCCCTTAATGATTCTGCCCTATTATATGGTTATATGCTATAATCCGTTCTCAAGTATCGGATGTTGATCTACCTAAATCTCTCCATTCGGGTCATTCTCATACTCTTTCTCTAAGGACCATGACGTCGATTTATCTACTTATCTCTAAACGGCATCTCTATGTGGATTAATGAATTATGCTGTTGTCCTTGGTTCTCTCATGTCTCTAAAAGCTCAACAATCTATTTTGATCTCATGGTTGGTTCATCCTCATATCAAATCTCGTGCTAATATCTGATCTGATAATCCACATGATGATCAAGAAATAGTTCTCAGAGTGAAGAAAATTCTCATGTGATGCTCTTTTTGCCAGCAATCTCTGCTTCAATTCTGGTCACATTCTTATTTTTCTGAGCCATACTCTCATAGGCTCAATCTATCTGTGCTATGTGGATTTCTCATTGGTTGCGTTTGGTAATGATGTCATGACTAACGACTAATGGTGCCGCGACGAAACCGAGAGCCTCCTGGGGGCGCGCACACATGGTTGAGCTGCTCGGTACGCGCTGGTATCGCGGTTAATAGTTGTGATCCATTACGAGACTATACTGATGTGCTATCTTTTGTGGACACACTCTCAGAATGATCACTGCATTTTGTCTCAATATGTCACGATATTCTCTCAAATCTATCTTCAGTATCTTGTTAGATCCCATCTCATGAATTTGCATCTATCTCTAGCCTGGGAGTTACATGCTTCTCCGCCCTTAAAGATCCTCATTCGAATCTCGGGACGAGATTCTGTTTAAGGGGGGCAGGATGTGACACCCTAGGTGTCTATTTCGCGTTATGTCGGGAGATTAATCCTAATCTCAGATGCTCAATAAAAATTTCTATTTCTCGATCGTGCCTATCTCTGTTTATCAGGCTTTCTCTTGGAAGTTCACCGAATTCAGAGTTAATCGATCGCGAGAAACAACCAATTTTGGAGCGTGTTAAAACTTTTAATTCTCGGAACTAATGCAGACTCAAAGATCATTCTCGAATTATAAATCTCATCTGAAGCTCTTTAAATCAAACTCTCGACGATTGTTATCTGATCTGAGCCCGAATCTAATTCCTCGAACCTTCGATCTATGTTCGACTATTTTGTTCGGGTCTGCATTCTCCGACGGAATACCCAGTACGTCGTCCTCTATTTATTTCTTACTCGACTCGGCCGAATATCTCTATGTCCAAACCAAATTCAGAACCCTGTATCGATAGCGATTTTAAAATATCACGATTCGCCTTCCCCGACTAAAAATCCAAAGCCGATCAAATCTCAGGACGATTTATTTCCGAATCACGCGTAGGGAATTATTTCGAGCAAAGTCAAATCAAACTCTCGGCCGAATTAATCGCTCAATCGTTCGTTCGTCCGAACTCTCGTTCACTCGGTTTTGCGTACCGACGAAATCCGCACGAGACTTTTTCCAGAAAAATAATTTAGCGCAGCCCGATTCGTGTTTTGGGCCAGCCCAACCCAGCCCATTTGGAACCCTAACCCTAGGACTCCTCTATAAATAGAAGTGCCTCCCCTTGCAATTTGGAAAATTTGCATCTACCCCCTAGCCGCCACTCTCTCTTCTCCCTCTTTCTCTCACGCACAGCTCCTTTCTCTGTTCAGCGCGCAGGAACTCTCTTCCTCCCATGGCTGCCGAGCCCTTCTTCCACCTCTAGCTGGCGCCCAGCAGCAGCGCCCTTCCTCCCCTCGGCCAGCAATGGCGCGGTGCCCCCTACCCCTCTTCTTCTTCCTCCAGCAGCAGACCACCAGCGCCCCATCTTCCTCCTTCTCTGCTTCGTGCGCGCAGGAGCAGAAGCTCCTTGGGAGCACGCTGACGCCTCTGCTCGGCCAGCAGCCATGGACGCCCCCTACCACTGCTCCAAATGGCGAGCTCCACATCTACATGGAGCCGAGCTCTCCCATCTCCACCAGCCGGCTCCCCTTCCTCCTTCCCCCTTCTTTCCCATGGTCGAGCCCTAGCTCCAGCCAGCAGTTTTCAGCGCCCTTTCTCCACTGCATCTGCCTTCCTCTGCTATCCACGATGAGTAGCCCAGCAGTCGAGCGCTCCACTGTTGAAGCTCCCTCGATGACGCCCTTTCTTCTCCCCCCAATGGCCACAAGCAGCTCGCCCCTTTCCTCCAGCCACGCCCTCCCTGTTCTCCATGTCGTTAGGTTGCCGGAAGCTGCGCCCTTCATCTCCGCAGCGTAGGGCGCCCCTATGCTCCTCTCCTGGCCGCGAGCCCTCTGCCGATGCCTCCTCTCTGCTGCTGCGCAGTGCGCCGTTGACGCTCGCTGTGTGCTCGACGAAATGCGCAGCAAGCCACGCGTCGATTTCCTGCAGCAGCCCCGACATCTCCGCGCTCTGCGGGCTCGCTGTTTTTTTAAAGCGCAGTGAACAGCACTCCGTCGACACTCGCCAGTTGTTTGCTGTTTTTGCGCAGCACCATCGTCGTCGTCGTTCACCCTGGTGAGACCGCGACACTCCGTGTTCGATTCCGCATCGACATTATTTTCCTATGATTAATTATGTATGTGTGCTTGCTTTATTTTATTTTTGTGGAGGAGAGAACCCCGTGTTTTGCGTGGAGAAGAAGGCAAGCCGCTCAACGCTCGTCGATGTTCGGAGCGATGCACAAATCGGAATTGCCATCGTCCTTGCAAACACCGAGTGGGTTTGTTTATGGTGAGCCGATGCATGTCGCTCTCGATCGACTCGTTTAATTAATTTGAATGGATGTGTGTAAAATGTTTCGGTTATGCGCATTGGTAGGATCGCGTTTGCGATTGGAGAACAAAAGGTTATGTGATGTATGCGATTTGTAGTTGTCTAATTATGTTTTGGTCGATGTGGTGCATGTTTAAAAATTGTATTGGTATGGATTGAATTTTGTGGCGAAAGAAAAAGAACTAGAAAAGAACTCGGATGTTTTTAGATTTCGATAGGAATATATGCGATGTGTTGTTTGATGCGAAGACTAAGTTTAAATAAATAAATGTGGATCATGTTTTAGGGAATACATCGATAGATGTTTATGTGAGAAGTGTATTGGTTTTACGCATGTGATCGGTGATGGTGATAGTTGATGCAAATCAGGGTATGATTAGTCCTGTTGGAGTCACTATGTTGTTGATGTCTTGTGTGTAATATGGGGACAAGTATGTGTGTGTGTTCCGTGGTGTATTATTGTGGTGGTGGCGTAAGATAATTGATTGAGGTGTGTGAGTATATGCCGTAATATGGTTATACTCGCAACGAAGGAAGATGTATGTACTTGTGATGTATTACAATAGATGTGTGTCGTTCAAGTATCCACAAATGGTGAAAGGTGGTATATGTTGGTAATTAGAAAATGGTCACTTCGTTAGCCAATAGCCAAGCTTATGCCGAGATTTAAAATATGGGCAAGTTAAATTGAAATCATGCTTATCTAGGCGTGTGGTTAAATAATAATAATTTTGGCTTGTGTAGTGAGGTGGTGACATGCCGGAGTAGTCATCGCTTCCTCTACGTTTTTAAGTCGAGTCAAAATGCGGGGTACTAGTAGTACGCTAGGCAGGCGGTGTTCCAAATAGATAAATCGGGTGATGTGGTAGTTGTCAAGCGTGATAGAGGTTGAGTCTCTTAGGTTATAAATTGATGCTCGACATGTGAGGTCTCCTAAAATATGGTGTTTTAAGTGACTTGTGCGTTGTCCAGTTTAAGTTGAGAAAGTGGTTAAGAAAAACTAATTAACCTGCTCCCACCTATGTTTTTGAGTTGTGAAGTCTAAAATACTTTGCTAAGTGTTATACTGGTTAACCGACTTGTTAGATGACTTTAGTTAAGCTCGTAGTCACGATGAATTGTGTATTGTAGTCTATATGCGTATGGTTATGGTCACGGATGAAAAGTAGTAGTGCTCAGGTGATGTCTAAATTAAAATGCAAACTATTGGTGAAAAGCGCTTCGATATTGATTGTTATAGAGAATGCATCGTTAATTGAGTATGGTGCTTTTAGTGCGCGAAATAACTTGTATAAAAATTAGTAAGTCTACATGTTAGTTCTCACTTAGTTATTTTAACTCTAACAATTGTCAAAGCATTAGAATAACTCAAGTCTTTAGAACATGGCAATTCTTGAATTGTTTAGGAGCTGAAATTTATTAATTTCTGTTTTGGGCTGCACGTACTGTTTTAGTTGTGCTGTATGTTTGATGAACTAAATTGTGTTTTCTGTAGATATGTGCTATAGAAAAGTGGTAGATAACTTTATTGTCTTGCTGGTGTTAAAATTTGACAGCCATAGGTCTGACCGTTTAGGAGTTGTGCTTTTTACAAATTCAGTAACTGAATCTGTCCAAATTCTGTACAGATTTCAGAAACTGCATTGTTTGCTTAAGTTAATGTTAGAATCAGTCTTTGTCAATTATAAGAAAGTTGTAGAGGCCTTTCTTATCTTGCTTGTGTTAAAATTTCATAACTATAGGCCTGACGGTTTAAGAGTTATGAATTTTACAGACTGGTTGTTGTGTTCTGTCCACCGTCAGAACAGATTTCGAAAACTGTAATATTTGATTTAGTTAAACCTGGAATCACTTCTTGGTGATTATAAAAGTTGTGTATTACTTTTGCTATTCTTTTCAAAAAGTCTTAGATCACTCTTTTTGGTGGTCTGAAGATTAAGTTACATGTGTTTGAAGTGTGAAGACTGAATCTGTCCAGTTTTGGACAGCACAGCCTTCATAGATATTTTACCCTTGATACATGCTAAACCAGCCAGGAATGCTTATAAATAATTTGTAGAACATTTAATTAGCTTTCCAGAAAGTCTAAGATCACTTTATTTGGATGTCTGAATCTTCAGTTGTGAATTTTTGAAGTTGCAAGCCTGCATCTGTCCAAATCTGGACAGAGCTGCTGTGTTTGCACAATTCGACCTTGCTAAGTGTTTAATCAGGTTGTGACGACAATACCAAAGTTGTAAAGCACTTTTCAAGCTTTCTAGAAAGTCCTACTTTACTATTTTTGGTTAAATATCTTGTGAGTTATGACTGAAACAAGTGACTGCTGTTTTGCTGTCCAAAAATTCTGCTAGTGCGCTTTTGATTGTTTAGTTCACCCTTGTCGCTAAAAATGTTTGGTTTGCTCTTAAGTAATGTAGACATACCATGGTTAGGCTAGAGATGACATATGTGTCATGTTTTTATACATTTCTTTCTCTAGTTAATGGTGAGGTAGTATTGTGTTGCGTAAATATCCAAAATGTTTGTCGTCTTTTTAGTGGTGTTAATGTTGTGCGCTCGACGATATGTAGTTAGCTAATGCTTGTGTGTGTGGTTTCTTGTGATGTCTCGCTACTTAGTGTTTAATTCGCTAGCGTGTACTTAAAGTATCTTGTGCTACTTGTGCTATTTCCTTATATTCATACATATGCATCTTGCATCTCATTTAGGACCGAGAGATGCTGATCGTGCAAGTGATGTGGTGCCACCCACAAGATGCAGTCGGTGGACCACCCAAGGAAGGATGGACATAACCAGTGGATGCTCGCTAAGCGACCACCTCCCCCAACAAACACTACCTAAGTGTTAAATTAAAGGCAAGCCCCGGTTTTATGCATAACCGTTATATATGCTATTTTACTGCACTAAATGTTTGTAGGCTTGTGTTGTGCACTTAAGTGTAGGAGTTGATTGACACCTTAGTTGCATGAACTCAGGATTCCTTTTGAGATGGATACTAGTATGCTAGGTCGAGTAGCTGCTTTATTAATTAGGATCTCGGTATAAGTTGAGTGATTTTTCTAGCACTCGCGCGAGGTCAGGAATTTGGTTGTATCCACTTTCTTCTCATAATGATGCTGGTTTGTGGGCAACAATCCATGGGGATTGATTGTCCACGGGATAAAAATTTGAATAAGGATTATGGTGTGGTACCGTGAGTCAAGCGTTTGAACGTACTAAGCACATGCCGAGAAATATGGTAAATCGGTAAGCCTAGTACCTGAGTGAACCTGGCAGTGGACATATCCCTCTCACGCGACCTGAGACATGGTCTCCCATTCCGGTTATGGTGGGTACAAGTGCGGTCACTGCACGACGGCAGTCGGGGTCAGTGAGGCATTGTACGCCAAGGCGGTGAGCCCTGATCTGCTGACGGGGAATCGATGGGGACGATTGATGTGTGTGGGGACGGAGTGCCCCTACATGTCGTGTGTTTAGGTTTACCTTGCAAGGTTTAAAAACTCGATTTGAATCGTCTGCTTCTCGCAGCTAATGAGACTGCTTGATCCATGCTGCTACATTGAGTAATAAGTGGAAATGAGGTGACTGGAAAAAGATGTTGATTGCAATAATGTTTGATACCATGCATGAATAGCTAGGTATTCATCTAGTCTAAAGGATTACACTAAAACTTGAAAAGCTAAAATTTGTTTTTAGACTCAGATAGTGCTTTTAGCAAACCAAACCCCTCAGCCAAACAACTGCATGTCTAGAGGTAGAGGAGTAGACTCCTCACACCGGGTAAGTCTAGCTGAGTATTAGTATACTCAGCCTTGCTTGTGGCACAATTTTTGCAGGTACCTTCTTGCCTTGGTTGATGGTGTGACTTGGCCTCCATCCCTGCCACTGGGATAGACGGTCGAGTGGGTTACTGTTTCCGGAGGAGAGGACTAGGAGGAGTAGCGTGGCCAGGCTTCGCCATGTTACTCGGTTTTCTCCGTTAGTTATTTCCGCTGCATTAAAATTTATGGTTATTATTTCTGAAACTCCGATAATGTAATCACTAATTATACTTATTAAAATTATGGTATTATGTTTTATTGTATTTCTCTGTGCCTCACCTTCGAGTGAGCTAGTGGTATTCGATCCTGGTAAGTGGCTTTATCGGACTAGATCCGAGGGACTGACGGGTTATTCCTGTTTAAGTGTGTTGCTGCCCTTAAGGGTGCGACTTGGGCACTTAAGCTGGAATAATTCGGACGGTTCCGCCACAAGAACAAGTCTTATAACATAGGGAGATAATAACATTGTCATGGCTATGTACTTCCATGATGTATGTGGCCATAAGCACATTTGGCCTAATGATTATCAAACAAAGATAGGTAGTCATAAAACACTAAAAATAGACTTCATTCGAAGGATACTAACACCTTAATGGTATACAAACATTTAATCAACAGGGATAAAAGAAATAAAAAACTGATACATGAGAAGTAATTGACAACCAAACAATAAGCAATAAGCATATTGACAATATATGTAAGTGAAAATATGCACTTATGAATATGCAAACAATAAGCAATAAGCAATAATCAAACAATAAGCAATAAGAATATTGACAAACATTTAATCTAAGCACTGATAATCAGGGATAGCCATCGATTGGGCAGAATGCATATACACAATTTGTCAATATGCACTTATGAAATATACACAATGAAATACTCCAAGTACTTGAACTGAAATATACACAATGAAATACACAATTCTGCTTGGCTCTTGAACTGAAATAAGAATGCATATACACAATTTGTAGAACATTGCTTGCTTGTAGCCAATGGAACCTGAACATTGCTTGCTTGTAGCCAATAGAACATTGCTTGCTTGTAGCCAATGGAACCTAAACATTGCTTGAACTGAATTAAGAGCTCGGGGAAGAAGAAATGGAACCTGAACTTCGACCTTATCGAGAGGAAGAAGACAGAGCTCGTGGACGGCGGCGCTTCGGGCTCGGGGACCGTGACGGCGGCGCTTGGGCTCGGGGACTCGGCGCTCGGGCTCGGGGATGGCGGGCGCTCGGGCTCGGTGAAGGGGATGGCGGCGCTCGGGCTCGGTCTCGGGGACGGCGTTGCTCGGGCGCTCGGGGATGGCGGCGCTCGGGCTCGGGGACGAGGACGGCGGGGCTCGAGCTTGGTGAAGGGGACGGCGGCGCTCGGGCTTGGTGAAGGGGACGTCGTTGCTCGGGCGCTCGGGGACGGCGGCGCTCGGGCTCGGGGACGGGGACAGTGGCGCTCGAGCTCGGGGACGGGGACGGCGGCGCTCGAGCTCGGGGACGGGGATGGCGGCGCTCGGGTTCGTGCTCGGGGACGGGGACACGGCGGTAGCCTGGCGGCGCAACTGTGTCAGCTCGGGCGGGAAGAGTTAGGGTTCCTGCCGACCAACGAGCCTTTTATATTGTAAAGAATCTCAGGCGGATATTTAGCAAAACCGCCTGTGATAGACAACATCAAAGGCGGTTGTTCATTCCGACCGCCTGTGATAAATTAACTTCACAGGCGGTCGACTTAAAAAACCGCCTGTGATGTTGTCTATCACAGGCGGTTTTGCTAAAAATCCGCCTATGATGTGTGTACACTATAAAAGGGCTAGCCCCCCACGGGTTCCAGAACCCTAACTCGCAGAACCCTAATTCACAGCACTGTAGCGGCGGCGGGTTTTTTTTGAGATCTACAGGGAGACGGTTTTGTTTTTGAGTTTATTGATTGATTTCAATAGTTTATGCATATATATGATCTCCATTTGTTTTCTTTCTCATTTTGATGCGATTTTTTGCCTCAATTTTGTAATATAGAACGGATTTGAAGAAAAGCTTTGGAATTCAAGATTTGGACTTATAATAGTTGATCTAGTTTAAATATTCTTTAAAAACACAATTGTCTCACCTCAAGGTATCTGTTGTTGCAATGTTTGTTTCATTTTCATAAATATCAATTCGTTTCATGTTTTATGGATGAATTCAATTAATTAATGATTTTATTGATGTTAATCAATATAAGGATAGGTAATGGACCGAGGTTGGATGTACAATGTGCCAAGACCACATCCGTCGTATATTCGAAATTTGAGAAGCTTTATTGAAGCGGCCAAAAAGCACGCGAATTTGCGAAAGAGCAAGGAGATATTATGTCCGTGCATCGACTGTGATAATAAGATAGCTTGGAGAGATACAAGAGTAATCCAATCACATCTACTAAAAAGAGGGTTTAAAAACAATTACACGATATGGTCAGAACATGGTGAGTTGGATCCGTGTGAAGTGCCTGTTAATGACGAGAGAGTTGTCGGAATTTTAGATCTTAAAGTTGATGGTAAAGTGGATGATGTGGATTCTAATCAAGATTTTGAAGAATTTGATTGCGAAGAGATGTTGCGCCATATGGAACCAGAAATGTTGAGTTCTGTGGGATCGCAGAAAGGGCTATCTAAAATGGAGGGGCTGGAAAGTGCTTCAAAAGAACCTTTATATGATGAATCAAAGGGTTGTGACAAAGAGTTTACTACACTGCGTATAGTTCTAGAACTTCTGAAGTTGAAGGCTAGCGCCGGATGGTCTGATACTAGCTTCACAGATCTTTTGAATTTTCTGTCCCAATTACTACCAAAACCCAACAAACTACCAACAAGCACTTATAAAGCGAAGAAGCTTATGTCTCCCATAGCTCTGGGTGTGTAAAAAATTCATGCATGTCCGAACCATTGTATTCTGTATCGTGGCGATTTTGAGAATGCATCAAGATGCCCAGTTTGCAATGTCAGTCGATACAAGAAGAGCTACAATCAAGACTGTGTAAAAAAATTCCCGAAGAAAAATAAAAACAAGAAATCCACTATTGGACCTGAAAGTGACGATGACACTTTTGATGACATGGATGGGAAAAAGAAGTCAAAGATCCCAGCTTTGGTGATGTGGTATCTTCCAGTAATTGATCGCTTAAAACGTTTGTTCTCAAATCCTAGGGAGGCTGAGCTTATGCGTTGGCATGCTGAAAATTGCAAGCAGAATAACAAACAGATTCGACACCCTGCTGATGCATCACAATGGAAAATTTTCGATCTTATGTATCCTGAGTTTGCCATAGAAACCAGAAATGTAAGATTTGCTTTGGGTACAGACGGAATGAATCCATTTGGTGAAAAAAGAAGTGTACATAGCACCTGGCCCGTGACTTTAACGATGTACAACCTTCCATCATGGCTGTGTCACAAAAGAAAGTACATTATGTTGACTATTCTTATTGAAGGTCCGAAATCAGCTGGTGTTGATATTGATGTGTTCCTAGAACCTCTTATGGAAGATATGACAAAGCTCTAGAATGAAGGAGTTAGAATATGGGATGAGTATTGCCATGAGTATTTCAACTTAAGAGCAATTATATTTGTTACCATCCATGATTCTCCCGGTGGCACCACACTATCAGGGCAAAAGACTAAAGGAAAGAATGGTTGTGTAGTGTGCGTCGATGGAACTGCTTCCATGTACCTTAAATCATCCAAGAAGTTGGTGTTCATGGGACACAGACGGTTCTTGATGAAGCAGCATAAGTACCGAAAGATGAAAGCGGAATTTAACAATCAACTAGAAAGTGAAGGTGCACCAAAGCCTTATAGTGGGAAACTTGTTTTTGAAATTGTAAAGAACATTCATGTTGTATTCGGTAAGGGAAAAAACAAAGGAGAAAAGAGAAAGAGAACTGACCCTTCAACTTACACAACTTTCAAGAAGCAATCAATTTTTTTCAAGTACCTCCCATACTGGAAGGATATGGAAATTTGCCACAGCATTGATTTGGTGCATGTAACAAAAAATGTTTTTGACAGCATCATTGGAACCTTGCTGGGCATGCCGAGTAAGACAAAAGACGGACTCATATCACGCAATGATCTAGTAGATCTTCAAATCAGACCGGAACTTCATCCAGTGGATAGTGGCAAAGGGAAGCCTTACCTCCCCCCAGCTAGCTACAACTTGTCAGTTGAGGAGAGAACAAAGATTTGCAAATGTTTGCGTGGGGTCAAAGTGCCCACAGGTTTCTCATCCAATATCAGCAGACTAGTCAGGATGAAGGACTTGTCTCTATTTGGCTACAACTCTCATGACTGCCATGTGATGATGACGGTGTTCCTCCCAATTGCGGTAAGAGCCCTCGAAACAGAGCATGTCAAAGTTGTCATCACACGCTTGTGTTACTTTTTCAATGCGATTTCACAAAAAGTAATAGCTTTAGAAGACTTGGACTATCTAAAGGCATACATCATCTAGACTATGTGCAAGCTTGAAATGTGTTTTCCTTCATCATTTTTTGATATGCAAGTACACCTAATCATACATCTCGTGGATCAGATAAAAATATTAGGGCCACTATATTTACATCATATGTTTCTGTTGGAGCGATACCTGGGAGTATTAAAAGGTTATGTGCCAAATCGTGCTCACCCAGAGGGTTCAATCATGGAGGGATACACTACAGAAGAAGTGATTGAGAGCTGTATAGATTACATCAGTGACGGAACAATGATAGGTGTGCATGTACCTAAACATGAGGGTAAACTATGTGGGAGAGGGAGAATGGGCAAGAAAACTTTTCGCGTTGAGGATTACAAGCTAGTACATTGTGCTCATGGTAGTGTACTACAACATCTCACGATAGCCGAGCCTTACTTAGAGGAACACCTGGATGAGCTTCGTAAAGAAAATCAGAACCGCACAGAGGACTGGATCATGAGGGAGCACAAACATCGTTTCAGCGAATGGTTAATGGACAAAAACATCCCATTCGGAGACTCTTTGGAAGAGAAAACAATGAAGAATTTGGCTTCTGGGCCATCGTGTTTTGTGACATCATGGCAAGCATATGACATCAATGGGTACACATTCTACACTAAATCAAAAGACATGAAAAGTGTTGCACAAAATAGCGGTGTTCGTATCGATGCTTTTGACCTACATGGACAGAAGACCACATATTTTGGATTCATAGAGGAAATATGGGAACTTGATTATGGCCCAAGCATGAAAATACCCTTATTTAAGTGCCAATGGGTACAACATCCCATGGGGGTGATAGTGGATAACTACGGACTCACACTGGTAGACTTAAAGAAAGTAGGATATAAAGATGACCCGTGGGTTCTCGTTGAATGTGTTGCACAAGTGTTCTATGTACTCGATCCAGCAGATGAGAAGATGCATGTAGTTATTTCTGGAAAGCAAAAAATTGTTGGAGTTGAGAATGTGGGAGACCAAGATGAGGAATACAATAAGTATGAAGAGATGTTCGTCTTTAACGGTCGAGAGAGAATCAAGCGTGTGGAAAAGAAAATTGATAAGAACTTAAAGCCATAGATGCGGAAAAATGGTAGTTCATGAAAAATTGTATGAATCAAATTGTATTTGTTATCATGTATGATCGACTATGAATTGTGGTTGCCAATTAATTTAAAATCTCTCTAGTTATCTATGTGTGCTATTATAATTCATTTAAATTGTATTTGCATATTATTGTTAAAAATTAAATATTAATTCATTTAAATTATATTTGCATATTTCTGTTAAAAATTAAAATTATTTTCATATTTAAATTGTATTTTCATATTTTTACAATCACAGGCGGTTTTTTCTTAGGGTCCGTTTGTGAAAAGAATAGAGCACCACAGGCGGTCCTAAACAAAAACCGCTTGTGATACTATTACATCACAGGCGTACTGAACCGCTTGGGACATCACAGGCGGTTTTCTAACCGAACCGCCTGTGATGTAAAAATCCTACTGCTTGTATAGAGCCCAAATTGTACTAATGACTGTTTCTTTTTCATTATCCAAATGTGTTGAATGCATGATCGCTTTGCGTAGACAACGAGCAGCCCGTGGTTCCTGAGTGTGTTGCCGAAGACTTCCCTGAGCAGCAACCTGGTGAAGGCACGTGTCGTCTGACCCATTATGTCCTACTTACTTTATAATTCACTATCCCGCATTACTTAATTGAAACCCAATTATTGACTAGTCTGTATTTACCTTGTCTTCGATTAGCTTTTGGGTTATTATTGTTAGCTTCACGCTATTGCTTTACTTTAATCAACAAACATGATAAGAATATTTATGATACGATGTTGTTATTATGATTGTGATGATGTTCTTGTGGCACTTTAGGGGACTCAAGTCGTTTCCTAAGTACCTCTCCGTAAGGACCTGTTCGTTGAGTGACCACCCGGGATAACACTACAACCATAAGGGTGGAATGGGACGCCCTTAGTTGATTAATTAGATAAACTTTGGGGTGTAGTTGGCTTTGCCAAAGGGCCGTCAATGGGGACAGGGGCATAGTGCTCGCTCTGCTAAGGGTGGGCACTGAGGTTCATTCGATTTGGTTTTCTTAGGCACCCACCTTAGAAAGGAGCACTATGTTTGTACGACTGGCAAAACCTAATGAGTAGCTATGCACCAGGAAGTCTTTGTAAAGGCTACATAGTGTATCTGTGGCCATTCACCTCGGTAGTGAAGATCGGGTCTATACAACCTAGGCTGGAAAGGGATCACGACTCGTGGGTAAAGTGTGTAACCTCTGCAGAGTGTTAGAAACTGGTATATCAGTCGTGCTCACGGTTAAGGGTAGCCTTGGGATCCTCATTGATTAGAATAAATTTGGGTACTCTTATGATGACGGTAACTAATGATGATTATAACTCTAGTTTCTGGTATTTCCTCTTAGAGGGAGTACTTTTGGGTAATAACTGTGTTTATTACTAAAACTTGGCTTACTACTAGTAATAAATACTTGACCAACTAAAAGCAACTACTTTAACCTTAAGTCCACATACAACTAGTCCACTTTAGCCAAACGAGACATTTGCTGAGTACGTTGATGTGTACTCACCCTTGCTTTAACCCCCCCCCCCTGTTGGGGGCCTTCGTCCTCCGAAGGTCCTCAAAAACATGATTTTACAATATTTTCCAAGTGGATTATATGAACAGGTATCTTCGGACTCAGAATTATGAACATGAAGTATGGTCAGGACGAAGCCTAAACCAGACGAAGGACGAGCTGATTATCAAGCTCCACGAAGGATGGTGCACAGCCGAAGCTGTGCGCAGGGAAGCTTCGTCGCGATAGCAGAGAGGAGAACCGACTTAAAGATGAAAAGACTATGTGGGCCTTGACAGATTTCCATAAGTCATTGACAAATGTAATGGACATAAATGTAATTTTACGTGGGCTGCGTCCCACGTCTATAAATAGATGAACAGTACTCCCGTACGGGGCACGCTGACTTGGCATTTACTTTTGCGTCACGCTTGTACTTTTTACCTTCTCTCAGGACCGAAGGTACATTTGTAATTTGAAATCATTTCTATTTTTCCATGTTAATAAAATAGAAATGATTCTATAATGATGCTTATATTATATTTCACGCTTTATATGAATCCTTCGTCATTACTTGTTATGTTTACGAAGGTATGTCTCTTATGACCTTCGTCCGAAACTCATTATTTCCCGAAGGGACATAATACTTCGGAGGACGAAGGACCTTAACACTTAACACTTTTTATGTTGCCTTGTTCTTAACTCTTAGCATTTGAGAACAAGTCCCCAACATTGGCGCCCACCTCCGGTGAACTCACTTCCACTTCGAGTTTTTTGAACACCTTCGGAAGCTATAGACCTTCGCTATGGCGCCGAAGAAAGCTTCAGCGACTAGGGCTGCAGCACTGCAACCGTTGGACCACAACCAGGAGACCGTCTCTCTTCGGGAGGTTCGAAGCCAGAAGACGAAGGCCGTCAGCCCGATGCTTCAGGAGGATGAGCTAGACCAAGAAATCAGGGATATGGAGATGCTACATCAACAGGTGCAGAGGAAGAAGGAGAAGATGGCCCGGCTAGCTGAGTTGCAAAGGCAGATAGACGAAGCCTCTGAGGAAGTTCGCCATCTTACTCACGATGAGCAGAACAGAAGGCCTCAGCAGAAAGACCTTCATCAGGAGGGCTTCGTCAACGAAGATGACTGGTATGACAATTTCCATCAGGGAAATTTTGTTTTCGATGATGCTTCTCCTCTGTCCGCTGAGCTGCAGGCTACACCTTGGCCTTCGACCTATAAGCCACCCCAACTTCCCATCTTCGACGGCCATTCAGACCCGAAGCAGTTCTTGATGAGCTACGAAGCAACAGTGTCTTCGTATGGTGGCAATGCTGCAGTCATGGCAAAGTCTTTTGTTATGGCTGTCAGGAGTGTTGCTCAGACCTGGTATTCCTCCCTTCGACCAGGAACGATCACCTCATGGCAGAAGCTGAAGGATATGTTGTTAACCAGCTTTCAAGGATTTTAGACGAAGCCGGTCACTGCTCAAGCCTTGTTCCAGTGCACTCAGGATCATGAAGAATACCTTCAGGCGTATGTCAGAAGGTTCTTGCGTTTGAGGGCACAGGAACCAACGGTGCCCAATGAAATTGTCATTGAAGCCATGATCAAGGGGCTTCGTCCTGGACCTGCAGCTCAATACTTTGCTAGGAAGCCTCCTCAGACTCTGGAGAAGCTGCTCCAAAAGATGGACGAATACATTCGTGCCGATAATGACTTTCGCCAAAGAAGGGAGGAGGCCTTCAGATTTTCTGAGATGACCAGGGGCTTCGGAGGAAGATTCTATCCGAGGCATGTCAGGTCCATTCACAACTCCACTCAGAATGATGATAAGGGGAGTCAGCAGAACAGACCGCAGTGCTCCTCACAGGCTTCGGGGCAACAGCAAACTTTCTTTCGGCCACCAGCTCCAAGAGGCAGAGGCGCCAGGGGCTTCGGCGGAAGATTTGGAGATCAACCAAGGAGGATATTTTGCTTATTCTGTGGTGAAAACAAGGGCCACACCACCAGGATGTGCCATGTCACCATCCAGAAACAAAAGGAGCTAGCAGAAGCTGCAGCGCAACAGGGCCAGCCGAAGCAGGTCATGCATACTGCTTCGTACCATCAGCCTTACATCCCGGAATACGTGGGCAACCACCCTGCAGTTTCCGTAGCTTCGGCGAGCCAACCTCAAGCTTCATGGCAACAGCCCCCGCTCCCACCTCCGCTGCAACAAGGCCAACAGCCAGAAGGGAGCCAATATGTTCCGCACCAAAGGGATCTCAGAGAGCAATCTGAAGCTCGCACAGTCAATAGTACTGTGCCAGAGTCGAAGCACATTTATTGACAAATATCCTACTTTGATAGCAGTCTTTTCCGTTTAAGTTCTATTTTCTATGTAATAAAGAACATTTCAGTTTTCATATAATAGTTTCGTGATTGGTTATGAGGAAAACCTATCTTCTCCACAGGCTTAAGTTGCTGAAGCTTAAAAATTTGCGGTAACAAGGAGGACCTTCGAATTATTAAAAATCCTTCGAAGCAACAAAAAGTCGTTCTAAGGAACGCAGAGTAAGTTGCCGAAATTACAAAAAGCCGTTCCAAAGGGAGCGCAGTGTAAGTTTTTTGCTCCAAAGACGTTCCTAAGAGAATGCAGAGCATACAGCGAAAAGTCAACGCTGATACCGCCTAAGTAAAAGGCGAAGAAGCTCCAAAGACGTTCCTAAGGGAATGCAGAGCTTATACCGCCTAAGTAAAAGGCGAAGAAGCTCCAAAGACGTTCCTAAGGGAATGCAGAGCTTACAAATATATTGTGTGTATCTTCGGAACAAATGTCATTTGCATAACATAACATCATCACATCATTTTGCATAGCATACGCATCATACATCATGTTGCATTTGGCAAAAGAAGGGGACACAGTATCAACCTTCGAAAGGACGCTTTGAGAAAGTGAAAATTGTGTAAAGTCACAAGGGAATACAATGATAATCTTCGGAATACAGCTTCGGAGAATGTTTTTACGAAGCATGAATGAACTTCATCAGAGCAATATCGAAATTGTATAGCTTCGGAGAATGTTTTCACGAAGCGTGGACGTGATTCATCAGAATAGTTTTAACGGAGAGTGTCTTCTTCACGAAGCATGAAAAGAAGGGAAGGTGTTTTTTCGCCGAAGGCTCAAAAATGGTATGTAGAATTTCATGCATCGTAAAGAATTGAATAATGAAAAGAGACTTGTATATTACATTCAAATGTACAAAATATTACATAGATCACACTTCAAATGTTTTTTCTGATAGCACCTAGTCTTCTCTTAATACTACTTCTGCGGCCTCATTTAGAAGTTGTTCAACAACTTTATCCATGATAGCTTCGGCCATTTGTTTAATTTCGTCATCACCTTTTGTGTGAGGGTCACCAAACGATCCAGCAGGTTCTGAGGGAACAGAATATTTTTGCATTAATATTACAAACCGCGGGCAAAGTTTGAAATAAAAATTACAATACAATAAGAGCGACTAATTAGTACCTATTTGCCCTTCGGCAAGTTCTGTTACTTTCCTAGCATCATGGATGCCTTTTTCACTCCTTTGAATAATATCTTGCGCCATTTCTCGGCCGCCGTTGTTCCAGACATCAGTAAAGAATTTGCCACCAACCATGCTTGCTTCGGCCGAGGGGTCTTTGATGTCTTCGGAGGATAAGGCAGCTTCGGACTGAGCTAAAGATTTTACATGTTCACAACCTTTCTTCTCCAAGACACTAGCAATTCCTCTGGCGCCCGAAAAAGCGCAGATGTCACCGCGGCTACTCAGGATTTCCTCGAAGGCCTCTGCTTCGTGGCTGATCCATTCTATTGGGCCTTCGGGATTGCCTCTTGAAAAATTCTCTTCACTGGAAAATGCGCCCACGCTAGCGAAGCTGGTTTTAATTTTCTTTACGCATTCCATGGATTTTTCGTAGCATTTTTTCTTCGAAGACCGAAGCTCTTCCACTGTTGCTTCCAAATGATCAGCCCATTGGTCGCTGCATTCGCGTCTTGTTTCTTCAAGTATGCGTTCTTCTTTCGCCCGGGCCAATTGCTTCTGAAGGTCCTTAATTTCGCGTTTGTGAGCTTCGGCTTGAACCTTTGCAGCAGCTTCGTCCTTTTTTATCTTGTCTACTAATGTAACCAGAATTTTATCTTTCTCTAGAGCTTCGTTTCTCAATTTAATAACTTCGGAGCGTAAATTGTTGAACGCAATTTCATAGCTTTCATCTTCGGCGCTCTTTTGAGCTCTTAATGCGTTGCTTAGGATCAAGCCCTATACGAAAAAGAATCCATATAAGAATAAAAGAGTGAATTACGTATTAAAAAGTTTTTTCAAGCGACTAATTCCCATACCTTTAGGCTATTGTACGCAAGACTGTCCGCGAGATCATCCTTTGTCATAGCACATAATCCAGCTTCGAGCTTCGGGAACCCCATACTCCTAGCCATCTCTCGGCAGACAGATAGTTCTTTGTTATCAGGCAGGCAGTATAGGAAGTCATCTTCATTTGTCCCATTGAATACTACTGCCCCCTTCGGATATTTTAGCTCTCTGGCATAGTGGTTGGCTTCATAAGTCTCTTCTTTAGATAATTTCTTCCCCGAAGCATGTCGTATGATGTAATCGCATGTGCTGGCAAGAGCTTCGGGGACGGCAGTGTCAATTTCCTCAACCAAAAATGGTTCTGATGTTTTTATTTTTTCGGTTTCCAAAGATTGTTCCTTGGTGGGCTCTGAAGGCCCAGCTTCAGCTTCAGCTTCAGCTTGCTGCTTCGAAGCTTCAGTAGACGCTTCAGCAAGAACAACAGTCTTCTTTGGAGTTGTGCTTGAAGACTTAATTGTCTCCAAGACATCTAGTACGTTCACCATTCTTTTCCTTTTTGGGGTCACCAATGGGCCCTTTTGGATTTTTCTTGTTTCGATATTTGCTGAAGGACTTGAGATTTCCAATATTTTTTGTCCTTCAATTCTCGGTTTTTCTGCCTTCTCTGCTGAAGGCACTTCAGATTTCTCTTCTATCTTCGGCATTGGAGCTGGTTCTGTAGCTTCAGAGGCCAAAGAGACTTCACCAATAAATTCTGGCACTGTAGCCGGCTCAATAAAACGCGCTCGGTGGGTGAGCACCTTCATCTTTTTCCTTTGCGGCGCTGGCTCACTAGTGGCACTTGTGGTAGCTTCTGTTGCAGGAGAAGTATTCTTTCTTTTGCGACCCAGTACCGGATAGTGATAATCAGGGTAGACAAACCCGACTGCGTCAAATACCCGGTTGAGTCTTTTCTTCTTTCGGCCTCCGAAGGCTGCTGATAACGCAGTGTTTTCGGCCTTCGAATATGCCCCAAGCAGTTCGTCACTTAATGTTTCAATGTTTTTCAACCAGTCGTCATCGGGTTCAACAAATTTATCCCCGTATTTGAATGTGTATTTCAATCTGACCAGTCCGCCTTCGTCGGACTCTTTGATGGTCTCCTTCGGCATCTCCCACTTTCCTGCAAGTGGCCACACCCTGAAGGCAATATGTTCTTGAATCAAGTCCCTTGTCCCAATAAAAGAACAGACTATGCCGAAGGCTCTTTGGCATTCCTCGGCTGCTTCATCCATTTCAACCTTCGGCCTTCGAAGTCCGAAGCGTTGCCAGATGGGGCGCATAATGATACTCTTAACATTTTCTTGCGCTGTTAAGTCATTCTTTACATAGAACCATTCAGTCATCCAGGCTCCGGGCCACCTCTTCCGAAAAGTTGGCACAGGGCGGCTTGACCCGGAGCGGGCACCGAAGCTGTAGCACCCAAAGTTGTTGTGATATTGTTCCTTCCCCCAGGGCTTCGTCTCATATAACAACTCATGAATGTTGCAAAAGCTTTTAGCATTTGGTTCTAAACCTTGGCTTCTCGCAGCCCAGGCAAACATCCCCATTCTTATGATAGCTTCGGGAGTAAGTTGATGAAGGTAGACTTGAAATGTCTTCAGGACTTCAATGACAAAGTTGCTTAGGGGGAATCGAAGCCCTGCCTTGAGAAAACTTCGGAAGATCACGACTTCATCTTCTTCGGGGGTGGGAGAAGTCTTTTCTCCAGCATCAACCCTCACGATAGATATATCACGAAAATATCTCCCTCTCATATTATCAATATGACTCTGCTTGATAGTGGTTTTCCCGAAAACCGTGTGACTTGGTCGCCATGGTCGATCTTCGGACTCTTCCCCACCACTTTCTACATCAAAACTGTCGCTGTCATCAGTATCTTCGGACAAACCTTCAAGAATTTCCTTGGTGATTTTCTCTGTATTAGTCTCCGCCATCGCTATAAGGAACCCCAAGTTCTTCTCTTCGTCAAGACTCTGCTTCATCTCAGCAGGGATCTTCTTACCTTCAGACATCTTCGGAAGCGCTAAGAAACTGTTTTCAAGGCCGAAGCTTTAAAATCAAAAAGATCAGCAAATCTTAGTGTGCAAGAGCTAAAAATGTAGTGGGCCGAAGCAGATGGCAAGTGTGCGTACCAAATAAGTTTGCGGTATGATCTTATTTATACGCCCAGGGCGTTGAAAATTGAAAGACCCCGCTTGTCAGTGAATGTTGCTATTCTAGCAAAGGGAAGGTGTTTTTTCGGACCTTCGGCTCAAGGCCTTCGTCCATATCGCAATCTGAATTTATCATTAACAAATTAATATTGCGAGGGGCTACTGTTGGGGGCCTTCGTCCTCCGAAGGTCCTCAAAAACATGATTTGACAATATTTTCCAAGTGGATTATATGAACAGGTATCTTCGGACTCAGAATTATGAACATGAAGTATGGTCAGGACGAAGCCTAAACCAGACGAAGGACGAGCTGATTATCAAGCTCCACGAAGGATGGTGCACAGCCGAAGCTGTGCGCAGGGAAGCTTCGTCGCGATAGCAGAGAGGAGAACCGACTTAAAGATGAAAAGACTATGTGGGCCTTGACAGATTTCCATAAGTCATTGACAAATGTAATGGACATAAATGTAATTTTACGTGGGCTGCGTCCCACGTCTATAAATAGATGAACAGTACTCCCGTACGGGGCACGCTGACTTGGCATTTACTTTTGCGTCACGCTTGTACTTTTTACCTTCTCTCAGGACCGAAGGTACATTTGTAATTTGAAATCATTTCTATTTTTCCATGTTAATAAAATAGAAATGATTCTATAATGATGCTTATATTATATTTCACGCTTTATATGAATCCTTCGTCATTACTTGTTATGTTTACGAAGGTATGTCTCTTATGACCTTCGTCCGAAACTCATTATTTCCCGAAGGGACATAATACTTCGGAGGACGAAGGACCTTAACACTTAACACTTTTTATGTTGCCCTGTTCTTAACTCTTAGCATTTGAGAACAAGTCCCCAACATCCCAACTCCAAGTTGTCCCCATTACAATCAGTGCACAGGAGGAGATGAAGGCAACATGGAGGACTTTGAAGAGCTTCAGGACTATGATGAGTTCTAGTCGTGTTAGTAGAAAACCCCTAGTCAACTTTCTGTGAAGGCCTTATCTCTACGTTTCGTATTCCACATTTTGATTACATTTATGACTATGTTCAGTTAATGACTTTGTGGATGTCTTGGACATCTTGATGTAATAAATTACTATTTTCACTATTTATTTTGAGCAATGTGTGATGGTGTCCAACTATGTAATTGTTGTGTTCGTGAGTTTCTAATCCTGGTACGTACATGGTTCGCATTCGGTTTGCCTTCTAAAACAGGGTGTGACAGCGCCGTCTTTAGCCGCTATAGCGCCTCAGAATCCTATTTTGGGAATCTAATAAAATTCTCCAAAGGTTTTAAATTAGAGTATCTTTTAATAAGAACTTTCTTACCTTTAAACCCACATCTCCTAAAATAAATATGGTTTCTAATGAAAGACTAAAAACATATTAATCTTTATATGGATTTCCTTATCCATTGACAAATTATAGCAATATTCTTCAAGAGGTTCAAGTTAAAATACCTCTTAATAAATACTAAAACATTAGAAAAATATTTGAATAAATAAATAAATTTGCATCCCATGCTAGGATTTATTTTGTATATTTGTACTTTAGTTTGAATTTTGAATTTTGTTTGAATCTAGTGGGAATAGAAAATCTGAAAAAAATAAAATAAAAATTAAGAAATAGAAAAAAAACTTACCTGCGCTCCTAGGCCGAAATTCCCCCTTCCCGGCCCAGCTCCTCTTCTCCTGGCCCATATGTACCCACCCGCGGGAACTGGTGGGAGCACCGACGCGGGGGGTCCCCCTGTCAGCCACCCTCTGCTGCAATCGTCGATCGTGACCCGTTGACGTGTGGGCCTCATCAGTCAGCGGTGTCATCCCCTTCACAGGTCCAACCTCAACTGCGCACACAACTTTGGTGGGCGCTCCGCGGTGGGGTTTGTTGGGGGTGCTTGGGGGATAAAAGTCACCCTACTGCCGCCTTGCCCTTCTCCCCTCCATTGCGCGCCTGTAACCCTTGCCAATGGTATATGTTGTACGCCAGGGCTCACTGTCGGGAGGGAGGGGGGATCACCGATTCACCGGGCCGCTGGTGTGTCGCGCCCACGCCGCCATTGGGACCTAGGTGGGAATGCCGGGAGCCTCACCTCGTTCGCGGGTGTGTGCGCGTGGACCCACCGAGCGCAACCGGTGGACGGCTCGCGTCGAATTGCTCGCTGGAGCAATGGTATAACCGTGCGGGTGCTCACGTACGTGGGCAGGGAAACTCGTCGCTTCTTCCACCGGTACTATACCGTGCTCGGATCCGCCAGGTTCTAGGCTACGTGTATCACCGTGCGGATTGGGTTTTTGATCACTAGCGCGGAATCGGGGCAACTCCGGCCATGGTTCCATCGTCCTAGGTTGGGTGGGGTGAGAGATGATAACAGGGGGAAATCCTGGCCATTGATTTGAGTTTGGGCGACTACGATTAAAACACAGGCGTACCGGTTCGGCTCAGCTCATTGCGGCCGTTGATCTTGAATCCATCAGCCGTGGTATTAGGGTGTCGTTGGTTATGAAGCCTTTTATTTGGGAGCCTTTTATTTGGGTCCCTGGTTTTTATTTGGGTCCCTGGTTTTTAAAGATTTGACCCGGAACTTTTAGGAATTGGTGCTGTGGTATTAGGGTGTCGTTGGTTTAAAAGAAACAAAAATCTGAAATTGATTCTATTATAAAGATAAAGCTTTGAAACTTCGAAAATTCATAAGTTTCACATTTTGCCTCTGATTTGACCCGATCAAATTGCGTTAGCTTCATAATAATGTTGCCTACATCTCCGTAATATTACTTTATCAAATAAAATGGTTTCAAAAATAAATATCCATTTAACCTATGCTCAATGAATTAAACATTCTAAACAAAGTTAATATATACATAATAATAATGTGACTAAAATATAACCTCTAGTCGAATTATGAACTAGATTAAAGATAAATTAATTATTTATTTGTCATAACTTATATGACTTATATTAATCAATAAAGAATAAACGATTTTTTGTTTAACCACCTAAAACTTGAGAATATTGTATCTTTTTAACCGTAACTCCGATTTTAGTGGTTCTCGAACCCACGATCTCGTAGCGACGCGTAGATCATTATTATGCAGTTTATTCTTATGTTTGGTGTGATGTTAATTTTTCCTATACCATATTTGTTTGTATTGCTATGACTGGCAGTGAGGTTACTAGAATCTGAAGATCATCCTGGTACCTGGAATCTCGAGTCTCAGACAAGTTGTGCCCTTGATCACTTTTCTTTACCCAATAATGTTCCTGTTAATCAATGTGACATGCTCAGGTTAATCTAATGGCACCTAATAGGTTTCCCTAGACTTGTTTATCTCACACCTTGTTTACCACTGAACTTTTGGGTAGTTATGCTATTGCTCTATTTGATTTTGGGATTAATATTACATTATGATTATGTTCCAATTATACTATTGTTTTAATTATTGTTTATGACAAGACCTTTGTGTTAATAAGAACATGAAGCTTAACTTGAGAAACACATGCTACCACAAGTGTGGAATGGGATGCCCTTGGCTGACTAATTAGGAAAGCTAGTGGAGGACTACCTTACCCGAAAGGGACAAGGGCAGTAGGGGAGTTGTGTATAGGGAGGTTCTCAGGTCGATCATGCTACGATGGCTTTTCGGACGAGGGATTCCTATATTTCCTTCGTAGAAACTGTAGCGGGTTTTCTAAAGCTAGTGGAACTTTGTAAAGGCCTCGTAGTGGATCCCTAGACATTTACCTCGGAAGTGTCTAAGGGTCTAGCTAACCCTGGCTATACGGGATACACGACTTGTGGGTAAAGGGCGCAACCTCTGCAGAGTGTAAAACAGGTATATCAGCAGTGCTCATGATCATGAGCAGCTCAGGACTCTCGCATGATTAATTTATGAAACTAAACTTAATTTGCCATATGCATTGCATTGTGGGTGTTGTTATTAATTTTGATCTCCTACTTATTTGGATTGATATCTACTTATACTTAGTAACTACTAATAAAATTTTGACCAACTCTAAAAGCAATGCTCAGCTGTAACCATCTCCTTTGGTAAGCCTTACACTTCACATGAGCTCTCACCTTTGGTGTGTTCATGCACATTATTCCCCACAACTTGTTGAGCGATGAACGTATATGAGCTCACCCTTGCTATACTCACACCCCCAGGTCAAGAACAAGTACCACAGAAGGAGGCGCATGAAGGTGTTGTGACGAGTTCGTGAGTGGTCTAGGCCGTCGTCTCCCAGTCAACTATGGTTGTTGGATCATTTTCTTCGTATGATGTAATTATTTAATTATTTTGTACAGAAGTCCCTTATATATCAATGATATGACATTCGTTTATGTACCGTGACTCATCATATGTGTGAGACTTGGTCCTAGCACACTTGATGATTATCTCGCGCCTAGGTTTTGGTGCCCCTAGAGCCCTGGTGTGACAGCCGCGGACGCCGCTGGTAGAGGTCGCGCTCGCCTAGAACCACGTCTCTCATCAGCGCACCCAGGTGGCGCTCAGGCGCTCTCCTCACCAGCTTCTCCTTGGAGGGGGCCGACACCTCCTCCCCCTCGGCTGCGAGTTCCTCCGGTGACCGGTGCTCAGCTTGGCCTCACCAAGCCGCTAGCCCTCTCCCTAGCTTGGAGATCGCCCGCCTATTCACCATGACCGGTGCCCAGCACTCCCCTGGCGGCGCTCGACTAGGCCTCTCGCTGCTCGTGTGCAGAGAGCAGTGCTCTCCCCCAGCTAGCCCCCTCCTCCCTACCGTGCCCAAGATCCAGGCCACCATGGACCTCAGCGCCCAGCCTTCTGCAGGAGCAGGCGCCCTCCCCTCTCCTGCTCGTCCATGGCCAGATCTCGCCCCCTTCTCTGGTCTAGGACGTCGGCTGCATTTCTGCTCGACACCCAGTCTCCTCCCTCCATGACCGGTGCCCCATGGGTGTGCCTCCCCCTGCCTCTCTAGCCATGGCACGACGGCTCCCTCCCTACTCGCTGAACGCCTTCATGTGGGCTGGCGACGGCAAGGCGACACGCCTTGTCCTCACTGCACATTGTTCATCGCGATGCACATCAAGTGTCCGATGAAATGCTTGGGTGAAGCTCTATGTCATGGACAGCAGCATCATTGATTCCCGTATCCCCGGACGCATCACCATCTCTATGTTTGGACAGCTCCGTGACATCGTTCACCCTAATGAGACAATGAAGATCCTTGTTCTATTCTGCCTCAGCGTTGTTTCCCCACTTTTAATTGTGTGTATGTGTGTATTTTGTAGAGATAAGGAACCCATGTTTTGCATCGAGAAAATAGCCAGCCGCACAACGCCCGTCGAGTGTTCAGAGCTATGCGCAAATCGGAATCATCATCACTCTTGCAAACATTGATTGGGTTGTTTATGGTGAGCCAATGTAGGTCCCTCTCGTTTGGCTTGATTAATGGATTAAATAAAATGTGGTTGGAATGTTTTGGTAGATGTATGTGTGAGATGTGAATGAACGAGTATATTTTGATATATGGTGTATTGGTAATGCGAGGGATAGGAATAAAATTCAATCGGCTAGTTGACGAGTTCGGTTAGAGATGTGTTGTTTCTATAGTAAAGTAATGCCTTATCTTGATCGTCACCATGTAGTGTGTCATACGGTCAAGCTGAGATTAAGATGAAAATTATGTACAATGTGAGTGATTCTATGATTATATAGGCATTGTTTGATTGTGACAAAAATTATGGTCCGAAGAAAAAGGTTGGTATTTAACGGTCAGTCAACATGGTTGGTGTTGGGGACTTGTTCTCAAATGCTATGAGTTAAGAACAAGGCAACACAGAGATATTAAATGTTATTGCCCTTCGTCCTTCAAAACATTATTTCCCTTAGGATATAATGATCTTCAGACGAAGGTCATGAAGGACATACCTTCATTATCGCAGCATATGTTAATAAAAGGGGAAACATATGAAATTATAAGAGATAACATGAACAATTATATGACATTATCAATTCATTCCCACTTTATTATTATGGAAAAATAGAAATGATATGGAATTACAAAAGTACCTTCGGCTTAACAGAAGATAAAAGTACAAGAGTGACGCACGAGCAAATACAGGTCAGCGTGAACAGTACGGGGGTACTGTTCACCTATTTATAGGCACAGGACATAGCTTGTGAGAAATTACAGTCATGCCCTTTACATTTACTATTGGCTTATGAAAAATCTACAAGAACTGGATAGCCTTTTCCCCTTTAAGTCGGTTCCTTTTCCCGCGATTGAGCCGAAGCTCCCTTGTGCATAGCTTCGAAGCAACGGCAACCTTCATCACGATCATACCCTTCTCATCGTATATGTCTTTAATCCTGAATTCGAAGGTACCTGTCTATAAACCATGCTTGGAAGACATTGTTAAATTACGTTTTTGAGGACCTTCGGAGGACGAAGGCCCCCAACAGTAGCCCCTCACAGTATTAATTTGTTTAAGATAACGAATTCAGACTGCGACATGGATGAAGGCCTTAAGCCGAAGGCCCAAAAAAACACCTTCCCTTTGCTAGAATAGCAACATTCAATGACAGACGGGACCTTCCAATTCGGGGTGTGCCGAGCGTATAAATAAGAACTTGCACCAACCACATTTGATACGCTGCTTGTGCCATTTGCTTTGTTTTCTCAATTTTATAGCTCTTGCTCACCAATGCTTGCTAGTTTCTCAAGCTTTCTAAGCTTCGGTTTGAAGGACACGTTTTCGTCATTTTCAAAGGAAAGATGCCTCAAGACAAGAAGGTTGTTACTGAGACGAAGCTGACCGAAGAGGAGAAGCTCTTTGAATAGAAGAATGTTGTGAGTCCTTATATAGCTGGGTTTTTAGAATCAATGGCAAAATCAAATACAGAGAAGATTACAAAAGAGATATTGGAGGGCCTGTCTGAAGATACTGGTGACACTGACAACTATGATGCAGAAAGTGGGGGTGAAGATTCCGAAGATCGACCGTGGAGGCCAAGCCATACAATTTTCGGGAAGTCGACCATCAAGCAAAGTCACCTTGAGAGCATGAGGGGGAGGTACTTTCGAGATATATCTATTGTGAGGGTTGATGAAGATAATAACACTCCTGCTCCTGAGGAGAATGAAGTTGTGATCTTCCGAATCTTCTTTAAAGCTGGGCTTCGATTCCCACTGAGCAGGTTTGTAGTTGAAGTGTTCAAAACCTTCCAAATTTTCGTTCATCAACTGACCCCCGAAGCCATATTGAGGATGGGAGTCTTCGTCTGGGCAGCAAGGAGCCAAGGTATAGACCCAAGCGCAAAATGCTTCTGCAACATGCACGAACTTATGTATGAAACGAAGGCCACGGGAAAAGAACAGTATCACAACAACTTTGGCTGCTACAGATTTGTCGCCTGGCCCAACTCAAGCCATCCGGTGCCGACATTTCAGAAAAGATGGCCGGGAAATTGGATGGAGGAATGGTTTTATGTGAAGAACGACTTGGTAGCGAGGGAGGATGTTAAAGAGATTATTATGCGTCCCATATGGTCCCGCTTCGGCCTTTGAAAACCGAAGGTTGAAATCGATGAAGCCGCCGAAGCATGCCAGAAGGCCTTTGATACTGTATGCTTCTTCATTGGTACAAGAGATCTAATCCAAGAGCGTATAGCCTTCAGAGTATGGCCGCTTGTAGAGAACTGGGACATGCCGAAGGAAACTGTTGCCGAGTCTAGCGAAGGTGAGCTGGTCCGGCTGAAGTACACCTTCAGATATGGGGATAAGTTCGACGAACCAAATGATGACTGGTTAAAATGCATCGAAGTGACAAGTGATGAACTGCTTGGATCATATTCCAAGGCAGAAGATAATGCATTGTCCACAGCCTTCGGAGGTCAAGGAAAAAACAGATTGAACAGAGTTTTTGACGCTATTGGCTTCGTCTATCGTGACTATCGTTACCCGCTGCGGGGGCAAGGGAAGAAAATGAAAACTGTTGTTGCGGCCGCCTCGGCCGAACTTGTGCCGAAGGCTACAAGAAAAAAAGATGAAGGTCCTTACCCACCGGCCACGCTATATTGAACCGGCCGTGGTGCCTGAATTTGGCGGGGAGACTTCTTCAGCTGCTGAACTAAAAGAGCCCATTCCTCCTATGCAGAAGACTGAAGAACTAGCCATAATGCCGAAGGTACCCTCAGCTGAGCTAGCTGAGTCAAAGACTGATAAAGATAAGGCCGAAGAGCCAGAAATTGAAGGATCAAAAATGTTAGAAATTTTAAGCCCTTCGGGAGAAGCAACAGTGCCAAAGGCACAAAAAAGTTTGGCGGCAACTCCCAAGAGAAGAAGGATGGCTAATGTGCTAGATGTGCTAGAAACAGTAAAGATTTTGAACTTGACTCCTTCAAAGAAAGTTGCCGAAGCCTCGAAGGTGCAAACTGAAGTTGAAACAGAGCAGGCCGAGATTGAAACTGCAGTAATTCAAGCTGGTGCCAAAGCTGGGCCTTCAGAGCCCGCTGAGATAAATCCTGCGAAAATTGAAGAGAAAGCAATAGAAGAAAAAACCAGAGAGAAAATTTCGGCTAAAAGGGGTTGCCACTCCTGCTCCTGAAGCTTTAAAAGAGAGCATTGATTACATTATCCGTCACGCTTCGGGAAAGGTACTTTCTAAGGAAGAAGAACGAGAAGCTCAACATTATGCCCAAAAACTGAAATACCCAAAGGGGCATTAGTGTTTAATGGTAGCGGGGAGGAAGATTTTTTGTACTGTCTCCCGGATAACAAAGAGATATCCGTCAGCCAGGAGATAGGAAGAAGCTTTTCGGATTCCCGAAGCTAGAAGATGGCCTCTCAGTACTGTCAAAGGATGAGTTGGCTGACAGTTTAGCATATAATAGCATAAAGGTATGAAAATCAATTTTGTATTTGAAAACGAATTACTTCATTTGTTTGTACTTAATGATGTACTCCTCTTGCAGGGTTTGATCCTTAGCAATGCCCTCAGGGCACAGAAAAACATTGAAGATGAAGGGTGTACAATGGCTCTGAACAACCTTCGTTCAGTGGTGATTGAACTAAGGAACGAAGGCCTTGAAAAGGATAAAATATTAATTTCGTTGGTAAACAAAATAAAAGAAGATGAAACTAGCTCCAAAGCTCAGGCTGAGGCCCAAAACAGTGAAATTGAAGACCTTCAGAAACAATTAGCTGAGGCCAAAGAAAAATGTGTTGTTGCTGAAGCTAATCGAGACGCTAGCGAATATTGGAAAAATTATTTAGAAAAGACAGTTGCAGAGCTTCGCGCATCCAAGCAAAGATGTTTTGAAAAATCTGTGGGGTGCATGAAAAAGATGAAGACTAGCTTCGCTAACGTGGGCGCCTATTCGAACGAAGACAATTTCATACGAGGCGACCCTGAGGGTGTTATCGAGTGGATCAGCGGAGAAGCCGAAGATTTTGAGGAAATTTTAAGCGATCGCGGGGATGTTTGTGCGTTCTCTGGTGCGAGAGGAGTTTCAGCTATCTTGGAGAAGGCGGGTTGCAATCATGTTAAAACACTAGCTCAGACCGAAGCTGTCTTCTCCGTGGATGACACAAGGGATCCCTCGGCCGAAGCAAGCTTATTGGGTGGCAAATTTTTTACTGATATTTGGGAAAATTGCGGCCGAGAAATGGCTCATGAAATAATGAAGAAGAACAAAAAAGATATTCACGACTCTCGAGAAGCAGTGAAAAAAGCTGAAAAAGCTGCAGAACTCGAGAGACGGATAGGTATCGTTTAATGGCTTTTAGCTTCGTTGTTTGTTTTCGTGGCCTCAAACTAATTGATATTTTCTACCGCAGCTGAATTACCTCCTCCACCGGAGCCGTTCGACCCACTGGCCAACCCAGAAACAAAGAAAGCAATAGAGATTATCAATATGGCCGAAGCTATTGTTGACGAAGTTGTTAACAAATTGCTTAATGAAGCTGCAGAGAAAGTTCTGAAGGAAGAATAAAAAAACATTTTTAGGTTATGAATGTAACATTTGCTGAACTAAGTCTGTAATATTTAATGTGTATAATTTTGAATCTAATATGCAAGTTGTTTTTTAATTCAGTTCTTTGCGATACATGAAACTTTATGTACATACTGTTTTTGAGCCTTCGACGAAAAAACACCTTCCCTTTTTTTCATGCTTCGTAAAGAAGAATGTTTATGCTTTGTGAGAATATCCATACTTCGTAAAGAACATCCAAGATTCGTAAAAACATCATTGCTTTGTAAACAATAGATCTCTTCTTCCATACCAGAGCTGATGAAGATGTACTTCTCAGCTTATTTTGTGCCTTGGCACCTTTTCATTTTTGTAAAGCATTCTCCGAAGATCGTGTCATTGGTGTGATATGATGTATGATGTGATGCTATGCGAGATGATGTGATGATATGATGCAAAGAATGATGCTAATGCCGAAGACACACACCCACACTGAAACACAATCTCTGCGTCCCCTTAGGAACGATCAAAAATCTCTTTGCCGTTTATTTTTCGGCTTCACCGCTTATTTTTCGGTGTAAGTTCTGCATCCCCTTAGGAACGTCTTTTGAACTTCTTCACCTTCTATTTTGGCGGTATTCGCATTGACTTTTCGTGCTTCGCCTTATATTTCGGCGGTATTTGGCTCTGCATTCCCTTTGGAACGACTTTTGAGCAGAAAACTTACACTGCACTCACTTAAGAACAACTTTTTGTAGCTTCGGCAAACTTACGTTGCGCTCCTTAGGAGCGACTTTTTGTAGCTTTGGTGAAACTTGTAATGCGATTTTTAGCTCTGCATTCCCTTGGGAACGTCTTTTGAGCTTTAGCAATTTTTGAGCTTCGTGAGTCTGTGGAGAAGATATATTTCATTCTGACAGGAACAAAGCTATTACAAGAAATTAAAACTAGGTTTACATTGACTGTTCCTTATTAAAAACAAAATGATAATGAACGTAAAAATATTTCAGAGGTAGGATATCTCTCAATAGATGTGTTTTGATTCTGGCACGGTACTGTTGACTGTGCGAGCTTCGGATTCCTCCCTGAATTCCCGTTGCTGTTGAGAATGCTGACGCCCTTCTGGCTGCTATCTTCGGAAATAGGTCGGTTGTAGTGGTGGCGGAGGCGGGAGTTGTGACCAGGAGGCCTGTGAATGGCTAGCCGAAGTGATAGAAGCTACAGAACGATTGTTCACATACTCTGGTATGTAAGGAGAGTGACACGAAGCAGTATGTAAGACCTGCTTCGGCTGGTTCTGTCGGGCTTCGGCTTCTGCTATTTCCTTTTGTTTCTGAATGGTGACATGGCACATTCTTGTAGTATGGCCCTTGTCCTCACCACAGAATAAGCAATAAATCTTTCTAGGCTGATCCCCAAACCTTCCTCCGAAGCCCCTGGCGCCTCTGCCTCTTGGATGTGGTGGCCTGAAGGAGCTTTGCTGCTGCCCCAAAGATGGTGAGGTATATTGTGACCTCTGAGACTGACTTCCTTTGTCATCACTTTGAGTGGAGTTGTGGATTGACCTGACATGCCTCGGATGGATTCTTCCTCCGAAGCCCCTGGTCATTTTAGAGAATCTGTAAGCTTCCTCCCTTCTTTGGCGGAAGTCGTTATCAGCTCAGATGTACTCATCCATCTTCTGAAGCAGCTTCTCTAGAGTTTGCGGGGGCTTCCTTGCGAAGTACTGAGACATAGGTCCTGGCCGAAGGCCCTTAATCATGGCCTCAATGACAATCTCATTGGGCACTGTAGGCGCTTGTGCCCTTAGTCGCAAGAACCTTCGTACATAGGCCTGAAGGTATTCTTCATGGTCTTGTGTACATTAGAACAGAGCCTGAGCTGTGACCGGCTTCCTTTGAAAGCCTTGGAAGCTGGTAACCAACATGTCCTTAAGCTTCTGCCATGACGTGATTGTGGCGGAACCGTCCGAATTATTCCAACTTAAGTGCAAAAGTCCCACCTTGGAGGCTAGACCACACTTAAATAGGAATAACACGCCAGTCCCTCGGATCTAGTCCGACGAGGCCACTAACAGGATCAAGTACCACAAACTCACTCGATGGTGAGGCACAGAGCAAATACAATAAAACATAAAACCAACATTAAGGAGTATTAAATTTATTACAACATCATCGGAGTTTTTGCAAAAGTAGTGATCAGTGTTCGGAATGCAGCCGAATAAAACTAACGATAAATAAATGAAGGGATGGGGAAGCCTGTCCCATCACTCCTCATGCTCCTCCTCAGCCGAGGTAGGGTCCCACTTGACTGTCCAACCTGGTGGCAAGATGGATGGCCAAGTCACTCCAGCAACCATGTCCTCCAGAGAACGTGTAAAATTATGCCACAAGCAAGGCTGAGTATACTAATACTCAGCTAGACTTACCCGGTGTGAGGAGTCTACTCCTCTACCTCTAGACATGCAGCTATCTGGCTGAGGGGTTTGCTTGCCAAAAGCACTAGCTGAGTCTAAAAATCAAGTTTTAGCTTTTTCAAGTTTTAGTGTGACTCTCTTAAGACTAAATGTGTACCTATCTAATCATACATGGTATCAATCATTTAGCAATCAACAACTTTTGCACATCAACTCATTTCCACTTGTTACTCAATGTAGCAGCATGGATCAAGCAGTCTCATTAGTTGCGAGAAGCAGACGATTCGAATCGAGTTTTTAAACCATGCAAGGTAAACCTAAACACACGACGCGGTGAGGCACTCCGTCCCAACACACATCAACCGTCCCCATCGATTCCCTGGCAACAGATCAGGGCTCACCGCCTTGGCGTACAATGCCTCACTGACCCCGACTGCCGTCGTGCAGTGACCGTACTTGTACCCACCATAACTGGAATGGGAGACCATGTCTCAAGTCGCGTGAGGGGCAAAGTATGCGGGCAGGTTCACTGAGGTACTAGGCTTACCGATTTATCATATTTCGCCACATATGTTTAGTACGTTCAAACGCTTGACACACGGTACCACACCTTAATCCTTATTCCAATTTTTTCCGTCTCATAGACAACGCATCCCCATGGACCGTTGTCCACAGACCATCATCATTATGATATAAAAATGGATACAACCAAAGCCTAACCTCGCATGAGTGCTCGAAAAATCACTCGACTTCTACCGAGATCCCTAATTAGTAAAGTAGCTATTCGACCTAGCATACTAGTATCCATCTCAAAAAGGAATCCTGAGTCATGCAACTAAGGTTCGAAACAACTCCTACACTTAAGTGCACATTACAAACCTACAAACAATAAGTGTAGTTGTTGGGGGCCTTCGGCTTCCGAAGGTCCTCAAAAACATGATTTGACAATGTTTTCCAAGTATGCGAGCAGGTATCTTCGGAATCAGGTTACGGGTATACAAGAGCATGGTCAAGACGAAGCTTGACTGGAATGGAAGACGATCATGACGAAGGATAAGACAGTCACGAAGCTATGTGCAGAAAAGCTTTGGCATAACAACAGAAAAGGGGAACCGACTTAAAGATGAAAAGCCAAATTAGACCTCGAAGAATTACTATAGAGTTATTGATAAATGTAAAGGGCATTAATGTAATTTTACACGGGCTGCATCCCGTGCCTATAAATAGATGAACAGTACTCCTGTACTGTTCACGCTGACTTGGTATTCGCTTTAGCATTACGCTGGTACCCTTACTTTCCTTCAAGCCGAAGGTACATTTGTAATTTGCTGTTGTTTATACAAGCAATATAAATAAAAATAAATGAATAATAATGTTTAAAGTAATCATGTTGTTTCCTGTGTTTTGCGTATAAATCCCTCTCATCTTTTATTATAATTATGAAGGTATGTCCTTCATAACCTTTGTCCGAAATTCATTATATCCGAAGGGAAATAATGTTTTGAAGGACGAAGGGCTTTGATATTTAACATTTTATGTTGCCTTGTTCTTAATTCATAGCACTTGAGAACAAGTCCCCAACATTGGCACCCACCTCCGGTGAACTCACTTCCATTTCTTGAGCTTTGAACATCTTCGGCAAGCATCACCTTCGTCATGCCACCGAAAAAGCTTCAGCGACAGGGGCTGCCACTCTGTAGCCGCTGGACCCCAATCAGGACGTCCTTTCTCTTAGGGAGGCCCAAAGCCAGAAGAGGAAGGCCATCAGTCCAACGCCTCCGGAGGACGACTTGGACCGGGAAATCCAAAACCTAGAGATGCTCCATCAACAGGTGCAACGAAAGAAGGAGAAGATGGCTCGTCTAGCTGACCTTTAGAGGCAGATAGATGAAGCTTCGGAAGAGGTTCGTCATCTTGCTCAAGATGACCAGAACCGAAGGCCTCCGCGCAGAGAGCTTCATCAGGAGGGCTTCTACAATGAGGATGACTGGTATGAAGATTTCCATCATGGAAATTTTGCTTTTGATGATGCTTCTCCTCTATCAACAGAATTGCAGGCTACAACATGGCCCCAGTCTTACAAGCCACCCCAGCTCCCCATGTACGACGGTCATTCAAACCAGAAGCAATTCTTGATGAGCTATGAAGCAACCATATCTTCATATGGTGGCAATACTGCAGTCATGGCAAAGTCTTTTGTCATGGCCGTCAAGAGTGTCGCTCAAACCTGGTACTCCTCTCTTCGGCCAGGGACAATCACCTCATGGCAGATGCTGAAGAATATGTTGATAACCAGCTTCCAAGGGTTTCAGACTGTTGGTGACTTGTTCTCAAATGCTTCGGATTAAGAACAAGGCAACATAAAAAGTGTTAAATGATAAGGTCCTTCGTCCTTTGAAACATTATTTCCCTTCGGGATATAACGTGCTCCGGACGAAGGTCATAAACAATATATCTTCGTAAGTACTATAAATTATGACAAAGAACGTATACATAACATAAAAAGTAATGTAAACATTTAAATTTTGTCACAATATCATTTCTATTTTATTACTATGTAAAAATAGAAATGACTTCAAATTACAAATGTACCTTCGGACTGCAGGAAGGCAAAAGTACAAGGATGACACAAAAACAAATGCCAAGTCAGAGTGAACAGTACGGGAGTACTGTTCATCTATTTATAGGCGTGAGACACAGCCCATGTGGAATTACATTCATGTCCATTACATTTGCTAATGACTTATGGAAATCTGTCAAGGCCTAAGTAGTCTTTCCATCTTTAAGTCGGTTCCCCTTTCTGCTATCGCGACGAAGCTTTCCTGCGCACAGCTTCGGCCGTGCACCATCCTTCGTAGAGCTTGGTAATCAGCCCGTCCTCCATTTCAATCCTCCTTCGTCTGGTTTAGGCTTTGTCCTGACCGTACTTCATGTTCATAATTCTGAGTCCGAAGGTACCTGTTCATATAATCCACTTGGAAAACATTGTCAAATCATGTTTTTGAGGACCTTCGGAGGACGAAGGCCCCCAACAGTAGCCCCTCGCAATATTAATTTGTTAATGATAAATTCAGATTGCGATATGGACGAAGGCCTTGAGCCGAAGGTCCGAAAAAACACCTTCCCTTTGCTAGAATAGCAACATTCACTGACAAGCGGGGTCTTTCAATTTTCAACGCACTGGGCATATAAATAAGATCATACCGCAAACTCATTTTGGTACTCTCACTTGCCACCTGCTTCTGCCCACTAAATTTTTAGCTCTTGCGCACTAAGATTTGCTGATCTTTTGGTTTTGAAGCTTCGGCCTTGAAAACAGTTTTTTAGTGTTTCCGAAGATGTCTGGAGATAAGAAGGTCCCTGCTGAGATGAAGCTGAGTCTCGACGAAGAGAAGAACTTGGGGTTCCTTATAGCAATGGCGGAGACCAATACGGAGGAAATCACCAAGGAGATTCTGGAAGGTTTGTCTGAAGATACTGGTGACAACGACAGTTACAATGTAGAAAGTGGTGGGGAAGAGTCCGAAGATCGACCATGGCGGCCAAGTCACACGGTTTTCGGGAAAACCACTATTAAGCAAAGCCATATTGACAATATGAGGGGGAGATATTTTCGAGATATATCTATTGTGAGGGCTGATGCTGGAGAATAAACTTCTCCCACTCCCGAAGAAGATGAAGTCGTAATCTTCCGAAGCTTTCTCAAGGCTGGGCTTCGATTCCCCCTAAGCAGCTTTGTTGTCGAAGTCCTGAAAACATTTCAAGTCTACCTGCATCAAATTACTCCCGAAGCAATCATAAGAATGGGGATGTTTGTCTGGGCTGCGAAGAGCCAAGGTTTAGAACCAAATGCTAAAAGCTTTTGCAACATTCATGAGTTGTTATATGAGACGAAGCCCTGGGGAAAAGAACAATATCACAACAACTTTGGGTGCTACAGCTTTGGTGCCCGCTCTGGGTCAAGCCGCCCTGTGCCAACCTTTCGGAAGAGGTGGCCTGGAGCCTGGATGACAGAGTGGTTCTATGTAAAGAATGACTTAACAGCACAGGAAGATGTTAAGAGTATCATTATGCGCCCCATCTGGCAACGCTTCGGACTTCGAAGGCCGAAGGTTGAAATGGATGAAGCAGCCGAGGAATGCCAAAGAGCCTTCGGCGTAATCTGCTCTTTTATTGGGACACGGGACTTGGTCCAAGAGCATATTGCCTTCAGGGTGTGGCCACTTGCAGGAAAGTGGGAAATGCCGAAGGAGACCATCAAAGAGTCCGACGAAGGCGGACTGGTCAGACTGAAATACACATTCAAATACGGGGATAAGTTTGTTGAACCTGATGACGACTGGTTGAAAAGCATTGAAACATTAAGTGACGAACTGCTTGGGGCATATTCGAAGGCCGAGAACACTGCGTTATCAGCAGCCTTCGGAGGCCGAAAGAAGAAAAGGCTCAACCGGGTATTTGACGCAGTCGGGTTTGTCTACCCTGACTATCACTATCCGGTATTGGGCCGCAAAAGAAAAAATACTTCTCCTGCGATAGAAGCTACCACAAGTGCCACTGGTGAGCCAGCGCCGCAAAGGAAAAAGATGAAGGTGCTCACCCACCGGGCGCGTTTTATTGAGCCGGCCACAGTGCCAGAATTTATTGGTGAAGTCTCTTTGGCCTCTGAAGCTACAGAACCAGCTCCAGTGCCGAAGATAGAAGAGAAAACTGAAGCGCCTTCAGCAGAAAAGGCAGAAAAACCAAAGATTGAAGGGCCAAAAATATCGGAAATCTTAAGTCCTTCAGCAAATGTTGAAATAATAAAAAATCAAAAGGGCCCATCGGTGACCCCAAAAAGAAAAAGAATGGTGAACGTGCTAGATGTCTTGGAGACAATTAAGTCTTCAAGCACAACTCCAAAGAAGACTGTTGAACTTGCTGAAGCATCTACTGAAGCTCCAAAGCAACAACCTGAAGCTGAAGCTGGGCCTTCAGAGCCCACCAAGGAACAATCTTTGGAAACCGAAAAAATAAAAATATCAGAACCAGCTTTGGTTGAAGAAATTGACACTGCCGCCCCTGAAGCTCCTTCCAACATATGCGATTACATCGTGCGACATGCTTCGGAGAAAAAATTATCTGAAGAAGAGACTTATGAAGCCAATCACTATGCTAGAGAGTTAAAGTATCCGAAGGGGGCAGTAGTGTTCAATGGGACAAACGAAGATGACTTCCTATACTGCCTCCCTGATAACAAAGAATTATCTGTCTGCCGGGAGATGGCTAGAAGTATGGGTTTCCCGAAGCTCGAAGCTGGATTAAGTGCTATGACGAAGGAGGATCTCGCGGACAGTCTCGCGTACAATAGCCTAAAGGTACGGGGATTAGGCGCTTGAAAAATTTTTAATTCGTAACCCATTCTTTTATTCTTATACCAACTTTTTTACATATAGGGTTTAATCCTAAGCAACGCATTAAGAGCACAAAAGAGCGCCGAAGATGAGAGCTATGAAATCGCATTTAACAACCTACGATCAGAAGTTATTAAACTAAGAAACGAAGCTCTGGAAAAGGATAAAATTCTGCTTACATTGGTAGACAAGGTGAAAAAAGATGAAGCCGCTTCAAAGGTCCAAGCCGAAGCCCAAAAACGTGAGATTAAAGATCTTCAGAAACAGCTAGCTAGAGCTAAAGAGGAACGTGTGCTTGAAGAAACAAAACGAGAGCTTAGTGACCAGTTGGTCAATCATTTAGAGTTAAGTGTTAAGGAGCTTCGTGCATCCCAGAGGAAATGCTATGTTAAATCTATAGAATGCGTAAAAAAGATAAAATCCAGCTTCGCCAGCGTTGGCGCATTTTCTAGTGAAGAGAATTTCTCAAGAGGCAATCCCGAAGGTCCACTGGATTGGATCAGTCACGAAGCAGAGGCCTTCGAGGAAATCCTGAGTAGCCGCGGTGACATCTGCGCTTTTTCGGGCGCCAGAGGAGTTGCTACTGTTTTGGAGAAGAAAGGTTGCGAGCATGTAAAATCCTTAGCTCAGTCTGAAGCTGCCTTGTCCTCCGAAGACATCAAAGACCCCTCGACCGAAGCAAGCATGGTTGGCGGTAAATTCTTTACTGATATCTGGGACAACGGCGGCCGAGAAATGGCGCAAGAAATTATCCAAAGAAGTGAAAAAGGCATCCATGATGCTAGGAAAGTGACAGAAGTTGCCGAAAAAAGTACAGAGCCCGAAGGGCAAATAGGTATTAATTAGTCGTTCTTGTTGGGTTGTAATTTTTATTTCGAACTTTGTTCGCGGTTTGTGATAGTAATATAGATATATTCCCTTCCCTCAGAACCTACTGGATCGTCTGCTGACCCTCACACGAAAGAGGATGTCGAAATCCAACAAATGGCCGAAGCTATCATGGATAAAGTTGTTGAACTACTTCTAAATGAGGCTGCCGAAGCAGTACTAAGAGAAGACTAGATGGTATTAGAAAAAACATTTGAAATGTGATCTATGTAATATTTTGTACATTTGAATGTAATATATCAGCTTCTTTTCATTATTCAATTCTTTACGATGCATGAAACTTTACATACGTACCGTTTTTAAGCCTTCGGCGAAAAAACACCTTCCCTTCTTTTCATGCTTCGTGAAGATAGAAAAACTTTTATACATCACAAAACCCATAGCGCTCTGATGAAAAATATCCAAACTTCGTGAGAATATTTTCCGAAGCTATATTCCGAAGATTTTTACTTTCTCAAAGCATTCTTCCGAAGGTTGATACTGTCCTCCCTTCTTTTGCGATATGCAATATGATGTATGATGCTTATGCTATGCAAAATGATGTGATGATGTTATGTAGATGAATTTGATTCCGAAGATACACACATATCTCCGTGAAACACGCAATCTTTTCGTTGTAAGCTCTGCATTCCCTTAGGAACGTCTTTTGAACTTCTTCGCCTTTTACTTTTGGCGGTATCAGCGTTGACTTTTCGCTGTAAGCTCTGCATTCCATTAGGAACGTCTTTTGAGCTTCTTCGCCTTTTACTTTTGGCGGTATCAGCGTTGACTTTTCGCTGTAAGCTCTGCATTCCCTTAGGAACGACTTTTGAGCTGAAAACTTACAGTGCGCTCCCTTTGGAACGGCTTTTTGTGACTTCGGCAACTTACTCTGCGTTCCTTAGAACGACTTTCTGTTGCTTCGAAGGATTTTTAATAATTCGAAGGTCCTCCTTGTTATCGCAAATTTTTAAGCTTCAGCAACTTAAGCTTGTGAAGAAAATAGGTTTTCCTCGTGGGAAACAACGAAATTATTATATGAAAACTAACAATGTTCTTTGTTACACAGAAAATAAAACTGAATAGAAAAAACTGCTATCAAAGGTAGGATATGTGTCAATAAATGTGCTTCGACTCTGGCATAGTGCTATTGACTGTGCGAGCTTCGGATTGTTCTCTGAAGTCCCTTTGGTGTGGGGCATATTGGCTCCCTTCTGGCTGTTGGCCTTGTTGCAGCGGAGGTGGAGGCGGAGGCTGTTGCCAGGAAGCTTGAGGTTGACTTGCCGAAGCTACAGAAACTGCAGGGTGGTTGTCTATGTATTGTGGGATGTAAGGCGGATGGTACGAAGCAGTATGCATGACCTGCTTCGGCTGAGCTTGTTGCGCTGCAGCTTCGGCTATTTCCTTTTGCTTCTGGATTGTAACATGGCACATCCTGGTGGTATGGCCCTTGTTTTCTCCACAGAACAAGCAAAACATTTTCCTTGGTTGATCTCCAAATCTTCCGCCGAAGCCCCTGGCGCTTCTGCCTCTTGGAGCTGGTGGCCGGAAGAAACTTTGCTATTGACCCGAAGCCTGTGAGGAGCACTGCGGCCTGTTCTGCTGACTCCCCTTATTATCATTTTGAGTAGAGTTGTGGATGGACCTGACATGCCTCGGATAGAATCTTCCTCCGAAGCCCCTGGACATTTCATAAAACCTGAAAGCCTCCTCCCTTCTTTGGCGAAAATCATTGTCGGCACGAATGTACTCGTCCATCTTCTGGAGTAGCTTCTCCAAAGTCTGAGGTGGCTTCCTAGCGAAGTATTGAGCTGAAGGTCCAGGTCGAAGCCCCTTGATCATGGCTTCGATGACAATTTCATTGGGCACCGTTGGTGCCTGCGCCCTCAAACGTAAGAACCTTCTGACATACGCCTGAAGGTATTCTTCATGATCCTGAGTACACTGAAACAAGGCTTGAGCAGTAACCGGCTTCGTTTGAAACCCTTGAAAGCTGGTTAACAACATGTCCTTCAGCTTTTGCCATGAAGTAATCGTTCCTGGTCGAAGGGAGGAATACCAGGTCTGAGCAACATTCCTGACAGCCATAACAAAAGATTTTGCCATGACTGCAGCATTGCCACCATACGAAGACACTGTTGTTTCGTAGCTCATCAAAAACTGCTTCGGGTCTGAATGACCATCGAACATGGGAAGCTGAGGTGGCTTGTAGGATGGAGGCCAAGGTGTAGCCTGCAGCTCAGCGTACAGGGGAGAAGCATCATCGAAAACAAAATTTCCATGATGGAAATTGTCATACCAGTCGTCTTCGTTGAAGAAGCCCTCCTGATGAAGGTCTTTTTGTTGAGGCCTTCTGTTCTGCTCATCGTGAGTAAGATGGCGAACTTCTTCAGAAGCTTCGTCTATCTGCCTCTGCAGCTCAGCTAGCCTGGCCATCTTTTCCTTCTTCCTCTGCACCTGTTGATGAAGCATCTCCATATCCCTGATCTCTTGGTCTAGTTCATCCTCCTGAAGCGTCGGGCTGACGGCCTTCCTCTTCTGGCTTCGGGCCTCCCGAAGAGAGACGGTCTCCTGGTTGGGGTCCAGCGGTTGCAGTGCTGCAGCCCCAGTCGCTGAAGCTTTCTTCGGCGCTATAGCGAGGGTCTATGGCTTCCGAAGGTGTTCAAAAAACTCAAAGTGGAAGTGAGTTCACCGGAGGTGGGCGCCAATGTTGGTGACTTGTTCTCAAATGCTTCGGATTAAGAACAAGGCAACATAAAAAGTGTTAAATGATAAGGTCCTTCGTCCTTTGAAACATTATTTCCCTTCGGGATATAACGTGCTCCGGACGAAGGTCATAAACAATATATCTTCGTAAGTACTATAAATTATGACAAAGAACGTATACATAACATAAAAAGTAATGTAAACATTTAAATTTTGTCACAATATCATTTCTATTTTATTACTATGTAAAAATAGAAATGACTTCAAATTACAAATGTACCTTCGGACTGCAGGAAGGCAAAAGTACAAGGATGACACAAAAACAAATGCCAAGTCAGAGTGAACAGTACGGGAGTACTGTTCATCTATTTATAGGCGTGAGACACAACCCATGTGGAATTACATTCATGTCCATTACATTTGCTAATGACTTATGGAAATCTGTCAAGGCCTAAGTAGTCTTTCCATCTTTAAGTCGGTTCCCCTTTCTGCTATCGCGACGAAGCTTTCCTGCGCACAGCTTCGTCCGTGCACCATCCTTCGTAGAGCTTGGTAATCAGCCCGTCCTCCATTTCAATCCCCCTTCGTCTGGTTTAGGCTTTGTCCTAACCGTACTTCATGTTCATAATTCTGAGTCCGAAGGTACCTGTTCATATAATCCACTTGGAAAACATTGTCAAATCATGTTTTTGAGGACCTTCGGAGGACGAAGGCCCCCAACACAGACAAAGCCAGTTACCGCTCAAGCTTTATTCCAGTGTACCCAGGACCACGAAGAATACCTTCAGGCGTATGTCCGAAGGTTTCTGCGTCTGAGGGCACAGGCGCCAATAGTGCCCAATGAAATTGTCATTGAGGCCATGATCAAGGGACTTCGGCCGGGACCTTAAGCGCAATACTTTGCCAGGAAGCCACCACAAACTTTGGAGAAGCTGCTCCAGAAGATGGACGAGTATATTCGAGCTGACAATGACTTCCGCCAAAGAAGGGAGGAAGCATTCAGGTTCTCTGAAATGACCAGGGGCTTCGGAGGAAGATTTCATCCAAGGCACGTCAGGTCAATTCATAACTCTACTCAAAGTGATGATAGAGGGAGCCAGCAGCAAAGGCCACAATACTCCTCGCAAGCTTCGGGGCAGCAGCAAAGCTCTTTTCGGCCGCCAGCGCAAAGGGGTAGAGGCGCCAGGGGCTTCGGGGGAAGATTTGGGGATCAGCCAAGAAAAATTTACTGCCTATTCTGTGGTGAAGACAAGGGTCATACCACCAGGATGTTCCATGTTACCATCCAGAAGCAAAAGGAGATAGCAGAAGCTGCAGCACAACAGAGTCAGCCGAAGCAGGTCATGCATACTGCTTCGTACCATTCGCCTTACATTCCAGAATATGTAGGCAATCACCCTGCAGCTTCTGTTGCTTCGGCAAGCCAACCCCAAGCATCTTGGCAACAGCCTCCGCCGCCACCACCAACACAATGGGGTCAGCAGCCAGAAGGGAGTCAGCACACTCACCTTCAGCGGGACTTTAGAGAGGAGTCCGAAGCTCGCACAGTCAATAGCACTATGCCAGAGTTGAAGCACATTTACTGACAAATATCCTACCTCGACAGCAGCTTTTTGCATTTTCACATTCAGTATTACTTTCTTTTTAATAAGGAACAATTATGGGGAGTCTAAATGTCTTTTATCGTCTTACAATTTCTTGTAATAGTTTCGCTTTTCACCATAATGAAAATATATCTTCTCCATAGGCCTAAGTTGCCGAAGCATGAAAATTTATGATGGCAAGGAGGACCTTTGAATTATCAAAAATTTATTCTAAGGAACGCAGTGCAATTTTTTCGAAGCAGCAAAAAGTCGTTCCTTAGGGAGCGCAGTGTAAGTTTTCTGAGCCTACAGCGAAAAATAAGCGCTGATTCCGCTGAAAGTAAAAGGCGAAGAAGCTCCTAAGGGAGGCTTACAGCGAAAAATAAACGCTGATTCCGCTGAAAGTAAAAGGCGAAGAAGCTCCTAAGGGAGGCTTACAGCGAAAAATAAACGCTGATTCCGCTGAAGTAAAAGGCGAAGAAGCTCCTAAGGGAGGCTTACATAGAAAAATTAATGTCAACCTTCGGCAAATATCATTTTGCACAACACCATATCATTACATCATTTGCATAGCATAACATCATACATCATAGTGGATCAACAACGCAAGAAGGGGGGTCTCGATATTGATATTCGAAGATTGTTTTGAAGCAATAGTGACAAGGCACAAAAAATAGCCGTTGTAAAGTTATACCATCGTTAAACTCTGAAATGGAAGGATCTATTGATTATTGATTTTACAAGGATTGATTATTTATTTTTACGAAGCATGAAAAGAAGGGAAGGTGTTTTTTCGCCGAAGGCTCAAAAATGGTATGTATATGATGTTTCATGCATCGTCAAAAATAGAATTATAAACAACTAATATGCTATATCCAAAGTTACACAATGTTACACATGATTCTCAGCAAGCATTACAATCTAAATGTTTTTACAGCAGTATTTAATCTTCCTTTAAGACTACTTCTGCAGCTTCGTTTAGAAGCTGATCAACAACTCTATCCATGATGGCTTCGGCCATTTGTCTAATTTCGTCATCCCCCTTAGTGTGGGGGCCTGGAGATAGCTTAGCAGGTTCTGAGGGAAGAGAAGATATGGATATATTACTATTACAAACCATGAACAAGTTCGAAATCAAAAAGTTACAACGAAGAGCCAATTATCACTAATTAATACCTATTTGCCCTTCGGGCTCTGCGCTTTTCTCAGCAGCTTCTGCTACCTTTCTAGCATCATGGATGCCTTTTTCGCTTTTTTGAATGAATTCTTGGGCTATTTCTCGGCCGCCATTATCCTAGATGTCGGTGAAAAATTTTCCACCGACCAGGCTTGCTTCGGCCGAGGGGTCTTTTAGATCTTCGGAAGACAAGGCAGTTTCGAATTGCGCTAAAGATTTCACATGCTCACAGCCTTTCCTTTCCAATATAGTAGCAATCCCCCTGGCGCCCGAAAAAGCACATATGTCTCCGCGGCTATTCAAGATTTCCTCAAAGGCTTCAGCTTCGTGACTGATCCATTCAATCGAGCCTTCTGGATTACCCCTTGTGAAATTTTCTTCGCTAGAGAATGCACCAACGCTGGCGAAGCTGGATTTTATTTTCTTAGAACATTCTATGGATTTGTCATAGCACCTTTTCTTGGATGCACGAAGCTCTTCAACATTTATTTCCAAATGATTTTCCCATTGATCACTAAGTTCTCGTTTTGTCTCTTCAAGTATGCGTTCTTCTTTAGCTCTGGCTAGCTGTTTCCGAAGATCCTCAATTTCGCGTTTTTGGGCATCAGCTTGAGCCTTAGAGGTAGCTTCGTCTTCCTTTATTTTATCCACCAATGTAAGCAGAATTTTATCTTTTTCCAAAGCTTCGTTCCTCAGCTTAATAACCTCTGTTCGTAGGTTGTTGAAAGCAATATTATAGCTCTCGTCTTCGGCATTCTTCTGAGCTCTCAAAGCGTTGCTCAGTATTAAACCCTATATGAAAAAGAATTAGTATACGAATAAAAGAATGATTCAAAAATTATAAATTTCCAAATATACAATTCTCACACCTTCAGACTATTATATGCAAGGCTATCCGCAAGATCATCCTTCGTCATAGCGCAGAGTCCAGCTTCAAGCTTCGGAAACCCCATACTTCTAGCCATCTCCCGGCAGACAGATAATTCTTTGTTGTCTGGGAGACAGTATAAGAAGTCATCTTCGTCTGTGCCATTGAATACTAAGGCCCCTTTTGGATACTTCAGTTCTTGGGCATAGTGATTAGCTTCAAAAATCTCTTCTTCAGATAATTTCTTCCCCGAAGCATGTCGTACAATATAATCAAGTACTTTGGAAGATGCTTCGGGGGCAGCAGTGCCAGTTTCTTCAGCCAAAATTTGTTCTGCTATTTCTATTTTTCGGCTTCCAAGGATTTCACCTTGGCAGGCTCTGAAGGCCCGGTTTCAATTTCAGACTATTGCTTTGAAGCTTCGGCGACAAAGGCTTCAGTGTGCACTTCGGAAGTTTTAACAATTTTCTTTGGAGGTGTGCTTGAAGATTTGATTGTCTCTAAAACATCTAGCACATTAACCATCCTTTTTCTTTTAGGGGTCACTACTGGACCCTTATGGCTTTTTGTTGTCTCAATTTTTGCCGAAGGACTCAAGACTTTTGATGTCTTTATTTCTTCAGCTCTCGGTTCTTCTATTTTTTCAGTCGCTGGTGCTTCAGCCAGCACTTCAATATTTGGCAGCGGAGTTGGCTCTTTAGCTTCTGTGGCCGAAGAGGTTTCACCGGCAAATTCAGGCACTGTGGCCAGTTCGATATAACGTGGCCGGTGTGTGAGAACCTTTACCCTTTTCCTCTTCGGCTCCGACTCACTAGGAGCGGCTGAAGCAGTTTACTTCGCAGAAGATGTATTCTTTCTTTTTTGACCCCGTGCTAGGTAGCGGTAATCGGGGTAGACAAACCCAATTGCATCAAATACTTGGTTGAGCCTCTTCCTCTTTCGACCTTCGAAGGCCGCCGATAATGCAGTATCTTCGGCCTTTGAGTATACACCAAGCAATTCATCACTGATGGCCTCAATACTTTTCAACCAGTCATCATCTGGCTCAACAAATTAATCTCCGTATTTAAATGTGTATTTCAGCCTGACTAGTCCACCTTCGTCAGTTTCTTTAATGGTCTCCTTCGGTATTTCCCATTTTTCCACAAGTGGCCATATTCTGAAGGCGATGTGTTCTTGGACCAAATCCCTTGTCCCAATAAAAGAGCAAACAACACCGAAGGCTCTCTGGCATTCTTCGGCTGCTTCATTCATTTCCACCTTCGGCCTCCGTAGTTCGAAGCGTTGTCAGATGGGACGCATAATGATATTTTTAATATCTTCTCGTGATTTCAAGTCATTCTTCACGTAAAACCATTCTGTCATCCAGTCGCCGGGCCACCTCTTTCGAAAGGTTGGCACGGGGCAGCTTGACCCAGACCGGGAGCCGAAGCTGTAGCAGCCAAAGTTGTTTACCCCAGGGTTTTGTCTCGTACAATAACTCATGTATGTTGCAGAAAATTTTTGCACTTGGTTCTAAACCTTGGCTCCTCACGGCCCAAACGAAGATGCCCATACTTATGATTGATTCCGGAGTAAGTTGATGAAGGTAGATTTCAAATATCTTTAGTACTTCCACGACAAAACTGCTCAAAGGAAATCGCAGTCCAGCCTTCAAGAAGCTTCCAAAGATTACGACTTCATTCTCTTTGGGAGTAGGCGTAGTCTTCTCCCCGGCATCTGCCCTCACAATAGACATGTCTCGAAAATACCTTCCCCTCATGGTATCAAGATGACTCTGTTTGATGCTCGATTTCCCGAAGACTGTGTGACTTGGTCGCAACGATCGATCTTCGGAGTTTTCACCGCCACTTTCTACATCATAACTGTCACTGTCACCAGTGTCTTCAGATAAACCCTCCAAGGTCTCCCTAGCGATCTTCTCTGTATTAGTATTTGCTATCGACTGAAGAAAGCCGAGAGGCATCTCCTCAAAAAGGCTCAGTTTCGATTCAGCAACAGCTTTCTTGTCTTCAGACATCTTCGTAAACGCTAAGAAAGTGCTCCCGAAACCGAAGCTTAAAAGTTTAAAAAGCCAAGCAAATGTTGTAGCGCGCAAGCTAAGAGTTGGGTGAGCAAGAACAGATGGCAAGATAGCGTGCCGAATGAATCCGTGGTGAGCTCTTATTTATACGCCTAGTGCGTTGAAAACTGGAGGGTCCTGCCTGTCAAAGACTGTTGCTATTCTAGCAAAGAGGAAGGTGTTTTTTTGGACCTTCGGCTTAAGGCCTTCGTCCATGTCGCAATATGAATTTATCATCCCAGCAAATTAATATTGCGAGGGGCTACTGTTGGGGGCCTTCGACTTCCGAAGGTCCTCAAAAACATGATTTGATAATGTTTTCCAAGTATGCGAGCATGTATCTTCGGAATCAGGTTGCGGGTATACAAGAGCATGGTCAAGACGAAGCTTGACTGGAATGGAAGACGATCATGACGAAGGAAAGACAGTCACGAAGCTATGTGCAGAAAAGCTTCGGCATAACAACAGAAAAGGAGAACCGACTTAAAGATGAAAAGCCAAATTAGACCTCGAAGAATTACTATAGAGTTATTGATAAATGTAAAGGGCATTAATGTAATTTTACACGGGCTGCGTCCCGTGCCTATAAATAGATGACAGTACTCCTGTACTGTTCACGCTGACTTGGCATTCGCTTTAGCATTACGCTGGTACCCTTACTTTCCTTCAAGCCGAAGGTACATTTGTAATTTGTTGTTGTTTATACAAGCAATATAAATAAAAATAAATGAATAATAATGTTTAAAGTAATCATGTTATTTCCTGTGTTTTGCGTATAAATCTCTCTCATCTTTTATTATAATTATGAAGGTATGTCCTTCATAACCTTCGTCTGAAATTCATTATATCCCAAGGGAAATAATGTTTCGAAGGACGAAGGGCTTTGATATTTAACATTTTATGTTGCCTTGTTCTTAATTCATAGCACTTGAGAACAAGTCCCCAACAGTAGTAAAATAACATAATAAGTAGGTTATGCATAAAACCGGGGCTTGCCTTCCAAAGCTGGGGCAGACAGATCCTCGAGGGCAGGCTCTGGTGCTGGATCCTGGGCTACCTCCTGAGCAACTCCTTGCTCCGACACGAGGATCTACTCTTCCTCAGTGAGGTTGCAATCTATCGAATGCAATGAATAAGAGATATGTATGCTATGATATGCAGAATTTAGTAACCATTATGCATAGTGAAGAAAAACTAAGTTAGTTGATAACTTAGGGTTTCCTTGTTATAAGAAGCTCTTAGTGGTTTATGCTTAGCAACCTAGGTTTGAGGTTTTGCTTAGAGGCAAACGTAGTGGATTAAGACTTGGATTGCCCCTTAAAGGTTTTAGTAGGCACTCAAGGGGTTTTGCTGGGTTGGTTAGGGTAACATTAATCTCCACTACTAATTCCCCTTTTTATTTTCTATTTATGCTCTTAAGGTGGGTTTGAACTACAACAGTGATTTCAAATTTTCCAAAAATTTTATAAAAATTACAGTGGGTTAATATTGGTCACTGTAGTCTGTCCTATAAATTTGAGGTCAAAAATAAATAGAATATGCCCTCGACAAAATAACCAAAGTTAGGGCAGAGGGTCACTTTGCACTACAACTCTTATCTAGGTGTGGGTTCTGTACTAAGAATTATTTTTGCTGGTATCTATGGGTAATAACATGCTTCTGTGCCAAAAATCACAGAGGGTTACTTAGTGGTTATTTAGTTATGATTTTCTAAAGTTTAATGCCAAAAAGACACTTATAACTAACTTGCTATTTGAAAAATCTCAAACAACAGAACTTGTATTTTTCCTAGGTTCTTCTTAGCACAAGAGCAGTCATTCCTAAGGTAGGAGTGTTTTCTCTTTAGGATTATTTTCTTATGACTTTTCAAAGTTTTCTCTGTTTTCCATGAATAAATGTGAGTGCAATTTCTTTTCACTGGACTGTGGTTCAACAGATTTTTCTTGTGAACTACATCACTTAGGCATGCTAGGAAAAATATGGTTGCCCTCTGGTTTCCATTTTCAATCCCCTTTTTCATTTTCCTAAGTTTGAGCATAAACATGTTTTAGTGAATAAATCTTCCTTAACCTTGTAGACTGGGGTGTTTATTAATTTTAAATAGTGTAACTACTAGGTTAGTGGCTCCACTATTTTTCTCAACCCTGGTCTAACAACATTTCTATTTTTCCCTTTATTATTAAGTTTTGGGTAGTTTTTTTATTTAAATCAAAACTCTAGAAAACATTACAGAAACCATGGTGTTTACTATTTTTGCTTAATAGTTTATATTTCACAAAGTCTAGCAAAATTGGTTTGACTAAATTTGGATGAGTATTCTTTAAGTTATGTATTTTTCAAGTTCTCTGCAGTATTTAAAAGAAAAGTAAATTAGAAATGGGAAAAGAAAAATAGATTTGCGCTGAAGTCCCTGGGTTTTCTTCCCCCTTTTCTCTCACAAATCAGCCCTCGGTCTACTATTCGCATGAGTCACTGACCTTACGCATAACCCCCTGAACTTATCCTATATCTAACCCGCGATCCTTGGCTGGCTGGAACAATAACCAGGGCAAAGATCACGGCGGCGAGGCTTACCGGCGGCAGTAGAGTTCCGGTGGTGTGGTCGGTGATGTCGGGGAGGTCACGGTGGTCACGTCGGTGTGCGGGTCGGCGTCGGAGGTGGCTGGAGCTGCTCTGGCCACGAGCGCAGGCAGCGGAGGTCGTCGGCGGCACCTGCTCCGGCCAAACCACGGCGGTAGGGTTCAATCAAGGTGCACGAGGAGCTCCTCTGGGTGATGTAGAGGCTATGCGCGTAAGGAATCGAGAAATGGTTCAGTGGGTTACCCGGTCCACGTGCTCCGGCGGGGTTACGAACTCCAGCGAGCGTGATCGCACTCTCCGGTGGGGCTGGTCCTCGGCTCAAGCTTGGAAGCTATCTGAGGGCTCGGATCGAGCGGAGGTGGGCGGGAGTGGTTTGGCCATGGTGGGCGCCCTCGGGCGGCTCTGCTGGGTCGCAGGGAGGTCGCCGGAGCTGCAGGCTGGCTCGGGATAGCTGGGCGCGGTGCGGAGGGGGTGATAGGGGAGGTGGCCGTGCATGAGGGCAGGCTTTATAGCCACTCGCGGGCATGACACGGGTGTGGGCACGGGGGCGGCCGAGGGCGCGCGGGGGCGCACGTGCAGGCGTGCTCTGGGCGTGTTCCCGAGTGCCTACCCACGTCGAACACGTGGTGGTTTGGTTCTGCCGGTGTTCAAAGGTCTGTTTGATCGCCTTAGCTTGTAGATCTCAGCAAAAATCCCGTGTAAGGTCTCTTCTCTGCACCGTATCCTATCTTTTCCATGTGAGTTCCAAGCAAAGATATGGTCGGGGTTGAGAAATATTGTGGTGTGAAGTTGGCTTTGTCTGAGTTGTCCAGCCCGAGACAAAAATCGTGTCAAGTCGTGTCAAATGACTTAGGGTTGGGTTCAAATTTTCCAGGGTGTTCTAGGGGTCTTTAGACGCCATTTTGTTAATTGGGCCCTATGGTTTTGAGGTTTGGAAAAATGTGAACATGTTTGATCTTTGAAAGAGGGCTGGTTTTGAAATTGAGAAAAATCTGATTTTTCTTTTATGCCCTTCTCTTTGGTGACCTTTTTGGGATTTTTCTGAAGCCTTTTTGGGGTCACTCTCTTACTATTTTTTGTAGGGTATTAAGTGTACTACAACTTTTATAATTAGCCCAAGTCATGATAATGTGGTTTACATAGCCTTTTTGCTATACTTCCCTCTAGGGCATCATTTGCCTAAAGGGATTTGAATTAGGGTTTGAGCCATTCTCTCCTCTTTAGGTGCATGACAAGGCCAAAGCATGACTTCTAAGATGGGTTACACCTACTTAGGATCTTGACCCCCAAGTTTGGTGTCTCTTGCTCAAACTAAACCACATGTGATGATGGGTTCAATAGTGTAAGCTTGAGTGAAAACCCTAAGTAACACCTGGGTGTTACAGGCCTCCCCCCTTAAAGGAATATCGTCCCAAGATTTTGGGTAGGTGTCCTTTAGAGGGGGTACCAAGAAGGTGTGCTGGGGTGTTGCATTTTCCTTTACCCAAGTTTCTCTAGTTAACTGTTCTTCGAATGTCATTCTCTTTGCAACATCAGAAGGAAGTCCTTTTAATGTCATTTTCAAAGCTTACAATACCTTTAACATCTAAGTTTTTCTTATATTTAGATTCAAAGGGCAGGTGGGGGTGCGGGTTTTGGATTACGTACCGAATCCTTTGGGCAGAAAGTCGGGGAAGCGGGAACGTAGAAAATCCTCAGTCTCCCACTTAGCCTCTTCTACAGAATGGTGACTCCACTGAACCTTATACATCCTGATCGACCTTGCCCGTGTTGATCTCTCCTTTTGATCCAATACCTTGACGGGGTGCTCTTGATAGGACAAGTCTGGTTCTATCTCCAATTTGGTTCAGGTAGCACTTCTGTGGGTAAGCGGACCCACTTTCGTAGTTGAGATACGTGGAATACATCATGAATTGCTGACATATGGGGTGGCAACTTCAATTGATATGCTACCGGCCCACAAGTTTCTTTGATCTCATAGGGTCCAATGTAGCGAGAGGCTAACTTGCCCTTGATTCCAAATCTCTGAACACCTTTGGTGGGTGACACCTTAAGATAAACATGATCTCCCACTTCAAACTGTAGAGGCTTCCTCCTCTTGTCATGATAGCTCCTTTGTCTAGCCTGAGCAGCTTCTAAGTTCTTCTTAATGACTCTGACTTTCTCCTCTGCTTCAAGAACCAGGTCAGGTCCAAAAATTTCCCTCTCTCCAGCTTGTGACCAATTTAGCGGTGTCCTACACCTTCTCCCATACAAGGCCTCAAAAGGTGCCATCTTTAGGCTGGACTGGTAGCTGTTATTATAAGAAAATTCTGCCAAGGAAAGACACTTGTCCCAATCCTTTCCATAGTGTAGCACACATGCCCTCAACATGTATTCCAAAATCTGATTCACCCTTTCTGTCTGACCATATGTTTGAGGGTGGTATGCTGAGCTTCTTATTACATGGGTCCCAAGTGATTCTTGCAATTGCTCCCAGAAACATGCTACAAATGGTGCTCCTCTGTCAGACACAATAGTCCTTAGTATTCCATGCAAACGAACTATCTGGTCAATATAAATTTCTGCATACTTTTCTGCCCTGTGGGTGGTATGTACTGGCAAGAAATGCGCTGTTTTGGTCAACCTATCCACAATGACCCAAATAGAATCATGGTGCCGGGAGGTATTGGGCAATCCCACAATGAAATCCATGCAAATATCCTCCCATTTCCAAGATGGTACGGGAAGGGGCTGCAAGGTGCCTGCTACCTTCAAATGACTGGCCTTGACTCTCTGGCAAGTGTCGCATTCAGATATATACTTAGCAATTTCCCTTTTCATTCTGGTCCACCAGTACAAGGATCTGAGATCATGATACATCTTGTTACTGCCTGGGTGCATGGAAAATTTTGAAAGGTGAGCTTCATCCAATATTTTCTTTCTGAGCTTGGGGTTCTTGCGGACAACTAAGCGGTCTCCAAACCACAGAATTCATTTGCTGTCCTGCTGGAAGCATGTGTATTTGTCCACCTTTTGTTTGATCATTTCCTTAATGACTTGAACACCCTTGTCACCAATCTGTGCCATGACTCTTTGCTCATGTAGGGTGGGCTCCACTGAAATATAACTTAAGGCACCGGAGGAAACAACTTCTATTTTCAGCTTGCACAACTCATCACACAGGGTGGTGATTTTTGCATCCATACTCACACAGTTGCACTGGGCCTTCCGACTTAAGGCATCTGCCACAACATTGGCTTTGCCAGGATGGTAATGCACTTCCAAATCATAATCCTTGATTAATTCTAACCATCTTCTCTGTCTCATATTAAGATCAGCCTGAGTGAAGATATATTTGAGACTCTTATGATCAGTGTAGATATTACAATGAGCTCCCATCAAGTAATGTCTCCATATCTTGAGAGCATGAACTACGGATGCTAACTCCAGATCATGTGTGGGGTAGTTCTGCTCATGGGGTCTGAGTGCTCGGGAGGCGTAAGCAATGACTCTGTTGTCTTGCATCAAGACACATCCCAATCTAGTACCGGAAGCATTGCAATAAACCTCAAAAGATTTGGTGTTGTCAGGCTTAGCTAGCACGGGTGCTGTTGTCAAATGTTGCCTAAGTGTATGAAAGGCATCCTCACAGTTCTGGCTCCATTCATACTTAACCCCTTTCTTCAACAATTCAGTCATTGGCTTGGCAATCCTGGAGAAATTCGGAATAAATCGTCGATAATACCCTGCCAATCCCAGAAAACTACGGATCTGCAGTATTGTGGTAGGAGGTTTCCAATTCATCACTTCTTGTACCTTCTCAGGATCAACTGATACCCCGTCCTGAGAAATGGTGTGACCCAGAAATTTAATCTCCCTCAGCCAGAAATCACATTTGGACAATTTAGCATATAATTGATGGTCGCAGTCTCTGAAGTACGGTATGCAAATGTTTAGTATGATCGGCTTCATTCTTGGAATAAACCAGAATGTTATCAATGAAGACCACCACAAACTTGTCTAGCTCTGGCATAAAGACTGAATTCATCAAATACATGAAGTAAGCCGGGGCATTTGTCAGCCCAAAAGACATCACCAAATACTCATAAAGCCCATATCTGGTAGAGAAAGCCGTCTTGGGAATATCATTGGCCCTGATTTTTATCTGATGATAGCCAGAGCGAAGATCTATCTTGGAGAATACTTTGGCTCACACCAACTAATCAAACAATACATCAATTCGGGGCAACAGATACTTATTTTTGATGGTCACCGCATTGAGAGGGCGGTAGTCAACACACAACCTCAAACTCTCATCCTTCTTCTTTACGAACAAGGCTAGACTTCCCCATGGAGAAGTACTTGGCGAATGAACCCCTTGTCCAACAACTCTTGTAGTTGCTTTTTCAGTTCCGCCAATTCTGCTGGAGGCATCCTATAGGGTCTCTTGGATATAGGTGCAGTCCCGGGTTGCAACTCAATTGCAAACTCGATGTCCCTGTCGGGTGGCATCCCTGGTAATTCATCCGGAAAAACATCTGGGTAGTCACAAACTACTGGGATTCTTTCGACGGGTGACTCTATCATGGTGAAGGCACAGGAACGGGTACATCCCTGGTCGGGTAGGTACAAGGTGATCTCGCCATCCAGTGGGGAGTGAATTTCTATGGCTCTGGCTGTGACATCAATTACCGCATGGTGTCGCGATAACCAATCAGTCCACAGGATGATATCCGCACTATCCAATCCCATGATCAGGAGAGTGGTTTTAAATATGAAGCTACCCAACTTTATTGGTACGTGTCTATTGATCTGATAGGTGGCAACCCTGCCTCCGGGTGTAGAAATTGTAATACCCCCATTGGTGTGGTGAAAAGGTAACTGGCACTTGGCACTAAATTTGGTACTGATAAAACTATGTGATGCACCAGAATAAAAAAGAATAATTGCAGGATAATTCAAAACTGAAAAGATACCAGTCAAGACGGGTGCTCCCTCTGGAATATCAGCCATGGTGGTGAAGTTCAGCCTGCCTTGCCTCACTTGCACCTTCTGCCTCTTGCCTTGGCTCTGGTTGGAATTCTGTCCCTGCCTCTGCTGATTCCTGGGGCAATTCTTGGCATAATGTCTAGTGTTACCACAAGTGAAACGCCTATTGTCATTGGCCTGACGGTACTGTTGCTGTGGCTGGTTGTTGTTCCTCTGCACTGGAAGCTGAGAGCGGTTGGGTGTCTGCTGTTGCTGCTGCTGCTGTGGTCGGATCACCCAACGTCCTTGCTGCTGCTGAGGTCCCCTGTTCTGAGTGTCAGATACAATCCTGAAGCGCTGAGGCTGAGCTGATGATCCTGCCACAGGGGTCTTCCTCTTCTTTTCTGCCTAACGGGCTGTGATGCAGTCCTCCTGAGAAATGGCCATGTTGACTAACTCATTATAGCTGTTGGCCCTGCCTGTGTTGAGACGGTCGCGGAGCTTAGTGCTGAGGCCCCTCCTGAACCTATCCCTCTTCTTCTCATCAGTGTCTGCGTGGTATCCAGCATACTGAGACAGGTCATTGAAGGCCTGAGCGTACTGCAACAAAGTACGATTCCCCTGAGTGAGTGCCAGAAACTCATTAAGCTTTCGGTCCATAATGCCAACTGGTATATGATGCCCTCTGAAGGCTGCATTGAACTTCGTCCATTCCACCACGTGGTCAACTGGCTGCATAGCGAGGAAATGATCCCACCATGTTCGCGCGGGTCCGCGAAGCTGCTGGGTGGCGAACCTGACCTTAGCCTCATCTGAACAAACTCCATTTAGTAGTGGGAATTTGGATTCCACTACCCTAAGCCATACATCAGCATCAAGCGGATCCTCTTCCCGAGTGAACAACGGCGGCTGAGTGCTGAGGAACTCCTGATAAGTGGCTACTGCTGGGGGACACTGATGGTGGTCACCACCACCAAAATGCTGAGGTGGCGGCTGATGCTGAGCCTACTGTCGCAGAATCTCGTTCTGCTGAGCCATCAGTTCTTGCATGGTAGGAGGCGGTGGCGGTGGTGGAGGAATGCGTTCATTCTGTCCACGACGTGCTCTTCCTGCCATCTAAAAAAATTAAGGATGCTCTCAATGTCATATTTCTGATGTTAGGGTTCATACGCGGTGAAAAATTTGCAAGGGTAAAACCACTATTTTCTTGCATAATTCATAAAAAAAATTTACATGCCATAAAACTTTTCTTCATAAATTAAAGCTGACATCATTCATCATCCATACTTCCAAAAGAGTTTGTTATGATTACATCAGTGACCCAAAAGACTCAACTCTGTCTAGCCTAGTACCCCAAGGGTGCAAAAGCTAAGCTAGCTTTGAGGAGTTCTACCGCCACACACTTCTAACTCTATCCCTGCAACCTAGTGAGCAAACGAGGCAACTCTTGACTCGGGGGAAGGTGGTCTCCCTGAGCCAGCAGTGTCCAAGCTCGATGCAGGCTCCGACTCCTCTCCTCCCTCGATGTCATCCTCGTTGGCCTCCACATCCTGGATCTCCTGGTGGTGCATATCCAAATGTTGGTTAGCTTCCGCAAGTTGCTGCAGAGTGTTGATTAGCTGATCCTCGAGAACCTCAATGGTGTTCTCCCTGGTTCCCACTAGCTCCTCAAGCTCCTGGATCTCGTTGGACATCTGTTCCACTAGTAGGTCCTTTTCCACCATCTCAGTGGATAGGTCTACCACAAGTTCCTCTCTGTTATCCAAGATGATCTTGGTAGCTTCCAACAATGCCATTAGCTGAGACATTGCCTCTCCTCGGATCACTTGCAGACGATACAGAGCATCCATGCATCGCACCGTCAAGTGAGCAGTCTGCCCTGGGTAAAGAGCCCATATATTCTTGGCATGATCCACTCGGTCCTTCCACATTGGGTCGTCCTCCTTCTCCACGGGGAACAAGCCAATGGGATGAGTAGACAGCTCCAAGGGGTGAAAACCACAAAAGGTGGTCAGCCCATGGAGAGCAATGGCCTCGATAGTATCCTCAGCCCAGTATCCGAAAGACTCGGAGTCCAATGAACGCCAGCCTAGCTATAGGGGTTGAGGCTCCAGGGTCATCCTCACCCTACAGCGGGACACCCGGTGCTTCTCGAACAGCTGCACCGTGTACTGGGGAGGCGTCGTGTAACCGGCTCCCTGAAGTACCTCCCACAAGATATGGGGAAAACCCTCTCGTGCAAGTCCGTCCGTGTGGGAATGTGCGTTCCCTCCATCTGAGGATCCGTGAGAAGTCATCTGTGTACGGTTAAGCGTAAGCGAAAAAGAAAAAGAATTATAAAAGTAAAAATGGGATCAAGGCTTGGCCTGTTGAAGGTCACGATAAGGTCACTGAATGTACTTTATCTTTCATTATCATGTATTTAAAGTCCTTACCCAATTACCAAGTAGTTTAAGTAAGGATGCATGCATGCTCGTCCTAAACGACCTCATTTCAACTTAGAGGGAATAGGGAAGAACTCCCACCCTTTGTAGTAGCCTGTAGGGCTTACTCAAATAGCCACCTAGCTACCCCTCTATTATCCTAAGGCTTCACGTCCTAGGTCTATCCTTATCGTCTTGGCGATCTATCCAACATTTGTTTCTAACAAGTTTTACTTTTGAAAAGGATGGTATTTACAGTTTATTGATTCCTTTGTGGTGGTACGAGCTCCGATACCAGCTGTGGCGGAACCGTCCGAATTATTCCAACTTAAGTGCATAAGTCCCACCTTGGAGGCTAGACCACACTTAAATAGGAATAACACGCCAGTCCCTCGGATCTAGTCCGACGAGGCCACTAACAGGATCAAGTACCACATACTTACTCGATGGTGAGGCACAGAGCAAATACAATAAAACATAAAACCAACATTAAGGAGTATTAAATTTATTACAACATCATCGGAGTTTTTGCAAAAGTAATGATCAGTGTTCGGAATGCAGCGGAATAAAACTAACGATAAATAAATGAAGGGATGGGGAAGCCTGTCCCATCACTCCTCATGCTCCTCCTCAGCCGAGGTAGGGTCCCACTCGACTGTCCAACCCGGTGGCAAGATGGACGGCCAAGTCACTCCAGCAACCATGTCCTTCAGAGAACCTGTAAAATTATGCCACAAGCAAGGCTGAGTATACTAATACTCATCTAGACTTACCCGATGTGAGGAGTCTACTCCTCTACCTCTAGACATGCAGCTGTCTGGCTGAGGGGTTTGCTTGCCAAAAGCACTAGCTGAGTCTAAAAATCAAGTTTTAGCTTTTTCAAGTTTTAGTGTGACTCTCTTAAGACTAAATGTGTACCTATCTAATCATACATGGTATCAATCATTTAGCAATCAACAACTTTTGCACATCAACTCATTTCCACTTGTTACTCAATGTAGCAACATGGATCAAGTAGTCTCATTAGCTGCGAGAAGCAGACGATTCGAATCGAGTTTTTAAACCTTGCAAGGTAAACCTAAACACATGACGCGGCGAGGCACTCCGTCCCCACACACTTCAACCGTCCCCATCGATTCTCTGGCAACAGATCAGGGCTCACCGCCTTGGCGTACAATGCCTCACTGACCCCGATTGCCGTCATGCAGTGACCGCACTTGTACCCACCATTACCGGAATGGGAGACCACGTCTCACGTCGAGTGAGGGGCAAAGTCTGCGGGCAGGTTCACTCAGGTACTAGGCTTACCGATTTACCATATTTCTCGGCATATGTTTAGTACGTTCAAACGCTTGACACACGATACCACACCATAATCCTTATTCCAATTTTTTCCGTCTCATAGACAACGCATCCCCATGGACCGTTGTCCACAGACCATCATCATTATGATATAAAAATGGATACAACCAATTCCTGACCTCGCGCGAGTGCTCGAAAAATCACTCGACTTCTACCGAGATCCCTAATTAGTAAAGCAGCTATTCAACCTAGCATACTAGTATCCATCTCAAAAAGGAATCCTGAGTCATGCAAGTAAGGTTCCAAACAACTCCTACACTTAAGTGCACATTACAAACCTACAAACAATAAGTGTAGTAAAATAGCATAATAAGTAGGTTATGCATAAAACCGGGGCTTGCCTTCCAAAGCTGGGGCAGGCAGATCCTCGAGGGCAGGCTCTGGTGCTGGATCCTGGGCTACCTTCTGAGCAACTCCTTGCTCCGGCACGAGGATGTACTCTCCGTCAGCGAGGTTGCAATCTATCGAATGCAATGAATAAGAGATATGTATGCTATGATATGCAGAATTTAGTAACCATTATGCATAGTGAAGAAAAACTAAGTTAGTTGATAACTTAGGGTTTCCTTGTTATAAGAAGCTCTTAGTGGTTTATGCTTAGCAACCTAGGTTTGAGGTTTTGCTTAGAGGCAAACGTAGTGGATTAAGACTAGGATTGCCCCTTAAAGGTTTTAGTAGGTACCCAAGGGGTTTTGCTGGGTTGTTTAGGGTAACATTAATCTCCACTACTAATTCCCCTTTTCATTTTGTATTCATGCTCTTAAGGTGGCTTTGAACTACAACAGTGATTTCAAATTTTTCAAAAATTTTGTAAAAATTACAGTGGGTTAATAGTGGTCACTATAGTCTGTCCTATAAATTTGAGGTCAAAAATAATTAGAATATACCCTGGACAAAATAACCAAACTTGGGGCAGAGGGATCACTTTGCAATACAACTCTTATCTAGGTGTGGGTTCTGTACTAAGAGTTATTTTTGCTGGTATCTATGGGTAATAACATGCTTCTGTGCCAAAAATCGCAGAGGGTTACTTAGTGGTTATTTAGTTATGATTTTCTAAAGTTTAATGCCAAAAAGACACTTATAACTAACTTGCTTTTTGAAAAATATCAAACAACAGAACTTGTATTTTTCCTAGGTTTTTCATAGCACAAGAGCAGTCATTCCTAAGGTAGGGGTGTTTTCTCCTTAGGATTATTTTCTTATGACTTTTTAAAGTTTTCTCTGTTTTCCATGAATAAATGTGAGTGCAATTTCTTTTCACTCGACTATGGTTCAACAGATTTTTCTTGTGAACTACATCACTTAGGCATGCTAGGAAAAATATGGTTGCCCTCTGGTTTCCATTTTCAATCCCTTTTTTTCATTTTCCTAAGTTTGAGCATAAACACGTTTTAGTGAATAAATCTTCCTTAACCTGGTAGACTGGGATGTTTATTAATTTTAATCAGTGTAACTACTAGGTTAGTGGCTCCACTATTTTTCTCAACCCTGGTCTAACAACATTTCTATTTTTCCCTTCATTATTAAGTTTTCGGCAGTTTTCTTATTTAAATCAAAACTCTAGAAAACATTACAGAAACCATGGGGTTTACTATTTTTGCTTGATAGTTTATATTTCACAAAGTCTAGCAAAATTGGTTTGACTAAATTTGGATGAGTATTCTTTAAGTTATGTATTTTTCAAGTTCTCTGCAGTATTTAAAAGAAAAGTAAATTCGAAATGGGAAAAGAAAAACAGATTTGCGCTGAAGTCCCTGGGTTTTCTTCCCCCTTTTCTGTCACAAATCAGCACTCGGTCTACTATTCGCATGAGTCACTGACCTTACGCATAACCCCCTGAACTTATCCTATAGCTAACCCACGATCCTTGGCTGGCTGGAACAGTAACCGGGGCAAAGATCACGGCGGCGAGGCTTACAGGCGGTAGTAGAGCTCCGGTGGGGTGGTCGGTGACGTCGGGAAGGTCACGGTGGTCACATCGGTGTGCGGGTCGGCGTCGGAGGTGGCTGGAGCTGCTCTGGCCACGAGCGCAGGCGGTGGAGGTCGTCGGCGGCACCTGCTCTGGCCAAACCACGGCGGTAGGGTTCAGTCAAGCTGCACGACGAGCTCCTCTGGGTGATGTTGAGGCTATGCGCTCAAGGAATCGAGAAATGGTTTAGTGGGTTACCCGATCCATGTGCTCCGGCGGGGTTACGAACTCCGGCGAGCGTGATCGCACTGCTCCGGCGGGGCTGGTCCTCGGCTCAAGCTTGGGAAAGCTTCACGGCCTCTCGAGGAAGCTATCTGGGGAGTGGTTTGGCAACTGTGGGCGCCCTCGGGCGGCTCTGCCGGGTCGCGGGGAGGTCGCCGGAGCTGCGGGCTGGCTCGGGATAGCTGGGCGCGGTGCGGAGGGGGTGACAGGGGAGGTGGACGTGCATGAGGGCAGGCTTTATAGCCACTCGCGGGCACGACACGGGTGTGGGCACGGGGGCGGCCGAGGGCGAGCGGGGGCGCGCGTGCGGCGTGCTCTGGGCGCGTTCCCGAGTGCCTACCCACATCGAACACATGGTGGTTTGGTTCTGCCGATGTTCAAAGGCCTGTTTGGTCGCCTTAGCGTGTAGATCTCAGCAAAAATCCCGTGTAAGGTCTCTTCTCTACACCATATCCTATCTTTTCCATGTCAGTTCCAAGCAAAGATATGGTCGGGGTTGAGAGATATTGTGGTGTGAAGTTGGCTCTGTCTGAGTTGTCCAGCCCGAGACAAAAACCGTGTCAAGTCGTGTCAAACGACTTAGGGTTGGGTTCAAATTTTTCCAGGGTGTTCTAGGGTTCTTTAGGCGCCATTTTGTTAATTGGGCCCTATGGTTTTGAGGTTTGGAAAAATGTGAACATGTTTGATCTGTGAAAGAGGGCTGGTTTTGAAATTGAGAAAAATCTGATTTTTCTTTTATGCCCTTCTCTTTGGTGACCTTTTTGGGGTTTTTCTGAAGGCTTTTTGGGGTCACTCTCTTACTATTTTTTGTAGGGTATTAAGTGTACTACAACTTTTATAATTAGCCCAAGTCATGATAATGTGGTTTACATAGCCTTTGTGCTATACTTCCCTCTAGGGCTTCATTTGCCTAAAGGGATTTGAATTAGGGTTTGAGCCATTCTCTCCTCTTTAGGTGCATGACAAGGCCAAAGCATGACTTCTAAGATGGGTTACACCTACTTAGGATCTTGACCCCCAAGTTTGTTGTCTCTTGCTCAAACTAAACCACATGTGATGATGGGTTCAATAGTGTAAGCTTGAGTGAAAACCCTAAGTAACACCTCGGTGTTACAATGATGGTCCCTGGCCGAAGAGAAGAATACCATGTTTGGGCTACATTCCGGACTGCCATGACGAAGGACTTCGCCATGACTGCAGTGTTGCCCCCATACGAAGATATAGTTGCTTCGTAGCTCATCAGGAACTGCTTTGGATCTGAGTGTCCATCATACATGGGGAGCTGAGGTGGCTTGTATGATGGGGGCCACGGGGTAGCCTACAGTTTTGCTGCCAAGGGAGAGGCATCATCAAAAGTAAGGCATCATGATTAAAATCATCATACGATGCGTTCTCGTTGAATAGTCCTTCTTGACGAAGCTCCTTGTGTTGGGGCCTTCGATCTTGTTCATCTTGGACAAGATGACGCACTTCTTTAGTGGCTTCATCGATCTTCCTTTGAAGATCAGCCAATCGCGCCATCTTCTCCTTCTTCCTTTTGCACTTGCTGATGGATTATCTCCATATCTCTGATCTCTTGGTCCAACTCCTTGTTGGGGGTATGCTTCGTAGCCAAAGATCCTAAAAAGAATACCTTCGAAAGGTCTTCTCAAAAGCAAGCACCGAAGCTATTATCTATAAAGCTTCGGCACAAAGACAAATCTCAAGATGAAGGGTCGAACCGAGTTAAAGATGAATTGACTTAAAGACCCTTGATGCTTTGTGTCATTATTGTAGTCGGTTGTAAAGGACATAAATGTAATTTTGCGCAGGTTGCATCCTGTGCCTATAAATAGGTGAACATTATCCTGGCACTGTTCACACAATCCTATAATCACTGACATGTCACGCTTGGATTATTGCTTTCCGCCAAGGCGAAGGTATAAATGTGCTTAAATATTATGTTTTAATACTTGTATATTCATATAATAAAACATATGAATATATTTTATACTTTATATTTCATTTTTCATTGTTTGTTGTCTTACAAATATAATCACGAAGGTGAAATCTTTGTGATACTTTACTTATGACCTTCGTCCGAAGCTCATTAAATCCTTGGGGAAATAATGCTTTAGAGGACGAAGGGCGTTTATACTTAACATCTTTGTGTTGCCTTGTTCTTAATTCGAAGCTCACTTCCACTTTCTGAGCGGATGGCTTCGTTCGAAACTGGAGTTGCTTCGGCTCCGAAGCTTGTACTCCCGATAACTGGCGGTTCATGCTTGGAGCCGGCTAACAAGAAGCAGAAGAAGGAGGCACAGAGAAGGGTACAACATGTAGGGGTGCAAGGACCCTTCATCAAGTCAAGATGGTCTCACATCCCGATTACCTTCTCCCAAGAGGATCTTCAGCTCAAGGATTACCCTCACAATGATGCTATGGTTATTTCTTGTGTTATCAAAGGATTTCTGGTTCACAATGTTTTGGTTGACACAGGCAGTGCAGCGGACATTATATTTGCTAAGGCCTTCAGACAGATGCAGGAGCCCGAAGATAAGATCCATGACGCCACACATCCCCTTTGTGGCTTCGGAGGAAGGCAGATTGTAGCACTTGGCAAGATCACGATGCTAGTAACCTTCGGATTTATCAACAACACAAGGACTGAACAAGTTGTGTTTGATATTGTTGACATGGAGTACCCTTACAACGCAATCATTGGCCGTGGTACTCTCAATGCTTTTGAAGCAATTCTTCATCCAGCATATCTTTGCATGAAGATACCTTCGGATCAAGGGCCTATGCTATTCATGGAAGTCAGGAAGCTGCCAGAAAGGCCGAAGGAAACTGGACAGATTCAAAAGCAATCCATAACATAGATGGAGCTGAAGCTTGTGAGCAATACAAGTACAGAAGGGAGAAAGCTGCTTCGGCCGATCAGCCGAAGCCCATGCTTTTATGTGACGATATAGCCGAGCAGAAGGTGCTATTGGGATCTCAATTGTCTGAGGGACCGGAGAAAACTCTGATAAGGTTTCTATTCAACAACAAAGATGTCTTTGCATGGTCAGCTAATGATCTCTGCGGAGTCAACAGGGATGTTATTGAACACTCGCTCAATGTTGATCCATCCTTCAGACCCAGAAAGCAGAGGCTTCGGAAGATGTCTGATGACAAGGCTGAAGGTGCTCAGAATGAAGTGAAAATACTCCGCAGCGCCGAAGTCATCAGAGAAGTGAAATACCCAGAATGGCTAGCCAACACGGTTATGGTAAAAAAAGGCCAATGGCAAATGGAGGATGTGTATTGATTTTACTGATCTCAACAAGGCTTGTCCAAAGGATGAGTTTCCATTACCAAGGATAGATTCTCTAGTTGACGCAACAGCTTCATCAGAGCTTATGAGTCTGCTAGATTGTTATTCAGGCTATCATAAAATTTGGATGAAGAAAGAGGATGAGCCAAAAACCAGCTTCATAACCCCTAGTGGAACATATTGTTATCTTCGGATACCTGAGGGGCTCAAGAATGCTGGAGGAAGCTTCAGCAGAATGACAGCGAAGGTTCTTCATTCTTAGATAGGCAGAAATGTGCTAACTTATGTTGATGATATCATAGTAAAAAGCACGAAGCAAGAAAATCACATTGCTGATCTGCAGGAGACCTTCGCTAATTTAGACAAGCCGGTCTGAAGCTGAATCCAGAAAAGTGTGTCTTCGGAGTGAAGAAGGGGAAATTCCTTGGTTGCCTAGTTTCAACAAAAGGGATTGAGGCTAATCCAAATAAAATCGAAGCTATTCTTCGGATGGAACCACCAAGCACAAAGAAGGGGGCTCAACGACTGACGGGAAGACTTGCATCACTGAATCGATTCATATCTAGATCAGCAGAGAGAAATTTACCATTTTTTGAAGTGCTGAAGTCAGTCGAAGTTTTTCAATGGGGATCAGTTCAGCAGAAAGCCTTCGACGAGCTGAAACAGTTTTTAATAGATCTAACGACATTAACTCCACCAGCGCCAGGGGCTCCTCTGTTGTTATATGTGGCAGCTTCGCACTCAGCGGTAAGTGTGGCACTTGTCCAAGAGAAGCTTGAAGGGCAAACCAAAAAGCAAGCCCCAATATACTTCGTCTCTGAAGTCCTTACTTTATCAAAGAAAAACAATACAGAATTGGAGAAGGTGTTGTATGCTGTTTTGATGGCTTCCAGGAAACTTCGACATTATTTTCAAGCATACCATATAATTGTTCCTTCTTCACATCCTTTGAAGGATATTATGAGAAATAGAGAAGCTACCGGAAGGATTGGGAAGTGGGCTGCGGAACTCAATGAGTTCTGCATTGATTATGTGCATAGATCTTCGATTCAGTCCCAGGCGTTAGCAGACTTCATTGCTGATTGGACGCCAGGGGCTCAAAAAGAAGAAGCAAGTAAAGATGCCGAAGCTTGGACAGTATTCTGCGATGGTTCTTGGGGAACCTTCGGTGCAGGTGCAGCTGCCGTCTTAATTGCACCTTCCAAAGTCAGAACATGCTACGCAGTGAAACTTGATTTTAGTTGTACAAATAATATTGCTGAATACGAAGCTTTGCTTTTGGGTCTTCGGAAGTTGAAAGCAATGGGGATAAGAAGGGTGGTCCTCAAAACTGATTCCCAAGTTATTTCTAGCCATGTCGACAAAAGTTGCAAAGCAAGAGATCCGAAGCTTGAAAAATATTTGGATACAGTTCGAAGACTAGAAGCCTCCTTTGAAGGGTTTTTCTGTTAAGAATATTCCACGAGGAGAAAATGAACATGCTGATCTACTAGCCAAGTCAGCGGCACAGGGGCTGCCATTACCTTCGGAAGTTTTCTTTGAAACAATAAAAGCACCTTCGGTTGACCTTCTTGAAAGAGCAGTGCTCAATATATCTCCTGTTTATAGCGAAGATTGGAGAACTGAGATCATGTCTTTTCTCTAGGGCAATTTCCTTTCAGATGACGAAGCTTATCAAAAGAGAATAGCGGCAAGAGCCCGTCCATATGTAATAATAGAAGGGGAGTTATACAAGCATGGAGTCTGTTCTCCATTACTCAAATGTTTATCCAGAACTGAAGGTATAGAGCTGATGAAAGAAATACATGTAGGCCTGTGTGGATCTCATATCGGATCTAGGCCTTTGTTGGGTAAAGTTTTTCGTCAAGGATTCTATTAGCCGAAGGCAGCTTCGGATGCAGCAGAATTAGTCCAAAAATGTGAAGGTTGTCAAAAATGTGCAAGAGATCAAAAACAACCTTCATCTCTAACTCAATTAATACAACCCACCTGGCCATTGCAAAGATGGGGCCTTGATTTACTAGGCCCACTTCCACCAGCACAAGGGAATTTAAGATATGTTGTAGTGGAAGTGGAATATTTTTCTAAATGGATTGAGGCGAAGCCTTTAGCCACAATAACTTCGGTAACTGTCCAAAAGTTTTTTTGGCAAAATATTGTGTGTCGCTTCGGAGTGCCGAAGGCGATTACTGTGGACAATGGAACGCAGTTTGATGCCGAAGCTTTCAGAGAGTTTTGTGAACAAATTGACACGAAGATCCATTTTGTATCAGTTCGGCATCCGGAGTCAAATGGACTTGTCGAAAGAGCTAATGGCATTATAATGACAGGAATAATGAAGTTAATCTTCAACCAGCCCAGGGGGAAGTGGCCGGACGAATTAATCAAAGTGGTGTGGAGCCACAACACAATGATATCAAGGTCAACAGGTTTTACACCATTCAAATTGTTGTTTGGTGACGAAGCAATAACCACAGAAGAAGCTAAAGCGGGATCAATAAGAACAATGGCTTCGGCAGAAGACGAAGCTGATTATTCTGTGGCAAAAGATGCTATAGAAGGGATCAGGCTTCAGGCTGAAGAGAATATCAATAAATATCAAGTCGAAATAATAAAATGGCGTGACAGAAAGGTTCGGTTAAAAAATATTAAGCCAGGACACTTGGTACTTCGGAGAGTTGCCAACCCAGACACAGTAGGCAAGCTACAGTTCAAATGGGAAGGGCCTTTCCTGGTAGTATCTTCGTCAAGACCTGGTTCCTACAGGCTGAAGGATATGGATGGCAGCGACATTCCTAGATCTTGGAATGCGGATGAGCTTCGGCGGTATTATGTGTAACCTGATGTAATCTTTTTTATTCTTTCCTATGGCACCCTTTTCCTTTCTAAAGGGGGAGAAAGGTTTTTAATGGGGCCATAGCATGTAATTTTTCTTTTTCTTATATCAGCTCTACAAGAGCAGTATCCCCCGAAGATGTAAATGTAAAAACTGGGCATGCACCATCGAGTGCAACGAGAAAAAAAACACAGAGAAGCTCGAAAGACGTCCCTAAGGGGATGCAGAGCACGACGAAGCTACAAAAAGCCGTTCCTAAGGGAGCGCAGCGTAAGTTTTCTACTCAAAAGTCGTTCCTAAGGGAATGCAGAGCTTACAGCAAAAAGTCAACGCTGATTCCGCCTAAATAAAAGGCGAAGAAGCTCCTGAGGGAGGATTACAGCGAAAAGTCAACGCTGATTCCGCCGAAATAAAAGGCGAAGAAGCTCCTAAGGGAGGCTTACAGCGAAAAGTCAGCGCTGATACACCGAAAAATAAGCGGTGAAGCCAAAAAATAAACGGCAAAGATTTGTTATTATATGTGTCTTCGAACATTCATTTGCACGATACATTACATCATACATTTGCATTCATAAACATTCACTTAGACATACATAGGATCATCATCAGCATAACATACAAACTTGCTTCGGCTTCGAAAGAGAAGGCTTCGAAAAAAAGAGGCAATTTTATGCTTCGCTGTGTACGCAAAGAAGGGAAGGTGTTTTTCGCCTATGGCTCAAAAGTATTAATTTCGTCCACACCAAACCATTTCATACATCGAAAGAAAAGTAAGATTATATTACAAAGTGAAATTCAATTACATCATACTTTATACAAGTTATCACAGGAGTTTTTTGAGCTATTTTTATAGACTATTCGAGCTTCGACAGCATCTCTGGAGCTTCTTCCTCTTATTCTGCAGCTTCAGCTTCGGCTTGGTCAACCTGTATGTAAGTATTATAAGCTAAATTCAAAATTCAAAGGAAAAGGTAATCATAAGGTATAATATTGTTACCAGCTTACGGTGGTCTCGGGCTTCGTCACCAGCTTTCTCTCGCCCACCCTTTGTCCATATCACCTTTATAAATTTATTCGCAATGCTTCGGGCGAGGTTAGGAATATCATCTAGAATTGCTGGTGATAGGCTGAAATTGGGTCTGTTGATAAATTTTCCGTGCTCACAGCCAGATTTCAGGAACGCAGCAGCGGTGCCCTAAGAAGCTACCAGGGCACAAAAGTGTTCGAAGGCTCCTGGCAGATCTTCAGCCGAAGGAATAAATTTTTCACTACTGGCCCCGACTAAATAAAACACCTTCTTCAGTCGTTGAACACATTGATTGCTGAATTTCAAACATTTGTTCTGAAGGTCTATCAATGATTTTTTCAAAACTAAACCATTCTGGATTTCAGCCTCAAGTTTTTCATTGAGCTTCAGCTTTTCTTGTCCGAAACTTTCTGACTGATAGAGAAGCTTCGTATTCAGATCTTTTATTTTAGCTTCGGCTTCCTCTAGTAAACCTTCAGTTGTTTGGAGTTCAAACTCTTTTTTCTCAAAAGCAGCTGTTTGATCTTTTATTTTGTTTTCTAAGTTTTCAATTATAACCTCGTGCTTTTTGTCTTCTAAATCCTGTTGCATCCTCAAAGCTTTGCTCAATAGCATACTCTGTACACGAACAACCTTCGTTAGAAAACATTTTTTATGAAAATAAAAAGTTAAAGGGAGATTGTTTACCTTGAAATTGGAATAAAACAAACTACCGACGATGTGATGTCGTCGGTAGCGGCTAATATCGGCTTCGAGCTTCAGGAAACCGATACTCTTTGATAGAGTACCGATAACCTTTGCTCCGGTCTGATCTCGGATGCAGCCTAGCTTCTCATCATCAACACCTCCGAAGAGAAGTGCCCCTGGCCGATAGCCGCAAGAAATGGCATACTCTTTTAATTCTTCTTTTTCGGCTTTTGTTAATTCTTGACCAACCAAGTTTTGAAAATTGAAAATTTCATCTTCCAGTGTTTCTTCGACAATTTCTTTCTTTTTCTCGGCCTCTGGGGCCGAAGCCTCTTCGATGGCTCCAACATCTTCTTCTACGGCCATGTCTAGCAGAATTTTATCTATATCAAGAGCCACACTTTCCAAATTAATGTCTTCCGCTTTAGTAGTTTTGGAATCTATGGCCTCCGAAGGTGCAACTTCAGTAGCTGTTGTGCTTTCAATAGCAGGCACCTTCGGAGCTGAAGTCCTTGGTGGTGTTGCTTCAATCACTTCTGTCACAGTAACAATCCTTTGCCTCTTTGGCCTAGGTGCCTTTGTTTTTGTGGGCTCCTTTTCCTTATGAAAAAGCTTCGTCAGATGAAGCCCCAATGGACTTAGTTTGACAGGCAAAGTTTCAGTCATTACCTTTAGGATTTCCTCTATTTCAGCAGCAGAAGATGTCGCAGAAGTCTTCTCTTCCTCATCAACTGATTTTTGCTTTGGGGTCGAGGCCTTTCTTTTCTTCGAAGCAACTGCTTTCGCCTTAGATTCTTGTTTCTTCTTCTTCTTTGATTGATCTTCGTCGTCTTTATTCAAAGCACTAGCCACTCTTTTTCTTTTTTGCCCTTCGGCACCTTTGTCGAGTCGCTCATAGTCAGGATAATCAAAACCTATAGCATCCATCACTCGGTTTAGCCTTCGTTTCGGACGGGTGCCGAAGGCCGCTGTCATCAATTGATCTTCTTTTTTAGAATAATTTCCAAGAATTTCGTTGCACATTACTTCGATTGTATCTAGCCATTCTTGGCAGGGTACTTTGAAATGTCTTTTGAACTTGTAGTGGTAAGGCAACCGAATAAGCTCCCCTTTCTTCTTCTCCCCCTCTAGTTTCGGCATTTCCCACTCCTTCATGGTAGGAAACACTCTGAAGGCCAAAAATTCCTGCACTAAGTCTCTAGTGCCAATATGATCTGCAATTACTCGAAATTCAGCCAAGGCAATCTGGCTTGGGCTCCCCCGTATCATGTTGCACGGGGCTCTTGTTTCTCCGAAGGTCAGTTCTAACGGACTCTGGACCAATTTATCTTCATCTTCGTCAACTTTGACATAAAACCATTCAGATTTCCATCCTGCTGGCCATTTGCTTCGGTAGCTAATCACTAGAACTTTGTAGTTTTGCGGTAAGCAAAGTTGTAGTAGCTAAAATTTTCATGCAAACCATCTCCCCTAGCCTTGGTTTGGTAGTGTAGTTCGTGTACTCGGCAGAAACCTTCGGCGAAAGGTTCCACCCCCTGGCTTCGGAGGGCCCAGATATAAACACTCAGCCTAACGATAGCGTTAGGCGTTAGCTGATGAAGGCATATCCCATATTTCTTCAACACACCAGCAATCATCTTGTTCAGAGGGAATCTTAAACCAGCTTTAAAAAGACTTTTGAAAACCACCACTTCATTTTTTCCCGGCTTCGGGATAGTTTCTTCTCCACCAAAATGAATCAATTCCTTCTTTGCTTCACTAAGATAGCCCAACTTCACCATCTTAGGAAAATCAGCTTCGGAGATGGTGGACTTTCCGAAGTCCAAGTGGCTAGGCTTGCTCGGTACTGCACTGCTGTAATCATCTTCGGAATCAGTTTCTTCAACAGCAGCCCATTCTGCTTCGGCAGCAGGGATGTCCTCTGGTGTTACCAACCCAGAGCGCTTCATTGCTTCCGAAATAGGAACAGTCTCAGTAGCTTCGGTCTCATCTCCCTCACGATCGACCTGAGCAGTAGAGCGAACTCTGGCCATCTGATTATGACTTACTTGAAATTTTTGGTGTTGGCTTTTTTGTTTTCTCCGAAGCTTTTACTCTTATGCCGAAACAAAATCACAAGCAAAGTTTCGTCTGAGCACAATGATTAAGCTTCGGCTATGACTAAAAATTTGACAGCAAAACAGTGCAATAGCAATGAATGTCGTGGTAACTTCACACCTACCCGTCTGTTTATATATTGCCGCAGGTGGGAAGGTGAATCGGCAAGGTCTCCAGCACCGAACAAACAGTCACCCGCACTCACTGAACGGTGTGCCACAGGGTCCGAGAAGGTGAATCGCTGGCGCGCGCTTAATTGGTGCAAGATGGGGCGCGCGCGACGATTATTTTAATCGTTTCTCGCCAACGAGCTCAGGGAAGGTGTTTTTTGGATCTTCGGCATCCCGAAGCCTAGAAGACTTTTTCACGGATCAAGCTCGTTACGAAAAACGATCTAGCACTGCGAAGGGGCTACTGTTGGGGGTATGCTTCGAAGCCGAAGATCCTAAAAAGAATACCTTCAAAAGGTCTTCTCAGAAGCAAGCGCCGAAGCTATTATCTATAAAGCTTCGGCACAAAGACAAATCTCAAGATGAAGGGTCGAACCGACTTAAAGATGAATTGACTTAAAGACCCATGATGCTTCGTGTCATTATTGTAGTCGGTTGTAAAGGACATAAATGTAATTTTGCGCAGGTTGCATCTTGTTCCTATAAATAGGTGAACAGTATCCCGACACTGTTCACGCAATCCTGTAATCACTGACACGTCACGCTTGGATTATTGCTTTCCGCCAAGGCAAAGGTATAAATGTGCTTAAATATTATGTTTTAATACTTGTATATTCATATAATAAAACATATGAATATATTTTATACTTTATATTTCATTTTTTATTGTTTGTTGTCTTACAACTATAATCACGAAGGTGAAATCTTCGTGATACTTTACTTATGACCTTCGTCCGAAGCTCATTAAATCCTTGGGGAAATAATGCTTCAGCGGACGAAGGGCGTTTATACTTAACATCTTTGTGTTGCCTTGTTCTTAATTCGAAGCATTTGAGAACAAGTCCCCAACACTCCTCTTCCTGGAGTGTTGGACTCGTAGCTTTCCTCTTCTGGCTTTGAGCCTCTCGAAAAGAAAGAGTTTCTTGATTTGGGTCCAGCGGCTGCAGTGCAGTGGTCCCTGGTGCTGAAGCTTTCTTCGGCGGCATGACGAAGGTCAGTGCTTGCCGAAGGTGATCGAAAAGGGTTCACCAGAGGTGGCCTCCAATGTTGGGGACTTGTTCTCAAATGCTATGAGTTAAGAACAAGGCAACACAGAGATATTAAATGTTATTGCCCTTCGTCCTTCAAAACATTATTTCCCTTAGGATATAATGATCTTCAGACGAAGGTCATGAAGGACATACCTTCATTATCGCAGCATATGTTAATAAAAGGGGAAACATATGAAATTATAAGAGATAACATGAACAATTATATGACATTATCAATTCATTCCCACTTTATTATCATGGAAAAAAGAAATGATATGGAATAACAAAAGTACCTTCGGCTTGATTGAAGATAAAAGTACAAGAGTCATGCACGAGCAAATACAGGTCATCGTGAATAGTACGGGGGTACTGTTCACCTATTTATAGGCACAAAACACAACTTGTGAGAAATTACAGTCATGCCCTTTACATTTACTATTGGCTTATGGAAAAAATCTACGAGGACTGGATAGCCTTTTCCCCTTTAAGTCGGTTCCTTTTCCCGCAATTGAGCCGAAGCTCCCTTGTGCATAGCTTCGAAGCAAAGGCAACCTTCATCACGATCATACCCTTCTCATCGTATATGTCTTTAATCCTAAATCCGAAGGTACCTGTCTATAAACCATGCTTGGAAGACATTGTTAAATTACGTTTTTGAGGACCTTCGGAGGACGAAGGCCACCAACAGTTGGTCAGTATGTCAAAATTATTTTGGCATATGTAGTGAAGTCGTGACATGCTGAAGTAGTCATCGCTTCCTATATGCTATAAGCCGAGTCAATGCGCACTATGCATCCGTTCAATTACGTGTCGCATAGGGTGTATAGTAGTAATGATTGATTTTGAGTGCGGATGACGCGAGAAATGAATTAGTGCGCATATAGGTGATCAATGGTTTGGGATGAAGTGGTGACATGCCTTCGTAGTCATCATGATGTTTGTTTGGTGACCCGGTTGAAAGACGTAGAGAAAAGTTGATTACTTGCATATTATTATTTTTGTCGTGCTACTGCTCTGTATGAATTGCAATGTGAGTAGTAGGCCCTCTATGTGATGGCGGAAGATGTCTAGGTAGCCTTCCGTGAATTGTGATGCTCGAATCGTCGAGATAGAGGTTAAGTCGATCAATGCTGGTTAAGTAGTTAAAATGATTAATAAAGTAATCATAGGGATAAAACTAGAAACTAGTGTCCCTATATCCTCGTATGATGTGGTGGTCGCTTGACGACATTGAGAATGAGTATGTGTTGCAGGAAGTATATAGTTTGGAATTAACTTACCAAATTTCACTAGTAAGGTGTCCCTTTCATATTAATTAACCTAGATAACACGAGCGCGTGAAACTTTGCATTGATATGAATTTTGAGCGTGATAATTAAGTCATGACAAGCTAGAACTAAGAAGGAGTAGCATATCTCCATGATTTTGCTAGATGATTGATTGAAGTGCTTTTGTGCTCGCAAGCTCAAATTCTTGCGTGTACAGTTTTAATTGTGCGATTAATTTAGTAAAGTAAAGTGTGTTTTCTGTAGACGTGTTCTATATAGAAGTTGTAGTTAACTTATATGTCTAGCTCGTCCTAAAATTTCATGAGCTAAGGATTAATGGTTTAGATGTTATGCTTTTCACAAGTCAAGCACCCGAATCTGTACAAATTCTGTACATATTTCGAAGGTTGCATTATTTGCTTACGTTAAGCATAGAACTAATTATTGTTGATCATAAGAAAGTTGTAGATAACTTCCTTATCTTGTTTGTGTTAAAATTTCATAACCATAGGTCTGATAGTTTGAGAGTTATGAATTTTACAAAATGATTGTTGTGTTCTGTCCACTCTCTGGATAGATTTCGAAAACTGTACTGTTTGAGTTGATTAAACATGGAACCACTTCTTGGTGATTATAAAAGTTATGTAGTACTTTTGCTAATATTTCCAAAACGTCTTGGATCATCCTTTTTGGTAGTCTAAAGGTCAAGATATAGATGTTAGAAGTGCGGAGCCTAAATCTGTCCACATCTGGATAGCAAGGCCTTCCTAGTGTACTTTATCCTCAATGCATATTGAATCACCTTGAGATGTTTATAAATATTTTGTAAACAATTTCATTAGATTTTTAGAAAGTCTAGGATCACTTGTTTTGGATGCATGAGTCTCTAGTTATGAATTTTTGAAGTAAAAAGTCTGAGTCCATACAAATCTGGATAGAGTTGTCGTTATGGTACCAATCAACCATGTTAAGTGTCTAATCACATTAAGATAGTAAAACCAAGTTGTAGAGCACTTCATAAACATTGTTAGCACTCGCGCGAGGTTAAGAATTGATTGTATTCATCTTGATAATGGGAGTTATGATTGTCTGTGGACACAAATCCTTCGGGGATGTCCTGCCTACGAGACAGAAATGGAATAAGGATTAATGTGATACCTATGTCAAGCGTTTGAAAGCATTAAGCACATGCCGAGAAATATGGTAAATTGGTAAGCCTAGCATGGACACTCTTTCATAGGAAGGTGACTGGTGCATCGTTAGACTCAAAATTCATCAACGTCATCTGCGAAGTCTTCGTCATCACCCTCTGATCAAAATATTAGCAACACCTGTTGTTGGGGGCCTTCGGCTTCCGAAGGTCCTCAAAAACATGATTTAACAATGTCTCTGGAGTATAATGTGTAAACAGGTACCTTCGGACTTAAATCAAAACCACAGCGTGAAGATGCACAAAGAATATGAAGGATGGCGTAGAGCCGAAGCTATGCACAGGGGAGCTTCGGCGTGATAGCAGAAAAAGAAACCGACTTAAAAGGGAAAAGACTATTTAGACCCCGATGGATTGCTATAGAGTTATTAGCAAATGTAAAGGGCATGGGTGTAATTTTACATGGGCTGTGTCTCGTACCTATAAATAGATGAACAGTGCTCCCGTACTGTTCACGCTGACTTGGCATTTACTTTCGCGTCACGCTTGTACCCCTGCTTTCCTTTGAGCCGAAGGTACATTTATAATTTGTTATTGTTGATACAGTAACAAAAATAAAAATAAGTTGATAATAATGTTTAAAGTGTTTATGTTATTTTTCATATCTTGTGTATGAACCCTTCTTTATCATTTATTGTGCTTATGAAGGTTTGTCCTTCATAACCTTCGTCCGGAATTCATTATATCCGAAGGGAGATAATGCTTAGAAGGACGAAGGACTTTAACATTTAACACTTTTTATGTTGTCTTGTTCTTAACTCTTAGCATTTGAGAACAAGTCCCCAACATTGGCGCCCACCTCCGGTGAACTCACTTCCACTTTTTGAGTTTCGAACACCTTCGGCAAGCATAGACCTTCGTCATGCCGCCAAAGAAAGCTTCAGCAACAGGGGCTGCCGCTTTGTAGCCGCTGGACCCCAACCAGGAGACCCTCTCTCTTCGGGAGGCCCGAAGCCAGAAGAGGAAGGCCACCAGTCCAACGCCTCAGGAGGACGACTTGGACCAAGAGATCAGAAATATGGAGATGCTCCATCAGCAGGTGCAAAGGAAGAAGGAAAAGATGGCTAGGCTGGCTGACCTGCAAAGGCAGATAGACGAAGCCTCTGAAGAAGTTCGCCATCTTACTCAAGATGAGCAGAACCGAAGGCCTCAACACAGAGAGCTTCATCAAGAGGGCTTCTTCAACGAGGATGACTGGTATGAGAATTTCCATCATGGAAATTTTGCTTTTGATGATGCTTCTCCTCTGTCAGCAGAACTGCAGGCTACACCTTGGCCTCCGTCTTACAAGCCACCTCAACTCCCCATGTACGACGGACACTCAGATCCGAAGCAGTTTCTAATGAGCTACGAAGCAACGATATCTTCCTATGGTGGCAATACTGCAGTCATGGCGAAGACTTTCGTCATGGCCGTCAAGAATGTTGCACAAACCTGGTACTCCTCCCTTCGGCCAGGAACAATCACATCATGGCAGAAGCTGAAGGATATGCTGATCACCAGTTTCCAAGGGTTTCAAACAAAGCCGGTCACCGCTCAAGCCTTATTCCAGTGCACCCAAGACCACGAAGAATATCTTCAGGCGTATGTCCGAAGGTTCTTACGTCTGAGGGCACAAGCGCCAACAGTGCCTAATGAAATTGTCATTGAGGTCATGATTAAGGGGCTTCGGCCGGGACCTTCAGCCCAATACTTTGCTAGGAAGCCCCCTCAGACTCTTGAGAAACTGCTTCAGAAGATGGATGAATACATCCGCGCTGACAATGATTTTCGAGAGAGAAGGGAGGAAGCTTACAGGTTCTCCGAAATAGCCAGGGGCTTCGGAGGGAGAATTCATCCTAGACATGTAAGATCAATTCATTCCACTCAGAATGATGACAGGGGAAGCCAGCAGCAAAGGCCGCAATATTCCTCCCAGGCTTCGGGGCAGTAGCAGAGCTATCCTCGGCCTCCAGCTCCAAGGGGCAGAGGTACCAGGGGCTTCGGAGGAAGATTTGGGGATCAGCCCAGGAAAATTTATTGCCTATTCTGTGGTGAGGACAAGGGCCACACCACCAGGATGTGCCATGTCACCATCCAGAAACAAAAGGAAATAGCAGAAGCTGCAGCCCAACAGACCCAGCCGAAGCAAGTTATGCATACTGCTTCGTACCACTCGCCTTATATCCCAGAGTATGTGGGCAACCACCCTGCAGCTTCTGTTGCTTCGTCAAGTCAATCTCAGGAATCTTGGCAATAGCCTCCACCTCCACGACCAATGCAACGAGGCCAACAGCCAGAAGGGAGTCAGCATACTCAACACCAACGAGACTTCAGAGAAGAGTCCGAAGCTCGCACAGTCAATAGTACTGTGCCAGAATCGAAGCACATTTACTAACAAATATCCTACCTCGGCAGCAGTTTTTGCATTCAGTATCATTTTCTTTTTAATAAGGAACAATTATTGAAAGCCTAAGTGTTTTTTGTCGTTTTCAATTTCTTGTAATAGCTTCGCCTTTGCCATAGTACAAATATACTTTCTCCACAGAATAACGGAGTCCAAAAAGTTGCCGAAGCATAGGAACTTATGGTCACAGAGAGAACCTATCAAAAAGTCGTTCCTAAGGGAGCGCAGCGTAAGTTTTCTGCTCAAAAGTCGTTCCGAAGGGAATGCAGAGCTTACAGCGAAAAATAAACGCTGATTCCGCTGAAGTAAAAGGCGAAGAAGCTCCTAAGGGAGGCTTACAGTGAAAAATAAATGTCGATCTTCGGCAAATATCATTTTGCATAACATCACATCATCACATCATTTGCATAGCATAACATCATACATCATATTGCTTCAATGACGCAAGAAGGGGGTTCAATGTTGATATTCGGAGATTGTTTCGAAGAAACAGTGCCAAGGCACAAAAATAATTATTGAAGAAGCATACCTTCATCAAACTCTGGAATGAAAATATCTATTGGTTACTGATTTTATGAAGATTGGATGTTTTTATGAAAATACGGATATTATTTACGAAGCATGAAAAGAAGGGAAGGTGTTTTTTCGCCGAAGGCTCAAAAACGGTATGTATGTAAAGTTTCATGCATCGTAAAGAATTGAACCATAAATAGCTTATATATTACATTCAAAGTTACAAAATATTACACATATTGTTCGACGAATATTACATTCCAAATGTTTTTACAATAACATCTAATCTTCCCTTAGAACTACTTCTGCAGCTTCGTTTAGTAGTTGATCAACAACTTTGTCCATGATAGCTTCGGCCATTTTTCTAATCTCGTTATCCCCCTTTACGTTGGGTTCCGCTAATGGCTCGGCGGGCTCTGAGGGAGGAGAAGGTACGGCTATGTTACAAAGTGTAAACAAGTTCGAAATCAAAAAGTTACAACAAAAAGCCAAAAACTAGTAGTTAATACCTATTCGCCCTTCGAGATCCACACTTTTCTCAGCGGCCTCTGCTACTTTTCTAGCGTCATGAATACCTTTTTCGCTTCTCCGTATAATTTCTTGAGCCATCTCCCAGCCTCCATTTTCCCAGATGTCGGTGAAAAATTTTCCACCAACCAAACTTGCCTCGGCCGAAGGGTCTTTTATGTATTCGGAAGATAAATCAGTTTCTGTCTGTGCCAAGGATTTCACGTGATCGCAGCCTTTTTTCTCCAAAACAGTGGCAATCCCCCTAGAACCCGAGAAGGCACATATGTCTCCGCGGCTATTCAAAATTTCTTCAAAAGCTTCAGCTTCGTGGCTGATCCATCCAATTGGGCCTTCGGGGTCGCCCCTCATGAAATTTTCTTCACTTGAGAACGCGCCAACGCTGGCGAAGCTGGTTCTTATTTTCTTAACACATTCTATAGATTTTTCATAACACCTTTTCTTGGATGCACGAAGCTCTTCAACATTTTTTTCTAAATGATTTGCCCATTGTTCACTAATTTCTCGTTTTGTTTCTTCAACTGTGCATTCTTCTTTAGCTCTGGCTAGCTGTTTCCGAAGATCCTCAATTTCGTGCTTCTGAGCCTCAGCTTGAGCTTTGAAAGCAGCTTCGTCTTCTTTTATTTTATTCACCAACGAATGTAATATTTTATCTTTTTCGAGACCTTCGTTCCTTAGTTCAATTACTTCGGAATGAAGGTTGCTCAAGGCTATGGTACACCCTTCATCTTCAGCCTCTTTTTGTGCCCTGAGGGCATTTCTAAGTATAAGGCCCTGCAAAAAAATGCGTTAATAAGTTTAAGCAAATGAAAAGTTTTGGTTTCAAGGAATAATACAAAGATCTCATTTTTTCACCTTTAAACTATTGTACGCTAAGCTGTCGGCCAGCTCGTTCTTTGACAACACCGAGAGCCCGTCTTCTAATGTTGGGAATCCGAAGCTTTTGCTCATCTCCCGACAGACAGAAATCTCCTTGCTGTCAGGGAGACAATACAAGAAGTCTTTTTCTCCGCTGCCGTTGAATATCATCGCTCCTTTTGGATATTTCAATTTTTGCGCATAGAATTGAGCTTCTCTTTTTTCTTTTTCACTCAGATTTTTACCCGAAGCATGACGTAATACATAGTCAGAAGCTTCAGAAGATGCTTCGGGAATAGGTGTGGCGATTTTCTCAGATAAAGTTTCTTCTGCAGATTCTTTTTCCGTTTCTTTTTCAATTTCCAAGAATTCCCTCTTGGTAGGCTCTGAAAGCCCAGTTTCCGCTTGACTTTTGGCAGCTTCGGCCTCAGTTTGTGTCTTTGGAACTTCGGCAGCTATCTTCGAAGTAGAGCTTGAAGATTTTATCGTTTCCAGAACATCTAGCACGTTAACCATTCTTTTCCTCTTGGGGGTTGTCGTAAGGTCTTTTTGTGCCATCGGCATTGGCATTGGCACCTCAACTCTTGCTGAAGGACTTAAAATTTCTGATGTCTTTGTCTCTTCAGCCCTCGGTTCTTCTATTTTTTCCATCTCCGGCATTTTGGCCGGCTCTTCAATATTCGATAGGGGAGTCGGCTCCTTGGCTTCGGTGGCCGAAGAGGTCTCACCGACAAACTCAGGCATTGTGGCCGGTTCAATATAGTGTGGCCGGTGCGTAAGAACCTTCAACTTTTTCCTCTTCGGCGCTGGCTCACTAGGAGCGGCTGAAGCAACTTCCTTCATAGAAGATGTATCATTCCTTTTTTGACCACGTGTTGGGTAACGGTAGTCAGGATAGATGAACCCAATGGCATCAAATACTCGGTTGAGTCTTTTCTTCTTCCGGCCTTCGAAGGCCGCGGATAGTGCAGTATCTTCTGCCTTCGAGTATGGCCCAAGCAGTTCATCGCTTGTGGCCTCAATACATTTCAGCCAGTCATCATCTGGCTCGACAAACTTATCTCCATATCTGAAGGTATATTTTAACCTAACTAGTCCACCTTCGTTAGGTTTGATGATGGTTTCCTTTGGCATTTCCCACTTTTCTACAAGTGGCCATACTCTGAAGGCAATGTGTTCCTGGATCAAATCCCTTGTCCCGATGAATGAGCAAACTACACCGAAGGCTCTCTGGCATTCTTCAGTTGCTTCGTCAATATCCACCTTCGGTTTCCGAAGGCCAAAACGCTGCCAGATGGGGCGCATGATGATATCTTTAATATCTTCTCATGTCTTCAAGTCGTTTTTCACATAGAACCATTCCTTCATCCAGTCCCCGGGCCATCTCTTCCGAAAAGTTGGTACGGGACAGCTTGACCCAGAGCGGGCACCGAAGCTATAACAGCCAAAATTGTTATGATATTGCTCTTTACCCCATGGTTTCGTCTCATATAATAACTCATGCATACTGCAGAAACTTTTTGCATTTGGCTCCAAACCTTGGCTCTTCACGGCCCATACGAAGATTCCCATCCTTATGATTGCTTCGGGAGTAATTTGATGGAGGCAGATTTCAAATATCTTCAAAACTTCTAACACGAAACTGCTCAAAGGAAACCAAAGTCCAGCCTTGAAGAAACTTCGGAATATCACGACTTCATTCTCCTCGGGAGTCGGACAAGTTTTCTCTCCTTCGTCAGCCCTCACAGTAGATAAATCCCGAAAATATCTACCCCTCATATTGACAAGATGGCTTTGTTTAATGCTTGATTTTCCAAAACTGCATGGCTTGGTCGCCAAGGTCGATCTTCGGAATCTTCACCACCACTTTCCACATCATAGCTGTCACTGTCACCAGTGTCTTCAGACAAACCCTCTAAAATCTCCCTAGTAATCTTCTCTATATTTGTCTTTGCTATTGATTCAAGAAAGCCAAGATTCATCTCTTCAGAAAGGCTCAGCTTCGATTCAGCGACATCTTTCTTATCTTCAGACATCTTCGAAAATGCTGAGAAAGTGCTCTCGAAACCGAAGCTTAAAAATTTAAAAAGCCAAGCAAGTGTTGGTGCGCAAGGGATAAAAGTTGGGTGAGCAAGAGCAGATGGCAAGAAAGCGTGCCAAATGAACCCGTGGTGAGCCCTTATTTATACGCCTAGTGCGTTGAAAACTGGAGGGTCCTGCTTGTCAATGACTGTTGCTATTCTAGCAAAGGGAAGGTGTTTTTTCGGACCTTCGGCTTAAGGCCTTCGTCCATGTCGCAATCTGAATTTATCACTCTAACAAATTAATATTGCGAGAGGCTACTGTTGGGGGCCTTCGGCTTCCGAAGGTCCTCAAAAACATGATTTAACAAGGTCTCTGGAGTATAATGTGTAAACAGGTACCTTCGGACTTAAATCAAAACCACAACGTGAAGATGCACAAAGAATATGAAGGATGGCGTAGAGCCGAAGCTATGCGCAGGGGAGCTTCGGCGTGATAGCAGAAAAAGAAACCGACTTAAAAGGGAAAAGGCTATTTAGACCCCGATGGATTGCTATAGAGTTATTAGCAAATGTAAAGGGCATGGGTGTAATTTTACATGGGCTGTGTCCCGTACCTATAAATAGATGAACAGTGCTCCCGTACTGTTCATGCTGACTTGGCATTTTCTTTCGCGTCACGCTTGTACCCCTGCTTTCCTTCGAGCCGAAGGTACATTTATAATTTGTTATTGTTGATACAGTAACACAAATAAAAATAAGTTGATAATAATGTTTAAAGTGTTTATGTTATTTTTCATATCTTGTGTATGAACCCTTCTTTATCATTTATTGTGCTTATGAAGGTTTGTCCTTCATAACCTTCGTCCGGAATTCATTATATCCGAAGGGAGATAATGCTTAGAAGGACGAAGGACTTTAACATTTAACACTTTTTATGATGTCTTGTTCTTAACTCTTAGCGTTTGAGGACAAGTCCCCAACACATGTCTTACTACTTGTAAGTGTGTCCCAAATATCCAAATTAATCAAAGGCATAAGATTATATCAAAAACACTTAAGTGAAATCACCAAAGCAAACAACTGGTGGATCATTGGATCATAATTTATTTTCCATCTTTAAGTTCAGTTATCATGTTAGGGTCCAGGTTGCTCTTAACCGTGAGCACGGCTGATATATCAGTTTTACACTCTACAAAGGTGGTACAACTTTATCCATAAGCAGTGTATCCCATCTAGCCTGGGTTGATCAGACCCATAAACACTGCCTAGGTGAATGGCTAGGGATCCACTATGAGGCTTTCACAAACTATCCTTAGTACAAAGCCACCCGCTAAGGTTTCCACGTCCGTATTCACGTCAGTATCCACTATGATCCTGTGGAAGCGTTTGAAAGTATTAAGCACGTGCGGAGTGAACCTTCCCGCTGACTTTTTACCCACTTGCCTGAGATATTGGTCTCCCTTTCTAGATACGGTGGGTACAAGTGCGGTCACTGCACGGTCGATCAGCCGGGGTCAGTGGAGCTTGTATGCCAAGGGAGTGGGGTCTGATCTGTTGACGGGGAATCAATGGGGATAGTTGTTGTGTGTGGGGATGTAGTGCCCCTACATGTCTTATGTTTAGGTTTACCTTGCATGGTTAAAAACCCGATTCGAATTGTCTGCTTCTCACAACTAATGAGACAGATTGATCCATTGTACTGCATTGAGTAAGAAGTATAATGAGGTTTCATGATACAAAGTGTTGTTTGCAATAAATGCTTGTTACCAAGCATGCTTAGAAGGATGCTAACCTAGTTTAAGGAAGATTATAAAACCTGACAAGCTAAAACTTGATTTGGACTCAGCTAGTGCTTTTGGCAAACAAAACCCCTCAGCCAAACAACTTCATGGTCTAGAGGTAGAGGAGTATACTCCTCACACCAGGTAAGTCTAGTTGAGTATTAGTATACTCAACCTTGCTTGTGGCATAATTTTTATAGGTACTCCTTTGGATGACTAGTTGCTGTGTCACTTGGTCGTCTACCCTACCACCAGGTTGGACAGTCGAGTGGGACCCTACCTTAGTAGGAGAAGGTCATGAGGAGTGATTGGTCAGGCTTCACCAAACTCCTTGTATATTGTTAGTTTATTTCTATTTCATCAAAAACTAGGATTACTACTTTTGAACTCCGATGATGTAATAACTCTAAGTACTTTATTAATCTATGGTTTATGCTTTATCGTATTTCACTGTGTCTCACCTTCGTGTGTGCAAGTCGTATTCGATCCTCGTTAAGTGGCTTTATCAGACTAGATCCGAGGCATCGACAGTTTTTGCTAATTTAAGTGTGTTGTTGCCTCTAAGGTAAGACTTGGACACTTAAGCTAGAATAATCTAGGCAGTTCCGCCACATGGCGCGACCGTTAACTTGATGCCATATTCATTATTGGTGTTGGGATTCCGATCGAGGTCAAGGGTGTGACATCCATTAAGCTAATGATTGAGACCAAGATTGTGGTCGATGTATTCTTCGTCGTCGAACTAGAGGGTAATTATATTATGATTCTAGTGAGAGATTGGTTACATTTCAATCAATGTGTACCTTCTACTTTACATTAGATGTTAATCCAATGGGTCAGCAATGAGGCAATGAGGTAGAAACAATACATGTAGATGCATCGACTTCCATTGTTATGGCCAATGCTCCTATACTTCGGGCCTATGATTCTGTAAAATGACTAATTAAGGTTTATTTTGTAGATTACCAGTTTATAAGTATGTACAGGGAAGGTTTTACTCCTATCATGTTAGAGCTGATGAAAAATTGGCTAAATCACAAGTAAAAAATTATGCATACAACAGGAATAAAAAATATAACCATTTCTATTAGGTCAGACAGTTTGGGCCCCACGGTAGAATAGTCTAGGAGCTTGCAGAGAGCCTCTACTCTGCCACCACACAATCTGAGCCCATGGATGGACAATAGGAAGTCTACAAAGAGTCTACTCCCCCACCAAATAGCCTAGGCCCCATGGTTGTATAGTTTGGAACTCAGTAGAAAGCATATTTTAATTCTAATTTCCATATAATAGAAGAATTTAGGGATTTTGACAAATTAGGATAGTGGTTTACTTTGACTGATCCTTCGGAGGAAGTTGACATAGGCAATGATGGTACTACAAGGCCAACTTTTGTAGACAAGAACATGATATCCGATCCTAGGAATAAAATAATCGGATTATTACGTGAGTACAATAATTGCTTTGCTTAGAGTTATACCGAAATAGCAACAATAAGTCGAAAGTTGGTTGAGCATCGGTTGCCAATTAAGCCTGGATTTTTTGTCCCTTTAGGCAAAGACAAATGCCCTTTCATCCCGACCTGTAACACCCCATCCAATCCCTGGACCAGAGGTACTTACTCATGGCAGCTCTCTAGGATCATATATTGTCCCCACAGCCCAACATGGGTCTTTTGTGCACACTTTGTCCTAACTCATGCGCACCCGAGAAAAACTTCTCGGTCGGTCACCCATCCCAAATTGCTCCAAGCCAAACACGCTTAATGTTGGGGGCCTTCGTCCTCCGAAGGTCCTCAAAAACATGGTTTGACAATGTTTTCCAAGTGGATTATGTGAACAGGTATCTTCGGACTCAAAATTATGAACATGAAGTACGGTCAGGACGAAGCCTGAACCAGACGAAGGGGGATTAAAATGGAGGACGGGCTGATTACCAAGCTCCACGAAGGATGGTGCATAGCCGAAGTTGTGTGCAGGGAAGCTTCGTCGTGATAGTAGAAAGGGGAACCGACTTAAAGATGAAAAGACTATTTGGGCCTTGACAGATTTCCATAAGTCATTGGCAAATGTAATGGACATGAATGTAATTTTACGTGGGCTGCGTCCCGCGTCTATAAATAGATGAACAGTACTCCCGTACGGTTCGGGGGGACTTGGCATTTGCTTTTGCGTCACGCTTGTACTTTTTACCTTCTCTCAGGACCGGAGGTACATTTGTAATTTGAAATCATTTCTATTTTTCCATGTTAATAAAATAGAAATGATTCTATGATGATGTCTATATTATATTTCATGACTTATATGAATCCTTCGTCATTATTTGTTATATTTACGAAGGTATGTCCCTCATGACCTTCGTCCGAAACTCATTATTTCCCAAAGGGGCATAATGTTTCGAAGGACGAAGGACTTTAACATTTAACACTTTTTATGTTGCCTTGTTATTAACTCTTAGCATTTGAGAACAAGTCCCCAACATTGGCGCCCACCTCCGGTGAACTCACTTCCACTTCGAGTTTTTTGAACACCTTCGGAAGCTATAGACCTTCGCTATGGCGCCGAAGAAAGCTTCAGCGACTGGGGCTGCAGCACTGCAACCGCTGGACCCCAACCAGGAGACCGTCTCTCTTCGGGAGGCCCGAAGCCAGAAGAGGAAGGCCGTCAGCCCGACGCTTCAGGAGGATGAACTAGACCAAGAGATCAGGGATATGGAGATGCTTCATCAACAGGTGCAGAGGAAAAAGGAAAAGATGGCCAGGCTAGCTGAGCTGCAAAGGCAGATAGACGAAGCTTCTGAAGAAGTTCGTCATCTTACCCACGATGAGCAGAACCGAAGGCCTCAACAAAAAGACCTTCATCAGGAGGGCTTCTTCAACGAAGATGACTGGTATGACAATTTCCATCATGGAAATTTTGTTTTCGATGATGCCTCTCCTCTGTCCGCTGAGCTGCAGGCTACACCCTGGCCTCCATCCTATAAGCCACCCCAGCTTCCCATGTTCGACGGCCACTCAGACCCGAAGCAGTTCTTGATGAGCTACGAAGCAACAGTGTCTTCGTACGGGGGCAATGCTGCAGTCATGGCAAAGTCTTTCGTTATGGCCGTCAGGAGTGTTGCTCAGACCTGGTATTCCTCCCTTCGACCGGGAACGATCACTTCATGGCAGAAGCTGAAGGATATGTTGTTAACCAGCTTTCAAGGATTTCAGACGAAGCCGGTCACTGCTCAAGCCTTGTTCCAGTGCACTCAGGATCATGAAGAATACCTTCAGGCGTATGTCAGAAGGTTCTTGCGTTTGAGGGCGCAGGCACCAACGGTGCCCAATGAAATTGTCATCGAAGCCATGATCAAGGGGCTTCGTCCTGGACCTGCAGCTCAATACTTTGCTAGGAAGCCTCCTCAGACTCTGGAGAAGCTGCTCCAAAAGATGGACGAGTACATTCGTGCCGATAATGACTTTCGCCAAAGAAGGGAGGAGGCCTTCAGATTTTCTGAGATGACCAGGGGCTTCGGAGGAAGATTCTATCCAAGGCATGTTAGGTCCATTCACAACTCCACTCAAAATGATGATAAGGGGAGTCAGCAGAACAGACCGCAGTGCTCCTCACAGGCTTCGGGGCAACAGCAAACTTTCTTCCGGCCACCAGCTCCAAGAGGCAGAGGCGCCAGGGGCTTCGGCGGAAGATTTGGAGATCAACCAAGGAGAATATTTTGCTTATTCTGTGGTGAAAACAAGGGCCATACCACCAGGATGTGCCATGTCACCATCCAGAAACAAAAGGAGCTAGCAGAAGCTGCAGTGCAATAGGGCCAGCCGAAGCAGGTCATGCATACTGCTTCGTACCATCAGCCTTACATCCCGGAATACGTGGGCAACCACCCTGCAGTTTCCGTAGCTTCGGCGAGTCAACCTCAAGCTTCATGGCAACAGCCCCCGCCTCCACCTCCGCTGCAACAAGGCCAACAGCCAGAAGGGAGCCAATATGTTCCGCACCAAAGGGATCTCAGAGAGCAATCTGAAGCTCGCACAGTCAATAGTACTGTGCCAGAGTCGAAGCACATTTATTGACAAATATCCTACTTTGATAGCAGTCTTTTCCGTTTAAGTTCTATTTTCTGTGTAATAAAGAACATTTTAGTTTTCATATAATAGTTTCGTGGTTGGTTATGAGGAAAACCTATCTTCTCCACAGGCTTAAGTTGCTGAAGCTTAAAAATTTGCGGTAACAAGGAGGACCTTCGAATTATTAAAAATCCTTCGAAGCAACAAAAAGTCGTTCTAAGGAACGCAGAGTAAGTTGCCGAAGTTACAAAAAGCCGTTCCAAAGGGAGCGCAGTGTAAGTTTTTTGCTCCAAAGACGTTCCTAAGGGAATGCAGAGCTTATACCGCCTAAGTAAAAGGCGAAGAAGCTCCAAAGACGTTCCTAAGGGAATGCAGAGCTTATACCGCCTAAGTAAAAGGCGAAGAAGCTCCAAAGACGTTCCTAAGGGAATGCAGAGCTTATACCGTCTAAGTAAAAGGCGAAGAAGCTCCAAAGACGTTCCTAAGGGAATGCAGAGCTTACAAATATATTTTGTGGGTATCTTCGGAACAAATGTCATTTGCATAACATAACATCATCACATCATTTTGCATAGCATAAGCATCATACATCATGTTGCATTTGTCAAAAGAAGGGGACACAGTATCAATGATAATCTTCGGAATACAGCTTCGGAAAATGTTTTTACGAAGCATGGACGAGCTTCATCAGAGCAATATCGAAATTGTATAGCTTCGGAGAATGTTTTCACGAAGCGTGGACGTGATTCATCAGAATAGATTTAACGGAGAATGTCTTCTTCACGAAGCATGAAAAGAAGGGAAGGTGTTTTTTCGCCGAAGGCTCAAAAATGGTATGTATGTAGAATTTCATGCATCGTAAAGAATTGAATAATGAAAAAGAGACTTGTATATTACATTCAAATGTACAAAATATTACATAGATCACACTTCAAATGTTTTTTTCTAATAACACCTAGTCTTCCCTTAATACTACTTCGGCAGCCTCATTTAGAAGTTGTTCAACAACTTTATCCATGATAGCTTCGGCCATTTGTTTGATTTCGTCATCCTCTTTTGCGTGAGGGTCAACAGACGATCCAGCAGGTTCTGAGGGAAGAGAAAATTTTTGCATTACTATTATAAACCGCGAGCAAAGTTTGAAATAAAAATTACAACACAATAAGAGCGACTAATTAGTACCTATTTGCCTTTCGGCAACTTCTGTTACTTTCCTAGCATCATGGATGCCTTTTTCACTCCTTTGAATAATTTCTTGCGCCATTTCTCGGCCGCCGTTGTCCCAGACATCAGTAAAGAATTTGCCACCAACCATGCTTGCTTCGGCCGAGGGGTCTTTGATGTCTTCGGAGGATAAGGCAGCTTCGGACTGAGCTAAAGATTTTACATGTTCACAACCTTTCTTCTCCAAGACAGTAGCAACTCCCCTGGCGCCCGAAAAAGCACAGATGTCACCGCGGCTACTCAGGATTTCCTCGAAGGCCTCTGCTTCGTGACTGATCCATTCTATTGGACCTTCGGGATTGCCTCTTGAGAAATTCTCTTCACTGGAAAATGCGCCCACGCTGGCGAAGCTGGTTTTGATTTTCTTTACGCATTCCATGGATTTTTCAAAGCATTTTTTCTTAGAAGACCGAAGCTCTTCCACGGTTGCTTCCAAATGATCAGCCCATTGGTCGCTGCATTCCCGTCTTGTTTCTTCAAGTATGCGTTCTTCTTTTGCCCGGGCCAATTGCTTCTGAAGATCTTTAATTTCGCGTTTCTGAGCTTCGGCCTGAATCTTTGCAGCAGCTTCGTCCTTTTTTATCTTGTCTACTAATGTAACCAGAATTTTATCTTTTTCTAGAGCTTCGTTTCTCAGTTTAATAACTTCTGATCGTAAATTGTTGAACGCAATTTCATAGCTCTCATCTTCGGCACTCTTTTGTGCTCTTAATGCGTTGCTCAGGATTAAACCCTATACAAAAAAAGAATCCATATAAGAATAAAGGAATGAATTACGTATTGCAAATTTTTTTCAAAAGTCTAATTCCCATACCTTTAGGCTATTATATGCAAGACTATCCGCGAGATCTTCCTTCGTCATAGCGCATAGTCCAGCTTCAAGCTTCGGAAACCCCATACTCCTAGCCATCTCCCGGCAGACAGATAATTCTTTGTTGTCAGGGAGGCAGTATAGGAAGTCATCTTCGTTTGTCCCATTGAACACCACGGCTCCCTTCGGATATTTTAACTCTCTGGCATAGTGTTTGGCTTCATAAATCTCTTCTTCAGATAATTTCTTCCCCGAAGCATGTCGCACGATGTAATCACATATGTCGGAAGGAGCTTCGGGGGCGGCAGTGTCAATTTCTTCAACCAAAACTGGTCCTGATATTTTCTCGGATTGTTCCTTGGTGGGCTCTGAAGGCCCAGCTTCAGTTTCAGCTTGTTGTTTCGAAGCTTCGGTAGACGCTTCAGCAAGTTCAATAGTCTTCTTTGGAGTTGTGCTTGAAGACTTAATTGTCTCCAAGACATCTAGTACGTTCACCATTCTTTTTCTTTTTGGGGTCACCAATGGGCCCTTTTGGTTTTTTATAGTTTCGACATTTGTTGAAGGACCTAAGATTTCCGATGCTTTTGGCCCTTCAATCTTCGGTTTTTCTACTTTTTCTGCCGAAGGAGCTTCAGTTTTCTCTTCTATCTTCGGCACTGGAGCTGGTTCTGTAGCTTCAGAGGCCAAAGAGACTTCACCAATAAACTCTGGCACTGTGGCCGGCTCAATAAAACGCGCTCGGTGGGTGAGCACCTTCATCTTTTTCCTTTGTGGTGCTGGCTCACTAGTAGCACTCGTGGTAGCTTCTGTCGCAGGAGAAGTATTTTTTCTTTTGCGACCCAATACCGGATAGTGATAGTCAGGGTAGACAAACCCGACTGCGTCAAATACCCGGTTGAGCCTTTTCTTCTTTCGGCCTCCGAAGGCTGCTGATAACGCAGTATTCTCGGCCTTCGAATATGCCCCAAGCAGTTCGTCACTTAATGTTTCAATGCTTTTCAACCAGTCATCATCTGGTTCAACAAACTTATCCGCATATTTGAATGTGTATTTCAGTCTGACCAGTCCGCCTTCGTCGGACTCTTTGATGGTCTCCTTCGGCATTTCCCACTTTCCTGCAAGTGGCCACACCCTGAAGGCAATATGCTCTTGGACCAAGTCCCGTGTCCCAATGAAAGAGCAGATTACGCCGAAGGCTCTTTGGCATTCCTCGGCTGCTTCATCCATTTCAACCTTCGGCCATCGAAGTCCGAAGCGTTGCCAGATGGGGCGCATAATGATATTCTTGACATCTTCTTGCGCTGCTAAGTCATTCTTTACATAAAACCACTCTGTCGTCCAGGCTCCGGGCCACCTCTTCCGAAAAGTTGGCACAGGGCGGCTTGACCCAGAGCGGGCACCGAAGCTGTAACACCCAAAGTTGTTGTGATATTGTTCTTTCCCCCAGGGCTTCGTCTCATATAACAACTCATGAATGTTGCAAAAGCTTTTAGCATTTGGTTCTAAACCTTGGCTTCTTGCAGCCCAGACAAACATCCCCATTCTTATGATAGCTTCGGGAGTAATTTGATGAAGGTAGACTTGAAATGTTTTCAGTACTTCAACAACAAAGTTGCTTAGGGGGAATCGAAGCCCAGCCTTGAGAAAGCTTCGGAAGATTACGACTTCATCTTCTTCGGGGGTGGGAGAAGTCTTTTCTCCAGCGTCAGCCCTCACAATAGATATATCTCGAAAATACCGCCCCCTCATATTATCAATATGACTCTGCTTAATAGTAGTTTTCCCGAAAACCGTGTGACTTGGCCGCCATGGTCGATCTTCGGACTCTTCCCCACCACTTTCTACATCGAAACTGTCGCTGTCACCAGTATCTTCGGACAAACCTTCAAGAATCTCCTTGGTGATTTTCTCCGTATTGGTCTCCGCCATTGCTATAAGGAACCCCAAGTTCTTCTCTTCGTTGAGACTTAGCTTCGTCTCAGCAGGGATCTTCTTACCTTCAGACATCTTCGGAAACGCTAAAAAACTGTTTTCAAGGCCGAAGCTTCAAAATCAAAAAGATCAGCAAATCTTAGTGCACAAGAGCTAAAAATTTAGTGGGGCGAAGCAAATGGCAAGTGTGCATATCAAATAAGTTTGCGGTATGATCTTATTTATACCCCCAGGGCGTTGAAAATTGAAAGACCCCGCTTGTCAGTGAATGTTGCTATTCTAGCAAAGGGAAGGTGTTTTTTCGGACCTTCGGCTCAAGGCCTTCGTCCATATCGCAATCTGAATTTATCATTAACAAATTAATATTGCGAGGGGCTACTGTTGGGGGCCTTCATCCTCCGAAGGTCCTCAAAAACATGGTTTGACAATGTTTTCCAAGTGGATTATGTGAACAGGTATCTTCGGACTCAAAATTATGAACATGAAGTACGGTCAGGACGAAGCCTGAACCAGACGAAGGGGGATTAAAATGGAGGACGGGCTGATTACCAAGCTCCACGAAGGATGGTGCATAGCCGAAGCTGTGCGCAGGGAAGCTTCGTCGTGATAGTAGAAAGGGGAACCGACTTAAAGATGAAAAGACTATTTGGGCCTTGACAGATTTCCATAAGTCATTGGCAAATGTAATGGACATGAATGTAATTTTACGTGGGCTGCGTCCCGCGTCTATAAATAGATGAACAGTACTCCCGTACGGTTCGGGGGGACTTGGCATTTGCTTTTGCGTCACGCTTGTACTTTTTACCTTCTCTCAGGACCGGAGGTACATTTGTAATTTGAAATCATTTCTATTTTTCCATGTTAATAAAATAGAAATGATTCTATGATGATGTCTATATTATATTTCATGCCTTATATGAATCCTTCGTCATTATTTGTTATATTTACGAAGGTATGTCCCTCATGACCTTCGTCCGAAACTCATTATTTCCCAAAGGGGCATAATGTTTCGAAGGACGAAGGACTTTAACATTTAACACTTTTTATGTTGCCTTGTTCTTAACTCTTAGCATTTGAGAACAAGTCCCCAACACTTAACTTGGAGGTTCTTTCAAGATAGGCTTCTGAAAAAGAAGATGGACCTTGTTGGTATGGATACTCTATTAATTCTATTAAGCCTTGGGCCAGGATATCACAATCCACCCCCTTAGAAGACCAACGTCCTCGTCGGTCAACCCAAATCTAGGAACCTCCCCTCTTAGCCATGTCTATATGTCTACTGTCGTCATATGCCATGCCATGTGACCACTCTGGGCCCACATGCGCCATATACCCAAACCCCTAAACCATTGTGGATCTTCAATTGTTCCTTCATTGCGGACGGTAGGTTGGGCTCCATGGACTCTGAGATCGGTGAGCTTTGATACCAATTGTCAGCAACCTGCTGGCGGTATGTATTGCTTCAACTCAGAACTGGTAGCGATTACAGCAGTAGGTAGAAGAACTAGTAGCAATTACAGCAGGAGGTAGAAGAACTAGTAGCAATTACAACGGGAGGCAAGAGAAACAGAGGAATGCAGTATAGAACTAAGATAACTTGATAAGGAAGAAGAACATATTTTGTTTGTTTCTGGTTGTCCCCTTTCAACTGTTGCTGCTCTTTGTATATATCCTCTCAGTTGGGCCGGCGTATACCAAATGGGCCAGGTCCCTCACATTCCCCCTCCTTAAGCGGTGGCTTGCCCCCAAGCCGCTAATAGTGTAGCCCTCTTCACTGCTGAACTGGTCATATGTGATGGCCTATCTGGTAATGTTTTGCTCTACTTCCGAACATGGACGTCACAAGGCTTCTGTGGTCTTGTAGCAGCAACTCGTGTAACACTGGAACTCCTTGAGTAGCTACTGTCTTAGAAAGATCAATCACAGGAGTTCAGACTTGAACACCATCTTCCAATATCACAAACTTCATCTTGCCATCCATTGCTCCCTCCTTCACTGCAACATGGATGTCACCAAGTTCTAAATCATCTCCTTTGGCTTTCTCATTCATCAAACTACGAAACACAGGTGGTGGCCATGGTTGCTTGTGCGGCGCTGCATCCCACCCACAATTAATTAGAGACCAGATGTCCTGTCTCTCAAACTGTATAGGTGGCGGCCATGGTTGCCCAGCTCTTGCATCTTCCTCAGGAGTTTCTGAAAAGTCAAATGCAGCACCACCATCAATGGATTGGAAGGGTTGAACATCCCATGTGTCCAGATGTGTTGTTCGTACATTCCAAAAGCATTGGCCATCAAGTGACACCATCACAGCAATCCATGGTCCCAGAGACATCTGAGTCGTGTAACGAGAAACACCATCTGACTTGTTGTAAGTCCCACAGCTATTCTCAGTCCACTCACCAGAGTCTATCCCTACAACCCATAATGCATATCCCTCGATCAGGTAGGTTTGGACAGATGTTCTGATCACTAGATTCTAGATCTCAACATGCATAACTACTCCAGGATCAAGCATCCGACTCATAATTTGTGCAGCCTCTTCTACTTTCACAACTGTACAGCAACCACTGGTAACTGAATGAAACAATGAAAAATGTGGCACAAGCCCTTTACCAACCATGTCCACCAGGTAAGCCTCTGCCTTATCATATAATCCGCTTATGCACAACCCACTCACCACTATAGCATATGTTAATGCATTCGGTGTACATCCATTGTCCACCATATCACCAACAACCTTTGCAGGCATCTAGTGGTTGTCCCTTGTGGCGTATTCCGACGATGACCATGTTGTAATGCATAATGACAGGGGAGAATCCATGGCCTCGCATGAGACAGAGAAGGCGGCATGCCCCTCGAAGTTGCTTCTTGTGATAGAGAGAATTCGGCATAGTGGTGTACGCCAGCGGATCGGTAGGGATGCCCCTATGCAGCATTTCGTCGAGCAGTGCAGCTGCGAGGTCGGAGCTTGGCTCATTGTAAGAAGTCGCGCCATCTGTGAAGGAGAAGGCAGTGCTAGGATCTCCTGTGCTCCCAATTCCCACCAGAGAGCATGAATGGGTAACTAGTTGGTCGTGCAAGAGGTGTGGTTGCACCACGACGATGCAGTCCTCGAAGTCATCGGGGAGGACGAGCTTGCGCCAGACGCGGAGGATGGCGTAGAGGGGTAGGGAACTAGTGACCGACATCGTGAGGATGCAGTGGAGCGTGCCCTCTGCATCAGTGGGGAAGTTGGCGACAGCGAGGAGGCCCGTGGCGACGGGGGTCCGAGACAAGGAGAGCAGAAGTGGGGCGCTGATGTTGACTTGGTCGGAGCCGATTGCCCCTGTGAGGAGCAGCGCTAGGTCCTTGAACGATGCTCTGGGCGCCCTCGAAGCGAAGAGCGTGGGCACGACCTTGAGTGCATGAAGCAGGCGCAGAAGCGGCTCGGATTGGAGCACCCGTAGCGCGCGGTGGAGCGCGGTCTCGAACAAAGCATGCTTGGTGAAGACCAGAGTCGAACAGATGGTGAGCGCCTCCATGTAGCTGGCATCAGGCACGGCGTCGGCTGGCGTGATGCAGGCAGTCGTGTCGAAGTTGGAGGAAGGGTTGTCCTAGTGGTTGGCTAACTCGGCATTGGCATCAACATCCTCGCCATCAAAGAATCCACCCGAGTTGTCAGCGACGATGGATGGCGCCGCACAGTATGGATCGAATGGGTCCTCTCCTTCGTCAAAGTCGCTGCCCCAGTTGTCGGCTATCTCGGTGTTGGCAGACGCATAGCTGTGGATTACGCCACGCTCAACGTTGTTTATGCGGGAGAAGGAAACATCGGCCGTGAACGTGAAGGGAAGAGCGACAAAGGAATCGATGATGTCCTACTCCAGATGGTGAGCAGGCTGTTCGAACAGCCCACCCCAATTGTCAGATGCAGGTCGGGGTTGGAGGAATCGAAGATGTGCTACTTCCTGGTCGTGGATCGATGCCCAATGTAGCGCCATTGTCGAATCGTGACCGTGCCACTGCGCTTCCTAGATAGCGGGGTGGTCACTGAGCTCACGAAGGATCTTTAATTGTCCCTCCATTGCAGACTGTAGGTTGGGCTCCATGGACTCCGAGATCGGTGAGCTTTGATACCAATTGTCAGCAACCTGCTGGCGGTATTGTTGGTCCTTGTTCTCGAATGCTATACATCAAGAACAAAGCAACACAATTATTAACGATTAAAGACCTTCGTCCTTCGACGCATTATGTCCTTTTGGATATAATGATCTTCAGACGAAGGTCATGAAGGACATACCTTCATCATCTTAGTAAACAAATATAAACGAAAGTACATGAAATACAAAAGAATATAAATAATGATGATATATCAGTAAATTATTTATATTCTCATTTCATAAACATTAATAAATATCCACAATATTTATATTACATTGATACCTTTGGCTTGCCAGAAGGTGAAAATACGAGAGTGACACAAGGGTAATTACAATCCAGCGTGAATAGTACAGTGTTATTGTTCATCTATTTATAGGCACGGGACGCAGCCCAGACAAAATTACATCTATGTCCCTGACATTTACTCTTAATAATAAAGCAAACTATCAAGGGATAAGTAGTCTTTTCCCCTTTAGGTCGGTTTCGTCTTCCACCTTCATCATTATATTAGGCCGAAGCTCCTTTAACCACAGCTTCAACGTCCGTCCGTTCTGCCTTCGGGTTGTATCTTCATATCACACATGCTTTCACTAGAAAGAGAACCTATTGGGGACTTGTTCTCAACTGCTATGAGATAAGAACAAGGCAACACAAAGTATTAATGGTTAAGTACCTCCGTCCTTCGAAGCATTATCTCCCTTAGGGTATAATGATCTTCAGACGAAGGTTATGAAGGACGTACCTTCCTCATCTCAGTATTATAATAATGCAAGTAGAAGCATATGAATCATGGAAAATAACGTGAATAATCATATGACATCATTAAAATATTTTATATTATATTAACATGAACAAATATGAATAATACCAAATTACATTTGTACCTTCGACTTGACAGAAGGTGAAAATTCGAGTGATGTGCGAGTGAATACCAGTCAGCGTGAACAGTACAGGGGTATTGTTCATCTATTTATAGGCACATGACGCAACCTGTATAGATTTACATTCATGTCCTTTATAACTGATTACAATCATGACACAGATTATCATGGGCTAATCGGTCTTTTCATCTTTAAGTCGGTGCCACCCTTCGTCTCAAGGCATGTCACTATACCGAAGCTCCCCGGATGGTAGCTTCGGTTTCGCTTCTGTGTTGATCTTCCGAAGGTGTTTCTTCTTACAGGACCTTCGGCGACGAAGCATACCCCCAACAGAACCTTCATCCCAAAGCCGAAGCCTCCTGTAACAGTCTATGTTACACTGAAAGCATATGGTTAGTCACGTTTTTGAGGACCTTCAGAAAAGGAAGGCCCCCAACAGTAGCCCCTCGCAGTATTAATTTGTTTCTTTATAACAAATTCATATGCGATGTGAACGAAGGTCTTTAGCCGAAGGTCCGAAAAGACCCTCCCTTCGCTAGAATAGCGAAAGACACTGACAAGTAGGGCCTACCAAGTTGTGAGGCGCTGGGAATATAAATAGAGACTCGCATTGATAGCATTTGTTACGCCATTTTAGTTGCTTGCGTTATTTTTGGCATTCTGAATTTTCTTGCTCTGCTGAGTTTTGATTAGATTGTAAGCTTCAGCAATCGTACAACCATTGACTAAATGGCTGAAGAGAAAAAGATTGTTGACCCAGCATTGGCTGGGTTTTACGAAGCTATGGAGAACACAAATACAGAGAATTTCACTAATGAAATGCTGGCTAGGTTATCTGAGGATTCCGGCGATAGTGAAAGTTTTGACTTAGAAAGTGGAAACGAAGGTGCCAAAGATCAGCCCTGCGACTGAGTCATAACATCTTCAGGAAATCAACCATCAAGCAGAGTCAAATTGATGCAATGAAAGGAAGATACTTCCGTGATATTTCTATCGTGAGGGATGGAGGAGATAGCAACGCCCCTGTGCCCGAAGCTGACAAAGTGCTTGTATCCAGGAGCTTCATGAAGGTAGGGCTTCGGTTTCCCTTGAGTAAATTCTTAGTTGAAGTTCTGAAGACTTTTGAAATTTACCTTCATCAGATTACCCCTGAAGCTATCATAAGAATGGGGATTTTCATTTGGGCCATGAGGAGCCAGGGATTAGAGTTGAGTGCAAAATGCTTCTTCAAAATGCATGAGCTATCCTATGAGACGAAGGCTACTGGCAAAGAGCAATATCATAATAATTTTGGTTGTTACGGCTTTGTGCCTCTCTCTGATGTGAGCTATCCAGTTCCGACATTTCAGAAGAGGTGGCCAGGAGCCTGGATGCAAGAGTGGTTTTATGTGAAAAATGACTTAGTTGAAAGAGAAGATATAAAGGGGATCATTCAATGCCCTATTTGGTCTTGCTTCAGCTTCAGAAGGCTAGCCACTACCCTTGGAAATGATATTGAAGCATGCCAGAAGGCCTTCAACACTGTGTGCACTTTTATTGGCACAAGAGACTTAGTCTAGGAGCATATTTCTTATAGAGTATGGCCTCTTGTAAGTGGCTGGGAGATGCCGAAGGAAGCTGCTGCCGGGTCCAGTCAAGGCGGCTTAGTTTATCTGAAATACACCTTCAGATACAGAGATCAATTCGATGAGCCGAACGATGACTGGCTGGATCGTATTGAGGTGACTAGTGACGAATTGCTTGGGGCCTACACAAGGGCCAAAAATGATGCCATGACATTAGCCTTCGGAGGACGCGGCAAGAGCAGATTAAACAGAGTTTTTGATGTAATTGGTTTTGTATACCTAGACTATTGTTATCCCTCGCGAAAGCCTGGAAAGAAAAGAAAAGCTGCTACTTCGGTCATGTCTGCTACGTCGAAGGGGAAAAGATTAAAGTTTTGACACACCGGCCCAGGTACATTGAAATAGCCAGGGTGCCGAAGCTTGCTGAGGGGCCTTCTTCCGCTGTTGAGCCAGAGTTCCCCGCTCCAGCTGAAGCCAAGGGAGAATCGGCCGAAGTGCTGAAACCATCGGTGATAATGGTACGGGAGAAAACCAAGACGGCTGAAGTGTCAAAGCGAACTGGTGAAACTGAGAAAACGGCCAAAAAACCAAAACCAAGGAGGTCGGTAGAGCAACCGAAGATTCTGAGCCCGTCGCAAGAGACGGAGCTGCCAAAGATGACAAAAATTTCTGCAGCAACTCCAAAAAGGAGGAGAATGGCCAGCGTATTAGACGCGGTCATGGAATCGACAAAGGTACTGAATCCTGCCTCTGCAGAAGTACCTAACATAGGTGAAAAGAATACGAAGGAAACTGCCGAAGCCGTCATGACCCAGTTTGAAACTGAAGCTGAGCCCTTAGCTCCCACAGAAACGGGGCCTACGGAGGTTGTCGAAAAGAATATCGAAGCAGAGCCTTCAGATGCTACAAAAACTAACGAAGAGTCTGAATCCCCTGCTGTTGAAGCCTCTACTTAAGGATTGAAATATATAGTACGTCACACGACAGGGATTCTTTTTCAGTGACTACCTTTGTGCCTAGGCTCACGTCTCTAGCATGGTTTAGCCTAGGACCAGCACAGTACCACCGTTGAACGATTATTCAACTTGCTTTTGTAACTAACGTGGTACTAGTGTATTCCTTGCTTCAGCCCACCTACAACTCTACATATTTCGACTACAGTTTGACAGGTCGTGTTGCTGCGGCACCGATACACTTATTCCACGGTTGCAGACTTGTTGGTAGCTGACCCCTCCTGTTGAGCAAGGTAAGAATTGGTAAGAGATTGTGTGGCAGGTTGAGAGTGAGCGCCTTGCAGTAGCTACATCCTAATAGTTGTAGAGTTTTTATTCCTTCACTTTATTTTATCTTGTTGCCTCTGTTCGTCTAACCATGGCAGGATTGGAGGTTGATGATGCTTCTCGTAATATGCCACACTCTCCTCGCACCAAGGGCATCATACAACACTTTATAAGGCTGGTGAAGACGCACATGGAAGGTCTTGATAATGACTTGCAGGTGACGAATGAAAAGATGGGGCAATTGGAGGCCACACAGATCGACACAAACACCAACTTGCAAATGTGGAAATGACAATTGCTCATATTGACAAGAGCCTTGTCGCACCTTGAGGCGATTTGATGAGATGCATGCTAATACCAATGGTGGGCGTGATGAGGGCGCCGAAGGTAACTGGGATGACTATGTTGCTAATACTGAACAAGATGACCAAGAAGCACCTAATCGCCGGCGACTACGTACTAACCGCAGAGGTATGGGTGGTTTTCGCTAACGTGAGGTACATGGTAATGATGATGCTTTTAGTAAGGTTAAATTTAAAATACCTCCTTTTAATGGTAAATATGACCGTGATGCTTACATTACTTGGGAGATTGCGGTTGATCAAAAGTTCGCATGTCCTGAGAATGTGCGGGTTAGAGCTGCTACTAGTGAGTTTACTGAATTTGCTTCTGTTTGGTGGATAGAACATGGTAAGAAGAATCCTAATAACATGCCACAAACTTGGGATGCGTTGAAATGGGTCATGCAGGCTAGATTTGTTCCTTCTTATTATGCATTGATATGTTAAACAAGTTGCAACAATTGAGACAGGGAACTAAAAGTGTATAATAATATTTTCAAGAATTACAAATGGGTATGTTGCGTTGTAACATAGAGGAGGGTGAGGAATCTGCTATGGCTAGATTTTTGGGCGAGTTAAATAGGGAAATTCAGGACATCCTTGCTTATAAAGATTATGCTAACGTAACCCGATTGTTTCATCTTGCTTGCAAAGCTGAAAGGGAAGTGTAGGGACGACGTGCTAGTGCAAGGTCTAATGTTTCTATAGGAAAATCTACACCATGGCAGCAGTGCACGACTACGTCCATGACTGGCCGTACACCAGCACCAACTCCCTCGCCGAGTCGACCGGCACCACCACCTTCCTCCGGCGACAAACCACGTGCATCTTCCACAAATTCAGCAACCAAATCTGCCCAGAAACCAGCAGGTAGTGCCTCTCTTCAGTAGCCTCCACGGGTAGAACAAGAGATGTTCTATGTTATCGATGCAAGGGCTATGGACACATGCAGCGTGATTGTCCTAATCAGCGTGTTTTGGTGGTAAAAGACGATGGTGGGTATTCCTCTGCTAGTGATTTGGATGAACCTACACTTGCTTTGCTTGCGGCTGATGATGCAGGCACTAAGGAACCAACCGAAGAACAGATTGGTGCAGATGATGCAGAGCATTATGAGAGCCTCATTGTACAGCGTGTGCTTAGTGCACAAATGGAGAAGGCAGAGCAGAATCAGGACATATGTTGTTTCAAACAAAGTGTGTCAATAAGGAGCGTTCATGTCGTTTGATCATTGATGGAGGTAGCTGCAACAACTTGGCTAGCAGCGACATGGTGGGGAAGCTTGCACTTACGACCAAACCGCATCCACATCCATATCACATTCAATGGCTTAACAATAGTGGTAAGGTCAAGGTAACCAAGCTGGTATGAATTAATTTTGCTATTGGTTCATATCATGATGTTGTTGACTGTGACGTTGTGCCTATGGATGCTTGTAATATTCTACTAGGTAGACCATGGCAATTTGATTCAGATTCTATGCATCATGGTAGATCAAATCAATATTGATGAAGACATCCACACTACTGATGCATCTATACCAATACAAGTACCAATTTCTGGTCCCATTACTCGCGCTCGTGCTCGTCAACTCAACCATCAGGTGATTACACTCTTGAGTTCATGTCCATCATATTTAGACCATGGAGACCCATGCACTCTTGTTTTGCTTAGGAATCAGGGAGAAGACCGAAAGGGAAAAGGATTTGAACATGCTGGATTCGGACTGCAGAAGAACACCAACTTGTGACGGTCACCACGGTCAGATGCGGGCTCGGATTGGAATGTTCAAGCACAACATGGAAAGCTTATCAAGTCTACTTTCATATGGATCCGGAATTATAGTCATATCTGTTCTGAGGCCGCCGTAATCATTGTTTTCTTACCAAGACATTTCCTGCCTTTTCTGCCCATGGTGCTGCGTCACCCTATTTTGGCCCAATGGGTCGTGTATCAAGTTAGGTCCATTAGGGACGCATCCTAGGGTTGCAGCACGACCCCAATACCCTTGTGGTCGTCCTCCCATGTTTATAAACCCCCTAGCCGCCACCAAGAACAGCGGGTTTTGTTTAGATCAAGTTTAGCTCTCGCTACTTGCTTGCAAGCGCGCGTGCTAGTTCAGCCGCCCGTCTTCTTGTCTTCGGAACCCCACCATATTGGAGTTTGATTTTTAAACCTACATTTAGATCTGGTAATTCAGTACTTGTTCTACTTGTTCTTGCTAGTTCTTCGATTGCTTGCAGGACGAGTGCCCTAGTGGCCAGGGTGTCACGCTCCACAAGATCGTGACAGCCATAGGAGGTGGTGTATCGGTTGCTAAGGCGCAGCGTCTTTGGAAGGCTGTAGTCGGGCCGTGAACGTCGTCTCCTCCCTCAATCGAGTTATTCCACACCCTCTCATCGAAAGATCGGGCAATCACCCAACGGGTGCACATCAGTTGGTAATCAGAGCAAGGTTTATCGGTGAGAGATTTACTTTCCTTCGCTGTTTTCTTATCTCCTATAGTCCAGAAAAAGCCAAAAAATAGTAGATTAGTTTTACCGCAATCCTATAAACCATTGAGCATTTACTAGTACTACTTAGTTAGGGCTTGTTGAGTTTTTGGTTGCATCGGTTGTGTCGAGTTGCTGGTCTTAGTTTATTCCTTTAGAGTTTTGAGTTCTACCACGTTTTTGGTCACCACGAGATCCACCATCACCAAAAACATCTCTGGTTCGTTTTTGCCACCACGGATACATATCATATCCGATTTGGAAGTTTAAATACAATCTGGAAAGCTTATCTTATCTTCTTTCCAACGGATCTGACCTTATCTCAAAATTCGTTCTGAGCGCTCCGCAATCATCGTAGAGATTTCTGCACTTTCTATATTAACAAGATTTGTTAAATCTGATTTAAAGGGGCTGTTAGCAATATCTTTATTGTTTGGGTTGTCATAGTGAAAAAAAAAGGGTTTAGGCCCCTGCAAAAAAAAACAGAAGAAGAAGAAAAAAAAAAGAATAGAAAAGAAAAAAAAAGGGAAAAGAAGAAGAAGGGGGCTGAATCTCTAAATCTGTTGTTTCTCTTTGTGCTGTGCTAGTTGTTCTTTTTCAGTGACTACCTTTGTGCCTAGGCTCACGTCTCTAGCATGGTTTAGCCTAGGACCAGCACAGTACCACCGTTGAACGATTATTCAGCTTGCTTTTGTAACTAACGTGGTACTAGTGTATTCCTTGCTTCAGCCCACCTACAACTCTACATATTTCGACTACAGTTTGACAGGTCGTGTTGCTGCGGCACCGATACACTTATTCCACGGTTGCAGACTTGTTGGTTGCTGACCCCTCCTGTTGTGCAAGGTAAGAATTGGTAAGAGCTTGTGTGGCAGGTTGAGAGTGAGCGCCTTGCAGTAGCTACATCCTAATAGTTGTAGAGTTTTCATTCCTTCACGTTTTTTTTTTCTTGTTGCCTCTGTTCGTCTAACCATGGCAGGATTGGAGGTTGATGATGCTTCTCGTAATATGCCACACTCTCCTCGCACCAAGGGTATCATACAACACTTTGTAAGGCTGGTGAAGACGCACACGGAAGGTCTTGATAATGACATGCAGGTGACGAATGAAAAGATGGGGCAATTGGAGGCCACACAGATCGACACAAACACCAAACTTGCAAATGTGGAAATGACAGTTGCTCATATTGACAAGAGCCTTGTCGCACTCTTGAGGCGGTTTGATGAGATGCATGCTAATATCAATGGTGGGCGTGATGAGGGCGCCGAAGGTAACTGGGATGACTATGTTGCTGATACTGAACAAGATGACCAAGAAGCACCTAATTGCCGGCGACTACGTACTAACCGTAGAGGTATGGGTGGTTTTCGCCGACATGAGGTACATGGTAATGATGATGCTTTTAGTAAGGTTAAATTTAAAATACCTCCTTTTGATGGTAAATATGACCCTGATGCTTACATTACTTGGGAGATTGCGGTTGATCAAAAGTTTGCATGCCATGAATTTCCTGAGAATGCGCGGGTTAGAGCTGCTACTAGTGAGTTTACTGATTTTGCTTCTGTTTGGTGGATAGAACATGGTAAGAAGAATCCTAATAACATGCCACAAACTTGGGATGCGTTGAAACGGGTCATGCGGGCTAGATTTGTTCCTTCTTATTATGCACGTGATATGTTACACAAGTTGCAACAATTGAGACAGGGTACTAAAAGTGTAGAAGAATATTATCAGGAATTACAAATGGGTATGCTGCGTTGTAACATAGAGGAGGGTGAGGAATCTGCTATGGCTAGATTTTTGGGCGGGTTAAATAGGGAAATTCAGGACATCCTTGCTTATAAAGATTATGCTAATGTAACCCGATTGTTTCATCTTGCTTGCAAAGCTGAAAGGGAAGTGCAGGGACGACGTGCTAGTGCAAGGTCTAATGTTTCTGCAGGAAAATCTACACCATGGCAACAGCGCACGACTACGTCCATGACCGGCCGTACACCAGCACCAACTTCCTCGCCAAGTCGACCAGCACCCCCGCCTTCCTCCAGCGACAAACCACGTGCATCTTCCACAAATTCAGCAACCAAATCTGCCCAGAAACCCGCAGGTAGTGCCTCTTCAGTAGCTTCCACAGGTAGAACAAGAGATGTTATGTGTTATCGATGCAAGGGCTATGGACACGTGCAGCGTGATTGTCCTAATCAGCGTGTTTTGGTGGTAAAAGACGATGGTGGGTATTCCTCTGCTAGTGATTTGGATGAAGCTACACTTGCTTTGCTTGCGGCTGATGATGCAGGCACTAAGGAACCACCCGAAGAACAGATTGGTGCAGATGATGCAGAGCATTATGAGAGCCTCATTGTACAGCGTGTGCTTAGTGCACAAATGGAGAAGGCAGAGCAGAATCAGCGACATACGTTGTTTCAAACAAAGTGTGTCATTAAGGAGCGTTCATGTCGTTTGATCATTGATGGAGGTAGCTGCAACAACTTGGCTAGCAGCGACATGGTGGAGAAGCTTGCACTTACGACCAAACCGCACCCGCATCCATATCACATTCAATGGCTCAACAATAGTGGTAAGGTCAAGGTAACCAAGCTGGTACGAATTAATTTTGCTATTGGTTCATATCGTGATGTTGTTGACTGTGATGTTGTGCCTATGGATGCTTGTAATATTCTGCTAGGTAGACCATGGCAATTTGATTCAGATTGTATGCATCATGGTAGATCAAATCAATATTCTCTCATACACCATGATAAGAAAATTATTTTGCTTCCCATGTCCCCTGAGGCTATTGTGCGTGATGATGTTGCTAAAGCTACCAAAGCTAAAACTGAGAACAACAAGAATATTAAAGTTGTTGGTAATAACAAAGATGGGATAAAATTGAAAGGACATTGCTTGCTTGCAACAAAAACTGATGTTAATGAATTATTTGCTTCCACTACTGTTGCCTACGCCTTGGTATGCAAGGATGCTTTGATTTCAATTCAAGATATGCAGCATTCTTTGCCTCCTGTTATTACTAACATTTTGCAGGAGTATTCTGATGTATTTCCAAGTGAGATACCAGAGGGGCTGCCACCTATACGAGGGATTGAGCACCAAATTGATCTTATTCCTGGTGCATCTTTGCCGAATCGTGCGCCATATAGGACAAATCCAGAGGAAACAAAAGAAATTCAGCGACAAGTGCAAGAACTACTCGACAAAGGTTACGTGCGTGAGTCTCTTAGTCCGTGTGCTGTTCCGGTTATTTTAGTGCCTAAAAAAGATGGAACATGGCGTATGTGTGTTGATTGTAGGGCTATTAATAATATCACGATACGTTATCGACACCCTATTCCACGTTTAGATGATATGCTTGATGAATTGAGTGGTGCCATTGTCTTTTCTAAAGTTGATTTGCGTAGTGGGTACCACCAGATTCGTAAGAAATTGGGAGATGAATGGAAAACTGCTTTTAAAACTAAGTTCGGATTGTATGAGTGGTTAGTCATGCCTTTTGGGTTAACTAATGCACCTAGCACTTTCATGAGATTAATGAACGAGGTTTTGCGTGCCTTCATTGGAAAATTTGTGGTAGTATACTTTGATGACATATTGATCTACAGCAAATCTATGGATGAACATGTTGATCACATGCGTGCTGTTTTTAATGCTTTACGAGATGCACGTTTATTTGGTAACCTTGAGAAGTGCACATTTTGCACCGATCGAGTTTCGTTTCTAGGTTATGTTGTGACTCCACAGGGAATTGAGGTTGATCAAGCCAAGGTAGAAGCGATACATGGATGGCCTATGCCAAAGACTATCACACAGGTGCGGAGTTTCCTAGGACTTGCTGGCTTCTATCGCCGTTTTGTGAAGGACTTTATCACCATTGCTGCACCTTTGAATGAGCTTACGAAGAAGGGAGTGCATTTTAGTTGGGGCAAAGTACAAGAGCACGCTTTCAACGTGCTGAAAGATAAGTTGACACATGCACCTCTCCTCCAACTTCCTGATTTTAATAAGACTTTTGAGCTTGAATGTGATGCTAGTGGAATTGGATTGGGTGGTGTTTTGTTACAAGAAGGCAAACCTGTTGCATATTTTAGTGAAAAATTGAGTGGGTCTGTTCTAAATTATTCTACTTATGATAAGGAATTATATGCTCTTGTGCGAACATTAGAAACATGGCAGCATTATTTGTGGCCCAAAGAGTTTGTTATTCATTCTGATCATGAATCTTTGAAACATATTCGTAGTCAAGGAAAACTGAACCGTAGACATGCTAAGTGGGTTGAATTTATCGAATCGTTTCCTTATGTTATTAAGCACAAGAAAGGAAAAGAGAATATCATTGCTGACGCTTTGTCTAGGAGATATACTTTGCTGAATCAACTTGACTACAAAATCTTTGGATTAGAGACGATTAAAGACCAATATGTTCATGATGCTGATTTTAAAGATGTGTTGCTGCATTGTAAAGATGGGAAAGGATGGAACAAATATATCGTTAGTGATGGGTTTGTGTTTAGAGCTAACAAGCTATGCATTCCAGCTAGCTCCGTTCGTTTGTTGTTGTTACAGGAAGCACATGGAGGTGGCTTAATGGGACATTTTGGAGCAAAGAAAACGGAGGACATACTTGCTGGTCATTTCTTTTGGCACAAGATGAGAAGAGATGTGGTGAGATTGGTTGCTCGTTGCACGACATGTCAAAAGGCGAAGTCACGGTTAAATCCACACGGTTTGTATTTGCCTCTACCCGTTCCTAGTGCTCCTTGGGAAGATATTTCTATGGATTTTGTGTTGGGATTGCCTAGGACTAGGAAGGGACGTGATAGTGTGTTTGTGGTTGTTGATAGATTTTCTAAGATGGCACATTTCATACCATGTCATAAAACTGACGATGCTACTCATATTGCTGATTTGTTCTTTCGTGAAATTGTTCGCTTGCATGGTGTGCCCAACACAATCGTTTCTGATCGTGATGCTAAATTTCTTAGTCATTTTTGGAGGACTTTGTGGGCAAAATTGGGGACTAAGCTTTTATTTTCTACTACATGTCATCCTCAAACTGATGGTCAAACTGAAGTTGTGAATAGAACTTTGTCTACTATGTTAAGGGCAGTTCTAAAAAAGAATATTAAGATGTGGGAGGACTGTTTGCCTCATGTTGAATTTGCTTATAATCGATCATTGCATTCTACTACAAAGATGTGCCCATTTCAGATTGTATATGGTTTGTTGCCTCGTGCTCCTATTGATTTAATGCCTTTGCCATCTTCTGAAAAACTAAATTTTGATGCTACTAGGCGTGCTGAACTGATGTTAAAACTGCATGAAACTACTAAAGAAAACATAGAGCGTATGAATGCTAGATATAAGTTTGCTAGTGATAAAGGTAGAAAGGAAATAAATTTTGAACCTGGAGATTTAGTTTGGTTGCATTTGAGAAAGGAAAGGTTTCCTGAATTACGAAAATCTAAATTGTTGCCTCGAGCCGATGGACCGTTTAAAGTGCTAGAGAAAATTAACGACAATGCATATAGGCTAGATCTGCCTACAGACTTTGGGGTTAGCCCCACATTTAACATTGCAGATTTAAAGCCCTACTTGGGAGAGGAAGTTGAGCTTGAGTCGAGGACGACTCAAATGCAAGAAGGGGAGAATGATGAAGACATCCACACTACTGATGCATCTATACCAATACAAGTACCAATTTCTGGTCCCATTACTCGCGCTCGTGCTCGTCAACTCAACCATCAGGTGATTACACTCTTGAGTTCATGTCCATCATATTTAGACCATGGAGACCCGTGCACTCTTGTTTTGCTTAGGAATCAGGGAGAAGACCGAAAGGGAAAAGGATTTGAACATGCTGGATTCGGACTGCAGAAGAACACCAACTTGTGACGGTCACCACGGTCAAATGCGGGCTCGGATTGGAATGTTCAAGCACAACATGGAAAGCTTATCAAGTCTACTTTCATATGGATCCGGAATTACAGTCATATCTGTTCTGAGGCCGCCGTAATCATTGTTTTCTTACCGAGACATTTCCTGCCTTTTCTGCCCATGGTGCTGCGTCACCCTATTTTGGCCCAATGGGTCGTGTATCAAGTTAGGTCCATTAGGGACGCATCCTAGGGTTGCAGCACGACCCCAATACCCTTGTGGTCGTCCTCCCATGTTTATAAACCCCCTAGCCGCCACCAAGAACAGCGGGTTTTGTTTAGATCAAGTTTAGCTCTCGCTACTTGCTTGCAAGCGCGCGTGCTAGTTCAGCCGCCCGTCTTCTTGTCTTCGGAACCCCACCATATTGGAGTTTGATTTTTAAACCTACATTTAGATCTGGTAATTCAGTACTTGTTCTACTTGTTCTTGCTAGTTCTTCGATTGCTTGCAGGACGAGTGCCCTAGTGGCCAGGGTGTCACGCTCCACAAGATCGTGACAGCCATAGGAGGTGGTGTATCGGTTGCTAAGGCGCAGCGTCTTTGGAAGGCTGTAGTCGGGCCGTGAACGTCGTCTCCTCCCTCAATCGAGTTATTCCACACCCTCTCATCGAAAGATCGGGCAATCACCCAACGGGTGCACATCAAATATTCTCTCATACACCATGATAAGAAAATTATTTTGCTTCCCATGTCCCCTGAGGCTATTGTGCGTGATGATGTTGCTAAAGCTACCAAAGCTAAAACTTAGAACAACAAGAATATTAAAGCTGTTGGTAATAACAAAGATGGGATAAAATTGAAAGGACATTTCTTGCTTGCGACGAAATCTGATGTTAATGAATTATTTGCTTCCACTTCTGTTGCCTACGCTTTGGTATGCAAGGATGCTTTGATTTCAATTCAAGATATGCCGCATTATTTTCCTCCTGTTGTTGCTAACATTTTGCAGGATGTATTTCCAAGTGAGATACCAGAGGGGCTGCCACCTATACGAGGGATTGAGCACCAAATTGATCTTATTCCTAGTGCATCTTTGCCAAATCGTGCGCCATATAGGACAAATTCGGAGGAAACAAAAGAAATTCAGCGACAAGTGCAAGAACTACTCGACAAAGGTTATGTGCGTGAGTCTCTTAGTCCGTGTGCTGTTCCGGTTATTTTAGTGCCTAAAAAAGATGGAACATGGCGTATGTGTGTTGATTGTAGGGCTATTAATAATATCACGATATGGTATCGACGCCCTATTCCATGTTTAGATGATATGCTTGATGAATTGAGTGGTGCCATCGTCATTTCTAAAGTTGATTTGAGTTGTGGGTACCACCAGATTCATATGAAATTGGGAGATGAATGGAAAACTGCTTTCAAAACTATGTTTGGATTGTATGAGTGGTTAGTCATGCCTTTCAGGTTAACTAATGCACCTAGCACTTTCATGAGATTAATGAACGAGGTTTTGCGTGCCTTCATTGGAAAATTTGTGGTAGTATACTTTGATGACATATTGATCTACAACAAATCTATGGATGAACATGTTGATCACATGCGTGCTATTTTTAATGCTTTACGAGATGCACGTTTATTTGGTAACCTTGAGAAGTGCACATTTTGCACCGATCGAGTGTCGTTTCTTGGTTATGTTGTGACTCCACAGGGAATTGAGGTTGATCAAGCCAAGGTAGAAGCGATACATGGATGGCCTATGCCAAAGCCTATCACACAGGTGCGGAGTTTCCTAGGACTTGCCAGCTTCTGTCGCTGTTTTGTGAAGGACTTTAGTACCATTGCTGCACCTTTGAATGAGCTTACAAAGAAGGGAGTGCATTTTAGTTGGGGCAAAGTACAAGAGTACTCTTTCAACGTGCTGAAAGATAAGTTGACACATGCACCTCTCCTCCAACTTCCTTATTTTAATAAGACTTTTGAGCTTGAATGTGATGCTAGTGGAATTGGATTGGGTGGTGTTTTGTTACAAGAAGGCAAACCTATTGCATATTTTAGTGAAAAATTGAGTGGGTCTGTTCTAAATTATTCTACTTATGATAAGGAATTATATGCTCTTGTGCGAACATTAGAAACATGGTAGCATTATTTGTGGCCCAAAGAGGTTGTTATTCATTCTGATCATGAATCTTTGAAACATATTCGAAGTCAAGGAAAACTGAACCGTAGACATGCTAAGTGGGTTGAATTTATCGAATCTTTTCCTTATGTTATTAAGCACAAGAAAGGAAAAGAGAATATCATTGCTGACGCTTTGTCTAGGAGATATACTTTGCTCAATCAACTTGACTACAAAATCTTTGGATTGGAGACGATTAAAGACCAATATGTTCATGATGCTGATTTTAAAGATGTGTTGCTGCATTGTAAAGATGGGAAAGGATGGAACAAATATATCGTTAGTGATGGGTTTGTCTTTAGAGCTAACAAGCTATGCATTCCAGCTAGCTCTGTTCGTTTGTTGTTGTTGTTACAGGAAGCACATGGAGGTGGCTTAATGGGACATTTTGGAGCAAAGAAAACGGAGGACATACTTGCTGGTCATTTCTTTTGGCCCAAGATGAGAAGAGATGTGGCGAGATTGGTTGCTCGTTGCACATGTCAAAAGGCGAAGTCACGGTTAAATCCACACGGTTTGTATTTGCCTCTACCCGTTCCTAGTGCTCCTTGGGAAGATATTTCTATGGATTTTGTGCTGGGATTGCCTAGGACTAGGAAGAGACGTGATAGTGTGTTTGTGGTTGTTGATAGATTTTCTAAGATGGCACATTTCATACCATGTCATAAAACTGACGATGCTACTCATATTGCTGATTTGTTCTTTCGTGAAATTGTTCGCTTGCATGGTGTGCCCAACACAATCGTTTATGATCATGATGCTAAATTTCTTAGTCATTTTTGGAGGACTTTGTGGGCAAAATTGGGGACTAAGCTTTTATTTTCTACTACATGTCATCACCAAACTGATGGTCAAACTGAAGTTGTGAATAGAACTTTCTCTACTATGTTAAGGGTTGTTCTAAAGAAGAATATTAAGATGTGGGAGGACTGTTTGCCTCATGTTAAATTTGCTTATAATCGATCATTGCATTCTACTACAAAGATGTGCCCATTTCAGATTGTATATGGTTTGTTGCCTCATGCTCATATTGATTTAATGCCTTTGCCATCTTCTGAAAAACTAAATTTTGATGCTACTAGGCGTGCTGAATTGATGTTAAAACTGCATGAAACTACTAAAGAAAACATAGAGGATATGAATGCTAGATATAAGTTTGCTAGTGATAAAGGTAGAAAGGAATTAAATTTTGAACCTGGAGATTTAGTTTGGTTGCATTTGAGAAAGGAAAGGTTTCCTGAATTGCGAAAATCTAAATTGTTGCCTCGAGCCGATGGACCGTTTAAAGTGCTAGAGAAAATTAACGACAATGCATATAGGCTAGATCTGCCTACAGACATTAGGGTTAGCCCCACATTTAACATTGCAGATTTAAAGCCCTACTTGGGAGAGGAAGTTGAGCTTGAGTCGAGGACGACTCAAATGCAAGAAGGGGAGAATGATGAAGACATCCACACTACTGATACATCTATGCCAATTCAAGTACCAATTTCTGGTCCCATTACTCGCGCTCTTGCCCAACTCAACCATCAGGTGATTACACTCTTGAGTTCATGTCCATCATATTTAGACCATGGAGTGCACTTTTGTTTTGATTAGGAACCAGGGAGAAGACCGAAAGGGAAAAGGATTTAACATGCTAGATTCGGACTGCAAAAGAACACCAACTTGTGACGGTCACCACGGTCACATGCGGGCTCGGATTGGAATGTTCAAGCACAACATGGAAAGCTTATCAGGTCTACTTTCATATGGATCCGGAATTATAGTCATATCTATTTTGAAGCCGCCGTAATCATTGTTTCCTTACCAAGATATTTCCTGCCTTTTCTGCCCATGGTGCTGTGTCACCCTATTTTGGCCCAATGGGTCGTGTATCAAGTTGGGTCCATTAGGGACACATCCTAGGGTTGCAGCACGACCCCAATACCCTTGTGGTCGTCCTCCCTTGTTTATAAACTCCCTAGCCGCCACCAAGAACATCGGGATTTTGTTTAGATCAAGTTTAGCTCTCGCTACTTGATTGTAAGCGCGCGTGCTGGTTCAGCCGCCCGTCTTCTTGTCTTCGGAACCCCACCATATTGGAGTTTAATTTTGAAACCTACAATTTACATCGAGCAATTCAGTACTTGTTCTTGCTAGTTCTTCGATTGCTTGCAGGACGAGTGCCCTAGTGGCCAGGGTGTCACGCTCCACAAGATCGTGACAGCCATATGAGGTGGTGTATCGGTTGCTAAGGCGCAGTGTCTTTGGAAGGCTGTAGTCGGGCCGTGAATGTCGTTTCCTCCACCAATCGAGTTATTCCACACCTTCTCATCGAAAGATCGGGCATTCACCCAATGGGTGCACATCAGAAGGTCAATAGTTCGAAGCACATTTCGAAGATTGCTGAAGCTGCTGCATAAAGCTTAGAAACATTTGAATTATCTTTGTTAAAGACATTGTAATTGGGAATCGAACATTACTTTGTATATTTGTCTATACCTTGTAATATACTTTTACCTTTCCATCATGTATGAATTGCTTTGATGTGGACGAAACTTGTATCTTTTGAGCCGAAGGCAAAAAACACCTTCCCTTCTTTTCGTACACAATGAAGCATATCCTTGCTTCTTCATGCTCATCGAAGCATTGTTATCAAAGCTAAAGTATTTCTGTTTGTGCTTCATGTTATGATGATGATGATCCTATGAATGTCTACATGAATGTTTATGAATGCAATGAATGATGTAATGTAACGTGCAAATGAATGTCCCGAACACACACGAAGCCACACCCAGACTCTGCATCCCCTTAGGAACGACTTTTGAGTCTTAAGCTCTGCATTTCCTTAGGAACGACTTTTGAGCTTCTTCACCTTCTATTTCGGTGGGATCTAAGTTCTGCATCCACTTAGGAATGACTTTGGAACTTCTTCACCTTATATTTCGGTGGTATTTGGCTCTGCATTCCCTTTGGAACGACTTTTGAGCAGAAAACTTACGCTGCGCTCCCTTAGGAACAACTTTTTCGTAGCTTCATCATGCTCCTGGCTCTGCATTTCCTTAGGAACGACTTTTGAGCAGAAAACTTACGCTGCGCTCCCTTAGGAACGACTTTTTGCAGCTTCGTCATGCTCTACATCCACTTGGGGATGTCTTTTGAGCTTCTCCCTGTTTTTCTTTTTTGCACTCGATGGTGCATGCTCAGATTTTATATATTACATCTTTGGGGATTTGGCCCTCGTAGGGCTAAATAAGAATGGAAAATTACAAGCTATGGCCCCATTAAAAACCTTTCTCCCCTCTTGAAAGAAAAAGGGTGCCATAGGAAAAAATGAAAAAGGATTACATCAAATTACACATAGTAACGCCGAAGCTCATCCGCATTCCAAGATCTGGGTATGTCGTTGCCGTCCATATCCTTCAATCTATAAGAACCGGGTCTTGACGAAGATACTACCAGAAAAGGACCTTCCCACTTCAGTTGCAACTTGCCCACTGTGTCTGGGTTGGCGACTCTCCGAAGCACTAGATGCCCTGGCTTGATGTTTTTCAATCGAACTTTTCTATCACGCCATTTTATTGTTTCGGCCTGATATTTATTGATGTGCTCTACAGCCTGAAGTCTGGTCCCTTCTATAGTATCTTTTGTTACTTGATAATCAGCTTCGTCTTTTGCCGAAGCTGTTATTCTTATTGACCCTGCCTTTGCCTCTTCTGGAGTTATTGCTTCGTCACCAAATAAGAGCTTGAAGGGTGTAAATCCTGTTGACCTTGACGTAGTTGTGTTGTGGCTCCACACCACTTTAATCAGCTCGTCTGGCCACTTTCCTCTGGCTGGTTGAAGATTAGCTTCATTATTCCTGTCATTATAATACCATTTGCTCTTTCTACCAGCCCATTTGATTCTGGATGTCTAACTGATGCAAAATGAATCTTCGTGCCAATTTGGTCACAAAAGTCTTTGAATGCTTCGGCATCAAATTGTGTACCATTGTCCATGGTTGTTGCCTTCGGCACACCGAAGCGACAAACAATATTTTGCCAGAAGAATTTTTGGACTGTGACCGAAGTTATTGTAGCTAAGGGCTTCACCTCAATCCACTTTGAAAAATATTCTACTGCCACTACAACATACTTCAAGTTGCCTTATGCTGGTGGGAGTGGACCTAATAAATCTAGGCCCCATCTCTACAATAGCCAGGTTGGTTGTATCAACTGAGTTAGCGACAAAGGTTGTTTCTGGTCTCTTGCACATTTTTGACAATTTTTGCACTTTTGAACCAGATCTGCTGCATCCGAAGCTGCCTTCGGCCAATAAAATCCTTGTCTAAAAACCTTTCCGAGCAAAGGTCTAGACCCAATATGGGATCCACACAAACCTGCATGTATTTCCTTCATTAGCTCTATACCTTCGGTTCTGGATAGACCCTTGAGAAGTGGAGAGCAGACTCCATGTTTGTATAACTCCCCTTCTATTATGACATATGGTCTTGTCCTTGCTTCCATTCTTTTATTATAAGCTTCATCGTCCGAGAGGCAGTTACCCTAGAGAAAAGATATGATTTCAGTCCTCCAATTTTCACTATGCACAGGTGATATTACAAGTACTGCTCTCTCCATAAGTTCAACCGAAGGTGCTTTTATTGTCTCAAAGAATACTTCCGAAGGTAGAGGGATCCCCTATGCTGCTTACTTGGCTAGTAGATCTGCATGCTCATTTTCCCCTCTTGGAATATTTTTTACAAAAAAACCTTCGAAAGAAGCCTCCAACCTTTGGACGGTGTCCAAATATTTTTCAAGCTTCGGATCCCTTGCCTTGCTACTTTTGTCTACATGGCTAGAGATGACTTGGGAGTCAGTTTTAAGGATCGCCCTTCTTATTCTCATTGCTTTTAGCTTCTGAAGCCCCAACAGAAGGGCTTCGTATTCAAAAATGTTATTTGTACAACTAAAGTCCAACCTTGCTGCATAGCATGTTCTGACTTTAGAGGGCGCTACTAGAACAGCGGTCGCTCCTGCACCGAAGGTTCCCCAAGAACCATCACAGAAGACTGTCTAGGCTTCGGTGTCCTTTGTTACTTCTTCTTCCTGAGACTCTGGCGTCCAATCAGCAATGAAGTCCGCTAAGGCCTGAGACTGAATTGATGATCTGTGAACATAATCAATAGAGAATTCATTGAGCTCAGTAGCCCATTTTCCGATCCTCCCAGTAGCTTCTCTATTCCTCATTATGTCCTTCAGAGGTTGTGACGAAGGGACAATTATATGATATGCTTGAAAATAATGTCGAAGCTTCCTGGAGGCCATCAACACAACATATAACACCTTCTTCAATTCTGTATAATTTTTCTTTGATAAACTTAGAACTTAGGAGACGAAATATACTGGTGCTTGTTTTTTAACTTGGCCATCTTGCTTCTCTTGTACAAGCGCTGCACTGACTGCAGAGTGAGAGGCTGCTACATATAAGAGTAATGGAGCCCCTGGCGAAGGTGGAGTTAGAGTTGTCAAGTCTATCAAGTATTGCTTTAACTCTTCAAAATCCTTTTGCTGAGCCAGACCCCATTGAAAAACTTCGGCTGACTTCAGTATTTCAAAGAATGACAGATTTCTTTCTGTTGATCTGAATATAAATCTATTTAATGATGCCAGCCTTCTTGCCAACCGTTGGCCCCCTTCTTTGTATTTGGTGGCTCCATCCGAAGGATAGCTTCGATTCCCTTCATTGATACCAGACAGATAAGGAACTTACCCTTCTTTACTCCAAAAACGCACTTTTCTGGATTTAATTTCAGACCAACTTGCCTGGAATTGGCAAATGTTTCTTGCAAGTCAGCAATGTGATTCTCTTGCTTCGTGCTTTTTACTATAATGTCATCAACATAAGTCAGCACATTCCTACCTATTTGAGAATGAAGGACCTTAACTGTCATTCTGCTGAAGCTTCCTCTAGCATTCTTAAGCCCCTCAGGCATCCGAAGGTAACAGTAAGTACCACTGGGAGTTATGAAACTAGTCTTTGGCTCATCTTCCTTCTTCATCCAAATTTGATGATAGCCTGAGTAGCAGTCCAATAAACTCATGAGCTCCGAAGAAGCTACTGCATCTACGAGGGAGTCTATTCTTGGTAATGGGAACTCGTCCTTTGGACATGCTTTGTTGAGGTCTGTGAAGTCAATACACATTCTCCATTTGCCATTAGCCTTCTTCACCATAACAGTGTTGGCTAGCCATTCTGGATATGTTACTTCTCTGATAACACCAGCACTGAGAAGTCTCTTTACTTTGTTCCGAGCACCTTCAGCTTTATCATCAGACAACTTCTGAAGTCTTTGCTTCCTTGGCCTGAAAGATGGATCCACAATAAGTGAGTGCTCGATGACATCTCTGTTGACACCATAAAGATCATTGGCTATCCAAGCGAAGACATATTTGTTGTTGAACGAAAACCTTATCAGAGTTTTTTCCTGCTCATGAGATAGCTGAGACCCCAGCAGTACCCTTTGATCTGCTATATCTTCACATAGGAGCATAGGCTTCGACTGATCTACCGAAGCAGCCTTCTCTCTTTTGTGTTTATATTGTTGACAAGCTTCGGCTCCATATATGTTGTGTATTGCCTTTGAATCTGTCCAACTTCCTTCAGCCCTTCTAGCAGCTTCTTGACTTCCATGGACAACAATGGGCCCTTGTTCCGAAGGTATCTTCATGCATAAGTATACTGGATGAAATATTGCTTTGAAGGCATTGAGTGTCCCTCGACCAATAATTGCGTTGTACGGGTACTCCATGTCGACAATGTAAAAAACAACTTGCTCAGTTCTTGTGTTGTGGACATAACCGAAGGTAACTGACATTGTGATTTTGCCAAGTGCCACAATCTGTCTTTCTACAAAGCCACAAAGAGGGTGTGTAGCATCATGAATCTTGTCCTCTGGTTCTTGCATATTGTTGGGGACTTGTTCTCAAATGCTTTGGTTAAGAACAAGGCAACATAGAAAATGTTAAATGTTAAAGTCCTTCGTCCTTCAAGACATTATGTCCCTTCGGACATAATGAATTTTTGGACGAAGGTCATGAAGAAAGAGACCTTCGTAAACTCGATTGATAATAAAGAATAACACGTATATGAAACATGAATAATAACATAGATATTACCATCAACTCATTTTTATTTTTATTATCATATCCTTGACAACAAATTATAAATGTACCTTCGGATTGACGAAAAATAAAGGTACAGGCGTGATGCGAAAAGCGAATGCCAAGTCAGCGTGAACAGTACGGGAGTACTGTTCATCTATTTATAGACATGGGATGCAGCCCGTGTAAAATTACATTAATGCCCTTTACATTTATCAATAACTCTATAGTAATTCTTCGAGGTCTAATTTGGCTTTTCATCTTTAAGTCGGTTCCCCTTTTCTGCTGTCATGCCGAAGCTTTTCTGCGTATAGCTTCGTGATTGTCTTAACCTTCGTCATGATCGCCTTTCATCCCACTCAAGCTTCATCTTGACTATACTCTTGTATACCCGTAACCCGATTCTGAAGATACCTGTTCACATATTTCACTTGGAAAACATTGTCAAATTATGTTTTTGAGGACCTTCGGAAGCCGAAGGTCCCCAACACATATGTCTAAAAGCTTTTGCAAATATGATGTCGGCTGCACTACCTGTGTCAACGAGAACATTGTGGACCAGAAATCCCTTGATGACACAAGATATAACCATAGCGTTGTTGTGGGGATAGTCTTTGAGCTGAAGATCCTCCTGGGAGAAGGTGATTGGGATGTGAGACCACTTGGACCAGACAAAGGGTCCTTGCACCCCAACATGCTGCACTCTTCTATGTGCTTCCTTGTTCTGCTTCTTGTTGGCTGGCTCTGCACTTGAACCGCCCGTGATTGGGAGCACCAGCTTGGTTGTTGGACGAAGGCATCGTCTCCACAGTGGAAGTGAGTTCACCGGAGGTGGGCGCCAATGTTGGGGACATGTTCTCAAATTCTATGAATTAAGAACAAGGCAACACATATGTTAATGATTAAAGACCTTCGTCCTTCGAAGCATTATTTCCCTTAGGATATAATGATCTTCAGACGAAGGTCATGAAGGACGTACCTTCATCATCTCAATATACAATCGAAAGCAGGATCATATGACACATAGAAAACATGAATAATCATATGAAATCATTTAGACATTTTTATTATATAATCATGAATAAACATGTATAATATTGAATTACATTTATACCTTCGGCTTGACAGAAGGTGAGAATTCGAGTGTGACGTGCGAGTGAATACAAGCCAGCGTGAACAGTATGGGGGTACTGTTCATCTATTTATAGGCACGGGATGCAGCCCGGACGAAATTACATTTGTGTCCTTGGTAACTAATCATAACTGAAAGGGAAATGTGCCCTTGGGCCATTTCTAAGTATTTTGGTGATTTAGTGTCCAACACAAGTGCCTAAGTGTTAAATGGTGGACAAAGTACAAATCAAGTATAAAGGTATGTTTCTCAAACTTAGTACATTGTTTTAGAGACTAATGTATTGTGTCTAAGTGCTGGAAACAGGAAAAATCAAGTTGAAATTAAAGATGGCTTTGTTCAGCCAAAGTCAGCTCTGTCTGGGTGCACCGGACTATCCGGTGGTGCACCGGATAGTGCCCGGTGCACCAGGCTGGCTCAGGCGAACATGCTGCTCTCGGGAAGTGATTAACGGCGTACGGCTATAATTCACCGGACTGTCCGGTGTGCACTGGACTGTCCGGTGTGCACTGGACTGTCCGGTGAGCCAACAGTCAGCCGGCCCAACGGTCGGCCACGGAACCCGCGCGCGACGCGTGGCAAGTGCCAACGGTCGGATGGGGCACCGGACTGTCCGGTGTGCACCAGACAGTGTCCGGTGCGCCAATGGCTCCAAGGCGCCAATGGTCGGCTTCGCCAAAGAAGGAAAGAAATCCGCACCGGACAGTGTCCGGTTGTGCACCGGACTGTCTGCTGCGCCAAGCGACAGAAGGCAAGAATTGCCTTCCTGGAATGCACTCAACGGCTCCTAGCTGCCTTGGGGCTATAAAAGGGACCCCTAGGCGCATGGAGGAGTACATCAAGCATTCTCTAAGCATTCCTAAGCACTAAGACTTCGATTCCGCGCATTTGATTCTTTGTGATAGTAACTAGAGCTTCATTTGAGTTGTGAACTCGCCGGGTTGTGTTGTGAGCTCTTGTTGTGACTTGTGTGCGTGTTGATACTCTGATTTCGTGTCTTGTGTGCGTTGCTCATCCCTCCCTTACTTCGTGCTTCTTTGTGAACATCAAAGTGTAAGGGCGAGAGGCTCCAAGTTGTGGAGATTCCTCTCAAGTGGGATATAGTAAAGTGAAAGCAAAACACCGTGGTATTCAAGTGGGTCTTTGGACCACTTGAAAGGGGTTGATTGCAACCCTCGTCCGTTGGGACACCACAACGTGGAGTAGGCAAGTGTTGGACTTGGCCGAACCACGGGATAAACCACTGTGTCATCTCTGTGTTGATCTCTTTGTGGTTATCGTGTTGTGCAAGTTCTCCTCTCTAGCCACTTGGCTTATTCGTGCTAACTCCTAATCAAGTTTTGTGGCATTAAGTTTCAAATTTTTACAGGATCACCTATTCACCCCCCTCTAGGTGCTCTCAATTGGTATCAGAGCCGTTCTCTTCAAGAAAGGGACTAATCGCCCGAAGAGATGGATCCTAAGGGCAAGGGGATTGTGATCAATGATAAGGAGAAGGAGTCCTTCGTCAACGAGCCGAAAGATGACAAGCCTACCGACTCGGGCTCGGGCCACAAACGAAAAGATGGAAAGAAGAAGAAGACGAGGCGCATCAAGGAGATCGTCTACTACGACGACAGCGACGAGTCATCTTCTTCCCAAAAGGACGACGAAAATGACTACGAGAAAAAGAAGATGGTTAACTCAAACTTCTCTTTCAATTATTCTCGTATTCCGCATAGTTCAAATGCACATTTGCTTTCCATTCCTCTTGGCAAGCCTCCACACTTTGATGGGGAGGACTACGGATTTTGGAGTCACAAAATGCGTAGTCACTTGTTCTCTCTCCATCCTAATATATGGGAGATAGTAGAAAGTGGAATGAAATTTGATAGCTCGGATAATCCTTTGTTTATCAATGAACAGATTCATAAAAATGCACAAGCTACTACTGTGTTGTTAGCCTCATTGTGCAGGGACGAGTACCATAAGGTGAGCGGCTTGGACAATGCCAAGCAGATCTGGGACAGCCTCAAGATCTCATATGAGGGGAACGATGTCACCATGCTCACCAAGATGGAGTTGGTGGAAGGCGAACTCGGGAGATTCGCGATGATAAGAGGGGAGGAGCCAACCCAAACGTACAACAGGCTCAAGACCCTCGTCAACAAGATAAGGAGCTATGGAAGCACGCGATGGACGGACCACGATGTCGTCCGCCTAATGCTAAGGTCCTTTACTGTCCTTGATCCACATCTTGTCAACAATATTCGTGAGAATCCCAGGTACACCAAGATGTCTCCCGAAGAAATTCTTGGGAAATTTGTAAGCGGGCGGATGATGATCAAGGAGGCGAGATACGTGGATGATGCATTGAATGGCCCAATCCACGAGCCTCAAACCGTTGCTCTCAAAGCGACAAGGAGCAAGGAGGCACTACCTAGCAAGGTGGCGCAAGTTGAGGCGGCCGGGCTTAATGAGGAAGAAATGGCCCTTATCATCAAGCGGTTCAAGACTGCGCTAAAGGGTCACAAGGAGCACCCCAACAAGAACAAGACGAAGGGGAATCGCTCCTGCTTCAAATGTGGTAAGATTGGTCATTTTATCGCTAATTGTCCTGATAATGATAGTGACCAGGAAAAGAAGAGTGGAAAGTGGGAAAAGAAGAAGAATTACAAGAAGGCGAAGGGTGAGGCACATCTTGGAAAGGAGTGGGACTTGGATTGCTCCTCGTCCGACTCCGACAATGAAGGACTCACCACCACCGCCTTCAACAAGTCATCCCTCTTTCCCAACGAGCATCCCACATGCCTCATGGCAAAAGAGAAGAAGGTATGTACTCGAAACAATACTACTTATGCTTCTTCAAGCGAGGATGAGTCTAGCGATGATGATGAAATAGACTATTCATGCTTATTCAAGGGATTAGATAGAACTAAGATTGATAAGATTAATGAATTGATTGATGCCTTGAATGATAAGAATAGATTACTAGAAAAACAAGAGGACCTTTTATATGAAGAGCATGATAAATTTGTTAGTGCACAAAATTCTCTTGCTCTAGAAGTTAAAAGGAATGAAATGCTTTCTTATGAAATATCTACTTGTCATGAAACTATTTCTACTTTAAAAGGTGTTAATGATGACTTAAATGCTAAACTAGAAGTAGCAAATAAATCTAACTCTTGTGTAGAACATGTTATGATTTACAATAGGTGCAAAGATTTTAATGTTGATGCTTGTAGTGAACACCTAGTTTGCATTTCTAAATTAAATGATGAAGTGGCTAGTCTTAATGCCCAACTTAAGACTAGCAAGAGTGAATTTGACAAGCTAAAATTTGCAAGGGATGCCTACACGATTGGTAGAAAGCCCTCAATTAAGGATGGTCTTGGCTTCAAGAGGGAAGTCAAGAACTTAACAACCCATAAGGCTTCCATCTCCGCCAAGGAGAAAGGGAAGACCCCTATGGCTAGTAGTGCTCAAAAGAACCATGCATTTATGTATCATGACAGGAGACATTCTAAGAATGGTTATAAAAGTTATGATACTTTTGATTCTCATGCCATGGTTGCTTCTAGTTCTTCTATTATGCATGATAGAAATTTAGCTAGGAGAAATGTTATTAATCACATGCCTAGAAGAAATGTTGTTCATGAGCCTAGGAAAACAAATAGTGAACCTTCTACAATTTATCATGCTTTAAATGCTTCCTTTGCTATTTGTAGAAAGGATAGGAGGATAATTGCTAGAAAATTAGGGGCAAAATGCAAGGGAGATAAAACCTGCATTTGGGTCCCTAAGGATATTGTCACTAACCTTGTAGGACCCAACAAGAGTTGGGTACCTAAGACCCAAGCCTAAATTTGCCTTGCAGGTTTATGCATCCGGGGGCTCAAGCTGGATTATCGACAGCGGATGCACAAACCACATGACGGGGTAAAAGAGGATGTTCTCTTCCTACGTCAAGAACAAGGATTCCCAAGATTCAATCATCTTCAGTGATAGGAATCAAGGCATGGTTAAAGGCTTAGGCAAGATTGCAATCTCAAATGAGCACTGTATTTCTAATGTATTCTTAGTTGAGTCGCTTGGATATAATTTGTTATCCGTAAGTCAATTATGTAAGATGGGATATAATTGTCTATTCACAAATGTAGATGTGTCTGTCTTTAGAAGAAGTGATGGTTCATTAGCTTTTAAGGGTGTATTAGACGACAAACTCTATTTAGTTGATTTTGCAAAAGAAGAGGCCGGTCTAGATGCATGCTTAATTGCTAAGACTAGCATGGGCTGGCTGTGGCATCGCCGCTTAGCTCATGTGGGGATGAAGAACCTTCACAAGCTTCTAAAGGGAGAACACGTGATAGATCTAACTAATGTTACTTTCGAAAAAGATAGACCTTGTGCAGCTTGTCAAGCAGGGAAATAGGTGGGAAGCTCTCATCATGCCAAAAATGTGATGACAACATCAAGACCCCTGGAGTTACTTCATATGGACCTCTTCGGACCCGTCGCCTATCTAAGCATAGGAGGAAGTAAGTATGGTCTTGTTATAGTTGATGATTTTTCCCGCTTCACTTGGGTATTCTTTTTGCAGGATAAATCTGAAACCCAAGGGACCCTCAAGCGCTTTCTTAGGAGAGCTCAAAACGAGTTTGAGCTCAAGGTGAAGAAGATAAGAAGCGACAACGGGTCTGAATTCAAGAACCTTCAAGTGGAGGAGTATCTTGAGGAGGAAGGAATCAGGCACGAGTTCTCCGCTCCCTACACACCACAGCAAAATGGTGTGGTAGAGAGGAAGAACAGGACGCTTATAGACATGGCGAGGACGATGCTTGGAGAGTTCAAGACCCCCGAGCGCTTTTGGTCGGAAGCCGTGAACACGGCTTGCCACGCCATCAACCGGGTCTACCTTCATCGCCTGCTCAAGAAGACTTCGTATGAGCTACTAACCGGTAACAAACCCAATGTTAAGTATTTCTAAGTTTTTGGGAGTAAATGCTACATTCTAGTGAAGAAGGGTAGGAATTCCAAATTTGCTCCCAAAGCGGTAGAAGGGTTTTTTCTAGGTTATGACTCAAATACAAAGGCGTATAGGGTCTTCAACAAATCATCGGGTTTGGTTGAAGTCTCTAGCGACGTTGTATTTGATGAGACTAATGGCTCTCCAAGAGAGCAAGTTTGTGATCTTGATGATGTAGATGAAGAAGACGTTCCAACGGCCGCAATACGTACCATGACGATTGGAGATGTGCGGCCATAGGAACAAAATGAGCGAGATCAACCTTCTTCATCAACAATGGTGCATCCCCCAACTCAAGACGATGAACAGGTTCATCAAGAGGAGGCATGTGATCAAGGGGGAGCTCAAGATGATCATGTATTGGAGGAAGAAGCGCACCCGGCACCTCCAACTCAAGTCCGTGCAATGATTCAAAGGGATCATCCCGTCGACCAGATTTTGGGTGACATTAGCAAGGGAGTAACTACTCGGTCTTGTTTAGTTAATTTTTGTGAGCATTACTCTTTTGTCTCTTCTATTGAGCCTTTCAGGGTAGAGGAGGCCTTGCTAGATCCAGACTGGGTGTTGGCCATGCAGGAGGAGCTCAACAACTTCAAGAGAAATGAAGTTTGGACACTGGTGCCTCGTCCCAAGCAAAATGTTGTGGGAACCAAGTGGGTGTTCCGCAACAAACAAGACGAGCACGGGGTGGTGACAAGGAACAAGGCACGACTTGTGGCAAAAGGTTATGCCCAAGTCGCAGGTTTGGACTTTGAGGAGACCTTTGCTCCTGTGGCTAGGCTAGAGTCCATTCATATTTTGCTAGCATATGCCGCTCACCATTCTTTCAGGTTGTTCCAAATGGATGTGAAGAGCGCTTTCCTCAACGGGCCAATTAAGGAGGAGGTGTACGTGGAGCAACCCCCTGGCTTCGAGGATGAACGGTACCCCGACCACGTGTGTAAGCTCTCTAAGGCGCCCTATGGACTTAAGCAAGCCCCAAGAGCATGGTATGAATGCCTTAAAGACTTTTTAATTGCTAATGCTTTTAAGGTTGGGAAAGCCTATCCAACTCTATTTACTAAGACTAATGATGGTGATCTTTTTGTGTGCCAAATTTATGTCGATGACATAATATTTGGTTCTACTAACCAAAAGTCTTGTGAAGAGTTTAGCAGGGTGATGACTCAAAAGTTTGAAATGTCGATGATGGGCGAGTTAAGCTACTTTATTGGGTTCCAAGTGAGGCAACTCAAGGATGGGACCTTCATCTCCCAAACGAAGTACACGCAAGACTTGATCAAGCGGTTTGGGATGAAGGACGCCAAGCCCGCAAAGACTCCAATGGGAACCGACGGACACACCGACCTCAACAAAGGAGGTAAGTCCGTTGATCAAAAGGCATACTGGTCTATGATAGGGTCTTTACTTTATTTATGTGCTAGTAGACCGGTGTTGGGGACTTGTTCTCAAATGCTAAGAGTTAAGAACAAGGCAACATAAAAAGTGTTAAATGTTAAAGTCCTTCGTCCTTCGAAACATTATGCCCCTTTGGGAAATAATGAGTTTAGGACGAAGGTCAAAAAGGACATACCTTCGTAAATATAACAAGTAATGACGAAGGATTCATATAAAGCACGAAATATAATATAAACAACATAAAATCATTTCTATTTTATTGACATGGAAAAATAGAAATGATTTCAATTACAAATGTACCTTCGGTCCTGAGAGAAGGTAAAAAGTACAAGCGTGACGCAAAAGCAAATGCCAAGTCAGCGTGAACAGTACGGGAGTACTGTTCATCTATTTATAGACGCGGGACGCAGCCCACGTAAAATTACATCCATGTCCATTACATTTGTTAATGACTTATGGAGATTTGTCAAGGCCCATGTAGTCTTTTCATCTTTAAGTCGGTTCCCCTTTCCGCTATCGCGACGAAGCTTCCCTACGTACAGCTTCGGCTGTGTACCATCCTTCGTAGAGCGTGGTAATCAGCTCGTCCTTCGTCTGGTTCAGGCTTCGTCCTGACCGTGCTTTATGTTCATAATTCTGAGTCCGAATATACCTGTTCACATAATCCACTTGGAAAACATTGTCAAATCATGTTTTTGAGGACCTTCGGAGGACGAAGGCCCCCAACAGTAGCCCCTCGCAATATTAATTTGTTAATAATAAATTCAGATTGCGATATGGACGAAGGCCTTGAGCCGAAGGTCCGAAAAAACACCTTCCCTTTGCTAGAATAGCAACATTCACTGACAAGCGAGGTCTTTCAATTTTCAACGCCCTGGGCGTATAAATAAGATCACACCGCCAACTCATTCGGTACGCACACTTGCCATCTGCTTCGGTCCACTAAATTTTTAGCTCTTGTGCATTAAGATTGGTGACCTTTTTGATTTCGAAGCTTCGGCCTTGAAAACAGTTTTTTAGCGTTTCCGAAGATGTCTGAAGGTAAGAAGATCCCTGCTGAGACGAAGCTGAGTCTCGAGGAAGAGAAGAATTTGGGGTTCCTCATAGCGATGGCAGAGACCAATACGGAGAAAATCACGAAGGAGATTCTTGAAGGTTTGTCCGAAGATACTGGTGACAGCGACAGCTATGATGTAGAAAGTGGTGGGGAAGAGGCCGAAGATCGACCATGGCGGCCAAGTCACACGGTTTTCGGGAAAACCACTATCAAGCAGAGTCATATTGATAATATGAGGGGGCGGTATTTTCGAGATATATCTATTGTGAGGGCTGACGCTGGAGAAAAGACTTCTCCCACCCCAGAAGAAGATGAAGTCGTAATCTTCCGAAGCTTTCTCAAGGCTGGGCTTCGATTCCCCCTGAGCAACTTTGTTGTTGAGGTACTGAAAACATTTCAAGTCTACCTTCATCAAATTACCCCCGAAGCCATCATAAGAATGGGGATGTTTGTCTGGGCTGCAAGAAGCCAAGGTTTAGAACCAAATGCTAAAAGTTTTTGCAACATTCATGAGTTGTTATATGAGACGAAACCCTGGGGAAAAGAACAATATCACAACAATTTTGGGTGTTACAGCTTCGATGCCCGCTCCGGGTCAAGCCGCCCTGTGCCAACTTTTCGGAAGAGGTGGCCCGGAGCCTGGATGACTGAATGGTTCTATGTAAAGAATGACTTAACAGCGCAAGAAAATGTCAAGAGTATCATTATGCGCCCCATCTGGCAACGCTTCGGACTTCGAAGGCCGAAGGTTGAAATGGACGAAGCAGCCGAGGAATTCCAAAGAGCCTTCGGCATAGTCTGCTCTTTCATTGGGACAAGGGACTTGGTCCAAGAGCACATTGCCTTCAGGGTATGGCCACTTGCAGAAAAGTGGGAAATGCCGAAGGAGACCATTAAAGAGTCCGACGAAGGCGGACTAGTCAGACTAAAATTCACATTCAAATATGCAGATAAATTTGTTGAACCTGATGATGACTGGTTGAAAAGCATTGAGACATTAAGTGACGAACTGCTTGGAGCATATTCAAAGGCCGAGAACACTGCGTTATCAGCAGCCTTCGGAGGCCGAAAGAAGAAAAGGCTCAACCGTGTATTTGACGCAATCGGGTTTATGTACCCTGACTATCACTATCCGGTATTGGATCGCAAAAGGAAAAATACTTCTCCTGCGACAGAAGCTACCACGAGTGCCACTAGTGAGCCAGCGCCTCAAAGGAAAAAGATGAAGGTGCTCACCCATTGAACGCGCTTTATTGAGCCGGCCACAGTGCCAGAATTTATTGGTGAAGTTTCTTTGGCCTCTGAAGCTACAGAACCAGCTCCAGTGCCGAAGATAAAAGAAAAAACTGAAGCACCTTCAGCCGAAAAAGCAGAAAAACCGAAGACTGAAGGGCCAAAAACATCAGAAATTTTAAGTCCTTCAGCAAATGTCGAAACAACAAAAAATCAAAAGGGCCCATTGGTGACCCTAAGAAGAAAACGAATGGTGAATGTACTGGATGTCTTGGAGACAATTAAGTCTTCAAGCACAACCGCAAAGGAGTCTGCTGAACTCGCTGAAGCATCTACTGAAGCTTCGAAACAACAAGCTGAAGCTGAAGCTGGGCCTTCAGAGCCCGCCAAGGAACAATCCGAGAAAATATCAGAACCAGCTTTGGTTGAAGAAATTGACACTGCCGCCCCCGAAGCTCCTTCCAGCATATGCGATTACATCGTGCGACATGCTTCGGGGAAGAAACTGTCTGAAGAAGAGACCTATGAAGCGAATCACTATGCTAGAGAGTTAAAGTATCCGAAGGGGGCAGTAGTATTCAATGGGACAAATGAAGATGACTTCCTATACTGCCTCCCTGATAACAAAGAATTATCTGTCTGCCGGGAGATGGCCAGGAGTATGGGTTTCCCAAAGCTCGAAGCTGGATTATGCGCCATGACGAAAGAGGATATCGCAGACAGTCTTGCGTACAATAGCCTAAAGGTATGAAAATTAAGCGTTTGAAAAAACTTTTTTAATACGTAATTCATTCCTTTATTCTTATATGGATTCTTTTTCGTATAGGGCTTGATTCTAAGCAACGCGTTAAGAGCCCAAAAAAGCGCCGAAGATGAAAGCTACGACATTGCGTTTAACAATTTACGCTCCGAAGTTATCAAACTGAGAAACGAAGCTCTGGAAAAGGATAAGATTCTGCTTACGCTGGTAGATAAAGTAAAGAAAGACGAAGCTGCTTCAAAAACCCAGGTCGAAGCCCAAAAACGTGAAATTAAAGATCTTCAGAAACAGCTGGCTAGAGCTAAAGAGGAACGTGTGCTTGAGGAAACAAAACGAGAACTTAGTGATCATATGGTCAATAATTTGGAGTTAAGTGTTAAAGAGCTTCGTGCATCTCAGAGGAAATGTTATGTTAAATCTGTAGAATGCGTGAAAAAGATAAAATCCAGCTTCGCCAGCGTTGGCGCCTTTTCTAGTGAAGAGGACTTTTCAAGAGGCAATCCCGAAGGTCCACTGGACTGGATTAGTCACGAAGCAGAAGCCTTCGAGGAAATCCTGAGCAGCCGCGGTGACATCTGCGCTTTTTCAGGCGCCAGAGGAGTTGCTGCTGTTTTGGAGAAGAAAGGTTGTGAACATATAAAATCCTTAGCTCAGTCCGAAGCTGCCCTGTCCTCTGAAGACATCAAAGATCCCTCGACCGAAGCCAGCATGGTTGGCGGTAAATTCTTCACCGATATCTGGGACAATGGCGGCCGAGAAATGGCGCAAGAAATAATTCAAAGAAGTGAAAAAGGCATCCATGATGCTAGGAAAGTGGCAGAAGCTGCCGAAAGAAGTACAGAGCCCGAAAGAGAATTAGGTATTAATTAGGCGCTCTTATTGTGTTGTAATTTTTATTTCAAACTTTGTTCGAGATTTGTAATAGTAACGAAGAAATGTTTTCTTCCCTCAGAACCTGCTGGATCGACAGCCGACCCTCACATAAAAGGGGATAACGAAATTAAACAAATGGCCGAAGCTATCATGGATAAAGTTGTTGATCAACTTCTAAATGAGGCCGCCGAAGCAGTATTAAGAGAAGACTAGATGTTATTTAGGAAAAACATTTAAAGTGTGATCTATGTAACATTTTGTACATTTGAATGTAATATACAAGTCTCTTTTCATTATTCAATTCTTTACGATGCATGAAACTCTTCGTACATACCATTTTTGAGCCTTCGGCGAAAAAACACCTTCCCTTCTTTTCATGCTTCGTGAAGAAAACATTCTCCGTTAAAATTATTCTGATGAAACACGTCCATGCTTCGTAAAAATATTCTCCGAAGCTGTACAATTTCGATATTGCTCTGATGAAGCTCGCCCATGCTTCGTAAAAATATTCTCCGAAGCTGTACAATTTCGATATTGCTCTGATGAAGCTCGCCCATGCTTCGTAAAAATATTCTCCGAAGCTGTAATCCGAAGATTACCATTGTATTCCCTCGTGACTTTACACAATTTTCACTTTCTCAAAGCGTCCTTTCGAAGGTTGATACTGTGTCCCCTTCTTTTGCCAAATGCAACATGATGTATGATGCTTATGTTATGCAAAATGATGTGATGATGTTATGTTATGCAAAATGATGTTTGTTCCGAAGATACACACAAAATATATTCGTAAGCTCTGCATTCCCTTAGGAACGTCTTTGGAGCTTCTTCGCCTTTTACTTAGGCGGTATAAGCTCTGCATTCCCTTAGGAACGTCTTTGGAGCTTCTTCGCCTTTTACTTAGGCGGTATCAGCGTTGACTTTTCGCTGTATGCTCTGCATTCCCTTAGGAACGTCTTTGGAGCAAAAAACTTACACTGCGCTCCCTTTGGAACGGCTTTTTGTAACTTCGGCAACTCACTCTGCGTTCCTTAGAACGACTTTTTGTTGTGTTGAAGGATCTTTAATAATTCGAAGGTCCTCCTTGTTACCGCAAATTTTTAAGCTTCAGCAACTTAAGCCTGTAGAGAAGATAGGTTTTTCTGATAACCAACCACGAAACTATTATATGAAAACTGAAGTGTTCTTTATTACACAGAAAACAGAACTTAAACGGAAAAAACTGCTATCAAAGTAGGATACTTGTCAATAAATGTGCTTCGACTCTGGCACAGTACTATTGACTGTACGTGCTTCAGATTGCTCTCTGAGATCCCTTTGGTGCGGAACATATTGGCTCCCTTCGGGCTGTTGGCCTTGTTGCAGCGGAGGTGGAGGCGGGGGCTGTTGCCATGAAGCTTGAGGTTGACTTGCCGAAGCTACGGAAACTGCAGGGTGGTTGGCCACGTACTCCGGGATGTAAGGCTGATGGTACGAAGCAGTATGCATGACCTGCTTCGGCTGTCCCTGTTGCGCTGCAGCTTCTGCTAGCTCCTTTTGTTTCTGGATGGTGACATGGCACATCCTGGTGGTATGGCCCTTGTTCTCACCGCAGAATAAGCAAAATGTCCTCCTTGGTTGATCTCCAAATCTACCGCCGAAGCCCCTGGCGCCTCTGCCTCTTGGAGCTGGTTGCCGAAAGAAAGTCTGCTGTTGCCCCGAAGCCTGTGAGGAGCACTGCGGCCTGTTCTGCTGACTCCCCTTGTCATCATTTTGAGTGGAGTTGTGGATGGACCTGACATGCCTCGGATAGAATCTTCCCCCGAAGCCCCTGGTCATCTCAGAAAATCTGAAGGCCTCCTCCCTTCTTTGGCGAAAGTCATTATCAGCACGGATGTACTCGTCCATCTTTTGGAGCAGCTTCTCCAGAGTCTGAGGAGGCTTCCTAGCAAAGTATTGTGCTGCAGGTCCAGGACGAAGCCCCTTGATCATGGCTTCGATGACAATTTCATTGGGCACGGTTGGTGCCTGTACCCTCAAACGCAAGAACCTTCTGACATACGCCTGAAGGTATTCTTCGTGATCCTGAGTGCACTGGAACAAGGCTTGAGCGGTGACCGGCTTCGTCTGAAACCCTTGAAAGCTGGTTAACAACATATCCTTCAGCTTCTGCCATGAAGTGATCGTTCCTGGTCGGAGGGAGGAATACCAGGTCTGAGCAACACTCCTGACAGCCATAACAAAAGACTTTGCCATGACTGCAGCATTGCCACCATACGAAGACACTGTTGCTTCGTAGCTCATCAAGAACTGCTTCGGGTCTGAGTGGCCGTCGAACATGGGAAGCTGGGGTGGCTTATAGGACGGAGGCCAAGGTGTAGCCTGCAGCTCAGCGGACAGAGGAGAAGCATCATCGAAAACAAAATTTCCCTGATGGAAATTGTCATACCAGTCATCTTCGTTGACGAAGCCCTCCTGATGAAGGTCTTTCTGCTGAGGCCTTCTGTTCTGCTCATCGTGAGTAAGATGGCGAACTTCCTCAGAGGCTTCGTCTATCTGCCTTTGCAACTCAGCTAGACGGGCCATCTTCTCCTTCTTCCTCTGCACCTGTTGATGTAGCATCTCCATATCCCTGATTTCTTGGTCTAGCTCATCCTCCTGAAGCGTCGGGCTAACGGCCTTCCTCTTCTGGCTTCGGGCCTCTCGAAGAGAGACGGTCTCCTGGTTGTGGTCCAGCGGTTGTAGTGCTGCAGCCCCAGCCGCTGAAGCTTTCTTCGGCGCCATAGCGAAGGTCTATAGCTTCCGAAGGTGTTCAAAAAACTCGAAGTGGAAGTGAGTTCACCGGAGGTGGGCGCCAATGTTGGGGACTTGTTCTCAAATGCTAAGAGTTAAGAACAAGGCAACATAAAAAGTGTTAAATGTTAAAGTCCTTCGTCCTTCAAAACATTATGCCCCTTTGGGAAATAATGAGTTTAGGACGAAGGTCAAAAAGGACATACCTTCGTAAATATAACAAGTAATGACGAAGGATTCATATAAAGCACGAAATATAATATAAACAACATAAAATCATTTCTATTTTATTGACATGGAAAAATAGAAATGATTTCAATTACAAATGTACCTTCGGTCCTGAGAGAAGGTAAAAAGTACAAGCGTGACGCAAAAGCAAATGCCAAGTCAGCGTGAACAGTACGGGAGTACTGTTCATCTATTTATAGACGCGGGGCGCAGCCCACGTAAAATTACATCCATGTCCATTACATTTGTTAATGACTTATGGAGATTTGTCAAGGCCCATGTAGTCTTTTCATCTTTAAGTCGGTTCCCCTTTCCGCTATCGCGACGAAGCTTCCCTGCGTACAGCTTCGGCTGTGTACCATCCTTCGTAGAGCGTGGTAATCAGCTCGTCCTTCGTCTGGTTCAGGCTTCGTCCTGACCGTGCTTTATGTTCATAATTCTGAGTCCGAAGATACCTGTTCACATAATCCACTTGGAAAACATTGTCAAATCATGTTTTTGAGGACCTTCGGAGGACGAAGGCCCCCAACAACCGGATATTATGCTTAGCATATGCATGTGTGCTAGATTTCAATCCGATCCAAGGGAGTGTCACTTAGTGGCTGTGAAGCGAATTCTTAGATATTTAGTCACTACGTCTTGCTTCGGGATCTGGTATCCAAAGGGGTCTACCTTTGACTTGATTGGATATTCAGACTCCGACTATGCTGGATGTAAGGTCGATAGGAAGAGTACATCGGGGATGTGCCAATTCTTACGAAGGTCCCTGGTGTCATGGAGTTCTAAGAAACAAACTTCCGTTGCTCTATCCACCGCTGAGGCCGAGTACGTTGCCGCAGGACAGTGTTGCGCGCAACTACTTTTGATGAGGCAAACCCTCCGGGACTTTGGCTACAATCTGAGCAAAATCCCACTCCTATGTGATAATGAGAGTGCTATCCGCATGGCAGATAATCTTGTTGAACACAGCCGCACAAAGCACATAGACATCCGGCATCACTTTTTGAGAGACCACCAGCAAAAGGGAGATATCAAAGTGTTTCATGTTAGCTCCGAGAACCAGCTAGCCGATATCTTTACCAAGCCTTTAGACGAGCAGACCTTTTGCAAGTTGCGTAGTGAGCTAAATGTCTTAGATTCGCGGAACTTGGATTGATTTATAGCATACATGTGTTTATGCCTTTGATCATGTTCCTTATGCATTTTGTTGTTTATTTATGGTGCTCAAGTTGTACAAGCACTCCCCGGACCTTACAAGTCCATTTGCAAGTGATGCACAAATTTAGGGGGAGATGTGCTACAACTTGACCCTTTGAGACTAACTGTGTGCTTGAGTTTGCTTAATTTAGTCTCAAAGGAGGTTTGAAAGGGAAAAGGTGGACTTGGACCATGCAAGACTTTCACTGCACTCCGATGAAAGAGTAACTTATTCCAATTTCATCTTTGTACTCTTATTGCCTTTTTACTCTTAGTTGAAGATTTTGGTGAGGCAATGGGGTTAAAAGGGCCAAAGTTGATCCCGTTTTGGTGCTTGATGCCAAAGAGGGAGAAAATAAGGCCAAAGCAAGAAATGGATCAGCTACCACTTGTGAATTTTGAAAATAGAAGAGTAAGAGTTTTTTTGTCAAAATACTCCTAATTGTCTCTTATTGTCAAAAATTGGTCTCTTGTGGTCTCTTGTGGGGAGAAGGCTTAATTATGGGAAAAGGGGGAGTTTTTGAATCCTTGATCAATTTCTCGTGAAATATCTCTCTTTATGTTTCAACATGTGTGTTTGACTTAGAGATAGCAAATTGAGTTTGATTTGCAAAAACAAACCAAGTGGTGGCAAAGAATGATCCATATATGCCAAATTTGAATCAAAACAATTTTGAGTTCTTATTTGAATTGATTTTGCACTTGTTCTACTTGCTTTATATTGTGTTGGCATAAATCACCAAAAAGGGGGAGATTGAAAGGGAAATGTGCCCTTGGGCCATTTCTAAGTATTTTGGTGATTTAGTGTCCAACACAAGTGCCTAAGTGTTAAATGCTGAACAAAGTACAAATCAAGTATAAAGGTATGTTTCTCAAACTGAGTACATTGTTTTAGAGACTAATGTATTGTGTCTAAGTGCTGGAAACAGGAAAAATCAAGTTGAAATTAAAGATGGCTTTGTTCAGCCAAAGTCAGCTCTGTCTGGGTGCACCGGACAGTGTCCGGTGCGCCAGGCTGGCTCAGGCGAACTTGCTGCTCTCGGGAAGTGATTAACGACGTACGGCTATAATTCACCGGACTGTCCGGTGTGCACCAGACTGTCCGGTGAGCCAACAGTCAGTCGGGCCAACGGTCGGCCGCGGAACCCGCGCGCGACGCGTGGCAAGTGCCAACGGTCGGATGGGGCACCGGACTGTCCGGTGTGCACCGGACAGTGTCCAGTGCGCCAACGGCTCCAAGGCGCCAACGGTTGGCTTCACCAAAGAAGGAAAGAAATCCACACCGGACAGTGTCCGGTGGTGCACCGGACTGTTCGGTGCGCCAGGCGACAGAAGGCAAGAATTGCCTTCCTGGAATGCACTCAACGGCTCCTAGCTGCCTTGGGGCTATAAAAGCGACCCCAGGCGCATGGAGGAGTACATCAAGCATTCTCTAAGCATTCCTAAGCACTAAGACTTCGATTCCGCGCATTTGATTCTTTGTGATAGCAACTAGAGCTTCATTTGAGTTGTGAACTCGCCGGGTTGTGTTGTGAGCTCTTGTTGTGACTTGTTGTTGGGGTCGTGCTTCGGTGCGCCGAAGGTCTCACACGAAGAAGCAGCTTCGGCCGAAGTCGTCTTCAAGAGATGGCCGAAGGTTCCTTTTCATGGAGCTTCGGCGTTTTAAACCGACATAGAGATAGAATGACCTTTTTATTCATATAAGTCTGAGTCAATGTTGTAAACATTTGTGAGGGGTATAATTGTAATTTGTCACAGGCTGCGACCTGTGCCTATAAATAGATGAACAGTACCTCTGTACTGTTCACGCGAACCTGTCATCTTGTCTTCGCATCGCGCTTGTACCCTTGATTTCCTCAAGACCGAAGGTACATTTGCAATCCGAAGTCATTTATATTCATTCATGTTAATAAAAATGGAAATGACTCTATGCTAACATTTGAATGTTCATTTTATACCTCATGATTTATATAAATAATTCATCTCTCGTTCTTATGTTTACGAAGGTATGTCCTTCGTAACCTTCGTCCGAAGATTCTTTATATCCTGAAGGGATATAACGAAGTGGAGGACGAAGGACTTTAATATTTAACATTTTCTGTGTTGCCTTGTTCTTAATTCTTAGCATTTGAGAACAAGCCCCCAACATTGGCGCCCACCTCCGGTGAACTCACTTCCACTTTTTTGAGCTGATGGCTTCGTTCAACAACCAAGCTGGAGCTGCTTCGGCCACGAAGCTGGTGCTCCCGATAACAGGCGGTTCTTGCTCAGAACCGGCTAACAAGAAGCAGAAGAAGGAGGCTCAGAGAAGGGTGCAGCATGTTGGAGTGCAGGGACCCTTCATCAAGTCAAAATGGTCCCATATTCCAATTACCTTCTCTCAGGAAGACCTTCAGCTTAAGGATTATCCCCACAATGATGCCATGGTTATCTCTTGCGTGATCAAAGGATTTCTGGTCCACAATGTCCTAGTTGACACAGGCAGTGCAGCTGACATTATATTTGCTAAAGCCTTCAGACAAATGCAAGAGCCCGAAGACAAGATTCATGATGCTACGCACCCTCTTTGTGGCTTCGGAGGGCGGCAGATTGTGGCCCTTGGGAAGATTACCATGCCGGTAACCTTCGGATTTGTCAACAACACAAGGACTGAGCAAATTGTGTTTGACATTGTTGACATGGAGTATCCTTATAATGCTATCATTGGTCGTGGAACTCTTAATGCTTTCGAAGCAATTCTTCACCCAGCTTATCTCTGCATGAAGATACCTTCGGACCAAGGACCCATTGCTATTCATGGAAGCCAGGAAGCTGCTAGAAGGGCCGAAGGAAGCTGGACTGATTCCAAGGCAATCCATAATATAGATGGAGCTGAAGCTTGTGAACAGTATAAATTTAGGAGGGAGAAGGCAGCTTCAGCAGACCAGCCGAAGCCCATGTTATTGTGCGAAGATATAGCAGAGCAGAAGGTGTTGTTGGGCTCCCAATTATCTGAAGATCAGGAGAAAACCTTGATAAGGTTTTTATTCAACAACAAAGATGTCTTTGCATGGTCAGCTAATGATCTCTGTGGAGTAAATCGGGATGTTATTGAACATTCGCTTAATGTTGATCCATCCTTCAGACCCCGAAAGCAGAGGCTTCGGAAAATGTCTGATGACAAGGCCGAAGGGGCTCGCAATGAAGTAAAAAGGCTCCTCAGTGCAGGAGTTATCAGAGAGGTGAAGTATCCAGAGTGGTTAGCTAACACCGTCATGGTGAAGAAGGCCAATGGCAAGTGGAGAATGTGTATTGATTTCACAGATCTCAACAAGGCTTGTCCGAAGGATGAATTCCCGCTGCCAAGGATAGATTCTTTAGTTGATGCAGCAGCTTCTTCAGAGCTCATGAGTCTCCTGGACTGTTACTCAGGCTATCATCAAATCTGGATGAAGAAGGAAGATGAGCCGAAGACTAGCTTCATAACTCCAAGTGGTACATATTGCTATCTTCGGATGCCTGAGGGGCTCAAGAATGCTGGAGGGAGTTTCAGCAGAATGACTGCGAAGGTTCTCCAATCTCAGATAGGCAGAAATGTGCTGACTTATGTTGATGACATCATTGTAAAAAGCACGAAGCAAGAAAATCATATTGCTGATTTGCAGGAGACCTTCGCCAGCTTCAGACAGGCTGGTCTGAAGCTAAATCCAGAGAAATGCGTCTTCGGAGTGAAGAAGGGCAAATTTCTTGGATGCTTGGTTTCAACAAAGGGAATCGAAGCTAATCCAAATAAAATCGAAGCCATACTTCGAATGGAGCCACCAACCACAAGAAAGGGGGCCCAAAGATTGACAGGAAGGCTGGCATCTCTCAACAGATTTATATCCAGATCAGCAGAAAGAAACTTACCATTCTTCGAGGTGCTGAAGTCAGCTGAAGTCTTTCAATGGGGCCCAAGTCAACAAAAAGCCTTCGAAGAGCTGAAGCAATATTTAATAGATCTCACAACATTAACTCCACCAACGCCTGGGGCTCCTCTGCTGTTGTATGTGGCAGCTTCGCACTCAGCGGTAAGTGCGGCACTAGTTCAGGAAAAGTTTGATGGACAAGCCAAGAAGCAGGTCCCAGTATATTTTGTGTCTGAGGTCCTCAGTGTCTCAAAGAAAAATTATACAGAGCTGGAGAAGGTGTTGTATGCCGTCTTAATGGCATCCAGGAAGCTTCGGCATTACTTTCAGGCATTCAACATTATTGTTCCTTCTTCGCAGCCGTTGAAGGACATCATGAGGAATAGAGAAGCTACTGGGCGTATTGGAAAATGGGCTGCGGAGCTCAATGAATTTTACATTGATTATGTGCATAGATCATCAATTCAGTCTCAAGCATTGGCAGATTTCATTGCCGACTGGACGCCAGGGGCTCAGGACGAAGAAGCAAATAAAGATGCCGAAGCATGGACAGTGTTTTGTGATGGCTCTTGGGGAACCTTCGGAGCAGGTGCAGCTGCTGTGTTGGTCTCTCCGTCCAAGGTTAAAACTTGCTATGCAGCAAGACTTGACTTCAGCTGCACAAATAATATCGCTGAGTACGAAGCTTTGCTCCTGGGTCTTCGGAAACTAAAGGCAATGGGGATCAGAAGGGCAATTCTTAAAACTGATTCCCAGGTTGTTTCGGGTCATGTTGATAAAAGTTGCAAGGCTAAGGACCCGAAGCTTGAAAAATACCTAGACACGGTCCGAAGGATCGAAGCTTCCTTCGAAGGATTTTCTGTTAAGAATATCCCTCGAGGACAAAATGAGCATGCTGATTTATTAGCCAAGTCTGCAGCACAGGGGCTGCCATTACCTTCGGACGTGTTCTTCGAAACAATAAAGGCACCTTCAGTGGAGCTACTTGAAAGAGCAGTCCTTAACATTTCTCCTGTCTACAGTGAAGATTGGAGAACAGAAATAATCTCTTACCTTCAGGGAAACTTTCTATCAGATGACGAAGCTTATAATAAGAGGATAGAGGCAAGAGCTCGTCCTTATGTCATGATAGAAGGGGAGTTATACAAGCATGGAGTTTGTGCCCCGCTGCTCAAGTGCTTGTCTAGGGCCGAAGGTATAGAGTTGATGAAGGAGATACATGCAGGCTTGTGCGGATCCCACATTGGATCCAGGCCGTTACTTGGAAAAGTGTTCCGCCAAGGATTTTATTGGCCGAAGGCAGCTTCGGATGCAGCGGAGTTAGTCCAAAAGTGCGAAGGTTGTCAAAAATGTGCAAGAGATCAAAAACAACCTTCGTCATTAACACAGCTGATACAACCCATCTGGCCATTGCAAAGGTGGGGTCTTGACTTGTTGGGTCCATTGCCACCGGCCCAAGGCAACCTAAAATATGTTATAGTAGCTGTGGAATATTTTTCCAAGTGGATTGAGGCGAAGCCACTAGCCACAATAACTTCGGCCACTGTCCAAAAATTTTTCTGGCAGAATATTGTCTGTCGCTTCGGAGTGCCGAAGGCTATCACTGTAGATAATGGAACACAGTTCGACTCCGAAGATTTCAGAAATTTTTGTGATCAAATTGGCACGAAGATCCATTTTGCATCAGTCAGGCATCCGGAGTCGAATGGGCTTGTTGAAAGGGCCAACGGCATCATAATGACAGGAATAATGAAACTAATTTTTAATCAACCAAGGGGAAAATGGCCAGATCAGTTGACCAAAGTGGTGTGGAGCCACAATACAACAACATCAAGGTCTACAGGCTTTACCCCATTCAAGTTATTATTTGGTGACGAAGCAATAACTCCAGAAGAAGCTAAGGCTGGATCAATAAGAGTGGTAGCTTCGGCAGAATCAGGTGCCGAAGATACTTGCCTTGTGGAAAAAGATGCCTTAGAAGGGATCAGGCTTCAGGCCGTGGAAAATATCAACAAATACCAGGCTGAAACAATCAAATGGCGAGATAGAAAAGTCCGGCTAAAAAATATTGAGCCAGGACATTTCGTGCTTCGAAGAGTGGCCAACCCGGATACAGTGGGCAAGTTGCAACTGAAATGGGAAGGACCTTTCTTAGTAGCATCTTCGTCAAGGCCTGGTTCGTACAGACTAAAGGACATGGATGGAAAAGAAATTCCAAGATCTTGGAATGCGGATGAGCTTCGGCGGTTCTATGTATAACTTGATGTAATTTTACCTTTTCTTTTCTTTTTTATGGCACCCTTTTCCTTTCCAAAGGGGGAGAAAGGTTTTTAATGGGGCCATCATATGTAATTTTCCTTTTTAGTTTTATAAGAGCAAAATCCCCCAAAAGATGTAAATGTAAAAGCTGAGAGCGCACCATCGAGTGCCGAAACTGAAAAAGAGAAAAAAGCTCCGAAGACGTCCCTAAGGGGATGCAGAGCTTACAGCGAAAAGTCAACGCTGATTCCGCCGAAAGTAAAAGGCGAAGAAGCTCCAAAGACGTTCCCAAGGGAATGCAGAGCTTATACCGTCTAAGTAAAAGACGAAGAAGCTCCAAAGACGTCCCTAAGGGGATGCAGAGCTTACAGCGAAAAGTCAACGCTGATACTGCCTAAGTAAAAGGCAAAGATGCTCCAAAGTCGTTCCCAAGGGAATGCAGAGCTGAAGTGTGGTCGATTCTAAAGGAGTAATCGTTGAGAATGTGGCTTCGGACATACACTTCGGACATTCATTTGCACATTACATTACATCATGGCATGTGCATGCATAAGCATTCATTCATAGCATTTGTGTTCCTAAGTGGTTGCTTCGGCACAAAGAAAAGTTTCGGAGAAATGGTTTGTTATGATTCGTTATGTAAAAGAAAAGTTTCGAAGAAGTGGTTTTTTATAAATCGTTGTGTAAAAGAGTAGTAGTCTTTTATGTTTTGTTATGTAAAGGAGAGCTTCGGCAGAAAAGAGTAGTAGTCTTTTATGTTTTGTTATGTAAAGGAGAGCTTCGGCAGAAAAGAGTAGTAGTCTTTTATGTTTTGTTATGTAAAGGAGAGCTTCGGCAGAAAAGAGTAGTAGTCTTTTTATGTTTTGTTATGTAAAGAAAAGCTTCGGCAGAAAGAAGAAGTAGTCTTTTAGGCTTCGTTGTGTACGAAAAGAAGGGAAGGTGTTTTTTCGCCTCCGGCTCAAAATACTGATTTCGTCCACATCAAAGCGCCTCAAGCAAAGGGTAAGAATATATTACAAGGTATGTACAAAGTTCCTTGAAGACAGTTTAGTTGTATTTACAAGAATTGTTATACAAATATCCTGAGTTTTTCTACAGTACATTTCTTCTAATCTTCATTAAGTTTCAGCTCCGGCAACAGCTTCGGCGACATAACTTAGGCATCATCTTCACCTTCGGCATCCTACATAAATTAAGAGATTATAAGTAAAAATCAAGAGCAAAGGAAAAGGTAACTCCGAAGTATCATTTCTTACTGGTTCAAGATGACTTCGTGCTTCGTCTCCAGCTTTCTCCCGCCCGCCTTTTGTCCATATCATTTTTATAAATCTATTGGAGATACTTCGGGCGAGGTCAGGCATATCATCCAGGATTGATGGAGATAAGCTGAAGTTGGGCCTGTTGACAATTTTTCCGTGGTCGCAGCCGGCCTTCAGAAATGCAGCAGCAGTGCCCCGAGAAGCCACCCAGGCACAGAAGTCACCATGCCCAGCTATGACTTCGTCGAGCTCGTCAATCTCCCCCTCAATATGTTCGAAGGTCTTCGGCAGATCTTCAGCTGAGGGGGTGAATTTTTCACTGCTGGCTCCAACTGAGTAAAAAATCTTTCTTAGTCGTTGAATGCATTTGTTGCTAAAATTCAAGCAGTTTTCTTGAAGATTTGTCAGTAGTTTTCTCAAATCTAAATTTTGCTGAGCTTCGGCTTCAAGTTTTGCACTAAGATCTTGTTTTTCTCGTTCGAATTGCTCAGACTGGCGGAGAAGCTTCGTATTCAGTTCTGATATTTTTGCTTCAGCTTCCGCCAATAAACCTTCGGTTGCCTGGAGCTCAAAGTTCTTTTTCTCGAAAGCATCTGATTGCTCCTTTATTTTGTTTTCCAAATTTCCAATTATAACTTCATGCTTTTTATCTTCAAGATCTTGTTGCATTTGCAAGGCCTTGCTCAGCAGCATACTCTGTACGAACACAACCTTCGTCAGACATGTTTTTATTAGAAGCGACAAAAGTTAGGTGGCAAGTTGTTCACCTTGAAATTGGAGTAAAATAAACTACCAACGACATGTTGTCGTCGGTAGCGGCTGATGTCTGACTCTAGCTTCGGAAAACCGATACTCTTTGATAGAGTACCGATTACTTTAGCACCAGTCTGGTCTCGAATGCAGCCTAGTTTTTCATCATCTACACCTCCAAATAGGAGGGCACCTGACTTGTAGCCGCAGGATTTGGCATATTCTTTAAGTTCTTCTATTTCGTCCTTTGTCAGTCTTTGCCCAATTAAATTCTGAAAGGAGTAAGCTTCGTCATCCGAAGTATCTTCGGCTATTTCTTTTCCTTTTTCAGGCACTGTGGCCATGGATTTTTCAGTAGCAGCATCGGCTTCTTCTGCATCTATGTCTTCCAAAATTTTGTTAATATCCTCAATGGTTGTTTCTAAATTAACCTCTTCGGCTGTAGCGGCTTCGCTAGCCGCGACCTCCGAAGGGGCGACTTCAATGTTCTTGGTGCCTTCGGCAGCTGCTGTTTTCTGAGCTGAAGCTCTTGGAGGTGTCTTATCGATAACTTCAGTTACCGCAATGATTCTTTGCCGTTTGGGTTTGCTCATCTTCGCCTGATCCGGCTCGTCCACCTTTTGAAAAAGCTTCGTCAGTTGGAGCCCTAATGGACTTAGCTTCGTGGGCATAGGTTCAGTCATTACCTTTAAAATTTCTTCCACGTCGCTGGTAGAAGGCGGAGTGGGGGTTCTCTCTTCTTCGGATATTTTCCGTTTCGGACTTGATATTTTCCTTTTCTTCGGGATTTTCTTCTCTGCTGCTGGTTGCTCTTTACCCTTTGTCACAATTTCAGTTACTCTTTTTCTTTTGTGGCCTTCGGCACCCTTGTTCAACTGCTCATAATCTGGGTACTCGAAGCCCAGGGCATCGAATACTCGGTTCAGCCTTCGCTTCGGTCGGGCGCCGAAGGCCGCTGTCATTAATTGATCCTCTTTCTTGGAGTAATTTCCCAAGATTTCATTGCACATTGTCTCAACTGTATCTAACCACTCTTTGCAGGGTTTCTTAAAGTACTTCTTGAATTTAAAGTGATAGGGCAGACGGACCAGCTCCCCCTTCTTCTTTTCTCCCTTCAGCTTCGGCATTTCCCACTCTTTTAGAGTAGGAAAAACTCTGAATGCCAAAAATTCCTGAACTAGATCCCTGGTGCCAATATGTTTTGAAATGATTTCAAACTCACCCAGAGCAGCCCAGGTAGGACCCTTTAAATCGCCGATGCGGCAGCGTGGCCTCGTCTCTCCGAAGATTAATTCCAGAGGGCTTTGTACCAATTTTTCTCTGTCTTCGTCAACTTTTACGTAGAACCATTCAGACTTCCAGCCTGCTGGCCATTTGCTTCGGTAGCTGATGACAGGGCACTTTGTTGTCTTTCGGTAGGCAAAATTATAGCAGCCAAAATTATCATGAAGTCCATCTTTCCTGGCCTTTGTCTGGTAGTGTAATTCGTGAACCCGGCAGAAGCTGTCGGCAAAAGGTTCCACAGCTTGGCTTCGGAGGGCCCAGATATAAACATTGAGTCTAACGATCGCGTTAGGAGTCAATTGATGAAAAAAGATACCAAACCTCCTCAATATCTCTGCAATAATATTGTGCAGAGGAAATCTCAGCCCAGCCTTTAAAAAGCTTTTGAAAATAACAATCTCATCCTTCCCTGGCTTCGGGGTGGTTTCTTCTCCCCCGAAGCGGAGTAGCTTCTTCTGATCTTCATTGAAATAACCCGCTTTCACCATCTTCGAAAGGTCGGCTTTTGAAACAGTTGATTTTCCAAAATCCAGGTGACTGGGCTTGCTGGGCGTAGCAATGTGGTAGTCATCCTCGGAGTCAGTCCCATCAATGTTTTCTTCTTCTTCGGCTGTTGTCGGGTTTGCTTCGGCAGCAGGCCTCTCTTCCGCAGTCACTAGACCGGAGCGCTGCATCGCTTCGGAGATGGGCACAGTGTCTGAACCTTCGGCTTCGTCTCCCTCGCGCACAACTTTGGCAGTAGATCGCACTCGTGCCATGTAATTCTTAGTTTGGGGAAGTTAGAAACTTTTTTCTTTTTTCCGAAGCTCTCCTTTCTGACGAAGCAAGCGTCGAGACGGACCTTCGTTCGATTATGAGAGTCAAGCTTCGGCTATGGTGGAAAATTTTGGCAGAAAAACAGTGCAAATAGCAATGAATGCTGTGGTAACTTCACACCTACCCGCTTGTTTATATAGTGCTGCAGGTAAGAAGGCGAAGCGGCAAGATTTTTACACCAGACGGGCGGTCACTTGTACTCGCTGAGCAGTGGACCGCAAAGATCAAACAGTAACTCTGCAAGGTGGGCCTGGCACGTGCCCGGAATCCGGATCGTTTCTCCGCAACGAGCTCAGGGAAGGTGTTTTTTGGACCTTCGGCTTCCCGAAGCTGAAGAGGCTCTTTTTTCACGGGTCAAGCTCGTTACGAAGAACGATCTAGCACCGCGAAAGGGGCTACTGTTGGGGTCGTGCTTCGGTGCGCCGAAGGTCTCACACGAAGAAGCAGCTTCGGCCGAAGTCGTCTTCAAGAGATGGCCGAAGGTTCCTTTTCATGGAGCTTCGGCGTTTTAAACCGACATAGAGATAGAATGACCTTTTTATTCATATAAGTCTGAGTCAATGTTGTAAACATTTGTGAGGGGTATAATTGTAATTTGTCACAGGCTGCGACCTGTGCCTATAAATAGATGAACAGTACCTCTGTACTGTTCACGCGAACCTGTCATCTTGTCTTCGCATCGCGCTTGTACCCTTGATTTCCTCAAGACCGAAGGTACATTTGCAATCCGAAGTCATTTATATTCATTCATGTTAATAAAAATGGAAATGACTCTATGCTAACATTTGAATGTTCATTTTATACCTCATGATTTATATAAATAATTCATCTCTCGTTCTTATGTTTACGAAGGTATGTCCTTCGTAACCTTCGTCCGAAGATTCTTTATATCCTGAAGGGATATAACGAAGTGGAGGACGAAGGACTTTAATATTTAACATTTTCTGTGTTGCCTTGTTCTTAATTCTTAGCATTTGAGAACAAGCCCCCAACACTTGTGTGCGTGTTGATACTCTGATTTCGTGTCTTGTGTGCGTTGCTCATCCCTCCCTTACTCCGTGCTTCTTTGTGAACATCAAAGTGTAAGGGCGAGAGGCTCCAAGTTGTGGAGATTCCTCGCAAGCGGGATATAGTAAAGTGAAAGCAAAACACTGTGGTATTCAAGTGGGTCTTTGGACCACTTAAAAGGGGCTGATTGCAACCCTCGTCCGTTGGGACGCCACAACGTGGAGTAGGCAAATGTTGGACTTGGCCGAACCACGGGATAAACCACTGTGTCATCTCTGTGTTGATCTCTTTGTGGTTATCGTGTTGTGCAAGTTCTCCTCTCTAGCCACTTGGCTTATTCGTGCTAACTCCTAGTCAAGTTTTGTGGCATTAAGTTTCAAGTTTTTACAGGATCACCTATTCACCCCCCCTCTAGGTGCTCTCAATAACTAAAACACAACTTATCATGGACTAAATGGTCTTTTACTCTTTAAGTCGGTGCTGACCTTTGTCTCAAGACACGTCGTCATGCCGAAGCTCCCTGGATTGTAGCTTCGGCTTATACTTTCATGTTGTGTCTGCTTGCATATCACCCTGCCGAAGATGTTTTTACTTGGAGGACCTTCGGCGAGGAAGAAGGCCCCCAAAAATGACATTATAGTAAAAAGCACGAAGCAAGAGAGTCACATTGTTGACTTGCAAGAAACATTTGCCAATTTCAGGCAAGCTGGTATGAAACTAAATCCAGAAAAGTGTGTTTTTGGAGTAAAGAAGGGCAAGTTCCTTGGCTGTCTAGTATCAATGAAGGGAATCGAAGCTAACCCAAATAAGATCGAAGCTATCCTTCGAATGGAGCTGCCAAATACAAAGAAGGGGGCTCAACGGTTGGCAGGAAGGCTGGCATCGTTAAATAGATTTATATCCAGATCAGCGGAAAGAAATCTACCATTCTTTGAAATACTGAAGTCAGTCAAATATTTTCAATGGGGTTCGGCTCAGCAAAGGGCTTTCGAAGAGTTAAAGCAATACTTGATAGACTTGACAACTCTAAATCCACCTTCGCCAGGGGCTCATTTACTCTTATATGTAGCAGCCTCTCACTCTGTAGTTAGTGCGGCGCTTGTACAGGAGAAGCAAGATGGCCAGGTCAAAAAACAAGCACCAGTATATTTTGTCTCTGAAGTTCTAAGCTTATCAAAGAAAAATTATATAGAATTGGAGAAGGTGCTATATGCTATGTTGATGGCCTCTAGGAAGCTTCGGCATTATTTTCAAGCATATCATATAATTGTTCCTTCGTCGCAACCTTTGAAAGACATACTGAGGAATAGAGAAGCTACTGGGAGGATCAGAAAATGGGCTGCTGAGCTCAATGAATTTTCTATTGACTATGAACATAGGTCCTCAATTCAGTCCCAGGCGTTAGCGGATTTCATGGCTGATTGGACACTAGGGGCTCAGGAAGAAGTAACAAAAGACGCCGAAGCCTGGACAGTCTTCTGTGATGGTTCTTGGGGAACCTTCGGCGCAGGAGTCGCTGCTGTCCTAGTAGCGCCTTCTAAAGTCCGAACATGCTATGCAACAAGACTGGATTTTAGTTGTACAAATAACATTGCTGAGTATGAAGCCCTTCTATTGGGGCTTCAGAAACTAAAGGCAATGGGAATAAGAAGGGCGATCCTTAAAACTGACTCCCAAGTCATCTGTGGCCATGTAGACAAAAGCAGCAAGGCAAGGGATCCGAAGCTTGAAAAATATTTGGACACAGTCCGACAGTTGGAGGCCTCTTTCGAAGGTTTTTTTGTAAAAAATATTCCAAGAGGGGAAAATGAGCATGCAGATTTGCTAGCTAAGTCAGCAGCACAGGGGCTCCCTCTACCTTCGGAAGTATTCTTTTAGACAATAAAAGCACCTTCGGTTGAACTTCTCAAAAGAGCAGTGCTTGCAATATCACCTGTGCATAGTGAAGATTGGAGGACTGAAATCATATCTTTCCTCCAGGGTAATTGCCTCTCAGACAACGAAGTTCATAATAAAAGAATGGAAGCAAGGACAAGACCATATGTCATAATAGAAGGGGAGTTATACAAACATGGAGTCTGCTCTCCATTTCTCAAGTGTCTATCCAGAACCGAAGGTATAGAGCTAATGAAAGAAATACATGTAGGTTTGTGTGGATCTCACATTGGGTCTAGACCTTTGCCGGGAAAGGTTTTTAGACAAGAATTTTATTGGCCGAAGGCAGCTTCGGATGCAGCAGATCTGGTTCAAAAGTGCGATAACTGTCAAAAATATGCAAGAGACCAGAAACAACCTTCGTCGCTAACTCAGTTAATACAACCAACCTGGCCATTGCAAAGATGGGGCCTGGATTTGTTGGGTCCACTCCCACGAGCACAAGGCAACTTGAAGTATGTTGTAGTGGCAGGAGAATATTTTTCTAAGTGGATTGAAGCAAAGCCCTTGGCTACAATAACTTCGATCACTGTCCAAAAATTCTTCTGGCAGAATATTGTTTGTTGCTTTGGTGTGCCGCACGCCATAACTGTGGATAATGGTACGCAATTTGATGCCAAAGCAGTCAAATATTTTTGTGACCGAATAGGTACGAAGATTCATTTTGCATCAGTTAGGCACCCAGAATCAAATGGGCTAGTAGAAAGAGCAAATGGCATTATAATGACAGGAATAATGAAGCTAATCTTCAACCAGCCCAGAGGAAAGTGGCCAGACTAGTTGATTAAAGTGGTGTGGAGCCACAACACAACTGTGTCAAGGTCAACAGGATTTACACCCTTCAAGCTCTTATTTGGTGACGGAGCAATAACTCCAGAAGAGGCAAAGGCAGGGTCAATAAGAACAACAGCTTCGACAGAAGACGAAGCTGATCATCAAGTAACAAAAGATACTACAGAAGGGACCAAACTTCAGGCTATAGAGCACATCAATAAATATCAGGCCGAAACAATAAAGTGGCGTGATAGAAAAGTTTGATTGAAAAACATCAAGCCAGGACATCTAGTGCTTCGGAGAGTGGCCAACCCAGTTATAGTGGGCAAGTTGCAACTGAAGTGGGAAGGTCCTTTTCTGGTAGTATCTTCATCAAGGCCCGGTTCTTATAGATTGAAGGATATGGACGACAACGACATAGCTAGATCTTGGAATGCGGATGAGCTTCGGCGATACTATGTGTAATTTGATGTAATCTTTTTTCATTTTTTCCTATGGCACCCTTTTCCTTTCAAGAGGGGAGAAAGGTTTTTAATGGGGTCATAGCTTCTAATTTTTCATTCTTATTTAGCCTTACGAGGGCCAAATCCCCCAAAGATGTAATATGTAAAATCTGAGCCTGCACCATCGAGTGCAGAAAAGAAAAACAGGGAGAAGCTCAAAAGACGTCCCCAAGGGGATGCAGAGCATGACGAAGCTGCAAAAAGTCATTCCTAAAGGAGCGTAGTGTAAGTTTTCTGCTCAAAAGTCGTTCTTAAGGTAATGCAGAGCCAAAAATTTGACGAAGATGCAAAAGTCGTTCCCAAGGGAACACAGAGTAAGTTTTCTGCTCAAAAGTCGTTCGAAAGGGAATGCAGAGCCAAATACCACCGAAATATAAGGTGAAGAAGTTCAAAAGTCGTTTCTAAGGGGATACAGAACTTATATTCCACCGAAATAGAAGGTGAAGAAGCTCAAAAGTCGTTCCTAAGGGGATGCAGAGCTTAAAGGACTCAAAATTCATTCCTAAGGGGATGCAGAGTCTGGGTGTGGTTTCGTGTGTGTTCAGGACATTCATTTGCACGTTACATTACATCATTCATTGCATTCATATACATTCAGGTAGACATTCATAGGATCATCATCATCATAACATGAAGCACAAACATAAATACTTTAGCTTTGATAACAATGCTTCGATGAGCATGAAGAAGCAAGGATACGCTTCGTTGTGCACGAAAAGAAGGGAAGGTGTTTTTCGCCTTTGACTCAAAAGATATAGGTTTCGTCCGCAACAAAGCAATTCATACATGGATGAAAAGGTAAAAATATATTACAAGGTATGGACAAATATACGAAGTAATGTTCAATTCCCAATTACAATGTCTTTTACAAAGATAATACAAATGTTTCTAAGCTTTATGCAGAAAGGCCTAAAAACAGCTTCAGCAATCTTCGAAATGTACTTTGGACTATTGACCTTCGGCATCATCATCCTGCAGACAACAAAGCAGTATAAGGTAAAAAGTAATTGCAAGAGAGTAAGGAACGGGTATAAGTATTGTACCGGCTTAAGCAAGCTTCGGGCCTCGTCACTAGCCAAGTCTCGACCGCCCTTCGCCCAAATCTGTGTTATAAATCAACCTGAAGAAGCATCATCATCCTGAAGAAGTGCTTGCAAGTACCAGAAGAGCAATTGCCAACCGAGGATCTCGAGGTTCAAGAAGACTTAACTTATATCGAGAAGCCAACCTAGATTCTGGAGATAGCTGACCGAGTCACTAGAAGAAGCACCATCAGAATGTGTAAAGTCAAGTGAGGCCACCATTTAGAGGAAGAAGCCACTTGGGAAAGAGTAGATGATCTGAAAGCAAAATACCATGAGCTCTTTGCTGACCAACCCTGAATCTCGAGGGCGAGATTCTTTTTAAGGGGGATAGGTTTGTAACATCCTGAATTTGGGGGTATAAAATTTCTTCTCTAATTCCTACCAAATTCAGGTGTTACCTCTTATTTCTCTCTCTTTGTGGATTTCTTCTCTCTTCTTTTTATTAGAGATAAGTCCATTAGGTAGGGTATTAAATATTTCTTTACTATATCAAAACCTATGTGAGTCATGAAAATGTTGCATCATGCTGAGCCTAAGTTATTCTTTTGTTTGATGCACATGTTTGAGTTATTTGAATTTGAATTGTGTTAGAATTTGAATTGAATTCCATAGAGAAAATAAAAATAAAAGCATTTGGAAATTCTAGAAAAATAGAAAATACAGAATTCGGCCCAAGAAGCCCAACCCAGCCCAACTAGGCCCTGCGCAAGCTGGCTCTGCCTAACAAGTGGGTCCCACCTGTCAGCGAAAGCCCACGCCCGCACAATCTCGCTCCCTCTCTCCCTCTGCCTAGTGGGGCCGGTCTGTCAGTGCCGGCTTCCCTCGCGCTCGCTCCTCTCTCTCTCTCTCTCTCTGTGTGTGTGTGTGTGTGTAGCGGGCCCCGCCCGTCAGCGCTACAAACCGTTCACCCGCGCGCTCGCTCTTTCTCGCTGCACGGTGGGCCAGCAGGCCAGCCCTGTCATCTCCGTCTTCTCCACAACCGCTGCTAACCCACGATCGCATGCACGCTGTGGTGACCGCCCATGTGCCCAGCTCCTTTTTAGCCCCACCTGCACCCGTCTCTCTCCCTGCCTCATTTCGCCCACTCCCGCACTCTCCCTACCATCGCCGCCCATGCTCGTCGGAGACCATCGCATGCCATGTCGGATGTCCAACCCATCAGAAGCCGCGTCGAGCCATCTTGGACACCGTCCCGAGTTGAGGAATTCGCTATCATGCTCGGTTTCTCTCAATTCCGCCCTGTCTTAGCTGATTCAGCCTCGTCGGAGTTCGGCCGCACTGGTTCACCGCTCCCGCGCGAAGACCGACCGATTAAGCCTTGCCCTGTGCCTCGGTTGTGGTCCATAGTGTTCCCCTTACCTCGCTGGAGCTAGTCCGAGCCTTAGCACTCCCGATTCCACCCCCCACCCCACGTCCGGGATTCCTCGCTGGAGTTACCCGACCCGCCCGGAGCACCTCCCTTTTGCGTTCTCCTGCCTCTAGTCCTGTTCTCGTGGCCAGAGTCCTGCCAACGAGTTCGCCAAACCTTCTTCACCAGTTCATGCCCTCACCGGCGACCATAGAACCCCCTCGGAGGTCGTCTGCCCCGTCTCCGGCGACTTCGTCGCCGTAGAGGAAGCAGCGCCGGTCACCGAGCCGTAAACCACCATGTGCCTCATCCCAACCATCCATATAAGATCAGGTGGCCCAGATTCATTTAGCGTAGATCTAATCCTACCCATCTGATTCGGATCTGGCCGCTCGGATCCGCTCCCTCACCCACACCTATAGTTGGGCCTGACCGGTCAGGTCGTCTCGTCCCCACGTTGCTAACCACCTTGGCCCGCCTGTCAGCACTCGCTCGCACGTCCGCACATGCGCTCGCTTGCTCAAATCTGATCGTGGTCATTCGTCTACGATCGGATGGATGAGATTACCTCGTACCCCTTCGCATGGTAATTTTGTTAAAGAGACCCTCAGTTCTTTAGGAATCAACATGTCGTCCCTAGTTTTTGCACGCAGGCCCGTGTGTTTTTGCAGAAAAGCCCCTGACCTTTTAGTTTATCACAGGAATAGGCCTAGTTTTGTATTTTGAATTCCAATACTTGTTTATTTCATATCTTTTGCATATGAACTCCAAATTGAGTGATTCAAATTGCAAAATGTTCATAAGATTATTCGTCATCTGTTTAAATTATAATCTTTCATGGTCTGCATGTATTAATTTTATTCCTAGGCTATAGGTGCAAGTAGAGTAAGTGTTTATTTATTAAAAAGGGAAAACACTAATGGTAATTAAGTAATTTACTTTGTGAAGTTAATATCATGTAGCATATGATCTCGTCTCTTGAATAACTTTTACTTTGTAATTAATTCATTAAGATAAATGAGGTTAAGTTATGTAATCTATTGAGTTAAGCAGTAGTTAGAGAACCACAAACCTCTAGGTGTAATCGCCCATCCTTGAACCTAGGTATACCTCTTGTGTTTTTACTATTCTTTCGAGCTTGTGTTCACTTGATTGTACATGTTTGGTGTACTGTTTCTTTTTCATTATCCAAATGTGTTGAATGCATGATCGCTTTGTGTAGACAACGAGCAGCCCGTGGTTCCTAAGTGTGTTGCCGAAGACTTCCCTAAGCAGCAACTTGGTGAAGGCACGTGTCGTCTGACCCATTATGTCCTACTTACTTTATAATTCACTATCCCGCATTACTTAATTGAAACCCAATGATTGACTAGTCTGTATTTACCTTGTCTTTGATTAGCTTTTGGGTTATTATTGTTAGCTTCACGCTATTGCTTTACTTTAATCAACAAACATGATAAGAATATTTAATGATACGATGTTGTTATTATGATTGTGATGATGTTCTTGTGGCACTTTAGGGGACTCAGGTCATTTCCTAAGTACCTCTCCGAAAGGACCTATTCGTTGAGTGACCACCCGAGATAACAGTATAACCATGAGGGTGGAATGGGATGCCCTTAGCTGATTAATTAGATAAACTTGGGGGTGTAGTTGGCTCTGCTAAAGGGCCGTCAATGGGGGCAGGGGCATAGTGCTCGCTCTGCTATGGGTGGGCGCTGAGGTTCATTCGATTTGGTTTTCTTAGGCACCCACCTTAGGGAGGAGCACTATGTTTGTACGACTGGCGAAACCTAATGAGCAGCTATGCACCAGGAAGTCTTTGTAAAGGCTACATAGTGTATCCCTGGCCATTCACCTCGGTAGTGAAGATCGGTTCTATACAACCCAGGCTGGAAAGGGATCACGACTCGTGGGTAAAGTGTGTAACCTCTGCAGAGTGTTAGAAACTGGTATATCAGTCGTGCTCACGGTTAAGGGCAGCCTTGGGATCCTCTTTGATTAGAATAACTTTGGGTACTCTTATGATGACGGTAACTAATGATGATTATAACTCTGGTTTCTGGTATTTCCTCTTGGAGGGAGAACTTTTGGGTAATAACTGTGTTTATTACTAAAACTTGGCTTACTACTAGTAATAAATACTTGACCAACTAAAAGCAACTGCTTTAACCTTAAGTCCACATATAGCTAGTCCACTTTAGCCAAACGAGACATTTGCTGAGTACGTTGATGTGTACTCACCCTTGCTTTAATCCCCCCAACTCCAAGTTGTCCCCATTACAATCATTGCACAGGAGGAGATGAAGGCAACATGGATGACTTTGAAGAGTTTCAGGACTATGATGAGTTCTAGTCGTGTTAGTAGAAAACCCCTAGTCAGCTGCCTGTGAAGGCCTTATCTCTACGTTTCGTATTCCACATTTTGATTACATTTATGACTATGTTCAGTTAATGACTTTGTGGATGTCTTGGATATCTTGATGTAATAAATTACTATTTTCACTATTTATTTTGAGCAATGTGTGATGGTGTCCAACTATGTAATTGTTGTGTTCGTGAGTTTCTGATTCTGGCACGTACATGGTTCGCATTCGGTTTGCCTTCTAAAACAGGGTGTGATAGCGCCGTCTTTAGCCGCTATAGCGCCTCAGAATCCTATTTTGGGAATCCAATAAAATTCTCCAAAGGTTTGAAATTAGAGTATCTTTTAATAAGAACTTTCTTACCTTTAAACCCACATCTCCTAAAATAAATATGGTTTCTAATAAAAGACTAAAAACATATTAATCTTTATATGGATTTCCTTATCCATTGACAAATTATAGCAATATTCTTCAAGAGGTTCAAGTTAAAATACCTCTTAATAAATACTAAAACATTAGAAAAATATTTGAATAATTAAATAAATTTGCATCCCATGCTAGGATTTATTTTGTACATTTGTACTTTAGTTTGAATTTTGAATTTTGTTTGAATCTAGTGGGAATAGAAAATCTGAAAAAAAATAAAACAAAACTGAAATTAAGAAATAGAAAAAAAACTTACCTGCGCTCCTAGGCCGAAATTCCCCCTTCCCGGCCCGGCTCCGCTTCTCCTGGTCCATATGTACCCATCTGCGGGAACTGGGGGGAGCACCGACGCGGGGGTCCCCCTGTCAGCCACCCTCTGCTGCAATCGTCGATCGTGACCCGTTGACGTGTGGGCCCCGTCAGTCAGCGGTGTCATCCCCTTCACAGGTCCAACCTCAACTGCCCACGCAACTTTGGTGGGCGCTCCGCGGTGGGGTTTGTTGGGGGTCCTTGGGGGATAAAAGTCACCCTGCGGCCGCCTTGCCCTTCTCCCCTCCATCGCGCACCCGTAACCCTTGCCAATGGTATATGTTGTATGCCAGGGCTCACTGTCGGGAGGGAGATAGGGATCACCGGGCTGCTGGTGTGTCGCGCCCACGCCGCCATTGGGACCTAGGTGGGAAGGCCGGGAGCCTCACCTCGTTCGAGGGTGTGTGCGCGTGGACCCACCGAGCGCAACCGGTGGACGGCTCGCGTCGAATTGCTCGCTGGAGCAATGGTATCACCGTGCAGGCGCTCACGTACGTGGGCAGGGAAACTCGTCGCTTCTTCAGCCGGTACTATACCGCACTCGGATCCGCCAGGTTCTAGGCTACGTGTATCACCGTGCGGATTGGGTTTTTGATCACTAGCGCGGAATCGGGGCAACTCCGGCCATGGTTCCGCTGTCCTAGGTTGGGTGGGGTGAGAGATGATAACAGGGGGAAATCCTGGCCATTGATTTGAGTTTGGGCGACTGTGATTAAAACACAGGCGTACCGGTTCGGCTCAGCTCATTGCGGCCGTTGATCTTGAATCCATCAGCCGTGGCTCTTGCGCCGGTGTTTTAAAGGGTGACCGTGGGATCTGGATCTGACCGCTATCGCTGGATATCCACTCAGTGTTTAACCTGACCCGTGGATCTGGATCGGTTGATCCTGATTGCCCGATACCCCTTCGGCCAACCCTTTTGCAAAAGAGTCCTCCGAATTTGTATAAATCAACCCGTCGTCCCTAGTATGTTATGAAGCCTTTTATTTGGGTCCCTGGTTTTTACAGATTTGACCCGGAACTTTTAGGAATTGGTGCTGTAGTATTTGGGTGTCGTTGGTTTAAAAGAAACAAAAATCTGAAATTAATTCTATTATAAAGATAAAGCTTTGAAACTTCGAAAATTCATAAGTTTCACATTTTGCCTCCGATTTGACCCGATCAAATTGCGTTAGCTTCGTAATAATGTTGCCTACATCTCCGTAATATTACTTTATCAAAGAAAATGGTTTCAAAAATAAATATTCATTTAACCTATGCTCAATGAATTAAACATTCTAAACAAAGTTAATATATACATAATAATAATGTGGCTAAAATATAACCTCTAGTCGAATTATGAACTAGATTAAAGATAAATTAGTTATTTATTTGTCATAACTTATATGACTTATATTAATCAATAAAGAATAAATGATTTATTGTTTAACCACCAAAAATTTGAGAATATTGTATCTTTTTAACTGTAACTCCGATTTTAGTGGTTCTCGAACCCACAATCTCGTAGCGACGCGTAGATCATTATTATGCAGTTTATTCTTATGTTTGGTGTGATGTTAATTTTTCCTAAACCATGTTTGTTTGTATTGCTATGACTGCTAGTGAGGTTACTAGAATCTGAAGATCATCCTGGTACCTGGAATCTCGAGTCTCAGACAAGTTGTGCCCTTGATCACTTTTCTTTACCCAATAATGTTCATGTTAATCAATGTGACATGCTCAGGTTAATCTAATGGGACCTAATAGGTTTCCCTAGACTTGTTTATCTCACACCTTGTTTACCACTGAACTTTTGGGTAGTTATGCTATTGTTTTATTTGATTTTGGGATTAATATTACATTATGATCATGTTCCAATTATACTGTTGTTTTAATTATTGTTCATGATAAGACCATTGTGTTAATTAGAACATGGAGCTTAACTTGAGAAACACGTGCTACCACAAGTGTGGAATGGGATGCCCTTGGCTGACTAATTAGAAAAGCTAGTGGAGGACTACCTTACCCGAAAGGGACAAGGGCAGTAGGGGAGTTGTGTATAGGGAGGTTCTCAGGTCGATCATGCTGCGATGGCTTTTCGGACGAGGGATTCCTATATTGCCTTTGTAGAAAATGTAGCAGGTTTTTTGAAGCTAGTGGAACTTTGTAAAGGCCTCGTAGTGGATCCCTAGACATTTACCTCGGAAGTGTCCAAGGGTCTAGCTAACCCTTGCTAGACGGGATACACGACTTGTGGGTAAAGGGCGTAACCTCTGCAGAGTGTAAAACTGGTATATCAGCAGTGCCCGCGGTCATGAGCAGCTCAGGACTCTCACATGAATAATTTATGAAACTAAACTTAATTTGTCATATGCATTGCATTGTGGGTGTTGTTATTAATTTTGATCTCCTACTTATTTGGATTGGTATCTACTTATACTTAGTAACTACTAATAAAATGTTGACCAACTCTAAAAGCAATGCTCAGCTGTAACCATCTCCTTTGGTAAGCCTTACACTTCACATGAGCTCCCACCTTTGGTGAGTTCATGCACATTATTCCCCACAACTTGCTGAGCGATGAACGTATATGAGCTCACCCTTGCTATACTCACACCCCCCAGGTCAAGAACAAGTACCACAGAAGGAGGCGCATGAAGGTGTTGTGACGAGTTCGTGAGTGGTCTAGGTCGTCGTCTCCCAGTCAACTATGGTTGTTGGATCATTGTCTTCGTATGATGGAATTATTTAATTATTTTGTACATAACTCCCTTATATATTAATGATGTGACATTCGTTTATGTACCGTGACTCATCATATGTGTGAGACTTGATCCTAGCACACTTGATGATTATCTCGCGCCTGGGTTTTGGTGCCCCTAGAGCCTGGGTGTGACAGCCGCGGACGCCGCTGGTAGAGGTCGCGCTCGCCTAGAACCACGTCTCTCATCAGCGCACCAGGTGGCGCTCAGGCGCTCTCCTCACCAGCTTCTCCTTGGAGGGGGCCGACACCTCCTCCCCCTCGGCTGCGAGCTCATCCGGTGACCGGTGCTCAGCTTGGCCTCACCAAGCCGCTAGCCCTCTCCCTAGCTTGGAGATCACCCTCCTATTCACCATGACCAGTGCCCAGTACTCCCCAGGCAGTGCTCGACCAGGCCTCTCGCTGCTCGCGTGCAGAGAGCAGTGCTCTCCCCCAGCTGGCCCCCTCCTCCCTACCATGCCCAAGATCCAGACCACCATGGACCTCAGCGCCCAGCCTTCTGCAGGAGCAGGTGCCCTCCCCTCTCCTGCTCGTCCATGGCCAGATCCTGCCCCCTTCTCTGGTCTAGGACGTCTGCTGCATTTCTGCTCGACACCCAGTCTCCTCCCTCCATGACCGGCACCCCGTTGTTGTTCCTCTAGTGTAGCGCGCAGGAGCTCCCCCATGGGTGTGCCTCCCCTGCCTCTCTAGCCATGGTGTGACGGCTCCCTCCCTACTCGCTAAACGCCTTCATGTGGGCTAGCGACGGCAAGGCGACACACCTTGTCCTCACTGTGCATTGTTCATCGCGACGCACGTCAAGTGTCCGATGAAATGCTCAGGTGAAGCTCTATGTCATGGATAGCACCATCATTGATTCCCGTAGCCCTAGACGCATCACCATCTCTATGTTTGGACAGCTCCGTGACATCGTTCACCCTAGTGAGATAATAAAGATCCTTGTTCGATTCTGCCTCGGCGTCGTTTCCCCACTTTTAATTGTGTGTATGTGTGTATTTTGTGGAGATAAGGAACCCATGTTTTGCATCGAGAAAATAGCCAGTCGCACAACGCCCGTCGAGTGTTCAGAGCTATGCGCAAATCGGAATCATCATCACTCTTGCAAACACTGATTGGGTTGTTTATGGTGAGCCAATGCAGGTCCCTCTCGTTTGGCTTGATTAATGGATTAAATAAAATGTGGTTGGAATGTTTTGGTAGATGTATGTGTGAGATGTGAATGAACGAGTATATTGTGATATATGGTGTATTGGTAATGCGAGTGATAGGGATAAAATTCAATCGGCTAGTTGACGAGTTCAGTTAGAGATGTGTTGTTTCTATAGTAAAGTAATGCCTTATCTTGATCGTCACATCATGTAGTGTGTCATACGGTCAAGCTGAGATTAAGATGAAAATTATGTACAATGTGAGTGATTCTATGATTATATAGGCATTGTTTGATTGTGATAAAAATTATGGTCCGAAGAAAAAGGTTGGTATTTAACGGTCAGTCAACATGGTTGGTGTTGGGGACTTGTTCTCATATGCTATGAGTTAAGAACAAGGCAACACAGAGATATTAAATGTTATTGCCCTTCGTCCTTCAAAACATTATTTCCCTTAGGATATAATGATCTTCAGACGAAGGTCATGAAAGACATACCTTCATTATCGCGGCATATGTTAATAAAAGGGGAAACATATGAAATTATAAGAGATAACATGAACAATTATATGACATTATCAATTCATTCCCACTTTATTATTATGGAAAAATAGAAATGATATGGAATTACAAAAGTACCTTCGCCTTGATAGAAGATAAAAGTACAAGAGTGACGCACGAGCAAATACAGGTCAGCGTGAACAGTATGGGGGTATTGTTCACCTATTTATAGGCACAGGACATAGCTTGTGAGAAATTACAGTCATGCCCTTTACATTTACTATTGGCTTATGGAAAAATCTACGAGAAATGGATAGCCTTTTTCCCTTTAAGTCGGTTCCTTTTCCCGCGATTGAGCTGAAGCTCCCTAGTGCATAGCTTCGAAGCAACGACAACCTTCATCACGATCATACCCTTCTCATCGTATATGTCTTTAATCCTGAATCCGAAGGTACCTGTCTATAAACCATGCTTGGAAGACATTGTTAAATTACGTTATTGAGGACCTTCGGAGGATGAAGGCCCCCAACAGTAGCCCCTCGTAGTATTAATTTGTTTAAGATAACGAATTCAGACTGCGACATGGACGAAGGCCTTAAGCCGAAGGTCCAAAAAAACACCTTCCCTTTGCTAGAATAGCAACAGTCAATGACAGATGGGACCTTCCAATTCAGGGTGTGCCGAGCGTATAAATAGGAACTTGCACCAACCACATTTGATACGCTGCTTGTGCCATTTGCTTTGTTTTCTCAATTTTATAGCTCTTGCTCACCAACGCTTGCTAGTTTCTCAAGCTTTCTAAGCTTCGGTTTGAAGGACACGTTTTCATCATTTTCGAAGAAAAGATGTCTCAAGACAAGAAGGTTGTTGCTGAGACGAAGCTGACCGAAGAGGAGAAGCTCTTTGAACAGAAGAAGGCTGCGAATCCTTATATAGCTGGGTTTTTAGAATCAATGGCAAAATCAATACAGAGAAGATTACAAAAGAGATATTGGAGGGCCTGTCTAAAGATACTGGTGACAGTGACAACTATGATGCAGAAAGTGGGGGTGAAGATTCCGAAGATCGACCGTGGAGGCCAAGCCATACAATTTTCGGGAAGTCGACCATCAAGCAAAGTCACCTTGAGAGCATGGGGGGGAGGTACTTTCGAGATATATCTATTGTGAGGGCTAATGAAGATAATAACACTCCTGCTCCTGAGGAGAATGAAGTTGTGATCTTCCGAAGCTTCTTTAAAGCTGGGCTTCGGTTCCCACTGAGCAGGTTTGTAGTTGAAGTGTTGAAAACCTTCCAAATTTCCTTCATCAACTGACCCCCGAAGCCATATTGAGGATGGGAGTCTTCGTCTGGGCAGCAAGGAGCCAAGGCCCAAGCACAAAATGCTTCTGCAGCATGCACGAACTTATGTATGAAACGAAGGCCACGGGAAAAGAACAGTATCACAACAACTTTGGCTGCTACGGAGTTGTCGCCCGGCCCAACTCAAGCCATCCGGTGCCGACATTTCGGAAAAGATGGCCGGGAAATTGGATGGAGGAATGGTTTTATGTGAAGAACGACTTGGTAGCGAGGGAGGATGTTAAAGAGATTATTATGTGTCCCATATGGTCCCGCTTCGTCCTTTGAAAACCGAAGGTTGAAATCGATGATGCCGCGGAAGCATGCCAGAACGCCTTTGGTACTGTATGCTTCTTCATTGGTACAAGAGATCTAATCCAAGAGCATATAGTCTTCAGAGTATGGCCGCTTGTAGAGAACTGGGACATGCCGAAGGAAACTGTCGCCGAGTCTAGCGAAGGTGAGATGGTCCGACTGAAGTACACCTTCAGATATGGGGATAAGTTTGACGAACCAAATGATGACTGGTTAAAATGCATCGAAGTGACAAGTGATGAACTGCTTGGATCATATTCCAAGGCAGAAGATAATGCATTGTCCACAGCCTTCGGAGGTCGAGGAAAAAGAGATTGAACAGAGTTTTTGACGCTATTGGCTTCGTCTATCCCGACTACCGTTACCCGCTACGGAGGCAAGGGAAGAAAAGGAAAACTGTTGTTGCAGCCGCCTCGGCCGAACCTGTGTCGAAGGCTACAAGCAAAAAGATGAAGGTCCTTACCCATCGGCCACACTATATTGAACCGGCCGTGGTGCCTGAATTTGGCAGGGAGACTTCTTCAGCTGCTGAACTAAAAGAGCCCATTCCTCCTACTCAGAAGACTGAAGAACTGGCCATAATGCCGAAGGTACCCTCAGCTGAGCTAGCTGAGTCGAAGACTGATAAAGATAAGGCCAAAGAGCCAAAAATTGAAGGATCAAAAATGTTAGAAATTTTAAGCCCTTCGGCAAAAGCAACAGTGCCGAAGGCACAAAAAAGTTTTGCGGCAACTCCCAAGAGAAGAAGGATGGCTAATGTACTAGATGTGCTAGAAACAGTAAAGACTTTGAACTCAACTCCATCAAAGAAAATTGCTGAAGCCTCGAAGGCACAAACTGAAGTTGAAACAGAGCAGGCCAAGATTGAAATTACAATAATTCAAGCTGGTGCCAAAGCTGGGCCTTCAGAGCCTGCTGAGATAAATCCTGCGGAAATTGAAAAGAAAGCAACAGAAGAAAAAACCAGAGAGCAAATTTCGGCTAAAAGGGGTTGCCACTCTTGCTCCCGAAGCTTTAAAAGAGAGCATTGATTACATTATCTGTCACGCTTCGGGAAAGGTACTTTCTAAGGAAGAAGAACGAGAAGCTCAACATTATGCCCAAAAACTGAAATACCCAAAGGGGGCATTAGTGTTTAATGGCAGCGGGGAGGAAGATTTTTTGTACTGTCTCCCGGATAACAAAGAGATATCCATCAGCCGGGAGATAGAAAGAAGCTTCGGATTCCCGAAGCTAGAAGATGGCCTCTCAGTACTGTCAAAGGATGAGTTGGCTGACAGTTTAACATATAATAGCATAAAGGTATGAAAATCAATTTTGTATTTGAAAACGAATTACTTCATTTGTTTATACTTAATGCTATACTCCTCTTGCAGGGCTTGATGCTTAGCAATGCCCTCAGGGCACAGAAAAACATCGAAGATGAAGGGTGTACAATGGCTCTGAACAACCTTCGTTCAGTGGTGATTGAACTAAGGAACGAAGGCCTTGAAAAGGATAAAATATTAATTTCGTTGGTAAACAAAATAAAAGAAGATGAAACTAGCTCCAAAGCTCAGGCTGAGGCCCAAAAGAGTGAAATTGAAGACCTTCAGAAACAATTAGCTGAGGCCAAAGAAAAATGCGTTGTTGCTGAAGCTAATCGAGACGCTAGCAAATAATGGAAAAATTATTTAGAAAAGACAGTTGCAGAGCTTCATGCATCCAAGGAAAGATGTTTTGAAAAATCTGTGGGGTGCGTGAAAAAGATGAAGACTAGCTTCGCCAACGTGGGCGCCTATTCGAACAAAGACAATTTCATACGAGGCGACCCTGAGGGTGTTATCGAGTGGATCAGTGGAGAAGCCGAAGCTTTTGAGGAAATTTTAAGCGATCGCGGGGATGTTTGTGCATTCTCTGGTGCGAGAGGAGTTTCAGCAATCTTGGAGAAGGCGGGTTGCAATCATGTTAAAACTCTAGCTCAGGCCGAAGCTGCCTTCTCCTTGGATGACACAAGGGATCCCTCGGTGGAAGCAAGCTTATTGGGTTGCAAAATTTTCACTGATATTTGGGAAAATGGCGGCCGAGAAATGGCTCACAAAATAATGAAGAAGAGCGAAAAAGATATTCACGACTCTCGAGAAGCAGTGAAAAAAGCTGAAAAACTGCAGAACTCGAGAGACGGATAGGTATCATTTAATGGCTTTTGGCTTCGTTGTTTGTTTTCGTGGCCTCGAACTAATTGATGTTTTCTACCGCAGCTGAATTACCTCCTCCACTGGAGCCGTTCGACCCACTGGCCGACCCAGAAACAAAGAAAGCAATAGAGATTATCAATATGGCTGAAGCTATTGTTGATGAAGTTGTTAACAAATTGCTTAACGAAGCTACAGAGAAAGTTCTGAAGGAAGAATAAAAAAACATTTTTAGGTTATGAATGTAACATTTGCTGAACTAAGCCTGTAATATTTAATGTGTATAATTTTGAATCTAATATGCAAGTTGTTTTTTAATTTAGTTCTTTGTGATGCATGAAACTTTATGTACATACCGTTTTTGAGCCTTCGGCGAAAAAACACCTTCCCTTCTTTTCATGCTTCATAAAGAAGAATGTTTATGCTTTGTGAGAATATCCATACTTCGTAAAGAACATCCGAGCTTCGTAAAAACATCATTGCTTCGTAAACAATAGATCTCTTCTTCCATATCAGAGCTGATGATGATGTACTTCTCATCTTATTTTGTGCCTTGGCACCTTTTCATTTTTGTAAAGCATTCTCCGAAGATCGTGTCATTGGTGTGATATGATGTATGATGTGATGCTATGCGAGATGATGCAATGATATGATGCAAAGAATGATGCTAATGCCGAAGACACACACCCACGCTGAAACACAATCTCTACGTCCCCTTAGGAACGATCAAAAATATCTTTGCCATTTATTTTTCGGCTTCACCGCTTATTTTTTGGTGTAAGTTCTGCATCCCCTTAGGAACGTCTTTTGAACTTCTTCGCCTTCTATTTCGGTGGTATTCGTGTTGACTTTTCGTGCTTCGCCTTATATTTCGGTGGTATTTGGCTCTGCATTCCCTTTGGAACGACTTTTGAGCAGAAAACTTACACTGCGCTCCCTTAAGAACGACTTTTTGTAGCTTCGGCAAACTTACGCTGTGCTCCTTAGGAGCGACTTTTTGTAGCTTCGGTGAAACGTGTAATGCGATTTTTAGCTCTGCATTCCCTTGGGAACGTCTTTTGAGCTTCAGCAATTTTTGAGCTTCGTGAGTCTGTGTAGAAGATATATTTCATTCTGACAGGAACAAAGCTATTACAAGAAATTAAAACTAGGTTTACATTGACTGTTCCTTATTAAAAACAAAATGATAATGAACGTAAAAATGTTTCAGAGGTAGGATATCTCTCAATAGATGTGTTTTGATTCTGGCACGGTACTATTGACTGTGCGAGCTTCGGATTCCTCCCTGAATTCTCGTTGCTGTTGAGAATGCTGACGCCCTTCTAGCTGCTAGCTTCGGGAATAGGTCGGTTGTAGTGGTGGCGGAGGCGGGAGTTGTGACTAAGAGGCCTGTGAATGGCTAGCCGCAGCGACAGAAGATGCAGGACGATTGTTCACATACTCTGGTATGTAAGGAGAGTGACACGAAGTAGTATGTAAGACCTGCTTCGGCTGGTTCTGCCGGGCTTCGGCTTCTGCTATTTCCTTTTGTTTCTGAATGGTGACATGGCACATTCTTGTAGTATGGCCCTTGTCCTCACCACAGAATAAGCAATAAATCTTTCTAGGCTGATCCCCAAACCTTCCTCCGAAGCCCCTAGCGCCTCTACCCCTTGGAGCTGGTGGCCTGAAGGAGCTTTGCTGCTGCCCCGAAGATTGTGAGGTATATTGTGACCTATGAGACTGACTTCCTTTGTCATCACTTTGAGTGGAGTTGTGGATTGACCTGACATGCCTCGGATGGATTATTCCTCCAAAGCCCCTGGTCATTTCAGAGAATTTGTAAGCTTCCTCCCTTCTTTGGTGGAAGTCGTTATCAGCTCGGATGTACTCATCCATCTTCTGAAGCAGCTTCTCCAGAGTTTGCGGTAGCTTCCTTGCGAAGTACTGAGCCGTAGGTCCTGGCCGAAGGCCCTTAATTATGGCCTCAATGACAATCTCATTGGGCACTGTAGGCGCTTGTGCCCTTAGTCGCAAGAACCTTCGTACATAGGCCTGAAGGTATTCTTCATGGTCTTGTGTACATTGGAACAGAGCCTGAGCTATGACCGGCTTCGTTTGAAAGCCTTGGAAGCTGGTAACCAACATGTCCTTAAGCTTCTGCCACGACGTGATGGTCCCTGGCCAAAGAGAAGAATACCATGTTTGGGCTACATTCCGGACTGCCATGGCGAAGGACTTCGCCATGACTATAGTGTTGCCCCCATACGAAGATATAGTTGCTTCGTAGCTCATCAGGAACTGCTTTGGATCTGAGTGTCCATCATACATGGGAATCTGAGGTGGCTTGTATTATGGGGGCCATGGGGTAGCCTGCAGTTCTGCTGCCAAGGGAGAGGCATCATCAAAAGTAAAGGCATCATGATTAAAATCATCATACCATGCGTTCTCGTTGAATAGGCCTTCTTGACGAAGCTCCCTGTGTTGGGGCCTTTGATCTTGTTCATCTTGGACAAGATGACGCACTTCTTCAGTGGCTTCATCGATCTTCCTTTGAAGATCAGCCAATCGCGCCATCTTCTCCTTCTTCCTTTGCACTTGCCGATGGATTATCTCCATATCTCTGATCTCTTGGTCCAACTCCTCTTCCTGGAGTGTTGGACTGGTAGCTTTCCTCTTCTGGCTTCGAGCCTCTCGAAGAGAAAGAGTTTCTTGGTTTGGGTCCAGCGGCTGCAGTGCAGCGGTCCCTGGTGCTGAAGCTTTCTTCGGCGGCATGTCGAAGGTCAGTGCTTGCCGAAGGTGGTCGAAAAGGGTTCACCGGAGGTGGGCGCCAATGTTGGGGACTTGTTCTCAAATGTTATGAGTTAAGAACAAGGCAACACAGATATATTAAATGTTATTGCCCTTCATCCTTCAAAACATTATTTCCCTTAGGATATAATGATCTTCAGACGAAGGTCATGAAGGACATACCTTCATTATCGCAGCATATGTTAATAAAAGGGAAACATATGAAATTATAAGAGATAACATGAACAATTATATGACATTATCAAGTCATTCCCACTTTATTATTATGGAAAAATAGAAATGATATGGAATTACAAAAGTACCTTCGGCTTGACAGAAGATAAAAGTACAAGAGTGATGCACGAGCAAATATAGCTCAGCGTTAACAGTACGGGGGTACTATTCACCTATTTATAGGCATAGAACACAGCTTGTGAGAAATTATAGTCATGCCCTTTACATTTATTATTGGCTTATGGAAAAATCTACGAGGACTGGATAGCCTTTTCCCCTTTAAGTCGGTTCCTTTTCCCGCGATTGAGCCGAAGCTCCCTTGTGCATAGCTTCGAAGTAACGGCAACCTTCGTCACGATCATACCCTTCTCATCGTATATGTCTTTAATCCTGAATCTAAAGGTACCTGTCTATAAACCATGCTTGGAAGACATTGTTAAATTACGTTTTTGAGGACCTTCAGAGGACTAAGGCCCCCAATAGTTGGTCAGTATGTCAAAATTATTTTGGCATGTGTAGTGAAGTCGTGACATGCTGAAGTAGTCATCGCTTCATATATGCTATAAGCTGAGTCAATGCGCACTATGCATCCGTTCAATTACGTGTCGCATAAGCTGTATAGTAGTAATGATTGATTTTGAGTGCGGATAACACGAGAAATGAATTAGTGCGCATATAGGTGATCAATGGTGTGGGATGAAGTGGTGACATGCCTTCGTAGTCATCATGATGTCTGTTTGGTGACCTAGTTGAAAGACGTAGAGAAAAGTTGATTACTTGCATATTATTATTTTTGTCGTGCTACTGCTCTGTATGAATTGCAATGTGAGTAGTAGGCCCTCTATGTGACGGAAGATGTCTAGGTAGCCTTCCTTGAATTGTGATGCTCGAATCGTCGAGATAGAGGTTAAGTCGATCAATGCTGGTTAAGTAGTTAAAATGATTAATAGAGTAATCATAGAGATAAAACTAGAAACTAGCGTCCCTATATCCTCGTATGATGTGGTGGTCGTTTGACGACATTGACAATGAGTATGTGTTGCAGGAAGTATAGAGTTTGGAATTAACTTACCAAATTTCACTAGTAAGGTGTCCCTTTCATATTAATTAACCTAGATAACACGAGCGCGTGAAACTTTGCATTGATATGAATTTTGAGCGTGATAATTAAGTCATGACAAGCTAGAACTAAGAAGGAGTAGCATATCTCCATGATTTTGCTGGATGATTGATTGAAGTCCTTTTGTGCTCGCAAGCTCAAATTCTTGCGTGTACAGTTTTAATTGTGCGATTAATTTAGTAAAGTAAAGTGTGTTTTCTGTAGACGTGTTCTATATAGAAGTTGTAGTTAACTTATATGTCTAGCTCGTCCTAAAATTTCATGAGCTAAGGATTAATTGTTTAGATGTTATGCTTTTCACAAGCCAAGCACCCAAATCTGTACAAATTCTGTACATATTTCGAAGGTTGCATTATTTGCTTACGTTAAGCATAGAACTAATTATTGTTGATCATAAGAAAGTTGTAGATAACTTCCTTATCTTGTTTGTGTTAAAATTTCATAACCATAGGTCTGATAGTTTGAGAGTTATGAATTTTACAAAATGATTGTTGTGTTATGTCCACTCTCTGGATAGTTTTTGAAAACTGTACTGTTTGAGTTGATTAAACATGGAACCACTTCTTGGTGATTATAAAAGTTATGTAGTATTTTAGCTAATATTTCCAAAACGTCTTGGATCATCCTTTTTGGTAGTCTAAAGGTCAAGATATAGATGTTAGAAGTGCGGAGCCTAAATCTGTCCACATCTGGATAGCAAGGCCTTCATAGTGTCCTTTATCCTCAATGCATATTGAATCACCCTGAGATGTTTATAAATATTTTGTAAACAATTTCATTAGATTTTTAGAAAGTCTAGGATCACTTGTTTTGGATGCATGAGTCTCTAGTTATGAATTTTTGAAGTAAAAAGTTTGAGTCTATACAAATCTGGATAGAGCTGTCGTTATGGTACCAATCAACCATGTTAAGTGTCCAATCACGTTAAGATAGTAAAACGAAGTTGTAGAGCACTGCATAAACATTGTTAGCACTCGCGCAAGGTTAAGAATTGATTGTATTCATCTTGATAATGGGAGTTATGATTGTCTATGGACACAAATCCTTCGGGGATGTCCTGTCTACGAGACAGAAATGGAATAAGGATTAATGTGATACCTATGTCAAGCGTTTGAAAGCATTAAGCACATGCCGAGAAATATGGTAAATTGGTAAGCCTAGCATGGACACTCTTCCACAGGAAGGTGACTGGTGCATCGTTAGACTCAAAATTCATCAACGTCATCTGCGAAGTCTTCGTCATCACCCTCTGATCAAAATATTAGCAATACCTGTCTTACTACTTGTAAGTGTGTCCCAAATATCCCAATTAATCAAAGGCATAAGATTATATCAAAAACACTTAAGTGAATCACCAAAGCAAACAACTGGTGGATCATCGGATCATAATTTATTTTCCATCTTTAAGTTCAGTTATCATGTGAGGGTCCAGGTTGCTCTTAACCGTGAAGCTTGTATGCCAAGGGAGTGGGGTCTGATCTGTTGACGGGGAATCAATGGGGACGGTTGATGTGTGTGGGGATGTAGTGCCCCTACATGTCTTGTGTTTAGGTTTACCTTGCAAGGTTAAAAACCCGATTCAAATTGGCTGCTTCTCACAACTAATGAGACAGATTGATCCATTGTACTGCATTGAGTAAGAAGTATAATGAGGTTTCATGATACAAAGTGTTGTTTGCAATAAATGCTTGTTACCAAGCATGCTTAGAAGGATGCTAACCTAGTTTAAGGAAGATTATAAAACCTGACAAGCTAAAACTTGTCTTAGACTCAGCTAGTGCTTTTGGCAAACCAAACCCCTCAACCAAACAACTTCATGGTCTAGAGGTAGAGGAGTATACTCCTCACACCAGGTAAGTCTAGCTGAGTATTAGTATACTCAACCTTGCTTGTGGCATAATTTTTATAGGTACTCCTTTGGATGACTAGTTGTTGTGTCACTTGGTCGTCTACCCTACCACCAGGTTGGATAGTCGAGTGGGACCCTGCCTTAGTAGGAGAAGGTCATGAGGAGTGATTGGTCAGGCTTCACCAAACTCCTTGTATATTGTTAGTTTATTTCCGTTTCATCAAAAACTATGATTACTACTTTTGAACTCCGATGATGTAATAACTCTAAGTACTTTATTAACTCTAAGTACTTTATTAATTTGTGGTTTATGCTTTATTGTATTTCACCGTGTCTCACCTTCGTGTGAGCAAGTGGTATTCGATCCTCGTTAAGTGGCTTTATCGGACTAGATCCGAGGCATCAACAGTTTATGCTAATTTAAGTGTGTCGTTGCCTCTAAGGTAAGACTTGGACACTTAAGCTAGAATAATCTAGGCAGTTCCGCCACATGGCGCGACCGTTAACTTGATGCCATATTCATTATTGGTGTTGGGAGTCTGATCGAGGCCAAGGGTGTGACATCCATTAAGCTAATGATCGAGACCAAGATCGTGGTCGATGTATTCTTCGTCATCGAACTAGAGGGTAATTATATTTTGATTCTAGTGAGAGATTGGTTACATGTCAATCAATGTGTACCTTCTACTTTACATCAGATGTTAATCCAATGGGTCGGCAATGAGGCAATGAGGTAGAAACAATACATGTAGATGCATCGACTTCCATTGTTATGGCCAATGCCCCTATACTTCGGGCCTATGATTATGTAAAATGACTAATTAAGGTTTATTTTGTAGATTACCATTTTATAAGTATGTACAGGGAAGGTTTTACTCCTATCATGTTAGAGCTGATGAAAAATTGGCTAAATCACAAGTAAAAAATTATGCATACAACAGGAATAAAAAATATAACCATTTCTATTAGGTCGGACAGTTTGGGCCCCACGGTAGAATAGTCTAGGAGCTTGCAGAGAGCCTCTACTCTACCACCACACAATCTGAGCCCATGAATGGACAATATGAAGTCTACAAAGCGTCTACCCCCCACCAAATAGCCTAGGCCCCATGGTTGTATAGTTTGGAACTCCGTAGAAAGCATATTTTAATTCTGATTTCCATATAATAGAAGAATTTAGGGATTTTGACAAATTAGGATAGTGGTTACTTTGACTGATCCTTTGGAGGAAGTTGACATAGGCAATGATGGCACTACAAGGCCACCTTTTGTAGACAAGAACATGACATCCGATCCTAGGAATAAAATAATCGGATTATTACGTGAGTACAATAATTGCTTTGCTTAGAGTTATACCGAAATATTAACAATAAGTCGAAAGTTGGTTGAGCATCGGTTGCCAATTAAGCCTAGATTTTTTCTCCCTTTAGGCAAAGACAAATGCCCTTTCATCCCGACCTGTAACACCCCGTCCAATCCCTGGACCGGAGGTACTTACTCATGGCATCTGTAACACCCGGATTTTAGGGGTCCAAAACCCGGGGTTAACATAAACACCAGGTATGCTGGGACCAAGTCTCAAACATATGATGTATAGTGGCACAGGATCGAATGTCACATCTTTATATATAACAGGAGTTCTATACAAAATAAATAATTACATTATAAGGAGACAACGGTCCAGCAACCCAAAGTTGACTGGGAGACGACGACCTAGACCTCTCACGAACTCATCGCAGCATCCTCCATGAGTATCATCCGGCAGTACCTGGTCTTGACCTGTGGTGTGTGTGAGACAGCAAGAGTGAGCTCACATACGTTCATCGCTCAACAAGTTGTGGGGAATAATGTGCATGAACTCGCCAAAGGTGGGAGCTCACGTGAAGTGTAAGGCTTACCAAAGAAGATGGTTAGAGCTGAGCATTGCTTTTAAAGTTGGTCAAAATTTTATTAGCAATTACTAAGTATAAGTAAATACCAAACCCAATTAAGTAAATAGAACAAAAGTAACAACTTCACCTGCAATGCAATGCATATGACAAATTGAATTTAGTTCCATAAATTAATCATGTGAGGGTCCGAGCTGCTCATGACCGTGAGCACGGCTAGTATACCAGTTTTACACTCTGCAGAGGTTGCGCATCTTTACCCACAAGTCGTGTATCCCATGTCGCCAGGGTTTGCAAAGCCCTTAGACACTTCCGAGGTGAATGGCTAGGGATCCACTACGGGGCCTTTACAAAGTTCCACTAGCTTCCGAAAACCCGCTACAGTTTATAGGAAGATCCAGTGCAGGAATCCCTTGCAGGACCGCCATCGCAGCAAAATCCTCCCGAGGGCCTCCCTACACTGACCTCTCCCCTACTGCCCTTGCCCCTTTCGGGTAAGGTAGTCTTCCACTAGCTTCCCTAATTAATTAGCCAAGGGCGTCCCATTCCACCCTTGTGGTAGCACTGTTTTCCCGGGTGGTTCTCCATGTTCCAATTAACATAATGATCTTAACATGAACCATAAATAACAACTGATAACAAAAGTATAATCATGAATAGTGTAATCTTCATACCCAAAACCACATATAGCACTAGCAAGTACTACCCAGAAAGTTCAGTGGTAAACAAGGTATAAAGATAGACAAACTAGGTAACCTGTTGGGTCCCATCAAATTAACCTATGCAGATCATTATGATTAATCAGAACATGGCTGGGTAAAAAGAAGTGATCAAGGGCACAACTTGCCTGGGCCTTGAGATTCCAGGTACCAGGATGATCTTCAGATGACTCGTGACCTCACTGCTAGTCGTAGCAATACAGACATACATGGTATAGGCAAAATTAACATTACACCAAGCATGTAAATAAAATACACAGTAATAATCTAGGCATTAAAATAAGATCACAGGAACTGGAATCATTAAATTTGGAGTTATAGATTTTAAGTTATGAATTTTCAAAGGTTTTATGTGTTTAAAATGGATTAAGTGAGAGATTAAATTTCTAATTGTTTTCATGACAAAACAGAGGTTCTAGGTGGTAGAGAATAAAATTACAAAATTTTATAAAGTGGAATGGATTAATTTGGACTAAAAATGGATTTTCTATGATTTAAACAAGTTCTAGCATTTATTTATCTATTAAAAATCCATTTATAAATTATTTTCCCTGTTTTATAATTCTCTGGACTGGGCCTCAATTATTAGAAAACGCAGGGGCAAAACTAAAAAGATTCCCAAGACTCAGAAAACCCTGGGCAAGGACGGCGGGTTCTATTTCTGTAAAACCCAGGGGTTCATATGAAAAACAACCAATCGAAAGGGTATGAGTGGATTCTGGCCGCTGGATCATCAACCGGTGGCGTGGAATAGATCAGGCCACGGATCGAACCGGTACGGAACGCTGTCCATCAGATCGAGGATCGACGGTCGCGTTTTAATGAAGAAAAACGCAATCTGCGCCGAAGGATCAAAGATCCACGGCGCACACTCACCTACGCGTAACGATTACATTAGGATCTGATCTGCACCGCACATAAGTGATCCAACAGCCACGATCTATCCAACGCTAATCGGTACGTCAGTTTTAACCCGAGCCGTCGCTTGGCTGATCGACGGTGCACACCCAACTTGGCCTGGTCCGCCCCTGGTTTAATCTGCGCCCTACATCTAGATCTTAGCGACCAGGAGCTTTTCTTCTTCCTTACGTCGCTGCCCACATCTACCTACGTATCGTCGCTGGTGCGAAGAGGCAGCACACCGGCACTAGCGGCTTGGGAGAGGGCAAGGTACTCACCGACGATGGAGGAGGGCCGACCGACCTCGGAGCGTAGGTCACGGCCGGGCGCCGAACTCCGACATCATCACCATCATCTCGTGTCGCGTCCGTCCACTGCGTGGCTGGGCGGTGGTCAAGTCCGATAGCACAAGATCTGTCGGCAGCTTGAGTTTCCCCCGGTGAGGAATCCCGACCGGTGCTAACCGAGACAGAACTAGTGGTGGTCGGAGATGGGAATGGATGGCCGCTACAGCCAGGGCTCAAGCGCGCGCGGCGCAGCCAAGATCCGCCAGCAGCGGCACTCTATGCGGAGGTGGAGTTAGAAGGTGGATGACCGAGCGGACCGACGAGGGAGGGGCGGCTATATAGGGGCAGACTCCGTTGCCATCAAACCCGATCATGGCGGAGATTGGGTCGTTCGCAGGCACCGGCAGAGCTGCGGCAATAGCGGCAAATCTGTTGAAGGAGGATCCGACACGCGGGGTCCACAAGGAGGTGGGATGCAACAGACCACGTGAGGAGGTCAGCCACTGGTTCTGTGGCCCCACCGGTCACGGACGGTCTTGCGCGCGGAGGTGGCTGTCCCCAGGGGCCCGCACGTCAGTGGCCATCAGTCAGCGGCGTGGCGCTTTTGGAGAGATGGGCCGCTCGGGAGGGCCCAACGATCAGTGCACCAGAGCGAGCGCGCGTCCGAGCAGGCTGGCAACGTGAGAAAACGCGAGGTGCGCGAGTTGGGCCGGCGGGGCTGAGTAGAGATGGGCCGCGAGCGAGGGAAGTCAGCCCAGTGTCTGTTTTCCATTTTCCTTCTTTATTCTTTTCTTTTCTGTTTTGTTTTCCCTTTTTGTTTCAAATCTGAAATTCGAATTCAATTTTTTTTTATAGAATTCATACTCCAATTAGATATTAAATTTTTAAACATGCCCTCATGGAATGGGTGTATTTATTCATAGATTCATTTTGTAATTTCTTCACTTAAAATCCAAATCCCCGACTCTTTATTATATTTTTATTATTGTTATTGTTATTATTATTAAATGCGCAAACAAAACTCCAACGAGATGCACTTTCTTTTATTTTAGTGTCTTTGGTTCGATTTAATCACTCTTCATTTTATGTATGCTCTGTTCATGATGCAAATAAGGCACATAAAATAAGGAAATCACCATGTATTTATTGTACCCAATTTTGAGTATTACAAATCCTACCCCCTTAAAAATAATCTCGTCCTCGAGATTTGTAAGGATCATGATACAACAAATTTAGCTTGTAGTCTAGATTTCAGTTTCTAGTTAGTTCAAAAATCAAGAGTCTCTCTTTTTATTATTAGTAAGTGATAGGAGAGCATGGGTAATATAGGTATGTCCACTTTATTATGTAGGATAGAGGATGTCTTTAGGGTATATATAGGTTTGGGTAAGAAAGAGTAGGATAAGAAAAACTCCATCCAAGATTGTGGATCTTGACTCATCTTGGTGACCTTACTTGATCCTTGAAGACTTGAGTTGGTGCTCATCCTTCCTTGATGAAGTTGATCATCTTCTTTGGTCTTGTCTCACTGAATAGGAGTTAGTGTATATTATTGGGCTGGGGAATATGGTTAATATAGGTATGGATGAGATAGACTACATGATGTAGGTCAAAAGTTTGTTTGATGTTAGGTGGGAATAGAAAGGTTATACCATTCATCATGGTTCTATGGGTTGGGTTAGCTCACGGTTGAATTGATCCAATGTGCTAAGATAAGTTAATACATGGCTAGTGGGGTCTAATCTCTTCTGCTAGTGTCATTAATCTGTTTAAGTGAACCACATTAAGTTAGATAACATTAGACCACACTGGATCAGGTCACATTAGGTAAGATAAGATCTAGATTAAATTGGATATGACTAGATTAGACTAGTTTAGGTTAGATAGGTCCAACAGGGTAGAATATGTTAGGATGTTTTGAGATTAGTTAGATATGTTATGATAAGATAGGGTCTCTTGCTAGTTTATAATTGAGAGGTTATGCAACTTTCAGATGGTTAAGGTAGTTGCATATGGCCAAGTCAATCTGTCATTCTTAATTTAGTGCAGGGTGAACTAAGTTAAGACCTGTTCTATAGGGGTAGAGTCTAAACTATTTTATCAGTATTATCTAACATGTTTGATAAGTCACTTTAGATTTGATCAGATCTAGGTTAGATTGGTGTGACTTGCTTGACTAGATAAGATCTAGTTAATTTGCATTAGATCATAGTTGTTAAACTAGGGTGGATAAGTATGCTTATTAGGACAAGATGGATGCATAAAGATAAGATAGAATCTTTTGAGACCAGTTAGACCTATTAGGATGAGATACAATCTTTTCAAGATAGGATGAGTATCTTTTAAGATAAGATGGATCTATTAAGATAAAGGAGAATCTTTTAAGATAAGATGAATTGGTTAGAATGAGAGCTTGTTTAGGATAAGATAAATCTCTTAAGCTAGATATGTTCCAATGGGGATAATCTAGGTTGTCTAGTTATTTTATGAATATATTTGTATACCTATGTGTATATGCAGATGCAATTGTGGACATTATTCCACAACTCATCACACTCAATCAAAGATCCAAATCAAACAAGTGTCATAAGAACAAACATTCAAATACATAAACACTTATAAAAAAAAATAGTTTTGTTTTTTTTTTTTTTTTTGTTCCTAGGATTAGGTCTCCTATTCCTAAAGGTCACTTTAGGCACAGGATTTCAAAGTGTGAAATCCACATTTGTCTCTAGAAGTGAAAAGATAAGAATAATCAGAGTAAGCGGAAATAGATGAGAAAAGATTAAGATAAGTTTAGAAAAGAATCAGAGTAGCAAAGGTAAGTAGACAATGGTTGTCTAGTTCTATTTAGGTTTCGTCCTACAGTCAACATTCCTCTGATACCACTTCTGTAACACCCGGATTTTAGGGGTCCAAAACCCGGGGTTAACATAAACACCAGGTATGCTGGGACCAAGTCTCAAACATATGATGTATAGTGGCACAGGATCGAATGTCACATCTTTATATATAACAGGAGTTCTATACAAAATAAATAATTACATTATAAGGAGACAACGGTCCAGCAACCCAAAGTTGACTGGGAGACGACGACCTAGACCTCTCACGAACTCATCGCAGCATCCTCCATGAGTATCATCCGGCAGTACCTGGTCTTGACCTGTGGTGTGTGTGAGACAGCAAGAGTGAGCTCACATACGTTCATCGCTCAACAAGTTGTGGGGAATAATGTGCATGAACTCGCCAAAGGTGGGAGCTCACGTGAAGTGTAAGGCTTACCAAAGAAGATGGTTAGAGCTGAGCATTGCTTTTAAAGTTGGTCAAAATTTTATTAGCAATTACTAAGTATAAGTAAATACCAAACCCAATTAAGTAAATAGAACAAAAGTAACAACTTCACCTGCAATGCAATGCATATGACAAATTGAATTTAGTTCCATAAATTAATCATGTGAGGGTCCGAGCTGCTCATGACCGTGAGCACGGCTAGTATACCAGTTTTACACTCTGCAGAGGTTGCGCATCTTTACCCACAAGTCGTGTATCCCATGTCGCCAGGGTTTGCAAAGCCCTTAGACACTTCCGAGGTGAATGGCTAGGGATCCACTACGGGGCCTTTACAAAGTTCCACTAGCTTCCGAAAACCCGCTACAGTTTATAGGAAGATCCAGTGCAGGAATCCCTTGCAGGACCGCCATCACAGCAAAATCCTCCCGAGGGCCTCCCTACACTGACCTCTCCCCTACTGCCCTTGCCCCTTTCGGGTAAGGTAGTCTTCCACTAGCTTCCCTAATTAATTAGCCAAGGGCGTCCCATTCCACCCTTGTGGTAGCACTGTTTTCCCGGGTGGTTCTCCATGTTCCAATTAACATAATGATCTTAACATGAACCATAAATAACAACTGATAACAAAAGTATAATCATGAATAGTGTAATCTTCATACCCAAAACCACATATAGCACTAGCAAGTACTACCCAGAAAGTTCAGTGGTAAACAAGGTATAAAGATAGACAAACTAGGTAACCTGTTGGGTCCCATCAAATTAACCTATGCAGATCATTATGATTAATCAGAACATGGCTGGGTAAAAAGAAGTGATCAAGGGCACAACTTGCCTGGGCCTTGAGATTCCAGGTACCAGGATGATCTTCAGATGACTCGTGACCTCACTGCTAGTCGTAGCAATACAGACATACATGGTATAGGCAAAATTAACATTACACCAAGCATGTAAATAAAATACACAGTAATAATCTAGGCATTAAAATAAGATCACAGGAACTGGAATCATTAAATTTGGAGTTATAGATTTTAAGTTATGAATTTTCAAAGGTTTTATGTGTTTAAAATGGATTAAGTGAGAGATTAAATTTCTAATTGTTTTCATGACAAAACAGAGGTTCTAGGTGGTAGAGAATAAAATTACAAAATTTTATAAAGTGGAATGGATTAATTTGGACTAAAAATGGATTTTCTATGATTTAAACAAGTTCTAGCATTTATTTATCTATTAAAAATCCATTTATAAATTATTTTCCCTGTTTTATAATTCTCTGGACTGGGCCTCAATTATTAGAAAACGCAGGGGCAAAACTAAAAAGATTTCCAAGACTCAGAAAACCCTGGGCAAGGACGGCGGGTTCTATTTCTGTAAAACCCAGGGGTTCATATGAAAAACAACCAATCGAAAGGGTATGAGTGGATTCTGGCCGCTGGATCATCAACCGGTGGCGTGGAATAGATCAGGCCACGGATCGAACCGGTACGGAACGCTGTCCATCAGATCGAGGATCGACGGTCGCGTTTTAATGAAGAAAAACGCAATCTGCGCCGAAGGATCAAAGATCCACGGCGCACACTCACCTACGCGTAAGGATTACATTAGGATCTGATCTGCACCGCACATAAGTGATCCAACAGCCACGATCTATCCAACGCTAATCGGTACGTCAGTTTTAACCCGAGCCGTCGCTTGGCTGATCGACGGTGCACACCCAACTTGGCCTGGTCCGCCCCTGGTTTAATCTGCGCCCTACATCTAGATCTTAGCGACCAGGAGCTTTTCTTCTTCCTTACGTCGCTGCCCACATCTACCTACGTATCGTCGCTGGTGCGAAGAGGCAGCACACCGGCACTAGCGGCTTGGGAGAGGGCAAGGTACTCACCGACGATGGAGGAGGGCCGACCGACCTCGGAGCGTAGGTCACGGCCGGGCGCCGAACTCCGACATCATCACCATCATCTCGTGTCGCGTCCGTCCACTGCGTGGCTGGGCGGTGGTCAAGTCCGATAGCACAAGATCTGTCGGCAGCTTGAGTTTCCCCCGGTGAGGAATCCCGACCGGTGCTAACCGAGACAGAACTAGTGGTGGTCGGAGATGGGAATGGATGGCCGCTACAGCCAGGGCTCAAGCGCGCGCGGCGCAGCCAAGATCCGCCAGCAGCGGCACTCTATGCGGAGGTGGAGTTAGAAGGTGGATGACCGAGCGGATCGACGAGGGAGGGGCGGCTATATAGGGGCAGACTCCGTTGCCATCAAACCCGATCATGGCGGAGATTGGGTCGTTCGCAGGCACCGGCAGAGCTGCGGCAATAGCGGCAAATCTGTTGAAGGAGGATCCGACACGCGGGGTCCACAAGGAGGTGGGATGCAACAGACCACGTGAGGAGGTCAGCCACTGGTTCTGTGGCCCCACCGGTCACGGACGGTCTTGCGCGCGGAGGTGGCTGTCCCCAGGGGCCCGCACGTCAGTGGCCATCAGTCAGCGGCGTGGCGCTTTTGGAGAGATGGGCCGCTCGGGAGGGCCCAACGATCAGTGCACCAGAGCGAGCGCGCGTCCGAGCAGGCTGGCAACGTGAGAAAACGCGAGGTGCGCGAGTTGGGCCGGCGGGGCTGAGTAGAGATGGGCCGCGAGCGAGGGAAGTCAGCCCAGTGTCTGTTTTCCATTTTCCTTCTTTATTCTTTTCTTTTCTGTTTTGTTTTCCCTTTTTGTTTCAAATCTGAAATTCGAATTCAATTTTTTTTTATAGAATTCATACTCCAATTAGATATTAAATTTTTAAACATGCCCTCATGGAATGGGTGTATTTATTCATAGATTCATTTTGTAATTTCTTCACTTAAAATCCAAATCCCCGACTCTTTATTATATTTTTATTATTGTTATTGTTATTATTATTAAATGCGCAAACAAAACTCCAACGAGATGCACTTTCTTTTATTTTAGTGTCTTTGGTTCGATTTAATCACTCTTCATTTTATGTATGCTCTGTTCATGATGCAAATAAGGCACATAAAATAAGGAAATCACCATGTATTTATTGTACCCAATTTTGAGTATTACAGCATCTCTCTAGGATCATATATTGTCCCCACAGCCCAACATGCGTCTTTTGTGCACACTCTGTCCTCACTCATGCGCACCCGAGAAAAACTTCTCGGTCGGTCACCCATCCCAAATTGCTCCAAGCCAAACATGCTTAACTTGGAGGTTCTTTCGAGATAGGATTCTGAAAAAGAAGATGGACCTTGTTGGTATGGATACTCTATTAATTCTATTAAGCCTTGGTCCAGGATATCACCATCCCAGGGGCCAGGATATCACAATCCACCCCCTTAGAAGACCGACGTCCTCGTCGGTCAACCCCAATCCAGGAACCTCCCCTCTTAGCCATGTCTGTGTGTCTACTGTCGTCATATGCCATGCCATGTGACCACTCTGGGCCCACGTGTGCCATATACCCAAACCCCTAAACCATTGCGGATCTTCAATTGTTCCTTCATTGCGGACGGTAGGTTGGGCTCCATGGACTCCGAGATCAGTGAGCTTTGATACCAATTGTCAGCAACCTGCTGGCGGTATGTATTGCTTCAACTCAGAACTGGTAGCGATTACAGCAGTAGGTAGAAGAACTAGTAGCAATTACAGCAGGAGGTAGAAGAACTAGTAGCAATTACAGTGGGAGGCAGAAGAAATAGAGGAATGCAGTATAGAACTAAGATAACTTGATAAGGAAGAAGAACATATTTTGTTTGTTTCTGGTTGTCCCCTTTCAACTATTGCTGCTCTTTGTATATATCCTCTCAGTTGGGCCGGCGTATACCAAATGGGTCAGGTCCCTCACATTCCCCCTCCTTAAGCGGTGGCTTGCCCCCAAGCCGCTAATAGTGTAGCCCTCTTCACTGCTGAACTGGTCGTATGTGATGGCCTATGTGGTAATGTTTTGCTCTACTTCCAAACATGGACGTCACAAGTCTTCTGTGGTCTTGTAGCAGCAACTCGTGTAACACTGGAACTCCTTGAGTAGCTACTGTCTTAGAAAGATCAATCACAGGAGTTCAGACTTGAACACCATCTTCCAATATCACAAACTTCATCTTGCCATCCATTGCTCCCTCCTTCACTGCAACATGGATGTCACCAAGTTCTAAATCATCTCCTTTGGCTTTCTCATTCATCAAACTGCGAAACACAGGTGGTGGCCATGGTTGCTTGTGTGGCGCTGCATCCCACCCACAGTTAATTGGAGACCAGATGTCATGTCTCTCAAACTGTATAGGTGGCGGCCATGGTTGCCCAGCTCTTGCACCTTCCTCAGGAGTTTCGGAAAAGTCAAATGCAACATCACCATCAATGGATTGGAAGAGCTGAACATCCCATGTGTCCAGATGTGTTGTTCGTACATTCCAAAAGCATGGGCCATCAATTGACACCATCACAGCAATCCATGGTCCCAGAGACATCTGAGTCGTGTAACGAGAAACACCATCTGACTTGTTGTAAGTCCCACATCTATTCTCAGTCCACTCACCAGAGTCCATCCCTACAACCCTTAATGCATATCCCTCGATCAGGGAGGTCTGGACAGATGTTCTGATCACTAGACTCTAGATCTCAACATGCATAACTACTCCAGGATCAAGCATCCGACTCATAATTTGTGCAGCCTCTTCTACTTTCACAACTGTACAGCAACCACTGGTAACTGAATGAAACAATGAAAAATGTGGCACACGCCCTTTACCAACCATGTCCACCAGGTAAGCCTCTGCCTTATCATATAATCCGCTTACTCACAACCCACTCACCACTATTGCATATGTTAATGCATTCGGTGTACATCCATTGTCCACCATATCACCAACAACCTTTGCAGGCATCTAGTGGTTGTCCCTTGTGGCGTATTCCGACGATGACCATGTTGTAATGCATAATGACAGGGGAGAATCCACAGCCTCGCATGAGACAGAGAAGGCGGCATGCCCCTCGAAGTTGCTTCTTGTGATAGAGAGAATTCGGCATAGTGGTGTACGCCAGCGGATCGGTAGGGATGCCCCTGTGCAGCATTTCGTCGAGCAGTGCAGCCATGAGGTCGGAGCTTGGCTCATTGTAAGAAGTCGCGCCATCGGTGAAGAAGAAGGCAGTGCCAGGATCTCCTGCGCTCCCAATTCCCACTAGAGAGCATTAATGGGTAACTAGTTGGTCGTGCAAGAGGTGTGGTTGCACCGCGACGATGCAGTCCTCGAAGTCGTCGGGGAGGACAAGCTCGCGCCAGACGCGGAGGATGGCGCAGAGGGGTAGGGAGCTAGTGACCGACATCGTGAGGATGCAGTGGAGCGTGCCCGCTGCATCAGTGGGGAAGTTGGCGACAGCGAGGAGGCCCATGGTGGCGGGGTTCCGGGACAAGGAGAGCGGAAGCGGGGCGCTGATGTGGACTTGGTCGGAGCCGATTTCCCCTGTGAGGAGCAGTGCCAGGTCCTTGAACGATGCTCTAGGCGCCTTCGAAGCGAAGAGCATGGGCCGGCCTTGAGCGCATGAAGCAGGCGCAGAAGCGGCTCGGATTGGAGCACCCATAGCGCGCGGTGGAGCGCGGTCTCGAACAAAGCATGCTCGGTGAAGACCAGAGTCGAACAGATGGTGAGCGCCTCCATGTAGCTGGCGTCAGGCACGGCGTGGGCTAGAGTGATGCAGGCAGTCGTGTCGAAGTTGGAGGAAGGGTTGTCCTAGTGGTTTGCTAACTTGGCATTGGCATCAACATCCTCGCCATCAAAGAATCCGCCCGAGTTGTCAGCGACGATGGATGGCACCGCACAGTATGGATCGAATGGGTCCTCTCCTTCATCAAAGTCGATGCCCCAGTTGTCGGCTATCTCGGTGTTCGCAGCCGCATAGCTGTGGATTACGCCACGCTCAACGACATTTGTGCGGGAGAAGGAAACATCGGCTGAGAACGTGAAGAGAAGAGCGACAAAGGAATCGATGATGTCCTACTCCAGATGGTGAGCAGGCTGTTCGAACAGCCCACCCCAATTGTCAGATGCAGGTTAGGGTTGGAGGAATCGAAGACGTGCTACTTCCAGGTCATGGATCGATGCCCAATGTTGCGCCATTGTCGACTCGTGACCGTGCCACTGCGCTTCCTGGATAGCGGGGCGATCACTGAGCTCACGAAGGATCTTCAATTGTCCCTCCATTGCAGACTGTAGGTTGGGCTCCATGGACTCCGAGATCGGTGAGCTTTGATACCAATTGTTAGCAACCTTCTGGCAGTATTGTTGGTCCTTGTTCTTGAATGCTATACATCAAGATCAAAGCAACACAATTATTAACGATTAAAGACCTTCGTCCTTCGACGCATTATCTCCTTTCGGATATAATGATCTTCAGACGAAGGTCATGAAGGACATACCTTCATCATCTTAGTAAACAAATATAAACGAAAGTACATGAAATACAAAAGAATATAAATAATGATGATATATTAGTAAATTATTTATATTCTCATTTCATAAACATTAATAAATATCCACAATATTTATATTACATTGATACCTTCGGCTTGCCAGAAGGTGAAAATGTGAGAGTGACGCAAGAGTGATTACAATCCAGCGTGAATAGTACAGTGTTACTGTTCATCTATTTCTAGGCACGGGACGCATCCCGGACAAAATTACATTTATGTCCCTGACATTTACTCTTAATCATAAAGCAAACTATTAAGGGATAAGTAGTCTTTTCCCCTTTAGGTCGGTTTTGTCTTCCACATTCATCATTATATTAGGCCGAAGCTCCTTTAACCATAGCTTCAACGTTCGTCTGTTCTGCCTTCGGGTTGTATCTTCATATCACACATGCTTTCACCAGAAAGAGAACCTATTAGGGACTTGTTCTCAACTGCTATGAGATAAGAACAAGGCAACACAAAGTATTAATGGTTAAGTACCTCCGTCCCTCGAAGAATTATCTCCCTTAGGGTATAATGATCTTCAGACGAAGGTTATGAAGGATGTACCTTCATCATCTCAGTATTATAATAATGCAAGTAGAAACATATGAAACATGGAAAATAACGTGAATAATCATATGACGTCATTAAAATATTTTATATTATATTAACATGAACAAATATGAATAATATCAAATCACATTTGTACCTTCGGCTTGACAGAAGGTGAAAATTCGAGTGATGTGCGAGTGAATACCAGTCAGCGTGAACAGTATAGGGGTATTGTTCATCTATTTATAGGCACATGACGCAGCCTGTGTAGATTTACATTCATGTCCTTTATAACTGATTACAATCATGACACAGATTATCATGGGCTAATCGGTCTTTTCATCTTTAAGTCGGTGCCACCCTTCGTCTCAAGGCATGTCACTATACCGAAGCTCCCTGGATGGTAGCTTCGGTTTCGCTTCTGTGTTGATCTTTCGAAGATGTTTCTTCTTACAGGACCTTTGGCGACGAAGCATACCCCCAATAGTAGCCCCTTCACGATGCCAGATCGTTTTTCGTAACGAGCTTGACCCGTGAAAAATTCTCTTAGGCTTCAGAATGCCGAAGGTCCAAAAAACACCTTCCCTGAGCTCGTTGTCGAGAAACGATTAAATATTCCGAGTGCGAGGTGGTGCACCATACAACGGGTACGCGCGATCTGGTGATCCAGCTTCTTGCGCATTGTGGTCCACCGTTCAATGGGTGCGGGTGACTGTTCAGCGTGTGCGAGCGGCTTGACGATTTACCTTCCCACCTGCAGCACTATATAAACAGACGGATAGTTGTGAAGTTACCACATCATTTATTACTATTGCACTGTTGTGCTGCCAAAAAATTTGACCATAGCCGAAGCTTATTCATCGTGTTCTCAATTAGAGCATCGTCTTGTTTTAGCTTCGTCATAAGAGGGAGCTTCGGCAAAATTGCAAAAAGTCATCAACATTGTCAAAACCGCAAGAAATTAAGTATCAAATGGCCAGAGTGCGCTCAACAGCTAGAGTTACATGCGACAGAGAGGATGCAGAAGCTCCTGAGACTGCCCCAATCTCCGAAGTGATGAGGCAATCGGGACTGGTTGTGACGGAGGGTGCCTCTGACGAAGGTGCACTTGCTGCCGAAGCTGAACAGGCTGATATTGAAGAGGGTGATGCTGGTGAAGAAGAGATAGATTATAACACCATTATGCCATCCAAACCCAGCCACTTGGACTTTGGAAAGTCGACTGTCTCCGAAGCTGATATGCCCATGATTATAAAGCTAGGCTACTTCGGGGAAACCGAGAAGAAGCTGATTCGTTTTGGCGGGGAAGAAACTACTCCAAAGCCAGGAAATGATGAGGTGGTAGTTTACAGAAGTTTCTTCAAAGCAGGATTGAGGTTTCCTTTGCATGAAATGATTGGGGATGTTTTGAAAGATTTCAAAATTTATCTTCATCAATTGACTCCTAACGCCATCGTTAGGCTCAGCGTCTTTATCTGGGCCCTCCGAAGCCAAGGAGTGAACCCGCTTGCCGAAGCTTTCTGCCAGGTGCATGAGCTTCACTATTAGAGAAGGCTAGAGAAGATGGGCTGCATGAGAATTTCGCCTGCTACAACTTTGCTTACCGCAAAGACATGAAGACTCCAGTGATCAGCTATCGCACCAAATGGCCAACCGGCTGGAAGAATGAGTGGTTTTATGTTAAGATTGATGAGGGGAAGGAGAAGATAGTTCAGAGCCCACTGGATCTAATCTTCGGGTTAACTAGGCCCCTGTGCGACATGCTACAAGGGTCACCATGCCGAACAGCTGTGGGCGAATTTTGAGTTGTGTCTGAGCATATTGGTACTAGAGATTTGGTGCAGGAATACTTAGCCAATAGAGTATTTTCAATGTTAAAGGAATGGAATATGCCGAAGCTTAAAGGAGAAAAGAAAAAGAATGAACTTGTCCGACTACCCTATCACTTCAAGTTCAAGAAACATTTCAAAGAGCCTTGCCAGGAATGGTTGGAAATGATTGAAGCTATGTGCAATGAAATTTTGGGCAACTACACTAAGAAAGAAGATCAATTGATGACAGCGGCCTTTGGCACCCGACCGAAACGAAGGCTGAACCGAGTAATGGATGCCCTGAAATTTGAATACCCTCACTATGAACGGTTAAGCAAGGGTGCCGAAAGTCCAAAGAGAAAAAGAGTTGTCATTGTTATGAAGAGGCAAGCTGCTAGAATGATAGAAGAAGATGAGAAAGCTTTGAAAAAGAAAAAATCCACCCCTGAGCCGAAGGTGGCTCTTCCGAAGAAAAGAAAAGCTTCGGCTGCGGAGCCAAAAACAACTGATATAGAAGAAGAAATTCCTACAACGCCTCCTGCTGCTGACATGGAGGAAATTTTAAAGGTAATGACCGAATCTTTACCTCTCAAGCTAAGTCCTCTAGGGCCACAACTGATGAAGCTTTTACAGAAGAAGGAGGAGCCTACGGCAATCAAGAAGCCTGCTGAAAAAAGGCGAAGGGTCATTACTGTTATTGATGCTATTGAAGAGACGCCACCGCCGGCCTCAGCGTCAAAAACACCGGCTGCTGAAGACACTGCAGCTACCGAGGCTACCCCCGCCGAAGCTATAACTGCCGAAGCTCAGGTGGCCGAAGATACAAATCTGGAGGGCACTTTTTCTGATATTGATAAGATGATTTTGAACATGGCCGTGGAAGAAGTGCTACAGCTGCCGAAGAGACCCTGGCCCTAGTGCCTAGGAAAGAGAAGGAGATTGCCAAAGATAGTTCGGTGGAAAAGGATTTTAATTTTCAAGACATACTTGGTCAAAAGTTGTCCAAGGCTGAGAAGGAAGAGCTAATGGATTATGCAATATCATCCGGCTATCAATCAGGGCATTGCTCTTCGGTGGCGTTGCCAAAGAGAGTTTAGGATGCCTCCGAGACCGGATTGGGGCGAAGGTTGTCAGCACTCTATCGAAGAGTGTTGGCTTTCCGAAGCTTGAGGCCGACCTCAGCAGATACTGGCGGCAACATATCACCGGCGGCTTATTTTATTCTAATTTCAAGGTAAAGTTCTTACCTGAACTTTATTATTGTTTTCGAGATGAAGGTTACTTCTGATGAAGGTTAATTTTTTCAGAGTCTACTGCTAAGTAAAACCTTGAGGATGCAACAAGATCTCGAGGACAAGAAAAATGAGATTATAATTGAGGGCTTAGAGGCCAAAATTAAAGATCACGAAGCTGCTCTGGAGAAGAAGGTTTTCGTAATCCAAACAATGGAGGGTTCGCTGGCAGAAGCCCAAGCCGAGATTGCTAGATTGAACAGCGAACTCTCCACGAAATCAAAAAGCTTCAAACAAGAGAAGAAGGATTTTGATGCGAAGCTTGAGGCTGAAGTTACAAAGAGTTCAAACTTGCAAAAGGCATTGAAGGAACTTCAAGATAAATGTCTGAACTTCGGCAACAGTTGAGTGCAACGACTGAAGCAGGTCTTCAACTCTGTTGGAGCCAGTTCTGAAAAGTTTAAACCTTCAGCTGAAATCCTGCCAGGCATCTTTGATCATATTGAAGGCGAAGTTGATGCTCTTGATGAAGTCATAGCTGGGCATGGTGACTTCTACGCTCTGCTAGCTTCTCGTGGCACAGCTGTTGCTTTTATGAAGGCTGGTTGCACGCACGGGAATATTGTAAACAGGCCAAACTTCAGCTTATCACCAGCGGAATTGAAAGACATCCTCAGCCTGGCTCAAAGTATTGGGAACAGATTCGTAACTCAAATTTGGGCAAAGGGTGGACGAAGCTTGGCTGGTGACGAAGCTCGAAGTCACCTTAAACCAGTAATAAACTCATACCTTGTGCTTACCTTTTCCTTGAAACTTGAGTTTACCTTATAACGCTTTGTTATGTACAGGATGACGAAGCCGAGGAGCAATAAGCCGAAGCTTGGCGGATGATCCGAAGCTTAGCGGATGGTGATGAAGCCGAAGACATTGCTGTGAAAAAACTCTAGAAAAACTCTTGAATTATCCTTGTAAAGAATATTGTAATTTAAGAATTAGATACTACTCTGTAAATTTGTCCATACCTTGTAATATATTTTTACCTTTCCGTCCATGTATGAACGACTTTGATGTGGACGAAACTTGTATTTTTTGAGCCGAAGGCGAAAAACACCTTCCCTTCTTTTCGTACACAATGAAGCATAAATCTGCTTCCTTTCCTTTCGCCGAAGCCTTATCCTTAGAGCCGAAGCAACTGTCTGTATCTGTATGATATGATGATGATGATCCTATGTATGCCTAAATGAATGTATATGAATGCAATGAATGATGTGATGTATTGTGCAAATGAATGTCCAGACACACGCTTACGAAGCCACATCAAAACTCCTCATTCCCTTGGGAATGACTGAAATCTCTTTGCCGTTTATTTTTCGGCTGCACCGCTAATTTTTCGGTGTAAGTTCTGCATCCCCTTAGGAACGTATTTTGAACTTCTTCGCCTTCTATTTCGGCGGTATCACCGTTGACTTTTCAGTGTAAGTTCTGCATTCCCTTAGGAACGTCTTTTGAACTTCTTCGCCTTATACTTCGATGGTATTTGGCTCTGCATTCCCTTAGGACGACTTTTGAGCAGAAAACTTACGCTGCGCTCCCTTAGGAACGACTTTTTTGCAGCTTCATCGTGCTATGCATCCCCTTAGGGACGACTTTCGATCTTCTCCCTGTTTTTTCTCTCTCTGCACTCAATGGTGCATGCTCAGATTTTACATTTTACATATTTTTGGGGGAGTTTGCTCTCGTAGAGCTGGATAAGAAAGGAAAAATTACAAACTATGGCCCCATCAAAAACCTTTCTCCCCCTTTGGAAAGGAAAAGGGTGCCATAGGAAAAATGAAAAAGATTACATCAAGTTACACATAATATCGTCGACGCTCATCCACATTCCAAGATCTAGGAATGTCGTTGTCGTCCATATCCTTCAATCTGTAAGAACCAGGTCTTGACGAAGATACCACCAGAAAAAAGGGTCCTTCCCACTTCAGCTATAACTTGCCTACTGTGTCTGGATTGGCCACTCTCTAGAGTACCAAATGCCCTGGCTTAATGTTTTTCAGCCGTACTTTTCTGTCACGCCATTTTATTTTTTTGGCTTGATATTTATTGATATTCTCCACATCCTGAAGTCTGGTCCCTTCTATGGCATCTTTTGCCACAAAATAATCAGCTTCGTCCTCTGCCGAAGCTATTGTTCTAATTGACCCTGCCTTAGCTTCTTCTGGGGTTATAGCTTCGTCACCAAACAATAACTTGAATGGTGTAAAACCTGTTGACCTTGATATAGTTGTATTGTGGCTCCACACCACTTTAATCAATTCCTCTAGCCACTTTCCTCTGGGTTGATTGAAGATTAACTTCATTATTCCCTTCATTATAATACCATTTGCTCTTTCGACTAACCTGTTTGACTCTGGGTGCCTGACTGATGCAAAATGAATCTTCGTGCCAATCTGGTCATAGAAATTTTTGAAAGTTGCGGCGTCAAACTGTGTTCCGTTGTCCACAGTTATAGCCTTCGGCACGCCGAAGCGACAAACGATATTTTGCCAGAAGAATTTCTGGACTATAACCGAAGTTATTGTAGCAAAAGGCTTTGCTTCAATCCACTTAAAAAAAATATTCCACCGCCACCACGACATATTTCAAATTACCTTGTGCTGGTGGAAGTGGGCCTAGCAAATCCAGGCCCCATCTCTGCAATGGCCAGGTTGGTTGTATTAACTGAGTCAATGACGAAGGTTGTTTTTGGTCCCTTGCACATTTTTGACAATTTTCGCACTTTTGGACCAGTTATGCTACATCCGAAGCTGACTTCGGCCAGTAAAATCCCTGTCTAAAAACCTTTCCCGGCAAAGGCCTAGACCCAATATGAGATCCACACAATCCTGCATGTATCTCCTTCATTAGTTCTATACCTTCGGTTCTGGATATACACTTAAGAAGGGGGGAGCAAACTCCATGCTTATACAATTCCCCTTCTATTATGATATATGGTCTTGTTCTTGCTTCCATTCTTTTATTTTAAACTTCGTCATCCGAGAGATAGTTACCCTGGAGAAAAGATATGATTTCGGTCCTCCAATCTTCACTATGTACTGGAGAAATGGCAAGCACTGCTCTCTCCATGAGTTCAACCGAAGGTGCCTTTATTGTTTCAAAAAATACTTCTGAAGGTAGAGGGAGCCCCTGAGCCGCTGATTTGGCTAACAGATCTGCATGTTCATTTTTGCCTCTTGGAATGTTCTTGACAGAGAAATCTTCGAAAGAAGCTTCCAACCTTCGAACTGTATCAAGATATTTTTCAAGTTTTGGATCTCTTGCCTTGCTACTTTTATCTACATGGCCAGAAATGACTTGAGAATCAGTTTTCAGAATAGCCCTTCTTATTCCCATTGCCCTTAACTTCCGAAGCCCCAACAAGAGTGCTTCGTATTCAGCAATATTATTTGTACAACTAAAATCTAGCTTGGTTGCATAACATGTTCTGACTTTCGAAGGTGCTACTAGAATAGCAGCTGCTCCTGTGCCGAAGGTTCCCCAAGAACCATCGCAGAACACTGTCCAAGCTTCGGCATCTTTATTTATCTCTTCTTCCTGAGCCCCTGGCGTCCAATCAGCGATGAAGTCTGCTAACGCCTGGGACTGAATTGAAGATATATGCACATAATCAATGGTGAATTCATTAAGCTCTGCAGCCCATTTTCCAATTCTTTCAGTAGCCTCTCTATTCCTCATGATGTCCTTTAGAGGTTGTGACGAAGGAACAATTATGTGGCATGCTTGAAAATAATGCCGAAGCTTTCGAGAGGCCATTAACACAACATATAATTCTTTCTCCAATTATGTGTAATTTTTCTTTGATGGACGTAGAACTTTAGAGACGAAGTATATTGGAGCTTGCTTTTTAGTCTGACCATCTAGCTTCTCCTGTACCAGTGTCGCACTTACTGCAGAATGCGAAGCTGCCACATATAAGAGCAATGGAGCCCCTGGCGCGGGTGGAGTTAATGTTGTTAAATCAATCAAATATTGTTTCAACTCTTCAAAAGCTTTTTGTTGTGCCGGGCCCCATTGAAAGACTTTGGCTGATTTCAATATTTCAAAAAATGGCAGATTTCTTTCCGCTGATCGGGATATGAATCTGTTTAATGATGCTAATCTTCATGCCAGCCGTTGAGCCCCTTTCTTCGTGCTTGGTGGCTCCATCCGAAGGATAGCTTCAATCTTACTTGGGTTAGCTTCAATTCCTTTCGTTGATACCAGACAGCCAAGGAACTTGCCTTTCTTCACACCAAAAACACATTTTTTCTGGATTTAGTTTCAGGCCAGCTTGCCTGAAATTGGCAAATGTTTCTTGCAAATCAGCAATGTGATTTTCTTGCTTCGTGCTTTTCACTATGATATCATCAACATAGGTCAGCACATTTCCGCCTATCTGGGAATGAAGTACCTTGGCTGTCATTCTGCTGAAGCTTCCTCCAGCATTCTTGAGCCCCTCAGGCATACGAAGATAGCAATAGGTGCCACTGGGAGTTATGAAGCTAGTCTTCGGCTCATCTTCCTTCCTCATCCAGATTTGATGATAGCCTGAATAACAATCCAATAGACTCATGGGCTCTGAAGAAGTTGCTGCATGTACAAGAGAGTCTATTCTTAGTAGTGGGAATTCATCTTTTGGGCATGCCTTATTAAGATCTGTGAAGTCAATGCACATTCTCCATTTGCCATTGGCCTTCTTCACCATGATAGTATTGGCTAACCACTCTGGGTATTTTACCTCTCTGATAACACCGGCACTGAGAAGCCTTTTCACTTCATTCCGAGCACCTTCGGCTTTATCATCAGACGTTTTCCGAAGCCTTTGCTTTCTTGTCCTGAAGGATGGGTCCACATTGAGTGAATGTTCAATCACATCTCTGTTGACACCGCAGAGATCATTGGCTGACCAAGCAAAGACATCTTTGTTGTTGAATAAAAATCTTATCAAAGTTTTCTCTTGGTCTTCAGATAGCTGAGACCCTAACAGTACTTTTTGCTCTACTAAGTCTTCACATAGAAGCATAGGCTTCGGCTGATCCGCCGAAGCAGCCTTCTCTCTTTTGTATTTGTACTGCTCACAGGCTTCGACTCCATCTATTTTATGAATTGCCTTTGAATCTGTCCAGTTTCCTTCGGCTTTCCTAGTAGCTTCCTGACTCCCATGAACAGCAATGGGCCCTTGTTCCAAAGGTATCTTCATGCATAGATATGCTGGATGAAGTATTGCTTCGAAAGCATTAAGTGTCCCACGACCAATGATTGCATTGTAGGGGTATTCCATGTCAACAATATCAAACACAACATGTTCAGTTCTTGTGTTGTGAACAAAACCGAAGGTTACTGGCATTGTGATTTTGCCAAGTGCTACAATTTGCCTTCCTCCGAAGCCACATAGAGGATGTGTAGCATCATGGATCTTGTCCTCTGGTTCTTGCATCTGTCTGAAAGCCTTAGCAAATATGATATCCGCTGCACTGCCTATATCAACCAGAACATTATGGACCAGAAATCCCTTGATGACACAAGATATGACCATAGCATCATTGTGAGGGTAATCTTTGAGCTGAAGGTCCTCCTGGAAGAAGGTGATTGGGATGTGGGACCATTTTGACTTGATGAAGGGTCCCTGCACCCCAACATGTTGCACCCTTCTCTGTGCTTCCTTATTCTGCTTCCTGTTAGCCGGCTCTGAACTTGAGTCGCCTGTTATCGGGAGCATCAGCTTCGTAGCCGAAGGTGCTACGACTTGGTTGTTGGACGAAGCCATCAGCTCAAGAGTGGAAGTGAGTTCACCGGAGGTGGGCGCCAATGTTGGGGACTTGTTCTCAACTGCTATGAGATAAGAACAAGGCAACACAAAATATTAATGGTTAAGTACCTCCATCCTTCGAAGCATTATCTCCCTTAGGTTATAATGATCTTCAGACGAAGGTTATTAAGGACGTACCTTCATCATCTCAGTATTATAATAATGCAAGTAGAAGCATATGAAACATGGAAAATAACGTGAATAATCATATGACATCATTAAAATATTTTATACTATATTAACATGAACAAATATGAATAATATCAAATTACATTTGTACCTTCGGCTTGACAGAAGGTGAAAATTCGGGTAATGTGCGAGTGAATACCAGTCAGCATGAACAGTACAAGGGTACTGTTCATCTATTTATAGGCACAGGACGCAGCCTCTGTAGATTTACATTCATGTCCTTTATAACTGATTACAATCATGACACAGATTATCATGGGCTAATCGGTCTTTTCATCTTTAAGTCGGTGCCACCCTTCGTCTCAAGGCGTGTCACAATACCGAAGCTCCCCGGATGGTAGCTTCGGTTTCGCTTCTGTGTTGATCTTCCGAAGGTGTTTCTTCTTACAGGACCTTTGGCGACGAAGCATACCCCCAACAGAACCTTCATCCCAAAGCCGAAGCCTCCTGTAACAGTCTATGTTACACTGAAAGCATATGGTTAGTCACGTTTTTGAGGTCCTTCGGAAAAGGAAGGCCCCCAACAGTAGCCCCTCGCAGTATTAATTTGTTTCTTTATAACAAATTCAGACTGCGACGTGAACGAAGGTCTTTAGTCGAAGGTCCAGAAAAGACCTTCCCTTCGCTAGAATAGCGAAAGACACTGACAAGTAGGGCCTACCAAGTTGTGAGGCGCTAGGCATATAAATAGAGACTCACATTGATAGCATTTGTTACGCCATTTTAGTTGCTTGCGTTATTTTTGGCATTCTGAATTTTCTTGCTCTGCCGAGTTTTGATTAGATTGTAAGCTTCAACAATCGTACAACCGTTGACTAAATAGCTGAAGAGAAGAAGATTGCTGACCCTGTATTGGCTGGGTTTTACGAAGCTATGGAGAAGACAAATACAGAGAATTTCACTAATGAAATGCTAGCCGGGTTATCTGAGGATTTTGGCGATAGTGAAAGTTTTGACTTAGAAAGTGGAAACGTAGGTGCCGAAGATCAGCCCTGCGACCGAGTCATACCATCTTCGGGAAATCAACCATCAAGCAGAGTCAAATTGATGCAATGAAAGGAAGATACTTCCGTGATATTTCTATCGTGAGGGATGGAGGAGATAGCAACGCCCCTGTGCCCGAAGCTGACGAAGTGGTTGTATCCAGGAGCTTCATGAAGGTAGGGCTTCGGTTTCCCTTGAGTAAATTCTTAGTTGAAGTTCTAAAGACTTTTGAAATTTACCTTTATCAGGTTACCCCCGAAGCTATCATTTGGGCCATGAGGAGCCAGGGATTAGAGCCGAGTGCAAAATGCTTCTGCAAAATGCATGAGCTATCCTATGACGAAGGCTACTGACAAAGAGCAATATCATAATAATTTTGGTTGTTATGGCTTTGTGCCTCTCTCTGATGTGAGCTATCCAGTTCCAACATTTCAGAAGAGGTGGCCAGGAGCCTGGATGGAAGAGTGGTTTTATGTGAAAAATGACTTAGTTGAAAGAGAAGATATAAAGGGGATCATTCAACGCCTATTTGGTCTTGCTTCGGCTTCAGAAGGCTAGCCACTACGCTTGGAAATGATATTGAAGCATGCGAGAAGGCCTTCAACACTGTGTGCACTTTTATTGGCACAAGAGACTTAGTCCAGGAGCATATTGCTTATAGAGTATGGCCTTTTGTAAGTGGCTGGGAGATGCCGAAGGAAGCTGCTGCCGGGTCCAGTCAAGGCGGCTTAGTTTATCTGAAATACACCTTCAGATATAGAGATCAATTCGATGAGCCGAACGATGACTGGCTGGATCATATTGAGGTGACTAGTGACAAATTGCTTGGGGCCTACACAAGGGCTGAAGATGATGCCATGACATTAGCCTTCGGAGGACGCGACAAGAGCATATTAAACAGAGTTTTTGATGTAATTGGTTTGTATACCTAGACTATTGTTATCCCTCGCGAAAGCTAGAAAAGAAAAGAAACACTGCTACTTCGGTCATGTCTGCTACGTCGAAGGGGAAAAAGATTAAAGTTTTGACACATCGTCCCAGGTACATTGAAACGGCCAGGGTGCCGAAGCTTGATGAGGGGCCTTCTTCCGCTGTTGAGCTAGAGTTCCCCGCTCCTGCTGAAGCCAAGGGAGAATCGGCTGAAGTGCCGAAACCGTCAGTGATAATGGTACGGGAGAAAACCAAGACGACTGAAGTGTCGAAGCGAACTAGTGAAACTGAGAAAACAGCCAAAAAACCAAAACCAAGGAGGTCGGCAGAGCAACCGAAGATTCTGAACCCGTCGCAAGAGACGGAGCTGCCAAAGATGACAAAAAATTCTGAAGCAACTCCAAAAAGGAGGAGAATGGCCAGCGTATTAGACGCGGTCATGAAATCGACAAAGGTATTGAATCCTGCCTCTGCAGAAGTACCTAACATAGGTGAAAAGAATACGAAGGAAACTGCCGAAGCCGTCATGACCCAGTTTGAAACTGAAGCTGAGACCTTAGCTCCCACAGAAACGGGGCCTACGTGTGACACCCCAGGTGTCTATTTCGCGTTATGTCGGGAGATTAATCCTAATCTCGGATGCTCAGTAAAAATTTCTATTTCTCGATCGTGCCTATCTCTGTTTATCAGGCTTTCTCTTGGAAGTTCACCGAATTCAGAGTTAATCGATCGCGAGAAATAGCCAATTTTGGAGCATGTTAAAACTTTTAATTCTCGGAACTCATGCAGACTCCAAGATCATTCTCGAATTATAAATCTCATCTGGAGCTCTTTAAATCAAACTCTCGACGACAGTTATCTGATCTGAGCCTGAATCTAATTCCTAAACTTCGATCTATGTTCGACTATTTTATCCGGGTCCGTATTCTCCAATGGGATAGTCAGTATGTCGTCCTCTAATCAAATTTATCCGACTCGGCCGAATATCTCATGTTCGAACCAAACTCAAAGCCCCGTATCGACAGCGATTTTAAAATATCACGATTCGCCTTCTCCGACTAAAAATCCAAAGCCCATCAAATCTCAGGATGATTTATTTTCGAATCACGCGTAGGGAATTATTTCCGAGCGAATTCAAATCAAACTCTCGGCCGAATTAATCGCTCAATCGTCCGTTCGCCGAAACTCTATTCGCTCTGTTCTCTGTAGAAACGAATTCCGCAGGAGCATTTTTATACCGGGAAATAATTTAGCGCAGCCCATTTGAGTGTTTTGGCCCAGCCCGGCCTAGCCCATTAAGCAACCCTAACCCTAGGGTTTCTCTATAAATACGGATCTCTCTCCCTTGCACTTGGCAATTTTTCACCTACCCCCCCCTAGCCGCCACTTTCTTCTCTCCGTGGTTTCTTCCTCCCCTTCTTCCCACCGCGCAGGAAACTCTCCCTTGCAGCCGTCAAGCCACCAGCGCAGGGGCCTTCTTCCCCATGTATGCCGGCTCCCTCTCCATGCTCCCCCGAGCCGAGCACCTTCAACAGCCATGGCCGAGCTTCCTTTTTTTCCCCTGTTGTTCCCCTGCGTGCAGGGAGCACTATGGCCAGTGCCCCTTGACCCTCTGCTCCAGCCATGGCGCGAGCCTTCTCTGATCCGTGCTCGCAGTCGCCCATGGCGCTTCCCCCTTCTCCGTGGGGTTCGGCAGGAGGGAACGCTTCTTCCTGCGCGCAGAGGCTTCTCCATGGACGCGCCCCCTGCTCGTGTCAATGGGTCTCCAACACCTTCTCTCCTTAGCGCGCAGCCATGGCTGACATCCCTCCATGGCCGGCGCCCAGCAACAGTAGCAGTCGGGTCTTCGTCCTCCCTCTGCTGTCTGCGGCATGCAGCAAACAGGGAGCTCGAGTTTCTCCCATGGCTGTCGACCTCCTCTGCCCCCTTGCTGTCCCACCCCTTCTCCCTCAAGCCAGCGCCTTCCCCGACCACATCTCCATGGCCGAGAAGCAGCTCTGCTCGCCCCCTTCTTCTTTTTCCCCTTGTGCAGCAGCAAGAAGCCCCTGCTCGCAGCCTTGGCGTCCAACTTCGCTGCGCAGCGGTGCCGATTTAAAACAGCGGCCCCGGATCCCCTCCGCACTGCGTGCTTCACCGGATCTGCGCAACCCCAACATCGACGCCGTTCACCTCGGTGAGACGACGACGATCTTTGTTTGATCCTGCATTGGCATTGTTCTTCGATGATTAATTGTGTATATGTGCTGTTTTGTTTTGTTTTGTGGAGGAGAAGGCAAGCCGCTCAACGCTCGTTGATGTGCGAAGCTATGCACAAATCGGAATCACCGTCGTTCTTGCAAACGCCGTTTGGGTTTGTTTACGGTGAGTCGATCATGTCACTCTCGATCGACTCGATTAATTATTTTGAATGGATGTGTGTAAAATATTTCGGTTATGCGCATTGGTAGGATCGCGTTTGCGATTGGAGAACAAGAGGTTAATTGATGTGTGCGATTTGTAGTTAGCCTAATTAGGTTTTGGTCGATGATGTGCATGTGTGATTATGTGTGTGAAAATATAGTTGTATGAATGGAAGCGTGTAGATAAGAAAAATGAAGTAGAGAAGAACTCCGATGTTTTTATAATATTTTGATAGTGAAAATATGTGATGCGTTGTTTGATGCGAAGACTAAGTTTAAATAAATAAATGCGGATCATGTTTTAGGGAATGCATCGGTAGATGTTTATGTGAAGAGGGTATTGGTTTTATGCATGGGATCGATGAATGTGATAGTCGATGCGAATGAGGAGTATGAGTGATCCGGTTGGAGTCACTTGTGCAGTTGATGCCTTGTGTGTGTTATGGGGACACATAGGTGCGTGGGTGAGCCGATATGTTATTTGGTTGTTGGATTGGATATATATGTAGGTGCAATAGTTCTTTTGTGCGACGGATGTATTAATTGTTTGCTAAAGCACTTCGTCGTAAAGTAGCGTGTTAGTTGGGGTAAAATAAATAAAGCGTAAAACATGCTTAGTGGTTTCCATAGTCGGCTAATGAGTTAGTCTATGTTAAATATATTTTATCACTAGTAAGAATGTGATAATCAGTGACGATTTTCTAGTGACGCTGGTGACTTCAGTCACAGATTGATACATTTCTATGACCAAATTGACATCTTCGTCAACAATTACAAGGGACGAAGATTAGACTTGAATATTAAAGACGAAAATGAAAGGAACGTCATAGACGAAAATGAAAGGAACGTCACAGATTAATTTGGCTTGATCGGCTGACGTAATGATGAAATAAATTGGTCACAGATGAGTTTTAGTAAAAAAACGGCCCACGTGTACACACCACTTGACGGCGTGGGATCCTTGGCCTACATGGGCCGCAGTTTTTTGGGACACAGCCCCCACCTGGCGACGCGGAGCCGGCCCAATACTGGAAGCGGCAGTTAGTTATTTGGCAAAAAAAAGGTGCGCCCGCGGAGCTTCGAACCAGGGACCTACGACTTGCGTTAAATCGTTGCTACCACCAGACTACGCACTTGTTCGTGTATATAAAGAAACTATCCGTCTGTTAACAGGTGTTCCCATCTGTCGTTATGTTAACAGGTTTTCCCAGCCGCCATTCTGCGATCTGCATGGTTCGCCTGTTCTGATTTTTCCAGCTGCGATCTGTGCCTTCTGCGATCGGCGGTCAGGTTACGGCACACAACGACGCCGGCGTCTGTCGTCGTCCGCTTGATCGGCAACTGGGTAGCGTCGCAGCGAACGAGCGATCTTGTCGCCTGATCCATTGATCCAACTGTGTTGGAAGAACGGCGTCGTCTGCAAACAGCGAGGCAGAGAAGCTTCGGGCGCGGCAAAGCAGCGGCGTCTTGCGCATAGCTACGGCGGGCGTGGACAGAACAGCGGCAGGGCGGGGAGAAAAGACAAGGTTTGATGTGTTGTGTTTTTGACAATAAGGTTCTATGTGCGTTTGAATTTTATTTCATATATGCATGTGTTTGATGTGGCTTTCAATTTTGTTCAATGTAATCATAGTTATGGAGTTAATGCAAGTTTTAATTTATTGTCAAAATAGATGGATAGAAGATGGGTTTATGGGAAACAATTCACACCTGCATATGTGAAAGGAGTTGAAGAGTTTATGAATTTTGTTACTGAAAGATACCCAGAAGACAGAGACATTCGTTGTCCGTGCATGAATTGTCTTAATCAAAGGTTGCGACCTCAGAGTGAAGTAGAAACTCATATACACATTTATGGAATGTCAGCTACATACACGAGGTGGATTCATCATGGGGAGTCGGCAGATACAGAAGTTGAGGGTATAGAGGAGGATGTCGAAGGATATGATAATGACTTTGGGATACATATGGATGTGGACGATGATGTTTACGATGATGATCATGGAGTACCTGAGATGATCGGTGAACTGTTTGCAGCGGCAGAGGCTGATGGAGAAGAGCCAAGATTTGCAGGAGTTCTTGGAGATTCAAAGAAGGCACTTAGTCCGGGTTCTAGCCATTCAAAATTTTCTTTTATGGTGAGGATGTTGTATATGAAGTCTCGTTATCGAATCAGCAATACAGCATTTTCAGCAATGATGAAGCTGATGTCCGATGGATACCCTAACAGTGAGTTGCCAAAATCATATAATGAGGCCATGAAATATCTTAAAGAATTGGGCCTTGGATACGAAAACATCCATGTGTGCAAGAACAATTGTGTGTTGTTTTGGAATGTTAATGCTAAATTGAATGAGTGCCCAGTATGCACGGAGTCTAGATGGAAAGATGAAACTGGTTCGAAGCGGGTTCCACATAAGGTTTTGAGGCATTTTCCACTGTTGCCAAGGTTGAAAAGAATTTTTGCTTCAAAACAAACTTCAGAGGAAACACAATGGCACAAGAAAGTGAGGAAGCCAGTCGCCAATGTGATGAGCCATCCAGCTGATGGGGAAGCGTGGAAGGACTTTGACCGAAAGTACCTAGGTTTTGCAAATGATCCGAGGAACCTGAGGCTAGCCTTAGCTACCGATGGATTCAATCCATTTGGCAACATGAGTACCCAGTACAGTATGTGGCCAGTGCTTGTGACAACGCTTAATCTCCCACCATGGGAATGCGTGAATCCAACAAACTGCTTTATGTCTTTACTCATCCCAGGTCCATGATGTCCAGGAAAGGATTTTGATTTGTTCCTTGAGCCCCTAATTGAAGAACTGCTGAAGCTATGGAAGGGTGTCAAGACCTATGATGCATGTACTGGTAGGAAGTTCGACCTTCGTGCTGCTGTACTATGGTGTATACATGATTATCCAGCGCTGGCCACGTTATCTGGGCGAACAACAAAATGGTATTATGCATGTATTTATTGCGACAAGAATCCGTTGTCTATGGCAATAAGGAACAAGTTATGCTACATTGGACATCGTCGTTACCTTAAAAGGACACATTCATGGCGGAATAGCTTGGATTTCAATGGTAAGCGTGAAAACAAAGTTGTGCCTGGCCGGTTCACTGTGGATGAGGTCCTACAAGAGCTAGAGAAGGTGAAAGATGTCAGGCCAGGGAAGCAGGCTGACATTACTGGAAATAAAAGGAAGCGTAGTAGTGACGGTCCAAAGATTTATAGTCGGAAATCTGGGTTGTGGCAATTGCCATATTGGAAAGATTTGATGCTTCCACATAATCTCGATGTGATGCACATAGAGAAAAATGTATGTGAAAATATTCTTTGCACACTACTTAGTATACCAGGCAAGTCCAAGGACACACATAATGCAAGGCTAGATTTGTATGATATGGGCATAAGACCTGAACTGCACTTGCAACAAGATGGCAACTCGGCCTGCAGGGCTCCACCTGCTCCATATGTGTTGGGGAAGGATCAGAAAGTCGAGTTTTGCAAGTTTCTCAAAGGTATCAAGTTTCCTGATGGATTTGCGGATAACCTAGCAAGATACATAAGTGAAGATGGTTCAAAGGTGGTTGGAAAACTGAAAACACATTCTTGCCACATACTCCTACAGAGAATCATAGCCGCTGGCCTTAGAGGACTGGTGAGGAAGGATGTATATGAAGCAATTGCAGAGCTGGGGACCTTCTTCAGGGAACTATGTAGTAGAAATCTACGGATAGATGTTGTGCAACGGCTAAAAGGAGATATTCCATTGATCCTATGCAAGCTTGAGAAAATATTTCCACCTGCCTTCTTTGATGTCATGGTGCACTTGAGTGTCCATCTTCCCGATGAGGCAATGCTTAGAGGACCTGTTCAGTATGGATGGATGTACCCAATAGAAAGGCGACTAGGCACTTTGAAAAATTTTGTAAGGAACAGGGCTAGGCCAGAAGGATCAATTGCTGAGGCATATATGGCAAGTGATACCTTAACATTTTGTTCTAGGTACATGAAGGATGTTGACACTAGATTTAACCAGGATGATGATAGTGGTACAGAGATGCCATTGCCAAATGACATGTCTGTTTTTAAGCATGGTGCTACTCTTGTTGGAGCTACTAAGACTGAGTACATTGATGATGCTATCATGAATAAGTTAGTTTGGTATGTGCTACATAATGCTGATGAAGTACAGGAATATTTGACGTAAGTTAGTTTGGTATGTGCTACATAATTTATGTTATGTTTATTAAATTTGAAAATATGCTTATGAATAAAGTATGCCATGCAGTCTGTACAGGGAGGAGCTATCGCAGCAAGGTGCACGTCCAAATGATGTTGATCGAATGGTTCAACAAGGATTTGCAAAGTGGTTTATGTCCCATGTAAGTCACTAAACTTTTATGTTATAGGTTTACTAAAGTTTTGGGTATGCATATGTAATTGCTCAGCTGAGTAATTTTGTTGCAACAGGTTGAGAAGAAGCGTAATGAGAATCCAGAATTGGTTAGCGAAGGACTGTGGGCACTGTCATGTGGCCCAGCTCGGCGAGTTAAGACTAGTACAGCTTGCAAGATTAATGGAGTGTGGTTTAGCACAGTGGATCGTGAGAAGTTCATGCAGACACAAAATAGTGGTGTAATGACTGAAGGTGAACATAATGGGGAGAACCTAGATTTTTATGGTGTCCTTAAAGAGGTAATTGAGTTACAATATAACTCGAAATATCAAGTTCGTCGGTCGGTGGTTGTATTTCGATGCGATTGGTACAACCAAGTAGGAAAGACTGTGGGCATTCGAGATGACAGCCATTTCAAATCCATCAATGTGCAGTCATTTTGGTACAAGTCCGATCCTTTTATCTTGGCAGACCAAGCGAAAAAGATATTTTACCTGCAAGACACAACTCCACAATGTAAAGATTTCCGAGTTGTGCAGAAATTTGAACATAGGAATATTTATGATGTGGCTGAAAAATATGAGGGCAGTAATGATGTGCATCAGGATGATTATTGTTCTGATACAGACCATATAGTGCAAGAAGGTGATGATAATCAGGTTCTGCACAATGTTGAAGGTGGAGAAGCCAGTCTAATTGAAGGCAATTTAGAGGAACTAATAAGAAAAAAGAAGGAAGCTGCTATTATTCTTGAAGATAGTGAGGATGAGGAGGAAGATGATACAATGTTTCAATATTTTAATGATGGTGGCGACGACAACAATGATGACTTGTCCATAGAAGATGAAGATGAGGATTTCTAGTATTGATAGTTGATTTAGGAACTGTTCAGTTCAGATTAGTACATCATATTGAATGTGTGTCTGAAATTCAGTTCATGTTTAGATGATACAATGTATTTTCTGTATTTTCAGAACTGAATGTGTGTCTGAAATACTGAATTTGGGGTGAACTGAACTTGTGGTGAACTGAATGTGTATTCTGTATTTTCTGTTTTTTCAGAACTGAACATCTGAAAATTTTCAGTTCATGTGATCTAAGCTGGGTTTATGGGAAACAATTTTCAGTTCATGTGATCTAAGCAAGTTTTAATTTATTGTCAAAATTTAAGCTAGGTTTTAATCTAAGCTGGGTTTATTGTCAAAACGGACCATCTGAAAATCTGAAAAATGACCATCTGAAAATGTGAAAAATGAAATGACCATCTGCTAGAAATGAAAACAGAAAACTGAAAATGCAGAACTCTGAACTGAACTCTGAAAATGAAATGACCATCTGGGCAGTTTAGAATCTGAACTTTGAACTTTGGACTGGGCAGTTTAGAATCTGATTTTTGGGGTGTTGATGGAGGTGTACTCTGAACTGGGCAGTTTAGAATCTGATTTTTGGGGTGTTGATGGAGGTGTACTCTGAACTTTGAACTTTGGACTTGGCAGAACTCTGAACTTTGGCTGGGCAGAGTTCTCAGATTGCTTGTGAGGACTGGGCAGAGTTCTCAGAACACCTAGCAATCTGAACTGGGCTTGAGAATTTATGACATCCTGCAGAAGGCTTGAGTTATATCTCATTACATGTTAGCAACATCGACTGGTTGTAGTTACATATTCATTAAAATAGATAACCAACAAATAAAAATGGTTTTGGCAGAGCTGGTTTTGTGGATTTGAATCTGAACTTTGAACTTTGGACTGACCTATATATCTCAGAGAACTGAACTTTGAACAAATAGATAACCAACAAATCTGAGCTGGTTTTGTGGATTTGAATCTGGACTTTGAACAAATAGATAACCAACAAATCTGAGCTGGTTATATCTCAGAGAACTGAGCTAGTTTTGGATATGAACTTTGAACTTTGGACTGGGCAACTTTGAACTTTGGACTGGGCAGAGTTTACAATCTGAACTGGGCAGCAATCTGAACTGGGCAGCAGAGTTTACTCTGAACTGAACAATATGAAAATGCAGACTCTGAACTGGGCATTCAGAACTCTGAACTGGGCGCTCAGTTACATCCTGGACAGAGAACAGTTTATGCTTAAATATAACTGCGCTTTGTTACTAACGAACAAACGTGACTAGTCCAATGGTAACTCCTTGCTACTGTGAACCCTGGCGTCTTGTGTTTGAGCTTTGGGATAGGTAGGTTTTTTTTGGTTTTGTTTACATTTTTCAATCATTTTTGAATTTTTCTTTTATTTATTTACATGTATAGCACCAGTTTCTCCAAATCATTTCAACCTTTTTTTGGGGTGTTGATGGAGGTGTACCATGATGTTTTGTGCCGGTGCAATTTTTAGAACTAGTTTAACTATTAATGTAAGTATTTGTTATTTTACTAAAGAATAAGTGCTAAAAAACCTTAGGTAGCTAGAAAAATCTAGAAACTTGCATGTACACTTCATTTTGGTGTACAATGTTGACAAAAAAATGCAATTTGTTCTGACAAAGTGGTGACATACATCCTACAAAAATGCATACAACCCTCATATAAGGCTAATTACTAAGTGAGACATGTTCATGCTTGTGATGGATCTATACTACCACTTTCTCCAAATCATTTTAAACTTTAATGGCGTGTTTATTGAACCAACCTATGATGTTGTGTGCAGTTATGCATTTTTCAGACCTAGTTTACTAATTACTGTAATTATTTGTTGTATTTCGAAAAGATATTTGTTACAATACCATAACCTAGCTAGAAAAATCTAAAAACTTGCATGGACCAATCATTTTGGTGTACGATGTTGACAAAATAGTTTCAACTCATTCGGACAAAGTGGTGACACACATCCTAAGAAAGGCATACATCTCTCATATAAGGCTAATTACTAAGTGAGAGATGTTCATGCTTGTGATGGATCTATACTACCACTTTCTCCAAACCATTTTAAACTTTAATGGCATGTTTATTGAACCAACCTATGATGTTGTGTGCAGTTATGCATTTTTCAGACCTAGTTTACTAATTACTGTAATTATTTGTTGTATTTCGTAAAGATATTTGTTACAATACCATAACCTAGCTAGAAAAATCTAAAAACTTGCATGGACCATTCATTTTGGTGTACGATGTTGACAAAATAGTTTCAACTCATTCGGACAAAGTGGTGACACACATCCTAAGAAAGGCATACATCTCTCATATAAGGCTAATTACTAAGTGAGAGATGCTATTGCAAGTGAGAGATGTATAGTACCACTATGTCAAAAATATTTCAAAATATTATAACATGATCATAAACCAAACTAATGTGTCCATGAATAGATAATTGCAAAAAAAACATAGAGATAAATAAAAAACAAAGAATTAATATAAAATGGTAGGCAAAACACAAAAAAAGTCTCCTTGCAGGCGCTTGAACCTAGGAGCTCGGTCTTATAGTTAGCAAGTCAAACCATTGAGCTATGCACGTGTTTTCAATATATACCCAGCGCTAGTATACTTAAACGCATTAGCCTCCGCATTGCCAAACACATTGGCGCCAAAAACATTTTTGCCGTCGTCACTAAAACAGACTCCGCTCTCATCCTCTATCTCCCGCACTCCTCTTATTTCTCCCCCACTCTTCTTTCTCCCCCACTTCTCCAAACCTAATCGCCGCCGCCGGGACACGACGGCTGTCGACGACCTGCCCCCTCGACTAGGTACCTCACCGTCGCCGCTGGGACACATCCACCGTCGACGACCTGCCCCCTCGACCAGGTACCTCACCGCCGCCCCCTTACCTCTCATCGCGTCGATGAGCTGCGTCGTCGCCGACTTCACTCGCCGCATCCCGCTCTATCTCATTGCCATCCGCATTTCTCTCCCCCTACCACCTAACACGCCCCATCCACATTGCTCTCGCTAACCCCTAAACCCTAACATCGCTGGATTTGGGTCATCGCAGACGACCTTGATGGTGAACAAAAGGAGGCACAGAAGTCAGAAAGGTCCAACCCCTAAACCCTAACCATCGCTAGATTTAGTTTAATTATTCATTCGTTGTTATCAGAGATATTGTAAAATGATTTATGTAATCATTTTGCACTGATACAGTTGTGTTTGGTTCCTTACATTGTGTTATATGCAGTCACATCGATGTTTTAGTAGAGAACTTATGTTTCTAGTACTGGTAGACAAGGTTCAAGAAAGCGCGATTAGGCGCGGTTAAGCGCTGAGCAGAGGGTCAACGCATCGCTTACCTACTAAGCGGGCAATTAAGCGCTAGCCCTGCTTAATCGTGCCCATTCGGCATGTTTAAGGGAGAAGAGGAGGGAGAGGAAGAGGAGGAACACCTCCGGGGTCAATCCAGCAGGCATCAAATCGACGGATCGACGAGAGAGAGAGTGGACGGGCCTACGATGGCTGCAGGCAGCAGATTGGTGAGAGAGAGGCGAAGCGACTTCGCGGTAGAGGTGAAGATCGCATGAGGGAGGAGAGGCTTCGGGAGAGGGAGCCAGAGAGCGTACGGCACGGAGGAGGATAGGCTTCGGGAGAGGGAGGCGGAGAGCACAGGGCGGCGGCGCGGGGCGTGGAAGGAGGCAGCAGAGTACTAGGTCATCACGGGAGAGGGGTTTTGCGTTGAGCCTCCTAGCAGGTGGGCCTAGTGGGCTGCAGACTCATGAAGAGAGGAGGTGGGGGTTAAGGGCTGCTGCAGGGTGGCCCAATATCATGTATTTTTTCTCTTTTTAACAAAAATGATTAAGCACGATTAATCACGCTTAAGCATTTTCACCACCATACCGCTCGCTCAGCGCTTAGTGCTTTCTTGAACCTTGCTGGTAGAAAGAGATGAGAATATCTTCACTTTTTTGTTCATCAGCTTGTGTAAATCTACATCGCCTAATCAATGTACTAGCTAGTACTTTGAACATTGTTTAAGTCTGCATAAAGATTTCCACAACCAAACAAGGGAAACACTACAGTTATAGTGCAACCACAATTATGAACTTGCACAATCATAACCAAGCTTCATAATGACTGAATCTACACATCTTATCTATTTGCTTTTAGTCAAATCCTTCCCTGCAAATAGTAGTACCTCTTAGCTTTTAGTAAAATCCTTTACATTATCTAATACACACAGTATGCTTGTTCTTATCTATCTTGCAAGTAGTTCAACATGAGCGAACTGCTTATGAGAGAAGACGGGATAAACAAGTGGAGGAGAATATAAAGAAGATGCAAGATTTGGGTCTGAACAAATATACTTCTGTTCTAAATAATTCTGTCTCACCATCTGCATCAACAAAGGGGAAACATGCAGCAAACAAGATAAATAATAGTTCAGATTCAGATTCATATGTCTCTTTCTATCTCCTTGACGATGATGATCAAGGAGATACTGATGATGACAATGAATATTATGAGCAGCCAAAACCCCTGGCAATGAAGGTGCTCCTTCTATCTTCAAAGTAGTGGATGCCAAATAGTTGCATTGCATTTCAATGTTTTTAATCTGGTGTTTAATATATGCTCATGCTTTTAGATTCATCTTCTTTATTTCATACCTCTTAATTAATATATGGTCTTGCTTTTAAATGCATATGACTATTTTTTTGTGGATAGTATCCTAGAAGAGGTAGAAACACAACCCTTGCTTCAAAGAAGAAGATAGACCCCAACATGGCTCCAGGCATTAGGTTCAGCAAGAGAGTGAGGGCAGGTGCACAACTAGAGGAGCAATCTTCAAAAAGGCTTCACTCTACAGAGATAGATGGCCACAATGTACAGGAACCAACAGATGGAAATGATCACATACCAAACAGCCCTACTGCACCTGGACTTGCTGATCATTTCAGCAGAGCTGCAGAGGAAGCCATGGCATCTGCTGCTCATGACAGTATAGGTGATGCTGAAGGCAACAGCCGTACTACACCTGGACTTGCTGATCATTTCAGCAGAGCTGAAGAGGAAGACATGGCATCTGCTGCTCATGACAGTACAGGTGATGCTCAAGCCAATGTAGCTAGAGATGAAGAAACTGAAGGCAAGTTCTATTTTTTCAGTCAAATAAGGCATCTCTTTTGCTGATTTGCATGAAACAAAACAATTTCATTATTCAATAAAAGTGAATTATATTTTGTAGCTCCTACACAGCGAGCACCAAGGAGACCCAGGGCAGCAACCAAGGGAAAACAACTGGACAGGATGACTAAAGTTATGCAAAGGAGACTGCCCATAGCTGTTGAGGAAGGCAAAAAAAGGCCACATGAACCTGTTCAAGCTGCCAAGTTTGCATCAGAGGCTGGCATCATTATTCGGGAAACCATGCCTATCCTAACTCGTTGGAAAGATTACAAGGACGACCAGAAATACTACAACAGCTTTGTGTCACATCTAAATGTAAGTGCATTACTGATTCTATGGTTCACTTGTATACTGCTTAACCTGAATTGACTAACTATGGAATTGTCATATGCATAGGGGCGCTTGTCCGTTAACACTGAGGACAAGGCAACAAAGGAAGCTTGCACCGATATGCTACGCTCTGCGGTAAAAAACCAGCGTTATCGGCTCAAGCAGAAATACTTCAATGGTGTACCTACAAATGAGATTAGCACAACTTCTCCTGTATCTTACATGACTGATGAACAGTGGAGGGCATTAGTTGCAAAGTGGTCTGATCCAAAGAACATGGTATGGGTATCTTGTCATATATTGTTCTTTCACTATACGTTTGCAAAGGATCTTCGCATATTGAACCTATGATCTAATCTGACATGTTCATTCTCTTGTAGGAAATAAGTGAAAAGAACAAGCAGAACCGCAGTCAAGTCAAGTTTCATTAGGCTACGGGTTCTCGCTGCTATTTGGCACACTTACATGCATATGTAAGTAACTATTACCTTGTACTACTACCTACACTTTTGCACTCAACTTCTATTGCATTTGATCTGAGCAAACTTCGATGTGATTGTTTATCCACGAAACAGAAGCAGAAGAGAAATCGAGAAGAACCCAGCTTAGATCAGACTGAAGAACTAGATGCAGTGGACGCCTTCAAGACCTGTCATACCAGCTCCAAACGTGGCCTGAGTGAACCGGCAAGAGAAGCACTTGTAAGTTCATTTGTTTGCTTTATTTAGTGTAATTTTTATGAGATCATATGAGGGAGGCTGGCTGTGGGTCAATGGAACGAAGGGGAGTGAGATCGATGTGTGAGATCGCCTGTCCCATCCCAGGGGAGTTCAGATCATAGTCTATTTTGTCTGCCATTTGTCTGCCATCAAATTTCTGAAATGAAAGTAAATATCATAGTCTATTTTTTGTAGGACCCGTGCACTAGAAATGTATAGGTTTTAGAGTCTTTGTTAAGCAAATCTGCTATAATTTGTAACTGTTTTCACATTATTTTTCATAGTCTATTTATAGAGTCTTTCAAATGTATAGCTTTTAATTTGCCATCAAATGTATAGCTTTTAAGCAAATCTGCTATAATTTGTAACTGCTATAATCTGCTATAATTTGCCATCAAATGTATAGCTTTTAGAGTCTGTCAGTCTATTTTTCATAGTCTTTGTTAATGCCTTGTAGGACCCGTGCACTAGAAATGAAAGTCACTGTTTTCACATTATTGTCAGCATCTTGCTGTTGCTCATTAGCATTAACATGTAACTGTTTCTGTCCATGATATTTCAGTCTCATATGGAGGCTTTGAGGGCTGAACCTGTTGCTGAAGGTGAGATGCCAGCATCCAGTGTGCACCTTGTGTCGAAGGTGCTGTCCCAGAGCAGCTCACACCAATTCCTGAAAAGCGTCAGCATCAAAACATCGGCAACCTCCAAGGCATCATCATCAAATCATAGTGAGCTTCGGGAACAACTTGCAGCTGAAGCGACGGCTGCTGTTCAAGGTGAACTCGACTAGCTCAGGAAGAAATGTGAAGAAGCTGAGGAACAGCAGGCGAGGACACAAAGGGAGTTGGAGGAGTACAAGAAGATAACAGAGAAGAACAGCAAGGAGATGGAGGAGACTAATGTGCTCATCAAGAAGCTCTTGTCCTTGCATGGTAACTCTTCTTCGACATGAGGGCTGCTAGTCAGAGCTGCTGTTTTTGGCCTGTTCTTTGACATGAGGGTACCCAAAAACTCTAGTTGCTCGTGGGTGTCAACTTTTGATTATATGCTGTTATGTTTGTGCAAACTCAACTGAAATGTGAAGTCAAGTGGTGATGCTGTGAACTGAGTTTAGTGTTGTCCACTTAGTTTGTATGCGCACTAGAATACTAGTTGTATTCATCTATGGAATATGCAATTGTGTGCTCATTCCTCTGTTCTAGTATATTTTGCAATTTCCAATAAAATTATTCTATGCACATCTGTGACCAAACTGGTGGCATATAATAAAACATATGCCACGTCAGCTGGCACTGTACTAGCCACGTCAGCGTTGACGTCAGCGCTAACATCAGCTGCCACGTCACTAGCCACGTCAGCGCTGACGTCATACGCATCAGCACCTTCCAAACGGCTGTTAATGACCAAACCACGGATCTATCTGTGACGATACCGTACCGTCACAGAAACCAAACGGCGTTAACAACGCCGTCAGTTTGCTCGGGCAGACGACGAATTATGACGGAAAAGTGCCTTCCTCTATGACCACAACTGATCGTCATAGAATGAATTCACTTCCATGACAACGCGGCTTTCGTCACAGAATGTATACACATCGATGGAGAAACTGGGTAGTCCGTCACAACACAACAAATGTGACGCGACCCCTATGACCAAATCGAACTCATCACAAATTCGTCACAAACCTTTATCTGTGATGATATATGCACATGCAGTGACGCAATACGAACGTCATCGATGATAAGATCTCTACTAGTGTATGTATTCATCGTGGTGTTGGTTGGATGTGATAAGTAGATTGGAAGTGTGGGTTTGCCTGAGCACGGTGTTGTCAAACGTGTATTCCGAAATGCATAGTAGTAGTGATTGCGTTAAGTTGAACCGAAGTGTCTCGAGTGCACGCCACAATATGGTTGTATGCGAGACATGGCAAAAATAGAGTGTGCTCGACATGAGTGTTTGGTCAATATAGGTAGAAATTATCTTGGCTTAATTAGAGAGGTGATGTCATGCCATAAGTAGTCATCACTTCCTCTACAATTATGAGTCGAGTCTATACGCGTTAGGCGTTCCTTAAATTGTGCTTCACAAATAAGTGTATGATTGTGCTTATGACTTGAATAGATGTCTTCGAGTGAAATAATAGGTTCCTAAGGCAATTAGGTGTAATATGTTTATAGTGACGCTTTATCCCGAAAGGTGTTAAGTCTGCGCATAAATAAGAGATAAGTGTATTTTATGTAGTATGGATTGATTTTGAGTGCATGTGTCACAAGAAATGAATTACTGCGCACATAGGCGATGAATGGGTGTGATGAAGTGGTGACATGCCGAAGTAGTCATCGCTTCCTTTGCGGTTAAGTCAAGGTCGTGTGTGATGATGCTATGTACGTGGTGAATGCATTTGTTAAATGTATGTGATAATTTTAGTGCACTAAATGACTTGAGTAAAATTTGTAAGTCTACTTGTTAGTCCTCATTTGATTAATTTAACTCTAACAAATGGTAAAGTGTTAGAATAATTCAAGTCTCTAAAAACATGGCAATTCTTGAATTATATAGAAGCTGGAATTTATTGATTGCTGTTTTGGGCTGCACGCACTGTTTTAGTTGTGCTGTATGTTTGATGAACTAAACTGTGTTTTCTGTAGATATGTGCTATAGAAAAGTGGTAGATAACTTTATTATCTTGCAGGTGTTAAAATTTGACAGCCATAGGTCTGACAGTTTAGGAGTTATGCTGTTCACAAATTCAGTAACTGAATCTGTCCAAATTCTGTATAGATTTCAGAAACTGCATTGTTTGTTTAATTTAATGTTGCAATCTGTTCATGGTCATTATAAGAAAGTTGTAGATGCTTTTCTGATCTTTCTTGTGTTAAAATTTCATAACCACAGGCATGATAGTTTAAGAGTTATGAATTTTATAAACTGCTTGCTGTGTTCTGTTCACCGTCAGAACAGATTTCGAAAACTGTGTTGTTTGATTTAGATAAACATTGAATCACTTCTTGGTGATTACAAAAGTTATATAGTACTTTTGCTAAGCTTTCTAAAAAGTCTTAGATCACTCTTTTTGGTAGACTGAAGCTTAAGTTATGAATGTTTCAATTATGAAGACTGAATCTGTCCAGTTCTGGACAGCAAAGTCTTATAGTGATGTTTATCCTTAGTTAAATATTGAATCACCTTGGGATGTTTGTAAATAATTTATAGAACATTTAATTAGCTTTCCAGAAAGTCTAGGATCACTTTTTTGGATGTCTAAATCTTTAGTTGTGAATTTTTGAAGCTGCAAGTCTGAATCTGTCCAAATCTGGAGAGAGCTGCTGTGTTTGGACAATTCGACCTTGCTAAGTGTCTAATCATATTGAGATGATAATACCAAAATTGTAGAACACTTTTTAAGCTTTTCAGAAAGTTCTAGTTTGATATTTTTGGACTAATAATTAAAGAGTTATGATTAAAACAAGTGACTGATGTATTGCTGTCCAAAAATTCTGCTAGTTCTTATTTGATTGTTAGATCACCCTTTTGGCTAAAAATGCTTAGTTAGCACTTAACGGACTTAGACTTGTAATGTCTAAACTTAAGTTAACATGTGTTCCATGATTCATGTGCTTGCTTGTTGTGTCCTCTGTTAAACTTGTGTTTGGGATGCTTTTGTATGATCACTAGAAGAACTAATGAAAAGTCGTATCCAAATAAATAAAATGCGCGTACTTGTGATGTCGTAGTTGGGTTGCGTAAATAAATAAAATATTGTCGTCTTTTTAATGGTGTTGATGTTGAAACGCCGATAACGTGCAAATAACTAATGTTAGTGTGTGGTTGTTTACGTTGTCTTACAATTAAATGTCAGTTCGCTACTGTGTAACTATATATCTCGTGATATTTTTCATTGTATTCATACATATGCATCTTGCATCTCATTTAGGACCGAGAGAGGATGACTGATCAACTGGCGTGGTGCCGACCACAAGCTGCAGATGGTGGACAACCTAAGGAAGGATGGACATAACCCGTAGATGCTCGCCAAGCGAGTACCTCCCCCAGCAAACACTATCTAAGTGTTAAATTAAAGGCAAGCCCCGATTTTATGCATAACCTATTTATTATGCTATTTTACTACACTTAATGATTGTAGGATTGAATGTGCACTTAAGTGTAGGAGTTGTTTGAAACCCTAGTTGCATGATCTCAGGAATCCTTTTGTGATGGATACTAGTATGCTAGGTCAAGTAGCTGCTTTATTAATTAGGGATCTCGGTAGAAGTCGAGTGATTTTTCTAGCACTCACGCGAGGTCAGGAATTGGTTGTATCCATTTTTATATCATAATGATGATGGTCTGTGGACAACGATCCATGGGGATGCGTTGTCTACGAGACGGAAATTGGAATAAGGATTAAGGTGTGGTACCGTGTGTCAAGCGTTTGAACGTACTAAACACATGCCGAGAAATATGGTAAATCGGTAAGCCTATGTAACACCCTAGGTGTTACTCAGGGTGTCCACCCTAGGGTTACCCCTGTTTACCCATTATCACATGAAGATTTAAGTGGGCAAAATATACCAAACTTGGAATTCTAGGTCCTAAACAAGTGTAACCCACCTTGGATGTCCTGCCCTAGCTTATCATGCACATCTAAGTGGGGATCTCCCAATACCCTAAAGCAAAACCCCATAGGCAATGAGAACCCTAATTGAAGCCATGATCAAAAGATCATGTAAACCTTATGATCATGGTTTGGGCCAAATATAAAAGTTGTAATATATTTAGTAACCTACAATTAATAGTAAGGAAGTACCCCCAAAAAGTTTTCAGAAAAGTCCTCAAAAGATCACCTAAGGATCAGCTCAAGGGAGAATTCAGATTTTGCCTAAGTATAAAAACTAACCCTTGAGCAAAGACTCCTCATGTTCACCTTGATCCCCTTTTCAAAACCTATCGACCCAATTGACAAAATGGCGCCAAATTAACCCTAGAACACCCTGGAAAGAGATGACACCTACCCTTGGGCGCTAGACACGACTTGACACCCCTTTTGTCTCGGTTTGTGTGAATCATCTAGGCCCCTTTGGTAATGTTTTGGTAATTAATGACAACTTCTTGTGGTCTAATAATTCTTGGAGAAATAAGAATGCAGGTTGAACCACAGTGAACTGAGAAGTCTTGAAGACTTATGAGCATTGGTTGTGGATCAGGTGAAGGCAAAGGTATAACATAGGTTTTGTTTTTGCCGGTCACCAGGTGTGTAGAGAAGAAAGTGACCGGATTGGTAGGCTAGATAGCCGTACTATTAAGAGGGGTTAATGACTTTGTTCTGTGTAAGACTTAGTGCCTCATAGAGCATCTAGTGGTTGCATTTGCATGAGGACTAGCAGCGCTTCCGTTTCGGAGAGTTAAAATCTTTTCAAAAGCGAGTTTGGAAAGTGACTAAATCTTGGGGTCGGCGGACCGTCCGCGCCATGTGACCGGACCGTCCGCGACCCATCCAGAGGGGTCCAGTATTTGTTCTTTTCGGGCTGGTTCTGTTTGTGTGCACTGCGGACCGTCCGGGGCGTAGGGCCGGACTGTCCGCAGTCATGTCCAGAGAAGGCTGTCCTCGGTCCAGTCCCTGTTTTATTAGGCGGACGGTCCGCCTGTGAGAGGTGGACGGTCCGCAAGTGTCCAACTCGTTTTTGGACAGGGACTGTGTGCTTTTACTGTTTTGTACTACGGACGGTCCGGGATTTATAGCCGGACGGTCCGCGTGTGTTAACTCCATTTGATCCGAGGCTCGGGTGTTTGAAATTGCCAGGTCGCGGACGGTCCGGCCTTGAAGGGCGGACTGTCCGGACCCACCTTTTTGAGTCTGCTCCGACATGTTTCAAACGTCTTTATAGCCGTTATGGTGTACGGCGGACCGTCCGGCCCTAGGGCGCGGACGGTCCGCGTGTGCGCAGAACAGCCCCCTTTTGCACATAACGGTTGGATTCTTGTGGAGGACTATAAATAGAAGGGCAGCTCGTGTGTGAGGGCTCTCTTGGCCATTCCTTGCATACATTGAGCTCATTTGTGATCCTCCAACTCACTCACTCACACTCTTTGCTTGAGATTGCATTCTAGTGAGGGATTGAGTGTTCCTAGTGCATTTGCATCATTTGGTGACTCTTGAGGCACTAGGTGGTACACCGAGCAAGCGTCGTTGGCTTGTTACTCTTGGAGGTTGCCGCCTCCTAGACGGCTCGGGTGATTGTCTCCGTCGAGCTCTCCAAGAAGATTGTGGAGAAGCCGCGGTGTGGATTGTGAGGGGTTCGCGCCTACCTCGCCGGAGCGGCAAAGGTGACACTAGTGAAATCGAGGTATTGAGTGATTTCTTGTCCACTTGGCTTAAAGATCAAGACGTGTCTTGATAGAGGAGCAAGTGAGAGCTTGAAGTCCACCTCAACGTGGATTAGGGGTGATCGGCAAATCACCGATACCACGGGTTAAATTTCGGTGTCTATTCTTTCTAGCATTACTTATTGCCTTGCAATTGATTAGTGCTTTGCTCATTGTTTTTCAAGTATTCAATCTCCGTAGTTGTTTTTCATACATTGTTTACTTATTGACACTAGATATTTTATTTCTCTTGTTGCATTGATTAATTTTATTAAGTATTGTTGTTTTTAGTCAAAACCGTCTATTCACCCCCCCTCTAGCCGGTGTCCTAGATCCTACAAGTGGTATCGGAGCCAAGGACTCCATTGTTTGTGGATCTAATCATCCCGGAGTGGGACAAAATGGCTAGTAACAACAATGTGCACATTGGGAAGCCACCGCACTTTGATGGAAGCAATTATGATTATTGGAAAATAAGAATGTCAATGCATCTTAGAGCAATGGGTGGAAAAATTTGGCCAATTGTTAGAGATGGATTTGTTGTATTGAAGGAAGATGAACCATCCATTAGTGATAATGAGAATATCCTCACAAATGATCAAGCCATGAATGTCTTTTATGATGCTCTTGATATAAATGAGTTCAATCGTATCAAAAATCTCACAACCGCTCATGAGATTTGGATAAAATTAATGGAAATTCATGAAGGAACTACAATTGTGAAGAGTGCCAAACTATATGTGTGCAAAGGGAAGTTTGAGCAATTTATTATGAAAGAAGATGAGAGTGTATCCGATATGTTCAATCGGTTGAATGAGATTGTAAATGAACTCAAAGGACTTGGTTTTAATGTACCGGATGTGGATTTCACACACAAGTTCCTTAGATCACTTCCGGAGAAATATGAGACTATTGTGACAATGCTAGTAAGAAGTGATCTATCTACAACTTCTCCAACCGAAGTATTGGGAGAAATTCTCACTCAAGATATATTTAAGAAGTCTCAAGCCGATGCCTTAAGTTTGGCAAAGAAGGTGAAAAATGAATCTATTGCTCTCAAAGCAAAGGCCTCAAAGGCAATTGAAAAAGAAGATAGCAATGATGAAGAAAATGAAAGTGAGAGTGATGGTGACATGGCTTTATTTGTAAGGAAATTCAATAAATTCATGAAGATGAAAAGAGGTCAACCTAGAAGAGGTCAAACATCTAGAAGAAATGCTTTCAATGATAGAAAGTGCTTTGAGTGTGGGGAACCCGGTCACATTGCCATGAATTGCCCAAGCAAGAAGAAGAAGGGCAAAGATGAAAGTGACAAGAAGAAAAAGAAATTCTACAACAAGAAGAAAGATGGCAAAGCCTATCTAGTTGAATGGGACTCGGATGATAGCTCGGATGATGATAATAATGATGACACCTCATCAAAGCTTAATGCCGGAATTGCCATCAAGGAAGCTCCCTCACTCTTTTCATCCCCCCATTGTCTCATGGCAAAGGGAGATGCTAAGGTAAAAATCATCACCGATTTAAATGATATAAAAGATGATGATGATGATATTGATGATGTTGATGATGATGGCTATTCATATGATGATCTTGTTAGAATGCTAGGTGAGGCCGATGACTACATGCACAAAGAAAAAGAAAAATTTAAGACCTTGAAGGAATTGTATAAAAACCTCCAAGTGTCTTTTGAGGAGCTCAAGACCTCTCACAATGATCTCAAAGAAAATTGTGAGAAGCTTGCGGATGCTCAAAAATCATCTATTGTGCATGAAGTTGAGGTGGTCACTAAGGATGTTGGAGTCACTTGTGACTTACTTGATAGTCTTACAAGTGAACCACTATCTACTAACTCTATTTGTGATAAATGCAAAATTTCTCTCATTGATAACATTGCTCTTGATGAATCAAAAATTATTGTTGAGAATGAAGTGTTAGTAGATAGAATAAATGCTCTAACTCATGATCTAGAAAAGGCATATGGTGGTAAGACTAAATTGGATTTCATATTGGGAAGTCAACGATGCTCTCTTAACCGTGAAGGTCTTGGATATGTTCCTAAGAAAGGAAAGAATGCTTTTGTAAAGCAAAAGACATTGTTTGTGAAAGAATGTGACAAAGTGTGTCACAAGTGTCACAAAAAGGGGCATGTTAAGAAAAATTGTCCTAAGTTCAAAAATGTATCCTCCACTTGTTTTGAGCATTGTTATGTTCTTTCTCATAATGCAAAAGGTGTTCATGCCAAATTTGTTGGTACCTCAATTGTTGGAAACAAAAAGAAAGCTATTTGGGTGCCAAAGACCTTGGTCACTAACATCCGAGGACCCAAGCAAGTTTGGGTACCTAAAAGAGATTGATTTCCTTTTGTAGGTGAACTACAAGGCGAGAGGGAATCATTGGGTGTTGGATAGTGGATGTACTCAATACATGACCGGGGATATGAGAATGTTTACCCAAATGAGTGAGGAAGATTGCTCAAATTATGATAGTATCACATTTGGAGATAATCGTAAAGGAAAGGTTAAAGGTTTGGGTAAAATTGCTATCTCAAATGATCATTCTATATCAAATGTGCTATTGGTTGAGTCTTTGAATTTTAATTTACTTTCCGTAGCTCAATTATGTGATTTAGGATTTTGTTGCAATTTCACAGTTGAAAATGTTATTATCTCTAGTGTTGATGGTAGCAATCTTAAATTTAAAGGCTTTAGACATGAAAATCTTTATCTTGTTGATTTCTCATCTAATGAGGCAAAGCTCACAACTTGCCTATTTTCAAAAGCTTCACTAGGTTGGTTATGGCATAGAAGACTTGGTCATGTTAGGATGAAGCAACTCAATCGGTTAACCAAGCATGACTTAGTTCGAGGCTTAAAAGATGTGAAGTTTGAAAAGAACAAATTGTGTAGCTCTTGTCAAGCCGGTAAGCAAGTGGCAAATACTCATCCAAATAAAAGTCAAATGTCCACTCATCGACCTTTGGAATTACTTCACATGGATTTATTTGGGCCCACATCTTTTGTAAGTATTGGTGGTAATTCCTATTGTCTTGTGATTGTGGATGACTATTCAAGATTTACTTGGGTTTATTTTCTTCGAGACAAATCCAATGTGTTTGAAACATTCAAGTCATTTGCTATATTGGCTCAAAATCAATTTGATTTCGACATCAAAAAGGTTAGAAGTGATAATGGGTCGGAATTCAAAAATGCAAGAATTGATCAATATTGTGATGACAAGGGTATCAAACATGAATTCTCTTCCAAATATACCCCGGAACAAAATGGTATTGTTGAAAGAAAGAATAGAACTCTTATTGACATGGCTAGGTCCATGTTAGCGGAATATAGTATATCGGATTCTTATTGGGCCGAGGCAATAAATACCGCTTGTCATTCATCAAATAGACTATATTGTCACAAGCTCTTGAAGAAAACTCCATATGAATTGCTCATTGGTAGAAAGCCAAATATCTCATATTTTAGGGTATTCGGTTGCAAATGTTATATTTTGAGAAAGGGGAGCCGGCTTTCCAAATTTGAGAAGAAATGTGATGAGGGTTTTCTTCTTGGATATTCATCAAATAGTAAGGCTTATAGAGTCTTCAACAAAACTCATGGTATTATTGAGGAAGCCTATGATGTTGAATTTGATGAAACAAATGGGTCTCAAGATGAGAGTGATAATCTCGATGATGTTGGGGGAACTCAATTGATAAATGCAATGAAAACAATGGCCATTGGTGAAATATAACCTAAGGAAGATGATGATGAAGATAGTGTGGTTGTCATCCCTTCATCCTCAACTATAAATGAGGAAGATCACCAAAGCCAACAACTCGATGAAACCATAGATACTCATGATCAAGGTACTTCAAGACCTACGGTTCCTCCAAATGCTTCAACAAGCAATTATCAAACGGTATCAAGAATTCATCATTCCATTGTGAAGGATCACCCGGTTGATCAAATTGTGGGTGATATTAGTAAGGGTGTTCAAACTCGCTCTCGCATAGCTTCGTTTTGTGAACATTTCTCTTTTGTATCTTGTATGGAACCTAACCGTGTAGATGAAGCTCTACTTGATGTTGATTGGGTGAATGCAATGCATGAAGAATTAAATAACTTCGCTCGAAATGAAGTTTGGGAGCTTGTTGAGAGACCAAAGAACCACAATGTTATTGGTACAAAATGGGTGTTTCGCAACAAGCACAATGAAGATGGTGTGGTAGTAAGAAACAAGGCAAGATTGGTTGCACAAGGATATACTCAAATTGAAGGATTGGATTTTGGGGAGACTTTTGCCCCCGTAGCAAGATTAGAAGCAATTCGGATTCTACTTGCTTATGCTTGTGCACATAATATCAAGCTCTACCAAATGGATGTTAAGAGTGCCTTTCTAAATGGTAAGATTAGTGAACTAGTGTATGTGGAACAACCTCCCGGTTTTGAGGACCCCAAAAGACCTAACCATGTGTTCAAGCTTTCTAAAGCTCTCTATGGGCTTAAGCAAGCTCCACGCGCTTGGTATGAAAGGCTTAGGGATTTCTTGCTTTCCAAAGACTTCAAAATTGGGAAGGTTGACACTACTCTATTCACTAAAAGAATTGGTAAAGACTTATTTGTTTGTCAAATTTACGTTGATGATATCATTTTTGGATCTACTAATGAATTATTTTGTGAGGAGTTCGGAAAAATGATGTCAAAAGAATTTGAGATGTCTATGATTGGAGAATTGAGCTTCTTTCTTGGCCTTCAAATCAAACAATTGAAAGATGGTATTTTTATAAGTCAATCCAAATATTTGAAGGACATGCTCAAGAAGTTTGGTTTAGAAAATGCTAAGCCTATCAAGACTCCAATGGCAACAAATGGTCATCTAGACTTAGATGAGGGAGGTACTATAGTAGATCAAAAACTTTATCGTTCAATAATTGGTAGTTTACTTTATATTACCGCATCTAGGCCCGATGTTATGTTTAGTGTATGCATGTGTGCACGATTTCAAGCTTCACCTAGAGAGATTCACTTGAAGGCCGCAAAAAGAATTCTAAGATATTTGAAGTATACCCCCAATATTGGTCTATGGTATCCCAAAGGTGCCCACTTTGAATTAATTGGATACTCGGATTCGGATTATGCGGGGTGCAAAGTTGATAGAAAAAGCACCTCCGGTTGTTGTCAATTTCTTGGTAGATCTCTTGTTTCATGGTCTTCTAAGAAGCAAAATTCGGTTGCTTTATCTACCGCCGAGGCGGAATATATATCGGCCGGAAATTGTTGTGCTCAACTATTATGGATGAAACAAACTTTATTGGATTATGGAGTTACTTTCAAGAATGTGCCTCTCATGTGTGATAATGAGAGTGCGGTAAAATTGGCGACAAATCCGGTCCAACACTCAAGAACCAAGCATATTGATATACGGCATCACTTCTTAAGGGATCATGTTGGCAAGGGAGATATTTGTATTTATTCCATTGGAACGGATGATCAATTGGCCGACATTTTTACAAAGCCTTTGGATGAAACAAGATTTTGTTCCCTAAGAAGTGAAATGAATGTGATCGATCTCTCAAATGTGGCTTGAAGTTGATCACACATGTGTAGTCTTGCATCTCGGGTCTAAACATGCTTTTTATGCTATTTATTTGGTATTATTGGCGCATTTTTCATTTCAAATTGCTCTAGATAGTTTTATTCGAAAGTCTAGCACTTCTCAATTACATAATATGTATATGCATGCATACTAACTCTTGGATTGGTCGAAATGTCCATATATAAGCACCAATTTGGAATCAAAATTCAAAATCAGCAAGTGGACAGAAATTGGAAAAATGAGTATCAGGCCGCGGACCGTCCGCCCATGGACCGCGGACCGTCCGCAGCATCAGGAAATGGACAGTCCGAGCAGCCTCGCAGACCGTCTGAGATCATCAGGGCGCGGACCGTCCGCCGCCCCCGCGCGGACCGTCCGCGACAGGGCAGAAAAAGGGACAGAGCCCGCAGACTTGCCAGTTGTGCCCATTTGGTTGTTCTCTCTTGCTCTCCACTCACTATATTCTCTCTTGTGTCGAGTGTGCGCGGACCGTGAAGTAAAGTTGCGTGCGGACAGTCTGACAGCTTGCAGCAACATTCTCTCAACATGTCTTCATCACGGTATTCTCAAATCTTGTGGATTTAGTCAAATTTCATCAACTTTGAGATTATTTGGGTTTCTTCTCTGATCTGAAATTGAGCAGTGGGTTTCAAAATCTGATTGGTGGGATTGATAGTTCTTCTCAATATCAATGCTATGCAAAATTTTGAACCTGTTTGGTTGGATATTATCTGCAAAAACATCAAATTGAACACTTGTGGCGGCTAGGGTTCTTGGAGTCGCCCCTGGTCGGTCGCGGACCGTCCGTCTGGTGGACGCGGACCGTCCGGGCCTCTGGCGCGGACCGTCCGGCCCCCTAGCGCGGACAGTCCGGACCCTGGCAGAGCATTACAGTTCCATTCCTTTTACAAATGGTGATTGGTTTCAATTATTTATCTATGGATGTTTGTCACATTGTTGCAGTGGTCTTGGTGGTCTACGCAAGAAACTTGCAGGTCGCTTTAAATCCAAGCGCCCTCGAGGAAATGATGATGATTATGTACCAACCACTGATTCAGAAGCCCAATCCTCAGCTGGGGGCACTGAATCCATGGATGCGGAAGATTTTCCTCATGTTCATCCTGATTATCCCATTGATATCCAAGGATGGACTTTCCCAAAGCGGAGATTTTCTATGGCTGAGTACTGCTCTCGACGGACTGTGAATCAGTATGCTCTGCCATCAGATACCAACATCTAGTTTTTCCACACGCAGCTGCAGTTTGATGTTTTCTGGGGCACCCTGGTGGATACTAATTTCCATAAGCATCAGGTGATTGATTGGTCATTCCTGCTCAGTCAATCAGTCATGGAGGGTTTGATCCCTAAGTTTGAGGCATGCGGACTATATCAGTTTATGGGGCAGCGCACAGATTTTAATGAAATGGCTGTTAAGCAATTCTTGGCTACCTCAGAGATTGATATTGCAGAAGAATCCATCACCTGGATGACTGGCTTCAAGCGCTACTCTGCTTCTTTTGCTGACTTTGCAGCTGCCAACAGTCTGAACTATGGCACCATTTCTGCTGGAGTGGATCTTTATACTGAAGACAATTTTGAGGATTTTGTGCAGTTTTATGAGCCAGCCAGACTTGGTATACCCAGGAGATTTGGTGAGACAGCAGGACTCAGACATCATCCTGCTGTCATCAACAAGATTGCCAGAGTCACCATCCTTCCCAAGAGTGGTGATAAGAGTAAAATCAGGGATAAGTTCTGGAACATCATCCAGCATATAATGAATGGTGAAGTCATGAACATTGTTCTTTTCATGATGAGGCAGCTTAATGATTTAAAGATGGACAAGAATCAAAACTTGGCATATGCTCCCTACATTATGGCACTGATCAAATCCAAGACAAGATTTGAGGGCCCATGTGAGATTGTTCACACTCCATTCAGGCCTTTTAAGAATGAGATAGGGTTTCTCACCAGGCCGCTCACTCCATTCCCAGATGATGAGGAAGACCCTGGCTATGAGGGTGGAGCAGCTCCTAATGTTGAGGAACAGCAGATGCCTCCTCCTCCACCTCCTCCTCAGCCTCAGCACTATTGGGAGCCTGCTCCAGGATACTTTGATCCTTATTTTCAGAATATGCAGCAGGGACTTGAGCATCACATTGATACACGCTTTGATGGCCTGGTGACACAGATGGATCATCGTTTTGATGCCATGCAGTCTCAGTTTGACAGCAACTGGGATGCACTCAACTCTGAGTTTTCTGATTTTCGTGATCAGATTCACACTAATGTCACTGATCCCATCATGACCAGGCTGAACAATATGCAACAGAGTTTTCAGGACAACATGGGTGCCCTGTCCAGTCAGTTTGATAATCTCTCTACAAATGACAACATGCAGGAGATCAGTCAGAGGCAGCAGCAGCTTCAGCAGGATTTTGGCCAGTTCTCCTCCCTGTTTGATACCTTCAGCACTCATTACTACAATATGCATCCTCCGCCGAGCGATCAGTGAGGCCTCTCCTTTGTGGCAATTGATGCCAAAGGGGGAGAGACAAGTGAGAAGTGATGAGGTTGTCTGCCTGGCGTCTTCTTCAGGGGGAGTTGGTGATTCTATGTGGACATTAAGACTTTGCATATGCATGTTACTTTTTGTGCCGTAGTTTGAACTATTAACTCTATGTCGTATGTCTGTGGACTATTTTCTGTAATATTCTGTGGGATGAACTATGTTTTAGTTCAAACTTTTCTATGTGTGGTTATTCGAGGAGTAATTATAATTGCTGCGCTCACTCTATGAATCATCTCTTGTATGCCTCGATAACCATGTTTGTAGGAAAGTCTCCATCAAGCTCAAATATATTATGTGTGTTATATCTTCAACGTCAGATAATCCTGCACACACTTAGGGGGAGCCTTTCTTACATTCTGAGTTTTTTTATTGGGATTTATCTATCTCTCAGACAGAACTTCAAATCAAGATAAGTCCTATAAAACTCATCTCCAAGATCTATCTTATACCTTAGGTATGAGAGAGATTTGGAGAAACTAAACTTCTCTTTTATATACAATGTGGTGTTGTCATCAATTACCAAAAAGGGGGAGATTGTGAATCATCTAGGCCCCTTTGGTAATGTTTTGGTAATTAATGACAACTTCTTGTGGTCTAATAATTCTTGGAGAAATAAGAATGCAGGTTGAACCACAGTGAACTGAGAAGTCTTGAAGACTTATGAGCATTGGTTGTGGATCAGGTGAAGGCAAAGGTATAACATAGGTTTTGTTTTTGCCGGTCACCAGGTGTGTAGAGAAGAAAGTGACCGGATTGGTAGGCTAGATAGCCGTACTATTAAGAGGGGTTAATGACTTTGTTCTGTGTAAGACTTAGTGCCTCATAGAGCATCTAGTGGTTGCATTTGCATGAGGACTAGCAGCGCTTCCGTTTCGGAGAGTTAAAATCTTTTCAAAAGCGAGTTTGGAAAGTGACTAAATCTTGGGGTCGGCGGACCGTCCGCGCCATGTGACCGGACCGTCCGCGACCCATCCAGAGGGGTCCAGTATTTGTTCTTTTCGGGCTGGTTCTGTTTGTGTGCACTGCGGACCGTCCGGGGCGTAGGGCCGGACTGTCCGCAGTCATGTCCAGAGAAGGCTGTCCTCGGTCCAGTCCCTGTTTTATTAGGCGGACGGTCCGCCTGTGAGAGGCGGACGGTCCGCCTGTGAGAGGCAGACGGTCCGCAAGTGTCCAACTCGTTTTTGGACAGGGACTGTGTGCTTTTACTGTTTTGTACTACGGACGGTCCGGGATTTATAGCCGGACGGTCCGCGTGTGTTAACTCCGTTTGATCCGAGGCTCGGGTGTTTGAAATTGCCAGGTCGCGGACGGTCCGGCCTTGAAGGGCGGACTGTCCGGACCCACCTTTTTGAGTCTGCTCCGACATGTTTCAAACGTCTTTATAGCCGTTATGGTGTACGGCGGACCGTCCGGCCCTAGGGCGCGGACGGTCCGCGTGTGCGCAGAACAGCCCCCTTTTGCACATAACGGTTGGATTCTTGTGGAGGACTATAAATAGAAGGGCAGCTCGTGTGTGAGGGCTCTCTTGGCCATTCCTTGCATACATTGAGCTCATTTGTGATCCTCCAACTCACTCTCTCACACTCTTTGCTTGAGATTGCATTCTAGTGAGGGATTGAGTGTTCCTAGTGCATTTGCATCATTTGGTGACTCTTGAGGCACTAGGTGGTACACCGAGCAAGCGTCGTTGGCTTGTTACTCTTGGAGGTTGCCGCCTCCTAGACGGCTCGGGTGATTGTCTCCGTCGAGCTCTCCAAGAAGATTGTGGAGAAGCCGCGGTGTGGATTGTGAGGGGTTCGCGCCTACCTCGCCGGAGCGGCAAAGGTGACACTAGTGAAATCGAGGTATTGAGTGATTTCTTGTCCACTTGGCTTAAAGATCAAGACGTGTCTTGATAGAGGAGCAAGTGAGAGCTTGAAGTCCACCTCAACGTGGATTAGGGGTGATCGGCAAATCACCGATACCACGGGTTAAATTTCGGTGTCTATTCTTTCTAGCATTACTTATTGCCTTGCAATTGATTAGTGCTTTGCTCATTGTTTTTCAAGTATTCAATCTCCGTAGTTGTTTTTCATACATTGTTTACTTATTGACACTAGATATTTTATTTCTCTTATTGCATTGATTAATTTTATTAAGTATTGTTGTTTTTAGTCAAAACCGTCTATTCACCCCCCCTCTAGCCGGTGTCCTAGATCCTACAGTTTGGACCCAGCTGACATAGCAAACTTCTCCCCTCTCTATCTCCCTGCCCTGACCATATCTCGACTTGGAACTCACAGCAAAAAGATAGGATTTGGAGCAGAGAAGTGACCGTACACAGTGACTTTGCCAAGATACACACGCTATGGCGCTCAAATCGGCCGTTGAACCATGGCAGAAGCAAGCTTCCACGTGTTCGACGCGAGCTGGCATCCGGGAGCGCGCTCAGAGCACGCCCGTGCGCGAACCCCCGTGCGCCCGCGGCCGCCCGTGACCACGCCCGCGCCACGGCTATAAAACCTGCCCCAGCGCTCAGCTGCCTTCCCCATTGCCTCCTCCGTACCTCGCCTGACTTGCCCGAGCCAGCCATTAGCTCTGACGACCTCCCCGCGACCCGCCAGTGCCGCCCGAGAGCAACCACCATGGCCAACCCCTCTTCCGTCCTCCTCCGTTCGATCCAAGCCCCCAGATAGCTTCCTGGTGAGGCCGTGAGACTTGCTCAAGCTTGACCCGAGGACCCGCGTCACCGGAATAGCCCAATCGTGCTCACCGGAGTTCAAGAACCCGCCGGCGCACGTGGACCGGGTAAGCCCCTACACCGTTTTCCAATTCGTTGCGCGCATGGCCTCTGTGTCACCCCGTGAAGCTCCTCGTGCACCCTAATTGAACTATACCGCCGTGGTTTGGCCGGAGCAGGCGCCGCCGACGATCCCCGCCGCCTGTGCTCGTGGCCAGGTAACTCCGACCACCTCTGACGCCGACCCGCACATCGACGTGACCGTCGCGACCTCCCGGACGTCACTGACCACCCCGCCGGAACTCTACCGCCGCCGGTAAGCCCCACCGCCGTAATCTACGCCGCGGGTACTGTTTAAGCCGGTCAGGGAGCGCGGGTTAGATTTCAGATAAGTCCAGGGGGCTTTGCGCAATGTCAGTGACCCAAGCCAATAGTGGACCAAGGGCTGTTCTGTGAGAAAAGAAAAGGAAAAACCCCAGGGGCTTCAGCGTAAACCGGTTTTCTTTTCCTTTTTCAAATTTATTTTTCTTTTAATATGACAGATAACTTAATAAATGCATAACTTGAAGAATAATCATCCAAAAATTATCAAACCAATTTTGCTAGACTCCGGGAAATATGAACTATCAGACAAAAATAATAAAACCCATAGTTCCTGTATCCTTTTCTGAAGTTTTGAATTAAATAAGAAAACCACTCAAAACTCAATATTAGAAGGAAAAATAGGAATATTGTTTGACCAGAGTTAGAAAAATTTGGAGAAGTTTATATCTACCTATTGACCTGTTTAAAAATATTGAACCTCTCTGTCTACTCCATTTAAATTAGTTTTACCCCTTATTCTATAATATGCTTAAGGATAAGGAAAATAGAAAATGTAATTTAATTAATGAACCAGAGAGTACCTCTATTTTTGTTAGGTTACTTATTCAATATAGTTCACTGGAAAAATACATCATACCCTGGTTTAGTATAAAATAAATAGGATACCTTTTATTCTAAGAAAACAAGGAAAACTTAGAAAAACCCTACAAAAATAACCCTAAGGTGAAAACTCCTCAAACCTTAGGATAACTAATGTTTTGATAATAAGAACTTAGGAAAAATCTGAAATCTGTTGTTTGATATTTTTTCAAATGACAAGTTAGTTCTAAACACCCTTTTTGCACCAAACTTTAGAAATCCACCATTAAATAACCATCATGTGGCTCTCTGTCATTTTTGGTACAAGAGCTTATTATCACTGTTAGAGGCCAACAAAAATAACCCTTAGGTCAGGACCCACTTTAATAAAGGACTTGTAGTGCAAAGTGGCTTAATTGCACCACTTTTTGTTATTTTTGTATACAGCCTAGCCTTTTTATTTTGAATCCCATATTGTTAAGACAGGCCATATTGACCAAGGGCAAGCCACTGTAATTTTTGTAGAATTATTGAAAATAGTTAATTCACCTTGGTAGTTCAAACCCCACTAGAATTCATAAATAAACACTGAAGAGAGGAAAATGAACAATGGAAATTAGTATCCTCCTAAGACCCTTGTAAATTGTTCCCTGAAATAGAAATATACAAATGCAATACCAATTCTCCTTGTTTACCCCAAATAAAAACTTAAATATAAAAGTGATAAATATAAACCACTAGAAGACCCACATAGCCAGGGTACCCTAAGTTAATTCTTGACTTAGTTTCTGTAGCTTCATGTTCTTAAATCTTGCATAATCATGACATACATGTTCATTGCATTTCGATAGACTGTAATCTTGCTGACGGAGAGTACATCCTCGTGCCGGAGCAAGGAGCTGCCCAGGAGGTTGCCCCAGATCCAGCACCAGAGCCTGCACCAGAGGACCTGCCTGCCACTGCTTTGGAAGGCAAGCCCCGGTTTTATGCATAACCTGTTATTTATGCTATTTTACTTCACTTATTGATTGTAGGATTGATTGTGCACTTAGGTATAGGAATTGTTTGAAACCCTAGTTGCATGATCTCAGGAATCCTTTTGAGATGAATACTAGTGTGACAGGTCGAGTAGTTGCTTTATTTAATTAGGATCTCGGTAGAAGACGAGTGATTTTTCTAGCACTCGCGCGAGATCAGGAAATTGATTGTACCCACTTTCACACTGTCATGATACTAGTTGGTGGACAACAATCCATGGGGATTGGTTGCCCACGAGATGGAAAATGGAATAAGGATTAACGTGCAGATACCTGTGTCAAGCGTTTGAACGTACTAAACACATACCGAGAAATATGGTAAATCGGTAAGCCTAGTACCTGATTGAACCTGGCAGTAGACTTTACCCCTCACGCGACCTGAGACGTAGTCTCCCATTCCGGTTATGGTGGGTACAAGTGCGGTCACTGCACGACGGCCAGTCGGGGTCAGTGAGGCATTGTACGCCAAGGCGGTGAGCCCTGATCTGCTGACGGGGAATCGATGGGGACGGTTGATGTGTGTGGGGACAGAGTGCCCCTTCATGACGTGTGTTTAGGTTTACCTTGCAAGGATAAAAACTCGATTCGAATCGTCTGCTTCTCGCAGCTAATGAGACTGCTTGATCCATTGTACTGCATTGAGTAACAAGTGGAACTGTGATGAGATGATACAAGATGTTGATTGCTAATAATGCTTGCTACTATGTATGAGTAGATAGTACACTTTTAGCCTTAAGAGAGTCACACTTAATTTTGACAAGTTAAAATCTTGATTTAGAAACTCAGCTAGTGCTTTTGGCAACCAAACCCCACAGCCAAACAGCTGCATGTCTAGAGGTAGAGGAGTAGATTCCTCACACCGGGTAAGTCTAGCTGAGTATTAGTATACTCAGCCTTGCTTGTGGCATAATTTTTACAGGTTCTCTGGAGGACATGGTTGCTGGAGTGACTTGGCCGTCCACCTTACCACCGGGTTGGACCGTCGAGTGGGACCCCGCCTCGGCTGAGGAGGAGCATGAGGAGTGATGGGACAGGCTTCCCCATCTCTCCGTTTAATTATCGTTAGTTTTATTCCGCTGCACTTCGAACAATGATGACTACTTTTGGCAAAACTCCGATGATGATGATGTAATAATTTAACACTCTTCCATGCATGGTTTTATGCTTTATTGTATTTGCTCTGTGACACACCATCGAGTGAGACTGTGGTACTTGATCCTGTCAGTGGCCGTGTCGGACTAGATCCGAGGGATTGACGGGTTATTCCCATTTAAGTGTGGTCTAGCCTCCAAGGCAGGGCTTAGGCACTTAAGTTGGAATAATTCGGGCAGTTCCGCCACAGCTGGTATCGGAGCTTGTACCACCACAGAGGAATCAATAAAACATAAATGCCATCTCTTTTCTAAAGTAAAAATTTGATAGAAACAATGTTGGATAGATCGTAGGACGAGCAGGATAGACCTAGGACGTGAAGCCTTAGGATGATAGAAGGGTAGCTAGGTGGCTAAGTGACTAGGCCCTACAGGCCACTTTTTACAGGATGGGAGTTCTTCCCTATTCCTTTTATCTTGTGGAGAGGTCGTTCAGGACGAGCATGCATGCATTCTTAATTAAGCAAATGGATAATTGAGTAAAAGGACTTAAAAACAAGATAACAGCCAACTAGGTCCCCAGTGCCTTTTTCTTTTAACTAGAGACAGGCTGGGTTTTATTTTCCTTGTTCTTTTGTAATTCTTTTTCTTTTACTTACGCTTAACCGTACACAGATGACTTCCCACGGATCCTCCGATGACGGAAATGCACTGACCCACATTGACGGACTTGCACGAGAGGGTTTTCCCCGCATCTTGTGGGAGGTACTTCAGGGGGCAGGATACTTGACACCCCCTCAGTACGCGGTGCAGCAGTTCGAGAAGCACCGGGTGCCTCGCTGTAGGGTGAGGATGACTTTGGAACCTCATCCCCTGCAGCCAGGCTGGCGCTCCTTGGACTCCGAGTCTTTCGGATACCGAGCGGAGGAGACGATCGAGGCAATCGCTCTGCATGGATTGACTACTTTCTGCGGATTCCATCCCTTGGAGCTGGCTACCCACCCCATTGGGTTGTTCCCCGCGGAAAAGGAGGACGACCCGATGTGGAAGGATCGGGTGGAGCATGCCAAGGACATCTGGGCCCTCTACCTAGGCCACACGGCTCACTTGTCGGTGCGATGCATGAACGCCCTGTATCGTCTGCAAGTGATGCGTGGGGAGGCCATGTCTCATTTGATGGCACTGCTAGAGGCAACCAAGATCACCCTGGACAACAGGGAGGAGCTCGTGGTGGACTTGTCCCAGGAGCTGGTGGAAAAAGATTTGCAAGTGGAGCAGCTGTCTGATGAGATTCATGAGTTGGAGGAGCTAGTGGGCACCAGGGAGAACACCATCGAGGTTCTCGAAGATCAGCTCCTCAACACTCAGCAGCAGCTAGCAGAGGCAAATGAGCACCTAGACATGCATCACCAAGAGATCCATGATGAGGAGGCTGACGAGGACGTTGACATCGAGGGAGGGGAGGAGCCTGCTTCCAGTGTAGACACCGCTGGCTCAGAGAGACCCCCCTTCCCCCGAGTCTAGCGTTGCCTCGTTCGCTCACTAGATGTCAGGGATGGTGTTAGGGGTTGGTGATAGTTAGACTCCTCGCCGCTAGCTTAGCTTTTGCACCCATGGGGTACTAGGCTAGGTAGAGTTGAGTCTCTTTTTGGAACAATTGATGTAATTGGGGTAAACTCTCTTGGGAGCATGTTTGATGGATGCGGTTATCAGTTTAAAAATTTGGAAGGAAAAATTTTATGCCCTTTTTAAATTCTTTTTGTTGAAGTTGGAGTCTATCATTTTGCTTTTGACCCCCTTTTCGCCGCTATTAATCTTGAACTTGAAGGTATGGTGTTAAGTATATACCTGGTTTTTCAGATGGCTGGGAGAGCGCGTCGTGGCCAGAATGAGCACGTTCCTCCACCGCCACCGCCTCCCACTCTATAGGAGCTCATGGCCCAGCAGAATGAGATCCTGAGACAGCTAGCTCAGCGTCAGCCACCACCTCAGCATTATGGTGGAGACCATCAGCGTCACCCCGTTGCTGCCACCTACCAGGAGTTCCTCAGTACTCAGCCACCATTGTTTACCAGAGCGGAGGACCCGCTTGATGCAGATGTGTGGTTGAGGGTGGTGGAATCCAAATTTCCACTACTCCATGGAGTTTGCTCAGAGGTCGCCAAGGTCAGGTTCGCCACCCAGCAGCTTCGCGGACCCGCGAGGACTTAGTGGGACCATTTTCTTGCCATGCAGCCAGAAGGTAGAGAGGTGGAATGGAGGGAGTTCAAGGCAGCTTTCAGAGGACACCATATCCCTGCTGGCATCATGGACCGGAAACTCAATGAGTTTCTGGCACTCACTCAGGGCAATAGGACAGTGTTGCAGTATGCCCAGGCCTTTAATGACTTGTGTCAGTATGCTGGATATCATGCCGATACGGATGAGAAGAAGCGAGACAGGTTCAGAAGGGGGCTCAGCACCAAGCTCCGTGATCGTCTCAACACCGTCAGGGCCAACAGTTACAATGAGTTGGTCAACATGGCTATCTCCCAGGAGGACTGCATTTTAGCTCGACAGGCAGAGAAGAAGAGGAAGACCCCTGTGGCAGGACCCTCAACTCAGCCACAACGCTTCAGGATTGTGTCTGACACGCAGAACAAGGGACCTCAGCAGCAGCAAGGGAGATGGGTGATCAAACCACCGCAGCAGCAGCAGGCACCCAACCGCACCCAATTTCCCGCTCAGAGGAACAACCAGCAGCAGCAGCAGTACCGTCAGGCCAATGACAACAGGTGCTTCACTTGTGGCAACACTGGGCATTATGCCAAGAATTGCCCTAGAAACCAGCAGAGGCAGGGGCAGAATGTCAATCAGAACCAAGGCAAGAGACAGAAGGTGCAAGTGAGGCAGGGCAAGCTGAACTTCACTAACATGGCTGACATTCCAGAGGGAGCACCCGTCATGACTGGTATCTTTACAGTTTTAAATTATTCCACTATTGTTCTTTTTGATTCCAGTGCTTCACATAGTTTTATCAGTGCCAAGTTTAGTGCCAAATGCCAGTTGCCTTTTCACCACACCAATGGGGGTATCACAATTTCAACACCAGGAGGCAGGGTTGCCACCTATAAAGTCAACCGACATGTGCCCATAAGGTTTGGTAGTATTGTAATTAAGACCACCCTTCTCATTTTAGGGTTGGATAGCGTGGATATTATACTGGGAACCGACTGGTTAACCAGGCACCAAGCAGTTATTGATGTTGCAGCTAGGGCCATTGAAGTGCACTCACCAACTTGTGGGGCAACCACACTATATCTGCCTGACCAGGGATGCACTCGCTCTTGTGCTTTTGTTATGATAGAATCCCCAGTAGCACAGATCCCAGTGGTCTGTGGCTACCCGGATGTGTTTCTGGATGAATTGCCAGGGATGCCACCTGACAGAGACCTTGAGTTTGCAATTGAGTTGCAACCCGGGACTGCTCCTATCTCCAAGAGACCCTATAGGATGCCTCCCGCGGAATTGGCAGAATTGAAGAAACAATTGCAAGAATTGTTGGACAAGGGGTTCATTCGCCCAAGTACTTCACCATGGGGATGTCCGGCATTATTTGTGAAGAAAAAGGATGAAAGCTTGAGGATGTGTGTTGACTACCGCCCTCTCAATGCGGTGACTATCAAGAACAAATACCCGCTGCCCCGCATTGATGTTCTGTTCGATCAGTTGGTAGGAGCCAAGGTATTCTCCAAGATAGACCTTCGCTCAGGCTACCATCAGATCAAGATCCGTGCCAGCGATATTCCCAAGACGACCTTCTCTACCAGATATGGGCTGTATGAGTTTTTGGTGATGTCTTTTGGGCTAACCAATGCCCCGACTTATTTCATGTACTTAATGAACTCAGTATTCATGCCAGAGTTGGATAAGTTTGTGGTCGTGTTCATTGATGATATTCTGGTCTATTCCAAGAATGAAGACGAGCATACTGAGCATCTGCACATCGTACTTCAGCGACTGCGCGATCACCGTCTTTATGCAAAGTTGTCAAAATGTGAATTTTGGCTGAAGGAGATTAAATTCTTGGGTCACACAATTTCTCAGGATGGGATATCGGTTGACCCTGAAAAGGTACAGGAGGTGATGGATTGGAAACCCCCGACTACAGCGAGGCAGATTCGGAGTTTTCTGGGATTGGCAGGGTATTATCGACGATTTATTCCGGATTTCTCCAGAATTGCCAAACCAATGACTGAATTGTTGAAGAAGGGAGTCAAGTTTGATTGGAGCCAGAAGTGCGAGGATGCCTTTCACACCTTGAGGCAGCATTTGACAACAGCTCCAGTGCTGGCCCAACCTGACAATACCAAGCCCTTTGAAGTTTATTGTGATGCTTCTGGTACAAGATTGGGTTGTGTCTTGATGCAAGATAACCGAGTGATTGCTTATGCTTCCCGAGCACTCAGACCCCATGAGCAGAACTACCCTACACATGACCTAGAATTGGCAGCTGTGGTTCATGCTCTTAAGATATGGAGACACTACTTGATGGGAGCTCACTGTAACATTTACACTGACCATAAGAGCCTCAAGTACATTTTCACTCAAGCAGATTTGAACATGAGGCAGAGAAGATGGTTGGAGTTAATCAAGGACTATGATTTGGAGGTGCATTACCATCCTGGCAAAGCCAATGTTGTGGCAGATGCTTTGAGCAGAAAGGCCCAGTGCAATTGTATGAACATGGATGCAAGAATCACCACCCTGTGTGATGAGCTATGTAAGCTGAACCTGGAAGTTATTCCTTCCGGTAAGTTGAGTTATATCTCGGTGGAGCCCACATTGCAAGGGCAAATAGTTCAGGCATAGATTGAGGATAAGGGTGTTCAGGTTATCAAAGATATGCTCAAGCAAAAGGCAGAAAAATACAAGTGTTTCCGACAGGACAGCAAGGGAATTCTCTGGTTTGGAGATCGATTGGTTGTTCCCAAGGACCCTGAACTTAGAAAGAAGATACTGGATGAAGCTCACCTTTCCAAATTCTCCATGCACCCTGGTAGCAACAAGATGTACCATGATCTTAGATCTTTATACTGGTGGACCAGAATGAAGAGGGAAATTGCCAAGTACATCTCCGAGTGTGACACTTGCCAGAGGATAAAAGCTAGTCACTTGAAGGCAGCAGGCCCTTTGCAACCCCTTCCCATACCATCTTGGAAATGGGAGGACATTTGCATGGACTTCATAGTAGGATTACTCAATACCTCCAGGCACCAGGATTCTATTTGGGTCATTGTGGACAGATTGACCAAGACTGCTCATTTCTTGCCAGTGCACACCACCCATAAGACAGAGAAGTACGCAGAAATTTATGTTGATCAGATAGTAAGATTGCATGGTATTCCAAAGACCATTATATCTGACAGAGGAGCACTGTTTGTGGCACGCTTTTGGGAGAAACTGCAAGAAGCCCTCGGGACCCACGTAATTCGGAGCTCAGCATATCACCCGCAAACAGATGGCCAGACAGAAAGGGTAAATCAGATTTTGGAAGACATGTTGCGGGCATGCGCACTACATTATGGAAAGGATTGGGACAAGTGTCTGTCTTTGGCAGAGTTTTCTTACAATAACAGCTATCAGTCCAGTCTGAAGATGGCACCCTTTGAGGCATTATATGGGAGAAGGTGTAGGACCCCGCTAAATTGGTCTCAAGCAGGAGAAAGGGAAGTTTTTGGGCCAGATTTGGTGCTTGAAGCAGAGGCAAAGGTTAAAATTATCAAGAAGAACCTAGAAGCTGCTCAGGCCAGGCAAAAGAGTTATCATGACAAGAGGCGGAAGCCTCTACAGTTTGAGGTGGGAGATCATGTCTATCTTAAGATATCACCAACCAAGGGTGTCCAGAGATTCGGGATCAAGGGCAAGTTAGCCCCTCGTTACATTGGACCCTATAAGATCAAGGCAAGTTGTGGACCCGTAGCTTACCAATTGGAATTGCCACCCCGTATGTCAGCAGTTCACAGTGTGTTCCATGTATCTCAGCTGCGGAAATGTGTTCGTCTACCCACTAAAGTGCTACCGGAACCGGACATTGAGATAGAACCAGACTTGTCCTACCAAGAGTACCCCGTCAAGGTATTGGATAAAAAGGAGAGATCAACTCGGGCAAGATCAATCAGAATGTATAAGGTTCAGTGGAGTCACCATTCAGCAGAAGAAGCTACATGGGAGACGGAGGATTTTCTACACTCTCGCTTCCCCGACTTTCTGCCCAAAGGAGTCGGTATGTAACCCCAAAACCCCACCCCCACCTGCCCTTTGAAGTCAATTATAAGAAAAACTTAGATAACAAGGATAGTCTAAGTTGTGGATTTAACTTAAGAAGGGCTTCCTTCTGAAGTTGCAAAGAGGATGACATTCGAAGAATAGTTAAAAAAAAGTGAAACTTGAGTATAAGGGGAGAGTAGCACCAACACACCTTCAAGCATCCCTCCAAGGGACTCTACCTGAAATCTCGGGACGAGATTCCTTTAAGGGGGGAGGGCTGTAACACCCTAGGTGTTACTCAGGGTGTCCACCCCAGGGTTACCCCTGTTTACCCATTATCACATGAAGATTTAAGTGGGCAAAATATACCAAACTTGGAATTCTAGGTCCTAAACAAGTGTAACCCACCTTGGATGTCCTCCCTAGCTTATCATGCACATCTAAGTGGGGATCTCCCAAAACCCTAAAGCAAAACCCCATAGGCAATGAGAACCCTAATTGAAGCCATGATCAAAAGATCATGTAAACCTTATGATCATGGTTTGGGCCAAATATAAAAGTTGTAATATATTTAGTAACCTACAATTAATAGTCAGGAAGTACCCCCAAAAAGTTTTCAGAAAAGTCCTCAAAAGATCACCTAAGGATCAGCTCAAGGGAGAATTCAGATTTTGCCTAAGTATAAAAACTAACCCTTGAGCAAAGACTCCTCATGTTCACCTTGATCCCCTTTTCAAAACATGTCTACCCAATTGACAAAATGGCGCCAAATTAACCCTAGAACACCCTGGAAAGAGATGACACCTACCCTAGGGCGCTAGACACGACTTGACACCCCTTTTGTCTCGGTTTGGACCCAGCTGACACAGCAAACTTCTCCCCTCTCTATCTCCCTGCCCTGACCATATCTCGACTTGGAACTCACAGCAAAAAGATAGGATTTGGAGCAGAGAAGTGACCGTACACAGTGACTTTGCCAAGATACGCACGCTATGGCGCTCAAATCGGCCGTTGAACCATGGCAGAAGCAAGCTTCCACGTGTTCGACGCGAGCTGGCATCCGGGAGCGCGCTCAGAGCACGCCCGTGCGCGAACCCCCGCGCGCCCGCGGCCGCCCGTGACCACGCCCGCGCCACGGCTATAAAACCCGCCCCAGCGCTCAGCTGCCTTCCCCATTGCCTCCTCCGTACCTCGCCTGACTTGCCCGAGCCAGCCATTAGCTCCGACGACCTCCCCGCGACCCGCCAGTGCCGCCCGAGAGCAACCACCGTGGCCAACCCCTCTTCCGTCCTCCTCCGTTCGATCCAAGCCCCAGATAGCTTCCTGGTGAGGCCGTGAGACTTGCTCAAGCTTGACCCGAGGACCCGCGTCACCGGAATAGCCCAATCGTGCTCACCGGAGTTCAAGAACCCGTCGGCGCACGTGGACCGGGTAAGCCCCTACACCGTTTTCCAATTCGTTGCGCGCATGGCCTCTGTGTCACCCCGTGAAGCTCCTCGTGCACCCTAATTGAACTATACCGCCGTGGTTTTGCCGGAGCAGGCGCCGCCGACGATCCCCGCCGCCTGTGCTCGTGGCCAGGTAACTCCGACCACCTCTGACGCCGACCCGCACATCGACGTGACCGTCGCGACCTCCCGGACGTCACTGACCACCCCGCCGGAACTCTACCGCCGCCGGTAAGCCCCACCGCCGTAATCTACGCCGCGGGTACTGTTTAAGCTGGTTAGGGAGCGCGGGTTAGATTTCAGATAAGTCCAGGGGGCTTTGCGCAATGTCAGTGACCCAAGCCAATAGTGGACCAAGGGCTGTTCTGTGAGAAAAGAAAAGGAAAAACCCCAGGGGCTTCAGCGTAAACCGGTTTTCTTTTCCTTTTTCAAATTTATTTTTCTTTTAATATGACAGATAACTTAATAAATGCATAACTTGAAGAATAATCATCCAAAAATTATCAAACCAATTTTGCTAGACTCTGGGAAATATGAACTATCAGACAAAAATAATAAAACCCATAGTTCCTGTATCCTTTTCTGAAGTTTTGAATTAAATAAGAAAACCACTCAAAACTCAATATTAGAAGGAAAAATAGGAATATTGTTTGACCAGAGTTAGAAAAATTTGGAGAAGTTTATATCTACCTACTGACCTGTTTAAAAATATTGAACCTCTCTGTCTACTCCATTTAAATTAGTTTTACCCCTTATTCTATAATATGCTTAAGGATAAGGAAAATAGAAAATGTAATTTAATTAATGAACCAAAGAGTACCTCTATTTTTGTTAGGTTACTTATTCAATATAGTTCACTGGAAAAATACATCATACCCTGGTTTAGTATAAAATAAATAGGATACCTTTTATTCTAAGAAAACAAGGAAAACTTAGAAAAACCCTACAAAAATTACCCTAAGGTGAAAACTCCTCAAACCTTAGGATAACTAATGTTTTGATAATAAGAACTTAGGAAAAATCTGAAATCTGTTGTTTGATATTTTTCAAATGACAAGTTAGTTCTAAACACCCTTTTTGCACCAAACTTTAGAAATCCACCATTAAATAACCATCATGTGGCTCTCTGTCATTTTTGGTACAAGAGCTTATTATCACTGTTAGAGGCCAACAAAAATAACCCTTAGGTCAGGACCCACTTTAATAAAGGACTTGTAGTGCAAAGTGGCTTAATTGCACCACTTTTTTGTTATTTTTGTATACAGCCTAGCCTTTTTATTTTGAATCCCATATTCTTAAGACAGGCCATATTGACCAAGGGCAAGCCACTGTAATTTTTGTAGAATTATTGAAAATATTTAATTCACCTTGGTAGTTCAAACCCCACTAGAATTCATAAATAAACTCTAAAGAGAGGAAAATGAACAAAGGAAATTAGTATCCTCCTAAGACCCTTGTAAATTGTTCCCTGAAATAGAAATATACAAATGCAATACCAATTCTCCTTGTTTACCCCAAATAAAAACTTAAATATAAAAGTGATAAATATAAACCACTAGAAGACCCACATAGCCAGGGAACCCTAAGTTAATTCTTGACTTAGTTTCTGTAGCTTCATGTTCTTAAATCTTGCATAATCATGACATACATGTTCATTGCATTTCGATAGACTGTAATCTTGCTGACGGAGAGTACATCCTCGTGCCGGAGCAAGGAGCTGCCCAGGAGGTTGCCCCAGATCCAGCACCAGAGCCTGCACCAGAGGACCTGCCTGCCACTGCTTTGGAAGGCAAGCCCCGGTTTTATGCATAACCTGTTATTTATGCTATTTTACTTCACTTATTGATTGTAGGATTGATTGTGCACTTAGGTGTAGGAATTGTTTGAAACCCTAGTTGCATGATCTCAGGAATCCTTTTGAGATGAATACTAGTGTGACAGGTCGAGTAGTTGCTTTATTTAATTAGGATCTCGGTAGAAGACGAGTGATTTTTCTAGCACTCGCGCAAGATCAGGAAATTAATTGTACCCACTTTCACACTGTCATGATACTAGTTGGTGGACAACAATCCATGGGGATTGGTTGCCCACGAGATGGAAAATGGAATAAGGATTAACGTGCGGATACCTGTGTCAAGCGTTTGAACGTACTAAACACATACCGAGAAATATGGTAAATCGGTAAGCCTAGTACCTGATTGAACCTGGCAGTAGACTTTACCCCTCACGCGACCTGAGACGTAGTCTCCCATTCCGGTTATGGTGGGTACAAGTGCGGTCACTGCACGACGGCCAGTTCGGGTCAGTGAGGCATTGTACGCCAAGGCGGTGAGCCCTGATCTGCTGACGGGGAATCGATGGGGACGGTTGATGTGTGTGGGGACGGAGTGCCCCTTCATGACGTGTGTTTAGGTTTACCTTGCAAGGATAAAAACTCGATTCGAATCGTCTGCTTCTCGCAGCTAATGAGACTGCTTGATCCATTGTACTGCATTGAGTAACAAGTGGAACTGTGATGAGATGATACAAGATGTTGATTGCTAATAATGCTTGCTACTATGTATGAGTAGATAGTACACTTTTAGCCTTAAGAGAGTCACACTTAATTTTGACAAGTTAAAATCTTGATTTAGAAACTCAGCTAGTGCTTTTGGCAACCAAACCCCACAGCCAAACAGCTGCATGTCTAGAGGTAGAGGAGTAGATTCCTCACACCGGGTAAGTCTAGCTGAGTATTAGTATACTCAGCCTTGCTTGTGGCATAATTTTTACAGGTTCTCTGGAGGACATGGTTGCTGGAGTGACTTGGCCGTCCACCTTACCACCGGGTTGGACCGTCGAGTGGGACCCCGCCTCGGCTGAGGAGGAGCATGAGGAGTGATGGGACAGGCTTCCCCATCTCTCCGTTTAATTATCGTTAGTTTTATTCCGCTGCACTTCGAACAATGATGACTACTTTTGGCAAAACTCCGATGATGATGATGTAATAATTTAACACTCTTCCATGCATGGTTTTATGCTTTATTGTATTTGCTCTGTGACTCACCATCGAGTGAGACTGTGGTACTTGATCCTGTCAGTGGCCGTGTCGGACTAGATCCGAGGGATTGACGGGTTATTCCCATTTAAGTGTGGTCTAGCCTCCAAGGCAGGGCTTAGGCACTTAAGTTGGAATAATTCGGGCAGTTCCGCCACAGCCTAGTACCTGATTGAACCTGGCAGTGGACTTTACCCCTCACGCGACCTGAGACGTGGTCTCCAATTCTGGTTATGGTGGGTACAAGTGCGGTCACTGCACGACGGCAGTCGGGGTCAGTGATGCATTGTACGCCAAGGCGGTGAGCCCTGATCTGCTGACGGGGAATCGATGGGGACGGTTGATGTGTGTGGGGAAGGAGTGCCTCGCCACGTCGTGTGTTTAGGTTTACCTTGCAAGGTTTAAAAACACGATTCGAATCGTCTACTTCTCGCAGCTAATGAGACTGCTTGATCCATGCTGCTACATTGAGTAATAAGTGGAAAATGAGGTGACTGGCAAAAAGATGTTGATTGATATAATGTTTGATACCATGTATGAATAGCTAGGTACTCATCTAGTTTAAAAAGGATCATACTAAAACTTGAAAAGCTAAAACTTGATTTTAGACTCAGCTAGTGCTTTTGGCAAACCAAACCCCTCAGCCAAACAACTGCATGTCTAGAGGTAGAGGAGTAGACTCCTCACACCGGGTAAGTCTAGCTGAGTATTAGTATACTCAGCCTTTCTTGTGGCATAATTTTTGCAGGTACTCCTTAGGTTGAATTGGTTGATGATGTGACTTGGCCTACATCCCTGCCACCGGGATAAGCGGTTGAGTGGATTACTGCTTCCGCAGGAGATGACCAAGAGGAGTAGCGTGGCCAGGCTTCGCCATGTTACTCGGTTTTCTTCGTTAGTTATTTCCGCTGCATCAAAATTTATGATTATTATTTCTGAAACTTCGATAATGTAATCACCAATGATACTTATTAAATTTGCGGTATTATGCTTTATTGTATTTCTCTGTGCCACACCTTCGAGTGAGCTAGTGGTATTCGATCCTGGATAAGTGGCTTTATCGGACTAGATCCGAGGGACTGACGTTTTATTCCTACTTAAATGTGGTCTAGCCTCTAAGGTAGGACTTAGGCACTTAAGTTGGAATAATTTGGGCGGTTCCGCCACAGCTGGTATCGGAGCGAATACTATCACAGAGAAGTTAATAAGTCATGATTACCAACCTTTTCTAAAAGTAAAACTTGCTTAGAAACCAAGTTGGATAGATCGTCAGGACGATTAGGATAGACCTAGAACGTGAAGCCTTAGGAAATAGATGGGTAGCTAGGTGGCTATATTTATATATGCCATAAAGGCTAGTACTATTATTAGAAAGGATGCTGTAGAAGCACCCGAAAAAGTAGTTAGGTCTGAGAAGACGACTAGAATGAGCATGCATCCTGATTGTCGCATCATAGTCTCTTGTGCATCAACATGCTTCTCTCACCTTAATTCCAATAATAAGAAATTTTGAATAATGTGTTGTGTTGCTATGTTATGAACTATAAGAAACGCCTTACCTCGTGTTAGATTGGTAAGTCTTGTTAGGTTGTGTTAAGTGTTTCTCTTGCCTTGCTATCTAGGTGGTATTGTAATTGTTCAACCCTTTTTACAAAAAAAAATGTTGTCTGTCCTGCTCATGAAAAGACCCCCCCTCCAAACAACCTTGAGTTTAGCAAGTGAAACCTCTTAAAAAATCATGCTTGTGTTGGTGTTTTCTGACCCTTGTGTGTTTCCCCCTTGAAATTGCACCTGCACAACTTGTAGATTCCCATAGCTTGACCCGTAAATCGACTAAAGATTCCTTGTGCACTTGTTTATGTAAAAAAATGGTTTACTACATGTTCATGCAAACCATACCTAGCCTCAAATTGTTTTTGGAAACCTTGTCCAAAATCCTCATTAAATTCTCCTCTGCTCAACCCAGAAGCCATCTAGGTTGACGACCTCTCTTTTTGCCTGGATCTAGTGATCTTTTTCCTTGTGAATCATGTTGTGGCTTTATCATCTGAATCTCTGGATCCCTTAATGATTCTGCCCCATTATCTAGTTATCTGCTATAACCCGTTCTCAAGTATCGGATGTTGATCTTCCTAAATCTCTCAATTCTAATAATGCTCATACTCGTTCTCCGAGGATCACGACGCTTGTTTTATCAACTTATCTCTAAACGACATATCCATGTGGATTAATTGATGTTGCTATTATCTTTGGATCTCTCATGTCTCTAAAAGCTTATCAATCTCGATCTCATGGTTGGTTCCTTCTCATATCAAATCTCGTATCAATCTTTGGCTAATAATCCACATGATGATCAAGAAATAGTTCTCAGAGTGAAGAAAATTCTCATGTGATGCTCTTTTTGCCATCAACCTCTTCTTCAGCTTCGGTCACATTCTTATTTTCTGAGCCATACTCTCATGGGCTCCATCTATCTGTGCTATGTGGATTTCTCATTGGTTGTGTTTGGTAATGGTATTATGACTAACGACTGATGGTGCCGTGACGAAACCGAGAGCCTACTATGGTGCACACATGGTTGAGCTACTCGGCACGCGCTGGTATCGCGGTTAATAGTTGTGATCCATTATAAGACTACACCAATGTGCTATCTTTTGTGGACACTCTCTCAGAATGATCGCTGCATTTTGTCTCGATATGCCACGATATTCTACCCAAATCTATCTCCAGTATCTTGTCAGATCACATCTCATAAATTTGCATCTGTCTCTAGCCGAGGAGTTACATGCTTCTCCACCCTTAAAGATCCTCATTCGAATCTCGGGACGAGATTCTGTTTAAGGGGGGAAGGCTGTGACACCCCAGGTGTCTATTTCGCGTTATGTCGGGAGATTAATCCTAATCTCGGATGCTTAGTAAAAAATTCTATTTCTCGATCCTGCCTATCTCTGTTTATCAGGCTTTCTCTTGGAAGTTCACCGAATTCAGAGTTAATCGATCGCGAGAAATAGCCAATTTTGGAGCGTGTTAAAACTTTTAATTCTCGGAACACATGCAGACTCGAAGATCATTCTCGAATTATAAATCTCATCTAGAGCTCTTTAAATCAAACTCTCGACGACGATTATCTGATCTGAGCCTGAATCTAATTCCTGAACTTCGATCTATGTTCGACTATTTTATCCGGGTCCGTATTCTCCAATGGGATACTCAGTATGTCGTCCTCTAATCAAATTTATCCGACTCGGCCGAATATCTCATGTCCGAACCAAACTCAAAACCCCGTATCGACAACGATTTTAAAATATCATGATTCGCCTTCTCCGACTAAAAATCCAAAGCCGATCAAATCTCAGGATGATTTATTTTCGAATCACGCGTAGGGAATTATTTCCAAGCGAATTCAAATCAAACTCTCGACCGAATTAATCGCTCAATCGTCCATTCACCGAAACTCTATTCGCTCTGTTCTCTGTAGAAACGAATTCCACAGGAGCATTTTTATACCAGGAAATAATTTAGCACAGCCCATTTGAGTGTTTTGGCCCAGCCCGGCCCAGCCCATTAAGCAACCCTAACCCTAGGGTTTCTGTATAAATACGGATCTCTCTCCCTTGCACTTGGCAATTTTTCACCTACCCCCTAGCCGCCACTTTCTTCTCTCCGTGGTTTCTTCCTCCTCTTCTTCCCACCGCGCAGGAAACTCTCCCCTGCAGCCGTCAAACCACCAGCGCAGGGGCCTTCTTCCCCATGGAAGCCGGCTCCCTCTCCATGCTCCCCCTAGCCGAGCACCTTCAGCAGCCATGGCCGAGCTTCCTTTTTTCCCCTGTTGTTCCCCTGCCTGCAGGGAGCACTATGGCCAGCGCCCCTTGACCCTCTGCTCCAGCCATGGCGCGAGCCTTCTCTGATCCGTGCTCGCAGTCGCCCATGGCGCTTCCCCCTTTTATGTGGGGTTCGGCAGCAGGGAAGGCTTCTTCCCTGCGCGCAGAGGCTTCTCCATGGACGCGCCCCCTGCTCATGTCAATGGGTCTCCAACACCTTCTCTCCTTAGCGCGCAGCCATGGCTGACATCCCTCCATGGTCGGCGCCCAGCAACAGTAGCAGCCGGGTCTTCGTCCTCCCTCTGCTGTCCGCGGCATGCAGCAAACAGGGAGCTCGAGTTTCTCCCATGGCTGCCGACCTCCTCTGCCCCCTTGCTGTCCCACCCCTTCTCCCTCAAGCCAGTGCCTTCCCCGACCACATCTCCATGGCCGAGCAGTAGCTCTGCTCGCCCCCCTCCTTCTTTTTCCCCTTGTGCAGCAGCAAGAAGCCCCTGCTCGCAGCCTTGGCGTCCAACTTCGCTGCGCAGCGGTGCCAATCAAAAACAGCGGCCCCGGATCCCCTCCGCACTGCGTGCTTCACCGGATCTGCGCAGCCCCAACATCGACGTCGTTCACCTCGGTGAGACGACGACGATATTTGTTTGATCCCGCATTGGCATTGTTCTTCAGTGATTAATTGTGTATATGTGCTGTTTTATTTTGTTTTGTGGAGGAGAAGGCAAGCTGCTCAACGCTCGTCGATGTGCGAAGCTATGCACAAATCGGAATCACCGTCGTTCTTGCAAATGTCGTTTGGGTTTGTTTATGGTGAGCCGATGCATGTCACTCTCGATCGACTCGATTAATTATTTTGAATGGATGTGTGTAAAATATTTCGGTTATGCGCATTGGTAGGATCGCGTTTGCGATTGGAGAACAAGAGGTTAATTGATGTGTGCGATTTGTAGTTAGCCTAATTAGGTTTTGGTCGATGATGTGCATGTGTGATTATGTGTGTGAAAATATAGTTGTATGAATGGAAGCGTGTAGAGAAGAAAAATGAAGTAGAGAAGAACTCCGATGTTTTTATAATATTTTGATAGTGAAAATATGCGATGCGTTGTTTGATGCGAAGACTAAGTTTAAATAAATAAATGCGGATCATGTTTTAGGGAATGCATCAGTAGATGTTTATGTGAAGAGGGTATTGGTTTTATGCATGGGATCGGTGAATGTGATAGTTGAAAGGGAATTAGGCTTACACCTATTTTCCTAAATGATTTTGGTGGTTGAATTGTCCAACACAAATAATTGGACTAACTAGTTTACTCTAGTGTACAAGTTATACAGGTGCCAAAGGTTCACACTTAGCCAATAAAAGACCAAGTATTGGGTTCAACAAAGGAGCAAAGGGATAACCGAAGTGTGCCCTGGTCTGGCGCACCAGACTGTCCGGTGCACCACCGGACAGTGTCCGGTGCACCAGGGGACTTCACGCTGAACTCTTCACCTTCGGGAAAATCCAGAGGCGCTCCGCTATAATTCACCGGACTGTCCGGTGTACACCGGACAGTGTCCGGTGCCCCAAGGGAGAGCGGCTCTGGAACTCGCCAGCCTCGGGAAAATGCTCCGCTATAATTCACCGGACTGTCCGGTGTACACCGGACTGTCCGGTGAGCCAGCGGAGCAACGGCTACTTCGCGCCAACGGTCACCTGCAGGCGCATTAATGCGCGCCAGAAGCGCGCAGAAGTCAGGCACGCGCGCGACGGTGCACTGGACAATCTACAGTACGTGTCCGGTGTACACCGGACAGCCAGGCGGGCCCAGAAGTCAGAAGCTCCAACGGTCGAATCCCAACGGCCTGGTGACGTGGCTGGCGCACCGGACATGTCCGGTGTGCACCGGACTGTCCGGTGCACCATACGACAGTCAGCCTCCACCAAACGGCTAGTTTGGTGGTTGGGGCTATAAATACCTCCAACCACCCCACATTCAAGTCATCCAAGTTTTCCCACTTCAACTACTTACAAGAGCTCTAGCATTCAATTCTAGACACACCCAAGTGATCAAATCCTCTCCAAACTCCACACAACGCCCTAGTGATTAGTGAGAGAGATTTGCTTGTGTTCTTTCGAGCTCTTGCGCTTGGATTGCTTTCTTCTTTCTTTGATTCTTCATTGCGATCAAACTCATTTGTAATTGAGGCAAGAGACACCAATTTTGTGGTGGTCCTTGTGGGAACTTTGTGTTCCAAGCATTTGAGAAGAGAAAGCTCACTAGGTCCGAGGGACCATTTGAGAGAGGGAAAGGGTTGAAAGAGACCCGGTCTTTGTGACCACCTCAACGGGGAGTAGGTTTGCGAGAACCGAACCTCGGTAAAACAAGTCCATGTGTCTCACTCCTTATTCGCTTGCGATTTGTTTTTCACCCTCTCTCGTGGACTCGATTATATTTCTAACACTAACTCGGCTTGTAGTTGTGATTATTTTTTGAGAATTTCAGTTTCACCCTATTCACCCCCCTCTAGGCGACTTTCAATTGGTATCGGAGCCCGGTGCTTCATTAGAGCCTAACCGCTCGAAGTGACGTCGGGAGATCATGCCAAGAAGGAGATGGAGACCGGCAAAAAGCCCACTACAAGCAACGAGAAAGCTCTATCGGGAGAGTCCTGCAACAAGGAGAAGAAGGAGAGGAAGAAGGAAAAGAAGACTTCTTCCCACAAGTCGCATTGGAGTGGCGACAAAATAAAGAAGATGAGGAAAGTGGTCTACTACGAGACCGACACTTCATCACCTTCTACCTCCGGCTCCGACGCGCCCTCCATAACTTCTAAGCGCCATGAGCGCAAGAAGTTTAGTAAGATCCCCTTACATTATCCTCGTACCTCTAGACATACTCCATTACTTTCCGTTCCATTAGGCAAACCGCCAACCTTTGACGGTGAAGATTATGCTAGGTGGAGTGATTTAATGAAATTTCATCTAACCTCACTCCACAAAAGTATATGGAATGTTGTTGAGTTTGGAGCACAGGTACCATCCGTAGGGGATGAGGATTATGATCAGGACGAGGTGGCCCAAATCGAGCACTTCAACTCCCAAGCCACAACAATACTGCTCGCCTCTCTAAGTAGGGAGGAGTACAACAAGGTGCAAGGATTGAAGAGCGCCAAGGAAGTTTGGGACATGCTCAAGACCGCGCACGAGGGTGACGAACTCACCAAAATCACCAAGCGGGAAACGATCGAGGGGGAGCTCGGTCGCTTCCGTCTACGCCAAGGGGAGGAGCCACAAGACATGTACAACCGGCTCAAAACCTTGGTGAACCAAGTGCGCAACCTTGGGAGCAAAAAGTGGGATGACCACGAGGTGGTTAAGGTTATTCTAAGATCTCTTATTTTCCTTAACCCTAATCAAGTACAATTAATTCATGCTAATCCAAGATATACACTAATGACTCCCGAGGAAGTAATCGGGAATTTTGTGAGCTTTGAATTTATGATCAAGGGCTCACGGAAAATCAACGAGCTTGACGGTCCTTGTACGTCCGAGGCTCAACCAGTCGCATTCAAAGCGACGGAAGAAAAGAAGGAGGAGTCTACACCAAGTAGAACACCCATCGACGCCTCCAAGCTCGACAACGAGGAAATGGCGCTCGTCATCAAAAGCTATCGCCAAATCCTCAAGCAAAGGAGGGGGAAAGATTACAAGCCCCGCTCCAAGAAGGTTTGCTACAAATGTGGTAAGCCCGGTCACTTTATAGCTAAATGTCCTATTCTAGTAACAGTGATAGGGGCGATGACAAGAAGGGGAGAAGAAAGGAGAAGAAGAGGTACTACAATAAGAAGGGCGGCGATGCCCATGTTTGTCGCGAGTGGGACTCCGACGAAAGCTCTAGCGACTCCTCCGACAACGAGGACGCCGCCAACATCGCCGTCACCAAGGGACTCCTCTTCCCCAACGTCGACCACAAGTGCCTCATGGCAAAGGACGGCAAAAAGAAGAAGGTTAAATCTAAATCCTCCACTAGATATGAATCCTCTAGTGATGAAAATGCTAGTGATGAGGAAGATAACTTATGCACTCTTTTTGCCAACCTAAACATGCAACAAAAAGAAAAGTTAAATGAATTAATTAGTGCCATCCATGAGAAGGATGACCTCTTGGACACCCAAGAGGACTTCCTAATCAAGGAAAACAAAAAGCATGTTAAGGTTAAAAATGCTTATGCTCTAGAAATTGAAAAATGTGAGAAATTATCTAGTGAGCTAAGCACTTGCCATGAGACTATAGACAACCTTAGAAATGAGAATTCTAATTTGTTAGCTAAGGTTGATTCTATTGCTTGTAATGTTTCAATTCCAAATCTTAGAAATGATAATGATGATTTGCTTGCTAAGATTGAAGAATTAAACATGTCTCTTGCTAGCCTTAGGATTGAAAATGAAAAATTGCTTGCTAAGGCTAAAGAATTAGATGTTTGCAATGCTACAATTTCCGACCTTAGAACTAAGAATGATATATTGCATGCTAAGGTTGTAGAATTAAAATCTTGCAAACCCTCTACATCTACCGTTGAGCACACTTCTATTTGTACTAGATGTAGAGATGTTGATGTTAATGCTATACATGATCTCATGGCTTTAATTAAACAGCAAAATGATCATATAACAAAACTAGATGCTAAAATTGCCGAGCATGACTTAGAAAATGAGAAATTTAAGTTTGCTAGAAGCATGCTCTATAGAGGGAGACGCCCTGGCATTAAGGATGGCATTAGCTTCCAACAGGGAGGCAATGTCAAAATTAATGCCCCTCCTAAGAAGTTGTCTAATTTTGTTAAGGGCAAGGCTCCCATGCCTCAGGATAACGAGGGATACGATTTGTAATACTCAAAATTGTATACAAAGAATAATAGAGAGTTATTCTCATTTTGTGTGTCTCATTTGCATCATAAAAAGAGCACCTATGTAATTGAGAGTGACTAAATAAAACAATTATTCTAAAATAAAGAAAAAGTGCATTTGTTGGAGTTTTTATGTTTGTGCATTAAATAAAAATAACAATAATATAAAATGACTAGAAATTGGATTAAGCCCTACATTGAAAACTAGGGTTTAAAAGTAAGAGGAGAAGTGATATGAAGATAAAAATAATATAAATATATTTCAAAAATTGGTATTTTTCATTTCACAACATGATTGGAGAATAAACTTGCACAAGTTTTGAAGCTAAATTCGAATTCAAATTGATTTTAGAAAGAAAGAAAAGAAAATGGGAGATGAAAAGAAAAGGAAAAAGAAAAATCCCACTGTTGGGCCCAAAACCCCAGTTCGGCCCACCTCCCCATTTCACCGCGCGCCGGCCCATGCCTCCGCGCCGCGCGTGGACCACTGACCGGTGGGCCCGGGAAGCCAGTAGCCGCGCTTGGCTCTCTCACGCGCGTCGCTGTCAACCAGGACCCAGACGTCTGCCGCAGTTTCCGCGTTCGCGTTGAATCGCCCCTCTCTGCGGTAGCGGGCCCACCTGGCAGACACCCAACGGCGTGCCTCCGACCTCCTCGCGCGACGACCACCTCCGAGCATGCCGTGCGCCACCGTAGGCATCGGGATTCCGTTGGGGTCTGCTCCGACTTGGGGATAAGAGCCCCCGGGCGCCCTGCAGTACCTCCGCCGCCAGTTTCTCCGCACCTTGCACAGTGCCGCCACCGCGCACCGCGTGAGAGAGAGGGTCGGTCGCCGCCGCCACTGCGAAGGTTGAGATTGGGGTTGGCTCTGCCCCTGAACCGTGCCCCGGAGGTTCTATCGTCGACACGAAGTCCGTGCGTGGCGCTATCGGGTCGAGAACCGGCCGATTCCGGCCGGAATTTCTGAACGGCGTTGGGCCGACTCCGCCAACCCGCCTCGTGCCGTGGACAACATCTTCTCGTGACCCAACCGAGGTAATCCACCCATCATCTGATTCGCCAGGTTGTCCTCGAGATCTTGCGCCGGTTAATTTTGGACTCGGGGTAGTGGGGAGGCCGGATGGCATGCTCGCCGGTGTGCTCGCCGCCGTGCGTGGGTTTTGCGCCGCCGCCGTCGGTAACATTTGGGAAGGAAGGCGCGCGACCGTCTGATGTCCAAGGAACGGCTCTGATTAGATTTCGCGTACCGGTTCGTTCAGATTCCACGATGACCGTTCGATCCAGATCGTGCGCGCAGGAATCAATCTGAGAGTTTTAAATTCCAGGCGTTGATCGTAGATCGGACGACATACACTGCGTACCGGTTCGGATTTGAGGGCTTCTAATCTGAACCCTTGACTCGCGATCCGGCGGCTGAGATTGAAGGATACCCTTTCGCCATGTCCGTTTCACTAATGAGCCCCTGAAAATTTTGGTAATGAACCCGCCGTCCTGTCTCGACTGTTCACTGAGTCTTAGGAATTTTATAGTTTGACCCCCGTGGTTCTCTGTATTTAGTGCTCGGTCCAGAGAACAAAGAAATTAGGTAAATACTTATAGAAATTAATTTTTAGTACACAAATAAATCAATAAACTTGGGAAATTCATATTTATTCCATCCTAGCTCCAATTTAATTTATTCTAGTGACATTTATTTTGTAATAATATTGCCTACTACTTGATAACACTGTTTTAACATGAAATCTATACTAGAATTAATTACTCAATTAATTTTGTAGCAAGCACACACGAACTTCGGAAATTCATAACTCACAATCCGTAACTCCGATTTGATCCGTTCAAGTTGCGTTAGTCTCGTAGAAACGTGTAGATCATTATAATGCAGTATATTATTATGTTTGGTGTGATGTTAATTTTATTTATACCATGCTTGCTTGTATTGCTACGACTAGCGCGAGGACACGTGTCATCTGAAAAGCAAGTTGGTACCTGGAATCTCAAGTGCCAGGCAAGTTGTGCCCTTGATCACTTCTTTTACCCATTCATGTTCTTATTATTCATAATGATCTGCATAGGATAATTTTGCTGGGACCCAATAGGATACCCTAGATTTTGACTATCTTTATACCTTGCTTCACCACTGGTTTTACTACTAAAGTTTTGGGTAGTACATGCTATTGCTTTATGCGGATTTGGGTATAGAGATATTCATCACTCATTGTTATACTATTTATTGTTATCTGTTTTATTATTCCTTGTTCATGTTAAGATCATTATGTTAATGGGAACATGGAGCGACCACCCGGGAAAACAGTGCTACCACAAGGGTTTAATGGGACGCCCTTGGCTGATTAACTAGGAAAGCTAGGGGAGGGCTACCTTACCCGAAAGGGGCAAGGGCAGTAGGGGAGTGGTCAGTGTAGGGAGGTCCCTGGTTGATTTTGCTGCGATGGCGGTTAGCCAGGAACCCTGCACTGGAGCTTCCTATAAACTGTAGCGGGTAGTCTGAAGCTAGTGGAACTTTGTAAAGGCCTCGTAGTGTTACCCTGCCTCGCCTCCTCGGTAGAGGTGTATGGGATTGGCCGTCTCTTGGCAGATGGGTAACATGACTTGTGGGTAAAGATGCGCAACCTCTGCAGAGTGTAAAACTAGTATACTAGCCGTGCTCACGGTCAAGAGCGGCTCGGACCCTCACATGATTAATTATGGAACTTAAATTCAATTTGACATTTGCATCGCATTTGGGATTATTTTACTATTACTGTTCTTTATTATTATTAAGGTTTGGTATTTACTTCCACTTAGTCAATGCTAATAAAATTTTGACCAACTTATAAAAGCAATGCTCAGCCTCAGCCTTTATTCCATTGATCAGCCTTACACTTCATGAACTCCCACCTTTGGTGAGTTCATGCCACATTATTCCCCACAACTTGTTGAGCTATGAACGTATGTGAGCTCACTCTTGCTGTCTCACACCCCCCCCCCCACAGGAGAAGAGCAGGTGGTTCAGCAGGAGCCTCAAGGCGAGGAGTTTGATCTGATCTAGGTGGCGTTTCTCAGTCGACATTGGCGCCGACGGTCCTTAGTTCGTTGTATGATTATACTTTTATTTTGTAATAAGTCTTCCGCTATGTAATAAATACTCTGATTTTTTATGACATTTATCTCTATACACTCTGTTATTATATATGTTGTCTTCTTGGCGCATGTATGAGATGCACCTGGCTTTGTTCCTTAAAGCCGGGTGTTACAGAAGTGGTATCAGAGGAAATGTTGACTGTAGGACGAAACCTAGATAGAAATGGACAAAACCATTACCTACTTACCTCACTCTGATTCTTCCTATACTTATCTGGATCCTGTCTCACCTTCTACTGTTCTACTCTGATCATGTTTACCTTTTCTACTCTTAGACAAGATGGATTTCACACCTTGGAATCCCTACCCCTATGACATTTTTAAGAGATAGGAAGCCTAAGACAAAATTAAAACTATTTTCTCTATTAAAAATATATTGGTTGATTGTTCTGATGATCAATGTCTGATTTGCTTCTTTGATTGATTGAAATAGTTTAGATGGCATTTTAGCATGTACCACTATAAGGTATTGTATTAGCTTTAGTAGGTGACACACTAATCTACTTAGCTAATAAGTCCCCCAAAGTAACATGAGTGTAATTACTGCCTTGTCTATTGCCTTTTCTTACCTTATGTATCTAACTCAGATGGTCAATACCAGGAAAGGAAAGATTATCACGCAACAGCAAACAGAAATGAATCCTCCAAATCCTCCACCTGTTGAAACCAATCAAGTGATTGCAACCCAAAGGCTGGTAATACAACAATTGACAGACATGATGACCGAAATGCAAAACCAGATAAGACAAGAACGCGAGGAAATACGTCAGGCCCGTCTGGAGATACATCAAGAAATAAGGCAATCACGGTTGGAGAGACAACGACAAGAGCAACCACCATCTCCACCACCACCATCTCCACCATCACCAGCTCCACCAAGCTACATAAACATATATGTAAATTACTACTATTTGTAGGATCTACAGGTTACTTTAGTTAGTATTCGGTATGATACTATTTTAGGAGGAATAAAAAGGTCTATTTGACCCCATGTGTTGCTAATAAAATTATGCGTCATGCTGAGATTTTGGTTTGGGCATATGTGTTGGACAATATGAGGAAACCCATGAGAGTAATTACACCTAAAGGGCCTGTTGTGGCGAATCAAATGACACGTAGATTGACATTGACCATTATGGGCAGAGAATTTGGAGTTACTGCTTTAATATTGGAGCCAAGCAGTATAGATCTGATCCTTGGTATGTCACGGTTAAGAAAGGTAAAGACAGTTTATACACTATGCTAAAGGAACCGTAGGACTCACCAGTTCCAAAGAAAAAAGATTTGAAGTTGGAATTGCAGTAACTACCACCATCAGACTAGCGATATTCTTAATAGATGAGAAGTTTGTTGGTGACAACATCCGAGTGGTTAGAGATTTTCCGGATGTCTTTCCAGCGAAGTTACCAGGGATGCCACCTAATAGAGAAGTTGAGCTTGTTATTGATCTCTTACCTGGAACCGCCCCTATTTCTAAACGGCCATATAGGATGTCTGTAGAAGAGTTAAAAGAACTCAAGAAGCACTTAACGGAGTTGCAAGAGGCTGAGTACATTCGTCCGAGTCTTCACCTTGGAGAGCACCAGTTTTGTTTGTAAAGAAGAAAGATGGATTGCAAGGGATGTGCGTGGATTAAAGGTCCCTTAATGATGTCACTGTGAAGAACAAGTTTATGTTACCCCGCATTAAGGATTTATTTAATCGGATGAGAGGAGCCAGGGTACTCTCGAAGATTGACCTCCGATCGGGATACCATCAGATGAAGATTGGACCATCAGATATTCCTAAGACGGCTTTCTCGACTCGATATGGATTATATGAGTACATCGTTATGTCGTTTGGATTAACTAATGCACCAGCTTATTTTATGGATTTGATGAATAAGATGTTTTTGGAGTATTTGGACAGATTCGTCGTGGTGATCATCGACGATATTATTATCTATTCTAAGAATGAGAGTGACCATGAAGAACATCTAAGGTTGGTGCTACAGAAGTTACGAGATAATCAACTTTACGCTAAGTTTAGCAAGTGCGAGTTTTGGGTTGACAAGGTGCCATTCCTTGGTCATATTATTTCTAATGGAGGAATAGCAGTGGATCCTGCTAAAGTCAAGAAGATAGTGGTGTGGAGCATACCCACTACGGTTACGGAGGACTGAAGTTTCTTGGGACTTGCAGGATATTATTGGAGATTTATTGAAGGATTTTCTAAGATTGCCAAACCTATGACTTCGCTTTTGGAGAAAGGAAAAGGATTTAAGTGGGACGAGAAGTGTCAAGACAGCTTTGATCTATTGAAGAAGAGGTTGATGTCGCTACCAGTATTGGTTATGCCAGATCTACAAAAAGGATTTGACATTTATTGTGATGCATGTGGCCAAGGCTTAAGATGTGTGCTCATGCAAGGTCATGTGATTGCCTATGCTTCTCGCCAGTTGCGGAAACAAGAGTTGAACTACCCCACTCATGACTTAGAACTGGCAATCGTTGTGCATGCGCTTAAGATTTGGACATTATATCATGGGAACCAAGTGTCAAGTATACACGGATCATGAGAATTTGAAGTATATATTCACTCAGAAGGATCTCAACCTTAGGCAACGCCGTTGGTTGGAGCTTATTAAGGATTATGATTTGGAAATTCACTATCACCCGGGCAAGGCAAAATTTGGTTACAGATGCCTTGAGTCGAAAGGAGCATGTTCATTTAGCTGTTGTTGCCCAGCTACTCGATGAGATTGTTGAGAATTTCAGGAGACTTAACCTGGGGATAGTTGATCATACTGAAGGAGTTATTATTAATGCAGAGTCTACTTTGGAGCAAGAAATCCGCAAAGGACAAATTGATGATACTAAGATACAAGAGATTAAGGATCTGATTACTGAAGGTCGAGGTCCAGAATTTACGGAAGATGAGCAAGGTGCCATATGGTTCAAGGACAGGATATGTATTCCTAAGATTGATAGCCTTCATGAGACTATTTTAAAGGAGGCCCATGACTTGGATTATTCTATTCATCCTGGTAGTACCAAGATGTATCAGGATTCGAAGCAGAAATACTAGTGGTATGGATTGAAGAGAGATATGGCTACACATGTGGCTATGTGCGATGTGTGTCAAAGAGTTAAGGCTGAACACAGAGACCAGCTGGACTACTGTACCCATTAAAGATACCGAATGGAAGTAGGAAGAGATTGGTATGGACTTCATTGCTGGATTGCCTCGCACCTCGAAAGGATATGATTATATATGGGTTATCGTGGATGGACTGACCCAAGTGGCTCATTTCATTCTGGTCGAGACTACTTATAAGGTATCTCAATTGGCGGAGTTATATATGACTCGGATTATGTCTCCACATGGAGTACCAAAGAAGATCGTTTTGGATAAGAGGATCACAGTTTACCCCCAGATTTTGGAAAAGTTTTCATGAGAATATGGATACAAAATTGAATTTTAGTTTGGCCTACCATCCTCAAACTGATGGACAAACTAAAAGGACTAATCAAGTATTGGAAGACATGTTGAGAGCTTGTGCCCTTCAGCATGGTAGTAGTTGGGACAAGAGTCTACCTTATGCTGAGTTCTTAGGCTGATATGAAGATGTCACCGTTCGAGGCTCTATATGGTAGGAAGTGCAGGACCCCTCTATATTGGGATAAGACTAGAAGAAGACAATCATTTGGACCTGAACTAATTCAAGAAGCAGAAGAACAAGTCCGTATAATCCGAGAGAATTTGAGGGTAGCTCAGACCCGGAGAAAGAGCTACGCTGATAATAGAAGAAGACCACTAGAATTTGAGGAAGGTGATCATGTATACCTCAAGGTGTCACCACTTCGTGGAATGAGGAGATTTAAAGTTAAGGGCAAATTCTTCCCTCACTATAATGGACCACTCTGAGTTTTTAGGCAAGTTGTTGAGATGGCCTATCAACTCGAGCTACCTGACAATCTAACTGATGTGCATAATGTATTCCATGTGTCTCAACTTAAGAAGTGTCTCCGTGCCCCTGAGGAACAGTTACCAATGGAACAGTTCAGTGTTCAGGGTGATTTGACTTACACGGAGTATCCGATCAAAATTCTTGACACTTTGACTAGAGTTACATGAAATAAGGTGATAAAGATGTGCAAAGTATAATGGAGTCACCACGGAGAAGATGAAGCTACTTGGGAAAGAGAAGACGAGCTTCGCATAGATTTTCCCCACCTTTTCCCTAGCACTTCTTAAATCTCGAGGACGAGATTATTTTTAAGGGGGGTAGGATTTGTAATACTCAAAATTGTATACAAAGAATAATAGAGAGTTATTCTCATTTTGTGTGTCTCATTTGCATCATAAAAAGAGCACCTATGTAATTGAGAGTGACTAAATAAAACAATTATTCTAAAATAAAGAAAAAGTGCATTTGTTGGAGTTTTTATGTTTGTGCATTAAATAAAAATAACAATAATATAAAATGACTAGAAATTGGATTAAGCCCTACATTGAAAACTAGGGTTTAAAAGTAAGAGGAGAAGTGATATGAAGATAAAAATAATATAAATATATTTCAAAAATTGGTATTTTTCATTTCACAACATGATTGGAGAATAAACTTGCACAAGGTTTGAAACTAAATTCGAATTCAAATTGATTTTAGAAAGAAAGAAAAGAAAATGGGAGATGAAAAGAAAAGGAAAAAGAAAAATCCCACTGTTGGGCCCAAAACCCCAGTTCGGCCCACCTCCCCATTTCACCGCGCGCCGGCCCATGCCTCCGCGCCGCGCGTGGACCACTGACCGGTGGGCCCGGGAAGCCAGTAGCCGCGCTTGGCTCTCTCACGCGCGTCGCTGTCAACCAGGACCCAGACATCAGCCGCTGTTTCCGCGTTCGCGTTGAATCGCCCCTCTCTGCGGTAGCGGGCCCACCTGGCAGACACCCAACGGCGCGCCTCCGATCTCCTCGCGCGACGACCACCTCCGAGCATGCCGTGCGCCACCGTAGGCATCGGGATTCCGTTGGGGTCCGCTCCGACTTGGGGATAAGAGCCCCCGGGCGCCCTGCAGTACCTCCGCCGCCAGTTTCTCCGCACCTTCCACAGTGCCGCCACCGCGCACCGCGCGAGAGAGAGGGTCGGTCGCCGCCGCCACTGCGAAGGTTGAGATTGGGGTTGGCTCTGCCCCTGAACCGTGCCCCGGAGGTTCTATCGTCGACACGAAGTCCGTGCGTGGCGCTATCGGGTCGAGAACCGGCCGATTCCGGCCGGAATTTCTGAACGGCGTTGGGCCGACTCCGCCAACCCGCCTCGTGCCGTGGACAACATCTTCTCGTGACCCAACCGAGGTAATCCACCCATCATCTGATTTGCCAGGTTGTCCTCGAGATCTTGCGCCGGTTAATTTTGGACTCGGGGTAGTGGGGAGGCCGGATGGCATGCTCGCCGGTGTGCTCGCCGCCGTGCGTGGGTTTTGCGCCGCCGCCGTCGGTAACATTTGGGAAGGAAGGCGCGCGACCGTCTGATGTCCAAGGAACGGCTCTAATTAGATTTCGCGTACCGGTTCGTTCAGATTCCACGATGACCGTTCGATCCCGATCGTGCGCGCAGGAATCAATCTGAGAGTTTTAAATTCCAGGCGTTGATCGTAGATCGGACGACATACACTGCGTACCGGTTCGGATTTGAGGGCTTCTAATCTGAACCCTTGACTCGCGATCCGGCGGCTGAGATTGAAGGATACCCTTTCGCCATGTCCGTTTCACTAATGAGCCCCTGAAAATTTTGGTAATGAACCCGCCGTCCTGTCTCGACTGTTCACTGAGTCTTAGGAATTTTATAGTTTGACCCCCGTGGTTCTCTGTATTTAGTGCTCGGTCCAGAGAACAAAGAAATTAGGTAAATACTTATAGAAATTAATTTTTAGTACACAAATAAATCAATAAACTTGGGAAATTCATATTTATTCCATCCTAGCTCCAATTTAATTTATTCCAGTGACATTTATTTTGTAATAATATTGCCTACTACTTGATAACACTGTTTTAACATGAAATCTATACTAGAATTAATTACTCAATTAATTTTGTAGCAAGCACACACGAACTTCGGAAATTCATAACTCACAATCCGTAACTCCGATTTGATCCGTTCAAGTTGCGTTAGTCTCGTAGAAACGTGTAGATCATTATAATGCAGTATATTATTATGTTTGGTGTGATGTTAATTTTATTTATACCATGCTTGCTTGTATTGCTACGACTAGCGCGAGGACACGTGTCATCTGAAAAGCAAGTTGGTACCTGGAATCTCAAGTGCCAGGCAAGTTGTGCCCTTGATCACTTCTTTTACCCATTCATGTTCTTATTATTCATAATGATCTGCATAGGATAATTTTGCTGGGACCCAATAGGATACCCTAGATTTTGACTATCTTTATACCTTGCTTCACCACTGGTTTTACTACTAAAGTTTTGGGTAGTACATGCTATTGCTTTATGCGGATTTGGGTATAGAGATATTCATCACTCATTGTTATACTATTTATTGTTATCTGTTTTATTATTCCTTGTTCATGTTAAGATCATTATGTTAATGGGAACATGGAGCGACCACCCGGGAAAACAGTGCTACCACAAGGGTTTAATGGGACGCCCTTGGCTGATTAACTAGGAAAGCTAGGGGAGGGCTACCTTACCCGAAAGGGGCAAGGGCAGTAGGGGAGTGGTCAGTGTAGGGAGGTCCCTGGTTGATTTTGCTGCGATGGCGGTCAGCCAGGAACCCTGCACTGGAGCTTCCTATAAACTGTAGCGGGTAGTCTGAAGCTAGTGGAACTTTGTAAAGGCCTCGTAGTGTTACCCTGCCTCGCCTCCTCGGTAGAGGTGTATGGGATTGGCCGTCTCTTGGCAGATGGGTAACATGACTTGTGGGTAAAGATGCGCAACCTCTGCAGAGTGTAAAACTAGTATACTAGCCGTGCTCACGGTCAAGAGCGGCTCGGACCCTCACATGATTAATTATGGAACTTAAATTCAATTTGACATTTGCATCGCATTTGGGATTATTTTACTATTACTGTTCTTTATTATTATTAAGGTTTGGTATTTACTTACACTTAGTCAATGCTAATAAAATTTTGACCAACTTATAAAAGCAATGCTCAGCCTCAGCCTTTATTCCATTGATCAGCCTTACACTTCATGAACTCCCACCTTTGGTGAGTTCATGCCACATTATTCCCCACGACTTGTTGAGCTATGAACGTATGTGAGCTCACTCTTGCTGTCTCACACCCCCCCACAGGAGAAGAGCAGGTGGTTCAGGAGGAGCCTCAAGGCGAGGAGTTTGATCTGATCTAGGTGGCGTTTCTCAGTCGACATTGGCGCCGACGGTCCTTAGTTCGCTGTATGATTATACTTTTATTTTGTAATAAGTCTTCCGCTATGTAATAAATACTCTGATGTTTTATGACATTTATCTCTATACACTCTGTTATTATATATGTTGTCTTCTTGGCGCATGTATGAGAGTGAAAATTAGGAGAATTCACTCTAGGAAGTCTCACTCTGGTCCTAATCATGCTTTTATGTATAAGAGTGAGACATCTAGTTCTAGGCAACAATCCCATGTTAAGTTGCCCAAGAAGAAAACTCCTAGTGCATCAAATAACCATGACATCTCATTTAAAACTTTTGATGCATCTTATGTTCTGACTAACAAATCCGGCAAGGTAGTTGCCAAATATGTTGGGGGCAAGCACAAGGGGTCAATGACTTGTGTTTGGGTACCCAAAGTTCATGTTTCTAATGCCAAAGGACCCAAAACCATTTGGGTACCTAAAGTCAAGAACTAAACATGTTTTGTAGGTTTATGCATCCGGGGGCTCAAGCTGGGTAATCGACAGCGGGTGCACAAACCACATGACAGGGGAGAAGAATATGTTCTCCTCCTACGAGAAAAACCAGGATCCCCAACGAGCTATCACATTCGGGGATGGAAACCAAGGTTTGGTCAAGGGTTTGGGTAAAATTGCTATATCTCATGACCATTCTATTTCCAATGTTTTTCTTGTAGATTCATTAGATTACAATTTGCTTTCTGTATCTCAATTATGCAAAATGGGCTACAACTGTTTATTCACTGATATAGGTGTCACTGTCTTTAGAAGAAGTGATGATTCAATAGCATTTAAGGGAGTGTTAGAGGGTCAGCTATACTTAGTGAATTTTGATAGAGCTGAATTCGACACTTGCTTAATTGCTAAGACTAACATGGGCTGGCTCTGGCATCGCCGACTAGCACATGTTGGGATGAAGAATCTTCATAAGCTTCTAAAGGGAGAACACATTTTAGGATTAACAAATGTTCATTTTGAGAAAGACAGGATATGTAGCGCATGCCAAGCAGGAAAGCAAGTTGGTGCCCATCATCCACACAAAAACATCATGACGACCGACAGGCCACTGGAGCTCCTACACATGGACCTATTCGGCCCGATCGCTTACATAAGCATCGGCGGGAGTAAGTACTGTTTAGTTATTGTGGATGATTATTCTTGCTTCACTTGGGTGTTCTTTTTGTAGGAAAAATATCATACCCAAGAAACCTTAAAGGGATTCTTGAGACGGGCTCAAAATGAGTTCGGCTTAAGGATCAAGAAAATTAGAAGCGACAATGGGACGGAGTTCAAGAACTCTCAAATTGAAGGCTTCCTTGAGGAGGAGGGCATCAAGCATGAGTTCTCTTCTCCCTACACCCCACAACAAAATGGTGTAGTGGAGAGGAAGAATAGAACTCTATTGGACATGGCAAGAACCATGCTTGATGAGTACAAGACATCGGATCGGTTTTGGGCCGAGGCGGTCAACACCGCCTGCTACGCCATCAACCGGTTATATCTACACTGAATCCTCAAGAAGACATCTTATGAACTCCTAACCGGTAAAAAGCCCAACATTTCATATTTTAGAGTCTTTGGTAGCAAATGCTTTATTCTTGTTAAAAGAGGAAGAAAATCTAAATTTGCTCCTAAGACTGTAGAAGGCTTTTTACTAGGATATGATTCAAACACAAGGGCATATAGAGTCTTTAACAAGTCCTCTAGACAAGTTGAAGTTTCTTGTGACGTTGTGTTTGATGAGACTAACGGCTCTCAAGTAGAGCAAGTTGATCTTGATGAGATAGGTATTGAAGAGGCTCCATGCATCGAGCTAAGGAACATGTCCATTGGGGATGTATGTCCTAAGGAATCCGAAGAGCCTCCAAATGCACAAGATCAACCATCCTCCTCCACTCAAGCATCTCCACCAACTCAAAATGAGGATGAGGCTCAAGTTGATGAAGGAGAAGATCAATCAAATGAGCCACCTCAAGATGACGGCAATGATCAAGGGGGAGATGCAAATGATCAAGACAAGGAGGATGAAGAACAAAGGCCGCCACACCCAAGAGTCCACCAAGCAATTCAACGAGATCACCCCGTCGACACCATCCTCGGCGACATTCATAAGGGGGTAACCACTAGATCTCGGGTTGCACATTTTTGTGAGCATTACTCTTTTGTTTCCTCTATTGAGCCACACAGGATAGAGGAAGCACTTCAAGATTCAGATTGGGTGGTGGCGATGCAAGAGGAGCTCAACAACTTCACTAGGAATGAGGTATGGCATTTGGTTCCACGTCCTAATCAAAATGTTGTAGGAACCAAATGGGTCTTCCGCAACAAGCAAGATGAGCATGGTGTGGTGACAAGGAATAAAGCTCGACTTATGGCCAAGGGATACTCCCAAGTCGAAGGTTTGGATTTCGGTGAAACCTATGCACCCGTAGCTAGGCTTGAGTCAATTCGTATATTATTGGCCTATGCTACTTACCATGGCTTCAAGCTTTACCAAATGGACGTGAAGAGTGCCTTCCTCAATGGACCAATCAAGGAAGAGGTCTATGTTGAGCAACCTCCCGGCTTTGAAGATAGTGAGTACCCTAACCATGTTTATAAACTCTCTAAGGCGCTTTATGGGCTCAAGCAAGCCCCAAGAGCATGGTATGAATGCCTTAGAGATTTCCTTATCACTAATGGCTTCAAAGTTGGAAAGGCCGATCCTACACTCTTTACTAAAACTCTTGAAAATGACTTGTTCGTATGCCAAATTTATGTTGATGATATTATATTTGGGTCTACTAACGAGTCTACATGTGAAGAATTTAGTAGGATCATGACACAAAAATTCGAGATGTCTATGATGGGGGAGTTGAAATATTTCTTAGGATTTCAAGTGAAGCAACTCCAAGAAGGCACCTTCCTAAGCCAAACGAAGTATACTCAAGATATTCTAAGCAAGTTTGGGATGAAGGATGCCAAACCCATCAAGACACCCATGGGAACCAATGGGCATCTCGACCTCGACGAAGGAGGTAAATCCGTCGATCAAAAGGTATACCGATCGATGATAGGTTCTTTGCTATATTTATGTGCATCTCGACCGGATATTACGCTTTCCGTATGCATGTGTGCAAGATTCTAAGCCGACCCTAAGGAAGCTCACCTTACGGCCGTAAAACGAATCTTGAGATATTTGGTTTATACTCCTAAGTTTGGGCTTTGGTATCCTAGGGGATCCACATTTGATTTGATTGGTTATTCGGATGCCGATTGGGCGGGGTGTAAAATTAATAGAAAGAGCACATCGGGGACTTGCCAGTTCTTAGGAAGATCCTTGGTGTCTTGGGCTTCAAAGAAGCAAAATTCCGTAGCTCTTTCTACCGCCGAGGCCGAGTACATTGCCGCAGGACATTGTTGCGCGCAACTACTTTGGATGAGGCAAACCCTTAGGGACTATGGTTACAAATTAACCAAAGTTCCACTTCTATGTGATAATGAGAGTGCAATCCGCATGGCGGATAATCCCGTTGAGCATAGCCGCACTAAACACATAGCCATTCGGTATCACTTTTTAAGGGATCACCAACAAAAGGGAGATATCTAGATTTCTTACATTAATACTAAAGATCAATTAGCCGATATCTTTACCAAGCCACTTGATGAACAAACTTTTAACAAACTTAGGCATGAGCTAAATATTCTTGATTCTAGGAACTTCTTTTGTTGATTTGCACACATAGCTCATTTATACACCTTTGATCATGTCTCTTTCATATGTTATGACTAATGTGTTTTCAAGTCTAATTCAAACCAAGTCATAGGTATATTGAAAGGGAATTGGAGTCTTCGGCGAAGACAAAGGCTTCCACTCCGTAACTCATCCTTCGCCATCGCTCCGAGCAACACTCCATTCTTTGGTATAATATTCACTCATTTATTTATGACCAAAGGGGGAGAGAGTATTTCTAAGGGCTCTAATGACTCCATTTTTGGCGATTCATGCCAAAGGGGGAGAAAGTATTAGCCCAAAGCAAAAGGACCGCACCACCACCTAATTTTAAAAAGAGTTTTTTTCAATCGGTATGATTCTCAATTGAGAAATTTAAAAATTGGCATCTTTTTTGTTCAAAAGGGGGAGAAAAGTAGTATTTCAAAATTGATATATCAAAACCCTCTTGAACACTAAGAGGAGAATTTCATTTAGGGGGAGTTTTGTTTAAGTCAAAGGAAAAGCATTTGAAACAGGGGGAGAAAATTTCAAATCTTGAAAATGCTTCGCGAAATCTTATTCATTTACCTTTGACTGTTTGCAAAAGAACTTTGAAGAGGATTTACAAAAGAATTTGCAAAAACAAAACATGTGGTGCAAGCGTGGTCCAAAATGTTAAAATTGAAGAAACAATCCATGCATATCTTACAAGTATTTATATTGGCTCAATTCCAAGCAACCTTTGCACTTAAATTATGCAAACTAGTTCAATTATGCACTTCCATACTTGCTTTGGTTTGTGTTGGCATCAATCACCAAAAAGGGGGAGATTGAAAGGGAATTAGGCTTACACCTATTTCTCTAAATGATTTTGGTGGTTGAATTGTCCAACACAAATAATTGGACTAACTAGTTTACTCTAGTGTACAAGTTATACAGGTGCCAAAGGTTCACACTTAGCGAATAAAAAGACCAAGTATTGGGTTCAACAAAGGAGCAAAGGGATAACCGAAGTGTGCCTTGGTCTGGCGCACCGGACTGTCCGGTGTGTCACTGGACAGTGTCCGGTGCACCACCGGACAGTGTCCGGTGCACCAGGGGACTTCACGCTGAACTCTTCACCTTCGAAAAAATCCAGAGGCGCTCCGCTATAATTCACCAGACTGTCCGGTGTACACCGGACAGTGTCCGGTGCCCCAAGGGAGAGCGGCTCTCGAACTCGCTAGCCTCAGGAAAATGCTCCGCTATAATTCACCGGACTGTCTGGTGTACACCGGACTGTCCGGTGAGCCAGCGGAGCAACGACTACTTCGCACCAACGGTCACCTGCAGGCGCATTTAATGCGTGCCAGAAGCGCGCAGAAGTCAGGCACGCGCGCGACGCTGCACCGGACAATCTACAGTACGTGTCCGGTGTACACCGGACAGCCAGGCGGGCCCAGAAGTCAGAAGCTCCAACGGTCGAATCCCAACGGCCTGGTGACGTGGCTGGCGCACCGGACATGTCCGGTGTGCACCGGCCTGTCCGGTGCACCATACGACAGTGAGCCTCCACCAAACGGCTAGTTTGACCAAACGGCTAGTTTGGTGGTTGGGGCTATAAATACCCCCAACCACCACACATTCAAGTCATCCAAGTTTTCCCACTTCAACTACTAACAAGAGCTCTAGCATTCAATTCTAGACACACCCAGGTGATCAAATCCTCTCCAAACTCCACACAACGCCCTAGTGATTAGTGAGAGAGATTTGCTTGTGTTCTTTCGAGCTCTTGCGCTTGGATTGCTTTCTTCTTTCTTTGATTCTTCATTGCGATCAAACTCATTTGTAATTGAGGCAAGAGACACCAATTTTGTGGTGGTCCTTGTGGGAACTTTGTGTTCCAAGCATTTGAGAAGAGAAAGCTCACTCGGTCCGAGGGACCATTTGAGAGAGGGAAAGGGTTGAAAGAGACCCAGTCTTTGTGACCACCTCAACGGGGAGTAGGTTTGCGAGAACCGAACCTCGGTAAAACAAATCCACGTGTCTCACTCCTTATTCGCTTGCGATTTGTTTTTCACCCTCTCTCGCGGGTCAATTATATTTCTAACACTAACTCGGCTTGTAGTTGTGATTATTTTTTGAGAATTTCAGTTTCGCCCTATTCACCCCCCCTCTAGGCGACTTCCAATAGTCGATGCGAATGAGGAGTATGAGTGATCCGGTTGGAGTCACTTGTGCAGTTGATGCCTTGTGCGTGTTGTGGGGACACGTAGGTGCGTGGGTGAGCCGATATGTTATTTGGTTGTTGGATTGGATATATATGTAGGTGCAATAGTTCTTTTGTGCGTCATAGAGATTGGTCACGGATGTATTAATTGTTTCCTAAAGCACTTCGTCGTAAAGTAGTGTGTTAGTTGGGGTAAAATAAATAAAGCGTAAAACATGCTTAGTGGTTTCCATAGTCGGCTAATGAGTTAGTCTATGTTAAATATATTTTATGCATTCATCGTGGTGTTGGTTGGATGTGATAAGTAGATTGGAAGTGTGGGTTTGCCTGAGCACGGTGTTGTCAAACGTGTATGCCGAAATGCGTAGTAGTAGTGATTGCGTTAAGTTGAACCGAAGTGTCTCGAGTGCACGCCACAATATGGTTGTATGCGAGACATGGAAAAAATAGAGTGTGCTCGACATGAGTGTTTGGTCAATATAGGTAGAAATTGTCTTGGCTTAATTAGAGAGGTGATGTCATGCCATAAGTAGTCATCACTTCCTCTACAATTATGAGTCGAGTCTATACGCGTTAGGCGTTCCTTAAATTGTGCTTAACAAATAAGTGTATGATTGTGCTTATGACTTGAATAGATGTCTTCGAGTGAAATAATAGGTTCCTAAGGCAATTAGGTGTAATGTGTTTATAGTGACGCTTTATCCCGAAAGGTGTTAAGTCTGCGCATAAATAAGAGATAAGTGTATTTTATGTAGTATGGATTGATTTTGAGTACATGTATCGCAAGAAATGAATTACTGCGCACATAGGCGATGAATGGGTGTGATGAAGTGGTGACATGCCGAAGTAGTCATCGCTTCCTTTGCGGTTAAGTCAAGGTCGTGTGTGACGATGCTATGTACGTGGTGAATGCATTTGTTAAATGTATGTGATAATTTTAGTGCACTAATGACTTGAGTAAAATTTGTAAGTCTACTTGTTAGTCCTCATTTGATTAATTTAACTCTAACAAATGGTAAAGTGTTAGAATAATTCAAGTCTCTAAAAACATGGCAATTCTTGAATTATATAAAAGCTGGAATTTATTGATTGTTGTTTTGGGCTGCACGCACTGTTTTAGTTGTGCTGTATGTTTGATGAACTAAACTGTGTTTTCTGTAGATATCTGCTATAGAAAAGTGGTAGATAACTTTATTATCTTGCTGGTGTCAAATTTTGACAGCCATAGGTCTGACAGTTTAGGAGTTATGCTGTTCACAAATTCAGTAACTGAATCTGTCCAAATTCTGTATAGATTTCAGAAACTGCATTGTTTGTTCAATTTATTGTTGCAATCTGTTCATGGTCGTTATAAGAAAGATGTAGATGCTTTTATGATCTTTCTTGTGTTAAAATTTCATAACCACAGGCCTGATAGTTTAAAAGTTATGAATTTTATAAACTGCTTGTTGTGTTCTGTCCACCGTCAGAACAGATTTCGAAAACTGTGTTGTTTGATTTAGATAAACATTGAATCACTTCTTGGTGATTACGAAAGTTATATAGTACTTTTGCTAAGCTTTCCAAAAAGTCTTAGATCACTCTTTTTGGTGGTCTGAAGCTTAAGTTATGAATGTTTCAATTATGAACACTGAATCTGTCCAGTTCTGGACAGCAAAGTCTTATAGTGATGTTTATCCTTAGTTAAATATTGAATCAACTTGGGATGTTTATAAATAATTTGTAGAACATTTAATTAGCTTTCCAGAAAGTCTAGGATCACTTTGTTTGGATGTCTAAATCTTTAGTTGTGAATTTTTGAAGCTGCAAGTCTGAATCTGTCCAAATCTGGAGAGAGCTGCTGTGTTTGGACAATTCGACCTTGCTAGGAGTCTAATCATATTGAGATGATAATACCAAAATTGTATAACACTTTTTAAGCTTTCCAGAAAGTCCTAGTTTGATATTTTTGGACTAATAATTAAAGAGTTATGATTAAAACAAGTGACTGATGTATTGCTGTCCAAAAATTCTGCTAGTTCTTATTTGATTGTTAGATCACCCTTTTGGCTAAAAATGCTTAGTTAGCACTTAACGGACTTAGACTTATAATGTCTAAACTTAAGTTAACATGTGTTCCATGATTCATGTGCTTGCTTGCTGTGTCCTCTGTTAAACTTGTGTTTGGGATGCTTTTGTATGATCACTAGAAGAACTAATGAAAAGCCGTATCCAAATAAATAAAATGCGCGTACTTGTGATGTCGTAGTTGGTTGCGTAAATAAATAAAATGTTGTCGTCTTTTTAATGGTGTTGATGTTGAAACGCCGATAACGTGCAAATAACTAATGTTAGCGTGTGGTTGTTTACGGTGTCTTACAATTAAATGTCAGTTCGCTACCGTGTAACTATATATCTCGTGATATTTTTCATTGTATTCATACATATACATCTTGCATCTCATTTAGAACCGAGAGAGGATGACTGAGCAATTGGCGTGGTGCCAACCACAAGCTGCAGATGGTGGACAACCTAAGGAAGGATGGACATAACCCGTAGATGCTCGCCAAGCGAGTACCTCCCCCAGCAAACACTATATAAGTGTTAAATTAAAGGCAAGCCCCAGTTTTATGCAAAACCTGTTTATTATGCTATTTTACTACACTTAATGATTGTAGGATTGAATGTGCACTTAAGTGTAGGAGTTGTTTGAAACACTAGTTGCATGATCTTAGGAATCCTTTTGTGATGGATACTAGTATGCTAGGTCGAGTAGCTGCTTTATTAATTAGGGATCTCGGTAGAAGTCGAGTGATTTTTCTAGCACTCGCGCGAGGTCAGGAATTGGTTGTATCCATTTTTATATCATAATGATGATGGTCTGTGGACAACGATCCATGGGGATGCGTTGTCTACGAGACGAAAATTGGAATAAGGATTAAGGTGTGGTACCGTGTGTCAAGCGTTTGAACGTACTAAACACATGCCGAGAAATATGGTAAATCGGTAAGCCTAGTACCTGATTGAACTTGGCAGTGGACTTTACCCCTCACGCGACCCGAGACGTGGTCTCCCATTCCGGTTATGGTGGGTACAAGTGCGGTCACTGCACGACGGCAGTCGGGGTCAGTGAGGCATTGTACGCCAAGGCGGTGAGCCCTGATCTGCTGACGGGGAATCGATGGGGACGGTTGATGTGTGTGGGGACGGAGTGCCTCGCCACGTCGTGTGTTTAGGTTTACCTTGCAAGGTTTAAAAACTCAATTCGAATCGTCTGCTTCTCGCAGCTAATGAGACTGCTTGATCCATGCTACTACATTGAGTAATAAGTGGAAAATAAGGTGACTGGCAAAAAATATTGATTGATATAATGTTTGATACCATGTATGAATAGCTATGTACTCATCTAGTTTAAAAAGGATCATACTAAAACTTGAAAAGCTAAAACTTGATTTTAGACTCAGCTAGTGCTTTTGACAAACCAAACCCCTCAGCCAAACAGCTGCATGTCTAGAGGTAGAGGAGTAGACTCCTCACACCGGGTAAGTCTAGCTGAGTATTTGTATACTCAGCCTTGCTTGTGGCATAATTTTTGCAGGTACTCCTTAGGTTGAATTGGTTGATTGTGTGACTTGACCTACATCCCTGCCACCGGGATAGACGGTTGAGTGGGTTACTTCTTCCGCAGGAGAGGACCAGGAGGAGTAGCGTGGCCAGGCTTCGCCATGTTATTCGGTTTTCTCCGTTAGTTATTTCCGCTGCATCAAAATTTATGATTATTATTTCTAAAACTTCGATAATGTAATCACCAATGATACTTATTAAGTTTGCGGTATTATGCTTTATTGTATTTCTCTGTGCCTCACCTTCGTGTGAGCTAGTGGTATTCGATCCTAGATAAGTGGCTTTATCGGACTAGATCCAAGGGACTGACGTTTTATTCCTACTTAAGTGTGGTCTAGCCTCTAAGGTAGGACTTAGGCACTTAAGTTGGAATAATTCGGGCGGTTCCGCCACACTACGGAGGTTGTTGAAAAGAATATCGAAGCAGAGCCTTCAGATGCTACAAAAACTAACGAAGAGTCTGAATCCCCTGCTTCTGGAGCCTCTACTTAAGGATTGAAATATATAGTACGTCACGCGGCAGGGAAAAACTATCAGAAGAGCAGATTGCTGAAGCTATACATTATGCCAAGGATTTGAAGTATCGACTAGGATCCTTGGTGTTTAATGGCAGTGATGAAGATGATTTTTTGTATTGCCTTCCGGATAGCAAGGAGATATCTGTTTGCTGGGAGATGGCTGAAAATATAGGATTCTCGAAGCTAGAAGTTGGTCTGTCTAAAATATCGAAGTATGACCTTGCAGACAGCCTTGCCTATAACATTCTGAAGGTGAGGATGTTTTAGCTTATAAGCAGATTACTTTTTGTGTCTTAGCTTATTATTCTTTTCTTATTATTGTTTGCAGAAATCCTTGGATTGCGCCAAGAAACTGAAAGACAACTTTGCCAAGGTGGGTGCATACTCATCGGAGCAAAAGTTTATTCGAGGCGATCCTGAAAGAGTCATTGAATGGATCGGCGAAGATGGTGAAGCTTTTGAATAAATTCTTAGCGACCGTGGGGATTTTTGTGCCTTCGCCGGTGCTTGAGGGGTTGCAGTGATTCTGGAGAAAACCGGTTGTAAACACGTTAAAGCCGCAACCCAGGCAGAAGCCGTCTTCTCCATAGACAATGCGAAGGAGCCTTCGGCCGAAGCTACTTTGATAGGCGGGAAATTTTGTTCCGATGTTTAGATGAGAGGCGCCGTGAGATTGCTGAAGAAGCTATAAAGAAAAATGAAAAAGAATCCCATGATGCCCGAGAAGAAGCCAAGCGAGCCGAAGAGGCTGCTGAGCGCCCAAGGCGTATAGGTATTATTATTGAATCTTAGCTTCGATGTTTGTTTTTGGCTTTGGATTAACAACTTGTTCTTTACTACAGCTGAACTTTCACCGCCACCTGGGCCATATGATCCCGAGGCTGATCAGGCCATGAAGGCAGCATTAGAAACGATAAGGATTACCGAAGAAGCCGTTGACGAAGCTGTCAACAAACTCCTGAATGAAGTTGCCGAGAAAATATTAAAAAAAGATTGAATTCTTGTGTACTAAGAAATGTAATATTCGTGTATGAGTCAAACATCGAACATCTGTATGTATATTGTCACACCTGGTTTTAGAAGGCAAACCGAATGCGAACCATGTACGTGCCAGGATTAGCAATTCACGTACACAATAGTTACATAACTGGACATCATCACACAATGCTCAAATAATAACATAAAAGATAGTAATAGTCGATTACATCATGATGTCCGAGACATCCACATAGTCTTTAACAATTATCAAAGTGCGAAAAAGAAACGTAGATACACACGACCTTCATAGGCAACCGACTAGGGTTTGTCACTAACCCACGCCTAGAACTCATCATACTCTTGGAACTCCTGGAAGTCCTCCTCCACGACTTCATCTTCTCCTGAGCAGTGGTTGCAACGTGGATAACCTGGGGGGTTTGGTGTGTAAAGCAAGGGTGAGTACATATCAACAAACTCAGCAATTGTCCCATTTGGTTGTAGTGGACTAGCTTTATGTAGGGTTAAGCCAAGCAGTTGCTTTTAGATGGTCAGGTTATTATTACTAGTAGAGAGCCAGGCTTTAGCATTAACCTAAGTTATTAACCCAAAAGTACCCTTTCCAAACGGAAAGAATACCAGAAACATTATCATAAGTGTGGCAGAACCTCCCAAGTTATTAGGCCCACATGCACCTGCCCTTGTCTCAAAGACCTCAGACGGCTATGCATGTGCACCAGATAACTTAACAGGATCCGTCCGAGTGTCCGAAGGACCCTAGATAAACCACTTACAACCAGGGTCGCAAGATTAAGTAAACACAAATCACACACCAACATTTTGAAGCGGAATTTCTTTATTACAAAATGTTACAACTTACAACAAATTTACGTTATATTTATCGGAGTGGTTACAAAAGTGGTTCAAAGCAATAAACTTTGAAATGTTATAAAAATTATTTATAAGTTTGAAATATATGCAAGCTCAATGAGAACCCTCAATAAGAAGTATAGAAGAAGTACTTAGAATTATAAGAAGGCCGTGCCCACAGGCGCTTAACACCATCCACACCAGCACAATTCTAGTACCTGCAACAACATGGGTTCAAAAACCCTGAGTATGAAGTGTACTTTCTCAAGTCTTACCCATTAGGAATTAAGGAAAGGCTAAGCAATAATCAAGAACTCATTTTGCAGAAACGCTTACTAATAGTGGATCCTTAATAAACCATCTTTTAATTATCAAGTTAAGTTCTTACCTGATTCTAAATTTGCCTAATCTAGATCATTCACTTGTCCTGATCTAGCTTTATTTTAGCCAATTCATATTTCACTTATCAACTACGATGAGTGGTCAGTGAGTTGAGTCTCCATAACCGAGGAGCAACGACGATTCGAACCGATTATACCCGAGCGGCTTAACGACTCAGGTCTCGTCGTCTTATACGACAATTTAACTTCTAGTTACGATAAATATTTTCACTTCGAACAACAATAGTGAGAGTGGTCGAACTTCCAAATTCGTATTTGTTGTAGTCAAGCAACTCAAGCGGCACAAGGCTCGACATTGTAGATGGCAGTTTAACACCGTGCTGCACAAAATATTTTGGACAGTTCAGGTAAACGGAGATAGATGCGAGATCGAAAATTGGGATGAGCCAAGATGATTAAGACATAGAGACCGTTATTTCCTCTGATATCCCATGTGTAATCCATAGTCGTTGTTAAATGTATAGTAACACCTAGGGTGTTACAGCCCTCCCCCCCCCCTTAAAAGAATCTCGTCCCGAGATTTGGAGCGAAAGACTTTTAAGAGTAGAGCAGCATGTAACTCATGTCCATATCAGCGATAATATAAGGCAATTCTAAGCAAAGGCGAGTGTCTCAGGAGGTTGTTTCTCTAGTGGACATACCATGTATCGCCTTAAGCTAATTTAGAGATGTCCACCAATAGAGACAATGTCTGCCAGAGGAACACATAAGGTTCCATGTATGCAGTTTGCTTTTTCTGATGACACTGTACTATCTGAGTCTATTGGGCGAGTGGTAGATATGCAACTTTACCCAAACATAATTAGTTGGAACCTCTTAGGTAAAACACACAGAAAGAGGTTTACCAACAAGTGGTCACGATAAGTTCATAGCACATGAGCCAGGTGTGGATGTTGAATACTGTCGCGGTTAACATGTGGCGAACCAGAGAATTCCAGTCCATGAAAGATGATCGAGATTCGAGAAAATGTCAATAAAGAGATCTGTTGATGTTGACTTCGCGACCAACCCATTTCATCAAATACTTAGCACGGCTCGACTTGATCACACATGTTAGAAAATCACATGTGATACGATCGAGGCATGACTAGAGCGATGATTAGGTGGTTACTGGCCGACTTAATCTCGATTCTTATAAACACTTCCTTAAGATGGGTTGTACAAAAGTGAGTTTAGACAACTCGACAAAACAATCTCTAAACTCAACCTTTGTTCATTGGGCAGTTACAAGTTAGTAAAACCAACTTGTTGAACTACTTTTGACATTGAGCAGGTCCTCTTATTATCCATCGGCAATCCAATGGTCGAGAGTTCACATTTGTTACAAGAGATCATGCATTTGGGTTGAAATCCATTTGGTCGGGTTGTTCAACTGTTTCTTCATGCGAGATGAACCGACTTGGTCCGGGAATACATGGATTAAATAAAAGAGCGAATGAACAAACTCCTACACTTCAACAGTAGGGAAAATAGACCACACAAATAGATTGAACAAGGATGTCAGTATAAAAAAGATACTCCACCTATAAGAATAATTACAAGTAGAGAGACAAATAGATCATGGCCCGATGAAATGAACAAGGCATGGCCATAACCTAAATTGGTTGATGAAGGGAGTACGATGGGAGACTACAAATTCAAACCCAAGCATATTTCTATGCCCATCATAGAGATCACAAGGTCAAGGATTAGTATCTGATTATATACGGAGGGAAAATAATCATAAGATTAAGTTGGTATGCTTTCGATAGATATGAGGAAACCAAAGGCATCAAACTCAAGAAAATGATCAGACATGTCTTTCCTGGGTTAGGTTGATAAAGCAACATGGCGATCCTTAAGAACAAGCAAACTGGATAAGGTACATCAGCTTGTGCCAATCGAACAAGGGTATGATCTAGGATGGAAATATGACAATCAAAATGTCATAGATTAAATAGCAAGAACACGGACTCAAGATTCTAGCTTTAAGCTCATGCACGTCTTGCGTTGGATAAAGAAATTATCCAAACATCCATTTGCACAAGTTTAGTCATGGAGTGATAACAGAAAATTCAAATTTGGGTCATGGTTCACTAAATACGAACATGGCCTAGTTTTGGGTTTAGGCAAACAGGTCACAAACATTCTATCGGCACATCAAGCACAAGAGCAAACACATATAACACCTAAATAGATTACCTAAAGAACGGAGGACAACTATTTCATCGAAGTTCATAATGCAACATTACACCACATTATCTATAATCACTGGTTATTGGAATAAAGGTGAGAAAAGCATTTTCGTGCACAGGTGACAAACATGATGCAACAGTCAGGATGCATGCTCGTCCTATTCGTCCTCACTATTTTTTGCCAATTCAACTGTGGCAATAGCATTCTATATCGGTGGCATACTTATGACTCTCTCGGTATTTTGCTAGTCATCAGCTACACATACATTTTCGAGGTTAGTGTACCTGCAGAAAATTCCATCACAGCCCAATTTCCCATTATGCAATATCCACACATAACAGTTTATCACAGTTTATACTCCATATATTTCTATATGGAGGCCAGCTCCTCATTAATCACCGAGCCATGCATAGGCGCCGCTGCCACACTTTAACCATAGGGCAGCCCATTATGGTAACTTACCTTCTTACCTGAGTGTAGGTGCGTCGTTACAAGTACATTACACTTCTCAGTATTCCCATGTCTGTGTACCCATACACATCCATGGGGTACTGAATTCCCAGAAAAGTAATTACTCCACATCGCAGATGTCACATATACATATGTAGAACATGTATATAGTCAAGCGCCACAATTAAGCACTCCACTAGACCGACGTTTGTTCGGTCATGCTCTCACATCTCACCTTACCTGAGCGTCGGTCCATTCAAAATGGAATGACCTCAAAAATAACATTACACATGTATGCAATATCCCCCCGGTTGTGGGTTAGTGTTTTGAACTAAGCCACCTGATAGCCCTTAATTTAGGGCTTAACAGAGGATGTCGATAGCATTATAGTTTTTCAAATATGTTTTTCAAAACCAAACAACGTGTTTAGTTGAAAATAGGTTTTCTAAAACCAAAACTTTTTTTTAAAAATACGTATGTGACTGTATTATACTTAATCTTGCTCCGACACCAGATGTGGCAGAACCTCCCAAGTTATTGGGCCCACATGCACCTGTCCTTGTCTCAAAGACCTCAGACGACTATACATGTGCACCAGATAAATTAATAGGATCCGTCCGAGTGTCCCAAGGACCGTGGATAAACCACTTACAACCAGGGTCACAAGATTAAGTAAACACAAATCACACACCAACATTTTGCAGCAGAATTTCTTTATTACAAAAAGTTACAAGTTACAACAAATTTACATTATATTTATCAGAGTGGTTACATAAGTGGTTCAAAGCAATAAACTTTGAAATGTTATAAATTTTTTTTATAAGTTTTAAATATATGCTAGCTCAATGATAGCCCTCAATGAGAAGTATAGAAGAAGTACTTAAACTTATAAGAAGGTCGTGCCCACTGGCACTCAACACCATCCACAGTAGCACAATTCAGGTACCTGCAACAACATGGGTTCGAAAACACTGAGTACGAAGTGTACTTTCGCAAGTCTTACCCGTCTAAGGAAAAAGACTCTCAAGGATATGCTGGCTGATTAGGAATCAAGGTAAGGCTAAGCAATAATCAAGGACTCATTTTGCAGAAACGCTTACTAATAGAGGATCCTTAAGCCATCTTTTAATTATCAAGTTAAGTTCTTACCTGATTCTAAATTTTCCTAATCTAGATTATTCACTTGTCCTGATCTAGTTTATTTTAGCCAATTCATATTTCACTTATCAACTACGATGAGTGGTCAGTGAGTTGAGTCTCCATAACCGAGGAGCAACGATGATTCGAACCGATTATACCCAGCTGGGGATCCCTAACCACACGACATATGTAGCACTTAACCCTTGCATATGTCAACCGTTCCCACAGATCCTCCACAACATGAACCAGTCCAAGCTACCCGAGAGCACAGTACTCCTCCGTCTAGCCTCTAGCCAGAAGGGTACGCGCTACTCCCACCATCTCCGACGCCCAGTGCGCGATTGTCTTTTCACGTATGGAATAGCCGGGTTCAGGCTTACCAAAGCATGTGGCTAGTTGCAAAGTCTCACCTCATCATGACTACATCGAACGGTCCTTAATTGACACAGACGAGCGAACTTTCCTTCTCAACGTCTCATCTACATTACATATTATTTCCCCAAAACTTGATACCAGAGAGAGGTACCCTACTTGAATGATGAAATCATCGCGGCCGCAATGGGTTCATCATCACAAGTCCTTTTATTTCACAAACTCCCATATCCCGTGTTACACATCATCTTTTAAAAACCATCCTAAATTAATAAGAAGGGCTAAGCATCACTAAATTTTCGTAAAACAGGTATTAGGGTTGTTTAATCAAGGAAGGAAATGCATCAATTGTTTGATCACACAACTCCTATCACCTAATGCATCATTTAAGGTGATAAAACTTTTTAAAACAAAAGAAGGTGGCAAATACACCGGGGCTTGCCTGGAATAAACACTATGTTAGTGTTTGTTAGACGACGTCCACTTGGCAACCATCCTTTGTCTTGGCGCTCGTTCAGATTATCCTTCTTTAGATTGCCCCGACTAACGACATCGTCTTGCGGAGATGTCCACTCTCTGCATCATCTTGGGGTCGACTCAGTTCTTGTCCTTCACATCACGTGAGCAACTAGCGTACCTAATGAGATGCATAATGCACATGAATAAGAACAAGGAAGAGTAACACAAGATATTATGATGCTTCGCAATATAAAATTAAATACATAATGATGAGGCACTATAACACTTCATCAGCAAACACTAGTTATCGACATACGACCAAGCGCATTAATCATGCTTCTCTAGATTAACCGAATCTAACGCAAACATTACGAAACAACAAACTATACACACTTAACACAAATTTGCCTAAACAGAACTTAACGGCTAATTAATTTAAATGCTAAACTTATCCCTCGTATTATTAATTATACCACATCGCTCACAAAGCTCATAAGGAACTATTTTAATTTTATTTCGCACCACACATATATTTATTCAATCTATCCAACAATTCGACTAACAGAAATAACGAATCAACTCGTCCTACTAAAATCCGACTTGAACCCACTCAATCGACGACGCTACCCAGTCCGCGCATAACACCAAGACACCCCGCAGGTGTTGCACACCTACACCTTCGACTTCTCCCAAACATCCAGAGTTTTCTACCGTCCATAAAATAGATATATGCACATAATTAATCACAGTGTATTGACACCATATAGACAAACAAAAATTCATTATACGTAATATTGACAACGTTTAGACGCTAGAAACTCTTGACTTAATCTTCGTATTATTAATTTGACCATGCACGTAACATACATCTATTTGAAGATTATGTGCACAACTAAGACATCTAGCCCAACCATTCATTGACCCAACTAACATAGATAATAATTTAGCTTACCAAGAACCAATTTACCTGAAACCGCAAGAACGGTGATGCTCACAAAGTAGCTTTTGGATTTTGACTAAAGTGGACCAACCGATGCGGCTTACCTTCAACAGATTTGGACCACGATAAATAGTTATTCACGATTATTAGTCTAGACGATTGATGGGATTTAACCAATCAACCAATATAGAATACGACTACTAGAGCAAAGCATCGACATCTTTAAACAACTATCATTTGACACAAGAAATTCTGAAAATGCCTACCAGTGACTGGAAAAAAACTTTTCTGTTACGTAATCCTCCTCATTAGAATTCTCAAATGCCAAGTTGAATCTGTACCGCTTCAAGGTGTCCACTTTGCCATCACGGTTGCGATGACAACCACCATACGAATCTATTTTGACGTCCAAATTTTCAAGCATCTCGAGGGCTTGCAAACGAAAGCGCACCACAATTAGAAATAAAGGCTGCAGCAAGAGCTTCTTTAGTCTTTGGAGGCACAAGTGCCACAACATCATATTCAGCCCATGAAGAGTAGCCAACTAGGACGTCTGAAGAAAGGCTGATTGTCATCACAATCTTGTACCCTCTCCCTCAAGCCACATCAATTCTATTCTTTGAATAAAATTGAGATGATTCCATTGACCTGAGGATACCCTCTACAGAAGAATCTGGTGCAATTCCAAAAGTAGCATCAGGTGTCTTACTGGCAGAAAAAAATTCACAACCTACGTAGCATTTACTCCAGTTCTTGGCTGCGCCACCGACAAGCACGGGATCCCTGTCAATGTCGCGGTCGTAGGGCACGGCGTCCTCCCTCTCGAACTGCTGCTCGCACCGCCGGATCTCTTCGTCCTCGCCATCGCTGCCTGACCTCGGGACCACGCCCTGACCCATGGCTTCACCCCAATGGGAGGAGCAGCGGTAAAAGGAGGTGGTCTAGCTCTCGACCACCTTGGCCTTCTTCGCCATGTCGAGGCGGTCGAGGAAGGCGATCTCGGCGAGGAAGGCGACGCCTACAAGGAGCGGCAGCAAGCACCTCCATCGCCGCCGCCGGCCCGCCACAGCGCCAGCTCACCCGGGGGCTCCCTGAGCCCGGCGCCTACGCGCACCAGCCACTAGACGAGAGCGAGCTAGAGCGCCGCGTGGGGCTAGGCGCCATGGGTGAGCTCGAGTACCAGGGAGGAGCGTGTGGGATGAGGGAGCCGAGGACGAACGCCAGGAAGGGGATGAGGTGAGGGCGGCCAAGCGCCAGATCTCCCTGAGATGGCCGGCGGCGAGACCTCGACTGGCTGGGAGGAGCAAAGGGTACGGTAGCTATGGAAGCAGGGGAGGGAGACGCGCGTGGGAGAAGATAAATCCTAGGAGATGAGAATGGCGACAGGATAAGGCATGCGCGTGGCAGTGAAATATCAGAGAGCGGTGGGAAAATCTGGGAGAGGAAGCGGCGACAGAGATTTTTTTTTCTCTTTTTCAGATTTTTCTATTTTCTCTTTTTTTACTAAAACATTAGCGGACGAATATCTGGTTCTAGAAATTGAATCTGAATGGGATATAAATGAATATATGCAGTTATAGGGTTAGATTTGGGCGAAATGAAAAATGGACCAGATTAAAACGTCATTGAATTTGATATTTAATTTGTGTTTAACTTGTCTAACCTAATAAATCTCATCCACTAATCAAGCACTCGGCTTCTCTGCCATAGATAATTTCAGGTTCGGTTGAAATGTAAATAGACCGGACCAAACAATATCGACTTCAATATCCAAACGAGATTTGATCTAGTTTAAAATCAGATGAACATATGTCTAACATCTGAAAACCTTTGATTTCTTTGCCGAGGACAACGCACTGGAAAAACAAGCCAATTATTACTCTTGCACTCGCTTTTTTCACGGCAACGTGCACAGTCCAGATCACATAAATCAAGCGCATCCGAAATTCATCTTCGCATAATCGAGCGGCTTAACGACTCAGGTCTCTTCGTCTTATACGACAATTTAACTTCTAGTTACGATAAATATTTTCACTTCGGACAACAATAGTGAGAATGGTTGAACTTCCAAATTCGTATTTGCTGTAGTCAAGCAACTCAAGCGGCACAAGGCTCGACATTGTAGATGGCAGTTTAACACCGAGCTGCACAAAATATTTTGGACAGTTCAGGTAAACGGAGATAGATGCGAGATCGAAAATTGGGATGAGCCAAGATGATTAAGACATAGAGACCGTTTTTTTCCTCCGATATCCTACGCTTAATCCATACTCGCTGTTAAATGTATAGTTACACCTGGGGTGTTACAATAAGCATAATCATAACCATCATCCTCATCACCACCTGTAAACCAAACATCTCTGATCAAAGTATCTCTAATCAATGGAGCTCCCTTGGCCGCTCATAACCTCGAGCACGACTAATATATCAGTTTCATAACACTCTGCAGAGGTTGCGTACTTTACCCACAAGTCGTGATTCCCTCTTGCCTTGGGCCGATAACACCCTTAAACACTACCAATGTGAATAGGCAGGGTTTCACTATGTAGCCTTTACAAAGATTCCCTGAGGCTGTAACCGCCCGTTAGGTTTCCTAAATATACCGCACTCCTCCCCAAGGGGCAAACCACCCTTGGCAGAGCGAGCCGCATACACCGAGCCCCATTGATGGCACGACGGCGAAGCGAACTACACCTCAGTACCTCTAATTATTCAGCTAAGGGTGTCCCATTCCACCCTCATGGTTGCACTGTTTTTCCGGGCGGTCATCCAACGAACCAGACCTTACGGAGAGGCACTCAAGAAACAGCTCGAGTCCCCTTAAATGTCACAGTACCATCATCATAATCAAAAGGGAAAACAGTGTATCATAGATAATCTCATCATATTCATTGATTAATGTGAAGCACTAGCATAAAGCTAAACCAAAATAACCCAACCAAAATAGGTAAACAAGGATAAGATAAACAAAAGCTAGTCAATCCTTAGGTATAAACTGTGTAAATGCGGGGAGTGAATTATAAGAATGAGTAGGACACGGATGGGTCAAGGGACACTTGCCTTCATCAACCAGCTGCTGCTCAGGGTATTCACCTGTAACTCCTTCAGACTCCACCAACTGACCGTTATCTATATGAGTTCAAACATACATTCGACAAATTTAATACAAAAGAACAGTACACCATGTAATAAAATATCATAAATAAACAGACACTTTGTGCAGGGCTCACACCTACGACTAAGCGAGAAAGAAAGAGTAACGGTCGAGGTTACGGTCGAAGAGCGATCACGTTAAGCGATTATATACCAAAGTACTCGTCTAAACAGAATAGTATTAATTTGGCAATCGCGCTATGCATAGGATAAAGTCATGCTCTGTGTTTAATTATTATAAACAAGTCAAAGTAAATTTAAAAGGATTGTCGCACGATGAAATGCGCGACACAACCCTTAGATTGAATTGAGAATAAGACGACTCGTCGCGCGATAGAGCGCGCCATGAGACACTTGAATTATTATGAAAATAATGTCAAGCGTCGCGCGATGAAGCGTATGACAGCATACGTCATCTAAACCAAATTTAAAACGAAACGTCGCACGACTGGATGCGCGACGCCACACATTAAATAATCTGAAATTAAGATGAACCGTCGCGCGACGAAGCGCGCGACGCAGCACACTAATAAATGTGAATTTAAAATAAATTGTCACGCGACGAAGCGCGCGACGCAGCACATCAACTAAACCAAATTTAAAATTAATTAAACTGAAATTTAAGCGTCGCGCACGCTATGGTCGAGCGCGTCAGGGGCACGCGAGCCGCGCCGGGGACGCGCAGGGGCCATCGGGGAGGCAAGGGGCCATGGGGAGGCATGCGGGGAGGCGCACGAGGCCTATCAGGGAGGCGCGGGGCGCCGCCATGGACCGCGGGGCCGTGGGGGAGGGCGCGGGGGCGCCGCCGAGGACGAGGGGCCGCGGGGGAGGGCGCGGGGGCGCCGCCGAGGACGCGAGGCCGTGGGGGAGGGTGCGAGGGCGCCGCTGGGGGCGTGGGCCGCCGGGGAGGGCGCGAGTGTGACACCCCAGTGTCATCTAGGGTTTCTTCCTTAAGATAACCCCAACCTATTTGTAAGTGCAATCAACCCCAAGTGAGGGTTTTGGTGATTTAATGACAAAACAAAGAAGGGTACTAACAGTTTTTGTTCTCAGTGTATGATTAGAAGGAAACAGGAACTTAAGGAAGCACCAAGGACTTCATGCAACGGACGTATAAAAATTTATGTAAAATCTTGTGTTGCATGATGTAATTCTTCCTTGTTCTTTTCCGCACAGGTATAGGTGTTTGCTATAGCTCAAGTCCCCAAATTCAAAAGCTATTTCTGAAAACCAAAAATCACTTTAACATTATTTGGTTGACCATGGTTAGGGTTGAGAAACCTAGAGTGTTCTTGCTGAAAAGCAGCTGAACTTCTTCAACTGCAGCTGAGCTTTCTAGCTAAACTTAACTTCAGCTGTGATGAGCTTCTTCAGCTGAGCTGGACTTCAGCTGAGTTGAACTTTCAACTCTAGCTGAACTTCAACTTCAGCTATGGACCTCTTTGACCATACCCAGCTGAACTTGCCCCCGGGCAGCTGAGCTGGGGTTTTCTCTCCAAAACTCTCTGGTCTAGACCAGCTGAACTGGTCCTGGGGGGCAGCTCAACTGGTCTCTGACCCTCTGACTTCTGATCTGCAGTCTGCCAGTCAGACTGGCAGTCAGGTTGCCAGGGGTGTCAGGGGGCGGTTCAACCGGTCCTAGCCTGTCTGACCCGCCTGCAGGTCAGTCTGCCAGTCAGTCTGCCAGTCAGACTGGAAGACAGTCTGCTGACCTGTCAGGGGGCGGTTCAACCGCCCTAGGGGGCGGTTCAACCGGTTTTTAGCGGGGTTTTTGGTCAAACGGCTATTTTTTGAGCCGTGACTATAAATATAACCCTCTCTCTCTCTTCTTCAATACGGCTGAACACTCACTCATTTATTGCTCACCTATCTTGAGACAAAGCACTCGTCTCTCCATCTCTCTCACACTTAAATCTTCCTCAAGATTCAACCTTGTTGGAGGAGCTCTTGGGTGTGAGGTTTGTGCTTGTGCTCACAATTTGGTTTTCCTCTCCCATCTCTTTTACAAAGACTTGAGCTTGTGCAAACCCCTCTTGTGCGTTCTTGGTGTTCTTGAAACCCGAGGTTTCAAGATCTTTTGAGGTTGCTTGGGAGTCTCCAAATTTGTGGACGACCCCAAGAAGTTTGTATCACCCGCTCTTTGAGCTAAGATAAGAAGAGATTGCCTTGACCTTTGTGGTCGGCTTTTGGAGGATTAGGGTTGAAAAAGACCCGGCCCTTTGTGAGCTCCTCAACGGGGAGTAGGACACCTTTGTGGTGTGGCCGAACCTCGAATTAAATCTTGTGTCTTGTGTTCTTGCTTGTTTTAACTTGAGATATTTTTACTTGCAAGATTGACATAAAGATTTTTCCGTAGAGTTTATCTAGAAGTAAAATAGCCGTTACTTATTCATCTTTTCATCCTCACTTAGCTATATCTTACTTCTCTCAAGAACTCGCGAAATACTTTTTCGAGTAGATTTTAGTCTAAAGTTTATAAAACAGTTGGATTGGTTCAGAGTGGTTCAACTTGCGCACGTAGCTGTTGAACCGGCCTGCACCAGTCGAACTGTATATTTAACAATCTTTCGAAGTTTGTTGTGAAAATTTTCAGATTAGCCTATTCACCCCCCTCTAGGCTACTTTCAATTGGTATCAAAGCTTCGTACCTCGTTTTACGCTTAACCGCGTGAGGAAACGATCATGTCTACTCAACGGGACCATGTGGATCCTCTCCTCGAGGAAATCCCCATCACATCTTTCGGTGAGGAAGTGGACCCCAAGGTCCTCGACCTCGCTATGAAGATTGCCGAGAAGATGTTCCTCAAAATGAAAGAGGAAGATGCTAAGAAAAAGGCCGAAGAAGAAGAATCAAGAAGAAAGGCTGAAGAAGATAAAGGTAAAGGAAAATTTGATTACAATGACGATCTAGTGGATCTTTTGGTGTCAAAGGTATTGAGCAAGGTAAGTCTCAACACCGAGGGATCATCTACCAAAAGCAAAGGTAACGAATTTAGTAAAGTTCAATTTGATTACTCTAGAAATTTTATCCCCAACTTCTCTTCCGCCCCACTTGGAAAGTTAACAACTCTTAGTGAGTTGAACTATGACGAGTGGGCCGACAAGATGAAGTCGCATTTAATCGGTGTGCATCCTAGTCTTTGGGAGATTGTCAATGTAGGTATGTTTAAGCCCGCCCAAGAAGAAGAGATGACTCCGGAAATGATGCAAGAGGTTCATCGCAATGCTCAAGCAGTGAGCATAATTAAAGGAAGTCTTTGTCCGGAAGAATACCGGAAAGTTCAAGGAAGAGAAGATGTCCATGACATTTGGAATATTCTTAAAATGTCACATGAGGGAGATCCCAAAGCTAAGAGACATAGAGTTGAAGCTTTGGAGAGTGAGCTTGCAAGATATGATTGGACAAAGGGTGAGTCGCTTCAATCACTCTTTGACCGGTTGATGGTGTTAGTAAACAAAATAAGAGTGCTTGGAAGTGAAGATTGGAGTGACTCCAAGGTCACAAGATTATTCATGAGAGCATATAAAGAAAAGGATAAAAGTCTTGCAAGGATGATTAGGGATCGTGATGACTATGAGGATATGACGCCTCATCAATTATTTGCAAAGATTCAACAACACGAGTCCGAAGAAGCCCCTATCAAGACAAGAGACTCTCATGCCTTGATCACCAATGAACAAGACAACCCCAAGAACAACAAATACCACAAAGCAAAGAAAGTGGTCGAGACCTCAAGTGATGAAGATAGCTCAAGTGATGAAGACACAGCTATGTTCATCAAAACATTCAAGAAATTTGTAAGGAAAAATGACAAGTTTCAAAGGAAAGGAAAGAAGAGGGCATGCTATGAATGTGGCCAAACCAGTCATTTCATAGCGGATTGTCCTAACAAGAAGGAACAAGAAGCCAAGAAGGAATACAAGAAGGACAAGTTCAAAAAGGGAGGCAAGACCAAGGGATACTTCAAGAAGAAGAAATATGGTCAAGCCCATATTGGTGAAGAATGGAACTCCGATGAAGAGAGTTCTAGCTCCGAGGAAGAGGAAGTGGTGGCAAACGTGGCCATCCAATCTACATCAAGCTCGCAACTCTTCACCAACCTACAAGACGACTCCTACACTCCAACTTGCCTCATGGCAAAAGGAGATAAGGTAACCTTATTTAGTAATGATTTTCCAAATGATGATGATGATGAACAAATTGCCATGAAAAATAAAATGATTAAAGAATTTGGCTTGAATGGATACAATGTTATCGCCAAATTAATGGAGAAGCTAGATAAAAGAAAAGCAACTCTTGATGCTCAAGAAGACTTGCTTATCCTTGAAAAGGAAAGAAACCTAGAGCTTCAAGAATTGCTTCATAATAAAGATGAAATGCTAGATGTCTTGACTAAGGAAGTATCTTTAGTCAAGATAACTATAGAGAATAAAGATAAAGAAGTAATTAATATGAAAACCTCTATAGATAATCTTGCAAATGAAAAGAATGCACTTGAAACAAGCATGTTAAGCTTGAATGCTCAAAATCAAGAACTTCAAGTGCAACTTGAAAATTGCAAGAACATCAATGCCTCATCTTTAGTGATTGAATCTAAGTCTAGCTCCTTAAATGATAATTTTTGCAAACATTGTGCCAAATATCATGCTTCTTGTTGTCTAACTAACCATGCAAGGAAGAATAGCCCACAGGTGAAGGTCAAAGGAATTTTGAAAAGATGCTCTAGCAATGATGGGTTAAAGAAAGTTGAACCCAAGTACAAGTCCCTAAAGCCCAACAATGGAAGAAGGGGGCTTGGGTTCAACTCATCCAAGGAAAACCCTAGCACAGTGCATAAGGGGTGGAGATCCCCCAAGTTCATAGAGGGAACCACCCTATATGATGCCTTGGGGAGGATTCACTCCTCAAATGACAAGTCACCTCAAGTAAAGGTAAACTTGAGTTCCACAAAGAGTAAGATGAAAGAAGTGGGATCCTCAAGTGGACAACAATTTAATGCTCCCATTTCTCACTCTTATCTTTGTGATTACATGTTGACTTGGGATTTAGGGAAATTGGTTGTCAAATATGTGGGTGCCTACACTAAAAGAAAAGTCATGAAAAGAAGTGTGTGGGTACCCAAGGCTATAACTAACACTGTAGGACCCAATTCAATTTGGGTACCTAAAAGCATAGCCTAGACTTGTTTTGCAGGTCTACTCCTCTGGTGGGTCAAGTTGGGTGCTTGACAGTGGATGTACAAATCACATGACCGAGGAGAAAGACAGGTTTCATTCATTGCAACTAACTCAAGAAGCACAAGAAATTGTGTTTGGAGATAGTGGCAAGAGTAAGGTGATTGGTATTGGTAAAATTCTTATCTCTGACCAACAATCACATTCAAATGTTTTATTGGTAGATTCTTTAAGCTACAATTTGTTGTCCGTTTCACAACTTTGTGGAATGGGTTATAATTGTTTATTTTCTGATGTGGATGTGAAGATCCTTAGAAGGGAGGACTCCTCAGTTGCCTTTACGGGTCGCTTGAAGGGCAAGCTTTATCTTGTTGATTTCACAACAAGTAAAGTGACGCCTGAGACTTGTTTAGTGGCAAAGTCCGACAAGGGTTGGCTATGGCATCGCCGGCTAGCCCATGTCGGTATGAGGAATTTGGCCAAACTTCAAAAGGATAATCACATCATTGGACTAACAAATGTTGTATTTGAGAAAGATAGGGTTTGTGGCGCATGCCAAGCAGGAAAGCAACATGGAGTCCCACATCAATCAAAGAATGTGGTCACAACAAAGAGGCCATTGGAGCTTCTTCACATGGACCTCTTTGGACCTGCGGCTTACATTAGCATTGGTGGTAGTAAGTATGGTTTAGTCATTGTTGATGATTTTTCTCGATTCACCTGGGTTTTCTTTTTAAGTGATAAAGGTGAAACTCAAGAGATATTGAAGAAATTCATGAGGAGAGCTCAAAATGAGTTTGAGCTCAAAATCAAGAAAGTGAGAAGTGATAATGTGACGGAATTCAAGAACACAGGTGTCGAAGAATTTTTAGGCGAAGAAGGAATCAAACATGAGTTCTCAGTTACTTACACTCCACAACAAAATGGTGTTGTGGAGAGAAAGAACCAAACCTTAATTGAAGCAGCTAGAACCATGTTGGATGAGTACAAGACACCTGACAATTTTTGGGCAGAGGCGGTCAACACCGCCTGTCATGCAATCAACCGTCTCTATCTTCATAAGATCTACAAAAAGACTGCTTATGAGCTTCTCACTGGTAACAAACCTAAAGTTGATTATTTTAGAGTATTTGGTTGCAAGTGTTTTATTCTTAACAAGAAAGTCAAGAGCTCAAAGTTTGCTCCTAGAGTGGACGAGGGTTTCTTGCTTGGTTATGCATCAAATGCGCATGGATATCGCGTTTTCAACAGTACCACCGGTCTTGTTGAAATAGCGATAGACATGACATTTGATGAGTCTAATGGCTCGCATGGGCATGTTTCTAGTGGCACTGCAGGAAATGAAGAACTACCTTGTGAGGCCATAAAGAAACATGCAATAGGTGAAGTGAGACCTCAAGAAAAGGATGATGAGGAAGGAACTTTGTGGATGACCAATGAGGTTGTTGATGTGAGTGCAAAGGTGGTGGGTGACAAATCTTCCACCCAAGCAAACCCATCAACCTCAAGTCATCCAAGTCTTGAAGAAAATCATCAATTCCAAAGGATGCCAACTATGGTAGAAGATGAACACGAAAGTGTGGATGGTGAAGTGCCTCTTGATCAAGTGAATGATGAGGAGGAGCAAATACAAAGACAACCATCAGTGCCTCATCCTAGAGTCCATCATACCATTCAAAGGGACCATCCGGTGTACAACATCCTGGGTAGCATCAGGAGAGGGGTAACAACTCGATCTCGTTTAGCTAATTTTTGTGAATTTTACTCGTTTGTTTCCTCTCTTGAGCCACTTAAGGTTGAAGAAGCATTGAGTGATCCGGATTGGATAATCGCCATGCAAGAGGAGTTGAACAACTTCACCCGGAATGAAGTCTGGTCCTTAGTCCAAAGACCCAAACAAAATGTGATTGGGACTAAATGGGTCTTTAGGAACAAACAAGATGAACATGGCGTAGTTACAAGAAACAAAGCACGGTTGGTTGCCCAAGGCTACACTCAAGTGGAAGGACTTGATTTTGGTGAAACATATGCGCCAGTAGCAAGGTTAGAGTCAATTAGAATATTAATTGCTTATGCTACTAACCATGATTTCAAGCTATATCAAATGGATGTCAAGAGCGCGTTTCTAAATGGACCACTACAAGAGAGGGTCTATGTGGAGCAACCACCGGGCTTTGAAGATCCCAAGAAGCCAAACCATGTTTATTTACTTCACAAAGCACTCTACGGGCTTAAACAAGCCCCTAGAGCCTGGTATGACTGCCTTAAAGATTTTTTAATTAAGAATGGATTTACAATAGGAAAAGCTGACTCTACATTATTTACTCGCAAAGTTGACAATGAATTATTTGTGTGCCAAATATATGTTGATGACATTATATTTGGTAGTACTAATGAAAAATTTTGTGAAGAGTTTAACAAAGTAATGACAAACAAGTTTGAGATGTCTATGATGGGGGAGCTTAAATACTTCCTGGGATTTCAAGTCAAACAGCTCAAGGAAGGTACTTTTGTATGCCAAACCAAATATACACAAGATATGCTTTTAACCAGATTTTACCAGGACTATCCTGGTCAAAACCGGTTGAACCGACATTGTAGACCGGTTGAACCGGTCTCTGACCGGTCAGTGCAGTTCTGTCCGCGCAGGCCTGTCCGCGCAGGTCTGTGAGCTGCAGCTTTTTCAGTCGCGCAGTATTTTTCTTTGTTTTTCCGCGCAGCATGCCATGCAGAATCTTTTTTCTTTTTGACCGGTCGCATCCTGCAGGGCGCGCAAATTTTTTATTTAGGGCTGTCCGGTCACAGCCAGGCATGCAGTGTCAGGGCACGCAGTTTTTGTCCTGACCGGTCGCATCCGATGAGCTGCTGGGCACGCAAATTTTTTTTGGGACGTTCGGTCTCAGCCGAGCTGCAGAGTCAGCATCAGGCCATGCAGAGTTATTTTTTTTCTTTCTGACCGGTCACTGCCGCGCAGCCAGAAATTTTTTTATCCGGTCACAGCCGAGCAAGCGTGTTAGGGCGCCATGCAGAATCTTTTTTTGGTCATAGCCACGCTCTAGTGCAGGGCGCGCAGTTTTTCTTTGGGGTGTCCGGTCGCTGCCGAGCAAGCGTGTCAGGCGCGCAGAGGCCTGTCCGGTCGCTGTCCGCTCAGCTTTGAGAGCCCGCACAGCAATTTTTTTTGTGACCGGTCGCATCTGCACAAGCTTTGTCAGCCCGAGCAGCAAGAAAAAATTTGTTTTTCTGTCCAGTCACTTCCGCGCAGAAGTGGCAGGGCGGCAGGGCGCTCAGAAATTTGTTTTATTTTGGCCTGTCCGGTCGCCTCCGCGCAGCAGTCTACTCGCGCAAAATTATTTTTATTGGGGCCACGCAGCTTTTTCTTTTGTCGTCCGGTCCCATCTGCGTAGAACTTTTTGACTTATGTGGCACATGGAATCTCTGCAGTGCACTTTTTCAGAATCCTGCGTCAGAAATTTGAATTTTTTGAATTTTTGGCGTTTTCCCTCTGCCGTTTCTGGCTCTCTGACCGCACTGGTCAGAACCAGTTGAACTAGCCCATGGGGGCGGTTGAACCGGTCCTGAGGACCAGCTCAACTGCCTATATATATTTGACACTCCCCTTCTCTTCTCCCACTCCATCCACTCTCGCCTTAGTCGCTTCACAACATTTAGAGCCTTCTCTCTCACACACCTCAACCGGTTCACAATTTCAAAACCTTTTCAATCATGGTGCGTCGTCGCAACCCTTCCATGATTGAGTTTAGCAGCGTCTCGGACGAGATTCAGGAGGAATCTCCCGTCCCTCTCCTCTGCCTCGTCGCTCCCTCTCTAAGAGAGGACGTGGCTCTAGTAGGATGGATGGAGAGGGTTCTTCCATGCCCTCGCAGCCGACTCGCGGGAGACGCCAAAAGGTTGGCGCCTCTCGACCTCGTTGTAGCACGTCTTCCTCTGGGTATGCTCCCTGCCAGGAGGAGGATGGGGCTTTCGACGACTTCATCGACCTTCCGGCGCCAGACGCTCTCTACGTCACCGGACTGCAAATGCATCCGACGAACGTCACCCGCGGTCCACATGAACCTCCTGTCGACTTCTCTCTGAAGGGAATAGACACCCTTCAGCGCCTGAGGTTCACCAATCCTACTCTCACTCCTCGTCATCCTGGTGTCCAGGACCCTCGGTTCTGGAATCTTTTCCAGACTGACTTCTACAATTCTGTCATTCTTTCCAAGAAACACCCAGTCGTTAGACATAAGTTTATAGACTGGGAGGGTTGTGAGAATATGGGAGATGCTGACATGACGTCAGCTCTCCAAAACTTAGAGAGAATGGGGTTATGAAACATTATGACCATGGAATACCCCTGGAACGATGAGGTGGTAGCTCAGTTTTATGCCACCCTCTGGATAAAGAAAGTAGATGAGGAAGCCGATGGGTATGATTACCCAGTCATGTATTTCTTCATCCAGGGTAACTGGCATAAAGTCAGTTATCGTTGTTTTGCCCATATTCTGGGCTTCTTTGATGCAGATATTCAGGGCAGCAACATGCGAGTGCATAACATTCGGCTGCCCATGCGGGAAGAGACGGAATTTATTCATGTCTCTAATGAGCGGGAGTTCTGGATGACCGCTAACATGCATCGGTACTACAGGTACCTTAATTCTTTGTCCAGGATGACTGTTCTCCTGAAGGGCGGAAATCAAATGAACGTCCTTGGGGAGAGTCGAGTCTTCCTCCTCCTCCTTGCTCCAAACAGCCTCGCCCGCATCAATGTGTTTGACATGATCTGGGAAGAGATCGTCCGTGCTTCCTGGTCTCCTCTCAGAGGGTGTCTTCATGCACCCTTTATCATGAAGATGATCGAGGTGGTCACCCAGACCCACTTCGAAAAACCCGTCAAACACTCCCGCTACGTACCCTACTGGGTTGATTCCTCCAACCCAGCTGCTCGTACGAAACGGGCTCCCTCAGGGTCTGGAGGCCCTGCCTCCTCCACTAAGCCACCTCCCCAGCCTCCCCATCATCCATCTTCCTCTCGCCCGGCCGCTACCTCGCGTCCCTCTCCTGGCCGCGGATCTCCCATGCCACGTGCTCGTGGTCGTGGTCGAGGTCGTGGCCGAGGGATGGGTGCTCGCTTGGTCCATGGGTTTGCAGCATTTTTCTCCATGTGCCGCAACATTTCTGCTGATGTCCATGAGGTGGCACGGCGTCAGCGGGAGACTGACGACAATCTTCGTCGTCAAGCTTCCACCATGGGTATGCCATTTGTCCCTCGCTCGCCTGACGTGCCTCTCCATCCTCCTCCCTCGGAGATCAATGAGTGGCACCAGCAGGCCTACGGGGTGCCATTTATGTCTGCAGACGATGAAGAAGAAGAAGCCTATGTTGATGATCGCGAGGAGTTTGCCCCGCCTCCCTACCATGGGGATCCGGGTCAATCATCCTCTCACCCTCCTCCTCCCTACCTGGGTCCGGGACCCATTCCTGGTGACCCTAGGCCATCCGGCTCTAGTTACCATCACCACCCTCCACCTCCTCCTGATCATCGTACATCTTCGGCATCTGTTTTTTCTGTGGCTGATGAGCCACCTCGGGACTCCACATTTGAGGAGGACGTGATGAGGACCCTCTTCCCTGACTACACTTCAGACCCTCCATCATATCCTTCGTCATATCCTCCTCCTGGAGGATATTGATTCATGTATCCTTGTCTCTCTCTCCGTTTTTGGTACTTGTTGCCAAAAAGTGGGAGAAACTCGTACTTCTAGTTTGTGTTTTTTTTGGTTTTCTTTTGTATTATTTTTGTTTTGGCCACTGTTGTGGCTTGTATCCTTTTACCATTGTATGACATAAAACTGTTGGGTTGTTATTCAAAGTAATATAATGGTCTTCTGGCCATCATCTTTGTCCTATCAGTTTGTAATGACTACTCTGCTATGAAGTAAAAATGATGTGTATTTAGAGATAGTCATGTGCATCACAAATCCTGTTATGACACTCTTGCACCCCTCAGATGATTGTATTTAGTATGGTTTTTCTCACTATCTCTAAATGTGTTGCTCACATGACATATTATGTCAAAACATTGGATTCACAATCGTGCACACATTTAGGGGGAGCCATCTACATACAATCATTCAAAAGAAATTTTATATTGCAAATGTATATCTTTTTGACCTTAATTGTTTTGGCATCAATCACCAAAAAGGGGGAGATTGTAAGTGCAATCAACCCCAAGTGAGGGTTTTGGTGATTTAATGACAAAACAAAGAAGGGTACTAACAGTTTTTGTTCTCACTGTATGATTAGAAGGAAACAGGAACTTAAGGAAGCACCAAGGACTTCATGCAACGGACGTATAAAAATTTATGTAAAATCTTGTGTTGCATGATGTAATTCTTCCTTGTTCTTTTCCGCACAGGTATAGGTGTTTGCTATAGCTCAAGTCCCCAAATTCAAAAGCTATTTTTGAAAACCAAAAATCACTTTAACATTATTTGGTTGACCATGGTTAGGGTTGAGAAACCTAGAGTGTTCTTGCTGAAAAGCAGCCGAACTTCTTCAACTGCAGCTGAGCTTTCTAGCTGAACTTAACTTCAGCTGTGATGAGCTTCTTCAGCTGCAGCTGAGCTTTTCAGCTGAGCTGGACTTCAGCTAAGTTGAACTTTCAACTCCAGCTGAACTTCAACTTCAGCTGTGGACCTCTTTGACCATACCCAGCTGAACTTGCCCCCGGGCAGCTGAGCTAGGGTTTTCTCTCCAAAACTCTCTGGTCTAGACTGGCTGAACTGGTCCTGGGGGGCAGCTCAACTGGTCTCTGACCCTCTGACTTCTGATCTGCAGTCTGCCAGTCAGACTGGCAGTCAGGTTGCCAGGGGTGTCAGGGGGCGGTTCAACCGGTCCCGGCCTGTCTGACTCGCCTGCAGGTCAGTCTGCCAGTCAGTCTGGCAGTCAGACTGGCAGACAGTCTGCTGACCTGTCAGGGGGCGGTTCAACCGCCCTAGGGGGCGGTTTAACCGATTTTTAGCGGGGTTTTTGGTCAAACGACTAGTTTTTGAGCCGTGACTATAAATAGAACCCTCTCTCTCTCTTCTTCAATACGGCTGAACACTCACTCATTTATTGCTCACCTAACTTGAGACAAAGCACTCATCTCTCCATCACTCTCACACTTAAATCTTCCTCAAGATTCAACCTTGTTGGAGGAGCTCTTGGGTGTGAGGTTTGTGCTTGTGCTCACGATTTTGTTTTCCTCTCCCATCTCTTTTACAAAGACTTGAGCTTGTGCAAACCCCTCTTGTGCGTTCTTGGTGTTCTTGAAACCCTAGGTTTCAAGATCTTTTGAGGTTGCTTGGGAGTCTCCAAATTTGTGGACGACCCCAAGAAGTTTGTATCACCCGCTCTTTGAACTAAGATAAGAAGAGATTGCCTTGACCTTTGTGGTCGGCTTTTGGAGGATTAGGGTTGAAAAAGACCCGGCCCTTTGTGGGCTCCTCAACGGGGAGTAGGACACCTTTGTGGTGTGGCCGAACCTCGGATTAAATCTTGTGTCTTGTGTTCTTGCTTGTTTTAACTTGAGATATTTTTACTTGCAAGATTGACATAAAGATTTTTCCGTAGAGTTTATCTAGAAGTAAAATAGTCGTTACTTATTCATCTTTTCATCCTCACTTAGCTATATCTTACATCTCTCAAGAACTCGCGAAATACTTTTTCGAGTAGATTTTAGTCTAAAGTTTATAAAACACTTGGATTGGTTCAGAGTGGTTCAATGTAATGCCCTGAATTTGGGGGTAGATTTTTTTCTTCTTTTCCCTCACCAAATTCAGGCGTTACCCTTTCCTTTTTCCCTTTCGCCTCGCTAAACCTCGATCTTTTCCAAAATATAGCGGGATTCGGCTTGAAGTCCCATGTAAAGCAAAACCCTAAAATATTCTATTTTGTGTGATGCACCATGCCGGACCATGCATACCTTTTGATTGTTTAAAAATGTGGATGCATTCATTTAGAGGAAAATAGATTTTAGAAAAAGAAAAACCTTTTCCTTCTCCTCTCCCCCTCCTTCCCCATTTTCGGCCCAGGCGCCCCCCCCCCCTTCCCTTCCCGCCGTGGGCAGCCTGGCGGCCTAGCCGCGCGCCCCCTCCCCCCCCTTTTGGGCCCAGCCGGCCCAACCGCCCCCCTCCCCTTTTCTTTTTTTCCAAAAATCCTCCCCGCGGGCCCCGCCCGTCATCCCTCTCTCTCTCCCTCACCCTAACCCTAGCCACCGCCGCCCCTCCCCCGCGCCACCGCCGCCCCTCCTCGGCGCCGCCGCCGCCGTCCTCCCCTCCGGTGAGGCCCTCCCTCCTCCCTCCCCCTCCCTCCTCCCTCCCCTCCCTCCGGCGCCCTCCCCGCGCTCGCTCGGCCCCGCTCGGCCGGCGCGCCGCCCCGGGCTCGCGCCCGGCCTCGCTCCGGCGAGCCCGCCCCGCCCTGCCGCGGCCGCGCCCCGCCACGCCCGGCCTCGCCCCGCCCCTTCCCCGCCCTCGCCCGGCCGTGTCCTCACCCGGCCGTGTCCTCGCCCGGCCGCGTCCTCGCTCGCCCGTGCTCGCTTGCCCCGGCGCGCTTGCCCGCTCGCCCCGCCGTGCCTTGCTCGCGTCGTGACGGCCCCGGCGTGGCCTCGAGCTCGGCCCAGCGTGCCTTTAGCGCGCGGCTTTGAGCTCGGCTAGCGCTCGGCCCCGACGTGCGCACGGCTAGTTCGTGGCGTGTGCGTGCGGCCTCGCGCGCGTGCTCGCGTAGTGCGCGTGCCTTGGCACGACCCGTTGTGCCCCGTCTACCCCAAGACGCCCCGTCTACCCCCCCCCCCACCCTGTCCTATGCGCGCTAATCACGTGTTTATATTAATAAGATAGGAGTCTCAATTTGGAAATTGGTTGCGTTAGTTAATTTGTATAGCTAATCATCTATCTCATTCAATGATAATCTACTAAAAGTGGTCAAGTTTACATTAGTGCATGTAGCTAATTCTTTTGTTAGAACCAATTGGAATTAGAACACGTGACGTCTAGTTATTCATCAACCCATAGTGCGTCTCGGGCATAAGCTTTAACTCTCGCGAGACCTTTTCTCATTCCTTTCTAACCATGGTAAGTTCATTATCGTATGTGATATCCTATGCATATTTACTTCATTTGTTCTCTTGTATGGTGTACTGTTTGTTCCCTAATTTGAATGGATGGATGTATGTATGCTTGCAACCGCATAAAGAACGATCCGGTCGAAGAGCCCGAGGAACTCGCAGGAGAAGCCCCTGAGCAGCAGTCGGTTGGTGGAGGCAAGTGTCCCTTGACCTATCTCTGTCCTATACATTCTTTAATTCACCTCCCGCATTACACATTTATACCTAAGGATTGACTAGCCTTTGTTATCCATGTCCTTGTTTACCTATTTGGGTTGGATTATTATTGTTTAGCTTTATGCTATTGCTTAACTCTAATCAATGAACATGATGAGATTATCTATGATACGCTATTTTCCCTTCCCTTATTATGATGTCGTACTTGTGGTCTTCAAGGGGGCTCGAGTGGTTTCTCGAGTGCCTCTCCGTAAGGACCTGTTCTATGGATGACCGCCCGGGAAAACAGTGCAACCATGAGGGTGGAATGGGATGCCCTTAGCTGAATAATTAGAGGATCCGGGGTGTAGTTCACTTAGCCGTCGTGCCGTCAATGGGGCTCGGTGTATGCGGCTCGCTCTGCCAAGTTTGGGTTCGCCCCTTGGGGAGGAGTGCGGTGCATTTAGGAAACCTAACGGGTGGCTACAGCCCCGGGGAATCTTTGTAAAGGCTACGTAGTGTTGCCCTGCTAGGCCACCTAGGTAGTGGTCAATGGGGAGTAGCTCTCTCCGGGCAGAATGGGAATCACGGCATGTGGGTAAAGTGCACAACCTCTGCAGAGTGTTTGAAAACTGATATATCAGCCGTGCTCGCGGTTATGAGCGGCCAAGGGAGCTCCAGTGATTAGTGGTACTTGATCAGAGACATTATGGTACAGGTGGCTATGAGATCGATGGTTTTGGTTATGGCTATGGTGCTGGTAAGTGGTATTCTTTCCGTTTGGAAAGGGTACATCGGGTTAATAACTTGGGTTAATGCTAGAACCTGGCTTTCTATTAGTAAATAATAATCTGACCAACTAAAAGCAACTGCTTGACTTATCCCCACATAAAGCTAGTCCACTACAGCCAAACAGGATACTTGCTGAGTATGTTGATGTGTACTCACCCTTGCTCTACACACCAACCCCCCCATCCCCAGGTTGTCAGCATTGCAACCACTGCTCAGGCGAAGATGAAAGCTGTGGAAGGAGACTTTCAGGAGTTCCAAGACTACGACGAGTTCTAGGCGTGGGTTAGCGGCAACCCCCAGTCGGCTGCCTGTGAAGGCCGCGTTTATCTACGTTTCTTTTCCGCACTTTGATTTATTGTAAGGACTATATGGACGTCTCAGACGTATGATGTAATCGACTATTATTTCCCTTTTAATACTATTTTGAGCACTGTGTGATGATGTCCATGTTATGTAACTGCTGTGTACGTGAATAACTGATCCTGGCACGTACATGGTTCGCATTCGGTTTGCCTTCTAAAACCGGGTGTGACATAAGTGGTATCAAAGCCGTGCTGACTGTAGAACCGCTAACCTAGAGTAGAATGGTCGTTCTAAGGACTATAGACCTCTGTCCCTGCCTTGACTTTGATATCCCTTCAAAAGTTGGTCATACTGACCAAACCTATGTTCTACTATATATTACACCTTGCTGAAAATTATGTTTTATTCTAATCCTTCATTTATTTATGATTCATTATTTGCTGGTCATATTAATTCTGTTCTCACTCTTTTGCTTGCGGTGTCTTTTGTAGATGGCTCGACTTAGACACACTGCACGAAAGTCCGTCATCCCCTTCTTACCCTCCCGCCTTGCTGAGCGTCCGCTTCGCCGTCCCGTGGCCGGACAGTCCAGCCACTTGGAGAGGCTGCACCACCGGCTGCATGAGGAGCAGGAACGTCGACGACAGGAGCAGCAGGGCTCTTCCTTCTCGCTCCAACAGGAGATAGAGTCCGTGAGGAGCTGCTCCCCCGTGCTTCCTCTAGAGGCGCCCCCTGCACCACCACTGGGTGCCCCAGCCTCTGGAGTAGCTGCTGGAGGAGACCCAGACGACGGAGGTGGCGACGACAGCTCGAGCCACGACACCGACTTCTCTGCTGATCAGGAGCCGGAAGGATGGGTTGCTCGACCCATCACTCGCGACGCTGCTCGCGGGTGTCACTTCCACGATGCGCTCGACACCCTGCTACGTCGGGCACTTAACCGGCGTACTTGGTCCATCGAGTATCGCTGTGTGGTCTACCAGCATAGTCGCGGGGTCTACCCGGACTGCTGGGAGGCAACATGCTTGGTGCGCCGCCCGGAGAACAGTCTCCAGGGTGCGGAGGCCTGCTTAGAGCACTATTCTATCTCTGAGCGGGACTCAGCTGTGGCAGCCATGCAAGATGCTGCACGGCGTGCGCTTTCGCACTACTGCTCGGTTCTCGGTGGGGTAGCTGACGGTCTCGACCTGAAGTATTACCCCCGCCGTCCATCTGGCAGCACAGGAGGCGTGATTGTTTCACCTGTCGGTGAGGACAATCCTAGGTTGAGCAGCACAGTCAACCTAGCCGTCGTGCTAAACACGGAGCTGGACCATGCATTAGACGAGCTGAGTAGGGCTCGTGCTGAGATCGCCCTCCTGGGGCCTGAGCGTGCGGAACGTCGTCACCTGGATGATGGTTCCCCCGCTCCTGTTGGGACTCAGCACCCGTACCGCTCACCTCGGCGTGGACGCCAACCTTATGGCAATCCTGACTGCAAAACCAAGATAAATCTAGAACCATAGATCGTTAGAGTTGGATCTTGTAATTAATACGAAATATATACATAGAAGCTACAGTCTTAGCGTTAGTCTCGCTTTTAGTTAGTCTTAGTTAGACAGGGTAGTTTGCTATATCCTGTGCATTTATGTTTGTCATGATGAACTATGTTTGGTTTGGATCTTTGTAATGACTGTCACCAGAATGTGGGTATCCCCTGCATTTTGGTTTACCTGTTAAATGTTAATGGAGTTAGCTATATAGTTGGGAAACCTTTTATTCCACTTTCCTCTTAATCTGAGAAGCTGTGTGGTCTATGTTGGAGATCAGTGAAGATGCTCATCTGTTCAGTGCTATTGAAGGATTCTATACTCTTTTCTTATGCTGCAAGATTTTCCATATCAGTTCTGATGTGTGGTTGCATTCTGCAGATGTCAGAGAACAGGCGCAGAGGAGGAAGGCGTGCTCAGCAGGAGCGAGCCGCTCAATAGGAAGAGGTACCCCAGCAACAGCACCTGCCGCCCCCGCCCCCGATGTCGATCGAGCAGATGTTTCTGATGCAGACTTAGGCTGTTCAAGCCATCGGTCAGACTTTGGCCGCCATTCAGCAGCAGCAGCAACAGCAGCAGGCCCCACCTCAGCCTCAGATGCCTCAGATGCCTAGGGACAAGCGTGCTGAATTCATGAGAGGTCATCCACCAACGTTCGCTCACTCTTCTGACCCCATGGATGCTGAAGACTGGCTGCGCACTGTGGAGCGGGAGTTGCATACCGCTCAGTGCGATGACAGGGAGAAAGTCCTATATGGTTCCCGTTTGTTGAGAGGAGCAGCTTAGTCATGGTGGGAGTCTTACCTCGCCACCCATGCCCACCCCGACACCATCACCTGGGAAGAGTTCAGAGGAAGCTTTCGTCAGTACCATGTTCCTGCAGGTCTGATGACAGTGAAGAAGGAGGAGTTCCTGGCTCTCAAGCAAGGGTCATCGTCTGTTAGTGAATACCGGGACAGGTTTCTGCAGCTGTCTCGCTATGCTCCTGAAGATGTCAACACCGACACCAAGAGACAGTACCGTTTCCTGAGAGGCTTGGTTGACCCTCTGCAGTACCAACTGATGAATCACACCTTCCCGACATTCCAGCACCTGATTGACAGAGCAATCATGACAGAGAGGAAGCGTAAGGAGATGGAAGATCGTAAGCGCAAGATCAGTGGACCCCAGCCTGGAAGCAGCAATCTTCCTCGTTTCTCAGGAAATCAACCTCAGCAGTTCAGGTAGAACCAGCGTCCACCTCAGCAGCATCAGCAGTTCCAAAGGCAGTACCCTCAGCACCAGTATCAGAACCGGCAGAGCAATCAGTCAGGAGGTCAGTTTCAGAGGCAGAATCAGCAGGCACCTCGTCTTCCTGCCCCAGCAGCCCAGCAGAACAGTTAGGCAGCACCAGCTCAGGTTGGAAACAGGGCATGTTTCCACTGTGGAGAGCAAGGCCACTGGGTGATGCAATGTCCGAAGAAGGCAACCCAGCAGCAATCAGGCCCCAATGCTCCAGCAAAGCAGAACGTGCCTCAGCCTGGAGCAGGCAACCGCTCTCTACCGCGCTATAATCATGGGGACTGAATCACTTGGAAGCTGAAGCAGTTCAGGAGACCCCCGGCATGATAGTAGGTATGTTCCCAGTCGACTCCCATATTGCAGAAGTGCTATTTGATACTGGAGCAACGCATTCTTTCATTACTGTATCATGGGTAGAAGCACATAATCTTCCGATCACTACCATGTCAACCCCCATTCAAATTGACTCAGCCGGTGGTAGAATTCGAGCCGATAGCATTTGTTTGAATGTATGTGTGGAAATAAGGGGGATAGCATTTCCCGCCAACCTTATAGTAATGGGTACTCAGGGAATAGATGTCATCCTAGGGATGAATTGGCTAGATACATCAGGCAGTTATCAGTTGTGATAAAAGGACAATCAAGTTGGTGTCCCCACTAGGAGAGGAAGTGGTGACTGAGTTAGTCCCACCTGAGCCAAAGAAAGGAAGTTGTTATCAGATAGCTGTCGATAGCAGTGAAGCAGACCCAATTGAGAGTATCAAGGTTGTGTCCGAATTCCCAGATGTGTTTCCAAAAGGACTTACCGGGTATGCCACCAGAGCGGAAAGTTGAATTTGCCATAGAGCTTCTTCCTGGAACCGCCCCTATCTTTAAGAGGGCTTACAGAATATCTGGACCAGAGTTGGTTGAGCTTAAGGAACAGATTGATGAGCTGTCAGAGAAAGGTTACATTCGGCCAAGCACCTCGCCTTGGGCCACCCCTATCCTATTTGTGGAGAAGAAAGATGGCACCAAAAGGATGTGCATCGATTACCGAGCTTTGAATGAAGTCACGATCAAGAACAAATATCCCTTGCCCAGAATAGAAGATCTGTTCGACCAGTTGAGAGGAGCCAGTGTGTTCTCCAAGATTGATCTGAGGTCAGGTTATCATCAGCTCAGGATCCAACCTTCGAACATTCCGAAGACGGCATTCATTACCAAGTATGGTTTGTATGAGTTCACAGTGATGTCTTTTGGTTTGACCAATGCACCAGCGTTTTTCATGAATCTGATGAACAGTGTATTCATGGACTATCTCGATAAGTTTGTGGTGGTATTCATTGATGACATTCTGATTTATTCTCAAAGCGAAGAAGAGCATGCAAGTCATTTGAGGATGGTATTGCAGAGATTGCGAGAGCACCAGTTGTATGCAAAGTTGAGCAAGTGTGAGTTCTGGATCAGTGAAGTCCTGTTCTTGGGTCACATAATCAACAAAGAAGGATTGGCTGTGGATCCGAAGAAAGTGGCAGACATTCTGAACTGGAAAGGGCCAACAGATGCCCGAGGAATCAAGAGTTTCATTGGAATGGCCGGATATTATCAGCGATTCATTGAAGGGTTTTCGAAGATTGCGAAACCAATGACAGCGTTGCTAGGCAACAAAGTTGAGTTCAAGTGGACCCAGAAATGCCAGGAGGCCTTCGAAGCGCTGAAAGCGAAGTTGACAACAGCGCCTGTCCTAGTCTTGCCTGATGTGCACAAGCCCTTCTCGGTGTACTGTGATGCTTGTTACATAGGTTTGGGATGTGTGTTGATGCAAGAGGGAAGAGTTGTGGCTCACTCATCCCGACAATTGAAGGTTCATGAGAAGAATTACCCCATCCATGACTTAGAGTTGGCAGCAGTGGTTCACGCACTGAAGACATGGAGGCACTACCTGTACGGACAGAAATGCGATGTTTACACATACCACAAGAGTCTGAAGTACATATTCACTCAGTCAGAGTTGAATATGAGGCAGCAAAGATGGTTGGAGTTGATCAAAGATTATGAGTTGGAGATTCATTACCATCCGGGCAAAGCAAACGTAGTGGCAGATGCTTTGAGCAGGAAGAGTCAGGTCAATCTGATGGTCGCTCGTCCGATGCCTTACGAGATGGCCAAGGAGTTTGACAGGTTGAGCCTCGGATTTTTGAACAATTCGCGAGGAGTCACAGTAGAGTTGGAACCTACCTTGGAGCGCGAAATCAAAGAAGCGCAGAAGAATGATGAGAAGATTAGCGAGATTCGGCGACTGATTCTAGACGGCAGAGGCAAAGATTTTCGAGAAGATGCAGAAGGCGTGATATGGTTCAAAGACCGCTTATGTGTTCCCAATGTTCAGTCTATTCGGGAGTTGATTCTCAAGGAAGCTCATGAGACAGCCTATTCGATTCATCCTGGTAGTGAGAAGATGTATCAGGATCTGAAGAAGAAATTCTGGTGGTACGGAATGAAGAGGGAAATTGCAGAGCATGTGGCTATGTGCGATAGTTGTCGAAGAATTAAGGCAGAGCACCAGAGACCAGCTGGATTGTTGCAACCGTTGCAAATCCCTCAGTGGAAGTGGGATGAAATCAGTATGGATTTCATAGTCGGATTGCCTCGCACTCGAGCCGGCTACGATTCCATTTGGGTAGTAGTGGACCGTTTGACCAAGTCAGCCCACTTCATACCTGTCAAGACCAACTACAGCAGTGCAGTATTGGCAGAGTTGTATATGTCTCGGATCATTTGTCTTCATGGTGTGCCAAAGAAGATAGTGTCAGACAGAGGAACGCAGTTCACCTCTCATTTCTGGCAGCAGTTGCATGAAGCCTTGGGCACACATCTGAATTTTAGTTCAGCTTATCATCCGCAGACAGATGGTCAGACCGAAAGGACCAATCAAATTCTTGAAGACATGTTGAGAGCCTGTGCGTTGCAAGATCAGTCCAGATGGGACAAGAGATTGCCTTATGCAGAGTTTTCCTATAACAACAGTTACCAGGCCAGTTTGAAGATGTCACCATTTCAGGCACTCTATGGGAGGAGTTGTAGAACTCCGTTGCAATGGGATCAACCTGGAGAAAAGCAGGTGTTTGGACCAGACATTTTGCTTGAAGCCGAAGAGAACATCAAGATGGTCCGAGAGAATCTGAAGATAGCGCAATCGAGGCAGCGAAGCTATGTAGACACAAGAAGAAGAGAGCTGAGTTTCGAAGTCGGAGACTTTGTCTATTTGAAAGTGTCACCGATCAGAGGAGTCAGAAGGTTCGGAGTCAAAGGCAAGCTAGCACCCCGCTACATTGGTCCGTACCAGATTCTCTCAAGGCGTGGAGAAGTGGCCTATCAGCTCAGTCTGCCAGAGAATTTGTCTGCTGTGCATGATGTCTTTCATATGTCTCAGTTGAAGAAGTACTTGCGTGTGCCAGAAGAGCAGTTGCCAGTGGAAGGTCTTGAAGTCCAGGAGGACTTGACCTACGTTGAGAAGCCAGTGCAGATCCTTGAGGTTGTAGACAGAGTCACCCGAAGGAAGACCATCAGAATGTGCAAAGTCAGATGGAATCACCACTCTGAGGAAGAAGCAACCTGGGAGCGTGAAGATGATCTGTTGGCCAAATACCCTGAGCTCTTTGCTAGCCAACCCTGAATCTCGAGGGCGAGATTCTTTTAAGGGGGGATAGGTTTGTAACGCCCTGAATTTGGGGGTAGATTTTTTTCTTCTTTTCCCTCACCAAATTCAGGCGTTACCCTTTCCTTTTTCCCTTTCGCCTCGCTAAACCTTGATCTTTTCCAAAATATAGCGGGATTCGGCTTGAAGTCCCATGTAAAGCAAAACCCTAAAATATTCTATTTTGTGTGATGCACCATGCCGGACCATGCATACCTTTTGATTGTTTAAAAATGTGGATGCATTCATTTAGAGGAAAATAGATTTTAGAAAAAGAAAAACCTTTTCCTTCTCCTCTCCCCCCTCCTTCCCCATTTTCGGCCCAGCCCCCCCCCCCCTTCCCTTCCCACCGTGGGCCGCCTGGCGGCCCAGCCGCGCGCCCCCTCCCCCCTTTTGGGCCCAGCCGGCCCAACCGCCCCCCTCCCCTTTTCTTTTTTTCCAAAAATCCTCCCCGCGGGCCCCACCCGTCATCCCTCTCTCTCTCCCTCACCCTAACCCTAACCCTAGCCGCCGCCGCCCCTCCCCGGCGCCGCCGCCGCCGCCTCCGTCCTCCCCTCCGGTGAGGCCCTCCCTCCTCCCTCCCCCTCCCTCCTCCCTACCCTCCCTCCGGCGCCCTCCCCGCGCTCGCTCGGCCCCGCTCGGCCGGCGCGCCGCCCCGGGCTCGCGCCCGGCCTCGCTCCGGCGAGCCCGCCCCACTCCGCCGCGGCCGCGCCCCGCCGCGCCCGGCCGCGCCCCGCCCCTTCCCCGCCCTCGCCCGGCCGTGTCCTCGCCCGGCCGCGTCCTCGCTCGCCCATGCTCGCTTGCCCCGGCGCGCTTGCCCGCTCGCCCCGCCGTGCCTTGCTCACGTCGTGACGGCCCCGGCGTGGCCTCGAGCTCGGCCCAGCGTGCCTTTAGCGCGCGGCTTTGAGCTTGGCTAGCACTCGGCCCCGACGTGCGCACGGCTAGTTCGTGGCGTGTGCGTGCGGCCTCACGCGCGTGCTCGCGTAGTGCGCGTGCCTTGGCACGACTCGTCTACCCCCAAACGCCCCGTCTACCCCCCCCCCCCGTGTCCTATGCGCGCTAATCATGTGTTTATATTAATAAGATAGGAGTCTCAATTTGGAAATTGGTTGCGTTAGTTAATTTGTATAGCTAATCATCTATCTCATTCAATGATAATCTACTAAAAGTGGTCACGTTTACATTAGTGCATGTAGCTAATTCTTTTGTTAGAACCAATTGGAATTAGAACACGTGACGTCTAGTTATTCATCAACCCATAGTGCGTCTCGGGCATAAGCTTTAACTCTCGCGAGACCTTTTCTCATTCCTTTCTAACCATGGTAAGTTCATTATTGTATGTGATATCCTATGCATATTTACTTCATTTGTTCTCTTGTATGGTGTACTGTTTGTTCCCTAATTTGAATGGATGGATGTACGTATGCTTGCAACCGCATAGAGAACGATCCGGTCGAAGAGCCCGAGGAACTCGCAGGAGAAGCCCCTGAGCAGCAGTCGGTTGGTGGAGGCAAGTGTCCCTTGACCTATCTCTGTCCTATACATTCTTTAATTCACCTCCCGCATTACACATTTATACCTAAGGATCGACTAGCCTTTGTTATCCATGTCCTTGTTTACCTATTTGGGTTGGATTATTATTGTTTAGCTTTATGCTATTGCTTAACTCTAATCAATGAACATGATGAGATTATCTATGATACGCTGTTTTCCCTTCCCTTATTATGATGTCGTACTTGTGGTCTTCAAGGGGGCTCGAGCGGTTTCTCGAGTGCCTCTCCGTAAGGACCTGTTCTATGGATGACCGTGTTGGAACTTGCTCTCAGTTGCAAGGGGATCCAACAGGGGTGAACAGTGACGTTAACAGGGTTCTCGCGCAAGATGGCAATAGCTCTGTTAATCTAGCCTCTCAAGGGCACTGTGAGGGGGTATTTATAGGTATCCGAGTGCCCAGCGTCTTGTGTTAAGGACGCATGTGCCCTCAGACACCTAGGTTATCCCCAGAATATTCCCATAAAGCGGGGTTACAGACTGTAATTACAGAGGCGCCTTTATAAATTAGGCCCGTAACACGCAGTGGCCACGCAGGGCCTGTTACAATGGGCCGGATCACAAGTGGGCCTCCATGCTGGACGAAGCCGCACGGTGGGATGACCTCGTTGTAGGTCTTCGCCCGATGTCGAATGGAGCGAAGGGTGTCCTCGCCCGTTGTCCTGTCTCCGTTGGACCGGCGACCACGGCGAAGGCCTCGAGCGAAGGGTGGCGTCTTCGCCTTCGCCCCAACATTTGCCCTCCGAGGGACCAGTTCGACTAAGTCATCTGGTGCCGAAGACGTCGCTAGATGGTGGAGACGCTGCCCTCGCTCGAAGTGGTTCCGCGGGGGTTTTTGACATGACCGTTGATTGACACCGTACTGTTGGACTGCGGGCTTCCCGAAGCGCCACGCCCTGTGTATAAAAGGGGGCGGGGGGCGGCGCGTTTTGAAGTTTATCCTTCCGCGCTGCGTGAAAACCCTAGTCGCCTTTTCCACCGTCTTGCTGCTCGTCTGCCCTCCTTGCTCCTGTTCGCCGGAGATCTGGCTCGAGTGAAGTAAACTGCCCGCTGCCGCCGACGGTACGTAGCGATGCCGACTTCCTCTTCTTCCACTGCCGCTATGCTGCCGGCCGACGCGTCGTCTGAGGAAACGCTGAGTACTTTGGCGGCGGCGGAGTTGCACGTCGGCGATACGGTGGATTTTGGTGTGTCGCGGATGTTGTCGGTCAGCGTGCAAGATATGCAGCGGCTGGGTTACTTTGGAGGCGGAGTCGCTTGTGTCCCGGGGACGGAGGAAGTCCCCACGCCGGAAGGTGAGTTGGTTGTGTTCGAGGCATTCTTCGCCGCCGGTCTCCGCCTGCCTGCGTACCGATTTGTTGGGGAGGTTCTGCGCAGATTCAACGTTCAGATCCATCAGCTGACTCCGAATGCCGTGGTGGCATTGTCGAAGTATGTCTGGGCGACGACTTCGTATGATAGACAGCCATCAGTCGAAGTCTTCGCGAAGTACTATTGCCTGCACTGGCAGAAGAGGATGATTGGGGATGAAGTTGCCCAGTTTGGGTCCTGTACATTTACGCCGAAGACCGGCAAGACCACGATGGAGGTAGTGGAGTTGGTTCCCTGCGCCCGTAACAAGTGGGGCAATTGGCAAGACTTTTGGTTCTACGTCGCGGAGGGTACCGTCGAAGACCATCCGGGGCTCCCCGTGTCTGAGATGTGCTCGCATTTCTACTCAGCATACCCGCCTTTTGAAGCGGCAGAGGAGGATGCGGACGAAGGGGCCCTTCGGTGCGCCGCCGGCCTGAGCAGCGGGCACGATTTGGTTGAGGAATTTATTACGTACGGGGTATGGCCTTTGGCGCATGGCTGGGCGTTGGGCGAAGTGTGCCCTCGCCGGATGCCTTCCCATGGTGGGAAGCTGGTGCGAAGTCCTGTCTTCGCGCTGGATTTGCATAGCCGCGATCCGGCCGCCTTTGTGCGTGAGGCGGAGGATGGGGCGGTGCGGATCGTTGGTCGGTACGTGCCGAGGATAGAGGGCCAGCGTAGCTGGGATATCCGTGGGTCGAATGACCGTTTGAACAGGGTTTTTGAAATGAATCGACTGCCGTATGGTGGTTATCCCGGCCAGGACAATGTGGATCGTCGCGGGAAGAAACCGGCGGTAGAGTCTGGAGACGACCCCGCGCCGGCGGCCGCCTCGTCCTCGAAGAAGAGGAAACTAGGTACTGCTGTGGGAGGACTTGGGGTTTCCGATGGTTTTGCTAGAGAACTGATGAGGACATGCGCGGCCCCGGGTGGAAGGATGTCTTCGCCCGAGCTCCGGGAGTCTTCGGTGTGGATGCTGAGGGTTACCGGGGGTTGGTGGCCTAGGAATGTTCCTATTCCCCACGTGGCCGGCGAAGACTTTTTTACATCTCGCATGGTTCGTGAGTGGAAAGTGTTTCCTTACGGGCGGAATATTGCTGCTGTTGTGTCGGCAGTGATGGACAAGGATCGCCAAGGAGCTGCACAGAAGCGCCAGGCGGTCGTCAGGCTTCATGAAGCCAGGCCGAAGAGGCAGCGGGGGGCTGCGAAGGCTACTGCCCCCGGCGGAGGCCTGCCGCCGCTGGCGGCGAAGTCGGCCGTCCCTGCATCCAGCGGGGCGCCGGAGGCTGCGGCTGCCGCCGGTGGTTCCAAGACTGCGAAGGCTGCACCGGTGTCCGGCAGGGTGCCGGAGGCCATGAAGGCGGCCCGAGGGTTGCCGCCGCCGGGCAAGCGCGTCGCCGACTTCGCCACCGACATTAGCGTGGACGACTATCTTGTTGGTAAGTCGCTGGCTCGGTTTTTTTTTTAATTTGTTGATACGTCGCAGGCTCGGACGAAGGCCAACTTGACGTTGTTCCGCCTGCTGCGGCGACCACGGCAGTTGCCGTAGTGCCAAAGGCGAAGGGTGGTGCTCTTAGTGCTTGCGGCGAGATGCCGGCACTTGCTGCTGTCAGGGACGAGGCGGGCGCTGTGTCCCACCGGCTGAAGGAGGTGAAGGAGGCACTAAGTCAGGTACATTGAGCTAGACTTTGGTTCGTTTTTTTGGCTTCGTTGGGGCTGTGGTCTTACGTGTGTTTTGCAGGCGGCTGACTTCGCAGACCGCGCGGCGTCGGGGGCCTTCACGGCGGTTGTGTCTGCCGAAGTCGAGAGACTTCGGACGCAACATGCCGACACCGTCCGGGAAAGATCGGTCGCCGACAGTAAGTGCCGCAAGCTGGCGGACAAGGTGGCCGTGCTGGAGGGGGAGAAGACTGACCTTCGGCGCCAACTGGCGGAGGAGAGGAGGGAGGCCAATCAGGCCCTCGCCAAGGCGCAGGCTGCGCAGGCGGAGGCCAATTTGGCACGGGTGGAGGGCGGTCTTGCCAGGGAGCGCGCCGAGCAGTTGGAGGAGCGGCTCTGCGCCCTGCAGAGCCGTGTGGAGAGGGCCGAAGCTGCGAGCGCACGGAGGCTGAGCGGACTCGCAAACAGCTTATGGATTCATACCATGAGCTGGGCGCGCGGACCGCTGAGTTCGAAGTGCCGGACCGAGAGCCCGGACTTCCCTGCCTAGAGTGGGTGCAGGAGGAGTTACAGGCGCTCCCCACCATCGTGGAGGGGTTTATGTCTTATGCTTCCCTGGTCACCTGCGAGGGGGCGATGAACGCGCTCTCTCGCGAAGGGTGCCGGCACTATGAAGTCTTCGACCAAGCTGATGAAGATTTCGAGCGTGATATCTACAAGGTCGAGGACTCTATAGTGAAGGAATCCGCCGAAGCCCTCTACGACCGGATGTGGGGCCCCTACGGTCGAGAGGTGGTCAGGGAAAGGGCCGAGACGGCAAGGGGTCAGGTAATGTCTGGCTTTTGTTTGGTGTTTGTTGGATGTGGGCTATGTATGGGTTTGCTGATTTTGTGTGCTGTGTCTTAGGCGGCGCGTGGTGAGAGGGTGGATGACTTAGGGGCTTTGAACAGCATGCTGCCTGACCCGGAGTCGAACCTGGCGGAGGCCGCCCTGGAGCCGCTCCCGGAGACCGCCGAAGGCGCCCCTGATGCCCCCGCAGCCGCTGCGGCCGGCGAAGGCCCACCCCCAGAGACCGCCGAAGGCGTTCCTGATGCCCCCGAGCCGCTGCAGTCGGTGAAGGCCCGCTGCCAACTGCTGCGCCGATGGTTGAAGATGTGGCGGCGGAGGCGACGGCGGAGGCTCCCGCGACAGCTGGGTCCTCGCAGGTGGCGTAGTAGGTGTGGGTAGTTAGGGAATTTTGGATATGTTGCTGAATCTTGGTTGCTGCGCAGGTTCAAGATTTTGGGCCTGCGCACGCAACCGCCACTACTAATTTTTTCGTGGCTTCAACCGTGGATGATGGTAATAAATTGGATGGGTCTACATCTAAGTTTTCTGATTTTGGCGAGTCTGGGAGCTCGGTTGAGTGGACTGTGGAGTCGTCGGATGAGGACTTGGACTACTTTGCGGCCTTGGATGTGGCAGCGGCGGAGGCTTCACCGCGCGCTGCGGGTGCAGAAGATGTGCCTGGTCCGAGTACTGGGTGTAGGCGGCGAAGGGCGGTTGCGAAGCGTAGAGTGAGTGGGGCGGATGGCGGTCGGCTTCGTGTGAGTAGGGCCAGCCGGCAGGAATTGTTGTCCTTGCCGGCCACCGTGAGTACAGGTGAGGGGGAATTGCGGAGTCTTTTTGCTGGTGAGGAGCTTAGGATAATGTTATTCAACTATAGGGAGATGGGGATTATTCCGAAGGTTGAGCCGATGTAGAGTGTGATGCCCTCGCTTGTACATGTGCAGTGGCTTGTATGATGAAGTTGTGTACCCTCGCACATTTGGCTATGCTAGCGAAGGCGTTACGTACTTGGTCGGGTGTAATTGTTATTGTGCTAGCCCGGCTGCGCCCGTAGGCGACTTCTGCACAGATAGTCTCCACGGTAGACTTCGGTTTTTCGCACTTGTTGTGCTAATCCGGCTGCACCCTTAGGCGACTTCTGCACGGTATGTCTTTGATGTAGACTTCGATTTTTCGCACTTGTTGATCTAATCCGGCTGCACCCTTAGGCGACTTCTGCGCGGTAAGTCTTCGCGGTAGACTTTGATTTTTCGCACTTATTGTGCTAATCCGGCTGCACCCTTAGGCGACTTCTGCACGGTAAGTCTTCGCGGTAGACTTTGATTTTTCGCACTTATTGTGCTTAATCCGGCTGCACCCTTAGGCGACTTCTGCACGGTAAGTCTTCGCTGTAGACTTCGATTTTTCACACTTATTGTGCTTAATCCGGCTGCACCCTTAGGCGACTTCTGCGCGGTAAGTCTTCGCGGTAGACTTCGATTTTTCGCACTTATTGTGCTAATCCGGCTGCACCCTTAGGCGACTTCTGTACGGTAAGTCTTCGCGGTAGACTTCGATTTTTCGCACTTATTGTGCTTAATCCGGCTGCACCCTTAGGCGACTTCTCCACGGTATTATCGCACGCGAGGGTGGCAAGCGCTGAGCCTCGTGGTGACTGCGTATTGGTCGAATGTCGAAGACCGTCGTCGCGGTCTTTTTTCGACGCATGTTTTTGCGGGGGATTTTTCACTTTTATATTACATGGCTCCGCCTCGTTAAAAACCTCACCCCCCGGGAGGAAAAGAGTGCGGGCCAGAATAAAATTGTGTTTGCGAATTACAAGGGCGAATCAGCCCTGATGAGTCAAACAAAAAATTTGCGGAGGTTGTCGATGTTCCAGGAGTGCTCCAGGTCTTCGCCGTTTGGCGTTGTGAGCCTATAAGCGCTGGGGGAAGCTTTCGTCTTGACTATGAAGGGGCCCTCCCACCTTGGCTCCAGCTTGCCCCTGGACTCTATCCGAGCTGTTCGGACGAGTACGAGGTCCCCTTCGCTGAATTCCCTTGGGATGACTGCGTGGTCGCGCCATGCTTTTGTCTGGGCTTGGTATTTGTTTAGAGCCTATAGGGCGAAGACTCGGTCTCCATCGATAAGATCCTTTAAAGTGGGCTCGTCAACATCGGGGACGGCTGAAGGAACTGTTCGTGGGGACCCATGTTTTATTTCTTGTGGGGTCATAGCCTCCGATCCGTATAGAAGGCGGAAAGGAGTGAACCCGGTTGCCCTGCACTCAGTCGTGTTCAGTGCCCAGACCGCCTCGGGTAACAAATCGGCCCACTTGCCCTTTTTTCGTCGAGGAGCATCTTTTTGACAGCTGTGAAGATTTTTCCATTGGCGCGTTCCACAACTCCGTTGGACTGTGGGTGATAGACTGAAGCGAAGGCGAGCTTGGTGTCGATGGAGAAGCAAAAATCCTTGAAGTCTTGGCTGTCAAACTGCTTGCCGTTGTCGACTGTTAGTTCGAACGGTACTCCGAAGCGTCAAACAATGTTTTGCCAAAAGAATTTTTGGGCAGTCTTTGATGTTATTGTGGTGACAGCCCTTGCCTCGATCCATTTGGTGAAGTATTCGACAGCGACGAAGGCGAACTTAAGGTTCCCCTAAGCCGTGGGTAGGGGCCCAACGATGTCTAGGCCCCAGCGCTGGAGAGGCCATGTGTGGGCGATCAGCTTTGTAAATTGCGAAGGGCTGCTTGATCGAGGGGAAAACTTCTGGCAGGCTTCGCAGGACCTTGTGACCCGATTTGCGGCGCAGATCATTGCGGGCCAGTAGAAACCTTGGCGGATCACCTTAGTAGCTAGGGCCCTTGGCCCGGCGTGAGAGCCGCAGGTACCACTATGGACTTCGCGTAGGATCTGGACACCTTCGGTTTCGGTGACGCATTTGAGCATTGGCTGACTGACCCCCTTCTTGTAGAGTTGGCCCTCAATCAGTGCGAAGTCCCGGCTTCGATGCTTGAGGCGCTTGGCCTCGTTGATGTCGGTTGGGTGATAATACCCCTGTAGGAACAGAGTTATTGGAGCCCGCCAGTCTTTGGTCATGATAAGGTTGACTATGCGGTGGCCCTCGCTGTCATTGGTTATTTGGAGCCCTTCGGGGCTCCGGACGACTGGTGTGCCGATGACATGGTAGAACACGTCGGAGGGCAGGGACTCGCCTCTGGCGGCAGCCTTGGCCAATGCGTCGGCCTCTTCATTCTTTTCCCGGTCCACATGCTGCAAAGTGAATCCCTTGAATTGTCTCTCGAGACTTCGGATGGCCGCGAGGTATTGTATGAGTGCGGGGTCCTTTGCTGCATAGTCTTTCTCGACCTGGCCGGCAACTACCTTGGAGTCTGTTCTGATGATGCAGGTGGTGACCCCAAGGGCCCTTAGTTTGTGGAGACCGAGGATGACTGTATGTTATTTGTGCATCTGTCGGATTCCAGAGCGAAGCTGAGGCGAGCCGCATATCTGTGCTTGACTCCAGTTGGTGAGGTGATGACTGCCGCAGCGCCTGCCCCGCGTGGCACCATGCGCCGTCGCAATGGATCGTCCAAACCTTCTCTGCGGACGGGTCTGGCTGTGTTATTGGCCCAGTCCAGTCGACGACGAAGTCTGCCAGGACTTGTGACTTGATGGCCGTCCTAGGCTCGAAATTGATGTGGTAGCCGGAGAGTTCGGCTGCCCACTTGGCAATCCTCACCGATGCTTCCGGGTTTCTGAACAATTCGCCGAGTCCCCTGTCTGAGGTGACCCGGACCTTGAATGCTTCAAAATAATGGCGCAATTTGCGCGAAGACATAACGACTGCGTAGGAAATCTTCTCTAGCTCTGTCATGTTACATTTGGACGGCGTTAGCACTTCGGAGACGTAATAAATTGGGCACTGCCTGCTCACGCCCTCAACTGTCTACTCCTGCACCAGTGCCGCGCTGACCGCCTGCGGCGAAGCCGCAACATAGAGCAACAGAGGTAGTGAAGGGTCGGGGCTTGTAAGGACTGCCAACTCCGACAGGTACTGTTTTAATGAGGCGAAGGCCGCTGCCTGCTCTGGTCCCCAAGCGAAGACTTTTGCGCCATGGAGAGTTTTGAGGAAAGGGAGACTTCGCTCAGCGGATCTGGAGATGAATCTGTTGTGGGCGGCCAATCTCCCCGTCAAGCGCTGGACGTCTCTGGCGGACTACGGCGGCGTCATGTTTATGATGGCTTGAATTTTGGTTGGGTTGGCCTCGATGCCGCGGTGTGATACTAGGTAGCCCAATATTTTGCCTTGGCGAACGCCGAAGACGCACTTTTCCGGGTTTAGGCGGAGTCGTGCGTCTCGCATGTTCGCAAATGTCTCGGCGAGGTCTGTGAGATGGTCCGCCTTGCTCTTGCTGGCGACGACGATGTCGTCCATATATGTGAATATATTTCTGCCAACTTGCCCGTCGAGCACTGTCTTGGTAAGCCTGGAGAAGGTGGACCCGGCATTCTTGAGTCCCTCTGGCATTCTGGTGAAGCAATATGTGCCGAAGGGTGTTATAAAGCTGGTGCTGGCCTTGTCTTCTTCCTTCATGTATATCTGGTGGTAACCGGAGAAGCAGTCGAGGAGTGACATGACTTCGCATCCGGCCTCGCTATCGACTATTTTGTCGATCCGCGGCAATGGGAAGTTGTCCTTTGGGCAGGCCTTATTGAGACTGGTGAAGTCGATGCACATTCGCCACTTCCCGCTCTTTTTCTGCACCATCACAACGTTGGAGAGCCACGTGGGGTAAGCCACCGGCTCGATGAATTTGGCTTCCAGGAGGCGGTGCACTTCTGCCTTGGCGGCCTCTGTCTTCTCGTCGGACATCTTGCGAAGCCGCTGTTTTTTCGGCCTCACCGAAGGGTCGATTCCCAAGCGGTGCTCAATTATGGATCGGCTGACCCCGACCAGGTCGAGGGCTGACCAGGCGAAGACGTCTTTGTTCTTGGACAGGCAACAGAGGAGCTTCTCCTCTTCATGTGAAGTGAGGTCTTCGCTGATAGTGACTGTCTGCTTGGGCGTGGCCTGGTCGAGGGGGACAGTTTTGGTCCCGTCGTTGCTCTGCAGCTGTGCCTTGTCGTGCTGTTTATCGGTTGGGCTGGCAGGCGCGGGGACCTCGCGCTGGGCCGTGAGGCAGTGCACGTTTCTCTGACCGGGCACGAAGTCCCGCTCTATGTTGCGCGCAGTCTGCTGGTTGCCGTAGACCGTAATAACGCCTAACGGACCTGGTATCTTCATACATAGGTACAATCGTGAATGGCTGCTTCGAACTTATTGATGGAGCCCCGGCCCATGATGGCATTGTACAGATATACCATATCCACAATATCAAAGGTCACTTGCTCACTTCGGGCATTGGGTGCTACACCGAAGGAGAGAGGCAGCTCTATTTTGCCGACAGGAAAGGTGCCTTTGCCGCCAAAGCCATACAACGGGTTGTCCGAAGGCTTGAGCAGGATGTGGCTTATGCCCATGCGATCGAAGGTGTGGAGGAAGATGATGTCCGCCTGACTGCCATTGTCGACTAGGACTTTGTGCAGGTCCCAGCCTGCCACGCTGCAATTGATAACCATGGCGTCGCTGTGGGGGGCGCTGCGCAGGTCGACGTCTCGTGCGTCGAAGGTTAGCGGTATGTGGGACCACTTTGTCTGCACGACTGGGCCAGTGATGACGACATGGTTGATGCTGCGGTAGTGGTCCCGCTTCTGCCGCTTTGTGTCGAAGTCCGTGCTGGACCCCCCAGTTATCATGTGAATGACTCCGCGATACGGCTGATCGGCAAAGTCTTCCTGCTTTGGGGCGTGGGGGATGTTTTGATGTTGCTGGTGTGGTGGTGGGGGTGGGGGAGGTACGATTTGTACTTCCTGGTGGTGTTGGTAAGCGTGGTGCGATGGATGCGGGGCGGGAGCGTGGATATTTGGTGGAGGGGGTTGCTGGTAAGTGTGCGCGACAACTCTGGGGTTGTTGGCTGGCTACGCCCGTGCCATCCTATCTTTGGTGGCCTTCGTTTCTGGGCAGTCTTTGGTTTGGTGGGCGCAGTCTTCGCCATGGAAGAGGCAGTAGAATCGGCGCGGCGGCTGTGCACGCCCCCGACCCCTACCGCGAGTTCCATTTCCGTGGCCCTAGGGGGGGTTTTCCTGGCGACGAGGGGCGTCAGTAGCGGGGTGCTGGTTGGCAATGTTGTGCACTTGCTGCTGATTGCGGCCGTCTTGACCGGAGTCTTGCTGCGGAGTCCTCGTCCACGTGCGGCTGGACTGCGGAGCATCTTTGGCTTCCTTTGGGACTCGACCTTGCGCTGGTGGAGCTCTTCGGATTTGGCGTATTTTTCAAACAGCTGATATAATTCTTGGAGGTTCTTGGGCGGATCTCTGATGCAGTGACTATAGAGGACGCCGGCGCGAAGGCCACTGATAGCGTAGTGGATAGCGATCTGGTCATCGACTGAGGGCAGCTGCGACTTGAGTGTTAAAAATTTGCGGTAATACTCCCGCAGAGTTTCCTTTTCCAGCTGCTTGCACCCCCTTGGAAGTTGAGCAGGAACTTGTCCCAGAGGCTTCTCCAGGAATCAATGGACAGCGGAGGCAACCTGGTGAACCAGGTGAGAGCTGGGCCTTCGAGGGCGATGATGAAAGACTTGGCCATTGTGGCGTCGTCCCCTCCGGAAGATGCAACGGCGACCTGATAACTCATTATGTATTGTGCTGGGTCGGTGCTGCCGTTGTACTTGGGATATGTCCCTGCCCGGAAGTTAGCGGGCCAAGGCATCACTTGCAGGTGTGGCGCCAGGGGACTTCGCTCGTCGAGGTAGTTGACCCCTTGGAATGGCGCGGCGTGCGGGAAGGTGTGGTCGCGCTAGGGGAAACGCAGGTCTTCCGGTTGTGCGCGCTGCTGCAGGGGTGGCCCATGCTGCAGGCCGAGGTGTCCCTCGCGCGTGTCTTCCAGTTGTGCGCGCTGCTGCAGGGGTGGCCCGTGCTGTAGGCCAAGGTGTCCCTCGCGCTGCATCAGCGCGATCTCCCGCTCGAGGTCCTGGGCCTTCTGCTCTTCGTCGCGTATCATTTGTCGCACTTTTGCTAGTGCGGACACGCGCTGGCGCTTGGCCTCCAGTATCTCTTTTTGCCTCTGGAGATTGCGGTTCTTGAGGCGCAGGGCGCGCAGCTGTAGCTGTTCTTCCGCTGAGACACCGAGGATTTCACCGTCCTCGGTGAGGTCCGCGCCCTCCAGTGGGGTGAAGCCTGGGAGTGGTTGCAATTGTCCTTCAGGGCCACAGGTGCGGAGAGTGTCGTCTTCACAGGTGCGGAGAACGTCGTCTTCAGTGGCCTCTTGGTGGGTGGATTGGGTGAGGGCGAGGGCCTTGCCCTTTCTTGCGGCAAGTAGTGCTGCCTTCGCAGCCTCGTCAGCCTTCGAGTTAGCTTTCTTGGGTGCCATCGCGGGTGGTTTTTTCGTAGCACGAACGGTGGGCGCCAAATGTTGGAACTTGCTCTCAGTTGCAAGGGGATCCAACAGGGGTGAACAGTGACGTTAACAGGGTTCTCGCGCAAGATGGCAATAGCTCTGTTAATCTAGCCTCTTAAGGGCACTGTGCGGGGGTATTTATAGGTATCCGAGTGCCCAGCGTCTTGTGTTAAGGACGCATGTGCCCTCAGACACCTAGGTTATCCCCAGAATATTCCTATAAAGCGGGGTTACAGACTGTAATTATAGAGGCGCCTTTATAAATTAGGCTCGTAACACGCAGTGGCCACATAGGGCCTGTTACAATGGGCCGGATCACAAGTGGGCCTCCATGCTGGACGAAGCCACATGGTGGGATGACCTCGTTGTAGGTCTTCGCCCGATGTCGAATGGAGCGAAGGGTGTCCTCGCCCGTTGTCCTGTCTCCGTTGGACCGGCGACCACGGCGAAGGCCTCGAGCGAAGGGTGGCGTCTTCGCCTTCGCCCCAACAGACCACCCGGGAAAACAGTGCAACCATGAGGGTGGAATGGGATGCCCTTAGCTGAATAATTAGAGGATCCGGGGTGTAGTTCACTTAGCCGTCGTGCCATCAATGGGGCTCAGTGTATGCGGCTCGCTCTGCCAAGTTTGGGTTCGCCCCTTGGGGAGGAGTGCGGTGCATTTAGGAAACCTAACGGGTGGCTACAGCCCCGGGGAATCTTTGTAAAGGCTACGTAGTGATGCCCTGCTAGGCCACCTAGGTAGTGGTCAATGGGGAGTAGCTCTCTCCGGCAGAATGGGAATCACGACTTGTGGGTAAAGTGCACAACCTCTGCAGAGTGTTTGAAAACTGATATATCAGCCGTGCTCGCGGTTATGAGCAGCCAAGGGAGCTCCAATGATTAGTGGTACTTGATCAGAGACATTATGGTACAGGTGGCTATGAGATCGATGGTTTTGGTTATGGCTATGGTGCTGGTAAGTGGTATTCTTTCCGTTTGGAAAGGGTACATCGGGTTAATAACTTGGGTTAATGCTAGAACCTGGCTTTCTATTAGTAAATAATAATCTGACCAACTAAAAGCAACTGCTTGACTTAAACCCACATAAAGCTAGTCCACTACAGCCAAACAGGATACTTGCTGAGTATGTTGATGTGTACTCACCCTTACTCTACACACCAACCCCCCCCATCCCCAGGTTGTCAGCATTGCAACCACTGCTCAGGCGAAGATGAAGCTGTGGAAGGAGACTTTCAGGAGTTCCAAGACTACGACGAGTTCTAGGCGTGGGTTAGCGGCAACCCCCAATCGGCTGCCTGTGAAGGCTGCGTTTATCTACGTTTATTTTCCACACTTTGATTTATTGTAAGGACTATATGGACGTCTCAGACGTATGATGTAATCGACTATTATTTCCCTTTTAATACTATTTTGAGCACTGTGTGATGATGTGTATGTAACTGCTGTGTACGTGAATAACTGATCCTGGCATGTACATGGTTCGCATTTGGTTTGCCTTCTAAAACCGGGTGTGACATTCAACTTGCGCACGTAGCTGTTGAACCGGCCTGCACCAGTCGAACTGTATATTTAACAATCTTTCGAAGTTTGTTGTGAAAATTTTCAGATTAGCCTATTCACCCCCCCTCTAGGCTACTTTCACTATTATCACATGTAAACCTAATGAAGGGATGAACATCAAAGATTAAGAACAAAGATTTATAATGAGTCTTCTCAAACTCTCCTTAATCTTGTCATGAACCCTAAGGAAGGAAAAATCTCAAACCCTAATTAATCCTATGTGAACCAATTAAGCATAAAGGGTAATTTGGAGAAATCTTGGGGGAAGAATACAAATTTTGGTAAAGACAAAATTACAAAGTTTTGGTTCACCAAATAACCATCAAATCATAGTAAGAAAGTTTGGCCATTTGGTTTTTCCAAGATCCCCAAATCAGCCCTTGAACCAAGGTCCATGGAGAAATTCAGAATTCAGAATTCTGAATTTCAGAACCCTTTTCCAAAGATCAAATGTGTTCTCTATTTTTCAAAACTCAAAACCTAGAAATCCAAATATCAAAGTTGTGCCAAATTTCGTTGAACACGCTCTAGAAAAATTTGAACTCAAACCAAATTCATTTGGCACGGTTTTGGCACAGTTTGACCTCGGGACCAGGCATTCTGACACTGGCACCTTGGTGACGCTACAACTCCCTGTCCCTAGCCTAAAACCGCACGATGTCCATACACAAAAGACAAAGCAATATCAGGGGAACAAATCCTTCACAACGATCTTGCCCAAATTTGCGAAGATTTGCGCCCAATCGGTGTTAGAACTCGGGCAGAAGCAACGGTTCCACGTGTTCGACCGTGGCTGACACCCCCGGTTCACGCCCGTTCACGCAACCGCGCTCCCCAGTGCACACCCGCGCGCACTCGCCGGTCCACCGCCGCCCGTGCACCATGCCGTGCCTATAAAGCAGCCTCGAGCCTCGGCCATACCTACCCGCGATCTCACAAGTCTTGGCCAAGCCAGAGATCACCGAAATTCGCCCCGAGCACGCCGCGCCACCGCCCGCCAAGCTTTCCGAGCCTCGGCCGCCGTGGCTAGCTCCCTCCAGTCGCGTCCAAGCCGCGCCAACCACTCGGTTAGCTTCACCATTAGCCCGTGAAGTTTTCCAAGTCCTCGGACCCGGTAGAACTTCACCGGAGGCCCGAGATCGCCCTCGCCGGACTTCGGTCGCCCGCCGTCGCGCGTTGACCGAGCATTCCGGTAAGCCATTTTCAAATTCCTTGCACCCACGTCTTCCCTATCACCCGTGAAGCTCTCTGACCCGTTTGATTGAACTATTGCGTCGTGAGTAGGTCGGATTCCTCGCCGCCAACGAGCATCTCCGCCTGCGCACGCGGACCGGCCGACTCTGACCATCCCGGCGGCGACCCGCACATCGCCATGATCCCTGAGACCTCACCTACGTCCTCGACCACCTCACCGGGGCAGCCTCGGGTACTGTTCCATTGGGGACAGGACCGTGGGTTCGATTTCCAGAAACCCTAGGGGGTTTTCTGCATAGCTGTAGACTCAAATGAATAGTGCCCTGGGGACCTGTATGTAATTCCTTTAAGAACTTTTGCCAGGGACCCAGCGTAAAACTGCTTTTCTTTAAACCATTTCGAATTAATCTTTTATTATTCAGCAGAAGACTTAGGAAATTCATAACTTGAGAAAAACTTAACCAAATTTTGTCAAACCAATTTTGCTGGATTCTAAATATTATGGACTATCAATTAAAAATATTGAACCCCATGCTTCTACTCTAATTTTTAGTGTTTGGAATTAAATACAGAAACTGACCAAACCCTATTTAATTAAAGAAAATTGGTTATGCTTTTGTGCTAGGTTTGAAAAAATTTATAGATGTTCAAACCCCAATTAGACACTGTTTAAAAATAGTGGGAACCCCAGTATTGAAGATTTAAGTGGGTATATCTATTAAAAGCCATTTTTGTCTAAAACTTAGGAAAATCAGAAAGGCATTAGAAAATAATGAACAGTGAATGCACTTATTTTTCCTAGCCTACTTATGTAACAGAGAACCTAGGAAAAATAAGAAGACCACTGGTCTAGAACAGAATTAAGGTGAAATGTTTTATTTAGCATTATTCCAACTAGAAAATAGTTATTGGAATTATAAAAACAGACCCAAATTTGTTAATAAAAATCCAGTGGACTTATAACCATTAGAACCCCACTATAAAAATGATAACCACCCCAGCCCATCATTTTAAGTAAGGAAAACAAATAAAACTTGATATTGGGTCCTATTCCAAATAAATCATGAGCAACCCTAAAATAATACAATAATGGGCAAACAAAATTTTGCTAGATAAATAATGAGTTAGGCCACCAGAGAAAATTACAAACCCATTGAAAGATGCAAAATAATACCTATTGCCAATACTTCATGAAAAAGACCATTTAATCCAAATAATTCCTACCACCCTTTCCCTTAAGAAAAAAGAGGCCAAAATTTAGAATGGTTGCTCTTGCACAAAGAAGAAGCTAGGAAAAATCAGAAATCTGTTGTTTGATATTTTTCAAATATAGTGGTAGTAGAAAGCACCCCTTTGGCTAGAAACTTTGGAAAATCATAATAAAATAACTAGTAAGTATTAATGGCTAGAAATTTGTGCAGAGACATGTTATAACATCTAGATGCCAGCAAAAATATGTATTAAGGAGTAACCTTCTGTTAAAAAGGAGCCATAGTTCAAAACACCCCTCCTGCCCTAATAATTAATAATTTTATCCAGAAAGAACTACTTACTTTTTAAACCCCAAATTTTGAGACAGAGACTCATACACCAGTAAGAAGCCACTGTAAGTTTTTTAGAATTTTTAGAAATTTATTAATATAACTTGTAGTTCAAACTCACTTTAAAAGTATAAAGGAAATAGAAGAAGAAAGAAAAATAATAAACCTCGCTCCAATAAGTTCTACTAGAAATCTTATTAATTCTCACTAAGACATTAAAAGGAAATCAGTGGAACACCAAAACAGACTTACCACTTTATTTAACCGAGTGTGATCTAAATTACTAAGTATACCACCAAAAATCCTTTAATAGCAAGATTTAACTCTACCTGGTTTAAGTAGAGTAGTCACTGTCAAAGTTTAATTGCTAAATTACACATCATATCATGCATATATCTTACTCGTTGCATTCATTAGACTGCAATCTAGCTGACGGAGAGTACGTGCTCATCCCCGAGCAAGGAGTTGTCCACAAGGAAGACCAGGAGCAAGCTCCCGAGACTGCCACTGACGATCTCCCCGCAGCCCCAGCTATTGAAGGCAAGCCCCAGTTTTTATGCATAACCGTATTTATATATGCTACTTTACTACACTTAATGTTTGTAGGCTTGTGATGTGCACTTAAGTGTAGGAATTGCTTGAAACCTGTAGTTGCATGAACTTAGGATTCCTTTTTGAGATGGATACTAGTATGCTAGGTCGAGTAGCTGCTTGCTAATCAGGATCTCGGTAGAACTCGAGTGATTTTTCTAGCACTCGCGCAAGGTCAAGAATTGATTGTATTCATCTTGTTAATGGGATATATGTTGGTCTATGGACATGGATCTAGGGAGGATGCCTTGTCCAGGAGACGGGAAAAAGGAATTAAGGATTAATGTGTGGATACCTGAGTCAAGCTTTTGAACGTACTAGGCACATGTCGAGAAATATGGTAACCGGTAAACCTAGTACCTGAGTGAAGCCGGGCGCAGACTTTATCCCTCACTCGTCCTAAGACTGGGTCTCCCATGCTTGCTATGGTGGGTACAAGTGCGGTCACTGCATGGCGGTAGCCGGGGTCAGTGGAGCATTGTATGCCAAGGCGGTGAGCCCTGGCCACGAACGGGGAATCGATGGGGACGGTTGACATGTGTGGGGTCGGAGTACCCTCACATGTCGTGTGTTTAGGTTTACCTTGCAAGGATAAACTCGATTCGAATCGTCTGCTTCTCGCAGCTAATGAGACTGCTTGACCCCTTGTACTACATTGAGTAAGAAGTGAAATGAGGTTCACATGAGATAACTTGTTGATTGTACTAAATGCTTGTTACCACGTATGCTTAGAAAGAGCAAACTTAGTTAATCTAATGATGCTAGAAATGGAAAGCTAAAACTTGATTTTAGATACAACTAGTGCTTTTGGCAAACCAAACCCCTCAGCCAAACAACTGCATGGTCTAGAGGTAGAGGAGTAGTTTCCTCACACCAGGTAAGTCTAGCTGAGTATTAGTATACTCAGCCTTGCTTGTGGCACAATTTTGCAGGTACGCTGTAGGATATGGTTGATGGTGTGACTTGGCCTACCACCCTGCCACCGGGTTGGACGGTCGAGTGGATGCTGCTCCGACAGAAGAGGAGCAAGAGGAGTAGTGAGCTAGGCCTTGCCCATTTCCTCGCTACCGACGATATCGACTATCCGCTGCATTTTAATTTCTGAACTTTATTTTGCTACTTGAAAAACTCCGATCTATGTAATAATTCAGTACTTTAATTTGAGGTTTCATATTTTATTGTATTTCTTCTGTGACTCACCTTCGAGTGAGTATGTGGTATTTGATCCTGGTTAAGTGGCTTTATCAGACCAGATCTGAGGGACTGACGGGTTATTCTGATTTAAGTGTGTTACGACCCTTGAGGCGTGACCTAGGCACTTAAGCTGGAATAATTCGGGCGGTTCTGCCACAGTTGGTATCGGAGCAAATACCACCACAGAGAAGGACAATAAACCATGAATACCAATTTTCAAAATCTAAAACTTGCTTAGAAATTGCTAAGAATCGTCAAGACTAGACTGCTAGACCTAGGACGAAAGGCGTTAGGAATAGAGGGGGGAATATGTGGCTAAGTAAGTAGGCCATGTGGGCCAATCCTTAGCTTTTGCAGGGTGCCCTAGGAGCCCCCTTTTCTTTTTATTTCATTTGGAGAAGAGACGTTGATTCCAGCATGCATGCATTATAAAAACTAAAAGGAATTAAAACTGAGCTAACCCGCTCCCTTTTAAAACCATCCAGGCTCTTTTATTTTCTTCCTTCCACCATAATCTTTACCTTTGATGCCCTTCCGCAGATGAATTCACCCACCCCCGCCAGCGGAGGAGACACTCGTTTCAGCTCTGACTTCCTTTCTCACGATGGCTTTCCTTCCATCTTGTGGGAAGTGCTTAACTCTGCCGGTTACCCTATGCTCCCTTTGTACATAGTGCAGTTGTATGAGGAGCATCGGGTACCTCGTTGCCGAGTCTGGCTGACTTTGGAGGCTCACCCCTTCAGTCGGGTTGGCGTTCTCTTGACTCCGAGACAATTGGATTCAGGATGGACGACACCACTGAAGCGGCAACCATGAAGACTCTAACGACTTTCTGTGGCTACCATCCCGTGGAGATGGTGATGCACCCCTTGGGACTTTTCCCTGCTGAGAAGAAGGATGACCCCATGTGGTGTAACTGTGTGAGCCATGTGAAGGATGTGTGGGCAATGTATCCTAACTTGGTTGGGAGGGTCACTGTTCAGTGCATGAGTGCGTTGTACCGCCTCCAGGCCCTTCAGAGCGACGCTATGGCACATCTTGCTAACATCGCTCAAACTACCAAGCTCACCCTTGATAGCCGAGAAGATTTTGAGGTCGACTTGTCCTTCGAGTTGGTGGAAAAGTATCTGTAGGTGGAAAGGCTGAGCCAGCGAATTACCACCTTGGAGTAGCAGGTGGAGATCCGAGACAACACTATTGATGTCTTGGAGAACCAGCTCCATGATGTGCAGCGGGAACTCGAAGAAGCTAATGACCACTTGGACATGGACCACTTGGAGATGGAGGCCAATGAAGCTGGAAGTGAGGGAGAAGAGGCCCCCGAGGAGTTAGGACCAGCACCTGGTGCCAATGGGACTACCTCCGCGTTACCCCCTTCACCCGCATCCAGTGTCGCTTCCACCGCTTAGGGTTGACGGATCGTTTTGACATCTTAGAGGATAGAAACCTACGCAAGCTTAGTTACTGGCATATTTTGGACTAGGCTTACGGGTACTTTTCCCTAATTGGTGTAACCCTTGAGAACTTTTGAGTTATGTGGGATGTTGTAACCATGTTATCTTCATTTCGGACCTGATGTTATGATTATGGCAATTTTCTTTCCATATAAGATGATAGCATGTCGTTCGAAATTGCGAGTTGGGATAACATTAGCGGCAATCTCTATTTTCAGATGGCAGCTAGGCAGCGTCGCGAGCAAAATGAGCAAGTCCCCCGCCACCTTCTCCAGCTCCCATAGTGAAGGAGCTGATGGCCCAGCAGAATGAGATTCTGCGACAGCTCTTGTAGCGCTAGCCCCACCCCCAGCAGCATGGTGGAGGCCAGCATGAGCGACCTCCGGCAGCAGCAGCCGGCACCCAACCGCTTTCCAGCTCCCGCCCCAAGGAACAATTAGCCCCAACAGCAGCAACTGTTCCGCCAGGGCAATGGGAACAAGTGCTTCACTTGTGGAAATGTGGGAAACTATGCCAGGAATTGCCCCCGAAATCAGCAGAGGCAGATGTCAGCACCAAGTTAAGACAAGGGAAGAAAGCAGAAGGTGCAAGTCAGACAAGGGAAGCTCAACTTCACTACTCTAGAGGAGTTACCTGAGGGAGCCCCCATCATGACTGGTACCTTTTTAATTTTTAATCAAGCTACTTTAATTCTGTTTGATTCTGGTGCATCTCATAGTTTCATTAGCTAGAAGTGCAGTGCTAAATGCCAATTGTTCTTCTGTCATGCAAAAGGGTCATTTATGATAACCACACCTAGGGGTAAAACTGTAACCAACCAATTAATCCGAAGTGTGCCTATTCAACTGGGAAGCCACATCATCAAAACCACCCTTCTTGTTTTGGGTTTGGAAAGTGTGGATATTATTTTGGGCAATAATTGGATGACCCTACACCAAGTAGTGCTTGATGTAGCCAGCCGCATCGTGGAAGTCAATTCCCCAATATGTGGAAGTTTCACCCTGTTTTTGCCGAGTCAAGGTTCTACTCAGCCATGTGCTTTCTCTATGATGGAGTTACCCTTGAAGAAGATTCAAGTGGTCTATGAGTATGCAGATGTCTTTCCTGATGAATTGCCAGGAATGCCACCAGACCGGGATATTGAATTCACCATCGAGTTGCAACCGGGAACGACACCTATTTCCAAGAGGCCTTACCGGATGCCATCCGCTGAGTTGGCAGAATTGAAGAAGCAATTGCAAGAGTTGCTGGACAAGGGATTTATTCGCCCAAGTACTTCGCCTTGGGGATGTCCAGCCTTGTTTGTGAACAAGAAGGATGAAAGCTTGAGGCTGTGTATAGATTACCGCCCTCTTAATGTGGTGACTATCAAGAACAAGTATCCTTTGCCTCGTATTGATGTTATTTTTGATTAGTTGGTCAGAGCCAAAGTGTTTTCCAAGATAGACCTTCGCTCCGGCTATCATCAGATCAAGATACGGGCAAGTGATATCCTGAAGACGGCTTTCTCAACCAGATATGGGCTATATGAATTCTTGGTGATGTCTTTCGGGCTGACAAATGCACCAGCATATTTTATGTATCTGATGAATTCTGTTTTCATGCCTGAATTGGACAAATTCGTAGTGGTTTTCATTGACGATATCTTCGTGTACTCAAAGAACGAAGAAGAACATGTCGGACATTTGCATGTAGTACTTCAACGTCTACGAGAGCACCACCTTTATGCCAAGTTGTCGAAATGTGATTTTTGGCTAAAGGAGATCAGATTCTTGGGTCACACTATCTCTCAGGCAGGTATAACTGTTGATCCTGATAGAGTGCAGGAGGTGATGAATTGGAAGCCACCCACAACTGTTTATCAGATTCGGAGTTTTCTGGGATTGTTGGTTATTACCGAAGATTCATTCCGGATTTCTCTCGAATTGCAAAGCCCATAACTGAGCTATTGAAGAAATAAGCCAAGTTTGTTTGGGGTCAGAAGTGCGAAGATGCCTTCCATGCATTAAGGCAACATCTGACCACAGCACCGGTGTTAGCGCAACCAGACAGGAGCAAGCCTTTTGATGTGTATTGTGATGCCTCTGGCACTGGACTAGGTTGTGTCTTGATGCAAGACAACCGAGTCATTGCTTACGCCTTAAGAGCACTCAGGCCTCATGAGCAGAATTATCCCACTCATGACCTCGAGTTGGCAGCAGTGGTTCATGCATTAAAAATGTGGAGGCACTGTTTGATGGGAACCCACTGCAACATCTTCACTGATCATAAGAGCCTTAAGTATATCTTTACTCAGGATGATCTCAACATGAGGCAGAGAAGATGGCTAGAGCTAATCAAGGACTATGACCTGGAAGTACATTATCACCCAGGAAAAGCCAATGTGGTAGCAGATGCCTTGAGTCGGAAGTTGCAGTGCAATTGTGTTCTGATGGATTCTCGTATTGACACCTTGTGTGATGAGTTGAGCAAGATGAAGATTGAAGTAATTCCTTCTCGTGCTTTGTCTCACATTTCTGTTGAGCCAGCTTCCCAAGACCAAATCATCATGGCCCAGCTCAGTGACAAGGGAGTGCAGATTATCAAGGAGAATCTCCATCAGAGGACTGAGAAGTATAAATGTTTCCGCCAGGATGGAAAGGGTATATTATGGTTTGGAAGCAGATTGGTGGTTCCTAAAAACGAGGATCTCAAGAAGAGAATCTTGGATGAGGCCCATCTCTACAAATTCTCCATGCATCCAGGGAGTACCAAAATGTACCACGATCTGAAGCCCTTGTATTGGTGGACCAGAATGAAGAGAGAGATAGCCCGATATGTATCGGAATGTGACACCTGTCAGAGGATAAAGGCAAGCCACTTGAAGTTAGCTGGAGCTTTGCAACCCCTGTCTATACTTTCGTGGAAATGGGATGACATCAGCATGGATTTCATCGTGGGTCTGCCCAACACCTCTCGTCATCATGATTCGATTTGGGTTATTGTGGACCGACTGACGAAAGTGGCACCTTTTCTCCCCGTGCACACCACTGATAAGGCTCAAAAGTATGTAGAGTTGTACATTGACCGGATCGTGTGTTTGCACGGATTGCCCAGGACCATTGTTTCTGACCGAGGAGCCCCGTTTGTTGCCAGATTTTAGGAACAACTACAAGAGTCTTTAGGAACCAAGCTAATCAGAAGTTCAGCTTACCACCCACAGACTAATGGTCAGATCGAGAGGGTAAATCAAATTCTTGAAGATATGCTGAGGGCTTGTGCAATCGATTATGACAAGAACTGGGATAAGCACCTCTCCTTGGCAGAGTTTGCTGATAACAACAGTTATCAATCCAGCCTAAAGATGGCACCCTTCGAAGCTCTCTATGGGAGAAGATGCAGAACACCACTCAATTGGTCTCAGCCTGGAGAGAGAGAAGTTTTTGGACCTGACTTAGTAGCTGAAGCTGAAAGGAAGGTCAAACTAATCAGGAAGAATCTAGAAGCCGCTCAGGCCAAGCAAAAGAGTTACCATGATAAGAGAAGGAAACCTCTCCAGTTCAAGGTGGGAGACTTTGTTTATCTCAAGGTATCACCCACCAAGGGAGTGTAGAGATTTGGGATCAAAGGCAAGTTAGCCCCTCGTTTCATTGAGCCTTATGAGATCATAGAGGCATGTGGACCCGTGGCATACAAGTTGAAGTTACCTCCAAAAATGTTTGCCATCCACAGTGTGTTCCATGTATCTCAACTGAAAAGTGTGTTTGATTGCCGACTGAGATCATAGCAGAACTAGAATTGGAGATTGAGCCAGATCTATCGTACCAAGAGTACCCTTCCAAGATTCTGGATTGCAAAGAAAGATCAACTCGGGCAAAATCGATCAAGATGTATAAAGTCCAATGGAGTAATCACTCATAGGAAGAGGCTACTTGGGAAATTGAAGAATTTATGCGTTCCAACTTTCCTGATTATCTGCCTAAGGAAATCGGTACGTATTAATGCCCAACCCCTCCTCCAGCCCTTCGAATCTAAATTTCAGTAATATAATCTTAAATTAGGAAGAATAAGTTATAAAACAAAATTCAAAAGGACTTCCTTCTGAAGTTGCAAAGAGAATGACATTCAAAGAGCAGTTTGCCTTACTAAAGAAAGCATCCACTTCGAGTAAGTCTCACCCTTCGCTTCACCCCAGTAGGACTCCGACCCGAATCTCGGGACGAGATTCCTTTAAGGGGGGAAGGCTGTGACACCCCAGTGTCACCTAGGGTTTCTTCCTTAAGCTAACCCCAACCTATTATCACATGTAAACCTAATGAAGGGATGAACATCAAAGATTAAGAACAACGATTTATAATGAGTCTTCTCAAACTCTCCTTAATCTTGTCATGAACCCTAAGGAAGGAAAAATCTCAAACCCTAATTAATCCTAAGTGAACCAATTAAGCATAAAGGGTAATTGGGAGAAATCTTGGGGGAAGAATACAAATTTTGGTAAAGACAAAATTACAAAGTTTTGGTTCACCAAATAAGCAACAAATCATAGTAAGAAAGTTTGGCCATTTGGTTTTTCCAAAATCCCCAAATCAGCCCTTGAACCAAGGTCCCATGGGGAAATTCAAAATTTAGAATTCTAAATTTCAGAACCCTTTTCCAAAGATCAAATGCGTTCTCTGTTTTTCAAAACTTAAAACCCAGAAGTCCATATATCAAAGTTGTGCCAAATTTCCTTGAACACGCTCTAGAAAATTTGAAATCAAACCAAATTCATTTGGCACGGTTTTGGCATAGTTTGACCTCGGGACCAGGCATTCTGACACTTGCACCATGGTGACGCTACAAATCGCTGTCCCTAGCCTAAAACCGCGTGATGTCCATACACAAAAGATAAAACAATGTCAGGGGAACAAATCCTTCACAGCGATCTTGCCCAAATTCGCGAAGATTTGCGCCCAATCGGTGTTAGAACTCAGGCAGAAGCAACGGTTCCACGTGTTCGACCGTGGCTGACACCCCCGGTTCACGCCCGTTCGCGCACCCGCGCTCCCCAGTGCACGCCCGCGCGCGCTCGCCGGTCCACGGCCGCCCGTGCACCGCGTCGTGCATATAAAGCAGCCCCGAGCCTCGGCCATACCTCCTCGCACGCTCACAAGTCTTGCCCAAGCCAGAGATCACCGGAATTCGCCTAAAGCACGCCACGCCACCGCCCACCAAGCTTTCCGAGCCTCGGTCGCCGTGGCCAGCTCCCTCCAGTCGCGTCCAAGCTGCGCCAACAACTCGGTTAGCTTCACCATTAGCACATTAAGTTTTCCAAGTCCTCGGACCCAGCAGAACTTCACCGGAGGCCCGAGATCGCCCTCGCCGGACTTCGGTCGCCCGCCGTCGCGCGTGGATCGAGCATTCCAGTAAGCCATTTTCAAATTCCTTGCACCCACATCTTCCCTAGCACCGAGTGAAGCTATCTGACCCGTTTGATTGAACTATTGTGCCGTGAGTAGGCCGGATTCCTCGACACCGACGAGCATCTCCGCCTGTGCACGCGGATCGGTCGACTCCAACCATCCCCGACGGCGACCCGCACATCGCCGTGATCCCCGAGACCTCCCCTACGTCCTCAACCACCTCATCGGAGCAGCCTCGCCGCCGGTAAGCCCCTCCGCCCTTTTCTCCGCCACGGGTACTGTTCCATTGGGGACAGGACCGTGGGTTCGATTTCTAGAAACCCTAGGGGGTTTTCTGCATAGCTGTAGACTCAAATGAATAGTGCCCTGGGGACCTGTATGTAATTCCTTTAAGAACTTTTGCCAGGGACCCAGCGTAAAACTGCTTTTCTTTAAACCATTTCGAATTAATCTTTTATTATTCAGCAGAAGACTTAGGAAATTCATAACTTGAGAAAGACTTAACCAAATTTTGTCAAACCAATTTTGCTGGATTCTAAATATTATGGACTATCAATTAAAAATATTGAACCCCATGCTTCTACTCTAATTTTTAGAGTTTGGAATTAAATACAGAAACTGACCAAACCCTATTTAATTAAAGAAAATTGGTTATGCTTTTGTGCTAGGTTTGAGAAAATTTGTAGATGTTCAAACCCCAATTAGACACTGTTTAAAAATAGTGGGAACCCCAGTATTGAAGATTTAAGTGGGTATATCTATTAAAAGCCATTTTTGCCTAAAACTTAGGAAAATCAGAAAGCCATTAGAAAATAATGAACAGTGAATGCACTTATTTTTCCTAGCCTACTTATGTAACAGAGAACCTAGGAAAAATAAGAAGACCACTGGTCTAGAACAGAATTAAGGTGAAATGTTTTATTTAGCATTATTCCAACTAGAAAATAGTTATTGGAATTATAAAAACAGACCCAAATTTGTTAATAAAAATCCAGTGGACTTATAACCATTAGAACCCCACTATAAAAATGATAACCACCCCAGCCCATCATTTTAAGTAAGGAAAACAAATAAAACTTGATATTGGGTCCTATTCCAAATAAATCATGAGCAACCCTAAAATAATGCAATAATGGGCAAAAAATTTTTTGCTAGATCAATAATGAGTTAGGCCACCAGAGAAAATTACAAACCCATTGAAAGATGCAAAATAATACCTATTGCCAATACTTCATGGAAAATGACATTTAATCCAAATAATTCCTACCACCCTTTCCCTTAAGCAAAAAGATACCAAAATTCAGAATGATTGCTCTTGCACAAAGCTAGGAAAAATAAGAAATCTATTGTTTGATATTTTTCAAATATAGTGGTAGTAGAAAGCACCCCTTTGACTAGAAACTTTGGAAAATTATAATAAAATAACTAATAAGTATTAATGGCTAGAAATTTGTGCAGAGTCATGTTATAACATCTAGATGCCATCAAAAATATGGCTTAAGGAGTAACCTTCTATTAAAAAGGAGCCATAGTTCAAAACACCCCTCGTGCCCTAATAATTAATAAGTTTATCTAGAAAGAACTACTTACTTTTTAAACCCCAAATTTTGAGACAGAGACTCATACACCAGTAAGAAGCCACTGTAATTGTTTCAGAATTTATGGAAATTTATTAATATAACTTGTAGTTCAAACCCACTTTAAAAGTATAAAGGAAATAGAAGAAGAAAGAAAAATAATAAACCTCGCTCCAATAAGTTCAACTAGAAATCTTATTAATTCTCACTAAGACATTAAAAGGAAATCAATGGAACAACAAAACAGACTTACCACTTCATTCAACCGAGTGTGATCTAAATTACTAAGTATACCACCAAAAATCCTTTAATAGCAAGATTTAACTCTACTTGATTCAAGTAGAGTAGTCACCATCAAAGTTTAATTGCTAAATTACACTTCATATCATGCATATATCTTACTCATTGCATTCATTAGACTACAATCTAGGTGACGGAGAGTACGTGCTCGTCCCCAAGCAAGGAGTTGTCCACGAGGAAGACCAGGAGCAAGCACCCGAGACTGCCACTGAGGATCTCCCCGCAGCCCCAGCTATTGAAGGCAAGCCCCGGTTTTTATGCATAACCGTATTTATATATGCTACTTTACTACACTTAAGGTTTGTAGGCTTGTGATGTGCACTTAAGTCTAGGAATTGCTTGAAACCTGTAGTTGCATGAAATTAGGATTCCTTTTTGAGATGGATACTAGTATGCTAGGTCAAGTAGCTGCTTGCTAATCAGGATCTCGGTTGAAGTCGAGTGATTTTTCTAGCACTCGCGTGAGGTCAGGAATTGATTGTATTCATCTTGATAATGGGATATATGTTGGTCTATGGACTTGGATCTAGGGAGGATGCCTTGTCCAGGAGACGGGAAAAAGGAATTAAGGATTAATGTGTGGATACCTGAGTCAAGCTTTTGAACGTACTAAGCACATGTCAGGAAATATGGTAACCGGTAAACCTAGTACCTGAGTGAAGCTGGGCGCGGACTTTATCCCTCACTTGTCCTAAGACTGGGTCTCCCATGCTAGCTATGGTGGGTACAAGTGCGGTCACTGCACGGCGACAGCCGGGGTCTGTGGAGCATTGTATGCCAAGGCGGTGAGCCCTGGCCGCGAACGGGGAATCGATGGGGACGATTGACATGTGTGGGGTCGGAGTACCCTGACATGTCGTGTGTTTAGGTTTACCTTGCAAGGATAAAACTCGATTCGAATCGTCTGCTTCTCGCAGCTAATGAGACTACTTGACCCCTTGTACTCCATTGAGTAAGAAGTGAAATGAGGTTCACATGAGATAACTTGTTGATTGTACTAAATGCTTGTTACCACATATGCTTAGAAAAAGCAAACTTAGTTAATCTAATGATGCTAGAAATGGAAAAGCTAAAACTTGATTTTAGATACAACTAGTGCTTTTGGCAAACCAAACCCCTCAGCCAAACAGCTGCATGGTCTAGAGGTAGAGGAGTAGTTTCCTCACACCGGGTAAGTCTAGCTAAGTATTAGTATACTCAGCCTTGCTTGTGGCACAATTTTGCAGGTACGCTGCTAGATATGGTTGATGGTGTGACTTGGCCTACCACCGTGCCACCGGGTTGGACAGTCGAGTGGGATGCTGCTCCAACAGAAGAGGAGCAAGAGGAGTAGTGGGCTAGGCCTTGCCCATTTCCTCGCTACCGACGATATCGACTATCCGCTGCATTTAATTTGTGAACTTTATTTCGCTACTTGAAAAACTTTGATCTATGTAATAATTCATTACTTTAATTTGAGGTTTCCTGTTTTATTGTATTTCTTCTATGACTCACCTTCGAGTGAGTATGTGGTATTTGATCCTGGTTAAGTGGCTTTATCAGACCAGATTTGAGGGACTGGCAGGTTATTCCGATTTAAGTGTGTTACGGCCCTTGAGGCGTGACCTAGGCACTTAAGATAGAATAATTCGGGCGGTTCTGCCACAGGGAGCCACCGTGGGGCGCGGGGCTGCCGCCGGGCGCGCGCACGGAGGTGCGGGGTCGCGGCGGGAGGCGAGGGGCTTCCGGGGGGCGCGACCGCCTGGGAGGGTGCGAGCCGCTGCGGGGGAGGGCGAGCGCAGGGAGCCGCCGGGGCACGCGTGCGGGGAAGAAAGGGGCGCGCGCAGGGAGGGTAGAGGAAAGGGAGAGCTCACCTCGGGGATCCAAAATCCGGCGATAACCGTTACCGAAACACCTAGGGCACGAGGTGGGAGAGAGAGAGGTGGAAGAGAGGGAGTTTCTGCACGGGAAAATTGAATGAGAGAAAGGGAGAGAGGGGGGCACGTGCATGGGGGGAGGGAGGGGCACGCTAGGCCAGGCCGGACAGGGCTGGGCTGGGCTAGGCCAGGCTAGGTCAGGTCGCGGGTCGAAAACCCGCGGCGCAAACGACCACAGATCAGAAACCAATAGTGAATCGAAATCCGAGCGAGGCAAAACAGACGCGCGATTAAACACTACATCAGACAAAAGAAATATGCTTCGGCATGATGCAATACCCATGACAACTTAGGTTTTTGTTTACACGCGAGACGGACACCAGTCGCTATACTGCTTTGAAACTGGGAAGAAGGAGCGAAACGGGAAGAGAAAAGAGAGTAACACTTGAATTTGGTGAGTATTGAAGAAGAAAAATTCTACACCCAAATTCAGGGCGTTACAAACCTATCCCCCTTAAAAGAATCTCGCCCTCGAGATTCAAGGTTGGCCAGCAAAGAGTTTGGGATACTTGGCCATCAGATCATCTTCACGCTCCCAGGTTGCTTCTTCCTCAGAGTGGTGACCCCATCTGACTTTGCACATTCTGATAGTTTTCCTCCGGGTGACTCTGTCTGCAGTCTCAAGAATTTGCGCTGGCTTCTCTATGTAGGTCAGGTCTTCTTGGACTTCTAGACCTTCCACTGGCAACTGCTCTTCTAGCACACGTAGACACTTCTTCAACTGAGACACATGAAAGACATCATGCACCGCTGACAAACCATCGGGCAGACTGAGTTGATAGGCCACTTCTCCACGCTTTGCGAGAATCTGATACGGACCAACATATCAGGGTTCTAGCTTGCCTTTGACTCCGAATCATCTAACTCCTCTGATGGGCGATACTTTCAGGTAGACAAAATCTCTGACTTCAAAACTCAGCTCTCTCCTTCTTGTGTCTGCATAACGTCGCTGCCTTGATTGCGCTATCTTCAGGTTCTCCCGAACCATCTTGATGTTCTCTTCAGCTTCGAGCAAAATGTTTGGACCAAACACTTGCTTTTCTCCAGGCTGATCCCATTGCAACGGAGTTCTACAACTCCTCCCATAAAGTGCCTGATATGGTGACATCTTCAAGCTGGCCTGGTAACTGTTGTTATAGGAGAACTCTGCATAAGGTAGTCTCTTGTCCCATCCAGACTGATCTTGCAGCGCACAGGCTCACTACATGACAGTTGATCTTTAGCGACCCTTATTAGGTACCAACTGTTGGTTGCTAAAGGTTAGGGACCGACGGTCAGTCGCTAAATCCTTTTGTAGCAACGATCGATTGGTCGCTAAAAGTCTAGAATTTTAACAACTTATGGTTGGTCGCTATATATGTCGTCGGGGACTAGCGGTGGGTCGCTATAGAATTAATGGGCCTTCCTGGCCGTCCTCACACCCTACACGTCCTCAGCCTCGCCAGCCGCCTAGCCGTCCTCAGCCGGCAGCCGCTACGATGTTGCCCAGACTCCAGACTCCGGCCAGAGTCGCCAGGACGCCAGGTACGCCGTCGGGCGCCAGCCCCCTCCTCCCTCCCTCCTCCCTCTTCCCGCCGGAGGAAATGGAGCAGCTGGTGGGAGTTCACCATCACCACCACTCGCTCTCCCCTCGGGCTCGTTGCACTCCGACCCGCCCGCAGCCGCAGCCGCACCCGCTCCTCCACCATCTCCCATCCAACAGGTTTCGAGATCTCCACTCCCAGATTCACAATCACATTCACCCCACGGTCCCCGCGACCAGTAGGGTGCTCTGCGCCACCCTACCCTTCTTCCTCATCCTCCTCGCCTCCGTCTACCTGCTCGCCTCCATCACCATCTTCTCCGCCCCCACGCCGCAGCTCCGCCTCCGATTGGCCTCTCCTAGGCCGCTGATCCTCCCGAAGCTCAAGCCGCCACCGCCTGCGCCGGAGCTCTTTGATCTAGACGGCGGGAGTGTCCGGGTCTGCCTCACCGATGTCGGCGCCGCTGTCACCTCATTCCTCGTCCCGGACAAGAATGGTGTGGGTTCTCTTTGGTACCTACCTTCTGTTTGCTTGTGCTCTACAACGGCTCTGACTCTTCCGTTTCACGATGCTCGGCTCGTCTTCCTCCCAGGGGTTCTCGCTGATGTGGTGCTCGGATTCGACTCGCTGGATCCGTACCTGGTGAGTTCTTGATGCATGCGGATTCATTTGGAACCATTAATTAGCGCACTGGCACATTTCTTGGAGATCTCTGCGGGAGTCGAGTTAGGAGTCCGAAGGGCGATATTTTGTTGTTTTCCGACTTTTGAAAGTCAACTTGTGCATCTCGATTTGAGAGAAAAGGCTACAAGCTTGTTGCCATCAAGCTGATTGTCCCATCCAAAGGATTCGCTGAGAAGCACTACCATGATCTCAAGGAAAGGCCTTTCTTCAACGGGTTGTGTGACTTTCTCATCTCTGGCCCTGTACTTGCAATGGTAAGAAGGAATGAACATCCCTACAGAAAGAGTTGTGCTTACATACATGGACAACAAAAGGTGACTGATTTTCTCAAGGATTTGATTAGTTCTTTCAGTCTGACCGTCTATCTGCGGATGATATGTTGAACTGAAATTCAGATGTGTACCCAAGGCTTCATGCAACTGCTGCTAGAAATGAGAGGTGAACTGTGTTCCTCTGTCTGACACTATCTTCTTTGGTACACCATGAAGACAAACGATCCGGGACATGTATAGCATCGCCAATACTGCACTCCTGTAGCTAGTCTTAACAGGTATGAAGTGGGTTGACTTGGTTAAGCGGTCCACCACTACCCAAATGGAATCGTAGCCGGCTCGAGTGCGAGGCAATCCGACTATGAAGTCCATCCCGATTTCATCCCATTTCCACTTAGGAATTCGCAGCGGCTGCAACAATCCAGCTGGCCTCTGATGCTCTGCCTTGATCCTTTGACAACTATCACATATAGCCACATGCTCTGTGATCTCCCTTTTCATTCTGTACCACCAGAATTTCTTCTTCAAATCCTGATACATCTTCTCACTTCCAGGGTGTATGGAATAAGTTGTCTCATGAGCTTCCTTGAGAATCAACTCCCGAATGGACTGGACATTAGGAACACACAAACAGTCCTTGAACCATATCACACCTTCTGCATCCTCTCGAAAGTCTTTGCCTCTTCCTTTTAGAATCAGTTGCCGGATTTCACTGATCTTCTCATCATTCTTCTGTGCTCCCTTGATTTCCCCCTCTATGGTGGGTTCCAACTCAACTATTACTCCTCGCATGTTATTTAGGAATTTGAGGCTCAATCTGTCAAATTCTTTGGCCAATTCATAAGGCATCGGATGAGCGACCATCATGTTGACTTGACTTTTTGTTGGGGGCCTTCGGCTTACGAAGGTCCTCAAAAACAGGATTTAACAATATTTCTGGAGTATAATGTGTGAACAGGTATCTTCGGACTCAAGTCGGTATCGCAGCAGGAGAAGACCAGAATAATACGAAGGTTGATACAGCGCCGAAGATGTGAACAGGAAAAGCTTCGGCATGGTAGCAGAAAATGAAACCGACTTAAAGATGAAAAGGCTATTCAGACCTCGATAGATTACTATAGAATTATTATCAAATGTAAAGGGCATGAATGTAATTTTGTATGGGCTGTGTCCCGTGCCTATAAATAGGTGAACAGTACCCCCGTACTGTTCACGCGGATTTTGGCATTCACTTTTGCGTCACGCTTGTACTTTCATCTCCTTTAAGCTGAAGGTACATTTGTAATTCGATGTTATTTCTGTTTCTACGTAATAATAATGCAAAAATAAGTTAATAATAATATACAATTGTCTATGTTATCCTTCATATTCCTTATGATTCATCCTTCGTCACTGTATAGTGTATTTATGAAGGTATATCCCTCATAACCTTCGTCCGAAAATCATTATATCCTAAGGGAAATAATGCTTCGAAGGACGAAGGACTTTTCCGATTAACATTTTCTATGTTGCCTTGTTCTTAATTCAAAGCATTTGAGAACAAGTCCCCAACACTTTTCCTGCTCAAAGCATCTGCTACTACGTTCGCTTTGCCTAGATGGTAATGAATTTCCAATTCATAGTCTTTGATCAATTCTAACCATCTTCTTTGCCTCATATTCAACTCCGACTGGGTGAATATGTACTTCAGACTCTTGTGGTCTGTGTAAACATCACATTTCTACACGTACAGATAGTGCCTCCATGTTTTCAGTGCATGAACCACTGCGGCAAACTCTAGGTCATGGATTGGATAATTCTTCTCATGATCCTTCAGCTGTCGGGACGAGTAAGCCACAACTCATCCCTCTTGCATTAATACACATCCCAAGCCAGTGTAGCAAGCGTTGCAATACACCGAGAAGGGCTTGTGCACATCAGGAAAAAACTAAGACAGGCGTTGTAGTCAACCTCTCTTTCAGTGCTTCAAAGGCTTCTTAGCACTTCTGGGTCCACCAATCTTGCGCTTGCGATCCTCCATCTCCTTGCGCTTCTTCTCTGTCATGATCGCTCTGTCGATCAGGTGCTGAAATGTGGGGAAGGTATGATTCATCAGTTGATAGTGCAGGGGATCGACCAAGCCTCTCAAGAAATGATACTGCCTCTTGGCATCTATGCTGACATCTTTAGGAGCATAGCGGGACAGCGGTAGAAACTTGTCTCGGTACTCACTGACAGACATGGGCCCTTGCTTGAGCGCCAGAAATTCCTCTTTCTTCACTGTCAATAGATCTGCTGGAACATGATACTGACGGAAATTATGTCTGAATTCCTCCCAAGTGATGGTGTCGGGGTTGGCATGGGTGGCGAGGTAGGACTCCCACCAAGACTGAACAGCTCCTCTTAACAAACGGGGACCATACATAACTTTGTCCCGGTCATCACACTAAGCGGTGTGCAACTCCCGCTCCACGGTACGCAACCAATCTTCAGCATCCATGGGGTCAGCAGAGTGAGCGAACACTGGGGGATGACCTCTCATGAATTCAGCACGCTTGTCTCTAGGCATCTAGGGCATCTGAGGTTGAGGTGGGGGCTGATGCTGCTGCTGCTGCATATTGGCCAAAGTCTGACCAATAGCCTGGACTGCCTGAGTCTACATCAAGAAAATCTGCTCTATTGTCATCGGGGCGGTGGTGGCAACTGCTGCCTAGGTGTCTCATCTTGCGGTGCTGCCTACTCCTGCTGAGCACGCCTTTCTCCTCTGCGCCTGTTGTCTGACATCTGCAGAACGCAATCACACATCAGAACTGATCTTGCAAATCTTGCAGCATAAGGAAAGAGTATGGAATTCTTCCATAGTACTGAACAGATGAACATCTTCACTAACTCTCAATCATAGGCAAACACAGCTTCTCAGATAAAGAGATAAGTAGAATAAAAGGCTTCCCAACTAGATAACTAATTTTATTAACATTAACAAGTAAACCAAAGTGCAGGGGATACCCACACTCTGGCAACAATCATTACAAAGATCCAAATCCATCATAGTCCATCATGACAAACATAAAAACATAGGATAAGCAAACTACCCTGTCTAACTAAAACTAACTGAGAGTAAGACTAAGGCTAAGACTAAGACTTCTATTTTAAACATTAATTACAAGATCCGACGCTGACGGTCTATGGTTTTAAATTTATCTTAGTCCTGCAGTCGGGGTTACCATAGGCATGGTGTCCACGCTGAGGTGTGCGGTACGGGTGCTGAGTCCCAACAAGAGCGGGAGAGTCATCGTCTAGGTGACGGCGCTCCGCGCGCTCAGCCCGCAACTGGGCAATCTCAGCACGAGCCCTACTCAGCTCATCTAAAGCATGGTACACCTCCAAGTTAAGCACGATGGCTAGGTTGACTGTGCTGCTCAACCTAGGATTGTCCTTACAAACAAGTGAGACAACCATGCCACCTGTGCTGCCAGATGGACGGCGGGGGTAATACCTCAGGTTAAGACCATCGGCCACCCCACTGAGCACTGAGCAGTAGTGTGAAAGCGCACGCCGTGTGGCATCTTGCATGGCCGCCTCAGCTGAGTCCCACTCAGAGATAGAGTAATGCTCCGAGCAGACCTCCGCACCCCAGAGACTGTTCTCCAGACGGCGCACCAAACAAGTCGCCTCCCAGTGGTCCGGGTAAACCCCACAACTGTGTTGGAAGACAAAACAACAATACTCGATAGACCAGGTACGCTGGTCAAGTGCCTGGCGCAACAAGGTGTCGAGCGCATCGTGGAAGTGATACCCGCGAGCGGCGTCACGAGTGATGGGTCGAGCAACCCATCCCTCCAGCTCATGTTCCTCTGAAAGGTCGGTGCTGTGGCTCGAGCTACTATCGTCACCTCCATAGTTGGGGTCTCCTCCAACAGCTACTCCAGCGGCCGGGACACGAAGTGGTGGTGAAGGGGGTGCCTCCAGCGAGGGCACAGGAGAGTAGCTCCTCACAGACTCTACCTCTTGCTGAAGTGAGGAAGAAGAGCCCTGCTGCTCCAGCTCCTGTTGTCGACGCTCCTGCTCCTCGTGCAGGCAGTGGTGCAGCCTCTCCAAATGGCTAGACTAACTAGTCACCGGACGGCGAAGCAGACGCTCCGTGAGACGAGAAGGCAAGAAAGGAATGACTGACTTCTGTGCGGTGTGTCTAAGACGAGCCATCTAAAAAAGACACCGTAAGCATAAGAGTGAGAACAGAACTAATAAGACCAACAAGTAGACCATAAAAAAATTAGGAAGCAGGAATAAACAAAATATATATAATAGAGGTGATAACATAGAACATAGATTTGGTCGATATGACAACCTTTTGATGGGATACCAAAGTCAAGGTGATAATAGAGGTCTATAATCCTTAGAACGACCATTCTACTCTAGGTTAGCGGTCCTACAGTCAACTTGGCTTTGATACCACCTATGTCACACCCGGTTTTAGAAGGCAAACCGAATGCGAACCATGTACGTGCCAGGATCAGCAATTCACGTACACAGCAGTTACATAATTGGACATCATCACACAGTGCTCAAATAATAACATAAAAGATAGTAATAGTCTATTACATCATGATGTCCGAGACATCCACATAGTCTTTAACAATTATCAAAGTGCAGAAAAGAAACGTAGATACACACGGCCTTCATAGGCAGCCAACTGGGGGTTTGCCGCTAACCCACGCCTAGAACTCATCGTACTCTTGGAACTCCTAGAAGTCCTCCTCCACGACTTCACCTTCTCCTGAGCAGTGGTTGCAACATGGACATCCTGGGGGGTGGGTTTGGTGTGTAAAGCAAGGGTGAGTACACATCAACATACTCAGCAATTGTCCCATTTGGCTATAGTGGACTAGCTTTATGTGGGGTTAAGTCAAGCAGTTGCTTTTAGTTGGTCAGGTTATTATTATCTAGTAGATAGCCAGGTTTTAGCATTAACCCAAGTTATTAACCCAAAAGTACCCTTTCCAAATGAAAAGAATACCAGAAACATTACCATAAGCATAATCATTACCATAAGCAATACCAGAAACTTGCAAACCAAACATCTCTGATAAAGTATCTCTAATCAATGGAGCTCTCTTGGCCACTCATTACCGTGAGCACGACTGATATATCAGTTTCATAACACTCTGCAGAGGTTGCACACTTTACCCACAAGTCGTGATTCTCTCTTGCCTCGGGCCGATCAAACCCTTAAACACTACTAAGGTGAATAGGCAGGGTTTCACTACGTAGCCTTTACAAAGATTCCCTGAGGATGTAACCGCTCGTTAGGTTTCCTAAATGTACCGCACACCTTCCCAAGGGGAAAACCACCCTTGGCAGAGCTGTGACACCTCAGTGTCACCTAGGGTTTCTTCTCAGAGCTAACTCAAAACAATTATCAAAAGTGAACCAAATTGAGTAAAGGACTTCCAAAATTAGGAACAAAGGTTTAATTAAGTCTTTTTCCTCTTAAGAGTTATGCCTTAATCATGCCATGTACCTCAGGGTGAGAAGAATTCACAAACCCTAAATAACCCTAAATAGGCCATTTTAGTGCAAAGAGGGAAAACTTGTAAAAAGATTTTGAAAAACACAAAATCATGATGAGAACCAAATAACAAAGTTAAAGTGCACTAAATAAACTCCACAATATAGTAAAAAAGTTTGATCAGCAAAGCTTTGCAAAATTCTCAAAAGGACCCCTCAAGCTAAACTTCAAAAAGGAAATTCAGAAAATTCAGAACTGAATTTCCAGCCCTTTGTAAAGTTCAGCTGTGTTCTCTATTTTCCAAAACTCAAATCTACAAAACCCAAACATGAAAGTGGCGCCAATTACCTTGAACACACCCTAGAGAAATTTGGGAGCAAAAATCAGCCGTTTGACATGATCTTGGCAGGGATTTGCCTCGGGACTCCACCCTGTGACACTGCCACATTGTCGAGGCGACAACTCTCTGCCCTTGACCCGAAATCGCTCGGCTCCACACGCAAACGACAGAGTTTAGTCTGGAGAACAAATCTTACACAGCGATCTTGCCCAAATTCACAAAGATCTGCGCCCTATCAGCGTTAGAACTCGGACATTAACAATGGAGCCACGTGTTCGATCGTGGCTGACACGCCCAGTTCACGCCAGTTCGCGCACCCGCGCCCAGCCGTGCACGCTTGCGTGCCCACGCCGGTCCACTCCCGCCCGTGCACCGCGCCGCATCTATAAGAGCAGGCAAGCCTCGGTCGTACTCCCTCCGTGCCTCACTTAACGTCTCAAGCCCAACACTTTGCTCCGGCGAGCTCTGCGCCGCCCGCCAAGCAACCGGAGCGCTCGGCCACCATGGCCAGACCCCTCCAAGCCATCCCCACTCAATCTCGTGCCTCAGTTAGCTTCCCCAGAGCCCCATGGAGCTCCCCGAAGCAAGAAACCAGGCGCTACTTCACCGGAGAAGCCGTTCCACCGTTGTCGGAGTTGTAATCCCCACCGGCGCACGTGGCCACGACTAACCGGTAAGCCATTTTCCAATTCCTCGCGCCTACATCTTCCCTAGCATCCAGTGAAGCTCTCTGACCCGTTCAATTGAACTATGCCACCCTAGACAGGCCGGAGTCCTCGCCGCCGACGAGTTCGCCCGCCTGCTCACGTGGACCAACCTACTCCGACAATCGCCGGAGATGATCCGCACATCAGCGTGACCGTAAAGACCCCCTACACCCTCGACCACTTCATCGGAGCAATCTCGCTGCCAGTAAGCCCCTCTGCCCTTTTCCTCCGCCACGGTCACTGTTCCATTAAGGGAAGCATCACGGGTTTGATTTAGCAAAACCTAGGGGGTTTTCTGCATAGTCATAGACTCATGTGAATAGTAAACCAAGGACATGTCTGTAATGAACTCAGAACCTTTCGCCAGGGACCCAGATGCAAAACCTTCTTCCTTTAAACCATTTATGTTTATTCTTTTTAAAATAGGCAGAGAACCTAGGAAGTTGGTATCTTGAGAAATATTCAACCAAATTTAGTCAAATCAATTTTACTGGATTCAAAATATTATGAACTATCAAATAAAAATACTAAACCCTATGATTTCTGTATTAAAATTTAGAGTTTGAAATTAAATAAGGAAAATGCCCAAACCTTATTAAAATGGAGAAAAATAGTTATGCTTCTATGCTGGACTTAAGAAAATTTGTAGAAGTCCAAACCCAACTTAGGCACTGTTTAAAAATACTAAGCACCCTAGTATAAAAGATTAACATAGGATTATCTATTAAAAGCTATGGAGTAATGTTTTATGAACAGAGGAAATTGGGAAAGGAAATAAAAATTTATGAACAAAGGATGTATATATATTTTCCTAATCCACTTAAAAAATGAAGAACTTAGGAAAAATATAAAGAACCCTAGTCCAGAACAAATTCAAGGAGTAATGTTTTATTAGGCACTAATAAAACCAAAAAGGCCATTATTAAAATATAAGGACCCTTTCAAAACTGGTAAGAAAAATTCAGTAGACTCCTAACTACTAGAACACCACTACAAAAATGATAAACACCCCAACCCATCATCTTAAGTGGGTTGAACAAATAAAACTTGGTATTTAGCCATATTCCAATTAAATCATAAGTAAGCCAAAAAGTGTGCCACAATGAGCAAATAAATTTTTACCAGATTATTAATGGAATAGACCACCAGAGAAAAATGCAAAACCTATTCAAAACTACAGAATAACACTCATTACCCCTACCCCATGAAAAAGGCCATTTAATTCAAGAAATTCCTACCACCCTTTCCCCTAAGCAAAAAGTTGCTAAATTCTAGAATGATTGCTCTTGCACAAAGAAGAAGATAAGAAAATTTAGAAATCTGTTGTTTGATATTTTTCAAGTATAGTGGTAGTAGAAAGCACCCTATTGGCTAGAAACTTTAGAAAATCATAGTAAGTTAACTAATGAGTATTAATGACTGAAAATTTGTGTAAATCCATGTTATTACACCTAGATTCCAGCAAAAATAGGTCTTAGAGAATAACCCACTGTTAAGAGGGAGTTGTAGTTCAAAGAACCCCCTCTGCCCTTACATTTGATAATTTTGTACAGAGAGAACCCCTCACTTTTTAAGCCCCAAATTTTGAGATAGAGAGTTATAAACCAGTTAGAAACCACTGTAATTTTTACAGAATTTTTGGAAATTTGTAAAGCTATCTAGTAGTTCAAACTCACCTTAAAGGCATAAAAGAAATAGAAATAAAAAGATGGATTGGAAAGATTAATAAGATCACCCCAATAAATGCAGCTAAGAATCTTGTTAAAAATATCACTAAAATGTTAAAGGGAAAATCAGTAGAACACTAAAAACAATCTGACCCTTCAATAATCAAACTTGACCCTAATTTACTAAGAATACCCCGGAAATCTCTAATAACAAGGCTTAGCTCGGTTTCCTGTTAATTAATCTTTCACCATACAATTATAGTTACTAAATTGTATATCATGCCATGCATATATCTTACTCATTGCATTCATTAGATTGCAACCTCACTGACGGAGAGTACGTGCTCATCCCTGAGCAAGGAGCTATCCACGAGGAAGATCAGGAGCCACCTCCCGAGCCTGCCATCGAGGATCTCCCCGCTGCCCCAACAATTGAAGGCAAGCCCCGATTTTATGCATAACCAAGTTATATATATATATATGCTACTTTGCTACACTTAATGTTTGTAGGCTTGTAATGTGTACTTAAGTGTAGGAGTTGCTTGAAAACCCTTAGTTGCATGAACTCAGGATTCCTTTTTGAGATGGATACTAGTATGCTAGGTCGAGTAGCTACTTTGCTAAATCAGGATCTCGGTAGAAGTCGAGTGATTTTTCTAGCACTCGCGCTAGGTCAGGAATTGATTGTATTCATCTTGATAACGGGATCTAGGATGGTCTATGGACTTGGATCCAAGGTGGATGCCTTGTCCATGAGACGGGAAATGGAATTAAGGATTAATGTGTAGATACCTGAGTCAAGCGTTTGAATGTACTAAGCACAAGTCGGGAAATATGGTAACCGGTCAACCTAGTACCTGAGTGAAGCCGGGCGCGGACTTTACCCCTCACGCGTCCTGAGACTGGGTCTCCCATGCTAGCTATGGTGGGTACACGTGCGGTCACTGCATGACGGCAGCCGGGGTCACTGGACCATTGTATGCCAAGGCGGTGAGGCCTGGCCGCGAACGGGGAATCGATGGGGACGATTGATGTGTGTGGGGATGGAGTGCCCCTACATGTCGTGTATTTAGGTTTACCTTGCAAGGTTAAAACTCGGTTCGAATCGTTTGCTTCTCGCAGCTAATGAGACTGCTTGACCCCTTGTACTACATTGAGTAAGAAGTGAAATGAGGATTACATGAGATAACATGTTGATTGTATTAAATGATTGTTACCATTTATGCTTAGAAAGAGTAAACTTAGCTAAATTAATGATACTAGAATTGGAAAAGGTAAAAATTGATTTTAGACTTAGCTAGTGCTTTTGGCAAACCAAACCCCTCAGCCAAACAACTGCATGGTCTAGAGGTAGAGGAGTCGATTCCTCACACCGGGTAAGTCTAGCTGAGTATTAGTATACTCAGCCTTGCTTGTGGCATAATTTTTGCAGGTACGCTTCAGGATATGGTTGATGGTGTGACTTGGCCTACCACCCTGCCACCGGGTTGGACGGTCAAGTGGGATGCTGCTTCGACAGGAGAGGAGCAGGAGGAGTAGTGGGCTTGGCCTTGCTCTATTCCTCACCTATCGATGATATCGATTATCCACTGCATTTTATCTTATGAACTTATTTCAGTTGACCTAAAAAACTCCGATTTATGTAATAACTCCAGTACTTTAATTTGAGGTTTTCCTGTTTTATTGTATTTCTTCTGTGTCTCACCATCGAGTGAGTTAGTGGTATTTGATCCTGGATGATTGGCTTTATCAGACTAGATCTGAGGGACTTACGGGTTATTCCGATTTAAGTGTGTTGCGGCCTCTAAGGCATGACTGAGGCACTTAAGCTAGAATAATTCGGGCAGTTCTGCCACAGCTGGTATCGGAGCAAATACCATCACAGAGAAAGCAATAAACCATGAATACCAACTTTTAAAAACCTAAAACTTGCTTAGAAACTAGTGTTTGAATCGTCAGGACTAGAACGCTAGACCTAGGACGAAAGGCCTTAGGAATAGTGGGAGAAATATTTGGCTAGTTAAGTAGGCCCTATGGGCTAGTCTTAGGATTTAAAGGATGCCCTAAGAGCACCCTTTTATTTAGAGAGGAGACGTTATTTTCAGCATGCATGCATTATAAAACTAAAAGTGTTGGGGGCCTTCGTCTTCCGAAGGTCCTCAAAAACATGATTTAACAATGTTTCCAGAGCGTAATACATGAACAGGTACCTTCGGACTCGGATCAGAACCATAGTGTAAGAAGCACGAACAATACGAAGGTTGACGCAGCGCCGAAGCTACGAGCAAGGGACCTTCGGCATGACAGCAGGAAATGGAACCAACTTAAAGAGGAAAAGGCTATTTAGACCTCGATGGATTACTTTAGAGTCATTAGCAAATGTAAAGGGCATGGATGTAATTTCACATGGGCTGCGTCCCATGCCTATAAATAGATGAACAGTATTCCCGTATTGTTCATGCGGACTTGGCATTTGCTTTTGCGTCACGCTCGTACCTCTGTTTTCTGTCAAGCCGAAGGTACCAAATGTAATTCAATATTGTCCTTATATTAATTTATGATTATATACTAAGAAATATATATGATAATGTTATTGTTCACATTGTTTCTTATGTTTTACATGCTCCATTAGTTGTTAATAATTATACATATGTGTATGTTGAGATGATGAAGGTATGCCCTTCATGACCTTCGTCCGAAGATCATTATATCCTTGGGGAAATAATGCTTCGAGGGACGAAGGGCATTAACAAATAACCTGTTTTGGTGTTGCCTTGTTCTGAATTTATAGCATTTGAGAGCAAGTCCCCAACATTGGCGCCCACCTCTAGTGAACCCTCTTTTCGACCACCTTTGGCAAGCACTGACCTTCGTCATGCCACCGAAAAAAGCTTCAGCGACAGGGGCTGCCGCACTGCAGCCACTAGACCCGAACCAGGAGACCCTTTCTCTTTTAGAGGCCCGAAGCCAGAAGAGGAAGGCCACTAGTCCAACACTCTAGGAGGTGGAGTTGGACCAAGAAATCAGAAACATGGAGATAATCCATCAGCAAGTGCAAAGGAAGAAGGAGAAGATGGCTCGACTTGCTGATCTTCAGAGGCAGATCGACGAAGCCACCGAAGAAGTACGCCATCTTGTTCAAGACGAACAAGATCGAAGGCCCCAACACAGGGAGTTTCATCAAGAAAGCTTGTTCAACAACGATCGATGGTATGATGATTTTAATCATGATACCTTTACTTTTGATGATGCTTCTCCCTTGGCAGCAGAACTGCAGGCTATTCCATGGCCCCCATCATACAAGCCACCTCAGCTTCCCATGTATGATGGGCATTCAGACCCGAAGCAGTTTTTGATGAGTTATGAAGCAACTATATCTTCATACGGAGGCAATGCAGCTGTCATGGCCAAGTCCTTCGTCATGGCAGTTCGGAATGTGGCCCAAACATGGTATTCTTCTCTTTGGCCAGGGACCATCACTTCATGGCAAAAGCTCAAGGATATGCTGGTAACAAGTTTCCAAGGCTTCTAGACGAAGCCAGTCACAACTCAGGCCTTGTTTCAGTGCACGCAAGATCATGAGTAGTACCTCCAGGCATATGTTCGAAGGTTCTTGCATCTCAGAGCACAAGCGCCTACAGTGCCTAATGAAATTATCATTGAAGCCATGATTAAGGGGCTTCGTCCAGGACCTACTGCTCAGTATTTCGCTAGAAAGCCCCCACAGACTCTGGAGAAGCTGCTTCAGAAGATGGATGAGTACATCCGGGCTGATAATGACTTCCACCAAAGAAGGGAGGAGGCATATAGGTTCTCTGAAATGACCATGGGCTTTGGAGGAAGAAGCCACCCGAGGCACGTCAGGTCAATTCACAACTCCATCCAGAGTGATGACAGAGGAAGTCAACATCAGAGACCATAGTATTCTTCGTAAGCTTCGGGACAGCAACAAAGCTCTTTCCAGCCGCCAGCTCCAAGAGGTAGAGGCGCCAGGGGCTTCGGAGGAATATATGGGGACCAGCCCAGGAAAATCTACTACCTATTTTGTGGTGAAGACAAGGGCCACAATACAAGAACGTGTCAAATCACCATCCAAAAGCAAAAAGAAATTGCAGAAGCCGAAGCCCAGAAAAATCAGCCGAAGCAGGTCCTGCACACTGCTTCGTGTCATTCACCCTACATACCAGAATATGTGGGTAATCATCCCGCAGCTTCTGTTGCTTCAGCTAGTCAGCCGCAAGTTTCTTGGCCACAGCTCCCACCTCCGCCGCCACTACAGCCTGCCTACTCACGAGGTCAGCAGCCAGAAGGGAGCCAATAGCCCCATCAGCAGCGAGATTTCAGGGAGGGGTCCGAAGCTCGCACAGTTAACAGCACTGTGCCAGAATCAAAACACATATATTGAGAGATATCCTACCTTTGGCACAGTTTTACATTCACTATCATTTTCTTTTTAATAAGGAACAATCAATGTAAACCTAGTTTTTCCTGCTATTTTTTTTAATTCTCTGTACTAGCTTCGTTTATGTCCAAATGAAATATACCTTCGTCACAGATTTACGAGAATGCCGAAGCCACAAAGAGATATTCCTTCAAGAATGTAGAGCTAAAAATCGCATTAAAAATTTCACTGAAGCTACAAAAAGTTGTTCTTAAAGAGCGCAGTGTAAGTTTGCTGAAGCTTCAAAAAGCCGTTCCTAAGGGAGCGCATCGTAAGTTTTCTGCTCAAAAGTCGTTCCTTAGGGAATGCAGAGCCAAATACCGCCGAAATATAAGGCGAAGCACGAAAAGTCAACGCGAATACCACCGAAATAGAAGGCAAAGAAGTTCAAAAGACGTTCCTTAGGGAATGTAGAACTTACACCGAAAAATAAACGGTGCAGCCGAAAAGTAAACGGCAAAGAGATTTCAGTCATTCCTTAGGGAATGAAGGTTGTGGATGAAGCTTCGAATGTGTGTGTTTGGGCATTCATTTGCACGATACATTAGCATCATTCTTTGCATCATATCATCGCATCATACATCATAACATCACATCAAACATCATATCTCAAGGCACAAAGTAAGCTGAGAATTACAAGCTTCATCAGTTCTGGTGCAGAAAAAGGGATCTATTGTTCATGAAACATTGATGTTTTACAAAGTATGGATTATTTTTACGAAGCATAAAAGCTCTTCTTTATGAAGCATGAAAAGAAGGGAAGGTGTTTTTTCGCCGAAGGCTAAAAAACGGTATGTACATAAAGTTTCATGCATCGCAAAGAACCGAATTACAAACAATTCATATATTACATTCAAGCACCAAATATTACAAGCATAGTTCAGCAACTGTTACAATAATATTGTAGAAATGTTTTTACAATAGCTACTCTTCTTCCTTCAAAACTTTACCTGCAGCTTCGGTCAGCTGTTTGGTAACGACTTCATCTACAATAGCTTCAGCCATATTAATAATTTCTATTGTTTTCTTCGTCTCTGGGTCGGCCAGTGGGTCGAATGGCTTTGGGGGAGGAGATAGTTCAGCTGCGGTAGAAGACATGAATTAGTTCGAAGTCCCAAAAATAAACAACAATAAAGTTAAAAGACATTAAGTAATACCTATTCGTTTTTCAAGATCCGCAACTTTTTCAGCTGCTTTCGCTGCTTCTCGAGTGTCATGAATATCTTTTTCGCTCTTTTTCATTATTTCTTGGGCCATCCCTCGGCCGCCATTTTCTCAGATATTAGTGAAAAATTTTGCGCCTATTGAGCTTGCTTCGGCCGAGGGGTCCTTTGTATCGTCAATAGAGAAGGCAGCTTCGACCTGGGCCAAAGTTTTAACATGTTCGCACCCTGCCTTCTCCAAAATAGCTGCAACTCCCCTCGCACTAGAGAATGCACAGACGTCCCCGCGGTCACTCAAAATCTCTTCAAAGGCTTCGGCCTCACCGCTGATCCACTCGATTACGCCTTCAGGGTCGCCCCGTATGAAGTTATCTTCGCTTGAGTACGCGTCCACGTTGGCAAAGCTAGTCTTTATCTTTTTTACGCATTCTACAGATTTCTCAAAACATCTTTCTTTTGATGCGCAAAGTTCTGCAACTGTTTTTTCAAAATAGTTTTTACAGTACTCACTGGCATCTCGATCAGCTTCCGCAACTGAGCATTTTAATTTGGCCTCGGCTAACTGTTTCCGAAGGTCTTCAATTTCACTTTTCTGGGCCTCAGCTTGGGCTTTGGAACTAGCCTCATCTTCTTTTATTTTGCTCACCAATGAAATTAATATTTTATCATTTTCAAGGCCTTCGTTCCTAAGTTCAATTACTTCTGAACGAAGGTTGTTCGGGGCTATTGTGCATCCTTCGTCTTTGGTATTTTTCTGCGCCCTGAGGGCATTGCTAAGGATCAAGCCCTGTAGCAAGAGCATAATATTAAGCATAAACAAATGAAAAAAATTCGTTTTTAAGTACAAAAATTGATTTTCACACCTTTATACTATTATATGCTAAACTGTCGACCAATTCATCCTTCGACAGTACTGAAAGCCCATCTTCTAATGTTGGGAATCCGAAGCTTCTGCTCATCTCCCGGCAGACAGATATCTCCTTGCTGTTTAGGAGACAGTACAAGAAATCTTCTTCTCCGCTGCCGTTGAACACTAATGCCCCTTGTGGATATTTCAGTTTCTGGGCATAGTGTTGACCTTCTCGTTCTTCTTCTTTGGAGAGTTTCTTTCCCGAAGCATGACGGATGATATATTCAATATTTTCCTTTAAAACTTCGGGAGTAGGAGTGATAGTTTTCTTAGGCAAACTCTGCTCTGTAGCCTTTTTCCTCTGCTGCCTTTTTCTCAATTTCCGAAGGTTGTTTATCAATAGGCTCTGAAGGCCCGGCTTCGGCACTAGCTTCGCTCACTGTACCTTCAACTTCGGCCGGTCTTGTTTCAGCTTCGATTTGTATTTGTGAAGCCTCGGCAATTTTCCCTGAAGGAATAGAACTTGAAGCCTTTACTGACTCCAGCACATCTAGTACACTTGCCATCCTTTTTCTTTTAGGAGTCGCCACAAGACCTTTTTGTATCTTCAGTACTGTTATTTCCGCCGAAGGGCTTAAAATTTTTAACATTTTTGTTCCTTCAATCTTTGGCTCCTCGGCCTTATCTTTACCAGTCTTTGCTTCAGCTTGATTGGCTGAGGGTGTCTTCGACATTGCAGCCGGCTCTTCAATTTTCTGCGTAGGAGGAGCAGGTCCTTTCGCTGAAGAAGTTTCCCCGCTAAACTCGGGCACTGTGACCAGTTCAATATAGCGGGGCCGGTGGGTGAGGACTTTCAACTTTTTACTCTTCAGCGCAGGCTTGCTTGGAGCAGCCGAAGCGGCAACCTTTCCAGAGGTCGCACCTTTTTCTCTTCTGCCCCCGTGGCGGGTAGCGGTAGTCACGGTACACAAATCCAATAGCATCAAAAACCCTATTTAGTCTTTTCTTCTTTCGGCTCCCGAAGGCCGTAGATAGTGCATTATCTTCGGACTTGGAATATGCTCCAAGTAATTCATCGCTAGTATTTTCAACACACTTCAGCCTATCATCATCTGGCTCGACAAACTGGTCTCCGAACCTGAAGGTGTATTTCAATCGAACCAGGCTGCCTTCGCTAGGGTTAGTGATGGTTTCTTTCGGCATTTCCCAGCTGTCTATCAGTGGCCATATCCTGTAGGCTACATGTTCCTGAACTAAGTCTCTTGTTCCAATAAAAGAGCAAACTGTGCTGAAGGCCCTTCGGCATGCTTCGGCTGCCTCGTCAATTTCTACCTTCGGCTTTCAGAGGCCGAAGTGGGACCAGATGGGGCGCATGATGATCTATTTAATGTCTTCCCTTGCCTTCAAATCATTTTTACATAAAACCACTCTTCCATCCAGGCCCTAGGCCATCTCTTCTGAAACGTTGGCACTGGGTAGTTTACGCCAGAGCGAGCAACAAAGCTATAGCAACCAAAATTGTTATGATATTGTTCTTTACCCCAGGGCTTTGTCTCATACGAAAGTTCATGCATACTGCAAAAACATCTTGCACTTGGCTCTAGACCTTGACTCCTCACAGCCCAGACGAAGATCCCCATTCTAATAACTGCTTCGGGAGTGATCTGGTGAAGGAAAATCTGATATGTCTTTAAAACTTCGACCACAAATCTGCTCAATGGGAACCAAAGTCCAGCTTTGAAGAAGCTTCGAAAGATCACAACTTCGTTTTCTTCGGGAGCAAGAACGGCTCTGTCTACGTCAGCCCTCACAATAGACATATCTTGAAAATACCTTCCTCTCATATTATCAAGATGACTCTATTTGATGGTTGATTTCCCGAAGACTGCATGACTTGGTCGCCAGGGCCGATCTTCAGAGTCTTCGCCTCCACTCTCCATATCATAACTGTCGCTATCATCAGTATCTTCAGATAAGCCTTCTAGTATCTCTTTAGTAATCTTCTCCGTATTGGTTTTTGCTATTGACTCAACAAATCTAGCAGTCTTCTCCTCAAGGAGCTTCTCCTCTTCGCTCAGCTTCGTCTCAGCAGCAACCTTTTTGTCTTGAGACATCTTTTCTTCGAAAATGACAAAAATGCATCCTTAAAACCAAAGATTAGGAAATCTGAGAAACTAAGCAGGCGATGGCAAGCAAGAGCTAAAAATTGAGTAAACAAAAGCAAGCGGCAAGTAGCGTACCAAATGTGCTCAGGGTGAGTTCCTATTTATACAATCGATGCGCTCCAAGTTGGAGGGTCCCGTTTGTCATTGACTGTTGCTATTCTAGCAAAGGGAAGGTGTTTTTTTCGGACCTTCGGCTTAGGGCCTTCGTCCATGTCGCAATCTGAATTCGTTATTCTAACAAATTAATATTGCGAGGGGCTACTGTTGGGGGCCTTCGTCTTCCGAAGGTCCTCAAAAACATGATTTAACAATGTTTCCGGAGTGTAATACATGATCAGGTACCTTCGGACTCGGATCAGAACCACAGTGTAAGAAGCACGAACAATACGAAGGTTGACGCAGCGCCGAAGCTACACGCAAGGGAGCTTCGGCATGACAGCAGGAAAGGGAACCGACTTAAAGAGGAAAAGGCTATTTAGACCTCGATGGATTACTTTAGAGTCATTAGCAAATGTAAAGGGCATGGATGTAATTTCACATGGGCTGCATCCCGTGCCTATAAATAGATGAACAATATTCCCGTACTATTCACGCGAACTTGGCATTTGCTTTTGCGTCACGCTCATACCTCTGTTTTCTGTCAAGCCGAAGGTACCATATGTAATTCAATATTGTCCTTATATTAATTTATGATTATATACTGAGAAATATATATGATAATGTTATTGTTCACATTGTTTCTTATGTTTTACATGCTCCATTCGTTGTTAATAATTATACATATATGTATGTTGAGATGATGAAGGTATGCCCTTCATGACCTTCGTCCGAAGATCATTATATCCTTGGGGAAATAATGCTTCGAGGGACGAAGGGCATTAACAAATAACCTGTTTTGGTGTTGCCTTGTTCTCAATTTATAGCATTTGAGAGCAAGTCCCCAACAAAAAGGCTTGGACACTAAGGAAATAAACATTGAGCTAACCCGCTTCCTTTTAAACCACCCACGCTCTTTTATTTTCTTTCTTCCACCGTAATCTTTACATCTAATACCCTTCCGCAGATGACTTCACCTACCCCCGCCAGTGGAGGAGACACTCGTTTCAGTTCCGATTTCCTTTCTCACGAGTGTTTTCCTTCCATCTTGTGGGAAGTGCTCAACTCTGCCGGTTACCCTACGCCCCCTTTGTACACAGTGCAGCTGTACGAGGAGCATCGGGTGCCACGTTGCCGAGTCTGGCTGACTCTGGAGGCTCATCCCCTTCAGCTGGGATGGCATTCCCTTGACTCCGAGACGATTGGATTCAAGACGGATGACACCACTGAAGCAGTAGCTATGAAGACCCTGATGACTTTCTATGGCCACCATCCCCTAGAGATGGTGATGCACCCCTTAGAACTCTTCCCTGCTGAGAAGAAGGACGACCCCATGTGGTGCAACCGTGTGAGCCATGTGGAGGACGTATGGGCGATGTATCCTGACTTGGTTGGGTGGATCACCGTTTAGTGCTTGAGTGCGCTATACCGCCTTTAGGCCCTGCAGAGCGACGCTATGGCACATCTTGCCAACCTCGCTCAAACCACCAAGCTCACCCTTGATAGCTGAGATGACTTCGTGGTCGACTTGTCCTCAGAGCTGGTGGAGAAGGACCTATAGGTGGAAAGGTTGAGGGTCAAGGGAGTGAATTATAAGAACGAGTAGGACATGGATTGGTCGAGGGACACTTGCCTTCACCAACCAGCTGCTGCTCAGGGTCTTCACCTACAACTCCTTCGGACTCCACCAACTGACCGTTATCTATACGAGTTCAAACATACATTCCACAAATTTAATCCAAAAGAACAGTACACCCTGCAATAAAATATCATAAATAAACAGACGCTCGGTGCAGGGCTCACACCTACGACTAAGCGAGAAAGAGAGAGTAACGGTCGAGGCTACGGTCGAAGAGCGATCACGTTAAGCGATTATAGACCAAAGTACTCGTCTAAACAGAATAGTATTAATTTGGCAATCACGCTATGCATAGGACAAAGTCATGCTCTGTGTTTAATTATTATAAACATACCAAAGTGTTGGGGATCTTCTTCTCTGCCGAAGGTCCTCTAGGCAAAAACACCTTTGGCAGGATAGTACAAAGGCAGGTGTAACATGAAGATACAAGCCGAAGCTACGATTGAAAGAGCTTCGGCTTGGTGTCATGATGAAGACAAAAGACGATACCGACTTAAAGAGGAAAAGACTGTATAGTCCTTAATAGTTTGTATCATGATCATAATTAGTTATCAAGGACATGGATGTAATTTCATCCGGGCTGCGTCGTGTGCCTATAAATAGATGAACATTACCCCGGTACTGTTCATGCTGAATTGTAATCGCTCCTGCGTCACTCACATTCTCACCTTCTGTCAAGCCGAAGGTATCAATGATATACAAATGTTGTGAACACCTATTCATGTTTATGAGATAAAATGAGAATATACATAATGTATTGCTTTGTTATCATTATTTATATTCTTCTTCTGTGTTTCATGTTTCTTCATTTATATTTATTAAACGAGATGATGAAGGTATGTCCTTCATGACCTTCGTCTAGAGATCATTATATCCAAACAAAAATAACGTTCGAAGGACGAAGGTCTTTAATCATTAACAATTGTGTTGCTTTGTTCTTGATGTATAGCATTCGAGAACGAGGACCAACATTGGCGCCCACCTCTGGTGAACTCACTTCCACAGTTGTGACAATGGCTTCGCACAACAACCAAGCTGTAGCACCATCGGTCACGAAGCTGGTGCTCCCAATCATAGGCAGTTCAAGTTCTGAACCAGCCAACAAGAAGCAGAAGAAGGAAGCACAAAGAAGGGTACAACATGTTGGGGTGCAAGGACCCTTCATCAAATCCAAGTGGTCTCACATTCCAATTACCTTCTCTTAGTAAGACCTTCAGCTCAAGGATTATCCTCACAATGCTGCAATGGTTATATCTTGTGTCATCAAGGGATTTCTGGTTCACAATATCCTGGTTGACACAGGCAGTGCAACAGACATCATCTTTGCAAAGGCTTTTAGGCAAATGCAAGAGCCAGAGGATAAGATACATGATGCAACACACCATCTTTGTGGTTTCGGAGGAAGATAGATTGTGGCACTTGGCAAGATAACAATGTCAATTACCTTCGGCTATGTTCATAACACAAGAACAGAACATGTTGTCTTTGACATTGTTGATATGGAGTATCCATACAATGCAATCATTGGTCGAGGAACACTCAATGCCTTCGAAGCAATACTTCATCCAGCATATATATGCATGAAGATACCTTCGGAACAAGGGCCCATCTCTGTAAACGGGAGTCAAGAAGCTACCAGGAGGGCTAAAGGGAGTTGGTCGAATTCGAAGGCTATTCATAATATAGATGAAGCCAAAGCTTATCAGCAGTATAAGCACAAAAGAGAGAAGGCTGCTTCAGTAGATCAACCGAAGCCTATGCTTCTTTGTGAAGACATAGCAGAGCAAAAAGTATTGTTGGGATCCCAGCTATCTGATGAACAGGAAAAAACATTGTTAAGATTCATGTTTAACAACAAAGATGTTTTTGCTTGGACAACCAATGATCTGTGTGGTGTCAATAGAGATGTTATTGAGCACTCACTCAATGTCGATCCGTCCTTTAGACCAAGAAAGCAGAGGCTTCAGAAAATGTCCGATGATAAAGCCGAAGGTGCACAAAATGAAGTAAAGAGACTTCTCAGTGTCGGCGTTATCAGAGAAGTAACATATCCAGAGTGGCTGGCTAACACTGTCATGGTGAAAAAAGCTAATGGAAAATGGAGAATGTGCATTGAATTCACAGATCTCAACAAGGCATGTTCGAAGGATGAGTTCCCTTTACCAAGAATAGATTCCCTTGTAGATGCAGCAGCTTGTTCAGAACTCATGAGTCTATTAGACCGCTACTCGGGTTATCATCAAATTTGAATGAAAAAGGAGGATGAGCCAAAAACAAGCTTCATAACTCCTAGTGGTACCTATTGCTACCTTTGAATGCCTGAGGGGCTCAAGAATGCTGGAGGAAGCTTCAGCAGAATGACTGCCAAGGTTCTTCACTTTCAAATTGGCAGAAATGTACTGACTTATGTTGATGACATCATAGTGAAGAGTACAAAGCAAGAAAATCATGTTTCCGATTTGCAAGAAACGTTTGCCAATTTTAGGCAAGCTAGTCTCAAGTTGAATCCAGAAAAATGTGTCTTCAGAGTAAAGAAGGGCAAGTTTCTTGGTTGCCTGGTATCAACAAAAGGCATCGAAGCTAATCCAAGCAAAATCGAAGCTATCCTTCGTATGGAGCCTCCAAATTCAAAGAAGGGGGCTCAACGGTTGGCAGGGAGGCTGGCATCGTTGAACAGATTTATATCAAGATCATTAGAGAGGAATTTACCATTCTTTGAAATATTGAAGTCAGTCGAAGTCTTCCAGTGGGGTCTGGCTCAACAGAAAGCCTTCGAAGAGTTAAAGCAATATTTGATAGATTTGACAACTCTACCCCACCTTCATGAGGAACTCTGCTACTTCTGTATGTGGCTGCTTCCCATGCTACGGTTAGTGCGGCACTTGTACAGGAGAAGCAAGAGGGCCAAATAAAAAAGCAAGCGCCGATATACTTTATTTCCGAAGTACTCAATCTGTCAAAGAAAAATTACACAGAATTCGAGAAGGTATTGTATGCTGTATTGATGGCCTCCAGGAAGCTTGGACACTACTTTCAAGCATATCATATATTAGTGCCTTCATCGCAACCCCTGAAAGACATAATGAGGAACATAGAAGCTATAGGAAGGATCAGAAAATGGGCCACAGAACTTAACGAATTCACCATTGATTATGTCCATAGATCCTCAATTCAATCTCAGGTGTTAGCAGACTTCATTGCTGATTGGACGCCAGGGGCTCAGGGTGAAGAAGTGGCCAAAGATGCCGAAGCTTGGACGGTATTTTGTGATGGATCTTGGGGGACCTTCGGTGTAGGAGCAGCTGCTGTCCTAGTGGCACCCTCTAAAGTTAGAACATGTTAAGCAATAAAGTTAGATTTCAATTGTACAAATAACATTCCCGAGTACAAAGCTCTTCTTTTAGGGCTTCGGAAACTAAAGGCAATGGGAATAAGAAGGGCAATCCTCAAAACTGATTCACAAGTTATTTCTGGCCACGTGGATAAGAGCAGCAAGGCAAGAGATCCGAAGCTTGAAAAGTATTTGGACGCAGTCCGAAGATTGGAAGCTTCCTTCGAGGGATTTTCTGTAAAAAATATCCCAAGGGGAGAAAATGAGCATGCAAATTTATTAGCCAAGTCAGCGGAACAGGGGCTCCCTTTGCCTTCAGAAGTATTTTTTAAAACAATAAAAGCACCTTTATTCGAGCTCATGGAGAGAGCAGTGCTCACAATCTCACCTGTACATAGTGAAGATTGGAGAACTGAAATAATAACCTTCCTCCAAGGCAATTGTCTCTCAGATGACGAAGCTTACAACAAGAGAATGGAGGCAAGAACAAGACCTTATGTAATAATTGAGGGGGAGTTATACAAGCATGGAGTATGTTTCCCATTGCTCAAATGCCTTTCTAGGAATGAAGGACATGAATTAATGAAGGAAATACATGCAGGGCTGTGTGGAGCCCACATTGGATCCAGGCCTCTACTTGGAAAGGTTTTTGGACATGGTTTTTATTGGCTGAAGGCAGCTTCGGACGCAGCGGACTTGGTCCAGAAATGTGAAAACTGTCAGAAGTGTGCTAGAGACCAGAAACAACCTTCGTCTCTAACACAATTGATTCAACCTATTTGGCCATTGCAGAGATGGGGTCTAGATTTGATAGGACCGCTACCACCAGCATAAGGAAACTTAAAATATGTTGTGGTAGCGGTAGAATATTTCTCAAAGTGGATCGAAGCTAAACCTCTAGCTACTATAACTTCAGCCATAGTCTAAAAGTTCTTCTGGCAAAATATTGTTTGTCTCTTCGGTGTGCCAAAGGCTATTACAGTCGACAATGGAACTCAATTTGATGCTGAAATGTTCAAGTCTTTTTGTTACCAGATTGGTACAAAAATACATTTTGCATCAATAAGGCATCCAGAATCAAATGGGTTAGTAGAGAGAGAGCGAATGGAAATATAATAACAGGAATAATGAAGTTAATCTTCAATCAGCCAAGAGGAAAGTGGCTAGATGAATTAATAAAAGTGGTGTGGAACCACAACACCGTTGCCTCAAGGTCAACAGGTTTTACTCCATTCAAGCTCTTATTCGGTGATGAAGCAATACCAATGTAAGAAGCAAGGACATGATCAATAAGAACCAAAGCTTCAATGGAGGATGAAGCTGTGACACCCCAGTGTAACCTAGGGTTTCTTCTCAGAGCTAACTCATAACCATTATCACATGTGAACCAAATTGAGTAAAGGACTTCAAAAATTAGGAACAAAGGTTTAATTAATTATTTTTCATCTTAAGAATTATGCCTTAACTATGTCATGCAACTCAGGGTGAGAAGAATTCACAAACCCTAAATAACCCTAAGTAGGCCATTTTAGTGCAAGAGGGAAAAACTTGTAAAAAGACTTTGAAAAACACAAAATTATGATGAGAACCAAATAACAAAGTTAAAGTGCACTAAATGAACTACAAAACATAGTCAGAAAGTTTTATCAGCAAAGCTTTGCAAAATTCTCAAAAAGACCCCTCAAGCAGAACTTCAAAAGGGAAATTCAGAAAATTCAGAACTGAATTTTCAGCCCTTTGTAAAGTTCAGTCGTGTTCTCTGTTTTCCAAAACTCAAATCTACAAAACCCAAATATAAAAGAGGCGCCAAATTACCTTGAACACACCCTGAAGAAATTTGGGAGCAAAATTCGGCCGTTTGACATGATCTTGGCAGGGATTTGCCTCAGGACTCCACCCTGTGACACTGCCACATTGCCGAGGCGACAACTCTCTGCCCTTGACCCGAAATCGCTCGGCTCCACGCGCAAACGACAGAGTGTAGTCAGGAGAACAAATCCTACACAGCGATCTTGCCCAAATTTGCAAAGATTTGCGCCCTATCGGCGTTAGAGCTCGGGCAGAAACAATGAAGCCACGTGTTCGATCGCGGCTGACATGCCCGGTTCACGCCAGTTCGCGCACCCGCGCCCAGCCGTGCACGCCCGCGCACCCACGCCGGTCCACGCCTGCCCGTGCACCACGTCGTGCCTATAAAGTAGCCCCAAGGCCTCGGTCGTACTCCCCCGCGCGCTCTCTGTCCTGCCCAAGCCAGAGTTCACCGGACCTTACCTTGAACACGCCGCGCCACCGCCCGCCAAGCCACCCGAGCCTCGGCCACCGTGGCCAACTCACTCCAGCCACTTCCAGGTTGTGCCAGCCGCTCGGTTAGCTTCTCTAGAGGCCCATGAAACTTCCCAAGTCCTCGGACCCGGCAGAGCTTCACCGGAGACCCCAAATCACCCTCGCCGAACTTCGGTCACCCGCCACCGTGCATGAACCAAGCTAACCAGTAAGCCATTTTCCAATTCCTCGCACCTATGTCTTCCCTAGCATCCAGTGAAGCTCTCTGACCCGTTCAATTGGACTATCGCGCGGTGAGCAGGCCGGAATCCTCACCGCCGACGTGTTCGCCCGCCTAAGCACGTGGACCGACCTACTCTGACCATCGCCGGAGATGATCCGCACATCGACGTGACCGTCAAGACCTCCCCTACACCCTCGACCACTTCACCGGAGTAGTCTCGCTGTCGATAAGCCCCTCCGCCGTGGTCACTGTTCCATTAGGCGAAGGATCGCGGGTTCGTTTTCACAGAAACCTAATAGTGAACCGAGGACCTGTCTGTAATGAACTTAGAACCTTTTGCCAGGGACCCAAATGAAAAACCTTTTTCCTTTAAACCATTTCTGTTTATTCTTTTAAAATAGGCAGAGAACTTAGGAAATTTGTATCTCGAGAAATATTAAACCAAATTTAGTCAAACTAATTTTACTAGATTCAAAATATTATGAACTATCAAATAAAAATACTGAACTCTGTGCTTTCTGTTTTCAATTTTAGAATTTGGAATTAAATAAGGAAACTGCCCAAACCTTATTAAAATAAAGAAAAACAGTTATGCTTCTGTGATGGACTTAAGAAAAATTGTAGAAGTCCAAACCCAACTTAGGCACTGTTCAAAAATACTAAGCACCCTAGTATAAAAGATTAACACAGGGTTATCTATTAAAAGCCATATTTGCCCAAAACTTAGGAAATTAGGAAAGGAAATTAAAATTAATGAACAAAGGATATATATATATTTTCCTGTCTAGCTGAGTATTAGTATACTCAGCCTTGCTTGTGGCATAATTTTGCAGGTACGCTTCAGGATATGGTTGAAGGTGTGACTTGGCCTGCCACCCTACCACCGGGTTGGACGGTCGAGTGGGGTGCTGCTCCGGCAGGAGAGGAGCAAGAGGAGTAGTGGGCTAGGCCTTGCCCTATTCCTCGCTTTCGACGATATTGATTATCCGTTGCAGTTTCTTTTATGAACTTATATCAGCTACTTGAAAAACTCCGATTTATGTAATAACTCCAGTACTTTAGTTTGAGGTTTTCCTGTTTTATTGTATTTCTTCTGTGACTCACCATCGAGTGATTTAGTGGTATTTGATCCTGTATGAGTGGCTTTATCAAACTAGATTTGAGGGACTGACGGGTTATTCCGATTTAAGTGTGTTGCGGCCTATAAGGTGTAACTGAGGCACTTAAGCTGGAATAATTCGGGCGGTTCTACCATAGCTGGTATAGGAGAAAATACCATCACAGATAAAGCAATAAACCATGAATACCAACTTTCGAAAATCTAAAACTTGCTTAGAAACTTGTGTGTATCATCAGGACTAGAACGCTAGACCTAGGACGAAAGGCCTTAGAAATAGTGGGAGAAATAGGTGGCAAATTAAGTAGGCCCTCTGGGCCAGTCTTTAGCTTTTTTTAACGAATGCCCTAAAAAGCACCCTTCCGATTCGGAGAGGAGACGTTATTTTCAGCATGCATGCATTATAAAACTAAAAGGATTAAAAATTAAAGAAGTAAAAAAATTGAGCTAACCCGCTTCTTTTAAACCACCCAGGCTCTTTTATTTTCTTTTTTCCACCATAATCTTTACATTTGATACCCTTCCGCAGATGACTTCACCTACCCCCGCCAGTGGAGGAGACACTCGTTTTAGCTCTGACTTCCTTTCTCATGATGATTTTCCTTCCATCTTGTGGGAAGTGCTTAACTCCACCGGTTACCCTACGCCCCCTTTGTACACGGTGCAGCTGTACGAGGAGCATCGGGTACCACGTTGCCGAGTCTGGCTGACTCTGGAGGCTCATCCCCTTCAGCCGAGTTGGCGTTCCCTTGACTCCGAGATGATTGGATTCAGTATGGACGACACCACTGAAGCGACAGCTATGAAGACCCTAACGACTTTTTGTGGCTACCATCCCCTATAGATGGTGATGCACCCCTTGGGACTCTTCCCTGCTAAGAAGAAAGATGACCCCATGTGGTGCAACCGTTTGAGCCATGTGAAGGACGTGTGGGCGATGTTTCCTGACTTGGTTGGGAGGGTCACTGTTCAGTGCATGAGTGCGTTGTACCGCCTTCAGGCCCTGCAGAGCGACGCTATGGCACATCTTGCTAACCTCGCTCAAACCACCAAGCTCACCCTCGACACCCGAGAAGACTTTGTGGTCGACTTGTCCTCTAAGTTGGTGGAGAAGGACGTGTAGGTGGAGAGGTAGAGCCAGCGCATCACCACCTTGGAGCAGCAGGTGGAGATCCGAGACAACACCATTGATGTCTTGGAAAACCAGCTCCACGATGTGCAGCAGGAGCTTGAGGAAGCTAATGATCACCTAGACATGCATCACTTCGAGATGGAGGCCAATGAGGCCAGAAGCGAGGGAGAAGAGGCTCCTAAGGAGTTAGAACCAGCCCCTAGTGCCAATATAACTGCCTCCGCGATGCCCCCTTCGCCCGTATCCAGTGTCGCTTCCACTACTCAGGGTTGATCAGTCGTTTTGACGCTTTAGGCGGATAGAAACCTATGCAAGCTTAGTAATGGCAGATTTTGGACTAGGCTTACGGGTACTTTCCCCCTAACTAATGTAACTCTTGTGAACTTTTAAGATCTATGGGATGTTTGTAACCATGTTACCTTCGTTCGAACTTAATATTATGATTATGGCAATTCTTCTTCCATATGAGATCATAGCATGTTGTTCGAAATTGTGAATTGGGATAACAGTGGCGATAATCTCTGTTTTCATATTGCAGCTAGGCAGCGTCGCGGGCAAAACGAGCAAGTTCCTCCGCCACCTCCTCCAGCTCCCACAGTGCAAGAGCTGATGGTCCAGCAGAACGACATTCTGCGACAGCTTTTGCAGCGCCAGCCCCACCCTCATCAGTATGGTGGAGGCCAGCTGCAGCGACCTCCGGCAGCGGAAACCTACCAGGAGTTCCTGAGCACGCAGCCGCCCTTGTTCACCAAGGCACAGGATCTGTTGGACGCTGACGTGTGGTTACGCGTCGTGGAGTCCAAGTTTCCCCTCCTCGCGGGGGACTGCCCTGATGATACCAAGGCTCGCTTCACCGCGTAGCAGCTTCGTGGCCCTGCTCGGACTTGGTGGGACCATTTCCGTGCTATGCTACCCGCTAATCATGAAGTTTCTTGGTAGGAATTCAAGACTGCTTTCAAAGGACACCATATCCCAACTGGAATTCTTGATCGCAAGTTGAATGAATTTCTGGCACTCAATCAAGGAACCCGCACGGTATTGCAGTATGCTCAGGCCTTCAACGACCTATGCCAGTATGCAGGATATCATGCTGATTCCGATGAGAAGAATAGAGACCTCTTTCGCAGGGGTCTCAATACCAAGTTGCGTGAGTGTCTCAACACTGTCCGGGCTGATAGCTTCAATGAGTTGGTCAACGTGGCCATCTCCTAGGAGGATTGTATTGTAGCTCACCGGGCAGAGAAGAAGAGATAGGCACCCATGGCAGCACCATCCGCTCAGGCCCAGAGGTTCAGTATTGTTTCTCACAACCAGAGCAGGGGATTTCAGGAGCAGGCAGGCAGATGGGTGATCAGGCCACCTCAGCAGCAGCCAGCACCCACTCGTTTTCTAGCCCCCGCTCCAAGGAACAATCAGCCTCCACAGCAGCAGCAGTTCCGCCAGGGTAATGGGAACAAGTTCTTCACTTGTGGCAATGTGGGCCATTATGCCAAGAATTTCCCAAGAAATCAGCAGAGGCATATGCCAGCATCAAATCAAGACAAGGGAAGAAAGCAGAAGGTGCAAGTCAGGCAAGGGAAGCTCAAGTTCACCACTCTAGAGGAGTTGCCTGAGGGAGCCCCCATCATGACTGGTATCTTTTCAGTTTTTAATCAACCTGCATTAATTCTGTTTGATTCTGGTGCATCTCATAGCTTCATTAGCCAAAATTTCAGTGTTAAGTGTCAACTGCCCTTCTATCATACAAATAGGTCCTTCGTGATAGCCACACCTAGAGGTAAAATTGCAACCAACCAATTAAACCAAAATGTGCCTATCTCAATGGGAAGTAGAATCTTCAAAACCACACTCCTGATCTTGGGATTAGAGGGTATGGACATCATTCTCGGAGCTGACTGGTTGACTCAACACCGAGTGGTGTTGGATGTAGCTACCAGAGCTCTGGAGATCCGTTCGCCTACCTTCGAGGACCTTGTGTTGTATCTACCCAACCAAGATTCTACTCGATCATGTGCTTTTGCTATGCTAGAGTTACCTTTGAAGAAGATTCCAGTGGTCTGTGAGTATGCGGATGTTTTTCCTGATGAATTACCAGGCTTGCCACTAGACTAGGATATTGAATTCGCCATCGAGTTGCAACCGGGAACGGCACCTATTTCCAAGAGGCCTTACCGGATGCCACCCGCTGAGTTGGCAGAACTGAAAAAGCAATTGCAAGAATTGTTGGACAAAGGTTTCATCCACCCAAGTACTGCCTTGGGGATGTCCAGCCTTGTTTGTGAAGAAGAAAGATGAAAGCTTGAGGTTGTGCATAGATTACCACCCACTTAATGCGGTGACTATCAAGAACAAGTATCCTTTGCCTCGTATTGATGTTCTTTTTGATCAATTGGTTGAGCCAAAGTGTTTTCCAAGATAGACCTTCGCTCCGGGTATCATCAGATCAAGATACGAGCAAGTGATATTCTGAAGACTGCCTTCTCAACCAGATATGGACTGTATGAATTTTTGGTGATGTCATTAGGGCTGACTAACGCACCAGCATACTTCATGTATCTGATGAATTCTGTTTTCATGCCTGAACTGGACAAGTTCATAGTGGTTTTCATTGATGATATCTTGGTGTACTCGAAGAACGAAGAAGAGCACGCCGGTCATTTGCATGTAGTGCTTCAACCTCTGTGAGAGCACTGTCTTTATGCCAAATTGTCAAATGTGATTTTTGGCTAAAAGAAATCAAATTATTGGGTCACACTATCTCTGAGGCAGGCATAGCTATTGATCCTAATAAGGTGCAAGAGGTGATGAACTGGAAGCCACCAACGATTGTCCGTCAGATTCGAAGTTTTCTGGGATTGGCTGGTTATTACCGAAGATTCATTCCGGATTTCTCTCGAATTGCGAAGCCCATAACTGAATTGTTGAAGAAAGAAGCCAAGTTTGTTTGGGGTCAGAAGTGCGAAGATGCCTTCCACACATTGAGGCAACATCTGACCACAGCACCGGTGTTAGCGCAACCCGACATCAGCAAGCCATTTGATGTGTACTGTGATGCCTCTGGCACTGGACTGGGTTGTGTCTTGATGCAAGACAACTGAGTCATTGCTTACGCGTCAAGGGCACTCAGACCTCATGAGCAAAATTATCCCACTCATGACTTGGAGTTAGCAGCAGTAGTCCATGCATTAAAAATGTGGAGACACTATTTGATGGGAACCCACTGCAACATCTTCACTGATCATAAGAGCCTTAAGTACATCTTTACTCAGGTTGATCTCAACATGAGGCAGAGAAGATGGCTAGAGCTGATCAAGGACTATGACCTAGAGGTACATTATCACCCAAGGAAGGCCAATGTGGTGGCAGATGCTTTGAGTCGGAAATTGCAATGCAACTGTGTTATGATGGATTCTTGCATCAACACCTAGTGTGATGAGTTGAGCAAAATGAAGATTGAAGTGATTCCTTTTGGTGCTTTGTCTCACATTTCCGTTGAGCCAACTTTCCAAGACCAGATCATCATGGCCCAACTCAGTGACAAAAGAGTACAAATCATTAAGGAGAACCTCCGTCAGAAGATAGAGAAATATAAATGTTTTCGCCAAGATGGAAAGGGTATATTGTGGTTTGAAAGAAGATTGGTGGTTCCTAAAAATAAAGATCTCAAGAAGAGAATCTTGGATGAGGCCCATCTCTCCAAATTCTCCATGCACCCATGGAGCACCAAAATGTACCATGATCTGAAGCCCTTGTATTGGTGGACCAGAATGAAGAGGGAGATAGCCCAATATGTATCAGAATGTGACACATGTTAGAGGATAAAGGCAAGCCACTTGAAATCAGCTGGAGCTTTGCAACCCCTATCTATACCTTCGTGGAAATGGGATGACAACATCATGGATTTTATTGTGGGTCTGCCCAACACCTCTCATCATCATGATTCGATTTGGGTTATTGTGGACCGATTGACAAAAGTGGCACATTTTCTTCCGGTGCACACCACTGATAAGGCTCAGAAGTATGCAGAGATGTACATTGACCGAATCGTGTGTTTGCACGGAATACCTCGGACCATTGTCTTTGACCGAGGAGCCCAAATTGTTGCTAGATTTTGGGAACAACTGCAAGAGTCTTTGGGAACCAAGCTAATCAGAAGTTCAGCTTACCACCCGCAGACTGATGGTCAGACCGAGAGGGTAAACCAAATTCTTGAAGATATGTTGAGGGCTTGTGCGATCGATTGTGGCAAGAACTGGGATAAGCACCACTCCTTGGCAGAGTTTGCTTATAACAACAGTTATCAATCCATCCTATAGATGGCACCTTTCAAAGCCCTATATGGAAGAAGGTGTCGAACACCCCTCAATTGGTCTCAGCCTGGAGAAAGAGAAGTTTTCGGACCTGGATTAGTGACTGAAGCCGAAAGGAAGGTCAAACTAATCTGGAAGAATCTAGAAGCTGCTCAGGCCAGGCAGAAGAGTTACCATGATAAGAGAAGGAAACCTCTCCAGTTCGAGGTGGGAGATTTCATATATTTGAAGGTATCACCCACCAAGGGAGTGCAGAGGTTTGGGATCAAAGGCAAGTTAGCCCCTCGTTACATTGGACCTTATGAGATCATAGAAGCATGTGGACCAGTGGCATACAAATTGAAGTTACCTCCAAAAATGTGTGCCATCCACAGTGTATTCCATGTATCCCAACTGAAGAAGTGTGTTCGATTGTCGACTGAGATCATAGCAGAACCAGAATTGGAGATAGAGCTGGATCTATCGTACCAAGAGTACACTTCCAAGGTTCTGGATTGCAAAGAAAGATCAACTTGGGCTAAATCGATCAAGATGTATAAGATCCAATGGAGTAATCACTCAGAAGAAGAGGCTACTTGGGAAACTGAGGAATTTCTGCGTTCCAACTCCCCCATTTGCCTACCTAAGGAAATTGGTACGTAATCATGCCCAACCCCTCCCCCTACCCTTTGAATCTAAATTTCACAAAATGATCTTAATATAGAAAGAGTTAATTGTAAGACAAAAATTAAAAGGACTTCCTTCTGAAGTTGCAAAGAGAATGACATTCGAAGAGCAGTTGCTAAGAAGAACCTTAATGAATAAATCACTCACATCAAGAAAGCCTTAACCCTCACTTCACGCCAGCAGGACTCTGACCCAAATCTCGGGACGAGATTCCTTTAAGGGGGGAAGGCTGTGACACCCCAGTGTCACCTAGGGTTTTTTTCTTTAAGCTAACCTAAACCATTATCACATGTGAACCAAATAGAGGCATGAACATCAAAAATTAATAACAAAGGTTGAAGTGAGTCTTTTTCATCTTAAGAAATTCTCCTTAATCATGTCATGAACCTCAAGGTAAGAAGAACTCTCAAACCCTAATTAATCCTAAGTGAACCATATAAGCACATAAAGGAAAATTGGGAAAAGACTTGGAAAAAATAAAATATTTTGATGACCAAATAACAAAGTTTTAATACACTAAATGACCAACAAAATATAGTAAGAAAGATTGGCCATTTGGTTTTTCCAAAATCCCCAAATCAGCCCTTTGAACCAATGCCCTATGGGAAATTTAGAATTTAGAGTTCTGAATTTCAGAACCCTCTTGCAAGATGAAATGTGTTCCCTGTTTTTCGAAACTCGAAACCAAAAAGTCCAAATATCAAAGTGGTGCCAAATTTCCTTGAACACGCTCTAGAAAAATTTGAACTCAAACAAAAACCGTTTGGCACGATTTTGGCACTGTTTGTCCTCGGGACCCGGCTATCTGACACTGGCACCTTGGTGACGCTACAACTCTCCGTCCCTAGCCTAAAACCGCGTGAAATCCACACACAAACAACAAAGCACAGTCAGGGGAACAAATCCTTCACAGCGATCTTGCCCAAATTCGCGAAGATTTGCGCCCAATCGGCGTTAGAACTCGGGCAGAAGCAACGGTTCCACGTGTTCGACCGTGGCTGACATGCCCGGTTCACGCCAGTTCCCGCACCCACGCTCCGCAGTGCATGCCCGCGCGCGCTCGCCGGTCCACGACCACCCGTGCACCGTGCCGTGCCTATAAAGCAGCCCCAGGCCTCGGTCGTACCTCCCCGCGCGCTCTCATGTCCTGCCCGAGCCAAAGTTCACCGGACTTCGCCTCGAGCACGCCGCGCCACCGCCCGCCATCACCACCCGAGCCTCGGCCACCGCGGCCAGCTCCCTCCAGTCACTTCCAAGCCGCGCCGGCCACTCAGTTAGCTTCGCCAATAGCCCGTGAAGCTTTCCAAGTCCTCGGACCCCGCAGAACTTCACCAGAGACCCGAGATCATCCTCGCCGGACTTCGGTCGCCCGCGGCCACGCGTAGACCAAGCAATCTGGTGAGCCATTCTCAAATTCTTCGTGCACATATCTTCCTTAACCTCTGGTGAAGCTCCCTGACCCATTCATTTGGACTATGGCGCCGTGAGCAGGCCGGATTCCTCGCTGCCGACGAGCTCCCCCGCCTGTGCACGTGGACCAACCTACTCCGACCACCATCGCCAACGATCCGCACCTCGACGTGATCGCCAGAGACCACCGGACCTCACCCGACCCCTCACCGGAGCAACCTCGCCACCGATAAGCCCCTCCACCCTTTTCTTCCGTCGCGGTCAATATTCCATTAGGGGAAGGACTACGGGTTCGATTTCGTGGAACCCTAGGGGTTTTCTGTAGAATCATAGACTCAGATGAATAGTAAACCAGGGACCTGTCTGTAATACACTTAAAACTTTTGCTAGGGACCCTAGTGCAAAACCCTTTTCCTTTATCCATTTTCTGGTTAATCTTTTTAAATTCAGCAGAGAACTTAGGAAATTTATATCTTGAGTTATATTCAACCAAATTTAGCCAAACCAATTTTGCTGGATTCAAAATATTATGAACTATCACATAAAAATACTGAAACATGTGCTTTCTGTTTTAAATTTTAGAGTTTGGAATTAATTAAAGAAACTGACCAAACCTTATTCAAATGAAGAAAATTAGGTATGCTTCTGTGCTGAACTTAAGAAAATTTGTAGAAGTTCAAACCCCACTTAGACACTGTTTAAAAATACTAAGCACCTGAGTATTGAAGATTTAAACATGGTTATCTATTAAAAGCCATAATTGCCCAAAACTTAAGAAAATAAGAAAGGTATTAGAAAATAATGAACAGTGGATGCAAATATTTTTCCTAGTCTACTTAAGTAATGAAGAACCTAGGAAAAATAAAAGGAGCCCTAGTCCAGAATAAATTCAAGGTGAAATGTTTTATTAAGCACTAATTAAACTAGAAAGACAATTATTAGCATTATGAAAACAATTTCAAAATTGTTAAGAAAAATCCAGTGGACTTGTAACCACTAGGACACCACTACAAAAATGATAAACACCCTAGCCCATCATTTTAAAAAGGGTAAACAAGTAGAACTTGATATTGAGCCATATTTCAATTAAATCATAAGCAAGCCAAAAAGTGTGCAATAGTGGGTAAATAAATTTTTACCAGATTATTAATGAAGTAGGCCACCAGAGAAAAATGCAAAACCCAAATGAAAGTTACAAAGTATTACCCATTGCCCCTACTTAATGAAAAAGGCCATTTAATTCAAGAAATTCCTACCACCTTTCCCTTAAGCAAAAAGTTACCAAATTTCAGAATGATTTCTCTTGCACAAAAAAGAAGATAGGAAAAATTAGAAATCTGTTGTTTGATGTTTTTCAAGTATAGTGGTAGTAGAAAGCACCACTTTGGCTAGAAACTTTAGAAAATCATAGTAAAAACTAGGGCTGGAAAAAAAGCTCGAGGCTCGCGAGCCGGCTCGAGCTCGGAGCGGCTCGGCTCGGCTCGGAGCTGCTCGCGAGCCTCGAGCGAGCCGAGCCGAGCCTGCCTTTTGGGCTCGTTCCCGTAGCGAGCCGAGCCGAGCCGGCTCGTTCCGGCTCGCGAGCCGGCTCGCGAGCTGTGTCAAATTTCTTAATATATAGAATAATGATGGATATTGGTTAATTTTATAGATTGTCAGTTTGTACCTTAGCGTTTCATGATAGATATATGACAATTAATAATTTAGATTCCTCATAATAATGAATGATATCTATATATTTCATATTTATATACTAATAATTCACAATATAATGCAATTATATAATATCAGGGTGTGGCTCGCGAGCCGAGCCGAGCCGGCTCGCGAGCCGCCTTCGAGCCGAGCCGAGCCTAGTTTCTCAGCTCGTGAAGGCACCGAGCCGAGCCGAGCCGAGCTCGGTCAGGCACCGAGCTGCACCGAGCCGAGCCGAGCCGAGCTCGGCTCGGCTCGTTTCCAGCCCTAGTAAAAACTACTAAGTATTAATGGCTGAAAATTTGTACAAAGTCATGTTTTAACATCCAAATGCCATAAAAAATAAGTCTTAGAGAGTAAATGTCGGGGACCATAATTAGGGGTACCCTCAAGACTCCTAATTCTCAGCTGGTAACCCCCATCAGCATAAAGCTGCTAAGGCTTGATGGGTGCGATTAAGTCAGGGATCAGTCCATTCGAGCGACTCGATCACGCCTCGCCCGAGCCTAGCCTCGGACAAGGGCAGCCGACCTCGGAGGATTTCCGTCTTGCCCGAGGCCCCCTCCAACGGCGGACATATTTCCGGCTCGCCCGAGGCCCTGCCTTCGCTAAGAAGCAACCCTGACTAAATCGCCGCACCGACCGACCAAGTCGCAGGAGCATTTAATGCAAAGGTGACCTGACATCTTTGTCCTGACGTGCGCCCCCCGGCAGAGCCGAAGTGACCGCCGTCACTTCACCGCTCCACTGACCGGCCTGACAGAAGGACAGCGCCGCCTGCGCCACTCCGACCGCAGTGCCGCTTGACAGAGTGAGACTGACAGGCAGTCAGGCCCTGCCAAAGGCACCATAGGAAGCTCCGCCCGACCCAGGGCTCGGACTCGGGCTAAGTCCCGGAAGACGGCGAACTCCGCTCCGCCCGACCCAAGGCTCGGACTCGGGCTAAGTCCCGGAAGACGACGAACTCCGCTCCGCCCGACCCAGGGCTCGGACTCGGGCTAAGCCCCGGAAGACGGCGAACTCCGCTCCACCCGACCCAGGGCTCGGACTCGGGCTAAGTCCCGGAAGACGGCAAACTCCGCTCCGCCCGAACCAGGGCTCGGACTCGGGCTAAGTCCCGGAAGACGACGAACTCCGCTTCGCCCGACCCCAGGGCTCGGACTCGGGCTCAGCCCCAGAAGACGACGAACTCCGCTTCGCCCGACCCCATGGCTCGGACTCCGCCCTGGCCTCTGCCGAACGACCTCCGCCTCACCCGACCCAGGGGCTCGGACTCGGCCTCGGCCATGGAGGACAGACTCGACCTCGGCTTCGGAGGAGCCTCCACGTCGCCCAACCTAGGGCGCAGGCCAGCCACGTCAACAGGAAGCGCCATCATCGCCCTACCCCGAGCTGACTCGGGCCGTAGAGGACAAGACCAGTGTCCCATCTGGCTAGCTCCGCCAGATAGGCAATGATGGCGCCCCGCATGCTCTGTGACGACGACGGCTCTCAGCTCTCTTACGGAAGCAGGAGGACGTCAGCAAGGACTCAACCGCTCCGACAGCTGTCCCTCCGCCAGGCTTCGTCGCTCCTCCGACGGCCACGACATCACACCAGCTAGGTGCCAAAATCTCTTCGGCTGCCACATCGGCATGTACTTAGGGCGCTAGCTCTCCCCCACTAGACACGTAGCACTCTGCTACACCCCCATTGTACACCTGAATCCTCTCCTTACGCCTATAAAAGGAAGGACCAGGGCCCTCTTAGAGAAGGTTGGCCGCGCGGGGACGAGGACGGGACAGGCGCTCTCTTGGGGCCGCTCGCTTCCCTCTCCCGTGTGGACGCTTGTAACCCCCTACTGCAAGCGCACCCGACCTGGGCGCGGGACGAACACGAAGGCCGCGGGATTTCCACCTCGCTCACGCCCATCTCTTGCCACCTCACTTCCCCCCTTCGCGCTCGGCCTCGCGTCGACCCATCTGGGCTGGGGCACGCGGCGACATTCACTCGTCGGCTTAGGGACCCCCCGGTCTCGAAACGCCGACAGTTGGCGCGCCAGATAGGGGCCTGCTGCGTGTTGACGAACAGCTTCCCGTCAAGCTCCAGATGGGCAGTCTCCAGTAACCTCTCCAACCCGGGACGGTGCTCCGTTTCGGGAGTCTTGAGTTCATGTCCTTCGATGGCAGCTACGACATGATACTCCTTCCACCGCCGCGCGACAACGACAATGGCGGCCGACAGCCCGCCCGCCGGCGGCGGAATCGACGACGTCTTCCCCGCGTGGTGGAAGAACAACATTCGAGCTCGCCCCGTCCTCTCCCCCGACAACGGAGGAGGAGGCGGGGCAACCAAGGCCAAGCGGGAGGTCGCGCCTCGTCGGCTGTCGAGCGAGTCGACGTCCCCAACGCTCCAACGGGGGGCGCGTCGGGCGTCGACCTCGCGTTTGAGACAAAGGCGAGCGCCGTCTCCCCGCGACACGCCAATCCCGAGCAAGTGGACGACGCCAGTGCGCTCACGGAGAGCTTGCAGGACGTCGCCCTCGTACCTGAGACGACGGTGCAATCAGCCCCCGACGTGACTATGTCGCTGCTCGTCGACCGAAAGGTACCGACCGATTCCCATCCCACGTCATTTAGATTCAGCCTCAACCCGCCTAGCGACCTTGCTTTGGCGGGCGCTCTCGTAGAGGCGAGATCAAACCCTCTGGGGTTTCGCATGCGGACGCCTTGGGACCGGCTGACGGACGTCTCGACCTACGGGCCCTCTGGGTCCGAGGAAGATGACGACCCCAACATCTGTTGGGATTTCTCTGGATTTGGCAACCCCAGTGCCATGCGGGACTTCATGACCGCATGTGACTACTGCCTCTCCGACTGTTCCGACGGTAGCCACAGCCTCGACGACGAGGACTGCGGCGCAAGCCGCGAATGTTTCCACGTCGATCTAGGGGATCCCTCCGAAGGCAACCATCTCGGCATGCCGGAGGGCGGTGATCTCCCTAGGCCGGTGCCCCGCGCTGACATCCCGTGGGAGCTAGCTGTGGTCCCCGTTCCGGCGGGGGGTCACGACCCACAGGTCGAGCAAGTCCACGGGGCGCAGGCCAGGCTCGACGAGGGAGCAGGAGCGCTTGAGCCGATCCGCCGGGACATCGGGCAGGCATGGGCGGGCCAACCCCCGGCCGGAGAAATACGTCACCTGCCCCAGGGTCTCCCGCTCCACGTCGCCAACGACGTCAGGGTCAGGCCGCCACCCACATCCAGCGAGGTCGGTCAGAACCTGGCTGCAGCAGCGATGCTTCTCCGTGCAATGCCGGAGCCATCAACCACCGAGGGTCGGCGAATCCAAGGAGAGCTCAAGAATCTCCTGTAAGGCGCTGTGGTCCGACGGGCCGAGAGCTCTGCCTCCCGAAGGCAAGGATACCCCTCGGAACCTCATGCCGCGACTTCCCGATTCATGCGGGAAGCCTCGGTCTACACCGGGCGCACGCGCAACACCGCGCCTGCGGCCCCGGGCCACCTCGGCAACGAGCACCATCACCGCGACCGTCGGGCCCACCTCGACGAGAGGGTGCGCCGAGGCTATCACCCCAGGCGTGGGGGACGCTACGACAGCGGGGAGGATCGGAGTCCCTCGCCTGAACCACCCGGTCCGCAGGCCTTCAGCCGGGCCATCCGACGGGCACCGTTCCCGACCCGGTTCCGACCCCCGACTACTATCACAAAGTACTCGGGGGAAACGAGACCGGAATTGTGGCTCGCGGACTACCGCCTGGCCTGCCAGCTGGGTGGAACGGACGACGACAACCTCATCATCCGCAACCTCCCCCTGTTCCTCTCGGACACCGCTCGCGCCTGGTTGGAACACCTGCCACCGGGGCAGATCTCCAACTGGGATGACTTGGTCCAAGCCTTCGCCGACAATTTCCAGGGCACATATGTGCGCCCCAGGAATTCGTAGGACCTCCGAAGGTGCCGACAGCAGCCGGGAGAGTCTCTCCGGGACTACATCCGGTGTTTCTCGAAGCAGCGCACCGAGCTGCCCAACATCACCGACTCGGATGTCATCGGCGCGTTCCTTGCCGGCACCACCTGCCGCAACCTGGTGAGTAAGTTGGGTCGCAAGACCCCCACCAGGGCGAGCGAGCTGATGGACATCGCCACAAAGTTCGCCTCTAGCCAGGAGGCGGTCGAGGCTATCTTCCGAAAGGACAAGCAGCCCCAGAGCCGCCCACCGGAAGATGCTCCCGAGGCGTCTACTCAGCGCGGCGCCAAGAAGAAAGGCAAGAAGAAGTCGCAAGCGAAACGCGACGCCGCCGACGCGGACCTTGTCGCCGCCGCCGAGCACAAGAACCCTTGGAAGCCCCCCGGAGGTGCCAACCTCTTCGACAAGATGCTCAAGGAGCCGTGCCCCTATCATCAGGGGCCCGTCAAGCACACCCTTGAGGAGTGCGTCATGCTTCGGCGCCACTTCCACAGGGCCGGGCCACCCGCGGAGGGTGGCAGGGCCCGCGACGACGGCAAGAAGGAAGATTACCAAGCAGGAGAGTTCCCCGAGGTCCGCGACTGCTTCATGATCTACGGAGGGCATGCAGCGAATGCCTCGGCTCGGCATCGCAAGCAAGAGCGCCGAGAGGTCTGCTCGGTGAAGGTGGCGGCACCAGTCTACCTAGACTGGTCCGACAAGCCCATCACCTTCGACCAAGCTGATCACCCCGACCACGTGCCGAGCCCGGGGAAATACCCGCTCGTCGTCGACCCCGTCATCGGCGACGTCAGGCTCACCAAGGTCCTTATGGATGGGGGCAGCAGCCTCAACATCATCTACGCCGAGACCCTCAGGCTCCTGCGCGTCAATCTGTCCTCCATCCGAGCAGGCGCTGCGCCCTTCCACGGGATCATTCCCGGGAAGCGCGTCCAGCCCCTCGGACGACTCGACCTTCCTGTCTGCTTCGGAACGCCCTCCAACTTCCGAAGGGAGACTCTGACGTTCGAGGTGGTCGGGTTCTGAGGAACCTACCACGTGGTACTGGGGAGGCCATGCTACGCGAAGTTCATGGCCGTCCCCAACTACACCTACCTGAAGCTCAAGATGCCGGGCCCCAATGGGGTCATCATCGTCGGCCCCACGTACAGACACGCGTTCGAATGCGACGTGGAGTGCGTGGAGTACGCCGAGGCCCTCGCCGAATCCGAGGCCCTCATCGCCGACCTGGAAAGCCTCTCCAAAGAGGTGCCAGACGTGAAGCGTCATGCCGGCAACTTCGAGCCAGTGGAGACGGTTAAGGTCGTCCCCCTCGACCCCAGCGGCAATGCCTCCAAGCAGATCCGGATTGGTTCCGGGCTCGACCCCAAATAGGAAACAGTGCTCGTCGACTTTCTCCGCGCGAACGCCGACGTCTTCGCGTGGAGTCCCTCGGACATGGCGGCATACCGAGGGATGTCGCCGAGCACTCACTGGATATTTGGGCCGGAGCCCGACCCGTCAAGCAGCCTCTGCGCCGATTCGACGAGGAGAAGAGCAGAGCGATAGGCGAGGAGATCCACAAGCTAATGGCAGCCGGGTTCATCAAAGAGGTATTCCATCCCGAATGGCTTGCCAACCCTGTGCTTGTGAGAAAGAAAGGGGGGAAATGGCGGATGTGTGTAGACTACACTGGTCTCAACAAAGCATGTCCGAAGGTTCCCTACCCTCTGCCTCGCATCGATCAAATCGTGGATTCCGCTGCTGGGTGCGAAGCCCTGTCTTTCCTCGACGCCTACTCAGGGTATCACCAAATCAGGATGAAAGAGTCCGACCAGCTCGCGACTTCTTTCATCACGCCCTTCGGCATGTACTGCTATGTCACCATGCCGTTCGGTTTGATGAATGCGGGCGCGACGTACCAGCGGTGCATGAACCATGTGTTCGGCGAACACATCGGTCGCACGGTCAAAGCCTACGTCGATGACATCGTAGTCAAGACGAGGAAAGCTTCCGACCTCCTCTCCGACCTTGAATTGACATTCCGATGTCTCAAGGCGAAAGGCGTCAAGCTCAATCCCGAGAAGTGTGTCTTCGCGGTGCCCCGGGGCATGCTCTTGGGGTTCATCGTCTCCGAGCGGGGCATCGAAGCCAACCCGGAGAAGATCGCAGCCATCACCAGCATGGGTCCCATCAAGGACTTAAAGGGCGTACAGAGAGTCATGGGATGTCTCGCGGCTCTGAGCCGCTTCATCTCACGCCTCGGCGAAAGAGGCCTGCCTCTGTACCGCCTCTTAAGGAAGGCCGAGCGCTTCACTTGGACCCCTGAGGCCGAGGAAGCTCTCGGGAACCTGAAGGCGCTCCTCACAAAGGCGCCTATCTTGGTGCCCCCAGCTGACGGAGAAGCCCTCTTGGTCTACGTCGCCACCACCACCCAGGTGGTTAGCGCCGCGATTGTGGTCGAGAGGCAAGAAGAGGGGCATGCATTGCCCGTTCAGAGGCCAGTTTACTTCGTCAGCGAGGTACTGTCCGAAACCAAGATCTGCTACCCACAAGTTTAGAAGCTGCTGTATGCAGTGATCCTGACGCGACAGAAGTTGTGACACTACTTCGAGTCTCATCCGGTAACTGTGGTGTCATCCTTCCCCCTGGGGGAGATCATCCAGTGCCGAGAGGCCTCGGGCAGGATTGCAAAGTGGGTAGTGGAAATCATGGGCGAGACAATCTCGTTCGCCCCTCGGAAGGCCATCAAGTCCCAGGTCTTGGCGGACTTCGTAGCCGAATGGGTCGACACCCAGCTACCGACGGCTCCGATCCAACCAGAGCTCTGGACCATGTTTTTCGACGGGTCGCTGATGAAGACGGGAGCCGGCGCGGGCCTACTCTTCATCTCGCCCCTCGGGAAACACCTACGCTATGTGCTACGCCTCCACTTCCTGGCGTCCAACAATGTGGCTGAGTACGAGGCTCTGGTCAACGGGTTGCGGATCGCCATCGAGCTAGGGATCAGACGCCTCGACGCTCGCGGTGACTCGCAGCTCATCATCGACCAAGTCATGAAGAACTCCCACTGCCGCGACCCGAAGATGGAGGCCTACTGCGATGAGGTTCGGTGCCTAGAAGACAAGTTCTACGGGCTCGAGCTTAACCACATCGCTCGGCGCTACAACGAGACTGCGGACGAGCTGGCAAAAATCGCCTCGGGGCGAACAACGGTTCCCCCGGACGTCTTCTCCTGGGATCTGCATCAACCCTCCGTCAAGATCGACGACGCGCCCGAGCCTGAGGCGCCCTCGGTCCAGCCCGAGGTGCCCTCGGCACAGCCGGAGGCACCCTCAGCTCGGCGCGAGGCGGCCTCGGTTCAACCCGAGGTACCCTCGGCCTCTGAGGGTGAGGCACTGTGCATCGAGGAGAAGCGGAGCGGGGCCACGCCTGATCGAAATTGGCAGACCCCGTACCAGCAATATCTCCGCCAAGGAGAGCTACCCCTCGACCGAGCCGAGGCTCGGCGGGTAGCGCGACGCGCCAAGTCGTTCGTCTTGCTGGGCGATGAGAAGGAGCTCTACCACCATAGCCCCTCGGGCATCCTCCAGCGATGCATCTCCGTCGCTGAAGGTCAGGAACTCCTGCAAGAGATACACTCGGGGGCTTGCGGCCATCACGCAGCGCCTCGAGCCCTTGTCGGGAATGCTTTCCGCCAAGGCTTCTACTGGCCAACGACGGTGGCTGATGCCACTAGAATTGTCCGCACCTGCGAAGGGTGTCAATTCTATGCGAAGCAGACCCACCTGCCCGCTCAGGCTCTGTAGACGATACCCATCACCTGGCCCTTTGCTGTGTGGGGTCTGGACCTCATCGGCCCCTTGCAGAAGGCGCCCGGGGGCTACACGCACCTGCTGGTCGCCATCAACAAGTTCTCCAAGTGGGTCGAGGTCCGACCTCTGAACAGCATCCGGTCCGAGCAGGCGGTGACGTTCTTCACCAACATCATCCATCGCTTCGGGGTCCCGAACTCCATCATCACCGACAACGGTACCCAGTTCACCGGCAGAAAATTCTTGGACTTCTGCGAGGATCACCACATCCGGGTGGACTGGGCCGCCGTGGCTCATCCCATGTCGAATGGGCAAGTAGAGCGTGCCAACGACATGATTTTGCAAGGGCTCAAGCCTCGGATCTACAACGACCTCAACAAGTTCGGCAAGCGATAGATGAAGGAACTCCCCTCAGTGGTCTGGAGCCTGAGGACAACGCCGAGCCGGGCCACGGGTTTCACGCTGTTCTTTCTGGTCTACGGGGCCGAGGCCGTCTTGCCCACTGACCTGGAGTACGGCTCCCCGAGGACGAGGGCCTACAGCGATCAAAGCAACCAAGCTAGCCGAGAAGACTCGCTAGACCGGCTAGAAGAGGCTCGGGACAAGGCCTTGCTACACTCGGCGCGGTACCAGCAGTCCCTGCGACGCTACCACGCCCGAGGTGTCCGGCCCTGAGACCTCCAGGTGGGCGACCTAGTGCTTCGGCTGCGGCAAGACACCCGAGGGAGGCACAAGCTCACGCCCCCTAGGAGGGGCCATTCGTCATCGCCAAAGTTCTGAAGCCCGGAACGTACAAGTTGGCCAACAGTCAAGGAGAGGTCTACGGCAACGCTTGGAACATCCAACAGCTACGTCGCTTCTACCCTTAAGATGTTTTCAAGTTGTTCATATACCTCGCACCCATGCAAAGTTTAGTCATCAAGGAAGGGTCGGCCTCGCCTCGGCAAAGCCCGACCCTCCCTCGGGGGCTAAAAGGGGGGGGACCCCCTCTGCGTTGAAATTTTCCTCGAAAAAAGATTGCTTCTGCCAGAATATCTTTCGTGCTTTCTGACTACTTCGAAAAGTGGACCCTGAAAACGACGGAGTACACGTAAGCAGCCAAGGCTGACCGAGCCGAGGGACTCCTACGCCTCCGGGATACGGATACCTCACTCATCACCTTCTGCGATAAGTAACTCGCGTTCGGATAAAGTGATTCCGCGGACCGAACAAGTCTTCACGTTCGGAAGCTCTTCTGCCGAAGCGATCCTTCGAGCCTTCTCGACTGAGACGGTGACAGGGCCTCATGGACGGGTGAAAGTGCGCGTAAGCGGCAAGGCCGACCGAGCCGAGGGACTCCCACGCCTCCGGGATACGGATACCTCACTCATCACCTTCCGCGAGAAGCAACTCTCGCTCGCACAAACATCCCTGTTACCGACAAAAAAGTCCAGATACTCGAAACAAGAGGAAAGGAGACGCAGCTTTACAACACAGCGAGGGTGTGTATATTCTGGCCTCGGCGGCCGCAGAAGGCACACAACCGCCCAGCGGTTACAAGTGACCCTCCACTTTTTCCCGGACCAACGGGCGAAAGAGGTGGGCAGCCATGCAGGCGACATGCAACCGCGCCAAGTGGACGCGCTTCTCCGACTCCCGACACGCCAGCATGGAGGCCCAGGCCCACGCGTCACGCAACCGGCACGCCGGATGCTGCATGCAAGCAACTGCACCGCCACTTGCGCCACCACCGCGCATCCTCGATTACGGAACCAATACCGCGACTCGAGGCGACCAGGCGCACGACCCAGCAGCGCCAGCCTGACGCGGCGGTCAATGCGGCCAAAAGTGGGCCAGCAGTGATGACGGTGGCAGGCGGGCGGGAGCAGCGGTCACGTTGTCAGCCAAGCTCACGTCCCATCCGGGGGCAGCTAGAGAACCCCCTCTCACGGCGTGAAGACAACGCGCCCATGATCCGTTCCTCGAACGGCTCGCTCACGCGCAATGGCCGCCCTGCCAACAACTCGCCCCGTCGCATTAACTCCGCGGAGGGATAGACGACGCTTCTGGCAGGAGAAGCGGGCGACGCTTCGCCTTCGCCGTAAAAACCGCGCCAAAAAAGGTACGCCACGTCGTTCGATTTCGTATCCTTTTCCTTTTTTTCCTCTTTCTCTATCTCTTGCAACAGGGACCGGGAAAGGGGGATACCCCGAAAAGGATCCTTCCCCGTGAAGGAACCAGGCTCCGAGCCTCCCTACTGATCAGAGGTTCGAAGGCTGGCCCCCCGAGGGGTTCAACAGCCGCCTCAGATCGTGTGGGCCCTACACCCACTACTGGTCAGAGGTTCGAAGGCCGGCCCCCCGAAGGGTTCCACGGCCGCCTCAGGCTACTCGGGCTCCGCGCCCATTACTGATCAGGGGTTCGAAGGCTGGCCCCCGAAGGGTTCACAGTCGCCTCAGACGCCGAGCGAGGGATGACCAGGGGTACGTTCGATACATAACCAAGGCTCGGGCTACGCTCCCGAGGTACCCTAGGACATTTCCGAGACCAGCGGGAGCGATCTTGGAACGGAATCCCATCAGAGGGAGGCATCGAGCCCTCGGACCCCGTCGCCAGGGGACCGGGTCCGGCAGATCACCCGCAGGTACTTTTGGGTGTGCCTCTGGGCCCCTAGCCGACCCCTAACGAACGGGGCACGGACGTCCACTCGGATTACCCGGTTGCAGCTCACCGGAGACACCATGTTCGGCGCCCATCGAGGGTAACATGGCGCTCTCCCCCCCTCCTCATTGCGGAAAGGCGACGCAGGGGCGTATGTAAAAAAGCTGAGTCTGTCCCTGATCGCCCTCTCGCCCTGTGCGGAGGCTCGGGGGCTGCTCTCGCAAACCCGGCTCCGGCCGAACCGTTGACAGCGTCAACATACCAGCCCGAGAGCTTGGGCCCCGACCGTACACCTGGGCTACGGCCAGTTCGCATGAGGGAACAACCAGACCAGCCGAAGCATTACGCGAGGCATTAAGACCTCGAAGGAGTGAAACCACTCCTCCGAGGCCTCGGGGGCTACACCCGGCGGGTGCGCTCGCGCGCACCCACCGAAACAAAATGCAACCGAGAAAGGCTGGTCCCCTTGCAAAAAGTGCGACGAAAGCCTCCAAGCGAGTGCTAGCACTCCCTTCGAGGCTCGGGGGCTACTGTCGGGGACCATAATTAGGGGTACCCTCAAGACTCCTAATTCTCAGCTGGTAACCCCCATCAGCATAAAGCTGCTAAGGCCTGATGGGTGCGATTAAGTCAGGGATCAGTCCATTCGAGCGACTCGATCACACCTCGCCCGAGCCTAGCCTCGGACAAGGGCAGCCGACCCCGGAGGATTTCCATCTCGCCCGAGGCCCCCCTCCAATGGCGGACATATTTCCGGCTCGCCCGAGGCCCTGCCTTCGCTAAGAAGCAACCCTGACTAAATCGCCGCACCGACCGACCAAGTCGCAGGAGCATTTAATGCAAAGGTGACCTGACATCTTTGTCCTGACGCGCGCCCCCCGGCAGAGCCGAAGTGACCGCCGTCACTTCACCGCTCCACTAACCGGCCTGACAGAAGGACAGCGCCGCCTGCGCCACTCCGACCGCAGTGCCGCTTGACAGAGTGAGACTGACAGGCAGTCAGGCCCTGCCAAAGGCACCATAGGAAGCTCCGCCCGACCCAGGGCTCGGACTCGGGCTAAGTCCCGGAAGACGGCGAACTCCGCTCCGCCCGACCCAGGGCTCGGACTCGGGCTAAGTCCCGGAAGACGACGAACTCCGCTCCGCCCGACCCAGGGCTCGGACTCGGGCTAAACCCCGGAAGACGGCAAACTCCGCTCCGCCCGACCCAGGGCTCGGACTCGGGCTAAGTCCCGAAAGACGGCGAACTCCGCTCCGCCCGACCCAGGGCTCGGACTCGGGCTAAGTCCCGGAAGACGACGAACTCCGCTTCGCCTGACCCCAGGGCTCGGACTCGGGCTCAGCCCCAGAAGACGACAAACTCCGCTTCGCCCGACCCCAGGGCTCGGACTCCGCCCTGGCCTCTGCCGAACGACCTCCGCCTCACCCGACCCAGGGGCTCGGACTCGGCCTCGGCCATGGAAGACAGACTCGACCTCGGCTTCGGAGGAGCCTCCACGTCGCCCAACCTAGGGCGCAGGCCAGCCACGTCAACAGGAAGCGCCATCATCACCCTACCCCGAGCTAACTCGGGCCGCAGGCTCTGTGACGACGACGGCTCTCAGCTCTCTTACGGAAGCAGGAGGACGTCAGCAAGGACTCAACCGCTCCGACAGCTGTCCCTCCGCCAGGCTCCATCGCTCCTCCGACGGCCACGACATCACACCAGCTGGGTGCCAAAATCTCTCCGGCTGCCACATCGGCATGTACTTAGGGCGCTAGCTCTCCCCCGCTAGACACGTAGCACTCTGCTACACCCCCATTGTACACCTGGATCCTCTCCTTACGCCTATAAAAGGAAGGACCAGGGCCCTCTTAGAGAGGGTTGGCCGCGCGGGGACGAGGACGGGACAGGCGCTCTCTTGGGGCCGCTCGCTTCCCTCTCCCGCGTGGACGCTTGTAACCCCCTACTGCAAGCGCACCCGACCTGGGCGCGGGACGAACACGAAGGCCGCGGGATTTCCACCTCTCTCACGCCCATCTCCGGCCACCTCACTTCCCCCCTTCGCGCTCGGCCTCGCGTCGACCCATCTGGGCTGGGGCACGCGGCGACATTCACTCGTCGGCTTAGGGACCCCCCGGTCTCGAAACGCCGACAGTAAACAACTGTTAAAAAAAGTTGTAGTTCAAAACAACCCATCTGCCCTAATTTTTGATAATTTTGTAAAGAGAGAACCACTCACTTTTTCAGCCCCAAATTTTGATACACAGACTTATACACCAGTGAGAAGCCACTGTAATTTTTGCAGAATTTTTAGAAATTTATTAAGCTATCTTGTAGTTCAAACCCACCTTAAAAGCATAAAAGAAATAGAAAGGAAGAGATGGGATAATAAATCTCACTCCAATGAATTCAGCTAGAAACCTTAATAGACTCTCACTAAGACAGTAAAAAGAAATCAGTGGAACACCAAATGAACTTACCAATTAGCTTAACCAAGCTTGACCCTAATTTGCTAAGTGTACCACAAAAATCTTCAGTAGTAAGATTAAGCTCTACCTTATTAAATTGATCATCCCCCATCAAATTTTAATTGCAAAATTGCATATCATGCCATGCATGTATCTTACTCATTGCATTCATTATATTGCAATCTCGCTGACGGAGAGTACGTGCTCATCCCCGAGCAAGGAGTTGTCCATGAGGAAGACCAAGAGCAAGCTCCCGAGAATGCCATTGAGGATCTCCCCGTAGCCCCAGCAATTGAAGGCACGCCCCGGTTTTATGCATAACCGTTTATATATGCTACTTTACTACACTTAATGTTTGTAGGCTTGTATTGTGCACTTGAGTGTAGGAGTTGCTTGAAACCTTTAGTTGCATGAACTCAGGATTCCTTTTTGAGATGGATACTAGTATGCTAGGTCGAGTAGCTGCTATGCTAATCAGGATATCGGTAGAAGTTGATTGATTTTTCTAGCACTTGCACGAGGTCAGGAATTGATTGTATTCATCTTGATAACAGGATCTATGATGGTCCATGGACTTGGATCCAGGGAGGTGCCTTGTCCATGAGACGGGAAAATGAATTAAGGATTAATGTGTGGATACCTGAGTCAAGCGTTTGAACGTACTAAACACATGTCGGGAAATATGGTAACCGGTAAACCTAGTACATGAGTGAAGCCGAGCGCGGACTTTTCTCCTCACTTGTCCTGAGACTGGGTCTCCCATGCTAGCTATGGTGGGTACAAGTGCGGTCACTGCACGGCGGCAGCCAGGGTCAGTCGAGCATTGTATGCCAAGGCGGTGAGCCTTGGCCGCGAACGGGGAATCGATGGGGACGGTTCACATGTGTGGGGACGGAGTGCCCTGGCATGTCGTGTGTTTTGGTTTACCTTGCAAAGTTTTTAAAACTCGATTCGAATCGTCTGCTTCTCGTAGCTAATGAGACTGCTTGACCCCTTGTACTACATTGAGTAAGAAGTGAAATGAGGTTTACATGAGATAACTCGTTGATTGTACTAAATGCTTGTTACCATGTATGCTTAGAAGCAGCAAATTTAGCTAAGATAATGATGCTAGAATTTGAAAAGCTAAAAATTGATTTTAGACTCAACTAGTGCTTTTGGCAAACCAAACCCCTCAACCAAACAGCTGCATGGTCTAGAGGTGGAGGAGTAGTTCCCTCACACCGGGTAAGTCTAGCTAAGTATTAGTATACTCAGCCTTGCTTGCGGCATAATTTTTGCAGGTACGCTACAGGATATGGTTGATGGTGTAACTTGGTCCACAACCCTGCCACCGGGTTGGACGGTCGAGTGGGATGCTGCTCCGGCAGGAGAGGAGCAGGAGGAGTAGTGGGTTAGGCCTTGCCCTATTCCTCGCTTTTGACGATATCGATTATCCGCCGCAGTTTATTTTGTGAACATATTTCAATTTACTTGAAAAACTTCGATTTATGTAATAACTCTAGTACTTTAATTTGAGGTTTCCTGTTTTATTGTATTTCTTCTATGACTCACCTTCGAGTGAGTTTGTGGTATTTGATCCTGGTTAAGTGGCTCTATCAGACTAGATCTGAGGGACTGATGGGTTATTCCGATTTAAGTGTGTTATGGCCCCTGAGGCGTAACTTAGGCACTTAAGCTGGAATAATTCGGGCGGTTCCGCCACAATTATCACCCAGGAAAAGCCAATGTGGTAGCAGATGCCGTGAGTCGGAAATCGCAATGCAACTGTGTTATGATGGATTCTCGCATCAACACCCTATGTGATGAGTTGAGTAAAATGAAGATTGAAGTGATTCCTTCTGGTGCTTTGTCTCACATTTCCGTTGAGCCAACTTTGCGAGACCAGATAATCATGGCCCAACTCAGTGACAAAGGAGTGCAAATCATTAAAGAGAACCTCCATCAGAAGACAGAAAAGTATAAATGTTTCCGCCAAGATGGAAAGGGTATATTGTGGTTTGAAAGCAGATTGGTAGTTCCTAAAAATTAGGATCTCAAGAAGAAGATCTTGGATGAAGCTCATCTCTCCAAATTCTCCATGCATCCAGGAAGCACCAAAATGTACCATGATCTGAAGCCCTTGTATTGGTGGACCAGAATGAAGAGGGAGATAGCCCAATATGTAGCAGAATGTGACACATGTCAGAGGGTAAAGGCAAGCCACCTGAAATCAGCTGGAGCCTTGCAACCCTATCTATACCTTTGTGGAAATGGGATGACATCAGCATGGATTTTATTGTGGGTCTGCCCAACACCTCTCGTCATCATGATTCAATTTGGGTCATTGTGGACCGATTGACTAAGGTGGAACATTTTCTTCCAGTGCACACCACTGATAAGGCTCAGAAGTATGCAGAACTGTACATTGACCGCATCGTGTGTTTGCACGGATTGCCCCGAACCATTGTTTCTGACTGAGGAGCCCAATTTGTTGCCAGATTCTGGGAACAACTGCAAGAGTCCTTGGAAACCAAGCTAATCAGAAGTTCAGCTTACCACCCGCAGACTGATGGTCAGACCGAGAGGGTAAATCAAATTCTTGAAGATATGCTGAGGGCTTGTGCGATCGATTGTGGCAAGAACTGGGATAAGTACCTCTCCTTGGCAGAGTTTGCTTATAACAACAGTTATCAATCCAGCCTAAAGATGGCACTTTTCGAAGCCTTATATGGAAGAAGGTGTCGAACACCCCTCAATTGGTCTCAGCCTGGAGAAAGAGAAATTTTCGGACCTGACTTAGTGACTGAAGCCGAAAGGAAAGTCAAGCTAATCAGGAAGAATCTAGAAGCTGCTCAGGCCAGGTAGAAGAGTTACCATGATAAGAGAAGGAAACCTCTCCAATTCGAAGTGGGAGATTTTGTATATTTGAAGGTATCACCCACCAATGGAGTGTAGAGGTTTGGGATCAAAGGAAAGTTAGCCCCTCGTTACATTGGACCTTATGAGATCATAGAAGCATGTGGACCCGTGGCATACAAATTGAAGTTACCTCTGAAAATGTCTGCCATCCACGATGTATTCCATGTATCCCAGCTGAAGAAATGTGTTTGATTGCCGATCGAGTTCATCACAGAACCAGAATTGGAGATAGAGCCAGATCTATCGTACCAAGAGTACCCTACCAAGGTTCTAGATTGCAAAGAAAGATCAACTCGGGCTAAATCGATCAAGATGTATAAGATCCAATGGAGTAATCACTCAGAGGAAGAGGCTACTTGGGAGACTGAGGAATTTCTACGTTCCAACTTCCCCGATTGTCTACCTAAGGGAATTGGTATGTAACCATGCCCAACCCCTCCCCCTGCCCTTTGAATCAAAACATAAGAAAAATGATCTTAATATAAAAAGAGTTAATTATAAGGCTAAAGTTAAAAGGACTTCCTTCTGAAGTTGCAAAGAAGATGACTTTGGAGAGCAGTTTGCCAAGAAGAACCTTAATGAATAAACCACCCACTTCAAGCAAGCTAACCTTCGCTTCACCCCGGGAGGACTCCAACCCGAATCTCGGGACGAGATTCCTTTAAGGGGGGAAGGCTGTGACACCCCTATGTCACCTAGGGTTTCTTCTCAGAGCTAACTCATAACCATTATCACATGTGAACCAAATTGAGTAAAGGACTTCAAAAATTAGGAACAAAGGTTTAATTAAGTCTTTTTCATCTTAATAATTATGCCCTAACCATGTCATGCACCTCAGGGTGAGAAGAATTCACAAAGCCTAAATAACCCTAAATAGGCCATTTTAGTGCAAGAGGGAAAAACTTGTAAAAAGACTTTGAAAAACACAAAATCATGATGATAACCAAATGACAAAGTTAAAGTGCACTAAATGAACTACAAAACATAGTAAGAAAGTTTGATCAGCAAAGCTTTGAAAAATTCTCAAAAGACCCCTCAAGCAAAACTTCAAAAGGGAAATTCAGAAAATTCAGAACTGAATTTTCAGCCCTTTTAAAAGTTCAGCCGTGTTCTCTGTTTTCCAAAACTCAAATATACAAAACCCAAATATGAAAGAGGCGCCAAATTACCTTGAACACAGCCTCAAGAAATTTGGGAGCAAAATTCGGTTGTTTGACATGATCTTGGCAGGGATTTGCCTCGGGACTCCACCCTGTGACACTGCCACATTGCCGAGGCGACAACTCTCTGCCCTTGACCCGAAATTGCTCGGCTCTACGCACAAACGACAGAGTGTAGTTGGTAGAACAATCTTACACAATGATCTTGCCCAAATTCGCAAAGATCTGCGCCCTATCGGTGTTAGAACTCGGGCAGAAACAATGAATCCACGTGTTCGATCATGGCTGCCACGCCTGGTTCACGCCAGTTCGCACCCGCGCCCAGCCGTGCACGCCCGCGTGCCCACGCCGGTCCACGCCCGCCTGTGCACCGCGCCATGCCTATAAAGCAGCCCCAAGGCCCCGGTCGTACTCCCCCCCGCGCTCTCGGTCCTGCCCAAGCCAGAGTTCACCGGACCTTACCTTGAACACGCTGTGCCACCGCCCGCCAAGCCACCCGAGCCTCGGCCACCACGACCAACTCACTCCAGCCACTTCCAGGCTACGCCAGCCACTCAATTAGCTTCGCCAGAGGCCCGTGAAGCTTCCCAATTCCTCGGACCCGGTAGAGCTTCGCCGGAGACCTCGAATCACCCTCGTCGGACTTCGGTCACCCGCCACCGCGCGTGAACCAAGCTAACCGGTAAGCCATTTTCCAATTCTTCGCACCTACGTCTTCCCTAGCATCCAGTGAAGCTCTTTGACCCGTTCAATTGGACTATCGCGCCGTGAGCAGGCCGGAATCCTCGCTGCCGACGAGTTCACCCGCCTGCGCACGTGGATCGACCTACTACGACCATCATCGGAGACAATCCACACATCGGCGTGACCGTCAAGACCTCCCCTAGACCCTCGACCACTTCACCGGAGCAATATCGCCGTCGGTAAGCCCCTCCGCCCTTTCCCGGCCGCGGTCACTGTTCCATTAGGGGAAGGATCGCGAGTTCGTTTTCACAGAAACCTAGGGGGTTTTCTGCATAGTCATAGACTCATGTGAATAGTGAATCGAGGACCTGTCTATAATGAACTTAGAACCTTTCGCCAGGGACCCAGATGCAAAACCTTTTTCCTTTGAACCATTTATGTTTATTCTTTTAAAATAGGCAGAGAACTTAGGAAATTTGTGTCTCGAGAAATATTCAACCAAATTTAGTCAACCAAATTTTCTGGGTTTAAAATATTATGAACTATCAAATAAAAATACTAACCATATGCTTTGTGTTTTAAATTTTAGAGTTTGGAATTAAATAAGGAAACTGCCCAAACCTTATTAAAATAAAGAAAAATAGTTATGCTTCTGTGCTGGACTTAAGAAAAATTGTAGAAGTCCAAACCCAACTTAGGCACTGTTTAAAAATACTGAGCACCCTAGTATAGAAGATTAACACAGGGTTATCTATTAAAAGCCATATCTGCCCAAAACTTAGGAAATTAAGAAAGGAAATAAAAATTAATGAATAGTGGATATATATATTTTTCCTGATCCACTTAAGTAATGAAGAACCTAGGAAAAATATAAGGAACCCTAGTCCAGAACAAATCCAAGGTGGAATGAATTATTAAGCACTAGCAAAACCAGAAAGGCCATTATTAAAAATATAAGCACCATTTCAAAATTGGTAAGAAAAATTCAGTAGACTCCTAACTACTAGGACACCACTACAAAAATGATAAACACCCCAGCCCATCATCTTAAGTGGATTGAACAAATAAAACTTGGTATTTAGCCAAGTTCCAATTAAATCATAAGTAAGCCAAAAATGTGCAACAATGGGCAAATATTTTTTTACCAGATTATTAATGAAGTAGGCCACGAGAGAAAAATGCAAAACCTATTCAAAACTACAAATAACCCCCATTACCCCTACTTCATGGAAAAGACCATTTAATTCAAGAAATTCCTACCACCCTTTTCCTTAAGCAAAAAGTTGCCAAATTTTAGAATGATTGCTCTTGCGCAAAGAAGAAGATAGGAAAATTTAGAAATCTGTTGTTTGATATTTTTCAAGTATAGTGGTAGTGGAGAGCACCCCATTGACTAGAAAACTTGAGAAAATCATAGTAAAATAACTAATAAGTATTCGTGGCTGAAAATTTGTACAAGACCATGTTATAACACCTAAATGTCAGCAAAAATAAGCCTTAGAGAATAACCCACTGTAAAAAGGGAGTTGTAGTTCACAACACCCCCTCTGCCGTGATATTTAATAATTTTGTATAGAGAGAACCCCTCACTTTTTAAGCCCCAAATTTTGAAACAGAGAGTTATACACCAGTGAGAAGCCAGTGTATTTTTTAAAGAATTTTGGGAAATTTGTAAAACTATCTTGAAGTTCGAACCCACCCTAAAGGCATGAAAGAAATAAGAATAAAAAGATGGATTAGAAAGATTAATAAGTATCACCCCAATAATTGCATCTAAGAATCTTGTTAAAATATCACTAAGACATACAAAGGAAGATCAGTAGAACACTAAGAATGGTCTAACCATTCAGTAATCAAACTTGACCCAAACTTACTAAGTATACCCCGGAAATCTCTAATAACAAGGCTAGCTCTATTTCCTATTAATTAATCTTTCACCATACAATTCTAGTTACTAAATTGCATATCATGCCATGCATATATCTTACTCATTGCATTCATTAGATTGCAACCTCGCTGACGGAGAGTACGTGCTCATCCCTAAGCAAGGAACTATCCACGAGGAAGATCAGGAGCCAGCTCCCGAGCCTGCCATATCGAGGATCTCCCCGCAGCCCCAGCAATTGAAGGCATGCACCTGTTTTATGCATAACCAATTTATATATATGCTACTTTACTACATTTAATGTTTGTAGGCTTGTAATGTGCACTTAAGTGTAGGAGTTGCTTCAAACCCTTAGTTGCATGAATTTAGGATTCCTTTTTGAGATGGATACTAGTATGCTAGGTCGAGTAGTTGCTTTGCTAATTAGGATCTTGGTAGAAGTCGAGTGATTTTTCTAGCACTCGCGCGAGGTCAGGAATTGATTGTATTCATCTTGATAACGGGATCTATGATGGTCTTTGGACATGGATCCAGGGAGGATGCCTTGTCCATGAGACGGGAAAAGGAATTAAGGATTAATGTGTGGATACCTGAGTCAAGAGTTTGAACGTACTAAACACATGTCGGGAAATATGGTAACTGGAAAACCTAGTACCTAAGTGAAGCCAGGCGCGGACTTTTCTCCTCACTCGTTCTGATACAGGGTCTCCCATGCTAGCTATGGTGGGTACAAGTGTGGTCACTGCACGACGGCAGCCGGGGTCAGTGGAGCATTGTATGCCAAGGCGGTGAGCCCTGGCCACGAATGGTGACTCGATGGGGACGGTTGATGTGTGTGGGGACGGAGTGCCCCTACATGTCGTGTGTTTAGGTTTACCTTGCAAGGTTAAAACTCGATTCGAATCGTCTGCTTCTCGCAACTAATGAGACTGCTTGACCCCTTATACTACATTGAGTAAAAAGTGAAATGAGGTTTTACATGAGATAACATGTTGGTTGTATTAAATGATTGTTACCATGGATGCTTAGAAGGAGCAAACTTAGCTAAGATAATGATACTAGAAATGGAAAAGCTAAAAATTGATCTTAGACTCACCTAGTGCTTTTGGCAAACCAAACCCCTCAGCCAAACAGCTGCATGGTCTAGAGGTAGAGGAGTAGATTCCTCACACCGGGTAAGTCTAGCTGAGTATTAGTATACTCAGCCTTGCTTGTGGCATAATTTTTGCAGGTACTCTACAGGATATGGTTGAAGGTGTGACTTGGCCTGCCACCCTGCCACCGGGTTGGACGATCGAGTGGGATGCTGCTCCGGTAGGAGAGGAGCAAGAGGAGTAGTGGACTAGGCCTTGCCCTATTCCTCGCTTTCGACGATATCGATTATCCGCTGCAGTTTCTTTTATGAACTTATATCAGCTACTTGAAAAATTCCGATTTATGTAATAACTCCAGTACTTTAATTTGAGGTTTTCATGTTTTATTGTATTTCTTCTGTGACTCACCATCGAGTGAGTTAGTGGTATTTGATCCTGGATGAGTGGCTTTATCAGACTAGATCTAAGGGACTGACGGGTTATTCTGATTTAAGTGTGTTGCAGCCTCTAAGGCATAACTGAGGCACTTAAGCTGGAATAATTCGGGTGGTTCTACCAAAGAAGCAGATTGCCAAATAACAAAAGACACCATAGAAGGGACCAGGCTTCAAGCCATAGAGCACATCAATAAGTATCAGGCCGAAACAATAAAATGGCGTGATAGAAAAGTTCGATTGAAAAATATCAAACCAGGTCATTTGGTGGTTCGAAGGATAGCCAACCCAGATACAGCGGGGAAGCTACAGCTGAAATGTGAAGGTCCTTTTCTGGTAGTATCTTCGTCAAGACCCGGTTCTTACAGATTGAAGGATATGGACGACAACGACATACCCAGATCTTGGAATGCGAATGAGCTTCGGCGATATTACATGTAATTGATGTAATCTTTTTATTTTCTCTATGGCACCCTTTTCCTTTCAGGAGGGGAGAAAGGTTTTTAATGGGGACATAGTTTGTAATTTTCATTCTTGTTTAGCCCTATGCAATACAAGGGTCAAACGCCCCCAAAAATGTAACATGTAATATCAAAATATGCACCATCGAGTGCAAAGAGAACAGGGAAAAGCTCAAAAGACGTCCCTAAGGGGATGCAGCGCTGTAATCACTCCGAGGGTGACAAAGCTACAATATTCATTCCTAAGGGAGCACAGAGTAAGTTTCGAAGCTACAAAAGTTGTTCCTAAGGGAGCGCAGAGTAAGTCCCGAAGCTCAAAAGTCGTTCCTGAGGGAATCCAAGGCCAAATACCACCAAAATAGAAGGTGAAGAAGCTCCAAAGTCGTTCCTAAGAGAATGTAGAGTTTAAATGCCACCGAAATAGAAGGTGAAGAGACTCCAAAGTCGTTCCTAAGGGGATGCAGAGTCTGGGTATGGTTTCGTGTGTGTTCGGGTCATACATTTGCATATTTCATCCCATCATTCTTTGCATTCATACAAACATTCATTAGACATTCGTAGGATCATCATCATCATGACATGAAGCACGAACAATAATATGAACAAAAAGTTATATGGCTTTGGCGACAAAATGCTTCATTGGATACGAAGAAGCTTCGTCTCAGACAAGAACACATGTATTTTATGAAATGAAATGCTTCGATGTGCACGAAAAGAAGGGAAGGTGTTTTTCGCCTTCGGCTCAAAAGTTATACTTATGGGTTTCGTCCACAGCAAAGCAATTCACACGGATGGAAAGGTAAAATTATATTACAAGGTATGGACAAATATACACAATATTGAGTTCATCCCTCAATAACAATCTTTTGCAAAAATAATGCAAATAGATCCTAAGCTCTATGCAGAAAGTCATAAAAGGAAGCTTCAACAAGTTTCGAGCAACCTTCGGAATGCGCTACAGCTTATTGACCTTCGGCGCCGCCATCCTGCAGACAAACAACGGTATAAGGTAAATGTGATGGTAATAAAGAACAATCAAGGCAAGCAACAAGTACAAGTTTCGTACCGAATTAAGCAAATTTCGAGCTTCATCTACAAGCTAACTCTCGTCCGCCTTTAGCCCAAATTTGAGTAATAAATCTATTTCCGATACTTCGGACCTCACCAGGAATATTGATCAAGTCTGATGGTGATAGGCTGAAGTTTGGCTTGTTTACTATTTTAGCATGCGTGCACCCGGTCTTCAAAAATGCAGCAGTCGTGCCACGAGAAGCTAACAGAGCACAGAAATCACCATGCCCAGTTATTACTTCGTCGATTGCATCAACTTCATTCTCGATATGCTCGAAGGTTTTTGGTATATCTTCAGCCGAAGGGGCAATTTCTTCAAAGCTGGCCCCAACTGAGCTGAAGATTCTTTTTAACTGATGCACGCAACGAGTAGAAAACACCAAACAATTATTCCGAAGGTCCCTCAGCGATTCCTGCCGCTTCATGTTCTTATCAGCTTCAGCTTCAGATTTCGCTTGTAGTTCTTTTTTCTCTTGCTCGAAGCACTCTGATTTCTCCTTGAAGGTTGTTTGAGCTTTGAGAAGCTCCTCGTTTAATCTAGCATTTTCAGCTTGCAATTCTGCAAGGGAGCCTTCGGTTGCTTGAAGCAAGAAGTCTTTCTTTTCAAGAGAAGCTTCGCAATCTTTGATATTGCTTTCCAAGCCTTCAATTATTATCTCCTTTTTCTTATCTTCGAGATCTTGTTGCATTTTTAATGCTTTTCTTAGCAGCATTCTCTGCGAAAATAAGTCAACTTTAGAATATTCTAATCTGTCACAAAGGTAAAAAGAATCTAGGCAAAAGATTTTAGCTTGAAATTGGAGTAAAATAGGCTGTCGACGACATGTTGCCGTCGGTAACCACTAATATCATATTCTATCTTCGGGAAACCAACACTCTTTGATAGAGTGCCGATTATTTTTGCTCTCGCGCAGTCACGGATGCATCCCAGGATTTCCTCATCAACCCCGCCGAAGAGCATGGATCCCGGCTGGTAGCCACATGATTTTCCATATTCTTCTAGTTCCTCTTTCTCTGCCTTGGACAATTCCTGACCTCCCAGGTGCTGAAGGTCAAATTCTTTTTCTTTTGACGAAATATCAACAACTTCTATCCCCTTGTCAGGCACTACGGCCATGTTTTCCTCTATGGTCGCAACTGTCTCCTCTGTGACCATATCTGATACGAGCTTGTCAATTCCTGACATTGTGCTCACAAGATTAGCAGCTTCGGCAGCGGTTTCAGCTTCGGCAGCGGCCTCAGCTTCGGCACTTGCAGCAGGCACCATTCTGGATGCTGAGGCAAGAGGCTGTGTTCGCTCAATAGCCTGCATGACATTGACAATTCTTTGTAACACCTCTGGTGTTACTATCACTAAAACTTGAGCATCACATCATGAGCATGGGCATATCATGTGTTTGTTACACCTAGAGTACATTCACTAGGTAAAAATTTCAAATAAGTTGTACTGATATGACTTGATGTGTGGTTAACCCCAGGGTAAAGTGCTTAACCTCATATTAGGGCTTATGGATATAAGTGAAGCCCAAATATGTGAAAACCTCAAAAGACATAAGACATGATCATAAGATATCATATTTGATAGACTTTAATGACCCTACAACCCTAAAGTGCTAAAAACCCTGAAAAGACCTCTGGAAAACCCTAAACTAGAACCCAAAGGGCTAAGTGTAAATTTTGTGCACTTTTGGACCCAAGTGCAAAAGCCAAAGTATTAGAACACCACAAATCATATGTTTCATACATTTGAGGATTTGCAAGTCAAATGGTGGAATTTGGACTTATTTGCAAAAAGTGCTCCATAAGCATCCTAGGGTTAAGTCTGAATTCAGTTGAAATGGGTCAACTTTGGAGCTTATATCTCCCAATTCATAAGGAATTTGCCCTAGGTTAACACATCAATATTATAGGGCTACTATAGGATCATAACTTTGCTTAAGTGATTAAGCCTTGGTGTTATGCAAAATTTGGAGATAAATGGGCTTGAAGTCTGGTTATCAGTCAGCCCTAAGGCTGAATTATGACGGACAATGAAGTTAGATGAACTTGGAGATCTATTTTGAGCATGATCCAGTGAGTGTTCGATTGTGGATACTATAACAAAGTTAAAGTAGAATTATAGAGCAACAACTTTGTTACAGAAAGATTTTCAAGTTGCCACACAAAAATGGGAGAACCAAGGCCTTTAATCTGCTCTGTCAGGCGCTCTGATGGATGGTTTTGATGGTATAGTGACTGAATATGATAAAATGCAGTGCATCTCGCCGCCGATGCACCGTGCGCTCAGATTCGCGTCGGCCGCCATGATTCGTGCCTCAGATAAGTGGGTTACGCTCGGTAGTCAAAAGATCTTTAGCGCGGATGGGTTTGGGGCATTGTGGCCGCCCTGTTGCTATGCCCACTTGCCCGACGACGTGGCTGTGCGGTCATCGCCGAGGCTGCCGTCGTTTTCTTTGGTTGCGCCACGCCTTAGGTAGTTACCACGTCGCTTTGTACCGTGAAGGTTAACTGGTGATCGTCATCCATCTATGACCAGCGATCGCCATGGTAGATCGCCGCTGTGACTCATCCCCTCTTCTTGGCCGCCAGCGTGATTTCTTCAAATCAGGCGCCACCGCTTAATGCCCCAATAAATTGATAGCCCGATCTGCTGCGCCATGTTATCACAAAGCCAGAGCACCCACTCCCACCCTCGATTAGCCACTATAGCCGGAGAATTTTATTCTTCCCCCAAATCGGTTTTCCGCCGCCGTGAAAGACTCTCATCGTGGTCAGCCTACCTCAGGTTGATTCATACCCTCTGTTGAATGTTCTAGCATCTCTAGAGTCTCGTATTACTGGTAGGCTTGATTAATTGAACTAGATTGTACCGGATTGCCATGGACACCATCATTTCTTGGTTTTTGCCGTCGTCATGATCAAGCGTACTCCGATCTGGATTAGTGAAATTGGTTGGGGAATTAGAATCGCCCGGGGTAGAATTTGGTGTCAAACAAAGGAAAGGACTAGTTGTGGTGTATTCCGGCCAGTACGAGTTCGCCGGAGATCGGCTTATCACCGTCCACCGTCGTGGACCCGATGTTGTGAAGAAACAGAAAAGAAGGGGTCTCGGTGTAACTGTCAGTGGCACGAGTGAATAGTGCGCAGGACTATTAACCAGTTATTCAAACCACTGAGGGCCTCTATGCAATTTTGCCATGTGGGCGCGCGTGGTCGCGTTTCCGCCTGTCTTGGGCCGACTCGGGCTAAATTGAGCCTGATACTGTATATGCTTTTCCTTTTTCTTTTTCTACCAGATTTAGGAAATCCGTAGAAAATTATTAAAAAAATGATAAAAAAATGAGACTAATTTTGTTGGACTCCTAGATTTCTCTAGTATTTAATAAAAATAGTTCCAAGATTTTTAATCCAAACTAGGAATTATGTAGTATTTAAGATGGCTAAACCCTAGTCCCATGGAATTTTAGAAATTATTTAATAACTCCAAAAATCACTAAACTTTTTGGATAAGCCTAATATGGTATTTAGATCCCATGAGTAAAGTTTGATAGGCTTTGGACAATGTTTGAGTCTCAAACCCAAAACCCTAGCCCCTTAGGATAAAACTGTCTAACCCTACTAAGGTGTTGACTCAGAAAAACCCTAGTTTCCCTGGAATACCGTGAAAGAAAGTTGTATTCAAGATACAACTTAATGTAGCTTCTCTATTATTGCATTTTCATAAGCATTACATGAGCATTCATGGTTATATATGATTATGTATAGAGAACGAAGAAGAGATAACTGTTGAAGAGGAAGAGACTACTCCATCGACAAAAAATCCACCTGCCGAGAATTGTTTCTATTTTGATATTTGTGGAACAGAGCCCGACTCTCCTACAACACAAGGCAAGCCCCGGTGCATTTGCCACCTCCTTGCTGTTTTAAACTCTTTATCACTTGAATGATGCATTAGGTGGTAGGAGTGGTGTGTTAAACCAGTTGATGCATTTCCTTCCTTGGATCTGTTTATCATTCCTTGATTACCTGTTTTCTTAAAAGGTTTTTCTGATGCTTAGTCCTGCTTTAGAAAAACAAATGATTTGTTTTTAAACAAAAGATGATGCTTCATAGTGGATGGGATGTTTTCAAAAATAAAACTTGATGGTGGATCCATCATGGCCGTGATGGGTTCAACATCGGAAAAGATGTACCTCTGCCAGGTACCAGACTTTGGGGTTTTTAAATGATAAAGCTGAGACCGGGTGGGTGACTTGCACGAGAAGAGAGTCTCTATGTAGTGTCTCTGTCTGAGTCGATTAAGGACCATGTCGATGTAGGCTTGCTGATTGAGGACCTTTTAACTTGTCACATGCCTCATCATGGGTAAGCTTTGCCTCGGGCAGACTAATACCAGAAAGGCCAACACGCAATGAGAGTGGAGAGATGGCGAGAGTAGCATGTACCCTCCGTGGCAAGAGGCTGGATGGTAGTGTATCTGTGCTCTCGGTTGGCGTGAACCCGGTCTGGTCTTAAGAAACCCGGTGGCGAGTTGACATATGCAAGGGTTAAGTGCTACATATGTGTGTGATTGGAGATCCCCAGCTGGGTATTAATCGATTCAGATTGCTGTTACTTCTTGCACAAGAAGACTTGGTCACCGCCCTACACGTAGCATTCCAGTGAACAAAAAGGGGGTTGATAAGAGGGTGGCTAGCATAGGCCAAGTGCTTGAACTAGGGTAGAAAGAAGTCTAGTGACAGGTAATGACTTAACTGACTAATAAAACTGGATTTTTAAGGATCCACTATTAGTAAGCATTTTTGCAAACAGAGTCTTGATTCTTGATTAAGCCTTACCTTGACTCCCTTAAGCCAGCATATCCTTGAGAGCCTTTTATTTTGACGGTAAGACTTGCAAAAGTACACTTCGTACTCAGGGTTTTCGAACCCATGTTGTTGTAGGTGATGAAACAACAGACTTATGTTGTTTTTGCACTAAGGTGGTGCCCAAGGATGTGGTCCCAAGGATGAGCCTCAACAGTAACATGGTTGCAGAAGGACGTGGTCCTTCCTTTTGAAAAACAATATACTTTTATGTGGGAGGGGTTTTTGCCTCCCGGGTTTGTAATAATAATAATAATACTTATGCACTCTTATATCCTGGTGATGTAATAATAATACTCTTTCTATATTTTAATGAATGTAAACTAAGTTATTGTAATTCGCTTCCGCTTATTCGTTCCTTCGATGTGTTGTAATATCTGCGTGATGGGTGAAACGCTCTTGGCAAGGAAAAGGATACAGATACCAAACTTGTCGAGTGATTAGGTGCATCTACAGGGTTGTCCAAGGTCAGTTGGACAAGGACAACTGTAGGTGGGTCTAATGACTTGGGAGGTTCCGTCACAGCTGGTATCGGAGCGAAGCCCATCTCTTCAAATATTATGAAACATTTCAAAAAGAATTTTCAATACTTATCCAAGAAAAGTTCTTTCATTCTTATCTTGTCACTTTCTGGAAGCACTCATTTTGTAATACCAGGTAATAGAGTGCAATATATAGGAGGTTGGGAATCAACGAAGGTTGATTCCGTAATTATGCTTGCATCATGTTTAAAAACTATACTAATAAATTTTCCCCCTTATGGAGATATGCCGCGTACAGGAAAGCCGCGCGCAAGTCCACTGGACCTATTGGCGTGCCTCGTTATCAGTTGGCTCCAAGACATGAAGGGAGTAGCAGCGGCAGTAACGATCCAATCGGAGACTCAGAAGCCCAAGTGGAACAGCTTCGGACGGAGTTACGTCACCGAAACAGGGTGTGGCAGAAGATGGTCAGCGTATAAATGAGTTGGCAGCTGACGTTAGACGCCTGCAAGATGAGCTTGCTGAACGAGATCTGGCGGTCGATTGGGCCATCAACTCACGTTTGGTTGCTTGGGATTGGGAAGCCAAAGCTCGTGCTCGTGTGACCGAGCTTAGTGCGGCCCTTGACAACTTGCAGGTATACTGCAATACTCTACATGAGGAAGTGCATGTACTGTATTCGCGACTGCACCCGGACGTACCTGTCGACCCTGTTCCAATGGGAGTCAGTCCATCAAGGACAGCAGGTGAAGGAACTGATGAGGAGCTAGATCTTTTTAGGCCTCCTCCTTCCATGAACCTGGCCGATGATCGGACTCCCATGGCAGGAAATGAAGAAACCAAGGATGACGAAGACTAGACTAGTATAGTTTAGAAAATATACCTATGTAAAATAAGTAATGAAGTCATGTTGTATACTTGAATCTGTATCATTACATCTTGGTAATGTAAAATGATGGTGTGTATCGGCATGTTATATTTTTCCCAAATGTTTCTTTGCCTCAGATGCCATCAAGGACTCGTGCGCATGACGGTGCGGGTACTTCCCGTGGCCGGAAAGATACTCCAAATCCACCACCTCTATCACCAACGCTGGCCGAGGCTATCGCTGCCTTGGTTAACGCGACTACTGATAATACCTGCTTCTTACGCGAGATGGCGGGTAACCAATTTCAGCAGCAAGGTGGAAGGGATCCTCCATAGGGACCGCGTGAAACCTCATACCTGGACTTCTCTGAAACACGTCCCCCACTCTTTGTTAAAGTTGAAGATCCTCTTGAAGCTGATGAGTGGATCAGGGTAATAGAGCAGAAGTTCGGATTAATCTACTGCACTGAAACACAAAAGTCGTTGTTCGCCGCCCAACAACTAAGAGGTCCTGCCAGTACTTGGTGGGGAAATTTTGTGGCGATTCAACAAGCCGAACATCAGGTCACTTGGGATGAATTTAAATTGGCATTCCATGAGCACTATATTCCAGAAGGAGTGCTTCACATGAAACAAGAGGAATTCATTCGACTAAAACAAGGAGGGGATACTGTGATGCAGTATCTCAACAAGTTTAATCATTTATCCCAATATGCGATTGATCAAGTAAACACTAACCTAAAAAGAAGAATTGCTTCATGAGAGGACTCAACGACCGGCTCCAAAGGAAACAAATGGCCACGTGCCTAGATCTTACATACAGCAGGGTTGTCAGCACGGCGCTGGCAGTGGAAGCAAAGAATACAGGCCAAGGAAAATCCAAGGGATTTGGAGGTGACAGCTCCAATCAGGGACCTGAGAAGCGAACCAGGTTGGTAATCCGACCATTCAATCAGAACCGTTCTTCGCCTTGTCCACCCTCCTATCCATTCAAACAGCCTGTTTTCATTCGCCCTACCACTGCCCCCACCTATACAAATCAGCCGAGTGCCCCTGGTGCTTGTTTCCCCGTCCTCCCTAGTTCCACGACTGGCTGCTTCAACTGTGGGAAGTCCGGTCATTTTATCAAAGACTGCCCATACCCGCTGCAGAATAAGTCCAACAATCAGTAGAACTCGAGGAGCTCAAATCAAGGCAAAGGGAACGTGGCAAATAATTCAGCGGGCAAAAATGTCAAGAAGACTGGGTGAATTTATTACACGCAAGTGGCCACTACACCAGAAGGAGAGCTGGTAATGATGGGTACGTTCCTTGTGGCCAATCACCCAGTAGTCATTCTCTTTGATTCCGGTGCTTCGCATACATTCATAAGCAAGAAATTTGTGGAAAAATATTGCATTCCGTGCACTGAATCAAGGGAAGGGTTTATTATTCATTCGCTCGGGGGACAAATATTTACTTAGGAAGTAGCCTTCCATGTGCCAGTAACATTGGCTGAATGGGATTTTCCCACCAACATGATTGTCTTAAAGGGCCAAGATATAGATGTAATACTGGGCATGAATTGGTTGGCCCAGCATAAAGCAATCCTCAATATGGACTTAAGGACTATCAAGTTGAGCCATGACCATGAAGAAGTTATCTTGTCCATCCTTGTAGCTGTCCCCGCCAAACCATTTGGACGGGTCTATGAAGCTATTATACCATAAATCCAGGACATTCTGGTAGTATGTGAATTTCCGGTTGTATTTCCTGAAGATCTGCCTGGATTACCTCTAGAAAGGGATGTAGAGTTTGTGATAGAACTAAAGCCCGGTACAACTCCTATTTCTAGAAGATCATACCGGATGCCCCCAAATGAATTGGCGGGGCTCAAGATTCAATTACAAGACTTGCTTGAGAAGGGATTCATTCGGCCCAGTTCATCACCTTGGGGATGTCCCGCAATCTTTGTCAAGAAGAAGGATCAAACACTTCGAATGTGCGTGGACTACAGACCCCTTAATGAGGTCACTATTAAGAATAAGTACCCTCTTCCCCGGATCGATATCTTGTTCGATCAACTTACTGGAGCACGTGTATTCTCTAAGATTGACCTCAGGTCAGGCTATCATCAGATCCGTATTTGACCCGAAGATATACCCAAGACCGCATTTACTATGTGGTATGGATTATTCGAATATTTGGTTATGTCCTTCGGATTGACAAATGCTCCTGCCCACTTCACATATCTGATGAATTCGGTATTCATGCCTGAGTTGGACAAATTTGTGGTGGTCTTCATTGATGATATCTTGATATATTCTAAGAATGAAGAGGAGCATGCTACACATCTACGGATTTTATTAACACGCTTAAGGGAACATCAATTATATGCTAAATTCAGCAAGTACGTGTTTTGGCTGGAGGAAATCCAATTTTTGGGACATCTATTGTCTGCAAATGGGATTGCGGTTGATCCCAGCAAGGTCAAGGATATTTTAGAGTGGAAACCACCAACCACGGTACATCAAGTTTGAAGTTTCCTTGGACTGGCTGGCTATTACCGCAGATTTATCCTGGATTTCTCCAAGATTGTGAAGCCAATCACCAGTATATTGAAGAATGATACAAAATTTAACTGGTCCTCAAGATGCAATGAAGCCTTCGAGCAACTGAAGGTATTCTTGACCACTGCTCCGGTGTTGGCTCAACCAGGCATTGAAAAGCCTTTAGATGTGTACTGTGACGCATCGGGCAGTGGTCTCGGATGTGTTTTAATGCAAGAGGGCCGAGTTATAGCATATGCCTCAAGACAGTTGCGCCGGCATGAGGAACATTATCCAACTCATGACTTATAATTAGCTGCTATGGTTCATGCCCTTAAAATATGGCGGCATTATCTTCTGGGAAATATCTGCCATATATATACAGATCATAAAAGTTTGAAGTACATTTTTACCCAGTCAGAACTAAACATGAGGCAGAGGAGATGGCTTGAGCTGATTAAGGATTATGAATTAGAAATTCATTGTCACCCAGGCAAGGCCAACGTGGTGGCAGGTGCACTAAGTCGCAAGGCTTCCTGCCATTGTCTTACAGTAAAGACCTCTGACACCATCTTGTGTCAAGAAATGCAGAAGTTAAACCTAGGAATGATTCAACATGGAACCTTGAACCAATTGAAGCTTGAGTTGATTCTTCTGCAAAGAATTATTGATGCACAAAGGAGTGATAAGAGTATGAAACATATTCATGAGAAAATAGAAGTCGGCAAAGCATATTGTTTCAGAAAGGATAATCAAGGCATAGTATGGTTTAATAATCGCATAGTTGTGCCTAAAAATGATGAATTCCGCCAGCAAATCTTGGATGAAGCCCATCTTAGTCGATACTCCATTCATCCTAGAAGCACTAAGATGTATCAAGATTTAAAGCAACATTATTGGTGGACAAAAATGAAGATTGAAATTGCACGCTATGTGGCGAGATGTGACACCAGTAGACGTGTCAAAGCCATACATATGAAGACTGCTGGTCCACCACAATCTTTACCCATCCCGACTTGGAAATTGGAGGACACTAGCATTGACTTCATTGTGGGATTACCCAGGATAGCAAAAGGATTTGATTCTATCTGGGTTATAATTGATCGACTTACAAAGATCGCCCACTTTCTTCCAGTCAAGGTAAAGTATATAGTGGCCACATATGCAGAACTTTACATTGCTCGTATTCTCAGTCTGCATGGGGTCCCAAAAACAATTGTGTCGGATCGCGGACCACAATTTGTATCCAAATTCTAGGAAGAACTCCACAAAGCTCTGGGTACTAAGTTGCTCCACAGTTCGGCCTATCATCCTCAAACCAGTGGGCAGACTGAGAGAGTGAATCAAATACTTGAGGACATGTTACGGGCATGTGTTCTAGAGTTTCCACAGAAATGGGATGACTGTTTACCACTGGTAGAATTTTCGTATAACAATAGTAATCAAGAAAGTATCAAGATGGCACCATTTGAAGCCTTGTATGGACGACGTTGCCGAACCCCATTGAATTGGTCTGAACCAGGGGAAAGGTGGTTTTTCAGGCCTGATATGGTCAAAGAAATGGAAGAAAAGGTTCAATGAATCATACATAATTTGAAAAAGGCACAGGCTCGACAAAAGAGCAATGCAGACAAACGACGCCGACCCTTGTACTTTCAAGTCCTAGATTATGTGTACCTAAAAGTATCACCAATGAAGGGTGTGACCCGTTTCAGTGTAAAAGGAAAGCTTGCACCCCGATACATTGGTTCGTTTCCCATTCTTGAACAATGTGGGCCAGTGGCATACCGACTCCAATTACACGAAACATTGTCTGCAGTGCACAATGTGTTCCATGTATCCTAATTAAAGAAGTGCCTTCGGGTTCCTGATCGAACCATTGATGTAATGGATGTTACCTTGGAACCAAACTTAACATATTCAGAACATCCCATTCGAGTCCTGGATCAAAGGGATAGGGTTATCCGGAGAAGAGTTCTCAAATTTTATAAGGTACAATGGAACCAACATACGGAAGGTGAAGCTACATGGGAAACCCAAGACTTCTTAGAAAAGAATTTCCCTGGCTTTTTAGCTTCATGTAATTTATGAGATATATATAAATGCTTCTAAAGATGGAATAGACCCCATGCCACCCCTGCCTTGTACAAGAAATAAGGAAATAAAAATATGATATGTTTCCTTTTCCACTACATGCCCTAGGACTTTAAATCTCGGGACGAGATTCTTTTATGGGGGAAAGGATGTAACACCTCTGGTGTTACTGTCACTAAAACTTGAGCATCACATTATGAGCATGGGCATATCATGTGTTTGTTACACCTGGAGTGCATTCACTAGGTAAAAATTTCAAATAAGTTGTACCGATATGACTTGATGTGTGGTTAACCCCAGGGTAATGCTTATAGATATAAGTGAAGCCCAAATATGTGAAAACCTCAAAAGACATAAGACATGATCATAAGATATCATATTTGATAGACTTTAGTGAACCTACAACCCTAAAGTGCTAAAAACCCTAAAAAGACCTCTGGAAAACCCTAAACTAGAACCCTAGGGGGCTAAGTGTAAATTTTGTGCACTTTTGGACCCAAATGCAAAAGCCAAAGTATTAGAACACCACAAATCATATGTTTCATACATTTGAGGATTTGCAAGTCAAATGGTGGAATTTGGACTTATTTGCAAAAAGTGCTCCATAAGCATCCTAGGGTTAAGTCTGAATTCAGTTGAAATGGGTCAACTTTGGAGCTTTATATCTCCCAATTCATAAGGAATTTGCCCTAGGTCAACACATCAATATTATAGAGCTACTATAGGAGCATAACTTTGCTTAAGTGATTAAGCCTTGGTGTTATGCAAAATTTGGAGATAAATGGGCTTGAAGTCTGGTTATTAGTCAGCCCTAAGGCTGAATTCTGACGGACAGTGAAGTTAGATGAACTTGGAGATCTATTTTGAGCATGATCTAGTGAGTGTTCGATTGTGGATACTATAACAAAGTTAAAGTAGAATTATAGAGCAACAACTTTGTTACAGAAGGATTATCAAGTTGCCACACAAAAGTGGGAGAACCAAGGCCTTTAATCTGCTCTGTCAGGCGCTCTAATGGATGGTTTCGATGGTACAGTGACTGAATATGATCAGATGCAGTGCATCTCGCCGCCGGTGAACCGTGCGCTCGGATTCGCGCCGCCTCCATGATTCGTGCCTCGGATAAGTGAATTACGCTCGGCAGTCAAAAGATCTTTAGCGCGGATGAGTTTGGGGCACTGTGGTCGCCCTGTTGCTGTGCCCACTTGCCCGGCGACGTGGTCGTGCGGTCATCGGCGAGGCTGCCGCCGTTTTCTCCGGTTGTGCCACGCCTTAGGTAGTTAGCACGTCGCTTTGTATTGTGAAGGTTAACCAGTGATCGTCATCCATCTATGTCTAGCGATCGCCACGGTAGATCGCCGCGGTGACTCATCCCCTCTTCTCGGCCACCAACGCGATTTCTTCAAATCAGGTGCCACCGCTTAACTCCCCTATAAATTGATGGCCTGGTCTACTGCGCCATGTTATCACAAAGCCAGAGCACCCACTCCCGCCCTCGATTAGCCACTATAGCCGGAGAATTTTATTCTTCCCCCAAATCGGTTTTCCACCGCTGTGAAAGACTCTCATCGTGGTCAGCCTACCTCAGGTTGACTCATACCTCTCTGTTGAATGTTCTAGCATCTGTAGTGCCTCCTATTGCTTGTAGGCTTAATTGATAGAACTAGATCGTACCGGATTGCCCTGGACACCATCACTTCTTCTCGGTTTTTGCCGTCGTCATGATCAAGCGTACTCTGGTCCAGATTAGTGAAATTGGATGGGGAATTAGAATCGCCCGGGGTAGAATTTGGTGTCAAACAAAGGAAAGGACTAGCCGTGGTGTTTTCCGGCCAGTATGAGTTCACCGAAGATCGGCTTATCGTCGTCCACCGTCGTGGACTCGGTGTTGTAAAGAAACAGAAAAGAAAGGGTCTCGGTGTAAATGTCAGTGGCACGAGTGAATAGTGCTCGGCACTCTTTACTAGTTATTTAAACCGCCGGCGGCCTCTGTGCAATTTCGCCATGCGGGCGCGCGCGGGCGCGTTTCCGCATGTCTTGGGCCGGCTCGGGCTAAATTGAGCCCGATATTGTGTATGCTTTTCCTTTTTCTTTTTTTGCCAGATTTAGGAAATCCATAGAAAATAATAAAAAATGATAAAAAAATATGAGACTAATTTTATTGGACTCCTAGATTTCTCTAGTATTTAATAAAAATAGTTCCAAGATTTTTAATCCAAACTAGGAATTATGTAGTATTTAAGATGGCTAAACCCTAGTCCCCTGGAATTTTAGAAATTATTTAATAACTCCAAAAATCACTAAACTTTTTGGATAAGCCTAATATGGTATTTAGATCCCATGAGTAAAGTTTGATAGGCTTTGGACAATGTTTGAGTCTCAAACCCAAAACCCTAGCCCCTAAGAATAAAACTGTCTAACCCTACTAAGGTGTTGACTTAGAAAACCCTAGTTTCCCTAGAATACCGTGAAAGAAAGTTGTATTCAAGATACAACTTAATGTAGCTTCTCTATTATTGCATTTTCATAAGCATTACATGAGCATTCATGGTTATATATGATTATGTATAGAGAACGAAGAAGAGATAAATGTTGAAGAGGAAGAGACTACTCCATCGACAGAAAATCCACCTGCCGAGAACTGTTTATATTTTGATATTTGTGGAATAGAGCCCGACTCTCCTACAACACAAGACAAGCCCCAGAGCATTTGCCACCTCCTTACTATTTTAAACTCTTTATCACCTAAATGATGCATTAGGTGGTAGGAGTGGTGTGTTAAACTAGTTGATGCATTTCCTTCCTTGGATCTGTTTATCATTCCTTGATTACCTGTTTTCTTAAAAGGTTTTTCTGATGCTTAGTCCTGCTTTAGAAAAACAAATGATTTGTTTTTAAACAAAAGATGATGCTTCATAGTGGATGGGATGTTTTCAAAAATAAAACTTGATGGTGGATCCATCATGGCCGTGATGGGTTCATGTCACACCCGGCTTTAGAAGGCAAACCGAATGCGAACCATGTACGTGCCAGGATCAGCAATTCACGTACACAGCAGTTACATAACATGGACATCATCACACAGTGCTCAAATAGTATTAAAAAGGGAAATAGTCGATTACATCATATGTCTGAGACTTCCACATAGTCTTGATAGTAAATCAAAGTGCGAAAACGAAACGTAGATAAACGCGGCCTTCACAGGCAGCCGACTGGGGGTTGTCGCTAACCCACGCCTAGAACTCGTCGTAGATTTGGAACTCCTGGAAGTCTCCTTCCATGGCTTCATCTTCTCCTGAGCAGTGGTTGCAATGTTGACAACCTGGGGATGGGGGGGTTTGGTGTGTAGAGCAAGGGTGAGTACACATCAACATACTCAGCAAGTATCCTGTTTGGCTGTAGTGGACTAGCTTTATGTGGGGATAAGTCAAGCAGTTGCTTTTAGTTGGTCAGATTATTATTTACTAGTAGAAAGCCAGGTTTTAACATTAACCCAAGTTATTAGCCCAATGTACCCTTTCCAAACGGAAAGAATACCACTTACCAGCACCATAGTCATAACCAGGACCATCAATCTCATTGCCACCTGTAAACCAAAATGCCTCTGATCAAGTATCACTAATCACTGGAGCTCCCTTGGCCGCTCATAACCGCGAGCACGGCTGATATATCAGTTTTCAAACACTCTGCAGAGGTTGTGCACTTTACCCACAAGCCGTGATCCCCTTTCTGCCCGGAGATCATGACTCTCCATTGATCACTACCAAGGTGACCCAGCAGGGCATCACTACGTAGCCTTTACAAAGATTCCCCGGGGCTGTAGCCACCCGTTAGGTTTCCTAAATGCACCGCACTCCTCCCCAAGGGGCGAACCCAAACTTGGCAGAGCGAGCCGCATACACCGAGCCCCATTGACGGCACAACGGCTAAGCGAACTACACCCCTGATCCTCTAATTATTCAGCTAAGGGCACCCCATTCCACCCTCATTGTTGCACTGTTTTCCCGGGCGGTCATCCAAAGAATAGGTCCTTACGGAGAGGCACTCGAGAAACCGCTCGAGCCCCCTTAAAGGCCACAAGTTCCATCATCATAATCAAAAGGGAAAAACAGCGTATCATAGATAATCTCATCATGTTCATTGATTAGAGTTGAGCAATAGCATAAGGCTAAACAATAATAATCCAACCCAAATAGGTAAACAAGGACATGGATAACAAAACTACTAAATCCTTAGGCATAAATGTGTAATGCGGGAGATGAATTAAGGAATGAATAGGACAGAGATAGGTCAAGGGACACTTGCCTCCACCAACCGACTGCTGCTCAGGGGCTTCTCCTGCGAGTTCTTCGGGCTCTTCAACCAGATCGTTCTCTATGCGAGTGCAAGCATACATACATCCATCCATTCAAATTAGGAAACAAACAGTACACCATACAAGAGAACAAGTAGATTAAACGTGCATAGCATATGACATGCGATATTGCATTTACCATGGTTAGAAAGAAATGGGGAAAGGTCTCGCAAGGGTTAAAGCTTATGCTCGAGGCGCACTTACGGGTAGACGAATAACTAAATGTTACGTGCTCTAATTCTACTTAGCTCCAATAATAAGGATTAGCTACATGCACTAATAGAAACGTGACCACTTTTAGTAGATTAACATTAAATGAGATAGACGATTAGCTATATAAATTAACTAACGTAACCAATTTCTAAATTGAGTTTCCTATTTTATTAACATGAACAATGTGATTAGTGCGCATAAAATATAGGGGGGGTAGACGGGCACGTCCATGGGTAGACGAGGGCACGACGAGCCGTGCCAAGGCACTGCGCATTACGCGAGCACGCGCGCAAGGCCACACGCACGCGTCGTGAACTAACCGTGCGCACGTCGGGGCCGCGCGCTGGCTGAGCTCAAGGCCGCGCGCCATAGACACGCTGGGCCGAGCTCGAGGCCGCGTGGGGCCGTCACGACGCGAGCAAGGCACGCCGAGGCGGGCGAGCGAGCACGGAGCACGGGCGGGGCGAGGCACGGGCGGGGCGGGGCACGGCCGGGGCCGGGCGCGGGAGCGGCCGGGGTGCGGCCGGGACGGGGCTGGGCGGACGCGGCCGTGGCGGGGCCGGGCGGGCGCGGCCGGAGCGGCGGCGCCGTGGCCAGGGCCGAGGCGGGGGCGCCATGGCCGGTGCGGGGGCGGGCGCGGCCGGACCAGGGCGGGGGCGGGGCGGCGCGGCCGGGACGGGGCCGGGACGAGGCGGCCGGAGTCGGGACGGGGCCGGGCGGCGCGGCCGGGGGCGAGGCCGGGCGGGTGCGGGGCAGGGGCGCCCAGAGCCGGGGCGGGGTCGGGCGCGGCCGGAGTGGCGGTGCCGTGGCCGGGGCCGAGGCGGGGGCGCCATGGCCGGGGCGGGGGCGGGGCGGCGCGGCCGGGACGGGGCGGCCGGAGTCGGGACGGGGGCGGCCGGGCCGGGGCGAGGGCGCCATGGCCGGGGAGAGGGAGGGAGGGGGAGAGGAGAGGGAGGAGGGGGGCTTACCGCGCAGGGGGGCGGCGGCGGCGGCGGCGCGCACGGGAGGGCGGCGGCGGCGCGCAGAGGGAGGGGGCGGCGGCAGCGCGCAGGGGGAGGAGGCGCGGTTAGGGCAGGGGAGATGATGACAGGTGGGGCCCGCAGGGAAGGGGAGAGAAATTTTGGTGGGAGGGGGAGGGGGCGCGGTTGGGCCGCTTTGGGCCCAAATGGGGCGCGCGGGGGGGGCGAGGTGGGCCGGCTAGGGCGGCCCACGGCGCGGGGGAGGGAAAAGGGGGGGCGGTTGGGCCGGCCGGCCGGCTGGGCCGGGCGCGAGGGGGATGGGCGGCTGGGCCGAAATGGGAGGAGAGGGGGAAAGAGAAAAGAAAAAGGTTTTCCTTTTTTTTCTAAAATCTATTTTTCTCTAGATCAATGCATTCACATTTTCAAACAATCAAAAAGGATGCACGGTTCGGCATGGTGCATCAAACAAAATAAAGTATTTTAGGGTTTTGCTTTACATGGGATCTCAAGCCGAATCCCGCTATAACTTTGGAAAAGATCAAGGTTTAGCGAGGAGAAAAGGGAAAAGGAAAGGGTAACGCCTGAATTTGGTGAGGGAAAAGAAGAAAAAATTCTACCCCCCAAATTCAGGGCGTTACAGTTCAACATCGGAAAAGATGTACCTCTGCCAGGTACCAGACTTTGGGATTTTTAAATGATAGAGCTGAGACCGGGCGGGTGACTTGCACGAGAAGAATCTCGGTGTAGTGTCTCCGTCTGAGTCGACCGTGTCGATGTAGGTTTGCTGATTGAGGACCTTTTAACTGGTCACATGCCTCATCATGGGTAAGCTTTGCCTGGGGCAGACTAATACCAGAAATGCCAACACGCAATGAGAGTGGAGAGATGGCGAGAGTAGCGTGTACCCTCCGTGGCAAGAGGCTGGACGGTGGTTTATCTGTGCTCTCGGTTGGCGTGAACCTAGTCTGGTCTTAAGAAACCTGGTGGCGAGTTGACATATGCAAGGGTTAAGTGCTACATATGTCATATGATTGGAGATCCCCAGCTGGGTATTAATCGATTCGGATCACCGTTACTTCTTGGACATGAAGACTTGGTCACTGCCCTACACGTAGCATTCCAGTGAACAAAAAGGGGTTGATAAGAGGATGGCTAGCATAGGCCAAGTGCTTGAACTAGGGTAGAAAGAACTCTAGTGACAGGTAATGACTTAACTGGCTAATAAAACTGAATTTTTAAGGATCCACTATTAGTAAGCATTTTTGCAAACAGAGTCTTGATTCTTGATTAAGCCTTACCTTGACTTCCTTAAGCCAGCATATCCTTGAGAGTTTTTTATTTTGACGGGTAAGTCTTGCGAAAGTACACTTTGTACTCAGGGTTTTCGAACCCATGTTGTTGTATGTGATGAAACAGCAGACTTCTGCTGTTTTTGCACTAAGGTGGTGCCCAAGGATGTGGTGCCCAAGGATGAGCCTCAACAGTAACGTGGTTGCGGAAGGACGTGGTCCTTCCATTTGAAAAAACAATATACTTTTATGTGGGAGGGGTTTTTGCCTCCTAGGTTTGTAATAATAATAATAGTTATGCACTCTTATATCCTGGTGATGTAATAATAATACTCTTTCTATATTTTAATGAATGTAAACTAAGTTATTGTAATTCGCTTCTGCTTATTCGTTCCTCCGATGTGTTGTAATATCTGCGTGACGGGTGAAACACTCTTGTGCAAGGAAAAGGATACAGATACCGAACTTGTCGAGTGATTAGGTGCATCTACAGGGTTCTCCAAGGTCAATTGGACAAGGACAACTGCAGGTGGGCCTAATGACTTGGGAGGTTCCGTCACATTCTTCATATCTTTTGACCTCCAGTCTTCTTCTTTATGGCCGAAGGTTGATCCTTCTTCTGTAAAAGTTTCGTTAGTTCCGGTCCTAGAGGACTTAGCAGCTTGACGGGTAAGGATTCAGTCATTACCTGTAAAATTTCTGCTATTTCAGCAATAGGGGGTGTTGAAGGAGCTTCTTCTCTTGCCTCAGCTACCTTCGGCTCAGCAGGGGAAGTCACGTCAGGCTTCCACTTTTTGGAGAATGCCGCCTTCAGCTTAGGAGCTGATTTTGCCTTCTTCAAAATATTTTCATCCTCCTTTACGAGCCTGGCAGCTTGTCTGTTTAAAATACTGACAATTCTTTGTAACACCCCAGGTGTTTATATTCCGCTCGACAACGAGTATGGATTTAAGCACGTAATATCAGTGGATAAAACAGATATTAAATTTTAATCATCTTCGTCTATCGCGGTTTTAATATCACATATGTTTCTGTCTATTTAGACTCCTCCTAAGTTTTTGCGAATTTCAGAACGAAATTGTTCTAAAAGTTTGCGAGTCCTGTGCCTAATTAAAATCTATCGAGTAAACGTGTACGAATTTGGAAGATCGGCCCACTCTGTGATTTTTGTCCTTAACAAAATAATTAGAACTCAATGACATCGGTTTTTGGTCCGAAACCAACCCGACAGGGTGCGCTGTCCTCAGCAAAGAAATCGATGGTGTTTGGAGGACAGTTCCATTTTCGTCTGATTTCAACTAAATTAACCCCCATCTCCATATCCAAAGTCAATGTTCTTTGGTTTGGTCTAATTGTTTTATACTATGATCCAACTGCTCGGGTAGCAAGCGGATTTTTGTTTGGTTTCAGATTAATTTAATACGATCTAAACTATCATGATAATGTTTAAATTTGACTCGTTAAAGATTTATCGGGTTTGAATCAAATTCAATCATGTCCCAAATACCGTTGATCCTTTGCTTATCGCTAAAAATGTTGCTTTAGAAATATCTGTGATTTTTGGTAAAAAAAAAGAAAAGGGAAAAGAAATGAAAAAAGGAAAATACCCCCTCTATCCCTATCTTTCCAGCCGCCCTTCCCTGATCTTTTTATCGCTCGATGGCATCGATCTTATCTCTCACCGTGCAGACTCCATCGTCTTCAATCCTTCAGCCGCTCCTCCTCAGCCTCCTCTACGTCGTGCCTGCTCCATCCATGGTCGGCTCCTTGCGTCGGCCTCCTCTGCAAGCTCACGACATCACAATTTGATTAGATGTCTGCACGAACGACAATGATCTTTAGTTGAAGTCCTCGATCGAACATCTGGCGAGCGTGACCGACGAGCTAAGGCTGATGGCGAACACAGGAGCAGGGGTAGGTCTAACGTTTGTTGGGAAAGGAGCTCAACACTCGATCCCGTGATGAGCTGCTTGGTGAAAGACGACGACACAACGATGGCTTGACACGGAAGTGGCCAATGACGACACCAAGACTAGAGGCAAGGCGAGTGTGAGGGTTTCACCGCGAGGATGAGCGACATCGGGGAATCTCGGTTCAACATTTAATTGAACACAATGAAAGCGAGGCACAGCAGGAATGGCAGGATTAACCACGAGCACCATAAGGGGGGCGCTGCTGCACGGCGCGAAGATGAACGACGACAATCCACAACGATAGGAACACTTGGCCGAGGCAGGGTCCGAGCGGGTTGATGGTGAGCCGGGACACGACTAATCGAGGCTGAGGTGCAGCAACTCCAAATCAAACTAGGAGGAGACCGCGCAGGTGCTCACGACGGCCGGTGTGCTTGAGTCCGAGGCAAGTACCGGCATGAAGGAGAGAACGCGTCATGGGAAAATGGAACGCCGACCAGCAGAGCACCGGGAGAGAGAGGAGTAGGGAGGGTGCGTGGAGGGACTCGGCTGCTAGCAGGGGAAAACGATGCACCACCACAGCGGGCTGGGCGCCAGAGGACAGAGCAGACGAGCGCGACTGCATGCAGGGAGCCGGCATGGGCGCGGCTGGGCTGAGGCGGACACGGCCCGACAGAGCGATGGCCAGGGCCATGGCTGGGGCAAGCAATAGAGAAAAGCAGCAACGACTGGAGTAGAGGAGGAGCTCCATCGCCAGGATGAGTAGATCGGCGAGATGCGGCTCTGAACGAGCGCAGACAGGCACGCACCAGAGAAGGACAACAACAGCCAGCGTCCATAGCGAGCTCCAAGGTGTGCGGCGCTGGGGCAGGGAACCTGGGCATGATGAGGAGGACACCAACAGGGAGGTTGCTGGCTTGCCATGGCTGAGCAGGACGACGGCTGTGAGAGGCCTCGGCAACCTGGAGGAGCAGAGGACACTGACGAGCTCAAGCAAAGGAAGGTGGGCGGCCGAGAGGACGCCACGGGGAAGCCGCCATGGGGCGAGCCATACATGCCAGGGAGATGCGCGCCAAGGAGTTTGCACGGGAGGCCGACACAAGGAGCCGACCATGGATGGAGCAGGCACGGCGTAGAGGAGGCTGAGGAGGAGCGGCTGAAGGATTGAAGACGATGGAGCCTTGGGCCAGGATATCACCTTCCCAGGGGCCAGGATATCACAATCCACCCCCCTTAGAAGATTGACGTCCACGTCGGTCAACCCCAATCCAGGAACCTTCCCTCTTAGCCATGTCTGTGTGTCTAGTGTCGTCATATGCCATGCGCCATGCGCCATATACCCAAACCCCCTAGCCCACACACGCCCATGAAATCTCGAGGGTTGGCTCTGATACCACTTGTAACACCCCGTCCAATCCCTGGACTAGCGGTACTTACTCCTGGTAGCTCGCTACGATCATATATTATCCCCACAAACCAACACAAGTCTTTTGTGCGCACATTGTCCTCACTCATGCGCACCTAAGAAAACTTCCCGGTAGGTCAACCATCCCAAATCGCTCCAAGTCAAGCACGCTTAACTTGGAGGTTCTTTAGAGATATTCATTATTTTTGCTACTGGTTCGACAATTGGATTAAGTAAATTTATTAGGTATGTTAGTTCTCTTGTCAATAGCACACGAGCGTTGTGGTTGTATTTAATGATTGTTAAAATACCTACTCATATATAATATGTGGTTATGTGCATGAATGTGTAGTAGATGCAGTGTACAGCAAAGCTTAGATTAAGATGCAAATTATGCGCAACATGATTGATTTGATGAGTGTGTGTGGTGGGATTTGTAAGGCTAGCGATAGGTTTAGTATTTCAAATGAGTAGTCGATAGGCTCTGTCAATGATATGGTGTTAATTTTGCTTGTATGATGAAAGAGGTCTCAATAGGTCTCAGTGTTTGCGGGATTGTAGGCGTTAGAGTCATAATCTTATGGAATTCTATGATAATGGTCATACTAGGCTGACTAGGTAAAAATATGATGTTTTATTAATATGTGTGATACATAGGTTAGCCAGAAAATTAGTTTAGAAAATTGATGTGCTTCTATCCTTATTCCCAAAATTAGGTGTCTAGTGTTTGCGTAAGATTGTGTCGATGTCTTGTCGCTAAGTATTTGATTATCTTTTCTGTATCCTCTAGTTTACTTTATGTTCTTTCATATGCATTATGCATATCATTTAGGTACGATAATTAATCACGTGATGCGGAGGAAAAGAGCCAAGTTGACCTCAAGATGGTGCAAGGAGTGGTCTTCTTCGCACAACGATATCGTCAGTCGGACCAACCTGAAGGGCAGACTAAACGAGTGCCAACACAAAAGGCTGGTCGTCAAGTGGACGTCACCTAACAAACACTAACCTAGTGTTCTTCCAAGCAAACCCCGGTGCATTTGCCACCTCCTTGCTGTTTTAAAATCTTTATCACCTTGTTTGATGCATTAGGTGCTAGGAGTTGTGTGCTAAACCGTTGATGCATTTCCTTCCATGAATAATTGATTACCCTTCCTTGATATCCTTTTTGAAAATAATTTTATGATTCTTAGCCTTGCTTTAGCAAACAAAAATGTTTTGTTTTAAAACAAAAGTGATGCTTCAGTGGGTGGGAATGTTTTCAAAAAGAAAATACTTATGATGGTGAATCCGTCAAAGGCCTTGATGGGTTCAACATCGGAAAAGATGTACCTCTGTCAGGTACCAAACTTTGGGTTTAAATAATAAAGCTGAGACCGGGCGGTTGACTTGCACGAGAAGGGAGTCTCGGTGTAGTGTCTCTGTCTGAGTCGATTAAGGACCGTGTCGATGTAGGCTTGCTGATTGAGGACCTTTTAATTGGTCACATGCCTCATCATGGGTAAGCTTTGCCTCGAGCAGACTAATACCAGAATAAGACAACACGCAATGGGAGTGGAGAGATGGCGAGAGTAGCTTGTACCCTCCGTGGCAAGAGGCTGGACGGTGGTGTATCCGTGCTCTCGGTTGGCGTGAACCTGATTTGGTCTTAAGAACCCGGTGGCGAGTTGACACATGCAAGGGTTAAGTGCTACATATGTCGTGTGATTGGAGATCCCCAGCTGGGTATCAATCGATTCGGATCGCCGTTACTTCTCGGACATGAAGACTTGGTCACTGCCCTACACGTAGCAATCCAGTGAAATGAAGGGATAATAAAAAGGCAGCTATTATAGGCCAAGTGCTTCAACTAGGGTAGAAAGAACTCTAGATGCAGGTAACTTTACTTAACCTAACAAATAAAAATGGATTTTTAAGGATCCACTCATACTAAGCATTTCTGCAAATAGAGTCTTTTATTCTTGATAAACCATACCTTGATTCCCAAAAGCCAGCATATCCTTGAGAGTCTTTTTCCTTAGACGGGTAAGACTTGCGAAATTACACTTCGTACTCAGGGTTTTCGAACCCATGTTGTTGCAGGTACTAGGTTTGTGCTGCTTTGGACGGATTAAGCGCCGGTGGGCACGACCTTCTATAAGTCTAAGTACTTCTTCTATATTTCTTATTGAGGATGGTCACTTGAGCTAGCATATATTTCAAAACTATAAATAAATTATAAAAGTTCAAAGTTATTTCTTTGAATCACATTTGTAATCACTCCGATCATATACAATGTAAACTTGATGTAACTTGTAAAATTTGGTAATAAGATTTCCGCTCCAAAAATGTTGGTGTGTGTGATTTGTGTTACTTAATCTTGCGATCCTGGTTATAAGTGGTTTATCCGGGGTCCTTGGGACACTTCGACAGATCCTGTTAAGTTATCTGGTGCACATGCATAGCCGTCTGAGGTCTTTGAGACAAGGACAGGTGCATGTGGGCCCAATAACATGGGAGGTTCTGCCACATTCTTTTTCTTTTCAAACCTTCGGTATCTTTGTCAAACCTTTCATAGTCTGTGTCACACCCGGTTCCAGGGGCAGAGCCGGGTGCATCGCACATGTGTGCCAGGATCTATTTCCACACATATGTTGACGTCACAAGTGTAATATATCAAAAGAACATTGCATAAAAGTGTAAATAACGATTATGTTGGGGACTTGTTCTCAAATGCTATGAATTAAGAACAAGGCAACATAAAATGTTAAATATTAATGCCCTTCGTCCGCTGAAGCATTATCTCCCCAAGGATTTAATGTACTTCGGACGAAGGCCATGAGTAGAATATCACGAAGGTTACACCTTCGTTATCAGAATTACAAAATAATATGAAATAAAATATAAAACATGAAACATTAGAAAAAGATGCATTAAAGATAGACAACATTATTCACATATTTTATTATATGAACCTAAATATCAAAACATAATGTTTAGGTACATTTATACCTTCGCCTTGGCAGAAAATAATAATTTCCGAGCAATGCGTTTGCAATTACAGGATTGCGTGAACAGTAAAGGAATACTGTTCACTATTTATAGGCACAGGACACAGCCTGTAAGGAATTATAATCATACCTCTTATAAAAGTTTACAACAATGATTCAGACCCTTATGGACTAAAAGGTCATTCCATCTTTAAGTCGGTTCGATCCTTCATCTTCGGATACGCTATAACACTGAAGCTTCATGAGTGGTAGCTTCGGCATCACGTATAAGCAGCTTTTGCCGAAGCTGTTTCTTCCTGCAGGACCTTAGGCGATGAAGCATGGTCCCAACAGTAGCCCCTTCGTGGTGCTAGATCATTTTTCGTAACGAGCTTGATCCGTGAAAAAAGTCTCTTAGGCTTCGGGAAGCCAAAGGTCCGAAAAACACCTTCCCTGAGCTCGTTGCCGAGAAACGATACAGTTTCCGAGCGCGGGGCGGTCCCACCATGCAGGTTCACTTTCTCGGTTTTTGCGGCCCACCGTTCAGTGGGTGCGAGCGACTGTTTGTTCGGTGTAAAAATCTTGACGATTCACCTTCTTACCTGCAGCACTATATAAACAGACAGGTAGGTGTGAAGTTACCACAGCATTCATTGTTATTGCACTGTTTTGCTGCCAAAAATTTAACCATAGCCGAAGCTTGACTTTTGCATTCAAACGAAGCTCCAGTTTGGATTCTGCTTCGTCACGAGAAGAGCTTCGGAAAAAAGGTTATTAACTTCCAAGGAATTTTCAAGAAATTTAAAATCAAATGGCCAGAGTACGCTCCACTGCTAGGGTTGAGCGTGATGGAGATGAGACCGAAGCCGCTGAAACTGTTCCGATTTCCGAAGCAATGAGGCGTTCTGGGCTGGTTTCATCAGAGGACACACCTGCTGCCGAAGCAACACAAGCTGATGTTGAAGAAGTTGGTTCCGAAGATGAGTACAGCTGCGGGGTGCCAAGTAAACCTAGTCATTTGGACTTTGGAAAGTCCACCATCTCTGAAGCTGATCTTCCCAAAATGGTGAAGCTGGGCTATTTCAGTGAAGCAAAAAAGGAGCTGGTTCGTTTTGGTGGAGAGGAAATTACTCCGAAGCCGGAAAAGAATGAGGTGGTAGTGTTCAAAAGCTTCTTTAAAGCAGGATTAAGATTTCCTTTGAATGGGATGATTGCTGATGTTTTGAAGAAGTTTGGGGTTTACCTTCATCAGCTGACCCCTAATGCTATCGTTAGATTAAGCGTTTATATTTGGGCCCTTCGTAGCCAGGGAGTGTAACCGTTCGGTGAAGGTTTCTGCCGAGTTCATGAATTACACTACCAGACTAAAGCTAGAGGAGATGGTCTGCATGAGAATTTTGGCTCCTACAACTTTGCTTATCGCAAGACTACGAAGTTTCCAGTGATAAGCTACCGAAGCAAATGGCCAGCCGGATGGAAGTCTGAATGGTTTTATGTTAAAGTTGATGAAGATGAAGATAAATTGGTCCAGAGTCCGCTAGAGCTAACCTTCGGGGAGACGAGGCCCCGATGCAACATGATAAGGGGGAGCCCGAGCCAGATTGCTTTGGCTGAATTTCGAGTGATTTCAGATCATATTGGCACTAGAGACCTAGTGCAGGAATTTTTGGCTTTTAAGGTGTTCCCAACACTAAGGGAGTGGGAAATGCCGAAGCTAGTGGGAGAAAAGAAAAAGGGAGAACTTGTTCGATTGCCTTATCACTACAAGTTTAAAAAACATTTTAAAGCACCCTGCCAAGAGTGGCTGAACACAATTGAAATTATGTGCAACGAGATCCTCGGCAATTACTCTAAGAAAGAAGATCAATTAATGACTGTAGCCTTCGGCACACGTCCGAAACGAAGATTGAATCGGGTGCTAGTTGCCTTGAATTTTGATTACCCTGATTATGAGCAACTGGGTGGAGATGTCGAAGGCCCGAAGAGAAAAAGGATTGCCAGCGCCCTTGGCAAAGAAGGCACCAAATTGGCTAAGAAGGACAAAGAAATTTCTGAAAAATTGAGCCCTGAGCCGAAGATAGTTGCTCCAAGGAAAAGAAAAGCTGCATCCTCAAAACCAAAGACATCGACCCGAGAGGAGGAAGCTCCTGCAACACCTTCTGCTGCCGAAGTGGAAGAGATTCTGAAGGTAATGATTGAACCTTTGCCCATCAGGCTAAGTCCGCTGGCGCCAGAACTGACGAAGTTTTTTCAGAAGGACAAAGAAGCTTCGGCAACAGAAAGTCCCGCAAAGCCGAAAAAAACGAAGAATTATCCAAGTGGCCGATGTCATTCATCAGACACCGCCACCGACATCGGCGTCAAAAATTGTCACTGCCGAAACCACAGCCACCGGAGCCGAAACCACCGGAGCCGAAGCCACCGGAGCCGAAGCCACCGGAGCCGAAGCTACCAGAGCCGAAGCCACCGGAGCCGAAGCTACCGGAGCAACCACTGAATCCGAAACCGGGATCATCGAAGATCCTAATTTAGAAACCACACTTGGCGATATTGACAATATACTTCTGAGAATGGCTGAAGAAGAAGCTGCTACGGTTGCGGTGAACACGACAACTAAAAAAGGAAAAGAGCAGATTGAAGACACTTTGGAAGAAGAAAATTTTAATTTTCAAGATATACTTGGACAAGAGTTAACAGACGCTGAAAAAGAAGAGCTAAAGAAATATGCTATATCCTGTGGATACAAACCAGGGTCTCTGCTATTTGGTGGAGTCAATGAAGGGAAGCTAAGATGCCTTCGGAACCAAACCGAGGCCAAGGTTGTTAGGACCTTCTCAAAAAGTGTTGGCCTGCCGAAGATAGAAGCGGACCTCTGGAGGTACCAGCGACAGCATATTGCCGGTAGCTTGCTCTATGCAAATTTCAAGGTAAAAACTCAACTTTTTATTGTTTTTTGAATTAATATGTTTTCTAACGAAGGTTGTTTTGGCAGAGTATACTTCTAAGTAAAGTGATGAGAATGCAACAAGATCTTGAAGATGAGAAAAACGAAGCTACCATCAAAGATCTAGAAAACAAAGTCAGAAATTACGAAGCCGCTCTGAAGGAAAAGGACTTCGTCATTCAAGACCTTGAAATCAAAGTTAAAGATCACGAAGCTGCCTTGGAAAAGAAAGACTTCGTCATTCATTCTATGGAAGGTTCACTGGCTGAAGCCCAAGCCGAAAATAACAAATTAAACAATGAATTACTTATAAAATCAGAAAAATCTGAGCAGGAAAAGAAGAATCTCGAAACAAGTCTCAAGACCGAAATCGAGAAGAATTCAAATTTGCAAAAATCATTGAAGGAGCTTCAGGAGAAATGCTTAGATTTCGGCAGCCGATGTGTGCAGCGGCTGAAGGATGTGTTTTACTCAATTGGAGCCAGCTCTGATAAGTTTACACCTTCAGCTGAAAACCTGCCAAGCACCTTGGAATACATTGAGGGCGAAGTTGATGCACTTGACAAAGTTATTGCTGGGCATGCTGATTTCTGCGCCCTGCTAGCTTCTCGAGGCACGACTACCGCTTTCCTAAAGGCTGGCTGCACACATGGGAAAATTGTAAATAGGCCAAACTTCAGCTTGTCACCAGCAGATTTGGTTGACATCCCAAGTCTAGCCCGAAGCATAGGAAACAGGTTTATGACCCAGATTTGGATAAACGGCGGGCGAAAATTGCTGGTGACGAAGCTCGGAGCCACCTTAAGCCAGTGAGAAACTTATACTTGTTACTTTTACCTTCTCCTTGAATTCTGCACCTTTCTCATTCCATTTTAATATGTACAGGATGATGAAGTTGAAGAATGACGAGCTGAAGCTTAACAGTTGCTGCAAAAGACTTTTCTGCAAAAAAAATCTGGAGAAATCTTTGTAATATAATTGTAGAAAAACTTATGTAAATTTGTGCATACCTTGTAATATATATTTTCCCCTTTATCCGTGTACGATCTGCTTTGCTGTGGACGAAATTTTATTTTTGAGCTGAAGGCGAAAAACACCTTCCCTTCTTTTCGTACACAACGAAGCATGAAAATTTCCTCTTTCTCCGAAGTTTTTTCCTCATAGCTGAAGCATCTGCCTTTTCTGTATGATATGATGATAATGATCCTATATATGTCTAAATGAATGTTTATGAATGCAAATGTCATGATGTAATGTATCGTGCAAATGAATATCCGAATGTATATTCGAAACCATAATCATAGCCTTCATTCCCTTGGGAATGACTCAAATCTTTTTGCCGTTTATTTTTCAGCTTCACCATTTACTTTTCGGTGTATCAGCGCTGACTTTTCGCTGTAAGCCTCCCTTAGGAGCTTCTTCGCCTTTTACTTTCAGCGGAATCAGCGTTTATTTTTCGCTGCAAGCCTCCCTTAGGAGCTTCTTCGCCTTTTACTTTCGTCGGAATCAGCGTTTATTTTTCGCTGCAAGCTCTGCATTCCCTTAGGAACGACTTTTGAGCTTCTCCCTGTTTTCTTTTCTTTTTCCTTTGCACTCGATGGTGCGTTCTCAGCTTTTACATTTACATCTTTGGGGGATATCGCTCTTATAGAATTGAAATAAGGAAAAGAAAAATTACATGTTGTGGCCCCATTAAAAACCTTTCTCCCCCTTTGGAAAGGAAAAGGGTGCCACAAGAAAGAATAGAAAAAATTACATCAAGCTAAACATAATATCGCCGAAGCTCGTCCGCATTCCATGATCTAGGAATGTCGTTGTCGTCCATATCCTTCGATCTGTAGGAACCGGGTCTTGACGAAGATACTACCAGAAAAGGTCCTTCCCACTTCAGCTGTAATTTGCCTACTGTCTCTGGGTTGGCTACTCTTCGAAGCACCAAATGTCCTGGTTCAATGTTCTTTAGCCTAACCTTTCTATCATGCAATTTTATTGTTTCAGCTTGGTATTTGTTGATGTTTTCCACAGCTTGAAGCCTGATCCCCTCTATAGCATCTTTTTCCACAGAGTAATCAGCTTCAGCTTCGTCTTCTGCCGAAGCTACTATTCTTATTGATCCTGCTTTGGCTTCTTCCGGAGTTATTGCTTCGTCACCAAACAGTAGTTTGAATGGTGTAAAACCTGTTGATCTTGATATTGTTGTGTTGTGGCTCCACACCACTTTGATTAATTCGTCTGGCCACTTTCCCCTAGGCTGATTGAAGATTTACTTCATTATTCCTGTCATTATGATGCCATTAGCCCTTTCAACAAGTCCATTTGACTACGGATGCCGAACTGATGCAAAATGGATCTTCGTGCCTTGTTCACAAAATTATCTGAACGCTTCGGAATCAAACTGCATTCCATTATCCACAGTAATAGCCTTCGGCACTCTGAAACGACAAACAATATTTTGCCAGAAAAACTTTTGAATAGTGACCGAAGTTATTGTGGCTAAAGGCTTTGCCTCAATCCATTTAGAAAAATATTCCACTGCCAGTACAACATATCTTAAGTTCCCTTGTGCTGGTGGTAATGGACCTAACAAATCAAGGCCCCACCTTTGCAACGGCCAAGTGGGTTGTATTAACTAGGTTAGAGACGAAGGTTGTTTTTGATCTCTTGCACATTTCTGACAACCTTCGCACTTTTGGACTAATTCCGCTGCATCCGAAGCTGCCTTTGTCCAATAAAATCCTTGACAAAAAACTTTTCCAAGCAAAGGCCTAGATCCAATGTGAGATCCACACAGGCCTGCGTGTATTTCCTTCATCAATTCTATACCTTCGGCTCTAGATAAACACTTGAGTAATGGAGCACAGACTCCATGCTTGTACAGCTCCCCTTCTATTATAACATATGGTCGAGCTCTTGCCTCTATCCTCCTGTTATAAGCTTCGTCATCTGAAAGAAAGTTACCCTAAAGGAAAGAGATGATCTCAGTTCTCCAGTCTTCACTATAGACAGGAGATATGTTGAGGACTGCTCTTTCAAGAAGTTCAACCGAAGGTGCTTTTATTGTCTCGAAAAATACTTCCGAAGGTAAGGGCAGCCTCTGTGCTGCTGACTTGGCTAATAAATCAGCATATTCATTTTCTCCATGAGGAATATTTTTAACAAAAAACCCTTCAAAGGAAGCCTCAATCATTCGGACCGTGTCTAAATATTTTTCAAGCTTCGGATCTCTTGCTTTATAACTTTTGTCAATATGACCAGAAATAACCTCGGAATCAGTTTTAAGAATCGCCCTTCTAATTCCCATCGCCTTTAACTTCCGAAGACCCAAGAGCAAAGCTTCGTACTCATCAATGCTATTTATGCAACTGAAATCAAGTCTTGTTGCATAACAAGTTTTAACTTTGGAAGGTGCGACCAACATAGTAGCTGCTCCTGCTCCGAAGGTTCCCCAAGAACCATCGCAAAATACTGTCCAAACTTCGGCATCTTTACTCGTTTCTTCTTCCTGAGCCCCTGGCGTCCAGTCAGCAATGAAGTCTGCCAACGCTTGGGACTGAATCGAAGATCTATGCACATAATCAATGCAAAATTCATTGAGTTCCGCAGCCCATTTTCCAACCCTTCCAGTAGCTTCTCTATTTCTCATAATATCCTTCAATGGTTGTGAAGAAGGGACAATTATATTGTATGCTTGAAAATAGTGCCGAAGCTTCCTGGAGGCCATCAAATCAGCAACAACACCTTCTCCAATTCTGTATAATTTTTCTTTGATAAACTAAGGACTTCGGATACAAAGTATATTGGGGCTTGCTTTTTGACTTGGCCTTCAAACTTCTCTTGGACAAGTGCTGCACTTACCGCTGAGTGCGAAGCTGCCACATATAACAATAGAGGAGCCCCTGGCGTTGGTGGAGTTAGTGTTGTTAGGTCTATCAAATATTGCTTCAACTCTTCGAAGGCTTTCTGCTGGACTGGTCCCCATTGAAAAACTTCGGCTGACTTCAGTACTTCGAAAAATGGTAAACTTCTCTCTGCTGATCTAGATATGAATCTGTTGAGAGATGCCAGTCTTCCTGTCAATCTTTGAGCCCCCTTCTTTGTACTTGGTGGTTCCATTCGAATGATAGCTTCAATTTTATTTGGATTAGCCTCAATCCCTTTTGTTGAAACTAGGCAACCAAGAAATTTCCCTTTCTTCACTCCGAAGACACACTTTTCTGGATTCAACTTTAAACCGGCCTGTCTAAAATTAGCGAAGGTCTCTTGCAGATCAGTAATGTGATTTTCTTGCTTCGTGCTTTTTACAATGATATCATCAACATAAGTTAGCACATTTCTGCCTATATGAGAATGAAGAACCTTCGCTGTCATTCTGCTGAAACTTCCTCCAGCATTCTTGAGCCCCTCAGGCATCCGAAGGAAACAATATGTTCCACTAGGAGTTATGAAGCTGGTTTTTGGCTCATCCTCCTTCTTCATCCAAATTTGATGATAGCCTGAATAACAATCCAGTAGACTCATAAGCTCTGATGAAGCTGCTGCATCAACTAGGGAATCTATCCTTGGCAATGGAAACTCGTCCTTCGGACAGGCCTTGTTGAGATCAGTAAAATCAATACACATCCTCCATTTACCATTGGCCTTTTTTACCATAACAGTGTTAGTCAGCCATTCTGGGTATTTTACCTCTCTGATAACTCCGGCACTGAGGAGTCTTTTCACTTCATTCCGAGCACCTTCGGCCTTGTCATCAGACATCTTCTGAAGCCTCTGCTTTCTGGGTCTGAAGGATGGATCAACATTGAGCGAGTGTTCAATAACATCCCTGTTGACTCCACAAAGATCATTAGCTGACCATGCAAAAACATCTTTGTTGTTGAACAGAAACCTTATCAAGGTTTTCTCCTGTTCTTCGGACAGTTGGGATCCCAATAGCACCTTCTGCTCTGCTATGTCATCGCATAAGAGCATGGGCTTCGGCTAATCGGCCGAAGCAGCTTTCTCCCTTCTGAACTTGTATTGCTCACAAGCTTCAGCTCCATCTATGTTATGGATTGCTTTTGAGTCTGTCCAGTTTCCTTCGGCCCTTCTGGCAGCTTCCTGACTTCCATGAATAGCAATGGGTCCTTGGTCCGAAGGTATCTTCATGCAAAGATATGCTGGATGAAGAATTGCTTCGAAGGCATTGAGGGTACCACGACCAATGATTGTATTATAAGGGTATTCCATGTCAACAATATCAAACACAACTTGTTCAGTCCTTGTGTTGTTGACGAATCTGAAGGTCACTAGCATGGTAATCTTACCGAGCGCTACAATCTGTCTCCCTCCGAAGCCACAAAGAGGGTGCATAGCATCATGAATCTTATCTTCGGGCTCTTGCATTTGTCTGAAGGCCTTAGCAAATATAATATCCGCTACACTGCCTGTATCAACCAAAACATTGTGGACCAGAAATCCTTTGATCACACAAGAGATAACCATAGCATCATTGTGTGGGTAATCCTTGAGCTGAAGATCCTCTTGAGAGAAGGTAATTGGAATGTGAGACCATCTTGACTTGATGAAGGGTCCTTGTACCCCTACATGTTGTACTCTTCTCTGTGCCTCCTTCTTCTGTTTCTTGTTAGCCGGCTCTGAGCATGAACCGCCTGTTATCGGGAGAATCAGCTTCGGAGCCAAAGCAGTTCCAGCTTGGTTCTTGAACAAAGCCATTGTCTCAAGAAAGTGGAAGTGAGTTCACTGGAGGTGGGCGCCAATGTTGGGGACTTGTTCTCAAATGCTATGAATTAAGAACAAGGCAACATAAAATGTTAAATATTAATGCCCTTCGTCCGCTAAAGCATTATCTCCCCAAGGATTTAATGTACTTCGGACGAAGGCCATGAGTAGAATATCACGAAGGTTACACCTTCGTGATCAGAATTACAAAATAATATGAAATAAAATATAAAACATGAAACATTAGAAAAAGATGCATTAAAGATAGACAACATTATTCACATATTTTATTATATGAACCTAAATATCAAAACATAATGTTTAGGTACATTTATACCTTCGTCTTGGCAGAAAATAATAATTTCCGAGCAATGCGTTTGCAATTACAGGATTGCGTGAACAGTAAAGGAATACTGTTCACTATTTATAGGCACAGGACACAGCCTGTAAGGAATTATAATCATACCCCTTATAAAAGTTTACAACAATGACTCAGACCCTTATGGACTAAAAGGTCATTCCATCTTTAAGTCGGTTCGATCCTTCATCTTCGGATACGCTATAACACCGAAGCTTCATGAGTGGTAGCTTCGGCATCACGTATAAGCAGCTTTTGCCGAAGCTGTTTCTTCCTGCAGGACCTTCAGCGACGAAGCATGGTCCCAACAGATTATATTAACATATTACACTTCGAACAGATATAATGTCTTAACCTTTATTCATTAAAGTACAGTGAAACATGGACATCCATCCACAGGAAGATGACCGGGGGTATCACTAGACTAGCATCCATGGAGCTCAGCATCATAACTTCATCTGCAAACTTCTGATTAAAATTTAAGCAAGGGTGAGCTCACTTATGGTCGGGGCTCAGCAAGTAGGGGAAAATTAATGCAAGTTTAACAAGGTAAGGCTAAGGTTGAGCAGTAAGCATTTTAGTTGGTCAACATTTTATTAACAACACATGTCTTACTAATAAGTGTGAATCCCAAGTATTCCCATTAAACAAAGGTATAAGAGTATATCAAAAACACTTAAGTGAAACCACTTAAGCAAACCATTGGCAGATCATCGGATCTCGATTTATTTCCATCTTCAAGTTCAATTATCATGTGAGGAGTCCAGGCTGCTCATAACCGTGAGCATGGCTGAAATATCAGTTTTACACTCTGCAGAGGTGGCACATCTTTACCAACATAACTATCATTTTCTTTATTAGGAAAGTATGAGCGCCTAATTAAGTCATTTTAACATTATTATAAATTCTACTCTTTCGGTTTTCTCCTTTTTTCTAAATAGAATTTATACATATAATAAAAAATTGTTTATTTATAATTCTTCTGACATTAATATACTAAGAATTAATTGTAAACTACTAAATGGGACTTTTAATAACATATTCATGGTTATTATGACATAAATAAGAATTTTACTAATTCTAAGTAATTAAGTGTTATACTTATGAATACATTTATTATGAATAGTAAAAATCTATATCTTCATTTGACCGGAAATACGTGGCTTAATACCTATTTCAATTTCTTATATCACTAAAATTATACTTATATCAATACTAACCAATTATCGCTCCACACACTAAAGCGAAATCAAATTTGTAAACGTTTTCTAGTATGAAAATCACTGAGATGGTGAATAGTGACTGTAATCATTTTTTAAATTATAAAATCATACACATATTCAAAGCATTGTCGTGGGGTTCGATTTTGGCTACACGTATACATCGAAATCTCTAAAATCATACACGTGAATCGCCAAATCACATCATCTCAATAATTCACAAGATTCATTAATTCAAAACATGCTTTAGAAAATAAATCAACATTTTGGGGTTGTCTTCAACCTTGGGTTCTCGCTCATGTGCAGGGTTGAACGTCGACGAGTAGGGAGGGTTCGGCGGTCTCGGCGGGCAGGGAACGGGTGCGGTCGTCGGTGAGGCACTGGCGAGCGACTTCAGAGCTTGGGGAAGAGGAAAGGAAGAGCACGATGAGAGGAGTTTGTTGGTCGTGATGGACGGTCGGAAGGCTCTCGCGTCCGCGGACACAGAGCGACGGCAGAGCACAGCACGCACACCAAACATAGGATGCGAGAGGAGGGATGGCGAGCAGGGGGAATGGAGAGGAAGGGCTTCCACCATGGCTTTATAGGCCAAGACAAGGCGAAGAGGCGTCGGGGAAGGGAAGAGAAACGGCGGCCGACCATCATGCCATTGATGGCGTTCATCAATGGGGGAGAAACGGACGATTTGATGCTCCATTAACGCGAGAGGCGAACTGCGCGGCACTTGGGGTCGGGTGCAGGGCGTCGGGGCGTTGGGGTTGGTCGTCCTAGCGCGATGTTGGGCTCGGCCCTCGGCGTCGAGGCTTCGGGCGGCACGCACGGTACTGGGCGTGGCGAGGTCGTGGTCAGGGCTGGGCGCTCGGTGTCGTGGGCGGCTACGCGGTCTGGAGGAAGAAAGGCAGGGAGAGAGGAGGCCGGGTGGGGCCCGCGTCTGAGAGAGAGAAGGGGAGAGATCAGGGGGCGGCGGCTAAACAAGAGGGGAGGGGAGTGCGGCGGCGGCTCCACTACATGGGCCCCTAGTGGGCTTTAGGGTTAGGGTTAGGGTTTAGTTTTCTTTTTCTTTTCTTTTCTAAATTCGAAATATATTTTTAAATAACCCTAAAATTCATAATAATTATACCAAAATTATAAATGAAATATTTATTTTTGGACTAGTAATTAATATATTGACTATTTGGATTTTCATTTAAGAAGAAATGCTATTCAATATACAAAATCAATCATGAGCAATCAAAAATTATTCTAAATACAATAAAAAATCAAACTCTTAAAAGAAAATTCATTATCATAATTATCATTAATAAACTAAATGCATTATTTTTATTTCATGATGTTTATAGTGTTACAGTCTGGATATTCAAAATTTAGCGTGTCCATCACGCGATTCAGCCTTCGTTTTGGCCGGGTGCCGAAGGCAGCAGTCATTAACTGGTCCTTCTTCTTGGTGTAGTTGTCAAGGATTTCATTGCACATAGTTTCAATCATTTCTAACCACTCTTGGCATGGATTCTTGAACTCTTTCTCAAACTTGAAGCGATAAGGGAGCCGAACAAGTTTGTGCTTTTTGCCCCCATCCTTCTTCTTGGGCATTCTCCAGCCACTACAGGTCGGAAATACTCTGTTTGCCAAGAATTCTTGCACCAGATCGGCTACTTGGCATGGGGAGCCAAGCTGCATATGGCACAAGGGCCTTGTCATTCTGAAGCTTAATACCAGTGGACTCATGACCATAGTCATCAGCTTCTCCCTCTTTTTCTCGTCTGCCTTCATATAAAACCATTCACTTTTCCAACTAGTTGGCCACTTAGTACGGTAGCTAAGAACCGGTGCCTTCGTATCCTTTCGATACGCAAAATTGTAGCAACCAAAATTCTCATGAAGGCAATTTGCCTTGGCCTTCGTCTGGTAATGCAGCTCGTGCACCCGACAGAAAGCTTCGGCATTAGGACTCATCTCCTGGCTCTGGAGGGCCCAGATGTAGACACTAAGTCTAACAATTGCATTGGGTGTCAGTTGATGAAGGTATATCTCAAAGTTCCTCAAAACCTCTCCTATTATATCATATAGAGGGAACCGAAGCCCTGCTCTGAAGAAGCTTTTAAACACAACAACTTCATCATCCTTCGGCTCTGGAACCACTTCCTCGCCAGCAAAATGAACAAGTTTACTCTGAGCCTCCCCAAAATAGCCCAATTTCTTCATTATAATCATATCATTTGCGGTCACAGTAGATCTACCAAATTCAAGGTGGCTAGGTTTTGCTGGGCTCAGGATGGTGTAATCCTCTTCATCTTCATTTTCACTCCCTTCAACTGCAATTTGCTCAGCTTCAGTAGTCAAAGTACCTTTGGCAACAAGCACCTCTGGCCAACAAGACCTGACTGCCTCATCACTTTCGATATTGGTGCCGTCTCAGTTGCTTCAGCTTCGTCTCCCTCGTGAAACACTCTAGCAGTAGATCGTACTCTAGCCATTTCAATGTTCACACTTTTCTGAAATGAAGCTAATCTCAAATGACGAAGCGTTTGCTCGAAAATGCAGTCCAGAAAGCTTCGGCTATGGTCAATTTTTTTAACAGCGCAACAGTGCGATGGCAATGAATGCTGTGGTAACTCCTCACCAACCCGTCTGTTTATATAGTGCTGCAGGGGGAAGGCAAACCGCCATGCTGCTCGCACTGGCTGAGCGGTGGGCCGCCCGGCCTCTGGAATATTATAATCGTTTCTCGGCAACGAGCTCAGGGAAGGTGTTTTTTGGACCTTCGGCATTCCGAAGCTTCGTGTTTTTCATGGATCGAGCTCGTTACGAAAAACGATCTAGCACCGTGAAGGGGCTACTGTTGGGGGTCTTCTTCTCCGCCGAAGGTCCTCTGGGCAAAAACACCTTCGGCAGGACAGTACAAAGATAGGTGTAACATGAAGATACAAGCCGACGCTACGATTGAAAGAGCTTCTGCTTGGTGTCATGATGAAGACAAAAGACGATACCGACTTAAAGAGGAAAAGACTGTATAGTCCTTAATAGTTTGTGTCATGATCATAATTAGTTATCAAGGACATGGATGTAATTTCGTCTGGGCTGCGTCTCGTGCCTATAAATAGATGTACAATACCCTCGTACTGTTCACGCTGAATTGTAATTGCTCCTGCGTCACTCACATTCTCACCTTCTGTCAAGCCAAAGGTATCAATGATATACAAATGTTGTGAACACCTATTCATGTTTATGAGATAAAATGAGAATATAAATAATGTATTGCTTTGTTATCATTATTTATATTCTTCTTCTGTGTTTCATGTTTCTTCATTTATATTTATTAACCGAGATGATGAAGGTATGTCCTTCATGACCTTCGTCTGAAGATCATTATATCCAAAAGGAAATAATGTTCGAAGGACGAAGGTCTTTAATCATTAACAATTGTGTTGCTTTGTTCTTGATGTATAGCATTCGAGAACGAGGACCAATATAAAGTAAATTTAAAAGGATTGTCGCGCGGCGAAACGCGCGACACAACGCTTAGATTGAATTGAGAATAAGACGACTCGTCGCGTGACGGAGTGCGCCACGAAACACTTGAATTATTACGAAAATAACGTCAAGCGTCGCGCGACGAAGCGCACGACAGCATACGTCATCTAAACTGAATTTAAAACGAAACGTCGCGCGACTGGACGCGCGACGCCACACATTAAATAATCTGAAATTAAGATGAACCATCGCTCGACAAAGCGCGCGACACATCATGTCAACTAAACCAAATTTAAAATTAATTAAACCGAAATTTAAGCGTCGTGCACGCTATGGTCGCGCGCGCGGGAACGTGCTGCGCGCACCGGGGGCACGCGAGCCACGCCGGGGACGCGTAGGGCCATGGGGAGGCGCGGGGCCACGGGGAGGCGCGGGGGCACCACCGGGGACTCGGGGCTGCGGGCAAGGGCGTGGCCACCGGGGAGGGCGCGAGCCACCGGGGACAGCGGTGTCGCGGGGTCGCCGCTGGGCGCGCACGCAGGGAGGGGCGGGGTCGCGGGGGGAGGCGCGGGGCCGCCGGGGAGGGTGCGAGCCACTGCGGGGGAGGGCACACGCAGGGAGCCGCTGGGGCACGCGCACGGGGAAGAAAGGGGCGCGCGTAGGTAGTGAAGAGGGAAGGGAGAGGGAGAGAGGGAGGGAGAGAGAGGGAGAGCTCACCTCGGGGATCCAAAATTCAGCGATAACCGTCACCTAAACACCTAGGGCATGAGGTGGGAGAGAGAGAGAGGTGGAAGAGAGGGAGTTGCTGCGCAGGAAATTTGAATGAGAGAAAGGGAGAGAGAGAGAGAGGGGGCGCATGTGGGGAGGGAGGGGTGCCAGGGGCGCGCTGAGCCGAGCCGGACCGGGCTGGGTTGGGCTGGGTCAGGCTAGGTCAGGTCGTGGGTCAAAAACCCGCAGCGCACACCACCACGGATCAAAAACCAATCGCGAATCGAAATCCGAGCAAGGCAAAACGGACGCGCGATTAAACACTACATCAGACAAAAGAAATATGCTTCGGCATGATGCAATACCCATGACAACTTAGGTTCTTGTTTACACGTGAGACGGACACCAGTCGCCATACTGCTTTGAAACTCGGAAGAAGGAGCGAAACGGGAAGAGAAAAGAGAGTAATGCCTGAATTTGGTGAGTATTGAAGAAGAAAAAATTCTACCCCCAAATTCAGGGCGTTACATATATGAATGTAATATATTTCTTTGTGATGTATGAAATCTATGTACATACCTGTTTTTGAGCCTTCGGTGAAAAAACACCTTCCCTTCTTTTCATGCTTCGCAAAGAAAAAGTCATCCCTTCTTATGTCGCAGCTATTATATAATATTGTTGTCGACGAAGATTCTCTTGGCATGTAAAATTATAATTGCCGAAGGTACACTTCGTGCTTCAGCACATTGTTCCATTCATCGCATATTTTGAAAGAAGCATATTTCCTTCTCCACAATCTTGTTGCTGATGCGACATGATGTATGATGTAATGATATGTGAAATGATGCGATGATATGATGCAGCATGATGTTTATGCCGAAGACACATACCCACACGAAAACACACCCAGACTCTGTATCCGCTTAGGAACAACTTTTGAGTCTTTTCACCTTCTATTTCGGTGGCATTTAAGCTCTACATCCCCTTAGGAACGACTTTTGAGCTTCTTTGCCTTCTATTTTGGTGGTATTTAAGCTCTGCATTCCCTTATGAATGACTTTTGAGCTTCTTCACCTTTTATTTTGGTGGCATATTGGCTCTGCATTCCCATAGGAACGACTTTTGAGCTTCGGAACTTACTCTGTGCTCCCTTAGGAATGACTTTGTAGCTTCGGAACTTACTTTGCGCTCCCTTATGAGCAACTTTGTAGCTTTGGAAGCATTGTTAAGGGAATGAGTTCCACACTCGATGGTGTGTCCCCAATAATATTACATCAAATTGGAGATTAAACCTTCGTGAATTGTTTTTCATGCAAGAAAATAAAATGACTGACAAAACTAAGATACACCTGATTAGGATATTCTTTAATCGAATCGTCGTTGCACCTTTAGTTGATGTGCTTCGACTCAGGCACAGTGTTGTTGACTGTGCGAGCTTCAGACTCCTCCCGAAGGTCGCGCTGTTGCTAAGCGTGGTGATGCCCTTCTGGCTGTTGACTGCAAACCAGGGCAGGTGCTAGCGGTGGTGGTGGTGGCAACTAGGCCTAGGAAGCTTGAGAATGGCTTGTCGAAGCGACAGAGGTCGTAGGCTGTTGATTGCCTACATACTCTGGGATGTAGGGAGAGTAGCACGAAGCGGTATGCAGAACCTGCTTCAGCTGATTCTGTCGTGTTTCAGCTTCGGCAATTTCTTTCTGCTTCTGAATCGTGACTTAGGACGTCCTTGTGGTATGCCCTTTGTCTTCACCGTAGAACAAACAAAACAGTTTCCTGGGCTGATCTCCATATCTTCCTCCGAAGCTTCTGCCCCCTCTGCCTCTTGGAGCTGGTGGCCTGAAAGAACTTTGTTGCACCCTGATGATTGAGAGTTGTGTTGTTGCGTTTGGGTATGATTCCCCCTATTGTCATTTGTACTGGAATTATGAATCGACCTAACATGCCTAGGGTGGAATCTTCCTCCGAAGCCCCTGGCCAACTCACAGTATCTGAAGGCTTCTTCCCATTTTTGCCAAAAATTATTGTTGGCTCTGATGTACTCATCCATTTTCTAGAGAAGCTTCTCCAAGGTTTGCGGTGGCTTCCTTGCGAAGTATTGCGCTGTAGGTCCTAGCCAGAGCCCCTTGATCATGGCCTCAATGACGATCTCATTGGGCACTGTAGGTGCTTGAGCTCTCAGCCGCAAGAACCTTCAGACATACGCCAGCAACTACTCCTCCTTGTCCTACATACACTGAAAGAGAGCCTGGGCAGTGACCGGCTTCGTTTGGAAACCCTGAAAGCTGGTCACTAACATATCCTTTAGCTTCTGCCAAGACGTAATTGTCCCTGGCCGAAGAGAGGAGTACCAAGTTTGACCTACGCTTTTGACTGCCATGACAAAGGACTTTGCCATGACTGCAGTATTGCCCCCATATGAGGATATGGTTGCTTCGTAGCTCATCAGGAATTGCTTCGGGTCTGAGTGCTTGTCATACATGGGGAGCTGAGGTGGCTTGTATGATGGTGGCCATAGGGTAGCCTACAATTCTGCTGCTAAGGGAGAAGCATCATCAAAAGCAAAATTGCCCTGATGAAAGTCACTGTACTGTTCATCATCATTGAATAGGCTTTCTTAGCTAAGCTACCTGTGTTGGGGCCTTCGGTCTTGGTCATCCTTAGTGAGGTGACACATTTCTTCAGTAGCTTTGTCGATCTTTTTCTGAAGGTCGGCGAGCCGAAGCATCTTTACCCTCTTTCTTTGCACCTGTTGGTGGATAGCCTCCAAATCCCTGATCTCTTGATCTAGCTCCTCTTCCTGAGGTGTTGGGCTAGTAGCCTTCCTCTTCTAGCTCCTAGCTTCTCGCAGCGTCTCCTGATTAGTGTTCAGTGGCTGCAGGGCAGCCCCTAGCACCGTTGTCTTCTTCGACGGCATTGTGAAAGTCGATGCTTGCTGAAGGTAGTTGATTGAGTTCACCGGAGGTGGGCACCAATGTTGGTCCTTGTTCTCGAATGCTATACATCAAGAACAAAGCAACACAATTGTTAATGATTATATACCTTCGTCCTTCGATGCATTATCTCCTTTCGGATATAATGATCTTCAGACGAAGGTCATGAAGGACATACCTTCATCATCTTAGTAAACAAATATAAACGGAAGTACATGAAACACAAAAGAATATAAATAATGATGATATATCAGTAAATTATTTATATTCTCATTTCATAAACATCAATAAATATCTATAATATTTATATTACATTGATACCATCGGCTTGCCAGAAGGTGAAAATGCGAGAGTGATGCAAGAGTGATTACAATCCAGCGTGAACAGTACAGTGTTACTGTTCATCTATTTATAGGCACGGGACGCAACTCGGACAAAATTACATCCATGTCCCTAACATTTACTCTTAATCATAAAGCAAACTATCAAGGGCTAAGTAGTCTTTTCCCCTTTAGGTCATTTTCGTCTTCCACCTTCATCATCATATTAGGCCGAAGCTCCTTTAACCACAGCTTCAGCATCCGTCCGTTCTGCCTTCAGGTTGTATCTTCATATCACACATGCTTTCACCAGAAAGAAAACCTTCATCCCAAAGTCGTAGCCTCCTATAACAGTCTATGTTACACTGAAAACATATGGTTAGTCATGTTTTTGAGGACCTTCGGAAAAGGAAGGCCCCCAACAGGTATGTATTGCTTCAACTCAGAACTAGTAGCGATTACAGCAGGAGGTAGAAGAACTACTAGCAATTACAGCGGGGGGAGAAGAACTAGTAGCGATTACAGCAGGAGGTAGAAGAAATAGAGGAATTTAGTATAGAACTAAGATAGCTTGATAAGGAAGAAGAACACATTTCATTTGTTTCTGGCTATCCCCTTTCAAATGTCAGTGGCAAGGACTTGGATGGAGGATCTCCTGCTCAGGTGTCACACCCGGTTCTGAGGGCAAAACCGAATGCATAGCATATGTGGGCCAGGATCCATTTTCCACACATATGTTGACATCACAAGTGTAATATATCAAAAGACAATGCAATAAAGGCGTAAAAGGGAGTAGAGTAACTTTATTACATCATCTAGAACATAGTATCTTAACAAGTACCATTATCAAAGTACGGCGGAATTAAGCATAGACACTCTTCCACATGAAGGTGACTGGCACATCGTTAGACTCAAATTTCATCAACGTCATCTGCGAAATCTTCATCATTACCCTCTGATCAAAATATTAGCAAGGGTAAGCTCACTTATGGTCGGGGCTCAGCAAGTGGGGGAATAATGCAAAGTTAACAAGGTAGGCTATGGATAAGCGGTAAGCATTTTAGTTGGTCAATATTTTATTAGCAACACCTATCTTACTACTTGTAAGTGTGTCCCAAATATCCCAATTAATCAAAGGCATAAGATTATATCAAAAACACTTAAGTGAAATCACTTAAGCAAACCACTAGTGGATCATCGAATCACAATTTATTTTCCATCTTTAAGTTCAATTATCATGTGAGGGTCCAGGTTGCTCTTAACCGTGAGCACGACTAATATATCAGTTTTACGCTCTACAGAGGTGGTACAACTTTACCCACAAGTCGTGTATCCCATCTAGCCTGGGTTGATCGGACCCATAAACACTACCTAGGTGAATGGCTAAGGATCCACTATGAGGCTTTCACAAAATATCCTTAGTACAAAGCCACCTGCTAAGGTTTCCACGTTAGTATTGATGGCCCTCTAGGTGAGGTAACTTAGCCAAGACTACCACCCCATGTTAACATGAGCTGCCACCAAACCACTGCCACCCCCTCTTGCCCATCTTTCAGGTAGGGTTGCTAAGCACTAAGTCTATAGAGCGAATTACCAAAGCCAAAGCCATTATAACACTTGTGGTTGCATCGTTATCCTAGGTGGTCACTCCATGTTCCATTTAATACAAAATGTTCTTGTTTAACCATCGGGTTAACATTATATTATAAACTTCATTTCCAGAACATAGTATCATTAAAAGAGTGACATCATATTTATCAAGTTGAGCAACAACAATAAATGCTAAGCATAGCATTTATCTCAGGGTAATTCAAGGAATAGGGTTAGTAATTCTAGGAAATCCTTATTTAGGCAAATCCCATCAAATTATGCAATATCCGAAAAGTAAACATTATTATATGCATTATTTGGGTACAAAGCCGGGTGCATCTCATATATGCACCAAAGAAGACAACACATATAATACAGAGTGTATAGAGATAAATGTCACAATATAATCATAGTACTTATTACATAGCGGAAGTCTTACAAAATATAATATAAATATAGATCGAACTAAAGTCCATCGTTGGTGCCATAAAGTCAACTGGGAGACGCCACCTAGATCAAGTCAAACTCCTCGCTATGTGGCTCCTCTTGAACCACTTGTTCTTCTCTTGTGGGGGGTGTGAGACAGCAAGAGTGAGCTCACACATGCTCATCGCTCAACAAGTTGTGGGGAATAATGTGGCATGAACTCACCAAAGGTGGGAGTTCATGTGATGTGTAAAGCTGATCAACAATAGGGGTTGAAGCTGAGCATTGCTTTTAATAAGTTGGTCAGATTTTATTAGCAGTTACTAAGTGTAAGTAAATACCAAACCATAATAAATAATAGAACAAAATTAATAAATAATCCCATGCAATGCAAATGACAAATTGAATTTAAGTTCCATAAATTAATCATGTCAGTGTCCGAGCCGCTCATGACCGTGAGCACGGCTAGTATACCAGTTTTACACTCTGCAGAGGTTGTACCCTGTACCCACAAGTCATGTATCCCATGTCGCAAGGGTTTGCAAGGCCCTTAGACACTACCGAGGTGAATGGCTAAGGATCCACTACGAGGCCTTTACAAAGTTCCACTAGCTTCCGAAAACCCGCTACAGTTTATGGGAAGAGCACTTGCAAGAATCCCTCGTCTGACCGCCATCGCAGCAAAATCAACCCGAGAACATCCCTGCATGCAACTCCCCTACTGCCCTTGCCCCTTTCGGGTAAGGTAGTCTTCCACTAGCTTTCCCAATTAGTCAGCCAAGGGCGTCCCATACCACCCTTGTGGTGGCACTGTTTTCCCGGGTGGTTCTCCATGTTCCCATTAACAAAATGATCTTATCATGAACAGTAAATAATAAATTGATAACCAAAGTGTGAACATGACTAATGTATATCTCTATACCCAAACCACATAAAGCAATAGCATATACTACCTAAATATTCAGTGGTAAAACAAGGTATAAAAATAGCCAAAACTACGGTAACCTATTGGATCCCACCAAATTAACCTATGCAGATCATTATGATTAATAAGAACATGACTGGATAAAAAAGAAGTGATCAAGGGCACAACTTGCCTGGCACTTGAGATTCCAGGTACCGGGACGATTCTTTAGATCCTCGTGACCTCACTACTAGTCGTAGAAATACAAACAAACAGTGTATAGACAAAATTAACATCACACCAGAAATAAGAACAAATTGCATAATAATAGTCTACGCTGTGTAAAGAGATCGTAGGAACCAGAATCACTAAATTCAGAATTACGGTTATTTAATTATGAATTTCTGAAGTTATCAAGTACTTGGAGTAGCATAACTCATTTTGACAATTTTAGTTCAAGTATCATAGGTAAACAGAGTTACTAGGTGATAAACAATATTAAAACAAAATTATTGTCACTGGAATGGATTAATTTGGAATTAAAATGGGGAAGTTATGAATTTCCAAAGGTTTTATGTATTTGATACAAGATTAATTAGGAGATCAATTTTATTGTCGCTTTCATGTCAAAACAGTGGCACTATTTGATAAACAATAGTATTACAAATTTATAGAAACTGGAATGGATCAATTTGGACTTAAAATGAATTTTCTATGAATTACACAAGTTCTAGGAATTATTTTCATATTAAAATTCATTTTCTAAATGTTTATATAGGTTTTTATCACTGCCTAGATTGTGCGTCAAAAATAGAGAACCCCAGGGTCTTCTGCACAAGAATTCCTAAGACTCAGCCTAACCCTAGGGTGGACGGCGGGTTAATTGTTATAATGTGAAAGGGTTCTTCTGCAAGAAGGTCGGGTTGAAGGGGTATGAGTGGAGATCGGTCGTCCGATCACGCATCACCGGTCAAGATTAGAACTAGCTTATAAAGTTTCGGCATGTAACCAAGGCCGCCCGATCAGAGATCAATGACCAGCAGCGCTTCACGTCATGATCTAACCCTAGCCTTCAGAACATGGATCAACGACCCAGGTCGAACCCACCGAGACGGTATGGGTTGCACTAATCAGGACCACCTGATCACTAGCCAACCACCACGATTTCCCCGGCCAAACAGTTTTCCAGCCGATCTAATGTCAATCGTTTACTCACAATCCTACGACGCGCATATGTTCTTCCACCTCCCGATGACCAGGGAAGGTGGAGCAGAGGCCCGCGGCGGCTCTCCACCGGTGCGCGGTGAATCCGGCAAGCCGGTACCCGAATCCTATGGACGATGGGCGATATTCACTAGATAGAACAAGGCGACCATCATGGAAGGTAGCTCACCAATGATGGCGCCCGGCAGAGTCCCGTCGTCCAGGAAGGATGGCCATGGCGGAATTCCCTAGCTCCGGCGAGCAATTCACATCTCGCCCGCCATACACAGTGATTGCCACCTCCACACACATGCTCGATTTGATCCCACGAAGCTCCAAATCCATCTGTTGGTACTGGAGCGACAACACTCTATGATTTCGCCCGCGGCAGATCAATGGTGGTGACTGCACTCTCCCTCGACCTCCCGTCCCTTACTTTGGGCGCATGAATAAACCCTAACACCAACGGATTTGACGGAGGAAGCTCTTGACCCGAGTTGGTTATATACCCGAGGAGGCGTGCGCCAGTCCACATCAAGTCCGATGCCCCTGGCGAGAACCGTGGAGTTTGTTACGGTCGGCAGGGAAGGAGATGACAAGTTGGTCCCACGTGTAGGTGACACGGAAGAGTGAGTGTGACAGACCAAAGGGCCCCAACCGCAGCGAATCCGAGCGTGCGCGCAACGCTTCTGGCCGAGTGGGCCTGCCTGTCGGGCACCGGACGCGTGGGCTGCATGGGTCACCAAGTTGGGCCGAGTGGAGGAGGGAAAGTGGAGATGGGCTAGCGCTAGGAATAGGCCACGTGGACAGGTTTCGGCCCAAGTACAGAGACGAGCTTCACCTTTTCTTTTCTATTTTCTTTTCAAATTCTAATTTTAAATGTTCAAGACAAATTCAAATTTTTGTTTTGAATTCAGATTTCCAATATCCAACATAATCCTAATATTAATATAAATACGACTATTTGCAATATTTTTATTTGTTTTCCTTCTTTTTTTCAATTATGGGAGAAATAATGAATTTATTATCATTTCCTTTCTTTTTACTCATTTTCTATTTTATATTTTCATTTATAATTTGAGATCAAATTTATGTGTTCAATAAAGTACCTCACAACGAAGTCACTAGCGAGAGATGCACTTTTCTTTATTTATTTATTGGTTACTTAATTAATTTAGTACCATTAATTGATTATGAAAAGAAAGGCTCCAAATGAATTTCCAAGGGTTTCAACAATTCTCAACACACTATCATAAATATATTTGTTTATTTATTTCATTTCTAGTTTTTTCTTCTACCAAATTTGGCTTTACAAAATAGAAATGCAAAGGGAGAATCCACTTGCCTTAATCGAACATATCATGTGGGTCGTCCTCGAACTTGTTTGGTTCGTCTACCCCACAGTCAACTTCTAATTATTGATTCGCGTATCGTACATACAAAAGAATATATATGCCAAATAAATAAACATACACCATTACATGGGTAACATTCACCATTACATAAACATTCACATATCACGCAACGATACATGTAAATAATGTCTAAATCATAACTATTTTATTAATCCACTAGATTTTCCAATTTAAGTTATCATTGGTGAAAATATATGAGCAGGTGACTAAGAAGGTATTTTATCTAACATAGCTTAGATAAAATGACTTAACAGATTTTTTACAGAAATAATTACCACTTAATTAGTTTCTTTATGACTAATAATAATTCAGGTTTTTATCCTTTCTTTTCAAAATAGAATTTATATGTATCGCTAAAAATGTTTATTTATAAATCACATAACATCAATATTCTAAGAATTAATGTAGATTACTAATTTTGGACTTTAGTACATAATCATGGTTATCTTGACATAAATAGATATTTTACTAATTCTTAGTGAATAGGCGATATGCGTATGGACACATATATCATGACTAGTAAAAATCTAAATTTTAACATGGCCAAGAAGATGTGGCCTAGTACCTCTTTCTTTTTCTTATATTAGTAAAACTTATACTTAAACCACTATTAACTTAATACCGTTTTATGCGCTAAAATTAGAAGTTAGTCGCAAACGTTTCTAGTACTTAATCACAAAATCAAAGAATCGTGACATAACCTACTTATTTTTTTGAATTATAAAAATAATATCCATATCCAAAATACTTGATAGGAACGGGGGTGCCCGACCTTCCGTCAGGTGAAGATAACTATCGATTTGGTGGAGATGTCACACACACGATCCGGCTTCCAATCAACACGACTAGAACCCCGCAATCGCAGCACCACTTCTCCTCTGGTTATCAACCGTGCGCTGCGCGATTGACCTCGCCACGAAGGCTAATCCTTGCCTGCGAATCGAAGACACAAGCAAGAACAAGAAAGAACACAATCTAGAATATTGCGGATGAATGAATAAGCTCACAAGTTGGGGTCTCACAAACCGATCTACGGTGACTGTTCTCGACAGATCTAAACATAAGCAAAACCCAACCCTAATGTGGTGGCGGCTGCTAAATAAATAGAGTATTAGGGCGTGCGTGACCCCTGAACGCGCCCCTAATGGGCTCCGACGCGATACACGGCCCAACGGCCCAACATACGGTGTCGCAGCACCAAAACAGAATCTGAACGCTGACTTGTTTCGACGATTCCCGTTGACTCCGGCCGAATTTTAGGGTGTAACCAGTTGGGTTGGTTAGATAATCTCCTTATATTTCCAACCATATCAAGTCCGTTGCAATCGGAGTCCAGATGCATCTTGGGCGTCCATTTTAGTGCAGACTGGTTCTGGAACCCGAGATGGAGTCGCAGCCGAGTCGGACTTGATCTCCTTCCTGTTGTGGGCACCCTTGCTGCTCCTCCTCAACAACTAGGCCTTTCCCAAGTCCTTGCTGGTCCTCTCCAAGGTTCCTAATTATTAAAACATCCATGGCCCCAAGCGTAAGCTCTGAAACACAATTGACTAGGGTAGAACGTACCTGGTGAATTAGCTGTCGTGCACGCGATCGTGTTATCGGTCCATTTATTGTATGTATAGAAGTGATGTCCTCATCAATACTATTACTGTGGTTGGTTCACAATTACACGTATACTTCGGGGAGTAGCACGTAAGATTTTTTGGACTTCTTCTACATACATTTGTACTGCAGAAAATACATGAATAATTAACAGAAAATCGGAGGGCCAAAATGAAAAATGGCTTTCTTCTACCGTGAATTCGTGCTTGTGTGCAGGGAAGAGCTTGGCAAGGGGGGTGGTCAGCCGAGCAAGGGAGCGGGACAGGGGAGGGGATCTCGACGTCAGGCGGAGCTCCGGCGTGGCGGCGACCTCCGGCGTGGTGGCGAGCTCTGAGGACGTGGTGAACGGCGACGGCACGGGCAGGGAAGGGAGAGGTGAGATGGGAGAGTTTGAGTAGGGGAGAGAGAGCTCCGATCGATCCTATTTATAGAGATAGAGGGGAGAAGAAGGGATGTCGGGAGAAGGAAACAGCCAGCCATTAATGGCCCTAATTGTGGCAGCGACGGTTTCTTCAATAATGGCGAGGAGAAGTGGGGGAGAGAGGAGAGAAAAGTGTGATGGTTTTCGGTGCTCCACAACATGGGGAGGCGAACGGGCGCCAGGGAGGAGAGAGCATTGCCGAGCCGGCCGACTAGGCACGGCCAGGGAAGAAGAAGGAGGCGCTTGCAGGCGGGCCCCACGTGCCATAGAGAGTGGAGGGGGGAAAGGAAAGAAGGGCGCGTGATTGCGCTGGTAGGTGGCCTACCTCGGCTGGGTCGAATTCGTCCTGGCCGAGCATTAGGGTTTAGTTAGCTTTTTTCTTCTTTTTCCACTAAACTAAAAGTATAAATAAATATATTTCTAAATATTTCTAAAAATCATAATAATTATTGAAAATTTATTATGACTAAAATATTTATTTTTTGAACCAATATTTCTATATTAATTAATTGGATTTTCAATATAAAAGAAATTCTATGAAACAACCATAAATCAAATATGAGCAACCAAAAATTATTCTAAAGGCAAATAAAATCAAACACTTGAAGAAAAATTATTTACTATTGTTGCTACTAATATTTTAAATATATTATTTTTAGTTGATGGTTTTGAGGTGTTACAAACCTACCCCCTTAAAATAATCTCGTCCTTGAGATTAAGGAACTTCTGAGAATAACGGGGGGAATTCTGTTCTAAGTTCATCTTCTCTTTCCCAAGTGGCCTCATCTTCTGAATCATGACTCCACTGAACTTTACACATGTTGATAACTTTACTCTATGTAACTCTGCGAGATGTTTCCAAAATTCTGATAGGGTACTCTGAATAAGTCAAATCCTCATTAACATTGACTTCTTCCATAGGTAATTGTTCCTCAGTTACTCTTAAGCATTTCTTAAGTTGTGACACATGAAATACGTCATGCACCTCCGATAAACTATCGGGTAGCTCTAACTGATATGCTACTTTACCTTTTCTTTCCAAAATTTTGAATGGACCAATGTAGCGAGGAGATAGTTTACCCTTAACCTTAAATCTTTGCATTCCTCTCATTGGTGAAACCTTAAGGTATACGAAGTCTCCAACTTCAAAGATCAACTCTCTTCTTCTATTGTCAGCATAGCTTTTCTATCTCGACTGTGCTGCTTTCAAATTCTCTCTGACAATCTGTACATACTTTTCTGCTTCTTGGAGAATTTCTGGACCAAATACTTGACTTTCTCCGGTTTGGTTCCAATAAAGCGGTGTTCTACACATTCGTCCATAAGTACTTCAAACGGTGCCATTTTTAGACTTGCTTGATAACTGTAGTTATACGAGAATTCTGCATAAGGCAAACTCCTATCCCAGCTTCTACCATGCTTTGGAGCGCAAGCTCTTAACATATCTTCCAACACTTGGTTTGTTCTTTCCGTTTGCCCATCCGTTTGTGGATGATAAGCTGAGCTGAAGTTTAGCTTGGTATCCATGGACTCATGTAGTCTTTTCCAAAAGCGCGTGGTAAATTGGGTTCCTCGATCTGATACAATCTTCTTCGGTACTCCATGCAGACAAACAATCCTTGGCATGTATAACTCTGTTAATTGTGCTCCTGAGTAGGTTGTCTTCACAGGTATAAAGTGTGCCACTTTAGTCAACCTGTCCACTATAACCCATATTGAATCATAGCCATCCCGAGTACAGGGTAGTGCAACTATGAAATCCATACTGATTTCTTCTCATTTCCATTGCGGTACTTTGAGAGGTTGTAGCAATCCTGCTGGTCTTTGGTGTTCGGCTTTAACTCGTTGACACACATCACATAGTGCAACATGAGTAGCCACATCTCTTTTTAAACCGTACCACCAATATTTTTCTTTCAAATCATGGTACATCTTAGTACTTCCTGGGTGAATAGAATAAGACGAATCATGAGCTTCTCTTAAAATAAGTTGGCATAGGTGCTCGATTTATAGTACACATATTATCTTTTTAAACCATATTGTGCCTTGTTCATCTTCTATAGAATCTGGGGCTTTACCCAAACTAATCAGAGTTTTAATTTCCTTAACTTTCTCATCACATTCCTGTCCTTTATGAATCTCTTATTCCAAAGTAGATTCAACTTCCATAACTGTTGCTTCCATATTATTGAGCATACCAAGGTTGAGTTGTTCCATTTCCCAGCACAATTCTTGTGACATCAAATGAGTAGTGATGTTGTTCACTTGACCTTTACGGCTCAATGCATCTGCCACTACATTTGCTTTTCCTGGGTGATATTGTATTTCCAAATCATAGTCTTTGATTAACTCAATCCATCTTCTTTGTCTTAGGTTGAGTTCTTTCTGCGTGAAGATATATTTCAAGCTTTTGTGATCCATGAAGATTTTACACTTGTTTCCAATCATGTAGTGCCTCCAAATCTGCAAAGCGTGCACTACGGCAACTAATTCCAAATCATGCGTAGGATGATTCTTTTTATGCTTCCGTAACTGCCTTGAGGCATAGGCAATTACTTTTCCTTCTTGCATTAACACACATACAAGTCCTAGATGTGATGCATCGCAATACACATTAAATCCTTTATGAATATCAGGCATAATCAACACTAGTGCAGTGGTTAGCCTTTCCTTTAATTCCTCGAAACATTTCTGACATGCTTCATCCCACTTAAATTCTTTACCTTTCTCCAACAGTGAAGTAAAGGGTTCCACTATTTTGGAGAAGCCTTCAATGAATCTTCTGTAGTATCCTGCTAATCCAAGAAAACTCCTGATCTTGGACACATCTGTGGGTTGTTTCCAATTTAGTATTTCACTTATTTTATCGGGATCTACCTTGATTCTTCCATTGGTGATAATATGACCTAGGAAAGCGACTTCCTTCAGCCAAAAATCACACTTTGAAAATTTCGCATACAACTGATTGTCCCGAAGTTTCTGTAGAACTAATCTCAGATGATCTTCATGTGCTTCTTCACTCTGAGAGTATACCAGTATGTCGTCGATGAATACCATAACAAACTGGTCGAGGTATTCCATGAATACTTTATTCATCAAGATCATAAAGTAGGCTCGTGCATTGGTTAATCCAAATGACATAACCAAAAATTCATATAGTCCATATCTTGTAGTGAAGGCTGTTTTAGGTATATCTTCAGTCCAAATCTTCAACTGATGATAGCCTGATCTTAGATCTATTTTTGAGAATACTTTAGCTCCTCTCATCTGATCAAACAGATCTTCAATCTAAGGTAATGGGTACTTGTTCTTAATTGTTACTTCGTTCAAGCTTCTATAGTCGACACACATTCTCCTTGAACCATCTTTCTTGTTCACAAATAGAACTGGGGATCCCCATGGAGACGAACTGGGGCGAATAAAACCTTTTTCTAGTAATTCCTCTATTTGTTTCTTCAGTTCAATTAAATCTTTGGCATCCATTCGGTAAGCTCTTTTTGAAATTGGTGCAGTTCCGGGAAATAGTTCAATAGAAAACTCTATATCACCATCAGGTGGCATACCTGGTAATTCTTCTGGAAATACGTCTGGGTATTCACACACTATTCTGATGTGCTCCAAAGATTTTTCTTCCAACTGATTTACCATGGCTTCTGCTATTGCTAGCATACTGACATTGACTTCAACTCTTTCTCCTTGCGGACTGGTTAATGCAACCATCCTCTTAGCACAGGATATTACTCCATCATACATGGTTAAGTAGTATATTCCAAGTATCACATCGATTCCACTCGATTCAAAAATTATCAGCTCCACTAGAAAGCTTAGGTCTCTAATTTCAATCTTAGTCTGAGGGCATGAGTGAGTGGCTCTAAGTTCACCTCCCGGTGATTGAATTAATAGTTTCTTCTTCAAGGGATAGTTTGGTATATTATGTTTTTCCATAAATGATTTTGTTACAAAGAAGTGAGATGCTCCAGAATTAAATAAAACTGATGCAGGTATGGAGTTAATAAGAAACATACCATACACCACATCGGCATCCTCAGGAATTGATTCTGCTATAACGTGATTAACTCTTCCCCTACTATGGTTATGTGGAGTCTTGTTCTGTGCAGATCCACGAGCAGGTGTATTCTGATCAGCCCTCTTGTTGCTTTTCCTCTGGGGTGTCTGTTGATTATGCCTTGGGCAGCTGTTAGCATAGTGGCCAAGTTCGCCACACTTGAAACAACCATTGGGTTGGACTGGAGTAGTTGTGATGTTGTTTTTGGCCGGTGTGTTCACGACGCTTCCTTGACGATTCTATTGTTGACCACTAGACCTTTGACCGGTCTGAGTGCTGTTCCTCTACTGGTTCTGATATTGGTTGTTCCTCTGACCTTGTTATCCAGAGCGTTGTACTTGGTGCTTGTTGCTCCCACTCTGATTTCCGGAGCAGAACTGAGAACCTTGGGAGTTGTTCTGACAGGTATTCCTACTGGACTGCCCTTTGGAACTTTCTCTTGTGATCGGACAACTCTTTTCTTTTGCTTTCAAGGCCAATTGCCTTGTTAAGCAAGGTTTGAAAGTTGGGAAAGTTGTGGCTCTGTAGCTGACAGATTAAAGGACCAATCAAGCTTTCCAAGAAACGTTCTTGGCGCTTCTTGTCAGTGTCCACTTCTTCTGGGGCGTAGCATGAAAGCTAGGTGAAGCGATCACGGTACTCACTAATGGACATGTTCCCTTGTGTGAGGGATAGGAACTTCTTCTTAAGCTTCATTATTCCTAAGGGAATATGGTGAGCACGGAAGTTCACTTGGAATTCCTGCCAGGTTATGGCGTCAACATTAGCATGTGCTATGGTGAAGGCATCCCACCAGTCAGACGCGACACCTTCAAGTCTTCCCGGAGCGTACAAGACATTCTCTTGGTCATTGCACTGGGTGATGTCTAATTTCTTCCCGATGACCTTGAGCCAGTCATCGACATCCAAGGGGTAAACTGCATGAGAGAAAGTAGGTGGGTGATGGCTCATAAAATCTCGGTGCTTGTCTCTAGCTTGTGGTGCATGTTGTTGTTGATGTTGGTGCTATTGCATCTGTTGATTCTGTTGTATCTGCTACACAGAAGCAGTGAGTCCTTGCAGAAGCTGCATCTATGCGGCGATGAATTGCTCCATGTTGGGATTGGGTGGCGGTGGTGGTAACTGCTGACCACGCTGGTTCCTGTTGTTTCGGGGACCTGAGCGAGCGTTCACCATCTGGTTGGTTAGAAAGTGCAATTCTGGGGTAAGTGAGGAGTAGAGAAGATTCTAGGGGGAATAGCTTATTATTAAGGTTGATTTTTTTTGCTCTTATGGCCATCATTCCATAAAACCATTGCACTCAAGCAAAAATCCAAATCAAACATTGCAAACAACACCATCACATGGTTGTTATTATTATAATCATAGTATTATAAAGGTGTTCATCGTCTAACGCGAAAACTAACTTATTACAATGTAAATGTAAATCTATTGCAGCCTAGTGATGGATCCTGGTTCTCCATAGCGGATCCTCTTGTGGGGAGGGGACAACACCATGGCACGAACTTGAGCTTCAGGGGGATTCATTCCTTCTAGTTGAGCTTCTAGGGCTGCAATCCGTGCGTGTGCATCCTCCAGCTCCAAGTGTACCCTGGAGAGGTCTAGGGTAGCACTATCCATGTCGATGTTAAGACCTGCCACCACACCAGCTAGGGTGTTGAGGCGATCTTCTCCAGCTCCACCTAGAACAATATTGGTCTGACTTTCTCCATGAAGACGCAGAAGAAGATGCATGTACTTCGTGTTGTGCAGTTGCTGCCGGTAGGTGTGGCTGAGGGACCACAGAGTTCGCCTAACAGCATCGCTGACCAAAGTAGCGTAGGTGGATAGCGACGTGAGAGACTCATGAGCTAATAGAGTTCTGAACCCTCTATCACCTTCATCCATCACCCTGACATGAATGCGAGTGATGTAATAGCAAGCCCGAGGGGGCTCGTACACTTGCCTTGTCTCATACAGGGGTCGGACGTAGGTTCCCAATGCATGCAGAACATCCTGCAGCACATTAGGGAAGTGTCCAGTCTCGAACATTGATGTATAATATTCGATGATAGGCCATAACCCCATGAAGTGATTCTGTTGTTCACCGTTGGCTTCCTCATTGATGTTCTCCTCCTCTTCTTCTTCTTCTTCTTCGTCGTCTTCATCATCGTCACCAGAGTCGTCTGGGCCGTCGCCTCCGGGAGTAGGGGCTTGGACTGCTGGTGCTGGCGGTGCTGATGATGACGATCTAGCTGCGAAGGCTAGTGATTCTGCCAATGGTGTGGGCGTAGGCAGAAACTCCTCCGAGCTGTCCTCCAGAATAACTCCGTTCTCCACACGAATGTGAGGGAGATCCACAGGGATTTCCTCGACTACCACTGGTTAGACAGGAACTTGCCGTGGCAGAGGGATGTAGTTGGTGTTGGTCCGGGTGGTTTGGATTGTACAAACCATCTACAAGAGAAAATGTCAACTTAGTTGAATTTTAAAGAGATAAGATTAACAAAATAATTTTGTAAGAACAAAATTAGCATGTATTGAACAGACTAGGCTTTCCATTTCAAACTAGTCTAACGACCTAGAGTCAGCATAGCTTTGATACCACTTCTGTCACACCCAGTTCTGGGGGCAAAACCGAATGCATAGCATATGTGGGCTAGGATCCATTTCCCACACATATGTTGACATCACAAGTGTAATATATCAAAAGACAATGCAATAAAGGCGTAAAAGGGAGTAGAGTAACTTAATTACATCATCCAGAACATAGAATATTAACAAGTACCATTATCAAAGTACGACAGAATTAAGAATGGACACTCTTCCACAGGAAGGTGACTGGTGCATCGTTAGACTCAAAATTCATCAACGTCATCTGCGAAGTCTTCGTCATCACCCTCTGATCAAAATATTAGCAACAGCTGTCTTACTACTTGTAAGTGTGTCCCAAATATCCCAATTAATCAAAGGCATAAGATTATATAAAACACTTAAGTGAAATCACTTAAGCAAACCACTGGTGGATCACGGATCACAATTTATTTTCCATCTTTAGGTTCAGATATCATGTGAGGGTCCAGGTTGCTCTTAACCGTGAGCACAACTGATATATCAGTTTTACACTCTGCAGAGGTGGTACAACTTTACCCACAAGCCGTGTATCCCATCTGGCCTGGGTTGATCGGACCCTTAAACACTGCCTAGGTGAATGGTTAGGGATCCACTATGAGGCTTTCACAAAATATCCTTAGTACAAAGTCACACGCTAAGGTTTCCACGTCAGTATCGATGGCCCTCTAGGTGAGGTAACTTAGCGAAGACTACCACCCCATGTTAATATGAGCTGCCACCAAACCACTGCCGCCCCCTCTTGCCCATCTTTCTGGTATGGTTGCTAAGCACTAAGTCTATAGAGCTAATTATTAAAGCTAGAGCCATTATAGCCCTTGTGGTTGCACTATTATCCTGGGTGGTCACTCCATGTTCCATTTAATACAAAATGTTCTTGTTTAACCATCGGGTTAACATTATATTATATACTTCATTTCCGGAACATAGTATCATTAAAAGAGTGACATCATATTTATCAAGTTGAGCAATAGCAATAATTTCTAAGCATAGCATTTATCCTAGGGTAATTCAAGGAATAGGGTTGGTAATTCTAGGAAATCCTTATTTAGGCAAATCCCATCAAATTATGCAATATCCGATAAGTAAACATTATTATATGCATTATTTGAGTACAAATAGAAATACAGAGGGAGAATCCACTTGCCTTGATTGAATGTGTCAAGTGGGTCATCCTCGAACGTGTTTGGTTCGTCTACCCCACAGTCAACTTCTAATCATCGATTCGTGTATCGTACATACAAAAGAATACGTACGCCAAATAAATAAACATACACCATTACATGGGTGTTGGAGACTTGTTCTCAAATGCTATGAGTTAAAAATAAGGCAACACAAAATGTTAAAGGTTAAGACCCTTCATCCTTCAAAGCATTATTCCCCTTAGGATATAATGATCTTCAGGCGAAGGTCATGAAGGACATGCCTTCATGATCACAATATACATTAATGAAAGAAGAAGTATCTAAAACATAGAAAACAATATGAATAATTATGAAACATTATTAACTCATCTTCTATTCTATTATCATGAATAAACAGAAGTAATACATAATTACATTTGTACCTTCGGCTTGACAGAAGGAGATAGTACAAGCGTAATACACGTGCGAGTACAAATCAGCATGAACAGTACGGGGGTACTGTTCATCTATTTATAGGCACAGGATGCAGCCTGTGAGAAATTACATTCATGCCCTTTATATTTACTATTGACTTATGGACAACTCTATAAGGACTAGATAGCCTTTTCCCCTTTAAGTCGGTTCCTTTTTTTGCTTATTTAGCCGAAGCTCCCTTGCGCGTAGCTTCGGAGCAACTTCAGCCTTCGTCACGATCATGCTTTTTACATCGTATATGCTTTTAACCCGAGTTCGAAGGTACCTGTTCATATGTCACACTTGGAAGACATTGTTAAATCATGTTTTTGAGGACCTTCGGAGAACGAAGGCCCCCAACAATGGGTAACATTCACCATTACATAAACATTCACATATCACGCAATGATACTTGTAAATAATGTCTAAATCATAACTATTTTATTAATCCACTAGATTTTCCACTTTAAGTTATCATTGGTGAAAATATATGAGCAGGTGACTAAGAAGATATTTTATCTAACATAGCTTAGATAAAATGACTTAACAATTTTTTACAGAAATAATCACCACTTAATTAGTTTCTTTATGACTAATAATAATATTCTGGTTTTTATCCTTTCTTTTCTAAATAGAATTTAAATGTATCTCTAAAAATGTTTATTTATAAATCACATAACATCAATATTCTAAGAATTAATGTAGATTACTAATTTTGGACTTTAGTTCATAATCATGGTTATCTTGACATAAATAAATATTTTACTAATCTTACTGAATAGGCAATATGTGTATGAACACATATACCAAGACTAGTAAAAATCTAAATTTTAACATGACCAAGAAGATGGGCCCTAGTAACTCTTTCTTTTTCTTATATTAGTAAAACTTATACTTAAACCACTACTAATTTAATATCATTTTATGCCCTAAAATGAGAAGTTAGTCGCAAACGTTTCTAGTACTTAATCACAAAATCAAAGAATCGTGACATAACCTACTTATTTTTTTGAATTATAAAAATAATATCCATATCCAAAATACAATTACCGGGGTTGGTTCACAATTACACGTATACTTTGGGGAGTAGCACGTAAGATTTTTTGGACTTCTTTTACATACATTTGTACTGCAGAAAATACAGGAATAATTTACAGAAAATCAAAGGGCCAAAATGAAAAATGGCTTTCTTCTACCTTGAGTTCGTGCTCGTGTGCAGGGAAGAGCTCGGCAAGGGGGTTGGTCGGCCGAGCAATGGAGCGGGACAGGGGAGGGGATCTCTGCGTCAGGCGGGGCTCGGGCGGGGCGGCGACCTCCGGCGCGGTGGTGAGCTCTGGGGACACGGCAAGGGCGCAGGCAAGGAAGGGAGAGGTGAGATGGGAGAGTTTGAGCAGTGGAGAGAGAGCTCCGGTTGGTCCTATTTATAGGTACAGAGGGGAGAAGAAGGGACGCCGGCGAGGAGGAAACGGCCGGCCATTAATGGCGCTAATGGCAGCGGCGACGGTTTCTTCAATAATGGCGAGGAGAAGTTGGGGAGAGGAAATGGGAGAGAGAGGGGAGAGAAAAGGGTGACGGTTTCTGGTGCTCCACACCGTAGGGAGGCGAACGAGCGCCAGGGAGGAGAGAGCGCGGCCGAGCCGGCTGTCTGGGCACGGCTAGGAAACTGCAGCGGCGCGCCTAGGGAAGAAGTCGGTGCCTGCAGGCGGGCCCCACGTGCCATAGAGAGTGGAGGGGAGGGGGAGGAAAGAAGGGCGCGCGGCTAGGCTGGTTGGTGGCCTGCCTCAGCTCGACCGAATTCGACCTGGCCGAGCGTTAGGGTTTAGTTAGTTTTTTTCTTTTTCCCACTAAACAAAAAATATAGATATATATATTTAAATATTTCTAAAAATCATAATAATTATTCAAAATTATTTATGACTAAAAATATTTATTTTTTGGACCAATATTTCTATATTAAATAATTGGATTTTCAATATAAAAGAAATTCTATGAAACAACCATAAATCAAATATGAGCAATCAAAAATTATTCTAAAGGCAAATAAAATCAAACACTTGAAAAAAATTATTTACTATTATTGCTACTAATATTTTAAATATATTATTTTTAGTTGATGGTTTTGAGGTGTTACATCAGGTGAGGGCTAGCAACAAGGATTCGGATGATGTCGCTGCTGGTGGAGCCTAGAATCGCGCCCATCGCGTGCAACGCCCGAACCCCTTCGTGAGTGGGCCTGAGTGGGTCTAGGCTGTCAGACAGCCAGCCTATGTGGTGTGGGTATTAAATAATCTGCTTGTGTAAGGGGAAAGGATATCAATTATGAAACATAACTCTATCTACTCCTCTGTCTCATGTTCATCTTCTCACCTCGCTCTTCCTCGCTACCCAATATCTTAACAATTGGTATCAGATTAGGCGTTCCTCGGATCTCCATTCATGGCTTCGTCCATCGATTCACATCTCACTCTAGCGCTGGAGAATCAGACGCGCTCCCTGTTGGGCGAGCTCGACAAGCGCATGCAAGCCATTGATTCCAAATGGGAATCGAGTGTCGGCGCTCTAGAATCTCAAGTCGCCAAATTGGCAATTGATTTGGAGTCCGTCGCTGCAGACTTCCACGCCAACATGGTCTCCCATCAGATCGCGGTGGATGCAGCTGTCGTCAGCCAGATCCGTCTCCTCGAAGCGGACACCTCCAACCGTGTCATGGCGCTCGAGTTTGTCGTCCAAGTACTCGATCTGTGGCATCCACATGTGGATTCATCGATCGCGGCCCTACACACCTCCGTCGACGTTGTCCACGCTGACGGCGCTTCTGCGACCATCCATGGAGCTCTGACTTGGCCTCTCGGCGGTCAAGTTGCGTCGGGAATCCTTAGCGCTCCGGGGTTCGTGACGGGGCGTCCTCCTGCTCCTCACGGCCACGTCGACGGCTCCAACTTTGAGCACAACTTCGTCCACAATCACCGGGACAGTGGTTTTGGGTATTCCAATCCCAATTTCCATTGCCCGGTCACGGGTATGTGGTCTCCCTCTTCTTCGACGTCGTCATTTTCCTTTGCACCGCAACTCGATTCCAGCCAGCATGGCATGCTTCATCGCCAATTGGGAGGGTTGCCCAAACTTAATTTCCCATCGTTTGATGGTACCAATCCAAAATCATGGCAAACCAAATGTGAAAAGTATTTTGACATGTATGCCACTGATCCAGTGATGTGGATGAAGGTATCCACCATGCATTTTGAGGGTGTAGCATCGCGCTGGCTTCAGTCTGTAGAACCACGCTTACCATCTATGTCATGACGTCAGTTCTGCCAGTGTGTTCAGGAGCGGTTCGGCCGTGAGCAACATGAGATAGTTACTCGCTAGTTGTTCCACATCTGCCAAACATCATCTGTCCAGGATTATGTTGACCGTTTTTGTGAATTAGTCGATGTTTTAGTAACCTATGAACACACCATAGACCCACTATATTATACCATGCGCTTCATTGATGGATTGCGTGATGACATCAAATATGTTATACTTGTCCAGCGCCCTAGCACTTTGGATACTACTTGTGCTCTCGCATTGTTGCAGGAAGAGGCGGACACATCACGACACCGCGAATACCGTGTTTCTGACGATCCAAGCCCGACGAAGCCATATATGAAGCAACTTTCATCTACTCCGGCTCGGTGCGATCGCCACCAGACCACTGAATCGGCTCCTCACAAATTGGGAACTACACCACCAACATCTTCTTCAGATAGCAAGGTGGCGTCGCTACACGCTTATCGCCACGCACGCGATCTCTATCAATATTGTGATGAAAAGTAGGAGAAGGGACATAAATGTGCAAACTATGTCCAGTTACATGCTATCCAAGAACTTTGGGAGTTGCTGCTTCTTGAATCACCTAAACCTGAGGACACTTATGAAGACACTGTTGAACAGTTTATGGTCTTGTTATCTCATGAAGCTTCCTCCACAAAGCCAACTCCGTCTACCTTCAAGTTACTCGGTAATATTCAAGGAGTGGACCTCTTGATTTTACGAGTGGGTTGTGATGACTTTTGGGCTAAAGAAAGAATGCACTACTTATCAAATAGCTCTAAATTTAATCTTCCACAAACTGCTAGGAAGCATTCTTGAAGTCTACATTGATGATTTAGTAGTCAAATTGGCTAAGTTTAGTTCCCATCTAGCTGATTTATGTATGACATTTGAAAAGATGTGTTACTATGGTTTAAAAATAAATCCACGCAAATGTGCTTTTGGTGTGTTAGCTAGAAATTTTCTAGGCTTTATAATTCATGAGCACGACATGGAATTAGATTCTGACTGAATTAGGGCTATTCGAAATATGGGAGCTCCTACATGTAAGCTTGAGATGTAGAAGTTTCTTGACAAAGTAAATTATTTACGAAGGTTTATTTCTAAACATGTTAGGAAGGTGGATTTCTTTACTCTCATTCTTTGACTTTAGCAGGCTTTTGATCAAATTAAACAATACTTGTCTTCGGTCTTGGTACTTAGGGTACCAAAAGAGTGGGGTTCGTTTCAGGCTATATGTAGTGGCCAAAAACAAAGTCATTGGCACTATTTTGACTCGAGAGACCGAAGAAAAGGAGTATATTATAGCATATCTAAGTCGTCAACTCGTGAACGCTGAAACAAGGTATACTTTTATTGAGAAATTGTGTTTATGCTTGTTTTATGCATGCACCAAGGTTAGATATTATTTATTATCTAGCTCCTATGTCGTTGGTTGCCAAATCGATGTAACTAAATGTATGATGCATAATCCTGTTATGAGTAGTAGGATTGGCAAATGGGCTTATGAACTTATAGAGTATGACTTGGCCTATGATTCTTTAAAATCTACGAAAGGCATGGTGGTAGCTAATTTTATCGTAGAACATCAGATTGATGATTCTCATGAGCTAGATACATTTTACACTGCTATGATTCCTTGGACACTTTATTTTGATGGAGTGGATTGCAAAGAAGGACAATACATGGGCATAGTGCTCGTTTCACAAAAAGGTGTCACCTTTGACTTCTCTAGCTGATTGGAATTTCATTGCACTAATAACTAGGCCAAATATGAGGCTTTGTTGTTTCGCTTGCAGCTATTAAAACATATGGGAGTAAAACATGTAAAAGTTTTGGGTGACTCTGAGTTAGTAGTTCAATAGGTTTCAAGAGAATTTCAATGTATAGATGGTACCTTAAATAGTTATCTAAAAAGTGTTGGGACATAATCTATTTATTTGATGAATTTGATGTTCTGCACATATCTGGAACTGAGAATTATAGAGCTAGTGCCTTGGCTCAAGAGGATTCGGGATATTAGATAAGCAAAGGGAAATTTCATAGCTCTAAAACACGATGTTTAGGCTAGTTAGTGCACGAAAACTGCATGTGACGAACAATCTGAAATAGGTCACCGGACTATCCGGCTGTGTGTCGGACTGTACGGAAGAGATCCCTAGATTGTCCGGCTTTGATAAAAACATCACAATGACACCTTTGACTGATTCGGTTGGCAGTATTGTTGGGGACTTGTTCTCAAATGCTAAGAGTTAAGAACAAGGCAACACAAATGTTAATGGTTAAAAGCCTTCGTCCTCCGAAGCATTATCTCCCTTAGGACATAATGATCTTAAAACGAAGGTCATGAAGGGCATACCTTCATCATCTCAATATGTAATGGAAAGCAGAAGCATAAGTTATATATAAAGAATACGAATAATCATCTTAAACCATTAGATTATTTATATTCTTATTGAATAACCATAAATAAACATTAACGACATTGAATTACATTTGTACCTTCGGCTTGAGAGAAGATAAGAATCCAGGTGTGACGTGCGAATGAATACAAGTCAGCGTGAATAGTACGGTGCTAATATTCATCTATTTATAGGCACATGACGCAGCCTGGGTAAAATTACATCCATGTCCTTGACACCTACTACTGACTAAGGAGTAATCAGTCGAGGACTTGGTAGTATATTCCCCTTTAAGTCGGTTCCATTCTCCATCACCGCCTTTGCACTATGCCGAAGCTTCTTCATTCGTAGCTTCTGAATTAATTCATCCTTCTCCCAGATCGCGCCCTTCATGTCGTGCACACCTTCATCTCAAAAGCCGAAGGTTCCTGTGATAGTATATTATACTTGGAAAGCATGTTAGTCGTGTTTTTGAGGACCTTCGGAAGATGAAGGCCCCCAACAGTAGCCCCTCGCAGTATTAATTTGTTCTTGTAACAACAAATTCAGACTGCGACGTGAACGAAGGCCTTAAGCCGAAGGTCCGAAAAACATCTTCCCTTCGCTAGAATAGCGAAAGTCAATGACAAATGGGGCCCGCCAAGTTGCAATGCACTAGGCGTATAAATAGAAACCCACAGCAACAACATTTGGTACGCCATTTCTGCTACTTGCATTATTTTCTCAAATTTTTAACTGTTGCTTATCAGCCCTCGCTTGATTTTCGAGCTTTGGCTAAAAGACAAGTGCTTGCTCCAAGTCTGGGGAGAAGAAGATGACTGAGGAGAAGAAGATGTCCGAGGAGCAGAAGCTGTATGAGGAGAAGAAAGTTGCGAACCCTTTTCTTGCTGGGTTTTACGAATCTATGGCAAAGACAAACACAGAAAAGATCACAAAGGAAATAATGGCGGATTTGTCTGAAGATTCCGATGACAGCGATGATTATGATGTGGAAAGTGGAGATGAAGATTCTGAGGACCGGCCCTGGCGGCCAAGCCATACCATCTTCGGAAAGTCGACCATTAAGCAAGGTCATATTGACACCATGAGAGGAAGATACTTTCGTGACATGTCTATTGTGAGGGTTGGAGGAGACAACACTGCCCCTATTCCTGAAGAAAATGAAGTTGTTGTTTACCGAAGCATTTTGAAGGCAGACCTTCGGTTCCCATTGAGCAAATTTGTGGTTGAAGTGTTGAAGATATTCCATATCTTTCTTCATCAAATTACTCCCGAAGCTATAATTAGGATGGGGATGTTTGTTTGGGTTGTAAGAAGCCAAGGGCTAGAACCGAGCGCAAAGTGTTTCTGCAATATGCATGAACTTTTGTACGAGATGAAGGCTACTGGCAAAGAACAGTATCACAACAACTTCGGTTGTTATGGATTTATTGCTCGTCCCAATGCAAGCTACCCAGTTCCAATATTTCGGAAGAGGTGGCCCGGAGCCTAGATGGAGGAATGGTTTTATGTTAAGAATAATCTGATTGAGAGGGAGGACATTAAGGAAATTATCCAGCGCCCCATCTGGTCTCGCTTCGGCCTTCGAAGGCCGAAGGTGACGATTGAAAATGATGTTGAAGCATGCCAAAAGGCTTTCAGCAATGTTTGTGGTTTCATTGGCACAAGAGACATAATCCAAGAGCATATAGCCTATAGAGTGTACTTGTAGATAGCTGGGAGATGCCGAAGGATACTGCTGTCGGGTCCACCGAAGGTGGATTAGTTCGATTGAAATATACCTTCAGATTCAGGGACCGGTTTGATGAGCCAAATGACAATTGGCTGAAAAGTATTGAGGCTATTAGCGACGAGTTACTTGTGACATATACCAGAGTCAAAGATGATGTTTTATCCTTGGCCTTCGGGGGTCAAGGCAAGAAAAGATTGAACAGGGTTTTTGATGCAATTGGCTTCAAATACCCTGATTACTGCTACCCATTGCGAAGGCGAGGTAAAAAGAGAAAAATTGCCGCTTCGACCACCACTGTTGTGCCGAAGGGCAAGAAATGAATGTTTTCACCCATCGGCCACGATATATTGAAACGGTTGTAGTGCCTGAATTTGGTGAAGGGACTTCCTCCGCTGTCGATGCGAATCAAGCTACTCCCGCCGAGGTTGAAGCCGAAGGATCGACTGCAGTGCCGAAGATGCCTATAGTCGGGTCAGCCGAAGCCAAAGATGATGTGGCCAAAGAGCCAGAGTTGGAAAAAACAGTGATGCTACCAAAAATTCTGAGCCCACCGGTAGAGGCAGAATTGCCGAAGGTGACAAAGGCTCCTGCCACAACTCCCAAGAAAAGGAGAATGGTCAGCATGCTAGACGATGTCATAGAAACCACAAAAGCATTAACTCCTGCTCCTGCGAAGAAAGTTGTCGAAGCTACTACGGCCGAGGCTAAAGCCAAAGCTGTGCCTTCAGTGTCTGTTGAGATGAAGCCTGCTGCAACTGAGGAAGGGGTTGAACAAGAATCTCTAGGGTTTGGCATAACTACGGAGAAAGAAATAGTCGAAGAAGCTAAATCTCCTGATCCCGAAGCTCTATCCGAGAATCTTGATTTTATTATTCGTCATGCTTTGGGAAAGAGGTTATCTGAAGGGGAGATTGTAGAGGCCAATCATTATGCCCAAAAACTAAAATACCCAAAAGGGGCCTTGGTGTTCAACGGTACAGACGAAGATGATTTCTTATACTGTCTCCCGGACAACAAAGAGATATCTGTCTGCCGGGAGATGGCTAGAAGTATGGGGTTTCCAAAGCTCGAGGTTGGCCTTTCCGCCATGTCAAAGGATGACCTCGTGGATAGCCTTGCATACAACAGCCTGAAGGTACAGAAATTGTAAACTTAAAGATTAAGAATTTGGGAATAAAGTTTTTATTCTCATGCCAAACCTTTATCCTTCTTTTTCGCAGGGCTTAATTCTGAGCAACACCCTGAGGGCTCAAAAGAATGCAAAGGATGAAAGCTGCACGATAGCTCTTGGCAGCCTTCGATCAAAGGTAATTCAGATGAGAAACGAAGCCTTGGAGAAGGACAAAATTCTAATTTCATTGGTGAGTAAATTGAAGGAAGACGAGGCCAAATACAACGCCTAGGCCAAAGCTCATAAAGCCGAGGTGGAAGACCTTCGGAAAAAACTTGCCGAAGCCAATGAAAATTGTGCAGTCGCAAAGGCTAGCCAAGAAATTAGTGAATGGTGGAAGACCAAGCTAGAGAAAAATATTGAGGAGCTTCACGAATCCAAGGAAAGATGTTTTTAAAAATCCTTGGATTGCGTGAAGAAATTAAAAACTAGCTTTTCCAAAGTGGGTGCTTATTCCTCTAAGGAAAATTTTATCCGAGGTGACCCCGAGGGCGTTATTGAGTGGATAAGAGGGGAAGTCGAAGCTTTCAAGGAAATCCTGAGCGATTGTGGGGATATTTGTGCTTTCTCCGGCGCTCGGGGAATTGCGGCTATTCTGGAGAAGACTGGATGCGATCACGTCAAAGCTACAGCTCAGGCCGAAGCCGCCTTCTCCATAGACGACATAAAAGACCCTTTAGCCGAAGCGACTTTGGTGAGCGGAAAGTTTTATTCTGATGTCTGGGTGAATGGTGGCCGAGAATTGGCCAACAAAATTATAAAGAAGAATGAAAAAGACACCCATGACGCCCGAGAAGAAGTTAAGCGAGCTGAAGAAGCCGCTGAACGCGAAAGGCGCATAGGTATTGTTTTTTAATTTTAGCTTTGATACTTTTTTTATGGCTTCGAACAAATAGTTTACCTACTACAGCTGAATTTTCGCCGCTTCCAGAGCCATACAACCCGCTGGCTGACCCGGACATGAAGGAAGCATTGGATGCAATAAGCATTGCTAACTCTATTATCGACGAAGTTGTCGACAAGTTATTGAACGAAGCCGCGGAAAAAATCCTTAGGGAAGAATAGACTTTATTGTAATAATACTTTGTAATATTTGATGTATGGAACAATTAATGAGACATGTAAATTACTATAATATATTTCTTTACGATGCATGAAATTTACACACATACTGTTTTTGAGCCTTCGGCGAAAAAACACATTCCCTTCTTTTCATGCTTCGTAAAGAAAGAAGCCCCTCTATGGCAAGTCTGATAAAACTGTATTTCCCGAAGTTTACTTCGTACCTCAGCACATTTCCATTTTAACAAAGTATTGCCAAAGATTTGCTTCGTATCCAATCTTTGTGCCGTTGATGCGATATGATGTATGATGTAATGTTATGCGAAATGATATGATGACATGATGCAAAATGATGGTGATGCCAAAGACACACACACGCGCACCCACACTGGAATACACAAGAATCTACATCCCCTTAGGAACGTCTTGAGTCTTTAAGCTCTGCATCCCCTTAGGAACGACTTTTGAGCTTCTTCACCTTCTATTTCGGTGGCATTTAAGCTCTGCATCCCCTTAGGAATGACTTTTGAGCTTCTTCACCTTATATTTTGGTGGTATTTGGCCCTGCATTCCCTTAGGAACGACTTTTGAGCCGAAAACTTACGCTGCACTCCCTTAGGAACGACTTTTGGCAACTTCGGAACTTAATTTTTGGCTCTGCATTCCCTTAGTGTAACACCATAAAAGCCATCAATTAAAATAATAAATTTAGATATTATATTGATTAGGGTAATAAATTTTTTTTTGTTTAATTATTTATTTGCATTTTGATCATTTTCTTTCTATGCGCTTGCTTGATTCTCGGATGATTGTTATTAGTTTCCCTTGAAAAAGAAATCCTAGTAACTAAACAATAATGAAGAAAAATAATAATTATTAGTCTAAAAATAAGTATTCTATTTATAAATATTTTTGGTAATTTTTTTTATATTTTTGAGCTCCTTAAATAAGCGTTTCGGAATTGTAAAAAAAAAGAAAAAAAACCAAATCCTACACTAACCGGCCCACTAGGGGCCCAAGACCCCAAACCCTAACCCCACAGTCACGCGCGCGCGCCTGGAAATCCCAAGCCGCCGCCGCCCATGCACTACTCCTCCCTCTCTCCTCTGTCTTCTCTCTCTCCCTCACGTCTCCCTCTCTCCTCTCTGTTTTCTCTCTCCCTTGCTTTTTCTCTCTCACGCACAAGCAAGGCAGGCAGCAGGCCTTGCCGCGGCCGAGCGCCCGGCCCCACCGGCGACCCCATCGCGACGCCATGGCGCCCTGCTCCCGCGTCGCCCTGGCGAACACGCCGACCGAAGCCGCGCCGCGCGACGTCTGCGCTCCCTGCCGCGCCTGCTCTCTGCACAACCGCTCGAGTGCCCCTGCGCGCGTTACTTCTTCGTGTGTAATGGAGTTTAATGGAACCATTTCTTCTCCTCCCCATCAATCCCTTAGTAACCGTCGCCATTGAAGCCTCCATGAAGAACCAGCGACTCTCTCTCTCCCTCCTGCTCTCTATAAAAGGCAGCAGAGACCCTCTCCTTTCTCCCACCTACCCAAGCTCATTCCATCTCTCTAGCTCGCCAGTACACTGCTCGACGTTGCCGTTCGTCGCCGGAGTTCGCCGGAGCCGCGTACTAGCTGTCCGTAGTCGAGCCCCGCTCTCCGTCGATCCGTCCCCGTCACACGCACGAACCCGAGGTTGTTGGCGACCCAAATTTATTTTATGTATTTTATAAAGTGCTTTCGATTCGATTCATGTGTTGTATAGTTCGTTTGTTGTAATATGAACACATGTGATTCCAATTTATGTATTTGTGTGCGCTACGGAATTTGTTAAAAATATACGATTAGTAGTGCACCGTGTTATTCCATGTAATCGACGCGTTTGTTGGGGACTTGTTCCCAAATGCTAAGAGTTAAGAACAAGGCAACATAAAAAGTGTTAAATATTAAAGTCCTTCGTCCTTCGAGACACTATGCCCCTTCGGGGATAATGAATTTCGGACGAAGGTCATAAGAAACATACCTTCGTAAATATAACAAGTAATGACGAAGGGTTCATATAAAGCACGGAATATAATTTAGACATCACCATAGAATCATTTCTATTTTATTAACATGAGAAAATAGAAATGATTTCAAATTACAAATGTACCTTCGGTCCTGAGAAAAGGTAGAAAGTACAAGCGTGACGCAAAAGCGAATGCACCGTCAGCCTGAACAGTACGGGAGTACTGTTCATCTATTTATAGACGTGGGACGCAGCCCACGTAAAATTACATTCATGTCCACTACATTTGTTAATGACTTATGGAAATCTGTCGAGGCCCATGCAGTCTTTTCATCTTTAAGTCGGTTCCCTTTTCTGCTATCGTGACGAAGCTTCCCCGCACACAGCTTCGGCTGCGCTCGTGCTTCGTCTGGTTCAGGCTTCGTCTTGGCCGTGCTTCGTATTCATAATTCTGAATCCGAGAATACCTGTTCACATAATCCACTTGGAAAACATTGTCAAATCATGTTTTTGAGGACCTTCGGTGGACGAAGGCCCCCAACAGTAGCCCCTCGCAATATTAATTTGTTAATAATAAATTCAGATTGCGATATGGACGAAGGCCTTGAGCCGAAGGTCCGAAAAAACACCTTCCCTTTGCTAGAATAGCAACCTTCACTGACAAGCGGGACCTTTCAATTGTCAACGCCCTGGGCGTATAAATAATATCGCACCGCAAACTCATTTGGTACGCACACTTGCCATCTGCTTCGGCCCACTAAAAATTTTTAGCTCTTGCACTAAGATTTGCTGGTCTTTTTGATTTTGAAGCTTCGGCATCGGGAACAATTTTTTAGCGTTTCCGAAGATGTCTGAAGGCAAGAAGATCCCTGCTGAGACGAAGCTGAGTCTTGAGGAGGAGAAGAATCTGGGGTTCCTGATAGCGATGGCAGAGACGAATACAGAGAAAATCACCAAGGAGATTCTCGAAGGTTTGTCTGAAGATACTGGTGACAGCGACAGCTATGATGTGGAGAGTGGTGGTGAAGAGGCCGAAGATCGTCCATGGCGGCCAAGCCACACGGTTTTCGGGAAAACCACTATCAAGCAGAGCCATATTGATAATATGAGGGGGCGGTACTTTCGAGATTTATCTATTGTGAGGGCTGACGCTGGAGAAAAGACTTCTCCCACCCCCGAAGAAGATGAAGTTGTGATTTTCCGAAGCTTTCTCAAGGCTGGGCTTCGATTCCCCCTGAGCAACTTTGTTATTGAGGTACTGAAAACATTTCAAGTCTACCTTCATCAACTTACTCCTGAAGCTATTATAAGAATGGGGATTTTTGTCTGGGCTGTGAGAAGCCAAGGTTTGGAACCAGACGCTAAAAGCTTCTGCAACATTCACGAGTTATTGTACGAGACGAAACCCTGGGGAAAAGAGCAATATCACAACAATTTTGGGTGCTACAGCTTCGGCGCCCGCTCCGGGTCAAGCTGCCCTGTGCCGACCTTTCAGAAGAGGTGGCCCGGAGCCTGGATGACTGAATGGTTTTATGTGAAAAATGACCTAACAGCGCAAGATAATGTCAAAAGTATCATTATGCACCCAATCTGGCAACGCTTCGGACTTCGAAGGCCGAAGGTTGAAATGGATGAGGCAGCCGAAGAGTGCCAAAGAGCCTTCGGTGTAGTTTGCTCCTTTATTGGGACAAGGGACTTAGTCCAAGAGCACATTGCCTTCAGGGTATGGCCACTTGCAGAAAAATGGGAAATGCCGAAGGATACTATCAAAGAGTCCGACGAAGGCGGACTAGTCAGACTGAAGTACACCTTCAAATATGCAGATAAATTTATTGAACCTGATGACGACTGGTTGAAAAGCATTGAAACATTAAGTGACGAACTGCTTGGGGCATATTCGAAGGCTGAGAACACTGCGTTATCAGCAGCCTTCGGAGGCCGAAAAAAGAAGAGACTCAACCGGGTGTTTGATGCAGTTGGGTTCTTCTACCCTGATTATCGTTATCCTATTCGAGGGCAAAAAAGGAAAAACACAACCTCTGCAAAAGAAGAAGCTGCCACTGCTCCTAGCGAGCCAGAACCGAAAGGAAAGAGGGTAAAGGTCCTCGCACACCGGCCACGCCATATTGAACCAGCTTCGGTGCCTGAGTTCACCGGAGAAACTTCTTCGGCCGCCGAAGCTGAACAGCCAACCGTGCTGCCGGAAATTGCAGAGATGGCCGAAGCGCCATCCACAGAAAAAATGAAAGAAGCGAAAAAACCGACTAAGGAAAAATCAACAGAAGTTTTGAGTCCTGCAGCAAATGTCGAAACAGCAAAAAACCAAAAGGGGTCAACGGTGACCCCAAAAAGGAAAAGAATGGTAAACGTACTAGATGTCTTGGAGACAATTAAGTCTTCAAGCACAACTCCGAAAAAGAGTGTTGAAATTGCTGAATCTTCTACTGAAGCTTCGACGCGACAGGCTGAAGCTGAAGCTGGGCCTTCAGAGCCCTTCAAGGAGCAAACTTTGGAAGCCGAAGCAATGAAAATACCAGATCCAGTTTTAGTTGAAGAAACTGACACCGCCATCCCCGAAGCGCCTGCCAGCATGTGCGACTACATCATACGACATGCTTCGGGGAAAAAACTATCTGAAGAAGAAACTCATGAAGCGAACCATTATGCTAAGGAGCTAAAATATCCGAAGGGGGCAGTAATATTCAATGGGACGAATGAAGATGACTTCTTATACTGCCTGCCTGACAACAAAGAGCTATCTGTCTGCCGAGAGATGGCCAGAAGTATTGGTTTCCCGAAGCTTGAATCTGGATTGTGCGCCATGACGAAAGAAGATCTCGCAGACAGTCTTGCGTACAACAGCCTAAAGGTATGAGAGTTAAACGCTTGAAAAAACCCCCTCTTCTTTTTTTTTTCTTTTCTTTTAACTCATTCATTTTTTCTTATACGGATTCTTTTTTCGTATAGGGCCTGATCCTAAGCAACGCACTAAGAGCCCAAAAGAGCGCCGAAGATGAGAGTTACGAAATTGCGTTTAATAATTTACGCTCCGAAGTTATCAAACTGAGAAACGAAGCTTTGGAAAAAGATAAAATTCTGCTTACACTGGTAGATAAAGTGAAGAAAGACGAAGTTGCTTCAAAGGCCCAGGCCGAAGCTCAAAAACGCGAGATTAAAGATCTTCAGAAACAGCTGGCTAGAGCTAAAGAGGAGCGCGTGCTTGAGGAAACAAAACGAGAACTCAGTGATCATATGGTCAACAAATTGGAGTTAAGAGTTAAAGAGCTTCGTGCATCTCAGGGAAAATGTTATGTTAAATCTATAGAGTGCGTGAATAAAATTAAAACCAGCTTCGCCAGCGTGGGCGCCTTTTCCAGCGAAGAGAATTTCTCTCGAGGCAATCCCGAAGGTCCATTGGAATGGATTAGTCACGAAGCAGAAGCCTTCGAGGAAATCCTGAGCAGTCGCGGTGATATCTGCGCTTTTTCCGGCGCCAGAGGAATTGCTTCTGTCTTAGAGAAAAAAGGTTGCGAGCATGTAAAATTTCTAGCTCAGTCCGAAGCTACCTTATCTTGCGAAGACATCAAGGACCCCTCGGCCGAAGCAAGCTTGGTTGGTGGCAAATTTTTTACTGATATCTGGAACGACGGCGGCCGAGGAATGGCACAAGAAATTATCCAAAGGAGCGAAAGAGGCATCCACGATGCTAGGAAAGTGGCAGAAGCTGCCGAAAAAAGTACGGAGCCCGAAAGGCAATTAGGTATTAATTAGTCGTTCTTATTGTGTTGTAATTTTTGTTTCAAACTCTGCTCACAGTTTGTAATAATAATGAAGAAATGTTCTCTTCCCTCAGAAGTTGCTGGATCGACTGCCGACCCCCACACAAAAGTGGACGATGAAATTAAAGAAATGGCCGAAGCTATTATGGACAAAGTTGTTGATCAACTTCTAAATGAAGCCGCCGAAGCAGTACTAAAAGAAGACTAAATGCTATCTAGAAAAAACATTTAAATTGTGATCTATGTAATATTTTGTACATTTGGATGTAATATACAAGTTTCTTTTCATTATTCAATTCTTTACGATGCATGAAACTCTACCTACATACCTTTTTGAGCCTTCGGCGAAAAAACACCTTCCCTTCTTTTCATGCTTCGTCAAGAAGACATTCTCCGTTAAAATTATTCTGATGAGACATGTTCATGCTTCATGATAACATTCTCCGAAGCTATACGATTTCGATACTGCTCTGATGAAGCTTGTCCATGCTTCGTAAAAACAGCCTCCGAAGCTATTTTCCGAAGATTATCATTGCATTCCCTCGTGACTGTGCACAATTTGCACTTTCTCAAATCATTCTTCCGAAGGTTAATACTGTGTACCCTTCTTTTGCCGCATGCAACATGATGTATGATGCTTATGCTATGCGGAATGATGTGATGATGTTATGTTATGCAAATGACGTCTGTTCCGAAGATACACACAAAATACATTCGCAAGCTCTGCATTCCCTTAGGAACGTCTTTGGAGCTTCTTCGTCTTTTACTTAGACGGTATAAGCTCTGCATTCCCTTAGGAACGTCTTTGGAGCTTCTTCGTCTTTTACTTAGACGGTATAAGCTCTGCATTCCCTTAGGAACGTCTTTGGAGCTTCTTCGTCTTTTACTTAGACGGTATAAGCTCTGCATTCCCTTAGGAACGACTTCTGAGCAGAAAACTTACACTGCGCTCCCTTTGGAACGGCTTTTTGTGACTTCATGAACTTACTCTGCGTTCCTTAGAACGACTTTCTGTTATTCCGAAGGATTTTTAATACTTCGAAGGTCCTCCGTGTCAATACAAAAAATTTCAGCAACTTAAGACTGTAGAGAAAATAGATTTTCCTCGTGGGAAACAACAAAATTATTACATGGAAACTATCAATGTTTTTTGCTACAGAGAATAGAACTGAATGGAAAAGACGACTATCAAAGGTAGGATATGTGTCAATAAATGTGCTTCGACTCTGGCACAGTGCTGTTGACTGTGCGAGCCTCGGATTGTTCTCTGAAGTCTCTTTGATGTGGAGCATATTGACTCCCTTCTGGCTGCTGGCCTTGTTGCAGCGGAGGTGGAGGCGGGGGCTGTTGCCATGAAGCTTGAGGTTGACTTGCTGAAGCTACGGAAACTGCAGGATGGTTGCCCACATACTCCGGGATGTAAGGCTGTTGGTACGAAGCAGTATGCATGACCTGCTTCGGCTGTCCCTGTTGTGCTGCAGCTTCTGCTAGCTCTTTTTGTTTCTGGATGGTAACATGGCACATCCTGGTGGTATGGCCCTTGTTCTCACCGCAGAATAAGCAAAATGTCCTCCTTGGTTGTTCTCCGAATCTCCCGCCGAAGCCCCTGGCGCCTCTTCCTCTTGGAGCTGGTGGCCGAAAAAAAGTTTGCTGCTGCCCCGAAGCCTGTGAGGAGCACTGCGGCCTGTTCTGCTGACTCCCCTTATCATCATTTTGAGTGTTGTGGATGGACCTGACATGCCTCGGATGGAAACGTCCCCCGAAGCCCCTGGTCATCTCGGAAAATCTGAAGGCCTCCTCCCTTCTTTGGCGAAAGTCGTTATCAGCCCGAATGTACTCGTCCATCTTCTGGAGTAGCTTCTCCAGAGTCTGAGGAGGCTTCCTAGCAAAGTATTGGGCTGCAGGTCCAGGACGAAGCCCCTTGATCATAGCTTCGATAACAATTTCATTGGGCACTGTTGGTGCCTGTGCCCTCAATCGCAAGAACCTTCTGACATATGCCTGAAGGTATTCTTCATGATCCTGAGTGCACTGAAATAAAGCTTGTGCAGTGACCGGCTTCGTCTGACATCCTTGAAAGCTGGTTAACAACATATCCTTCAGCTTCTGCCATGAGGTAATTGTCCCTGGTCGAAGGGAGGAATACCAGGTCTGAGCAACATTCCTGACGGCCATGACGAAAGACTTCGCCATGACTGCAGCATTGCCCCCATACGAAGACACTGTTGCTTCGTAACTCATCAGGAACTGCTTCGGGTCTGAGTGACCGTCGAACATGGGAAGCTGAGGTGGCTTATAGGATGGAGGCCAAGGTGTAGCCTGCAGCTCAGCGGACAAAGGAGAAGCATCATCGAAAACAAAATTTCCCTTATGGAAATTGTCATACCAGTCATCTTCGTTGACGAAGCCCTCCTGATGAAGGTCTTTCTGCTGAGGTCTTCTGTTTTGCTCATCATGGGTGAGGTGGCGGACTTCCTCAGAGGCTTCATCTATCTGCCGTTGCAACTCAGCTAGCCGGGCCATCTTCTCCTTCTTCCTTTGTACCTGTTGATGTAGGATCTCCATATCCCTGATTTCTTGGTCTAGCTCTTCCTCCTGAAGCGTCGGACTGACAGCCTTTCTCTTCTGGCTTCGGGCCTCCCGAAGAGAGACGGTCTCCTGGTTGTGGTCCAGCGGTTGCAGTGCTGAAGCCCCAGTCGCTGAAGCTTTCTTCGGCGCCATAGCTTCCGAAGGTGTTCAAAAAAGCTCGAAGTGGAAGTGAGTTCACCGGAGGTGGGCGCCAATGTTGGGGACTTGTTCCCAAATGCTAAGAGTTAAGAACAAGGCAACATAAAAAGTGTTAAATATTAAAGTCCTTCGTCCTTCGAGACACTATGCCCCTTCGGGGATAATGAATTTCGGACGAAGGTCATAAGAAACATACCTTCGTAAATATAACAAGTAATGACGAAGGGTTCATATAAAGCACGGAATATAATTTAGACATCACCATAGAATCATTTCTATTTTATTAACATGAGAAAATAGAAATGATTTCAAATTACAAATGTACCTTCGGTCCTGAGAAAAGGTAGAAAGTACAAGCGTGACGCAAAAGCGAATGCACCGTCAGCCTGAACAGTACGGGAGTACTGTTCATCTATTTATAGACGTGGGACGCAGCCCACGTAAAATTACATTCATGTCCACTACATTTGTTAATGACTTATGGAAATCTGTCGAGGCCCATGCAGTCTTTTCATCTTTAAGTCGGTTCCCTTTTCTGCTATCGTGACGAAGCTTCCCCGCACACAGCTTCGGCTGCGCTCGTGCTTCGTCTGGTTCAGGCTTCGTCCTGGCCATGCTTCGTATTCATAATTCTGAATCCGAGAATACCTGTTCACATAATCCACTTGGAAAACATTGTCAAATCATGTTTTTGAGGACCTTCGGAGGACGAAGGCCCCCAACAGCGTTGATTTTGGTTTAGAAAGATATGACGTAGATTTAATAGTCACTTTGGCGATAAAATGCTAGATAGGAATTTTTGTAGTTAAATTTGGTCACGATAAATTTTAGAAACTACTTGGAGAATTATAGGTGCATTTTAAATGGATATGGAAAATGGTATAGATGTCATATGAATATTATAGGATTTTTAGATGATTTATCTAATTATTTTATTAGCATTTTCTTTTTTTGAAAGAAAAGGGGAAAAGATCACCAGTAGTGTGGTAAATAGATTTTTACTAGTTAAATAATCATGTTCGCAAATTGAGCACTTAGATTTTTTTTGGATTAAACAAAATACTAGTTTATGTCAGAATATCCTCACTTGTTTTATAAAAAGTACAATTACCAATTTATGTAGACTTTTAGAATATTAATATTATTAGATTCATTTTTGGTCATACTAAACAATTTGAGTTAGAAATAATAAAGGGTATTAATTTATTTATTAGTATTAAAAGATCATAAGTATTATTTAACTTCATTGATTGTGTTAAAATAAATTAATATTACTTAAAATTATACTTATTGCACCCACTCCTAAATTCACCATTAGGATTCACATTAATAGCTATAATTAAATTAATAAGTATTTACGTGATTAGTACGTAATTAAAATGTGATTAGTACGACGTGTTAATGTGCATGTAATGGTGTATGATTATGTAATGGTGCATGTTTACTTATGGATGTATACTTTATTTTTTGTATGTGCGATGTGCGACCCTATTAGAAGCGGATTGTGCGGTAGAGAATCCGAACTCGTTCGAGGACGATCCGCAGGACTCGCTTGAACAAGGCAAGTGGATTCCCCCTCTGCATACTCTTTTTGTACCCAGTCATTGCATTTAATAATGTTTACTTTTGATATACTGCATAATTTGATGGGTTTCACCTAATTAAGGATTTCCTAGATTTACTACCTGTATTCCTTGTTTAACCTGGGGAAATAATTAAGCTGTGCGAGATTTACGCTACCGCTCAACCTAATAATTTCTTAATGTCACTCATTAATTGATTTTAATGTTCCAAAGATTTAATTGGCAATTATGGCATTAACCCGATGGTTAAGATAACTTTATTGCAAATTTAATTGGAACATGGAGTGACCACCCAGGATAACAGTGCAACCACGAGTGCTATCATGGCTCTGGCTTTGGTAATTAGCTCTATATGCTTAGTGCCTAGCAACCTTACCTGAAAGATGGGCAAGAGGGGGAGCGGTAGGTGCTGGCAGCCCACGTTAACATGGGGTCGTATTCTTGGCTAAGGTACTTCACCCAGGGGGCCACCACCATCGTCTTAGAAACCTTAGCGGGTTGCTTCGTATTAAGTGTATTTTGTGAAAACCTCATAATGGATCCCTAGCCATTCACCTCGGTAGTGTCTAAGGGTCCGATCAACCCGGGCTAGATGGGATACATGGCTTGTGGGTAAAGTTGTACCACCTCTGCAGAGTGTAAAACTGATATATCAGCCGTGCTCCCGGTTATGAGCGACCTGGACTCCTCACATGATAATTGAACTTAAAGATGGACATAAATTGAGATCCGATGATCTGTCAATAATTTGCTTAAGTGGTTTCACTTAAGTGTTTTTGTTATATTCATATTCCTTTGTTTAATTGAGATATTTGGGATTCACTCTTATTAGTAAGACAGGTGTTGTTAATAAAATGTTGACCAACTAAAATGCATACTGCTCAACCTTAGCCTCACCTTGTTATACCTGCATTAATTTTTCCCCCACTTGCTGAGCCCCGACCATAAGTGAGCTCACCCTTGCTAATATTTTGATCAGAGGGTGATGCTGGAGACTTTGATGGAGAATTTATCGACGAAGAATTCTAAGTCTAACGATGCGCCGGTCAACTTCCTGTGGAAGATTGCCCAGTTGTTTATTTCCGCTCTACTTTGATGTGATACTTGTTTAAGACACAATGTCTCAGATGATGTAATAAAGTTTTATACTCTCTTTACGCCTTTATTGCATTGTCTTTTGATATATTACACTTGTGACGTCAACATATGTGTGGAAATGGATCCTGGCACACATATGGTATGCGCTCGGTTCTACCCCCTGGAACCGGGTGTGACAGAAGTGGTATCAAAGCTATGCTGACCCTAGGTCGTTAGATTAGTTAGAAATGGAAAGCCTAGTTGTTCAAAACTTGCTAATTTCATTCCTATAAATTCCTTTATCAGTCTTACCTCTTTGAAATTCAACTAAGTTGACTCTTCTCTTGTAGATGGTTCGCACTCTCCAAACCACTCGCGTCAACACCAACTACGCCCCTCAGCCCCGGCAGATCCCGGTCTACCCAGTGGTAGTCGAGGAAGCTCCAGCGAATCTCCCTCCCGTCCGAGTGGAGAACGTGATAAACCTGGAGGACAGCTCGGAGGAGCAGCTGCCGACCCCCACCCCGTTGGCCGAGTCCCTGGCCTTCGCAGCTGGGTCAGCGACGTCAGCATCGTCGGCACCAGCCTTCCAAGCACCTGCACCTGGAGGCGACGACCCCGATGACTCCGGAGACGGCGACGACGAGGATGACGACGACGACGATGATGGAGAGGACGAACACGTCCACGAGGAAGCTGACTACGCCCAGCAGGACCCCTTCATGGGGATTGGTCCAGTTGTCGAACATTACACATCAATGTTTGAGACAGGACACTTTCCCAACCTGCTGCAGGCAGTGCTGCACGAGCTAGGAGCCTACGTCCGCCCCCTGTACGAGACGAGGCGAGTGAGCGAGCCTCCCCGGGCTTGCTATTACATCACCCGCATCCATGTCAGGGTGATGGATGCAGGTGACAGGGGATTCAGGACTCTGTCTGCTCACGAGTCCCTGATACCGCTGTCCACCTACGCTGCCTCTGTCAGCGACGCTGCCCGTCGGACCCTGTGGTCGCTTAGCCACACCTACCGGCAGCAGCTGCAGAACACAAGGTTCAGGCATCTCCCTCAGCGCCTGCGTGGAGAAAGCCAGACCAGCATTGTCCCAGGTGAACCTGGTGAGGATCGCCTCAACACCCTAGCTGGTGTAGTGGCCGGTCTCAACACCGACCTGGACAGTGCCACTCTGGACCTCTACAGTGTGCACTTGGAGCTGGAGAATGCCCACGCCAGGATTGCAGCCCTGGAAGCTCAACTACAAGGACTGAATCCGCCAGAAGCTCAGGTTCCCGCCGTGGCGTTGTCTCCTCCCCGCAAGAGGCTGCGCTACGGAGAGGCCGGATCCGTCACTAGGCTGCTTTAGGAGTGTTGATCATGATGTAATAAGTTACGCTTCGCGTTAGACGATGAAACTATCTTTAAATTTTTATATTAATAAATATCAACCATGTGATGGTGATTGGTTGAAATGCTTGATTTGAATCTTTGTTTGAGTGCTATGGTCTTATGGAATGATGGCCATAAGAACATATAAAATTTGTAAAACTTAAGCTATTTTCCCTCTTGAATCTTTTCTACTCCTCACTTTTCTAAGGACTTCACTTCCTAACAAATCAGATGGTGAACCAACGTCAAGGACCTAACAACCGGAACCAGCGTGGACAACAAGCACCACCACCACCGCCACCACCTAATCCCAACATGGAGCAGTTCATCGCCGCCCAAATGCAGATTCTGCAAGGACTCACTGCTGCGGTTCAACAATTACAACAGAACCAACAGAATCAGCAACCCCAGCAGCAGCAATATGCACCCCCGGCTAGAGATAAGCACCGGGACTTCATGAGTCATCACCCGCCTACATTCTCTCATGCGGTTGATCCTCTTGATGCCGATGACTGGCTCAAAGTCATTGGGAAGAAGCTGGACATCACTCAGTGCAACGACCGAGAGAAGGTCTTGTACGCCTCGGGAAGACTCGAGGGAGCTGCGTCCGATTGGTGGGATGCCTTCACAGCGGCACATCCCAACGCTGATACCATAACCTGGCAGGAGTTTCAGGAGAACTTCCGTGCTCACCACATCCCCTCTGGAATCATGAAGCTGAAGAAGAAGGAGTTCCTTTCCCTTACTCAAGGGAATATGTCTGTCAGTGAGTATCGTGATCGCTTCACTCAGCTTTCACGTTATGCCCCTGAGGAAGTGGACACTGATGAGAAGCGCCAAGAGCATTTCCTGGAAGGGTTGATTGGACCTCTGAACTATCAACTTCAGAGTCACACATTCCCCAACTTCCAGACACTCCTGAACAAGGCAATTGGCCTTGAGAGCAAAAGGAAGGAGCTATCTGACCACAAGAGAAAATTCCAAGGTCAGTCCAGCAGGAACACCCGGCCAAACAATGCTCAAGGTTCGCAGTTCCGCTCTGGAAATCAGGGTGGAAATAACTATCAAGTACAACGCTCTGGACAGCAAGGCCAGAGAAATAATCAAAATCAGAATCAACAAAGGAGCAACCCCCAGACCAACCAGGGGTCTGGTGGAAATTCACAGAACCGTCAGGGTGGCACCAACAACACTCAGGCCAGAAACAACGCACCTGTCCAACCCAACGGTTGTTTCAAGTGCGGTGAATTAGGCCACTATGCCAATAATTGCCCAAGGCGCAACCAGCAAACACCCCAAAGGAGCAACACTCAGAGAAATGACCAGAGCACCCCCGCTCGTGGATCTGCTCAGAACAAGACTCCGCAGAACCAGAGCCGAGGAAGGGTCAATCACGTCACTGCAGAATCAGTGCCTGAGGATGCCGACATTGTGTATGGTATGTTCCTTGTTAACTCCATACCTGCATCAGTTTTATTTGACTCTGGAGCATCACATTCATTTATAACTGAGTCATTTGTGGAAAAACATAACATACCTAAGTACCCTCTGAAGAGGATATTATACATTAGTTCACCAGGAGGTGACATGAAGGCCACACACTCATGCCCTCATGTTAATATCAAGATTCAAGGAATAGATTTTACAGTCGACCCAGTGGTCCTAGGATCCAACGGGATTGATGTGATTCTTGGATGCAACTGGTTGAAAAGTTGTGATGGAGTGATACGGTGTGCCAACGGAACAATTACGTTGACAAGTCCTCAAGGTGAAAGAATCCAAGTCAACATAGACAAGTCAACAGATGAAAAAGGGAAGACAGTGATCAATCACTTGGAAGAAAAGCCCTTGGAAAATATCAAAGTAGTGTGCGAATACCCAGACGTATTTCCGGAAGAATTACCAGGTATGTCACCTGACCGTGATATAGAGTTTTCTATTGAATTAGTACCTGGAACCGCACCTATCTCGAAAAGACCTTATAGAATGGATGGCAAAGATTTAGTAGAACTGAAGAAACAAATAGAAGAATTACTAGAAAAAGGTTTTATTCGCCCAAGTTCATCCCCTTGGGGAGCCCCAGTGTTGTTTGTGAACAAGAAGGATGGTTCGAGAAGAATGTGCGTTGATTATAGAAGTTTGAATGAAGTAACCATCAAGAATAAATACCCACTACCTCGGATTGAAGATTTATTCGATCAAATGAAGGGAGCTAAGATATTCTCGAAGATAGATCTGAGATCGGGATATCATCAGTTAAAGATCCGAGCAGAAGATGTACCGAAGACAGCCTTCACCACGAGATATGGATTATATGAGTTTTTGGTCATGTCATTTGGACTGACTAATGCACCAGCATACTTTATGAACTTGATGAATAAAGTATTCATGGAATATCTGGATCAGTTTGTGGTCGTATTCATTGACGACATACTAATATATTCTCCGAATGAAGAAACACACAAAGATCATCTAAGGCTAGTCCTACAAAAGCTTCGTGACAACCAACTGTATGCAAAATTCTCGAAGTGTGATTTTTGGCTTAAGGAAGTTGCTTTCTTAGGGCATATTGTTACCGATGGTGGAATTAAAGTGGACCCAGGAAAGATAAGAGAGATACTAAATTGGAAGCAACCCACAGATGCGTCCAAGATCAGAAGTTTTCTTGGATTAGCAGGATACTATAGAAGATTTATTGAAGGTTTTTCCAAGTTAGTGAAGCCTCTTACCTCTCTACTGGAGAAAGGCAAAGAGTTCAAATGGGATGAAGCTTGCCAGAATTGTTTTGAAGAACTCAAGAAAAGGTTAACCACTGCACCAATACTGGTAATGCCAGACATCCACAAGGGATTTGATGTGTATTGTGATGCATCACACCTTGGACTTGGATGTGTGCTAATGCAAGAAGGAAAAGTGATTGCTTATGCTTCAAGACAGTTGAGAAAGCATGAAAAGAATTATCCTACGCATGATTTGGAACTAGCTGCCGTAGTGCATGCTTTGAAGATTTGGAGGCACTATATGATTGGAAATAAGTGCAAAATCTTCACGGATCACAAAAGCTTGAAATATATATTCACTCAGAAGGAACTCAACCTCAGACAGAGAAGATGGCTAGAGTTGATTAAAGATTATGATTTGGAAATACAATATCACCCCGGAAAAGCAAATGTAGTAGCAGATGCTTTGAGCCGTAAGGGTCAAGTGAACAACATCACTACTCATTTGATGTCACAAGAATTATGCTGGGAAATGGAACGACTCAACCTTGGATTTCTCAATAATGTAGAAACAACAGTGATGGAGGTCGAATCTACTTTGGAAGAAGAGATCCGTAAAGGACAAGAGTCCGATGAGAAGATTAAGGAAATTAAATCTTTGATTAGTTTGGGTAAAGCCCCAGATTTCACGGAAGATGAACAAGGCACAATATGGTTTAAGAAGAGAATCTGTGTACCGGAAATTGAGCACTTACGCCAACTTATTTTGAGAGAAGCTCATGATTCAGCTTACTCTATTCACCCTGGAAGCACAAAGATGTACCAGGATCTTAAGGAAAAGTATTGGTGGTACGGTTTGAAAAGAGATGTTGCTACTCATGTTGCATTATGTGACGTGTGTCAGCGAGTTAAAGCCGAACACCAAAGACCAGCAGGATTGCTACAACCTCTCAAGGTACCTGAATGGAAATGGGAAGAAATCAGTATGGATTTCATAGTTGGGCTACCCCGTACTCGAGATGGCTATGATTCAATATGGGTCATAGTAGACAGGTTAACCAAAGTGGCACATTTTATACCTGTGAAGACAACTTACTCAGGAGCCCAGTTAGCAGAATTGTACATGTCGAGGATTGTTTGTCTGCATGGAGTACCGAAGAAGATCGTATCAGATCGAGGGACTCAGTTTACCTCGCGTTTTTGGAAAAGACTTCATGAGTCCATGGATACCAAGCTAAATTTTAGTTCAGCCTATCATCCGCAGACGGATGGGCAAACAGAAAGGACAAACCAAGTATTAGAAGATATGCTAAGAGCTTGCGCTCTAAAGCATGGTAGAAGCTGGGATAAAAGTTTGCCTTATGCAGAATTTTCATATAACAACAGTTATCAAGCAAGTCTCAAAATGGCACCGTTTGAAGCACTATATGGACGAAAGTGTAGAACACCACTTTATTGGAATCAGACTGGAGAAAGTCAAGTATTTGGTCTAGAAATTCTCCAAGAGGCGGAAAAGCAAGTACAAATTATCAGAGAAAATTTGAAGACAGCACAGTCAAGACAGAAGAGCTATGCTGATAATAGAAGAAGAGAATTGATGTTTGAAGTAGGAGACTTTGTCTACCTTAAAGTTTCACCGATGAGAGGAATGAAAAGGTTTAAGGTTAAAGGAAAATTATCACCTCGCTATATCGGCCCATTTAAGATTTTGGAAAGAAAAGGTGAAGTAGCCTACCAGTTAGAGCTACCCGATAGATTATCGGATGTGCATGACGTATTTCACGTATCACAACTCAAGAAGTGCTTGAGAGTACCAAAAGAACAGTTACCCATGGAGGAACTGAATGTTAATGAGGATTTGACTTATTCGGAGTACCCAATCAGAATTCTGGAAACATCTCGCAGAATTACGCGGAGTAAAGTCATTAACATGTGCAAAGTTCAGTGGAGTCATCATTCGGAAGATGAGGCCACTTGGGAAAGAGAAGATGAACTCAGAGCAGAATTTCCCCAGTTATTCTCGGAAGTTTCTTAATCTCGAGGACGAGATTCTTTTTAAGAGGGGTAGGTTTGTAACACCATAAAAGCCATCAATTAAAATAATAAATTTAGATATTATATTGATTAGGGTAATAAATTTTTTTTGTTTAATTATTTATTTGCATTTTGATCATTTTCTTTCTATGCGCTTGCTTGATTCTCGGATGATTGTTATTAGTTTCCCTTGAAAAAGAAATCCTAGTAACTAAACAATAATGAAGAAAAATAATAATTATTAGTCTAAAAATAAGTATTCTATTTATAAATATTTTTGGTAAATTTTTTTTATATTTTTGAGCTCCTTAAATAAGCGTTTCGGAATTGTAAAAAAAAAGAAAAAAAACCAAATCCTACACTAACCGGCCCACTAGGGGCCCAAGACCCCAAACCCTAACCCCACAGTCACGCGCGCGCGCCTGGAAATCCCAAGCCGCCGCCGCCCATGCACTACTCCTCCCTCTCTCCTCTGTCTTCTCTCTCTCCCTCACGTCTCCCTCTCTCCTCTCCGTTTTCTCTCTCCCTTGCTTTTTCTCTCTCACGCACAAGCAAGGCAGGCAGCAGGCCTTGCCGCGGCCAAGCGCCCGGCCCCACCGGCGGCCCCATCGCGACGCCATGGCGCCCTGCTCCCGCGTCGCCCTGGCGAACACGCCGACCGAAGCCGCGCCGCGCGACGTCTGCGCTCCCTGCCGCGCCTGCTCTCTGCGCAACCGCTCGAGTGCCCCTGCGCGCGTTACTTCTTCGTGTGTAATGGAGTTTAATGGAACCATTTCTTCTCCTCCCCATCAATCCCTTAGTAACCGTCGCCATTGAAGCCTCCATGAAGAACCAGCGACTCTCTCTCTCCCTCCTGCTCTCTATAAAAGGCAGCAGAGACCCTCTCCTTTCTCCCACCTACCCAAGCTCATTCCATCTCTCTAGCTCGCCAGTACACTGCTCGACGTTGTCGTTCGTCGCCGGAGTTCGCCGGAGCCGCGTACTAGCTGTCCGTAGTCGAGCCCCGCTCTCCGTCGATCCGTCCCCGTCACACGCACGAACCCGAGGTTGTTGGCGACCCAAATTTATTTTATGTATTTTATAAAGTGCTTTCGATTCGATTCATGTGTTGTATAGTTCGTTTGTTGTAATATGAACACATGTGATTCCAATTTATGTATTTGTGTGCGCTACGGAATTTGTTAAAAATATACGATTAGTAGTGCACCGTGTTATTCCATGTAATCGACGCGTTGATTTTGGTTTAGAAAGATATGACGTAGATTTAATAGTCACTTTGGCGATAAAATGCTAGATAGGAATTTTTGTAGTTAAATTTGGTCACGATAAATTTTAGAAACTACTTGGAGAATTATAGGTGCATTTTAAATGGATATGGAAAATGGTATAGATGTCATATGAATATTATAGGATTTTTAGATGATTTATCTAATTATTTTATTAGCATTTTCTTTTTTTGAAAGAAAAGGGGAAAAGATCACCAGTAGTGTGGTAAATAGATTTTTACTAGTTAAATAATCATGTTCGCAAATTGAGCACTTAGATTTTTTTTTGGATTAAACAAAATACTAGTTTATGTCAGAATATCCTCACTTGTTTTATAAAAAGTACAATTACCAATTTATGTAGACTTTTAGAATATTAATATTATTAGATTCATTTTTGGTCATACTAAACAATTTGAGTTAGAAATAATAAAGGGTATTAATTTATTTATTAGTATTAAAAGATCATAAGTATTATTTAACTTCATTGATGGTGTTAAAATAAATTAATATTAGTTAAAATTATACTTATTGCACCCACTCCTAAATTCACCATTAGGATTCGCATTAATAGCTATAATTAAATTAATAAGTATTTACGTGATTAGTACGTAATTAAAATGTGATTAGTACGACGTGTTAATGTGCATGTAATGGTGTATGATTATGTAATGGTGCATGTTTACTTATGGATGTATACTTTATTTTTTGTATGTGCGATGTGCGACCCTATTAGAAGCGGATTGTGCGGTAGAGAATCCGAACTCGTTCGAGGACGATCCGCAGGACTCGCTTGAACAAGGCAAGTGGATTCCCCCTCTGCATACTCTTTTTGTACCCAGTCATTGCATTTAATAATGTTTACTTTTGATATACTGCATAATTTGATGGGTTTCACCTAATTAAGGATTTCCTAGATTTACTACATGTATTCCTTGTTTAACCTGGGGAAATAATTAAGCTGTGCGAGATTTACGCTACCGCTCAACCTAATAATTTCTTAATGTCACTCATTAATTGATTTTAATGTTCCAAAGATTTAATTGGCAATTATGGCATTAACCCGATGGTTAAGATAACTTTATTGCAAATTTAATTGGAACATGGAGTGACCACCCAGGATAACAGTGCAACCACGAGTGGTATCATGGCTCTGGCTTTGGTAATTAGCTCTATATGCTTAGTGCCTAGCAACCTTACCTGAAAGATGGGCAAGAGGGGGAGCGGTAGGTGCTGGCAGCCCACGTTAACATGGGGTCGTATTCTTGGCTAAGGTACTTCACCCAGGGGGCCACCACCATCGTCTTAGAAACCTTAGCGGGTTGCTTCGTATTAAGTGTATTTTGTGAAAACCTCATAATGGATCCCTAGCCATTCACCTCGGCAGTGTCTAAGGGTCCGATCAACCCGGGCTAGATGGGATACATGGCTTGTGGGTAAAGTTGTACCACCTCTGCAGAGTGTAAAACTGATATATCAGCCGTGCTCCCGGTTATGAGCGACCTGGACTCCTCACATGATAATTGAACTTAAAGATGGACATAAATTGAGATTCGATGATCTGTCAATAATTTGCTTAAGTGGTTTCACTTAAGTGTTTTTGTTATATTCATATTCCTTTGTTTAATTGAGATATTTGGGATTCACTCTTATTAGTAAGACAGGTGTTGTTAATAAAATGTTGACCAACTAAAATGCATACTGCTCATCCTTAGCCTCACCTTGTTATACCTGCATTAATTTTTCCCCCACTTGCTGAGCCCCGACCATAAGTGAGCTCACCCTTGCTAATATTTTGATCAGAGGGTGATGCTGGAGACTTTGATGGAGAATTTATCGACGAAGAATTCTAAGTCTAACGATGCGCCGGTCAACTTCCTGTGGAAGATTGCCCAGTTGTTTATTTTCGCTCTACTTTGATGTGATACTTGTTTAAGACACAATGTCTCAGATGATGTAATAAAGTTTTATACTCTCTTTACGCCTTTATTGCATTGTCTTTTGATATATTACACTTGTGACGTCAACATATGTGTGGAAATGGATCCTGGCACACATATGGTATGCGCTCGGTTCTACCCCCTGGAACCGGGTGTGACACTTAGGAACGACTTTTGAGCAGAAAACTTACGCTATGCTTCCTTAGGAATGATTTTTTATGCTTCAAAAAACCGTGAGGAAGGCATATTTTACTCATTGATGCAAGCACAATTATTACAAGAAATCAAAATTTAGTCCTTCGCTACTTGTTCCTTACAAAAAATAAAATGGCTTAAAAAATAAAGGTATATTAAGAGTAGGATATTCTTCAGTAAATATGCTTTGATTCTGCACAGTACTGTTGACTGTACGAGCTTCGGACTCCTCCCAGAAGTCGCGCTGTTGTTGGGCGTGCTGGTGCCCTTCTTGCTGCTGGCTTCGGGTGTGAGTAGGTGGCAATGGTGGTGGTAATGGGAGCTGGGCCTAGGAAGCTTGTGAATGACTTGCCGAAGCAACAGAAGCCGTAGGTTGATTACCTACGTATTCTGGTACGTAGGGAGAATAGCATGAAGCAGTATGTAAGACCTGCTTCGGCTGATTCTGTCGCGCCTCTGCTTCGGTAATCTCCTTTTGCTTCTGAATGGTGACCTGGCATGTTCTTGTAGTGTGGCCCTTGTCTTCACCACAAAATAAGCAATATAGCTTTCTGGGCTGATCCCCATACCTTCCTCTGAAGCCCCTGCCGCCCCTGCCCCTTGGGGCTGGTGGCCTGCAAGAGCTTTGCTGTTGTCCTGAGGATTAGGAGCTGTGTTGTGGCCTTTGAAGCTGGCTTCCTCTGTCATCACTCTGGCTGGAGTTATGGATTGATCTGACGTGCCTAGGGTGGATTCTTCCTCCGAAGCCCCTAGTGATTTCAGAAAACCTATAGGCTTCTTCCCTTCTCTAGCGAAAATCATTATCAGCCTGGATGTACTCATCCATCTTCTAAAGAAGCTTCTCTAGGGTCTGAGGAGGTTTCCTGGCAAAGTATTGAGCCATAGGCCCTGGCTGAAGCCCTTTGATCATGGCCTCAATGACAATTTCATTGGGCACTATGGGCGCTTGTGCTCTCAGACGCAAGAACCTCCAGACATATGCCTGAAGGTATTCCTCGTGGTCCTGCGTGCATTGGAACAGAGCCTGAGTAGTGACCGGCTTCGTCTGAAATCCTTGGAAACTGGTGATCAGCATATCCTTCAACTTCTGCCATGATGTGATTGTTCCTGGCCGAAGAGAAGAGTACCAAGTTTGTGCGACATTCTTGACTGCCATGATGAAGGATTTCGCCATGACTACAGTGTTGCCCCATATGAAGATATGGTTGCTTCATAGCTCATTAGAAACTGCTTTGGGTCTGAATGCCCATCATACATAGGGAGCTGGGGTGGCTTGTATGATGGGGGCCATGGGGTAGCCTGCAATTTAGCTGACAGAGGAAATCATCATACCATTCGTCATCATCGTAAGAATTGTCCTGACGAAGCTCTCTGCGTTGAGGTCTTCGGTCCTGGTCATCTTGAGTGAGATGACGCATTTCTTCAGTGGCCTCATCGATCTTCTTTTGAAGATCGGCAAGACGAAGCATCTTCTCCTTCTTCCTCTGGACCTGTTGATCGATGGCTTCGAGGTCCCTGATTTCTTGGTCCAACTCCTCCTCCTAAGGCATTGGACTTGTAGCCTTCCTTTTTTGGCTTCTAGCTTCGTGTAGTGTTTCTTGGTTGACGTCTAGTGGCTGCAATGCAGCCCCTAGCACTGAAGATTTCTTCGACGGCATGACGAAGGTCACAGCTTGCCGAAGGTGGTCGAATGAGTTCACTGGAGGTGGGCGCCAATGTTGGGGACTTGTTCTCAGCTAGGAGTTAAGAACAAGGCAACACAAATGTTAATGGTTAAAAGCCTTCGTCCTCCGAAGCATTATCTCCCTCAGGACATAATGATCTTCAGACGAAGGTCATGAAGGGCATATCTTCATCATCTCAATATGTAATGGAAAGCAGAAGCATAAGTTATATATAAAGAATACGAATAATCATCTTAAACCATTAGATTATTTATATTCTTATTGAATAACCATAAATAAACATTAACGACATTGAATTACATTTGTATCTTCGGCTTGATAGAAGATAAGAATCCAGGTGTGATGTGCGAATGAATACAAGTCAGCGTGAACAGTACGGTGCTACTGTTCATCTATTTATAGGCACATGACGCAGCCTGGGCAAAATTACATCCATGTCCTTGACACCTACTACTGACTAAGGAGTAATCAGTCGAGGACTTGGCAGTATATTCCCCTTTAAGTCGGTTCCATTCTCCATCACCGCCCTTGCGCTAAGCCGAAGCTTCTTCATTCATAGCTTCAGAATTAATTCATCCTTCTCCCAGATCGCGCCCTTCATCTCAAAGCCAAAGGTTCCTGTGACAGTATATTATACTTGGAAAGCATGTTAGTCGTGTTTTTGAGGACCTTCGGAAGACGAAGGCCCCCAACAAGTATAGCTAATGAGGTTGATTCGAGGACCCCTCTGGTCGCAATTTACATGATATGGGCAGTAGAATAGATAGGAGTATTTCATGGATAACTTTTAAATATGTTCACATTAAAGATGAACTTTATCGTTGACCTTCTAGTAATATCATGCTTAAGTGCTTGGGCCCTGACGATTGCTATATTAACTATAGTCAAAGTACGTGAAGGTATTTTTAGTACTCATCGATTGGCTCCAAAGATAAAATGACTTTTGAGAAGGTCCATGTTTTATTAGCCCAATATGATTACTGATTGTTTTATGTACTACAGAGGTTGTTAAGTGTGTCAAAAGTTTGATGATTTCTAGATGGTTCCTATTACTGAACTTCATCCCATTAATTAAGCCTTGGCCTTTTATAGGATCGCGTCTAGATTTTGTGGGCGAAATACATCAATCCATCAAAGGGGCATCAGTATGTGTTGGTCGCCACAGACTATTTCACTAAATGGACCGAAGTCGTTGCTTTGAAAATATTACACAAAAAGAATTAATTGAGTCCTCAATTGAACATATTATTCATAGATTCGGTATTCCACATACTTTGACTATGGACCAGGGAACTTCTCTTGCGTCCAAAGAGGTACGTGAGTTTGTTGAACCCTATAAAGATTAAGTTACTTAATTCATCTCTATATTATGTTGAGGCCAATGGTTAGGCCAAGTCAAATAATGACATTTATTAACCTCACAAAAAAGAAGAAATCTAATTATCCTAGACATTGGCATATTGTTTTGTTTGAGGCTTTATGAGCTCATAGGATATCTAAGCACCATACTACTAAGGTGACTCCTTTCGAGCTTGTATATGGTGAGTGAAAGGGAATTAGGCTTACACCTATTTCCTAACTGATTTTGGTGGTTGAATTGCCCAACACAAATAATTGGACTAACTAGTTTGCTCTAGTCTATAAGTTTTACAGGTGCCAAAGTTTCACAATAAGCCAATAAAAAGATCAAGAAAGGGTTCAAACAAAGAGAGCAAAAGACAACCCAAAGACACCCTGGTCTGACGCACCGGACTGTCCGGTGTGCCACCGGACAGTGTCCGGTGCACCAGGGCACTCGGCGCTGAACTCCTCACCTTCGGGAAAATGGGAGGCCGCTCCGCTATAATTCACCGGACTGTCCGGTGTGCCAGCGGAGCAACGGCTACTTCACGCACAACGGTCGACTGCAACGCATTTAATGCGCGCTTGCACGCGCAGAGGACAGAGCACGCGCAGTTGGCGCACCGGACGGTCTACAGGACCTGTCCGGTGCACCACCGGATAGCCTAGAGGCCCACCTGTCAGAGCTCCAACGGTCGAACCCCAACGGCTGGCTGACGCAGCTGGCGCACCGGACAGTGTCCGGTGGCGCACCGGACTGTCCGGTGCGCCATGCGACAGCAGTCTTCCAACGGCCATTTTTGGTGGTTGGGGCTATAAATACCCCCAACCACCCCACATTCAATGGCATCCAAGTTTTCCACCTTCAACACATTACAAGAGCTATAGCATTCAATTCTAGACACTCCAAAGAGATCAAATCCTCTCCCAAGTCCGGAATCACTCCAAATCAAACAGTGACTAGAGAGAGCGACATTTGTGTTCATTTGAGCTCTTGCGCCTGGATCGCTTCTTTTCTTTCTCATTCTTCTTGTGATCAAACTCAATTGTAACCAAGGCAAGAGACACCAATTGTGTGGTGGTCCTTGCGGGAACTTTGTGTTCCGTTTGATTGAGAAGAGAAGCTCACTCGGTCTAAGTGACCGTTTGAGAGAGGGAAAGGGTTGAAAGAGACCCGATCTTTGTGACCACCTCAACGGGGAGTAGGTTTGCAAGAACCGAACCTCGGTAAAACAAATCATCGTGTCTCGCTCTTTATTTGCTCACGATTTGTTTTGCACCCTCTCTCTCGGACTCATTTGTATTTCTAACGCTAACCCGACTTGTAGTTGTGCTTAAGTTTGTAAATTTCAGATTCGCCCTATTCACCCCCCTCCAGGCGACTTTCAATTGGTATCAGAGCCCGGTGCTTCATTAGAGCTTAACCGCTCGAAGTGATGTCGGGAGCATCCGCCTAGAGGGAGTTCGGGACCGGCGAGAAGCCCGCCACAAGCCATGGGAAGACTCCATCCGGGGAGTCCGCCAACAAGGTGAAGGGATCCCCTTCACACAACAAGACGGGTCGGAGCGGTGACAAGAAGAAGAAGATGAGGAAGGTGGTCTACTACGAGACCGACTCCTCGTCACCATCCACCTCCGGCTCCGACATGCCGTCCGTAACTTCTAAGCGCCATGAGCGCAAGAAGTTTAGTAAGATTCCTCTATGCTACCCTCGCATTTCTAAGCGTACTCCATTACTTTCCGTCTCATTAGTCAAACCACCTATGTTTGATGGTGAAGATTATAATATGTGGAGTGATAAAATGAGGCATCATCTAACCTCACTCCACACTAGCATTTGGGATGTTGTTGAGATTGGAGTACAGGTACCATCACCGAACGATGAAGACTATGATTCGGACGAGGTCGCCCAAATCTGGCACTTCAACTCTCAAGCCACCACTATACTCCTTGCCTCTCTAAGTCGAGAGGAGTATAACAAGGTGCAAGGATTGAAAAGTGCCAAAGAGATTTGGGACGTACTCAAGACCGCGCACGAAGGAGATGAGGTGACCAAAATCACCAAGCGGGAGACGATCGAGGGGGAGCTCGGTCGCTTCCGGCTTCACCAAGGGGAGGAGCCACAAGACATGTACAACCGCTTGAAGACCTTGGTGAACCAAGTGCGCAACCTCGAGAGCACCAAATGGGATGACCATGAGATGGTCAAGGTTATTCTAAGATCCCTTGTATTCCTTAACCCTACGCAAGTTCAATTAATTCGAGGAAATCCTAGATATACACTAATGTCTCCCGAGGAAGTTATATGGAATTTTGTGAGCTTTGAGTTGATGATCAAAGGCTCAAAGAAAATCATCGAGCTAGATGGCCCCTCCACGCCCGAAGCGCAACCGGTTGCATTGAAGGCAACGGAGGAGAAAAAGGAGGAGTCTACATCAAGTAGACAACCCATCGACGCCTCTAAGCTCGACAACGAGGAGATGGCGCTCATCATCAAGAGTTTCCGCCAAATCCTCAAGCAAAGAAGGGGGAAGGATTACAAACCCCGCTCCAAGAAAGTGTGCTACAAATGTCGTAAGCCCGGTCATTTTATTGCAAAATGTCCACTATCTAGTGACAGTGACAGGGGCGATGACAAGAAGGGCAAGAGGAGAGAAAAGAAAAGATACTACAAGAAGAAGGGCGGCGATGCCCATGTGTGTCGCGAGTGGGACTCCGACGAGAGCTCCTCCGACTCCTCCTCCGACGAGGACGCCGCCAACATCACCGTCACCAAGGGACTCCTCTTTCCCAACGTCGGCCACAAGTGCCTCATGGCAAAGGACGACAAAAAGAAGAAGGTGAAATCTAAATCCTCCACTAAATATGCATCCTCTAGTGATGAAGATAATGCTAGTGATGACGAGGATAACATGCGTAGCCTTTTTGCCAACCTAAACATGCAACAAAAGGAAAAATTAAATGAACTAATTAGTTCTATTCATGAGAAGGATGAACTCTTGGACTCCCAAGAGGACTTCCTAATTAAGGAAAATAAGAAGCATGTTAAGGTAAAAAATGCTTATACTCTAGAAGTAGAAAAATGTGAAAAATTATCTAGTGAGCTAAGCACTTGCCATGATACTATTGTCAACCTTAGAAATGAAAATGCTAAACTAATTGCTAAGGTTGATTCTAATATTTGTGATGCTTCAATTCCCAATCTTAGAGATGATAATGCTAATTTGCTTGCTAGGATTAAAAAATTGAATGATTCTCTTGCTAGCCTTAAGATTGAAAACGAAAAATTAATTACTAAGGCTAAAGAATTAGATGTTTGCAATGCTTCCATTTCCGATCTTAGAGATAACAATGATATTTTGCGTGCTAAGATTGTTGAACTTAATTCTTGCAAACCCTCTACATCTACCATTGAGCATGTTACTATTTGTACTAGATGTAGAGATATTAACATTGATGCTATTCATGATCATATGGCTTTAATTAAACAACAAAATGATCATATAGCAAAATTAGATGCTAAAATTGCCGAGCATGACTTAGAAAATGAAAAATTTAAATTTGCTAGAAGCATGCTCTATAGTGGGAGACGCCCTGGCATCAAGGATGGCATTGGCTTCCAAAAGGGGGACAATGTCAAACTTAATGCCCCTCCTAAAAGATTGTCTAACTTTGTTAAGGGCAAGGCTCCTATGCCTCAGGATAACGAGGGTTACATTTTGTACCCTGCCGGTTATCCCGAGAGCAAAATTAGGAGAATTCATTCTAGGAAGTCTCACTCTGGTCCTAATCATGCTTTTATGTATAAGGGTGAGACATCTAATTCTAGGCAATCAACCCGTACAAAATTGCCTAAGAAGAAAACTCCTATTGCATCAAATGATTCTAACATTTCATTTAAAACTTTTGATGCATCTTATGTTTTAACTAACAAATCCGGCAAAATAGTTGCCAAGTATGTTGGGGGCAAGCACAAGAGGTCAAAGACTTGTGTTTGGGTACCCAAAGTTCTTGTATCTAATGCCAAAGGACCCAAAACCGTTTGGGTACCTAAAATCAAGAACTAAACTTGTTTTATAGGTTTATGCATCCGGGGGCTCAAGTTGGATCATCGACAGCGGGTGCACAAACCATATGACAGGGGAGAAGAAAATGTTCTCCTCCTATGAGAAAAACCAAGATCCCCAATGAGCTATCACATTCGGGGATGGAAATCAAGGTTTGGTCAAAGGATTGGGTAAAATTGCTATATCACCTGACCATTCCATTTCCAATGTTTTTCTTGTAGATTCTTTAGATTACAACTTGCTTTCAGTTTCGCAATTATGTAAAATGGGTTACAACTGTCTCTTTACAGATACAAGTGTTACTGTCTTTAGAAGAAGTGATGATTCAGTAGCATTTAAGGGAGTGTTAGAGGGTCAGCTATACTTAGTAGATTTTGATAGAGCTGAACTCGACACTTGCTTAATTGCTAAGACTAACATGGGCTGGCTCTGGCATCGCCGACTAGCACATGTTGGAATGAAGAATCTTCACAAGCTTCTAAAGGGAGAACACATTTTGGGACTAACAAATGTTCATTTTGAGAAAGACAGGATTTGTAGCGCATGTCAGGCAGGGAAGCAAGTTGGTGTTCATCATCCACACAAGAACATCATGACGACTGACAGGTCACTAGAGCTCCTACACATGGACCTATTCAGCCCGATAGCTTACATAAGCATCGGCGGGAGTAAGTACTGTCTAGTTATTGTGGATGATTATTCTCGCTTCACTTGGGTGTTCTTTTTGCAGGAAAAATCTCATACCCAAGAGACCTTAAAGGGATTCTTGAGACGGGCTCAAAACGAGTTCGACTTAAGGATCAAGAAAATTAGAAGCGACAACGGGACGGAGTTCAAGAACTCTCAAATTGAAGGCTTCCTTGAGGAGGAGGGCATCAAGCATGAGTTCTCTTCTCCCTACACGCCACAACAAAATGGTGTAGTGGAGAGGAAGAATAGAACTCTATTGGACATGGCAAGAACCATGCTTGATGAGTACAAGACTTCAGATCGGTTTTGGGCCGAGGCGGTCAACATCGTCGGCTACGCCATCAATCGGTTATATCTACACCGAATCCTCAAGAAGACATCATATGAGCTGCTAACCAGTAAAAAGCCCAATGTTTCATATTTTAGAGTCTTTAGTAGCAAATGCTTTATTCTTGTTAAAAGAGGTAGAAAATCCAAATTTGCTCCTAAGGCTATAGAAGGCTTTTTACTAGGATATGATTCTAACACAAGGGCATATGGAGTCTTTAACAAGTCCTCTGGACAAGTTGAAGTTTCTTGTGACATTGTGTTTGATGAGACTAACGAATCTCAAGTAGAGCAAGTTGATCTTGATGAGATAGGTGACAAAGAGGCTCTGTGCGTCGCGCTAAGGAACATGTCCATTGGGGATGTGTGTCCTAAGGAATCCAAAAAGCCTCCAAATGCACAAGATCAACCATCTTCCTCCATACAAGCATCTCCACCAACCCAAGATGAGGATGAGGCTCAAAATGATGAAGGAGAAAATCAAGAAGTTGAGCCACCTCAAGAGGAGAGCAATGATCAAGGGGGAGATGCCCGTGATCAAGATAAGGAAGATGAACAAGTTCCAAGACCGCCACACCCAAGAGCCCACCAAGCAATCCAACGAGATCACCCCGTGAACACCATCCTCGGTGATATTCAAAAGGGGGTAACTACTCGATCTTGTGTTGCTCATTTTTGTGAACATTACTCTTTTGTTTCCTCTATTGAGCCACACAGGGTAGAGGAAGCACTACAAGATTCGGATTGGGTGGTGGTGATGCAAGAGGAGCTCAACAACTTCACTAGGAACGAGGTATGGTATTTAGTTCCACGTCCTAATCAAAATGTTGTAGGAACCAAGTGGGTCTTCCGTAACAAGCAAGACGAGCATGGTGTGGTGACAAGGAACAAAGCCCGACTTGTGGCCAAGGGATATTCACAAGTCGAAGGTTTGGATTTTGGTGAAACCTATGCACCCGTAGCTAGGCTTGAGTCAATTCGCATATTACTTGCCTATGCTACTTACCATGGCTTTAAGCTTTACCAAATGGACGTGAAAAGTGCCTTCCTCAATGGACCAATCAAGGAAGAGGTCTATGTTGAGCAACCTCCCGGCTTTGAAGATAGTGAGTATCCTAATCACGTGTATAAACTATCTAAGGCACTTCATCTGGAGCATATCTTGATAGTTGAATAAATTTGTCTCTATATTCGCTGACTGACATATTGTCTTGTTTCAGAGACAAAAATTACTTTTTCTTAATCTTCATCAGTCCAGTAGGAATGTGATAATTTCTGAACTGTGTGGTGAATTCTGCCCAAGTGATAGTATCAACCGCATCATGGGCAGCAGTATAAGAATCCCACAAATCAGCAGCAGGTACAGTAAGACGACCAGAAGCATAGAGCACCTTCTCCCGGTCAGAGCATTGAGCAATATTTAACATATTCTGTACTGACTTTAACAAATAATCGGCGTGCAGAGGATCTGGAGAGCTGGCGAAGGTATGTGGCTTGTGGTTCATGAACTCTCGGTGCTTGTCCCGGGGTGGAACTGGTGGTGGTGGTGGAGGCATTGGTGCTTGCTGCTATCGCACTATTATCTCTTGTCGCATTTTCTCCCTCATGTCTTGCCTTTCCTGACGCATCTCTTGGCGTTCCTGCCGCATCTACGCTTGCATATCCTTCATAGTATTGGCCATTTGTTGCAGCATCTGCATCTGGGCTGCAACCACTTGACCAGTCCTGGTTGGTGGAGGATTTGGAGGATTCATCTCTGCTTGCTGTTGTCTAATAATTCTCCAGTTGTGGGGGTTGGCAGGTTTAGATCGATTCCATCTCCCTTCCTGGTATTGACCATTTGGGTTAGAAATACATGGTAAGATAGAATTGTAGAATAGACAAGTAACTGTGAGGCAGAATCTTTTGGGTGTTTTATTAGCTAAGTAGATTAGTGTGTCACCTACTCATTCTAATTACCTTATGGTGGTACATGCTAGAATGCTCTACTATACTATTTCAATCAATCAAAGAAATCAAGCATTTTCCATCAGAACAACCATCCAATTACTTCAAGTAGAGAAAATAATTTTAATTTTGTCTTAGGTCTCCTTGTTAGAATAGGAACCCATACCCTAATCAGGGGTTGGGAGTGATATTAAATAGAGAGAGTAACTGGGCCAAGGCCCATTACACAGGGGTATAACGGTCATTACACAGGGAATAACACAAACCCTAGACGGGTAGTCTAACACCCCCCCGCAGTCACAACTCTATCCTGTACAGATGTTGAGACTGGATCGGAAGTCGAAAAAGACACTCGACGGCAACCCCTTGGTGAAGATGTCGGCGAACTGAAGCGTGGTGGGGACGCTGAGAACGCGGACGTCACCGGCAGCGACACGCTCGCGGACGAAGTGCAGGTCGATCTCCACATGCTTCGTGCGCTGATGCTGCACGGGGTTGGTGGAGAGGTAGACCGCGCTGACGTTGTCGCAGTAGACGAGGGTGGCGCGCTGGAGGGGACTGTGAAGCTCGTGAAGGAGCTGGCGCAGCCAGGAGGCCTCGGCCACGCCGTTGGCCACGGCACGGTACTCGGCCTCAGCGCTGGAGCGAGAGACGACGGGCTGCCTCTTGGCGGCCCAAGAGACGAGGTTGGCGCCCAGGAAGACGGCGTAGCCGGAGGTGGACCGGCGCGTGTCGGGACAGCCAGCCCAGTCAGCGTCGGTGTAGATCACAAGCTCCGACGTCGGGGATGGGCGGAGTAGGAGGCCGTAGTCGAGGGAGCCGCGGAGGTAGCGTAGAATCCGCTTGAGCGCAGTGAGATGGGGCTCCCGCGGAGTGTGCATATGCAGGCACACCTGCTGGACGGCGTAAGCGATGTCGGGCCTGGAGAACGTGAGGTACTGGAGCGCGCCGGTGAGGCTCCGGTAGGACGTCGCGTCGGTGACCGGAGGCCCGTCGTCCTCAGAGAGCTTCGCCTGAGTGTCGACAGGCGTGGAGCAGGGCTTGCAGTCAGACATGCCAGCCCGCTCCAGGATGTCGATGGCGTACTGGCGCTGGTGGAGGAAGAGACCCTGAGGCCGACGTTCGGCGGTGATGCCGAGGAAGTGGTGGAGGGGCCCCAGGTCCTTCATCGCGAACTCCCGCTGAAGGGCGACGATCGTGCGGTGAAGGAGGTCGGCGGTGGATGCCGTGAGCACAATGTCGTCGACGTAGAGCAGGAGGTAGACGGTGTCGTCGCCGCGCCGGTAGATGAACAGGGACGTGTCCGACTTGGCCTCGACGAAGCCGACGGAGGCCAGGTAGGAGGCGAAGCGGCTGTACCAAGCCCGTGGCGCCTGCTTGAGGCCGTACAGGGATCGGTTCAGCCGGCAAACCAGGTCCGGACGGTCAGCGTCGACGAAGCCGGTGGGCTGGCTGCAGTAGACAGTCTCCGTCAGAGTGCCATGGAGGAAGGCATTCTTGACATCGAGCTGGTGGATCGCCCAGTCGCGGGAGAGGGCGAGGGAGAGGACGGCGCGAACAGTGGCGAACTTGACGACCGGGCTGAAGGTCTCGTCGTAGTCCACTCCGGGGCGCTGGGTGAAGCCCCGAAGGACCCAACGGGCCTTGTAGCGGTCGAGGGAGCCGTCCGAGGTCAGCTTGTGGCGAAATAGCCACTTGCCGGTGACCACGTTGGTGCCTGGTGGTCGCGGCACCAGGTCCCAGGTGTGGTTGGCCAAGAGAGCCGCGTACTCCTCCTCCATAGCGCGACGCCAATGTGGGTCGGCGAGGGCAGTGCGAACGGAGGAGGGTACCGGGGAAGCGTCGGGTGGAGTGCTGGTCGTAGCGGCTGCCAGGATGAGCCGGTCAACGGGGCGGAGAACGCCAGCAGCGCGCCGAGTCACCATCGGGTGGACGTGCCCGGGGTCGCGATGGATGGCGACCGGGTGGTATACGGACGGCTCGGAGTGAGCCGCCGTAACGTCGGGAGCGGCTGGTGGGGCCGGCGCATGGCGGTGATAGACGACGGCGGGGTCGGCGAATCGGGCCGCGCTCGTCGACGGGCCCGAGTCGGGGGGCGCCGAGGTATTGGCGTGGCCGCGGCGATGGTAGACGAGGGCGGGGTTGGCGAGTCGAGCCGGAGTCGACGGGGCCGCGCGTGGCGCAGGCGGGGTCGACGGGGCCGCGCGTGGCGCAGGCGGGGTCAACGGGGCCGCGCGTGGCGCAGGCGGGGTCGACGGGGCCGCGCATGGCGCAGGCGGGGTCGACGGGGCCGCGCGTGGCGCAGGCAGGACCGACGGGGCCGCGCGTGGCGCAGGCAGGACCGACGGGGCCGCGTGTGGCGCAGGCGTGGTCGGCGGGGCCGCGCGTGGCGCAGGCGGGGTCGACGGGGTCGCGCGTGTCGCGGAAACCGACGGGGCCGCGCGTGGCGCAGGCGTGGTCGACGGGGCCGCGCGTGGCGCAGGCGGGGTCGTGGGGGCCGCACGAGGAGCAGGTAACGGCGCAAGACGGGGAGCCGAAGGTGGGGGAGGAATCGGATCGGACTCGAGGAGGGAGTCAAGGTCGGTGGGTGGGGTGGAGCCAGCAAGGGGAAACACATCTTCGTCAAAGACGACGTGACGAGAGATGATGATGCGGTGGGAGGTGAGGTCTAGGCACCGATACCCCTTGTGGTCGGGGGAGTAGCCGAGGAAGAGGCATCGAGTGGAGCGAGGAGAAAGCTTGTTAGGGGCGGTAGCGGAAGTGTTAGGGTAGCAGGCACAGCAGAACACGCGCAGGTGGTCGTAGGAAGGGGCTGTGCCGTACAGGGCAAAGTGAGGAGTAGGGTGGCTCACCGCCTTCGAGGGAAGACGGTTGAGGAGGTGGGTGGCAGTATGCAGGGCCTCTGCCCAGTAGCTGGCAGGGAGAGACGCCTGGAAGAGGAGACAGCGGAGCATATTAGTGATGGTGCGGATCATGCGTTCGGCACGGCCGTTCTGGGCAGAAGTGTAGGGGCACGAGAGACGCAACTGGACGCCATGAGTGAGGAAGAAGGAGCGAGAGGCGTTGTTATCGAACTCGCGGCCATTGTCACACTGCAGAGCACGGACCGGGCGACGAAACTGAGTGGATACCCAGGTGAAGAAGTGTGTGAGGGTGGTGAATGTGTCCGACTTCAACCGAAGCGGGAAGGTCCAGAGAAAATGGGAAAAATCATCCAAAATCACCAGATAGTATTTATAACCAGAAATACTGAGTACAGGGGAGGTCCAAAGGTCACAATGAACCAGATCAAAAGCCTGCTCAGCCCGAGAAGAAGAAGTAGTAAATGGGAGACGAGTATGTCGGCCTAACTGACAAGCATGACAGAGACCCTCAAAATGTCCCCTACTACAGGAAGGATCGAGACTACTGGTAATCTTGGTCATGACGTCGGGTCCAGGATGGCCGAGACGTCGATGCCATGTGGTGGAGGAGGTGGTGGAGACCAGGGCAGGAGGTGGAGACACACCGGCGGTGGAGGGCTGGAGCGTGTAGAGAGGCCCCGAGCTGTCACAGCGGGCGAGAAGGGTCCTGGTGGCCAGATCCTTCACAGAAAAACCAGAGGGGTCAAACTCAATGGAACAGGAGTTGTCAGTGGTGAATCGACGAACAGAAAGAAGATTGTGGGTGATGTGGGGAGCTACGAGAACATCGTTGAGGTAAAACGGCCCAGGGAGAACCGAGGCACCTACTGAGGTGACTGGCAGAGTGGAACCGTTTCCAACGACGATCGAGGATGGGTGAGAGGGGAGGGGGGGATGAGAGCGAGAGAGCGTGCCTGCCGTGGGAGTGGTGTGGTACGAGGCACCGGAGTCGATCACCCAGTCGGAGGGGGGGTGGGGTCATCGCCATGGTGCTGAAGGCAGCAGCGAGGGAGGCGCTGTCCCAACCACCGGCCGGCGGGGACCAAGTCGTTGAGGTGGGGGTCCCCGGGGGCAGGAGCGCGGGCGAAGCCTGGGGAACGACGGGAACACCATACGGAGGTGTGCCGTAGTGAGGTGTAGTCAGGAGGGCTGGCGACGGAGGACGGGGGGTACTCGGTGCCTGGCCCGGCCACATGGCGATGGTCCCGGTCCAGGGGTTGTAGAATGACGGCCACGCGTGGCCGCCACCCCGGCCGGAGGGACCACCACGAGAGGAGCCGCCGCTCCCACGGCCGCCCTTGCGGGAGCGACGACCCCCGTCGGTCGTGGAAGTCGGACGAGGGGCCGCCGGGACGGCAGGAGTAGGGCGGGTGGGAGCCCCAGTCGACGGAGGACGGGTGGCCTGGCCCCCTGAAGGCGGCTGACCACTGGTGGGAGCGCTGTAGAGGGCCGAGGCTGGAGTGGGTGCCTCATTCGCCATGGTGAGCTCCTCGAGGAGAAGCTCGTTACGCACGGCGTGGAAGGTGGGGAAGGGCACACTCCTCTTGATGAGAGCCTTCAGGTGGCCGTAGCGGGGGCTGAGGCCACGCAGGAGGTTCAGCACCAGGGTACGATCGGCAACGGGCTCGCCGAGATCGCGGAGAGAGTCAGCCAGGCCCTTCATCTGGCGGCAGTACTCTCCCACGGAGAGGTCCCCCTGAGAGAACAGGTGAAACTGGGCGTCGAGGTGGAGTGCCCGCGCGTCCCGGTTCCCGAGGAACTGGTCCTCGAGAGCGAGCCACGCCTGACGAGCCGTGTCCGCCTGGTCGCGGATGATGTCCTGTAGCTCAACGGTGATGGTGCCGTGGAGCCACGAGAGGACGACACTGTCCATGAGGCACCAGGAGGGAGTCGGCGGAGCGTCGAGGTCGTCGAGGACGTGATCGGCGAGGGCATACCGCCGCAGTGTGAGGAGGACCTGTCCTCGCCAACGGGGGTAGTGGGAGGACGCCGGGTCCAATACCACGGACACGAGGGCCCGGATGTTGTGAAGTCCGGCGGCTTGAGCGTGGAGAGCACCGATGTGGTCGACGTCGAGGCCAGTGGCGGGGATGGCCGCAGGAGGCGCCGGGGGGTCCTCACGAGCGACCGGCGGGCGGCCGAGGAGGAGGCGCTGTGCGGTGGCCATCTGGGTGGTCAGAGCGGCGCCCAGGGCACGTTCGTGCTCCAGGGCGAGGGACGTGGCGCGCTCACGCTCCCGCGAGGCAGCCACAGCGGCCTGGATCGTAGCGATGGCGGCGACGAGTGAGGGGTTGTGCTCGGCGGGTGCCGGTATGGTGGGAAACCCCGGCGGAGAGCCACGGCGCAGGGCCATGGGGGTGGCATCACGGAGGGGCCCGAGGCCGTCGATGAACGGAGCACTGCCACCAGTGCGCTCGCTGCGGGGGGCAGTGAGACTGGGCAGGGGAGGTCCGATGGCCGTGGGGGAGGCGAGGCCGGCGTGCAGGGTGGAGGCCGCGCTCAGAGGGGCGGCGGTGAAGGCCAGGCGGGCGGCTCCTGCGGCCAGGCCCGCTCCAGGCGTGGCGGCGGCCCGGCTCGTGGCCCCTGCGGCCAGGCCTGCGTCAGGCGCAGCAGCGGCGGCCGGGTCCGTGCTGGGAGCGACAGCGGCGGCGGGGTCCGCGCCAGGGGCTGGTGTAGTGGCAGCGGCCGTGTAGGGGAGGCGGCCGGCGTCCATGGAGCAGCAGGTCGGGGGCGGCGCGGATCCGGCGATGGGGAACGTCGCGGTCCGCACGGCTGCGTAGGCAGTTCCGCTGGCGCTCCTCGGCGGCGCGTCGGGACGAAGCAGAGGGAAGAGAGGGCGCGTCGGGACGAAGCAGAGGGAAGAGAGGGAGGAGGTTGGGGGCCGGCGGCGGGAAGGCTGGCCGGCGGCGGCTGCAGGGAGGGGAATCCCTCCTGGCGGCGGCTGTAGGGTGGAAAGCCCCCTGGCGGCTGGGAGGAAAACAGAGACCTAACCTAGACTGAAGATACCATGTTAGAATAGGAACCCATACCCTAATCAGGGGTTGGGAGTGATATTAAATAGAGAGAGTAACTGGGCCAAGGCCCATTACACAGGGGTATAACGGTCATTACACAGGGAATAACACAAACCCTAGACGGGTAGTCTAACACTCCTATCTCTTTAGAGGGTCATAAATGTAGGATTCCAAAGTGTGAAATCCTCGTTGTCTTAGAGTAGAACAGGTAATAGTAATCAGAGTAGAACAGTAGAAGGTGAAACAGGATCAAGTAAAGTATAGAAAGAATCAGAGTAAGATAAGTAGGTAAGGGTTTTGTCCAGTTCTATCTAGGTTTCGTCCTACAGTCAACATTTCCTCTGATACCACTTCTGTCACACCCGGATTTAAGGGATAAAGCCGGGTGCGTCTCATATGTACGCCAAAGAAGAACATCACATATAATGACAAAGTGTATAGAGTTAAATGTCACAAGTATCATTATTACATAGCGGAAGTCTTACAAAAATAAATGATAACAATAAAACGAACTAAATAGTTATTCCTTGGCGCTATCAAGCGGACTGGGAGACGCCACCTAGATCAACTCGTACTCCTCATTATAGGGCTCTTCTTTGACCACCTGCTCTTCACCTGTGGGGGGATTATATGTCGCAAGAGTGAGCTCACAAAAGATCATAGCTCAACAAGTTGTGGGGAATAATGTGTATGAACTCACCAAAGGTGAGAGCTCATGTGAAGTGTAAGTTTGAACAACAAATAAGTGTTAAAGCTTAGCATTGCTTTTAATAAGTTGGTTAAATTTTATTAGCAGTTACTAAATGTAAGTAAATAACAAACCAGAGTAATAAATAGATCAAATTAATAATAAACCACAATGCGAATGCAAATGACAAATTGAATTTAAATTTATAAATTAATCATGTGAGTGTCCGAGCCGCTCATTACCGTGAGCACGACTGATATACCAATTTTACACTCTACAGGGGTTGCCCATTTTTCCCCACAAGTCATGTTACCCATCTGCCAAAGGATCGCGACTTCCCATACACCTCTACCAAGGAAGCGAGGCCGGGTAACACTACGAGGCCTTTACAAAGTTCCACTATCTTTAGAAAACCCGCTACAGTTTCTAGGAAGCTCTAATGCAGGGATCTCTCGCCTGACCGCCATCATAGCAAAATCAACCCAAGGACCTCCCTACACTGACCACTCCCGTACTACCCTTGCCCCTTTCGGGTAAGGTAGTCATCCACTAGCTATCATAATTAGTCAGTCAAGGGCGTCCCATACCACCCTTGTGGTAGCACTGTTTTCCCGTGTGGTTCTCCATGTTCCAATTAACATTATGATCTTATCATGAACAGTAAATAAAAAACTGATAATAACAATATGATCATTAATAATGTGTATCTCCATACCCAAAACCACATAAAGCAATAGCAGGTACTACGTAAAAATTCAGTGGTAAATGATAGCAAGATAATTGCTGTCTATAAGGAATAACTATTTAGTTCGTTTTATTGCTCTATTCAGTGGTGTGGACGACGCGTGAAGACTTGGCCGAACCGGCGTGGTGCAGTGGCGTCGTGCGCCCCACTAGCAGCACTGGGGGGAGTAGCGCCTACTGCGGGGGTGCCGGGAACAGCGGCGCCGGGAGCAGCAGGGGCGCTAGGAGTAGCAGCGCCTGTAGGTGTGCTGGGAGCAGCAGCAGTGTCCGGTGGGATTCCTGAAACAAACAGAGGTGATGGGCCTATAGGTGGCGGCACCGGGTTAGTGGTAACTGTGTCCAGAAAGTCAAAATCTTGGGAGGAGGCAGTGGGTTGCTGTTCGGCAAAGGGAAAGGTGGACTCATCGAAAACAACGTGTCGGGAAAGAATGACACGGTTGGATAGGAGGTCGAGGCACCGGTACCCTTTGTGGTGCGACGAGTAGCCAAGAAAAACACACTTAGCGGAACGGGGAGCAAGTTTGTGGGTAGTGGTGGCAGATAGGTTGGGATAGCAGGTGCACCCGAACACGCGAAGATGTTCGTAGGAGGGTACAGTTTTGAAGAGGGCGAAATGAGGAGTGGAAAAATGAAGAGTTTTGGTGGGTAGAATTTTGAGAAGTAGTGTTGCTGTGTGGAGTGCTTCAACCCAGAAGGTTGGAGGGATGCTGGCCTGAAAGAGAAGAGAGCGAATGGTGTTATTGGTAGTACGGATGATGCGCTCAGCTTTACCATTCTGAGATGAGGTGTAGGGGCAGGACATGCGGAGGAGGACACCGTGGGTGAGGAAGAACGTTCGGGAGCTGGAGTTGTCAAACTCACGCCCGTTGTCACATTGCACAGCTTTAATCGTGACACCAAACTGGGTTTTCACATAGGCGAAAAACTGAGTGAGAGTTGGAAAAGCATCAGACTTTAGTCGTAAAGGGAAAGTCCATAAGTAATGTGAGCAATCATCAAGAACGACTAAGTAATATTTGAAGCCCGAGACGCTTAAAACGGGAGATGTCCACAAGTCACAGTGAATAAGATCAAAATTGTTAACCGCACGAGAAGTGGACGTGCGGAACGGAAGTCGAACATGACGACTCAACTGACAAGCATGGCATAAAGAAGAGCTAGCATCTTTATTACACATGGGAACGATTGATGCGAGCTTGGAGAGGGACTCGTGGCCAGGGTGACCAAGACGGCGATGCCAAAGTGACGGAGTGGAGCTGGCGATGAAGCTGTGTGCAGCAGGGAGGCACAGGGGGTATAGGGGCCCGGAGCTATTGCACCTGACGATCACGTTCCGAGATAGTAGATCCTTCACAGAGCAACCAGAGGGATCAAATTCAATGGAACAGTGATTATCGGTAGTAAACTGGCGAACGGAAATGAGGTTCTTAATAAGTTTAGGTGACACAAGAACATTGTTGAGATGTAAAGAATTATGTAAAGTAGTGGAGCCAGTGGAAATGACAGGAAGAAGTGAGCCTGTCACCGACAATAATGGAAGAAGGTGCAGTAAGGGAGGGAGTTGAAGTATTGGATAGGGTACCGGCGTTGGAGGTCATGTGGGAGGTAGCACCTGTGTCGAAGTACCAGTCAGTCTGCTGGGGCGGAGTCAGGGACACAGTGCTGAAAGCGGATGCAAGGGACTGAGCGTCCCAAGATGGAGTAGTCGGCGGAGCCAGCATGCCGTGGGTAGCGCCTCCCTGTCCTTGAAGAGCACCATGAACATATTGCTGGGTCTGGTGGGCCAGCAGCGCCTGGTGAGGGGCGATGGAGACAGGAGCAGCATAAAAAGCCTGCTGTTGCTGGGCCGCCGGAGGCAGCAGGGCCTGGTGCTGCGCCAGGAGACCTTGCTGCTGGGCCGCCGAAGGCAGCAGGGCCTGGTGCTGCGCCAGGAGACCTTGCTGCTGCTGTGGGGTTGGCGCCCGTGGGCCGGGCCACATCTGGATGGCCCCAGTCCAAGGGTTTTGGAGGGAGGGCCACAGGCCGGGACCAGTGCCAGGGAATGGGAGAATACCCTGGCGGCCTTGGCCACCCCTCTTGCTGCGACGGTTGGGGTGGCCGGAGCGTGGAGCCGAAGGCGCCTTGTTGGAAGCAGCGGGAGCCTTGTTGGAGGCCGTCGAAGCCCCGCCTTGTGGAGGTTTGGTGGAGATAAGCAGGGCGGCGGATGGAGAAGACGCACGATGGGCCATCGTGAGTTCCTCCAACAGGAGAGTGGCCCGGACGTCGTGGAACGTCGGAAAGGGGCGACCGAGGCGAAGATGACGGCCGATGTCGGAGAACCGGTCGCTGAGGCCGCGCAGAACATTGAGGACCAACGTCCGGTCGGTGACTGGTTCACCAAGATCACCGAGGGCATCTGCCATGGTTTTGAAACGGCGACAGTAATCGGAGACAGGTAGATCACCTTGGACAAAGTGTCGGAACTGAGCGTCGAGGTGGAGGGCGCGAGTTTCCCGATTCCCGAGGAACTGATTCTCGAGAGTCAGCCAAGTGGTGCGGGCAGTGGCGCCGCGTTCCATGGCCATTTCAGCAAGATCCGGGGAGATGGAGCCGGAGATCCAGGACTTGACAACGCAGTCCATGCGTGCCCAGTCGGGGAAGTGAGGCGCGGGAGTGTCGTCGAGGATGTGGCTGTCCAGGGAGTATTTGCCAGTGACGAGAAGGAACTCATCACGCCAGCGAGTGTAGTTGTTGTTGGCGAGGTCGAGGACGACGTGAACGAGACTCCGGATGTTTTGCACAGCGACGGCCTGGGAGTGGAGGTTGACGATCGCAGCAGCCTCGTGAAGGAGAATGGCGTCGTGGAGGCCCTTGTCATCACCACCCGCTGGATCAGAGTGGTGGGGCTGAGTATCGTCGACAGGGCTGCCATCGACGGCAGTCTGAGCAGCAAGGGCGCGCGCATGGGCTGCGCGCTCGAGAGCAGCGCGAACCCGGGCGGCAGCAACATCGCGCTCCTGGGCCGCGGTGGCCGCCTCCTGCTCTGCCTGAAGGGCTTGGGCGAGAGCAGCATCACGCCTAGCAGCAGCTTGGAGGCGAGCTTCATGCTCTGCTGCGGCCTGGGTCGCAGCGTCGTCGAGGAGGGATGGCTGTTCCAGACCAGCCATGGCCAGGGGAGGGCGCTGCCTGGATGGCGCGCAGAGGGAAGAAGAGGGCGCAGCCAAGACGTGGCGCGCCGGGGGAGGAAGACGGCGCAGCTAGAGGTCTGCGCGTGAGGGCAGCGGAAGGAGGATGTGAACTTGAACTCGTGATACCATGATAGCAAGATAATTGCTGTCTATATTGATTGATTGGTAGAGTAGTACAGGCGCACATATATATAGAGGGACAGAGAGGTAGGAGATCTCAGGTTTATAGAAACAGTACCCTGAGATCTCCTGGAATGGAAGGAAACAATCACTGCCCCTAAATGGGAGGATTGAATCCATATCTTCCTATATGCGCCTGCAGCTAGAAAGGCAAGGATGCCTGCACATGTATGGAAGGGTATCCTACGCCTATATGGTAGGAGACATAAGTCTGATATATCAGCTAACAGTAAACAAGGTATAAAGATAGCCAAACTAGGGTAACCTATTGTGTCCCATCAAAATTAACCTATGCAGAACATAATGATTAAAAGGAACATTATTGGGTAAAAAGAAGTGATCAATGGCACAACTTGCCCTCAACGAGCTCCTGCTCAGCAGTCTCCACCTGCTGAACGTCGGGATCCTCTGTGGCTTGCTCATCTACTCGCAACAATACAAAAAGGCATAGGATAACAGAAATTAACATCACACCAAACAACAGAACATAATGCATGATAATATTCTACGCATCGTAACCAGATCGTAGGAATAAGAATCACTAAATTCGGAGTTACGATTATCGAGTTATGATTTTCTGAAGTTATTACGTGATTGGTATAGATTAAATCAAGTGAACAATTTTAATCTATGTTTCATGACTAAACAGAGTTATTAGGTGATAAACAATATTAAAACAAAATAATGCCACTGGAATGGATAAAAAAGGATTAAATATGAATTTTCTATGATTTATATAAGTTCTGCAATTATTTTTATACTCAAAAATCAATTTCTAAATCTCTTTCTCTGATTTACCAATTCATTGGACTGCGCACCAATTACTAACAAGCTCGAGGTTTAACTTGCAAAAGTCTACAAGACTCAGACTTAACCTGTGGTGGACGGCGTGTTAATTGCTAATAGGCCCAGGGACTCTTTTACAAAACAGACTCGGCGAAGGGGTATCCTCAAGTCTCGGTCGCCTGATCAACTTTCTACAGTTTAGATTAGATTTGTCACAAGGCTGAAACGGCACGAGCCAATAGCCACTGGGTTCGAGATCCACGGCCGAGATCCGACTACGCCAACTTCTCATCTGAACCCACCGATCCGATCTAACGGCCACGATTTAATGCACCAAAACGGTATACTTGCCGCTAATCCTAGCTGTTCGCGTGCACATCGGCGGACAACAACCGATCACCGCCAGATCCACCGATAAGACGGCGGCGCCGCCCGCAGCCGTGGTGGCGCAACGCCGGCGAGACCCATGGCCATGCCCCGAGGGCCCGAATCTCTCGTCCTACTGCGGCTACCCAACCCTGGGGTCGATGCAAACATGCTAGAAGCGAAATTACCGTGGATTACGCCGATGGTGATTCTCGAGGAACTGGGACCCGATGGCGAGCCAATCGTCGCGAGCAGAGGCGTCACATATGAGCATGGCAGCACCAAGCTCAGTGGTGATGGTCCCGACGATCCATGACTTGACGACGCAGTCCATTCGCACCCAACCAGGAGAAGAGGATGCAGATGTGTCAGTGAGCACGTGATCTGTCAGCGTGTACTTGCCGACAACAAGCAGGGAGGAGTCGCGCCACCTAGTGTAGAAGGAGGAGATGTCAAGAACAACAGGGGTCAGAGCCAGAGGTTCTGAACCGCCACGGCCTGCACATGGAGGTTGAGGAGGGTGGCTGCCTCGTGGATGAGGAGGGCAGCGTGTGCATCTCCTGATGCATGGAGATTAGACTGGGTGGAGGTAGCGTCGTCTTCAGGCGCGGCTCGACTCAGCGTCAGGAATGAGTCCAATGGCGGCACAAGCCTAGGCCGTGTGCGCTAGAGCGGTGCGGATGCAGGTGTCAATGGCGTCGCGCTCCCTGGTGGCTGCGGTCGCTTCGCGCTCAGCGTCGTGAGCGAGTTGGGCGGCGCGGAGGCGCATGTCCTCTTCGGTGGCGTTGGTATGATCTGTAGCGAGAGCGCTGTCGGAAGTGATAGGGATGGACAACGTCTGTACACTGGCCATGGGATAGTGCGCATGAAGCAGCAACTGCCAAGGAGCAGCGCCGGAGAGGCGCGCTAAACAGTGGAAGAGTGAGGAACGAGAACCCAAACTCGTGATACCATGAGGGGAGATATGCTGTAGATATGGTTGATGAATAGATGCACAGAGGTTTACAGGATATATAGAGATCAAACGGCTTATAGAAATAGGGTCTGATTGATCTCCTAGAACCAGGACTACCTAAATAGAAAGAATCTCTTATCTATTAGATCCCCAATCAGAGAACCTTCCAAACAAGAAGGATGGCCTATCCTATCAGATCCTGAACTGAATATCTCCTGCTTTAATACTTTTTTTTCTCGAATACACAGGAGAGCTGCATATCATTTCATTAAAAGGAGGATGAAAGGAAAGAAATTACACACGTCCAGCCAAAGGCTAAGGCACACAGACAAACACACTACCCACAGGTTGGACTACAGAGAGCCGGTTAGGAAAAAAACCAGCAACAGCAGCCAGCAACCTCATGACTCTAAGGTAAAAAACCTACATCCTCCACATCCTGCACCAACTGGAGCTGGAGGCCTTTTACATCAGCCTTGCTCCAACACCAGGCCTCCTCTCCAGCATTGGAGAGAGCAGTAGAGAGATGGGGAGTGGCACCGTTGAAGATAATATCATTCCTGTGTTTCCACAAGATCCAGGCCCCTAAAATGATGAGAGAATTTAATCCCCATTTCAAAGCTTTATCGGTCAGACACTGCCTGCAGCCACCACTCCAAGGACTCCGACCCGGGTTGAGGTGAGAGGACAGACAGACCCAACCTTTGCAGAAAGTAGAACCAAAATTGCCTAGCAAAAACACAGCCAGCTAGAAGGTGGTTAATAGTTTCCTTTTCCTGATCGCATAGCACACAAAGAGTGGGGTGGGGGAGATTCCTTTTAGCCAACCGGTCTGCTGTCCAGCAACGGTTATGAGCAACAAGCCACATGAAGAAGGAACATTTTGGGGTAGCCCACCCTTTCCACACTAGGTCAGCTGCCCCAAATAAGGTTAAACCTAGAAAAAAAGCATCATAGGCTGATTTGGCCGTGTATTGCCCTGAATTAGAGAGCCTCCACAGGTGTTTGTCAGGAATTCCTTGCTGCAGGATTATTCCCTCTAACTGCTCCAAGATAAGCAAGAACTCCTGAAGGATTTGCAAAGTAAGGGTTCCATGAATGTCCCTCAACCATCTCCAATCAGCCAAGGCCTTGGCTACAGTTCTTTTATTGATAATTCTCTTGGAAATCGATCTGAGAAGATGAGGAGCCCAATCTTGTAAACGTTTGCCCCACAGCCACCTATCTTTTCAAAATAGCGTTGACTTACCATCACCTAGCTTATTTACCGTGGCCAAAGAGAAGAAACTGTGGACCGTGGAAACTGCATGCAGTTTGAAAACAGCCCAAGGTTTGTCCGGCTCGGTTTTCCTGAGCCACAACCATCTTAATTTGAGAGACCAGTTAAGGCATTGAAGATTCGAAATCCCAAGACCAAGCTCCTTAGGCCTTGTTACTTTCTTCCAAGCAACAAGACAATGCCCTCCTTCAGCATTCTTTCTGCCTCTCCATAAGAATCCTCGCCTGATTTTATCAATGACATGAATTATTCCCTGAGGAAGATCCAGAGCCATAGCATGATAAATTATAGTTGCAGTTAGCACATACTGAACCAGAACAGCTCTCCCAGCTGTAGTCATTAGATCAGCCTTCCAGCCAGGAAAAAGGTCAGCTACCTTGACTACCAGAAATTGCAGTTGTGCCTTGGACAACTTCTTCAAAGATAGGGGCAACCCGGGATATTTGAAGGGAAGCCATCCACCTTACAAGGGGGCTGATTCTGAATGGATTCTATTAGTTTTGGCGCACAATGAATAGGAAGCACACTACTCTTCTGAATGTTTGTCTTCAGTCCATAGGCCTCCCCAAATAGTTGTAAGATCTTTAGAATCAGCTCATTCTCTGTAGGTGAAGGTCTCAGGAAGGGTTGAGGACCACATTGTCAGCGTACAAAGAGAGCCTATGAAGATTGGATCTCGAGGAGAGGGGATGGAGAAGACCAGCTTCGGCTGCTCTAGAAATCAGCAGGTTAAGAGTATCCATAACTATGATGAAAAGCATCGGAGAGAGGGAATCTCCTAGCCTCAACCCTCTATGATGAGAGATGTAGTCACCTGGGACACCATTCAACAGGATATGTGTTGAGGAAGTAGAAAGGATGCCACTAATAATATCTCTCCACACATATCCAAACCCCAATTTTTTCAACACCTCCAAAAGAAAGGGCCAAGATACGATGTCGAAGGCCTTAGAAATGTCTAATTTAAGGAGGATTCTGGGCTGTTTCTGAGCATGAAGATATCTAGCAGTTTGCTGCACCATCATAAAGTTATCCTGTATAAATCTACCTTTAATGAAATGTCACACCCGGTTTTTAAGGGCAAAACCGAATGCATAGCATATGTGTACCAAGATCTATTTTCCACACATATGTTGACGTCACAAGTGTAATATATCAAAAGACAATGCAATAAAGGCGTAAAGAGAGTAGAGTAGTCTTTATTACAACATCCAGACAATAGTATCTTAAATAATATCATCAAAGTAAATCAGAAATAACCTGAGTAATCTCCCACAGGAAGATGACCGGCGCATCGTTAGACTCAGTATTCATCGAAATCTCTATCAAGGTCTTCTTCATCACCCTCTGATCAAAATATTAGCAAGGGTGAGCTCACTTATGGTCGGGGCTCAGTAAGTGAGGGAAAATTAATGCAAGTTTAACAAGATAAGGCTAAGGTTAAGCGGTAAGCATTTTAGTTGGTCAATATTTTATTAGCAACACCTGTCTTACTAATCAGTGTGTATCCCAAGTATCCCAATTAAACAAAGGTATAGTATATTAAAAACACATAAGTGAAACCACTTAAGCAAACCATTGGCAGAGCATCAGATCTCGATTTATTGTCCATCTTTAAGTTCAATTATCATGTGAGGGTCCAGGTTGCTCTTAACCGTGAGCACAGCTGACATATCAGTTTTACACTTTGCAGAGGTGGTACAACTTTACCCACAAGACGTGTATCCCATCTAGCCTGGGTTGTACAGACCCTTAAACACTGCCGAGGTGAATGGCTAGGGATCCACTATGAGGTTTTCACAAAATACACTTAATACAAAGCAACCTGCTAAGGTTTCCAAGTCGGTGTGGAGGCCCTTTGGGCGAGTTACTGAAAGTTCCCTTTGGCCCGGGAACAGGATCTAGATGTCGCCTAGAGGGGGGGTGAATAGGCGAATAAAAATTATCACTTTAAAACTTAAATCTTACTCTACTCAAAGACAAGATCGCAGTGGAGTGAAGAACCCTTCGAGTAGGTTGCAGTGGAATTGAAGTTCCTGTCTTACGAATATCCTGCACTTCAAGGAAAGCTAGTACCACAAGTAAGTAGTGAAGTGCAGATATATAAGCGAGTAAGACAGAGAGTCAGAGTACAATACAGAACAGAGCACACAGACGCAAGGATTTATCCCGAGGTTCGGCCAAGCCTGAAATGCTTGCCTAGTCCTCGTTGGAGTTAGCCACACCTGGGCTTGGAGTCTATTTCAACTCCTTCCTCCGTTTGCTCAGATCTATCAGTATGACAGATAGAGCCTTTCACTATTGAGTGGGGTTACAACAGAACCGCGGCTGCTTACAAACTTCTTGGCAGCACCCCGGCAGAGTAACGATACGCTCAAGACCTTGCTCTAGCTCTAAGCAGCACTTCTCCTCTCTCTTAAGTCTTATAGCTGTGCCTTCTACACAAACTATAGAGTTACACACAAGAGGGAGAGTGAGAATTGATTCGAGTGAAGTCTACACTTGTTGGCTGCGCTTGTACATTGCTTGAGGCGCCTAGGGGTCCCTTTTATAGGCACAAGGGGCCTAGGAGCCGTTGGAATCCCATTTGGAAGGCAATACTTTCTTTCTGTCGGGTGGCGCACCGGACAGTCCGGTGCACACCGGACACTGTCCGGTGCGTTGGAAGTCTTGGAGCCGTTAGTGCACCGGACATGTCCGGTGCACACCGGACAGTCCGGTGCCTCCATCTAGCCGTTGGCTCGGCCACGTGTCCCGCGCAGATCGCGCGGCCGACCGTTGGCCCGGCCGACCGTTGGCTCACCGGACAGTCCGGTGAATTATAGCCGTACGTCGCCGGTGAATTCCCGAGAGCGGCCAGTTCGGACAGTCCGGTGTGCCAGACTGAACTAAGTCTTGGCTGTACATAGCCAAGCCTTTCGCACCTCTTTCCTTTTCTTCTTCTTTCTGTTTCTATCACTTAGACAAGTATATTAGTTCACAAGACCGATGTACTAAGTCTAGAAACATACCTTCTCTTAATTATTACATCTATAGCATTTCACATGCTTGAGCTTTGATGTTGGACTCATCAAGTCGGCTTGACTTGATCTAGATTGACATTTCTTGGCTCCAACATCCTGCAAAGGTCACATAGAACATCTCCAAACATAGGAACAACCCAAACTAAAGATTAAGGTGAACTTAGCTCTTTTGGGCTGCTTCCAGTTCTGGTTTTGACACTTGTTCTCCTTCTAGTTACCTTGATCTCCTTCTTAGAGCTTGATCTTGAGCCTTATGACTTACACCACATAACTGTAGCTGTTACCTCATTGGCTGTAAGTCACGTTCTTATGTAGTGATCCTTGATGTGCCGTAGCTGTTCTCAACTCGATCACCCTTGACTTTGCAAGCCTTCTTCTTCACCCTTGGCTTTGGGTTCCTCAGCCTCCTTGACCTTCTCCCGTGCACTTGGTACCTCGAAGCTTTTCTTGCCTCCGCCCTTGGCTTGATCAGTTGTCTCCGAGCTACGCACCCGAGTCTCACTTATGCAATGTCCATCTTACTTGTGATGTCCATCATGTATCCATAATCCAGTTCTTGGACCATCACATTTGTTCACTTGTGTTGAACCCTGTAGGCTTTACCTTAAGCACCTGTTCAACACTTAGTACACTTGTTAGTCCCTTAATTGAGTTGTCATCCAAACACCAAAACTCACAAGAGAGCTTTCAATCTCCCCCTTTTTGGTGATTGATGGCAACACAATTAAAGCTTACATAAGAATAAGATTTGAAGCATAAATTTGAATTCTAAGATTATAGAATGCTCCCCCTAAATAAGTGCTTACTTCAAAAACATAATTTTGGCCTCAGACGCCAATTTGCACATACTTAGGCAAATCGAAACATTTCTACACCTTAGCACTTTTTAGTATGCATTGTGGCAAGAATCAAACCATGATGCTATAACACACAAATGCACATAATCAGAGTTAAACACCATTCAATTTAGTGGATATATCACAGGAATATCAACCTACCACTATTCATCATTAAGATACCAATTCAAACTAATACCAATTTAAACTAAGACACTAATTTAAGACAATCTTAAAGCACCATTAACCACATGGCTATCTATTACACTATAGAAGAAATCTTAAAGCACCATTAACCACATGGCTGTCTATTACACTATAGAAGCTAAATAATTCATCGCAGCGGAAACACTAGTCCATATGATGCAACACATATAATACTGCAAGAAGCATATGAATATCACACTTGGCAAAGCTCAAACTAACACATCACTAACACATCACAAACTAACATATCAGCGGAAACACTAGTCCATATGATGCAACACATATAATACTGCAAGAAGCATATGAATATCACACTTGGCAAAGCTCAAACTAACACATCACTAACACATCACAAACTAACACATCACCCCTTAGGATAAGCTTTCCTCTCAGGTTGAGATAAGCTTTAATGCACAACTTCTCCCCCTTTGACATCAAACACCAAAAACCATACTCAAGCAAGAACATAGGATGATGTCAAGGGACAGCAGGGTGTTAAGGAGGAAAAATGACTATCAAAACTCCCCCTTACTTATTGAACATATGCACTATCAACATTTAGGTAAGATACATAAATGCAAATAAGATTAATACTTCCTTGTACCTTTACCATGTTGTAGTGTACTTCCCATCTTGAAAGATTTAATCTCCCGAGAGCTTCTCCATACTTGTGCCTGATTCTTTATCCTAACTTTTTCTTGTTGCTAAGACACCAAACTTAGAACAAGTTATAGTATTGGGCACAAGAAGAAACTTCTATTCTAATGATTATCAAAAGATGACAATTGAAGCAAACTATCACGGCTACCAATTGAAAAATACCAATTGCAAAGTTCATTTATTATCATAGCTCTATGATTTTTAAGAATAAGCATCTATTTTCACCAGATATTATAGAGCATGAGCAATGCACTTACTCACTACTTGAGATACCAATTTCTTGACTTACAGAGGTACCCAAGTCCAGATTGCTCCATTTCTTGCTTATCTTCTCTTTTCCACCTAGAGACTATACAAGATCACTCAAGAAACAGTTAGTCTCAAAAGACACAAGTTATGTGTGCTCCCCCTCAAGTTGTGCATCAAGTATTTGAATGACTTGCACTTTGCACATTCTAGCTTCCTTAGAACTAGAGGGGATCACAACATACCTTGGTCAAGGCATACTCTACCACTTTCATCACCCAAAGATGCCAATTTGAATATCAAATGAAACGCCACTTAACACCAATTGAAGGCTAAATGAAGGGTTGACTAAATACAGCAATGCACGCCTCAGTGACACCTAAGCCAATTGAATACTCACGGAAGTCTAACATTTACTCAACCTGCACATGCTTCATATTTAACTATCATTGCATATACCAATTGAAGATCAACACAATCATGTATATAAAGTGAAATATCTAAGCATGTCATGATTAAGAAGGTTTCTTAGATGCACAAAAGAAACAACATTTTAAAGGCATAAATTATCTAAACCAAGATATTACCAATTGAAAGACAAGAACATAGCTATGATCACAATGAATGGAATTTCAAGAATATTTAATGAAATTGCATAGCTTCATTTTCCATACCTTTGCCTTTATGAGAGCACTTGTTATCACCAATTCAGGACTCCTTTTGCTCACACACCTCATAGCTCAAAAGGGCACGACATGGATTTGAAATTCACACAATACTAAACTAGGGTAATCATGTGAACATGCACTAAACAAAATGTCATATTTGCACATAGCATGACTTACAAAAAGTTACAGGTTTATCCATATACACCAAGAGAGTTAATCGTTGTGGATATAACAAATGAAATAGCTACCCATGAATGATTCAAAAGATATATCCTATATAGCACCAGTCATGATTAAGCAAACATCATTATGATTCATTTAACACAGACAATCATAAAGCATAACTACTCGAAAGATAGGTAGCACAACAAGCCAACTTAAGAGCAATACTAAATTGTAATTATGTACTTAAAATACACGGGGTACCGTCCTTTGGAGTGCATGTTGTAGATTCTCATCAAGGTCCTTTACTTGATTCACCAATAATGATTTAGGACCTATACACCTTATTTCACTTGAGATGAACATGGGATTAGTGTTTCACAATAATTCAACCTTGGGTCAATAAACACCAAAACAATTAACAGCTTAAGCATAGAGTTTTAGATAACCGTCTTAATCTCTCCCATGGTCTCCAGTCCATCTCAAGGCACCTGCATGGTCTAGTTAGCACAGTTTGGTACCCATCTCGGGATGGGTCCATAATGATCATCTAAATGTGCCTTTGGTACCCAAATGGCCTTTGTGCTAGTTCTAGGTGATCTCATTATAGATCTAGCACAAGTGTATGATTTGGGTCTACTAAGTGAATGAGATTGACACACATTCACTTCTTTAGGAATCTTACCTTTATAACATACCTTTGATATATGACCCTGCTCACCACACTTGTAGCAGAAGCGTCGCTCAACCTGACATGACGCTTGCTGTTTGTCATTTTCCTTGGTGAGGGTCATCTTGGAGGATGCACATCCTTGATTCTTCATGACCGGACATTAAGTGATCATGTGGTCCTTATTGTTGCATCCAAAGCAACTTCTTGTCCCTTCATCCTTGTCTTTGTACGGACAGGATGCGATGAGGTGGCCTATCTCCTTGCATTTAAAACACCTCCTTTTTCCTCTTCCCTTTTTGTGCTTGAAGGACATGGAGAGATGATTAGTACAAACAACATGACTAATTGAATTTTTACCTTTTTCCTCGTTCATGTTGATTTCTTCATTTATAGCTTTGGGAACATTCTTCTTATTGAGCTTAACACTTGCTGCAGTTTTTCCTTTCTCAAGCTTCTTCACCACGCGCCCGTGGATATCTTGAGAGAGTTGAGCTAAGCGTCTTCTTCTCAGTTGTCGTTGCTTCTTATTCCCACAGAATTTCTTTTGTGACCCTAAAACTTGTTGCTAAATCAATGATTGGCTTTCTTTTGAGCAACAGGGGTTAGCACATGATGATATACAATTCAAATGCGCACACGTGCGAGAATGAGGTTCACATGAATTTAAGTTTGAAATTACAACCTCATGAGCAACATTAAGCATGATATGGTCATCAACTAATTCATTATGAGAATAAGATAGCATATCATATTTTTCACTTAGAGCAAGTTTTTCTAAATTTATCATTTCTACTTGACTCTTAAGCATAGAATTCTCAGTTTTAAGTTGAGCAACATCAGATAATACATCATGATTATTTCTTTGCTCAAATAAAATAGATTCATACCGTTGGACCAAATTATCATGAGAGCACTTTAGCTCCTCATGTTCTTTGGTCATCTTCTCCAGGCTGTCGTTGGTTTTGATGAGAGTCTCCTCTAGCCTGAGAAGCGTCTCGCCTTGTTCCTTGTTCCTCCTCAACAACTTAACCAAGAGCACTTTGTCTTCTTTGTTGAGATGGGTGTAGAACCGGCGAATCTCCTCTTCTTCCACATCACCGGTCTCATTTTCCCTGTCATTATTATTAGTGGAAGCAATACAGGAAAATGTACCTAGTGGTGATGAAGACTCATCCTCGCTATCATCCTCATATTCCTCCTCATCATCGCTTTCGTCTCCACTATCATTGTTAGCAATAAGACATTTATAACTAGTGGAAGACAAACCTGTCGGTGAGGTGGATTCATCGTTTGGGTGCCATCGTTCTTGTTCTTCTCCCTTTGAATGGTTAGTATCACAAGCAATATAGGGAGTAGAAGTAGTACAATTTGCCACAAAATATTTTACTTTAATTCTATTCCATAAATCATGAGCATCAACAAACAAATCATTATCACTACTCATGATGGCAAAATAGGCACTTCTAGAAAGAGACTCAACTAAGATGTTGCAAGCACGGTGATTGAGAGATAAACATCTTAGTTCATCATTAGAGGGATTTTTACTAATATCAGATGGAAAAATACTTCTACTAAAGATCTGTCTCAAATCAGAATCAACACTCATGAAAGCATTATAAATAGAGACAGACCAAGATTTGTAATTAGAGCCATCGCCTAAAAGAATTTCTACAGTTACCTCTTGTGACGACATCGTTATCTCCGGACGGCTAAGCCCACACTGGAGAGGCCTAGCTCTGATACCAATTGAAAGTTCCCTTTGGCCCGGGAACAGGATCTAGATGTCGCCTAGAGGGGGGGTGAATAGGGGAATAAAAATTATCACTTTAAAACTTAAATCTTACTCTACTCAAAGACAAGATCGCAGTGGAGTGAAAAACCCTTCGAGTAGGTTGCAGTGGAATTGAAGTTCCTGTCTTACGAATATCCTGCACTTCAAGGAAAGCTAGTACCACAAGTAAGTAGTGAAGTGCAAATATATAAGCGAGTAAGACAGAGAGTCAGAGTACAATACAGAACAGAGCACACAGACGCAAGGATTTATCCCGAGGTTCGGCCAAGCCTGAAATGCTTGCCTAGTCCTCGTTGGAGTTAGCCACACCTGGGCTTGGAGTCTATTTCAACTCCTTCCTCCGTTTGCTCAGATCTGTCAGTATGACAGATAGAGCCTTTCACTATTGAGTGGGGTTACAACAGAACCGCGGCTGCTTACAAACTTCTTGGCAGCACCCCGGCAGAGTAACGATACGCTCAAGACCTTGCTCTAGCTCTAAGCAGCACTTCTCTCTGTTAAGGCTTATAGTTGTGCCTTCTGCACAAACTATAGAGTTACACACAAGAGGGAGAGTGAGAATTGAGTCGAGTGAAGTCTACACTTGTTGGCTGCGCTTGTACATTGCTTGAGGCGCCTAGGGGTCCCTTTTATAGGCACAAGGGGCCTAGGAGCCGTTGGAATCCCATTTGGAAGGCAATACTTTCTTTCTGTCGGGTGGCGCACCGGACAGTCCGGTGCACACCGGACACTGTCCGGTGCGTTGGAAGTCTTGGAGCCGTTAGTGCACCGGACATGTCCGGTGCACACCGGACAGTCCGGTGCCTCCATCTAGCCGTTGGCTCGGCCACGTGTCCCGCGCAGATCGCGCGGCCGACCGTTGGCCCGGCCGACCGTTGGCTCACCGGACAGTCCGGTGAATTATAGCCGTACGTCGCCGGTGAATTCCCGAGAGCGGCCAGTTCGCCAGAGTTCAGCCTGGCGCACCGGACAGTCCGGTGTGCCAGACTGAACTAAGTCTTGGCTGTACATAGCCAAGCCTTTCGTACCTCTTTCCTTTTCTTTTTCTTTCTGTTTCTATCACTTAGACAAGTATATTAGTTCACAAGACCGATGTACTAAGTCTAGAAACATACCTTCTCTTAATTATTACATCTATAGCATTTCACATGCTTGAGCTTTGATGTTGGACTCATCAAGTCGGCTTGACTTGATCTAGATTGACATTTCTTGGCTCCAACATCCTGCAAAGGTCACATAGAACATCTCCAAACATAGGAACAACCCAAACTAAAGATTAAGGTGAACTTAGCTCTTTTGGGCTGCTTCCAGTTCTGGTTTTGACACTTGTTCTCCTTCTAGTGACCTTGATCTCCTTCTTAGAGCTTGATCTTGAGCCTTATGACTTACACCACATAACTGTAGCTGTTACCTCATTGGCTGTAAGTCACGTTCTTATATAGTGATCCTTGATGTGCCGTAGCTGTTCTCAACTCGATCAGCCTTGACTTTGCAAGCCTTCTTCTTCACCCTTGGCTTTGGGTTCCTCAGCCTCCTTGACCTTCTCCCGTGCACTTGGTACCTCGAAGCTTTTCTTGCCTCCGCCCTTGGCTTGATCAGTTGTCTCCGAGCTACGCACCCGAGTCTCACTTATGCAATGTCCATCTTACTTGTGATGTCCATCATGTATCCATAATCCAGTTCTTGGACCATCACATTTGTTCACTTGTGTTGAACCCTGTAGGCTTTACCTTAAGCACCTGTTCAATACTTAGTACACTTGTTAGTCCCTTAATTGAGTTGTCATCCAAACACCAAAACTCACAAGAGAGCTTTCAGTTACCTTAGCCAAGAATACGTCCCCATGTTAACATTAGCTGCCACCACTGCCGCTCCCCCTCTTGCCTTGCTTGTAAGTGTCCTGTGGGTCGTCCTCGAACGAGTTTGGTTCGTCTACCCCATAGTCAACTTCTAGCATCGATTTGCGTATCGTACATACAAAAAGAATACATACACCAAATAAATAATATACACCATCACATGAACAACATTCACCATTACATGAACAAGCATACACCACACAACCTATACGTATAATAGTGGCTAGAATAAAACCAAATTTGTATTCACAACATTAGTCTACATATACTGACATATATGAATTTTAACTCCTACTTTGGATCACTACTTGTGAAAGTTACATGGACATGTGATTATGAAAGTATTTTATATATGTTATGGTCGTTAAATCGGTGAGGGATTGGAGAGGGGTATCGATGGACAGGAACGTCGGTCGGGGGCCTCTACCCACGCCCGAGCAAGAGGAGGGTTTCTCCCTTCTAATTCTTGCTTGCTTTATTTCTCATCCATTGATTACATAAATAGGCCGGCTGGCCGCCCCTATCTAGCTAGAGATCCTTATCTCCTTAAAACTCTCCTAAAAACTCTCAACAAACTACTAACTGATAACCTTTCTAGATAATCTCAACTAATCTCCTAAATAATCTCAACTAATCTTTTAATCTTATCTTTAACTATCCTTATCTAATCCCCCTTGGAGGGCCCATGGCTGTTGCTACTGCAGCCCCTCCATGGACCTCCTTAGGCCCTAACACTACACCACTCCTGGACCAGCAGCTCGTCCTCGAGCTGCAACATGACGGGTGCTCAAAGACCGAATCTACTTGACCTAAAACGAGAAACCTAGAAGACAAACCTTTTACATCTCGACTTATCTTATTATTCCGAATCTGATTTTTTTGACCCCATAAGATAAGGCGGACACCCTCCGCGCATTGGACTTGCACGTGTGCAGCCACCTGGATCCCATGGACGCCATCTGGACGAAAGGAGAGCACATAGACGGACACATGGAATAGGCCGCAACAATAACCAGCGGAGGCGCCCTCGTGGTGGCCGGTAGCAGAATGTGGTGACGCTAAATAGTGCGTCCTTGCCGATGACGAAGGGAGTGCCTTCCTTACCGCCGTTGCCGTAGAGTTGAAGTTCGTCGTCCGCGGGACACGTACCATGCTCGCACTTGGAGATAGCGGCCCGGTGCCTGAAACGCCCCAGATCCTCTAGGACTCAAATGTGATACAATTACTAGTCCCAGGAGGCTAGTAAACACATTTATACATCAGATGATTACAGATCTGCTTAAACGACACAAAACTATAAAGGTGACGAACAACTTTAAGAGTTGGTCCACAACTCGGGACATATCATTAGAGCGGGGCTGAAGTAACCCGATATATGCAGCGAAGCAAATCAGCGGTCCAACAGCCACAGGCAAGGTTGGGAACAGGCATAACTCTTACTCGATCTCCTTTTCTGAAAAACAACAAATAAGCAAGGGTGAGTACAAACGTACTCAGCAGCCCACCTTCACCCGCGGAATGGGGAAATCAGATATAATGCATGGAATATGTGGAGCTCAGGATATTTTGCAGAAACAACAATATTTTATGCAGGGTTGTTTTGTAAAACATTTTGTATTTTGCAAAGCGCATCCTCTCCCAAAGGAGCAGGAAGTTTTTCAATATAGAACAAAATCCCCTGGACTAAACCATCCAGGTATCTCAGTAGTTTCCCACTGGTTTTCATTTTCAAAAATAGCTACTGGACTTCTCGTCCACCATAACTCACGGCTCAACCGCCGGACCTTTTAAAACCACTTTTCAAAAGCACTTTTTTTGGAAAACAAAACACTAATTGTCATACCACACCAGACTCGTCCATTCCAGTGGACACGGACTATTCGAATAGGTTTTCAAACTCTGCGTAGAGGTGTACACTTTACCCACTAGTCCGGTTCTACGATCTCATGGCCAATGAGACCCGAAACCGAATCTCTTTCTTTCCTCGCACGTCCTTACCTTAACGGTTATACTAGAAGGAGTCAGGCCACCGCCATGTCCAAACCGGACAAAACTTTCCCCCTCCTTATCCTCCCGGTGCTCCCCAGCCTTCATAACCCTGGGGTTTGGACCGTACGAGTTCAGATTGAGTGACTACCCATACAGTCTCGAGTGGTTGTACTAATCATGAGTATAGGTAGTGAAGGATGACAAACCAGTGAAAAATAACTTGTCTCAAAATCATATCATGCATAAAATAACAGGCTGAGGGTTGTGGTTGAAAAAGCATAGGTAATTTATGCATCAAAGGGATCCAGTGAGCTTGCCGTGCTTATCCGGCGAAGGGGGAAGGGGAGCTCGCAGAACTGGCTTCTAGCTCCACTGCCTGGCGTAGACTTGCAGATCTGGTCTCCACGAGATCGCACAAACGCTCCGATAACTATGCAACATGAATAAGCAAACATACAAACCAGCAAGTATATCAACAGATATTTAGTATAGTGGTCAGAATAGCGATATATGGATGGGTAGAGTTTTGAGTAGAATCTGTGTCATGTGGTGTTGAGATACTACTTGTGGTGGAGCGGAGGTGCTTACCAGGAGGGTGGACTGGAGGTGAAGCGACACTATGCGTGTAGCCGGCAGAGCGGAGTAACTGAGTGGGTGGGGTGTTTGCCTTGGCTGAGGGTGTTGAGTGTGTGTGGAGAGGAAGAGGGTAGCTGGGTGTATTTATAGCTGGGTGTATGTGGTGTAGCACAGTGAAGTTCACTGTTGGTGAGAATAGTGACGAATGAATCGTCTGACTTAGTATGAACAGGAGAGCTATAGGCAGAATACGGGACAAGAGTATTTTGGGAGTTTTCTGAAACATGAACCATGCTTAAGGGATGACATGGTTGGATAGGGAATAGTTTGATAAGAATTTAGAAACAAGAATTATTGGAATCTGAGTTTAGAAGCCTGGTTCGAAGGAATCTCAAAATTAAGCGTGCTCAACTTGGAGAAACCTGGGATGGGTGACCAGATGGGAAGTTCCCTACTGGAAGGAAAATCAAAGTCACCGGAGTTCGTATGACTAGAATATTGGTCTGGCTGGTCTTAGGTGGACTGGACAGCATGACAGATGAGTAATTGAAATTTGGGGTGATCGGATGATCGATGAATAGTAACGATAAATAGTGACTATGAACGAACGATGAACGATGAATAGGAACTATGAACGAACGGACAAACGATCGAATGATCGGACGAACGAACGATCGGAACTTCGGTAGCATAACGACAAGACAAAGATTATCTAGACGAACAATGAATAGTTACTATGAACGGACGATGAATGATGAATAGGAACTATGAACGAACGATGAACGATCGAATGATCGAACGAACGAATGATCGGAATTTCGGCAGCATAACGGCAGGAAAAAGATTATTTGGACGAACGAACGGACAAATGATCGAACGATCGGACGAACGAACGGACGAACCATAAACGATCGAAGAACGACCGAACGATCCTTGTGCTAGTGTGTGCTTGTGTGGGAAGTGGAGTGGGCGTGTGTGTGTGGGGGGAGGGAGGAGAGAGTTGCCATGAAATGACTTGGGGTGGCTTGAGAGGAGGCTCTTGCCCCTCTATTTATAGCCATGGTGGGGGGATTAGGGGGAGGGATGAGAGGATTAGTGGGAGGATGGGAGGATTAGTGGGAGATTAGCATGTATTTGTCTTGTATAAGTGAGATTAGCTTGTAGAGTTCAACGTATGACACCGGAGGCATACGTATACGTATGAGCATGAGGAAAGTTATGAAGAAAATATTTGTAGGGACTGTAAAAATGATTATGAAGGTATTTCTCATGAGGAAAATACTTGGAGAAGTATTGGTGGAATATTTGGGCAGTATTTCTGGACAGAATTTGAGGGGGGTCACTGGGGTAATATTTGGGTAGTATTTCTGGAAAGAATTTGAGGGGGGTCACTGGAGAAACATTTGTAGGATATTTTGAGGAGGATTTTGGAGAAAATATTGACCACTATATTTTATTTGTTGATATCAACTCACAAACAAACATTTTGAAATGAAATTTAAAATTCATTTTGAATTTAGAGCGAGTTTGAGAAAATTCCAAGATTTGAATCTTTGGGATGCTACAGTGCCGCTGCTGATGGCCGTCCGACAGAGCGAGGTTGCACCCCCGTGTGCCGAGATCAACTGTCACCAAGGCTGCCTCGAGCATTCGCCGATGCATCTCCTGCACTCTCCGTCGTGCAAGGAAGCCATGAGCAGCAGCTTGTATGCCCACAGCCGCCTACGTCTGGAGCCGTGCGGACAACGCCAGCTGGTGCTGCTCATGTTGCACTGCTGCCTTGATTTGCAGCAGCCCTTGCTTAACCTTCTGGAGCGTGGCTTGCATCTTTGCGAGATCAACCCTTATGTTGGTCCACAAATCCCTCATCGATGGATCTGGTGATTGCTGAGCCGTGGCTGCCCCTAGTGGTGTTGCCCATGGGGACGGGACAGAGATGCCATCAACGAAGATGATGTGACAAAATTTGGCGTTGTACCTGGGGATGGGCACGCCGGCGTCCAGGATGTGGTGACAAAATTGGAAGGCGATGCTGCCCATGGAGATAGGGACGTCGGTTGCTAGGATGGCGTGACGAAGGTGGCATGCGGCGCAACCATGGAGATGGGGACGTCTGTTGCCAAGACGGTGTGACAAAGGTGACATGCGGCGCAGTCCATGGAGATGATGACGCCGGTTGCCAGGATGACGCCGCGAAATTGGCTACAGAAGCCATGGGATCGGATCGAAACCCAAGCTATCTGATACCAGATGTTATGGTCGCTAAATCGGTGAGGGATTGGAGAGGGGTATCGATGGACAGGAACGTCGGCCGGGGGCCTTTGCCCACGGCCGAGCAAGAGGAGGGTTTCTCCCTTCTAATTTTTGCCTGCTTTATTTCTCATCCATTGATTGCATAAATAGGCCGGCTGGCCGCCCCTATCTAGCTAGAGATCCTTATCTCCTTAAAACTCTCAACAAACTACTAAGCCTTTGCCCACGGCCGAGCAAGAGGAGGGTTTCTCCCTTCTAATTTTTGCCTGCTTTATTTCTCATCCATTGATTGCATAAATAGGCCGGCTGGCCGCCCCTATCTAGCTAGAGATCCTTATCTCCTTAAAACTCTCAACAAACTACTAACTGATAACCTTCTTAGATAATCTCAACTAATCTCCTAAATAATCTCAACTAAATTTTTAATCTTATCTTTAACTATCCTTATCTAATCCCCCTTGGAGGGCCCATGGCTGTTGCTGCTGCAGCCACTCCATGGGTCTCCTTAGGCCCTAACAATATAACTTAGATGAAATGACTTAACCAATTCTACAGAAATAAATTAATTACCAATTAATTATTTCTATTATGAATAAACATATCCTTTTAATCTTATCCTTTCTAAAAGAAAATGTCATTATAATAATCAGAGGTCCAAACATGTAATAATAAATTAAACCACTGGTTAGACTATAATATTTGTATTGCTATGAATTCTATACCACTTACTAATTCTATGTTAAGAAAATCTTTTATTATCTATTTAGTGGGTTTAAATGAACCTATAATTATAAACTTTTAGATAAATTCTAAAATTCATCGTAAACAAATTTAACTATGAAATTACTTATCTAGTGTTTTTATTACCAACATATGTCTACCAATTTTGTCATAGTTCATTTCAATCCCAAATTCTAAAGAAATCGTAAACCAATATCATGTCTAATAATAATCCACTAATTCATCGCATATATACCAAAAATCAATAGTTCACATACGCATGAATTTCGAATCACAACATTCTCATATTACAACACAATAATTACAAATTCATAAACTAATTCAAACACGCTTTGAAAAATAAATCAAAATTTTGGGTTGTCTTCAACCTTGGACGAACAGACGGTGGCGAGGCACGGGGGCACGGTGCTGGCACGACGCGGTCGACGGCGGACTGCGCAGGCACGACTAGGTTTAGCGGGGCTCAGGCACGTCTCTGGCAACCGAACGACGAACGGCGAGGCACGACGGCGAGTTCCGGCGGCGAGCAGGGCGCGACTTCGGCGACAGCGCGGGTAGGGGAGAGAGACAGGGAGCGTGGGTAGGGAGGGAGAGAGAGGAGAGCTCGGTCGAGTCCTTTTATAGAGAGGGAGAGGGAGAGAGAGAGGGCGCCAGGGGGAGAGAAAACGGTCGGCCGGCCATTAATGGAGGCGGCCATTACCTCAACGTTGATGGCAGCCATTTCTTCACTAACTAAGAGATTAAGTGGGGAGGGAGTGGGGGAGGTGGCGGTGGCTGTTACTGGTGCAGGGAAGAGGAGGGGACGCGGGCGCGGGGCGCGGCGCGCGCACGACCAGGCGGCGGTGCTGGGTGGAAAAGAGAAGGGGCCGCGGGGCCCTGACGGTTGGGGCCCGCGCGCCATAGAGAGAGTGGTGGGGGGGGGAATGGGAGAGAGGGGTCGGCTGGGCCGGTTAGTGGGCTGGCGGCTAGGGTTTGTGTTTTTTTCCTTTTCTTTTCTATTTTAAAAATATAAATATATATTTTTTAAATTAATTCAAAAATCATAATAATTATACCAAAATGTATTTATAACTAAAATATTTATTTTTGGACCATTATTTCTATATTAATCAATCGGATTTTCGTTAAGAAAGAAATTCTACTAAACATCCAAAATCGAATATGAGCAAACAAAAATTATTCTAGATGCAAATGAAAATCAAACATTAGGAAGAAAATTTATTACCATAATTACTATTAATAATCTAAATGCATTATTTTAGTTGATGGTTTTTATAGTGTTACATGAAAGCACTTTGGTTTTTTTGAAATTAAGCAATCTAGCTTTTCCCGAGCCTGTTGGCCAAGATCTTTGTCATGAACTTAGCAAAACTGTGAATCAGGCTAATGGGGCAAAAATCAGCAGCACCATGAGCGCCCTCCCTTTTTGGCAACAGCGTGATAAAGGCAAAGTTGAGGAGGCGAAGGTTTCTGAAGTGAAGGATGAAAGATCACATTTGGCCACAGTTTCTGAAGACAACTCTGAAATCCAACAAGATTCCCCGAGCATTTTGTCTGTTGTAGACTTACTCCATGCGTGAGCCGGGATGCCACAAAGTTCCACATCCACCAAAACTGGCAAGGAAACACCAGTTGAATGAGCAAACCGTGACCATTTCTTGAACTTCAACTCAAAATCCGGGCAGTGAAGCACTCTTCCATTATCAAACACCCGTACTGCAGTATCCTCATCTTGAAAAACTAGCATGAAATCTTCTGGCCAGGCCTTGTGAATGGTGAAACTTGATTCAGGCAGATCATATATTTGTGCAACTTCCAAAATTACCTCAGAAGGTGTTACTGATGGCCTTGTACCCACAATGGTGACGAACAAAGCTGCCCTTAGCCTGATTTCTTCGCGTGCGATGGCAGGATAGAATTCCATCACACATCTGCGTCCCGGAGCAGCCGGAACCGTGGTGCTACTATCTACCGGGTGCGGATCACACTGGAGATCAGCACCCACCTCCACCTCCAGAGCAGGCTGCTCATCCTGAGAGAGGTGTGCTTCCGTGCTCTTATGGTGAGGGCGCCTCCATCGCTTTCTTCCACGCTTGGAAGGGGAGGCTTGATCCTGAAAAGAGGCCCTTCCCTGAACAGAGGCCCCTGCCGACATAGGGGAGGTGTGCACTACCCTATCCTGTCCAGCTGACAGGGGGGTAATTCTCTTCCACACTTGTTTACGTTTCTCCATCACTTGTGGCTGAGGCATGACCTTGATGCGCTGCCAGGAAGGCTCTTTATGCGTAGCCCGCCACTTGAGACGTTGCCACACCGGAACACGAACCGGCAGAGCAACTTGCATGGGTGAGTCCACCGGACTAGGTACAGCTGGACAGATAGCAACCCGGTGACCAGGGAGCCTGCATATGAAACAGCGCGTGGCCTGGCGACATTGGGATGCACGATGGGTTGTGGCGGCGAGGCAGTTGAAGCATCTACCTCGGAGGTCCAAAGGGACCAGCCGACGAGGCGAATGAATATGCCGACGTTCGCGCTACCGCGCTGCCTTGGACTTGACGACCTGCCACCCATCATCACTTGAGCGGACGTTGCTCGAGGCCTTCCACTGGCGACGCCAGGAGGGAATGGAGGCCTTGACCGCAATCCCGGGCGACTTCGGAAGCTCCCGCACCGGACCCGGCGGGGGAGCGTCCACTGCCGTCGTCCTCAGGAGCGCGTCCTTGATGTTAAGGCCCATAAGGCCCATATATTATTGACTGCCTATATATATGCTACAGTACCGGAGGGGGCTATTATCTCACCTAATCTAGGTTAGTCACATGGTAACAGAGCAGGTTAGGGTTAGGGTTTACGTCTAAACCCAACCCTGATCCAATTTTTTCGGCGCCGTCGCTGTGCTGCCCTCGCAGCCAGCTCCTTCCCCTTCTCCGGCTGCTGTCGCGGCCCTCCCTCTCCCGCCCGTCGTCGCGGCCGCGGGCCTCCTTTTCCCGGCCGCCGTCGCGGCCTGCTGTCCGCCGTCTGCCATCCGCCGTCTGCCATCCGCCGTCCGCCGTCTGCCATCCGCCGTCCGCCGTCTTCCATCCGCCGTCCGCCCGTCTCGGTCTGCGCCCCATCTGCCGCTTCTTCCTCGATCTGCCATCGTGGATCGAGCTCCCCCTCTTCCTGTGCCCGCCAGGACCGGATCTTGGTCGCCCCGCGCGGACCTTGTCTGTCACGTCCGCCGCCCTCTTCCTGTGCCTGCCAGGAGTCCGCCACCTTCTTCCTGGTGGTCCGCCGGCTCGGCGGCTGGCCAGCTGCCTGCCGAGTCGAACTGCAGTCTGCAGGGTGCCATCACCGGATCTGCGCTGTCAGCATTTCTGCGCTGTCTGCCTGATCCGCCTGATCCGAATCTGCGCCCTCGCCACTTCTGTGCCGGGCAGGACTGCAGCTCTACACCGTTGTTGCTGTCGCTGCTTCTGCGCAGGTGGCTGCCAGTGATCTCTATTCTCTGCAGCAGGGCGACAACTGCTGTCCATCTCGGCTTCTGCTGGCCAGGATCTTCGCCAACATTCTGGTTTGTTTGGTTTCACTTATCTCCATTGAATTCAATATGACGACAAATGTTATTGTGGTCAATATCACTCTCGATGGTCAAAACTATCCGGAGTGGGCTTTTTGTGTTGAGACTGCACTCCGGGGACATGGATTACTCTTCCATTTGACCGATGCGGCACCTGTTCTTGCTGATGATCGTCGCAATGCTGCTGATATCAAAACGTGGCAACTTAATGATGGTAAAGTGATGGCTGCTATGGTGAACAGCGTCAAACCGTCTATGATTATGAGTTTGTCTAAATTCAAAACTGCTAAATCCATCTGGTCTCATTTGAAGGAGCGTTTTGTTCAGGATAGTGGTGCTCTATTACACACCCTCATGCAACAGACACATGTTATTGAGCAAAATGATATGAGTATTGATGAGTATTACTCAGCCTTTGATCGCCTGATGAGTGCTTTGACATCAATGGTGCCTGCTTGTACTGCTGATCCATGTCCGGCTCATAAGTTTATTGAGAAGTTCTTCACTTACAAATTTGTTATGGGTGTTCGGGCCGAGTTTGATTCTCTTCGTGCTCGTTTACTTCAGGGCTCTGACACTCTCACAATGGCTAAGGCATTGTCTGATTTACTTGCTGAAGAGACTCGTCTTAACTCACTTTCCTCTACTGGTGGTAATCCTCACAGTGTGTTGGCTGCTGCCCAGAAACCTAAGAATGTTTTTAAGCCTTGTGATCATTGTGGCAAGACCAATCATCGATCTGAGCTTTGCTTTGTCAAGTTTCCTGAGAAGTTGACTGATTTTCGTGCACGACGTGCTGCTCGTGGTCGTGGTCCAGGACCGTCTACTAGAGGTTCAGTTGCTGTTGCTGCCACTTCGTCCGCTTCTACTTCAGAGTCGGCTTGGGTACTTGATTCAGGAGCCTCCTTTCATGTCACGTCTGATCAGTCAAAGTTGGCTTCTACTACACCTGTCACAGATGGTGCTTCAGTGCAGACAGCTGATGGTACTGTATGCCACATTACTCATAAGGGTTCTCTTTCTGATCCTCACTTTACAGTACCTAATATTTTCTTTGTCCCTGACCTATCTATGGATCTCCTTTCGGTAGGTCAAATTACGGATCATAATTGCTTTGTCGGATTTGATGACTCATCTTGTTTTGTACAGGACCTTCGCACAGGGGAAGTGATTGGGACTGGCCGTCGCCGTAGAGCAGCTCCTCGCCTCTACATCTTGGACTCTTTGCGGCTTCCTTCCTTGGCTACATCTCCAGCGCATGTCCTTTCAGCTACCCTTGCTTCTGTTGCGTCTTTTGCCCAGTGGCATCATCGTCTAGGTCATTTGTGTGGCTCTAGATTGTCTACTCTAATAAAGTCAGGTTGCTTAGGTCATACTTCGGTTGAGTCTAATTTTCATTGTAAGGGTTGTCATCTTGGAAAACAAATACAACTTCCATATTTTACTAGTAATTCTCATTCTGTTGAACCGTTTGATTTGGTTCACTCTGATATTTGGGGTCCTACACCTTTTGTGTCAAAAGGTGGATATAAATACTATGTCATTTTTATTGATGATCATTCTCGCTACACTTGGATTTATTTCATGAAACGCCGCTCTGAGCTGATTTCTATTTATAAAACCTTTGCTCGCATGATTCACACTCAATTTTCCACTCATATTAAAACCTTTCGTTCTGATTCTGGTGGTGAATATTTATCTGATAATTTTCGCCAGTTTTTGACTTCAGAGGGCACTCTTGCTCAACTTTCTTGCCCTGGTGCTCATGCACAGAACGGTGTGGCTGAACGCAAACACCGTCACATTATAGAAACTGCTCGCACTTTGTTGATATCTTCTTTTGTTCCTTCACATTTTTGGGGTGAAGCAGTTTCTACTGCGGTTTACCTCATCAATAGACAACCGTCATCCAAACTCTCTGGCAAAACACCTGGTGAAGTCCTTTTCGGAACTCCTCCACGATATGACCACCTTCGAGTTTTTGGATGTACGTGTTATGTACTATTATCACCTCGTGAACGTACTAAGTTGACTGCTCAATCTGTTGAGTGTGTTTTTCTTGGATACAGCCCTGGCTACTACTACTGCTGAGATTATCTGGATTCGTTGGCTCTTGGCTGATCTAGGTGTTTCTTGTGACTCGCCTACTCTTCTTCGCTGTGACAACACTGGAGCTATACAAATCTGTCATGATCCAGTGAAGCGTGAACTCACAAAACACATTGGTGTTGATGTCTCATTCACTAGATCTCATTGTCATCAGAAGACCATTGATCTTCAATATGTGCCCTCAGAATTACAGCTTGCGGATTTCTTCACAAAAGCACAAACTAGGGCACAACATCAGTTTCATCTACTCAAACTCAATGCTTCAAATCCTCCACTTCCGCCTTGAGTTTGACAGGGGGTGTTAAGGCCCATAAGGCCCATATATTATTGACTGCCTATATATATGCTACAGTACCCGAGGGGGCTATTATCTCACCTAATCCAGGTTAGTCACACTTGAGAGTTCCAGGCATGGCGGCAGGCAACTCATCTCCATACGACCCAACCAGAGGGCTGCATGAGGACGAGCCTCCGCCAATCCAAGCCGGGCTGACTTCTGCCTAACGTTGGAGCTTGGACCGTCCCTTAGGGAGAATCGGTTCCGCGGACGAAGACAAGGAGGAGGTGGAGCACAACACCTGAAAGGAGGGAGGAACCGCATGGGAGCAAGCGGCAGGGTAGGTGGTTGCTGGAACCTGGGCGGCAGACGGCGAGCTGTTGGTGGAATGAGAGGCGCCGGGTGAGGTGGGAGGCAAGGGGGTGGGAGACGAGGGGGCGGGAGCCTTTTTTTTGCAGTGTGTGAACTCAACATCATGGTGGAAACTGTACACCCTCTCTCCTGAACTCAACATCATGGTGGAAACTTACTGTACACCAGTGACTGGAAGGAGCGTCGTTTTCAGGCAATTGTTGTATAAAAAGAGTGGAGAACATTGATGGATGGTTCAAGTGTCCTTGCAGTTATACCTCTCTGTCTTATACTTTAAACCTACTAGTGTCAGGTCCCAAGGATATGTAAAATATCCTTACTCCAGATGATATTTGCAGAGTAGCAGCTTCAAATTGGAATGGAAAAGGCTCTTTCCTATTCACCTCGAGTACTGCTGTGTATGACTGCAGTGACAATGGATTCTGCAGTGAGGTATTAGTCCTTTGAACTTTGTATTACACAGCATACAACTGCAGCAGAGTTATCTTATTATTTTGTTTGCTCCTGAACTCTGTGGGTGCAAAATCCACTCCATTTCCGTTGGTAGTATATGCAGTATTACACTATTATCTTCTGCTAATATTGCAAACAGAAACATTCCGGAGTTCAAATAGAAAAAAGAACTTTGAACAAGAAAAAAAGATTGGTTCTTAGGCTGGTAACGTGCTGTTTTGTGGTGGTTCCACTTTTCAATGTTCATCTATTAGCTTGTGTTTTGCAGCAATTTTCCAGACTTCCAGTACCAGCTCTGTCTTTCTTGATTTCCTTTAACTTTTATCTTCTTTTCTGCTTGTGCAGGATTCTCCTTGTGTACCCATTGGTCAAAGCACTCGTACTGATGTGCTTCTAAAAGCTGAAAATGTTGTCCTTGAGGCAGGCGGCTGTGTTCTTAGGCTAGTAGGACTTTATATATCCTCACATACATGATTTTTTTGGGTTCCAACCTTCAAGCAGCTAGTGTTCTTCTTAGATGTTTACATTGCCTGATTCCTACTGAATTAAATTGGGCCAAATTGGTGCGACATTCCTTGACTTCCATTACAAATCAGATCGGGGTCCTCATGTTTACTGGCTGTCAAAAGGAACCTTGGATGTGCGTCCTGATCATATACTCAATCTGATACATTATGAAGTAAGCGCTGTTACTTATTTATGTGTGTATCATAGCATGGAATAGTGGATCGTACACTAGATGTTTTGGGGCAAATCTGAATCTGTAGTTACCAATTTGGAGCATAGCCTTCGATGCAACATGTACTCTTATATGTTAATTTCTGTATATGATCCCCCATTTAGGCAAATTAATAAACAAAACGTGCATACTTACTGTTAGACTATGTGTGTGTGAGTGTGTGTGGGCCGGCACCACTGTTGGGCTGCCGGCCCATTAGGGTTAGGGTTTCTTGTGTCTCTATATATTGTAACCCCATCTATTATCAATACAACACTTAATATTCCTACATGGTATCAGACTAGGTTAGGTTAGGGTTTCTTGTTCCTCCCACCCCACAACCGCCACCTCCTCCCAGCCGCCACCGGCTTCCGCGCCGCCGCCCCCGGGAGGCTCATCCAACCCTCCCGGGGCGGCCCTTCTCCCCTGCTCAGCAACCGCCGTCCGCCTCTCATCCCTCCCGTTGCGTCCGCCCATCACCAACAGAAGTCGGCAGACTGCGCGGGCGGCGACGTTCACCATGACCAACAACTGCGGCTACACGGTGTGGCCGGGGCTGCTGTCGGGCGCCGGCACGGCGCCGCTGCCCACGACGGGGTTTCTGCTGGCGCACGGCGCGTCGGCGGCGGTGGACGCGCCCGCGGGCTGGTCGGGCCGCATGTGGGCGCGCACGCTCTGCGCCGCGGACGCCGCCACCGACAGGTTCTCCTGCGCCACGGGCGACTGCAGCTCGGGAGCCGTCCAGTGCAACGGCGGCGGCGCCGCCCCGCCCGCCACGCTGGCGGAGTTCACGCTCGGCGGATCCTCGGCGGCCCGACTGCCCGACGCGGGCGCAGGGAGCCCAGGCACGCGAGTCACAGCGCGCCCTCCTCTGCCGCCACCGGGGCCCTCCCCTTTCCTTCCAGCCGCCAGGCTTCTCTCCCAGCCTCTCTCCCTTTCTAAACGCAGAGAGCTCCCTCGGCGCCATTCCTCCCTGCTCCCCATCCAATTCATTATTCGCACCACCCCTCTGGTCGCCAGCCTAGAGCCTCCCCATGGCACGGGTTCACCCATGGTCGAGCTCCCCACAGCGTGGCCTCGCTCCCATGGGTGCCAGCGGCCGTCTCCCCCTGGATCTGCTGCTGCTCTAGCGATTGATGCCGCCCCTCTGCCTCCGGCATGAATACCCTGCGCGCCTCTCCCCTGTGTGCAGCCCCTTGTCATCGCGCTAGCCACCTCCTAACTGCCCGCGTTGATGCCCAGCAGCGCCTCACCCTTGGAGCTTCTCCCGTCATCGGTGCCGTCCACACCCCTTGCCAGGTCCGGCGCAGGCCCCTGCTCGGCTGGACCCGCCCCGTCGCCCTCCCCATTCATCGCCGCCATCGTTGATTCCGTCGCTGCCGCGGCCTTCTCGGCTAGATCCGTCATCCCTTTGGCCGGATCGCTGTCTTCATGGCTGGATTCGTCGCTGCCGTGGCCTTCCCGGCCGGATCCACCGATACCCCTTCTACTCTGCAGCGGGCGCGGACACCCTGACCGGCGCAGTCGCGTGCGCTGCCGTCGGCCTCCCTAGCGGGGCTCCTTGACGCCTGGACGATCGAAGAAGCAGGAAGGTCGGCCTGCCGGTGCTCTTTTGTTGTGTCGCCCTGCCGATCGTTGACGCTTGAATGTCGACCCTCCCGAAGATCAGGCTTTTGCTGCGCGTCTTCCGACCGCGACCACCTCGACTTCGGCTACCTTGGCATTTAGGGGCTATCGTCTTCTTGGAGCACACACCGGTCTCTACTCCAGCCGCAACATTCGCACCATCACGACGCTGCGACTACGGGGGGATTTCAACCCGTCGGCTCCTACCTTCGGCCTCTACTCCAGTCTCATCGTTTGTGGTGCCCCCGTTGCGACTGCGGGGGGATGTTAGACTATGTGTGTGTGAGTGTGTGTGGGCCGACACCACTGTTGGGCTGCCGGCCCATTAGGGTTAGAGTTTCCTGTGTCTCTATATATTGTAACCCCATCTATTATCAATACAACACTTAATATTCCTACACTTACTGTAGATTCTAAGTTTCCTTTAAAAAGTTTCAACCGTTGTCCAGACATGACTAGATTCCTTTGTCGATTACATCTATCTGATTGATATGTTCGGGTGTACGTTTATGTGCTTTGCATTTACAATTTTCTGCCTCATGTTATTTACAGGATGCAGCCTCTCTTGTAATTTCCATCATGAAAAAGAGATTACGGAGCTGCATCTTTGTGGGTTGTGACAACGAGCCTCTGTCCAGGTCACTACCAAAGTTCATCTTCTTCTGTTCCATTTCTTCCTACCAACAATGATTTTGCTCGAAATACTTGTGTACTGACATTATGGAACTTCTATGCTGCAGGCTAGAGATCATGGACCGTGTCAACAGAAGCAGGAAATTTGACACACAGTTTCATGGCTTCACTGGTTAGTCAGTCATTATATACTAGCATTCTGGCTGGTTTCTTGAATTGTCGATTAAATTATTTGCGCTCCTAATTAACATATATCGCTGCATGCTGTAGGGACTGATGGTCCGCTGGGGAAGAGGGTGGACAACTCCAAAACTCGGGCAAAGCTTGGATGGCAGCCCAAGTATCCGAGCTTTACAGAGTTCCTTGGTCTCAGCAATCTCTAACTTTCATGCGATGTCACTAAATACCTGTTATTAAAGATGAATATACTGATACATAAAAGAGATGATGACAGATTTGGAAGTGGAATGTTGTTTGCTTATACCGCAGTTTTCGACTATCTTTTGATTTCTTCTGTTAGATCTTGTAAAGCATTGCAGCATGGTGTGGCATGTACCTGTGTTGCCTTACTATTCGCTTCTGTTAACTCATGAAAGCATTGACTTCAATACCTGTTAATTGTTTCCATGGCTTCAATCTATCGAACCAACTGTCTCTCTCGATGTTCTCTAGAATTGTAACAAAAATTCCAATGGTATTTTTTGGATAAGAACAAGTTTTGATGAAAACATTTTCTCTACTTGTCGGGTACCGTAATTAGGGGTACCCCAATGCTCCTAAACACGGCCGAAAAACATCTTCAGAACAAACCATACACGGCTGGTAAAGCGCGGTTCAGGTCAAGGCCACACCTCCTGAGGGACGCGACCTCATCCGAGCCCAGCCTCAGCCTCGGGCGGGAACAGTAGTCCCGGACGGATTCACGCCTCGCCCGAGGGTCCCCTCAGGCGATGAGCGCACCCTCGGCTCGCATGAAGTCTAGCTGGGGCAGACTTTGTCGTGCAGCGACCTTGGCCAAATCGCCTTACCAGCCGACCGTATCGACCTTGGCCAAATCGCCTTACTAGCCGACAGTATCGCATGCGCATTTAATGCGGAGATCACCTGACACCTTATCCTGACACGCGTGCTTCAATCGGCAAGGTCGAAGTGACCGCAGTCACTTCGTCCCTTTACTGACCGATCTGACAGGAAAACAGCGCCTTTCGCCCCGCTCCGGCTACCGTGCCAACTACCAGGATAAAACTGAGTCACGACCTCCCACGGGTTCGGCCTCGGGTGCAACAAGGAGCTCCGCCTCACCCGACCTCCGGCCTCGGCCTCAGCCTCGGCCTCGGAAGAAGATCTCCGCCTCGCCCGACCCCAGGCCTCGGCCTCGGGAGGAGTCACAACCCCGCCCGAGCCCAGCCTCGGCCTCAGGAGAAGTCTCCGCCTCGCCTGACCTGGGCCTCGGACCGACTACGCTACAGGAGATACATCATTACCCTACTCCTAGCTAGCTGCCTAATGCTACGAAGGAACAAGACCGGTGTCCCATCTAAGGTTACTCCGGTAACAGGTAATGATGGTTCCCCGCGTGCGCCCATGACGTCGGATTGCTCTCAACCTCCTACGGAAGCAAGACAACGTCAGTAGGATCCATGCCTCGCCGACAGCTGTGCTTCTACAGGGCTCAAGGTGCTTCTCCGACGGTCACGATAGCCCGTCTACAGGGCTCAAGGCGCTTCTCCGCCGGCCACGATAGCATGTAGCTACACCCCATTGTACAGCTGGGCATCTCCTTGTATCTATAAAAGGGGATATCCAGGGCCTTCCTAAGGCAGGTCGCGGACACACGTTCACGTCGCGGACACACGTTGCAACACCCACAACGTTGGACGTCGTGGACAGGCAGGGCAGACGAGACAGGCAGCACGCAGAGACTCTCTCTCTCTCTCTCTCACTCTCTCTTGTTCTCACCCTCGCTCCCTCGCGCGATGCTTGTAACCCCTACTACAAGCACCCCAGTGCGAGATAACATTAGCCCCATTTCCCTCTTGTGTTCCATCTTGCATCAACCCATCTGGGCAGGGACACGCAACAACAAATTTACTGGTCGGTTGACGGTCCTCGCGGGTCCGAAACGCCGACAGTTGGCGCGCCAGGTAGGGGCTCGCTGCGTGTTAACGAACACTTTCTCGTTGAGTTCTAGATGGGTAGCCTCCGGCAGCCTCTTCAGCCGGGGATGCTACTCCGCTTCGGGAGTCTCGAGTTCATGTCCCTTGACGGCAGCTACGACATGGTACTCCTCCCACCGCAGCGCGACAACAACAACGACAGTCGGCTCGCCCAGCAGCGGCGAACTCGACGACAACTTCCCACTGTGGCAGAAGAGGAACACCCGGGCTTGCCCCGCCACCCTCCTCGCCGGAGGAGGAGACGGGGCAATCGTGGCCATGCAGGAGGCGGCACCTCATCGGCTGTCGAGCCAGAGCGAGTCGACAACGCCGACACCCCTGCAGGGGCCATGTCGGGTGTTGTCCTCGCACCTGAGATAATGACGGGTGTCGCTTCCCCGCAACGTGCCAACCCCAAGCGGACTGATGACGCCAGCACCCTCGCAAAGGACTTGCTGGGCGTTAGCCTCGTACCTGAGATAACGGTGCAGTCCGTCCCCGAGGCGACCTCACCACCGTCCATCGACCAAGAGGTACCGTCCGCTTTCCACCCTGTCCCTTTTAGATTCAGCCTCGATCCACCAAGCGACCCCGCTTCGGTGAGCGCTTTCGCAAGGGCATACCCTGACCTTTCAGGGTATCCTATGCGGTCATCTTGGGATCGACTGACGACCGTCTCAACCTCCGGACCCGCGGGTTTCGAGGAAGACGACGACTCCGACTTTGGTTGGGATTTCTCCGGTCTCAGTGATCCCAGTGCCATACGAGACTTCATGTCCGCATGTGACTACTGCCTCTCCGATTGATCTGACGATGACCACAGCCTCGGCGACGAAGGTTGCGACCCCAGTCGCGAGTGTTTCCACATCGATCAGGGGGATCACGGCGAGGACAACCACCTCGGCATGCCGCAAGATGACAACGCCCCTGTGCCTGCGTCTCGCATTGACATCCTGCGGGAGCTAGTTGTGGTCCCAGTCCCTGCGGGGGGTCAAGACACATGGCTCGAGCAATTCCGCGAGATGCAGGCCAAGCTCGACGAAGAAGCGGGGCGGCGTGTGCAGCTCCGACAAAACGTCGAGCAGGAGTGGGCAGGCCGAGCACTTGCCGGAGGAGCGCCTCATTAGGCCCAAGACGTCCAGCACCGAATCGTTGACGATACCAGGGCAAGGCTACCCCCGGCCTTCAGCGGGGTCGGCCAGAATCTAGCTGCAGCAGCGATGCTACTCCGAGCGATGCTGGAGCCATCCACCACCGAGGGGCGACGTATCCAGGGCGAACTCAAGGGTCTCCTGGAAAACGCAGCGGTCCGACGGGCCGAGAGCTCTGCCTCCCAAAGTCAAGGGTGCCCCTCGGAGCATCGCGCAACATCCTCCCGACTTATGCGGGAGGCCTCGGTCCGCACCGGGCGCACGCGGGACGGGACGCCTGCCGCCCCGGATCGCCTCGGCGACGAGCAACACCGCCGCGACCGTCGAGCCCGCCTCGAAGAAAAGGTGCGCCGAGGCTACCACCCCAGGCGCGGAGGACGCTACGACAGTGAGGAGGACCAGAGCCCCTCACACGAACCGCTAGGTCCGAGGGTCTTCAGCCGGGCCATACAACGGGCGTCGTTCCCAGCCCGATTCCGAGCCCCGACTACCATCACCAAGTACTCAGGGGAGACAAGGCCGGAGTTGTGGCTTGCGGATTATCGACTGGCGTGCCAGTTGGGAGGGATGAATGACGACAACCTCATCATCCGCAACCTCCCCCTTTTCCTCTCCGACGCTGCCCGGGCATGGCTGGAGCATCTGCCTCCTGCGCAGATCTCCGACTGGGACGACCTGGTCAAGGCCTTCGCGGGAAACTTCCAAGGTACGTATGTGCGCCCTGGAAACTCATGGGACCTCCGAAGCTGCCGCCAGCAGTCAGGGGAATCCCTGCGAGAGTACATCCGATGGTTTTCAAAGCAGCGCACCGAGCTGCCCAACATCACCGACTCAGACGTCATCGGAGCGTTCCTCGCCGGCACCACGTGCCGGGACCTGGTAAGCAAATTGGGGCGCAAGACTCCAACCAAGGCGAGCGAATTGATGGACATCGCCACCAAGTTCGCCTCTGGTTAGGAGGCGGTCGAAGCCATCTTCCGGAAGGACAAGCAGCCTCAAGGAAGACAGAAGGAAGACGCCCCCGAGGCGTCTGTCCAGCGTGGCTCGAAAAAGAAGGCCAAGAAGAAGGCGCAAGCAAAGCGCGACGCCATTGATGCGGATTTCATCGCTGCTGCTGAGCACAGGAATCCTCGGAATCCCCCCGGAGGAGTCAACACGTTTGACAAGATGCTCAAGGAGTCATGCCCCTATCATAGGGGTCCCGTCAAGCACACCCTTAAGGAGTGCGACATGCTCTGGCGTTACTTCATCAAGGCGGGACCCTCGGTAGAAGGTGGCAAGGACCAAGGCAACAACAAGAAGGGGGGCGACAAGGATGAGGAGTTCCCGGAGGTCCGTGACTGCTTCATGATCTACGGCGGACAGGTGGCGAATGCCTCAACTCGACACCGCAAGCAGGAGCGTCGGGAGGTCTGCTCGGTGAAGGTAGCGGCGCTGGTCTACCTAGACTGGTCCGACAAGCCCATCACCTTCGACCAAGGCGACCACACCGACTATGTGCCGAGCCCAGGAAGGTACCCGCTCGTCGTCGACCCCGTCATCGGCAACGCTAGGCTCACCAAGGTCCTCATGGACGGAGGCAGCAGCCTCAACATCATCTACGCCGAGACCCTAGGGCGCTTGGGGATAGATCTGTCCACGATCCGGGCCGGTGCAGCACCCTTTCACAGGATCATCCCGGTAAGCGCGTCTTGCCCCTTGGGCAACTTGATTTGCCCGTCTGCTTTGGAACTCCCTCCAACTTCCGCAGGGAAACCCTCACGTTCGAGGTGGTCGGGTTCTGAGGAACCTATCATGCGGTGCTGGGGAGACCGTGCTACGCCAAGTTCATGGCCGTCCCCAACTACGCGTACCTCAAGCTCAAGATGCCGGGCCCCAAGGGAGTCATCACCGTCGGATCCATGTACCGCCACACCTACGAGTGCGACGTGGAATGCGTGGAGTACGCTGAGGCCATCGCCGAGTTCGAGGCCCTCATCGCCGACCTGGAATGCCTCTCCAAGGAGGTGCCTGACACGAAGCGCCACGCCGGCAACTTTGAACCAGCTGAGGCGGTTAAGACCGTCACCCTCGACCCCAGCAACGACGCCTGCAAGCAAGTCAGGATCGGCTCCGAGCTCGACCCCAAATAGGAAGCAGTGCTCGTCGACTTTCTCCACGCAAATGCCGAATTTTTTGCGTGGAGTCCCTTGGACATGCCAGGCATACCAAGGGATGTTGCCAAGCACTCGCTGAATATCCGAGCTAGGGCCCGACCCGTGAAGCAGCACCTGTGCCGCTTTGACAAAGAGAAGCGCAAAGCCATAGGCGAGGAGGTCCACAAGCTGATGGCTGCAGGGTTCATCAAAGAGGTATTCCATCCTGAATGTTTAGCTAACCCTGTGCTTGTAATGAAAAAAGGTGGGAAATGGAGGATGTGCGTAGACTACACTGGTCTGAACAAGGCATGTCTGAAGGTTCCCTACCCTATGCCTCGCATCGATCAAATTATGGACTCCACTGCTGGGTGCAACCTACCAAAGGTGCATGAACCATGTGTTCGGAGAGCACATCGGCCGAACGGTCGAGGCTTAAGTTGATGACATCGTTGTCAAGACAAGAAAAGCCTCCGACCTCCTCTTCGACCTTGAAGTGACTTTCGGGTGCCTACGCGCAAAAGGCGTGAAGCTCAATCCTAAGAAGTGTGTCTTCGGAGTCCCCCGAGGCATGCTCCTGGGGTTCATCGTCTCCGAAAGAGGCATCGAGGCCAACCCGGAGAAAATCGCAGCCATCACTAACATGGGACCCATTGTAGGAAACGGGTGACGCCTAAGAGGGGGGGGGGGTGAATTAGGACTTCTAAAACTTTTACTAAACTAGGCCACAATTAAATCCCTAGAGCAAAACCTATGCAAATAATCAAAACTAGAATGTGCAAACTAGGTTTTGTCTAAGTGTTGCTATCTCTACCGCAAAAGGCTAAGTTTCAATCTATACTAAATAAGTATGACTACAAGATTGAAACTTAAATGCTTAATATAAATGCGGAATGTAAAGAGCTAAGTAGAGAAGCAAACTCTCGTGGATGACGTCGGTATTTTTACCGAGGTATCCGGAACCACGCAAGGTCCCGACTAATCCTCGTTGGTGCCCCTACGCAAAGGGAAGCCCACGCGAGGGCCAAGCACCACGGTCGAGTAACTCCGTAGAGAGCCGCAGGCCTTCTCCACGCGCAAGTGGTGCTCCGCTTCCGGCTCCTCTCGGACGCTCCCCGCCGTCTCCACTATCGAGCTTCCGGCCGAAACGCCGCGGGCCTCGTTCCCTCCGGTACACGGTGGCGGCCGTGACACAAACGCGGTTGTCACGGTCTCGCAAGACTCTCGCCCCACTCGGTACAATTACAACGACTCACACAAGAGCCGAGGGGTTGTGTGGTTTTACAAAACTCACTCAACTAACTAGGATTCACCTAGAGCAAGCGCTTAAAGCGGTCTAACTAACCTAAGCACTTCGCAAAGCACCTACGCTAATCACCGAGTGATTCTATTAAGCACTTGGGTGTTTGAGCTCTTGGAAATATGCACTATGTGTATTGGTATGTTGCTTGGGCTCTCACACTTGAGAATGGTCGGTTGGGGTGGTATTTATAGCCTCCAAGCCCCCAACTAGCCGTTGGACAGAAAGCAGCAGCTTTCTGTCGATGGGTGCACCGGACAGTCCGGTGCACACCGGACACTGCACAGTAGATGTCCGGTGCACGCCACGTCAGCCGACCATTGCGCGCCTGTAGCAGTCGACCGTTGGATCCGACCGTTGCCTTCTGCCCGTTGGCACACCGGACAGTCCGGTGCACACCGGACATTCCGGTGCTACAGCCAGAGAGCGCCTGTCCGTGGCCTCTCTGCGCAGACTGTCCAGTGCCTCACCGGACAGTCCGGTGCACACCGGACACCGATGTCCGGTGCGCCACCAGGCGCTGGCTGACAGCCCTCGTCTTGGATTTCTTCGCTGATTTCTTCGGGCTTCTTTGTTCTTGAGTATTGGACTCCTATGCATCTTTTTATGTCTTCTTTTGAGGTGTTGCATCCTCATTGCCTTGGTCCAATTCTCTTCGCATCCTGTGAACTACAAACCCAAACACTAGAAAACTTATTAGTTCACGGATTGTGTTGTTCATCAAACACCAAAACTCAATTAGCCAAATGGCCCGGGGTCCATTTTCCTTACAATCTCCCCCTTTTTGGTGATTGATGACAACACAACCAAAGCAAGCAAATAATACAAGAATTTGAGTGAAAATATGCAATCTACTTGCTAAGATGCATGATTGTCCCCACAATGTGATATTATGGACTTAAGCCTCCCCCTAACTCCATAATTCACTTACTTCCTATTTTTGGACCAAATAACCAAAACCACTTAAAAAACCATTTGTAGATATAAAATTTTAAATTGGTGGTGTTTGGTGTTTGATATAGTTTTCATTGCTTTGGTCCCTAAACTTCTCCCCCTTTGGCATCAACCACCGAAAAGGAAGACATTAAAAGCATGTAGGAAGTAAATAAAAGCTTGCCCTCATCAAGAAATCTATCAAATGATACCACAATTGCAGGATATTAATTTAAACAATATGTATGATACCACTTGAAGGAGTCCTCAAAAGATTACTCCCCCTAAATGAGTATTCTCCTTTAGAAAGAGTTTTTCTCCCCCTTTAGAGATGAAGAAATACTCCTCCTGACAGAGATCCTCTACTTAGGAAAAAGCATGTGAAAATTAGAGGTGCAAGACAAGATTTGAAAAGACTGACTTCCCTTATGCATAGGTAACAGAATATAAGTTAACTACTTATGCATTTTTGGCAACACGGAAGCATATGATATGAAATATAGTCTAATCAAATATTGGAGAAGACATGTAAATGATACTGAATGTAGTCTCAAAAGATACCAATTGAAAGTCAATGGTGAGCTTGAGAGACATAAGAGTTCTTGGAGATTTTGCAGTGGAAGATTGTTGTCTTTCTCCGGGGACTTCATTTTCCTTACAATGAGACTATCACATGAAATAGACTTGAAAAGGTGTTAGTCTCAAAGTGTTAGATTAAAGAGTAACCTCCCCCTAAAGGTGTGCATACAAGTTTTGAATACTTGTAGGAGACATGCACTTTGATTTGATATCAAGAGGGGCAAATTATCCATAACCCAAACTTTGGCACATATGAGTTAAATGATACAACTTGTAGAAATCAAAATTTTCAATTGATGCATCATTTATTATGGAATGAATAAGAAGCTATGTGCCGTGCTTAAATAAACATTTTAAACCATGTAGGTTTGCTTAAGTATATGAATTGAAAGCAAGCAATCCTACCATGTGATTTACCTAGTATGCATGATTTTAAACAAAAGTACATAACAAATGTAATACTAGGCAAGAAAGGTAAACTAGATAAAAGATAAATAGATACGCATATCTAAAAACGAGAAATACAATAAAACTAGTTACCTTAGTCATGGGTGGGAAATTTGGGTCCAAAATTTTCACTAACCCACTTGGCAATAAGCTTGATCCAATATGATGTATCCCATGATATACATCCCAACTTTGCCAAGTCTCCAAATTTCCCATCGATCTTCGGTCCACTCACTTCCCTTTTGGAATCCAAACCTTCTTGGTGCTTTTCATGGTTGAAATTATTTCCTTTGGCACCCAGATGCGTTTGGCCCCTTTTCCTTTATTGGCTTGCTTGTTGGCCTTGATTGCTATCACCTTTCCGTTCTTTTTCTTCTTGATCAAATATGGTGTAGCGTCCTTTTTGTTCACCTTTTTGATGTAGGTGTTGGAGATTTTGCTTGATGGCTTTTGCTTGAGCTTTTGTCTTTGTTTATCCCCGGTCATCGCCTTGCATTGGAAAGACTTGTGGCCTTCCTTGTGACATAGCCTACAAATCACAGTTTCTCCCTCTACAGGCTTGTTCACTCCCGCAGTGGTGTTATCCTGTGGAGGTCGGATTTGTTTGGCTTTGCCTTTCTTGTCATACAAAGCCTTGCCAAGGCGAGCCACTTCTTGCTTTAATTGTTCATTTTCCTTTGCAACCTCATCCGTACATGTCTCTACAACAATATTCTCAACAACGACTTGGTTGCAGGGGTTAGAATCATCAATTAAATCAAAGCAGGAAGTAGAAGCATCTTTCTTAATTATTTCAGGTATTTCAACTAAAGATGCTGCTGGGGTGCTACCAATGTTTTCTAGCTTAGTAGTTAGCTCATTATTGTGTATGCTAAGAATTTCCATTTTCTCTAGCAAATTTTCAATAGCTTCTTGGGAGCTAGCTAACTTAGCCTTAAGTTTTTCATTCTTTTTAATAAGGCTATCATCGGTAGCAGTGGATGGAGCACTAGATTCTAATAGCTCAATTTTAGTTGATAGCTCACTATTTAAGTTTGCAAAAGTTTCAAATTTTTCTAGCAAACCTTTGTAATCATTTTGAGAGCTAACCAACTTATTTTTCAAAGTTTTAAGTTGAGCTTTTTGCTTAGTGCAAACATCCTGGAAAAAATTAACGGCTTCCGCAAGTTCTTCTAGAGAGGCCTTTCCCTCACCTTCATCATCACTACTACTTTCATCACTAGAGGATGGAATGCTTTTGTTACCTCTTGCCATAAGGCATTTGTGTGATGACCGTGATGATCGTGACGAGGACCGGTGGCTGCGCATCCTTGGAGGTTCATCTTCACTTGAAGAATCATCCCAAGTTCTAACACTTGTTAGCGCCTGGCCTTTGCTCCTCTCCTTTTTGGGCTTGGCCATATTTGGACAGTTGTCCCTGAAGTGGCCCTTCTCCCCACATGCGAAGCATCCTCTCTTCCTTTGCTTTTTCCTGTCAATGTTAAAGAGAAGATCCTCGACCTGCAGGGGCACACCCATTAGATTAATCTTGCGGATCATCCTCATTACCTTTCCGACGCGTCGGATTGTTTCTTTGTCCTCGGAGGATGATGTGCATGGTTGATTATCTTCATCATCATCACTTTCTTCTTCTTCTTCCTCTTCTTCGCTTAAGGAACTTGGAGTGGAAGCCTTCTTTTTGCCCTTCCTTTCATCACATGCAAAAGCATATGGTCTTGAGGAAGTTGGCTCCTCTCCCCGACTCATTTTTCGCGACATCTCAAAGGCCGCGATTTTCCCAATCACAATGGTCGGGGTCATGTTGCTCAAATCCTCCATGTTGTGAAGGATGGTGATGATGCTCCCATATCTTTGTTGTGGTAGGAGGGAGATAATCTTCCTCACAATGTCCGCATCACCTAGCTTATTAATGCCAATAGAATTGAGCTCATTGATAATTAGATTCAAACGTGAATACATGTCTCTAACAAGCTCATCATCTTTCATGGCAAAAGAATTATACTCATTTAAGACTAGGCAATGTTTTTGCTCACGGACATTGGATGTGCCATCATGGAGCTCATGCAATTTTAGCCAAATCTCATTAGCAGTTTTCAGGGTAAATACTTGATTGAAAATATCCATGCTAAGAGATTCATACAAGCAATTTTTGGCTCTAGCATTTAAATGGATTTCTTTTTCCTCACTCGTGGTGGGTTTCTCGGGATTCTTGAGGGGTTTCATCCCGTCACGAGTGACTCTCCAAACACCTAGATCAACGGCCTCTAGGTAACAAGCCATTCTAGCACTATAATATGGGAAGTTAGTGCCGTCAAAGTGTGGTGGCCTATGGGTATCCATCCCTTCCTCTAAAAAGCGTCGGCTCTTTTAGCGGTGAAGCTAAAGCGTTTCAAATGAGCCAAACCTGCTTTGATACCACTTGTAGGAAACGGGTGACGCCTAAGAGGGGGGGGGTGAATTAGGACTTCTAAAACTTTTACTAAACTAGGCCACAATTAAATCCCTAGAGCAAAACCTATGCAAATAATCAAAACTAGAATGTGCAAACTAGGTTTTGTCTAAGTGTTGCTATCTCTACCGCAAAAGGCTAAGTTTCAATCTATACTAAATAAGTATGACTACAAGATTGAAACTTAAATGCTTAATATAAATGCGGAATGTAAAGAGCTAAGTAGAGAAGCAAACTCTCGTGGATGACGCCGGTATTTTTACCGAGGTATCCGGAACCACGCAAGGTCCCGACTAATCCTCGGTGGTGCCCCTACGCAAAGGGAAGCCCACGCGAGGGCCAAGCACCACGGTCGAGTAACTCCGTAGAGAGCCGCGGGCCTTCTCCACGCGCAAGTGGTGCTCCGCTTCCGGCTCCTCTCGGACGCTCCCCGCCGTCTCCACTATCGAGCTTCCGGCCGAAACGCCGCGGGCCTCGTTCCCTCCGGTACACGGTGGCGGCCGTGACACAAACGCGGTTGTCACGGTCTCGCAAGACTCTCGCCCCACTCGGTACAATTACAACGACTCACGCAAGAGCCAAGGGGTTGTGTGGTTTTACAAAACTCACTCAACTAACTAGGATTCACCTAGAGCAAGCGCTTAAAGCGGTCTAACTAACCTAAGCACTTCGCAAAGCACCTACGCTAATCACCGAGTGATTCTATTAAGCACTTGGGTGTTTGAGCTCTTGGAAATATGCACTATGTGTATTGGTATGTTGCTTGGGCTCTCACACTTGAGAATGGCCGGTTGGGGTGGTATTTATAGCCTCCAAGCCCCCAACTAGCCGTTGGACAGAAAGCAGCAGCTTTCTGTCGACGGGTGCACCGGACAGTCCGGTGCACACCGGACACTGCAAAGTAGATGTCCGGTGCACGCCACATCAGCCGACCGTTGCGCGCCTGTAGCAGTCGACCGTTGGATCCGACCGTTGCCTTCTGCCCGTTGGCACACCGGACAGTCCGGTGCACACCGGACAGTCCGGTGCTACAGCCAGAGAGCGCCTGTCCGTGGCCTCTCTACGCAGACTGTCCAGTGCCTCACCGGACAGTCCGGTGCACACCGGACACCGATGTCCGGTGCGCCACCAGGCGCTGGCTGACAGCCCTCGTCTTGGATTTCTTCGCTGATTTCTTCGGGCTTCTTTGTTCTTGAGTATTGGACTCCTATGCATCTTTTTATGTCTTCTTTTGAGGTGTTGCATCCTCATTGCCTTGGTCCAATTCTCTTCGCATCCTGTGAACTACAAACCCAAACACTAGAAAACTTATTAGTTCACGGATTGTGTTGTTCATCAAACACCAAAACTCAATTAGCCAAATGGCCCGGGGTCCATTTTCCTTACACCCATCAAGGATCTAAAAGGAGTACAAAGGGTCATGGGATGCCTGGCGGCTCTGAGCCGCTTCATCTCGCGCCTCGGCGAGAAAGGATTGCCCTTGTACCGCCTCTTAAGGAAGGCCGAGCGCTTCACTTGGACCCCCGAGGCCGAGGAAGCCCTCGGGAACTTAAAGGCACTCCTTACTAACGCGCCCATCTTGGTGCCCACCGCTGCTGGAGAAGCCCTCTTGATCTACGTAGCCGCAACCACTCAGGTGGTCAGCGCCGTGATCGTGGTCGAGAGACGAGAAGAGGGGCATGCACTGCTCGTCCAGAGGCCAGTCTACTTCATCAGTGAGGTACTATCCGAGACCAAGATCCGCTACCCACAAATCCAGAAGCTACTGTACGCAGTTATTCTGACGCGGCGAAAGTTGCGACACTACTTCGAGTCTCATCCGGCGACTGTGGTGTCATCCTTCCCCCTGTGAGAGATCATCCAGTGCCGAGAGGCCTTGGGTAGGATAGAAAAATGGGCAGTGGAACTCATGGGCGAAACAATTTCATTTGCACCTCGGAAGGCCATAAAGTCCCAAGTCTTGGCGGACTTCCTAGCGGAATGGGTCGACACCCAATTGCCGACAGCTCCAATCCAGCCTGAACTTTGGACCATGTACTTCGATGGGTCGCTGATGAAAACAGGAGCACGTGCTGGCCTGCTCTTCATCTCACCCCTCAGGAAACATGTGCGCTACGTGATGCGCCTCCATTTTCCGGCGTCAAACAACGTGGCCGAGTACGAGGCTTTGGTTAATGGGTTGCGCATCGCCATCGAGCTAGGGGTTCGGCGCCTCGACGCTTGGGGCGACTCGAAGCTTGTCATTGACCAAGTCATGAAGAACTCCCACTGCCGTGATCAAAAAATGGAGGCCTATTGCGACGAAGTTCGGCGCTTGGAGGATAAGTTCCACAGGCTGGAACTCAACCATGTTGCTCGGCGATACAACGAGACTGCGGATGAGCTGGCTAAAATAGCCTCGAGGAAAACTACGGTTCCCCCGTACGTATTCTCCAGGGACATATATCAACCATCCGTGAAACTCGACGACGCGCCCGAGCCCGACGAGACCTCGGCCTAGCCCGAGGTACCCTCGGCCGCCGAGGGTGAGGCCTTGCGCATCGAGGGAGAGCGGAATGGGGTTGCACCAAACCAAAACTGGCAGACCCCGTACCTGTAATATCTCCTTCGAGGAGAGCTGCCCCTCGACAAGGCCAAAGCTCGGCAACTGGCTCGGCGCGCCAAGTCGTTCGTTTTACTGGGTGATGAAAAAGAGTTGTACCACCGCAGCCCCTCAGGCATTCTCCAACGGTGCATATCCGTCGCCCAAGGGCAAGAGCTGTTACAAGAAATACACTCGGGGGCTTGCGGTCACCATGCAGCACCTCAGACCCTCGTCGGAAACGCTTTCCAACAAGGTTTCTACTGGCCGACCGCAGTGGCCGATGCCACTAGGATTGTACGCTCCTGCAGAGGGTGTCAATTCTACGCAAGACAGACGCACCTGCCCGCTCAGACCCTGCAAACAATACCCATCACTTGGCCGTTTGCCGTATGGGGTCTGGACCTCGTCGGTCCCCTGCAGAAGGCACCCGGGGGCTTCAAGCACCTGCTGGTCGCCATCGACAAATTCTCCAAATGGATCGAGGTCCTACCCTTAACCAGCATCGGGTCCGAGCAGGCGGTGGCGTTCTTCACAAACATCATCCATCGCTTTGTGGTCCCGAACTCCATCATCACCGACAATGGCACGCAGTTCACTGGGAAGAAGTTCCTGGACTTCTGTGAAGACCACCACATCCGTGTGGACTGGACCGCCGTAGCTCACCCGATGACAAATGGGCAGGTGGAGCACGCCAATGGTATGATTTTGCAGGGACTAAAGCCGAGGATCTACAACGACCTTAATAAGTTCGGCAAGCGGTGGATAAAGGAACTACCCTCGGTGGTTTGGAGTCTGAGGACGACGCCGAGCCGAGCCACGGGTTTCTCACCATTCTTTCTAGTCTATGGGGCCGAGGCCATCCTACCCACGGACTTAGAATACGGTTCCCCGAGGACAAAGGCTTACGACGACCAAAGCAACCAGACCAACCAAGAAGACTCGTTGGACCAGCTGGAAGAGGCTCGGGACATGGCCTTACTACACTCGGCGCGGTATCAGTAGTCCCTGCGACGCTACCACGCCCGAAGAGTTCGGCCCCGAGGCTTCCAAGTGGGAGACTTGGTACTTCGGCTGTCACAAGACGCCCGAGGGCGCCACAAGCTTACTCCTCCCTGGGAAGGGCCCTTCATCATTGCCAAGATTTTGAAGCTCGGAACATACAAGCTGGCCAACGATCAAGGCGAGGTCTACAGCAACGCTTGGAACATCCAACAGCTACGTCGCTTTTACCCTTGAAATGTTTTAAGTCGTTTATGTACCTCGCTTTCTTTACATAAATAAAGTCTAACCATCAAGGAAGGGTCATCCTTGCCTCGGCAAAGCCCGACCCTCCCTCGGGGGCTAGAAGGGGGGAACCCCTCTGCATCAAAATTTTCCTCGAAAAAATCTTTTGCCAGAACGTCTTTCGCGCTTTTCGACTGCGTCGATAACAGAATCCTAAAGACGAGCGAGAGAGACCTTGAATGGCAAGGCCGACCGAGCCGAGGGACTCCTACGCCTCCAGGATACGGATACCTCACTCGTCACCTTCCATGAAAAGTAACTCACGCCCGGATAAGCGATTCTGCTACCGAACAAGTCCTAACGATCGAAAACTTTTCTGCCAGAACGACTTTCGTGCCATTTCGATTATATCGATAACGGAATCCTAAAAACGACGAGGGACCACGTAAGCGGCAAGGCCAACCGGGCCAAGGGACTCCTACGCCTCCGGGATACGGATACCTCACTCATCACCTTCCACGAAAAGTGACTCACGCTCGGACAAGGGATTCTGCTACCGAACAAGTCTTAACACACGAAACGAGAGGAAAGAAAACATAGCTTTATAATCCGATGATTAAATGTTTAGGCCTCAGCGGCCGCGAAAAACATACACATACTTCAAAGCAAACTGTTCTTGCAGGCTCAGACAGTGGCAGGGGGAGGAGCGACACCCTCGGTGTTGTTTCCACCGTCGGTAGGATCTGGCACGGCCCTAGGCAGCGACATGAGCGGAAGGACCTCCACCTCGAAGGAGGAAGCCAGCGCCGCACGTGGACCATCGACTGCCGCGTCAAGCCTCTGGACCTCGGCTAAGGCAGCCTCCTCATCGTCGGGTAAGCAGTACCCCTCGCTAACCCGCTCCAGATCCACGTCGTAGTGGGAAGCGAGCACGGCGAAGGGCCGCCTAACGCCGTGGTGCAGCACCCCACGGAGTCTGTTGCGCACATGGCCCCCAAGGCCCACAGATGACTCTGGGGGGAGCTACCCGAGGGGACACCGTCGAGGCCAAAGGCCTGGCAGAAAGCCGAGATGGCCTCGAACATGGCCATACGCTCGGCCTCCTTCTGCTCAGCCGCCTCGGCAAGCGCCTTGTAGTTCTTGACGGCCTCGTCAAGAGCCGTCTCGAACCCTGCAGATGGCAGGACAACATTCTTCAGACGCAAGGAGAAGAATGGAGACATAAACAAAGTCACAAAGCGGGCAAAACATATTCTCGGCCTGGGCACGCTGCTATGAGGCCATGCCTCGGGCAGCCCGGACAGACCCGACGACCACGGCCAGACCCTCCGCAAGGGTCCCGGCCCGAGCGGTCGCCTCAGATCTAGAAAGGGGGAAGCCCCCTCTGTGTCAAAACTTTCCTCAGAAAAGTTTTTCGCCAAAACGACTTTCGTGCCTTTTGACTGCGTTAATAACGGAATCCGAATGACGAGCAAGAGAGACCTTGAACGGCAAGGCCGATCGAGCCGAGGGACTCCTACGCCTCCGGGATACGGATACCTCACTCATCACCTTCCGTGAAAGGTAGCTTGCGCTCGGATAAGTGATTCTGCTACCGACAAACAAGTCCTAATGGTCGGAACAAGAGGAAAGAAGCATGGCTTTATACCCAAATGTTCAGGCCTCAGCAGCCACAAAGAACAAACACACGTACTTGGGGTAACAATGGTACCTAGACTCAGACGTTGGCAGCGCCCTCGGCGGTTGTCCTGACCTACGGCAGATGTCTTAGTAATTAAAGCTATTACATCTCGCTCTCAAGAGGGTACCATTACAAACGGGACTCCGGGTCCATTCCCGCAGGAATGAACAACCTCCACACCGAAAGGCCTGCGGGATAACAAACTCTAGGTGGCTCGCTGGCGACCACTGCACCAGCAGCGCGACAACGACCTCCGTCTCGGGCAGCTAGACAGCAGCAGCGATGGCCTCAGGGCAAAAGCTACCGCTGTAAGGCCCTCGTTCACGTCCCCTCATGGGGGACGAGAACCAGCCATTAAAGCCAAAGAGCCGGAGGCCCCGAGCGCAGGTGGCACTGATGGTCTCGTCGGCGGAGGCAACCGCTTCGGCAGAGGAAGCTTCACCCATGGTGACTACCACCTCAGCACCGACGACAGTGGCCACCTGCCCACCAACACCGCACCAGCAAACGTGGCCGCCACAAAGCGCACCGGCAGGTCCTCACTCCCATCCTCGCCACAAGAACAAGAACGGGACTGTCCCAGAACACGAGTACCGCCCTCACAGCGTACGACATGTTGTGCGACCCCCCGGTGCAGCCGACAGCGCAAGGAGGACCTGGACGTGGCCGGCCTGTGCACGGCGCGACCGACACCCGAGCGGCGGACGGGCAGCCGCGCTCCGTCCCAGCGGTAGGAGGTGGCACCGGAAGCAGCGCCAGAGCCGCTCAGGCCGGGGAGCCGGACATGCGGCAGCTGCCAGCGCCACTGACGGCGGACGCTCTTCTCCCCCGATCACTGAGGGAAGGAGCGGGTCGCTGCCCACACGGAGGCAGGCCCCGACTCGGCGCACCCTCCTCCTCAGCACGGACAATGAACGTCCTTGAAGCCGAGGATAGGGGGGAGGCCACGGCCTGGCTCGCTCTTCCCTACCACGAGGCCTACGGTCATCATCCTGGGTGATCGCCAGTAGGGGACTGCAGCCGGCTGCGTGATGAAAATCCTTGAAGCCGAGCGGTGACTGAAGAGCGCCAACCGCCACGGGGTCACGCTACTCAAACAACAGCAAAAAGAAGGCAACACAGGTGCACCCCATCCGGGGGCTCGCAAGGCGGAAGGGCACGATGAATGCGAGAAGTGTGAAGGCATGGCTACTGCCCGGGGGATCGACCCCCTTTTAAAGGCAGATCTCCTCACTCGCACCCCAAGCGTCACGGGCAAAGTCTCCACCGACGTGTTCTAGGGTTCTCACCCTCCGACGCGGGGGCTGGGTCCCACACGTCATGCGAGCTGACCCGAAACGGAAGAAGCCAAATCGCCACACACGAGGCATGTAACCGCCCCGCGGTTATAAGCGTTCCCCCATCCTCGCCGAAACCAGCGGTCGAAAGGGTGGACCACCACGCGGACAGCATGTAACCGCACCGCGGTTGTGCACCCTTTTCGGCCCCGTCGCATCCAGCGGTCCGGCATGGAGGCCCGGGCCCACATGTCATGTAACCAGCGCAACAGTTACTACGTGCAAGGAAACCGCATCGCCACTCGCGCCGATGCCGTGTCTTCTCGAATGCGGAACCAGTGCCACGACTCGAGGCAGCCCTGCGCGTGACCCAACAGTGCCAATTGAGTGCAACGATCACGGGTCAGTCAGCCGTGGGGAGAGGCGCGACGGTTGATATGACTAGAGGCGGATCGGCAGTAATTGCAGCAGCAGGCGGGCGGAAGCAGCGGTCCAATCACCTACAGGCTCGCATCCTCTCCTGAAACGGCAGGGGAGCCCCCTCCCACGGAGTAAAGACGACGCGCCCGTGTTCCGTTCCTCGAATGGCTCGCGCACGCGCAACAGACACCCCGCGAATCGCCCGTCCCGTCGCATTAACTCCTTGGCAGGGCAAGCGACACCTCTGGCAGGAGAAGCGGGCGCCGTTTCGTCTCCGTCATATTGACCGCGTCAAAAAAGGTGTGCCACCTTATTTAAATTCGTTTCCTTTTTCTTTCCCTCTCTCTCTCTCTCTCTTGCCACAGGGACCGGGAAAGGGGGATATTTCGAAAAAGGATCCTTCCCAGCGAAGGAAACGGGCCCCGAGCCCTCCTACTGATCAGGGGTTCGAAGGTTGCGCCCTCCGGGGTTCGGCAACCGCCCCAGAGCACTCGGGCTCCGTGCCCTCTATTGATCAGGGGTTCGAAGGCTGGCCCCTCGGAAGGGTTCGACAGCCGCCCAGAGCATGCAGAGTCAGGGATGACCCTGGGTACGTTCGTTACATGGCCGAGGCTTGGGCTACGCTCCCGAGGTACCCTAGGACATTTCCAAGACCAGCAGGAGCGATTTTGTAACGGAATCCCACCAGAGGGAGGCATCGAGCCCTCGGACCCTATCGAATGGGTCCGGGTCCGGCAAATCACCTGCAGGTACTTTTGGAGCGCGCCTCTAGGCCACTAGCCGACCCTTATCGTACGGGGCTCGGGCGTCCACTCGGATCACCCGCTAGCAACTCACTGGAAACACCATGTTCAGTGCCCCCCGAGGGTAACATAGCGCTTCCCCCCCCTTCCTCCTTCTGAAAGGCGACGAAGGGGCGTACAATAAAAGTCGAGACGGTCCTTGATCGTCCTCTCGCTCCGTGCAGAGGCTCGGGGGCTGCTCTCGCACTAGGCTACGGCCGAACTGTTGACCACGTCAACAAACCTGCGTGAAAACTCTAAGCCTAACCGTGCACCCGGGCCACGGCCAGGCCGCATGAGGGAACAACAAGGCCGATCGAGGCATTGCAAAAAATTAAGACCTCAGAGGAATCAAACCACTCCTCCGAGGCCTCGGGGGCTACACCCGGCGGGTGCGCTCGCGCGCACCCATCGGAACAAAGCACGACCAAGAAGGGCCGGTCCCCTTGCAAAAATCTGGCAGAACCTCCAAGCGAGTGCCCGCACTCCCTTTGAGGCTCGGGGGCTACTGTCGGGTACCGTAATTAGGGGTACCCCAATGCTCCAAAACACGGCCGAAAAACATCTTTAGAACAAACCATACACGGCTGGTAAAGCGCGGTTCAGGTCAAGGCCACAGCTCCCGAGGGACGCAACCTCATCCGAGCCCAGCCTCGGCCTCGGGCGGGAACAGTAGTCTCGGACGGATTCACGCCTCGCCTGAGGGTCCCCTCAGGCGATGAGCGCACCCTCGGCTCGCATGAAGCCTAGCTGGGGCAGACTTTGTCATGCAGCGACCTTGGCCAAATCGCCTTACCAGCCGACCGTATCGCATGCGCATTTAATGTGGGGATCGCCTGACACCTTATCCTGACACACGTGCTTCAGTCGTCAAGGTCGAAGTGACCGCAGTCACTTCTCCCTTTTACTGACCGATCTGACAGGAAATCAGCACCGTTCGCCCCGTTCCGGCTATCGTGCCAACTACCAGGATAAAACTGAATCACGATCTCCCACGAGTTCGGCCTCGGGCGCAACAAGGAGCTCCGCCTCGCCCGACCTCCGGCCTTGGCCTCAGCCTCGGCCTCGAAAGAAGATCTCCGCCTCGCCCGACCCCAGGCCTCGGCCTCGGGAGGAGTCACAACCCCGCCCCAGCCCAGCCTCGGCCTTAGGAGAAGTCTCCGCCTCGCTCGACCTGGGCCTCGGACCGACTACGCTACAGGGGATACATCATTACCCTACTCCTAGCTAGCTGCCTCAGGCTACGAAGGAACAAGACCGGTGTCCCATCTAAGGTTTCTCCGGTAACAGGTAATGATGGTTCCTCGTGTGCGCCCATGACGTCGAATTGCTCTCAACCTCCTACGGAAGCAAGACAACGTCAGCGGGATCCATGCCACGCCGACAGCTGTGCTTCTACAGGGCTCAAGGTGCTTCTTCGACGGCCACGATAGCCCGTCTACAGGGCTCAAGGCGCTTCTCCACCGGCCACGATAGCATGTAGCTACACCCCATTGTACAGCTGGGCATCTCCTTGTATCTATAAAAGGGGATGTCCAGGGCCTTCCTAAGGCAGGTCGCGGACACACGTTCACGTCACGGACACACGTTGCAACACCCACAATGTTGGACATCGTGGACAGGCAGGGCAGACAAGACAGACAACACGCAGAGACTCTCTCTCTCTCTCTCACTCTCTCTCGTTCTCGCCCTCGCTCCCTCGCGCGACGCTTGTAACCCCTACTACAAGCACCCCGGTGCGAGATAACATAAGCCCCATTTCCCTCTTGTGTTCCATCTTGCATCAACCCATCTGGGCAGGGACACGCAACAACAAATTTACTGGTCGGTTGATGGTCCTCGCGGGTCCGAAACGCCGACACTACTGGAAATTTTGATTTTCTAACAAGGGGCCTCTAGATTCCTATTTCCTACCATTTTTTCCTTGTGGTGGAAGGGGGTTTTACAATTTCATTAGTCAAAGCGCTGAGCCGCTGACCACTGCATAAAATTAGGACATAGGTGCCCAATGCTTATGGCTGCCCGAGGACAATCATTACCGGTTAGGCAACGACGTCAACCTAAGGACACTTCAAAATTTTCTTATGCTTAGAAATCCCTGTTTGGTTCGATACCTGGTAGTTAGGAAGCAAAACCCTATTTGGTTCGACCTATGACATGATTCAAGGAAGATAAAGTGGACTAATTTCAAATTCTTGTGAAACTAAAATTTATTGTTTAGCCTATTTGATCTACTTCCTAAGAAGTGTTTTTAATCTACTATACAAATTTTGCACCCTAATTTCTAAAGGTATTTTATCATGATGATTTTAGGGATGTTAATGTATGAAGGTAATTGCTTAAATACAAGAGTAAGGTCATTAACACGTCTTTTTTCTTTGAAGCATCAAAGAGTTGGCACCTCCACTAGTTCTTGTTAGAGCATTTCGTTTAAGGATATCTAGGTGATCTGCGCAGGGGCGAAGTCTCTCTATGAGTTGATTCTTAGGCACTTTTATAAGGTAAACCATCCACAATCATGTACACATTAAGTTTGGTTTCTCACAATCATCACTAGATCACCAAGCTCCTAATAACCACCAAGACATCTAGGTGATGACGTTCACTCGAAGTAACAAGCATAAACTCTCACTGACCAGACCAAGCATAATGAGAAGAGTGGATGTGCACTTGTTACTCTATAAGCATTAACGCAATTCTTAATCTTTGATTATCAAATCCAAATCACTTGACTATGCTCAAGCTCCCCCTTGGAAACAAAAGAGTGTATTTGTTTGTTCTAAATGCCAAGAGCTCATATGCACGAGATGGCGAGGGAGATATATAGGACCAAATCCCGAAAGCTAACCATTATAACCCAGTCAACATTTTTGTATGCACCAAAATTTATAAGTAGGGCACTAGTGAATTTAGGTGGCTAGTTTAAACATGTTTCAATCTAGTCATTTATTGTATGGTTGCCTCCATCCATTTCTTTGGTGCTTGTTCAGCGCATAGCACCAGACGATTTCAGTGATGAACAAACCACTCAAGAACCTTACTAATGGAGCACCTTCCCTCCGGTGGTCACCACTGGAGATTTTTGGTGAACCTAAGTTCTTTGCATTGTCTATGTTCATAACACTATTCTTCAGTGCCCACCGAACAAAAGTGGTAGTGTGCATAGGAAACAATAGCGACATTAACACATGGTGGTTTCTTTGGTGCTACCCTAACCAAGGACTAAAGAATTCTGGTGGTACAAAAAACCTTGTTTCTATCCAATCTAACCACCTTTGGAAATTACTTAACTTTCACATGATCTTAGGTATTGGGGGCCTCTATCGTCGAAGTTCCTCAAAACCCTTTATTGTCAAACTCAAAAGGTGTGTTTCAGGTATAATGTGAAAGACAAATGGAGATATCCTTCGTTAGAGGTAGCTTACAGAATTAGAAGCCATAGATCTTCATCCGCGCATAGGCATCATGGCGATACGTGTCCAAGGAGGTGGCTTCAGCTTCGAAGATTTGGTGTACAAAGCAAAGAAGAAGAGGAAGATGTCAGATGATAAAGCCAAAGGAGCAAGGAATGAAGTTAAAAGACTTCTAAGTGTTGGAGTAATTAGAGAAGTGACATATCCAGAATGGTTAGCCAATACTGTAATGGTAAAAAATGCCAACGGAAAGTGGAGAATGTGTATTGATTTTACATATCTCAACAAGGCATGCCTGGAGGATGAGTTTCCTTTGCCTAGGATAGACTCCCTCATAGATGCGGTAGCTACTTCGGAGCTCATGAGCCTATTGGATTTCTACTCAGGCTGTCATCAAATTTGGATGAAGAAGGAAGATGAGCCCAAGAAAAGCTTCATAACCCCCAGTGGAACATATTGCTATCTTCGGATGCCTGAGGGGCTAAAGAATGCTGGAGGAAGCTTCAACAGAATGACGTCCAAGGTACTGAGTACCCAAATAGGCAGAAATGTGTTGACATATGACATCATAGTCAAGAGTACGAAGTAAGAAAATCACATTGCCGATTTGCAAGAAACATTTGCTAACTTGAGGAAAAGTTGGCCTCAAGATGAATCCAGAAAAATGTGTCTTCAGAGTAAAGAAGGGCAAATTCCTTGGCTACCTGGTGTCAACCAAAGGGGTTGAAGGTAACCCAAGCAAAATAGAAGCCATACTTCGAATGGAGCCATCGAAGTCAAGAAAGGGTGCTCAGAGATTGACTAGGAGGCTGGCATCATTGAATAGATTTATCTCAAGATCGACATAAAGAAATATATCGTTCTTTGAAGTGTTAAAATTGGCCGAAGTCTTTCAATGGGAACCAATTCAACAGAAAGCTTTCGAAGACTTGAAGTAGTACCTTATATAGCTAACAACCCTAACTCCACCTTCACCAGGAGCTCCACTGCTACTGTATGTAGCTGCCTCCCATTCTATTATCAGTGTAGTGCTAGTCCAAGAAAAGCAGGACGGACAGACGAAGAAACAAGTCCCAGTTTACTTCGTTTGCAAAGTCTTGAGTCCGTCAAAAAGAAATTACACAGAATTGGAGAAGGTATTATATACCGTGTTGATGGCTTCTAGAAAGATTCGGCATTATTTCCAATCTCATCATATAATAGTACCTTCGTCTCAACCATTAAAAGACATTATAAGAAATAGAGAAGCTACAGGAATGGTTGGCAAATGGACCGCAGAGCTGAATGAATTCACTATCGACTTCATTGCTGAATGGACGCCAAGGGCTCATGACAAAGGACACTTTATAGATGAAGAAGCTTGGACAATATTATGTGATGGATCATGGGGGACCTTCGGCGCAGACACTACAGTAGTTGAAAGTCACCTAGAGAGGGGGGGGGGTGAATAGGCGAAACCTAAAAATTATAAACTTTTGAACACACACTACACTTGGGTTAGGGTTAGAAATAAATCGGAGTGCAGAAGATAGTTCTCCTTGCTATGAGTTGCTCAATCAATGCGGATAACCTTGGGAGCAAACTCAAAACAATATGAGCAAGGGAACCTTTTAGAGAGAGAGAGATGGGATAAAAAAATCGAGTGGAGATCAACACAAATGAACACGGCAATTTTTTTACCAAGATTCGGTTCCAAAGAACCTAGTCCCCGTTGAGGAGGCCACAAAGGCTGGGTCTATTCCAACCCTTTCCCTCTATCAATCGGTCACATAGACCGGTTGAGTGATTCTCCTTAATCACTTGGGTCACTAAGACCCCGCAAGGATCACCACACACTTAGGTGTCTCTTGCTAGCTTTACAAAGCACTTAGAAGAATTAGAGTGAGAAGGAGAAAGCAATCCAAGCAACAAGAGCAACAAAAGAAACACAAATGGTCCTCTCTCAAGTCTCTAAGCAATAGAGTTGATTTTGGAGCTTGGAGGGAATTGAATGCTTTTATTGTGTCTTTGGAGTGTTTGCCTTTGCTCTAGTATTGAATGTGAAGGTGTGAAAACTTGGATTGCTTGAATGGTGGTGGTTGAGGTATTTATAGCCCCAACGACTATTCCAGCCATTGTTGTCGATGGGCACACCGGACATGACACTGTTCAATGTCCTGCGTGCCACGTGAGCCGACCGTTGGGGTTTGGAGCGGTTGACCATTGAAGTCCTTTGTCCTCTTGCGGCACCGGATAGTCTGGTAGCACACCGGACAGTCCGGTGTGTTCTGGCTTCCGACTTTTGCACTGTTCACTATGGCGTCGTTAGCGTAGCCGACTGTTTGGTGCAGTTGACCGTTGCTCCGTTGGCTCACCAGATAGTCTGGTGCACACCGAACAGTCCGGTGAATTATAGCGGAGTGACTCTCAGAAAAACTAGAGAGCGGCCAGTTCGTGAGGTGCCTTGGCCTGGGCAGCAGATAGTGTCCAGTGCACAGCGGACAGTGTCCGGTGCGCCACTGGCTGTGCCATTTATTGTATTTGCTCCAAACTTTGTAGAGTTCCCCAACTCATTTTCTTTGTTGGTTTATGTTGAACTTTATGCACCTGAGATAAATGACGACTAGGCAAACTAGTTAGTCCACGTGGTTTGTGATGGACGTCAAACACCAAAATTGATTATAGGGAATGTTTATGCCCATTTCCCTTTCAATTTCCCCCTTTTTGGTGATTGATGCCAACACAAACCAAAGCAAATATAAAGTGCAGGAATGTAACTAGTTTGCAATTTTGACAGATGTGCATAAGTTGCTTTGAATTTAAACCAATTGAAAGTATTTTTAAGTATATATGATTGCTTTCTTCTAGTTTCATTTTGGACCACATTTGCACCACTTAGGTTGTTTTTACAAATCTTTTGTAAAAGTCTTTTCACATTCTTTTGCATATAGCCAATGGTATAAGAATATGATTTCAAAAAGCATTTTCAAGATTTTGAACATTCTCTCCCTGTTTCAAATGCTTTTCCTTTGGCTAAATAAAAGCTCCCCCTGAAGAAATTCTCCTCTTAGCTGTCAAGAGGGTTTTTGTAATTTGAATAATTTCTCCCCTTTTGTGAAATAGTTTTTGAAAATAGGGTGGACAGGGTGGTGGCGGTCCTTTTGCTTTGGGCCTATTAATTCTCTCCCTTTGGCATTAATCGCCAAAAACAAAGAAACTTGAGAGGCCTTTTCTTTTCTCCCCCTTAAGTGTAAAAGGATATGAATGAAATGTTATGAGTAGGGCAAAGGGTAAATGATACCGACAGAGTGGAGTGGAAGCCTTGCCTTTGCCGAATACTCCATTTCCCTTTCAATTTAAGACTAATCATAGAGATACTCATGGAAGCATATTAGTATTAGCCTTGGCACAAGAAGAATAAGAAATATGTACTTGTACCAAATGAAAGAGACATGGTCAAAGGTATATAAATTAGCAATGTGTGCAATGTTTCAATCAAAGTTCTGAGAATCTAGGATGTTTAGCTCACTCCTAAGCTTGCTAAAAGTCTTTCCATCTAGGGGCTTCGTAAAGATAACGGGTAATTGGTTGTGGGTGCTAACATAAGCAATTTTGATATCCCCCATTTGTTGGTGATCTCTCAAAAAGTGATACCGGATGTCTATGTGCTTAGTGCGGCTGTGTTCGATAGGATTATCCGCCATGAGGATTACACTCTCATTATCACATAGGAGAGGGACTTTGCTCAACTTGTAGCCATAGTCCCTAAGTGTTTGCTTCATCCAGAGTAATTGTGCACAACAATATCCTATAGCAATATACTCGGCCTCGGCGGTGGATAGAGCTACTGAGTTTTGTTTCTTTAAAGCCCAAGACACCAGTGATCTCCCCAGAAACTGACAAGTCCCTGATGTGCTCTTCCTATCAATTTTACACCCGGCATAATCGACATCGGAATGCCTAATTAAATCAAAGGTAGATCCCTTGGGGTTCCATAACCCAAACTTAGGAGTGTAAACTAAATATCTCATGATTCTTTTCATGGCCCTAAGGTGAACTTCCTTAGGATTTGCCTGGAACCTTGCACACATGCAAACAGAAAGCATAATAACCGGTCGTGAAGCACATAAATAGAGTAAAGATCCTATCATCGATTGATATACCTTTTGATCTACAGATTTACCTCCCGTGTCGAGGTCGAGATGCCCATTTGTTCCCATGAGTGTCTTGATGGGTTTGGCATTCTTCATTCCAAACTTCTTGAGTATATCCTGAATGTACTTAGTTTTGTAGATGAAGGTGCCTTCTTGGAGTTGCTGGATTTGGAATCCAAGGAAATACTTCAACTCCCCCATCATAGACATCTCGAATTTCTATATCATAATCCTACTAAACTCTTCACAAGATGACTTGTTAGTAGACCCAAATATAATATCATCAATATAAATTGGGCATATAAACAAGTCTTTAGCAATAGTTTTAGTGAAGAGAGTAGGGTCAGATTTACCAACTTTGTAGCCATTAGTGATAAGAAAGTATCTCAGGCATTCATACCATGCTCTTAGGGCTTGCTTGAGCACATAAAGCGCCTTCGAGAGCTTATAAACATAAGAAGGGTACTCACTATCTTCAAAGCCGGTAGGTTGCTCAACATACACCTCTTCTTTGATAGGGCCATTGAGGAAGGCACTCTTCACGTCCATTTGATACAACTTAAAGCCATGGTAAGTAGCATAAGCAAGTAATATACGAAATGACTCAAGCCTAGCTACAGGTGCATAGGTTTCATCGAAATCCAAACCTTCGACTTGTGAATATCCTTTAGCAACAAGTCGGGCTTTGTTCCTAGTCACCACACCATGCTCATCTTGTTTGTTGCGGAATACCCACTTGGTACCTACAACATTTTGGTTAGGACGTGGAACTAAATGCCATACCTGATTCCTCGTGAAATTGTTGAGCTCTTCTTGCATTGCCACCACCCAGTCTAGATCTCTAAGTGCATCTTCTATCCTGTAGGGTTCAATAGAAGACACAAAAGAGTAATGTTCACAAAAATGAGCAACTCGAGATCTAGTGGTTACCCCCTTGTGAATGTCACCAAGTATGGAGTTGACGGGGTGATCTCTTTGAATTGCTTGGTGGACTCTTGGGTGTGGTGGTCTCTGACTTTGAATTTCTTGATCATCTTCCTTGTCTTGATCATCTTCATCTCCCCTTGATCAATGTCCTCCTCTTGAGGTGGCTCATCATCTTGGTCTTCATCCTCTTCTTCTTGAGCCATGTCCTCATCTTGAGTTGGTGGAGATGCTTGTATGGAAGATGATGGTTGATCTTGTGCTTGTGGAGGCTCTTCGAATTATTTTGCACACGCATCCCCAATGGACATGTTCCTTAGTGCAACACATGTAGCCTCTTCATCATCTAATTCATCAAGATCAACTTGCTCCACATAGGAGCCATTAGTCTCATCAAACACAATGTCACAAGAAACTTCAACTAATCCAGTGGACTTGTTGAAGACTCTATATGCCCTTGTGTTTGAGTCATAACCAAGTAAAAAGCCTTCTACTGCGTTAGGAGAAAATTTAGAATTTCTACCTCTCTTAATAAGAATAAAGCATTTGCTCCCAAAATTCTAAAATAAGAAAAATGGGATTTTTACTAGTGAGGAGTTCATATGATGTTTTCTTAAGGATTCGGTGAAGGTAGAGTCGGTTGATGGAGTAGCAAGCGGTGTTAATTGCCTCTGCCCAAAACCGATCTGGTGTCTTGTACTCATCAAGCATAGTCCTTGCCATATCCAGGAGAGTTCTATTTTTCCTCTCCACAACACCATTTTGCTGAGGTGTGTATGGAGAAGAGAACTCATGCTTGATGCCCTCCTCCTCAAGAATTCTTCAATTTGTGAATTCTTGAACTCCGTTCCATTGTCACTTCTAATTTTCTTGATTCTCAATCTGAACTCATTTTGAGCCCGTCTTAAGAATCTCTTTAAGGTATCTTGGGTTTGATATTTTTCCTGTAAGAAGAATACCCAAGTTAAGCGAGAATAATCATCCACAATAACAAGACAATACTTCCGTCGATGCTTATATAAGCAGTCGGGCCAAATAGATCTATGTGGAGTAGTTCAAGCGGCCTGTCAGTCGTCATGATGTTCTTGTGTGGATGATGGATTCCAACTTGATTCCCTAATTGACCTGCGCTACAAATCCTATCTTTCCCAAAATGAACATTTGTTAGTCCTAAAATGTGCTCTCCCTTTAGAAGTTTGTGAAGATTCTTCATCCCAACATGAGCAAGTCGGCGATGCCAGAGCCAGCCCATGTTAGTCTTAGCAATTAAGCAAGTGTCTAGTTCAGCATTGTTATCATTGAAATCAACTAAATATAGCTGACCATCTAACACTCCCTTAAAAGCTATTGAATCATCACTTCTTCTAAAGACAGTAACACCAGCATCAGTAAAAAGACAGTTGTAACCCATTTTGCATAATTGAGAAACTGAAAGCAAGTTGTAATCTAAAGAATCTACAAGAAAAACATTGGAAATGGAATGGTCAGGAGATATAGCAATTTTACCCAAACCTTTGACCAAACCTTGATTTCCATCCCCGAATGTGATAACTCTTTGGGGATCATCATTTTTCTCATATCCGGAGAGCATCCTTTTCTCCCCTGTCATGTGGTTTGTGCACCCGCTATCGATTATCCAACTTGTCCCGCCGGATGCATAAAGCTACAAAACAAATTTAGGTCTTGTTCTTAGGTACCCGAATAGTCTTGGGTCCTTTCACATTGGAAACAAGCACCTTAGGTACCCAAAGAAAAGTCTTGGGACTTTTGTGTTTGCCCCCAACATATTTGGCAACTACCTTGCCTGATTTGTTAGTTAGCATAAAAGATGCATCAAAAGTTTTAAATGAAATGCAATGTTCATTTGATGCATTAGTGTTGGGGGTCTTCTTCTACGCCGAAGCTCCTCAAGACAAAAACACCTTTGGAAAAATGATACAGAAGTCTTCCCTACCTCTACCGAAGATTCTCAAGACAAAGACCTTACATGGAAGCAGCATTGCCAAATGCCGAAGCTACCATTCAGCTTCGGTTCAAGTCAAGCAGAAGAAGAAAAGACCAGATAGACCTTGGTAATCTAGGTTGTCTATGGATGAATGTTGAGGGTTATGAATGTAATTATGTCACACCCGGTTTTGGAAGGCAAACTGAATGCGAACCATGTACGTGATAGGATCAAAAACTCACGTACATAGCGATTACATAATTGGACATCATCACACATTGCTCAAAGTAAATAGCGGAAATGTACTTTAATACAATATGATGTCTGAGACATCCACAGAGTCTAATACATAGCCATAGTCATTAACATCAATATCAAAGTGCGGAATACGAAACGTAAAAGATAAGGCCTTCACAGGCAGCCGACTGGGGGTCTGCCACTAAGAAAAACTAGAACTCGTCATAGTCCTGGAACTCCTCAAAGTCCTCTATGTTGCCAGCATCTCCTCCTGAGCACTGAATACAGTGGGGACAACCTGGGGTGGGGTGGTTTGTAAAGCAAGGGTGAGTACACATCAACGTACTCAGCAAATGTCCCGTTTGGCTAAAGTGGACTAGCTGTATGTGGGGTTGAGGTCAATTGCTTTTAGTTGGTCAAACTTATATTACTATTAGTAGAGCCAAGTTCTAGTAATAAACCCAGTTATTACCCAAAAGTACTCCCTCCAAGAGGAAATACCAGAGATCATAATTATAACCAACAATCTTAACCATCATCATAAAGTAATCAAAGTTCTTCTAATCAAAGAGGATCCCAAGGCCGCTCTTAACCGTGAGCTTGGCTGATATACCAGTTCCTAACACTCTGTAGAGGTTGCACACTTTACCCACGAGTCGTGATCCCTTCCCAGCCTGGGTTGTATAGACCCGATCTTCACTACCGAGGTGAATGGCCAGGGATACACTACATAGCCTTTACAAAGACTCCCCTGGTGCATAGCTACTCGTTAGGTTTTGCCAGTCGTACAAACGCAGTACACCTCTCCATGGTTGGTGACTAACAAAACCAAATCGAATGAGGCAAGGGGAAGAGTCCTGCTGCTCCTGGCGTCGGTGTTCCTGCTCCTCGTGGAGGCGATGATACAGTCTCTCTAGGTGACTGGACTGACCTAGCACCGTGCGACGCAGTGGACGCTTCGCCAAGTGAGAAGGCAAAAAGGGGATCACTGACTTACGTGCCGTACATCTAATACGAGCCATATACAAAACATCATAAGCACAAGAGTGAGAGTAGAGCTATAAGACTAGGAAATAAACAGAAAGAAAAGTGAGGCAAATTTTTTTTGTGAGATAAGTAGATAACATAGAATTGGTCAAGACGACCAACTTTTGAAAGGACACTAAGGTCAAGGTAAGGGTAGAGATCTATAGTCCTTAGGGCGACCATTCTAGTCTAGGTTAGCGGTCCTACAGTCAGCAAGGCTTTGATACCACTTATGTCACACCCGGTTTTGGAAGGCAAACCGAATGCGAACCATGTAAGTGCCAGGATCAGAAACTCACGTACACAGCGATTACATAATTGGACATCATCACACAATGCTCAAAGTAAATAGCGGAAAAGTACTTTATTATAATAAGATGTCTGAGACATCCACATAGTCTAATACATAGCCATAGTCATTAACATCAATATCAAAGTGCGGAATACGAAACATAGAAAATAAGGCCTTCATAGGCAGCTGACTGGGGGTTTGCCACTAACAAAAACTAGAACTCGTCGTAGTCCTAGAACTTCTCAAAGTCCTCCATGTTGCCAGCATCTCTTCCTGAGCACTGAACACAATGGGGACAACCTGGGGTGGCGGTGGTTTGTAAAGCAAGGGTGAGTACACATCAACGTACTCAGCAAATGTCCCGTTTGGCTAAAGTGGATGAGTTGTATGTGGGGTTGAGGTTAAGCAGTTTCTTTTAGTTGGTCAAACATTTATTACTATTAGTAGAGCCAAGTTTTAGTAATAAACCCAGTTATTACCCAAAAGTACTCCCTCCAAGAGGAAATACCAGAGATCAGAATTATAACCAACATTCTTAACCATCATCATAAAGTTATCAAAGTTCTTCTAATCAAAGAGGATCCCAAGGCCGCTCTTAACCGTGAGCTCGGCTGATATACTAGTTTCTAACACTCTGCAGAGGTTGCACTCTTTACCCACGAGTCGTGATCCCTTCCCAGCCTGGGTTGTACAGACCCGATCTTCACTACCGAGCTGAATGGCCAGGGATACACTACGTAGCCTTTACAAAGACTCCCCTGGTGCATAGCTGCTCGTTAGGTTTTGCCAGTCGTACAAACGCAGTACACCTCCCCAAGGTGGGTGACTAACAAAACCAAATCGAATGAACCTCTCAGTCCTAAATGAGGTGCAGGATGCATATGTATGAATATAATAAAAAATATCACAAGATATACAAATATGCGGTAGAGAACTAAACACTAATTAGTAAGACACTGCAACAACTATACACAAGCGCTAGTTATTTATATGTCATTGGGCACACGTAAACACTACCACTGGAAAGATGACGACACTTACTATACTTAACCAACACAATCATGACATCACAAGTATGAGCATTTATTTAATTTGCTACGGCTTTTCATTAGTTCTTCTATTGATCACACAAAAGCATCCTAGACAACACAAGTTTAATAGAGGACACGGGCATCAATGTCTATGGAACTCCTATATGACAATCAACTAGAGAAAGAAACATATAAAACATGACACACATGCATTATTAAGCTTAGTCTTGACAAGTCTACATTAATGAAGTGCTAACCAAACATTTTTAGCAAAAAGGGTGAACTCAACAATCAAATGAGCACTTGCAGATTTTTGGACAGCAACACAACAATTACTTGTTTTAATCATAACTCTTCAAATATTAATCCAAAAATAGCAAACTAGGACATTCTGGAAATCTTAAAAAGTGCTCTACAACTTTGTTATTTTTACCTCAACACAATTCAATACTTAGCAAGGTCAAAAAGTGCTAACACGACAACTCTGTTCAGATTTGGACAGATTCAGACTTGCGACTTTAAAAATCCATAACTAGAGATTCAGGTATCCAAATAAATTGGTCCTAGACTTTCTGGAAAGATAATGAAATTGGCTACAAATAATTTATGAATATCTCAGGTTGATTTAATATGTATCAAGGGTAAAATACACTATGAAGGCTTTGCTGTTCAGAACTGGACATATTCAGTTTTCACAGTTTAAACATCCATAACTTAAGCTTTAGATCACCAAAAAGAGTGATCCAAGACTTTTTGGAAAGCTTAGAAAAATTACTACACAACTTTTATAATCACTAAGAAGCGATTCTATGTTTAATCAAATCAAACAATACATTTTTCGAAATCTGTTCTGACAGTGGACAGAACACAACAACCATTTTGTAAAATTCATAACTTTTAAACTATCAGGACTATGGTTATAAAATTTTAACACAATAACTATAATAAAAGCATCTACAACTTTCTTATAACGACCATGAACTGATTGTAACATTAACTTAATAAAACAATGCAATCTCTAAAATCCATATAGAAATTGGACAAATTCAGTTACTGAATTTGTGAAAAACATAACTTCTAAACGATCAGACCTATGGCTGTCAAATTTTAACACAAGTAAGATAATAAAGTTATCTACAACTTTTCTATACAGCTTTTCTACAGAAAACATGATTTAGTTCATTAAACAAACAGCACGGCGAAAACAGTGCGTGCAGCCCAAAACAACAACTAATAAATTTCAGCTCCTATTTACTTCAAGAATTACCATGTTCTAAAGACTGGAATTACTCTAACACTTTACCATTTATTAGAGTTAAAACAATCAAATTAGGACCAACAAGTCGACTTACTAATTTTTATCCAAGTCATTTTGTGCGCTAGAATTACCACACATAATTAACAATCACATCCACCTCAATAATTGTACCCGGTACATATGTTTAGATCGATGCGCCCTTGACACACTAGTTTGCATTTTAACTTAGACATCACATGGACACTACAAATTTTTACCCGCGACCATAACCATGCGCATTTGGACCACAACAAGCAAATCATCGTGACGACGAGCTTAACCAAGGCCATTTAACAATTCGGCTAACTAGAGCAACGACATAGCCCGCTATACAACATACTCGTCAGCTAGCCTATTATTATCGCAATCCGAGACACAACATACACTACAATATTTTTATAAACATACATATTCACACATATCTTCACACATCTTGTCTTCAAAACACCAATAACATGTCACATAATTTATATTTTCAACCCACTCTAACCTACACCAACGAATACATAAAATATAATTATCATAGACTAACTCATTAGCCGACTGCGGAAACCACCAAGCATGCATTGTGCTTTATTAAATTTTCCACAACTAACACACTACCTAACGACAACACATTTTAATAATCCATCAATACATTCACGACCTATCCTTGCGACACACAAAAGAACTATCGCCGCCACACATCCATCCAATCCAACAACAAAATAACATATCAGCTCACCATACCAAACCACGGTCATGGTTGCTGCTCATATAGCGTGAAGAAGAACGCATCGTCTAGCACGAGAGATCGAACAGAGCCGGAGGAGAAAAAGGGAGGCACTGTTTGGTGCTTCGACGTCGACGGGCAGGATTGGAGCAGGACAGGGACGTGACGACATGAGGTCGACGACCAGTAGGGAGGACTACTGCTGCTTTGGCATTTTGACGAACACTGCGCAAGCACGACAGCGCAGGGAGTACACTGCTGCCGCTTGGCAGGGTTGAGGAGTAGGGAATGGCCCTAGGGAGGGAGTTCCTTGCTGCAGGCATGCATGGGAGAAGGACACCTGCACTTGGGGAAGGCGCTGGCTGGGACAGGGGCTCGGCCTACAGCCACCATGGCTCGGCGCTGAGGCGTCGAGCAGATCCTTGCGCCCTCACGCCCTCGGATGTAGAGAGGAGGCAGGGGAGAAGATGTGGTATGGAGTGGGGGCGCCATGGAGAGGAGGACGCCGACATGGGCTCATTCCCTGGAGACGAGGGCAAGCCAGGGGACATCTGCGCGCCCCCACCATGGCTGGGGAAAGGAGTTTAGGGAGGCGCTGCCAGGGAGGAGTTGTAATGCCCTGAATTTGGGGGTAGAATTTTTTCTTCTTTTCTCTCACCAAATTCGGGCGTTACCCTTTCCTTTTCCCTTTTCTCCTCGCTAAACCTTGATCTTTTCCAAAGTTATAGCGGGTTTCGACTTGAGATCCCATGTAAAGCAAAACCCTAAAATACTTTATTTTGTTTGATGCACCATGCTGAACCATGCATCCTTTTTGATTGCTTGAAAATGTGAATGCATTCATCTAGAGAAAAATAGATTTTAGAAAAAGGAAAAACCTTTTTCTTCTCTCTTTCCCCCTCTCCTCCCATTTCGGCCCAGCCGCCCCTCCCCCTCGCGCCCAGCCCAGCCGGCCGGCCGGCCCAGCCGCACCCACCTCGCCCCCCCGCGTGCGCCCCCGCCTTGGGCCCAAAGCGGCCCAGCCGCGCCACCCTCCCCCTCCCCCCAAAATTTCTCTCCCCTCCCCTGCGGGCCTCGCCCATCATTCTCTCCCCTGCCCCAACCGCGCCTCCCCTCCCCCTGCGTGCCGCCGCCACCGCCCTCCCCTGCGCGCCGCCGCCGCTCTCCCCTCCTCCCTCTCCTCTCCCCCTCCCTCCCTCTCCCCGGCCATGGCGCCCCCGTCCCGGCCCCGCGCTGTCCCGGCCCTGCCCCGCCTCGGCCCCGCCCCGCAGCGGCCACGCCCAACTCGCCGGCCCCCGGCCGCGCCGCCCCGTGCCCGGCCCCGTCCCGGCTGCGGCCGCGCCCGGCTCGCCGGCCCCCGGCCGTGCCGCCCTGTGCCCGGCCCCGTCCCGGCCGCGTCCCGGCTGTGCCCGGTCGCGCCGCCCCGCCCGCGCGACGTGCCCCGCCCCGCCCGTGCCTCGCCCCGCCCGTGCTCCGTGCTCGCCCGCCCGCCCCATTGTGCCCTGCTCGCGTCGCGACGGCCCCAACGTGGCCTCGAGCTCGGCCCAGCGTGCCTATGGCGCGTGGCCTTGAGCTCGGCCAGCGCGCGGCCCCGACGTGCGCACGGCTAGTTCGCGGCGCGTGCGTGCGGCCTCGCGCGCGTGCTCGCGTAGTGCGCAGTGCCTTGGCACGGCTCGCCGTGCCTTCGTCTACCCCTGGACGAGTCCGTCTACCCCCCCTATATTTTATGCGCGCTAATCACGTTATTCATGTTAATAAAATAGGAAACTCAATTTAGAAATTGGTTACGTTAGTTAATTTATATAGCTAATTGTCTATCTCATTTACTGTTAATCTACTAAAAATGGTCACGTTTCTATCAGTGCATGTAGCTAATCCTTACTATTGGAGCTAAGTAGAAGTAGAGCACGTAACGTTTAGTTATTCTTCTACCCGTAATGCGCCTCGAGCATAAGCTTTAACCCTTGCGAGACCTTTCCCCGTTTCTTTCTAACCATGGTAAATGCAATATCGCATGTCATATTCTATGCACATTTAATCTACGTGTTCTCTTGTATGGTGTACTGTTTGTTTCCTAATTTGAATGGATGGATGTATGTATGTTTGCACTCGCATAGAGAACGATTCGGTTGAAGAGCCCGAAGAACTCGCAGGAGAAGCCCCTGAGCAGCAGTCGGTTGGTGGAGGCAAGTGTCCCTTGACCTATCTCTGTCCTATTTCATTCTTTAATTCACCTCCCGCATTACACGTCTATACCAAAGGATTGACTAGCTTTTGTTATCCATGTCCTTGTTTACCTATTTTGGTTGGCTTATTATTGCTTAGTCTTATGCTATTGTTCAACTTTAATCAATGAACATGATGAGAATGATCAATGATACGCTGTTTTCCCTCTTCTTATTATGATGTTTTACTTGCGGCCTTTAAGGGGGCTCGAATCGGTTTCTCGAGTGCCTCTCCGTAAGGACCTGTTCTATGCAAGACCGCCCGGGGAAACAGTGCAACCATGAGGGTGGAATGGGGTGCCCTTAACTGAATAATTAGAGGATCCGGGGTGTAGTTCGCTTAGCCGTCGTGCCGTCAATGGGGCTCGGTGTATGCGGCTCGCTCTGCCAAGCTTGGGTTCACCCCTTGGGGAGGAGTGCGGTGCATTTAGGAAACCTAACGGGTGGCTACAGCCCCGGGGAATCTTTGTAAAGGCTACGTAGTGATGCCCTGCTGGGTCACCTTGGTAGTGATCAATGGAGAGTCATGATCTCCGGGCAGAAAGGGAATCACAGCTTGTGGGTAAAGTGCACAACCTCTGCAGAGTGTTTGAAAACTGATATATCAGTCGTGCTCGCGGTTATGAGCGGCTAAGGGAGCTCTAGTGATTAGTGGTACTTGATCAGAGACATTTTGGTTTACAGGTGGCAATGAGATTGATGGTTCTGGTTATGACTATGGTGCTGGTAAGTGGTATTCTTTCCGTTTGGAAAGGGTACGTTGGGCTAATAACTTGGGTTAATGCTAAAACCTGGCTTTCTACTAGTAAATAATAATCTGACCAACTAAAAGCAACTACTTGACTTACCCTCACATAAAGCTAGTCCACTACAGCCGAACATGACACTTGTTGAGTATGTTGATGTGTACTCACCCTTGCTCTACACACCAAACCCCCCCATCCCCAGGTTGTCAGCATTGCAACCACTGCTCAGGAGAAGATGAAGCTGTGGAAGGAGACTTCCAGGAGTTCCAAGATTATGATGAGTTCTAGGCGTGGGTTAGCGGCAACCCCCAGTCGGCTGCCTGTGAAGGCCGCGTTATCTACGTTTCATTTTCGCACTTTGATTTATTGTAAGGACTATGTGGATGTCTCAGACATATGATGTAATCGACTATTATTTCCCTTTTTAATACTATTTGAGCACTGTGTGATGATGTCCATGTTATGTAACTGCTGTGTACGTGAATTGCTGATCCTGGCACGTACATGGTTCGCATTCGGTTTGCCTTCTAAAACCGGGTGTGACATAGGTGGTATCAAAGCCGTGCTGACTGTAGGACCGCTAACCTAAAGTAGAATGGTCGTTCTAAGGATTATAGACCTCTGTCCCTGCCTTGATTTTGATATCCCTTCAAAAGTTGGTCATACCGACCAAACCTATGTTCTACTATATATTATACCTTGCTGAAAATTGTGTTTTATTCTAATCCTTCATTTATTTATGGTTCATTACTTGCTGGTCATATTAATTCTGTTCTCACTCTTTTGCTTGCGGTGTCTTCTGTAGATGGCTCGTCTTAGACACACTGCACGAAAGTCCGTCATCCCCTTCTTACCCTCCCACCTTGCTGAGCGTCCGCTTCACCGTCCCGTGGGCGGTCAGTCCAGTCACTTGGAGAGGCTGCATCACCGCCTGCATGAGGAGCAGGAACGTCGACGACAGGAGCAGCAGGGCTCTTCTTTCTCGCTCCAGCAGGAGATAGAGTCCGTGAGGAGCTGCTCCCCTGTGCTTCCCCTGGAGGCGCCCCCTGCACCACCATTGGGCGCCCCAACCCCTGGGGTAGCTGCTGGAGGAGACCCAGACGACGGAGGTGGCGACGACAGCTCGAGCCACGACACCGACTTCTCTGCTGACTAGGAACCGGAAGGATGGGTTGCTCGACCCATCACTCGCGACGCTGCTCGCGGGTGTCACTTCCACGATGCGCTCGACACCCTGCTACGTCGGGCACTTAACCGGCATACTTGGTCCATCGAGTATCGCTGTGTGGTCTACCAACACAGTCGCGGGGTCTACCCAGACCGCTGGGAGGTGACCTGCTTGGTGCGCCGTCCGGAGAATAGTCTCCAGGGTGTGGAGGCCTGCTTAGAGCACTATTCTATCTCTGAGCGGGACTCAGCTGAGGCGGCCATGCAAGATGCCGCACGGCGTGCGCTTTCGTACTACTGCTCGGTTCTCGGTGGGGTAGCTGACGGTCTCAACCTAAAGTATTACCCCCGCCGTCCATCTGGCAGCACAGGAGGCGTGATTGTCTCACCTATTGGCGAGGACAATCCTAGGTTGAGCAGCACAGTCAACCTAGCCGCCGTGCTAAACACGGAGCTGGACCATGCATTAGACGAGCTGAGTAGGGCTCATGCTGAGATCGCCCTACTGCGGACTGAGCGCGTGGAGCGTCGTCACCTGGATGATGGTTCCCCCGCTCCCGTCGGGACTCAGCACCCGTACTGCTCACCTCGACGTGGACGTCAGTCTTATGGCAATCCTGACTGCAAGACCAAGATAAATCTAGAACCATAGATCGTTAGAGTCGGATCTTGTAATTAATACAAAATATATACGTAGAAGCTACAGTCTTAGCGTTAGTCTCGCTTTTAGTTAGTCTTAGTTAGACAGGGTAGTTTGCTATATCCTGTGCATTTATGTTGGTCATGATGAACTATTTTTGATTTGGATCTTTGTAATGACTGTCACCAGAGTGTGGGTATCCCCTGCATTTTTGTTTACCTGTTATGTTAATGGATTTAGTTATCTAGTTGGGAAACCTTTTATTCCACTTTCCTCTTTATCTGAGAAGCTGTGTTGGTCTGTGTTGGAGATCAGTGAGGATGCTCATCTGTTCAGTGTGGTGGAGAATTCTATACTCTTTTCTCATGCTGCAAGATTTGCAAGATCAGTTCTGATGTGTGGTTGCATTCTGCAGATGTCAGAGAACAGGCGCAGAGGAGGAAGGCGTTCTCAGCAGGAGCAAGCCGCTCAATAGGAAGAGGTGCCCCAGCAACAGCAGCTGCCACCCCCACCCCCGATGTCCATCGAGCAGATGTTTCTGATGCAGACTCAGGCAGTCCAAGCCATCGGTCAGACTCTGGCCACCATTCAGCAGCAGCAGCAGCAGGCACCACCCCAGCCTCAGATGCCTCAGATGCCCAAGGACAAGCGTGCTGAATTCATGAGAGGTCATCCACCAACGTTTGCTCATTCTTCTGACCCCATGGATGCTGAAGACTGGCTGCACACTGTGGAGCGGGAGTTGCATACTGCTCAGTGTGACGACAGGGAGAAAGTCCTGTATGGTCCTCGTCTGTTGAGAGGAGCAGCTCAGTCATGGTGGGAGTCTTATCTCGCCACCCATGCCAACCCCAACACCATCACCTGGGAAGAGTTCAGAGGTAGCTTTCGTCAGTACCATGTTCCTGCAGGTCTGATGACAGTGAAGAAGGAGGAGTTCCTGGCTCTCAAGCAAGGGTCATCATCTGCCAGTGAGTACCGGGACAAGTTTCTGCAGTTGTCTCACTATGCTCCTGAAGATGTCAACACCGACGCCAAGCGACAGTATCGTTTCCTGAGAGGCTTGGTTGATCCTCTACAGTATCAGTCGATGAATCATACCTTCCCGACATTCCAGCACTTAATTGACAGAGCAATCATGACAGAGAAGAAGCATAAGGAGATGGAGGATCATAAGCGCAAGACCAGTGGACCCCAGCCTGGAAGCAGCAATCGTCCTCGTTTCTCAGGCAATCAACCTCAGCAGTTCAGGTAGAACCAGCGTCCACCTCAGCAACATCAGCAGTTTCAAAGGCAGTATCCTCAGCACCAGTATCAGAATCGTCAGAACAATCAGTCAGGAGGAGGTCAGTTTCAGAGGCAGAATCAGCAGGCACCTCGTCTTCCTGCCCCAGCAACCCAGCAGAACATTCAGGCAGCACCAGCTCAGGTTGGAAACAGAGCATGTTTCCACTGTGGAGAGCAAGGCCATTGGGTGATGCAATGTCCGAAGAAGGCAGCCCAACAGCAGTCAGGCCCCAATGCCCCAGCAAAGCAGAATGTGTCTCAGCCTGGAGCAGGCAATCGCACTCAGCCGCGTTATAATCAAGGGAGACTGAACCACTTGGAGGCTGAAGCAGTTCAGGAGACCCCCGGCATGATAGTAGGTATGTTCCCAGTCGACTCCCATATTGCAGAAGTGTTATTTGATACTGGAGCAACGCATTCTTTCATTACTGCATCATGGGTAGAAGCACATAATCTTCCAATTACTACCATGTCAACCCCCATTCAAATTGACTCATCCGGTGGTAGAATTCGAGCCGATAGCATTTGCTTGAATGTATGTGTGGAAATAAGGGGGATAGCATTTCCCGCTAACCTCATAGTAATGGGTACTCAGGGAATAGATGTCATCCTAGGGATGAATTGGCTAGATAAGTATCAGGCAGTTATCAGTTGTGATAAGAGGACAATCAAGTTGGTGTCCCCACTAGGAGAGGAAGTGGTGAGCGAGTTAGTCCCTCCTGAGCCAAAGAAAGGAAGTTGTTATCAGATGGCTGTCGATAGCAGTGAAGCGGACCCAATTGAGAGGATCAAGATTGTGTCTGAATTTCCAGATGTGTTTCCCAAGGACTTACCGGGTATGCCACCAGAGCAGAAAGTTGAATTTGCCATAGAGCTTCTTCCTGGAACCGCCCCTATCTTTAAGAGAGCTTACAGAATATCCGGATCGGAGTTGGTTGAACTTAAGAAGCAGATTGATGAGCTGTCAGAGAAAGGTTACATTCGGCCAAGCACCTCGCCTTGGGCCGCCCCTGTCCTATTCGTGGAGAAGAAAGATGGCACCAAAAGGATGTGTATCGATTATCGAGCTCTGAATGAGGTCACGATCAAGAACAAGTACCCTTTGCCCAGAATAGAAGATCTGTTCGACCAGTTGAGAGGAGCCAGTGCGTTCTCCAAGATTGATCTGAGGTCAGGTTATCATCAGCTCAGGATCTGACCTTCGGATATTCCGAAGACGGCATTCATTACCAAGTATGGGTTGTATGAGTTCACTGTGATGTCTTTTGGTTTGACCAATGCGCCAGCCTTCTTCATGAACTTGATGAACAGTGTATTCATGGACTATCTCGACAAGTTTGTGGTGGTATTCATTGATGACATTCTGATTTATTCTCAAAGCGAAGAAGAGCATGCAGATCATTTGAAGATGGTATTGCAGAGATTGCGAGAGCACCAATTGTATGCAAAATTGAGCAAGTGTGAATTCTGGATCAGTGAAGTCCTGTTCTTGGGCCACATAATCAACAAAGAAGGATTGGCTGTGGATCCGAAGAAAGTGGCAGACATTCTAAACTGGAAAGCACCAACGGATGCTCGAGGAATCAAGAGTTTCATTGGAATGGCCGGATATTATCGACGATTCATTGAAAGGTTTTCGAAGATTGCGAAACCAATGACAGCGTTGCTAGGCAACAAAGTTGAGTTCAAGTGGACCCAGAAATGTCAAGAGGCCTTCGAAGCGCTGAAAGAGAAGTTGACTACAGCGCCTGTTTTAGTCTTGCCTGATGTGCACAAACCCTTCTCGGTGTATTGTGATGCTTGTTACACAGGTTTGGGATGTGTGTTGATGCAAGAGGGAAGAGTTGTGGCTTACTCGTCCCGATAGTTGAAGGTTCATGAGAAGAATTACCCAATCCATGATCTAGAGTTGGCAGCAGTGGTTCACGCACTGAAGACATGGAGGCACTACCTGTATGGACAGAAATGCGACGTTTACACAGACCACAAGAGTCTGAAGTATATATTCACTCAGTCAGAGTTGAATATGAGGCAGCGAAGATGGTTGGAATTGATCAAAGACTATGAGTTGGAGATTCACTACCATCCAGGCAAAGCGAACGTAGTGGCAGATGCTTTGAACAGGAAGAGTCAGATCAACCTGATGGTTGCTTGTCCGATGCCTTATGAGTTGGCCAAAGAGTTTGACAGGTTGAGTCTCGGATTTCTGAACAATTCGCGAGGAGTCACAGTTGAGTTGGAACCTACCTTGGAGCGAGAAATCAAAGAAGCGCAGAAGAACGATGAGAAGATCAGTGAGATCCGGCGACTGATTCTGGGTGGCAGAGGCAAAGATTTTTGGGAAGATGCAGAAGGTGTGATATGGTTCAGAGACCGCTTGTGCGTTCCCAATGTCTAGTCTATTCGGGAGTTGATCCTTAAGGAAGCTCATGAGACAGCCTATTCGATTCACCCTGGCAGTGAGAAGATGTATCAGGATCTGAAGAAGAAATTCTGGTGGTACGGAATGAAGAGGGAAATCGCAGAGCATGTGGCCATGTGTGATAGTTGTCGAAGGATCAAGGCAGAGCACCAGAGACCAGCTGGATTGTTGCAACCGTTGCGAATTCCCCAGTGGAAATGGGATGAAATCGGCATGGATTTCATAGTCGGATTGCCTCGTACTCGAGCCGGCTACGATTCCATTTGGGTAGTAGTGGACCGCTTGACCAAGTCAGCCCACTTCATACCTGTCAAGACCAACTACAGCAGTGCAGTATTGGCAGAGCTGTACATGTCTCGGATCGTTTGTCTTCATGGTGTGCCGAAGAAGATAGTGTCAGACAGAGGAACACAGTTCACCTCTCATTTCTGGCAGCAGTTGCATGAAGCCTTGGGCACACATCTGAATTTCAGTTCAGCGTATCATCCGCAGACAGATGGTCAGACCGAAAGGACCAATCAAATTCTTGAAGATATGTTGAGAGCCTGTGCGTTGTAAGATCAGTCCGGATGGGACAAGAGATTGCCTTATGCAGAGTTTTCCTATAACAACAGTTACCAGGCCAGTTTGAAGATGTCACCATTTCAGGCGCTCTATGGAAGAAGTTGTAGAACTCCGTTGCAATGGGATCAACCTGGAGAAAAGCAAGTGTTCGGGCCAGACATTCTGCTTGAAGCCGAAGAGAACATCAGGATGGTCCGAGAGAATATGAAGATAGCGCAATCAAGACAGCGAAGCTATGCAGACACAAGAAGAAGAGAGCTGAGTTTTGAAGTCGGAGACTTTGTCTATCTGAAAGTGTCACCGATCAGAGGAGTCAGAAGGTTCGGAGTCAAAGGCAAGCTAGCACCCTGCTACATCGGTCCGTACCAGATTCTCGCAAGGCGTGGAGAAGTGGCCTATCAGATCAGCCTACCAGAAAATTTGTCTGCTGTGCATGATGTCTTTCATGTGTCTCAATTGAAGAAGTGCTTGCGTGTGCCGGAAGAGCAGTTGCCAGTGGAAGGTCTTGAAGTCTAGGAGGATTTGACCTACACAGAGAAACCGGCGCAAATCCTTGAGATTGCAGACAGAGTCACCTGAAGGAAGACCATCAGAATGTGCAAGGTCAGATGGAATCATCATTTAGAAGAAGAAGCAACCTGGGAGCGTGAGGATGATCTGATGTCCAAATACCCTGCGCTCTTTGCTAGCCAACCCTGAATCTCGAGGGCGAGATTCTTTTAAGGGAGATAGGTTTGTAACGCCTTGAATTTGGGGGTAGAATTTTTTTCTTCTTTTCTCTCACCAAATTCGGGCGTTACCCTTTCCTTTTCCCTTTTCTCCTCGCTAAACCTTGATCTTTTCCAAAGTTATAGCGGGTTTCGGCTTGAGATCCCATGTAAAGCAAAACCCTAAAATACTTTATTTTGTTTGATGCACCATGCCGAACCATGCATCCTTTTTGATTGCTTGAAAATGTGAATGCATTCATCTAGAGAAAAATAGATTTTAGAAAAAGGAAAAACCTTTTTCTTCTCTCTTTCCCCCTCTCCTCCCATTTCGGCCCAGCCGCCCCTCCCCCTCACGCCCGGCCCAGCCGGTCAGCCAGCCCAGCCGCGCCCCCTCCCCTTTCCCTCCCCCGCGCCGTGGGCCGGCCTGGCCACGGCCCACCTCGCCCCCCCGTGCGACCCCGCCTTGGGCCCAAAGCGGCCCAGCCGCGCCCCCCTCCCCCTCCCCCCAAAATTTCTCTCCCCTCCCCAGCGGGCCCCGCCCGTCATTCTCTCCCCTGCCCCAACCGCGCCTCCCCTCGCCCTGCGCGCCGCCGCCGCCGCCCTCCCCTGCGCGCCGCCGCCGCCGCTCTCCCCTGCGCGGTAAGCCCTCCCCCCTCCTCCCTCTCCTCTGCCCCCTCCCTCCCTCTCCCCGGCCATGGCGCCCCCGTCCCGGCCCCGCGCCGTCCCGGCCCTGCCCCGCCTCGGCCCCGCCCCGCCGCGGCCGCGCCGCCCCGTGCCCGGCCCCGTCCCGGCCGCGTCCCGGCCGCGCCCGATCGCGCCGCCCCGGCCCCGGCCGCCCCGGTCGTCCCGACCCTGGCCGCGCCCGCCCCGCCCGCGCCCGTCCTCGGCCATGGCGGCCCCTGCCCGTCGCGCCCGCGCGACGTGCCCCGCCCCGCCCGTGCTCCATGCTCGCCCGCCCGCCCCCGCGTGCCCTGCTCATGTCGCGATGGCCCTTGCGCGGCCTCGAGCTTGGCCCAGCATGCCTATGGCGCGCGGCCTTGAGCTCGGCCAGCGCGCGGCCCTGACGTGCGCACGGCTAGTTCGCGGCGCGTGCGTGCGGCCTCGCGCGCGTGCTCGCGTAGTGCGCAGTGCCTTGGCATGGCTCGCCGTGCCTTCGTCTACCCCTGGACGAGTCCGTCTACCCCTCTATATTTTATGCGCGCTAATCACGTTATTCATGTTAATAAAATAGGAAACTCAATTTAGAAATTGGTTACGTTAGTTAATTTATATAGCTAATCGTCTATCTCATTTAATGTTAATCTACTAAAAGTGGTCACATTTCTATCAGTGCATGTAGCTAATCCTTACTATTGGAGCTAAGTAGAACTAGAGCACGTAACGTTTAGTTATTCTTCTACCCGTAATGCGCCTCGAGCATAAGCTTTAACCCGTGCGAGACCTTTCCCCGTTTCTTTCTAACCATGGTAAATGCAATATCGCATGTCATATTCTATGCACATTTAATCTACGTGTTCTCTTGTATGGTGTACTGTTGGTTTCCTAATTTGAATGGATGGATGTATGTATGTTTGCACTCGCATAGAGAACGATCTGGTTGAAGAGCCCGAAGAACTCGCAGGAGAAGCCCCTGAGCAGCAGTCGGTTGGTGGAGGCAAGTGTCCCTTGACCTATCTCTGTCCTATTTCATTCTTTAATTCACCTCCCACATTACACGTCTATACCTAAGGATTGACTAGCTTTTGTTATCCATGTCCTTGTTTACCTATTTTGGTTGGATTATTATTGCTTAGTCTTATGCTATTGTTCAACTTTAATCAATGAACATGATGAGAATGATCAATGATACGCTGTTTTCCCTCTTCTTATTATGATGTTTTACTTGCGGCCTTTAAGGGGGCTCGAGCGGTTTCTCGAGTGCCTCTCCGTAAGGACCTGTTCTATGGATGACCTCCCGGGAAAACAGTGCAACCATGAGGGTGGAATGGGGTGCCCTTAGCTGAATAATTAGAGGATCCGGGGTGTAGTTCGCTTAGCCATCGTGCCGTCAATGGGGCTCGGTGTATGTGGCTCGCTCTGCCAAGCTCGGGTTCGCCCCTTGGGGAGGAGTGCGGTGCATTTAGGAAACCTAATGGGTGGCTACAGCCCCGGAGAATCTTTGTAAAGGCTACGTAGTGATGCCCTGCTGGGTCACCTTGGTAGTGATCAATGGAGAGTCATGATCTCCGGGCAGAAAGGGAATCACGGCTTGTGGGTAAAGTGCACAACCTTTGCAGAGTGTTTGAAAACTGATATATCAGCCGTGCTCGCGGTTATGAGCGGCCAAGGGAGCTCCAGTGATTAGTGGTACTTGATCAGGGACATTTTGGTTTATAGGTGGCAATGAGATTGATGGTTCTGGTTATGACTATGGTGCTGGTAAGTGGTATTCTTTCCATTTGGAAAGGGTACGTTGGGCTAATAACTAGGGTTAATGCTAAAACCTGGCTTTCTACTAGTAAATAATAATCTGACCAACTAAAAGCAACTGCTTGACTTACCCTCACATAAAGCTAGTCCACTACAGCCAAACAGGACACTTGCTGAGTATGTTGATGTGTACTCACCCTTGCACTACACACCAAACCCCCCCATCCCCAGGTTGTCAGCATTGCAACCACTGCTCAGGAGAAGATGAAGCTGTGGAAGGAGACTTCCAGGAGTTCCAAGATTATGATGAGTTCTAGGCGTGGGTTAGAGGCAACCCCCAGTCGGCTGCCTGTGAAGGCCGCGTTATCTATGTTTTGTTTTCGCACTTTAATTTATTGTAAGGACTATGTGGATGTCTCAGACATATGATGTAATCGACTATTATTTCCCTTTTTAATACTATTTGAGCACTGTGTGATGATGTCCATGTTATGTAACTGCTGTGTACGTGAATTGCTGATCCTGGCACGTACATGGTTCGCATTCGGTTTGCCTTCTAAAACCGGGTGTGGCAGGAGTCAACCTGTACCGGTGTTGAGGGAGTAGGGCGCCATTGGTTGGGCTTGGCAGCCAAGGAAGATGAGAGAGTAGAGACAGGCTTTAGCTGCTGGTTCCCCTAGCCGGCATCCTGTGCTCCACAGGTCTGCCGGAGTGGAGGGAGGCAACCTTGGCTCAGCAGGAACAGACCTTGCCTGCAGCAACAGCCGGTTGACCTCCATGGTGGGAGTAGCATATCAGAGATGGGGCTGCGCCCATGAAGCAGGGAGGGAGGGCGCATCCATGGAAGAAGAAGGGCAAAGGAGGGGGTAGTTGTGGAGTGCAGTGCTCCCTGCACACCAAACCAGAGAAGCACAGCGGAGCAGCCGTGGGGCTCTTGTTGCCGTGTGCCAAGGGATAGAGAGAAGATATGTTGTGGGAGGGGAGGAAGAAGGCTGTGGCGGCTAGGGGTGGGAGTGGGAAATTTCCAAAGTGCAAAGGGAGGGTACTTCTATTTATAGAAAAGTGCTAGGGCTACGGTTTTAGTGGGGTTTCTTAGGGTAGAAGCAAACCAAATATACTACTGGATTTTGGAGGCGATTCATCTATGCGAGACTGAAACTGATGCAACAACGAGGAAAGTCGATTTCAAGATGACAGACGATTGAGCACTTAATTTGGACCAAGAATTCGATTTTGGTGTCACTTTGAAATTCTCTCGCGCGCTATTTTAGAAACAAATTTTTATCTCAAGATTTCGGTCGGCTTTGATTTTTAGTCGGAGAAGGCGAATCGTGACATCCTAAAAATCACTGTCGATGCGGGTTATGAGTTCGGTTTGGACACAGAGATATTAGGCCAAGTCAGATAATAATTAATTAGATATTGACACAACAGAGCATTTCGTTTGAGAGTACTGATCCGGATAGAATAGTCAGACATAGATCAAAGGTCGAGAAATCGGACTCGGATACGGCTCGACTAGCAACTGTCGAGCGTTTGATTAAATGAGCTTTAGATGAGATTTATAAATCGAGATTGATTATCGAGTTTGCATTCGTGCCGAGAAATAAAAGTTTTAACAGGCTCCAAATTCGGCCTTTCTCGAGATCGAAGAAATTCAAAAATTGGTGAAACCTTCACAAGTAACTTGATAAAAGGACATAGATGCGATCGAGAAATAGAAATTTTTACTGAGCTTCCGAGATTAGGATAAGTCTCCCGACGTAACACGAAACAGACACCTGGGGTGTCACAGCGACCGAGGCGGGGAGGCGGACTGATCGGTCGGGCCTGGTGCCAGGGGCACAGGCGACTGACAAGTGGGTCCGGGTGCAGGGCGCGCGTGCGCAAAGCGGTATCCCATGACCTAGGTCGTGCGATAGAGATCGAACGGTGCACATCAACACTGGGAGGGCTGATGGCTGCGGGCGGCGCCGCTCCTTCTTACGGCGGTGAAGTCGCCGGAGTTGGGGCAGGTGCGGCCTACGGCGGTTCCAGGGTCACCGGGGTTGGCTAGAAACAAAGAGGAAGACGCGGCGAACTCACTGGTGGGGATTTGACCATGAGACCAGGGTTAGAGAGGGCAGAATGACGGAGGGAGAACTCTGGGCGGGTCGGGGTCATTCCGGTGAGGAATTCCGGCCACGGGGAGGGGGTCTGAGGCGTGCTAGGGCATGGCCTAGCTTCAGAAGAGCGAGGGGATCATCAGGGACCGATACGAGGCACTGGACCGGACTAATTCGGCCGGTCACCGCGCGAGCACGGCGGACCGCCACGACTGAACTCCGGCAAAGCCGAAATTAGCCGACGACAAAGCATAATTGGGGAAACTGAGCATGGGAACGGGTGTCTCACCACAGGGCGAAGCTCGGGGTCGCTTGGCATGGCTTCTGGCGAGCTAGGTGATTGGCACGGCGGGCGTGGGTCTCCGGCGAGGTCGAGCGGCGAGGGCAGAGCGCGAGAGAGGGCGAGCTTGCGCAAAATGGGACGGGGGAGCGAGTGCGGGTGCGAGCGGTGTGGCCAGGGATCTCGGCGTGCGTGCGCATGTTGGTCCACGGCGGGACGCAGGGAAGGCGGAGCTGACAGGGGGCTCCCACGGTGCAGCGAAAGAGAACGGACGCGCGGTGGAAATGGTTCGGCGTGCTGATGAGGTGGGCCCACGAGGCAGAGAGGGAGAGGAGCGCGCGGGCGAGGGCAACTGGCGCCGACAAAGTGGCCCCACTGGGTAGAGGGAGAGGGGGAGAAGGCGCAGACTGAGGGGAAACGCCGCTGACAGGTGGAGCCCACCTATCAGGCGGCGCGGGCACGCACACGCGGCCCCGCTGGGCTGGACTAGGCCAGTTTGGGCTGCTTTGAGATTTTCTATTTTCCTAGAATTTCTAATTGCTTTTCTATTTCTTTTTCTCTAGGGGTTTCAATTCAAGTTTAAACCAAGTTTCAAATTCAAACTAATTCAAACATGTGCAACAATTCAAAGAATATTTAAGCTCAGCATGATTCAACATTTCATGACTCATAATGTTTTGGCAAAAATAAATAATTAATCCCTCCCTAATTAAGCTAAGTCAACTCAAAATGAAAAGAGAGAGAGAGAAACTAGAGAGAGAGAAGAGTAACACCTAAATTTGGATGATAATAAGAAAGAAATTTTATACCCCCAAATTCAAGGTGTTACAGACCTATCCCCCTTTAAAAGAATCTCGCCCTCGAGATTCAAGGTTGGCTAGAAAAGAGCTCAGGGTATTTGGCTTTCAAATCATCTTTTCTTTCCGAGGTTGCCTCTTCTTCTGAGTGATGACCCCATTTGACTTTGCACATCCTGATGGTGCTTCTCCGAGTGACCCGATCTGCTGTCTCCAAATTTTGAGTTGGCTTCTCAATATACGTCAGATCTTCTTGAACTTCAAGGTCCTCTGTTAGCAACTACTCTTCTGGCACCCTCAAGCATTTCTTCAGCTGAGACACATGGAATACGTCATGCATAGCTGACAAATTCTCTGGTAAGCTAAGTTGATATGCCACTTCTCCACGCCTTGCTTGAATCTGGTACGGTCTGATGTATCGAGGTGCTAGCTTGCCTTTGACTCCGAATCGTTTGATTCCTCTGATCGATGACACCTTTAAGTAGACAAAGTCTCCTACTTCAAAACTTAGTTCTCTTCTTCGGGTGTCAACATAGCTTCATTGTCTGGACTAAGCTGTCTTCAGATTCTCTCAGACCATTCTGATGTTTTCTTCAGCTTCAAGCAAAATATCTGGAACGAACACCTGCCTTTCGCTGGGCTGGTCCTAATGCAATGGAGTTCTTGCAATTCCTCCCATAAAGTGCTTCGAATGGTGACATCTTCAGACTGGCTTGATAACTGTTGCTGTAAGAGAATTCTGCATACAGTAGCCTCTTGTCCCCACCTATCTTGTCTTGCAAAGCACAAGCCCTCAACATGTCTTCAAGGATCTGGTTGGTTCTCTCCGTTTGACCATCTGTCTGTGGGTGATAAGTTGAACTGAACTTCAAGTGTGTGCCCAAAGCTTCATGCAACTACTGCAAAAAATGAGAGGTGAACTGAGTGCCTCTATCTGATACTATCTTCTTCGGAACGCCATGCAAGCATACAATCCGAGACATGTATAGTTCGGCCAACACTGCACTGTTGTAGGTGGTCTTGACTGGTATGAAATGGGCCTCCTTTGTCAAACGGTCCACTACTACCCAGATGGAGTATTAACCAGTACGAGTGTGAGGCAAACCGACTATAAAGTCCATCCCGATCTCATCCCATTTCCACTGAGGGATCTGCAACGGCTGCAACAAACCTGCAGGCTCTGATGTTCTGCTTTAATCCTCTGACAACTTTCACATACAGCCACATACTCTGCTATCTCCCTTTTCATACGTACCACCAGAATCGTTTCTTTAGGTCTTGGTACATCTTCTCGCTACCAGGATGTATAGAATATGCTGTCTCATGAGCTTCCTTGAGAATCAATTCTCGGATCGATTTGATGTCAGAAACATATAGTCTATCCTCGAACCATACCACTCCTTCTCCGTCTTCACGGAAATCCTTGCCTTTTCCATCTATGATCAGCTGTCGGATCTTGTTGATCTTCTCATCATCCTTCTGGCCCTTCCTGATGTCTTGTTCTAGAGTGGGTTCCAACTAAATTGTCACTCCTTGAGTGTTGTTCAGAAATTCGAGACTCAATTTGTCGATTTCCTTCGCTAGCTCATACGTCATGGGGTGAGCGACCAACATATTAACTTGACTCTTTCTGCTCACAGCACCTGCAACCACATTTGCTTTGCCTGGGTGATAATGAATCTCCAGCTCATAATCTTTGATCAACTCTAGCCATCTTCACTGCCTCATGTTTAGCTCTGACTAAGTGAATATATACTTGAGACTCTTGTGGTCCGTGTAGATATCACACTTCTGCCCATACAAATAGTGCCTCCATGTCTTTAGTGCATGAACCACTGCTGCTAGTTCCAAGTCATGAGTAGGGTAATTATTTTCATGAACCTTCAACTGTCGGGACGAGTATGCCACTACTCTCCCTTCCTGCATTAACACACATCCCAGGCCGGTGTACGAAGCATCACAATATACTAAGAATGACTTATGGACATCTGGTAGAATTAATACTGGCGCCGTTGTCAATTTCTCCTTCAATGTCTCAAAGGACTTTTGGCATGCTGGGGTCCACTTGAACTCAACCTTCTTTGCTAACAAGGCTGTCATTAGCCTGGCAATTTTGGAGAAACCTTCAATGAAACGCCGATAATAACTGGCCATTCCAATGAAACTCTTGATTCCTCGGACATCTTTTGGTGCTTTCCAGTCCAGAATAGCTGCCACCTTCTTCGGATCCACAACCAATCCCTCTTGGTTTATGATGTGACCCAAGAACAGAACTTCACTGATCTAGAACTCGCACTTGCTAAGCTTGGCATATAACTGACAATGTCGTATCCTCTGAAGTACTTTTCTCAAGTGCTCTTCATGCTCTTGCTCATTCTGGGAATATACAAGAATATCATCAATGAACACCACTACGAACTTGTCGAGGTAGTCCATGAACACACTGTTCATCAGGTACATGAAGTAAGCTGGCGCATTCGTCAAACCGAATGACATGACCGTGAACTCATATAGTCCATACATGGTGATGAATGTTGTCTTCGGTATATCCGAAGGTCAGATTCTGAGCTGATTATAACATGACCTCAGATCTATCTTCAAGAACACACTGGCTCCTCTCAACTGATCGAATAGGTCCTCGATTCGAGGCAGGGATACTTGTTCTTGACAGTGACTTCATTCAAAGCTCTATAATCAATGCACATCCTCTTCGTACCATCCTTCTTCTCCACAAATAGCACTGGGGCTGCCCAAGGTGAGGTACTTGGTCTGATGTAGCCTTTCTCTAACAACTCATCAATCTGCTTCTTGAGTTCCACCAATTCTGGTCCGGACACACGATAGGCTCTCTTGGAAATAGGGGCGGTGCCTGGTATAAGCTCTATGGCAAATTCAACTTTCCTTTCAGGTGGCATACCTGGTAACTCCTTGGGAAACACATCTGGGAATTCTGATACTACATTGATAGCCTCTGATGGTTCAATCTCCTCAATATGGGCGGTGACTTGGTGACAACTTCCTTTCTGTGGTCCAGACAAGACCAACTCCTCTAACACTTCTTCTCCCGATAAGGACACTAACTTCACCGTTCTCTTGTCATAGCTAAGACTGGCTTGATACTTGGTTAGCCAATTCATCCCTAGGATGACATCTATAGTCGCATCCTGGTTACCCATAACTATTAGATCAGCGGGGAACTCTATCCCCCTTATTTGAACAATTGCACTAGGGAAAAATCTATCCGTTTGGGTTCTCCCATCAATTGAACTAACCCTCATAGGTGGATACATGGGTGCTACTGGTATATTGTGTGATTCTACCCATGATGCAGTCACAAAAGAATACGTTGCTCTAGTGTCAAATAACACATTTGTAGAATGGTACTCAACTAAGAACGTACCTAGTGCCACTCCTGGGTCTCCTGAACTGTGTCGGCCTCTAGGTGGTTCACCTTTCTGTACTGGACACGAGGCTGCCCACGGTTGTTGCCTCCATGTTGCAATGCAGTCTGCTTGACTAGGGCATTGAGAGCTAGCTACTGCTGAGCTGCTTTCTTTGGGCAATGATTCGCCTAATGGCCTTGTTCCCCATAGTGGAAACATGCACGACCTCCTCCTTGCGCTGGCGCTGCTTGGTTGTTCTGATTGGTTCCTGGGGCAGGAAGGCGGGGTGCCTGGTTGCTCTAACGCTGATATTGATTTCCTCCCTGCTGGTTGTTCTGACGGTACTGCTGATGCTGAGGAAACTACCTCTGGTACTGCTACTGCTGGTTCTGACGCTACTACTGGTGCTAGTGACCTTGCTTGAATTGCTGAGGTGGGTTTCCTAAGTAGCGAGGACGACTGCTACTCCCAACCTGAGATCCACCAATCTTGCGTTTCATGTCCTCCATCTCCCGACGCTTCCTTTCAGTCATAATGGCTCTATCGATCAAATGCTAAAAGCTAGGGAAAGTGTGGTTCATCAGCTGGTAGTGGAGGGGATCAACCAATCCTCTCAGGAAACGGTACTGCCTCTTGGCATCCGTGTTGACATCTTCCGGGGCATAACGTGACAGCTGCAGAAACTTGTCCCTGTACTCACTGACAGACAGGGGACCTTGCTTCAAGGCGAGAAACTCCTTCCTCACTATCATCAGTCCCTCAGAACATGGTAGCGACCGAAGTTGTCCCTAAATTCCTCCCAGGTGATGGCTTCAGGGTTGGCATGAGTGGCGAGGTAAGACTCCCACCAAGACTGTGCTGCTCCCCTTAGCTGTCGGGGACCATACAACACCTTCTCACGATCGTTGCACTAAGCAGTGTGCAACTCACGTTCCACAGTACGCAGCCAATCTTCGGTGTCCATGGGATCAGTGGAATGGGCAAAGACATGGGGATGGCCCCTCATGAATTCTGCCCGCTTGTCTCTGGGCACCTGTGGCATCTGGACTTGCACCTAAGGTTGAGGTGGGGGTGGCCGCTGCTGCACCTGCTGCATCACTGCTAAGGTCTGACCAATTGCTTGGACTGCTTGGGTCTGCATCAGGAACATCTGCTCAATGGTCATCGGGGGTGACGGTGGCAACTGTTGCTGAGCTGCATCTTCCTGGGGTGCCTGCTGTTCTGGCTGAGCACGCCTTGCACCTCGGCGCTTGTTTTCAGACATCTGTAGAAAGCATACACAAATCAGATCTGACTCTGCAGTCTCTCAGCATAAGAAAAGATGTATAGAAAATCTTCATAGCACTGAACAATTGATCATCTTCACTGTCAGCTTCTCAGATAAAGAGAAAAGTGGAAATAAAGAGATTACCCAACTAAATAACTGACTTTATTAATAACTACACCAAGTTGCAGGGGATGCCCACACCTTGATGACAATCATTACAAAGATCCGACTTCATTACATGTTCATCATGACAAACATTTGAACATATGGAAAGCAAACTAACTCTAACTAAGACTCACCGAGACTAAGGTATTGAATTAACATTATTACAGACTCTGACTCTGTCGATCTATGGATCCAAATCTATCTAGGTCCTGCAGTCAGGGGTACCATACTCGAAGCGACCACGGGGCAGTGAACGGTAAGGGTGCTAAATCCCGAAAGGGGCGGGAGAACCACCATCCAAATAGTGGCGTGTTGCGCACTCATCACTCAATTCCGCAACCTCCGCCCGAACCTTGCCGAACTCGTCAAGGGCGTTGTCCAGCTCGATGTTGAGCACGGTGGCCAGGTTGACAATGGTGTTCGGCCTGGGATTGCCCTCACCAACTGGCGAGACAATCACACCCCCAGCACTGCCGGTCGAATGGCGAGGGTAGTACTTCAGGTCAAGCCCATCAGCTACCCCTCTAAACAACGAGCAATACTGAGAAAGTGCATGTCGTGCTGCATCTTGCATGGCTGCCTCAGCAGTATCCCTCTCAGTAATAGAATAGTGCTCTGAGAAGGCCTCTGCACCCCAGAGATCATCGTCCGGATGGTGCACCAAGCAAGTAGCCTCTCACTGGTCCGGGTATAACCCACGACGGTGCTGGTAGACTACCCAACGGTACTCGATAGATCAAGTGTGTCGGTCAAAGGCCTGATGCAGCAAGGTGTCGAGAGCGTCGTGGAAGTGACACCCGCGAGCGGTGTCACGAGTGATGGGTCTAGCGATCCACCCCTCTGGCTCCAGCTCCTTCGAGAGCTCCGTGCCATGGCTTGAACTACCACCAGCGTCGTCATTGTCTCTGTCTCCGTCAGGGTCTCCTCCAGTAGCCGGGATGCCCTGTGGTGGTGCAGGGGGCATCTCTGGCTGAGGTGAAGGGGAAGGCGGCCTCCCAGACTCCACCTCCTGCTGAGGCAAGGGGAAGAGTCCTGCTGCTCCTGACGTCGGTGTTCCTGCTCCTCGTGGAGGCGATGATACAGTCTCTCTAGGTGACTGGACTGACCTAGCACCGTGCGACGCAGTGGACGCTTCGCCAAGTGAGAAGGCAAAAAGGGGATCACTGACTTACGTGCCGTACATCTAATACGAGCCATCTACAAAACATCACAAGCACAAGAGTGAGAGTAGAGCTATAAGACTAGGAAATAAACAGAAAGAAAAGTGAGGCAAATTTTTTTGAGATAAGTAGATAACATAGAATTGATCAAGATGACCAACTTTTGAAAGGACACTAAGGTCAAGGTAAGGGTAGAGATCTATAGTCCTTAGGGCGACCATTCTAGTCTAGGTTAGCGGTCCTACAGTCAGCAAGGCTTTGATACCACTTATGTCACACCCGGTTTTGGAAGGCAAACCGAATGCGAACCATGTAAGTGCCAGGATCAGAAACTCACGTACACAGCGATTACATAATTGGACATCATCACACAATGCTCAAAGTAAATAGCGGAAAAGTACTTTATTATAATAAGATGTCTGAGACATCCACATAGTCTAATACATAGCCATAGTCATTAACATCAATATCAAAGTGCGGAATACGAAACATAGAAAATAAGGCCTTCATAGGCAGCTGACTGGGGGTTTGCCACTAAGAAAAACTAGAACTCGTCGTAGTCCTAGAACTTCTCAAAGTCCTCCATGTTGCCAGCATCTCCTCCTGAGCACTGAACACAATGGGGACAACCTGGGGTGGCGGTGGTTTGTAAAGCAAGGGTGAGTACACATCAACGTACTCAGCAAATGTCCCGTTTGGCTAAAGTGGATGAGTTGTATGTGGGGTTGAGGTTAAGCAGTTTCTTTTAGTTGGTCAAACATTTATTACTATTAGTAGAGCCAAGTTTTAGTAATAAACCCAGTTATTACCCAAAAGTACTCCCTCCAAGAGGAAATACCAGAGATCATAATTATAACCAACAATCTTAACCATCATCATAAAGTAATCAAAGTTGTTCTAATCAAAGAGGATCCCAAGACCGCTCTTAACCATGAGCTTGGCTGATATACCAGTTCCTAACACTCTGCAGAGGTTGCACACTTTACCCACGAGTCGTGATCCCTTCCCAGCCTGGGTTGTATAGACCCGATCTTCACTACCGAGGTGAATGGCAAGGGATACACTACGTAGCCTTTACAAAGACTCCCCTGGTGCATAGCTACTCGTTAGGTTTTGCCAGTCGTACAAACGCAGTACACCTCTCCATGGTTGGTGACTAACAAAACCAAATCGAATGAACCTCTGCGCCCCCCTTAGCAGGGCGAGCACCACGCCTTAGCCCCCATTTATGGCTCTCAGGCAAAGCCAGCTACACCCCCAGGTTCATCTAATTAATTAGCTAAGGGCGTCCCATTCCACCCTCATGGTTGCACTGTTATCCCGGGTGGTCACTCCATGAACAGGTCCTTACGGAGAGGTACTTAGGAAAAATAGCCTGAGCCCCCTAGAGTATCACAATATCATCATCGGGATAACATCATCGTATCATAAATAATCACATCATGTTAATTGATTAGGTTAAAGCAATAGCATAAGCTAACCATGATTAACCCAAAAAGGTAAACAAGGATAAGGTAAATACAGACTAGTCAATCCTTAGGTTTTAATAATGTAATGCGGGACAGTGAATTAAAAGTGAATGGGACATAATGGGTCAGAGGACACTTGCCTTCACCAGGCTGTTGCTCAGGAAGATCTTTAGCAACACACTCAGGAACCACAGACTACTCGTTGTCTAAGTAAAACGATCATGCATTCAATACATTTGGTAAATGACAAATAAACAACACATCAATCATGTAAAAACATGGGAACACATCTCAAAAAGAAAAGTATAAACTCAAAAGGGAGTTTAAATTATAGGGTAGACTAATCTCACTAAGTAATTGATTATTCTTTAAGTGTTGTCCATGATTACATAATCTGATTCCATTTCCTTTAATGAGACATAAGAGTTACACCAGATATAAATTCATACATCACATGTTATCATCTTTCCAATATTACACATCTATTTACCACTAGGGTTTCCCTTTTTATTTATTTTATTAAGTGAATAAATCAATACATATATTAAACCATAGTTAAACATAAAAATTATAGTGTGCATATTGTGAATGGAACTAATTTATTTAAACAGAGAATATTCCTATGAACATTTTGCAATTTGAATCACTAAATTTGGAGTTCATATGCAAAAGATATGAAATAAACAAGTTTGGGAGTTTAAAATATGAAAATAGGTCTAATTTTGTAATTATTTAAAAGCCTAGGTTTCAATCTGCAAGATTACAGGGGCCTGCGCGCGAAAACCAGGGACGACGGGTTGATTCCAAACAAATCGAGGGTCTCTTCAACAAAAATACCGCGCGAAGGGGTATCGGGTTCGCTCAACCATTAGATCTAAAATCAATGTTCGAGATTAGATTTGCGGGTGAGCACGTGGACGCGGGCGCGCACTGACCAGTGGGCCAAGGCGGTCAGCGACCGAGGCGGGGAGGCGGACTGACCGGTCAGGCCCGGTGCTAGGGGCACATGCGACCGACAAGTGGGTCCGGGCACAGGGTGCGCGTGCGCGAAGCGGTATCCCGTGATCTGGGCCGTGCGATAGAGATCGGATGGTGCAAATCAACACTGGGAGGGCTGATGGCTGCGCGCGGCGCCGCTCCTTCTTACGGCGGTGAAGTCGCTAGAGTTGGGGCGGGTGCGGCCTACGGCGGTTCCAGGGTCGCCGGGGTTGGGTAGAAACAAAGAGGAAGATGCGGCAAACTCACTGGTGGGGATTTGACCACAAGACTAGGGCCAGAGAGGGGAGAATGGCGAAGGGAGAACTCTGGGCGGGTCGGGGTCATTCTGGTGAGGAATTCCGGCCACGGGGAGGGGGTTCGAGGCACGATAGGGCCTGGCCTAGCTTCACCAGAGCGAGGGGATCATCAGGGACCTACGCAGGGCACTGGACCTGACTAATTTGGCCGGCCACAGCGCGGGCGTGGCGGACCGCCACGGCCGAACTCTGGCAAAGCCGAAATTAGCCGACGACAAAGCATAATTGGGGAAATTGAGCATGGGAACGGTTGTCTCACCTCGGGGCGAAGCTCGAGGTCGCTTGGCGTGGCTTCTGGCGAGCTAGGTGACCGACACGACAGGCGCGGGTCTCTGGTGAGGCCGAGCGGCGAGGGCAAAGTGCGAGAGAGGGCGAGCTTGCGCAAAATGGGACGGGGGAGCGAGTGCGGGTGCGGGCGGTGCTCAAATGGGAGCTGGGGTGCGTCGGCGGGCGACGTGGCTGGGGATCTCGGCGTGCGCGCGCGAGTGTGCATGTGCTGGTCCACGGCGAGACGTGGGGAAGGCGGAGCTGACAGGGGGTCCCACGGTGCAGCGAAAGAGAACGGGCGCGCGGGGGAAACGGTTCGGCGTGCTGACGAGGTGCGCTCGCGAGGCAGAGAGGGAGAGGAGCGCGCGGGCGAGGGCAACTAGCACCGACAGAGCGGCCCCACTGGGCAGAGGGAGAGCGAGAGAACGCGCGGGCTGAGGGGAAACGCCACTGATAGGTGGAGCCCACCTGTTAGGCGGCGCGGGCACGCGAGCGGCCCTGCTGGGTTGACTGGGCCGGTTTGGGCTGCTTTGGGATTTTCTATTTTCCTGGAATTTCTAATTGCTTTTCTATTTCTTTTTCTCTAGGGTTTTCAATTCAAGTTCAAACCAAGTTTCAAATTTAAACATGTGCAACAATTCAAAGAATATTTAAGCTCAGCATGATGCAATATTTCATGACTCATAATGTTTTGGCAAAAATAAATAATTAATTCCCTCCCTAATTAAGTTAAGTCTACTCAAAAGGAAAAGAGAGAGAAACTAGAGAGAGAGAGAAGAGTAACACCTGAATTTGGATGATAATAAGAAAGAAATTTTATACCCCCAAATTCAAGGTGTTACAAATTACTCCCGGGCTACGTCCCGTGCCTATAAATAGACGAATAGTAACACCGTACTGTTCACGCTGGATTGTAATCACTCTCTCACGTCTTCACCTTCGAGCAAGTCGAAGGTATCTATGTAATATGAATTCTGTCAATATTTGTACATAGTTTAGAGAATGCAAATATGAATGAATTAACGAGATGCAGTTACTACTTTCGTCCCTTTGCTTTCTCGTTCATACATTAAATGAAGAAGGTATGTCCTTCATGACCTTCGTATGATGAGCATTATATTCTCAGGAAGATAATGCTTCAGAAGACGAAGGTCCCTAATAACTAACAATTGTGTTGCCTTGTTCTTGATTCACATTATTTGAGAATGAGTGACCAACATTGGCGCCCACCTCCGGTGAACTCACTTCCGACCACAACAGTGACAATGGCTTCACGAGGAGCTCAGGCCACAGCACCTTCGGCTACAAAGTTGGTGCTCCCAATCGCGAGTGGTTCAAGTTCTGAGCCAGCCAACAAAAAGCAGAAAAAAGAGGCACAAAGAAGGGTACAACATGTTGGAGTGCAAGGACCCTTCATCAAATCCAAATGGTCGCACATTCCAATCACCTTCTCTTAGGAGGACCTTCAGCTCAAAGACTATCCCCATAATGATACAATGGTCATATCTTGTGTTATCAAAGGGTTTCTAGTTTACAATGTCCTTGTCGATACAGGCAGTGCAATAGATATCATCTTCGCAAAAGCCTTCAGGCAGATGCAAGAGCAAGATGATAAGATACATGATGCAACACATCCCCTCTATGGCTTCGGAGGAAGGCAGATAGTTGCACTTGGCAAGATAACAATGTCGATTACCTTCGACTATGTTCATAATACAAGGATAGAGCAAGTAGTCTTTGATATTGTTGATATGGAGTATCCTTACAATGCAATCATTGGCGAGGAACATTAAATGCCTTTGAAGCAATACTTCATCCAACATATCTATGCATGAAGATACCATCTAACCAAGGCCCCATAGATGTGCATGGGAGTCAAGAGGCTGCTAGAAGGGCTGAAGGAAACTGGACAGATTCAAAGGCTATTCATAACATAGATGAAGCTGAAGCCCATCAACAATACTGTCACATCCGGTTTTAGAAGGCAAACCGAATGCGAACCATGTACGTGCCAGGATCAGTTATTCACGTACACAGCAGTTACATAACATGGACATCATCACACAGTGCTCAAAATAGTATTAAAAGGGAAATAATAGTCGATTACATCATACATCTGAGACGTCCATATATTCCTTACAATAAATCAAAGTGCGGAAAAGAAACGTAGATAAACGTGGCCTTCACAGGCATCCGACTGGGGGTTGCCGCTAACCCACGCCTAGAACTCGTCGTAGTCTTGGAACTCCTGAAAGTCTCCTTCCACAGCTTCATCTTCGCCTGAGCAGTGGTTGCAATGCTGACAACCTGGGGATGGGGGGGTTGGTGTGTAGAGCAAGGGTGAGTACACATCAACATACTCAGCAAGTATCCTGTTTAGCTATAGTGGACTAGCTTTATGTGGGGATAAGTCAAGCAGTTGCTTTTAGTTGGTCAGATTATTATTTACTAATAGAAAGCCAGGTTTTAGCATTAACCCAAGTTTTTAGCCCGATGTACCCTTTCCAAACGGAAAGAATACCACTTACCAGCACCATAGTCATAACCAAAACCATCGATCTCATAGCCACCTATACCATAATGTCTCTGATCAAGTACCACTAATCACTGGAGCTCCCTTGGCCGCTCATAACCGCGAGCACGGCTGATATATCAGTTTTCAAACACTCTGCAGAGGTTGTGCACTTTACCCACAAGCCGTGATTCCCATTCTGCCCGGAGAGAGCTACTCCCCATTGACCACTACCTAGGTGGCCTAGCAGGGCATCACTACGTAGCCTTTACAAAGATTCCCCGGGGCTGTAGCCACCCGATAGGTTTCCTAAATGCACCGCACTCCTCCCCAAGGGGCGAACCCAAACTTGGCAGAGCGAGCCGCATACACCGAGCCCCATTGACGACACGACGGCTAAGTGAACTACACCCCGGATCCTCTAATTATTCAGCTAAGGGCATCCCATTCCACCCTCATGGTTGCACTGTTTTCCCGGGCGGTCATCCATAGAACAGGTCCTTACGGAGAGGCACTCGAGAAACCGCTCGAGCCCCCTTGAAGACCACAAGTACAACATCATAATAAGAGAGGGGAAAACAGCGTATCATAGATAATCTCATCATGTTCATTGATTATAGTTGAGCAATAGCATAAAGCTAAACAATAATAATCCAACCCAAATAGGTAAACAAGGACATGGATAACAAAGCTAGTCAATCCTTAGGCATAAATGTGTAAAGCGGGAGGTGAATTAAAGAATGAATAGGACAGAGAGAGGTCAAGGGACACTTGCCTCCACCAACCGACTGCTGCTCAGGGGATTCTCCTGCGAGTTCCTCGGGCTCTTCGACCGGATCGTTCTCTATGCGGTTGCAAGCATACATACATCCATCCATTCAAATTAGGGAACAAACAGTACACCATACAAGAGAACAAATGAAGTAAATATGCATAGAATATCACATACGATAATGAACTTACCATGGTTAGAAAGGAATGAGAAAAGGTCTCGCGAGAGTTAAAGCTTATGCCCGAGACGCACTATGGGTTGATGAATAACTAGACGTCACGTGTTCTAATTCCAATTGGTTCTAACAAAAGAATTAGCTACATGCACTAATGTAAACGTGACCACTTTTAGTAGATTATCATTGAATGAGATAGATGATTAGCTATACAAATTAACTAACGCAACCAATTTCCAAATTGAGACTCCTATCTTATTAATATAAACACGTGATTAGCGCGCATAGGACAGGGGGGTAGACGGGGCCGAAAATGGGGAAGGAGGTGGGAGAGGAGAAGGAAAAGGTTTTTTCTTTTTCTAAAATCTATTTTCCTCTAAATGAATGCATCCACATTTTTAAACAATCAAAAGGTATGCATGGTCCGGCATGGTGCATCACACAAAATAGAATATTTTAGGGTTTTGCTTTACATGGGACTTCAAGCCGAATCCCGCTATATTTTGGAAAAGATCAAGGTTTAGCGAGGCGAAAGGGAAAAAGGAAAGGGTAACGCCTGAATTTGGTGAGGGAAAAGAAGAAAAAAATCTACCCCCAAATTCAGGGCGTTACAAACCTATCCCCCTTAAAAGAATCTCGCCCTTGAGATTTAGGGTTGGCTAGCAAAGAGCTCAGGGTATTTGGCTATCAGATCATCTTCACGCTCCCAGGTTGCTTCTTCCTCAGAGTGGTGATTCCATCTGACTTTGCACATTCTGATGGTCTTCCTTCGGGTGACTCTGTCTGCAACCTCAAAGATTTGCACTGGCTTCTCAACGTAGGTCAAGTCCTCCAGGACTTCAAGACCTTCCACTGGCAACTGCTCTTCTGGCACACGCAAGCATTTCTTCAACTGAGACACATGAAAGACATCATGCACAGCAGACAAATTCTCTGGCAGACTGAGCTGATAGGCCACTTCTCCACGCCTTGAGAGAATTTGGTACGGACCAATGTAGCGGGGTGCTAGCTTGCCTTTGACTCTGAACCTTCTGACTCCTCTGATCGGTGACACTTTCAAATAGACAAAGTCTCCGACTTCGAAACTCAGCTCTCTTCTTCTTGTGTCCGCATAGCTTCGCTGCCTCGATTACGCTATCTTCAGATTCTCTCGAACCATCCTGATGTTCTCTTCGGCTTCAAGCAAAATGTCTGGTCCAAACACCTGCTTTTCTCCAGGCTGATCCCACTGCAATGGAGTTCTACAACTCCTCCCATAGTGTGCCTGAAATGGTGACATCTTCAAACTGGCCTGGTAACTGTTGTTATAGGAAAACTCTGCATAAGGCAATCTCTTTTCCCATCCAGACTGATCTTGCAACGCACAGGCTCTCAACATGTCTTCAAGAATTTGATTGGTCCTTTCGGTCTGACCATCTGTCTGCGGATGATAAGCTGAACTGAAATTCAGATGTGTGCCCAAGGCTTCATGCAACTGCTGCCAGAAATGAGAGGTGAATTGCGTTCCTCTGTCTGACACTATCTTCTTTGGCACACCATGAAGACAAACGATCCGAGACATATACAACTCTGCCAATACTGCACTGCTGTAGTTGGTCTTGACTGGTATGAAGTGGGCTGACTTGGTCAAACGGTCCACTACTACCTAAATGGAATCGTAGCCGGCTCGAGTGCGAGGCAATCCGACTATGAAATCCATACCGATTTCATCCCATTTCCACTGAGGAATTTGTAACGGTTGCAACAATCCAGCTGGTCTCTGGTGCTCTGCCTTAATTCTTCGACAACTATCGCACATAGCCACATGCTCTGCGATTTCCCTCTTCATTCTGTACCACCAGAATTTCATCTTCAGATCCTGATACATCTTCTCACTGCCAGGGTGAATCGAATAGGCTGTCTCATGAGCTTCCTTAAGGATCAACTCCCGAATAGACTGGACATTAGGAACGCACAAGCGGTCTTTGAACCATATCACACCTTCTGCATCTTCTCGAAAATCTTTGCCTCTGCCATCTAGAATCAGTCGCCGGATCTCACTGATCTTCTCATCATTCTTCTGCGCTTCTTTGATTTCGCGCTCCAAGGTAGGTTCCAACTCGACTGTGACTCCTCGCGAATTGTTCAGAAATCCGAGACTCAACCTGTCAAACTCCTTAGCCAACTCATAAGGCATCGGACGAGCGACCATCAGATTGACTTGACTCTTCCTGCTCAAAGCATCTGCCACTACGTTTGCTTTGCCTGGATGGTAATGGATCTCCATCTCATAGTCTTTGATCAACTCTAACCATCTTTGCTGCCTCATATTCAACTCTGACTGAGTGAATATGTACTTCAGACTCTTGTGGTCTGTGTAAACATCACATTTCTGTCCATACAGGTAGTGCCTCCATGTCTTCAGTGCGTGAACCACTGCTGCCAACTCTAGATCATGAATTGGGTAATTCTTCTCATGAACCTTAAGCTGTCGGGACGAGTAAGCCACAACCCTTCCCTCTTGCATCAACACGCATCCTAAACCTGTGTAACAAGCATCACAATACACCGAGAAGGGCTTGTGCACATCAGGCAAGACTAGGACAGGCGCCGTAGTCAACTTCTCTTTCAGCGCTTCGAAAGCCTCTTGACATTTCTGGGTCCACTTGAACTCAACTTTGTTGCCTAGCAACACTGTCATTGGTTTCGCAATCTTCGAAAACCCTTCAATGAATCGCCGATAATATCCGACCATTCCAATGAAACTTTTGATTCCTCGAGCATCTGTTGGCGCTTTCCAGTTTAGAATGTCTGCCACTTTCTTCGGATCCACAGCCAATCCTTCTTTGTTGATTATGTGACCCAAGAACAGGACTTCACTGATCCAGAACTCACACTTGCTCAACTTTGCATACAACTGGTGCTCTCGCAATCTCTGCAATACCATCCTCAAATGATCTGCGTGCTCTTCTTCGCTTTGAGAATAAATCAGAATGTCATCAATGAATACCACCACAAACTTGTCAAGATAATCCATGAATACACTGTTCATCAGATTCATGAAAAACGCTGGTGCATTGGTTAGGCCAAAAGACATCACAGTGAACTCATACAACCCATACTTGGTAATGAATGCCGTCTTCGGAATGTCCGAAGGTCGGATCCTGAGCTGATGATAACCTGACCTCAGATCAATCTTGGAGAACACACTGGCTCCTCTCAACTGGTCGAACAGATCTTCTATTCTGGGCAAGGGATACTTGTTCTTGATCGTGACTTCATTCAAAGCTCGGTAATCGATACACATCCTTTTGGTGCCATCTTTCTTCTCCACAAACAAGACAGGAGCGGCCCAAGGCGAGGTGCTTGGCCGGATGTAACCTTTCTCTGACAGCTCATCAATCTGCTCCTTAAGTTCAACCAACTCTGGTCCAGATATTCTGTAAGCCCTCTTGAAGATAGGGGAGGTTCCAGGAAGAAGCTCTATGGCAAACTCAACTTTCCGCTCTGGTGGCATACCTGGTAAATCCTTTGGAAACACATCTGGGAACTCGGACACAACCTTGATACTCTCAATCGGGTCTGCTTCACTGCTATCGACATCCATCTGATAACAACTTCCTTTCTTTGGCTCAGGCGGGACTAACTCGGTCACCACTTCCTTTCCTAGTGGAGACACCAACTTGATTGTCCTCTTATCACAACTGATAACTGCCTGATACTTATCTAGCCAATTCATCCCCAGGATGACATCTATTCCCTGAGTACCCATTACTATGAGGTTGGCGGGAAATGCTATCCTCCTTATTTCCACACATACATTCAAACAAATGCTATCGGCTCGAATTCTACCACCGGCTGAGTCAATTTGAATGGGGGTTGACATGGTAGTAATCGGAAGATTATGTGCTTCTACCCATGATGCAGTAATGAAAGAATGTGTTGCTCCAGTATCAAATAACACTTCTGCAATATGGGAATCGACTAGGAACATACCTACTATCATGCTGGGGGTCTCCTGAACTGCTTCAGCCTCCAAGTGGTTTAGTCTTCCATGATTATAGCGCGGTTGAGAGCGGTTGCCTGCTCCAGGCTGAGGCACGTTCTGCTTTGCCAGGGCATTGGGACCTGATTGCTGCTGGGCTGCCTTCTTCGGACATTGCATCACCTAGTGGCCTTGCTCTCCACAGTGGAAACATGCTCTGTTTCCAACCTGAGCTGGTGCTGCCTGATTGTTCTGCTAGTTTGCTGGGGCAGGAAGACGAGGTGCCTGCTGATTCTGCCTCTGAAACTGACCTCCTGACTGATTGCTCTGACGGTTCTGATACTGGTGCTGAGGATACTGTCTCTGGAACTGCTGATGCTGCTGAGGTGGACGCTGGTTCTACCTGAACTGCTGAGGTTGATTGCCTGAGAAACGAGGACGGTTGCTGCTTCCAGGCTGGGGTCCACTGATCTTGCGCTTACGATCCTCCATCTCCTTACGCTTCCTCTCTGTCATGATTGCTCTGTCAATCAGGTGCTGGAATGTCGGGAAGGTATGATTCATCAGTTGGTACTGCAGAGGGTCAACCAAGCCTCTCAGGAAACGGTACTGTCGCTTGGCGTCGGTGTTGACATCTTCAGGAGCATAGCGAGACAACTGCAGAAACCTGTCTCGATACTCACTGACTGACGATGACCCTTGCTTGAGAGCCAGGAACTCCTCCTTCTTCACTGTCATCAGACCTGCAGGAACATGGTACTGACGAAAGCTTCCTCTGAACTCTTCCCAGGTGATGGTGTCGGGGTGGGCATGGGTGGCGAGGTAAGACTCGCACCATGACTGAGCTGCTCCTCTCAACAGACGGGGACCATACAGGACTTTCTCCCTGTCGTCACACTGAGCGGTATGCAACTCCCGCTCCACAGTGCGCAGCCAGTCTTCAGCATCCATGGGGTCAGAAGAGTGAGCGAATGTTGGTGGATGACCTCTCATGAATTCAGCACGCTTGTCCCTGGGCATCTGAGGCTAAGGTGGGGCCTGCTGCTGTTGCTGCTGCTGCTGCTAAATGGCGGCCAAAGTCTGACCGATGGCTTGAACTGCCTGAGTCTGCATCAGAAACATCTACTCGATCGACATCGGGGGCGGGGGCGGCAGGTGCTGTTGCTGGGGTACCTCTTCCTGTTGAGCGGCTCGCTCCTGCTGAGCACGCCTTCCTCCTCTGCGCCTGTTCTCTGACATCTGCAGAATGCAACCACACATCAGAACTGATCTGGCAAATCTTGCAGCATAAGAAAAGAGTATAGAATTCTTCAACAGCACTGAACAGATGAGCATCTTCACTGATCTCCAACACAGACCACACAGCTTCTCAGATAAAGAGGAAAGTGGAATAAAAGGTTTCCCAGCTATATAACTAACTCCATTAACATATAACAGGTAAACCAAAATGCAGGGGATACCCACACTCTGGTGACAGTCATTACAAAGATCCAAACCAAACATAGTTCATCACGACAAACATAAATGCACAGGATATAGCAAACTACCCTGTCTAACTAAGACTAACTAAGAGCGAGACTAACACTAAGACTGTAGCTTCTATGTATGTATTTCGTATTAATTACAAGATCCAACTCTAATGATCTATGGTTCTAGATTTATCTTGGTCTTGCAGTTGGGATTGCCATAAGGCTGGCGTCCACGCCGAGGTGAGCGGTACGGGTGCTGAGTCCCAACGGGAGCGGGGGAACCATCATCCAGGTGACGACGTTCCGCACGCTCAGCCCGCAGCAGGGCGATCTCAGCACGAGCCCTACTCAGCTCGTCTAATGCATGGTCCAGCTCCGTGTTTAGTACGGCGGCTAGGTTGACTGTGCTGCTCAACCTAGGATTGTCCTCACCGACAGGTGAAACAATCACGCCTCCTGTGCTGCCAGATGGACGGCGGGGGTAATACTTCAGGTTGAGACCGTCAGCTACCCCACCGAAAACCGAGCAGTAGTGCAAAAGCGCACGCCGTGCAGCATCTTGCATGGCTGCCTCAGCTGAGTCCCGCTCAGAGATAGAATAGTGTTCTGAGCAGGCCTCCACACCCTGGAGACTGTTCTCCGGGCGGCGCACCAAGCATGTTGCCTCCCAGCGGTCCGGGTAGACCCCGCGACTATGCTGGTAGACCACACAGCGATACTCGATGGACCAAGTACGCCGGTTAAGTGCCCGACGTAGCAGGGTGTCGAGCGCATCGTGGAAGTGACACCCGCGAGCAGCGTCGCGAGTGATGGGTCGAGCAACCCATCCTTCCGGCTCCTGGTCAGCAGAAAAGTTGGTGTCGTGGCTCGAGCTGTCATCGCCACCTCCGTCGTCTGGGTCTCCTCCAGCAGCTACTCTAGAGGCTGGGGCGCCCAGTGGTGGTGCAGGGGGCGCCTCCAGAGGAAGCACAGGGGAGCAGCTCCTCACAGACTCTATCTCCTGTTGGAGCGAGAAAGAAGAGCCCTGCTGCTCCTGTCGTCGACGTTCCTGCTCCTCATGCAGGCGGTGGTGCAGTCTCTCCAAGTGGCTGGACTGTCCGGCCACAGGACGGCGAAGCGGACGCTCAGCAAGGCGGGAGGGTAAGAAGGGGATGACGGACTTTCGTGCAGTGTGTCTAAGACGAGCCATCTACAAAAGACATCGCAAGCAAAAGGGTGAGAACAGAATTAATATGACCAGCAAATAATGAACCATAAATAAATGAAGGATTAGAATAAAACATAATTTTCAGCAAGGTGTAATATATAGTAGAACATAGGTTTGGTCGGTATGACCAACTTTTGAAGGGATATCAAAGTCAAGGCAGGGACAGAGGTCTATAGTCCTTAGAACGACCATTCTACTCTAGGTTAGTGGTCCTACAGTCAGCACGACTTTGATACCACTTATGTCACACCCGGTTTTAGAAGGCAAACCGAATGCGAACCATGTACGTGCCAGGATCAGTTATTCACGTACACAGCAGTTACATAACATGGACATCATCACACAGTGCTCAAAATAGTATTAAAAGGGAAATAATAGTCGATTACATCATACGTCTGAGACGTCCATATAGTCCTTACAATAAATCAAAGTGCGGAAAAGAAACGTAGATAAACGCGGCCTTCACAGGCAGCCGACTGGGGGTTGCCGCTAACCCACGCCTAGAACTCGTCGTAGTCTTGGAACTCCTGAAAGTCTCCTTCCACAGCTTCATCTTCGCCTGAGCAGTGGTTGCAATGCTGACAACCTGGGGATGGGGGGGGGGTTGGTGTGTAGAGCAAGGGTGAGTACACATCAACATACTCAGCAAGTATCCTGTTTGGCTGTAGTGGACTAGCTTTATATGGGGATAAGTCAAGCAGTTGCTTTTAGTTGGTCAGATTATTATTTACTAATAGAAAGCCAGGTTTTAGCATTAACCCAAGTTTTTAGCCCGATGTACCCTTTCCAAACGGAAAGAATACCACTTACCAGCACCATAGTCATAACCAAAACCATCGATCTCATAGCCACTTGTACCATAATGTCTCTGATCAAGTACCACTAATCACTGGAGCTCCCTTGGCCGCTCATAACTGCGAGCATGGCTGATATATCAGTTTTCAAACACTCTGCAGAGGTTGTGCACTTTACCCACAAGCCGTGATTCCCATTCTGCCCGGAGAGAGCTACTCCCCATTGACCACTACCTAGGTGGCCTAGCAGGGCATCACTACGTAGCCTTTACAAAGATTCCCCGGGGCTGTAGCCACCCGTTAGGTTTCCTAAATGCACCGCACTCCTCCCCAAGGGGCGAACCCAAACTTGGCAGAGCGAGCCGCATACACCGAGCCCCATTGACGGCACGACGGCTAAGTGAACTACACCCCGGATCCTCTAATTATTCAGCTAAGGGCATCCCATTCCACCCTCATGGTTGCACTGTTTTCCCGGGCGGTCATCCATAGAACAGGTCCTTACAGAGAGGCACTCGAGAAACTGCTCGAGCCCCCTTGAAGACCACAAGTACAACATCATAATAAGAGAGGGGAAAACAGCGTATCATAGATAATCTCATCATGTTCATTGATTATAGTTGAGCAATAGCATAAAGCTAAACAATAATAATCCAACCCAAATAGGTAAACAAGGACATGGATAACAAAGCTAGTCAATCCTTAGGCATAAATGTGTAAAGCGAGAGGTGAATTAAAGAATGAATAGGACAGAGATAGGTCAAGGGACACTTGCCTCCACCAACCGACTGCTGCTCAGGGGCTTCTCCTGCGAGTTCCTCGGGCTCTTCGACCGGATCGTTCTCTATGCGGTTGCAAGCATACATACATCCATCCATTCAAATTAGGGAACAAACAGTACACCATACAAGAGAACAAATGAAGTAAATATCATAGAATATCACATACGATAATGAACTTACCATGGTTAGAAAGGAATGAGAAAAGGTCTCGCGAGAGTTAAAGCTTATGCCCGAGACGCACTATGGGTTGATGAATAACTAGACGTCACGTGTTCTAATTCCAATTGGTTCTAACAAAAGAATTAGCTACATGCACTAATGTAAACGTGACCACTTTTAGTAGATTATCATTGAATGAGATAGATGATTAGCTATACAAATTAACTAATGCAACCAATTTCCAAATTGAGACTCCTATCTTATTAATATAAACACGTGATTAGCGCGTATAGGACAGGGGGGGTAGACGGGGCATCTGGGGGTAGACAGGGCATGACGGGTCGTGCCAAGGCACGCGCACTACGTGAGCACGCGCGCGAGACCGCATGCACACGCCACGAACTAGCCGTGCGCACGTCGGGGCCGAGCGCTAGACGAGCTCAAAGCCGCGCGCTAAGGGCACGCTGGGCCGAGTTCGAGGCCACGCAGGGGCCGTCACGACGCGAGCAAGGCACGGCAGGGCGAGCGGGCAAGCGCGCCGGGGCAAGCGAGCATGGGTGAGCGAGGACGCGGCCGGGCGAGGACACGGCCGGGCGAGGACACGGCCGGGCGAGGCCGGGCGCGAGGGCGGGCGGCCGAGCCGGGGCATGGGGCGGCTGAGCTCGTCGGGAGGCGGGCGGCTGAGCCGGGGCGGCGAGGGGCGGACGGGCCGGGCGCGACGGGGAACGCCGGGGCGAGGCTCGCCGGAGCGGCCGAGGGCGGGGCGGACGGGGGCGGAAGCGGCGCGGCCGGGCGCGGGGTCCGAGCGCGGGGCGGTCGAGGGCGGGCGGCCGGGCGCGGGGCGGCCGAGGCCGGGGCCGAGCGCGACGGGGGCGGGGCGGCGCGGAGCGGCCGGGCGCGGGCGGCATAGGGCGGCCGAGCCGAAGGCGGCCGGGCGCGGGGCCGAGCTCGCCGGGAGCGGCCGAGCGAGGGCGGCGCGGGCCGGGGACGGCCGAGGGCGGCGCGGGCCGGGGAAGGCCGAGGGCGGCGCGGGGAGGGCGGTCGAGCGGGCGGCCGAGCGCGGGGCGGCTGGGGGCGACCGGGCGCGGAGCCGACCGGGCGCGGGCGAGGCCGGGGCGGCCGGGGTCGGGGCCGAGGCCGAGCTCGCCGGGGCCGAGGCGGGGCGCGACGGGGCGCGGGGAGGGCGCCGGAGGGAGGGGAGGGAGGGGGAGGGAGGAGGGAGGGCCTCACCGGAGGGGAGGACGGCGGCGGCGGCGGAGCGGGGGAAGGGGCGGCGGCGGCTAGGGTTAGGGTTAGGGTGAGGGAGAGAGAGGGGGATGACGGGCAGGGCCCGCGGGGAGGATTTTTGGAAAAAAGAAAAGGGGAGGGGGGGCGATTGGGCCGGCTGGGCCCAAAGGGGGGGGGGAGGGGGCGCGCGGCTGAGCCGCCAGGCCGGCCCACGGCGGGGAAGGGGCACGCGGCTGGGCCGCCAGGCCGGCCCACGGCGGGGGAGGGGCGGCTGGGCCGAAAATGGAAAAGGAGGGGGGAGAGGAGAAGGAAAAGGTTTTTTCTTTTTCTAAAATCTATTTTCCTCTAAATGAATGCATCCACATTTTTAAACAATCAAAAGGTATGCATGGTCCGGCATGGTGCATCACACAAAATAGAATATTTTAGGGTTTTGCTTTACATGGGACTTCAAGCCGAATCCCGCTATATTTTGGAAAAGATCAAGGTTTAGCGAGGCGAAAGGGAAAAGGGAAAGGGTAACGCCTGAATTTGGTGAGGGAAAAGAAGAAAAAAATCTACCCCCAAATTCAGGGCGTTACAAATACAAGCACAAAAGAGATAAAGCTACCTCAGCAGATCAACCGAAGCCCATGCTTTTATGCTATGATATAGTTGAGCAGAATGTATTGCTGGGATCTCAATTGTCTGATGAACAAGAAAGAACTCTATTGAGGTTTCTGTTCAACAACAAGGATGTCTTAACTTGGTCAGCCAATGATCTGTGTGGTGTTAACAGGGATGTTATCGAACATTCACTTATTGTAGATCCGTCTATCAGGCCAAGAAAGCAGAAGCTTCGGAAAATGTTTGATGATAAAGCCGAAGGTGCACGAAACGAAGTCAAAAGGCTTCTTGGTGCCGGTGTAATCGGAGATGTAACATACCCAGAGTGGCTGGACAATACTGTGATGGTGAAGAAAGCTAATGGAAAATGGATAATGTGCATTGATTTCACAGATCTTAATAAGGCATGTTCGAAGGATGAATTCCCATTGCCAAGAATAGATTCTCTTGTGGATGCACCAGGTACTTCAGAGCTCATGAGCTTATTGGATTGCTATTCAGGCTATCATCAAATCTAGATGAAGAAAGAAGATGAGCCTAAGACAAGCTTCATAACCCCTAGTCGGACTTACTGCTACCTTTGGATACCTGAGGGGCTCAAGAATGTTGGAGGAAGGAGTCGTAGTCCTCGTCGCCCACTTGTGGTGCCTGCGCTCCAAACTCAACAATATCCCATATGCTTTCATGGAGTGAGGTTAGATGATGCCTCATTTTATCACTCCACATACAATAATCTTCACCATCAAAATATGGTGGTTTGCCTAGGGGTACGGAAAGTAAAGGAGCGCGTTTTGGAATGTGAGGATAGCGTAGAGGCATCTTACTATACTTCTTGCGCTCTTGGCGTTTCGAAGTGATAGACTCGGCGCTGGATGTGGAAGGTGATGAAGAGTCGGTCTCGTAGTAGACCACCTTCTTCATTTTCTTTTTCTTCTTGTCACCTTTCCTATGTGACTTGTTGGAGCTGGCGGATTCCTCCTTGTGCTTGTCACTGGCCTCCTTTGATGGAGTATGTTCCTCGTTCTTCCTTCTCGAGGCTTCGGGATTTTCTCCCTCTTGGTGTGTTCTCCCAACATCACTTCGAGTTGTTAGACTCTAATGAAGCACCGGTCTCCGATACCAATTGAAAGTCCCCTAGAGGGGGTGAATAGGCGAAACCTAAAAATTATAAACTTTTGAACACACACTACACTTGGGTTAGGGTTAGAAATAAATCGGAGTGTGGAAGATAGTTCTCCTTGCTATGAGTTGCTCAATCAGTGCAGATAACTTTAGGAGCAAACTTAGAACAATATGAGCAAGGGAACCTTTTAGAGAGAGAGAGGATAAACAAATCGAGTGGAGATCAACACAAATAAACACGACGATTTTTTTACCGAGGTTCAGTTCCAAAGAACCTAGTCCCCGTTAAGGAGGCCATAAAGGTCGGGTCTATTCCAACCCTTTCCCTCTCTCAATCGGTCACTTAGACCGGTTGAGTGCTTCTCCTTAATCACTTGGGTCACTAAGACCCCGCAAAGATCACCACACACTTTGGTGTCTCTTGCTAGCTTTACAAAGAACTTAAAAGAATTAGAGTGAGAAGAGAAAGTAATCCAAGCAACAAGAGAAACAAAAGAAACACATATGATCCTCTCTCAAGTCTCTATGCAATAGAGTTGATTTTGGAGCTTGGAGGGAATTGAATGATTTGATTGTGTCTTTAGAGTGTTTGCCTTTGCTCTAGTATTGAATGTGAAGGCCTGAAAACTTGGATTGCTTGAATGGTGGTGGTTGGGGGTATTTATAGCCCCAACCACTATTCTAGCTGTTGCTGTCGATGGGTGCACTGGACAAGACACTTTTCACTGTCCAGTGCGTGCCACGTCAGTCGACCGTTGGTGTTTGGAGCGGTTGACCGTTGAAGTCCTTTGTCCTCTTGTGGCACCGAACAGTCTGATGTGTTTTGACTTGGAAGTTCTGACTTCTGACTTCTACAATATTCATTGTGGCGTCATCAGCGCAGTCAACCGTTAGACGCAGTTGATCGTTGCTCCGTTGGCTCACCGGACTGTCCGGTGCACACCGAATAGTCCAGTGAATTATAGCGGAGTGACTCTTAGAAAAACTCGAGAGGGCCAGTTCGCTAGGTGCCTTGGCCTAGGCACCGGACAGTGTCCGGTGCGCCACTGGCTGCGCCATTTATTGTATTTGCTCCAAACTTTGTAGAGTTCCCCAACTCATTTTCTTTGTTGGTTTATGTTGAACTTTATGCACTTGAGACAAATGACGACTAGGCAAACTAGTTAGTCCATGTGGTTTGTGATGGACGTCAAACACCAAAATTGATTATAGGGAATGTTTAACCCCATTTCCCTTTCAGTAGTTTTAATTTCACCATAAAAATAAGAACCTGCTATGCGACCAGGCTGGAATTCCAGTGTACAAACAACATTGCAGAGTACGAAGCAATGCTATTAGGGCTTCGAAAGCTAAAAGCTATGGGAATAAGAAGGGCAATACTTAAATCTGATTCTCAAGTAATTATAGACCATGTCGGCCAAAGCAGCAAGGCAAGAGACCCTAAACTGGAAAAATATCTTGATACAGTCCGAAGGATGGAGGCCTCCTTCGAGGGATTTTCGGTAAAAAATATCCCAAGAGGGGATAATGAGCAAGCATACTTCCTAGCTAAATTAGCAGCACAGGAACTCCCACACCCCAGAAGTTTTCTTCGAAACTCTCAAAGCACCTTCAGTTGAGCTTATCGAAAGGGTTGTACTCATAATGTCACCTGTGCATAGCGAAGATTGGAGAACAGAAATTGTATCCTTCCTCTAGGGCAATTACCTTTCGGACGATGAAGTTTACATAAAAAGGATGCAGTCCAGAACAAGGCCATATATGATTATAGAAGGTGAATTGTTTAAACAAGGGGTCTGCTCTCCACTGTTGAAATGTTTATCCAGAGCTGAAGGTCAAAAAATGATGAAAGAAATTCACACAGGGATACCTTGTGGCAGAACCGCCCGAATTATTCCAGCTTAAGTGCCTAAGTCACGCCTCAGGGGCCGCAACACACTTAAATCGGAATAACCCGTCAGTCCCTCAGATCTAGTCTGATAGAGCCACTTAACCAGGATCAAATACCACAAACCCACTTGAAGGTGAGTCACATAAGAAATACAATAAAACAGGAAAACCTCAGATTAAAGTACTGAGTTATTACATAAATCAGAGTCTCTGAAGTAAACTGAAATAAGTTCATAAGATAGATTTGCAGCGGATAATCAATATCGTCAAAAGCGAGGAATAGGGCATGGCCTAGCCCACTACTCCTCCTGCTCCTCTCCTGCCAGAGCAGCATCCCACTCGACCGTCCAACCCGGTGGCAGGGTGGTAGGCCAAGTTACACCATCAACCATATCCTGTAGCGTACCTGCAAAAATTATGCCACAAGCAAGGCTGAGTATACTAATACTCAGCTAGACTTTCCCGGTGTGAGGAAACTACTCCTCTACCTCTAGACCATGCAGCTATTTGGCTGAGGGGTTTGGTTTGCCAAAAGCACCAGCTGAGTCTAAAATCAATTTTTAGCTTTTCAAATTCTAGCATCATTATCTTAGCTAAGTTTGCTCCTTCTAAGCATACATGGTAACAAGCATTTTAATTCAATCAACAAGTTATCTCATATAAACCTCATTTCACTTCTTAATCAATGTAGTACAAGGGGTCAAGCAGTCTCATTAACTGCGAGAAGCAGATGATTCAAATCGAGTTTTTAAACCTTGCAAGGTAAACCTAAACACACGACATGTAAGGGCACTCTGTCCCCACACACGTCAACTGTCCCCATCGATTCCCCGTTCGCGGCCAGGGCTCACCGGCTTGGCATACAATGCTCCACTGACCCCGGCTGCCGCCATGAAGTGACCGCACTTGTACCCACCATAGCTAGCATGGGAGACCTATTCTCAGGACAAGTGAGGAGAAAAGTCCGCGCTCGGCTTCACTTAGGTTCTAGGTTTACCGATTACCATATTTCCCGACATATGTTTAGTATGTTCAAACGCTGGACTCAGGTATCCACACATTAATCCTTAATTCCTTTTCCCGTCTCATGGACAAGGCATCCTCCCTAGATCCAAGTCCATAGACCATCATAGATCCCGTTATCAAGATGAATACAATCAATTCCTGACCTCGTGCGAGTGCTAGAAAAATCACTCAACTTCTACCGAGACCTTGATTAGAATAGCAGCTACTCGACCTAGCATACTAGTATCCATCTCAAAAAGGAATCCTGAGTTCATGCAACTAAAGGTTTCAAGCAACTCCTACACTTAAGTGCACATTGCAAGCCTACAAACATTAAGTGAAGTAAAGTAGCATATATATATATCACTGGTTATGCATAAAACCGGGGCTTGCCTTCAAATGCTGGGGCTGCGGGGAGATCCTCGATGACAGTCTCGGGAGTTTGGTCCTGGTCTTCCTCGTGGACAGCTCCTTGCTCAGGGATGAGCACGTACTCTTCGTCAGCGAGATTGCAATCTAATGAATGCAATGAGTAAGATACATGCATGGTATGATATGCAATTTAGCAATTAAAATTTGATGGGGGATGATCAATTTAATAAGGTAGAGCTTAATTTTACTACTGAAGATTTTTGTGGTACATTTAGCAATTTAGGGTCAAGCTTGGTTAAGCTAATTGGTAAGTTCATTTTGGTGTTCCATTGATTTCTTTTTAATGTCTTAGTGAGAGTTTATTAAGATTCCTAGCTAAATTCATTGGAGTGAAATTTATTATTCCCTCTCTTCTTTTCTATTTCTTTTATGCTTTTAAGGTGGGTTTGAACTACAAGATAGCTTAATAAATTTCCAAACATTCTGCAAAAATTACAGTGGCTTCTTACTGGTGTACAAGTCTTTGCCTCAAAATTTGGGCCTTAAAAAGTGAGTGGTTCTCTCTGTATAAAATTATCAAATATTAGGGCAGAGGGGTATTTTGAACTACAACCTTCTTTTAACAGGGGGGTTATTTTCTAAGACTTATTTTTTTTGCATTTAGATGTTATAACATGACTTTGTACAAATTTTCAGCCACTAATACTTATTAGTTATTTTATTATGATTTTCTAAAGTTTCTAGCCGAATGGGTGCTTTCTACTGCCACTATATTTGAGAAATATCAAACAACAGATTTCTAATTTTTCCTATCTTCTTCTTTGTGCAAGAGCAATCATTCTGAAAATTGGTAACTTTTTGCTTAAGGGAAATGTGGTAGGAATTTCTTGAACTAAATGGCCTTTTTCATGAAGTAGGGGCAATGGGTATTACTTTGTAGCTTTCAATTAGGTTTTGCATTTTTCTCTAGTGGTCTACTTCATTATTAATCTAGTAAAATTTATTTGCTCACTATTGCACACTTTTTGGCTTGCTTATGATTTAATTGAAATATGGCTCAATATCAAGTTCTATTTGTTTACCCTTCTTAAAATGATGGACTGGGGTATTTATCATTTTTGTAGTGGTGTCCTAGTGGTTACAAGTCCACTGAATTTTTCTTAACAATTTTGAAATTGTTTTCATAATTCTAATAATTGTCTTTCTAGTTTGATTAGTGCCTAATAAAACATCTTACCTTGAATCTACTCTGGACTAAGGTTCCTTTTATTTTTCCTAGGTTCTCTATTACTTAAGTAGACTAGGAAAAATATTTGCATCCACTGTTCGTTATTTTCTAATACATTTCTTATTTCCTTAAGTTTTGGGCAATTATGGCTTTTAATAGATAACCCTGTTTAAATCTTCAATACTGGAGTGCTCAATATTTTTAAACAGTGTCTAAGTGGGGTTTGAACTTCTACAAATTTTCTTAAGTTCAGCAGAGAAGCATAACTAATTTTCTTCCTTTTAAAAAGGTTTGGTCAGTTTCTTTAATTAATTCCAAACCCTAAAATTTAAAACAGAAAGCACAGGGTCCAGTATTTTTATGTGATAGTTCATAATATTTTGAATCCAGCAAAATTGGTTTGGCTAAATTTGGTTGAATATTACTCAAGATATAAATTTCCTGAGTTCTTTGCTGAATTTAAAAGGAATAAACAGAAATGGATAAAGGAAAAAGGGTTTTGCATTGAATCCCTGGCGAAAGGTTTTCAGTGTATTACAGACAGGTCCTCGGTTCACTATTCATCTGAGTCTATGACTCTGCAGAAAACCCCCTAGGGTTTTACGAAATCGAACCCGCGATCCTTCCCCTAATGGAACAGTGACCGCGGCGGAAGGTGAGGTTGCTCCGGTGAGGGGTCGGGTGAGGTCCTGGGGTCTTTGGCGATCACGTCGAGATACGGATCGTCGGCTGTGGTGGTCGGAGTAGGTCGGTCCGCGTGCGCAGGCGGGGAAGCTCATCGGCGGCGAGGAAACCGGCATGCCCATGGCGCCATAATCCGATGAATGGGTACTAGAGATCAAGGAAGGTATGCGCGCGAGGAATTTCAGAATGGCTCATCGGATTGCTCGGTCTACGCGCGGCCGTGGGCGACCAAAGTCTGGCGAGGACGATCTCGGGTCTCCGGTGAAGTTCTGCCGGGTCCGAGGACTTGGAAAGCTCCACGGGCTACTGGCGAAGCTAACCGAGTGACTGGCGTGGCTTGGAAGTGACTGGAGGGAGCTGGCCGCAGTGGGCGAGGCTCGAGTGGCTTGGCGGGCGGTGGCACGGCTTGCTCGAGGCGAAGTCCGGTGAACTTTGACTCGGGTAGGACTAAGAGCGTGTGGGGAGGTACGGCCAAGGCCTTGGGCTGCTTTATAGGCACGACGCGGTGCACGGGCGGTCGTGGACCGGCGAGCGCGTGCGGGCATGCGAACTGGCGTGAACCGGGCGTGTTAGCCACGGTCGAACACGTGGAACCGTTGCTTCTGCCTGAGTTCTAACGGCGATTGGGCGCAAATCTTCATGAATTTGGGCAAGATCATTGAGAAGGATTTGTTCCCCTGACTGTGCTTTGTCGTTTGTGTGTGGATGTTGTGCGGTTTTAGGCTAGGGACAGAGAGTTGTAGCATCACCAAGGTGCCAGTGTCAGACAGTCGGGTCCCGAGGACAAACTGTGCCAAAATCATGCCAAACGGTTTTTTTTAGTTCAAATTTTTCCAGAGCATGTTCAACGAAACTTGGTGCCACTTTGATATTTGGACTTTTTGGTTTCGAGTTTTGGAAAACAAGGAACACATTTGATCTTGTAAGAGGGTTCTGAAATTCAGAATTTAGAATTCTAAATTTTCCCATAGGGCATTGGTTCAAGGGCTGATTTAGGGATTTTGGAAAATCCAAATGGCAAAACCTTCTTACTATATTTTGTTGGTTATATAGTGCACTACAACTTTGTTATTTGGTTCTTACCAAAATTTTGTATTCTTCCCAAGTCTTTTCCCAAATTCCCTTTATGTGCTTAAATGGTCCACTTAGGATTAATTAGGGTTTGAGAGTTCTTCTTACCTTGAGGTTCATGACATGATTAAGGAGAATTTTCTTCAGATGAAAAAGACTCACTTTAAACCTTTGTTATTAATTTTTGATGTTCATTCTTCTATCTGGTTCACATGTGATAATGGTTTAAGTTAGCTTAAAGAAGAAACCCTAGGTGACACTGGGGTGTCACAGCCTTCCCCCCTTAAAGGAATCTCGTCCCGAGATTCGGGTCAGAGTCCTCCAGAGGTGAAGTGAGGGTTAAGGCTTTCTTGATGTGGGTGATTTATTCATTAAGGTTCATCTTGGTAAACTGCTCTTTGAATGTCATTCTCTTTGCAACTTTAGAAGGAAGTCCTTTTTAATTTTAGTCTTACAATTAACTCTTTCTATACTAAGATCATTTTTCTTATTTTTAGATTCAAAGGGCAGGGGAGGGGTTGGGCATGATTACGTACCAATTCCCATAGGCACACAATCAGGGGAGTTGGAACGCAGAAATTCTTCAGTCTCCCAAGTAGCCTCTTCTTCTGAGTGATTACTCCATTGGATCTTATACATCTTGATCGATTTAGCCCGAGTTGAACTTTCTTTGCAATCCAGAACCTTGGAAGGGTACTCTTGGTATGATAGATCCAGCTCTATCTCCAATTCTGGTTCTGCTATGATCTCAGTCGGTAATCGAACACACTTCTTTAGTTGGGATACATGGAATACATTGTGGATGGTAGACATTTTTGGAGGTAACTTCAATTTGTATGCCATGGGTCCACATGCTTCTAGGATCTCATAAGGTCCAATGTAACGAGGCGCTAACTTGCCTTTGATCCCAAGCCTCTGAAGTCCCTTGGTGGGTGATACCTTCAAATATACGAAATCTCCCACCTCGAACTGGAGAGGTTTCCTTCTCTTATCATGGTAACTCTTCTGCCTGGCCTAAGCAGCTTCTAGATTCTTCCTGATTAGTTTGACCTTCCTTTTAGCTTCAGTCAATAAGTCAGATCCGAAAACTTCTCTTTCTCCAGGCTAAGACCAATTGAGGGGTGTTCTACACCTTCTTCCATAGAGAGCTTTGAAGGGTGCCATCTTTAGGCTGGATTGATCACTGTTGTTATAAGCAAACTCTGCCAAGGAGAGGTGCTTATCCCAATTCTTGCCACAATTGATCTCACAAGCCCTCAGCATATCTTTAAGAATTTGATTTACCCTCTCGGTCGGACCATTAGTCTGCGGGTGGTAAGCTGAACTTCTGATTAGCTTGGTTCCCAAAGACTCTTGCAGTTGTTCCCAAAATCTGGCAACAAATTGGGCTCCTCGGTCATAGACAATGGTTCGGGGTAATCCGTGCAAACACACGATTCAGTCAATGTACAACTCTGCATACTTCTGAGCCTTATCAGTGGTGTGCACTGGAAGAAAATGTGCCACTTTCGTCAATCGGTCCACAATAACCCAAATTGAATCATGATGATGAGAGGTGTTGGGCAGACCCACAATAAAATCCATGCTGATGTCATCCCATTTCCACGAAGGTATAGATAGGGGTTGCAAGGCTCCAGCTGATTTCAAGTGGCTTGCCTTTATCTTCTGACATGTGTCACATTCTGATACATATTGGGCTATCTCCCTCTTCATTCTGGTCCACCAATACAAGGGCTTCAGATCATGGTACATTTTGGTGCTTCCTGGATGCATGGAGAATTTGGAGAGATGGGCCTCATCCAAGATTTTCTTCTTGAGGTCTTTATTTTTAGGAACCACCAATCTGCTTTCAAACCACAATATACCCTTTCCGTCTTGGCGGAAACATTTATACTTTTCTGTCTTCTGATGGAGGTTCTCCTTAATGATTTGTACTCCCTTGTCACTGAGTTAGGCCATAATGATCTGGTCTTGCAAAGTTGGCTCAACGGAAATGTGAGACAAAGCACCAAAAGGAATCACTTCAATCTTCATTTTGCTCAACTCATCACATAGGGTGTTGATGCGAGAATCCATCATAACACAGTTGCATTGCAATTTCTGACTAGAGGTAGCATCTGCGACCACATTGGCCTTCCCTGGGTGATAATGTACCTCCAGATCACAATCCTTGATCAGCTCTAGCCATCTTCTCTGCCTCATGTTGAGATCAGCCTGAGTAAAGATGTACTTAAGGCTCTTATGATCAATGAAGATGTTGCAGTGGGTTCCCATCAAATAATGTCTCCACATTTTCAATGCATGGACCACTGCTGCTAACACCAAGTCATGAGTGGGATATTTTTGCTCATGAGGCCTGAGTGCTCTTGATGCGTAAGCAGTGACTCGGTTGTCTTGCATCAAGACACAACCCAATCCGGTGCCAGAGGAATCACAGTACACATCAAATGGCTTGCTGCTGTCGGGTTGCGCTGACACCGGTGCTGTGGTCAGATGTTGCCTCAATGTGTGGAAGGCATCTTCACACTTCTGACCCCAAAGAAACTTGGCTTTTTTTCTTCAACAATTCAGTTATGGGCTTCGCAATTCGAGAGAAATCTGGAATGAATCTTCGATAATAACCAGCCAATCCCAGAAAACTTTGTATCTGACGGACAGTCATTGGCGGCTTCCAGTTCATCACCTCTTGCACCTTATCAGGATCAATAGCTATGCCTGACTTAGAGATAGTGTGACCCAAGAATTTGATTTCCTTTAGCGAAAAATCACATTGTGACAATTTGGCATAAAGACGGTGCTCTTGCAGACGTTGAAGCACTACATGCAAATGACCAGCATGCTCTTCTTCGTTCTTCGAGTACACCAAGATATCATCGATAAAAACCACTACGAACTTGTCCAGTTCAGGCATGAAAACAAAATTCATCAGATACATGAAATATTCGGGTGCATTAGTCAGCCCAAATGACATCACCAAAAATTCATACAGCCCATATCTGGTTGAGAAGGCGGTCTTCAGAATATCACTTGCCCGTATCTTGAGCTGATGATAGCCGGAGCGAAGGTCTATCTTGGAAAACACTTTGGCTCCGACCAACTGATCGAAAAGAACATCAATACGAGGCAAAGGATATTTGTTCTTGATAGTCACCGCATTAAGTGGGCGGTAAACTATGCACAGCCTCAAGTTTTCATCTTTCTTCTTCATAAACAAGGCTGGACATCCCCAAGGCGAAGTACTTGGGCGGATAAAACCTTTGTCCAGCAATTCTTGCAATTGCTTCTTCAATTCTACCAACTCAGCGGGTGGCATCCAGTAAGGTCTCTTGGAAATAGGTGTCGTTCCCGGTTGCAACTCGATGGCGAATTCGATGTCCCGGTCTGGGGGCATTCCTAGTAATTCATCAGGAAAAACAACTGCATACTCAGAGACCACTAGAATCTTCTTCACAGGTGACTCCATCATAGCAAAAGCACATGATCGAGTCGAATCTTGGCTGGGTAGATACAACACAAGGTCTTCGGATGTAGGAGAACGGATCTCTGGAGCTCTAGCGGCTACATCCAACACTACTCGGTGTTGAGTCATCCAGTCGGCTCCGAGAATGATGTCCATACCCTCTAATCCGAAAATCAAGAGCGTGGTTTTGAAGATTCTACTTCCCATTGAGATAGGCACATTTCGGTTTAATTGGTTGGTTGCAATTTTACCCCCAGTTGTGGCTATCATGAATGACCCTTTCGTATGATATAAAGGCAATTGACATTTAGCACTGAACTTCTGGCTAATGAAACTATGAGATGCACCAAAATCAAACAGAATTAATGCAGGTTGATTAAAAACTGAAAAGATACCAGTCATGATGGGGGCTCCCTCAGGTAACTCCTCCAGAGTAGTGAAGTTGAGCTTTCCTTGTGTGACTTGAACCTTCTGCTTTCTTCCCTTGTCTTGATTTGATGCTGGCATCTGCCTCTGCTGATTTCTTGGGCAATTCTTGGCATAGTGGCCCACATTGCCACAAGTGAAGCACTTGTTCCCATTACCCTGGCAGAACTGCTGCTGCTGTGGAGGCTGATTGTTCCTTGGAGCGGGAGATAGAAAACGAGTGGGTGCTGGCTGCAGCTGCTGAGGTGGCTTGATCACCCATCTGCCTGCCTGCTACTGAAATCCCCTGCTCTGATTGTGGGAAACAATCTTGAACCTCTGGGTCTGAGCGGATGGTGCTGCCATTGGTGCCTTTCTCTTCTTCTCTGCCCGTTGAGCTACAATACAATCCTCCTGGGAGATGGCCAGGTTGACCAACTAATTGAAGCTATCAGCCCGGACAGTGTTGAGACGCTCATGCAACTTGGTATTGAGACCCCTGCGGAAGCGGTCTCTCTTCTTCTCATCGAAATCAGCATGATATCCTACGTACTGGCACAGGTCGTTGAAGGCCTGAGCATACTGCAATACCGTGCGGGTTCCTTGATTGAGTGCTAGAAATTCATTCAACTTGCGATCAAGAATTCCAGCTGGGATATGGTGCCCTCTGAAAGCAGTGTTGAATTCCTCCCAAGAAACTTCATGATCAACAGATAGCATAGCACGGAAATGGTCCCACCAAGTCTGAGAAGGGCCGCGAAGCTGCTGCGCGACGAAGCGAGCCTTGGTATCATCAGGACAGTCTCTCGTGAGGAGGGGAAACTTGGACTCCACTACGCGTAACCACACATCAGCGTCCAACGGATCCTCTGACTTTGTGAACAAAGGCGACTGCGTGCTCAGGAACTCCTGGTAGGTTGCCGTTGCTGGAGGTCGCTGCGGCTGGCCTCCACCATACTGCTGAGGGAGGGGCTGGCGCTGCAAGAGCTGTCACAGAATCTCGTTCTGCTGATACATCAGCTCCTGCACTGTGGGAGCTGGAGGAGGTGGTGGGGGAACTTGCTCGTTTTGCCCGCGACGCTGCCTAGCTGCCATTTGAAAACAGAGATTGTCGCCATTGTTATCCCAATTCACAATTTCGAACAACATGCTATTATCTCATATGGAAGAAGAATTGCCATAATTATAATATTAGGTTCGAATGAAGATAACATGGTTACAAACATCCCACAGATCTCAAAAGTTCACAAGGGTTACATCAATTAGGGGAAAGTACCTGTAAGCCTAGTCCAAAATCTGCCATTACTAAGCTTGTGTAGGTTTCTATCCGCCTAAAGCGTCAAAACGACTGATCAACCCTAAGTAGTGGAAGCGACACTAGATGCCGGTGAAGGGGCATCTCGGAGGCAGTCACATTGGTACCAGGGGCTGGTCCTAACTCCTCAGGAGCCTCTTCTCCCTCGCTTCTGGCCTCATTGGCCTCCATCTCCAGGTGATGCATGTCTAGGTGGTCATTAGCTTCCTCGAGCTCCTGCTGCACATCGTGGAGCTGGTTTTCCAAGACATCAATGGTGTTGTCTCGGATCTCCACCTGCTGCTCCAAGGTGGTGATGCGCTGGCTCAGCCTTTCCACCTATAGGTCCTTTTCTACCAGCTCGGAGGACAAGTCGACCACAAAGTATTCTCGGCTGTCGAGGGTGAGCTTGGTGGTTTGAGCGACGTTAGCAAGATGTGCCATAACGTCGCTCTGCAGGGCCTGAAGGCGGTACAGCGCACTCATGCACTAAACAGTGACCCTCCCAACCAAGTCAGGATACATCGCCCACACATCCTTCACATGGCTCACACGGTTGCACCACATGGGGTCATCCTTCTTCTCAGCAGGGAAGAGTTCCAAGGGGTGCATCACCATCTCCAGGGGATGGTAGCCACAGAAAGTCGTCAGAGTCTTCATAGCTGCCGCTTCGGTGGTGTCGTCCGTCCTGAATCCAATCGTCTCGGAGTTAAGAGAACGCCAACCCGGCTGAAGGGGATGAGCCTCTAGAGTCAGCCAGACTCAGCAACATGGTACCCGATGCTCCTCGTACAGCTGCACTGTGTACAAAGGGGGCGTAGGGTAACCGGTGGCGTTAAGCACTTCCCACAAGATGGAAGGAAAACCATCATGAGAAAGGAAGTCAGAGCTAAAACGAGTGCCTCCTCCACTAGCGAGGGTAGGTGAGGTCATCTGTGGAAGGGTATCAGATGTAAAGATTATGGTGGAAGAGGAAAATAAAAGAACTGTTAGTGACTTGCTCTCAAATGCTTCGGCTTAAGAGAAAGGCAACATAAAGAATGTTAAACGTTAAAGTCCTTCGTCCTTCGGAGCATTATTTCCCTTAGGATATAACGACTCTCGGACGAAGGTTACAAAGAACATACCTTCGTAAGTACGACGTATATAAAAATGAAGAAGGGCTCATACGAAACATGAACAATGCGAACAATTGAATATGTTATCATTATTGTATTATTTTTATTTTATTACTATGAATAAGTAAAGATAATAATTTATTACAAGTGTACCTTTGGCTTGAAGGAAGATAAAGAATACAAACGTGACGCAAAAGAAAATGACAAGTCCCCGTGAACAGTACGGGAGTACTATTCATCTATTTATAGGCACGGGTCGCAGCCCATGTAAAATTACATCCAGGCCCTTTGCATTTGATAATAACTCTATAGTAATTCATCGGGGTCTAGATAACCTTTTCCTCTTTAAGTCGGTTTCCTTTTTCCAGTCATCATGCCGAAGCTCCCTTGCGCACAGCTTCGGCTCTGTTCCATCCTTCGTTCCCCTTGTGTTTCATCATACTGTGATTTTGACTCAAGTCCGAAGGTGTTGGGGGCCTTCGTCCTCCGAAGGTCCTCAAAAACATGATTTGACAATGTTTTCCAAGTGGATTATGTAAACAGGTATCTTCGGACTCAGAACTATGAACATAAAGTACGGTCAGGACGAAGCCTGAACCAGACGAAGGGGGGTTAAAATGGAGGACGGGCTGATTACCAAGTTCCGCGAAGGATGGTGCACAGCCGAAGCTGTGCGCAGGGAAGCTTCATCGCGATAGCAGAGAGGGGAACCGACTTAAAGATGAAAAGACTACTTAGGCCTCGACAGATTTCCATAAGTCATCAGCAAATGTAATGGACATGAATGTAATTTTGTATGGGCTGTGTCTCACGCCTATAAATAGATGAACAGTACTCCCGTACTGTTCACGCTGACTTGGCATTTGCTTTTGCGTCACGATTGTACTTTTTACCTTCTCTCAGGACCGAAGGTACATTTGTAATTTGAAATCATTTCTATTTTTCCATGTTAATAAAATAGAAATGATTCTATGATGATGTTTATATTATATTTCATGCTGTATATAAATCCTTCGTCATTACTTATTATATTTACGAAGGTATGTCTCTTGTGACCTTCGTCCAAAACTCATTATTTCTCGAAGGGGAATAATGTTTCGAAGGACGAAGGACTTTAACACTTAACACTTTTTATGTTGCCTTGTTCTTAACTCTTAGCATTTGAGAACAAGTCCCCAACATTGGCGCCCACCTCCGGTGAACTCACTTCCACTTCGAGTTTTTTGAACACCTTCGGAAGCTATAGACCCTCGCTATGGCGCCGAAGAAAGCTTCAGCGACTGGGGCTGCAGCACTGCAACCGCTGGACCCCAACCAGGAGACCGTCTCTCTTCGGGAGGCCCGAAGCCAGAAGAGGAAGGCCGTCAGCCCGACGCTTCAGGAGGATGAACTAGACCAAGAGATCAGGGATATGGAGATGCTTCATCAACAGGTGCAGAGGAAAAAGGAAAAGATGGCCAGGCTAGCTAAGCTGCAAAGGCAGATAGACGAAGATTCTGAAGAAGTTCGTCATCTTACCCACGACGAGCAGAACCGAAGGCCTCAACAAAAAGACCTTCATCAGGAGGGCTTCTTCAACGAAGATGACTGGTATGACAATTTCCATCATGGAAATTTTGTTTTCGATGATGCCTCTCCTCTGTCCGCTGAGCTGCAGGCTACACCCTGGCCTCCGTCCTATAAGCCACCCCAGCTTCCCATGTTCGACGGCCACTCAGACCCGAAGCAGTTCCTGATGAGCTACGAAGCAACAGTGTCTTCGTATGGTGGCAATGCTGCAGTCATGGCAAAGTCTTTCGTTATGGCCGTCAGGAGTGTTGCTCAGACCTGGTATTCCTCCCTTCGACCAGGAACGATCACTTCATGGCAGAAACTGAAGGATATGCTGTTAACCAGCTTTCAAGGGTTTCAGACGAAGCCGGTCACTGCTCAAGCCTTGTTCCAGTGCACTCAGGATCATGAAGAATACCTTCAGGCGTATGTCAGAAGGTTCTTGCGTTTGAGGGCGTAGGCTCCAACGGTGCCCAATGAAATTGTCATCGAAGCCATGATCAAGGGGCTTCGTCCTGGACCTGCAGCTCAATACTTTGCTAGGAAGCCTCCTCAGACTCTGGAGAAGCTGCTCCAAAAGATGGACGAGTACATTCGTGCCGATAATGACTTTCGCCAAAGAAGGGAGGAGGCCTTCAGATTTTCTGAAATGACCAGGGGCTTCGGAGGAAGATTCTATCCGAGGCATGTCAGGTCCATTCACAACTCCACTCAAAACGATGATAAGGGGAGTCAGCAGAATAGACCGCAGAGCTCCTCACAGGCTTCGGGGCAACAGCAAACTTTCTTCCGGCCACCAGCTCCAAGAGGCAGAGGCGCCAGGGGCTTCGGTGGAAGATTTGGAGATCAACCAAGGAGGGTATTTTGCTTATTCTATGGTGAAAACAAGGGCCATACCACCAGGATGTGCCATGTTACCATCCAGAAACAAAAGGAGCTAGCAGAAGCTGCAGCGCAACAAGGCCAGCCGAAGCAGGTCATGCATACTGCTTCGTACCATCAGCCTTACATCCCGGAATACGTGGGCAACCACCCTGTAGTTTCCGTAGCTTCGGCGAGTCAACCTCAAGCTTCATGGCAACAGCCCCCGCCCCCACCTCCGCTGCAACAAGGCCAACAGCCAGAAGGGAGCCAATATGTTCCGCACCAAAGGGATCTCAGAGAGCAATCTGAAGCTCGCACAGTCAATAGTACTGTGCCAGAGTCGAAGCACATTTATTGACAAATATCCTACTTTGATAGCAGTCTTTTCCGTTTGGTTCTATTTTCTGTGTAATAAAGAACATTTCAGTTTTCATGTAATAGTTTCGTGGTTGGTTATCAGGAAAACCTATCTTCTCCACAGGCTTAAGTTGCTGAAGCTTAAAAATTTGCGGTAACAAGGAGGACCTTCGAATTATTAAAAATCCCTCGAAGCAACAAAAAGTCGTTCTAAGGAACGCAGAGTAAGTTGCCGAAGTTACAAAAAGCCGTTCCAAAGGGAGCGCAGTGTAAGTTTTTTTTTTTTGCTCCAAAGACGTTCCTAAGGGAATGCAGAGCATACAGCGAAAAGTCAACGCTGATACCGCCTAAAGTAAAAGGCGAAGAAGCTCCAAAGACGTTCCTAAGGGAATGCAGAGCTTACAGCGAAAAGTCAACGCTGATACCGCCTAAGTAAAAGGCGAAGAAGCTCCAAAGACGTTCCTAAGGGAATGCAGAGCTTACAAAGATATTTTGTGTGTATCTTCGGAACAAACATCATTTGCATAACATAACATCATCACATTATTTTGCATAGCATAAGCATCATACATCATGTTGCATATGGCAAAAGAAGGGGACACAGTATCAACCTTCGAAAGGATGCTTTGAGAAAGTGCAAATTGTGCAAAGTCACGAGGGAATACAATGATAATCTCCGGAGTACAGCTTCGGAGAATGTTTTTACGAAGCATGAATGAGCTTCATCAGAGTAATATCGAAATTGTATAGCTTCGGAGAATGTTTTCACGAAGCGCGATTGTGATTCATCAGAATAATTTTAACGGAGAATGTCTTCTTCACGAAGCATGAAAAGAAGGGAAGGTGTTTTTTCGCCGAAGGCTCAAAAATGGTATGTATGTAGAATTTCATGCATCGTAAAGAGTTGAATAATGAAAAGAGACTTGTATATTACATTCAAATGTACAAAATATTACATAGATCACACTTCAAATGTTTTTCTAATAACACCTAGTCTTCTCTTAATACTACTTCGGCAGCCTCATTTAGAAGTTGTTCAACAACTTTATCCATGATAGCTTCGGCCATTTGTTTAATTTCGTCATCCCCTTTTGTGTGAGGGTCACCAGACGATCCAGCAGGTTCTGAGGGAAGAGAATATTTCTACATTACTATCACAAACCGCGAACAAAGTTTGAAATAAAAATTACAACACAATAAGAACGACTAATTAATACCTATTTGCCCTTCGGGCTCTGTACTTTTTTCGGCAACTTCTGTCACTTTCCTAGCATCATGGATGCCTTTTTCACTCCTTTGAATGATTTCTTGCGCCATTTCTCGGCCGCCGTTGTCCCAGACATCAGTAAAGAATTTGCCACCAACCATGCTTGCTTCGGCCGAGGGGTCTTTGATGTCTTCGGAGGATAAGGCAGCTTCGGACTGAGCTAAAGATTTTACATGCCCGCAACCTTTCTTCTCCAAGACAGTAGCAACTCCCCTGGCGCCCGAAAAGGCGCAGATGTCGCCGCGGCTACTCAGGATTTCCTTGAAGGCCTCTGCTTCGTGACTGATCCATTCTAGTGGACCTTCGGGATTGCCTCTTGAGAAATTCTCTTCACTGGAAAATGCGCCCACGCTGGTGAAGTTGGTTTTAATTTTCTTTACGCATTCCATGGATTTTTCGTAGCATTTTTTCTTAGAAGACCGAAGCTCTTCCGCGGTTACTTCCAAATAATTAGCCCATTGGTCGCTACATTCCCGTCTTGTTTCCTCAAGCATGCGTTCTTCTTTCGCCCGGGCCAGTTGCTTCTGAAGATCTTTAATCTCGCGTCTGTGAGCTTCGGCCTGAACCTTTGCAGCAGCTTCGTCCTTTTTTATCTTGTCTACTAATGTAAGCAGAATTTTATCTTTTTCTAGAGCTTCGTTTCTCAGTTTAATAACTTCTGAACGTAAATTGTTGAACGCAATTTCGTAGCTTTCATCTTCGGCACTCTTTTGGGCTCTTAATGCGTTGCTTAGGATTAAACCCTATACGAAAAACAATCCATATAAGAATAAAAGAATGAATTACGTAATAAAAAAATTTTTCAAGCGTCTAATTCCCATACCTTTAAGCTATTGTACGCAAGACTGTCCGCGAGATCTTCCTTCGTCATAGCACATAATCCAGCTTCGAGCTTCGGGAAACCCATACTTCTAGACATCTCCCGGCAGACAGATAATTCTTTGTTATCGGGGAGGCAGTATAGGAAGTCATCTTCATTTGTCCCATTGAACACTACTGCCCCCTTCGGATACTTTAACTCTCTAGCATAGTGATTCGCTTCATAAGTCTCTTCTTCAGATAATTTCTTCCCCGAAGCATGTCGCACGATGTAATCGCATGTGCTGGAAGGAGCTTCGGGGGCGGCAGTGTCAACTTCTTCAACCAAAGCTGGTTCTGATATTTTCTCAGTCTCCAAAGATTGTTCCTTGGTGGGCTCTGAAGGCCCAGCTTCAGTTTCAGCTTGTTGTTTCGAAGCTTCAGTAGACGCTTCTGCAAGTTCAACAGTCTTTTTTGGAGTTGTGCTTGAAGACTTAATTGTCTCCAAGACATCTAGTACGTTCACCATTCTTTTTCTTTTTGGGGTCACCAATGGGCCCTTTTGGTTTTTTATTGTTTTGACATTTGCTGAAGGACTTAAGATTTCCGATGCTTTTGGCCCTTCAATCTTCGGTTTTTCTACTTTTTCTGCTGAAGGCGCTTCAGTTTTCTTTTCTATCTTCGGCACTCGAGCTGGTTCTGTAGCTTCAGAGGCTAAAGAGACTTCACCAATAAATTTTGGCACTGTGGCCGGCTCAATAAAACGCGCTCGGTGGGTGAGCACCTTCAACTTTTTCCTTTGCGGCGCCGGCTCACTAGTAGCACTCGTGGTAGCTTCTGTCGCAGGAGAAATATTTTTTCTTTTGCGACCCAATACCGGATAGTGATAGTCAGGGTAGACAAACCCGACTGCGTCAAATACCCGGTTGAGTCTTTTCTTCTTTCGGCCTCCGAAGGCTGCTGATAACGCAGTATTCTCGGCCTTCGAATATGCCCCAAGCAGTTCGTCACTTAATGTTTCAATGCTTTTCAACCAGTCATCATCAGGTTCAACAAACTTATCCGCATATTTGAACCTGTATTTCAGTCTGACCAGTCCGCCTTCGTCGGACTCTTTGATGGTCTCCTTCAGCATTTCCCACTTTCCTGCAAGTGGCCACACCCTGAAGACAATATGCTCTTGGACCAAGTCCCTTGTCCCAATGAAAGAGCAGATTACGCCGAAGGCTCTTTGGCATTCCTCGGCTGCTTCATCCATTTCAACCTTCGGCCTTCGAAGTCCGAAGCGTTGCCAGATGGGGCGCATAATGATATTCTTGACATTTTCTTGCGCTGTTAAGTCATTCTTTACATAGAACCACTCTGTCATCCAGGCTCCGGGCCACCTCTTCCGAAAGGTTGGCACAGGGCGGCTTGACCCGGAGCGGGCACCGAAGCTGTAACACCCAAAGTTGTTGTGATATTGTTCTTTCCCCCAGGGCTTCGTCTCATATAACAACTCATGAATGTTGCAAAAGCTTTTAGCATTTGGTTCTAAACCTTGGCTTCTCGCAACCCAGACAAACAACCCCATTCTTATGATAGCTTCGGGAGTAATTTGATGAAGGTAGACTTGAAATGTCTTCAGGACTTCAACAACAAAGTTGCTTAGGGGGAATCAAAGCCCAGCCTTGAGAAAGCTTCGGAAGATTACGACTTCATCTTCTCCGGGGGTGGGAGAAGTCTTTTCTCCAGCATCAGCCCTCACAATAGATATATCTCGAAAATACCGCCCCCTCATATTATCAATATGACTCTGCTTAATAGTAGTTTTCCCGAAAACCGTGTGACTTGGCCGCCATGGTCGATCTTCGGACTCTTCCCCACCACTTTCTACATCAAAACTGTCGCTGTCACCAGTATCTTCGGACAAACCTTCAATAATTTCCTTGGTGATTTTCTCTGTATTGGTCTCCGCCATCGCTATAAGGAACCCCAAGTTCTTCTCTTCGTCGAGACTCAGCTTCGTCTCAGTAGGGATCTTCATACCTTCAGACATCTTCGGAAACACTAAAAAACTGTTTTCAAGGCCGAAGCTTCAAAATTAAAAAGATCAGCAAATCTTAGTGCACAAGAGCTAAAAGTTTAGTGGGCCGAAGCAAATGGCAAGGGTGCGTACCAAATAAGTTTGCGGTATGATCTTATTTATACCCCCAGGGCGTTGAAAATTGAAAGACCCCGCTTGTCAGTGAATGTTGCTATTCTAGCAAAGGGAAGGTGTTTTTTCGGACCTTCGGCTCAAGGCCTTCGTCCATATCGCAATCTGAATTTATCATTAACAAATTAATATTGCGAGGGGCTACTGTTGGGGGCCTTCGTCCTCCGAAGGTCCTCAAAAACATGATTTGACAATGTTTTCCAAGTGGATTATGTAAACAGGTATCTTCGGACTCAGAACTATGAACATAAAGTACGGTCAGGACGAAGCCTGAACCAGACGAAGGGGGGTTAAAATGGAGGACGGGCTGATTACCAAGTTCCGCGAAGGATGGTGCACAACCGAAGCTGTGCGCAGGGAAGCTTCGTCGCGATAGCAGAGAGGGGAACCGACTTAAAGATGAAAAGACTACTTAGGCCTCGACAGATTTCCATAAGTCATCAGCAAATGTAATGGACATGAATGTAATTTTGTATGGGCTGTGTCTCACGCCTATAAATAGATGAACAGTACTCCCGTACTGTTCACGCTGACTTGGCATTTGCTTTTGCGTCACGATTGTACTTTTTACCTTCTCTCAGGACCGAAGGTACATTTGTAATTTGAAATCATTTCTATTTTTCCATGTTAATAAAATAGAAATGATTCTATGATGATGTTTATATTATATTTCATGCTGTATATAAATCCTTCGTCATTACTTATTATATTTACGAAGGTATGTCTCTTGTGACCTTCGTCCGAAACTCATTATTTCTCGAAGGGGAATAATGTTTCGAAGGACGAAGGACTTTAACACTTAACACTTTTTATGTTGCCTTGTTCTTAACTCTTAGCATTTGAGAACAAGTCCCCAACAGAAGGGTCCATGTCCGAAGGTACCTGCTCATGTATTATACTACAGAAACATTGTTAAATCACGTTTTTGAGGACCTTCGAAAGCCGAAGACCCCCAACAGTAGCCCCTCGCAATATTAATTTGTTAGGATAATAAATTTAGATTGCGATATGGACAAAGGCCCTAAGCCGAAGGTCCGAAAAAACACCTTCCCTTTGCTAGAATAGCAACAGTCAATGACAAGCGGGACCCTCCCACTTGCAATTCCCTGGGCGTATAAATATGTTACGACCGCGGGCTCATTTGGCACGCCTTCTTGCCATCTGCTTTGCCTGCTCAAACAGCTCTTTGCCTACAAACGCTTGACCAGCTTTTTAGATTTTTTAGCTTCGGCCCTAAGAGCACGTTTTCAGCATTTTCGAAGAGATGTCTCAGGAAAAGAAAGTTGTTGCCGAAATGAAACTGAGCCTTTCTGAGGATAAGAATCTGGGCTTCCTTGAATCAATAGCGAGAACAAATACAGAGAAGATTACTAGAGAAATTTTAGAAGGCTTATCTGAAGATACCGGTGAGAGTGACAGTTATGATGTAGAAAGTTGGGGTGAAGACTCCAAAGATCGACCGTGGCGACCAAGCCACACAGTCTTCGGAAAATCGAGTATTAAACAAAGTCATCTTGATAACATGAGGGGGAGATATTTTCGAGACATGTCTACTGTGAGGGCAGATGACGGAGAGAGGATTGTGCCTACTCCCGAAGAAAATGAAGTCGTGATCTTCCGAAGCTTTTTTAAAGCTGGGCTTCGGTTCCCCTTAAACAGATTTGTGGTTGAAGTTCTGAAGATATATCAGGTCTACCTTCATCAACTTACTCCCGAAGCAATAATAAGAATGGGAATCTTCGTGTGGGCCGTGAAGAGCCAGGGTTTGGAGCCAAATGCAAAAAGTTTCTGCAATATTCACGAGCTATTATATGAGACGAAACCCTGGGGTAAAGAGCAATATCATAACAATTTTGGCTGTTATAGCTTCGGTGCTCGCTCTGGGTCAAGCTGTCCCGTGCCGACTTTTCGAAAGAGATGGCCCAAAGAGTGGATGAAGGAATGGTTCTATGTGAAAAACGATTTGAAGGCACGAGAAGATATTAAAGATATCATCATGCGCCCTATCTGGCAGCGCTTCGGCCTCCGAAAACCAAAGGTGGATATTGATGAGGCAGCCGAAGAATGCCAAAGGGCCTTCGGCGTAGTTTGCTCTTTCATCGGGACAAGGGATTTAATCCAGGAGCACATAGCCTTCAGAGTATGGCCACTTGTAGAAAAGTGGGAAATGCCAAAGGAGACTATCACCAAGTCTGACGAAGGTGGGTTGATTAGGATGAAGTTCACCTTCAGATACGAAGGTAAGTTTGTTGAGCCAGATGATGATTGGTTGAAATGCATTGAAGCTACAAGCGATGAACTGCTTGGGCCATACTCGAAGGCAGAAGATAATGCATTGTCTGCGGCCTTCGGAGGCCTGAAGAAGAAAAGGCTCAACCGAGTTTTTGATGCTATCGGGTTTATGTACCCTGACTATCGTTACCCGCTACGGGGGCGAAAGAGAAAAGATGCAACTTCCGGGAAAGATGCTGCTTCAGCTGCTCCAAGCGAGCCTGCGCCGAAGAGAAAAAAGGTGAAGGTCCTTACTCACCGACCGCGCTTCATTGAACCGGCCATAATGCCCGAGTTTGTTGGTGAGACCTCTTCGGCTGCTGAAGCCAAAGATCTTACACCTGCGCAGAAAATTGACAAGCTGACTGCAACGCCGAAGGCTGAAAAAATTGAAGAGCCAAGAGCTGAGGGAACAAAGACATCAAAAATTTTAAGTCCTTCGGCAGAAGTTGAAGTGCCAAAAACCCAAAAAGGTCCAGCAATGACCCCCAAAAGAAAAAGGATGGTTAACGTTCTGGTTGTATTGGAGACAATAAAGTCTTCAAGCACTACTCCGAAGAAAATTGCCGAAACTTCCAAAATGCAAATTGAGGCCTCTGATGCCAAAGCTACAAAGCACGAAGCTGAGACTGAAGCTGGGCCTTCAGAGCCTGCCAAGGTGAAATCTTTGGAAACCAAAGAAACAGAAGCAGCAGAACAAATTTTGGCTGAAGTAACTGGCACTGCCACCCCCGAAGCATTTTCCGAAGCTCTCAATTATATTTTACGACATGCTTCGGGGAAACAGTTGACTGAAAAAGAAATACAAGAGTCTCAGTTCTATGCCCAAAAATTGAAATATCCGAAAGGGGCATTGATTTTCAATGGCAGCGGAGAAGAAGACTTCTAATACTATCTCCCAGACAGCAAGGAGATTTCTGTCTGCCGAGAGATGGGAAGAAGCTTCAGATTCCCAATGCTAGAAGACAGACTCTCAGTGTTATCAAAAGATGAATTGGCCGACAGCTTAGCGTACAACAGCTTAAAGGTGAGAGAACAAGATCTTTGTTTTTAAAAGCAAGATTTTTTCATTTGCTTATACTTAATACCACACATCTTTTTGTAGGGCCTTGTTGGGGCAAAGGCGAAGACGCCACCCTTCGCTCGATGCCTTCACCGGAATTGTTGGACCAACGGAGACAAGACAACGGACAGGCTCACCCTTCGTCTCATACTTCATCGGACGAAGACCTGCGACGAGGTCGTCCCATCTTGCGACCTCGTCCAGCATGGAGGCCCACGTGTGATCCGGCCCATTGTAACAGGCCCTACGTGGCCGCTGCGCGTTACGGGCCTAGTCTGTAAAAGGCATCCCTGTAATTACGGTCTGTAACCCCGCTTTATGGGAATATTCCGAGGATAACCTAGGTGTCTGAGGGCACATGCGTCTTTAACACAGGACGCTGGGCACTTAGATACCTATAAATACCCCCGCACAGTGCCCTTGAGAGGCTAGATTAACAGAGCTATTGCCATCTCGTGCGAGAACCCTGTTTACGTCACTACACACCCCCGTTGGATCCCCTTGTACCAAAGAGCAAGTACCAACATTTGGCGCCCACCGTTCGTGCTATGAAAAAACCACCCGCGATGGCACCCAAGAAAGCTAACTCGAAGGCTGACGAGGCTGCGAAGGCAGCACTGCTTGCCGCAAAAAAGGGCAAGGCCCTCGCCCTCACCCACTCCACCCACCAAGAGGCTACTGAAGACGACGTTCTCTGCACCTGCGAAGACAACGCTCTCCGCACCTGCGGCCCCGAAGGACAACCGCAACCTCCCCCAGGCTTCGCCCCACCGGAGGGCGCGGACCTCACTGAGGACGGCGAGGTCCTCGGTGTCTCAGCGGAAGAACAGTTACAGCTGCGTGCTTTGAGCATCAAAAACCGCAATCTCCAGAGGCAGAAGGAGATACTGGAGGCCAAGCGCCAGCGCGTGTCTGCACTAGCCAAGGTGCGGCAAATGATACGCGACGAAGAGCAGAAGGCCCAGGACCTCGAGAGGGAGATCGCGCTGATGCAGCGCGAAGGCCACCTCGGCCTGCAGCATGGGCCACCCCTGCAACAGCGCGCACAACTGGAAGACATACGCGAAGGCCACCTAGGCCTGCAGCATGGGCCACCCCTGCAACAGCGCACGCAACTGGAAGACCTGCGCTTCCCCCAGCGCGACCACGCCTTCCCACACGCCGCGCCTTTCCAAGGGGTCAACTACCTCGACGAGCGAAGTCCCCTGGCGCCACACCTGCAAGTGACACCCTGGCCTGCCAACTTCCGGGCAGGGACCTATCCCAAGTACAACGGTAGCACGGACCCAGCACAGTACATCATGAGTTATCAGGTCGCCGTTGCATCTGCCGGAGGGGACGACGCCACAATGGCCAAGTCTTTCATCATCGCCCTCGAAGGCCCAGCTCTCACCTGGTTCACTAGGTTGCCCCCGCTGTCCATTGACTCCTGGAGAAGCCTCCGGGACAAATTCCTGCTCAACTTCCAAGGGTACCGCCTAGACACCGACGCCTTGGCCGAACTCTCACTCTGCAAGCAGCTGGAAAAAGAGACTCTGCGGGAGTATTACCGCAAGTTTCTAACACTCAAGTCACAGCTACCCTCAGTTGATGACCAGATCGCCATCCACTACGCCATCAGTGGCCTTCGCGCCGGCGTCCTTTACAGCCACTGCATCAGGGACCCGCCCAAGAACCTCCAGGAATTATATCAGCTCTTTGAAAAATATGCCAAATCCGAAGAGCTCCACCAGCGCAAGGTTGAGTCCCAGCGGAAACCCAAAGATGCTCCACAGTCCAGCCGCACTTGGACGAGGACTCCGCAGCCAGACTCCGGTCGAGACGGCCGCAATCAGCAGCAAGTGCACAACATCGCCAACCAGCACCCCGCTGCTGACGCCCCTCGCCGCCAGGAGTATCCCCCAGGGCCACGGAAACGGAACTCGCGGTAGGGGCCGGGGGCGTGCTCAGCCGCCGCGCCGATTCTACTGTCTTTTTCATGTCGAAGACTGCGCCCACCAAACCAGAGACTGCCCAGAAACGAAGGCCACCAAAGACAGGATGGCACGGGCGCAGCCAGCCGACAACCCTAGAGTTGTCGCACACACTTATCAGCAACCCCCTCCACCATACATCCATGCCCCCGCCCTGCATCCACTGCACCACGCATACCAACACCACCAGAAAGTACAAATCGTACCTCCCCCACCCCCACCTCCACACCAGCAACATTAGAATATCCCCCACCCCCACGCCCCGAAACAAGAAGACTTCGCCGATAAGCCGTATCGTGGAGTCATTCATATGATCACTGGGGGGTCCAGCAACGACTTCGACACAAAGCGGCAGAAGCGGGACCACTACCGCAGCATCAACCACATCGCCATCACCGGCCCAGTCGTGCAGACGAAGTGGTCCCACGTACCGCTAACCTTCGACGCACGAGACGTCGACCTGCGCAATGCCCCCCACATCGACACCATGGTTATTAACTGCAGCGTAGCAGGCTGGGACCTGCACAAAGTCCTAGTCGACAATGGCAGTCAAGCAGACATCATCTTCCTCCATGCCTTCGACCGCATGGGCATAAGCCATAGCCTGCTCAAGCCTTCGGACAACCCATTGTATGGTTTCGGCGGCAAGGGCACTTTTCCTGTCGGTAAAATAGAGCTGCCTCTCTCCTTCGGTGTAGCACCCAATGCCCGAAGTGAGCAAATAACCTTTGATATCGTCGATATGGTGTATCCGTACAACGCCATCATGGGCCGGGGCTCTATCAACAAGTTTGAGGCAGCCATTCACGGACTCTACCTGTGCATGAAGATACCAGGTCCGATAGGCGCCATTGCGGTCTACGGCAATCAACAGACTGCGCGCAACATAGAGCGGGACTTGGTCCCCGGACAAAGAAATGTGCACTGCCTCACGGCCTAGCGTGAGGTCCCTGCGTCCGTCAGCCCAACCGACAAAGAGCACGACAAGGCATAGCTGCAGAGCAACGATGGGACCAAGACTGTTCCCCTCGACCAGGCCACACCCAAGCAGACAGTCACTATCAGCGAAGACCTCACTTCGCATGAAGAGGAGAAACTCCTTTGCTGCTTGTCCAAGAACAAAGACGTCTTCGCCTGGTCAGCCCTCGACCTGGTCGGGGTCAGCCGATCCATAATTGAGCACAGCTTGGGAATCGACCCCTCGGTGAGACCAAGAAAACAGTGGCTTCGCAAAATGTCCGACGAGAAGACAGAGGCCGCCAAGGCAGAGGTACACTGCCTCCTGGAAGCCAGATTTATTGAGCCAGTGGCTTACCCCACGTGGCTCTCCAACGTTGTGATGGTGCAGAAAAAGAGCGGCAAGTGGCGAATGTGCATCGACTTCACCAGTCTCAACAAGGCCTACCCAAAGGACAACTTCCCATTGCCACGGATCAACAAAATAGTCGATAGCACGGCCGGATGCGAAGTCATATCACTCCTCGACTGCTTCTCCGGATACCACCAAATATACATGAAAGAGGAAGACAAGGCTAGCACCAGCTTTATAACACCCTTCGGCACATATTGCTTCATCAGAATGCCGGAGGGACTCAAGAACGCCGGATCCACTTTCTCCCGGCTTACCAAAACAGTGCTCGAGGGGCAAGTTGGCAAAAATATATTCACATATGTGGACGACATCGTCGTCGCCAGCAGGAGCAAGGAGGACCATCTCTCTGACCTTGCCGAGACATTCGCGAACATGCGAGACGCACGACTTCGCCTAAACCCGGAAAAGTGCGTCTTCGGCGTTCGCCAAGGGAAAATATTGGGCTACCTGGTATCACACCGAGGTATCGAGGCCAACCCAACCAAAATTCAGGCCATCATCAACATGACGCCTCCGCAGTCCGCTAGAGACGTCCAGCGCCTGACAGGCAGGTTGGCCGCCCTCAACAGATTCATCTCCAAATCTGCTGAGCGAAGTCTCCCTTTCCTCAAAACTCTCCGTGGTGCAAAAGACTTTGCTTGGGGACCAGAGCAGGCAGCGGCCTTCGCCTCATTAAAAGAGTACCTGTCGGAGTTGGCAGTCCTTACAAGCCCCGACTCTTCGCTACCCCTATTGCTCTATGTTGCAGCTTTGCCACATGCGGTCAGCGCGGCACTGGTACAGGAGCAGACAGTTGACGGCGTGATCAGGCAGTGCCCAGTCTATTACGTCTCCGAAGTGCTAACACCATCCAAATGTAACATGACAGAGCTGGAGAAGATTGCCTATGCAGTTGTTATGTCTTCGCGCAAATTACGCCATTATTTTGAAGCATTCAAGGTCCGAGTCACCTCAGACAGGGGACTAGGTGAATTGTTCCGAAACCCGGAGGCATCGGTCAGGATTGCCAAGTGGGCGGCCGAGCTATCCGGCTACCACATCAATTTCGAGCCCAGGACAGCCATCAATCACAAGTCCTGGCAGACTTCGTCGTCGACTGGACTAGGCCAATAACACAACCGGACCCGTCCGCAGAGAAGGTTTGGACGATTCACTGCGACGACGCATGGTGCCACACGAGGGTAGGCGTCGCCGCAGTCATCACCTCACCCGCCGGGATCAAGCACAGATACACGGCACGCCTCAGCTTCGCTCTGGAGTCTGACAGATACACAAACAACATAGCAGAATACGAAGCAGTCATCCTCGGCCTCCGCAAGCTGCGGGCCCTTGGTGTCACCGCCTGCATTATCAGAACAGACTCCAAGGTAGTTGCCGGCCAAGTCGAGAAAGACTATGTAGCAAAGGACCCCGCACTTATGCAATACCTCGCGACCATCCGAAGTCTCGAGAAACAATTCAAGGGATTCACCCTGCAGCATGTGGACTGGGCCAAGAATGAAGAGGCCGACGCATTGGCCAAGGCTGCCGCCAGAGGCGAGACCCTGCCTTGCAACGTGTTCTACCATGTCATCGACACACCAGCCGTCCGGAGCCCCGAAGGGCTCCAAATAACCAATGATAGCGAGGGCCACCGCATAGTCAACCTTATTATGACCGAAGACTGGCGGGCACCAATAACCCTGTTCCTACAGGGGTACTACCACCCAACCGACATCAACGAGGCCAAGCGCCTCAAACATCGAAGCCGGAACTTCACACTGATTGAGGGCCAACTCTACAAGAAAGGGGTCAGTCAGCCAATGCTTAAATGTGTCACCGAGACCGAAGGCGTCCAAATCCTGCGCGAAGTCCACAGTGGTACTTGCGGCTCTCACGCAGGGCCAAGGGCCCTAGCCGCAAAGGTGATCCGCCAAGGTTTCTACTGGCCCGCTATGATCTGCGCCGCAAACCGGGTTGCAAGATCCTGCGAAGCCTGCCAGAAGTTTTCTCCTCGATCAGGCAGCCCCTCGCAATTCACAGAACTGATCGCCCACACATGGCCTCTCCAGCGCTGGGGCCTGGACATCGTCGGGCCCCTGCCCACGGCTCAGGGGAACCTTAAGTTCGCCTTCGTCGATGTCGAATACTTTACCAAATGGATCGAGGCGAGGGCTGTTTCCACAATAACATCAAAGACTGCACAGAAATTCTTTTGGCAAAACATTGTTTGCCGCTTCGGAGTACCATTCGAACTAATAGTTGACAACGGCAAGCAGTTTGACAGCCAAGACTTCAAGGATTTTTGCTTCTCCATTGGCACCAAGCTTGCCTTCGCCTCAGTATATCACCCGCAGTCCAACGGAGTCGTGGAACGCGCCAATGGAAAAATTTTCACAGCTATCAAAAAGATGCTCCTCGACGGAAAAAGGGCAGGTGGGCCGACTTGTTACCCGAGGCGGTCTGGGCGCTAAACACCACTGAGTGCAGGGTGACCGGGTTCACCCCTTTCCGCCTTCTATATGGATCGGAGGCCATGACCCCGCAAGAAATAAAACATGGGTCCCCGCGAACAGTTCCGTCAGCCGTCCCTGACATGGACGAGCCCACCTCGAAGGATCTCATCGATGGAGACCGAGTCTTCGCCCTACAGGCCCTAAATAAATACCAAGCCCAAACAAAAGCATGGCGCGACCACGCGGTCATCTCGAGGGAATTCAGCGAAGGGGACCTCGTACTCGTCCGAACAGCTCGGACAGAGTCGAGGGGCAAGCTGGAGCCCAAGTGGGAGGGCCCTTTCATTGTCAAGACGAAGGCTTCCCCCAGCGCTTACAGGCTCGCAACGCCAAACGGCGAAGACCTGGAGCACTCCTGGAACATTGACAATCTCCGCAAATTTTTTTGTTTGACTCATTAGGGCCGATTCGCCTTTGTAATTCGCAAGAACAATTTTATCCTGGCCCGCACTCTTTTCCTCCCGGGGGGTGAGGTTTTTAACGAGGCGGAGTCATGTAATATACAAGCGAAAAATCCCCCACAAAAACCTGCTTCGAAAAAAGACCGCGCCGACGGTCTTCAACATTTGACCAATACAAAGTCACCGTGAGGCTCAGCGCTAGCCACCCTCGCGTGCGACAACTCCGCGCAAAAGTCGCCTAAGGGTGCAGCCGGACTAGCACAACAAGTGCGAAACATCGTAGTCTTCCGCGAAGACTTTCCGTGCAGAAGTCGCATAAGGGTGTAGCTGGACTAGCACAACAAGTGCAAAAAATCGAAGTCTTCCGCGAAGACTATCCGCGCAGAAGTCGCCTAAGGGTGCAGCCGGACTAGCACAACAAGTGCGAAACATCGTAGTCTTCCGCGAAGACTATCCGTGCAGAAGTCACCTAAGGGTGCAGCCGGACTAGCACAACAAGTGCGAAAAATCGTGGTCTTCCGCGAAGACTTTCCGTGCAGAAGTCGCCTAAGGGTGCAGCCGGACTAGCACAACAAGTGCGAAAAATCAAAGTCTTCCGCGAAGACTATCCGTGCAACAAATGCCTAAGGGCGCAGCCGGGCGAAGCTTAACAAGTGCGAAAACGACTACACCAAAGTGTCCACGCAAAGACCGACTACATGCGCACCAGACCAACATAACAAATACACCAGACCAAGTACGTAATGCCTTCGCGAGCATAGCCGAATGTGCGAAGGAGCACAACCTCATCATACAAGCCATTACACATGTACAAGCGAGGGCATCACGCTCTACATCGGCTCAACCTTCGGAATAATTCCCATCTCCCTATAGTTAAATAACATTATCCTAAGCTCCTCACCCGCAAAAAGACTTCGCAACTCCCCCTCACCTGCACTCACAGCGGCCGGCAAGGACAACAGTTCCTGCCTGCCAGCCCTACTCACACGAAGCCGACCGCCGTCCGCCCCACTCACTCTATGCTTCGCAACCGCCCTTCGCTGCCTGCGCCCAGTACTCGGACCAGGCACAACTTCAGCATCCGCATCATGCAGCGAAGCCTCTGCCGCTGCCACATCCAAGGCCGCAAAGTAGTCCAAGTCCTCATCCGACGACTCCTCAGTCCACTCAATCGAGCTCCCAGAGTCACCAAAATCAGAAAACTTAGATGCAGACCCATCCGATTTATTACCATCATCCACGGTCGAAGCCGCCAAAAAATTAGTAGTAGCGGTTGCGTGCGCAGGCCCAAAATCTTGAACCTGCGCAGCAACCAAGATTCAGCAACATATCCAAAATTCCCTAACTACCCACACCCACTACGCCACCTGCGAAGACCCAGCCGCCGCGGGATCGTCCGCTGTCGGCTCCGCCGCCACCTTCGCAGGATCCTCAGCCCTCGGCACGGCAGTTGGCGACGGGCCTCCGCCGGCCGCAGTGGCTGCGGGGGCATTAGGAACGCCTTCGGCGGTTTTCGGGGGCAGCTGCAGGGCGACCTCGGACACAGCCACCGCCGGGTTCGGCTCCGGGTCAGGCAGCACGCTGTTCAAAGCCCCGAAGTCATCCAACCTCTCACCACGCGCCGCCTGAGACACAGCACACAGATTCAGCAAACCCACATATAGCCCACATTCAACTAACACCAAACAAAAGCTAAACATTACCTGACCCCTCGCCGTCTCGGCCCGCTCCCTGACCACCTCCCGACCGTGGGGGCCCCACATCCGGTCGTAGAGGGCTCCCGCAGATTCATTCACCACAGGGTCTTCAACCTTGTAGATATCGCGCTCGAAATCCTCATCAGCTTGGTCGAAGACCTCATAGTGCCGGCACCCTTCGCGAGAGAGCGCGTTCACCGCCCCCTCGCAGGTGACTAGGGAGGCATATGACATAAACCCCTCCACGATGGCGGGAAGCGCCACCAACTCCTCCTGTATCCACTCGAGGCAGCGAAGTCCGGGCTCTCGGTCCGGCACTTCGAAGTCAGCGGTCCGCGCGCCCAGCTCATGGTATGAATCCATAAGCTGTTTGCGTGTCTGCTCAGCCTCCGAGCGCGTCGAGGTCTCGGCCCTCTCCACACAAGCCTGCAGAGCGCTGAGCCGCTCCTCCAACTGCTCGGCGCGCTGCTTGGCAAGACTGCCCTCCGCCCGTGCCAAATTGGCATCCGCCTGCGCAGACTACGCCTTGGCGAGGGCCTCATTGGCCTCCTTCCTCTCCTCCGCCAGTTGGCGCCGGAGGTCAGTCTTCTCACCCTCCAGAACGGCCACCTTATCCGCCAGTTTGCGGCATTTACTGTCGGCGGCCGATTTTTCACGGACGGCGTCAGCATGTTGCGTCCGAAGTCTCTCGACTTCGGCAGACACAACTGCCGTGAGGGCCCCCGACGCCGCGCGGTCTGCGAAGTCAGCCGCCTACAAGACGCACATAAGGCCGTAGCCCCAACGAAGCCGGTAAAAAACCGAAGTCTAGCTCAACGTACCTGACTTAGTGCTTGCTTCATCTCCTTCAGCCGGCGGGACATAGCACCCGCCTCGTCCCTGACGGCAGTGAGTGTATCTCGCTGCCGGCACTAAGAGCACTGCCCTTCGCCCTGGGCACCACGACAGCCGCCGCGGTCGCCACGACAGGCGGTACAACAACAAGTTGGCCTTCGTCCGACCCTGCAACGTATCAACAGATTAAAAAAAACTCGAGGCAACGACTTACCAACAAGATAATTGTCCACACTAATGTCGGTGGCGAAGTCGGCGACGCGCTTGCCCGGCGACGGCAACTCTCGGGCCGCCTTCGCAGCCTCCTGCACCCTGCCGGACACAGGGGCGGCCTTCGCAGACTTGGAACCACCGGCGGCCGCAGCCTTCACAGCCTCCGGCGCCCTGCTGGATGCAGGGGCGGTCGACTTCGCCGCCAGCGGCGGCTGGCTTCCGCCAGGGGCAGCAGCCTTCGCAGCCCCCCGCTGCCTCTTCGGCCTGGCCTCATGCAGCCTGACGACCGCCTGGCGCTTCTGCGCAGCCCCCTGACGATCCTTGTCCATCACTGCAGACACAACAGCAGCAATATTCCGCCCATAAGGAAACAATTTCCAATCACGAACCATACGAGAGGTAAAAAAGTCTTCGCCGGCCGCGCGGGGGATAGGAACATTCCTAGGCCACCAACCCCCGGTAACCCTCAGCATCCGCGCCGAAGACTCCCGGAGCTCGGGCGAAGACATCCTTCCCCCCGGGGCCGCGCATGTCCTCATCAATTCCCTAGCAAAACCATTAGAAACCCCCAGTCCTCCCATAGCAATACCTAGTTTCCTCTTCTTAGAGGGCGGGGCGGCCACCGGCGCGGGGTCGTCTCCAGTCTCTACCACCGGTTTCTTCCCGCGACGATCCACATCGTCTTGGCCGGGATAACCGCCATACGGCAGACGGTTCAACTCGAAAACCCTGTTCAAGCGGTCATTAGACCCGCGAATATCCCAGCTACGCTGGCCCTCTGTCTTCGGCACGTACCGACCGACGATCCACACCGCCCCATCCTCCGCCTCACGCACAAAGGCGGCCGGATCGCGGCTATGCAGATCCAGCGCGAAGGCGGGACTTTGCACCAGTTTCCCACCATGGGAAGGCATCTGGCGAGGGCATACTTCGCCCAACGCCCAGCCATGCACCAAAGGCCATACCCCGTACGCCACAAACTCCTCGACCAAATCGCGCCCGCTGCTCAGGCCGGCAGCGCACCGAAGGGCCCCTTCGTCTGCATCCTCCTCCGCCACTTCAAACGGCGGTTATGCTGAGTAATAATGCGAGCACATCTCGGACACGGGGAGCCCCGTATGGTCTTCGACTGTGCCCTCCGTGATGTAGAACCAAAACTCATGCCAGTTGCCCCACTTGTTGCGGGCGCAAGGAACCAACTCAACTACCTCCATCGAGGTCTTGCCGGTCTTCGGCGTAAATGTACAGGACCCAAACTGGGCAACTTCATTTCCGATCATCCTCTTCTGCCAGTGCAGGCAATAGTACTTCGCGAAGACTTCGACTGATGGCTGTCCGCCGTACGAAGTCGTCGCCCAGACATACTTCGATAGAGCCACCACGGCATTCGGAGTCAGCTGATGGATCTAAACGTCAAATCTGCGCAGGACTTCTCCCACAAAGCGGTGCGCAGGCAGGCGAAGACCAGCGGCAAAGAATGCCTCGAACACAACCAACTCGCCTTCCGGCTTGGGGACCTCCTCCATCCCCAGGACACGAGCGACTCCGTCGCCAAAGTAACCAAGCCGCTGCATATCTTGCACGCGGACCGAGGACATCCGCGACATGCCGAAATCCACCGTATCGCCGGCGCGCAACTCCTCCGCCGCAACAGTGCTCAGTGTCTCCTCAGACGACGCGTCGGCTGGCGGCGTAGCGGCAGCAGAAGAAGAAGAGGTCGGCATCGCTACGTACCGTCGGCGGCGGCTGGCGGTCTGCTTCACTCGAGCCAGATCTCCGGCGAACAGGAGCAAGGAGGGCAGACGAGCAGCAAGAAGGTGGAAAAGGCGGCTAGGGTTTTCACGGAGCGCGGAAAGATAAAGTTTAAAACGCGCCGCCCCCCGCCCCCTTTTATACACAGGGCGCGGCACTTCGGGAAACCCGCAGTCCAACAGTACGGTGTCAATCAACGGTCATGTCAAAAACCCCCGCGGAACCACTTCGAGAGAGGGCAGCGTCTTCGCCATCTAGCGACGTCTTCGGCACCAGATGACTTAGTCGAACTGGTCCCTTGGAGGGCAAATGTTGGGGCGAAGGCAAAGATGCCACCCTTCGCTCGATGCCTTCGCCGGAATTGTTGGACCAACGGAGACAAGACAACGGACAGGCTCACCCTTCGTCTCATACGTCATCGGACGAAGACCTGCGACAAGGTCGTCCCATCTTGCGACCTCGTCCTACATGGAGGCCCACGTGTGATCCGGCCCATTGTAACAGGCCCTGCGTGGCCGCTGCGCGTTACGGGCCTAGTCTGTAAAAGGCATCCCTATAATTACGTTCTGTAACCCCGCTTTATGGGAATATTCTGGGGATAACCTAGGTGTCTGAGGGCACATGCATCCTTAACACAGGACACTGGGCACTCAGATACCTATAAATACCCCCGCACAGTGCCCTTGAGAGGCTAGATTAATAGAGCTATTGCCATCTCGTGCGAGAACCCTGTTTACGTCACTACACACACCCGTTGGATCCCCTTGCACCACAGAGCAAGTACCAACAGGCCTTATTCTTAGCAACGCCCTCAGGGCGCAAAAAAGCGCCGAAGACGAGGGATATGCCATGGCCTTGAATAACCTTCGTTCCGGAGTAATTGAGCTAAGGAACGAAGGTCTTGAAAAAGACAAAATATTAAACTCACTGATAAACAAGATAAAAGAATACGAGGCTACTTCGAAAGCCCAATCTGAGACCCAGAAGCGCGAAATTGAAGATCTTCGGAAACAGCTGGCAGAAGAGAAATTAAAATGTGCGGTTGCCGAAGCTGACCGAGACACCAGTGAATACTGGAAAAATCACTGGGAGAAAATAGTTGTGGAGCTTCGTTCTTCAAAAGAGAGATGCTATGAAAAATCTATGTCATGTGTAGAAAAGATAAAAACCAGCTTCGCCAATATTGGCGCATACTCAAATGAGGACAACTTCGTAGTAGGCGATCCCGAAGGTCCAATCGAATGGATCAAGGGCGAAGCCGAAGCCTTTGAGGAGGTTTTGAGTGGCCGTGGAGATGTCTGCGCCTTCTTAGGTGCCAGAGGAATTGCGGCTATCTTAGAGAAGGCAGGATGCGTGCATGTGAAGGTTCTGGCCCAATCTGAAGTTGCACTTTCTATTGAAGATACCAAAGACCCTTCGGCTGAGGCAAGCCTAATTGGCGGAAAGTTTTTTACCGATATCTGGGAAAATGGTGGCCGAGAGATGGCCCACGAAATTATAAAGAAGAGCGAAAAAGATACCCACGGTGCTAGAGAAGCAGCAAAGGCAGTTGAAAAAACTACAGAACTTGAAGGGCAGATAGGTACTGTTTAATTGCTTTTGACTTTATGTTTTATTCTTGTGACTTTGAGCTTATTCATGTTTTATATTGCAGCAGAATTATCTCCTCCCCCGGAGCCCTTTGAGTCACAAATGAACCCCAAAGCAAAAAGTGAAGATGAAATTATTAAGATGGCCGAAGCTATTATGGACAAAGTTGTAACTCAACTACTAAACGAAGCTGCTGAAGTAGTTCTAAAAGAAGACTAGCTATTGTTGTAAAAACATTCGGAGTACTGATGTAATATTTGCTGAACAAAGTGTGTAATATTCTATAGTTTTGAAAGTAATATATATAAGCTGTATGTAATTCAGTTCTTTACGATGCATGAAACTTTACATACATACTGTTTTTGAGCCTTTGGCGAAAAAAACACCTTCCCTTCTTTTCATGCTTCGTAAGGAATATCCACATTCGTGAAAATATTATGCTTCGTAAGCAATAGATTTCCCCTGATACTAAAGTTGGCGAAACTGCACTTTTTCAAACTTTATTTTGGGCCTTGGCAGAATTTCTTCGAAAACAATTTCCGAAGGTTATCATTGTATTCCCCTTCTTGTACCATTGATGCAATATGATGTATGATGTCATGTTTATGCGAATGATGTGATGATGCTATGGTATGCAATGATGACATTTGTGCCGAAGGTACACACACATCCTCACAGTAGAATACAGTCTCTTTGCCGTTTATTTTTTGGCTTCACCGTTTATTTTTCGGTGTATCAGCATTGACTTTTCGCTGTAAGCCTCCCTTAGGAGCTTCTTTGCCTTTTATTTCGGCGGTATCAGCGTTTATTTTTCGTTGTAAGCCTCCCTTAGGAGCTTCTTCGCCTTCTATTTCGGGCGGTATCAGCGTTTATTTTTCGCTGTAAGCTCTGCATTCCCTTTGGAACGACTTTTGAGCAGAAAACTTACGCTGCATTACCTTAAGAACGACTTTTGTTGCTTCGACAAAAACTTGCAATGCATTCCTTAAAACAACTTCTTGTTGCTTCGTCAACACCTTTAGAACTTCGTCGATATTTGAAGAAGGTATATTACATTATGATAATGACGAAGCTATTACAAGAAATTGAAAACAACAAAAGAACTAAGTTTTCAATGATTGCTCTTTATTGAAAAGATAAATGATAACAAATGTAAAAGTTGTTTCAGAGGTAGGATATATCTTAGTAGATGTGCTTCGATTCTGGCACAGTACTGTTGACTGTGCGAGCTTCGGACTGCTCCCTGAAGTCTCGCTGCTGGTGATTGTGATGGCTCCCTTCTGGCTACTGGCCTTGGGAATAAGCGGGTTGCATTGGTGGTGGAGGTGGGGGCTGTTACCAAGATTCCTGAGGTTGGCTTGCCGAAGCAACAGAAACTGCAGGATGGTTACCCACATACTCCAGAATGTATGGTGAGTGGTATGAAGCAGTATGCATAACCTGCTTCGGCTGGCTCTGTTGGACTACAGCTTCTGCTATCTCTTTCTGTTTCTGGATGGTGACATGACACATCCTGGTAGTATGGACCTTGTCCTCACCGTAGAATAGGCAATAAATTTTCCTGGGCTGATCACCAAACCTTCCTCCGAAGCCCCTGGCACCCCTGCCCCTTTGAGCTGGGGGCCAGGGATAGTTCTATTGGTGCCCCGAAGCCTGGGAGGAATACTACGGCCTCTGTTGTTGACTTCACCTGTTATCATTCTGAGTAGAGTGGATGGATCTGATGTGCCTAGGGTGGATTCTCCCTCCGAAGCCCCTGGTCATTTTGGAGAACCTATAAGCTTCCTCCCTTCTTTGTCGAAAGTCATTATCTGCTCGGATATATTCATCCATCTTCTGAAGCAGTTTCTCTAGGGTCTGAGGGGGTTTCCTGGCGAAGTATTGGGCTGTAGGTCCTGGCTAAAGCCCCTTAATCATGGCTTCAATAACAATTTCATTAGGCACCGTTGGCGCCTATGCCCTCAGTCGTAAGAATCTTCGGACATACGCCTGAAGGTATTCTTCATGATCCTGAGTGCACTGGAACAAAGCTTGAGCAGTGACCGGCTTCGTCTGAAACCCTTGGAAGCTAGTGATGAGCATGTCCTTCAACTTTTGCCACGATGTAATTGTTCCTAGCCGAAGAGAAGAGTACCAGGTTTGTGCAACATTTTTGACTGCCATGACGAAGGATTTCGCCATGAGTGCAGTATTGCCACCATATGAAGATATGGTTGCTTCGTAGCTCATCAGAAATTGCTTCGGATCTGAGTGTCCGTCATACATTGGGAGCTAGGGTGGTTTGTAAGACGGGGGCCAAGGTGTAGCCTGCAGTTCTGCTAACAGAGGAGAAGCATCATCAAAAGCAAAATTTCCATGATGGAAATCCTCAAACCAGTCATCCTCGTTGACGAAGCCCTCTTGGTGAAGCTCTCTGTACTGGGGCCTCCGGTTCTGCTCATCTTGCGTAAGATGACGAACTTCTTCAGAGGCTTCGTCTATCTGCCTTTGTAGGTCAGCTAGCCGGGCCATCTTTTCTTTCTTCCTTTGCACTTGTTGATGCAGCATTTCCATATTCCTGATTTCTTGGTCCAAGTCGTCCTCCTGAGGCGTTGGACTAGTGGCCTTACTCTTCTGGCTTCGGGCCTCCCGAAGAGAAAGGGTCTCCTGATTCGGGTCCAGCGACTGCAGAGCGATAGCTCCTGTTGCTGAAACTTTCTTTGGCGGCAAGACGAAGGTCGATGCTTGCCGAAGGTGGTCGAAAAGGGTTCACCGGAGGTGGGCGCCAATGTTTGTGACTTGCTCTCAAATGCTTCGGCTTAAGAGCAAGGCAACATAAAGAATGTTAAACGTTAAAGTCCTTCGTCCTTTGGAGCATTATTTCCCTTAGGATATAACGACTCTCGGACGAAGGTTACAAAGAACATACCTTCGTAAGTACGACATATATAAAAATGAAGAAGGGCTCATACGAAACATGAACAATGCGAACAATTGAATAGATTATCATTATTGTATTATTTTTATTTTATTACTATGAATAAGTAAAGATAATAATTTATTACAAGTGTACCTTCGGCTTGAAGGAAGATAAAGAATACAAGCGTGACGCAAAAGCAAATGCCAAGTCCCCGTGAATAGTACAGGAGTACTGTTCATCTATTTATAGGCACGGGTCGTAGCCCATGTAAAATTACATCCAGGCCCTTGGCATTTGATAATAACTCTATAGTAATTCATCGGGGTCTAGATAGCCTTTTCCTCTTTAAGTCGGTTTCCTTTTTCCTGTCATCATGCCGAAGCTCCCTTGCGCACAGCTTCGGCTCTGTTCCATCCTTCGTTCCCCTTGTGTTTCTTCATACTGTGATTTTGACTCAAGTACGAAGGGTCCATGTCCGAAGGTACCTGCTCATGTATTATACTCCAGAAACATTGTTAAATCACGTTTTTGAGGACCTTCGGAAGCCGAAGGCCCCCAACAAGAACCTAGGTGGTTTAAAAGGAAGAGGGTTAGCTCAAATTTTTACTTCTTTAGTTTCTATTCCCTTTATTTTTATAATGCATGCATGCTGGAAATAACGTCTCCTCTCCGAATAAAAGGGTGCTCTTAGGGCATCCTTTAAAAAGCTAAGGACTGGCCCATAGGGCCTACTTACTTAGCCACCTATTTCTCCCTCTATTCCTAAGGCCTTTCGTCCTAGGTCTAGCATTCTAGTCCTGACGATTCATACTAGTTTCTAAGAAAGTTTTAGATTTTTGAAAATTGGTATTCATGGTTTACTGTTTTTCTCTGTGGTGGTATTTGCTCCGATACCAGCTGTGGCAGAACCGCCCGAATTATTCCTACTTAAGTGCCTAAGTCACGCCTCAGGGGCCGCAACACACTTAAATCGGAATAACCCGTCAGGTCCCTCAGATCTAGTTTGATAGAGCCACTTAACCAGTATCAAATACCACAAACCCACTCGAAGGTGAGTCACAGAAGAAATACAATAAAACAGGAAAACCTCAAATTAAAGTACTGAGTTATTACATAAATCGGAGTTTCTCAAGTAAACTGAAATAAGTTCATAAGATAGATTTGCAGCGGATAATCGATATCGTCAAAAGCGAGGAATAGGGCAAGGCCTAGCCCACTACTCCTCCTGCTCCTCTCCTGCCGGAGCAGCATCCCACTCGACCGTCCAACCCGGTGGCAGGGTGGTAGGCCAAGTTACACCATCAACCATAACTTGAAGCATACCTGCAAAAATTATGCCACAAGCAAGGCTGAGTATACTAATACTCAGCTAGATTTACCGGGTGTTAGGAAACTACTCCTCTACCTCTAGACCATGCAGCTGTTTGGCTGAGGGTTTTGGTTTGCCAAAAGCACTAGCTGAGTCTAAAATCAATTTTTAGCTTTTCCAATTCTAGCATCATTATCTTAGCTAAGTTTTCTCCTTCTAAGCATACATGGTAACAAGCATTTTAATTCAATCAACAAGTTATCTCATGTAAACCTCATTTCACTTCTTACTCAATGTAGTACAAGGGGTCAAGCAGTCTCATTAACTGCGAGAAGTAGATGATTCGAATTGAGTTTTTAAACCTTGCAAGGTAAACCTAAACACACGACATGTAAGGGCACTCCGTCCCCACACACGTCAACCGTCCCCATCGATTCCCCGTTCGCGGCCAGGGCTCACCGCCTGGCATACAATGCTCCACTGACCCTGGCTGCCACCGTGCAGTGACCGTACTTATACCCACCATAGCTAGCATGGGAGACCTAGTCTCAGGACAAGTGAGGAGAAAAGTCTGCGCCCGACTTCACTAAGGTACTAGGTTTACCGATTACCATATTTCCCGACATGTGTTTAGTACGTTCAAACGCTTGACTCATGTATCCACACATTAATCCTTAATTCCTTTTCTCATCTCATGGACAAGGCATCCTCCCTGGATCCAAGTCCATAGACCATCATAGATCATGTTATCAAGATGAATACAATCAATTCCTGACCTCGCGCGAGTGCTAGAAAAATCACTCGACTTCTACCGAGACCCTGATTAGTATAGCAGCTACTCGACCTAGCATACTAGTATCCATCTCAAAAGGAATCCTGAGTTCATGCAACTAAAGGTTTCAAGCAATTCCTACACTTAAGTGCACATTACAAGCCTACAAACATTAAGTGAAGTAAAGTAGCATATATATATCACTGGTTATGCATAAAACCGGGGCTTGCCTTCAAATGCTGAGGCTACGGGGAGATCCTCGATGGCAGTCTCAGGAGCTTGCTCCTGGTCTTCCTCGTGGACAGCTCCTTGCTCAGGGATGAGCACGTACTCTCCGTCAGCGAGATTGCAATCTAATTAATGCAATGAGTAAGATACATTCATGGCATGATATGCAATTTAGCAATTAAAATTTGATGGGGGATGATCAATTTAATAAGGAAGAGCTTAATCTTACTATTGAAGATTTTTGTGGTACACTTAGCAATTTAAGGTCAAGTTTGGTTAAGCTAATTGGTAAGTTCATTTTGGTGTTCCATTGATTTCTTTTTAATGTCTTAGTGAGAGTTTATTAAGATTCCTAGCTGAATTCATTGGAGAGAGATTTATTATTCCCTCTCTTCTTTTCTATTTCTTTTATGCTTTTAAGGTGGGTTTCAACTACAAGATAGCTTAATAAATTTCCAAACATTCTGCAAAAATTACAGTGACTTCTTACTGGTGTATAAGTCTTTGCCTCAAAATTTGGGGCTTAAAAAGTGAGTGGTTCTCTCTGTATACAATTATCAAATATTAGGGTAGAGGGGGTGTTTTGAACTACAACCTTCTTTTAACAGGGGGGTTATTTTCTAAGACTTATTTTTGCTGGCATTTAGATGTTATAACATGACTTTGTACAAATTTTCAGCCACTAATACTTATTAGTTATTTTATTATGATTTTCTAAAGTTTCTAGCCGAATGGGTGCTTTCTGTGGCGGAACCGCCCGAATTATTCCAGCTTAAGTGCCTAAGTCGCGCCTCAAGGGCTGTAACACACTTAAATCGGAATAACCCATCAGTCCCTCAGATCTAGTCTGATGGAGCCACTTAATCCAGGATCAAATTTCACAATCTCACTCGAAGGTGAGTCACAGAAGAAATACAATAAAATAAGAAACCTCAAATTAAGTACTGAATTATTACATAGATCGGAGTTTTTCAAATTGCGGATAAGAGTTCATAAAATAAGATGTAGCGGATAATCGATGTCGTCGATAGTGAGGAAATGGGCAAGGCCTAGCCCACTACTCCTCATGCTCCTCTCCTGCCGGAGCAACATCCCACTCGAACGTCCAACCTGGTGGCAGGGTGGTAGGCCAAGTCACACCATCAACCATATCCTGCAGCGTACCTGCAAAATTATGCCACAAGCAAGGCTGAGTATACTAATACTCAGCTAGACTTACCCGGTGTGAGGAATCTACTCCTCTACCTCTAGACCATGCAGCTGTTTGGCTGAGGGGTTTGGTTTGCCAAAAGCACTAGATGTTTCTAAAATCAATTCTTAGCTTTTCAAATTCTAGTATCATTATTTTAGCTAAGTTTGCTCCTTCTAAGGATACATGGTAACAAGCATTTAGTTCAATCAACAAATTGTCTCATGTAACCTCATTTCACTTATTACTCAATGTAGTACAAGGGGTCAAGCAGTCTCATTAGCTGCGAGAAGCAGACGATTCGAATCGAGTTTTATCCTTGCAAGGTAAACCTAAACACACGACATGTCAGGGTACTCCGACCCCACACATGTCAACCATCCCCATCGATTCCCCGTTCGCGTCCAGGCCTCACCGCCTTGGCATACAATGCTCCACTGACCCCGACCGCCGCTGTGCAGTGACCGCACTTGTACCCACCATAGCTAGCATGGGAGACCCAGTCTCAGGTCGCATGAGGGATAAAGTCCGCGCCCGGCTTCACTCAGGTACTAGGTTTACCGGTTACCATATTTCCCGACATGTGCTTAGTACGTTCAAAAGCTTGACCCAGGTATCCACACATTAATCCTTAATTCCTTTTTCCCGTCTCATGGACAAGGAATCCTCCCTAGATCCAAGTCCATAGACTAACATAGATCCCGTTATCAAGATGAATACAATCAATTCCTGACCTCGCGCGAGTGCTAGAAAAATCACTCGACTTCTACCGAGATCCTCATTAGCATAGCAGCTACTCGACCTAGCATACTAGTATCCATCTCAAAAAGGAATCCTAAGTTCATGCAACTAGAGGTTTCAAGCAACTCCTACACTTAAGTGCACATTACAATCTTACAAGCATTAAGTGTATTAAAGTAGCATATAATAATATGGTTATGCATAAAAACCGGGGCTTGCCTTCAATAGCTGGGGCTGCGGGGAGATCCTCGATAGTAGCCTCGGGAGCTTGCTCCTGGTCCTCCTCTTGGACAGTTCCTTGCTCGGGGATGAACACGTACTCTGCATCAGCGAGATTACAATCTAATGAATGCAATGAATAAGATACATGCATGATATAATATGTGCTTTAGCAATTAAACTTTGATGGTGAATGATCCACTTAAATTAGATAGAGTTAAATCTTGTTTACACAAGATTTTTGGGTGGTATACTTAGTAATTTAGATCACACTCAGTTAAACTAAGTGGTAAGTTCATTTTGGTGTTCCACTGAATTCTTGTTGAGTCTTAGTGAGAATTGTCAAGATTTCAAGTTGGACTTATTGGGGCGAGGTTTATCTTTCCTTTCTTTCCCTTGATTTCCTTTATGTTTTTAGAGTGGGTTTGAACTACAAGTTATCTTAATAAATTTCCAAATATTCTGTAAAAATTACAGTGGCTTATTACTGGTGTATGATTCTCTGTCTCCAAATTTGGGGTTCAAAAAGTGAATAGTTTTCTCTAGACAAAATTACCAAATTTTAGGGCAGAAGGGGTGATTTGAACTACAACTACCATTTAATAGTGGGAAATTTTCTAATACTTATTTTTTCTGGCATTTAGATGTTATAGCATGACTTGGAAAAAAATTTCTAGCCATTAATACTTACCAGTTATTTTATTAGGTTTTTCCCAAGTTTCTAGCCAAAGGGGTGCTTTCTACTACCACTATATTTGAAAGACATCAAACAACAAATTTCTGATTTTTCCTAGCTTCTATTTTGCACAAGAGCAATCATTCTGAAGTTTGGCATCCTTTTGCTTAAAGGAAGGGGTGGTAGGAATTCATTGGATTAAATGGCCTTTTTCATGAATTATTTATAATAGGCATTATTGTGCATCCTTTAAATAGGTTCGCATTTTTCTCTAGTGGCCTATCTCATTAGTGATCTAGCAAAATTTTATTTGCCCATTATTGCATTATTTGGGTTACTAATGATTTATTCAAAATATGACTCATTATCATGTTCTATTTATCTACCCTACTTAAAATGATGGGCTGGGGTGTTTATTATTTTTGCAGTGGGGTTTTGGTGATCACAAGTTCACTGATTTTTTATTAATAACTTTGGGTCTGGTTTTATTACTCTAATAATTGTTTTCTAGTTGGAATAATGCTAAATAAAACATTCCACTTTAAATCTCTTCTGGACTAGAGGTCTTTCTATTTTTCCTAGGTTCTTTGCTACTGAAGTAGACTAGAAAAAATAATTTCATCCACTGGTCACTAATTTCTAAGGTCTTTCTGATTTTCCTAAGTTTTGGGCAAAATGGCTTTTAATAAATATCCCTGCTAAATTTTTCAATACTGGGGTTCTCACTATTTTTAAACAGTGTTTAAATGAGGTTTGAACATCTACAAATTTTCTCAAGTTCAGCACAGAAGCACAACTAATTTTCCTTAATTAAACAAGGTTTGGTCAGTTTCTGTATTTAATTTTAAACTGTAAAATTTAGAATAGAAAGCATAAGGTTTAGCATTTTTAATTGGTAGTCCATAATATTTACAATCCAGCAAAATTAGTTTGACAATTTTTGGTTAAGTATTCTTCAAGTTATGAATTTTCTAAGTTCTCTATTCATTAAAAAGATTTAAACATAAATGATTAAATGGAAAACTACTTTGCAATAGGGTCCCTGGCGGGTGTTTTCAATTTTCCTTATAGACTAGTCCTCGGGCTACTATTCAAATGTGTCGCTAACAGTTCAGAAAACCCCCTGTATTCTTCTAATCCTAACCCGAGGTCCTTCCCCCAATTTAAACAGTACCCGCGGTGGAAGAAAGGGCGGAGGGGCTTACCGGCAGCGAGACTGCTCCGGTGAGGTGGCCGAGGGTGTAGGGGAGGTCCTGAGGGTCACGGCGATGTGCGGGTCGCCGTCGGGGATGGTCGAAGTCGGCGGGTCCATGTGCGCAGGCGGGGGAGCTCGTCGACGGCGAGGAGTCCGGCCTATCCAGGGCACAATTGACCAATCAAATGGGTCAGAGAGCTTCACCAGGGATCAAGGAAGGGGTGTGCGCGAGGAATTGAAGAACGGCTCACCGGATTGCTCGGTCTACGCGCGCAGGCGGGCCGCCAAAGTCCGGTGAGGGCGATCTTGGCCTTCCGGTGAAGTTCTACCGGGTCCGAGGGCTGGGAAAGCTTCACAAGCTAATGGCGAAGCTAACCGAGCAGCTGGCGTGGCTTGGAAGTGACTGGAGTGGGCTGGCCACGATGGCCAAGGCTCTGGCGGCAATGGCGGGCAGAAAAGAGCTCGCCGGAGCTAAGGAGGGGCGTCTGGCCGACGAAGGTGAGCACGGGGTGGGATGAGACGCGCCTGGGGAGGCTTTATAGGCGCGGGCGGGCATGGCCGAGGGCGAGGGCGCGTGGAGGACTTGACTGAACGCTGGGGCGAGCGCGCGCGCAGGTTGGGCGAGCGCTGACGTGCCGACCAGGGTCGAACACGAGTGCCCGTTCGTTTTGCCCAAGTTCTGGCGCGTGTGGTCACTCATCCGAGCCTGCTCTTGCCATGGTCAGTGCACAAAACCTCTTCTCCTCCCTACAAGCTACCGATCTTGTGTGGGGGTCATAGGATTTTGCCTACTGGTTTCAGAGATTTGGAGCCCGGAAATCCGGTCTGTCACTCTTCTCAAACCCGGGGCAAATCCAAGATTTTGTTGTGTCTAGGGCTCGCGTCCCAATGCCATCTTCTGGCATGCGACAGAGGGGTTAGTGAGACACGTTTTTGTCAATGGGGTCATTAGGATTTGAGCTAGGGATCAAGGTGAACACGCTTGATCTTTGGCTCAAGGTCTGAAATTCAGAATTCTGAAATTGAGAATTCCCTATTGAGTCCCCACTTGAGAAGCTTGCTTGGGGTTTTATTTAAATTATTTTGGCCAAGCTTCCTTATTTTTTATTGTTGCTTATTAAATATACTTCAATGTTTATATTTGGCCCAAGCCATGATTCTACATTTTTCATACTCTTTTGCCTTATCTCTTAACTTTTGCTCTTAGAGCTCAATTAGGGTTGTTATTAGGGTTCCAACATTTTACCCTTTTGTAAACTCATTTGTTTTTGAATCATGATGCTTTTAAGTTTAAACTTAGTGGATCCTTTATTCTTAAGTCAATTTGATGCTCATGCTCAATTTGGTTCACATAAGATGATGGTTCTTGGGTTAGCACTTGAGAGAAACCCTAGGTGACACTGGGGGTGTCACAGCCTTCCCCCTTAAAGGAATCTCGTCCCGAGATTTGGGTCAGAGTCCTCCCATGGTAGAGCGAAGGGTGAGACTTACTTGAAGTGGGTGCTTATTATTATTAGGGCAAACTGCTCTTCGAATGTCATTCTCTTTGCAACTTCAGAAGGAAGTCCTTTTTAAATTTTGTTTCATGATTACTTCATTCTGATTTAAGATTATATTTCTGAAATTTAGATTCGAAGGGCAGGAGGAGGGGTTGGGTGTGATTACGTACCAGTTCCCTTAGGTAGGCAATCGGGAAAGTTGCATCATAAGAATTCCTCAGTCTCCCAGGTAGCCTCTTCCTCTGAGTGATTACTCCACTGGACCTTATACATCTTGATCGATTTAGCCCGAGTTGATCTTTCTTTGCAATCCAGAATCTTGGAAGGGTACTCTTGGTACGATAGATCTGGCTCTATCTCCAATTCTGGCTCTGCTATGATCTCGGTCGGCAATCGAACACACTTCTTCAGCTGAGATACATGGAACACACTGTGAATGGCAGACATTTTTGAAGGTAACTTCAGTTTATATGCCACGAGTCCACAGGCTTCTATGATCTCATAAGGTCCAATGTAGCGAGGGGCTAGCCTGCCTTTGATTCCAAACCTCTGCACTCCTTTGTTGGGTGATACCTTGAGATAAACGAAATCTCCCACCTCGAACTGGAGAGGTTTCCTTCTTTTATCATGGTAACTCTTCTGCCTGGCCTGAGCAGCTTCTAGATTTTTTCTAATTAGTTTGACCTTCCTTTCGACTTCAGTCACTAAGTCAGGTCCGAAAACTTCTCTTTCTCCAGGCTGAGACCAATTGAGTGGTGTTCTACACCTTCTTCCATAGAGGACTTCAAAAGGTGCCATCCTGAGGCTGGATTGATAACTGTTGTTATAAGCAAACTCTGCCAAGGAGAGGTGCTTATCCTAGTTCTTGCCATAATCGATTGCACAAGCTCTCAGCATATCTTTAAGAATTTGGTTTACCCTTTCAGTCTGACCATCAGTCTGTGGGTGGTAAGCTGAACTTCTAATTAGCTTTGTTCCCAAAGACTCCTGCAGTTGTTCCCAGAATCTGGCAACAAATTGGGCTCCTCGGTCAGAAACAATGGTCTGAGGCAATCCGTGCAAACATACGATCCGGTCAATGTACAACTCTGCATACTTTTTAGCCTTATCAGCGGTGTGCACAGGGAGAAAATGTGCCACTTTCGTTAGTCGGTCCATAATAACCCAAATCGAATCATGATGACGAGAGGTGTTGGGCAGACCCACATGAAATCCATGCTGATGTCATCCCATTTCCACGAAGGTATAGATAGGGGTTGCAAGGCTCCAGCTGATTTCAAGTGGCTTGCCTTTATCCTCTGATAGGTGTCACATTCTGATACATATTGGGCTATCTCCCTCTTCATTCTGGTCCACCAATACAAAGGCTTCAGATCATGCAACATTTTGGTGCTTCCCAGATGCATAGAGAATTTGGAGAGATGAGCCTCGTCCAAGATCTTCTTCTTGAGATCCTTGTTTTTAGGAATCACCAATCTGCCTTTAAACCATAATACACCCTTTTCATCTTGGTGGAAACATTTATACTTCTCAACCTTCTGATGGAGATTCTCCTTGATAATCTGCACTCCCTTGTCATTGAGCTGGGCCATGACGATCTGATCTTGCAAAGCTGGCTCAACAGAAATGTGAGACAAAGCACCAGAAGGAATCACTTCAATCTGCATCTTGCTCAACTCATCACACAAGGTGTTAATACGAGAATCCATCAGGATACAATTGCATTGCAATTTCCGACTCAAGGCATCTGCTACCACATTGGCTTTTTCTGGGTGATAATGTACCTCCAGGTCATAGTCCTTGATCAACTCTAGCCATCTTCTCTGCCTCATGTTGAGATCAGCCTGAGTAAAGATATACTTAAGGCTCTTATGATCAGTGAAGATGCTGCAGTGGGTTCCCATTAAATAGTGCCTCCGCATTTTTAATGCATGAACCACTACTGCCAACTCTAGGTCATGAGTGGGATAATTCTGCTCATGAGGCCTGAGTGCTCTTGAGGCATACGCAATGACTCGGTTGTCCTGCATCAAGACATAACCTAGTCCAGTGCCAGAGGCATCACAATATACATCAAAAGGCTTGCTGCTGTTGGGTTGCGCTAACACTGGTGCTGTGGTCAGATGCTCCCTCAATGCATGGAAGGCATCTTCGCACTTCTGACTCCAAACAATCTTGGCCTCTTTCTTTAGTAGCTTAGTTATAGGTTTCGCAATTCGAGAGAAATTCGAAATAAATCTTCGGTAATAACCAGCTAATCCTAGAAAGCTCCGAATCTGACGGACAATCGTTGGTGGCTTCCAGTTCATCACCTCTTGCACCTTATCAGGATCAACAACTATTCCTGCCTGGGAGATAGTGTGACCCAAGAATTTGATTTCCTTTAGCCAAAAAATCACATTTTGACAACTTGGCATAAAGGTGGTGCTCTCGCAGACGTTGAAGCACTACATGCAAATGCCCGACATGTCCTTCTTCGTTCTACGAGTACACCAAGATATCATCGATGAAAACCACTGCGAATTTGTCCAATTCCGGCATAAAAACAGAATTCATCAGATACATGAAATATGCTGGTGCATTAGTCAGCCCGAAAGACATCACCAAGAATTCATATAGCCCATATCTGGTTGAGAAAGCCGTCTTCGGAATATCGCTTGCTCGTATCTTGATCTGATGGTAGCCGGAGCGAAGGTCTATCTTGGAAAACACCTTAGCCCTGACCAACTAGTCAAAAAGAACATCAATACGAGGCAAAGGATACATGTTTTTGATAGTCACCGCATTAAGAGGGCGGTAATCTATACACAACCTCAAGCTTTCATCTTTCTTCTTCACAAACAGGGCTGGACATCACCAAGGCGAAGTACTTGGGCGAATGAATCCCTTATCCAGCAACTCCTGTAATTGCTTCTTCAATTCTGCCAACTCAGCGGGTGGCATTCGGTAAGGCGTCTTGGAAATTGGTGTCGTTCCCGGTTGCAACTCGATGGCGAATTCAATATCCCGGTCTAGTGGCATTCCTGGCAATTCATCCGGAAAGACATCTGCATACTCACAGACCACTAGAATCTTCTTCAGAGGTAACTCCGTCATAGAGAAAGCACATGGCTGAGTGGAACCTTGACTAGGCAGAATTAAGGTGAAGTTCCCACAAAACGGGGAATTGATTTCCACGATGCGGCTGGCTACATCAAGCACTACTTGGTGCAGGGTCATCCAATTAGCTCCCAAAATAATATCCACATTTTCCAAACCCAACACAAGAAGGGTGGTTTTGACAATGTGGCTTCCCAGTTGAATAGGCACACTTTGGTTTAATTGATTAGTTGAAATTTTACCCCGAGGTGTGGCTATCATAAATGGCCCTTTTGAGTGAGAGAATGGCAGTTCACATTTAGCACTGAACTTTTGGCTAATGAAACTATGAGATGCACCAGAATCAAACAGAATTAAAGCGGGTTGATTATAAACTGAAAAGATACCGGTCATGATGGGAGCTCCCTCAGGTACTTCCTCTAGAGTAGTGAAGTTGAGCTTCCCTTGCTTGACTTGTACCTTCTACTTTCTTCCCTTGTCTTGATTTGGTGCTGGCATCTACCTTTGCTGGTTTCTAGGACAATTCTTGGCATAGTGGCCCACATTGCCACAAGTGAAGCACTTGTTTCCATTGCCCTGGCAGAACTGCTACTGCTGCTGAGGCTGGTTGTTCCTTGGAGCGGGAGCTGGAAAGCAGTTGGGTGCCGGCTTTTACTGCTAAGGTGGCCTGATCACCCATCTGCCTGCCTGCTACTGAAAACCCCTGCTCTGATTGTGAGAAACAATCCTGAACCTCTGGGCCTGAGCGGATGGTGCTGCCATTGGTGCCTTCCTCTTCTTCTCTGCTCGGTGAGCTACAATGCAATCCTCATGGGAGATGGCTAGGTTGACCAACTCATTGAAGCTATCTGCCCGAACAGTGTTGAGTCGTTCCCGCAGCTTGGTGTTAAGACCCCTGCGGAAGCGGTCTCTCTTCTTCTCATCAGAATCAGCATGGTAACCTGCATACTGACATAGGTCGTTGAAGGCCTGAGCGTACTGCAATACCGTGTGGGTTCCTTGATTAAGTGCTAGAAACTCATTCAGCTTGCGATCAAGAATGCCAGCTGGTATGTGGTGCCCTCTGAAAGCAGTCTTGAATTCCTCCCAAGACACTTCCCGATCAGCTGGGAGCATAACACGGAAGTGGTCCCACCAAGTCCGAGCAGGGCCACGAAGCTGCTGCACGGCGAAGCGAGCCTTGGCTTCATCAGGGCAGTCTCCCGTGAGGAAGGGAAACTTGGACTCAACGACGCGAAGCCATACATCGGCGTCCAACGGATCCTCTGCCTTGGTGAATAAGGGTGGCTGTGTGCTCAGGAACTCCTGGTAGGTTGCCGCTGCCGGAGGTCGCTGATGGTGGCCTCCACCATGCTGCTGAGGGTGGGGCTGGCGCTGCAAGAGCTGTCGCAGAATCTCGTTCTGCTAGGCCATCAGCTCCTGCACTGTGGGAGCTAGAGGAGGTGGCGGGGGAACCTGCTCATTATGCCCGCGACGCTGCCTAGCTGCCATCTAAAAACAGAGATTGTTGCCACTGTTATCCCATCTCATAATCTCCAACGATAAGCCATTATCTCATATAGAAGGAAATAATGCCATAATCATAGTGTGAGGTTCGAAATGAAGATAACGTGGTTACAAAACATCCCACAGATTTCAAAAGTTCATAGGGTTACATCAATTAGGGGAAAGTACCCGTAATCCTAGTTCAAAATCTGACATTAACTAAGCTCGCGTAGTTTTCTGTCCGCCTAAAGCGTCAAAGCGACTGATCAACCCTGAGTAGTGGAAGCGACACTGGATGCGGGTGAAGGAGGCATCACGGAGGTAGTCCCATTGGCAACAGGGGCTGGTCCTAGCTCCTCGGGAGCCTCTTTTCCCTCGCTTCCGGCCTCATTGGCCTCCATCTCCAAGTGGTGCATGTCCAGGTGGTCATTAGCTTCTTCGAGTTCCCGCTGCACATCATGGAGCTGGTTCTCCAAGACATCAATAGTGTTGTCTCGGATCTCCACCTGCTGCTCCAAGGTGGTAATGCGCTGGCTCAGCCTTTCCACCTGCAGATCCTTCTCCACCAACTCAGAGGATAAATCGACCACAAAATCTTCTCGGCTGTCAAGGGTAAGCTTGGTGGTTTGAGCGATGTTAGCGAGATGTGCCATAGCGTCACTCTGCAGGGCCTGGAGGCGGTACAGCGCACTCATGCACTGAACAGTGACCCTCCCAACCAAGTTAGGATACATTGCCCACACATCTTTCACATGGCTCACGCGGTTACACCACATGGGGTCATCCTTCTTCTCAACAGGGAAGAGTCCCAAGGGGTGCATCACCATCTCCAGGGGATGGTAGCCACAGAAGGTCGTTAGAGTCTTCATGGCTGCTGCCTCAGTGGTGTCGTCCATCCTGAACCCAATCATCTCGGAGTCAAGAGAACGCCAACCTGGCTGAAGGGGATGAGCCTCCAAAGTCAGCCAGACTCGACAACGAGGTACCCGATGCTCCTCATACAACTGCACCGTGTACAAAGGGGGTGTAGGGTAACTGGCGGAGTTAAGCACTTCCCACAAGATGGAAGGAAAGCCATCGTGAGAAAGGAAGTCAGAGCTGAAACGAGTGTCTCCTCCACTGGCGGGGGTGGGTGAATTCATCTGCGGAAGGGTATCAAAGGTAAAGATTATGGTGGAAGGAAGAAAAATAAAAGAGCCTGGATGGTTTTTAAAGGAAGTGGGTTAGCTCAAGTTTTAATTCCTTTTTGTGTTTATAATGCATGCATGCTGAAAGTAATGCCTCCTCTCCGAATATAAGGTGCTTTCAGACATCCTTTTAAAAATCTAAGTACTGGCCCACAGGGCCTACTTAATTAGCCACCTATTCTCCCACTATCCCTAAGGCCTTTCGTCCTAGGTCTAGCGGTCTAGTCCTGACGATTCTTAGCAGTTTCTAAGCAAGTTTTTAGATTTTGAAAATTGGTATTCATGGTTTATTGTCCTTCTCTGTGGTGGAATTTGCTCCGATACCAGCTGTGGCGGAACCGCCCGAATTATTCTAGCTTAAGTGCCTAAATCACGCCTCAAGGGCTGTAACACACTTAAATCGGAATAACCCGTTAGTCCCTCAGATCTAGTCTGATGGAGCCACTTAATCCAGGATCAAATTCCACAATCTCACTCGAAGGTGAGTCACAGAAGAAATACAATAAAACAGGAAACCTCAAATTAAGTACTGAATTATTACATAGATCGGAGTTTTTCAAATTGCGGATAAGAGTTCATAAAATAAGATGCAGTGGATAATCGATGTCGTCGATAGCGAGGAAATGGGCAAGGCCTAGCCCTGGAAAATCCAAATGGCAAAACCTTCTTACTATATTTTGTTGGTTATATAGTGCACTACAACTTTGTTATTTGGTTCTTACCAAAATTTTGTATTCTTCCCAAGTCTTTTCCCAAATTCCCTTTATGTGCTTAAATGGTCCACTTAGGATTAATTAGGGTTTGAGAGTTCTTCTTACCTTGAGGTTCATGACATGATTAAGGAGAATTTTCTTAAGATGAAAAAGACTCACTTTAAACCTTTGTTATTAATTTTTGATGTTCATTCTTCTATATGGTTCACATGTGATAATGGTTTAAGTTAGCTTAAAGAAGAAACCCTAGGTGACACTGGGGTGTCACATATGTGGTGCTCATTTTAGGTCTAGGCCACTCCTAGACAAGGTTTTTACTAGCCAAAGGCTGCTTCGAACACATCAGACCTGGTGCAGTAATGTGAGAATTGTCAGAGGTGTGCCAGGGACCAAAAGAAACCTTCATCTCTAACACAATTAATTCAGCCCACTTGGTCATTGCAGAGATGGGGATTAGATTTATTGGGACAACTACCACTAGCCCAAGGAAACCTAAGTTATGTTGTGGTGGCAGTTGAATGTTTCTCAAAATGGATCGAAGCTAAACCATTAGCTACAATAACATCAACCACAGTCTCGAAATTTTTCTAGCAAAATGTCATCTTTCGGTTTGGAGAGACGAAGGCCATCAAAGTAGACAATGGAGCACATTTTGACTCCAAAGCATTCAAAGCCTTCTATGATTAGATTGGAACGAAGAGACATTTTGCATCAGTAAGGCATCCAGAGTCTAACGCCTTGGTTGAGCGAGCAAATGGAATCATCATCACAGGAATAATGAGGTCAATCTTTAATCTGCCAAAGGGAAAGTGGTCAGATGAATTAATAAAAGTGGTGTGGAATCATAAAACTGTAGTTTCAAGGTCAACAGGTTTCACTCCATTTAAACTTCTGTATGGCGATGAAGAAAAAACTCCGGAAGAGGCGAAGACATGATCAATAAGGACTCTAGCTTTGGCAGAGGATGAAGATGCATGCAAAGTGTCAAAAGACTCCATAAAAGGGGTCAGGATTCAAGCAATTGATCATATTAATAAATACCAAGCCAAAATATCAAAATGGAGAGACATAAAAGTCAGATTAAAGAACATTTAGCCAGGGCATTTGGTGCTTCGAAGAATAGCTAACCCAGAAACTGTAGGCAAACTACAACTCAGGTGGGAGGGCCCCTTCTTAGTAGTATCTTCAGCAAGACTAGGATCGTACAGATTAAGAGACATGGAAGGGAATGATATTCCATGGTCTTGGAACGCCGATGAGCTTCGAAGATACTATGTATAAAAGCCATGTAATTTTTTCCTTTCCTATGGTTCCCTTATTTCCTTTCAAGAGGGGAGAAAGGTTTTTAATGAGGCCATAGGCTGTAATTTTCATTTTTCCTTTTCACAGCCCATTCAATACAAGGGCAAATTTCCCCCACATGTAAAATGTAAAAAGTTGGGATTACACCATCGAGTGTAAAATATGAAGAAGCTCCAAAGTCGTTCCTACGGGGATGCAGAGCTTAGAAGCCACCTAGTAAAGGTGAAGAAGCTCCAAAGTCGTTCCTACGGGTATGCAGAGCTAAGATACCACCTAGTAATGGTGAAGAAGCTCCTAAGTCGTTCCTAAGGGGATGCAGAGCTAAGCTCCAAAGTTGTTCGTAAGGGGATGTTAGAGCTAAGATACCACCTAGTAAAGGTGAAGAGACTCCAAAGTCGTTCCTATGGGGATGCAGAGTCTGTGTACGTGTTTGTGTGGGAGTGTGTGAATTTTGCTACCTTCGGCATGCATTTGCATAATGCATCATTGCATTCATATAAACATTCATTAGAAATTTTAGCTTCATCGCATTATGACACTTTGCATGAGAAACTAACGTGAAGTCTAAAATGCTTCGTTGTGAACGAAAAGAAGAGAAGGTGTTTTTCGCCTTCGGCTCAAAAATAGTAAGTGGGGTTTCGTCCACAGCAAAGCAAGCAACAGCAGAAGAAAGGTAATATTACAAGGTATTTATAAACATTTATAGAGAAGATTTTACATCCTTCGACAAATTTTCTATCGAATATAATGTTTTTCTTTACAATGAAGAGCTCTAGGAGCATCTTTTAAGACTATTGGAACAACCACAAAATAGCTTCGGATCATCTTTTAGGAATATCAGAATAGCTTCGGATCATTAATCTTCAACGGCATTGCCCTGGAAACAACATTGTGTAAGAAACATATTGTGATACACAAGAAGAAGTAGGAAGATGATAAGCAAGAAGGAATTTTCATACTTCATCAATTAGCGCTCGAGCTTCGTTCCCAGCATCCTCCCGGCTACCCTTTGTCCAGATTTGGGTGATAAACCTATTGCCTATAGTCGGGATGTTGTCCAGGTCTGATGGGGAAATGCCAAAGGTTGGTTTGTTGACACTCTTTAAGTGATTGCATCCAACCACTAGTGCACAGAAGTCACCATGGCCCACTATATCTTCATCAAGGTCATCAATTTCCTTTTCTATCCAGTTGAGCGCCTTTGGAATATCATCAACAGAGTCCTTGGCCTCTTTAGATGTGGCTCCAAAAGAGTTAAAAATACTCCTCAACCGTGAAGAGCACTGGGTTGCAAAGCCGAAGAACTTTCAGAGTTTCGGAGAGTTTAAAATTCTTTTCAGCTTCGACTTTGATCTTAAGATTTAACGATTTGACTTCACGGTTGAAGCGGCTCATAATATGTTGCAGGGTTGATTTTGATTTCTCAAGCTCCTTATTCAACTCTTCAATTCTTTTGTTCCGTTCCAAAATCTGAATATTTTGTCTCTCACTTCGAAGGCGAGCTTCAGCGAGAGAACCTTCGGTAGTATTAAGCAAAGAATCTTTTTCTTTCAGCGAATTCTCAAGAGTTTCAACCTTTTCTCCAAATCATTGATGATGAACTTGTTTTTCCTGTCTTCATTTTCTTGTTGCAACTTTAAGCTTTGCTTAGTAAGAAACTCTATTACAAAGCCAAAGTTACATAAGGTTCTCGTTCTTAAAACTTTAGAACTAACAAAATAAAGGGAAAGAAATAAAAATCATACCTTAAAATTTGAGTATACTAAACTGCCAGTTATGTGCTGTTTCTTGTAATCACTAAGATCTCTCTCAAGCTTCGAAAATCCGATACTTTTGGACAAGATATCTACGATTGTTTCTCTAGCATGATCAAGCATACAACCCAAAATTTCTTCGTGTACAACGCCAAAGAGAACAAATCCAGGCTGATAGCCACCGGATATAGCAAATTCCCTCAATTCTGAAATGTCCTCTTTGAAAAGCTGCTGGCCACCCAGGTGTCATAAGTCGAAGCTTTTACTTTCCGAAGAGGCTTCTTCAGTGCTCTTCTCTTTTGATGCTAAAGTTTCAGCGACAATTACCCCCTTACTGTTCCTCTCAGGCTCCACACGAGGGATAATTCTGTCAATTTCTGATAAGGTGGTCCCAAGAGGACCACCACTACTTTCGGCCTCTTGAGGTGCTTCAACAGCTTCATCAGCAGCGGAGAGGCAATTCCTTTTTGTATTGTCGGCGAGGGAGTATCGAGGATGGACCTCATAACAGTCATCATGCGTCATTTCATATGTGCATCCACCCGGGCGCCAAAGACCCTTTTCAATCTCTGCTTCGACGACTTGTGGCACCCTGGGTGTCTATTTCATGTTTTGTCAGGAGACTTGTCCCTACCTCGGATCGTCAGTGGAAATTTCTATTTCTCGATCGCGTCTATCTCCTTTTATCAAGTTAATCATGAAAGTTTCACCAAATTCGGAGTTATTCGATCTCGACAAATGCCAAATTTGGAGCGTGTTTAAACTTTTTATTTCTCAGAACGAATGCAAACTCGATAATCATTCTCGATTTATACATCTGTCTAAAGCTCATTTAATCAAACTCTCGACAATTGCTAGTCAATCTGTGTCCGAGTCTGATTCCTCGACCTTCGATCTATGTCTGACTATTTTATCTAGATCCGCACTCTCAAATAGAATGCTCAGTTGTGTCTGTGGCAGAACCGCCCGAATTATTCCATCTTAAGTGCCCAAGTCGCTCCCTTAAAGGTAGCAACACACTTAAATCAGAATAACCCGTCAGTCCCTCGGATCTAGTCCGATAAAGCCACTTATCCAGGATCGAATACCACTAGCTCACTCGAAGGTGAGGCACAGAGAAATACAATAAAACATAATACCACAAATTTATTAAGTATCAATAGTGATTACATTATCGGAGTTTCAGAAATAATAATCATAAATTTTAATGCAGCGGAATAACTAGCGGAGAAAACCGAGTAACATGGCGAAGCCTGGCCACGCTACTCCTCTTGGTCCTCTCCTGCGGAAGCAGTAACCCACTCGACCGTCTATCCCGGTGGCAGGGATGAAGGCCAAGTCACACCATCAACCAAATCAAGGAGGTACCTGCAAAAATTATGCCACAAGCAAGGCTGAGTATACTAATACTCAGCTAGACTTACCCGGTGTGAGGAGTCTACTCCTCTACCTCTAGACATGCAGCTGTTTGGCTGAGGGGTTTGGTTTGCCAAAAGCACTAGCTAAGTCTAAAAATCAAGTTTTAGCTTTTCAAGTTCTAGAATAATAATTTAGACTAGATGAGAACCTATCCATCCATACATGGTATCAAACATTATATCAATCAACATCTTTTGCCAGTATCTCATTTCCACTTATTACTCAATGCAGTACAAGGGGTCAAGCAGTCTCATTAGCTGCGAGAAGCAGACGATTCGAATCGAGTTTTAACCTTGCAAGGTAAACCTAAACACACGACATGTTAGGGCACTCCGTCCCCACACATGTCAACCGTCCCCATCGATCCCCCGTTCGCGGCCAGGCCTCACCGCCTTGGCATACAATGCTCCACTGACCCCGGCCGCCGCCGTGCAGTGGCCGCACTTGTACCCACCATATCTAGAATGGGAGACCCAGTCTCAGGACAAGTGAGGGATAAATTCCTCGCCCGGCTTCACTCAGGTACTAGGTTTACCGGTTACCATATTTCCCGACATGTGTTTAGTACATTCAAACGCTTGACACAGATATCTGCACGTTAATCCTTATTCCAATTTCGTCTTGTAGACAACGAATCCCCATGGATCCGTGTCCACAGACCATCATCATTCTGTTATCAAAATGGATACAACCAATTCCTGACCTCGCGTGAGTGCTAGAAAAATCACTCGACTTCTACCGAGATCCTGATTTAGCATAGCAGCTACTCGACCTAGCATACTAGTATCCATCTCAAAAGGAATCCTGAGTTCATGCAACTAGGGTTTCAGGCAACTCCTACACTTAAGTGCACGGTACAAGCCTACAAACATTAAGTGTAGTAAAATAGCATATATAACGGTTATGCATAAAACCGGGGCTTGCCTTTAATTTAACACTTAGATAGTGTTTGCTGGGGGAGGTACTCGCTTGGCGAGCATCCACTGGTTAAGTCCATCCTTCCTTGGGTCGTCCACCGACTGCACCTTGTGGTTGGCACCACATCACTTGCACGATCATCCTCTCTCGGTCCTAAATGAGATGCAGGATGCATATGTATGAATATCATGAAATAGCACAAGATACTTTAAGTATATGATAGCGAACTAACATCAACTAGTAAGACACATAAACATCCATACGTTAACGCTAGCTATCTATACGTCATTGGGCACATCAAGTCAACATTACTGGAAAGATGATGAACATTTCCTATATTTAGCCAACACAAACATGACATCATGAGTACAAGAATTTAACATGTTCGCTTTAATCGTTCATTGGCAACTTATTATTAAACTAGTTAAGTACACATAAGTTTTCTATGACTCATATATTTAGACAGACTTAGATAGAAAGGGATATTCATTTAATCGAGGTTTTACAATCATTCACAATATTCTCATGCAAGCACACACCAAAGAGGACACACATGAGGAGATAGTTTAATCGTCATTACATGTTATACTACTTTAATGACGTTGGTTACTTAGTAGTATTAGCAGAAAGCCAAGGACAGGACATTATTCATTTTGTTTCCCTAATATATAACTACACTTGCTAACTGTTGATTAAGCTAAGCTACTTATTAGACCTTAACCAATTTAGTTCACTAACTTAGTGAGATGTGTACTACTTACTTATATATAACCCCAATTATACTAGTCACTTATTATTATTACTCATGTTCACTTAAAACCCAAATAAGCAAGCAATCACTCAAGTCAAACACAATAGAGTAGAGCAATCAATCACTTCTAACACATTTAGGACAGCAGCACAGTAGTTTTTGTTTTAATCATAACTCTTCAAATATTAGTTCAAAATTATCAAACTAGGATTTTCTGTAAAGTTTAAAAAGTGTTCTACAACTTTGATATTATGATCTCAAGGTGATTAGACACTTAATAAGGTTAAATAGTGATAAACGACAGCTTTATTCAAATTTGGGCAGATTCAGACTTATGCCTTCAAAAATTCGTAACTAGAGACTCAGACATCCAAATCATTTGATCTTAAACTTTCTAGAAAGATAATTAAATTTTCTACAAATCAATTATAAACAACTCAGGTTGATTTAAAGTGTATCATGGTTAAAAGTCACTAGGAAGACTTTGCTGTCCAGATTTGGACAGATTCAGACTTCACACTTCAAACGCCTATAACTTAATATTTAGACCACTAAAAAGGGTGATCCAAGACTTTTTGGAAAGCTTAGAAAACTTACTACATAACTTTTATAATCACCAAGAAGTGATTCTATATTTAACTAAATCAAACAATACAGTTTTCTAAATCTGTTCTGACAGTGGATAGAATATAGCAATCCTCTTATAAAATTCATAACTCTCAAACTATCAGGTTTATTGTCATGAAAATTTAACACAAGTAAGACAAGAACATTATCTACAACTTTCTTATAATTGACAAGGACTGATTCTAAACTGAACTTAAGCAAACAATGCGACCTCTGAAATCTGTACAGGAATTGGACAGATTTAGTTACTAAACTTGCGAAAAGCATAACTACTAAACGATCAGACTTATGGCTGTAAAATTTTAACACAAGTAAGATAATAAAGTTATCTACAACTTTCTTATATGTCTTTTCTACAGAAAACATAATTTAGTTCATCAAACAAACAGCACGACGAAAACAGTACGTGCAGCCTAAAACAGTAACCAATAAAATTCAGCTCCTATTCACTTCAAAAATTGCCGCGTTCTAGAAACTTGAATCATTTTAACACTTTATCATTTGTTGGAGTTGAAACAATCAAATTAGGACCAACAAGTAGACTTACTAACTTTTTATCCAAGTTATTACGTACGCTAGAATTAACACACAATTAACAAACACATTCACCAAAATAAAACACTTCGGCACACATGTCCGACATCACACAAAATCATGATGAAGCACTATTAATATTTATCTTTAGAACACCATGACATAATCATTAAATATCTAATTAGTTTTAAGATATAACTCAAGCATTCCATGAACATGCATGATTTTATTTACTCCTAATTTTTCACTAAGTCTTGCAATTATAAAATAGGTGTTATTTTAGCACCATATCAAACTATCTAATTTGGGGCTGCAATTTTTATGAGGCATAGGTAATAATAAATTATGGCCAATGTATAAATTTCACATGTCCAGGTTTTATATTTTATTTACTACAAAAATAACAATTTGTTAATACAATAAAGCTTGTGAGAGCAAGTTAATTCTAAAATTAATTCTTTTCTGTGGATGCATGACCATTTTAAGTTTTCTTAGGCTACTATAATGTTATGCAAGGGCAGTGCAACACCATTTTTCATTTTTACATCTATACATTATTTTTAAATCATTTAAAAATACTTAAGGTGCATTAAACAAGTTAAATCACTAACTTAATCATACATGCACAACAATTCGTTAAATTTTTACCAGTCACCAAACATCACACCAAGAGTCTACTGTAAAAATTTCAACCTATTTGGAGCACCAGAGCTACAGATCTAAAAATAACAAGCAAATAAATCTTCTTTTCTCTATTTTACTTGTTTTAATTAACACACCAATAAAACAGTGAACACCATATGTGTTTTATATTTTTCTTAGCTATAGTATGACAACATCTAACCAACAAAACAAGTTTCATCATTTTTGGATTTTTATAATTAAAACTATGGAGAGATGCAAGTTCATTTATTTTCCAAACCAGTTCTTAAATACGAATTTATACAGCAAAATTTTTCCACTAAAACATATCAACCTATAGATCCAATAGTTAGAGCATTTCATAAGGAAGGCAACAAAACAAGTTTCGCGATTTTAGGAGCTCCAAAACCCGAGATATAAATATTTGAAAAAAGAACAAAATCTGCAACTTTTGTGCACTCACAACTCGCCTTGGGCCCACTTGTCATTGGCACCAGGGGGTCTTCTTCTTCCTCCTTACGTAGAGCACAGCAGGGGGTTGGAGGGATGGAGCAGGGGCCGTCGACCACTACTTGAGAGAGGCAGCCGGCTGCGGTTTGGAGAAGGACATGGCGGTACCCATGGCTTAGAGCTGGAAGGAGCAGAGATGAGGCGAGCTGCCCATCAGAGGAGGAAGAAGGGGATGTCGAGCTCACAGCCATGGAGGAGCAGAGGAGTTCGGCTTGTCTTGGCAGGTGGTGAGCTCGGCCATGGGAGAAATGGCGCCCGCGCCTTGGGGAAGAAGGGCTCTGCGCCTGGGAGCTTCCACTGCTAGCGCCCACGGAAGCGAGGCTGAGCAGGGAGATGGCGTGGGGGAGAAAGGGAGAGGGGCTGCTGCTGCCATTTATTGAGCTGGAGCTCTGGACATGTCAGGTGGCAGTGGGCAGTGGCAGGTTGAAAAACGTGGACATTGGGCGGTCATTTTTGGCGTCTTCCTCTTGGAACCGGACCTTGGCCACTGCACGAAATATCTTCCTTGATCTATACTCTACAATTCGTTTATAGGACTTGAGGTGATTCGAGCACTGGTTAGAGAGTTATAGACCCACGAAAAATGGTTTGTCAGTGGGTTAGAAATCAGCGGAAACTCGCAAAAACTGAATGTCAAAGCATGTCAAACGGAATCGGATGAATGCCATCTTTTAATATGTCGTGCCCCTATTAGTTATTAACAACTTTTATATTTGAGAAAACTTGAGTTGTTCAACAAAAATTTGGGAACGCGAGACGTCGACCCGAACGACGCTGATTTCAGACTTAGAAGAAATTCGAATCCTAAAATCAGATTTTTATTCTGTCTTGATGGCACTATTTGAGGTACTTAGAGATTGAATCAAGGCTTGGTTTAAATATAAAATTTGTTGTATAACACAGATTCTACAACTTTTATTAAAGGTCAAACCTCATATCTTGAATATAAATTAAAGTTTCACTTTGGTCAAAGTAGTATCATTATAAAGCTTCAAATTATATTTTTAAGGCAATCGGGGTATTTTCTCGACATTTTCTTGGTATTTTCTCTACATGAACCCTTAATAACTTTTGTTGTGGAGTTGATATAGAGTTGTTTGAGCAAGGTGACAAGGGTTGGTTGAATTTCAAAATTTGCGTTTGTTCATATGAGCAGTTTCAAGCATGTATAGGATTTATCTTTTCATGTGAATATTTGCCTTAAACTTCTAGAATTCTTTAAAATACACTTGATAGATAGAGATGAATTATGATATAGAGAAAACAAGTCGATTTGCATAAGAATTAACTAGAGGTTCACACAAAGAGATCCTGCGGGAGAATACGGATTCAGATTAAGTATTTGGACGTAGACCGACTGTCGAGAAGGCGGATTCGGATATAGATTGGATAACATTACAACTATCAAGAATCCGAATAAATGAGTCTGGACAGGAGTTACGAGATGATATTGACTTTCGAATTTGCATTTGCTCCGAGAAATAAAAGTTTTAACAGGCTCTAAATTTGGCTGTTCTTGAGATCGAATAATTCCAACTTGGTGAAACATTCATGAGTAACTTGATGAATGGAGATAGATGTGATCGAGAAATAGAAATTTTCACTGAGCATCCGAGATTAGGATAAATCTCCCGATATAACGTGAAATAGACACCTGGGGTGTCACAGCCTTCCCCCCTTAAAAGAATCTCGTCCCGAGATTCGAATGAGGATCTTCAAGGGTGGAGAAGCATGTAACTCCCATACTGAAGATAGATTTGGACCGAATACCGTGACATATTGAGACAAAATGCCACGATCACCCTGAGAGAATATCCACAAAAGATAGCACATCAGTATAGTCTAGTAATGGATCACAACTATTAACCACGATACCAGCGCGTGCCGAGCAGCTCAACCATGTGTGCACCATAGTAGGCTCTCGGTTTCGTCGCGGCACCATCGGTCGTTAGTCATAATACCATTACCAACGTAACCAATAAGAAATCCACATAACACAGATAGATGGAGCCCATGAGAGTATGGCTCAGAAAATAAGAATGTGATCAGAGTTGAAGTAAAGATTATTAGCAAAAGAGCATCACATGAGAATTTTCTTCAACTGAGAGAATTATTTTATGATTAATACGGAGATTATCAGGTCAGAGATTTATACGAGAGTGGATATCAGGGGAACCAACCATGAGATCAAGATTGGCAACTTGCTGAGACATGAGAGAACTAGAGTCAACAGCATAATCCATTGAACCAAATGGATACACTGCTTAGAGATAGAATCGATAAAACAGCGTCATGATCCTCAGAGAAAGGGGATATGAGAATGAACAGAATGAGAGATTTAGGCAAGATCAACATCTGATACTTGAGAATGGGTTATAACAGATATCTAGATAATAGGGCAGGATCAATAGGGGATCCAGAGATTTGGATGATAAGCCACAACATGATTCACAAGTAAAAGATTACCAGATCCAGGTGAAAAGAGAAGTCATCAACGCAGATGGCTTCTAGGTTGAGCAGAGGAGAATTTAATGAGGATTTTGGATAAGGCTTCCAAGAAGAATTTGGGACTGGATATTGTTTTGCGCAACAGACACCAACCAAGGTTTTATTATTTTTTTTTAACATAAACAAGTTCACAAGGAAGCTTTAGGTTGAACTAGCGGTCCAGCTATGGGGTTCTATAAGCTGTGCAGGTGTAAATTCAAGGGTAAACACACGAGGGCTAGAAAACACCAACACCATCATGATTTTTTAAGAGGTTTCACTTGCTAAACTCAAGGTTGTTTGGATTGGGGTCTTTTTATGAATAGAACAGACAACATTTTATTGTAAAAAGGGTTGAACAATTACAATACCACCTAGATAGCAAGACAAGATAAACACATAGCACGACCTAACAAGACTTACCAATCTGACACGAGGTAAGGCATTTCTAACATAGCAGTATATCACATTATTCACAAGTTCTTATTATTGGAATAAGGGTGAGGGAAGCATGTTGGTGCACAAGAGACAATGAAAATGCGACAATCATGATGCATGCTCATTCTAGTCGTTTTCGCAGACCTAACTAATTTTTCGGGTGCTTCTATAGCATCCCTCATAATAGTAGTAGTAGCCTTTATGGCCTATATAAATAGCCACCTAGCTACCCATCTATTTCCCAAGGCTTCACGTCCTATGTGTATCCTGATCGTCCTGATATCTATCCAACTTGGGTTTCTAAGCAAGTTTTACTTTAGAAAAGGTTGGTAATCATGACTTATTGACTTCTCTGTACTGGTATTCGCTCCGATACCAGCTGTGGCAGAACCGCCCGAATTATTCCATCTTAAGTGCCCAAGTCGCTCCCTTAAAGGTAGCAACACACTTAAATCAGAATAACCCGTCAGTCCCTCGGATCTAGTCCGATAAAGCCACTTATCCAGGATCGAATACCACTAGCTCACTCGAAGGTGAGGCACAGAGAAATACAATAAAACATAATACCACAAATTTATTAAGTATCAATAGTGATTACATTATCGGAGTTTCAGAAATAATAATCATAAATTTTAATGCAGCGGAATAACTAGCGGAGAAAACCGAGTAACATGGCGAAGCCTGGCCACGCTACTCCTCTTGGTCCTCTCCTGCGGAAGCAGTAACCCACTCGACCGTCTATCCCGGTGGCAGGGATGAAGGCCAAGTCACACCATCAACCAAATCAAGGAGGTACCTGCAAAAATTATGCCACAAGCAAGGCTGAGTATACTAATACTCAGCTAGACTTACCCGGTGTGAGGAGTCTACTCCTCTACCTCTAGACATGCAGCTGTTTGGCTGAGGGGTTTGGTTTGCCAAAAGCACTAGCTAAGTCTAAAAATCAAGTTTTAGCTTTTCAAGTTCTAGAATAATAATTTAGACTAGATGAGAACCTATCCATCCATACATGGTATCAAACATTATATCAATCAACATCTTTTGCCAGTATCTCATTTCCACTTATTACTCAATGCAGTACAAGGGGTCAAGCAGTCTCATTAGCTGCGAGAAGCAGACGATTCGAATCGAGTTTTAACCTTGCAAGGTAAACCTAAACACACGACATGTTAGGGCACTCCGTCCCCACACATGTCAACCGTCCCCATCGATCCCCCGTTCGCGGCCAGGCCTCACCGCCTTGGCATACAATGCTCCACTGACCCCGGCCGCCGCCGTGCAGTGGCCGCACTTGTACCCACCATATCTAGAATGGGAGACCCAGTCTCAGGACAAGTGATGGATAAAGTCCGCGCCCGGCTTCACTCAGGTACTAGGTTTACCGGTTACCATATTTCCCGACATGTGTTTAGTACATTCAAACGCTTGACACAGATATCCGCACGTTAATCCTTATTCCAATTTCGTCTTGTAGACAACGAATCCCCATGGATCCGTGTCCACAGACCATCATCATTCTGTTATCAAAATGGATACAACCAATTCCTGACCTCGTGCGAGTGCTAGAAAAATCACTCGACTTCTACCGAGATCCTGATTTAGCATAGCAGCTACTCGACCTAGCATACTAGTATCCATCTCAAAAGGAATCCTGAGTTCATGCAACTAGGGTTTCAGGCAACTCCTACACTTAAGTGCACGGTACAAGCCTACAAACATTAGGTGTAGTAAAATAGCATATATAACGGTTATGCATAAAACCGGGGCTTGCCTTTAATTTAACACTTAGATAGTGTTTGCTAGGGGAGGTACTCGCTTGGCGAGCATCCACTGGTTAAGTCCATCCTTCCTTGGGTCGTCCACCGACTGCACCTTGTGGTTGGCACCACATCACTTGCACGATCATCCTCTCTCGGTCCTAAATGAGATGCAGGATGCATATGTATGAATATCATGAAATAGCACAAGATACTTTAAGTATATGATAGCGAACTAACATCAACTAGTAAGACACATAAACATCCATACGTTAACGCTAGCTATCTATACGTCATTGGGCACATCAAGTCAACATTACTGGAAAGATGATGAACATTTCCTATATTTAGCCAACACAAACATGACATCACGAGTACAAGAATTTAACATGTTCGCTTTAATCGTTCATTGGCAACTTATTATTAAACTAGTTAAGTACACATAAGTTTTCTATGACTCATATATTTAGACAGACTTAGATAGAAAGGGATATTCATTTAATCGAGGTTTTACAATCATTCACAATATTCTCATGCAAGCACACACCAAAGAGGACACACATGAGGAGATAGTTTAATCGTCATTACTTGTTATACTACTTTAATGACGTTGGTTACTTAGTAGTATTAGCAGAAAGCCAAGGACATGACATTATTCATTTTGTTTCCCTAATATATAACTGCACTTGCTAACTGTTGATTAAGCTAAGCTACTTATTAGACCTTAACCAATTTAGTTCACTAACTTAGTGAGATGTGTACTACTTACTTATATATAACCCCAATTATACTAGTCACTTATTATTATTACTCATGTTCACTTAAAACCCAAATAAGCAAGCAATCACTCAAGTCAAACACAATAGAGTAGAGCAATCAATCACTTCTAACACATTTAGGACAACAGCACAGTAGTTTTTGTTTTAATCATAACTCTTCAAATATTAGTTCAAAATTATCAAACTAGGATTTTCTGTAAAGTTTAAAAAGTGTTCTACAACCTTTGATATTATGATCTCAAGGTGATTAGACACTTAATAAGGTTAAATAGTGATAAACGACAGCTTTATTCAAATTTGGGCAGATTCAGACTTATGCCTTCAAAAATTCGTAACTAGAGACTCAGACATCCAAATCATTTGATCTTAAACTTTCTAGAAAGATAATTAAATTTTCTACAAATCAATTATAAACAACTCAGGTTGATTTAAAGCGTATCATGGTTAAAAGACACTAGGAAGACTTTGCTGTCCAGATTTGGACAGATTCAGACTTCACACTTCAAACGCCTATAACATAATATTTAGACCACTAAAAAGGGTGATCCAAGACTTTTTGGAAAGCTTAGAAAACTTACTACATAAATTTTATAATCACCAAGAAGTGATTCTATATTTAACTAAATCAAACAATACAGTTTTCTAAATCTGTTCTGACAGTGGACAGAATATAGCAATCCTCTTATAAAATTCATAACTCTCAAACTATCAGGTTTATTGTCATGAAAATTTAACACAAGTAAGATAAGAACATTATCTACAACTTTCTTATAATTGACAAGGACTGATTCTAAACTGAACTTAAGCAAACAATGCGACCTCTGAAATCTGTACAGGAATTGGACAGATTTAGTTACTAAACTTGCGAAAAGCATAACTACTAAACGATCAGACTTATGACTGTGAAATTTTAACACAAGTAAGATAATAAAGTTATCTACAACTTTCTTATATGTCTTTTCTACAGAAAACATAATTTAGTTCATCAAACAAACAGCACGACGAAAACAGTACGTGCAGCCTAAAACAGTAACCAATAAAATTCAGCTCCTATTCACTTCAAAAATTGCCGCGTTCTAGAAACTTGAATCATTTTAACACTTTATCATTTGTTGGAGTTGAAACAATCAAATTAGGACCAACAAGTAGACTTACTAACTTTTTATCCAAGTTATTACGTACGCTAGAATTAACACACAATTAACAAACACATTCACCAAAATAAAACACTTCGGCACACATGTCCGACATCACACAAAATCATGATGAAGCACTATTAATATTTATCTTTAGAACACCATGACATAATCATTAAATATCTAATTAGTTTTAAGATATAACTCAAGCATTCCATGAACATGCATGATTTTATTTACTCCTAATTTTTCACTAAGTCTTGCAATTATAAAATAGGTGTTATTTTAGCACCATATCAAACTATCTAATTTGGGGCTGCAATTTTTATGAGGCATAGGTAATAATAAATTATGGCCAATGTATAAATTTCACATGTCCAGGTTTTATATTTTAATTACTACAAAAATAACAATTTGTTAATACAATAAAGCTTGTGAGAGCAAGTTAATTCTAAAATTAATTCTTTTCTGTGGATGCATGACCATTTTAAGTTTTCTTAGGCTACTATAATGTCATGCAAGGGCAGTGGAACACCATTTTTCATTTTCACATCTATACATTATTTTTAAATCATTTAAAAATACTTAAGGTGCATTAACCAAGTTAAATCACTAACTTAATCATGCATGCACAACAATTCGTGAAATTTTTACCAGTCACCAAACATCACACCATGAGTCTACTGTAAAAATTTCAACCTATTTGGAGCACCAGAGCTACAGATCTAAAAATAACAAGCAAATAAATCTTCTTTTCTCTATTTTACTTGTTTTAATTAACACACCAATAAAACAGTGAACACCATATGTGTTTTATATTTTTCTTAGCTATAGTATGACAACATCTAACCAACAAAACAAGTTTCATCATTTTTGGATTTTTATAATTAAAACTATGGAGAGATGCAAGTTCATTTATTTTCCAAACCAGTTCTTAAATACGAATTTATACAGCAAAATTTTTCCACTAAAACATATCAACCTATAGATCCAATAGTTAGAGCATTTCATAAGGAAGGCAACAAAACAAGTTTCGCGATTTTAGGAGCTCCAAAACCCGAGATATAAATATTTGAAAAAAGAACAAAATCTGCAACTTTTGTGCACTCACAACTCGCCTTGGGCCCACTTGTCATTGGCACCAGGGGGTCTTCTTCTTCCTCCTTACGTAGAGCACAGCAGGGGGTTAGAGGGATGGAGCAGGGGCCGTCGACCACTACATGAGAGAGGCAGCCGGCTGCGGTTTGGAGAAGGACATGGCGGTACCCATGGCTTAGAGCTGGAAGGAGCAGAGAGGAGGCGAGCTGCCCATCAGAGGAGGAAGAAGGGGATGTCGAGCTCACAGCCATGGAGGAGCAGAGGAGTCCGGCTTGTCTTGGCAGGTGGTGAGCTCGGCCATGGGAGAAATGGCGCCCGCGCCTTGGGGAAGAAGGGCTCTGCGCCTGGGAGCTTCCACTGCTAGCGCCCACGGAAGCGAGGCTGAGCAGGGAGATGGCGTTGGGGAGAAAGGGAGAGGGGCTGCTGCTGCCATTTATTGAGCTGGAGCTCTGGACATGTCAGGTGGCAGTGGGCAATGGCAGGTTGAAAAACGTGGACATTGGGCGGCCATTTTTGGTGTCTTCCTCTTGGAATCGGACCTTGGCCACTGCACGAAATATCTTCCTTGATCTATACTCTATAATTCGTTTATAAGACTTGAGGTGATTCGAGCACTGGTTAGAGAGTTATAGACCCACGAAAACTGGTTTGTCAGTGGGTTAGAAATCAGTGGAAACTCGCAAAAACTGAATGTCAAAGCATGTCAAACGGAATCGGATGAATGCCATCTTTTAATATGTCGTGCCCCTATTAGTTATTAACAACTTTTATATTTGAGAAAACTTGAGTTGTTCAACAAAAATTTGGGAACGCGAGACGTCGACCCGAACGACGCTGATTTCAGACTTAGAAGAAATTCGAATCCTAAAATCAGATTTTTATTGTGTCTTGATGGCACTATTTGAGGTACTTAGAGATTGAATCAAGGCTTGGTTTAAATATAAAATTTGTTGTATAACACAGATTCTACAACTTTTATTAAAGGTCAAACCTTATATCTTGAATATAAATTAAAGTTTCACTTTGGTCAAAGTAGTATCATTATAAAGCTTCAAATTATATTTTTAAGGCAATCGGGGTATTTTCTCGATATTTTCTTGGTATTTTCTCTACATGAACCCTTAATAACTTTTGTTGTGGAGTTGATATAGAGTTGTTTGAGCAAGGTGACAAGGGTTGGTTGAATTTCAAAATTTGCGTTTGTTCATATGAGCAGTTTCAAGCATGTATAGGATTTATCTTTTCATGTGAATATTTGCCTTAAACTTCTAGAATTCTTTAAAATACACTTGATAGATAGAGATGAATTATGATATAGAGAAAACAAGTCGATTTGCATAAGAATTAACTAGAGGTTCACACAAAGAGATCCTGCGGGAGAATACGGATTCAGATTAAGTATTTGGACGTAGACCGACTGTCGAGAAGGCGGATTCGGATATAGATTGGATAACATTACAACTATCAAGAATCCGAATAAATGAGTCTGGACAGGAGTTACGAGATGATATTGACTTTCGAATTTGCATTTGCTCTGAGAAATAAAAGTTTTAACAGGCTCTAAATTTGGCTGTTCTTGAGATCGAATAATTCCAACTTGGTGAAACATTCATGAGTAACTTGATGAATGGAGATAGATGTGATCGAGAAATAGAAATTTTCACTGAGCATCTGAGATTAGGATAAATCTCCCGATATAATGTGAAATAGACACCTGGGGTGTCACAGTGTCAGTCTCTAATCAATTCTTTATCTGACTCGGCATAATATCTCTATGTCCAATCCGATTTCAAAAGTAAACTTTGGCAATGATTTTTAAAATGTCGCGATTTGTTTCTTTCAATCATAAATTCGAAGGCTAGACAATCCTCAAGTAAATTCATTTCTAATTGGGCATGAGGAATTATTTCCGAGTGAAGTCATATCAAACTCTCGGTCGAGTTAATCGCTCGATCTTCCGTTCGTCCGAACTCTAGTTTGCTCTATTCTCCTTATAGACAAATTTCGGAGGAGCATTTTATTCCTAGAAAATAATGGTTCCTTAGCCTAGAAGCAACCCTTTGCTTCTACCCTAAGCAATCCCACTAAAACCCTAGTTGTAGCACTTGCCTATAAATAGAAGTGCTTCTCCCTTGCACTAGGATTTTATGCATCTACCCCCTAGCCGCCACTCACTTTTCTCCCAGGTAGCTTTCTTCTTCCCTGTGCACGTCACGCCCGCTAGCCCCTATCATCCGAGAGCTCTTCCCTCGGCTCCCATGATGGGCGCGCAGGAGCTTCCCTGGATGGCTTTCACCTCTAGCCGCCAGGCTCTCTCCCCAGCCTCTCTCTCTTCTTGAACGCAGCGAGCACCATCCCACGATGCCATCCTCCAACTTCTCCACCTACATGTCAGCTGGACGCTAGTCGAGCTCCCCCATGGCCGAAGTCGTCGCTCCCCTCCTCCTCCATGGTGGAGGGTCGACGCAGGCACCATCTCATGACGCTGCCCTGCACCATCCAATCCAAACTCTCCATTGACGCCCGGTGCCTCTCCTGCTCGGCCATGGGGAGATCTCGTTGGCGGCGGACTACCTCGCTTCACGGTGCCCCACCGGGCGCTCACTGAGCCGATCCCACCAGCCACCATCTCTAGGTCTAGTCATGGGCCTTGCCCCATGCCTCTCCCCATTCCATGGCCACCGGACATGGCCAGCTCCCTGCTGTTGCTAGGGACTGCGAGCCCAAGTCTTGTCGCCGACCTTCCTTGCCGACCATGGCTGCCCAATAGCTCATCACCTCACTCTCCATTGCATGCCTCGGCTGTCGTTTCCCCACACCGAGCGTGCTCTCTCGCCATCGATTGCCTCGCTGCTCGCAGCCGAGTTTCCTCCTCATCGCAGCTCGCACACCACCTGTTCGACGATATGCGTAGTAGCTACACGTCTCAGATTATCGCAGCAACGAGCAGTGTCCTTTGGCTTCGCTCCGCTCTCCGGTACACATTTGCGCGTTCATCTCCACGCCATGTGTGCAGCGGCATCGATCGGGTTTGTTTATGGTAAGCCGATTTGTTGTTACGGGTAGTGTTCGATTAACAGATAGAATATATATTTTGGTAATCACGGTGATTCTTTATGTGTTGCATAGATGCGTCGTGGTTATATTAAATCGTGGTTAAATGCCTTGTCATGGAATGTTGTGTTGGTTGTCGCAAATTTAGTAATGCACAGGGCATGCTTAGTGTTTCAAGTAGTGGCCAATAAGTAGTCTATGTTATTTTGAATTATATATAAATTTGCAGGTGTAAGTTTGCACGAAGAGTGTGCCATTAAGCTGTGGCAGAACCACCCGAATTACTCCAGCTTAAGTGCCCGAGTCACGCCTTGGAGGCAGCAACACACTTAAATCGGAATAACCCGTCAGTCCCTCGGATCTAGTGCGATAAAGCCACTTACCAAGGATCGAATACCATTAGCTCACACGATGGTGAGGCCAAGAGAGAATACAATAAACATGAAACCACAAATTAAAATACTGGAGTTATTAAATAAATCAGAGTTTTAACAAAAGATAACAAGTTCTTAATAAAATGCAGCGAATAATCGATAACGACAATACTGAGGAATAGGGCAAGGCCTAGCCCACTACTCCTCCTGGTCCTCTCCTATTGAGGCAGCATCCCACTCGACCGTCCAACCCAATGGCAGGGCAGAAGGCCAAGTCACACCATCAACCATATTCTACAGCGTACCTGTAAAAAAATATGCCACAAGTATGGCTGAGTATACTAATACTCAGCTAGACTTACCTGGTATGAGGAGTCTACTCCTCTACCTCTAGACCATGAAGCTGTTTGGCTGAGGGGTTTGGTTTGGCAAAAGCACTAGCTGAGTCTAAAAACAGTTTTAGCTTTTCTAGTTTAGCATATTTAATTAAGCTAGGTTTGCTACTCTCCAAGGATACACGATAACAATCATTTAGTACAATCAACATGTTATCTTAAGTAAAACCTCATTTCACTTTTTACTCGATGCATTACAAGGGGTCAAGCAGTCTCATTAGCTGCAAGAAGCAGACGATTCGAATCGAGTTTTAACCTTGCAAGGTAAACCTAAACACATGACATGTAGGGGCACTCCACTACTAGTTAATTTATGGTGATTTTCTAAAGTTTGGGGGCTTAGTGTCCCTCCACTACTACTATTTCTGTAAAATGTCAAACAATAGTGTTGGTCCTTGTTCTCAAACGCTATACATCGAGAACAAGACAACATGATTGTCAATAATTAGAGACCTTCGTCCTTCGTAGCTTATCTCCTTTTGGATATAATGATCTTCAGACGAAGGTCATGAAGGGCTACTGTTGGGACCATGCTTCGTCGCCGAAGGTCCTACAGGAAGAAACACCTTCGGCAAATCTGTTTATACGTGATACCGAAGCTACCGTTCATGAAGCTTCGATACTATAACGTATCCAAAGACGAAGGATCAAACCGACTTAAAGATGGAATGACTTTTTAGTCCATAAGGGTCTGAGTCATAATTGTAATCTTCTGTAAGGGGCATGATTGTAATTTCTTACAGGCTGCGTCCTGTGCCTATAAATAGATGAACAATACTCCTTTACTGTTCATGCAATCTTGTAATTGCTAATGCATCACTCTGGAATTATTGTTTTCTGTCAAGGCGAAGGTATAAAATGTACTTAAATATAATGCCTTAACATTTAAGTCCAGTGAATAATGTTTTTTATTCTTGGTATTCTATAATGTTTTATATTTTATAGTTCATTTTGCATTATTTTACCTTTGATCACGAAGGTGTGACCTTCGTGATATATTATTCATAACCTTCGTCCGAAGTTCATTAAATCCTTGGGGAAATAATGCTTCAGCGGACGAAGGGCTTTAGCATTTAACATTCTATGTTGCCTTGTCCTTAATTCATAGCATTTGAGAACAAGTCCCCAACAGGCATGACTTCATCATCTGAGTAAACAAATATAAATAAGGGTACATGAAATACAAAAGAATATAAATAATGATTATGAATTAGTAAGTTATTTATATTCTCATTTCATAAACTTGAACAAACATCAATTATATTTGTATTACATTGATACCTTCGGCTTGCCAGAATGTGAAGATGCGAGAATGATGCAAGAGTGATAGAAATATAGTGTGAACAGTATGATGTTACTATTCATCTATTTATAGGCACGGGACGCAACCTGGACAAAATTACATTCATGTCCCTGATGTCTACTTCAAATCACAATGCGAGTTATCAAGGACTAAGTAGTCTTTTCCCCCTTAGGTCGGTTTCGTCCTTCATCTTCGCTATCATACCAAGTCGAAGCTTCTTTAGACATAGCTTCGACATCCATCCATGTTGCCTTCGAGCTGTATCCTCATATCACACGCCTTCATCCCAAAGCCGAAGCTTCCTGTAATAGTCTATGTCATACTGAAAACATATGGTTAGTCACGTTTTTGAGTACCTTCAGAAAAGGAAGGCCCCCAACAGTAGCCCCTCACAGTATTAATTTGTTCCTTTGTAACAAATTTAGACTGCGACGTGAACAAAGGTCTTTAGCCGATGGTTCAAAAAAACACCTTCCCTTCGCTAGAATAGCGAAAGACACTGACATGTATGACCCACCAAATCGTGAGGCGCTAGGCATATAAAAAGGAACTCGCATTGATAGCATTTGCTGTGCCATTTCAGTTGCTTGCTCTATTTTTGACATTTGAATTCTCTTGCTCTTTCGAGTTTTGATTGAGTTTTAAGCTTTGACAATCGTGCAACCGTTGTTTAAATGGCTGAAGAGAAGAAGATTGCTGACCCTGCACTGGTCAGGTTTTATGAAGCTATGGAGAAGACAAATACAGAGAATATTACCAATGAGATACTGGCTGGGTTATCTGAAGATTCCGGTGATAGTGAAAGTTTTGACTTAGAAAGTGGAAACGAAGGTGCCAAAGATTGGCCCTGGCGGCCGAGTCATACCATCTTCCGGAAATCAACCATCAAATAGAGTCAAATTGATGCATTGAAAGGAAGATATTTCCACGAAATTTCTATCGTGAGGGCTAGAGGAGATAGCAGTGCCCCTGTGCCCGAAGCAGACGAAGTTGTTGTCTATGGGGGTTTTATGAAAGCAGGGCTTCGATTCCCCCTGAACAAATTTTTAGTTGAGGTTTTGACGACTTTTGAAATTGACCTTCATCAGATCACCCCAAAGCTATCATCAGAATGGGGATTTTCATTTGGGCCCTGAGAAGCCAGGGTTAGAGCCGAATGCAAAATGCTTCTATAACATGCATGAGCTGTCTTATGAGATGAAGGCTACTGGCAAAGAACAATATCATAATAGTTTTGGTTGTTACGGCTTTGTGCCTCGCTCTGATGTGAGCTATCCAGTCCGGACATTTCGGAAGAGGTGGCCAGGAGCCTGGATGCAAGAGTGGTTTTATGTGAAGAATGACTTAGTTGAAAGATAAGATATAAAGTTTAACGCCCTATCTGGTCTCGCTTCGGCATTAGGAGGCCAACTACTGCCCTTGGCAATGATATTCAAGCATGCCAGATGGCCTTTAACACCGTATGCACTTATATTGGCACAAGGGACTTAGTCCAGGAGCATATTGCTTATAGAGTGTGGCCTCTTGGAAGTGGCTAGGAGATGCCGAAGGAAACTGCTGCCGGGTCCAGTCAAGGTGGCTTAGTTATCTAAAATACACCTTCAAATACAGAGATCAGTTCGATGAGCCGAATGATGACTGGTTGGATTGTATTGAGGCAACTAGTGACGAATTGCTTGGGGCCTACACGAGGGCCAAAGACGATGCCATGACATTGGCCTTTGGAGGACGGGGCAAGAAAAGATTGAATATAGTTTTGACTTTATTGGCTTCGTATACCCAGATTATTGCTATCCTTCGCAAAAGCAAGGAAGAAAGAGAAAATTTGCTGCCTCAGCGATCGCCAGCACGCCAATGCTAAAAAAGGTTAGGATTTTAACACATTGCCCCAAGCGCGCTGAGGCGGTCGAAGCACCAAAACCTGCTGAAGGGCTTTCTGCTTCTCGGTTAGACTGCCCCACTCGCGCTGAAGCTAAGGGAATGTCGGTCGAAGTGCCTGAACCGAATGTAATAACGGAGCAGCAGAAAGCTGAGACAGCCGAAGTGCCGAAGCGTCCTACCGAAGCTAAGGCAAAAATGGTCGAAGAGTCAGAGTTAAGGAAATCGGCAGAGCAACCGAAGACTCTGAGCCCGTCGCAAGAGACGGAGCTGCCGAAGATGTCAAAAATTCCTGCAGTAACTCCAAAAGGAGAAGAATGGCCAGCGTACTAGACACTATCATAGAATCAACAAAGGTACTAACTCCTGCTTCTGCGCAAGTACCTAGCATGGGTAAAAAGAATACAAAGGAATCTGCCGAAGCCCGGGTTGAAGCTAAAGCTGGGCCCACAGTTCCCGCAGAAACAGGGCCTACGGAGCTTGTTGAAAAAGATGTTGAACAAAGACCTTCGGAAGCTGCAAAAGCTCCGTTACCGTTAGAAAAAGAGAGAACCAGCAAAGAATCTGAATTCCATGCCGCTGAAGCTTCTACTGAGAGATCGGAATTTATAGTGCGTCACGCGGCAAGGAAAAAGCTATCAGAGGAGCAGGTTGCCGAAGCTAAGCAATATGCTAAGGATCTGAAGTATCCCCCAGGATCCTTGGTGTTTAATGGCACGGAGGAGGATGGTTTTTTGTATTGCCTTCCGGACAACAAGGAGATATCAGTTTGTCAGGAGATGACAGAAAATATAGGTTTCCCGACGCTAGATCTTGGCCTGTCTGCAATGTCGAAGGATGACCTTGCAGACAACCTTCCTATAACAGTCTGAAGGTGAGGATGTTTTAGCTTATAAGCAAATTACTTTTTGTATCTTTTCTTATTATTGTGTGTTGATCCTTCATTTTTTGTAGGGCTTAATCCTGAGCAAGGCTTTAAGGGCACAAAAGAAAGCGGATGACGAAAGCTGCCAAATAGCCCTTGGGAACCTTCGGTCAGAAGTTACTACACTAAGAAACGATGCGCTTGAAAAAGATAAAATATTGTTTTCCTTAGTGGATAAGCTGAAGAGCAACGAAATGAGCGAAAATTTTGAAGACCTTCGGAAAAAACTTGCACAATCTGAAGCTCACCAAGCCGAAATCGAAGACCTTCGGAAAAAACTTGCCGAAATGAGCGAAAATTTTGAACTTGCAAAGGCAAAAAAGAGATAAGTGAATGGACAAGTTCCAGGCTGCAAAAGAATATTGAAGAACTTCGGGGTTCCAGAGAGAAATGCTATGAAGTATCCATGGACTGTGCAAAGAAACTGAAAGACAGTTTTGCAAAGGTGGGTGCATACTCATCTGAGCAAAAATTTATTCGAGGCGATCCCGAAGGAGTCATTGAATGGATCGGCGAAGAAGTCGAAGCTTTTGAGGAAATACTTAGCGATCGTGGGGATTTTTGTGCCTTCGCTGGTGCCCGAGGGGTTGTAGCAGTTTTGGAGAAAACTGGATGTGAACATGTTAAAGCTGCAGCCCAGGCAGAAGCCGTCTTCTCCATAGACGACACGAAGGAGCCTTCAGTCGAAGCTACTTTGATGGGCGGGAAATTCTATTCCAATGTTTGGATGAAGTGCGGCCGCGAGATAGCTGACGAAGCTATAAAGAAAAATGAAAAAGAATCCCATGAGGCCCGAGAAGAAGCTAAGCGAGCTGAAGAGGCTGCTGAGCGTGCAAGGCGTATGGGTATTACTACTGAATTTTAGCTTTGGTGTTTGATTTTGGCTTTGGATTAACAACTTGTTCATTACTATAGCTGAACTTTCACCGCTGCCTGAGTCATATGATCCCGAGGCCGATCCGGCCACGAGGGAAGCATTAGAAACGGTAAAGATTGCCAAAGAAGCCGTTGATGAAGCTGTCAACAGACTCCTAAATGAAGCTGCCGAGAAGATATTGAAAGAAGACTGAATTCTTGTGTACTAAGAAATGTAAAATTCGTGTATGAGTCGAACATCGAACATTTGTATTTATATTAATGTAATATATATCTTTGCAATGCATGAAATCTATGTACTTACTTGTTTTTGAGCCTTCGGCGAAAAAACACCTTCCCTTCTTTTCATGCTTCGCAAAGAAAAAATCACCCCTTCTTATGCCATAGCTGTTATATAATATTGTTGTCAACGAAGATTTTCTTGGTATGTAAAATTATAGCTACCGAAGGTACACCTGTGCTTCAGCACATTGTTCCATTGATCAAATATTTTGAAAGAAGCATCTTTACTTCTCCATAGTTCTGTTGCTGATGTAATATGATGTATGATGTAATGCTATGCGAAATAATGCGATGATATGATGCATCATGATGTTTATGACGAAGACACACACCCACTCAAAAATGCACCCAGACTCTGCATCCCCTTAGGAATGACTTTTGAGTCTCTTCACCTTTTACTTAGGTGATATTTCAGCTCTACATCCCCTTAGGAATGACTTTGGAGCTATGCTCTACATCCCCTTAGGAACGACTTTGGAGCATCTTCACCTTCTATTTAGGTGGCATTTAAGCTCTGCATCCCCTTAGGAATGACTTTGGAGCTTCTTCACCTTTTATTTCGATGGCATCTTGGCTCTACATTGCCTTAGGAACGACTTTTGAGCTTCGGAACTTACTCTGTGCTCCCTTAGGAATGACTTTGTAGCTTCAGAACTTACTCTGTGCTCCCTCAGGAACGACTTTATAGCTTCAGAACTTACTCTGCGCTCCCTTAGGAATGACTTTGTAGCTTCATAAGTATTGTTAAGGCAATGCGCTCCACACTCGATGGTGCAACCACGATATTATTACATCAAATTGAAATTAATCCTTCATGAATTGTTTTTCATGAAAGAAAATAAAATGGTGGAAAAGACTAAGATACATCAGGGTAGGATATTCTTTAATCGAATCACTGTGGCACCTTTAATAGATGTGCTTCGACTCAGGCATAATGCTTTTGACTGTGCGAGCTTTGGACTGCACCCGAAGGTCACTCTGTTGCTGAGCGTGGTGGTGCCCTTCTGGCTGTTGACTGTGGACAAGGGTAGGTGCTAGCGGCGGTGGTGGCAACTGGGCCCAGGAAGCTTGAGAATGGCTTGCCGAAGCGACCGAGGCGGTAGGCTGTTGATTGCCTACATACTCCGGGACGTAGGGAGAGTAGCACGAAGCGGTATGCAGAACCTACTTCGGCTGATTCTGCCGTGCTTCAGCTTCGACAATTTCTTTCTACTTCTGAATTGTAACTTGGCACGTTCTTGTGGTATGCCCCTTATCTTCATTGCAGAACAAACAAAACAGTTTCCTGGGCTGATCTCCATATCTTCCTCCGAAGATTCTCCCCCTCTGCCTCTTGGAGCCGGTGGCCTGAAAGAGCTTTGTTGTGCTCCTGATGACTGAGAGCTGTGCTGCTGCCATTGGGTATGGTTTCCCCTATCGTCACTTGAGTTGGCATTATGGATTGACCTGACATGCCTAGGGTGGAATCTTTCCTCCGAAGCCCCTGGCCATCTCAGAGTATCTGTAGGCTTCTTCCCTTCTTTGTCGAAAGTCATTGTCGGCTCTGATGTACTCATCCATTTTCTGGAGAAGCTTCTCCAAGGTTTGCGGTGGCTTCCTTGCAAAGTATTGCACCGTTGGTCCTGGTTTGAGCCCCTTGATCATGGCCTCGATGACAATCTCATTGGGCACTGTAGACGCCTGAGCTCTCAACCGCAGGAACCTTCAGACATACGCTTGGAGGTATTCTTCCTGGTCCTGTGTGCACTAGAATAGAGCTTGGGCAGTAACTGGTTTCGTTTGGAAACCCAGCATATCTTTTAGCTTCTGCCACGACGTAATTGTCCCTGACTGAAGAGAAGAGTACCATGTTTGAGCCACGCTTCTGACTGCCATGACGAAGGACTTCGCCATGACCGCAGTATTGCCCCCATATGAGGATATGGTTGCTTCATAGCTCATCAAAAATTGCTTCGGGTCTAAGTGCCTGTCATACATGGGGAGCTGAGGTGGCTTGTATGACGGCATCCATGGGGTAGCCTGCAATTCTGCTGCCAAGGGAGAAGCATCATCAAAAGCAAAATTGCCATGATGAAAGTCACCATACCACTCATCATCATTAATTGGGCTTTCTTAACGAACCTCCCTGTGTTGGGGCCTTTGGTCTTGGTCATACTGGGTAAGGTGACACATTTCTTCAGCAGCTTCGTCGATCTTTCTCTGAAGGCCGGCGAGCCGAAGCATCTTTTCCCTTTTTCTTTGTACCTACTTGTGGATAGCCTCCAAATCCCTGATCTCCTGATCTAGCTCCTCCTCCTAAGGTGTTGGGCTAGTAGCCTTCCTCTTCTGGCTCCTAACTTCTCGCAGTGTTTCATGATTAGTGTCCAGTGGCTGCAGGGCAGCCCCTAGTACTATTGTCTTCTTCGGCGGCATTATGAAAGTCGATGCTTGCCGAAGGTGGTCGATTGAGTTCACCGGAGGTGGGCGCCAATGTTGGTCCTTGTTCTCAAATGCTATACATCAAGAACAAGACAACACGATTGTCAATAATTAGAGTCCTTCGTCCTTTGAAGCATTATCTTCTTTTGGATATAATGATCTTCAGATGAAGGACATGAAGGGCATACCTTCATCATCTCAGTGAACAAATATAAATAAGGGTACATGAAATACAAAAGAATATAAATAATGATTATGAATCAGTAAATTATTTAGATTCTCATTTCATAAACATGAACAAACATCAATAATATTTGTATTACATTGATACCTTCGGCTTGCTATAAGGTGAATGATGCGAGAATGATGTGAGAATGACGCTTGGGACCATGGATGTTTTGATGATTAGGAACCTTAGAGAGGACCAGCAAGAACTTGGGAAAGGCCTAGGTGTTGAGGAGGAGCAGCAAGGGCACCACAACAGGAAGGAGATGAAGTCCGACTCAGCTGCGACTCCATCTCGGGTTCCAAGACCAGTCTACACTAAAATGGATGCCCAAGATGCATCCGACTCCGATTGCGACGGACTTAATATGGTTGGAAAGATAAGAAGATTATCTAACTAACCCAACTGGTTCCACCCAAAAATTCGTCCGGAGTCCACGGGAATCGTCAAAACAAGTCAGAGTTCAGATTCTGTTTTGGTGCTGCGACACCGTCTGTTGGGCTGTGTATCGCGTCGGAGCCCATTAGGGGCGAGTCCAGGGGTCACGCACGCCCTAACACTCTATTTATTCAGCAGCCGCCGCCACATTAGGGTTGGGTTTTGCTTAAGTTTAGATCTGTCAAGAACAGTCGTTGTAGATCGGTTTGTGAGACCCCAACTTGTGAGCTTAATCATTCATCCGCAATATTCTAGATTGTGTTCTTTCTTGTTCTTGCTTGTGTCTTTGATTGTTAAGCAGGAATTAGCCCTCGTGGCGAGGTCAATCGCGTAGTGCATGGTTGATAACCAGAGGAGAAGTGGTGCTGCGATTGCGGGGTTCTAGTCGTGTTGATTGGAAGCCGGATCGTCTGTGTGACATCTCCACCAAATCGATAGTTATCTTCACCTGACGGAAGATCGGGCACCCCCGTTCCTATCAAGTGGTATTCAAAGACTCAGGTATTACCGTCAGGCTTACCCTAGTTTAGTTTAGGTTTTTCATCCTATAACTCCAGATAATTGCCATACAAAAAAATCCGCTGTCCTATAACCCTGTTTAGCCTTGCAATTTCGTTTCAGATTGCTTTGTTGAATTTGTGTCCGTGTTCGAGTCTTTTTGCTGGTTTAGGTCGTGTCGTAATCGTAGTTCAACCGCTCCATCACTGTTAATTGTTTCCGCCACTATCCCATCCACCTTTGCCAGATTAAAAGTCGAGACACCACATTACTCGATTTGCCCTCGCTAGCCGCCTTGTGTGAACTCTCGCCACGCTAGCCCTAGATTAGGTTGCAAGCCGCATTGCATTGCAGCCCCTCCTTGTTTGATCATCTGGCGCTTACCTATTGCTTATACCAGGGAGGTTTGTGCCCCTGTGCTCTATAGCCGCCGCTACGGTTCCTACCAATTTGTGCCCTTGAAAACCATAACTTGAGGTACCGTCCATAAAACGGGCATAACTTTTCGCTCGGTGCTCCGTTTGAGCTCAAATTTTTACAGCAGATTCCTGACTCCATTCTGGGGTGACCCAAACTGGCCGATGGCCTGTTTGGTTCGGTCAAAAAATTCAAAAAAAGTCGGGAAGATAATTAAAAAAATTGTCTAAGTGTTTTCAGGAATTTCAGAGATCCTTTGTGATTTTCTCTAGGCCACAATACAACTCTGTTTCAAGTGAAATTTTGTGTGCTTCCATCTTTTGTGATTTTGGATCAGTGATAAAAAATTCAGAATATTTCGAGCTCTTTTGCTGGTACTCCTTTGGAAACGCGCATTTGATTTCTACTAGTGCTGAAAAATCAGCGCTATTTACAGAACTGCCATTCTGCTGGTTATTTAAGTTTTTGTCCACCATTCCTTGTTACCTTTACCTTGTTGTGCTTCGATAGGACACATCTTAGCTAGAAATTGTGACTTGTGCTTTGGACACTTATTGAACTTCGCAAATCTGCACTCGATTTTTGCTAATCCTTGATATTAATTTTTGGCCTCCCAAGCTCCACATACTTTCTTCTGATCAATCCAGCTGTGACCTTACAATCGCGGTTTCACTACCTCTTGGTAAGTATCACGAACCAGCCTCCGATTGTACCATCCTTTGCTTGTATTTCGACAGACACTTGTAAGAGCTTGGTAAGATACATTAGAGTGTGTTCCTGTGTTCCACCTGAGAGGAGCGTGTAGTGAGATTATTAGGGATAACCTTCACCGTTTGTTTCCAGTTTTTGTGTTTCGATGGCAGGCGATGACGAAGAAGCAAGGATCCCTACAGACTTCGATGAATGTGTTAGCCGCCAAGATCTTGAGGCAAACAACAAGCTCCTGAAGGAGCAAATGGAGGAGACGGTCCACAAGTCAGTGCATGATGCCTTCATTGACATGAACCTTAGCAAGACTTACGAGAGGCTAGATCGACGATTGTCCCAGATTATCGACAGACTTGCTATGTTGGAGACGCAACAACAAGCACCGCCACCACCACCTCCTCGTCCACGTCTTCCCGATGATGCGGTGTTTGATGAAGAAGGTAATTATGATGAAGCGGCCACCAGAGATTTGAGCCTACGTCGCCGTCTTCATCAAAACATAGAAGGTATGCCACACCGCCAGCAAGGTAATAACAATCGTGCTCCTGACGACCCTTATGCTAAGATTAAATTTTCTATACCATCTTTTTCGGTCATTATGATGCTGAGGGATATCTTGATTGGGAGATGACGATAGAACAAAAATTTGTTGCCCACCTTGTACCTGAACGACATCAAGTTAGACAAGCCACTAGTGAATTTAAAGATTTTGCTATTGTCTGGTGGACTGGTCTAGTTGGGGATGGTAGAGCACCTACGACTTGGGAAGATCATAAGGTAGCTATGCGCGATAGATTTGTTCCACCATCTTAACATAGAGAATTGCGTAAAAATTGATGCGTTTAGAGCTGGGGATAAATCTGTTCAAGATTATTATGCTAAGCTTCAGAAGGGATTGCAGCGTTGTGGGATAGTAGAGGGACATGAGGACGCTCTTTGCCATTTTTATTCAGGTTTGTGGCATGACATTCAGGACATTGTGGATTACAAAGAATTTAACACTGTCAACAAGTTGTTACAGTTTGCTATGCTTGCAGAGAAGGAATTGCAGGGACGCCAACATCGACCTAGGGCTACTTTTGGCGCCTCCTCTGCATCACGGACACACACACCTGCCTCGAGTCATACTCCCTCGACACCTGTTGCACATGTTGGTAACCTTCCTTTGCAGGTACCCGCCAAGAAACAGAATTCACCAACACCTGCAGCACCTTCCAGTGGTCGTTCTTCGGGTATTGTTTGCCACCGCTGTCATGGGATTGGTCATGTGAAGAAGGATTGCCCGAGTCAGCGAACATACATTGCTACGGATGATGGCTACATTAGTGCTTCCGACGGTGAGGGTGACGATGATGACTCCAGTGATGTTGCTGCTAATGATGATGCCATGCTTGGTGTTGATGCTACGGTGAACCTTCAAAGCATCATGGTGCTGCATGTTCTTTGTTCTCAGCCTGAATCATCAGAGAAGCAGCAACGCCATAATTTGTTCCAGACTTTCTTCTCCATCGAGAATTGGCGTGCACGTGTTATTATTGATGGTGGAAGCTGAAATAATTTGGTGAGTTCAGATTTGGTCAAGAAGCTTGGCCTGACTACACGTCCACAGCCACATCCATACCACATTCAGTGGATCAATGATTCAGGCAAGGTTAAGGTAACACACATGGTACGAGTGCATTTCTCCATTGGTATGTATTCTGACTATGCGAATTGCGATGTAGTACCTATGGAAGCTTGTTCTCTTTTGTTGGGTAGACCTTAGGAATATGATATTGATGCATGTCACCATGGTAGGAGTAATACATACACTTTAGGCATAAAGATAAAAACATTACTTTGCTACCTTTGACTCTTACTGAAATTTTACATGTTGATAAAGATAGAGCTGCAAGTACCCATAAGGAACCAACTAATGAGACAGAAATTTAGCAACAAATTAAATTGAAAGCTCCTATCATGCTTGCTACTAAATCTGATCTTCTTGAAACTCATGCTACTGATGCTTGTTGCTATGCCTTGGTTTGCAAAGATGCTTTTTTTTCTATTGATGATATTGCTATCACTTTGCCTGCATCTATGACTAACCTTTTGCAGCAGTTCCGAGATGTTTTCCCTCTAAATTACCTCTAGGAATTCCTCCCATTCGTGGGATTGAGCACCAGATTGATTTGATTCCTGGAGCGAGCTTGCCCAACCGTGCTGCTGGACCATTTATTATTTCAGATTTAAAGCCATATTTGGGAAAAGAAGATGAGCTTGAGTCGAGGATGACTCCACTTCAAGAGGGGGAGGATGATGAGGACATGGATGTGTTTCCCTCTGAGATACCCCCTGGATTACCACCTGAGTTGCCTCCAGATTTTCGGGTTAGTCCCACCTAACATTTCAGATTTGAAGCCATATATGGGTGACGAAGATGAGATCGAGGCGAGGACGACTCCAATTCAAGAGGAGGATGATGATGAGGACATCACTTCTATACATAGAATGAATGGACCGATAACACGATCGCGTGCACGACAGCTAAATCTCCAGGTATGTTCTACCGTAGTCAATTGTGTTTCAGAGCTTACGCTTGGGACCATGGATGTTTTGATGATTAGGAACCTTGGAGAGGACCAGCAAGGACTTGGGAAAGGCCTAGGTGTTGAGGAGGAGCAGCAAGGGTGCCACAACAGGAAGGAGATCAAGTCCGACTCGGCTGCGACTCCATCTCGGGTTCTAGGACCAGTCTGCACTAAAATGGACGCCTAAGATGCATCTGGACTCCGATTGCGACGGACTTGATATGGTTGGAAAGATAAGAAGATTATCTAACCAACCCAACTGTTCCACCCTAAAATTCGTCCAGAGTCCACAGGAATCGTCGAAACAAGTCAGAGTTCAGATTTTGTTTTGGTGCTGCGACACCGTCTGTTGGGCCATTGGGTCGTGTATCGCGTCGGAGCCCATTAGGGGCGAGTTCAGGGGTCATGCACGCCCTAACACTCTATTTATTCAGCAGCCGCCGTCACATTAGGGTTGGGTTTTGCTTAAGTTTAGATCTGTCAAGAACAATCGTCGTAGATCGGTTTGTGAGACCCCAACTTGTGAGCTTAATCATTCATCCGCAATATTCGAGATTGTGTTCTTTCTTGTTCTTGCTTGTGTCTTCGATTCTCAAACAGGAATTAGCCCTCGTGGTGAGGTCAATTGCGCAATGCATGGTTGATAACCAGAGGAGAAGTGGTGCTGCGATTGCGGGGTTCTAGTCGTGTTGATTGGAAGCGGATCGTCTGTGTGACATCTCTACCAAATCGATAGTTATCTTCACCAGACGGAAGATCGGGCACCCCCGTTCCTATCACGAAGCATCCTGTAATAGTCTATGTCATACTGAAAACATATGGTTAGTCACGTTTTTGAGGACCTCTGGAAGAGGAAGGCCCCCAACAAACAGATTTCCTAATTGTTGGGGTCCTTCGTCCTCCGAAGGTCCTCAAAAACATGATTTGACAATGTTTTCCAAGTGAATTATATGAACAGATATTTTCGGATTCAGAATTATGGATATGAAGCACGACCAGGACGAAGCCTGAACCAGACGAAGGTCGAGGGAAGCCGAAGTTGTACGCAGGGAAGCTTCGGCGCGAAGACATAAGGGGGAACCGACTTAAAGATGAAAAGACTTCGGGGGCCTCGGCAGATTTTCATAAACCGTTAACAAATGTAATGGACATGGATGTAATTTTACGTGGGCTGCGTCCCGCGTCTATAAATAGATGAACAGTACTCCCGTACTGTTCACGCTGACTGTGCATCGGCATTTGCGTCACGCTTGTACTTTTTACCTTCTCTCAAGACCGAAGGTACATTTGTAATTTGTAATCATTTCTATTTCTTTGTGTTAATAAAATAGAAATGATTCTGTGATCTACATTTCATGTTTTATATGAGTACTTCGTTATTACTTGTTGAATTTACGAAGGTATGTCTCTTGTGACCTTCGTCCGGAACTCATTATTCCCGGTGGGGAATAATGTCCAATAGGACGAAGGGCCTTAACGTTTAACACTTTTTATGTTGCCTTGTTCTTAATCCGAAGCATTTGAGAACAAGTCCCCAACATTGGCGCCCACCTCCGGTGAACTCACTTCCACTTCGAGCTTTTTTGAATACCTTCGGAAGCTATGGCGCCGAAGAAAGCTTCAGCGACTGGGGCTTCAGCACTGCAACCGCTGGACCACAACCAGGAGACCGTCTCTCTTCGGGAGGCCCGAAGCCAGAAGAGAAAGGCTGTCAGCCCCACACTTCAGGAAGAAGAGTTAGACCAAGAAATCAGGGATATGGAGATGCTACACCAACAAGTACAAAGGAAGAAGGAGAAGATGGCCCGCCTAGCTGAGTTGCAAAGGCAGATAGACGAAGCCTCTGAGGAAGTCCGCCATCTTACTCACGATGAGCAGAATAGAAGGCCTCATCAGAAAGACCTTCATCAAGAGGGCTTCGTCAACGAAGATGACTGGTATGATAATTTCCATCAGGGAAATTTTGTTTTTGATGATGCTTCTCCTCTGTCTGCTGAGCTGCAGGCTACACCTTGGCCTCCATCCTATAAGCCACCCCAGCTCCCCATGTTTGATGGTCACTCCGACCCGAAGCAATTCTTGATGAGCTACGAAGCAACGGTGTCTTCGTACGGGGGCAATGCTGCAGTCATGGCGAAGTCTTTCGTCATGGCCGTCAGGAATGTTGCTCAGACCTGGTATTCCTCCCTTCGGCCAGGAACAATAACTTCATGGCAGAAGCTGAAGGATATGTTACTGACCAGCTTTCAAGGATTTCAGACGAAGCCAGTCACAGGTCAAGCCCTGTTCCAGTGTATTCAGGATCACGAAGAGTACCTTCAGGCGTATGTCCGAAGGTTTTTACGATTGAGGGCGCAGGCACCAACGGTGCCCAATGAAATTGTTATTGAAGCCATGATCAAGGGGCTTCGTCCTGGGCCTGCAGCTCAATACTTTGCTAGAAAGCCTCCTCAGACCTTGGAGAAATTGCTCCAAAAGATGGATGAGTACATTCGTGCTGACAATGACTTTCGTCAAAGAAGGGAGGAGGCCTTCAGATTTTCTGAAATGACCAGGGGCTTCGGAGGAAGATACTACCCGAGACATGTCCGTTCCATCCATAACACTCAGAATGATGATAAGGGGAGTCAGAACAGACCACAATGCTCCTCACAGGCTTCGGGGCAACAACAAACTTCCTTCCGGCCACCAGCTCCAAGAGGCAGAGGCGCCAGGGGCTTCGACGGAAGATTCGGAGATCAGCCAAGGAGACTGTTTTGCTTGTTCTGTGGAGAAGGCAAGGGCCATACCACTAGGTCGTGCCATATTACAATCCAGAAGCAAAAGGAAATTGCCGAAGCTGCATCTCAACAAGCTCAGCCGAAGCAGGTCATGCATACTGCTTCGTATCATCCGCCTTATATCCCACAATACATAGACAATCACCCTGCAGCTTCTGTAGCTTCGGCAAGTCAACCTCAAGCTTCTTGGCAGCAGCTTCCGCCTCCACCTCTATTGCAGCAAGGGCAACAGCCAGAAGGGAGTCAACACGCTCCACATCAGAGGGACTTCAGAGAACAGTCCGAAGCTCGCACAGTCAACAGCACTGTGCCAGAGTCGAAGCACATTTATTGATACATATCCTACCTTTGATAGCAGTCTTTTCTTTTCAGTTTTATTTTCTGTGAAGCAAAAAACATTGATAGTTTTCATGTAATAATTTCGTTGTTTTCCACGAGGAAGATCTATTTGCTCCACAAGCTTAAGTTGCCGAAGCTTAAAGTTCTTTTTCCGTTACCAAGGAGGACCTTCGAATTAAAAATCCTTCGGAGTAACAGAAAGTCGTTCTAAGGAGCGCAGAGTAAGTTTGCGAAGTCATAAAAAGCCGTTCCAAAGGGAGCGCAGTGTAAGTTTTCTGCTCAGAAGTCGTTCCTAAAGGAATGCAGAGCCTACAGCGAAAAGTCAACGCTGATACCGCCTAAGTAAAAGGCGAAGAAGCTCCTAAGGGAGGCTTACAGCGAAAAGTCAACGCTGATACCGCCTAAGTAAAGGGCGAAGAAGCTCCTAAGGGAGGCTTACAGCGAAAAGTCAACGCTGAGATCGTCTAAGTAAAAGACGAAGAAGCTCCAAAGACGTTCCTAAGGGAATGCAGAGCTTACGAATATATTTTATGAGTATCTTCGGAACAAATGTCACATGCATAGCATAACATCATTACATCATTTTGCATAGCATAAGCATCATACATCATATTGCATTTGGCAAAAGAAAGTGACACTCTCAACCTTCGAAAGGATCCTCTGAGAAAGTGATATCGAAATTGTATAGCTTCGCAATACAGCTTCGGAGAATATTTTTATGAAACATGGGTGAGCTTTATCAGATCAATATTGAGATTGTATAGCTTCGGAGTATAGCTTCGGATGATGATTTCACGAAGCATGGATGTGATTCATCAGAATAATTTTAACGAAGAATGTCTTCTTCACGAAGCATGAAAAGAAGGGAAGGTGTTTTTTTTCGCCGAAGGCTCAAAAAGGTATGTATATAGAGTTTCATGCATCGTGAAGAATTGAATAACGAAAACAAACTTGTATATTACATCCAAATGTACAAAATATTACATAGATCACAATTTAAATGTTTTTCTAATAGCATCTAGTCTTCTCTTAATACTGCTTCGGCGACTTCATTTAAAAGTTGATCAACAACTTTGTCCATGATACCTTCGGCCATTTGTTTGATTTCTTCATCTCCTTTTGTGTGGGGGTCGGCAGTCGACCCAGCAGCTTCTGAGGGAAGAGAACATTTCTTCATCACTATTACAAACTATGTGCAGAGTTTGAAACAAAAATTACAACACAATAAGAACAACTAATTAATACCTAATTGTCTTTCGGGTTCCGTACTTTTTTCAGCAGTTTCCGCCACTTTTCTAGCATCGTGGATACCTTTTTCGCTCCTTTGGATGATCTCTTGCGCCATTCCTCGGCCGCCGTTGTTCCAGATATCCGTAAAAAATTTGCCGCCAACCACGCTTGCTTCGGCCGAGGGGTCCTTAATGTCTTCGGAAGATAAGGCAGCTTCGGACTGAGCTAGAAATTTTACATGATCGCAACCTTTCTTCTCTAAGACAGAAGCAATTCCTCTGGCGCCCGAAAAAGCGCAGATATCGCCACGACTGCTCAGGATCTCCTCGAAGGCCTCTGCTTCGTGACTAATCCATTCCAGTGGACCTTCGGGATTGCCTCGAGAGAAATTCTCTTCGCTGGAGAAGGCGCCCACGCTGGCAAAGCTGGTTTTAATTTTATTCACACATTCTATAGATTTGACATAACATTTTCCCTGAGATGTACGAAGCTCTTTAACTCTTAACTCCAATTTGTTGACCATATGATCACTGAGCTCTCGTTTTGTTTCCTCAAGGACGCGCTCCTCTCTAGCTCTAGTCAGCTGTTTCTGAAGATCTTTAATTTCACGCTTGTGGGCTTCGGCCTGGGTTTTTGAAGCAGCTTCATCCTTTTTTACTTTGTCTATCAGCGTAAGAAGAATTTTATCCTTTTCTAGAGCTTCGTTTCTCAATTTGATAACTTCGGAGCGCAAATTGTTGAACGCAATCTCATAACTTTCATCTTCGGCGCTCTTTTGCGCTCTTAGCGCGTTGCTTAGGATCAGGCCCTATACGAAAAAGAATTCATATAAGAAAAAATGAATGAGTCGCGTAAAAAAAAAATAATATATATAAGGGGGTTTTCTTTTCAAGCGTTAAATTCCCATACCTTCAGGCTGTTGTACGCAAGACTGTCTGCGAGATCTTCTTTCGTCATGGCGCTTAATCCAGATTCAAGCTTCGGGAAGCCAATACTCCTAGCCATTTCTCGGCAGACAGAGAGCTCTTTGTTGTCAGGCAGGCAGTATAAAAAATCATCTTCATTTGTCCCATTGAATATTACTGCCCCCTTTGGATATTTTAGCTCCTTTGCATAATGGTTAGCTTCATGAGTTTCTTCTTCAGATAATTTTTTCCCCGAAGCATGTCGTATGATGTAATCACACATGCTGGCAGGCGCTTCGGGGATGGCAGTGTCAGTCTCTTCAATTAAAATTGGTTCTGGTATTTTTATTGCTTCGGCTTCCAAAGTTTGCTCCCTGAAGGGCTCTGAAGGCCCAGCTTCAGCTTCAGCTTGTTGCGTCGGAGCTTCAGAAGAAGCTTCAGCAATTTCAACACTCTTTTTTGGAGTTGTGCTTGAAGACTTAATTGTCTCCAAGACATCTAGTACATTTACCATTCTCTTCCTTTTTGGGGTCACCATTGACCCCTTTTGGATTTTTGCTGCTTCGACATTTACTACAGGACTCAAAATTTCTGATGCTTTTTCCTTAGTCAGATTTTTCGCTTCTTCCATTCTTTCTGTCGATGGTGCTTCGGCCATCTCTGCAATTTCTGGCAGCAAGGTTGGCTGTTCAGCTTCGGCGGCCGAAGAAGTTTCTCCAGTGAACTCAGGCACCAAAGCTGGTTCAATATGGCGTGCTCGGTGTGTGAGGACCTTCAACCTTTTTCCTTTTGGTTCTGGCTCGCTAGGAGCGGTTCCAGCTTCTTCTTTTTCAGAGGTTATGTTTTTCCTTTTTTGCCTTCGGATGGGATAACAATAATCAGGGTAGAAGAACCCAACTGCATCAAATACTCGGTTCAGTCTCTTCTTTTTTCGGCCTCCGAAGGCTGCTGATAGTGCGGTATTTTCAGCCTTCGAATATGCCCCAAGTAATTCATCACTTAATGTTTCAATGCTCTTCAGCCAGTCATCATCAGGTTCAATAAATTTATCTGCATATTTGAATGTGTACTTTAATCTGACTAGTCCGCCTTCGTCGGACTCTTTGATGGTTTCCTTCGGCATTTCCCACTTTTCTGCAAGTGGCCATACCCTGAAGGCAATGTGTTCTTGGACTAAGTCCCTTGTCCCAATAAATGAGCAGACTACCCCGAAGGCTCTTTGGCATTCTTCGGCGGCTTCGTCCATTTCGACCTTCGGCCTTCGAAGACCGAAGCATTGCCAGATTGGGTGCATAATAATACTCTTCACATTTTCTTGAGCTGTTAGATCATTCTTTACATAAAACCATTCAGTCATCCAGGCTCCGGGCCACCTCTTCCGAAAGGTCGGCACAGGGCAGCTTGACCCGGAGCGGGCGCCGAAGCTGTAGCACCCAAAGTTGTTGTGGTATTGCTCTTTTCCCCAGGGCTTCGTCTCGTATAATAACTCATGAATGTTGCAGAAGCTTTTAGCGTTCGGTTCCAAACCTTGGCTTCTCGCAGCCCAGACAAAAATCCCCATTCTTATAATAGCTTCGGGAGTGAGTTGATGAAGGTAGACTTGGAATGTTTTTAGTACCTCAACAACAAAATTGCTCAGGGGGAATCGAAGCCCAGCCCTGAGGAAGCTTCGGAAAATCACAACTTCATCCTCTTCGGGGGTGGGAGAAGTCTTTTCCCCGGCATCAGCTCTCACAATAGATATGTCTCGGAAATATCGCCCCCTCATATTATCAATGTGACTCTGCTTGATGGTCGTTTTCCCAAAAACTGTGTGACTTGGTCGCCACGGTCGATCTTCGGCCTCTTCCCCACCACTTTCCACATCATAGCTGTCGCTGTCATCAGTATCTTCGGACAAACCTTCGAGAATCTCCTTCGTGATTTTCTCTGTATTGGTCTCTGCCATCGCTATCAGGAACCCTAGGTTCTTCTCCTCCTCAAGACTCAGCTTCGTCTCAGCAGGGATCTTCAGCTTCGTCTCAGCAGGGGTCTTCTTGCCTTCAGACATCTTCGGGAACGTTAAAAAATTGTTCCCGAGGCCGAAGCTTCGAAATCAAAAAGAACAGCAAATCTTAATGAACAAGCGCTAAAAATTTTAGTGGGCCGAAGCAAAAGGCAAGTGTGCGTACCAAATGAGTTCGCGATGTGATCTTATTTATACGCCTAGGGCGTTGAAAATTGAAAGGCCCCGCTTGTCAGTGAATGTTGCTATTCTAGCAAAAGGAAAGGTGTTTTTTCGGACCTTCGGCTCAAGGCCTTCGTCCATATCGCAATCTGAATTTATTATTTACAAATTAATATTGCGAGGGGCTACTGTTGGGGTCCTTCGTCCTCCGAAGGTCCTCAAAAACATGATTTGACAATGTTTTCCAAGTGAATTATATGAACAGATATTTTCGGATTCAGAATTATGGATATGAAGCACGACCAGGACGAAGCCTGAACCAGACGAAGGTCGAGGGAAGCCGAAGTTGTACGCAGGGAAGCTTCGGCGCGAAGACATAAGGGGGAACCGACTTAAAGATGAAAAGACTTCGGGGGCCTCGGCAGATTTTCATAAACCGTTAACAAATGTAATGGACATGGATGTAATTTTACGTGGGCTGCGTCCCGCGTCTATAAATAGATGAACAGTACTCCCGTACTGTTCACGCTGACTGTGCATCGGCATTTGCGTCACGCTTGTACTTTTTACCTTCTCTCAAGACCGAAGGTACATTTGTAATTTGTAATCATTTCTATTTCTTTGTGTTAATAAAATAGAAATGATTCTGTGATCTACATTTCATGTTTTATATGAGTACTTCGTTATTACTTGTTGAATTTACGAAGGTATGTCTCTTGTGACCTTCGTCCGGAACTCATTATTCCCGGTGGGGAATAATGTCCAATAGGACGAAGGGCCTTAACGTTTAACACTTTTTATGTTGCCTTGTTCTTAATCCGATCTTTGCACAAGAGCAATCATTCTTAAAGTTGGTTAATTTTGCTTATAGGGAATGGGTTGTAAGATTTCTTGGAATATATGGTCTTTTCATGGGGTAGGGGTGAGGTGTATTCCATTACATTTTTACCTTAGTCTTATATTTTTCTCTTGTAGTATACATCATAAGTACATAGGTAAAAATAGGGTTGCTCACTGTTTCCCATTTTAGTCTTTCTTTTGATTTATTTGAAGTATTGGCAAAATCCAAGCTTTATTTGTTTAACCCACTTACTCTTATGGCTTGTGTGGTTATCATTTTTGCAGTGGTATATTTGTGGTCAGGGGTCTACTAAATTTTTTTCTTCCCATTATTGGATGTGTCCTTATATTTTTAAACATGGTCTTTATTAACTTCTTAAAACCTAAATAAAATTATAAACTCAGATCAGTACTGGACTAGGGTTCCATATATTTTTCCTATGAACTACATCACTTAAGCATACTAGGAAAAATGTGGTCACCCTCTAGTTTCTATTTTCTATCCCTTCTTTCATTTTCCTAAAGTTTGGGCAGAAATAGGCTTTAATGGAAATATCTGGTTTAGCCTTGTATACTGTGGTGTTTATTTTTTAAACAGTGTAACTACTAGGTGAGTGCCTCCACAATTTTTCTCAAGCCTAGTCTATAAGCATTTCTATTTTTCTCTGCATTATTACGATTTGGGCAGTTTTCTAATTTAATTCAACACTCTAAAAAACAGTACAGAAAACATGGGGTTTACTATTTTTGTTTGACAATTCATATTTTACAGAGTCTAGCAAAATTAATTTGACCAAATTTGAATGAATACTCCTTAAGTTATGCATTTATCAAGTTTGTTGCAGATTTAATAACTGAGAAATTCGAAAAGGAAAAAGAAAATCATATTTGCGCTGAAGTCCTAGGTTCTATTTTTCCCTTTCTCTCACAGATTAGCCCTCAGTATACTATTCATGTGAGTCACTGACTTTGCACATAACCCCCTGGACTTAACCTAAATCTAACCCACGCTCCTAACCTTACTGGAACAGTAATCGCGGCGGAGGAAAGGGCGGCGGAGCTTACCGGCGGCGATCTAGCTCCGGTGAAGTGTCCACGGAGGTCGGGGAGGTTACGGCGGTCACGTCGATGGTCGGCTCGTCGCTGGCGGTGGTCGGAATCCGCCGGACCTCGTGCACAGGCGGGGGAGCTCATCGGCGGTGAGTGTTCGGGCCTAACCACGGCGGTAGGATTCGATTAAACCAGGCAGAGAGCTTCACTAGGTGTCAGGGAAGACATAGGAGCGAGCAATCGAACTATGGCTTACCGGTTAGTCGTGGCCACGCGTGCCGGCGGGGAAAACAACTTCGGTGAGGGTGGAACGGCGTCTCTAGTGAGGTAGCGTTCGGTTTCTTGCTTCAGGGAGCTCCACGGGGCTCTGGGGAAGCTAGCCGAGGCACTGGATCGATTGGAGGTTGCCAAGAAAAGGTCTAGCCATGGTGGCCGAGCTCTAGCGATGGTGGCGAGTCACGGGGAGGTCGCTGGAGCTACGGGTCGACTCTGGGGAGTTGGGCGCGGTGCGGAGAGAGTATGGCCGAGGCTGTGCTGCTCCTATAGGCGCGGGCACGGTGCACGGTCGGGCGTGGACCGGTGCGGGTGGGCGTGGCTCGGCACGGGTGCGCGGGCAGGCGTGCACCAGCGCGTCAGCCACGGTCGAGCACGTGGCATATTGCTTCTGCTCCTATTCTAACGCCTATAGGCTCCAAATCTTCATGAATTTAAGAAAATTCATATTGTAAGATATGTTCCCTAGGGTATGCTTCGTCGTTTTTGTGTGGAAGCCGAGAGGATTTCGGCCGTGTATAGAGAGTTGTCGCGTCGCCAAGTCGTGAGTGTCACGCTGCTGCGTCCCGAGGCAAATCCATGCCAAGATCATATCAAACAGCTGGGGTTTCCAGGGCGTGCCGAAGGTAATTTGGCACCAATTTGTTATTTGGACCTCGCAGATTTGAGCCTTGGAACTAGGTGAACATGGTTGATTTTGATGAGAAAGTCAGATTTCAGAATTCTGAATTTCTGATTTTCATTTAAAGTCTCCACTTAAGTGGTTGTTTTGAGAATTTTGCAAAACCCTTTTGATTAAACTTCCTTACTATATTTTGTAGCTTATTTAGTGCACTACAACTTTGTTAATTGGTCCAAATCATGATCTTTTGTTTTCATAGCCTTTTCACTAAATTTCTTGGTGGTACTTAAAAAGATTAAATAGGTTAGTTTTAGGGTTTGAGAATTTTGCTCACTTTGGGGTGCATGATGTGGTTAGGGTATGAATCTTGGATGAAAAGACTTGATTTAGTTTTAGCATTTCAATTTTGGTGTCTTTTGCTCAACTTAATTCACATGTGATAATCTTCACAAATGTGGGTGTAGAGGGAAAATCCTGAGTAACACCTGGGGTGTTACAATTGAACAGGTGTGCAGAGTATGTCACATCAAGTGTTGCATTAGGTGGATCGAAGTATTTTGAATACATGCTGCAACATGGTTGTATTCGTGATGTAACACCCCGTCCAATCCCTGGACCAGTGGTACTTACTCCTGGCAGCTCGCTAGGATCATATATTGTCCTCACAGACCAACATGAGTTGTTTGGGCACACTTTGTCCTCACTCATGCGCACCCGAGAAAACTTCCCGGTCGGCCACCCATCCTAAATTGCTCCAAGTTAAGCACACTTAACTTGGAGGTTCTTTCGAGATAGGCTTCTAAAAAAGAAGATGTACCTTGTTAGTATGGATACTCTTTTAATTCTATTAAGCCTTGGGCCAGGATATCACCTTCCCAGGGGCCAAGATATCACAATCCACCCCCCTTAGAAGATCGACGTCCTCGTCGGTCAACCCCAATCCAGGAACTTTCCCTCTTAGCCATGTCTGTGTGTCTAGTGTCGTCATATGCCATGCGCCATATACCCAAACCCCCTAGCCCACACACGCCCATGAAACCTCGAGGGTTGGCTCTGAAACCACTTGTAACATCCCGTCCAATCCCTGGACCAGCGGTACTTACTCCTGGCAGCTCGCTACGATCATATATTATCCCCACAAACCAACACAAGTCTTTTGTGCGCACTTTGTCCTCACTCATGCGCACCTATGAAAACTTCCCGGTAGCTCAACCATCCCAAATCGCTCCAAGTCAAGCACGCTTAACTTGGAGGTTCTTTAGAGATAGGCTTCCGAAAAGAAGATGCACCTTATTGGTATGAATACTCTATTAATTCTATTAAGCCTTGGGCCAGGATATCACCATCCCAGGGGCTAGAATATCACACGTGACAAGGAGGCGTAGGTTTTACTCGATTAGAAGTTCGGTCGATGTGGCTAGGAGTTGTTTTGGCTTGTGTGATGAGGTGATGACATGCCATAAATAGTCATCGCTTCCTCTGAATCTTTGAGTCAGGTCAATGCGCATTATGTGTTCATCGAGATACACTTCGCACATAGTGTAGGGTTGTGTTCAAGACGTCGAGTAGACGCTGCAAGTAATCAAGTAGGTTTGTAATGCAATTATGTGTAATTTGTTTATAATGATGTTTTATCTCAAGAAGTGTTATGTTCTACGCATAAATAAGAAGTATGTATGTTTTGTGTAGTGAGGATTGATTTTGAGTGCTTATGTCGCAAGAAATGAATTAGTGCCCATATAGGCGATGAATGGGTGTGATGAAGTGTTGACACGCCTTCGTAGTCATCATGTCGTCTGTTGGCGACCTAGCTGAAAGTCTAGAGAAAAGTCGATTACCTGTGTGTTATTATTATTGTCGCTCTGCGACTCTATAAGAACTACAATGTGAAGTAGTAGGCTCTCTATGTGACGCGAGATGTCTAGGTAGACTTTCGTGAATTGTGGTACTCGAATCATCGAGATAGAGGTTAAGTCGATCGATGTCGATTAAGTAGTTAAAATGACTAATAGAATAATCATAGAGTTAAAACTAGAAACTGGCCTTCTTATATCCGCATGGGGTGTTGTGGTTGCTTGATGACATGTAGAATGAAAATGTGTTGCGGTATAAAATTTAGAAGTAACTTACTGAAATTACACTAATAGAGTAAGGTGTCCCTTTCATGTTAATCAACTTAGACAACATGAGTCTATGAGATTTTGTTCCTTGATGTCGATTAATAGTTGATAACTAAGTCATAATAATTTAGACTTGAGAACCTGTGGTACTATCTCTCCATGATTTTGATGGGTGCTTGAGTTAAGTGGTATTATGAACGCAAATTGAAATTCCTGCGTGTACAGCTTTGGTTGTGCGATTAGTCTAGTAAAGTAAAGTGTGTTTTATTGTCACACCCGGATTTAAGGGATAAAGTCGGGTGCGTCTCATATGTGCGCCAAAGAAGAACAACACATATAATGGCCAAGTGTATAGAGATAAATATCACAAATATTATTACATAGCGGAAGTGTAACACTATAAAAACCATCAACTAAAATAATGCATTTAGATTATTAATGGTAATTATGGTAATAAATTTTCTTCCTAATGTTTGATTTTTATTTGCGTCTAGAATAATTTTTGTTTGCTCATATTCAATTTTGGATGTTTAGTACAATTTCTTTCTTAATAAAAATCCAATTGATTAATAGAGAAATAATGGTCCAAAAATAAATATTTAAGTTATAAATAATTTTGGTATAATTATTATGATTTTTTGAATTATTTAAAATATATATAGATATATTTTTAAAATAGAAAAGAAAAGGAATGAAAAAACAATAACCCTAGCCGTTAGCCCAATAACCGGCCCAGACGGCCGCTCTCTCCCATTCCCCCTGCTCTCTCTATGGCGCGCGGGCCCCACCCATCAGGGCCCCGTGGCCCCTTCTCTTCTTCCACCCAGCGCCGCCGCCTGGCCGTGCGCGCCCCACGCTGAGAGCCCGCGTCCCCTCCTCTTCCCTGCACCAGTAACCGTCGTCGCCACCTCCCCCACTCCCTCCCCCCACTTAATCTCTTAATTAGTGAAGAAATGGCTGCCATCAACGTTGAGGTAATGGCCGCCTCCATTAATGGCCGACCGACCATTTTCTCTCCCCCTGGCGCCCTCTCTCTCTCCCTCTCCCTCTCCCTCTCTATAAAAGGACTCGGCCGAGCTCTCCTCTCTCTCCCTCCCTACCCGCGCTCCCTGTCTCTCTCCCATGCTCGCGCCATCGCCGAAGCCGCGCCCTGCTCGCCGCCGGAACTCGCCGTCGTGCCTCGCCATTCGTCGTTCGATCGCCGGAGATGTGCCCGAGCCCCGTCCGAGCCCCGTCGAACGTAGTCGTGCCCTCGCAGTCCGTCGTCGACCGCGTCGTGCCCGCACCGTGCCCCCGTGCCTCGCCACCGTCTGTTCATACAAGGTTGATGACAACCCAAAATTTTGATTTATTTTTCAAAGCGTGTTTTGAAATAGTTTATGAATTTGTAATTATTGTGTTGTAATATGAGAATGTTGTGATTTAGAATTCATGTGTATGTGAACTATTGATTTTTGGTATATATGCAATGAATTAGTGGATTATTATTAGACATGATATTGGTTTACGATTTCTTTAGAATTTGGGATTGGAATGAAATATGATAAAATTGGTAGACATATGTTGGTAATAAAAACACTAAATAAGTAATTTCATAGTTAATTTTGTTTACGATGAATTTTAGAATTTATCTAGAAGTTTATAATCATAGGTTCATTTAAACCCACTAAATAGATAATAGAAGCTTTTCTTAACATAGAATAAGTAAGTGGTATAGAATTCATAGCAATACAAATATTATTGTCTAATTAGTGGTTTAATTTATTATTTGATGTTTGGACCTCTGATTATTATAATGACATTTTCTTTTAGAAAGGATAAGATTAAAAGGATATGTTTATTCACAATAGAAATAATTAATTGGTAATTAATTTATTTCTGTAGAATTGGTTAAGTCATTTCATCTAAGTTATATAAAATACTTTCATAATCGCATGTCCATGTAACTTTCACCAGTAGTGATCCAAAGTAGGAGTTAAAATTCATATATGTCAGTAGATGTAGACTAATGCTATGAATACAAATTTGGTTTTATTCTAGGCACTATTATACGTATAGGTTGTGTGGTGTATGGTTGTTTATGTAATGGTTAATGTTGTTCATGTGATGGTGTATGTTATTTATTTGGCGTATGTATTCTTTTTGTATGTACGATATGCAAATTGATGCTAGAAGTTGACTTTGGGGTAGACGAACCATAGTCGTTCGAGGATGACCCCCAGGACACTTTCGAGCAATGCAAGTGGATTCTCCCTTTGAATATTCTATTTGTACCCAATTAATGCATATAATAATGTTTACTTTTTGGATATATTGCATAATTTGATGGGATTTACCTAGTTAAGGATTTCCTAGATTTACTAACTTTATTCCTTACCCTGGGAAAATACTATGCTTTGCAAATTTGTGCTATCGCTCAACTTGATAATTTTGATGTCACTCATTATTGATATTAATGTTCCGGAAATGAAATTGGTATTATGGTGTTAACCCGATGGTTAAACAAGATTATTTCATATTAATTGGAACATGGAGTGACCACCCAGGATAACAGTACAACCACGAGTGCTATCATGGCTCTGACTTTGGTAATTAGCTTAATGCGCTTAGTACCTCGCAACCTTACCTGAAATATGGGAAGAGGGGGAGCAGTAGTGGTGGTAGCTCATGTTAACATGGGGACGTATTCTTGGCTAAGGTACCTCGCCCGAAGGGTCTCCACACCAACTTGGAAACCTTAGCATGTTGCTTTGTATTAAGTGTATTTTGTGAAAACCTCATAGTGGATCCCTAGCCATTCACCTCGGCAGTGTTTAAGGGTCCGTACAACCTAGGCTAGATGGGATACATATCTTGTGGGTAAAGTTGTACCACCTCTTGTTGGGACTATGCTTCGTCGCCGAAGGTCTTGTAGGGAGAAACAGCTTCGGCTGAAGCTATCCGCATGTGATGACCGAAGGTTCCTCTGTATGAAGCTTCGGAATTACAAACCGACTTAAGAGTAGAATGACCTTTTAGTCCATAAATGTTTGAGTCGCTGTTGTAATTCCTTATAAGGGACGTAATTGTAATTCCTCACAGGCTGTGTCCCGTGTCTATAAATAGTGAACAGTATTCCTTATCTGTTCACAGATTCCTGTAATTGCAACCACATCATTCGGGAATCAATCTTTGTCAAGGCAAAGCATTTGAGAACAAGTCCCCAACATTGGCGCCCACCTCCGGTCAACTCACTTCCACTTTTTGAGCTGATGGCTTCGATTAGCGATCAAGCTGGAGCTGCTTCGGCCCCAAAGCTGGTGCTCCCGATAACAGGTGGTTCATGCTCAGAGCCAGTCAACAAAAAGCAAAAGAAAGAGGCGCAGAGAAGGGTACAACATGTTGGAGTGCAGGGACCCTTCATCAAGTCAAGATGGTCCCACATTCCAATCACCTTCTCCCAAGAGGATCTTCAACTCAAGGATTTTCCTCACAACGATGCTATGGTTATTTCTTGCGTTATCAAAGGGTTTCTGGTCCAAAATGTTTTGGTTGATACAGGCAGTGCAGCTGATATTATATTTGCTAAGGCCTTCAGACAAATGCAAGAGCCAGAAGATAAGATCCATGATGCTACACACCCTCTCTGTGGCTTCGGAGGAAGACAGATTGTAGCACTGGGCAAGATCACCATGCCAGTGACCTTCGGATTCATCAACAACACCAGAACTGAGCAAGTTGTGTTTGACATTGTTGACATGGAATACCCTTACAATGCAATTATTGGTCGTGGCATCCTCAATGCTTTCGAAGCAATTCTTCATCCTGCTTATCTTTGCATGAAGATACCTTCGGATCAAGGACCCATTGCTATTCATGGAAGTCAGGAAGCTGCCAGAAGGGCCGAAGGAAACTGGACTGACTCAAAAGCAATCCATAATATAGATGGAGCTGAAGCTTGTGAACAGTACAAATTCAGAAGGGAGAAAGCAGCTTCGGCAGATCAGCCGAAGCCCATGCTCTTATGTGAGGACATAGCAGAACAGAAGGTGCTGTTGGGCTCCCAATTATCCGAAGAACAGGAGAAAACCTTGATAAGGTTTTTGTTCAACAACAAAGATGTTTTTGCATGGTCAGCTAATGATCTTTGCGGAGTTAACAGGGATGTTATTGAACACTCGCTCAATGTTGACCCATCCTTCAGACCCAGAAAGCAGAGACTTCGGAAAATGTCTGATGACAAGGCCGAAGGAGCTCGGAATGAAGTCAAAAGACTCCTCAGTGCAGGAGTTATCAGAGAAGTAAAGTACCCAGAATGGCTAGCTAACACTGTTATGGTAAAAAAGGCCAATGGCAAATGGCGAATGTGTATCGATTTTACGGATCTCAACAAGGCCTGTCCGAAGGACGAATTCCCATTGCCAAGGATAGATTCCTTAGTTGATGCAGCAGCTTCGTCAGAGCTTATGAGTCTTTTAGATTGTTATTCAGGCTATCATCAAATTTGGATGAAGAAGGAGGATGAGCCGAAGACCAGTTTCATAACCCCTAGTGGAACATATTGTTACCTTCGGATGCCTGAGGGGCTCAAGAACGCTGGAGGAAGTTTCAGCAGAATGACTTCGAAGGTTCTTCAATCTCAGATAGGCAGAAATGTGCTAACTTATGTTGATGATATCATTGTAAAAAGCACGAAACAAGAAAATCACATTGCTGATTTGCAGGAGACCTTCGCCAGTTTTAGACAAGCTGGTCTAAAGCTGAATCCAGAAAAATGTGTCTTCGGAGTAAAGAAGGGGAAATTCCTTGGATGCTTGGTTTCAACAAAGGGAATTGAAGCTAATCCAAGTAAAATTGAAGCTATACTTTGAATGGAGCCACCAAATACAAAAAAGGGGGCCCAAAGATTGACGGGGAGGCTGGCATCTCTCAACAGATTCATATCCAGATCAGCAGAGAGAAATTTACCATTCTTCGAAGTGCTGAAATCAGCCAAAGTCTTTCAATGGGGACCAAGCCAACAAAAAGCCTTCGAGGAACTGAAGCAATATTTGATGGATCTAACAACATTAACTCCACCAACACCAAGGGCTCCGTTGTTATTATATGTGGCAGCTTCGCACTCAGCGGTAAGTGCAGCACTTGTCCAGGAGAAGCTTGATGGCCAAGTCAAGAAGCAGGTCCCAGTATATTTTGTTATCTGAGGTTCTTAGTGTATCAAAGAAAAACTATACAGAATTGGAGAAGGTGTTATATGCTGTTTTGATGGCATCCAGGAAGCTTCGGCATTACTTTCAAGCATACAATATTGTTGTTCCTTCTTCGCAACCGTTGAAGGATATTATGAGAAATAGAGAAGCTACTGGACGGATTGGAAAATGGGCTGCAGAGCTCAATGAATTTTGCATTGATTATGTGCATAGATCTTCGATCCAGTCTCAAGCGCTGGCAGATTTCATTGCCGACTGGACGCCAGGGGCTCAGGATGAAGAAACAAATAAGGATGCCGAAGTATGGACAGTATTTTGCGATGGGTCTTGGGGAACCTTCGGAGCAGGAGCAGCTGCTGTGTTGGTCTCACCATCCAAAGTTAAAACTTGTTATGCGGCAAGACTCGATTTTAGTTGCACAAACAATATTACTGAGTACGAAGCCCTGCTTTTGGGTCTTCGGAAGTTAAAAGCAATGGGAATCAGAAGGGCCATTCTTAAAACTGATTCCCAGGTTGTTTCGGGTCATATTGACAAGAGTTGTAAGGCTAAAGATCCGAAGCTCGAAAAATATCTAGACACGGTCCGAAGGATTGAAGCCTCCTTCGAAGGATTTTCTGTCAAAAATATTCCTCGAGGAGAAAATGAGCATGCTGATTTGCTAGCTAAGTCAGCGGCACAGGGGTTGCCCTTACCTTCGGATGTGTTCTTCGAAACAATAAAAGCACCTTCAGTGGAGCTTCTTGAAAGAGCAGTCCTTAATATATCTCCTGTTTATAGTGAAGACTGGAGAACTGAGATCATCTCTTACCTTCAGGGTAATTTCCTTTCAGATGACGAAACTTATAACAGGAGGATAGAGGCAAGAGCTCGTCCATATGTCATGATAAAAGGCGAGTCGTACAAGCATGGAGTTTGTGCTCCATTACTCAAGTGTTTGTCCAGAGCCGAAGGCATAGAATTGATGAAAGAAATACATGCAGGCCTGTGTGGATCTCACATTGGATCTAGGCCGTTACTTGGAAAAGTTTTTCGTCAAGGGTTTTATTGGCCGAAGGCAGCTTCGGATGCAGCGGAATTAGTTCAAAAGTGTGAAGGTTGTCAGAAATGTGCAAGAGATCAAAAACAACCTTCGTCTCTAACTCAGCTGATACAACCCATCTGGCCATTGCAAAGGTGGGGCCTTGACTTGTTAGGTCCGTTACCACCGGCCCAAGGAAACTTAAGATATGTTGTAGTGGCCGTGGAATATTTTTCTAAATGGATTGAGGCAAAGCCTTTAGCCACAATAACTTCGGCTACCATTCAAAAGTTTTTCTGGCAGAATATTGTTTGTCGTTTCGGAGTACCAAAGGCCATCACTGTAGATAATGGAACACAGTTCGACTCCGAAGATTTCAGACAATTTTGTGATCAAATTGGCACGAAGATCCATTTTGCATCAGTTAGACATCCGGAGTCAAATGGACTTGTTGAAAGAGCTAATGGTATCATAATGACAGGAATAATGAAGTTAATCTTCAATCAACCCAGGGGAAAATGGCTAGATCAATTAATCAAAGTGGTGTGGAGCCACAATACAACAACATCAAGGTCAACAGGCTTTACTCCACTCAAATTATTGTTTGGTGACGAAGCAATAACTCCGGAGGAAGCTAAAACTGGATCAATAAGAGTAGTAGCTTCGACAGAATCAGATTCCGAAGCTGATCATTCTGTGGAAAAAGATGCTATAGAAGGGATCAGACTTCAAGCTGTGGAGAACATCAATAAATATCAAGCTGAAACAATCAAATGGCGTGATAGAAAGGTTCGGCTAAATAATATTGAGCCAGGACATTTGGTGCTTCGGAGAGTGGCAAACCCAGATACAGTGGGCAAGTTGCAGTTGAAATGGGAGGGACCTTTTTTGGTAGTATCTTCGTCAAGACCCGGTTCATACAGATTGAAGGATATGGACGGCAACGACATTCCTAGATCTTGGAATGCGGATGAGCTTCGGCGATATTATGTATAACTTGATGTAATTTTTTATATATTTTTATTTTTCTTTTATGGCACCCTTTTCCTTTCTGAAGGGGGAGAAAGGTTTTTAATGGGGCCATCACATGTAATTTCTTTTTATTTCAGTTCTAAGAGCAAAATCCCCCAGAGATGTAAATGTAAAAACTGAGAACGCACCATCGAGTGCCGAAAAGAAAAAAAGAAAAAGGGAAGAAGCTCGAAAGCCGTCCCTAAGGGGATGTAGAGTACGATGAAGCTACTAAAGAAGTCACTCCAAAGGGGGCGTAGTGTAAGTTTTCTGCTCAAAAGTCGTTCCAAAGGGAATGCAGAGCTTACAGCGAAAAGTCAACGCTGATACCGCCGAAAGTAAAAGGCGAAGAAGCTCCTAAGGGAGGCTTACAGCGAAAAGTCAACGCTGATACCGCCGAAAGTAAAAGGCGAAGAAGCTCCTAAGGGAGGCTTACAGCGAAAAGTCAACGCTGATACCGCCGAAAGTAAAAGGCGAAGAAGCTCCTAAGGGAGGCTTACAGCGAAAAGTCAGCACTGATATGTGATTGTTTCTAAGGAAATAACGGTTGTGATTACGGCTTCAGAAATGTGTTTGGACATTCATTTGCACACCACATTACATCATAACATTTGCATTCATAAACATTCATCCAGGCATATGTAGGTTAACCATCATCATAGCATAAGTGGTTGCTTCGGCAAAAAGGAAAAAACTGTCTTTTGTACTTCGTCGTATATGAAAAGAAGAGCTTCGGCAGAAAGGAAAAGCTGTTTTTTATGCTTCGCTGTGTACGAAAAGAAGGGAAGGTGTTTTTTCGCCTTAGGCTCAAAAAGATTTCGTCCACATCAAAGCACCTCATACATTAACGGAAGGGTAAGAGCATATCACAAGGTATGAACAAAATTTATTAAGAACAGTTTAGTCATATTTACAAAAGTTATTTCAAAAGTTTCTTGAGTTTTTCTACAGTCTACTTCTACTGATCTTCATGGGGCCTCAGCTTCGGCGTCATACTCTTTAAGCATCGGTCTTGGCTTCATCACCCTACATGAATTAAGTTGTTGTGAGTCAAAACCAAGTTTGAAGGAAAAGGTAAACACAAGGTATGATTTCTTACTGGTTCAAGATGACTCCGAGCTTCGTCTCCAGCCTTTTCTCGCCCGCCTTTTGTCCATATCATCTTTACAAATCTATTAGAAATGCTTCGGGCGAGGTCAGGAATGTCATCTAAAATTGATGGTGATAGAGTGAAATTGGGCCTATTAACAATTTTTCCATGGTCGCAGCCAGCTTTCAGAAAAGCTGCAGCAGTGCCCCGAGAAGCTACCCAGGCACAGAAGTCACCGTGCCCGGCTATAACTTCGTCGAGCTCATCAATTTCACCCTCAATATGTTCGAATGTCTTTTGTAAATCTTCAGTTGACGGGGTGAATTTCTCACTGCTAGCCCCAACTGAGTGGAATATCTTTCTCAGTCGTTGAATACATTTATTGCTAAACTCCAAACATTTGTCTTGAAGGCTTGCCAATAATTTTTTCAAATCTGAATTTTGTTGGACTTCGGCTTCAAGTTTCGCATTAAGTTCTTGCTTTTCTTGTTCAAACTGTTCAGATTGGCAAAGAAGCTTTGTATTCAATTCTGCTATTTTAGCTTCGGCTTCTGCCAATAAGCCTTCAGTTGTGTGAAGCTCGAAGTTTTTCTTTTCAATAGTAGCTGATTGCTCTTTTATTTTGCTCTCTAAATTTCCAATTATAACCTCGTGTTTTTTGTCTTCCAGATCCTGCTGCATTTTCAAAGCCTTACTCAACAGCATACTCTGCGCATAAACAACCTTCGTTAGAAATGTCTTCATTGTTAAAAACAATAAAAGTCAAGGGAAAAGTAGTTCACCTTGAAATTGGAGTAAAATAAACTACCAACGATATGTTGTCGTCGGTAGCGGCTAATATCCGTTTCCAGCTTCGGAAAACCGATACTCTTTGATAGAGTACCGATAATCTTAGCTCCAGTTTGATCCCGGATACAGCCTAATTTTTCATCGTCAATACCCCCGAAGAGGAGTGCTCCTGGTTTATATCCGCAAGATTTGGCATATTCTTTAAGCTCTTCTATTTCGGTTTTTGACAATTCTTGTCCAACTAAATTTTGAAACATGAAGGTTTCGTCCTCCGAAGTATCTTCAGCTATTTCCTTTCCTTTCCCAGACACTGCGGCCATGGTCTCTTCGGCGGCAGTAGCTTCTTCTGTGGCCATGTCTAGCAGTATTTTGTCGATATGTTCGATTGTGGTTTCCAAGTTCAAATCTTCGGCTGAGGTAGCTTCGGTAGCCGCGATTTCCGAAGGTGCGACTTCAACATTTGATATTTCCTCAGCCGTTGGTGTCTTCCGAGCTGAAGCTCTCGGTGGTGTCTTGTCAATGACTTCGGTCACTGCGATGATTCTTTGTCTCTTTGTTTTAGTTGTTTTCTTCGTTTTTTCGGGCTCCTTTTCCTTCTGAAAAAACTTTGTCAGTTGAGGCCCTAATGGACTTAGCTTCACAGGCAGGGATTCAGTCATTACCTTCAAAATCTCTTCCACGTCAGTGGCAGAGCGTGATGCGGGAGTCTCTTCTTCGTCAGATACTTTTCGCTTCGGAGATGATACTTTTCTCTTCTTTAGAATATTCTTCTCTTTTGGTGGTTCTTTCTCATCTTCATTTAAAGCTTCGGCTACCCTTTTCCTTTTCCGGCCTTCGACAATTTTATTCAGTTGTTCGTAGTCAGGGTATTCAAAACCCAAGGCGTCTAGCACTCGGTTCAGTCTTCGCTTCGGACAGGTACCGAAGGCCGCAGTCATCAACTGATCTTCTTTTTTGGAGTAATTACCGAGTATTTCATTGCACATTATTTCAATTGTTTCCAGCCACTCTTGGCAAGGTGTTTTAAAGTATTTCTTAAACTTGTAATAGTAAGGTAACCGCATAAGTTCCCCTTCTTTCTTCTCCCCCTCTAGCTTCGGCATTTCCCATTCTTTTAAAGTAGGAAAAACCCTGAAGGCCAAAAACTCTTGAACCAGGTCCCTAGTGCTGATATGTTCTGAAACAATTTTAAACTCAGCCAGTGCAGCCCAAGTGGGACCTTCTAATGACATTTGGCATCACGGTCTTGTTTCTCCGAAGATCAATTCAAGAGGGCTTTGTACTAGTTTCTCTTGGTCTTCGTCAACTTTCATATAAAACCATTCTGATTTCCAGCCTGCCGGCCATTTGCTTCGGTAGCTGATTACAGGAAACTTTGTGGTTTTCCGATAGGCAAAATTGTAGCAACCAAAGTTATCATGTAATCCATCTTTTCTAGCCTTCGTCTGGTAATGCAGCTCATGAACTCGACAAAAGCTGTCGGCAAACGGCTCCACCGCCTGGCTTCGGAGGGCCCAGATATAAACACTAAGCCTAACGATGGCGTTAGGAGTCAGCTGATGAAAGTAGATCCCAAACTTCTTCAATACATCTGCAATAATCCTACGAAGGGGGAATCTCAACCAGCCTTTAGAAAGCTCTTGAAAATGACTATTTCATCCTTCTCTGGCTTCGGGGTAGTTTCTTCCCCCTGAAGCGAAGTAGCTTCTTTTGACTCTCACTGAAATAACCCGACTTCACCATCTTGGAGAGATCAGCCTTAGAGACAGTTGACCTTCCGAAGTCCAAGTGGCTGGGCTTACTTGGCATGGCAATACGATAATCATCTTCGGAATCAGTTTCCTCAATATTTCCTTCTTCCGCGTCGGCAGCAACTTCGGAGATGGGGACAGTCTGCTCTGTCTCAGCGGTACGGATTCCTTCCGAGGTTACCAGTGCGGATCGTTGCATCGCTTCGGAGATGGGAACAGTCTCCGATCCTTCAGCTTCGCCTCCTTCACACTCAACCCTAGCAGTAGAACGCACTCTGGCCATTTAATTCTGAATTTTTTGGGAACTAAGTACTTTTTCTTTCGAAGCTTTTTCTTTTAATGAAGTAGGCTTCGAACTAGAGCTTCGTTTCATTCCAAGAGTCAAGCTTCGGCTATGGTTAAAAATTTTGGCAGCAAAACAGTGCAAATAGCAATGAATGCTGTGGTAACTTCACACCTATCCGTCTGTTTATATAGTGATGCAGGTAAGAAGGTGAATCGCTAGGATTTTTACACCAAGCGAACAGCTGCTTGCACCCGCTGCAAGGTGAGACCGCTACGCGCTCGAGAACTAAATCGTTTCTCGATAACGAGCTCAGGGAAGGTGTTTTTCGGACCTTCGGCTTCCCGAAGCCTAAGAGACTTTTTTCACGGATCAAGCTCGTTACGAAAAACGATCTAGCACCGTGAAGGGGCTACTGTTGGGACTATGCTTCATCACCGAAGGTCTTGTAGGGAGAAACAGCTTCGGCTGAAGCTGTCCGCATGTGATGACCAAAGGTTCCTCTGTATGAAGCTTCGGAATTACAAACCGAATTAAGAGTAGAATGACCTTTTAGTCCATAAATGTTTGAGTCGCTGTTGTAATTCCTTATAAGGGACATAATTGTAATTCCTCACAGGCTGTGTCCCGTGTCTATAAATAGCGAACAGTATTCCTTTACTGTTCACAGATTCCTGTAATTGCAACCACATCATTCGGGAATCAATCTTTGTCAAGGCAAAGCATTTGAGAACAAGTCCCCAACACCTCTGCAGAGTGTAAAACTGATATGTCAGCCGTGCTCACGGTTAAGAGCAACCTGGACCCTCACATGATAATTGAACTTAAAGATGGACAATAAATTGAGATCTGATGATCTGCCAATGGTTTACTTAAGTGGTTTCACTTAAGTGTTTTTAATATACTCTTATACCTTTGTTTAATTGGGATACTTGGGATATACACTCATTAGTAAGACAAGTGTTGCTAATAAAATATTGACAAACTAAAATGCTTACCGCTTAACCTTAGCCTGACCTTGTTAAACTTGCATTAATTTTCCCCCACTTACTGAGCCCCGACCATAAGTGAGCTCACCCTTGCTAATATTTTGATCAGAGGGTGATGAAGAAGACTTTGATGGAGATTTCGATGAATACTGAGTCTAACGATGCGCCGGTCATCTTCCTGTGCGAGATTACCCATGTTATTTCCGCTTTACTTTGATGATACTGTTTAAGATACTATTGTCTGGATGTTGTAATAAAGACTACTCTACTCTCTTTACGCCTTTATTGCATTGTCTTTTGATATATTACACTTGTGATGTCAACATATGTGTGGAAAATGGATCTTGGCACACATATGCTATGCGTTCGGTTTTGCCCCCAGAACCAGGTGTGATAGAAGTGGTATCAGAGGTATGCTGACCCTAGGTCCTTAGACTAGTTAGAAATGGAAAGCGTAGTTTGTTCAAAACTAGCTAATTTTGTTCTTATAAAATTATTTTATTAGCTTTACCTCTTTAAAATTCAACTGAGTTGACATTTTTTCTTGTAGATGGTTCGTACCCTTCAAACCTCCTGAGTCAACACCAACTACACCCCTCCACCACGGCAAGTTCCTATCTACCCAGTGGTAGTTGATGAAATTCTGGTGGATCTCCCTTGCATTTGAGTAGAGCGTGGAGTCATCTTGGAGGACAGCTCGAGGAACTTCTGCCTACGCCCACCCCATTGGCAGTCACTGGCCTTCGTAGCTAGATCATCAACCTCAACATCGCCTGCACCAGTAGTTCAAGCTCCAGCACCCAGAGGCGACGACCTGGACGACTCTGAGGACGATGATGAAGATGACGACGATGAGGATGATGATGAGAACATCAACGAAGGAGCCAACGGCGTTCAGTCGGACTACTTCATGGGGTTTAGGCCTGTCACCGAACATTATACATCAATGTTCGAGACAGGGCACTTCCCCAACCTACTGCAAGATGTGTTGGGAACCTATGTCCGACCCTTGTACGAGACAAGGCGAGTGTGCGAGCCTCCCCGGGCTTGCTACTACATCACTCGCATTCACGTCAAGGTGATGGATGCAGGGGATATAGGGTTCAGACTCTATCAGCTCATGAGTCCCTGACACCGCTATCCACCTACGCTGCTTTGGTCAGCGATGCTGCTAGGCGGACTCTGTGGTCTCTCAGCCACACCTACTGGCAGCAGCTGCATGACACAAAGTAAAGGCATCTTCCTCTGCGTCTTAGTGGAGGAAGCCAGACCAGCATCGTTCTAGGTGGAGCTAGAGGAGATTGCCTCAACACCCTAGCTGGTGTAGTGGCAGGTCTTAACACCGACCTCGACAGTGCCACCCTGGATATCTCTAAGGTGCACTTGGAGCTAGAGGATGCCCATGCCAGGATTGCAGCCCTGGAAGCTCAACTTCAAGGAAGGGATACCCCTAAAGCCCAAGTCCCCGCCATGGCGTTGTCCCCTCCCCGCAAGAGGATTCGCTATGGGGAACCAGGATCCATCACCAGGCTAATTTAATTTTTTAAGTTATATTGTAATAAGATAGTTTTCACGCCAAACGATAAACACTCTTTTATAATTTACGCTTATAATAATAACAACCATGTGATTGATGGTGTTGGTTGCAATGTTTGATTTGGATTTTTGATTGAGTGCAATGGTCTTATGGAATGATGGCCATAAGAGCATATAAAAGACAAACTTAACTTTAATAATAAGCTATTTCCCTCTAGAATCTTTCTCCTCACTCCTCTAAGAATTTTACTTTCTAACCAACCAGATGGTGAACGCTCGCTCAGGTCCCAGGAACAACAGGAATCAGCGTGGTCAGCAGTTGCCACCACCACCACCGAACCCCAATGTTGGGGGCTTGTTCTCAAATGCTAAGAGTTAAGAACAAGGCAACACAGAAAATGTTAAATATTAAGGTCCTTCGTCCTCCATCACATTATATCCCTTCGGGATATAAGGAATTTCGGACGAAGGTTACGAAGGACATACCTTCGTAAACATAACAGGGAGGGATGAAGCATTTATATAAATCATGAGGTATAAAATAGACATTCAAATGTTAACATAGAATCATTTCCATTTTTATTAATACGAATAAATATAAATGACAGATATACCTTCGGTCTTGAGGAAGGCAAGAGTACAGGTGTGATGTGAAGGCAAATGACAGGTTCGCGTGAACAGTACAGAGGTACTGTTCATCTATTTATAGGCACAGGTCGCAGCCTGTGACAAATTACAATTATGCCCCTTACAAAAGTTTACAACATTGACTCAGACCACTTATGGATAAGAAGGTCATTCTATTTCTATGTCGGTTTGAAACGCCGAAGCTCCATGAAAAGGAACCTTCGGCCATCTCTTGGAGACGACTTCAGCCGAAGCTGCTTCTTCGTGTGAGACCTTCGGCGCACCGAAGCACGACCCCAACAGTAGCCCCTTTCGCGGTGCTAGATCGTTTTTCGTAACGAGCTTGACCCGTGAAAAAAGAGCCTCTTCAGCTTCGGGAAGCCGAAGGTCCAAAAAACACCTTCCCTGAGCTCGTTGCGGAGAAACGATCCGGCTTCCGAGCACGTGCCAGGCCCACGTTGCAGAGTTACTGTTTGATCTTTGCGGTCCACTGCTCAGCGAGTACAAGTGACCGCCCGTCTGGTGTAAAAATCTTGCCGCTTCGCCTTCTTACCTGCAGTACTATATAAACAAGCGGGTAGGTGTGAAGTTACCACAGCATTCATTGCTATTTGCACTGTTTTGCTGCCAAAATTTTTCACCATAACCGAAGCTTGACTCTCAGAATCGAACGAAGGTCAGTCTCGACGTCTGCTTCGTCAGAAAGGAGAGCTTCGGAGAAAAGGAAAAAAGAAAAAAGTTTCTGACTTCCCCAAACTCAGAATTTGAATGGCGAGAGTGCGGTCTACTGCCAAAGTTGTACGTGAGGGAGACGAAGCCGAAGGTTCGGACACTGTGCCCATCTCCGAAGCGATGCAGCGCTCCGGTCTAGTGACTGCGGAAGAAAGGCCTGCTGCCGAAGCAAACCCAACAACAGCCGAAGGAGAAGAAGAAAACATTGAAGGGACTGACCCCGAGGATGACTACCACATTGCCATGCCCAGCAAGCCCAGTCACCTGGATTTTGGGAAATCAACTGTCTCAAAGGCTGACCTTTCGAAGATGGTAAAAGCAGGTTATTTCAATGAAGATCAGAAGAAGCTACTTCGCTTCGGGGGAGAGGAAACCACCCCGAAGCCAGAGGAGGATGAGATTGTTATCTTCAAGAGTTTTTTAAAAGCTGGGCTAAGATTCCCTCTTCACAATATTGTTGCGGAGATACTGAGGAGGTTTGGCATCTACTTCCATCAATTAACTCCTAACGCCATCGTTAGGCTCAATGTTTATATCTGGGCCCTCCGAAGCCAAGCTGTGGAGCCGTTTGCTGATAGCTTCTGCCGAGTTCACGAATTACATTACCAAACCAAGGCCAGGAAAGATGGGCTACATGATAATTTCGGTTGCTACAATTTTGCCTACCGGAAGACAACAAAGTGTCCTGTAATCAGCTACCGAAGCAAATGGCCAGCAGGCTGGAAATCTGAATGGTTTTATGTAAAAGTTGACGAAGACAAAGAAAAATTGGTACAAAGCCCTCTGGATTTGATCTTCGGAGAGACGAGGCCACGATGCCGCATCGGCGATCTAAAAGGTCCCACCTAGGCTGCTCTGGGTGAATTTGAAATTATTTCGGAAAATATTGGCACCAGGGATCTAGTTCAGGAGTTCTTGGCATTCAGAATTTTCCCTACTCTAAAAGAGTGGGAAATGCCGAAGCTGAAGGGAGAAAAGAAGAAGGGGGAGTTGGTTCGTCTCCCCTATCACTTTAAATTCAAGAAGTACTTTAAAAAGCCCTGCAAAGAGTGGTTAGACACAGTTGAGACAATGTGTAATGAAATCTTGGGGAATTACTCCAAAAAAGAGGATCAATTAATGACAGCGGCCTTCGGCACCCGACCGAAGCGAAGACTAAACCGAGTATTCGATGCCCTGGGCTTCGAGTACCCAGACTATGAGCAGTTGAACAAGGGTGCCGAGGGCCACAAAAGAAAAAGAGTAGTCGAAACTCTGACAAAGGATGAAGAGCAACCGGCAGCAGAGAAGAAAATTCCGAAGAAAAGGAAAATTTCAACTCCGAAACGGAAAATATCCGAAGAAGAGATGACCCCCACACCGCCTTCTACCAGCGACGTGGAAGAAATTTTAAAGGTAATGACTGAACCCATGCCCACGAAGCTAAGTCCATTAGGGCTCCAACTGACGAAGCTTTTTCAAAAGGTGGACGAGCCGGATCAGACGAAGATAAGCAAACCCAAACGGCAAAGAATCATTGCGGTAACTGAAGTTATCGATAAGACACCGCCAAGAGCGTCAGTTCAAAAAACAGCAGCTGCCGAAGGTACCAAAAACGTCGAAGTCGCACCTTCGGAGGTCGCGGCTACCGAAGCCGCTACAGCCGAAGATGTTAATTTAGAATCAACCATTGAGGATATTAACAAAATTTTGGAAAACATAGATGCAGAAGAAGCTGGTGTTGCTACTGAAAAATCCATGGCCACAGTGCCTAAAAAAGGAAAAGAAATAGCCGAAGATACTTCGGATGACGAAGCCTACACCTTTCAGAATTTAATTGGGCAAAAACTGACGAAGGACGAAATAGAAGAACTTAAAGATTATGCCAAATCTTGCGGCTACAAGTCAGGTGCCCTCCTATTTGGAGGTGTAGACGATGAAAAACTAGGCTGCATTCGAGACCAGACTGGAGCTAAGGTAATCGGTACTCTATCAAAGAGTATCGGTTTTCCGAAGCTAGAGTCAGACATCAGCCGCTACCGACGACAACATATCGTCGGCAGCTTATTTTATTCTAACTTCAGGGTAAACAACCTTTTCTCTGGTTTTTATTGCTGTTAACAATGAAAATATTACTAACATAAGTTGTTTCTGTACAGAGCATGCTACTGAGCAAAGCTCTGAAGATGCAACAAGACTTGGAGGACAAAAAGCACGAAGCTATAATTGAAAACTTAGAAAGCAAAATAAAAGAGCAATCTGCCATCATTGAAAAGAAGGACTTCGAGCTCCAATCGGCCGAAGGCTTACTGGCTGAGACTGAGGCTAAATTATTAGAGTTGAATTCGAAGCTTATCAATCAATCAAAACAATTCGATCAGGAGAAGCTAGAACTGAATTCGAAGCTTCAAGCCGAAGTCCAGACCAGCTCAGAATTAAAGAAAACATTAACAAGCCTTCAAGACAAATGCTTGAACTTTGGCAATAATTGCATTGGACGATTAAAGAAGATATTTTACTCTGTTGGAGCCAGCAGCGGGAAATTTAACCCTTCAGCAGAAAATTTACCCCAGACCTTCGATCATATTGAAGCTGAAATCGAAGAGCTTGACGAAGTTATAGCCGGGCACGGCGACTTCTGTGCCTGGGTAGCTTCTCGGGGTACCGCTGCTGCATTTCTGAAGGCCGGCTGCGAACATGGAAAAATTGTCAATAGGCCCAACTTCACCTTATCTCCATCAATCCTGGATGATATGCCTGACCTCGCCCGAAGTATCTCCAATAGATTTATAAAAATGATATGGACAAAAGGCGGGCGGGAGAAGGCTGGAGATGAAGCCCGAAGTCATCTTGAACCGGTAAGAAATGATATTTTGTACTTACCTTTTCCTTTGGACTTGATTTTTACTCACTATTCCTTGATTCATGTAGGATGAGGAAGGTGAAGATGATGCCTAAGATATGTCGCCGAAGCTATCGCCGAAGCTGAAGCTTAATGAAGATTAGTAGGAGTGTGCTATAGAGAAACTCAGGATAATTTTGTAACAACTCTTGTAAATAGAATTAAACTGTTCTTCAAGGAACTTTGTACATACCTTGTAATATATTCTTACCCTTCGATTGAGGTGCTTAGATGTGGACGAAATCAGTATTTTGAGCCGAAGGCGAAAAAACACCTTCCCTTCTTTTCGTACACAACGAAGCATAAAAACAATTCTTCTTTTTGCCGAGCAACGAAGCTTTTCTCTTTTGTACACAACATAGCGTAACAAATAAAAAACCACTTCACCGAAGCTTTTCTTTTTGCCGAAGCAACCACTTGGGAACACAAATGCTATGAATGAATGCTTATGCATGCAAATGCTATGATGTAATGTAATGTGCGAATGAATGTCCGAAGCGTATGTCCGAAGTCACATTGTCAGCCGTTACTTCCTTAGAAACAACCACACATTAGCTCTGCATTCCCTTAGGAATGTCTTCGGAGCCTCTTCGCCTTTTACTTAGGCAATATCAGCGTTGACTTTTCGCTGTAAGCTCTGCATCCCCTTAGGGACGTCTTTGGAGCTTCTTCGCCTTTTACTTAGACGGTATAAGCTCTGCATTCCCTTGGGAACGACTTTGGAGCTTCTTCGCCTTTTACTTTCGGCGGAATCAGCGTTGACTTTTCGCTGTAAGCTCTGCATCCCCTTGGGGACGTCTTCGGAGCTTTTTTTTTTCTTTTTCAGTTTCGGCACTCGATGGTGCGCTCTCAGCTTTTACATTTACATTCTTTGGGGGATTTTGCTCTTATAAAACTAAAAAGGAAAATTACATATGATGGCCCCATTAAAAACCTTTCTCCCCCTTTAGAAAGGAAAAGGGTGCCATGAAAAAGAAAAGAAAAGAGAAAATTACATCGAGTTATACATAAAACCGTCGAAGCTCATCCGCATTCCAAGATCTTGGAATTTCATAGCCATCCATGTCCTTTAGTCTGTACGAACCAGGCCTTGACGAAGATACTACTAAGAAAGGCCCTTCCCATTTCAGTTGCAACTTGCCCACTGTATCCGGGTTGGCCACTCTCCGAAGCACCAAGTGTCCTGGCTCAATATTTTTTAGCCGGACCTTTCTATCTCGCCATTTTACTGTTTCGGCCTGGTATTTATTGATATTCTCCACGGCTTGGAGCCTGATCCCTTCTAAGGCATCTTTTTCCACGAGACAAGTATCTTCGGCACCTGGTTCTGCCGAAGCTACCACTCTTATTGATCCAGCTTTAGCTTCTTCTGGAGTTATTGCTTCGTCACCAAATAACAACTTAAATGGGGTAAAGCCTGTAGACCTTGATGTTGTTGTGTTATGGCTCCACACCACTTTGGTCAACTGATCTGGCCATTTTCCCCTTGGTTGATTAAAGATTAGCTTCATTATTCCTGTCATTATGATGCCGTTGGCCCTTTCAACAAGCCCATTCGACTCCGGATGCCTAACTGATGCAAAATGGATCTTCGTGCCAATCTGATCACAGAAATTTCTGAAATCTTCGGAGTCGAACTGTGTTCCATTATCTACAGTGATGGCCTTCGGCACTCCGAAGCGACAGACAATGTTCTGCCAGAAAAATTTTTGGACAGTGGCAGATGTTATTGTGGCTAATGGCTTCGCCTCAATCCACTTGGAAAAATACTCCACAGCCACTATAACATATTTCAGATTGCCTTGAGCCGGTGGTAATGGACCCAGCAGGTCGAGGCCCCACCTTTGCAATGGCCAGATGGGTTGTATTAGCTGTGTTAAAGACGAAGGTTGCTTTTGATCTCTTGCACATTTTTGACAACCTTCGCACTTTTGAACTAACTCCGCTGCATCCGAAGCTGCCTTCGGCCAATAAAATCCTTGGCGGAATACTTTTCCAAGTAACGGCCTGGATCCGATGTGGGATCCGCACAGGCCTGCATGTATCTCCTTCATCAACTCTATACCTTCGGCTCTAGACAAGCATTTAAGCAGCGGGGCACAAACTCCACGCTTGTATAACTCCCCTTGTATCATGACATAAGGACGAGCTCTTGCTTCTATCCTTTTATTATAAGCTTCGTCATCTGATAAGAAGTTACCCTGAAGGTAAGAGATTATTTCAGTTCTCCAATCTTCACTGTACACAGGAGAAATGTTAAGGACTGCTCTTTCAAGTAGCTCCACTGAAGGTGCCTTTATTGTTTCGAAGAACACATCCGAAGGTAGCGGCAGCCTCTGTGCTGCAGACTTGGCCAACAAATCAGCATGCTCATTCTGTCCTCGAGGGATATTCTTAACAGAAAATCCTTCGAAGGAAGCTTCGATCCTTCGGACCGTGTCTAGGTATTTTTCAAGCTTCGGGTCTTTAGCCTTGCAACTTTTGTCAATATGACCCGAAACAACCTGAGAATCAGTTTTAAGGATCGCCCTTCTGACCCCCATTGCCTTTAGTTTCCGAAGACCCAGGAGCAAGGCTTCGTACTCAGCGATATTATTTGTGCAGCTGAAGTCAAGTCTTGCTGCATAGCAAGTTTTAACCTTGGACGGAGAGACCAACACAGCAGCTGCGCCTGCTCCGAAGGTTCCCCAAGAGCCATCACAAAACACTGTCCATGCTTCGGCATCTTTATTCGCTTCTTCGTCCTGAGCCCCTGGCGTCCAGTCGGCAATGAAATCTGCCAATGCTTGAGACTGAATTGAGGATCTATGCACATAATCAATGTAAAATTCATTGAGTTCCGCAACCCATTTTCCAATACGCCCAGTAGCTTCTCTATTCCTCATGATGTCCTTCAACGGCTGCGAAGAGGGAACAATAATGTTGAATGCCTGAAAGTAATGCCGAAGCTTCCTGGATGCCATTAAAACGGCATACAACACCTTCTCCAGCTCTGTATAATTTTTCTTTGAGACACTGAGGACCTCAGACACAAAATATACTGGGACCTGCTTCTTGACTTGTCCATCGAACTTCTCTTGAACAAGTGCCGCACTTACCGCTGAGTGCGAAGCTGCCACATACAACAACAGAGGAGCCCCTGGTGTTGGTGGAGTTAATGTTGTGAGATCTATTAAATATTGCTTCAGCTCTTCGAAGGCTTTTTGTTGACTTGGGCCCCATTGAAAGACTTCGGCTGACTTCAGCACCTCGAAGAATGGTAAGTTTCTTTCCGCTGATCTGGATATAAATCTGTTAAGGGATGCCAGCCTTCCTGTCAATCTTTGGGCCCCCTTTCTTGTGGTTGGTGGCTCCATTCGAAGTATAGCTTCAATTTTATTTGGGTTAGCTTCGATTCCCTTCGTTGAGACCAAACATCCAAGAAATTTACCCTTCTTCACTCCGAAGACACATTTTTCTGGATTCAGCTTCAGCCCAGCTTGTCTGAAGCTGGCGAAGGTCTCCTGCAAGTCAGCAATATGATTTTCTTGCTTCGTGCTCTTTACGATGATGTCATCAACATAGGTCAACACATTTCTGCCTATCTGAGATTGGAGAACCTTCGCAGTCATTCTGCTGAAACTCCCTCCAGCATTCTTGAGCCCCTCAGGCATCCGAAGATAGCAATATGTACCACTTGGGGTTATGAAGCTAGTCTTCGGCTCATCTTCCTTCTTCATCCAAATTTGATGATAGCCTGAGTAGCAGTCCAGGAGACTCATGAGCTCCGAAGAAGCTGCTGCATCAACTAAAGAATCTATCCTTGGCAGCGGGAATTCATCCTTCGGACAAGCCTTGTTGAGATCTGTGAAATCAATACACATTCTCCACTTGCCATTGGCCTTCTTTACCATAACAGTGTTAGCTAGCCACTCTGGGTACTTCACTTCTCTGATAACTCCTGCACTGAGGAGTCTTTTCACTTCATTGCGAGCCCCTTCGGCCTTGTCATCAGACATTTTCCGAAGCCTCTGCTTTCGGGGTCTGAAGGATGGATCAACATTAAGCGAATGTTCAATAACATCCCGATTTACTCCGCAGAGATCATTAGCTGACCATGCAAAGACATCTTTGTTATTGAATAAAAACCTTATCAAGGTTTTCTCCTGGTCTTCAGATAATTGCGAGCCCAACAACACCTTCTGCTCTGCTATATCTTCACACAATAACATAGGCTTCGGCTGATCCGCTGAAGCTGCCTTCTCCCTCCTGAATTTGTACTGTTCACAAGCTTCAGCTCCATCTATATTATGGATTGCCTTGGAATCAGTCCAGCTTCCTTCGGCCCTTCTAGCAGCTTCCTGACTTCCATGAATAGCAATAGGTCCTTGGTCCGAAGGTATCTTCATGCAGAGATAAGCTGGGTGAAGAATTGCTTCGAAGGCATTAAGAGTGCCACGGCCGATGATAGCATTGTAAGGATACTCCATGTCAACAATATCAAACACAATTTGCTCAGTTCTTGTGTTGTTGATAAATCCGAAGGTTACCGGCATGGTAATCTTCCCAAGTGCCACAATCTGCCGCCCTCCGAAGCCACAAAGAGGGTGCGTAGCATCATGAATCTTGTCTTCAGGCTCTTGCATTTGTCTGAAGGCTTTAGCAAATACAATGTCAGCTGCACTGCCTGTATCAACTAGGACATTGTGGACCAGAAATCCTTTGATCACGCAAGAAATAACCATAGCATCATTGTGAGGATAATCCTTAAGCTGAAGGTCTTCCTGAGAGAAGGTAATTGGAATATGAGACCATTTTGACTTGATGAAAGGTCCCTGCACTCCAACATGCTGCACCCTTCTCTGAGCCTCCTTCTTCTGCTTCTTGTTAGCCGGCTCTGAGCAAGAACCGCCTGTTATCGGGAGCACCAGCTTCAAAGCCGAAGCAGCTCCAGCTTGGTTGTTGAACGAAGCCATCAGCTCAGAAAAGTGGAAGTGAGTTCACCGGAGGTGGGCGCCAATGTTGGGGGCTTGTTCTCAAATGCTAAGAGTTAAGAACAAGGCAACACAGAAAATGTTAAATATTAAGGTCCTTCGTCCTCCATCACATTATATCCCTTCGGGATATAAGGAATTTCGGACGAAGGTTACGAAGGACATACCTTCGTAAACATAACAGGGAGGGATGAAGCATTTATATAAATCATGAGGTATAAAATAGACATTCAAATGTTAACATAGAATCATTTCCATTTTTATTAATACGAATAAATATAAATGACAGATATACCTTCGGTCTTGAGGAAGGCAAGAGTACAGGTGTGATGTGAAGGCAAATGACAGGTTCGCGTGAACAGTATAGAGGTACTGTTCATCTATTTATAGGCACAGGTCGCAGCCTGTGACAAATTACAATTATGCCCCTTACAAAAGTTTACAACATTGACTCAGACCACTTATGGATAAGAAGGTCATTCTATTTCTATGTCGGTTTGAAACGCCGAAGCTCCATGAAAAGGAACCTTCGGCCATCTCTTGGAGACGACTTCAGCCGAAGCTGCTTCTTCGTGTGAGACCTTCGGCGCACCGAAGCACGACCCCAACACCCAATATGGAGCAGTTTATCACAGCTCAAATGCAGCTTCTGCAGGGACTAATTGCGTCTATGCAACAGATTAAGCAAAACCAGCAGAACCAACAGAACCAGCAGCAACAACAGAATGTACCCCATGCTAGAGACAAGCATCGGGATTTTATGAGCCATCACCCGCCTGCTTTCTCTCACGCGGTTGATCCTTTGGATGCCGATGACTGGCTCAAGGTCATTGGGAAGAAATTAGATATCACCCAATGTAATGATCGGGAGAAGGTCTTATATGCTTCCGGAAGACTCGAAGGCTCCGCGTCTGACTAGTGGGATGCCTTCACAGCAGCACACGCCAATGTGGATACTATAACCTAGCAGGAGTTTCAAGTGAACTTCCGTGCTCATCATATTCCCTCAAGAATTATGAAACTCAAGAAGAAGGAGTTCCTTTCCCTCGCTCAAGGGAATATGACCGTTAGTGAGTATCAGGATTGTTTCACCCAACTTTCTCGATACGCACCGGAAGAAGTGGACACTGATGAGAAACGCCAAGAGCGCTTCTTGGAAGGGTTGATTGGACCATTAAACTATTAGGTACAGAGTCATACCTTTCCCAACTTCTAGACTTTGCTGAACAAGGCAATTGGCCTTGAGAGAAAAAGATGAGAACTGTCTGATCATAAAAGGAAGTTTCAAGGTCAGTCTAGCAGAAATACACGCCCGAACAACTCGCAGGGTTCTTAGTTTCACTCTAGAAATCAGGGTGGAAACAACTATCAAATGCAACGCTCTGGACAACAAGGTCAAAGAAGCAATCAAACTTAGAACCAACAGAGGAACAACTCTCAGACCAACCAAAGGTCTGGTGGTAATTCGCAGACTCGTCAAGGTGTGCCGTAAACACACAGGTCAAAAGCAACAACAACGCACTAGTCCAACCAATGGTTGTTTCAAGTGCGGCGAACTTGGCCATTATGCTAACAACTGCCCAAGGCGCAACCAATAGACACCCTAGAAGAACAGTAGTCAGAGAACTGACCAGAACACACCCGCATGTGGATCTGCGCAAAACAAAACGCTGCAGAACCAAAATAGAGGAAGGGTTAATCATGTGACAGCGGAATCAGCTCCTGAGGATGCCGACATGGTGTATGGTATGTTTCTTATCAACTCCATATCTTCTTTAGTTTTATTTGACTCTGGAGCATCGCATTCATTTATAATTGAGTCATTCGTGGAAAAACATAACATACCAAAGTACCCCCTTAAGAAGATGTTACATATTAGTTCACCGGGAGGTGATATGAAGGCCACACACTCATGCCTCCATTTTAATCTCAAGTTTCAAGGAATAGATTTTCTAGTCAACGTAGTGGTCCTAGGATCCAATGGTATTGATGTGATTCTTGGATGCAACTAGTTGAAAAGTTGTGATTGAGTGATACAATGTGCCAAAGGAACAATTATGTTGACAAGTCCATAGGGTGAAAGAATCCAAGTTAGCACAGACATGTCAACAGATGCAAAAGGAGAGATAATGGTAAATCACTTGGAAGAAAAGGCCCTGGAAAATATCAAGGTATTGTGTGAATACCCAGACGTATTTCCAAAGGAATTACCAGGTATGCCACCTAATCGTGATATAGAGTTTTCTATTGAATTATTACCCGAAACTGCACCTATCTCGAAAAGACCTTATAGAATGGATGTCAAAGATTTAGTTGAACTGAAGAAACATATAGAAGAATTACTATAAAAAGGTTTCATTCGCCCAAGTTCATCACCTTGGGGAGCCCCAGTTCTATTTGTGAGCAAGAAAGATGGTTCGAGAAGAATCTGTGTTGATTATAGAAGTTAGAATGAAGTAACAATTAAGAATAAATACCCATTACCTCGAATTGAAGATTTATTTGATCAGATGAAGGGAGCTAAGATTTTCTCGATGATAGATCTAAGGTCGGGATATCATCAATTAAAGATTCGAGCAGAAGATGTACCCAAGACAGCCTTCACCACAAGATATGGATTATATGAGTTTTTGGTCATGTCGTTTGGACTAACTAATGCACCAACATACTTTATGAACCTGATGAATAAAGTATTCATGGAATATCTAGATTAGTTTGTGGTCGTATTCATTGACGACTTACTGGTATACTCTCCGAATGAAGAAACACATGAAGATCATCTAAGACTAGTCCTACAAAAGCTTCATGACAACCAATTATACTCAAAGTTCTTGAAGTGTGATTTTTGGCTGAAGGAAGTTGTTTTCCTAGGACATATTGTTACTGATGGCAGAATTAAAGTAGATCTAGGAAAGATAAGTGAAATACTAAATTGGAAGCAACCAAAGGATGTGTCCAAGATCAGAAGTTTTCTTGGATTGACAGAATACTACAGAAGATTTATTGAAGGTTTTTCCAAGTTAGTGAAACCTCTTACCTCACTACTGGAGAAAGGTAAAGAGTTTAAGTGGGATGAAGCATGCCAGAAATGTTTTGAAGAACTCAAGAGAAGGTTAACCACTGCACAAATATTGGTAATGCCAAACATTCACAAAGGATTTGATGTGTATTGCGATGCATCACACCTTGGACTTGGATGTGTGCTAATGCAAGAAGCAAAAGTAATAGCTTATGCCTCAAGGCAGTGGAGAAAGCATGAGAAGAATTATCCTAGCATGACTTGGAGCTAGCTGCCGTAGTGCATGCTTTGAAGATTTGGAGACACTATATGATTGGAAACAAGTGCAAAATCTTCACAGATCACAAAAGCTTGAAATACATATTCACTCAGAAAGAACTCAACCTAAGGCAGAAAAGATGGGTTGAGTTGATCAAAGATTATGATTTCGAAATACAATATCACTCCGGAAAAGCAAATGTAGTGGCTGATGCTTTAAGCCGTAAGGGTCAAGTGAACAACATCACTACTCATTTGATGTCACAGGAATTGTGCTAGGAAATGGAACAACTCAACCTTGGTATGCTCAACAATATGGAAGCAACAGTTATGGAAGTTGAATCTACGTTGGAACAAGAAATGCGTAAAGGACAGGAATCTGATGAGAAAATTAAGGAAATTAAAACTTTGATTGGTTTGGGTAAAGCCCCAAATTTCATGGAAGATGAACAAGGCACATTATGGTTTAAGAAGAGAATCTGTGTACCAGAAATCGAACACCTACGCCAACCTATTTTGAGAGAAGCTCATGATTTGGCTTACTCTATTCACCCTGGAAGCACAAAGATGTACCAAGATCTAAAGGAAAAGTATTGGTGGTACGGTTTGAAAAGAGATGTTGCTACTCATGTTGCACTGTGTGACGTGTGTTAGTGAGTTAAAGCCGAACACCAAAGACCAGCAGGATTAATACAACCTCTCAAGGTACCGGAATGGAAATGGGAAGAATCGGTATGTATTTCATAGTTGGACTACCCCGTACTCGGGATGGCTATGATTCAATATGGGTTATAGTAGACAGGTTGACTAAAGTGGCACACTTTATACCTGTGAAGACAACTTACTCAGGAGCCCAGTTAGCAGAGTTATAAATGTCGAGGATTATTTGTCTGCATGGAGTACCGAAGAAGATCGTATCGGACAGAGGAACTCAATTTACCTCGCGCTTTTGGAAAAAGCTACATGAGTCCATGGATACCAAGCTAAACTTTAGTTCAGCTTATCATCCGCAAACGGATGGGCAAACGGAAAGAACAAACCAAGTGTTGGAAGATATGCTAAGAGCTTGCGATCTAAAGCATGGTAGAAGCTGGGATAAAAGTTTGCCTTATGCAGAATTCTTGTATAACAATAGTTATCAAGCAAGTCTAATAATGGCACCATTTGAAGCCCTTTATGGACGAAAGTGTAGAACACCGCTATATTGGAATCAGACCGGAGAAACCCAAGTATTTGGTCCAGAAATACTCCAAGAAGCAGAAAAGCAAGTACAGATTATCAGAGAGAATATGAAGACGACACAATCTAGACAGAAAAGCTATGCTGATAATAGAAGAAGAGAGTTGATATTTGAAGTAGGAGACTTCGTATACCTTAAGGTTTCACCAATGAGAGGAATGAAAAGATTTAAAGTTAAGGGAAAATTATCTCCTCGCTACATTGGCCCATTCAAAATTTTGGAAAGAAAAGGAGAAGTAGCATATCAGTTAGAGCTACCCGATAGTTTGTTGGATGTGCATGATGTATTTCACGTGTCACAACTGAAGAAGTGCTTAAGAGTACCAAAGGAATAGTTACCTATGGAAGAACTGAATGTTAATGAGGATTTGACTTATTCGGAGTACCCTGTTAGAATTTTGGAAACATCTCACAGAATTACACGGAGTAAAGTTATTAACATGTGCAAAGTTCAGTGGAGTCATCATTCAGAAGATGAGGCCACTTGGGAAAGAGAAGAGGAACTCAAGGCAGAATTTCCCCAGTTATTCTCAGAAGTTCCTTAATCTCAAGGACGAGATTCTTTTAAGAGGTGTAGGTTTGTAACACTATAAAAACCATCAACTAAAATAATGCATTTAAATTGTTAATGGTAATAAATTTTCTTCCTAATGTTTGATTTTTATTTGCATCTAGAATAATTTTTGTTTGCTAATATTTGATTTTTGGATGTTTAGTAAAATTTCTTCCTTAACGAAAATCCAATTTATTAATATATAAATAATGGTCCAAAAATAAATATTTTAGTTATAAATAATTTTGGTATAATTATTATGATTTTTGAATTATTTAAAAAATATATTTATATTTTTAAAATAGAAAAGAAAAGGAAAAAAGCATAAACCCTAGCTGCCAGCCCACTAACCGGCCCTGCCGTCCCCTCTCTCCCATTCCCCCCCCACCGCTCTCTCTATGGCGCACGGGCCCCACCCGTCAGGGCCCCGCGGCCCCTTCTCTTCTTCCACCCAGCGCCGCCACCTGGCCGTGCGAGCGACGCGCCCCGCGTCGAGCGCCCGCGTCCCCTCCTCTTCCCTACACCAGTAACTGCCGCCGCCACCTCCCCCACTCCCTCCCACACTTAATCTCTTAATTAGTGAAGAAATGGCTGCCATCAACGTTGAGGTAATGGCCGCCTCCATTAATGGTCGGCCGGCCATTTTCTCTCCCCCTTGCGCCCTCTCTCTCCCTCTCCCTCTCTATAAAAGGACTCGACCTAGCTCTCCTCTCTCTCCGTCCCTACCCACGCTCCCTGTCTCTCTCCCCTACCCACACCGTCGCCGGAGCCGCGCCTGTCTCGCCGCCGGAACTCGCCGTCGTGCCTCACCGTTCGTCGTTCGGTCTCCGGAGACGTGCCCGAGCCCCGTCTGAGCCCCGCCGAACCTAGCCGTGCCCTCGCAGTCCGCCGTCGACCACGTCGTGCCCCTGTGACTCGCCACCGTCTGTTCGTACAAGGTTGAAGACAACCCAAAATTTTGATTTATTTTTCAAAGCGTTTGAATTAGTTTATGAATTTGTAATTATTGTGTTGTAATATGAGAATGTTGTGATTCGGAATTCATGCGTATGTGAACTATTGATTTTTGGTATATATGCGATGAATTAGTGGATTATTATTAAACATGATATTAGTTTACGATTTATTTAGAATTTGGGATTGGAATGAAATATGACAAAATTGGTAGACATATGTGTGGCGGAACCGCCCGAATTATTCTAGCTTAAGTGCCCAAGTCACGCCTTAGAGGCAGCAACACACTTAAATCGGGATAATCTGTCAGTCCCTTAGATCTAGTCTGATAAAGCCACTTCCCGGGATCAAATACCACTAGCTCACTCGAAGGTGAGTCCCAGAGATGATACAATAAAGCATGCAACCACAAACTAAGTACTGGAGTTATTACATAAATCAGAGTTTTTAAGTAAACGGAAGCAAGTTCATAGTTTAAAATGCAGCGGATAATCGATAATGTCGTAGTCTGAGGAATAGGGCAAGGACTAGCCCACTACTCCTCCTACTCCTCTCTTGCTGGAGCAACATCCCACTCGACCGTCCAACCCGGTGGCAGGGTGGAAGGCCAAGTCATACCATCAACCATGTCCTGTAGCGTACCTGCAAAAAATGTGCCACAAGCAAGGCTGAGTATACTAATACTCAGGTAGACTTACCCGGTGTGAGGCTACTCCTCTACCTCTAGACCATGCAGCGGTTTGGCTGAGGGGTTTGGTTTGCCAAAAGCACTAGCTGAGTCTAAAATCTATTTTAGCTTTTCCAATTATGGCATAATTAATTTAGCTAGGTTTGCTTCTTCTAAGCATACATGGTAGCAACCATTTAGTACAATCAACATGTTATCTCAAGTAAAACCTCCTTTCACTTTTTACTCAATGCAGTACAAGGGGTCAAGCAGTCTCTTTAGCTGCGAGAAGCAGACGATTCAAATCGAGTTTTTAAACCTTGCAAGGTAAACCTAAACACACGACACGTAGGGGCACTCCGTCCCCACACACGTCAACCGTCCCCATCGATTCCCCGTTCACGGCCAGGGCCCACCACCTTGGCATACAATGCTCCACTGACCCTGGCTGCCGCCGTGCAGTGAACGCATTTGTACCCACCATAGCTAGCATGGGAGACCTAGTATCAGTAAAAGTGAGGGGGAAAGTCTGTGCCCGGCTTCACTCATGTACTAGGTTTACCGGTTACCATATTTCCCGACATGTGTTTAGTGCTTTCAAATGCTTGATTCAGGTATCCACACATTAATCCTTAATTCCATTTCCGTCTCATGGACAAGGCATCCACCCTGCATCCAAGTCCATAGATCATCATAGATCCCGTTATCAAGATGAATACAATCAATTCCTGACCTCGCGCAAGTGCTAGAAAAATCACTCGACTTCTACCGAGATCCTAATTAGCAAAGAAGCTACTCGATCTAGCATACTGTATCCATCTCAAAAAGGAATCATGAGTTCATACAACTAAGGGTTTCAAGCAACTCCTACACTTAAGTGCACATTCAAGCCTACAAACATTAAGTGTAGTAAAGTGGCATATATAATTGGTTATGCATAAAACCGAGGCTTGCCTTCAAATGCTGGGGCTGCAGGGAGATCCTCTGTGGCAGGCTCGGGAGCTAGCTCGTGGTCATCCTCGTGGATAGCTCCTTGCTCGGGAATGAGCACGTACTCTCCGTCAACGAGGTAGCAATCTAATGAATGCAATGAGTGAGATATATGTATGCCATGATATGCAATGTGGTAGTAATAGAAATGATTAAATTGATGAAGTAAGTTTTAATCTTACTACGGGAATTCTAGTGGTATACTTAGCCAAATTAGGGTCAAGTATTATTAAGTTAAATGTTCAAATTATTTTAGTGCCCCACTGATTTTCCTTTTAGTGTCTTAGTGAAAGTTTATTATGACCCTTGCTGAATTCATTGGGTAAGATTTATTATCCTTACAATTTCTTTCATCTTCTCGTTTTCTCTTATGTTTTTACGGTGGGTTTGAACTACAACATGGTTTTATAAATTTCCCAAAAATTCTGTAAAAATTATAGTAGCTTCTTGACTGGTGTATAACTCTCAGTCTCAAAAATTTAGGCTTAGAATGTTAAGGGTTCTCTCTATACAAAAATATTAAGTATTAGGGTAGAGAGGGTGCTTTGAGCTACAACTCTCTTCTAACAGTGAATTAATCCCTAAAACTTATTTTTGCTGACATCTAGGTTTAACAATATGACTTTGTACCATGTTTTAGCCACTAATACCTATTGGTCATTTTTCTGTGTTTTTTCTAAAGTTCTTGGCCATAGGGGTGCTTTCTACTACATGAAAAATGTCAAACAACAGATTTCTAATTTTTCCTATCTTCTTCTTTGTGCAAGAGCAATCTTTCTAGAATTTGGTAACTTTTTTCTTAGGGGAGAGTGTGGTAGACTTTCTTGGAATATATGGTCTTTGTCATGGGGTATGGGGTAATGTATGTTACCTTACCTTTTTAATTGGTTGTCATATTTTTATCTCGTGGTTTACTTCAACAGTAATTGGGTAAAAATTTGTTTGCCCACTGCTGAACAATTTTGGGCTTCCTCATGATTTAATTTGATCATGGGCCAAATTCAAGTTTTAATTGTTCAACTCACTTATTGTGATGGGTTGGGGTGTTTATCATTTTTGTGGTGATGTTCTATCAGTTAGGAGTCTACTGAGTTTTTCTTACCATTTTTGCAATGGTCCTTATATTTTAATTATGGTTTTTCTTGATTTCTTAGTGCCTAATAAATATTTAACCATGAATTAGCTCTGGACTAGGGATCTCTATATTTTTCCTATGTTCTTTATCACTTAAGTATACTAGGAAAAATATGTTCTTCCTCTGTTTATTATTTTCCATTGCCCTTCTTAATTTTCTAAGTTTTGGACAGATATAGTTTTTAAAAGAAAATCTTGAGTTATTCTTGTATACTGGGGTGCTTAGTATTTTTAAACAGTGTGTATGTTGGGTATGTATCTTCACAAATTTTCTCAAGCCTAGTATAGAAGTATTTCTATTTTTTTCTAGATTATTAGGTTTTGGGTAGTTTCCTAAATTAAATCAAAACTCTAAAAAGTATTGCAGAAACCATGGGGTTTACTATTTCTCTGATAGTCTATAATATGTAGGTTCTAGCAAAATTGGTTTGACCAAATTTGGTTGAATAATATTCAAGTTATGAATTTCCTAGGTTCTCTGCTCATTAAAAAAGAATAACAGAAATGGTTAAAGGAAATAGGTTTTGCATCGAGGTCCCTAGGCTTATTTCTATCTAAGTTATTTAAACCACGCCCCTGAAGCACTATTCACCTGAGTCACTGTTAGCGCAAGAAACCCCCTAGGGTGACTCTAAATCAAACCCGCGGTCCTTCCCCTATTGAAACAGTACCCGTGGTGGAGGAAAGGGCAGAGGGGCATACCGACGGCGAGATAGCTCTGGTGAGGTGTCCAGGGAGGTCGGGGAGGTGACGACGGTCACGTCGATGTGCGGATCGTCGTCGGAGGTGACCGGAGTTGGCGGGTTCGCGTGCGCAGGCGGGGGAGTTCGTCGGTGGCGAGGACTCCGGCCTAACCACGATGACATAGCATGATCCAATGAGTTGGGGAGCTTCACGGGAGGCCAGGGAGGTAGTGGGTGCAAGGAATCGAAGAATGGTTCACCTGGTGGCCCGGTCTACTAGCAGTGGCGGGTGGCCGATGTCCAGCGAGGGTGATCTCGCTTCTCTGGTGAGGCAATGCCTCAGCTCAAGATTGGGGAAGCTTCATAGCCTCTCGGGGAAGCCGTCCAAGGGCTAGGGAGAGGCTAGGGGTCGACAGGAAAGGCCGGCCACGACGGCCGTGCTCGAGCAGTGATGGCAGGCGGTGGCGCTCGCTTTCAACAGCGAACTCCGGTGATCCCTGGCTCGGGCGGGGCTTTGGGCGCACAAGTGCATACGGCTAAGGCCTCTGGGAGCCCTTATAGGCGAGGGCGAGGCGCAGGCGCGTGGGGCGGGGCAACCACGCGCGGGGCGCGCGCTGTCGCGGCGAGTCTGCGCTCGGTCGGTGAGGAAAGCGATCAAACACGTGGCATCGCTCGGTCTAGTCGTTTTCAAATGCCAATTGGCTCGCGATCTTCTTGTAACTCTCCCAAATCCCTACACACGATTTCTTCTTTGTCGTTTACTCTTTGTTTCTCTTACACCACTTGAGTGGATTGGATCTCGGATTTGCGAGATACGAGGGGGCGAAGTTGGGTTTGTCGCTCGGCTGAAAACCGAGACTATGGTCGAGCCAAACCGTGTCAAACGGTTTTTGTTTGATTTCAAACTTTGCCAGAGTATGTTTAAGGTAATCTGGCGCCACTTTTATATTTGGATTTCGTGGATTTGAGTTTTGGAAAACAGAGAACACGGCTGAACTTCATGAAGAGGTAAAATTTAGTTTCTGAATTTTCTGAATTTCTCATTGAGATTCTTGCTTGAGGGGTCTTTTTGGGAATTTTGCAAAGCTCCAATGATCAAGCTTTCTTACTACATTTTGTAGTTTATTTAGTGCACTTTAACTTTGTTATTTGGTTCTCATCATGATTTTATGTTTTTCATAACCTTTTTACAAATTTTCACCTTGCACTTAAATGGCTTACTTAATGTTATTTAGGTTTTGTGCATTTTTCTCACTTTGAGGTGCATGACATGAGTTAAGGTATGATCCTTGAGATGAAAAAGACCTAATTAAACCTTTGCTCCTAAATTTTGGTGTCTTTTGCTCAATTTGATTCACATGTGATAATGGTCTTGAGGTTAGTACTGAGGAGAACCCTAGGTAACACTGGGTGTTACAGCCTTCCCCCCTTAAAGGAATCTCGTCTTGAGATTCGGGTCAGAGTCCTCCGGGGTGAAAAGAAGGTTATGGCTTGCTTGACTTTTGCGGGTTTGTTCATTAAGGTTCTCTAGTAAACTGCTCTTCGAATGTCATCATCTTTGCAACTTCAGAAGGAAATCCTTTTTTATTTAGTTTTTACTACTAACTTATCTTAGAATAAGGTCATTTTTCTTATACTTAGATTCAAAGGGCAGGGGGAGGGGCTGGGTATGGTTACGTATGGATTCCCTTAGGTAGACAATCGGGGAAGTTCGAACGAAGAAATTCCTTAGTCTCCCAAGTAGCTTCTTCCTCAGAGTGATTGCTCCATTGGATCTTATACATTTTGATCGACTTAGCCCGAGTTGATCTTTCCTTGCAATCCAGAACCTTGGAAGGGTAATCTTGATATGATAGATCTGGCTCTATCTCCACTTCTGGTTCTGTTATGATCTCGGTCGGCAATTGAACACATTGTGGATGGAAGACATTTTTAGAGGTAGCTTCAATTTGTATGCCACAGGTCCACATGCTTCCACGATCTCATAAGGTCCAATGTAGTGAGGGGCTAACTTGCCTTTGATCCCAAACTTTTGCACTCCTTTGGTGGGTGATACTTTCAGATATACGAAATCTCCCACTTCAAATTGGAGAGGTTTTCTTCTCTTATCATGGTAACTCTTCTACCTGGATTGAGCAGCTTCTAGATTCTTCCTGATTAGTTTGACTTTCTTTTCGGCTTCAGTCACTAAGTCAGGTCCAAAAATTTCTCTTTATCTAGGCTGAGACCAATTGAGGGATGTTCAACACCTTCTTCCATATAGGGCTTTGAAGGGTGCCATCTTTAGGCTGGATTGATAATTGTTGTTATAAGCAAACTCTGCCAACGAGAGGTACTTATCACAGTTCTTGCCGCAATCGATCGCACAAGCCCTTAGCAAATCTTCGAGAATTTGGTTGACCCTTTCGGTCTGACCATCAGCCTGGGGTGGTAAGCTGAACTCCTTATTAGCTTGGTTCCCAAGGACTCTTGCAATTGCTCCCAAAATCTAGCAACGAATTGGGCTCCTCGGTCAGAAACAATGGTCCGGGGTAACCCGTGCAAACACATGATTCGGTCAACATACAATTCGACATACTTCTGAGCCTTATCGGTAGTGTGCACTAGAAGAAAATGTGTCACTTCTGTCAGTCGGTCCACAATGACCCAAATCGAATCATGACGTCGAGAGGTGTTGGGTAGACCCACGATGAAATCCATGCTGATGTCATCCCATTTCCATGAATGTATTGATAGGGGCTGCAACGCACCAGCTGATTTTAAGTGGCTTGCCTTTATCCTCTGACAGGTGTCACATTCCGATACATACTGAGCTATTTCCCTCTTCATTCTAGTCCACCAATACAAGGGCTTCAGATCATGGTACATCTTGGTGCTTCCCAGATGCATAGAGAATTTGGAGAGGGGAGCCTCATCCAAGATTTTCTTCTTGAGATCTTTATTCTTAGGAACAACCAATATGTTTTCAAACCACAATAACCACAATAACACTTATACTTATCTGTCTTCTGATGGAAGTTCTCCTTAATGATTTGTACTCCCTTGTCACTGAGTTGGGCCATAATTATCTGGTCTTGCAAGGTTGGCTCAATGGAAATGTGAGACAAAGCGCCAGAAGGAATCACTTCGATCTACATCTTGCTCAACTCGTCACACAGGGTGTTGATGCGAGAATCCATCATCACACAGTTGCATTGTGACTTCTGACTCAAGGCATCAGCCACCACATTGGCTTTCCCTGGGTGGTAGTGTACCTCCAAGTCGTAGTCCTTGATCAGCTGTAGCCATCTTCTCTGCCTCATGTTGAGATCAGCCTGAGTAAAGATGTACTTGAGGCTCTTATGATCTGTGTAGATGTTGCAGTGGGTTCCCATCAAATAGTGCCTCCACATTTTCAATGTGTGAACCACAGCTGCAAACTCCAAGTCATAAGTGGGATAATTTTGCTCATGAGGCCTGAGTGCCCTTGATGCGTAGGCAATGACTCGGTTGTCTTGCATCAAAACACAACTCAGTCCAGTGCCAGAGGCATCACAATACACATTAAATGGCTTGTTGTTATCGGGTTGCGCTAACACGGGTGCTATGGTCAGATACTGTCTCAAGGTGTGGAAAGCATCTTCGCATTTCTGACCCTAATCAAATTTGGCTCCCTTCTTCAACAATTCAGTCATGGGCTTCGCAATTCGAGAGAAGTCTAGAATGAATCTTCGATAATAACCGGCCAATCCCAGAAAACTTCGAATCTTACGGACAGTTGTTGGCGCTTCTAGTTCATTACCTCCTGTACTTTATCTGGATCAACAACTATGCCAGCTTGAGAGATAGTGTGACCCAAGAATTTGATTTCTTTCAGCCAAAAATCACATTTCGACAATTTGGCATAAAGATGACATGCTCTTCTTCGTTCTTTGAGTACACCAAGATATCATCGATGAAAACCACCATGAACATGTCCATTTCAGGCATGACGACTGAATTCATCAGATACATGAAGTATGCTGGCACATTAATTAACCCAAACGACATCACCAAATACTCATACATCCCATATCTGGTTGAGAAGGCAGTCTTCAGAATATCACTTGCTCATATCTTGATCTGATCATAGCCGGAGTGAATGTCTATCTTAGAAAACACTTTGGCTCCAACCAATTGATCAAAAAGAACATCGATAGGAGGCAAAGGATACTTGTTTTTGATAGTCACCGCATTGAGTGGGCGGTAATCTATACATAGCCTCAAGCTTTCATCTTTCTTCTTCATAAACAAGGCTGGACATCCTAAGGTGAAGTACTTGGGCGGATGAAACCCTTGTCCAACAATTCTTGCAGCTGCTTCTTCAATTCTGCCAATTCAGCGGGTGGCATCCGGTAAGGCCTCTTGGAAATAGGTGACGTTCCCGGTTGCAACTTGATGGCGAATTCAACATCCCGGTCTGGTGGCATTCCTGGCAACTCATCAGGATAAACATCTGCATACTCATAGACCACTGGAATTTTCTTCAAGGGTAACTCTATCATAGCAAAAGCAAATGACCGAGTAGATTTTTTGGCTAGGTAAATACAATGTAAGGTCTCCGAAGGTAGGAGAATGGATCTCCAGAGCTCTGGCAGCTACATCCAATACCACCTAGTGTTGAGTCATCCAGTCAGCTCCGAAAATGATGTCCATACCCTCTCATCCCAAAATCAAGAGTGTGGTTTTGAAGATTTTACTTCCCAGGGAGATAGGCACACTTCGATTTAATTGGTTTGTTGCAATTTTGCCCCCAAGTGTTGCTATCATGAAAGACCCTTTTGTATGAAATAAAAGAAGTTGGCATTTAGCGCTAAACTTCTAGCTAATGAAGCTATGTGATGCACCAGAATCGAATAGAATTAATGCAGGTTGATTAAAAACTGAAAAGGTACCAGTCATGACGGGTGCTCCCTCAGGTAGCTCCTCCAGAGTAGTGAAATTGAGCTGCCCTTGTCTGACTTGCACCTTCTGCTTCCTCCCTCTGTCTTGATTTGGTGCTGGCATCTGCCTCTACTGATTTCTCGGGCAATTCTTGGCATAATGACCCACATTGCCACAAGTGAAGCACTTGTTCCCATTTCCCTGGCGGAACTGCTGCTGCTGCTGGGGTTGATTGTTCCTTGGGGCGGGAGCTGGAAAACGATTGGGTGCTTGCTGCTGCTGAGGTGGCCTGATCACCTATCTTCCTGCCTGCTGTTCAAATCCTCTGCTCTGATTGTTGGAGATAATCCTGAACCTCTTGGTGGAGCGTAGGGTCCTGACATTGGTGCCTTCCTCTTCTTCTCTGCCCGGTGAGCTACAATACAGTCTTCCTGTGATATGGCTAGGTTGACCAACTCATTGAAGCTATCAGCCTGAACAGTGTTGAGACGCTCACGCAACTTGGTGTTGAGACCCCTACGGAAACGGTCTCTCTTCTTCTCATCAGATCTGCGTGATAACCCACATACTGGCACAGGTCATTGAAGGCCTGGGCATACTGCAGCATAGTGCGGGTTCCTTGAGTCAATGCCAGAAACACATTCAACTTGCGATCCAGAATCCCTGCTGGAATTTGGTGTCCCCTGAAAGCAGTCTTGAACTCCTCCCATATCACTTCATGATCAGCAGGTAGCATGGCGCAGAAATGATCCCACCATGTCCGAGCAGGTCCGCGAAGCTGCTGCCCAATGAAACGAGCCTTGGTGTCATCAGGGCAAGCTCCTGTGAGGAGGGGAAACTTGGACTCCACGACTCGTAGCCACACATCAGCATCAAGAACTCCTAATAGGTTGTCGCGGCCGAAGGTCGCTGCGGCTGGCCTCCACCATACTACTAAGGGTGGGGCTGGCACTGCAAAAGCTGTCGCAGAATCTCATTCTGCTGAACCATCAGCTCCTGCACCGTGGGAGCTGGAGGAGGTGGCGGGGAACTTGCTTGTTCTGCTCGCGACGCTGCCTAGCTGCCATCTAAAAACATAGATTGTTGCCATTGTTATCCTAATTCACAATTCCAAACAATACTCTTTATATCATACGAAAAGAAAATGTCATCACATCAAATCGGACTAGGATAACATGATTGCATTCACTTCATTACTCGCAAAAGTTCTCCTGGGTTACAACAATTTAGGGGAAAGTACCCATAAGCCTAGTCCAAAATCTGATGCAAACTAAGCTCGCGTGGGTTTCTATCCTCCTAATGCGTCAAGCTAACCCATCAACCCTGAGTAGTAGAAGCAACATTGGATACGAGCGACGGGGGCATCTCGGAGGGAGTCGCGTTGGTACCAAGGGCTGGTCCTAACTCCCCGGGAGCTTCCGCTCCTTCGCTTTTGGCCTCATTTGCCTCCATATCCACGTGGTCATTAGCTTCCTCAAGCTCCTCCTGCACATTACGGAGCTGGTTCTCCAGGAAATCAATGGTGTTGTCCCGGATCTTCACTTGCTGCTCCAGGGTGGCAATGCGCTGGCTCAACTGTTCCACCTGTAGGTCCTTCTCCACCAACTCTGAAGACAAGTCAACCACGATGTAACACCCCAGGTGTTACCCAAGGCCCTGGCTCAATATATGTACCTATGGCCTATTATCACATGTGTTTAAGTGGGAAGAAGGGGCACCCAAAGCTTTAGAAACCCTAGCTTAATCAAATAATGATCATGATAGAAGAAATACACTAGCTTTTCTTGTGTCTCCACCTTGGAAAAAGATGCTCAAACCCTAGTTTCCCCTCTTGAGCCATTAGACCTCCCAAGCATTGGATTAAAGGGAAAACTATGCAAATGACCAATGCATGACTTGAACCCTTTACCAAAGTTGAAGAACATTAATATATCTACAAAATATAGTAAGGGAAGTGTTACAAAAATATCCCACAAAACCCCCAAATCATCCCCCAAGTGGAGAGCACTATAGAGTAACTCACATGTTCTTTAAGTTAAAAATCAGCCCACTTTCAAAGATGGAGATGTTCATTAAGTTGCTGGCGCCAAATCCTTAGAGTCCAAATAACAAAAAGAAGCCAAACTACCTAAGGCACAGCCCTGAAAAGTTTGAAACCAAACCAGGGTTTTTTGACACGGTTTGGCATCTGTTTTGTCGCGAGATGAACAATGGAGACATACAAGACTTGACGCCACCATATCTTCCAAGCCAGACCCTATCTCCCTTTGGAACTCACATGAACTAGATAGCTCTAGGTGCAGGGAAGAAATCTTAAACAAGTCATATGGAAAGATTCGCACGTTTGGCTGCTCAGCAGGCACAAGAACTTGGGCCGAATGAAATGGCCACATGTTCGACGTGCCCTGGCAACGCCAGAGCACGCCCCGACGCTCGGCCACGCATGCGCCCGCAACTATAAAGCCAACTCCGGTCTTGACCGTACACCCCCGCTCACTCCCAGCCTCGCCCGAGCACAAGTTCACCGGCATTTGCCATGCGCACGGCGTGCCAGCGGCCGCCCGAGCCCCGACCACCGCAGACCAGCCACTCCAGCCCTCCTCCACCACGTCTGACCCATCGGCTAGCTTTCCCGGAGCTCAGTGAAGCTCCCCGAACCCGTAGACCAAGCATCACCTCACCGGAGGCGAAATATTGACGCCGCCCGACTTCAACCGGCCGCCATCGCACGTAGACCACACTACACGGTAAGCCACTCGTCAATTCCTTGCGCCTACATCATCCCTGACATCCAGTGAAGCTCCACGTGCGATTTAATTGAACTCTACCGCCGTGAGCAGGCCGCACGCATCGCCGACGAGCCCGACTGCCTGCGCACGCAGCCAGCTCTATTCCAGCCATCACAGCCGTCGATCCGCCCCTCGACGTGACCGCGAGGACCTCCTGGACCTCACCCAACCCTCCACCGGACCTCTCCTACCGCCGGTAAGCCGCGCCACCATTTTTCCCCTCTGCGGATACTGTTCCTGCGATGAGGGAGCTCGAGTTAAGAGAAGGAAAAGCCTAGGGGTTATTGGAAATGTCAGTGACTCTAGTGAATAGTTCTCAGGGGCACGGATTTAAGATTTTGGTTAAGGAAAATCCCTGAGGTCCCGGCGCAAAGTTGTTTTTCTGAAACTTTTAAGATTTATTCTTTTTAAATAAGTAGAGAATTTGAAAAATTCATGACTTGAGTTTTATCCAACCAAATTTGGTCAAACCAATTATGCTAGGTCCTAAATATTATGAACTATTCAGCAAAAATAATAAACACTCTAATTCCTGCAATACTTTTTATAGTTTTAATTTAAATAAGCATACTTCCAAAAACTAAATAAAAAGAAGGAAAATAAAATACTTTAGGTCTAAGGCTGAGAAAAAATTGGAGATGTCCTTAGCTAGTAACTACCCTGTTTAAAAATGTTAAACTCCCCAGTATACTAGTTTAAGGAGGGATTAACCATTAGAACTTGTATTGGCCCAAATCTTAAGAAAATGAAAAAGAGAATTTAAAATGAGAACTAGAGGGCAACCACATTTTTCCTAGCTTGCTTAGGTGATATAGCTCATAAGAAAATTTTGTTGAGCCCTCTATTAGTACAAAGAAAATGCACCACATTTTATTTAATAAAAACAGTAAGAAATTAGAAAATCCTAGAAAAATAACCCTAAGGAGGAACCACCCCAACGCTAGGAATGACTAATATTATGCTAGTATGAATCTAGGAAAAATACAAATTTTGTTGTTTGATATTTTTCAAATAACAAGTTAGTTATAAGTGTCTTTTTGGCATTAAACTTTAGAAAAACACAACTAAATAACCATTAAGTTACCTTCTATGATTTTTGGCACAAAAGTATGTTATTACCCATAGATGTTAGCAAAAATAATTTTAGTGTAGAAACCCCCACCTAAATCAGAGTTCTAGTACAAAGTGATCATCTACCCTCACTTTTGTTATTTTTTCCCAAAGTTTATCCTAAGTATTTTTAACCTCAAATTTATAGAACAGACTAAAGAGACCAATGTTTACCCACTATAATTTTTGCAACATTTTTGGAAAATTCTAAATCACTATGGCAGTTCAAGCTCACTTTAAAAAGCATAAATAGAAAATAAAAAGGGAATTGTGGAAGGAATTAATATTATACAACTAGATCTCTCTATGTTTCCAATAAAACATAAAGGAGAGAATTAAATTCAAAATTTCACTCAAGGCCCTAAAATTGGTGAGTATAAAACACTATGAGCACCATACGATAAAGAAACCCTAGTTCACCCACTGCCGTAATATTATTTCACCATACATCGTGTTTACAAAATTTACATATCATTAACATACATGTATCTTATTCATTGCATTCGATAGATTGTAACCTCGCTGATGAAGAGTACGTCCTTATTCCGGAGCAAGGAGTTGCTCAGGAGGTAGTCCAGGAGCCAGCACCAGAGCCTGCTACTGAGGATCTGCCTGCCCCAGCTGTTGAAGGCAAGCCCCGGTTTTATGTATAACCATTATATATATGTTATTTTACTGCACTTAATGATTGTAGGTTTGTACTGTGCACTTAAGTGTAGGAGTTATCTGAAAACCCTAATTGCATGAACTTAGGATTCCTTTTGAGATTGATACTAGTATGCTAGGTCGAGTAGCTGCTTTACTAATTAGGGATCTCGGTATAAGTCGAGTGATTTTTATCCATTTTTATATCGGAATGATGATGGTCTGTGGACAACGATCCATGGGGATGCATTGTCTACGAGACGGAAATTGGAATAAGGATTAAGGTGTGGTAACGTGTGTCAAGCGTTTGAACGTACTAAGCATATGTTGATAAATATGGTAAATCGGCAAGCCTAATACCTGAGTGAACCTACCCGTGGATTGATCTCCTCACACGACCTGAGACGTGGTCTCCCATTTCAGTTATGGTGGGTACAAGTGCGGTCACTGCACGACGGCAGTCGCGGTCAGTGAGGCATTGTACGCCAAGGCGATGGGCCTCTTTCTCTTGCCAGGGAATCAATGGGGACGGTTGATGTGTATGGGGACGGAGTGCCTCGCCACATCGTGTGTTTAGGTTTACCTTGCAAGGTTTAAAACTCGATTCAAATCATCTGCTTCTCGCAGCTAATGAGACTGCTTGATCCATGCTGCTACATTGAGTAAGAAGTGGAAAGAGGTGACATTCAAAAAATGTTGATTGATAAAATGTTTGATACCATGTATGAATAGCTACATGCTCATCTAGTTCAGAAAGGATCATACTAAAACTTGAAAAGTTAAAATTTGATTTTAGACTCAGCTAGTGCTTTTGGCAAACCAAACCCCTCAGCCAAATAGCTACATGTCTAGAGGTAGAGGAGTAGACTCCTCACACCGACTAAGTTTAGCTGAGTATTAGTATACTCAGCCTTGCTTGTGGCACAATTTTATAGGTACTCTAGAGGATATGGTGGTTGGAGTGACTTGGTCGTCCACCTTGCCACCGGGTTGGACAGTCGAGTGGGACCCTACCTCAGCAGGAGAGGAGTATGAGGAGTGATGGGCCAGGGTTCCCCATCCTCCCTTTTATTTACCATTAGTTAATTTATGCTGCATCGAGAACAATGGTTACTACTTTTGCAAAACTCCGAGGATGTTGTAATAACATTAAGTACTCCTTTAATTTATGGTTTAATGCTTTATTGTATTTTCTCTGTGCCTCACCTTCGAGTGAGTATGTGGTACTTGATCCTGTTAGTGGCCTTGTCGGACTAGATCCGAGGGACTGACGGTTTATTCCTATTTAGGTGTGGTCTAGCCCTTAAGGCGGGACTTAGGCACTTAAGTTGGAATAATTCGGGCGGTTCCGCCACAGCTGATATCAGAGCTGTACCATCTCAGAGAAATCGATAAATCATAATTACCTACCTTTTCAAAAGTAAAACTTGCCTAGAAACCAAGTTGGATAGCGGTTAGGACGATAAGGATAGACCTAGAACTTGAAGCCTTAGGATATTAGATGGGTAGCTAGGTGGCTGATTAAATATGTCGTACAGGCTACTACAATATAGGTAGGGGAATTCTGCGCCCCTACAAATTTGATGTGAGGACGCTTAGGACGAGCATGCATGCATCATTTTTCTTATTTTACCATCTTAGTAAAATATCATTATCGCCAATAAGCTACATAAATAAAGAGACACCTATGACAAGATTTTAAAATCTATACCAAAGATCTCAACTCAGCTTTAGAAAAGCCAAGTCCGCAGAAAAGTTCTAGTCTTTTGCACAAGCTCCTTTTATTTTTGGTTCTTTTTCTTTTCTCTTACACTTGCCCTTGCACAGATGACTTCCCACGTACCCACTGACAGAGGGAACCCGCATTCTCACACAGACGGTCTCGCACGAGAGGGCTTTCCCTGCATTTTGTGGGAGATACTGTAGGGAGCGGGTTACACTACACCTCCATAATACACGGTGCAGCTGTTCGAGGAGCACCGAGTGCCTCGTTGTAGGGTGCGGATGACCCTGGAGCCTCATCCCCTGCAGCCCAGCTGGCGCTCTCTAGACTCGGAGTCTTTCGGTTTCAGGGCCGATGACACTATAGAGTCCACAGCTCTGCATGTGCTGACGACCTTCTGTGGATTTCACCCCTTGGAGATGTCGACCCAACCTATTGGCTTGTTCCCCGCTGAGAAGGAGGACGACCCGATGTGGAAGGATCGGGTTGAGCATGCCAAGGATGTGTGGGCTCTCTACCCTGGACCGCTCACCTAACGATTCGGTGGATGAGTGCCATGTATCGTCTGCAGGCCTTACGAGGAGAGGCGATGTCCTAACTTATGGGCCTAGTGGAGTCCACCAAGATCACCCTGGATAACCAGGAAGACCTTGTAGTGGATCTGTCCATTGAGCTAGTGAAAAAGGATCTCCAGGTGTAACAAATGGCCAACCACATACAAGAACTCGAGGATCAGGTGGAAGCCAGGGAGAATACTATTGAGGTTTTGGATGACCAGCTCCAGACCACCCAGCAACAACTTGAGGAAGCCAACCAACATTTAGATCTGCACCATCAAGAGATTGAGGACATGGAGGCAGAAGGGGTTGATGAGGACGTAGATATCGAGGGAGGAGAGGAGCCGGAGCCTACATCTAGCTTGGACACTGCTAGCTCAGGAAGACCACCTTCCCCCGAGTCCAGTGTTGCCTCGTTTGCTCGTTAGATTTTAGGGATAGGGTAGAAGTGTTCAGCAGTAGCTTTCCTCGAACTAGCTTAGCTTTTGGATGTACTAGGCTAGAAATTTGAGTCTTTTGGGCCTGCTGTAACTGGTGGAAACTCTTTTGGCGAAATGAATGATGAATGGTTTCAAGTTTCTTTAAATTCATGAATCAAATTTTATTCTGTTGGTACCAGTTGTGAAAAGCGGGGCAAAACTTGGAACCTTGCAAACCCTGCTATTTAAAGTTCTTTTATCATATGCAATCACAGATTTCAAGTATGATAATAGAACCTCCTAAATTTCAGATGGCAGGAAGAGCGCGCCATGGACAGAACGAGCGCATTCCTCCACCGCCACCATAGCCTCCTACCATGCATGAGCTGATGGCATAGCAGAATGAGATTCTGCGGCAGCCACCGCCTCAGCACTATGGGGGTGCTGATTACCATTAGTGTGCCCCGGCAGTAGCCACTTACCAGGAGTTTCTCAGTACTCAGCCACCGTTGTTCACCAGGGCGGAAGATCCACTCGATGCTAATGTTTGGCTCAGGGTGGTGGAATCAAAGTTCCCACTACTTAATGGAGAGTGCTCAGATGCGGCCAAGGTCCATTTCGCCGTCCAGCATCTTCGTGGTCTCGCTAGGACATCGTTTGACCATTTCCTCGCCATGCAGCCGGCTGACCACGCGGTTGAGTGGGGAGAGTTCAAAGCAGCATTCCGAGGACATCACATACCAGCAGGCATCATGGATCGCAAGCTCAACGAGTTTCTGGCACTCACTCAGGGAAGTCGTACCGTGCTATAGTACGCCCAAGCTTTCAATGACCTGTGTCAGTACGCAGGCTACCATGCTAACACTGATGAGAAGAAGAGAGACAGATTCAGGAGGGGCCTCAGCACTGGGCATCGTGATCGTCTCAACACAATCAGGGCCCACAACTACAATGAATTGGTCAACATGGCCATCTCTCAGGGGGATTGCATCACAGCCTGCCAGGCAGAGAAGAAGAGAAAGACCCCTATGGCAGGACCATCAGCATAGCCCCAGCAATTCAGGATTGTGTCCGACACTCAGAGTAGAGGACCACAGCAGCAGCAGGGGCGATGGGTGATCCGGTCACAGCAGCAGCAACAGGCACCAACCGCTCTTAACCCCTAGCTCAGAGGAGCAATATCCATCAACAGCAACAATACCGCCAAGGAAATGATAACACGTGTTTCACTTGTGGCAACACCGGACATTATGCCAAGAATTGCCCTAGGAACCAGCAGAGGCAGGGTCAGAGTGCAAATCAGAAACAAGGCAAGAAACAGAGGGTGCAAGTGAGGCAGGGTAGGCTGAACTTCACCACATTAATTGGCTGACATTCCGGAGGGAGCACCCATCATGACTGGTATCTTTTCTATTTTAAATTTTCCTATAGTCATTTGTTTTTATTCTAGTGCATCACACAGGTTCATCAGCGCAAAATTTAGTGCCAAGTGTCAGCTACCTTTTCACCACACAAAGGGGGCTATTATGATTGCAAGACCAGGAGGCAGATTTGCCAACTATCAACTCAACCGACAGGTACCAATAAAGTTTGGTAGTATCATAGTTGGAACCACCCTCCTTATCATGGGATTGGAGAGCGTGGATATCATCTTGGGAATGGACTGGTTATCACGGCATCACGCATTAATTGATGTTGCAGCCAAAGCCATTGAATTACACTCACCAATTTGTGGAGAAATCACCTTGTACCTACCAGACCAAGGCTGTACCCATTCTTGTGCACTCAGCAAGGTAGAATCACCTGTGGGGAGAATTCTAGTAGTCTGTGAGTACCCTAATGTCTTCCTAGACGAATTACCAGGAATGCCACCCGATAGAGATATAGAGTTTGCCATAGAATTGCAACCAGGGACCGCACCTATTTCTAAAAGGCCATGTAGGATGCCTCCAGCAGAATTGGTAGAACTGAAGAAACAATTGCAAGAATTGCTAGACAAGGGGTTCATTCGCTCGAGTACTTCACCATAGAGATGTCGAGCCTTGTTTGTAAAGAAGAAGGATGAGAGCTTAAGACTATGTGTCGATTATCGCCCTCTCAAGCAGTAACCATCAAAAACAAGTATCCTTTACCTCGCATTGATGTTTTTTTTGACCAGTTGGTCGGAGCCAAGGTGTTTTCCAAGATAGACCTTCGCTCTGGCTATCACCAAATCAAGATTAGGGCTAGTGATATTCTGAAGACGGCTTTCTCTACCAGATATGGGCTTTATGAGTACTTGGTAATGTCTTTTGGACTGACAAATGCTCTGGCATACTTCATGTATTTGATGAATTCAGTTTTCATGCTAGAATTGGACAAGTTCGTGGTGGTCTTCATTAATGATATCCTGGTATATTGAAAAAGTAAAGACGAACATACAAAGCATTTGCACACAGCAGCGGCTACACGATCATCGCTTGTATGCCAAACTCTCCAAATGTGATTTCTGGCTAAGGGAAATCAAGTTCTTGGGACACACGATTTCTCAGGATGGGATAGTAGTTGATCCTGAAAAAGTACAAGAAGTGATGGATTGGAAACCTCCTACCACCGTTCGGCAGATTCGTAGTTTCCTGGGTTTGGCAGGATAGTATCGGTGACTCATTCCGGATTTCTCCAGGATTGCTAAACCAATGACTGAATTGTTGAAGAAAGGAGTGAAATTTGATTGGAGTCAGAAATGTGAAGATGCCTTTGGCGCATTGAGGCAACATCTGACAGCAGCACCCGTGTTAGCACAAACTGACAACACCAAATCATTTGATGTATATTGCGATGCTTCGGCCACTAGACGAGCACTCATGCCTCATGAGCAGAATTATCCCACACATGATCTGGAGTTAGCAGCGGTAGTTCATGCTCTGAAGAGCTGGAGACATTATTTAATGGGGGCTCATTGTAATATTTATACTGACCACAAGAGTCTCAAGTATATTTTCACTTAGGCTGATCTTAATATGAGGCAGAGGAGATGGTTAGAATTGATCATGGATTATGATCTAGAAGTACACTACCATTCGGGCAAGGCAAATGTTGTGGCAGATGCCTTGAGTCGAAAAGCCCAGTGCAACTGTATAACTATGGATTCTAAGATCGCCGCTCTGTGCGACGAGTTACGCAAGCTGAATATGGAAGTGGTTTCCCCAGGTACCTTGGATTATATCTCAATTGAGCCAACCCTACAAGAGCAGATAATCATGGCACATATTGGTGACAAAGGTGTTCAAGTCATTAAGGAAATGTTCGATCAAAAGGTGGATAAGTATAAATGCTTTCGTCAAGGCAGCATGGGTATCGTATGGTTCGAAGATTGACTGGTTGTTCCCAAGAATCCCGAACTTAGGAAGAAAATTTTGGACAAGGCTCATCTCTCCAAATTTTCCATGCACCCTGGAAGTAACAAAATGTATCATGACCTCAGATCCTTGTATTGGTGGACCAGGATGAAGAGGGAAATTGCTAAGTATGTATCCGAGTGCGACACTTGCCAAAGGATTAAAGCAAGCCATTTGAAGGTAGCAGGTACCTTGCAGCCACTGCCTATACCATCTTGGAAATGGGAGGACCTCAGCATGGACTTCATTGTGGGATTGCCCAATACCTCCCGGCACCATGATTCTATATGGGTCATTGTGGATAGGCTAACCAAGACAGTTCATTTCTTGCCAGTGCATACCACCCACAGGGAAGAAAAATATGTAGAAATCTATATTGACCAAATAGTGCGCTTGCATGGAATACCAAGGACTATCGTGTCAGATAGGGGGCACCTTTCGTCGCGCGTTTCTGGGAACAGCTGTAGAAGTCACTTGGAACAAATGTGATAAGAAGCTCAGCATACCATTCTCAAACTGACAGCCAAACAAAAAGAGTAAATCAGATTCTTGAGGACATGTTGAGAGCGTGTGTGTTACATTATGGCAAAAATTGGGATAAGTGTCTTTCTTTGACAGAATTCTCTTACAATAACAGCTACCAATCCAGCCTAAAGATGGCACCCTTCGATTGTATGGGAGAAGGTGTAGAACACCACTAAATTGGTCGCAAGCTAGAGAAAGGGAAATATTTGGACCTGACCTAGTGCTTGAAGCCGAGGATAAAGTCAGAGTCATTAAGAAGAACTTGGAAGCTGCTTAGGCCAGGCAAAAGAGCTATCATGATAAAAGAAGGAAGCCTCTACAATTCGAAGTGGGGGATCATGTGTATCTCAAAGTGTCACCCACCAAAGGTGTTTAGAGATTTGGGATCAAGGGCAAATTAGCTCCTCGCTATATTGGGCCCTATGAGATCAAAGAGACTTGTGGGCCTGTAGCCTACCAGTTAAGGCTACCACCTCACATGTCGGCAATTCATGATGTGTTCCATGTATCTCAGCTGAAGAAGTGTGTCCGCTTACCAACAGAAGTGCTATCCGAACCTGATTTGGAGATAGAACTAGACTTGTCATATCAAGAACACCCCGTCAAAATATTGGACCAAAACGAAAGATCAACTCGAGCAAAGTCAATCAAAATGTAAAAGATCCAGTGGAGCAACCAATCAGAAGAGGAGGCTACTTGGGAAACTGAGGATTTTCTGCGCTCGCACTATCCCGATTTTCTACACAAAGGAATCGGTTCGTAACCCGAATCCAAACCCCCCACCTACCCTTTGAATCTAAGTATAAGAGAAATAGAATTAACAAGAACTGAGTGAGCTGTGAGACTAAATCTAAAAGGACTTCCTTCTGAAGTTGCAAAGAGGATGACATTCGAAGAGCAGGTTACTAGAAAATCTTGGCAAAAGAAACCATACCACGCAGGCACGCACCTTCTTAGCACCCTCTAAAGGATCCCTACCCAATCTCGGGACGAGATTCCTTTAAGGTGGGAGGGCTGTAACACCCCAGGTGTTACCCAAGGCCCTAGCTCAATATATGTACCTATGGCCTATTATCACATGTGATTAAGTGGGAAGAAGGGGCACCCAAAGCTTTAGAAACCATAGCTTAATCAAATAATGATCATGATAGAAGAAATACACTAGCTTTTATTGTGTCTCCACCTTGGAAAAAGATGCTCAAACCCTAGTTTCCCATCTTGAGCCATTAGATCCCCCCCAAGCATTGGATTAAAGGGAAAACTATGCAAATGACCAATGCATGACTTGAACCATTTACCAAGTTGAAGTACATTAATATATCTACAAAATATAGTAAGGGCAAAAAGATCCCACAAAAACCCCAAATCATCCACCAAGTGGAGAGCACTATAGAGTAACTCACATGTTCTCTAAGTTAAAAATCAGCCCACTTTCAAAGATTGGAGATGTTCATTAAGTTGCTGGCGCCAAATCCTTAGGGTCCAAATAACAAAAAGAAGCCAAACTACTAAAGGCACACCCCTAAAAAGTTTGAAACCAAACCAGGGTTGTTTGACATAGTTTGGCATATGTTTTGTCGCGAGATGAACAGTGTAGACAGACAAGACTTGGCGCCACCATATCTTCCAAGCCAGACCCGATCTTGTAACACCCCAGGTGTTTACATTCTGCTCAACAACGAATATGGATTTAAGCACGTAATATCAGTGGATAAACCGGATGCTAAATTTTAATCATCTTCGTCTATCGCGATTTTAATATCGCATCTGTTTGTCTATTTAGAATCTTCCTAAGTCTTCGCGAAATTCGGAACGTAATTGTTCCAAAAATTTGCGAGTCTTGTGCCTAATTAAAATCTATCGAATTTGGTTCCATAAAATCCATCTTAAATTTTCTCGCGCCTACGTTGCGCGCGTCCTTCTGCGGCCGAGCATTGTGACGTGTGGCGGGTGCAAAATCCATATCTGGACAGCACACAGCCTCTCGCCCATGTAAGCGATGTGTGACGTGTCTTCCCAAAGAACTACACTTTCCATGCCGCATCGATCTCGCGTATTTATTTTGCGATATGTGAGTCTTGTGTCCGTTTAAAAATTTATGGACTACGAGAATACGAATTTGGAAGCTCGATCCACCGTTGTGATCTGTGTCCCAAATAAATTTATTATAATTCAACGACTAAAATATTCAGCGCAAAATAATTAGGATCACGCGTTGTCTGAGAGAAATCTTGCGCGAGGCTGATAATCATGGTCGGTTTCCAACAACTTACCCTCGATAGAGAAATTAAATAGGTTCAAATGGTAGATAAATATTTGTCCGATTTCAGCTGCATCAAATATCATCTGAAGTATTGAAGATGGTATTGTTTTGGATCTATCTTTTTACGTGCTGTCTGCGAAAAACGATATGCCAGCTCATTAATTGAATTGTTCTAATTTAGTCAAATGATGGATAGCTGGTGAGACTCGTAAAAATTAGACTGAATTAAATACCGTCTAAAATATCGAAGCCGATCTCGTTTAGTTCGGTTCATGTGTTCGTTGCCTCGATATAAATCTTCAAATATAAATAACTGGTATAAATTTATCTGATTCTAGGAATCTTCACCAAATTAAATATTATCTTAACATCGTAGCGTGACAAATTTTCGGCCTGATTATTTATACATCTCGTCCAAAAACCTAATATCTAGGATTGTATTTATATTTGTTTTCTCTCTGATTGCAAAAATAAAAAGGAAGAAAATATCCTCTTGATTTTTATCCCCAATGCAGGTCCAGCAGCATCTGGTGTTCCTATCTTCATCAGTGGCGGACGCAGAACAAAATTTTAGGTGGGGCCAATAGTGCAAGAGACAAATCACCAGACTAGACCATAAATGTAGATTAATAATAATAATATGAATGTTAAATGATAATATCTAGTGTTTCCAAAATGATATGAATACAAAAAAAAAACCTTTTTGGCTACCTAAAGGAGAGCTAGAGAGAAAAAAATAGGTGGACTGACTGAGGACGAGGCACTAGGCGGAGCAGCCGCATCGACGCGCTGTTCTGGCGAGTCATCGAATTTGTTGTGAGATGACGACAGGTGGGAGGAGCGAGTGCAGGAGGCGAGGTAGCGATAGATGACGGTGACGTCAAGCGACAACCATTGTTGAGTTGCGACAGCGCGGTGGGACCCTAATGAGTTATCGAGGGACTGGTGACGCCACGGTCCCACCAACAGCTTGCCCATCTGCTGGTGCGGACTAGGAGGCAAAATATCAATGTTGTGTGCAGGATCCGGACGAGTCGACGAGCTGATGAGTAATGAGAAGGCAAGGTGCGCTGTAGCGGGCGGGTTAGGTCACCGACTTACTGGTCAGTCGATGACCGAAGAAGCGAGTGAGCCACGAGTGGGCTTGCGCTAGGGAAGAGAATTAAATGGCTCAGGTGAAGAGTGGACTCAGTAGTGAAGTACCGAGAGAAAAATAGATTAAAACCTAATTTTCATTAGATTTGTCCATGCTAACTATACAAAAGTTTGTTTATTTTGGTGTGTACCTAAACCTAGGTATAAGGGGTTAAAAAAATTGAGGTGGGGCCATGGCCCACCTTGCCCACCCCTTGGATCCGCCCCTGATCTTCATCTCCCTCACGTAACTTCATCCGGCACACGTATCTTTGCTCCTTCTCCCTCACGTCTCATTCTCTCTATCATGCATCCCACCGCTCTCTCTCTTTGATATTTGTTCTACCACCGCTTGGCTTTGATTTTTTTGAGAGCTGCGTCGTTCTTGTCCCCTGTACGTCACCTGGACCTCCTCTCTCCTTATTGCACGCGCGTGGGCAATGAGCACGGCTCATTTTCTCTACGTGCTGGCTGTGGTCCCTTGCTCAAGCTGTCGGGCACCAGATCGCCTGGCTTCCTGGTCGTCCAGCTCGCTGGTGGAGCCCTGGCCAAAGCGGCAGCGGCACCCAGGTTTCCCTCTGCCTCGCACGCTCGACTCCCAAGCTTTACTCTTTTTCCCATCACTCCCAGCTCGACATCGACGTCCGCTGCTCACCATGGCCGGCCTCGCCGTAAACTAGCTCTGGTCCCTGGCAGCCGCGACGCTCGTCTGCTTCATGCTCAAATCCTGCCAGCATCTCCTAGTTTCCCTCGCGTAGAATCAACGGTTGTCAGATGTCACCTCCAGTCGAAGTCTGCCTTGGCCGTGACTTCCTCGCGCGTACCTGTTTCCCCTCATCGCTGATCGTCTTAGTGTCGTCCTCCTCGACCTCACCCTGGTGCTCAGCCTCACCGTGCTGCTAGATCATAGTGCCATCGGCTCCCTGTCCGGCTTCAACCTCGTCGTCTTCAACCTCGTCGTCGACCCACGTTATGTCCACGACATGCCCGACGACTTCGATGATCTGTTTTCCAATTATGTGTTGCTTACGTTGATTTTCGGAACTTCTTGACGAACTTCTTGAATATATGATCGTCGTTATTTCTGCGAATTCCAAGTCGGAATTAAGTAAGCTGATTCTCGCTAATTCTATTATTTTGTTTTAATGATTTGATGTGTTGGATTAAATGCTGGTCATAATGATAGTCATTATATGCTATTTTTATTTAAAAATAGGTTATTAATGTTTATGTAAGTTTTGGTAATAATTATTAGTTAGACGTTTTTATATGTATATGGTAAAGTTTATGCGGCAATGTAATTTAGGCGAGGAATACTTTGGTGGTGAATACGAATGACTAGGATAATTTAATTGATTTAATATTTGCGATATTCTTGCGATCGCAATTGTGGCTTAAACATATCGTATAAAGCTCGTGTTTAAAATACAGTTTAGACGAAGGAGGTTTCGGTATAACAGTATACGATGTTGGTGAATCGATGACGTTAAAAATAGGTTTAGTATTAAATCAGCTAGCTGATATGTTTTGTTAGGGTAGTCGTATTAGATTCGACTAATCTTGAGAAGCATGATTGTTGTACTTAGTCATCTATCGTTAGCCAGTGTACATAAGTACTCTAGATATTTAAGTCGCTGAGAAATTAGTTTTACCGAACGCTATATTATCTGTTAATGTTGTATCTGTTAGAGTAAATATTGTGATGTTTGATTTAGTTAAGTGTGTAATTCAAGTTAATTAAGACGCATAGTTTAAGGAGATAATTAGATTGTTCCTATACTTATTTTAAGTTGTTGGTATTCAATAATGACGAGCCCAAGTTTTATTAGACTTCCGATGAAATATTTTACTAAGGATGATAATGCAGATTAAATAATTTATTCTTGCTTGATTTCGGAATTAGATCCAATTAGAGAGGATGAACATGAGTGTTATGCTTGGTGTGCATAGTTTGTTGTTTCGTGATGTTTGCGTTAGATTCGGTTAATCTAAAGAAGTGTGATTATTGCGCTGGGTCATATGTCAATAACTAGTGTTGCCGATGAAGTGTTATGATGCCTCATCATTAAGTACTTAATTTTATACTGTGGAGCATCATAATATCTTGTGTTACTCTTCCTTGTTCTCATTCATATGCATTATGCATATCATTTAGGTACGTTAATTAATCACGGGATGCGGAGGACCAGAACTGAGTCGACCACAAGATGCTGAAAAGCGTGAGCTTCTCCGCAAGATGATGTTGATGGATTAACCTAAAGATGGATAGACGGAGCAAGTATCGGAACAAAGGTTGATCGTCAAGTGATCGACGTCTAACAACACTAACCTAGTGTTTTCCAAGCAAGCCCCGGTGCATGCACCCCCTTCCTTGTGTTTTAAAATGATTTTTACACACTTTAAGTCTAGAGAAATGTGCATTAGGTTTATAGGAGTTGCTTGAAAACCCTTTGTTGCATTGGCTACCTTGATATCCATTCCTATTATAGATACTTCTTTGGAAGTATCAAATATTGTTTATAAAAATGCTTAGCTCTGCTTAGATCTTGTGGATAGAAGTTGTCTTTTGCAATAAGGCCTAGCTCTGGGGTTATCCTGAGGAAAGATGGCTTCTACCTGCAAGAATATTTTCATTGGGAGCAATAGTGGGATCTTACTGCAAAGTTCCCTATAATGCTTTTTTCATCCTAAGGAACACAAACAATCCTGAGGATGGAAGTACTTAAATCGAGACTTGGGCTAGGAACAAGTGATGTTCTACCCAGATTGATTAAGGATTATAGAGAATGTAGGCCTGCTGACTGAGGACCTTTTAACTAGTCACATGCCTCATCATGGGTAAGCTTTGCCTCGGGCAGACTAATACCAGAATAAGATAACACGCAATGGGAGTGGAGAGATGGCGAGAGTAGTGTGTACCCTCCATGGCAAGAGGCTGGGCGGTGGTGTATCTATGCTCTCGGTTGGCGTGAACCTGATCTGGTCTTAAGAACCTCGGTGGCGAGTTGACATATGCAAGGGTTAAGTGCTACATATGTCGTGTGATTGGAGATCCCCAGCTGAGTATTAATCGATTCAGGATCGATGTTACTTCTTGGATATGAGGACTTGGTCACTGACTTGCAATCTAAGTCATGGATGGAATCATAATGAGCAAAAAATCGTATTGTATGGATTAATGTGATGATGAAATTAGACTAGATGCAAACAAGGTCTATTAAGACTTAATCTAGCATTAAAATGTTGAAAGTAAGGATCCACTCATAGTAAGCTTTTCTGCAAACAGAGTCCTTGATTCTTGATAAGCCTTATTTTGAATCCTTTTAAAACCAGCATACCCTTGAGAGTCTTTTCTTTAGTCGGGTAAGTCTTGCTGAGTACTTGCATACTTAGGGTTTTACCCATTGTTGGTGCAGGTTACGAGTCACTTGATTGTGATTGGTGTTAAGCACCGGTGGGCACGACCTTCTATTAGTCTAAGTACTTCTTCTATACTTCTTATTGAGGATAGTCACTTAAGCTAGCATATATTTCAAACTTATAAACAATTTGTAACAATTCAAAGTTATTTCTTTGAATCACTTTTGTAATCACTCCGATCATGTACATTGTAAAACTTGATGTAACATTTAAAATTTGGTAATAAGATTTCCACTGCAAAATTGTTGGTGTGTGATTTGTGTTTACTTAATCCCGCGGTTCTGGTTGTAAGTGGTTTATCCGAGGTCTTTGGGGCACTCGGACAGATCCTGTTAAGTAATCTGGTGCACATGCATAGCCGCTAGGGTCTTTGAGACAAGGGCAGGTGCATGTGGGCCCAATAACTTGGGAGGTTCTGCCACAGATCTCCCCTTGGAACTCACATGAACTAGATATCTCTAGGTGCATGGAAGAAATCTTACACAAGTCATATGGAAAGATTTGCACGTTTGGCTGCTCAGCAGGCGCAAGAACTTGGGCAGAATGAAATGGCCATGTGTTCGATGCGCCCTGGCAACGCCAGAGCTCGCCCCGACGCTCGGCCCACTGTGTGCCGCACCGCGCCAACCCCGTGCCCATGCCCACGCCCACGCCCACAACTATAATGCCAACTCCGGTCTTGACCATACACCCCCGCTCACTCCCAACACCGCCCGAGCACAAGTTCACCGGCGTTCGCCCTGCGCACGGCGTGCCAGCGGCCGCCCGAGCCTCGACCACCGTAGACCGGCCACTCTAGCCCTCCTCCACCCCATCTGACCCCTCGACTAGCTTTCCCGGAGCTCCATTAAGCTCCTCGAACCCGCAGACCAAGCATCACCTCACTTGAGGCAACGGATTGACGCTGCCGGACTTCAACCGACCGCCGTCACACGTAGACTGCACTGCACAGTAAGCCACTCGTCGATTCCTTGCGCCTACATCATCCCTGACATCTAGTGAAGCTCCCCGTGCGATTTAATTGAACCTTACCGCCGTGAGCAGGCCGAAGCACGCGTCGCCGACGAGCTCGACTGCCTACGCACGCGGCCAGCCCTATTTCGGCCATCACCGCCGGCGATCCGCCCCTCGACGTGACCGCCAGGACCTCCCAGACCTCACCCAGCCCTCCACCAGACCTCTCCTACCGCCGGTAAGCCGCGCCACCATTTTTCCCCTCTACGAATACTGTTCCTGCGAGGAGGGAGCTCGGGTTAAGAGAAGGAAAAGCCAGGGGGTTATTGAAAATGTTAGTGGCTCTGGTGAATAGTTCCCACGGGCACGGATTTAAGATTTTGGTTAAGGAAAACCCCAGGGGACCCGGCACAAAGTTGTTTTTCTTAAACCTTTAAGATTTAATCTTTTTAAATAAGTAGAGAACTTGAAAAATCATGACTTGAGTTTTATCCAACCAAATTTGGTCAAACCAATTTTGCTAGGTCCTAAATATTATGAACTATTCAGCAAAAATAATAAACACCCTGATTCCTGCAATACTTTTTAGAGTTTTAATTTAAATAAGCATACTGCCCAAAACTAAATAAACAGAAGGAAAATAAAATACTTTAGGTCTAAGGCTGAGAAAAAATTGGAGATGTCCTTAGCTAGTAACTACCCGTTTTAAAAATGTTAAACTCCCAGTATAATAGGTTAAGGAGGGATTAACCATTAGAACGTGTATTGGCCCAAACCTTAAGAAAAAGAAAAGGGGAATTTAAAATGAGAACCAGAGGGCAACCATATGTTTCCTAGCTTGCTTAGGTGATATAGTTCATAAGAAAATTTTGTTGAGCCCTCTGTTAGTACAAAGAAAATGCACCACATTTTATTTAATAAAAACAGTAAGAACTTAGAAAAATCCTAGAAAAATAACCCTAAGGAGGAACCACCCTAACCCTAGGAATGACTAATATTATGCTAGTATGAATACAAGTTCTATTGTTTGATATTTTTCAAATAACAAGTTAGTTATAAGTGTCTTTTTGGCATTAAACTTTAGAAAATCACAACTAAAAAACCATTAATTCACCTTCTGTGATTTTCGGCACAGAAGTATGTAACAACCCATAGATGTTAGCAAAAATAATTTTAGTGTAGAAACCCCCATCTAAATCAGAGTTGTAGTACAAAGTGACCATCTACCCTCACTTTTGTTATTTTTCCAAAAGTTTATCCTAATTATTTTTAACCTCAAATTTGTAGAACCGACTACAGAGACCAGTGTTTGCCCACTATAATTTTTGCAACATTTTTGGAAAATTCTAAATCACTATGGCAGTTCAAGCTCACTTTAAAAAGCATAAATAGAAAATAAAAAGGGAATTGTGGAAGGAATTAATATTATACAACTAGATATCTCTAAGTTTCCAATAAACATAAAGGAGAGAATTAAATTCTTAATTTCACTCAAGGCCCTAAAATAGGTGAGTATAAAACACTAAGAGCACCATACGATAAAGAAACCCTTGTTCACCCACTGCCGTAATATTGTTTCACCATACATCGTGTTTACAAGATTTGCATATCATTAACATACATGTATCTTATTCATTGTATTTGATAGATTGTAACCTCGCTGATGGAGAGTACGTCCTCATTCCGGAGCAAGGAGTTGCTTAGGAGGTAGTCCAGGAGCCAGCACCAGAGCCTGCTACTGAGGATCGGCCTGTCCTAGCTGTTGAAGGCAAGCCCCGGTTTTATGCATAACCATTATATATGCTATTTTACTGTACTTAATGATTGTAGGTTTGTACTGTGCACTTAAGCGTAGGAGTTGTCTGAAAACACTAGTTGCATGAACTCAGGATTCCTTTTGAGATGGATACTAGTATGCTAGGTCGAGTAACTGCTTTACTAATTAGGGATCTCGGTAGAAGTCGAGTGATTTTTCTAGCACTCGTGCGAGGTCAGGAATTGGTTGTATCCATTTTTATATCGGAATGATGATGGTCTGTGGACAACGATCCATGGGGATGCGTTGTCTACGAGACGGAAATTGGAATAAGGATTAAGGTGTGGTACTGTGTGTTAAGCGTTTGAACGTACTAAGCACATGCCGAGAAATATGGTAAATCGGCAAGCCTAGTACCTGAGTGAACCTGCACGTGGATTGATCTCCTCACGTGACCTGAGACGTGGTCTCCCATTCTGGTTATGGTGGGTACAAGTGCGGTCACTGCATGACGGCAATCGGGGTTAGTGAGGCATTGTACGCCAAGGCGGTGGGCCTCTTTCTGTTGCCAGGGAATCGATGGGGACGGTTGATGTGTGTGGGGACAGAGTGCCTCGCCACATCGTGTGTTTAGGTTTACCTTGCAAGGTTTAAAACTCGATTCGAATAGTCTGCTTCTCGCAGCTAATGAGACTGCTTGATCCATGCTGCTACATTGAGTAAGAAGTGGAAAGAGGTGACATTCAAAAGATGTTGATTGATAAAATGTTTGATACCATGTATGAATAGCTAGGTGCTCATCTAGTTCAAAAAGGATCATACTAAAACTTGAAAAGCTACCCCCCTTAACAGAAATCTCGTCCTCAAGATTTGTAAGGAAAGGGTGTATAACCATATTGTCTCAACACATATGCACAAACAAAAATCTCAGTATGATGCATAATTTATTAGCAACACATGGGTCAATTATACCTTATTATTCCACCTATCATAGTATCATACCAAATTCTAACTAAAGTATCACTTAGATCTTACAAATAGTAGTAATACATATATATGTTTATGTAGCTTGGTGGAGTTGGTGGTGGTGGTGGAGGTAGTGGTTGTTGTTGTTGTCTTTCCAACCGTGCTTGCCTTATTTCTTGGCGTATCTCCAGCCGGTGCTGACGTATTTCCTGGCGTTCTTGTCTTATCTGATTTTGCATTTTGGTAGCCATGTCAGCCATTAGTTGTATTACCAGCATTTGGGCGGCAATCACTTGATCGATTCCAACCGGTGGAGGATTTGGAGGATTCATTTCTGTTTGCTGTTGCGTGATAATCTTCCCTTCCTAGTATTGGCCATGAAAGTTAGAAGCATATGCAAATATAATTTTGTAAGGAAAATTATTTGGCAGGCAGACGAATAGGCTACTAACTAATTATCAACTGAAGATTCTTTGGCAGGGTTTCATCTTTGCTTTAAGATGAATGGGTTGGGTTAGCTCTCATGCATGTGACTGAGTTGGTCTATTGTACTGAGTTAAGTTAACACCTGGCTATAAGGGTCCAAGTACCACTAAGCAGATCACATTGGATTATATCACATTAGATTCCATAATCTAATTTAAGAATGTCATTTAGTTAAGCATCTCAAGCTGACCTTATCTTTATGAAATTCCAGTATATATATATTTTTTATACACCTGAAATTCTTTTCTTTTGCCATTAGCAGGTGGGGTATAGAAACAAGGGTACATCATGTTTTAGCTATTTGGTGAGTGTTGACATAGAATGAGTGTACTATGGCATAATCGAGCTTCCTTTAGATTAGATAATGTCAGATTAGGTAGGGTCAAGGTTAGATTGGATACAACTAGATTAGACTAGTTTGAGTTAGGTAGATCTACCAGGGTAGACGATATATTATTAGAATATGTTAGAATCTTTTGAGATAGGAGTGATTATATGGTGTAGGTAAGTCAGAATCTCTGTTGGTTAAACAGAGGGGTTATGCAACCATCGAATGGTTAAGGTAGTTGCATATGGTCAGGTTGGACTAAGACTCCAATTTAGATTAAAATGTATCTGTCAGAGTAGGATCCAATCTTATTTTACCAGTATTATCTAACAAGTTTGTCTATTAGATTAGATCTGACCAAATTAGATGGGATCAGAATTAAATTGGTGTAAGCGGATTAGACTAGATAAGATCTACTTAATTTTATTTTAGAATAGATCATGTTTGTTACACTGTTTTAAGATAAGCAAAGGGTAGGTATGCTTATTAAGACAAGATAAGCCTCTAAGAATAAGATAGAATCTTTTGAGTTTAGTTAGATCTATTAGGGTAAGATAGAATCTTTTCGGGATAAGATAGATCTATTAAGATAAGAGAGAATCTTTTAAGATAAGAGGGAATCTGTTAAGATAAAATGGATCTATTAAGATAGGAGAGTACCTTTTAAGGTAGGATGTATCTATTTGACATATTCTAGCGGGTCTTGTTTATCTTATAAACAATTTAAGAGGATAAGAAGTTTTTTTTAAACATGAGATGAACCTATTAGGATAAGATAGATTATATATATATATATATATTTAACTTAAAGGAATCTATCTGAAATAGATATACTTTAGTGGAGGATAATCTAGGTTGTTTAGTTATCTTATGAATTCTATTTATGCCTATATGTATATGCATATGTAATTGTGGACACTACTCCACAACTAATCACACTCAATCAAAGATCCAAATCAGACAAATATCATAAGAACAAACACTCAAGCGTATGGATAACTATAAAAATAGTTTTGTTTTTGTTATTAAGAGTAGGTCTCCTATTCCTAAAGTCATTTTAGGCACGGGATTTCAAAGTGTGAAATCCACATTTGTCTTTAGAAAGAAAAGCTAAGAATAATCAGAGTAAAGCGAAAATAGATGAGAAAAGATTAAGATAAGTTTAGAAAAGAATCAGATTTTGTCCTACAGTCAACATTCCTCTGAGACCACTTCTGTCACACCCGGATTTAAGGAGCAAAGCCGGGTGCATCTCATACATGCGCCAAGAAGACAACATATATAATAACAGAGTGTATAGAGATAATTGTCACAATAACATCAGAGTATTTATTACATAGCGTAAGTCTTATTATAAAATAAAAAGATAAATATAAAATGAACTAAGGATCATCCTTGGCACAAAAGTCAACTGGGGAAACGCCACCAAGATCAGGTCAAACTCCTCGCTGTGTGGCTCCTCCAGAACCACCTGGTCTTCTCCTGTGGGGGTGTGAGACAACAAGGGTGAGCTCACACATGATCATAGCTCAACAAGTTGTGGGGAAACCAGTGGGCATGAACTCACCAAAGGTGGGAGTCCATGTGATGTGTAAGGCTAATCAACAACAGGTGTTGAAGCTGAGCATTGCTTTTAATTAGTTAGTCAAAATTTTATTAGCAGTTACTAAATGTAAGTAAATACCAAACCTTAATAAAAGTAATAGAACAAAATTAATACATAATCCCATGCAATGCAAATGACAAAATGAATTTAAGTTCCATAAATTAATCATGCAAGAGTCCTGAGCTGCTCATGACCATGAGCTCGGCTAGTATACCAGTTTTACACTCTGCAGAGGTTGTACATGTACCCACAAGTCGTGTATCCCATGTCGTCAGGGTTTGCTAGACCCTTAGACACTACCGAGGTGAATGGCTAGGGATCCACTACGAGACCTTTACAAAGTTCCACTAGCTTCCGAAAACCCGCTACAGTTTATGGGAAGAGCACTTGCAAGAATCCCCCATCTGACCGCCATCGCAGCAAAATCAACCCAATAACCTCCTTGCATGCAACTCCCCTACTACCCTTGCCCCTTTCGGGTAAGGTAGTATTCCACTAGCTTTCCTAATTAGTTAGCCAAGGGCGTCCCATTCCACCCTTGTGGTGGCACGTGTTTCTCAAGTTAAGCTCCATGTTCCAATTAAAGATAATGATCTTGACATGATCATAAATAACATAACAGAATAATTGGAACATGGATATAATGAAATATTAACCCAAAACCATATAATGCAATAGCATAACTACCCAAGTGAATCAAGGCTAAACAAGGTAAATAGGATAAACAAACTAGGGTGACCTATTGGGTCCCATCAAAATTAATCCTATGCAATAATAATGATAATAAAGAATATTATTGGGTAACAAAAGTGGATCAAGGGCACAACTTGCCTGGCACTTGAGAATCCAGTTACCAGGGTGATCTTCAAATCCTCAAACCTCGAGCTAGTCGTAGCAATACAAACAAACATGGTATAGACAAAATTAACATCACACCAAACATAAGAACAAACTGCATAATAATAGTCTACGCGTTGCTACGAGATCGTGGGAACGAGAACCACTAAATCGGAGTTATGGTTAAGGAGTTATGATTTTATAGAAGATCTGTGTGGTTAAAATATTAAACTATATTATAAATTGGTTAATATAAATCATTTGAGAGGTTATTCTCTTAATAACTATCTCCACTTTAATCTAAATCATTATTTGATTAAAGATCATCTAGTCAAATCATATCCATAAGATGAGAATTAATATTAAGGCAGTTAATCCTATTAGTTACCTAATTATAAAAGTAGAGGATATCATATAACAAATGCTGCTACTGCGTAGTAAATATTCATACGAGACTAACGCAACTTGAACGGATCAAATCGGAGTTAAAACGGAGGAGTTATGAATTTCCTAAGGTTTTATGTATTTGATATAAGATTAACTAGGATATAAATTTTAATTTGACTTGCATGTAAAAACAGTGGTACTAGATGATAAACCATAATATTACAAAATTATAGGAATTGAAATGAACTCTTTTGGACTTAATATGAATTTTATATGAATTAAACAAGTTCTAACAATTATTTTTACATAAAAAATCATTTTATAAATGATTTTACAAGTTTTATTCACTGACTGGACTGAACACTAATTTCAGAGAAGTCCAAGGGTCTAACGCATAAAGTCCTAAGACTCGAAATCAAGCCGGATGGACGGCGGGTTGATTCATAAAAACTTTATGGGCCTCTCTGGAAAATCGTTCAGTCGAAGGGGTATCCGCAAACCTCGGCCGTTGGATCACCAGCCGAGGGCACAGATTAGATCTGGAGTGCGTCGAAACGGTACATTCGGTGGACTGTCGGATCTACGATCGAGGGTAAGGATTTAATGAAGCCGAGATCTACTCCTAGCCGTCCGATCTGAGATCTACGCCCTCGATTTGTTTCCCCCGAAGCGGTACACTAACATTGATCTGGGCCGCCCGATTACTAATCGACGGCCCCGTGCTATCCTTCTTCCCCGAGCACCCGGTCAAACGGCGCGGTGACCCGCCCCGGCGGCGCCATGGCCAGCCCGCGTTACCCATGCACTCCAGACCCCAAGCTATACAATCTAGGAGATGTTTCGTGAATTCAATGGTAATACGAAGCTGGGCAAGGTTCATTCCTATGGTTGGTGCACGACTAGAGCCTGGCCACGTGCGATGGCGGTTCGGCGGCAGAGCTTCAACGACGGCGAGCAATTACTTGCGTGCAATCTACTCTCCAAGTCTGGCGACTTCACGAACGCTCCAACGAGTCGCGGCGAAGCCCTAGGTCGAAGCACCGAGGATGATTCGCCACCGTGGGCGGAGATCTCCGGGAGCGGCCCTCCCTGACTCTCTCTCTCCCATAATTCTCTCCCACTCTTTCTCGGTGTCGCGGCATCTCTGGTGACAAAGCGAGGCAGTTGAGAAGGAGGCGGGGCTCAGTTTTGTAGGTCGTGGCGACAGCGCAATAGCCGGGGCTGAATCGGCCAGGGGGTTTGACGAGGTCCGGGTCGTTAGCTCCGTCCAAAATCCACGCGAGGAAGACAACCGACCGATGGGGCCCACATGTAGGTGAAGCAACATGGGTGAGCGGCTGCGTGTAGGGCCCGCGCGCCAGTGGAAGGAGTAGTCATGCGCAGTGGTGAGGCCGCCCGGTGGGCCCCGACTGTCAGGCTGATGGCGCGCGCGGGATTACAAGTTTGGCCGCACGGGGTGTGAAGTGCCCAATTGGGCCGACCGAGGGAAGAAACGGCCCAAGTGCACAGGTGAGCGTTTCTTTTCTTTTTTATTTTCTTTCAATTTCCTTTCTATTTATTCAAATTCTACTATTTGAATTTCAAACTTGAGTTGTGGATCCATCATAAAGGATGAGTGCCCGAAATAAACAATTTATGAGTATGAAATAATATATTTATTTATATATATTTTCTTTATATTTATTTAGTACTTCCCTTATCCTTCATCTCATTTATTTTATTTTTCTTATTCCAATTTCCATTTCAATTTCCCATCTTGAGTTACAATTTCAAATTCAACTTGTGGTAACCTACACACAGATTATAAGTATGACTAGTGTAGGATTATTAATTTATGAATTTATTTTGTATTTTATAACATTTCTTTCTCCTATTTTCATTCTCTTGATTTTCAAATCTAAATTTAAATTTTGTTATGAGTCGCACCATGGATCAGAATGTACCAACTTCACGTATTGGTATAAAGAAATATATTCTTATTCATATATTTTATTTTAATTGATTTATTTGTTTGGTAGATGTTTGAATCATGCATAGCACTCATATTGTTTTTCTTTCTTTTTAGAAAATAGTAGTTTGGATGTGGGATAAGAAGTAAGAGTTACTTTAGAAGTAGATATTCATGTAAATAAATGCTTATGGTGCATCATTTAATGATATGCATAATCATTTAGTTAAATAGAAACTTTTCTATTACTTCTTTTCCAAAATAGTTCTTGGTTTTCAAAATTCAGTCTTCAACATTCAATGCTCAAGTATAAGTTGAGATGTTAGAATTTACTATTTTATTTCTTCATATACTTATTTTATTCAAGTTTTGAAAAACAGAGAACACAACTGATCTTTGAAAAGGGGCTGAAATTCAGATTTCTGAATTTCTGGATTTTTCCATAGGGCATTACTTCATGGGCTGTTTTGGGGATTTTGGAAAATTCAAATGACCAATCTTCCTCACTACATTTTGTAGGTTATTTAGTGCACTAAAACTTTGTTAATTGGTCCATATCAAAATTTTGTATTTTCCCAAGTCTTTTCTCCCATTTCCTTTATGTGCTTGAATGGCCCATTTGAAAGGTGTTAGGGTTTTAGATGTCTTTCTCACTTAAAGTGCTTACTGTGCTTAGGTATAATTCTTGAGCTGAAAAAGATTTTGCTTAGGCTTTTCACCCTTTAAGTTTGGTGCTTCAAGCATCATTAGAGCCACATGTGATAACAGTCACAAGTTGGGGTACTGGAAAACCCTAGGTAACACTGGGTGTTACAAACCCCATCGTGGTTGGGGGACTTAATAGTTTCGGATCCTCTTCTGCCTTTGAGCTCTTTACTACTGTCTCCTCTACTTGATCGACAATAGCTTCGACTGCCACAATAGGAATTGTCTCCGAAGCCAAAGGGATGGCTTCAGCATGTTCAACAATCTCCATCTTTTCTGTATCAAGCACTGCAGTTGTCCTCTCTAAAGAACGTGGCTTCGGCTCGTGAATCAAAACCTTAGCTCTTTTCGGCTTAGGCACGACGGAAGAGGATGAAGTTGCCATTTTTCTTTTCGACCCTTATTTTTGGGTAGGAAAGCAGTAATCATGATAAAAAAATCCAATCACATCAAAAACTTTGTTCAGTCTCCTCGTGCTGCGAGCTTCGAAGGTAGCTTTCATGGCTTCGTCCTCTGCCTTCGTATAAGCTCCCAATAGCTCATCGCTGGTAGCCTCAACAGCCTCATGCCAATCATCATTCGGCTCGTCAAATTTACTTCTATAGCAATAGTTGTATCTTAGATAAACCAGACCACCTTCGTTGGAGCCAGTAACAGTCTCCTTCGGCAGCTCCTAGTCATTTTCAAGCGACCACACCTTGTAAGCAATATGCTCTTGAACCAAATCCTCGGTGCCAATGTAAGTACACACCGTGTTGAAGGCCATCAAACATGCTTGCAGTTCGTTCCCACTTGCGATCGATGGCCTCCTGATGCCGAAGCATGACCGTATGGGGCACTGGATTATACCCCTCACATCTTCCCTCTCACTCAGATTATTCTTGACATAAAACCATTGCTTCATCCAAGAGCCCAGCCATTTCTTTCGGAATGTTGGCATAGGATACCTCACATCAGAACGGTACATAAAGCTGTAACATTGGAAGTTGTTATGATACTGCTCCTTTCCAATTGCCTTCGTCTTGTAGGGTAATTCATGAATGTTGCAGAAGCACTTGGCATCTGGCTCCATCCCTTGGCTTCTCATAGCCCAAATAAAAACTCCAACTTTAATTAAGGCTTTAGGAGTAAGCTGATGAAGGTATATCTCAAATGTCTTTAGCACTTCGACCAGCATCTTGTGCAAGGGAAAACGAAGTCCAGCCTTTCTAAAACTTTTAAATACTACCACTTCATCTACTTCAGGAAGAGGAACATTGCTTTCTCCTCCAGCCCTCACTATGGATATATCATGAAAATATCTGCCCTGCATCGCTTCAATTTGCCCTTGTTTGACAGTTGATTTCACGAAAACAACATGGCTTGGCATTCACGGCCGATCTTCGACATCTTCATTCTCACTTTCAACATCAAAGCTCTCGCTGTCACTGGAGTCCCCAGATAACCCAGCTAGCATTTAAATAGTGATTTTTCAACGTTGGTCCTCTCCATGGCTTCGTAGAAACCAACGAGTGTGGGGTCTACTAATCCAACAACAAAATAACATATTGGCTCACCATATCAAACCCCAGTCGTGGTTGCTGCACATGTGGTGTGAAGACGAACGTGTCATCGTGCACGGGAGACCAAAGCGAAGTCGGAGGAGCACGACGGGCACCATGGGCGTGGCAAGGGGGAGCACATGCCACGGAGTGGTTGCTACGGCAAAATAGCAAGAACGATGATGACACGGACGGGGCTGCGCAACACGACAAACACCTGGCGGGCATCACGGTGTGCTGTCCACTACGCAGCGCCTCACTTGGTCATTTCGTCGAACGCTTGGCACTCACGTAGCGCTGGCAGCGAGGGGCAAGCTCGGCATAGGGCCTGCTCGCGGCGAGCTCGGCCGGCGAGGGAATAGGAGGAGGTGTGGACCAGCTACTTGAAGGCAAAGCTCGACATCCATGGTGAGGACATGTGCGCTTGCTGGGGTGGGGAAAACAGCGAAGTGCACCGAGCAGGTCGATGCGCCATCTGCTGCAGATATGAGGCTAGGGATAAGGTGCAGCAGGGAGTGGGGGTGCAACGAGGAGGAGCCATGGACGACCATGGAGCTGGGCAGGGGCGAGCAGCGGCTGAGAGGGGGAGGGATGTCTGCTGCTGTCCATGGATAGAGAGGAGGGCGAGCCAGAGAGGGGCGCTCGGCCTACTGGTTTGGGGATAGGAAGAACGCTGGGTGAGGTCCAAACTTGGGCTGCTGCTCCCACCATGGGAGAGATAGCAGGAGGAAGATGGGGTGCCATGGGGAAGGCCCTGCGTGGGGAGGTCTTCCTGATGCTGAATGCCATTGGGAGCTCCTTGTTGCTGCTTGGGCGCCACGGGAAAACAGGAAGGATGAGGGAGCTCATGGGGAAGATGCCGAGGGAGGAACTGCTGCTGCTCCATGCGCCCATGAACAGAGAGGAGTGGCTGTGCGTTGGCTGAAAGGGGAAGAGGTAGAAGAAGTGGCGGCTGGATAGGGAGTGGTAATTTTTTCCAACTTGCAAGGGGAGGCCTCATATTTATAGACATGTGAGGGCTAGGGTTTTGGTGGGGTTAGTTAGGGTAGAAGCAAACCAAAAATACTCTGGGATTTTGGCGGCGATTTATCTGTGCGAGACTGAAACTGAGGCGACAAACGAGGAAACCGGCGACAAGATGACAAACGATTGAGTACTTAATTCGGATCGAGAATTTTGAGTTTGGCATCACTTTGAAATTTTCTCGCATGCTATTTTAGAAACAAATTTTTATCTCAAGATTTCGGTCGGCTTTGGATTTTTAGTCGAAGAAGGCGAATCGTGACATCCTAAAAATTCGCTGCCGATGCGGGTTTTGGGTTCGGTTCGGACACAGAGATATTTGGCCGAGTTGTATAATAATTAATTAGAGACCAACACAACAGAGCATTCTACTTGAGAGTACGGATCTGGATAAAATAGTCGGACATAGATCGAAGGTCGAGGAATCGGGCTCGAACACAGCTCGACTAGCAATTATCGAGCGTTTGATTAAATAAGCTTTAGACGAGATTTATAAATCGAGATTGATTATCGAGTTTGCATTCGTGCCAAGAAATAAAAGTTTTAACAGGCTCCAAATTAGGCCTTTCTCGAGATCGAATAAATTCAGAAATCGGTGAAGCCTTCATAAGTAAGTTGATAAAAGGAGATTGATGCGATCGAGAAATAGAAATTTTTACTGAGCATCCGGGATTAGGATAAATCTCCCGACATAACACGAAATAGACACCTGGGGTGTCACAATCTTCCCCCACCCTGCGCTGGATCTCTATACCCGACCACACCTAGTTTCGTGTCTAAAGCAGCAGCACATGCGCGACCCGACAACCTGCAGTCCCGATCCACGGGGTAGCTCCTTGGGGCAGGTAGTGGCGGGACTTCTTTGCTCTCAAGGAAGAGATCTAGGCGGCGGATTTGTCATATCCTAGCCCTTGGGATGGTGATTTCCTGGCCCAAGGCTTAATAGAATTAATAGTGTAATCATACCAACAAGGTGCATCTTCTTTTTCGGGAGCCTATCTCGAAAGAACCTCCAAGTTAAGCGTTCTTGGCTTGGAGCAATTTGGGATGTGTGACCGACCGGGAAGTTTTCTCGGGTGTGCATGAGTGAGGACAAAGTGCGCACAAAAGACCCGTATTGGTCTGTGGGGACAATATATGATCCTAGAGAGCTACCAGGAGTAAGTACCGCCGGTCCAGGGATTAGACGGGGTGTTACAAGTGGTATAAGAGTCGTCCCTCGTTGTTTCACGGGCGTGTGTGGGTTAGGGGGTTCGGGTATATGGCGCATGGCGCATGTGGGTCTGGAGTGGTCACATGGCATGGCATATGACGACACTAGACACACAGACGTGGCTAAAAGGGGAGGTTCCTGGATTGGGGTTGACCGACGAGGACATCGGTCTTCTAAGGGGGGTGGATTGTCATATCCTGGCCCCTGGGATGGTGATTTCCTGGCCCAAGGCTTAATAGAATTAATAGTGTAATCATACCAATAAGGTGCATCTTCTTTTTCGGAAGCCTATCTCGAAAGAACCTCCAAGTTAAGCGTGCTTGGCTTGGAGCAATTTGGGATGGGTGACCGACCGGGAAGTTTTCTCGGGTGTGCATGAGTGAGGACAAAGTGCGCACAAAAGACTCGTGTTGGTCTATGGGAACAATATATGATCCTAGAGAGCTACCAGGAGTAAGTACCACCGGTCCAGGGATTGGACGGGGTGTTACAGGATTATTGGAGGGGGAAAAAGGGCGATGACACTCGCATCCTTATATAGGTCGCAGAGAGGTCCGCAGAGGTTGTCCTAGATCTCCAGGGAAGTCGGATTATGTTATTCCCTCATGGCGCTCAGAAAAAAACTCCGAGCGAGCTCCGCCCTGGCAGCGCCCCGATTGCAAGGTAGTTTATGGCAATGAGCAGACGGCCCCACCCGGTAGCGAGTAACGGCGAAGGAACCCGCGCGTGGAGCGGCTGGTAGGCTAGGCCCACCAGGAAGTGGAACAAGTGCACACATGGCCGACCGGTCAGTGGTGGGCCGAGCGCTCGGTTGGGCCGAGTGGGGAGAATGGGCTGAGGGCGAGGTAAAATCAGCCCTGGTCGTTTAAGTAAGCTCCTTTTTCTTTTTTTTCTTTTTCCAATTTCAAATATTCAAACTAGATTCAAATCCTTGTTTTGAAATCCCACATTTCAAATGCCCAATAAAATCTCAATGTGAGTATGACTTCTATAGTTTGAAATAATATTATTTGTTTAATTACTATTATTACTTTTCCATTCTTCTAACTCTTTTGCCCGTATATTTTTTAGAGCTCAAATTTGAATTTGAAGCTAGATTTGTGTTTTTATTTTTAATATACGTTTGAGTTCTATGCACTAACAAAGAAATCCCAGCATGATGCTTAATTTTATATGCTTATTTGGTATTTATTTAAAAGAAATATGTCTCACTAATAAGTCACATAAACAAAATGGCTCCCTTATTATTTCTCAAATGGCTAAAGTCATGGATACTATATACTAGGGTTTAAATTCGCCCTTAAAATTGAAAGAATTAGAAGTAGCTTCTTTGGAGGATATAGAGTTAGACATACGACACTTGGGCGGCTAGGAACTCTCCGAAGAGGAAATTTCTAAATTGAAGGAATTCACTATTGCTGGCGATTACAAGCCTGGATCCGTGCTCTTTGGTGGCGTCGATGAAGAGATTCTAGGGTGCATCCCTGACCGTGCCAGAGCAAAAATTATCAATACTTTGTCAAGGAGCATCGGATTCCTGAAGCTCGAACGAGATCTTAGCAATTATAGGAGGCAACATATTACTGGGAGCTTGTTCTATTCGAATTTTAAGGTATAAACTTTGATGTTTGCCTCTTCGACGTATTAAATTTTAAATTTCGATGGTTCTGCGCTAACATTGGCTATTCGAATTTTAAAAAACAGAGCTTACTGTTGAGTAAAGCTTTAAAGCCGCAACAGGAAAATGAAGATAAGAAAAATGAGCTTTTTATCAGTAACTTGGAAGAGAAAGTGAAAGATCTTGAAAATCTTCTGGTAGAAAAAGATTCAAAGATTAAGACTGCCGAAGCAGACCTGGCCGAAGCTCATCTTGGGATTAAGGATTAAGCTGCTCGAATTTCTGATCAAAACTGTTGGGGGCCTTCCTCTTCCGAAGGTCCTCAAAAACATAATTAACCATTTGTTTTCAGCATAAGCTATTATAGGGAGCTTCGTCTTCAGGATGAAAGTCTTTTCCTCATGATGAAAGCATATGAGATGAAGATATGATCTGAGGATGATAAGAATAAACGCCGAAGCTATCGCCAGATTGACAGCTTCGGCTTGTAATGGTGATGAAGCATGATGATGATGCTGACCGAAGGGGAAAAAGACTACTTAGTCCTTAACGACTTATATTACGATCATAAGTGAATATCAGGGACATAAATGTACTTTTGCCCGGGCTGCTTCCTGTGCCTATAAATAGATGAACAGTAGCACCGTACTGTTTAGGCTGATTTGTAATCGCTCTCGCATCAACGCCTTCGAGCAAGCCGAAGGTATCATTGTAATATAAATATTGTTAATATTCATACATGTTCTACGGAATGTAAATACAAATGAGTCAATGCGATACACTTGTTGTTTTTGTCTCTTTGCATTCTTGTTTACCTATAAAAATCATGAAGGCATGTCCTTCATGACCTTCGTCTGATGATCATTATGTCCATGAGGAGATAATGCTTCGGAAGACGAAGGTCCCTAATACTTAACAATTGTGTTGCCTTGGTCTTGATCCACAATATTTGAGAACAAGTGACCAAAATTGGTGCCCACCTCCGGTGAACTCACTCCCACAACCTTCATCAAGCATTCACCTTCGTCATGCCGCCGAAGAAGACAACAACACCAGGGGCTGCTCTGCAGCCACTGGACACCAATGAAAAGACACTCTCACTGAGAGAAGCTAGGAGATAGAAGAGAAAGTCTACCAGCCCAACACCTTAGGAGGAGAAGTTGGACCAGGAAATCAGAGACTTAGAAGCCATACAACACCAAGTACAGGGGAAAAGGGAAAAGATGCTTCGGCTAGCCAAACTTCAAAGGAAGATCGACGAAGTCGCTAAAGAAATGTGCCACATCGCGCAGGATGATCAAGGAGGAGGGCCTCAACACAGAGAGCTTCGTCAAGAAACTCCAATCAATGATGATGGATGGTATGATGACCTATACCATGGTAATTTTGCTTTTGATGATGCTTCTCCCCTAGCAGAAGAGTTGCAGGCTACCCCATGGCCACCTTCATACAAGCCGCCACAACTCCCCATGTATGACGGGCACTCCGACCCGAAGCAATTCCTCATGAGCTACGAAGCAACCATATCATCATATGGTAGCAACACTGTTGTCATGGCAAAGTTCTTCGTCATTGCAGTCAGGAGTGTAGCTCAGACTTGGTATTCTTCTCTTCGACCGGGACCAATAACATCGTGGCAGATGCTGAAGGATATGTTAGTCACAAGCTTCCAGGACTTTCAAACGAAGCAAGTGACTTCTCAAGCTCTATTCCAATGTACGAAAGACCATGAGTGTGGCAGAACCACCCGAATTATTCCAGCTTAAGTGCACGAGTAACGCCTTAGACGTAGCAACACACTTAAATCAGAATAACCCATCAGTCCCTCAGATCTAATCTGATAAAGCCACTTACCAAGGATCGAATACCACAACCTCACACGAAGGTGAGGCACAAAGAGAATACAATAAACATGAAACCACAAATTAAGGTACTGGAGTTATTACATAAATCGGAATTAAGAAGGTCGTAATTAAAATTGAAAGGGAATTAGGCTTACACCTATTTCCTAAATGATTTTGGCGGTTGAATTGCCCAACACAAATAATTGGACTAACTAGTTTGCTCTAGTCTATAAGTTCTACAGGTGCCAAAGGTTCACAAAAAGCCAATAAAAAGACCAAGAAAAGGGTTCAACAAGGAGAGCAAGGGATAACCGAAGTGTGCCCTGGTCTGGCGCACCGGACTGTCCGGTGTGCCACCGGACAGTGTCCGGTGCACCACCGGATAGTGTCCGATGCACCAGGGGACTCCAAGCTAAACTCTTCACCTTTGGGAATTCTCAGAGGCGCTTCGCTATAATTCACCGGACTGTCCGGTGCACCACCGGACAGTGTCCGGTGCTCCAAGGAAGAGCGACTCTAAACTCGCCAGCTTCGGGAATCCGCTTCGCTATAATTCACCGGACTGTCCGGTGTGACAGCGGAGCAACGGCTACTTCGCGCGCAACGGTCGACTGCAACGCATTAAATGCGCGCCTGCGCGCGCAGAGGAGCAGAGCACACGTGGGTGGCACACCGGACAGCCTACAGGGCCTGTCCGGTGCACCACCGGACAACCAGGCGGGCTCACAAGTCAGAGCTCCAACGGTCGGAACCCAACGGCCGGGTGACGTGACTGGCGCACCGGACCGTGTCTGGTGGCGCACCGGACTGTCCGGTGCGCCCGTCGACAGCAGCCTCCACCAACGGTCAAGTTTGGTGGTTGGGGCTATAAATACCCCAACCACCCCCACATTCAAGTCATCCAAGTTTTCCACCTTCCAACTACTTACAAGAGCTCTAGCATTCAATTCTAGACACAACCAAATAGATCAAATCCTCTCCCAACTCCACATAAAGCTCTAGTGATTAGAGAGAGAGATTTGTTGTGTTCTTTTGAGCTCTTGCACTTGGATTGCTTCTTTCTTTCTCATTCTTTCTTGAGATCAAACTCACTTGTAATTGAGGCAAGAGACACCAATCGTGTGGTGGTCCTTGCGGGAACTTCGTGTTCCAATTGATTGAGAAGAGAAGCTCACTCGGTCTAGGTGACCGTTTGAGAGAGGGAAAGGGTTGAAAGAGATCCGGTCTTCGTGACCACCTCAACGGGGAGTAGGTTTGCAAGAACTGAACCTTGGTAAAACAAATCACAGTGTCTCGCTCTTTATTCGCTCACGATTTGTTTTGCGCCCTCTCTCTCGGACTCGCATTTATTTCTAACGCTAACCCGGCTTGTAGTTGTGATTAAGTTTGTAAATTTTAGATTCGCCCTATTCACCCCCCCTCTAGGCGACTTTCAAAAATGCAGCATATAATCAATAATGTTGATAGTGAGGAATAGGGCAAGGCCTGGCCCACTACTCCTCCTGGTCCTTTTCTGTCAAGGCAGCATCCCACTCTACCGTCCAACCCGGTGGCAGGGTGGAAGGCCAAGTCACACCATCAACCATATCATGTAGCGTACATGAAAAAAATATGCCACAAGCAAGGCTGAGTATACTAATACTCAGCTAGACTTACCCGATGTGAGGAGTCTACTCCTCTACCTCTACACCATGCAGCTGTTTGGCTGAGGGGTTTGGTTTGCCAAAAGCATTAGTTGAATTTAAAAAAATTAGCTTTACTAGTTCTAGCATATTTAATTAAGCTAGGTTTGCTCTTGTCTAAGCATACATGGTAACAATCATTTAGTACAATCAACATGTTATCTCAAGTAAAACCTCATTTCACTTTTTACTCAATGTAGTATAAGGGGTCAAGCAGTCTCATTAGCTGCGAGAAGCAGACGATTCGAATCAAGTTTTAACGTTGCAAGGTAAACCTAAACACACGACATGTAGGGCACTCCGTTCCCACACATATCAACAGTCCCCATCGATTCCCTGTTCGCGGATAGGACTCACTGCCTTGGCATGCAATGCCCCACTGACCCCGGCTACCGCCGTGCAGTGGCTGCACTTGCACCCACCATAGCTAGCATGGGAGACTTCACCTTAGGACAAGTGAGGGGGAAAGTTCGCGCCTATTGGGGGCCTTTGTCTTCCGAAGGTTCTCAGAAACATGATTAACAATGTTTCCCAAGTGTAATATATGTACAGGAACCTTCGGAGTTAGAATGAAGCTATACACAATATAAGGAGCATGGTTGGACCAAGGTTGAACCAGCTATGAAGCTATGCGCAAGGAAGCTTCGGCTCAGTAGCAGAAAAAGGAACCGACTTAAGGAGGAAAAGGCTATCTAGTCCTCGGTAGATTGTCCTTAAGTCAATAGTAAACATAAAGGGCATGAATGTAATTTTACACAGGCTGCATCATGTGCCTATAAATAGATGAACAGTACCCCCGTACTGTTCACGCTGGCTTGTATTCGCTCGTGCGTCACGCTTGGACTTTTACCTTCTGTCAAGCCGAAGGTACAAATGTAATTCAATATTCTTATTATTCATCCATGATGATATAATAAAGATATATTAATGATGTCATATGATCATTCATGTTATTTCTCAAGTTTCATAAGCTTCTTCTTTCATTAACATATACTGTGATGATGAAGGTACATCCTTCATGACCTTCGTCCAAAGATCATTATATCCTAAGGGAAATAATGCTTCGAAGGACGAAGGGCATTAACCATTAACCTCTTTTTGTGTTGCCTTGTTCTTAATTCATAGTATTTGAGAACAAGTCCCCAACATTGGCGCCCACCTCCGGTGTACTCACTTCCACAACCTTTGGCAAAGCATCAACCTTCGTCATGCCGCCAAAGAAGATAACTGCGCTAGGGGCTGCACTACAGCCATTGGACACAAACCAGGACACTCTCTCTCTCCGAGAGGCAAGGAGCCAAAAGAGAAAGGCCACTAGTCCAATAGTTCAGGAGGAGGAGTTGGACCAGGAGATCAGGGACCTAGAAATCATTCAGCCACAGGTGCAAAGGAAAAAGGAGAAGATGGCTCGGCTGGCTGACCTTCAGAAGAAGATCGATGAAGCTACTGAGGAAGTGCGTCATCTTACTCAAGATGACCATGACCGAAGGCCCCAATATAGGGAGCTTCATCAAAAGGGCTCATTCAACGAAGAAGAATGGTACGATGATTTAATCATGGTAGCTTTACTTTTGATAATGCTTCTCCTCTGGCAGCAGAATTGCACGCTATCCCATGGCCACAATCCTACAAGCCACCTCAGCTATCCATGTACGATGGCCATTCAGACCCAAAGCAATTCTTGATGAGCTATGAGGCAACAATATCCTCATATGGAGGCAACGCAGCTGTCATGGCAAAGTCCTTCGTCATGGCAATCCAAAATGTGGCCTAGACATGGTACTCTTCTCTTCGGCCAGGGACAATCACGTCATGGCAGAAGCTCAAGGACATGTTGGTCACCATTTTTCAAGGCTTTCAGATGAAGCCAGTCACAGCTCAGGCCTTGTTCCAGTGCACACAAGATCATGAGGAATACCTTCAGGCGTATGTCCGAAGGTTCTTGCAACTGAGAGCACAAGCGCCCACAGTGCCCAATGAAATTGTCATTGAGGCCATGATCAAGGGTCTTCGGCCAGGACCTAAGACCCAATACTTTGCCAGGAAACCCCCACAAACTCTGGAGAAGATGCTACAAAAAATGGATGAGTACATCCGGGCTGACAATGACTTCCGACAAAGAAGGGAGGAAGTTTACAGATTTTCTGAGATGACTAGGGGCTTCAGAGGGAGAATCCACCCTAGGCATGTTAGATCAATCCACAGCTCCAGCCAGAATGATGACAAAGGAAGCCAGCTTCAGAGTCCACAGCACACCTCATAGTCTTCAGGACAGCAGCAAAGCTCCTTCAGGCCACCAGCTCCAAGGGGCAGAGGCTGCAAGGGCTTCGGAGGAAGATATGGGGATCAGCCTAGAAAAATTTATTGCTTATTCTGTGGTGAGGACAAAGGCCACACTACAAGAATGTGCTAGATTACTATTCTGAAGCAAAAAGAGATTACCGAAGCAGAAGCTCGGCAGAATCAGCCGAAGCAAGTCCTACATACTGCTTCGTGCCACTCTCCCTATATACCAGAATATGTGGGCAACCAACCTGCAGCTTCTGTTGCTTCGACAAGCCATTCACAAGCATCTTGGCCTCAGCTCCCACCGCCACCGCTACTGCAACCTACTTATTCCCAAAGCCAACAGCCAGAAGGGCGCCAACACTCCCAACAACAACGTGACTTCAGGGAGGAGTCCGAAGCTCGTACAGTCAATAGTACTATACCAGAATCAAAGCACATATACTGAGCAATATCCTGCTTCTGAAATACTTCTATTTTCTAGTCTATTTTGTTTTTTGAATTATTTTGCTTTTTGAATAAGGAACAGGCAATGAAAACTCAGTTTTAATTTCTTGTAATGATTTTGCCTCTATCAGAATGAAATATATCTTCTTCACATATTTACGAAGCTAAAAAGTCGTTCCTAAGGGAATGCAGAGCCAAAATAGCCGAAACTACAAAAAGTCGTTCCTAAGGGAGCGCATCGTAAGTTTTCTGCTTAAAAGTCGTTCCTAAGGGAATGCAGAGCCAAAATAGCCGAAGCTACAAAAAGTCGTTCCTAAGGGAGCGCAGCTTAAGTTTTCTGCTCAAAAGTCGTTCCAAAGGGAATGCAGAGCCAAATACCGCCGAAATATAAGGCGAAGAAGTTCAAAAGTCGTTCCTAAGGGGATGCAGAACTTATACCGCCGAGATAGAAGGCGAAGAAGTTCAAAAGACGTTCCTAAGGGGATGCAAAACTTATATCACCGAAATAGAAGGTGAAGAAGCTCAAAAGTCGTTCCTAAGGGGATGCAGAGCTTGTGTGTTCCAGTGTGGACATGTGGGTGTGTGTCTTCGGCATCCTCATCATTTTGCATCATACCATCACATCATTTCGCATAACATTACATCATACATCATATTGCATCAATGGCACAAGAATCAAATACGAAGCCAATCTTCGGCAAATGCTTCGTTAAAATGAAAATGTGCTAAGGTACGAAGTAAGCTTCGGGAAATACAGTTTTATCAGCCTTGTCACAAGAAGGGATCTCTCTCTTTACGAAGCATGGATCTTTTTCTTTACGAAGCATGAAAAGAAGGGAAGGTGTTTTTTCGCCGAAGGCTAAAAAACGGTATGTGTGTAAATTTCATGCATCGCAAAGAAATAAACTGCAATAATTTACATATTCAATTCAACATTACACACTCCAAATATTACATAGTTTTGTTACAGTAGAAACCTAATCTTCCTTCATTTTTTATATACATCAAGGTTTTCAAAATGTTTATTACAATAAAATCTATTCCTCTTTAAGGACTTTCTCTGCAACTTCGTTCAGCAATTTGTTGACGACTTCGTTGACAATGGATTCAGCCATGTTTATGATGTCCAACACTTCCTTCATTTCTGGATCAGCTAGGGGATCGTACGGTTCCGACGGCGGAGGTAGTTCAGCTGAAATAGGAAAAATTGATTAATTCGAAGCCTCAAAGCAAGTACCGAAGCTAAAAGGCCAAAAAATAATACCTATACGCTTTTCGCGCTCTACAGCCTCTTCAGCTCGTTTTGCTTCCGCTCGGGCGTCATGGGTGTCTTTTTTCCTATTTTTTATAATTTCATGGGCCATCTCTCGGCCACCATTCAACTAGACATCATTGTAAAACTTCTCGCCCATCAAGGTTGCTTCAGCTGATGGATCCTTCGTATCATCCATGGAGAAGGCAGCTTCGGCCTGGGCCATGGTCTTAACGTGATCACACCCGGCCTTCTCCAAGATGGCTGAAATCCCCCGCGCACCAGAAAACGCAAAAACATCCCCTCGATCACTCAAAATTTCTTCGAAGGCTTCGGCTTCTCCACTTATCCTTTCAATAACGCCTTCGGGGTCGCCTCGTACGAAGTTTTCTTCGGCAGAGTAGGCACCCACTTTGGCGAAGCTAGTTTTCAATTTTTTCACACAATCCAAGGATTTATCGAAACACCTTTCCTTGGATTTGTGAAGTTCTTCAACATTTTTCTCTAGATAATTTTTCCAGTACTCGCTGATCTCTCGGTTGGCTTGTGCGAGCGCACAATTCTCTTTAGCTTCGGCCAACTGTCTCCGAAGATCTTCAATTTCTGTTTTCTGGGCTTCGGCCTGAGCTTTATAAGTAGCTTCGTCTTCCTTTACTTTATTTACTAAAGAAATCAAAATTTTATCTTTCTCTAGACCTTTGTTTCTTAGTTCAATCATTTCTGAACGAAGGTTATTAAGGGTCATTGTATAGCTTTCGTCTTCAATATTCTTCTGCGCCCTAAGGGCATTACTAGGAATTAAGCCCTGCAAAGAGGAGGAAAGAATTGAGCATAGCAAATAAAATACTTCATTCTCAAATTCAAAGTTAACTTCTATACCTTTATACTGTTGTATGCTCAAGATCATCCTTCGACAAAATTGAAAGGCATCTTCCAGCTTCGGGAATCCCATGCTTTTACCTATCTCTCGGCAAATAGATATTTCTTTATTGTTCGGGAGACAGTACAAGAAGTCGTCATCGTTAGTGCCATTAAACAATAATGCTCCCTTCAGATATTTCAACTTTTGCGCATAGTGTCTGGCTTCCAGAATTTCTTCTTCGGACAATTTCTTCCCCGAAGCGTACGAATGATGTAGTCAACATTTTCGATTGGAGCTTCGGGAGCAGGAGTCTCGATCTTTTTAGGTGCAATCAGCCCTGCCGTTTTTTCCTCAGGCGCGGTAGGCTTCACCACGACGGGCGCTGAAGGCCCAGCTTTGGCCTCAGCCTGAGTTTTCGTAGCTTCGGCTTCTGCTTGCCCAGTTTCGGCTTCAGCTTGCGCTTTGGCAGCTTCAGCAATTTTCTTTGTAGGAGCAGGGCTCAAGGCCTTTGTAGTCTCCAGCACAACATCCAGCACGTTCGCCATCCTCCTTCTCTTGGGAGTCGCGGCAGAAGCCTTTTGCACCTTCGGCAGTTTCGCCTCTGTTGGAGAGCTCAGAATTTCTGGCATTTTCATTATTTGTTCAATCCATGGCTCTTCGGCCTTATCATCTTTAGCTTTGGTTGGCCCAACTGTAGGCATCTTCGGCATTACAGTTGTTTCTTCAACGCTCTGTGCAATTGGAGCATTCTGTCTTTCTTCGGCAGTTGACGAGGCTCCTTCGCCAAATTTAGGCACTACGGCCGGTTCAATATAACATGGCCGGTGGGTTAGAACCTTCACCTTTTTGCTCTTCGGCTCAGCTGGGGTGACCGAAGCGGCAAATCTCCTCTTTTTCTCTTGCCCTCGTAGCGGGTAACAGTAATCAGGCTATACAAAGCCAATAGCATCAAATACCCTGTTTAATCTTTTCTTCCCTCGACCTCCAAAGGCTGCAGACAGAGCATTATCTTCGGCCTTGGAGTATGCTCCAAGTAGCTCATCGCTGGTAGCTTCGATACACTTCAGCCAGTCATCGTTCGGCTCATCAAACTTCTCCCTAAATCTGAAGGTATACTTCAGTCGAACCAAACCACCCTCATTAGAGTCGGCGGTGGTCTCCTTCGGCATATCCCAACTTTCCACAAGTGGCCATACCCTGAAGGATATATGCTCTTAAGTCAAGTCCCTTGTGCCAACGAAGGCACACATAGTGCTAAAAGCCGTCTGACATGCTTCGACATTGCCATCGGAACAAGAGCTACAGGCATTTTCGACGGCCCCCACTTTTTTCGGCGGCTAGGGGAGGTTTCTTAATGCGGCTAGCAAGATACTCCCTGGTGCACGTTCCCTTTTCCAAGGGAGTTCTTCTAGCCAGAGCAAACATGAGGCATTGCTGAGACACGCCCGGCCAGAACTACGTGATACACCTATCGCTCTACAACGGAGTACCAATGTAAATGTTTATGTAATTGATCTTATTTGTCAGTCACTTATATATAAATGTGTCTTACATGTCTCTATTTCATGTCCATAGGAAGAGGAGGACGAGGAGGAGGAGGTGCAACAACATGAGGAGGAGGACGAGTAGGCCCATGAGGAGGAGGAGGTGCAGGCTCATGAGGAGGAGGAGGAGGAGGTGGGCATAGATGCTGAGGCGGATGACGATACCATGGAGGCTCCTGTCGTTTGACGTAGGGGCACTCGGATTTTTGGCACCTTTTATTTTCGGCGGCTGACAAAGGGCCACCGAAAATTAAAAGTTATTTTCGGCGGCTGACTAGTGGCCGCTGAAAACAAGCTATTTTCGGCGGCTGGCCTATGGCCGCCAAAAATATGGCCTTATTTTCGGCTAGTTTTTTCTGGCGGCCAGGAACCGCCAAAAATAAGCCTAAGGCCGCCGAAAATAGCTTATTTTCGGCGGCAAAGGCCTTATTTTCGGTGGTGCATCAATTTCTACCTGTAGCCCTTGTAGTGCATCAATTTCTACCTTTGGCCTTCGGAGGCCGAAGTGAGACCAGATGGGTCACTGAATGATTTCTTTAATGTCTTCCCTTGCCTTTAAATCATTTTTAACATAAAACCACTCCCCCATCTAGGACCCAGGCCATCTTTTTCGGAATGTTGGGACCGGGTGGCTTGCATTGGGGCGAGCAATAAATCCATAACAACTGAAGTTGTTGTGGTACTGTTCTTTGCCAGTAGCTTTCGTCTCATACAAGAGCTCGTGCATGCTGCAGAAGCACTTTGCGCTCGGCTCCAGCCCTTGACTCCTTATAGCCCAGATAAAAATCTCCATCCTAATTATAGCTTCGGGGGTGATCTGATGAAGGAAGATCTGGTATATCTTCAGCACTTCAACCACAAACTTGCTTAAAGGGAACCGAAGACCAACCTTGAAAAAGCTTTGGTAGATAACAACTTCATTTTCTTCAGGGGCAGGGACGATGTTGTTTCCACCAGCTCTCACGATAGACATGTCACGAAAGTATCTTCCTCTCATGCTATCAAGATGACTCTGTTTAATAGTTGATTTTCCAAAGACAGTATGGCTTGGTCGCCAAGGCCGATCTTCAGAAGCTTCATCTCCACTTTCTACGTCATAGCTATCATTGTCATCAGTATCTTTAGACAAACCTTCCAGTATCTCTTTAGTAATCTTCTCTGTTTTTGTTTTTGACATAGATTCAATAAACCCGGCGATAAAAGGATCCACAACTTTCTTTTCTTCAAATAACTTTGTTTCCTCAGTTAGCTTCATCTCCACAGTCATTTTCTTTTCCTTAGTCATCTTTTCCCCAGACATGGCGAAATCGTCTTTGAACCGAAGCTCGAAAGGCTCAAGAATCAGGCAAGAGCTAGTGAGCAAGAGCTAAAAATTTGACACAATAACAAAAATGGCAGAAATGGCGTGCCAAATGCTGCCGGTGTGGGTTCATATTTATACACTCAGTGCGTTGCAACTTGAAGGGCCCCATCTGTCATTGACTATTTCTATTCTAGCAAAGGGAAGGTGTTTTTTCGGACCTTCGGCTTAAGGCCTTCGTTCATGTCGCAGTTTGAATTCGTTGTTATAACAAATTAATACTGCGACGGGCTACTGTTGGGGGCCTTCGTCTTCCGAAGGTCCTCAAAAACATGATTAACAATGTTTCCCAAGTGTAATATATGTATAGGAACCTTCGGACTCGGAATGAAGCTGTACACAATATAAGGAGCATGGTTGGATGAAGGTTGAACAGCTACGAAGCTACGCGCAAGGAAGCTTCGGCTCAGTAGAAGAAAAAGGAACCGACTTAAGGAGGAAAAGGCTATCTAGTCCTCGGTAGATTGTCCTTAAGTCAATAGTAAATATAAAGGGCATGAATGTAATTTTACATAGGCTGCGTCCTATGCCTATAAATAGATGAACAATACCCCCGTACTGTTCACGCTGGCTTGTATTCGCTCGTGGGTCACACTTGGACATTTACCTTCTGTCAAGCCAAAGGTACAAATGTAATTCAATATTGTTCTTATTCATCTATGATGATATAATAAAGATATATTAATGATGTCATATGATCATTCATGTTATTTTTCATATTTCATATGCTTCTTCTTTCATTAACAGATACTGTGATGATGAAGGCACATCCTTCATGACCTTCGTCCAAAGATCGTTATATCCTAAGGGAAATAATGCTTCGAAGGACGAAGGGAATTAACCATTAACCTCTTTTTGTGTTGTCTTGTTCTTAATTCATAGTATTTGAGAACAAGTCCCCAACAGCGCCTGGCTTCACTCAGGTACTAGGCTTACCGGTTACCATATTTCCCGACATGTGTCTAGTATGTTCAAACGATTGACTAAGGTATCCACACATTAATCCTTAATTCCATTTCTATCTCATAGACAAGGCATCCACCCTAGATCCTAGTCCATAGACCATCATAGATCCCGTTATCAAGATGAATACAATGAATTCCTTACCTTGCGCGAGTGTTAAAAAATTAACTCAACTTCTAACGAAATCCCTAATTAGCAAAGCAGCTACTCGATCTAGCATACTAGTATCCATCTCAAAAAGGAATCCTGAGTTCATGCAACTAAGGGTTTCAAGCAACTCCTACACTTAAGTGCACATTACAAACCTACAAACATTAAGTGTAGTAAAGTAGCATATATAAACGGTTATGCATAAAACATGAGCTTGCCTTCAAAAGCTGAAGCCGCGGGAAGATCCTCGGTGGCAGGCTCTTGGGCTGGCTCCTAGACTTCCTCTTGGACAACTCCTTTCTCGGGACTAAGCACGTACTCTCCGTCAGCGAGGTTGCACTCTAATAAATGCAATGAATAAGATACATGTATGCCATCATATGCAATTTAGTAATTATGGTGCACGGTGAAATGATTAAGTCAATAAGATAAAACGTAATCTTACTACTGGAGGTTTTAGTGGTGTACTTAGCCATTTAGAATTGGGTGTGGCCAAGATCTGGAGGTTGGATTAATTTAGTACTCCACTACCCTTTAATGTCTTAGTGGAAATTTTAACAAGGTCTTTGCTGAAGTTATTATGGTTAAGATTTATCACTTCTATTAATTCTCTCTTTTTCCCTTTCCTACTTATGATTTTTAGAGTATGTTCGAACTACAACATAGTTTCAAAAATTTCCAACAACTTTGTAAAAAATACAGTGGCTTCTCACTGGTGTATAAATTTCAGTATCAAAAATTGAGGCCTAGAATGGGACTGGTTTTCTCTGCACAAAAATATTAAAATATAGGGTAGAGGGGGTGCTTTGAACTACAACTCTCTTCTAGGAGTGGACTTAATCTTAAGGGTTATTTTTGCTGGTATCTTGGTATAATATTATGACCTTATGCCAAATTTTAGCCAAAGATACCTACTGGTTATTTTATGGGGATTTTCCAAATCTTTAGGGCTTAGTGGTGCTTTCTACTACTACTATATTTGAAAAATGTCGAACAACAGATTCCTCAATTTTCCTATCTTCTTCTTTGCGCAAGACAAATCATTCTTTAAGTTGGTTAACTTTGCTCATAGGGAAGGGGTTGTAAAATTTCTTGGAATGTATGGTCTTTTTCATGGGGTAGGGGTGAGGTGTACTTAATCAAAATTTTGCCTTAGTCTTATATTTTTCTCTGGTAGTTTACATCTTAAGTACTTGGGAAAAAATTGGGTTGCTCACTGTTTCACATTTTAGTCTTTCTTTTGATTTATTTGAAGTATTGGCCAAATCCAAGTTCTATTTGTTTAACTCACTTACTGTGATGGTTTGGGGTCTTTACCATTTTTGCAGTGGTATGTTAGTGGTCAGGGGTCTACTGAACTTTTCTTGCCATTATTGCATGCACCCTTATATTTTTAATCAAGGCCTTTATTGACTTCTTAATGCCTAACTAAAATTATAACCTTAGATTAGCACTAGACCAGGGTTCCATATAATTTTCCTATGATCTATATCACTTAGGCATACTAGTAAAAATATGGTCACTCTCTGGTTTCTATTTTCTATTCCCTTTTCTATTTTTCTAAAGTTTGGGCAGAAATAGTCTTTAATGAATATTTCTGGCTTAGTATTGTATATTGTGGTGTTCATTATTTTTAAACAGTGTATATACTAGGTGAGTGTCTCCTAAAAATTTCTCAAGTCCAGTATAAAAGTATTTCTATTTTTCTCTATATTATTAAGATTTGGGCAGTTTCCTATTTAATTCAAAACTCTAAAAATTAGTGCAGAAAACATGGGGTTTAATATTTTTGTTTGACAGTTCATATTTTACAGAGTCTAGCAAAATTTGTTTGACCATATTTGGATGAATATTTTTCATGTTATACATTTATCAAGTTTACTGCAGATTTAAATAACTTCATATTCGAAAAGGGAAAGGAAAAAGCATCTTGCACTTGGGTCCCTGGTGTATTTTTCCTTTTTCCTTACAGACTAGTCCTCGGTTTACTATTCAACTGAGTCATTGACATTGTCGAAAACCCCCTAGGGTTAACCTAAATCTATCCCACAGTCCCTAGTTGGTCGAAACAGTGACCGGGGCAAGGATCACGTCGGTGAGACTTACCGGCAGCGATTTAGCTCCGGTGAAGTGGTCGACGATGTCGGGGAGGTTACGGCGGTCACGTCGGTGTGCGGGTCGGTGTCGGAGATGGTCGGAGTCGGTTGGTCCTCACGCGCAGGATGGGGAGCTCGTCGGCGGCGAGTGATCCGGCCTAACCACGGTGGTATAGCTTAATCCAGTGAGTTGGGGAGCTTCACCGAAAGTCAAGGAGGTTATTGGCGCAAGGAATTTGTAAATGGCTCACCTGGTAGCCCGGTCTACGTGCGGTGGCGGACGACCAAAGTCCGGCGAGGTCGCGCTCGCTGCTCAGGTGGGGCAGGGTCTCGACTCAAGCTTGGAAAAGCTTCACGGCCTCTTGGGGAAGCTGTCCAAGGGCTTGGGCGAGGCTGGGGGTCGACGAAAGGGGCTGGCTACGGCGGCCGTGCTCGGGAAGTGGTGGCGGGCGGTGGCGCTTGCCTTTCGTGGCGAACTCCAGTGACCATTGGCTCGGGCGGGGCTTAGGCGGCACGAGTGAAGACGGATAAGGCCTTGGGGCACTTATATGCGGGGGCGAGGCGACCGCGTGCGGGGGTGCACGCTGCCTCGACCAGTCCGCGCTCAGCCGGCCTGGCAAGGCACCGAGCACATGGCGCTTTACTTTTGCCTGCGTTTAAGCGTGCATAAGCTCCATATCTTCGCGTATATGGGCAAGATCACTATACAAGATATGTTCTCCCGACGTTGCTTTGTCGTTTTTGTGTGGAAGTCGAGAGGTTTCCGGTCGTGTATAGAGAGTTGTCATGTCGCCAAGTCTTGAGTGTCTGGCGGCCGCGTCCCGAGGTAAATCCATGCCAAGATCGTGTCAATTGCTGAGATTTGTTTTCAAACATTGCCAGGGCATGTTCAAGGTAATTTGAAGCCACTTTGATATTTGGATCATGTGGATTTGAGTTTTGGAATTTAGAGAACACGGTCGATCTTTATGAAGAGGTCAAATTTCAGAGTTCTGAATTTTCTGAATTTTATTTGAAGTTTCTACTTAAGTGGCTGATTTGGGAATTTTGCAAAACTCTTCTAATCAAACCTCCTAACTATATTTGGTAGCTTATTTAGTATGCTTCAAACTTGTTATTTGGTCCAAAACATGATTTTATGTTTTTCATAGCCTTTTCATTAGATTCCTTATTGGTGCCCAAATGGCTCAATTAGGGTGGTTTGAGTTTTGAATATTTTCCCCACTTGAGGTATATGATGGTGTTAGAGTATGGTTCTTGAGATGAATAGACTTAACTTGGGTTTTTAGTTCTTTAAATTTGGTGTCTCTTGCCCAATTAAAATCACATGTGATAATGGTCACCAGTTGGGAACTGAGGGAAAAAACCCTGAGTAACACTGGTGTGTTACAACCCTCCCCCTTAAAAGAATCTCGTCCCAAGATTCGGGTCGAGGTTCTCCAGGGGTGAGGAGAAGGTTACGGCTTGCTTTCATGGTGTGGGTTGGCTTATTAAGTTTTCTTTAGAAAACATGCTCTTCGAATGTCATCCTCTTTGCAACTTCAGAAGGAAGCCCTTCTTGTTTCAGTTTTATAACTTAACTTGGTTTATGTTAAGATCATCTTTCTTATAATTGGATTCAGAGGGCAGGGGGGCTAGGGTATGGTTACTACCGACTTCCTTAGGTAGCCAATCGGGGTAGTTCGAGCGTAGAAAATCCTCGGTCTCCTAGGTAGCCTCTTCCTTCGAATGGTTGCTCCATTGGATCTTATACATTTTAATCGTTCTTGTACGAGTTGATCTTTCTTTGGAATCTAGAACCTTGGAGGGGTGTTCTTGGTATGATAGATCTGGCTCTATCTCCACATCTAGTTCTGTTATGACCTCTGTTGGTAACCAAACACATTTCTTCAATTGGGATACATGGAACACATTGTGGATGGCAGACATCTTTGGAGGTAGCTTCAATTTGTATGCCACGGGTCCACATGCTTCTAAGATTTCATAAGGTCCAATGTAGCGAGGGGCTAACTTGCCTTTGATCCCAAACCTTTGCACTCCTTTTGTGGGTGATACTTTCAGATTTACGAAATCTCCCACTTCAAACTATAGGGGTTTCCTTCTCTTTTAATTTCGTGGTAACTCTTTTACCTGGCCTGAGCAGCTTCTAGGTTCTTTCGGATCATTTTGACTTTTCTTTCGGCTTCTGACACTAGGTCAGGCCCAAAGATTTCTCTCTCTCTAGGCTATGACCAGTTGAGGGGTGTTCGACACCTCCTTCCATACAAGGCTTCGAAAGGTGCCATCTTCAGACTAGATTGATAATTGTTATTATAAGCAAACTCTACCAAAGAGAGTCACTTATCCCAGTTCTTGTCGTAATCGATCGCACAAGCCCTTAACATATCTTCAAGAATCTAATTTACCCTTTCGGTCTGACCATCAGTCTAGGGGTGGTAAGCCGAACTTATTACCATCTTGGTTCCCAAGGACTCTTGCAATTGCTCCCAAAATCTGGCTATGAATTGGGCTCCTCGGTCAGAGACAATTGTCCGAGGTTATCAATGCAAACACACAATTCGGTCAATGTACAACTCTGCATACTTATGAGCCTTATCGGTGGTGTGCACTAGAAGAAAATGTGCCACTTTTGTCAATCGGTCCATAATGACCCAGATTGAATCATGATGTCGAGAGGTGTCGGGAAGACCCACAATGAAATCCATGCTGATGTTATCCCATTTCCATGAAGGTATTGATAGGGGTTGCAAGGCACCAGCTGATTTTAAGTGGCTTGCCTTTATCCTCTGACAGGTGTCACATTCCGATACATACTTGGCTATATTCCTTTTCATCCTGGTCCACCAATACAGGGGCTTTAGATCATGGTACATCTTGGTGTTTCCCGGGTGCATGGAGAATTTAGAGAGATGAGCCTCATCCAAGAGTCTCTTCTTTACGTCTCTATTTTTAGGAACCACCAGTCTGTCTTCAAACCACAATATCCCCTTGCTATCTTGGCGAAAGCACTTATACTTCTCCACTTTCTGATTAAGATTCTCTTTGATGATTTGCTCTCCCTTGTCATCGAGTTGGGTCATAATAATTTGGTCTAACAAGGTTGGCTCGATGGAGATGTGAGACAAGGTACGAGAAGGAATTACTTCAATCCTCATCTTACTCAACTCATCACATAGGGTGTTGATGCGAGAATCCATCACCATACAATTGCATTGTGACTTTCGACTTAGGGCATCAGCCACCACATTGGCTTTCCCGGGTGTTAGTGTACTTCCAAGTCGTAGTCCTTGATCAATTCTAACCATCTTCTCTGCCTCATGTTGAGATCAGCCTGAGTAAAGATGTACTTGAGGCTCTTATGATATGTATTGATGTTGCAGTGGGTTCCCATCAAGTAGTGCCTCCACATTTTCAATGCATGAACCACGGCTGCCAACTCTAAATCATGAGTAGGATAATTTTGCTAATGAGGCCTGAGTGCCCTAGATGCGTAGGCAATGACTCGGTTGTCTTGCATCAAAACACATCCCAGTCCAATGCCAGAGGCATCACAATACACATCAAACGACTTGTTGTTGTCAGGTTGCGCTAGCACAGGTGATGTGGTCAGATGTTGCCTCAAAGTGTGAAAGGCATCTTCACACTTTTGACCCCATTCAAATTTTGCTCCCTTCTTTAACAATTCTGTCATGGGCTTCACAATTCGGGAGAAGTCGGGAATGAATCGTCTATAATACCCGGCCAATCCCAGAAAACTCTGAACCTGGCGAATAGTTGTGGGTGGCTTCCAGTTCATTACTTCTTGCACATTATCTGGATCAACTGCTATTTCTTTTTGAGAGATAGTGTCACCTAAGAATTTAATCTCCTTTAGCCAGAAATCACACTTTGACAACTTGGCATAAAGGCGGTGTTCTCTTAGACGTTGGAGCACTACATGCAAATGACCAACATGCTCTTCTTTGTTTCTTAAGTACACCAAGATATCATCAATGAAGACCACCACAAATTTGTCCAGTTCAAGCATGAAAACTGAATTCATCAGATACATGTAGTATGCGGGTGCATTTTTCAACCCAAACGACATCAACAGATACTCATACATCCCATATCAGGTCGAGAAGGCCGTCTTTGGAATGTCACTTGCTCATATCTTGATCTGATGATAGCCGGAGGGAAGATCTATTTGAAAAGCACCTTGGTTTCGACCAATTGATCAAAAACAACATCAATACGAGGCAAAGGATACTTGTTTTTTATAGTCACCGCATTGAGTGGGCAGTAATCTATGCACAATCTCAAGCTTTCATCGTTCTTCACAAACAAGGCCGGACATCACCAAGGTGAAGTACTTGGGCGGATGAAACCCTTGTCCAACAATTCTTGCAACTATTTCTTCAATTCTGCCAGCTCGGCGGGTGGCATCCGGTAGGGCCTCTTGGAAATAGGTGTCGTTCCCGGTTGCAATTCGATGGCAAACTCGATATCTTGATCTGGTGGCATTCCTGGCAACTCATCAGGAAAAACATTTGCGTAATCACAGACCACTGGGATTTTCTTCAAGGGTAGTTCTATCATGGAGAAGGCACATGATTGAGTGGTCTCCTGGCTAGGCAGATACAACGTAAGGTCTCCGAAGGTAGGAGAACAGATTTCTACAGTTCTGGCAGCTACATCTATCACCATCGGGTGTTGAGTCATCCAGTTAGCTCTAGAAATGATATCTATGTTCTCTAACCCCAAAATCAGAAGGGTAGATTTGAAGATTTTGCTCCCCAGCTGGATAGGCACTTTGATTTAATTGATTTATTGCAACCTTGCCTTCCAGCGTTGCAATCATGAAGGACCCTCGGGTATGACAGAAGGGCAGTTGACATTTGACACTGAACCTCTAGCTAATGAAGCTATGCGATGCACCAGAGTCAAACAGAATCAATGCAGGTTGATGAAAAACGGAAAAAGTATCAGTCATGACGCGCGCTCCTTCAGGTAACACCTCCAGAGTAGTGAAGTTGAGCTTCCCTTGCCTGACTTGCACTTTCTGCTTCCTCCCTTTGTCTTGGTTGGGTGCTGGCATCTGCCTTGGCTGATTCTGCGAGCAATTCTTGGCATAGTGGCCTGCATTGCCACACGTGAAGCATTTGTTTCCATTCCCTTGGCAGAACTGCTGCTGCTACTAAGGCTAATTGTTCCTTGGAGCGGGAGCGCGGAAACAGTTGGGCGCTTGCTGCTGCTGTGGCGGCCTGATGACCCATCTTCCTGCTTGGTGCTGGAATCCCTGCTCTGACTGTTGGAGACAATCCGAAACCTCTGAGGTGGAGCTGAAGTTGCTGACATTGGGGCCTTCCTCTTCTTCTCTACCCAGTGAGCTACAATACAGTCTTCCTGTGATATGGCAAGGTTGACCAGTTCATTGAAGCTATCAGCCCGAACAGTGTTGAGGCGCTCACGAAGCTTGGTGTTGAGTCCTCTGCAGAAACGGTCTCTCTTCTTCTCATCTGAATCTACATGATAGCCCGCATATTGGCACAGGTTGTTGAAGGCCTGGGCATACTGTAACACAGTGCGAGTTCCCTGAGTCAAAGCCAAGAACTCATTGAGCTTGCGATCCAGAATCCCTGCTCGAATATGGTGTTCCCTGAAAGCTGTCTTGAATTCCTCCCATGCCACCACATGGTTAGCGGTCAACATGGCGCAAAAATGGTCCCACCATGTCCTAGCAGGTCCATGAAGCTGCTGTGTGGCGAAGCAGGTCTTTGCGTCATCAGGGCAATCTCCCATGAGGTGTGGAAACTTGGACTCCACAACTCTGAGCCACACATCAGCGTCTAGCGGGTCCTCTGTCTTGGTGAACAAAGGCGGTTGCGTGCTCAAGAACTCCTGGTACGTTGCCACGGCCGGAGGACGTTGCTGCTGGCCTCCACCATACTGCTGAGGGTGGGGCTTGCGCTACACCAGCTATCGCAGAATCTCATTCTGCTGAGCCATTAGCTCGTGCATCGTGGGAGATGGAGGAGGTGGAGGGGGAACCTGCTCATTCTGCCCGCGACGCTGCCTAGCTGCCATCTAAAAACAGAAATTTTCGTCATTGTTACCTTGATTCATGATTCCGAGCAATATTCTTTATATCATATGGAGAAAATAACATAACATAACATTGAACCAAATGAGGATAATATGAGTGCATTCATTTGATTGATCACCAAAGTCTTCCCTGGGTTACAACATTTTAGGGGGATTCACCCATAAGCCTAGTCTAAAATCTGATACCAAAACTAAGCTTGCGTGGGTTCCTGTCCTCCTAATATGTCAAACTAACCCATCAACCCTGAGTGGTAGAGGCAACACTGGATGCAGGTGAAGGGGGCCTTCCGGAGGGAGTCGCATTCGGACCTAGAGCTGGCTCTAATTCCTCGGGATCCTCCTCTCCCTCGCTTCCTACTCATTTGCCTCCTCATTTGCCTCCATGTCCTGGTGGTGCATCTCCAGGTGGTCGTTGGCTTCCTCAAGTTCCTCCTGCACATCATGGAGCTAGATCTCTAGGATATCGGTGGTGTTATCTCAGATTTCCACCTGCTGCTCTAGAGTCGCGATGCGCTGGCTCAACTGTTCCAATTGTAGGTCTTTTTCCACCAATTCTGAAGACAAGTCGACCATGAAGTCCTCTAGACTATCGAGAGTGATCTTAGTAGTCTGAGCGAGATTAGTGAGGTGTGCCATGGCATCGCTCTGCAGGGCCTGTAGGCGATACAGTGCGCTCATACACTGAACAGTGAGCCTCCCAACTTGGTCGGGATGCATAGCCCACACGTCCTTCACGTTACTCACTCGGTTGCACCACATGGGGTCATCCCTCTTCTCGGCGGGGAAGAGTCCCAATGGGTGCATCATCATCTCTAGGGGATGATATCCACAGAAGGTTGTCAGGCTTTTAGCATTGCGGACTCGGTGGTGTCGTGTGCCCTGAACCCGACAGTCTTGGAGTCAAAGGAACGCCATCCCGGCTACAGAGGGTGAGACTCTAGGGTCAGCCAAACCCTGCAACATGACACCCGATGCTCCCCGTATAGCTGCACCATATACAGAGGGGGTGTAGGGTAACCGATAGAGCAGAGCACCTCCCACAAGATGGAGGGAAAACCCTCGTGGGACAGGTAGTCAAAACTGAAACGAGTGTCTCCTCCATTGATGGGGGTGGGTGAAGTCATCTGTGAAAAGAGGGTTAGATGTAAGTGTCATGGTAGTGGTAAGGAGAAACGTGTGCCTGGGTTGTTAAAAGGAGGTGGGTTAAATTAAATTTGTCTATTCCAACCCATTTAATTATTCATTATTAACAATGCTTGTTAAGTTCACAATTAGATGCATTTTCCCTTAGCTTCTAATTTCTTCAATATTTTATAATGCATGCATGATGAAAAGAACGTCTTCTCACCGATCAGAGGGGTGCTTCTAGGGCATCCCTACTATTCTAAGGTTGGCCTATATGGACTACTTATATAGCCACCTATTTTCCCCACTATTCTTAAGGCCTTTCGTCCTAGGTCTAGCATTCTAGTCCTGACGATCCAACACTGGTTTCTAAGCAAATTTTACTTTTGAAAAGTTGACATTTAGGACTTATTGATTCCTCTGTAATGGTACTCGCTCTGATACCAGCTGTGGTAGAACCACCTGAATTATTCTAGCTTAAGTGCCCGAGTCACGCCTTAGAGGCAGCAACACACTTAAATCGGAATAACCCGTCAGTCCCTCAGATCTAGTCTGATAATGCCACTTACCAAGGATCGAATACCACTAGCTCACACAAAGGTGAGGCACAGAGAGAATACAATAAACATGAAACCACAAATTAAGGTACTGGAGTTATTACATAAATCGGAGTTTTAATAAAAGATAACAAGTTCGTATTTAAAATGCAGCGAATAATCGATAACGTCGATACTGAGGAATAGGGCAAGGCCTGGCCCACTACTCCTCCTGGTCCTCTCCTGTCGAGGCAGCATCCCACTCGACCGTCCAACCCGGTGGCAGGGTGGAAGGCTAAGCCACACCATCAACCATATCATGTAGTGTACCTGAAAAAAATATGCCACAAGCAAGGTTGAGTATACTAATACTCAGCTAGACTTACCCGGTGTGAGGAGTCTACTCCTCTACCTCTAGACCATGCAACTGTTTGGTTGAGGGGTTTGGTTTGCCAAAAGCATTAGCTGTCTAAAAATAGTTTTAGCTTTACCAGTTCTAGCATATTTAATTAAGATTGGTTTGCTCCTGTCTAAGCATACATGGTAACAATCATTTAGTACAATCAACATGTTATCTCAAGTAAAACCTCATTTCACTTTTTACTCAATGTAGTACAAGGGGTCAAGCCATCTCATTAGATGCGAGAAGCAGACGATTCGAATCGAGTTTTAACATTGCAAGGTAAACCTAAACACACACATGTAGGGGCACTCCGTTCCCACACATATCAACCGTGCCCATCGATTCCTCATTCGCAGCTAGGACTCACCGCCTTGGCATGCAATGCCCCACTGACCCCGGCTGCCGACGTGTAGTGGCGGCACTTGCACCCACCATAGCTAGCATGGGAGACCTCGTCTCAGGAGAAGTGAGGGGAAAAGTCCGCGCCTGGCTTCATTCAGGTACTAGGCTTACCGGTTACCATATTTCCTGACATGTGTCTAGTACGTTCAAACGCTTGACTCGGGTATCCACACATTAATCCTTAATTCCATTTCCATCTCATAGGCAAGACATGCACCCTGGATCCAAGTCCATAGACTATCATAGATCCCGTTATCAAGATGAATACAATCAATTCCTTACCTCGCACGAGTGCTAGAAAAATCACTCGACTTCTACCGAGATCCCTAATTAGCAAAGCAGCTACTCGACCCAGCATACTAGTATCCTTCTCAAAAAGGAATCATGAGTTCATGCAACTAAGGGTTTCAAGCAACTCCTACACTTAAGTGCACATTACAAACCTACAAACATTAAGTGTAGTAAAGTAGCATATATAAATGGTTATGCATAAAACCGGGGCTTGCCTTCAAAAGCTGAAATTGCGGGAAGATCCTCGGTGGTAGGCTCTTGGGCTGGCTCCTGGACTTCCTCTTGGACAACTCCTTGCTCGGGAATGAGCACGTACTCTCCGTCAACAAGGTTGCACTCTAATAAATGCAATGAATAAGATACATGTATGCCATGATATGCAATTTAGTAATTATGGTGCATGGTGAAATGATTAAGTCAATAAGATAAAACTTAATCTACTGGAGGTTTTAGTGGTATACATAGTCATTTAGAATTGGGTGTGGCCAAGATATGGAGGTTGGATTAATTTAGTACTCCACTACCCTTTAATGTCTTATTGAAAATTTTAACAAGGTCTTTGCTGAAGTTATTATGGTTAATATTTATCACTTCTATTAATTCTCTCTTTTTCCCTTTCCTACTTATGCTTTTTAGAGTAGGTTTGCACTACAACAAAGTTTCAAAAATTTCCAAAAATTCTGTAAAAATTACAGTGCCTTCTCACTGGTGTATATATTTTAGTATCAATAATTGAGGCCTAGAATGGGACTTGTTTTCTGTGCACAAAAATATTAAAATATAGGGCAGAGGGGGTCCTTTGAACTACAACTCTCTTCTAGGAGTGGACTTAATCTTAAGGGTTATTTTTGCTGCTATCTAGGTATAATATTATGACCTTATGCCAAATTTTAGCCAAAGATACCTACTGGTTATTTTATGGGGATTTTCCAAAGCTTTAGGGCTTAGTGGTGCTTTCTACTACTACTATATTTGAAAAATGTCAAACAACAGATTCCTCAATTTTCCTATCTTCTTCTTTGTGCAAGACAAATCATTCTTTAAGTTGGTTAACTTTGCTCATAGGCAAGGGGTTGTAAAATTTCTTGGAATATATTGTCTTTTTCATGGGGTAGGGGATGAGGTGTACTTCATCAAAATTTTGCCTTAGTCTTATATTTTTCTCTGGTAGTTTACATCTTAAGTACTTGGGTAAAAATTGGGTTGCTCACTGTTTCACATTTTAGTCTTTCTTTTGATTTATTTGAAGTATTGGCCAAATCCAAGTTCTATTTGTTTAACTCACTTACTATAATGGTTTGGTGTGTTTACCATTTTTGCAGTGGTATGTTAGTGGTCAGGGGCCTATTGAATTTTTCTTGCCATTATTGCATGTGCCCTTATATTTTTAATTCTTGGCCTTTATTGACTTCTTAATGCCTAAATAAAATTATAACATTAGATCAGCACTAGACCAGGGTTCTTTACCTATGATCTATATCACTTACTCTCTGGTTTCTATTTTCTATTCCCTTTTTCATTTTCTAAAGTTTGGGTAGAAATAGTCTTTAATGGATATTTCTGGCTTAGTCTTGTATATTGTGGTGTTCATTATTTTTAAACAGTGTATATACTAGGTGAGTGTCTCCAAAAACTTTCTCAAGTCTAGTATAGAAGTATTCTAATTTTTCTCTGTATTATTAAGATTTGGGCAGTTTTCTATTTAATTCAAAACTCTAAAATTTAGTGCAGAAAACATGGGGTTTAATATTTTTGTTTGACAGTTCATATTTTACAAGGTCTAGCAAAATTTGTTTGACCAAATTTGGATGAATAATTTTCAAGTTATACATTTATCAAGTTTACTGCAGATTTAAATAACTTAATATTCGAAAAGGGAAAGGAAAAAGCATCTTGCACTTGGGTCCCTGGTGTATTTTTCCTTTTTCCTTACAGACTAGTTCTCGGTTTACTATTCAACTGAGTCACTAACATTACCGAAAACCCCATAGGGTTAACCTAAATCTATCTCGCGGTCCCTTGTTGGTCGGAATAGTGACTGGGGCAAGGATCACGTCGGCGAGACTTACCGGCGGCGATCTAGCTTCGGTGAAGTGGTCGACGACGTCGGAGAGGTTACGGCGGTCACGCCAGTGTGCGGGTCGGTATCGGAGATTGTGGCGGAACCACCTGAATTATTCTAGCTTAAGTGCCCATGTCACGCCTTAGAGGCAGCAACACACTTAAATCAGAATAACCCTTCAGTCCCTCAGATCTAGTCTGATAAATCCACTTACCAAGGATCGAATACCACTAGCTCACTCGAAGGTGAGTCTCAGAGAGAATGCAATAAACATGAGACCACAAGTTAAGGTACTGGAGTTATTACAACCATCAGAGTTTTAACAATAGAAAACAAGTTCATAATTAAAGTGTAGCGGATAATCGATAACGACGATAAGGAGGACTAGGGCAAGGCCCAGCCCCTACTCCTCCTGGCCCTCTCCTGCCAGAGCGGCATCCCACTCAACTGTCCAGCCCGGTGGCAGGGTGGAAGGCCAAGTCACACCATCAACCATGTCCTGTAGTGTACCAGCTAAAGTTGTGCCACAAGCAAGGCTGAGTATACTAATACTCAACTAGACTTACCTGGTGTGAGGAGTCTACTCCTCTACTTCTAGACCATGCAGTTGTTTGGCTGAGGGGTTTGGTTTGCCAAAAGCACTAGCTGAGTCTAAAATCAATTTTAGACTTTCCAATTCTAGCATAATTAATTTAGCTAGGTTTGCTCCGTTCTAAGCATACATGATAACAATCATTTAGTACAATAAACATGTTATCTCAAGTAACACCTCATTTCACTTTTTACTCAATGCAGTACAAGGGGTCAAGCGGTCTCATTAGCTGCGAGAAGTAGACGATTCGAATCGAGTTTTTAACCTTGCAAGGTAAACCTAAAACACGACATGTAGGGGCACTCTGTCCCCACACATGTCAACCATCCCATCGATTCCCCGTTCGTGGCCAGGACTCACCGCTTTGGCATACAATGCTCCACTGACCCCGGCTGCCGTCGTGCAGTGACCGCACTTGTACCCACCGTAGCTAGCATGGGAGACCCAGTCTCAAGACGAGTGAGGGGTAAAGTCCGCGCCCGGCTTCACTCAGGTACTAGGCTTACCGGTTACCATATTTCCCGACATGTGCTTAGTACATTCAAACGCTTGACTCAGGTATCCACACATTAATCCTTAATTCCATTTTGTCTCATAGACAAGGCATCCACCCTGGATCCAAGTCCATAGACCATCATAGATCCCATTATCAAGATGAATACAATCAAGGCCTAACCTCGCGCGAGTGCTAGAAAAATCACCCGACTTCTACCGAGATCCTGATTAGCAAAGCAGCTACTCGACCTAGTATACTAGTATCCATCTCAAAAAGGAATCCTGAGTTCATGCAACTAAGAGTTTCAAGCAACTCCTACACTTAAGTGCACATTACAAGCCTACAAACATTAAGTGTAGTAAAGTAGCATATATAAACGGTTATGCATAAAACCAGGCTTGCCTTCAAATGCTGGGGCTGCGAGAAGATCCTCGGTGGCAGGTTCGGGAGCTGGCTCCTGGACTTCCTCTTGGACAGCTCCTTGCTCAGGAATGAGCACGTACTCTCCTTCAGCGATGTTGCAATCTAATGAATGCAATGAGTGAGACACATGTATGCCATGTTATGCAATGTAGTTGTAATAAAAATGATCAAGTTGATAAGGTAAGGCTAAATCTTAAATTTGGGAGTTCTAGTGGTATACTTAGCCATTTTAGGGTCAAGTATGGTCAAGTTTAAGTGGTCAGATTATTTTAGTGTCCCACTGATTTTCTTTTAGTGTCTTAGTGAAAAGTTTATCATGATCCTTGCTGAAATCATTATTGGTGAGATTTATTATTCTTACCAATTCTCTCCTTTCCCTTTTTCTATTATTCTTTTTAAAGTGGGATTGAACTGCAACATAGCTTTATAAATTTCCAAAAATTTTGTAACAATTACAGTAGTTTCTCACTGGTGTATAATGCTCAGTTGCAAAAGTTGGGGTTTAAAATGTTAAGGGTTCACTCTGTACAAAAATGTTAAGTTTTAGGGCAGAGGGGGTGCCTTGAACTACAACTCTCTTCTAACAGTGGATTATTCCGTAAGGCTTATTTTTGCTACTAATTAGGTGCAATAATATGACCTTGTACCAAGTTTTAGCCAATGGTACCCACTAGTCATTTTATTGGGATTTTCTAAAGTTTTAGGGCCTTGTGGTGCTTTCTACTACCACTATACTTGAAAAATGTCAAACAACAGATTTCATAATTTTTCTATTTGCTTCTTTGCGCAAGAGCAATCATTCTAGAGTTTGGCATAGTTTTTCCCAAGGGAAAGGGTGGTAGAAATTCTTGGAATATATGGCCTTATTCATGGGGTAGGGGGTAATGTGTGTTATCTTACATTTTTAATTAAATTTTATATTTTTCTCTAGTGGTTTACATCATAAGTAATTGTGAAAATTTTGTTTGCCCACTGTTGCACATTTTTAGGCTTTCTCATGATTTATTTAAAGCATGGGCCAATTTCAAGTTTTAATTGTTCAACTCACTTATTGTGTTGGGTTGGGGTGTTTATCATTTTTGTAGTGGTGTTCTAGTAGTTAGAAGTCTACTGAATTTTTCTTGCCATTTTTGTATTTGTCCTTATATTTTTAATCATGGCTTTCTTGATTTCTTAGTGCCTAATAAAATTTATAACCTTGGACTAGCTTTGGACTAGGGTTCCCTGTATTTTTCCAATGTTCTTTATCACTTAGGTATACTAGGAAAAATATGTTCATCCTCTGGTTATTATTTTCCATTACCTTTCTTATTTTTTCTAAGGTTTGGGTAGAAATAGTTTTTAATGGACATTCTTGGGTTATTCTTGTATACTGGGGTGCTTAGTATTTTAAATAGTGTGTATGTTGGGTATGTATCTCTACAAATTTTCTTCAGCCTAGTATAGAAGTATTCCTATTTTTCTCTGTATTAATAAGGTTTGGGTAGTTTCCTAATTTAAATCAAAACTCTAGAAAGTATTACAGAAACCATGAGGTTTACTATTTTTGCTCGATAGTTTATAATATGTATGTCCTAGCAAAATTTGTTTGACCAAATTTGGTTGAATATAACTCATGTTATGAATTTTTCAAGTTCCCTATTCATTTGGAAAAGAATAAACATAAAAGTTTAAAGGAAAACGACTTTGCATCAGGGTCCCTAGTCTTATTCTTATCTGAGTCATTTAAACCGTGCCCCTGGAGAACTATTCATATGTGTCACTGACTTAACACTTAACCCCCTGGCCTTTTACCCTCTCTAACCCGCACTCCTCCCTCGCCTGAACAGTAGCCGAGGAAGAAAAAGCGGTGGCGCGGCTTACCGGCGATGGTAGAGGTTCAGCAAAGGTTCAGGCGAGGTCCGGGGGTCTCTGGCGGTCACGTCGAGGTGAGGGTCGTCGGTGGTGGTGACCGGAGGTGGGCTGGCCGCGTGCGCAGGCGGTCGGGCTCGTCGGCGGTGCGTGCTCCGGCCTGCTCACGGCGGTAGAGTTAAATCAAAGTGCTCGGGGAGCTTCATGGGAGGTCAGGGATGTCGTGGGTGCAAGGAATTTGGGAATGGCTCACCGTGTGGGTCCGGTCCACGTGTGGCGATGGTCGGCTGGAGTCCGGCGATGGCGATCCGGTGCCTTTGGCGAGGTAGCGTTCGGTTTGAGGGCTCGAGAAGCTCTACGGGGCTCTAGGGAAGCTAGCAGTGGAGCTGGTTCGGGCGGAGTTGGGCTAGAGCGGCCGGTCCATAGTGGGCATGCTCGGGCGGTCGGTGGCGCGTCGTGCTCAGGGGAAAGTTCGGCAAACTCGGGCTTGGGCGGAACTAAGGGCCTGCGATGGAGTACAGTCGAGGCCTTGGGCTGCTTTATAGGCGAGGGCGCGGGTGAGGGTGTGGGGTTGGGCGTCGCTCGGCGCGGGCGCGCGGGGTTGGGTGCCCGGGCGTGCTCTGGCACGCCACCAACGGTCGAACACATGGAGGGTTGTTTCTGCTCTTGTTCAAACACCTGTTGGTCGACCAAACATGCATATCTGGCCAACAATCCTGTGTATTTTCTATTCACTGTGCCAAGGGCTCTCTGTCTTGTGTGAGTCCCGAGTGGAGATATGGTCTGGGTGGGAAGATATGGTGGTGTGAAGTCAGCTCTGTCTGAATTGTTCAGCCCGAGACAAAACCCATGCCAAATCATGTCAAACGATTTTGGTTTGATTTCAAACATCACCAGAGTGTGCCTAGGGTATTTTGGTGCCACTTTGATATTTATACTTTGTGGATTCGAGTTTTGAAAAACAGAGAACACAAATAATCTTTGGGAAGGGGTCAAAATTCACATTTTGAATTTTCTGAATTTTCCATAAAGGCTTTACTTCATGGGCTCTTTTGGGAATTTTGCAAAATCCAAATGATCAATCTTACTGACTACATTTTGTAGTTTATTTAATGCACTATAACTTTGTTAATTGGTCCATATTAAGATTTTGTATTCTTCCCAAGTCTTTTCTCTAATTCCTTTTTATGCTCAAATGGCCAATTTGAATGGTGTTAGGGTTTTGGATGCTTTTCTCACTTTGAGGTGCATGATGTGCTTAGAGTATGATTCTTGAGCTCAAAAAGACTTAACTTAGGCTTTAATCCCTTAAGTTTGGGTGTCTCTTGCATCATTAGCCACATGTGATAATGGTCACAAGTTGGGGTACTGGGAAAAACCCTAAGTAACACTGGGGTGTTACACCCTTCCCCCTTAAAGGAATCTCGTCCCGAGATTCGGGTCGGAGTCCTCCGGGGTGAAGAGAAGGTTGCGGCTTGCTTGCATGGTGTGAGTTTGTTTATTAAGGTTCTTTAGTAAACTGCTCTTCGAATGTCATCCTCTTTGCAACTTCAAATGGAAGTCCTTCCTGAGTTAGTTTTATAGCTTACTCAGTTTATGTTAAGATCATCCTTCTTATATTTGGATTCAAAGGGTAGGGGGAGGCGCTGGGGCATGGTTATGTACCGATTTCCTTAGGTAGACAATCGGGGTAGTTTGATCATAGAAATTCCTCGTTCTCCCAAGTAGCTTCTTCCTCTGAGTAATTGCTCCATTGGATCTTATACATTTTGATCGACTTCCCACGAGTTGATCTTTCCTTGCAATCCAAAACCTTGGAAGGGTACTCTTCGTACGAGAGATCTAGCTCTATCTCCACTTCTGGTTCTACTATAACCTCAGTTGGCAAACAGACACACTTCTTCAATTGGGATACATGGAACACATTGTGGATGGCAGACATTTTTGAAGGTAGCTTCAATTTGTATGCCACGGGTCCACATGCTTCCATGATTTCATAAGGTCCAATGTAGCGAGAGGATAACTTGCCTTTGATCCCAATCCTTTGCACTCCTTTTGTGGGTGATACTTTCAGATATACGAAATCTCCCACTTCAAACTGGAGGGGTTTTCTTCTCTTGTCATGGTAGCTCTTCTGCCTGGCCTGAGCAGCTTCTAGATTCTTCCTGATCAATTTGACTTTCCTTTCAGCTTCAGTCACTAAGTCAGGTCCAAAGATTTCTCTTTCTCCAAGCTGAGACCAGTTGAGGGGTGTTCGACACCTTCTTCCATATAGGGCTTCAAAGGGTGCCATCTTTAGGCTAGATTGATAACTGTTGTTATAAGCAAACTCTACCAAAGAGAGGTACTTATCCCAGTTCTTGCCGTAATCGATCGCACAAGCCCTTAGCATATCTTCAAGAATTTGATTTACCCTCTCGGTCTGACCATCAGTCTAGGGGTGGTAAGCTGAACTTCTTATTAGCTTGGTTCCCAAAGACTCTTGCAATTACTCCCATAATCTGGCAACGAATTGGGCTCCTCTGTCAGAGACAATTGTCCAGGGTAACCCGTGCAAACACACGATTCGGCCAATATACAATTCTGCATACTTTTGAGCCTTATCGGTGGTGTGCACTGGAAGAAAATGTGCCACTTTCGACAATCGGTCCACAATGACCCAAATTGAATCATGATGTCGAGAGGTGTTGGGCAGACCCACAATGAAATCCATGCTGATGTCATCCCATTTCCATGAAGGTATCGATAGGGGTTGCAAGGCACCAGCTGATTTTAAGTGGCTTGCCTTTATCCTCTGACATGTGTCACATTCCGATACATATTGGGCTATTTCCCTCTTCATTCTGGTCCACTAATATAGGGGCTTCAGATCATGGTACATCTTGGTGCTTCCCGGGTGCATGGAGAATTTGGAGAGATGAGCCTCATCCAAGATTTTCTTCTTGAGGTCTTTATTTTTAGGAGCCACCAATCTGTCTTCAAACCATAGTATCCCCTTGCTATCTCGGCAAAAACACTTATACTTCTCCACTTTATGATGAAGATTCTCCTTGATGATTTGCACTCCCTTATCACTGAGCTGGGCCATAATTATCTGGTCTTGCAATGTTGGCTTGACGGAGAGGTGAGACAAGGTACAAGAAGGAATCACTTTGATCCTCATCTTTCTCAACTCGTCACACAGGATATTGATGTGAGAATCCATCATCATACAGTTGCATTGCGACTTTCGACTTAAGGCATCAGCTACCACATTAGCTTTCCTCGGGTGGTAGTGTACTTCCAAGTCGTAGTCCTTCATCAATTCTAGCCATCTTCTCTGTCTCATGTTGAGATCAGCCTGAGTAAAAATATACTTGAGGCTCTTGTGATCTATTTAGATGTTGCAGTGGGTTCCCATTAAGTAGTGCCTCCACATTTTTAATGCATGAACCACGGCTACCAACTCTAAGTCATGAGTGGGGTAATTCTACTCATGAGGCTTGAGTGCTCTTGATGCGTAGGCAATGACTCGGTTGTCCTGCATCAAAACATAACCTAGTCCAGTGCCAGAAGCATCACAATACACATCAAATGGCTTGTTGTTGTCAGGCTACGCTAACACAGGGGATGTGGTCAGATGCTGCCTCAAGGTGTGGAAAGCATCTTCGCAGTTTTGACCCCATTTGAATTTTGCTCCCTTCTTCAACAATTTAGTCATGGGCTTCGCAATTTGAGAGAAATCTAGAATTAATCGTCGATAATACCCGGCCAATCCCAAAAAACTTCGAATCTGGCGAACAGTTGTGGGCGGCTTCCAATTCATTACTTCTTGCACCTTATCTGGATCAATAGCTATGCCATCTTGAGAGATAGTGTGACCCAAGAATTTAATCTCTTTTAGCCAGAAATCACATTTAGACAGTTTGGCATAAAGACAGTGTTCTCTTATACGTTGGAGCACTACATGCAAATGACCGGCATGCTCTTCTTCATTCCTTGAGTACACCAAGATATCGTCGATGAAAACCACCACAAACTTGTCTAGTTCAGGCATGAAGACTGAATTCATCAGATACATGAAGTATGCTGGCACATTGGTTAACCCAAACGACATCACCAAATACTCATACAACCCATATCTAGTTGAGAAGGCAGTCTTTGGAATATCACTTGCTCGTATCTTGATTTGATGATAGCCGGAGCGAAGGTCTATTTTGGAAAACACTTTGGCTCTGACCAATTGATCGAAAAGAACATCAATAATAGGCAAAAGATACTTGTTTTTGATAGTCACCGCATTGAGTGGGCGGTAATCTATACAAAGTCTCAAGCTTTCATTGTTCTTCTCCACGAACAAGGCTGGACATCCCCAAGGTGAAGTACTTGGGCAGATGAAACCCTTGTCCAACAGCTCTTGCAGCTGTTTCTTCAATTGTGCCAATTCAGCGGGTGGCATCCGGTAGTCCTTTTGGAAATAGGTGTGGTTCCCGGTTGCAATTCGATGACGAATTCAATATCCCGGTCTAGCGGCATTCCTGGCAACTCGTCCGAAAAAACATCCGCATACTCACAGACCACTGGAATTTTCTTCAAGGGTAACTCTATCATAGCAAAAGCACATGACCGAGTGGTTTCTTGGCTGGGCAGAAATAAGGTGAATTTTCCACAGATTGGGGATTGGATTTCAACGATGCGGTTGGCTACATCTAGCACCACTTGGTGTCGGGTCATCCAATTGGCTCCCAAAATAATATCCACATTATCCAGCCCTAGAATAAGGAGGGTGGTTTTGACAATGTTGCTTCCTAGCCGAATAGGCACACATTGATTTAATTGATTTGTTGCAACCTTTTTCATGGCATTGCGATCATAAAAGACCCTCGGGCATGACAGAAAGGCAATTGACATTTGGCACTGAACTTCTGGCTAATGAAGCTATGTGATGCACCAGAATCAAACAGAATTAATGCAGGTTGATTAAAAACTAAAAAGGTACCAGTCATGATGGGTGCTCCTTCAGGTAGCTCCTCGAGAGTAGTGAAATTGAGCTTCCCTTGTCTGACTTGCACCTTCTGCTTTTTTCCTTTGTCTTGGTTTGGTGCTGGCATCTGCCTCGGCTGGTTCCGTGGGCAATTCTTGGCACAATGGCCCACATTCCCACACATGAAGCATTTGTTTCCATTCCCGTGGCGGAACTGCTGCTACTGATGAGGTTGATTGTTTCTTGGGGCGAGAGCTGGAAAATGGTTGGGTGCTTGTTGCTACTGTGGTGGCCACATAACCCATCTTCCTGCCTGCTGCTGAAATCCTCTACTCTGACTGTTGGAGACAATTCGAAATCTCTGGGGTGGAGCTGAGGGTCCTAACATTGGTGTTTTTCGCTTCTTCTCTGCCCGGTGAGCTACAATACAGTCTTCCTGTGATATGGCCAGGTTGACCAATTCATTGAAGTTGTTAGCCAGAACAGTGTTGAGAGATCACACAACTTGGTGATGAGACCCCTTAAAAACAATCTCTCTTCTTCTCATCAGAATCTGCGTGATAGCCCGCATACTAGCACAGGTCATTGAAGGCCTAGGCATACTGCAGCACAGTGCGGGTTCCCTGAGTTAAAGCCAGAAACTCATTCAGCCTGTGATCCAGAATCCCTACTGGAATATGGTGTCCCCTGAAAGCAGTCTTGAATTCCTCCCATGTCACTTCATGATCAGCAGGTAACATGGTGCGGAAATGGTCCCACCATGTCCTAGGAGGTCCACGAAATTGCTGCGCGACGAAGCGAGTCTTGGTGTTGTCAGGGCATGCTCCCGTGAGGAGGGGAAACTTGGACTCCACAACCCTTAGCCACACATCGGCGTCTAGCGGATCCTCCGCCTTGGTGCACAGGGGTGACTGCATGCTCAGGAACTCTTGATAGGTTGCTGTGGCCGGATGTCGCTGCGGCTGGCCTCCACCACACTGCTGAGGGTGGGGCTGGCGCTGCAATAGCTGCTGCAGAATCTCATTCTTCTTAGCCATCAGCTCCTACACCATGGGAGCTAGAGGAGGTGGCGGGGGAACCTGCTCGTTCTACCCGCGACACTGCCTAGCTGCCATCTAAAAACAGAAATTTTGGCCATCATTATCTTGACTCATGGTTCTAACAAAATTTCTTTATATTATGAGAAGAAATGGCATAACATGGTACTAAAACCAAACGAGAATAACATGACTGCATTCGCTTCAGTACTCATAAAAGTTTTCCTGGGTTACAACATTTTAGGGGAAATTACCCATAAGCCTAGTCCAAAATCTGATACTAAACTAAGCTCGTGTGGGTTTCTATTCTCCTAATGCGTCAAGCTAACCCATCAACCCTGAGTGGTAGAGGCAACACTAGATGCGGGCGAAGGGGCATCCCAGAGGGAGTCGCATTGGGACTAGGGGCTGGTTCTAATTCCTCGGGAGCCTCCTCTCCCTCGCTTCCGGCCTCGTTTGCCTCCATATCCTGGTGGTGCATCTCCAGGTGGTCATTGGCTTCCTCAAGCTCCTCCTACACATCATGGAGCTGGGTCTCCAGGATATCGATAGTGTTATCCCGGACCTCCTCCTGTTGCTTTAAGGTTGCGATGCGCTGGCTTAACTGTTCCACCTGTAGGTCCTTTTCGACCAATTCTGAAGACTAGTCGACCACGAAGTCCTCTCGACTGTCGAGGGTGAGCTTAGTGGTCTGAGCAAGGTTAGCGAGGTGTGCCATGGCGTCGCTCTATAGGGCCTATATGTGGTACAGTGCGCTCATACACTGAATAGTGATCCTCCCAACTTGGTCGGGATGCATGGCCCACACGTCCTTCACATGGCTCACTCGGTTGCACCACTTGAAGTCATCCCTCTTCTCAGTGGAGAAGAGTCCTAGTGGGTGCATTACCATCTCCAAGGGATGGTATCTGTAGAAAGTCGTCAGGGTCTTCATATCTGCAGCCTCAGTGGTGTCGCCCACCCTAAACCCAGTAGTCTCGGAGTCAAGGGAATGCCAACCCAGCTGCAGAGGGTGAGCCTCCAGAGTCAGCCAGACTCGGCAACAGGGCACCCGATGCTCCTCGTACAACTGCATCGTGTATAGAGGGGGTGTAGGGTAACCGGCGGAGCTGAGCACCTCCCACAAGATGGAAGGGAAACCCTCGTGGGAAAGGTAATCGGAACTGAAACGAGTGTCTCCTCCGTCGGTGGGGGTGGGTGAAGTCATTTGTGAAAGAGGATTAGACGTAAACGTTACGGTAGTGGAAAGGAAAAATACATGTGTCCGGGTTGTTAACAGGAGGTAGGTTAAATTAGATTCTACTTCTTGTCTTATTTATTATTAACCTTACTGTTGGGGGCTTGCTTCTTCACTGAAGGTCCTTCAAGCAAAAACACCTTTGACAGTATGATATGTGAACTGACACAGCATGAAGGCACAAGCCGAAGCTACGACCCAGAAAGCTTCGGCATAATGACACGCCTTGAGACGAAGGGCGACACCGACTTAAAGAGGGAAATACCGTTCAGTCCCTAATAGTTTGTGTCACATTTGTAATTTGTCATCGTGGACACAAATGTAATTTCGACCGGACTGCGTCCCACGCCTATAAATAGATGAACAGTAACCCTGTACTATTCACGCTGACTTGTATTCACTCGCGCGTCACACTTGGACTTTCGCCCTTTATCAAGCTGAAGGTATAAATGTAATTCAATATTATACATGTTCATTCATGATGATATAAAAAGATATATTAATGATGTCATATGATTATTCATGTTATTTCTCATGTTTCATATGCTTCTTCTTTCATTAATATACACTATGATGATGAAGGTACGTCCTTCATAACCTTCATTTGAAGATCATTATATCCTAAGGGAAATAATGCTTCGAAGGATGAAGGACTTTAACCATTAACATTTTGTGTTGCCTTGTTCTTAACTCATAGCATTTGAGAACAAGTCCCCAACATTGGCGCCCACCTCCGGTGAACTCACTTTCATAATTGAGCTGATGGCTTCGTTCAGCAACCATGTTGTAGCACCTTCGACTACGAAGCTGGTGGTTCAAGTGCAGAACCATCCAACAAAAAGCAAAAGAAGGAAACGCAGAGAAGAGTGCAGCATGTTGGGGTGCAAGGACCCTTTGTCAGGTCCAAGTGGTCTCACATCCCAATTACCTTCTCCCATGAGGATCTTCAACTAAAAGACTATCCTCACAATGATGCTATGGTCATATCCTGTGTCATCAAGGGATTTCTGGTCCACAATGTTCTGGTTGATACAGGCAGTGCAGCGGACATTATATTTGCAAAGGCTTTCAGGTAGATGCAAGAACTAGAGGACAAGATTCATGATGCTACACATCCCCTTTGTGGCTTCGGAGGACGGCAGATTGTGGCACTTGGCAAAATCACAATGTCAGTTACCTTCGGTTATGTTCACAACACAAGAACTGAGCAAGTTGTTTTTGACATTGTTGACATGGAATACCCGTACAATGCGATCATTGGTTGAGGAACACTTAATGCCTTCAAAGCAATACTTCATCCAGCATACTTGTGCATGAAGATACCTTCGGGACAAGGGCCCATTGGCATTCATGGAAGTCAAGAAGCTACCAGAAGGGCCGAAGGCAGTTGGACAGATTCAAAGGCAATACACAACCTAGATGGAGCTGAAGCTTGTCAACAATATAAGCACAAAAGAGAGAAGGCTGCTTCGGTAGATTAGCCGAAGCCTATGCTCTTACGTGAAGACATAGCAGATCAAAGGGTATTGCTAGGGTCTCAGCTATCTGATGAGCAGGAAAAAACTTTGATAAGATTTTTGTTCAACAACAAAGATGTCTTCGCTTAGACAACGAATGATCTCTGTGGTGTCAACAGAGATGTCATCGAGCATTCACTTAATGTGGATCCATCCTTCAGGCCAAGGAAGCAAAGACTTCGGAAGATGTCTGATGATAAAGCTGAAGGTGCTCGGAATGAAGTAAAGAGACTTCTCAGTGCTATTGTTATCGGAGAAGTAACATATCCAGAATGGTTAGCCAACACTGTTATGGTGAAGAAGGCTAATGGCAAATGGAGAATGTGTATTGATTTCACAGATCTCAACAAGGCTGTGACACCCCAGGTGTCTATTTCATGTTATGTCGGGAGATTTATCCTAATCTTGGATACTAAGTAAAAATTTCTAATTCTCGATCGTGTCTATCTCTGTTTATCCGGATTATTCATGGAAGTTCACCGAATTCGGAGTTATTAGATCGCGCAAAGCAACCAATTTTGGAGCGTGTTAAAACGTTTATTCTCAGCACGAATGCAAACTCGATAATCAATCTCGATTATAAATCTCATCTGAAGCTCTTTAAATTAAACTCTCAACGGTTGTTATTTGATCTGAGCCTGAGTCTAATTTTTCGAACCTTGATCTATGTTCAACTATTTTATTCGAATCCGTACTCTCACGCGGAATACTCAGTATGTCGTCCTCTAATTAATTCTTACTCGACTCAGCCTAGTATCTTGTGTCTGAACTGAATTCAAAACCCGCATCGACAATGCTTTTTAAAAATGTCACGATCCGCCTTCTCCGACTAAAAATCCAAAAGCCGGTCGTATCCCGAGATGATTTATTTTCGAAAATTGCGCGAGGAGTTATTTCCGAGCGAATTCAAATCAGACTCTCGGCTGAGTTAATCGCTAAATCGTCCGTTCGTCGGAACTCTAATTCGCTCTGTTCTCCGTAGAAACGAAATCTGCAGGAGCATTTTTACTCTAGAAATAATTTAGCGCATCCCAGTTTAGTGTTTGGGCCAGCCCAACCCAGCCCATTTGCCCCACTAAGGAACACTAACCCTAGGACTTCTTCTATAAATAGGATCCCTCTCCCCTTTGCACTTGGCTATTTTCCACCCACCCCCCTAGCCGCCACAACATTTCCCCCTCTTCTCCTTTCAGCCAACACACGCATCCTCCTTGCCTTCTCCTAGGGAGCCCTTCCTCCCTCACGACAGCAGCAGGGAGCTGAGCTCCAAGCTCCCATGGCGCTGCCTCTCTCCCATGGCGCCTCCACCTCCCTGCGTGCTCTCTCCTCCTTGCTCCATGGCGCAGCAGCAAATCACCATGGCGCCTGCCTCTGCTGTCCACGGCGAGCAGCCCAGCAGCCGAGCGCTCCACTGTTGAAGCTCCCTCGACAGCGCCCTTTCTCCCCCCATGGCCACGAGCAGCTCGCCCCTTCCTCTCCCACACGCACGCAGCGCTTCCTCTCTGTTCATGGCGCACAGAAAATTTTTCCAGCCGCTCCCAGCGGCCATGGCGCGGCGCCCTTGCAGCAGGATGCGCAGAGCTTACCCCATGGCGCTCGGCTCCCTATCCCATAGTGCCCTGTGGTCGTCCCCTTCTTCCCCATGGAAGCTGAAGCCCCTTTCTGCTTTCTCATCTTCCTTGGCTGCCCAGCCCAACAATGGCGCCTAGATTTTTCCAGTCATCTCCCATGGCCGAACAGCCACTGTTCCTCCTTTCCTGTTTCCCCATGGCAGCAACAGGAAACAACCCCATGGGTGATGCCCCTCCCTGCACCTCCCCCTGTTTTCCCCCCACTCGATCCCTTTCATGGATGAAGTAGCACAGCTGCGAGGTTTGCCTCGTCGCACTCGTCGTCGGGCTCCGATCGGGTGTACGCAGCCCCCAACCGCGCCATCGAAACTCGTGGTGAGAACCCCCCCCCCCCCACTGTCCCTGCTATTTTTTTCAGCGTCTGTAATGTTCGATGAACTACCGCCAACAGATTTTTGTGTTATCGCAGCTAGTGCTCGACGCCGCGCTTCGTGCCTTGCCCGTTCGACGAAATGCCGAGCCATGTGGATAGCCCATGCGTCTAGTCACGACTCGTTCAGGTTGATTGATTTATAATAGTATATATGCTTTGGTTGATGTTGGGCAGTGCATGTATATATGTGGATGTGTGTAATATGTTTTGGCTATACACGTTGGTAAGATCGCATTTGTGGTTAAAGAACAAGAGGTTGTTGATGTGTGCGATTTGTAGTTTGTCTAATTACGTTTTGGTCGATGTGGTGCATGTGTGTATGCGTGTAAGAAAATATATTGGTATGGATCGAAGTTGTGGCGAACGAAAAACAAGTAAAAAGGAACTCAGATGTTTTTAGATTTCGATAGGAATATATGCGATGTGTTGTTCGATGCGAATACTAAGCTTCAATAAATAAATAAATAAATAAATGCGGATCTTGTTTTGGGGAATACATTGATAGATGTTTATGTGAAAAGTGTATTGGTTTTATGCATGTGATTGGTGACTTTGATAGTCGATGCAAATGAGAGTATACGTAATACGGTTGGAGTCACTTGTGCGGGTGATGCCTGGTGCGTATTATGGGGACACATAGGTGCGTGGGTGAGCCGAGGTGTTATTTTGTTGTTGGATTGGATAGATATGTGGCTGCGATAGTCCTTGGTGTGTCGTAGGGATTGGTCGCGGATGTATTAATTGTTTGTTAAAACACTTCGTCGTAAAGTAGTGTGTTAGTTGTGGTAAATTTAATAAAGCATAAAGTATGCTTGGTAAATTCCGCAGTCGGCTAAGATGTTCGTCTATGTTAAAAATATTTTATGTATTCATCGTGATTTAGGATAGAGTGGATCGAAGATATAAATTATGTGACATGTGATTAGTGTTTTTAAGATGAGATGTGCGAATGATAGGTTAGTGTTGCACTTGTCTAGTCGATAAATGTTGTCATAAATAATTGTGCAAAAATTGGTCATGAGAATGCCGTGGGCACATGGTATTGGTTGGATGTGATAAGTAGATTGGAAGTGTGGGTTTGTTGAGCACTGTGTTGTTGAACGTGTATGTCGAAGTACATTGTAGTAGTGATTGTGTTAAGTTAAATGGTAATGTCTCGAGTGCACGCCACAATATGGTTGTATGCGAGACGGGGTTATGCACATGATGAGTCTAGTAAAAATCCATCGGTGTCGGCATGATTTCTGTTGTATGGTGGATCGATGTCTTGCTTGGTCAAGTATTGCATTCCATTCCCATTGGATAAATAAATATCTTGTTGATTGATTAGAGGTCTTATATGAGCGTGATCGCAGCCCAAAACTTATTGGAGGCGAGTAGCGTTCATAAGTCGGTCTTTGTTAAAATTGAAGAACAATCCGATAAGATATGCACATAAGTGTTTTAGGCCATTCAGTAGTAAATGTAAGTCTTATGGAGTTTTATGCCATATGTAAATGCCACTATGTTAGACCCCAACAATGTGCTATTTTAGGTGACTAGTGTGTTAACTAATTTGAGTTGAGAAAAGGTTAAGAAGAACTAATTAATCTGCTCCAACCCATGTTTCGAGTTGCAATGTCTAAAATGGTTCGCTATGTCTTATACTGTGATTAGCCAACTCATGTTAAATAGGAGTAGAGTTTGTTAAGTGATTGTTATATATATGTTGTGTCTCAGATTTCGATAATAATAGGCTAGCCAACGAGTATGTTGTATAGCGGCCTAGATTGTTGCTCTGGTTAGCCGACTTGTTAGATGACTAGGTTAAGCTCGTAATCACAGTGAATTGCTTGTTATGATTTAAATGCGCATGGTTATGGTGAATGCATTTGTTAAATGTGTGTGGTAGTTCTAGAGCGCGAAATAACTTGTATAAAAATTAGTAAGTCTACTTGTTAGTTCTCACTTGGTTATTTTAACTCTAACAATTGTCAAAGTGTTAGAATAATTCAAATATCTAGAACGCGGCAATTATTGAATTGTAGAGGAGCTGAAATTTATTAATTGCTATTTGGACTGCACGCAGTGATTTCCCCGTGCTGTATGTTTGGTGAACTAAATTGTGTTTTCTGTAGATATATGCTATAGAAAAGTGGTAGATAACTTTATTATCTTACTTGTGTTAAAATTTGGCAGGCATAAGTATGATCACTTAGGAGTTATGCTTTTTACAAATTCAGTAACTGAATCTGTCTAAATTCTGTACAGATTTCAGAAACTGCATTGTTTGCATAAGTTAATGTTAGAATCAATCCTTGTCGATTATAAGAAAGTTATAGATGCTTTTCTTATCTTGCTTTTGTTAAAATTTCATAACCATAGGCCTGACAGTTTAGGAGTTATGAATTTTACAATCTGGTTGCTATGTTCTGTCCACTGACAGAACAGATTTCGAAAACTGAATTGTTTGATTCAGGTCAACATAGAATCAATTCTTGGTGATTATAAAAGTTATCTAGTGCTTTTATCAAGCTTTCCAAAAAGTCTTGGATCACTCTTTTTGATGATCTGAAGATTAAGTTATGGATGATTAAAGTCTGAAGACTGAATCTGTCCAATTCTGGATAGCAAAACCTTCTGATGTCTTTTATCCTAAATTGCATATTGAACCACCTTGGAATGTTTATAGATGATTTGTAGAAAATTTTATTAGCTTTCGAGAAAATCTAAGATCACTTTGTTTGGATGCCTGAATCTTATGTTGTGAATTTTTAAAGTTGCAAGTCTGAATCTGTCCAAATCTGGACAGAGCTGCTGTGATTGCACTTTTTGACCTTGCTAAGTGTTGAATCAGGTTGAGGTAAAAATACCAAAGTTGTAGAGCACTTTTTAAGCTTTCCATAAAATCCTAGTTTGCTAGTTTTGGATTAATATTTAAAGAGTTATGACTAAAACAAGTAACAGTTGTGTTGCTGTCCAAAAATCTGCAAGTGCGCAATTAATTGTTTAGTTCACCCTTCGACTAAAAATGTTTAGTTAGCACTTAACGGACCTAGACTTGTAATGTCTAAACTTAAGTTAACATGTGTTCCATAATTAATGTGCTTGCTTGCTGTAGTTGGTTGTGGATAGGAGTTTCCATAGACATTGATGCATATGCCCTCTGTTGAACTTGTGCTTGGGATGCTTTTGTGTGATAAATAGACGAACTAATGAAAAGCCGTAGCAAATTAAATAAATGCTCGTACTTATGGGGTCGTAGATGTGTTGCGTAAATATACAAAATGTTTGTCGTCTTTTAGTGGTGTTAATGTTGTGCGCTCGATGATATGTAGTTAGCTAACGCTAGTGTGTGGTTGCTTATGATGTCTCGCTACTTACTGTTTAGTTCGCTATCATGTACTTGCAGTATCTTGTGATATTTTTCATTATATTCATACATATGCATCTTGCATCTCATTTAGGACCGAGATATGAAGATCGTGCATGTGGTGTAGTGCCAACCACAAGATGCAGTTGGTGGACGACCTGAATGATGGACTTAACTAGTGGATGCTCGCCAAGCGAGTACCCCCCAACAAACACTATCTAAGTGTTAAATTAAAGGCAAGCCCCGGTTTTATGCATAACCGTTTATATATGCTATTTTACTGCAATTAATGATTGTACGCTTGTACTGTGCACTTAAGTGTAGGAGTTGTTTGAAAACCCTAGTTGCATGAACTCAGGATTCCTTTTCAGATGGATACTAGTATGCTAGGTCGAGTAGCTGCTTTACTAATTAGGGATCTCGGTAGAAGTCGAGTGATTTTTCTAGCACTCGTGCAAGGTCAGGAATTGGTTGTATCCATTTGTATATCGTACTGATGATGGTCTGTGGACAACGGTCCTTGGGGATGCATTGTCTACAAGACTGAAATTGGAATAAGGATTAAGGTGTGGTACCGTGTGTCAAGCGTTTGAACGTACTAAACATATGCCGAGAAATATGGTAAATCAGTAAGCCTAGTACCTGAGTGAACCTGGCAGCAGACTTTACCCCTCACGCGACCTGAGACGTGGTCTCCTATTCCGGTTATGGTGGGTACAAGTGCGGTCACTGCACGACAGCAGTCGGGGTTAGTGAGGCATTGTACGCCAAGGCGGTGAGCCCTGATCTGTTGACGGAGAATCGATGGGGACGGTTGATGTGTGTGGGGACGGAGTGCCTCGCTGTTGGGGGCCTTTGGCTTCCGAAGGTCCTCAAAAACATGATTTAACAATGTTCTCCAAGTATGTGAGCAGGTATCTTCGGAATCAGGTTGCGGGTATACAAGAGCATGGTCAAGACGAAGCTTGACTGAAATGGAAGACGATCATGACGAAGGATGAAACGATTACGAAGCTATGTGCAGAAAAGCTTCGGCATGACAGCAGAAAAGGGGAACCGACTTAAAGATGAAAAGCCAAATTAGACCTCGAAGAATTATTATAGAGTTATTGATAAAAGTAAAGGGCATTAATGTAATTTTACACGGGCTGCGTCCCGTGCCTATAAATAGATGAACAGTACTCCCGTATTGTTCACGCTGACTTGGCATTTGCATTAGCATCACGCTTGTACCCTTACTTTCCTTCAAACCGAAGGTACATTTGTAATTTGTTGTTGTTTATATAAGTAAGATGAATAGAAATAAATTAATAATAATGTTCAAAGTAATCACGTTATTTTCCGTGTTTTGTGTATAAATCTCTCTTATCTTTTATTATGATTGTGAAGGTATGTCCTTCACAACCTTCATCCGAAATTCATTATATCCGAAGGGAAATAATGTTCCGAAGGACGAAGGTCTTTGATATTTAACATTTTATGTTGCCTTGTTCTTAATTCATAGCATTTGAGAACAAGTCCCCAACATTGGCACCCACCTCCGGTGAACTCACTTCCATTTCTTGAGCTTTGAACACCTTCGGCAAGCATCACCTTCGTCATGCCGCCGAAAAAAGCTTCAGCGACAGGGGCTGCCGCTCTGCAGCCGCTGGACCCCAATCAGGACGTCCTTTCTCTTAGGGAGGCCCGAAGCCAGAAGAGGAAGGCCACTAGTCCAATGCCTCCGGAGGACGACTTGGACCAGGAAATCCAAAACCTGGAGATGCTCCATCAACAGGTGCAACGAAAGAAGGAGAAGATGGCTCGTCTAGCTGACCTTCAGAGGCAGATAGATGAAGCTTCGGAAGAGGTTCGTCATCTTGCTCAAGATGACCAGAACTGAAGGCCTCCGCGCAGAGAGCTTCATCAGGAAGGCTTCTACAATGAGGACGACTGGTATGAACATTTCCATCATGGAAATTTTGCTTTTGATGATGCTTCTCCTCTATCAACAGAATTGCAGGCTACACCATGGCCCCAGTCTTACAAGCCACCCCAGCTCCCTATGTACGACGGTCATACAGACCCGAAGCAATTCTTGATGATCTATGAAGCAACCATATCTTCGTATGGTGGCAATACTGCAGTCATGGCAAAGTCTTTTGTCATGGCTGTCAAGAGTGTCGCTCAAACCTAGTACTCCTCTCTTCGGCCAGGGACAATCACCTCATGGCAGAAGCTGAAGGATATGTTGATAACCAGCTTCCAAGGGTTTCAAACGAAGCCAGTTACTGCTCAAGCTTTATTCCAGTGTACCCAGGACCACGAAGAATACCTTCAGGCGTATGTCCGAAGGTTTCTGCGTCTGAGGGCACAGGCGCCAACAGTGCCCAATGAAATTGTCATGGAGGCCATGATTAAGGGACTTCGGCCGGGACCTTCAGCGCAGTACTTTGCCAGGAAGCCACCACAAACTTTGGAGAAGCTGCTCCAGAAGATGGACGAGTATATCCGAGCCGACAATGACTTCCGCCAAAGAAGGGAGGAGGCATTCAGGTTCTCTGAAATGACCAGGGGCTTCGGAGGAAGATTTCATCCGAGGCACGTCAGGTCAATTCGTAACTCCACTCAGAGTGATGATAGAGGGAGCCAACAGCAAAGGCCACAATACTCCTCGCAAGCTTCGGGGCAGCAGCAAAGCTCTTTTTGGCCGCTAGCGCCAAGGGGCAGAGGCGCCAGGGGCTTCGGGGGAAAATTTGGGGATTAGCCAAGAAAAATCTACTGCCTATTCTGTGGTGAGGACAAGGGCCATACCACCAGGATGTGCCATGTTACTTCGGCAAGCCAACCCCAAGCATCTTGGCAACAGCCTCCATCGCCACCACCAACACAACGAGGTCAGCAGCCAAAAGGGAGTCAGCACACTCACCTTCAGCGGGACTTCAGAGAGGAGTCCGAAGCTCGCACAGTCAATAGCACTGTGCCGGAGTCGAAGCACATTTACTGACAAATATCCTACCTCGACAGTAGCTTTTCACATTTTCACATTCAGTATTATTTTCTTTTTAATAAGGAACAATTATGGAGATTCTAAATGTCTTTTATCGTCTTTCAATTTCTTGTAATAGTTTCACTTTTTACCATAATGAAAATATATCTTCTCCATAGGCCTAAGTTGCCGAAGCATGAGAATTTATGATGGCAAGGAGGACCTTCGAATTATCAAAAAATTGTTCTAAGGAACGCAACGCAATTTTTTCGAAGCAGCAAAAAGTCATTCCTAAGGGAGCGCAGTGTAAGTTTTCTGAGCCTACAGCGAAAAATAAGCGCTGATTCCGCCGAAAGTAAAAGGCGAAGAAGCTCCTAAGGGAGGCTTACAGCGAAAAATAAACGCTGATTTCACTGAAAGTAAAAGGCGAAGAAGCTCCTAAGGGAGGCTTACAGCGAAAAATAAACGCTGATTCCGCTGAAGTAAAAGGCGAAGAAGCTCCTAAGGGAGGCTTACAGAGAAAAATTAATGTTAACCTTCAGCAAATATCATTTTGCACAGCATTACATCATTACATCATTTGCATAGCATAACATCATACATCATAGTGCATCAACAACGCAAGAAGGGGGGTCTCGATATTGATATTCGAAGATTGTTTTGAAGAAATAGTGACAAGGCACAAAAAATAGCCGTTGAAAAGTTATACCATCGTCAAACTCTGAAATGGAAGGACCTATTGATTATTGATTTTACAAGGATTGATCATTGATTTTTACGGAGCATGAAAAGAAGGGAAGGTGTTTTTTCGCCGAAGGCTAAAAAATGGTACGTATATGATGTTTCATGCATCGTCAAAAATAGAATTATAAACAGCTAAAATGCTATATCCAAAGTAACACAATATTACACATGATACTCAACAAGCATTACAATCTAAATGTTTTTACAGCAGCATTTAATCTTCCTTTAAGACTACTTCTGCAACTTCATTTAGAAGCTGATCAACAACTCTATCCATGATGGCTTCAGCCATTTGTTTAATTTCGTCATCCCCCTTCGTGTGGGGGCCTGGTGATAGCTCAGCAGGTTCCGAGGGAAGAGAAGATACGGATATATTACTATTACAAACCATGAACAAGTTCGAAATCAAAAAGTTACAACGAAGAGTCAGTTATCACTAATTAATACCTATTTGCCCTTCGGGCTCTGCGCTTTTCTCAGCAGCCTCTGCTACCTTCCTAGCATCATGGATGCCTTTTTCGCTTTTTTGAATGATTTCTTGGGCCATTTCTCGGTCGCCATTGTCCCAGATGTCAGTGAAAAATTTTCCACCAACCAGGCTTGCTTCGGCCGAGGGGTCTTTTATATCTTCGGAAGACAAGGCAGTTTCGGATTGCGCTAAAGATTTCACAAGATCACAACCTTTTCTTTCCAAAACAGTAGCAATCCCCTTGGCGCCTGAAAAAGCACATATGTCCCCGCGGCTATTCAAGATTTCCTCGAAGGCCTCGGCTTCGTGACTGATCCATTCAATCGGGCCTTTTGGATTCCCCCTTGTGAAATTTTCTTCGCTAGAGAATGCGCCAATGCTGGCGAAGCTGGATTTTATCTTCTTAACACACTCTATGGATTTGTCATAGCACCTTTTCTTGGATGCATGAAGCTCTTCAACATTTATTTCCAAATGATTTGCCCATTGATCACTAAGTTCTCGTTTTGTTTCTTCAAGTATGCGTTCTTCTTTAGCCCTGGCCAGCTGTTTCCGAAGGTCCTGAATTTCGCGTTTTTGGGCTTCAGCTTGAGCCTTAGAGGTAGCTTCGTCTTCCTTTATTTTATCCACCAATGTAAGCAGAATTTTATCTTTTTCCAAAGCTTCGTTCCTAAGCTTAATAACCTATGTTTGTAGGTTGTTGAAAGCAATATTATAGCTCTCGTCTTCGGCATTCTTTTGCGCTCTCAAAGCATTGCTCAGTATTAAACCCTATATGAAAAAAGAATTAGTATAAGAATAAAAGAATGATTCAAAAATTACAAATTTCCAAATATACAATTCTCATACCTTCAGACTATTATATGCAAGGCTATCCGCAAGATCGTCCTTCGTCATAGCGCAGAGCCCAGCTTCAAGCTTCGGGAACCCCATACTTCTAGCCATCTCCCGGCAGACAGATAATTCTTTGTTGTCTGGGAGGCAGTATAAGAAGTCATCTTCATCTGTGCCGTTGAATACTAAAGCCCCTTTCGGATACTTCAGTTCTCGGGCATAGTGATTAGCTTCAAAAATTTCTTCTTCAGATAATTTCTTCCCCGAAGCATGTCGTACAATATAATCAAGTACTTTGGAAGATGCTTCGGGGACAGCAGCGCTAGTTTCTTCAGCCAAAATTTATTCTGCTATTTTTGTTTTTTCGGCTTCCAAGGATTTCACCTTTGCTGGCTCTGAAGGCCCGACTTCAATTTCAGACTGTTGCTTTGAAGCTTCGGCGACAAAGGCTTCAGTATGTACTTCGAAAGTTTTAACAATTTTCTTTGGAGGTGTGCTTGAAGATTTGATCGTCTCTAAAACATCTAGCACATTAACCATCCTTCTTCTTTTAGGGGTCACTGCTGGAGCCTTATGGCTTTTTGTCGTCTCAGTTTCTGCCGAAGGACTCAAGATTTCTGATGTCTTTATTTCTTCAGCTCTCGGTTCTTCTATTTTTTCATTCGCTGGCACTTCGGCAAGCACTTCAATATTTGGCAGGGGGGTTGACTCTTTAGCTTCGGTGGCCGAAGAGGTCTCACCGGCAAATTCAGGCACCGTGGTCGGTTCAATATAATGTGGCCGGTGTGTGAGAACCTTTACCCTTTTCCTCTTCGGCGCCGGCTCACTAGGAGCGGCTGAAGCAGTTTCCTTCGCAGAGCATGGATTCTTTCTTTTTTGACCCCACGCTGGATAGCGGTAGTCGGGGTAGACAAACCCAATTGCATCAAATACTCGATTGAGCCTCTTCCTCTTTCGGCCTCCGAAGGCCGCTGATAATGCAGTATCTTTGGCCTTTGAGTATACACCAAGCAATTCATCACTGATGGCCTCAATACTTTTTAACCAGTCATCATCCGGCTCAACGAATTTATCTCCGTATTTAAATGTGTATTTTAGCCTGACTAGTCCACCTTCGTTAGTTTCTTTAATGGTTTCCTTTGGCATTTCCCATTTTTCCACAAGTGGCCATACTCTGAAGGCAATGTGTTCTTGGACCAAATCCCTTGTCCCAATAAAAGAGCAAACAACACCGAAGGCTCTCTGGCATTCTTCGGCTGCTTCATTCATTTCCACCTTCGGCCTCCGCAGGCCGAAGCGTTGCCAGATGGGACGCATAATGATCCTTTTTATATCTTCTCGTGATTTCAAGTCATTCTTCACGTAAAACCATTCCGTCATCCAGTCGTCGGGCCACCTCTTTCGAAAGGTCGGCACGGGGCAGCTTGACCCAGACCGGGAGCCGAAGCTGTAACAGCCAAAATTGTTGTGATACTGTTCTTTACCCCAGGGTTTTGTCTCGTACAATAATTCATGTATGTTGCAGAAACTTTTTGCATTAGGTTCCAAACCTTGGCTTCTCACGGCCCACATAAAGATATTCATCCTTATGATTGCTTCGGGGGTAAGTTGGTGAAGGTAGATTTCAAATATCTTCAGTATTTCTACAACAAAACTGCTTAAGGGAAATCGTAGTCCAGCTTTCAAGAAGCTTCGGAATACCACGACTTCATTTTCCTCAGGAGTCGGACAAGTCTTCTCTCCTTCATCAGCCCTCACAACGGACAAGTCCCGGAAATATCTGCCACTCATATTGACAAGATGATTTTCTTTAATACTTGATTTACCAAAAACCGCATGGCTTGGTCGCCAAGGTCGATCTTCGGAGTCTTCACCACCACTATCCACATCATAACTGTCACTATCACTAGTATCTTCAAATAAACCCTCCAAAATTTCTTTAGTAATCTTCTCTGTATTAGTCTTCGACATTGATTGAAGAAAGCCCAGATGCATCTCCTCAGAAAGACTTAGCTTCGAATCTGTAACACCCGGTTTTAAAGGACAAAGCCGGGTGCATCTCATACATGCGCCAAGAAGACAACATATATAATAACAGAGTGTATAGAGATAAATGTCACAAAACATCAGAGTAATTATTACATAGCGGAAGACTTATTACAAAATAAAAGTATAACCATAAAACAAACTAAGGATCGTCGGCGCCAATGTCGAATGAGAAACGCCACCTAGATCAGATCGAACTCCTCAGTGTTAGGCGGCTCCTCTTCGACCACCTGTTCTTCTCCTATGGGGGGGGGTGTGAGACAGCAAGAGTGAGCTCACATACGTTCATAGCTCAACAAGTCGTGGGGAATAATTGGCATGAACTCGCCAAAGGTGGTAGTTCATGAAGTGTAAGGCTGATCAATGAAATAAAGGCTGAAGCTGAGCATTGCTTTTATAAGTTGGTCAAAATTTTATTAGCAATTACTAAGTGTAAGTAAATACCAAACCTTAATAATAATAAAGAACAGTAATAGTAAAGTAATCCCAAATGCGATGCAAATGTCAAATTAAATTTAAGTTCCATAGTTAATCATGTGAGGGTCCGAGCCGCTCATGACCGTGAGCACGGCTAGTATACTAGTTTTACACTCTGCAGAGGTTGCGCATCTTTACCCACAAGCCGTGTTACCCATCTGCCAAGGGGTCATGAATCCCATACACCTCTACCAAGGAAGCGAGGCAGGGTAACACTACGAGGCCTTTACAAAGTTCCACTAGCTTCAGACTACCCGCTACAATTTATAGGAAGCTCTAGTGCAGGGTTCTTGCCTGACCGCCATCACAGCAAAATCAAACAAGGACCTCCCCACACTGACCACTCCCCTACTGCCCTTGCCCCTTTCGGGTAAGGTAGCCCTCCACTAGCTTTCCTAGTTAATCAGCCAAGGGCGTCCCATTAAACCCTTGTGGTAGCACTGTTTTCCCGGGTGGTCGCTCCATGTTCGCATTAATTTAATGATCTTAACATGAACAGTAATAATAACAAGATAATAACAGAATAATCATGAATAGTGTATCTCCATACCCAATCCACATAAAGCGATAGCAAGTACTACCCAAAAATATTTCAGGGGTGAACAAGGTATAGAGGTAATCAAAACTGGGGTAACATAAAGGCTCCCATCAAAATTAACCTATGCAGATCATTAAATTTAATAAGAACATGGCTGGGAAAAGTAAGTGATCAAGGGCACAACTTGCCTTCAATGAGCTCCTACTCAGCTATCTCTACTTGTTGAACCTCAGTTTCCATAGTGGCTTGCTCGTCTATTCGCATCAACACAATACATACATAGTATAGCCAAAATCAACATCACACCAAACATGTAAAATAAATATATAGTAAAAATCTACACATTAAAATAAGAGCATAGGGACTGGAATCACTAAATTTGGAGTTATAGGTTTCAAGTTGTGAATTTCCTAAGGTTTAATGTGATTAAATTAGGATTAAATGTTAAATTAATGTTCTAACAGAGTTCATGTCAAAACAGTGACTCTAAATGATAGAGAATATTATTACAAAATTTTAGAAATTGGAATGGCTCAATTTGGGTCAAAAATGGAATTTCTATGAATTTTACAAGTTTCTAGAATTGTTTTTGTATTAAAAACTAAATTCTATAATCATTTTCTCGGTTTTTAATATCCCCTGGACTAGGCCTCGAATTCCAGAAAACTCAGGGGCCCTGGCGCAAAATACCCCAGACTCAGGGAACAGTCTATACGGATGGCGGGTTGATTTTCGCTTTACCCAGGGTCTCTTTAGCAAAAGATGCAGGCCGAAAGGGTATCGGGCCGTTCTGGCCGTCGGATTAGATCCGAACGGTGTGGATTTAATGCACCGAAGCGGCACACCGCTTCTAATCCTAGCCGCACGATTGGATCGGACGGTCATGATTTTAAAGACACGAAATCAAATCCTCCCCGCATAAATTGCATCCAACGGCAGTAACTAATTCTGCGCCACACAATTCTAAGACCGAATCAGCGCCGTCCATCGGTAATCCAGCGGCACAGACATCACCCAACCTGCGATATGATCGGGACCGTTGATCCATTGATCAACCGTCCACATCCCATAGTCCTCCTCCGACCAAATCCCCCCAAATGCCCAACGGCGGCGAGGATCACCACCGGCGGTCCAATTCTCCGGTTCGGGGGCACCAAACATAAATTAACTTCTGCTACACGTTGCGGATATGAAAGTGGGTTTGGGCGAGGGTTTCTTACTGGGAATTGCTGGCACAAGCGAGTTGTCCACGGTGAGCTGCGGGCGGAGGTGGAAGCGCAGCGACGACGAGCAATCGCCGATGATGCAGTCAATCAATTGTTGCGCTTGGTGCTCGGTGAGTATCAGTGGTGTCCACCGAAGGCCCTAGACCCCTACCCGGAGCTCGGGTGACGCGTATGGCTCCAGTCAGCGACGGCGGGACACAGGGCTCCGTGGCGGGTGGTGGCGGCGAGTGGTGTTCGGCGTATGAAACGACACAGGAGGGTTTAGGGGAAAGGGAAGGGAGAGCGCAACCGTTATATGGTCCATGGAGGTGCCCGGCTAGCAACGGCGTCAACGGAAAAGGGGAGAGGGGCTCGCCGGTGAACTCGCGATTTCTATTGAGGGGGAAGAGCGAGCGCTGCCAGGGCGGTCCCACGCACCAGTGAGATGCAGAGGAAGCGTGCGGCGATAGCGACTGACGCGTGGGGTCGGGCTTTCGGCGCTTCCCCCCTGGTTGATGGGCCGCGCGGTGAGAAAATCCTGGTGGGCCAAATTGCGGGATTCCGGCCCAGGTAAGGTTAGTTGGTTTTATTCTTTTTCTTTTCCATTTTCAAACCCAATTTGAATTCAAGTTTAATTCAAACTTTTGTGGCTCCTCATTACAAAATTATATTGGTGATGTTAGAGGTACAAATGCTATGGATAGTTATTTGTATATATATTATTTATTATTCATCTCCTTTATCTCTTCTTATTTCCAAACCCTAATTTCAATTTAGGGTTTAATCCAACTTTTAGGGTTATTACCTCATTATTATTGCCCTTATTATTTTATTTAATGCACAAACATTTAACCCAACATGATGCATATTATTATTATTATTAAATTTTTTTTACCATTTATTTTAATTCATTTTTAAACTTTGTGTATGCTCTTTTTCATGATGCAATTAAGGCACACAAAATGTGGAAATCCACCATATTCCTTTGTATACAAATTTGAGTATTACAAATCCTACCCCCCTTAAAAATAATCTCGTCCTCGAGATTTAGGAAGATCTAGGGAAAAGGTGGGGAAAATCTATACGAAGCTCTTCTTCTCTTTCCCAAGTTGCTTCATCTTCACCGTGGTGACTCCATTGAACTTTACACATCTTTATAACCTTATTCCTTGTAACTCGAGTCAAAGTATCCAAAATCTTGATGGGGTACTCAGCATAAGTCAGGTCATCTTGAATGCTAAGGTCTTCCATTGGTAATTGTTCTTCAGGCACCCTGAGGCATTTCTTCAACTGAGATACATGAAAGACATCGTGAACATCCGCGAGATGATCCGGTAACTCCAATTGACATGCAACTTCTCCCACTCGCTTCAAGATTAAGAAGGGTCCAATAAAGCGAGGGGACAACTTTCCTTTGACTTTGAATCTTCTCATACCCCGGAGTGGTGACACCTTCAAATAGACATAATCTCCCTCCTTAAACTCAAGTAGTCTTCTCCGGGTGTCAGCATAGCTTTTCTGCCTGGATTGTGCAGTCCTCAAATTCTCCCTTATTTGCTGAACTTGCCCCTCTGCTTCCTGTATAATCTCAGGTCCAAACAACTGTCTTTCACCAGTTTGATCCCAATACAGTGGAGTCCTGCACTTTCTGCCATATAAAGCCTCAAACGGTGACATCTTCAAACTGGCCTGATAGCTATTATTATAAGAGAACTCCGCATACGGTAGACTCTTATCCCAACTACCACCATGCTTAAGGGCACAAGCTCTTAACATATCTTCCAGCACTTGGTTAGTCCTCTCAGTCTGCCCATCAGTCTGTGGATGGTAAGCCGAACTAAAATTTAATCTTGTATCCAAGGACTCGTGCAACTTCTTCCAATATCGAGAGGTAAACTGTGATCCTCGGTCTGACACAATTTTCTTTGGTACTCCATGCAGGCATACAATCCGTGCCATGTACAACTCTGCCAACTTGGCTCCTGAATACGTGGTCTTCACTGGAATAAAGTGGGCTACTTTAGTTAGCCTGTCCACAATCACCCATATAGAATCATATCCAGCAGACGTGCGGGGTAATCCAACAATGAAGTCCATGCCAATCTCTTCCCATTTCCACTCAGGTATCTTCAGTGGATGCAATAGTCCGGCTGGCCTCTGGTGTTCAGCCTTAACTCTTTGGCACACATCACACATAGCCACATGTGTAGCCACATCTCTCTTCAATCCATACCACCAATATTTCTGCTTCAAATCTTGATACATCTTAGTACTCCCAGGGTGGATAGAGTAAACTGAATCATGTGCCTCCTTCAATATGGTTTCCCGAAGACTATCAATATCGGGAACACAGATCCGATTCTTGAACCATATCGTGCCTTGCTCATCCTCCGTGAACTCTGGGCCTCTACCCTCTGTTATCAGATCCTTGATCTCCTGGATTTTGGCATCACCAACCTGACCTTTACGAATTTCTTGCTCCAAGGTAGGTTCCAATTCAATAGTCACTCCTTCCGTATGTGTAACAATTCCCAGGTTGAGCCTCTCAAAGTCTTTTGCTAATTCATCAGGTAGCTAGACAACGAAAGCGGAGTGAACATGCTCCTTCTGACTCAAGGCATCTGCAACCAAATTCGCCTTGCCTGGGTGATAGTGAATCTCCAAGTCATAATCCTTAATGAGCTCCAACCAACGGTGTTGCCTAAGATTGAGATCCTTCTGAGTGAATATATACTTCAAACTCTTATGATCCGTGTATACTTGGCACTTAGTTCCCATAATATAGTGTCTCCAAATCTTAAGTGCATGCACAACGACAGCCAGCTCTAAGTCATGGGTGGGGTAGTTCAATTCATGCTTCCTCAACTAACGAGATGCATAGGCAATCACATGACCATCTTGCATAAGCACACATCCAAGTCCTTGGCCACATGCATCACAGTAAATGTCAAATCCCTTCTGCAGATCTGGCATAATCAATACTGGAGGTGACATCAATCTCTCCTTCAACTGATCAAAGCTTTCTTGGCACTTCTCATCCCACTTGAATTCTCTTCCTTTCTCCAAAAGCGATGTCATGGGTTTGGCAATCTTAGAGAACCCTTCAATGAATCTTCGATAATATCCTGCGAGTCCCAAGAAACTCTGAATCTCAGTAACTATAGTGGGCACTCTCCACTCCATAATCTCCTTGACCTTAGCAGGATCCACTGCTATTCCTCCATTAGAAATAATATGACCAAGAAATGGCACCTTGTCAATCCAAAACTCGCACTTGCTGAACTTAGCGTAGAGTTGATTATCTCGCAGCTTTTGTAGCACCAACCTTAGATGTTGTTCATGATCACTCTCATTCTTAGAATAGATAAGAATATCGTCGTTGAACACCACGACGAATCGGTCCAAATACTCCATAAATACTTTGTTCATCAAATTCATGAAATAAGCCGGTGCATTGGTTAATCCAAATGACATAACAGTAAACTCATATAATCCATATCGAGTCGAGAATGCTGTCTTGGGAATATCTGATGGTCTAATCCTCATCTGATGGTATCCCGATCGGAGATCAATCTTCGAGAACACCCTGGCTCCTCTCATTTGATCAAACAAATCCTCAATACGGGGCAATGGATACTTGTTCTTTACCGTGACATCATTGAGTGATCTATAGTCCACACACATTCGTTGCGACCCATCCTTCTTCTGTACGAATAACACCGGTGCTCCCCAAGGTAAGGAACTCGAACGAATATAACCAGCCTCTTGTAACTCCGTCAACTGCTTCTTCAGTTCCTTCAACTCCTCTACGGACATTCTATATGGCCGTTTAGAAATAGGGGCGGTTCCAGGTAAGAGATCAATAACAAACTCAACTTCTCTATCAGGTGGCATCCCTGGTAACTCCTCTGGAAAGACATCCGGAAAATCTCTAACCACCCGGATGTTGTCACCAACAAACTCCTCAGGCATAAAGAACATTGCACGCATGGATGAGGAGGTTACTGCGATATTAACTTGAAATCTTTCTCCTTTAGTGGTAGTGAGTTCTACGGTACCTCTACCACATGCTATAACGGCCTTTGCCTTTCTTAGCCATGACATACCAAGGATCAGATCTATACTGCTTGACTCTAATATTATAGCAGTAGCTCCAAATTCTCTACCCATAATGGTTAATATCAATCTACGTGTCATTTGATTCACCTCAACAGGCCCTTTAGGGGTAATTACTATCATGGGTTTTCTCATATTTAGCAGTGGTATTTCATTTGTGTTGGCATATCTAGCAGACATGAATGAATGTGTAGCACCAGAATCAAATAATATGGTTGCAGGAATTGCATTAACATAAAACATACCAAGTACGATGTCACCACCATCAGGATTATCATCAACGCTAACTTGATTCACCCTGGCTATAGAATATCCCATGCCAGGGGTCTGTTGCTTGTTCTGAACTGGAGTAGTAGCAATCCTCTGGGGGCAGACATTTGCATAATGACCAGTCTTCCCACACTTGAAACAATTAGTGCCTGGACTCTGTCCTGAAAACTTCGTCGGGGTGCCAGTGGGGGTAGCCTGACGAGTAGGCGTCCGTGGAGAGCCCTGTGGAGCATACTGAACTGGGCGTGGTCCTCCTGGTCGAGTCGGTGTACCTTGTGGTGGAACGTAGCGAGGACGAACACTGCTGCTACCCTGTCCTTGTGAGATAGCCTTCCTCTTCAAATCACCCAGTTGAACACGCTTGTGTTCAATAGCAAGAGCCTTATCAAGTAGCCTCTGAAATGATGGAAAGGTGTGTGCAACCAGTGCATACTGCAAGGGTCCATTAAGTCCTTCAATGAAGTGCTCTTGCTTTCTCTCATCCTCAGCAACTTCCTCTGGAGCATATCTTGACAGCTGAATAAATTTGTCTCTATACTCGCTGACTGACATGTTACCTTGCTTCAATGACAGAAACTCCTTCTTCTTGATCTTTATCATACCAGCTGGAATATGGTAGTTCCTAAATTGTGTACTGAACTCTACCCAAGTAATAGTATCAGCAGCATCATGGGTAGCAGTATAAGAATCCCACCAGTCACCAGCAGGACCAGTCAGACGTCCAGAAGCATATAAAACCTTCTCCCGGTCAGTGCATTGTGCAATATTCAGCATCTTCTCAATTGACTTCAACCAATCGTCTGCATCAAGTGGATCTGGCGAGCTGGCGAAGGTTGGTGGCTTATGACTCATAAACTCCCGGTGCTTATCACGAGGTGGAACTGGTGGTGGTGGTGGAGGCAGTGGTACTTGTTGCTATTGTTGCTGTTGTTGAAGTTGCTGTTGTAGCTGCTGTTGTTGCGCCCTCCTTTCTTGGCGTATCTCATCTCTCTCCTGGCGCAACTCCTGGCGTATATCTTCTCTTTCCTGACGCATCTCCTGGCGTTCTTGCTGCATCTGGGCACGCATATCAGCCATAGTGTCTGCCATTTGCTGCATCACCGCCATCTGAGCAGCAACCAGTGGGTCAACTCTGCCTGGTGGAGGATTAGGAGGATTCATCTCTGCTGGCTATGGCTGAGGTTGTCTATATATTCTCCGAGTGTGTCGATTAGGAGGCAAATCAATTCCACCACCCCTCATGGTATTGACCATCTGAGTTAGATACATAAGGTAAGAGAATAGTAGACAAGGCAGTAATTACAAATCATGTTACTTTGGGGGATTTATTAGCTAAGCAGTTTAGTGTTTTACCTACCATAGCTAATTTATTACCTTATGCTGGCACATGCTAAGATGTCCATGTAATATTTCAATCAATCAAAGAAGCAAATCAGGCATTGATCATCAGAACAATCAACCAATATTTTTAATAGAGAAAATTGTTTTAATTTTGTCTTAGGCTTCCTATCTCTTAAAAAAAATGTCATAAGGGTAGGGATTCCAAGGTGTGAAATCCATCTTGTCTAAGAGTAGAAAAGGTAAGAATGATCGGAGTAGAACAGTAGAAGGTGAGACAGGTTCAAGATAAGTATAGAAAGAATCAGAGTAAGGTAAGTAGGTAAGGGTTGTCCATTTCTATCTAGGTTTCGTCCTACAGTCAACATTTCCTCTGATACCACTTCTGTAACACCCGGTTTTAAAGGACAAAGCCGGGTGCATCTCATACATGCGCCAAGAAGACAACATATATAATAACAGAGTGTATAGAGATAAATGTCACAAAACATCAGAGTAATTATTACATAGCGGAAGACTTATTACAAAATAAAAGTATAACCATAAAACGAACTAAGGATCATCGGCGCCAATGTCGACTGAGAAACGCCACCTAGATCAGATCGAACTCCTCAGTGTTAGGCGGCTCCTCTTCCACCACCTGTTCTTCTCCTGTGGGGGGGTGTGAGACAGCAAGAGTGAGCTCACATACGTTCATAGCTCAACAAGTCGTGGGGAATAATGTGGCATGAACTCGCCAAAGGTGGTAGTTCATGAAGTGTAAGGCTGATCAATGAAATAAAGGCTGAAGCTGAGCATTGCTTTTATAAGTTGGTCAAAATTTTATTAGCAATTACTAAGTGTAAGTAAATACCAAACCTTAATAATAATAAAGAACAGTAATAGTAAAGTAATCCCAAATGCGATGCAAATGTCAAATTAAATTTAAGTTCCATAGTTAATCATGTGAGGGTCCGAGCCGCTCATGACCGTGAGCACGGCTAGTATACTAGTTTTACACTCTGCAGAGGTTGCGCATCTTTACCCACAAGCCGTGTTACCCATCTGCCAAGGGGTCATGAATCCCATACACCTCTACCAAGGAAGCGAGGCAGGGTAACACTACGAGGCCTTTACAAAGTTCCACTAGCTTCAGACTACCCGCTACAGTTTATAGGAAGCTCCAGTGCAGGGTTCTTGCCTGACCGCCATCACAGCAAAGTCAAATAAGGACCTCCCCACACTGACCACTCCCCTACTGCCCTTGCCCCTTTCGGGTAAGGTAGCCCTCCACTAGCTTTCCTAGTTAATCAGCCTAGGGCGTCCCATTAAACCCTTGTGGTAGCACTGTTTTCCCGGGTGGTCGCTCCATGTTCCCATTAATTTAATGATCTTAACATGAACAGTAATAATAACAAGATAATAACAGAATAATCATGAATAGTGTATCTCCATACCCAATCCACATAAAGCGATAGCAAGTACTACCCAAAAATATTTCAGGGGTGAACAAGGTATAGAGGTAATCAAAACTGGGGTAACATAAAGGCTCCCATCAAAATTAACCTATGCAGATCATTAAATTTAATAAGAACATGGCTGGGAAAAGTAAGTGATCAATGGCACAACTTGCCTTCAATGAGCTCCTGCTCAGCTATCTCTACTTGTTGAACCTCAGTTTCCACATTGGCTTGCTCGTCTATTCGCATCAACACAATACATACATAGTATAGCCAAAATCAACATCACACCAAACATGTAAAATAAATATACAGTAAAAATCTACACATTAAAATAAGAGCATAGGGACTGGAATCACTAAATTTGGAGTTATAGGTTTCAAGTTGTGAATTTCCTAAGGTTTAATGTGATTAAATTAGGATTAAATGTTAAATTAATGTTCTAACAGAGTTCATGTCAAAACAGTGACACTAAATGATAGAGAATATTATTACAAAATTTTAGAAATTGGAATGGCTCAATTTGGGTCAAAAATGGAATTTCTATGAATTTTACAAGTTTCTAGAATTGTTTTTGTATTAAAAACTAAATTCTATAATCATTTTCTCGGTTTTTAATATCCCCTGGACTAGGCCTCGAATTCCAGAAAACTCAGGGGCCCTGGCGCAAAATACCCCAGACTCAGGGAACAGTCTATACGGATGGCGGGTTGATTTTCGCTTTACCCAGGGTCTCTTTAGCAAAAGATGCAGGCCGAAAGGGTATCGGGCCGTTCTGGCCGTCGGATTAGATCCGAACGGTGTGGATTTAATGCACCGAAGCGGCACACCGCTTCTAATCCTAGCCGCACGATTGGATCGGACGGTCATGATTTTAAAGACACGAAATCATATCCTCCCCGCATAAATCGCATCCAACGGCAGTAACTAATTCTGCGCCTCACGATTCTAAGACCGAATCAGCGCCGTCCATCGGTAATCCAGTGGCACAGACATCACCCAACCTGCGATATGATCGGGACCGTTGATCCATTGATCAACCATCCACATCCCATCGTCCTCCTCCGACCAAATCCCCCCAAATGCCCGACGGCGGCGAGGATCACCACCGGCGGTCCAATTCTCCAGTTCGGGGGCACCAAACATAAATTAACTTCTGCTACACGTTGCGGATATGAAAGCGGGTTTGGGCGAGGGTTTCTTACTGGGAATTGCTGACACAAGCGAGTTGTCCACGGTGACCTGCGGGCGGAGGTGGAAGCGCAGCGACGACGAGCAATCGCCGATGATGCAGTCAATCAATTGTTGCGCTTGGTGCTCGGTGAGTATCAGTGGTGTCCACCGAAGGCCCTAGACCCCTACCCGGAGCTCGGGTGACGCGTATGGCTCCAGTCAGCGACGGCGGGACACAGGGCTCCGTGGCGGGTGGTGGCGGCGAGTGGTGTTCGGCGTATGCAACGACACAGGAGGATTTAGGGGAAAGGGAAGGGAGAGCGCAACCGTTATATGGTCCATGGAGGTGCCCGGCTAGCAACGGCGTCAACGGAAAAGGGGAGAGGGGCTCGCCGGTGAACTCGCGATTTCTGTTGAGGGGGAAGAGCGAGCGCTGCCAGGGCGGTCCCACGCACCAGTGAGATGCAGAGGAAGCGTGCGGCGATAGCGACTGACGCGTGGGGTCGAGCTGTCGGCGCTTCCCCCCTGGTTGATGGGCCGCGCGGTGAGAAAATCCTGGTGGGCCAAATTGCGGGATTCCGGCCCAGGTAAGGTTAGTTGGTTTTATTCTTTTTCTTTTCCATTTTCAAACCCAATTTGAATTCAAGTTTAATTCAAACTTTTGTGGCTCCTCATTACAAAATTATATTGGTGATGTTAGAGGTACAAATGCTGTGGATAGTTATTTGTATATATATTATTTATTATTCATCTCCTTTATCTCTTCTTATTTCCAAACCCTAATTTCAATTTAGGGTTTAATCCAACTTTTAGGGTTATTACCTCATTATTATTGCCCTTATTATTTTATTTAATGCACAAACATTTAACCCAACATGATGCATATTATTATTATTATTAATTTTTTTTTACCATTTATTTTAATTCATTTTTAAACTTTGTGTATGCTCTTTTTCATGATGCAATTAAGGCACACAAAATGTGGAAATCCACCATATTCCTTTGTATACAAATTTGAGTATTACAGAATCACCAATAGCTTTTTTATCTTCAGACATCCTTGCAAACGCTGAGAAAGCGCTCTCGAGACCGAAGCTTAAAAATCTAAAAAGCCAAGCAAGTGTTGTTGCACGCAGGCTAAAAGTTGGGTGAGTAAAAGCAGTTGGCAAGAGAGCGTGCCAAATAAACTCGTGATGAGCTCTTATTTATACACCTAGTGCGTTGAAAACTGGAGGGTCCCGCTTGTCAAAGACTGTTGCTATTCTAGCAAAGAGAAGGTGTTTTTTCGGACCTTCGGTTTAAGGCCTTCGTCTATATCGCAATATGAATTTATTATTACAGCAAATTAATATTGCAAGGGGCTACTGTTGGGAGCCTTCGGCTTCCGAAGGTCCTCAAAAACATGATTTAACAATGTTCTCCAAGTATGTGAGCAGGTATCTTCGGAATCAGGTTGCGGGTATACAAGAGCATGGTCAAGACGAAGCTTGACTGAAATGGAAGACGATCATGACGAAGGATGAAACGATTACGAAGCTATGTGCAGAAAAGCTTCGGCATGACAGCAGAAAAGGGGAACCGACTTAAAGATGAAAAGCCAAATTAGACCTCGAAGAATTACTATAGAGTTATTGATAAAAGTAAAGGGCATTAATGTAATTTTACACGGGCTGCGTCCCGTGCCTATAAATAGATGAACAGTACTTCCGTACTGTTCATGTTGACTTGGCATTTGCATTAGCATCACGCTTGTACCCTTACTTTCCTTCAAGCCGAAGGTACATTTGTAATTTGTTGTTGTTTATATAAGTAAGATGAATAGAAATAAATTAATAATAATGTTCAAAGTAATCACGTTATTTTCCGTGTTTTGTGTATAAATCTCTCTTATCTTTTATTATGATTGTGAAGGTATGTCCTTCACAACCTTCGTCCGAAATTCATTATATCCGAAGGGAAATAATGTTCCGAACGACGAAGGGCTTTGATATTTAACATTTTATGTTGCCTTGTTCTTAATTCATAGCATTTGAGAACAAGTCCCCAATATTGGCGCCCACCTCCGGTGAACTCACTTCCATTTCTTGAGCTTTGAACACCTTCGGCAAGCATCACCTTCGTCATGCCGCCGAAAAAAGCTTCAGCGACAGGGGCTGCCGCTCTGCAGCCGCTGGACCCCAATCAGGACGTCCTTTCTCTTAGGGAGGCCCGAAACCAGAAGAGGAAGGCCACTAGTCCAACGCCTCCGGAGGACGACTTGGACCAGGAAATCCAAAACCTGGGGATGCTCCATCAATAGGTGCAACGAAAGAAGGAGAAGATGGCTCGTCTAGCTGACCTTCAGAGGCAGATAGATGAAGCTTCGGAAGAGGTTCGTCATCTTGCTTAAGATGACTAGAACCAAAGGCCTCCGCGCAGAGAGCTTCATCAGGAAGGCTTCTACAATGAGGACGACTGGTATGAAGATTTCCATCATGGAAATTTTGCTTTTGATGATGCTTCTCCTCTATCAACAGAATTGCAGGCTACACCATGGCCCCAGTCTTACAAGCCACCCCAGCTCCCTATGTACGACGGTCATACAGACCCGAAGCAATTCTTGATGAGCTATGAAGCAACCATATCTTCGTATGGTGGCAATACTGCAGTCATGGCAAAGTCTTTTGTCATGGCCATAAAGAGTGTCGCTCAAACCTAGTACTCCTCTCTTCGACCAGGGACAATCACCTCATGGCAGAAGCTGAAGGATATGTTGATAAACAGCTTCCAAGGGTTTCAGATAAAGCCAGTTACTACTCAAGCTTTATTCCAGTGTACCCAGGACCACGAAGAATACCTTCAGGCGTATGTCCGAAGGTTTTTGCGTCTGAGGGCACAGGCGCCAACAGTGCCCAATGAAATTGTCATTGAGGCCATGAATAAGGGACTTCGGCTGGGACCTTCAGCGCAGTACTTTGCCAGGAACCCACCACAAACTTTGGAGAAGCTGCTCTAGAAGATGGACGAGTATATCCGAGCCGACAATGACTTCCGCCAAAGAAGGGAGGAGGCATTCAGGTTCTCTGAAATGACTAGGGGCTTCGGAGGAAGATTTCATCCAAGGCACGTCAGGTCAATTCATAACTCCACTCAGAGTGATGATAGAGGGAGCCAACAGCAAAGGCCACAATACTCCTCGCAAGCTTCGGGGCAGCAGCAAAGCTCTTTTCGGCCGCCAGCGCCAAGGTGCAGAGGCGCCAGGGGCTTCGGGGAAGATTTGGGGATCAGCCAAGAAAAATCTACTGCCTATTCTGTGGTGAGGACAAGGGCCATACCACCAGGATGTGCCATGTTACCATCCAGAAGCAAAAGGAGATAGCAGAAGCTGCAGCACAACAGAGTCAGCCAAAGCAGGCCATGCATACTGCTTCGTACCATTTGCCTTACATTCCAGAATATGTAGGCAATCACTCTACATCTTCTGTTGCTTCGGCAAGCCAACCCCAAGCATCTTGGCAACAGCCTCCACCGCCACTACCAACACAACGAGGTCAGCAGCCAGAAGGGAGTCAGCACACTCACCTTCAGCGGGACTTCAGAGAGGAGTCCGAAGCTCGCACAGTCAATAGCACTGTGCCAGAGTCGAAGCACATTTAATGACAAATATCCTACCTCGACAGCAGCTTTTCGCATTTTGACATTCAGTATTATTTTCTTTTTAATAAGGAACAATTATGGAGAGTCTAAATGTCTTTTATCGTCTTTCAATTTCTTGTGATAGTTTCGCTTTTTACCATGATGAAAATATATCTTCTCCATAGGCCTAAGTTGCCGAAGCATGAGAATTTATGATGGCAAGGAGGACCTTCGAATTATCAAAAATTTGTTCTAAGGAACGCAACGCAATTTTTTCGAAGCAGCAAAAAGTCGTTCCTAAGGGAGCGCAGTGTAAGTTTTCTGAGCCTACAGCGAAAAATAAGCGCTGATTCCGCCAAAAGTAAAAGGCGAAGAAGCTCCTAAGGGAGGCTTACAGCGAAAAATAAACGCTGATTCCGCTGAAAGTAAAAGGCGAAGAAGCTCCTAAGGGAGGCTTACAGTGAAAAATAAACACTGATTCCGCTGAAGTAAAAGGCGAAGAAGCTCCTAAGGGAGGCTTACAGAGAAAAATTAATGTCAACCTTCGGCAAATATCATTTTGCACAGCATTACATCATTACATCATTTGCATAGCATAACATCATACATCATAGTGCATCAACAACGCAAGAAGGGGGGTCTCGATATTGATATTCGAAGATTGTTTTGAAGAAATAGTGACAAGGCACAAAAAATAGCCGTTGAAAAGTTATACCATCGTCAAAATCTAAAATGGAAGGACCTATTGATTATTGATTTTACAAGGATTGATCATTGATTTTTACGAAGCATGAAAAGAAGGGAAGGTGTTTTTTCGCCGAAGGCTCAAAAATGGTACGTATATGATGTTTCATGCATCGTCAAAAATAAAATTATAAACAGCTAAAATGCTATATCCAAAGTTACACAATATTACACATGATACTCAGCAAGCATTACAATCTAAATGTTTTTACAGCAGCATTTAATCTTCCTTTAAAACTACTTCTGCAGCTTCATTTAGAAGCTGATCAACAACTCTATCCATGATGGCTTCGCCCATTTGTTTAATTTCGTCATCCCCCTTCGTGTGGGGGCCTGGTGATAGGTCAGCAGGTTCTGAGGGAAGAGAAGATACAGATATATTACTATTACAAACCATGAACAAGTTCGAAATCAAAAAGTTACAACGAAGAGTCAGTTATCACTAATTAATACCTATTTGCTCTTCGGGCTCTGCGCTTTTCTCAGCAGCCTCTGCTACCTTCCTAGCATCATGGATGCCTTTTTCGCTTTTTTGAATGATTTCTTGGGCCATTTCTCGGTCGACATTGTCCCAGATGTCAGTGAAAATTTTTCCACCAACCAGGCTTGCTTCGGCCGAGGGGTCTTTTATATCTTCGGAAGACAAGGCAGTTTCGGATTGCGCTAAAGATTTCACATGATCACAGCCTTTTCTTTCCAAAACAGTAGCAATCCCCCTGGCGCCTGAAAAAGCACATATGTCCCCGCGGCTATTCAAGATTTCCTCGAAGGCCTCGGCTTCGTGACTGATCCATTCAATCGGGCCTTCTGGATTCCCCCTTGTGAAATTTTCTTCGCTAGAGAATGCGCCAACGCTGGCGAAGCTAGATTTTATCTTCTTAACACACTCTATGGATTTGTCATAGCACCTTTTCTTGGATGCACGGAGATCTTCAACATTTATTTCCAAATGATTTGCCCATTGATCACTAAGTTCTCGTTTTGTTTCTTCAAGTATGCGTTCTTCTTTAGCCCTGGCCAGCTGTTTCCGAAGATCCTGAATTTCACGTTTTTGGGCTTCAGCTTGAGCCTTAGAGGTAGCTTCGTCTTCCTTTATTTTATCCACCAATGTAAGCAGAATTTTATCTTTTTCCAAAGCTTCATTCCTCGGCTTAATAACCTCTGTTCGTAGGTTGTTGAAAGCAATATTATAGCTCTCTTCTTCGGCATTCTTTTGCGCTCTCAAAGCGTTGCTCAGTATTAAACCCTATATGAAAAAAGAATTAGTATAAGAATAAAAGAATGATTCAAAAATTACAAATTTCCAAATATACAATTCTCATACCTTCAGACTATTATATGCAAGGCTATCCGCAAGATCGTCTTTCGTCATAGCGCAGAGCCCAGCTTCAAGCTTCGGGAACCCCATACTTCTAGCCATCTCCCGACAGACAGATAATTCTTTGTTGTCTGGGAGGCAGTATAAGAAGTCTTCTTCATCTATGTCGTTGAATACTAAAGCCCCTTTCGGATACTTCAGTTCTCGGGCATAGTGATTAGCTTAAAAAATTTCTTCTTCAGATAATTTCTTCCCCGAAGCATGTCGTACAATATAATCAAGTACTTTGGAAGATGCTTCGGGGACAGCAGCGCTAGTTTCTTCAGCCAAAATTTGTTCTGCTATTTTTGTTTTTTCGGCTTCCAAGGATTTCACCTTGGCTGGCTCTAAAGGCCTGGCTTCAATTTCAGACTGTTGCTTTGAAGCTTCGGCGACAAAGGCTTCAGTATGTACTTCGGAAATTTTAACAATTTTCTTTGGAGGTGTGCTTGAAGATTTGATCGTCTCTAAAACATCTAGCACATTAACCATCCTTCTTCTTTTAGGGGTCACTGCTGGACCCTTATGGCTTTTTGTCGTCTCAGTTTCTGCCGAAGGACACAAGATTTCTGATGTCTTTATTTCTTCAGCTCTCGGTTCTTCTATTTTTTCAGTCGCTGGCACTTCGGCCAGCACTTCAATATTTGGCAGGGGGGTTGACTCTTTAGCTTCGGTGGCCGAAGAGGTCTCACCGACAAATTCAGGCACCGTGGCCGGTTCAATATAACGTGGCCGGTGTGTGAGAACCTTTACCCTTTTCCTCTTCGGCGCCGGCTCACTAGGAGCGGCTGAAGCAGTTTCCTTCGCAGAGGATGGATTCTTTCTTTTTTGACCCCACGCTGGATAGCGGTAGTCGGGGTAGACAAACCCAATTGCATCAAATACTCGATTGAGCCTCTTCCTCTTTCGGCCTCCGAAGGCCGTTGATAATGCAGTATCTTTGGCCTTTGAGTATACACCAAGCAATTCATCACTGATGGCCTCAATACTTTTTAACCAGTCATCATCCGGCTCAATGAATTTATCTCCGTATTTAAATGTGTATTTCAGCCTGACTAGTCCACCTTCGTTAGTTTCTTTAATGGTTTCCTTCGGCATTTCCCATTTTTCCACAAGTGGCCATACTCTGAAGGCAATGTGTTCTTGGACCAAATCCCTTGTCCCAATAAAAGAGCAAACAACACCGAAGGCTCTCTGGCATTGTTCGACTGCTTCATTCATTTCCACCTTCGGCCTCCGCAGGCCGAAGCGTTGCCAGATGGGACGCATAATGATCCTTTTTATATCTTCCCGTGATTTCAAGTCATTCTTCACGTAAAACCATTCCGTCATCCAGTCGCCGGGCCACCTCTTTCGAAAGGTCGGCACGGGGCAGGTTGACCCAGACCGGGAGCCGAAGCTGTAACAGCCAAAATTGTTGTGATACTGTTCTTTACCCCAGGGTTTTGTCTCGTACAATAATTCATGTATGTTGCAGAAACTTTTTGCATTAGGTTCCAAACCTTGGCTTCTCACGGCCCACACAAAGATATTCGTCCTTATGATTGCTTCGGGGGTAAGTTGGTGAAGGTAGATTTCAAATATCTTCAGTATTTCTACAACAAAACTGCTTAAGGGAAATCGTAGTCCAGCTTTCAAGAAGCTTCGGAATACCACGACTTCATTTTCCTCAGGAGTCGGACAAGTCTTCTCTCCTTCATCAGCCCTCACAACGGACAAGTCCCGGAAATATCTGCCCCTCATATTGACAAGATGATTTTCTTTAATACTTGATTTACCAAAAACCGCATGTCTTGGTTGCCAAGGTCGATCTTCGGAGTCTTCACCACAACTATCCACATCATAACTGTCACTGTCACCAGTATCTTCAGAAAAACCCTCCAAAATTTCTTTAGTAATCTTCTCTGTATTAGTCTTCGACATTGATTGAAGAAAGCCCAGATGCATCTCCTCAGAAAGACATAGCTTCGAATCACCAACAGCTTTTTTATCTTCAGACATCCTTGCAAACGCTGAGAAAGCGCTCTCGAGACCGAAGCTTAAAAATCAAAAAAGCCAAGCAAGTGTTGTTGCGCGCAGGCTAAAAGTTGGGTGAGTAAAAGCAGCTGGCAAGAGAGCGTGTCAAATAAACTCGTGATGAGCTCTTATTTATACACCTAGTGCATTGAAAACTGGAGGGTCCCGCTTGTCAAAGACTGTTGCTATTCTAGCAAAGAGAAGGTGTTTTTTTGGACCTTCGGCTTAAGGCCTTCGTCCATATCGCAATATGAATTTATTATTACAACAAATTAATTTTGCAAGGGGCTACTGTTGGGGGCCTTCGGCTTCCGAAGGTCCTCAAAAACATGATTTAACAATGTCCTCCAAGTATGTGAACAGGTATCTTCGGAATCAGGTTGCGAGTATACAAGAGCATGGTCAAGACGAAGCTTGACTGAAATGGAAGACGATCATGACGAAGGATGAAACGATTACGAAGCTATGTGCAGAAAAGCTTCGGCATGACAGCAGAAAAGGGGAACCGACTTAAAGATGAAAAGCCAAATTAGACCTCGAAGAATTACTATAGAGTTATTGATAAAAGTAAAGGGCATTAATGTAATTTTACACGGGCTACGTCCCGTGCCTATAAATAGATGAACAGTACTCCCGTACTGTTCACGTTGACTTGGCATTTGCTTTAGCATCACGCTTGTACCCTTACTTTCCTTCAAGCCGAAGGTACATTTGTAATTTGTTGTTGTTTATATAAGTAAGATGAATAGAAATAAATTAATAATAATGTTCAAAGTAATCACGTTATTTTCCGTGTTTTGTGTATAAATCTCTCTTATCTTTTATTATGATTGTGAAGGTATGTCCTTCACAACCTTCGTCCGAAATTCATTATATCCGAAGGGAAATAATGTTCCGAAGGACGAAGGGCTTTGATATTTAACATTTTATGTTGCCTTGTTCTTAATTCATAGCATTTGAGAACAAGTCCCCAACACTCGCCACGTCGTGTGTTTAGGTTTACCTTGCAACGATAAAAACTCGATTCGAATCGTCTGCTTCTCGCAGCTAATGAGACTGCTTGATCCATGCTGCTACATTGAGTAGCATGTGGAAATGTGTTGACTGGCAAAAGATGTTGATTGGTAAAAATGTTTGATACCATGTATGATTAGCTAGGTACACATCTAATCTAAAGGATTCTACTAAAACTTGAAAAGCCAAAACTTGTTTTTAGACTCAGCTAGTGCTTTTGGCAAACCAAACCCCTCAGCCAAACAGCTGCATGTCTAGAGGTAGAGCAGTAGAATCCTCACACCGGGTAAGTCTAGCTGAGTATTAGTATACTCAGCCTTGCTTGTGGCATAATTTTTGCAGGTACTCCTTAGGATGATTGGTTGATGGTGTGACTTGGCCTCCATCCCTACCACAGGGATAGACGGTCGAGTGGGTTACTGCTTCCGCAGGAGAGGACCAGGAGGAGTAGTGTGGCCAGGCTTCGCCATGTTACTCGGTTCTTCTCCGTTAGTATTTCCGCTGCATTAAAACTTATAGTTATTATTTCTGAAACTCCGATGATGTAATCACTATTGATACTTATTAAATTTGTGGTATTATGCTTTATTGTATTTCTCTGTGCCTCACTTCGAGTGAGCTAGTGGTATTTGATCCTGGTAAGTGGCTCTTATTGGACTAGATCCGAGGGACTGACGGGTTATTCCGGTTTAAGTGTGTTGCTGCCCTTGCGGGTGTGACTTGGGCACTTAAGCTGGAATAATTCGGGCGGTTCTGCCACAGATGGTATCGGAGCGAATACCATTACAGAGAAGTCAATAAGTCATGATTTCCATCCTTTTCTAAAGTAAAACATGCTTAGAAACCAAAGTTGGATAGATGCCAGGATGTTAAGGATAGACCTAGGACGTGAAGCCTTAGGAAATAGATGGGTTGCTAGGTGGCTATTTATATAGGCCATAAAGGCTACTACTACTATTAATAAGAATGTTGTAGAAGCATCCAAAAAAATTAGTTAGGTCTGAGAAGACGACTAGAATGAGCATGCATCATGATTGTCGCATTATAATTGTCTCTTATGCATCAACATGCTTCTCACCTTTGTTCCGATAATAATAACTTGTGAATAATGTGATGGACTGCTATGTTAGGAACTACAAGAAATACCTTACCTCGTGTCTGATTGGTAAGTCTTGTTAGGTCGTGTTATGTGTTTCTCTTATCTTGTTATCTAGGAAATGTTTTAGTTGTTCAACCCTTTTTGCCTCCAACCAACAAAAAATTAAAATAAAATGTTGTTTGTTTCGCTCATGAAAAGACACCCCCACTTTAAACAACATTAAGTTTAGCAAGTGAAACCTCTTAAAAAATTTTCATACTTGTGTTGGTACTTTCTAGCCCTTGAGTGTTTTACCCTTGAAGTTGCACCTGCACAACTTGTAAAACCCCCATAACTTGACCGCTAGACCAACCCAAGTCTCCTTGTGCACTTGTGTGTCAAAAAAATGTTGTTTGGTGTCTAGTTGCGCAAACTCCATCAAGGCCATGTTTCTTTCCATAGATCCTGTCCCGAATCTTCATAACCTTTTTTGTGCTCATCCTAATCGATCTCATGTGACTACCTCTCTTTTCACCTGGATCTAGTAAATCTTTACCTTTATGAATCATGTTGTGACCTCATCATCCAAATCTCTGATCCTTCATTGAATCTGCCCCGTTATCTGGTTATTTGCTATAACATGTTCTCAAGTATCAGATGTTGATCTTGCTAAATCTCTCAATTCTGGTCATTCTCATACCCCTTCTCCGAGGATCATGACGTTGTTTTATCAAATCTAATCTTTACACAGTATATCCATTTAGTTCAATGGATGTTGCTGTTGTCTTTGGTTTCTGATGTCTCTAAAAGCTCATTAATCATGATCTCTTGAGTGCTTCATTCTTGTATCCCATCTCGTACTAATCTCTGGCCTGGTACTCTCCGTATTGATCATAAAATAGTTCTCTGAGTCGAAGAAAATTCTCATGTGATGCTATTTTGCCAACAATCTCTGCTTCAACTCCGGTCACATTATCATTTTCTGATCCATACTCTCATGGGCTCCATCTATTTATACCACGTGGATTTGTCGTTGGTTGTGTTTGGTAATGGTATGATGGCTAACAACTGATGGTGCCACGATGAAACCGAGAGCCTCGTGTGGGCGCGCACACATGGTTGAGCTGCTCAGCACGCGCGGGTATCGCAGTTAGTAGTCGTGATCCATTACAAGACTATACTGATGTGCTATCCTTGGTGAACATTCTCTCAGAGTGATCGCTGCATTTTGTCTCAACATGCCGCGATATTCTACCCGAATCTATCTTGCATATCGTGTCAGATACCCTCTCATGAATTTGCATCTATCTCCACGTGGGAGTTACATGCTTCTCCACCCTTAAGGGTCTTTGTCCGAATCTCGGGACGAGATTCTTTTAAGGGGGAAAGGCTGTGACACCCTAGGTGTCTATTTCGTGTTATGTCGGGTGATTTATCCTAATATTGGATACTGAGTAAAAATTTCTAATTCTCGATCGTGTCTATCTCTTTTTATCCGGATTATTCATGGAAGTTCACCGAATTCGGAGTTATACGATCGCGCGAAGCAACCAATTTTGGAGCGTGTTAAAACTTTTATTCTCAGCACGAATGCAAACTCGATAATCAATCTCGATTATAAATCTCATCTAAAGTTGTTTAAATTAAACTCTCAACGGTTGTTATTTGATCTGAGCTCGAGTCTAATTTCTCGAACCTTGATCTATGTTCAACTATTTTATTCGGATCCGTACTCTCACGCGGAATACTCAGTATGTCGTCCTCTAATAAATTCTTACTCGACTCAGCCTAGTATCTTGTGTCTGAACTGAATTCAAAACCCGCATCGACAGCGCTTTTTAAAAATGTCACGATCCGCCTTCTCCGACTAAAAATCCGAAAACCGGTCGTATCCCGAGACGATTTATTTTTGAAAATTGCGTGAGGAGTTATTTCCGAGCGAATTCAAATCAGACTCTCGGCCGAGTTAATCGCTAAATCGTCCGTTCGTCGGAACTCTGATTCGCTCTGTTCTCCGTAGAAACGAAATCCGCAGGAGCATTTTTACTCTGGAAATAATTTAGCGCAACCCGGTTTAGTGTTTGGGCCAGCCCAACCCAGCCCATTTGGCCCACTAAGGAACCCTAACCCTAGGACTTCTTCTACAAATAGGATCCCTCTCCCCTTTGCACTTGGCTAGTTTCCACCCACCCCCTAGCCGCCACAACATTTCTCCCTCTTCTCCTTTCAGCCAACACACGCCTCCTCCTTGCCTTCTCCCAGGGAGCCCTTCCTCCCTCACGCCAGCAGCAGGGAGCCGAGCTCCAAGCTCCCATGGCGCTGCCTCTCTCCCTTGGCGCCTCCACCTCCCTGCGTGCTCTCTCCATGCTCCATGGCGCAACAGCAAATCACCATGGCGCCTCCCTCTGCTGTCCACGGCAAGCAGCCCAGCAGCCGAGCGCTCCACTGTTGAAGCTCCCTCGATGGCGCCCTTTCTTCCCCCCATGGCCACAAGCAGCAAGCCCCTTCCTCTCCCACATGCACACAACGCTTCCTCTCTGTTCATGGCGCCCAGAAAATTTTTCCAGCCGCTCCCAGCGGCCATGGCGTGACGCCCTTGCAGCAGGATGCGCAGAGCTCGCCCCATGGCGCTCGGCTCCCTGTCCCATGGTGCCCTGTGGTTACCCCCTTCTTCCCCATGGAAGCCGAATCGCCTCTCTGCTTTCTCATCTTCCTTGGCTGCCCAGCCCAACAATGGCACCCAGATTTTTCCAGTCATCTCCCATGGCCGACACCCACTGTTCCTCCTTTCCTGTTTCCCCATGACAGCAACAGGTTACAGCCCCATGGGTGACGCCCCTCCCTGCACCTCCCCCTGTTTTCCCCCAACTCGATCCCTTCCATGGATGAAGTAGCACAGCTACGAGGTTCGCCTCGTCGCACTCGTCGTCGGGCTCCAATCGGGTGTACGCAGCCCCCAACCGCGCCGTCGAAACCCGTGGTGAGAACCCCCCTCCCGTTGTCCCTGCTATTTTTTTCAGCGTCTGTAATTTTCGATGAACTACTGCCAACAGATTTTTGTGTTATCGTAGCTAGTGGTTGACGCCGTGCTTCGCGCCTTGCTCGTTCGACGAAATGTCAAGCCATGTGGACAGCCCATGCGTCTAGTCACGACTCGTTCAGGTTGATTGATTTATAATAATACATATGCTTTGGTTGATGTCGGGCAGTGCATGTATATATGTGGATGTGTGTAATATGTTTTGGCTATACACGTTTGTAGGATCGCATTTGCGGTTAGAGAACAAGAGGTTGTTGATGTGTGCGATTTATAGTTTGTCTAATTACGTTTTGGTCGATGTGGTGCATGTGTGTATATGTGTAAGAAAATGTATTGGTGTGGATCAAAGTTGTGGCGAACGAAAAACAAGTATAATGGAACTCGTATGTTTTTAGATTTCGATAGGAATATATGCGATGTGTTGTTCGATGCGAATACTAAGCTTAAATAAATAAGTAAATAAATGTGGATCCTGTTTTGGGGAATACATTGATAGATGTTTATGTGAAAAGTGTATTGGTTTTATGCATGTGATGAGTGACTGTGATAGTCGATGCAAATGAGAGTATACGTAATACGGTTGGAGTCACTTGTGCGGGTGATGCCTGGTGCGTATTATGGGGACACGTAGGTGCGTGGGTGAGCCGAGGTGTTATTTTGTTGTTGGATTGGATAGATATGTGGCTGCGATAGTCCTTGGTGTGTCGTAGGGATTGGTCGCGGATGTATTAATTGTTTGTTAAAACACTTCGTCGTAAAGTAGTGTGTTAGTTGTGGTAAATTTAATAAAGCGTAAAGCATGCTTGGTAAATTCTGGAGTCGGCTAAGATGTTCGTCTATGTTAAAAATATTTTATGTATTCATCGTGGTGTAGGATAGAGTGGATCGAAGATATAAATTATGTGACATGTGATTAGTTTTTTTAAGATGAGATGTGCGAATGATCGGTTGGTGTTGCACTTGTCTAGTCGATAAATGTTGTCATAAATAATTGTGCAAAAATTGGTCATGAGAATGCCGTAGGCACGTGGTGTTGGTTGGATGTGATAAGTAGATTGGAAGTGTGGGTTTGTTGAGCACTGTGTTGTTGAACGTGTATGTCAAAGTACATTGTAGTAGTGATTGTGTTAAGTTAAATGGTAATGTCTCGAGTGCACGCCACAATATGGTTGTATGCGAGACGGGGTTATGCACATGATGAGTCTAGTAAAAATCCATCGGTGTCGGCATGATTTCTGTTGTATGGCGGATCGATGTCTTGCTTGGTCAAGTATTGCATTCCATTCCCATTGGATAAATAAATATCTTGTTGATTGATTAGAGGTCTTATATGAGCGTGATCGCAGCCCAAAAATTATTGGAGGCGAGTAGCGTTCATAAGTCGGTGTTTGTTAAAATTGAAGAACAATCCGATAAGATATGCACATAAGTGTTTTAGGTCCTTCAGTAGCAAATGTAAGTCTTATGGAGTTTTACGCCATATGTAAATGCCTCTATGTTAGACCCCAACAATGTGCCATTTTAGGTGACTGGTGTGTTCACTAATTTGAGTTGAGAAAAGGTTAAGAAGAACTAATTAATCTGCTCCAACCCATGTTTCGAGTTGCAATGTCTAAAATGGTTCGCTAAGTCTTATACTGTGATTTGCCAACTTATGTTAAATAGGAGTCGAGTTTGTTAAGTGATTGTTATATATATGTTGTGTCTCGGATTTCGATAATAATAGGCTAGCCGACGAGTATGTTGTATAGCGGCCTAGATTGTTGCTCTGGTTAGCCGACTTGTTAGATGACTTGGTTAAGCTCGTAATCATGGTGAATTGCTTGTTATGATTTAAATGCGCATGGTTATGGTGAATGCATTTGTTAAACGTGTGTGGTAGTTCTAGAGCGCGAAATAACTTTTATAAAAATTAGTAAGTCTACTTGTTAGTTCTCACTTGGTTATTTTAACTCTAACAATTGACAAAGTATTAGAATAATTTAAATATATAGAACGCGGCAATTCTTGAATTGTAGAGGAGCTGAAATTTATTAATTGCTATTTGGACTGCACGCAGTGATTTCCCCGTGCTGTATGTTTGGTGAACTAAATTGTGTTTTCTGTAGATATGTGTTATAGAAAAGTAGTAGATAACTTTATTATCTTACTTGTGTTAAAATTTGGTAGGCATAAGTCTGATCGTTTATGAGTTATGCTTTTTACAAATTCAGTAACTGAATCTGTCCAAATTCTGTACAGATTTCAGAAACTGCATTGTTTGCTTATGTTAATGTTAGAATCAGTCCTTGTCGATTATAATAAAGTTGTAGATGTTTTCTTATCTTGCTTGTGTTAAAATTTCATAACCATAGGCCTGACAGTTTAGGAGTTATGAATTTTACAAACTGGTTGCTGTGTTCTGTCCACTGACAGAACAGATTTCGAAAACTGAATTGTTTGATTCAGTTCAACATAGAATCAATTCTTGGTGATTATAAAAGTTATGTAGTGCTTTTATCAAGATTTCCAAAAAGTCTTGGATCACTCTTTTTGGTGACCTGAAGCTTAAGTTATGGATGTTTAAAGTCTGAAGACTGAATCTGTCCAATTCTGGATAGCAAAGCCTTCTAATGTCTTTTATCTTAAATTGCATATTGAATCACCTTGTAATGTTTATAAATTATTTATAGAAAATTTCATTAGCTTTCCAGAAATTCTAAGATCACTTTGTTTGGATGCCTGAATCTTTAGTTGTGAAGTTTTGAAATTGCAAGTCTGAATCTGTCCAAATCTGGACAGAGCTGCTGTGATTGCACTTTTTGACCTTGCTAAGTGTTGAATCAGGTTGAGGTGAAAATACCAAAGTTGTAGAGCACTTTTAAGCTTTCCAAAAAATCCTAGTTTGCTAGTTTTGGATTAATATTTGAAGAGTTATGACTAAAACAAGTAACTGTTGTGTTGCTGTCCAAAAATCTGCAAGTGCGCAATTAATTGTTTAGTTCACCCTTTGACTAAAAATGCTTAGTTAGCACTTAACGGACCTAGACTTATAATGTCTAAACTTAAGTTAACATGTGTTCCATGATTAATGTGCTTGCTTGCTGTAATTGGTTGTGGATAGGAGTTTCCATAGACATTGATGCATATGCCCAATGTTGAACTTGTGCTTGGGATGCTTTTGTGTGATAAATAGACGAACTAATGAAAAGCCGTAGCAAATTAAATAAATGCTCGTACTTATGGGGTCGTAGATGTGTTGCGTAAATATACAAAATGTTTGTCGTCTTTTAGTGGTGTTATTGTTGTGTGCTCGATGATATGTAGTTAGCTAACGCTAGTGTGTGTGATTGCTTATGATGTCTCACTACTTAGTGTTTAGTTTGCTATCATGTACTTGCAATATCTTGTGATATTTTTCATTATATTCATACATATGCATCTTGCATCTCATCAAGGACCGAGAGATGAAGATCGTGCACGTGGTGTAGCGCCAACCACAAGATGCAGTTGGTGGACGACCTGAAGGATGGACTTAACCAGTGGATGCTCGCCAAGCGAGTACCCCTAGCAAACACTATCTAAGTGTTAAATTAAAGGCAAGCCCCGGTTTTATGCTTAACCGTTTATATATGCTATTTTACTACACTTAATGATTGTAGGCTTGTACTGTGCACTTAAGTATAGGAGTTGTCTAAAAACCCTAGTTGCATGAACTCAGGATTCCTTTTGAGTTGGATACTAGTATGCTAGGTCGAGTAGCTGCTTTACTAATTAGTGATCTTGGTAGAAGTCGAGTGATTTTTCTAGCACTCGCGTGAGGTCAGGAATTGGTTGTATCCATTTGTATATCGTACTGATGATGGTCTGTGGACAACGGTCCATGGGGATGTGTTGTCTACAAGACAGAAATTGGAATAAGGATTAAGGTGTGGTACCATGTGTAAAACGTTTGAACGTACTAAACATATGCCGAGAAATATGGTAAATCGGTAAGCCTAGTACCTGAGTGAACCTGGCAGCAGACTTTACCCCTCACGCGACCTGAGACGTGGTCTCCCATTCCGGTTATGGTGGGTACAAGTGCGGTCACTGCACGGCGGCAGTCGGGGTTAGTGAGGCATTGTACGCCAAGGCAGTGAGCCCTGATCTGTTGACGGGGAATCGATGGGGACGGTTGATGTGTGTGGGGACGGAGTGCCTCGCCACGTCGTGTGTTTAGGTTTACCTTGCAAGGATAAAAACTCGATTCGAACCGTCTGCTTCTCGCAGCTAATGAGACTGCTTGATCCATGCTGCTACATTGAGTAACAAGTGGAAATGTGTTGACTGGCAAAAGATGTTGATTGGTAAAAATGTTTGATACCATGTTTGATTAGCTAGGTACACATCTAGTCTAAAGGATTCTACTAAAACTTGAAAAGCTAAAACTTGTTTTTAGACTCAGCTAGTGCTTTTGGCAAACCAAACCCCTCAGCCAAACAACTACATGTCTAGAGGTAGAGGAGTAGACTCCTCACACCGGGTAAGTCTAGCTGAGTATTAGTATATTCAGCCTTGCTTGTGGCATAATTTTTGCAGGTACTCCTTAGGATGATTGGTTGATGGTGTGACTTGGCCTCCATCCCTGCCACTGGGATAGACGGTCGAGTGGGTTACTGCTTCCGTAGGAGAGGACCAGGAGGAGTAGTGTGGTCAGGCTTCGCCATGTTACTTGGTTCTTCTCCGTTAGTATTTCCGCTGCATTAAAACTTATGGTTATTATTTCTGAAACTCCGATGTTGTAATTACTATTGATACTTATTAAATTTGTGGTATTATGCTTTATTGTATTTCTCTGTGCCTCACCTTCGAGTGAGCTAGTGGTATTCGATCCTGGTAAGTGGCTCTTATCGGACTAGATTCGAGGGACTGACGGGTTATTCCGGTTTAAGTGTGTTGCTACCCTTGCGGGTGTGACTTGGGCACTTAAGCTGGAATAATTCGGGCGGTTCCACCACAAAGGCATGCCCAAAGGACAAGTTCCCATTGCCAAGAATAGACTCCCTTGTAGATGCAGCAACTTCTTCGGAGCTCATGAGTCTATTGGACTGTTATTCAGGCTATCATCAAATTTGGATGAAGAAGGAAGATGAGCCAAAGACCACCTTCATAACTCCTAGTGGCACCTATTGCTACCTTCGGATGCCTGAGGGGCTCAAGAATGCTGGAGGAAGCTTCAGCAGAATGACAGCCAAGGTCCTTCCTCTCAAATTGGCAGGAATGTGCTGACATATGTTGATGATATCATAGTAAAGAGCACGAAGCAAGAGAATCACATTGTTGACTTGAAAGAAACATTTGCCATCTTCATACAAGCTGGTAAGAAATTAAATCTAGAAAAGTGTGTTTTTGGAGTGAAGAAGGGCAAGTTCCTTGGCTGCCTGGTATCAACAAAGGGAATCGAAGCTAACCCAAATAAGATTGAAGCTATCCTTCTGATGGAGCCGCCAAATACAAAGAAGGGGGCTCAACGGCTGGCAGGAAGACTATCATCATTAAATAGATTCATATCCAGATCAGCAGAAAGAAATCTGCCATTCTTTGAAATACTGAAGTCAGCCGAAGTTTTTCAATGGGGTCCGGCTCAGCAGAAAGCTTTCGAAGAGTTAAAGCAATAATTGATCGACTTGACAACATTAACTCCACCTTCGCCAGGGGCTCCATTGCTCTTATATGTAGCAGCTTCTCACTCTGCAGTCAGTGCATCGTTTGTGCAAGAGAAGTAAGATGGCTAGGTCAAAAAACAAGCACCAGTATGTTTTGTCTCCGAAGTTCTAATCTTATCAAAGAAAAATTATACAGAATTGGAGAAGGTACTATATGCTGTGTTGATGGCCTCCAGGAAGCTTCAGTACTATTTTCAAGTATATCATATAATTGTTCCTTCGTCACAACCTCTGAAGGATATAATGAGAAATAGAGAAGCTACTGGGAGGATCGGAAAATGGGTTGTCGAGCTCAATGAATTTTCCATTGATTATGTTCATAGATCCTCAATTCAGTCTCAGGCCTTGGCAGACTTCATTGCTGATTGGACGAACGCCAAGGGCTCAAGGAGAAGAAACAACAAAAGATGTCGAAGCTTGGACAGTCTTCCGTGATGGTTCATGGGGAACCTTCGGTGAAGGAGCGGCTGTTGTTCTAGTAGCGCCTTCCAAAGTCAGAACATGCTATGTAACAAGGCTGGATTTTAGTTGTACAAATAATATTGCTGAATACGAAGCCCTTCTGTTGGGGCTTCGGAAGCTAAAAGCAATGGGAATAAGAAGGGCAATCCTCAAAACTGACTCCCAAGTCATCTCTGGCCATGTAGACAAAAGCAGCAAAGCAAGGGGTCCGAAGCTTGAAAAATATTTGGATACAGTCCGAAGATTGAGGCTTCTTTCGAAGGTTTTTCTGTAAAAAATATTCCAAGAGGAGAAAATGAGCATGCAGATTTGCTAGCCAAGTCAGCAGCACAGGGGCTCCAGCACAGGGGCTCCCTCTACCTTCGGAAGTATTCTTTGAGACAATAAAAGCACCTTCGGTTGAACTTCTCGAAAGAGCAGTGCTTACAATATCGCCTATGCATAGTGAAGATTGGAGGACTGAAATCATATCTTTCCTCCAGGGTAACTGCCTCGCAGATGACGAAGTTTATAATAAAAGAATGGAAGCAAGGACAAGACCATATGTTATAATAGAGGGAGAATTATACAAACATGGAGTCTACTCCCCACTTCTCAAGTGTCTATCCAGAACCGAAGGTATAGAGCTAATGAAGGAGATACATGCAGGTTTGTGTGGATCTCACATCGGGTCCAGGCCTTTGCTGGGAAAGGTTTTTACACAAGAATTTTATTGGCCGAAGGCAGCTTCTGATGCAGCAGATCTGGTTCAAAAGTGCGAAAATTGTCAAAAATGTGCAAGAGACCAGAAACAACCTTCGTCGTTAACTCAGTTAATACAACCAACCTGGCCATTGCAAAGATGGGGCCTGGATTTGTTGGGTCCACTCCCACCAGCACAAGGTAACTTGAAATATGTTATAGTAGCAGTAGAATATTTTTCCAAGTGGATTGAGGCGAAGTCCTTAGCTACAATAACTTCGGTCACAGTCCAAAAATTCTTCTAGCAAAATATTGTTTGTCGTTTCGGTGTGCCGAAGGCAATAACCGTGGACAACGGTACACAGTTTGATGCTGAAGCATTCAAAGATTTTTGTGACCAAATTGGTACGAAGATTAATTTTGCATCAGTTAGACATCCAGAATCAAATGGTCTGGTAGAAAGAGCAAATGGTATTATAATGACAGGAATAATGAAGCTAATCTACAATTAGCCAAGAGGAAAGTGGCTAGACGAGCTGATCAAAGTGGTGTGGAGCCACAATACAACTGCGTCAAGGTCAACAGGATTTACACCCTTCAAACTTTGGTTCGGTGACGAAGCAATAACTCCAGAAGAGGCAAAGGCAGGGTCAATAAGAACAACAACTTCGGCAGAGGACGAAGCTGATTATCAAGTAACAAAAGATACTATAGAAGGGACCAGACTTCATGCTATAGAGCACATCAATAAATATCAGGCCAAAACAATAAAGTGGCGTGATAGAAAAGTTCATTTGAAAAACATTAAGCCAGGGCATTTGGTGCTTCGGAGAGTGGCCAACCCAGACACAGTGGGCAAGTTACAACTAAAGTGGCAAGGTCCTTTTCTGGTAGTATCTTCGTCAAGACCCAGTTCTTACAGATTGAAGGATATGGATGGCAACGACATACCCAGATCTTGGAATGCGGATGAGCTTCGACGATATTATGTGTAATTTGATGTAATCTCTCTTTTTCATTTTTTCTATGGCACCCTTTTCCTTTTAAGAGGGGAGAAAGGTTTTTAATGGGGCCATAGCTTGTAATTTTTCATTCTTATTTAGCCCCACGAGGGCCAAATCCCCCAAAAGATGTAATATGTAAATCTGAGCATGCACCATCGAGTGCAAAAAGAAAAACAGGGAGAAGCTCAAAAGACGTCCCCAAGGGGATGCAGAGCATGACGAAGTTACAAAAAGTCATTCCTAAGGGAAGGCAGCGTAAGTTTTCTAATCAAAAGTCGTTCCTAAGGGAATGCAGAGCCAAATACCGTCGAAATATAAGGCGAAGAAGTTCAAAAGTCGTTCCTAACGGGATGCGGAACTTATACCGCCGAAATATAAGGCGAAGAAGTTCAAAAGTCGTTCCTAAGGGGATGCAGAACTTATACCACTGAAATAGAAGGCGAAGAAGCTCAAAAGATGTTCCTAAGGGGATGCAGAGCTTAAGACTCAAAAAGATGTTCCTAAGGGGATGCAGAGTCTGGGTGTGGCTTCGTGTGTGTTTGTTTGGACATTCATTTGCACATTACATTACATCATTCATTGCATTCATACACATTCATGTAGACATTCGTAGGATCATCATCATCATAACATAAAGCACAAATAGATACTTCGGCTTTGATATCAATGCTTCGATGAGCATAAAGAAGCAAGATATTCTTTGTTGTGTACGAAAAGAAGGGAAGGTGTTTTTCGCCTTCGGCTCAAAAGGTATAAGTTTCGTCCACAGCAAAGCAATTTACACATGGAAGGAAAGGTAAAAATATATTACAAGGTATGGACAAATTTACCGAGTGATGTTCAATTCCTGATTACAATGTCTTTTACAGAGATAATACAAATGCCTCTAAAAGATCTATGCAGGCAGGTTTAAAGATCAGCTTCAGTGGCCTTCGGAATCTGCTTCGGATTACTGATCTTCGGCATCATCATCCTACACACAACAAAATTTTATAAGGTGGAAGGTAATCACAAGAAAAGGTAAGCAACAGCTATAAGTTTCATACCGGCTTTAACAGGCTTCTGGTCTCGTTGCTAGCTAATTCTCGACCACTCTTCGCCCAAATCTACATTATAAATCTGCTCCCTATGGTTCGGGCTATATTGGGGATGTCAACCAAATCCGATGCAGATAGGCTGAAGTTTGGTCTATTTAAAATTTTTGCGAGCGTACAACCAGCTTTCAAAAATGCGACAGCCGTGCCGCGAGAAGCTAGCAGGGCATAGAAGTCACCATGCCCTGCAATTACTTTGTCAAGCGCCTCAACTTCGCCTTCAATATGTTCGAAGGTGCTTGATATATCTTCGGCCGAAGGAGTAAACTTTTCAGCACTGGCTCCAACTGAGTTGAAAACCTTTTTTAATCGCTGTACGCAGTGATTGCCAAAATCTAGACATGTGTCACGAAGCTCCTTCAAAGATTGCTTTAGCTTCGTATTCTCGGTGGCTTCAGCTTCATACTTTGTCTGCAAGTTTTTTCTTTCCTGTTCGAAGCTCTCTGATTTCTGCAGGAGTTCCCTGTTTAATCTAATATTCTCGGCCTACGCTTTTGCAAGGGAACCTTCCATTGCTTGGAGTAGGAAATCTTTTCTTTTCAAGAGAAGCTTCGTATTCTCACTACAAGAAACTGGTTAAAGAACGTGGGTGAAAAACCGTCGAACTTAATGTAATAGGCCGTCGAACTTACCATAAGAACGTGGGTTTACCGACGAATATAGCCGACGACGATTTTTGGACGAACTTAAAGAATTAAGTTCGACGACCCCTACGTTCTTAACCTTAAGAACGTGGGTACCGTCGAACTTAACATTAAGAACGTGGGTACCGTCAAACTTAAGGTTAAGAACGTGGGTTTTGAAGTTCGACGGGGGCCGTCGAATTTTTTCCCGTAAGTTCGACGGCACCCACGTTCTTAACGTTAAGTTCGATAGGTCCAGGTGGCCGTCGAACTTATGGGTCCTGCCTGGGTCGGCGAGGGCTGCCCATTAAGTTCGACGGTACCCACGTTCTTAACCCTATTCTAGAAAAAAATAAAAAATACAGAAATGAAAAATTAGACACACATAATAACACATGCAACACAGAATATCACATACAGTACAAATTTCAAACACATGGATATATATACATATCACAAATTCACACAAGTCTAGATACATAAGTTCACAAATTCACACAAGTCCAAATACATAAGTTCACAAATTCACACAAGTCCAAATACATAAGTTCACAAATTCACATAAGTCTAAATACATAAGTTCATATCCATAGTTCACATTTTTAGTTCACAAGTTCAAATATTAGCTCCATCGTTCTCGATCAGGACATCGGATTGTTGTTCGTAGCTCCACCACCACTAGAATTGAGACATCTGTCCGCAAAGTCAGCGTGAGGGGGAGGAGTCACTTGATGAGAGCCGGAATCCTACAAAATAAACCAAAATTCTCATAAACATACAACTGGCATTAAATCACATGTACACCAAGATATAGGAAAGCATGATAAACACAGTGTCCTTTTCTAAATAAATATAGGAAAGCATTAAATCACATGTACACCAAAATTCTCATAAACCAAAATGAGCAGCCCTCAGATGCATTCAAAGTGTAGAGCCAAGCTAATGTATGGCTGACATCCTCGACAGTTTTATCGCCTCTTCGCCAACCTGAACATCATGCTGATAATCACCTAATCTATCGCACAGCGACATCCAAGAACAATAAAGAACAGGGAATGAGCTACTGGGCTTCAGATCTGATGATCCATTAGTACGAACAGTGTTGACTATTGACAGACAGGAGCAGGACTGAACAAAAAAATAAGACAGTACCATTTTTTTGTATCTCAAATGCTGGACCAAGACCATTGTCCGTACTAAGACCAGCATTTGTATCTCAAAAAAAAAATAAGGACTGTTGACAGACAGGAGCAGGACTGAACCATCCAAAACTGATACATGATCAGCAAAACGATCACCAGCATTGCCGGAAAAGAACTACGATAGGACTTTGAGTTGAATACATTATCTTCTCCTTTTTCTTTTACTTCAAAAAGGAAACTCGAAAGAACCTGCTAATCAATAATCGCCTTTACGAGAAGCGTGTAGAATTATAGATCATGATGAAAAGAAGAATAGAGTACTGAAGCAGATTGTGAATGTAAGAAGCAGACTCAAAGTCCCAGATCATCTTAGGCATCGTTTGGGAGATCTCCGCTCCTTGATTCTTCAACTATGCTCTTTGTGACAATCAAGTTGAAAAGGCTTGCGTCAATGAATCTAAAACTAGCACCCTTATGCATGCATATAGGCTTTTTGAGAAAATGATCTCTGGTGTGTATCTTGGGGAAATTGCTAGATTGGTATTCCAAGGAATGGCTCAAGAATCAGATTTATTTGGTTCATCATCTGTGAATTGCTTGTCTACCCCTTTCGTATTCAGGTACTTGTATTTTTCGAGTGAAATTTTGGTCTTACAAAGTTATTTTTATTCCTACAGTTGCTAGCTGGTTGCTACAGAAATAAAAAATTGATGTGATATATCTAATGTTTATACTAAATCTGATATAGCAGTGTTCTATTTTGATATGCTTCCCAATATTTATGCCACTTCACTCCATTGTTTACTTTTGTTCTCATTCTTTTGTTGTGATATATTAGCTTAATTGACATCTCTCTATTCTTTCTGTTTTTTTATCTTAAGACTACATAGCACAACAGAATTAAACATCATCGATCTTAAGAGGAAACAGACATTTTAGCTAGCCAATGCAAGTGTTAGAATGAATAAACTGGTATATATAGCAAGTAGCAACAACTGGAATTAGTTAATGCATGGTTGGAAAATGTTCTTTGTTTCTTCCAAATTAAACTGAACTGTATGATTGCCTAACAAACAAAACGGTAAAGTTGAATAATGTTATAATAATTTTATTATTTCTCGTGATCCAGTACACCTTCTCTCGCTGCTATTCGTGAGGATGATTCCCCAGACCTTAGAGTAGTTGGTAGGGTGCTCGAAGAACATCTGAAGGTTAGTTGTCACTGCTGCTTAATTGGCTCCTATATGAAGACAATCAGACAATGATCAACGACATCGTTTTGCTTATTACACAGATGCAGGATGTTCCATTGAAGACTCAGAGACTTGTTGTGAGAGTATGTGACATTGTAACCCGAAGAGCCGCCCGTCTAGCAGCTGCTGGGATTATTGCAGTACTACAGAAAATTGGGCGTGATGGTAGTCTTTGCGGCACAACCTTGGTTCAAAAGATAAGAGGCGAGCCGAAGAGATCGGTTGTCGCAATTGAAGGCAGCCTACAAAAAATTCAGTGTAGATAGGCCGCTCGCTAGCTAGCTTAAACGATTTCAGATAGTTTGATTTCAGATAGTTTGATAGTCACTTTTTTGCTGAATCTGTAGTTTGATTTCAGATAGGTTCATAGTTTCTGTAATACTCAATCATTGGCAGAAGAGCTTAGGTAGGTGAGAATTGAGAACTAGCTCAGGTAGGTGAAAATGGTGCACTGTGGCCCCCCTTTGATAGTGACTAAAGCTAGACGATAAAACCAATCTAGACTTAGTTTATTTAGGAGGAATTCAACTAGCATTAAATTCAGGAACGTACCGCTGGTGATGGAAGTGGCTGTGTTGGCCATGGGGACGTCCCCAAGGCCCCATTGGATGTGTAGGATATCCCCATGGTGGTGGCGGCCAATATCCCATACCTGGTTGTGGAGGAGGAAGAATTTGTCCTCTAGGAGGCATCAGCCACTGAATGTCCATCTGGTTTCCTTGTCCGGTCTCAAAACCCTATAACCAAATAAAACTATGCATGATTATAATTGTAAATTAAAGTAAATATACTACAAAACTATACCTGTGTTTCGTTGGTGTTTGGGGTCTGTCCGGATTGTGACGGACGGGTGAACTGGGTCCCATTGGAGATCCCATCTGAGCACTATACATCTGCAAATACAATAAGCTTGAGTTTTATTTGAAACTAATGTATACAAAAGTTTGATATCACAAGACTTCATTAATCAAGACAAGAACTAACCAAATCTAGTTACCCACACAAAATAGACAAGAACCAACCAAATCTAGTTACCCACACAAAATAAACAAAATTATTACCTGCATCAGCATTCCCTGCATCATCTGAACTTGTTGAGATAGTTGTTGAACTTGTTGTTGTTGTTGTCTTAGTTGCTCATCAAGCTATGATTCCCTCGAAGTTGAAGTTCGAGATCTACTCCCCACCGAGGAAACAGACCAACGACCAAAGCTATCGCGACTCACAACCCCATCACCGATCCCCAACCTAGAAACATCACAAGTTATGAACCAATAGTTTTTATATATCACAACTTTGATCTTATCATACCTCCCATGTGGTAGCCCACCACCAGCAACATATGTTGCATCCGGATCGAAAGGTGCCTCCCTCCAATCTAGATCATCGTCTCCTGCTTTCCTCCTAACCTCCTCGGCACAACGAGTCTACAAAACAATTTATGTTAATTATAAATGAGTCACAAGTTAATTAAGAATAGACAGTTATTATTTACACCTACTAGCTTTTCTGTCGCGCTGTCGTCACATAAAACTTCTAGATGCTCTGGATCTGGACCTCGGTGTCCCTCCATGTAAATATCAATGAATCGGGGTTCAACACCATCACGAGCCTCCTACAGTAAGAGACATAATGAAATATACAAATTTGTCAGAGGGAAAAAGACTAAATGTTACTTAGCTCGTCATACCATTCGTTGTGATTTCCCAATAAATCCATCTGCTCCAAATCGATGGAGGCCCGGTTTGCTCTTCCGGTTCAAATGATTTCTATCTAAAATCACTTTGTACTCATCTAAGGCCCAGTACTCGCAGAGCTTGACCCAAGCTTCAGGATGAGCAGTGAGCCAGTCCACTTCACTTTGTTTGTACTCCTCAGCTGTCAAGTGGATTTCACATGCCTGCTTGTTGGTCATTCTTTGACCCTTCACTTTCTTGAAGTACACGGTAACAGCTTTGACCCGTGCATCTGACATTGAACCATTTATAACTTTTCTAGCAGCATTATGGAATACACGTTTTGCATGTTCTTCGTTCGCTGTTTCGTCCAATCTAAATTGTTCCTGCAAAATGAAGAAGCAATTAAATTCATTTATAGACGCCCACGTAAGTAAATTTAAAAGACATAATAAACTCACCCAAAACGATGACCACACTGCGTCTTGGTGAGTACGGTCGGGTCCATATGGTTTGAGGCCCCTGTGAGCCCAGTGATACGCCCCTATATCTGCCCCGTTGAATTGTACCACCCCTGGATAGTGAAAACGAGCTATAGATCCCAACACTGTGTTAACTGGTGTCCGGTGACCTTTGCCACTCCATGCCACCTCCACCCAGCTCCTCTCTCCTGCAGGGTTTATGACCCTACATTGGTCCAAGGGTTTTGTCGGTGGAACTCTAAGGGACCACCGAAACCTACAAAATTGTAAATTGTGCACTGGTAATAATATCAATCCAACAAAAAATAGAACTCATCGTCAAAATAAAATTACCTGAAGTTCGTTGCCTATGTTGTTGTAACAACCTCGTCATCGGCCTCTCCATCGGCCTCACCATCGTAGTCCTGCCCATAGTCATCATCATCACGCATCGGTGAATCTTGGCGTGCCAGCTCGTCCTCCTGCCTAGGTGCATTGTGGTCTGTCGCCTCGCACGCTTGCTCAAATGCATTATGGTCCTGCTCTAGCATAGGTCCACTTGAGCCTATCGCCTCACGCTCCAGCTCAAGTGCATTGTGGCCTGCCACCTCGCGCTCTTGCCCAGGTGCACTATGGCCTGCCACCTCGCGCTCTTGCCCAGATGCACTATGGCTTGCCACTTCGCGCCCCTGCTCCTCCATGCAACCAAGGAGCTGCTCTAGCCGCTGCCTTGACGCTGTAGAGCCCTACAAACATAATCAACAATGAGATATATCAAGTACTCAAAAATAAGGTGATAATACTATTACATACGTAGAAGAAAAGAAAATAAAACAAATTAAATACCTGGAACAACATAGAGGATGTATCGCCACCACCTGAACCCCTAGTCGACCGTGACCTCGAGGAGTCACCACGGTCTCTGTGCTTCTTCCCATTGAGCTTGTCCATGACCCTCATCATATGCACAAATTTCATTACAAGAATTTAATTATATATACTTTTAGTATTGAAATAGGAATGCATATACAAGAATTTAAATAAATATACTTTTCAAAAATCATCGGCATCAGAATCTGCTTCAGCAACATGCTGCTCAATTATTTCAAGTCTTTGTTGTTTTTCAAGAATTCTCTGTGACTTACGAGTCCTTGCCCTAGAAGGACCTGGTTCTTCTGCCATCAAATCTATGGCGAGACTAGCTACTTCATTGAGCCCTAAATCCTGAGATATAATAAATTGTCTATTTTCTGACTGATCGCCTTCTTCTTGATAAATATTAACAGAATCATCATCTTTGTTATTTGTGTTGTAATAATCATATCGTAACGGATGGACTTCAGGATTAATTTTGTATACAACCCAACAAGACTTCAAGTTTTCATGAGGATATGTTAGATAGTACACATGTTGCGCTCGATGTGCAAGCACAACATTGCTATAATCGCTGCCTTTAAACCGTGATTCATGCTTTACCTCCACAATTCCAAATTCATCCTCTCGCGTTTGTTGAGGATCAAACCATTCACAATCAAATAACACAAACATGAACTCTTTGGCCCCACCAAGAGTGTACTCCGTTATGTCTTGAAGAACACCATAATAGTCATGAGTGCCTCCGTCTGCATTTGTGGCAGTTGCTACTACTCCACTGTTTGTCGTGGCTGCCTGCGGGCAGATTTTTTCTAATTTTGATGTTCGAAAACGGTATCCATTAATATCGTAGCGGCTATATTTTCTTGCTTTCAACTGACCATGTGAACGCAAATCATCCGAGACTAGAGAGTCAAGTTTCTTACACTACATAGAGCAGAAAAAAAGATATAGGTAAATAGCAAGTCGTATGTGCAAACTAAGTACACAAAGGAAAATTATAAAGAGATAATTACATGCTCGTGGAACCATTCAACGAAACATGGACCTCCGTTCATCCCTTTCGTACGTAGATTATCCAATTCCTTTGGTGTAGGTTTGTGGCCAGCTAAATATATGGAATCAAACATTTCAAAGTATGGATCAAGTTCCTCCATGTTGGTGTACAAGTAGAGCATGGTGAAATTTCGCTCTCTTATGTCAACATAATGTGCAGTAGAAGCCCCAACCCCTTTTTCCTTCCAGAGAAAAACACTAAGGTCGGTCGAAGGACCTTCTTCTTCAGTATGATACCGTGTTGACTGAGCATTCACGTTGTTAGTGTGTGATAAATACTGACTTGAGAAGATTGTAATCTCTTTAGCTGCAAAGGCCTCTATGATACACCCCTCAACCCTTGCTTTGTTTCGCACAGTAGCTCTAACTTTTTTCAGTTCTCTTTCTTGACTATACATCCATCGGAACTGCACTGGTCCTCCTACTAATGCTTCATAAGGTAAGTGCACTAGCAAATGTTGCATCACATTCATAAATCCAGGCGGAAATACTTTTTCCATCTTGCATACAAGCACCGCGATTTGTTTCTCAAATTGAATCATCAATTTCTTTGAGATATGCTTAGCACATATATGTCTATATATGTAACTAAGTTCAGCAATCATCTTCCACAGAGGAGGCTTCAAATAGCCATAGAACATTACCAGCATAAGTCTTTCCATCAAAATATGGTAATCGTGAGCCTTCAAACCATTTAATTTATTAGTGTCGAGGTTAACAGTATGTTTTATGTTAGCTGCATAGCGGTCTGGAAACTTCAACATTTTCAACCATCGAAATACTTCTTTTTGCTCTTCCGGCTTTAGACAATATGGAGCTCGTGGTGTCCTCTCCTTTCCATTAGGATTTAATTTGACCTCAAGGCTAGGGCGATCGCAAAGATTAGCTAAATCTTTCCTGGCATTGATGTTGTCTTTTGTTTTACCCTTAATGTTTAGACACATGCTTATGATGCTTTCAGCAACATTGCGCTCTTGGTGCATCAAATCTATGTTGTGTGGTAAAATCAATACCTTCGCATACGAAAGTTCCCAGAGAAAAGAAATATGAGTCCAGTTGTGATCTTGACCATAGCCTTCAAACTCATGACCTTCTGCAGCCCTTTGAAGGGCACGATGTTCTATCATGATATCTTCACCCATTAAACGTTTTGGTGGACCGTCTTTAACTTTTATGCCTATTCTAAATGACTTCGTATCATTTCGAAACAGATGATTGGATGGAAGAAACCGTCGATGACAATCAAAGAATGAGACCTTTTTACCATGCTCCAATCGATATGCTTGTGTGTCCCCCATGCATATGGGACAACACAGTCGACCGTTAACACACCAACCAGACCAAGTACCATATGCAGGCAAATCATGAATTGACCACAAATATGCAGCACGTAAGGTAAATTCACGTTTTAGATGACCATCATAAGACTTTACCCCTAACCATAGCTCTTTGAACTCTTCAATCAACGGTTGCATGAATACATTGATCTTCTTTCCTGGATGTTTAGGCCCTGGAATAATAAGGGCAAGAAATATGAACCCTTCTTTCATGCATTTGTTTGGAGGGGATTGTAGGGCATGATGAAAACCGGCCAACAAGAGTATGAAGTTGAACTGTTGTCGTAAGGAGTGAAACCATCAGTGGACAAGCCTAGACGAACACTCCTAGTGTCTCTTGCAAATTCTGGGTCAAAACGATCCAGAGCCTTCCAAGCATCGCCGTCTGATGGATGCATCATAATGTCTGGGTCTTGGATCTCACGTTCTCCTTCCTTATGCCACAACATTAGCTTCGTAGTTTCTGGGGTTAAAAACAGACGTTTAAGCCTTGGAGTGATGGGCATATATCGAAGCTGTTTAACTTCCACTTTTGTAGCAAAAGTAGCTCCATCCTCTTTTAGTACCTCCGCATATCTTGATTTACCGCATTTCTGACAATGGGTGGCCGCTTCATATTCCTTCTAGAACAACATGCAATTATCTTCGCACACATCAATCTTCTTATACTTCATCCCAAGACCGGACACAATCTTTTTAGACTGGTATAAGTCTTTTGGCATCTTATGGTTCGATGGGATGAGATCAATAATCAGATTGATTATATCGTTATAGCAATTATTCGAGAAGTTATACTTTGCCTTCATTGCCATAAGACGTGTAACCACCTGCAACACGGTCACAGTGGTGTCGTCATGCACTTTTTCCTCTGACGCGTGAAGAAGCTTATAAAACTCCTGCACTTCATTTGGTGTATCCTGTTCTGAGGCCAATGTTGGATACTCTCTACTAATATCAGCCACCAAGTCATCCATCCGATCCTCCTCATCATCATCAATTATTTCTGACTCTGTGATATTCTGCTCTACTTCTCCATGTGAGCGCCACACAAGATAGTTAGGCATAAACCCATTCTTGCAAAGGTGATGCTCCAGTTCTTTGATCTTTCTCACATACTTAAAATTCCGACACTTGGTACACGGACACTTCACCACACGAGGTCCACCGGAAAATGCGAGATCCACGAATTGTTTTGCAACCCTAACCCATTCCTATGAGTGACCTAGAGTCACGCTATTGAATCCATCATACAACGCCCTTCTTCTATTGTCATCCATTTCCAAAACTAAATAACCCAATGTATAAAAAATGTGTAAATAAACATAATTAAGCATATAAACATAAATAAAAAATGTGTAAATAAACATCATTAAGCATACAAACATAAATAAAAAATGTGTAAACAAACATCATTAAGCCCTTCTTCTATTAGGAAGGATCACTAGACATAAAAAACATTTAACCAAACATTGAACCTAACATTGATTAATTTATAATGAACAAGAAATTATGCATCAATTGTAACAACTAGCCAAAAATCATGCATCAAATTTTAACTAACAAACTAATTCTAATAATATGCATCAAATAAAGAAGAAAAATACCTTCACGGAGACCGTCAAGGTGGTGATGGTCGAGGAGACGCGGGCCGGCTGTAGTTAGAGTGGAGAGAGACCAGAGGCTAGAGTCAAATGGGCCTACAATTAGATGGAAACACGACTTTAGGTTTCATAAAAAATGCAACAGTCAATGCAAGGAGGTGGGGTGTTGCTTGCTGCTTGTGTTAAAATTTATGCGTTTGTTAAAATTCAAAAGTAAGAAGCTGGCCTCAAATTGAGTCCACTTGATGTCGCACAACCAGTGCAAGGAAACAAGGATATATCAAATTCAGTATGACACTAACTACCTTAGAAATTTAGAGAAACTTTGCATAGAACAAAACATAACTATACGGCCTGCTACCCAGTACCCAGCCACCCAGAAAAATAACTATACGCAGCTGCAAGTTTTTTTCTTCCTATTCTTACTTTAGGACATCTGCAACTTCTGAATTCAAATGAAGAAAAAACACCCATGCAACAAAGAGAGCACAAAAAAGGCAGTAACTACTAACTAGTATCACACTACCTTAGATCTGAAATTTGGTTATTTTTTAGTTTGCCTTATTATGATATTGGTTCACTATTATGTAGGATGGTGACAGATAAAAAAGCTTCGTCACAAAAAAAATGCACTCAACTAAAGCTACGACTTAAAATATGCTACATGTATGGAAATGAAGTAGCAAAGGGAAGTAACAGAAAGTCAGAAACAGAGTAAGTTCAAGAAATTCAATCCAGCAAGATAAACCACACTGTTGTTATGATGCACCAACATGGGGTGCAAGAAATTTGCCATTGCAAATGAAGTGAAGACGAGACATTTTTTGGAATTCGGAGTTTTGTTTTTCACTAAAATATATAATCAAAACAAAGTATAGTGCATCCAACTGGTTTTCCTACAAAGCTTTCCTAGAAAAGTGGCACAAGAGTTAAAACTGCAGAGGGTGGAAAACTGACACATCAAGCATATCGTTGCTAATTAATTTACCAAGATGCGCTTCGGTTTGAAAACTCGGCTAAATTGTAGACAGGAACCAAGTCTGCAGTGCTTTTTCGGTGGAGACCATACAACTACAGAAACAGGCTTGGAGACAGACTTTTTACTTTACTGTACTAGAATATAGGAGCGCTTGTACCATAAGTAACCCAAATCCCAACAGCTGAACAAGCAGAAACATAGTAGCATAACTAATAAAGCCACTAACTTAGTAGCATAACTAATAAAGCAATCTGGTAGACTAAAGCTGCCAGTAGTTTGCGTGCTTTGCTCCAGCAAACCCCAGCAATGTTTTAATAAATAAGTTGCTGAAGCATATCACTGAAAAGACTACGCAGACTGACACACTACAGAGATCATGCTTTGACAAAGTACGTTAAAAAAATCATGCTTTGACAAAGAAGCACACTTCAGCTATCTGGGTGACGTATGACATCATAATGGTATCTCAAATGCTGGAAGTTGAATAAGACAGCCTTCCTCAACTCTAGTATAAATAGTTCATGCTCAGGTTGTAGCTTCCTCAGTCCCATAGGGTTATTTTTCTGCAGTATTTGTCAGCAACCGATCCTTTGGTTATGGCTCGTGTCCTACAGGATGTGTTGGATCCCTTTACACCAACCATTCCACTAAGAATAACATACAACAATAGTCTAGTTCTGGCAGGTGCTGAGCTAAAGCCATCTGCGGTTATAAGTAAACCACGAGTTGATATCGGTGGCAATGACATGAGGACTTTCTACACCCTGGTGAGCCAAGCAATTTACAGATAATGCTACCCGATTGGGAGAAGGTATGCCAATCCTTTTTTATGTAGCATATAAAGTATTTTGCACTTTATAGTGGATTTATCAGCATTAGTTTGAATAAATTTAATAAGAACAAAATGCCTTAAGCAGTATATAAACATGTCTATACGCTAACTTGTTTGTCTTCGACTTGAGAAGGTACTGATTGACCCAGACGCCCCAAGTCCAAGCCATCCATCACTATGGGAGTACTTGCACTGGTAAATAAAGTGCAATATGTCCCACTCTTCCTAAATTTGGTTCTTTTAGTTTGCCTTATTATTATATTGGTTCACTATTGTGCAGGATGGTGACAGATATTCCTGAAACAACTAGTGTCAACTTCTGTATGAATGCATATAGTTATCTGTCATTCCGTTGGGTTTCTGCTGAATATAGTATCTATGGAGCTTAGGTTGTAGTCTCTTCTTGCTTCTCGGACTTGTTGACCACTGAATTGGTGCAGATAAGGATGCATCAATACATGAAATCAGCAACCATAAACTGAATGCTAGAGCAACTTGTTATGTGAATGCAATATTCCAGCTTAGCGCTTACATGCATAGTAATATCATGAAAGCCACTAACTTAGTAGCATAACTAATAAAGCAATCAGGTAGAACTCAGTTTCAATCTAGCCCATTGCTGGAGTCTGGATATATTGATATTAAACACAAACAAGTATTTAATAGTGTAAATCCAGCACTAAAATTGTTAGTAGTGCTGATAATGCCTAGTGTGTGGACATAAAACCGATCAGTGGAAGTGATAAGAGCAATGACACTAGTGATAAGAGCAATGACACTGTCGATGCTAATGTGTAATCCAACTATGGATTTGTTGCAAACAGTGATGCTATCAACAGCGATGTATAGACTAACACTGGAAGTGTCGACAACAGCGATGATTACAGCATTGACTCAAAACCAAACATTGGTTGGGTTGCTACAAGCATGCATATAGAGGTTGGAGAGCAGTATGGGGAAATACAGGTGATACAACAGGTGACTCACGGCAGGAGGCTCACAGCAGGAGGCGGCGACTAGCGATGGATGGCGTGACTGGCGATGGAGGTGGCGCGATTGGAATGCCGTTGATGTCGCGGGGGGGGGGGGTCAGGCGGCCACGCCTGCGGAGAACAGAGGCGGTGCCACCATTGGCGACCGTGGAGGACGATGGAGGAGGATAGAGGCGAGCCGAGCTTGGGTGGCCTTGCGGCGGAGGACGATTGGCGACCGCAGAGGACGATGGCGGAGGACGAGCTCGGGCGGCCTTGCGGCGGCGAGGTGCTGGCGGCGGCGCGGTCAGCTTTGGATGTGGGGCGGTGGCGCGGTGAGCTTTGCCTGTGGGGCAGCGAGCCGAGGAAGGGATTTGGCGTGCTGGTGGCGGCGGCGCAGTGCTGTGCAGGCGGGGTCGGTGTTCAGCGGCAGATGTTGTGGCGGCGCGCGGCGCGGTGGGCGGAAAGGGCGTGCTGGTGAGAGAGAGCTGGTGAGAGAGAGGCACGCGGCGCGGGTTAGGGATTTAGATGTTTTCGGTTAAGTTCGACGGGGTTCAGTTGGCCCACGAACTTAAATTAAGAACGTGGGTACCCACGTTCCTAATGAGTTAAGTTCGACGGTTTTGGCTCGGACCCACGAACTTAGTTTAAGAACGTGGGTACCCACGTTTTTAACTACACCCACGAACTTAACTCATATAAGAACGTCGGTACCCACATTCTTAGTTTTACCCACGAACATTTATCAGTTTCTTGATTTTGCTCTCTAGACCTTCGATTATAATCTCGTTCTTCTTATCCTCGAGGTCTTGTTGCATCTGCAGCGCTTTGCTTAGCAGCATACTCTGTATAAAATAGGCCTTCATCAACAAACTTCGTCACAAAAACAAAAGGTAAAAATTTGTTTCGTCACAAGAATATTACCTTGAAATTGGAACAAAACAAACTACCGATGATATGTTGTCGTCGGTAGCTGCTAATATCGGCTTCGAGCTTCGGAAAGCCGACACTCTTTGATAGAGTGCCGACTACTTTCGCCCCAGTCGGGTCACGAACACATCTCAAGGCATCTTCATTGATTCCACTAAAGAGCATAGCTCCTGGCTGGTAGCCACATGAAATGTCGTATTCCTCTAGCTCCTTCTTCTCAGCCTCAGATAGTTCTTGTCCGACCAGGTTCTGAAGATCGAAACCTCCTTCTTCCAAAGCAGCTTCGGAAATTCCTTTCCCTTTGTTAGGCACTGGCCCATGACCTATTCTACAGCTGCAAATGCTTCTTCTGTAGCCATACCTAGTATCAATTTATCAATCCCATATAAGGTAGCCTCCAGGTTGGCAGCTTCGGCTGACATGTTTGCTTTGGCAGCAGCCTTGACGCTTACAATAGGTGCTATCTTAGTTGCCGAGGCCGAAGGTGGCGTCTTTTCAATGGCTTGCATCACGCTACCAATCCTTCGCTTTTTTAGCCCATCTGCCTTCTTTGTAGCCGAAGGTTCTCCTTTCTTCTGAAAAAGCTTCGTCAGTTCCGGTCCCAAAGGACTCAGCAGCTTGATAGGTAAAGATCCAGTCATTACCTTTAAAATCTCCTCTACTTCGGCAGCAGGAGGTGTTGAAGGAGTTTCCTCTTCCATCTCAGTCACCTTCGGCTCTGGAGTTGTAGCCTTTCTCTTCTTGAAAGCCACCGCTTTTGGCTCGGGACAAGATTTTCTCTTCTTTAAAGTTTTTTCATCTTCCTTCACCATTCTGGCAGCCTGCCTGCTCAGAACGCTGACAACCCTTTTCCTTTTTGCCCCTTCGGCACCTTTGTCGAGTCGCTCATAATCAGGGTATTCAAAATTTAGAGCGTCCATTACCCGGTTCAACCTTCATTTTGGTCAGGTACCGAAGGCTGCTGTCATTAATTGATCTTCTTTTTTAGTGTAGTTCCCTAAAATCTCATTGCACATTGTTACAATCATTTCCAGCCATTCTTGATAGGGCTCTTTGAACTGTTTCTCAAACTTAAAGCAATAAGGCAATCGAACAAGTTCATGCTTCTTTTTTGTTCCTTTTAGCTTCGGCATGCTCCAATCACTTAACGTTGGAGATATCCTATTGGCCAGGTATTCATGCACCAAATCCCTGGTGCTAATTTGCTCAGCCACCAATCTGAATTCTACTCCGGCCAGCTGGCATGCTGACCCTGGCTGCATGTTGCATAAAGGTCTGGTCATTCTGAAGCTTAAAGCCAGCGGGCACATGACCATCGTCATCAGTTTCTCCCTCTTCTTCTCATCGGCCTGGATATAAAACCATTCACTCTTCCAGTCGGTTGGCCATTTGGTGTGGTAGCTAAGAACTGGAGCCTTCGTATCCTTGCGATATGCGAAATTATAGCAGCCAAAATTTTCATGCAGACCATCTGCTCTGGCCTTCGTTTGGTAGTGCAGCTCATGCACTCGGCAGAATGCTTCGGCATTTGGCTCCGTCCCTTGGCTTCGGAGGGCCCAGATGAAAATGCTGAGCCTAACGATAGCGTTAGGAGTTAGCTGATGAAGATAGATTTCAAAATTCTTCAAAACTTCTCCTATCATCTCATTCAGAGGAAACCGTAATCCTGCTCTGAAAAAACTTTTGAAAACCACTACTTCATCATCCTTCGGTGTTGGAGTGGTTTCTTCTCCGGCAAAACGAACGAGCTTCCTCTCAGCTTCTCCAAAGTAGCCCAGCTTCATCATCATGGGCACGTCGGCTTCAGACACAGTATATTTCTCAAAATCTAGGTGGCTGGGTTTTGATGGGATCAAAATGATATAATCCTCCTCTTCTTCATCAGCATTTTCTTCTTCAATATCAGCCTGTTCAGCTTCGACAGCAGGCGTACCTTCTTCAATGGTTCCCTCTGTCACAACTAAGCCCGACTGTCTCATGGCTTCGGAAATCGGAGCTGTCTCGGTGGCCTCGGTCTCTTCTCCTTCACGAGTCTCCCTTCCAGTCGAGCGTACTCTAGCCATCTGATGGATTTTTTGCGGTTTTTACGAAGTTGATGTCTTTTGCAGTTTTGACGAAGCTCTCTTTTTTGATGAAGCTAACTTAAGATGATGGTCCACTCGAGAGTGCACTGAAAAAGCTTCGGCTATGGTTAAATTTTTTAACAGCACAACAGTGCAATGACAATGAATGTTGTGGTAACTCCACACCTACCCGTCTGTTTATATAGTGCTACAGATGGGAAGGTGAATCGCCAAATCGCACGTACCCGCTGAACGGTGGACCACTCGGCGCCTGGAAGGTGAATCGATAGATCGCTCGCACCCGTTGAGCGGTGGGCCATCTGACGCTTGGGATATTTTCATCGTTTCTCGGCAACGAGCTCAGGGAAGGTGTTTTTCGGACCTTCAGTATTCCGAAGCCCTCGAGATTTATTGATGGATCAAGCTCGTTATGAAAAACGATCTAGCACCGCGAAGGGCTACTGTTGGGGGCCTGCTTCTTCACCGAAGGTCCTTCAAGCAAAACACCTTCGACAGTATGATATGCGAACTGACACAACATGAAGGCACAAGCCGAAGCTATGACCTAGAAAGCTTCGGCATAATGACATGCCTTGAGACGAAGGGCGGCACCGACTTAAAGAGGGAAAGACCGTTCAGTCCCAAATAGTTTGTGTCGCATTTGTAATTTGTCATCAAGGACACAAATGTAATTTCAACCGGGCTGCGTCCCGCGCCTATAAGTAGATGAACAATAACCCTGTACTGTTCAAGCTGACTTGTATTCACTCGCGCGTCACACTTGGACCTTCGCCCTTTATCAAGCCGAAGGTATAAATGTAATTCAATATTATACATGTTCATTCATGATGATATAAAAAATATATATTAATGATGTCATATGATTATTCATGTTATTTCTCATGTTTCATATGCTTCTTCTTTCATTAATATATACTGTGATGATGAAGGTACGTCCTTCATAACCTTCGTCTGAAGATCATTATATCCTAAGAGAAATAATGCTTCGAAGGACGAAGGACTTTAACCAATAACATTTTGTGTTGCCTTGTTCTTAATTCGTAGCATTTGAGAACAAGTCCCCAACACTTACGTTCCTACTTAGATGCATTCTCCTTTAATTTCTAGTCCTTTCATGTTTTATAATGCATGCATGCTAGAAAGAACGTCTCCTGACTGATTAGAAGGGTGCTTTTAAGGCATCCTTGCAATTCTAAAACTGGCCCATATGGCCTACTTAATTAGCCGCTTGTTTTCCCACTATTCCTAAGGCCTTTCGTCCTAGGTCTAGCGTTCTAGTCTTGACGATTCCAACACTGGTTTCTAAGCAAATTTTATTTTTGAAAAGTTGCTATTCATGACTTATTGATTCCTCTGTGGTGATATTCACTCTGATACCAGCTATGGCGGAACCACCCGAATTATTCCAGCTTAATTGCCCATGTCACGCCTCAGAGGCAACAACACACTTAAATCGAAATAACCCATCAGTCCCTTAGATCTAGTCTGATAAAGCCACTTACCAAGGATCGAATACCACTAGCTCACTCGAAGGTGAGTCACAGATAGAATGCAATAAACATGAGACCACAAGTTAAGGTACTGGAGTTATTACAACCATCGGAGTTTTAACAATAGAAAACAAGTTCATAATTAAAGTGCAGCGGATAATCGATAACGACAATAAGGAGGACTAGGGCAAGGACCAACACACTACTCCTCCGGGTCCTCTCTTACTGGAGCGGCATCCCACTTAACCGTCCAGCACGGTGGCAGGGTGGAAGGCCAAGTCTGTAACACCCCACTGCTCCCACATAATGAATGTTATCAAATACCCTTCCCACAACTTATAGAACATAAGAAAAGAACTAGAGAAAGAAAGTATTGCAAAATCCGGCATCACCTCCTTTGAAAGAAGCATAACGAGGGGAACATAAAGTTTATACAGAATATAAAAGAAAGCTAATTCACATAGTATAATAAAAATGCAAAGGTAGTAATGAGCATTCATGACCAAATAAAAAGATAGGTAACTCAGCCCACCCCCAAAAATCTGTTTAACTACCAAGAAAGGCTAAAACATATTAATCCCTCAGATTAGACCCTCCCTGTTTGACATCATTATTAAGCAGTGGTTCCTTTATTTAAAGGTGTAGTGGTCGTGCTGCTACATCCCTTCTTTTCCCAAAGCAAAGATCATGTGCCTGCATCAGACAATGCAAGAGTGAGATGACACATCTCAGCAAGTAAAAAGAGCAAACAACCACTGGACAATGTAAACAAACCATGCTTAAACAACCACGTAGTTCACAACTTCCTTCTTGAATAGTAATTTGCAGCAAGTAAACATGTAACCAATTACTTAGTTCCAACATGAAGCACAAGGTAAAGATCTACACTATCCACATCCAAATAATAGGTTCCACACTTCACCCCTGAATGCACATGGCTACAGATGCAGTAATGACTTCTGCCTTCATACCACTAAGGATATGAAGCTGCATCATACCCCTTCTCGGGCAACATATGATGCTCATTGTATCGGTACAGTCGGACCATAAGATCACGATGAAACTTCCATGCAATGTATGATGAATGCATTATGCATGTCAACAACATGAGTCCTTCCCAAATAAAATGTGCGAAACATATACTTCCGCCCATTCCAAGTAGTAAACAACATGGGTAACATGATCAAACCACAACTCCAACATATGTAAACAATAAAACATGAATATCTTCAAACGATGGTACCCATTTAGGAATATGAATACGAACACAAATAGCACAAACATAATCAAGTATAAGACACTTTAATCGACTGACGGAATAACCATCACTATTTTACTTGCCTTCACCGGAAGTTTAGACAAATCCTTAAGTACGGTCCGGAAGTCCACCACCTGTTTTTGACACACAACTTAGTGCACAAATTTCACATAATAACGCTCATAAACGATGCCGCACCTACACACAACTTCAAACCCCGCCGCGGGTAACAACTCTCCCCACCCCCCCCACTGCAGTGGTGTTGCTTAACCATTTCATATCTTTAAAATTATGACAGCAGTGGTGACAAACAAAAACTCCAGAGGCATCTACATAAAATTCCCCACAAGTTTTGTATATAATTTATAATTAAATTCTAATATCTAATTAGCTCAAAACAGTCCACAAGATCAACCGTGCAATCTGTTTTTTTTCTTTTGGGCAGCGACAAACCCGGATTCAAACAGCGATATCTTTTAAAATATAATTCCGAATCGAGCGCATAAGTACTCGTTGGAAAGGTATGACAAAGCTCTACATGATTCTCATATTGATTACCACCAATTTCCCAAGAAAAATCCCCAGAAACGGATACTACTACTGCTGTTCGCCCACCTGCAGAAATCTGTTTTTTTGGACAGCAACATACCCGGATTAAAACAGCGATATCTTTTAAAATATAATTCCGAATCGAGCGCATAAGTACTCGTTGGAAAGGTATGACAAAGCTCTACATGATTCTCCCACTGATCCCCACTAATTTCCCACGAAAAATTCCCAGAAATACCTAGAACTACTGCTGTTCGCCCACCCACAAAATTTCTGGACAGCACCTCTACCGATTCGCATAGATAAACATATAATCAATTGGATTGCAGCACAATTAAATAAGATACAAACACAAAAATCACCTTGAATCCTCCCCCTTTCCTCCCTTCTTCTTCCCTCCACCAAAAACCAATGGGAGACTTGCACCAACATGACGTAGATCCGAGCGGGAAAGGAATGGCACCTTGGAGAGAAGGGCTTGAGGAGGGGCGGCTAGGGTTTGATGGGGGGAGGTGGGTGGTGGCTGCAAATGGGTGGATGAGTGAGAGGGGGTGGCGTCCAAGGCTAGAGAGGGGGGGCAGCTGCAAAAGAGATAAGGGAGGGGGCGGCTGAAAAAATCCCAAGGGATTAGGGGAGGGCGGCTAGGGTTAGGGGAAACTAGTGGGCCGGATCACGAACCACGGCCCAACTCATTCACACGCCAACTCCCGACCCCAGCGCATGAGACTAAACCTCATTCTACTATTTTACTGGTGAATGCTTCCCAAAAATTCCAAACCCCAAAAATGCACCACCCGAGAGAGAAACAACAAAAGAAAACAATGCAAAAAAAATGACCTCCAATTTCTCCTCTTTGCAAACAGAGTATCACAAAGTCACACTATCAACCATGTCCTATAGCGTACCTGCAAAAATTGTGCCACAAGCAAGGCTGAGTATAATAATACTCAGCTAGAGTTACCCGGTGTGAGGAGTCTACTCTACCTCTAGACCATGCAGCTGTTTGACTGAGGGGTTTGGTTTGCCAAAAGCACTAGCTGAGTCAAATTAATTTTAGCCTTTCCAATTCTAGCATAATTGATTTAGCTAGGTTTGCTCAATGCAGTACAAGGGGTCTACTCCTCTACAATCATTTAGTACAATCAACATGTTATCTCAAGTAACACCTCATTTCACTTTTTACTCAATGCAGTACAAGGGGTCAAGCAGTCTCATTTGCTGCGAGAAGCAGACGATTCAAATCGAGTTTTTAACATTGCAAGGTAAACCAAAACACACGACATGTAGGGGCACTCTGTTCCCACACATGTCAACCATCCCCATCGATTCCCTGTTCATGGTCAGGACTCACCGCCTTGGCATACAATGCTCCACTGACCTCGGCTGCCGCCGTGTAGTGACCGCAGTTGTACCCACCATAGCTAGCATGGGAGACCCAGTCTCAGGACGAGTGTGGGGTAAAGTCCGTGCCCGGCTTCACTCAGGTACTAGGCTTACCAGATACCATATTTCCCGACATGTGCTTAATACATTCAAATGCTTGACTCAAGTATCCACACATTAATCCTTAATTCCATTTCCGTCTCATAGACAAGGCATCCACCCTGGATCCAAGTCCATAGACCATCATAGATTCCATTATCAAGATGAATACAATCAATGCCTGACCACACTCGAGTCCTAGAAAAATCACCCGACTTCTACCGAGATCCTGTTTAGCAAAGCAGCTAATCGACCTAGTATACTAGTATCCATCTCAAAAAGGAATCCTGAGTTCATGCAACTAAGGGTTTCAAGCAACTCCTACACTTAAGTGCACATTATAAACCTACAAACATTAAGTGTAGTAAAGTAGCATATATAAACAGTTATGCATAAAATCGGGGCATGCCTTCAAATGCTGGGGCTGCGTGAAGATCCTCGGTGGCAGGTTCGGGAGCTAGCTCCTGGATTTCCTCTTGGACAACTCCTTGCTTAGGAATGAGCACGTACTCTCCGTCAGCGAGGTTGCAATCTAATGAATGCAATGAGTGAGACACATGTATGCCATGATATGCAATGTAGTAGTAATAAAAATGATCAAGTTGATAAGGTAAGGCTAAATCTTAAATTTGGGAGTTCTAGTGGTATACTTAGCCATTTTAGGGTCAAGTATGGTCAAGTTTGAGTGGTCAGATTATTTTAGTGTCCCACTGATTTTCTTTTAGTGTCTTAGTGAAAAGTTTATCATGATCCTTGCTATTGGGGGCCTTCCTCTTCCAATGGTCCTCAAAAACTTAACTAACATGTTTTTTAGTATATCAGGCTGTTACAGGAGGCTTTAGCTTTAAGATGAAGATGTGCATGGTATGAAGTTGTGGTCTGAAGGAAGGACAAACTAGCTCCAAAGCTGTGGCTGAAGGAGCTTCGGCTTGGCACGATACGATGGTGAAAGGAGAAACCGACCTAAAGGAGAAAAGACTGCTTAGTCCTCGACAGCTTGCCTTATGGTCAGTAGTAAATGTTAGGGACATGAATGCAATTTTGTCCAGGCTGCGTCCTGTGCCTATAAATAGATGAACAGTAACACCGTATTGTTCATGCTGACTTGTAATCACTCTCGCGTCGCTCCCGCTTTTCACCTTTCGTCAAGCCGAAGGTACAAATGTAACACAAATATTATTGATGTTTATCCATGTTTATAAAATAAGAATATAAACAATCCAATAATTTGGAATGATTGTGTATATTCTTTTGTGTTTCATATGTCCCTGTTTACATCTTTGCTCACTGAAATCATGAAGGTAGGCCCTTCATGACCTTTGTCTGAAGATCATTATATCCTAAGGGAGATAATGCTTCGAAGGACGAAGGTCTTTAATCGTTAACAATTGTGTTGCTTTGTTCTTGGTGTATAGCATCCGAGAACAAGGAACAAAATTGGCGCCCACCTCCGGTGAACCCATCCGACCACCTTCGGCAAGCATCGACCCTCGTCATGCCGCCGAAGAAGACAGCAGCGCCAGGGGCTGCACTGCAGCCACTGGACATTAATCAAGAAATGCTACGCGAAGCTAGGAGCCAGAAGAGGAAGGCTACCAGCCCAACACCTTAGGAGGAGGAACTGGACCAAGAAATCAGGGATCTCAAAACTATCCATCAACAGGTCCAAAAGAAGAGAGAGAAAATGCTTCGGCTCGCCGATCTCCAAAAGAAGATTAATGAGGCCGCCTAAGAAATGTGTCACCTCACCCAGGATGACCAAGACCGAAGGCCCCAGCACCGGGAGCTTCTTCAAGAAAATTCATATAATGATGATGAATGGTATGGTGATTTTCATCATGGCAATTTTGCTTTTGATGATGCTTCAACCTTGGCAGCAAAATTGCAGGCCACCCCATGGCCCCCATCATACAAGCCACCTCAACTTCCTATGTATGATGGGCACTCAGACCCGAACCAGTTCCTGATGAGCTACGAAGCAACCATATCTTCATATGAGGGCAATACTGAAGTCATGGCAAAATCCTTCGTCATGGCAGTCAAAAGCGTAGCGCAGACTTGGTACTCTTCTCTTCGGCCAGGGACAATTACGTCTTGGCAGAAGCTAAAGGACACGCTGGTCACTAGCTTCCAGGGCTTTCAAACGAAGCCAGTCATCGCTCAAGCTCTATTCCAGTGCACACAGGATCAGGAAGAGTACCTCCAGGCGTATATCCGAAGGTTTCTCCGACTGAGAGCCCAGGCGCCTACAGTGCCCAATGAGATTGTCATTGAGGCCATGATCAAGGGGCTTAGACCAGGACCAACGGCACAATATTTTGCAAGGAAGCCGCCCCAAACCTTGGAGAAGCTTCTCCAGAAAATGGACGAATACATCAGAGCTGATAATTATTTCCGACAAAGACGAGAAGAAGCTTACAGGTACTCTAAGATGTCCAGGGGCTTTGGAGGAAGATTCCACCCCAGGCATGTTAGGTCAATTCATAACACCAGCCCAAGTGATGATAGGGGAAGCCAACCCCAAAGGCAACAACACAGCTCCCAATCATCAGGGCCGCAACAGAGTTCCTTCAGGCCACCATCTCCAAGAGGCAAAGGGGGCAGAGGCTTCGGAGGAAGATACGGAGACCAGCCCAGGAGACTGTTTTGTTTGTTCTGCGGCAAAGACAAAGGCCACAACACAAAAACATGCTAGGTCACGATTCAGAAGCAGAAATAGCTTGCCGAAGCTGAAGCACGACAGAATCAGCTGAAGCAAGTCCTGCATACCGCTTCATGCTATTCTCCCTATGTCCCCGAGTACGTAGATAATCAATAGCCTACGACCTCTGTTGCTTCGGCGAACCACTCTCAAGCTTCCTAGGCCCAGCTCCCACCACCACCACCACTAGCACCTACTCTGGTCCAAAGCCAGCAGCCAGAAGGGCACAAACACGCGCAACAGCAGCGCAATTTTCAGGAGGAGTCCGAAGCTCGCACAGTCAATAGCACTATGCATGAATCCATGCACATCTACTGAAGAATATCCTACCTCTGGTGCATCTTTATCTTTTCAGTCGTTTTATTTTTCTTGTATGAAAACAATTCATGAAGGATTGAATTCTGATTTTATGTAATAATATTGTACTCAAATCATCGAGTGGAATGCCTCCTCTTAACAAGATTCTGGAGCTATAAAAGTCATTTCTAAGGGACGTAGAGTAAGTTCCGAAGCTACAAAACTCGTTCCTAAGGGAGCGCAGAGTAAGTTCCGAAGCTACAAAAGTCGTTCCTAAGGGAGCGCAGAGTAAGTTCCGAAGCTCAAAAGTCGTTCCTAAGGGAATGCAGAGCCAAAATACCACCGAAATAGAAGGTGAAGAAGCTCCAAAGTCGTCCCTAAGGGGATGCAGAGCTTAAATGCCACCAAAATAGAAGGTGAAGAAGCTCCAATGTCGTTCCTAAGGGGATGCAGAGCTTTAATGCCATCGAAATATAAGGTGAAGAGACTCAAAAGACGTCCCTACGGGGATGTAGAGTCTAAAAGTGTTTCCGTGTGGATATGTGTCTTTGGCATAACCATCATGCTGCATCATATCATCGCATCATTCCGCATAGCATTACATCATACATCATGTCGCATCAACAGCAGGAATTGAGCACGAAGCAAACCTTCGGCAATTACATGATGAATGAAAGTGTGCCGGAGCACGAAGCAAACCTTCGGCAATTACAATCTTACCAGGAAAATTTTTGTCGACAACAATATCATACAACAGCTTTGCTATAGAAGGGTTTTTTTCTTTATGGAGCATGAAAAGAAGGCAAGGTGTTTTTTCGCCGAAGGCTCAAAAATGGTATGTACGCAAATTTCATGCATCACAAAGAAATATATTACATTAATGTACACATAGATATACAATGTTTAACTTGTATACATATTACATTACACAAATGTTGAATTTTCTAGCTAAACAAAAGTCTAGTCTTCCTTCAAAACTTTCTCAGCAGCTTTGTTCAGAAGTTTGTTGACAGCTTCGTTAATAGCTTCTTCAGCAATTTTTATAGTTTCTAGTGTCGCCTTCATTGCTGGATCAGCTTTGAGATCATAGGGCTCAAGTGGCGGAGAAAGTTCAGTACAGTAAAAGTAATAAGTTGTTAATCTGAAGCCAGAAAAAATACTAAAGCTTTGAAACAGTTAAAATACCTATGCGCCTTGCGCGTTCGGTAGCCTCTTCGGCTCGCTTGGCTTCTTCTCGAGCCTCATGAGTTTCTTTCTCATTCTTATTTATTGCCTCATCGGCTAGTTCTCGACCACCTTTCATCCAAATGATGGAGTAAAATTTTCTGCCCATTAGAGTCACTTCAACCGAAGGACCCTTCGTGTTCTGCACGGTAAAGACAGCCTCCGTCTGGGTTGCAGCTTTAATGTGTTTGCAGCCAGATTTTTCCAAAATTGCTGCAACCCCTCTTGCACCGGCAAAGGCATAGAAATCACCACGATCACTAAGGATCTCTTCAAAAGCTTCGGCTTCTTCACTGATCCGTTCGATGATTCCTTCGGGATCGCCTCTAATATTTTTTTGCTCGGATGAGTAAGCACCCACCTTTGCAAAACTGTCTTTTAGCTTCTTGGCGCAATCCAAGGATTTTTCGTAATATCTTTCCTTTGATTCCCAAAGCTCATCTACATTCTTTTGCAGCCGAGTGCTAGTCCCTCGCTTATTTCCTGCTTTGCCTTAGCCACATCGAAATCTTCATTCTTCTCGGCAAGCTTTTTATTTAAATTTTCAATTTTGTCTCGATGAACTTCAGACTGCGCGGCAACATTGGCTTCACTAGCCTTGACTTTGTCTATTAAGGAATGCAAAATTTTATCTTTCTCTACAGCTTCATTCCTTAGTTTGATAACCTCTGACCGAAGGTTACCAAGTGCTATCTGGCAGCTTTCATCCTCAGCATTCTTCTGTGCTCTCAAAGCGTTGATCAAAATTAAGCCCTAAAAAAGGGGAGAGACAAAGGACCAGCACAAGAATAAGAGACAAAAAGTAATCTGCTTATAAGCCCATAGCTACTGTACCTTCAGACTATTGTACGCAAAGCTGTCTACAAGGTCATCCTTCGACATAGCAGAAAGGCCAACTTCAAGCTTCAAAAATCCCATGTTTTTTGCCATCTCCCGGCAAACAGATATTTCCTTGTTGTCCGGGAGGCAGTATAGAAAGTCATCTTCATCGGTGCCATTGTACACCAAGGCCCCCTTCGGGTACTTCAGTTCCCGGGCATAGTGTTTGGCTTCCGCAATTTCCTCTTCAGACAACCTTTTACCCGAAGCATGTCGAATAATAAAGTCAAGTCCTTCACAAGGTGCTTCGTGAGTAGGAGATTCAATCTTCTTGGGCGTGTCTTCTTTCTCCAGAACAAGACCGACGTCCGAGGATCCTTGTTCAACACTCCGCCCAGTTCCAGCAGGCTCTGTTTCAATGGGCACTATGGGCCCAGCTTTGGGTTCAGCACGAGCTGTAGCAGCTTCGGCAGTCTCCTTTGCAGGAGCAGGAGTTGATGCCCTTGTCGACTCCATGACAGCGTCCAGCACACTTGCCATCCTCCTCCACTTGGGAGTTATCGCAGGGGCTTTTGATACTTTCAGCAATTCCGGCTCTGGTGGCGGACTCAACGTTTTTGGTAGTCCTATCGTTTCCTCTCACTCTGGCTCTTCGGCTGCCTTTCCTTTGGCTTCGGCAGCATGTTTCGGCGCTTCGGCCGACTCGGTTGCAGGAAACTTTGGCACTTCAGCCAATTCTTCCTTGGAGTCGGCAGGTGCAGGCCGCCCGGGCTCAGCAGTAGAAATTATCCCTTCATCAAACTTCGGCACCGTGGTTGTTTCAATATATCTAGGCCGGTGCGTTAAAACCTTGATCTTTTTGCCCTTTGGCGCAGCAGAAATGGCCGAGGTAGCAATTTTCCTTTTCTTTCCCTTCTTTCGCAAGGGATAAGTATAGTCTGGGTACACGAAGCAAATAACGTCAAAAACTCTGTTTAACCTTTTCTTGCCTCTTCCTCCGAAGGCTAAGGTCATGGCATCATCTTCGGCTCTCGTGTACTCCCCAAGAAAATTGTCGCTAGTCGCCTCAACACAGATCAGCCAGTCATCACTCGGCTCGTCAAACTGATCTCTGTATCTGAAGGTGTATTTCAAATAAACCAAACCGCCTTGACTGGACCTAGCAGTAGTCTCCTTCGGCATCTCCTAGTCATTCACAAGAGGCCACACTCTGAAGGCTATGTGCTCATGGACTAGGTCTCTTATGCCAATAAAGGCACATACATTGTTGAAAGCCTTCTGGCATGCTTCGATATCGTTCCCAAGCGCAGTAGCCGGCCTTCTGATGCCGAAGCAAGACCAAATAGGGCATTGGATAATCCCCTTTATATCTTCCCTTTCAACTAGATTATTTTTTACATAAAACCATTCCTCCATCCAGGCCTCTGGCCACCTTTTCCGAAACATTCGAACTGGATAACTTACATCAGAACGAGGCACGAAGCCATAACAACCAAAATTATTGTGATACTGCTCCTTGCTAGTGGCATTCGTCTCATACAGCAGCTCGTGCATATTACAGAAGCATTTTGCGCTTGGCTCTAGCCCTTGGCTCCTCACAGCCCAAATAAAAACACCCATCCTGATTATAGCTTCAGGAGTAATCTGATGAAGAAAAATTTCAAAGGTCTTTAACACTTCAACCAGAAATTTGCTCAATGGAAACCGAAGCCATGCCTCCATGAAGCTCCTGTAAACAACAACTTCATCCACCTCGGGTGCAGGGGCGGCGCTGTCCCCCCTAGCTCTCACAATAGCCATATCACTAAAATATCTTCCCTTCATAGCATCTATCTGACTATGTTTGATGGATGACTTTCTGAAGATAGTATGACTCGGTCGCAAGGGCCGATCTTCGGCATCTTCGTTCCCACTTTCCACATCAAAGTTCTCGCTATCATCAGAATCTTCAGATAACCCAGCTAACATTTCATTCATAATCTTCTCTGTGTTTGTCTTTTCCATAGCCTCATAAAACCAAGCTAGAGCGGGGTCCACAACCTTCTTCTCTTCAGACATCTAACAGGCACTTGTGCAAATGCCGAAGCTCACAAATCAAGCGAAATCTGACAGAGCAAGAAAACTCAAGCTTGAAAAAATAGCACAAGCGATTGAGATGGCGCAGCAAATGCTGTCGCTGCGGGTTCCTATTTATATACCTAGTGCATTGCAACTTGGCGAGCCCTACATGTCATTGACTTTCGCTATTCTAGCGAAGGGAAGGTGTTTTTCGGACCTTTGGCTAATGGCCTTCGCTCACGTCGAAGTCTGAATTTGTTAAATGCAAAAACAAATTAATACTGTTGGCGGTCTTCCTCTTCCGAAGGTCCTTAAAAACTTAACTAACATGTTTTTAGTATATCAGACCATTACAGGAGGCTTCAGCTTTAAGATGAAGATGTGCATGGTATGAAGGTGTGGTCTGAAGAAAGGACAAACTAGCTCTGAAGCTATGGCTAAAGGAGCTTTGGCTTGGATGATGACGATGGTGAAAGGAGAAACCGACCTAAAGGAGAAAAGACTGCTTAGTCCTCGACGGCTTGCCTTATGGTCAATAGTAAATGATGTGCACCCGTTGGGTGATTGCCCGATCTTTCGATGAGAGGGTGTGGAATAACTCGATTGGGGGAGGAGACGACGTTCACGGCCCGACTACAGCCTTCCAAAGACGCTGCGCCTTAGCAACCGATACACCACCTCCTATGGCTGTCACGATCTTGTGGAGCGTGACACCCTGGCCACTAGGGCACTCGTCCTGCAAGCAATCGAAGAACTAGCAAGAACAAGTAGAACAAGTACTGAATTACCAGATCTAAATGTAGGTTTCAAAATCAAACTCTAATATGGTGGGGTTCCGAAGACAAGAAGACGGGCGGCTGATCTAGCACGCGCGCTTACAAGCAAGTAGCGAGAGCTAAACTTGATCTAAACAAAACCCGCTGTTCTTGGTGGCGGCTAGGGGGTTTATAAACATGGGAGGACGACCACAAGGGTATTGGGGTCGTGCTGCAACCCTAGGATGCGTCCCTAATGGACCTAACTTGATACACGACCCATTGGGCCAAAATAGGGTGACGCAGCACCATGGGCAGAAAAGGCAGGAAATGTTTCGGTAACAAAACAACGATTACGGCGGCCTCAGAACAGATATGACTATAATTCCGGATCCATATGAAAGTAGACTTGATAAGCTTTCCACGTTGTGCTTGAACATTCCAATCCGAGCCCGCATCTGACCGTGGTGACCGTCACAAGTTGGTGTTCTTCTGTAGTCCGAATCCAGCATGTTCAAATCCTTTTCCCTTTCGGTCTTCTCCCTGATTCCTAAGCAAAACAAGAGTGCACGGGTCTCCATGGTCTAAAAATGATGGACATGAACTCAAGAGTGTAATCACCTGATGGTTGAGTTGACGAGCACGAGCGCGAGTAATGGGACCAGAAATTGGTACTTGTATTGGTATAGATGCATCAGTAGTGTGGATGTCTTCATCATTCTCCCCTTCTTGCATTTGAGTCGTCCTCGACTCAAGCTCAACTTCCTCTCCCAAGTAGGGCTTTAAATCTGCAATGTTAAATGTGGGGCTAACCCCAAAGTCTGCAGGCAGATCTAGCCTATATGCATTTTCGTTAATTTTCTCTAGCACTTTAAACGGTCCATCGGCTCGAGGCAACAATTTAGATTTTCGTAATTCAGGAAACCTTTCCTTTCTCAAATGCAACCAAACTAAATCTCCAGGTTCAAAATTTATTTCCTTTCTACCTTTATCACTAGCAAACTTATATCTAGCATTCATACGCTCTATGTTTTCTTTAGTAGTTTCATGCAGTTTTAACATCAATTCAGCACGCCTAGTAGCATCAAAATTTAGTTTTTCAGAAGATGGCAAAGGCATTAAATCAATAGGAGCACGAGGCAACAAACCATATACAATCTGAAATGGGCTCATCTTTGTAGTAGAATGCAATGATCGATTATAAGCAAATTCAACATGAGGCAAACAGTCCTCCCACATCTTAATATTCTTCTTTAGAATTGCCCTTAACATAGTAGACAAAGTTCTATTCACAACTTCAGTTTGACCATCAGTTTGAGGATGACATGTAGTAGAAAATAAAAGCTTAGTCCCCAATTTTGCCCACAAAGTCCTCCAAAAATGACTAAGAAATTTAGCATCACGATCAGAAACGATTGTGTTGGGCACACCATGCAAGCGAACAATTTCACGAAAGAACAAATCAGCAATATGAGTAGCATCGTCAGTTTTATGACATGGTATGAAATGTGCCATCTTAGAAAATCTATCAACAACCACAAACACACTATCACGTCCCTTCCTAGTCCTAGGCAATCCCAGCACAAAATCCATAGAAATATCTTCCCAAGGAGCACTAGGAACGGGTAGAGGCAAATACAAACCGTGTGGATTTAACCGTGACTTCGCCTTTTGACATGTCGTGCAACAAGCAACCAATCTCACCACATCTCTTCTCATCTTGGGCCAAAAGAAATGACCAGCAAGTATGTCCTCCGTTTTCTTTGCTCCAAAATGTCCCATTAAGCCACCTCCATGTGCTTCCTGTAACAACAACAAACGAACGGAGCTAGCTGGAATGCATAGCTTGTTAGCTCTAAACACAAACCCATCACTAACGATATATTTGTTCCATCCTTTCCCATCTTTACAATGCAGCAACACATCTTTAAAATCAGCATCATGAACATATTGGTCTTTAATCGTCTCTAATCCAAAGATTTTGTAGTCAAGTTGATTCAGCAAAGTATATCTCCTAGACAAAGCGTCAGCAATGATATTCTCTTTTCCTTTCTTGTGCTTAATAACATAAGGAAACGATTCGATAAATTCAACCCACTTAGCATGTCTACGGTTCAGTTTTCCTTGACTACGAATATGTTTCAAAGATTCATGATCAGAATGAATAACAAACTCTTTGGGCCACAAATAATGCTGCCATGTTTCTAATGTTCGCACAAGAGCATATAATTCCTTATCATAAGTAGAATAATTTAGAACAGACCCACTCAATTTTTCACTAAAATATGCAACAGGTTTGCCTTCTTGTAACAAAACACCACCCAATCCAATTCCACTAGCATCACATTCAAGCTCAAAAGTCTTATTAAAATCAGGAAGTTGGAGGAGAGGTGCATGTGTCAACTTATCTTTCAGCACGTTGAAAGCGTGCTCTTGTACTTGGCCCCAACTAAAATGCACTCCCTTCTTCGTAAGCTCATTCAAAGGTGCAGCAATGGTGCTAAAGTCCTTCACAAAACGGCGATAGAAGCCAGCAAGTCCTAGGAAACTCCGCACCTGTGTGATAGTCTTTGGCATAGGCCATCCATGTATCGCTTCTACCTTGGCTTGATCAACCTCAATTCCCTGTGGAGTCACAACATAACCAAGAAACGAAACTCGATCGGTGCAAAATGTGCACTTCTCAAGGTTACCAAATAAACGTGCATCTCGTAAAGCATTAAAAACAGCACGCATGTGATCAACATGTTCATCCATAGATTTGTTGTAGATCAATATGTCATCAAAGTATACTACCACAAATTTTCCAATGAAGGCACGCAAAACCTCGTTCATTAATCTCATGAAAGTGCTAGGTGCATTAGTTAACCCAAAAGGCATGACTAACCACTCATACAATCCGAACTTAGTTTTGAAAGCAGTTTTCCATTCATCTCCCAATTTCATACGAATCTGGTGGTACCCACTACGCAAATCAACTTTAGAAAAGACAATGGCACCACTCAATTCATCAAGCATATCATCTAAACGTGGAATAGGGTGTCGATAACGTATCGTGATATTATTAATAGCCCTACAATCAACACACATACGCCATGTTCCATCTTTTTTAGGCACTAAAATAACCGGAACAGCACACGGACTAAGAGACTCACGCACGTAACCTTTGTCGAGTAGTTCTTGCACTTGTCGCTGAATTTCTTTTGTTTCCTCTGGATTTGTCCTATATGGCGCACGATTCGGCAAAGATGCACCAGGAATAAGATCAATTTGGTGCTCAATCCCTCGTATAGGTGGCAGCTCCTCTGGTATCTCACTTGGAAATACATCAGAATACTCCTGCAAAATGTTAGCAATAACAGGAGGCAAAGAATGCTGCATATCTTGAATTGAAATCAAAGCATCCTTGCATACCAAGGCGTAGGCAACAGTAGTGGAAGCAAATAATTCATTAACATCAGTTTTTGTTGCAAGCAAGCAATGTCCTTTCAATTTTATCCCATCTTTGTTATTACCAACAGCTTTAATATTCTTGTTGTTCTCAGTTTTAGCTTTGGTAGCTTTAGCAATATCATCACGCACAATAGCCTCAGGGGACATGGGAAGCAAAATAATTTTCTTATCATGGTGTATGAGAGAATATTGATTTGATCTACCATGATGCATACAATCTGAATCAAATTGCCATGGTCTACCTAGCAGAATATTACAAGCATCCATAGGCACAACATCACAGTCAACAACATCACGATATGAACCAATAGCAAAATTAATTCGTACCAGCTTGGTTACCTTGACCTTACCACTATTGTTAAGCCATTGAATGTGATATGGATGCGGGTGCGGTTTGGTCGTAAGTGCAAGCTTCTCCACCATGTCGCTGCTAGCCAAGTTGTTGCAGCTACCTCCATCAATGATCAAACGACATGAACGCTCCTTAATGACACACTTTGTTTGAAACAATGTATGTCGCTGATTCTGCTCTGCCTTCTCCATTTGTGCACTAAGCACACGCTGTACAATGAGGCTCTCATAATGCTCTGCATCATCTGCACCAATCTGTTCTTCGGGTGGTTCCTTAGTGCCTGCATCATCAGCCGCAAGCAAAGCAAGTGTAGCTTCATCCAAATCACTAGCAGAGGAATACCCACCATCGTCTTTTACCACCAAAACACGCTGATTAGGACAATCACGCTGCACGTGTCCATAGCCCTTGCATCGATAACACAGAACATCTCTTGTTCTACCTGTGGAAGCTACTGAAGAGGCACTACCTGCGGGTTTCTGGGCAGATTTGGTTGCTGAATTTGTGGAAGATGCACGTGGTTTGTCGCTGGAGGAAGGCGGGGGTGCTGGTCGACTTGGCGAGGGAGTTGGTGCTGGTGTACGGCCGGTCATGGACGTAGTCGTGCGCTGTTGCCATGGTGTAGATTTTCCTGCAGAAACATTAGACCTTGCACTAGCACGTCGTCCCTGCACTTCCCTTTCAGCTTTGCAAGCAAGATGAAACAATCGGGTTACATTAGCATAATCTTTATAAGCAAGGATGTCCTGAATTTCCCTATTTAACCCGCCCAAAAATCTAGCCATAGCAGATTCCTCACCCTCCTCTATGTTACAACGCAGCATACCCATTTGTAATTCCTGATAATATTCTTCTACACTTTTAGTACCCTGTCTCAATTGTTGCAACTTGTGTAACATATCACGTGCATAATAAGAAGGAACAAATCTAGCCCGCATGACCCGTTTCAACGCATCCCAAGTTTGTGGCATGTTATTAGGATTCTTCTTACCATGTTCTATCCACCAAACAGAAGCAAAATCAGTAAACTCACTAGTAGCAGCTCTAACCCGCGCATTCTCAGGAAATTCATGGCATGCAAACTTTTGATCAACCGCAATCTCCCAAGTAATGTAAGCATCAGGGTCATATTTACCATCAAAAGGAGGTATTTTAAATTTAACCTTACTAAAAGCATCATCATTACCATGTACCTCATGTCGGCAAAAACCACCCATACCTCTACGGTTAGTACGTAGTCGCCGGCGATTAGGTGCTTCTTGGTCATCTTGTTCAGTATCAGCAACATAGTCATCCCAGTTACCTTCGGCGCCCTCATCACGCCCACCATTGATATTAGCATGCATCTCATCAAACCGCCTCAAGAGTGCGACAAGGCTCTTGTCAATATGAGCAACTGTCATTTCCACATTTGCAAGTTTGGTGTTTGTGTCGATCTGTGTGGCCTCCAATTGCCCCATCTTTTCATTCGTCACCTGCATGTCATTATCAAGACCTTCCGTGTGCGTCTTCACCAGCCTTACAAAGTGTTGTATGATACCCTTGGTGCGAGGAGAGTGTGGCATATTACGAGAAACATCATCAACCTCCAATCCTGCCATGGTTAGACGAACAGAGGCAACAAGAAAAAAAAACGTGAAGGAATGAAAACTCTACAACTATTAGGATGTAGCTACTGCAAGGCGCTCACTCTCAACCTGCCACACAAGCTCTTACCAATTCTTACCTTGCACAACAGGAGGGGTCAGCAACCAACAAGTCTGCAACCGTGGAATAAGTGTATCGGTGCCGCAGCAACACGACCTGTCAAACTGTAGTCGAAATATGTAGAGTTGTAGGTGGGCTGAAGCAAGGAATACACTAGTACCACGTTAGTTACAAAAGCAAGCTGAATAATCGTTCAACGGTGGTACTGTGCTGGTCCTAGGCTAAACCAGGCTAGAGACGTGAGCCTAGGCACAAAGGTAGTCACTGAAAAAGAACAACTAGCACAGCACAAAGAGAAACAACAGATTTAGAGATTCAGCCCCCTTCTTCTTCTTTTCCCTTTTTTTTCTTTTCTATTCTTTTTTTTTTCTTCTTCTTCTGTTTTTTTTTTGCAGGGGCCTAAACCCTTTTTTTTCACTATGGCAACCCAAACAATAAAGATATTGCTAACAGCCCCTTTAAATCAGATTTAACAAATCTTGTTAATATAGAAAGTGCAGAAATCTCTACGATGATTGCGGAGCGCTCAGAACGAATTTTGAGATAAGGTCAGATCCGTTGGAAAGAAGATAAGATAAGCTTTCCAGATTGTATTTAAACTTCCAAATCGGATATGATATGTATCCGTGGTGGCAAAAACGAGCCAGAGATGTTTTTGGTGATGGTGGATCTCGTGGTGACCAAAACGTGGTAGAACTCAAAACTCTAAAGGAATAAACTAAGACCAGCAACTCGACACAACCGATGCAACCAAAAACTCAACAAGCCCTAACTAAGTAGTACTAGTAAATGCTCAATGGTTTATAGGATTGCGGTAAAACTAATCTACTATTTTTTTGGCTTTTTCTGGACTATAGGAGATAAGAAAACAGCGAAGAAAAGTAAATCTCTCACCGATAAACCTTGCTCTGATACCAACTGATGTGCACCCGTTGGGTGATTGCCCGATCTTTCGATGAGAGGGTGTGGAATAACTCGATTGGGGGAGGAGACGACGTTCACGGCCCGACTACAGCCTTCCAAAGACGCTGCGCCTTAGCAACCGATACACCACCTCCTATGGCTGTCACGATCTTGTGGAGCGTGACACCCTGGCCACTAGGGCACTCGTCCTGCAAGCAATCGAAGAACTAGCAAGAACAAGTAGAACAAGTACTGAATTACCAGATCTAAATGTAGGTTTCAAAATCAAACTCTAATATGGTGGGGTTCCGAAGACAAGAAGACGGGCGGCTGATCTAGCACGCGCGCTTACAAGCAAGTAGCGAGAGCTAAACTTGATCTAAACAAAACCCGCTGTTCTTGGTGGCGGCTAGGGGGTTTATAAACATGGGAGGACGACCACAAGGGTATTGGGGTCGTGCTGCAACCCTAGGATGCGTCCCTAATGGACCTAACTTGATACACGACCCATTGGGCCAAAATAGGGTGACGCAGCACCATGGGCAGAAAAGGCAGGAAATGTTTCGGTAACAAAACAACGATTACGGCGGCCTCAGAACAGATATGACTATAATTCCGGATCCATATGAAAGTAGACTTGATAAGCTTTCCACGTTGTGCTTGAACATTCCAATCCGAGCCCGCATCTGACCGTGGTGACCGTCACAAGTTGGTGTTCTTCTGTAGTCCGAATCCAGCATGTTCAAATCCTTTTCCCTTTCGGTCTTCTCCCTGATTCCTAAGCAAAACAAGAGTGCACGGGTCTCCATGGTCTAAAAATGATGGACATGAACTCAAGAGTGTAATCACCTGATGGTTGAGTTGACGAGCACGAGCGCGAGTAATGGGACCAGAAATTGGTACTTGTATTGGTATAGATGCATCAGTAGTGTGGATGTCTTCATCAGTAAATGTCAGGGACATGAATGTAATTTTGTCCAGGCTGCGTCCTGTGCCTATAAATAGATGAATAGTAACACCGTACTGTTCATGCTGACTTGTAATCACTCTCGCGTCGCTCCCGCTTTTTCACCTTTCGTCAAGCCGAAGGTTCAAATGTAACATAAATATTATTGATGTTTATCCATGTTTATAAAATAAGAATATAAACAATCCAATAATATGGAATGATTGTTTATATTCTTTTGTGTTTCATATGTCCATGTTTACATCTTTGCTCACTGAAATCATGAAGGTAGGCCCTTCATGACCTTCGTCTGAAGATCATTGTTGGGGGCCTTCGGCTTCCAAAGGTCCTCAAAAACAGGATTTAACAGTGTTTCTGGAGTATAATCTGTGAACAGGTATCTTCGGACTCGAGTCGATATCACAGTAGGAGAAGCCCAAAGTAATACGAAGGTTGATTCAACGCCGAAGATGTGAGCGGGGAAGCTTCGGCGTGGTAGCGGAAAAAGAAACCGACTTAAAGGTGAAAAGGCTATTCGGACCTCGGTGGATTACTATAGAATTACTATCAAGTGTAAAGGGCATGAATGTAATTTTATATGGGCTGTGTCCCGTGCCTATAAATAGATGAACAGTACCCCCGTACTGTTCACGCTGACTTGTACTCGCTCGTGCGTCACGCTTGTATTTTTGCCTTCTCTCAAGCCGAAGGTACAAATATAATTCAATATTGTTCTTATTCTTCCATGATTATATAATAAGGACATGTAATAATGTTATGTGATTATTCATGTTATTCTCTCATGTTTCATATGCTTCTCCTTTTATCAATATAAACTGTGATGATGAAGGTATGTCCTTCATGACCTTCGTCTGAAGATCGTTATATCCTAAGGGAAATAATGCTTCGAAGGACGAAGGGCATTAACCATTAACTTCTTTCTGTGTTGCCTTGTTCTTAATTCATAGCATTTGAGAACAAGTCTCCAACAATCATTATATCCCAAGGGAGATAATGCTTCAAAGGACGAAGGACTTTAATCCTTAACAATTGTGTTGCTTTGTTCTTGGTGTATAGCATCCAAGAACAAGGAACAACACTTGCTGAAATCATCATGGGTGAGATTTATTATTCTTACCAATTCTCTCATTCCCCTTTTTCTATTATGCTTTTTAAAGTGGGTTTGAACTACAACATAGCATTATAAATTTCCAAAAATTCTGTAAAATTTATAGTAGTTTCTCACTGGTGTATAACTCTCAGTCTCAACAGTTGGAGTTTAAAATGTTAAGGGTTCACTCTGTACAAAAATGTTAAGTTTTAGGGCAGAGGGGGTGCCTTGAACTACAACTTTCTTCTAACAGTGAATTATTCCATAAGGCTTATTTTTGCTGATAATTAGGTGCAATAATATGACCTTGTACCATGTTTTTGCCAATGGTACCCACTGGTCATTTTATTGTGATTTTCTGAAGTTTTAGGGCCTAGTAGTGCTTTCTACTACCACTATACTTGAAAAATGTCAAACAATAGATTTCCTAATTTTTCTATTTTCTTCTTTGCGCAAGAGCAATCATTCTAGAGTTTGGCAAAATTTTGCCAAACGGAAAGGGTGGTAGAAATTCTTGGAATATATGGCCTTTTTCATGGGGTAGGGGGTAATGAGTGTTATCTTACATTTTTAATTAAATTTTATATTTTTCTCTGGTGGTTTACATCATAAGTAATTGAGAAAATTTTGTTTGCCTATTGTTGCACATTTTTAGGCTTTCTCATGATTTATTTAAAGCATGGGCCAATTTCAAGTTTTAATTGTTCAACTCACTCATTGTGATGGGTTGGGGTGTTTATCATTTTTATAGTGGTGTTCTAGTAGTTAGAAGTCTACTGATTTTTTCTTGCCATTTTTGTATTTGTCCTTATATTTTTAATCAGGGCTTTTCTTGATTTTTTGTATTTTTCCTTATGTTCTTTATCACTTAGGTATACTAAGAAAAATATGTTCATCCTCTGGTTATTATTTTCTATTACCTTTCTTAATTTTTTAATGTTTAGGCAGAAATAGTTTTTAATGAACATTCTTGGGTTATTCTTGTATAATGGGGTGCTTAGTATTTTTAAACAGTGTGTATGTTGGGTACGTATCTCTACAAATTTTCTTCAACCTAGTATAGAAGTATTCCTATTTTTCTCTGTGTTAATAAGGTTTGGGTAGTTTCCTAATTTAAACCAAAACTCTAGAAAGTATTATAGGAACCATGGGGTTTACTATTTTTTCTTGATACTTTATAATATGTAGGTCCTAGCAAAATTTGTTTGACCAAATTTGGTTGAATATAACTCAAGTTATAAATTTTTCAAGTTCCCTATTCATTTGGAAAAGAATAAACATAAAATTTTAAAGGAAAACGACTTTGCATCGGGGTCCCTGGACTTATTCTTATCCGAGTCGTTTAAACCGTGCCCCTGGAGAACCATTCATATGTATCACTGACTTAACACTTAACCCTCTTGCCTTTTACCCTCTCTAACCCGCACTCCTCCCTCGCCCGAATAGTAGCCGAGGAAGAAAAAGTGGTGGCGCGGCTTACCAGCGACGATAGAGGTATGGCGAAGGGTTGGGCGAGGTCCGAGGGTCCCTTGCGGTCACGCCGAGGTGCGGGTCGCCGGCAGTGGTGACCGGAGGTGGGCTAGCCGCGTGCGCAGGCGGTCGGGCTCATCGGTGGTGCGTGCTCCAGCCTGCTCACGGTGGTAGAGTTAAATCAAAGTGCTCGTGGAGCTTCATGGGAGGTCAGTGATGTCGCGGGTGCAAGGAATTTGGGAATGGCTCACCGTGTGGTCCGGTCCACGTGCAGCGGCGGTCGGCTGGAGTCCGGCGATGGCGATTTGGTGCCTCCAGCGAGGTAGCGTTCGGTTTGAGGGCTCGAGAAGCTCTATGGGGCTCTAGGGAAGCTAGCAGTGGAGCTGGTTCGGGTGGAGGTGGGCTTGAGCGGCTGGTCCACAGTGGGCATGCTCGGGCGGTCGGTGGCGCATCGTGCTCGGGAAAGTCCGGCGAACTCTGGCTTGGGCGGAACAGAGAGCGTGCGGCCGAGTACAGTCGAGACCTTGGGCTGCTTTATAGGCAAGGGCGCGGGTGAGGGCGCAGGGTCGGGTGCCCGGGCGTGCTCTGGTGCGCCAGCAAAGGTCGAACACGTAGAGGTTTGTTTCTGCTCTTGTTCAAACGCCTGTTGGTCGACCAAACATGCAAATCTTGCCAACAATCCTATGTATTGTCTCTTAACTGTGCCAAGGGCTCTCTGTCTTGTGTGAGTCCCGAGTGGAGATATGGTTTGGGTGGGAAGATATGGTGGTGTGAAGTCAGCTCTGTGTGAATTGTTCATCCCAAGAAAAAACCCATGCCAAATCGTGTCAAACGATTTTGGTTTGATTTCAAACTTCACCAGAGTGTGCCTAGGGTATTTTGGCGCCACTTTGATATTTGGACTTTGTGGATTCGAGTTTTGAAAAATAGAGAACACAACTAATCTTTGGGAAGGGGTCGAAATTGAGATTTTGAATTTTCTGAATTTTCCATAGAGGCTATACTTCATGGGCTGTTTTGGGAATTTTGCAAAATCCAAATGATCAATCTTCCTGACTACATTTTGTAGTTTATTTAATGCACTATAACTTTGTTAATTGATCCATATTAAGATTTTGTATTCTTCCCAAGTCTTTTCCCTATTCCTTTTTTGTGCTCAAATGGCCAATTTGAATGGTGTTAGGGTTTTGGATGCTTTTCTCACTTTGAGGTGCATGATGTGCTTAGAGTATGATTCTTGAGCTGAAAATGACTTAACTTAGGCTTTAATTCCTTAAGTTTGGGTGTCTCTTGCATCATTGGAGCCACATGTGATAATGGTCACAAGTCGGGGTACTAGGAAAAACCCTAAGTAACACTGGGGTGTTACAGAGATGGTCGGAGTCTATCAGTCCTCGTGCGTAAGCGGGGCAGCTCGTCGGCGGCGAGTGATCTGGCCTAACCACGGCGCTATAGCTCAATCCAGTTAGTTGGGGAGCTTCACTGGAAGTCAAGGAGGTTGTTGGCGCAAGGAATGTAAATGGCTCACCTGGTAGCCTAGTCTACGTACGGTGGCAGGCGGCCGAAGTCCGGCGAGGTCGCGCTCGCTGCTCCGGCGGGGCAGGGTCTCGGCTCAAGCTTGGAAAAGCTTCACGGCCTCTCGGAGAAGTTGTCCAAGGGCTTGGGAAAGGCTAGGGGTCGACGGAAGGGGTTGGCTGCGGCAACCGTGCTTGGGCAGTGGTGGCGGGCGGTGGCGCTTGCCTTTTGTGGCGAACTCTGGTGACCACCGGCTCGGACGGGGGTTAGGGTGCACGAGTGAAGATGGCTAAGGCCTTGGGGCACATATAGGCGGGGGCGAGGCGCAGGCGCATAGGGCGGGGCGACCGCGCGCGGGGGAACGCGCTGTCGTGGCCAGTCTGCTCTCGGCCGGCCTCGCAAGGCACCGAGCACGTGGCGCTTTGCTTCTGCTTGCGTTTAAGCGTCCATAGGCTCCATATCTTCACGTATATTGGCAAGATCACTATACAAGATATGTTCTCCCGATGTTGCTTTGTTGGTTTCATGTGGAAGTCGAGAGGTTTATGGTCGTGTACAGAGAGTTGTCGTGTCGCCAAGTCTTTAGTGTCTGGCTGCCGCGTCCCAAGGTAAATCCATGCCAAGATCATGTCAACGACTGAGATTTGTTGTCAAACTTTGTCAGGGCGTGTTCAAGGTAATTTGACGCCACTTTGATATTTGGATCATGTGGATTTGAGTTTTGGAAGTTAGAGAACACGGTCAATCTTTATGAAGAGGTCAAATTTCAGAGTTCTGAATTTTCTGAATTTTATTTGAAGTTTCTACTTAAGTGGCTGTTTTGGGAATTTTGCAAAACTCTTCTGATTAAACCTCCTTACTATATATTGTAGCTTATTTAGTGTGCTTCAAACTTGTTATTTGGTACAAAACATGATTTTATGTTTTTCATAGTCTTTTCATTAGATTCCTTATTGGTGCCCAAATGGCTCAATTAGGGTGGTTTTAGAGTTTTGAATATTTTTCCCCACTAGAGGTATATGATGGTGTTAGAGTATGGTTCTTGGGATGAAGAGACTTAACCTGGGTTTTTAGTTCTTTAAATTTGGTGTCTCTTGCCCAATTAAAATCACATGTGATAATGGTCACTAGTTGGGTACTAAGGGAAAAAACCCTGAGTAACACTGGGGTGTTACAATGAGGAGTACTTGCAGGCATACGTCGGAAGGTTCTTGCGACTTAGAGCCCAGGCACCAACGGTACCCAATGAGATTGTCATCGAAGCCATGATCAAGGGGCTCCGACCAGGACTAACAACATAATATTTTGCAAGGAAACCACTACAAACCTTGGAGAAGCTTCTCTAGAAGATGGATGAGTACATCCGAGCTGACAATGACTTCCGCCAGAGAAGGGAGGAAGCTTACATGTATTCTGAGATGACTAGAGGATTCAGAGGAAGACTCCACCCCAGGCATGTCAGAACGATCCACAATCCCAACACAAATGATGACAGGGCAAATCATACCTAGAGAAGCCAGCAAAGCTCACAATCTTTGGGAACGCAGCAAACTTCCTACAGGCCACCAGCTCCAAGAGGCAGAGGGGGAGAAGCTTCGGAGGAAGGTTTGGTACTCAACCTAGGAGATTGTTCTGCTTATTCTATGGGGAGGATAAGAGACACACAACAAGGACATGCCAAGTCATGATCCAAAAGCAGAAGGAGATCGCTGAAGCCGAAGCATGGCAGAATCAGCCGAAGCAGGTCTTGTGCACTGCTTCATTCTATTCGCCATACATCCCTGAATATGTGGGCAATCAGCAACCCACGACGTCGGTTGCTTCGGCAAGTCATTCTCAAGATGCTTGGACTCAGCTGCCACCACCACCACCATTGGCACCTATCTTGGCACATAATCAGCAGCAAGAAGGGCATCGCCAAGTGCAGCAACAACGCGCTACTCGGGAGGAATCCGAAGCTCGCACAATCAATAGCATTGTGCCCGAGTCAAGGCACATCTACTGAAAGCAGCGCAACGCTATGAACATAAAGTTTTCTAATTCAATGTATTTTTACTTTTTTGCCTTTATATTTCCTGCTCAAAAAACAATACAAGAAGGTCTAACCTTCATCTTGATGAAATAAATATGTGATTACACCATTGAGTGTAACAAAAAAAGGTGAAGAAGCTCCAAAGTCGTTCCTATGGGGATGCAGAGCTAAAATGCCACCTAAATAAGAGGCGAAGAAGCTCCAAAGTCATTCCTAAGGGAATGCAGAGCTTAGCTCCAAAGTCGTTCCTACGGGGATGCGTAGCTAAAATACCACCTAAGTAAAAGGTGAAGAGAATTCAAAGTCGTTCCGAAGGGGATGACGCTAAGTCTTATTTTTTATGTTTCATGCGCCTACATCATTTGCATCATGCCATTACATCATACCGCATCATGACATTGCATCACACATCGTTTTGCATCAACAATGAAAATTCTGTATTCAGCTTCAGCAAAGACTCATGAAAGAGCATTGAAGAGGCATGGTTCATGCCTGCGATAGTACTATCATACGAAGTTTGCGCTTTCAACAATGCTATTTATATGCAACATCTATAGCAAGAATCAAACATCATATAGTTGCTTCGACAAAAGAAGGGGATTTCTTTATGAAGCGTGAAAAGAAGGGAAGGTGTTTTTTCGCCACCGGCTCAAAAACGGTATGTACAAAGGTTCCACGTTTCACAAAGAAATATATTACATCAATATACATACAAATTGTTAACAAATGTTTCTTACAAAACCAGGAGTTATACACAAAGACATTAAACTATCGAAAATACAAAGCTTCAGTCCTCCTTTAGGACTTTGTCGGCAACTTCGTTAAACAGCTTGTCGACAGCTTCATTCATAGCATCATTAGCAATTTTGATTATATCAAGCGCCTCTTTGATAGAAGGGTCAACTTTAGGGTTATATGGCTCGGTAGGCGGAGAAAGCTCAGCTGCATTGAAACACAAACATCTATCAGTGCCAAAGCTGAAAAACTTATGAAGCTGAGTTATAAACGGCATACCTATAAGTCTGTCTCGCTCAGCAGCTTCTTCAATTCTTTTGGCCTATTCTAAGGCATCTTGAGATTCTTTGTGATTTCTTTTAATAGCTTCATCAGCAATTTCTCGTCCACCCTTCAGCCATACTTCAGAATAAAATTTCCCACCTAAGGTAGTAGCTTCGGCTGAAGGGTTTCTAATATCATCAGCTGAGAAGGTGAAGTCTGGTTGAGCTACAGTGTCACACCCGGTTTTTAGAAGGTAAATCGAATGCGAACCATGTACGTGCCAGGATCAGTTATTCACGTACACAGCAGTTACATAACATGGACATCATCACACAGTGCTCAAATAGTATTAAAAGGGGAAATAATAGTCGATTACATCATACGTCTGAGACGTCCATATAGTTCTTACAATAAATCAAAGTGCGGAAAAGAAACGTAGATAACGCGGCCTTCACAGGCAGCCGACTGGGGGTTGCCGCTAACCCACGCCTAGAACTCGTCGTAGTCTTGGAACTCCTGGAAGTCTCCTTCCACAGCTTCATCTTCTCCTAGTGGGGACACCAACTTGATTGTCCTTTTATCACAACTGATAACTGCCTGATACTTATCTAGCCAATTCATCCCTAGGATGACATCTATTCCCTGAGTACCCATTACTATAAGGTTAGCGGGAAACGCTATCCCCCTTATTTCCACGCTTATATTCAAACATATGCTATCAGCTCGAATTCTACCACCAGCTGAGTCAATTTGGATGGGGGTTGACATGGCAGTAATTGGAAGATTATGTGCTTCTACCCATGATGCAGTAATGAAAGAATGCGTTGCTCCAGTATCAAATAACACTTCTGCAATATGGGAGTCGACTGGGAACATACCTACTATCATGCCGGGAGTCTCCTGAACTGCTTCAGCCTCCAAGTGGTTCAGTCTTCCATGATTATAACGCTGCTGAGGGCGGTTGCCTGCTCCAGGCTGGGACACATTCTGCTTTGCTGGGGCATTGGGGCCTGACTGCTGCTGGGCTGCCTTCTTCGGACATTGCATCACCCAATGGCCTTGCTCTCCACAGTGGAAACATGCTCTGTTTCCAACCTGAGCTGGTGCTGCCTGATTGCTCTGCTGATTCTGCCTCTGAAACTGACCTCCTGATTGATTGCTCTGACGGTTCTGGTACTGATGCTGAGGATACTGCCTTTGGAACTGCTGATACTGCTGACGCTGCTGATGCTGCTGAGGTGGACGTTGGTTCTGCCTGAAGTGCTGAGGTTGATTGCCTAAAAAACGAGGACGACTGCTGCTTCCAGGCTGGGGTCCACTGATCTTGCGCTTACGATCCTCCATCTCCTTACGCTTCCTTTCTGTCATGATTGCTTTGTCAATCAGGTGCTGGAATGTCGGGAAGGTATGATTCATCAGTTGGTACTGAAGAGGGTTGACCAAGCCTCTCAAGAAACGGTACTGTCGCTTGGCGTCAGTGTTGACATCTTCAGGGGCATAGCGAGACAATTGCAGAAACCTGTCTCGATACTCACTGACAGATGATGACCCTTGCTTAAGGGCCAGGAACTCCTCCTTCTTCACTGTCATCAGACCTGCAGGCACATGGTACTGACGAAAGCTACCTCTGAACTCTTCCCAGGTGATGGCATCGGGGTTGGCATGGGTGGCGAGGTAAGACTCCCACCATGATTGGGCTGCTCCTCTCAACAGACGGGGACCATACAAGACTTTCTCCCTGTCATCACACTGAGCGGTATGCAACTCCCGCTCCACAGTGCGCAGCCAATCTTCAGCATCCATGGGGTCAGAAGAGTGAGCGAACGTTGGGGGATGACCTCTCATGAATTCAGCACGCTTGTCTCTGGGCATCTGAGGCATCTGAGGCTGGGGTGGTGCTTGCTGCTGCTGCTGCTGCTGCTGAATGGCGGCCAGAGTCTGACCGATGGCCTGAACTGCCTGAGTCTGCATCAGAAACATCTGCTCGATCGACATCGGGGGCGGGGGTGGCAGGTGCTGCTGCTGAGGCACCTCATCCTGCGGAGCGGCTTGCTCCTGCTGAGCACGCCTTCCTCCTCTGCGCCTGTTCTCTGACATCTGCAGAACGCAACCACACATCAGAACTGATCTGGCATATCTTGCAGCATAAGAAAAGAGTATAGAATTCTCCAACAGCACTGAACAGATGAGCATCTTCACTGATCTCCATCGCAGACCACACAGCTTCTCAGATAGAGAGGAAAGTAGAATAAAAGGTTTCCCAACTATATAACTAACTCCATTAACATAATAGGTAAGCCAAAATGCAGGGGATACCCACACTCTGGTGACAATCATTACAAAGATTCAAACCAAACATAGTTCATCATGACAAACATAAATGCACAGGATATAGCAAACTACCCTGTCTAACTAAGACTAACTAAGACCGAGATTAACGCTAAGACTGAGGCTTCTATGTATATATATTTTGTATTAATTACAGGATCCAACTCTAACGATCTATGGTTCTAGATTTATCTTGGTCTTGCAGTCGGGATTGCCATAAGACTGGAGTCCACGCCGAGGTGAGCGGTACGGGTGTTGAGTCCCGACGGGAGCGGGGGAACCATCATCCAAGTGGCGACGTTCCGCGCGCTCAGCCCGCAGCAGGGCGATCTCAGCACGAGCCCTACTCAGCTCGTCTAATGCATGGTCCAGCTCCGTGTTTAGCACGGCGGCTAGGTTGACTGTGCTGCTCAACCTAGGATTGTCCTCACCAGCAGGTGAAACAATCACGCCTCCTGTGCTGCCAGATGGACGGCGGGGGTAATACTTCAGGTCGAGACCATTAGCTACCCCACCGAGAACCGAGCAGTAGTGCGAAAGCGCACGCCGTGCAGCATCCTGCATGGCTGCCTCAGCTGAGTCCCGCTCAGAGATAGAATAGTGCTCTGAGCAAGCCTCCGCGCCCTGGAGACTGTTCTCCGGACGGCGCACCAAGCAGGTCGCCTCCCAGCGGTCCGGGTAGACCCCGCGACTATGCTGGTAGACCACACAGCGATACTCGATGGACCAAGTACGCCGGTCAAGTGCCCGACGTAGCAGGGTGTCGAGCGCGTCGTGGAAGTGACACCCGCGAGCAGCGTCGCGAGTGATGGGTCGAGCAACCCATCCTTCCGGCTCATGGTCAGCAGGGAAGTCGGTGTCGTGGCTCAAGCTGTCGTCGCCACCTCCGTCGTCTGGGTCTCCTCCAGCAGCTACTCCAGAAGCTGGGGCGCCCAGTGGTGGTGCAGGGGGCGCCTCCAGGGGAAGCACAGGGGAGCAGCTCCTCACAGACTCTATCTCTTGCTGGAGAGAGAAAGAAGAGCCCTGCTGCTCCTGTCGTCGACGTTCCTGCTCCTCATGCAGGCGATGGTGCAGTCTCTCCAAGTGGCTGGACTGTCCGGCCACGGGACGGCGAAGCGGACGCTCAGCAAGGCGGGAGGGTAAGAAGGGGATGACGGACTTTCGTGCAGTGTGTCTAAGTCGAGCCATCTACAAAAGATATCGCAAGCAAAAGAGTGAGAACAGAATTAATATGACCAGCAAATAATGAATCATAAATAAATGAAGGATCAGAATAAACAAAATTTTCAGCAAGGTATAATATATAGTAGAACATAGGTTTGGTCAGTAGGACCAACTTTTGAAGGGATACCAAAGTCAAGGCAGGGACAAAGGTCTATAATCCTTAGAACGACCATTCTACTCTAGGTTAGCGGTCCTACAGTCAGCACGGCTTTGATACCACTTATGTCACACCCGGTTTTTAGAAGGTAAACCGAATGCGAACCATGTACGTGCCAGGATCAGTTATTCACGTACACAGCAGTTACATAACATGGACATCATCACACAGTGCTCAAATAGTATTAAAAGGGGAAATAATAGTCGATTACATCATACGTCTGAGACATCCATATAGTTCTTACAATAAATCAAAGTGCGGAAAAGAAACGTAGATAACGCGGCCTTCACAGGCAGCCGACTGGGGGTTGCCGCTAACCCACGCCTAGAACTCGTCGTAGTCTTGGAACTCCTGGAAGTCTCCTTCCACAGCTTCATCTTCTCCTGAGCAGTGGTTGCAATGCTGACAACCTGGGGGGGGGGAATTGGTGTGTAGAGCAAGGGTGAGTACACATCAACATACTCAGCAAGCATCCCGTTTGGCTGTAGTGGACTAGCTTTATGTGGGGATAAGTCAAGCAGTTGCTTTTAGTTGGTCAGGTTATTACTTACTAGTAGAAAGCCAGGTTTTAACATTAACCCAAGTTATTAACCCAATGTATCCTTTCCAAACAGAAAGAATACCACTTACCAGCACCATAATCATAATCAGAATCATCAATCTCATTGCCACCTGTACCAAAATGTCTCTGATCAAGTATCACTAATCTCTGGAGCTCCCTTGGCCGCTCATAACCGCGAGCACGGCTGATATATCAGTTTCATAACACTCTGCAGAGGTTGTGCACTTTACCCACAAGCCGTGATTCCCTCTTGCCTCGGGCTGATCAAACCCTTAAACACTACCAAGGTGAATAGGCAGGGTCTCACTACGTAGCCTTTACAAAGATTCCCCGGGGCTGTAGCCACCCGTTAGGTTTCCTAAATGTACCGCACTCCTCCCCAAGGGACAAATCAACCTTGGCAGAGCGAGCCGCATACACCGAGCCCCATTGACGGCACAACGGCTAAGCGAACTACACCCCGGTTCCTCTAATTATTCAGCTAAGGGCGTCCCATTCCACCCTCATGGTTGCACTGTTTTCCCGGGCGGTCATCCATTGAACAGGTCCTTACGGAGAGGCACTCGAGAAACCGCTCGAGTCCCCTTGAAGGTCACAAATATAATCATAAATAAGAAGGAAAAACAGCGTATCATAGATAATCACATCATGTTCATTGATTAGAGTTGAGCAATAGCATCAGACTAAGCAGTAATAATCCGACCCAAATAGGTAAACAAGGACATGGATAACAAAAACTAGTCAATCCTTAGGTATAAATGTGTAATGCGGGAGGTGAATTAAAGAATGAATAGGACAGAAATAGGTCAAAGGACACTTGCCTCCACCAACCGACTGCTGCTCAGGGGCTTCTCCTGCGAATTCCTCGGGCTCTTCGACCGGATCGTTCTCTATGCGGGCGCAAACATACATACATCCACATATTTAATTCAAAAGAACAGTACACCATACAAGGGAACAAGTAAAGCGAATATGCATCAAGTATGACATTCGATATCGCATTCATTAAGGTTAGAAAGAAACGGGAAAGGGTCTCGCAGGGGGTTAAAGCTTATGCACTAATGATTAGTTACAACTGGTTCTTAACAAAAGAATTCCGTTATATACACTAATGGAAACCTAGTCATTTTAAGTTGATCAACATTGCACTAGGTAAACAATTAACTAAATGAATCAACTAGCGCAACGAAATTCTAAATTAAGCTTCCTATTTCAATAACATGAACAATGATTAGCCTACCTAAAATAAAATAACTATGATAACAGAAAGTAAAACAAAATAAACAAATAATATAAAAAAATAAAAAAAATAATAAAAAAGGGGGGGGGGGCGGTTGAACCGGCCCTGGGGGCGGTTGAACCGGCGGCTGGGCCGGCCGAGCAGGGGCGGCCGAGCGCGGGGGGGGGGGGGGGGGGGGGGGGGCTGAGCCGGGGCGGTTGAACCGGCCCGGGGGGCGGTTGAACCGGCGGCTGGGCCGGCGGGCACGCAGGGGCGGGGGCGCGGCCAGGCGGGCGGCCAGGGCACGGCCAGCGGCCAAGGCGCGGCCAGGGCGCGGCCAGGGCGCGGCTGGGGCCAGCTGGGGCGCGGCCGGGGCCGGCGGTTGGGGGCGCGCCATGGCCGGGCAGGGCGGCCGGGCAGGGGGGCGGCCGGGGCGGGCGGTTGGGGGCGCGCCATGGCCGGACGGGGAGGGGGAGAGGAGGGGAGAGGGGAGAGGGAGGGGAGGGCCTCACCGGAGACGGGGACGGGGCGGCCGAGCGGCGGGGGCGCGGGGCGACCGAGCTTGGCAGGGGCGGCGGCTAGGGCAGAGGGCGGCGGCTAGGGAGAGAATGGGAGAGAGGGAGGGAGAGGGAGAGGGGTAAGGGGAAAAGGGGAGGGGGGTGGGGCGGTTGGGCCGGCTGAGGCCCAAGAGGGGCGCGCGGGGGGGGCAGCTGGGCCGGCCAGGGGGGCCCACGGCGCGGGAGAGAGAAAAGGGAAGAGGGAGAGAGAAAGAAAGAAAAAGAAAAAGAAAAAAAAAGGTTATCTCCTTTTCGAAATTCGTTTTTCCTAGATGAATGCATCCACGTTCTCAATCAATCCAAAAGAATGCACGGTTCGACATGGTGCATCAAACAACATAAAGTATTTAGGGTTTTCTTTACACGGGAATTCCAAACCGAATCCCGCTAGCTTTGGAAAAAGTCAAGGTCTAGCGAGGGGAAAAAGAAAAAGAAAAGGTAACGCCCGAATTTGGCGAGTGAAGAAAAGAGAAAAAATTCAACTGCAAAATTCGGGGCGTTACATTTAGTTAATTGTTTACCTAGTGCAATGTTGATCAACTTAAAATGACTAGGTTTCCATTAGTGTATATAACGGAATTCTTTTGTTAAGAACCAGTTGTAACTAATCATTAGTGCATAAGCTTTAACCCCCTGCGAGACCCTTTCCCGTTTCTTTCTAACCTTAATGAATGCGATATCGAATGTCATACTTGATGCATATTCGCTTTACTTGTTCCCTTGTATGGTGTACTGTTCTTTTGAATTAAATATGTGGATGTATGTATGTTTGCGCCCGCATAGAGAACGATCCGGTCGAAGAGCCCGAGGAATTCGCAGGAGAAGCCCCTGAGCAGCAGTCGGTTGGTGGAGGCAAGTGTCCTTTGACCTATTTCTGTCCTATTCATTCTTTAATTCACCTCCCGCATTACACATTTATACCTAAGGATTGACTAGTTTTTGTTATCCATGTCCTTGTTTACCTATTTGGGTCGGATTATTACTGCTTAGTCTGATGCTATTGCTCAACTCTAATCAATGAACATGATGTGATTATCTATGATACGCTGTTTTCCCTTCTTATTTATGATTATATTTGTGACCTTCAAGGGGACTCGAGCGGTTTCTCGAGTGCCTCTCCGTAAGGACCTGTTCAATGGATGACCGCCCGGGAAAACAGTGCAACCATGAGGGTGGAATGGGACGCCCTTAGCTGAATAATTAGAGGAACCGGGGTGTAGTTCGCTTAGCCGTTGTGCCGTCAATGGGGCTCGGTGTATGCGGCTCGCTCTGCCAAGGTTGATTTGTCCCTTGGGGAGGAGTGCCGTACATTTAGGAAACCTAACGGGTGGCTACAGCCCCGGGGAATCTATGTAAAGCTACGTAGTGAGACCCTGCCTATTCACCTTGGTAGTGTTTAAGGGTTTGATCAGCCCGAGGCAAGAGGGAATCACGGCTTGTGGGTAAAGTGCACAACCTCTGCAGAGTGTTATGAAACTGATATATCAGCCGTGCTCGCGATTATGAGCGGCCAAGGGAGCTCCAGAGATTAGTGATACTTGATCAGAGACATTTTGGTACAGGTGGCAATGAGATTGATGATTCTGATTATGATTATGGTGCTGGTAAGTGGTATTCTTTCCGTTTGGAAAGGATACATTGGGTTAATAACTTGGGTTAATGTTAAAACCTGGCTTTCTACTAGTAAGTAATAACCTGACCAACTAAAAGCAACTGCTTGACTTATCCCCACATAAAGCTAGTCCACTACAGCCAAACGGGATGCTTGCTGAGTATGTTGATGTGTACTCACCCTTGCTCTACACACCAATTCCCCCCCCCCCCCAGGTTGTCAGCATTGCAACCACTGCTCAGGAGAAGATGAAGCTGTGGAAGGAGACTTCCAGGAGTTCCAAGACTACGACGAGTTCTAGGCGTGGGTTAGCGGCAACCCCCAGTCGGGTGCCTGTGAAGGCCGCGTTATCTACGTTTCTTTTCCGCACTTTGATTTATTGTAAGAACTATATGGACGTCTCAGACGTATGATGTAATCGACTATTATTTCCCCTTTTAATACTATTTGAGCACTGTGTGATGATGTCCATGTTATGTAACTGCTGTGTACGTGAATAACTGATCCTGGCACGTACATGGTTCGCATTCGGTTTACCTTCTAAAAACCGGGTGTGACATACAGCCTTAGCATGATCGCAGCCAACCTTCTCCAAGATGGACATAGCCCCATGGCACTAGCGAAGGCACAAAATTCCCCTCTGTCGCTAAGAACTTTCTCGAAAGCTTCGACTTCGTCGTTTATCCATTGAATGACTTCATCAGGATTTCCACGAATAAATTTCTGCTTGGAGGAATATGCTCCAACTTTAGAAATGTCATTCTTTAGATTTTAGCGCATTCCATGGATATTTCATAGCATTTTTCCTTGGCAGCAGGAAACTCATCGACATTCTTCTATGCCCTTGATCTTTCAATTTCACATATTTCGTGTTTCACCACTTCAACATTAAAGTTCTCATTTGCTTCGGCAACTTTCTTCTTTTGCTCTTGCACCTCGGCTTCATGAGCTTCAGCTTGAGTAGAGAGCCTGGCTTCGCTAGATTTTAATTTTTCCACTAAAGAGAGTAGGATCTTATCCTTCTCAAGAGCTTCATTTCTTAATGTAATGACCTCCGAACGAAGGTTTCCAAGCGCTATTCGACAACTCTCATCTTCTACATCTTTCTGGGCCTTCAGAGCCTTGCTTAGAATCAAGCCTTGGAAAACGAAGAGTGAACATATAACGATGATAAAAAATATGACAAAAAGTTTATCATAACACAAATTACAAAATGACAAACCAAAGTATACAAACCTTCAGGCTGTTGTAGGCAAGGCTATCTGCAAGCTAGTCCTTAGACATCGCAGACAAGCCGAGTTCAAGCTTCGGACACACCATGTTATCCATCATTCCACGACAAACATTGATCTCCTTACCATCAGGCAGACAGTAGAGGAAATCATCATCGTTATTGTAACACCCGAGGTGTTTATCGTCTGCTCGACCACGAGTGCGGACTTTAACACGTGATAGCGGTGAATAAAATGGATACTAAATTTTAATCATCTTCCTCTATCACAATTTTGATATCGTGTCTATCTCCATCTGTCTAAATTGTCACTAATTTATTTTTGCAAAATTCAGACTTTAGTAATCTTTCAAAACAACGAATCCAATATCGTTTAGTTTGATCCGTCGACTTCTGGCTAAAACTCAGCCTTGTAAATTTCTCCTCAAACGAATTCATTTAGAATTCAACGAATAAAGTTTTCAGTCCAAAATAATCTTGACCCCGTGTGTTATCTGAGAAATCGTGTTTGAAGGTAATGACATGGTCTGGTCCATTATTTCTTGCTCTACAATGAGCATTCGGGTAGGAGATGAGTTTATCAGGTCTCAGTTATATCAAAAGAAATCTCCTATGTAGTTGGCAATATCATTTTGGTTTGACCAAGTTAAACCTCATTTATATATTGATACTAGATACAAATTATGGCGGAACCGCCCGAATTATTCTAACTTAAGTGCCTAAGTCCTGCCTTAGAGGCTAGACCACACTTAAATGGGAATAACACGTCAGTCCCTCGGATCTAGTCCGACGAGGCCACTAACAGGATCAAGTACCACATACTCACTCGATGGTGAGGCATAGAGAAAATACAATAAAGCATAAAACCATACATTAAGGAGTATTAAATTTATTACATCATCATTGGAGTTTTAGCAAAAGTAGTCATCATTGTTCAGAATGCAGCGGAATAAAACTAACTATAAATAAACAGAGAGATGGGGAAGCATGTCCCATCACTCCTCATGCTCCTCCTCAGTCGAGGTAGGGTCCCACTCGACTGTCCAACCCGGTGGCAAGATGGACGGCCAAGTCACTCCAGCAACCATGTCCTCCAGAGAACCTGTAAAATTATGCCACAAGCAAGGCTGAGTTTACTAATACTCAGCTAGACTTACCCGGTGTGAGGAGTCTACTCCTCTACCTCTAGACATGCAGATGTTTGGATGAGGGGTTTGGTTGCCAAAAGCACTAGCTGAGTCTATAAATCAAGTTTTAGCTTTTTCAAGTTTTAGTGTGACTCTCTTAAGACTAAATGTATACCTATCTAACCATACATGGTATCAAACATTTAGCAATCAACAACTTTTGCCAAGTCATCACATTTCCACTTGTTACTCAATGTAGCAGCATGGATCAAGCAGTCTCATTAGCTGCGAGAAGAAGACGATTCGAATCGAGTTTTTAAACCTTTCAAGGTAAACCTAAACACACGACGTGGCGAGGCACTCCGTCCCCACACACATCAACCGTCCCCATCGATTCCCCGTCAGCAGAGAGGGGCTCACCGCCTTGGCGTACAATGCCTCACTGACCCCGACTGCCGTCGTGCAGTGACCGCACTTGTACCCACCATAACCGGAATGGGAGACCACGTCTCAGGTCGCGTGAGGAGGGCAATCTGCTGCCAGGTTCACTCAGGTACTAGGCTTACCGATTTACCATATTTCTCGGCATATGTTTAGTACGTTCAAACGCTTGACACACGGTACCACACCTTAATCCTTATTCCAATTTCCGTCTCGTAGACAACGCATCCCCATGGATCGTTGTCCACAGACCATCATCATTACGATATAAAAATGGATACAACCAAGTCCTGACCTCGCGCGAGTGCTAGAAAAATCACTCGACTTCTAGCGAGATCCCTAATTAGTAAAGCAGCTACTCGACCTAGCATACTAGTATCCATCTCAAAAGGAATCCTGAGTTCATGCAACTAAGGGTTCAAACAACTCCTACACGTAAGTGCGAATTCAATCCTACAATCATTAAGTGTAGTAAAATAGCATAATAAATAGGTTATCCATAAAACTGGGGCTTGCCTTCCAAAGCTGGGGCAGGCAGATCCTCTGGGGCAGGCTCTAGTGCTGGATCCGGGGCTACCTCCTGAGCAACTCCTTGCTCCGGCACGAGGATGTACTCTCCGTCCGCGAGTTTACAATCTATCGAATGCAATGAATAAGATATATGTATGCTATGATATGTAGAATTTAGTAACAATTATGACTAGTGAAGAAAACTAAGTTAGTTAATAACTTAGGGTTTCCTTGTTATAAGAGGCTCTTAGGCGTTTATGCTCATCAATTTAGGTTTGAGGTTTTGCCTAGAGATAAGCATAATGGATTAAGACTTGGATTGCCTCTTAAATGTTTTAGTAGGCACTCAAGGGGTTTTGCTGGTTTGGTTAGGGTAACATTAGTCTCCACTATTAATTCCCCCTTTCATTTTCTATTTATGATTTTAGGGTGGGTTTGAACTACAACAGTGATTTAAATTTTTCCAAAAATTCTGTAAACATTACAGTGGGTTACTATTGGTCATTGTAGTCTGTCCTATAAATTTGAGGCCCAGAATAATTAGAATATGCCCTGGACAAAAATAACAACAGTAGGGGCAAAGGGGTCACTTTGTACTACAACTCTTATCTAGGGGTGGGTTCTGTACTAAGAGTCATTTTTGCTGGTATCTATAGATAATAACATGCTTCTGTGTAAAAAATCACAGAGGTCTACTTAGTGGTTATTTAGTTATGATTTTCTAAAGTTTAATGCTAAAAAGACATGTTTATGGCATGGCTGCGAGTTCCCTTCGCTGCGCGCCCTCGCCTGCTGCTGTGCCATCGACTCATTGGCATCGCCTAGCTCGCTTTGCGCGTGGAGCTTGCGCGCGCATCGTCGACGGTGCCTTGGCCTTCTCCATGCTTGCTGCAGCCTGCTAGCACCGCCCCTCGCCACACTGTGCTGCTTGGTTTCCTACAGCACCTATTCAACCCATCAATGTATCTACTTGTTCGCTGGTCGCACTCGTCTCGTCCAGCGCCTCTGCTGTCCATTTGTTCATGTCGTCGCTGCTGAGACCCGTCGTCATGACTCTATCACGTGACAAGCTGATAGCGTGTTGTGTGCCCCACACCCTGTTGTTCGATCGGTACAAGTGTCCTCCTTCGTCAGGCTGCTACTCGTGGATGAACTGGACATCAGTTCGGCGATCTCTGCAAGACCATCCGTTCCCCTTTGTCGAACTTTGGCCTTATCGCCTCGGCATGCAACAACCATTGTAGCGTGGGGATTCAGTTGCGTCGCTTTTTCGGAGCGCAAATCGGTAGATAGTGAAGGCAGTGAAGTTCTAGGTCGGTGCTCGCCAAATGTTCGATGGAAAGTCTAATCTGATAATCGTTGCCGATTGTGGGGATTTTTGAGTTTACTTGATCGTGGTAAGGACTCGTCATTTATATTCTATTTGTTTTACCTCCAATTAATTATGGTGAGCTAAAAGTGTGTTAATGCTTGTTAGATTAATAAGTAGTTTGGGCAAATATTTTTAGTCGTGATGAATCTCGTGTTTGGTCATGATGCATTGTGTGGTATTTCAGTGGTGTGTAGGATAAATTTAGTGTTTAAGCAATTATCGATAAGTTTATCGATGTTAATTGTGTTCAGTGCGTTTGTACGATGGAGTCGATGTTCTACGTTAATAGTTAGTATAATCTATATTTGTGATCAGTAAATGTCATTGTCAAATATTGATTAGTTAGATTAGTAGTCATGACTAAATGTTTATTTTTATCTTGGTTGTGGTTACCCAAAATAATTACGATAAATGAAATATTCAATTTAGTGGGTCTTATGCATAATGACTGAGAATAGTAATTCTAAAAGCTAATGGAATGGTTTCTATTTTTAGTCTGAGTTTATATGTTGTGCTCTATGTAACACCTCAGGTGTTACTTAGAGTTTTCACTCAAGGCTACACAAGTCAAGCCCATCATCACATGTGGTTTAACTGGAGCAAAGTACACCAAACTTGGAACTCAAGATCCTAAGTAAATGCAACCCATCTTAGATGTCATGCCTTAACTTATCATGCACATATAATGGGGAGAATTGCCCAAACCCTAATTCAAACCCCTTGGACAAGTGGAGCACTAGAAGTAAGTATGATCAAAAGGCTATGAAAACCACATGATCATGACTTGGGCCAATTATAAAAGTTGTAGTACACTTAATACCCTACAAATGATAGTAAGAAAGTGACCCCAAAAAGATTTTAGAAAAACCCCAAAAGGTTCACCAAAGAGTTGAGCATAAAAGGAAAATCAGAATTTTCTAAGTCCAAAAACCAAACCTTTTGCAAAGATCAAACATGTTCACCTTAATCCCAAACTCAAAACCACTTGGCCCAATCGACAAAGTGGCACCAAAATACCTCTAGAACACCCTAGGAAGTTTGAACCCAACCCTAAGTCGTTTGACACGGCTTGGCATAGCTTTTATCTCGGTTTGGACAGCTAGGACAAAGGCAACTTCTCACACCTATATCTCCCTACCCCGACCGTATCCTTGCTTGGGACTCACATCAAAAAGGTAGGATTTGGTGCAGGGAAGAGACCGTACACGGGTGTTTTGCCAAGATCTCCACGCTAAGGTGCTCCAATCGGCCGTTGAACCATGGCAGAAGCAAACACACACGTGTTCGACGCGGGCTGACACGCGGGGGCGCGCTCAGAGCACGCCCGTGCGTGAACCCCCACGCACCCATGGCTGCCCCGTGGCCACGCCCGCGCCACGGTTATAAAGCCTGCCCCAGTGCCCGGCTATCTTCCCCGTTGCATCCTCTGTCCCGCGCCAAACTCCCCGGAGCTCACCCATAGCTCCGACGACCTCTCCACGACCCGCCAGAGCCGCCCGAGGGCAACCACCGTGGCTGAACCATTTCCCGCCCTCCTCCACTCGATCCAAGCCCCTAGGTAGCTCCCCTGGGAGGCCGTGAAGCTTACCAGAGCTTACACCGAGGACCCCCACCACCGGAATAGCGCAATCGTGCTTGCTGGAGTTCGGAGCCCCGCCGGCGCACGTGGACCAGGTGAGTCTCTACGCTATTTTCCAATTCACTGCATGCATGGTCTCTACGTCACGCCGTGGAGCTCCCCGTGCCATTAGATTTACTGGAATTGCCGTGGTTAGGCCGGAACACTCGCCGCCGACGAGTTCACCCGCCTGCGCACGTGGACCGGCCGATTCCGACCACCACCGCCGTCGAGCCGTACCTCGCTATGACCGCCAGGACCTCCCGGAGCCAACCCCGCCCCTCGCCGGACCTCTCTCGCCGCCGGTAAGCCGCGCCGCCCTTTTTCCTTCCGCGGTTACTGTTTTCATAAGGGGAGGGACCTCGGGGGAGAAGAAGAAAAGGCCAGGGGATTTTGTGCGCTGTCAGCGACTCAAGGGAATAGTGGCGTAGGGGTATAACTATAGGGATTAGTTTAGAAAGAACCCAGGGTCTTCGATGCAAAGTGGATTTCCAGAAAACCTTTTTAATACTCTGATTTAAATGCAACTAGAACTTGAAAAATTCATAACTTCAGTTTGGTTCATCCAAATCAAGTCAAACCAATTTTGCCAGATCCTAAATAATATATACTACTTAGAAAAAATATAAAACCCCTAAGTGTTGCAGAAAACTTTAAAGTTATGATTTAATTGATTATCTGGTCAAAAGCTAAAAAAAATAAGGAATCATAGCTACACTATTAGACTGGGGTTAAGAAAATTCAGAGAAGTACTTAATCACTTCTTAACCTGTTTAAAAATAATAAACACCTCTGTACACCAAATTAAGGTAGAGTTTGCCATTTAAATCATTTTTAGCCTAAAGTTAGAGAAAATATAAAAGGTAGTTTAAAATAAGAACCAGTGAGCACCCACATTTTTGTTGACTCCCTTATTCAGTGTAGTTCACTAGAAAAATTTATTATACCTTTGTTTAGTACAAAAGAAAGGAGATACCTTTTAATTTAGAAAAACAAGGAAAACTTAGAAAAACCCTAGAAAAATAACCCTGAAGAGAAAACACCCCAAACCTTGGGATAACTAATGTTTTGTTATTGTAAACATAGAAAAATTATGAGTTTTGTTGTTTGACATTTTTCAAATAACAAGTTAGTTATAAGTATCTTTTTATCATTAAACTTTAGAAAATCATAACTAAACAACCACTAAATAACCTTCTGTGATTTTTGGCACAGAAGCATGTTATTACCTATAGATACCAGCAAAAATGACTCTTAGTATAGAACCCACCCCTAGTTAAGAGTTGTAGTGCAAAGTGACCCCTTTGCCCCAACTTTTGTTATTTTTGTCCAGGGCATATTCCATTTATTATGGACCTCAAATTTATAGGACAGACTACAGTGACAAATAGTAACCCACTGTAATGTTTACAGATTTTTTGGAAAAAGTTAAATCACTGTTGTAGTTCAAACCCACACTAAAATTCATAAATAGAAAATGAAAAGGGGAATTATTAGTGGAGACTAATGTTACCCTAACCAAACCAGCAAAACCCCTTGAGTGCCTACTAAAGCATTTAAGAGGCAATCCAAGTCTTAATCCATTATGCTTAGGCAAAATCTCAAACCTAAATTGGTAAGCATAAACCACTAAGAGCCTCTTATGACAAGGAAACCCTAAGTTATTAACTAACTTGGTTTTTCTTCACTAGGCATAATTGTTAATAAATTTTACATATCATAGCATGCATATATCTCATTCATTGCATTCGATAGATTGTAACCTCGCGGACGGAGAATACATCCTCGTGCCGGAGCAAGGAGTTGCTCAGGAGGTAGCCCCGTATCCAGCACTAGAGCCTGCCCCAGAGGATCTGCCTGCCCCAGCTTTGGAAGGCAAGCCCCGGTTTATGCATAACCAGTTCTATATATTATTTTACTGCACTTAATGATTGTAGGCTTGTATTGTGCACTTAACTGTAGGAGTTGCCTGAAACCCTAGTTGCATTACCTCAGGATTTCCTTTGAGATGGATACTAGTATGCTAGGTCGAGTAGCTGCTTTGCTAATTAGGGATCTCGGTAGAAGTTGAATAATTTTTCTAGCACTCGCGCGAGGTCAGGAAATTGGTTGTATCCACTTTCATATCATCCTGGTGTTGGTCTGTGGACACGGATCCATGGGGATGCGTGGTCTACGAGATGAAATTGGAATAAGGATTAACGTGTGGATAACCGTGTCAAGCGTTTGAACATACTAAGCACATGCCGAGAAATATGGTAAATCGGTAAGCCTAGTACCTGATTGAACCTGGCAGTAGACTTTGCCCCTCACGCGACTTGAGACGTGGTCTCCCATTCCGGTTATGGTGGGTACAAGTGCGGTCACTGCACGACGGCAGTCGGGGTCAGTGAGGCCACTATACCATGTCACAAAATTAGCGGCAAACATCTGTCGGTAAAAATAGGCTTTTGGCGACAGCTAGTCTGTCGCAACATATTACCATCACAGTATCTGTCGGTATTTAGTATTTTGGTGTCAAACAAACTATCGGCAAAAATGTCGAGCTATTTCGATAGACTATTTGTCGGTATAAATGATTAATCGTGACACAACGTCTGTCGGAAACAAATTGCATCGGATCATTTGTCGGCAATTGAGTTAGGACTTAATTAAAAAAAAGACCAACAGTCGATCAGCCGGCCGACCGGGTACCCATACGCAAATCCAAATATCTTCGTGCTAGCTCCAGCCTACCCTAGACTCCGCCGCCGCCAAGTGATCGAGGCCATCGTCCTACGCCCCGGCCCTGTGGCCTCTGTCGATCCGCCGCAGCGCGCCAAGGAGCGGGCTAATCATCGCGCGCCGTCGTTGTTCGTCATCGACTACAGCCTCGTCTTCCCCCAAGCGGCAATGTTCGTCCCCAACTCCATCCACACGGAACACGAGGTGTCACCAGTCTTTGTCTGTGCGAGTACAATAAATCTGGTAAGAATCCACGAATCTACGACTGTCTTTGATTCGTGAACAAAGCGTGCTCCAATTTTTTGTAGTTACTGGATTGAGTATTGAGTCTTAGGGTTACTGTTGCAGCCGTCCAACCACTTCAATCTGGTCGTCACACTATTTCTTATTGCTATTTCAATGAAGGCACACAAAACAGCATAGGCATGACCAAACGAAAGGCCAGATTAAGATTACCCTACCAATCTGTAGGTAAAATCATGATTACATTACTCACGTTTAGGAAGGGAGCCAGCTACTAGTAATTATGTGAACTAGATAGTACTTGTCAGAAAGCAACATTATCTGAACTATATAGTAGTAGATTGATTATGATATTCACCTTTAAGCAACAACATTGGATACAAAGCTGGCTGCACTACTGCTAGGAACATGTTTGTGCGCATGAAAAACATTGGATACAAAGCCTCAATGCAGTTCTGGACAATGGAAACTAGCTGTGTAGTTGTATCTACTAACTGTTTTTAACTAGATCAATGTTGAACTCTGTTTAAATAAATTGCAAGGTCATATACTTGTTTGTGTGGTAGAATTTTGTAGGAACCTGTAGTGTTTAAAGGTTACAGCTCAATACTTCTCTTTTTTTAGTAATATAACTTAAATGGAATGTTGCAATAAAAACTTGTTAATAAAAACCAATGAATCTTGGTTAGTGTTCCATTAAAAACAAATGTAACTTAGTTAGTGTTCCATTTGAAAACCAATTGAGATGCTATTTTAGACCCCCATGAACTGATTGGAACTATCTTATGCTACTATTACAGTTGTCTTTAATTTATTCATGATATGGTAAGATCCAGGTTACGTCCTAAGTACATTCTATTAAATATATATAGGATGTCAAAATTTTGCTTTATACTACTTGTCTAACAATTCATGCATGGTCAATTTATTCATTATAGGGAAACTCATGAGCTACTCTGTTCTTCAGTTATGTGACGTGCTGTGTCTACTACAGATGGTTGGGCAGGACAGTTGTTCTCTCTGAGACATAATGTCTGCCAATCGTTAGTTCTGTGACGTGCTGTGTCTGCTACAGTGGTTCTGGAATCTGCATCTTTGTTTTGTTTCCCTTTCAGATCTTAGGAGCCAAAGGTCAAGCATCCCAGTTCAAACTGCCACTATTACACTCCACGCTTGTTAATTGTTTTCCTTTCTTTATCCCTAATGGACTGCTAATCCAAACCTGCTACTTGTAGATTCCTCATTCGTCATGCACTTTTTTCCTTGATAAACTGGTGACATACAGAAGCTCATTTATTATAGTAGCTTTTTATAGACAACAAATATATTAGATACCTTAGCTGTGTCACAAATACGATCTTTCCTGCCTTTCTGTGTTATCCCGAACCAGCCAGTAAGAGTATTTGTAAACATCGAGCCAATAGAATGCATACTAGCATTTTAAATTTCATTCTATTATGCATTATATATCACATCATTCTATTATATGCACATGGCAATCTGAACTTTGACCAGTGTCCTTCTGGAAAGTGTCCTATCTGAGCAAATCTTTAGACTAGTAAGCATTGTCAATTACAGATCCTCTTTTTTTGTGTATGTGCTACATAGCTTGTCTGATAACATGGGAACACCAAACACAACACACTAATTTGATTAATTTTCTGAAGAATCACCACAAAGTATGTAACCTCATTTGGCTGCACCCCAGCAGTTCCCATCTCATCCATGATCCTTGCTGCATCTTGCAACTTCCTACGATGGCATGTACTCGACAGTTCCATTTTCTAGCATTTTCTAGTGATCCACATGAACAGAACTACTACAGTCCGACACATACAATTTCGCATGCTAGATCTATTGATTCTCTCATTATTACTCGGGCATGTACTCCTCATTACTAGTAATGTTTTCATTTCTTTGAGTGTACACAAGGACACAACACACTATTGCATAACTGTGCATCTGAATCATTCTCTGATTTTGTAGACAATTATTGTCTCTAATATGTAATTGTGTTTGCAATGGATCATTCTCTGTATTCTATGAATTCTCTAATATGTATTAATAAACCTTTATTGCACTTTCAGTTTGTATTTTCTGTTGGGAGTTTATATATGGACCTGCTGATACAGTAATTGACATATTATCAAAATATTTTGTAGGAAGAGGAGCTGGAAGCAAGGATCGGATTGCTTGAAGTGTGAAAAAATGATTACTCGCATGCATGGTAGCTGTTAGCGTAACACCTAGGCGATGTAGAGAATTTAGTTTGCTAGATGAATCTTTATACTTTTGCATGTAATAGAACTGAAAGATCACTTCAAAATTTAGGAAACATGTATGCTATTATTTTTATATGTTCATCACAGAAAACGTGTTCTAAACAAATATATGTTGGAATCCAAACATATATTCTGAGCTACATATTATTCAGTTGTCCTGTAATTCTTTTAGTAATCAAATTTCATTATTCTGAGCTACATATTATTCAAGTTGTCTTGCAATGTGCATCATAATCAGTTTATTATTTGTTTCATTAGCATATATTTGTATGCATGTATTCTTTTTTTTAACTGCACATAGGAAATAACATCAGACAATCTGTCGGCATATAGACTTTTAGCGACACACAAGGCGTCGACACAAAAATATGTCGGCTATAGTCTGTCCGACGGCAAAGATATGTCTGTCGGCAAAAACATAAACATTACCGACAGATAGTATGTCGGTAGATCAATATCTGTCGGTAAATCTTTTTGCTGACAGGACTTTCGCCGACACACACTGTCTATCGCCAAAACTCTTTACCGACAGACTGTTCGACGCTATTTAGGTGTTTTACCATCAGATAGTCCGTGGGCAATATTGTGTCATGGTGTAGTGGGCATTGTACGCCAAGGCGGTGAGCCCTGATCTGCTGACGGGGAATCGATGGGGACGGTTGATGTGTGTGGGGACGGAGTGCCTCGCCATGCCATGTGTTTAGGTTTACCTTGCAAGGATAAAAACTCGATTCAAATCGTCTGCTTCTCGCAGCTAATGAGACTGCTTGATCCATTGTACTGCATTGAGTAACAAGTGGAAATGTGATGATTTGGCAAAAGATGTTGATTGCTAAATTGCTTGATACCATGAATGAGTAGATAGTACACATTTAGTCTTAAGAGAGTCACACTAAAACTTGACAAAGCTAAAACTTGATTTTTAGACTCAGCTAGTGCTTTTGGAAACCAAACCCCTCAGCCAAACAGCTGCATGTCTAGAGGTAGAGGAGTAGACTTCTCACACCAGATAAGTCTAGCTGAGTATTAGTATACTCGGCCTTGCTTGTGGCATAATTTTACAGGTTCTCTGGAGGACATGGTTGCTGGAGTGACTTGGCCGTCCATCTTGCCACCGGGCTGGACAGTCGAGTGGAACCCTACCTCAGATGAGGAGGAGCATGAGGAGTGATGGGACAGGCTTCCCCATCTCTCTGTTTATTTATCGTTAGTTTTATTCCGCTGCATTACGAACAATGATGACTACTTTTGCTAAAACTCCGATGATGATGTAATAAGTTTAATACTCCTTAATGTATGGTTTTATGCTTTATTGTATTTTCTTTGTGCCTCACCATCGAGTGAGTACGTGGTACTTGATCCTGTCAGTGGCCTCGTCGGACTAGATCCAAGGGATTGACGTGTTATTCCCATTTAAGTGTGGTCTAGCCTCTAAGGCGGGACTTAGGCACTTAAGTTGGAATAATTCGGGCAGTTCCGCCACACTCTAGTCAAGAGGGATAGGGTGCTTATAAATGGTTCGCTATGGTTTGCTGTTAGAATTGGATCCGATTAAGTTAGAATACCATAACTATAGTTTTAATGTGATCTCGACATCTAGTAATTTCCTTTAAGTGTTAATATATGCCTCGCCGCTAAGTTTTTAATTCGCTATTGTGTAGCATTAATTAGGCTTGTGCTATTCATGCTCATATTCATTCATGTGCACCATGCATGTCATTAGACACGTTAGCTGGTCATGTGATGTGGAGGACCAAAGCTGAATCAACCACAAGATGTTGTAAAGCGTGAGCCACTTGCGAGGTGATGCTGGTGGATGAACCTGAAGATGGACAGGCTGAACAAGTGCCAACACAAAAGGCTGGTCGCCACCTAACAAACACTAACCTATTGTTATTCTAGGCAAGCACCAGTGCATTATCCCTTTCCTTGTGTTTTAAAATCTTTATCACCCTATATGATGCATTAGGTGATAGGAGTTGTGTGCTAAACAATTGATGCATTTCCTTCTTTGGACAATTGATCACCATTCCTTGTTTCCCTTTTATAAAAAGGATTTTATGATGCTTAGCCTTGCTTTAGAGAAACAAAATGTTTTGTTCTAAAACAAAAGGTGATGCTTCATATTGGATGGGAATTTTTACAAAGAAAATACTTATGATGGTGAATCCATCATGGCCGTGATGGGTTCAACATCTGAAAAGATGTACCTCTGCCAGGTACCAAACTTTGGGTTTAAAATGATAAAGACGAGACCGGGCGGGTGACTTGCACGAGAAGGAAGTCTCGGTGTAGTGTCTCTGTCTAAGTCGATTAAGGACCGAGTCGAGGACCCTTTAACTGGCCACATGCCTCGTCATGGGTAAGCTTTGCCTCGGTCGGACCAATACCAGAAAGGGCACCACGCAATGGGAGTGAAGAGATGGAGAGAGTAGCGTGTACCCTCCGTGGCAAGAGGCTGGACAGTGGTGTATCTGTGCTCTCGGTTGGCGTGAACCCATTCTGGTCTTGAGAAACCCGGTGGCGAGTTGACATATGCAAGGGTTAAGTGCTACATATGTCGTGTGGTTGGAGATCCCCGGCTGAGTATTAATCGATTCGGATCGCTGTTACTTCTCGGACATGAAGACTTGGTCACTGACTTACACGTAGCAATCCAGTGAACTCAAGGGGTGATAAAAGATGGCTAGTGTAGGTCAAGTACTTGAACTAGGATAGAAAGAACTCTAGATACAGGTAATGACTTAACCTGATAATAAAACTGGATTTTTAAGGATCCACTATTAGTAAGCATTTCTGCAAACAGAGTCTTTGATTCTTGATCAGCTTACCTTGAATCCCACAAGCCAGCATATCCTTGAGAAGTCTTTTTCCTTTGATGGGTAAGACTTGCGAAAGTACACTTCGTACTCAGGGTTTTCGAACCCATGTTGTTGCAGGAACTAGATTTGTGCTGCTGTGGAAGGTGTTAAGCGCCGGTGGGCACGACCTACTTATAGGTTAAAGTAGCTCTTCTATACTTATTGAGGATTGTCATTGAGCTAGCATATATTTCGAACTTATAAATAATTTATAACATTTCAAAGTATATTTCTTTGAATCACTTTTGTAATCACTCCGATAAATATAATGTAAACTTGTTGTAACTTGTAACTTCTTGTAATAAAGAAATTCTGCTACAAATGTTGGTGTGCGATTTGTGTTTACTTAATCATGCGATCTTGGTTGTAAGTGGTTTATCCGGGGTCCTTAGGACACTCAGACAGATCCTGTTAAGTTATCTGGTGCACGTGCATAGCCGTCTGAGGTCTTTGAGACAAGGTCAGGTGCATGTGGGCCCAATAACTTGGGAGGTTCTGCCACAGCTGCTATCGGAGCAAGATTAAGTATATACGGTCACACACCTATTTTCAAAACAAAGTTTTGGTTTTGAAAAACCTATTTTCAATTAAACACATTGTTTTTTAATTTTTTTTAAAAAAACTATAATGCTAGCGTCATCCTCTGTTAAGCCCTAAATTAAGGACTACCAGGTGGCTTATTTAAAACATTAACCATCAACCTGGGGGAATATTGCATACATGTGTAATGTTATTTTTGAGACCATTCAGTCTTGAGTGGATCGACGCTCAGGTAAGGTGAGATGTGAGAGCATGACCGAACAAACGTCGGTCTAGGGGAGTGCTTAATTGTGGCGCTTGACTATATACATGTTATACATATGTATATATGAAAGCTGCGTTGTGGAGTATTTACTTTTCTGGGGATTCAGTACCCCATGGATGTGTACGGTTATACAGACATGGGAATACTGAGAAGTGTAATGTACTTGTAACGACACACCGACCCTCAGGTAAGAAGGTGAGTTACCATAATGGGGTGCCATGTGGTTAAAGTGTGGCAGCGGCGCCTATGCGTGGCTCGGCGCTTACTCAAGAGTTGTCCTCCTATATATGGAGTATAAACTGTGATAAATTGTCATGTGTGGATCTTGCATCATGGGAAAAATGGGCTATGATGGAATCTTCTGAAGGTACACTAATCTCGAAAACGTATGTGTAGCTGACGACTAGCAAAATATCGAGAGTCGTAAGTATGCCATCGATATAGAACGCTATTGCCAAATTATGTGGGCAAAAAATTGTGAGGACGCATAGGACGAGTATGCATCCTGATTGTTGAATCATGTTTGCCACCTATATATCCAAAATGCTTCTCTCACCTTTATTCTAGTAACCAGTGATTGTAGATAATGTGGTGTAATGTTGTATTATGAACTTCAATGAAATAGTTGTCCTCCGTTCTTTAGGTAATCTATTTCGGTGTTATATGTGTTTGCTCTTGTGCTTGATGTGCTGATAGAATGTTTGTGGCCGGTTTGTCTAAACCCAAAACTAGGCCATGTTCTTATTTAGTGAACCATGACCCAAATTTGAATTTTCCATTATCACTCCATGACCCAAACTCATGCAAATGAATGTTTATATAATCTTTTTGTGGGATGTAAAATGCAAGCAGACTTAAAATAAGAATCTCGAGTCATGTCTCCATCCTAAACCATGTCCTTATTCGGTTGGTGCAAGCTGATATCCCTAATTCCAGTTTGCCTCTTCCTGGGGATCATATCGTTGCTTTATCAATCTGACCTAGGAAAGACATGTCCGATCATTTTCTTGAGTTTGATGCCTTTGGTTCCTCATGTATATCGAAGGCACACCAACTTAATCTTATGATTATTTTCCCTCTGTATCTAATCAGATACTAATCTTTGACCTTATAATATATGGACATAGAAATATGCTTGGGGCTGAAATAACAGTCTCCCATCGTACTCCTTTCATCAAGTTTAGGTTATGGCCATGCCCTGTTCATTTCATCGGGCCATGATCTATGTAACACCCCTGGTGTTACTGGCACTAAAACTTGAGAATAACATCATGTGCATTGACATCTCATGTGTTTGTTACACCTAGAGTGCATTCACTAGGTAAAATTTTCAAACAAGTTGTGATGATAGGACTTGAGGTGTGCTTAACCCTAGGTAGGGTACTTGACCTGAATTAGGGCCTAAGGATTAAAGTGAAACCAAAATGAGTAAAAATCTCATAAGCCATGAGAAATGTTCATAAGGTAGCACATTTCATGTACTTTAGTGGCACAAAAACCCTAAAGTCCCCAAAACCCAAAAAGAAACCCTAGAAAACCCTAATTGGAACCCTAGGGGGTTAAATGTAAATTCTAGGCACTTTTGGACTAAAGTGCAAATATCAAAGTGATAAAACATCACAAACCAAATAACTTTCACATTGGAGAATTTTTCAAGTAATGTGGAGGAATTTGGACTTCTTTGCAAAAGTACCCCATGAGCATTATAAGGTTAAGTCTGAATTTCAATGACATGGGGTCAAGTATGGAGCTCTATATCTCTAAATTCTTAAGGATTTTGCCCTAGGTCAACACATCAAATTTGTTGAGCTATGATAGGAGTATAACTTTGCTTAAGTGATTAAGCCTTGGTGTCATACAAAATTTGGAGAGAGATGGACCTGAAGTCTGGTTGTCACACAACCCAGGAACTCAATTCTGACTGACAGTGAAGTCAGATGAAATTTGGGATCAGATTTGAATATGATCTAGTGATTATTTGATTGTGGATGCTATAGCAAAAGTAGAGATGGATTGTAGGACAATAAATTCTCTACAGACAGATGACCATGTTATCACACAAAAATTGAAGAATCACGTGCTTCAATTAGCTCTGTCAGGCGCTCTGAATGAAGTTCCAATGGTACAGTGACCTAAAGAAGATCTCAGGTGCAGTGCACCTCGCCGCCGGTGACCCCGTGCCCAGATTCGCGCCGATCGCCGTGATTCATGCTTGTCGCGCAGTGGATAACGGTAAGGGGAGTAAAAGATCTCGCGGGGGAGTGAATTTGGTCGCGGGGTGAAACTTATCAACTATGCCTGTAGCCATGCGACGTGGCTGGACCGTCGGTGTCGTCGTGGAACTCCAGCGACCTCAATTACTCCACGCCATAGCCCTTTACCACGTAGTAATAACCGTGGCACGCCCAGACTTGCCATTTCGAAGCCGTTGCACCGGCTGGCGCCACGACGGGGCCACCAGTGCAATGTCTTGTTACAGCCATGCTCCACTCTCTTTCCAAATTCGAAATAACCGTGGCCGACCTCTATAAATTGAGCACCTCCCTTGCTTTGTCTTCTCATCACGAACCCAGGGCACCCACTCTCACGCATGATCGTCCACCATAGCGCCTTAATTCGGGTTTTCCCCCAAATCCATTTCCCGCCCCGCCGTGAGCACCCCTTCGTCGACCCTCCATACTGTCCCCCCACCCACCTACCTAATTGTCGTTCTTGAACCCTGGTACGTTGCTAAAGCTTACCATGCCCCTATTGGGGGCTTGTTCTCAAATGCTATGAATTAAGAACAAGGCAACACAAAATGTTAAACGTTAATGCCCTTCGTCCTTCGAAGCATTATTTCCCTTAGGATATAATGATCTTAGGACAAAGGTTTTGAAGGACACACCTTTGTAGATTGTGATATATGTTGATAAAAGGAGAATCATATGAAATATAAGAGACAACGTAAACAATCATATAATATTATATTAATTCATTCTCATCATATTACCGTGAAAAGGTAGAAACAATATTGAATTATAAATATACCTTCGGCTTGAAAGAAGGTAAAAGTACGAGCATGACGCACAAGTGAATACAAGTCAGCATGAACAGTACGAGGGTATTGTTCATCTATTTATAGGCACATGATGCAGCCTGTGAAAAATTACATTCATGCCCTTTATATTTACTATTGACTTATAGACAAATCTATGAGGACTAGATAGCCTTTTCTCCTTTAAGTCGGTTCCTTTTCCGCTATTTAGACGAAGCTCCCTTGCGCGTAGCTTCGAAGCAACTCCAACCTTCGTCATGATCATGCTTTTTACATCGTATATGCTTTTAACCTGAGTCCGAAGGTACCTGTTCATATGTCACACTTGGAAGATATTGTTAAATTACGTTTTTGAGGACCTTCGGAGGACGAAGGCCCCCAATAGTAGCCCCTCGCAGTATTAGTTTGTTTAAGGTAACGAATTCAGACAGCGACATGGACGAAGGCCTTAAGCCGAAGGTCCAAAAAAACACCTTCCCTTTGCTAGAATAGCAACAGTCAATGACGGATAGGCCCCCCTAATTTGGAGCGTGCTGAGCGTATAAATAAGAACTCACATCAGCTATATTTGATACGCTGCTTGTGCCATTTGCTTTACTTCCTCAATTTCATAGCTCTTGCTCACTAACGCTTGCTAGTTTTTCAAGCTTTCTGAGCTTCGGTTAAAAAGACGCAATTTCGCCATTTCTGAAGGAGAAATGTCTCAAGACAAGAAGGTTGCTGCTGAGACAAAGCTGACTGAAGAGGAGAAGCTTTTTGAGGAGAAGAAGGCTGGGAATCCTTACATTGCTGGATTTATCGAGTCTATGGCAAAAACAAATACAGAGAAGATTACTAAGGAGATACTGGAGGGCCTGTCTGAAGATACTGGTGACAGTGATAGTTATGATGCGGAAAGTGGGGGCGAAGATTCTGAGGATCGGCCCTGGAGACCAAGTCATTCGATTTTCGGTAAATCGACCATCAAAGAAAGTCATCTTGAGAACATGAGAGGAAGATACTTTCGGGATATGTCTATTGTAAGGGCTGGCGAAGACAACAACGTTCCTGCCCCTGAAGAAAATGAAGTTGTGATCTACCGGAGCTTCTTCAAGGCTGGACTTCGGTTCCTTTTGAGTAAGTTTGTCGTTGAAGTGCTGAAAACCTACCAAATCTTCCTTCATCAGATCACCCCCGAAGCCATAATAAGGATGGGGGTTTTCGTCTGGGCACTAAGGAGCCAAGGGTTAGAGCCAAGCGCGAAATGCTTCTACAGCATGCACGAACTTCTGTATGAGACGAAGGCCTTGGGTAAAGAACAGTACCACAACAACTTCGGTTGTTATGGATTTATCGCCCGTCCCAACGCAAGCCACCCAGTGCCAACATTTTGGAAGAGGTGGCCCAGAGCTTGGATGGAAGAATGGGTTTATGTGAAGAACGACTTGACAACGAGGGAGGACATCAAGGAGGTTATCATGCGCTCCATATGATCCCGCTTCGGTCTCCGAAAGCCGAAGGTTGAAATTGATGACGCCACCGAAGCATGTCAGAAGGCATTCGGTACTGTCTGCTCCTTCATTGGTACAAGAGATTTAATTCAAGAACATATAGCATTCAGAGTATGGTCGCTTGTAGAGAGCTGGGAAATGCCGAAGGAGACAATCACCAAGTCTAGCGAAGGTGATCTGGTCCGGCTGAAGTATACATTCAGGTATGGGGATAAGTTCGATGAACCAAACAATGACTGGCTGAAATGCATCGAAGCTACAAGTGATGAGCTGCTTGGAGCTTATTCCAAGGCAGAAGATAATGCGCTATCTGCAGCCTTCGGAGGTCGAGGAAAAAAGAGAATGAATAGAGTTTTTAACGCCATCGGCTTCGTCTACCCCGACTATCGCTACCCGCTGCGGGGACAGGGGAAGAAGAGAAAAGCTGCTTCTTTGGCCGCCCCAGCTGAGCCTGTGCCGAAGGCTGCGGGCAAAAAGATGAAGGTAGTTACCCACCGACCGCGTTATATTGAACCGACTGTGGTGCCTGAGTTTGGCGGGGAGGCCTCTTCAGCTGCTGAATCAAGAGAAGTTGTTCCTCTCGTGCAGAGGACTGAAGAGCCGGCTATAATGCCGAAGGCACCTTCGGCTGAGCCAGTTGAAACGAAGGTTGACAAAGATAAGGTTGAAAGGTCAAAAACTGAAGAAGTAACAAAGATGCCAGGGATTTTAAGCCCTTTAACAGAAGCAACAGCGCTGAAGACACAAAAGAGTTCTGCCACAACTCCTAAGAGAAGGAGGATGGTAAATGTGCTAGATGTTGTATTAGAAACATCAAAAACCTTGAATCCTGCTCCCGAAGCTTCTAAGCGCAACCCAAAGCTGAAACGAAACAGGCAGAAGTCGAAGCTACAATAATTCAAACTAAAACCAAAGCTGGGCCTTCAGAGCCCGCTGAGAAAAAGCCTGCCGAAATTGAAGAAAAGGAAACAAAAGAAAAGGCCACAGAGCAAATTTCGTCTGAAAAGGTTGCAACTCCTGCTCCCGAAGCTTTTAAAGGAGAGCATTGATTACATCATTCGCCATGCTTCGGGAAAAGGACTTTCTCAAGAGAAAAAACGAGAAGCACAACATTATGCCCAAAAATTGAAATACCCGAAGGGGGCATTAGTGTTTAATGGCAGTGGGGAAGAAGATTTTCTGTACTGTCTCCCGGATAATAAAGAGATATCCGTTTGCCGGGAGATAGGTAGAAGCATCGGATTCCCGAAGGTAGAAGATGGCCTTTCAATATTATCAAAGGATGAGCTCGCTGACAGTTTGGCATATAATAGCATAAAGGTATAAAAGCTAATTTTGTATTTTGAAAACGAAATATTTTATTTGTTTGTGCTCAATCCTGTCCTCCTATTGCAGGGCTTAATACTTAGCAATGCCCTTAGAGCACATAAAAATATTGAAGATGAAGGATATACAATGGCTCTGAACAACCTTCGTTCAGAGGTAATCGAATTAAGGAACAAAGGTCTTGAAAAAGACAAAATATTGATTTCATTGGTAAACAAAGTGAAAGAAGATGAAGCTAGTTTCAAAGCTCAAGCTGAAATTCAAAAGAATGAGATCGAAGACCTTCGGAAACAGCTGGTCGAAGCCAAAGAAAAATGTGGCCTCGCTGAGGCCAACCGAGATATTAGTGAATATTGGAAAAACTATTTAGAAAAAACAGTTGAAGAACATCGCGCATCCAAAGAAAGATGCTTCAAAAAATCCTTGGGCTGCGTGGAGAAGATAAAGGCTAGCTTTGCCAACGTGGGCGCCTATTCCAACGAAGATAACTTTATACGAGGCGACCCTGAAGGTGTTATCGAATGGATAAGCGGAGAGGCCGAAGCTTTTGAAGAAATTTTAAGTGATCGCGGGATGTCTGCGCGTTCTCCGGTGCAAGAGGAATTTCAGCCATCCTGGAGAAGGCAGGTTGCGATCATGTCAAAACCCTGGCCCAGGCCAAAGCTGCCTTCTCCATGGATGACACAAAGGGTCCCTCAGCCGAAGCAAGTTTAATGGGCGGAAAATTTTACACTGACATCTGGGCAAATGGTGGCCGAGAAATGGCTCACGAAATTATGAAGAAAAGTGAAAAAGATATTCATGATGCTCGAGTGGCAGCGAAACAAGCTGAGGAAGCTGTAGAACGCGAGAGACGCATAGGTATTATTTTGTGGCCTTTAGCTTTGGCGTTTGCTTTTATAACTTTGGACTACTTAACCTTATCCTTCTTTAGCTGAATTATCTTCACCACCGGAACCGTTCGATCCCCTGGCTGATCCAGAAACGAAGGAATCTCTATAGATTATTGGCATGGCTGAATCTATAGTTAACGAAGTTGTCAATAAATTGTTGAATGAAATTGCGGAGAAGGTCCTAAAGGAAGACTAGGACTTTTTGTAAAAACATTTTGAAATGGTCACTATAACTTTATTGTGACAAGACTGTAATGTTTGATGTGTATATTTTTGAATCTAATATGTAAATTATTTGTAATTCACTTCTTTGCGATGCATGAAACTTTATATACATACCATTTTTGAGCCTTCGGCGAAAAAACACCTTCCCTTCTTTTCATGCTTCGTAAAGAAAAAGATTCATGCCTTGTGAAAATATCCAGGCTTTATAAAAACATCCATGCTTCGTAAAGAATATCCATACTTCGTAAATTCATCCAGGCTTCGTAAACGAAGGATCCCTTCTTTTGCAATAGAGCTGATGAAGTTGTATTTCTCATCTTACTTTGTGCCTTAGCGCATTTTCATATAATTCTCTGAAGATTGACTTCATTATTCAAGTCGTGTCATTGGTGATGTATGATGTATGATGTGATGCCATGCGGGATGATGTGATGATATGATGCAAAGAATGATGCTAATGTCGAATACACATTCCCACACACCCATGCTGAAACACACAATCTCTGCGTCCCCTTAGGAACGATCGGAATCTCTTTGCCGTTTATTTTTTGGCTTCACCGCTTATTTTTTGGTGTAAGTTCTGCATCCCCTTAGGAACGTCTTTTGAACTTCTTCACCTTCTATTTCGGCGGTATAAGTTCTGCATCCCCTTAGGAACGTCTTTTGAACTTCTTCGCCTTATATTTCGGCGGTATTTGGCTCTGCATTCCATTTGGAACGACTTTTTAGCAGAAAACTTACACTGTGCTCCCTTAGGAACGACTTTTTTGCAACTTCGGCCAAACTTACGCTGCGCTCCTTTAGGAACGACTTTTTGTAGTTTCGGCGATTTTTAGCTCTGCATTCCCTTAGGAACGACTTTTGAGCTTCGGCAGTTTTTGAGCTTCATAAGTCTGTGAAGAAGATATATTTCATTCTGACAGAAGCGAAGCTATTACAAGAAATTAAAACTAGATTTACATTGATTGTTCCTTATTCAAAAACAAAATGACATAGAACATAAAAGTATTTCGGGGGTAGGATATTGCTCAATAAATGTGATTTGATTCTGGTAGAGTACTGTTGACTGTGCGAGCTTCAGCTTCCTTCCTAAGCTCCCGTTGTTGCTGGGTGTACTGGCGCCCTTCTGGCTACTGGCTTCGGGAGTATTTTGGTTGTAGTGGTGGTGGGGGCGGGTGTTGTGGCTAGGAAGCCTGTGAATGGCTAGCTGAAGCAACAGAAGCTGCAGGATGATTACCCACATATTATGGTATGTAGGGAGAGTGGCACGAAGCAGTGTGCAAGACCTGCTTCGGCTGAGTCTGCCTAGCTTCGGCTTCAGCGATCTCCTTCTGCTTCTGAATGGTGATTTGACACATTCTTGTAGTGTGGCCCTTGTCCTCACCACAGAATAAGCAATAAATCTTTCTGGGATGATCCCCATATCTTCCTCCGAAGCCCCTGGCGCCTCTGCCCCTTGGAGCTGGTGGCCTGAAAGAGCTTTGTTGTTGCCCCGAAGATTGTGAGGTGTACTGTGACCTCTGAGGCTGGCTTCCCTTGTCATCGCTCTGGCTGGAGCTGTGGATCGACCTGACATGCCTCGGGTGAATTCGTCCTCCGAAGCCCCTAGTCATCTCAGAGAATCTGTAAGCTTCCTCCCTTCTTTGGCGGAAGTCATTGTTAGCCCGAATGTACTCATCCATCTTTTGAAGCAACTTCTCCAGAGTCTGTGGGGGCTTTTGGCGAAATATTGAGCAGTTGGTCCTGGCCGAAGACCCTTGATCATGGCCTCAATGACAATTTCATTAGGCACTGTAGGCGCTTGTGCCCTCAGTCGCAAGAACCTTCGGACATACGGCTGGAGGTATTCCTCATGGTCTTGCGTGCATTGGAACAGGGCCTGAGCTGTGACTGGCTTTGTTTGAAAGCCTTGGAAACTGGTAACCAGCATGTCCTTAAGCTTTTGCTACGACGTAATAGAACTTGGCCGAAGAGAAGAATACCATGTTTGGGCTACATTCCGGACTGCCATGACGAAGGACTTTGCCATGACTACGGTATTGCCTCCATACGAGGATATAGTTGCTTCGTAGCTCATCAGAAACTGCTTTGGATCTGAGTGCCCATCATACATGGGAAGCTGAGGTGGCTTGTATGATGGGGGCCATGGGGTAGCCTGCAGTTCTGCTGCCAAGGGAGAAGCATCATCAAAAGTAAAGGTACCATGATTAAAATCATCATACCATCCATCTTCATTGAATAAGCCTTCTTGACGAATCTCCTTGTGTTGGGGCCTTCGATCTTGTTCATCTTGAGCAAGATGGCGCACTTCTTCAGTAGCTTTGTCGATCTTCCTTTGAAGATTAGCCAGCCGCACCATCTTCTCCTTCTTCCTTTGTACTTGCTGATGGATGATTTCCATGTCCCTGATCTCTTGGTCCAACTCCTCCTAGAGTGTTGGACTGGTGGCCTTCCTCTTCTGGCTTCGAGCTTCTCGGAGAGAAAGAGTTTTCTGGTTTGGGTCCAGTGGCTGCAGTGCAGCAGTCCCTAGCGCTGAAGCTTTCTTCGGTGGCATGACGAAGGTCAGTGTTTGCCGAAGGTGGTCGAAAGAGTTCACCGGAGGTGGGCGCCAATGTTGGGGACTTGTTCTCAAATGCTATGAATTAAGAACAAGGCAACACAAAATGTTAAACGTTAATGCCCTTCATCCTTCGAAGCATTATTTCCCTTCGGATATAATGATCTTGGGACGAAGATTTTGAAGGACACACCTTCGTAGATTGTGATATGTGTAGATAAAAGGAGAAGCATATGAAATATAAGAGACAACGTAAACAATCATATAACATTATATTAATTCATTCTCATCATATTACCATGAAAAGGTAGAAACAATATTGAATTATAAATGTACCTTCGGCTTGAAAGAAGGTAAAAGTACGAGCGTGATGCACAAGTGAATACAAGTTAGCGTGAACAATACGGGGGGTACTGTTCACCTATTTATAGGCACAGAACGCAGCATGTGAGAAATTACATTCATGCCCTTTATATTTACTATTGACTTATAGACAAATCTACGAGGACTAGATAGTCTTTTCCCCTTTAAGTCAGATCCTTTTTCCGCTATTTAGCGGAAGCTCCCTTGCTCGTAGCTTCGGAGCAACTCCAACCTTCGTCATGATCATGCTTTTAATATAGTATATGCTTTTAACCAGAGTCCGAAGGTACATGTTCATATTTCACACTTGGAAGATATTGTTAAATTACGTTTTTGAGGACCTTCGGAGGACGAAGGCCCCCAATAGCTCCCAATTTGTATGTTGTCGTACTATGTCATCGGGAACATGACGGGAAAGACTCTAGTTCAGCGGTGTGCGTGAACCGAGCCCTAGGATGGCGTTCTGATGAAATTAGTGATTCCCAATGGAGCACCAAGGGTAGAATTAGGCGCAAGCCGAAGTCGAGCATGGATTATTGGGTATTGTGGCTGGTACAAGCTCACCGGAGCCACAGCTCCGCCGTCCGTGGTTGGGGACCTGAAATTACGAAGAAACAAAATGGGAGGGGCCTTGTTGCGAATGTCAGAGACACATGTGAATAGTGCGCAGGATTCTTAATTAGTTATTCAAACAACATGGTCCTCTGTGCAAAGCTGACACCGCGGGCGCGTTTTTGCCTGGACGCGGGCCGACTTGGGCTAGTTTTCAGCCCAGTACTGTTCATTATTTTCCTTTTTCCTTTTCTACCAGACTTAGGGAATTTATAGAAAATTCTAGAAACATGATAAAAATATGGGATCAATTTTACTAGATTCCTAAATTCCTCTAGTATTTAATAAAATTATATCCAAGATTTTTAGTCCAAACTAGGAATTATTTAGTATTTAAGAGGGCCTAAACCTAGACTTTTGGAATTTTAGAAATTATTTGGTAACTCCAAAAATCATCAAACTGTTTGGGTAGACTTAGTTTGATAACTAGAACCCTTGGGTGAAGTTTGACATGTTTTGGACATTGTTTGATCCCCAAACCCAAAACCCTAGCCTTCTAGGTAATATTTGCCTTATTCCAGTAGAGTCCTGACTCAGAAAACCCTAGTAACTTAGGTGTACCATGAAGGAAAGTTGTATTCAAGATACAAGTTGATGTATCTCTATTATAATTGCATATTCATAGCATCACATGAGCATTCATGTATATGTATGTGTCACACCCGGATTTCGGGGCACCAAGACCCGGGCGCGAACATAAACACCAGGTATGCTGGGACCAAGTCTCACACATATGATGTATAGTGGCACAGGATCGAATGTCACATCTTTATATATAACAGGAGTTCTATACAAAATAAATAATTACATTATAAGGAGACAACGGTCCAGCAACCCGAAGTTGACTGGGAGACGATGGCCTAGATCTCTCACAAACACATCACAGCATCCTCCAAGCGCCTCATCCTGCGGTACCTGTTCTTGACCTGTGGGGGGGGGTGTGAGACAGCAAGAGTGAGCTCACATACGTTCATCGCTCAACAAGTTGTGGGGAATAACGTGTATGAACTCGCCAAAGGTGGGAGCTCATGTGAAGTGTAAGGCTTACCAAAGAGGAAGGTTAGAGCTGAGCATTGCTTTTAAAGTTAGTCAAAATTTTATTAGCAGTTACTAAGTATAAGTAAATACCAAACCCAATTAAGTAGTAGAACAAAAGTAACAACTTCACCTGCGATGCAATGCATATGACAAATTGAATTTAGTTCCATAAATTAATCATGTGAGTGTCCGAGCTGCTCATGACCGTGAGCACGGCTAGTATACCAGTTTTACACTCTGCAGAGGTTGCGCATCTTTACCCACAAGTCATGTTACCCATCTGCCAAAGGATCGCGACTTCCCATACACCTCTACCGAGGAGGCGAGGCAGGGTAACACTACGAGGCCTTTACAAAGTTCCACTAGCTTCAGAAAACCCGCTACAGTTTATAGGAAGCTCCAATGCAGGAATCCCTTGCAGGACCGCCATCGCAGCAAAATCCTCCCGAGGGCCTTCCTAGCAGGAATCCCTTGCAGGACTGCCAACGCAGCAAAATCCTCCCGAGGGCCTCCCTACACTGACCACTCCCCTACTGCCCTTGCCCCTTTCGAGTAAGGTAGTCTTCCACTAGCTTTCCTAATTAATCAGCCAAGGGGTCCCATTCCTCCCTTGTGGTAGCACTGTTTTCCCGGGTGGTTCTCCATGTTCCAATTAACATAATGATCTTATCATGAACAGTAAATAGCAACTGATAACAAAAGTATGAATAATATGTATCTCAAAGCCCAAATCCACATATAGCACTAGCAAGTACTACCCAGAAATTCAGTGGTGAACAAGGTATAAAGATAATCAAACTAGGGTAACCTGTTGGGTCCCATCAAAATTAACCTATGCAGATCATTATGATTAATTAGAACATGAGTGGGTAAAAAGAAGTGAACAAGGGCACAACTTGCCTGAGGCTTGAGATTCCAGGTACCAACTTGCTCTTCAGGTTCTCGTTACCTCGCGCTAGTCGTAGCATTACAAACAAACAGTGTATAGGCAAAATTAACATTACACCAAACGTATATGCAAAATACATATTAATAATCTACATGATGAAATATGATCACAGGATCAAGAATTATTAATTTTGGAGTTATAGGTTTTAAGTTATGAATTCCCAAAGATTCTATGTGCTTATTACAAGATTAATTAAGATAACAATTTTAATGTGACTTTTATGTAAAACCAGTGGCACTAAATGATAAACAATAATATTACAAAATTATAGGAACTGGAATGGGCCAATTTGGATTTAATATGAATTTTCTATGGATTAAACAAATTCTAGTATTTATTTTCACATTAAAAATCATTTTCTATTCATTTTTACTGAATTTCTAATTCTCCGGACTGGGCGCCAAAATCTGGAAAAGCCAGGGGCCCCAGCGCAATGCTAACTAGACTCAGTGCACAGTATTTATGGACCGCGGGTTTATACTGAGGAAATAGAAGGGCTCTTTTGTAAAGCTGTCGGCCGAAAGGGTATCGCAGAACACGGGCCGTCAGATCTAAACAGACGGTCCAGATCATAACGTGAATCGGTACATCTTGCGGTCCGCCAGATCTTCATCCAACGCCTCAGATTTTTAAGTCGTGCGCTCTGCTCTACACCGCTCATCCGCCAATCGACGACTGAGATGGCCCTGGACCGAAACGGTACCCACATCTAATCGCGACCATTAAGACCTGATCGGACGGCCATGGCCCATCGCCTTCAACCTCAAACTCAGGTCGCGGCGAGACGAGCTGCCAGCGGCGGTGCAGCTCGCCGGTACGGCCATGGCCGACGCCCCGATACCCCATTTTGCAAAATAGCGAGTGCTACCCTATGAGAAGGCCTAGGCGAAAGGTGTGGAGAGGATCATACCGTGAATCGCGTAGCCGTAAGCCGCGACCACGACGCATGGCGGCACTGGATCAACCGAAGTGCTCCGGCGAGCAATTAGACCACCCCCGGAGGATATCCTCGCCCGGAAGTACCATGGAGACGTGCGGGTAACACAAGCGAGCATCCCCGGCCATCCATCAGGGACCCGACGACACCCCATGCTTGAATCAGTCGCGGCGGCAAACATCGCTATCCTTCTCTTTGTATCCCAACCTCGCCTCTCTTGGTGACCTGGGCGGCTACGGGGTGGCTCCTGACCAATCGAGTCAAGGGGGAAAGCGAGCACGGTATTTATTTGCTAGAGCCTAAGAAATTGCGGAGTCCGGCCAAAGGAATAGCGAGAGCGGAATCCACGGGTTGTTGGCGCAAGCTCCGGTGAAGAGGACGAACCCAACATGTGGGCCCCAGTCACCAGTGACACCACAGCCACCCAGGCGCGCCGCGCGCGAGATTATGGCTGGAGCCACTGTCATGTGGGCCCAGCGGCTCAGTGGGCGTCGGAATCAGGGAGTGGGCCGAGTGAGAGGGTCACGTGGGGTAAGGGGAATGGGCTGGTTTTCCTGGACAGTGGGCCGCGCCTGTGCAGATTCGGCCCAGGCACAAGTTATCTCTTCTCTATTTTTTTATTCTATTTCAGATCCTTTTCTATTTATTCCAATTGTAATATTCGAATTTAAATCTTGATTTGCAGATTGTTAACTAATTATATTGCACAGTTTAAAAGTATTAAATTTTTTTTTTGGAGATCTATTTTTATATATATTCTTTATATTTTATACCATTTTCCCCTTTTCTTTTCTCTCCCTTTTCCCATTTCCATTTTCAAACCCTAATCTCCTTTTGGGTTCCAATTCAGTTTTCTTATTAGTATATTTTGATTAATAGTGTTGCTTTTATTATTATATGCACAACAAACCAAACTTCAATATGATGCACATGTTGTTTAGTTGACATTAGTCATTTAATCCTTTTAAATGGGTTGTTCACATGCTTAGTTAATTTGAAACAAAGCAAATAAGAGAATTATCTCCATTACCATGGTTTATAAATTTGGGTATTACAAATCCTACCCCCCTTAACAGAAATCTCGTCCTCGAGATTTGTAAGGAAAGGAACACAAAACGATTGGCTTGTAATTCAACTTTTAGTCTATAATTGTTTCAAATATCCAGAGTATTTTATAGTCAAAAGTGGGTGATTAGGAGAGCATGGGTATATATATATGTATGTCCACTTTATTATGTAGGATAGAAGATGTCCTTAGAGCATAGATAGGTTTAGTTATGAAAGGGTAGGGCTAGGAAAGACTCTATCCGAGGTTGTGGATCTTGATTACTTTTGAAGATCTAGCTTGAATCTTATCCTTCCTTGATTTGATGAGGTCGATCATCTTTGATCTTCGTTCTTGAAGTTGTTATCCGAATTTGGGACATGCAGTTAAGGTAGATTCTTAGGTAAACAAAATAGGTTAATAGGTAGTTATGAGTTAAATAAGCTTAAGCAGAGCCGGTCTTATTGTTTTGCTTATAGATTGGTTGGATAAGTTATGCAACCCGTTATATCGGTCAAGCTGGTGTTATCACAACTAGGGATATAGTTGATATAGGTGTGGGTACTTGGGGTAGGTAGATTGAACAGAGTTTTTTTCTTTGCTTGTAAGATAAATGGGTTGGGCAACCTATAATATAGGCTGGGTCGTGGTTTCTCGGACAAGTTGGTCTAAGACACCAATTCAGATTTAAAAACCATTTATCGGAATATGGTTTAGTTAATACTTGTAGTATAGATTAGACCATATTAGATTAGGTAGGGTCTACTTATTTTATTTTGGAATAGATCATGTTTGTTACAATGTCATGAGATAAGCAAAGTGGTTGGGGTTGTCGATATATCCACCGAGTGTGTCGATTAGCAGGTAAATCAATTCCACCACCCCGCCTGGTATTGACCATCTAAGTTAGAAGCATATGGTAAGATAGTTTTGCAAGGGAATCATTTGGTAGGCAGAATGAATAAGCTAATAGTTGGTTATGATCTGAAGATTCTTTAGTAGGGCTTAATCTTTGTTTTATGTCCAGATTGGGGTAACCAGTTGTATAAGGTGAATATCCATGGGTAAGATAGAATCTGTCAAGATGAGAGATATGTATGGGTGAGATAGACTACAAAATGTAGGTTACAAGTTTGTTTGTTGTTAGGTGGGAATAGAAAGGTTATACCATTCATCATGGTTCTAGGTTAGGTTAATACATGGCTAGTAGGGTTTAATCACTTCTACCAGTATCACTAATATGTTTAAGTAGACCACATTAGATTAGATCATATTAGATTAGATGGGATCTAGATTAGACCGGTATGACTAGTTTGACTAGATAAGATATAATTAATTTGCATTAGATCATGGTTGTTTAAACTAGGGTGAATAAGTATGCTTATTAGGATAAGATGGATCCATAAAGATAAGATAGAATCTTTTGAGATCAGTTAGATCTATTAAGATGACATAAAATCTTTTCAAGATAAGATGAGTATCTTTTAAGATGAGATGGATCTATTAAGATAAGGTAGAATCTTTTAAGATAAGATGAATTGGTTAGAATGAGATCTTTTAGGATAAGATAAATCTCTTAAGCTAGATATGTTCCAATGGGGATAATCTAAGTTGTCTAGTTATTTTATAAATATATTTTTATACTTATGTGTATATGCAGATGCAATTGTGGACATTACTCCACAACTCATCACACTCAATCAAAGATCCAAATCAAACAAGTATCATAAGAACAAGCATTCAAACACATAGATACCTATAAAAATAGTTTTGTTTTAGTTCCTAAGAGTAGGTCTCTTATTCCTAAAGGTCACTTTAGGCACAGGATTTCAAAGTGTGAAATCCACATTTATCTTTAGAAGGAAAAGGTAAGAATAATCAGAGTAGAGCGGAAATATATGAGAAAAGATTAAGAAAAGTTTAGAAAAGAATCAGAGTAAGGTAGGTAAAGAATGGTTGTCCAGTTCTATCTAGGTTTCGTCCTACAGTCAACATTCCTCCGATACCACTTCTGTCACACCCGGATTTCGGGGCACCAAGACCCGGGCGCGAACATAAACACCAGGTATGCTGGGACCAAGTCTCACACATATGATGTATAGTGGCACAGGATCGAATGTCACATCTTTATATATAACAGGAGTTCTATACAAAATAAATAATTACATTATAAGGAGACAACGGTCCAGCAACCCGAAGTTGACTGGGAGACGACGGCCTAGATCTCTCACGAACACATCACAGCATCCTCCAAGCGCCTCATCCTGCGGTACCTGTTCTTGACCTGTGGGGGGGGTGTGAGACAGCAAGAGTGATCTCACATACGTTCATCGCTCAACAAGTTGTGGGGAATAACGTGTATGAACTCGCCAAAGGTGGGAGCTCATGTGAAGTGTAAGGCTTACCAAAGAGGAAGGTTAGAGCTGAGCATTGCTTTTAAAGTTAGTCAAAATTTTATTAGCAGTTACTAAGTATAAGTAAATACCAAACCCAATTAAGTAGTAGAACAAAAGTAACAACTTCACCTGCGATGCAATGCATATGACAAATTGAATTTAGTTCCATAAATTAATCATGTGAGTGTCCGAGCTGCTCATGACCGTGAGCACGGCTAGTATACCAGTTTTACACTCTGCAGAGGTTGCGCATCTTTACCCACAAGTCATGTTACCCATCTGCCAAAGGATCGCGACTTCCCATACACCTCTACCGAGGAGGCGAGGCAGGGTAACACTACGAGGCCTTTACAAAGTTCCACTAGCTTCAGAAAACCCGCTACAGTTTATAGGAAGCTCCAATGCAGGAATCCCTTGCAGGACCGCCATCGCAGCAAAATCCTCCCGAGGGCCTTCCTAGCAGGAATCCCTTGCAGGACTGCCAACGCAGCAAAATCCTCCCGAGGGCCTCCCTACACTGACCACTCCCCTACTGCCCTTGCCCCTTTCGGGTAAGGTAGTCTTCCACTAGCTTTCCTAATTAATCAGCCAAGGGGTCCCATTCCTCCCTTGTGGTAGCACTGTTTTCCCGGGTGGTTCTCCATGTTCCAATTAACATAATGATCTTATCATGAACAGTAAATAGCAACTGATAACAAAAGTATGAATAATATGTATCTCAAAGCCCAAATCCACATATAGCACTAGCAAGTACTACCCAGAAATTCAGTGGTGAACAAGGTATAAAGATAATCAAACTAGGGTAACCTGTTGGGTCCCATCAAAATTAACCTATGCAGATCATTATGATTAATTAGAACATGAGTGGGTAAAAAGAAGTGAACAAGGGCACAACTTGCCTGGGGCTTGAGATTCCAGGTACCAACTTGCTCTTCAGGTTCTCGTTACCTCGCGCTAGTCGTAGCATTACAAACAAACAGTGTATAGGCAAAATTAACATTACACCAAACGTATATGCAAAATACATATTAATAATCTACATGATGAAATATGATCACAGGATCAAGAATTATTAATTTTGGAGTTATAGGTTTTAAGTTATGAATTCCCAAAGATTCTATGTGCTTATTACAAGATTAATTAAGATAACAATTTTAATGTGACTTTTATGTAAAACCAGTGGCACTAAATGATAAACAATAATATTACAAAATTATAGGAACTGGAATGGGCCAATTTGGATTTAATATGAATTTTCTATGGATTAAACAAATTCTAGTATTTATTTTCACATTAAAAATCATTTTCTATTCATTTTTACTGAATTTCTAATTCTCCGGACTGGGCGCCAAAATCTGGAAAAGCCAGGGGCCCCAGCGCAATGCTAACTAGACTCAGTGCACAGTATTTATGGACCGCGGGTTTATACTGAGGAAATAGAAGGGCTCTTTTGTAAAGCTGTCGGCCGAAAGGGTATCGCAGAACACGGGCCGTCAGATCTAAACAGACGGTCCAGATCATAACGTGAATCGGTACATCTTGCGGTCCGCCAGATCTTCATCCAACGCCTCAGATTTTTAAGTCGTGCGCTCTGCTCTACACCGCTCATCCGCCAATCGACGACTGAGATGGCCCTGGACCGAAACGGTACCCACATCTAATCGCGACCATTAAGACCTGATCGGACGGCCATGGCCCATCGCCTTCAACCTCAAACTCAGGCCGCGGCGAGACGAGCTGCCAGCGGCGGTGCAGCTCGCCGGTACGGCCATGGCCGACGCCCCGATACCCCATTTTGCAAAATAGCGAGTGCTACCCTATGAGAAGGCCTAGGCGAAAGGTGTGGAGAGGATCATACCGTGAATCGCGTAGCCGTAAGCCGCGACCACGACGCATGGCGGCACTGGATCAACCGAAGTGCTCCGGCGAGCAATTAGACCACCCCCGGAGGATATCCTCGCCCGGAAGTACCATGGAGACGTGCGGGTAACACAAGCGAGCATCCCCGGCCATCCATCAGGGACCCGACGACACCCCATGCTTGAATCAGTCGCGGCGGCAAACATCGCTATCCTTCTCTTTGTATCCCAACCTCGCCTCTCTTGGTGACCTGGGCGGCTACGGGGTGGCTCCTGACCAATCGAGTCGAGGGGGAAAGCGAGCACGGTATTTATTTGCTAGAGCCTAAGAAATTGCGGAGTCCGGCCAAAGGAATAGCGAGAGCGGAATCCACGGGTTGTTGGCGCAAGCTCCGGTGAAGAGGACGAACCCAACATGTGGGCCCCAGTCACCAGTGACACCACAGCCACCCAGGCGCGCCGCGCGCGAGATTATGGCTGGAGCCACTGTCATGTGGGCCCAGCGGCTCAGTGGGCGTCGGAATCAGGGAGTGGGCCGAGTGAGAGGGTCACGTGGGGTAAGGGGAATGGGCTGGTTTTCCTGGACAGTGGGCCGCGCCTGTGCAGATTCGGCCCAGGCACAAGTTATCTCTTCTCTATTTTTTTATTCTACTTCAGATCCTTTTCTATTTATTCCAATTGTAATATTCGAATTTAAATCTTGATTTGCAGATTGTTAACTAATTATATTGCACAGTTTAAAAGTATTAAATTTTTTTTTTGGAGATCTATTTTTATATATATTCTTTATATTTTATACCATTTTCCCCTTTTCTTTTCTCTCCCTTTTCCCATTTCCATTTTCAAACCCTAATCTCCTTTTGGGTTCCAATTCAGTTTTCTTATTAGTATATTTTGATTAATAGTGTTGCTTTTATTATTATATGCACAACAAACCAAAACTTCAATATGATGCACATGTTGTTTAGTTGACATTAGTCATTTAATCCTTTTAAATGGGTTGTTCACATGCTTAGTTAATTTGAAACAAAGCAAATAAGAGAATTATCTCCATTACCATGGTTTATAAATTTGGGTATTACAGTATGGTTATGTATAGAAAACGAAGAAGAAGTAAGTGTTGAAGAAGAAGAGATTGCACCACCAACTGAAACTCCACCTGCCGGGAACTATTTTTACTTTGATATCTATGGGACAGCTCTCGACTCCCCTACAACACAAGGCAAGCCCCGGTGCATTTACCTTTTCCTTGTGATGTTTAAACCCTTTATCACTTGAATGATGCATTAGGTGATAGGAGTTGGGTGTTAAGCCAATTGCTGTATTTCCTTCCATGGAATTATTTACCCTTCCTTGATTACCTGTTTTGTTAAAAGGTTTTCTGATGCTTTTTAGAAAAACAAAAATGTTTTGTTTTTAACAAAAGATGATGCTTCAAATGGAATGGGATGTTTTCAAAAAATAAAACTTGATGGTGGATCCATCATGGCCGTGATGGGTTCAACATCGAAAAAGATGTACCTCTCACAGGTACCAAACTTTGGGTTTTAAATGATAAAGTTGAGAAAGGGTGGGTGACTTGCACGAGAAGGAAGTCTCTGTGTAGTGTCTCTATCTGAGTCGATTAAGGACCGTACCGATGTGGGCCTACTGACCGAGGACCCTTTAACTAGTCACATGCCTCGTCATGGGTAAGCTTTGCCTCGGGCAGACTAATACCAAAAAGGCCAACACACAATGGGAGTGGAGAGATGGCGAGAGTAGTGTGTACCCTCTGTGGCAAGAGGCTGGACGGTGGTGTATCTGTGCTCTTGGTTGGCGTGAACCCGGTCTGGTCTTAAGAAACCCGGTGGCGAGTTGACATATGCAAGGGTTAAGTGCTACATATGTCGTGTGATTGGAGATCCCCAGCTGGGTATAAATTGATTCGGATCGCCGTTACTTCTCGGACATGAAGACTTGGTCACTGACTTACACGTAGCAATCCAGTAAAGTAAAAAGGGATGATAAAAGATGGCTAGTGTAGGCCAAGTGCTTGAATAAGGGTAGAAAGAACTCTAGCTGCAGGTAATGACCTAACCTGATAATAAAATTGAATTTTAAGGATCCTCTATTAGTAAACATTTTTGCAAACAAAGTCTTTGATTCTTGAATAGCCTTACCTTGACTCCCTCAAGCCAGCATATCCTTGAGAGTCTTTTCTTTTGTCGGGTAAGACTTGTGAAAGTACACTCCGTACTCAGGGTTTTCGAACTCATGTTGTTGTAGGTGAGGAAACATCAGACTTTTGCTGTTTTTGCTCAAAGGTGGTACCCAAAGAAGAGCCCCAGCAGTGAAGTCCGGGAGGATGTTGGCCTCCCACTTTAAAAACAATATACTTTTGTGCGGGAGGGTGTTTTGCCTCCCGGGTCTATAATAATAATACTTTATACACTCATAGTGACCTGGTATTGTAATAATAATAATACTCTCTCTATATATTGGATGAATGTAAATTAGGTTATTGTAATTTGCTTCCGCTTATTCTTTCCTCCGATGTGATGTAATATCTGCGTGACGAGTGAAGCACTCTTGGGCAGAATGATGAAGATTCAGTACCGAACTTGTCAAGTGGTTATGTGCATCTACGGGGTTGTCCAAGGTTCTTAGGACAAGGACAATTGTAGGTGGGCCTAATATCTTGGGAGGTTCCGTCACAATCTATTTGGCTCTCTACTTGTAACCATTCTTACAGGTGGAGTATCTCTTTGTATATTGTCACCCTTTCTCAATCCATTTGTGTCTTGTGAGATTTCTTATTGGTTACGTCTAGTACTGGTGTTATGACTAAAACCGATGGTGCCGTGACAAAACCAAGGGCCTCCTATAAATGTACACACATGGTTGCGCTACTTGGCACGCGCTGGTATCACAGTCAGTAGTCATAATCCATTATGAGACTATATCAGTGCATTATGTCAACACAATCTATTTTTTTGCCACGTGAGATGTAACACCCCGTCCAATACCTGGACCGGTGGTACTTACTCCTGCTATCTTTCCCCACAGACCAACACGAGTCTTTTGTGCACATTTGTCCTCACTCATGCGCACCCGAGAAAACTTCTCGGTTGGTCACCCATCCCAAATTGCTCCAAGCCAAGCACGTTTAACTTGGAGGTTCTTTCGAGATAGGTTTCCTAAAAAGAAGATGCACCTTTTTGGTATGATTACACTATTAATTCTATTAAGCCTTGGGCCAGGAAATCACCATCCCAGGGGCCAGGATATCACAATCCACCCCCCTTAGAAGACCGACGTCCTCATCGGTCAACCCCAATCCAGGAACCTCCCATCTTAGCCACGTCTGTGTGTCTAGTGTCGTCATATGCCATGCCATGTGACCACTCCAGGCCCACATGCGTCATGTGCCATATACCCGAACCCCCTAGCCCCCACACGTCCGTGATACCTCGAGGGTCGGCTCTGATACCACTTGTAATACCTTGTCCAATCCCTGGACCGGCGGTACTTACTTCTGGTACCTCGCTAGGATCATATATTGTCCCCATAGACCAACACAAGTCTTTTGTGCGCACTTTGTCCTCACTCATGCGCACCCGAGAAAACTTCCTGGTTGGTCACCCATCCCAAATTGCTCTAAGCCAAGCACGCTTAACTTGGAGGTTCTTTCGAGATAGGCTTTCGAAAAATAAGATGCACCTTGTTGGTATGATTACACTATTAATTCTATTAAGCCTTGGGCCAGGAAATCACCATCCCACTAGCCAGGATTTCACATGAGATTCATTATTGGTGCCAGTTCGGTAATGGTGTCATGGTTAATGACTTATGGTGCCGCAGCAAAACTGAGAGCCCCTTGTGAATGTACACGCAAGGTTATGCTGCTTGGCGCATGCTGGTATCGAGGTCTCTAGTCATGATCCATTATGGAACTACACTGATATGTTATCTTCCATAGTCCTCTCCTTTAAAACAATTTCTATGTTGTTTGTCAAGTGATCAAGCAACTTCTATCATCTCTGTTGGATCAAAAGGGCATACCACTTTCATGTGTGGTCTCTTTTCTTTTGTTCTTGGAAATGACTACACATACAAGTTCCCTTTACGTCCTTTGTGTAAAGGTGAAGCCTTGAAGCTTTTTAGTGTTGGAAGGCAGCTGATTAGTTCTCAAAATGGAGATTTGTTTCCCCTGCTGCTGAAATGCAAGAGTTTGTTCATTCGCTCTGTTATTTAATCCATGTATTCCCTAACCAAGTCAGTTCATCTCGCCTGAAGAAACGGATGAACAACATGACGAAATGGATTTCTACCCAAATGCATGATCAACTGTTAACAAATGTGAATTCTCAACTCTTGGATTGCTGATGGATAATAAGAGGACTTGCACAATGTCAAAAGTAGTTCAGCAAGTTGGTTTTACTAACTTGTAGCTACATGGTGAACAAAGATTTAGTTTAGAGATCGTTTTATCGAATTGTATAACTCACTTTAGTTCAGCCTATCTTGAAGAAACTCTTATCAAGATCAAGTGAAGGTTATGAATATATGCGCAGATGTTTTGCCATATTGGATTAGATTATGAGCATATGCATCTTAACTCTACATTGTTGGCCGAGGTACCTTGCCATCCTCGAGCTAACTGGTAATAGCCTGACCATAGTTCTAGTCGTGTCTCGATCACCTCACATATGATTTTCTAACATGTGTGTCGGGGACCATAATTAGGGGTACCCTCAAGACTCCTAAATCTCAGCTGGTAACCCCCATCAGCACAAAGCTGCAAAGGCCTGATGGGTGCGATTAAGTCAAGGATCGGTCCATTCAAGGGACGCGACCGCGCCTCGCCCGAGCCTAGCCTCGGGCAAGGGCAGCCGACCCCGGAGGGTTTACGTCTCGCCCGAGGACCCCCTACGGCAACGGACACACCTTTGGCTCGCCCGAGGCCCAGTCTTCAACAAGAAGCAACCTTGTCCAAGTCGCCATGCCAACCGACCGAATCGCAGGGGCATTTAATGCAAAGGTGGCCTGACACCTTTATCCGACGCACGCCCTCTAGTCGACAGAGCCGAAGTGACTGTTGTCACTTCGCCGCTCCACTGACAGGCCTGACAAGAGGACAGCGCCGCTTGCACCGCTCCGACTACCGTGCCACTCGACAGAGTGAGGCTGACAGCAGCCAAGTCCGGCCTCAGGCGCCGTAGGAAACTCCGCTTCGCCCGACCCCAGGGCTCAGACTCGGGCTCAGCCCCGGAAGACGACGAACTCCGCTTCGCCCGACCCCAGGGCTCGGACTCAGGCTCAGCCCCGGAAGACGATGAACTCCGCTTCGCCCGACCCCAGGGCTCGGACTCGGGCTCAGCCCCGGAAGATGACGAACTCCGCTTCGCCCGACCCCAGGGCTCGGACTTGGGCTCAGCCCCGGAAGACGACGAACTCCGCTTCGCCCGACCCCAGGGCTCGGACTCGGGCTCAGCCCCGGAAGACGACGAACTCCGCTTCGCCCGACCCCAGGGCTCGGACTCAGCCCTGGCCTCAGCCGATGGTCTCCGCCTCGCCCGACCCAGGGGCTCGGACTCGACCTCGGCCTCGGAAGACAGACTCGACTTCGACCTCGGAGGAGCCTCCACCTCGCCCAACCTAGGGCTCAGACCGACCATGTCACAGGAGGCGCCATCATTACCTTACCCCTAGCTGACTCAGGCTATGGGGAACAAGACCGGCATCCCATCTGGCTCGCTCCGCCAAACAAGTAATGATGGCGCCCTGCACGCTCTATGACGATGGCGGCTCTCAGCCCCCTTACGAAAGCAAGAGGATGTCAGCAAGGACCCGACAGCCCCGACAGTTGTCCCTCCGCCAAGCTCCAGCGCTCCTCCGACGGCCACGACACCACACGAACCGGGTGCCAAAACCTCTCCGGCTGCCACGATGGCATGTACTTAGGGCGCTAGCTCTCCTCCGCTAGACACGTTAGCACACTGCTACACCCCCCATTGTACACCTGGATCCTTTCCTTACGCCTATAAAAGGAAGATCCAGGGCCCTCATACAGAGGGTTGGCCGCGCGGGGAAGGACGGGACGGTGCTCGCACAAGGCCGCTCGCTCCCTCCCGCGTGGACGCTTGTAACCCCCTACTGCAAGCGCACCCGACCTGGGCGCGGGACAAACACAAAGGCCGCGGGATTTCACCTCTCACGCCTGTCTCCCTCCGGCTGCTTCCACCCTTCGCGCTCTGTCTCCCGCCGACCCATCTGGGCTGGGGCACGTGGCGACAATTTACTCGTCGGCCCAGGGACCCCCTGGGTTCGAAACACCGACAGTTGGCGCGCCAGGTAGGGGCCTGCTGCGTGTTGACGAACAGCTTCCCGTCAAGCTCCAGATGGGCAGTCTCCAGCAACCTTTCCAGCCCAGGACGGAGCTCCGTTTCGGGAGTCTTGAGTTCATGTCCCTCGACGGCAGCTACGACATGATACTCCTTCCCCCGCCGTGCGATAGCGACAATGGCGGCCGACAACCCGCCCGCCGGCGGCGGAATTGACGATGTCTTCCCCACGAGGTGGAAGAACAACTTTCGGGCTTGTCCCGTCCCCTCCCCCGCCGACGAAGGAGGAGGCGGGGCAACCAAGGCCAAGCAGGAGGCGGCACCCCGTCGGCTGTCGAGCGAGTCGACGGCGACGGCGCCCCACCGAGGGTACGTCGGGCACCGACCTCGCGTCTGAGACGAAGACGAGCGCCGTCTTTCCGCAACATGCCAACTCCAAGCAAATAGACGACGCCAGCACGCTCGTGAAGGACTTGCTGGGCGTCACCCTCGTACCTGAGACGACGGTGCAGTCAGTCCCTGACGTGACTTCGTCACCGCCCGTCGACTAAGAGGTACCAACCGATTCCCATCTTGTGCCTTTTGGATTCATCCTCGACCCACCAAGCGACTTCGCTTCGGTGGACGCTCTCATAGAGGCGAGTCCAAACCCTCTGGGTATCGTATGCGGTCACCTTGGGACCGGCTGACGGCCGTCTCGACCTACGGGCCCTCGGGGTCCGAGGAAGATGACGAGCCTGACTTCTGTTGGGATTTCTCCGGACTTGGTAACCCCAGTGCCATGTGGGACTTTATGACCGCGTGCGACTACTGCCTTTCTGACTGTTCCGACGGTAGCCGCAGCCTCGGCGACGAGGACTGCGGCCCAAGTCGTGAATGTTTCCACGTCGATCTAGTGGGTCTCGACAAAGGCAACCATCTTGGTATGCCGGAGAACGGTGACCTCCCTAGGCCTGTGTCTCGCGTTGACATCCTTCGGGAGCTAGCTGTGGTCCCTGTCTCGGCGGGGGGTCATGACCCACAGCTCGAGCAAATCCGCGAGATGCAGGCCAGGCTCGACGAGGGGTCAGGAACACTTGAGCCGATCCGCCGGAACATTGGGCAGGAATGGGCGGGCCAACCTCTGGCCGGAGAAGTGTGTCATCTACCCCAGGGCATCCAGCACCGCATCACTAACGATGTCAGGGTAAGGCCGCCACCGACTTCCAGTGGGGTCGGCCAGAACCTGGCTGCAGCGGCAATGCTTCTCCGCGCGATGCTGGAGCCATCAACCACCGAGTGGTGGCGTATCCAGGAAGAGCTCAAGAATCTCCTAGAAGACGCCACGGTCCGACGGGCCGAAAGCTCCGACTCCCGAAGGCAGGGGTACCCCTCGGAACATCGCGCCACGACTTCCCGATTCATGCGGGAAGCCTCGGTCCACACCGGGCGCACGCGCAACACAGCGCCTGCGGCCCCGGGTCGCCTCGGCAATGAGCACCATCACCGCAACCGTCGGGCTCACCTCGACGAGAGGGTGCGCCGAGGCTACCACCCCAGGCGTGGGGGACGCTACGACAGCGGGGAGGATTGGAGTCCCTCGCCCGAACCACCCGGTCCGCAGGCTTTTAGCCGCGCCATACGACGGGCGCCGTTCCCGACCCGGTTCCGGACTCCAACTACTATCACAAAGTACTCGGGGGAGACGAGACCGGAATTGTGGCTCGCGGACTATCGGCTGGCGTGCCAACTGGGTGGAACGGACGATGACAACCTCATCATCCACAACCTCCCCCTGTTCCTTTCCGACACCGCTCGCGCCTGGCTAGAGCACCTACCTCCGGGGCAGATCTCCAACTGGGACGACCTGGTCTAAGCCTTCGCCGGCAACTTCCAGGGCACGTACGTGTGCCCTGGAAACTCCTGGGATCTCCGAAGCTACCGACAGCAGCCGGGAGAGTCTCTCCGGGACTACATCCGATGATTCTCGAAGCAGCGCACCGAGCTGCCCAACATCACCGATTCGGATGTCATCGGCGCGTTCCTCGCCGGCACCATCTGCCGCGACTTGGTGAGCAAGCTGGGTCGCAAGACCCCCACCAGGGCGAGTGAGCTGATGGACATCGCCACCAAGTTCGCCTCTGGCCAGGAGGCGGTTGAGGCCATCTTCCGGAAGGATAAGCAGCCCTAGGGCCGCCCACCGAAAGACGTCCCCGAGGCGTCAACCCAGCGCGGCGCCAAGAAGAAAGGCAAGAAGAAGTCGCAAGCGAAATGCGACGCCGCCGACGCGGACCTTGTCGCCGCCGCCGAGTACAAGAACCCTCGGAAACCTCCCGGAGGTGCCAATCTCTTCGACAAGATGCTCAAGGAGTCGTGCCCCTATCATCAGGGGCCCGTCAAGCACACCCTTGAGGAGTGCGCCATGCTTCGGCGCCACTTTCACAAGGCCGGGCCACCCGTGGAGGGTGGCAGGGCTCGCGACGACGATAAGAAGGAAGATCACCAGGCAGGAGAGTTCCCCGAGGTCCGTGACTGCTTCATGATCTACGGTGGGCAAGTGGCGAACGCCTCGGCTCGACACCGCAAACAAGAGCGTCGAGAGGTCTGTTCGGTAAAGGTAGCGGCGCCAGTCTACCTAGACTGGTCCGACAAGCCCATCACCTTCGACCAGGGCGACCATCCCGACCGTGTGCCGAGCCCGGGGAAATACCCGCTCGTTGTCGACCCCATCATCGGCAACGTCAGGCTCACCAAGGTCCTCATGGATGGAGGCAGCGGCCTCAACATCATCTACGCCGAGACCCTAGGGCTCCTGCGTGTCGATCTGTCCTTGGTCCGGGCAGGCACTGCGCCTTTCCACGGGATCATCCCCGGGAAACGCGTCCAGCCCCTCGGACAACTCGATCTACCCGTCTGCTTTGGGACGCCCTCCAATTTCAGAAGGGAGACCCTCATGTTCGAGGTGGTCGGGTTTCGAGGAACCTACCACACAGTGCTGGGGAGGCCATGCTACGCTAAGTTCATGGCCGTCCCCAACTACACCTACCTCAAGCTCAAGATGCTGGGCCCCAACGGGGTCATCACCGTCGGCCCCACGTACCGACACGCGTACGAATGCGACGTGGAGTGCGTGGAGTACGCCGAGGCCCTCGCCAAATCTGAGGCCCTCATCGCCGACCTGGAGAGCCTCTCTAAGGAGGTGCCAGACGTGAAGCGCCACGCCGGCAACTTTGAGCCAGCGGAGACGGTTAAATCTGTCCCTCTCGACCCCATCAACGACGCCTCCAAGCAAATCCGGATCGGCTCCGAGCTCGATCCCAAATAGGAAGCAGTGCTCGTCGACTTTCTCCGCGCAAACGCCGACGTTTTCGCGTGGAGTCCCTCGGACATGCCTGGCATACCGAGGGATGTCGCCGAGCACTCGCTGGATATCCGAGCTGGAGCCCGACCCGTGAAGCAGCCTCTGCGCCGATTCGACGAAGAAAAGCGCAGAGCTATAGGCGAGGAGCTCCACAAGCTAATGGCGGCAGGGTTCATCAAAGAGGTATTCCTTCCCGAATGGCTTGCCAACCCTGTGCTTGTGAGAAAGAAAGGAGGGAAATGGCGGATGTGTGTAGACTACACTGGTCTAAACAAAGCATGTCCAAAAGTTCCCTACCCTCTGCCTCGCATCGATCAAATCGTGGATTCCACTGCTGGGTGCGAAACCCTATCTTTCCTCGATGCCTACTCGGGGTATCACCAGATCAAGATGAAAGAGTCCGACCAGCTCGCGACTTCTTTCATCACACCCTACTGCAAGCGCACCCGACCTCCAACGGTCTGAGGAATGCGGGTGCAACATACCAATGGTGCATGAACCACGTGTTCGGCGAACACATTGGCCGAACGGTCGAGGCCTACGTCGATGACATCGTAGTCAAGACGAGGAAAGCCTCTGACCTCCTTTCCGACCTTGAAGCGACATTCCGATGTCTCAAGGCGAAAGGCGTGAAGCTCAATCCCGAGAAGTGTGTCTTCGGGGTTCCCCGAGGCATGCTCTTGGGGTTCATCGTCTCCGAGCGGGGCATCGAGGCCAACCCGGAGAAGATCGCGGCCATCACCAGCATGGGGCCCATCAAGGACTTGAAAGGCGTACAGAGAGTCACGGGATGCCTTGCGGCTCTGAGCCGTTTCATCTCGCGCCTCGGCGAAAGAGGCCTGCCTCTGTACTGCCTCTTAAGGAAGGCCGAGTGCTTCACTTGGACCCCTGAGGCCGAGGAAGCCCTCGGGAACCTGAAGGCCCTCCTCACGAACGCGCCCATCTTGGTGCCCCCCGCTGCCGGAGAAGCCCTCTTGATTTACGTCGACGCGACCACTCAGGTGGTTAGCGCCGCGATCGTAGTCGAGAGACGAGAAGAGGGGCATGCATTGCCCGTCCAGAGGCCAGTCTACTTCATCAGCGAGGTACTGTCCGAGACCAAGATCCGCTACCCACAAATTCAGAAGCTATTGTACGCGGTGATCCTGACACGGCGGAAGTTGCGACACTACTTCGAGTCTCATCCGGTAACTGTGGTGTCATCCTTCCCCCTGGGGGAGATCATCCAGTGCCGAGAGGCCTCGGGTAGAATAGCAAAGTGGGCGGTGGAAATCATGGGCGAAACAATCTCATTCGCCCCTTGGAAGGCCATCAAGTCCCAGGTCTTGGCGGACTTCGTGGCTGAATGGGTCGACACCCAGCTCCCAACAGCTCCGATCCAACCGGAACTCTGGACCATGTTCTTCGACGGGTCGCTGATGAAGACAGGAGCGGGCGCAGGCCTGCTCTTCATCTCGCCCCTCGGGAAGCACCTACGCTACGTCTACGCCTCCATTTCCCGGCATCCAACAATGTGGTCGAGTACGAGGCTCTGGTCAACGGGTTGTGCATCGCCATCGAGCTAGGGGTCTGACGCCTCGACACTCGCGGTGACTCGCAGCTCGTCATCGACCAAGTCATGAAGAACTCCCACTGCCGTGACCCGAAGATGGAAGCCTACTGCGATGAGGTTCGGCACCTGGAAGACAAGTGCTACGGGCTCGAGCTCACCCACGTCGCCTGGCGCTACAACGAGACTGCGGACGAGCTGGCTAAAATAGCCTCGGGGCGAACAACGGTTCCCCCAGACGTCTTCTCCCGAGACCTGCATCAACCCTCCGTCAAGATCGATGACACGCCCCAGTCCGAGGCACCCTCGGCTCGGCCCGAGGCACCCTCGGCTCGGCCCGAGGCACCCTCGGCTCGGCCCGAGGCACCCTCGGCCCTTGAGGGTGAGGCACTGCGCATCGAGGAGGAGCGAAGCGGGGTCACGCCTAATCGAAACTGGCAGACCCCGTACCTGCAATATCTCCACTGAGGAGAGCTACCAATCGACCGAGCCGAAGCTCGGCGGTTGGCGCGGCGCACCAAATTGTTTGTCTTGCTCGGAGACGGGAAGGAGCTCTACCACCGCAGCCCCTCAGGCATCCTCCAGCGATGCATTTCCATCGCCGAAGGCCAAGAGCTCCTACAAGAGATACACTCGGGGGCTTGCGGCCATCACGCAGCACCTCGAGCCCTTGTTGGAAACGCCTTCCGACAAGGTTTCTACTGGCCGACGGCGGTGGCCGACGCCACAAGGATTGTCCGCACCTGCGAAGGGTGTCAGTTCTACGCAAGGTAGACCCACCTGCCCGCTCAGGCCCTGCAGACCATACCAGTCACCTGGTCGTTTCCTGTGTGGGGTCTGGACCTAGTCGGCCCCTTGCAGAAGGCACCCGGGGGCTACACACACCTTTTGGTCGCCATCGACAAATTCTCCAAGTGGATCGAGGTCCGACCCCTAAACAGCATTAGGTCCGAACAGGCTGTGGCGTTCTTGACCAACATCATCCATCGCTTTGGGTTCCCGAACTCCATCATCACCGACAACGGCACCCAGTTCACCGACAGAAAGTTCCTGGACTTCTGCGAGGATCACCACATCCGGGTGGACTGGGCCACCGTGGCTCACCCCATGACAAATGGGCAAGTAGAGCGTGCCAACAGCATGATTCTGCAAGGACTCAAGCCGCGGATCTACAACGACCTCAACAAGTTCGGCAAGCGATGGGTGAAGGAACTCCCCTCGGTGGTCTGGAGTCTGAGGACAACGTCGAGCCGAGCCACGGGCTTCACACCGTTCTTTCTAGTCTATGGGGCCGAGGCCATCTTGCCCACAGACTTAGAATACGGTTCCCCGAGGACGAGGGCTTACGCCGACCAAAGCAATCAAGCTAATCGAGAAGACTCACTGGACCAGCTGGAAGAGGCTCGGGACATGGCCTTACTACACTCGGCGCGGTACCAGCAGTCCCTGCGACGCTACCACGCCCGAGGGGTTCGGTCCCGAGACCTCCAGGTGGGCGATCTGGTGCTTCGGCTGCGACAAGACGCCCGAGGGTGGCACAAACTCACGCCTCCCTTGGAAGAGCCATTCGTCATCGTCAAGGTTCTGAAGCCCGGAACATACAAGCTGGCCAACAGTCAAGGCGAGGTCTACAGCAACGCTTGGAACATCCAACAGCTACGTCGCTTCTACCCTTAAGATGCTTTCAAGTTGTTCATACGCCTCGTTCACACACAAAGTCTAGTCATCAAGGAAGGGTCAGCCTTGCCTCGGCAAAGCCTGACCCTCCCTCGGGGGCTAAAACGGGGGAACCCCCTCTGCGTCGAAATTTTCCTCAGAAAAAGATCTTTTCTGCCAGAATGTCTTTCGTGCTTTTCGACTACTTCGAAACTGGATCTTGAAAATGACGGAGTACACATAAGCAACCAAGGCTGACCGAGCCGAGGGACTCCTACGCCTCCGGGATACGGATACCTCACTCATCACCTTCTGCGATAAGTTACTCGCGCTCGGATAGGTGATTCCGCGGACCGAACAAGTCTTCACGCTCGAAAGCTCCTCTGCCGAAACGATTTTTCGGGCCTTCTCGACTACGTCGATGACAGAACCCTATGGACGAGTAAGAGTGCGCGTAAGCGGCAAGGCCGACCGAGCCGAGGGATTCCTACGCCTCCAGGATACGGATACCTCACTCATCACCTTCCGTGAAAAGTAACTCTCGCTCGCACAAACAAATTCTGTTACCGACAAATAAGTCCAGATACTCGAAACAAGGGGAAAAGAAACGCAGCTTTACAACACGACGATGGTGTGTTTGGGCCTCGGCGGCCGCAGAAAACATACACACATTACAAGATAATCCGATCCAGAAGGCTCGGATCTTGACAGTTGAAGGGAGCAGCAGCACCCTCGGCGTCAACTACGCCTTCGGCGAGGCCCGACCTAGCCTCGGACGGCGACGCGGTCGGAGGATCTCCACTCTGAAGGACGACATCAGCACCACGCCCGGGCCATCGCTGCCAGGGCCTTCTCCAGGAATCCAGCTCGAGCAGATGGCTCGGGCCGGTCACCTCGAAGCCTCAGCCAGCTGTCCCCCGAGGACATCGGCTCGGTTTGTGGCCTCGGCAACTCAACTCCGGCGTCGGTCCCGCCAGTGGACGACCCGGCCAGGCTCCGGCCGACCAAATCTTCTTTTCGAGCCAGCTCTGCCTCTGTCCGTGCTGACGCCGCTACCTCCGGCTTCGGCTCATCGAAGAGCGGCCGAGGGTTTCCTTTAACCAAGCAAGAGAAGCCTCGGACGGCAAGGCCGACCGAGCCGAGGGACTCTTACGCCTCCGGGATACGGATACCTCACTCGTCACCTTTGCACGAGGTGACTCACGCTTGGTGAAGCGGTTCAGATAGTCGACAGGCGAGTCTTAGTGCTCAAAATGAGGAAAAAACACGGCTCCGTGCCAAAAATACATGCATGTTCAGGCCCCGACAGCTGCAATGAACAAAACACCGGCACTCAAGGTGCCATTACAAACGGAACTCCGTTTCCACCTCCACGCCGGGAAGCCTGCGGGGCGACAAGCTCCGGGCGACTCACCAGCGACGTCTGCAGCAGCAGCTATGGTCCCAGGACGGACGCGGCCACCGGAAGGCTCTCGTTCGCATCCCCGCTCAAGGGACGCGCACCAAATATTAAAGCCAAAGAGCTGGAGGCTGGTCCGTAGGAGGCGCTGACGGCCTCGACGGTGGGGAAGCTTCCCCCGGCTGCCACCACGTCAGCACTGGCGAACGCAGGCCGCTCCAAAGCGCACCGGCAGGTCCTCGCTCCCGTCCTCGCCACGAAAGCGAGGAGGAGGACGGAATGTTGCATTCTAGCTGGGCAGCAATAGTTTGCCTTCCTCGGCATGGCTGGAGGACGCCTCCTCCGCAGAGCTGGAGGATGGTTTCCACCACCAGAAGCTGGAAGAGGAGGTGGCCAGCCGACCTGTGTGGGAGGTAGAGCCCCGGCTCGCCTGGCTCTCTGCCCCAGCAAGGATGATGAACATCCTTGAAGCTGAGGGAGGGGCGGAGGCCGCAACCCGGCTTGCTTCTCCCCATCCAGGAGCTGTTGGTCACCGTCTTGGGTGACCACCGGTGAGGGGATGCAGCCGGGCTGCATGATGAAAATCCTTGAAGCCGAACGATGGCTGAAAGGTACCAACTTCCACGAAGTTGTGTTCCTCCAACGACGAGGTGGAAGGATTGCGGGTGTTCCCCATCTGGGGGCTCGGAAGGTGGAAAGACGCGATGCATAAGGGAGCGCGAAGACATGGCCGCCTTTCAAGGGGATCACCCTCCTTTTAAAGGCGACTCTTCCCACCTGCGTCCTCAGCCATCACGGGCTGAGTCTTCTCCAACACGCTCCAAGGTCCTCCCCCTACGACACGGGGGCTGGGTCCCACGCGTCATGCAAGCTGACCCAGGGCAGAAGAAGCCAAACCGCCGCGCGTGATGCATGCAACTGCCCAGCGGTTACAAGCATTCCTCCACTTTCGCCCAGACCAGCGGGTGAAAGGGCGGACAGCCATGCAGTCGGCATGCAACCGCTCCAAGTGGGCGCACCCCTTCGACTCCAACGCGCCCAGCATGGAGGCCCAGGCCCACATGTCATGCAACCGGCGCACCGGTTGCTAAGTGCGAGCAACTGCACCGCCACTCGCGCCACTACCGCGCCTCCTCGACTGCGGAACCAGTACCGCGACTCGAGGCAACTCTGCGTACGACCCAACAGTGCCAGCCAGGCGCATCGGTCATGGGCCAGTCAGCCGCGGGAGAAGGCGCGACGGTCGATGCGGCCAAAAATGGGCCAACAGTAATGGCGGTGGCAGGCGGGCAGAAGCAGCGGTCACGTCGTCAGCCAAGCTCACGTAACCTCGTGGGACAGCGAGAGAACCCTCTCTCACGGTGTGAAGATGACGTGCCCGTGTTCCGTTCCTCGAACGGCCCGCGCACGCGCAACGACTGCCCCGCGAACCACTCGCCCCGTCGCATTAACTCCGCGGCGGGGCAGGCGGCGCCTTGGGCAGGAGAAGTGAGCGACGCTTCGCCTTCGCCATAATGACAGCGTCAAAAAAGGTGCGCCACGGCATCTCAATTTCATATTCTTTCCCTTTTCCTCTTTCTCTCTCTTACAACAGGGACCAGGAAAGGGGGATACCCCGAAAGGGATCCTTCTCCGCGAAGGAAACGGGCCCCGAGCCCCCCTACTGATCAGAGGTTCGAAGGCTGGCCCCTCGGAGGGGTTCAACAACCGCCTCAAAGCGCTCGGGCTCCGCGCCCACTACTGGTCAGAGGTTCAAGGGCCGGCCCCTCGGAAGGGTTCAACGGCCGCCTCAGGCCACTCGGGCTCCGCGCCCACTACTGATCAGGGGTTCGTAGGCTGGCCCTCGAAGGGTTCACAGCCGCCTCAGACAAAGAGCGAGGGATGACCCTTGGTACGTTCGATACATAACCAAGGCTCGGGCTATGCTCCCGAGGTACCCTAGGACATTTCTGAGACCAGCGGGAACGATCTTGTAAAGGAATCCCATCAGAGGGAGGCATCGAGCCCTCGGACCCCATCGAAAGGGGACCGGGTCCGGCAGATCACCCGCAGGTACTTTTGGAGCGCGCCTCCGGGCCTCTAGCCGACCCCTAACAAATGGGGCACGGGCGTCCACTCGGATTACCCGTCAGCAGCTAACTGGAAACACCATGTTCGGCGCCCTCCAAGGGCAACATGGCGCTTTTCCCCCCCTCCTCCTTGCGGAAAGGCGACGCAGGGGCGTATGTAAAAAAGTCGAGTCTGTCCTTAATCGTCCTCTCGCCCTGTGCGGAGGCTCGGGGGCTGCTCTCGTGAACCCGGCTCCGGCCAAACCGTTGACAGCGTCAACATACCAGCCCGAGAACTTGGGACCCGACCGTGCACCCGGGCTATGGCCAGCTCGCATGAGGGAACGACCAGACTGGCCGAAACATTGCGAAATGCATTAAGACCTTGAAGGAGTCAAACCTCTCCTCCGAGGCCTCGAGGGCTACACCCGGCGGGTGCGCTCGCGCGCACCCACCGGAACAAGACGCAACCGAGAAAGGCTGGTCCCCTTGCAAAAAAGTGTGACAAAAGCCTCCAAGCGAGTATTAACACTCCCTTCGAGGCTCGGGGGCTACTGTCGGGGACCATAATTAGGGGTACCCTCAAGACTCCTAAATCTCAGCTGGTAACCCCCATCAGCACAAAGCTGCAAAGGCCTGATGGGTGCGATTAAGTCAAGGATCGGTCCATTCAAGGGACGCGATTGCGCCTCGCCCGAGCCCAGCCTCGGGCAAGGGCAGCCGACCCCGGAGGGTTTACGTCTCGCCCGAGGACCCCCTACGGCAATGGACACACCTTCGGCTCACCCGAGGCCCAGTCTTCACCAAGAAGCAACCTTGGCCAAGTCGCCATGCCAACCGACCGAATCGCAGGGGCATTTAATGCAAAGGTGGCTTGACACCTTTATCCTGACGCACGCCCTCCAGTCAACAGAGCCGAAGTGACCGTTGTCACTTCGCCGCTCCACTGACAGGCCAAACAAGAGGACAGCGCCGCCTGCGCCGCTCCGACTGCCGTGCCACTCGACAGAGTGAGGCTGACATGAGCCAAGTCCGGCCTCAGGAGCCATAGGAAACTCCGCTTCGCCCGACCCCAGGGCTCGGACTCGGGCTCAGCCCCGGAAGACGACGAACTCCGCTTCGCCCGACCCCAGGGCTCGGACTCGAGCTCAGCCCCGGAAGACGACGAACTCTGCTTCGCCCGACCCTAGGGCTCGGACTCGGGCTCAGCCCCGGAAGACGACGAACTCCGCTTCGCTCGACCCCAGGGCTCGGACTCGGGCTCTACCCCGGAAGACGACGAACTCCGCTTCGCCCGACCCTAGGGCTCGGACTCAGCTCTGGCCTCAGCCGACGGTCTCTGCCTCGCCCGACCCAGGGGCTCGGACTCGATCTCGGCCTCGAAAGACAGACTCGACTTCGACCTCGGAGGAGCCTCCACCTCGCCCAACCTAGGGCTCGGACCGACCACGTCACAGGAGGCGCCATCATTACCCTACCCCAAGCTAACTCAGGCTACGGGGAACAAGACCGGCGTCCCATCTCGCTCGCTCCGCTAAACAAGTAATGATGGCGCCTTGCACGCTCTATGACGACGGCGGCTCTCAGCCCCCTTACGGAAGCAAGAGGACGTCAGCAAGGACCCGATAGCCTCGACAGCTGTCCTTCCGCCAGGCTCCAGCGCTCCTCCGACGGCCACGACACCACACGAACCGGGTGCCAAAACCTCTCCGGCTACCACGATGGCATGTACTTAGGGCGCTAGCTCTCCTCCGCTAGACACGTTAGCACACTGCTACACCCCCATTGTACACCTGGATCCTTTCCTTACTCCTATAAAAGGAAGATCCAGGGCCCTCTTACAGAGGGTTGGCCGCGCGGGGAAGGACGGGACGGCGCTCGCGCAAGGCCGCTCGCTCCCTCCCGCGTGGACGCTTGTAACCCCCTACTGCAAGTGCACCCGACCTGGGCGCGGGACAAACATGAAGGCCACGGGATTTCACCTCTCACGCCTGTCTCCCTCCGGCTGCTTCCCCCTTCGCGCTCCGTCTCGCGCCGACCCATCTGGGCTGGGGCACGCAGCGACAATTTACTCGTCGGCCCAGGGACCCCCCCGAGTTCGAAACACCGACAATGTGTGATCAAGTCGAGCCGTGCTAAGTGTTTGATAAAATGGGCTGGTCGCGAAGTCAACATCAACGGATCTCTTCATTGATATTTTCTCGAATCTCTATCATCTTTCGTGGACTTGAATTCTCTGGTTAGCCACATTGTTGGGGACTTGTTCTCAAATGCTATGAATTAAGAACAAGGCAACATAAAATGTTAAATATTAATGTCCTTCGTCCGCTGAAACATTATTTCCCCAAGGATTTAATGAACTTTGGACGAAGGTTATAATAACACAATTACGAAGGTTATATCTTCGTAATTGAACTTTCAAAGATAATGTAAAATAATACGAGCCATAAAGCATTGAAGACAAGTAAATTAGAAGTAAACAATATCATTTACATATTAAATAAACTTAAGATATTCAAATATAATGTTTAGGTACATTTATACCTTTGCCTTGGCAAGGAATAATTTCCGAGTGATGTGATTGCAATTACAAGAATGCGTGAACAGTAAAGGAATATTGTTCACTATTTATAGACACAGGACACAGCCTGTGAGCAATTACAATCATACCCCTCATAAAAGTTTACAATCAACGACCCAAACCCTTATGGACTAAAAGGTCATTCTATCTTTAAGTCGGTTTGTAATTCCGAAGCTTCATGAACGGCACCCTTCGGCATCACATACGGACAGCTTCAGCCAAAGCTGTTTCTTCCTGCAGGACCTTCGGCGACGAAGCATGGTCCCAACAGTAGCCCCTTCGCGGTGCTAGGTCGTTTTTCGTAACGAGCTTGATCCGTGAAAAAGTCTCTTAGGCTTCAGGAAGCCGAAGGTCCGAAAAACACCTTCCCTGAGCTCGTTGTCGAGAAACGATACAGCTTCCGAGCACGTAGCGGTCCCACCATGCAGGTTCACTATTTTGGTCTTTGCGGCCCACCGCGCAGCGGGTGCGAGCAGTTGTTTGCCTGGTGTAAAAATCCTGACGATTCACCTTCTTACCTGCAGCACTATATAAACAGACAGGTAGGTGTGAAGTTACCACAACATTCATTGCTATTGTACTGTTTTGCTGCCAAAAATTTTAACCATAGCCGAAGCTTGACTCTCGCATTCAGACGAAGCTCCAGTTTGGTGCCTACTTCGTCAGGAAAAAAGCTTCGGGAGAAAAGGTTATTTAATTCCCAAGAAATCTTTCAAGAAATTCAAAATTAAATGGCCAGAGTGCGCTCTACTGCTAGAGTTGAGCGTGAGGGAGACGAAGCCGAAGGTGCGGAGACTGTTCATATCTCCGAAGCAATGCAGCGATCCGGACTGGTGACCTCGGAAAGAATCCCCACTGCCGAAACAGAACAAGCTGCTGCCGAAACAGAACAAGCTGCTGCCGAAATAGAACAAGCTGCTGCCGAAGCAAGACAAGGAGATATTGAGGAAGCTGATTCTGACGATGATTACCATATCGCAGTACCGAGCAAGCCTAGCCATTTGGACTTCGAAAAGTCGACTATCTCCAAGGCTGATTTCTCCAAAATGGTGAAGTCGGGCTATTTCAGTGAAAATGAGAAGAAGCTGCTTCGCTTCGGGGGAGAGGAAACTACCCCGAAGCCAGAAAAGGATGAAATAGTTATTTTCAAGAGTTTTCTAAAAGCTGGGTTGAGATTTCCTTTGAATAGAATGATTTCTGATGTGCTGCAAAAGTTTGGGATTTATTTTCACCAACTGACTCCTAACGCCATTGTCAGGCTTAGCGTTTATATCTAGGCTCTCCGAAGCCCGGCAGTGGAGCCGTTTGCCGACAGCTTCTGTCGAGTACATGAGCTGCATTACCAGACTAAAGCCAGAAAGGATGGGTTGCATGAAAATTTTGGTTGTTATAATTTTGCCTATCGGAAAACCACAAAATTTCATGTGATTAGCTACCGAAGCAAATGGCCGGTAGGCTGGAAGTCAGAATGGTTTTATGTCAAAGTTGACGATGACAAAGAGAAACTGGTACAAAGCCCTCTTGAACTGATCTTCGGAGAAACAAGACCCCGATGCAAAATGACAACAGAAGGTCCAACTTGGACCGCACTGGCTGAATTCAAAATTATTGCAGAACACATTGGCACTAGAGATTTAGTGCAGGAATTTCTGGCCTTCAGAGTATTTCCAACTATGAAGGAGTGGACTATGCCGAAGCTTAAAGGAGAAAAGAAAGAGGGGGAGCTTGTCCGACTACCCTATTATTATAAGTTTAAGAAATATTTTAAAGCACCCTGCCAAGAATGGCTCGATACAATCGAAGTAATGAGTAATGAAATTCTTGGAAATTACTCCAAAGCTGATGACAGTAGCCTTCGGCACTCGGCCGAAGCGAAGGCTGAACAGGGTGCTTGATGCTATAGGATTTGAATATGCTGATTATGGTCGACTGAGCGGAGATGCTGGAGGTCCGAAGCGAAAAAGAATTGCCAGCGCTGCTGACGAAGAGGTCGCCAAGGTAGCCAAAAAGAAAAGGGGAGATTCTGAAAAACTTAGCCCTGAAGAGTTGAACCCTGAGCCGAAGGTGGCCACTGCAAGAAAGAGGAAAACTGCATCTCCAGAACCAAAAACGTTGGTTCAAGAAGAAGATACTCCTGCAACGCCTTCTGCTGTTGAAGTAGAAGAGATTATGAAGGTAATGACTGAACCCTTGCCTGTCAAGCTAAGTCCGCTGGCGCTGGAACTGACGAAGTTTTTTCAGATGGAGAAGGCAGCTTCGGCAGAAGAAGGTCCTACACTGCCGAAAAAACGAAGGATTATTCAAATAGCAGATGTAATTCATGGGACACCGTCACCGACACCGGGATCAAGAATTGCTATTGACCAGACTGCCGAAACCGCCGAAGCTAAAGGCGCCGCAGCCGAAGCCACCAGAGCGGAAACCTTCGAAGCTGAAACTGGCGCAGCCGAAGCTGCCGGGGTTGAAACCGGGGCCACAGAAGATCCGAACCTAGAAGAGACACTTGAAGTTATTGATAACATACTCCTAAAAATGACTGAGGAAGAATCTGTTGTGGCCGCGGCGAGCACAGCTACTGAAAAGGGGAAAAAGCCAGCTGAAGACATTTTGGAGGAAGAAGATTTTGAATTTCAAGATTTACTTGGGCAAGAACTGATAGACGCTGAAAAAGCAGAGCTTAAAAAATGTGCCATAGCCTGCGGATATAAGCCAGGGGCTACACTGTTCGGTGGGGTTAACGAAGGAAAGCTGTGGTGCCTTCGAAACCGCAGCGAAGCTAAAATTGTTAGAACTCTCTGCAAAAACATTGGCCTGCCGAAGCTAGAAACAGACCTCTGCCGTTACCAACGACACCATATCGCCGGAAGCTTGCTTTATGCTAACTTCAAAGTAACAAATATTTTTTGTTATTTTATTATTATTATTATTATTATCTTTTAGGTCGCTTTCTAACGAAGATCGTTTCGACAGAGCATATTATTAAGTAAGGTTCTAAAAATGCAACAAGATCTCGAAGAAGAGAAGAATAAAGCCGTCATCCAAGATCTGGCTGAAAAAGTTGAAAATTACGAAGCTAATCTGAAAAAGAAAGACTTCATCATCCAAGACCTTGAAATCATGGTTAAAGAGCACGAGGGAGCATTAGAAAAGAAAGATTTTGTTATTCAGACTATGGAGGGTTCTTTGGCTGAAGTCCAAACTGAGAATAATAGTTTAAAGAATGAATTGCTCCAACAGTCAGAAAAATTTGAGCAAGAAAAGAAATATCTTGAAGCAAGCCTGAAAACTGAGGTGGATAAAAATTCAAATTTGCAGAAATCCTTTAAAGAACTTCAAGAGAAATGCCTATGCTTTGGCAGCCGATGCGTGCAGCGGCTGAAGGATGTGTTTCATTCTATCGGAGTCAGCTCTGCAAAATTTACACCTTCAGCTGAAAATCTGCCCAGCACATTAGAATATATTGAAGGCGAGGTTGATGCCCTTGACGAAGTTATTGGTGGGCATGCGGACTTCTGCGCCCTGGTAGCTTCTCGGGGCACAGCCACCGCTTTTCTGAAGGCTGGCTGTACGCATGGAAATATTGTGAATAGACCAAACTTCAGCTTATCAGCATCAGATCTGATAGATATCCCAAGCCTAGCCCAAAGCATTGGAAATAGGTTCATGACCCAGATCTGGGTAAGTGGCGGGCGAAAAATGGCGGGTGACGAAGCTCGAAGTCATCTTAAGCCGGTAAGAAACTTATACTTGTTAATTTTACCTTCTCCTTGAAATTTGCACCTTTCTTATTCTGCTGTTTGATTCACGTAGGATGACGAAGCTGAAGAATGATGAAGCTGAAGCTTGACGAAGCCTAGCCTGAAGCTTGATAGTTGTTTACAATATACTTTCCTGCAAAAATTCTGGAGAAACTTTTGTAATATAGTTATGGAACAACTTATGTAAATTTGTACATACCTTGTAATATATTTTGTTTCTGCTATCTGTGTACAATCTGCTTTGCTGTGGACGAAACTTCTCTTTTGAGCCGAAGGCGAAAAACACCTTCCCTTCTTTTCGTACACAACAAAGCATAAAAATTTTCCTTCGAAGTTCTTCCTCATTGCTGAAGCACCTGTCTTTTTTGTGTGGTATGATGATGATTCTATATATGTCAAAATGAATGTTTATGAATGCAAATGACATGATGAAATGTACTGTGCAAATGAATATTGGGACACATGTTCAAAAACCATAAGCACAGCCCTTCATCCGCTTAGGAATGATTCAAATCTTTTTACCGTTTACTTTTCGGCTTCACCGTTTACTTTTCGGTGTATCAGCGTTGACTTTTCACTGTAAGCCTCCCTTGGGAGCTTCTTCGCCTTTTACTTTCAGCGGAATTAGCGTTTATTTTTTGCTGTAAGCCTCCCTTAGGAGCTTCTTCGCCTTTTACTTTCGGCGGAATCAGCGTTTATTTTTCGCTGTAAGCTCTGCATTCCCTTAGGAACGACTTTTGAGCTTCTCCCTGTTTCCTTTTCTTTTTTCCTTTGCATTTACATTTACATTTTTGGGGGATATCACTCTCATAGAATTGAAATAAGGAAAATTACATGTTGTGGCCCCATTAAAAACCTTTCTCCCCCTTTGGAAAGGAAAAGGGTGCCACAAAAAAGAATAGAAAAAATTACATCAAGCTAAACATAATATCGCCGAAGCTCATCTGCATTCCATGATCTTGGAATGTCGTTGTCGTCCATATCCTTCAATCTGTAGGAACCGGGTCTTGACGAAGATACTACCAAAAAGGGGCCTTCCCACTTCAGCTGTAATTTGCCTACTATCTCAGGGTTGGCTACTCTTCGAAGCACCAAATGTCCTGGTTCAATGTTTTTCAGCTTAACTTTTCTGTCACGCCATTTTATTGTTTCGGCTTGATACTTATTAATGTTTTCCACGGCTTGAAGTCTGAACCCTTCAATAGCATCTTTTTCTACAGAGTAATCAGCTTCGTCTTCGCCTTCTGCCGAAGCTATTGTCCTTATTGATCCTGCTTTGGCCTCTTCTGGGGTTATCGCTTCGTCTCCGAACAATAGTTTAAAGGGCGTAAAGCCTGTTGACCTTGACATGGTTGTGTTATGGCTCCACACCACTTTGATTAACTCGTCTGGCCACTTTCCCCTGGGCAGATTGAAGATTGACTTCATTATTCCTGTCATTATGATCCCATTAGCTCTTTCGACAAGTCCATTTGACTCTGGGTGTCGGACTGATGCAAAATGGATCTTCATGCCAATTTGATGACAAAATTCTCTGAAGGCTTCAGAATCAAACTGTGTCCCATTGTCCACAGTAATAGCCTTCGGCACTCCGAAGCGACAAACAATGTTTTGCCAGAAAAACTTTTGAATAGTAAATGAAGTTATTGTGGCTAAGGGTTTTGCCTCAATCCACTTGGAAAAATATTCCACTGCCACTACTACATATCTTAGGTTCCCCTGTGCTGGTGGTAATGGGCCTAGTAAATCGAGGCCCCACCTTTGCAACGGCCAAGTGGGTTGTATTAATTGGGTTAAAGACGAAGGTTGCTTTTGATCTTTTGCACATTTCTGACAACCTTCGCACTTTTGGACCAAATCCGCTGCATCCGATGCTGCCTTTGGCCAATAAAATCCTTGGCGAAAAACTTTCCCAAGCAAGGGCCTAGATCCAATGTGAGATCCACACAGGCCTGCATGTATTTCCTTCATTAATTCTATACCTTCAGATTTGGATAAACACTTGAGCAATGGGGAACAGAACCCACGCTTGTATAACTCCCCTTTTATTATGACATATGGTCGAGCTCTTGCTTCTACTCTCCTGTTGTAAGCTTCGTCGTCTGAAAGGAAATTACCCTGAAGGAAAGAGATGATCTCAGTTCTCCAATCTTCGCTATAAACAGGGGATATGTTAAGGATTGCTCTTTCATGAAGCTCGACCGAAGGTGGTTTTATAGTTTCGAAAAATACTTCCGAAGGTATAGGCAGCCCCTAGGCTGCTGACTTGGCCAATAGGTCAGCATATTCATTTTCTCCATGAGGAATATTTTTGACAGAGAAACCTTCGAAGGAAGCCTCAATCCTTCGGACTGTATCTAGATATTTTTCAAGCTTCGGGTCTCTTGCTTTATAGCTCTTGTCAACATGACCAGAAATAACTTGAGAATCAGTTTTAAGAATGGCCCTTCTGATTCCCATTGCCTTTAACTTCCGAAGACCCAAGAGCAGAGCTTCATACTCAGCAATATTATTTGTGCAACTGAAATTGAGTCTTGCCGCATAACAGGTTTTAACTTTAGAAGGTGAAACCAACACAGCAGCTGCTCCTGCTCCGATGGTTCCCCAAGACCCATCGCAAAACACTGTCCATGTTTCGGCATCTTTATTCGTTTCTTCCTCCTGAGCCCCTGGCGTCCAGTCAGCAATGAAGTCTGTCAACGCTTGCGACTGAATCGAAGATCTATGAACATAATCAATACAAAATTCATTGAGCTCTGCAGCCCATTTTCCAATCCTTCCAGTAGCCTCTCGATTTCTCATAATATCCTTCAACGGTTGTGAAGAAGGAACAATTATGTTATAAGCTTGAAAATAATGTCGAAGCTTCCTGGAAGCCATCAAAACAGCATACAGTACTTTCTCCAATTCTGTATAATTTTTCTTTGAAAAACTAAGAACTTCGGATACGAAATATATTGGAGCCTGTTTCTTGACTTGGCCTTCAAACTTCTCTTGGACAAGTGCTGCACTTACCGCTGAGTGCGAAGCTGCCACATATAATAACAAAGGAGCCCCTGGCGTTGGTGGACTTAATGTTGTTAAATCTATCAAATATTGCTTCAGTTCTTCGAAGGCTCTCTGCTGGACTGGTCCCCATTGAAAAACTTCGGCTGACTTCAGCACTTCGAAAAATGGTAAATTTCTCTTTGCTGATCTAGATATGAATCTGTTGAGGGATGCCAGCCTTCCTGTCAATCTTTGGGCCCCCTTCTTTGTACTTGGTGGTTCCATTCGAAGTATAGCTTCGATTTTGCTTGGATTAGCCTCAATTCCCTTTGTTGAAACTAAGCAACCAAGAAATTTCCCCTTCTTTACTCTGAAGACACATTTTTCTGGATTCAGCTTTAAGCCAGCCTGTCTAAAATTAGCGAAGGTCTCCTGCAGATCAGCAATGTGTTTATCTTGCTTCGTGCTTTTTACAATGATATCATCAACATAAGTTAGCACATTTCTGCCTATCTGAGAATGGAGAACCTTCGCTGTCATTCTGCTGAAGCTTCCTCCAGCATTTTTAAGCCCCTCAGGCATCCGAAGGTAACAATATGTCCCACTAGGGGTTATGAAGCTGGTTTTCAGTTCATTCCTTCTTCATCCAGGTTTGATGATAGCCTGAATAGCAATCCAGCAGACTCATAAGCTCTGATGAAGCTGCTGCATCGACTAAGGAATCTATCCTTGGTAATGGAAACTCGTCCTTCGGATAGGCCTTATTGAGATCAGTAAAATCGATACACATTCTCCATTTACCATTGGCCTTCTTCACCCTAACAGTGTTAGCCAACCATTCTGGGTATTTTACCTCTCTAATAACTCCGGCGCTGAGGAGTCTTTTCACTTCATTCCGAGCACCTTCGGCCTTGTCATCAGACATCTTCCGAAGCCTCTGCTTTCTGGGTCTGAAGGATGGATCAACATTGAGCGAGTGCTCAATGACATCCCTGTTTACTCCGCAAAGATCATTAGCTGACCAAGCAAAAACATCTTTGTTGTTGAACAAAAACCTTATCAAGGTTTTCTCCTGCTCTTCAGACAGCTGAGATCCCAGTAGCACCTTCTGTTCTGCTATATCCTCACATAAGAGCATGAGCTTCGGCTGATCAGCCGAAGCAGCTTTTTCCCTTCTGAACTTGTATTGCTCACAAGCTTCAGTTCCATCTATATTATGGATTGCTTTTGAGTCTGTCCAATTTCCTTCGGCCCTTCTGGCAGCTTCCTGACTTCCATGAATAGCAATGGGCCCTTGGTCCGAAGGTATCTTCATGCAAAGATAAGCTGGATGAAGAATTGCCTCGAATGCATTGAGAGTACCACGACCAATGATTGCATTGTAAGGGTATTCCATGTCATCAATATCAAACACAATTTGTTCAGTCCTTGTGTTGTTGATAAATCCGAAGGTCACTGGCATTGAGATTTTGCCGAGTGCTACAATCTGCCTTCCTCCGAAGCCGCAAAGGGGATGTGTGGCATCAAGAATTTTATCTTCGGGCTCTTGCATCTGTCTGAAGGCCTTAGCAAATATGATATCAGCTGCACTGCCTGTATCAACCAAAACATTGTGGACCAGAAATCCTTTGATAACACAAGAGATAACCATAGCATCATTGTGTGGGTAATCCTTGAGATGAAGATCCTCTTAGGAGAAGTTAATAGGAATGTGAGACCATCTTGACTTGATTAAGGGTCCTTGCACCCCGACGTGCTGTACCCTTCTCTGTGCCTCCTTCTTCTGCTTTTTGTTGGCTGGCTCTAAGCATGAACCGCCTGTTATCGGGAGTACAAGCTTCGGAGCCGAAGCAGCTCCAGCTTGAATGTTGAACGAAGCCATCAGCTCAAAAAAGTGGAAGTGAGTTCACCGGAGGTGGGCGCCAATGTTGGGGACTTGATCTCAAATGCTATGAATTAAGAACAAGGCAACATAAAATGTTAAATATTAATGTCCTTCGTCCGCTGAAACATTATTTCCCCAAGGATTTAATGAACTTCGGACGAAGGTTATAATAACACAATTACGAAGGTTATATCTTCGTAATTGAACTTTCAAAGATAATGTAAAATAATACGAGTCATAAAGCATTGAAGACAAGTAAATTAGAAGTAAACAATATCATTTACATATTAAATAAACTTAAGATATTCAAATATAATGTTTAGGTACATTTATACCTTTGCCTTGGCAAGGAATAATTTCCGAGTGATGTGATTGCAATTACAAGAATGCGTGAACAGTAAAGGAATACTGTTCACTATTTATAGACATAGGACACAGCCTGTGAGCAATTACAATCATACCCCTCATAAAAGTTTACAATCAACGACCCAAACCCTTATGGACTAAAAGGTCATTCTATCTTTAAGTCGGTTTGTAATTCCGAAGCTTCATGAACGGCACCCTTCGGCATCACATACGGACAGCTTCAGCCGAAGCTGTTTCTTCCTGCAGGACCTTCGGCGACGAAGCATGGTCCCAACACACATGTTAACCGCGACAGTATTCGACATCCACACTCGTCTTATGTGCTATGAATTTCCAATGACCACTTGTTGGTAAACCCCGTTCTGTGTGTTTACCCAAGAGGTTGCACTTAGTTCTGTCTGAATAAAGTCACACATCTACCGCTCGCCCAACAGACTCAAGTTGTCTAAAAAAGCAAACTGCACACATGGAACCTTATATGGGTAAGGCTATACATGTTATATCCACTAGAAAAACAACTTCCTGAGATACTCATCTCCGCTTGGAACTGCATATGTTATCGCTGATATGGACAGGAGTTACATTAGTCTCTACTCTTAAAAGTCTTTCGCTCCGAATCTCGGGACGAGATTCTTTTAAGGGGCGAGGGTTGTAACACCCGAGGTGTTTATCGTCTGCTCGACCACAAGTGTGGACTTTAACACGTGATAGCGGTGAATAAAATGGACTCTAAATTTTAATCATCTTCGTCTATCACGATTTTGATATCGTGTCTATATCCATCTGTCTAAATTGTCACTAAGCTGTTTTTGCCAAATTCAGACTTCAGTAATCTTTCGAAACAACGAATCCAATATCGTTTGGTTTGATCCGTCGACGTCTGGCTAAAACTCAGCCTTGTAAATTTTTCCTCAAACAAATTCATTTAGAATTCAATGAATAAAGTTTTCAGTTCAAAATAATCTTGACCTCGTGTGTTATCTGATAAATCGTGTTCGAAGGTAATGACATGGTCTGGTCTGTTATTTCTTGCTTACTCTAAGCATTCGGGTAGCAGATGAGTTTATCTGGTCTCAGTTATATCAAAAGAAATCTCCTATGTAGTTGGCAATATCATTTTTGTTTGACCAAGTTAAACCTCATTTTTATCTTGATACTAGATTCAAATCTGAGAGCACGAATATATATGTATTAGTGTGTAAAAAAGAAATAAAAAAGGAAAATATCTCAGTCGCTCCTATACTTCCACCGCTTTCTCCTTGATTATTTCCCCTAGCCACGTTGGCTTCCTGGGCATGTCTCTCTCTCTCTCGCCGCGTCTCTCTCTCCTTCAGCTCTCACGGCGCTCCTCCTCTGTCTCCCATGGCTCGCGCCTGCTTCCCTCATGGCACTCGGGCGTCATCTCCCATGGTCGTCGCGCCCTAGTCCAAGCTCCCTGCTCTTCTCTATTTCGAGCTCCCTCCAATAGCGCCGTGGTACCTGCGTCCACGAATCCAAAGCCATCTTCAACTCTGCCGCTCTACACTACTACATCTGCTCGACCCTGCGCGCTGCTCCCTAGACGACCTCACGCTCTGTCCCTAAAAGGGAAATTGGGTTAACCATTTTCTATAATTAATTTTGGTGGTTGATGATCAACACAAACAAATGGACTAACTAGTTTATCTAGAACTCATGTATTACATGTGCATAAGGTTCAACACAAGCCAATAAAAGAATCAAGTTAGGGACACAATTTTAAAGGAGCAAAATGACTTGAGTGTGCTGAGAAATGGCGCACCAAACTGTCCGGTGTGCCACCGGACAGTGTCTGGAGCACCAGGGTCGTACACTCCGAACCAGCCACTCTCGGGAATTCCAGGTCGTCCTCCGCTATAATTTACCGGACTGTCCGGTGAGCCAGTGGAGCAACGACTATCTGCACCAACGATCGACTCTGCAAAGTAAACAATGTCACGGCCGAAGTCAGAGCAGGAAGTCAGAGGGGCACCAGAATGTCTGGTGTGGCACCGGACTGTCCAGTGCCGAAAGAAGACAAAGCTCCAATGGTCGACCCAGCTCCGAACACTCATGTTAAAATGCCTAAAAAGAAAACTCCCATTGCATTTAATGAGCATAACATTTCATTTAAGACTTTTGATGCTTCATATGTTTTAACTAACAAATTAGGCAAAATAGTTGCCAAATATGTTGGGGGCAAACACAAGAGTCCTAAGACATGTGTTTGGGTACCCAAGGTGCTTGTTTCTAATGTGAAAGGACCCAAGACCATTTGGGTACCTAAGAACAAGGCCTAAATTATTTTGTAGGTTTATGCATCTGGTGGTTCAAGTTGGATAATCGATAGCGGGTGCACAAACCACATGATAGGGGAGAAAAGAATGTTCTCCTCCTATGAGAAAAATGAAGATTCCCAAAGAGCTATCACATTCGGGGATGGAAATCAAGGTTTGGTCAAAGGATTGGGTAAAATTGCTATTTTTCAGACCATTCCATTTCCAATGTTTTTCTTGTAGATTCTTTAGATTCCAATTTGCTTTCTATTTCTCAATTATGCAAAATGGGCTACAACTGTCTATTTACTGATATAGGTGTTACTGTCTTTAGAAGAAGTGATGATTCAATAGCATTTAAGGGAGTGATAGATGGTCATCTATACTTCGTTGCTTTTAATGATAATCAAGCTGAACTAGACACTTGCTTAATTGCTAAGACTAACATGGGTTGGCTCTGGCATTGCAGACTAGCCCATGTTGGAACGAAGAATCTTCATAAGCTTCTAAAGGGAGAGCACATTTTAGGACTAACAAATGTTCATTTTGAGAAAGACAGTATTTGTAGCGCATGTCAAGCAGGAAAGCAAGTTGGAGTCCATCATCCACACAAAACATAATGACGACTGACAGGTCGCTCGAGCTACTCCACATGGATCTATTCGGTCCGATCGCTTACATAAGCATCGGCGGGAGTAAGTACTGTCTAGTTATTGTGGATGATTATTCTCGCTTCACTTGGGTGTTCTTTTTGCAGGAAAAATCACAAACCCAAGATACATTAAAGGGATTCTTGAGACGGACTCAAAACGAGTTCGGATTAAGGATCAAAAAGATAAGAAGTGATAATGGGACAGAGTTCAAGAATTCACAAATCAAAGGTTTTCTTGAGGAAGAGCGCATCAAGCATGAGTTCTCTTCTCCCTACACACCTCAACAAAATGGTGTAGTGGAGAGGAAGAATAGAACTCTACTGGATATGGCAAGAACCATGCTTGATGAGTACAAGACACCAGATCGGTTTTGGGCCGAGGCAATTAACACCGCCTGCTACTCCATCAACCGGTTATATCTTCACCGAATCCTCAAGAAGACATCATATGAACTCCTCACTGGTAAAAAGCCCAATGTTTCATATTTTAGAGTCTTTGGGAGTAAATGCTTTATTCTTGTTAAAAGAGGTAGAAAAACTAAATTTGCTCCTAAAGCTGTAGAAGGCTTTTTACTTGGTTATGACTCAAACACAAGGGCATATAGAGTCTTCAACAAATCCACTAGATTGGTTGAGGTTTCTTGTAACATTGTGTTTGATGAAACTAATGGCTCCCAAGTGGAGCAAGTTGATCTTGATGAATTAGATGATGAAGAGGCTCCATGCGTCGCACTAAGGAACATGTCCATTGTGGATGTGTGTCCTAAGGAATCCGAAGAGCCCACACAAACACAAGATCAATCGTCATCTTCCATACAAGCATCTCCACCAACTCAAGACAAGGATCAGGTTAAAGATGATAATGAAGAAGATCAAGAGGATGAGCCACCTCAAGAGGAAGACATTGATCAAGGGGGAGATGAAGACAATAATGACAAGGAAGATGATCAAGAAATATAGGGTCAAAGACCGGCACACCCAAGAGTCCACTAAGCAATTCAACGAGATCACCCCGTCAATTCCATCCTTGGTGACATTCATAGGGGGTAACCACTAGATCTCGAGTTGCACATTGCTGTGAACATTACTCTTTTGTGTCTTCTATTGAGCCATACAGGATAGAGGATGCATTAAGAGATCCAGATTGGGTGATGGTAATGCAAGAGGAGCTCAACAACTTCACGAGGAATGAGGTATGGCATTTGGTTCCACGTCCTAATCAAAATGTTGTAGGTACCAAGTGGGTATTCCGCAACAAGCAAGATGAGCATGGTGTGGTGACAAGAAATAAAGCCTGACTTGTGGCCAAAGGTTATTCATAAGTCGAAGGTTTGTACTTTGATGAAACATATGCACCCGTAGCTAGGCTTGAGTCAATTCGAATATTACTTGCCTATGCTACTTACCATGGCTTTAAGCTTTATCAAATGGACGTGAAAAGTGCCTTCCTCAATGGACCTATCAAGGAAGAGGTCTATGTTGAGCAACCTCCTGGCTTTGAAGATAGTGAGTATCCTAACCATGTGTATAAGCTCTCAAAGGCGCTTTATGGGCTCAAGCAAGCCTCAAGAGCATGGTATGAATGCCTGTGAAACTTCCTTATCACTAATGGCTTCAAAGTCGGTAAAGCCGATCCTACTCTATTTACTAAGACTGTTGCAAAAGTCTTGTTTGTATGCCAAATTTATATTGAAAATATTATATTTAGGTCTACTAACAAGTCAACTTGTGAAGAGTTCAGTAGAATCATGATACAGATATTCGAGATGTCTATGATAGGGGAGTTGAAGTATTTCCTAGGATTTCAAATCAAGCAACTACAAGATGGCACCTTCATCAGCCAAACAAAGTACATTCAAGACATACTTAAGAAGTTTGGAATGAAGGATGGCAAACCCATCAAGACACCCATGGGAACCAATGGGCATCTCGACCTCCACACGGGAGGTAAATTCGTAGATCAAAAGGTATACCAGTCAATGATAGGATCCTTACTCTATTTATGTGCATCTCGACCGGATATTATGCTTTCTATATGCATGTGTGCAAGGTTCTAGGAAAATCCTAAGGAAGTTCGCCTTAGAGCCGTGAAGAGAATCGTGAGATACTTAGTTTACACTCATAAGTTTGGCCTTTGGTACCCCAAGGGATCCACTTTTGACTTAATAGGATATTCCGATGCCGATTGGGCAGGGTGTAAAATTGATAGGAAGAGCACATCAGAGACTTGTCAAGTTCTGGAGAGATCCCTGGTGTCATGGGCTTCAAAGAAACAAAACTTCGTAGCACTTTCCACCGCCGAAGCCGATTACATTGCCACAGGCCATTGTTGTGCGCAATTACTTTGGATGAGGCAAACCCTTAGGGAATATGGCTACAAATTAAGCAAAGTCCCTCTCCTATGTGATAATGAGAGTGCAATCCGCATGGCGGATAATCTCGTTGAACATAGCCGCATTAAGCACATAGACATTCGGTATCACTTTCTGAGGGATCACCAACAAAAGGGAGATATCCAAATTGCTTATGTTAATACCCAAAACCAATTAGTCGATATCTTTACCAAGCCACTAGATGATAAAACCTTTAGCAAACTTAGGAATGAGCTAAACATACTTGATTCTCGGAACTTTGATTGAAACATTGCACTTATAGCTCATTTATATACCTTTGGTCATGTCTCTTTCATTTGGTGCAAATGCATATTTCTTATTCTTCTTGTACCAAGACTAAGACTAACGTGTTTTCAAGTGTATTTCTATACTTAGTCTTAGATCGAAAGGGAAATGGAGTATTCGGCAAAGACAAGGCTTCCACTCCAACTCTTACGGTATCAATTACCCTTGCCGTTACTCCCACAAACTATTAATGGTATAACCCTTCACTCATATTTATATTACCATTTGGGAGAAAGTATTAGGCTCCAAAGGGAGAAAGATGCAAAAGGGCTCTCGACTTCTCCGTTTTTGGTGATTAATGCCAAAGGGACAGAAAATATTAAGCCCAAAGCAAAAGGACCGCACCACAATTTCAAAAAATTTCGAAATGAAGTTTTAATTGGTATTTTTCATTAGTATTTATTTAAATTGATGTATTCTCAAATTAGTATCTGGTATCAATTGGTATCTATGTTTCACTTGATTTGTGAAAGTAGAATTTCAAATTGATATCTATCTCAAAACCCTCTTGAAAGCTAAGAGGAGAATTTCATTCAGGGGGAGTTTTGATTTAGTCAAAGGAAAAGCATTTGAAATAGGGGGAGGAATTTCAAATCTTAAAAATGCTTCTTGCAATCTTGTTCATATACCTTTGACTATTTGCAAAAAAGACTTTTGAAAAGATTTTCCAAAAAGATTTGCAAAAACAAAACAAGTGGTGCAAATGTGGTCCAAAATGTTAAATAAAAGAAAAAGCAATCCATTCATAGTTAGTGAGATCTTCAATTGGTTTAACTCCAAGTAACCTATGCACATTCCAAAATGCAAAGTAGTTATATTTCTGCACATTATATTTGCTTTGGTTTGTGTTGGCATAAATCACCAAAAAGGGGGAGATTGAAAGGGAAATTTGGATAACCATTTTCTATAATTAATTTTGGTGGTTGATGATCAACACAAACACATGGAGTAACTAGTTTGTATAGAAATCATGTATTATAGGTGCATAAGGTTCAACACAAGCCAATAAAAGAATCAAGTTAGGGACACAATTTTAAAAGAGTAAAAGGACTTGAGTGTGCTGAGAAATGGCGCACCGGACTGTCCGGTGTGCCACCAGACAGTGTCCGATGCACCAGGGCAGGGCCGTACACTCCGAACCAGCCAATCTCAGGAGTTCCAGGGCACCCTCCGCTATAATTCACCGGACTGTTCGATGTGCCACCGGACCGTCCGATGTGCCACCGGACTGCCCGGTGAGCCAGCGGAGCAATGGCTATCTGTGTCAGCGGTCGACTCTGCAAAGTAAACAGTGTCACGACAGAAGTTAGAGCAGGAAGTCAGAGGGGCACCGGACTGTCCGGTGTGGCACCAGACTGTCCGGTGCCGGAAGAAGACAAAGCTCCAACGGTCGACCCAGCTCCGAACCCTAACGGTTGGGTGATGTGGCGACGCATCGGACAAGGAACAGTGCTTGTCCGGTGGCGCACCAGACTGTCCGGTGTGCCCATCGCCAGCAGCCTTCCCAACGGCTATGGAAGTGGTTGGGGGCTATAAATACCCCCTAACCACCTCATTCATATCTATCCAAGCATTCCAAACATCTCATTCAATACAAGAGCAAAAGACTCCACTCCAAGACACATCGAATAGATTGAATCCTCTCCAAGCCTTCAAATCAACTCAATTCCATTAGGGACTTGAGAGAGGGTGTTTTTGTGTTCCTTGTTGCTCTTGTTGCTTGGCTTAGCCTTTTTCTTTTTCCATTCGTATTCTCAAGTGCTTTGTAAGTGAAGGAAGAGACACCAAGTGTGAGGTGGTCCTTGCGGGGTCTTAGTGACCCGTGAGATTAAGGAAGAAGGCTCACTCGGTCTAAGTGACCGTTTGAGAGAGGGAAAGTGTTGAAATAGACCCGGTCTTTGTGACCTCCTCAATGGAGTCTAGGTTCTTTGCAACCGAACCTCGGTAAAACAAATCATCGTGTTCTCTCGCCTTGATTCTTGTTTGATTTGTTTTCTCCTCTCTTCGGACTTCATGGGGAATCTGTCCAGGAGCTCGAGCGAGGCTAGGTGTCTACGGGAATAATGGTTGGCCGCGGTGGCCGGCGTTTGGGTGGCTCGGGCGGGCGGCGCAAAGCTCGCCAGAGCTATGAGCTGGGTTGGGATAGTGAGGACAAGTGCAGAGTGGAGTGTCGTGCGTCCGGGGGTGGCTTGATAGGCACGGGCAAGCATAGACAATGGCCGCTCTAACATGCGCTCGGGGCATCCGCGGAGGAGCGCCAGTGCGTGCTCGGCCTCCTGGGCACGGCGTCGAGCACGAGGCAGCGCTGAGAGTGGTCGTTTTTAGGCGCCCATTGGCTCCAGATCTTTGCGATTATGGCCATGATCTCTGTTTAAGATCTCATCACCAGACTCTCCTTTATTGTTTGTGTGTGGTGACCTATGGATTTGGTTGAACTGAACCGAAGATATGAGGTGCTCTAGTAGGGTTTGTCTCACGGCGTGAACCCGAGGTAAAACCCTTGACTTGACGTGTCTAGGGCCCGAATCCCAATGCCACCTTCACACACGTTGCAGAGGGGTTAATTTAACACAACTTTGTCAATGGGAGCCTAGGGTTTTGAGTTAGGGGTCAAGGTGAACGCGCTCGAGTTCTGAGTGAGGGGCTAAAATTCAGAAATCTGAATTTCAGATTTCTATAAAGAGCCTCCACTTGAATGGCCTGTTTGGGGATTTTGAAAAATTCTTTTGGCCAAACTCTCCTAATTTTTGAAGCTTATTAAGTGTACGTCAACTTTTATAATTGGCCCAAGCCATGATTTCATATTTTTCATTGCCTTTTTACAAATTTCCCCTTTGCACTTAAATGGCTTAATTAGGTTTATTTTAGGGTTTGGGCATTTTTCTCACTTTGAGGTGCATGATATGGTTAAGGTATGATCCTTGAGATGAAAAAGGCTTAGTTAAATTTTTGCTCCTTAAGTTTGGTGTCTTTTGCTCAATTTGATTTACATGTGATAATGGTCTTGAGGTTAGTAATGAGAAGAAACCCTAAGTAACACATGGGTGTTACAGCCTTCCCCCCTTAAAGAAATCTCGTCCCAAGATTTGGGTTGGGATCCTCCAAGGGTGAGGAGAAGGTTATGTTTGCTTTTTAAGGTTCTTTAGGAAAACCTGCTCTTCGAATGTCATCCTCTTTGCAACTTCAGAAGGAAGTCCTTTTTGTTTTTGTTTCTTAGCTTAACTTCGTTTATGTTAAGATCATCTTTCTTATATTTGGATTCAAAGGGCAGGGGGAGTTGGGGTATGGTTACGTATCAGTTTCCTTAGGAAGACAATCAGGGTAGTTTGAGCGCAGAAATTCCTCAGTCTCCCAGGTAGCCTCTTCCTCCGAATGGTTGCTCCATTGGATCTTATACATTTTGATCGACTTCACACGAGTTGATCTTTCCTTGCAAACCAGGACCTTGGAAGGGTGCTCTTGGTATGATAGATCTGGCTCTATCTCCACATCTTGTTCTGCTACGACCTCGGTTGGTAATCGAACACACTTATTCAATTGGGATACATGGAATACATTGTGGATGGCACACATGATTGGAGGTAGCTTCAATTTGTATGCCACGGGTCCACATGCTTCTATGATTTCATAAGGTGCAATGTAGCGAGGGGCTAACTTGCCTTTGATCCCAAATCTTTGCACTTCTTTTGTGGGCGATACTTTTAGATATACGAAATATCCCACTTCAAACTGGAGGGGTTTCCTTCTCTTGTCATGGTAACTCTTTTGACTAGCCTGAGCAGCTTCTAGGTTCTTTTTGATCAGTTTGACTTTTCTTTCGGCTTCCGTCACTAGGTCAGGCCCAAAGATTTCTCTTTCGCCGGGCTGTGACCAGTTGAGGGGTGTTCGACACCTTTTCCATATAGGGCTTCAAAAGGTGCCATTTTCAGACTAGATTGATAACTTTTGTTATAAGCAAACTCTGCCAAAGAGAGACACTTATCCCAGTTCTTGTCGTAATCGATCGCACAAGCCCTTAACATGTCTTCAAGAATCCGATTCACCCTTTCGGTCTGACCATCAGTTTGGGGGTGGTAAGCCGAACTTCTCATCAGCTTGGTTCCCAAGGACTCTTACAATTGTTCCCAAAATCTTGCCACAAATTGGGCTCCTCGGTCAGAGACAATTGTTCGGGGTAATCCGTGCAAACACACAATTCGATCAATGTACAACTCGGCGTACTTATGAGCCTTATCGGTGGTGTGCACAGGAGGAAAATGCGCCACTTTTGTCAATCGGTCCACAATGACCCAGATTGAATCATGATGTCGAGAGTTGTTGGGAAGACCCACAATGAAATCTATGCAGATGTCATCCCATTTCCATGAAGGTATTGATAGGGGTTGCAAGGTACCAGCTGATTTTAAGTGGCTTGCCTTTATCCTCTGACACGTGTCGCATTTCGATACATATTGGGCTATCTCCCTTTTCATTCTGGTCCACCAATATAGGGGCTTTAGAACATGGTACATTTTCGTGCTTCCTGGGTGCATGGAGAATTTGGAGAGATGAGCCTCATCCAAGATTCTCTTCTTGAGTTCTCTATTTTTAGGAACCACCAATCTGTCTTCAAACCACAGTATCCCCTTGCGGTCTTGATGAAAGCACTTATACTTCTCCACTTTCTGATGAAGATTCTCCTTGATGATTTGCACTCCCTTGTCACTGAGTTGGGCCATAACAATCTGGTCTAGCAAGATTGGCTCGACGGAGATGTGAGACAAGGTACCAGAAGGAATTACTTCGATCCTCATCTTTCTCAACTCATCGCACATGGTATTGATGCGAGAATCCATCATTATGCAATTGCATTGTGACTTTCGACTTAGGGCATCTGCTACCACATTAGCTTTCCCCGAGTGGTAATGTACTTCCAAGTCATAGTCCTTGATCAATTCTAGCCATCTTCTCTGCCTCATGTTGAGATCAGCCTTAGTAAAGATGTACTTGAGGCTCTTGTGATATGTATAGATGTTGCAGTGGGTTCCCATCAAGTAGTGCCTCCACATTTTTAATGCATGAACCATGTCTGCCAACTCTAAGTCATGAGTAGGGTAATTTTTCTCATGAGGCCTGAGTGCTCTTGATGCGTAGGCAATGACTCAGTTGTCTTTTATCAAAACACAATCCAGTCCAGTGCCAGAGGCATCACAATACACATCAAACAGTTTGTTGTTGTCAGGTTGCGCTAACACAGGTGATGTGGACAGATGTTGCCTTAAAGTTTGGAAGGCATCTTCACATTTCTGGCCCCATTCAAATGTTGCTCCCTTCTTCAACAATTATGTCATGGGCTTAGCGATTTGAGAGAAATCTGGGATGAATCGTCGGTAATACCTGGCCAATCCCAGAAAACTCCGAATCTGACGAACAGTTGTTGGCGGCTTCCAATTCATCACCTCTTGCACCTTATCTGGATCAACAACTATTCCTCCCTCAGAGATAGTGTGACCCAAGAATTTAATCTCCTTTAGCCAAAAATCACACTTGGATAATTTGGCAAAAATCACACTCGGAGTACTGTGTGCAAGTGTTTTGCATGCTCTGCTTCATTCTTCGAGTACACCAGAATATCGTCACTGAAAACCACCACAAATTTGTCTAGTTCATGTATGAAGACTGAATTCATCAGATACATGAAGTAGGCGGGTGCATTTGTCAACCCAAATGACATCACCAAATACTCATACAACCCATATCTGGTTGAGAATGCAGTCTTTGGAATATCACTTGCTCGTATCTTGATCTAATGATAGTCGGAGCGAAGATCTATTTTGGAAACACCTTAGCTCCGACCAATTGGTCAAAAAGAACATCAATATGAGGCAAATGATACTTGTTTTTGATAGTCACAGCATTGAGTGGGCAGCAATCTATGCATAATCTCATGCTCTCATCCTTCTTCTTCATGAACAAGGCCGGACATCCCCAAGGTGAAGTACTTGGCGGACGAAACCCTTGTCCAACAATTCTTGCAGCTGTTTCTTCAATTCTGCCAACTCAGCGGGTGGCATTCGGTAGGGCCTCTTAGAGATAGGTGCCATTCTCGGTTGCAATTCGATGGCAAACTCGATATCTCGATCTGGCGGCATTCCTGGCAACTCATCAGGAAAAACATCTGCATAATCACAGACCACTGGAATTTTCTTCAAGGGTAGCTCTATCATAGAAAAAGCACATGACCGAGTGGTTTCTAGGCTGGGCAGATATAAGGTGAACTTTCCACGGGTGGGGGAATGGACTTCAACGATGAGGTTGGCAACATCTAGCACCACTTGGTGCTAGGTCATCCAGTTGGCTCCCAAAATAATATCCACATTATCCATCCCCAGAATGAGGAGGGTGGTTTTGACAATTTTGCTTCCCAATTGCATAGGCACATTTCGATTTAATTGGTTGGTCGCTATCTTGCCTCCCGGTGTTGCGATCATGAAGGACCCTTGGGTATGATAGAAAGGAAATTGACATTTGACACTGAACTTCTAGCTAATGAAGCTATGCGATGCACCAGAGTCAAATAGAATTAATGCAGGTTGATTGAAAATGGAAAAAGTACCAGTCATGACGGGTGCTTCTTCAGGTAGCTCCTCTAGAGTGGTGAAGTTGAGCTTCCCTTGCATGACTTGCACTTTCTGTTTCATCCCTTTATCCTGGTTGGGTGCTGGCATCTGCCTTGGCTGATTCCGTGGGCAATTCTTGGCATAGTGGCCCACATTGCCACACGTGAAGCACTTGTTTCCATTCCCTTGGTAGAACTGCGGCTGGTGCTGAGATTGATTGCTCCTTGGAGCAGGAGCGGAAAAACGGTTGGTTGCATGCTGCTGTTGTGGTGGTCTGATGACCCATCTTCCTGCTTGCTGCTAGAATCCTCTGCTCTGACTGTTGGAGACAAGCCGAAACCTCTGGGGTGGAGCTGAGGGTCCTAATATTGGTGCTTTCCTCTTCTTTTCTGCCCGGTGAGCTACAATACAGTCTTCTTGTGATATGGCAAGGTTGACCAGTTCATTGAAGCTATCATCCCGAACAGTGTTGAGGCGCTCACGCAGCTTGGTGTTGAGTCCCCTGTGGAAACAGTCTCTCTTTTTCTCATCTGAATCTGCATGATAGCCCGCATACTGGCACAGGTGGTTGTTGAAGGCCTGGGCATAATGCAACACAGTGTGGGTTCCCTGAGTCAATGCCAAGAACTCATTCAACATGCTATCCAGAATCCCTGCTGGAATATGGTGTCCCCTGAAAGCTGTCTTGAATTCCCCCATGTCACCTCATGGTCAGCAGGTAACATGGCACGGAAATAGTCCCACCATGTCCTAGTAGGTCCACGAAGCTGCTACGCGGCAAAACGGGTCTTCGTGTCGTCAGAGCAAGCTCCCGTGAGGAGCGGGAACTTTGACTCCACAACCCTTAGCCACACATCGTCGTCTAGCGGATCTTATGCCTTGGTCAACAAGGGCGGCTGCGTGCTCAAGAACTCTTGATATGTTGTCACGGCCGGAGGACGTTGTGGCTGGCCTCCACCATACTGCTGAGGGTGGGGCTTGCGCTGCAATAGCTGCCGCAAAATCTCATTCTGCTGATGAAAGGGAAATGTGCCCTTGGGTAATTTCTATTATGTTTTGGTGATTAAGTGCCCAACACATTTAAATAAGTTCTAATGTGCTAAATGAAGAGAGAAGTGCAAATCAAAGAGAAGGTATGTTTCTAGACTTAGTACATAGTTTTTAAGTACTAATATGTTTTATCTAAGTGCTAGAAACAGTGAGAAGAAAAGAAGAAAAGAATTGCAAATGACTTGACTTGGTGCAGCCGAAGTCCAGCTCGGTCTGGCACACTGGACTGTCCGGTGGTGCACCGGACAGTGTCCGGTGCGCCAGGCTCGATTCCGGTGAACAGGCCACTCTCAGGAAAAATCGACGGCATACGGCGATAATTCACCGAACTGTCCGGTGGTGCACCGGACTGTCCGGTGAGCCAACGATCGGCCGCGCAATCCGCGGGCGACACGTCGCAGCTGCAACGGTCGGCAGCAGGCACCGGACTGTCCGGTGTGCACCGGACAGTGTCCGGTGCGACAACTGACCCAGAGCTACAACGATCGCCTATGCCAGAATAGGAAGGAGATTAGCACCGGACCGTCTACAGTGACTGTCTGGTGGCGCACCGGACTGTCCGGTGCGCCACCCGATAGAAGGCAAGGATAGCCTTCCTTGTTGGCCTCTAACGGCTCCTAGCTGCCTTGGGGCTATAAAAGGGACCCCTAGGCGCATGGAGGAACCACCCAAGCTTACAAGAAACATTCTAAGACTCCAAGACTCCAACTTCGCGCATTTGATTCTTTGAGATAGTGACTTGAGCTCCATTTGAGTTGTGAACTCCGAGAGTTGTGTTTTGAGCTCAAGTTGTGACTTGTGTGCATGATTGTGCTGTGATTTGAGTCTTGTGTGTGTTGCTCTCCCCTCCCTTACTTCCGTACATCTTTTGTGATCATCATTGTAAGGGTGAGAGGCTCCAAGTTGTGGAGATTCCTCGCAAACGGGAGAAAGACAAAGAAAGGAAAAACCGTGGTATTCAAGTTGATCATCGGATCACTTGAAAGGGGTTGAGTGCAACCCTCGTCCATTGGGACGCCACAACGTGGAAGTTGGCAAGTATTACTTGGCCAAACCACAGGATAAAAATCGTGTGTCTCTTGTGTTCTTTCTCTTTGATTGTCTGTGTTCACAAGAGCTCGTTTCAAGCTACTTAGCCGTTCTAACTTTATTAACTAAGTTTTGTGGCTATTAGCTTCATCTAAGGGACTAATCGCCCGAAGAGATGGATCCTAAGGGAAAGGGGATGGTGGTCAACAACAAGGAGAAGGAGTCCCTCTTCAACGAGCCAAGTGACGACAAGCCCACTAACTCAGGATCGAGTCACAAGAAGAGGGACGGGAAGAAGAAGAGGCGGATCAAGAAGATCATTTACTACGACAGCGACGCCTCCTCTTCTTCACCAAGAGACAACGATGATGACTCGTCTAAAAAGAAACCGGTTAATCAAAACTATTCATTTGATTATTCTCGTATTCCGTTCAATTCCAATGCCCATTTGCTTTCAATTCCACTCGGTAAACCTCCACACTTTGACGGAGAAGACTACTCTTTTTGGAGTCACAAAATGCATAGTCACTTATTTTCTCTCCATCCTAGTATTTGGGAGATAGTTGAAAAAGGAATGCATTTCGATAGTACGGATAACCCTGTGTTTATTAATGAGCAAATTCATAAGAATGCACAAGCTACTACTGTTTTGCTAGCATCCTTGTGCAGGGATGAATACAACAAGGTGAGCGGCTTGGACAACACCAAGCAAATTTTGGATACCCTCAAGATATCACATGAGGGAAATGACGCCACCATGATCACCAAAATGGAGTTGGTGGAAGGTGAGCTGGGAAGATTCGCGATGATCAGGGGAGAGAAGCCAACACAAACATACAACAGGCTCAAGACCCTGGTCAACAAGATTAGGAGCTATGGAAGCACAAGATGGACGGACCACGATGTCGTCCGACTAATGCTAAGGTCATTTACGGTAATTGACCCCCATCTTGTCAACCTTATTCGTGAGAATCCCAGGTACACCAAGATGACGCCCGAGGAGATTCTTGGGAAGTTTGTGAGCGGGCGCATGATGGTGAAGGAGGCTCGATATGTGGACGATGCTCTAAACGGTCCACTAACCGTCCACGAGCCTCAAACTGTTGCCCTCAAAGCAACCAGCAGCAGGGAGACGCTACCAAGCAAGGTGGCACAAGTGGAGGCCGCTGGCCTCAACGAAGATGAGATGGCGCTTATCATCAAGCGTTTCAAGACCACACTAAAAGGATGCAAGGAGTACCCCAACAAGAATAAGACAAGGGGAAAGCGCTCCTGCTTCAAATGCGGTAAGACAGGTCATTTTATTGCTCAATGTCCCGATAATGAAAATGACCAGGGGAAGAAAGACATGGGAAGAAGGAGAAGAAGAAAAGCTATAGGAAGGCGAAAGGCGAGGCTCATCTTGGCAAAGAATGGGATTCAGACTGCTCTTCATCCGACTCTGACGATGAAGGACTGGCAGCCTCGACCTTCAACAAGTCTTCGCTCTTCCCCAACGAACGCCACACTTTCCTCATGGCCAAGGAGAAGAAGGTAAGTGGTCAAGATTCCCCCAAGTACTCTTCTTCTAGTGATGAGGATTCTAGTGATGATGAAGTAGTTTACTCTAGCTTGTTCAAAGGTTTAGATAGAGCTAAGGTAGAAAAGATCAATGAATTAATTGATGCTCTAAATGAAAAGGATAAATTGTTAGAAAAACAAGAGGATATTTTATATGAGGAGCATGATAAGTTTGTTAGTGTGCAAAAATCTCTTGCTCTAGAAATTAAGAGAAATGAAATGCTATCTTCTAAGTTATCTGCTTGCCATGAAACTGTGTCTAGTTTAAAGAGTGTAAATGATGATTTAACTGCTAAGCTAGAGGAAGCAAATAAATCTAGTTCATGTGTAGAGCATGTTAGTATTTGTAATAGATGTAAGGATTTTGATGTTGATGCTTGTGATGAACACCTTATGTCTATTACCAAATTAAATGATGAGGTGGTGAGTCTTAATGCTCAACTTAAGACTTGCAAACTTAATTTTGATCAATTAAATTTTGCTAGGGATGCCTACACCGTTGGTAGACACCCCTCTATTAAGGATAGACTTGTTTTTCGAAAGGAAACCAAGAACTTAACAAGCCAAAAGGCTCCCGTTCTCAATAAGGAGAAAGGGAAGGCTCCTATGGCTAGTAGTTCTAAAAAATGTCATGCTTACATTTATGATAGAAAATTTTCTATAAATGCTCATTATAATAGGAGTTATGATGCGTTTAATTCACATGCTATGTTTGTTTCTAGCTCTACTTTTGTGCATGGTAGAAGTAAGCCTAGGAGAAATCATGTTATGCATCATGTGCCTAGGAGAGTATGTAATGAACCTTCTACTATTACCATGCTTGCAATACTTCTTTTGCAATTTTTTGTAAGAATGAAGAAGTAGTTGCCACGTAGTTGGGATCCAAATGCAAGGGAAATAAGACTTGTATTTTGGTTCCAAAGGCTATTATGACTAACCTTGTAGGACCCAACAAGAGTTGGGTACCTAAAACCCAAGTGTAAATTACCTTGCAGGTTTATGCATCCGGGGGCTCAAGCTGGATTATCGACAGCGGATGCACAAACCACATGACGGGGGAGAAGAAGATGTTCACCTCCTACGTCCAAAACAAGGATTCCCAAGATTCGATCATCTTTGGAGATGGGAACCAAGGCAAGGTTAAAGGATTGGGGAAGATAGCCATTACATCCGAGCATTCTATCTCAAATGTGTTCTTAGTTAAATTGCTCGGGTACAACTTATTGTCTGTAAGTCAATTATGTAACATGGGTTATAATTGTCTATTTACAAATATAGATGTTTCTGTCTTTAGAAGGAGTGATGGTTCATTAGCGTTTAAGGGTGTATTAGACGACAAACTCTACTTAGTTGATTTTTCGAAAGAGGAGGCCGATCTAGATGCATGCTTAATAGCTAAGACTAGCATGGGCTGGCTGTGGCATCGCCGTCTAGCACATGTTGGGATGAAGAACCTTCATAAACTTCTAAAGGGAGAACATGTGTTAGGACTAACCAATGTCTGCTTCGAGAAAGACATACCTTGTGCAGCTTGTCAGGCAGGGAAACAGGTGGGAAGCACTCATCACAACAAGAATGTGATGACAACATCAAGACCGCTGGAGCTTCTTCACATGGACCTCTTCGGACCCGTCGCCTACCTTAGCATTGGGGGAAGTAAGTATGGTCTTTTAATTGTAGATGACTTTTCCCGCTTCACTTGGGTGTTCTTTTTGCAGGATAAATCAGAAACCCAAGGGACCCTAAAGCGCTTTCTTAAGAGGGCTCAAACCGAATTTGAGCTCAAGGTGAAAAAGATAAGGAGCGACAACGGGTCCGAGTTCAAGAACTTACAAGTTGAGGAGTATCTTGAGGAGGAGGGTGTCAAGCATGAGTTCTCCGCTCCCTACACACCACATCAAAATGGTGTGGTAGAGAGGAAGAACAGGACACTAATCGACATGGCGAGGATGATGCTTGGAGAGTTCAAGACGCTCGAGCGGTTTTGGTCGGAAGCTGTGAACACAGCTTGCCACGCCATAAATCGGCTCTATCTGCATCGTCTCCTCAAGAAGACCTCCTATGAACTCCTTACCGGTAACAAACCTAATGTCTCTTACTTTCGTGTATTTGTGTCACACCTGGTTCCAGGGGTAGAACCGAGCGCATACCATATGTGTGCCAGGATCCATTTCCACACATATGTTGACGTCACAAGTGTAATATATCAAAAGACAATGCAAAAAAGGCGTAAATAGAGTATAATACTTTATTACATCATCTGAACATTGTATCTTTAACAAGTATCACATCAAAGTAAAGCGGAAATAAACAACTGGGCAATCTCCCACAGGAAGATGACCGGCGCATCGTTAGACATAGAAATCATCGTCGTCAAAATCTCCAGCATCACCCTCTGATCAAAATATTAGCAAGGGTGAGCTCACTTATGGTCGGGGCTCAGCAAGTGGGGAAAAAATTAATGCAGGTATAACAAGGTGAGGCTAAGGCTGAGCAGTAAGCATTTTAGTGGGTCAGCATTTTATTAACAACACCTGTCTTACTAATAAGTGAGAATCCCAAGTATCTCATTTAAACAAAGGAATATGAATATATCAAAAACACTTAAGTGAAACCACTTAAGCAAATCATTGGCAGATCATCGGATGTCAATTTAATTCCATCTTCAAGTTCAATTATCATGTGAGGAGTCCAGGTCGGTCATAACTGGGAGCACGGCTGATATATCAGTTTTACACTCTGCAGAGGTGGTACAACTTTACCCACAAGCTATGTATCCCATCTAGCTCGGGTTGATCGGACCCTTAGACACTGCCAAGGTGAATGACTAGGGATCCATTATGAGGCTTTCACAAAATACGCTTAATACGAAGCAACCCGCTAAGGTTTCTAAAGACGATGGTGGTGGCCCCCTGGGTGAGGTACCTTAGCCAAGAATACGACCCCATGTTAACGTGGGCTGCCAGCACCTACCACTCCCCCTCTTGCCCATATTTCAGGTAAGGTTGCCAGGCACTAAGCATATAAAGCTAATTACCAAAGCCAGAGCCATGATAGCACTCGTGGTTGCACTATTATCCTGGGTGGTCACTCCATGTTCCAATTAATAAGAAGTAATATTGTTTTAACCATCGGGTTAATGTCATAATTGCCAATTAACATTTTTGGAACATTAAAACCAATTAATGAGTGACATTAGAAATCATTAAGTTGAGCGGTAGCACAAATTTTGCACAGCTTAATAATTTTCCCAGGTTAAACAAGGAATACAGGTAGTAAATCTAGGAAATCCTTAATTAGGTAAACCCATCAAATTATGCAACATATCAAAAAGTAAACATTATTATATGCAATGAGTAGGTACAAACAGAATATGCAGAGGGAGAATCCACTTGCCTTGCTCAAGCGAGTCATGCGGATAGTCCTCGAATGAGTTCGGTTCGTCTACCGCACAGTCGGCTTCTAATAGAGTCGCATAGCGCACATACAAAAATAAAACATACACCAATAAATAAACATGCACCATTTCATAAACATACACCAATACATCATTAAACACACATTAACATATCGCACTAATCACATCTTAAATTCATCCTAATCGCATAAATACTTATTAATTCAATTATGGCTATTATTGTGAATCATAATGGTGAATTTATGAGTGGGTGCAATAAATATAATTTTAACTAATAATAATAAATTTTAACATTATTAATGAAAATAATTATCGTCTTTAGTACTAATAAATAAATTATTAGCTTTTATCCCTCTTTATTTCTAACTCAAATTCTTTAGTATGACAAAAATGAATCTAATAATATTAATATTCTAAAAGTCTACATAAATTGGTAATTGGACTTTTTATAACACAAGTGAGGATATTTTGACATAAACTAGTATTTTGCTTAATCTAAAAATCTAAGTGCTCAATTTGCGAACATGATTATTTAACTAGCAAAAATCTATTTACCACACTACCGGTGATATTTTCTTTTTCTTTCTAAAACGAAAATGCTAATAAAATAATTAGATAAATCATCTAAAAACCCTATATTATTCATGTGACATGAGTTCTATACCATTTTTCTAAATCCACTTAAAATGCACCTATAAATCTCCAAATAGTTTCTAATGTTTATTGTGACCACATTTAACTACAAAAATTCCTATCTAGTATTTTTATCGCCAACGGGTGACTACTAAATCTACGGCATATTCTTCTAATCCAAAAATCAACGCATCGATTAACATGAATTATCACGGTACTAATAATCGCATGAATCTACCAAACAATTCCATAACGCATATATACAAAATTGCGAGTCGCACGTGTTCATATTACAACAAATAAAATATACAACTCATGAATCGGATCAAAAAGTGTTTTATAAAATACACAAAATAAGTTTGGGTCGTCATCAACCTTAGGTTCGTGCGTGTGACGGCGATGGATCGACGGGTTTTCGGCCGGGTGGAGAATAGCAGTGGCTCGACTTCGGACCGCGGATGGCGTAGCTCCGGCGAACTCCACGGGCTCCGATGAACTCCGGCGACGAACGACACTAGCGATGAGCGAGGAGCACTAGAGAAAGAGGCGAGCTCGAGTAGGGAAGAAGGGAGAGGGCTCTGCTGCCTTTTATAGAGAGAGGGAGGGAAGAAGAAGAGTCTGCCAGGGAGAGCTTCAATGGGGCGTTGTTGTCCTTCATGGCCATCACTAGCTACGTTACCAGAGAATAACGAGGGAGAGAGTAATGGAGAGGAGGGAGAAACGGAAGTAGTGATGCTCCATTAATCATAGAAACGGTCGCGGCTCGTCGCTCTCGGCAGGGAGCGCGGCTGGGTGGCCGACGTGCAGGGCACGGCTCGGCCGGCGTGCAGGGCGGTGTGCGCGTGGGACCGGGGCAGGCGCGCGGTCAGCCGCGGGTGGGCTCGCTCGGCGCGGAGGAGCCGGCCTGGTGCTGCGGCGCGATCTGCTGTGCGCGCGTGCTTGGGCACTGCGCAGAGAGAGAGCGGTGAGGGAGTGAAGGGAGAGGGAGGGAGAGAGAATAGAGGGAGAGAGAAGACCGCAGGGGCTGCGGCGACTGGGAAATTCCCAGGGGCGCGCGCGCGTGGAGTAGAGGCTAGGGTTTGGGGTCTTGGGCCCCTAGTGGGCCGGTTGGGGTAGATTTAGGGTTTTTTTCTAATTTCGAAATATATTTTTAAATAGCTCAAAAATTCATAAAAATTTCACCAAAACTATTTATAAATGAAATACTTGTTTTTAAACTAATAACTATTATATTATTTAATTATTATATTAATTACTAGGTTTTTTTCTTTAAAGGAATTGATGATAAACACTCGATAATCAATCAAGCGCATACCAAGAAAATTGATTCAAAATGCAAATAAATAATTAAACACTTAAAAAAATTATTACCCTAATTAATATAATGACTAAATTCATTATTTTTAATTGATGGCTTTTTATGGTGTTACAAACCTACCCCTCTTAAAAAGAATCTCGTCCTCGAGATTAAGAAACTTCTGAGAATAGCTGAGGGAATTCTACTCTGAGTTCATCTTCTCTTTCCCAAGTGGCCTCATCTTCCGAATGATGACTCCACTGAACCTTGCACATGTTAATAACTTTACTCCGTGTAATTCTGCGAGATGTTTCCAGAATTCTGACCGGGTACTCCGAATAGGTCAAATCCTCATTAACATTCAGTTCTTCCATGGGTAACTGTTCTTCGGGTACTCTTAAGCACTTCTTAAGTTGTGACACGTGAAATACGTCATGCACATCCGATAATCTATCGGGTAGCTCTAACTGGTAGGCTACTTCACCTTTTCTTTCCAAAATCTTGAATGGGCCAATATAGCGAGGTGATAATTTTCCCTTAACCTTAAACCTTTTCATTCCTCTCATCGGTGAAACTTTAAGGTAGACAAAGTCTCCTACTTCAAACATCAACTCTCTTCTTCTATTATCAGCATAGCTTTTCTGTCTTGACTGCGCTGTCTTCAAATTTTCCCTAATAATCTGTACTTGCTTTTCCGCCTCTTGGAGAATTTTTGGACCGAATACTTGACTTTCTCCAGTCTGGTTCCAATAAAGCGGTGTTCTACACTTTCGTCCATAAAGTGCTTCAAATGGTGCCATCTTTAGACTTGCCTGATAACTGTTGTTATACGAAAATTCTGCATAAGGCAAACTTTTATCCCAGCTTCTACCATGCTTTAGAGCGCAAGCTCTTAGCATATCCTCCAACACTTGGTTTGTTCTTTCCGTTTGCCCATCCGTTTGCGGATGATAAGCTGAGCTAAAATTTAGCTTGGTATCCAGGGACTCATGTAGTCTTTTCCAAAAGCGCGAGGTAAACTGGGTCCCTCGATCTGATACGATCTTCTTCGGTACTCCATGCAGACAAACAATCCTCGACATGTATAACTCTGCTAACTGGGCTCCTGAGTAAGTTGTCTTCATAGGTATAAAGTGTGCTACTTTAGTTAACCTGTCTACTATGACCCATATTGAATTATAGCCATCTCGAGTACGGGGTAGTCCAACTATGAAATCCATACTGATTTCTTCCCATTTCCATTCTGGTACCTTGAGAGGTTGTAGCAATCCTGCTGGTCTTTGGTGTTCGGCTTTAACTTGCTGACACACGTCACATAATGCAACATGAGTAGCAACATCTCTTTTCAATCCGTACCACCAATACTTTTCCTTAAGATCCTGGTACATCTTTGTACTTCCAGGGTGAATAGAGTAGGCTGAATCATGAGCTTCTCTCAAAATATGTTGGTGTAGGTGCTCGATTTCGGGTACACAGATTCTCTTCTTAAACCATACTGTGCCTTGTTCATCTTCTGTGAAATCTGGGGCTTTACCCAAACTAATCAAAGCTTTAATTTCTTTGATTTTCTCATCGGACTCTTGTCCTTTACGAATCTCTTCTTCCAAGGTAGATTCAACTTCCATCACCGTTGCTTCTACATTATTGAGCAATCCAAGGTTGAGTTGTTCCATTTCCCAACACAATTCCTGTGACATCAAATGAGTAGTGATGTTGTTCACTTGACCCTTACGGCTCAAAGCATCAGCTACTACATTTGCCTTTTCGGGGTGATATTGTATTTCCAAATCATAGTCCTTAATCAACTCAAGCCATCTTCTCTGTCTGAGGTTGAGTTCTTTCTGAGTGAATATATATTTCAAGCTTTTATGATCCGTGAAGATTTTGCACTTGTTTCCAATCATATAGTGCCTCCAAATCTTCAAAGCATGCACTACGGCAGCTAGTTCCAAATCATGCGTAGGATAATTCTTCTCATGCTTCCTCAACTGTCTTGAAGCATAAGCAATCACCTTTCCTTCTTGCATTAGCACACATCCAAGTCCAAGGTGTGATGCATCGCAATACACATCAAATCCCTTGTGGATGTCTGGCATTACCAATATTGGTGCAGTAGTTAACCTTTTCTTGAGTTCTTCAAAACAATTCTGGCAAGCTTCATCCCATTTGAACTCTTTGCCTTTCTCCAGTAGAGAGGTAAGTGGTTTCACTAACTTGGAAAAACCTTCAATAAATCTTCTATAGTATCCTGCCAATCCAAGAAAACTTCTGATCTTGGACGCATCCTTCGGTTGCTTCCAATCTAGTATCTCACTTATCTTTCCTGGGTCCACTTTAATTCCACCATCGGTAACGATATGCCCTAAGAAAGCAACTTCCTTAAGCCAAAAATCACACTTCGAGAACTTTGCGTATAGCTGGTTGTCACGAAGCTTTTGTAGGACTAGCCTTAGATGATCTTCGTGTGTTTCTTCATTCGGAGAATATATCAGTATGTCGTCAATGAATACGACCACAAACTGATCTAGATATTCCATGAATACTTTATTCATCAAGTTCATAAAGTATGCAGGTGCATTAGTCAGTCCAAACGACATGACCAAAAACTCATATAATCCATATCTCATCGTGAAGGCTGTCTTTGGTACATCTTCTGCTCGAATCTTTAACTGATGATATCCCGATCTTAGATCTATCTTCGAGAATACCTTAGCTCCTTTCATTTGATCGAATAAATCTTCAATCCGAGGTAATGGGTATTTATTTTTGATGGTTACTTCGTTCAAACTTCTATAATCCACGCACATTCTCCTCGAACCATCCTTATTGTTCACAAATAGAACTGGGGCTCCCCAAGGGGATGAACTTGGGCGAATGAAACCTTTTTATAGTAATTCTTCTATTTGTTTCTTCAGTTCTACTAAATCTTTGACATCCATTCTATATGGTCTTTTCGAGATAGGTGCGGTTCCGGGTAATAATTCAATAGAAAACTCTATATCACGGTCAGGTGGCATACCTGGTAATTCCTCCGGAAATACGTCTGGGTATTCGCACACTACTTTGATATTTTCCAAGGGCTTTTCTTCCAAGTGATTGACCACTGTTTTCCCTTTTTCATCTGTTGATTTGTCTATATTAACTTGAATTCTTTCACCTTGAGGACTTGTCAACATAATTGTTCCATTGGCACACTGTATCACTCCATCATAACTTTTCAACCAGTTGCATCCAAGAATCACATCAATACCGTTGGATCCTAGGACCACTGGGTTGACTGAAAAATCCAATCCTTGAATCTTGATATTAACATGGGGGCATGAGTGTGTGGCCTTCATGTCACCTCCCGGTGAACTAATATGTAATATCTTCTTAAGAGGGTACTTAGGTATGTTGTGTTTTTCCACAAATGACTCAGTTATAAACGAATGCGATGCTCCAGAGTCAAATAAAACTGATGCAGGTATGGAGTTAACAAGGAACATACCATACACTATGTCGGCATCCTCAGGCACTGACTCTGCGGTGACGTGATTGACCCTTCCTCTGCTTTGGTTCTGCGGTGTCTTGTTCTGAGCAGATCCACGAGCGGGGGTGTTCTGGTCATTCCTCTAAGTATTGCTTTTCTGGAGTGTCTGCTGGTTGCGCCTTGGGCAGTTGTTGGCATACTGGCCTAGCTCACCGCACTTGAAACAGCCATTGGGTCGGATAGGTGCGTTGTTTCTGGCCTGCGTGTTACTAGCGCCACCTTGACGGTTCTGTGAATTTCCACCAGACCTCTGGTTGGTCTGGGAGTTGCTCCTTTGCTGGTTCTGACTCTGATTATTTCTCTGGCCTTGCTGTCCAGAGCGTTGCACTTGATAATTGCTTCCGCCTTGATTTCCAGAGCGGAACTACGAACCTTTAGCGTTGTTTGGGCGAGTATTCCTGCTAGACTGACCTTGAAATTTCCTGTTGTGGTCAGATAACTCCTTCCTTTTACTTTCAAGGCCAATTGCCTTGTTCAACAGTGTCTGGAAGTTGGGAAATGTATGACTCTAAAGTTGATAGTTCAGAGGTCCAATCAGTCCTTCCAGGAAACACTCTTGGCGCTTCTCATCAGTGTCCACTTCTTCAGGGGCATAGCGTGAAACCTGAGTGAAGCGATCACGATACTCGCTTACAAACATATTCCCTTGAGTAAGGGAAACGAATTCCTTCTTCTTCAGCTTCATGATTCCCGAGGGAATGTGATGAGCGCGAAAGTTCGCTTGGAACTCCTGCTAAGTTATAGTATCTGCGTTGGGGTGTGCCGCTGTGAAGGCATCCCACCAATCGGATGCAGCTCCCTCGAGTCTTCCCGAGGCGTACAAGACCTTTTCCCGGTCGTTGCACTGAGTGATGTCCAGCTTCTTTCCAATGACCTTGAGCCAGTCATCGGCATCCAGAGGATCAACCGCATGAGAAAATGTCGGCGGGTGATGACTCATGAAGTCCCGGTGCTTATCTCTGGCCGGGGCGCATACTGCTGCTGCTGGGGTTGCTGATTCTGTTGGTTCTGTTGTATCTGCTGAACAGTCGCAGTGATTCCTTGTAGAATCTGCATCTGGGCGGCGATGAACTGCTCCATATTGGGATTCGGTGGTGGTGGTACTTGTTGACCATGCTGGTTCCGGTTGTTGTTGGGTCCTTGACGAGCGTTCACCATCTGATTGGTTAGGAGGTGAAGTCCTTAGAGAAGTGGGGAGTAGAAAAGATTCTAGAGGGGAATTTCTTAAGTTTATGTTTTTTAATGCTCTTATGGCCATCAGACCATTGCACTCAAACAAAAATCCAACTCAAACATATCAAACATCACCATCACATTGTTGTTATTATCTCTACTACTACTTAAGTACCTAATGTAGGCGTCCACACCCCCGGATGGCGCACTGTTCTGCCGCATCCCGCCCGCACGCTGCGCTTCGCGATCCTCAAATCTGGTGCATCCCGCACGCACGCCGCGCTCCGCAATCCTCAAATCTGGTGAAGCAAGCCACGCCACCGGCTGGCTCTCCGCGGTCTCGCCCCACGCTTTCCCTGGAAGGAAACCCAGGCTCGTGCGGTGAGCTCGCCCCTCCCCCACACTCTCCTCGGAAGGAAACCCAGGCTGGCGCGGCCCCAAATCGCCTTGGTAACCTCGGCCCTCGCCCACGCTCTCGGCTCTCGCTGGAAGGAAACCCACGATCTCCTTAGAAGAAAACCCACGCTGGCGCGACCCCAAATCGTTGTGGTAACCTCGGCAAATCGAGGAATCCGCTCTCCATGGAAGGGGGTCGATATGATGGCGCTGTCGTCCCTCCTGTTCGGCCCGTGTATCGCGAGCGGAGAGGAGGCAACATCCGAAGCACGACGAGGACGCCTGGGTAGGTCGGCTTCCAAGGAGCCCCGGTTCTCGGTCCGCCACCATCGCACCTGAGACCCCACCATAGAATTTCATCCCCTTCCCCAATCCCTGCGTCGCTTGGCTGTCTCTTCCACTTCGGCAGGGTCGGTGCTACCCAAGCTCCGCAGGCACCGCTCATTCGACTCCACTACCACCGGAGAGCAAGCAACCGCCCCAGCCCCTCCATGTAGGTACGTGCGTCTTCTCTCTAATCCGCCCTCTTGTTCCTTCCCTTCTCTTCCCCAATCAACTGTCGTGAATCGGATGGTCTGGGTTGCCACGAGATGCCTGGCCTTAATTAGATTATGGCTCAGGCTGGAACTTAGATTGCTTCCTCGTGGGCCCTGATAGCGATCTCTGTACGTGTGGTGACCACCATGTGCCCTTTCTCTGTAGGGTTCATCCCTCCCGTGCTGGCCTTAATTAAATTATTTTCTTGGTACTATAATTCTTAGATGGCTTAGGCTTAATTATTTATACTGTTTTCCTGCTACTATAATTGGATGTCGCGCCTGACTATTGTGATTTATTTATGCTATCATATCCAATAATTTCACCGATGGCTGTACTGTACTCCTGCTGAGGATGTGCATGCATCCATTTTCCATTTTCTGCCCTAAATTAGTCTACTTCTATGAAATAAAAAATAAGAAAATTGGGGGTGCAGATTTGCCACACAAGAGGAAATACAACTGGCCTGATCAAGAGCTTGGATTATTTCTGTCCAACATGAGAAAGTAGTGCGTTTAGATGATGCAAACTAGAACATGACTATTATGTGGTGCTTATGTAATTGGTATGTCCTGTACTGTGCTTGTTTATCCTTCCTCTCACTTACAAGTTTAATACATCAATAGTTGTGCATTAAATCTCTTGAATACAAAAATGATTTCCTTCTACTTTGGGATGAAGCTTTGTTAGAAACTTTACAGCCTTGCTCTTGATTTCTAAGTGCATAGTACCGTTCACTTATTCGAAGTCACATTGTCTTCTTATTTTACAACATTCAGGTTCGGATGGCATCGCGAAAAGAAAACCATGTGCTTAATCCTTGTCAAGCATCCAATGGCTGAATCACGCGAGCTCAAGCCGCTGCAAATCATCAAAGTTTTGGAGCTTTCCCTTATGTTCCATTGCCTGCAAAAACCAAACAAAAATAGACTGCACAAGGGAAGGCAAAACGAGGTTCTTCATATGACAACACCAGTGCAAGTGCTGCAATTCCAGGACCCAAGCCTAAAAGGCGCACAATACCAATTTGACCAATGCTAACTCTAGCAAAAGTTTTGCTGCTGCATCGAAGCTTCTGGTTTGAAGATGTTTCAAATAAAATTGCGTTATATTGCAATGAGTTCTTGATTCATATTGTTTCCTTAACATTGCAAACATAGTAGAATGACAAGGTCAACTCTTTTTTGTTCAGATAAAGCCCTCTCTAAGGGATGGAAGAACCGTGAGCAAAAGCAAGACGTGCACAAAAAAAGACTCCTAAGAAACCACCACAAGCTGGTAATGGAAGCTCCTATTTTTGACAAGTGTGATTGGTATGGCTCTATTCTAATATCATGTATTCCGTTTTGGATTTAGGCAATTGTTTTTATTCGGTTATATTTCAAGATATTGTGGTTTTATATTTGTAGAAGTATGAACACCACCATGCACTTTCTATTTATGCCCATTATCATCTCTACTTTAGTTAGTCTCATTTTCTCTTCTATATGGGTATGCAGGCAGTGTGTTTGGGATCTTGCATATTCTATTGGAAGCTATATGTTCAGCAACGGTTCAGACCCCAAGTCACAGGTCTTAAATTTTATCATACTTCTTGATACATGAGCACCCTGAAATGCTGAAATGACCTTTCTGTCTCATGATTGTTGGTGTTATTTTGCTCTACTTAAAATTATTTAAAGATTGATACGTTATTACCTCACTCCAAATAATAACCTCACTCCAAATATCTGAGGTTTTATACACGTCAACACTGGTATACGACAACATTGGTATAGTTGTTCTCCAAATGGATATGGCTCAGCAGCGCCATATTAGTAGCAGAGTTGTTTTCCAAAACCTGAGGTTTTATGGCTTTGAAGAATGTTTTGTGCTGATATCTATTTTTTGGGATAGAAAATAAAATAACACTGGTTTAATTGTTCTCCAATGGATATGGCTCAACAGCGCCATATTAGTAGCAGAGTTGTTTTCCAAAATCAGAGGTTTTATGGCTTTGAAGAATGTTTTGTGTTGATATCCATTTTTTGGGATAGAAAATAAAATAACACTGGTATAATTGTTCTCTTCCAAATTATGATTCACAATGCATACACTGGTATAATTGTTCTCTTCAAGCTCCTGCTCCCAGTCTCACCATTACTTTTTGTCTATATGCATTAGTAGTATCTCTAGATACACTAATTCGATTTGAGACAGTTCCTTGCGATTTAGTCATAAATATGCTCCACGGTGGATTAAAATCATTTTTTCTCTCCAAATGCTTTCACCGGCAGGTCAAATAGAAGTAAAACTGGCGCAGCATGTTAGTAGCAGAGTTGTTTTCCAAATGATGAAACTAAATAACCTCAATCCAAATAATAACCTCACTCCAAAAATCTGAGGTTTTATACACGTCAACACTGGTATAATTCTTCTCTGCTACGACAACATTGGTATAATTGTTCTCCAAATGGATATGGCTCAACAGCGCCATATTAGTAGCAGAGTTGTTTTCCAAAACCTGAGGATTTATGGCTTTGAAGAATGTTTTGTGCTGATATCTATTTTTTGGGATAGAAAATAAAATAACATTGGTTTAATTTTTCTCCAAATGGATATGGCTCAGCAGCGCCATATTAGTAGCAGAGTTGTTTTCCAAAATCAGAGGTTTTATGGCTTTGAAGAATGTTTTGTGCTGATATCCATTTTTTGGGATAGAAAATAAAATAACACTGGTATAATTGTTCTCTTCAAGCTCCTGCTCCCAGTCTCACCATTACGTTTTGTCCATATGCGTTAGTAGTATCTCTAGATACACTAATTCGATTTGAGACAATTCCTTGCGACTTAGTCATAAATATGCTCCACGGTGGATAAAAATCATTTTTTTCTCCAAATGCTTTCACTGGCAGGTCAAATAGAAGTAAAACTGGGGCAGCATATTAGTAGCAGAGTTGTTTTCCAAATGATGAAACTAAATAGAAGACTTTTAAGAAATAGTTCCTTTAGTTTTAAATCATGAATTATGTTGGATAGAACTACACGAGTAGTCGTGTTGATGGTTACAACTACATGAATGCATGAGTACAAAAAGTGGATGCATGCAGTTCAGGAAGCTCCTATGGTAATAAATTCTTTAGTACTGCTGCTGAAGAGAATTAGGAGGCTCAACATGCTGTACACTTATTCCAGAATTGTGTTGATTAAAAAATTGACATTACCTGTCTCACACTTTAAATTTAAAATCACGACGGAGCTGGTGGACATGTTCATCATGGATATGGCTCAGGTTGAATCACCTCACTGTTCCTGCAGGCGGTGTTAAGTTTTTTGAATCAGTTTTTGATTTTACGACAAGGTCCAAGACTTTCACCGTCCTCTTCAGCAACATTACAAAAAGTGATTTTACCTTTTGTCTCCGTGTCTTGTTTTTATTCCAGAATCTGTAGCAAATGGAGAACGACGAGGACAAAATCCTCCAGACAAGAGAAGCAAAGCGATGTTTCATCTAATGTTGTTAAACTACAACTGGTCTCAGGGAGTAGTAGGCTGCCTGTTATTGTCTTGCATTGGTATGCTGGGTCAGCAGTACATTCTAATAAAGGAGGGCATCTTTTTGTTTATGGCGGCGATGATATGGGATCTGAAGAAGTTCTCACGGTTTGCCTATTTTTTCTTACTCATTATTACAATTTCTTTTGCTTGCCATCTTAAAGGCTGATGTGCACACAGTATGCCTTCTTAGGTTTGCTGCTTTACAAATTTGGTAAAGTAAATTCCTAGCTTCCTGAACTGAAATCTTGGTCACCTGGTTGTGAGCCTATGGCATGTGTTTAGTGTAGAGACACAGTACTAGCTTGACATGGCGATAGGGCAACACGGGTTTGCATGAAACATGATCAACCATGAGAGTTTCCTGCAAGTATAAGAATTGTTCCCTCAGGCAGAACCCATGTTGTAGACCCAAACAATTCTGAAGATATTTTTTAGTTCAGGTCTCAGCATCCAAATAATGTATACATACCTATCATAATCACTTCCCTGAACATGGAAGAACATAATTGTTTCCGAAATATTGCACTGCAGAAAACTCAGCCTCCATCAATGACAAAATTGCTCATTCTCTTGCAGGTTCTTAGCCTGGAATCAACTGCTGGATTAGAATCAGTTAATTCCTGATACTGGGATTCATGATAAAGACGTCTTCTCACCGATTGGAGGGGTGCTTGTAGGGCATCCCTGCTATTCTAAGACTGGCCTATATGGCCTACTTATTTAGCCACCTATTTCCCCTACTCCTAAGGCATTTCGTCCTAGGTCTAGCGTTCTAGCCCTGACGATACAATACTGGTTTCTAAGCAAATTGTTATTTTTGAAATGTTGGCATTCATGACTTATTGATTCCTCTGTAATGGTATTCGCTCCGATACCAGCTGTGGCAGAACCGCCCGAATTATTCCAGCTTAAGTGCCCGAGTCACGCCTTAGAGGCAGCAACACACTTAAATCGGAATAACCCGTTAGTCCCTCAGATCTAGTCTGATAAAGCCACTTACCAAGGATCAAATACCACTAGCTCACTCGAAGGTGAGGCACAGAGAAAATACAATAATCATGAAACCACAAATTAAAGTACTAGAGTTATTACATAGATTGGAGTTTTAATCAAAGGTAACAAGTTCGTAATTAAAATGAAGCGGATAATCGATATCGTCGATAATGAAGGAATAGGGCAAGGCCTAGCCCACTACTCCTCCTGGTCCTCTCCTGTCGAGGCAGCATCCCACTCGACCGTCCAACCCGGTGGCAGGCTAAGTTACACCATCAACCATATCTTGTAGCGTACTTGAAAAAATATGCCACAAGCAAGGCTGAGTATACTAATACTCAGCTAGACTTACCCGGTGTGAGGAGTCTACTCCTCTACCTCTAGACCATGCAGTTGTTTGGCTGAGGGGCTTGATTTGCCAAAAGCACTAGCTGAGTCTAAAAACAATTTTAGCTTTTCCAGTTCTAGTATATTTAATTTAGCTAAGTTTGCTCCTTTCTAACATCCATGGTAACAATCATTTAATACAATCAACATGTTATCTCAAGTAAAACCTCATTTCACTTTTTACTCAATGCAGTACAAGGGGTCAAGCAGTCTCATTAGCTGCGAGAAGCAGACGATTCGAATGGAGTTTTAATCCTTGCAAGGTAAACCTAAACACACGACATGTAAGGGCACTCCGTCCCCACACATATCAACCGTCCCCATTGATTCCCTGGCAACAAAACAGGGCTCACGGCCTTGGCGTACAATGCTCCAATTGTCCCCGGCTGCCGTCGTGCAACAGTCATACTTGTACCCACCATAGCTAGCATGGGAGAACCCGTCTCAGGTCCAGTGAGGAGTAAAGTCTGCGGGTAGGTTCACTTAGGTACTAGGTTTATCGGTTACCATATTTCCCGACATGTGTCTAGTACGTTCAAATGCTTGACTCAGGTATCCACACATTAATCCTTAATTCCATTTCCGTCTCATAGACAAGGCATCCACCATGAATCCAAGTCCATAGACCATCATAGATCCCGTTATCAAGATGAATACAATCAATGCCTGAGTCCATACACCATCATAGATCCCGTTATCAAGATGAATACAATCAATGCCTGACCTCGCGCGAGTGCTAGAAAAATCACTCGACTTCTACCGAGATCCCTAATTAGCAAAGTAGCTACACGACCTAGCATACTAGTATCCATCTCAAAAGGAATCCTGAGTTCATGCAACCAAGGGTTTCAAGCAACTCCTACACTTAAGTGCACATTACAAACCTACAAACATTAAGTGTAGTAAAGTAGAATATATAAACAGTTATGCATAAAATAGGGGCTTGCCTTCAAAAGCTGAGGCTACGGGGGAGATCCTCGGTAGTAGGCTCTTGAGCTGGCTCCTGAACTTCTTCTGGAACAACTCCTTGCTCGGGAATGAGCACGTACTCTCCATCAGCGAGGTTGCAATCTAAATGAATACAATGAATAAGAGATATGTATGCAATGGTATGTGATTAATAATTGAAATGCGAGGTGAAACACCCAAGTTAGCAGGACAGGTCTTAGTTCCATTTTTTAGATTTTTGGGGTATACTTGGTAATTAGAAATAGGTATGGTTAGTTTAGGAAGTTGGATTAAGGTTGTACACAAAATCCTTCAAGGTCTTGGTATAGAGTGATCAAGGTTCCTAGCTGGAATTATCTATGACTTAACTTAGTGTTTCTTTACTCCTTTCTTTTCCTTTTCCTACTTAGGCTTTTGTTTTGAGTAGGTTTGAACTACAACATTGATTTACAAATTTACAAAAATTTTGTAACAATTGCAGTGTCTTCTCACTGGTTTGTGTAACTCAGTCTCAAAAATTGAGGCTTAAAATGATAATGCTTTTCTCTGTATAAAAATATTAAAATTTAGGGCAGAGGGGGTATTTTGAACTACAACTCTCCTCTAACAGTGGATTTTTCCCTAAAATTTATTTTTGCTGGCATTTAGGGGTAATAATAAAACTTTGTACCAAATTTTAGCCAATGATACCTAAAGGTCATTTTATTGTGATTTTCTAAATTTTAGGGCCTAGTGGTGCTTTCTACTACTACTATATTTGAAAAATGTCAAACAATAGATTTCCAGATTTTCCTAACTTCTTCTTTGCGCAAGAGCAATCATTCTTGAAGTTGGTTAATTTTGCTCATAGGGAAGGGGTGGTAGAATTTCTTGGAATATATGGTCTTTTTCATGGGGTAGGGAGTGGGGTGTATTACATCCTATTTTTATCCTAATTTCATATTTTTCTCAGGTGGTTTACATTATAAGTATTTAGGTAAAAGTTGGGTTGCTCACTATTTCACATTTTTTGTCTTACTTTTGATTTATTTGAAGTATTGGCTAAATCCAAGTTCTATTTGTTTATCTCACTTATTGTGATGGTTTGGGGTGTTTACCATTTTTGCAGTGGTATACTAGTGGTTCGAGGTCTGCTAAAACTTTCTTGCTATTATTGCATGTGCCCAATATTTTTAACTATGGCCTTTGTTGACTTCTTAATGCCTAATTAAAAACTATAATCTTAGATTACACTAAACTAGGGTTTCATATATTTTTCGTGTGATCTATATCACTTAGGCATTCTTGGAAAAATATAGTCACTCTCTGGTTTTTATTTTCTATCCCCTTTTTCATTTTTCTAAAGTTTGGGAAGAAATAGCCTTTAAAGAATATCTCTGGTCCATTTTTGTATAGTGGGGTGTTCGTTATTTTTAAAAAGTGTATATGCTAGGTAAGTATCTCCACAAATTTTCTCCAGTCCAGTATAGGAGTATTTCTTTTTTCTTTATATTAATAAGGTTTGGGTAGTTTTCTAATTTAAATTCAAACTCTAAAAATTAGTACAAAAAACATGGGGTTCAATATTTTTGTTTGACAGTTCATAATTTTTAGAACCTAGCAAAATTGGTTTGACCAATTTTTTATGTATAAAACTCAAGTTATGCATTTTTAAGTTGACTATTGTTATTTATTGAAAGTTTAATTCAAAGTTGAACGGAAAACTAGTTTGCGCTGAGACCCCTAGTTTCCTTCACTGTTTCTATTACATCTAGGTCCCCAGTGCACTATTCACTAGTGTGACTGACAGCGCAAAAAACCCATTAGGATCTACCCTAATCTAACCCGCGGTCCCAGGGTTCTTGGAACAATACCTGCGGCAACGATTATGGTGGTGAGACTCACCGGCGGCGAAATAGCTCCGGCAAAGTGGTCGATGACGTGGGGGAGGTAGTGGCGGTCACGTCGGTGTACGGGTCGTCGTCGAGCTAGGATGGCTGGAGCTGTTCGGACCTCGTGCGCAGGCGGGGAAGCTCGTCAGTGGTGGGGATTCCGGCCTAACCACGGCGGCATAGTTCAATCCAGTGAGCTAGGGAGCTCCATGGGAGGCTAGGGAGGTTGTAGGCGCAAGCAATTGGAAAATGGTTTACCTGGTAGCTCGGTCTACACGCGGTGGCGGGTGGCCGAAGTCCCGCGAGGGCGATCCCGCTGCTCCGGTGAGGCAAGGTCTCGATTCTCGCTTGAAGAAGCTTCACGGCTCCATGTGGAATCCGTCCAGGGGCTCGGGCGAGGCTAGGTGTCTACGGGAATGGCTGGCCACGGTGGTCGGCATTCAGGTGGCTCATGCGGGCGACGCAGAGCTCGCCGGAGCTAAGAGCTGGTTGGGATAGTGAGGACAAGTGCGGAGTGGAGTGTCGCGCGTCCAGGGGTGGCTTGACAGGCGCGGGCAAGCGTAGCTGAGGGCCGCTCTGACATGCACTCGGGGCATGCACGGAGGAGCGCCAATGCGCGCTCGGCCTCCTGGGCATGGCATCGAGCACGAGGCAGCGCCGAGAGTGGTCGTTTTCAGGCGCCCATTGGCTCCAGATCTTTGCGATTATGGCCATAATCTCTTTGTAAGATCTCATCACCAGACTCTCCTTTTGTCGTTTGTGTGTGGCGACCTATGGATTTTGTTGACTGGAACCGAAGATATGGGTTGCTCTAGTAGGGTTTGTCTCATGGCGTGAACCCGAGGTAAAACCCTCAACTTGACGTGTCTAGGGCCCGAATCCCAATGCCATCTTCACACACATTGCAGAGGGGTTAATTTAACATAACTTTGTCAATGGGAGCCTAGGGTTTTGAGTTAGGGATCAAGGTGAACGCGCTCGAGTTCTGAGTGAGGGGCTGAAATTCAGAAATCTGAATTTCAGATTTCTATAGAGAGCATCCACTTCAATGGCCTTTTGGGGGATTTTGAAAAATTCTTTTGGCCAAACTCTCCTACTAATTTTTGTAGCTTATTAAGTGTATGTCAACTTTTATAATTGGCCTAAGACATGATTTCATATTTTTCATTGCCTTTTTACAAATTTCCCCTTTGCACTTAAATGTCTTAATTAGGGTTATTTTAGGGTTTGGGCATTTTTCTCACTTTGATGTGCATGATATGGTTAAGGTATGATCCTTGAGATGAAAAAGACTTAATTAAATTTTTGCTTCTCAAGTTTGGTGTCTTTTGCTCAATTTGATTTACATGTGATAATGGTCTTGAGGTTAGTACTGAGAAGAAACCCTAAGTAACACCTGGGTGTTACAATGTCTCGGTGTAGTGTCTCTGTCTGAGTCGATTAAGGACCGTGTCGATGTGGTCCTGCTGACCGAGGATCTTTAACTGGCCACATGCCTCGTCATGGGTAAGCTTTGCCTCGGTCAGACCAATACCAGAAAGGCCACCATGCAATGGGAGTGGAGAGATGGCGAGAGTAGAGTGTACCCTCCATGGCAAGGGGCTGGACGGTGGTGTATCTGTGCTCTAGGTTAGCATGAACCCATTCTAGTCTTGAGAAACATATGTCGTGTGGCGAGGTTACATATGCAAGGGTTAAGTGCTACATATGTCATGTGGTTGGAGATCCCCATCTGAGTATTAATCGATTCTGATCGTCGTTACTTCTCGGACATGAAGAGTTGTTCACTGACTTACTAAGTGTAGGTGAAGTGCTTGAACTAGGATAGAAAGAACTCTAGATACAGGTATTGACTTAACCTGATAATAAATTTGGATTTTTAAGGATGCACTATTAGTTAGCATTTCTACAAACAGAGTCTTTGATTCTTGATCAGCTCTACCTTGAATCCCACAAGCCAGCATATCCTTGAGAAGTCTTTTTCCTTTGTCGGGTAAGACTTGCGAAAGTACACTTCGTACTCAGGGTTTTCGAACCCATGTTGTTGCAGGTACTAGATTTGTGCTGCTGTGGAAGGTGTTAAGCGCCGGTGGGCACGTCCTTCTTATATGTTAAAGTAGCTCTTCTATACTTCTTATTGAGGATTGTCATTGAGCTAGCATATATTTCAATCTTATAAATAATTTATAACATTTCAAAGTATATTTCTTTGAATCACTTTTGTAATCACTCCGATAAATATAATGTAAACTTGTTGTAACTTGTAACGTTTTATAATAAAGAAATTCCGCTGCAAATGTTGGTGTATGATTTGTGTTTACTTAATCTTGTGATCCTAGTTGTAAGTGGTTTATCCGGGGTCCTTGGGACAATCGAACGGATCCTGTTAAGTTATCTGGTGCACATGCATAGCCGTCTGAGGTCTTTGAGACAAGGTCAGGTGCATGTGGTCCCAATAAATTGGGAGGTTCTACCACAATTATCTCCTCCGTAAATGAAGGATCCCTGGGGGTACTTCAGCTCCTTAGCATAATGTTTAGTTTCGGCGACTTGCTCTGTCGATAGTTGTTTTCCCGAAGCATGTCGAACACTAAAATTCAAATCACTCTTGGAAGGTGTTTCGGGAGTAGGTGCCGAGGGTTTTTCTGGAAGGCTCTCTTCCACAAATTTTTTTGGCGCAGTTTCCGAAGGTCCCGCCTCAGCATGAGTTGAAGAAGTGCTCGCGGTGACCATCTCTCTGGTATCTTAAATTTTTTCGCCAGAAGCTTCGGTGGAAGTAGGAGGCGGCATTTTCATAGATTATAAAACAGCATCCAAAACACTAGCCATCCTCCTTTCCTCGAAGTTCCTATTGTAGTAGCTGACAGCTCCGCTCAACTTAATAATTGTCACTCCTGTTTATGATATTAATGTTCCATAAATGAAATTGGTATTGTGATGTTAACCTGATGGTTAAACAAGATTATTGCATATTAATTGGAACATGGAGTGACCACCCACGAAAACAATGCTACCATGAGGGTGGTATGGGACGCCCTTGGATAAATAACTAGGGAAGTCTTATGTTGGGTGATGGTCGTGGTCGACCGGAACGGGGGCATCTGGCAAGCGCTTATATTTCTGGCTCAGGCAGATTGGATACGGGCATAGTTCCCAAAGCTTTACCCTGCAGTCTGGACTATAAGTTGGTTACGTTAGATGTGCTCTATGCAGTTTGATCATTTCCAGCATTTGTGAAAGTCGCCTAGAGGGGGGTGAATAGGGCGAAACTGAAATTCTCAAAAATAATCACAACTACAAGCCGGGTTAGCGTTAGAAATATAATCAAGTCCACGAGAGAGGGTGCAAAACAAATCGCAAGCGAATAAGGAGTGAGACACGTGGATTTGTTTTACCGAGGTTCGGTTCTCGCAAACCTACTCCCCGTTGAGGTGGTCACAAAGACCGGGTCTCTTTCAACCCTTTCCCTCTCTCAAACGGTCCCTCGGACCGAGTGAGCTTTCTCTTCTCAATCACTTGGAACACAAAGTTCCTACAAGGACCACCACAAGATTGGTGTCTCTTGCCTCAATTACAAGTGAGTTTGATCGCAATAAAGAATCAAGAAGGAAGAAAGCAATCCAAGTGCAAGAGCTCGAAAGAACACAAGCAAATCTCTCTCTCTAAGCACTAGGGCGTTGTGTGGAATTTGGGAGAGGATTTGATCTCTTGGGTGTGTCTAGAATTGAATGCCTAGCTCTTGTAAGTGGTTGGAAGTGTGAAAACTTGGATGCAATGAATGGTGGGTGGTTGGGGGTATTTATAGCCCCAACCACCAAACTAGCCGTTTGGTGGGGCTGACTGTCGTATGGTGCACCGGACAGTCCGGTGCACACCGGACATGTCCGGTGCGCCAGCCACGTCACCAAAGACGTTGGGTTCCGACCGTTGGGGCTCTGTCTTCTGGGCCCGCCTGAATGTCCGATGGCGCACCGGACATGTACTGTAGAGTGTCCGGTGCGCTACTACGCGCGTGCCTGACTTCTGTGTGCTCTGGCGCGCATTAATTGCTGTTGCAGGTGACCGTTGGTGCGAAGTAGCCGTTGCTCCGAAGTTACACCGGACAGTCCGGTGTACACCGGACATGTCCGGTGAATTATAGCGGACTAGCCGTTGCAAATTCCCGAAGCTAGCGAGTTCCTGAAGCCGCTCTTCCTTGGAGCACCGGACACTGTCCGGTGTACACCGGACAGTCCGGTGAATTATAGCGAAGCGCCTCTGGATTTTCCCGAAGGTGACGAGTTTGAGTTGGAGTCCTCTGGTGCACCGGACACTGTCCGGTGGTGCACCGGACAGTCTGGTGCGCCAGACCAAAGGTGCCTTCGGTTGTCCCTTTGCTCTTTTGTTGAACCCAATACTTGATCTTTTTATTGGCTAAGTGTGAACCTTTTACACCTGTATAACTTATACACTAGAGCAAACTAGTTAGTCCAATTATTTGTGTTGGGCAATTCAACCACCAAAATCAATTAGGAAAATAGGTGTAAGCCTAATTCCCTTTCAATCTCCCCCTTTTTGGTGATTGATGCCAACACAAACCAAAGCAAGTATAGAAGTATATAATTGAACTAGCTTGCATAATGTAAGTGCAAAGGTTGCTTGGAATTGAGCCAATATAAATACTTACAAGATATGCATGGATTGTTTCTTTCATTCTTAATATTTTGGACCACGCTTGCACCACATGTTTTGTTTTTGCAAATTCTTTTGTAAATCCTTTTCAAAGTTCTTTTGCAAATAGTCAAAGGTAAATGAATAAGATTTTGCAAAGCATCTTCAAGATTTGAAGTTTTCTCCCCTTGTTTCAAATGCTTTTCCTTTGACTAAGCAAAACTCCCCCTTAATGAAATCCTCCTCTTAGTGTTCAAGAGGGTTTTGATATTAATTTTGAAGAGAGTGTACCAATTTGAAATTATATCACAAGTAAGATACCAATTTGAAAATACTCTTTGAAAAACTAAATTTTTGAAATTGGTGGTGGTGCGGTCCTTTTGCTTTGGGCTCATACTTTCTCCCCCTTTGGCATGAATCGCCAAAACGGAATCATTAGAGCCCTATTATTACTCTCTCCCCCTTTGGTCATAAGTAAATGAGTGAAGATTATACCAAAGACGAAGTCCTTTTGCTCTCTCCCCCAAAGATGGAGAGTGGCGCGGAGCGACGGCGAAGGATGAGTTACGGAGTGGAAGCCTTTGTCTTCGCCGAAGACTCTGATTCCCTTTCAATATTCCTATGACTTGGTTTGAAATAGACTTGAAAACACATTAGTCATAGCACATGAAAGAGACATGATCAAAGGTATATAAATTAGCTATGTGTGCAATTTAACAAAAGAAGTTCCTAGAATCAAGAATATTTAGCTCATGCCTAAGTTTGTTAACAGTTTGTTCATCAAGAGGCTTGGTAAAGATATCAGCTAATTGATCTTTAGTGTTAATATATGAAATCTCGATATCTCCCTTTTGTTGGTGATCCCTTAGAAAGTGATACCGAATGGCTATGTGTTTAGTGCGGCTATGCTCAACGGGATTATCCGCCATGCGGATTGCACTCTCATTATCACATAGAAGAGGAACTTTGGTTAATTTGTAACCATAGTCCCTAAGGGTTTGCCTCATCCAAAGTAGTTGCGCGCAACAATGGCCTGCGGCAATATACTCGGCTTCGGCAGTAGAAAGAGCGACCGAATTTTGCTTCTTCGAAGCCCAAGACACCAAGGATCTTCCCAAGAACTGGCAAGTCCCCGATGTGCTCTTTTTATTGATTTTACACCCCGCCCAATCGACATCCGAATAACCAATCAAATCAAATGTGGATCCCCTAGGATACCAAAGCCCAAACTTAGGAGTATAAACTAAATATCTCAAGATTCGTTTTACGACCGTAAGGTGAGCTTCCTTAGGGTCGGCTTGGAATCTTGCACACATGCCTACAGAAAGCATAATATCCGGTCGAGATGCACATAAATATAGCAAAGAACCTATCATCGACTGGTATACCTTTTGATCGACGGATTTACCTCCCTCGTCGAGGTCGAGATGCCCATTGGTTCCCATGGGTGTCTTGATGGGTTTGGCATCCTTCATCCCAAACTTGGCTAGAATATCTTGAGTATACTTCGTTTGGCTTAGGAAGGTGCCTTCTTGGAGTTGCTTCACTTGAAATCCTAAGAAATACTTCAACTCCCCCATCATAGACATCTCGAACTTTTGTGTCATAATCCTACTAAACTCTTCACATGTAGATTCATTAGTAGACCCAAATATAATATCATCAACATAAATTTGGCATACAAACAAATCATTCTCAAGTGTTTTGGTAAAGAGTGTAGGATCGGCCTTTCCGACTTTGAATCCATTTGCAATAAGAAAATCTCTAAGGCATTCATACCATGCTCTTGGGGCTTGCTTGAGCCCATAAAGCGCCTTAGAGAGCTTATAGACATGGTTAGGATACTCACTGTCTTCAAAGCCGGGAGGTTGCTCAACATAGACCTCTTCCTTGATTGGTCCATTGAGAAAGACACTCTTCACGTCCATTTGGTAAAGCTTGAAGCCATGGTAAGTAGCATAGGCTAATAATATTCGAATTGACTCAAGCCTAGCTACGGGTGCATAGGTTTCACCGAAATCCAAACCTTTGACTTGGGAGTATCCTTTGGCCAGAAGTCGAGCTTTGTTCCTTGTCACCACACCATGCTCATCTTGCTTGTTGCGGAAGACCCATTTGGTTCCTACAACATTTTGATTAGGACGTGGAACTAAATGCCATACCTCATTCCTAGTGAAGTTGTTGAGCTCCTCTTGCATTGCCACAACCCAATCCGAATCTTGTAGTGCTTCCTCTACCCTGTGTGGCTCAATAGAGGAAACAAAAGAGTAATGCTCACAAAAATGTGCAACACGAGATCTAGTAGTTACCCCCTTATGAATATCATCGAGGATGGTATCGACGGGGTGATCTCGTTGGATTGCTTGGTGGACTCTTGGGTATGGTGGCCTTTGTTCTTCATCCTCCTTGTTTTGATCATTTGCATCTCCCCCTTGATCATTGCCATCATCTTGAGGTGGCTCATTTGCTTAATCTTCTCCTTCATCAACCTGAGTCTCATCCTCATTTTGAGTCGGTGGAGATGCTTGCGTGGAGGAGGATGGTTGATCTTGTGCATTTGGAGGCTCTTCGGATTCCTTAGGACACACATCCCCAATGGACATGTTCCTTAGCGCGATGCACGGAGCCTCTTCAATACCTATCTCATCAAGATCAACTTGCTCTACTTGAGAGCCGTTAGTTTCATCAAACACAACGTCACAAGAAACTTCAACTAGTCCCGAGGACTTGTTAAAGACTCTATATGCCCTTGTGTTTGAATCATATCCTAGTAAAAAGCCTTCTACAGTCTTAGGAGCAAATTTAGATTTTCTACCTCTTTTAACAAGAATAAAGCATTTGCTACCAAAGACTCTAAAATATGAAATGTTGGGCTTTTTACCGGTTAGGAGTTCATAAGATGTCTTCTTGAGGATTCGGTGTAGATATAACCGGTTGATGGCGTAGCAGGCGGTGTTGACCGCCTCGGCCCAAAATCGATCCGAAGTCTTGTACTCATCAAGCATGGTTCTTGCCATGTCCAATAGAGTTCTATTCTTCCTCTCCACTACACCATTTTGTTGAGGGGTGTAGGGAGAAGAGAACTCATGCTTGATGCCCTCCTCCTCAAGGAAGCCTTCAATTTGAGAGTTCTTGAACTCCGTCCCGTTGTCGCTTCTAATTTTCTTGATCCTCAAGCCGAACTCATTTTGAGCCCGTCTCAAGAATCCCTTTAAGGTCTCTTGGGTATGAGATTTTTCCTGCAAAAAGAACACCCAAGTGAAGCGAGAATAATCATCCACAATAACTAGACAGTACTTACTCCCGCCGATGCTTATGTAAGCGATCGGGCCGAATAGGTCCATGTGTAGGAGCTCTAGTGGCCTGTCGGTCGTCATAATGTTCTTGTGTGGATGATGAGCACCAACTTGCTTTCCTGCTTGGCATGCGCTACAAACCCTGTCTTTCTCAAAATGAGCATTGGTTAGTCCTAAAATGTGTTCTCCCTTTAGAAGCTTGTGAAGATTCTTCATCCCAACATGGGCTAGTCGGCGGTGCCAGAGCCAACCCATGTTAGTCTTAGCAATTAAGCATGTGTCAAGTTCAGCTCTATCAAAATCTACTAAGTATAGCTGACCCTCTAACACACCCTTAAATGCTATTGAATCATCACTTCTTCTAAAGACAGTGACACCTACATTAGTGAAAAGACAGTTGTAACCCATTTTGCATAATTGAGATACAGAAAGCAAATTGTAATCTAATGAATCTACAAGAAAAACATTAGAAACAGAATGGTCAGGAGATATAGCAATTTTACCCAATCCTTTGACCAAACCTTGGTTTCCATCCCCGAATGTGATCGCTCGTTGGGGATCTTGGTATTTCTCGTAGGAGGAGAACATCTTCTTCTCCCCTGACATGTGGTTTGTGCACCCGCTGTCGATGATCCAGCTTGAGCCGCCGGATGCATAAACCTACAAAACAAGTTTTTCTTGACTTTAGGTACCCAAATGGTTTTGGGTCCTTTGGCATTAGACACAAGAACTTTGGGTACCCAAACACAAGTCTTTGACCCCTTGTGCTTGCCCCCAACATATTTGGCAACTATTTTGCTGGATTTGTTAGTCAATACATAAGATGCATCAAAAGTTTTAAATGAAAAACTATGTTCATTTGATGCACTAGGAGTTTTCCTTTTAGGCAACTTAGCACGGGTTGGTTGCCTAGAGCTAGATGTCTCACCCTTATACATGAAAGCATGATTAGGACCAGAGTGAGACTTCCTAGAATGAATTCTCCTAATCTTATCCTCGAGATAACCGGCAGGGTACAAAATGTAACCCTCGTTATCCTGAGGCATGGGAGCCTTGCCCTTAACAAAGTTGGACAATTTCTTAGGAGGGGCACTAAGTTTGACATACCCTCCCTGTTGGAAGCCAATGCCATCCTTGATGCCAGGGCGTCTCCCATTATAGAGCATACTTCTAGCAAATTTAAATTTTTCATTCTCTAAGTTATGCTCGGCAATTTTAGCATCTAATTTTGCTATATGATCATTTTGTTGTTTAATTAAAGTCATGTCATGTATAGCATCAATGTTAACATCTCTACATCTAGTACAAATGGTGGTGTCCTCAACGGTAGATGTAGAGGTTTTGCAAGATTTTAATTCTACAACCTTAGCATGCAATATTTCATTCTTAGTTCTAAGGTCGGAAATAATAGCATTGCAAACATCAAAATCTTTAGCCTTAGCAAGCAATTTTTCATTCTCAATCTTAAGGCTAGCAAGAGAAACATTCAACTCATCAATCCTAGCAAGTAAATCAACATTATCATCTCTAGGATTGGAAGTTGAAATATTACAAACATGAGAATCAACCTTAGCTAACAAATTAGCATTTTCATTTCTAAGGTTGTCTATTGTCTCATGGCAAGTGCTTAGCTCACTAGATAATTTTTCACATTTCTCAACTTCTAGAGCATAAGCATTTTTAACTTTAACGTGCTTTTTGTTTTCCTTGATTAGGAAGTCCTCTTGGGAGTCCAAGAGATCATCCTTCTCATGGATGGCACTAATCAATTCATTTAATTTCTCTTTTTGTTGCATGTTTAGGTTTACAAAAAGAGTGCGTAAGTTATCTTCCTCATCACTAGCATTTTCATCACTAGAGGATTCATATCTAGTGGAGGATTTAGATTTAACCTTCTTCTTTTTGCCGTCCTTTGCCATGAGGCACTTGTGGCCGACGTTGGGGAAGAGAAGGCCCTTGGTGACGGCGATGTTGGCGGCGTCCTCGTCGTCGGAGGAGTCGCTAGAGCTTTCGTCGGAGTCCCACTCCCGACAAACATGGGCATCGCCACCCTTCTTCTTGTAGTATCTCTTTTTCTCCTTTCTTCTCCCCTTCTTGTCATCGCCCCTCTCACTGTCACTAGAAATAGGACATTTAGCTATAAAGTGACCGGGCTTACCACACTTGTAGCAAACCTTCTTGGAGCGGGGCTTGTAATCCTTCCCCCTCCTTTGCTTGAGGATTTGGCGAAAGCTTTTGATGACAAGCGCCATCTCTTCATTGTCGAGCTTGGAGGTGTCGATTGGTTGTCTACTTGGTGTAGACTCCTCCTTCTTCTCCTCTGTTGCCTTGAATGCAACCGGTTGAGCTTCGGACGTGGAGGGACCGTCAAGCTCGTTGATCTTCCGTGAGCCCTTGATCATAAATTCAAAGCTCACAAAATTCCCGATTACTTCCTCGGGAGTCATTAGTGTATATCTTCGGTTGCCACGAATTAATTGTACTTGAGTAGGGTTAAGGAAAATAAGAGATCTTAGAATAACCTTAACCACCTCTTGGTCATCCCACTTTGTGCTCCCGAGGTTGCGCACTTGGTTCACCAAGGTTTTGAGCCGGTTGTACATGTCTTGTGGCTCCTCCCCTTGGCGAAGACGGAAGCGACCGAGCTCCCCCTCGATCGTTTCCCGCTTTGTGATCTTGGTGAGTTCATCACCCTCGTGCGCCGTTTTGAGCACGTCCCAAACTTCCTTGGCGCTTTTTAGTCCTTGCACCTTGTTGTACTCCTCCCTACTTAGAGAGGCGAGGAGTATTGTTGTAGCTTGGGAGTTGAAGTGCTCAATTTGGGCCACTTCGTCCTCATCATAATCCTTATCCCCTACGAATGATACCTGTGCTCCAAACTCAACAACATTCCATATACTTTTGTGGAGTGAGGTTAGATGAAATTTCATTAAATCACTCCACCTAGCATAATCTTCACCATCAAAGGTTGGCGGTTTGCCTAATGGAACGGAAAGTAATGGAGTATGTCTAGAGGTATGAGGATAATGTAAGGGGATCTTACTAAACTTCTTACGCTCATGGCGTTTCGAAGTTATGGAGGGCGCGTCGGAGCCGGAGGTAGAAGGTGATGAAGTGTCGGTCTCGTAGTAGACCACCTTCCTCATCTTCTTAATTTTGTCGCCACTCCGATGCGACTTGTGAGAAGAAGTCTTCTTTTCCTTCTTCTTCTCCTTCCTCTTCTCCTTGTTGCGGGACTCTTCCGAAGAAGCCTTCTTGTGGCTTGTAGCGGGCTTATCGCTGGTCTCCATCTCCTTCTTGGTGAGTTCTCCCGACATCACTTCGAGCGGTTAGGCTCTAATGAAGCACCGGGCTCTGATACCAATTGAAAGTCGCCTAGAGGGGGGGTGAATAGGGCGAAACTGAAATTCTCAAAAATAATCACAACTACAAGCCGGGTTAGCGTTAGAAATATAATCAAGTCCGCGAGAAAGGGTGCAAAACAAATCGCAAGCGAATAAGGAGTGAGACACGTGGATTTGTTTTACCGAGGTTCGGTTCTCACAAACCTACTCCCCGTTGAGGTGGTCACAAAGACCGGGTCTCTTTCAACCCTTTCCCTCTCTCAAACGGTCCCTCGGACCGAGTGAGCTTTCTCTTCTCAATCACTTGGAACACAAAGTTCCTACAAGGACCACCACAAGATTGGTGTCTCTTGCCTCAATTACAAGTGAGTTTGATCGCAATAAAGAATCAAGAAGGAAGAAAGCAATCCAAGTGCAAGAGCTCGAAAGAACACAAGCAAATCTCTCTCTCTAAGCACTAGGGCGTTGTGTGGAATTTGGGAGAGGATTTGATCTCTTGGGTGTGTCTAGAATTGAATGCCTAGCTCTTGTAAGTGGTTGGAAGTGTGAAAACTTGGATGCAATGAATGGTGGGTGGTTGGGGGTATTTGTAGCCCCAACCACCAAACTAGCCGTTTGGTGGGGCTGACTGTCGTATGGTACACCGGACAGTCCAGTGCACACCGGACATGTCCGGTGCGCCAGCCACGTCACCAAAGTCGTTGGGTTCCGACCGTTGGAGCTCTGTCTTCTTGGTCCGCCTGAATGTCCGGTGGCGCACCGGACATGTACTGTAGAGTGTCCGGTGCGCTACTACGCGCGTGCCTAACTTCTGCGCGCTCTGGCGCGCATTAATTGCTGTTGCAGGTGACCGTTGGCGCGAAGTAGCCGTTGCTCCGGAGTTACACCGGACAGTCCGGTGTACACCGGACATGTCCGGTGAATTATAGCGGACTAGCCGTTGCAAATTCCCGAAGCTGGCGAGTTCCTGAGGCCGCTCTTCCTTGGAGCACCGGACACTGTCCGGTGTACACCGGACAGTCCGGTGAATTATAGCGAAGCGCCTCTGGATTTTCCCGAAGGTGACGAGTTTGAGTTGGAGTCCTCTAGTGCACCGGACACTGTCTGGTGGTGCACCGGACAATGTCCGGTGTACACCGGACAGTCCGGTGCGCCAGACCAGAGGTGCCTTCGGTTGTCCCTTTGCTCTTTTGTTGAACCCAATACTTGATCTTTTTATTGGCTAAGTGTGAACCTTTTACACCTGTATAACTTATACACTAGAGCAAACTAGTTAGTCCAATTATTTGTGTTGGGCAATTCAACCACCAAAATCAATTAGGAAAATAGGTGTAAGCCTAATTCCCTTTTCATTTGCATATTGAGGACTCTAGGGAAAAGCCTCGTAGTGAGACCCTAGCCATTCACCTCGGAAGTGAATACGGGTCTGATCAACCTAGGCTAGAAGGGAATCGTGACTCATGGGTAAAGATGCGCCACCTCTGCAGAGTGTAAAACTGATATGTCAGCTGTGCTCACGGTTAAGAGCAGCCTGGACTCCTCACATGATAATTGAACTTGAAGATGGAAATAAATCGAGATCCGATGATCTGCCAAAGGTTTTCTTAAGTGGTTTCACTTAAGTGTTTTTGATACACTCTTATACCTTTGTTTAATGGGAATACTTGGGATACACACTTATTAGTAAGACAGGTGTTGTTAATAAAATATTGACCAACTAAAATGCTTACTGCTCAACCTTAGCCTCACCTTGTTAACTTGCATTAATTTTTCCCCCACTTGCTGAGCCCTGACCATAAGTGACCTCAACCTTGCTAATATTTTGATCAGAGGGTGATGCTGGAGACTTCGCTGATGACGACGATGAGTTTTAAGTCTAACGATGCGCCAGTCATCTTCTGGTGGGAGATTACCCATATTTAATTCTGCCTTACGTTTATGTTGATACTTGTTAAAGATACAATGATTCAGATGATGTAATAAAGTACTCTACTCTCTTTGCACCTTTATTGCATTGACTTTTGATATATTACACTTGTGACTTCAACATATGTGTGGAAATGGATCTTGGCACACATATGTTATGCGCCCGGCTTTGCCCACCGGAACCGGGTGTGACACTTGCATCACGTTGCTGCTGAATTTGGCGCTACCCTTCAGGCTGCTGGTTGTGGGACGAAGTTGGAGCCAGTATCGGTGGTTGTGGTAAGCCCCACACCGCTGGAGAGTGACTTGCTGAAGCCACTGAAATTGTAGGTTGTGGGAATGGCTGTTGATTGCCTACATACTCTGGAATGTATGGGGAATAACATGAAGCAGTATGTAGGACTTGCTTCGGCTGATTCTATCGTGCTTCGGCCTCAGCTATCCCATTTTGCTTCTGTATTGTAACTTGGCAGGTTCTTGTTGTGTGCCCCTTATACTCTACACAGAATAAGCTAAATAGTCTTCTTCGTTGAGAGTTGAATCTTCCTCCAAAGCTTCATCCACCTATGCCTCTTAGGGCTCGCGGTCTGAAGGAGCTTTGTTGTGCCCCAGTTGACTGGGAACTGTGCTGGTTCCCTTGGTTGTGATTGCCTCTGTCCTCACTTTGACTGGGATTGTGTATTGTTCTGACATACCTTGGTTGGAGCCTTCCTTCGAAGCCCTGGTCATCTTAGAATATCTGTAAGCTTCCTCCATTCTTTGTCGGAAATCGTTGTCGGCTCTGATGTACTCATCCATCTTCTGGAGAAGCTTATCCAGGGTTTGGGGGGCTTTCTAGCAAAATATTGTGTTGTTGGTCTTGGACGAAGTCCCTTGATCATGGCTTCAATGACAATTTCATTTGGCACCATTAGCGCTTGAGCTCTGAGACACAAAAACCTTCGGACGTATGCATGAAAGCTAGTGACCAACATATCCTTCAACTTCTGCCATTATGTGATTGTTCCTAGCCTAAGAGAAGAATACTAGGTTTGAGCAACACTTCTGACTACCATGACGAAGGATTTTGCCATGACAGCAGTGTTGCCACCATATGATGATATGGTTGCTTCGTAGCTCATGAGAAACTGCTTCGGGTCCGAGTGCCCGTCATACATGGGAAGCTAGGGTGGTTTGTATGAAGGTGGCTATGAGGTAGCCTGCAATTTTGTAGCTAGAGGGGAAGCTTCATCAAAAGCAATGTTATCATGATGAAAGTCGTCATACCATATGTCATCATGGCTAGGGCTTTCTTGACGAAGCTCTGTCTGTTGTGGCTTATGCCCTTGTTCATTGTCTTGTGTGATGTGTCGCATCTCTTTGGCTGCTTCGCCAATCTTTTTCTGGAGCTCAGCCAACCGAAACATGTTCTCCCTTCTTCTCTACACTTGTTGATGAATAGCTTCTAGATCCCTGATCTCTTGATCCAACTCTTCGTCCTATGGTGCTGGGCTAATAGCTTTCTACTTCTGGCTTCGAGCCTCCCTAAGAAGGAGCCCATATTGATTGGTGTCTAGAGGAGCAAGGGCAGCTCCTAGCGCCACTGTCTTCTTCGGCAGCATGACGAAGGTGTTCGTTCGAGTTCTCTTGATGAAGGTGGTCGTTTGAGTTCACCGGAGGTGGGTGCCAATGTTGGTCACTTGTTTTTTATTGTTGTGAACCAAGAACAAGGCAACACAATTGTTAAACGTTAAAGACCTTTGTCCTTCGAAACATTATTTCCCTTTGGGTATAATGAGTCTTAGACGAAGGTCAAGAAGAACAGGTTTTCAACATTCACAAATATAAGAACATGGTTACAATATAACATTATGGCATTTATTCATTTCATATCAAATGTATAAACAATATTAAGATACATTTCATGTATTAACAAACCGATGCATAATGTTCATTACATAGATACCTTCGGATCACTCAAAGGTAAAGACGTGAATGTAATTCCAATTCAGCGTGAACAATACGGGGGTACTATTCATCTATTTATAGACACTCGTGCATCTTCATACGATGTTACATTCATGCCCTTATAGATTACACACAAGGTTTACAATTATCCCAAGGGTAATATTGCCATTTGCACTTATCAGCTTGAACAACAACTTCTCCTTATGTCGCCTTCCAGCGTCATGTAACGAAGCTTGCTTCGTCGTACTTTCATTGATCTATGTCGAAGCTTTTTCTAGTAACAAAGCTCCTGTAACACTTAGAAACATACTGGCAACAAGTTGGTTAGTCGTGTTTTTGAGGACCTTTGGAAGACGAAGGCCCCCAACAGGGGCCTTTGGCAGCAGTCTCGTGTTGATAGTTTCCTTCTCAGCTTCTTCTTCAAAAGTATCAAAGAATGAACTCATTACTAGAGCTATTTGCTCCCCATCATCTTCTTCTTCATCACTCTCTAGAAGCATCTCCAAAGGCTTAACCTTCTGCGCTATCAAGTCGATAATGCTTCAAGTTTTGCTTCTTCAGCCCCCATGGGAGGGAGCCCTTCAATCTTAACTTATGTTTTGGCTTCGGGAGCAGCCTAAGAAACTTAGAAGCAGAAAATTAACAAAATAAATTCAAAACACATATACCTAAAATCAAAACGCATACTTACCAGAATTTCCTCTAAAGCTTGAGGAGTTGATCTGGTGTGCACCTTTGGAATCCTGCTTCGCCTCGTAGACACTTTCTTCTTTCTTTTCTTTGAATCCTAAATCATGACAGGATAGTCAGGATAAAAGAACCTGATGGCATCAAAGACACGATTTAGTTGACGCCTCTTTTGGGCCCCGAAGGCTTGTTGCAGAGCCTCAGCTTTAGACTTGCTAAAATTACCAAGAATTTCATTGCACTTCGCTTCAACATAATCTAGCCAACCATCACTGAGTTGTCCGAACTCATCTTCGAATCTATACTTATACCGAAGCCTAACTAATCCAGGCTCAACAGCCAAAACATCCCCTTGAGACACCTTCGGCATGTCCCACTCAACTGCTAGTGGACATGTTTTAAAGTCTAAGAACTCTTGAACAAGATCCCTCATCCCAATATAGGTGTTAACATCATTGAAGGCAACTATGGTAGCTTGGGCATTGAAGTTAACTTGACATGTTGGCTTCTTAAAACCAAAACTTATGACAATAGGCAATTGAATGATGCCTGATATGTCAGCCCGCGCGGTCAAGTCGTTCTTCATATAAAACCATTCCTTTGCCCACTCATTTGGCCACTTGCCTCGATAAGCTAGGGCTACGAACATTGATCCCATCGATACGCAAAGTTATGACAACCAAAATTGTTATGCAGGCCTCTTGTCGCCTTTGTTTGGAAATGCAGTTCATCTGAAGGCCTCATAGAAAGCTTTGGCATCAAGTTTGATTCCTTGACATCGAACAGTCCAGATCAAAATTCCTAAACGCATTATAGTGTTTGGTGTAAGCTGATGAAGATAGATGTTAAACCTCTTTAACACTGCAGCTACCTACTTATGTAAAGGAAACCTAAGACCGGCCTTCAAAAAGCACCGAAACACGATCTTACGACCATGACGAGCTTCATCACGACGAAGAATATGGCAAGCCATCAGCTTCATCAATTTCCATGGAGAATCTTATTCTCCCATCACTGGGGGCTCAAGCTTTGAACACAGCAATAAAAAGCAGAAAAAGAGGCCCAAAGAAGGGTGCAGCATGTAGGTGTCCAAGGACCATAAATCAGGACCAAATGGTCCCATATCCCTATTACCTTCTCTCAGGATGACCTTCGTCTCAAGGATTACCCGCACAGAGATGCCCTGGTTATCTCTTGTGTAATCAAAGGTTTTGAAGTACACAATGTTTTGGTTGACACAAGCAGCGCTGCAGACATCATATTCGTCCAGGCTTTAAGGCAAATGCAGGAGCCTGAAAATAAGATTTAAGACTCAACTTTTCCTCTCCGTGGCTTCGGAGGACAACAAGTAATGGCTCTAGGGAAGCAAACCATGCCTGTCATCTTCGGCTACATCAATAACACAAGAATAGAATATGTTATGTTCGATGTCGTTGATATGGAATTCCCAATGTCGTCATCGGTAGGGGAACTCTCAATGTATTCAAAGCAGTTTTGCATTCAGCTTATCTCTGCATGAAGATACCCAGTAATCAAGGGGTGATATCAGTTTATGGCAGCCAATAGGCAGCAAGAAGGGCAGAAGGGACCCTACAAGAGCCAAAAATTGTTTACAACATTGATGAAGCTGAAGGACAAATTCAGGAATCTAAAAAACTAGTAAAAGAAAACACATCTTCGGTGGATCAGCCAAAACTAGTACTTCTCTGTGATGATGTCACAGAGCAAAGGGTATTCTTCGACAACTAACTAACTTCAGAGCAAGAGTCCAATCTACGAAGGTTCCTATTTCATAACAAAGATGCCTTTTCCTAGTTAGCAAATGATCTATGTGAAGTGGATAGAAGTATAATAGAGCAAGCCATGAATGTGGACCCAAGTGCTAGGCCACGCAAGCAAAAACTCCAGAAGATGTCCGAAGATAAGGCCGAAGTTGAAAGAGCTCAAAAGTCATTCCTAAGGGGATGCAGAGACAAAGTTTTATCACCAAGTAAAGGTGAAAAAGCTCTAAAGTTGTTCCTAAGAGGATGCAGAGCTAAAGATTTATCACTAAGTAAAGGTGAAAAAGCTCTGAAGTCGTTCGTAAGGGAATGCAGAGCTATGGTCTAAAGAAAAAGATCTGAAGTCACTCTTAAGAGAATGCAGAGCTATGGTCTAAAGAAAAAGATTTGAAGCCGCTCCTAAGAGAATGCAAAGCTATGCTTTGTACCGGGTGAAAAGAAGGGAAGGTGTTTTTCACCTTCGGCTCAAAATACCAAAAAAAGATCAGTTTCACGTGCAACAAAGCATACAAATGTAAGTAGGATAAATGACGAAGAGCCAGCCATTAAGTTACAAAAGAGTAGCATTTCATCTACACACAGATTTGTTTTTACAATTAGAATCTATCCACACTAACAACCTAACTAGGCTTCGGCCTCCTTGCTTTACTTCATTTTCTTCAGCTTCTTGCTCTGCACGAAAAGAAATGAAAGGAGACTTGGTGATTAATTGGAAAAATCCATAAACAAAACATTAGAAGTACAATTTTAAAAGACAAACCTTCCTAGTATATTCTTCTGTCCACGAAGCAGCTAGCTCTCGGCCTCCCTTGTTCCACAACTCAAAGAAGAATCTCTTTGTGGTAATTATGTATCGCTTTACCATTATCATTCACTGGGTTATTATGTCTCTTTATATCACATTTCACTTATGATATATGTGCTTGTTCGAAAACCTACGTCCATCATATGCATACTCCAAAGGAGTATCAATCTCTAGACGAAGTTTTTGTTAACACATACGATTTGATTTTCAGTACCTTCAGATGATTGGAATCAAGTATATGACAATTTCATCTGTTATTATACATTTAAGCCTTCATCCTCAAATTATTGCACCGAAGGTGTATTAGCTTGAGGACGAACGTTCTCGTTTCTCAATCTTGTGTTGCCTTGTTTTTGGCACCATACAACAATTGAAAACAAGTGACAAACAGTATTCTATTCATCTTGGGAGCAACAAGATGTATCAAGATTTAAAGCAACGCTTTTGGTGGACAAAGATGAAGATAGAAATTGTTCGCTATGTTGCAGAACATGATATTTGCCAACGAGTGAAGGCTATACATTTAAAGTTTGTTGGACCATTGCAATGATTGTCTATACCAAAAGGAAAGTGGGAAGACATTAGTATGGACTTCATTGTGGGATTGCCTAAAACATCAAAGAGTTATGACTCAATTTGGGTAATTATGTATCGCTTTACCGAGCTAGCGCACTTTTTACACATAAAGGTTTCCTATCCTATAAAGGTCTATGTTGCGTTATACATTGCCCGTATTATGAGTCTACATGGTGTGCCAAAGACTATTGTATCTGATTGAGGATCGCAGTTTGTTTCTAGATTTTGGGAGGAGTTACATAAGTCTCTTGGTACTAAATTAATTCATAACTCCGCTTATCATCCTCAGACCAGTGGACAAACAAAAAGGGTGAACCAAATCTTAGACGATATGTTAAGGTCTTATGTTTTGGCTTACTCGACAAAGTGGAACGAGTGCCTGCCTTTGGCTGAGTTTTCATACAACAGTATTTATCAAGAGAGCATACGAATGGCGACATTTGAAGCTTTGTATGGTCAACGTTGTAGAACCCCATTAAACTGGTCAGAACCTGGTGAACGGTTTTTCTTTAGGCCAGATTTGGTGAAAGATGCGGAAAAAAAGTTTAACTTATTCAACATTGTTTGAAGATAGCACAACATCGCCAAAAAAGTTATGCGCATAAGAGGAGATGGTCGTTGTTTTCCATGTTTGCGACTATGTGTATCTTTCACCAATGAAGGGAGTGGCTCGTTTTGGTATTAAAGGAAAGTTGACACCTCGATATATCGACCCATTTCTAGTAATGGAACGGTGTGGACCTGTGGTCTATAGAGTGTAATTACCTGAACATCTTTCAGCCATACATAATGTTTTCCATGTGTCGCAATTCAAGAAGTGCCTTCGAGTGCCTGAACAAGTGGTGGATGTTTTAGATGTCGACCTGGAACCAGACCTGCCTTGTAAGAGAAACTGGGAAATAAGTTTGGTCTGTTTTTTATGTAAACCAATAGGGGCACCCACACCCCTGCCTTGTAAGAGAAACTGGGAAATAAGTTTGTGACACATTTTCTTTTCCATTACTTGGCCTGGGGCTTTAATCTTGGGATGAGATTCCTTTTAGAGGGGAAGGATGTAACACCCCTGGTGTTACGAGAAACTAAAATTTCGCATGTCATCATATGCATTGGCATCATTGTGTTTGTGATAGACCTAGAATGCATTCATTAGGGTAAAAGATGGGCCATGAGTGGAGTCACTTTTCTATTAGAAGATGGACCAAATTGACAAGTCACTTGAAGAGAATAACCACACTTCAAAAACTCTAAAAAAGTGCCTAAAGGTGAGACTCGAGATCTAACAACATTTTGCGAAACGTTTGTATACCAAAGTTGTAGAGTTTGAAAAACTAAGCCACTTTTGTATTTGGAGATTTCCATGTGTTGTGAAGAAATTTAGAGTAAATTGCAAATTTCATATTTGGGTAAGTTTTGTATTCTGGTAGAACAATTTGGTTGAGCTATTTTTGGGCCCCTATATCTTTTAATCTATGGATTTTTGGCGAAAGGTTGCTATGGAAAACTTGTAGACGGACTATTGGGGAACAACTTTTATTAAGTTTGGTAACCCTAAAACCATATGGAACCTGGAGAAAACGTGGTCCAAACTAGAGCTGACAGAACGTGGATTTTAAAAATGTTGACAATGAGCCAACTTTGAGCATTTGTAACTCTCAATCTATATGTCCTTAGAAGTTGGTCACTGTAGCAATATGGTAGAGCTACAGTACGAATGTAGGCCTATTAAAGGTATTGTCCTCAAAACGGCTTGGAATTGGGTTATAATAGTGTCCAAAGTTGTGATGCCAGATTAGGGGTTTCAAACTTAGTGCTAGTGGTAGAATCTGAATTTTTGTTCTTTTAATGCAACTTTGGAGCCCTTTTGTGCTTAGGCTGTGGAGTTGTGAGCCATACTCTCTAGATCAAAGTTCAAGAGTGTAAGATAGTGAACAAGTTTCTTAAAGGAAGTTGGGTCATGTGTTGTATGAAATCTTGAGTAAAATGCCTCAGAATATGCACTGCAGACTGCTTTGACTCAAGCTGGGTACCAGTGTGGGGTGCTCGACTTTTGAGCACCATAGCTAATGATCCATACGCTTTTGGTCTTGGAATGCTATAGCAGTGTTGAAGAGCCTTAATTAATGAGTAAGTCTCCTATTGTGGAGTTTGTGTAGTTCTACAGGAAAACTCGTAAAAGACCCCTCAAGTTGCCTCTGTCAGTCGAATGGGAGAGGGAGGGTTGGTTCAGTTCAGACAACTGCCTTTGTGAGTTCATAGGGTTCACTGAACCTTGCCGCCGGCGTGATATCTCGTGCCATGATTCGAGCCCCAGCAAGATTGGTGTTGTGGTGAATTGGATAGCACCAAACGGTAAAAGATCTTGGCGAGGAGATGAACTCGAGTCCTGTCACTAGCCTGTTCATTGTACCACTTGATTGTACTGCGCTTGAGAGGTCGCCACTGTGGAGCTCGCCGTTCCTCCTGTAAATGCCATGTAGCTGCCTGCTTCACCGTGTGCCGTGATCGTGGCATTCGCTGAGTCATGCCTATGGGCCAGTGATAGCTTGAGCTCCATGGCAAGCCTCTAGGAGTCACTTTGTCGTGGCAAGGAAATCCATTCTCATACCGACATTGGACCAAGCCATAGCCGACCTCTATAAATTGAGGACCCCATGTGTTTCGCCCCCTCTTTGTGTTCCACGTCTACCACTTACTGTCTCCTTTAATTCACCATAGCCCCGGAGTTCGGTTTATTCCCCCAAATTGGTTCTCATCGCCGCCATTTAGAGCTTCACCGTGGCCAGGTCATCCCGCTCGCGATCTCCCTTCTCTGGTCCTTATTTAAGTCCACTTGTGATCCCTAGTTTTTCGTCGACCTGTTTGTTTGAATGCTACCACAACGGATTAACCAGAACGCTCTATCGTCGTCGGGAGCACCACCGCGGTCCACCTCAACTTGAATGGTTGTTTCTAGTCATTGTTCGGTCCCCCTAGCCTTCGTTTCTGCCCTCACGTGAGTCACTAAAACTTGGGGTGTCTTCAATTTGAATGCTACCGTAGGGTAATGGTGGGAACGGCTTCGCGGGGGCGTTGCTTCCGCCGTCGCCGTGGGTAGCTCACCTCCGGTGTTGTTGTAGTCCGATTAACGAAGGGCATCGGCAAGCTTAGCCAAGAGTTGAGTCGGGGACCGAGATTTGTAAAGAACAAAAAGATGAGGGTTTTGTTTGTAATCCTTCGATTTCGGCCTAGTCCTATTCATACCTTTTTTCTTTTGTTTTTGCTGTCAGCTTGTAAAATCTACCAAAAATTATATAAAAATGTAAAAATTGTGAAATACCAAAAGTTCATGAGATTCCAAGGTTTCTGGTAAAAATAGATTGAGGATTTTTACAGCAAATAATAGATATTAAACAATTTAAAAGTACGTTTTGAATGCTTATATAAATTTTATAAATAAAATCTGAGCTCCAAAAATGCTGAAAATTGTTGGGTGAGTTTAATATGTCTAGATCAGTCTCTGGTAAAAATTTGAACATGTTTGAAGGTTGTTTGCCTAGAAATCTATTGTTATCTAAAAATAAGAATTTGATCCCTAAACCCTAGTTCAAGTGTATGTTTAAACAAGTTAGACAACATAGCTTAATGATATGAAAAATTTGTGAGTTCAAATATGTTACTTCTCTGATCTTTCCAAGTAAATTCAAATTTGTCACCTTCACCAAGATTTATGTGTAGATTTATATATATATGCTTGTCCTAGACTTCAAATGGTTTTGTTTCCCCACATCTTATATGAATTTGCATTTCATATCATTACATAAGCATTGATGTATTTGTAATTGACTTGTGGAACACCTATAAGAAGTGGAAGTTGAAGTGGAAGATGAATGAGCTCCTCAATCTAAAGGTCCTTTTGTGTGTCCTCTTGAAGGTGCTCTTATGGGCTTCGTAGAAAAGTGTGATATTCTCATAGAAGAGCCTGACTCTCCTCACGAAGGCAAACCCCAATGCATCTTACCAATTCCTTGTGTTTTCAAAACTTTTATCACGTAAATGATGCATTAGGTGATAGGAGTTGAGTGATTAACCCTTTGTTGCATGATTTTTCCTTAGAATATAGATTCCATCATTGACAACTGTTTTACAAAGTATAGAAATGCTTAGTTATGCTTATGGATTAGGAACAAACATGTTTTTGATCTATGAATTATGTTTTACAAAAGGAAAAGGGCTTGGGATGATGAAGGCATCAAAGGCCTTGATGAATTCATCATTCAAGCAGGGTACCTCTGATAGGTACAAGTTTTGAGAAATAGTTTCAAATGAGACGAGACGTTTAGCCGTAAAGGTCGCCTGTCTGTGTCCTTTAAGGATTGTAACGATTGTTGGCCTACTGATCTAGGACCTTTTAGCTGACCACATACCTCATCATGGGTAAGCCTTGCTTCAGTCGAACCAATACTAGAAACGTTGGCCCGCACTGGGAGTGGTGAGATGGCGAGAGTATCGTGTATCCACCCAGCAAGATGCTGGATGGTGGGGTACTGTGCTCTCGGGTGGCGGGGACACTTTCTGGTCTTGAAAAATCTAGGTGCGGGTTGACATATGCAAGGGTTAAGTGCTACATATGTTGTGTGGATGGAGATCCCCAACTAAGTATCAAATTGATTCAGATTGCCATTACTTCTCGGATATGGAGAATGGATCACTGACCCTCATCGTAGTAAAAAGTATAACAAAGTTCTGATTAAAAGAAAGCTAGTGTAGGCCAAATGATTGATCTAGATTAGTTGAATCTAGATTCAGGTAATAACCTAATTTTGGAATAAAACTTGGCTTAAGGATCAAGTAATAGTAAGCTTTTATATAAAACTTGAGCATTTGAACATTGGTGACCCTTACCTTGATTCCCAATCAACTAGCATACCTTTGCGAGTATTTTCTTTAGTCGGGTAAGTCTTGTCGAGTAATTGCGTACTCATGGTTTTATTCCCTATGTTGTTGCAGGGGAGGGGCAAGACACTTTTTACTTCCGTTAGACTAGTCTTGGAGTCTTTTGGTTATGTGTATGTTCTTGTGTGCTTTTTTGGGAAGTTGTGACCTTCCACTATATTGTAATAAGTTAGCACTTTCAGACTATCCAGGCATGTAATAATCACTACTTTGGTATTTTGTAAACTTAAGTTTGCTAATGTGCATTATGTTATTGTAATGTCTTCCGCTAAATCTCCTATGTTGATGTTTATGTTTTCAAATGTATGATTATTGTAATATTCTCAACCATTGGTGAATGTCGATCTTTGGGAATGAATGAGTTCATCGAAACTCGGCACCCCAAATAAGTTATCTAGTACACTTACATATCCATCTGAGGCCTTAGGGGCAAGGATTGGTGTACATGGTCCTGATAACTTGGTCGGGATGTGACATATGGTATGCTCACCAAGGTTACCTTGTCGGCCCCCTCCTTAACCTTCAGCATTCCCCAACCAGTCAATGTTGGGAGCACCCGATTGACAAGAAACTCTTGCACCAAATGTCGAGTGCTCATATGTTCAGTTACAGTGCTAAAAGCAACTTCGGCTACTTGCCCGAGTGAGCCTAGACCCATGTTGCAAACATGCCTCGTCAAACTGAAGTTTACCCTTAGAGGACTCATCAAAATCTCTTTACTTCTCCCTACCTTTGCCATCAGCCTTCATATAGAACCATTCCCTTGTCCATCCTGTTGGCCACTTAGTGCGATATCCTAGCACTGGAGCTTTTGTGACCTTTTGGTATGCAAAGTAGTAGCATCTTAAGTTCTTATGTAGGTTATCTGAAGGCCTCGCCTTCGTCTGATAATGAAGCTCATGAACTCTACAAAAACCTTCGGCATTTGCACTGAAACCTTGGCTCTGCATGGCCCTATATAAATGCTTAGTCTAACAATTGCATTTGGTGTCAACTAGTGTATAAATATTTCATACTTTTTTGTACCTCAGCAATCATTTCGTACATCAGGAATCAAAGCCCGGCCAAGAAGCTTCTGAACACCACCACCTCATCATTCTTTGGCTACGAAATAGTTTCGCTTCTAGCGAATCTGATCATGTCACCTTCATTCTTGTAACACCCTAAATTCATCAATTAAGGTAACCTAGATTATATTACTAATTTCTCGTAGAAAGAAAAATATTTATGTTTTCAAATAATAAAAATGATGATATAAACAAATTGAGTAATTTCTTTAATAGATAAAATTTTGCCAAGTGTTTGATGCATTCATGTCGATGCATATGTTCTGGTTGATTTGAATTTCAAATCCAATTTGTAGATTTCATTTTTTTGAAATAATCTTATTTTATAAAATAATAATGAATTTTTAAAATAAGTATTTTTGGAGTATGTATTTTGATTTGTAGGTAATTATTAAAATTTCATTTTATTGATTTCCTTTTCGTGCAACCCAATCTATTTGAATAATATACTTTGGACTAAAATAATTTATTCTTTAAAATTATGTATTTTTTATAAAATATTATCTTTGAATTCGTTGTTTTTTTAGAAATATTTTAATATATATTTATTTATATAAAAACAAAAAACACATACACACACGATCGGCCGTTTGGCCCAGGCCAGCCTTCCCCACGTCACTCCCTCACCTCTCTCTCCCATTAGTCTCTTGCTTGTGGGCCCTATTTGCCATAATAGTGTTTTAAGCTCTAGCCGTTCTATTCTTTGGACAGTGAATGCCGTTGTTGATTCCTTTGACCACGATGCTGCTTGCATTCTCTCGCGTCGGATCGCTTGTCCGCCGTGCCCAGCCAGCAGCCGACCGCTTCTTTTCCTCCCCACTTCAACGCTAGACGTTTCTTCTCCTCTCCCTTTCTCCATTAACAGGCAGTTTCCTCCATTAATGAAGCATTAATCGCGTCGTACGTTTCTTCTCGCCTGCATGCCTCTCTCCTGCAAGTGAAAGCACCGCGAACCGTTTCCCCTTCCTCCTCTGAGAAACAGCAACTTTTCCCCTTCCCACTCCAAGCCGCCATTAATGGCCTCTGATCTCGCCCCTTCACGCTCCTCGTCAGGTAATATTTAAGCAGCGCCAAAGAGCTCAACTCCCTCCCCTGCTCACTCTCGTCCCGTACGCCTACTCTTTCTGCTCAAGCATCGCTGCGTTGTTGCTCTGCTGCTGTCGTGCGCTGGGAAATCCCTCGTCGGAGTATCCTACACGTGACGTCGTGCAACCATCGCCATTCCTCCTTGTCGCGTCTAGGATCGCGGAGCGAGTTCGCCGTTGTCGACCCCACTGGAGCTCGCCCAGCTCGCCGACGATCCACTGTTGCAGTGTGCTGAACCATTGTCGTTCGTCGAAGCCTCCCTCTGTTGCGAACAAGGTAGAAGATGATGCCAAATTACTTGTTACTCTCTAGCTTCTATGAATAATAGCGTATATGTCTCTGCGATAATTTTTCCTATTTTAAAATGTATATTTGAGATCCAAATAAATTAAATATTATTTTGTTAGCTTTATGTTAGTGCGCTAATCACTTTAAATTTATAGTTACAACATGTATTATTAAATTAATTTGTATAATGTTTGTTCTAATGTGCAGTTTTTAAATTAAGAAAATAAAAAGAATTATAGCCTTATGTTTTATAACAAAGAGAATGCGAGATAATTATTTATAATTACATATGTATACAAAAATGTAAATGTATCGACTACCTCAAGCTGGTTATAGATAAATAGAAGCTAGCCCCTACGCCAAATTTAAATACGTAATTTTGATTATTTGGAATCTAAACAATTTAGAAACAGTTCAATTAATTTCATAATTATGTGATTAATAGATTCAATTAATATTTAAACTGGTTTTCGTATTTTTGCAATTTAAATTGGAGTTTTGTTTTTGTTAACAAGAAATTTAAAAGGTAGCACGTATGTTTTTATCAACAAAAATATAATATAGTCATTTATTTAGTTAGATATCTTTGTTCATAAAATAGTTTTATGTTCAAGTTCGATATATATAAGTACATTGCTTAGAGTTTTATAAAAATGATAGTTTATACAATTTGCTTTCAAATGATTTAGATCATATGTTGCTAAATTGAAACAAAATATAATCAATAGATTAATTATCTTTTCTCATAATTGATTAGTTAGATTTATATTTCAATTTGTCCATAACTAGTAAAACAGGCGTGATTAATCCGTTCATCGAATTCAATCCATAGTATTTATATATACTACTTAGTTTCTTCTAAAGGATAAAATAAAGAAAACTAGTGTTTATGTCCTTTTTATAATTAAAATATTAGTTTACATATTTGTTTTGTATATAGCTTTCTTAACAAAGAATATAGGACATGTACTTTCTAATAAAAATAAAATATAGTGTTTGTTCATTGTCTCCTACATAAAAGTTCATTCAAGGGCCTATAACCTAGCTTTTCATAAAATAGGTGTTTAATAATGATCTTTTCATATAAAACCTATTTAGACTTATATCTTAGTTTATCATAAGTGAATGTTTAACAATGATTTATAATATGCTCCATAATGCTTCTAAAATTAATAACGTGATTAGTAGCCCGTTAACCTTAGATATAACATATATCTTTTCTAAAAGGTTAAATAGTTTTAATATTGTTATAACGTGTTTTATTATCCTATAAATCATTAATCTTAGACATATCACATACGACGTTTTATAAAATATTAAATTGGTAAACCTAATATTTGTATATTTTAATTAAGATATTTATAAGTCCATGTCTTGTTTTATAAAGTATAGATCACACATTTTTGAAAAGAATATTTTTTTATTATAACCCTTGCGTGTAGTGTTTTTGAAAAGCGAACGCTCTTTTCGTTAGGCTTTCTTTTAGCTTTACGTATGGTGAATGTGGTATGTTATTGAGTGGTGTTTGTTCTTCTTGTTTGTTATGTGATGTTTAGATATTGATCCAGTAGTTGAGAATCAAGATATATTCTATGGAAGAACCTCAAGTTTTCTATAAGCAAGGCAAGTGGACTTCTCCCTCTGCATACTCTGTTTGATCCCAAACAATACATTTAATAAAGTTTATTCTTCGATGAATATATGCATAATTTGATGGGTTACCTATTTAGATAACCTTTCCAATCTTACTCCTTGTTTAACCTGGGATTATGATCTAATCAAGTAGCTATGCTATTGCTATAACTTTAAATTTATGCAGTCACTCCTGTTTATGATATTAATGTTCCAAATGGTAAGATTACTTTATTGTTGTTAACCCGATGGTTAAACAAGATTATTGCATATTAATTGGAACATGGAGTGACCACCCGGGAAAACAGTGCTACCATGAGAACTATCATGGCTCTAGTCTTGGCTAAATAACTAGGAAAGTCTTATGTTGGGTGCTGGTCGTGGTCGACAGGAACGGGGGCATCTAGCAAGCTCTTATAGTTCCGGCTCAGGCAAATTGGATACGGGCATAGTTCCTAAAGCTTTAGCCTGTAGTCTGGACTATAAGTTGGTTACGGTAGGTGTACCTTATGCAGTTGACCATTTCCAGCATTTGCGTAATGAGGACTCTAGGGAGAAGCCTCGTAGTGAGACCCTGGCCATTCACCTCGGAAGTGAATACAGGTCTAGCTAACCCGGGCTAGAAGGGAATCGCGACTCATGGATAAAGATGCGCCACCTCTGCAGAGTGTAAAACTGATATATCAGCCGTGCTCACGGTTATGAGCAGCCTGGACTCCTCACATGATAATTGAACTTGAAGATGGAAATAAATCGAGATCCGATGATCTACCAATGGTTTGCTTAAGTGGTTTCACTTAAGTGTTTTTGATATACTCTTATACCTTTGTTTAATGGGAATACTTGGGATTCACACTTATTAGTAAGACAGGTTTCGTTAATAAAATGTTGACCAACTAAAATGCTTACTGCTCAACCTCAGCCTCACCTTGTTAGACTTGCATTAGTTTTTCCCCCACTTGCTGAGCCCCGACCATAAGTGAGCTCACCCTTGCTTAATTTTGATCAGAAGTTGCAGATGAAGATATGATGCTGAACTCCATGGATGCTAGTCTAGTGATACCCCCGGTCATCTTCCTGTGGATGGATGTCCATGTTCGCTGTACTTTGATGAATAAAGGTTAAGACATTATGTTTGTTCGAAGTGTAATATGTTAATATAATCGTTATTTACGCTCTTATGCATTGTTCTTTTGATATATTACACTTATGAAGTCAACATATGTGTGGAAATAGATCCTGGTACACATATGCCATGCACCCGGCTCTGCCCTTTGGAAACAGGTGTGACAATTCTCAACAATGTATCCAAGCCTTTTTAGGACAACAAGATCTTCGGGCTTCATAGTGGACTAACCAAACTCAATATGGCTTGGCTTGTTGGACCGGAGCATGCTAGCATCTTCTTCATCACTGCCGACTTCAGCATCAGAACCACTCTCCCCTATAACATTTTCATCCTCATTAGCCTTCGGCTTAGTTGCAGTCGTCGTCATCATTACCTCAGAAATGGGGGTCATGTCATTAGTATTTGGTGCTCCACCCTTAGTGACTAGCCTAGCAGTTGAACAAACTCTAGCCATCGGCAGATTGTCAAAGCTTTGTGAAAGGATTGCCAAAGCTTCGTGAAAGTGCTCGAGCATAAAAATAGAGCTTCGAAAGCAGAGAAACTGGTGGCAGCAGTTTCGTGCAAGCACTAAATACCATAATGAATTCATCGGCCCTTCTTCTGAAGGTCCTCAAAACACTAACTTAACAACTATTTCTTAGCTTGTGTCAAGTGTTACAGGTATAATGTCGAAGGCAAAACCTTCAACTGGAGTGACCACGCCCGTGAAGATGGAGGCACAACCTTCAAATGAATGACACGAGTACGTAATGGATGAACAAGCCAAGGCCAGGATAATTCTCCAAGGCTTGTTCAACAAGACAACTAAAGGAAAAGACATCATTGCCCTTAGCACATTCACTAGTTCAAATGTATAGACTTGAGGGCACAACTGTAGTTTTGTTGAAGTTGTACCCTGCAACTATAAATAGAAGAACAGTGCCATGCATTGTTCAGCATTTTGGGCCAGAGAAGAATGAACTGCTCTGCCCACAAAGCTATATTTATTTTACCTTCATCTTGTAATCTCACGAAGACGAAGGTATACATGTAATCTTTTGTTAAATAATGAAAAGGAGAAAGTAATCTCTTGTAAGGTTAAATCGTGCGTCTTACCTTTTCATTATATATGCACAATCTATTTTAGATGTCTTTTACATTTTCTCCACTCACTTTTTTATATCTTCATCCTTTAATCAACAACCTTCTCTCTATGGTGAAAGAGTTAAAGTATGAAGTTGAAGCTTGATCTAATTGTGTTGCCTTGTTTTTTATACCCTAAAAGAAGCAAAAATGAGTGACCAAAATGGGTTTTGTTTAGATTATTCTGTCGTATATAGTTTCGCTGCCTCGTCTGTTTGTGGAACCCAACTTGAGTGCTTAATCCTTTCTATTCACAATTTCATATTGCATCTACTATTTTCTTGCTTGAGTTCTTCAATTTGCATGCAGGGATTAGCCTTCTTGGTGGGATCAACTAGATTGTGACACGGTTGATAACCAAAGGAGAAGTGGTGCTAAGGTTATAGGGTTCAAATCTTTGTGATTTGAAGCAAGATCGGTGTGTCGAATCTTCAACAAATCGATAGTTATCGTGAACCTATTGGAAGCTTGGGACCCTCACCACACCAAATATCTTACAAGATCATTGCATGGATTGTGCCTACCATGCCATAGGTTTAGAAACTACTTTTGGTCTCACTCAGTGATCCTCCTAGGTGAATGGATCAACTGGAAGCTCGTTTTAGTCCAATTGAAGACATTGTTAATATGGGTGTAAGATTAGGGCTTTGTGCACATTATACCACATCCTCAAAAACCGTTTGATTGCACATGATGGTCCCCTAGATGAAATGATTCAAGTCGAAGCTCGTTTCAATATTTTTGAAGATAGTGGTAATCTCAGCACAAGATCGGGGCATAATTTTGTGCCTATTGTACTAATGACTTAGAAAGCATTTTTGTTGTTGAAGGACCACAGCATCTAAGTGGTGGTCAATTAGGAAACTTAAAAACTATTTCTACATATGCCCTCTAATTTTTATCCTAGTTAAAACCTAGGTTTTAATCTTGCCAACTAAGTTAGAAAGATAAAGCCCACAACCAATGCACACAATGTGAGTACAAAAGATAAAGGGTAATATATATATATATACAACCATTAATTTAAAGTAGTTTTCTCAATACTAGGCCTAAGCAGAGAGAAATCTCTAAAGAAGAGGTCTAACTAACTTGAACTCTTCGCCAAAGCATGTGAGCAATCATTGAGTGATTGTTTAAGAACTTTGGTGGTTAGAGAAATTAGAGACGAGACTCAAATCTTGCAAGTCTTCCTTGAGCTCAACACACACTCAAATGGTCGGCCAAAGGGTATATGTAGCTCCCAACTCCAAATGGGGGTTACATAGCCAATTATGTGTAGGCATCGGACATGTTTGGTGCACCCACTGAATAGATCCAATGTGTCCTTGTTAGCAAGCCATTGGACTTCTAACTATTGCTAACTTTTGAAGATACCGAATTAAGCATTATTACAGACTCCGACTCCGTCGATCTATGGATCCAAATCTATATGGGTCCTGCAGTCTGGGGTACCATACTCGAAGCGACCACGAGGTGGTGAACGGTAAGGGTGCTGAATCCCGACAGGGGCGGGAGAACCACCATCCAGATACTGGCGTGCTACGCACTCAGCACGTAATTCTACAACCTCCGCCCGAACCTTGCCCAAGTCGTCAAGGGTGTGGTCCAGCTCGGTGTTGAGCATGGCGGCCAGGTTGACCATGCTGTTCAACCTAGGATTGCCTTAACCAATAAGCGAGACAATCACACCTCCAGCACTGCCGGTCGAGCGGCAAGGGTAGTACTTTAGGTCAAGGCCATTAGCTACTTCGCTGAACAACGAGCAATGCTTCGAAAGTGCACGTCATGTTGCATCTTGCATGGCTGCCTCGACAGTATCCCTCTCAGTGATAGAATAGTGCTATGAGAAGGCCTCTGCACCCCAGAGATCATTGTCCGGACGACGCACCAAGCAACTAGCCTCCCACTGGTCTGGGTATAACCCATGACCATGCTGGTAGACTACACAATGGTACTCGATGGACCAGGTGTGTCGGTCGAATGCCCGACGCAGCAAGGTGTCGAGAGCATCTTGGAAGTGACACCCACGAGCGGTGTCGCGAGTGATGGGTCTAGCGATCCATCCCTCCGGCTCCTGCTCCTCCGAGAGCTCCATGTCGTGGCTCGAACTGCCACAGGTGTCGTCATCGTCTCCATCTTCGTCAGGGTCTCCTCCAGCAGTCGGGATGCCCTGTGGTGGTGCAGGGGGCATCACTGGCTGAGGTGCAGGCAAAAGCTGCCTCCTAGACTCCACCTCCTGCTGAGGCGAGGGGGAAGAGTCCTGTTGCTCCTGGTCCAGCTCCTGCTCCTGGCGTCGGCACTCCTGCTCCTCGTATTGGCGATGATGCAGTCTCTCGAGGTGACTGGACTGACCTGGCACCGTGCGACGCAGTGGACGCTCCGCTAGCCGAGAAGGCAAAAAGGGGATCACTGACTTATGTGCAGTGCATCTAATATGAGCCATCTATAAAAGACATCGTAAGCACAAGAGTGAGAGCAGAACTATAAAGACCAGTAAGTAAACAGAAAGAAAAGTGAGACAAAATTTTGTGAGATAAGTAAATAACATAGAATTGGTCAAGATGACCAACTTTTGAAAGGACACTAAGGTCAAGATAAGAGTAGGGGTTTATAGTCCTACAGTCAGCAAGGCTTTGATACCACTTATGTCACACCCGGTTTTGGAAGGCAAACCGAATGCGAACCATGCACGTGCCAGGATCAGAAACCCACGTACACAGCGATTACATAATTGGACATCATCACACATTGCTCAAAGTAAATAGCGGAAAGGTACTTTATTTACATCAAGATGTCCAAGACATCCACAGAGTCTAATACATAGCCATAGTCATTAACATTAATATCAAAGTGCGAAAATACGTAACGTAGTAGATAAGCCTACACAGGCAGCTGACTGGGGGTTTACCACTAAGAAAAACTAGAACTCGTCATAGTCCTAGAACTCTTCGAAGTCCTCCATATTCCCAGCATCTCCTCCTTAGCACTGAGTACAGTGGGGACAACCTGGGGTGGGGTGGTTTGTAAAGCAAGGGTGAGCACACATCAACGTACTCAACAAATGTCCCGTTTGGCTAAAGTGGACTAGTTGTATATGGAGTTAAGGGTAAGCAGTTGCTTTTAGTTGGTCAAGTATTCATTACTATTAATAGAGCCAAGTTTTAGTAATTAACCCAGATATTACCCAAAAGCACTCCCTCCAAGAGGAAATACCAGAGTTCAAAATTATAGCCATCATTATTAACCATCATCATAAAAGTAACTAAAGTTCTTCTAATCAAAGAGGATCCCAAGGCCGCTCTTAACCGTGAGCACGGCTGATATACTAGTTTCTAACACTCTGCAGAGGTCGCACACTTTACCCACAAGTCATGATTGGGGCTTGAAAAGGTCCAATTCCCCACCAAGTGCTTCACCTGCTGTTCCAGAAGGTCCGACTCCCATTCCAACAGGGTCAGCAGGTACATCTGGGTGCAGTTGTGAATACAATTCATGAACTTCCTCATGTAATGTATTGCAGTACACCTGCAAGTTATTAACGACAGTCCTAAGCTCTTCCACATGGGCTCGAGCTTTGGCTTCCCGGTCCTAAGCAATGGAACGTGAATTGACAGCCCAATCGATTGCCAAATCTCATTCAGCAAGCTCGTCTTGCAGATGTCAGACGTCAGCTCTTAACTCATTTATACGTTGACCATCTTCTACCCACACCCTGTTTCTGTGACGTAGCTCCGTTCGAAGCTGCTCCACCTGGGCTTCTAGGTCTCCAATGGGTCGTTATTGCTGCTGCTGCTCTCTTCATGCCTTGGAGCCAACTAGTACCGAGGTACGCCAATCAGTCCAGTGGACTTACGCGCGGTTTTCCTTGTGCACGGCGGCATATCTCCATAAGGGGAAAACTTTATTAGTATAGTTTTTAACATGATGCATGTGTAATTACAGAATCAACGTTAGTTGATTCACAACCTTCTATACATTGCACTCTAATACCTAGTCTTATAAGATAAGTACTTCAGAAAGTAATAAGATAAGAATGAAAGAAATTTTCTTTAGATAAGGATTTGAAAATTCTTTTTTGAAAATGCCTCATAATATCTGAAGAGATGGGCTTCGCTCCGATACCAGCTATGACAGAACCTCCCAAGTCATTAGGCCCACCTACAGTTGTCCTTGTCCATCAGACCTTGGACAACCCTGTAGATGCACCTGATCACTTGACAAGTTCGGTATCTGAATTCTTTACCTTGCCCAAGAGCGTTTCACCCGTCACGCAGATATTACAATACATCAGAGGAACGAATATGCAGAAGCAGTTACAGCAACTTATTTTATATTAAAGTATAGAAAGAGTATTATTATTACAGACTAGTAATATATAAGAGTGCAGGAGTAATATTATTACAAACCCGGGAGGCAAAAACCCCTCCCGCGGAACAGTAAAAAGTTTTGAAAGGAGGACACTTCCTTTCGAGGCTTCAGTCCTGATTTTCTTCCTTTGGCACCACCTTGGAACAAAAGCAACAAAAATTTGTTGCTTCCTCACCTACAACAACATGGGTTCGAAAACCCTGAGTATGAAGTGTACTTTCGCAAGTCTTACCCGTCAAAATAAAAGACTCTCAAGGATATGCTGGCTTGAGGGAGTCAAGGTAAGGCTTAATCAATAATCAAGACTCTATTTGCAAAAATGCTTACTAATAGTGGATCCTTAAAAATCCTGTTTTATTAGCAAGTTAAGTCATTACCTGAATCTAGAGTTCTTTCTACCCTAATTCAAGCACTTGGCCTATACTAGCCATTTTCTTATCAACCCTTCTTGTTCACTGGAATGCTACGTGTAGGTCAGTGACCAAATCTTCATGTCCGAGAAGTAACGTCGATCTGAATCGATTAATACCCAGCTGGGGATCTTCGATCACACGACATATGTAGCACTTAACCCTTGCATATGTCAACTCACCACCAGGGTTCTTAAGACTAGATCAGGTTCACGCCAACCGAGAGCACAGATACACCACCGTCTAGCCTCTTGCCATGGAGGGTACACACTACTCTCGCCATCTGTCCACTCCCATTGCGTGTTATCTTATTCTGGTATTAGTTTGCCCGAGGCAAAGCTTACCCATGATGAGGCATGTGACCAGTCAAAAGGTCCTCGATCATCAAGCCTACATCGAGACGGTCCTTAATCGACTCAGACGGAGACGCTACACCGAGACTCTCTTCTCGTGCAAGTCACCCGCACGGTCTCAACTTTATCATTTTAACCCAAAGTTTGGTACCTGACAGAGGTACATCTTTTCCTATGTTGAACCCATCACGGCCATGATGGATCTACCATCTAGTTTTATTTTTGAAAAACATCTCATCCCACTTGAAGCATCATCTTTTGTCAAAACAAAATATTTTGTTTTACTAGAGCAAGACTAAGCATAAGAAAAACCTTTTTTATAAAACAGGTGATCAAGAAAAGGTGATCAAACTTCCAAGCAAGGAAATGCATCAACGGTTTTAAGCACACAACTCCTATCACCTAATGCATCAAGCGAGAAAGATTTTAAAATAGCAAGGAGGTGGCAAATGCACCGGGGCTTGCCTTGTGTTATAGGAGAGTCGGGCTCTGCTCCACAAATATCAAAATAAAAGCAATTCTCGGCAGGTGGGTCTTCAGGTGGTGGTGTAGCTCTTCCTTCTTCAACCTCTATTTCTTCTTCGTTTTCTATATAGAACCATATATAATCATGAATGCTCATGTAATGCTCATGAGAATGCAAAGATAATAAAGGTATATTATCTTAGGTCTTGAATACAATTTTCCTTCACAGGACTCCAGGAAACTAAGGTTTTTGGAGTCAGCACTATAGTTCATAGGGCAGGCATCACTAAAAGATTAGGGTTTTAGGGTTTAGGTATCAAACATTGTCCAAACCATACCAAACTTTACCAAGGCTTCTAAATATCATTTAAAGCTTATCCAAAAAGTTTATTGATTTTTGGAGTTATAAATCAATTTCTAAAATTCCAGGAGTATAGGTTTTGGTTAGTTTAAATACTCCATAATTCCTTATTTGGACTAAAAAATCATAAAACTATTTTTATTAAATAGTATAGAATTTTAGGAGCCTAGCAAAATTGGTCTTGTATTTTTAGAATTTTTCTACAATTTTCTAGAAAATCTCTAATCCTGGAAGAAAAAGAAAAGGGAAAAGCATGAATAGTATTGGGCCAAAACTGGCCCAAATCAGCCCGTGAACAGGCATACGCGCCCGCGCGCGCTCGCGGTGGACAGTTTGCACCGAGGTCCTCAGGGATTTGAATAACTAGCGAAGAACCCCGCGCACTATTTCAATGGGTCATTGACATTTACACCGAGGCCCTCAAATTTCTAATTCTTTACAACCCGCGGTCCTCGACGGCGAACGGCGCCAGGGCGAGCTCTAGCGAGCCTGTACTGGCTAGAATAAGCAACGGCTAGCCCTCCCCTTTGCTGGACACCAAATTCAACCCTATGCGACCATTCCCCCTCACTTAATTGCTAGAGTTGAGCTCTAATTCACCCTGCCCACGATGACAGTGCGAACGACGGATGAACAGAGGTGTTCTCGACGATCTAGCGTGGTCTAGCTTAATTGAACGAGTCGAGGAGCATCAGGGGCACGTAAGGGTACTGAAACGGGAGAGCAGAGGACAAGATCGGACCTGGAGCGCACTGGCCACGGTGAGAGCTTGTTCACGGTAGCGGAAAACCGATCTGGGGGAAGTGAGCAATTCGGGGGCTCTGGTGAGTAATTGGAGGCACGAGTGGGTGTGTTGAGTGCACAATTACATAGTGGAGTCGAGGGTGTGCTCAATTTATAGGGCCCTTGAGCGGTGGCCCGTGAATTTGAGATAGGCGGTGGCGGCCGGGGAGAAGGGGGTGCACTAGCGCAAGCTTTTAGTGGCTTTCACCGTGGCGAGCTCACCGGCGATGAACGGGGGGCTAAGGTGACTCACTGCGACGTGGTTAAAGCACCAAAGCACGTGGCGCAAGGTCGCGAGGTGGCTAACTCCGGTGAGTCTATCCGAAGCGGCCGTGACTCAGGCGGGTACGGCGGCCAGAGTTCATCCACAGTGCGATATTTCTTACCCTTCTTCGTTATCCATCTGTGTTGGGCACGAATCACCGCGGCGGGCATGAATCCGAGCGCACGGCTCGTCGGCGGCGAGGTTCAGTGGATTGGGATACTTCAGTGCACTGTACCATTGGATCCTCATTCAGTCAGCCTGATAGAGCAACTTGCAGGGAGATTTGCTCCCAATTTGAGGTAGTGACTCGACCTGTTCTCTGTGTCAAAGTTGTAGCCCTATGATCCAGCTATAACCTTGCTATAGCAACCATAGCCAAACAATTACTGGATCATAGTTGTGACAGAACCTCCCAAGTCATTAGGCCCACCTATAGATGTCCTTGTCCAACGAACCTCCGACAACCCCGCAGGTGCCCCTGATCACTTGACAAGTTTGGTATCTGTACTCTTTACCTTGACCAAGAGCGTTTTACCCATCACACAGACATTACAACACATCGGAGGTACGAGAATGCAGAAGCAGTTACAATAACTTACTTTGTTTTAAAGTAAGAAAGAGTAGTATTATTACAGACCAGAGCAAATATAAGAGTGCAGGAGTAATATTATTACATAACTTGGGAGGCAAAAACCCCTCCCAATAAACAGTAAAACGTTTTTCTTAAAGGAGGACACTTCCTCCCGAGGCTTCAGTCTTGATTTTCTTCTTTGGGCACCACCTTGGAACAAAAGCAACAAAAATTTGTTGCTTCCTCACCTAAAACAACATGGAATAAAGCCCTGAGTATGAAGTGTACTTTCGCAAGTCTTACCCGTCAAAATAAAAGATTCTCAAGGATATGCTGGCTTTAAGGGAGTCAAGGTAAGGCTTATCGAGAATCAAAGACTCTGTTTGCAAAAATGCTTACTAGTAGTGGATCCTTAAAAATCCAGTTTTAATTGTCAAATTAAGTAAAGTTACCTGCATCTAGAGTTCTTTCTACCCTAGTTCAAGCACTTGACCTATACTAGCCAATTTCTTATCAACCCTTCTTATTCACTGGAATGCTACGTGTAGGGCAGTGACCAAGTCTTCTTGTCCGCAAAGTTACGGCGATCTGAATCGATTATACTCAGCTGAGGATCTCCAATCACATGACATATATAGCACTTAACCCTTGCATATGTCAACTCGCCACCGGGGTTCTTAAGACTAGATCAGGTTCACGCCAACCGAGAGCACAGATACACCACCGTCCAGCCTCTTGCCACGGAGGGTACACACTACTCTTGCCACCTCTCCACTCCCATTGCGTGTTATCTTATTCTGGTATTAGTCTGCCCGAGGCAAAGCTTACCCATGACGAGGCATGTGACCAGTTAAAGGGTCCCCGATCATCAAGCCTACATCGACAAGGTCCTTAATCGACTCAGACGGAAACACTACACCGAGACTCTCTTCTCGTGCAAGTCACCCGCTCGGTCTCAGCTTTATCATTTCAAACCCAAAGTTTGGTACTTGGCAGAGGTACATCTTTTCTGATGTTGAACCCATCATGGCCATGATGGATCCACCATCAAGTTTTATTTTTGAAAACATCCCACCACTTGAAGCATCATCTTTTATCAAAACAAAACATTTTGTTTTTCTAGAGCAAAGCTAAGCATAACAAAAACCTTTTTGTAAATCAAGTGATTGAGGAGAAGTAATCAAATCCAAGGAAGGAAATGCAGCAACTGGTTTAGCACACAACTCTACAACTCCTATCACCTAATGCATCAAGTAAGTGAGAAAGATTTCAAAATAGCAAGGAGGTGGCAAATGCACCGGGGCTTGCCTTGTGTTACTGGTGAGTCAGGCTCTGCTCCACAGATGTCAAAGTAAAAGCAGTTCCCAGCCTGGTGTTCTTCAGGTGGTGGTGGTGGTGTAGTCCTTGCTTCTTCAACTTCTATCTCTTCTTCATTTTCTATATATAGCAATATATAACCATGAATGCTTATGTAATGCTCATGAAAGTGCAAAGATAACAAAAGTATATTATCTTAAGTCTTGAATATAATTTTCCTTCATGGATCTCCGGGAAACTAGGGTTTTTGGAGTCTATAGTGAAGTTCATAGGGCAGGAGATTAGGGTTTTGGGTTCTAGGTTCCAAACATGGTCCAAATCATACCAAACTTTACCCAAGGCTCCTAAATACTTTTTAAAGCTTATCTAAAACGTTTGGTGAATTTTGGGATTATTAATTACTCTCTAAAATTCCAGAAGTATGGGTTTTTGGCTATTTTAAATATCCCATAATTCCCTATTGGAACTAAAAATCATGAAACTATTTTTATTAAATACTATAGAAAAATAGAAGCCTAGCAAAATTGGTCTGGTATTTTTAGCATTTTCCATAATTTTCTAGGAATTCTCTAACTCTGGTAGAAAAGGAAAAAGAAAAAGACTCTACAGTGCTGGGCTGAAACCGGCCCACTCTGGCCCATGCCCAGACAAAGTCGCGCGCGCCCGCGCCGCGGTGTCCACTTTGCGCAGGGAACCCTGGCGGTTTGAAATTTCTATAAAGAGTCCTTCCCAATGTTCATCTGTCTCGCTGACCTTTGCAAATACACCCATGCACTTCTACTACTTCACATCCCCCGGTCCACGACGTCGCACGGTGGAGAACCGAGCTCCGACGAGCTTATACCGACCACAATACTTAACGACCGATACTCTAATTCGGCTGAGACCTAATTCAACCCTTAACAAGTGTTTCCCCTCAAACAATTGTAGAGTTCTAACCCTAAATTGCTCTGTCCATGGTGACCGTGCAATCAACGGACAATCCAATGCGTTCCTGGTGATCCTATGGGTCCTAGCTTAATTGGTCGGGTCAGAGAGTACCAAGAGCATATCAGAGCACTAAAACAAGCGAATAGAGGGCATGAACGGACCTGAGATGAGCTAGCCACGGTGAGGTGTTCACGCGGTGGTGTTTAGACCGATTTGGGGAAAACTCCAAATTAGTGAGCTCTGGTGAGTAATTGGAGGCACGACTTGGTGGATTGGGTGCTTGACTACCTTACGAAACCGACGACACAGTCAATTTATAGGCTCCGGGGGCAGTGGCGCGTGAATTTGGGTTGGCGTGGAGTTGGACGGAGAAGAAAGGGGTCACTGGCGCACAAGATTAGTTGCTTTCACCGTGGCGGCTCTCCGGCGATCACCGGATATAGACGACCCGAGCTATTGTGACGTGGTTAAAGGCCTAAGGCGTGGCGCAATCACGATGAACAATGCGGATTCCGGTGACGACCGTAAGGCCACGTCGCCGGCGCAAATGACCGAGGGACAGCGCGGCCACAGTGTCCCGGACCAATCCGCGGTGTGATCTTTTCACCGGCGAGCTCAATCCACAGACCTGAAGCACGAATCGTGGCGAGCAGCACCAATCACGGCGAAGGGTCACCGGCGGTGAGATACTCTGAACCTGATGATATTTGTGTGCACTGTACCATCGTGATTGTTCATCAGAACGACTGATAGAGCAGGTTTGGGGTCAATTTGCTCGATATTTTATGTGGTGACCCAACCATCACCATGTATCAAAGTTGAAGCTTAATAAACCAGCTTTAACTTTGTTACATTGTGCACCCACAAAAAGTCACAGGATCTTACTCAAAATTGAGCCCTAAGTTCATCCAATCTCACTGTCACTGAAAGTTCAGACTTAAGGTGACCTGACAGCCGGACTTTGGATCAACTTTTCTCAAAATCTTTCATGGCACCAAGACTTAATCCCTATAGCAAAGTTGTTCTCCTATAGTAGCTCTACAACTTTTCTATATTGACTTTGAGCAAAAACTTTAAGAATCCTAAGATGCAGGACTCCAAAGTCATCCTTGTTCAACTGTTTTCAGACTTAACCATTGGAGCACTAGGGTGGCCTTTTTGCAAATAAGCCCAAAACTCATGGTTTCTTTTGCAAATCTTCAAATATGTGAACTATATAACTTAAGGTACCCTTACTCCATGGTTTTTGCACTTAGGTCCAAAAGTGGGCAACATTTGCATACAACACCCTAGGGTTTCAGTCTAGGGTTTTCCAAGGGTCTATTTAGGGTTTGTGGCACCTCTAGGGTTTGGATGCCACTTAAGTCTATTAATGGTGACATTTTATGATCATTACTAATAAGTTTTGAAAATTTAACTAATTTGGGTTTTGTTGACACCCTAAGCTCAGTTTAGGGTTAAGCACCCTACCCTAGGGTTTCACTCATGACATGTCACATCAATACAACTTTGTTTGGAATTTTTGCCTAGTGAATGCACTCTAGGTGTGACAAACACATGATATGCCAATGCTTATGATGTTATGCTCAAGTTTTAGTGGCAGTAACACCAGGGGTGTTACAATAGTCGTATCCCAGCTCAAAGGTTGCCCAACTTAACTATTATACAACATTAAGTGTCTGTATTATCTGACAACCAGACTTCAGACCCATTTAACTCTTAATTTTGTACAATACTAAGGCTTAAGAACTTAATAAAATTTGTACTCATATAGTAGCTCTACAAGTTTGATGTGTTGACCCTAGGCAAATTCTTTGTATTTTTAGAACTACAGAGCCCCAAAGTCAGCCCTGTTCACTGGTTTTCAGACTTAGTCACATGAGAGGTGTAGAGTGGTTTTTTGCAAATAAACCCAAATCTCATGGTTTGATTTGCAAATCCTCAAATATGTAAACCATATGATTTGAGGTACTCTAATACCTTGGTTTTTGCACTTAGATCCAAAAGTGTGCAAAATTTACATATAACCCCCTAGGGTTTCAACTCAGGGTTTTCCAGGGGTCTTTTTAGGATTTTTGGCACTTCTAGGGTTTGAGTGCCACTTAAGTCCATTAAATGTGATATCTTATGATTATTTCTCATGAGTTTTGAAGTTTTCTCTCATTTAGGCTTTATTGACACTCCTAAGCCTAGTTTAGGGTTAAGTACCCTACCCTAGGGTTTCACCCATGACCAGTCACATCAATACAACTTGTTTGATATTTTTGCCTAGTGAATGCACTCTAAGTGTAACAAACACATGATATGCTAATGCTCATGATGTGCTCAAGTTTTAGTGACAATAACACCAGGGGTGTTACATGTTCTAAGACCATTTGTCTGTTGTTGTGCATCCTTTTGTGCCTGTTCGTCAGCTGTTTCATTTCTAGTGACGTTTCGATTTGCCAACACTTGCTAGTATGAGGAGGTGAGTTGAGATGCTTTCTGTATTATCAGAGCTTGTGCATGTAATAGCTTCTCTAAGTCAACTATCGAGGGTGATGTTGTGGTTAATGTCATATGGTTATCGGTAGTCTCCTCAGGTGCTATAAATTCTGCTAAATCAACTTGTTGGAGTCTAGCTACCACTTGAGATGTTGCTTGCAAAAACTGTGCATGCGCCTTCTTGAACTGTTCCATCCAAGACTTAGCTGGAGGAGTTGCCAACACAATATATTATTTGCACTTAGTGACATCACTTGTAGTTGACATTCCAAGGTCTGACATCTGTATGGATATAGTAAGGAAAGAAGGGATGAAAAGATTGAGCTAGGACAAACTATAAAGAGTAGAGAGAACCCAACTATCTAAGGTTTAACCTAGTAACTGATGTCAATGTGGACAGAAGTCACACAATACACCAACAATCATTGCAAAGAAGCAAATCAAACACGGTCACAAAGACAGCTAACAGGAACTCAAGCACACTAGCATAACACAACTCGATGCTACTTGATCAACCAAAAAGAGAACATTTCCTAAAGAGAACCGTTTAACATAGTTTTTTTAAAGGAGAGACAAGGTTGGGAATAAGAAAGAGAGATTATAAAATCAAGGAATCAAATCGAAAATAACAAGGAGTTAGACAAGACATATTTGTTCATGGACAAGAGTGAAATAGGATCACCATAAACTAGTGAAGCAAGGATAAATGATACAACCAAATATTATGAATTGAGTTAGGAGGAAAGTTTTATCAAGGAGACAAAATAGAGAGCCATTATCACAGATAGAAGTAGAGGGACAAAGGGTTCAATATATCGAGGCAGATATTGTCCAAGGAATGACAATATAATGGCAAGAAAACAAGAGTAGAAGAAATCAAGGGTTATATAGCAATATTATGGATTATAAAACAACTACAATATAACATCGTCCTTACCGATCTAGTCCAAAACTTAACACTATAGAACTATCGTATCAACCTACCCAACAAAACTAGTAATAGATCTAGGGGATCCATAACAAAACTTCTTGCGGGGTAAGGGTAAGATAGAGAACGGGGCATCTTCAAAAGAATTTTAAAGAATTCCTTCTGGCAAGTTTTGCTTTAAGTTCCACAATCATAGCTTGATCATCTTGTAGTGTTTCTGAGCAGGACTTTCTGTTAGACAAAAAAATTAGACTAGAAGAGCTGAAGATAAAAGAGACAAGTTGTGATATAAAATAGTTTCATGGAGCAAATTAGACCATGTTTTGAAAGACTAACTGGGCTTTCCATTTCTAACTAATATAGTGACCTATGGTCACATTGCTTTGATACCACACTTGTCACACCCGGTTCTAGGGGCAAAACTGAATGCATAGCATATGTGTGCCAGGATCTATTTCCACACATATGTTGACGTCACAAGTGTAATATATCAAAAGAACAATGCATAAAAGCATAAATAAAGATTATATTAACATATTACACTTCGAACAGACATGAAGTCTTAACCTTTATTCATCAAAGTACAGCGAAACATGGACATCCTTCCACAGGAAGATGACCGGGGGTATCACTAGACTAGCATCCATGGAGTTCAGCATCATATCTTCATCTGCAAACTTCTGATCAAAAATTAAGCAAGGGTGAGCTCACTTATGGTCGGGGCTCAGCAAGTGGGGTTAAAATGCATGGTAACAAGATAAGGCTAAAGTTTAATGCGGTTAGCATTTTAGTTGGTCAACATTTTATTATCAACACCTGATTACTAGGTATAAGTATATACCAAACCCAATTAAGCATAATTCATAATCAGCATAAGCTCATAACCACTTGAACCATAAAGGACCATGATTTATTTTCATCTTCAAGTTCAATTATCATGTGAGGGTCCAGGCTGCTCATAACCATGAGCACGGCTGATATATCAGTTTACACTCTGCAGAGGTGGTACAACTTTACCCACAAGCCGTGTATCCCCTCTAGCCTGGGTCGGCCAAACCCGTAAACACTTCCGAGGTGAATGGCTAGGGATCCACTATGAGGCTTTCACAGAATACACTTAATACAAAGCAACCTGCTAAGGTTTCTAAGTCGGTGTGGAGGCCCTCTGGGTGAGGTACCTTAGCCAAGAATACGTCCCCATGTTAACGTGAGCTGCCACCACTGTCGCTCCCCCTCTTGCCTATATTTCAGGTAAGGTTGCTAGGCACTAAACATACAAAGCTAATTACCAAAGCTAGAGCCATGCTAGCACTCGTGGTTGCACTGTTTTCCTGGGAGGTCACTCCATGTTCCAATTATCACAATATGATCTTGCTTAATCATCGGATTAACAACAATAATGTAAACTTACCATTTGGAACATTAATATCATTAGTAGGAGTACCAGCATAAAGTAAAAGTTGTAGCAATAGCATAGCTACTTGATTAGATCAAAACCCAGGTTAACAAGGAATAAGGTTGGAAAGGTTAGGCGTATCTGAATAGGTAACCCATCAAATTATGCATATATATCCAAGAATAAACTTTATTAAATGTATTGTTTGGGATCAAACAGAGTATGCAGAGGGAGAAGTCCACTTGCCTTGCTTATAGAAAACTTGAGATTCTTCCTCTGAATAGATCCTGATTCTCAACTACGGCATCAATCACTGAACATCACATAAACAAACAAGAAAAAAACAAACACCACTCAATAACATACAACATTCACCATAGACCAGACTAAAAGAAAGCATAGCGAAAAGAGCATTTGCTTTCCAAAGACATCACAAGCAATGGTTATAACATAAAGGCGCTCTTTTGAAAAAGGTTTGGTTCATATTTTATAAAACAAGACCTAATCTTTAATATATCTTAATTATAAATATACAAATATTAGGTTCACCACTTTAATCTTTTATAAAAGCATATGTGGTATGTCTAAGATTATGAGTTCATAAGATAAAACATGTTATAATGTTATTAAGCCTTTTTTAACCTTTTAGAAAAGATATATGTTGTACATCTAAGGTTAATGAGTTATGAAACAAATTATTAAACATTAATTGATGAGAAGCTAATATATAAATCTAAACTTGTTTTATGTGGAAAGATAATGGAACAAATAATTATCTTTATTTTTATTAAAAACACATGACTGGTATTTTTATTAAGAAAGATATATTCCAGGCCACTATGTAAACTAACATTTTAATTATAAAAAATATGAAAACAAATTTATTTATTTGATCCTTTAGGAAAAACTATGTGATTTATATAACATGGACTAAATTCCATGAAATAATTAATCATGCCATATATCTAGTTATTAACAGAATGACTATAGGTTTGGTTAATAAATTATAAGAATGGATAATTAATCTATTAATTTTCTTTAGTTCTAAATTAGGAACAAATGATCTAATTCGTTAAAAAGGAAACTATGTTCAACAATATTTAAATTTTCATTTTAGTTATGTGGATGAATTAAGCTATATTAATATTATTAGAAATTATTATCTAACATACACATATTTAAATATAAAATACTTGAGTATAAAATCTAAATCAACTTTTATGGAAAAAGATTTACAATTATATTTTAATGTTATTAAAAACATATGGTCTCCATTTTATTTTAAATTTCTACTTAAGAAAGCCATACTTAAACACCTATAATGAACATTGTTAAATTATGAAAACATGATATCTATTGAAAAAGTCATTTTAATATTTCTTTTGTAACAACCGTAATTCTAGTTAAAATACGTGAACTATTGGAAATACTAATTAAAAATACTTATCACATAAGTGTGAAACTAACAAAACATTTCTATATTATTTGGGTTCCAAAATATACATTTTATAATAAAACTGTAACAGAAACCAAAACATAATTAAAGGTAGACTATGAGGGGTAGCTAGTAAATTTGTATTTTTGTGCACAGATATCATTATAAACAACTATCTATTACAAAAACATAAGGGCTATAATTAATTTGAAAACTATAGATTATAACAAACATAATACAGATTAATTTACAAAAACATGTAAATTGGTGCAACTATAAAATTAAGCTGATTAGCGCACTAACATAAAGCTAACAAAATAATATTTTATTTATTTGGATCTCAAATATATATTTTAAAATAGAAAAATTATCGCAGGGACATATATGCTATTATTCGTAGAAGCTAGGGAGTAGCAAGTAATTTGGCATCATCTTCTACCTTGTTCGCAACAGTAGAGAAGGTAGAGGGCGGCTTCGACGAACGATGACGAACGACAATGGTTTAGTGCACTGCAGCAGGGGATCGTTGGCGAGCTGGGCGAGCTCTAGTGGGGTCATCAACGGCGAACTCGCTACGCGAGCCTGGTCGCGACGAGGAGGAACGGTGACGGTTGCACGGCGCCACGTGTAGAATACTCTGACGAGGGATTTCGGCACGTCGACTGCACGTGGAGCGACAGCACGGGCGAAACACGATGTCAACGGCGAGCTGAGCGATGTCAGCGTGGATACTGAACGCGGGCAGAGGGTGCAAGGACTCCGGTGAGGCTCGACAAAGGAAGGGACTGCTGCTACGGGGAGGAATGGAAGAGCTGGCACCAAAGCAAGCAGCAATGCGGAGGAGAGCGAGCAGAGAGCAGCCGGGTGCGGCGCAGCAAAGCAACATCGAGCGACGCGAGCAGTAGCAAGCAGAGCAGGTGCGGCGGTTGAGGAGCGGAGGAGCAAGAAGGAGCGAGCAGCCAAGAGAGGGAAAGGAGGGCTCGCAGCGGTGAAGAGGAGAAGAACGACACTAGGTTTATAGGCGAGGGAGGAGAGTGGTTTGCGGCCAGATTCAATACTCCATTAACGTGGATTGAAGAACAACGTTACCTACTCGAAGAAACAACCGTGGCCACTAATGACAGTCGCTTGATGGGGAGAAACTAATGCGGCACGAACTGTGCGGGCTCGGCTGGCAGCGGCTACTCGAGTTCTGGCGGCTTCTGCGTTTCTTCATTCCGTTTCCTGCTGCTGGTTTGAGAAGATAATCCTTACAGATGGGCCCAACATGGAATAGACAGAGGATGAGGGAGAGGGGCTCACTTGATGGACCCACATAGAAGTGAGCGGAAAAAATGTGGAAATGGGCTAGCCAGCTGGTTTGGCTGGGGCTTGCTGGGATGCTCGGCGCACACACATAGACTATTGTCGCACGAACGTTCCATTTTTTTCTTTAACCAAAAAAAATGCGTGCGTGTAAGGGTTTTGCTTTTATGTTTTTTGAATTCCTTTTTATTTTAAATATTCAGAATATACATATAAACAAATATATATATTCAAAAACATAATAATCTCAAATTATTATTAAAAAATTGATGCATACTAAAAAATATATTACCAATTTTCTATTATTTTATAAAATGATTTTCACACCAACTTAGATCCAAAAATTGGATACATGAAACAAAATTTATGTCTCGGCATGAATGCAACAAACACTTGACAAAATTTTATTTATTCAAGAAATTATTCCATAACTTATTTTTATAACTGTATTCATAAAATATTTTCTTTTCTACTGGAAAGTAATAATATAAACTGAGTTGTTTTCAATTGACGGATTAGGGTGTTACAAAATCTACCCTCCTAAAAAGAATCTCGTCCTCGAGATTAGGGAAGGCTAGCAAGAAAGCAAAGGTGATACATGGTTATTCGTAGGTTCTTGGTTCACACCAGACTCTTCCAAACCTAAGGAACTTATTGTTTCTTCGCTCCGCAATGAATGCTAATCACGCGATCTTCATCATCGTACTTATAAATTGGTTGGTCTTCTAGATTATTGCTTGGGTCATGCTTTGCAACCTTTTTCTTTAGTCGATCTAGACGCTTCTTGGGGCATTCGCGAATAATATGTTCTTCATTTTTGCAGTAGTAGCAAGCACCTCTTGCTTTGAGTTCTTTGCTAGTCAACTTTGCTTGACCAACAGGGGATGAGGGATGATTGGGTGTCTGTATCTCATATAGCTGAGTCTGGCTTGATTCTTCTGTTTGGGTATCCATGTGTTTCGAGGCTTTTGCTTGTGGTTTAGGTGGACTACTCATGTATCCAAACATTTTTCTATTCCTTTTGTTGTTCTTCACGATGTTGGTAGTAGTTTCTATGCATTTTTGTTCATATTCCATGTCTGGAGTCTGAGATAGTTTTATCTCGGAGGTGTCCGGTAGTGAACTCTTCTTAGGACAGTTACGAAGGTAATGATCTTCACGTTGAAAGGTAAATGTGCCCTTGGGCCATTTCTAAGTATTTTGGTGATTGAGTGCCAACACAAGTGGTCATGTGTTAATCTATGCCAAATGATGGACAAAGTGCAAATCAAGAGTAAAGGTATGTTTCTAAGACTTAGTACATTGTTTTGGAGACTAATGTATTGTGTCTAAGTGCTAGAAACAGGAAAAGACCAATTTGGAAAAGACTTGGCTGAGCAGCCAAGACTCTGCGCAGTTTGGGTGCACCGGACTGTCCGGTGGTTCACTGGACAGTGTCCGGTGGTGCACCGGACAGTGTCTGGTGCGCCAGGCTGGCTCTGACGAACTGGCTGCTCTTGGGTTTTGTCGGCGGCGTACGGCTATAAATCACCGGACTGTCGGGTGGTGCACCGGACTGTCCGGTGAGCCAACAGTCGGTCGGGCCAACGGTCGGCCGCGTAATCCGTGCGCGACGCGTGGCAGATCCAACGGTCAGAAGGGGGCACCGGACTGTCCGGTGTGCACCGGACAGTGTTCGGTGCGCCAACGGCTCTGAATCTCCAACGGTCGGCTTCGCTAAAGAAGGAAAGAAATCCGCACCGGACAGTGTCCGGTGGTGCACCGGACTGTCCGGTGCGCCAGTCGACAGAAGGCAAGAATTGCCTTCCTAGAATGCTCTCAACGGCTCCTAGCTGCCTTGGGAGTATAAAAGGGACCCCTAGGCGTATGGAGGAGTACACCAAGCATTCTCTAAGCATTCCTAAGCACCAAGACTCAAATTCCGCGCATTCGATTCCTTGTGATAGCAACTACAGCTCCATTTGAGTAGAGAACTCTTTGGGTTGTGTTGTGAGCTCGAGTTGTGACTTGTGTGCGTGTTTGTGCTCTGATTTTGTGTCTTGCGTGCGTTGCTTATCCCAGCCTTACTTCCGTGCTTCTTTGTGGAGATTTGGGGTAAGGGCGAGAGGCTCCAAGTTGTGGAGATTCCTCGCAAGCGGGATATAGTGAAACAAAGCAAAACACCGTGGTATTCAAGTGGGTCTTTGGACTGCTTGAGAGGGGTTGATTGCAACCCTCATCCGTTGGGACGCCACAACGTGGAGTAGGCAAGTGTTGGACTTGGCCGAACCACGGGATAAACCACTGTGTCTATCTGTGTTGATCTTCTTGTGGTTATCGTGTCTTGTAAGAACTTCTCTCTAGCCACTTGGCTTTATTGTGCTAACTCCTAATCAAGATTTGTGGCATTAAGTTTCAAGTTTTTTACAGGATCACCTATTCACCCACCCCTCTAGGTGCTCTCAATTGGTATCAGAGCCGTTCTCTTCACGTAAGGGACTAATCGCCCGAAGAGATGGATCCTAAGGGCAAGGGGATGGTGGTCAATGATAAGGAGAAGGAGTCCTTCGTCAATGATCCAAAAGATGACAAACCTACTGACTCGTGCTCGAGCCACAAAAGAAAAGACGGGAAGAAGAAGAAAACAAGGCGCATCAAGGAGATCGTCTACTACGATGACAGCGACGAGTCCTCTTCTTCCCAAAAGGACGACGACAACTACGAGAAAAAGAAAACGGTCAATTCAAACTTTTCTTTTGATTATTCTCGTATTCCGCAAAGTACAAATGCTCATTTACTCTCCATTCCACTTGGTAAACCTCCTCACTTTGATGGAGAGGACTACGGATTTTGGAGTCACAAAATGCGTAGTCACTTGTTCTCTCTCCATCCAAGCATATGGGAGATAGTAGAGAGTGGAATGCAATTTGATAGTACTGATAGTCCCATATTTATCAATGAGCAAATTCACAAAAATGCACAAGCTACTACTGTTCTTCTAGCATCATTGTGCAGGGATGAATACCATAAGGTAAGCGGCTTGGACAACGCCAAGCAGATCTGGGACACCCTCAAGATCTCGCATGAGGGGAACGACGTCACCATGCTCACCAAGATGGAGTTGGTGGAAGGCGAACTAGGGAGGTTCGCGATGATCAGGGGAGAGGAGCCAACCCAAATGTACAACCGGCTCAAGACCCTCGTCAACAAAATAAGGAGCTATGGAAGCACACAATGGACGGACCACGACGTCGTCCGCCTAATGCTAAGGTCCTTCACTGTCCTTGATCCACATCTTGTAAACAATATTCGTGAGAATCCTAGGTACACCAAGATGACGCCCGAGGAAATACTTGGGAAGTTTGTAAGCGGGCGGATGATTATCAAGGAAGCAAGATACGTTGATGATGCGTTGAATGGCCCAATCCACGAGCCTCAAACCGTTGCTCTCAAAGCAACGAGGAGCAAGGAAGTGCTACCTAGCAAGGTGGCACAAGTTGAGGCGGCGGGGCTCAATGAGGAAGAGATGGCCCTCATCATCAAGCGTTTCAAGACGGCGCTAAGGGATCGCAAGGAGCATCCCAACAAGAACAAGACAAAAGGGAAGCGCTCATGCTTCAAATGTGGTAAGATTGGTCATTTTATCGCTAATTGTCCCGATAATGATAGTGACCAGGAACAAGAGAAGAAGAGGGAAAAGAAGAAGGCCTACAAGAAGGCCAAGGGCGAGGCACACCTTGGCAAGGAGTGGGACTCGGATTGTTCGTCGTTCGACTCCGACAACGAAGGACTCGCCGCCTCGGCCTTCAACAAGTCGTCCCTCTTCCCCAACGAGCATCACACATGCCTAATGGCAAAGGAGAAGACGGTAAACACTCGAAAGTCTACTTATACTTCTAGTGATGATGAATCTAGCGATGATGAAATAGACTACGCTAGTTTGTTCAAGGGCTTAGATAGAACTAAAATTGATAAGATCAATGAGTTGATTGATGCCTTGAATGATAAGAATAGATTATTAGAAAAGCAAGAGGATCTTTTGTATGAAGAACATGATAAGTTTGTAGAAGCACAAAATTCTCTTGCTTTAGAAATTAAAAGAAATGAAATGCTTTCATGTGAATTGTCTACATGCCATGAATCTTTCTCTAGCCTAAAAAGTGTTAATGATGATTTGAGTGCTAAGTTAGAAATTGCTAGTAAAACAACCTCTCGTGAAGAACATGTTACGATTTGCAATAGGTGCAAAGATTTTAATATTGATGCTTGTAGTGAACACCTAGTTTGCATTTCCAAACTAAATGATGAAGTGGCTAGTCTTAATGCTCAACTTAAGACTAGCAAAAATGATTTTGATAAACTAAAATTTGCAAGGGATGCCTACACGGTTGGTAGACACCCCTCAATTAAGGATGGGCTTGGCTTCAAGAGGGAAGCCAAGAACTAGACAAGTCATAAGGCTCCCATCTCCACCAAGGAGAAAGGGAAGGCCCCTATGGCAAATAGTATTCAAAAGAACCATGCTTTCTTATACCATGATAGGAGATATTCTAGGAATGTTCATCATGATAGAAGTTGCAACGATGTTGTTTCACATGCTTATGATTCAAATGCAATGTTTGCTTCAAGTTCTTCTATTATGCATGATAGAAGTTTGGCTAGGAAAAATGTCATTCATCATGTGCCTAGGAGAAATGCTCATGTACCTAGGAAAACAAGTAATGAACCTTCTACAATCTATCATGCTTTAAATGCTTCCTTTGCTATTTGTAGAAAGGATAAGAAGGTGATTGCTAGGAAATTAGGGGCAAAATGCAAAGGAGATAAACCTTGCATTTGGGTCTCTAAGGCTATTGTTACTAACCTTGTAGGACCCAACAAGAGTTGGGTACCTAAGACCCAAGCCTAATTTGCCTTGCAGGTTTATGCATCCGGGGGATCAAGCTGGATTATCGACAGCGGATGCACAAACCACATGACGGGGGAGAAGAAGATGTTCACCTCCTTCGTCAAGAACAAGGATTCCCAAGACTCAATCATATTTGGTGACGGGAATCAAGGCAAGGTCAAAGGACTAGGGAAGATTGTCATTTCATCCGAGCACTCTATTTCTAATGTGTTTTTAGTTGAGTCTCTTGGATATAACTTATTGTCTGTGAGTCAGCTTTGTAATATGGGATATAATTGCTTATTCACAAATGTAGATGTGTCCGTCTTTAGAAGGAGTGATGGTTCATTAGCTTTTAAGGGTGTATTAGACGGCAAACTCTACTTAGTTGATTTTGCAAAAGAGGAGGCCGGTCTAGATGCATGCTTAATTGCTAAGACTAGCATGGGCTGGTTGTGGCATCGCCGCTTAGCACATGTGGGGATGAAGAACCTTCACAAACTTCTAAAGGGAGAACACGTGATAGATCTAACAAATGTTACTTTTGAAAAAGATAGACCTTGTGCAGCTTATCAAGCAGGTAAACAGGTGGGAAGCTCTCATCATACCAAAAATGTGATGACCACATCAAGACCTTTCGAGTTGCTTCATATGGACCTCTTCGGACCCGTCGCCTATCTAAGCATAGGAGGAAGTAAGTATGGTCTTGTTATAGTTGATGATTTTTCCCGCTTCACTTGGGTACTCTTTTTGCAGGATAAATCTGAAACCCAAGGGACCCTCAAGCGCTTCCTAAGGAGAGCTCAAAATGAGTTTGAGCTCAAGGTGAAGAAGATAAGGAGCGACAACGGGTCCGAGTTCAAGAACCTTCAAGTGGAGGAGTACCTTAAGGAGGAAGAGATCAAGCACGAGTTCTCCGCTCCCTACACACCACAGCAAAACGGTGTGGTAGAGAGGAAGAACAGGACACTCATAGACATGGCAAGGACAATGCTTGGAGAATTCAAGACACCCGAGCGGTTTTGGTCGGAAGCAGTGAACACGGCTTGCCACACCATAAACCGGGTGTACCTTCATCGCCTCCTCAAGAAGACTTCGTATGAGCTTCTAATCGGTAACAAACCCAATTTGTCTTACTTTCGTGTATTTGGGAGCAAATGTTATATTCTAGTAAAGAAAGGTAGAAATTCTAAGTTTGCTCCCAAAGCTGTAGAAGGGTTTTTGTTAGGTTATGACTCAAATACAAGGGCGTATAGGGTCTTCAACAAATCATCGGGTTTGGTTGAAGTCTCTAGTGACGTTGTATTTGATGAGACTAATGGCTCTCCAAGAGAGCAAGTTGTTGATGTTGATGATATAGATGAAGACGACGTTCCAACGGCCGTAATACGCACTGTGGCAATTGGAGATGTGCGGCCACAGGAACAAAAGGAGCAAGAGCAACCTTCTTCCTCAACAATGGTGCATCCCCCAACTCAAGATGATGAACAGGTTCATCAAGAGGAGGCGTGTGATCAAGGGGGAGCACAAGATGATCATGTAATGGAGGAAGAAGCACAACAGGCACCTCCAACTCAAGTTCGAGCGACGATTCAAAGGAATCATCCCGTCGACCAAATTTTGGGTGATATTAGCAAGGGAGTAACTACTCGCTCTAGATTAGTAAATTTTTGTGAGTATTACTCTTTTGTCTCTTCTATTGAGCCTTTCAGGGTAGAAGAGGCCTTGCTAGATCCGGACTGGGTGTTGGCCATGCAGGAAGAGCTCAACAACTTCAAGAGAAATGAAGTTTGGACACTGGTGCCTCGTCCCAAGCAAAACATTGTGGGAACCAAGTGGGTGTTCCGCAACAAACAAGACGAGCACGGAGTGGTGACAAGGAACAAGGCATGACTTGTGGCAAAAGGTTATGCCCAAGTCGCAGGTTTGGACTTAGAGGAGACTTTTGCTCATGTGGCTAGGCTAGAGTCCATTTGTATTTTGCTAGCATATGCCGCTCACCATTCTTTCACGTTGTTCCAAATGGATGTGAAGAGCGCCTTCCTCAACGGGCCAATCAAGGAGGAGGTGTACGTGGAGCAACCCCCTGGCTTCGAGGATGAACGGTACCCCGACCACGTGTGTAAGCTCTCTAAGGCGCTCTATGGACTTAAACAAGCCCCAAGAGCATGGTATGAATGCCTTAGAGACTTTTTAATTGCTAATGCTTTCAAGGTTGGGAAAGCCGATCCAACTTTATTCACTAAGACTTGTGATGGTGATCTCTTTGTGTGCCAAATTTATGTCGATGACATAATATTTGGTTCTACTAACCAAAAGTCTTGTGAAGAATTTAGCAGGGTGATGACTCAGAAATTCAAGATGTCGATGATGGGCGGGTTGAACTACTTCCTTGGGTTCCAAGTGAAGCAACTCAAGGATGGCACCTTCATCTCACAAACGAAGTATACACAAGACTTGCTCAAGAGGTTTGGGATAAAGGACGCCAAGCCCGCAAAGACTCCAATGGGAACCGACGGACACGTCGACCTCAACAAGGGAGGTAAGTCCGTTGATCAAAAGGCATACCGGTCTATGATAGGGTCTTTACTTTACTTATGTGCTAGTAGACCGGATATTATGCTTAGTGTATGCATGTGTGCTAGATTTCAATCCGATCCAAGGGAGTGCCACTTAGTGGCTGTGAAGCGAATTCTTAGATATTTAGTCGCTACGCCTTGCTTCGGGATCTGGTATCCAAAGGGGTCTATCTTTGATTTGATTGGATATTCAGACTCTGATTATGCTGGATGTAAGGTCGATAGGAAAAGTACATCGGGGACGTGCCAATTCTTAGGAAGGTCCCTGGTGTCATGGAGCTCTAAGAAACAAACTTCTGTTGCCCTATCCACCGCTGAGGCCGAGTATGTTGCCGCAGGATAGTGTTGCGCGCAACTACTTTGGATGAGGCACACCCTCAGGGACTTTGGCTACAATCTGAGCAAAGTCCCACTCCTATGTGATAATGAGAGTTCTATCCGCATGGCGGACAATCCTGTTGAACACAGCCGCACAAAGCACATAGACATTCGGCATCACTTTTTGAGAGACCACCAGCAAAAGGGAGATATCGAAGTGTTTTATGTTAGCACCGAGAACCAGCTAGCCGATATCTTTACCAAGCCTCTAGATGAGAAAACCTTTTGCAGGCTGCGTAGTGAGCTAAATGTCTTAGATTCGCGGAACTTGGACTGATTTGTAGCATACATGTGTCTTATGCTTTGATCATGTTCCTTTATGCATTTTGTTATGTATTTATGGTGTTCAAGTTGTACAAACACTCCCCGGACCTCACAAGTCCATTTGCAAGTGATGCACATATTTAGGGGGAGATGTGCTACAACTTGACCCTTTGAGGCTAATTGTGTGCTTGAGTTTGCTTGATTTAGTCTCAAAGGTGGATTGAAAGGAAATGTTGGACTTGGACCATGAAAGACTTCCACTGCACTCCGATGAAAGAGTAACTAACTCCAAGTTCATCTTCATGCTTTTATTGCCTTTTTAACTCTTAATTGAAGATTTTGGTGAGGCAATGGGGTTTAAGGGCCAAGATTGATCCCGTTTTGGTGCTTGATGCCAAAGGGGGAGAAAATAAGGCCAAAGCAATAAATGGATCAGCTACCACTTGAGAATTTTGAAAATGTTAGAATAGAGCTTTTGGTTTGTCAAAAATCTCTTATTGTCTCTTTTGTCAAAAGTTGGCCTCTTGTGGGGAGAATAGTTGATTATGGAAAAAAGGGGGGGTTTTTGAAATCTTTGATCAATTTCTCTTGGAACAACTCTCTTTATGTCTCAACAAGTGTGTTTGACTTAGAGAAAGGAAATTGAGGTTGATTTGCAAAAACAAAACCAAGTGGTGGCAAAGAATGATCCAAATATGCCAAATTTGATTCAAAACAAATCTGTGTTCTTATTTGCATTGATGTTGCACTTATTTTAGTTGCTTTTTGTTGTGTTGGCATAAATCACCAAAAAGGGGGAGATTGAAAGGGAAATGTGCCCTTGGGCCATTTCTAAGTATTTTGGTGATTGAGTGCCAACACAAGTGGTCATGTGTTAATCTATGCCAAATGATGGACAAAGTGCAAATCAAGAGTAAAGGTATGTTTCTAAGACTTAGTATATTGTTTTGGAGACTAATGTATTGTGTCTAAGTGCTAGAAACAGGAAAAGACCAATTTGGAAAAGACTTGGCTGAGCAGCCAAGACTCTACGCAGTCTGGGTGCACCGGACTGTCCGGTGGTGCACCGGACTGTCCGGTGGTGCACCGGACAGTATCCGGTGCGCCAGGCTGGCTCTGACGAACTGGCTGCTCTCAGGTTTCGTCGGCGGCGTACGACTATAAATCACCGGACTGTCCGGTGGTGCACCGGACTGTCCGGTGAGCCAACGGTCGGTCGGGCCAACGGTCGGTCGGGTGCACCGGACTGTCCGGTGAGCCAACAATCGGTCGGGTTTCGTCGGCGACGCGTGGCAGAGCCAACGGTCAGAAGGGGGCACCGGACAGTGTCCGGTGCGCCTACGGCTCTGAATCTCCAACGGTCGGCTTCGCTAAAGAAGGAAAGAAATCCGCACCGGACTGTCCGGTGCGCCAGTCGACAGAAGGCAAGAATTGCCTTCCTGGAATGCTCTCAACGGCTCCTAGCTGCCTTGGGGGTATAAAAGGGACCCCTAGGCGCATGGAGGAGTACACCAAGCATTCTCTAAGCATTCCTAAGCACCAAGACTCAAATTCCGCGCATTCGATTCCTTGTGATAGCAACTAGAGCTCCATTTGAGTAGAGAACTCTTTGGGTTGTGTTGTGAGCTCGAGTTGTGACTTGTGTGTGTGTTTGTGCTCTGATTTTGTGTGTTGCGTGCGCTGCTTATCCCAGCCTTACTTCCGTGCTTCTTTGTGAACATCAAATTGTAAGGGCGAGATGCTCCAAGTTGTAGAGATTCCTCGCAAGCGGGATATAGTGAAACAAAGCAAAACACCATGGTATTTAAGTGGGTCTTTGGACTGCTTGAGAGGGGTTGATTGCAACCCTTGTCCGTTGGAAAGCCACAACGTGGAGTAGGCAAGTGTTGGACTTGGCCGAACCACGGGATAAACCACTGTGTCTATCTGTGTTGATCTTCTTGTGGTTATCATGTCTTGCAAGAACTTCTCTCTAGCCACTTGGCTTTATTGTGCTAACTCCTAATCAAGGTTTGTGGCATTAAGTTTCAAGTTTTTTACAGGATCACCTATTCACCCCCCCCCCCCCTCTAGGTGCTCTCACACGTCCACATAGATAGCAAGCTTTTCTCAAAGTTATTTCTTGACTTTTTCCATGTTTCCCTTTTTGTTTCTTGGACCTGATGCGACGACGAGGCTGAAACTGTGTGCAGGTGATAGTCCATCCATCAATGTAACACTCATGTGCTTCTTTTTGGAGCTGGGCATCATTGTGATGTTTCCTTTTTGGAATACCTGGCAATTCATCGACTGACAGTGCATTAGGTATTCGAGAATCTGCTATTAGTTGTTCTTAGGGAGACCATTGTCTTTTTATGCCAGAAAACAAAATCCGGTTCTTCTGTTTTGTAGTTTCACTTTGGTTTGTACTGATCTGGCGATAAGGAATTCCATAGTACTCACAACAACATGTTCCAAGATCATTTGCCTGTTTGTGTGCATCCTTTTGTACCTGTTCGTCAGCTGTTTCATTTCTAGTGACGTTTCGATTTGCCAACACTTGCTGGTATGAGGGGTGAGTTGAGATGCTTTCTGTATTATCAGAGCTTGTGCATGTAATAGCTTCTCTAAGTCAACTATCGAGGGTGATGTTGTGGTTAATGTCATATGGTTATCAGTAGTCTGCTCATGTGTTATAAATTCTGCTAAATCAACTTGTTGGAGTCTAGCTACCACTTGAGATGTTGCTTGCAGAAACTGTGAATGCGCCTTCTTGAACTGTTCCATCCGAGACTTAGCTGGAGGAGTTGCCAACACAATGTATTCTTTGCACTTAGTGACATCACTTGTAGTTGACATTCCAAGGTCTGACATCTGTATGAATATAGTAAGGAAAGAAGGGATGAAAAGATTGAGCTAGGACAAACTATAAAGAGTAGAGAGAACCCAACTATCTAAGGTTTAACCTAGTAACTGATGTCAATATGGACAGAAGTCACACAATACACCAACAATCATTACAAAGAAGCAAATCAAACACGGTCACAAAGACAGCTAACATGAACTCAAGCACACTAGCATAACACAACTCGGTGCTACTTGATCAACCAAAAAGAGAACCTTTCCTAAAGAGAACCGTTTAACATAGTTTTTTTAAGGAGAGACAAGGTTGGGAATAAGAAAGAGAAATTATAAAATCAAGGAATCAAATCGAGAATAACGAGGAGTTAGACAAGACATATTTGTTCATGGACAAGAGTGAAATAGGATCACCATAAACTAGTGAAGCAAGGATAAATGATACAACCAAATATTATGAATTGAATTAGGAGGAAAGTTTTATCAAGAAGAGAAAATAGAGAGCCATTATCACCGATAGAAGTAGAGGGACAAAGGGTTCAATATACGTAGAACTAACATGTATTACCATCCTACACCATAATTGAAGATTTTTTATTAGCCATATACATAGAACTAACATGAGATGATCAAAACAAAATGCATGCCCTAACAACCTTGATGAACCCGCTGTTGATACAATTTTATTTCAGATATTGTGGTTTGTTGGATAAAACTTTTTATGCTTGCATATTGGTATTTCAATGTTACCTTATGTGGAGAACGATAGACAATACATGTTTTAATAAACTTATTGGTACAAGAGCTCTACATTTTTTTGTCTGGAATCAATTATTACGTGGAATCACGCGCATGGACGCACGCAAACTACTTGTGATTCTTACGGCTTGAGCATCATGGTCTAAGGTTGATGAAAACAACTAACGAAAATTGGAGAAATGAGATGGTTAATATGTTCCCAAGTCTTCCTTACACATTTTGAGCCATAGGGTAACATGTCACTCCACATTTACACGAGTACACATGATATGCCCAGCTGGCAGTTGCTCACGGTATTGACGCCACACAGTACCCTGATAAAAACTTGCAGAATGGTTTTCCTGTAATAAGTCTAATAAACATCAAAAACAAAATAAGTACTGGCTACCAACTAAATCACAATACCAAATTTTCACCGGTCAAGATTTGTTGTGTGCATGGATTGATGCCCGTGCAACATGATGAGGTGCTGGAGCTCTCTCGTTAACTAGAATTTGTTCTGGAAAGTCCACTCGTATTGATTTGAACTGATAGTGCTGCAGGTGTCAAATGAAGGAATAAGTAAACTAAAAATATAAGTTGTACATTAACAATTAAAGGTCACTTGTCATAGAGGTCATTCAATTATAAACATAACTGACGCATAAAATCAAGGCAACCAGTAAATATCAATCATTTCAAAACCCATGAACTTCTTGATCTGGTTATAACATAATGTTTCATTGTACCACATTAAGGTGCTAATTAAAGGAAACAAATCTAAATTACTCTCTGCAATGTCCCAATAACCCCTAAACTATCATATGGATCAATTTACTCCAACCATTTCAGTTCAATAGTTGGTCCAATAACCTCGTAACAAAATTTGTATTTCTCTCTCCACATACAAATTGAGTCTGAATTTAAAATGCGAGATGATGGCAGGTATCATATGTTATGTTAAAAAATACATTATGACCTACTCATCATTTTCTTTTATATGATTTTGTATCTCTAGTATTTAATTTATTATTAAATATTCCAACGAAATATGGATGAAAATTTTATGATATATTTTTAACATGAACGATGTAACCTCACAAAATCACCTTTGTAAGCGTAAATTAGACTGACTGAAATAGTTGGGTTAATAAATCGAACCAAATGTTAGTACAGTAGGTTATTAGAGATAGGTAAACCAAACGTTAATTCCAAGGATTATGTAGACAATGATTACTTAACAAGATTAGGTTTCACATTTTTATAAGCTTTTTTCAGATGCATTTCTATGCACAGTAAAGAGAAGACCAAATGGACGAGTGCACTTGCTACCTATAATACGTATTTTCGAGGTTCCTATGCTATGGTATCCAGGTTCCCGTCAGGGAAGGGATAGGGTGCCGTGTTTTCCACAGAACAGTCCTTTAATTAATGCTTTTAATGGTGATTGCAGAACCATATACTAACAATTCATCATTGTGTTTGATATGATCTAATGGGACAACTCTTTCCATTGCTTTCCTATATTGATCTGTACTAGGTCACGAGATGATTAGAGGTATTAACATACCAACCGTTACCACAAAAGCTTTTGCATTAGAGATTGCAGATGTAAGGGCATTATTTGATAATACAAGTAACATCCATAAATTAAGATTAATGAATTTAGTAATTTATATCCTGTACACAAGGATGCATGAGTGAGATGGTGCAATGGAAAATGTACGTAAATAATATAATGTGCTATGGCATTAGTGATATGCTACCTGAGGTGATGGTGTGATTGGAGGTAGAATTCATGATACCAAAGGTTTACCTTGTCTTTACATGATGCATCAAGGATTCGGTAGTATGGTTCAAATAATACCACTTGATCACCGTCTTTAATCTGACAGATAAACCTAAATTAGCATGTATTGCATCCAGTACAAAAGATACTAAGATACATTTATCAAAATGTATTTGCTAAGGCATAATCTGCAAACCCACAAAGATTACAACACAACAAATTAGTAGACATATATCTTAGTTATATCTTTAGACCGGATAGAACTTGATCCACATTGCAAATGTTATATTTAACGTTAATAGTGTTTCAGTTATAGATACACCATAGTTTTTAAGGTAGTAAGCTAAGGCAACTGACCCCTTTTTATCTTTTAAGGGGTAAAGCATAAAATGAGGTGGCACCTTAAATATATTTAGAAATAGAAAAAATATTGATATTTGAGAAAGCGTTTAGGCCAAAAACATTAGCAAAAACATTAATAAAGAAAAGATAAAGATAAAGAAAAACAGCCCAGCCAGCCTAAGTCAGCCCAGCTGGCCCATTAGAATTATGTTAAGCCCACTTAGGTGTGTTTGGTTGAGGAGTGGAGAAGCATGGAGTGGCTCCATTCTTTTTTTTGGATGTTTGGTTTCTAACAAAAAATGAGTGGAATGACTCCTACAGTCTCCATATAGAAATTTACCATAGATAGTTGGAATGCTCTCGCTCTACAAAAACGACCAGATATGAGCGCTCTCTCGGATATGAGCACTCTCCTCACTCTCCTACCTTCTACAATCATATGACTCTCCAACCAAACAGAGAACAGAGCGATTCCGCTCTATTCTACTCTTTAACCAAACAAAAAATTGAGTGGTAGTTCTGTTTGCCAAACGCGGAATAGAATGACTTTATTCTCAAAAACTGGAATGGAGTCATTCCATTCTAGTTGACTCTCCAACCAAACGCACGCTTAATCCCTCTCCCCTAGCCCTCTCCCTCTCTCTCAAGCGCACCAGCGGCTCCCTTTCTCTCTAGCCGCACCAGCCACCTCCCTTTCACTCCCAGCTTCTCCCTCTCTCTCTCCATCCGCACCGGCCACCTCCCTTTCTCATCCTGCTTCTCCCTCTCTCTCCAGCCGCTTCTCACTCTCCCTCACCAGCCACCACCACCGCGCCGCCGCAACACCCTTCGCCACGCTGCAGCTCCCACCTGCCTTAGGCTCCAGAGCAAGGCGAGGAGGACGCCTTACGTCCTAGACTCGCCTTACTGCCTAGGCGACGCCTTGAAAACCTTGAGATAGACCAACTCTACTGCTACCATAGACTCAATTTGTGGATGGTAATCATGGTCATAGACCACTCTTGCTCCTCTCCTTCCACCTCATAAAAAATATTTAACATTTAAAAAATGAAACAAATTTAGGAGATGTGAGGACTAGTCTGCTCAGAATGTGGAGGATTTGGTGTCTATAGCTACGTATATTAAGTTTGATTACAAGATGACTGCAGCTGTATTGACCTGAATAGCAAGCTGACTACAGATTTATAGATTTTTTTTCTAAAAATGAACTATAGTTAGTCCAATATCTTTATGCTCCTGCTGTCTCAATTTCAGAGATGTGAAGCCAATCTTTATTCCCGCTCTTCAGAAGCCTGCCATTCCTCCTAGAGGTTTTGTCCCAATCATTTAACACTAACAAGTTGCTGATATATTCTTGTCATGTGATGAGAAAAATGCAATAATTCCTCATCTGTTTTTAAACTGTGATAGCAAAAACTGTTGTCTGACTAGTGTGTTATAGATGCTTTCTTATGCAAGCATTATCATAGGAAGAAAGGGGGCCACACAGCTAGGAGTTGGGCCCAGGTGCGCAGCTAGAAGATAAGGGTCGGGAGACTTTTTAGCTGTTCAGTTAAAGAGATAGATTAGGTCTCCTCTTAGTAACCAGGTTCCCGGATCGATGGGATCGAGGAACGGGTACGCTACTAAAAGTAGGTTTTAACACTACGGGGACGAGATTGTTCCCACGTTCCCAGAACAGAACGAAGATAATTGTTATCCTGTTGGGTGGTGCGGCAATCCCAGTCCACAAGGGAATTTGCCTTTAGTTTGTATTAGGTATTGAAGGAATAAAGATCTCCAGGCTAGGAGATTACCTTCGATCGTCCTGGCTGATCATCACAGCCAGGCCGGTGACGATGATTGCCCTTCCCCCTACGCCTTGCGATCTCTCTCCTGTTCCTCTCATCCACTTGTCTCTCCCCTGCGTACTCCTAAGCGAAGAAGTAGACTACATCATAGTGACTATTCAGAGATTGTAACGCCCTAGTCAAAACAGATCAGATCCACTACACATTATGAGTGAACCACAATTCGATCAGCCCACTTAAACTTTCATCCTCTGTTCACGTAAAAGGTAATTATTACTAAGAGACATGACTCTAGATTCTAGAAGTCTTATATGCTAGTTTAACCCACTCTCTCCAAACATTGTGGGACTAAACCCTGCACAATCTCACATAAACACATCACAAGGTTCATCATAGGCCTAAACCATCTTAATGTCAGTCCAACACATCCGCAACCAGGCAAACTATGACCAAAAAGTTCCCTCCTACGACAAGCGACCATCCGCTTAGTGCCAACCCATGTGCCATGTCATGACATAGCATCCATGCCCTTGGCCTGCATGTGATTGTCCCTGTGAAAAGTCCATTCTAATATCATTTGTAACATGTGAAGTCCAAATATCTCAAATTTACTCTACATGATGAGTAAACCACACCTCCACCAACCTGGTTGGACTTTCGTCCCCACTTCATGGTTTAGCCAGAGGTAGGTAACATGGACTCTATAAGTCATATATGTTGGGTCTTTTTTCTCGAACGCGCAGGAGAGTTACACATCATTATATTAAGAAAGAATAGCCAAAATAGGTCAGTATAAACCGCCTAAAGAGGCGAAGGTTATAATCCGCAATTAGATGACATCACACATAACCCGACCCACCAATAGATTAAGGCAAATCCTTCTAAGCCCCAATGCCCCAGCTAAGCACCACAGCCCCCATCCTCCTTGATGCACGTGAGAATGTTGTGTTCGCTAGGCGAGGCCCTCTCAAAGACATAGGCATTGCGATGCTTCCACAACCATAAGGTAACTAATGCAATCACCAAATTTAGACCTCCTCCAAACTCTTTTGGAATTTTAGGAACACCCAAACTACACCATTCTTAGAAAACTAGAGATTTAGGCTAAGGTGTGAGCTACTGCAATCCCAACAAAGAAAACACCTTGAACCAGACTTGCCTTGCAAAGGCGCATCAAACCAAGAGGTGTTGAACAGTTTCGTCCTCTACTTACAAAGAGGACAACACGCTCGATGATCCATGCCCCTGTGTGGGTCTAACCCACACTCCTTGAGCAAAGTGAGTCCAACCTCACAATGTCACATCAACAAACTGTAACACTCAAGCCTGCAGTAGTTGACCCATGTATGGTTGTAATTGGTGGTTTAATACAACCTTGTAAGCTTAGAATAACGAGGGTCGGCTTATAATCCTTATCGTTCTAAACGTAGCACCTCAGGGTTAACCCTTTTACATGAAGCAAGGCTGAAAGTGAAAGAGATGTGCTATGCATATGCATGAGGAACTAGGCTATTATAAGATTTTGGAGAAACAGGCCCACATACTTGTAACACTTTCTTACATTTTCGTCCTAGCTTCGTGTAGAAGGGTTAACCGGAGATGCTACATTTGGAACGACAAAGATTATAAGCTAGCCCTCACTCTCTTAAACTTCTAAGGAAATATTGAACCCACCAACCACAACCATACATAGAGTACATAGCCTTAAGGGTTGTTATCCTTGGCAGCTCACCACATATGCAACATATGCCTATAACTATCCCTCGATACATGGTTGTGCCATTGAACCCCTCCTCACGCAACATGCAATACAAGTGCACATGCATGTATCACCCGTTGGGCTGCCTACACATTTGATATAAAGAGTGGTTCGATCAGGTTTTCTTTAGAGCGGTTGATTACAGCAGCCTTGCTTCTATCAGCTGCTAAAACTAGAGGATCTTCAGTCAAATGAAATAGTAAACTGTGACCTCTTAATGCAGTCTGAACACAAAAAGCCCATTCTGGGTAATTCTGCCCATCAAGCACAATATTGACAACAATAGTGTTGGCCGACATATTGAGGAGCAATAAAACACTGAAGAATAACAGATCTGAAAAAGTCTGGCTTGAAGGTACCAAAAACCCTAGCGGGTGCAGCGGATGAACAGTGGATACGCCGGCTGCAGTCTTGGAGGAAACCGTGCGCAGTCACAGTAGATCAACTGATCTGGTTGGAGCTGCACTCGGCGCAAATACACACAGAAACTGGCAGATGATGACAGCAAGGGCCTGCGGACAGGGGTTGTGATGGCCGCGACACCAGAAGGCAGGGGCGAACGGGCGGACGACACGACTGATGGAGGCAGTGTCGCGACGCTGGAGCAGGGGCGGACGGTGCGGCTGACGGAGGCAGGCAGGGGCGGACGGGCGTAGGGCGCGGCTGACGGGGCAGGGCCACAACGCCGGAGCAGGGGCGGACGTCGAGATGGCCGCGACGGCGGCTGGCCACGAGGCGGAACACCGGCGCGCAGGAGATGGCCGCGACGGCGGCTGGGGGTGGGATGACCGCGACAACGGCAGGGGGTGGGGTAGGGCCGCGTCGGCGGCTAGAAAATTAGTGAAACCCTAATCGTAACCTCCTCCGTTACCATGTTACTAACCTTGGGATTGACAATAGATGATTAGTCCCTAAGGACTATATGTTATATATATAAGCATTAGGCCTGGGCCTAATGGGCCTTAACAGGTATAACCCCTCTTTTCTCTGTTTTTTCCAGTTGGGAGAGAAGTAGATCAATAGTATTTTGGGTCGTCTAGAGATAGAATTGGTTTTCCCACCATAGAACATATTATATTACATTACGTTATCTTTCCATATAGTATTTGTTGGGGATGTACCTTCACCGAAGGTCCTCAAACTAAAGAACATCAAACTAAAGAACATATTACAAGCTTGTTTCAGCAATAGCGAAGCGGCCTTCATCAGGAAATAGGCGGTAGCTTCGGCGACAAGTAAATGAAGCACCACTGAGCGGTCGAAGCAAATGACCAGGAGATGATGTAAGACTCAAGCGACGTGTCCAACACGTCACAAGGAAGAAACTACAATAATGACCTCGACAGGCTCTGCTGATCATATGTATAGGGCTAGAGGACATGAATGTAATTTCATACAAGGTTGTACGTCGTGCTGCCACTATAAATAGGGGTACATTGCCATGAATCACGGGCCCTTTCACTGTTCTTATTCTTGCTCGCTCTAGGATCGCTCTGCATCCGAAGCTTCAATGTGCAAGCATCTTCGAACACCCTTCAAGTGCATCGAAGGTATACTTGTAACAGTCTGCTGTAAAAGGTAAAACAACGAAGGGCCAAACTTTTAACAAATGACTTGCATACCTTCATGTCTTAACTTGTCATGTGTTCATGTTTATTTCAATCTTGTCCACTTAATGCATCTCTCCTTCATAAGTGGATTAAAGAGGAGGGGGCCTCATTACTTCCATCGTGTTGCCCTATTTTGGTCCCTCCTAGGAACCTTGATAGGTGACCAACAATATTTAAAACCATTTTCATGGAACAGTTTGTGAGATATAGATTGTTGAAATCAGCGTCATATCAATAGGAGGCAGTTTAGGGCCAGCAGTTTGCAAGCAAGATTTTTTTTTCTCGAATGTGTAGGAGAGGTGTGCATCATTATATTAAAAAGGTTCGAAAGGTCCAAAATAGACCGATACATGATCAAAAGAAGGCCCTCCCTTACGGAGGCCAAAAACAAAAAATACACATAGGAGTCCATAGCGCAACTGAAAAACCATCAATTACTGAAGGCCAGGAATGGTGGCTGTTGGGAGGGCTAGGTTCTTTGCCCCAGCCAGCTCCCAAATTTTCCTCTCTTCCTCAACACTTCTAATGGCTGCTTCCAAGTTTGGGGTGAACTTTTTAAAGACACAATCATTTCTATGGTTCCAAAGTATCCAAAGCCCAAGGATAATTAGAGAATTTAGACCCTTCTTGGCAACTCCTTGCAACCGATCATTGGATATTTTCCACTACAGCATAATGTTGTCTTCACCCGGTTGGGGGGTAAGCCCCTATAGCTTAACTTGTTCCAATAGTCTGAACCAAAAAAACCTTGGTAAATGCACAGCCCACTAATAGATGATTTATTGTCACAGGTGGTTGACAACCACATGGGCCGATCAGACCTGGGCCCTCACGGCGACGATCATGCCATCCCCGCCCTAACCACCCACCGAAGCTCTCGCGTCATCCGCGCCTATCCTCGTCACTCGCCATGCGGCGGATATCATTACTGCTCATGGTGCGACGACCTCCACTGCTACTGCGACCACGTGGGCTCCACCCTCCTCACGCTCACCTTGCTCAGCCGCGGCCCACCACGCCGCTCCCACCCGGCCCCTTCACCCGCCTCCGCGGGGCCAAGCCCAGCCTATATACGTTTCTATCTATTAATACAACATCGCAACCCTAGTTAGGGTTAGGGTTTCTATTCTATCCAACACTTTCTATAAACATTAGACGATCCTTGCCTATATATTGTACACCCCTTATGCCTCTATCAGTGGTATATACTTTCCTACATAGTATCATGAGATTATCTCGCTTCCACTCTCTAGGGCTAGCCGCCTCCCCTCCCTTATGTGTGCCGCCCTTCCCCTTTTCCCCTCAGGGTCCTGGTTCGTCGCCTCTACCCATTCTCCCATGGGAAACGATGAGACGCGACGCCAAGCAGCTAAGGAAACTGCCACCCTCAAATAGTGAATCCTCGATTTGATCGCCTTCTCCCAAGCTGTTGTGCAAGTCGCCACCAAGGCTCGGGCCCACTATATCACTTCTCTTACACATTCGTCCTCACTTAATATAAAAAGTTCAACCTAAAGGTGCTACATTTGGAACAAGGAATATATGCTAACCCTAGACTTACTTAAGGGCCCCTTTGGAATACGGGAATTTTTTTCTGTTTCCTATGTTTTTCCTGTGAAAATTAACTGATTCCTGTGAAATTCCTACATTCCAAAGGGGGCCTAAAAGGTGTTACCAAAACCCACCATACATGGACCCCACAAATACAACCATATATAAACTAACTAGACTACTAATGAGCTAGTGTTGTCGGGGACCATAATTAGGGGTACCCTCAAGGCTCCTAATTCTCAGTTGTTAACCCCCATCAGCACAAAGCTGCAAAGGCCTGATGGGTGCGAACAAGTCAGGGATCGGTCCATTCGAGGGACTCGATCACGCCTCGCCCGAGCCTAGCCTCGGACAAGGGCAGCCGACCCCGGAGGTTCTCCGTCTCGGCCGAGGCCCACTCCAGCAACAAACACATTTCCGGCTCGCCCGAGGCCCTGTCTTCGCCAAGAAGCAACCCTGACCAAATCGTTGCGCCAACCGACCAGATCGCAGGAGCATTTAATGCAAAGGTGGCCTGACACCTTTATCCTGACGCGCGCCCTTCAGTCGACAGAGCCGAAGTGACCGCATTCACTTCGCCGCTCCACTGACCGACCTGACAGAAGGACAGCGCCGCCTGCGCCGCACCGACTGCAGTGCCACTTGACAGAGTGAGGCTGACAGGCAGTCAGGCCCGGCCTCAGGCACCATTGGAAACTCCGCTCCGCCCGACCCAGGGCTCGGACTCGGGCTAAGCCTCGGAAGACGGCGAACACCGCTCCGCCCGACCCAAGGCTCGGACTCGGGCTAAGCCCCTGAAGACGGCGAACTCCGCACTGCCCGACCCAGGGCTCGGACTTGGGCTCAGCCCCGGAAGACGACGAACACCGCGTCGCCCGACCCCAGGGCTCGGATTCAGCCCTGGCCTCAGCCGACGGTCTCCGCCTCGCCCGACCCAGGGGCTCGGACTCGACCACGGCCACGGAAGACAGACTCGACCTCGACCTCGGAGGAGCCTCCACATCGCCCCACCTAGGGCGCGGACCGACCACGTCGACAGGAAGCGCCATCATTACCCTACCCCAAGCTGACTCAGGCTACGGGGAACAAGACCGGCGTCCCATCTGGCTCGCTCCGCCAGATAGGCAATGATGGCGCCCCGCACGCTCTGTGACGACGGCGGCTCTCAGCCCCCTTACGGAAGCAAGAGGACGTCAGCAAGGACTCGACAGCCCCGACAGTTGTCCTTCCGCCAGGCTCCAGCGCTCCTCCGACGGCCACGACACCACTCGAACCGGGTGCCAAAACCTCTCCGGCTGCCACGACGGCATGTACTTAGGGCGCTAGCTCTCCTCCGCTAGACACGTAGCACTTTGCTACACCCCCCATTGTACACCTGGATCCTCTCCTTACGCCTATAAAAGGAAGGACCAGGGCCCTCTTACGAGAGGGTTGGCCGCGCGGGGACGAGGACGGGACAAGCGCTCGCGTGAGGCCGCTCGCTCCCTCTCCCGCGTGGACGCTTGTAATCCCCTACTGCAAGCGCACCCGACCTGGGCGCGGGACGAACACGAAGACCGCGGGATTTCCACCTCTCTCACGCCTGTCTCCGGCCACCTTTCTCCCCCCTTCGCGCTCGGCCTCGCGCCGACCCATCTGGGCTGGGGCACGCGGCGACATTTCACTCGTCGGCCCAGGGACCCCCCGGTCTCGAAACGACGACAGTTGGCACGCCAGGTAGGGGCCTGCTGCGTGTTGACGAACAGCTTCCCGTCAAGCTCCAGATGGACAGTCTCCAACAACCTCTCCGGCCCGGGACGGTGCTCCGTTTCGGGAGTCTTGAGTTCATGTCCCTCGACGGCAGCTACGACATGATACTCCTTCCCCCGCCGTGCGACAGCGACAGTGGCGGCCGACAGCCCGCCCGCCGGCGGCGGAATCGACGACGTCTTCCCCGCGTGGTGGAAGAACAACATTCGAGCTCACCCCGTCCTCTCCCCCGCCGACGGAAGAGGAGGCGGGGCAACCAAGGCCAAGCAGGAGGCAGCGCCTCGTCGGCTGTCGAGCTAGTCGACGGCGCCAGCGCCCCAACGGGGGGCGCGTCGGGCATCGACCTTGCGTTTGAGACGAAGACGAGCGCCTTCTCCCCGCAACACGCCGATTCCGAGCAAACGGACGACGCCAGCACGCTCGCGAAAGGCTTGCTGGACGTCACCCTCGTACCTAAGACGACGGTGCAGTCAGTCCCCGACGTGACTTCATCACCGCTCGTCGACCAAGAGGTACTGACCAATTCCCATCTCACGCCTTTCGGATTCAGCCTCGACCCGCCAAGCGGCTTCGCTTTGGCGGGCGCTCTCGTAGAGGCGAGTCCAAACCCTCTGGGGTTTCGTGTGCGGTCACCCTGGGACCGGCTGACGGACGTCTCGACCTACGGGTCCTCGGGGTCCGAGGAAGATGACGAGCCCGACTCCTGTTGGGATTTCTCTGGACTTGGCGACCTCAGTGCCATGCGGGACTTCATGACCGCATGCGACTACTGCCTTTCCGACTGTTCCGACGGTAGCCGCAGCCTCAGCGACGAGGACTGCGGCCCAAGCCGCGAATGTTTCCACGTCGATCTAGGGGGTCCCTCTGAAGGCAACCATCTCGGTATGCCGGAGGATGGTGATCTCCCTAGGCCGGTGCCTCGCGCTGACATCCTACGGGAGCTAGCTGTGGTCCCCGTTCAGGCGGGGGGGCATGACCCACAGCTCGAGCAAATCCGCGGGGTGCAGGCCAGGCTCGACGAGGGAGCAGGAGCGCTTGAGCCGATCCGCCGGGACGTCGGGCAGGAATGGGCGGGCCAACCTCCGGCCGGAGAAATGCGTCATCTACCCCAGGGCTTCCAGCACCGCATCGCCGACGATGTCAGGATGAGGCCGCCACCCGCTTCCAGTGGGGTCGGCCAGAACCTGGCTGCAGCAGCAATGCTTTTCGGTGCGATGCCAGAGCCATCAACCACCGAGGGGCGGCGAATCCAGGGAGAACTCAAGAATCTCCTGGAGGGCGCCGCGGTCCGGCGGGCCGAAAGCCCCGCCTCCCGAAGGCAGGGGCACCCCTCGGAACATCGCGCCGCGACTTCCCGATTCATGCGGGAAGCCTCGGTCTACACCGGGCGCACGCGCAACACAGCGCCTGCGGCCCCGGGATGCCTCGGCAACGAGCACCATCACCGCGACCGTCGGGCCCGCCTCGACGAGAGGGTGCGCCGAGGCTACCACCCCAGGCGTGGGGAACGCTACGACAGCGGGGAGGATCGGAGTCCCTCGCCCGAACCACCCGGTCCGCAGGCCTTCAGCCGGGCCATACGACGGGCGCCGTTCCCGACCCGGTTCCGACCCCCGACTACTATCACAAAGTACTCGGGGGAGACGAGACCGGAGCTGTGGCTCGCGGACTACCGGCTGGCCTGCCAACTGGGTGGAACGGACGATGACAACCTCATCATCCGCAACCTCCCCCTGTTCCTCTCCGACACCGCTCGCGCCTGGTTGGAGCACCTGCCTCCGGGACAGATCTCCAACTGGGACGACCTGGTCCAAGCCTTCGCCGGCAATTTCCAGGGCACGTACGTGCGCCCTGGGAATTCCTGGGACCTTCGAAGCTGCCGACAGCAGCCGGGAGAGTCTCTCCGGGACTACATCCGGCGATTCTCGAAGCAGCACACCGAGCTGCCCAACATCACCGATTCAGATGTCATCGGCGCGTTCCTCGCCGGCACCACCTGCCGCGACCTGGTGAGCAAGCTGGGTCGCAAGACCCCCACCAGGGCGAGCGAGCTGATGGACATCGCCACCAAGTTCGCCTCTGGCTAGGAGGCGGTCGAGGCTATCTTCCGTAAGGACAAGCAGCCCCAGGGCCGCCCACCGGAAGATGCCCCCGAGGCGTCAACCCAGCGCGGCGCCAAGAAGAAGGGCAAGAAGAAGTCGCAAGCGAAACGCGAAGCCGCCGACGCGGACCTTGTCGCCGCCGCCGAGTACAAGAACCCTCGGAAACCCCCCCGGAGGTGCCAACCTCTTCGACAAGATGCTCAAGGAGCCGTGCCCCTATCACCAGGGGCCCGTCAAGCACACCCTTGAGGAGTGCGCCATGCTTCGGCGTCACTTCCACAGGGCCGGGCCACCCGCGGAGGGTGGCAGGGCTCACGACGATGACAAGAATGAAGATCACCAGGCAGGAGAGTTCCCCGAGGTCCGCGACTACTTCATGATCTACGGTGGGCAAGCGGCGAACGCCTCGGCTCGGCACCGCAAGCAAGAGCGTCGGGAGGTCTGTTCGGTGAAGGTGGCGGCGCCAGTCTACCTAGACTGGTCCGACAAGCCCATCACCTTCGACCAAGCCGACCACCCCGACCACGTGCTGAGCCCGGGGAAATACCCGCTCGTTGTCGACCCCGTCATCGGCGACGTCAGGCTCACCAAGGTCCTCATGGACAGAGGCAGCAGCCTCAATATCATCTACACCGAGACCCTCGGGCTCCTGCATGTCGATCTGTCCTCGGTCCGGGCAGGCGCTGCGCCTTTCCATGGGATCATCCCCGGGAAGCGCGTCCAGCCCCTCGGACAACTCGACCTTCCCGTCTGCTTCGGAACGCCCTCCAACTTCCAAAGGGAGACCCTGACGTTCGAGGTGGTCGGGTTCCGAGGAACCTACCACGCGGTACTGGGAAGGCCATGCTACGCGAAGTTCATCGCCGTCCCCAACTACACCTACCTCAAGCTCAAGATGTCGGGCCCCAACGGGGTCATCACCGTCGGCCCCACGTACAAACACGCGTTCGAATGCGACGTGGAGTGCGTGGAGTACGCCGAGGCCCTCGCCGAGTCCAAGGCCCTCATCGCCGACCTAGAGAGCCTCTCTAAGGAGGTGCCAGACGTGGAGCGTCATGTCGGCAACTTCAAGCCAGCGGAGACGGTTAGGTCCGTCCCCCTCGACCCCAGTAGCGACGCCTCCAAGCAAGTCCGGATCGGCTCCGAGCTCGATCCCAAATAGGAAGCAGTGCTCGTCGACTTTCTCCGCGTGAATGCCGACGTCTTCGCGTGGAGTCCCTCGGACATGCCCGGCATACCGAGGGATGTCGCCGAGCACTCGCTGGACATCCGAGCCGGAGCCCGACCCGTCAAGCAGCCTCTGCGCCGATTCGACGAAGAAAAGCGCAGGGCCATAGGCGAGGAGATCCACAAGCTAATGGCGGCAGGGTTCATCAAAGAGGTATTCCATCCCGAATGGCTTGCCAACCCTGTGCTTGTGAGAAAGAAAGGAGGAAAATGGCGGATGTGTGTAGACTACACTGGTCTAAACAAAGCATGTCCGAAGGTTCCCTACCCTCTGCCTCGCATCGATCAAATCGTGGATTCCACTGCTGGGTGCGAAACCCTGTCTTTCGTCGATGCCTACTCCGGGTATCACCAAATCAGGATGAAGGAGTCCGACCAGCTCGCGACTTCTTTCATCACGCCCTTCGACATGTACTGCTATGTCACCATGTCGTTCGGCTTGAGGAATGCGGGCGCGACGTACCAGCGGTGCATGAACCATGTGTTCGGCGAACACATTGGCCGGACGGTCGAGGCCTATGTCGATGACATCGTAGTCAAGACGAGGAAAGCCTCCGACCTCCTTTCCGACCTTGAAGTGACATTCCGATGTCTCAAGGCGAAAGGCGTGAAGCTCAATCCCGAAAAGTGCGTCTTCGGGGTGCCCCGAGGCATGCTCTTGGGGTTCACCGTCTCCGAGCGGGGCATCGAAGCCAACCCGGAGAAGATCGCAGCCATCACCAGCATGGGGCCCATCAAGGACTTGAAGGGAGTACAGAGGGTCATGGGATGTCTCGCGGCTCTGAGCCGTTTCATCTCACGCCTCGGCGAAAGAGGCCTGCCTCTGTACCGCCTCTTAAGGAAGGCCGAGAGCTTCACTTGGACCCCTGAGGCCGAGGAAGCCCTCGGGAACCTGAAGGCGCTCCTCACGAATGCGCCCATCTTGGTGCCCCCCGCTGCCGGAGAAACTCTCTTGATCTACGTCGCCGCGACCACTCAGGTGGTTAGCGCCGCGATTGTAGTTGAGAGACGAGAAGAGGGGCATGCATTGCCCGTTCAGAGGCCAGTCTACTTCGTCAGCGAGGTACTGTCCGAAACCAAGATCCGCTACCCACAAGTTCAGAAGCTGCTGTACGCGGTGATCCTGACGCGGCGGAAGCTGCGACACTACTTCGAGTCTCATCCGGTAACTGTGGTGTCATCCTTCCCCCTGGGGGAGATCATCCAGTGCCGAGAGGCCTCGGGTAGGATTGCAAAGTGGGCGGTGGAAATTATGGGCGAAGCAATCTCGTTCGCCCCTCGGAAGGCCATCAAGTCCCAGGTCTTGGCGGACTTCGTGGCTGAATGGGTCGACACCTAGCTCCCAACAGCTCCGATCCAGCCGGAGCTCTGGACCATGTTCTTCGACGGGTCGCTGATGAGGACGGGAGCCGGCGCAGGCCTACTCTTCATCTCGCCCCTCGGGAAGCACATACGCTACGTGCTACGCCTCCATTTCCCGGCGTCCAACAATGTGGCTGAGTATGAGGCTCTGGTCAACGGGTTGCTGATCGCCATCGAGCTAGGGGTCCGACGCCTCGACGCTCGCGGCGACTCGCAGCTCGTTATCGACCAAGTCATGAAGAACTCCCACTGCCGCGACCCGAAGATGGAGGCCTACTGCGATGAGGTTCGGCGCCTGGAAGACAAGTTCTACGGGCTCGAGCTCAACCACATCGCCCGGCGCTACAACGAGACTGCGGACGAGCTGGCTAAAATAGCCTCGGGGCGAACAACGGTTCCCCCGGACGTCTTCTCCCGAGACCTGCATCAACCCTCCGTCAAGATCGACGACACGCCCGAGCCCGAGGCGCCCTCGGCCCAGCCCGAGGTACCCTCGGCTCAGTCCGAGACACCCTCGGCTCGGCCCGAGGCATCCTCGGTTCAGCCCGAGGTACCCTCGGTCCCCGAGGGCGAGACACTGCACGTCGAGGAGGAGCGAAGCGGGGTCGCGCCTGATCAAAACTGGCAGACCCCGTACCTGCAATATCTCCACCGAGGAGAGCTCCCCCTCGACCAAGCCGAAGCTCGGCGGTTGGCGCGGCGCGCCAAGTCGTTCGTCTTGCTGGGAGATGGGAAGGAGCTCTACCACCGCAGCCCCTCGGGCATCCTCCAGCGATGCATTTCCATCGCCGAAGGTCAGGAACTCCTACGAGAGATACACTCGGGGGCTTGTGGCCATCACGCTGCACCTCGAGCCCTTGTTGGAAACGCCTTCCGACAAGGTTTCTACTGGCCGACGGCGGTGGCCGACGCCACTAGAATTGTCCGCACCTGCGAAGGGTGTCAGTTCTACGCAAGGCAGACCCACCTGCCTGCCCAGGCTCTGCAGACGATACCCATCACTTGGCCTTTTGCCGTGTGGGGTCTGGACCTCGTCGGCCCCTTGCAGAAGGCACCCGGGGGCTACACGCACCTGTTGGTCGCCATCGACAAATTCTCCAAGTGGATCGAGGTCCGACCCCTAAACAGCATCAGGTGCGAGCAGGCGGTGGCGTTCTTCACCAACATCATCCATCGTTTTGGGGTCCCGAACTCCATCATCACCGACAACGGCACCCAGTTCACCGGCAGAAAGTTCCTGGACTTCTGCGAGGATCACCACATCCGGGTGGACTGGGCCGCCGTGGCTCACCCCATGACGAATGGGCAAGTAGAGCGTGCCAACGGCATGATTCTACAAGGACTCAAGCCTCGAATCTACAACGACCTCAACAAGTTTGGCAAGCGATGGATGAAGGAACTCCCCTCGGTAGTCTGGAGCCTGAGAACAACGCCGAGCCGAGCCACGGGCTTCACGTCGTTCTTTCTAGTCTATGGGGCCGAGGCCATCTTGCCCACAGACTTAGAATACGGTTCCCCGAGGACGAGGGCCTATGCTGACCAAAGCAACCAAGTTAATCGAGAAGACTCGCTGGACCAGCTGGAAGAGGCTCGGGACAAGGCCTTACTACACTCGGCGCGGTACCAGCAGTCCATGTGACGCTACCACGCCCGAGGGGTCCGGTCCCGAGACCTCCAGGTGGGCGACCTGGTGCTTCGGCTGCGACAAGACGCCCGAGGGCGGCACAAGCTCACGCCCCCCTGGGAGGGGCCGTTCGTCATCGCCAAAGTTCTGAAACCCGGAACGTACAAGCTGGCCAACAGTCAAGGCGAGGTCTACAGCAACGCTTGGAACATCCAACAGCTACGTCGCTTCTACCCTTAAGATGCTTTCAAGTTGTTCATATACCTCGCTCCCGCGCAAAGTTTAGTCATCAAGGAAGGGTCAGCCTTGCCTCGGCAAAGCCCGACCCTCCCTCGGGGGCTAAAAGGGGGGAACCCCCTCTGCGTCGAAATTTTCCTCGAAAAAAGATCCTTTCTGCCAGAATGTCTTTCGTGCTTTTCGACTACTTCGAAAGTGGATCCTGAAAACGACGGAGTACACGTAAGCAGCCAAGGCTGACCGAGCCGAGGGACTCCTACGCCTCCGGGATACGGATACCTCACTCATCACCTTCTGCGATAAGTAACTCACGTTCGGATAAGTGACTCCGCGGACCGAACAAGTCTTCACGTTCGAAAGCTCCTCTGCAGAAGCGATTCTTCGAGCCTTCTCGGCTACGTCGGTGACAGAACCCTATGGACGGATAAGAGTGCGCGTAAGCGGCAAGGCCGACCGAGCCGAGGGACTCCTACGCCTCCGGGATACGGATACCTCACTCATCACCTTCCACGAGAAGCAACTCTCGCTCGCACAGACAATTCTGTTACCGACGAAAAAGTCCAGATATTCGAAACAAGAGGGAAAGAAACGCAGCTTTACAACACGGCGAGGGTGTGTTTGGGCCTCGGCGGCCGCAGAAAACACACGCTACAAGATGATACGATCCCGCAGGCTCGGATCTTGACGGTTGAAGGGAGCAGCAGCACTCTCGGCGTCAACTACACCTTCGGCGAGGTCCGACCTGGCCTCGGACGGCGACGCGGTCCGAGGGTCTCCACTCTGAAAGACGACGTCATCACCACGCCCGGGCCATCGCCGCCAGGGTGTTCTCCGAGAATCCGGCCCGAGCAGGCGGCTCGGCTGGTCACCCCGAGGCCTCGGCCAGCTGTCCCCCGAAGACATTAGCCCCCGAGGCCTCGGAAGATCAACTCCGGTGTCGGTCCCGCTAACGGACGACCCGGCCAGGCTCCGGCCGACCAAGTCTTCTTTTCGAGTCAACTCTGCCTCTGCCCGTGCTGACGCCGCTACCCCTGGCCTCGGCTCATCGAAGAGCGGCCGAGGGGTTCCTTTAACTAAGCAAGAGAAGCCTCGGACAGCAAGGCCGACCAAGCCGAGGGACTCCTACGCCTCCGGGATACGGATACCTCACTCGTCACCTTTACACGGGGCAACTCACGCTTGGTGAAGCGGTTCAGACAACCAACAGGCGAGTCTTAGTGCTCGAAAATGAGGAAAAACACGGCTCCGAGCCCAAAATTACATACATGTTCAGGCCTCGACAGCCACAATGAACAAAAACACTGGCATTCAAAGTGCCATTACAAACGGAACTCCGGTTCCACCTCCTCAGGTACGAACAACCCCACTCGATGAGGGGGGGCCTGCGGAGAAACAGAAGACCGACGGGCGGCTCGCCGTCGCCCGCTCCGGCAGCAACAACAACGACCCCCGCTCCGGGTGGCCGAACTACAGCAGCGATGGCCTCAGGGCGGACGCTGCTGCAACCTTGCCCTCGCCTACGCCGACGCTCGAGGGGCGAGGACAAGTACAAAGAGCCGGAGGCCCGAAGCGCGGATGCTGGCGGTGATCCCGTCGGCAACGGGGACTTCTCGAGCCGCCTCCACCTCGGCACCGACGACAGGGGCCGTCAGCCCTCCGGCAGATCCCCACTCAGATCCTCCCGGACGAGTGGGGCACCGACCTCCGCGTGGAGGCGCCGTACCGGTGCAAAGGCAGGACCGCCCCAGAACACGAACGCCGCCCTGGCAGCGCGCGACATCTTGGGCGGTCCTCCCGTGCGCACGGCGCGACAACCGCCTTCGCGGCAGGAGGGGGCACCGGGAGCCAAGCCAGCGAGTCCAACGCGCCGAGGCTAACGACGCTCGCAGTCGACCAGCCCCGCATTGTCGAAGTCCGCCCCTCTCGCAGGGCCAGTGAGCGCCCTCTCCCTCGAACGATGAAGGAAAGGCTGACCCACGAAACCGCGCGGGAGGTAGAGCTCCGGCTCAGCCCGGCCTCCACCCCAGCGAGGATGATGAACATCCTTGAAGCTGAGGGTGGGACCAAGATCGCAGCCCGGCTTGCTTCTCCCCACCCAGGGGCTGGTGGTCACCGTCTCGGGTGACCACCGGCGAGGGGATGCAGCCGGGCTGACTGATGAAAATCCTTGAAGCCGAACGATGGCTGAAAGGTACCAACTCCCACGGAGTTGCGTTCCCCCAACGACAAGGCGGAAGGACTGCAGGCATCCCCCATCCGGGGCTCGGAAGGTGGAAAGACACGATGCATAAGGGAGCACGAAGACATGGTCACCTGTCAAGGGGGTCACCCTCCTTTTAAAGGCGACTCTCCCTACTTGCGTCCCCAGCCGTCGCGGGCCGAGTCTTCTCCAACACGCTCCAAGGTCCTCCCCCTGCGGCGCGGGGGCTGGGTCCCACACGTCATGCAAGCTGGCCCAGAGCAGAAGAAGCCAAACCACCGTGCGCGGTGCATGCAACCGCCCAGCGGTTACAAGCGGCCCTCCACTTTTGCCCAGACCAACGGGCGAAAGGGCGGGCAGCCATGCAGGCGGCATGCAAACCGCGCCAAGTGGGCGCACTTCTCCGACTTCCAACACGCCCAACATGGAGGCCCAGGCCCACGCGTCATGCAACCGGCGCGCCGGATGCTGCGTGCGAGCAACTGCACCGCCACCCGCGCCACTGCCACGCCTCCTCGACTGCGGCACCAGTACCGCGACTCGAGGCAACCCTACGCACGACCCAGCAACGCCAGCCTGGCGCGACGGTCAATGCGGCCAAAAATGGGCCGGCAGTAATAGTGGTGGCAGGCGGGCAGGAGCAGCGGTCACGTCGTCAGTCAGGCTTACGTCCTATCCAGGGGCAGCGAGAGAACCCTCTCTCACGGCGTGAAGACGACGTGCCCGTGTTCCGTTCCTCGAACGGCCCGCGCACGCGCAACGGCCGCCCCGCGAACCACTCGCCCCGTCGCATTAACTCCGCGGCGGGACAGGCGGCGCCTCTGGCAGGAGAAGCAAGTGACGCTTCGCCTTCGCCATAATGACCGCGTCAAAAAAGGTACGCCGCGTCGTTCGATTTCGTATCCTTTTCCTTTTTTCCTCTTTCTCTCTCTTACAACAGGGACCGGGAAAGGGGGATACCCCGAAAAGGATCCTTCTCCGTGAAGGAACCAGGCTCCGAGCCTCCCTACTGATCAGAGGTTCGAAGGCTGGCCCCTCGGAAGGGTTCAACAGCCGCCTCAGAGCGTGTGGGCTCCACACCCACTACTGGTCAGAGGTTCGAAGGCCGGCCCCTCGGAAGGGTTCAACGACCACCTCAGGCTACTCGGGCTCCGCGCCCACTACTGATCAGGGGTTCGAAGGCTGGCCCTCGGAGGGTTCACAGCCGCCTCAGACGCAGAGCGAGGGATGACCATGGGTACGTTCGATACATAACCAAGGCTCGGGCTGCGCTCCCGAGGTACCCTAGGACATTTCCGAGACCAGCGGGAACGATCTTGTAACGGAATCCCATCAGAGGGAGGCATCGAGCCCTCGGACCCCGTCGACAGGGGACCGGGTCCGGCAGATCACCCGCAGGTACTTTTGGGCGCGCCTCTGGGCCTCTAGCCGACCCCTAGCAAATGGGGCACGGACGTCCGCTCGGATTACCCGCCAGCAGCTCACCGGAGACACCATGTTCGGCGCCCACCGAGGGCAACATGGCGCTTTCCCCCCTCCTCCTTGCGGAAAGGCGACGCAGGGGCGTATGTAAAAAAGTCGAGTCTGTCCCTGATCGTCCTCTCGCCCTGTGCAGAGGCTCGGGGGCTGCTCTCGCAAACCCGGCTCCGGCCAAACCGTTGACAGCATCAACATACCAGCCCGAGAACTTGGAACCCGACCGTGCACCCGGGCTACGGCCAGCTCGCATGAGGGAACGACCAGACCAGCCGAAGCATTACGCGAGGCATTAAGACCTCGGAGGAGTCAAACCACTCCTCCGAGGCCTCGGGGGCTACACCCGGCGGGTGCGCTCGCGCGCACCCACCGGAACAAAACGCAACCGAGAAAGGCTGGTCCCCTTGCAAAAAAGTGCAACAAAAGCCTCCAAGCGAGTGTTAACACTCCCTTCGAGGCTCGGGGGCTACTGTCGGGGACCATAATTAGGGGTACCCTCAAGGCTCCTAATTCTCAGCTGGTAACCCCCATCAGCACAAAGCTGCAAATGCCTGATGGGTGCGAACAAGTCAGGGATCGATCCATTCGAGGGACTCGATCACGCCTCGCCCGAGCCTAGCCTCGGACAAGGGCAGCCGACCCCGGAGGATCTCCGTCTCGCCCGAGGCCCCCTCCAGCAACGAACACATTTGCGGCTCGCCCGAGGCCCTGTCTTCGCCAAGAAGCAACCCTGACCAAATCGCTGCGCCAACCGACCAGATCGCAGGAGCATTTAATGCAAAGGTGGCCTGACACCTTTATCCTGACGCGCGCCCTTCAGTCGACAGAGCCGAAGTGACCGCAGTCACTTCGCCGCTCCACTAACCGACCTGATAGAAGGACAGCGCCGCCTGCGCCGCACCGACTGCAGTGCCACTTGACAGAGTGAGGCTGACAGGCAGTCAGGCCTGGCCTCAGGCACCATTGGGAACTCCGCTCCACCTGACCCAGGGCTCGGACTCGGGCTAAGCCTCGGAAGACGGCGAACTCCGCTCCGCCCGACCCAGGGCTCGGACTCGGGCTAAGCCCCTGAAGACGGCGAACTCCGCACCGCCCGACCCAGGGCTCGAACTTGGGCTCAGCCCCGGAAGACGACGAACACCGCTTCGCCCGACCCTAGGGCTCGGATTCAGCCCTGGCCTCAGCCGACGGTCTCCGCCTTGCCCGACCCAGGGGCTCGGACTCGACCACGGCCACGGAAGACAGACTCGACCTCGACCTCGGAGGAGCCTCCACATCGCCCCACCTAGGGCGCGGACCGACCACGTCGACAGGAAGCGCCATCATTACCCTACCCCAAGCTGACTCAGGCTACGGGGAACAAGACCGGCGTCCCATCTGGCTCGCTCCGCCAGATATAGGCAATGATGGCGCTCTACACGCTCTGTGACGACGGCGGCTCTCAGCCCCCTTACGGAAGCAAGAGGACGTCAACAAGGACTCGACAGCCCCGACAGCTGTCCTTCCACCAGGCTCCAGCGCTCCTCCGACGGCCACGACACCACACGAACCGGGTGCCAAAACCTCTCCGGCTGCCACGACGGCATGTACTTAGGGCGCTAGCTCTCCTCCGCTAGACACGTAGCACTTTGCTACACCCCCATTGTACACCTGAATCCTCTCCTTACGCCTATAAAAGGAAGGACCAGGGCCCTCTTACGAGAGGGTTGGCCGCACGGGGACGAGGACGGGACAGGCGCTCGCGTGAGGCCGCTTGCTCCCTCTCCCGCGTGGACGCTTGTAATCCCCTACTGCAAGGGCACCCGACCTGGGCGCGGGACGAACACGAAGGCCGCGGGATTTCCACCTCTCTCACGCCTGTCTCCGGCCACTTTTCTCCCCCCTTCGCGCTCGGCCTCGCGCCGACCCATCTGGGCTGGGGCACGCGGCGACATTTCACTCGTCGGCCCAGGGACCCCCGGGTCTCGAAACGCCGACAAGTGTGTTACAACATTTTGTCTTCGTCTCATTTTCATGAAGTCAAAATCATATATGCCTTTCGTTCTAAAAGTTTCACATACACCATTCTCAATAATGGTCAATCAAAAACCAACTAATTCACCAAAAACTCCTGATTTTAGGAACCAAAGTTATATCATTTTTGTCTAACCACTAAACATAATAGCAAAACCAAGACTAAACATAAAATAATGATACTAATAAACAAGGAACATAGTACACATTTTTACTATGTGAACATTCATTGGAGTTTTGAGGCCTTACTGCATCATTATGTAGCCCATACACTGACAGTATAAAATAAGACCGTTCCAAGTCACATATTAAATAATACCTGGAAAAGCAACAAAATTTTAATAATGTTACAAAATGGAAGAAACAAAATATATTGATACTTTTGGTAGGCGCGGTGTAAAGGAATAAAATCTACATACATGACACAACCTTACTCATCTACATGATTATATCGTACTTTAGCTTATGAGAACTAGGTCACGAAACAAATAGAAACACGTTTATAGAAAAATATTGCACTCTGCATATGTTTTTCCTACTCGACTTTCTAGCCCAATATCGACGCTAAAAGTAAAACCATTCTTAACTACTATTTCACATAGGGGAACATATTAGGTGCACATAGGTCTTTGGTGCACATATTAAATCATGAACATCGAGCTTAGATCCAACGTCCTCCTCCACAACTACCCATTCATGCATAGAGCAGGATGCAAGTGGAAGGTAATAGTGTAGGGTGGTTTTTACAAAATATATAGAGCACCAAGGAACGTTATATCTAAGATGGATGAGCACGATTTAATATGTGCACCATACGCACCAAAGGCTCATGTGCACCTGATATGTTCCATTCACATAGATTCATTAGTAAACTATCTATACATCTAAAACGCGTCAAATGTCTAGATCTACCAAAGTAGGACCAAAATCCTCAAAAGCAGTTGACGCTAGATTTTGAGCCTCGACGCATTAGCCGGTTGGCAGTGACAGCTTCAGTAAGGAATCTAACAGTGCTCAAGGGAAGCGATCCATCAACACCTGTCCGCTTGAGGCACTAGATCTGATGGAAGCCTAGGAGAGGTACATGCTAAGACCTTACTAGGCAAAAAACACTTGGCCCAAGTGCCATGTGCACAACTGCCAAGTCGTACATGCATTCTAATCCCTTCCAGACTATTTGCCCACCACCTAATCGGATGTTTAGTCATGATAACTAATCAGGCGACTTGATTTCTAGTTCATCTTGCGCAGTGCCTCAAGATCAATTAGCCTGACTAATCGAGTAATCGTGATTAGTCTGATGACTTGAAAACATCATGATTAACATAACTCAAAATTAGTTATCATATCTTTGAACTACCTTCATCTTCCTAATAATTAGCACTGGTTTAATGATATTTAATAAAATAAATAAATGCCTAAATGAATAGTAATCAGAATGACCAAAAAAATGCCTAAATGAATTCAGTGGCAGCTTCATTGTGATTTCAATGGCATGCTAAAGAGAGTGTGTCGCCAGACTCAACACCCTTTCTTCATGGAGCTAATGATCATTGGGGCTTGGGCTATCTAGAAGCCACACACTCATCTTTGAAGCAAAAATGCCCTCACTCTCGTCTTGGAAAAGATCTTTCCTTGCTGAGGCTTTTCTTCAAGCTCATAGAATGAAGTCTTCTAAGAAAGATGCTTTCTGCTCCCTCGTTCAGTCCTTCAGCTAGCCTCTCTTCACTTCTCTCCTGGAATTTTTAAGTTTGTTCTGTGTCTTTTATTATTATTATTATTATTATTATTATTATTATTATTATTATTATTATTATTATTATTATTATTATTATTATTATTATTATTATTATTATTATATATATACACACACAAATATATACCACAGCAAGGGTCTTATGAACAGGAGAAAATATATACACACACACAAATATAGACCCTTGCTGTTTTCCCCTCAAAAGATCAGGAGGACTAAAAAAAGCACAGTATGATAAAACAGGCACAGATAGCTCACTAGATAAGATAACTTACAGCGGAGCAACATTGTCATGTCTTATGAACAGAATTACTTTTCCCAAAACAGCAACGGCTTTGTTCAAACCCACTGATAGAGTGCTTATGGTGGCTTTCTTGTGCGATGATTTCACTTCAATATAATAAAGGTATGAAGCATGAGAATAGAAAAAAAAATGATAAGAAAAATATAGAATTACAGTATATGAAGTGTGTTAGTATGACTATTACATTTGACTCCACTCAAGGATGACACAATTGATGCTAATCTTTTGGATCGTAATTGTCCCTGTGGAAGAATTTTATCATCTGTCAGTGCTTTTCTCATATAAGGAATATAACTTTAAAACCAAAATGTCGTGTTCATTTATTCAATGCATTCTCTCATCAAAATACCTATCCAGCAAATGCAAACTAAAAAGAAAACTGCTTCAGCATGCCTGCCACAAATCACAGGTAAGATGTATCATAGTGACTCAGAAACCGTCCTAGCCAACAGAGAAATGACTATATGATATATACCTGTTACTCACCATTACAAGGTAATGTGGAACTTTTAAGGAAAATACAAAACAAAAAACATTAATGCCATTTTAGCATTTTGCATAAATGTGGTTAGTGTTATGATGTATAGACGTTATGTATTTTCCCTCTACTTGGAGTGCCTCTTTGCACACGTGTAACATTGTATAGGAGCCCCTTTGGGCCTGGGAATACATCGATTGGCCCATCTGCAACATGGTATCAAGCTAGAGGTTCGTACCTCCTACCATCTATCCAAACATGCCGCAGGAGCCCCTTCTGCGTCAGCAACCGGCGCAGCTCCGATTCAGCACACTACGCACCTCCGTTTGCTCACACACCTCCATGTCCGTATTTTTTGCTTTTTGACCCTTTTAGCGAAAAATTTTCACAACTACGCCCTTTCTGGTTTGAATTCAAGAAATAGACCCTTACCTCCGTGCCATCATTACTGGCGCCGAGGTTACACCTCGGCGCCAATATAAATGGCGTCGAGATCTAGCTATGGTATGTCGAACTGGCGCCTACGTGGCAGGAGGCCGGCCCCGTGGTCATTGGCGCTGACCTCCTTTCCCAGAAACGACCGCTCAGCCTCAACATGTCACTACCTGTTGCATGCAGTACACAGTCCTAGTGATCCCTGACTCCAAGCCGGCTGCTGCTGGTGCATGCCGCCGACGGGGCAAACTGGCACGCATGCATCAAAGGTGCTTAGCACATTGGATTATGCAGAGGCGTGCTCTCGGCACCTGGTGACCACCAGAGCTGTGCACCACGGTCCCCGGCTCCATGAAAAATGCAAGTGGGTACTGGGGAGAACCTGTAACCTCGCCGAGAATCCAACAAGCAGAGAGTGACACATCCTACATGCCAATGGGCAATGGCAGGTGACTCCGAGGCTCGAGAAAAACTAGGCGGCCATTTCCTTCTCGGTGCACGCTGATGGTGAGAACGCACTGAACCCTGACTTGGCTCACCTACCAAGTTGGTACTGCTTAGTCGACAACCATTTCGTTCCCGGTGCACGCTGTTGCAGTACTGCTTGTTTCAGGACAGGAACAGGAGTGCATGGGAAAAATAATAAAAATAATGAAGCAGTGTATGCATGAGGCATGAAACCCCCTGAGCCAGCCAATTTTCGGACGAAATCTCGTGGCGTTGACTGCCCAAATCCCACAAGGAAACACCCACAATAGCAGCTTTTGAGAAGTGTTGTCGTACGTAGTGTGCTTGGACTCTGACTCATGCTCAAATATGAGCGCACACCTTGATCCATGGAGAAATCAGCTGCAGTCTGCAGTGTGGCCTTCCTCCCCTCTAAATTCTTGATGTGCCATGATCCTCCTGTCACTCAGGTTGGTTACACACCTGGAGCAAGAAAAACGCACACACACACTTGGTCGCACACACACACACCTGCACATAGCACGTAAGCAACAAGACTTTGGTTCACCTTCCATCACCTCAAAGTAGCACCTCTCGGAGCAAAAGAAAAACAGGCCGAGGAGCCAGAGTTCTTGCAATTGAGTGGTGGTCGTACTTGACTCCACTTCTACCACTTGTGCGTGGCACCAAGCATGCACGATGGCAACTGACAATAACAACAGAGGAATGCACAGGACTGTAAATGGCTCCACCACTCAATGAGGTCGAGCGGTTGTTTCTAGGAAGGAGGTCGGCGCCAATGACCACGGCGTCGACCTCCTGCTGTTAGAGTACTGTTAGGGTTTCGAGGCTAGTCCCTATGTAATTACTTGCATACCCTCAGTGTAATGGGCTTGGCCCAATTACTCAGTATATATATGCACTCCCAACCCAGTTAGGGTAAGGGTTTTCATTCTCCAACTTGGTATCAAACCCCTCGAAAATTGTCCAATTCTATCGTTATTTCGTGTGACTTGGGTTACTCATCCACAACAGTAACCCCCAAGCCTCTAAGGGAGCCTTATGCTCCTTCAGAGGTTGTTTCCGTTTTTTATGAGGACGCGCAAGCAGACTCAGTGAGTCTAGCCCCCGAGCCTCCGAAGGAATAGTGAGTTTGTTCGGAGGGTCCCTCATACAGAGCTAGTGCTTGGTTTTTGTCTTATTTCATTTTGCAATCTCATTTTTGACCTCGTTTTGTGATGTCGGTCCCAGAGTCTCTACTTTGTCACGGAGAACCGATCAGGACACTGTTTTGACTTTACATCGTCATCCCTTCCACGTCTCGTTCACTTAGAGACGGAGGGTTTTGGACTGCGCTTCCACTTTGCCTTGACAATACAAAGTGGGAAGTCCGGTGAGTTCAAACGGGTACATTTGAATGGTAGCCCGGTCCCTTTCGGAGGAATCTGATGGATCAACTGGTGATCGACCATCAGAGCTCCCAACTTCCATTCCCATATAGTTCCTGGGGCCATTCAATCGGCCCTGAGGGCACCAGTGTCATTCTATCGAGGAAACAACCATGGGTTGGAAGTCAGGACTCAAACACAGGTAGGGATGCCCTTTCGCTTTTCTCGGAGTCCGGGTCTAGGCCTCTAGTGCCCATCTGTCCCATCCCTCACTCTAGTGATGCCTCAGGGCGGCTGTCGAAACCCTTATCATTGGGGCCAGTCTTCGAACCATTGGAATGTTATTGGGTCGTAGGGATGTTTATGACCACGAACAGGGGCGGATCCAATAGTGGGGCAAAGTAGACCATGGCCCCACCTCAATTTCTTATCTCCTTATATATACACGTTGAATATACTGTAAAAAATAGCAAGTATATGAGGCCAAAACTACACTGAACATGCCACTTCCATCGTTCTAGTCTACCGTCCAACTTCATAGTCTGCTAATACAATCTCCAGCAATGTCCTTTATATCCATTCTCTATATTCATCCTTTACGATCTCCTATAAAATATTCCCTCTTGTATATCTAATCTCTCTCCTGCAGTGTCCACTAAATTTCATCCTCTATAAATAAATACCTATATTAGACACATTTTACTTCAATTTTCCGTACATATGTATTTGTCATACTCTCAAATGTATCTCAAATGTATTATACATATTTTAGTTTTGCTCAATTTGTTGATTAAAGTGTTAAAATGAATAGAGGAGAGAAACTATATATATGAAGGATCCAACAGTGTCCCCTAAATTTAGAGGACACTGTTGACGTGTAGAGTACGAGAATCTCTCCTAAAATTTAGGATATAAAACGTCATAGCACATCTGTTGGAGAGAGTCTAAAACAACCTACTCTTAGTGTGTCACCCTACTCAATCGACCATTGTGCAAACAAGAGTTTTAACAATTAAATATTAGAAGAATATCTAATCTAGATGAAATAGTTTTAAATCTAAAATTAAAAAGACAAATTGATGAGTATGATAAAAATGTTCAAGATGAAGCGAGAAAGGTGTACATTCAAATTCTAGCTTTTATCGTACGGTCACTAGTTTCTATATGCAATATTACATGTGCCTTACGGTCTTGTCTAGTTGTTTTGCGATTTTGTTTGGCCCCACGTAAATTTATGTCCTGCGTCCGCCACTGACCACGAATCCCTGCTTGCCTTGTTGGCGTCCGATCTTCTGAGATGATTCTTTATGTGTAGTTTTGCTTCCTGAGAAATAATTGGTTTTGTCGTGGGGCCGGTTTCAAGGCACCTACGATGTTTGTGAAAGGAGGCGTGCGATCCAACCAAAATAGTCTATCAATCCAAAATGTTTTGATGGGGTGCGACTCTTTAGCTTACCAAGGCCACTTGTTTCATCATTACGCGACGCTTTTCCTTTCCATTCCTTCTTTATAACTTGGAATTCCTCCTTTGTGTAGTAGCATCCTTCTCGCTTCACCCTTTCTCTGAGCCCTCGTCTTCCTACAAAAGAGAGTTTCGACCCTTCCATGGAAAACTTCTCGATCAGAAATGGAGTCTTGGTATCGTTTCGATGTTACCGTCGATCAGATCGAGTCTTTGGTGCGGCATGATCATATCCACGCGAGGACGAAGAAAAGGGAGTGGGTCGCGTCAGGACACGAGGAATCGAGGAGACGTCGCAGCCCCCGGTGGGGTATGTCATCTCCATGTCCTTGCATGAGCGTGGTCTGGTCGCAGTTTGCTCCATTACTACGGAGTGGAGCTCCAACATCTAAACCCAAACGGGATCCAGCATATCTCCACCTTCGTTGACCTCCACCACCTGCGCCCGTGGACGCGCCAATTCAGCTCGTCGCCGGCCAAATCACCGACGCCCCCAAATTCGTCGAACCGACCAGAAGCTCTGCAACCCCGTCCCCGAGGCGCTACCGCAGCAGGTAAGCCGCGATTTCTCGTCGTTGTTCGCTTACTGTTCCGGCGAGGGAGAGAGGAGCGCGGGTTGAAGACCTCAAAAACCCAAGGGTCTTTCTGCTATGTCAGTAACCCGTAGAAACAGTAGACCAGGGGCTCTTTTGTAAGGCACCAGGGAAAAGAAACCCAGGGACCCGAGCGCAAAGCAGCGTTTCTTTTCAGTTAAATGAAGTACCTTTTTAAATCTGCAGTAGGCTTCGAAAATTCATAACTAAATGAATACTGGTCCAAAATTCATTAAACTAATTTTGTTAAACTTTGTGTACCGAGATCCTTCAACTAAAAATATGAAAACACCTTTGTACAGCAGCAAATGTTAGGGTTTTGATTTAAGTAAGAAAACCCCTTAAACCTTAAAAATAAGAAAACTGGTAGGAAAACATTTAGACCAGGCTTGAGAAAATTCATGAAGGTACCTGACCAGTAGTTACAATGTTTAAAAATGTTAAGCACCCCAGTACCTAAGATTAAGCAAATTTTATGCCGTAGGATTTGTTTTTACACAAACTTTGAAGAAATAGAAAAGGGCACTAAAAATAGGAACCAGGGAACAATATTATTTTTCCTAGCATGATTAAGTGGTAAAGTTCATGAGAAAAATATATGGAACCCTAGTCCAGTACTAATCTGGAATTTATGATTTTATTTTGGTATTGAGCATTTGAGTAAGATGATGATTAAAAATATTAGGACATATGCAATAGAGATAAGGAAAAATTAGTAGACCCTTGACCACTATTGTACCAGTACAAAAATAGTAATCACCCTCTAATATCACAGTAAGTGGGTTAAACAAATAAAACTAGGAAATTGCCAATACTTCAAAAAATTAAAAAGAAAGACTAAAAGTGGGAAACAGTAAGCAACCCTATTTTTCCCTAAGTAATTATGATGTGTACTATAAGGGAAAAATATAACCCCACCCCCTGCCCCATGAGAAAGATTATATATTCTAAGAAATCGTAAAACCCATCCCCTATAAGTAGAAATAACAAACTTTAGGAATGATTGCACTTGCGCAAAGAAGAAACTAGAAAAAATAGGAAATCTGTTGTTTGACATTTTTCAAATAGAGTGGTAGTAGAAAGCACCCACTAAGCCCCCAAACTTTAGAAAATCATCGTTAATTAACCATTAGGTATCTTTGGCTAAAATCTGGCGTAGGAGCATAATGTTATTACCCATAAACACCAACAAAAATAAGTTATAGGGCAGAAGCCATTTCTACACAAGGGTTGTAGTTTAAAGTGGCCTCTCTGCCCTAGATTTTGTTATTTTTGTACAGAGAAAACCACTCCCATTTTAGGCCTCAATTTTTTAGACAGACGTGTAAGTCAATAAGAACCCACTGTAATTTTTATAGGATTTTTGGAAATTTCTAAAACAGGAGCGTAGTTCAACCTACCCTATAAAAGACCTTAAAAATTAAAAAGGGGAAGAAATCCTTGAAACCTAGTATGCACTTTAGACATGTACAAATGGATATAATTATGTTGCATTCATACTCATACATTTGCATTCATTAGATTGCAATCTCGCGGACGGAGAGTACGTCTTGATCCAAGAGCCAGAGGCACGGCAAGAAGAAGCTCGGGAACGAGCTCCCGAACTCGTCGCCGAAGAAACTCTCGCTGCACCCGCATTTGAAGGCAAGCCCTGGTTTTATGCATAACCGTTATATATATGCTATTTTACTGCACTTAATGTTTGTAGGCTTGTACCGTGCACTTAAGTGTAGGAGTTGCTTGAAACCCTAGCTGCATGAACTCAGAATTCCTTTTTGAGATGGATACTAGTATGATAGGTCAAGTAGCTACTTTGCTAATTAGGGATCTCGGTAGAAGTCGAGTGATTTTTCTAGCACTCGCGCGAGGTCAGGCATAGATTGTATTCATCTTGATAACATGATCTATGATGGTCCATGGACACAGATCCAGGGGATGCCTTGTCTATGAGACGGTATTGGAATTAAGGATTAATGTGCGGATACCTGAGTCAAGCGTTTGAACGTACTAGACACATGTCGGGAAATATGGTAACCGATAAGCCTAGTACCTGGTTGAACCTGCCCGCAGACTTTACTCCTCATTGGACCTCAGACAGAGTCTCCCATGCTAGCTATGGTGGGTACAAGTGTCGCCGTTGCACGGTGGCAACCGGGGACAATTAGAGCATTGTACGCCAAGGTCGTGAGCCCTGTTCTATTGCCAGAGAATAGATGGGGACGGTTGATATGTGTGGGGACGGAGTGCCCCTACATGTTGTGTGTTTAGGTTTACCTTACAAGGTTAAAACTCGATTCGAATCGTCTGCTTCTCGTAGCTAATAAGACTGCTTGACCCCTTGTACAGCATCGAGTAAAAAGTGAAATGAGGATTCTTGAGATAACATGTTGATTGTACTAAATGATTGTTACCATGTATGCTTAGAAAGGAGCAAACCTAGCTTAATTAAATATGCTAGAACTGGAAAAGCTAAAACTGTGTTTAGACTCAGCTAGTGCTTTTAGCAAACCAACCTCCTCAGCCAAACAGCTTCATGGTTTAGAGGTAGAGTAGACTCCTCACACCGGGTAAGTCTAGCTGAGTATTAGTATACTCAGCCTTGCTTGTGGCATTATTTTTACAGGTACACTGCAGGACATGGTTGATGGTGTGACTTGGCCCTCCACCCTGCCACCGGGTTGAACGGTCGAGTGGGATGCCGCCTTGCCCTATTCCTCAGTACCGATGTTATCGATTATCCGCTGCATTATTAAGAACTTGTTATCTTTTATCAAACTCTGATTTATGTAATAACTCAAGTACTTTAAATTTGTGGTTTCATGTTTATTGTATTATCTCTGAGTCCCACCATCGTGTGAGCTAATGGTACTCGATCCTTAGTAAGTGGCTCTATCGGACAAGATCCAAAGAACTGATGGGTTATTCCGATTTAAGTGTGTTGCTGTCTTTAAGGTGCGACTCGGGCACTTAAGCTGGAATAATCTGGGCGGTTCTGCCACACCCTCGCCGTGCCCCGTGACACCGAGAATCCCTGCGTTGCACTAGTCTCCCTTGCCAGCACTGTCGAAACCACCATCGTCGATGCCTCCTTCGCTCAGTCTGCTCTTCTCGTACTGAACCAAGGTAGGAGATAATAATACCCCTACGATCTACGTTTAATAGCGTAATCCCTGTGTCGTTTTTTAATTTATAAAATAATTATTTGGAGTGCAAATAATTTGATTATTGTATTGCTAGATTCATAAGATTATAGCATTATGTTTTTATAAAATAATTATTTGGAGGCAATTCATATGTAGTCGTCAAATTAAGAAATTAAGAAGAATTATAGCATTATGTTTTTATAACAAAGAAAATAAAAGGTAATTTTTTATAAAGACATATGTATACAAAATTGCAAATTTACTAGCTACCCCTCCTAGTATATCTTTATTTATGTGTAGATCCATGTTATAGTTTATTATAAAATGTACATTTGGAATCCAAATAAATTAGAAATGGTTTTGTTAGTTTCATAATTATGTGATAAGCATTTTAATTAGTGTTTCCAACAGTTCACTTATTTCCATAGTTTAATTTGAATTACGGTTGTTATACAAGAAAATTAAAAATGGTCTTTTCAATAGATATCAGGTTTCCATAATATAGCAATGTTCATTATAGATGTAAGTATAGCCTTCTTAAATAGAAATTTAAAAGAATATGTAGACCATATGTTTCTCAATAAAAATAAAAGATAAATATTTGTCTAATTATATTTAGCCTTATATTCAAGTTTTTATGAACGATGATATATTATGTCTCACAATGTTTAAAGGTGTTGTAGAGCTTTTTCTAAAATAAGTATTAAAATGGATAAATTAGTGTTCTTGCTTTTATAAACTAAAATGATAGTTTATATAATGTCGAACATACTTTTCTTATTAATGAAATAAATCATTTGTTCCTAAGTTAAAATGACTTAATTAGTTTTCTAGGCATGATTAATTCGTCCATCAGATTTAGTCCATATTATTTATATATATCACTTAGTTTTTCCTAAGGGATAAAATAAAGTAACTAGTGTTTAAGTTCTTTTTATAACTAAAATGTTACTTCATATATTGACTTTGAATATAGCTTTCTTAATACTAATATAGACCATGTGTTTTCTTAATAAAAAATAAAGATAATTATTTGTTTCATTATCTTTTCACATAAAACATGTTTAGGCTTATATATTAGCTTCTCATCAATTAATGTTTAATAATGTGTTTCATAACTCGTTAACCATAGATGTATAACACATATCTTTTCTAAAAGGTTTAACAAGGTTATAATGTGTTTTATCTTATGAACTCTTAATCTTAGTCATACCACATATGGCTTTTATAAAAGATTAAAAAGGTAAACCTAATATTTGTATATTTATAATTAAGATATTTTCAAGATTAGGTCTTGTTTTATAAACTATGAATCAAAAATGCTCTTGAGTTATAATCTTAGTCATACCACATATGGCATGTTATGTTTTTGAAAAGCAAATGCTCTTTTCATTGAGCTTTCTTTTTAGCTTGTTTGTTGTGAATTTTTTTGTTATTGAGTTGTGTTTGTTTCTTCCTGTTTGTTTGTGTGATGTTTAGAGATTGATCCAGTAGTTGAGAATCAAGATCTATTCCGTGGAATAATCTCAAGTTTTCTTTAAGCAAGGCAAGTGGTCTTCTCCCCCTGCATATTCTGTTTGAACCTATTCAACACATGATAACTAAGTTTACATTCATGATATGCATAATTTGATGGGTTACCTATTCAAATACATCTAACATTTCCAACCTTATTCCTTGATCAAACCTGGGTATTGTACTTTAATAGCTATGGTATTGCTACAACTTTAACTCTATGCGGGTACTCCTGCTGATGATATTAATGTTACAAATGGTAAGTTTACATTATTATTGTTAATTCGATGATTAAACAAGATCATATGATTTAATTGGAACATGGAGTGACCACCCAGAAAAACAGTGCTACCATGAGGGTGGTATGGGACGCCCTTGGCTAAATAACTAGAGAAGTCTTATGTTGGGTGCTGGTCTTGGTCGACCGGAACGGGGCATCTGCCATGCTCTTATATTTCCAGCTCAGGTAGATTGGATACGAGCATAGTTCCCATGTTTTACCCTGCAGACTGGAGTATAAGGTTAGGTTACGTCAGATGACTCTATGCAGTGACCATTTCCAACATCTGCATAGTGAGGACTGTAGGGAAAAGCCTCGTAGTGAGACCCTAGCCACTCACCTCGGAAGTGAATACGGGACTTACAAACCCGGGCTAGAAGGGAATCTCGGCTCATGGGTAAAGTTGTGCCACCTCTGCAGAGTGTAAAGCTGATATATCAGCCGTGCTCACGGTTACGAGCGGCCTGAACCCTCACATGATAATTGAACTTGAAGATGGAAATAAATCGTGATCGGTTTTGTTTAAGTGGTATACTTAAGTAGTTCGCTCAAGTGGTTGAGCTTCATAATGATGATATTTTGGTTTAAGTGGTTCTAAGCTTTATGTTGATGATATATATGCTGATGAATATTGCATATGCTTAATATAGGCTTGGTATATACTTATACTTAGTAATCAGGTGTTGATAATAAAATGTTGACCAACTAAAATGCTAACCACATTAAAACTTTAGTCTTACCTTGTTAACCTTACATTTTCACCCCACTTGCTGAGCCCCAACCATAAGTAAGCTCACCCTTGCTTAATTTTGATCAGAAGTTTGCAGATGAAGATTATGACGGTGAACTTAATGGATGCTAGTCTAGTGATTCCTCCGGTCATCTTCCTGTGGAAGGATGCCCATGTTCTGTTGTACTTTCATGAATAAAGGTTAAGACATTAAGTCTGTTCGAAGTGTAATATGTTACTATAATCTTAATTTACGCTTTTATGCATTGTTTTTTGATATATTACACTTGTGACGTCCACATATGTGTGCAAATAGATCCTGGCACACATATGTTATGCATTCGGTTTTGTCTTTAAAACCGGGTGTGACAGCAGGCTATGAAAATGATCATCTGCTATGTTGCAGGGCCTCGAGACCATAGTCTCTACTACTCGAGGTGTCCTAGGGAAGCATACCTTGTCGAGTACAGCGACAGTGACCATGTCGACGACATCGACACCAGCAAGAGCACGAACGAGATTCTTTTCTTCCTCGGTAATTGTCTCCTTAGCTAGCAGTCAAGTGGTGACTATGTCCAGTTGCGAATCCGAGTACAAAGAGACCTCGCCGTTTCGACTCAGGCGCTCTGGCTTGCTTGACTGCTTGGTGATCTCCTCTAAGGAGACACTAGAGCGGTGGAACTCAGGTGGATAGCCAGTCTGCTTTGGCCCTGGCAAAAAACTGTCGTCCATTAACCAAGCAAGCATATCCGGGTAAGGTACCACTTCATCCGAGACTGCTTGGCAGAAGGGAGCATCAAGGCGCTCTACATCAGCACCAAGGATCAGCTTGCGGACATGCTCACCAAGCCCCTTGGGAGGATTAAGTTCATTGAGCTTTGCTCCAGTTCAGGGGTCGTCCTTTTGTGGAGGACATCTTTAGTACAAGCATCTTTAGGACAGCATCTCTAAGACAGCACCTTTAATACAACATGCATCTTAAAGGACAGCACCTTTAGTACAGCATGCATCTTAAAGGACAGCATCTTAGACTAGAGCATCTTAGCATATGCTTGGTTGCCCGGCCAGCTATAAATATGTAAACCCAACCCCTCAAGTTGGCATGACATTGTGTGAGTGTATGAGAAACAAACCAGAAAAATTGTCAGAACTCGTAGTATCATCATCTCGATGAGAGTAAGAGTTCTGCTACTTACATGACGCTCCACCATGTGCCTTCAGTGGTTCTTTTAGCTGATTTCTTTAATAAGGCATAAACCTGGGGCACATCATAGATTCCTACTGTCCAAACTCAATGTTATAGTTATAGATCCACCATGAGTCTGAAGAAGGGTGTTAAGATGTATAGATGTTATAATTTTTCCTCTACTTGGAGGGTTAAAGGGCTGCTTTGCCCACGTGTAACATTGTATATATGACTATGAGCCCTTTGGGCCTAGGAATACATCAGTTGGCCCAATTCTAACAGTTAGTTTGACAACCGACAAACCTCATGAACATATTAAGTTTCCATTATCAACAAATATGCACAACCATTCTGTGAATGTGATACAATACAAGACATGTTATGTTCAACTGGGCAGTCTACATAACATAGTTACATACAGGGAGAATTTCTATCTAGTAAAACTTACCTTCATTGCATTATCAAGCTTATCAAGGAGACTGATGATCTTCTGAACTTCTGTATTAGCACCAAGCCCGGGATCTTTTAAAGCTGCAACTTCAAAACCACGAAGGGCCCTTTCATAATTCTCTAAATATTTGTCTGCCTAAGAGGAACATGGTGAAATCACAAGCAAATAATTATTGCACTTAGTAGGTTTGGGTGACTAAGAAAATGTTATTTTTCAAAAAAAAAACTAATAAATAACCGTGTCTATCTTGTTTTCAATTCCAAAATCCTTTTCGCATGTTCAGTGGCAAACAACACTAATTTGACATGCCAACGGGTAGCATGGCCAAAGGTATTTAAAATATCCTAGGTAGCAAGGCAACACTAGTTTATTACCCTTTTTAAATAAACTCCATTTTGGTTTGTGATCAATCCTTCCTCTTGATCGCAAAGCAAGTGATGAACCCATCATGGTGAGGTCAACACCGTGAGCGGATCCTCTGTCGTTACTTGTCGGAACATAGTCGTGGCCGCGTCACTGTGTGCGGGTCCGGCCGGCTCCGGCCCCCCCACGGCAGTGGGAGAAAGTTACGGCAGAGGATCTCGTTGCGTCAACCACTCTCCTCACTATCCACTCCGCATGACCACTTTTTTTTCTCGAACGCGCAAGAGACATGCGCATTTTTTCATTAAGTAGGAATAGAAAAAGATCCAAAATGGATCAGTACAAGAAGACCCCCATTACGGTGGTCGAAAACAAAGAAACAAAAATACATCCATAAATAAAAGGAAACAGAAACTACTTTGACCTAAAGACCTGGGATTGGGGCTGTTAAGAGATCTAAGTTTGTAGCCCCTCCTAACACCCACAGGTCCCTTTCCTCCTCAATTCTCTTGATGGCTTCATTAAGGCAGGGAGAAAGGCCGTCAAAAACACAGGCGTTTCGGTGTTTCCACAATATCCAGAGGCCGAGACTGATAAGCGAGTTTAGTCCTTTTCTGGCAATTCCATGCAACTGATCACTACATCTTTTCCACCAGAGCATGGTATTCTCTTCATAGACATAAGGCGTGAAATTCTGGAGGTTAACCTTTGTCAGCAACTTGAACCAGTAATTTCTTGCAAACACACAGCTCACGAGGAGATGGTCAATGGTTTCCATTTCCTGGTCACAAAGGGGGCACTTATCAGGGTGATCAAGCCCCCTCCTCTGAAGTCTGTCAGCTGTCCAACATCTCTGCAGCGCCACAAGCCATAGGAAAAATTTGCATTTGGGGGGGACCAGGAATGCCAAACCCTGTCACAATGCTCAAAATATGTTGATCCAATAAATAAACTCTCGTAGGCTACTTTGGCAGAGTATTTGCCATTATGGGCAAACCTAAAGATGTGTTTGTCCTCTCTCTGCGGGTTTATGTTAACTGTGATAATAGCATCCCAAAGATCAAGATAATCAGCTAGTACCTCCACAGTGAGAGCTCCTTGGATATCATTAAGCCAACTTCTATTTGCTAAAGCTGTCTGAACAGTTCTACTGTTTTGAATTCGCCTTGGCACAGCTAGTAGCAATCTGGGAGCAATATCCATCACATTTCGTCCATGAATCCATCTATCTTCCCAAAAGAGTGTCGAGTGTCCATTGCCAATTTCCGTGTGAGTGGCAGCATGAAAGAAGGATTTCACCTTGGAAGGAAAATGCATAGGGAGTCCTGCCCAAGGTTTATCAGGTTCCACTTTAGTCAGCCACAACCATCTCATTCTCAAAGCCCAACCAAGTTCTTTAAGGCTGAAAATGCCCAACCCTCCCAACTCAACTGGCCTGCACACTCTACCCCAAGCCACCAGGCAGTGTCCCCCTCTGACTTCTTTTTTTCCACGCCACAGAAATCCTTTCCTGATTTTATCAATATCCTTGAGAACTCTTGGATGTAAGTCCACTGCCATTGCAAGGTAGATGATCATTCCTGTCATAACGTATTGGACTTGTACTTTTCTTCCAGCTCTAGTCATCAAGTCAGCTTTCCACCCCGGGAGCTGGTCAGCAATCTTGTCGATTATGTATCGAGTTTGATTTCTGGAAAGCTTGCTCAAAGACAGGGGCAGGCCAAGGTATTTACAGGGGAATGAAGAGATCTCACAGGGGAGACACTCCTGAAGGGTCGCCACTTCCTCTTCCCGACATCTAATTGGGTACACACTGCTTTTTTGGATGTTGGTTTTCAGCCCAGAAGCTTTTCCAAAAATCTCTAAAATTTTGAGAACCAGTTGAATATCAGATTCTTTTGGATGCAAAAACATGATCACATCATCAGCATACAAGGACACTCTGTGTTGCAAAGGTCTAGAAGCCAATGGATGCAGCAGATTTTCGAGATCAGCTTTTGAAATTAACCATCCTAGCACGTCCATGACAAGTATGAACAGCATAGGTAAGAGGGGGTCTCCCTGTCTTAAGCCCTTTTTGAGCTGAATTTTTTCGCCAGCAACACCATTAAGCAGTACTTGTGTGGACGAAGTAGATAGCAGTCTACACAGAACATTCATCCAAATCTGCCCAAACCCCAGTTTTTGAAGAACTTCAAGGAGGAAAGGCCAAGATACTGAGTCAAAAGCTTTAGTAATGTCGAGCTTCAAAAGGATTCTTGCTTGTCTTTGCTGATGGAGAAGCCTGGCAGTTTGTTGCACAATCATAAAATTATCTTGGATGAATCGACCTTTGATGAAAGCACTCTGCCTTTGGGAGACCATAGATTGCAGCTTATTCCCCAGTCTGTTAGCTAGGATTTTAGTGACTAGCTTGGCCATGCTATGCACTAAACTAATAGGCCGAAAGTCCTTGACTTGGTCAGCACCCTCCTTTTTTGGAATAAGGGTGATGAGAGCTGAATTTAATTTGTGAAAGTGACCAAACTTCCTATCCCAAATGGCTGCCAAAACTTGCATCACATTTTCTTTAATGATAGACCAGCAGGCTTTGTAAAATCTTCCTGTGAACCCATCAGGTCCAGGGCCTTTGTCAGACGGTAGCTCTTTAATGGCTTCAAAGGCTTCTTTTTCTGTAATAGGTAAGTCCAGATCCTCCAAATTATGAGAGGGCAGCCCCAGGTAGTTAAGATTAATAGTGACAGTTCTATCCAGTCTTGTTCCTAACAAGCTTCTGTAGAAGTTATCCACCAGCATGGCTTTGTCAGCATGATCAGTAAATACATTATCTCCAGAGACCAGTTTTGCCACAAAGTTCTTCTTCTTTCTATATCTGGCATGCATATGGAATAGTTTGGTGTTAGCATCACCCTCTCTGAGCCAGTTGATTCTTGATCTAGTACGTGCAATGGTGCGCTTAAATGAGGCAAGGGCTAAGGAATGCTTTTTCAGTCCACATCTCAGCCAATCCTCCAAAGGAGACAAAAGCCTGAAATCTTGGGCTACTTCAAGCCTGTGAAGAATCTCCCTTGCTAAAGCTAACTGTGAGGTCACATGCCCAATCTTTTGTCCACTCCATTTCTGCAAGGATCTAGCAGTGGCTTTTAGTCTCCTATCAAAGCTTAGAACTGGGCAGACTCCTTCATCAATAGAAATCCAAGCATCATTGACAGCTTCCTGGAATCCATCTAACTTTGGCCAAAAGGATTCAAAATGGAACCGCCTCTTGCCAAAACAGTTGCTCTGCAGATCTAGTACAAGGGGGCAGTGATCAGAGTCCTCCGAGGCAGCGCTTTGGAGGAGGTTATTGGGAAAAATATCTTCCCAGTCACTTGAGCACAGGACTCTGTCTAATCTAACCAATGTAGGAGACACTTGGTGATTAGACCAGGTATATCTGCGCCCTATTAGAGGCAGGTCAATAAGGCTTGTATCATCAATAAATTTCCTGAATCTCCCCATCATGGCTCTATTGCAAAAAGCGTTGTTTTTGTCATCCTCTTTATATATAAGATTGAAGTCCCCTGAAACAACCCAAGGCCCATGACACTCTGCTCTGATCTGTCTGAGTTCTAGCAGGAAGGAGATCTTGTCTTCATTGCTTTGGGGACCATAGACATTTGTTAGCCACCAATGCTGGCCATTGGAGTTTTTGAACTGCACAGATACGCTGAAATTGTCCACTCTACTCAGCCCTGTGACTTGTAAATGACTCTTCCAGGCTACAAGAATTCCTCCGCTGGCACCCAAAGAGGGCAAGTAGACATAATGCTCGAAGTTTACTCCCAGAATGGCTATCACTTTTATTCGGGTAATTTCCTGCATCTTGGTCTCTTGTAAACAAACAATGTCCACTCCCAGAGAATCAATAAAACTGCGAACAGAACTCTGTCTCGAAGTAGAATTCAGGCCCCTAACATTCCATATAAATATTTTTTTTGGATCCATAAATTACATATTCAGAGGAACAACAAAAGAGAGAAGTGGACACTCAGCAGGCAGCAGCACTATGCGATGAAGCCTCTGCCCTCAGCTCATCCGGCACCTTCCACCCAAAAAAGGCTGCAAGAGCCTCTATGTGATTGAGGGGAAGTCTTTCAGAAAATATTTTTTCATAATCTTTTCTGGTTTGCTGATCTATCTCTTCCAGTTCCCCCACCACCTTGAGAGCCTTCATAACTTTCTTTGTTGCTCTTGAGGAAAGGTCTTGCTTGCTAATTTCTGCTCCCATTCCAGCAATGCGGCGGCTGCGACGAAGGGACACAGCAGTGGACCGCTCAGAGATTATGGGCTTTGGAGTTGGATTTGCTGATGCTGGCAGAATACCAGAGACTTCTTTCACAATTTGTTTAAGAAATACCTCTTTTTTGGCTGTTACAGGGTCCGTGCCTTCCATCTGCAGGGCTGGAATGATATTATTTTCCGTTGTTTCTTCAGCAATTTCAACTAGCGGCTTATTATGCTTCTTTTTTCTATGATAAACGAGCAGGCTTGGTGCCTCTATGAGCCTTCTTTCTGATGTTGCAGCGGCCTGGCTTTGGAAACAATGCTGATGGTGACGGCATCAGCACCCACAGCAAGGTCAGAAGCCATTTCTGGAGACAAATACTGGCTGCCTGAAATTGCAGCCACCGAAGTCTTCCTCCGCCAAACCTTCCGAGGTGCTGCAGGTTGAATAGATCGCTTCGTCTGGCACAAACCACCAGAAGATGGAGGGGAAAGTCTGCTCCAGACAGACTGCAAGATCCCAGGAGGTTGCTGATTTCGAAGACGGGACCAGACAGAGGCTCTGCCTGGGGCGACACCACCAAGACGTGACCACACCGACTGCTTGGAAACAGCTGTGGAAATCTGAGCACGATCTGGAGCCTCCGGGCAGCGGGATGCCTTATGTCCAAGCCCACAGCACTTGAAGCATCTTGTCCTTGAGCGGCAGTCACGGACCAGGTGATTTGGGGAGAAGCAGTTGAAGCACCTGCCGGAGAGGTTGGAAGGTGCAGTGCGCTGGAAATTGGCAGCCCTCAGGCGCAGCCGCCTGGAGCGCCGGGACTCAACAGTCTTCCATCCATCGGCAGCGCCGGCGTCCTTCACAGTGCCCCCCACGACCGACGGCTGAAGAGCCGCAGCCCGGAGCTCCCTACACCGTGACGCCCGTGGCTCAGACCTGGGAGTCCGACTGGCCGGAGAAGAGGGCTGGGAGCGCAGGACCACGTCGCGGAAGGAAGGGCCAGCAGGGGCGCTCCCAGCGGAGCTGCAGGACCCGCCACAGTCCGCGCGCCAGCGATCCTGCTTGTTCCGCCCACCAGTCCTGGACGGAGCCGCGCACAGAGGGGGAGGATGGGAGGGAGCGGCCGCCAGCAGGGGGGCTAAATGGGAGGAGGGAGGAGCGGCGGCGCTCCCCTGTAAGGTGGCCGCCGGGCCCGGAGTGGGCGCCGGCGTGGGGCATTGGGGAGTGCAAACGTCGGCAGGGGAGGGGAGGGGTCGCGCGGGAAGGGAGGGGAAGGGACGTACCTGACGGTCCATTGTCTCCGCATGACCACTTGCTCTGTGCTTGCTGCTTGCCCCTTCTCAGGAGAATCTGGCCGGCAGGTAACACTAGTTTATTACACTTTTATTTCAAAATAATACTATGCAATCAAGAGGAGGAATGGATCAATCACTAGCTTCATGCTTGCCCCATCTCATGAAAATTTTGGTTACTGTTGTTGCAAAAGCTCAACCTATAGGTTCTAACACTACAGATTGATGATGATTGTTTCAACGATTGGTGGGAAAGGGTTCTTGATTGACAATCAAACCTAAAGATGACTCAACCCTATTATAGTATGTCAGCAGCATTTACGGTGTCAAAAATGGGAACCGAGTTCAAGAAGTGTGCCAAGATCTCGTTGGTGATGCTAGGCATGCTCGTCGTATGAATGGACCAAGGACCGGAAAGCCCAGCATGTGAGAGCCTTTTGGCCATACTAGACCAACTAGCAGAGACATGATCAGTTTTGTTGGAAGCTTTCTTCTACCGGGCAGTACAACAACAAATCAGCCTATGATTCAATGTTTATTGGTTCTATTAGGTTCTCACCCTGGAAGAGGATTTGGAAATCTTGGGCTCCTCCTAAGTGCAAGTTCTTCAGTTGGTTGGCCATCTATGGTCGTTGCTGGACTGCGGATCGCTTGGCCAAAAGAGGGCTTCCACATTAGGTTGCTTGTCCTCTTTGTGATCAACATATGGAAAATATCAGCCATAAAGTTTCCTGTGTTTTTGCCAGGGAAATCTAGACTCCTGTACTTCATAGACTCATTGCGGTTGTGAGGCCTCCCACTGCTACTATCTTCTTTAATTCCTGGTGGACCCGTGCAGCCAGATCATTGCCCAAAATGGAGAGAAGGTTTTAATTCCCTAGTGATCCTAATGGTTTGAGAGCTTTGGAAGTGTAACTAACCTCAGGATTGACAATTGATGATTAGTCCCTAAGGACTATATAATATATATATATATAGGCAGTAGACCTAGGCCTTAACACCCCTCCTCGAACTCAATGTGGAAATGGAGGATCTGAAGCATTGAGTTTGATCAAGTGGAACTGATGTTGTGCTCTTGTTTGCGCTTTGGTGAAGAAATCTGTCAATTGAGATTCTGAGGGCACATATTGAAGATCAATAGTCTTCTGCTGACAATGAGACCGAGTAAATGATGCATCGACACCAATGTGTCTAGTAAGTTCATGCCTCACTGGATCATGAGAAATCTGTATAGCACTCAAGTTATCACATAACAGAGGTGTAGGAGTGTCACAACAGACACCAAGATCAGCCAATAGCCAGCGGAGCGAAATATATTCAGCAGTGGTAGTAGCAAGAGCATGAAGTTCGGCTTCAGCACTAGAACGAGATATGGCCGCTTGCTTCTTGGATTTCCAAGCAATAGGAGAGGATCCAAGAAGAATACAGTAACCTGTAGTAGAACAACGATCAATAGGATCACTTGCCCAAGTGGCATCAGAATACGCATGTAGCCGAAGTGGGCAACCAAAAGCATAGAGTAAACATCTGGATCGTGTCCCACGTAAATATCGAAGCACACGAAGCAAATGACCATAATGAACTGAAGTTGGTGTGGATACAAATTGGCTCAACATATGAACAGCATGAGCAATATCAGGCCTGGTGTCCCATCATATGAACAGCATGAGCAACAGATAAACAAGACTACCCACAATATGACGATATCGAGTGGGGTCTGCTAGTGGTGTCCCATCCTTCAGATGAAGTTTTAAATGAATATCCATTGGTGTTGCAGCTGTGCGAGTATCAGTAATTCCAGAGCGATCAAGAAGATCTTGTATATACTTGGACTGAGACAGGTAAAAACCTTTTGGAGTCTGATGAACTTCAATGCCCAAGAAATAGCTAAGTGGACCCAAATTAGACATCTGAAATTCTTTACTAAGATGCTGCTTGACATGAGAAATATGTTCTGAGTTATCACCTATAATCAGCATATCATCCACATATAATAGAAGTAAAGTGCGGCCTTTTGGAGAGACATGAACAAACAATGCAGGATCATGTTCACTAGAAGAAAAACCAGCAACTGTGATGACAAAGATGAATCTCTCAAACCAAGCACGAGGAGCTTGTTTCAGCCCATACAATGCGCGACGGAGACGACAAACGTGCCCAGCTGGAGTATCAACCCCCGGAGGAGGATGCATATAAACTTCTTCATGTAGATCACCATTGAGAAAAGCATTCTTGACATCCATCTGGGAGATAGTCCAAGAAGATGAGGCTGCAACTGCAATCAAGGTTCGAACAGTAGTCATATGCGCACCAGGTGCAAAAGTCTCATCATAATCAAGTCCTTGAGTCTGTTGGAAACCACGAGCCACAAGACGAGCTTTATACCTCTCAATGGAACCATCGGATTTTGTCTTAACTTTGAAGACCCATTTACATGTCATAGGAACAACATGTGAGGGTAAAGGAACAATATCACATGTACTAGTGCGTTCAAGAGCTGCCAATTCATCAATCATAGCTAGCTGCCACTCAAGAATCCCAGAAGCTTCCTGATAAGTAGTGGGTTCAACAATTGCCATAGCAGTTCGTGGGAAACCATACCGATCTGGAGGTTCAATAGTACCACGATCACGAAGACGATATCCCTGATTAAAAACATCATTAGACTCAGAGTTGTTAGTACAAGAAGCAGGTACAAGATCAGTATCAGGACCAGCCGTAGGGATAGAGCGGGAACGACGAATGTAGGTTTGGATGATAGGTGGTTTGGAAGAGTAAGAGGTGGATGACGTGGAGGTGGAAGGTGGTGTTATGGGAATGAGAACATCAGATGTGGATGTAGAAGATGATGGTTCAGATGCATGAATGGAAGGAAGACACATGAAAGAAGTAGATTCTGTGGGATAATAGGTGGAGTGAGTAGACTGGTTGTGAAAGAAGGGGCGATTTTCATTGAAACTCACATATCTAGAAATCCGAATACGACGGGTAGATGGATCATAACAACAATAGCCTTTGTGTTCAGGACTGTATCCAAGCAATACACACTCTATAGATTGAGTAGTCAATTTAGTCCGCTCACGTGGTGGTAACAAGACATAGCATATACATCCAAACACACGAAAATGATCATATCGTGGAGAAGTCCCAAAAAGAACTTCACCCGGTGATTTACCAGAAAGTTTAGATGAAGGTTGTCTATTAATGAGATACAAGGCAGTGCAAACAGCTTCACTCCAAAAGTGTGAAGGCATAAAAGAAGATATCAAAAGAGTACGAGCACTCTCAATAATATGACGGTGTTTGCGTTCAGCAACACCATTTTGGGCATGAGCACCAGGACAAGAAAGTTGAGCTAGAGTACCCTCTATGGTCAATATCTAGCGAAAATTATCAGATAGGAATTCACCACCAGAATCTGAACGAAAAATTTTAATAGTAGCAGAAAACTGGGTGTGAACCATGCGAGTGAAGGACTTGTAAATAGAAGGCAATTACGAGGGGCGTTTCATGAAGTAAATCCAAGTATAACGAGAATGGTCATTAATAAAAATGACATAATATTTATGACCACCTTTAGAAACAAACGGAGCTGGACCCCAAACATCAGAGTGAATTAGATCAAAAGGTTTAGCAGAATGAGAATTACTAGTAAAATATGGAAGTTGTATTTGTTTTCCAAGACGACAACCTTTACAATGAAAACTAGACTCAACATGAGTAGAGCCTAAACATCCTGACTTTATTAGAGTAGACAGACGGGATCCACATAAGTGACCCAGACGATGATGCCACTGGGCGAATGACGTCGTGGGGCCCGAAGCAGCGAGCACATGAGGTGTAGTGGTAGGGGATGAAGGAAGACGCAAAGTGTCCAAGATGTAGAGGCGAGGCGAAGATTTACGGCGACGGCCAATCCCAATCACATCCCCTGTTTTGCGATCCTGTACAAAACAAGATGAGTCATCAAATCCAACAAAACAAATGTGATCGGTAATTTGACCAACTAATAGTAGATCCATGGATAACTGAGGTACAAAAAATATATTTGGGACAGTAAAAGTTGAATCAGAAAGAGAACCCTTGTGGGTGACATGACATAATGTACCATCAGCAGTCTGAACAGAAGTACCCTCGGTGACAGGTGTAGTAGACGCCAGTCGTGATTGATCAGATGTCACATGAAAGGAAGCTCCAGAATCAAGAACCCAAGATGATGTCAAAGCACCAGCAGATGAAGTAGCAGCAACCGCAACTGAGCCTCTAGGAGATGGTCCTGTACCACGACCACGAGTACCACGACGGACACGAAAATCAGCCAGCTTCTCTGGAAACTTAGCAAAGCAGTTCTCAGACCGATGAGTGGTCTTTTTGCAGTGTTCACAAGGCTGAAAGGAGGTGTTCCTAGACCTCTGAGCAGCAGCCAACACACTGTGAGAACTCACACCAGTAATAGAGGACATAGACTTCAGACGAGTCTCTTCAGCAAGCAATTCGGACAATGCCTGAGCCATGGTGAGAGTATCCGAACGTGAAGCAGCCTTGCACGAAGGGAATCAAATTCAGGTTGAACTCCCATAACAAATCTGTAGGTAAAGAACTTCTCAATGAACTTGTGGGCTGGACAAGGCACAGCTGTACAAGCGGGCACCATGGAGGTCAATGCACTCATAAGACGATCAAAGGTGGAATAATATTCATCAATGGAGATATCATGTTGCTCAATCACATGAGTCTGCTGCATAAGGGTATGTAGAAGAGCACCACTATCCTGAACAAATCCATCCTTCAGATGTGACCAGATAGCCTTAGCGGTGGTAAATTTGGATAGACTCATAATCATAGTTGGTTTAGTGTTGTTGACCATTGCAGCCATTACCTTGCCATCATTGATCTGCCAAGTCTTGATTGCAGCAGCATTGCTTCTATCAGCTGCTAAAACTGGAGAATCTTCAGTCAAATGAAATAGTAACCCGTGACCTCTTAATGCAGTCTGGACACAAAAAGCCCATTCTGGATAATTCTATCCATCAAGCACAATATTGACAACAATAGTGTTGGCCGACATATTGAAGAGCAATAAAACACTGAAGATCAACAGATCTGAAAAAAGACTGGCTTGATGGTACCGAGAGTCCGAGACCGTGCGAAGTCACCGTACAGCAGCAGATCTGGCCGGGGCTGCAGCAGCAGATCTGGCCAGGGTTGTAGAACCTGTGGTACGTGACGCACAGTGCGCAAAGAGGGCACGCAGACCGGGCAGGGGCAGACGGTGCACAGGCCTGTTGTGCGACGGATGGTGCGCAGGAGTCCGCGACGGATCCGCGCAGGAGCCTGCGGGGACGGCGCGCAGGAGACTGCTGCGACAGCAACGGCGCAGCTGACGATAACGGATGACGGGGCAGAGAACCGCACAGAGTGGCGGGGCGACGGCGCAGGGTGGATCCGCGCAGGAGATGGATCCGCGACGGTGCAGGAGCCGGCGACCGGCGCAGATGGATGGCGCAGAGCGGCAGGGCGGAGATCCGCGCAGGAGACGACGCAGGGTGGATCCGCGCAGGAGATGGATCCGCGACGGATCCGCGCCGCTGCCTGCGGGGACGGCGGCACCGCAGAAGCATGCGGGAACGGCGGCAGAGGGTGGCCGCGACGGCGCAGATGAATGGCGCAGAGTAGCGGGGCGGAGATCCACGCAGGAGATGGACGTCTGCGGCGGATCCGCGCCGCTGCCTGCGGGCGGTAGAGGGTGGCTGCGACGGCAGCTGAGGATGGGGGTGGCCGCGACGGCGGCTGAGGATGAGTGAAGCCGCAACGGCGGCAGAGGATGGGGGAGGCCACGACGGCGGCTGAGGATGGGGGAGGCCGCGACGGCGGCTAAAAAAATAGGGAAACCCTAATCGTAACCTGCTTTGTTACCATGTAACTAACCTCAGGATTGACAATTCATGATTAGTCCCTAAGGACTATATAATATATATATAGGCAGTAGACCTAGGCCTAATGGGCCTTAACAAGAAGCATAGGAATGGCATTGTTTTTCAGGGTGTTAGTCCAGATGTCCAAAGTGTTGTGTCTGAAGTGATTACTGAAGGGCATTTGTGGTGCCTAGCTAGGGCTTCGGCCCTACAGGACCTGGCCCTTAACGCTGGACCACTTGGGGTCGATCCGGGGCCCAATAGTGTATAAGAGTGTATTGTAATTCCCCTTGAGGGTGGCTAATCCATCAAGGGGGGCCCTTTTTCTTTTTTAATGAAATGACGTGCAGTTCTCCTGCGTGGTTCGAAAAAAACTAGCACAGACATGACTGCCTTCTCGGCCTATGTGTTGTTAAAGAGAGAGAGCAAGGCTCCTGTATGGACATGTATGAACCCAACAAACTCTTCCTAATAAGCAATGTGTCCACTCTACGCTACCCTGCTCTGTTCTTCTCACCATCACCCTCTATCGTAGCTCACATCTAACAATTGGTATTTGTTGAGTGGTATTGAAACCTAACACTTGAATGGGCTTGGTACTCATATACATATATATATATACATATATATATCAGGTTACATGGGGTGGGCTTGTAGACCCATTATAGGTACAGACAGGTACAATCTACCACCCATAGTCGAAAGTCTAGCCATGACAGACGTTAAGGCTCGACCGAAACTCCGAAAACAACAAGGGAAGACCCTTAGTGAAAATATCAGCAAACTGCGAGCTCGTCGGGACGTGATGAACACGGACGTCCCCGACAGCAATGCACTCACGGATGAAGCGAAAGTCGATCTTGACATGCTCCATGCGTTGGTGTTGGACGAAGTTGACAGAGAGGTAGACGGCGTTGACGTTGTCACAGTAGACAAGTGTGCTCCTGATGAGAGTTGTGGAGCTCCTAGAGGAGCTGGTGTTGCCAGCTCGCCACAGCCACGCCATTAGCGATAGCCTGGTACTCCGTCGCAGCACTAGAGTGAGAGACCACGGGGTGACACTTGGAGGACCAAGAGTTGAGGTTGGCTCCAAGAAACACTGCATAATGGGAAGTGGACCGACGGATGTCTGGGCACCGGACCCAATTAGCATCGTTGTAGACGACCAGCTCAAATGTGGAGCGCTGAAGATGGAGCCCATCGTGAACAGTACCATGGAAGTACCGGAGGAGCCGCTTGACCGCGCTCAAGTGCGGCTTCCAGGATCATGCATGTAGAGACACACTTGTTGGGGACAGCACATGCGATGTTGGGCCGTGGTGAGATACTAAAGAGAGCCAGCAAGACTATGGCAGGCAGTGGGGTCGATGACAAGGAAACGTCGCTAGAGACCTTGGCTTGTGTGTCCACCGATGTTTTGCAAGGCTTGCAATCCAGCATGCCAGTGTGCTCAAGGATATCCAGAGTATACTGACGTTGCTAAAGAAACAAGCCATCTGGGTGACGCTCAACAGTGATCCCTAGAAAATGAAGGGAGCCCAAATCCTTTATGGCAAACTCGTGCTACGAGAAAGACGTAGTGAGCACAATGTCATCAACATACAGGAGGAGGTACACGGTATCACTGTCACGCTAGTAGATGAACACGGTGGTGTCCGACTTAGCCTCAGTAAAGCCCAGGGAGAGCAGATAGGTGCCAAACTGGCTATACCAAGCACGAAAGGCACGCTTCAAATCATAAAGGGGTTCGTTGAGCTTATAGACATGTCAGGGTGAGTAGAGTCAACAAAACAGGCAAGCTGGCAACAATAGACTATCTTAGTTAGAGTCTTATGGCGGAAGGCATTCTTGGCGTCCAGATGATGGATTGGTCAAGAACAAGAGAGGGTCAGTGTTAGAACAACTCAAACAGTAGCAGGCTTCACCACTAGGCTAAACGTCACATCATAGTCAACCCCAGTGGGTTGATTGAAACCTCGAAGAACCCACCGAGCCTTGTACCGATCAAGAGAGCCATCAGCCTTCTGCTTATGCGTCTAGACCCACTTGCTAGTCACCACATTACTGCCTAGGGGACAGGCACCAAATCATAGGTGTGATTGGCAAAGAGAGTCTACTACTCTTCCACCATAGTGCAACGCCAGTGAGGATCGGCGATGACACTATGCACAGAAGACGGCACAGGTGAGATCGGTTTTTGGAGGAGGTCGGAGTGCGGACAAGACGATCAATCGGCCAAAGAACCCCAGTGGCCTCGCAAGTCACCATTGGGAGCATGTGGCAAGGGTCACGAAGAGGGGGGTGATACACCGTCGGCTTAGTCTGGGATCGAGGCAGTGCACCTATCTGTGCACGTCGCTGATAGACATGCACAGGGTTGGTGTAACGAGGAGTCCATGCCGGGGAGGGCACAGGTAGGGCTCCTAGTGGCACAGGCAAGGTTGAAGAAGTCGGGGAAGAAAGAGACGTCAATATTGCTGCCAGCAATCTAACAGAGACCGATGGTGGGGCACACGGTCCAACTGGGAGGTAGGGCTGCTCGGAGGGAGCCTAGGGGCGTAGAAGCCACGAAAGGCACTGGTGCCATAGGCCCTGTTTGTTTCCACCTTTCCTAGGCATGATTCTTGCAGTCGCTGATTCTTCACGTCGCCAAATTCTTGTCAATCCTCCGATTCTCAATTACTAGTTAAATTTTCGATTCTAGACAATGGTGCAATGGGGAGAAGCAAGTTTATCATAGGGTGTTTGGTGGAATTATATGATTCTCACCGCCGTCGAATAAGCGGAAACAAACAAGGCCATAGGCAGGAGTGGTGTGGGTCTGACCAAAGAGTGCCACGAAGTCAGGATTACAAAGAAAATCCAACTTCGAAAAAGAGTCGGTGGTGGAATGGGAGGGAGTCGAGAAGGAGAAATCCGCCTCGGCGAAGATGATATGACAGGAGACCAAGAGACCATGAGTAGTGACCTTTGTGATCAAAATAGTAACCGAGGAAGATACAACGGGCGGAGTGAGGAACAAAGCTTATGGGGAGCAGTGGCAGAAAGGTTGGGGTAGCACGCATACCTAAAAATATGAAGATGGATCGTAGGAAGAGGTGGTGCCAAAGAGAGCAATGTAGAGTGTGGGGGCGCGAGTCGTCGTAGTTGGAAGATAATTAAGGAGGTAGGTGGAGGCGTGGAGGCTCTCAGCCTAGTAGCGAGCAGGAACAGATGTCTAAAATAGTAGCGAGAGCATGACGTTGTTAGTGGTGTCTTAATGATAAAAACTAAGTGGAAACCCAAGCGAAGAAGTGTAGAAGAGTCACAAAAGTATCAAACTTCGAACGCAAGAGAAAAGTCCGCGAATAATGAGAGCAATCATCAAGAATCACCCGATAATATTTATAACCCGAAACACCGGCAACAGGAGGTCCCTAAATCACATTGTGTATTTGTATGAAATCAAAATTGTGCACATCTTGAGAGATGCTAAAGAAAGTAAGTCACACATGATGACCTAGCTAACAGGTACGACATAAATGCTCAAGGGTGCCCCAGTACAAGAAATGATTGGACCATTACACAGCTCGGACAACATGGCAAGGTTGCAATAACCGAGCCAACGATGCTAAGTACTAGATGTAGTGGAAGTAGTTAGTGCTAGCGGCTACAGCAAGGACGAAGTTGATGATGTAGCAGAAGCGGGATGTGGAAAAATGGAAGCAGGCGGCCGTGGGGTGCAAAGGGCCCAGAGCTATCATAGCGAACGAGAAGGCTCGAGTAGCGAGATCCTTCATGGGCAAGTCAAAAGGATCAAACTCAATAGAACAAGAATTATCGGTGATATATCAACAAACAGATAATAGATTTTTGAATGATATGTGGGGCGACGAGAACATTGCGAAGATGAAAGCACTTGGAAAGAACCAGATCACCAACAGAGGTGACCGAGAGAATGTTCCTGTTGCTCACAATGATAGATGGAGTGACCTTGCCACATGGAGTTGCGGCCGATGGAGATGCCACATGGAGATGCGGTCGGTCCACAAGTTGTAGATAGATGGCCAAAGAGCGTCCCCGACCACCCCCACCACCATGGTCACCCTTCCGCTGATGGCGACAACCACCCCATCCAGTGCGAAGGGATTGTAGTGCTCGTTGAAGCCGCAGAGAAGGTTGAGGGGCGTGCGATCAAAGACGGGCTCCCAGAGGCCATAGAGGCCACCATGCCCTTCATCTGGCGGCAGTACTCGGTAGCGGAGAGGTCCCCTTGACAAATGTTCGAAAGGCAACATCGAGGTGGAGAGCGCGAGCCTCACGGTTGCTGAGGAACCGCTCCTCAATGGCAACCTAGGCTTGACTAGCAGTACCACCACGCTCTCGAATGACATCCTGCAGTTCAACAGTGATGGTCCCGAGGATACACGAAAGGACCACATTATCCATCCGCTACCAAGAGGAAATAATGAGCCTATAGCAGCAGCAATTGTCTATCTAACACGCAGCTCTCATGCGTTTTCATGATAAAATAAACTAACAAATTCTAATTGTTTGTTCCAAAGCCACTGGATTTGTCTAGAACACTCACTGTGGCCCAATTATAGTAGAGGTCTGGATTTAAATTCATAGTTTTATCCTTCTCCTGCACATAAAATAAATATAAGATAAATAGTAGAAATGATGCACAGAAAAATGACAGAAATCTACAAATAAGAGATTATATGCCACACGTGTTGATAAGTTTAACCAGAGACAACCAAAAAGTATGAAATGCCAACTTACAGCATTTTGATATGCTTTCACTGAATGATGAAGCTTAGTGTGATCCCAGGCTCCTCCCACAAAGAAGCTAGTGAGATAAGCATTGCCCATATTATCTGAAGTTAAAAGGGCATAGTAACAGCCTTTGTTAAAGAATATTTTCTTAAGTCGCTCATTAAATCACACTCCCAGTTGTACTGCTGTGAGCCAAATGAATTTTGGCGAAGTTAATAAATGTGAGAAAATATTGCATGTTTGAACTCAAATGGTTGCCTTTGCATGTGCATGGATCCCAATAGGGCATTGGTTTTGGATATGCGTCCATACAACTTGAAAATAGGCCAAAACAAGTAGGAATCCCGTCAAGCAAGAAAATGAACCAATCAACAAGTATTAATCCCATCATGCAAGATTCAAGGTAGATAATACAACCAAACCATACAATTAATGCATCTATTTTCCAGTGTAATGTTAAAAAGTATGTGGTACAAGAATACTACAGACTGCAAACATAGTTATGGATTTCTATATAAGTATGAACTATGTACAGAACAAAACTTCTACTGCTGCATTTAAGTAAAAGAACTCTTACACCAAGAATTGCCATCTCTAATGTCCAGCATAATAGCTTCTTTTGCATGCTTAATGCTCTCTTCTACTAAAACCGCCTGGTCTACACTACCTGAAAAAGGAGAACACAAAATAGGAAACAACTAACTCAGAAATCTTCAACAACAACAACAGTCTTTTAGTCCCAAGCATGTTGGGGCAGACTAGAATTTGAACCCAACAGATAGATAATTTCCATTCGCACCTATTTATGCCTTCTCTTGCCTCTCTCTGCATTACTATCGTTTCTTAGGATCCTACTAGGCATTGGTGCCTCTAGATGTCTTTGCTGGACATATGCAAACAATCAGTTTAGATAATATTTTATTCAATTGATGGTACTCCTAGCCTATCATGTATATCATTGTTTCGTACTTGATCCCTTCTTTTATGGCTAAAAATCCAACGCAACATCCATATTTTCGCAAAACTTATCCGTGGAACAGCGAAAGGGGGAGTCGAACCCAGGACCTAAGGAGTACTACTCAGACCACCTAACCAATTCAGCTAGAGGCAAGGGTTCGGGGGTTTTCTCGACCTGTGTGAGAAAATCTTATTCTTAATACAATACTCGGGGGGTTGTCTTACCCCTTGCAGGTCGAGTTTTTTTATCCGTGGAACATGACATATTTTTCTAGGCCAACATTTTCACCATTCATCATAGCATGTCTAATTGTCGTCTTACAAAACTTGTCTTTTACCTTCTATGGTACTCGGCCTCTTGTCATGTAGAACACCTTTGATTGACGCCATTCCTCCATGCTTTAATTCTATGGCTAACATCTTCATCAATATCTCTATCTCTCAGTAGCATTGATCCTGAATGTTGAAAAGTATCCTTTATGGTTACTACTTGACCTTCCAAAACTAACATCTCCTTCCTCATATGTAGTGTTGACATCATGTCTCATGTATTCAGTTTTAATTCTACAGAGTCACAAAAGGGTTTCTAGCTAAATTGGTTAGGTGGTTTGAGTAGCACTCCTCGTGTCTTGGGTTCGACTCCCCGTGGGAGCGAATTTTCAGGCTGTGGTTAAAATAATCCCCTTGTCTATCCCACGCCAAAACATAGGTCTAAGGCCCGGCCCCGGTCGCGGTCATTCTCACATGGGCTACGGTGTCGCTGTGTATGGGCAGGGAAGGGGTTCGGGGATTTTCTCGACCTATGCAAGAAGGTCTTCTTAATGCAACGCATGGGGGCTGTCTTACCCCGTAGGTCGAGTTTTTTTAATTCTACATAGTCCTAAAACCTTTAGACCCTAGAGCCTCCTACAACAACTCTGGTTTTCTAGTTACCCATGTCTGTCTTTCATCAATTAGCACTACACCATGAACAAAAAAGCATACACTAAGGGAAATCCTCTATGTCCCCTGTGACTATGTCCCCTGTGACCACATCCATCACCAAGGCAAAAAGGTAAGGGTTCAAAGCTGACCTTGATGTAAGTGCAAAATGGTGTGTTTCTAATAAAACCTTAGGTGCAGAATTAACATTAGACATTGGAGAGCTATTATTGATACAGCAGCTCAGCGCTAAAGTATAAATGGGAACTTCTTTCTGCAGCAGTTCCCTCCAAATCGCTGACGGACATATTGGGCAACAGGGAGACAAAATATAAACTGAAACTCATGTGCTACATAAAGATTTTAAACATTGTTCAGGTTAAAACTCTGTCCAAAAGTAAGTCAAACTCAATTCAACAAGAAAATTAAGCTATGGCACTTAGGAAGACATTTTTTATAACTTTGCCAAATCTCCATCAATTCAATTTGGCAGATTTTTATTATGGCAATTGAAGTGCTGAAGCATGTCTGCATTTGCATACTATTATCAAGCTCATTCAACCCCAAGCTCAAAGCATATTGAAGCTTGGCCTGGTCATTAACGCAAGCATACAATTGAAGCTGAGTTAGTGCACAAAAAGTATGCGACCTACACATTTGCATAGGTCACTTAAACGATGTCTCATCTGTTAAGGCTCATTAGGCCTAGGCCTACTGCCTATATATATCATATAGTCCTTAGGTACTAATTATCTGTTGTTAATCCCAAGGTTAGTAACATGGTAACAGAGGAGGTTACGATTATGGTTTCTCAAACTTTCTAGCCACCGTCGCGGCGTTTCCTGCCGTCGCGGCCCTCCCCCGGCCGCCGTCATGGCCTTCCCTCCGGGCCGCCCTCGCGGCCCTCCCCGTTCACTGTCGGTCGCGTCGCGGCCATCTTGGGCTGCCATTCGCGCCGTCCACCGCCGGTCGCGTCGCGGCCCTTCTCCGCCGTCGTCCGCTGTCGTTGCGGACCCCCTGCGCCTTCCTCGCCCGCGCCATCCGCTTTGTTTGCCGTCGACCCTTCTCCGCCGCCGTCCGTGGCCACCTCTGGCCGCCTAGATCCGCTACCTTCACCAGGGAGCCTGCCGACGTCGTCCCCTGCGCCCAGATCCCCTGCACCACCTCTACCATGGAGCCAGCAGTCCCCTGCGCCCAGATCCCCTGCACCAACATGGTCACCTCCTGCCGCCCAGATCTGTTTCGCCGACGCGGCCACCTCCGTACGCCCAGATCCCCTGCACCATCTCCACCAGGGAGGGTCGGCCATCACCGTCCGTCAGCATCCTCGCACAGCCTAGAATCTGCCTGCCACTTGTGCCGATCTGCTGGGAGTTCACACAGTTTTGTTCAGGATACACGTTTCATCTGCGGCACATGCCAGGAAATTTGGTACCATCAAGTCAGTCTTTCTCAGATCTGTTATTCTTCAGTGTTCTCTTGCTCTTCAATATGTCGGCCAACGCTATTGTTGTCAATATTGTGCTTGATGGGCAGAATTACCCAGAATGGGCTTTTTGTGTTCGGACCGCATTAAGAGGTCACGGTTTACTGTTTCATTTGACTGAAGATTCACCAGTCTTAGCAGCCGATAGAAGCAATGTTGCTGCAATCAAGACTTGGCAGATCAATGATGGCAAAGTAATGGCTGCAATGGTCAATAGCATTAAACCAACTATGATTATGAGTCTGTCCAAATTCACCACTGCTAAGGCTATCTGGTCACATCTGAAGGACCGGTTTGTTCAGGACAGCGGTGCTCTTTTACATACTCTTATGCAATAGACTCATGTCATTGAGCAACATGACATGTCCATTGATGAATACTATTTAGCCTTTGATCGTCTTATGAGTGCATTGACCTCCATGGTGCCTGCTTGTACAGTTGTGCCTTGCCCAGCTCACAAGTTCATTGAGAAGTTTTTTACCTACAGATTTGTTATGTGAGTTCGATCTGAATTTGATTCTCTTCGTGCAAGGCTGCTTCACAGTTCTGATACTCTCACCATGGCTCAGGCGTTGTCTGAATTACTTGCTGAAGAGACTCGTCTTAAGTCTATGTCTTTTATTACTGATGTGAGTTCTCACAATGTGTTGGCTGCTGCTCAGAAGTCTAGAAACACCTTGTTTCAGTCTTGTGAACATTGCAAAAAGACCACTCATCGGTCTGAGAACTACTTTGCTAAATTTCCAGAGAAGCTGGCTGATTTTAGTGTCCGTCATGCTACTCGTGATCGTGGTACAGGACCATCTCCTAGAGGCTCGGTTGCGGTTGCTGCTACTTCATCTGCTGGTGATTTGTCATCATCTTGGGTTCTTGATTCTAGAGCTTCATTTCATGTGACATCTGATCAGTCACGGCTGGCGTCTACTACACCTGTCACCGAGGGTACTTATGTTCAGACTGCTGATGGTACATATCATGTCACCCACAAGGGTTCTCTTTCTGATCCAAATTTTTACTATCCCAAATATATTTTTTGTACCTGAGTTATCCATGGATCTACTATCAGTTGGTCAAATTACCGATCACAATTGTTTTTTGGATATGATGACTCATCTTGTTTTGTACAGGATCGCAAAACAGGGGATGTGATTGGGACTGACCGTCGCCGTAAATCTTCGCCTCGCCACTACATCTTGGACACTTTGCGTCTTCCTTCAAACCATACCACTACACCTCATGTGCTTGCTGCTTCGGGCCCCACGACGTCGTTCGCCCAGTGGTATCATCGTCTTGGTCACTTATGTGGATCTCGTCTGTCTACTCTAATAAAGTCAGGATGTTTAGGCACTACACATGTTGAGTCTAGTTTTCATTGTAATGGTTGTCATCTTGGAAAATAAATACAACTTCCATATTTTACTAGTAATTCCCATTCTGCTAAACCTTTTGATCTAATTCACTCTGATGTTTGGGGTCCAGCTCCGTTTGTTTCTAAAGGTGGTCATAAATATTATGTCATTTTTATTGATGATCATTTCCGTTATACTTGGATTTACTTCATGTAATGCCGCTCGGAATTGCCTTCTATTTACAAGTCCTTCATTCGCATGGTTAACACCCAGTTTTCTGCTACTATTAAAAAATTTCGTTCAAATTCTGGTGGTGGATTTTTATCTGATAATTTCCGCCATATATTGACCAAACAGGGTACTCTAGCTCAACTTTCTTGTCCTGGTGGTCATGCCCAAAATGGTGTTGCTGAACGCAAACTGATATTGTCAGCAGAAGACTATTGATCTTCAATATGTGCCTTCAGAATCTCAATTGGCAGATTTCTTCACCAAAGCGCAAACAAGAGCACAATATCAGTTTCACTTGATCAAACTCAAAGCTTCAGATCCTCCATTTCCACATTGAGTTTGAGGAGGGGTGTTAAGGCCCATTAGGCCCAGGCCTACTTCCTATATATATCATATAGTCCTTAGGGACTAATTATCTGTTGTTAATCCCAAGGTTAGTAACATCATCAATCAATATCAACAATATATAATTCATAAAAGTCATTAAAGGGGTTACTGAAATGTTTGTATTCATAGAAGGGTGCCTTTCTGTGGGAAATCCTAACCCTAACAAGGGGTTGGGAGATGTATTAATAGATTGTGTTAGATGGGCCAAACCCATTACAGGGGTGAGATACAGGGCTGAGATGGTAAATACACGGGGTGTGCATGTGCAGGCACACCTGCTGGGCGACGTAGGCGATGTCGGGCCTAGAGAAGGTGAGATACTGGAGCGCGCCGATCAGGCTCCGGTAAGACATTGCATCGGCGATCGAGGGCCCGTCGTCCTCAGAGAGCTTCGCTTGAGTGTCAACAGGCGTGGAGCAGGGCTTGCAGTCGGACATGCCCGTGGTGAAGGGCCCTAGGTCCTTCATCGCGATCTCCCGCTGAAGGGCGATGATCGTGCGCTAAAGAAGGTCGACGGTGGATGCCATGCGCACAATATCATCGACGTAGAGCAGGAGGTAGACATTGTCGTCGCCGCACCGGTAGATGAAGAGTGACGTGTCCAACTTGGCCTCAACGAACCGATGGAGGCCAAGTAGGAGGCGAAGCGACTGTACCATGCCCGCGGTGCCTGTTTGAGGTCGTATAGGGAGCGATTCAGCCGGCAGATCAGATCCGGACGAGCGGCGTCGACGAAGCCAGTGGGCTGGCTGCAGTAGACAGTCTCCGTCAGAGTGCCGTGAAGGAAGGCATTCTTGACGTCGAGCTAATGGATCGCCCAGTCCCGGGAGAGGACGACGCGAACGGTGGCGAACTTGACGATGGGGCTAAAGGTCTCGTCGTAGTCCACTCCGGGGCGCTGGGTGAAGCCCTGAAGGACCCAACGGGCCTTGTAGCGGTCGAGGGAGCCGTCCGAGGTCAGCTTGTGGCGAAAGAGCCACTTCCCAGTGACCACGTTGGTGCCTGGTGGACACGGCACTAGGTCCCAGGTTTGGCTGGCCAGCAGGGCATCCAGAGGGGTGGTGGTCGTATCAGTGGCAGAATCAACCAGCCGACGGGGCAAAGAACATCGGCGGCACGCCGAGTCACCATCGGGTGGACGTGCCCGGGGTCACGGTGGATGGCGTCCGGGTGGTACACAGGCGGCTTAGAGCGGGCCGTCGGGACGTCGGGGGCCACGGGCGTGGCCGGCTCGCCGTGGTGATAGACGACGGCGGGTTCGGGAAAGCGAGTCGTGCTCGTCGACGGGCCCGGGTACGTGGGTGCCGAGGGAGTGGCGCGCTCGCGACGATGGTAGACGAGGGTGGGGTCGGCGAAGCGAGCCGCGCTCGTCGACAAGGTCGCGTGTGGCGTGGGAGGAGTCGACAGGGCCGCGCGTGGCGCAGGCGTGGTCAACAAGGCCGCGCAAGGCGCAGGCAGGGACGGCGGGGCCACGCGTGGCGCTAGCATGGTCGGCTGGGCCGCGTGTGGTGCAGGCAGGGTCGACGGGGCCGCGCGAGGCGCAGGGAGAGGCGCGAGCAGAGGCGTCGAGGCCGCACGTGGTGCAGGAAAAGGTGCAAGTCGGGGTGCCTGGGGTGGAGGGATAACCGGATCGGGCTCAAGTAAGTAGTCAAGATCGGTGGGCGAGGAGGAGCCAGCAAGCGGAAACACATCTTCGTCAAAGCCGATGTGACGAGACATGATGATGCGGTGTGAGGCGAGGTCAAGGCGGCGATACCCCTTATGGTCAGGAGAGTAGCCTAGGAAGAGGCAGTGAGTGGAGCGAGGAGATAGTTTGTGGGGAGCGGTGGCGGAAGTGTTAGGATAGCAGGCACACCCGAACACGCGAAAGTGGTCGTAGGAGGGGGTTGTGCCGCATAGGGCGAAGTGGGGAGTGGGATGGTTCACCGCCTTCGATGGAAGACGATTGAGGAGGTGTGGCGATGTGTAGGGCCTCTACCCAGTAGCTGGCAGGGAGAGACGCCTGGAAGAGGAGGCAGCGGATCATATTAGTGGTGGTGTGAATCATGCGTTCGGCCCGGTCGTTCTAGGCAGAGGTGTAGGGGCACGATAGAGGCAACTGGACGTCGTTGGTGAGAACGAAAGAACGGGAGGCGTGGTTGTCGAACTCGCGGCCATTGTCACACTGCAGGGCACGGATCGGACGACGGAACTGTGTGGAGACCCAGGCGAAGAAGTGTGTGAGGGTGGTGAACGTATCAGACTTCAGTCGAAGAGAAAACGTCCAAAGAAAATGGGGGATATCGAAATTGCTTATGTTAGCACCCAGCCGCACTAAGCAATAGACATCTGGTATCACTTTTGCGAGATCACCAACAAAAGGGGATATCGAAATTGCTTATGTTAGCACCCACAACCAATTAGCCAATATCTTCACCAAGCCCCTGGATGAAAAGACTTTTAGCAAGCTTAGGAATGAACTAAACATCTTATATTCTCGGAACTTTGATTGAAATCTTGCACACATTGCTCATTTATATACCTTTAATCATGTCTCTTTCATTTGGTACAAATGCATATTTCTTATTCTTCTTGTGCCAAAGCTAAGACTAATGTGCTTCCAAGTGTATTACTATCCTTAGTCTTAAATTGAAAGGGAAATGGAGAAATCAAAAAATGCAAGGCTTCCACTATGACTCTGTCGGTATCATTTATCCTTTGCCCTACTCATAAACTTTCATTCATATCCTTTTTCCAAATGGGGAAAAATTAAAAGCCTCTAGTTCTCTTCGTTTTTTGCGCTTAATGCCAAAGAGGGAGAGAGTAATAGGCCCAAAGCAAAAGGATCACACCACCACCCTGTTTTCTAAAAACTTTTTTCCAATTTCAAATCATTTGCACAAAAAACCTTCTTGTCATCTAAGGTGAGAATTTCTTCAGGGGAGCTTTTACTTAGCCAAAGGAAAGCATTTGTAACAGAGGGAGAATTTTCAAAAACTTGAAAATGTTTTTCAAATCATATTCTTATATCATTGGCTAATTGCAAAAGAATTTTAAAGACTTTTTCAAAAGATGTGCAAAAACTAGCTGAGTGGTGCAAATGTGGTCTGAAATGTTAAATATATCAAATCAAACATATATACTTAGAAATGCTTTCAAAGTAACTTATGCACATCTGTCAAAATACAAACTAGTTACATTTCTACACTTTGTATTTGCTTTGGTTTGTGTTGGCTTCAATCACCAAAAAGGAGGAGATTGAAAGGGAAATTGCCACAACATTTCCTATAATCGATTTTGGTGTTTGACGACCATCACAAACCTTATGGACTAACTAATTTGCCAGTTGATCGTTTGTCAGGTGGATAAGTTCATCTACAACTATTCTAAGTCGATTATCCGGAATACCGTAGATTATTCCGGACAAGAGAAGCTTTTTGGAAAAACACCTACGTGCGGACCGTCTAGGCCCTTGCGGTGGACCGTCAGCGACACCAGGGTGAGCCTCGGACAAGAACACTGCAAAAACACTAGTTAACACTACAGACCGTCCGAAGGAGAAGCGAGCACCGTCCAGGACCAAGCGCGGACCGTTCGGCCTCAGGCGCGTACCATCCGACCGTTGAAAAGCCAGAAAACCCGAAGGTAACGGGTTCGGTAAAATGCATTTTTCGCGTCCTCACGGACCATCCGGGGTGCACGGCCGGACCGTCCGCGACTGCTTTATCTGACATCTGACGACGCATTAAATGCACTATAGTCGTTGATATAGTCGTTACTGCTGACCGTTGCGATTTCAGTCGTTGATGTCTAGGGGCGGAACATCCGGACCAGGGGCGCTACACTCATTCACATTCAATACAAAAGCTAGCAATCCATTTCAAGACACATTCAAAGCTTCCAATCTCTACAAGTCTCACAATTAAGACAAGTGATCATTAGTGCTTAGTGACTAGAGAGAGTGATCCATGTTTCATTTGTTGCTCTTGTTGCTTGGTTTTCATCATCTTGCTTTCTTCTTCACCTTTTAAACCTTTCAAGTGTTTTGTAAAGCAAGCAAGAGACCTAATCGCGTGGTGATCCTTGCGGGGTCTTAGTGACCCGTGTGATTGAGAAGAAGCACTCGACCTGTCTAAGTGACCGATTGAGAGAGGGAAAGGGTTGAAATAGACCCGACCTTTGTGGCCTCCTCAACGGGGAGTAGGTTCTTTGGAACCGAACCTCGGGAAACAAATAGCCGTGTCCACTTGTGTTGATCTTCACCTTTCGATTTGTTTCTCCTCCTCTTTCTCTAAAGTTCTCTTGCTCATATTGGTTTGAGTTGGCTCCCAAAGTTATCCGCATTAATTGAGCAACTCATAGCGAGAGGAACTATCTTCTACACTCCGAATCCACTATTATATATTTCTAACCCTAACACCGGGTGAAGTGCGTATTCAAAGTTTATAATTTTCAGGTTTTGCCTATTCACCCCCCCTCTAGGCGACTTTCAAGATGCTCGAGGCAACCTTGGTGGCGGTTGACCTCGACACACAAGGGCACAACCTTGCCCTGTCGGACGGCCATTAGCAACCGCGTCGGCCTGCTGTCTCCAAGTGCGAGCATGGTGTGTGTCCCGCGGGCGACGGACTTCAACTCTACGGAAACGGCGGTAGGGAAGGCGTTCGCCTCGTCATCGGCAAGGGCGCACTGCTTAGCGCCACCACATTCTGCTATTAGCCGCCATGAGGGCGCCTCCGATGGTCATGGTTGCGACCTACTCTAGACGGCCATCCATGTGCTCCCCTTTCGTCCATGGAATCCAGGTGACTGCACACGTGCAAATCCATTGCGCGGAGGGTGTCTCCCTTATCTTAAGGGGTCAAAAATAAAGAGTCTCAGTCACATTCAAATTCGGAATAATAAAATAAACTGAGATGTAAAAGGCTTATTTTTAGGTGTTAGGTTTGTGTCTAGAGGAGTTATCATTAGGTTGCAGCTCGAGGACGACCTGCTTGTCTAGGAGGGTGTAGCGTCAGGGCCCAAGAGGGGCCGCTACAGTATAGTAGATGCGAACTGTGATTGAATAGATGTCACATGAAAGGAAGTTCCAGAGTCAAGAACCCAAGACCAAGATGAAGCACCAGCAGATGAAGCAGCAGCAACAACAACTAAGCCCCTAGAAGATTGTCTCATACCACGTCCTTGAGGAGCACGACATGCTCAAAAATCAGCAACTTAGCAAAGCAGTTTTCGAAGCTGTGAGTAGTCTATTTGCAATGCTCACAAGGCTGAAAAGGGGGCGTCTTGGTTTCTAAACTGTGAGAACCCACATCGATAGTAGAAGACAGACTTAAAACGTGTTTCTTCAGCAAGTAATTCAGACAACGCCCTAGCCATTGTGGGAGTGTCAGAACTGTGAAGCAACTATGCACAAAGTGAATCAAATTCAAATTGAACTCCCATAACAAATCTATAGGTGAAGAACTTCTCAATGAACTGATGAGCTGGGCATGGAACATCAGTACAAGCAGGCACCATGGAGGTCAATGTACCCACCAGACGATCAAAAGCTAGACGACCAAAAGTTGAGTAATACTCATCAATAGACATATCATATTGCTCAATGGCATGACTTTGCTGCATAAGAGTGTATAAAAAAAGGTCCAGGTCTATTTTGGACCTTTTCTTCTCCTTGATATAATGATGTGCAGCTCTCATGTGCGTTCGAGAGAGTGTATAAAAAAGCACCACTATCCAGAACAAAATGTTCCTTCAAATGAGACTAAATAGCCTTAGCAGTTGTGAATTTTGACGAACTCATTATCATGGACGGTTTGGTGCTACACTGCTATTAACCATTACAACCATAACTTTACCATCATTAATTTGTCAGGTTTTGAGGGCTATAGCATTGTTCTAATCATCAGCAAGAACTAGTGGAGCGTCAATAAGATGAAAGAGTAAACTATGACCTCTTAGTGCAGTCTGAATACAAAACGCTCATTTGAGATAGTTCTGACCATCAAGCACAATGTTGACAACAATAGCATTGACTGACATATTGAATGCGAGAAAGATCAACAAAATTGGGAGTTACACTGGAGTAACGGATAATATTGTAGAGAAGTCGTGTACCAACTTGCAATGGAGCAATGGAAGAACAGCAACACTAAAGACTTCGTCGACCGCGAGAGGGAACTACGAGAAATGGCGTCGCGCACGTTCACAAGTGTGGATGCAATCAAACAAAGGAGGCACGCGGCCAAATGGAGAAGCAACACACCCACATTCAGCAATACGTGCAGATGGACGCCTGACTGAGGATCATCGCGCCCACACGCGGTCATACGAGAAGCGTCGCACGATGGGGCAGCGGACTTTTGCGATGAAGAAACCCATGCGGTCAGACGATAGTCGTGCGGTGGGGTAGACTTCCCGTGCTCAGACGACTGTCGTGCGCTCAGAGGAGTGGGCGCTCGCAACGAAGGAGCGCAGTTCTAGACTCCCGCGAAGCAGAGGCGTCGAATCCGCCTACGGTCAAAGCGATGACGGTAGGGGTAGGCAATGAATAACGGTCGCGGCGGCGGCCGTGGAACAGCCGCAACGACGGCGAAAAAATAGGCTGAAATGGCGGGCGGCGAAAAAACAGGCCAAAATGGTGGCCAAAATTTTTGGATGGAATTAGGGAAAGATCTTAATCATAACCTGCTCTGTTATCATGTTACTAACCTTGGAATTGATGATAATCTATGCATAGGGACTGTAATATCTATAGAGGCCAGCATGCCTTAGCAGTACGATGGGCCTAATGGGCCTTAACACCTCTTAAGCTCAAATGGAACAATTGCATCCTTTGAAATGTATTGTTTCATTAAGAACTAGAAGTTGCTTGAGCTTAGGTAGAAAACAAAACAGAAATACAAGCATGATTAATTCATCACTATGTTTTGATGGAATAAGTCTTGAGCATCTAGAGGACAGCCTGCTTTTGACTGTCCTCTGTAGTCCTTTACCATCTAGAGGACAGCTTGACTGTCCTCTGTAGTCTCTTTAGCATCTAGAGGGCAGCAGTCGCTTTTTGATTGTCCTCTGTAGTCTCTTTAGCATCTAGAGGACAACAGTCGCTTTTGACTGTCATCTGTAGTCTATTTAGCATCTAGAGGACAATCCTGTTGTGTAGTGTGTGTGAGAATGGGTGGTAGTGCAGCCTCTAGGGCTATAAATATGGGTCTCCAACCCTTAGATGGGTAGGGCATTGTGTAGTGTTTGAGGAAATAAACAGAAAATTGTCCCAACTCATAGTGTCATCCTCTTGATGAGAGTTAGAGTCTCCCTACTTACAATTGGTATCAGAACCAAACTAACCTGCAGCCTAAACATCTCGTGCTCATCTCCTTCCCGCGCCTCTCCCCACACTCAGTCGGCAGCAAGAGCTCCAACTGTTCCTTCCTCCCCTGCTCAGACGAGCAGCCTTTCGTCTGAGACAGCCTCTTCCACACGCAGCGACCCCTCACTAGCCCACCATGTCCCTACGCTCGGCCACTTCGAGTGCGCGGCGCCAGCAGGAGGCCGAGGTCGCCGCGGCACAAGAACGCGAGCGAGCAGCAGCAGCGGCTGCAGCGACAGCGGCGAGGGCAGCACGGTTGGCGACGGCGGAACTGGCAGCGGCGAGAGCGGAAGTAGAAGCAGCGGAGGCGACGGATGCTGCACGTGCGGCGGCAACAGAGCTCGAGGTTCTGCGCGGCAGTAGAGCTGGCAACTCTACTTCTGTCGACGACAACACCGACGAAGAGCTCAGGCTGGCGAGGGAAGCAGCGCGAGAGCAGGCGGCACAGTGGGCAGCCGCGCATCCCCATGGGGGCGCGCGTGGCGGCAGCCCAGATAGGCGCCGACGCGCTGACGGCGCTCCAGGCGAGGGCGCACGCGGCAGCAGCCCAGACGGGCGTAGACGCGCCGGCGGTGCTCCCGGCGGCGGCGACCAAGTCGACGGAGATCGCGGCCTCTACAGGCGGCGCGGTTCTCCCTCCCCGGATTGGTCGCCGCATGGCCCAGGCCATTGTCAGGGACATCGGTCCCGGCGGTGGGTGGCCTACCCTCACCAAGACCAACTACGTCGAGTGGGCCGCGGTGATGAGGGTACGGCTCCAGGTTCGCCACATGTGGGAAGCAGTTCGTTACGACGACGTCGACTACCACGAGGATCGGCGGGCGCTGGATGCCCTCATTGTTGCAGTCCCGCCCGAGATGCAGTTTTCGCTTTCCCAGAAGCGGACTGCCAAGGAGGCCTGGGACGCCATCGCTGCGACCCGCATCGGCAGCGATCGTGCCCGCAAGACCACACTGCAGGCACTTCGCAAGGAGTAGGAGAACCTGGCCTTCAAGCCAGGTGAGGATGTTGATGACTTTGCTCTCCGCCTCAACACTCTGTTGCAGAAGATGGTGCAGTTCGGCGACGACACCTACGATGAGGAGAGAGCTGTTGAGAAGCTCTTCCGTTGCATCCCCGAGAAGTACAGACAGATTGCTCGCTCGATCGAGTCTCTGCTAGACCTCTCCACGATGACGATCGAAGAGGCGATTGGTCGCCTCAAGGTGGTCGACAGCGACGAACCACAGGCTCTCTCTGGGCCTATCACTATCGGCGGGAAGCTACATCTCACTCGGGAGCAGTGGGAGGCCTGCCAGGGTGACAAGAAGAAGGGGGAGTCCTCCTCGACACGAGGCCGCAAACGCGGCAAGCCGCACAAGGCGCATGGAGGCGCCCAGGCCGGGGCGCGAGGACATGCTGAGGGTGGTGCACGTGGAGGTGCCCAAGGCGGCGCCGTCGGCAACAAGAAGCCGGCACGAGACGACGGCTGACACAACTGCGGCAAGCTTGGCCACTGAGCCAGGGATTGTCGGCAGCCACGACGTGGCCAGGCCAACGTCGCACAGGCGGAGGCGGAGGAGGAGGCCCTGCTCCTGGCACATGCAAGCATCGAGCCATCTCCAGCGGCACCGGCCGCAGCGGCACTCCTCCACCTTGATGAGTCGAAAGCACGCGCTTTCCTCGGCGACGGCTCCAGCAAAGACATGATCGAAGGATGGTGCCTCGACACTAGCGCCACTCATCACATGACCGGCCGACGGGAGTTCTTCACCGAGCTTGACTCTAGCGTTCGAGGCTCTGTCAAGTTTGGGGACGCCTCCGGCGTAGAGATCAAGGGCGCCGGCTCAGTCGTCTTCACCGCTGCGTCTGGTGAGCACAGGCTGCTCACCGGAGTCTACTACATCCCCGCGTTGAGGAACTCTATCATCAGCTTGTGACAGTTGGATGAGAACGGTTCGCGCGTGGAGGTCGAGCACGGAGTCATGAGGATCTGGGATCCCTCTCGTCGCCTTCTTGCCAAGGTACACAGGAGTCCAAATCGGCTATACATCCTCAATGTGAAGGTGGCACAACCTTGCTGCCTTGCTGCTCGTCGAGACGACGGGGCATGGCAGTGGCACGAGCGCTTCGGGCACCTTAACTTCGAGGCCCTGAAGCGGCTCAGTGCCAAGGAGATGGTACGAGGCCTGCCGTGCCTTGACCATGTGGAGCAATTCTGCGATGTCTGCGTGTTGACAAAGCAGAGACGGCTCCCCTTTCCCCAGCAGTCGAGCTTCCGAGCCAAGGAGAGGCTCGAGCTCGTGCATGGGGACTTGTGTGGCCCGGTGACACCAGCCACACCAGGAGGACGACGCTACTTCTTGCTGCTCGTCGACGATCTCTTCCGCTACATGTGGGTGATGATCCTTGGCAGCAAGGGAGAGGCTGCGAACGCCATCAGGCGTGTGCAGGTCGCTGCGGAGGCGGAGTGCGGCCGCAAGCTGCGCGTGCTGCGCACCGACAACGGCGGCGAATTCACGGCGGCTGAGTTCGCGTCGTACTGCGCGGATGAGGGCGTTCAGCGCCACTACTCCGCGCCGTACAGCCCGCAGCAGAACGGCGTCGTCGAGCGGCGCAACTAGACGGTTGTGGGGATGGCTCGAGCTCTCCTCAAGCAAAGAGGAATGCCAGCTGTCTTCTGGGGAGAGGCGGTGGTGACAGCGGTTTACATCCTCAACCGCTCGCCCACCAAGGCTCTCAACGGGATGACACCGTACGAGGCTTGGCATGGGCGCAAGCCGGCGGTCTCTCACCTACGGGTCTTCGGCTGACTCGCGTTCACCAAGGAGCTTGGCCACATCAGCAAGCTCGACGATAGGAGCACCCCGGGGGTGTTCATTGGCTACGCGGAGGGCTCGAAGGCCTACCGCATCCTTGACCCAAGAACACAGCATGTGCGCACGGCGCGCGACGTAGTGTTCGACGAAGGGCGAGGATGGGCGTGGGACAAGGCGGTGGACGACAGCACGACTCCGACGTACGACTTCACTATCGAGTACGTCCACTTTGAGGGAGCTGGGGGAGTAGGCAACTCTTCTCCGAGCAGGTCTACCCCAGCCCCCAAGTCTCCACCGACTCCAGCACCAAACTCTCCAGCTCCTGCTACAACGAGCTCTTCACCACCACGCACTCCAGCCACGACTCTGGCTACAGCGAGCTCTTCGCCACCACGTACTCCAGCACCGACGGTACCCTCTCCGGGAACGTCCTCTCCGACACCAGCTCGTGTCGAGCACGACCCAGTGGAGCTCGTGACCCCTCTGTCCCGCGACGAGGAGCGCGTCGACGCGTGCTACGACGGCGAGCCGTTGCGGTATCGAAGGGTGGAGGGCCTTCTCATCGATCCGTCGGTGCCAGGCCCTGCATCTCGCATTCTGGCAGGAGAGTTGCATCTTCATGCGACGATGGTGAGCCTCGGTCTTTCGCGGAGGCCGAGAAACATGCGGCTTGGCGTGCCGCGATGCAGTCGGAGATGGACGCGGTTGAGACGAACCGCACCTGGGAGCTCGCTGATCTCCCTCATGGTCATCGCGCGATCACCCTTAAATGGGTGTTCAAACTGAAGAGGGATGAAGCCGGCGCCATCGTCAAGCACAAGGCTCGCTTGGTGGCACGCGGTTTCCTACAGCAGGAGGGGATCGACTTCGACGATGCTTTCGCCCCCGTGGCACGGATGGAATCCGTGCGACTCCTCCTTGCGCTGTCAGCCCAGCAGGGCTGGCACGTTCATCACATGGACGTCAAGTCAGCGTTTCTTAACGGCGACTTAAAGGAGGAGGTCTACGTACACCAGCCGCCAGGTTTTGCGATCCCTAGCAAGGAGGGCAAGGTGTTGCGCCTGCGCAAGGCTCTCTATGGCCTGCGACAGGCACCGAGGGCGTGGAATGCCAAGCTGGATTCCACGCTCAAAGGAATGGGTTTCACGCCAAGCCCGCACGAGGCGGCCATCTATCGGCGGGGCAATGAAGAAAATGCCCTGCTGGTGGGTGTCTACGTCGACGACTTGGTGATCACCGGCGCCAAGGATGCAGAGGTGGCAGCGTTCAAGGAAGAGATGAAGGCCACCTTCCAAATGAGTGACCTGGGGCACCTCTCCTTCTACCTGGGGATTGAGGTGCACCAGGGGGACTCCGGGATCACACTTCGCAAGACCGCCTACGCCAAGCGCATTGTTGAGCTGGCTGGGCTCACCGACTGCAACCCAGCTCTCACTCCGATGGAGGAGAGGCTGAAGCTGAGTCGCGACAGCACGACGGAGGAAGTGGACGCTACACAGTACCGGCGTCTTGTGGGAAGCCTTCGCTACCTCGTCCACACACGGCCTGACTTGGCATACTCCGTCGGCTACATTAGTCGGTTTCTGCAGCGACCGACGACGGAGCATGAGCAGGCTGTGAAGAGGATCATCCACTATGTTGCGGGGACTCTCGACCACGGTCTCTACTACCCGAGGTGCCCTGGGGAGGCACACCTTGTCGGGTACAGCGATAGCGACCACGCCGGCGACATCGACACCAGCAAGAGCACAAGCGGGGTCCTCTTCTTCCTCGGCAAGTGCCCCATCAGCTGGCAGTCGGTCAAGCAGCAGGTGGTGGCCATGTCCAGCTGCGAGGCCGAGTACATAGCGGCGTCCACTGCTTCGACTCAGGCGCTCTGGCTAGCTCGCCTGCTCGGTGATCTCCTCGGGAGAGACACTGGAGCGGTGGAACTCAGGGTGGACAGCCAGTCCGCTCTGGCATTGGCCAAGAACCCCATGTTCCATGAACGGAGCAAGCACATCCGGCTGAGATGCCACTTCATCCGAGACTGCTTGGCAGAAGGGAGCATCAAAGCGCGCTACATCAACACCAAGGATCAGCTTGCAGACCTGCTCCCCAAGCCCCTTGGGAAGATCAAGTTTGTTGAGCTTTGCTCCAGGTCCGGGATGGCCCAACTTTCTCACAAGACGACGCCCAAGACTTAGGGGGAGAATGATGGAATAAGTCTTGAGCATCTAGAGGACAGCCTGCTTTTGACTGTCCTCTGTAGTCCTTTAGCATCTAGAGGACAACTTGACTGTCCTCTGTAGTCTCTTTAGCATCTAGAGGACAGCAGTCGCTTTTTGACTGTCCTCTGTAGTCTCTTTAGCATCTAGAGGACAACAGTCGCTTTTGACTGTCCTCTGTAGTCTCTTTAGCATCTAGAGGACAATCCTGTTGTGTAGTGTGTGTGAGAATGGGTGGTAGTGCAGCCTCTAGGGCTATAAATATGGGTCTCCAACCCTTAGATGGGTAGGGCATTGTGTAGTGTTTGAGGAAATAAACAGAAAATTGCCCCAACTCATAGTGTCATCCTCTTGATGAGAGTTAGAGTCCCTCTACTTACATGTTTAAGATTTGACATAAAAATTAGTAATAAGATATAGATACCACGGAGAGAATGACCTGTGCAAAATATATTAGAAAGGGAACTATATATATAGGGACACACTCACCTTGAGCCATACTTCTTTCAAGCATGGAGATCTGGCACAGTATTTTCTTATCTGAACCCTGCCAGACAAAAATATGCTGGATAATTAAGAAATATTGAAAAAACATACTTAGAAGTTGGAACTACTTATAGGTTAACAGTTACCTTGCTTAGTGCTAATGAAAAACAATTCTTTGCTGCAGATAGATCCCCCTTCTTCCAAATGCAGTTACCCAAACATAACCATGCATCTACAAGAGATGGGTTCAACTTTACCTAATACATATAGTAGCAACAGAAAATGTTTAAATTCTTATCCGAGTAATTCAATACAAAGAGTTGCTTAGTCTTTGATACATACTGCTTTGGATAAATGATCTTCAGCCTCCTTATGATAATCAGGAAAGACATCCAGTATTTTTCCCCTCAAAAATTCATAAACACCACGCAGTTGTCGAGACTTCTTTTGTTCTGAAAGTACAAGAAAAAAGAATGATTTAAGAACATGATGTTAGACTGTGTGTGTGGGCCGGCACCACAGTTGGGTTGCCGACCCATTAGGGTTAGGGTTCTATGTCTATATATGTAACCACCACCTCTATGCAATATCAATCAAGAATTCCATTCTCCTACATGGTATCAGATTAGGGTTTCCTTCCTCCCACCCCCACAGCCGCCACCCCATCTCTGCCCTAGGTCCGACCACCGGCTTCCGCGCCACCACCCCTGGAGGCTCATCCTTCCCTCCGGGGGCGGCTCCTCTCCAGCACCTGCTGGTCACACATCTGCAGCGCCGCTCGGCAAGCCACCACCGCGCAAGTCGGTCTCGTCGTGGCCGACCTCGAGCCCTCCTCAAGTGCTGCACTCCCTCCACTCTCCAGTCCTCCCAGGGTGCTAAGCAGCAACAACTACTACGTGCGTCCGACGCACCCGCTCTGCTCCACCGCCGGATCTGCAGCCCCCTCGTCCACGTCGCCGGATCCGTCCGCGCATGGGTCGGCGCGCGCCCTCCCAGCCCCAACCGCTGGTCTCCTCCAGCCGCGTGTCTCCCCCTTGCCGGTTGCACCCACCGACGCTCGACCTCCCCGCCGGTGGCCCTCTTCCCCAGGCCAAGCTCGCATCCATGGCCGTGGTGCTCATCGCGTCCAGGCCGCCACCAGCGCTCGACCTCCCCCATGGGGTGGACGCACTGCATAGGGCCAAGCGCCTCCGCATCGAGGCCGACAGGCCCAGCGCCGGCCACCCCTCCCCTTCTCCGCCGGTGGCTACCCTTCCAGCCTGAGCGTGCTCCTCGCACGGCCGCGTGTCTGGGGTTGCGCCTCCCGACCCCGCGCCTCGGTCCGCGCACGCTCGGCCACGTGCGGCACCTCCTGTCCAAACCGTGGGGCCCTGCGCACTTCCTCTCCGCCCTGCGCCCACCGGCGAGCCCGCCGGAGATTCCTCGACTGCCAGGCTGCCAACTCACCCTCCCTCCGGACTGTGCGTGAGAGTCCATGCCGACGCCCACGCGCCAGCCACCACGCACCTGTGCAGCCAGGCGCGGGCACAGCCGTCAGCCGCGTGCAGGTCGGCAGCCCCCCTACACGCCATCCTCACTAGTGTCGGCCACCTCTTTCACGACGTGGTTGCCCTACGCGCCTCTCCCCTGCACTGGCATCTCCGCCTGTGCGGCCCCTCGTCATCACGCTGGCCACCTCCTAACTGCTCGCGCTGACACCCAACAGCGCCAACTTTTCGAGCTTCTTCAGCCACCGGCGTCAAACCCGGGGCCAGGTATGGCGTAGGCCCCTACCCGGCTGGTTCCGCCCCATCGCCCTCCCCCTTTGTCGTCGCCTTCATTGGATCCAACTCTGTCGCGGCCTTCCCGGTCGGATCCATCGCTTCCGCGACTTTCTCGGTTGGATCCATCGTCTCCTTGGTTGGATTGTCGTATTCCTGGCAAGATCAGCCGTTGTCGTGGCCTTCCCGGTCGGATCTGCCGCTACCCCTTCTTTCCTGCCGCGGGCGCGGCCACCCTGACCGGCGCAGAGGCGTGCGCTGCCGCCACACTCCTTGGCGTGGCTCCTCAACGTCCGGACGATCGAAGAAGCAAGAAGGTCGGCCTGCTGGTGCTCTTTTGTTGTGTTGCCCTGTCGACCCCTCCCGAAGAACAGGCTACTGTTGCGTGTCTCCCGACCACGACCACCTCGACTTCGGCTACCTCGGCATCCAGGGGCTATCGTCTTCTCGGAGTCCACAACAGTCTCTACTCTAGCCGCAACATTCGCACCCTCACGACGCTACGATTGCTGGGGGATATCAACCCGTCGGCTCCTACCTTCGGCTTCTACTCCAGTCTCATCGTGTGCGGTGCCCCCGTTGCGACTGCGGCGGGATATTAGACTGTGTGGGTGGGTGGGCCAACACCACTGTTGGGTTGCCGGCCCAATAGGGTTAGGGTTCTGTGTCTATATATGTAACCACCACCTCTATGCAATATCAATCAAGAGTTCCATTCTCCTACACATGGCATGAGATAATTAGACAAAGCACAAACCATCATAGACTCATAAGCCAGCATCAAGAACAATTGTTCAAGCATATAGAAGTTGTTAGGAGTTAGGCACAGCGAAACAGTGGGATGTGGTATTGTTCAAACTAATGCCTTCGTTTTCTCTTCTCACACATACATGCAACTGGAGGCTATTCGAAGCTAGCACAACACTATTGGTAGCTTTCTAACTACCATCAATCTACATACAGTTCAAGGTTATCTGAAGCTAATAGTCAATTTCTATTTTACCACTTCCTTTTTGCTAAACTCTATAGATTTGTCCCTCAATTCACAGCTCATGGTGCATGAACATTTCAGTAGCTTTTAGTAGTATCAAGGAACTCTTAACTAGCAAAACTCAATTTGCTATTGACTTGCATCTTTCCAACTCATACAGTCATACTTGAGTCCAGTTTCACTTCTTCCTTTTTTTGTTCAAATTTCGTTACTTTGGACTTTGCTAGAAGCTTTAAGGATCAACTAGTGTAAGCATTCACTAATCAATTTTTTTCATTTCAAGAAAATAAAATTAATTCCAACAGGATCAGAAAGAAAAAAAGTAATCCTGAAAAAGTTTGACTTACATCCAACTCAGAAATAGAAATATTTTTTCTAAAACGCGCAGGAGAACTGTGCATTTATGTATATTAATAGGATAGAAATAGAGGTCTAAAAACAGACCGAACATCCAGGGAAGACCACCTTACAGTGGCCAAAAACGGAAATACACAAAAAGATCCATCTAGAAAGAAAAACTACTACTACCAGAGGCCAGCAAACAGACTAACTTCAAACTGCGTCTGCAAGACCCCACCAATGAACGTCGTCTTTGATGTTTTGAATAATCTGATTGCCGCCAGGATTACCCCCCTCAAACACGCATTCATTTCGTTGTTTCCATAGCCACCATGCCACCAACACGACAAGAGAATTGACCCCCTTGCGTTGCACAACCGAGATCTTTCTAGATTAACCCACCAAACTTGGAAAACCAAATCAGAATTTGAAGGAGAAAACTGTTGCAAATTAACCATGGATAGAATCCTAAACCACACTTCTCTCGAGAAGACACAAGGAATCAGAAGGTGTTGCATTGTTTCATCGTCTTGATCACAAAGGGGGCATTGAACCGAATGATTCAAACCCCTTTTCGCTAAGCGATCTGCTGTCCAACACCTATCTTGAGCTGCAAGCCAGAGAAAGAACTTGCATCTTGGTGGAGCCCAGGTCCTCCAAATATGATCAGCCGGCGCGAAACCAGCAGCCCCCACCATAAATCGATCATAGGCCGACTTGGAAGAATAAGAACCCGAAGAGGATGGTGTCCAAATGTGTTGATCTGGAGTATCAGGTAGCAAGTTGATCTCCTGAACAAGAGCCCAGATTTGGAAAAATTCCGAGAAGGCACTAGGGGGAAAATTCCCCCTACCCTAATATCAAGAACCCAGCTGCCTTCCATAACAGCTTCATGGACAGTCCGCGTCCTCACTGCTTTTCTATTAACAGCAGCAAACAAACTAGGAGCCAGCTCTGCAATTCTCCTACCATCTAGCCAGCTCTGAAATAGAAATATTAAAGCTAGCATTTGCATGTACGGAAAGATAATAATGCTACCGTTTATTGAAACAGTCAAGGATGACAGCACAATACAACACCATTGCCTATGTTCAGCAAACATAGGAATAACATTAGTTTTGTTCCTCTTCTATGTTGTGAACACCCATTTTTTCTGTAACATGCTAGTTCAGCAAACAAAGGAAAAACATTAGTTTTGCTCCTCTTCTATGTTGTGATCACCCATTTTTTTCTGTAACATGCCAGGTTCCTGGTTAATCATCAAGTTTTAACATAAAAACAGAGCTTATGTTCAGAAAACAATGGAACAAATTGGCTTTATTTTGCTTACTCACATCATATAAATATGTAGCTTCTCCACCCATGCACAAGATGAAGTCCGCAATAACCACTAGGCAAACGTCCAACACAACTATACAGATGTTCATAGAAACATAGAACAGCCACCAATCTCAAAAGATCCAGGGGGCAAGCCTTGACCATCGAATCCAGCACACACTGCAGCGCTAATCCTAATCTAACATTTCCAAATGACGAATTAGCATTTCCAAATTCCATTTTATTGGACTAGCATCATCGAGTTGCGGACAAACCAACAGAGATGGTAACATGTGTGGCTACCACCAAGTGGTGAGTGCTAGTAATCGAATTAGTGGTTGGCAATCCACCCCGGCTTCTGCGTCACAGTGTTCTACTAACTAAACCAGTTGCAAGAAGACAATGGATAGTGGCAGTTGGGAAGATAGCAGACGACGCGTACCGGACGGGAAGGCGTCGAGGAGCGCGAGGGCGGCGTCGGCGCTGGCGCGGAGTGCGGCGACTTTCTCGGAAGGGTCCCGGGGGAAAAAGGTGTCACGGAGGCGGTACAGCTCTTCCGCCGCGTTCGCAGCGTCAGCCAAAGGCGTCCTGTCCCCTTCCTCCGCCTCGGACGGGGCCGGGGCGGAGCTCGTGCACGCGCCAGTTAGCAGATTCTGGGTAGACATGGATCTGAGAAAGGACTGGGGCAGTCGAGACGGCCAGACGGGGAAGGGGAGCTTACAAAATGGGACGGCCAACATCGCCGTTTTCACTTTTTTTTCTACTCCATGGGCGTAGCTAAGGGCTGGCATACCCCCACAACTCAATGTATACACAATATATATATATATATATATACTGATAAATATCTGTGCCCTATGACCAGAAAAAATAGTGTACCAATAACATATGTAGGGTTAAATGTTGTGTGTTAATCAAATGTCTTCGGAACTTTGTATCAGTCATAGGCATATTTTAAAGATAATATTGGTAGTGAATTACACAACCAATATTAAATTTTATCATTTGTGAAATATGAGTTGACCGACTATTATATCTGAGTTAGGATAGTGTTGATCATTTGTTTTTGATTGTTGTATAAAACTAAAAACAAGGCAATACAGTGTTAAATATTAGGGATCTTCGTCCTTAAAGTATTATCTCTCCTGGAGAATAGCTTTAGGATGAAGATAGAGATGAACACTTCAGAATATAAAGGCATAAGTTAACAAAATGCATGTTCCTCTTTCATTTCACCTTAACTCGAAGGTTATATGGAAGATGAAAATGACAAACAAAAGATTTGTACATCTTTTTATCATAATAGAAAATGTGAATAATAAAAGATAAATCTGACTTATCTGTGTATCCAAATATCATTCCTTATAATATAATAATTGTTTGCTTGCATACCTTCGGCTTCACACAAATGAAAGTTCGAAGGTGTTGATCACTTGTTTTCAAATGCTATGAATTAAGAACAAGGCAACACGATTGTTAATAATTAAGGACCTTCGTCCTCCGGACATTATTTCCTCTCGGATATAATGATTTTCAGACGAAGGTTATGAAGGACACACCTTCATCATTTTATGATATAATGTAAATATAAATATGAATATAAATAAGAAAATGAAGGAATACAGAGGAATCAAGATAATATCCATTATGTATTCATGATTCATTTATCTTCATCAAATATGAATAAATATTAACAATATTCATATTATAATGATACATTCGGCTTGCCAGAAGGTGAGAGAGCGAGAATGGCTCGAGAGCGATTACAATCCAGTCTGAACAGTACGAGGGTAATGTTCATCTATTTATAGGCACGAGACGCAGCCCGGGTAAGATTACATCCATGCCCCCAAACACTCGTTTACAAGTAATTAAAACTAATAAGGTCTATCTAGTCATTTTTTCCTTCTTTGCTTGGTCTGAGCCAAAGCTATTGAGCTTCGGCATCTTGCACTGTCACCAAAGCTATTGAGCTTCGTCTTGAGGAGCTGAGCCGAGGCTTAAGGTAGCTTCGGCAAGCTATTGTATCATTTTACCAAAGGTGTTTTTGCCTTGAGGACCTTCGGCGGAGAAGAAGACCCCCAACAGTAGCCCCTTCGCGGTGCTAGATCATTTTCCATAACGAGCTCGATCCGAGAAAAACACGAAGGCTTCAGAATGCTGAAGGTCCGAAAAACACCTTCCCTTAGCTTGTTGACGAGAAACGATTAAAATATTCCGCGCCTCGGGCGGTCCACCGCTCAGCCAGTGTAAGCGGTTTGGCGGTTCACCTTCTTCCCCTGCAGCACTATATAAACAGCCGGGTTGGTGAAGAGTTACCACAACATTCATTGTCATCGCACTGTTGTGCTGTTTAAAAAAAATTAACCATAGTCGAAGCTTTCTGCATTGCATTTTCAAACAAGCGCTTCGTCACTTGAGATCAGCTTCGTCTTAAAGAGCCTGAACACTAAAATGGCCAGGGTAAGATCTAATGCTAGGGTGTCTCGTGAGGGAGACGAGACTGAAGCGACCGAAACAGCACCAATATCAGAAGTGATGAGACGATCGGGTCTTGTTGCGTCAAAGGAGGCTATTGCCGAAGGTGCCTCCAATGCTGAAGCTGAACAGATTGTGGCTAAAGGCGGAAGTGATAACGAAAGTGAAGAAGACAATAGTATTATGAGCCCAATGAAACCTAGCCACATTGAATTTGGGAAATCTACTGTGACAACAGATGACATGGTTATGATGAAATAGCTGGCCTATTTTGGGGAAGCCGAGAGCAAGCTTGTCCGCTTTGCTGGGGAGGAGGTGGTTCCGCAGCCAAGAGAGGACGAAGTTGTTGTTTTAAGAGCTTCTTCAGGGCAGGGCTTCGGTTCCCTCTACATGACTTGATAGGAGAAGTTTTAAAGAATTTTGAGATACACCTTCATCAGTTAACACCCAATGCAATCATTAGACTCAGTGTTTACATATGGGCTCTTCGAAGCCAGGGTATGAGTGCTAATGTCGAAGCTTTCTGCCGGGTGCATGAGCTGCACTACCAGACGAAGGGCAGAGCGGATGGTCTTCATAAGAACTTTGGCTGCTACAACTTTGCATATCGAAAAGATACGAAGGCCCTGGTAATTGGCTATCGCGCTAAGTGGCGACCGATTAGACAAGTGAATGGTTCTACATAAAAGCGGACGAGAAGAAAAGGGAGAAATTGATGACTATGGTCATGAGTCCAATGAAATTAAGCTTCGAGATGACAAGGCCCTTGTACCACATGCAACTTGGCTCCCCATGCCAGCTGCCCGAGGTGGAATTCAGAGTGGTAGCTGCCGAAGTCAGCACTAGAGATCTAGTACAAGAGTACTTGGCAAATAGAACATTTCTGACCTCTAGTGGCTGGGAATACCTAAGAAAAAGGAGGGGGGAAAGTACGAACTTGTTTGGCTCCCTTATCTATTCAAATTTGAGAAACAGTTCAAGAAACCATGCAAAGAGTGGCTAGAAATGATCGAAACCATGTGTAACGAAATTCTTGACAACTATACCAAGAAGGAAGACCAATTAATGACTGTTGCCTTCGGCACCCAGCCGAAACGAAGGCTAAACCGGGTGATGGATGCATTAAACTTCGAATACCCGGATTACGAGAAGCTTGACAAAGGGGCCGAAGGGGTGAAAAGAAAAAGGATTATCAGCATCCTAAATAGGCAAGTTGCTCGGTTAATAAAAGAAGATAAATTTTTTTTGAAGAAAACAAAAACAGCACCAGAGCCAAAGGCAACAAAAAAGCGAAAGCTTGACACAATGCCCTCTTCTGAGCCGAAGATAAGTGAGACAAGAGAAGAAGCTCCTTCGACGCCCTCTATCGCCGAAGTAGTAGAAATTCTGAAGGTAATGACTGAATCCCCGCCCTTCAAGCTGATAAGTCCTCTAGGGTCAGAACTGACAAAATTTTTACAGAGGAAAGAACAGCCTTCGGCTATAGAGGAGAAAGTTAAAGAGCAAAAGAAATGGCGAATTGTAAATGTAATGCAAGCAATTGAACAAACACAACCCTCAACTTTGGTAGTTAAAACAGCGATTCCTGCGGATGTCGAAGCTGAAGCTGAAGATGCTGCCAAAGCCAAAGATGCTGGTGAAGCCGAAGCAACAATGTCAGATATTGATAAGCTTGTGTCATATATGGTTGCAGATGTGACTGCAGAGACAAATGTAGCTGCAGAAGAAATCATGGCCACAGTGCCAGATGAAGGAAAAGAAATTGATAATACTCCTTCGGACGAGAGGGATTTTGATCTTTGGCACTTGGGCGGTCAGGAACTGTCTGAGGAAGACAAGTTGGAGTTGAAAGAATTTGCAATATCTTGCGATTACCAGTCGGGGTCTTTGCTCTTCGGCGGTCTTGATGAGGAAATTTTAGGATGTATTCACGATCACGCCGGGGCGAAGATAATCGACACTCTGTCTAAGAGTGTTGGATTCCTGAAGTTGGAGGCCGACATCAGCAGGTACCGACGGCAACACATTGTTGGTAGCCTGTTTTATTCCAATTTCAAGGTGAGATCTTCGTCTAGATTTTTGTTACCTTCATGATGGATTGAGTGCTTTAACTTTAATTTGTTTTGCAGAGCATGTTGTTAAGCAAGGCGCTGAAAATGAAGCAAGATACTAAGGACAGAAAACATGAAGTCATAGTTAAAGGCTTAGAAGATAAAATAAAGGAATTTGATGCTTCTTTAAAAGAAAAGGACATCTTTCTGCAAACAGCCGAAGGTTCCCTTGCAGAAGTACAATCTCAGAATGCCAAATTGAGCGAGGAACTGGACGAAGCTTGAAAAATTTTGGATGAAAGCTCGCGGCACTTTAACCGCGAAACAAAGGAGCTCGAAGCGAAGGTCAAAGTCGAAACCGAAAGAAATTCGAAGCTACATGAAGCTTTTGAGAACCTTCAGAATAAGTGTGTTGGCTTTGCCACCCTGTGTGCTAATCGGTTGAAGGGGATATTCAACTCGGTTGGAGCTGCTTCTAAAGATATTAACCCTTCGACCGAAGACATCCCCGGGGCCTTTGATCATATTGAAAATGAAGTTGAAGCCCTTGATGAAGTTATCACTGGGCACGAGGATTTTTGTGCCCTGGTAGCTTCTCGCGGCATAGCTGCTGCATTCATGAAGGCTAGATGCACTCACGCCAAGGCGATTGGCCAACTTTCAATCTTTCAGTTAGATATAGTTGATATCCCAACCAAAGCCCGAAGCATAGGAAACAGAATTATTACCCAAATTTGGGCTAAGGGCGGGCGTGAGCTGGCTGGGGATGAAGCTCGAAAACTGCTCAATTCAGTATGAAACTTTTACCTATCTTTTTACCTTGGTTTTCGTTTATTAAATTTCCGATTACCTTATACCTTCATCTGTCTGAAGGATGGTGGCATCGAAGGTTGTTGAGCCGAAGCTTGTTCCGAAGGGCTGAAGACTCTTATAACTTCCTTTTGTACCTATTTGTAGAAAACTTAGGATTTCTTGCAAAAGATTGTAAATGAACAAAATATTGTACTTATTTGTGAATACCTTGTAATATAATTTCACCTTTTTGCTCCTGTATAAACTGTTTTGTTATGGATGAAACCATCGCTTGTAATCTTTTTGAGCCGGAGGCGAAAAACACCTTCCCTTCTTTTCGTTTACATCGAAGCATTTTTTCATTAGAGACGAAGTACCTTCCCTTCTTTTCTCTGATACGAAGGATCTTCATATACAACGATCCATTTTGTCACTGGGGACAGATATCTTCTGTCTTTCCTGTTAATGTCTGTGCTTTATGTCATCATGATGATATTACGAATGTCTAATGAATGTTTGTATGAATGCAAAAAATGATGTGATGAATTGTGCAAATGTATGCCAGAAACATACCCAGACTCTGCATCCCCTTAAGAACGACTTTGGAGTCTCTTGACCTTTTACTTAGGTGGTATTTCAGCTTTGTATCCCCTTAGGAACGTGTCGACGTTTCGACCCTGGGGGGTCCCTGGACCGACGAGTAAATTTGTCGCTGCGCGTCCCAGCCCAGATGGGTTGGCGCGAGAAGGAACACAAGGGGGGAAAACGCGACTCGTGTTACCCCGCGCCATGGGTGTGTGCTCGTAGTAGGGGTTACAAGCGTCCGCGAGAGAGAGAGAGAGAGTGAGCCTGTTCGTCAGCCCGTTCTCCCGACCCTCTCGCATGAAGGCCCTGGACCTCCCTTTTATAGATGCAAGGAGGGGGTCCAGGTGTACAATGGGGGGTGTAGCTATGCGCTAACGTGTCCGGCAGAGAGGTACCTGAGCCCTGTGTACATGCCAACGTGGCTGTCGGAGAGGTGCTAGAGCCCTGTGTACGCGGTATCGTGGCCGTCGGAGGAGCGCTTGAGCCCTATAGAAGCACAACTGTTGGGGTTGCTGGGATCTTGCTGACGTCTCCTTGCTTCCGTAGGGGGCTGAGAACCACCGTCGTCATGGACGCACGCGGGGAGCCATCATTACTTGCTACCGGGGCGAGCCTGGATGGGACGCCGGTCTTGTTCCCCCGTAGCCTGAGCTAGCTAGGGGTAGGGTAATGATGTATCCCCCGTGGCACGGTCGGTCTGAGCCCAAGGTCGGGCGAGGCGGAGACTCCTCCTGAGGCCGAGGCCGGGGTCGGGCGAGGACGTGATTCCTCCCGAGGTTGAGGTTGAGGCCGAGCCCTAGGGTCGAGCGAGGTGGAGACCATCTTCCGAGGCCAAGGTTGAGGCTGAGCCCTGGGGTCGGGCGAGGCGGAGACCACCTTCCGAGGCCGAGGTGGGGGCCGAGCCCTGGGGTCGGGCGAGGCGGATACCTCCTCCTGAGGCCGAGGCCCAAGGTCGGGCGAGGCGAAGCTTCCTGTTGCGCCTGAGGCTGAACTTAGCTGTTGTCAGCCTCACCCTGGTGGGTGGCACAGCAGTCGAAGCGAGGCGAGCGGCGTTGTTTTCCTGTCAGGTCGGTCAGTGAAAGGGCAAAGTGATTGCGGTCACTTCGACCTTGCCGACTGAGGCACGTGTGTTAGGATAAGGTGTCAGGCGATCCTCGCATTGAATGCGCCTGCGATACGGTCGGTTGGTGAGGCAATTTGGCCAAGGTTGCTTCGCAACGAAGCCTGCCCGAGCTGGGCTTTGGGCGAGTCGAGGGTGTGCCCGTCGCTTGAGGAGGCCCTCGGGCGAGGCGTGAATTCGTCCGAAACTACTGTTCCCGCCCGAGGCCGGGCTCAGGCGAGGCGAGATCGCGTCCCTTGGTAGACGAGGCCTTGACCTAAACCGCGCCCATCAGCCTTTGCGGTTTGTGCTGATGGTGGTTGCCAGCCATGTTTAGGAGTGTTGGGGGTACCCCTAATTACGGTACCCGACAGTAGCCCCCGAGCCTCAAAGGGAGTGTTGGTACTCGCTTGGAGGCTTTGTCGCACTTTTTTGCGAGGGGACCGGCCTTTCTCGGTTACACTTTGTTCTGGTGGGTGCGCGCGAGCGCACCCGCCGGGTGTAGCCCCCGAGGCCTCGAAGGAGTGGTTTGACTCCTCTGAGGTCTTAATGCCTTTCGTGATGCCTTGGTCGGCCTGGTTGTTCCCTCATGCGACCTGATTGTAGCCCGGGTGCATGGTCAGGTTCCGAGTTTTTAGGCTGGTTTGTTGACGCTGTCAACGGTTTGGCCGTAACCGGGTTGCGAGAGCAGCCCCCGAGCCTCTGCACGGAGCGAGAGGACGATCAAGGACTGTCTTGACTTTTATTATACGCCCCTTCGTCGCCTTTCCACAAGGAGGAAGGGGGGGAAGCGCCATGTTGCCCTCGGAGGGCGCCGAACATGGTGTCTCCAGTGAGTTGCTAATGGGTGATCTGAGTGGACGCTCGTGCCCTATTCGATAAGGGTCGGCTAGTGGCCCAGAGGCGCGCTCCAAAAGTACCTGCAGGTGATTTGCCAGACCCAGACCCGTTCGATAGGGTCCGAGGGCTCGATGCCTCCCTCTGATGGGATTCCGTTACAAAATCGCTCCTGCTGGTCTCGGAAATGTCCTAGGGTACCTCGGGAGCGTAGCCCGAGCCTCGGCCATGTAACAGATGTACCCAGAGTCATCCCTCACTCTGCGTGCTCTAGGGCAGCTGTCGAACCCTTCCGAGGGGCCAGCCTTCGAACCCCTGATCAGTAGTGGGCGCGGAGCCCGAGTGCTCTGGGGTGGCTGTCAAACCCTTCCGAGGGGCCAGCCTTCGAACCCCTGATCAGTAGGAGGGCTCGGGGCCCGCTTCCTTCACGGAGAAGGATCCCTTTCGAAATATCCCCTTTCCAGGTCCCTGTAGTAAGAGAGAGAAAGGGGAAGAGGAAAAGGATATGAATTTAAATGGTGTGGCGCACCTTTTTTGACGCGGTCATTATGGCGGAGGTGAAACGACGCCCGCTTCGCCTGCGGAAGGTGTCGCTTGCCCTGCCGAGGAGTTAATGCGATGGGACGGGCGATTCGCGGAGCGGCCGCGTGCGTGAGTCGTTCGAGGAATGGAACACGGGCGCGTCGTCTTCACGCCGTGGGAGAGGGCTCCCCTGCTGCTTCAGGAGGGGACGCGAGCCTGCAGGCGATTTGACCGCTGCTTCCGCTCATCTGCTGCTGCCATTACTGCCGGTCCATTTTTGGCCATATCAACCGTCGCGCCTCCTCCCGCGGCTGACTGACCCGTGACCGTTGTGCTCGATTTGCACTGTTGGGCCATGCGCAGGGTTGCCTCGAGTCGCGGCACCAGTTCCGCAGTCGAGGAGGCGCGACATTGGCGCAAGTGGCGGTGCGGTTTCTTGCACGTAGTAACCGGCGCGCCGGTTATATGATGTGTGGGCCTAGGCCTCCATGCTGGATGCGACGAAGCCGAAGAGGTGCGCCCCCATGGTGCGGTTGCACGCCACCTGCATGGCGGTCCGCCCTTTCGACCGCTGGTTTCGGTGAGGATGGAGGAGTGCTTGTAACCGCGGGGCGGTTACATGCTCCGCGTGCAGCGGTTTGGCTTCTTCCGTTTCGGGTCAGCTTGCATGACGTGTGAGACCCAGCCCCTGTGTCGTAGGCGGAGGACCCTGGAGCACGTCGGTGAAGACTTTGCCCACGACGCTTGAGGACGCGAGTGGGGAGAGCCGCCTTTAAAAAGGGATCGATCCCCCGAGCGGTAGCCATGCCTTCGCACTCCCCTCATGCATCGCGCCCTTCCACCTTCCGAGCCCCCGGATGGGGAGCGCCTGCACTGCCTCTGTCTTGCTGCTGTCGGAGGAGCACGACCTCACGGGGGTGGCGCCCTTCAACCATCGCTCGGCTTCAAGGATTTTCATCATGCAGCCCGGCTGCATTCCCTCACCAATGGTCATCCAGGATGATGACCACCAGTTCGATGGTGGGGAGAAGCAAGCCGGGCTGCGGCCTCTGCCCCGCCCTCAACTTCAAGGATCTTCATCATCCTTGCTGGGGAGGAGGGCAGGGTGAGTCAGGGCCTGCCTCCGCGTAGGCCGGTGGCCCGCTTCTTCCTCCGGCATCCGAGGGAGAAAGGCATCCTCCAGCTCTGCGGAGGAGGCGTCCTCCAGCCATGCGGGGGAAGGCGAAATGCTGCTGCTTGGACAAGGTGTAGCTGTCTGTCCTCCACCCCGAGCAACGGTCGTGTCGCGCGCGGGCCGGCCATGTCCAGGTCCTCCCTGCGTCGTCGGCTGCACAACACGTCGTACGCCGCGAGGGCGATACTCATGTTCTGGGACGGTCCCATTCTCGTTCTCGTGGCGAGAACGGGAGTGAGGACCTGCCGGTGCGCTTTGGGGCGGCCGCCGCTCGCTAGTGCGATGTTGGTGGGCAGGTGGCCGCTGTCGTCGGTGCTGAGGTGGTGGCAGCTAGAGGAGGTTTCTCCGTCGACGAGACCGTCGGCGCCACCCGCGGATAGACCTTCGGCTCTTTGGCTTTGATGGCTTGTCCTCGCCCCTCGAGTGGGGACGTGGGTGAGGGCCTTCTTACAACAGCGTTTACCCTAAGGTCATTGCTGTTGCTATTTAGCCGCCCGAGGCGGAGGTCGTTGTCGCTGCTGGTGCAGTGGTCGCCGGCGAGCCACCTGGAGTTTGTCGTCCCACAGGCCCTCTGGTGTGGAGGTTGTTCATACCCGCGGGAGTGGAACCGGAGTTCCGTTTGTAATGGCACCCTGAGTATGGGTGTTTGTTCATTGTGGCTGTCGAGGCCTGAACATCTGGGTATTTGGGCGTGAAGCCGCGTTTCTTCCTCATTTCGAGCACTAGGACTCGCCGGTCGGCTAGCTGAACCGCTTAACCGAGTGTGAGTTGCCTTGCGCGGAAGGTGACGAGTGAGGTATCCATATCCCGAAGGCGTAGGAGTCCCTCGGCTCGGTCGGCCTTGTCACTCAAGGCCTCTCTTGCTCAGTTTTAGAACCCTCGGCTGCTCTGCGATGAGCTGGAGCAAGAGGCAGCGGTGTCGGCGTGGACAGAGGCGGAGTCGGCTCAAAAAGAGGCTTCGTCGGCCTAGGAGCAGGTGGCTTCCGAGGCCGAGGAGGTGCAGCAGCGGCGGCTGGGGCTTGGCCAGGTCATCCGCGAGCGGGACCAACCCCGGAGTCACGCTGCCGAGGCCGTGAGCCGGGCTGAGGTCCTCGGGGGACATCTGGTTGTGGCTACGGAGCGACTAGCCGAGGTGCCTGCTCAGGTCGGGACCCTGGCTGCGATGGCCCAAGCGCGGTGCTGGCGTCCTCCTTCGAGGTGGAGATCCTTTCGCCCGTGTACTATGCGTATGTTTTTTCGCGGCCGCCGAGGCCCAAACATCTTATTGTCGTTTTATAAAGTTGCGTTTCCTTTCCTCTTGTTTCGAGTATCAGGACTTGTTCGTCGGTAGCAGAATCGCTTATCCGAGCGAGAGTTACTTTTCGCGGAAGGTGATGAGTGAGGTATCCGTATCCCGGAGGCGTAGGAGTCCCTTGGCTCGGTCAGCCTTGCCGCTTACGTGCACTCTTACTCGTTCGCAGGATTCTGTTATCGATATAGTCGAGAAGGCACGAAAATCGTTCTGGCAGAAAAGTTTTCGAGCGTTAGGACTTGTTCGGTAGCGGAATCGCTTATCCGAGCGTGAGTTACTTATCGCGGAAGGTGATGAGTGAGGTATCCGTATCCTGGAGGCGTAGGAGTCCCTCAGCTCAGTTGGCCTTGCCGCTTACGTGTACTCTCGTCGTTTTCAGGACCCCGCTATCGAAGCAGTCAAAAAAGCGCGAAAGACATTCTGGCAAAAGACTTATCCGAGGAAAATTTTGACGCAGAGGGGGTTCCCCCCTTCTAGCCCCCGAGGGAGGGTCGGGCTTTGCCAAGGCAAGGCTGACCCTTCCTTGACGGTTAGACTTTTTTTATGCATGTAAAGATAATGAGGTATATGAATGACTTGAAACATCTTAAGGGTAGAAGCGACGTAGCTGTTGGATGTTCCAAGCGTTGCTATAGACCTCACCTTGATCGTTGGCCAGCTTGTATGTTCCGGGCTTCAAAATCTTGGCGATGATGAACGACCCTTCCCAGGGAGGAGTAAGCTTGTGGCGCCCTCGGGCGTCCTGCCGCAGCCGAAGTACCAAGTCTCCCACCTGGAAGCCTCGGGGCCGAACCCCTCGGGCGTGGTAGCGTCGCAGAGACTGCTGATACCGCACCGAGTGTAGTAAGGCCACGTCCCGAGCCTCTTCGAGCTGGTCTAGTGAGTCTTCTCGGCTAGCCTGGTTGCTTCGGTCGTCGTACGCCTTTGTCCTCGGGGAACCGTATTCTAAGTCTGTGGGTAAGATAGCCTCGACCCCATAGACTAGAAAGAACGACAAGAAACCCGTTGTTGGGGGCTTGTTCTCAAATGCTAAGAGTTAAGAACAAGGCAACATAGAAAATGTTAAGTGTTAAAGTCCTTCGTCCTCCAAAACATTATACCCCTTCAGGATATAATGAACTTCGGACGAAGGTTACGAAAGACGTACCTTCGAGAGTATAACATTAAGCAACGAAGTATTCATACAAACCATGATAATATGAAACAGGTATCTAAATATTATCACAAAATCATATCTATTTATGTTATCATGGATGAATATAAATGACTTTAAATTATAAATGTACCTTCGGTCCTGAGAAAGGCAAAAATACAAGTGTGATGCGAAAGCAAATGACAGGTTCGCGTGAACAGTACAGGGGTACTGTTCATCTATTTATAGACACAGGACACAGCCTGTGACGAATTACAATTATGTCCCTTACAAAAGTTTACAACATTGACTCAGACCTCTATGGATAAAAAGGTCATTCTATCTATATGTCGGTTTGTAACGCCGAAGCTCCATGAAAAGGAACCTTCGGCCATCTCCTGGGGACAACTTCAGCCGAAGCTGCTTCTTCGTGCAAGACCTTCGGCGCAACGAAGCATGGCCCCAACAGTAGCCCCTTTCGCGGCGCTAGATCGTTTTTCGTAACGAGCTTGATCCGTGAAAAAAGCCTCTTAAGCTTCGGGAAGCCGAAGGTCTAAAAAACACCTTCCCTGAGCTCGTTGCCGAGAAACGATTCAATTTCCGAGCTCGTGTCGGACCCACCTTGCAGAGTTACTGTTTGATCTTTGCGGTCCACTGCGCAGCGAGTACAAGTGACTGCCCGCCTGGTGTAAAAATCCTGCCGCTTCGCCTTCTTACCTGCAGCACTATATAAACAGACGAGTAGGTGTGAAGTTACCACAGCATTCATTGCTACTTGCACTGTTTTGCTGCCAAAATTTTTAACTATAGCCGAAGCTTGATTCTCAGAATCGATCGAAGGTCCATCTCGAAGTCTGCTTCGTCAGAAAGAAAAGCTTCGGGAGAAAAGGAAAAAGAAAAAAATTATCTAACTTCCCCAAACTCAGAATTAAATGGCCAGAGTGCGATCTACTGCCAGAGTTGTACGTGAAGGAGACGAAGCCGAAGGTTCGAATACTGTGTCCATCTCCGAAGCAATGCAGCGTTCCGGACTGGTGACTGCGGAAGAAATGCCCGCTGCTGAAGCAGACCCGACAACTGCCGAAGGAGAAGAGAACATTGAAGAAACTGACTCCGAAGATGACTATCGCATTGCCATGCCCAGCAAGCCCAGCCACTTAGACTTCGGAAAGTCGACTGTTTCAAAGGCTGATCTTTCCAAGATGGTGAAGGTAGGTTATTTCAGTGAAAATCAGAAGAAGCTACTTCGCTTCGGGGGAGAAGAAACTACCCCGAAGCCAGAGAAGAACGAGATTGTCATTTTCAAGAGCTTTTTAAAGGCTGGGCTGAGATTCCCTCTTCATGGAATTATTGCAGATGTATTGAAAAAATTTGGTATTTACTTTCATCAATTGACTCCTAACGCTATCGTTAGGCTTAATGTTTATATCTGGGCCCTCCGAAGCCAAGCAGTGGAGCCATTTGCCGACAGTTTCTGTCGAGTTCATGAGTTACATTATCAAACGAAGGCCAGAAAAGATGGATTACATGATAACTTCGGCTGCTACAATTTTGCCTACTGGAAAACAACAAAGTTCCCTGTTATTAGCTACCGAAGCAAATGGCCGGCAGGCTGGAAGTCTGAGTGGTTTTATGTGAAGGTTGACGAAGATGAAGAAAAATTGGTACAAAGCCCACTTGACTTGATCTTCGGAGAAACAAGGCCACGGTGCCACATGACATTGGAGGGTCCCACCTGGGCTGCACTAGGTGAGTTTGAAATTATTTCAGAGCATATCGGTACCAGGGATCTGGTTCAAGAATTCTTGGCGTTCAGAGTCTTCCCTACTCTGAAAGAATGGGAAATGCCAAAGCTAGAGGGGGAGAAGAAGAAGGGGGAACTTGTCCGGCTTCCTTATCACTTCAAATTCAAGAAATACTTTAAAAAGCCTTGCCAAGAGTGGCTGGACACAGTTGAGGTGATGTGCAATGAAATTCTTGGGAATTATTCCAAAAAAGAAGATCAACTGATGACCGCGGCCTTCGGCACCCGTCCGAAGCGAAGGCTGAACCGAGTGCTTGATGCCCTGGGCTTCGAGTACCCTGACTATGAGCGGCTGAACAAGGGTGCTGAGGGCCAAAAAAGGAAAAGAGTGGCCGAAACTTTGAACAAGGATGAAGAAAAACCAGCAAAAGAGAAGAAAATTCCCAAGAAGAGAAAAATATCAACTCCAAAGCGAAAATTATCCGATGAAGAGGGGACCCCCGCACCACCTTCTACCAGCGACGTAGAGGAAATCTTAAAGGTAATGACTGAAACCCTGCCCACGAAGCTAAGTCCATTAAGGCCTCAACTGACGAAGCTTTTTCGAAAGGTGGAAGAGCCGGAAAAAACGAAGATAACCAAAACAAAGAGGCAGAGAATTATTGCAGTGACCGAAGTTATTGACAAGACGCCACCGAGGGCATCAATTCAAAAAACGCCAACTGTTGAGGGCACAACGAATGTCGAAGTCGCACCTTCGGAGGTCGCGGCTACCGAAGCCGCTTCAGCCGAAGATGTGAACTTAGAAACTACCATTGAAGACATCAACAAAATTTTGATAGACATGGCTGCAGAAGAAGCTGCCACCGCTGGTGAAGAAACCATGGCCACAGTGCCTGGGAAGGGGAAAGAAATAGCCGAAGACACTTCGGACGACGAAGCCTACACATTTCAAAATTTAGTTGGACAAAAACTGTCGAAGGCCAAAATAGAAGAACTTAAGGAATATGCCAAATCTTGCGGATACAAGCCAGGAGCTCTTCTATTTGGAGGCATTGATGATGAAAAATTGGGCTGCATCCGGGATCAAGCTGGGGCTAAGGTCATCGGTACTCTATTAAAGAGTATCGGTTTTCCGAAGCTAGAAACAGATATCAGCCGCTACCGACGACAACATATCGTCGGTAGCTTATTTTATTCCAATTTCAAGGTAAACAACTTTTCTCTGACTTCTATTGTTTTTTAATAATGGAAATATTCCTGACGAAGGTTGTTTATTTGCAGAGCATGCTTCTAAGCAAAGCTTTGAGGATGCAACAAGATCTAGAGGATAAAAAACACGAAGCTATAATCGAAAATCTAGAGAGCAAGATAAAAGAGCAATCAGCTATTCTTGAAAAGAAAGACTTTGAACTCCAAACGACTGAAGGCTTGCTGGCAGAGACCGAAGCTAAAGTATCAGAATTGAATTCGAAGCTTATCTGCCAATCAAAACAATTTGAACAAGAGAAGCTAGAGCTTAATTCAAAACTTGAAGCCGAAGTCCAAACCAACTCAGATTTGAAGACATCATTAACAAGCCTTCAGGATAAATGTTTGAAATTTAGTAACAACTGTATCCAACAATTAAAGAAGATCTTTCACTCAGTTGGAGCCAGCAGTGGAAAGTTTAACCCTTCACCTGAAAATTTACCAAAAGCCTTCGATCATATTGAAGCTGAAATTGAAGAGCTTGACGAAGTTATAGCCGGGCACGGTGACTTCTGTGCCTGGGTAGCTTCTCGGGGTACCGCTGCAGCGTTCCTGAAGGCCGGCTGCGAGCATGGAAAAATCGTCAACAGGCCCAACTTCACCCTGTCTCCATCAATTCTAGACGATATTCCTGACCTCGCCCGAAGCATCTCAAATAGATTTATAAAAATGATATGGACAAAAGGCGGGCGAGAGAAGGCTGGAGACGAAGCTCGAAGTCATCTTGAACCAGTAAGAAGTGATACTTCGTACTTACCTTCTCCTTCGCACTTGATTTTTACTCGCGATACCTTGATTCATGTAGGATGACGAAGCTGAAGATGATGCTTAAGATATATCGCCGAAGCTGAAACTCAGTGAAGATCAGTAGGAGTATACTATAGAAAAAACTCAGGAGACTTTTGTAACAATTTTTGTAAATACAATTAAACTGTTCTCAATGAACTTTGTATATACCTTGTAATATATTCTTACCCTTCTATTGAGGCGCTTTGATGTGGACGAAATTAGTATTTTGAGCCGAAGGCGAAAAAACACCTTCCCTTCTTTTCGTACACAACGAAGCATAAAAGACCACTTCTTCATTTTGCCGAAGCTTTTCTTTTTTGTACATAACGAAGCATAAAAGACCACTTCTTCTTTTTGCCGAAGCAACCACTTAGGAACACAAATGCTATGAATGAATGCTTATGAATGCAAATGCTATGATGTAATGTAATGTGCGAATGAATGTCCAAAACATATGTCCGAAGCCACACTCTCAGCCATTATTTCCTTAGAAACAACCACACATCAGCTCTGCATTCCCTTAGGAACGACTTTGGAGCTTCTTCGCCTTTTACTTAGGCGGTATCAGCGTTGACTTTTCGCTGTAAGCTCTGCATCCCCTTAGGGACGTCTTTGGAGCTTCTTCGCCTTTTACTTTCGGCGGAATCAGCGTTGACTTTTCGCTGTGAGCTCTGCATCCCCTTAGGGACGTCTTTGGAGCTTCTTCACCTTTTCAGTTTCGGCACTCGATGGTGCGTTCTCAGTTTTTACATTTACATTTTTTGGGGATTTTGCTCTTATAAGACTAAAAAGGAAATTACACATGATGGCCCCATTAAAAACCTTTCTCCCCCTTTAGAAAGGAAAAGGGTGCCATGAAAAAGAAAAGAAAAAACATAAAAAGTTACATCAAGTTATACATAATATCGCCGAAGCTCATCCGCATTCCAAGATCTTGGAATTTCGTTGCCGTCCATGTCCTTCAATCTGTACGAACCAGGCCTTGACGAAGATACTACTAAGAAAGGTCCTTCCCATTTCAACTGTAGCTTGCCCACTGTATCTGGGTTGGCTACTCTCCGAAGCACCAAGTGTCCCGGCTCAATATTTTTTAACCGGACCTTTCTATCTCGCCATTTGACTGTTTCAGCTTGGTATTTATTGATATTCTCCACGGCCTAAAGCCTGATCCCCTCTAAGACATCTTTTTCCACAAGACAAGCATCTTCGGGACCTGATTCTGTCGAAGCTACTACTCTTATTGATCCAGCTTTTGCTTCTTCCGGAGTTACTGCTTCGTCGCCGAATAATAATTTGAATGGAGTAAAGCCTGTAGACCTTGATGTTGTTGTATTGTGGCTCCACACCACTTTGGTTAACTGATCTGGCCACTTTCCCCTGGGTTGATTGAAGATTAACTTCATTATTCCTATCATTATAATGCCGTTGGCCCTTTCAACGAGCCCATTTGACTCCGGATGCCTGACTGATGCAAAATGGATCTTCGTTCCAATTTGATCACAGAAATTTCTGAAAGCTTCGGAGTCGAACTGCGTTCCATTATCTACAGTGATGGCCTTCGGTACCCCGAAGCGACAGACAATATTCTGCCAGAAAAACTTTTGGACAGTAGCCGAAGTTATTGTGGCTAATGGCTTTGCCTCAATCCATTTAGAAAAATACTCCACAGCTACTATAACATATTTTAGATTCCCTTGGGCCGGTGGTAATGGACCCAACAAGTCAAGGCCCCACCTTTGCAATGGCCAGATGGGTTGTATCAGCTGTGTCAAAGACGAAGGTTGCTTTTGATCTCTTGCACATTTCTGACAACCTTCGCACTTTTGAACTAACTCTGCTGCATCCGAAGCTGCCTTCGGCCAATAAAACCCTTGGCGGAAGACTTTTCCAAGTAACGGCCTAGATCCAATGTGGGATCCACACAGGCCTGCATGTATTTCTTTCATCAACTCTATACCTTCGGTTCTAGATAGACACTTGAGCAGCGGAGCGCAAACTCCATGTTTGTATAACTCCCCTTCTATCATGACATACGGACGAGCTCTTGCCTCTATCCTTTTATTATAAGCTTCGTCATCTGAAAGGAACTTACCCTGAAGGTAAGAGATGATTTCAGTTCTCCAATCTTCGCTGTAAACAGGAGATATGTTGAGGACTGCTCTTTCGAGGAGCTCCACTGAAGGTGCCTTTATTGTTTCGAAGAACACATCCGAAGGTAACGGCAGCCCCTGTGCTGCAGACTTGGCTAGCAAATCAGCATGCTCATTTTGTCCTCGAGGGATATTCTTGACAGAAAATCCTTCGAAGGAGGCTTCGATCCTTCGGACCGTGTCTAGATATTTTTCAAGCTTCGGATCTTTAGCCTTGCAACTTTTGTCAATATGACCCGAAACAACCTGGGAATCAGTTTTAAGAATCGCCCTTCTGATCCCCATTGCCTTTAATTTCCGAAGGCCCAGAAGCAGGGCTTCGTACTCAGTAATATTGTTTGTACAGCTGAAATCAAGTCTTGCTGCATAACAAGTTTTAACCTTGGATGGTGAGACCAACACAGCGGCTGCACCTGCTCCGAAGGTTCCCCAAGAGCCATCACAAAACACTGTCCACACTTCGGCATCTTTATTTGCTTCTTCATCCTGAGCCCCTGGCGTCCAGTCGGCAATGAAATCTGCCAATGCTTGAGACTGGATCGAGGATCTATGCACATAATCAATGTAAAATTCATTGAGCTCTGCAGCCCATTTTCCAATCCGTCCAGTAGCTTCTCTATTTCTCATGATATCCTTCAACGGCTGCGAAGAAGGAACAATAATACTGTATGCCTGAAAATAATGCCGAAGCTTCCTGGATGCCATTAAAACGGCATATAATACCTTCTCCAGCTCTGTATAATTTTTCTTTGATATACTAAGGACTTCAGATACAAAATATACTGGGACCTGCTTCTTGACTTGGCCATCAAACTTCTCCTGGACGAGTGCCGCACTTACTGCTGAGTGCGAAGCTGCCACATATAACAACAGAGGAGCCCCTGGTGTTGGCGGAGTTAATGTTGTTAGATCTATCAAATATTGCTTCAGCTCTTCGAAGGCTTTTTGTTGACTTGGTCCCCATTGAAAGACTTCAGCTGACTTCAGCACCTCGAAGAATGGTAAATTTCTTTCTGCTGATCTGGATATAAATCTGTTGAGAGATGCCAGCCTTCCTGTCAATCTTTGGGCCCCCTTTCTTGTGGTTGGCGGCTCCATTCGAAGTATAGCTTCGATTTTATTTGGATTAGCTTCGATTCCATTTGTTGAAACCAAGCATCCAAGAAATTTCCCCTTCTTTACTCCGAAGACACATTTTTCTGGATTCAGCTTCAGACCAGCTTGTCTGAAACTGGCGAAGGTCTCCTGCAGATCAGCAATATGATTTTCCTGCTTCGTGCTTTTTACAATGATGTCATCGACATAAGTCAACACATTTCTGCCTATCTGAGACTGGAGGACCTTCGCTGTCATTCTGCTGAAACTTCCTCCAGCATTTTTGAGCCCCTCAGGCATCCGGAGATAGCAATATGTGCCACTTGGGGTTATGAAGCTAGTCTTCGGCTCATCTTCCTTCTTCATCCAGATTTGATGATAGCCTGAGTAGCAGTCCAGGAGACTCATGAGCTCTGAAGAAGCTGCTGCATCGACTAAAGAGTCTATCCTTGGCAGCGGGAATTCATCCTTCGGACAAGCCTTGTTGAGATCTGTGAAATCGATACACATTCTCCACTTGCCATTGGCCTTCTTCACCATAACAGTGTTAGCTAGCCACTCTAGATACTTTACTTCTCTGATAACTCCTGCACTGAGGAGTCTTTTTACTTCATTGTGAGCCCCTTCGGCCTTGTCATCCGACATCTTCCGAAGCCTCTGCTTTCGGGGTCTGAAGGATGGGTCAACATTGAGCGAATGTTCAATAACATCCCGATTTACTCCACAGAGATCATTAGCTGACCATGCAAAAACATCTTTGTTGTTGAATAAAAACCTTATCAAGGTTTTCTCCTGGTCTTCAGATAATTGCGAGCCCAACAGCACCTTCTGCTCTGCTATGTCCTCACACAATAGCATGGGCTTCGGCTGATCTGCTGAAGCTGCTTTCTCCCTTCTGAATTTGTACTGTTCACAAGCTTCAGCTCCATCTATGTTGTGGATTGCTTTGGAGTCAGTCCAGCTTCCTTCGGCCCTTCTAGCAGCTTCCTGGCTTCCATGAATAGCAATAGGCCCTTGGTCCGAAGGTATCTTCATGCAGAGATAAGCTGGGTGAAGAATTGCTTCGAAGGCATTAAGAGTACCGCGACCAATGATAGCATTGTAAGGATACTCCATGTCAACAATATCAAACACAATTTGCTCAGTCCTTGTGTTGTTAACAAATCCGAAGGTTACCGGCATGGTAATCTTCCCAAGTGCTACAATCTGCCGCCCTCCGAAGCCACAAAGAGGGTGCGTAGCATCATGAATCTTGTCTTCGGGCTCTTGCATTTGTCTGAAGGCTTTAGCAAATATAATATCAGCTGCACTGCCTGTATCAACTAAGACATTGTGGACCAGAAATCCTTTGATCACGCAAGAGATAACCATGGCATCATTGTGAGGATAATCCTTAAGCTGAAGGTCTTCCTGAGAGAAAGTAATTGGAATGTGGGACCATTTTGACTTGATGAAGGGTCCCTGCACTCCAACATGCTGCACCCTTCTCTGAGCCTCCTTCTTCTGCTTCTTGTTAGCCGGCTCTGAGCAAGAACCGCCTATTATCGGGAGCACCAGCTTCGAAGCCGAAGCAGCTCCAGCTTGATTGTTGAACGAAGCCATTAGCTCAGAAAAGTGGAAGTGAGTTCACCGGAGGTGGGCGCCAATGTTGGGGGCTTGTTCTCAAATGCTAAGAGTTAAGAACAAGGCAACATAGAAAATGTTAAGTGTTAAAGTCCTTCGTCCTCCAAAACATTATACCCCTTCAGGATATAATGAACTTCGGACGAAGGTTACGAAAGACGTACCTTCGAGAGTATAACATTAAGCAACGAAGTATTCATACAAACCATGATAATATGAAACAGGTATCTAAATATTATCACAAAATCATATCTATTTATGTTATCATGGATGAATATAAATGACTTTAAATTATAAATGTACCTTCGGTCCTGAGGAAGGCAAAAATACAAGTGTGATGCGAAAGCAAATGACAGGTTCGCGTGAACAGTACAGGGGTACTGTTCATCTATTTATAGACACAGGACACAGCCTGTGACGAATTACAATTATGCCCCTTACAAAAGTTTACAACATTGACTCAGACCTCTATGGATAAAAAGGTCATTCTATCTCTATGTCGGTTTGTAACGCCGAAGCTCCATGAAAAGGAACCTTCGGCCATCTCCTGGGGACAACTTCAGCCGAAGCTGCTTCTTCGTGCAAGACCTTCGGCGCAACGAAGCATGGCCCCAACACCCGTGGCTCGGCTTGGCGTCGTCCTCATACTCCAGACTACCGAGGGTAGCTCTTTCATCCACCGCTTGCCGAACTTGTTGAGGTCGTTGTAGATCCTCGGTTTAAGTCCCTGCAAAATCATACCGTTGGCACGCTCCACCTGCCCATTTGTCATGGGGTGAGCCACAGCGGCCCAGTCCACACAGATGTGGTGGTCCTCGCAGAAGTCTAAGAACTTCTTCCCAGTGAACTGCGTGCCATTGTCGGTGATGATGGAGTTCGGGACCCCAAAGCGATGGATGATGTTCGTGAAAAATGCCACCGCTTGCTCGGACCTGATGTTGGTTAGGGGTCGGACCTCGATCCACTTGGAGAATTTGTCGATGGCGACCAGCTGGTGCGAGAAGCCCCCAGGTGCCTTCTGCAAGGGACCGACGAGGTCCAGACCCCACACATCAAACGACCAGGTGATGGGTATTGTCTGCAGGGCCTATGCGGGCAGGTGCGTCTGTTTCGCGTAGAATTGACACCCTTGGCAAGAGCGTACAATCCTAGTGGCATCGGCCACCATGGTCGGCCAGTAGAAGCCTTGTCGGAAGGCGTACCCAACGAGGGCTCGAGGTGCTGCGTGGTGACCGCAAGCCCCCGAGTGTATTTCTTGCAATAGCTCCTGTCCTTCGGCGACGGATATGCATCGTTAGAGAATGCTTGAGGGGCTGCAGTGGTAGAGCTCCTTTTTATCACCCAGTAAGACGAACGACTTGGCGCGCCGCGCCAGTCGCCGAGCTTCGGCCTTGTCGAGGGGTAGCTCTCCTCGGAGGAGATATTCCAGGTACGGGGCCTACCAGTTTGGTTTAGGCGTGGCTCCATTCCGCTCTCCCTCGACGCGCAGGGCCTCACCCTCGGTGGCCGAGGATACCTCGGGCTGGGCCGAGGCCTCCTCGGGCTCGGTCGTGTCGTCGATCTTGACGGAGGGTTGATGTACGTCTCTAGAGAAGACGTCCGGGGGAACCGTTGTCCGCCCCGAGGCTATTTTAGCCAGCTCATCCGCAGTCTCGTTGTACAGTCGAGCGATATGGTTGAGCTCCAGCCCATAGAACTTGTCTTCCAGGCATCGAACTTCGTCGCAGTAGGCCTCCATCTTCCGGTCGCGGTAGTGGGAGTTCTTCATGACTTGGTCAATGACAAGCTGCGAGTCGCTACGAGCGTCGAGGCACCAAACCCCTAGCTCGATTGCGATGCGCAACCCATTAACCAGAGCCTCATACTCGGCCATGTTGTTTGATGCCGGGAAATGGAGGCACAACACATAGCGAAGATGTTTCCCGAGGGGTGAGATGAAGAGCAAGCCAGCACCTGCTCCTGTTTTCATCAGCGACCCATCAAAGTACATGGTCCAAAGTTCCGGTTGCATCGAAGCTATTGGCAATTGGGTGTCGACCCACTCCGCTAGGAAATCCGCCAAGACTTGGGATTTTATGGCCTTCCGAAGGACGAATGAGAGTGTTTCGCCCATGAGCTCCACTGCCCACTTTGCAAACCTACCCGAGGCCTCTCGGCACTGGATGATCTCCCCCAGGGGGAAGGATGACACCACAGTCACCGGATGAGACTCAAAGTAGTGTCGCAACTTTCGTCGCGTCAGAATTACTGTGTACATTAGCTTCTGAATTTGCGGGTAGCGGATCTTGGTCTTGGATAGCACTTCACTGATGAAGTAGACCGACCTCTGGACGAGCAGTGCATGCCCTTCTTCTCGTCTCTCGACTACGATCACGGCGCTGACCACCTGAGTGGTTGCGACTACGTAGATCAAGAGGGCTTCTCCTGCAGCGGGGGGCACCAAGATGGGCGCATTTGTAAGGAGCGCCTTTAAGTTTCCTAGGGATTCCTCAGCCTCGGGGGTCCAAGTGAAGCGCTCGGTCTTCCTTAAGAGGCGGTACAAGGGTAGGCCTTTTTCGCCGAGGCGCGAGATGAAGCGGCTCAGAGCCGCAAGGCATCCCATGACCCTTTGTACTCCTTTCAAATCTTTGATAGGCCCCATGTTGGTGATGGCCGTGATTTTCTCTGGGTTGGCCTTGATGCCCCGCTCGGAGATGATGAACCTCAGGAGCATGCCTCAGGGGACTCCGAAGACACACTTCTCGGGATTGAGCTTCACACCCTTCGCTCTCAGACACTTGAATGTCGTTTCAAGGTCAGAGAGGAGGTTGGAGGCTTTCCTCGTCTTGACAACGATGTCATCGACTAAGCCTCGATCGTTCGGCCGATGTGCTCCCCGAACATGTGGTTCATGCACTTTTGGTATGTCGCACCTGCATTCCTCAAGCCAAATGGCATAGTAGTATAGCAGTACATGCCAAAAGGTGTGATGAAAGAAGTCGCGAGCTGGTCGGACTCTTTCATCTTGATTTGGTGATAACCTGAATAGGCGTCGGGGAATGACAGGGTTTCGCACCCAGCAGTGGAATCCACAATTTGGTCGATGCGAGGCAGAGGGTAGGGAACCTTCGGACATGCCTTGTTGAGACCAGTGTAGTCTACGCACATCCTCCACTTCCCACCTTTCTTTTTCACAAGCACAGGGTTGGCTAACCATTCAGGATGGAATACCTCTTTGATGAACCCTGCGGCCATCAGCTTGTGGATCTCCTCGCCTATGGCCCTGCGCTTCTCTTCGTCAAAGCGGCGCAGGTGCTGCTTCATGGGTCGAGCCCCAGCTCGGATATCCAGCGAGTGCTCAGTGACATCCCTCGGTATGCCTGGCATGTCCGAGGGACTCCACACAAAAACTTCGACGTTTGCGCGGAGAAAGTCGACGAGCACTGCTTCCTATTTGGGGTCGAGCTCGGAGCCGATCCGAACTTGCTTGCAGGCGTCATTGCTGGGGTCGAGAGCGACGGACTTAACCGCCTCAGTTGGTTCGAAGTTGCCGGTGTGGCGCTTCGCATCAGGCACCTCCTTGGAGAGGCACTCCATGTCGGCGATGAGGGCCTCGGACTCGGCGAGGGCCTCAGCGTACTCCATGCACTCCACGTCGCATTCGTACGCGTGTCGATACGTCGGTCCGACGGTGATGACCCCGTTGGGGCCTGGCATCTTGAGCTTGAGGTAGGTGTAGTTGGGGACGTCCATGAACTTGGCGTAGCACGGTCTCCCCAGCACCGCGTGGTAGGTTCCTCGGAACCCGACCACCTGGAACGTGAGGGTTTCCTTTCGGAAGTTGGAGGGAGTTCCGAAGCAGACGGGCAAATCGAGTTGTCCAAGGGGCAGGACGTGCTTCCCGGGGATGATCCCGTGAAAGGGCGCCGCACCGACCCGGATCGTGGACAGATCGATCTTCAAGAGCCCGAGGGTCTCAGCGTAGATGATGTTGAGGCTGCTGCCCCTGTCCATGAGGACCTTGGTGAGCCTGGCATTGCTGATGATGGGGTCGACAACGAGCGGGTACTTTCCTGGGCTCGGCACGCAGTCAGGGTGGTCGCCTTGGTCGAAGGTGATGGGCTTGTCGGACCAGTCTAGGTAGACTGGCGCCGCCACCTTTACCGAGCAGACCTCCCCACGCTCCTGCTTGCGGTGCCGAGCCGAGGCGTTCGCCACTTGCCCACCGTAGATCATGAAACAGCCGTGGACCTCGGGGAACTCCTCTGCCTTGTCGCCCTCCTTCTTGTCGTTGTCTTGGCCTTTGCCACCCTCTGCCGGGGGCCCGACCTTATGGAAGTAGCGCCGAAGCATGACACATTCCTCAAGGGTGTGCTTGACGGGGCCCTGGTGATAGGGGCACGACTCATTGAGCATCTTGTCGAACAGGTTGGCCCCTCCGGGAGGCTTCCGAGGGTTCCTGTGCTCGGCGGCAGCGACAAAATCTGCGTCGGCGGCGTCGCGCTTCGCTTGTGACTTCTTTTTCGCCTTCTTCTTCGCGCCATGCTGGGCGGACGCCTCGGGGACATCTTCCTGCTGGCGTCCCTGAGGCTGCTTGTCCTTCCGGAAGATGGCTCCGACCGCCTCCTGACCAGAGGCAAACTTGGTGGCGATGTCCATCAACTCGGTCGCCTTGGTGGGAGTCTTGCGGCCCAGTTTGCTCACTAGGTCGCGACAAGTGGTGCCGGCGAGGAACGCCCCAATGACATCCGAGTTGGTGATGTTGGGCAGCTCGGTGCGCTGCTTCGAAAACCGCCGGATGTACTCTCGCAGGGATTCCCCTGGCTGCTGGCGGCAGCTTTGGAGATCCCAGGAGTTCCCAGGGCGCACGTACGTGCCCTGGAAGTTTCCAGCGAAGGCCTTGACCAGGTCGTCCCAGTTGGAGATCTGCGCAGGAGGCAGATGCTCCAGTCAGGCCCAGGCGGCGTCGGAGAGGAACAGGGGGAGGTTGCGGATGATGAGGTTGTCATCGTCCATTCCACCCAGCTGGCAGGCCAGCCGGTAGTCCGCAAGCCACAGCTCCGGCCTTGTTTCCCCCGAGTACTTGGTGATGGTAGTCGGGGCTCGGAACCGGGTCAGGAACGGCGCCCGTCGTATGGCCCGACTGAAGGCTTGCGGACCTGGTGGTTCGGGTGAGGGGCTCCAATCCTCCTCACTGTCGTAGCGTCCCCCATGCCTAGGGTGGTAGCCTCGGCGCACCTTCTCGTCGAGGCGGGCTCGACGGTCGCGGCGGTGGTGCTCGTTGCCGATGCGACCCGGGGCTGCAGGCGTCGCGTCCCGCATGCGCCCGGTGTGGACCGAGGCCTCCCGCACGAGTCGGGAAGTCGCTGCGCGATGCTCCGGGGGAAACCCTTGCCTTCGGGAGGCAGAGCTCTCAGCCCGTCGGACCGCGGCATCCTCCAGGAGATTCTTGAGCTCTCCCTGGATACGCCGCCCCTCGGTGGTGGATGGCTCCGGCATTGCTCGGAGTACTATTGCTGCTGCAGCCAGATTCTGGCCGACCCCGCTAGAGGCCAGGGGCAGCCTTGCCCTGGCATCATCAGCGATACGGCGCTGGACGTCCCAGGCCTGATGACGCGCTTCTCCGGCGTGTGCTCGGCCTGCCCACTCCTGCTCGATGTTTTGCTGGAGCTGCAGAAGTTGCCCTGCTTCCTCGTCGAGCTTGGCCTACATCTCGCGGATTTGCTCGAGCTGTGTGTCCTGACCCCCGCAGGGACTGGGACCACAACTAGCTCCCGCGGGATGTCAACGCGAGAAGCAGGTCTAGGGGGATCGTCATCCTCCGGTATACCAAGGTGGTTGCCTTTGTCGCGACCCCCCAGATCGACGTGGAAACATTCACGACTTGGGTCACAACCTTCGTCGTCAAGGCAGTGGCCATCATCGGAACAATCAGAGAGGCAGTAGTTGCATGCGGTCATGGAGTCCCGCACGGCACTGGGATTACCGAGCGCGGAGAAATCCCAACCAGAGTCGGGCTCGTCTTCTTCCTCAGAACCCGGGGGCCCGTAGGTTGAGACGGCCGTCAGTCGGTCCCAGGTTGACCACATATGGTACCCCGGAAGGTTAGGATATGCCTTTATGAAAGCGCTCACCGAAGCGGGGTCGCTTGGTGGACCAAAGCTAAATCTAAAAAGCACAGGGTGGAAAATGGACGGTACCTCTCGATCGATGGACGGTGACGAGGTCGCCTCAGGGACGGACTGCACTGTTATCTCCGGTACAAGGTTGATGCTCAGCAAGTCCTTCGCGGGAGTGCTGGCGTCATCTGTCCGCTTGGGGTTGGCATGTTGTGGGGAAACGACACTCGTCGTAGTCTCAGGCGCGAGGACAACGCCCGACATGTCCCCCGCTGGGGTGCCGGCGTCGTCGACTCGCTCGATAGCCGACGAGGTGCCGCCTCCTGCCTGGCCACGGTTGCCCCGCCTCCTCCTCCTGCGGCGAGGAAGGCGGCGGGACAAACCCGAATGCTGCTCTTCCACCACGGGGGGAAGACGTCGTCGAGTTCGCCGCCGCCGGGCGAGCTGACGACCGTCGTTGTTGCTGTCGCGCTGCGGGGGGAGGAGTACCATGTCGTAGCTGCCGTCGAGGGACATGAACTCAAGACTCCCGAAACGGAGCAGCGTCCCGGGCTGAAGAGGTCGTTGGAGACTACCCATCTGGAACTCAACGGGAAGTTGTTCGTCAACACGCAGCAGTCCCCTACCTGGCGCGCCAACTGTCGGCGTTTCGACCCCGGGGGGTCCCTGGACCGATGAGTAAATTTGTCGCTGCATGTCCCAGCCCAGATGGGTTGGAGCGAGATGGAAAACAAGGGGGGAAAACGCGGCTCGTGTTACCCCACGCCAGGGGGGTGTGCTCGTAGTAGGGGTTACAAGCGTTCGCGAGAGAGAGAGAGAGAGAGTGAGCCTATTCGTCAGCCCGTTCTCCCGTGCGACCCTCTCGCACGAAGGCCCTGGACCTCCCTTTTATAGATGCAAGGAGGGGGTCCAGGTGTACAATGGGGGGTGTAGCTATGCGCTAACGTGTCCGGCAGAGAGGTGCCTGAGCCCTGTGTACATGCCGACGTGGCTATCGGAGAGGTGCTAGAGCCCTGTGTACGCGGTATCGTGGCCGTCGGAGGAGCGCTTGAGCCCTATAGAAGCACAGCTGTTGGGGCTGCTGGGATCTTGCTGACGTCTCCTTGCTTCCGTAGGGGGCTGAGAACCACCGTCGTCATGGACACACGCGGGGAGCCATCATTACTTGCTACTGGGGTGAGCTTGGATGGGACGCCGGTCTTGTTCCCCCGTAGCCTGAGCTAGCTAGGGGTAGGGTAATGATGTATCCCCCGTGGCGCGGTTGGTCTGAGCCCAAGGTCGGGCGAGGCGGAGACTCCTCCTGAGGTCGAGGCCGGGGTTGGGCGAGGACGCGATTCCTCCCGAGGTCGAGGTTGAGGCCAAGCCCTGGGGTCGGGCGAGGCGGAGACCATCTTCCGAGGCCGAGGTTGAGGCCGAGCCCTAGGGTCGGGCGAGGCGGAGACCACCTTCCGAGGCCGAGGTGGGGGCCGAGCCCTAAGGTCGGGCAAGGCGGAGACCTCCTCCTGAGGCCGAGGCCCAAGGTCGGGCGAGGCGGAGCTTCCTGTTGCGCCTGAGGCTGAACTTAGCTGTTGTCAGCCTCACCCTGGCGGGTGGCACAACAGTCGGAGCGGGGCGAGCGACGCTGTTTTCCTGTCATCAGGTCGGTCAGTGTAAGGCCAAAGTGACTGCGGTCACTTCAACCTTACCGACTGAGGCACGTGTGTCAGGATAAGGTGTCAGGCGATCCTCGCATTGAATGCGCCTGCGATACGGTCGGTTGGTGAGGCGATTTGGCCAAGGTTGCTTCGCAACGAAGCCTGCCCGAGCTGGGCTTCGGGCGAGTCGAGGGTGTGCCCGTCGCTTGAGGAGGCCCTCGGGCGAGGCGTGAATTCGTTCGGGACTACTATTCCCGCCCGAGGCTGGGCTCGGGCGAGGCGAGATCGCGTCCCTTGGTAGACGAGGCCTTGACCTGAACCGCGCCCATCAGCCTTTGCGGTTTGTGCTGATGGTGGTTGCCAGCCATGTTTAGGAGTGATTATGGTACCCGACAGAACGACTTTGGAGCTAAGCTCTGCATCCCCTTAGGAACGACTTTGGAGCTTCTTCACCTTTTACTGAGGTGGTATCTTGGCTCTGCATTCCCTTAGGAACGACTTTTGAGCTTCGAAACTTACTTTGCGCTCCCTTAGGAATGACTTTGTAGCTTCTTCGCCTCTTAGGTGACATTTTAGCTCTGCATCCCCTTAGGGATGACTTTTGAGCTTCTCCCTGTCCTTTTTGCACTCGATGGTGTGGATCCTGATGTTACATTTTACATATGGGGGAATTTGGCCCTTGTATTGCATAGGCCTAAACAAAGAATGAAAATTACAACCTATGGCCCCGTTAAAAACCTTTTTCCCCTCTTGAAAGGAAAAGAGTGCAATAGGAAAAAAAGAAAATTACATTATTTACACATAATATCTTCGAAGCTCATCTGCATTCCAAGATCTTGGAATGTCATTTTCGTCCATGTTTTTCAATCTGTAAGAGTTAGGTCTTGACGAAGATACAACCAGAAAAGGGACCTTCCCACTTAAGCTAAACCTTCCCCACTGTATCAGGGTTGGCCACCCTTCGAAGCACCAAATGACCTTGCTTTATATTTTTCAATCTTACTTTTTTGTCACGCCATTTGACTATTTCGGCCTGGTATTTATTAATGTGCTCTATGGCTTGAAGTCTGGTTCCTTCTATGGTATCCTTTGTTACTTGGCAGCCACCTTCGTCCTCTGTCGAAGCTAAAGTTCTTATTGAACCCATTCTTGCTTCTTCCGGTGTAATTGCTTCGTCACCGAACAGAAGCTTGAACGGAGTAAATCCTGTCGACCTTGATACAACAGTGTTGTGGTTCCAGACCACTTTTATTAATTCATCTGGCCACTTTCCCTTGGGCTGATTGAAGATTGACTTCATTATTTCTGTTATTATATAATTCCATTTGCCCTTTCTACCAATCCATTTGACTCCGGATGCCTCACTGATGCGAAGTGTATTTTTGTACCAATTTGGCTACAAAAGGTTTTGAAAGTTTTGGCATCGAACTGAGTTCCATTATCAATGGTGATAGCCTTCGGCACGCCAAAGCGACAAACGATGTTTTGCCAGAAGTATTTCTGTATTGTGGCCGAAGTTATTGTAGCCAAATGCTTTGCTTTAATCCACTTAGAAAAATATTCCACCGCCACCACAACATACTTCAAGTTGCATTGTGCTGGTGGGAGTGGTCCTAACAGATCCAAACCCCATCTTTACAGTGGCCAAGTTGGTTGTATTAGTTGGGTCAAAGACGAAGGCTGCTTCTGGTCTCTGGTGCATCTTTGGCAATTTTCACATTTTTGAACTAATTCTGCTGCATCCGAAGTTGCCTTTGGCTAATAAAAACCTTATCTAAAAACCTTCCCCAGCAGGGGCCTAGACCCAATGTGGGCCCCACATAGATATGCATGTATCTCCTTCATTAATTCTTGCCATTCGGTTCTGGACAAACACTTGAGCAATGGGGAGCAAACTCCGTGCTTGTATAACTCCCCTTCTATTATTACATATGGTCTTGTCCTTGCTTCCATTCTTTTATTATAAACTTCGTCATCCGAAAGACAGTTACCCTGGAGGAAAGATACAATCTCAGTCCTCCAATCTTCACTATGTACCTATGAAATTGTGAGCACCGCTCTTTCCATGAGCTCAACTAAAGGTGTTTTTATTGTTTCAAAAAATACTTCCGAAGGTAGCGGGAGCCCCCATACCGCCGATTTGGCTAATAAGTCTGCATGCTCATTTTCTCCCCTTGGGATATTCTTTACAAAGAAACCTTCAAAAGAGGCTTCCAACCTTCGGACTGCATCTAGATATTTTTCAAGCTTCGGGTCTCTTGTCTTGCTGCTTTTGTCCACATGACCCGATATAACTTGTGAATCAGTCTTGAGAATCGCCCTTCTTATACCCATTGCCTTAAGTTTCCGAAGCCCTAAGAGGAGGGCTTCGTACTCTGCAATATTATTTTTGCAACTGAAGTCCAATCTTACTGCATAACAGGTTCTGACTTTGGATGGTGCAACTAGAACGACAGCTGCCCCTGCACCGAAGGTTCCACAAGACCCATCACAAAATACCGTCCAAGCTTCGGCATCATTTATTCTTTCTTCATCTTGAGCCCCTGGTGTCCAATCAGCAATGAAGTCTGCTAACGCCTGAGATTGAATCGAAGACCTATGTACATAATCAATGGTGAATTCATTGAGTTCTGCGACCCATTTTCCGACCCTTCCTGTAGCTTCTCTGTTCCTCATTATGTCCTTCAGGGGTTGTGATGAAGGCACTATTATGTGATATGCTTGGAAGTAGTGTCGAAGCTTCCTGGAGGCCATCAATACAACATACAGTACCTTTTCAATTCTGTGTAATTCTTCTTTGATGGGTTGAGTACTTCGAAGACGAAGTATACCGGTGCTTGCTTTTTTATTTGGCCATCTTGTTTCTCTTGTACAAGTGCCACACTAATCGCAGCATGGGAAGCAACCACATATAGAAGTAATGGGGTCCCTGATGAAGGTGGGGTTAGAGTTGTTAATTCTATCAAGTATTGTTTCAGTTCCTTGAAGGCTTTCTACTCGGCTGGACCCCATTGGAAAACTTCGGCTGATTTCAATATTTCAAAGAAAGGCAGGTTCCTCTCTGCTGATCTTGAAATGAATCTATTCAATGATGCCAGCCTTCCTGCTAACCTTTGAGCCCCCTTTTTTGAATTTGGCGGTTGCATCCGAAGGATAGCTTCGATTTTGCTTGGGTTAGCTTCAATACCCTTTGTCGATATCAGGCAGCCAAGAAACTTGCCCTTCTTCACTCCGAAGACACATTTTTCTAGATTTAACTTAAGACCAGCTTGTTTGAAATTGGCAAATGTCTCTTGCAAATCAGCAACATGGTTCTCTTGTTTTGTGCTCTTTACTATGATATCATCGACATATGTTAGCACATTTCTACCAATTTGGGAGTGAAGAACTTTGGCAGTCATTCTGCTGAAACTTCCTCCAGCATTCTTGAGCCCCTCAGACATTCGAAGATAACAATAGGTGCCACTAGGAGTTATGAAGCTTGTCTTCGGCTCGTCGTCCTTTTTCATTAAGATTTGATGATAGCCTGAGTAGCAATCCAATAAGCTCATGAGTTCCGAAGTAGCTACTTCATCTACAAGGGAATCTATTCTTGGCAATGGGAATTCATCCTTCGGATATGCCTTGTTGAGATCTATAAAGTCAATACACATTCTCCATTTTCTATTAGCTTTCTTTACCATGATAGTGTTGGCCAGCCACTCTAGGTATGTTACTTCTCTAATAACGTCGGCACTTAGAAGTCTCTTCACTTCATTTCGTGCACCTTCGGCTTTATCATCGGACATTTTCCGAAGCCTCTGCTTTCTTGGTCTGAAGGATGGGTCCACATTGAGTGAGTGTTCAATGATGTCTCTATTGACGCCACAGAGATCATTGGCTGTCCAAGCAAAAAAACATCTTTGTTGTTAAACAAAAATCTTAGCAAGGTCTTTTCTTGTTCATCAGATAGTTGAGATCCCAACAACACTTTTTGCTTGGCTATGTCTTCACACAAAAGCATAAGCTTTGGTTGATCTGCGGAAGCAGCCTTTTCTCTTTTATGCTTATACTGCTGATAAACTTCGCCTTCATCTATATTATGAATAGCCTTCGAATCCATCCAACTTCCTTCGGCTCTCCTGGCAGCTTCTTGACTCCCATGTATAGCAATGGGCCCTTGTTCCGAAGGTATCTTCATGCAAAAGTATGCTGGGTGGAGTATTGCTTCGAAGGCATTGAGTGTCCCTCGACCAATGATTGTATGGATACTCTATATCAATAATATCAAAGACAACCTACTCTGTCCTTGTGTTGTTAACGTAGCCGAAGGTGACCGGCATTGTTATCTTACCAAGTGCCACGATCTGTCTTCCTCCAAAACCACAAAGAGGGTGTGTTGCATCATGTATCTTGTCATCTGGCTCTTGCATTTTCCTGAAAGCCTTCGCAAAGATGATATCCGCTGCACTGCCTGTGTCCACTAAGACATTGTGGACCAAAAATCCCTTGATGACACAAGATATGACCATTGCATCGTTGTGAGGATAATTGTTAAGCTGAAGGTCTTCCTGAGAGAAGGTGATTGGAATATGAGACCACTTGGACTTGATGAAGGGTCCTTGCACTCCAATATGATGTACCCTTCTTTGTGCTTCCTTCTTTTGTTTCTTGTTGGCTAGTTCAGAACTTGAGCCGCCTGTGATTGGGAGCACCAGCTTCGTAGCCAAAGATGCCACAACTTGGTTGCTTTGCGAAGCCATCGTCGCAGTTGTGGAAGTGAGTTCACCGGAGGTGGGCGCCAATGTTGGTCACTTGTTCTCAAATGCTATGAATCAAGAACAAGGCAACACGATTGTTAATAATTAAGGACCTTCGTCCTTCGTACATTATTTCCTTTCAGATATAATGATCTTCAAACGAAGGTCATGAAGGACACACCTTCATCATTTTATGATATAGTGTAAACATGAATATGAATATAAACAAGAAAATGAAGGAATACTAGGGAATTAAGATAATATCCATTATGTATTCATGATTCATTTATCTTCATCAAACATGAATAAACATTAACAATATTCATATTACAATGATACCTTCGGCTTGTCAGAAGGTGATAGAGCGAGAATGGCTTGAGAGCGATTACAATCCAGCCTGAACAGTACAGGGGTACTGTTCATCTATTTATAGGCACAAGACGTAGCCCTGTTAAGATCACATCCATGCCCCCAAACACTCGTTTACAAGTAATTAAAACTAATAAGGTCTATGTAGTCCTTTTTCCTTCTTTGCTTGGTCTGAGCCAAAGCTATTGAGCTTCGGCATCTTGCACTGTCGCCAAAGCTATTGAGCTTCGTCTTGAGGAGCTGAGCCGAGGCTGAAGGTAGCTTCGGCAAGCTATTGTATCATTTTGCCAAAGGTGTTTTTGCCTTGAGGACCTTCTGTAGAGAAGAAGACCCCCAACAGAAGGAAATCCTTAACAAATGAGCTCTTTTCTCCCCCGAAAAAAGGTTTCCCTCTACATGATATTGTTCATCTATTTATAGGGGAGAGGTACAGCTTCGTACAAAATTACAAGCATGTCATAAAGCTTGTACATATATTATTGTCTTCTATCTTTATCATCTTGGCTACAGAATCTTATGGATACCTTCTTCCGACCTTGTTTGACTTCTGCTTTCATCCTTCGTATAGTTATGATGAAGCTAATGCCTTCGTCCTTTTTCTTGATCTATTCTGAAGGTAACTGTCACACCCGGTTCTGGGGGCAAAACCGAATGCATAGCATATGTGTGCCAAGATCCATTTTCCACACATATGTTGACATCACAAGTGTAGTATATCAAAAGACAATGCAATAAAGGCGTAAAGAGAGTAGAATAGTCTTTATTACAACATCCAAATAATAGTATCTTAAATAGTATCATCAAAGTATAGTGGAAATAACATGGGTAATCTCCCACAGGAAGATGACCGACGCATCGTTAGACTCAGTATTCATCGAAATCTCTATCAAGGTCTTCTTCATCACCCTCGGATCAAAATATTAGCAAGGGTGAGCTCACTTATGGTCGGGGCTCAGCAAGTGGGGGAAAATTAATGCAAGCTTAACAAGGTGAGGATAAGGTTAAGTAGTAAGCATTTTAGTTGGTCAATATTTTATTAGCAACACATGTCTTACTAATAAGTGTGTATCCCAAGTATCCCATTTAAACAAAGGTATAAGAGTATATCAAAAACACTTAAGTGAAACCACTTAAGCAAACCATTGGCAGATCATCATATCTCGATTTATTGTCCATCTTTAAGTTCAATTATCATGTGAGGGTCCAGGTTGCTCTTAACTGTGAGCACGGCTGACATATCAGTTTTACACTCTGCAGAGGTGGTACAACTTTACCCACAAGCCGTGTATCCCATCTAGCCTAGGTTGTACGGACCCTTAAACACTGCCGAGGTGAATGGCTAGGGATCCACTATGAGGTTTTCACAGAATACACTTAATACAAAGCAACCTGCTAAGGTTTCTAAGTCGGTGTGGAGGCCCTCTGGGCGAGGTACCTTAGCCAAGAATACGTCCCCATGTTAACATGAGCTGCCACCACTGTCGCTCCCCCTCTTGCCCATATTTCAGGTAAGGTTGCTAGGTACTAAGCATATAAAGCTAATTACCAAAGCCAGAGCCATGATAGCACTCGTGGTTGTACTGTTATCCTGAGTGGTCACTCTATGTTCCACTTAATATGAAATAATCTTGTTTAACCATCGGGTTAACACCATAATACCAATTTCATTTCCGGAACATTAATATCAATAATGAGTGACATCAAAATTATCAAGTTGAGCGGTAGCACAAATTTGCAAAGCATAGTATTTCCCAGGGTAATCAAGGAACATAGTTGGTAAATCTAGGAAATCCTTAATTAGGCAAATCCCATCAAATTATGCAATATATCAAAAAAGTAAACATTATTATATGCATTAATTGGGTACACATAGAATATGCAGAGGGAGAATCCACTTGCCTTGCCCGAAAGTGTCCTGTGGGTCGTACTCGAACGAGTTTGGTTCGTCTACCTCACTGTCCACTTCTAGCATCGATTTGCGTATCGTACATACAAAAGAATGCGTACGCCAAATAAATAACATACACCATTACAGGGATAATCATTCACCATTACATACACATCCATACATCACACATTTATACTCATAAATACGTCTCACTACAGGAATCCACTTAATTCCCGTCGGCTAAGAACCGACGGGAATAAGCTCTAAACCGACGGGAATTACTAATTCCCGTCGGTATATGGTTAATTCTCACCGGCCCTAAGCCGACGGGCATCAGATGTCGGGGTTAAGCTTATTCCTGTCGGGCGCTGACGGGAATAAGTAATCCCTATCGGCCACTTACAAGCCGACGGGAATTAGGGTTAATTCCCGTCGGCCACGCCGGGCCAATGGGGATTAACAATTAATGCTCGTCGACCCAGTAACTCCCGTCGGCAGACATTAATTGTTAATCCCCGTTGATTTGACCATAACCGAAAGGAATTAACCTATACTACTGCAAAACCAGCACCAAATTAGGTCATTATTTCTCCACAATTGCACACATAACATATATATCATCACACATGATGAACCCAACGGGTAGAAGGGTGCCCGATCTTTTGATGAGAGATGATGGAGGTGGAAAACTTGTTGGAGAACGACGTTGGCTGCCCGACTACCACAACCAAGATGGTGTGGTGCCTTGAGCGACAGATACACCGTCTCCTGATAACTATGATTTGGGGTGGAGGTCGACGTTGTGCTATCCGACTACAACAACCAAAAGGGTGCTGCGCCTCAGCAATAGTTACACCGGCTCCTGTTGTTGCTGCTCTTGCCGTGCCAAGAACAACCTTGAACCTGCAAGCAATCGAGAACAAGCAAGAACAAGATAACAAGCAGACACACACGGGTCTGATAAAGTTGGGGTCCTGTTTCAAGTATTCGGGTGGTCTAGCCGACACACGCGTTTACAAGGAAGTAGCAAAGGCTAAACTTACATCAAACAAAAACCCGAGTTCTTTGGTGGCTACTAGTTGCTTAAATAGAGAAATAGAAAGAAGGAATTCTGGTGGAGTCATGAAGTTCTCTCGGCAGTTCCTGGACGTCTCGGGTGTAATCTCCCATTAATTCTTGATCCAACAGCAACTAGACGAAGGGAGCTTTCCAACAAGTAATTTATTTGCATTAAACGACCTTGGGAGTTGGAAGATATGCCCCATTTAAACTTATACTTGATGCAGTTATGAAATCCCCTCGGACTAGTGGAATCATGAAGTTCTCTCGGCAGTTCCTAGACGCCTCGAGTGTAATCTCCCATTAATTCTTGATCCACCAGCAATTAGATGAAGGGAGCTTTCCAACAAGATTAATTCTTGATCCACCAGCAATTAGATGAAGGGAGCTTTCCAACAAGTACTTATTGACATTAAACGGCCTTGGGAGTTGGAAGATATGCCCTCTTTAACATGCACTTGCTGCAGTTACGAAATTATCTCGGGTGCAACAGCTTTTATTGCTTTGTTGTTTTCTCCACTCCAAGATGGTTCACCTGCCAAACACTTGAGCATAATAAAGTCGTAGCAAGGATTTAGTACCACATTTAAAGAAGAATTAGCTTCAGCAGCAAGAAACGAGTTCACCTTATAATTAAGTTTATGTGCACAAGCTCGTGTCATTGGTCCCTGATTAGGTATGAATGGTGAAGTGATGTGTGGTTGTATCAATGGCAGCAATGTCCTCATCATCCTCCCCTTCTTACAATAGAGTCGTCCTCGACTCTAGCGTGTACTCCTCACCCAAGTATGTGGTCAATTCTGATGATGTGATTGCCTGATTAGGGGATGTTGGAAATATCATTACTTGGTCCCCAATCAACTTCTTTGTTCCTCAAAGCCTTCCTTGTACCCTTAACACATCGCTTGATCCATGTAAGAAGTTCTACAAATAAAAGTATACACGGCGCAATATCAATTCTTCAAATATGTCGATGGTAGTTTTAATGTGGAAGAGTTTCACCTTCGCAACAGGAGCCATTGACATGGTCATATCTGACCAGGTTATGTTCTCATCATTCTCCCCTTCTTGACAGCAAACTGTCCTCAGTTTTGCATCATGATTGATGTTCATGACTAAGGTTTTATCATGATCTTCTAAAAATAAACCTGAACCTTCTACTAAAGTACATGGAAACAATAGTTTCTCCACTTCTTGAGAACATGCCAATATCTTATTTGTGCAATGTGAAGAAACACTATATATTGATGAAATATAAACTCTATGCACTAAAAATTGTCCTGTATTATTGTACTTGCCAACAAAGTAAAATATAGCATGAGAAGGACAAGGCATAGCTGATCTATCAAATAAAATATTGTCCAAATTACCGAGCTCACAAAGATCATCAAACTCAATATAGCCCCAAGTATTTAAAGAAGAGAGCAAATTTATTTCTTCAGTTTCGTTTGCAATACAAATGACATGTTCCTTTTTATCCAAAATGTTTGGTTCAATAACAGATGTAACATGTTCATTTACTAGTTGTTGCCTTAGTACATGTGAATCATTATCGCAAAAATCTTCACTATCACAAGTGTCAGCAATCAATTCTTCTTGTGATGATGGAAAAACAACAACTGGTTTCATTATTTTGTGTTCTTGATCAGCATGTAGAGCAGACACAAAAGAGGAACTCTGGCTCACATGTTCAGTGCTTGTATAATTGTATAATAGAATCTCATTTTCAACTTTACATGCAAGCAAAAACAAGTGAGAAATGTGCTTGTATGCTTCATGCATGACTATAGTCTGAATTTCAGAATTGAGTCCTTTCATGAACCAAGTCATTACATCTTCCATGCATTCATCTAAACCAGCAAACATGGTACAAATTTTAAAATCATGATAATAATCTTTCACAGTCCTAGCACCCTGATTTAAGGTATCTAATTTAGAAAGCAAATTAATAGCATAGTATGCATGAATGAATGCATCTCTAAAATGAAGTTTGAAGTCTTCCCAAGACTGTGGAATTTTGTTGTGCCTACAAATGTATTTCCATTCCATCAATGCATGCTCAGTTAACACATTAGAGGCAATATAAATCTTTTGTTTTTGAGATAGGTCATGATCATCAAATTCCTTATCTACCTTGAGCTCCCAATCAATGTATGCATGAGGATCGAATTTACTGGCATATGAAGGCAAGTGTTGAATGATGCTATGAATATAATGTTCGGTTGGCTCAAAAATCTCCATATCACTTGCCATGTTTAGTAAAGACAAGAAACAATAAAAATATCTTTGATCCTATAAACTACTAGGAATCATTGTTGTAATCTCTCAATCTCAAACTGGTTAAACAAGTTCTTACAAGTTCTCACCACGCAAAGCAGGAGGCACCGGTGAATAGCAAGAACAACAACAACAATGTTGGCGGCGAGCACAATCTGGTGGTGTTGTAGAAAATTTTATGGATTTATAGGTGACTGCTAAAATAATATATCCAAGGAATAGCTAGTACCACGTTAGTCAGAACGAGTTGAATAAACGTTCCACAATGGTGTTGTGCTGGTCCTAGTCCAAACCGTAAAAGAGACGCGAGCCGTTACACAAATAATATCACCAAAAGCTCAGAACAGCAACTTGATTTATGAAACTATAAAAAGAAGGCACACAAACTGCCTTTTTTTGTTGCACTTACAGATTCTATCTACCAAAATTCAGAACTGAAGTTTCTCTCTTTTTTTGCACGTGTTTTTTTGTTTTGCTGATTAGTGCGGCTTTTTTTATGCACTCGCCTTTTGCTTTCTCGTCTTTTTGGTTGAATTGCAGCAAGAGGTCTTAACTGGTGATTGAAACAAGGTGGCTGTTGGGACTATGCTTCGTCGCCGAAGGTCTTGTAGGGAGAAACAACTTCGGCTGAAGCTGTCCGCATGTGATGACCGAAGGTTCCTCTGTATGAAGCTTCAGAATTACAAACCGACTTAAGAGTAGAATGACCTTTTAGTCCATAAATGTTTGAGTCGCTGTTGTAATTCCGTATAAGGGACATAATTGTAATTCCTCACAGGCTGTGTCCCGTGCCTATAAATAGTGAACAATATTCCTTTACTGTTCACGGATTCCTGTAATTGCAACCACATCATTCGGGAATCAATCTTTGTCAAGGCAAAGGTATAATTGTATTCAATGCTCGAATATATTAAATCAATTTAATATGAAAGTAATGTTGTTCATTTGTAATTTATTTACCTTTGACGCTTCATATTCTATATTACTTTATTCGATCTATTACGAAGATTTGACCTTCGTAATTGTATTGCCTTTAACCTTCGTCCAAAGTTCATTAATCCTTAAAGGAATAATGCTTCGTTGGACGAAGGGCATCAACATTTAACACTTTGTGTTGCCTTGTTCTTAATTCATAGCATTTGAGAACAAGTCCCCAACATTGGCGCCCACCGTTTGAAGCGGGCAGTGATCGCTGCTCTGTAAAGCCAGCCTCACGCCATTCCTGCCACTTCAGGTCTGGAGAGACCAAAGCTTTCGCTAAAGCCCCCGCCAGCCATTACCAACTTAGGACGGGCAGGCCGACCAAAGGCACTAGCGTGCCTAGGCCCAGAAAGCCGTCGCAAAGCATCCGCACCACCTCCGGTCAACTCACTTCCACTTTTTGAGCTGATGGCTTCGATTAGCGATCAAGCTGGAGCTGCTTCGGCCCCGAAGCTGGTGCTCCCGATAACAGGTGGTTCATGCTCAGAGCAAGTCAACAAAAAGCAGAAGAAAGAGGCGCAGAGAAGGGTACAACATGTTGGAGTGCAGGGACCCTTCATCAAGTCAAGATGGTCCCACATTCCAATCACCTTCTCCCAAGAGGATCTTCAACTCAAGGATTTTCCTCACAATGATGCTATGGTTATTTCTTGCGTTATCAAAGGGTTTCTGGTCCACAATGTTTTGGTTGATACAGGCAGTGCAGCTGATATTATATTTGCTAAGGCCTTCAGACAAATGCAAGAGCCAGAAGATAAGATCCATGATGCTACACACCCTCTCTGTGGCTTCGGAGGAAGACAGATTGTAGCACTGGGCAAGATCACCATGCCAGTGACCTTCGGATTCATCAACAACACCAGAACTGAGCAAGTTGTGTTTGACATTGTTGACATGGAATACCCTTACAATGCAATTATTGGTCGTGGCACCCTCAATGCTTTCGAAGCAATTCTTCATCCTGCTTATCTTTGCATGAAGATACCTTCGGATCAAGGACCCATTGCTGTTCATGGAAGTCAGGAAGCTGCCAGAAGGGTCGAAGGAAACTGGACTGACTCAAAAGCAATCCATAATATAGATGGAGCTGAAGCTTGTGAACAGTACAAATTCAGAAGGGAGAAAGCAGCTTCGGCAGATCAGCCGAAGCCCATGCTCTTATGTGAGGACATAGCAGAACAGAAGGTGCTGTTGGGCTCCCAATTATCCGAAGAACAGGAGAAAACCTTGATAAGGTTTTTGTTCAACAACAAAGATGTTTTTGCATGGTCAGCTAATGATCTTTGCGGAGTTAACAGGGATGTTATTGAACACTCGCTCAATGTTGACCCATCCTTCTGACCCAGAAAGCAGAGGCTTCGGAAAATGTCTGATGATAAGGCCGAAGGAGCTCGGAATGAAGTCAAAAGACTCCTCAGTGCAGGAGTTATCAGAGAAGTAAAGTACCCAGAATGGCTAGCTAACACTGTTATGGTAAAAAAGGCCAATGGCAAATGGCGAATGTGTATCGATTTTACGGATCTCAACAAGGCCTGTCCGAAGGACGAATTCCCATTGCCAAGGATAGACTCCTTAGTTGATGCAGCAGCTTCGTCAGAGCTTATGAGTCTTTTAGATTGTTATTCAGGCTATCATCAAATTTGGATGAAGAAGGAGGATGAGCCGAAGACCAGTTTCATAACCCCTAGTGGAACATATTGTTACCTTCGGATGCCTGAGGGGCTCAAGAACGCTGGAGGAAGTTTCAGCAGAATGACTTCGAAGGTTCTTCAATCTCAGATAGGCAGAAATGTGCTAACTTATGTTGATGATATCATTGTAAAAAGCACGAAACAAGAAAATCACATTGCTGATTTGCAGGAGACCTTCGCCAGTTTTAGACAAGCTGGTCTAAAGCTGAATCCAGAAAAATGTGTCTTCAGAGTAAAGAAGGGGAAATTCCTTGGATGCTTGGTTTCAACAAAGGGAATTGAAGCTAATCCAAGTAAAATTGAAGCTATACTTCGAATGGAGCCACCAAATACAAAAAAGGGGGCCCAAAGATTGACGGGGAGGCTGGCATCTCTCAACAGATTCATATCCAGATCAGCAGAGAGAAATTTACCATTCTTCGAAGTGCTGAAATCAGCCGAAGTCTTTCAATGGGGACCAAGCCAACAAAAAGCCTTCGAGGAACTGAAGCAATATTTGATGGATCTAACAACATTAACTCCGCCAACACCAAGGGCTCCTTTGTTATTATATGTGGCAGCTTCGCACTCAGCGGTAAGTGCAACACTTGTCCAGGAGAAGCTTGATGGCCAAGTCAAGAAGCAGGTCCCAGTATATTTTGTATCTGAGGTTCTTAGTGTATCAAAGAAAAACTATACAGAATTGGAGAAGGTGTTATATGCTGTTTTGGTGGCATCCAGGAAGCTTCGGCATTACTTTCAAGCATACAATATTGTTGTTCCTTCTTCGCAACCGTTGAAGGATATTATGAGAAATAGAGAAGCTACTGGACGGATTGGAAAATGGGCTGCAGAGCTCAATGAATTTTGCATTGATTATGTGCATAGATCTTCGATCCAGTCTCAAGCGCTGGCAGATTTCATTGCCGACTGGACGCCAGGGGCTCAGGTTGAAGAAACAAATAAAGATGCCGAAGTATGGATAGTGTTTTGCGATGGGTCTTGGGGAACCTTTGGAGCAGGAGCAGCTGCTGTGTTGGTCTCACCATCCAAAGTTAAAACTTGTTATGCGGCAAGACTCGATTTTAGTTGCACAAACAATATTACTGAGTACGAAGCCCTGCTTTTGGGTCTTCGGAAGTTAAAAGCAATGGGAATCAGAAGGGCCATTCTTAAAACTGATTCCCAGGTTGTTTCGGGTCATATTGACAAGAGTTGTAAGGCTAAAGATCCGAAGCTCGAAAAATATCTAGACACGGTCCGAAGGATTGAAGCCTCCTTCGAAGGATTTTCTGTCAAAAATATTCCTCGAGGAGAAAATGAGCATGCTGATTTGCTAGCTAAGTCAGCGGCACAGGGGCTGCCCTTACCTTCGGATGTGTTCTTCGAAACAATAAAAGCACCTTCAGTGGAGCTTCTTGAAAGAGCAGTCCTTAATATATCTCCTGTTTATAGTGAAGACTAGAGAACTGAGATCATCTCTTACCTTTAGGGTAATTTCCTTTCAGATGACGAAACTTATAACAGGAGGATAGAGGCAAGAGCTCGTCCATATGTCATGATAAAAGGCGAGTTGTACAAGCATGGAGTTTGTGCTCCATTACTCAAGTTTGTCCAGAGCTCCTGTTTGTCCATATATCTCCTGTTTGTCCAGAGCCGAAGGCATAGAATTGATGAAAGAAATACATGCAGGCCTGTGTGGATCTCACATTGGATCTAGGCCGTTACTTGGAAAAGTTTTTCGTCAAGGGTTTTATTGGTCGAAGGCAGCTTCGGATGCAGCGGAATTAGTTCAAAAGTGCGAAGGTTGTCAGAAATGTGCAAGAGATCAAAAACAACCTTCGTCTCTAACTCAGCTGATACAACCCATCTGGCCATTGCAAAGGTGGGGCCTTGACTTGTTAGGTCCGTTACCACCGGCCCAAGGAAACTTAAGATATGTTGTAGTGGCCGTGGAATATTTTTCTAAATGGATTGAGGCAAAGCCTTTAGCCACAATAACTTCGGCCACCATTCAAAAGTTTTTCTGGCAGAATATTGTTTGTCGTTTCGGAGTACCAAAGGCCATCACTGTAGATAATGGAACACAGTTCGACTCCGAAGATTTCAGACAATTTTGTGATCAAATTGGCACGAAGATCCATTTTGCATCAGTTAGATATCCGGAGTCAAATGGACTTGTTGAAAGAGCTAATGGTATCATAATGACAGGAATAATGAAGTTAATCTTCAATCAACCCAGGGGAAAATGGCCAGATCAATTAATCAAAGTGGTGTGGAGCCACAATACAACAACATCAAGGTCAACAGGCTTTACTCCATTCAAATTATTGTTTGGTGACGAAGCAATAACTCCGGAGGAAGCTAAAACTGGATCAATAAGAGTAGTAGCTTCGACAGAATCAGATTCCGAAGCTGATCATTCTGTGGAAAAAGATGCTATAGAAGGGATCAGGCTTCAAGTTGTGGAGAACATCAATAAATATCAAGCCGAAACAATCAAATGGCGTGATAGAAAGGTTCGGCTAAAGAATATTGAGCCAGGACATTTGGTGCTTCGGAGAGTGGCAAACCCAGATACAGTGGGCAAGTTGCAGTTGAAATGGGAGGGACCTTTTTTGGTAGTATCTTCGTCAAGACCCGGTTCATACAGATTGAAGGATATGGACGGCAACGACATTCCTAGATCTTGGAATGCGGATGAGCTTCGGCGATATTATGTATAACTTGATGTAATTTTTTATATATTTTTTATTTTTCTTTTATGGCACCCTTTTCCTTTCTGAAGGGGGAGAAAGGTTTTTAATGGGGCCATCACATGTAATTTCTTTTTATTTCAGTTCTATAAGAGCAAAATCCCCCAGAGATGTAAATGTAAAAACTGAGAACGCACCATCGAGTGCCGAAAAGAAAAAAAGAAAAAGGGAAGAAGCTCGAAAGCCGTCCCTAAGGGGATGCGGAGTACGACGAAGCTACTAAAGAAGTCGCTCCAAAGGGGGCGCAGTGTAAGTTTTCTGCTCAAAAGTCGTTCCAAAGGGAATGCAGAGCTTACAGCGAAAAGTCAACGCTGATACCGCCGAAAGTAAAAGGCGAAGAAGCTCCTAAGGGAGGCTTACAGCGAAAAGTCAACGCTGATACCGCCGAAAGTAAAAGGCGAAGAAGCTCCTAAGGGAGGCTTACAGCGAAAAGTCAACGCTGATACCGCCGAAAGTAAAAGGCGAAGAAGCTCCTAAGGGAGGCTTACAGCGAAAAGTCAGCGCTGATATGTGATTGTTTCTAAGGAAATAACGGTTGTGATTACAGCTTCGGATATGTGTTTGGACATTCATTTGCACACCACATTACATCATAACATTTGCATTCATAAACATTCATCCAGGCATATGTAGGTTAACCATCATCATAGCATAAGTGGTTGCTTCGGCAAAAAGGAAAAAACTGTCTTTTGTACTTCGTCGTATATGAAAAGAAGAGCTTCGGCAGAAAGGAAAAGCTGTTTTTTATGCTTCGCTGTGTACGAAAAGAAGGGAAGGTGTTTTTTCGCCTTAGGCTCAAAAAGATAATTTCGTCCACATCAAAGCACCTCATACATTAACGGAAGGGTAAGAGCATATCACAAGGTATGAACAAAATTCATTAAGAACAGTTTAGTCATATTTACAAAAGTTATTTCAAAAGTTTCTTGAGTTTTTCTACAGTCTACTTCTACTGATCTTCATGGGGCCTCAGCTTCGGCGTCATACTCTTTAAGCATCGGTCTCGGCTTCGTCACCCTACATGAATTAAGTTGTTGTGAGTCAAAACCAAGTTTGAAGGAAAAGGTAAACACAAGGTATGATTTCTTACTGGTTCAAGATGACTCCGAGCTTCGTCTCCAGCCTTTTCTCGCCCGCCTTTTGTCCATATCATCTTTACAAATCTATTAGAAATGCTTCGGGCGAGGTCAGGAATGTCATCTAAAATTGATGGTGATAGAGTGAAATTGGGCCTATTAACAATTTTTCCATGGTCGCAGCTAGCTTTCAGAAAAGCTGCAGCAGTGCCCCGAGAAGCTACCCAGGCACAGAAGTCACCGTGCCCGGCTATAACTTCGTCGAGCTCATCAATTTCACCCTCAATATGTTCGAAGGTCTTTTGTAAATCTTCAGTTGACGGGGTGAATTTCTCACTGCTAGCCCCAACTGAGTGGAATATCTTTCTCAGTCGTTGAATACATTTATTGCTAAACTCCAAACATTTGTCTTGAAGGCTTGCCAATAATTTTTTCAAATCTGAATTTTGTTGGACTTCGGCTTCAAGTTTCGCATTAAGTTCTTGCTTTTCTTGTTCAAACTGTTCAGATTGGCAGAGAAGCTTCGTATTCAATTCTGCTATTTTAGCTTCGGCTTCTGCCAATAAGCCTTCAGTTGTCTGAAGCTCGAAGTTTTTCTTTTCAATAGTAGCTGATTGCTCTTTTATTTTGCTCTCTAAATTTCCAATTATAACCTCATGTTTTTTGTCTTCCAGATCCTGCTGCATTTTCAAAGCCTTACTCAACAGCATACTCTGCGCATAAACAACCTTCGTTAGAAATGTCTTCATTATTAAAAACAATAAAAGTCAAGGGAAAAGTAGTTCACCTTGAAATTGGAGTAAAATAAACTACCAACGATATGTTGTCGTCGGTAGCGGCTAATATCCGTTTCCAGCTTCGGAAAACCGATACTCTTTGATAGAGTACCGATAATCTTAGCTCCAGTTTGATCCCGGATATAGCCTAATTTTTCATCGTCAATACCCCCGAAGAGGAGTGCTCCTGGTTTATATCCGCAAGATTTGGCATATTCTTTAAGCTCTTCTATTTCGGTTTTTGACAATTCTTGTCCAACTAAATTTTGAAACATGAAGGTTTCGTCCTCCGAAGTATCTTCAGCTATTTCCTTTCCTTTCCCAGACACTGCGGCCATGGTCTCTTCGGCGGCAGTAGCTTCTTCTGTGGCCATGTCTAGCAGTATTTTGTCGATATGTTCGATTGTGGTTTCCAAGTTCAAATCTTCGGCTGAGGTAGCTTCGGTAGCCACGATTTCCGAAGGTGCGACTTCAACATTTGATATTTCCTCAGCCGCTGGTGTCTTCCGAGCTGAAGCTCTCGGTGGTGTCTTGTCAATGACTTCGGTCACTGCGATGATTCTTTGTCTCTTTGTTTTAGTTGTTTTCTTCGTTTTTTCGGGCTCCTTTTCCTTCTGAAAAAACTTTGTCAGTTGAGGCCCTAATGGACTTAGCTTCACAGGCAGGGATTCAGTCATTACCTTCAAAATCTCTTCCACGTCAGTGGCAGAGCGTGATGCGGGAGTCTCTTCTTCGTCAGATACTTTTCGCTTTGGAGATGATACTTTTCTCTTCTTTAGAATATTCTTCTCTTTTGGTGGTTCTTTCTCATCTTCATTTAAAGCTTCGGCTACCCTTTTCCTTTTCCGGCCTTCGACAATTTTATTCAGTTGTTCGTAGTCAGGGTATTCAAAACCCAAGGCGTCCAGCACTCGATTCAGTCTTCGCTTCGGACGGGTACCGAAGGCCGCAGTCATCAACTGATCTTCTTTTTTGGAGTAATTACCGAGTATTTCATTGCACATTATTTCAATTGTTTCCAGCCACTCTTAGCAAGGTGTTTTAAAGTATTTCTTAAACTTGTAATAGTAAGGTAACCGCACAAGTTCCCCTTCTTTCTTCTCCCCCTCTAGCTTCGGCATTTCCCATTCTTTTAAAGTAGGAAAAACCCTGAAGGCCAAAAACTCTTGAACCAGGTCCCTAGTGCTGATATGTTCTGAAACAATTTTAAACTCAGCCAGTGCAGCCCAAGTGGGACCTTCTAATGACATTTGGCATCGCGGTCTTGTTTCTCCGAAGATCAATTCAAGAGGGCTTTGTACCAGCTTCTCTTGGTCTTTGTCAACTTTCATATAAAACCATTCTGATTTCTAGCCTGCCGGCCATTTGCTTCGGTAGCTGATTACAGGAAACTTTGTGGTTTTCCGATAGGCAAAATTGTAGCAACCAAAGTTATCATGTAATCCATCTTTTCTAGCCTTCGTCTGGTAATGCAGCTCATGAACTCGACAAAAGCTGTCGGCAAACGGCTCCACCACCTGGCTTCGGAGGGCCCAGATATAAACACTAAGCCTAATGATGGCGTTAGGAGTCAGCTGATGAAAGTAGATCCCAAACTTCTTCAATACATCTGCAATAATCCTATGAAGGGGGAATCTCAACCCAGCCTTTAGAAAGCTCTTGAAAATGACTATTTCATCCTTCTCTGGCTTCGGGGTAGTTTCTTCCCCCCCGAAGCGAAGTAGCTTTTTTTGACTCTCACTGAAATAACCCGACTTCACCATCTTGGAGAGATCAGCCTTAGAGACAGTTGACCTTCCGAAGTCCAAGTGGCTGGGCTTACTTGGCATGCAATACGATAATCATCTTCGGAATCAGTTTCCTCAATATTTCCTTCTTCCGCGTCGGCAGCAACTTCGGAGATGGGGACAGTCTGCTCTGTCTCAGCGGTACGGATTCCTTCCGAGGTTACCAGTCCGGATCGTTGCATCGCTTCGGAGATGGGAACAGTCTCCGATCCTTCAGCTTCGCCTCCTTCACGCTCAACCCTAGCAGTAGAACGCGCTCTGGCCATTTAATTCTGAATTTTTTGGGAACTAAGTACTTTTTCTTCCAAAGCTTTTTCTTCTGACGAAGTAGGCTTCAAACTGGAGCTTCGTTTGATTCCGAGAGTCAAGCTTCGGCTATGGTTAAAAATTTTGGCAGCAAAACAGTGCAAATAGCAATGAATGCTGTAGTAACTTCACACCTATCCGTCTGTTTATATAGTGATGCAGGTAAGAAGGTGAATCGCCAGGATTTTTACACCAGGCGAACAGCTGCTTGCACCCGCTGCAAGGTGGGACCGCTACGCGCTCGGGAACTAAATCGTTTCTCGATAACGAGCTCAGGGAAGGTGTTTTTCAGACCTTCGGCTTACCGAAGCCTAAGAGACTTTTTTCACGGATCAAGCTCGTTACGAAAAACGATCTAGCACCGTGAAGGGGCTACTGTTGGGACTATGCTTCGTCGCCGAAGGTCTTGTAGGGAGAAACAGCTTCGGCTGAAGCTGTCCGCATGTGATGACCGAAGGTTCCTCTGTATGAAGCTTCGGAATTACAAACCGACTTAAGAGTAGAATGACCTTTTAGTCCATAAATGTTTGAGTCGCTATTGTAATTCCGTATAAGGGACATAATTGTAATTCCTCACAGGCTGTGTCCCGTGCCTATAAATAGTGAACAGTATTCCTTTACTGTTCACGGATTCCTGTAATTGCAACCACATCATTCGGGAACCAATCTTTGTTAAGGCAAAAGTATAATTGTATTCAATGCTCGAATATATTAAATCAATTTAATATGAAAGTAGTGTTGTTCATTTGTAATTTATTTACCTTTGACGCTTCATATTCTATATTACTTTATTCGATCTATTACGAAGATTTGACCTTCGTAATTGTATTGCCTTTAACCTTCGTCCAAAGTTCATTAATCCTTAAAGGAATAATGCTTCGTTGGACGAAGGGCATCAACATTTAACACTTTGTGTTGCCTTGTTCTTAATTCATAGCATTTGAGAACAAGTCCCCAACAGTGGCGCGAACTCAGAACTCTAGCGGTAATAAAACTTTAGACCAGCAACTCGACACAAATGCAACAACCGTGAATTCAACAAGTCGAAAACTAAGTTGTAAAGTAAAGGCTCAAAATGTTTTAGGTGATTTTCTGCTCAAAATATATCTTTGGGAAAAAGTGGACTGTAGGTAAATAAAATAAGAAAGATGGAGATCTCTCACCGAGCAACCTGAAATCTGATACCACTTGATGAACCCAACAGGTAGAAGGGTGCTCGATCTTTCGATGAGAGATGATGGAGGTGGAAAACTTGTTGGAGAACGACGTTGGTTGCCCGACTACCACAACCAAGATGGTGTGGTGCCTTGAGCGATAGGTACACCGTCTCCTGATAACTACGATTTGGGGTGAAGGTCGACGTTGTGCTATCCGACTACAACAACCAAAAGGGTGCTGCGCCTCAGCAATAGTTACACCGGCTCCTGTTGTTGCTGCTCTTGCCGTGCCAAGAACAACCATGAACCTGCAAGCAATCGAGAACAAGCAAGAACAAGATAACAAGCAGACACACACAGATCTGATAAAGTTGGGGTCCTGTTTCAAGTATTCGGGTGGTCTAGCTGACACACGCGTTTACAAGAAAGTAGCAAAGGCTAAACTTACATCAAACAAAAACCCGAGTTCTTTGGTGGCTGCTAGTTGCTTAAATAGAGAAATAGAAAGAAGGAATTCTGGTGGAGTCATGAAGTTCTCTAGGTAGTTCCTGGACGCCTCAGGTGTAATCTCCCATTAATTCTTGATCCACCAGCAACTAGACGAAGGGAGCTTTCCAACAAGTATTTATTTGCATTAAACGACCTTGGGAGTTGGAAGATATGCCTCATTTAAACTTGTACTTGATGCAGTTACGAAATCCCCTCGGACTGGTGGAATCATGAAGTTCTCTCAGCAGTTTCTAGACGCCTTGGGTGTAATCTCCCATTAATTCTTGATCCACCAGCAATTAGATGAAGGGATCTTTCCAACAAGTACTTATTGGCATTAAACGACCTTGGGAGTTGGAAGATATGCCCTCTTTAACATGCACTTGCTGCAGTTACGAAATTATCTCGGGTGCAATAGCTTTTATTGCTTTGTTGTTTTCTCCACCCCAAGATGGTTCACCTCCCAAACACCTGAGCATAATAATGTCGTAGCAAGGCTTTAGTACCACATTTAAAGAAAAATTAGCTTCAACAGCAAGAAATGAGTTCACCTTATAATTAAGTTTACGTGCACAAGCTAGTGTCATTGGTCCCTGGTTAGGTATGAATGGTGAAGTGATGTGTGGTTGTATCAATAACAACAATGTCCTCATCATCCTCCCCTTTTTACAATAGAGTCGTCCTCGACTCTAGCGTGTACTCCTCACCCAAGTATGATGTCAATTCTGATGATGTGATTGCCTGATTAGGGGATGTTGGAAATATCATTACTTGGTCCCCAATCAACTTCTTTGTTCCTCAAAGCCTTCCTTGTACCCTTAACACATCGCTTGATCCATGTAAGAAGTTCTACAAATAAAAGTATACACGGCGCAATATCGATTCTTCAAATATATCGATGGTAGTTTTAATGTGGAAGAGTTTCAGCTTCGCAACAGGAGCCATTGACATGGTCATATCTGAGCAGGTTATGTTCTCATCATTCTCCCCTTCTTGACAGTAAACTGTCCTCAATTTTGCATCATGATTGATGTTCATGACTAAGGTTTTATCATGATCTTCTAAAAATAAACCTGAACCTTCTACTAAAGTACATGGAAACAATAATTTCTTCACTTCTTGAGAACATGCCAATATCTTATTTGTGCAATGTGAAGAAACACTATATATTGATGAAATATAAACTCTATGCACTAAAAATTGTCGTGTATTGTTTTACTTGCCAGCAAAGTAAAATATAGCATGAGAAGGACAAGGCATAGCTGATCTATCAAATAAAATATTGTCCAAATTACCGAGCTCACAAAGATCATCAAACTCAATATAGCCCCAAGTATTTAAAGAAGAGAGCAAATTTATTTCTTCAGTTTCGTTTGCAATACAAATGACATGTTCATTTTTAGCCAAAATGTTTGGTTCAATAACAGATGTAACATGTTCATTTACTAGTTGTTGCCTTAGTACATGTGAATCATTATCGCAAAAATCTTCACTATCACAAGTGTCAGCAATCAATTCTTCTTGTGATGATGGAAAAACAACATCTGGTTTCATTATTTTGTGTTCTTGGTCAGCATGTAGAGCAGACGCAAAAGAGGAACTCTGGCTCACATGTTCAGTGCTTGTATAATTGTATAATAGAATGTCATTTTCAGCTTTACATGCAAGCAAAAACAAGTGAGAAATGTGCTTGTATGCTTTATGCACGAGTGTTTAGTTCACGAAAAACATAGTGTGCACGAGTTAAGAAACAAATACGACATAACACCATATTTAGAGATAACCACCACTTGGGTGGTTAGAGCTTTGACCGCTGCCGCCACCAGGAGGAGGGAACGCGAAGAGGGAGTCAACAAATCCAGTCCCTGTTGTGGGATCAGACCCACTACCATCCGCTTCGGTCGTAACCTATGCAAGTTAGCAAATATTAACATTTTTAATGCAAATATCAACACGTTAAATGCAAATATCAACAAGTATACAAGTGTATAAATTCATTGAGAGTTATCAAACATACCCTATCTCCAGGTGCAGGTATATGTGTCGGAGGGGTGTTGAACTGTTAAGTCCACAATCCATATTTAATGAATATTCAACAAGTTAAGTATACGGTTCATGTTTTGCTAACTAGATGAATTGCTAGTTTAGACAATGATATTAACCGAATTGGCTAAGATTAATGTATCGGAGCTGGTGTGGATGCAAACTGGCTCCATTGTGGTGGCGGTGGAATATTTTGTGTCATGCCGTGTTGTTGCATTAACTGTTAAACATATGTGTTACTATTGAAGATGTTGTATTGAAATATAATAATTTAGAGTTTGGATTATGTGTACTCACTTGATACATCGCTTGGTTATGTGCATTGCAAGCCTCCATAAATTCTCGTTGTTGTCTCATCTCCTCACGCATCCTCATAATCTCCAACTCCTGCTCGTTCGGTCGACGAGAGCACGAGCTACGGGAAGACGAACCCATCCTCTAAGTTCTCACCGATGACGAGTCAATTAATCCGTTGAATAGTGTGTATCTATAAGTGATTCGAAAATTGTGATTACTGCATAATCAATTTAGTGTCAACCATGTAATTTCATAAGTTAGAGCTTACCGTCCATGCGCTTTCCCACCACCACTTGCGTACACCACCGAGGGATCCACCGGTTCATGTCGCCAGTCGAAGTCAGGGCCATGGCGATGAACCATCTCCTCCCCATATGCCACCTATACATCATTCACAACCTTACAAATGCAGGAATTTCTATACTTTGAACGTTTGTACTTTTGGACCAAAACTCACCAGCCGATCTGTGGCTGTCTGGCTGTAGAGCTGGTCAGCGTTGGTAGGGTCTGGTCCTTTGTGGCCCTCCTGATAGACCTCAATGCCACTAGGCTTTTGGCGACGCGTAGCTTCCTGTATAAACAAAAACATCCATAAGCAATTGTACTATTTGGTGATCGACATAGCTTGATCAAACTTACCATTCTTTTAGCTTTTCGGAGCATGTCGTTACCACCAAACTTGTGGTTAGGATTGGTTCCTCGACATTGCCTGTGATGCGCTAACGCTTTCTGGAAGCCTTCGGAAGCCCAATATCGACACCAAGCATAGTACGCATCAGGCACGGGCGCCATCCATGGAACCATCACCTACACACACAATGTTACATATTATATCAATCACAATAATCAATAAAAGGGTAAAACAAATTGAATACTAACCTCATGATATTGATCCTCAGTCATATATATCTTTGAGGACCCTTCCTTTTTATTCAAGGGGCCTGCTTCTTCCGAATGATTTTGAAAATACAGGTTTGTAGCCTGAATTCTCACATAGTATATGACATCCTTCACTAGCTTCTTTGCATTGTTTTGGAACACACGTTCAGCGTGCCCCATGTAATCCTCTCTGTCAGGCAACTGATATCGAAACTACAACATAAAGAATACAAATACAATGGTATAAGTCATATAATTACAATATTAAGAAATAGAACAAAAACAATAAAGAATTCATACCCAAAAGTCATGACGCACAAGTCCCTGTCTATCGGTGTGGTTTCGTTCCTTTTTTAACTTGTACTCGTCCCAGGTACTGACGAGCACCTCATCGACGCTATCTCCGTCCGACACCTTCACTATACCAGGGTAGTGAAGGCGGCAAAGAGAACCCAACGTAAGGTTAACCTGAGTGTAGTGTCCCTTGCCGTCAAAGGACAGATCCTCCCAGTTCCTGCATTACACAAAAACATTAACAATACACATAATAGTTATATGAGACAAGTTAATATATTACACTCACCGATCTCCATGAGGCATGATTAAGATCCTATCAGCTTCTCGATCTATCGCGTGACGAGGCTTTACTGAGTGCCTTTTTCTTGAGCGACGTGTGCGTGTCGCTGAAGAGCCTCCTGAGCCATCATCCATCGGGTTGTCAGCCGGTTGGGCCTGTTCGCCCCACTGGTCCCACACCTATTGCTGCTCTCTCTGGTGGTCCCACTGGTCCCATGGCTGATGCTGCTGCGCGGCCTGGTCCCATGTCGTGTGCTGCACCTCCTCATTGTGCTGCTCATCCTCATTGTGCTCCTCCTCCTCATTGTGCTGCTCCTCAGTGTGCTACTCATCCTGGTTCATACAACTCAAGATTTAGATACAGGTAAATATGTAAACAAATTTATTTGTACAAGATATGTTACCTCATCTCCATGTATAGCGCTCAACAGCTCTCGACGTCTAATGCTGCTCGAAGAACTGCCCTAGAATAGGCCCAGACCCTTGAACAACCCCTTCACTGACTTCTTTGACTTTGGCGGCATCCTGCATAAAAAATAAGAAATTATTCATTAGTGCATAAAAAATGACATAATCCTTAAAAATTAGAAACAAATGAAAGAACAAAATAATTAGAAACAAATGAAAGAATAAAATAACTTTACTTGTTAAATATCATCAAAATCAGGATCTATTTGTTCTCTTCTATGCAGAGGTCGCCATATAACTTTTCTACTAATAGGTTGTCTTCTCCGTCTCTCGGGAAAAGTTAAGTCGTTAATGTCTGCAACTAGTGAATCTAATGCCGGTGCAGGATCAATATGAAAACTAGTTGGCAACTCTTTTTCTTGAAACACCTCATCAACCTGCTCAAGGTGACCAAATTGATATTCATCCTCACCAGGAGTGTGTTGGCGTTCGCGGGGATTTACATTGTACACAACCCTCCATGTAGACAACTTTTTGCATGGATATGTCGAGAAATAAACTTGGTCTGCTTGATGGGCAATGATATAGATGTCGTGTCCTTGAAGCAATTTTTCAGGTTGGATCTGTGTCATCCCAAATTCGGTCCTATAATACTTCGGGTCATACCATTTGTGGCAGAACCACCCGAATTATTCCAGCTTAAGTGCCTAAGTCACGCCTCAGGGGCCGTAACACACTTAAATCGGAATAACCCGTCAGTCCCTCAGATCTATTCTGATAGAGCCACTTAACCAGGATCAAATTCCACAATCTCACTCGAAGGTGAGTCACAGAAGAAATACAATAAACTAGGAAACCTCAAATTAAGTGCTGAATTATTACATAGATCGGAGTTTTTGAGCAGCAAATAAGAGTTCTCAAAATAAAATGCAGCAGATAATCGATGTCGTCAGTAATGAAGAAATGGGCAAGGCCTAGCCCACTACTCCTCGTGCTCCTCTCCTACCGGAGCAGCATCCCACTCGACCGTCCAACCCGGTGGCAGGGTGGTAGGCCAAGTCACACCATCAACCATTTCCTGAATCTCACCTGCAAAAATTATTCCACAAGCAAGGCTGAGTATACTAATACTCAGCTAGACTTGCCCGGTGTGAGGAGTCTACTCCTCTACCTCTAGACTATGCAGCTGTTTGGCTGAGGGGTTTGGTTTGCCAAAAGCACTAGCTATTTCTAAAATTAATTTTTAGCTTTTCAAATTCTAACATCATTATCTTAGCTAGGTTTGCTCCTTCTAAGCATACATGGTAACAAGCATTTAGTTCAATCAACAAATTTTCTCATGTAACCTCATTTCACTTCTTACTCGATGCAGTACAAGGGGTCAAGCAGTCTCATTAGCTGCGAGAAGCAGACGATTCGAATCGAGTTTTAACCTTGCAAGGTAAACCTAAACACACGGCATGTCAGGGTACTCCGACCCCGCACATGACAACAGTCCCCATCGATTCCCCGTTCGCTTCCAGGCCTCACCGCCTTGGCATACAATGCTCCACTGACCCCGACTGCCGTCGTGCAGTGACCGCACTTGTACCGACCATAGCTAGCATGGGAGACCTAGTCTCAGGTCGCATGAGGGATAAAGTCCGCGCCCGGCTTCACTCAGGTACTAGGTTTACCGGTTACCATTTTTCCCGGCATGTGCTTAGTACGTTCAAACGCTTGACTCAGGTATCCACACATTAATCCTTAATTCCTTTTTTTTCCCGTCTTATGGTCATGGCATCCTCCCTAGATCCAAGTCCATAGACTAACATAGATCCCGTTATCAAGATGAATACAATCAATTTCCTGACCTCGCGCGAGTGCTAGAAAAATCACTCGACTTCTACCGAGATCCTGATTAGCAAGCAGCTACTCGATCCTAGCATACTAGTATTCATCTCAAAAAGGAATCCTAAGTTCATGCAGCTAGAGGTTTCAAGCAACTCCTACACTTAAGTGCATATTACAATCCTACAAGCATTAAGTGTAGTAAAGTAGCATATAATAATACGGTTATGCATATAAACCGGGGCTTGCCTTCAGTAGCTGGGGCTGCAGGGAGATCCTCGACAGCAGCCTCGGAAGCTTGCTCCTGGTCCTCCTCTTGGACAATTCCTTGCTCGGGGATGAGCACGTACTCTCCGTCGGCGAGATTACAATCTGATGAATGCAATGCGTAAGATAGATGCATGATATGATATGTGCTTTAGTAATTTAAACTTTTGATGGTGTATGATCTACTTGAGTTAGATAGAGTTAAACCTTACTAATGCGAGACTTTTGGGTGGCATACTTGGTAAATTGGATCAAACTTAGCTAGGTTAAGTGGTAGGTTTATTTTTAGGGTTCCACTGAATTCTTTCTAAAGTCTTAGTGAGAATTGACAAGAATTCAAGTTGGACTTATTGGAGTGAGGTTTATTTCTTCTTTCTTTTTCTTTATTCCCCTTAAGTTTTTGGAGTGGGTTTGAACTACAAGTTTCCTTAATAAAATTCCAAAAATTCTGCAAAAATTACAGTGGCTTAATACTGGTATATAATTCTCTGTCTCAAAATTTGGGGTTCAAAAAGTGAATAGTTCTCTCTGGACAAAATTACCAAATTTTAGGGCAGAAGGGGTGCTTTGAACTACAACTATCATTTAATAGTAGGTAATTCTTTAAGACTTATTTTTGCTGGCATTTAGATGTTATAACATGACTTGGCACAAAATTCTAGCCATTAATTCTTATTAGTTATTTTACTAGGATTTCTAAAGTTTCTAGCCAAAGGGGTGCTTTCTACTACCACTATATTTGAAAAATATCAAACAACAGATTTCTGATTTTTCCTAGCTTTTATTTTGCGCAAGTGCAATCATTCTGAAGTTTGGCATCTTTTTGCTTAAGGGAAGGGGTGGTATGCATTAATTGGATTAAATGGCCTTTCTTATAAAATATTAGCAATAGGTATTATTTTGCATCTTTTTAATGGGTTTGCATTTTTCTCTGGTGGCCTATCTCCTCATTGACCTAGCAAAATTTTATTTGCCCATTATTGTATTATTATTATGGGTTATTCATGATTTATTTGGAAAAAGACTCATTATCATATTATATTTATTTACCCTACTTAAAATGATGGGCTGGGGTGTTTATTATTTTTGCAGTGGGGTTCTGGTGGTTACAAGTCCACTGAATTTTTATTATCAATTTTGGGTCTGGTTTTATAATTCTAATAATTGATTCCTAGTTGGAATAATGCTAAAGAACACATTTCACTTTAAAACTGATCTAGACTAGAGGTCCCTTTATTTTTCCTAGGTTCTCTGTTACTTAAGCAAACTAGGAAAAATAATTTCATTCACTGTTCATTAATTTCTAATGCCTTTCTGATTTTCTAAAGTTTTGGGCAGAAATGGTTTTTAATGGATATCTACACTAAATTTTTCAATACTGGGGTTCTTACTATTTTTAAACAGTGCTTAAATGGGGTTTGAACATCTATAATTTTTCTTAGGTTCAGCACGAAGCAAAACTAATTTTCCTTAATTAAACAAGGTTTGGTAAGTTTCTGTTTTTAATTTTAAACTCTAAAAATTAGAACAGAAAGCATATGGTTTATTATTTTTAAATGATAGCTCATATTATTCAGGATCTAGCAAAATTAGTTTGACAACTTTTGCTTAAGAATTCATCAAGTTATGAATTTTTTAAGTTCTCTGTTTATTAAAAAGATTAAACAGAATTGATTAAATGGAAAACTACTTTGCAACGGGGTCCCTGGTGGGTGTTTTAAGTTTTCCTTACAGACTAGTCCCTGGGCTACTATTCAAATGAGTCATTGACATCTCAAAAAACCCCCTGGATCCTTCTAATCCTAACCCGAGGTCCTTCCCCCAAATTAAACAGTACCCGCGGCGAAAGAAAGGGCAGAGGGGCTTACCGGCGGCGAGATTGCTCTGGTGAGGTGGCCGAGGGTGTAGGGGAGGTCCTGACGGTCACGACGATGTGCGGGTCACCGTCGGGGATGGTCGGAGTTGGCCGGTCCGCGTGCGCAGGCGGGGGAGCTCGTCGGCGGCGAGGAGTCCGGCCTATCCAGGGCGAAATTGACCAATCAAACGGGTCAGAGAGCTTCACCAGGGATCAAGGAAGGGGTGCGCACGAGGAATTGAAGAATGGCTCACCGGAGAGCTCGGTCCACGCGTGGGGGCAGGCGATCGAAGTCCGGCGAGGGTGATCTTCGCCTTCCGGTGAAGTTCTGCCGGGTCCGAGGGCTTGGAAAGCCTCACGGGCCTATGGCGGAGCTAACCGAAGCGCTGGCGCGACTTGGAGGTGACTGGAGTGGGCTGGCTACGGTGGTCGAAGCTCTGGCGGCAATGGCGGGCGGAAAAGAGCTCGCCGGAGCTAAGGAGGGGTGTCTGGCCAGCGAAGGTGAGCGCGGGGTGAAGTGAGGCGCGCCCAGGGAGGCTTTATAGGCGCGGGCGAGCACGACCGAGGGCAAGGGCGCGCGGCGGACTGACTGAACGCTGGGGCGAGCGCGCGCGCGGGTTGGGCGAGCACCGGCGTGCCGACCAGGGTCGAACACGTGTGCCTGTTCGTTCTGCCCAAGTTCTGGCGCGTGTGGTCACTCATCCGAGCCTGCTCTCGCCTTGGTCAGTGCACAAAACCTCATCTCCTCCCTACAAGCTACCGATCTTGTGTGGGGGTCATAGGCTTTTGCCTACTGGTTGTAGAGATTTGGAGCCCGAAAATCCAGTCTGTCTCCCTGCTCAAACCCGAGGCAAATCCAGGGTTTTGTCGTGTCTAGGGCTCGCATCCCAATGCCATCTTCTGGCATGCGACAGAGGGGTTAGTTATGCACATTTTTGTTAATGGGGCCATTAGGATTTGAGTTAGGGATCAAGGTGAACACGCTTGATCTTTGGCTCAAGGTCTGAAATTCAGAATTCTAAAATTCAGAATTCCCTATTGAGTCCCCACATGAGAAGCTTGCTTGGGGTTTTATTTGAATTATTTTGGCCAAGCTTCCTCAATCTTTATTGTTGCTTATTAAATATACTTCAATGTTTATAATTGGCCCAAGCCATGACTCCAAATTTTTCAAACTCTTTTCCCCTTTTTCTTGAATTTTGTTCATAGGGCTCAATTAGGGTTTTTGTTGGGGTTGCACATTTTGCCTTTTTGAAAAACCCATTTGTTTTGATCATGATGCTTTTATGTATAAGCTTAGTGGGTTCTTTTATCCTTAAATGAACTTGATAATCATGCTCAATTTTGCTCACATAAAATGATAGTTCTTGGGTTAGCATTTGAGAGAAACCCTAGGTGACACTGGGGTGTCACACCATTTACACTCAAAGAAAACTAGCGCTAAAGGCTTATTTCCAGCAAATGTAATCTCAATTATATTTTTGATTTTCCCGTAATAGCAGGCTTCGTGTCCTTCCATGTCGGTTGCCCTAGTAATGACTACACTATTTTGAGTGGCGGCCATAGGATGACTAGATTCGAAAATGCTTGAACGAAAGCGATATCCATTGACGTCGTAACGTACATAGCTTTTGGCAGTTACGCTTCCAATAGATAACTGCCGTAAGTCATCATTCAAATTCATTTCCTCCCCAAACTGTCAATTATGCCACAAAGCATTAGCAAATTCTGTAATATTAGTTAACTAAAATTAGGTCTCGGAGCCACATAATTGAGACTTACACGGCCCCGAAGCCACATAATGAAATTAGGTCGCCCATGCATTCCATCGCGTCACAATTTGTCTTTGTCTCTCGCTGTTGGCCTACCGAGACACCTCATGTTTTGTTCATCAAACTCGTTGTCAAATATTATTGTATGACATGAGATATTTGATAACATAAACTAATTCACATATGAACAATTTAAGGAAATAATTCTTACACAAAGTATTTCTCCACCTCAGGCATATTCGTGAACATGTACAGTAAAGCAGACTTTCGTTCTTCCATAGCGAGGTGATATGCCTTGGGTGGACCAACGGCTTTGCCGTTTGTCTGAAAAATCGAAAGATCACTACACGGAGGCATCTCTCGTTCATCATCATGGTACCTCTTCTTTCGAGCAAATACATTATGTTCTTCTACAAAGTAACAACTTGTGAAGTGTGCTACCTCCTTCAGTTTAAATTGTTCCGCAATACATCCTTCAACTCTTGCCTTATTGCCCACCATTGCTCTAAGCTTCTTTAATGCTCTTTCTATATGAAACATCCACCTGTACTGAACAGGACCACCGACCTTAGCCTCATATGGAAGATGTATAAAGAGATGTTGCATAGGATTGAAGAAACCCGGTGGAAATATTTTTTCTAATTTGCACAAAAGCACTGGTGCCTCTTTCTCCAACTGTTCCATCACATCTCTTCTGATTTCTTTAGCACAAAGCTGTCTGTAGAAATAGCTAACTTCAGCTAACGTTTTCCACACAACATCGAAAATGTACCGACAAAACATTACATGCATGAGCCTTTCCATAATTATGTGGACGTCATGGCTCTTCAGTCCATTCATCTTCATTGTCTTCAAGTTCACAAATCTTCTCAAACCAGCAGCATAACCATCGGGAAATTTAATATCCTTCATCCACTTCATCACTTCTTTCCGTTGCTTAGGTTTCAGACAATAGTCAGTGTCACACCTGGTTTCAAGGAACAAAGCCGGGTGCATCTCATACATGCGCCAAGAAGACAACATATATAATAACAGAGTGTATAGAGATAAATGTCACAATAATCAGAGTATTTATTACATAGCGGAAGACTTATTACAAAATAAAAGTATAACCATAAAACGAACAAAGGATCGTCGGCGCCAATGTCGACTGAGAAACGCCATCTAGATCAAGTCGAATGCCTCAGTGTTAGGCGGCTCCTCTTCGACCACCTGTTCTTCTCCTGTGTGTGGGGGGGGTGTGAGACAGCAAGAGTGAGCTCACATACGTTCATAGCTCAACAAGTCGTGGGGAATAATGTGGCATGAACTCACCAAAGGTGGGAGTTCATGAAGTGTAAGGCTGATCAATGAAATAAAGGCTGAGGCTGAGCATTGCTTTTATAAGTTGGTCAAAATTTTATTAGCAATTACTAAGTGTAAGTAAATACCAAACCTTAATAATAATAAAGAAAAGTAATAGTAAAATAATCCCAAATGCGATGCAAATGTCAAATTAAATTTAAGTTCCATAAATTAATTATGTGAGGGTCCGAGCCGCTCATGACCGTGAGCACGGCTAGTATACCAGTTTTACACTCTGCAGAGGTTGTGCATCTTTACCCACAAGTCATGTTACCCATCTGCCAAGAGATGGCCAATCCCATACACCTCTACCGAGGAGGCGAGGCAGGGTAACACTACGAGGCCTTTACAAAGTTCCACTAGCTTCAGAAAACCCGCTACAGTTTATAGGAAGCTCCAATGCAGGGTTCTTGCCTGACCGCCATCGCAGCAAAATCAACCAAGGACCTCCCTACACTGACCACTCCCCTACTGCCCTTGCCCCTTTCGGGTAAGGAAGACTTACACTAGCTTTCCTAGTTAATCAGCCAAGGGCGTCCCATTATACCCTTGTGGTAGCACTGTTTTCCCGGTTGGTCGCTCCATGTTCCCATTAACATAATGATCTTAACATGAACAGTAATAATAAAAGAGAATAAAAGAGTAATTATGAATAAAGTATCTTCATACCCAAATCCACATAAAGCAATAGCAGGTACTACCCAAAGAAATATTTCAGCGGTAAACAAGGTATAAAGATAGCCAAAACTAGGGTAACCTATTGGGTCCCATTAAAATTATCCTATGCAGATCATTATAATTAATAAGAACATGGCTGGGAAAAAGTAAGTGATCAAGGGCACAACTTGCCTTCAATGAGCTCCTGCTCAGCTACTTCTACTTGCTGAATCTCAGAATCCACAGTGGCTTGCTTGTCTACTCGCATCAACACAATACATACATAGTATAGCATAAATTAAAATCACATCAAACATATAAATAAAATATACAGTAAAAATCTACACATTATAATGAGATCATAGGAACTAGAATCATTAAATTTGGAGTTATAAATTTCAAGTTATGAATTTCCTAAGATTTAATGTGCTTGAAATAAGATTAAATGATAAATTAATTTTCTTACTGCTTTCATGCCAAAACATAGGCACTAAGTGGTAGATAATAAAATTACAAAATTTTAGAAACTGGAATGAAGTGATTTGGACTAGAAATGGATTTTCTATGCATTTTACAAGTTTCTAGATTTGTTTTTGTGTAAAAAACGAATTTCTAATATTATTTCTCTATTTTTAATCTTCTCCGGACTAGGCCTCAATTTCTGGAAAACGCAGGGGGCTCTGGCGTAAGTTTACCTAGACTCAGAACACTGCCGCGGAGGACTGCGGGTTGGTTAAGTAAAAGGCCAGGGTCTCTTAAGCAAAAAGTGCGGCCGAAGAGGTATCGTAGGATCCGAGCCGTCGGATTAAAACCCTACGGCCCATATTAGATCTATCCACGGCGAACCAGTGTGTGACGATCACCGCACGATTGAATATCAACGGCGTAGATTTTAAATAACCTAAACTGACTCTCGCCCGATCGATCTGAATCAGACGCACCAGATCTTCCCCGCGAATCGGTAATACTGCGATCTAATCTTAGCCGTCAACACTGGATCCGACGGCGCACATCACTCCTCACCATCTCTCCCACGTACGCAGCGGCGCCGCCCCTCCACACAGCGGACCATCGCCGGGGTTCGCGAAATCCGAAGACTCTGCCTCCCAATTTCCCCCGCAGCATGTAGATTTATGGTGTGGTAACGAACATGAGGGAATGCAAGGGTAGTCATACCAGAGGTAAGGCACAGGGAGCTCCGGCCACGGGAACACGCAGTTCTGCGGCGGTACAACGAATCCAGCGAGAAATCGCCGGCCACCCGGTGGTCTTCTCCCCCTGCGAAGGTCGCAGACAGCTCCACCGAGGCGCGACGAAGCTCCCAGCCCAAGCGCACCAATCCTGGCACGACGTCTACACAGATTTGGTAGCGGCGGCGGAATCTCGTCTGCAACACACCGGTGGCGGTGGAGGTCGAGCGGGGTGTGGGTAGCTACGCGCTGGCGAAGAAGGGAAAGGGGAGAGAAGGCTGCGGCCCCACCCTACTTATGGCCGCCCGAGGTCGGTTCGCGGATGGCTTCAACGGACTTCCGAGGAGCGCGCCATGGTTGCGTGCGCACCTCCAAAACGCACGGCGAAGGAAAGGGAAGAACTGACGACTCGGTCCCTTCGTCAGTCACGGAAGGGTACGCGATCCAGGTCCACGCGCCAGCGACAGAAAGATCGGTGGGCGCGAGAGGAGCAGCTGACCATTGGGCCCCGCGAGACGGTCAGCCAACCAGGCACGCGGTAAACTCGTGGTTGGGCCGCGGGGGTGGAAAAGAATCGTGGGCCAGAAAGGAGGTAATCGGCCCATGCAAGGTTTTGCCCTTTTCTTTTTATTTTTTTCCATTTTCTTTTCTCCCTTTCCAATTCAAATTTAAATCCCAGTTTAAATTTAAAGTTGTGGCAAATTTATCTCCAGATGATATTGCGCCATAAATAGTACTACTTTGGACATATATATTTATATATTATTTATATGTTTATATCCCTTCTTTTTTTCTTATTTTCAAACCCTAATTTTCAACTTAGGGTTTAATCCATCTTCTAGTAATTATTATCTTATTATTATTATCCTTATTATTTTATGTAATGCACAAACACAGAAAACTCCAACAAGATGCACTTTCTTTTATTTTTGTATCATTTGTTTTTAATTAATCACTATTAATTATTTGTGTGCTCTTTTTTTATGATGCAAATAAGGCACATAAAATGAGGAGACCTCTATATAATCCTTATATACAATTTTGAGTATTACAAATCCTACCCCCCTTAAAAATAATCTCGTCCTCGAGATTTAAGAAGATCTAGGGAAAAGGTGGGGAAAATCTATGCGAAGCTCTTCTTCTCTTTCCCACGTTGCTTCATCTTCACCGTGGTGGCTGCATTGAACTTTGCACATCTTTATAACCTTATTCCTTGTAACTCGAGTCAGTGTATCCAGAATCTTGATGGGGTACTCAGCATAAGTCAAATCCTCTTGAACACTAAGGTCTTCCATTGGTAACTATTCTTCAGGTACCCTGAGACATTTCTTCAGCTGAGATACATGAAAAACATCATGAACATCCGCAAGATGATCCGGTAACTCCAATTGATATGCAACCTCTCCCACTCGCTTTAAGATTGAAAAGGGTCCAATAAAGCGAGGGGACAACTTTCCTTTGACTTTGAATCTTCTCATACCCCGAAGTGGTGACACCTTCAAATAGACATGATCACCCTCCTTAAACTCTAGTAGTCTTCTCCTATTATCAGCATAGCTCTTTTGCCTGGATTGTGCAATTCTCAAATTTTCTCTTATCATTCTAACTTGTTCTTCTGCCTCTTGTATAAGTTCAGGCCCAAAGAACTGTCTTTCTCCAGTCTGATCCCAATACAGTGGAGTCCTGCACTTTCTGCCATACAGAGCCTCAAACGGAGACATGTTCAAACTGGCTTGATAACTATTTGTCGGCGTTCCGAGACCGGGGGGTCCCCGAGCCGACGAGTGAGTGTGCCGCGTGCCCCAGCCCAGATGGGTCGAGCGCGTGGGCGAGCGCGAAGGGGGGAGAGAGAGCGAGAGCGAGGTGGCCGGAGCCGGGTCGTGAGGGAGTCGGAGGTTCCCGCGGCCTTCGTGTTCGTCCCGCGCCCAGGTCGGGTGCGCTTGCAGTAGGGGGTTACAAGCGTCCGCGCGGGTGAGGGGAGCGAGCGGCCCCGAGAGAGCGCCTGCCCCTGCCCTTGTTCCCGCGAGGCCAACCTCCTCTAAGAAGGCCCTGGTCCTTCCTTTTATAGGCGTAAGGAGAGGATCCAGGTGTACAAATGGGGGTGTAGCAAGGTGCTACGTGTCTAGCGGGGGAGAGCTAGTATCCTAAGTACATGCCAAGGTGGCAGCCAGAGAGATCTTGGCACCCAGCTAGTGTGGCGTCGTGGCTGTTGGAGAAGCAATGGAGCCGGGCGGAGGGACAGCTGTCGGAGTGGTTGGGCCCTTGCTGACGTCCCCCTGCTTTCGTAAGGGAGCTGGGAGCCACCGTCGTCATGGTCCAGCGGGGCGCCATCATTGCCTATCTGGCGGAGCTAGCCAGATGGGACGTCGGTCCTGTTCTCTGCGGCCCGAGTCGTCTCAGGGTAGGGTGATGATGGCGCTTCCTGTCGACGTGGCGGACTCGTGCCCTAGGTCGGGCGACGTGGGGGCTCCTCCGAAGCCGAGGTCGAGTCTGTCCTGCATGGCCGAGGCCGAGGCCGAGGCCGAGCCCGAGCCCCTGGGTCGGGCGAGGCGGAGGTCGTTCAACAGAGGTCGGGGTGGAGTCCGAGCCCTGGGTCGGGCGAAGCGGAGCTCATCGTCTTCTGGGGCCTTAGCCCGAGTCCGAGCCCTGGGTCAGGTGGAGCGGAGTTCGCCGTCTTCCGGGGCGTTAGCCCGAGTCCGAGCCCTGGGTCGGGCGGAGCGGAGTTCGCCGTCTTCCGGGGCCTTAGCCCGAGTCCGAGCCCTGGGTCGGGCGGAGCGGAGTTCGCCGTCTTCCGGGGCCTTAGCCCGAGTCCGAGCCCTGGGTCGGGCGGAGCAGAGTTCGCCGTCTTCCGGGGCCTTAGCCCGAGTCCGAGCCCTGGGTCGGGCGGAGCGGAGTTCGCCGTCTTCCGGGGCCTTAGCCCGAGTCCGAGCCCTGGGTCGGGCGGAGCGGAGTTTCCTCTGGCGCTTTTGGCCAAGCCTGGCTGCCCGTCCGTCTTATTCTTTGCGTTAAAGGCCCCAGTGACTTGGTCGGTCGGCGCGGTGATTTAGTCAGGGTTACTTCTTATCGAAGGCAAGGCCTCGGGCGAGCCGGAGATCGTCTGCCGTGAAAGAGGAGGCCTCGGGCGAGACGGAGACATCTCAGGGTCGGCTGCCCTTGCCCGAGGCTAGGCTCGGGCGTGGCGTGATCGAGTCGCTCGTATGGACTGATCCCTGACTTAATCAAACCCATCAGGCCTCTGCAGCTTTATGCTGATGGGGGTTACCAGCTGAGAATTAGGCGTCTTGAGGGTACCCCTAATTATGGTCCCCGACAGTAGCCCCCGAGCCTCGAAGGGAGTGTTAACACTCGCTTGGAGGCTTTTGTCGCACTTTTTTGCAAGGGGACCAGCCTTTCTCGGTTGTACTTTGTTCCGATGGGTGCGCGCGAGCGCACCCGCCGGGTGTAGCCCCCGAGGCCTCGGAGGAGTGGTTTCACTCCTTCGAGGTCTTAATGCCTTGCGTAATGCTTCGGCTGGTCTGGCGGTTCCCTCATGCGAACAGGCCGTAGCCCAGGTGCACTGTCGGGGCCCAAGTTCTCGGGCTGGTATGTTGACGCTGTCAACGGTTCGGCCGGAGCCGGGTTTGCGAGAGCAGCCCCCGAGCCTCCGCACAGAGCGAGAGGACGATCAGGGACACACTCGGCTTTTTTACATACGCCCCTACGTCGCCTTTCCGCAAGGAGGAGGGGGGAGAGCGCCATGTTACCCTCGATGGGCACCGAACATGGTGTCTCCGGTGAGCTGCAATCGGGTAATCCGAGTGGACGTCCGTGCCCCGTTCGTTGGGGGTCGGCTAGGGGCCTGGAGGCACGCCCAAAAGTACCTGCGGGTGATCTGCCGGACCCGGTCCCCTGGCGACGGGGTCCGAGGGCTCGTTGCCTCCCTCCGATGGGATTCCGTTACAGAGTCGTTCCCGCTGGTCTCGGAAATGTCCTAGGGTACCTCGGGAGCGCAGCCCGAGCCTTGGTTATGTATCGAACGTACCCCTGGTCATCCCTCGCTCGGTGTCTGAGGCGACTGTGAACCCTTCGGGGGGCCAGCCTTTGAACCCCTGATCAGTAATGGGCGCGGAGCCCGAGTAGCCTGAGGCGGTCGTGGAACCTTTCGGGGGGCCGACCTTCGAACCTCTGACCAGTAGTGGGTGTCGGGCCCACGCGATCTGAGGCGGCTGTTGAACCCTTCGGGGGGCCAGCCTTTGAACCCCTGATCAGTAAGGAGGCTCGGAGCCTAGTTCCTTCACGGGGAAGGATCCCTTTGGGGGTATCCCCTTTCCTGGTCCCTGTTGCAAGAGATAGAGAAAGAAGGAAAAGGGAAAAGGGATACGAAATTTGAACGACATGGCGTACCTTTTTTGGTGTGGCCGTTTTGGCGAAGGCGAAACGTCGCCAGCCGCTTCCGCTAGAAGCGCTGCCCGTCGAGCCACGGAGTTAATGCGCCGGGGCGAGTAGTTGGCGAGGCTGCCATTGCGCGTGCGCGAGCCGTTCGAGGAACGGGTCACGGGCGTGTCGTCTTCACACCGTGAGAGAGGGGGTTCTCTTGCTGCCTCCGGATGGGACGTGAGCCTGGCTGATGGCGTGATCGCTGCTCTTGCGCGCCTGCCACTGTCATTACTGCCGGCCCACTTTTGACCGCATTTGACCGCTGCGTCAGGCTGGCGCAGCTGGGCCGCGCGTTGGGCCGCCTCGGGTCGTGGTATTGGTTCCGCAACCGAGGAGGTGCGGTGGTGGCGCAAGTGGCATAGTGGCTTACATGCAGCATCCGGCGCGCCGGTTGCGCGACGCGTGGGCTTGAGCCTCCGCGCTGGCCTGTCAGGAGTCGGAGAGGCGTGTCCACTTGGCGCGGCTGCATGCCGCCCGCATGGCTGCCCACCCCCTTCGCCCGTTGGTCTGGGCAAAAGTGGAGGGTCACTTGTAACTGCTGGGTGGTTGCGCGCGCGCCGCGCGCGGCGGTTCGGCTTCTTCTGCTCGGAGCCGGTCTGCATGACAGGTGGGCCCCAGCCCCGCGCCGCAGGGGAGGGCTTTGGAGGCGTGTTGGAGAAGACTCAGCCCGTGACGGTTGGGGGCGCAAGCACGGAGAGTTGCCTTTAAAAGGAGGGCGACCCCTTTCGTAAGGCGACCATGTCTTCTTCCTCCCTTATGCATCGTGTCTTTCCGCCTTTCAAGCCCCCGGATGGGGGAAACCGCCGTCTCCGTGCCTCATCATCGGGGGACACCACTCCGTGGGAGCGGGTACCTTTCAGCCATCGTTCGGCTTCAAGGATTTTCATCATGCAGTCCGGCTGCACCCCTCCACCGGCGGTCACCCACGAGGGTGACCTCCGGCTAGATGGTGGGGGAAAGCGAGCCGGGCTGCGGCCTCTGCCCCTCCCTCAGCCTCAAGGATTTTCATCACCAGGCCAAGAGGGAGGACGAGGCGGGTCAGGGGGTTGTCTCCGTGTGGGTCGGTTGCCCTCTTCTTCCCCGTGCGTCTGGGGGAGAACGGCGTCCTCCAGCTTCACGGAGACTTCCTCCAGCCATGCCGGAGGAAGCGGGTCGTCGTCGCACGGCCAGGGCGCCACACCGCGTCCTCCATCCGGACGACGATTGCACCGTGCACCGCGAGGGCAGTGCCCACGCCCTGGACGGCCCTGGCATGGGTGAAGACCTGCCGGCGCGTTCCGAGGCGTCGGCGGACGGAGGTGGCTTCTCTACCGATGAGATTGCCAACTCCGTCAATAGCCCTGGATCTCCGTCTCCTGGCCTGAATGGCTGCCTCTCGTCCTCGGGGGGTGAGAGTTCTTCTACCGCCCCGCAGGCCCGCCCCTATCGAGTGGGGTTGTTCGTACCTGCGGGGGCGGAACCGGAGTTCCGTTTGTAATGGCACCTCGAGTGCCGGGTTTTTTGTTCATTTCGGCTTTCGGGGCCCGAACATGTATGTAATTACGGCACGGAGCCGTGTTTTTTCCTCATTTCCGAGCACTAAGACCCGTCTGCTGATTGTCTAAACCGCTTCACTAAGCATGAGTCACCCCGTGTCAAGGTGACGAGTGAGGTATCCGTATCTCGGAGGCGTAGGAGTCCCTCGGCTCGGTCGGCCCTGTTGTCCGAGGCTCCTCTAGCTTAGTTAAAGAGACCCCTCGGCCGCTCTTCGACGAGCCGAGGCCGGGGGTAGCGATATCAGCATGAGCAGAGGCAGAGTTGGCTCGGAAATGAAACCTGGTTGGCCGGAGCCTAGCCGGGTTGTCCGTTGGTAGGATCGACACCGGAGTCGGTCAGCCGAGGCTTCGGACCGGGCTCGTGCCCTCGGAAGGTGGTTGGCCGAGGCCCCGGAGGTGGCTGGCCGAGCCGCCTGCTCGGGCCGGATTCCCGGAGAAGTCCCTGACAACGATCGCCCGGGCGTGGTGATGACGCCGTCCTTTGGAGCGGAGGCCCTCGGACCGCGTCGCCGTCCGAGGCTAGTTCGGGCCTTGCTGAAGGTGCTGTCGATGCCGAGGGTGTCGCCGCCCCCTTCCAGTGCCAAGACCTGAGCCTGCAGGATCAGCCTGTCTTGTAGCGTGTGCTTTGTGCGGCCGTCGAGGCCAGAACACACACCCTTGCTGTGTTGTAAAGCTGCGTCCCTTTTCCTCTTGTTCCAAGCATCTGGACTTTTTGTCGGTAACAGGGATGTTTGTGCGAGCGAAAGTTGCTTCTCGCGAAAGGTGAGGAGTGAGATATCCGTATCCCGGAGGCGTGGGAGTCCCTCGGCTCGGTCGGCCTTGCCGCTTACGCGCACTTTTACTCGTCCATGAGGCCCTATCACCGACTTAGTCAAGAAAACTCGAAGAATTGCTTCGACAGAAGAGCTTCCGAACGTAGAGACTTGTTCGATCCGCGGAGTCACCTTATCCGAGCGCGAGTTACTTATCGCAGAAGGTGATGAGTGAGGTATCCGTATCCCGGAGGCGTAGGAGTCCCTCGGCTCGGTCAGCCTTGGCTGCTTACGTGTACCCTGTCGTTTCCATGACCCACTTTTCGAAGTAGTCAAAAAGCACGAAAGATATTCTGATAAAAGAGATTTTTTGTTCGAGGAAAATTTTGACGCAGAGGGGGTTTCCCCCCTTTTAGCCCCCGAGGGAGGGTCGGGCTTTGCCGAGGCGAGGCCGACCCTTCCTTGTTGACTAAACTTTGCGTGGGTGCGAGGTATATGAACAATTTGGAAACATCTCAAGGGTAGAAGCGACGTAGCTGTTGGATGTTCCAAGCGTTGCCGTAGACCTCGCCTTGACTGTTGGCTAGCTTGTACGTTCCGGGCTTCAGAACTTTGGCGATGACGAACGACCCCTCCTAGGGGGGCGTGAGCTTGTGCCTCCCTCGGGTGTCTTGCCGCAGCCGAAGCACCAGATCGCCCACCTGGAGGTCTCGGGGTCGGACCCCTCGGGCGTGGTAGCGTCGCAGGGACTGCTGATATCGCGCCGAGTGTAGTAAGGCCCTGTCCCGAGCCTCATCCAGCTGGTCCAGCGAGTCTTCTCGGCTAGCTTGGTTGCTTTCTTCGTTGTAGGCCCTCGTCCTCGGGGAGCCGTATTCTAGGTCAGTGGGCAGGACGGCCTCGGCCCCGTAGACCAGGAAGAACGGCGTGAAACCTGTGGCTCGGCTTGGCGTCGTCCTCAGGCTCCAGACCACCGAGGGGAGTTCCTTCATCCATCGCTTGCCGAACTTGTTGAGATCATTGTAAATCCGGGGCTTGAGCCCTTGTAGAATCATGCCGTTGGCACGTTCCACTTGCCCATTCGACATGGGATGAGCTACGGCGGCCCAGTCTACCCGGATGTTGTGATCCTCGCAAAAATCCAAGAATTTTTTGCCGGTGAACTGGGTGCCGTTGTCGGTGATGACGGAGTTCGGGACCCCGAAACGATGAATGATGTTGGTGAAGAACGCCACCGCCTGCTCGGATCTGATGCTGTTCAGGGGTCGGACCTCGATCCACTTGGAGAATTTGTCGACGGCGACCAGCAGGTGCGTGTAGCCCCCGGGCGCCTTCTGTAGAGGGCCGACGAGGTCCAGACCCCACACAGCGAAGGGCCAGGTGATGGGTATCGTCTGTAGAGCCTGAGCGGGCAGGTGGGTCTGCTTCGCATAGAATTGGCACCCTTCGCAGGCGCGGACAATTCTAGTGGCGTCAGCCACCGCCGTCGGCCAGTAGAAGCCTTGGCGGAAAGCGTTCCCGACGAGGGTTCGAGGTGCTGCATGATGGCCGCAAGCCCCCGAGTGTATTTCCTGCAGGAGTTCCTGACCCTCGGCGATGGAGATGCATCGCTGGAGGATGCCCGAGGGGCTACGGTGGTAGAGCTCCTGCTCATCGCCCAGCAAGACGAACGACTTGGCGCGTCGCGCTACCCGCCGAGCCTCGGCTCGGCCGAGGGGCAGCTCTCCTTGGCGGAGATATTGCAGGTACGGGGTCTGCCAATCTTGATCTGGCATGACCCCGCTCTGCTCCTCCTCGATGTGCAGTGCTTCGCCCTCGGGGGCCGAGGGTTCCTCAGGTTGAACCGAGGATGGCTCGGGCTAGGCCGAGGTCGCCTCGGACGGGGCCGAGGGCACCTCGGGCTCGGGCGTGCCGCCTATCTTGACGGAGGGTTGGTGCAGATCCCGGGAGAAGACGTCCGGGGGAACCGTCGTTCGCCCCGAGGCTATCTTCGCCAGCTCGTCCGCAGTCTCGTTGTAGCGCCGGGCGATGTGGTTAAGCTCGAGCCCGTAGAACTTGTCTTCCAGGCGTCGAACCTCATCACAGTAGGCCTCCATCTTCGGGTCGCGGCAGTGGGAGTTCTTCATGACTTGGTCGATGACGAGCTGCGAGTCGCCGCGTGCATCGAGGCGTCGGACCCCTAGCTCGATGGCGATTCGCAATCCGTTGATCAGAGCCTCGTACTCAGCCACATTGTTGGACGCCGGGAAATGGAGGCGGAGCACGTAGCGCAGGTGTTTCCCGAGGGGTGAGACGAAGAGCAGGCCCGCGCCGGCTCCCGTCTTCATCAGCGACCCGTCGAAAAACATGGTCCAGAGCTCCAGTTGGATCAGAGCCGTTGGCAACTGGGTGTCGACCCATTCGGCTACGAAGTCCGCCAGTACCTGGGACTTGATGGCCTTCCGAGGGGCGAATGAGATTGTCTCGCCCATGATTTCCACCGCCCACTTTGCGATCCGTCCCGAGGCTTCTCGGCACTGGATGATCTCCCCCAGGGGGAAGGATGACACTACAGTCACCGGATGAGACTCGAAGTAATGTCGCAGCTTTCGCCTCGTCAGGATCACTGCATACAGCAGCTTCTGGACTTGTGGGTAGCGGATCTTGGTCTCGGACAGCACCTCACTGACGAAGTAAACTGGCCTCTGAATGGGCAAGGCATGCCCCTCTTCCCGCCTTTCGACCACGATCGCGGCGCTGACCACTTGAGTGGTAGCGGCGACGTAGACCAGGAGGGTTTCTCCATCAGCGGGGGGTACCAAGACGGGCGCCTGGGTGAGGAGCGCCTTCAGGTTTCCGAGGGCTTCCTCGGCCTCGGGAGTCCAAGTGAAGCACTCGGCCTTCCTTAAGAGACGGTACAGGGGCAGGCCTCTTTCGCCGAGGCGCGAGATGAAACGGCTCAAGGCCGCGAGGCATCCCATGACCCTCTATACGCCTTTTAAGTCCTTGATGGGCCCCATGTTTGTGATGGCTGCGATCTTCTCCGGGTTGGCTTCGATGCCCCGCTCGGAGACGATGAATCCCAAGAGCATGCCTCGGGGCACCCCGAAGACGCACTTCTCGGGATTGAGCTTGACGCCCTTCGCCTTGAGACACCGGAATGTCAGCTCAAGGTCGGAGAGAAGGTCGGAGGCTTTCCTCGTCTTGACTACGATGTCATCAACGTAGGCGTCGACCGTGCGACCGATATGTTCGCCGAACACATGGTTCATGCACCGCTGGTACGTTGCACCCGCGTTCCTCAAACCGAACGGCATGGTGACATAACAGTACATGCCGAAGGGCGTGATGAAAGAAGTCGCGAGCTGGTCGGACTCTTTCATCTTGATTTGATGATACCCTGAGTAGGCATCGAGGAAAGACAGGGTTTCGCACCCTGCAGTGGAGTCCACGATTTGATCGATGCGAGGTAGAGGGTAGGGGACCTTCGGACATGCTTTGTTGAGGCCAGTGTAGTCTACGCACATCCGCCATTTCCCCCCTTTCTTCCTCACAAGTACAGGGTTGGCAAGCCATTCGGGATGGAATACCTCTTTAATGAACCCTGCTACCATCAGCTTGTGGATCTCCTCGCCTATCACCCTGCGCCTTTCCTCGTCGAATCGGCGCAGAGGCTGTCTGACCGGTCGGGCTCCGGCCCGAATATCCAGCGAGTGCTCGGCGACATCCCTCGGTATGCCGGGCATGTCCGAGGGACTCCACGCAAAGACGTCGGCGTTTGCGCGGAGAAAGTCGACGAGCACTGCTTCCTATTTGGGGTCGAGCCCGGATCCGATCCGAATCTGCTTGGAGGTGTCGCCACTGGGGTCGAGAGGGATGGCCTTAACCGTCTCCGCTGGCTCGAAGTTGCCGGCATGTCGCTTCACGTCCGGCACCTCTCGGGAGAGGCTTTCCAGGTCGGCAATGAGGGCCTGGGACTCGGCGAGGGCCTCGGCGTACTCCACGCACTCCACATCGCATTCGAATGCGTGTTTGTATGTGTGGCCGACGGTGATGACCCCGTTGGGGCCTGGCATCTTGAGCTTCAGGTAGGTGTAGTTGGGGATGGCCATGAACTTCGCGTAGCATGGCCTTCCCCACACTGCGTGGTAGGTCCCTCGGAACCCGACCACCTCGAACGTCAAAGTCTCCCTTCGGAAGTTAGAGGGTGTTCCGAAGCAGACAGGAAGGTCGAGCTGTCCGAGGGGCTGGACGCGCTTCCCGGGAACGATCCCGTGGAAGGGCGCAGCGCCTGCTCGGACGGATGACAGATCGACGCGCAGGAGCCTGAGGGTCTCAGCGTAGACGATGTTGAGGCAGCTGCCCCCATCCATCAGGACCTTGGTGAGCCTGACGTCGCCGATGACGGGATCGACGACGAGCGGGTACTTCCCTGGGCTCGGCACGTGGTCGGGGTGGTCATCCTGGTCGAAGGTGATGGGCTTGTCGGACCAGTCTAGGTAGACTGGCGCCGCCACCTTCACCGAGCAGACCTCCCGACGCTCCTGCTTACGATGCCGAGCCGAGGCATTCGCCGCATGCCCTCCGTAGATCATGAAGCAGTCGCGGACCTCGGGGAACTCTCCTGCTTGGTGATCTTCCTTTTTGCCGTCGTCGCGGGCCTTGTCACCCTCTGCGGGTGGCCCGGCCCAGTGGAAGTGGCGCCGAAGCATGACGCACTCCTCGAGGAAGTGCTTGACGGGCCCCTGATGGTAGGGGCACGTCTCCTTGAGTGCCTTGTCGAAGAGGTTGGCGCCTCCGGGGGGCTTCCGAGGGTTCTTGTACTCGGCGGCGGCGACAAGGTCCGTGCTGGCGGCGTCGCGTTTCGCTTGCGACTTCCTCCTGCCTTTCTTCTTGGCGCCGAGCGGAGTAGACGCCTCGGGAGCATCTTCCGACGGGCGGCCCTGGGGCTGCTTGTCCTTTCGGAAGATGGCCTCGACCGCCTCCTGACCAGAGGCGAACTTGGTGGCGATGTCCATCAGCTCGCTCGCCCTGGTGGGGGTCTTGCGACCCAACTTGCTCACCAGGTCACGGCAGGTGGTGCCGGCAAGGAACGCGCCGATGACATCGGAGTCGGTGATGTTGGGCAGCTCGATGCGCTGCTTCGAGAATCGCCGGATGTAGTCCCGAAGGGACTCTCCCGGCTGCTGCCGGCAGCTTCGGAGGTCCCAGGAATTCCCGGGGCGCACATACGTGCCCTGGAAGTTGCCGGCGAAAGCCTGGACCAGATCCTCCCAGTTGGAAATCTGCCCCGGAGGCAGGTGCTCCAACCAAGCGCGAGCGGTGTCGGAGAGGAACAGGGGGAGGTTGCGGATGATGAGGTTGTCATCGTCCGTCCCACCCAGCTGACAGGCCAGGCGGTAATCCGCAAGCCACAATTCCGGTCTCGTTTCCCCCGAGTACTTTGTGATAGTAGTCGAGGGTCGGAATCGGGGCTGAAACGGCGCCCGCCGAATGGCCCGGCTGAAGACCTGCGGACCGGGTGGTTCGGGCGAGGGACTCCGATCCTCCCCGCTGTCGTAGCGTCCCCCACGCCTGGGGTGATAACCTCGGCGCACCCTTTCGTCGAGGCGGGCCCGACGGTCGCGGTGAGGGTGCTCGTCACCGAGGCGGCCCGGGGCCGCAGGCACGGTATTGCGCGTGCGCCCGGTGTAGACCGAGGCTTCCCGCGTGAGTCGGGAAGTCGCGGCACGAGGTTCTGAGGGGTACCCCTGCCTTCGGGAGGCAGAGCTTTCGGCCCGCCGGGCCGCAGCGCCTTCCAGGAGATGCTTGAGCTCTCCCTGGATTCGCCGACCCTCGGTGGTTGATGACTCCAGGCATCGCGCGGAGGAGCATTGCTGCGGTGGCCAGGTCCTGACCGGTTCCGCCGGATGCGGGTGGCGGTCTGTCCCTGGCATCGTTGGCGATGCGGTGCTGGAGACCTTGGGGCAGGTGACGTATTCCTCCGGCCGGGGGCTGGCTCGCCCATACCTGCCCGACGTTCCGGTGGATTGCCTCGAGCGCTCCTGCTCCCTCATCGAGCCCGGCCTGCGCCCCGCGGACTTGCTCGAGCTGTGGGTCGTGACCCCCCGCCGGAACGGGGACCACAGCTAGCTCCCGCGGGATGTCGGCGCGAGGCGCTGGCCTAGGGGGATCACCATCCTCCGGCATGCCGAGACAGCTGCCTCCGGAGGGATCCCCTAGCTCGACGTGGAAACATTCGCGGCTCGGGCCGCAGTCCTTGTCGTCAAGGCTGTGGCTACCGTCGAAACAGTCGGAGAGGCAGTAGTTGCATGCGGTCATGAAGTCCCGCATGGCACTGGGGTTGCCAGATCCAGAGAAATCCCAGCAGATGCTGGGGTCGTCATCTTCCTCGGACCCAGAGGGTCCGTAGGTCGAGACACCCGTCAATCGGTCCCAAGGCGACCGCACACGAAACCCCAGAGAGGTTGCACTCGCCTCAACGTGAGCGCCCGCCAAAGCGAGGCCGCCAGGCGGGTTGAGGCCGAGTCGAAATGACGAAGGATGGGAATCAGCCCGTACCTTTTGGTCGACGAGGATCGACGAAGTCGCATCGGGGGCTGATCGTGCTGTCGTCCTGGGTGCGAGGGCGACGTCCTGCAGGCCCTTCGTGAGCGTGCTGGCGTCGTCCACTTGCTCGGGATCGGCGTGTCGCGGGGGGACGGCGCTCGCCTTCGCCTCAAACGCGTGGGTGATGCCCGACGCGTCCTCCGTTGGGGCGCTGGGAATGTCGATTTGCTCGACAGTCGACTGAGCGCAGCCTCCCGCTCGGCCTTGGTTGCCCCGCCTCCTCCTCCGATGGCGAGGGAGAGGATGGGGTGAGCTCAAAAGTTGTCCTTCCCCCACGCGGGAAAGACGTCGTCGATTCCGCCGCCGGCGGGCGGGCTGTCCGCCACCGTTGTCGCTGTCACGCGGCGGTGGAAGGAGTATCATGTCGTAGCTGCCGTCGAAAGACATGAACTCGAGACTCCCGAAACGGAGCACCGTCCCGGGTTGAAGAGGTCGTTGGAGACTGCCCATCTGGAGCTTGACGGGAAACTACTCGTCAACACGCAGCAGGCCCCTACCTGGCGCGCCAACTGTCGGCGTTCCGAGACCGGGGGGTCCCCGAGCCGACGAGTGAGTGTGCCGCGTGCCCCAGCCCAGATGGGTCGAGCGCGTGGGCGAGCGCGAAGGGGGAGAGAGAGCGAGAGCGAGGTGGCCGGAGCCGGGTCGTGAGGGAGTCGGAGGTTCCCGCGGCCTTCGTGTTCGTCCCGCGCCCAGGTCGGGTGCGCTTGCAGTAGGGGGTTACAAGCGTCCGCGCGGGTGAGGGGAGCGAGCGGCCCCGAGAGAGCGCCTGCCCCTGCCCTTGTTCCCGCGAGGCCAACCTCCTCTAAGAAGGCCCTGGTCCTTCCTTTTATAGGCGTAAGGAGAGGATCCAGGTGTACAAATGGGGGTGTAGCAAGGTGCTACGTGTCTAGCGGGGGAGAGCTAGTACCCTAAGTACATGCCAAGGTGGCAGCCGGAGAGATCTTGGCACCCAGCTAGTGTGGCGTCGTGGCTGTTGGAGAAGCAATGGAGCCGGGCGGAGGGACAGCTATCGGAGTGGTTGGGCCCTTGCTGACGTCCCCCTGCTTTCGTAAGGGAGCTGGGAGCCGCCGTCGTCATGGTCCAGCGGGGCGCCATCATTGCCTATCTGGCGGAGCTAGCCAGATGGGACGTCGGTCCTGTTCTCTGCGGCCCGAGTCGTCTCAGGGTAGGGTGATGATGGCGCTTCCTGTCGACGTGGCGGACTCGTGCCCTAGGTCGGGCGACGTGGGGGCTCCTCCGAAGTCGAGGTCGAGTCTGTCCTGCATGGCCGAGGCCGAGGCTGAGGCCGAGCCCGAGCCCCTGGGTCGGGCGAGGCGGAGGTCGTTCAGCAGAGGTCGGGGTGGAGTCCGAGCCCTGGGTCGGGCGAAGCGGAGCTCATCGTCTTCTGGGGCCTTAGCCCGAGTCCGAGCCCTGGGTCGGGCGGAGCGGAGTTCGCCGTCTTCCGGGGCCTTAGCCCGAGTCCGAGCCCTGGGTCGGGCGGAGCGGAGTTCGCCGTCTTCCGGGGCCTTAGCCCGAGTCCGAGCCCTGGGTCGGGCGGAGCGGAGTTCGCCGTCTTCCGGGGCCTTAGCCCGAGTCCGAGCCTTGGGTCGGGCGGAGCGGAGTTCGCCGTCTTCCGGGGCCTTAGCCCGAGTCCGAGCCCTGGGTCGGGCGGAGCGGAGTTCGCCGTCTTCCGGGGCCTTAGCCCGAGTCCGAGCCCTGGGTCGGGCGGAGCGGAGTTTCCTCTGGCGCTTTTGGCCAAGCCTGGCTGCCCGTCCGTCTTATTCTTTGCGTTAAAGGCCCCAGTGACTTGGTCGGTCGGCGCGGTGATTTAGTCAGGGTTACTTCTTATCGAAGGCAAGGCCTCGGGCGAGCCGGAGATGTGTCTGCCGTGAAAGAGGAGGCCTCGGGCGAGACGGAGACATCTCAGGGTCGGCTGCCTTTGCCCGAGGCTAGGCTCGGGCGTGGCGTGATCGAGTCGCTCGTATGGACTGATCCCTGACTTAATCAAACCCATCAGGCCTCTGCAGCTTTATGCTGATGGGGGTTACCAGCTGAGAATTAGGCGTCTTGAGGGTACCCCTAATTATGGTCCCCGACACTATTATTATAAGAAAACTCAACATAGGGTAAGCTCTTCTCCCAACTGCCACCATGCTTGAGAGCACAAGCTCTTAACATATCTTCCAGCGCTTGATTAGTCCTCTCTGTCTGTCCATCAGTCTGGGGATGGTAGGCTGAGCTAAAATTCAACTTTGTATCCAAACTCTCATGCAACTTCTTCCAAAACCGAGAAGTAAACTGTGAACCTCGATCCGACACGATCTTCTTAGGCACTCCATGTAGACAAACTATCCGAGTCATATACAATTCTGCTAGCTTGGCTCCCGTGTAATTAGTCCTCACTGGTATGAAATGAGCCACTTTTGTCAATCTGTCCACAATTACCCAAATAGAGTCATATCCTGCTGGAGTGCGGGGTAGTCCAACAATGAAATCCATACCAATTTCTTCCCATTTCCACTCAGGAATCTTAAGCGGGTGCAATAGTCCAGCTGGTCTTTGATGTTCGGCCTTGACTCTTTGACACACATCACACTTAGCCACATGTGCAGCCACATCTCTTTTCAATCCATACCACCAGTACTTCTGCTTCAAATCCTGATACATCTTGGTACTCCTAAGATGAATAGAATAATCCGAGTCATGGGCCTCCTTTAAAATAGTCTCACGAAGGCTTCAATATCAGGAACACATATCCAATCCTTGAGCCATATTGTGCCTTGCTCATCTTCCGTGAATTCCGAACCTCGACCTTCAGTAATCAGATCCTCGATCTCTTGTATGTTAGCATCACTAATTTGTCCTTTGCGGATTTCTTGCTCCAAAGTAGGTTCCACATCAATAGTAACTCCTTTAGTGCGAGCAACTATTTCCAGGTTAAGTCTCCTGAAATCCTCAACAATCTCATCGGGTAGCTGGGCAACAACAGCTGAATGAACATGCTCCTTTCGACTCAAGGCATCTGCAACCAAATTCGCCTTGCCCGGGTGATAGTGAATTTCCAAATCATAATCCTTACTAAGCTCCAACCAACGGCGTTGCCTAAGGTTGAGAACCTGCTGTGTGAACATATTTTTCAAACTCTTATGATCTGTGTACACTTGGCACTTAGTTCCCATAATATAATGTCTCCATATCTTAAGCGCATGCACAACGGCTGCTAGTTCTAAGTCATGAGTGGGGTAGTTCAATTCATGTTTTCGCAACTGACGAGACGCGTAGGCGATCACATGTCCTTCTTGCATGAGCACATATCCCGAGCCTTGGTCGCAGGCATCACAATAAATGTCAAATCCTTTCTGTAGATTTGACATAACCAACACTGGTGGTGACATCAATCTCTCCTTCAATGGATCAAAGCTCTCTTGGCATTTCTCATCCCACTTGAATTCTCTTCCTTTCTCCAAAAGCGAGGTCATAGGCTTGGCAATTTTAGAGAATCCTTCAATAAATCTCCGATAATATCCTGCAAGTCCCAAGAAACTCCAAACTTCAATAACGGCAGTGGGTATGCTCCACACCACTATCTCCTTGACTTTAGCAGGATCCACTAATATCCCTCCATTAGAAATGATATGTCCAAGAAAGGGCACCTCTCCAATCCAAAACTCGCATTTGCTATACTTGGCGTAGAGTTGATTATCTCGTAGCTTCTGTAGCACCAATCTCAGGTGTTCCTTTTGATTGCTATCACTCTTGGAATAAATAAGAATATCATCGATGAATACTACGACGAATCTGTCCAGATCATGAACACCTTATTCTTCAGATCCATAAAATAGGCTGGTGCATTAGTTAGTCCAAATGACATAACAGTTAACTCATATAATCCATATCGGGTCAAGAAATCCGTCTTGGAAATATCCGATGGTCTAATCTTCATTTGATGGTAACCCAATCGGAGATCAATCTTCGAGAATACCCTAACATCTCTCATCCAATCAAATAAATCCTCAATGCGAGGTAACAGATACTTGTTCTCCACAGTGATCCACTCACATCCTTTATGATCCACCCTTCTTCTGTACAAACAGAACCGGTGCTCCCCAAAGGTGAAGAATCCAAACGAATGTACCCAGCCTCTTGTAATTCCATTAATTGCTTCTTAAAATCCTTTAGTTCTTCTACGGACATCTTGTATGGCCGTTTAGAAATAGGAGCAGTCCCAGGTAAGAGATCAATAACAAACTCAACTTCTCTATCAGGTGGCATCCCTGGTAACTCCTCGAGAAAGACATCCGGAAAATCTCTAACTGTACAGATGTTGTCACCAACAAACTTCTCATCTACTAAGAATGACGCTAATCTGATAGCAGTAGTTACTGCAATTCCAACTTTAAATCTTTCTTCTCTGGAACTGGTGAGTTCTATGGTTTCTTTAGCACAGTGTATAAACTGCCTTTGCCTTTCTTAACTGTGTCATACCAAGGATCATGTCTATAGTGCTCTCTTCTAACACTATAGGGGTCGCCCATCTGGGTTAGAAACACAGGGTGAGAAAGAAAGGATTGTAGACAAGGCAGGTGATTATGAATTATGTTACTTTGGGGGATTCATTAGCTAAGTGTGTTGCCTACTAAAGCTAATTCATTACCTTATGGAGGTACATGCTAAGATGCCCGACTATACTATTTCACTCAATCAAAGAAGCAAATCAGGCATTGATCATCAGAACAATCAACCAACATTTTTAAATATAGAAAATAGTTATAATTTTGTCTTAGGCCTCCTATCTCTTAAAAATGTCATAAGTGTAGGATTCCAAGATGTGAAATCCATCATGTCTTAGAGTAGAAAAGATAAGAGTAATCAGAGTAGAACAGTAGAAGGTGAGACAGGATCAAGATGAGTGTAGAAAGAATCAGAGTAAGGTAAGTATAGAATGAATCAGAATGAGATAAGTAGGTAAGGGTTGTCCATTTCTATCTAGGTTTCGTCCTACAGTCAACATTCCTCTGATACCACTTCTGTCACACCCGGTTTCAAGGAACAAAGCCGGGTGCATCTCATACATGCGCCAAGAAGACAACATATATAATAACAGAGTGTATAGAGATAAATGTCACAATAATCAGAGTATTTATTACATAGCGGAAGACTTATTACAAAATAAAAGTATAACCATAAAACGAACTAAGGATCGTTGGCGCCAATGTCGACTGAGAAATGCCACCTAGATCAAGTCGAATGCCTCAGTGTTAGGCGACTCCTCTTCGACCACCTGTTCTTCTCCTGTGGGGGGGGGGTGTGAGACAACAAGAGTGAGCTCACATATGTTCATAGCTCAACAAGTCGTGGGGAATAATGTGGCATGAACTCACCAAAGGTGGGAGTTCATGAAGTGTAAGGCTGATCAATGAAATAAAGGCTGAGGCTGAGCATTGCTTTTATAAGTTGGTCAAAATTTTATTAGCAATTACTAAGTGTAAGTAAATACCAAACCTTAATAATAATAAAGAAAAGTAATAGTAAAATAATCCCAAATGCGATGCAAATGTCAAATTAAATTTAAGTTCCATAAATTAATCATGTGAGGGTCCGAGCCGCTCATGACCGTGAGCACAACTAGTATACCAGTTTTACACTCTGCAGAGGTTGCGCATCTTTACCCATAAGTCATGTTACCCATCTGCCAAGAGATGGCCAATCCCATACACCTCTACCGAGGAGGCGAGGCAGGGTAACACTACGAGGCCTTTACAAAGTTCCACTAGCTTCAGAAAACCCGCTACAGTTTATAGGAAGCTCCAATGCAGGGTTCTTGCCTGACCGCCATCGCAGCAAAATCAACCAAGGACCTCCCTACACTGACCACTCCCCTACTGCCCTTGCCCCTTTCGGGTAAGGAAGACTTCCACTAGCTTTCCTAGTTAATCAGCCAAGGGCGTCCCATTATACCCTTGTGGTAGCACTGTTTTCCCGGGTGGTCGCTCCATGTTCCCATTAACATAATGATCTTAACATGAACAGTAATAATAAAAGAGAATAAAAGAGTAATTATGAATAAAGTATCTTCATACCCAAATCCACATAAAGCAATAGCAGGTACTACCCAAAGAAATATTTCAGTGGTAAACAAGGTATAAAGATAGCCAAAACTAGGGTAACCTATTGGGTCCCATCAAAATTATCCTATGCAGATCATTATAATTAATAAGAACATGGCTCGGAAAAAGTAGGTGATCAAGGGCACAACTTGCCTTCAATGAGCTCCTGCTCAGCTACTTCTACTTGCTGAATCTCAGAATCCACAGTGGCTTGCTTGTCTACTCACATCAACACAATACATACATAGTATAGCATAAATTAACATCACATCAAACATATAAATAAAATATACAGTAAAAATCTACACATTATAATGAGATCATAGGAACTGGAATCATTAAATTTGGAGTTATAAATTTCAAGTTATGAATTTCCTAAGATTTAATGTGCTTGAAATAAGATTAAATGATAAATTAATTTTCTTACTGCTTTCATGCCGAAACAGAGGCACTAAGTGGTAGATAATAAAATTACAAAATTTTAGAAACTGGAATGAAGTGATTTGGACTAAAAAGGGATTTTCTATGCATTTTACAAGTTTCTAGATTTGTTTTTGTGTAAAAAACGAATTTCTAATATTATTTCTCTATTTTTAATCTTCTCCGGACTAGGCCTCAATTTCTGGAAAACGCAGGGGGCTCTGGCGTAAGTTTACCTAGACTCAGAACACTGCCGTGGAGGACTGCGGGTTGGTTAAGTAAAAGGCCAGGGTCTCTTAAGCAAAAAGTGCGGCCGAAGAGGTATCGTAGGATCCGAGCCATCGGATTAAAACCCTACGGCCCATATTAGATCTATCCACGGCGAACCAGTGTGTGACGATCACCGCACGATTGAATATCAACGGCGTAGATTTTAAATAACCTAAACTGACTCTCGCCCGATCGATCTGAATCAGACGCACCAGATCTTCCCCGCGAATCGGTAATACTGCGATCTAATCTTAGCCGTCAACACTGGATCCGACGGCGCACATCACTCCTCACCATCTCTCCCACGTACGCGGCGGCGCCGCCCCTCCACACAGCGGACCATCGCCGGGGTTCGCGAAATCAGAAGACTCTGCCTCCCAATTTCCCCCGCAGCATGTAGATTTATGGTGTGGTAACGAACATGAGGGAATGCAAGGGTAGTCATACCAGAGGTAAGGCACAGGGAGCTCCGGCCACGGGAACACGCAGTTCTGCGGCGGTACAACGAATCTGGCGAGAAATCGCCGGCCACCCGGTGGTCTTCTCCCCCTGCGAAGGTCGCAGACAGCTCCATGGAGGCGCGGCGAAGCTCCCAGCCCAAGCGCACCAATCCTGGCACGACGTCTACATAGATTTGGTAGCGGCGGCGGAATCTCGTCTGCAACACACCGGTGGCGGTGGAGGTCGAGCGGGGTGTGGGTAGCTACGCGCTGGCGAAGAAGGGAAAGGGGAGAGAAGGCTGCGGCCCCGCCCTACTTATGGCCGCCCGGGGTTGGTTCGTGGATGGCTTCAACGGACTTCCGAGGAGCGCGCCATGGTTGCGTGCGCACCTCCGAAACGCACGGCGAAGGAAAGGGAAGAACTAACGACTCGGTCCCTTCGTCAGTCACGGAAGGGTACGCGATCCGGGTCCACGCGCCAGCGGCAGAAAGATCGGTGGGCGCGAGAGGAGCAGCTGACCAGTGGGCCCCGCGAGACGGTCAGCCAACCAGGCGCGCGGTAAACTCGCGGTTGGGCCGCGGGGGTGGAAAAGAATCGTGGGCCAGAAAGGAGGTAATCGGCCCATGCAAGGTTTTGCCCTTTTCTTTTTATTTTTTTCCATTTTCTTTTCTCCCTTTCCAATTCAAATTTAAATCCCAGTTTAAATTTAAAGTTGTGGCAAATTTATCTCCAGATGATATTGCGCCATAAATAGTACTACTTTGGACATATATATTTATATATTATTTATATGTTTATATCCCTTCTTTTTTTCTTATTTTCAAACCCTAATTTTCAACTTAGGGTTTAATCCATCTTCTAGTAATTATTATCTTATTATTATTATCCTTATTATTTTATGTAATGCACAAACACAGAAAACTCCAACAAGATGCACTTTCTTTTATTTTTGTATCATTTGTTTTTAATTAATCACTATTAATTATTTGTGTGCTCTTTTTTTATGATGCAAATAAGGCACATAAAATGAGGAGACCTCTATATAATCCTTATATAAAATTTTGAGTATTACAGTCAGCTTTTGGTTTGCCTCCGTTTTCTCTAAGCACTTGGGTTGGACGATCACATATCACGACTAAGTCCATGTGTGCCTTGTCATTGTCTTTCGTTTTATCAGGGAAATCCATGCATGTATTTATGTGGGCTTGGCAAAAGTTACTCTCTTGATGCATGACGTCGATGTTGTGCATCAAAATCAATGACTTAGCATAAGGAAGCTCCCACAAGCCACATATGTGAGTCCAGTTGTCGGTGTTTCGGACCCGAGGGTCCCTCAACCGAGCCGACCAGTGAATTTATCGCTGCGTGCCCCTGCCCAGATGGGTTGGCGCAAGATGGAACACAAGGGGAAACGCGACTTGTATTATCTCACACCAGGGGTGTGCTCGTAGTAGGGGTTACAAGCATCGTGCGCGAGAGAGAGAGTGTGAGCCTGTTCGTCAGCTCGTTCCCCCATGCGACCCCCCTTCCGCAGGAAGGCCCTGGACCTCCCTTTTATAGATGCAAGGAGAGGGTCCAGATGAACAATGGGGGGGTGTAGCTATGCGCTAACGTTTCTGGCAGAGGAGTGCCTAAGCCCTGTGTACATGCCAACGTGGCTGTCGGAGAAGTGCTTGAGCCCTGTGTACGCAATAACGTGGCCGTCGAAGAAGTGCTTGAGCCTTGTAGAAGCACACTTGTCGATGCTGCTAGGATCCTGCTGACGTCTCCTTGCTTCCGTAGGGGGCTGAGAACCATCGACGTCATGGACGCACGCGGGGAACCATCATTACCTGTTACCGGAGCGAGCCAGATGGGACGCCGGTCTTGTTCCCTCGTAGCCTGAGCTAGCTAGGGTAGGGTAATGATGCATCCCCTGTGGTGCGGTCGGTCCGAGCCCAAGGTCGGGCGAGGCGGAGACTTCTCCTAAGGCCGAGGCCGGGGTCAGGCGAGGACGCGATTCCTCCTGAGGCCGAGGTTGAGGCCGAGCCCTGGGGTTGGGCGAGGCGGAGACCTCCTTCCGAGGCCGAGGCCTAAGGTCGGGCAAGGCGGAGCTTCCTGTTGCGCCTGAGGCTGAACTCGGCTGTTGTCAGTCTCACCCTGGTGGGTGGCACAGCAGTCGGAGCGGGGCGAGCGACGCTGTTTTCCTGTCAGGTCGGTCAGTGAAAGGGCGAAGTGACTGCGGCCACTTCGACCTTGCCGACTGAGGCACGCGTGTCAGGATAAGGTGTCAGGCGATCCCCGCATTAAATGTGCATGAGATACGGTCGGTTGGTGAGGCGATTTGGCCAAGGTTGCTTCACAACGAAGCCTGCCCGAGTAGGCTTCGGGCGAGTCGAGGGTGCGCCCTCTGCTTGAGGAGGCCCTCGGGCGAGGCGTGAATTCGTCTGGGACTAGTGTTCCCGCCCGAGGCCGGGCTCGGGCGAGGCGAGATTGCGTCCCTTGGCAGACGAGGCCTTGACTTGAACCGCGCCCATCAGTAATTGCGGTTTGTGCTGAGGGTGGTTACCAGCCGTGTTTAGGAGTGTTGGGGGTACCCCTAATTACGGCACCCGACAGTAGCCCCCGAGCCTCGAAGGGAGTGTTGGTACTCGCTTGGAGGCTTTGTCACATTTTTTGTGAGGGGACCGGCCTTTCTCGGTTATATTTTGTTCCGGTGGCTGCGCGCGAGCGCACCCGCCTGGTGTAGCCCCCGAGGCCTCGGAGGAGTGGTTTGACTCCTCTGAGGTCTTAATGCTTTTCGTGATGCCTCGGCCGGCCTGGTTGTTCCCTCATGCGGCCTGGCCGTAGCCCGGGTGCATGGTCAGGTTCCGAGTTTCCGAGCTAGTTTGTTGACGCTGTCAACAGTTTGGCCGTAGCCGGGTTGCGAGAGCAGCCCCCGAGCCTCTGCACGGAGCGAGAGGACGATCAAGGACTGTCTCGACTTTTATTATACGTCCCTTCGTCGCCTTTCCGCAAGGAGGAAGGGGGGGGGGGGAAGCGCCATGTTGCCCTCGGAGGGCGTCGAACATGGTGTTTCCAGTGAGTTGCTAACGAGTGATCCGAGTGGACGCCCGTGCCCCGTTCGATAAGGGTCGGCTAGTGGCCTAGAGGCACGCTCCAAAAGTACCTGCAGGTGATTTGCCGGACTTGGACGCATTCGATAGGGTCCGAGGGCTCGATGCCTCCCTCCGATGGGATTCCGTTACAAAATCGCTCCTGCTGGTCTCGGAAATGTCCTAGGGTACCTTGAGAGCGTAGCCCGAGCCTCGGCCATGTAACGGACGCACCCAGAGTCACCCCTCACTCTGCGTGCTCTAGGGCGGCTGTCGAACCCTTCCGAGGGGCCAGCCTTCGAACCCCTGATCAGTAGTGGGCATGGAGCCCGAGTGCTCTGGGGCGGCTGTCGAACCCTTCCAAGGGGCCAGCCTTCGAACCCCTGATCAGTAATGGGCTTGGAGCCCGAGTGCTCTGGGGCGGCTGTCGAACCCTTTCGAGGGGCCAGCCTTCGAACCCCTGATTAGTAATGGGCTTGGAGCCCGAGTGCTCTGGGGCAGCTGTCGAACCCTTCCGAGGGGCCAGCCTTCGAACCCCTGATCAGTAGGAGGGCTCGGGGCCCGCTTCCTTCGCTGAGAAGGATCCCTTTCGAAATATCCCCTTTCCCGGTCCCTGTAGCAAGAGAGAGAAAGGGGAAGAGGAAAAGGATATGAATTTTAATAGTGGGGCACACCTTTTTTGACGCGGTCATTATGGCGGGGGTGAAACGACGCCCGCTTCGCCTGCCAAAGGTGTCGCTTGCCCTGCCGAGGAGTTAATGCGACGGGACGGGTGATTCGCGGGGCGGCCGTTGCGCGTGCTCGAGTCGTTCGAGGAACGGACATTTCACCTTCGAGTTTGAATTTCGCGGCGAGTTCGAGCGAAGCTTTGAATAGATCTCGCCCGGGCCTTTATATACCCAGAAGAGAGGCCAACAGTGGTTCTTTACCCTGCCATTTGTGCTCGCCTTCTGCTTTGGTTTACGCAACCTTAGAGAATAGCTAGGGAAAAGAAGACCGCGCACCTCATCCCTTCCGCCTCCACCACCTTCGTTCGGCGATGGCTGACAAGGTGACCGTCGTTCCGCCGCACGACCCGTGGCCTTCCTCCACCATCGTCGTGGGGGATCTGGAGGCCCTTGTTGCCGATGGTTTGCTCCGTCCCGTCTCCGGTGGGCCGCAGCCGGAGTGGATGGTCCCGAGCGAGGCCGACCCGACTCCGCCGCCGGGGTACGTGGTCAGCTTTATCCCCTTCCCTGAGCGGGGGTTCGGAGTGCCAGCGAGCCGCTTCATGCGGGCGCTCTTGCACTACTACGGGGTGGAGCTGCATAACTTCAACCCCAACTCCATCGCGCAAGCGGCCATCTTCGCGGCGGTTTGCGAGGGTTTCTTGGGGATTGACCCTCACTGGGATCTGTGGACCCATCTCTTTTCTGCGGAGCTCTTTGCCTCGACGATGGAGGCGAAGAAGGTCCATATGGCGGTGCGGGCTGTGGGCTGCACCCTCCAGCTGAGGCCAGGGCGCATGCAGCAGTACATCCCCGCCACCCTCGTGTCTTCGAACAAGGGGTGGCAGCGCCGGTGGTTTTATCTCCGGAACGACGACGAGAGGCTTCCGTTGTTTTCTCAACGAGTGGTGACCGCCGCCGGCACTAACTGGAGCTGGGGGGCCACACGCGAGAAATAGGAGAAGCTCCAGCCTCTTCTGGATGCCTTGCAGAAGTTAAGAGATGACGGACTCACCGCTGCGGGGGTTGTTGCCGCCATCCATCGCCGGAGGGTGCTCCCTTTGGCAGAGCGGCGGTTGCAGCTCTCGGAGATGAAGCCGGGGGTTGATTTGGAGGGCTCGCAGATGTCCTCGGCTTCCCTCTCCGCCGACGACCTCCGCAGGCGGGTAGCAGGTACGGTAGGGAGGCTGGATGCCGGCGCCCTTACCCAGCCCGTGATGCATCCCGAGCGTGGGTACATGTCCCTGGTGAGTGTCTGTTCCTTCTCCTGTTTTGCGCCGAGTTGCCTTTGATTCTTACCGTTGGGATTTCCGTTCCTCCCCAGGGGTTGAGGGGTTTTAAACTCCCCCTGGCACCGGTCCCGAAGGACGCGGTGGGCCGAGCCGCGCGGAGGATCGTCGCGGAGAAGAAAAAGGAGAAGAAGGATGCCAAAAAGGCCCGGGCCCGCGAGCGGATGCGGGCTTGGGAAGCCTTGGAGAAGCATCGTTGGAGACAGGAGAGGGACTGGCTCCCGAGGGAGCCGTCGCCGGAGACGCCTGACGACGACGATGATGATGAAGAGGACGACGACATGGCGGCCCGTCTTGGCCTCAGCCCGGATCTGAGGCTGGGCCAGGGGTCGCCGAGCTAGCCTCCATGTGGGCTGGCGCCATCAGTATCTGGGGCCGGGATATCAAGGTCCCGATCCGAGGAGCGGAGGCAAGCCGAGGGGGTACTTGACCCCTTAGCTGAGGTAATTGAGGTGACTCCGGGGAGTCAGGCCGATCCGCCTGTTCCCCAAGAGCAAGCGCCCGTGCCGGCTGTACAGGAGGTTGATCCTCCGGTCGTCGTGACGACGCCTGGGCAGGCTGCCCCTTCAGCGCCTCGGGCGCCCGAGGCGGAGGCGGCGCCGGAGTCGGCAGCGGGGCAACCCTCGGCAACGCCTACGGGGATCGAGGCCCGAGGGGCCTCCCCGCAGGCACGATTGGCCTTGGTCCGGAGCGGGTAAGTATTTGAGGATACTCTCGCTTTGGTTTTTTCTCCGTGTGTCTTGATCTTGTCTTCTCTCTTTCTTTCAGCAAGCAGAGGCAGGGCTTGGCCGGTCTGGCCCCCAGGAAGGCCCTCAAGACGGAACTGGTTTCTGCAGCTAGTGCCGTGGCGCGCCATGCCGGTTGGCTGGCCTCCGCGCAAGGTGCCCTTGAGCGGGGGCCCAGGCGGCGCGACTTGCCATGGGGCAAGCTTCCCAAGCCGACCCTTCTGTCGGGGCAGCCATCGTGCCGGGGGAGACCGCAGACGCGGCCATGGCCCCAAGCCCGCCTGACCTGTTGCCGGCGCCGGCGTCGACTCCCGCCGGGGCCGTCGCTGATTCGCCGGTGGAGCCACCAGTCGCTTTCAACGTCGGGATGGTTGAGGTGCCGCCGCTCGTGGTCGTCCCTGACCTCCCCGTTCTTGGCCACGAGGAGAGGGCAATCGCCGTCGCCGAGGTTGGTGATTGGAGGCCCACCACCTTAGCTGAGGGGAGGCCCAGTACGTCGACGGCGATGGTGTTCGACACGTCGACTGCAGGGGGACCCGATGCCTTAGTGTTGGGGCACGCAGAACCGCGACCCGTCTTGGGTAGCAGCGGCCTTGTCCTCGCGCAGCGCAACCCCAATGAGTGGCGCGGGCAGCCGCTCCGGTTCTGGAGCCACGGCGCCTCGGAGCTCCTCCTTTTCCTCAACGATGAGCGGGAGGAGCAGTCTCGGAATGAGCTCTGTGAGCACGCCGAGGCGGCGATGAGGTCGCTTCGGTCAACCATGGAGGTCCTTTCTAGGGACGTTCCCAGGGTCTTCCAGGTAAAGATGTGGGCATACACTTTGCGTGACCAGGGCATTCTTTGTAATACCCTGCTTTCCTTCTTCAGGAACTTGTGGATATGAGCACCGCCAAGTCGCTGTTCATCCGCCGTGAGAGCGGCGTCTGGGGTTCAATGCGGTCCCAGAAGGCCGCGCTTGCCGAGGCCAATGAACGCCTCGCCCAACAGAGCACCGAGGTGGCGGACCTTCGGCTGCTCCGTGATGAGCTGAAGTCGGAGGCAGCGGCAGCGTGGGCAGAGGCGGTGTCGGCACGGACGGAGCTGTAGCAGTGGCAGCTGGAGCTTGGCTAGGTCATCAGTGAGCAGGACCAATCTCGGAGCCAAGCTGCCGAGGTCGTGGGCCGGGCTGAGGTCCTTAGGGGTCAGCTGGCTGAGGCTACAGAGCGGCTGGCCGAGGCGTCTGCTCGGGCCGGGACCCTTACGAAGGACCTGGTCGTGGCCGTCGGATCTGCCCAGTCCGCCCAAGCCGTGGCTTCGCAGCAGCGTGCCCAGGCTGAAGGTACGTTTCGACCGCTTTGTGACTTCGATTCAGCTTCATTCTTCAACTCGTGTCTGAAGAATTTTGTTCGGCTTTCTGCAAAGTTCGAGACGGCTCTTAACGAGTCCGTCAAGGCACTTGCCAGGCGGCCGACCGCGTGGCTATGTCCGAGGCCATCTCGGACTTTTGCCGGGTCTTTGATCTCGACGACGTCCCCTCGGGTAGCTCCCCCTAGAGTCACCTGCGGGCCTTGGGGTGGGGCTGCACCACGGCATTAGGCGGGCCTTCGCCGTGCTCGCTTCCCACTACGACGTGGATCTAGAGCGGGTCAGCGAGGGGTACTGCCTACCCGACGAAGATGAGGCTGCCTTAGCCGAGGTCCGAAGGCTTGACGCGGCTGTGGCAGGCCCAAGCGCGGTGTTGGCGTCCTCCTTTGAGGTGGAGATCCTTCCGCTCGCATCACCGTCTGGGGCCGTGCCAGACCTTGCCGAGGGTGGAGACGACGTCGAGGGTGGCCCTGCCAATGTCTGATCCTGTTGGAACAGTTTGCTTGGAGTATGCGTATGTTTTTCACGGCCGCTGAGGCCTAAACATCTTATTGTCATGTTATAAAGCTGCATTTCCTTTCCTCTTGTTTTCGAGTATCCGGACTTGTTCATCGGTAGTAGAATCGCTTATCCGAGCGAGAGTTACTTTTCACGGAAGGTGACGAGTGAGGTATCCGTATCCCGGAGGCGTAGGAGTCCCTCGGCTCGGTCGGCCTTGCCGCTTACGTGCACTCTCGCTTGTTTGCAGGATTCCGTTATCGATATAGTCAGAAAGCACGAAAGTTGTTTTGGTAGAAAACCTTTCTTGGTAGAAAACTTTTCCGAGGAAAATTTTGACGCAGAGCGGGTTCCCCCCTTCTAGCCCTCGAGGGAGGGTCGGGCTTTGCTGAGGCAAGGTTGATCCTTCCTTGACGGTTAGACTTTATTTGCATATGTAGAGAAAACGAGGTACATGAACGACTTGAAACAATTTAAGGGTACGGTAGAAGCGACGTAGCTGTTGGATGTTTCAAGCGTTGCTGTAGACCTCGCCTTGATCGTTGGCCAGCTTGTATGTCCTGGGCTTCAAAATCTTGGCGATGATGAACGGCCCTTCCCAGGGAGGAGTAAGCTTGTGGCGCCCTCGGGCGTCTTGCCGCAGCCGAAGTACCAAGTCTCCCACCTGGAAGCCTCGGGGCCGAACCATTCTGTAACACCCCAGGTGTTACCATGACCATGGTACATTTATGCACTAATGATTGTGATCACATGTGGAAGAGAAGAAGAGCATAACTGAAAGTCGCCTAGAGGGGGGTGAATAGGGCGAATCTGAAATTTATAAACTTAAGCACAACTACAAGCCATGTTAGTGTTAGAATTATGAACGAGTCTGAGAGAGAGGGTGAAAAACAAATCACAAGCAAATAAAGAGTGAGACACAAGGATTTGTTTTACTGAGGTTCGGTTCTTGCAAACCTACTCCCCGTTGAGGTGGTCACAAAGACCGGGTCTCTTTCAACCCTTTCCCTCTCTCAAACGGTCACTTAGACCAAGTGAGCTTCTCTTCTCAATCAAACAGAACACAAAGTTCCCGCAAGGACCACCACACAATTGGTGTCTCTTGCCTTGGTTACAATTGAGTTGATCACAAGAAAGAGTGAGAAAGAAAAGAAGCAATCCAAGCGCAAGAGCTCAAATGAACACAAATGTCGCTCTCTCTAGTCACCATTTGATTTGGAGTGATTCCGGACTTGGGAGAGGATTTGATCTCTTTGGTTGTGTCTAGAATTGAATGCTATAGCTCTTGTAAGGTGTAGGAAGTTGGAAAACTTGGATGCAATGAATGGTGGGGTGGTTGGGGTATTTATAGCCCCAGCCACCAAAAGTGGCCGTTGGGAGGCTGTCTATCGCATGGCGCACCGGACACTGTCCGGTGCGCCAGCCACGTCAGCCGGCCGTTGGGTTCTGACCGTTGGAGCTCTGACTGGTGGGGCCTCTGGGCTGTCCGGTGGTGCACCGGATAGGTCCTGTAGACTGTCCGGTGCCCCTTCTGCGCGTGCTCTGACTCTGGCGCGCACTGTAGCACATTGAATGCGGTTGCAGTCGACCGTTGGCGCGAAGTAGCCGTTGCTCCGCAGGCACACCGGACAGTCTGGTGTGACACCGGACACTGTCCGGTGCTTCACCGGACAGTCCGGTGAATTATAGCGGAGCGGCCTCCCATTTTCCCGAAGGTAGCGAGTTCAGCGTCAAATTCCCTGGTGCACCGGACAGTCCGGTGCGCCAGACCAGGGTGCCTTTTGGGATGTCTTTAGCTCTCATTATTTGAACCCATCTTTGGTCTTTTTATTGGCTTGTTGTGAACCTTTGACACCTGTAAAACTTATAGACTAGAGCAAACTAGTTAGTCCAATTATTTGTGTTGGGCAATTCAACCACCAAAATCAATTTAGGAAAAGGTGTAAGCCTATTTCCCTTTCAATCTCCCCCTTTTTGGTGATTGATGCCAACACAAACCAAAGCAAATATAGAAGTGCATAATTGAACTAGTTTGCATAATGTAAGTGCAAAGGTTACTAAGAATTGAACCAATATATTTTCATATGATATGCATGGATTGTTTCTTTTTCATTTTCAACATTTTGGACCACGCTTGCACCACATGTTTTGTTTTTGCAAATTCTTTGTAAATTCTTTTCAAAGCCCTTTTGCAAATAGTCAAAGGTAAATAGATAAGATTTTGAGAAGCATTTTCAAGATTTGAATTTTCTCCCCCTGTTTCAAATGCTTTTCCTTTGACTAAACAAAACTCCCCCTAAGTGAAATCCTCCTCTTAGTGTTCAAGAGGGTTTTGAAATTTTCGAAGATACTACTTTCTCCCCCTTTTGAACATATTTTCACCCCCTTTGGAACACAATAAGATATCAATTTGAGAATCTTTATTTTAAAATTAGTGGTGGTGCGGTCCTTTTGCTTTGGGCTAATACTTTCTCCCCCTTTGGCATGAATCGCCAAAAAAGGATACTTGAGTGAAATATAAGCCCTTTTTTAACTACTTTCTCCCCCTTTGGCAAACGAAATATGAGTGAAGATTATACCAAAGTTGGAGAGCGGCGCGGAGTGACGGCGAAGGATGAGTAAATTCAATGGAGTGGAGTGGAAGCCTTTGTCTTCGCCGAAGACTCCTATTCCCTTTCAATCTATGACTTGATTTGAAATACACTTGAAAACACATTAGTCATAGCATATAAAAGAGACATGATCAAAGGTATATTAATGAGCTATGTATGCAAGATATCAAAAGAAATTCCGAGAATCAAGAATATTTAGCTCATGCCTAAGTTTGTTAAATGTTTGTTCATCTAGTGGCTTGGTAAAGATATCTTCTAATTGTTCTTTGGTGTTAATATATGCAATCTCGATATCCCCCTTTTGTTGGTGATCCCTTAGAAAATGATACCGAATGGCTATGTGTTTAGTGCGGCTATGTTCAACGGGATGATCCGCCATGCGGATTGCACTCTCATTATCACATAGAAGAGGAACTTTGGTTAATTTGTAACCATAGTCCCTAAGGGTTTGCCTCATCCAAAGTAATTGCGCGCAACAATGGCCTGCGACAATGTACTCAGCTTCGGCGGTAGAAAGAGCTACGGAATTTTGCTTTTTTGAAGCCCAAGACACCAGAGACCTTCCCAAGAACTGGCAAGTCCCCAATGTGCTCTTTCTATTAATTTTACACCCCACCCAATCGGCATCCGAATAACCAATTAAATCAAATGTGGATCCCCGAGGATACCAAAGCCCAAACTTAGGAGTATAAACTAAATATCTCAAGATTCGTTTTACGGCCGTAAGGTGAGCTTCCTTAGGGTCGGCTTGGAATCTTGCACACATGCAAACGGAAAGCATAATGTCCGGTTGTGAAGCACATAAATAGAGTAAAGAACCTATCATCAACCGGTATACCTTTTGATCTATGGATTTACCTCCCGTGTCGAGGTCGAGATGCCCATTGGTTCCCATGGGTGTCTTGATGGGCTTGGCATCCTTCATCCCAAACTTGTTTAGAATGTCTTGAATATACTTCGTTTGGCTAATGAAGGTGCCCTCTTGGAGTTGCTTCACTTGAAATCCTAAGAAGTACTTCAACTCCCCCATCATAGACATCTCGAATTTTTGTGTCATGATCCTACTAAATTCCTCACATGTTGATTCATTAGTAGACCCAAATATAATATCATCAACATAAATTTGGCATACAAACAAATCATTTGCATGTGTTTTAGTAAATAAAGTAGGATCGGCCTTTCCGACTTTGAAGCCATTAGTGATAAGAAAATCTCTTAGGCATTCATACCATGCTCTTTGGGCTTGCTTGAGCCCATAAAGCACCTTAGAGAGTTTATATACGTGATTAGGGTACTCACTATCTTCAAAGCCGGGAGATTGCTCAACATAGACCTCCTCCTTTATTGGTCCATTGAGGAAGGCACTCTTCACGTCCATTTGGTAAAGCTTGAAGCCATGGTAAGTAGCATAGGCAAGTAAAATGCGAATTGACTCAAGCCTAGCTACGGGTGCATAGGTTTCTCCGAAATCCAAACCTTTGACTTGAGAATACCCCTTGGCCACAAGTCGGGCTTTGTTCCTTGTCACCACACCATGCTCATCTTGCTTGTTGCGGAAGACCCACTTGGTTCCTACAACATTTTGGTTAGGACGTGGAACTAAATGCCATACCTCATTCCTAGTGAAGTTGTTGAGCTCCTCTTGCATCGCCACCACCCAATCCGAATCTTGAAGTGCTTCCTCTACCCTGTGTGGCTCAATAGAGGAAACAAAAGAGTAATGTTCACAAAAATGAGCAACACGAGATCGAGTAGTTACCCCCTTTTGAATATCACCGAGGATGGTGTTCACGGGATGATCTCGTTGAATTGCTTGGTGGACTCTTGGGTGTGGCGGTCTTGGAACTTGTTCATCCTCCTTATCTTGATCATGGGCATCTCCCCCTTGATCATTGTTTTCCTCTTGAGGTGACTCATTATCTTGATCTTCTCCTTCATCATCTTGAGCCTCATCCTCATCTTGAGTTGGTGGAGATGCTTGTATGGAGGAAGATGGTTGATCTTGTGCTTGTAGTGACTCTTCGGATTCCTTAGGACACACATCCCCAATGGACATGTTCCTTAGCGCGACGCACAGAGCCTCTTCATCATCTAGCTCATCAAGATCAACTTGCTCTACTTGAGAGCCGTTAGTCTCATCAAACACAATGTCACAAGAAACTTCAACTAGTCTAGAGGACTTGTTAAAGACTCTATATGCCCTTGTGTTTGAATCATATCCTAGTAAAAAGCCTTCTACAACCTTAGGAGCAAATTTAGGTTTTCTACCTCTTTTAACAAGAATAAAGCATTTGCTACCAAAGACTCTAAAATATGAAACATTGGGCTTTTTACCGGTTAGGAGTTCATATGATGTCTTCTTGAGGATTCGGTGTAGATACAACCGGTTGGTGGCGTAGCAAGCGGTGTTGACCGCCTCGGCCCAAAATCGATCCAAAGTCTTGTACTCATCAAGCATGGTTCTTGCCATGTCCAATAGAGTTCGATTCTTCCTCTCCACTACACCATTTTGTTGTGGTGTATAGGGAGAAGAGAACTCATGCTTGATGCCCTCCTCCTTAAGGAAGCCTTCGATTTGTGAGTTCTTGAACTCCGTTCCGTTGTCGCTTCTTATTTTCTTGATCCTTAAGCCGAACTCGTTTTGAGCCCGTCTCAAGAATCCCTTTAAGGTTTCTTGGGTGTGAGATTTTTCCTGCAAAAAGAATACCCAAGTGAAGCGAGAATAATCATCCACAATAACTAGACAATACTTACTCCCGCCGATGCTTATGTAAGCAATCGGGCCGAAAAGATCCATGTGTAGGAGCTCGAGTGGCCTGTCAGTCGTCATGATGTTCTTGTGTGGATGATGAACACCAACTTGCTTCCCTGCCTGACATGCGCTACAAATCCTGTGTTTCTCAAAACGAACATTTGTTAGTCCCAAAATGTGTTCTCCCTTTAGAAGCTTGTGAAGATTCTTCATTCCAACATGTGCTAGTCGTCGATGCCAGAGCCAGCCCATGTTAGTCTTAGCAATTAAGCAAGTGTCGAGTTCAGCTTTATCAAAATCTACTAAGTATAGCTGACCCTCTAACACTCCCTTAAATGCTATTGAATCATCACTTCTTCTAAAGACAGTAACACCTACATCCGTAAAAAGACAGTTGTAGCCCATTTTACACAATTGTGAAACTGAAAGCAAGTTATAATCTAAAGAATCTACAAGGAAAACATTGGAAATGGAATGGTCAGGTGATATAGCTATTATACCCAATCCTTTGACCAAACCTTGATTCCCATCCCTGAATGTGATAGCTCGTCGGGGATCTTGGTTTTTCTTGTAGGAGGAGAACATCTTCTTCTCCCCTGTCATATGGTTTGTGCACCCGCTGTCGATGATCCAACTTGAGCCCCCGGATGCATAAACCTACAAAACAAATTTAGTTCTTGATTTTAGGTACCCAAACGGTTTTGGATCCTTTGACATTAGATACAAGAACTTTGGGTACCCAAACACAAGTCTTTGACCCCTTGTGCTTGCCCCCAACATATTTGGCAACTACCTTGCCAGATTTGTTAGTTAAAACATAAGATGCATAAAAAGTCTTAAAAGAAATGTTAGAATCATTTGATGCATTAGGAGTTTTCTTCTTAGGCAATTTTGCACAGGTTGATTGCCTAGAGCTAGATGTCTCACCCTTGTACATAAAAGCATGATTAGGGCCAGAGTGAGACTTCCTAGAGTGAATTCTCCTAATTTTGTGCTCGGGGTAACCGACAGGGTACAAAATGTAACCCTCGTTATCCTGAGGCATGGGAGCCTTGCCCTTAACAAAGTTAGACAATCTTTTAGGAGGGGCATTAAGTTTGACATTGTCTCCCTTTTGGAAGCCAATCCCATCCTTGATGCCAGGGCGTCTCCCACTATAGAGCATGCTTCTAGCAAATTTAAATTTTTTTATTTTCTAAGTCATGCTCATTAATCTTAGCATTAAGTTGAGCTATGTGATCATTTTGTTTCTTAATTAAGGCTAGGTGATCATGAATAGCATCAACATTAATGTCTCTACATCTAGTGCAAATGGAAACATGCTCAATAGTAGATGTAGAGGGTTTGCACAATTTTAGTTCAACAATCTTAGTATGTAAAATGTCATTTTCACTTCTAAGATTGGAAATTGTAACATTGCAAACATCTAAGTTTTTAGCCTTAGAAATTAATTTTTCATTATCATTTCTAAGGCTAGTAAGAGAGATATTCAATTCTTCAATCTTAGCCCGTAAACTAACATTATCATCTCTAAGATTGGGAATTGAAACATTACTAACATTAGAATCAACCTTAGCAATTAATTTAGCATTTTCATTTCTAAGGTTGGCAATAATATCATGACAAGTGTTTAGCTCACTAGATAATTTTTCACATTTTTCTACTTCTAGAGCATAAGCATTCTTAACCTTAACATGCTTCTTGTTTTCTTTAATTAGGAAGTCCTCTTGAGAGTCCAAGAGTTCATCCTTCTCATGAATAGCACTAATTAATTCATTTAATTTTTCCTTTTGTTGCATGTTTAGGTTGGCAAAAAGGGTGCGCAAATTATCCTCCTCATCACAAGAGTTATCCTCATCGCTAGAGGTTTCATATTTAGTGGAGGATTTTGATTTTACCTTCTTCCTTTTGCCGTCTTTTGCCATGAGGCACTTGTGGCCGATGTTGGGGAAGAGGAGCCCTTTGCTGATGGCGATGTTGGCGGCGTCCTCGTCGGAGGAGGAGTCGATGGAGCTCTCGTTGGAGTCCCACTCATGGCACACATGGGCATCGCCGCCCTTCTTCTTGTAGTACCTCTTCTTTTCTCTCCTCTTGCCTTTCTTGTCGTCGCCCCTGTCACTGTCACTAGATAGTGGACATTTTGCAATAAAATGACTGGGCTTACCACACTTGTAGCAAACTTTCTTGGAGCGAGGCTTGTAATCCTTCCCCCTCCTTTGCTTGAGGATTTGGTGGAAGCTCTTGATGATGAGCGCCTTTTCCTCGTTGTCGAGCTTGGAGGCGTCGATGGGTAGTCTACTTGAGGTAGACTCCTCCTTCTTCTCCTCCGTTGCCTTGAATGCGACCGGTTGTGCTTCGGGCGTGGAGGGGCCGTTTTGCTCGATGATTTTCTTTGAGCCTTTGATCATCAACTCAAAGCTCACAAATTTGCCTATTACTTCCTCGGGAGACATTAGCGTGCATCTAGGATCACCTCGAATTAATTGAACTTGCGTAGGGTTAAGGAAAACAAGGGATCTTACAATAACCTTGACCATTTCATGGTCATCCCATTTCTTGCTCCCGAGGTTACGCACTTGGTTCACCAAGGTCTTGAGCCGGTTGTACATATCTTGTGGCTCTTCCCCTTAGCATAGCCGAAAGCGACCGAGCTCCCCCTCGATCGTCTCCCTCTTGGTGATTTTGGTCACCTCATCTCCTTCGTGCGCGGTCTTGAGCATGTCCCAAATCTCCTTGGCGCTCTTTAATCCTTGCACCTTCTTATACTCCTCTCGACTTAGTTAGGCGAGGAGTATAGTGGTGGCTTGGGAGTTGAAGTGTCAGATTTGGGTGACCTCGTCCGAATCATAGTCTTCATCCCCCGGTGATGGTACCTGTACTCCAATCTCAACAACATCCCAAATGCTAGTGTGGAGTGAGGTTAGATGATGCCTCATTTTATCACTCCACATATTATAATCTTCACAATCAAACATAGGTGGTTTGCCTAATGGGACGGAAAGTAAAGGAGTACGTTTGGAAATGCGAGGGTAGCGTAGGGGGATCTTACTAAACTTCTTGCGCTCATGGCGCTTAGAAGTTATGGATGGCGTGTCGGAGCTAGAGGTGGATGGCGACGAAGAGTCGGTCTCGTAGTAGACCACCTTCTTCATCTTCTTCTTCTTGTCACCGCTCCGACGCGACTTGTCGTGTGAAGGGGATCCCTTCACCTTGTTGGCGGACTCCCCGGATGGAGCCTTCCCATGGCTTGTGGCGGGCTTCTCGCCGATACCGATCTCCCTCTTGGCGGATGCTCCCGACATCACTTCGAGCGGTTAGGCTCTAATGAAGCACCAGGCTTTGATACCAATTGAAAGTCGCCTAGAGGGGGGGTGAATAGGGCGAATCTGAAATTTATAATCTTAAGCACAACTACAAGCCGGGTTAGCGTTAGAATTATGAACGAGTCCGAGAGAGAGGGTGAAAAACAAATCACAAGCAAATAAAGAGTGAGACACAAGGATTTGTTTTACCGAGGTTTGGTTCTTGCAAACCTACTCCCCGTTGAGGTGGTCACAAAGACCGGGTCTCTTTCAACCCTTTCCCTCTCTCAAACGGTCACTTAGACCGAGTGAGCTTCTCTTCTCAATCAAACGGAACACAAAGTTCCCGCAAGGACCACCACACAATTGGTGTCTCTTGCCTTGGTTACAATTGAGTTGATCACAAGAAAGAGTGAGAAAGAAAAGAAGCAATCCAAGCGCAAGAGCTCAAATGAACACAAATATCACTCTCTCTAGTCACTATTTGATTTGGAGTGATTCCGGACTTGGGAGAGGATTTGATCTCTTTGGTTGTGTCTAGAATTGAATGCTATAGCTCTTGTAAGATGTAGGAAGTTGGAAAACTTGGATGCAATGAATGGTGGGGTGGTTGGGGTATTTATATCCCAACCACCAAAAGTGGCCGTTGGGAGGCTGTCTGTCGCATGGCGCACCGGACAGTCCGGTGCGCCACCGGACACTGTTCGGTACGCCAGCCACGTCAGCCGGCCGTTGGGTTCTGACCGTTGGAGCTCTGACTAGTGGGGCCTCTGGGCTGTCTGGTGGTGCACCGGACAGGTCCTGTAGACTGTCCGGTGCCCCTTCTGCGCGTGCTATGACTCTGGCGCGCACTGTAGCGCATTGAATGCGGTTGCAGTCGACCGCTGGCGTGAAGTAGCCGTTGCTCAGCTGGCACACCGGACAGCCTGTGTGACACCGGACACTGTCCGGTGCTTCACCGGACAGTCCGATGAATTATAGCGGAGCGGCCTCCCATTTTCCCGAAGGTAGCGAGTTCAGCGTCAAGTTCCCTGGTGCACCGGACACTGTTCGGTGTGCCAGACCAGGGTGCCTTTTGGGATGTCTTTAGCTCTCATTATTTGAACCCATCTTTGGTCTTTTTATTGGCTTGTTGTGAACCTTTGGCACCTGTAAAACTTATAGACTAGAGCAAACTAGTTAGTCCAATTATTTGTGTTGGGCAATTCAACCACCAAAATCAATTTAGGAAAATGTGTAAGCCTATTTCCCTTTCAATAACAACCTTGGAAACATGGGTTAACTAAGAGAAGAGTATGGCAAGGGTTTCAACCACACAATTGGAATAATGGTCATGTGGAGCCCAGATGATTAAACCCTAAAAGGGCACCTAAAAAGCACTAGACTTCCAAGCAAGGGATCAGTGGATAAGTCAATCAAATTGCCAAAGCATGATCTTAGTTCTTAAACAAGTTTTAGTAGCTTTGGAACCTAACAAATGCAGGGAGGGAACATTGCAAAAAGACCCCTTGAAGACCCCAATTTCACCCCTTAAGGAGAGAGAGCACTAGAGCTCTCTAATTCTTTCTAAGTTAAATTTTGAACCTAATCTAAAGATCCACCCTGTTCACCTAGTAAATGGCACCAAAACCACTTGGGTTGTATACCAAAAAGGTGTCATACCACCTAAGGCACCCACTGGAAAAGTTTGAAACCGAGCCCAAGACGTTTGACAAGATTTGGCATGGGTTTTGTCGCGGGGTGGACAGAGGGACAAGCAAGATTTAGCGTCCGCAAATCTCCCTACCTAGGGCATATGTGCCATGGGAACTCACATACAAGAGACAGCCCTAGGTGCTAGGAGGAGGCCTGCGCCGGATTTTTGCCAAGATTCGCACGCTTGCGATCTCGGCGAGTTGTTGAACAAGGGCAGAAGAACACTTCCACGTGTTCGACGCGCTCTGAGCGTGCCACAGCACGCCCAGCGCCTGACCCCGGCGCCCCGCGCCGTGCCAAGCCGTGCCCGTGTCTCCTGCTCGCGCCTGCGCCTATAAAGCCCCCAGAGACTTCAACCGTACTCCCCCGCACGCACTCGACCTCACCGGAGCACTAGATCACCGGCGTTGCCCCACGCACGGCGTGCCCGTGGCCACCCGAACACCCGCCACCGTAGACCTGCTAGCAGAGCCTCTCCCAGCTGCGTCCAACCCTTGGAATAGACCGTGCCTGCCTCGGTGAAGCTCCCCGAGCAAGGAATCGAACTTTGCCTCGCTGGAGAAGGCAGTCCACGGTCGCCGGACTTCACCCGACCGCCGGTGAACGTAGACCGAGCTCCACGATGAGTTGTTCTTCAATTCCTTGCACGAGTCGACTCATCAACACCCCGTGATGCTCCCCGTGCCCTTGGATTGACCTATGTCGCCATGGTTAGGCCGGAGCACTCGCCGCCGACGAGTTCACCCGCCTGCGCACAAGGACCGGTCGATTCCGGCCACCCCCGTCGTCAAGCCGTACCTCGCTGTGACCGCCAGGACCTCCCGAAGCCAACCCCGCCCCTCGCCGGACCTCTCTCACCGCCGGTAAGCCGCGCCGCCCTTTTCCTTCTGCGGTTACTGTTTTCATAAGGGGAGGGACCTCGGGGGAGAAGAAGAAAAGGCCATGGGGTTTTGTGCGCTGTCAGCGACTCAGGGGAATAGTAGCGCAGGGGTATAACTGAAAGGATTAGTTTAGGAGGAACCCAGGGTCTTCAGTGCAAATGGGTTTTCCAGGAAACCTTTTTAATTATTCTGATTTAAATTCAAACAGAACTTGAAAAATTCATAACTTCAGTTTGGTTTACCCAAATCGAGTCAAACCAATTTTGCCAGACCCTAAATGATGTAAACTACTTAGGAAAAATATAAAACCCCTAAGTGTTACAGAAAACTTTAAAGTTTTGATTTAGATGATTAACTGGTCAAAAGCTAAAAGAAATAAGGAAAAGTAGCTACACTATTAGACTGGGGTTAAGAAAATTTAGAGGAGTACTTAATCAGTTCCTAACCTGTTTAAAATTAATAAACCCCTCTGTACACCCCAGTAAGGTAGAGTTTGCCATTTAAATCACTTTTTGCTTAAAGTAGAAAAATATAAAAGGTGGTTTAAATAAAGAACTAGGGGCACCCACATTTTTGTTAGCTTTCTTATTCAGTATAGTTCACTAGAAAATTTTATTATACCCTTGTTTGGTACAAAAGAAATGAGATACTTTTTATTTTAGGAAAACAAGGAAAACTTAGAAAAACCCTAGAAAAATAACCCTAAGGAGAAAGCACCCCAACCCTTGGGATAATAAATGTTTTGTATTTATAAACCTAGAAAAATTATGAGTTCTGTTGTTTGATATTTTTCAAATAACAAGTTAGTTATAAGTATCTTTTTAGCATTAAAATTTAGAAAATCATAACTAAATAACCACTAAGTAACCTTCTGTGATTTTTGGCACAGAAGCATGTTATTACCTATAGATACCAGCAAAAATGACTCTTAGTACAGAACCCACCCCTAGTTAAGAGTTGTAGTACAAAGTGACCCCTTTGCCCCAACTTTTGTTATTTTTGTCTAGGGCATATTCTATTTAGTCTGGACCTCAAATTTATAGGACAGACTACACTAACAAATAGTAACCCACTGTAATTTTTACAGAATTTTTGGAAAAAAACTTAAATCATTGTTGTAGTTCAAACACACTCAAAAATCATAAATAGAAAAGGAAAAAGGGGGATTAATGGTGGAAACTAATGTTACCCCGACCAGACCAGCAACACCCCCCTTTTAAATGCCTACTAAAACATCTAAAGGGCAATCCAAGTTTCAATCCACTATGCTTATCCCTAGACAAAACCCAAACCTAAATTGATAAGCATAAACCACTAAGAGCCACGTATGACTAGGAAACCCTAAGTTACTAACTAACTTAGTTTTTCTTCATTTAGCACAATGATTACTGAATCCTGCATAATCATAGCATAAATATTCTTATTCATTGCATTCGATAGATTGCAACCTCGCCGACGGAGAGTACGTCCTCGTGCCGGAGCAAGGAGTTGCTCAGGAGGTAGCCCCGGATCTAGTGCCAGAGCCTGCCCCAGAGGATCTGCCTGCCTCAACTTTGGAAGGCAAGCCCCGATTTTATGCATAACCTATTTATTATGCTATTTTACTACACTTAATGATTGTAGGATTGAATGTGCACTTAAGTGTAGGAGTTGCTTGAAACCCTAGTTGCATGATCTCAGGAATCCTTTTGTGATGGATACTAGTATGCTAGGTCGAGTAGCTGCTTTATTAATTAGGGATCTCGGTAGAAGTCGAGTGATTTTTCTAGCACTCGTGCGAGGTTAGGAATTGGTTGTATCCATTTTGATATCGTAATGATGATATTCTGTGGACAACGGTCCATGGGGATACATTGTCTACGAGACGGGAATTGGAATAAGGATTAAGGTGTGGTACCGTGTGTCAAGCGATTGAATGTACTAAGCACATGCCGAGAAATATGGTAAATCGGTAAGCCTAGTACCTGAGTGAACCTGGCAGTGGACATATCCCCTCACGCGACTTGAGACGTGGTCTCCCATTCCGGTTATGGTGGGTACAAGTGCGGTCACTGCACGACGGCAGTCGGGGTCAGTGAGGCATTGTACGCCAAGGCGGTGAGCCTTGATCTGCTGACGGGGAATCGATGGAGACGGTTGATGTGTGTGGGGACGAAGTGCCTCGCCACGTCGTGTGTTTAGGTTTACCTTGCAAGGTTTAAAAACTCGATTCGAATCGTCTGCTTCTCGTAGCTAATGTGACTGCTTGATCCATGCTGCTACATTGAGTAACAAGTGGAAATGTGATGACTTAGCAAAAGTTGTTGATTGCTAAATGTTTGATACCATGTATGATTAGATAGGTATACATTTAGTCTTAAGAGAGTCACACTAAAATTTGAAAAAGCTAAAACTTGAATTTTAGACTCAGCTAGTGCTTTTGGCAACCAAACCCCTCAGCCAAATAGCTGCATGTCTAGAGGTAGAGGAGTAGACTCCTCACACCGGGTAAGTCTAGCTGAGTATTAGTATACTCAGCCTTGCTTGTGGCATAATTTTACAGGTTCTCTGGAGGACATGGTTGCTGGAGTGACTTGGCCGTCCATCTTGCCACCGGGCTAGACAGTTGAGTGGGACCCTACCTCGGCTGAGGAGGAGCATGAGGAGTGATGGGACAGGCTTCCCCATCTCTTTGTTTATCTATCGTTAGTTTTATTCCGCTGCATTTTGAACAATGATGACTACTTTTGCTAAAACTCCAATGATGATGTAATAAGTCTAATACTCCTTAATGTATGGTTTTATGCTTTATTGTATTTGCTCTGTGCCTCACCATCGAGTGAGTACGTGGTACTTGATCCTGTCAGTGGCCTCGTCGGATTAGATCCGAGGGATTGACGGGTTATTCCCATTTAAGTTTGGTCTAGCCTCTAAGGCGGGACTTAGGTACTTAAGTTGGAATAATTCGGGCAGTTCCGCCACAGCTGGTATCGGAGCTCATACCACCACAGAGGAATAAATAAACTATAAATACCATCCTTTTCAAAGTAAAACTAGTTAGAAACAAATGTTGGATAGATCGTCAGGGCGATATGGATAGACCTAGGACGTGAAGCCTTAGGATAATAGAGGGGTAGCTAGGTGGCTAATTGAGTAAGCCCTACAGGCTACTATAAGGGATGGGAGTTCCTTCCTATTCCCTCTAAGTTGATGTGAGGTTGTTTAGGACGAGCATGCATGCATTTTTAATTAAACTATTAAATAATTGGGTAAGAACTTTAATACACAATGATGACAAATTAAGTACCCCAGTACCATTGTCGTAGTTATAGAGAGGCTGAGTTGCGATCCCTTTTCATTTTATAATTCTTTTTTTCTTTTACTCATGCTTAACCGTACACAGATGACTTCTCACAGATCCTCAGATGAAGGGAATGCACAGTCCCACACTGACGGGCTTGCACGAGAGGGTTTCCCCCGTATCTTGTGGGAGGTCCTTCAGGGAGCTAGTTACACGACGCCTCCCCAGTACGCGGTGCAGCTGTTCGAGAAGCACCGAGTGCCCCGCTGTAGGGTGAGGATGACCCTAGAGTCTCATCCCCTGCAGCCAGGCTGGCGTTCACTGGACTCTGAGTCTTTTGGATACAGGGCTGAGGATACTATGGAGGCAATTGCTCTTCACGGACTGACCACCTTCTGCGGATTCCACCCCTTGGAGCTGTCCACTCACCCCATTGGTTTGTTCCCCGTGGAGAAGGAGGACGACCCAATGTGGAAGGACCGAGTGGAGCATGCCAAGGATATCTGGGCTATGTACCCAGGTCAGACTGCTCACTTGACAGTGCGGTGCATGAATGCCCTGTATCGTCTGCAAGTGATGCGTGGAGAGGCAATGTCCCATCTGATGGCATTGTTGGAGGCGACCAAGATCACTTTGGATAACAGAGAGGAACTTGTGGTTGACTTGTCCACCGAGATGGTGGAGAAAGACCTACAAGTGGAACAATTGACAAATGAGATCCAAGAGCTTGAGGAGCTAGTGGGAACGAGGGAGAACACCATCGAGGTTCTCGAGGATCAGCTTATCAACACTCAGCAGCAACTCGCGGAGGCTAACCAGCATCTGGATATGCACCACCAGGAGATCCAGGACATGGAGGCCAACAAGGATGTCGACATCGAGGGAGGAGAGGAGCCTGCCTCCAGCTTGCACTAGTAGAAAAGAGCTCATAGCCTGCGGCACCCATAAATTATCACTGGCAGTTTCAGTTATCGCGCGCCAGTAAAAAAAACGAGGCGGGCCCGGCTTTGGAACCGCCAGTGGAAACACATTTCCACTGGCGGTTATCTTAACACAACCGCCAGTGGAAATAGGATGTTTCCACTGGCGGTTAGTGTAACATAACCGCCAGTGGAAAACCAATTTCCACTGGCGGTTGGTGTAACCGAACCGCCAGTGGAAACACCCTATTTCCACTGGCGGTTGTTTTAAGATAACCGCCAGTGGAAATTGGTTTCCACTGGCGGTTTTTCAAGCCAACCGCCAGTGAACTGTCTGTTATAAATAGCTCTCTTCTTCCCCCGACAGTGAACTGTATGCTCGCAGCTAGCTTCCATTGGAGGCGATTTTGGAGGTCCAGATTTCAAAAAATATAAGGGGGGAGGTTTTGCTCTTCATTTCTTCGAAGAAGGTGGATAAGAAAGGTTGGTTTATGTTTCTTTGTCAATTTTTGTTCATTCTTGCTCAATTTTAGCCACATTTTGGATCTAGGGTTTTACATGTGAGAGAGAAGAGTATAGCTAGGTAATTTTCTCTATTTCCTCAAATGAGGTTGCTTAAGATGGTTAGTTTTTGTCTATTCCCTCTCCTTTTTCATGTTTAGTTATCAAATAAGTTTATCCATAACACATATTTAGTTGCTTTATGAATGGTGAATGTGTTGTATGGAAGGTTGGTTTAATTATGTTTCAATTGTCAGTTATTGTTTATTTTTGCTCAATTTTAACTATATTTTGAAACTAGGCTTTCACCATGTGTTAAAGATAGGTTTGGGTATTAATTTTTTTTGTTTATTAGTTGCTAGGAAAGTTTGGCTTATGTTTCTTTTGCCAAATTTTGTTCATTTTTCCTCCATTTTAGCCACATTTTGGATATAGGGTTTCACCATGTGTTAGAGAGTAGTCTAACTACTTTTATTGGAAGAGATAAAGTAGTCTAACTACATTTTGTTAGCGACAAACCGAAGCATGTAATTTTACACGACTTTCTAGAGAGGAGAGGGAGAGGGAGAGAGAGCTATTGTTGCCAATGCGCTCGGAGCAGGTGCAGCACTTACCGTCCGTGCTTCTCCATGGATAGTGTCACAGTCGCCTCTTCCTCATCCTCCAACCCCGCCTCTTCCTCATCCTCCATAGAGAGAGAGATAGAGGAGAGAGAGAGATAGAGGAGAGAGAGAGGAGAGAGAGAGAGGATAGAGAGAGAGGAGAGAGAGAGAGAGGGTTTCACATTTTAGCCACATTTTTGGATATAGGGTTTCACCATGTGTTTTATGTTACTTTTTTACAGGTGGTGATGGAGAGGACATCCTGGATGTATAACTTATCAAGGCTAGATCCATCATACATATCCGAGGTCCATAGGTTTATTGATGTCGCTACGAACCATGCTTGGAGAACAAAGACAAAACACATATATTGTCCATGCATGGACTGCAAAAATGCTGCTGTATTTAATGACACAGAACAAATCATATCTCATCTGGTATGCCGAGGATTTATGAAGGATTACACAATTTGGACAAAGCATGGAGAGGGTAGCTCTTCGCCTTATACGACTGGAAACCCTGAGAACATCGACGACAGATTTCAGTTCGTTCACGAGACACACCAACCTCTTCCACAGAGCGAACATGTAGTGCAAAATGTTACTGATCATGGTTACGCTGGAGGAAATGAACATGATAGACCTCATGTTCTGCCAAGTGTTATGGATGAGGAAGATGCAGAGTTGCTAGAGGCAATGTTGCGTCGTCATACAGATCAATCAATGTTCTTAATGAAAGGTATGGAGTCCCTGAAGAAGGCAGCAGAAGAGCCTTTGTACGACGAGTCTAAGGGTTGTACCAAAGAGTTCACGACGCTCCGGTCTGTGCTAAAGCTGTTGATGTTAAAAGCTAAATATGGTGTGTCTGATGCTGGCTTCGATGCGTTCTTGAGTATTATCGCAGACATGCTTCCAAAGGAGAACAATGTGCCTGCTAACACGTACTATGCAAAGAAACTAATCAGTCCGCTCACTATGGGTGTGGAGAAGATCCACGCGTGTAGAAATCACTGTATCCTTTATCGAGGTGATGATTATAAAGACTTGGAGAGCTGCCCAAAGTGCGGTGCAAGTAGGTACAAGACGAATAAAGACTATCGAGAGGACGAAGAGTGTGTTGCATCCGTGTCTAAAGGGAAGAAGCGAAAGAAAGCCCAAAAAAGACTTCAAAATCCACGAGCAAAGAAAAAGAAGAAGTAGACTATTATGCGCTCAAAAAGATTCCTGCTTTGGTGATGTGGTACCTCCCCGTTGTCGATCGATTGAGGTGTTTGTTCGCTAATCCTGAGGATGCCAGACTTATGAGCTGGCATGCTTCTGATGAGCACAAAAACGATGGGAAGCTTCGACATCCAGCCGATGGGAAGCAGTGGCAAGATTTCAATGACAACCACCGAGACTTTGCCGATGAACCGAGAAATGTTAGGTTCGCACTGAGTACTGATGGAATGAACCCATTTGCTGAGAGGAGCAGCAAGCATAGCACATGGCCGGTAATCCTCACCATATACAACCTTCCTCCATGGTTGATGCAGAAACGGAAGTACATTTTGCTAACCATCCTTATTTCTGGACCTACACAACCTGGAGTTGACATGGATGTATTTTTGGAGCCCTTAATGGATGATATGAAAATATTGTGGGAAACGGGTGTTCAAATGTTGGATGAGTATCGTAAAGGTTCATTCACGCTGAGAGCAATTCTTTTTGTTACGATCAACGATTACCCTGCTCTCTTCACATTATCAGGCCAGTTTAAGGGAAAGGTTGGTTGCACAGTATGCATTGATGGAACTGCTTACGTATCCCTTGCTGCATCTAGGAAGATAGTTTACATGAGGCACAGACGCTTTTTATTGGAAGGACACAGGTACCGCATGCGAAAAATGGATAAGTACTTCGACAATAATGGTGAACTACATTCTACTGCTCCATCGGGTAACAATAGAGGTCATAGAGTTTTTGAAATAGTCAGGAATATCAAGTTTGTTTTCGGGAAGAAGACAAAAGACGGAAAAATAAGGAAGGATGCTAAACCATCTTCGGGGGCTATATTCAAGAAGAAGTCTATTTTCTTCGAGTACTTGCCTTACTGGAAAGAGTTAGATGTGCGGCATGCGATCGATGGTATGCACGTTCAGAAGAACGTGTTTGAAAGCATAATGGGCACCTTGCTAGACATAAAGGGCAAAACAAAAGAAGGGCTCAATTCACGCATGGACTTGGTAGATTTAGGCATAAAAAAGGAACTACATCCCGTTCTTCAAGAAAATGGGAAGTACCATCTCCCAGCAGCAAGCTACAATCTCAATGTAGATGAGAAACATGCGATGTGTGTTTGACTCAAGAATTTGAAAGTCCCATCCGGATTCTGCTCTAGCATACAGAGTATTGTGTCAATGAAAGACCTGACAATCACCAACTACAACTCACATGATTGCCATGTCATGCTGACTACATTCCTACCTATTGCCATCAGGGCTATAAATCCTTTGTTTTTAAAGATGGCAATCACACGGTTGTGCTACTTTTTCAACAGGATTTCACAAAAGGTAATTGGCCGTGATGAGTTGGCATCTCTTCAGGAATTCGCAGTGGAGACAATATCACAGTTTGAGATGTGTTTCCCTCCATCGTTCTTTGATATTATGGTGCACCTTGTGGTGCACTTGGTGCCACAAATAGAAGCATTGGGTCCTATGTACTTGCATGAAATGTGGACGTATGAGCGTTTCATGTCAATACTGAATGGCTATGTATCAACCCGTGCTCGTCCCGAGGCATCCATGATAGAGGGGTACTGTACCGAAGAGGCCATTGAGTCCGGAGGTCCATTCTGCAATAGTAACCTAAAAGACCAGGTTGCAATAGGTCTGCCTCCGTCACGACACGAGGGTAGACTGTATGGAAGCGGGAGGATGGGACGGAAATCTTTCATCCCACCGGATTACGATATAGTACTTGAGGCACATCAGAGCATCCTACATCAGCTAACGATAATGGAGCCATTTATCCAACAACACATCAATGAGCTTCGCGAGCAAAATCCTGGACATACGGATGATTGGGTAATGAAGCAACATAAGCAGCGGTTCAACACATGGCTAATGGTGAAGGACATTCCACGTGGAGAAACAATAGAAGAACAAACCATCAAGGGCTTGGCATCTGGACCATCACGCCAGGTCACAACATGGCAAACCTATGACATTAGTGGATTCACATTTTGTACCAAGTCCAAGGACAAAAAGAGCATGTCACAAAACAGTGGTGTTCGATGCGAAGCCATAGATGATGAAACTGGTGAGATTATTACATATTTTGGCTTTATTGAGGACATATGGGAACTAGACTATGGTACATTTCAGATCTCGGTTTTCCGATGTCAATGGGTTGAAGACAAACATGTCACGGTAGACAACTATGGGGTCAGAGTTCTTGATCTAAGTAAGGTAGGTTACAAAGATGACCCATGGATCCTTGCTAATCGTGCTGCACAGGTCTTCTATGCTGAACAGATCATTTCTAACAATGAGAAGAAAAGCACCGACAAACCGAAGCATGTAGTTTTTCCTGGAAAACAACAAGCTATAGGAGTTGATGGTGTATCTGATTTAGAGGATTTTAACCAGTTCAATGACATGTCTCTTTTCATAGACCATCCAACCAAGATAAGGAACGTTGAGCGAAGCATCCCACGCAATTCGATGCCCTGGGTACGCCACGATGGACAAGGCAGAACAATAGCTCCCTAGATTATATAGTTGTCATGTAATTGATTATTGTTAGGACATGTCATGTAATTGATTATTGTTAGCGACAAATCGAAGCATGTAATTTTACACGACTTTCTAGAGAGGAGAGGGAGAGGGAGAGAGAGCTATTGTTGCCAATGCGCTCGGAGCAGGTCCAGCACTTACCGTCTGTGCGGATGCAGCACTTTGCACATCGAGAATGCCCGTTCTTGCACTGATTTTACACAGAGCAGAGCATCATGCTGGAGCCTACCGATCAATATGTACTGTATATATACATGCATGGTAATCTGACTTGCCATGAAAACTTCGCACTGGAAGGGTAGGCAGCAGATGTCACACTCCAGCGCGTCCTTCTCCATGGATAGTGTCACAGTCGCCTCTTCCTCATCCTCCAACCCCGCCTCTTCCTCATCCTCCACCACCACCTTGGCTTTCTTTGGAGTGCCGCCGTCATGGTTTATCACCTAGAACGAGGTAAAATAAAAGCAGGGAGGACTATTCGACTAATATATACATATCAGGCAGTAAGAAACAAGCATCTTCAAAGAACATGTTGTAAAAGAACTTGGAAAGATGTTTACCAGATCTGATACTTGTGAAAGAACTTCACACCAATGGTGATGAGAGACGCGAAGCCATGAGACGACGTAGTATTTAAACACTACAAGAACGGGCATTCTAGTGACAGAGGAGGGAGAGAGAGGGAAGAGAGAGGAGGGAAAGAGGAGAGAGAGAGGAGAGAGAGAGAGGAGAGAGAGGAGAGAGAGAGGAGAGAGAGAGGATAGAGAGAGAGAGGAGAGAGAGAGGGAGAGGGGAGAGAGAGGAGCTAGGGAGAGGAGAGAGAGGAGAGAGAGGATAGAGAGAGAGAGAGGAGCTAGGGAGAGGAGAGAGAGGAGAGAGAGAGGGAGAGATAGAGGAGGGAGAGAGAGGGAAGAGAGAGGAGGGAGAGGGGAGAGAGAGGAGGGAGAGGGGAGAGAGAGGAGAGAGAGGAGAGAGAGAGGGGAGAGAGAGGGGAGAGAGAGAGAAGTAATATATAAATATATATATTATGTATACTAAATATATATATTTATATATTTAATATGTACAAAAATTTATATACTTAATGTATGAATATACAATAAAAAATAATATACTAAAAATATTTCTACTGGCGGTTGACAATGAAAACCGCCAGTAGAAATTAATTTTTACTGGCGGTTGTCGATGAAAACCGCCAGTAGAAATGGCCCCCACAGTCTGTGGATGGCATTTCTACTGGCGGTTCTCTATGACAACCGCCAGTAGAAATGATTTCTACTGGCGGTTTTCATTGTCAACCGCCAGTAGAAATATCTCCTATATAAAGGAGCGCGCGCGGGGGCGAAAATTCGCTAAGTCATTGGCGCCCTGTCTTTCACACTTCCCGCCGTCAGGCTGCCAAAATTTCGCCCGACGATTTTCTCCGCCGTGCGCCGCCGTCGTCCACGCCGCCGTCCACGCCGTCGTCCCCGCGCCGTAGGTAAGTTCTCTCTCTCTCTCCCTTTCTTCGACTATGATTGCTCGGGCATGCACGCGCCGCCGCCGCCGTGCACGCGTCGCCGCCGCCGCCGCGCGTGTAAACCCTAAGCCTAGGAAGAGTGAGAGAGTGAGAGGGAAGAGAGAGGAAGAAGAGGGAAGAGAGGGAGAGGGTTTAGGGTGTAAACCCCCTGCGCGCATCTCTGCAGAGAGTGATCGAGAGAGAGGGAGAGAAGAGAGAGGAGGGAGAGGGAGAGGGAAGAGAGAGGAGGGAGAGGGAGAGAGATAGAGGGAGGGAGAGGAGGGTGAGAGAGAGAGAGAGGAGGGAGAGGAGAGAGATAGAGAGAGGGAGAGAGATAGAGGGAGAGGAGAGAGATAGAGGGAGGGAGAGGAGGGTGAGAGAGAGAGAGATAGAGAGAGGGAGAGAGATAGAGAGAGGGAGAGAGATAGAGGGAGAGGAGAGAGATTGTTGGGGTCGTGCTTCGGTGCGCCGAAGGTCTCACACGAAGAAGCAGCTTCGGCTGAAGTCGTCTCCAAGAGATGGCCGAAGGTTCCTTTTCATGGAGCTTCGGCGTTACAAACCGACATAGAGATAGAATGACCTTTTTATCCATAGAGGTCTGAGTCAATGTTGTAAACTTTTGTAAGGGGCATAATTGTAATTTGTCACAGGCTGCGACCTGTGCCTATAAATAGATGAACAGTACCTCTGTACTGTTCACGCGAACCTGTCATTTGCCTTCGCATCACACTTGTATTTTCGCCTTCCTCAGAACCGAAGGTACATTTGTAATTTGAAATCATTTATATTCGTTTGTGTTAATAAAGATGGAAATGATTCTATTATAACATTTAAATGTTTATTTTATATCTCATGATTTATATGAGTACTTCGTCCCTCGTTATTATGTTTACGAAGGTACGCCTTTCGTAACCTTCGTCCGAAATTCTTTATATCCCGAAAGGATATAAGGTGGTGGAGGACGAAGGACTTTAACATTTAACATTTTCTGTGTTGCCTTGTTCTTAACTCTTAGCATTTGAGAACAAGCCCCCAACATTGGCGCCCACCTCCGGTGAACTCACTTCCACTTTTCTGAGCTGATTGCTTCGTTTAACAATCAAGCTGGAGCTGCTTCGGCTTCGAAGCTGGTGCTCCCGATAACAGGCGGTTCTTGCTCAGAGCCGGCTAACAAGAAGCAGAAGAAGGAGGCTCAGAGAAGGGTGCAGCATGTTGGAGTACAGGGACCTTTCATCAAGTCAAAATGGTCCCACGTTCCAATTACTTTCTCTCAGGAAGACCTTCAGCTTAAGGATTATCCTCACAATGATGCCATGGTCATCTCTTGCGTGATCAAAGGATTTCTGGTCCACAATGTCCTAGTTGATACAGGCAGTGCAGCTGACATTATATTTGCTAAAGCCTTCAGACAAATGCAAGAGCCCGAAGACAAGATTCATGATGCTACGCACCCTCTTTGTGGCTTCGGAGGGCGGCAGATTGTAGCACTTGGGAAGATTACCATGCCGGTAACCTTCGGATTTGTTAACAACACAAGGACTGAGCAAATTGTGTTTGATATTGTTGACATGGAGTATCCTTACAATGCTATCATTGGTCGCGGAACTCTTAATGCTTTCGAAGCAATTCTTCACCCAGCTTATCTCTGCATGAAGATACCTTCGGACCAAGGACCTATTGCTATTCATGGAAGCCAGGAAGCTGCTAGAAGGGCCGAAGGAAGCTGGACTGACTCCAAAGCAATCCATAACATAGATGGAGCTGAAGCTTGTGAACAGTACAAATTCAGGAGGGAGAAGGCAGCTTCAGCGGATCAGCCGAAGCCCATGTTATTGTGTGAAGACATAGCAGAGCAGAAGGTGCTATTGGGCTCGCAATTATCTGAAGACCAGGAGAAAACCTTGATAAGGTTTTTATTCAACAACAAAGATGTTTTTGCATGGTCAGCCAATGATCTCTGTGGAGTGAATCGGGATGTTATTGAACATTCGCTCAATGTTGACCCATCCTTCAGACCCCGAAAGCAGAGGCTTCGGAAAATGTCTGATGACAAGGCCGAAGGGGCTCGCAATGAAGTAAAAAGACTTCTCAGTGCTGGAGTTATCAGAGAAGTGAAGTATCCAGAGTGGCTAGCTAACACTGTTATGGTGAAGAAGGCCAATGGCAAATGGAGAATGTGTATTGATTTCACAGATCTCAACAAGGCTTGTCCGAAGGATGAATTCCCGTTGCCAAGGATAGACTCTTTAGTCGATGCAGCAGCTTCTTCAGAGCTCATGAGTCTCCTAGACTGCTACTCAGGCTATCATCAAATTTGGATGAATAAGGAAGATGAGCCAAAAACTAGCTTCATAACCCCAAGTGGTACATATTGCTATCTTCGGATGCCTGAGGGGCTCAAAAATGCCGGAGGAAGTTTCAGCCGAATGACAGCGAAGGTTCTCCAGTCTCAGATAGGCAGAAATGTGTTGACTTATGTCGATGACATTATTGTAAAAAGCACGAAGCAGGAAAATCATATTGCTGATCTGCAGGAGACCTTCGCCAGCTTCAGACAAGCTGGTCTGAAGCTGAATCCAGAAAAATGTGTCTTCGGAGTGAAGAAGGGCAAATTTCTTGGATGCTTGGTTTCAACAAAGGGAATCGAAGCTAATCCAAATAAAATCGAAGCTATACTTCGAATGGAGCCACCAACCACAAGAAAGGGGGCCCAAAGATTGACAGGAAGGCTGGCATCTCTCAACAGATTTATATCCAGATCAGCAGAAAGAAACTTACCATTCTTCGAGGTGCTGAAGTCAGCTGAAGTCTTTCAATGGGGCCCAAGTCAACAAAAAGCCTTCGAAGAGCTGAAGCAATACTTAATAGATCTAACAACATTAACTCCACCAACGCCAGGGGCTCCCCTGTTGTTATATGTGGCGGCTTCGCACTCAGCAGTAGGTGCGGCACTTGTCCAGGAGAAGTTTGATGGACAGGTCAAGAAGCAGGTCCCAGTGTATTTTGTATCTGAGGTCCTCAGTGTCTCAAAGAAAAATTATACAGAGCTGGAGAAGGTGTTGTATGCCGTTTTAATGGCATCCAGGAAGCTTCGGCATTATTTTTAGGCATACAATATTATTGTTCCTTCTTCGCAACCGTTGAAGGATATCATGAGAAATAGAGAAGCTACTGGCCGGATTGGAAAATGGGCTGCGGAGCTCAATGAATTTTACATTGATTATGTGCATAGATCCTCAATCCAGTCTCAAGCATTGGCAGATTTCATTGCCGACTGGACGCCAGGGGCTCAGGACGAAGAAGCAAATAAAGATGCCGAAGTATGGACAGTGTTTTGTGATGGCTCTTGGGGAACCTTCGGAGCAGGTGCAGCTGCTGTGTTGGTCTCACCGTCCAAGGTTAAAACTTGCTATGCAGCAAGACTTGACTTCAGCTGCACAAATAATATAACTGAGTACGAAGCCCTGCTCCTGGGTCTTCGGAAACTAAAGGCAATGGGAATCAGAAGGGCGATTCTTAAAACTGATTCCCAGGTTGTTTCGGGTCATATTGACAAAAGTTGCAAGGCTAAAGACCCGAAGCTTGAAAAATACCTAGACACGGTCCGAAGGATCGAAGCTTCCTTCGAAGGATTTTCTGTTAAGAATATCCCTCGAGGACAAAATGAGCATGCTGATTTGTTAGCCAAGTCTGCAGCACAGGGGCTGCCGCTACCTTCGGATGTGTTCTTCGAAACAATAAAGGCACCTTCAGTGGAGCTACTTGAAAGAGCAGTCCTTAACATTTCTCCTGTTTACAGTGAAGATTGGAGAACTGAAATAATCTCTTACCTTCAGGGTAACTTCCTATCAGATGACGAAGCTTATAATAAAAGGATAGAGGCAAGAGCTCGTCCGTATGTCATGATAGAAGGGGAGTTATACAAGCATGGAGTTTGTGCCCCGCTGCTCAAGTGCTTGTCTAGAACCGAAGGTATAGAGTTAATGAAAGAAATACATGCAGGCCTGTGTGGATCCCACATCGGATCTAGGCCGTTACTTGGAAAAGTTTTCCGCCAAGGGTTTTATTGGCCGAAGGCAGCTTCGGATGCAGCGGAGTTGGTTCAAAAGTGCGAAGGTTGTCAGAAATGTGCGAGAGATCAGAAGCAACCTTCGTCTTTGACACAGTTGATACAGCCCATCTGGCCATTGCAAAGGTGGGGCCTCGACTTGCTGGGTCCATTACCACCGGCTCAAGGGAATCTAAAATATGTTATAGTAGCTGTGGAGTATTTTTCCAAGTGGATTGAGGCGAAGCCATTAGCCACAATAACTTCGGCCACTGTCCAAAAATTTTTCTGGCAGAACATTGTCTGTCGTTTCGGAGTACCGAAGGCCATCACTGTAGATAATGGAACGCAGTTCGACTCCGAAGATTTCAGAAATTTCTGTGATCAAATTGGCACGAAGATTCATTTTGCATCAGTCAGGCATCCGGAGTCGAATGGGCTTGTTGAAAGGGCCAACGGCACCATAATGACAGGAATAATGAAGTTAATCTTCAATCAACCCAGGGGAAAGTGGCCAGATCAGTTGACCAAAGTGGTGTGGAGCCACAATACAACAACATCAAGATCTACAGGCTTTACCCCATTCAAGTTGTTATTTGGTGACGAAGCAATAACCCCGGAAGAAGCCAAAGCTGGATCAATAAGAGTGGTAGCTTCGGCAGAATCAGATCCCGAAGATACTTGCCTCGTGGAGAAAGATGCCTTAGAAGGGATCAGGCTTCAAGCCGTGGAGAATATCAATAAATACCAGGCTGAAACAGTCAAATGGCGAGATAGAAAGGTCCGGCTAAAAAATATTGAGCCGGGACACTTGGTGCTTCGGAGAGTGGCCAACCCAGATACAGTGGGCAAGCTACAATTGAAATGGGAAGGGCCTTTCTTAGTAGCATCCTCGTCGAGGCCTGGTTCGTACAGATTAAAGGACATGGATGGCAACGAAATTCCAAGATCTTGGAATGCAGATGAGCTTCGGAGATATTATGTATAACTTGATGTAACTTTTTATGTTTTTCTTTTTCTTTTTTCATGGCACCCTTTTCCTTTCTAAAGGGGGAGAAAGGTTTTTAATGGGGCCATCATATGTAATTTCCTTTTTAGTTTTATAAGAGCAAAATCCCCCAAAGAATGTAAATGTAAAAGCTGAGAACGCACCATCGAGTGCCGAAACTGAAAAAAAAAAGCGAAGAAGCTCCAAAGACGTCCCTAAGGGGATGCAGAGCTCTGATTCCGCCGAAAGTAAAAGGCGAAGAAGCTCCAAAGACGTCCCTAAGGGGATGCAGAGCTTACAGCGAAAAGTCAACGCTGATACCGCCTAAGTAAAAGGCGAAGAAGCTCCAAAGACGTTCCTAAGGGAATGCAGAGCTTATACTGCCTAAGTAAAAGGCGAAGAAGCTCCAAAGTCGTTCCTAAGGGAATGCAGAGCTGATGTGTGGTTGTTCCTAAGGAAATAATGGATGAGTGTGGCTTCGGACATACGCTTCGGACATTCATTCGCACATTACATTACATCATGGCATTTGCATACATAAGCATTCATTCATAGCATTTATGTACCAAAGTGGTTGCTTCGGCAAAAAAGAGAAGTGGCTTTTTATGAATCGTTGTGTAAAAGAAAAGCTTCGGCAGAAGGGAGAATTGGCTTTTTATGAATCGTTGTGTAAAAGAAAAGCTTCGGCAGAAGGGAGAATTGGCTTTTTATGAATCGTTGTGTAAAAGAAAAGCTTCGGCAGAAGGGAGAAGTGGTATTCTATGCTTCGTTGTGTACGAAAAGAAGGGAAGGTGTTTTTTCGCTTTCGGCTCAAAATACTGATTTCGTTCACATCAAAGCACCCTAGTAGAAGGGTAAGAATATACTACAAGGTATGTACAAAGTTCCTTGAGAACAGTTCAATTGTATTTACAAAACTTGTTACAAAAGTATCCTGAGTTTTTTTCCTATAGTACATTTCTACTGATCTTCATTAAGCTTCAGCTTCGGCGACAGCTTCGGCGACATAACTTAAGCATCATCTTCACCTTCGTCATCCTACATAAATCAAGGAATCGTGAGTAAAAATCAAGTGCAAAGGAAAAGGTAAGTACGAAGTATCATTTCTTACTGGTTCAAGATGACTTCGGGCTTCGTCTCCAGCCTTCTCCCGCCCGCCTTTTGTCCATATCATTTTTATAAATCTATTTGAGATGCTTCGGGCGAGGTCAGGTATATCATCCAGGATTGATGGAGATAGGGTGAAGTTGGGCCTGTTGACAATTTTTCCATGCTCGCAGCCGGCCTTCAGGAATGCAGCAGCGGTACCCCGAGAAGCTACCCAGGCACAGAAGTCGCCGTGCCCGGCTATAACTTCGTCAAGTTCTTCGATTTCAGCTTCAATATGATCGAAGGCCTGTGGTAAATTTTCCGCTGAAGGGTTAAATTTCCCGCTGCTGGCTCCAACAGAGTAAAATATCTTTTTTAATCGTCCAATACAATTATTGCCAAATTTCAAGCATTTGTCTTGAAGGCTTGTTAACGATTTCTTCAACTCTGAGCTGGTCTGGACTTCGGCTTCAAGCTTCGAATTAAGCTCTAGCTTCTCCTGATCGAATTGTTTTGATTGACTGATAAGCTTCGAATTCAACTCTGATACTTTAGCCTCAGTCTCAGCCAGCAAGCCTTCGGTCGATTGGAGCTCGAAGTCTTTCTTTTCAATGATGACAGATTGTTCTTTTATCTTGCATTCTAAGTTTTCAATTATAGCTTCGTGTTTTTTGTCCTCCAAATCTTGCTGCATCTTCAGAGCTTTGCTCAGTAGCATGCTCTGCACAGAAACAACTTACGTTGGTAACATTTTCATTATTAACAGCAATAAAAACCAGAGAAAAGGTTGTTTACCTTGAAGTTGGAGTAAAATAAGCTACCGACGATATGTTGTCGTCGGTAGCGGCTGATGTCTGTCTCTAGCTTCGGAAAACCGATACTCTTTGATAGAGTACCGATTACCTTAGCTCCAGTTTGGTCTCGAATGCAGCCTAATTTTTCATCGTCCACACCTCCAAATAGGAGAGCTCCTGGTTTGTAGCCACAAGATTTGGCATAGTCCTTAAGTTCTTCCATTTCGGCCTTCGACAGTTTTTGCCCAATTAAATTTTGGAATGTGTAGGCTTCGTCGTCCGAAGTGTCCTCGGCTATTTCTTTCCCCTTCCCAGCAATGTGGCCATGGTTTTTTCGGCAGCAGTGCCAGCTTCTTCTGCAGCCATGTCTTGCAAGATTTTGTCAATGTCCTCAATGGTAGTTTCTAAGTTTACATCTTCGTCTGTAGCGGCTTCAGCAGCCGCGACCTCCGAAGGTACGACTTCGACGTTTGTGGTGCCTTCGACAGCTGGTGTTTTCTGAATTGACGCCTTAGGCGGCGTCTTGTCGATAACTTCAGTTACCGCAATAATTCTTTGCCGCTTGGGTTTGCTTATCTTCGTTTGATCCGGCTCGTCCACCTTTTGAAAAAGCTTCGTCAGTTGGAGCCCTAATGGACTTAGCTTCGTGGGCATGGGTTCAGTCATTACCTTTAAAATTTCCTCCACGTCGCTCGTAGAAGGTGGTGTGGGGGTCCCCTCTTCTTCGGATATTTTTCGCTTCGGAGTTGATATTTTTCTTTTCTTGGGAATTTTCTTCTCTGTTGCTGGTCATTCTTCATCCTTGGTCAGAGTTTCGGCCACTCTTTTTCTTTTGTGGCCCTCGGCACCCTTGTTCAACTGCTCATAGTCTGGGTACTCGAAGCCCAGGGCATCAAGCACTCGGTTCAGCCTTCGCTTCGGTCGGGCGCCGAAGGCCGCTGTCATTAGTTGATCCTCTTTTTTGGAGTAATTCCCCAGGATTTCATTGCACATCACCTCAACTGTGTCTAACCACTCTTTGCAGGGTTTTTTAAAGTACTTCTTAAACTTGAAGTGATAAGGAAGCCGGACAAGCTCCCCCTTCTTCTTCTCTCCCTCCAGCTTCGGCATTTCCCACTCTTTTAGAGTAGGGAAAACTCTGAATGCCAAGAATTCCTGAACTAGATCCCTGGTGCCAATATGTTCTGAAATAATTTCAAATTCACCCAGAGCAGCCCAGGTGGGACCTTCTAGCCTGCCGATGTGGCATCGTGGCCTTGTCTCTCCAAAGATTAAATCCAGAGGGCTTTGTACCAATTTTTCTTTGTCTTCGTCAACTTTTACATAAAACCACTCAGATTTCCAGCCTGCTGGCCATTTGCTTCGGTAGCTGATGACAGGACACTTTGTTGTCTTCCGGTAGGCAAAATTATAGCAACCGAAATTATCATGTAGCCCATCTTTTCTGGCCTTTGTTTGGTAATGTAATTCGTGAACTCGGCAGAAGCTATCGGCAAACGGTTCCACAGCTTGGCTTCGGAGGGCCCAGATATAAACATTGAGCCTAACGATGGTGTTAGGAGTCAATTGATGAAAGTAGATACCAAACCTCTTCAGTATCTCCGCAATAATCTTATGAAGAGGGAATCTCAGCCCAGCCTTTAAAAAGCTCTTGAAGATGACAATCTCGTCCTTCTCTGGCTTCGGGGTGGTTTCTTCCCCCCCGAAGCGAAGCAGCTTCTTCTGATCTTCATTAAAAAAACCTGCTTTCACCATCTTCGAAAGGTCAGCCTTTGAAACAGTTGATTTCCCAAAATCCAGGTGACTGGGCTTGCTGGGCATGGCAATACGGTAGTCATCTTCGGGATCAGTCCCTTCAATGTTTTCTTCTTCTCCTTCGGCGGTTGTTGGGTTTGCTGCAGCACTGGGCATTTCTTCCGCAGTCACTAGACCGGAACGCTGCATCGCTTCGGAGATGGGCACAGTGTTCGAACCTTCGGCTTCGTCTCCCTCACGTACAACTTTGGCAGTAGATCGTACTCTCGCCATTTGATTCTGAGTTTGGGGAAGTCAGATACTTTTTTCTTCTTTCTTTTCTCCCGAAGCTCTTCTTTCTGACGAAGCAGACGTCGAGATGGACCTTCGTTCGATTCTGAGAATCAAGCTTCGGCTATAGTTCAAAATTTTGGCAGCACAACAGTGCAAATAGCAATGAATGCTGTGGTAACTTCACACCTACCCGTCTGTTTATATAGTGCTGCAGGTAAGAAGGCGAAGCGGCAGGATTTTTTACACCAAGCGGGCAGTCACTCGAACTCGCTGTGCAGAGGACCGCAAAGATCAAACAGTAACTCTGCAAGGTGGGCCTGGCACGCGCTCGGAAGCCGGATCGTTTCTCCGCAACGAGCTCAGGGAAGGTGTTTTTTGGACCTTCGGCTTCCCGAAGCTGAAGAGGCTTTTTTCACGGGTCAAGCTCGTTACGAAAAACGATCTAGCACCACGAAAGGGGCTACTGTTGGGGTCGTGCTTCGGTGCGCCGAAGGTCTCACACGAAGAAGCAGCTTCGGCTGAAGTCGTCTCCAAGAGATGGCCGAAGGTTCCTTTTCATGGAGCTTCGGCGTTACAAACCGACATAGAGATAGAATGACCTTTTTATCCATAGAGGTCTGAGTCAATGTTGTAAACTTTTGTAAGGGGCATAATTGTAATTTGTCACAGGCTGCGACCTGTGCCTATAAATAGATGAACAGTACCTCTGTACTGTTCACGCGAACCTGTCATTTGCCTTCGCATCGCACTTGTATTTTCGCCTTCCTCAGAACCGAAGGTACATTTGTAATTTGAAATCATTTATATTCGTTTGTGTTAATAAAGATGGAAATGATTCTATTATAACATTTAAATGTTTATTTTATATCTCATGATTTATATGAGTACTTCGTCCCTCGTTATTATGTTTACGAAGGTACGCCTTTCGTAACCTTCATCCGAAATTCTTTATATCCCGAAAGGATATAAGGTGGTGGAGGACGAAGGACTTTAACATTTAACATTTTCTGTGTTGCCTTGTTCTTAACTCTTAGCATTTGAGAACAAGCCCCCAACAGAGATAGAGGGAGGGAGAGGAGGGTGAGAGAGAGAGAGGAGGGAGAGGAGAGAGATAGAGAGAGGGAGAGGAGATAGATAGAGGGAGGGAGAGGAGGGTGAGAGAGAGAGAGGAGGGAGAGGAGAGAGATAGAGAGAGGAGAGGAGATGAGAGTATTCATACAATACTTATTTTTATTCATATGTGTGTTCATATGTGTTCAAATGTATGTGTTCAATATATATATGTGTTCATATGTGTTCAAATGTATGTGTTCAATATATATGTGTGTTCATATGTGTTCAAATGTATGTGTTCAATATATATATGTGTGTTCATATGTGTTCAAATGTATGTTGAATATATACATTGTAATTTTATCCGTCACAACTCGATAATATACGTATCCGATCCGATCCGAATTCGATCTGAACTCGATAATTTCCGTACGACTCTCCCTCTCTCCCTCTCTATACGTCCTATGCGACTCTCCCTCTCTCCCTCTCCTCGTCCTATACGACTCTCCCTCTCTCCCTCTCTATACGTAACTCGATAATATCCATACGATTCTCCCTCTCTCCCTCTTTATACGTCCTATGCGACTCTCTCCCCGTCCTACACGATACTATACGACTATACGATACTATATGGTTACGGTTTAGGGTTAGGGTTATGGTTAAGGGTTAGGGTTAGGGTTAGGGTTAGGGTTAAGGGTTAGGGTTTAGGGTTAGGGTTAGGGTTAGGGTTAAGGGTTCGGGTTTTGGGTTAAGGGTTCGGGTTTTGGGTTAGGGTTAGGGTTAAGGGTTATAGTTAGGGTTAGGGTTTAGGGTTAAGGGTTCGGGTTTTGGGTTAAGGGTTCGGGTTTTGGGTTAAGGGTTCGGGTTTTGGGTTAGGGTTAGGGTTAAGGGTTTAGGGTTAGGGTTAAGGGTTATAGTTAGGGTTAGGGTTAAGGGTTAGGGTTTAGGGTTAGGGTTAGGGTTTTGGGTTAAGGGTTCGGGTTTTGGGTTAGGGTTAGGGTTAAGGGTTATAGTTAGGGTTAGGGTTTAGGGTTAAGGGTTTGGGTTTTGGGTTAAGGGTTCGGGTTTTGGGTTAAGGGTTCGGGTTTTGGGTTAAGGGTTAGGGTTAAGGGTTTAGGGTTAGGGTTAAGGGTTATAGTTAGGGTTAGGGTTAGGGTTAAGGGTTAGGGTTTAGGGTTAGGGTTAGGGTTAGGGTTAAGGGTTCGGGTTTTGGGTTAGGTTTAGGGTTAAGGGTTATAGTTAGGGTTAGGGTTAGGGTTTAGGGTTAGGGTTTAGGGTTAGGGTTAGGGTTAAGGGTTTAGTGCCTGAGGATGTATTTAATTATACTATTTGTTAATATGAATTTAATTATTACTTACGTTAATATGTGTTAATATGTATTTAATTATTGCTTATGTATTTGTATATATATAGCTCAATGAGTTCTCCGATCAAGGACCAAGATTTAGTGCCCGAGCACATGGACAAGAGTGTTGCTCAAGAACAATCCAGCAGTGAAGGATATGAAACGCCTAGCGACCCTTTTCCTACCACTAGCATAGATAGGGCCGCTCTCCGTGAGTTGCAGCGTGACCCTACTTATGATCCACAAGAAGCTGTGGTAAAAGTACGCATCTTTAGCTTCGTATGTGTACCCTACTGATTTCACATGCATGATCTCTTGTGCATTTTATTACATGAATAGGAGGTCGTGTCTGAATTTCGTGCGATACTCGAAGAAGCCGTGGCACGAAACGAAGACGTACCGGAGCCGACCCAAGACGCACCGGAACAGACCAAGACAACAACCGAGACGTCAAGGAAAAGGAAGCAGAGCGATCGAAAAAGAGGTGACAGGGGGTTGAACAAGTTTCCCGACAAAACATACAAAATCTCAGACGTGAGCCCGAAAGGTCAGCCCCTAGCTCCAGAAGAGGCACTACCTAAGTTCTGGAATGCACTTGGGTTTTTAGTTAGAGATAATCTTGACATAACAATACGACAGTGGAGAGATGTGTCAGATGATGTCAAGAATCAAATATGGAATAAGCTATTAATGAGGTTCGTTCTGCCTCGGGGTTCAGAAGAACTCGTGAAGGAATACACGATGAAGCAGCTTGCAATCAATTTCCGAAACTGGAGGTCTGAGATGAACACAAAGTTTGCAAAGAAAGGTCTGGACCCGACCAAAAAATATAAAATCTCAGCAGGTCAGTGGGCAGTATTTCTAGAGCAGAGGAGCAGCCCTGATTTCATATCTCTAAGTGAGGCAAATTCGGAACTATCAAAGAAGAACAAGTACCGCCACCACCTAGGCACAGGTGGTTACAAGCGTCAGGTTCCTAAATGGAGACAAGAAGACGCCGAGAAGAAGGCCACAGGGTTGCCGACGCTGTCCGAGCAACTTGGTGAAAGGGCGGCAAATTGGCTCCGTGCTAGAAAACCAAGGGAAACCGAGACCGGTGTATCTTTTGATGATCCCATTGTCGAAGAAGCGGCAAAAAACATATATACAATGGCAGCTAAGCAGAGCGAAGGAACTTTTAAGCCACAAAGGGAAAGAGACATCCTAACGGCTGGTCTCGGTAACCCTGAGCATCCTGGCCGTGTACGAGGAATCTCGTCTAAGGAAGGATGGAAGGAAGGATTCGGACAACAGTGGGAAGGTCTGTACAGGAAACGTGATCGATACAAGGAAGAGATGGCGGATTATTTTAAGGAGGAGGCCAAGAAAGAGTTCAAAGCCATGATGTCTCAAATGCTATCGAATCCTCCTCCAGAATTGATGCAACAGTTGGCGAGTGCGATGTCTGTTCAACAGATGACCACTCCACAAATACAAATAATTCCAGCAGCTCAACCGCCGGCTTCCACAGATTGTACGACATTACCAAGCTCTGTTGCTTCAACGGGAAATAAGGACCGTTATCCAGTTGATGACATCACAAGGCCTGTGGCGTGCACACTGGTTATAAGATATGGTATTAACAATAAACGTACAAAGAAAGTAGCCACAGGCCTTGCGATCCCAGGACGTAAGTTCCATGGAAACGATATTCCAGATGATTATGCAAAGTAGAAGTGACGTCGGTCGTCCAAGGATCCGAGGACGACATGCTAGACATCCCTGGGCCCGAAGGTATCGAGAAACTTGGACAAGCTATCAATAATTTTATCCTTTGGCCTCGAAGGGATGTCGATTTGCTTGATTGGTCGAGTTCGTCGCAGGCGTCGCAGGCCCAACCGTCTCCGCCTTCTCAAATTTTTGTTCCTATTGTACATCCATCATCCTCACCTCCTCAAACTTCACATGCTGCTCCTCATCCTTTTTCTGACCCACCGTCTCCGCCACAAGCATCACCATTCAGGGCTCCACCACCTTCTCCTCCCCATCCTCTTGGTGACCCACTGTCTACGCCACCATCAAGGGATCCACCTTCTCCACAACCATCAAAGGATTCAAGGCCATCAAAGAAATCTAAACTTCCTATTCCAAAATTGGTGTCCCCGTATCAGAAAAAGAAGAGTAAAGCTACTACTGCTGGCACAGCTCGGTTTTTGAAAGGGATTGGACGGAGCCTCACGTCACAAACTGTTGATTTGGCGAAGCATGAGGAGTCTGCAAAAAAGGCTGAGGCAATGGCCGCAAAGATAAAGAAGCCAACTAAGGTAGATTACAAAAACGTGCCTAAAAAATATGTGCCGGGCAGACCTCTGCTACCTCTTGAGAAACTAAGAAAGGTCCCGGCTGGTGTTAAAAGGTTGCATGACTGGTACATGCGGGCATCATCGGTTGGCATAGACACCATCAGTGTGCATATACCAGACCATGCTTTTATTGGTTCGGACCAAAAGGCCTATGTTACATTCGAGGACATGTGGTTAATGATGAACCTTCAGAGACTCGACGTGCAACTTGTAACGATGTTTGCATTGTAAGTGTCGCTCATACTTCCACATATGTGTGTTATTATTAGTGAGTTGTATAAAATTTCAATATCTGACATGCACGTGTGACTTGCAGAATGCAACATGATCAGCAGGAGATTCTTTACGGTACCAAGCCCAATGCTAGTGCCAGTAAAAGGGTTGGGTATCTCAACCCAATACTTATATCCGAGGAAAGCCACACTTTTAGAATCGGGAAAGACAACGATGAATTATGGGGAAAGACGGACGAAGAAGTTGAGAAGCGTATAAAGGATATGAAGAAGGATTTTGAAGCTCGATACGCCACCTATATAGGACATGCAATGCTTCAATTTCAAGACAGGGAAGCCATAATGGCCCCGTACAACTTTAAGTAAGTGTGATTTTGCATAAATAAAATTAATAATTTCAATACACATGCATCACAAATTTGATTCGTACAGGGACCACTGGATATGCTTCCTCATTTATCCTAAGGTTGGAAAGGTGCTGGTGCTCGACTCCTTGAACTTCGACCCTTCGACATATGCAGAATTCCTCAGCATCTTAGAGCTGTAAGCCTTTTCTATGCATGCATACTTTTATCGATTAAAATTTGAGAATAACATGGTGATTCTATTTGAGATCACAGGGCTTATAGATTCTATAAGATGAGAGGTGGAAAGTACGACCTGTCGAAAAAAGGTGTGCCACTAGACATCCATCATCACTGGCCGGTAAGTATGTGATTTTATGAATACATATCATACACAATGTTGCAACTAAATAACCAATCTCCCGTTATGTAGTGCCACAAGCAACCACAAGGATCGGTCCTATGTGGATTCTATGCGTGCGAGTTCATGAGAGTGAACGGACGATACATCACGAACCCTGACAAGGTATTATTAGTAATAGTCAAGTATGTATTTATGTCATTAAAGATGCAAATGTGTTATTATTGAGTATAAATAGATGATGTTTATAAAATTCCTTTACAGCAATTTCAACGAGGAAACCCGGAGAACTTGACCGAAGCTGCATTGTATGGCATAATCGAGGACCTCTGCACATTCATATTGAAAGAGGTCATACCCGCAGAAGGAAAATATCACGATGCTTCCGGGACATTAGCTTTGCCAGAGTTCAGAATACTAACAGAAATTAGTAGATTATCTCTTAGCCAAGATAGTTATTAGAGCTTAGGTGAAAACTTATGATGTATAGAATGCATGAAGCATATAAGGTTGTAAACAGAATACTTTGATGTATATAAATGTATGATAGAATTTAATTTCATGTTGCTTTCAATATCAATATAGATCTATATATATATATGTTTGTGTGTGTGTAAATAAATATATATATAATTCAGTATTGTTTGAAATTTTGAAAAAAGGCGGGAAAACTTCCACTGGCGGCTAAATAAAGAAAACCGCCAGTGAAAAGTGCATTTCCACTGGCGGTTTGCTTTATAAAACCGCCAGTGGAAATGCATTTCCACTGGCGGTTTTCTTTATTCAGCCGCCAGTGGAAATGCACTTTTCACTGGCGGTTCCTTAAGAAAACCGCCAGTGAAAATGCACTTTTCACTGGCGGTTCCAAAATAACCGCCAGTGGAAATGCTGATTTCCACTGACCCCTAGCACTGGCGGTACTGAAAAACGCCTGTGTAAATAGGTTTAGAACCGCCACTATAGAGCTTCTGTGTACTAGTGTTGGACACTGCTAGCTCAGGGAGACCACCTTCCCCCGAGTCGAGCGTTGCCTCGTTTGCTCACTAGGTCGTCGAGATAGAGTTAGAAGTCTGTGGCGGTAGAACTCCTCGAAGCTAGCTTAGCTTTTGCACCCTTGGGGTACTAGGATAGATAGAGTTGAGTCTTTTGAGTTACTGATGTAATCATGACAAACTCTTTTGGAAGCATGGATGATGAATGATGCCAGTTTTAATTTAAGAAGAAAAGTTTATGCCATGTGGAATCTTTTATAATTATGCAAGAATATATTGGTTTACCCTTTTGACTTTTTCACCACAATTGAACCTTGAACCTTAGAAATGTGATATTGAGAATATACATGATTTTTCAGATGGCAGGAAGAGCGCATCGTGGTCAGAATGAGCGCGTTCCTCCACCACCGCCACCGCCTCCTACTCTGCAAGAGTTGATGGCTTAGCAGAACGAGATTCTGTGATAGTTGGCGCAGCGTCAGCCGCCACCTCAGCATTATAGTGGTGGTGATCATCAGCGTCACCCCGCAGCAGCCACTTATTAGGAGTTCCTCAGTACCCAGCCACCGTTGTTCACCAGGGCAGAGGACCCACTTGATGCTGATGTATGGCTGAGAGTAGTGGAATCCAAATTCCCGCTACTCCATAGAGTTTGTTCAGAGGTGACTAAGGTCAGGTTCGCCACCTAGCAGCTTCGCGGACCCGCGCGGACATGGTGGGACCACTATCTTGCTATGCAGCCAGCTGACCATGAGGTGGAATGGAGAGAGTTCAAGGCAGCTTTCAGGGGGCACCATATACCAGCAGGCATTATGGACCGCAATCTCAATGAGTTTCTGGCACTCACTCAGGGAAACCAGACAGTGTTACAGTATGCTCAGGCCTTCAATGACCTGTGCCAGTATGCCAGATATCATGCAGACACAGACGAGAAGAAGATGGATAGGTTCAGGAGGGGGCTCAGCACTAAGCTCCGTGACCGTCTCAACACAGTCAGGGCCAACAACTATAATCAGTTAGTCAATGTGGCCATTTCTCAGGAGGATTGTATCACAGCTCGTCAGGCAGAGAAGAAGAGGAAGACCCCTATGGTAGGACCCTCATCTCAGCCACAGCGCTTCCAGATCATATCTGACACTCAGAATAAGGGACCCCACCAGCAGCAAGGACGTTGGGTGATCCGACCACAGCAGCAGCAGCAGGCACCCAGCCGCACCCAGTTTCCAATTGAGAGGAACAATCAGCCACAGCAGCAGCAGTACCGTCAGGCCAATGACAACAAGTGTTTCACTTGTGGTAACACCGGATATTATGCTAAGAATTGCCCCAGAAACCAGCAGAGGCAGGGACCGAATGCCAACCAGAATCAAGGCAAGAGACAAAAGGTGCAAGTGAGGCAAGGCAGACTGAACTTCACCACCATGACTGACATTCCAGAGGGAGCACCCGTCATGACTGGTATCTTTTCAGTTTTGAATTATCCTGCTATTATTCTTTTTGATTCTGGTGCATCACATAGTTTTATCAGTTCAAAATTTAGTGCCAAGTGCCAATTACCTTTTCACCACACCAATGAGGGTATTACAATTTCAACGCCAGGAGGCAGGGTTGCCACCTATCAAATCAACAAGAATGTGCCTATAAAGTTTGGTAGTTTGATAATCAAACCAACCTCCTCATTTTGGGTTTGGAAAACGTGGATATCATATTGGGAACTGACTGGTTAACCAAACATCAGGCAGTGATTGATATTGCAGCAAGGGTCATTGAGGTGCACTCGCCTACTTGTGGCGAAACCACATTATATTTGCCCGATCAGGGTTGTACCCGCTCTTGTGCATTCACCATGATAGAGTCCCCGGTTGAGAGAATCCCCATGGTCTGTGACTACCCAGATGTCTTTCCTGACGAATTGCCGAGAATGCCACCCGATAGAGACATAGAGTTCGCAATTGAATTGCAGCCTGAGACTGCTCCTATATCCAAGAGACCCTATAGGATACCTCCCGTGGAATTGGCGGAATTGAAAAAGCAACTACAAGAGTTGTTGGACAAGGGGTTCATTTGCCCAAGTACTTCACCTTGGGGATGTCCAGCCTTATTTGTGAAGAAAAAGGATGAGAGTTTGAGAATGTGTGTCGATTACCGCCCTCTCAATGCGATGACCATCAAGAACAAATACCCACTGCCCCACATTGATGTTTTGTTTGATCAGTTGGTGGGAGCCAAAGTGTTCTCCAAGATAGACCTTCGCTCAGGCTACCATCAGATCAAGATCCATGCCAGCGATATTCTCAAGACGGCTTTCTCTACCAGATATGAGCTTTATGAGTTTTTGGTGATGTCTTTTGGGCTGACCAATGCACTGGCTTATTTCATGTATCTAATGAACTCAGTATTCATGCCAGAGCTGGACAAATTTGTGGTGGTTTTCATTGATGATATTCTGGTCTATTCCAAGAATGAAGACGAGCATACTGAGCATCTACACATCGTGCTTCAGCGACTACGCGATCATCGTTTATATGCTAAGTTGTCTAAATGTGAATTCTGGCTGAGGGAAATTAAAATTTTGGGTCACACAATTTCTCAGGATGGGATATCAGTTGATCCTGAGAAGGTACAAGAAGTGATGGATTGGAAACCTCCTACCACAGTGCGGCAGATTCGGAGTTTTCTGGGATTGGCAGGGTATTATTGACGATTCATTCCGGATTTCTCTAGAATTGCCAAGCCAATGACTGAATTGTTGAAGAAGGGAGTCAAGTATGATTGGAGCCAGAAGTGTGAGGATGCCTTTCATACACTAAGGCAACGTTTGACAATAGCACCAGTGCTAGCTCAGCCTGACAACACCAAGCCCTTTGAGGTTTATTGCGATGATTCCGGTACTGGATTGGGATGTGTCTTAATGCAAGACAATAGGGTCATTGCTTATGCCTCCCGAGCACTCAGACCCCATGAGCAGAACTACCCCACACATGATCTAGAGTTAGCAGCTGTGGTTCATGCTCTCAAGATATGGAGACATTACTTGATGGGAGCTCACTGTAACATTTACACTGATCATAAGAGTCTCAAATATATCTTCACCCAGGCTGATCTTAATATGAGGCAGAGAAGATGGTTGGAGCTAATCAAGGACTATGATTTGGAGGTGCATTACCATCCTGGCAAGGCCAATGTTGTGGTAGATGCTTTAAGTAGGAAAGCCCAGTGCAATTGTATGAATATGGATGCAAGAGTCACCACCTTATGTGATGAGTTGTGCAAGTTGAAAATAGAAGTCGTTTCCTCTGGTGCTTTAAGTTATATTTCAGTGGAGCCCACCTTACATGAGCAAATAGTCATGACACAGATTGGTGACAAGGGTGTTCAAGTCATTAAGGAAATGATTAAACAAAAGGTGGACAAATACAAATGCTTCCGTCAGGACAACAAAGGAATCCTATGGTTTGGAAACCGATTGGTTGTTCCCAAGAACCCTGAGCTCAGAAGGAAGATATTGGATGAAGCTCACCTTTCAAAATTCTCCATGCACCCCGGTAGTAACAAGATGTATCATGATCTCAGATCCTTATACTGGTGGACCAGAATGAAGAGGGAAATTGCCAAGTATATATCCGAATGTGACACCTGCCAGAGAGTCAAGGCCAGTCATTGAAGGCAGCAGACACTTTGCAACCCCTTCCCATACCATCTTGGAAATGGGAGGATATTTGCATGGATTTTATCGTGGGATTGCCCAATACCTCCCGGCACCATGATTCCATTTGGGTCATTGTGGACAGATTGACCAAGACAACTCATTTCTTGCCGGTACACACCACCCACAGGACGGAGAGGTATGCTGAAATTTATGTTGACCAGATAATTCGCTTGCATGGAATACCAAGGACTATAGTAACTGACAGAGGAGCACCATTTGTGGCACGATTTTGGGAGCAATTACAGGAGTCACTTGGGACCCATGTAATAAGAAGCTCAGCATACCATCCTCAAACAGATGGTCAGACAGAAAGGGTGAATCAGATTTTGGAAGACATGTTGAGGGCATGTGTGCTACACTATGGAAAGGATTGGGACAAGTGTCTTTCATTGGTAGAGTTCTCTTATAATAACAACTACCAGTCCAGTTTGAAGATGGCACCTTTTGAAGCCTTGTATGGGAGAAGGTGTAGGACCCCACTGAATTGGTCTCAAGCAGGAGAGAGGGAAATATTTGGACCAGACTTGGTACTTGAAGCAGAGGAAAAGGTCAGAGTCATTAAGAAGAACCTAGAAGCTGCTCAGGCCCGGTAGAAGAGCTATCATGATAAGAGGAGGAAGCCTCTACAGTTTGAAGTGGGAGATCATGTTTATCTTAAGGTGTCACCCACCAAGGGTGTCCTAGAGATTTGGAATCAAGGGCAAGTTAGCTCCCCGCTACATTGGACCCTATGAGATCAAGGAGACTTGTGGACCTGTAGCATATCAATTGAAGTTGCCACACCACATGTCAGCTATTCATGATGTGTTCCATGTATCTCAGCTACGGAAATGTGTCCGCTTACCCACTGAAGTACTACCTGAACCAGAAATTGAGATAGAACCAGACTTGTCTTATCAAGAGCACCCCGTCAAGGTATTGGATCAAAAAGAGAGATCAACGCGGGCAAGGTCGATCAGAATGTATATGGTTCAGTGGAGTCACCATTCAGTAGAAGAAGCTACATGGGAGACTGAGGATTTTCTACGCTCTCGCTTCCCCGACTTTCTGCCCAAAGGAGTCGGTACGTAATCCAAAACCCCACCCCGACCTGCCCTTTGAATCTAAATATAAGAAAAACTTAGATGTTAAAGGTATCGTAAGCTTTAGAAATGACTCAAAAAGGACTTCCTTCTGAAGTCGCAAAGAGGATGACATTTGAAGAGTAGTTAACTAGAGAAACTTGGATAAAGGAGCAACACACCAGCACACCTCCTTGGCACCCCTAAAGGATCCCTACCCAAAATCTCAGGACGAGATTCCTTTAAGGGGGGAGGGCTGTAACACCCCAGGTGTTACCATGACCATGGTACATTTATGCACTAATGACTTTGATCACATGTGGAAGAGAAGAAGAGCATAACAACCTTGGAAACATGGGTTAACTAAGAGAAGGGAATGGCAAGGGTTTCAACCACACAATTGGAACAATGGTCATGTGGAGCCCAGATGATTAAACCCTAAAAGGGCACCTAAAAAGCACTAGACTTCCAAGCAAGGGATCAGTGGATAAGTCAATCAAATTGCCAAAGCATGATCTTAGTTCTTAAACAAGTTTTAGTAGCTTTGGAACCTATCAAATGCAGGGAGGGAATATTGCAAAAAGACCCCTTGAAGACCCCAATTTCACCCCCTTAAGAAGAGAGAGCACTAGAGCTCTCTAATTCTTTCTAAGTTAAATTTTGAACCTAATCTAAAGATCCATCGTGTTCACCTAGTAAATGGCACCAAAACCACTTGGGTTGTATACCAAAAAGGTGTCATACCACCTAAGGCACCCACTAGAAATGTTTGAAACCGAGCCCAAGACGTTTGATAAGATTTGGCATGGGTTTTGTCGCGGGGTGGACAGAGGGACAAGCCAGATTTGGCGTCCGCAAATCTCCCTTCCTAGGGCATATCTGCCAAGGGAACTCACATACAAGAGACAGCCCTAGGTGCTAGGAGGAGGCCTGCGCCGGATTTTTGCTAAGATTCGCACGCTTGCGATCTCGGCGAGCTGTTGAACAAGGGCAGAAGAACACTTCCACGTGTTCGACGCGCTCTGAGCGCGTCAGAGCACGTCCAGCGCCCAACCCTGCGCGCCCCGCGCCGCGCCAAGCCATGCCCGTGTCTCCTGCTCGCGCTCGCGCCTATAAAGCCCCTAGAGACTTCAACCGTACTCCCCCGCATGCGCTCGACCTCACCGGAGCACTAGACCACCGACGTTGCCCCACGCACGGCGTGCCCGCGGCCACCCGAACACCCGCCACCGTAGACCGACCAGCAGAGCCTCTCCCAGCCGCGTCCGACCCTCGGAATAGACCATGCCTGCCTCGATGAAGCTCCCCGAGCAACGAATCGAACTTTGCCTTGCCAGAGAAGCCAGTCCACGGTCGCCGAACTTCACCCGACCGCCGGTGAACGTAGACCGAGCTCCACGGTGAGTTGTTCTTCAATTCCTTGCACGAGTCGACTCATCAACACCCCGTGATGCTCCCCTTGCCCTTGGATTGACCTATGTCGCCATGGTTAGGCCGGAGCACTCGCCGCCGACGAGTTCACCCGCCTGCGCGCGAGGACCGGTCGATTTTGGCCACCCCCGTCGTCAAGCCGTACCTCACTGTGACCGCCAGGACCTCCCGAAGCCAACCCTGCCCCTCACCGGACCTCTCTCGCTGCCGATAAGCCACGCCGCCCTTTTTCCTTCTGCGGTTACTGTTTTCATAAGGGGAGGGACCTCGGGAGAGAAGAAGAAAAGGCCAGGGGGTTTTGTGCGCTGTCAGCGACTCAGGGGAATAGTAGCGCAGGGGTATAACTGAAAGGATTAGTTTAGGAGGAACCCAGGGTCTTCGGTGCAAATGGGTTTTCCAGGAAACCTTTTTAATTATTCTGATTTAAATTCAAACAGAACTTGAAAAATTCATAACTTTAGTTTGGTTTACCCAAATCGAGTCAAACCAATTTTGCCAGACCCTAAATGATGTAAACTACTTAGGAAAAATATAAAACCCCTAAGTGTTACAGAAAACTTTAAAGTTTTGATTTAAATGATTAACTGGTCAAATGCTAAAAGAAATAAGGAAAAGTAGCTACACTATTAGACTGAGGTTAAGAAAATTTAGAGGAGTACTTAATCACTTCCTAACCTGTTTAAAAATATAAAACCCCTCTGTACACCCAAGTAAGGTAGAGTTTGCCATTTAAATCACTTTTTGCTTAAAGTAGAAAAAAGGTGGTTTAAATAAAGAACCAGGGGGCACCCACATTTTTGTTAGCTTTCTTGTTCAGTATAGTTCACTAGAAAATTTTATTATACCCTTGTTTGGTACAAAAGAAATGAGATACCTTTTGTTTTAGGAAAACAAGGAAAACTTAGAAAAATCCTAGAAAAATAACCCTGAGATGAAAGCACCCCAACCCTTGGGATAACAAATGTTTTGTATTTATAAACCTAGAAAAATTATGAGTTCTGTTGTTTGATATTTTTCAAATAACAAGTTAGTTATAAGTATCTTTTTACCATTAAACTTTAGAAAATCATAACTAAATAACCACTAAGTAACCTTCTGTGATTTTTGGCACAGAAGCATGTTATTACCTATAGATACCAGCAAAAATGGCTCTTAGTACAGAACCCACCCCTAGTTAATAGTTGTAGTGCAAAGTGACCCCTTTGCCCCAACTTTTGTTATTTTTGTCCAGGGCATATTCTATTTAGTCTGGACCTCAAATTTATAGAACAGACTACAGTGACAAATAGTAACCCACTGTAATTTTTACAGGATTTTTGGAAAATCTTAAATCATTGTTGTTGTTCATACACACTCAAAAATCATAAATAGAAAAGGAAAAAGGGGGATTAATGGTGGAAACTAATGTTACCTCGACCAAACCAGCAACACCCCCCTTTTAAATGCCTACTAAAACATCTAAAGGGCAATCCAAGTTTCAATCCACTATGCTTATCCCTAGACAAAACCCAAACCTAAATTGATAAGCATAAACCACTAAGAGCCACGTATGACTAGGAAACCCTAAGTTACTAACTAACTTAGTTTTTCTTCATTTAGCACAATGATTACTGAATCCTGCATAGTCATAGCATACATATTCTTATTCATTGCATTTGATAGATTGCAACCTCGCCGACGGAGAGTACGTCCTCGTGCCGGAGCAAGGAGTTGCTCAGGAGGTGGCCCCAGATCCAGTGCCAGAGCCTGCCCCAGAGGATCTGCCTACCTCAACTTTGGAAGGCAAGCCCCGGTTTTATGCATAACCTATTTATTATGCTATTTTACTACACTTAATGATTGTCGGATTGAATGTGCACTTAAGTGTAGGAGTTGCTTGAAACCCTAGTTGCATGATCTCAGGAATCCTTTTGTGATGGATACTAGTATGCTAGGTCGAGTAGCTGCTTTATTAATTAGGGATCTCGGTAGAAGTCGAGTGATTTTTCTAGCACTCGCACGAGGTCAGGAATTGGTTGTATCCATTTTGATATCGTAATGATGATAGTCTGTGGACAACGGTCCATGGGGATGCGTTGTCTACGAGACGGGAATTGGAATAAGGATTAAGGTGTGGTACTGTGTGTCAAGCGATTGAATGTACTAAGCACATGCCGAGAAATATGGTAAATCGGTAAGCCTAGTACCTGAGTGAACCTGGCAGTGGACATATCCCCTCACGCGACCTGAGACGTGGTCTCCCATTCCGGTTATGGTGGGTACAAGTGCGGTCACTGCACGACGGCAGTTGGGGTCAGTGAGGCATTGTACGCCAAGGCGGTGAGCCCTGATATGCTGACGGGGAATCGATGGGGACGGTTGATGTGTGTGGGGACGGAGTGCCTCGCCATGTCGTGTGTTTAGGTTTACCTTGCAAGGTTTAAAAACTCGATTCGAATTGTCTGCTTCTCGCAGCTAATGAGACTGCTTGATCCATGCTGCTACATTGAGTAACAAGTGGAAATGTGATGACTTAGCAAAAGTTGTTGATTGCTAAATGTTTGATACCATGTATGATTAGATAGGTACACATTTAGTCTTAAGAGAGTCACACTAAAACTTGAAAAAGCTAAAACTTGAATTTTAGACTCAGCTAGTGCTTTTGGCAACCAAACCCCTCAGCCAAACAGCTGCATGTCTAGAGGTAGAGGAGTAGTCTCCTCACACCGGGTAAGTCTAGCTGAGTATTAGTATACTCAGCCTTGCTTGTGGCATAATTTTACAGGTTCTCTGGAGGACATGGTTGCTGGAGTGACTTGGCCGTCCATCTTGCCACCGGGCTAGACAGTCGAGTGGGACCCTACCTCGGCTGAGGAGGAGCATGAGGAGTGATGGGACAGGCTTCCCCATCTCTCTGTTTATCTATCGTTAGTTTTATTTCGCTGCATTTCGAAAAATGATGACTACTTTTGCTAAAACTCCAATGATGATGTAATAAGTCTAATACTCCTTAATGTATGGTTTTATGCTTTATTGTATTTTCTCTGTGCCTCACCATCGAGTGAGTACGTGGTACTTGATCCTGTCAGTGGCCTCGTCGGACTAGATCCGAGGGATTGATGGGTTATTCCCATTTAAGTGTGGTCTAGCCTCTAAGGCGGGACTTAGGCACTTAAGTTGGAATAATTCGGGCAGTTCCGCCACACATTCGGGCGTGGTAGCATCACAGAGACTGTGATACCGCGCCGAGTGTAGTAAGGCCACATCCCGAGCCTCTTTGAGCTGGTCTAGTGAATCCTCTCGGCTGGTCTGGTTGCTTCGGTCGTCGTACGCCTTTGTCCTCGGGGAATCGTATTCTAAGTCCGTGGGTAGGACGGCCTCGGCCCCATAGACTAGAAAGAACGGCGAGAAACCCGTGGCTCGGCTTGGCGTCGTCCTCAGACTCCAGACCACCGAAGGTAGCTCTTTCGTCCACCGCTTGCCAAACTTGTTGAGGTCGTTGTAGATCCTCGGTTTAAGTCCCTGCAAAATCATACCGTTGGCACGCTCCACCTGCCCATTCGTCATGGGGTGAGCTACGGCGGCCTAGTCCACACGGATGTGGTGGTCCTCGCAGAAGTCCAGGAACTTCTTCCCAGTGAACTGCATGCTATTGTCGGTGATGATGGAGTTCGGGACCCCAAAGTGATGGATGATGTTTGTGAAGAACGCTACCGCCTGCTCGGACCTGATGCTAGTTAGGGGTCGGACCTTGATCCACTTGGAGAATTTGTCGATGGCGACCAGCAGGTGAGAGAAGCCCCCGGGTGCCTTCTGCAAGGGACCGACGAGGTCCAGACCCCACATGACAAACGGCCAGGTGATGGGTATTGTCTGCAGGACCTGAGAGGGCAGGTGCGTCTGTCTTGCGTAGAATTGACACCCTTGGCAGGAGCGTACAATCCTAGTGGCGTCGGCCACCGCGGTCGGCCAGTAGAAACCTTGTCGGAAGGCGTTCCCCACGAGGGCTCGAGGTGCTGCATGGTGACCGCAAGCCCCCGAGTGTATTTCTTGCAACAGCTCTTGTCCTTCGGCGACGGATATGCATCGTTGGAGAATACCTGAGGGGCTGCAGTGGTAGAGCTCCTTTTCATCACCCAGTAAGACGAACGACTTGGCACGCCGCGCCATTCGCCGAGCTTCGGCCTTGTCGAGGGGTAGCTCTCCTCGGAGGAGATATTCCAGGTATGGGGCCTGCCAGTTCGGGTTAGGCGTGACCCCATTCTGCTCTCCCTCGACGCGCAGGGCCTCACCCTCGGCGGCCGAGGATACCTCGGGCTAGGCTGAGGCCTCCTCGAGCTTGGGCGTGTCGTCGATCTTGACGGAGGGTTGATGTATGTCTCTGGAAAAGACGTTCAGGGGAACCGTTGTCCGCCCCGAGGCTATTTTTGCCAGCTCATCCGCAGTCTCGTTGTACCGTCGAGCGATATGGTTGAGTTCCAGCCCATAGAACTTGTCTTCCAAGCGCCGGACTTCGTCGCAGTAGGCCTCCATCTTCCGGTCGTGGCAGTGGGAGTTCTTCATGACTTGGTCAATGACAAGCTGCGAGTCGCCATGAGCATCGAGGCGCCAAACCCATAGCTTGATGGCGATGCGCAACCCATTAACCAGAGCCTCGTACTCGGCCACGTTGTTTGACGCCGGAAAATGGAGGCGCAGCACGTAGCGCACATGTTTCCCGAGGGGTGAGATGAAGAGCAGGCCAGCACCTGCTCCTGTTTTCATCAGCGACCCATCGAAGTACATGGTCCAAAGTTTGGGCTGGATTGGAGCTGTCGACAATTGGGTGTCGACCCATTCTGCTAGGAAATCCGCCAAGACTTGGGATTTTATGGCCTTCCGAGGGACGAATGAGAGTGTTTCGCCCATGAGCTCCACTGCCCACTTTGCTATCCTACCCGAGGCCTCTCGGCACTGGATGACCTCCCCCAGGGGGAAGGATGACACCACAGTCACCGTATGAGACTCGAAGTAGTGTCGCAACTTGCGCCGCGTCAGAATTACTGCGTACAGTAGCTTTTGGATTTGCGGGTAGCGGATCTTGGTCTCGGATAGTACCTCACTGATGAAGTAGACCGGCCTCTGGACGAGTAGTGCATGCCCTTCTTCTTGTCTCTCGACTACAATCGTGGCGCTGACCACCTGAGTGGTCGCGGCTACGTAGATCAAGAGGGCTTCTCCCGCAGCGGGGGGCACCAAGATGGGCGCATTTGTAAGGAGTGCCTTAAGGTTTCCGAGGGCTTCTTCGGCCTCGGGGGTCCAAGTGAAGCGATCGGCCTTCCTTAAGAGGCGGTACAAGGGCAGCCCTCTCTTGCCAAGGCGCGAGATGAAGCGGCTCAGAGCCACAAGGCATCCCATGACCCTCTGTACTCCTTTCAAATCTTTAATCGGTCCCATGTTGGTGATGGCCGCGATTTTCTCTAGGTTGGCCTCGATGCCCTGCTCGGAGACGATGAACCCTAGGAGCATGCCTCGAGGGACTCCAAAGACACACTTCTCGGGATTGAGTTTCACACCTTTCGCTCTCAGACACTTGAATGTCGTTTCAAGGTTAGAGAGGAGGTTAGAGGCTTTCCTTGTCTTGACAACGATGTCATCGACGTAAGCCTCGACCGTTCGGCCGATGTGCTCTCCGAACACGTGGTTCATACACCTTTGGTTTGTCGCACCTGCATTCCTCAAGCCAAATGGCATAGTAATATAACAATACATGCCAAAAGGTGTGATGAAAGAAGTCGCGAGCTGGTCGGACTCTTTCATCTTGATTTGGTGATAACCTGAATAGGCGTCGAGGAATGACAGGGTTTCGCACCCAGCAGTGGAGTCCACAATTTGATCGATGTGAGGCAGAGGGTAGGGAACCTTTGGACATGCTTTATTCAACTCGGTGTAGTCGACGCACATCCTCCATTTCCCACCTTTCTTTTTCACAAGCACAGGGTTAGCTAACAATTCAGGATGGAATACCTCTTTGATGAACCCTGCAACCATCAGCTTGTGGACCTCCTCGCCTATGGCCCCGTGCTTCTCTTCGTCAAAGCGGCGCAGGTGCTGCTTCACGGGTCGGGCTCCAGCTCGAATATCCAGCGAGTGCTCGGCGACATCCCTCGGTATGCCCGGCATGTCCGAGAGACTCCACGCAAAAATTTTGGCATTTGCGCGGAGAAAGTCGACGAGCACTGCATCCTATTTGGGGTCGAGCTCAGAGCCGATCCGGACCTTCTTGTCGGCGTCGTTGCTGGGGTCGAGAGGGGCGGACTTAACCACCTCAGCCGGTTCGAAGTTGCCGGCGTGGCGCTTCACATCAGGCACCTCCTTGGAGAGGCACCCTAGGTCGGCGATGAGGGCCTCGGACTCGGCGAGGGCCTCAGCATACTCCACGCATTCCACGTCACATTCATACGCGTGGCGGTACATGGATCCGACGGTGATGACCCCGTTGGGGCCTGGCATCTTGAGCTTGAGGTATGTGTAGTTGGGGACGGCCATGAACTTGGCATAGCACGGTCTCCCCAGCACCGCGTGGTAGGTTCCTCGGAACCCGACCACCTCGAACATGAGGGTTTCCCTGCGGAAGTTGGAGGGAGTTCCGAAGCAGACGGGAAAATCGAGTTGTCCAAGGGGCAGGATGCGCTTTTCGGGGATGAACCCGTGAAAGGGCGCCGCACCGGCCCGGATCATGGACAGATCGATCCCTAAGAGCCCGAGGGTCTCGGTGTAGATGATGTTGAGGCTGCTGCCTCCGTCCATGAGGACCTTGGTGAGCCTAGCGTTGCCGATGACGGGGTCGACAACGAGCGGGTACCTTCCTAGGCTCGGCACGCAGTCGGGGTGGTCGCCCTGGTCGAAGGTGATGGGCTTGTCGGACCAGTCTAGGTAGGCTGGCGCCGCCACCTTCACCAAGCAGACCTCCCGGCGCTCCTGCTTGCGGTGCCGAGCCGAGGCGTTCGCCACTTGCCCACCGTAGATCATGAAGCAGCCGTGGATCTTGGGGAACTCCTCTGCCTTGTCGCCCTCCTTCTTGTTATTGTCTTGGCCTTTGCCATCTCCCGCCGGGGACCCGGCTTTATGGAAGTAGCACCGAAGCATGATGCATTCCTCAAGGGTGTGCTTGACAAGACCCTGGTGATAGGGGCACGACTCCTTGAGCATCTTGTCGAACAGGTTGGCCCCTTCGGGAGGCTTCCGAGGGTTCCTGTGCTCGGCAGCAGCGACAAGATCTGTGTCGGCGGCGTCACGCTTCGCTTACGACTTCTTCTTGGCCTTCTTCTTCGTGCCACGCTGGGTGGACGCCTCGGGGACATCTTCCTGCTGCCGTCCCTGAGGCTGCTTGTCCTTCCGGGAGATGGCTTCGACCGCTTCCTGACCAGAGGCGAACTTGGTGGCGATGTCCATCAATTCGCTCGCCTTGGTGGGAGTCTTACGCCCCAGTTTGCTCACCAGGTCGTGGCAGGTGGTGCCGGCGAGGAACGCCCCGATGACATCCGAGTCGGTGATGTTGGGTAGCTCGGTGCGCTGCATCAAAAACCGTCAGATGTACTCTTGCATGGACTCCCCTAGCTGCTGGCGGCAGCTTCGGAGATCCCATGAGTTCCCAGGGCGTACGTACGTACCTTGGAAGTTTCCAGCGAAGGCCTTGACTAGGTCGTCCTAGTTGGAGATTTGCGCAGGAGGCAGATGCTCCAGCTAGGCCCGAGCAGTGTCGGAGAGGAAAGGGGGAGGTTGCGGATGATGAGGTTGTCGTCGTCCGTTCCTCCCAGCTGGCATGCCAGCCGGTAGTCCGCAAGCCACAACTCCGGCCTCGTTTCCCCGAGTACTTGGTGACGGTAGTCGGGGCCTGGAACCGAGCTAGGAACGGCGCCCGTCGTATGGCCCGGCTGAAGTCTCGCGGACCTGGTGGTTCGGGCGAGGGGCTCCGGTCCTCCTCACTGTCGTAGCGTCCCCCACGCCTAGGGTGGTAGCCTCGGTGCACCTTCTCTTCGAGGCGGGCTCGACGATCGCGACGGTGGTGCTCGTCGCCGAGGCGATCCGGGGCTGCAGGCGTTCTATCCCACATGCGCCCGGTGTGGACCGAGGCCTCCCGCATGAGTCGAGAAGTCGTTGCGCGATGCTCCGGGGGGCACCCTTGCCTTCAGGAGGCAGAGCTTTCGGCCCATCGGACCGCGGCATCCTCCAGGAGGTTCTTGAGTTCTCCGTGGATAAGCCGCCCCTCGGTGGTGGATGGCTCCGGCATTGCTCAGAGTAGCATTGCTGCTGCAGCTAGATTCTGGCCAACCCCGCTGGAGGCCGGGGGCAGCCTTGCCCTAGCATCGTCAACGATACGGCGTTGGACGTCCCGGGCCCGATGACGCGCTTCTCTGGCGAGTGCTCGGCCTGCCCTCTCCTGCTCGATGTTTTGCCGGAGTTGCATAAGTTGCCCTGCTTCCTCGTAGAGCTTGGCCTGCATCTCGCAGATTTGCTCGAGCTGTGTGTCCAGACCCCCCGCAGGGACTGGGACCACAACTAGCTCCCACGGGATGTCAACGCGAGAAGCAGGCCCAGGGGGATCGTCATCCTCTGGCATACCGAGGTGGTTGCCTTCGTCGCGACCCCCAGATCGACGTGGAAACATTCACGACTTGGGCCACAACCCTTGTCGTTAAGGCTGTGGCCATCATCACAGCAACTGGAGAGGCAGTAGTCACATGCGGTCATGAAGTCTCGCATGGCCCTGGGATCACGGAGCCCGGAGAAATCCCAACCAGAGTCAGGGTCGTCATCTTCCTTGGAACCCGGGGCCCGTAGGTTGAGACAGCCATCAGTCGGTCCCAAGATGACCACATATGGTACCCCGGAAGGTTAGGATATGCCTTTATGAAAGCGCTCACCGAAGCGGGGTCGCTTGGTGGATCGAAGCTGAATCTAAAAGGCACAGGGTGGAAAACGGATGGTACCTCTTGATCGATGGACGGTGGTGAAGTCGCGTCGGGGGTAGATTGCACCGTCATCTCAGGTACGAGGCTAACGCCCAGCAAGTCCTTCGCGAGAGTGCTGGCATCATCAGTTCGCTTGGGGTTGGCACATCGCGGGGAAACGACATCCATCATTGTCTCAGGTGCGAGGACAATACCTGACATGTCCCCCGCTGGGGTGCCGGCATCGTCGACTCGCTCTAGACCGACAACTGACGTGGTGCCGCCTCCTGCCTGGCCATGGTTGCCCCATCTCCTCCTCCTGCGGCGAGGAGGGTGGCGGGACAAGCCCGGATGCTGCTCTTCCACCACTGGGGGAAGACGTCGTCGAGTTCGCGGCCGCCGGGCGAGCTGACGACCGTCGTTGTTGCTGTCGCGCTGCGGGGGGAGGAGTACCATGTCGTAGCTGCCGTCGAGGGACATGAACTCGAGAGTCCCGAAGCGGAGCACCGTCCTGGGCTGAAGAGGTTGCTGAAAACTACCCATCTGGAACTCAACGGGAAGGTGTTTGTTAATACGCAGCAGGCCCCTACCTGGCGCGCCAACTCTCGGCGTTTTGGACCCGGGGGTCCCTCAACCGAGCCGACCAGTGAATTTATCGTTGCGTGCTCCTGCCCAGATGGGTTGGCGCAAGATGGAACACAAGGGGAAACACGACTTGTATTATCTCGCACCAGGGGTGTGCTCGTAGTAGGGTTACAAGCGTCGCGAGAGAGAGAGAGTGAGCCTGTTCGTCAGCTCGTTCCCCCGCGCGACCCCCTTCCGCAGGAAGGCCCTGGACCTCCCTTTTATAGATGCAAGGAGAGGGTCCAGATGTACAATGGGGGGGTGTAGCTATGCGCTAACGTGTCTGGCAGAGGAGTGCCTGAGCCCTGTGTACATGCCAACGTGGCTGTCGGAGAAGTGCTTGAGCTTTGTGTACGCGATAACGTGGCCATCGGAGAAGTGCTTGAGCCCTGTAGAAGCATAGCTGTCGATGCTGCTGGGATCCTGCTGACGTCTCCTTGCTTCCGTAGGGGGCTGAGAACCACCGACGTCATGGACGCACGCGGGGAACCATCATTACCTGTTACCGGGGTGAGCCAGATGGGACGCCAGTCTTTTTCCCTCCTAGCCTGAGCTAGCTAGGGTAGGGTAATGATGCATCCCCTGTGGCGCGGTCGGTCCGAGCCCAAGGTCGGGCGAGGCGGAGACTTCTGCTGAGGCCGAGGCCGGGGTCGAGCGAGGACGCGATTCCTCCCAAGGCCGAGGCTGAGGCCGAGCCCTGGGGTCGGACGAGGCGGAGACCTCCTTCCGAGGCCGAGGCCTAAGGTCGGGCGAGGCGGAGCTTCCTGTTGCGCCCGAGGCTGAACTCGGCTGTTGTCAGTCTCACCCTGGTGGGTGGCACAGCAGTCGGAGCGGGGCGAGCGACGCTGTTTTCCAGTCAGGTCGGTCAGTGAAAGGGCAAAGTGACTGCGGTCACTTCGACCTTGCCGACTGAGGCACGCGTGTCAGGATAAGGTGTCAGGCGATCCCCGCATTAAATGTGCATGCGATACGGTCGGTTGGTGAGGCGATTTGGCCAAGGTTGCTTCACAACGAAGCCTGCCCGAGCTGGGCTTCGGTCGAGTCGAGGGTGCGCCCACCGCCTGAGGAGGCCCTCGGGCGAGGCATGAATTCGTCCGGGACTATTGTTCCCACCCGAGGCCGGGCTCGGGCGAGGCGAGATTGCATCCCTTGGCAGACGAGGCCTTGACCTGAACCGCGCCCATCAGTCTTTGTGGTTTGTGCTGAGGTTGGTTACCAGCCATGTTTAGGAGTGTTGGGGGTACCCCTAATTACGGTACCCGACACCAGTTATGCTCCTCATCAAAACCTTGATACCTTTTCCCACTCTCGTCTAGGACAAGTTTTCTATGCTCTTCTGTAATTTTTATCCCACTATGTTTCTTGGGTGGTCCCTTCGTGACGATGGTGCCCTTCCTAAACTCCTTTCTCTACCTTCTAAAGGGGTGATTGAAGGGTAGAAAACATCTATGGCAATCAAAGTAACATATCTTGCCACCAGCACTAAGACAAAAACAATTTGTATCTTTAGCACAATAAGGAAATGTCAATCTACCATGCACGCTCCATCCAGAGAAAATACCATACGCCATAAAATCATGAACTGAGAACAGATACGCAACACGAAGATTGAATTTCTGCTTCTTGAAGCAGTCATAGGCTTCCACTCCTTGCCATAGCTTCTTTAACTCTTCAATCAGTGGTTGAAGCATCACATTGAGGCGTACGCTAGGATGCTCAGGCCCAGGTATAACAAGACATAGGAACATAAACTCATATTTAATGCAAAGAGCAGGTGGAAGGTTGTACGGTATGGCAATGACAGGCCAACATGAATACGACGTAGCGGTCATATTGAAAGGCGTGAAACCATCAGTTGCCAAGCCGATACAAACGTTTCTTGCATCGCTGGCAAACTCTGGATCAAAGTTGTCAAGAGCCTTCCATGCATCACCATCTGATGGGTGCACCATTAACCCATCTTGTCTGTGTGTACAATCTTTATGCCACCTCATGTGCATAGCGGTCTTCCTCGAGAGAAACAAACGTTTCACTCTAGGAGTGAGAGGCATGTACCGAAGCTATTTATGTGCAACCTTTGTCACCACCTTCTCCCCTTCTTCATTTACAAGCTCCATGTACCTCGACTTCCCACATTTTAAGCATTTTCTGCTCTTTGCCATGTTCCTTCCAAAAAAGCATGCAGTTGTCTTGGCAAACATCATTCTTCTCATACTCCATACCAAGACCTTCAAGCAATTTCTTGGACAGGTACATGTCTTTGGGCATCTTGTGACCAGTAGGAAGAACCTCGCTAAGCAAATCCACGAGATCTTTGTAACAATTAATAGAGAATGCAAACTTGGACTTGATTGACATTAGTCGTGTCACGAATTCAAGAAAGGTCACATCGATGTGCCCATGAAGAGGCTCTTCTGACGCTTTGAGGAGTTCGAAGAACTTCTGAACCTCTGGCGTTGGTGAATCATGATGATCTGGGTCCAATTCAGGCTGCAGATCCTCAAGCATATGGTCCATCCTATCCACATCTTCACCGTCATCAACTTCTACTTCTGCTGCTCGTTCAAGGCGTGACTTCCCATGGAGATACCAGACCTTATAGCCTGGCACAAAACCATGCGAGCACAGGTGTAGTGTGACCTGCCTCTTGTTGTGGCTCGTCATATTTCTACATTTATTTCATGGACAACTAATATTATCTATTTGTGACAAAGCAGCTGCATGGTCCAGAAACATCTGCGTCTTGGCAAACCATTCACTTGTGTGACACCCACCCTTCTTGAAACCTTCATCTATAGGTAAGTAGTAAAACTATATATATATATATATATATATATATATATATATACATAACATCACCTTCATCACATTAACATGATATTCATCAATTAACAATATATGCAACATCCAATCCATCAAATTAAATTATAATTGCAGAACATCAAATTCATTACCTATAACATCAAATCTATCAAATTGATTAATACTTGCATAACATCAAATTCATTAAATAATAATATCAAATACATCATATCATATTTACAAAATCAAGTTAGAAATAACAAATATCATACATCAAATCATATTAGGTCAAATCATGCTAAGAAATAACAATATTAAATAAATTGTAATCGCATTACAGTTAACTCCTGTCGGCCATAAAAACCGACGAAAATAAAACACCTAAATATATTTATTTAGCACCTCTAATTGATCACATTATTCATTTACATTTTGGTATAGATATACCTCGATGATTCAAATGCGGACCGGATGGCGAGCCCCTCAGTGGCAGTGGTTGACCGGCGCGTCGGGGCACCGGCGGACGGCGGAGTGGTGTGGACGATGTCCTCGCTGGGGACGGCGGTGAGCTCAGGGACGGTGACGTTTGGTTGGGGCGGCGGCCTGGCTGGGGCCGGTGGCTTGGGGCGGCTGACGACGGTTGGCGGCATCGACGTGAAGGAGCCCGCATGTGCGTTTGTTGGCGGCGGCACTGGACAGAAAATGAGCCCGCGCGTGCGGCGCTCGGCCATACCATATTAATCCCTTTCGGCCAGTTTACGGGGCCGATGGGAATAACATAACTCCAGTCGGCTTGGTCAAAAGGCCGATGGGGATTAATAACTCCCGTCGGCTTGGTCAAAAGGCCGATGGGGACGACTGGGATAATAAGTTTGAACGCTCGGGCGCGTCTCAACATTAATAACTCCCGTCGGCTTGGTCCAGAGGTCGATGGGGATTAATAATTCCCGTCGGCCTGGTCAACCTGTCGACGGGGATTATTTAATTGCCATCGGCTATGGGACGACCGACGGGGATTGCTTTATTGCTGTCGGCTTGGGAAAAAACCGACGGGGATTCTATTAGCCGACGGGGATTGTCATTATTCTTGTTGTGTGTTAAAGCATAAATACTTATTAATTCATTATGACTATTACTGTAAGTCATTATTGATGGAATTATGAGTAGGTGGCTATAATACTAGTTTTATCTAGTATAATATGTATTAACATTCTTCATAAAAATAAATGCTAATTATTTCTTTATTACTAATAATAGACTAATAAATTTTATCCCTTTTTTCTATGTAGAATTTATGTGTATAGCTAAAAATGTTTATTTATGATTCTTCAAACATTAATATTCTAAGAATGAATATAAATCACTAATTGGACTTTTAATAACATAAACATGGTTATTTTGACATAAACAAGTATTTTACTAATTCTAAAAAATTAAGTGCTATACTTATGAACACATTTATTCTAACTCGTAAAAATCTATTTTCATTATGACTAGTGATATTCTTTTAGTTTTATCCTTTCTTTCTAAAAAAAGTATCATTAATAATAATCGGAGGTCAAAACATCTAATAACCTATAATATTTGTATTGCTATGAATTCTATACCACTTACTAATTCTATGTTAAGAAAAGATTCTATTATCTATTTAAATGAACTTATGATTATAAACTTCCAAATAAACTTTCATCGTGAACAAAATTAATTATGAAATTACTTATCTAGTGTTTTTATCACCAATATGTGTCTACCGATTTTGTCATACTTTATTCCAATATTCTAAAATCATTGTGAACAAACAACATGCCTAATAACAATTCACACATAAGTACTCAATAATTCACATACACATGAATTGCCAAATCACATCATTCCAATATTACAACAATAATTCACAAATATTAATAAACTAACTCAAAACATGATTTTAAAAATAAATCCAATTTTTGGGTTGTCTTCAACCTTAGATGAACGGATGACGGCGGACGGGGCTCGGGCGCGCGACAAGGCGAAGGGCTCGGCACGACGGGATTGGCAAGGCTTGGACGGGGCTCGGGCACGTCTCCGGTGACCGAACGACGAACGACGAGGCACGATGGTGAGCTCCGGCGGCGAGCAGGGCGCGACTCTGGTGACAACGCAGGCAGGGGAGATAGAGAGGGGGCGAGCTTGGGGTGGGAGAGAGAGGGGATCATCTCGTCATTTTATAGAGGGCGAGGGAAGGAGAGAGAGCGCCGGGGGGAGAAGAAGGGGCGCCGGCCGGCCATTACTCACCTTAATGGCAGCGGCTTCATTAGGGAGGAGAGTGGGGGAGGAAGAGGAAGGGGGAAACGGTAGCCACGACTTGAATGGGGATGCAGACGCCAAGGAGCACGATGGTTGGCGGGGCAGCGGCGCTCCTGCATGCCCTCCCGAGCGCGCGTGACGGCGACGACGGCTAGGCGTGCGGCCAGCCGCGGGGAGGCGAGGCGCCCGCGGGTGGGGCCCACTGGCAGGGAGAGGGGTGGGAGCGGCTTAAAGGGGGCGCGATGGCTGCTGGTTAATGGGCCTCCAGTGGGCCGACGACTAGGGTTAGGTTTAGGTTTCCGAATTTTCTTTTTTTCTTTTCTATCTCAAAATTTAAATAAATATATTTAAAAATTCTAAAAATTCATAATAATTATACCAAAATTATTTATAACTTAAATATTTTTTTGGACCAATAATTATTATATTATTTAATTGGATTTTCATTAAGAAGAAAATTTCTACTAACCATCCAAAATCAAACATGAGTAAAACCATAAATTATTCTAGATGCAAAATAAAAATCAAACATTAGAAAGAAAATTTATTACCCTAATTATCATCTTACATGTATTATTTTAGTTGATGGTTTTGTGGTGTCACAAACCTACCCCCCCAAAAGAATCTCGTCCTCGAGATTAAGGAACTTCTGTGAATAACTTGGGGAATTCTGTTATGAGTTCATCTTCTCTTTCCCAAGTGGCCTCATCTTCCGAATGATGACTTCACTGAACTTTACACATGTTGATAACTTTACTCCGTGTAATTCTGCGAGATGTTTCCAAAATTCTGATAGGGTACTCTGAATAAGTCAAATCCTCATTAACATTGAGTTCTTTCATAGATAATTGTTCCTCATGTACTCTTAAGCATTTCTTAAGTTGTGACACATGAAATATGTCATGCACGGGATAAACGATCGGGTAGCTCTAACTAATATGCCACTTCACCTTTTCTTTCCAAAATTTTAAATGGACCAATGTAGCGAGGAGATAGTTTATCTTAACCTTAAATCTTTTCATTCCTCTCATTGGTGAAACCTTAAGGTATACGAAGTCTCCAACTTCAAAGATCAACTCTCTTCTTCTATTGTTAGCATAGCTTTTCTGTCTCGACTGTGCTGTTTTCAAGTTCTCTCTGACAATTTGTACTTGCTTTTCTGCTTCTTGGAGAATTTCTAGACCAAATACTTGACTTTCTCTGGTTTGGTTCCAATAAAGCGGTGTTCTACATTTTCGTCCATAAAGTGCTTCAAACGGTGCCATTTTTATACTTGCCTGGTAACTATTGTTGTACGAGAATTCTGGTAAGGCAAACTCTTATCCCAGCTTCTACCATGCTTTAGAGTGCAAGCTCTTAGCATATCTTCCAACACTTGGTTTGTTCTTTCCGTTTGCCCATCCGTTTGTGGATGATAAGCTGAACCAAAGTTTAGCTTGGTATCCATGGACTCATGTAGTCTTTTCCAAAAGCGCGAGGTAAACTGGGTTCCTCGATTCGATACGATCTTCTTCGGTACTCCATGCAGACAAACAATCCTCGACATGTATAACTCTGCTAACTGGGCTCCTGAGTAAGTTGTCTTCACAGGTATAAAATGTGCCACTTTAGTCATCCTGTCCACTATGACCCATATTGAATCATAGCCATCCCAAGTAGGGGTAGTCCAACTATGAAATCCATACCAATTTCTTCTCATTTCCATTCCGGTACTCTAAGAGGTTGTAGCAATCCTGCTGGTCTTTAGTGTTTGGCTTTAACTCGCTGACACACGTCGCACAGTGCAACATGAGTAGCCACATCTCTTTTCAAACCATACCACCAATACTTTTCCTTTAGATCCTGGTACATCTTTGTACTTCAAGGGTTAATAGAGTAAGCCGAATCATGAGCTTCTCTCAAAATAAGTTGGCGTAGGTGTTCGATTTTCAGTACACATATTCTCTTTTTAAACCATGATGTGCCTTGTTAATCTTCCGTGAAATCTGGGGCTTTATCCAAACGAATCAAAGTTTTAATTTCCTTAATTTTCTCATCAGATTCCTGTCCTTTACGAATCTCTTGTTCCAACGTAAATTCAACTTCTATAACCGTTGCTTCCATATTATTGAGCATACCAAGGTTGAGTTGTTCCATTTCCGAGCACAATTCTTGTGACATCAAATGAGTAGTGATGTTGTTCACCTGACCCTTACGACTCAAAGCATCAGCCACTACATTTGCTTTTCCTGGGTGATATTGTATTTCCAAATCATAATCTTTGATCAACTCAAGCCATCTTCTCTATCTTAGGTTGAGTTCTTTCTGAGTGAATATGTATTTCAAGCTTTTGTGATCCGTGAAGATTTTGCACTAGTTTCCAATCATATAGTGTCTCCAAATCTTCAAAGCATGCACTACGGCAGCTAGTTCCAAATCATGCGTAGGATAATTCTTCTCATGCTTCCTCAGCTGCCTTGAGGCATAAGATATTACTTTTCCTTCTTGCATTAGCACACATCCAAGACCTAGGTGTGATGCATCACAATACACATCAAATCCTTTGTGAATGTCTGGCATTACCAATATTAGTGCAGTGGTTAACCTTTTCTTGAGTTCTTCAAAACATTTCTGGCATGCTTCATCCCACTTAAACTCTTTATCTTTCTCCAGTAGTGAGGTAAGAGGTTTCACTAACTTGGAAAAACCTTCAATAAATCTTCTGTAGTATCCTGCCAATCCAAGAAAACTTCTGATCTTGGATGCATCCTTTGGTTGCTTCCAATTTAGTATTTCACTTATCTTTCCTAGATCTACTGTAATTCCGCCATCAGTAACAATATGTCCTAGGAAAGCAACTTCCTTTAGCCAAAAATCGCACTTAACTTTGCATACAATTGGTTGTCACGTAGCTTTTGTAGGACTAGTCTTAGATGATCTTCATGTGTTTCTTCATTCAAAGAGTAGACCAGTATGTCGTCAATGAGTACGACCACAAACTGATCCAGATATTCCATGAATACTTTATTCATCATGTTCATAAATATGCTGGTGCATTAGTCATTCCAAATGACATGACCAAAAACTCATATAATCCATATCTTGTGGTGAAGGCTGTCTTGGGTACATCTTCTGCTCGAATCTTTAACTAATGATATCCCGACCTTAGATCTATCTTCGAGAATATCTTAGCTCCCTTCATCTGATCAAATAAATCTTCAATCCAAGGTAATAGGTATTTATTCTTAATTGTTACTTCATTCAAACTTCTATAATCAACACACATTCTTCTCGAACCATCATTCTTGCTCACAAATAGAACTCGGGCTCCCCAAGGGGATGAACTTGGGCGAATGAAACCTTTTTCTAGTAATTCTTCTATTTGTTTCTTAAGTTTAACTAAATCTTTGACATCCATTCTATAAGGTCTTTTTGAGCTAGGTGCAGTTCCGGGTAATAATTCAACAGAAAACTCTATATCACGGTCAGGTGGCATACCTGGTAATTCCTTCGGAAATACGTCTGGGTATTCACACACTACCTTGATATTTTTCAGGGGCTTTTCTTCCAAGTGATTTACCATTGTCTCTTTTTTTTGCATTTGTTGACATGTCTGTGCTAACTTGGATTCTTTTACCTTGTGGACTTGTCAACATAATTGTTCCTTTGGCACATTGTATCATTCCATCACAACTTTTCAACCAGTCACATCCAAGAATCACATCAATACCGTTGGATCCTAAGACCACTAGGTTGACTAGAAAACCTATTCCTTGAATCTTGAGATTAACATGGAGGCATGAGTGTGTGGCCTTCATATCACCTCATGGTGAACTAATGTGTAACATCTTCCTAAGAGGGTACTTTGGTATGTTATGTTTTTCCAAGAATGACTCAGTTGTAAATGAATGAGATGCTCCAGAGTCAAATAAAACTGAAGCAGGTATAGAGTTGATAAGAAACATACCATACACCACGTCGGCATCCTCAGGAACTGTTTTCGCTGTCACGTGATTAACCCTTCCTCTATTCTGGTTCTGCGGCGTTTTGTTCAGCGCAAATCCACGAGCGGGGGTGTTCTGGTCAGTTCTATGACTGTTGTTCTTCTAAGGTGTCTGTTGGTTGCGCCTTGGGCAGTTGTTAGCATAATGGCCAAGTTCGCCGCACTTGAAACAACCATTGGGTTGGACTAGTGCGTTGTTGTTGCTTTTGTCCTGTGTGTTTACGACACCACCTTGACGAGTCTGTGAATTACCACCAGACCTTTGGTTGGTCTGAGAGATGTTCCTCTGCTGGTTCTGAGTTTGATTGCTTCTCTGGCCTTGTTGTCCAGAGTGTTGCACTTGATAGTTCTTTCCACCCTGATTTCCAGAGCGAAACTGAGAACCCTGCGAGTTGTTTGGGCGTGTGTTTCTGCTAGACTGACCCTGAAACTTCCTTTTATGGTCAGACAGTTCCCTTCTTTTGCTCTCAAGGCCAATTGCCTTCTTCAGCAGAGTCTAGAAGTTGGCGAAGGTATGACTCTGTAGCTGATAGTTTAATGGTTCAATCAAACCTTCCAAGAAATGCTCTTGGCGCTTCTCGTTAGTATCCACTTCTTCTGGTGCGTAGCGTCAAAGCTGGGTGAAGCGATCACGGTACTCACTGACAGTCATATTCCCTTGAGTGAGGGAAAGGAACTCCTTCTTCTTTAGTTTCATAATCCCCGAGGGAATATGATGAGCGTGGAAGTTCACTTGGAACTCCTGCCAGGTTATAGTATCCGCATTGGCGTGTGCCGCTGTGAAGGCATTCCACCAATCGGACGTGGCTCCCTTGAGTCTTCCCGAGGCGTACAAGACCTTCTCTCGGTCATTGCACCGGGTGATATCCAACTTCTTCCCGATAACCTTGAGCCAGTCATCGGCATCCAAAGGATCACCCGCATGAGAGAAAGTAGGCGGGTGATGGCTCATAAAATCCCAATGCTTGTCTGCTGGGGGTACATTCTACTGTTGCTGCTGGTTCTATTGGTTCTGCTGGTTTTGCTGAATCTGTTGCACGGATGCAATGAGTCCCTGCAGAAGATGCATTTGAGCTGCGATAAACTGCTCCATATTAGGGTTCAGTGGTGGTGGTAACTGCTGACCACGCTGGTTCCTGTTGTTGTTGTTCCTGGGACCTGAGCGAGCGTTCACCATCTGGTTGGTTAGAAAGTGAAATTCTTAGAGGAGTGAGGAGTAAGCAAGATTCTAGAGGGGAATCGCTCTTTGTTAAGTTTGTTTTTTATATGGTCTTATGTCCATCATTCCATAAGACCATCGCACTCAATCAAAAATCAAAATCAAACATTGCAACCAACACCATCGTTGTTATTATTATAAGCATAACTTATAAAAGAGTGTTCATCGTCTGACGCGAAAACTATCTTATTACAATATAACTGAAAATTTTCAAAGTAGCTTGGTGATGGATCCGGGCTCCCCATAGCGATTCCTCTTGCAGGGAGGGGACAAAGCCATGGCGGGGACTTGGGCTTCAGGCGGATCCCTTCCTTGAAATTGAGCTTCTAGGGCTGCAATCCTGGCGTGGGCATCTGAGAGCACCTAGAGGGGGGGGGGTGAATAGGTGATCCTGTAAAACTTCAAAAACTTAAGCCACAAAACTTGGTTAAGTGTTAGCACAATAATTGCCAAGTGGCTTAAAGAGGAATCCTCAACAAAACACAATAACCAACAAAGATCAATCACAGAGATGGCACGGTGGTTATCCCGTGGTTCGGCCAAGACCAACACTTGCCTACTCCACGTTGTGGCGTCCCAACGGACGAGGGTTGCAATCAACCCCTCTCAAGCGGTCCAAAGACCCACTTGAATACCACGGTGTTTTGCTTGCTTTATCTCAATCCCGTTTGCGAGGAATCTCCACAACTTGGAGCCTCTCGCCCTTACACTTGAAATTCACAAAGAACACGGAGCAAGGGAGGGATTAGCAACGCACACAAGACACACGAATCAGAATGTCAATACGCACACAAGTCGCAACAAGAGCTCGCAACACAACTCAATGAGTTCACAACTCCACTAGAGCTCTATATGCTATCACAATGAAACGAATGTGTGGAATCGATGTCTTGGTGCTTAAGAATGTTGTAGGAATGCTTGGTATACTCCTCCATGCGCCTAGGGGTCCCTTTTATAGCCCCAAGGCAGCTAGGAGCCGTTGAGAGCAATCAGGGAAGGCAATTCTTGCCTTCTGTCGTCTGGCGCACCGGACAGTCCGGTGCACACCGGACACTGTCCGGTGCCAGATTTCTTTCCTTAAATGGCGAAGCCGACCGTTGGTAGACCTGGAGCCGTTGGCGCACCGGACATGTCCGGTGTACACCGGACAGTCCGGTGCCATCTTCTAGCCGTTGGCTCGGCCACGTGTCCCACGCAGATTGCGCGGCCGACCGTTGGCCCGGCCGACCGTTGGCTCACCGGACAGTCCGGTGCACACCGGACAGTCCGGTGAATTATAGCCGTACGTCGCCGGTGAATTCCCGAGAGCGGCCAGTTCGCTCGAACCAGCCTGGTGCACCGGACACTGTCCGGTGCACCACCGGACAGTCCGGTGCTCCCAGACTCAGCAGATTCTTGGCTGCTCGAGCCAAGACATTTCCAATTGGATTTTTCCTGTTTCCAGCACTTAGACACAATATATTAGTCCATAAAACAATGTACTAAGTCTGAGAAACATACCTTTATCCTTGATTTGTACTTTGTCCACCTCTTTACACTTAGGCACTTGTGTTGGACACTAAATCACCAAAACACTTAGAAATTGCCCAAGGGCACATTTCCCTTTCAATCTCCCCCTTTTTGGTGATTTATGCCAACACAACATAAAGCAAGTAGAACAAGTACAAAAACAGTTCAAATTAGAACTCAAAATTGTTTTGATTCAATTTGACATATATGGATCACTCTATGCCACCACTTGGTTTGTTTTTGCAAATCAAACTCAAATTCCTATCTCTAAGTCAAAACCACTTGTAGAGACATAAAGAGAGGTTTTCCAAAGAAATTTGATCAAGGATTTCACAAACTCCCCCTTTTTCTCATAATCAACACTTCTCCCCACAAGAGACCAACTTTTGACATAAGAGACAATAAAAGAGTTTTGATAAACCAAAAGCTCTAATCTACTATTTTCAAAATTTCTCAAGTGGTAGCTGATCCATTTATTGCTTTGGCCTTTATTTTCTCCCCCTTTGGCATCAAGCACCAAAACGGGATCAATCTTGGCCCTTTAACCCCATTGCCTCACCAAAAGTTTCAAATAAGAACACAAAGACAATAGGAGTATAAAGATGAACTTGGAAAAGTTACTCTTTCTCATCGGAGTGCAGTGGAAGTCTTGCATGGTCCAAGTCCGCCTTTTCCCTTTCAATTCTTCTTGGAGACTAAAACAACCAAACTCAAGTACATGGTTAGTCTCAAAGGGTCAAGTTGTAGCACAGCTCCCCCTAAATACGTGCATCACTTGCAAAAAGGACTTGTGAGTTCCAGGGAGTGTTTGTACAACTTGAGCACCACAATAAACAACAGAATGCATAATGAACATGATCAAAGGCATAAACACATATATGCTACAATTCAATCCAAGTTCCGCGAATCTAAGATATTGAGCTCACTACGCAGCCTGCAAAAGGTCTTCTCATCTAGAGGCTAGGTAAAGATATCGGCTAGCTGGTTCTCGGTGCTAACATGAAACACTTCGATATCTCCCTTTTGCTGGTGGTCTCTCAAAAAGTGATGCCGGATGTCAATGTGCTTTGTGCGGCTGTGCTCAACAGGATTTTCCGCTATTCGGATAGCACTCTCATTGTCACATAGGAGTGGGACTTTGCTCAGATTGTAGCCAAAGTCCCGGAGGGTTTGCCTCATCCAAAGCAGTTGCGCGCAACACTGTCCTGCGGCAACGTACTCAGCCTCAGCGGTGGATAGGGCAACGGAGGTTTGTTTCTTAGAGTTCCATGACACCAGGGACCTTCCTAAGAATTGGCATGTCCCCGATGTACTCTTCCTATCGACCTTACATCCAGCATAGTCGGAATCTGAGTACCCAATCAAGTCAAAGTTAGACCCCTTTGGATACCAGATCCCGAAGCAAGGCGTAGCGACTAAATATCTAAGAATTCGCTTCACAGCCACTAAGTGACACTCCTTAGGATCGGATTGAAATCTAGCACACATGCATACGCTAAGCATAATATCCGGTCTACTAGCACATAAATAAAGCAAAGAACCTATCATGGACCGGTATGCTTTTTGATCAACGGACTTACCACCTTTGTTGAGGTCGGTGTGTCCGTCAGTTCCCATTGGCGTCTTTGCGGGCTTGGCGTCCTTCATCCCAAACCGCTTTAGCAAGTCTTGCGTGTACTTCGTTTGGGAGATGAAAGTGCCGTCCTTGAGTTGCTTCACTTGAAACCCAAGGAAGTAGTTCAACTCGCCCATCATCGACATCTCGAATTTCTGCGTCATCACCCTGCTAAACTCTTCACAAGACTTTTGGTTAGTAGAGCCAAATATTATGTCATCGACATAAATTTGGCACACAAAAAGATCACCATCGCAAGTCTTAGTAAAAAGAGTTGGATCGGCTTTCCCGACCTTGAAAGCATTAGCAATTAAAAAGTCTCTAAGTCATTCATACCATGCTCTTGGGGCTTGCTTAAGTCCATAGAGCGCCTTAGAGAGCTTACACACGTGGTCGGGGTACCGTTCATCCTCAAAGCCAGGGGGTTGCTCCACGAACACCTCCTCCTTGATCGGCCCGTTGAGGAAAGCGCTCTTCACATCCATTTGGTACAACCTGAAGGAATGGTGAGCGGCATATGCTAGCAAGATACGAATTGATTCTAGCCTAGCCACGGGAGCAAAAGTCTCCTCAAAGTCCAAACCTGCAACTTGGGCATAACCTTTTGCCACAAGCCGAGCCTTGTTCCTTGTCACCACCCCGTGCTCGTCCTGTTTGTTGCGGAACACCCACTTGGTTCCACAACATTTTGCTTGGGGCGAGGCACCAGTGTCCAAACTTCATTGCGCTTGAAATTGTTGAGTTCCTCCTGCATGGCCAACACCCAGTCCGGATCTAGCAAGGCCTCTTCTACCCTGAAAGGCTCAATAGAAGAGACAAAAGAGTAATGCTCACAAAAATTAACTAATCTTGAACGAGTAGTTACTCCCTTGCTAATATCACCCAAAATTTGGTCGACGGGATGATCCCTTTGGATCGTCGCTCGAACTTGGGTTGGAGGTGCCTGAGGTGCTTCTTCCTCTTCAATTTGAACATCCTGTGCTCCCCCTTGATCATGCGCCTCCACTTGAGGTACCTGTTCGTCATCCTGGGTTGGGGGATGCACCATAGTTGAGGAAGACGGTTGATCTTGCTCCAAATGTTCCTGAGACCGTACATCTCCAATCGCCATGGTGCGTATCGCGGCCGTTGGAACGTCTTCTTCATCTACATCATCAAGATCAACAACTTGCTCTCTTGGAGAGCCATTAGTCTCGTCAAATACAACGTCGCTAGAGACTTCAACCAAACCCGATGATTTGTTGAAGACCCTATACGCCTTTGTATTTGAATCATAACCTAATAAAAACCCTTCTACGGCTTTGGGAGCAAATTTGGAATTCCTACCCTTCTTCACTAGAATGTAGCATTTACTCCCAAATACACAAAAATACGATACATTGGGTTTGTTACCAGTCAGCAGTGCATATGAAGTCTTCTTGAGGAGGCGGTGAAGGTAGACCCTGTTGATGGCGTGGCAAGCCGTGTTCACGGCTTCCGACCAAAAGCACTCGGGGGTCTTGAACTCTCCAAGCATAGTCCTCGCCATATCTATGAGTGTCCTGTTCTTCCTCTCTACCACACCGTTTTGCTGAGGTGTGTAGGGAGCGGAGAACTCGTGCTTGATCCCCTCCTCCTCAAGAAATTCCTCTACTTGAAGATTCTTGAATTCGGACCCGTTGTCGCTCCTTATCTTCTTCACCTTGAGCTCAAACTCATTTTGAGCTCTCCTGAGGAAGCGCTTGAGGGTCCCTTGGGTCTCAGACTTATCCTGCAAAAAGAACACCCAAGTGAAGCGGGAAAAGTCATCAACAATAACTAGACCATACTTACTTCCTCCTATGCTCAGATAGGCGACGGGTCCGAAGAGGTCCATATGTAGCAGCTCCAGGGGTCTTGATGTTGTCATCACATTCTTGGTGTGATGAGAGCCTCCCACCTGTTTCCCTGCTTGACAAGCTGCACAAGGTCTATCTTTTTCGAAATGTACATTGGTTAGACCTATCACGTGTTCTCCCTTTAGAAGCATGTGGAGGTTCTTCATCCCCACATGTGCTAAACGGCGATGCCACAACCAGCCCATGCAAGTCTTAGCCATTAAGCATGCATCTAGACCGACCTCTTATTTTGCAAAATCAACTAAGTAAAGTTTGCTGTCTAGTACACCCTTAAAAGCTAGTGAACCATCACATCTTCTAAAGACAGACACATCTACATTTGTAAATAGACAGTTATATCCCATATTGCACAATTGACTAACAGATAGCAAATTATATCCAAGAGACTCTACTAAAAACACATTAGAGATAGAGTGCTCATTTGAGATTGCAATTTTACCTAACCCTTTTACCTTGCCTTGATTCCCATCACCGAATATTATTGAATCTTGGGAATCTTTATTCTTGACGTAGGAGGTGAACATCTTCTTCTCCCCCGTCATATGGTTTGTGCATCCGCTGTCAATAATCCAGCTTGAACCCCCGGATGCATAAACCTGCAAGGCAAATTTAGGCTTGGGTCTTAGGTACCCAACTCATGTTGGGTCCTGTAAGGTTAGCAAAAATATCCTTAGGGACCCAAATGCAAGTTTTGTCTCCCTTGCATCTTGCCCCTAATTTTCTAGCAACTATCTTCCTATCCTTTCTACAAATAGCAAAAGAAGCATTTAAAGCATGATATATTGTAGAAGGTTCATTTACTTTCCTAGGAACATTAACAACATTTCTCCTAGGCATATTATGAACAACATTTCTCCTACCAACATTTCTATCATGCACATAAGAAGAACTAGAGGCAAACATGGCATGAGAATCAAAGGCATTATATGCATTACAATTCCTATAAGCATTTCTAGATTGTCTCCTATCATGGTACATAAAGGCATGGTTCTTTTGCACACTACTAGTCATAGGGGCCTTCCCTTTCTCCTTGGTGGAGATGGGAGCCTTATGGCTTGTCAAGTTCTTGGCTTCCCTCTTGTAGCCAAGTCCATCCTTAATTGAGGGGTGTCTACCAATCGTGTAGGCATCCCTTGCAAATTTTAGCTTGTCAAATTCATTCTTGCTAGTCTTAAGTTGGGCATTAAGACTAGCTAATTCCTCATTTAATTTGGAAATTGAGACTAAATGATCACTACAAGCATCAATGTCAAAATCCTTACACCTATTACAAGTTTCAACAATTTCTACACAAGAATCAGATTTACTAGCTACTTCTAGTTTAGCATTTAAATCATCATTAAAACTTTTTAACTTAGCAATAGTTTCATGACAAGAAGATAATTCACTAGAGAGCATTTCATTCCTCTTAATTTCTAGAGCAAGAGATTTCTGTGCTTCTACAAATTTATCATGCTCTTCATACATCAAATCCTCTTGCTTTTCTAAAAGCATATTCTTATCATTCAAGGCATCAATTAATTCATTAATTTTGTCTACCTTGGTTCTATCTAATCCCTTGAATAAGCATGAGTAATCTATCTCATCATCATCACTAGACTCATCCTCACTTGAAGAAGCATAAGTACTAGTATTATGAGTGCTTACTTTCTTCTCCCTTGCCATGAGGCAAGTGTGACGCTCATTGGGGAAGAGGGATGACTTGTTGAAGGCGGTGGCGGCGAGTCCTTCATTGTCGGAGTCGGACGAGGAGCAGTCCGAATCCCACTCCTTGCCAAGATGAGCCTCGCCCTTTGCCTTATTATAGTTCTTCTTTTTCTCCCTCTTGTTCCCTTGTTCCTGATCACTATCATTGTCGGGACAGTTAGCAATAAAATGACCAAGCTTACCGCATTTGAAGCATGAGCGCTTCCCCTTGGCTTTGGTCTTGCTTGGCTGTCCCTTGCGTCCTTTAAGCGCCGTCTTGAAGCGCTTAATGATGAGGGCCATCTCCTCATCATTAAGTCCAGCCGCCTCAATCTGTGCCACCTTGCTAGGTAGCGCCTCCTTGCTTCTTGTTGCCTTGAGAGCAAGGGGTTGCGGCTCGTTGATCGGACCATTCAAGGCGTCGTCCACGTACCTTGCCTCCTTGATCATCATTCGCCCGCTAACGAATTTTCCGAGGACTTCTTCGGGCAACATTTTGGTGTACCTGGGATTCTCACGAATATTATTCACCAAATGAGGATCAAGAACGGTAAAGGACCTTAGCATCAGTCGGACGACGTCGTGGTCCGTCCATCGCGTGCTTCCGTAGCTCCTTATTTTGTTGATAAGGGTCTTGAGCCGGTTGTATGTTTGAGTTGGCTCCTCGCCCCTTATCATCGCGAACCTTCCAAGCTCGCCCTCCACCAACTCCATTTTGGTGAGCAAGGTGACGTCGTTCCCCTCATGAGAGATCTTGAGGGTGTCCCAGATCTGCTTGGCATTGTCCAAGCCGCTCACCTTGTGATACTCGTCCCTGAACAAGGAGGCTAGCAACACAGTAGTGGCTTGTGCATTCTTATGAATCTGTTCATTAATAAACACAGGGCTATCCGAGCTATCAAATTTCATTCCACTTTCCACAATCTCCCAAATGCTTGGATGGAGAGAAAACAGGTGAGTACACATTTTGTGGCTCCAAAATCCGTAGTCCTCTCCATCAAAGTGAGGGGGCTTGCCAAGTGGAATGGGGAGCAATTGGGCATTTGAGCTATGCGGAACGCGCGAATAATCGAAAGAAAAGTTTGAGTTAACCGTCTTTCGTCTGTCGTAGTCGTCGTTGTCCTTTTGGGAGGAGGAAGATTCGTCGCTGTCGTAGTAGACAATTTCCTTGATGCGCCTTGTCTTCTTCTTCCTCCCGTCTTTTCTTTTGTGGCCCGAGCCTGAGTCGGTGGGCCTGTCATCATTTGGCTCGTTGACGAAGGACTCCTTCTCCTTGTCGTTGATCACCATCCCTTTGCCCTTAGGATCCATCTCTTCGGGCGATTAGTCCCTTTCTTGAAGAGAACGGCTCCGATACCAATTGAGAGCACCTAGAGGGGGGGGGTGAATAGGTGATCCTGGAAAACTTCAAAAACTTAAGCCACAAAACTTGGTTAAGTGTTAGCACAATTATTGCCAAGTGGCTTAAAGAGGAATCCTCAACAAAACACAATAACCAACAAAGATCAATCACAGAGATGGCATGGTGGTTATCCCGTGGTTCGGCCAAGACCAACACTTGCCTACTCCACGTTGTGGCGTCCCAACGGACGAGGGTTGCAATCAACCCCTCTCAAGCGGTCCGAAGACCCACTTGAATACCACGGTGTTTTGCTTGCTTTATCTCAATCCCGTTTGCGAGGAATCTCCACAACTTGGAGCCTCTCGCCCTTACACTTGAAATTCACAAAGAACACGGAGCAAGGGAGGGATTAGCAACGCACACAAGACACACGAATCAGAATGTCAATACGCACACAAGTCGCAACAAGAGCTCGCAACACAACTCAATGAGTTCACAACTCCACTAGAGCTCTATATGCTATCACAATGAAACGAATGCGTGGAATCGATGTCTTGGTGCTTAAGAATGTTGTAGGAATGCTTGGTATACTCCTCCATGCGCCTAGGGGTCCCTTTTATAGCCCCAAGACAGCTAGGAGCCGTTGAGAGCAATCAGGGAAGGCAATTCTTGCCTTCTGTCGTCTGGCGCACCGGACAGTCTGGTGCACACCGGACACTGTCCGGTGCCAGATTTCTTTCCTTAAATGGCGAAGCCGACCGTTGGCAGACCTGGAGCCGTTGGCGCACCGGACAGTCCGGTGCCATCTTCTAGCCGTTGGCTCGGCCACGTGTCCCGCGCAGATTGCGCGGCCGACCGTTGGCCCGGCCGACCGTTGGCTCACCGGACAGTCCGGTGCACACCGGACAGTCCGGTGAATTATAGCCGTACGTCGCCGGTGAATTCCCGAGAGTGGCCAGTTCGCTCGAACCAGCCTGGCGCACCGGACACTGTCCTACTCACCCCAGGTGTTACCCAAAGCCCTGGCCAAAGAAGCACACTATTGTCCTACTCACACTATATGCTAGAATGGAAAGCGGAGGAACTCAAAGTTTTAGAGGCATGGTTAAGATAAGCATTAAGCATAACAAGAAAGAAACCCTAGCCTTCATACAATTTTCACCCATCAACAAAGTTCTAAAACCCTAATTCCCCTCTTGAGCCATTAAACTCTAACCATGGGATTAAAGGGGAAAGAGTGGGCAAATGACCAAAACCTAAGAAGGGACCTTTACTAAAGACGAAGTGTATTAGTAAAGCTACAAAATTTGTTAAGAGAAGTATTACAAAAAGGCCCAACAAAAACCCCAAAACAATTCAGCAAGTGGGGTAGCACACTAGGACCATTTAAAATTTTCTAAGTCCCCAAAACCACCCCTAGCCCAAAGATCAAAGGTGTTCACCCTTGTGCTGGTGCCAAAACCCCTTGGTCCAAATAGCAAAAAGTGGCCAAACTACATAAGGCACACCCTGGAAAAATTTGAACCCAAGCCAAGACCATTTGACAAGGTTTGACATCAGTTTTGTCTCGGGATAAACAGTGCCGACAGACCTGACTTGGCGCCCACATATCTTGTGATCTAGGGCAAATCTTCCCTTGGAACTTACACGAACTAGCTAGCCCTAGGTGCCAGGAAGAAATCTTGCACAAGACCCTTAGCGAGATTCGCACGTTTGTGACCCCAGCAGGCGTTTGAACAAGGGCAGAAACAAACGCACACGTGTTTGACGCGCCCTAGCGACGCCAGAGCACGCCCTCGGCGCTCCGCCCACGCGCACAGCCCCGCGCCGTGCCAACCCCACGCCCACGCCCGCGCCTGCGGCTATACCCCCGCGCGTCACTGACCCAACCTGAGCTCAAGTTCGCCGGAGTTTGCCCTATGAACGAGGTGCCAGCGGCCGTGCAAGCCACGACCACCGTAGACCGGCCAACCCAGCCACTCCCCACCCCGTCCGACCCTCGGGTTAGCTTCTATGGACCTCAGTGAAGCTCCCAGAGCCGGGGATTGGACTTTACCTCACTGGAGATGCTGGATCGACGTCGCCGGACTTCAACCAGCTGCCGTCGCGCGTAGACCGAGCTCCACGGTAAGCCGTTCATCGATTCCTTGCACCTATAGCGACCTTAGCACCCCGTGAAGCTTCCTATGCCACTAGATTGAACAATACCGCCGTTAGCAGGCCGGAGCGCACGCCGCCGATGAGCCCGACCGCCTGCGCACGCGGTCAAACCGATTCCGGCCATCACCTTCGACGAGCCACACCTTGACGTGACCGCCAGGACCTCCTGGACCTAACCCTGCCCTTCACCGGACCTCCCTCGCCGCCAGTAAGCCGCGCCACCCTTTTTCCTCTCCGTAGTTACTGTTTCAAGGGGGAGGGAGCTCGGTTGGAAAGAAGAAGAAGCCGGGGGGGGTTGCGTAGTCAGTGACTCAGAGGAATAGTTCCCCAGGGGTATGGTTTAAAGAATTAGTTAAGGGAAAACCCAGGGGCCTTGGTGTAAGCTGGTTTTCTTTAAAACCTTTTAAACATTATTCTTTTAAATACAGACAGAGCTTACAAAATTCATAGCTCCAATTTTATCCAGCCAAATTTGGTCAAACTAATTTTGCTAGGTTCTAAATAATATGAACTACTTAGGAAAAATACCAAACACCCAAGGTACTGCAAGACTTTTTAAAGTTTTGATTTAAATAATAAACTGACCAAAAGCTAAATAAGGAAGGGAAAAATAGCTATACTGTTGGATTGAGGTTAAGAAAAATTAGAGAGATACTTAACCACTAACTATCCTATTTAAAAATAATAAACTCCTCAATGCACCAGATTAGGGAGGGGTTTACCATTAAAACTTGTTTTGATTCAAACTAAAAGAAAATGAAAAAGGAAGTTTAAAATAAGAACCAGAGGACCACCACAATTTTGCTAGCTTACTTTAGTAACATTGTTCACTAGAAAATTTTGTTAAGCCCTCTGTTAGTACAAAAGAAATGCACCACATTTTATTTCATGAAAACAATGAAAACTTAGAAAAATACTAGAAAAATAACCCTAAGGAGAACCCACTCCAATCCTTGGGATAACTAATAATATGCTAGTATGAATCTAGGAAAAATATATATGTTCTGTTGTTTGACATTTTTCAAATGACAAGTTAGTTATAAGTACCTTTTTGACATTAAACGTTAGAAAATCACAACTAAATACCCAGTGGGTCTTTTTCTGTAATTTTTGGCACAAAGACCTATTATCACCCATGAATCTTAGCAAAAATAAATTTTAGTCCAGAAATCTCACCTAAATCAGAGCTATAGTGTAAAGTGCCCTTTTATCCTTACTTTTGTTATTTTTGCACAAGAAGTATCTGAATTAATTCCAACCTCAAATTTTTAGAATAAACCACAGAGGTCAATGTTTACCCACTGTAATTTTTGTAACATTTTTGGAAAATTCTAAGTTGCCATGGTAGTTCAAAAGCACTCAATAAGAAGCATAATAGAAAGTAAAAAGGAAATTATGGGAGAGATTAGTGGTGTGCAATTAAATCCGCCAAGAGCCCAAACAAACATCCAAGGGATGACAAAAATTTTAAGTTCATTCAAGACCCTAAAATGAGTGTATGAAACCCTTAAGGCCGATAAAGAAAACCCTAGTGTACCCACTGTTTTAATACTGTTTCACCATACGTAGCATTTACAAATTGGCATATCATTAATATATATGTACCTTATTCATTGCATTCAATAGATTGTAATCTCGCTGACGGAGAGTACATCCTCGTTCCGGAGCAAGGAGTTGCTCAGGAGGTAGTCCAGGAGCCAGCACCAGAGCCTGCCATCGAGGATCTGCCTGCCCCAGTGTTGGGGACTTGTTCTCAAATACTAAGAGTTAAGAACAAGGCAACATAAAAAGTGTTAAACGTTAAAGTCCTTCGTCCTTTGAAGCATTATCTCCCTTCGGATATAATGAATTTCGGACGAAGGTTATGAAGGACATACCTTCATAAGCACAATAAATGATGAAGAAAGATTTATATACAAAATACGGAAAATAGCATAATCACTCTAAACATTATTATCAATTTATTTTTATTTACGTTACTTGTATAAGCAATAACAAATTACAAATGTACCTTCGGCTTGAAGGAAAGCAAGGGTACAAGCGTGACGCGAGAATGAATGCCAAGTCAGTGTGAACAGTACAGGGGTACTGTTCATCTATTTATAGGCAAGGGACGCAGCCCATGTAAAATTACATTCATGCCCTTTACATTTGCTAATAACTCTATAGTAATCCTTCGAGGTCTAATTTGCCTTTTCATCTTTAAGTCGGTTTCCCTTTTCTGCTATCATGCCGAAGCTTTCCTACGCATAGCTTCGTGATCACCTTATCCTTCGTCATAATCATCTTTTGTCTAGCTCAAGCTTCGTCTTAACCATGCTCTGTATGATCATGATCCGAATCCGAAGATACCTGTTCACATATTTCACTTGGAAAACATTGTCAAATCATGTTTTTGAGGACCTTCGGAATCCGAAGGCCCCCAACAGTAGCCCCTCGTAATATTAATTTATTAGTGATAAATTCATATTGCGATATGGATGAAGGCCTTAAGCCGAAGGTCCGAAAAAACACCTTCCCTTCGCTAGAATAGCAACAGTCATTGACAAGCGGGACCCTCCAGTTTTTAACGCACTAGGTGTATAAATAAGAGCTCACCACGAGTTCGTTTGGCACGCTTTCTTGCGATCTGCTCTTGCTCACTCGACTTTTAGCCCTTGCGCAATAACACTTGCTTGGCTTTTTAAATTTTTAAGCTTCGGTTTCGAGAGCACTTTCTCAGCATTATCGAAGATGTCTAAAGATAAGAAAGCTGTTGCTGAATCGAAGCTGAGCCTTTCTGAGGAGATGCATCTCGGCTTTCTTCAATCAATAGCAAAGACAAATACAGAGAAGATTACTAGGGAGATTTTAGAGGGTTTATCTGAAGACACTGGTGACAGTGACAGTTATGATGTGGATAGTGGTGGTGAAGATTCTGAAGATCGACCTTGGCGACCAAGCCATGCGGTTTTTGGGAAATCAAGTATTAAACAAAGCCATCTTGTCAATATGAGGGGTAGATATTTTCGGGACTTGTCTATTGTGAGGGCTGACGAAGGAGAGAAAATTTGTCCGACTCCCGAGGAGAATGAAGTCATGATATTCCGAAGCTTCTTAAAGGCTGGACTGCGGTTTCCCTTGAGCAGTTTTGTCGTGGAAGTACTGAAGATATTTGAAATCTGCCTTCATCAAATTACTCCCGAAGCAATCATAAGGATGGGCATCTTCATTTGGGCCGTGAGGAGCCAAGGTTTAGAACCAAATGCAAAAAGTTTCTGCAACATACATGAGCTATTGTATGAGACAAAACTCTGGGGTAAAGAGCAGTATCACAACAATTTTGGCTGCTACAGCTTCGGTGCCCGATCTGGGTCAAGCTGTCCCGTGCCAACCTTTCGAAAGAGATGGCCCGACGACTGGATGACGGAATGGTTTTATGTGAAGAATGATTTGAAAACACGGGAAGATATTAAAGATATCATTATGCGCCCTATCTGGCAACGCTTCGGTCTCCGAAGGCCGAAGGTGGAAATGGATGAAGCAGCCGAAGAATGCCAGAGAGCCTTCGGCGCAGTTTGCTCTTTTATTGGGACAAGGGATTTGATGCAAGAACACATTGCCTTCAGAGTATGGCCACTTGCAGAAAAGTGGGAAATGCCGAAGGAAACTGTCAGGGAACCAGACGAAGGTGGACTAGTTAGGCTAAAATACACATTCAAATACGGAGATAAGTTCGTCGAGCCAGATGATGACTGGCTGAAAAGTATTGAGGCCATAAGTGATGAACTGCTTGGATCATACTCGAAGGCCGAAGACACTGCACTATCAGCGGCCTTCAGAGGCCGAAAGAAGAAAAGACTCAACCGAGTATTTGATGCAATTGGGTTTGTCTACCCCGACTACCGTTATCCAACACGGGGTCAAAAAAGAAAGAATACATCTTCTGCGAAGGAAGTTGCTTCAGCCGCTCTTAGCGAGCCGGCGCCGAAGAGGAAAAATATGAAGGTTCTCACACACCGGCCACGCTATATTGAACCGGCCATAGTGCCTGAGTTTGTTGGTGAGACCTCTTCGGCCACCGATGCCAAGGAGCCGACCCCCCTTCCGAATGTTGAAGAGTCAGTCATAATGCCGGAAATAGAGAAAATAGAAGAACCGAAGGCTACAGAAACAAGGACATATGAAATTTTAAGTCATTCAGCAAAAGTTGAAGCTCCACAAAGCCAAAAGGGTCCAGTAATGACCCCCAAAAGAAAAAGGATGGTTAATGTGCTGGATGTTTTGGAGACAATAAAATCTTCAAGCACTACTCCAAAGAAAATTGTTGAAACTTCCGAAGTGCAAATTGAAACCTTTGGTGCCGAAGCTTCAAAGCACCAAGCTGAGACTGAAGCTGGGCCTTCAGAGCTCGCCAAGGTGAAATCCTTGAAAGCCGAAGAAATAGAAACAACAGAACAAATTTTGGCTGAAGAAACTGGCACTGCCGCCCCCGAAGCATTTTCCGGAGCTTTCGATTACATTTTACGACATGCTTCGGGGAAAAAGTTGACTGAAAAAGAAAAGCAAGAGGCTCAGTTTTATGCCCAAAAACTGAAATATCCAAAGGGGGCATTGATATTCAACAGCAGCGGAGAAGAAGACTTCTTGTATTGTCTCCCTGACAGCAAAGAGATTTCTGTCTGTCGGGAGATGAGCAAGAGCTTCGGATTCCCAACATTAGAAGACGGGCTCTTGGTGTTATCAAAAGACGAATTGGCCGACAGCTTGGCGTACAATAGCTTAAAGGTGCGAAAATGAGGTCTTTGTATTATTTCTTGAAACCAAAATTTTTCATTTGCTTAAACTTATTGACACACACATACAAATTTTTTTTGCAGGGCCTTATACTTAGCAACGCCCTTAGGGCTCAAAAAGATGCTGAAGACGAAGGGTGTGTTATGGCCCTAAGCAACCTTTGTTCCAAAGTAATTGAACTAAGGAACGAAGGTCTTGAAAAAGATAAAATATTACACTCATTGGTGAATAGAATAAAAGAAGACGAAGCTACTTTCAAAGATCAAGCTGAGGCTCAGAAGCGTGAAATTGAAGATCTTTGGAAGCAACTAGCCAGAGCTAAAGAGGAACGCACACTTGAAGAAACAAAACGAGAAATTAGTGAACAATGGGCATATCATTTGGAAAAAGCGTTGAAGAGCTTCGTGCATCCAAGAAAAGGTGCTATGAAAAATCCATAGAATGTGTTAAGAAAATAAGAACCAGCTTTGCCAGCGTTGGCGCATTTTCAAGTGAGGAGAACTTCGTAAGGGGTGACCCCGAAGGCCCAATTGGATGAATCAGCCACGAAGCTGAAGCTTTTGAAGAAATTTTAAATAGTCGAGGAGACATATGCGCCTTTTCGGGTGCCAGGGGGATTGCTACCATTTTGGAGAGGAAAGGCTGTGACCATGTGAAATTCTTAGCACAATCCGAAGCTGCCTTATCCTCTAAAGATATAAAAGACCCCTCGGCCGAAGCGAGCCTGGTCGGTGGAAAATTTTTCACTGACATCTGGGAAAATGGTGGTCGGGAAATGGCCCAGGAAATTATACAAAAAAGCGAGAAAGGCATTCATGACGCTAGAAAAGTAGCAGAGGCCGCTGAAAAAAGTGCGGACCCCGAAGGGCAAATAGGTATTGACTAGTGGTTTTCGGCTCTTTGTTGTAATTTTTGATTTCGGACTTGTTTACGTTTTGTAATAAAGCCGTACTTTCTCCTCCCTCAGAGCCTACCGAGCCATCGGCGGACCCCCACGCGAAGGGGGACGACGAAATTAGAAAAATGGCCGAAGCCATCATGGATAAAGTTGTTGATCAGCTACTAAACGAAGCTGCAGAAGTAGTTCTAAGGGAAGATTAGATATTGTTGTAAAAACATCTAGAATGTAATGTCTGTTGAGAAACATGTGTAATATTTCGTAACTTTAAATGTAATATATAAGCTATTTATGGTTCTATTCTTTACGATGCATGAAACTTCATATACATACCGTTTTTGAGCCCTTGGCGAAAAAACACCTTCCCTTCTTTTCATGCTTCGTAAATAATATCCGTGTTCTCATGAAATCAGTAACCAATCCTCGTAAAATCAATAACCAATAGATCTTTTCATTTCCGAGTTTGACGAAGGTAGAATTCTTCAATAGCTATTTTTGTGCCCTGTCACTATTTCTTCGAAACAATCTTCGAATATCAATACTGAGACCCCCTTCTTGCGTTGTTGATGCAATATGATGTATGATGTTATGCTATGCAAATGATGTAATGATGTGATGTTATGCAAAATGATATTTGCCGAAGATCGACGTTTTTTCACTGCAAGCCTCCCTTAGGAGCTTCTTCGCCTTTTACTTCAGCGGAATCAACGTTTATTTTTCGCTGTAAGCCTCCCTTAGGAGCTTCTTCGCCTTTTACTTTCAGCGGAATCAGCGTTTATTTTTCGCTGTAAGCCTCCCTTAGGAGCTTCTTCGCCTTTTACTTCATCGGAATCAGTGTTTATTTTTCGCTGTAAACCTCCCTTAGGAGCTTCTTCGCCTTTTACTTTCAGCGGAATCAGCGTTTATTTTTCGCTGTAAGCCTCCCTTAGGAGCTTCTTCGCCTTTTACTTCAGCGGAATCATTGTTTATTTTTCGCTGTAAGCTCTGCATTCCCTTTGGAACGACTTTTGAGCAGAAAACTTACGCTGCGCTCTCTTATGAACGACTTTTTGTTACTTCGAGGAAACTATATTGCGTTCCTTAGAACAAATTTTTGATAATTCGAAGGTCCTCCTTGCCACCATAGATTGTTATGCTTCGGCAACTTAAGCCTATGGAAAAGATATATTTTCATTATGGTAAAAAGCGAAACTGTTACAAGAGATTGAAAACGACAAAAAGCTCTTAAGCTTCCAATAATTGTTCCTTATTAAAAAGAAAATGAGACTGAATGCGAAAAGCTGCTGTCGGGGTAGGATATTTGTTAGTAAATATGCTTCGACTCTGGCACAGTACTATTGACTGTGCGAGCTTCGGACTCTTCTCTGAAGTCCCGTTGGAGGTGAGTGTGCTGACTCCCTTCTGGCTGCTGGCCTCGTTGCATTGGTGGTGGAGGTGGAGGCTGTTGCCAAGGTGCCTGAGGTTCGCTTGCCGAAGCAACAAAAACTGCAGGGTGGTTGCCTACATACTCTGGAATGTAAGGCGAATGGTACGAAGCAGTATGCATGACTTGCTTCGGCTGACTCTCTTGTGCTGCAGCTTCTGCTATATCCTTTTGCTTCTGGATGGTAACATGGCACATCCTGGTGGTGTGGCCCTTGTCCTCACCACAGAATAGACAATAAATTTTCCTGGGCTGATCCCCAAACCTTCCTCCGAAGCCCCTGGCGCCTCTGCCCCTTGGAGCTGGCGGCCGGAAAGAGCTTTGCTGCTGCCCCGAAGCTTACGAGGAATACTGTGGCCTCTGTTGTTGACTTCCTCTGTCATCACTTTGAGTAGAGTTGTGAATTGACCTGACGTGCCTTAGGTGGATTCTTCCTCCGAAGCCCCTAGTCATTTCAGAGAACCTGTATGCTTCCTCCCTTCTTTGGCAGAAGTCATTGTCAGCTCGAATATACTCATCCATCTTCTGGAGCAGCTTCTCCAAAGTTTGAGGTGGTTTCCTAGCAAAGTATTGGGCTGAAGGTCCCGGCCGAAGCCCCTTAATCATGGCCTCAATGACAATTTCATTAGGCACCGTTGGTGCTTGTGCCCTCAGACGCAAGAACCTTCGGACATACGCCTAAAGGTATTCTTCGTGGTCCTAGGTGCACTGGAATAAAGCTTGAGCAGTGACCGGCTTCGTTTGAAACCCTTGGAAACTGGTTATCAGCATGTCCTTCAGCTTCTGCCATGAGGTGATTGTTCCTGGCCGAAGAGAGGAGTACCAGGTTTGCGCAACACTCTTGACAGCCATGACGAAAGACTTTGCCATGACTGCAGTATTGCCACCATACGAAGATATGGTTGCTTCAAAACTCATCAAGAATTGCTTTGGGTCTGAATGTCCGTCGTACATGGGGAGCTGGGGTGGCTTGTAGGACTGGGGCCAAGGTGTAGCCTGCAGTTCTGTTGACAGAGGAGAGGTATCATCAAAAGCAAAATTTCCATGATGGAAATCTTCATACCAGTCATCCTCGTTGTAGAAGCCCTCCTGATGAAGCTCTCTGTGCGGAGGCCTTCGGTTCTGCTCATCATGAGCAAGATGACAAACTTCTTCAGAGGCTTCGTCTATCTACCTTTGCAGGTCAGCTAGACGAGCCATCTTTTCCTTCTTCCGTTGGACCTGCTGATGGAGCATCTCATAGTTTTGGATTTCTTGATCCAAATCGTCCTCCTGAGGCGTTGGACTGGTGGCCTTCCTCTTCTGGTTTTGGGCCTCCCTAAGAGAAAGGGCATCCTGATTGGGATCCAGCGGCTGCAGAGCGGCAGCCCCTGTTGCTGAAGCTTTCTTTGGCGGCATGACGAAGGTTGATGCTTGCCGAAGGTGTTCAAAACTCAAAAAGTGGAAGTGAGTTCACCGGAGGTGGGCGCCAATGTTGGGGACTTGTTCTCAAATACTAAGAGTTAAGAACAAGGCAACATAAAAAGTGTTAAACGTTAAAGTCCTCCGTCCTTTGAAGCATTATCTCCCTTCGGATATAATGAATTTCGGACGAAGGTTATGAAGGACATACCTTCATAAGCACAATAAATGATGAAGAAAGATTTATATACAAAATACGGAAAATAGCATAATCACTCTAAACATTATTATCAATTTATTTTTATTTACGTTACTTGTATAAGCAATAACAAATTACAAATGTACCTTCGGCTTGAAGGAAAGCAAGGGTACAAGCGTGACGCGAGAATGAATGCCAAGTCAGCGCGAACAGTACGGGGGTACTGTTCATCTATTTATAGGCAAGGGACGCAGCCCATGTAAAATTACATTCATGCCCTTTACATTTGCTAATAACTCTATAGTAATCCTTTGAGGTCTAATTTGCCTTTTCATCTTTAAGTCGGTTTCCCTTTTCTGCTATCATGCCGAAGCTTTCCTGCGCACAGCTTCGTGATCACCTTATCCTTCGTCATAATCATCTTTCGTCTGGCTCAAGCTTCGTCTTAACCATGCTTTATATGCTCATGATCCGAATCCGAGGATACATGTTCACATATTTCACTTGGAAAACATTATCAAATCATGTTTTTGAGGACCTTCGGAAGCCGAAGGCCCCCAACACCCAGCTTTGGAAGGCAACCCCGGTTTTATGCATAACCATTATATATGCTACTTTAATGCACTTAATGTTTGTAGGCTTATACTGTGCACTTAAGTGTAGGAGTTGGCTGAAACCTTAGTTGCATGAACTCAGGATTCCTTTTGAGATGGATACTAGTATGCTAGGTCACTGCACGATGGTAGTCGGGGTCAGTGAGGCATTGTACGCCAAGGCGATGAGCCCCTTTCTGTTGACGGGGAATAAATGGGGACTGTTGATGTGTGTGGGGACGGAGTGCCTTGCCACGTCGTGTGTTTAGGTTTACCTTGCAAGGTTTAAAAACTCGATTCGAATCATCTGCTTCTCACAGCTAATGAGACTGCTTGATCCATGCTGCTACATTGAGTAACAAGTGGAAATGTGTTGATTGGCAAAAGATGTTGATTTCTAAAATGCTTGATACCATGTATGATTAGCTAGGTACACATTTAGTCTTAAGAGAGTCACACTAAAACTTGAAAAGCTAAAACTTGATTTTAGACTCAGCTAGTGCTTTTGGCAACCCAAACCCCTTAGCCAAACAACTATATGTCTAGAGGTAGAGGAGTAGACTCCTCACACCGGGTAAGTCTAGCTGAGTATTAGTATACTCAGCTTTGCTTGTGGCATAATTTTTATAGGTTCTCTGGAGGATATGGTTGCTGGAGTGACTTGGTCGTCCATCTTGCCACCGGGTTGGATAGTCGAGTGGGACCCTACCTCAGCAGGGGAGGAGCATGAGGAGTGATTGGCTAGGCTTCCCCATCCCTCCGGTTATTGTTGGGGACTTGTTCTCAAATACTATGAGTTAAGAACAAGGCAACACAAAAAATGTTAAACGTTAAAGTCCTTCGTCCTTCGAAGCATTATTTCCCTTGGGATATAATGATTTCCGGACGAAGGTCATGAAGGACATACCTTCATCAGCACAACATATAATAATGTAGAAGGAACCATATGAGGTATAAGAGATAACATAAACAATTATGTATTACTATCAACTCATTTCTATTTTATTATTATGGAAAAATAGAAATGATATCAAATTACAAATGTACCTTCGGCTTGAAAGAAGGTAAACGTACAAGCGTGATGCAAAAGCAAATGCCAAGTCAGCGTGAACAGTACGGGAGCACTGTTCATCTATTTATAGGCATGGGACGCAGCCCATGTAAAATTACACCCATGCCCTTTACATTTACTAATGACTCTATAGTAACCCATCGAGGTCTGAATAGCCTTTTCCTTTTTAAGTCGGTTTCCTTTTCTGCTATCGTGCCGAAGCTCTCCTGCACATAGCTTCGGCTCTGTGCCAACCTTCGTGTTCTTTGTGCTTCTTCACACTGTGGTTCTGATCCGAGTCCGAAGATACCTGTTCAACTATTATACTCCAGAAACACTATTAAATCATGTTTTTGAGGACCTTCGGAAGCCGAAGGCCCCCAACAGTAGCCCCTCGCAATATTAATTTGTTAGAATGATAAATTTAGATTGCGATATGGACGAAGGCCCTAAGCCGAAGGTCCAAAAAACACCTTCCCTTTGCTAGAATAGCAACAGTCAATGACAAGCGGGGCCCTCCGACTTGCAACGCACTAGGCTTATAAATAAGAGCACACCACGAGCTCATTTGGCACGCTTTTTTCCATCTGCTCTGCTTGCTCAATTTTTAGCTCTTGCCTACCAACGCTTGCTTGGCTTTTTAGATTTTCTAAGCTTCGGTTTTAAGAGCACATTTTCACCATTTCTGAAGAGATGTCTCAAGATAAGAAAGCTGTTGTTGAAACGAAGCTGAGCGAGGAGGAGAAGCTCCTTAAGGAAAAAACTGCTGGATTCATCGAGTCAATTGCAAAGACCAACACAGAAAAGATTACAAAAGAAATTCTGGAAGGCTTATCTGAAGATACGGATGACAGCGACAGTTATGATGTGGAAAGTGGGGGCAGAGACTCCGAAGATCGGCCGTGGCGACCAAGTCACGCAGTCTTCAGAAAATCGACTATCGGGCAAAGTCATCTTGATAACATGAGAGGAAGGTATTTTCGTGACATATCCATCGTGAGGGCTGACAACTGGAGACAGGACTGTTCCTGCCCCTGAAGAGAATGAAGTCGTAATTTACCGAAGCTTCTTTAAGGCTGGGCTTCGGTTCCCCCTAAGCAGTTTTTTACTTGAAGTTTTAAAGATATACCAGATTTTTCTTCACCAGATTACCCCCGAAGCCATCATAAGAATGGGAATCTTCGTATGGGCTGTGAGGAGTCAAGGTTTGGAACCAAGTGCAAAAGGTTTCTGCAGTATGCACGAACTTTTATATGAGACGAAGCCCTCGGGTAAGGAGCAGTATCACAACAATTTTGGCTGCTACAGCTTCGTTGCTCGTTCAGGCTCAATCTGCCCAGTGACAACCTTCCGGAAGAGGTGGCCTGGAGACTGGATGAAAGAATGGTTCTATGTGAAAAATGATTTAAAGGCGAGAGAAGATATTAAAGAGATCATCATGCGCCCCATCTGGTCCCGCTTCGGTCTTCGGAAACTGAAGGTAGAGATTGATGAAGCAGCTGAAGAATGCCGAAGGGCCTTTGGCATAGTTTGTTCTTTCATTGGGACAAGGGACTTAGTCCAAGAGCACGTGGCCTACAGGATATGGCTGTTGGTAGTTAACTGGGAGATGACAAAAGAAACCATCAGCAACCCCAATGAAGGTGGTTTGGTTCGACTGAAATATACCTTCAGGTTTGGAGACCAATTTATCGAACCAGATGATGACTGGCTGAAGTGCATCGAAGCTACAAGTGATGAACTGCTTGGGCCGTACTCCAAAGTGGAAGATAATGCGTTATCTGCGGCCTTCGGAAACCGAAAGAAGAAAAGGCTAAATAGAGTTTTTGATGCTATTGGGTTCATGTACCCTGACTACCGTTACCCGTCACAGGGACAAAAAAGAAAAAGTGCAACTTCCAGGAAGGATGATGCTTCAGCTGCTCCAAGCGAGCCCGCGCCAAAGAGGAAAAAGGTGAAGGTTCTTACTCACCGACCGCGCTATATCGAACCGGCCACAGTGCCTGAATTTGGCGGTGAGACCTCTTCGGCTACTGAAGACAAAGAACCTGTGCTTACGCAGAAGTTTGAAGAGCCGACTGCAAAGCTGAAGGCATCCTCTGTCAAATTAGCTGAGCCGAAGACCAATAATATTGAAGAGATAGTAATCAAAGGAACAAAAATATTAGAAGTTACAAGCCCTTCGGCAGAAGTGATAGTGCCGAAGGCACAAAAAGATCTTAGAGCGACCTGTAAGAGGAAAAGGATGGTCAACGTACTAGATGCGCTGGAGACAATAAAGACAAGCTCTACTCCAAGGAAAACTATCGAAACTCCAAAGACGCAGTCTGAGACAAGATTGTCCGAAGCCGAAGCTACAAAGAGCTAGGCCGAGACCGAAGCTGGGCCTTTAGAGCCCGCCAAGGAGAAATCCTTGGAAATCGGAGAAAAAGAAACGGAAAAAGAAGCTACAGAACAAATTTTGCCTGAAAAAACTGCCATTCCTACTCCCGAAGCATCTTTCAAAGTAGTTGATTATTTTGTATGACATGCTTCAGGAAAAAGGTTATCTGAAGAAGAAAAGCGAGAAGCTCAATACTATGCCAGGAAACTGAAATATCCAAAGGGGGCATTGATATTCAACGGCAGCGGAGAAGAAGATTTCTTGTATTGTCTCCCAAACAGCAAGGAGATTTCTGTCTGCCGGGAAATGAGCAGAAGCTTCGGATTCCCGACACTAGAAGACGGGCTTTCGGTGCTATCAAAAGATGAGTTGGCCGACAGTTTAGCATATAATAGTTTAAAGGTACGAGAACGAGTTTTTTGTACTTTAAAACAAAAGATTTTTTATTTGCTTATACTTAATATCGCACTCCCTTCGCAGGGCCTCATTCTTAGTAACGCCCTCAGGGCGCAAAAAAGTGCCGAAGATGAAGGATGCACTATAGCTTTGAACAACCTTCGTTCCAAAGTAATTGAACTAAGGAACGAAGGCCTTGAAAAAGATAAGATATTAAACACATTGGTGAACAAAATAAACAAAATAAAAGAAGACGAAGCTACTTCTAAAGCCCAGGCTAAAGCCCAGAAATGCGAAATTGAGGATCTTCGGAAACAGCTGGCTGAAGCAAAATTAAAATGTGCTATTGCCGAAGCTGACCGGGACGCCAGTGATTACTGGAAAAATTATTGGGAGAAAACGGTTGTAGAACTTCGCTCTTCAAAATAAAGATGTTATGAAAAATCCATAGAATGTGTGGGAAAAATAAAAACTAGCTTCGCCAATGTTGGCGCATATTCAAGTGAAGACAACTTTGTATGGGCGATCTTGAGGGGCCAATTGAATGGATCAGCAGCGAGGCCGAAGCCTTTGAGGAGATTCTAAATGACCGTGGGGACGTCTGTGCCTTCTCAGGTGCAAGGAGAATTGCGGCTATCTTGGAAAAATCAGGTTGCGATCATGTGAAAGCTTTGGCCCAAGCCGAAGCTACTTTATCTATTGATGATACGAAGGACCCCTCGGCCGAAGCAAGCTTAGTTGGTGGAAAATTCTTTACTGACATATGGGAAAATGACGGCCGAGGGATGGCTCACGAGATAATAAAGAAGAGCGAAAAAGATACTCACGATGCTAGGGAAGCAACGAAGGCAGCTGAAAAAGCTACAGAACTCGAAAGACGGATAGGTATTGCTTAATAGCTTTTAACTTTATTTTTTATTTTTGTGACTTCGAACTTATTTACGTTTTCTACCACAGCCGAACTATCTCCTCCCCCGGAGCCCTTTGAGCCACTGGCCGAAGCAGAGGCAAAAGAATCATCAGAAATTATTAGCATGGCTAAAACCATTATGGACGAAGTCGTTACTCAACTGCTGACCGAAGCTGCAGACAAAGTTTTGAGAGAAGAGGACTAGATATTGTAAAAATATTGCCAAAATAGTGATGCAACATTTGCTGGACTATGCTTGTAATATTTGGTACTCATGAGTTCTTAATGTAATGTGTAAATTACTTTGTAATCTATTTCTTTGCGATGCATGAAATTTTTATTGTACATACCGTTTTTGAGCCTTCGGCGAAAAAACACCTTCCCTTCTTTTCATGCTTCGTAAAGAAGAGTTTTTATGCTTCGTGAGAAATCCTCCAATCGTCACAGAAACATTAATGCTTCGTCAGTAATAGACTTTCTTCCTTGATATCAAAGTGCTTTATAAAATGCTCCAAGCGTCGCCATAACACTGATACTTCACCAATAAAAGACTTTCTCCTCCACTTCAGAGCTGATAAAACCGTATCTCTTCAAAAACTTATTTTGTGCCTTAGCACAATTTCACTTTTTCGAAGCATTCTCTGAAGGTCAACATTATGTCCCCTTCTTGTGCCATTGATGCAATATGATGTATGATGTTATGTTATGCAAAATGATGTGATGATGTTATGCTATGCGAAAATGATACTTTGCGTCGAAGACACACACTCACATCCCCATATTGGAATACACAATCTCTTTGCCGTTTATTTTTCGGCTTCACCGCTTATTTTTCGGTGTATCAGCGTTGACTTTTCGCTGTAAGTTCTGCATTCCCTTAGGAACGTCTTTTGAACTTCTTCGCCTTCTATTTTGGCGGTATTCGCGTTAACTTTTCGTGCTTCGCCTTATATTTTGGCGGTATTTGGCTCTGCATTCCCTTTGGAACGACTTTTGAGCAGAAAACTTACACTGCGCTCCCTTAGGAACGACTTTTTGTAGCTTCGGCAAACTTACGCTGCGTTCCGTAGAACGACTTTTTGTAGCTTCGGCAAACTTATGCTGCGTTCCGTAGAATGACTTTTTGTAGCTTCGAAGATACTTGTGCCTTAGAAACGGCTTTTTGTGCCTCGGTGACTTTTTGGACTCCGTAAGTCTGTGGAGAAGATATATTTTCACTATGGCAAAAACGAAGTTATTACAAGGAATTAAAAACGCCAAGAAAACTAAGTTTTCAACAATTGTTCTTTAGTAAGAAAAAGAATGACAATAAATGTAAAAACTGATTCAGGGGTAGGATATCTCTTAGTAGATATGCTTCAACTCTGGCACAGTACTGTTGACTGTGCGAGCTTCGGACTCCTCCCTGAAGTCTCTCTGCTGATGGGTCTGTTGACTCCCTTCTGGCTGTTGGCCGTGCGAATATGCAGGTTGTAGTGGTGGCGGAGTTGGGGGCTATGGCCAGGATGCCTGTGGCTGACTGGCCGAAGCAACAGACGCTGCAGGATGATTACCCACATACTCTGGTATGTAGGGCGAATGATATGGAGTAGTATGCATGACCTGCTTCGGCTGGTTCTGCTGAGCTGCAGCTTCTGCTATTTCCTTCTCTTTCTGAATGGTGACATGGCACATCCTTGTAGTATGGCCCTTGTCCTCACCATAGAATAAGCAATAAATTTTCCTGAGCTGATCCCCAAACCTTCCTCTGAAGCCCCTAGCGCCTCTGCCCCTTGGAGCTAGCGGCCGAAGGTAGCTTTGTTGCTGCCCCAAAGCTTGCGAGGAATATTGTGGCCTCTTTTGCTGACTTCCTCTGTCGTCATTCTGGGAGGAGTGGATTGATCTGACGTGCCTTGGGTGGATTCTCCCTCCAAAGCCCCTGGTTATCTCAGAGAACCTGTAGGCTTCCTCCCTTCTTTGACGAAAGTCATTATCAGCATGGATGTATTCATCCATCTTTTGAAGCAATTTCTCCAGGGTCTGAGATGGTTTCCTGGTGAAGTATTGGGCCGTAGGTCCTAGCCGAAGCCCCTTGATCATGGCCTCAATGACAATTTCATTGGGCACCGTTGGCGCTTGTGCCCTCAAACGCAAGAACCTTCGGACATACGCCTGGAGGTATTCTTCGTGATCTTGCGTGCATTGGAACAAAGCTTGAGCGGTAACCGGCTTCGTCTGAAACCCTTGGAAACTGGTGATCAACATGTCCTTCAGCTTCTGCCATGATGTGATTGTTCCTAGCCGAAGAGAGGAGTACCAGGTTTGCGCAACATTCTTGACTGCCATGACGAAAGATTTCGCCATGACTGCGGTATTGCCTCCATATGAAGATATGGTTGCTTCGTAGCTCATCAGAAACTGCTTCGGATCTGAGTTCCCGTCATACATGGGGAGCTAGGGTGGCTTGTAAGATGGGGGCCAAGGTGTAGCCTGCAGTTCTATTGATAGAGGAGAAGCATCATTAAAAGCAAAATTTCCATGATGGAAATCCTCATACCATTCATCCTCATTGAAGAAGCCTTCTTAATGAAGCTCCCTATGTTGGGGCCTTCGCTCTTGCTCATCTTGAGCGAGATGGCGTACTTCTTCAGTAGCTTCGTCAATCTGCCTCTGAAGGTCGGCTAGTCGAGCCATCTTCTCCTTCTTCCTTTGTACTTGTTGATGAAGCATCTCCATATTCCTGATTTTTTGGTCCAACTCGTCCTCCTGGGGTGTTGGACTAGTGGCCTTCCTCTTCTGGCTTCGGGCCTCTCGAAGAGAAAGGGTCTCTTGGTTCGGGTCCAGCGGCTGTAGAGCGGCAACCCTTGTCGCTGAAGCTTTCTTCGGTGGCATGACAAAGGTCAATGCTTGCCGAAGGTGGTCGAAAAGAGTTCACCGGAGGTGGGCGCTGTTGGGGGCTTGTTCTCAAATGCTAAGAGTTAAGAACAAGGCAACATAGAAAATGTTAAGTGTTAAAGTCCTTCGTCCTCCAAAACATTATACCCCTTCAGGATATAATGAATTTCGGACGAAGGTTGCGAAAGATGTACCTTCGTGAGTATAACATTAAGCAACGAAGTATTCATGCAAATCATGAGATATGAAATAAACATTTAAATATTATCATAGAATTATATCTATTTTTATTATTATGGATGAATATAAACGACTTCAAATTACAAATGTACCTTCGGTCCTGAGGAAGGCAAAAATACAAGTGTGATGCGAAGGCAAAATGACAGGTTCGCGTGAACAGTACGGGAGTACTGTTCATCTATTTATAGACGTGAGACACAGCCCATACAAAATTACATTCATGTCCATTGCATTTGCTAATGACTTATGGAAATCTGTCAAGGCCTAGGTAGTCTTTTCATCTTTAAGTCGGTTCCCCTTTCTGCTATCGCGACGAAGCTTTCCTGCGCACAGCTTCGGCTGTGCATCATCCTTCGTAGAGCTTGGTAATCAGCCCGTCCTCCATTTCAATCCCCCTTCGTCTGGTTCAGGCTTCGTCCTGACCGTACTTCATGTTCACAATTCTGAGTCCGAAGGTACCTGTTCATATAATCCACTTGGCAAACATTGTCAAATCATGTTTTTGAGGACCTTCGGAGTACGAAGGCCCCCAACAGTAGCCCCTCGCAATATTAATTTGTTAATGATAAATTCAGATTGCGATATGGACGAAGGCCTTGAGCCGAAGGTCCGAAAAAACACCTTCCCTTTGCTAGAATAGCAACATTCACTGACAAGCGGGGTCTTTCAATTTTTAACGCCCTGGGGGTATAAATAAGATCATAGCGCAAACTTATTTGGTACGCACACTTGCCATCTGCTTCGGCCCACTAAATTTTTAGCTCTTGTGCACTAAGATTTGCTGATCTTTTTGATTTTGAAGCTTCGGCCTTGAAAACAGTTTTTTAGCGTTTCCGAAGATGTCTGAAGGTAAGAAGATCCCTGCTGAGATGAAGCTGAGTCTCGACGAAGAGAAGAACTTGGGGTTCCTTATAGCGATGGCAGAGACCAATACGGAGAAAATCACCAAGGAGATTCTTGAAGGTTTGTCCGAAGATACTGGTGACAGCGACAGTTATGATGTAGAAAGTGGTGGGGAAGAGTCCGAAGATCGACCATGGCGGCCAAGTCACACGGTTTTTGGGAAAACCACTATTAAGCAGAGTCACATTGACAATATGAGAGGGAGATATTTTCGGGATATATCTATTGTGAGGGCTGATGCTGGAGAAAAAACTTCTCCCACTCCCGAAGAGGATGAAGTCGTTATCTTCCGAAGCTTTCTCAAGGCTGGGCTTCGATTCCCCTTAAGCAGCTTTGTTGTCGAAGTCCTGAAGACATTTCAAGTCTACCTTCATCAAATTACTCCCGAAGCTATCATGAGAATGGGGATGTTTGTCTGGGCTGCGAAAAGCCAAGGTTTAGAACCAAATGCTAAAAGCTTTTGCAACATTCATGAGTTGTTATATGAGACGAAGCCCTGGGGGAAAGAACAATATCACAACAATTTCGGATGTTACAGCTTCGGTGCCCGCTCCGGGTCAAGCCGCCCTGTGCCAACCTTTCGGAAGAGGTGGCCCGGAGCCTGGATGACAGAGTGGTTCTATGTAAAGAATGACTTAACAGCGCAGGAAGATGTTAAGAGTATCATTATGCGCCCCATCTGGCAACGCTTCGGACTTCGAAGGCCGAAGGTTGAAATGGATGAAGCAGCCGAGGAATGCCAAAGAGCCTTCGGCGTAGTCTGCTCTTTTATTGGGACAAGGGACTTGATTCAAGAACATATTGCCTTCAGGGTGTGGCCACTTGCAGGAAAGTGGGAAATGCCGAAGGAGACCATCAAAGAGTCCGACGAAGGCGGACTGGTCAGACTGAAATACACATTCAAATACGTGGATAAATTTGTTGAACCTGATGACGACTGGCTAAAAAGCATTGAAACATTAAGTGACGAACTGCTTGGGGTGTACTCGAAGGTCGAGAACACTGCACTATCGGCAGCCTTCGGAGGCCGAAAGAAGAAAAGGCTTAACCGGGTATTTGATGCAATCGGGTTTGTCTACCCTGACTATCACTATCCGGTGTCGGGCCGCAAAAGAAAAAATACTTCTCCTGCGACAGAAGCTGCCACGAGTGCCACTAGTGAGCCAGCGCCGCAAAGGAAAAAGATGAAGGTGCTCACCCACCGAGCGCGTTTTATTGAGCCGGCCGTAGTGCCAGAATTTATTGGTGAAGTCTCTTTGGCCTCTGAAGCTACAGAACCAGCTCCAGTGCCAAAGATAGAAGAGAAAACTGAAGCGCCTTCAGCAGAAAAAGTAGAAAAACCAAAAACTGAAGGGCCAAAGATATTGGAAATCTTAAGTCCTTCAGCAAATGTTAAAATAAAAAATCAAAAGGGTCCATCGGTGACCCCAAAAAGAAAAAGAATGGTGAACGTGCTAGATGTCTTGGAGACAATTAAGTCTTCAAGCACAACTTCAAAGAAGACGGTTGAACTTGCTGAAGTGTCTACTGAAGCTTCGAAGCAACAACCTGAAGCTGAAGCTGAGCCTTCAGAGCCCATCAAGGAACAATCTTTGGAAACGGAACAAATAAGAATATCAGAACCAGTTTTGGTTGAAGAACTTGACACTGCCGTCCCCGAAGCTCCTGCCAACATATACGATTACATCGTGCGACATGCTTCGGGGAAGAAATTATCTGAAGAAGAGACTTATGAAGCCAATCACTATGCCAGAGAGTTAAAGTATCCGAAGGGGGCAGTAGTGTTTAATGGGACAAATGAAGATGACTTCCTGTACTGCCTTCCTGATAATAAAGAACTACCTGTCTGCCGAGAGATGGCTAGAAGTATGGGGTTCCCGAAGCTCGAAGCTGGATTATGTGCTATGACAAAGGAGGATCTCGCGGACAGTCTTGCGTACAATAGCCTAAAGGTATGGGAATTAGACGCTTGGAAAAAAAATTTTTAATACATAATTCATTCTTTTATTCTTATATGGATTCTTTTTCGTATAGGGCTTAATCCTAAGCAACGCATTAAGAGCACAAAAGAGTGCCGAAGATGAGAGCTATGAAATTGCGTTCAACAATTTACGTTCAGAAGTTATTAAACTGAGAAACGAAGCTCTAGAAAAAGATAAAATTCTGCTTACATTAGTAGACAAGGTAAAAAAGGACGAAGCTGCTGCAAAGGTTCAGGCCGAAGCTCAGAGACGCGAAATTAAAGATCTTCAGAAGCAATTGGCCCGGGCGAAAGAAGAACGCGTACTTGAAGAAACAAGACGGGAATGCAGCGACCAATGGGCTGATCATTTGGAAGCAACCGTGGAAGAGCTTCGGTCTTCTAAGAAAAAATGCTTCAAAAAATCCATGGAATGCGTAAAGAAAATTAAAACCAGCTTCGCCAGCATGGGCGCATTTTCCAGTGAAGAGAATTTCTCAAGAGGCAATCCCGAAGGTCCAATAGAATGGATCAGTCACGAAGCAGAGGCCTTCGAGGAAATCCTGAGTAGCCGCGATGACATCTGCGCTTTTTCGGGCGCCAGGGGAGTTGCTACTGTCTTGGAGAAGAAAGGTTGTGAGCATGTAAAATCTTTAGCTCAGTCCGAAGCTGCCTTATCCTCCGAAGACATCAAAGACCCCTTGGCCGAAGCAAGCATGGTTGGTGGTAAATTCTTTACTGATGTCTGGGACAACGGCGGCCGAGAAATGGCGCAAGAAATTATTCAAAGGAGTGAAAAAGGCATCCATGATGCTAGGAAGGTGACAGAAGTTGCCGAAAAAAGTACAGAGCCCGAAGGGCAGATAGGTATTAATTAGTCGTTCTTATTGTGTTGTAATTTTTATTTCAAGCTTTGTTCGCGGCTTGTAATAGTAATGCAGAAATATTCTCTTCCCTCAGAACCTGTTGGATCGTCTGCTGACCCTCACGCAAAAGGGGATGACGAAATTAAACAAATGGCCGAAGCTATCATGGATAAAGTTGTTGAACAACTTCTAAATGAGGCTGCCGAAATAGTATTAAGAGAAGACTAGGTGTGATTAGAAAAAACATTTGAAGTGTGATCTATGTAATATTTTGTACATTTGAATGTAATATTCAAGTCTCTTTTCATTATTCAATTCTTTACGATGCATGAAATTCTACATACATACCATTTTTGAGCCTTCGGCGAAAAAACACCTTCCCTTCTTTTCATGCTTCGTGAAGAAGACATTCTCCGTTAAAACTATTCTGATGAATCACGTCCATGCTTCGTGAAAACATTCTCCGAAGCTATACAATTTCGATATTGCTCTGATGAAGCTTGTCCATGCTTCGTAAAAACATTCTCCGAAGCTGTATTCCGAAGGTTATCATTGTATTCCCTCGTGACTTTACACAATTTTCACTTTCTCCAAATCGTCCTTTCGAAGGTTGATACTGTGTCCCCTTCTTTTGCCATATGCAACATGATGTATGATGCTTATGCTATGCAAAATGATGTGATGATGTTATGTTATGCAAATGACGTTTGTTCCGAAGATACACACAAAATATATTTGTAAGCTCTGCATTCCCTTAGGAACGTCTTTGGAGCTTCTTCGCCTTTTACTTAGGCGGTATCAGCGTTGACTTTTCGCTGTAAGCTCTGCATTCCCTTAGGAACGTCTTTGGAGCTTCTTCGCCTTTTACTTAGGCGGTATCAGCGTTGACTTTTCGCTGTATGCTCTGCATTCCCTTAGGAACGTCTTTGGAGCAAAAAACTTACACTGCGCTCCCTTTGGAACGGCTTTTTGTAACTTCGGCAACTTACTCTGCGTTCCTTAGAACGACTTTTTGTTGCTTCGAAGGATTTTTAATAACTCGAAGGTCCTCCTTGTTACCGCAAATTTTTAAGCTTCAGCAACTTAAGCCTGTGGAGAAGATAGGTTTTCCTCATAACCAACCACGAAACTATTATATGAAAACTGAAATGTTCTTTATTACACAGAAAAATAGAACTAAACGAAAAAGACTGCTATCAAAGTAGGATATTTGTCAATAAATGTGCTTCGACTCTGGCACCGTACTATTGACTGTGCGAGCTTCAGATTGCTCTCTGAGATCCCTTTGGTGCGGAACATATTGGCTCCCTTCCGGCTGTTGGCCTTGTTGCAGTGGAGGTGGAGGCGGGGGCTATTGCCATGAAGCTTGAGGTTGACTCGCCGAAGCTACGGAAACTGCAGGGTGGTTGCCCACGTATTCCGGGATGTAAGGCTGATGGTACGAAGCAGTATGCATGACCTGCTTCGGCTGGCCCTGTTGCGCTGCAGCTTCTGCTAGCTCCTTTTGTTTTTGGATGGTAACATGGCACATCCTGGTGGTATGGCCCTTGTTTTCACCATAGAATAAGCAAAATACCCTCCTTGGTTGATCTCCAAATCTTCCGCCGAAGCCCCTGGCGCCTCTGCCTCTTGGAGCTGGTGGCCGGAAAAAAGTTTGCTGTTGCGCCGAAGCCTGTGAGGAGCACTGCGGTCTGTTCTGCTGACTCCCCTTATCATCATTTTGAGTAGAGTTGTGGATGGACCTGACATGCCTCGGATAGAATCTTCCTCCGAAGCCCCTGGTCATTTCAGAAAATCTGAAAGCCTCCTCCCTTCTTTGGCGAAAATCATTGTCGGCACGAATGTACTCGTCCATCTTTTGGAGCAGCTTCTCCAGAGTCTGAGGAGGCTTCCTAGCAAAGTATTGAGCTGCAGGTCCAGGACGAAGCCCCTTGATCATGGCCTCGATGACAATTTCATTGGGCACCGTTGGTGCCTGCGCCCTCAAACGCAAGAACCTTCTGACATACGCCTGAAGGTATTCTTCATGATCCTGAGTGCACTGGAACAGGGCTTGAGCAGTGACCGGCTTCGTCTGAAACCCTTGAAAGCTGGTTAACAACATTTCCTTCAGCTTTTGCCATGAAGTAATCGTTCCTGGTCGAAGGGAGGAATACCAGGTCTGAGCGACATTCCTAACAGCCATAACAAAAGACTTTGCCATGACTGCAGCGTTGCCACCATACGAAGACACTGTTGCTTCGTAGCTCATCAAAAACTGCTTCGGGTCTGAATGGCCATCGAACATGGGAAGCTAGGGTGGCTTGTAGGACGGAGGCCAGGGTGTAGCCTGCAGCTCAGCAGACAGGGGAGAAGCATCATCGAAAACAAAATTTGCATGATGGAAATTGTCATACCAGTCATCTTCGTTGAAGAAGCCCTCCTGATGAAGGTCTTTTTGCTGAGGCTTTTTGTTCTGCTCCTCGTGAGTAAGATGGCGAACTTCTTCAGAAGCTTCGTCTATCTGCCTTTGCAACTCAGCTAGCCTGGCCATCTTCTCCTTCTTCCTCTGCACCTGTTGATGTAGCATCTCCATATCCCTGATCTCTTGATCTAGCTCATCCTCCTGAAGCGTCAGGCTGACGGCCTTCCTCTTTTGGCTTCGGGCCTCCCGAAGGGAGACAGTCTCCTGGTTGGGGTCCAGCGGTTGCAGAGCTGCAGCCCCAGTGGCTGAAGCTTTCTTCGGTGCCATAACAAGGGTCTATGGCTTGCGAAGGTGTTCAAAAAACTCGAAGTGGAAGTGAGTTCACCGGAGGTGGGCACCAATGTTGGGGGCTTGTTCTCAAATGCTAAGAGTTAAGAACAAGGCAACATAGAAAATGTTAAGTGTTAAAGTCCTTCGTCCGCCAAAACATTATACCCATTCAGGATATAATGAATTTCGGACGAAGGTTGCGAAAGATGTACCTTCGTGAGTATAACATTAAGCAACGAAGTATTCATGCAAATCATGAGATATGAAATAAACATTTAAATATTATCATAGAATTATCTCTATTTTTATTATTATGGATGAATATAAACGACTTCAAATTACAAATGTACCTTCGGTCCTGAGGAAGGCAAAAATACAAGTGTGATGCGAAGGCAAAATGACAGGTTCGCGTGAACAGTACGGGAGTACTGTTCATCTATTTATAGACGTGAGACACAGCCCATACAAAATTACATTCATGTCCATTGCATTTGCTAATGACTTATGGAAATCTGTCAAGGCCTAGGTAGTCTTTTCATCTTTAAGTCGGTTCCCCTTTCTGCTATCGCGACGAAGCTTTCCTGCGCACAGCTTCGGCTGTGCATCATCCTTCGTAGAGCTTGGTAATCAGCCCGTCCTCCATTTCAATCCCCCTTCGTCTGGTTCAGGCTTCGTCCTGACCGTACTTCATGTTCACAATTCTGAGTCCGAAGGTACCTGTTCATATAATCCACTTGGCAAACATTGTCAAATCATGTTTTTGAGGACCTTCGGAGTACGAAGGCCCCCAACAGGCGCCAATGTTGGGGACTTGTTCTCAAATGCTATGAGTTAAGAACAAGGCAACACAAAAAATGTTAAACGTTAAAGTCCTTCGTCCTTCGAAGCATTATTTCCCTTGGGATATAATGATTTCCAAATGAAGGTCATGAAGGACATACCTTCATCAGCACAACATATAATAATGAAGAAGGAACCATATGAGGTATAAGAGATAACATAAACAATTATGTATTACTATCAACTCATTTATATTTTATTATTATGGAAAAATAGAAATGATATCAAATTACAAATGTACATTTGGCTTGAAAGAAGGTAAAAGTACAAGCGTGATGCAAAAGCAAATGCTAAGTCAGCGTGAACAGTACGGGAGCACTGTTCATCTATTTATAGGCATGGGACGCAGCCCATGTAAAATTACACCCATGCCCTTTACATTTACTAATGACTCTATAGTAACCCATCGAGGTCTGAATAGCCTTTTCCTTTTTAAGTCGGTTTCCTTTTCTGCTATCGTGCCGAAGCTCTCCTGCACATAGCTTCGGCTCTGTGCCAACCTTCGTGTTCTTTGTGCTTCTTCACACTGTGGTTCTGATCCGAGTCCAAATATACCTGTTCAAGTATTATACTCCAGAAACACTGTTAAATCATGTTTTTGAGGACCTTCGGAAGCCGAAGGCCCCCAACAGTTATTTATCGTTAGTTAATTTCCGCTGCATTCCGAACAATGGTCATTACTTTTACAAAACTCCGATGATGTTGTAATGACTTTAAGTACTTTTTAAATCATGGTTTTATGTTTTATTGTATTTGCTCTGTGCCTCACCTTCGAGTGAGTACATGGTACTTGATCCTGTTAGTGGCCTTGTCAGACTAGATCCGAGGGACTGATGTTTTATTCCCATTTAAGTGTGGTCTAGCCTCTAAGGTGGGACTTAAGCACTTAAGTTGGAATAATTCGGGTGGTTCTACCACAGCTGGTATCGGAGCTTGTACCACCATAGAGGAATCAATAAATCGTAATTACCCAACTTTTCAAAAGTAAAACTTGTTAGAAACCAATGTTGGATAGATCGGTAAGACGATAAGGATAGACCTAGAACGTGAAGCCTTAGGATACTAGATGGGTAGGTAGGTGGCTATTTGAATATGCTCTACAGGCTACTATGATATAGGTAGGGGATTTCCATACCCCCATGTACTTGATGAGAGGTCGCTTAGGACGAGCATGCATGCATTATTTTTTTCTAGCTACTTAGTAAAAAGGAGAATACAAATAAAAAGCTATATAATCAAAGAGACACCCGTAATAAGAATTTAATTCTGCATCAAAGATCTCAACTTAACCATGGGAAAGCCAAGCACTAGGTTCCTTTTATTTTGGTAACTATGAAGCGGAAGGGGATTTATTCTGGATTTCTCCGGGATTGCAAAGCCAATGACTGAATTGTTAAAGAAAGGAGTAAAGTATGAATGGAGTCAGAAATGTGAAGACGCCTTTCATACATTGAGGCAGCATCTAACGATGGCACCCGTGCTAGCACAGCCTGACAACACCAAATCTTTTGAGGTTTATTGCGATGCTTCAGGCATTGGATTGGGATGTGTCTTGATGCAAGACAACAGAGTTATTGCCTATGCATCCCGAGCACTTAGGCCTCATGAGTAGAACTACCCCACCCATGATCTGGAATTGGCTGTCGTAGTTCATGCTCTGAAGATATGGAGACATTACTTGATGGGGGCACATTGTAATATTTATACTGATCACCAGAGTCTCAAGTATATTTTCACTCAGGCTGATCTTAATATGAGACAGAGAAGATGGTTAGAATTGATCAAAGGCTATGATTTAGAAGTGCATTACCATCCTGGCAAGGCCAATGTTGTGGCAGATGCCTTAAGTTGAAAGGCCCAGTGCAACTGTGTCACTATGGACTCTAGGGTCGCCACCCTGTGTGATGAGTTGTGCAAGTTGAATATGGAAGTTGTTTCCTCAGGTACCTTATTGGGTTATATTTCAGTAGAGCCCCCTCTACATGAGCAGATAATCATGGCCCAAATTGAAGACAAGGGTGTTCAAGTCATCAAGGAAATGCTCGAAGAAAAGGTAGATAAGTACAAATGCTTCTGTCAGGATAGCAAGGGAGTTCTATGATTTGAAGACCGATTGGTTGTTCCTAAGAATCCCGAACTCAGAAAGAAAATATTGGATGAAGCTCACCTTTCCAAATTCTCCATGCACCCCGACAGTAACAAGATGTATCATGATCTCAGATCCTTGTACTGGTGGACCAGAATGAAGAGGGAAATTGCTAAGTATGTATCTGAATGCGACACTTGCCAGAGAGTCAAAGCTAGTCATTTGAAGGTAGTCGGTACCTTACAGCCTCTTCCCGTACCAGCTTGGAAATGGGAGGATATTTGCATGGATTTTATTGTGGGTTTACCCAACACATCCCGACACCACGATTCTATTTGGGTCATTGTGAATAGGTTGACTAAGACAGCTCATTTCTTGCTAGTACATACCACCCACAGGGCAGAGAAGTATGCTGAGATCTATATTGACTAGATAGTTCGTTTGCATGGAATACCAAGGACTATTGTGTCAGACAGAGGAGCACCGTTCGTAGCACGTTTCTGGGAGCAACTGCAAGAATCACTTGGGGCCCATGTAATAAGAAGCTCGGCATACCATCCTCAAACAGATGGTCAGACAGAAAGGGTGAATCAGATTTTGGAAGACATGTTGAGGGCATGTGTGTTGCACTATGGGAAGAATTGGGATAAGTGCCTTTCCTTGGCAGAATTCTCTTATAACAACAGTTACCAGTCCAGCCTAAAGATGGCACCGTTCGAGGCCTTATATGGGAGAAGGTGTAGGACACCACTAAATTGGTCACAAGCTGGAGAGAGGGAAATATTTGGACCTGACCTGGTACTTGAAGCCGAGGAGAAAGTCAGAGTCATTAAGAAGAACCTAGAAGCTGCTCAGGCCAGACAAAAGAGTTATCATGATAAGAGGAGGAAGCCTCTACAATTTGAAGTGGGAGATCATGTTTATTTTAAGGTGTCACCCACCAAAGGTGTTCAGAGATTTGGAATCAAGGGCAAGTTAGCTCCTCGCTACATTGGGCCCTATGAGATCAAAGAGACTTATGGACCTATAGCATATCAGTTGAAGTTGCCACCTCATATGTCACCAGTTCATGATGTATTCCACGTATCTCAGCTACGAAAGTGTGTCCGCTTACCCACGGAAGTGCTACCAGAACCAGAATTGGAGATAGAACCAGACTTGTCATATCAAGAGCACCCCGTCAAGGTATTGGACCAAAAGGAGAGATCAACTCGGGCAAGGTCGATCAAGATGTATAAGGTTCAGTGGAGCCACCATTCAGTAGAAGAGGCTACGTGGGAGACTGAGGATTTTCTACGTTCTCGCTTCCCCGATTTTCTACCTAAAGGAGTCGGTAAGTAACCCAAAACACCACCCCCACCTGCCCTTTGAATCTAAATATAAGAAAAACTTAGTTGTAAAGAGAAGAGTAAGTTGTGGAAGGAAATCAAAAAGGACTTCCTTCTGAAGTTGCAAAGAGAATGACATTCGAAGAACAGTTAATTAGGGAAACTTGGTTAAAGGAAACTGCAACACACCAACTTACACCTTTTTGGTACCCCTCTAAAGAATCCCTACCCAATCTCGGGACGAGATTCCTTTAAGGGGGGAGGGCTGTAACACCCCTGGTGTTACCCAGAGCCCTGGCCAAAGAAACACATTATGTCCTACTCAAACCTTGTGCTATAATGGAAAGGAGGGGACTAAAAGTTTTAGAACCATGGCTAAGCTAATCATTAACCATAATAAGAAATAGAGTCTACCCTTCATACAATGTTCACCCACAAACAAGATTCTAAAACCATAACTATTTCTTAAGCCTTAAACCCTAACAATGGGATTAAAGGGGGAAGAATGAGTAAATGATCAAAACAACAAAAGGAACCTTTATTAAAGATGAAGAGTATTAGTAAAGCTACAAAACTTAGTAAGAGAAATATTACAAAAAGACCCTATAAAAACCCCAAATCAATTCACTAAGTGCAGAGCACACTAGAGCCCTCCATTTTCTCTCTAAGTCCCCAAAACTACCCGAATCCAATGATCAGAAGTGTTCACCTTTTTAATGGCGCCAAAACCATAAGGTCTAAATAGCAAAAAGGAGCCAAATTACCTTAGGAGCACTCTGGAAAATTTTGAACCGAAGCCAAGCCCTTTGGACATGATTTGACATCCATTTTGCCTCGGGGTGAACAGTGCGATAGACCCGATTTGGCATCCTCATATCTTGTGAACTAGGGCATATCTCCCATTGGAACTCACACAGAATAGCTACCCCTAGGTGCCAGCAAGCGTTTGAACAGAGGCAGAAACAAATGCCCACGTGCTCGACGCGTTCTGGCGCGCCAGAGCACGCCCCGGCGCTCGGCCCGCACGCACCGTGTCGCGCCAAGCCAAACCCGTGCCCACGCCTGCGCCCGCGCCTATAAAGCCGACTGAGGCCTCGACCGTACGCCCCCGCTCGCTCTCAACCTCGACGGAGCGCAAGTTCACCGGCGATTGCTCTGCGCACGGCGTGCCAGCGGCCGCCCGAGACCCGACCACCATAGACCGGCCACCCTAGCCATTCCCCGCCCTGTCCGACCCTTGGGATAGCCTCTACGTGCCTCGGTGAAGCTCCCAGAGCTAGGGATCGAGCTCTACCTCACCGGAGACACCGGATCGACGTCGCCGGACTTCACCCGACCGCCGGCGTACGTAGACCGAGCTCCATGGTGAGTCTTCCTTTGATTCCTTGCACGGGTAGATTCCTTAGCACCCCGTGAAGCTTCCCGTGCCCTTGGATTGAACTCTACCGCCGTGAGCAGGCCGGAGCACACGCCGCCGACGAGCCCGCCCGCCTGCGCACGTGGACCGATCGATTCTGGCCATCACCGTCGACGAGTCGTACCTCGACGTGACCACAACGACTTCCCGGAGCTAACCCCGCCCTTCGCTGGACCTCCCTCGCCGCCGGTAAGCCGCGCCGCCCTGTTTACTTCCGCGGCTACTGTTTAAAAGGGGGGAGGGACCTCGGGGAGAAGGGAGAAGAAGTCAGGGGGGTTTTTGAATGGTCAGAGACTCAGGTGAATAGCTGTGCAGGGGCATAAGTTAAAGAATTGGTTTAGGAAAAGCCCAGGGTCCTCGGTGTAAACTGGTTTTTCATAAAACCTTTTTAGCATTATTCGTTTAAATACAAACAGAGCTTGTAAAATTCATAACTTCAGTTTTATTTAGCCAAATTTAGTCAAACCAATTTTGCTAGGTTCTAAATAATATGAACTACTTAGGAAAAATACAAAACGTGCCAAGTATTGCAGAAGATTTTAAAGTTTAGATTTAATTAGTAAACTGACCAAAGGATAAATAAAGAAGGGAAAAATAGCTACACTTTTAGACTGGGGTTAAGAAAAATTAGAAAGGTACTTAACCACTCCCTAGCCTGTTTAAAAATATTACACCCCTCAGTAGACCCAATTAAGGAAGGGTTTACCATTTAAGCTCATTTTGGCTCAAAGTTAAAGAAAATAGAAAAGGTGGTTTGAAATAAGAATCAGGGGGCAACCAGATTTTTGCTAGCTCACTGATTTAACATAGTTCCCTGGAAAATTTTATTAGACCCTCTGTTAGTACAAAAGAAATGCACTACCTTTTATTTTATGAAAACAATGAAAACTTAGAAAAGCCTTAGAAAAAATAATCCTGAGGAAAAACCACCCCAAACCTTAGGATAACTAATAATATGTTATTATGAATCTAGGAAAAATATAAGTTCTATTGTTTGACATTTTTCAAATGACAAGTTAGTTATAAGTACCTTTTTGGCATTAAACTTTAGAAAATCACAACGAAATATCAATTAGGCCTTTTTATGTGATTTTTAACACAAAGAACTATTATTCCCTAGGAATCTTGGCAAAAATAAATGTTGACCCAAAAACCTCACAAACGGTAGAGCTATAGTGTAAAGTGTCCTTTTACCTTTACTTTTGTTAATTTTGCACAAGGAGCATCTGAATTAATTTCAACCTCAAATTTTTAGTATAACCCACAGAGGTCAATGTTTACCCACTGTAATTTTTATAACATTTTTGGAAAATGTTAACTGACCATGATAGTTCAAAAATGCTTAATAAGAAGCACAATAGGAAGAAAAAGGGAATTTTAGGAGAATTAGATAATGTACTACCAAAACCTTTCAAGAATCTCATGAAACATAAAAATATAATCAAAGAGTGTAAGTTCATTCAAAATCCCAAAAAAATGAAGGTATAAAAGCCTTAAGTATACCCAAAGGAAAACCTAGAGTACCACTAAATTTAGTACTGTTTTGCTATGCATAGCCTTTACAAATTACCATGCCATTAATATGCATATATCTTATTCATTGCATTCGATAGACTGTAACCTCGTTGACGAGGAGTACATCGTTGTTCCAGAGCAAGGAGTTGCTCAGGAGGTAGCCCAGGAGCCAGCACCAGAGCCTACCATCGAGGATCTGCCTGCCCCAGCTTTGGAAGGCAAGCCCCGGTTTTATGCATAACCTATTCTATATTCTATTTTGCTGCACTTAATGTTTGTAGGTTTGTACTATGCACTTAAGTGTAGGAGTTGACTGAAACCTTAGTTGCATGAACTCAGGTTTTCCCTTGTGATGGATACTAGTATGCTAGGTCGAGTAGCTGTTGTTGCTAATTAGGGATCTCGGTAGAAGTCGAGTGATTTTTCTAGCACTCGCCGAGGTTAGGAATTGATTGTATCCATTTTATTTCAGAATGCTTATGGTCTGTTGACAACGGTCCATGGGGATGTGTTGTCTACGAGACAGAAATTGGAATAAGGATTAAGGTGTGGTACCGTGTGTCAAGCGTTTGAACGTACTAAGCACATGCCGAGAAATATGGTAAATCGGTAAGCCTAGTACCTGAGTGAACCTGGCAACAGACTTTATCCCTCATGCGACCTAAGATGTGGTCTCCCATTCCGGTTATGGTGGGTACAAGTGTTGTCACTGCACGACGATAGTCGTGGTCAGTGAGGCATTGTACGCCAAGGCAGTGAGCTCTGATCTGTTGACGGGGAATCGATGGGGACGGTTGATGTGTGTGGGGACGGAGTGCCTCGCCACGTCGTGTGTTTAGGTTTACCTTGCTAGGATAAAAACTCGATTCAAATCGTCTGCTTCTCGCAGCTAATGAGACTGCTTGATCCATGCTACTACATTGAGTAACAAGTGGAAAAGTGTTGATTTGGCAAAAGATGTTGATTGCTAAATGCTTGATACCATGTATGATTAGATAGATACACCTTTAGTCTTAAGAGAGTCACACTAAAACTTGAAAAGCTAAATTTGATTTTAGACTTAGCTAGTGCTTTTGGCAAACCAAACCCCTCAGCAAAACAACTGCATGTCTAGAGGTAGAGGAGTAGACTCCTCACACTGAGTAAGTCTAGCTGAGTATTAGTATACTCAGCCTTGCTTGTGGCAAAAAATTTTACAGGTTCTCTGGAGGACATGGTTGCTGGAGTGACTTGGCCGTCCATCTTGCCACCGGGTTGTACAGTCGAGTGGGACCCTACCTCGGCAGAGGAGGAGCATGAGGAGTGATGGGCCAGGCTTCCCCATCCCTCCGTTTATTTACCGTTAGTTATATTCCGCTGCATTCCGAACAATGATCACTACTTTTGATAAACTACGATGATGTTGTAATAAATTAAATACTCCTTAATGTTTGGTTTTATGCTTTATTGTATTTGCTCTGTGCCTCACCTTCGAGTGAGTACGTGGTACTTGATCCTGTTAGTGGCCTCGTCGGACTAGATCCGAGGGACTGACGTTTTATTCCTATTTAAGTGTGGTCTAGCCTTTAAGGTGAAACTTAGGCACTTAAGTTGGAATAATTCGGGCGGTTCCGCCACAGCAAGAAAGGTTTTTAACGGGGCCATAGGTTGTAATTTTTAATTTTTGAGCAGCCCTATGCAATATAAGGGCCAAATTCCCCCCACATATAAAATGTAAAGATCAGGGATTACACCATCGAGTGTAAAAGAGTATGAAGAAGCTCTAAAGTCGTCCCTAAGGGGATGCAGAGCTAAAATACCACCTAAGTAAAATGTGAAGTAGCTCCAAAGTCGTTCCTAAGGGGATGCAGAGCATAAATGCCACCTAAGTAAAAGGTGAAGAAGCTCCAAAGTCGTTCCTAAGGGGATGCAAAGCTTAGCTCCAAAGTCGTTCCCAAGGGAATGCAGAGCTGAATTACCACCTAAGTAAAAGGTGAAGAGACTCCAAAGGCATTCCTAAGGGGACACAGAGTCTGGGTGTGTATTTGAGCATTTTTTACGTTCATCATACATTTGCATACTTTATCACATCATCTTTTGCATTCATACAAACATACATTAGACATCCATAGATTCATCATCATGACATAAAGCACAAAGCATTGATAGGAAAAGCGAGGATTTCTGGCTTCAACGAGATAAACCTTCGTACATACGAAGATGCTTCGTCTCAAATGAAATTTCGTTGTTCATAAGAACCCGATCATTGATTTTACTCAAGAAATGCTTTGTCATGAATGAAAAGAAGGGAAGATGTTTTTCGCCTTCGGCTCAAAAGCTACAAGCATTGATTTCGTCCATAACAAAGAGTATGAAAGCAGTAGGCACACAAATGCAAGGTAAAAAAGCATTACAAAGTATTTACAAACATTTACAATTCTGTTGGCATTTCAGTTACAAATGTTACATTTCTTGTGCAAAAGAATTTCCAAAGTGTTTCTACAGAAATCAAGGAGAATCTTATGAAGACTACTTTAAAGCTTCAGATCTAGCTTCGGTTCATTGACCTTCGGCGCCATCACCCTGGAGAATGATGAGGAACAGGATAATTAGAAATCTGGTAAGGATCCAGGTAAAAGAATAAAGGTATAGAGCTATACTTTGTTAAGCAGGTTCCGGGCTTCGTCTCCACCCAATTCGCGTCCGCCCTTAGCCAAATTTGAGTGATGAACCTATTCCCTATGCTTCGGGCTTCGGCTGGAACATCAACTAGGTCCAATGATGAAATGCTAAAATTCGGCCTATTGAGAGCCCTTGCGTGATTACACCCGACTTTTATAAAAGCAGCGACTGTACCACGAGAAGCCACCAGCGCACAGAAGTCTCCAAGGCCGGTTGTGACTTCATCGAGGACATCCACCTCTTTCTCTATGCATTCGAGTGCCCCAGGGATATCTTTGGCAGAGAAGCTAGCTTCCTCAGATGCAGCTCCAACTGAATTGAATATGCTTTTCAATCGAGCGGTGCATTGGCTTGCAAAGCCAAAGCATCTCTCCTTAAGAGCTCTTAGCGCTTCACTAAGCGGGTTATTCTTCTCAGCTTCAACCTTAAGTGTCATTGTCAAAGTTTTAGATTCACGGTTGAATTGGCTGGAGCTCTCTTCCAAAAGTGTTTGAGCATCCGCCAACTCTTTTCCCAACGTCTTATTCTTAGCTTGCGCTTTAGCAAGGGATCCTTCGGCTGAGCACAACAACTCATCGTTTTCTTTTAAGGAATCCTCAAGTTTTTTGATCTTATCTTCCAAACCCTTGACAATAACTTCGTTTTTTCTGTCCTCGTCATCTTGTTGCACCTTTAAAGCTTTGCTCAGTAACAAACTCAAAGTTAGAATGCTCAATCTATTACGGACATATCAAAGATAACTTGTAAAAATGTTCTTACTTTGAAGTTAGAATAAAACAGGCTGCCTATGATATGCTGACGCCTATAGCAACTGATGTCCTTTTTGAGCTTCGGGAATCCAACACTCTTAGATAGGGTACTTATAATTTTAGCACCAGCACGGTCGCGGATGCATCCCACGACTTCTTCGTCGACCTCACAAAAGAGCATTGACCCCGGCTAGTAGCCACAGGAGATCGCAAATTCTTTCAACTCCGATATGTCCTCTTCAGAGAGTTGTTGGTCGCCCAAGTATCGTAGGTCGAATTTCGCTCCTTCTGAAGAGGTTTCATCAATCTTTTTCCCTTGTCTGAAACTATTGTAGCCACCTCTTTCTCTGCAACCACATTTGATATAAGTCTGTTAATTTTGGACAGAGTGGTTGTGAGGTTTTCGTCTTCGGCTGCAACGGCAGCTTCGGCATTAGTCGGTTTGGCAGCTTTGTCTACCGAAGCTGGAGGAGGGGTTTGCTCAATCGCTTGTAGTATATTCATTATGCGTCGCTTCTTCTAGCCCCGTCTCTCCCATCAACAGCTGAAGATATTTCCTTTTTGTGTAAGAGGCTCGTCAGTTCCAATCCTAGAGGACTTAGCGGTGTGAATGGGAAGGACTCGGTCATTACCTTCAAAATTTCTGAGACCTCCGCAGCAGAATACGAAGGGCTTGCAGTTAGTTTCGGCACATCTTGTGTCTTCGTCTTCTTAGATGATTTTTTGGCAAGCTTCCGTTTTTTAGGAGCCGATACCTTTGGCTTCGACACTGTTTTTATCTTCTTCAAAGTCTTTTGATCTTCTTTGACTGACCGGATAGCTTGCCTACTCAGAATACTGACAACCTTTTCATTTTGACTCCTCCAGCCCCTTCATCAAGCCTTTCATAGTCAGGATCCTCAAAGTTAAGAGCATCCATTACACGGTTCACCTGATCTTCCTTCTTCGTGTAGTTCCCAAGAATCTCATTGCACATTGTTTCTATCAGCTCTAACCATTCAGCGCATGGCTTGCTGAATCTTTTTTGGAATTTAAACCGATAAGGAAGGCGTACAAGTTCATAACTTTTCCCTCTTCCTTCTTCTTCAGCATCCCCCATCCACTAGAGGTTGGGAAAGTTCTGTTTGCCAAGTATTCCTGCACCAAGTCCCTAGTGCTAATGTGCTCAGCCACCACCTTAAATTCTACCTCGGCCACTTGGCAGGGAGACCCTAGCTGCATATTGCACAGAGGTCGAGTCATACCGAAGCTTAGCTTTAAGGGACTCATTACCATGTTCATGAGCTTCTCCCTCTTCTTCTCATGAACTTTCATGTAAAACCATTCATTAGTCCACCCAGTCGGCCATTTAGTGCGATAGCCAATCACGGGGGCCTTGGTATCCTTCCAGTATGCAAAATTATAACACCCGAAGTTCTTGTGCAGACTATCGGCTCTGGCCTTCGTTTGATAATGAAGTTCATGCATGCGATAGAACCCTTCAGCATTGGCACTTTTTCCTTGGCTTCGGAAAGCCCATATGTAAACATGTCACACCCGGGGTTTAGGGGTACCAAGACCCTGACACGAACATAATCACCAAGTGTGTTGGGACCAAGTCTCACACATATGATGAATCATGGCACAGGATCGAATGTCACATCTTTACTACATAATAGGAGTTCTGTACAAAATAAATAAATAATTACATTATAAAGAGACAACGGTCTAGCAACCCAAAGTTGACTGGGAGACGACGTCCTGGACCTCTCACGAACTCGTCACAACATCCTCCATGCGCCTCATCCAGTGGTACCTAGTCTTGACCTGTGGGGGGTGTGAGACAGCAAGAGTGAGCTCACATACGTTCATAGCTCAACAAGTTGTGGGGAATAATGTGCATGAACTCGCCAAAGGTGGGAGCTCACGTGAAGTGTAAGGCTTACCAAAGAGTATGGTTGAAGCTGAGCATTGCTTTTAAATTTGGTCAAAATTTTATTAGCAATTACTAAGTATAAGTAAATACCAACCCAATTAAGTAGTAGAACAAAAATAACAACATCACCTGCGATGCAATGCATATGACAAATTGAATTTAGTTCCATAAATTAATCATGTGAGTGTCTGAGCTGCTCATGACCGTGAGCGCGGCTAGTATACCAGTTTTACACTCTGCAGAGGTTGTGCATCTTTACCCACAAGTCATGTTATGCATCTGCCAAGAGACGGCCAATCCCATACACCTCTACCGAGGAGGTGAGGCAGGGTAACACTACGAGGCCTTTACAAAGTTCCACTAGCTTCAGAAAACCCGCTACACTTTATAGAAAGCTCCAGTGCAGGAATCCCTCGCCTGACCACCATCGCAGCAAAATCAACCAAGGACCTCCCTACACTGACCACTCCCCTACTGCCCTTGTCCCTTTTGGGTAAGGTAGTCATCCACTAGCTTTCCTAGTTAATCAGCTAAGGGCGTCCCATTAAACCCTTGTGGTAGCACTGTTTTCCTGGGTGGTTCTCCATGTTCCCATTAACATAATGATCTTATCATGAACAAAATATAATGAACATATAATAAAGATATAATCATGAACAATGTGTATCTCCATACCGAAAACCACATAAAGCAATAGCATATACTACCCAAAAATGTTCAGTGGTAAAACAAGGTATAAACATAGCCAAAACTGGGGTAACCTATTGGATCCCATCAAAATTAACCTATGCAAATCATTATGATTAATAAGAACATGACTGGGTAAAAAGGAAGTGATCAAGAGCACAACTTGCCTAGGACTTGAGATTCCAGGTACCAGGATGATCTTCAGGTTCTCGTGACCTCACTGCTAAACGTAGCAATACAGACAAACAGGTATAGGCAAAATTAACATCACACCAAACATAAGAACAAACTGAATAAGAATATTCTAAGCTGTGTAACAAGATCGTAGAAACAAGAACCACTAAATTCTGAGCTACAGTTATTAAGTTATGAATTTCCGAAATTATTTAGTGCTTAGAATAGATTAATCCAAATGAACAATTTTAATTCAAGTTTCATGGCTAAACAGTGTTACTAGTTGATAGACAATATTAATACAAAATTATTGCAACATGAATGGATCAATTTGGAGCTAAAATGGATGAGATATGAATTTTACAAGTTCCTAGATATATAAATATTATTTTTATACCTAAAAACAATTTCTGGGATTTATTTTAATAGAGTTTGGACCAGCAAAAAAAATCCCGAGAGTTCAGGGTTCGTTTTGTAAATAGCAGGACTGATTTGCTATACTCTTTCTATTAGATGCGACTGCGGGTTAATTCGGGAATATCACAGGGTGTCTTTTATAAAATGACCTGACCAAAGGGATACGAAGCTTTTTCTAGCTGCTGGATCACCAACGTAGGGTCCAGATTAGATGTCCATTTACAACGAACCGGTATTTAACGCCACCCGTCCAATCAGAGATCTATGGTGAGGATCTTTAGACAACGAGATCAACTCAGGTCCGCTCATTCACCGACCAACGACCCAGATACGATGGAACGAAAAGTTATCTAGGATCTAATTGCAGCCATCCATTAAGAGGTCGACGGCCAGAGACCCGTCTTCCTCCCCACTACACACTAGGGCGCGGCGGCGCTCTGCCCCCATGGTGGTCCACACACCGGAGCAAGCCATCCTGGTGTTCTAGTGCACGAATCTTCCCTCGGACAGGTGCTACATAATCCTAGGATCAAGTCACAACTATTTATAGGTCTTACCAGAGAGTGAATCGGTGGAGGGAGGGCTTTTCACGGCTAATGGCGGCTTGACTACAAAGCTTCCACTTCGGCGAGCAATCGTCCTACGCCTGCACCAACTCTGAGTACGGAGAGACCACGCACGTAACCGATGCACCTCGGCGAACCTCCCAGGACACCTGTACGAGCTTAAATGGCGATGGTGGCCAAAAGCAGTCGCGACGGCACCGTTAATCGAGATAAATGACGCGGCGGGAGTGGCCGGATTTTATAAGGCGGGGAGAGAACGGGCATGCGTGGGGCCAAGTACGATGGTAGCTACCCTGTTTTCTTCGAGCTAGCGGCAATGGTGGCTAGCGCAACCGATGCTGGCGAGTGGGAGGTGCTCAGGTCTGATGGAGGGGGAAGGAGGGGTACAGAACTTCGGCTTATATGCACCACGGCGAAGTCCGTGCGGTGGAAACCGAACGACAAGCACTGTGGCGAGGATCCATAGATCACGGATGACAGGTCAGCGTTAGAAGTCCGAGCTAGGAAACCAGCGTATTCGGTTAGGAAGACGACCCTACCAAGGTGGCCCACCATCAGCGACATCATGAGCTGAGTTCGCGTGGACGGAAGTCGAGCTTCCCGGCGGGATCGGTGTCTGTTGCGGTGGATCCGTGTGGCGGAACCACCCGAATTATTCCAGCTTAAGTGCCTAAGTCACGCCTTAGGGGCCGTAACACACTTAAATCGGAATAACCCGTCAGTCCCTCAGATCTAGTCTGATAGAGCCACTTAACCAGGATCAAATTCCACAATCTCACTCGAAGGTGAGTCACAGAAGAAATACAATAAAACAGGAAACCTCAAATTAATACTGAGTTATTACATAAATCGGAGTTTTCGAGTAGCAAATAAAGTTCACAAAATAAAGTGCAGCTGATAATCGATGTCGTCGGTAATGAGGAAATGGGCAAGGCCTAGCCCACTACTCCTCATGCTCCTCTCCTGCTGGAGCAACATCCCACTCGACCGTCCAACCCGGTGGCAGGGTGGTAGGCCAAGTCACACCATCAACCATTTCCTGAATGGTACCTGCAAAAATTGTGCCACAAGCAAGGCTGAGTATACTAATACTCAGCTAGACTTAACCGGTGTGAGGAGTCTACTCCTCTACCTCTAGACTATGCAGCTGTTTGGCTGAGGGGTTTGGTTTGCCAAAAGCACTAGCTGTTTCTAAAAGCAATTTTTAGCTTTTCAAATTCTATCATCGTTAACTTAGCTAGATTTGCTCCTTCTAAGCATACATGGTAACAATCATTTAGTTCAATCAACAAGTTATCTCATGTAACCACATTTCACTTCTTACTCGATGCAGTACAAGGGGTCAAGCAGTCTCATTAGCTGCGAGAAGCAGACGATTCGAATCGAGTTTTAACCTTGCAAGGTAAACCTAAACACACGGCTTGTTAGGGTACTCCGACCCCACACATGACAACCGTCCCCATCGATTCCCCGTTCGCGTCCAGGCCTCACCGCCTTGGCATACAATGCTCCACTGACCCCGGCTGCCGCCGTGCAGTGACCGCACTTGTACCCACCATAGCTGGCATGGGAGACCCAGTCTCAGGTCGCATGAGGGATAAAGTCCGCGCCCGACTTCACTCAGGTACTAGATTTACCGGTTACCATTTTTCCCGGCATGTGCTTAGTACATTCAAAAGCTTGACTCAGGTATCCACACATTAATCCTTAATTCCTTTTTCCCGTCTCATGGACAAGGCATCCTCCCTGGATCCAAGTCCATAGACCAACATAGATCCCGTTATCAAGATGAATACAGTCAATTCCTGACCTCGCGCGAGTGCTAGAAAAATCACTCGACTTCTACCGAGATCCTGATTTAGCATAGCAGCTACTCGACCTAGCATACTAGTATCCATCTCAAAAGGAATCCTAAGTTCATGCAACTAGAGGTTTCAAGCAACTCCTACACTTAAGTGCACATTACAATCCTACAAGCATTAAGTGTAGTAAAGTAGCATATAATAATACGGTTATGCATAAAACTGGGGCTTGCCTTCAATTGCTGGGGCTGCAGGGAGATCCTCAATAGCAGCCTTTGAAGCCTGCTCCTGGTCCTCCTCTTGGACATGTCCTTGCTCGGGGATGAGCACGTACTCTCCGTCGACAAGATTACAATCTAATGAATGCAATGCGTAAGATATATGCATGATATGATAGGTGCTTTAGGTGCTTTAGAAATTACAACTTGTGATGATGTATGATCAACTTGAGTTAAATAAGGTTAACTTTATTTATGTAAGACCCTTGGGTGGTATACTTGGTAAATTGGTTCAAACTTCACCTAAGGTAAGTGGTAGGTTTATTTTTGGGGTTCCACTGAATTCTTTTTAAGTCTTAGTGAGAATTGATAAGTACTCAAGTTAGGCTTATTGGGGTGAGGTTTATTTCTTCTTTCCTTTTCTTTTATTCTCTTTAATGTTTTGGAGTGGGTTTGAACTACAAGTTGCTTTTATAAAATTCCACAAATTCTGCAAAAATTACAGTGGCTGGGTACTGGTGTATGTTTTTCTGTCTCAAAATTTGGGGATCAGAAAGTGAATAGTTTTCTCTGGACAAAATTATTAAATTCTAGGACAGAAGGGGTGCTTTGAACTACAACTATTATTTAACAGTGGGTAATTCTCTAAAACTTATTTTTGCTGGCCTTTAGGTGTTATAACATGACTTGATACAAATTTCTAGTCATTAATACCTTTTAATTATTTTTCTATGGTTTTCTCAAGTTTCTAGCCAAGTGGGTGCTTTCTACTACCACTATATTTGAAAAATATCAAACAACAGAGTTCTTATTTTTCTTGATTATTATTTTGTGCAAGAGCAATCATTCTGAAGTTTGGCATCTTTTTGCTTAAGGGAAGGGGTGGTATGTATTATTTGAATTTAGTGGCCTTTCTCTTAAATCATCAGCAATAGGTAAGAGTTTGCTTCTTTTTCATGGGTTTGCATTTTTCTCTGGTGGTTTATCTCATTATGGACTTAGCTAATTTTTGGTTGCCCATTATCACATTATTAGGGGTTGTTCATGATTTATTTGGAAAATGCCTCATTATCACTTTATATTTATTTTCCTTACTTAAAAAGTTGGGCTGAGGTGTTATTTATTTTTGTAGTGACGCTCTGGTGATTGTAAGTCCACTGGATTTTTATTACTCATTTTGGTTATAGTTTTGTAACTCTAATAATTGATTTTAAGTCCAAATAAGGCTAAATAAAACATTTTAATTTAAAACTGGTCTGAACTAATAGTATCTGTATTTTTCCTAGGTTCTCTGTTACTTAAGCAAACTAGGAAAAATAATTTTACTCACTATTCATTACTTTCTAATGCCTTTCTGATTTTTCCTAAGTTTTGGGCAGAATAGTTTTAAATGAATAACTACATCATATTCTTCAATGCTGGGGTTCCTACTATTTTTAAACAGTGTCCAAATGAGGTTTGAACATCTACAAATTTTCTTAAGTTCAGCACAGAAGAAAAACTAATTTTCCTTAATTAAACTAGGTTTGGTAAGTTTCTGTTTTTAATTTTAAACTCTAAAATTTAGAACAGAAAGCATAAGGTTTATCATTTTTAAATGATAGTTCATAATATTTAGGGGCTAGCAAAATTAGTTTGACATCTTTTTATTAAGAATTCATCAAGTTATGGATTTTCTAAGTTCTCTGGTCATTTTAAAAAGATTAACAGAAATGATTAAATGGAAATCCACTTTGCACTGGGGTCCCTGGCGGGTTTTTAAGTTTTCTTCGCGGATCAGTCCTTAGGCTACTATTCACATGAGTCACTGACGTTACAGAAAACCCCTCGGGTTCTACAAATCCTAACTCGAGGTCCTTCGTCTAACTCAAACAGTAACCGCGGCGGAAGAAAGGGCGGAGGGGCTTACCGGCGGCGAGATTGCTCCGGTGAAGTGGTCGAGGACGTAGGGGAGGTCTCGGGGATCACAACGGTGTGCGGGTCACCGTCGGAGATGGTCGGAGTCGGTCGGTCCACGCGCGCAGGCATGGATGCTCGTCGGCGGCGAGGAGTCCGGCCTGGTCACGGCGAGATAGAGCAATTGGATGGGTCAGAGAGGTTCACGGGGTTCCAGAGAAGATATGGGTGCAAGGAATTGGTCGGAGACTCACTGGATAGCTCGGTCCACGCGCGGCGGTAGAAGACCGAAGTCCGGTGAGGTCGATCTCGGGCCTCCAGTGAAGTCCGGCCTGGTCCGAGGGCTTGGCGAGCTTCACGGGCTACTGGTGGAGCTAGCCGAAGCACTGGCTCGACTCGAGGGTGGCTGGAGTGGGCTGGCCACGGTGGCCGAAGCTCTGGCGGCAATGGCGGGCGGAATTGAGCTCGCCGGAGCTAAGGGGAGGTGGCCGGCCGGTGCTGGTGAGTGCGGGGCAAAGTGGGGCGCGCCTGGGGAGGCTTTATAGGCACGGCGCGGTGCACGGGCGGTCGTGGACCGACGAGTGCGCGCGGGCGTGCACTGGGGAGGCGCGGTGCGCGAACGGGCGTGAACCGGGGGTGTTAGCCACGGTCGAACACGTGTTCCCGTTGCCTCTGCCCATGTTCAAGCGCCGATTGGGTGCAAATCTTCGCGAATTTGGGCAAGATCGCTGTGAAGGATTTGTTCACCTGACCAAGCTTTGTCTTTTGTGTATGGATGTCGCGTGGTTTTAGGCCAGGGACAGGGAGTTGTAGCGTCACCAAGGTGCCAGTGTCAGAATGCCTGGTCCCGAGGTCAAACTACGCCAAAACCGTGTCAAATGAATTTGGTTTGAGTTCAAACTTTTCCAGGACGTGTTCAAGGGAATTTGGCACAACTTTGATATTTGGATCTTCTAGCTTTGAGTTTCGAAAAACAGAGAACGCAGATGATCTTTGGGAAGAGGTCTGAAATTCAGAAATTCAGAAATCTGAATTTCTCCAAGGGTTCATAGTTCAAGGGCTGATTTGGGGATTTATTTTAGTTATTTTGGCTAAGCTTTCTCAACCTTTCTTGTTTCTTAATAATTATACTTTAATTTTTATAATTGGCTCAAGTCATAATTTTAAATTTTTCATACCCTTTTCCTTATTTTCTTGAATTTTGCTCATGGGGCTTACTTAGGGTTTTTATTAGGGTTACACATTCTTACCTTTTTGAAAGACTCAATTGTTTTGATCATGATACTTTTAAGCATATGCTTGGTGAATTCCTTCTTACTTAAGTTAATTTGATGCTCATGCTTACTTTGGTTCACATGAAATAATGGTTCTTGGTTTGGCATTTTGAGAGAAAACCCTAGGTGACACTGGGGTGTCACAATCCGGTGGTGTCGGCCGCCACAGGTAGGAGATGGTGCTGACCACGCGGGGCCCACGCGCCATACACACCGGAGAAAAAGAAAAGGCCGTGGGAATGATGGGCCGGCTGGGAAGCTATTTGAAGCTGGGCCGGCGAGACAGGAGGCAATCGGCCCAAGGCTGCTCGGTGAGCTTTTCTTTTTCCCTTTTTATTTTATTTTCTATTTTATTTCCTATTTTCTATTGCAATTCAAATCCAGGTTTAAATTTTCAAAATTTTAAGTTATATGCACAAACAAACTCTAACATGATGCAGGTATAATTTATATTAATTAATTTATTCATTTATTCATGCAAATAAAAAATGATCCAATTATGCAACCCACACAATATTTTTCCCATAAGTTATTACATTTTTAAGGAGTGCATTTGAATGTAGTTCATAAAGAGAGTAATAAATAGATAAAATTCTTACTTGTGTTTATGATAACAAGCTTTTAGTTTTATTATTATTTTTAGAATAACATTTAAAAATGAGGATTCTTATATTAAAATACCTTTTAACCCTAAACCTTATAAAGAAATATTTATAAATCTTAGAATAGGATTTTGGTCGTTACAAATCCTACCCCCTTAACAGAAATCTCGTCCTCGGGATTAGTAAGAAAGGAGATATAGAAATAATGGTTTTTAATTTTATGTTTCAGTTTCTAAGTGGTTTTAATACCAAAAGATTTTATTTTTGTTCAAGTTTATAACACAAATTAGCAGGTGATTATGAAGGCATGGGTATATATATATGTATATCCACTTTATCATGTAGGATAAAAGATGTCTTTAAAGCATAGATAGGTACGGGTAAGAAAGAGTAGGGTAAGGAAAGACTCCATCCAATATTTGTGGATCTTGATTCATTTGATGATCTAGCTTGATCTTTGAAGGCTTGAGTTGGGGCTGAAGACCAGATTTGGCTTGATTCTTATCCTTCCTTAACGCGGTTGATCCTTTCTTCCTCGAGCTTTGGTGTCTTCATCCAGGTTTGTGACAAGATGGGTAGAGGATTCAATAGCTATATGCTAGATGGAATTAGTTGTGTAACCTGTTTTGTAGGTCAAGTTGTTGGGTAGGGTCGAGTTGATCTAAGATCTCAAACTTGTTTATAGGAGTAGGGTATAATGTATTCCACCAGGATTGACTATCTTGTTAGGTAATCATTTTAGATTGGATCATAGTAGATTAAATGGAGTCTAGATTAGATCGATATCACCAGATTAGATTAAACAATATCTAATTACTTTGTATTAAATCATGGTTGTTACACTAGTGTGGGGGTAAATATGCTTATTAGGGCAAGATGAATCCATAGGGATAAGGTAGAATCTTTTGAGGTCAGTTAGATCTATTAGGATAAGATACTAAGATAATGACGTATCTTTTAAGATAAGATGGATCTACTAAGCTTAAGATATTTTAGTGGGGAATAATCTAAGTTTAGTTATTTTATTAACATTTTTTCTATATATATATATATATATATATATACAGATGTAATTGTGGACGTTACTCCACAACTCATCACACTCAATCAAAGAACCAAATCAGACAAGTATCATAAGAAGAAACATTCAAGTGTATAGGTATAAAAAAATATAGTTTTGTTTTTGTTCCTAAGATTAGGTCTCCTATTCCTAAAAGTCACTTTAGGTATAGGATTTCAAAGTGTGAAATCCACTTTTGTTTTTAGAAAAGAAAAGGTAAGAGTAATCAGAGTAAAGCAGCAGTGGATGAGAAAAGATTAAGAAAAGTTTAGAAAGAATCAGAGTAGCAGAGATAAGTATGTAAGGGTTATCCAGTTCTATCTAGGTTTCGTCCTACAGTCAAAATTCCTCTGATACCACTTCTGTCACACCCGGGTTTTAGGGGTACCAAGACCCGGGCGCGAACATAATCACCATGTGTGCTGGGACCAAGTCTCAGACATATGATGAATCATGGCACATGATCGAATGTCACATCTTTACTACATAACAGGAGTTCTGTACAAAATAAATAAATAATTACATTATAAGGAGACAACGGTCCAACAACCCAAAGTTGACTGGGAGACGACGTCCTAGACCTCTCACGAACTCGTCACAGCATCCTCCATGCGCCTCATCCAATGGTACCTGTTCTTGACCTGTGGGGGGGTGTGAGACAGCAAGAGTGAGCTCACATACGTTCATAGCTCAACAAGTTGTGGGGAATAATGTGCATGAACTCGCCAAAGGTGGGAGCTCACATGAAGTGTAAGGCTTACCAAAGAGGATGGTTGAAGCTGAGCATTGCTTTTAAAGTTGGTCAAAATTTTATTAGCAATTACTAAGTATATGTAAATACCAACCCAATTAAGTAGTAGAACAAAAATAACAACATCACCTGCGATGCAATGCATATGACAAATTGAATTTAGTTCCACAAATTAATCATGTGAGTGTCCGAGCTGCTCAATACCGTGAGCACGGCTAGTATACCAGTTTTACACTCTACAGAGGTTGCGCATCTTTACCCACAAGTCATGTTACGCATCTGCCAAGAGACGGCCTATCCCATACACCTCTACCGAGGAGGCGAGGCAGGGTAACACTACGAGGCCTTTACAAAGTTCCACTAGCATTAGAAAACCCGCTAATGTTTATAGGAAGCTCCAGTGTAGGAATCCCTCGCCTGACCACCATCGCAGCAAAATCAACCAAGGACCTCCCTACACTGACCACTCCCCTACTGCCCTTGCCCCTTTCGGGTAAGGTAGTCATCCACTAGCTTTCCTAGTTAATTAGGCAAGGGCGTCCCATTAAACCCTTGTGGTAGCACTGTTTTCCCGGGTGGTTCTCCATGTTCCCATTAACATAATGATCTTATCATGAATAGTATATAATGAACAGATAATAAAGATATAATCATGAACAATGTGTATCTCCATACCCAAAACCACATAAAGCAATAGCATATACTACCCAAAAATGTTCAATGGTAAAACAAGGTATAAAGATAGCCAAAACTGGGGTAACCTATTGGAGCCCATCAAAATTAACCTATGCAGATCATTATGTTTAATAAGAACATGACTAGGTAAAAAGAAAGTGATCAAGGGCACAACTTGCCTAGGACTTGAGATTCCAGGTACCAGGATGATCTTCAGGTTCTCGTGACCTCACTGCTAAACAAAGCAATACAGAAAAACATATATAGGCAAAATTAACATCACACCAAACATAAGAACAAACTGAATAAGAATATTCTATGCTGCGAGATAAGATCGTAGAAACAAGAACCACTAAATTCGGAGCTATGGTTATTAAGTTATGAATTTCCGAAATTATTTAGTGCTTAGAATAGATTAATCCAAATGAACAATTTTAATTCAAGTTTCATGGCTAAACAGTGTTACTAGTTGATAGACAATATTAATACAAAATTATTGCAACAGGAATGGATCAATTTGGAGCTAAAATGGATGAGATATGAATTTTACAAGTTCCTAGATATATAAATATTATTTTTATACCTAAAAACAATTTCTGGGATTTATTTTAATAGAGTTTGGACCAGCAAAACAAAATCTGGAGAGTTCAGGGTGTGTTTTGTAAATAACAGGACTGGTTTGCTATACTCTTTCTATTAGATGCGACTGCGGGTTAATTCGGGAATATCACAGGGTGTCTTTAACAAAATGACACGGCCGAAGGGGTATGAAGCTTTTCTAGCCGCTGGATCACCAACGTAGGGTCCAGATTAGATGTCCATTTACAACGAACCGGTATTTAACGCCACCCGTCCAATCGGAGATCTATGGTGAGGATCTTTAGAAAACGAGATCAACTTAGGTCTGCTCATTCACCGATCAACGGCCTAGATACGATGGAACGAAAAGTTATCTAGGATCTAATTGCAGCCATCCATTAAGAGGTCGACGGCCAGAGACCCGTCTTCCTCCCCACTACACACCAGGGCGCGGCGGCGCTCTGCCCCCACGGTGGTCCGCACACCGGAGCAAGCCATCCTAGTGTTCTAGTGCACGAATCTTCCCCCGGACAGGTGCTACATAATCCTAGGATCAAGTCATAGCTATTTATAGGTCTTACCAGAGAGTGAATCGGTGGAGGGAGGGCTTTTCACGGCTAATGGCGGCTTGACTGCAAAGCTTCCACTCATGCCAGCAATCGTCTTACGCCCGCACCAACTCTGAGTACGGAGAGACCACGCACGTAACCGATGCACCTCGGTGAACCTCCCAGGACACCTGTACGAGCTTAAATGGCGATGGTGGCCAAAAGCAGTCGCGACGGCACCGTTACTCGAGATAAATGACGTGGCGGGAGCGGCCGGATTATATAAGGCGGGGAGAGAACGGGCATGCGCGGGGCCAAGTACGATGGTAGCTATCCTATTTTCTCCGAGCTGGCGGCAATGGTGACTAGCGCAACCGATGCTGGCGAGTGGGAGTTGCTCGGGTCTGATGGAGGGGGAAGGAGGGGTACAGAACTTCGGCTTATATGCACCACGGCGAAGTCCGTGCGGTGGAAACTGAACGGCGAGCACTGCGGCGAGGATCCGTAGATCACGGACGGCAGGTCAGCGTTAGAAGTCTGAGCTAGGAAACCGACGTATTCGGTTGGGAAGACGACCCTGCCAAGGTGGCCCACCATCAGTGACATCACGAGCTGAGTTCGCATGTACGGAAGCCGAGCTTCCCGACGGGATCGGCATCCGTTGCGGTGGATCCGGTGGTGTCGGCCGCCACAGGTAGGAGATGGTGCTGACCATGTGGGGCCCACGCGCCATACACACCGGAGAAAAAGAAAAGGCCGTGGGAATGATGGGTCGGCTGGGAAGCTATTTGAAGCTGGGTCGGCGAGACAGGAGGCAATCGGCCCAAGGCTGCTCGGTGAGCTTTTCTTTTTCCCCCTTTTTTGTTTTATTTTCTATTTTATTTCCTATTTTCTATTGCAATTCAAATCCAGGTTTAAATTTTCAAAATTTTAAGTTATATGCACAAACAAACTCCAACATGATGTAGGTATAATTTATATTAATTAGTTTATTCATTCATTCATGCCAATAAAAAAATGATCCAATTATGCAACCCACACAATATTTTTCCCATAAGTTATTACATTTTTTAAGGAGTGCATTTGTATGTAGTTCATAAAGAGAATAATAAATAGATAAAATTCTTACTTGTGTTTATGGTTCCAAGCTTTTAGTTTTAATATTTTTTAGAATAACATTTCAAAATGAGGATTCTTTATTAAAATACCTTTTAACCCTAAACCTTATAAATAGATATTTATAAACCTTAAAATAGGATTTTGGTCGTTACAAAACACTAAGCCTAACAATAGCATTTGGGGTCAGCTGATGGAGATATATCTCAAATCTTTTCAAAACCTCCCCTTTCTTATCTTAAAGGGGAACCGAAGCCCTGCCCTGAAGAAGCTCTTAAACACAACAACCTCATCCTCCTTCGGCTCTAGAACTACTTTCTCTCTAGCAAAGCGAATCAGTTCATCTTCATTTTCTCCAAAATAGCCTAGCTTCTTCTTCACAACCAGGTCCTCTGCTTTTACCGTCGATCTTCCAAATTCAATATGACTAGGTTTGGTTGGGCTCAGAATGCTATTGTCCTCTTCACTTTTGTTGTCACTCCCGACCTCAACCCCAGTCTGTTCAACTTCGACATTGGGGGTACCTTAGGCAGTTGCTCCCTCTTGCACAACCAAATCTGAGCGCATCATCACTTATGATATGGGCGCTGTTTCAGTCACTTCAGTTTCGTCTCCCTCACGGGACACCCTGGCAGTAGATCTTACTCTGGTCATTTCAGGGTTCAGTTTCTTTCAGACAAAGCTGATCTCAAGTCACGAAGCGCTTGTTTGAAAGCACAATGCAGAGAGCTTCGACTTCTGTTAAAATTTTCAACAACACAACAGTGCAGTGGCAATGAATGTTGTGGTAACTTCTCACCAATTTGTCTATTTATATAGTCCTACAGGAGAAGAAGGCGAACCGCCAAAGCGTGCATACTGGCTGAACGGTGGACCGGCCAGCGCTCGAAACATTTTAATCGTATTTTTTATAACAAGCTCAGGTAAGGTGTTTTTCGGACCTTCGGCATTCCGAAGCCTTTGTGTTTTTCGCGGACTGAGCTCGTTACGAAAAAACGATCTAGCACCGTGAAGGGCTACTGTTGGGGGTCTTCTTCTCCGCCGAAAGTCATCGAGACAAAAACACCTTTGACAAAATGATACAGAAGTCTTCCTTACCTCTGCCAAAGATTCTCAAGACAAAGGCCTTACATGGAAGCAGCATTGTCAAATGCCGAAGCTACCATTAGCTTCGGTTCAAGTGAAGCAGAAGAAGAAAAGACTAGATAAACCTTGGTAATCTTGGTTGTCTGTGGGTAAATGCTGAGGGTCATGAATGTAATTTCCTTCGGGCTACGTCACATGCCTATAAATAGATGAACAGTAACATCGTACTGTTCACGTTGAATTATAATCACTTTCTCGCGTCTTCACCTTCGAGCAAGCCGAATGTATTAAAGTAATATGAATTCTGTTAATATTCATACATGTTTTATGGAATGCAAATATGGATAAATTAACGAGATACAATTATTATCTTTGTCCCTTTGCATTCCTGTTCACATATTAAATGATGAAGGTATGTCCTTCATGACCTTCGTTTGATGAGTATTATATCCATGGGGAGATAATGCTTCAGAAGACGAGGGTCCCTAATAATTAACAATTGTGTTACCTTGTTCTTGATTCACATCATTCGAGAACGAGTAGCCAACATAAAGTTACAGGTCCTATGCAGAATAGGGGTCCCAAAATGGAAGCTTGATTTATTTGTTCATGTAGGTGAACTACAAGACCGGTGGGAGCCATTGGGTAATTGATAGTGGATGCACTCAACATATGACTGGCAAGCCATGGATATTCACCTCACTAGATGAAGATGTTGATGAACAAGATAAAATCACTTTTGGGGATAATTCAAAATGAAAAGTTCAAGGGCTTGGCAAAGTGGCAATTTCAAATGATCTTTCAATTTCAAATGTTCTCTTAGTTGCACCATTAAGCTTCAACTTGCTATCAGTGGGTCAGCTTTGTGATCTTAGCATTCAGTGCTTATTCACTCCTACAGAGGTTGTTGTGTCTAAAATGGATGATGAGTCAGTGATATTCAAAGGATTTAGATACAGCAACCTATACTTAGTGGATTTCTCTTCCAAAGATGCAAACCTAAGGACTTGCCTCTTTACCAAAGTATCTCTTGAATGGCTATGGCAGAGAAGGCTTGCACAAGCTGGAATGAGCACACTCAAGAAAATTCTAAAGAAAGACATTGTTAGAGGATTGAAGGATGTTGTATTTGAAAAGGACAAGATTTGTAGTGCATGTCAGGCTGGGAAGCATGTTGCTAACACTCATCCTACAAAAACTTTTATGTCAACATCAAGGCCACTAGAGCGTTGGGGCGAAGGCGATGACGCTACCCTTCGCTCCAGCCTTCGTCTATCTCGCTGCGCCAACGGAAGCAGAATAACCGGTGAGGTCCACCCTTCGTCTTCTACACTACAAGACGAAGGTCTACGACGATGTTGCCCCGTCCCACGTCCTCACTCGACCTGGAGGCCCACGTGGGATTCGGCCCATTGTAACAGGCCCCGCACGGAGAAGTGTGTTACGAGCCCAATTTGTAATAGCTTTCTGTAATGACAGTCTGTAACCCTCCTTTATAGGAATATTCCGGGGATAGTCCAGGTGCCTGAGGGTACATGCGTCCTTACATTGAGACGTTGGGCACTCGAGCACCTATAAATACCCCCGTATAGTGCCCTTGAGATGCTAGATTAACAGAGCTATTGCCAACCTTGTTTACGTTGATTTCGCTCCCCCGTTGGATCAACTTGCCCAGAAGAGCGGGTTCCAACATTTGGGGCCCACCGTTCGTGCTACGAAAAAACCACCCGCGATGGCATCCAAAAGAGCTAGCTCGAAGGCAGCCCCATCCGTTGACGAAGCAGCAAAGGCAGCGCTGCTGGCCGAGAAAAAGGGCAAGGCCCTTGCAGACACCACCCACCAAGAAACCTGTGAAGACGACACACTCAGCAAGAGACAGCGCAATGACCAACCTACACCCGAAGGCACCCTCCGCACCTGCAGCTCCGGAGGACAACCACAAGCACCCCCAGGCTTCACTCCACTAGAGGGCGAGGACGCCACTCAGGATGGCAAAGTCATCGGCGTTTCAGCAGAGGAACAGCTACAGCTGCGGACCTTGCGCATCAAGAATCGTAACCTCCAGAAGTAGAAAGAGATCCTCGAGGCCAAGCGCCAACGTGTCTCCGCGCAGGGCAAGGTGTGCCAGATGATACGAGACAAGGAGCAGAGGGCTTAGGAGCTCGAGCAAGAGATTGCGCTCATGCAGCGCGAAGGCCAACATGATCTGTAGCACGGTCCGCCCCTCCAATAGCGCGCGCCCATCGGAGACCTATTCATTCCTCAGCGTGGACCCGTCATCCCACATGCCGCAGCATTCCAAGGCGTCAACTACCTTGATGAGCGGAGTCCCCTAGCGCCGCACCTGCAAGTGTCACCATGGCCCAACAATTTCAGGGCAGGGGCCTATCCTAAGTACAACGGCAGCACCGACCCAGCACAGTATATCATGAGCTATCAAGTCGTTGTCGCATCGTTTGGAGGGGACGACGCCACGAAGGCCAAGTCCTTCATCATTGCCCTCGAAGGCCTGGCCCTAACCTGGTACACCAGGTTGCCCCCGCTGTCTATCGACTCCTGGAGAAGTCTCCGGGACAAATTTCTGCTCAACTTCCAAGGGTACCGCCCAAACACCGATGCCTTGGCCGAACTATCACTCTGCAAGCAACTGGAGAAAGAAACTCTGTGGGAGTACTACCGCAAGTTCTTGACTCTCAAGTCACAACTGCCTTCGGTCGATGACCAAATCGCCATTCACTACGCCATCAGTGGCCTTCGGGCGGGCATCCTCTACAGCCACTGCATCAGGGACCCACCAAAGAACCTCCAGGAGCTCTATCAACTATTTGAAAAATATGCCAGATCCAAAGAACTCCACCAGCACAAGGTCGAGTCCCAGAGGAAACCCAAGGACCCTCCGCAGTCCAGCCGAACGTGGACAAGACCCTCGTAGTCAGACTCCGGTCGGGACAGCCGCAGCCAGCAGCAGGTGCACAACATTGCCAACAAGAACCCCACTGGTGAGACCCCTCACCGTCAAGATTATCCCCCCAGGGCCGCGGCAATGGCACGCGTGGTCGGGGTCGAGGACGGGCACAGCAGCCACGCAGGTTTTACTGCCTATTTCACGGTGAAGAATGCGAGCACCCGACGAGGGACTGCCCGGAAACGAAGGCTACCAGGGACAGAATGTCCCGGGCGCAACCCGCCGACAACCCAAGAGTTGTCGCCCACACATATCAACACCACCTCCCACAACCATACAACCACGGCCCCGCTTAGCATCCACCTAACCACGCATACCAACACCACCAGGAGGTACAAATTGTACCACCTCCGCTCTAGCCTCCGCGCCCGCATCAGCCAAACATCCACCACCCAAATCACCCCCAAGCACCAAAGCAAGAAGACTTCACTGATCAGTCGTATCGCGGGGTCATTCACATGATCACTAGGGGGTCCAGCATCGACTTTGACACGAAGCGACAGAAGAGGGACCACTACCGAAGTATCAACCACGTCGTCGTCACCGGCCCAGTCGTGCAAACGAAGTGGTCCCATGTGCCGCTAACCTTCGACGCCAGAGATGTTGACCTGCGCAGCGCACCTCACATGGACGCCATGGTAATCAACTGCAGCGTGGCAGGCTGGGACCTGCACAAAGTCTTAGTTGACAACGGCAGCCAGGCGGACATCATTTTCCTCCACGCCTTCGACCGCATGGGCATCAGCCACAGCCTCCTCAAGCCTTCGGACAACCCCTTATATGGCTTCGGTGGCAAGGGCACCTTTTCTATGGGCAAGATAGAGCTACCCCTGTCCTTCGGTGTAGCACCCAATGCACGAAGTGAGCAGGTCACCTTCGACATTGTCAACATGGTATACCCGTACAACGCCATAATGAGTCGGGGCTCCATCAACAAGTTTGAAGCAGCCATTCACGGACTTTACTTGTGCATGAAAATCCCGGGTCCGCAAGGTGTGATCACAGTCTACGGCAACCAGCAGACCGCGTGCAACATTGAAAGAGACTTCGTTCCAGGGCAAAGGAACGTACACTGCCTTACGACGTAGCACGAAGTCCCCGTGGCTGCCCGTCCAACCGCCAACGAGCATGCAAAGGCACAGCTGCAAAGCAACGACGGAACGAAGACAGTTCCCCTTGACCAAGCAACGCCCAAGCAAACGGTCATCATAAGCGAAGACCTTACTTCGCATGATGAGGAGAGACTCATCTCCTATCTTTCCAAAAATAAGGACGTCTTCGCCTGGTCCGCCCTCGACCTGGTCGGCGTCAGTCGCACTATCATCGAGCACAGCCTGGGCATCGACCCTTCGGTGCGGCCGAAGAAGCAGAGACTGCACAAAATGTCTAATGAGAAAACAGAGGCCGCCAAAGTCGAGGTACACCGCCTGCTTGAGGCCAATTTCATTGAACTAGTTGCCTACCCTACGTGGCTCGCTAACGTAGTCATGGTGCAAAAAAAGAGTGGCAAGTGGCGGATGTGCATTGATTTCACCAGTCTCAACAAGGCCTGCCCCAAGGATAATTTCCCGCTGCCTCGGATCGACAAGATCGACGATAGTGCGGCCGGATGCGAAGTCATGTCACTCCTTGACTGCTTCTCGGGCTACCACCAAATATATATGAAGGAGGAAGACAAGGCCAGCACCAGTTTCATCACACCCTTCGGCACGTATTGCTTCGTCAGAATGTCAGAGGGACTAAAGAACGCTGGGTCCACCTCTCGCCTCACCAAGACAGTGCTTGAGAGCCAAGTCGGCTAGAACATATTCACGTATGTGGACAACATTGTCGTCGCTAGCAAAAACAAAGAGGACCATCTGGCCGACCTCACAGAAACATTCGCGGATATGCGGGACGCACGACTTCGCTTAAACCCTGAGAAGTGTGTCTTCGGCGTTCGCCAGGGGAAGATACTGGGCTACTTGGTGTCGCACCGCGGGATCGAGGCCAACCCGACCAAGATCCAGGCTATCATCAACATGACGCTCCGCAGTCAGCCAGAGACGTCCAACGTCTGACAGGAAGATTGGCCGCCCTCAACAGATTCATTTCCAAGTCCGTAGAGCGAAGCCTACCTTTCCTCAAAACGCTACGCGGCGCAAAGGACTTTGCATGGGACCAGAGCAAGCGGCGGCCTTCGTGTCACTAAAGCAGCACCTGTCAGAGTTGGCAATCCTCACCAGCCCCAACCCCTCGCTACACCTGTTGCTCTACGTCGCAGCTTCGCCACACGCAGTCAGCGTAGCATTGGTCCAAGAGCAGGCCAGAGAGGGCACAACTTGGCAGTGTCCAGTTTATTACGTCTCCGAAGTCCTCACGACTTCCAAATGCAACATGACGGAGTTGGAGAAAATTGCCTACGCAGTCGTTATGGCATCGTGCAAGCTGCGCCACTATTTCGAAGCATTAGAGGTATGGGTCACCTCGGACAGGAGACTCGGCGAACTATTCAGAAATCCGGAGGCATCTGTCCGTATCGCCAAATGGGCAGCCGAGCTCTCCGGTTACCATATTACCTTCGAGCCCAGGACAGCCATCATGTCACAAGTCCTGGCAGACTTCATTGTTGACTGGACAGGGCAAATAACGCAGCCGGACGCACCTGCAGAGGTGTGGACCATCCATTGCGATGGCGCTTGGTGCCATGCGGGGGCAGGCGCAGCTACAGTCATCACATCACCCACAGGGGTCAAGCACAGATACGCAGCACGCCTCAGCTTTGCTTTAGAGTCTGACAGATGCACCAACAATGTGGCGGAGTACGAAGCTGTCATCCTCGGCCTTCGCAAGCTACGGGGACTTGGTATCACTACATGCATAATCAAAACAGACTCCAAAGTAGTTGCCGGCCAGGTCGAAAAAGATTACGCAGCAAAAGACCCCGCACTCATGCAGTATCTCACGGCTGTCCGAAGTCTTGAGAGACAATTTAAGGGCTTTACCTTGCAGCATGTGGACCGAGCCAAGAACGAGGAGGCCGATGCATTGGCCAAAGCAGCAGCCAGAGGCGAGACCTTGCCCTCCGACATGTTCTACCATGTCATCGGCACGCCAGCCGTCCGCAGCCCAGAGGGCCTACAAATAACCAACGACACCAAAGGCCACCGCATAGTCAACCTCATCATGACCGAAGACTGGCGAGCACCAATCACCCTGTTCCTGCAGGGATATTACCATCCAAGCGACATCAACGAGGCCAAGCGCCTCAAGCATCAAAGTCGAGACTTCGCACTCTTTGAGGGCCAGCTTTACAAAAAGGGGGTCAGCCAACCCATGCTCAAATGCGTCACCTAGACCAAAGGCGTCCAAATCCTGCACGAAGTCCACAACGTAACTTGCGGCTCTCACGCGGGGCCCAGGGCCCTCGCTGCCAAGGTGATCCGTCAAGGCTTCTACTGGCCCTCTATGATCTACACTGCGAATCGAGTCACGAGGTCGTGTGAAGCCTGCCAGAAGTTTTCCCCCCGCTCAGGCAACCCTTCGCAACTCACAAAGTTGATCGCCCACACGTGGCCCCTTCAGCGCTTGGGCCTGGACATTGTCGGGCCACTACCCACGGCCCAAGGGAACCTCAAGTTCACCTTCGTCGCCGTCGAGTATTTTACCAAGTGGATCGAGGCAAGGGCAGTATCCACAATAACATCGAAGACTGCCCAGAAATTCTTTTGGCAAAACATTGTTTGCCGATTCGGAGTCCCGTCCGAGCTCACAGTTGACAATGACAAACAATTTGACAGCCAAGACTTCAAGGACTTCTGCTTCTCCGTTGGCACCAAGCTTGCCTTTGCCTCAGTATATCACCCACAATCTAACGGCATCGTGGAGCGCGCCAACGACAAAATTTTCATGGCCATCAAGAAAATGCTTCTCGATGACAAGAAGGGTAAATGGGCCGACCTGCTACCTGAAGCAGTATGGGCGCTGAACACGACCGAGTGCCGGGCGACTGGGTTCACTCCCATCCGCCTGCTATATGGATCGGAAGCTATGACCCCACAGGAAATAAAACATGGGTCACCGCGGACAAGCACTTCAGCCATCCCCGACGTAGACGAACCAACTTCCAAGGACCTCATCAACGGAGACCGTGTCTTCGCCCTGCAGGCCCTCAACAAATACCAAGCTCAAACTAAAGCATGGCGTGACCACACAGTCGTCCAAAGAGAATTCAACGAAGGGGACCTCGTACTCGTCCGGACAACTCGGACAGAGTCACGGGGCAAGCTGGAGCCAAAGTGGGAGGGTCCCTTCATTGTCAAGATGAAGGCGTCCCCCAGCGCGTACAGGCTAACAACGCCATCCGGTGAAGACCTGGAACATTCCTGGAATATTGATAATCTTCGCAAATGTTTTGTTTGAATCCTCAGGGCTTACACGCCCTTGTAATTCACCAAACAGTATCATTCCGGCCCGCACTCTTTTCCTCCCGAGGGGTGAGGTTTTTAATGAGGCAGAGCCATGTAATATACACGCAAAAATCCCCCGCAAAAATTCAGACTATCAAAAAAGACCACATCGACGGTCTTCGGCATTCGACCACATCGAAGTCACCGTGAGGGGCAGCGCTGGCCACCCTCGCGTGCGACATTCCGCGCAAAAGTCACCTAAGGGTGCAGCCGGACTAGCACAATAAGTGCGCAAAATCAAAGTCTTTTCCAAAAGGCTCTCCGTGCTAAAGTCGCCTAAGGGTGCAGCCGGACTAGCACAATAAGTGCGCAAAATCGAAGTCTTTTCCAAAAGACTCTCCGTGCAAAAGTCGCCTAAGGGTGGAGCCGGACTGGCACAATAAGTGCACAAAACCACTCTCCGTGCAAAAGTCACCTAAGGGTGCAGCCAGACTAGCACAATAAGTGTGCAACATCGAAGCCTTTTCCAAAAGACTCCGTGCAAAAGTCGCCTAAGGGTTCAGCCGGAATAATAGGTATGCAAAATCGAAGTCTCTTCCAAAATGACTCCGTACAGAAGTCCCCTACGGGAGCGGCCTGGTAAACGAAAGCGCGCAGCTTCATCACACAAAATTATGGTTACATACACACAGCGAGGGCATCACATATTACATTGGCTCAACCTTCGGGATGATAGCCATCTCCCTGTAGTTGAACAACATTATCCTCAATTCCTCACCCTCGAACAGATTTCGCAGCTCCCCCTCACCTACACTCACCCCAATCGGCGAGGACAACAATTCTCGCTTCCCAGTCCCATCCACGCGAAGATGACCTCCCTCCACCTCGCTATGATAGCGCCTACCACTTCGCGACAATTCACTCACTCTCCGCTTTGCCACCGCCCTCCGCCGCCTATACCTAGTACTCGCGCCCGGAAGTTCCTCGGAACCCCCCGGGCGCGGCGAAGGCTCCGCTGTAGCCACATCCAACGCCGCAAAATAATCCAAGTCCTCATCTGAAGACTCCTTTGTCCATGCAATCGAACTCCCAGAATCATCAGACTCAAAACACTTAGACATAGAGCCAAATGAATCGTCATCAGCAGCCACGGTCGAAGCCACCAAAAAATATCATTGTCAGTAGCGGTTGCGTGCACAGGCCCAGACCCAAGAACCTGCGCAGCAACCGAAGGCCCGACCGTGGCCGTGGGGTCTTCGGCAGCCGGCTCAGCTACCACCCTCACAGCATCTTCACCCGTCGGCGCAGGGGCTGATGTAGAGTCTTCACCGGCCACAGTGGGCACGGGCACATCCGAGGAGCCTTCACCGGCATCCGAGGGCGGCACCGGATTGACCTCCGCAGCCTCGGGCGGCGCGCCATCTAGACCACCAAGGTCCTCGACGTCCTCGGCATGCGCCATCTACAGCAACAGCACACTCATTCAGCAAAAACCACACATACACACACATATAACCACACAAAAAATAGCCTTTACCTGCTCTATCGCCCGATCGGACCGCTCCCTGACCGCCTCCCGACTGTGTGGACCCCACATCCTATCGAAGAGTGCCCTCGCTGACTGCTTCACCATAGGGTCTTCGACCTTGAAGATTTCACGTTCAAAGTTCTCGTCTGCTTGGTCGAAGACCTCGTAGTGCCTGCACCCCTCGCGGGATAGTGCATTCATCACCCCCTCGCAGGTGACAAGGGAGGTGAAGGACATGAAACTCGTCACTATGGTCGAGAGCACCAGCAACTCCTCCTGCAACCATTCGAGGAAGCGAAGGCCTGCTTCTTGGTCGGGTACTTCGAAGTCAGCAGTCCGTGCACCCAGCTCGAGGTACGAGTCCACAAACTGCGCGTGCGTCCGCTCGACTTTCGAGCGCGTCGAGGCCTCGGCCTTGTCCACGCGGCCGCGCAGGGCGTTGTACCTCGCCTCCAGCTCTTCGGCGTGTTGGCTGGCGAGACTGCTCTCTGCTCGCGCCACTTTGGCCTCCGCGCGTGTAGCCTGCGCTTCAGCGATGGCCTGGTTCGCCTCCCTCCTCTCCTCCACCAGCTGGCGCCGGAGGTCCATTTTCTCGACCTCCATGGCAGCCACTTTCTCCGCCAGCCTGCGGTTTTTACTTTCCGCAGCCAACTTCTCCCGGACAGCATCTGCATGCTGCGCCCGGAGACTCTCGACTTCAGCGGCCACGTCCGCAGTCAAGACACCCGACGCGATGCGGTAGGCGAAGTCGGCCGCCTGACACAAACCCATGAGACCCAAACCCTCAGGGAAACAACAAACATCAAAGTCCAGCACAACTTACTTGCTTCAGCTGCTGCGACAGCTGCTGCGATGTTTCCCTCAGTCGTTGGGACATGGAGCCTGCCATGTCCCTGGCGGCAGCGACCGACAGAATTTCGCCGCTCACGCAGAAAGCGGCACACAGGTCCCGCGCGGCACCCTTCGCCCCAACCACCGCCGTTGGCGCCGTGGTCGCCACCGAAGGCGGGACAACAACCAATTGCCCCTCGCTCGACCCTACAACATATCACCGGTCAGAAGACCTCGCAAAAAAACTTACCAACAAAATAATCCTCGACACTGATGTTCGTGCCGAAGTCGGCGACACGTCTCCCCGGCGAAGGTAGCTCCCGTCCTTTCACGGGTTTGCCCGAGGGTGGCTTGCTCCCGCCAGATACGGCAGCCTTCGCGCTCGCCGACGCCTTGCTGGGTCCGGGGGCAGCCGGTTTCACAGCCGGCACTGGCTTGCTACTGTCAGAGGCAGCAGCCTTCGCGCTCCCCCGTGCCCTCTTCGCCTCGCGCATAGGATCCACGATCCTAACGACCGCCCGGTGCTTCTGCGCAGTGTCTTGACGGTCCTTGTTCATCACTGCAGACACAACAGCAGCAATATTCTGTCCGTAAGGAAAAACCTTCAAGTCACGAGCCATGCGAGACGTAAAAAAGTCTTCGCCAGCTGCGCGAGGGATCAGAACATTCTTGGGCCATCGACCCCCGGTAACCTCTAGCATCCACGCCGAAGACTCCCGGAGCTCGGGCGAAGACATCCTTCCCCCGAGGGTTGCGCACGTCCCCATCAATTCCGCAGCAAAACTTTCGGAGACCCCTAGTTCCCCCACTGCAGTACCTAGTTTTCTCTTCTTAATGGCTGGGGCGGCCTCCTGCGAAGGGTCCTCTTCAGTCATGGCCACTGGCCTCTTCCCGCGGCGGTCGACAGCATCATCCCGAGATAGCCGCTGTACGGCAGGTGATTCAGCTCGAAGACCCTGTTCAAGCGAACGTTGGATTCGCGAATATCCCAACTCTGCAGGGCCTCCGTTCTAGGCACATAACGCCCCACAATACGCACAGCCCCATCTTCCGCTTCACGCACGACCGCAGCGGGATCCCAGCCTCGCAGATCCAACGCGAAGGTCGGACTTCGCACTTTCTGCCCACCCAGGGAGGGCTTGTCGCGAGGGCATACTTCGCCCAACGCCCATCCATGCGCCAAGGGCCACACCCCGTACCCGATGATTTCCTCAAATAAATCGTGCCCACTACTCGTACGGGCAGCGCTCCGAAGGGCTCCCTCATTCTCATCATCCTCCGCCACCTCAAATTGCGGGTACGCCACATAATAATGGGAGCACATAATGGCCACGGGGAGCCCTAGGTGGTCTTCGACTTCGCCCTTAGAAACATAGAACCAGAAATCCCACCAGTTGCCCAAATTATTACGGGCACAAGGAACCAACTCCACGACTTCCATCGAAGTCTTTCCGGTCCTCGACGTAAATGTGCACGATCCAAACTGTGCAATCTTGTGACCAATTTTTCTTTTTTGCCAATGCAGACAGTATTGTTTGGCGAAGACTTCCACAGAAGGCTGACCACCATACGAGGTTGTCGCCCAGATACTTCGCCAGGGCCACCACGGCGTTAGTTGTCAGCTGGTGGACCTGAACCTCAAATCTCCGCAGGACCTCTGCCACAAAGTGATGTGCAGGCAGAGGCCAGCGGTGAAAAAAGGCTCGAAAACGACCAACTCGCCCTCGGGCTCGGGAACCTCTTCCGCCCCGGGACACACCCAACTCCGCTGCCAAAATATCCCAACTGCTGCATATCCTGCACGCGGACCGAGGAAATCCGCGAAACGCCAAACTCCACCGTATCACCCCGATGTAGCTCCGCCGCCGCCACATTGCCCGAGGTATCCTTGGACGACGCTTCAGCCGTCGACGTGTTCGCAGCAGACGAGGAAGAAGACGGCATGGCTACGTACCGTCAGCGGCGGCGTGTGGTCTGCTTGATGCGGGCCAGATCTCTGGCGAACAGGAGCAAGGAGGGCAGGCGAGCGGACGAGCGGTTTCAAAAGGAGGCTAGGGTTTTGCGGCGCGCAGAAAGGTAAGAGAACCTGACCTACGCCACCCCCTTTTATACACAGGATGTGCCGCTTCGAGAAACCCGCAGTCCAACAGTACGACGTCCATCAACGGTCACATCAAAAACCCCCGCGGAACCACTTCGAGCGAGGGCAGCGTCTCCACCATCTAGCGACGTCTTCGACACCAGATGACTTAGTCGAACTAGTCCCTCGGAGGGCAAATGTTGGGGCGAAGGCGAAGACGCTACCCTTCGCTCCAGCCTTCGTCTATCTCGCTGCGCCAACGGAAGCAGAATAACCGGTGAGGTCCACCCTTCGTCTTCTACACTACAAGACGAAGGCCTACGACGATGTCACCCCATCGCACGTCCTCACTCGACCTGGAGGCCCACGTGGGATTCCGCCCATTGTAACAGGCCCCGCACGGAGAAGTGTGTTACGAGCCCAATTTGTAATAGCTTCTCTATAATGATAGTCTGTAACCCTCCTTTATAGGAATATTCCGGGGATAGTCCAGGTGCCTGAGGGTACATGTGTCCTTACATTGAGACGTTGGGCACTCGGGCACCTATAAATACCCCCGTACAGTGCCCTTGAGAGGCTAGATTAACAGAGCTATTGCCAAACCTTGTTTACGTTGCTTTCGCTCCCCCGTTGGATCAACTTGCCCAGAAGAGCGGGTTCCAACATAGAGCTACTTCAAATTGACCTGTTTGGACCAACAACTTATGCTAGTGTTGGTGGCAACCTCTATTGTCTGGTTATTGTTGATGATTTTTCAAGATACATTTGGGTGTTCTTTCTTCATAACAAGTCTGAGGTTGCATCAATATTCAAGAAATTTGCCAAGAAAGCTCAAAATGAATTTGACTACAAAATCAAGAAAATTAGAAGTGGCAACGGAAATGAATTTGACAACACCAATATTCACGAATACTATGATGAAATTGGGATCAAGCATGAAGTTTATGCAACGTATACATCTCGACAAAATGGAGTTGTTGATAGAAAGAATAGAACTTTGATCACTCTTGCAAGGACAATGATTGACGAGTATAACACACCAGAGAGGTTTTGGGCTGAAGCGTCAACACTGCATGCTATGCATCAAATAGACTGTTTCCTCACCAACTACTTCAGAAGACTCCTTATGAACTGCTAAAGGGGAAAAATCCAGATGTCTCCTTCTTCCGGGTGTTTGGATGCCAATGCTACATCTATAAGAAACGCCATCACCTAGGGAAGTTTCAAAGACGTTGTGACATTGGTTTCTTACTTGTTTATTCATCAAAATCCAAAGCATATCGAGTATTCAATCATGCCACTAGCGTGGTGGAAGAAACATATGATGTGGAATTTGATGAGACTAATGGCTCCCAAGGAGCATATGAAAATCTTGATGATGTAGGTGATGAACCACTTAGGGAAGCCATGAAGAATATGTCAATTGGATCCATCAAACCAAAATAAGATGAAGAAGAGGCGCAAAATATCAACAAGCCTTCTTCATCAAATGTACCACAAGATGATGAAAAAGATGAGAGGCATGCAAATGAAGATACATTTGTCTCTCATGAATACACAAGGGTACAAGTCGAAGATGTTGATGCTCCAAGATCTTCTTCCCAAGTGGTTGACAAGAGGAACTCATCACTACTACAAGCATATACACAGGATCTCATCATTGGGAGTCCTTCACAAGGGGTTATTACTCATTCTCAAAGATATGCTTCATTTATTGAACATCGCTCTTTTGTTTCTTGTGTTGAGCCTACGTGTATAGATGAGGCGCTACAGGATCCGGACTGGGTGAATGCCATGCATGAAGATTTAAACAACTTCACCCGGAATCAAGTTCAGACCTTGGAGAAGCCTTCACAAGATGCAAGAATCATTGGAACAAAGTGGGTGTTCCAAAATAAACAAGATGATCAAGGTGTAATTATGCAGAACAAGACAAGTCTTGTTGCAAAGGGGTTCTCTCAAGTTGAAGGTTTAGATTTTGGAGAGACTATTGCACCTGTTGCTCGACTTGAAGCCATCCGTATCCTTCTTGCATATGCATCCTGCTATGACATAAAACTTTTTCAAATGGATGTAAAAGGTGCATTTTTAAATGGCTTCATAAATGAACTAGTATATGTTGAGCAACCACCTAGGTTTGAAGATCCTAGATATCCTAATCATGCTCACAGGTTGTCCAAGGCGCTATATGGTCTAAAGCAAGCTCCAAGGGCTTGGTATGAGCGTCTTCGTGACTTCCTCATTTAGAATGGCTTCAAGATCGGGACCATCAACACCACTTTATTCACAAAGAAACATAACTGTGATATTTTCATTTGTCAAGTTTATGTTGATGATATAATCTTTGGCTCAACAAATGATTGACATTGCAAGGAATTTGGTGAGTTGATGTCAAAGGAGTTCGAGATGTCAATGATTGGTGAGCTAACCTTCTTGGCTTCCAAGTCAAGCAAATGAAAGGTGGCAACTTCCTCTCTCAAGAGAAGTACACTAAATACTTGTTGAAAAGATTCAAAATGGAGAAGTGCAAACCAATCAAGACACCCATGCCTACTAATGGACATCTCGACCTAGATGAGGGAGGTAACCCGATTGATCAAACTCTCTATTGTTCTATGATTGGTAGTTTATTGTATCTTACCGCATCTAGGCCCGATATCATGTTTAGTGTCTGTATGTGTGCTCGATTTCAAGCAAATCCTAAGAAAGCTCATCTTAGCGTTGTTAAAAGAATTCTTAGGTATCTTAAGCACACCCCAAGCGTTGGCCTTTGGTATCCCAAAGGAGCTACTTTTGAATTAATTGGCTATTCCGATTCAGATTACGCCGATTGCAAAATTGATAGGAAAAGTACATCCGGAGGATGCCATTTGCTTGGCAGATCACTAGTTTCATGGACTTCTAAAAAGCAAAACAATGTTGCCTTGTCAACCGCCGAAGCGGAATACATTGCCGCGGGTGCTTGTTGCACACAAATTCTTTATATGAAACAAACTCTTCTAGACTATGGTGTAGTTCTAGAAAAGGTACCTTTGTTGTGTGATAATGAGAGTGCTGTTAAAATTGCTAATAATCCTGTTCAACACTGTAATACCAAAAAGTGTAAATAATGAAAATGGAGTTGATCTCCTTATATGATTTGCCCCCATTTATGTGAACATGTGGGTAGCCACATTTAAAAGAGAATAATAAAACAAAGAACACATAAGTAACTTGTGCATCATGCTGGAGTTATTTGTTTGTGTTTGCATACAATAATAGAAATATATATAACAACAACAAAGTTTAAATTTGGAATTTAGACCCCATTTGGAATACTAGAATTTGGGGAAAGTGAAGAACTAATACTATACAATACAAGAAAAATATAGACATAAAGAAATAAAACTCTTCACATTTGAATTCGGTATTTTATCTGAGGAATATTGGAACAACAAACAAAAATTTGAATTTAAAAATTTGGAAACCTATTTAGAGAAAATAAAAGAGAAAAAAAAGAAAAGACAGAGAAAACCTATCTGGGCCGCCAACCCGCAATTCGGTCTACCTGGCCATTTCTTTTTTTTCTGTGCAGCCCAACCTCTCTAATCGGCGCCGACGCGTTGGACCCACCAATCAGTCCATGAGTCACGCGCGATCCCCACTATTCCTCTGGTGTGTGGGCCCACACGACAGCTGCGTACTAGAGCGCGACCATGGCGGGCCCAAATCGTCGGACCGGTCTTCCGTTTTCGACCGGTCTTCCGGTTTCCCCTGCCTCGCTCGCACGAACTCGCCGTGAACTCCGGCGTGCTTCTCAGGCACCGTGCAACAACCGCGGACCGTGCCCAGGGTACAAAAATGTGGGTGCGGCCCTCCTTTCCCAACTAGTTGTCGTAGCTCAAGTCGCCCAGACCCCGCATCGTGTGGCGCCGCCGTGTGCTCACCGTTTGCCCCCGCAAAAAAACCAGCGCCGCCGCACGTGAGTCGCTGCTAGAGCAAAAACAACCCATAGAACATGGCCACGGAGTAGACTAGGGTGCAGAGGAAGCACACATCGCGATCCATTGGCGCGGGAGGATCTAGGTCACTAGCAATTCGTCGTCGGTGTGGCTCACCATCACAACTCCGCTTCGTGATGTGAGATTGTGCTTCGCCGCGACTTGTGCCGGTAAGGAACCCTCCCTGTAGATTCGTGGTGTTCCTTGGATTGTGTAGCATCGCTCGAATTGTAATTTAGGAATCCTCATCGTATTTTGTGTGCGCTCCGGCGAGTCCGTCGCCGCGACATGCGCACTGGCGCCGCCGCCTGTAAGATTGGGCGTTAGTGATGTGCGGGTCGTCCATCTGTTGTGCGACGGCCACGATTATAACCTGATATAACCAGACGGCCACGATTAGTGATGTGCGGGTCGTCCATCTGTTGTGCGACGGCCACGATTAGTGATGTGTTGGGGGCATTGAATCCAGACCGTTAGAGACGAATCAGAGGAACAAAATTGGACCGGGATTCATAAAATCAGGACCGTTAGAGTCGTCCAAATGAATCCATTCCAGTTCCTATAATTTTGTATTAATATTGTCTATAACTCAGTAACACTGTTTTGACATGAAAATTGTATTAAAATTGATCTCTTAATTATGTTGTACCAAATACATGAAACCTTCAGAAAATCATATCTTAAAATTCGTAACTCCAAATGTAGTGATTCTTTTTCCTATGATCTCATTTTAATGTGTATATTATTAATATGTATTTTGTATACATATTTGGTGTGATGTTAATTTCTCCATTGTACTATACTTGTTTGTATTGTGGCGAGTACAAGAGCCAGTGACCGAGGATCCGAGTGTTCAGTAGGTAGAAGTTGCTGACCAAGAGCTCATCGAAGGCAAGTTGTGCCCTTGACCAGTTTTATTACTCAATAATGTTATTTATTATCACTTATCCATGCATAGGTTTAATTTTTATGGGACCCAATAGTTCACCCTAGTCTAATTATCTTGTTACCTTGTTTACCCCTGAACTATTTGGGTAGTTTTGCTGCTCTATATGGCTTTGGGTTTAATATTGCATCACGTTCATGTTCCAATTATATTGTTATTTTATTTACTAGCTGAGTGCCCGTGCATTGCAACGGGAATATATAATACCAGTATACTACGATAACTTATATACAAAATGTGTGTTATATTGTTATGAGAAAATGTTTCATAACCAATTTGTGATCCTAGACATACATAAATTTTGTTATTTTAATTTAGTTGTTTCACCACTACATTGCAACCATCAGTATCATGCAGACTTTGATATATGCCACGATTTGTATGATCTTATCATTGGAGAGCACGCTCCACACATACCGGAAGAAATTTCCTCGTACATCGTTAGTCATCAGACACGCACACCATACGCTCTTGCTTAAACAAAAAGGTAAGTGTGTGTTTGCTAAGAGAATTAAAGGCAGGCCGGCACAAAAGCTACCCTGATGGTGGCGAGGATGACGAACTGGTCACTGTTGTCGATCCTCGTCTGCGTCACCTCCGGCGCCAAGATGACGCCACAATCCTCGATATAGTAGTCGTCGAACGCGCACGACATGACGAGTACCGATGACTCTTAGTTGGGTTGCAAAATAAAGTGCACCCCGGACTCATCAGCGAGGTAGTACCCCTGGTCGTTGCACCACCGGATGCGCTACTCTACTACATACATCATGTTCGAGGACACTCACACAACGTCAGCAACGTCCATCGTCCCAGCGCACAAGAATTCATGTTCGGTCAGTAGCGACTTACGTGGTAGGTTGGGCTTCAGGTGGACGATGAGCTGGACGGCGTGATGGCGTCGTCGTCGGATTCGGTGTCCAGAACAACCCGAGAGTCGTCGACGTTGGTGACAACCATGAGGCCCCCCTGCTTAACGATGGACAGCGCGGTGCAGCCGCTCTGGACCGCGTCCAAGCGGCGGCTTCGTGGGAGCTTGTCGTACACATCGGCGCATGCGACCACGTAGGACTGCTTTTAGAGGTCGAAATGACAGTCGCCAAGCTTCTTCTCGTCATCGATGAGCGACGCCAACGCGAGTGCCTCCTGCTCATGGTGTTTGTTCGGGGTTTCAAGTAAGAAACATAGATTCATGCTTGGCGTTGGTTTATGAAAATGGCTCACAAGTCTGATCCATGGAAAAATATTACGAAGAAAAAATGTCACGCATGCAAAAAAGGGAATTTAAGTATAATACATTATTCAAAAAAAATTGCATGCAAAGCTCTTCTTTAAATAATATTACCTCCATCCAAAATGTAATTCAAGAATCTCGGTGATATTTATCAACTACTACGCATTGTGCAAGGGTAACAAGTGAGCTTGGTGAGAGATGTAGTATATGTGTTTCCTGTCATAGATGTAGACATAAACACACATGTGGTGTAGTGGTAGCTGCTCTTGGCCTTTGCTTGAGATTTGCTTGAGAGGTCACAGGTTCAAATCCCCTTGAGGACATGTGTGTTTGACATGTGTGTTTTTTTAATTTTAGCTAGACGTGGGCTGTACGGGGGAATGAGAATGGGAATGGGCTTTGCGGGGAGGGGGGAATGAGAAAGACAGAACAAAGAATGGGAACGAGAAAACATACAATGATGGCAGAATATGAGAATGAGAAACGCAGAACAAGGAATGGGAATGGTGGCAGAACGGGAATGGCAGAACAGGAATGATGGCAGAACACGAAATGGCAGACTACTCTTGCAGCCTTAATAAGTAGTAGAGATTATTCATGTCAAGATCATTATTTTTAATTGGAACATGGAGCTTAACTTGAGAAACACGTGCCACCACAAGGGTGGAATGGGACGCCCTTGGCTGACTAACTAGGAAAGCAAGTGGAGGACTACCTTACCCAATAGGGGCAAGGGATGTAGGGGAGTAGGCGTGTAGGGAGGTTTCCAGTTGATTTTGCTGCGATGGCGGTTAGACGGGGAATTCATGTATTGCTCTTCCTAGAAACTGTAGCGGTTTATAAAGCTAGTGAAACTTTGTAAAGGCCTCGTAGTGTTACCCTGCCTCGCTTCCTTGTTAGAGGTGTTGTAACACCACAAAACCATCAACTAACAATAATGCATTTAGATTATTAGTGGTAAATATGATAATGAAATTTTCTTTCAAGTGTTTGAGTTTTATTTGCATTTAGAATAATTTTGTTTGCTCATATTTGATTTATGGATGTTTAGTATAATTTTTTTATATATTGAAAATCTAATTAATTAATATAGAAATATTGGTCCAAAATAAATATTTGAGTTATAAATAATTTTGGTATAATTATTATGATTTTTAGAATTATTTTAAAATATATTTAATTATATTTTTTTATATAGAAAAGAAATAAAAAGAAAAGAAAAAAAAGAAAAAAAATCCCTAACTCTAGTCGGCCAAACCGGCCCACTAAGGGCCTAGCCGCGTGCCCCTAGCCCCTCCTTTCTCTGGCGCATGGGCCCGCCCCGGCCCCGCGACCTTCGTGTCCTTCCCGCGCCACCGCCTGGCCTATGCGCCCCGGCTCGCGCCCGTTCGTCTCTCGCCGAACCGGAAACCGCTGCGCTGTTTCCCCTCCTCCCTCTCTCCCCATTCTCTCCCATTAACATATGTCATCAACGGTAAAGTAATTGGCCGCCACCATTAATGGCCATGGCCGGCCACCTCCCTCTCCCCGGCTCTCCCTCTCCCCCTCCCTTCCTATAAAGCCCACCTGAGCTCCCTCCTCTCTCCCTGCCCAAGCTCTCTCTCTCACTCCTCGCGCTCTCTCTCTCTCTCTCCCTCGCCATCGCGCCGAACCGCTGGAGCCCCGCTACCGAGTTGCCTCGCCAGACCGTACGAGCTCGCCGTCCATCCCCTCCCCCCAGCCGGATCGTCCGCGTCCACAAGACGTGCCCCTCGCCGAGCCCGATTCACTCCCCTGCTCACCGACCTCCCTGTACACGGGCACAATGTCACACCCGGTTTTGGAAGGCAATCCGAATGCGAACCATGTATATGCCAGGATCAGAAATTCACGTACACAACGATTACATAAATGACTAATCATAGCACAATGCTTCGAATAACAACAAAGAATAGGTAATAATATTAAAGACTAGAGTCATTTACATAATATGAATCAATGTACACAGAATCAAAATGTAGCCAACATAAATAAACCCACCACAGGCAGCTGACTGGGGGAGGTCGTTAGCCTAATCCTCGAACTCATCGAAGTCCTGGAACTCCTGGAGATCCGCCTTCTTCTTTACCTGAGCATAGATTGCACCAAAGGCAACCTGGTGTTTTGTGAAAGCAAGGGTGAATACACATCAACGTACTCAGCAAATGTCCCGTTTGTATGAGGTGGACTAGCTTTATGTTGAGTTAAGCTCAAGCAGTTGCTTTTAGTTGGTTAGGTGTTTATTATTAGTGGAAGCCAAGTTTTATCATATAACCATCCCGTGAACCATTTCCTCATCGAGGAACATCATCATCATCATCGAACCAAAACCTTTTAATGGAATCATTCCATCTCAGATCATCGGTATCTCTAATCAAAGAGGATCCCAAGGCCGCTCATAACCGTGAGCACGATTGATATATCAGTTTCATTCCCTATGTAGAGGTCGCACACTTTACCCACGAGTCGTGATTCCCTTTCTGCTCGGAGAGAGCTACTCCCCATTGACCACTACCTAGGTGGCCTGACACGGTATCACTGCGTAGCCTTTACAAAGACTCCCCTGGTGCAAAGCTGCTCGTTAGGTTTCGCCAGTCATACAAACGCAATACACCTCTCCAAGGTGGGTGACTAACAAAACCAAATCGAATGATCCTCTGCACCCATGGCTCTTGTGGCCCTCCGTGTGACTGTGCTTTGACCAATAAATCGTGCCATGTCATAATGTCGTGAATAATCCACGAACACTATTTATTTAATATAATTTGGGTCATAAACCCATTTAAGTTGCACTAAATTTGTAATAATGTCGCCAACGCTTTAGAAAACACTATTCTGTCATGAAGCATGTTTTATTTATGTAATTAATTATTTGTTTACGTTGGTTATTAAAATAGATTTCTAATTAAAACTAATCTGTAGTTTTAGTTAGTACATTTATAATAAATGTTATCATGATTAATGTTAGCTCGAATGTTCTCGAGTTAATTCTTGTTTAGCATAATCGCAACATCTGTTATTGTTTCTCATGTGTCGCTCGTGCTATTCGCGTGTGTCGTTGTTGCTGTTTGTGTGCACCGTCACCGTCCATTCGTGCGTGTCGCGCGCAATCCCCGCACATTATTTAATCATTTCGCTATAATCGTTCATGCTTATTAATTAATTCTTGTTTAGCCGTTGACTAATTGATAATTTAATTTATCTAAAATATCTTACGCAAATAATTTATATTAACTAAATCATCTTAGAAATATAGTTTTACGCGTTTCATCACAAATTAGTAGTATTCGTACGTCGCGTCGTTCGCACGTGCTGTTTCGCGCGGTGGCGCGTGTATCGTTTTCCCATGCTATTTCGCGCACGTCGTTACGCGTTATTTGCACGTGCCGTTCCCGCATGTCGCGTGCGTTGCCGCGCGTATCTCGCGTGTCAATCACGTGTGTCGCGCGGTGTCTGCGCGTGATAATAAATTGTTTTCGCCTATAATCACTCATGTTAATAAGGTTAATTCGTAATCTCGTTGCTTCCTTATAACTTCTCTCGGTAATGAATTCTTACTTCAACCATTCTATTGAAACATCACCTATCTTACCTTGATTGTTTTCTCCACTTCGCCATTTCGCAAGTCTTGCCTTAACTCTATCCTTTGTTATACCTTTCGTTATCATCACCTTCGCCTTTGACACCTCTATATCTTACCTTGATGCCTATATTATACTTTTGCTCCAAAACCTTCTCTCTTTTGTCTCAATTTTAAAAGTTGAAGGTTACCTATTTTCCCTTAGTTGTATCCTATTCCTTGTCGCTTGCGAGTTTTTAACTCCATCCTTTGTTGTATGTTACTACCTTTACCTTCACCTTCTCTCCATCTTACCTTGATGACTATCTTATGTCTGTTATTTAAAATTCCCTCTCTCATCTCCATTCGAGGGAAGTGTTTTACTTATCCCGCCCTTGGTCGGAACCTCGTCTTTGCTAGGTGTGAGTCTTATCTTAACTCCATTCTTTGTTGTACTCATACCACTGGCTCTTCTATGCCTTCATCTTTTCTCTTATACCCTTGTCCGTTATTGCCTTTGACCCTTGCGATATTTATGTCTTCTATCTAAATGCTTACCTCGAGCTTATCCTTTAAAAGCCTCCCCTTTACTTCAACCCAGTTTGAGGCTCATCCATCGATCTTGCCTTGATACTCATCTTTATTTTGGCTCTTTAAAAATCTCCTCTCTTCCACCTCAATTGGAGAGTGGTAGTTTACTTATCTGGCCCTTGGACGTACCCTGTCCTTTTCCATTTACAGGTCCTATCTTAACTCCATCCTTTATGGTATTTATATCCTTGGTTCTTATACCCATTTACCTCGTCTCCTACATCCTTGTCCGTTATCACCTTTAGATCCTCGTGATATCCATTCCCTTGCCTTCTTCTTACATTGAACCTACCCTTTGAAGCCTCCTCTTTTCCATCCCTGTTCAGGGATAATGCCTCATCTATTTCATCGTTGACTGCTCCCCCTTCTTTGACACTTTGCAAGTCCTGTTTAAAATACATACTTTATTGTGTGTTTGTCCGTTATCACCTTAACCCTTGTCATCCCTCAATCTTTACCTTGATGCTTACCTGCATTTTAAAGCCGCCTCTCCCATTTCATTCCAAGAGTGATGTCTTGCCCATGTCGCTCTTGTCCGTTCCCTTTTCCTCTGTCGCGTTGCAAGTCTTAGCTTTTGCTCGATATCACCCTTACCTTCCTAATATCTAGATCTTTCCATGATGCTTATCCTATGCCTACCTTTTGAAATATCATCTTTCCCATCTAGATTTGAGAATGGTGTTTTACCTATCTTGACCTTGGTTGCATTCTCTCCCCTGTCGGTTACAATCCTTGCTTTAGCTCCATCCTTTATAGTGCTCATGCCCTTATTTTGTATGTCTTATTATTCCCCTTGCCTTTCGATGGCCTTAGAATAGTTTCCCCTTGGTAAGAAAAGACCACCATTTAATTAAAAGTTACGTATAGCAACGAGATGTTTGTTGTTGTATGCTTGTGATGTTTGTCTTTGTGTTATGACTGATTTGCTTCTTTGTGATGAGTGTTGGTGTGTTGTGGCCCTTGGGTCCGCAATGGCATCCGTTTACTAGCTGAGTGCTGTAGAGTTAAGTACCTGGTTGCTCTCCCTTCTCTCCCTTTAAGCCATCTATGCTTACCATTTCTATCTTACATTTTCTATATATACTCTTCCCTTTTGCACCTGTCTGGTTGGCATCCTGCAACCTCTCTTAATCAGTCAAGATCAGAGTCGGCAGCATCTTCATCAAGTGGTATCAAAGCCATGCTGACTGTAGGACCGCTGACCTAGAGTAGCACTGGCCGTTTTAAGGACTTATTGATTATTACTTCACCTGATCCTTGATTCTACTTCAAAATATTAGTCACCTCGACTAATTCTATGTTGTGCTCCTATATGCCCCCACGCACTGGCCCCCCATGGTGGCCGGCCCCTCCCCTCTCCCTCGTGTCGTGCTCACTGCGCACCCTCGTAGCGTGCGCGTTCGCGCCACGTACTATAGCCCGCGTGCACGTTGTCGCGCCCACACCATCATCTAGCCCCACGCCCTTGCGCGCCATTTGCATGCATCACACATGTTGTTCATGCCCGTCGCAGCACGTCGGCTGCGCGCTGTGTCACATGTGTCGCACGCGATTGTCCTTGTGCTATCGCGCGAGTCGTTCGCACGAGAAGATATTTGTACGATTTAATAAAATCTTTTCGCCTCATCGTTCATGGCAAATAATTAATTATTGGTTTTGTTGAGGGTTAATAAAATAACAATTTAATTAGAACAAGTCTGTTGTTTTAACTCATGCTTTTATAAATATAAATGTTAATTAATTTGATTAATACCAGCTTAAATGCTTTTAACTAATTAATTTGTTGTTGTTGTTTGCGCGCTGCGTTGTTTGCGCGTCATCGTGTTGTTCGCGTACCTATTCTTTATTGTTATTCGAAGCATTGTGCTATGATGAGTCATTTATGTAATCGCTGTGTACGTGAATTTCTGATCCTGGCACGTACATGGTTCGCATTCGGTTTGCCTTCCAAAAACGGGTGTGACACACAAGCCCAAGGTAGAAGAAGCACTTTTTGCATTTTAGTCCCTGCGCTTAAATAAATTAATTTCGAGATTTCCAGTTGAGAAACTATTGAAAAGAGAACCCGATGAACACACTAAATCATGAACTAGCCCCTGCAACAATATTTTGGACACGAGTCTTATTTTATATTTCAAAATAAATAATGTCACTATTCACTAACTTGGTGATTTAAATACTAGAAACGTTCACGATTAATTTCGCTTTTGCACATGGAACGATATTTGTTAGTAGTGATTTAAGTATAAGTTTTAATGATATAAGGAATTAAAATAAATACTAGGTCCCATTTTCTTAGCCATGTTAAAATCTGGATTTTTACTAGTCATGATAGATGAACTTATATGTATGGCACTTAATTACTCAGAATTAGTAAAATATTTATTTATGTCAAACTCACCATGATTATATTACTAAAAGTCCAAAATTAGTGAACTACATTAATTCTTAGAATATTAATGTTAGGTGATTTAGCAATAAACATTTTTTAGTTATACGTATAATTTCTATTTAGAAAGGAAAGGATAAAACCCAAAGGACTATTATTAAGTAATAAAGAAAATAATTAATAATTTTTTCGCAAAGTTTGTTAAGTCATTTTATCTATATTATACTAGATAAACTAGTGTCGTAGTCACTTACTCATATTTTCACCAATGATAACTCAAAGTGGAAGACATAGTGGATTAATAAATATTTATGCTATAGACGTATTTATGAGTATAATTGTGTGATATATGAATGCGTATGTAATGGTGAATGATTACCCATGTAATGGTGTATGTTTATTTATTTGGTGTACGTATTCTTTTGTATGTACGATACGCAAATCGATGCTAGAAGTTGACTGTGAGGTAGACGAACCAAACTTGTTCGAGGACGACCCACAAGACACTTTCGAGCAAGGCAAGTGGATTCTCCCACTGCATTTCTATTTGTACCGAAATAATGCATACAATAATGTTTACTTTTGGATATATATTGCATAATTTGATGGGATTTGCCTAAATAAGGATTTCCTAGGATTACCAACCCTATTCCTTGAATTACCTTGGGATAAATGCTATGCTTAGCAATTTTTGCTATTGCTCAACTTGATGAATATGATGTCACTCTTTTAATGACACTATGTTCCGGAAATGAGGTTTTATTATGATGTTAACCCGATGGTTAAACAAGAACATTTTGTGTTAAATGGAACATGGAGTGACCACTCAGGATAACAGTGCAACCACGAGTGCTATAATGGCTCTGGCTTTGGTAATTAGCTCTATAGACTTAGTGCTTAGCAACCCTACCTGAAAGATGGGCAAGAGGGGGCGGTAGTGGTTTGGTGGAAGCTCATGTTAACATGGGGTGGTAGTCTTGGCTAACTTACCTCACCCAGAGGGCCATCAATACTGACATGGAAACCTGAGCGGGTGGATTTGTACTAAGGATATTTTGTGAAAGCCTCATAGTGGATCCCTAGCCATTCACTTCGGCAGTGTTTACTGGTCCGATAAACCCAGGCTAGATGGGATACACGGCTTGTGGGTAAAGTTGTACCACCTCTGCAGAGTGTAAAACTGATATGTCAGTCGTGCTCACGGTTAAGAGCAACATGGACCCTCACATGATAATTGAACTTAAAGATGGAAAATAAATTATGATCTGATGATCTACCAGTGGTTTGCTTAAGTGATTTCACTTAAGTGTTTTTGATATAATCTTATGTCTTTGATTAATTCGAATATTTGGGATACACACTTATTAGTAAGACATGTGTTGCTAATAAAATATTGACCAACTAAAATGCTTATCGCTTATCCATAGCCTACCTTGTTAACTTTGCATTATTTCCTCCACTTGCTGAGCCCCAACCATAAGTGAGCTCACCCTTGATAATATTTTGATCAGAGGGTGATGACGAAGACTTCACAGATGACGTTGATGAGTTTTGAGTATAACGATGCGCCAGACACCTTCCTGTGGAAGAGTGTTCATGTTTAATTCCGCTGTACTTCAATTATGATACTTGTTAAGATACAATATTCTGGATGATGTAATAAAGTTACTCTACTCCCTTTTACGCCTTTATTGCATTGTCTTTTGATATATTACACTTGTGATGTCAATATATGTGTGGAAAATGGATCCTGGCCCACATATGCTATGCATTCGGTTTTGCCCCTAGAACCGGGTGTGACAGAAGTGGTATCAAAGCTATGCTGAAGGTCATTAGACTAGTTAGAAATGGAAAGCCTAGTCTGTTCAAAACATGCTAATTTTTTTCTTACAAAATTATTTTATTAACCTTACCTCTTTAAAATTCAACTAAGTTGATATTTTCTCTTATAGATGGTTCGTACGATTCAAACCACTCGGATCAACACCAACTACATCCCTCCGCCACGACAAGTTCCTGTCTACCCAATGGTAGTCGAGGAAAACCCTGTGGATCTCCCTCGCATTGGTGTGGAGAACGAAGTCATTCTGGAGGACAGCTCGGAGGAGTTTCTGCCTACACCCACCCCATTGGCAGAATCACTAGCCTTCACAGTTGGATCATCAGCTTCAGCACCGCCAGCACCAGTAGTCCAAGCCCTTGCTCCCGGAGGCGACGACCCGGATGATTCTTGTGACGATGATGAAGACGAAGAAGAAGAAGAGGAAAACATGAACGATGAAGCCAACGATGAACAGCAGGACCACTAAGTGGGGTTATGGCTTGTTACTAAACATTATACCTCAATGTTCAAGACAGGGCACTTCCCTAACCTGCTACAGGATGATAATTTCCCGCTACCATGTATCGACAAGATCGTCGATAGTGCGGCCGGATGCGAAGTCATGTCACTCCTCGACTGCTTCTCTAGCTATCACCAAATATATATGAAAGAGGAAGACAAGGCCAGTACCAATTCCATTACATCTTTTGGCACGTACTGCTTCATTAGAATGCCGGAGGGACTCAAGAATGCTGGGTCAACCTTCTCTCGCCTCACCAAGATGGTGCTCGAGAGCCAAGTAGGCCGGAACATCTTCACGTATGTGGACGACATCGTCGTCGCCAGCAAAAATAAGGCAGATCACCTGGCCGACCTCGCAGAGACATTCACAAACATGAGGGACACACGACTTTGCCTCAACCCCGAGAAGTGCGTCTTCGGGGTCCGCTAGGGGAAGATACTGGGTTACCTGGTGTCGCACCGTGGGATCGAGGCCAACCCAACCAAGATTCAGGCAATAATCAACATGACACACCCGTAGTCAAGCAGGGACGTCCAGCGTCTGACAGGTAGATTAGCCGCTCTAAACAGATTCAGCTCCAAGTCCGCCGAGCGGAGTCTACCTTTCCTCAAGACACTGCGTGGTGCGAAGGACTTCGCGTGGGGACCAGAATAGGCGGCAGCCTTCACATCACTCAAGCAGCACCTATGAGACTTGGCCATTCTCACCAGCCCAGACCCTTCGCTGCCGCTGCTGCTCTACATTGCTGCCTTGCCACATGCAGTCAGCGTAGCCCTAGTCCAAGAGCAGAGCAGGGAGGGCACGACTCGGCAGTGTCCAGTCTACTACGTCTCCGAGGTCCTCACGACCTCCAAGTGTAACATGACCAAACTGGAGAAAATCTCCTACGCAGTTGTCATGGCATCACGCAAGCTGCGCCATTACTTCGAAGCATTCCAGGTGCGGGTCACCTCGGACAGAGGACTGGGAGAGCTGTTCCGCAACCTGGAGGCGTCTGTCCAGATCGCCAAATGGGAGCCGAGCTCTCCGGCTACCATATCACCTTCGAACCCAGGACAACAATCAAGTCACAAGTCCTGGCAGACTTCATTGTTGACTGGACAAGGCTAATAACGCAGCAAGACGAGCCTGCAGAGAAGGTGTGGACCATCCACTGCGATGGCGCATGGTGCCATGCGGGGGCAGGCGCAGCTGCAATCATCACATCACCCACAGGGGTCAAACACAGATATGCAGCACGCCTCAGCTTTGCTTTGGAGTCCGACAGATTCACCAACAACGTAGCAGAGTACGAAGCTGTCATCCTGGGTCTTCGCAAGCTACGGACGCTTGGTGTCACTACCTGCATAATCAAAATAGACTCCAAAGTGGTTGCCGGCCAGGTCGAAAAAGAATATTCAGCAAAAGACCCCACACTCATGCAGTATCTCACGACTGTTCGCAGTCTTGAGAGACAATTTAAGGGCTTTACCTTGCAACATGTGGACCGAGCCAAGAACGAGGAGGCCAACGCATTGGCCAAAGCAGCCGCCAGAGGCGAGGCCTTGCCCTCCAACGTGTTCTACCACGTCATCGGCACTTCAGCCGTCCGCAGTCCAGAGGGCCTACAAATAACCAACGACACCGAGGGCCATCGCATAGTCAACCTCATCATGACCAAAGATTGGCGGGCCCCAATCACCCTGTTCCTGCACGGATATTACCATCCAAGCAACGTCAACGAGGCCAAGCGCCTCAAGCACCGAAGCCGAGACTTCGCAATCATTGAGGGATAGCTTTACAAGAAGGGGGTCAGTCAACCCATGCTTAAATGCGTCACCGAAACCGAAGGCGTCCAGATCCTGCGCGAAGTCCACAGTGGAACATGTGGCTCTCACTCGGGGCCTAGGGCCCTCGCTGCCAAGGTGATCCGTCAAGGGTTCTACTGGCCCACTATAATCTATGCCGTGAATTGGGTCACGAGGTCGTGCGATGCCTGCCAGAAGTTCTCTCCCCGTTCAAGCAACCCTTCGCAATACACAAAGCTGATTGCCCACACATGGCCAGTTCAATGCTAGGGGCTGGATATTGTCGGGCCACTACCCACGGCCCAAGGGAACCTCAAGTTCACCTTCATCACCGTCGAGTATTTTATCAAGTGGATCGAGGCAAGGGTAGTATCCACAATAACGTCGAAGACTGCCCAGAAGTTCTTCTGGCAAAACATTGTTTGCCGATTTGGAGTCCCGTTCGAGCTCATAGTCGACAATGGCAAACAGTTTGACAGCCAGGATTTCAGGGACTTCTGCTTCTCCATTGGCACCAAGCTTGCCTTCGCCTCCGTATATCACCCACAATCTAACGGCGTCGTCGAGCGCGCCAACGGTAAGATTTTCACTGCTATCAAGAAGAGGCTTCTCGACGACAAGAAGGGTAAATGGGCCGACCAGCTGCCTGAAGTAGTCTGGGCCCTCAACACAACCGAATGCCGGGTAACTGGATTCACTCCTTTTCGACTACTATATGGATCAGAGGCCATGACCCCGCAGAAAATAAAGCACAGGTCACCTTGAACAAGTGCATCTGCCGTCCCCAACGTCGACGAGCCCACGTCCAAAGACCTCATCAACGGAGACCGCGTCTTCGCCCTTTAGGCCCTCAACAAATACCAAGCTCAAACGAAGGCCTGGCACGACCACGCAATCGTCCCAAAAGAATTTAACGAAGGCGACCTCGTACTCGTCCGAACCACCCGGACAGAGTCATGGGGCAAGCTAGAGCCAAAGTGGGAAGGTCCATTCATCGTCAAGTCGAAGGCGTCCCCCAGCGCATATAGGCTAACAACGCCATCCGGCGAAGACCTAGACCATTCCTGGAATATTGACAATCTACGCAATTTTTTTGTCTAAGTCCTCAGGGCCTACGCGCCCTTCTAATTCACGAAACAGCATTATTCAGGCCCACACTCATTTCCTCCCGGGGGGTGAGGTTTTTAACAAGGCGGAGCCATGTAATATATCTGCAAAAATCCCCCGCAAAAACTAAGATGCAACATGTCGAAAAAGACCGCATCAACGGTCTTCGGCATTCGACCAGTCCAAAGTCACTGCGAGAGGCAGCGCAGACTACCCTCGCGTGCGACACTCCATGCAAAAGTCGCCTAAGGGTGTAGCCGGAATAGCACAACAAGTACGTTAATCAGTCTTTTATTTAAAAGACACTCTGCACAAAAGTCGCCTAAGGGTGCAGCCGGAATAGCTCAACAAGAGCATTATTCGAAGTCTTTTATTCAAAAGACACTCCACACAAAATTCGCCCAAGGGTGCAGCCGGAATAGCTCAACAAGAGCATTATTCGAAGTATTTTATTCAAAAGACACTCCGCGCAAAAGTCGCCCAAGGGTGCAGCCGGAATAGCTCAACAAGAGCATTATTCGAAGTCTTTTCTTCAAAAGACACTCCACGAAAAAGTCGCCTAAGGGTGCAGCCGGAATAGCTCAACAAGAGCGTTATTCGAAGTCTTTTCTTTATAAGACATTCCGAGCAAAAGTCGCCTAAGGGTGCAGCCGGAACAACACAACATGAGCGTTAATCAAAGTCTTTTATTCAAAAGACATCACAACAATTACTTAAGGGCGCAGCTGGAATAACGTTAATCAAAGTTTATCATTACAAAGACACTCCGCACAAAGCCGCCCACGTACGCAGCCGGAACAATACAAGTGTACAAATACGGCCAACAGGCCACATCACCCTTACAATAAACATACACACGGCGAGAGCATCGCCTATTACACACACATGGCGAGGGCATCGCCTATCACATCGGCTCAACCTTCGGAATGATACCCATCTCCCTGTAATTAAACAACATTATCCTCAATTCCTCACCCTCAAAAAGCTCCCGAAGATCCCCTTCGCCTATGCCCGCCCTGTTTGGTGAAGACAACAATTCTCATTTACCAGCCCCGTCTACTCGAAGTCGGCCACGCTCCATCCCCATGCGACGGCGTCTGCCGCTCCGTGAAAATTCACCAACACATTGTTTTCCCACCACCCTTCGCTGCCTACACCCAGTACTCGCACCAGGAAGATCCTCAGCACCCTCCACACGCGGCGAAGTCTCCGCCGCGGCCACATCCAACGCAACAAAATAATCTAAGCCTTCATCCAACGACTCCTCCGTCCAAGGAAACGAACTCCCAGACTCACCGTCGGACTCAAAACATTCAGACATAGAGCCAGGCACACTGTCATCGGCGGGCACTATAATTGAAGTCTCCGCCGCAAAATCAGTATTGTCAGTAGTGGTTGCTTGCGCAGGCCCAAACGTCGGAACCTGCGCAGCAACCGAGGTTCAGTATCACATAGACAAAAAGTTCACATGCAATCCTTAACCCCTATTCCGCCACCTGTGAAGGCTCGGCCACCGCCGCGGGGTCTTCGGTAGCTGGCTCGACCACCGCCTTCGAGGCGTCCTCACACGTCGGCGCTGGAGCTGGTGCGGGGTCTTCGACGGCTGCAGTCGGCGCGGGGGTCGATGAGGGGCCCTCACCAGTATCAGATGGCGGTGCCGGATCCACCTCCGCAGCCTCGGATAGCACGCCGTCTAGACCACCAAGGTCCTCGACGCTTTCGGCATGCACCATCTACAGCAACAACACACTCATTCAGCAAAACCACACATACCCACACTTATAACCACACAAAAAATAGCCTTTACCTGATCTATTGCCCGGTCAGACCGCTCCCGGACCGTTTCTCGGCCGTGCGGGCCCCACATCCTGTCGAAGAGCGCCCCCGCCGACTGCTTCAGCACAGGGTCCTCGACCTTGAAGATTTCACGTTCAAAGTTTTCGTCCGACTGGTCGAAGACCTCGAAATGCCTGCACCCCTCGCGGGACAAAGCATTCACGGCCCCCTCGCAGGTGACGAGGGAGGCAAATGACATGAGACCCGTCACAATCGTTGGGAGCACCCCCAGCTCTTCCTGCATCCATTCAAGGAAGCGGAGGCCCGCTTCTTGGCCGGGTGCCTCGAAGGCAGCGGTCCGCGCACCCAGCTCCTGGTACGCGTCCATGAACTACGCATGCGTCCGCTCGACCTCCGCACGCATCGAGGTCTCCGCTTTGTCCACGCGGCTGCGCAGGGCATCGAGCCTCGCCTGCAGCTCCTCGGCAAGTTGGCGGGCAAGACTGCCCTCTGTCCGCGCAATCTTGGCCTCTGTCTGCGGCTTTTGCTTTCCGCAGCCGACTTCTCCCGCACAACATCCGCATGCTGCGCCTGGAGACTCTCGACCTCGGCAGCAAATTCCACAGTCAAGGCACCCGACACGATGTGGTCGGCGAAGTCGGCCGCCTGACACATAAACCCATGAGACCCACACCCTCATAAAAACAACAACCATCGAAGCACAACACAACTTACATGCTTCAGCTGCTGCGATAGCTGCTGTGACGCTTGCCTTAGTTGCTGGGACATGGAGCCCGCCACGTCCTTAGTGGCAGCGGCCGACAAAATCTCACCGCTCGCGCAGAAGGTGACCCACGAGTCTCGCGTGGCACCCTTCGCCCCAACCATCGCCGTTGGCGAAGTGGCCGCACCGGAGGCGGGACAACAACCAGTTGCCCCCCATCCGACCCTGCACCATGATACTGGTTAAAGACCTAGTTTTAAAAAAAACTTACCAAGAAAATAATCCCTGACACAGATGTCCGTGTCGAAGTCGGCAACACGTGTTGCCGCCCCGTCCATTCGCGCCGGCGAAGGCAGCCTCCGTCCCTTCGCGGGCCCGCCTGAGGGTGGCTTGCCCGCGCCAGAAGCAGTAGCCTTCGCACCAGCCGAAGCCTTGCTGGGCCCGGGCGCGGCCGGCTTCGCAGCCAGCAATGGCTTACTACTGCCCGGGGAAGCAGACTTCGTGGCTCCCCGTGCCTTCTTCGCCTCGCAGAAAGTATCCCCGATCCTGACGACCGCCCGACGCTTCTGAGCAGCATCTTGACGATCCTTCTCCATCACTGCCGATACAACAGCAGCAATATTCCGCCCGTAAGGAAAAATCTTCATGTCGCGAGCCGTACGAGACGTAAAAAAGTCTTCGTCAGCCGCGCGGGGATCGGAACATCCTTTGGCCATCGACCCCCAGTAACCTTCAGCATTCGCGCCGAAGACTCCCGGAGCTCAGGCGAATACATCCCTCCCCCGAGGGCTGCGCACGTCCCCATAAACTCCACAACAAAACTATCAGAGACCCCCAGTCCCCCACTGCAGTACCTATTTTTCTCTTCTTAGTGGCTGGGGCAGCCTCCTGCGAAGGGCCTTCCTCAGTCAGGGCCACCGGTCTCTTCCTGCGGCGGTCAATGGCCGCGGCAGTGTCATCCACGGGATAGCCGTCGTACGGCAAGCGATTCAGCTCGAAGCCCTATTCAGACGAACGTTGGATCCACGGATATCCCAACTCCACAGGGCCTCCGTCCTCGGCACATAATGCCCCACAATCCGCACAACCCCGTCTTCCGCTTCACGCACGAATGCGGCTGGATCCCGGCCACGCAGATCCAACGCGAAGGACAGACTTCGCACAAGTTGATTGCCCAGGGAGGGCATATGGCGAGGGCATACTTCACCTAATGCCCAGCCGTGCGCCAAGGGCCACACCCCATAACCGATGAACTCCTCAACTAAATCGCGCCCGCTACTCATGCGGGTAGCACCACGAAGGGCCTCTTCGTCACTATCACCCTCTGCCACCTCAAACGGCGGAAACGCCACATAGCAGTGGGAGCACATTACGGCCACCGGGAGTCCTAGGAGGTCTTCGACTGCGCCTCCCGCCACATAGAACCAGTAATCATACCAGTTGCCCCACTTGTTGCGGGCACATGGAACTAGCTCCACAACTTCCACCGAAGTCTTCCCAGTCCTCGGCGTAAAGGTGCATGACCCAAATTGTGCAATCTTGTTTCCAACTTTCCTCTTCTGCCAGTCTAAACAATAATTCTTGGCGAAGACCTCTACGGAGGGCTGACCACCATACGAAGTCACTGCCCACACATACTTCGCTAAAGCCACAACGGCGTTAGGTGTCAACTGATGAATCTGCACTTCATACCTCTACAACACCTCCACCACAAAATGATGCGCAGGTAACCGAAGGCCAGCAGTAAAAAATGCCTCGAACACAACCATCTCACCCTCCGGCTCCGGAATCTCTTCCGCCCTCGGAACTCGTCCAACTCCACTCCCAAAATACCCCAACTGCTGCATGTCTTGCACGCGAGCCGAGGAGATCCTCGAAACGCCAAATTCCACCATGTGGCCCAGGTGCAGCTCCACCACCACCAAATCACTAAAAGTATCTTTGGACGACGGTTTGACCAACAACGAACTTGCAGCGGATGAATAAGACGACATGACTACGTACCGTCGGCGGCGGCGCGCGGTCTGCTTGACGTGGGCTAGATCTCCGATGAACAAGAGCAAGGAGGGCAGGCGAGCGGGCGAATGGTTTCAAAATGCTAGGGTTTCGTGACATGCAAAAAGGTAAGAAAGCCTGAGCCGCGCCGCCTCCCCCCTTTTATACACAGGACACGACGCTTCGGGAAGCCTGCAGTCCAACAGTACACGTCCGTCAACGATCACATCAAAAACCCCCACGGAACCACTTCAAGCGAGGGCAGCATCTCCACCATCTAACGACGTATTCGGCACCAGATGACTCAGTCGAACTGGTCCCTCGGAGGGCAAATGTTGGGGTGAAGGCGAAGACGCTACCCTTCGCTCCAGGCCTTCGTCACCTCGCCGCGCCAACGGAAGCATGATGACGGCGTGGCTCACCCTACGTCTTCCTGACCGCAAGGCGAAGGCCTACGACAAAGGCCTACGACGAAGGCCTACGACGATGTCTTCCCGTCCCACGTCGTCACCAGATCTGGAGGCCCACGTGGAATTCGGCCCATCGTAACAGGCCCCGAGTGAGAAGTGTGTTACAGGCCCAATTTGTAATAGCTTTTCTGTAACGACAGTCTATAACCCTCCCTTGTGGGAATATTCTGGGGATAATCCAGGTGCCTGAGGGCACAAGCGTCCTTACATGGAGACATTGGGCACTTAGGCACCTATAAATACCCCCGTACAGTGCCCTTGAGAAGCTGGATTAACAGTGCTATTGCCATCTTGAGTTAAACCTTGTCTGCATTCTTTCCACTCCCCCGTTGGATCATCTTGCCTAGGAGAGCAAGTTCCAACACTAATAATAGAAGAAGAGAGTTGATCTTTGAAGTAGGAGACTTTGTATACCTTAAAGTTTCACCGATGAGAGGCATGAAAAGATTTAAGGATAAGGGTAAACTATCTCCTCGCTACATTGGCCCGTTCAAAATTTTGGAAAGAAAAGGTGAAGTAGCATACCAGTTAGAGCTACCCGATAGGTTGTCGGATGTGCATGACGTATTTCATGTGTCACAACTTAAGAAATGCTTAAGAGCACCGGAGGAACAATTACCTATGGAAGAACTCAATGTTTACGAAGATTTGTCTTATTTGGAGTACCCTATCAGAATTTTGGAAACATCTCGCAGAATTACACGGAGTAAAGTTATCAACATGTGTAAAGTTCAGTGGAGTCATCATTCAGAAGATGAGGCCACATGGGAAAGAGAAGATGAACTCAGAACATAATTCCCCTAGTTATTCTCAGAAGTTCTTTAATCTCGAGGACGAGATTCTTTTAAGGGGTTAGGTTTGTAACACCACAAAACCATCAACTAACAATAATGCATTTAAATTATTAGTGGTAAATATGGTAATGAATTTTTCTTTCAAGTGTTTGAGTTTTATTTGCATTTGAATAATTTTGTTTGCTCATATTTGATTTATGAATGTTTAGTAGAAATTTTTTATATATATTGAAAATCCAACTAATTAATATAGAAATATTGGTCCAAAAATAAATATTTGAGTTATAAATAATTTTGGTATAAATATTATGATTTTTATAATTATTTAAAAATATATTTAATTATATTTTTTAAATAGAAAAGAAAAAAAGAAAAAAACCTTAACCCTAGACGACCAAACCGGCCTACTTAGGGCCTAGCCACGCACCCCTAGCCCCTCCTTTCTCTGGCGCGTGGGCCCGCCCCAGCTCCGCGGCCTTCGTCTCCCTCCCACACCGCCGCTTGGCCCGTGTGCGTCGCCGTGCCCGCGCTCGGCCGAGCCACGCCCTGGCTCGCGCCCGTTCGTCTCTCGCCGACCCGGAAACCGTCGCGCCGTTTCCCCTCCTCCCTCTCTCCCCATTCTCTCCCATTAACCGATGTCATCAACGGTAAAGTAATTGGCCACCGCCATTATTGGCCATGGCCGGCCACCTCCCTCTCCCTTCCTATAAAGCCCGCCCGAGCTCCCTCCTCTCTCCCTGCCCAAGCTTTCTCTCTCTCACTCCTCGCTCTCTCTCTCCCTCACCGTCGCGTCGAACCGCCGGAGCTCCGCCACCGAGCCACCTCGCCGGACCATTCGAGCTCGCCGTCCGCGTCCCCCCTCGGTCCGACCGTCCTCGTCCCCCAAGTCGCGCCCCTCGCCGAGCCCGGTATTATTTTATATTTCGAAAATAAATAATGTCACTATTCACTAACTTGGTGATTTAAATACTGGAAACGTTCACGATTAACTTTGCTTTTGCACATGGAACAATATTTGTTAATAGTGATTTAAGTATAAGTTTTAATGATATAAGGAAGTAAAATAAATACTAGGTCCCATTTTCTTAGCCATGTTAAAATCTTGATTTTTACTAGTCATGATAGATGAATTTATATGTATGGCACTTAATTACTTAGAATCAGTAAAAATATTTATTTATGTCAAATTCACCATGATTATATTACTAAAAGTCTAAAATTAGTAAACTACATTAATTCTTAGAATATTAATGTTAGGTGATTCAGCAATAAACATTTTTTAGCTATACGTATAATTTCTATTTAGAAAGGAAAGGATAAAACCCAAAGGACTATTATTAAGTAATAAAGAAAATAATTAATGTTGGGGGCCTTCCACTTCCGAAGGTCCTCAAAAACGTAACTAACATGTTTTTCAGTGTAACATAGACTGTTACAGTAGGCCTCGGCTTTGAGACGAAGGTATGCATGATATGAAGATACGACCTGAAGGTAGGATGAATGGACGCCGAAGATGTGGCTGAAAGAGCTTCGGCTTAGTATAATGACGAAGGTGAAAGATGGAACCGACTTAATGGAGAAAAGACTACTTAGTCCTTGATAGCTTGCCTTATGATTAACAGTAAATGTTAGGGACATGAATGTAATTTTGTCCGGGCTGCGTCCCGCGCCTATAAATAGATGAACAATAACACCATACTGTTCACGCTGCACTGTAATCGCTCTTGCATCACTCACGCATTTTCACCTTCTGGCAAGCCGAAGGTATCAATGTAATATAAATATTATGAATATTTATCCATGTTTATGAAATAAGAATGTAAATAATTTGTCGATATATCATCATTATTTACATTCTTTTGTATTTCATGTACCTTCAATTATATTTGTTTACTGAGATGAGGAAGGTATGTCCTTCATGACCTTCATCTGAAGATCATTATACCCGAAAGGAGATAATGTGTCGAAGGACGAAGGTCTTTAATCATTAACAATTGTGTTGCTTTGTTCTTGATGTATAGCATCCGAGAACAAGGACTACCATTTATAATTATTTTTCCGTAAAGTTTGTTAAGTCATTTTATCTATATTATACTAGATAAACTAGCGTCGTAGTCACTTACTCATATTTTCACCAATGATAACTCAAAGTGGAAGACATAGTGGATTAATAAATATTTATGCTATAGACGTATTTATGAGTATAATTATGTGATATACGAATCTGTATGTAATGGTTAATGATTACCCATGTAATGGTGTATGTTTATTTATTTGGCGTATGTAACCTTTTTATCCTTTTAGAAAAGATATATGTTATATATCTAAGGTTGATGAGCTACAAAACACATTATTAAGTTTAGAAGCATTATGGAACATATTATAAATCATTGTTAAACATTCACTTATGATGGACTAAGATATAAGTCTAAATAGGTTTTATGTGAAAAGATCATTATTATTAAACACCTATTTTATGAAAAGCTAGGTTATAGGCCTTTAAGTGGATTTTCGTGTAAAAGAAACAAACCATTAATTGTCTTACTTTGATTAGGAAAATGCATAGCCTATTATTAAGAAACTACATTCAAAGTAAAAGTCGCCTAGAGGGGGGTGGATAGGCGGAATCTAAAAATTATAAACTTAAGCACACACTACAAACCAGGGTTAGCGTTAGAACGAATATCAAGTCCGGGAGAGAAGGGAAAACAAATCAACCAAGAAGTAAAGTGAATGAACACGGTGATTTGTTTTACCGAGGTTCGGTTGTAAAGAACCTAGTCCCCGTTGAGGTTATCACAAAGACCAGGTCTCTTTCAACCCTTTCCCTCTCTCAAACGGTCACATAGACCGAGTGAGCTTTCTTTCCTTGATTTCTGGGTCACTTAGACCCCGCAAGGACCACCACACGATTGGTGTCTCTTGCTTCGCTTACAAGGCTTTGAGAATAAGAATGAGTGAAAAAAGAAAGCCAACCAAGCAACAAGAGCAACTAAGAAACACAAGAACGATCCCCTCACAAGTCCTAAAGCACTAGAATTGAATTGGGGACTTTGATTGGATTGGTGGCTTTGATTTGTGTCTTGGAGTGTTGCACTTTGCTCTTGTATTGAATGAAGTGTGATGAATGCTTGGATGGTTGGAGTGAAGGTGGTTGAGGGGTATTTATAGCCCTCAACCACCAAACAACCGTTGGGGTCGGGCTGCTGTCGATGGATGCACCGGACAGTCCGGTGCGCCAGCCACGTCACCCAACCGTTAGGGTTCAGGCGCAGTCGACCATTGGAGCCTTTGACATCTAGTGGCACCGGACAGTTTGGTGCCGCACCGGACAGGAACTGTTCACTGTCTGGTGCGCCTCTGGCGACTGCTCTGACTTCTGCGCGCACTGTTCTTCACTGTTCACGGAGTCAGCGACTTTTGCAGTCGATCGTTGCGCGAAGAAGCCGTTGCTCCGCTGCTGCACCGGACAGTCTGGTGAATTATAGCGGAGAACGCCCAGAGAAACCTGAGGGTGGCGAGTTTGGAGTTGTACGGTCCTGGTGCACCGGACACTGTCTGGTGGCACACTGGACAGTCCGGTGCGCCAGACCAGGGCACACTCGGTTTCTTGCTCCTTTTGATTTTGAACCCTTGCTTCAATCTTTTATTGGTTTGAGTTGAACCTATATGCACCTGTAGAATATATAATCTAGAGCAAACTAGTTAGTCCAATATTTGTGTTGGGCATTCAACCACCAAAATTATTTATAGGAAAAGGTTAAAACCTATTTCCCTTTCACAAAGTCAATATATACATTAACATTTTAATTATAGAAACAACCTGAACACTAATTTCTTTATTTTATCCTTTAGGAAAAACTAAATGATATATATATATATATATAAATAAATAATATGGATTCAATGTGATGAACGGATTAATCACGCTTATATTACTAGTTATGGACAAATTAAAATGTAAGTCTAATTAATAAATTGTGAGAAAATATAAATAATCTATTGATTATATTTAGTTTCAATTTAGGAACATATGACCTAAATCATTTGAAAGGAAAAATGTATAAACTATCGTCTTAGTTTATAAAGGCAAGGACACTAATTAAGTTAAATTAGAAAAAGCCCTATATTACTTTTAAACATTGTGAGACATAATATATCATCATTTATAAGAACTTGAATATAAGATTAAGTTAAATTTTATGGGAAATGTAATTGGATATATATTTATCTTTTATTTTTATTAAGAAACATATGGTCTACATATTCTTTTAAATTTCTATTTAATACGGCTATACTTAAACATCTATAACAAACCTTGTTAAATCAAAAACATGATATCTATTAAAAAGGTCATTTTAAAATTATAAACAAATTATCTACTTCATTAGTAAGAAACCTATGTTTAACAACATAACTATCATTTTCTTTATTAGGAAAGTATGAGTGCCTAATTAAGTCATTTTAACATTATAATAAAATTCTATTCTTTCGTTTTTTCTCCTTTCTTTTCTAAATATAAATTATACGTATGGCTAAAAATTGTTTACAAAATTCTTCTAACATTAATATTCTAAGAAATAATTGTAAATTACTAAATGGGACTGTTAATAACATATTCATGGTTATTATGACATAGATAAATATTTTACTAATTCTAAGTAATTGGGTGCTATACTTATGAATACATTTATCATGACTAGTAAAAAACTATTTTCATTACGACTGGTGATATTCTTTTAGTTTTATATTTTCTTTCCAAAAGAAAGTATCGACAATAATCACAGGTCAAAACATCTAATAAATAACTTAGACCGATGATTAACCTATAATTCTGGCACCAAGATAAATTATACACCTGTCGGCGTTCCGAGACCGGGGGGTCCCTGAGCCGACGAGTGAATGTCGCCGCGTGCCCCAGCCCAGATGGGTCGAGCGCGAGGGCGAAGGGGGGAGAGCGAGGCGGCCGGAGACCAGCGTGAGAGAGGTGGGAATCCCGCGGCCTTCGTGTTCGTCCCGCGCCCAGGTCGGGTGCGCTTGCAGTAGGGGGTTACAAGCATCCACGCGGGAGAGGGAGCGAGCGGCTCCAAGCGAGCGCCTGTTCTCGTCCTCGTCCCCGCGCGGCCAACCTTCTCTAAGAGGGCCCTGGTCCTCCCTTTTATAGGCGTAAGGAGAGGATCCAGGTGTACAAGGGGGGGTGTAGCAGAGTGCTACGTGTCTAGCGGAGGTGAGCTAGCGCCCTAGGTACATGTCGTTGTGGCAGCCGGAGAGATCTTGGCACCCAGCTGGTGTGATGTCGTGGCCGTCGGAGGAGCGATGGAGCTTGGCGGAGCGATAGCTATCAGAGCGATTGAGTCCTTGCTGACGTCCTCTTGCTTCCGTAAGGGGGCTGAGAGCTGCCGTCGTCACAGAGCATGCGGGGCGCCATCATTGCCTATCTGGCGGAGCGAGCCAGATGGGACGCCGGTCTTGTTCCCTGCGGCCCGAGTCAGCTCGGGGTAGGGTGATGATGGCGCCTCCTGTTGACGTGGCTGGTCTGCGCCCTAGGTTGGGCGATGTGGAAGCTCCTCCGAAGCCGAGGTCGAGTCCGAGCCCCCGGGTCGGGCGAGGCGGAGATTGCCGGCTGGTGCCGGGGCGGAGTCTGAGCCCTGGGGTCGAGCGAAGCGGAGTTCGTCGTCTTCTGGGGCCGAGCCCAAGTCTGAGCCCTGGGTCGGGCGAGGCGGAGATCGTCGTCTTCTAGGGCCGAGCCCAAGTCCGAGCCCTGGGTCGGGCGGAGTTCGCCGTCTTCCGGGACTTAGCCCAAGTCCGAGCCCTGGGTCGGGCGGAGTTCGTCGTCTTCTGGGACTTAGCCCGAGTCCGAGCCCTGGGTCGAGCGGAGTTCGCCGTCTTCCGGGACTTAGCCCGAGTCTGAGCCCTGGGTCAGGCGAGGCGGAGATCGTCGTCTTCTAGGGCCGAGCCCAAGTCCGAGCCCTGGGGTCGGGTGAAGCGGAGCTTCCTATGGTGCCTCCGGCAGGGCCTGACTGCCTGTCAGTCTTACTCTGTCAAGTGGCACTGCAGTCGGAGTGGCGCAGGCGGCGCTGTCCTTCCGTCAGGCCGGTCAGTGGAGCGGCGAAGTGACGGCGGTCACTTCGGCTCTGCCGGCTGGGGGGCGCGCGTCAGGATAAGGGTGTCAGGCCACCTTTGCATTAAATGCTCCTGCGACTTGGTCGGTCGGTGCGGCGATTTGGTCAGGGTTGCTTCTTAGCGAAGGTAGTGCCTCGGGCGAGCCGGGAATATGTTCGCCGCTGAAGGGGGGCCTCGGGCGAGACGGAAATCCTCCGGGGTTGGCTGCCCTTGTCCGAGGCTAGGCTCGGGCGAGGCGTGATCGTGTCCCTTGAATGGACTGATCCCTAACTTAATCGCACCCATCAGGCCTTTGCAGCTTTGTGCTGATGGGGGTTACCAGCTGAGAATTAGGAGCCTTGAGGGTACCCCTAATTATGGTCCCCGACAGTAGCCCCCGAGCCTCGAAGGGAGTGTTTGCACTCGCTTGGAGGCTTTCGTCGCACTTTTTTGCAAGGGGACCAGCCTTTCTCGGTTGCGTTTTGTTCCGGTGGGTGCGCGCGAGCGCACCCGCCGGGTGTAGCCCCCGAGGCCTCGGAGGAGTGGTTTCACTCCTTCGAGGTCTTACTGCCTCACGTAGTGCTTCGGCTGGTCTGGTCGTTCCCTCATGCGAGCTGGCCATAGCCCAGGTGTACGGTCGGGTCCCAAGTTCTCGGGCTGGTATGTTGACGCTGTCAACGGTTCGGCCGGAGCCGGGTTTGCGAGAGCAGCCCCCGAGCCTCTGCACAGAGCGAGAGGGCGGTCAGGGGTAGACTCGGCTTTTTTACATACGCCCCTGCGTCGCCTTTCCGCAAGGAGGAGGGGGGAAAGCGCCATGTTGCCCTCGATGGGCGCCGAACATGGTGTCTCCGATGAGCTGCAAGCGGGTAATCCGAGTGGACGTCTGTGCCTCGTTCGTTAGGGGTCGGCTAGGGGCCCAGAGGCACGCCCAAAAGTACCTGCGGGTGTTCTGCAAGACCCGGTCCCCTGGCGACGGGGTCCGAGGGCTCGATGCCTCCCTCTGATGGGATTCTGTTACAAGATCGTTCCCGCTGGTCTCGGAAATGTCCTAGGGTACCTCGGGAGCGCAGCCCGAGCCTTGGTTATGTATCAAACGTACCCATGGTCATCCCTCGCTCGACGTTTGAGGCGGCTGTGAACCCTTCGGGGGCCAGCCTTCGAACCCCTGATCAGTAATGGGCACGGAGCCCGAGTAGCCTGAGGCGGTCGTTGAACCCTTTCGAGGGGCCGGCCTTCGAACCTCTGACCAGTAGTGGGTGTAGGGCCCACACGATCTGAGGCGGCTATTGAACCCTTCCGGGTGGCCAGCCTTCGAACCTCTGATCAGTAGGGGGGCTCGGAGCCTGGTTCCTTCTCGGGGAAGGATCCTTTTCGGGGTATCCCCCTTTCCCGGTCCCTGTTGCAAGAGAGAGAAAGAGGAAAAACAGAAAAGGATACGAAATCGAACGACGTGGCGTACCTTTTTTGGATGAGGTCGAAGGCGAAGCGTTGCCTGCTTCTTCTGCCAGAGGTGCCGCGTGTCCCACCGTGGAGTTAATGTGATGGGGCGAGTGGTTGGAGGGGCGACCGTTGCGCGTGCGCGAGCCATTCGAGGGACGGCTGTTTCGCTTCGCGTTTTTGACTCCCACGTCCGGTCCGGGCGGAACGCTTGAACCGGTCGCGCCTTGGTCTTCATATACTCGGGAGAGGGTCTGGCGATGGTTCTTTGCTCCGCTTCCTGTCTCCCTCTTAGGTTTTTCGCAGCCTGAGAGACTTAGCCAGAGAAAAGGAAACCGCCCTCCCTGTCCTTTGCGCTGCCACCCCTTCCGCTCGGCGATGGCTGACCGGGTGACCATCATCTCGCCGCGCGACCCATGGCCTTTCTCCACGGTGACGGTGAGTGATCTGGAGGATCTTGTTGGCAGGGTTTACTTCGCCCTCTCACCGATGAGCAGCGACCGGAATGGATTCCCCCCGTGGGCGGAGCCGCTCCATCCCCACCGCCGGGGTACATCGTGAGCTTTGTCTCCTTCCACGAGCGGGGCTTTGGTGTGCCGGCGAGCCGCTTTATGCGGGCGATCCTGCACCACTACGGGGTGGAGTTGCACAACCTCAGCCCCAACTCCATCTCACAGGCCGCCATCTTCGTAGCGGTGTGCGAGGGGTACTTGGGGATTGCCCCCCATTGGGATCTGTGGACCCATCTCTTTTTCGCGGAGCTTTTTGCCTCGCCGACGGGGGAGAGGAAGGTCCGCGCAGCGGTGCGGGCCGGCGGCTGCACCCTCCTGCTGAGGCAGTCGCGGGCGTCGCTGTATATTCCCGCCATCCTCGCGTCCTCGAACAAGGGGTGGCAGCGCCGGTGGTTCTACCTCCGGAATGACGGCGAGTTGCTCCCGCCGTTCTCTCAGCGAGTAGTCACCGCCGCCGCTGATGCTTGGCGCCACGGGACCCCTCACGAAAGACAGAAGAACCTCGAACCCCTCCTCAAGGCCTTAGAGGCGTTGCGGAAGGGGGGACTCACCGCTGCTGGGGTGATTGCCGCCATCCACCACCGGAGGGTGCTTCCCTTGGCGGAGCGACGGCTGCCGCTTTGGGAAATGACACCGGAGGCGGACTTGGAGGGCTCGCGGTTGTCCTCCGATCCTCTTCCCCTCGACGTCCTCCATGGGCGGGTGTCCGTTGCGTTGGGGAAGCCGGACCCCAGTGCCCTCTCCCAGCCTTTGATGCGCCCTGACCAAGGGTGTGTGACTCTAGTGAGTGTCCACTTCTTTCTTCTAGCGTTGGATTGCCCCCGGTTTCTAAGGTCGGGATTTCCACCCGTCTTCAGGAGGTAGGGTGGCACAAGTCTTCCCTGCCACGGGTCCCGCAAGATGCGGCGGACCGAGCAGCGCGGCGGGTCGCCGCGGAGGAGAAGAAGAAAAAGAAGGACGCGGAGAAGGCCCGGGCCCGCGAGCAGAGGCGGGCTCGGGACGCCTTGGAAAAAGCTTCGTCGCCGGAAGGAGAGGGAGGGGCTCCTGAGGGAGCCGTCACCGGAAACGGCCGACGACGATGACGATGATGAAGATGATGACGAGGAAGACGACATGGCTGCCCGCCTTGGCCTCAGCCCCGGCTTGGGGTTAGGCCAGGAGCCATCAATCTAGCCCCCGAGCGGGTTGACGCCGTCAGTCCTTGGAGTCGGGACACCGGGGTCCCGGCCCGAGGAGCGGGGGCAATCCGAGAGGGTACTTGACCCCTCGGCTGGAGGAGTTGAGGCGACCCCGGGGAGCCAGGCTGGGGCGTCTGCTCCCCGAGAGCCGCCGCCCACGCCGGCAGCGCAGGGGAGCGGCCCCCAGGTCGTCGTGGCAGTGCCTGAGCAGCCCGCCTCCTAGGCGTCCAGGGCGCCCAAAGCAAGGGTGATGCCAAAGCTGCCGGCGAAGCGGACCTCGGCGGCGTCGCCGGGTGTCGAGATCCGAGAGACCTCCCCCCAGGCACGGTTGATCATGGCCCAAAGCGGGTGAGTATCCTGGAATGTCTTCGTCCTGGTTTTTCATTTGTATGTCCTGGCCGTGATTTTTCTTTTTTCCTCAGCAAGCGAAGCCATGGGCTGACTGACCTGGCGCCCCGGAAGGCCCTTAAGACGACACCGGCTTGCGTGGCCAGCGTCGCTCCAGGCCTTGCCGTTCAGGTGACCTTCTCGCAAGGCGCTCCACAGCAGGGGGCTCAGGCGGCACCAGTCGCCGTGGAGCGGGTTCCCGTGGCTGGCGCTTCTGCTGGGGCGGCCATCGTGATGGGGGTGGCGGCTGACGCGGACGTGGCCCTGGGCCCACCGGACGTGCCGGCGACGCTGGCACCTGTCGCTACAGAAGTCGCCACCGTCCCAGTCGGGGAGCGACCGGCCGCTGCCGACGTCGAGATGGCTGAGGTGTCGGCGCTCGGTGCCTTGGAAGAGGGGGGCGTGGAGGCGCAATCCGTCCCGCCAGGCGGCAGCCTCGTCGCTGTGCGGCGGAGCTCCGAGGGCCGGCGCCAGTTGCTCCGGTTCCGGACCCGTGAGGCCTTGGATCCCGGCTTCGTTCTCGACGATGAGCGGGAGGACCAGTCCTGGGACGAGCTCCGCGAGTGTGCCGAATCAACGGTGGGGTCGCTCCGGTCGTCGCTGGAGGTTTTCTGCAGGGACGTCCCCAAAATCCTCTAGGTAACGGTTTCAGGCATACCTTTTCTCTTTCGTGACCAAGGCGTCTTTCGTGACGCCCCATTTCCTTCCCTCAGGATCTGAAGGATCGGAGCGCCGCCAAGTCGTCGTTCATCCGCCGCGAGGTCGACGTCTGGGGCTCGCTGCGATCCCTGAGGACCTCGCTTGCCGGGGCTACTGCGCGCCTCTCTCAGCAGGGTGCCGAGGTGGCGGACCTTCGGTTGCTCTGCACCGATCTGAGAGCCGAGGCGGCAGCGGCGCGCGCGGAGGCGGCCGTGGCACGTGCAGAAGCGCAACGACAGCAGTCGGAGTTCGACCGGGTCATCAAGGAGCGGGACCAATCTCGGGGCCGGGCTGCCGAGGCCGAAAGCCGGGCCGAAACCCTTGCGGCCGACCTAGCCGTAGCCCAGGTCGCAGCCTCGGAGCAGCGTGCCCGAGCCGGAGGTACGCCTTGGCCATCTTCGGTTCTCGTTTCTGCTTGTTTCCTCTGCTTGTGTTTGAGATCCTTCCTTTGGCTGTTCGTAGAGCTCGAGTCCGCCCTCGATGAGTCCGCCAAGGCGCTTGCCGAGGCGCTTGCCGGGGCAGCCGAGCAAAGGGAAACCGACCACACGGCCATGTCCGAGGCCGTCTCGGACGTTTACCGGGTCCTTGGCTCCGGCGACGTCCCCTCAGGAAGCTCCCCTCGAAGTCGCCTTCAAGTCTTGGGCGATCATGTGCGCGGCAGACTCCGCGAGGCATTACACCACGGCGTCAGGCGGGCCTTCGCCATACTCGCTTCCCACTACGTTGTGGACCTGGAGCGGGTTAGCGAGGGGTATTGCCTTCCCGACGAAGATGAAGCCGCCCTTGCAGAAGTCCAGAGGCTCGATGCGGCCGCCGCGGGTCCGAGCGCAGTGCTGGCGACCACCTTTGAGGCAGAGATCCTCCCACCTGCGCCGTCGCCGTCGCCGGAAGCCGGGATGGACTTTGCCGATGGTGGGGATGAAGCCGAAGGTGCGGCTCCTTCCCAAGGCGACGCCTAACTCTGTTGGATCAGTTTCTGTCGGATGCACGTGTGTCCTTCTGCGGCCGCTGAGGCCTGAACACTTTGTTACCGTTGCATGAAGTCGTACTCCTTTCCTTTTTGCGTGTCCGGCTTCGCCTGTTTAGTAACAGGGTGGTTTCCCCAAGTAGGGGTCACTTTTCGCGGCGGGTGACGAGTGAGGTGTTCCTAACCCGGAGGCGTAGGAGTCCCTCGGCTCAGTTGGCCTTGCCACTTACATGCACCCGCGTTCGCTCCTTGGGGCCTTGCTTCCGACATAGCCGGGGGAACGCAAAAGCTTTTTTGATTGAAAATCTTGGACGCAAAGAGGTCCCTCAGTCTTGACGCGGAGGGGTTCCCCCCTTTTAGCCCCCGAGGGAGGGTCGGGCTTTGCCGAGGCGAGGCCGACCCTTCCTTAATGACTAAACTTTGCGTGGGTGCGAGGTATATGACCAACTTGAAAACATCTTAAGGGTAGAAGCGACGTAGCTGTTGGATGTTCCAGGCGTTGCCGTAGACCTCGCCTTGACTGTTGGCCAGCTTGTATGTTCTGGGCTTCAGAACCTTGGCGATGACGAATGGCCCCTCCCAGGGAGGCGTGAGCTTGTTCCACCGTCGGGTGTCTTGTCGCAGCCGAAGCACCAGGTCGCCCACCTGGAGGTCTCAGGACCAGACCCCTCAGGCGTGGTAGCATCGCAGGGACTGCTGGTACCGCACCGAGTGTAGCAAGGCCTGGTCCCGAGCCTCCTCCAGCTGGTCCAGCGAGTTTTCTCGGCTGACTTGGTTGCTTTGGTCGGTGTAGGCCCTCATCCTTGGGGAGCCGTATTCTAAGTCTGTGGGCAAGATGGCTTCGGCCCCATAGACTAGAAAGAACGGTGTGAAGCCCGTGGCTTGGCTCGGTGTTGTCCTCAGACTCCAGACCACCGAGGGGAGTTCCTTCATCCATCGCTTGCCGAACTTGTTGAGGTCGTTGTAGATCCGAGGCTTGAGCCCTTGTAGAATCATGCCGTTGGCACGCTCCACCTGCCCATTCGTCATGGGATGAGCCACGGCGGCCCAGTCCACCCAGATGTGGTGATCCTCGCAGAAGTCCAGGAACTTTCTGCCGGTGAACTGGGTGCCGTTGTCGGTGATGATGGAGTTCGGGACCCCGAAGCGATGGATGATGTTGGCGAAGAACGCCACCGCCTGTTCGGACCTGATGCTGTTCAGGGGTCGGACCTCAATCCACTTGGAGAATTTGTCGATGGCGACCAGCAGGTGCGTGTAGCCCTCGGGTGCCTTCCGCAAGGGGCCGACGAGGTCCAGACCCCACACCGCAAAAGGCCAGGTGATGGGTATCGTCTGCAGAGCCTGAGCGGGCAGGTGGGTCTGCCTCGCGTAGAATTGACACCCTTTGCAGGTGCGGACGATTCTGGTAGCGTCGGCCACCGCTGTCGGCCAGTAGAAGCCTTGCCGGAAAGCGTTCCCGACAAGGGCTCGAGGCGCTGCATGATGGCCGCAAGCCCCCGAGTGTATCTCTCGCAGGAGTTTCTGACCTTCGGCGATGGAGATGCATCGCTGGAGGATGCCTGAGGGGCTGCGGTGGTAGAGCTCCTTCTCATCTCCCAGCAAGACAAACGACTTGGCGCGCCGCGCCACCCGCCGAGCCTCGGTTCGGTCGAGGGGTAGCTCTCCTCGGTGGAGATATTGCAGGTACGGGGTTTGCCAGTTTCAATTAGGCGTGACCCCGCTTTGCTCCTCCTCGACGCGCAGTGCCTCACCCTCGGGGGCCGAGGGTACCTCTGACTGAACCGAGGGCGCCTTGGGATGAGCCAAGGGTGCCTCGGACTGAGCCGAGGGCGCCTCGGGTTGAGCCATGGGTGCCTTGGACTGGGCCGAGGGTGCCTCGGGCTGGGCTGAGGGTGCCTCGGGCTCGGGCGTGTCGTCGATCTTGACGGAGGGTTGATGCAGGTCTCGGGAGAAGACGTCCGGGGGAACTGTCGTTCGCCCCGAGGCTATTTTAGCCAGCTCGTACGCAGTCTCGTTGTAGCGTCGAGCGATGTGGTTGAGCTCGAGCCCGTAGAACTTGTCTTCCAGGCGCCGAACCTCATCGCAGTAGGCCTCCATCTTCGGGTCGCGGCAATGGGAGTTCTTCATGACTTGGTCGATGACGAGCTGTGAGTCACCACGAGCGTCGAGGCGTTGGACCCCTAGCTCGATGGCGATCCGCAACCCGTTGACCAGAGCCTCATATTCGGCCACATTGTTGGACGCCGGGAAGTGGAGGCGTAGCACGTAGCGTAGATGCTTTCCGAGGGGTGAGATGAAGAGTAGGCCTGCGCCGGCTCCTGTCTTCATCAGCGACCCGTCGAAGAACATGGTCCAGAGCTCCGGTTGGATCGGAGCCGTCGGTAGCTGGGTGTCGACCCATTCAGCCACGAAGTCCGCCAAGACCTGGGACTTAATGGCTTTCCAGGGAGCGAACGAGATTGTCTCGCCCATGATCTCCACCGCCTACTTTGCAATCCTACCCGAGGCCTCTCGGCACTGGATGATCTCTCCCAGGGGGAAGGATGACACCACAATTAACGGATGAGACTCGAAGTAGTGTCGCAGCTTCCGTCGCGTTAGGATCACTGCGTACAGCATCTTCTGAACTTGTGGGTAGCGGATCTTGGTTTCGGACAGTACCTCGCTGACGAAGTAGACTGGCCTTTGAACGGGCAACGTATGCCCCTCTTCTTGCCTCTCGACCACAATCGCGGCGCTAACCACCTGGGTGGTCACGGCGACGTAGACCAGGAGGGCTTCTCCGGCAGCTGGGGGCACCAAGATAGGCGCCTTTGTGAGGAGCGCCTTCAGGTTCCCGAGGGCTTCTTCAGCCTCAGGGGTCCAAGTGAAGCACTCGGCCTTCCTTAAGAGGCGGTACAGAGGTAGACCTCTTTCGCCGAGGCGTGAGATGAAGCGGCTCAGAGCCGCGAGGCATCCCATGACCCTCTGTACGCCTTTCAAGTCCTTGATGGGCCCCATGCTGGTAATGGCTGCGATCTTCTCCGGGTTGGCTTTGATGCCCCGCTCGGAGACGATGAACCCCAAGAGCATGCCTCGGGGCACCCCGAAGACACACTTTTCGGGATTGAGCTTGACGCCTTTCGCCTTGAGATGTCGGAATGTCGTTTCAAGGTCGGAAAGGAGGTCGAAGGCCTTCCTCGTCTTGACTACGATGTCATCGACGTAGGCCTCGACCGTCCAGCCAATGTGTTCGCCGAACACATGGTTCATGCACCGCTGGTACGTTGCGCCCGCATTCCTCAAACCAAACGGCATGGTGACATAGCAGTACATGCCGAAGGGTGTGATGAAAGAAGTCGCGAGCTGGTCGGACTCTTTCATCCTGATTTGATGATACCCTGAGTAGGCATCGAGGAAAGACAGGGTTTCGCACCCAGCAGTGGAATCCACGATTTGGTCGATGCGAGGTAGAGGGTAGGGAACCTTCGGACATGCTTTGTTGAGACCAGTGTAGTCTACACACATCCGCCATTTCCCCCCTTTCTTTCTCACAAGCACAGGGTTGGCAAGCCATTCGGGATGGAATACCTCTTTGATGAACCCTGCCGCCATTAGCTTGTGGATCTCCTCGCCTATGGCTCTGTGCTTCTCCTCGTCAAATCGGCGCAGCGGCTGCTTGACGGGTCGGGCTCCGGCTCGAATGTCCAGCGAGTGCTCGGCGACATCCCTCGGTATGTCGGGCATGTCCGAGGGACTCCACGCGAAGACGTCGGCGTTCGCGCGGAGAAAGTCGAAGAGCACTGCTTCCTATTTGGGATCGAACCCGGAGTCGATCCGGATCTGCTTGGAGGTGTCGCCGCTGGGGTCGAGGGGGCGGACTTAACCATCTCCGCTGGCTCAAAGTTGCTGGCATGACGCTTCACGTCTGGCACCTCCTTAGAGAGGCTCTCCAGGTCGGCGATGAGGGCCTCGGACTCGGCGAGGGCCTCGGCGTACTCCACGCACTCCACGTCGCATTCGAACGCGTGTTTGTACGTAGGGCCGACGGTGATGACCCCGTTGGGGCCCAGCATCTTGAGCTTTAGGTAGGTGTAGTTGGGGACGGCCATGAACTTCACGTAGCATGGCCTCCCCAGTACCGCGTGGTAGGTTCCTCGGAACCCGACCACCTCGAACGTCAGGGTCTCCCTTCGGAAGTTGGAGGGTGTTCCGAAGCAGACGGGAAGGTCGAGCTGTCCGAGGGGTTGGACGTGCTTCCCGGGGATGATCCCATGGAAGGGCGCAGCGCCTGCCCAGACAGAGGACAGATCAACACGCAGGAGCCCGAGGGTCTCGGCGTAGATGATGTTGAGGCTGCTGCCTCCGTCCATGAGGACCTTGGTGAGCCTGATGTCACCGATGACGGGGTCGACGACGAGCGGGTATTTCCCCGGGCTCAGCACATGGTTGGGGTTATCGTCTCGGTCGAAGGTGATGGGCTTGTCGGACCAGTCTAGATAGACTGGCGCCGCCACCTTGATCGAGCAGACCTTCCGGCGCTCTTGCTTGCGGTGCCGAGCCGAGGCGTTCGCCGCTTGCCCACCATAGATCATGAAGCAGTCGCGGACCTCAGGGAACTCTCCTGCCTGGTGATCTTCCTTCTTGTCGTCGTCGCGGGCCTTGCCACCCTCCGCGGGTGGCCCGGCCCTGTGGAAGTGGCGCCGAAGCATGACGCACTCCTCAAGGGTGTGCTTGACGGGTCCCTAGTGATAGGGGCATGGCTCCTTGAGCATCTTGTCGAAGAGGTTGGCACCTCCGGCGGGCTTCCGAGGGTTCTTGTACTCGGCGGCGGCGACAAGGTCCGCGTTGGCGGCATCGCGTTTCGCTTGCGACTTCTTCTTGCCCTTCTTCTTGGCGCCGCGTTGAGTTGATGCCTCGGGAGTACCTTCCGATGGGCGGCCCTGGGGCTGCTTGTCGTTTCGGAAGATAGCCTCGACCGCCTCCTGGCCGGAGGTGAACTTGGTGGCGATGTCCATCAGCTCGCTCGCCCTGGTGGGGGTCTTGCGGCCCAGCTTGCTCACCAGGTCGCGGCAGGTGGTGCCAGTGAGGAACGCGTCGATGACATCCGAGTCGGTGATGTTGGGCAGCTCGGTGCGCTGCTTCGAGAATCGCCGGATGTAGTCTCGGAGAGACTCTCCCGGCTGCTGTCGGTAGCTTCGGAGGTCCCAGGAATTCCCGGGGTGCACATACGTGCCCTGGAAATTGCCGGCGAAAGCTTGGACTAGGTCGTCCTAGTTGGAGATCTGCCCCGGAGGCAGGTGCTCCAACCAGGCGCGAGCGGAGTCGAAGAGGAACAGGGGGAGGTTGCGGATGATGAGGTTGTCATCGTCCGTTCCACCGAGTTGGCAGGCCAGACGGTAGTCCGCGAGCCACAGTTCCGGTCTCGTCTCCCCCGAGTACTTTGTGATAGTATCGGGGGTCGCAACCGGGTCGGGAACGGCGCCCGTCGGATGGCTCAGATGAAGGCTTGCGGACCGGGTGGTTCGGGCGAGGGACTCCGATCCTCCCCGCTGTCGTAGCGTCCCCCACGCCTGGGGTGGTAGCCTCGGCGCACCCTCTCGTCGAGGTGGGCCCGTCGGTCGCGGTGATGGTGCTCGTTGCTGAGGCGACCTGGGGCCGCAGGCGCTGTGTTGCGCGTGCGCCCGGTGTAGACCGAGGCTTCCCGCATGAATCGGGAAGTTGCGGCATGAGGTTCCGAGGGGTACCCCTGCCTTCGGGAGGCAGAGCTCTCGGCCCATCGGACCGCGGCGCCTTCCAGGAGATTCTTGAGCTCTCCCTGGATTCGCCGCCCCTCGGTGGTTGATGGCTCTGGCATCGTGCGAAGAAGCATGGCTGCTGCCGCCAGGTTCTGGCCGACCACACTGGATGCGGGTGGTGGCCTGAGCCTGACGTCGTCGGTGATGCGGTGCTGGAAGCCCTGGGGTAGATGACGTACTTCTCCGGCCGGAGGTTGGCCCGCCCATGCCTGCCCGACGTCCCGACGGATCGGCTCAAGCGCTCCTTCTCCCTCGTCGAGCCAGGCCTGCACCCCGCGGATTTGCTCGAGCTGTGGGTCATGACCCCCCGCCTGAACGGGGACCACAGCTAGCCCCCGTGGGATGTCAACGCGAGGCACCGGCCTAGGGAGGTCACCGTCCTCCAGCATGCCGAGATGGTTGCCTTCGGGGGGACCCCCTAGATCGACGTGGAAGCATTCGCGACTTGGGCCGCGGTCCTCGTCGCCGAGGCTACGGCTACCGTCGGAACAGTCGGAAAGGCAGTAGTCGCATGCGGTCATGAAGTCCCGCATGACACCGGGGTTGCCAAGTCCAGAGAAATCCCAACAGATGCTGGGTTCGTCGTCTTCCTCGGACCCAGAGGGCCCGTAGGTCGAGACCTCCGTCAGCCGGTCCCAAGGTGACCGCACACGAAACCCCAGAGGGTCTGGATTTGCCTCTACGAGAGCGCCCGCCAAAGTGAAGTCGCTAGACGGGTTGAGGCTGAATCTGAAAGACGTGGGATGGGAATCGATCGGTACCTTTTGGTTGACGAGCGGCGATAAAGTCGCGTCGGGGACTGACTGCGCCGTCGTCTCAGGTACGAGGGTGACGTCCAGCAAGCTTTTCGCGAGCGTGCTGGCGTCGTCTGCTTGCTCGGGATTGGCGTGTCGCGGGGAGACGGCGCTCGCCTTCGTCTCAAACGCGAGGTCAACGCCCGGTGCGCCCCCCGTTGGGGTGCCGGGGCCGTTGACTCGCTCGACAGCCGACGAGGCGCTGTCTCCTGCTTGGCCTTGGTTGCCCCGCCTCCTCCTCCGTCGGCGGGGGAGAGGACGGGGTGAGTTCGAAGGCTGCTCTCCCATCATGCGGGGAAGACGTCGCCGATTCCGCCGCCGGCAGGCGGGTTGTCGGCCGCCACTGTTGTTGTCGCACGGCGGTGGAAGGAGTATCATGTCATAGCTGCCGTCGAGGGACATGAACTCGAAACTCCCGAAACGGAGCACCGTCCCGGGTTGGAGAGGTTGCTGGAGACTGCCCATCTGGAGCTTGACGGGAAGCTGTTTGTCAACACGCAGCAGGCCCCTACCTGGCGCGCCAACTGTCGGCGTTCCGAGACCGGGGGGTCCCTGAGCCGACGAGTGAATGTCGCCGCATGCCCCAGCCCAGATGGGTCGAGCGCGAGGGCGAGCGCGAAGGGGGGAGAGCGAGGCGGCCGGAGACCGATGTGAGAGAGGTGGGAATCCCGCGGCCTTCGTGTTCGTCCCGCGCCCAGGTCGGGTGCGCTTGTAGTAGGGGGTTACAAGCGTCCACGCGGGAGAGGGAGCAAGCGGCTCCAAGCGAGCGCCTGTTCTCGTCCTCGTCCCCGCGCGGCCAACCATCTCTAAGAGGGCCCTGGTCCTCCCTTTTATAGGCGTAAGGAGAGGATCCAGGTGTACAATGGGGGGTGTAGTAGGGTGCTACGTGTCTAGCGGAGGTGAGCTAGCGCCCTAGGTACATGCCATTGTGGCAGCCGGAGAGATCTTAGCACCCAGCTGGTGTGATGTCGTGGCCGTCGGAGGAGCGATGGAGCTTGGCGGAGGGATAGCTGTCGGTGCGGTTAAGTCCTTGTTGACGTCCTCTTGCTTCTGTAAGGGGGCTGAGAGCCGTCGTCGTCACAGAGCATGTGGGGCGCCATCATTGCCTATCTGGCGGAGCGAGCCAGATGGGACGCCGGTCTTGTTCCCTGCGGCCCGAGTCAGCTCGGGGTAGGGTGATGATGGCGCCTCCTGTTGACGTGGCTGGTCTGCGCCCTAGGTTGGGCGATATGGAAGCTCCTCCGAAGCCGAGGTCGAGTCCGAGCCCCCGGGTCGGGCGAGGCGGAGATTGCCGGCTGGTGCCGGGGCGGAGTCCGAGCCCTGGGGTCGGGCGAAGCGGAGTTCGTCGTCTTCTGGGGCCGAGCCCAAGTCCGAGCCCTGGGTCGGGCGAGGCGGAGATCGTCGTCTTCTGGGGCCGAGCCCAAGTCCGAGCCTTGGGTCGGGCGGAGTTCGCCGTCTTCTGGGACTTAGCCCGAGTCCGAGCCCTGGGTCGGGCGGAGTTCGCCGTCTTCCATGACTTAGCCCGAGTCCGAGCCCTGGGTCGGGCGGAGTTCGCCGTCTTCCGAGACTTATCCCGAGTCCGAGCCCTGGGTCGGGCGAGGTGGAGATCGTCGTCTTCTGGGGCCGAGCCCAAGTCCGAGCCCTAGGGTCAGGCGAAGCGGAGCTTCCTATGGTGCCTCCGACAGGGCCTGACTGCCTGTCAGTCTTACTCTGTCAAGTGGCACTGCAGTCGGAGTGGCGCAGGCGGTGCTGTCCTTCCGTCAGGCCGGTCAGTGGAGCGGCAAAGTGACGGCGGTCACTTTGGCTCTGCCGGCTGGGGGGCGCGCGTCAGGATAAGGGTGTCAGGCCACCTTTGCATTAAATGCTCCTGCGACTTGGTCGGTCGGTGCGGCGATTTGGTCAGGGTTGCTTCTTAGCGAAGGCAGGGCCTCGGGCGAGCCGGGAATATGTTCGCCGCTGAAGGGGGGCCTCGGGCGAGACAGAAATCCTCCGGGGTTGGCTACCCTTGTCCGAGGCTAGGCTCGGGCGAGGCGTGATCGTGTCCCTCGAATGGACTGATCCCTGACTTAATCGCACCCATCAGGCCTTTGCAGCTTTGTGCTGATGGGGGGTACCAGCTGAGAATTAGGAGCCTTGAGGGTACCCCTAATTATGGTCCCCGACAACACCACTTACTAATTCCGTGCTCAAGAATTTCCACTATTTATTTAGTGAGCCTAAATGAACCTTTTGATTATAACTTCCAAATAAACATTAAAATTCATCCTAAACAGAGTTAGTTATAAAATCCCTTATTTAGTATTTTTACCACATGTCTACCGAATTTTGTCAAAACCATTGCGCACAAATAACAAGTCATATACACATATACTCAATGATTCACATACACATGAATCGCCAAATGACATCATCTCAATATTACAACGATAATTCACAAAATTCATAAATTAATTCAAAACATGCTTTAGAAAATAAATCAACATTTTGGGGTTGTCTTCAACCTTGGGTTCTCGCTCATGCGCAGGGATGAACTCGACAAGGGAGAATGGTCGGTCGAGCAGGGAACGGTACATGGGCTCGGTTGGGGGACGCAGACGGTCCGGCCGGGGAGGGCGGACGACGAGCACGAGCTCCAGCGAGGCTCCACGGAGAGCGGGGCGGACGGTCCAGTCGACGGCGAGCTCGGGAATGGGGAGAGTGAGAGAGAGGGAGTTCGTCGTCGGGTAGGGAAGGAAGAGAGGGAGATCCGTCTCCAATTTATAGAGAGAGGAGAGGAAGAGAGAGGGGCACCGGGGAGAGAGAGTAACGGTCGGCATCATGCCATTGATGGCGTCGGTTTCATGGAGGAGAGTGGGGAGGGAGTAACGGACGCGGTGAAGCTCCATTAACGCCGAGGGAGACGAACGTCACGGCACTTGGGCTTCGGCACGGCGTGCGGTGCAGGACGGCTACACGGGGCAGCATCGGGTGCGGGGCTCGGGGTCGCGGCGTCCTAGCGTCGGTCGGCTTCGGCGCCTGGGCACGTGTCCTGACAGCGGCGTCGGGCGCGGGTGAGGGAAGGTCAGGCAACTGCGCGTTCAGGAAGCAAGGGAAGGGGAGGAGAGAGATGCCGGGTGGGGCCCACGTGCAAGAGAGGGAAAGTGGGGGAGAAGATGTACTTGGCGGCGGCGGCTAAGCAGGGAGGCAGGGGCGCGCGACACTGCCACTACATGGGCCCCTAGTGGGCCTTAGGGTTAGGGTTAGGTTAGGTTTTTTTCTTTTTTTCTAATTTCAAAATATATTTTTAAATAACCCTAAAATTCATAATAATTATACCAAAATTATTTATAAATAAAATATTTTTTTAGACTAATAATTATTATATTGTTTATTTGGATTTTCATTTAAGAAGAAATGCTATTAAATATCCAAAATCAATCATTAGCAATCAAAAATTATTTCAAATGCAAATAAATAACAAACACTTGAATACAAAAAATTTATTACCCTAATTACCATAATAACTAAATGCATTATTTTTAGTTGATGGTTTTTATAGTGTTACAAACCTACCCCTCTTAAAAGAATCTCGTCCTCGAGATTAAAGAAGGCTAGCAAGAAAGTAAAGGAGATACATGGTTATTTGTAGGTTCTTAGTTCACATTGAACTCTTCTAATATTAAGGAACTTCCTTACTTCTTTGCTCCGCAATGTATACTAATCAAGCGACCTTCATCATCGTACTTATAAAATGGTTGGTCTTCTAAATTATTGCTTAGGTCATGCTTGGCAGCTTTCTTCTTTAGTCGGTCTAGACGCTTCTTGGGGCATTCGTGAATAATATGTCCTTCATGTTTGCAGTAGTAGCAAGCACCTCTTGCTTTGAGTTCTTTGCGAGTCAACTTTGCTTGACCAACAGGGAGTGAGGGTTGGTTGGGTGTATGTATCTCATATAACTGAGCCTGACTTGATTCTTCTATTTGGGTATCCATGTGTTTCGTGGCACTTGCTTGTGGTTGAGGTGGACTAATCATGTATCCAAACATTTTTCTATTCCTTTTGTTGTTCTTCATTCCATTCATCAAATATCTCTGTGACTCATTTTTCTCACTCATAGTTGTTAAGGTAAGAATATTATCGTTGGCATCATTTACTTCATTTCCATTGGGGTTCATCATCTAGTCAGAGGGTAAAAGAGTTAGTGAGACAGACTACATAAGAGGCTTGCGTGACATTAAGATAAAGAACTAACACAACATTTTTTATTTCCAAAATAAGATTAGTTAAGGATGATTTCCGATTCCGCCTAGCTTCATCATACTACAAGAGTGTACAAGTGTTATAATCCTTAACAAAGATCTTTTGAACTTTATAGATTTCAGAGCCTGATATCCAAATCATCTTTCTGATCCAACAATATTTCTTTGAGCACAAATTGAGAGAAAGACTTGAGCGTGACTTTAGGGCATCAAGAATAGAGCATCACATTGTTTGCATTTAGGAGATGACACCACACTTTATTCTTTTTATAAAGAGGCAAAACACAATAGGTGCGAAAGATTCTCCAAATTTATTCATATATCACTTAGCACAATTACAAATCCTTTAAGAGAGCAACACCTTGACATTTTTTAGCTGTGTGACATACAGATCTTTCTAGCTAGATGACATATTTGTGGCAGAACCGCTTGAATTATTCCAACTTAAGTGTCTAAGTCCCACCTTAAAGGCTAGACCACACTTAAATAGGAATAAAACATCAGTCCCTCGGATCCAGTCCGACGAGGCCACTAACAGGATCAAGTACCACGTACTCACTCGATGGTGAGGCACAGAGCAAATACAATAAAGCATAAAACCATACATTAAGGAGTATTAAATTTATTACAACATCATCGGAGTTTTAGCAAAAGTAGTGATCATTGTTCGGAATGCAGCGAAATAAAACTAACGATAAATAAACAGAGGGATGGGGAAGCCTATCCCATCACTCCTCATGCTCCTCCTCAGCTGAGGTAGGGTCCCACTCGACTGTCCAACCCGGTGGCAAGATGGACGGCCAAGTCACGCCAGCAACCATGTCCTCTAGAGAACCTGTAAAATTATGCCACAAGCAAGGCTGAGTATACTAATACTCAGCTAGACTTACCCGGTGTGAGGAGTCTACTCCTCTACCTCTAGACATGCAGCTGTTTGGCTGAGGGGTTTGGGTTGCCAAAAAAGCACTAGCTGAGTCTAAAATCAAGTTTTAACTTTTTCAAGTTTTAGTGTGACTCTCTTAAGACTAAATGTGTACCTATCTAATCATACATGGTATCAAACATTTAGCATTCAACATCTTTTGCCAAGTCAACACATATCCACTTGTTACTCAATGCAGTACAATGGATCAAGCAGTCTCATTAGCTGCGAGAAGCAGACGATTCGAATCGAGTTTTTATCCTTGCAAGGTAAACCTAAACACACGACGTGGCAAGGCACTCCGTCCCCACACACCTCAACCATCCCCATTGATTCCCTAGCAACAGAAAGGGGCTCACCGCCCTGGCGTACAATGCCTCACTGACCCCGACTATCGTTGTGCAGTGACCGCACTTGTACCCACCATAACCGGAATGGGAGACCACGTCTCAGGTGACGTGAGGAGGGCAATCTGCGGGCAGGTTCACTCAGGTACTAGGCTTACCGATTTACCATATTTCTCGGCATGTGTTTAGTACGTTCAAACGCTTGACACAGGTATCCGCACCTTAATCCTTATTCCAATTTCATTTCGTAGACCACACATCCCCATGGATCCATGTCCACAGACCATCATCATTCTGATATAAAAATGGATACATTCAATTCCTGACCTCGCGCGAGTGCTAGAAAAATCACTCGACTTCTACCGAGATCCCTAATTAGCACAGCAGCTACTCGACCTAGCATACTAGTATCCATCTCAAAGGTATCCTGAGTCATGCAACTAAGGTTCCAAACAACTCCTACACTTAAGTGCACATTACAAACCTACAAACAATAAGTGTAGTAAAATAGCATAATAAGTAGGTTATGCATAAAACCGGGGCTTGCCTTCCAAAGCTGGGGCAGGCAGATCCTCGATGGCAGGCTCTGGTGCTGGATCCTGGGCTACCTCTTGAGCAACTCCTTGCTCCGGCACGAGGATGTATTCCCCGTCAGCGAGATTACAGTCTATCGGATGCAATGAATAAGATATATGCTTATTAATGACATGATAAATTGTAAAGGCTATGCATAGTAAATTAGTACTAAGTTCGGTGGGACTCTAGGGTTTCTTTTGGGTATACTTAAGGGTTTTGCACTTTCATCTTCGAGATTTTGAATGGAGTTACACTTTTTAATCATATTTTTAGGCCCCATGAGGTACTTAAAGGTTTTGATTGTACATTATCTAATTTTCCCAACAGTTCCCTTTTCTTTCCACTGTGCTTCTATTTAAGCATTTTGAACTATTATGGTCAGTTAACATTTTCCAAAAATGTTATAAAAATTACAGTGGGTAATTATTCACCATTGTGGGTTATTCTAGAAGTTTGAGGCTGAATTTAATTCAGATACTACTTGTGCAAAATTTACAAAAGTAAGGGAAAAAGGACACTTTATACTATAGCTCTAGTGTAGGTGAGATCTCTGCACTAAATTTTATTTTTGTTCAGGTTCAAAGGTGATATTAGGCCTTTGTGTTAAAAATCACAGAAAAAGACTTACTAGATATTTAGTTGTGATTTTCTAAAGTTTAATGCCAAAAAGGTACTTATAACTAACTTGTTATTTGAAAAATATCAAACAACAGAACTCATATTTTTGCTACATTCCTAATAACAAAATATTAGTTATCCCAAGGTTTGGGGTGTGGTCTCCTTAGGATTATTTTTCTAAGATTTTCCTAAGTTTTCATTGTTTGCATACAATAAAAGGTAATGCATTTCTTTTATACTAAACAAGGGTCCAACAAAATTTTCCAGTGAACTATACTAAATAATTGAGCTAACAAAATATGGTTGCTCCCTGGTTCTTATTTTAAACTACCTTTTCTATTTTCTTTAACTTTAGGCTAAAAATGATTTAAATGGCAAACCCTACCTTAAGTTGGTGTACTGAGGGGTTTACTATTTTTAAACAGATTAGGGAGTGATTAAGTACTTCTATGATTTTTCTTAACCTCAGTCTAATAGTGTAACTATTTTTCCCTCTTTTATTTAGCTTTTGGCCAGAACACAATTTAATCCCAAACTTTAAATTCTTCTGCAATACTTAGGAGGTTTTGTATTTTTCCTAAGCAGTTTACATTATTCAGAACCTGGCAAAATTGGTTTGACTCAAATTGGTTGAACAAAACTGAAGTTATGAATTTTACAAGCTCTGTTTGTATTTAATTTAGAAATGTTTAAAAGGTTTTCTAGAAAACCAGTTTACACCGAGGACCCTGGGCTTTTCCTAAACCAGTTCTTTAACTTATACCCCTGTGCAACAATTCATCTGAGTCTCTGGCAATTCAAAAACCCCCCGACTTCTATTCCTTCTTCCCCGAGGTCCCTCCCCCCTTTTGAACAGTACCCGCGGAAGTAAATAGGGCGGCGCGGCTTACCGGCGGCGAGGGAGCTCCGACGAAGGACGAGGTTGGCTCCGGGAAGTCTTTGCGGTCACGACGAGGTGCGGCTCGACGACGGTGATGGCCGGAATCAGCCGGTCCACGTGCGTAGGCGGGCGAGCTCATCGGTGGCGGGTGCTCCAGCCTATCCACGGCGATATAGTTCAATCCAAGGGCACGGAAAGCTTCACGGGGGTGCTAAGGAGTCTACCCGTGCAAGGAATCGAAGAAAGGCTCACCGTGGAGGTCGGTCCACGTTCGCCGGCGGTCGGGTGAAGTCCGGTGACCTTGATCTGGTGTCTCCGGCGAGGCAGAGCTCGATTCCTCGCTCTGGGAGCTTCATCGAGGCACGCAGAGTCTCTCTCGAGGGCCGGACGGGGCTAGGAATGGATCGGTTGGCCGATCTATGGTGGTGGGTGCTCGGGCGGCCACTGGCACGCTGTGTGCAGGGCAAACTCCAGCGATCTCGTGCTCCGGTGAGGTCGAGAGCGCGCGGGGGCGTACGGTTGAAGCCTTGACTAGCTTTATAGGCGCGAGCGCGGGCAATGGCACGGGCTCGGCTTGGCGCGACACGGGGCGCGCGGGGTCGGGCGCTGGGCATGCTCTGGCGAGTGCAGGGCGCGTCGAACACGTGGAGGTGTGTTTCTGCCCTTGTTCAAAAGCTTGCTGAGATCGCAAACGTGCAAATCTTGGCAAAAATCCGGCGTAGACCTCTTCCTGGCACCTAGGGCTGTCTCTTGTATGTGAGTTCCAATGGCAGATATGCTCTAGGTAGGGAGATATGCGGACGCCAAATCTGGGTTGTCTCACTGTTCACCCTGAGACAAAAGTGGTGTCAAATCATGTCAAACGAATTTGGCTCAGGTTCAAACTTTTCCAATGGGTTCCTTAGGTAGTTAGGCTCCTTTTTGGTATTCAGACCAAGTGGTTTTGGTGCCATTTACTAAGTGGACACGTCTGATCTTTAAACTAGGGTTTAGTTTTGACTTAGAGAAGATTAGAGAGCTCTAGTGTGCTCTTTTACTTAAGGAATGGATTTGGGGTCTTTAAGGGGCTTTTTGTAATGTTTCCCCTCTGCATTTTATAGATTTTAATGTGTACTTAAATCTTGGTTAAGGATTAGAAACAAGAATTGGCCATTTGATTAGCTTGCCCAATAATCCCTTGCTTGGAAGTCTAGTGCTTTAAGGGTCTAGGTTTTAACCTCTTTTTCCAAGGTGACAATTGCTCAAAATGTTTGGGGTGAAGCTTTTGTCCTTAACATTCTTAGTTAATCCATGGTTTCCAAGGTTTTGGGGGCGCCCTCTCCTCCACTTAACACATGTGATAACAAGTCAGGGGTACAAGTAGGGCCTTGGTAACACCTGGGGTGTTACAGCCCTCCCCCCTTAAAGGAATCTCGTCCCGAGAATTGGGTAGGGGTCCTTTAGAGGGGTCCAAGAAGGTGTGCTTGGGTGTTGTAGATCCCTTTATTCCAAGTTGTTCTAATTAACTGCTCTTCGAATGTAATTCTCTTTGCAACTTCAGAAGGAAGCCCTTTTTTATTTCTTTCCACAACTTACTCTACTCTTAACAACTAGGTTTTTCTTATATTTAGATTCAAAGGGTAGATGGGGGTGGGGTTTTGGATTACGTACCGACTCCTTTGGGTAGAAAGTCGAGGAAGCGAGAACGTAGAAAATCCTCAGTCTCCCACGTAGCCTCTTCTACTGAATTGTGGCTCCACTGAACCTTATACATCCTGATCGACCTTGCCCGCGTTGATCTCTCCTTTTGATCCAATACCTTGACGGGGTGCTCTTGATAAGATAAGTCTGGTTCTATCTCCAATTCTGGTTCCGGTAGCACTTCCGTGGGTAAGTAGACAAACTTTCTTAGTTGAGGTACGTGGAACACACCATGAACTGCTGACATATGGGGCGGCAACTTTAATTGATATGCTACAGGTCCACAAGTTTCTTTGATCTCATAGGGTCCAATGTAGCGAGGAGCTAACTTGCCCTTGATTCCAAATCTCTGAAGACCTTTGGCGGGTGACACCTTAAGATAAACATGATCTCCCACTTCAAACTACAGAGGCTTCCTCCTCCTGTCATGATAGCCCTTTGCCTGGCCTGAGCAGCCTCTAAGTTCTTCTTAATGACTCTGACTTTCTCCTCTGCTTCAAGTACTAGGTCAGGTCCAAATATTTCCCTTTCTCCAGCTAGTGACCAATTTAGCGGTGTCCTACACCTTATCTCATACAAGGCCTCAAAAGGTGCCATTTTTAGGCTGGACTGGTAGCTGTTATTATATGAGAATTCTGCCAACGAAAGACACTTGTCCCAGTTCTTCCCATAGTGTAGCACACATGCCCTCAACATGTCTTCGAGAATTTGATTCACTCTCTCTGTCTGACCATCTGTCTGAGGATGGTACGCTGAACTCCTAATCACAGTGGTTCCAAGTGACTTTTGGAGCTGCTCCCAAAAGTGTGCCACAAACAATGCTCCTCTGTCAAATACAATAGTCTTCGGAATTCCATGCAAATGCACTATTTGATCAGCATAGATTTCTGCATATTTCTCTGTCTTGTGGGTGGTATGCACTGGCAAGAAATGAGCTGTCTTGGTCAACCTATCCACAATGACCCAAATAGAGTCGTGGTGCCGGGAGGTATTGGGCAATCCCACAATGAAATCCATGCAAATATCCTCCCATTTCCAAGATGGTATGGGAAGGGGCTATAAAGTGCCTGTCACCTTCAAATGACTGGCCTTGACTCTTTAGCAAGTGTCGCACTCAGATATATACTTAGCAATTTCCCTTTTCATTCTGGTCCACCAGTACAAAGATCTGAGATCATGATACATCTTGTTACTGCCGGGGTGCATGGAGAATTTGGAAAGGTGAGCTTCATCCAATATTTTCTTTCTAAGCTCGGGGTTCTTGGGAACAACCAATCAGTCTCCAAACCATAGAATTCCTTTGTTGTCCTAACGGAAGCATTTGTATTTGTCCACCTTTTGTTTGTTCATTTTCTTAATGACTTGAACACCCATGTCACCAATCTGTGCCATGACTATTTGCTCATGTAAGGTGGGCTCCATTGAAATATAACTTAAAGCACCGGAGGAAACAACTTCTATGTTCAGCTTGCACAACTCATCACACAGGGTGGTGATTTTTGCATCCGTACTCACACAGTTGCACTGGGCCTTCCGACTTAAGGCATCTGCCACAACATTGGCTTTGCCAGGATGGTAATGCACTTCCAAATCATAGTCCTTGATGAGTTCCAACCATCTTCTCTGCCTCATATTAAGATCAGCCTGAGTGAAGATATATTTGAGACTCTTATGATCAGTGTAGATATTACAATGAGCTCCCATCAAGTAATGTCTCCAAATCTTGAGAGCATGAACTACGGCTGCTGACTCCAGATCATGTGTGGGGTAGTTCTGCTCATGGGGTCTAAGTGCTCGGGAGGCATAAGCAATGACCCTGTTGTCTTGCATCAAGACACATCACAATCTAGTACCGGAAGCATCGCAATAAACCTCAAAGGGTTTGGTGTTGTCAGGTTGAGCTAGCACGGGTGCTGTTGTCAAATGTTGCCTTAGTGTATGAAAGGCATCCTCACATTTCTGGCTCCATTCATACTTGACTCCTTTCTTCAACAATTCATTCATTGGCTTGGCAATCATGGAGAAATCCGGAATAAATCCCCGATAATACCCTGCCAATCCCAAAAAACTCTGAATCTGCCGTACAGTTGTAGGAGGTTTCTAATCCATCACTTCTTGGACTTTCTCAGGATCAATAGATACCCCATCCTGAGAAATGGTGTGGCCCAAGAACTTGATTTCCCTCAGCCAGAATTCACATTTGGACAATTTAGCATACAACTGATGGTCGCGCAGTCTCTGAAGTACGGTATGCAAATGCTTAGTGTGCTCGACTTCATTCTTGGAATACCAATCAAATCTCCACCTAACCCAAATCTCGCGCACCAAGTGCTCAGTGAAATGCATAAACCAGTCAAACTAGCTCAAATCGACCCCAACTTTTTCCAACACACTCCAGCTAGTACCAGTACCTCACACGCCAAATTTCACACCTATCCAATACTCTAGGCACCGGTTACACTGCCTATTCATCTTTATGGTGATCCTTTTTGAGCTGAGTGCCAAAATTATTTTCCCTCAGCCAAACTTCAAACCAAGCACTCACTTCACTCATTCTCATACATATTTACCTATCCGTGAAGTATCAGCTCATTTCCCTTTCATTTCATGCCCCGTTTCGAATTTCAAACTCTCTATGGTACATTTCACTCGTTCTCACGATGTTTGACCTCTGTTTCCCCAAAATTCTCAGTTTTTGTGTCATAACTCTATGTGTATGTATTTATTCACATTTCATATACTTATGACTATGTGACTAATAGGTGCTCACCTCTTTTGTCATTTCAGTGATTCTGCGTGCCCGCCTGCGCATCTCCTGTCCTGCCTAGTTCTTCTCTCTCGAGACGTTACTCGGTAGCTACTTCACTCTAAATCAGTCCTTACGTACTGCTCTACTGCTGTCGCTTACCTTTTCTCCTTATCTTGCAGCGTGTCAGTAGCCAGTTTAGGATGGTGCAGATGAAGAATGTCACACCATCAGGGGGAGGAGATGACCAGGACCCTCCTCGCCCCTTCAGATAGGATAAGGTCAAGACTTTCTACATTGAGCAGCAAGGGGGCAAGAAGAAGAGACTGTTGGATAGAGCCACCCGTGCAGCAGTTGTCGTAGTGGCAGATCAGGCAGAGCAGGGAGGACAACTGAGGATTGCCTCCGATCAGATCACCTTCCAAGTCCGTCGCCTCTCGTCTCGGGCTCGCTCTTCCACTGCTCGGTCCACTCCATCAGACCCAATCACCACTCCACCTCCCACTTTACTAGGTCCTGCCGCTCTCGAGCCTTCCACCACATCTGCTGCGACCACCACCGCCACCACACCAGCTTCCACTGCTCTAGCTCCTGCTTCCGCTCCACCCATCCCCCACCTCGCTTCTGGGAGCATGATGAGAGTGAGGGCGACCTTTTACGTCTGCTCGACCTTCAGAGGGCCACAACTGCTAGGGTACGTCGGTTCAGACACGTGCCTATGGACTCGTGGCTACGTGCTTAGAGGGATCCGGCAGCTGCGCCACTATTCAGCACCAGGACCCAAGAGTCCTTCAGGGCACAACTGTCTGCTCAGATTGCTCTGCGGGCTCACCGGCGATTGGATATCACTGCTTTTCCTTTCATGGCCGGTGTAGAGTCAGAGGGTCATATCACTTATCTGCCTGGCTTATGTTCCTTGCTAACCTTTGGTGGAAAATATGTTGAGGAGTGGGTCAGAGTGTTTTATGCCATAGTTTGGATCGACCTAGATCATCAGTGGATGAGGTTTATGTTTGAGCGTGAGGATGTGACTTTGCATGCTGCTCAGATTAGAGAGCTATTTGGATTCCCTGAGTCGTCGATGAGGCTTCACAGTATGCACTATGGTACTTCAGACCCTCTTCATTTCCCTCATGGGGAGATGCTCCTAGCACTATGAAAGGGAAATAGGCTTACACCTTTTCCTAAGTGATTTTGGTGGTTGAATTGCCCAACACAAATAATTGGACTAACTAGTTTGCTCTAGATTATAAGTTCTACAGGTACCAAAGGTTCAACACAAACCAATAAAAAGTCCAAGAAAGGGTTCAAATAAAAAGAGCAAAAGACAACCAAAGGCTGCTCTGGTCTGGCACACCGGACTGTCCGGTGTGCCACTGGACAGTGTCCAGTGCACCAGGGTGGATCAAATCCAACTCGCTAGCTTCGGGTTTTCTGAGAGCCGCTCCGCTATAATTCACCGGACTGTCCGATGTGCCAGCGGAGCAACGGCTAACTGCGCCAATGGTCGTCTACAAAAGTCTACAGTGAACAATGAATAGTGCAACTACGTGCGCAGAAGTCAGAGCAGGCGCCAGATGGCGCACCGAACAGTGAATAGGACCTGTCCGGTGCACCACCGAGCTATCCGGTGGCCACATGTCAGAAGCTCCAACGGTCGAACCCTAATGGTTGGATGACGTGACTGGCGCACCGGATAGAGTCCGGTGGCGCACCGGACTATCCGGTGCGCCATATGACAGCAGCCTTCCCCAACGGCCACTTTGGTGGTTGGGGCTATAAATACCCCCAACCACCACTCTTCAAGGCATCCAAGCATTCACTACTCCTCATTCAATACAAGAGCAATACACAACACTCCAAGACACAAATCAAAGCCACCGATCGAATCAAAGTACACAATTCAACTCTAGTTTTTAGGACTTGTGAGAAGATCAACTTGTGTTCTTTTGTTGTTCTTGTTGCTTGGTTGGCTTTCTTCTTTCTCTTATTCTCACTCTCAAAGCCTTGTAAGCGAAGTAAGAGACACCAATTGTGTGGTGGTCCTTGCGGGGTCTAAGTGACCCGGGAAATCAAGGAAGGAAGCTCACTCGGTCTAAGTGACCGTTTGAGAGAGGGAAAGGGTTGAAAGAGACCCGGTCTTTGTGACCACCTCAACGAGGTGTAGGTTTGCAAGAACCGAACCCCGGTAAAACAAATCATCGTGTTACTTTAGCTATTTGCTTGTGATTTGTTTTTCGCCCTCTTTCGGACTCGATTATATTTCTAACGCTAACCCCGGCTTGTAGTTGTGCTTAAACTTTATATATTTCATATTTGCCTATTCACCCCCCTCTAGGGGACTTTCACACTACTCACGTTGACGCTCTCTTCAGTCCTCTGTTCTCAGATGGCTCTCGACGCTCCCCTACAGACTTTTCCCCAGCGACGAAGTTCTTATATGAGCTTATGAGGCGCACCCTGCTACTGAGGATGGTCTAAGAGAGGCTACCACTCATATCCAACTATGGCTCCTTAGTGCCATTGGTGTCACATTCAGTCATTGATGTGGTTGATTTTTTGATCTGTGAGATTGAAGACACTGTGTTGGATGGCCTCCGTGCTTAGCGTCAGCTACCCTACGCTCACTATCTCTGCCACATCTTTGCGTAGCTGATCCAGCCTCCTCAGTTCTAGGCTGCTCTTGAGGCCTCTAGACTTTAGTTTGGTTTCTACCGCCCAGCTCATGAGGACACCACTCTAGCTCTAGTCGATCCACTGGCACTAGATTGCAGGGTTGAGGATGAGACATCAGATAGTTTGAGGATCAGGGTGCAGCTGCAGAGAGTTCTTCTGATGATGAGGAGGATCTAGGGATTCCGCCACCACCTCCTGTGCCACCTCGCTCCCATGATAATGAGGCTAGTGGCTCCAATGCTGCTCCTCTAGCTCTTCCTCCAGCGATTGACCCTGCTTTGGCTGAAATCCTTCAGTCACTTACTCAACAAAAGGCTCACATGGCAGTAGGCAGGTCCGTCAGGCAGCCGAACAGGCCAGACAGGCAGCTATTCAGTAGCAGTTGTTCGAGCGGATGTTATATATGTTTCAGACTATTCAGGACTGTTAGGACACTATTCAACATTAGCTCCTAGCAGACAATGCAGGGCACTGGGCTTTCATGACTCATATTCTTCAGCATACCAGTGTTTCTATCCCTCCAGTGCAGTCTGCTCCTCCTCTAGCTCTTCAGGCTGCACTCGTGCCACTCATTCAGTTAGGACCATAGCTCCATTCTTTTGGTCTATCCATCTCTTCGCTCAGGCCGGTCACCCTGGACTTCTCAACCCAGGTCGTTGGACCAGTCAGCACTCAGCCACTAGTGCCTCCAGTGTCTGCTGTCACCACTACTACTGTGGCTCTTTCTGTGACTTCTCCTGCAGACCCTGCACCGCAGCCATCGTCAGAGTCAGCACCAGCTCTAGCCTCTACTGAACATCCTAGATCCGAGACTAACTCTGATACTTTGCTCGTGTTTGCACTACTGCCTCGACTGTGACCTGATGCTCCACCACTCTCGAGAAAAGTTGGGGGAGTCATGACTATAATTTACCAGACTGTTCGATGTGCCACCGGACTGTCTGGTGAGCCCACCGCGCCTGCGCCAACTGTCGATAGCGCAATCAGCACGCGACGTGTGGCCCCCGCTAACGGTCCTAGGCCGCATCGGGTTGTCCGGTGTGCCACCGGACTATCCGTTGTGCCAAGGGGGCCATGGCTGCAACGGTCGGCTTCGCCAGAAAAGGAAGGAGATCGCAAACTGTTCACTGTCTAGTGATGCACCGGACTGTCCGGTGCACCCACAGACAGAAGGCAACTATTTCCTTCCAAATGGAGCTCCAACGACTCCTAGCTACCTTGGGGCTATGAAAGGGACCCCTAGGCGCATGGAGCAGTACACCAAGCACCTCTTGAACATCCTAAGACGCCTAGACTCCGCAAGCACGCATTCGATTCTTTGTGTTTGAGATTTGAGAACTAGTTTGAGCTGTGAACTTGCTACGCTGTGTTGTGTGCTCGGTTCTTTACTTGTGTGCGTGTCGTTGTTGTGACTATAGCTCTTACGTGTGTTTCTATTCCCTCCCTTCCTCTTGTGGTTTCATTGTGATCAATCTTGTAAGGGTGAGAGGCTCCAACTTGTGGAGATTCATCATAAGGGATAAACCTGAGATAAAGAGAACTGTGGTATTCAAGTTGACCTTTGGATCACTTCAAAGGGGTTGAGTGCAACCCTTGTCCATTGGGATGCCACAACATGGACTAGGCAAGTGCTCTACTTGGCCAAACCACGGGATAAAAATCGTTGTGTCACTTGTTTTTATTCTTGTGCGATTCTCTCTACTTCTATTCACTTCATAATTGCTCTAAGTTTAATACTCATCTTGTGAAGAGCAATTAAGTGAAGAAGTTGTCTCTACTCATTCTCCTCTCCCGAACTTGGCCTTAGCTTTCACTAATCTAATATTAGTCCAAGATTGTTTTGTTAAACTGTTTTTGTAGGATCACCTATTCACCCCCTCTAGGTGCTATCACCGTCTTCCTCTGGGCTGTAGGTTCGGGTAACCCTTTTGGTGTTTGACGCCAAAGGGGGAGAGAAGTGAGTTGTGAGAGCTAGTGGAGTTAGCTGAGAGCTCATGATCTTTTGATGTAATATATACATGATACTCTCTATATTAGCTCCACTTTTGTATGATGTTTAACTCACAAACTCTATGACATGCTCTCAGTATGTTTTATTGACTGAGTGTGTTATGTTTTCACCTATAATGTTGTCACTAATTGTTTAGTTCTTGTTCATGGACTTTATTTCATGCTTGTGTGAACAAGAAACTTATGTTGTGTATGCACTTATACTTCCTATACTATTACATGACCTTTTCTATCAAACTTATTCAGTATCACTAACTATCTTCAGTACTGACAGAAAAACAAACAAACTACTCTCACACTCTTGTAGGGTTGTCATCAATCACCAAAAAGGGGGAGATTGGAAGCATCTAGGCCCCTGGTTGGTTTTAGTGATTAATGACAACATAAGATTATATGTGACTAACATGTGTTTTGCAGAGAAAATGGTAAGTTAGGTCGCATTACAGGAGGTTGTGTTGCAACGGTGAAAACAATCCCTCAGATGAGAACTTGAAGTGATGCTTGAAAAAGGCGAATCAAAAGATGAAGGTCTTCGTATTCCAAGTGTCAAAGGATTGTGGACACTTGGTATAGAATTAGGTCATCTATTTTATTTTAGCCATACTATAAAGAGGGGTTGTGGATGAGTAGTTTGACCAAGAGAATTCTAGTGTAGTGTTGGTGCATGTTCACACTCACAACTAGTACTAGGTGTCACTCTATAACACACTAACGAGTTAGAACGAAATCGGGTTAGAAAAAACCAAAGGAAAAGAAGTTGGCTTTGCTATCTTAGGGGCACCGGACTATCCGGTGCGATCCCTAACAGTGGGGCCAGGCTGCCCGGGGGCAGCCCCTCTACCCCCGATAAAACCCGAGAGCAACAAGTTTGCGAAGTCAAATGTTAGTGCGCGCACCAGACTGTCCGGTGCACACCGGACAATCACTGTTCACTGTCCGGTGCGCTGTCAGAGCAATGACTAGCTATCAGAACTAGCCGTTGGAGCACACCGTTGGCGCACCAGACTGTCCGGTGCACCAATGTGCAGCAGCCTAAAGTAACAGCTAGTTTTGGTTGTTGGGGCTATTTGTGCCCCCTCCACCACCACATTAAGTGTCTTGCCACTGTCACACCCGGTTTTGAAGGTAAACTGAATGCAAACCATGTACGTGCTAGGATCAGAAATTCACGTACATAGCAATTACATAAATGACTTATCATAGCACAATGCTTCGAATAACAATAAAGAGTAAGTAATAATATTACAGACTAGAGCCATTTACATAATATAAATCATAGTGCACATAATAGAAAATAGCCAATGTTAATAAATGCACCACATGCAGCTGACTGTGGGAGGTTGCTAGCCTAATCCTCGAACTCATCGACGTCCTGGAACTCCTGGAGATCCACCTCAATGCCTTCTTCTTCTTCTCCTTTACCTGAGCATAGGTTGCACCAACGACAACCTGGTGTTTCATGAAAGCAAGGGTGAGTACACATCAACGTACTCAGCAAATGTCCTGTTTGACTGAGGTGGAATAGCTTTATGTGGAGTCAATCTCAAAACAGTTGATTTTAGTTGGTCAGGTATTTATTATTAGTGGAAGCCAAGTTTTAGCAATAACCAACCCATGAACCATTTCCTCTTTGAGGAACATCATCATCATCATTGAAGCCAAAACCATCAATAGATCCATTGTATCTCAGATCAAAGGAGCTCCCAAGGCCGCTCATAACCATGGGCACAACTGATATATTAGTTTCTAACCCTTTGTAGAGGTCGCACACTTTACCCACAAGCCGTGATTCCCTCTATAGCCCAGGCTTGCAAGACCCTTGTTCACTCCGAGGTGAATGGCCAAGAATTCACTACGAAGCCTTTACAAAGATTCCATAAGGCTGTTGCCGCCTGTTAGGTTTCCTCAATGTACCACACTCCTCCCCAAGGGCTAAACCACCCTCGGTAGAGCGAGCAACATACACCGAGCCCCATTGACGGCACGATGGCGAAGCAAACTACACCTCAGTTCCACTAATTAATTAGCTAAGGGCATCCCATACCATCCTCATGGTTGCACTGTTTTCTCGGGTGGTCATCCAACGAACCTATCCTTACGGAGAGGCACTCGAGAAACCGCTCGAGCCCCATGAATGTCACCATACCATCATCATAATCAAAAGGTAACCATCGTATCATAAATAATCTCATCATGTTCATTGATTAGAGTAAAGCGCTAGCATAGAGCTAAACCAAAAATGATCCAACCCAAATAGGTGAACAAAGATAGGATAAACAAAGCTAGTCAATACTTAGGTATAAATTATGTAATTGTGGGGAGGTGAATTATAAAATGTATAGGACATAGATAGGTCAAAGGACACTTGCCTTCACCAACCAGCTGCTGTTCAGGGTCTTCGCCTACAACTCCTTCGGACTCCGCCAACAGACCGTTATCTATACGTGTTCAAACATACATTCCACAATATTAATATAGAAAGAAACAATACACCACACAATACAATATAACAAATAAACAGATGTGTGGCGCATGACTCGCATCTACGACTATGCGAGAAGGAAACTACAACGATCGAGGCTACGGTCGAAAGGTAATTACGTTAAGCGGCTATGGATTAAAATATTTGCCTAAACATAATCATATTAATTTAGCGATCGCGCTATGAATAAAATAAAATTACGCTACGCACCTTAATTATTATACACAACTCTAGGTAAATTTAAATGGATTATCGAGCGATGAAGCGCACGACAACACACACAGATTAAGCTGAAATTAAAAAGAATCGTCGCGCGTCGAAACGCGCGACACTACACTTGAACTAAACTGAATTTAAGACGAATCGTCGCGCGTCACAACACGTGAATTAAATCTGAATTTAAAACGAATCGTCGTGCAACAAAGCGTGCGACAGCACACATGGATCAAACTGAAATTAAAACGAAACGCGCTACGCAACACACTACCTAAACTGAAATTAAAACGAATCGTCGTGCGACGAAGCACGCGACGCAACACACTAATTAAACTGAATTTAAAACGAATTGTCGCACGATGCAGCACATGATTTAAACTGAATCCAAAACTGAATTTAAATGTTACTACGCACGCTAGGGCTACACGCATGGGTGCAGGGTTGCGCGCACGGGGACGCGCCAGGGCCGAGCAAGGGCAGGGCTGCACACGTACACGAGGAGGGGATCGACTATCGAAGGAGAGAGAGGGGAGTTAGGAGAGAGGAGCTCACCGTGGGCTCGACGGACGGCAGCAGCCGCTCATCGAGATCAACCTAGGGCAAGGGGAGAGGTGGAGAGAGGTGGAAGAGAGGGAGAGGGAGGTTGCTACGCCGCGGTGGGCCTGAGCCGGGGCACGCGCGCCTAGGCCGGGGTTGGCCGCGAGCCGGGCCGACTCCCTTCTACTCGTGCTCGCCACAATGATTCGTGCTCGGCTTAGTTAGATAACGTCGAGCGGTAAGGAAATATCGCGCCGCGGTTGAACTCTGACCACTATTTTACTCCAGCCGCCGTACCCGAGTATGTCATGGCCGGTTTGGATAGGTTCGCCGGAGATAGCCACCTCGCGGCCTTGTGCCACATGCCTCAACATTTACCACGTCGCAGTCGCTCGCGTTATGCATGTCCGGTGATCGCCGGTGAACCCGCCATGGTGAAAGCCACTAATCTTTTGTGCCAGTGACCTCTTCCTTCTCCGGCTGCCACCGCGCCATCCCAAATTCACAGGCCACCGCCCCCGGAGCCTATAAATTGAGTGTGCCGTCGGGTCCGTAAGGTAGTCAAGCACCCAATCCACCAAGACGTGCCTCCAATTGCTCACCCGCGAGCCCCAATTTCAGATTTCCCCCAATTCGGTCCAAAACACCGCGCCTTGTGACCTCGCCGTGGTCAGCGTGCTCCAGGTCTGCTCATGCCCCCTGCTCTTTCGTTTCAGTACCCTTGTGTGTCCCTGATGCTCCCCGACCCAGCTGATTAAGCTAGAACCCCTTAGATCGTCGGGAACACTTCATGCTGTCCATTGTGTCCGCTGTCACCGTGGACAGGGTGATGTAGAGCTCCAATCCAGCAATTAAGCGAGGGGAAATGTTTGTTAAGGGTGCAATTTGGTGTCTGCTGCACGGGAGCACCGGTAGTTGAGTGATCCGGCCAGTGTAGGTTCGCCGGAGCTCGGTTCTCCATCGCTCCCCATCGTGGACTTCGGGATGTGAAGGAATAGAACTTCGGGGGTCTTGGTGCAAGCGTCAGCGAGAAAAATAAATTGTACTCAGGGTTCTTCACTGCTTATTAAAAAAATTGTGGTCTTCTGTGTAAAACCGCTAGCGCGGGCGCGCGCGCCTTTACCTGGGCATGGGCCAGATTGGGCCGGTTTCAGCCCGATACTGTAGAACCTTTCTCCTTTTCTTTTTCTGCCAGGACTAGAGAATTCTTAGAAAATTGTAGAAAAATGCTAAAAATGCAAGACCAATTTTGCTAGGCTCCTGATTTTCTATAGTATTTAATAAAACTAATTTTAGGATTTTTATTGCAAATAAGGAATTATGGAGTATTTAAAATGGCCAAAACCCATACCCCTGGAATTTTAGAAATTTATTAATAATTCCAAAAATCACCAAACTTTTTAGATAAGCTTTAAATATTATTTAGAAGCCTTGGGTAAAGTTTGGTATGATTTGGACCATGTTTGGTACCTAGAACCCAAAACCCTAGTCTTCTGCCCTATGAACTTCACTATTGACTCCAAAAACCTTAGTTTTCTGGAGTCCCGTGAAGGAAAATTATAATCAAGACCTAAGGTAAAATACTTTTATTATCTTTGAATTTTTATGAGCATTACATGAGCATTCATGATTATATATGGATATATATAGAAAACGAAGAAGAGGTAGAAGTTGAAGAAGCAAGGACTACACCACCACCACCACCTGAAGAACCCCAAGCCGAGAACTGCTTTTGTTTTGACATCTGTGGAGCAGAGCCTGACTCACCTATCACACAAGCCAAGCCCCAGTGCATTTGCCACCTCCTTGCTATTTTAAAATCTTTCTCACTTGCTTGATGCATTAGGTGATAGGAGTTGCGTGCTAAACAAATTGATGCATTTCCTTCCTTGGGAATTTGATTACCTTTCCTTGATCCCCTGTTTTATAAAAAGGTTTTTCTTATGCTTAGCTTTGCTCTAGAAAAACAAAATGTTTTGTTTTGACAAAAGATGATGCTTCAAGTGGGGGGATGTTTTCAAAAATAAAACTTGATGGTGGATCCATCATGGTCGTGATGGGTTCAACATCGGAAAAGATGTACCTCTGCCAGGTACCAAACTTTGGGTTTCAAATAATAAAGCTGAGGCCGGGCGGTTGACTTGCACGAGAAGGGAGTCTCGGTGTAGTGTCTCCGTCTGAGTCGATTAAGGACCTTGTCGATGTAGGCTTGCTGATCGAGGACCCTTTAACTAGTCATATGCCTCATCATGGGTAAGCTTTGCCTCAGGCAGACTAATACCAGAATAAGATAACACACAATGGGACTGGAGAGATGGCGAGAGTAGCGTGTACCCTCCGTGGCAAGAGGCTAGATGGTAGTGTATCTATGCTCTCGGTTGTCATGAACCTGATCTAGTCTTAAGAACCCTAGTGGCGAGTTGACATATGCAAGGGTTAAGTGCTACATATGTCGTGTGATTGGAGATCCTCAACTGAGTATTAATCGATTTGGATCGCCGTTACTTCTCGAATATGAAGACTTGGTCACTGCCCTACACGTAGCAATCTAGTGAATGGAAGGGATGATAAAAGACGGCTAGTTAGGCCAAGTGCTTGAACTAGGGTAGAAAGAACTCTAGATGCAGGTAAATTTACTTAACTTGACAAGTAAAAATGGATTTTTAAGGATCCACTCATAGTAAGCTTTTCTGCAAAACAGAGTCTTTGATTCTTGATAAGCCATACCTTGTATCCCTCTAGCTAGCATACCGTTGAGAGTCTTTTTTTAGTCAGGTAAGTCTTCCTGAGTAATTCCATACTCAGGGTTTTATTCCCTGTTGTTTTTCAGGTCATAACTTTGTGCTGCTGTTGATGGTGTTAAGTGCCAGTGGGCTCGGCCTTCTTATAAGTCTAAGTAACTCTTCTATACTTCTTATTGAGGATGGTGACTTGAGCTAGCATATATTTCAAACTTATACTTTTGCAATCACTCCGATAAAATAATGTAAAATTTTTGTAACTTGTAAAATTTGGTATAAGATTTCCAGTACAAAAATATTGGTGTGTGTGATTTGTGTTACTTAATCTCGCGATCTTGGTTGTAAGTGGTTTATCCGAGGTCCTTGGGGCACTCGGATAGATCCTGTTAAGTTATCTGGTGCACATGCATAGCAGTCTGAGGTCTTTGAGACAAGGATAGGTGCATGTGGGCCCACTAACTTGGGAGGTTCTGCCACAGCTGGTATCGGAGCGAAGCCCATCTCTGCAGATGTTATGAGGCATTTTCAAAAAGAATTTTCAAAGACTTATCTAAGAAAATTTCTTTCCTTCTTATCTAATTACCTTCTGAAATACTTATATTAAGACCAAATAGTAGAGTGCAATGTATAGAAGGTTGTGAATCAACTAAGGTTGATTCTATAATTATGCATGCATCATGTTAAAAACTATACTAATAAGATTTTCCCCCTTATGGAGATATGCCGCCGCGCACAAGGAAAACCGCGCGCAAGTCCACTGGACCGATTGGCGTGCCTCGCCATCAGCTGGCTCCAAGGCATGAGGATAGTAGCAGTGGTAGCAATGATCCCATTGGAGATCTAGAAGCTCAGGTGGAGCAGATTTGAACGGAATTGTGTCATAGAAACAATGTGTGGGTCGAGGATGGTCAGCACATAAATGAGTTAAGAACTGACATCTGACATCTGCAAGACAAGCTTGCCGAATGAGATTTAGCACTCGATTGGGTCGTCAACTCGCGTTCCATTGCTTGGGACCGAGAGGCCAAAGCTCAAGCCTGTGTGGAGGAGCTTAGCACGACCGTTGATAACTTGCAGGTGTACTGGAATACATTGCATGAGGAAGTTCATGAATTGTATTCGCGACTGCACCCTGACGTACCTGTAGACCCTGTCAGAATGGGAGCTAGACCTTCTGGAACAGCAGGTGAAGCATTTGGCGGGGAACTGGATCTTTTCAAGCCCCTCCTTCAATGAACCAAGCTGATGAATGGACCCCTACACCCAACAACGAAGCTGCTAAGGAGAATAAATGCTAGCAGTAGTATAGTGTAGAAATAGTGTTAATGTAGAATATGTAATATAGTCATGTTGTAATATGAGTTTGTAACATTACATCTTAAGTAGTGTAAAATGATGGTATGTATCAGCATGTGATATTTTTTGAATATTTCTTTGCTTCAGATGCCATCTCGAACTCGTGCACATGACGGCGCGGGAACATCCTGTGGCTAAGAAGATACACCAAATCCACCACCGGTTCCACCCACGCTGGCCGAGGCTATCGCTGCCTTGGTCACCGTGACCGCTGACAACACCCGCTTCCTTCGTGAAATGGCGGGACAACAACTGCAGCAGCAAGGCGGGAGAGCTTATCCGTAAGGACTCCACGAAACTTCGTATTTGGATTTCTCGGAAACCTGTCCCCCACTATTAGTTAAAGCCGAAGATCCTCTCGAAGCTGACGAATGGATTCGGGTCATTAAGCAGAAGTTTGGACTCCTCCGATGCACGGAGACCTAGAAGCCATTATTTGTGGCTCAGCAGTTAAGAGGCCCTGCCAGCACCTGGTGGGGAAATTATGTGGCCATTCAGCCTGCCAGCCATCAAGTCACCTGGGACGAATTTAAATTGGCATTTTGGGAGCACTACATTCCAGAAGGAGTGCTCCATATGAAGCAAGAAGAATTCATGAAGCTTAAGCAAGGTGGAGATACTGTTACACAGTATCTCAACAAGTTCAATCATTTGTCCCAGTACGTCATTGACCAGGTCAACACTGACCTGAAAAAGAGGAACTGTTTTATGAGGGGCCTTAATGACCGGCTACAATGGAAGATGGCCACCTGCCTCGACCTCTCCTATAGCAAGGCTGTCAGCACCGCGCTGGCAGTTGAAGCCAAGTATGCAGGCCCAAGGAAGTCAAAGGGCTTTAGAGGTGACAGGCCCAACCAGGGGCCTGAAAAGTGACAAAGGTTGGTGATCCGACCTTTCAATCAAAATTGTTCTTCACCTCGTCCACCCTCCTACCCCTTTAAACAGCCTGTATTCATCCGCCCTGCCACTACCCCCACTTCAACAACTCAGCCAAGTGCCCCTGGTACTCGTTTCCCTACACTCCCGAGTTCATCTACTAGATGCTTCAATTGTGGGAAGTCTGGACATTTCATCAAAGACTGCCCATATCCGAGGCGGAACAACTCCAATAATCAACAGAACCCGAGAAGTTCCAGCCAAGGCAAGGGAAACACGACAAATAATGCAGCGAGCAAGAATATGAAGAAAACTGGGCAAATCTATTATACACAAGTGGCAAGACACCGGAGGGAGAGCCGGTCATGATGGGTACGTTTCTCGTGGCCAATCACCCTGCAGTCATTCTCTTTGATTCTGGTGCTTCACATACATTCATAAGCAAGAAGTTTGTGGAGAAATATTGCATTCCATTCATTGAATCAAGGGAAGGGTTCGTTATTCATTCGCCTGGGGGACAAATATTCAGTAAAGAAGTAGTTTTCCATGTGCTCGTAACATTGGCTGAACGAGACTTTTCCACAAATATGATTGTTTTGAAAGGCCAAGATATAGATGTAATTCTAGGCATTAATTGGTTAGCCAGCATATAGCTATCCTCAACACTGATATGAGAACCATCAGGTTGAGCTATGGCCAGGAAGAGGTTCTCTTGTCCATCCCTGTAGCTATTCCAGCTAAACCATTTGGCAGAGTATATGAAGCCATCATACCAGAGATCCATGATATTCTGATAGTATGTGAATTCCCGAACATCTTTCTGGAAGATCTGCCTAGATTGCCTCTAGAGAGAGATGTAGAAATTGTGATTGAATTGAAGCCGATACGGCTCCTATTTCTAGAAGGTCGTACCGAATGCCTTCGAATGAGTTGGCAGAACTCAAGACACATTTACAAGATCTGCTAGAAAAAGGATTCATCCGACCAAGCTCATCACCTTAGGGTTGTTCAGGCATCTTTGTCAAGAAGAAGGATCAAACGCTTCGGATGTGCGTGGATTATAGACCCCTTAATGAGGTCACAATCAAGAATAAGTACCCTCTACCCTGGATTGATATCTTATTTGATCAGCTTACCGGAGCTCGGGTATTTTCCAAGATTGACCTCAGGTCGGGTTACCATCAGATCCGTATCTGACCCGAAGATATACCCAAGACCGCATTCACTACGCGGTATGGATTATTTAAATATCTGGTTATGTCTTTCGGACTAAAAAATGCTCCTGCCCACTTCACATATCTTATGAACTCGGTATTCATGCCCGAGTTGGATAAATTTGTGGTGGTATTCATTGATGATATTTTGATATATTCCAAGAATGAAGAGGAGCATGCTCGACATTTGTGGATCGCGTTAACCCGCTTAAGGGAGCATCCACTATATGCTAAATTTAGTAAATGCGCGTTCTGGCTGGAGGAGATCCAATTTTTGGGGCACGTATTGTCTGCCAAGGGGATTGCGGTGGATCCCAGCAAAGTCAAGGATATTTTGGAGTGGAAACCACCAACCACTGTACATCAAGTCCAAAGTTTCCTTGGACTAGCTGGTTATTACCATCGATTTATTCCAGATTTTTCCAAGCTTGTGAAACCAATCACAAGTTTATTGAAGAACGGTACCAAATTTAATTGGTCTTCAAGATGCAATGAAGCCTTCGAACAGCTGAAGGTGTTATTGACCACTGCTCCGGTATTAGCTCAACCGGACATTGAAAAGCCATTTGATGTGTATTGTGACGCATCAGGCAGTGGTTTAGGTTGTGTCTTAATGCAAGAAGGCCGAGTTGTAGCATACGCCTCAAGACAGTTGCGCCGGCATGAGCAACATTATCCAACTCATGACCTGGAATTAGCTGTTGTGGTTCATGCCCTGAAAATATGGCGTCATTATCTGCTAGGAAATATCTGTCATATCTATATAGATTATAAAAGTTTGAAGTACATCTTTACCCAGTCAGAGCTGAATATGAGGCAAAGGAGATGGCTTGAGATGATTAAGGATTATGAATTGGAAATTCATTATCACCCAGGCAAGGCCAATGTAGTGGCAGATGCACTAAGTCGAAAGGCTTCCTGCCATTGTCTTACGATGAAGACTTCTGACATTACATTATGCCAAGAAATGGAGAAGTTGAACCTAGGAATGATTCAACATGGAACTTTAAATCACTTGAAGCTTGAGTCGGTTCTTCTGCAAAGAATAATTGGTGCACAAAGAAATGATGAGGGTATGAAACACATTCATGAGAAAATAAAGGCCGGTAAGGCAAACTGTTTTAGAGAAGATGTCAAGGCATTGTATGGTTTAACAACCGCATAGTTGTGCCCAAGAATGATGAGATCCGCGAGCAAATTTTAGATGAAGCACATCTTAGTCGCTATTCTATTCATCCCGGAAGCACTAAGATGTATCATGATCTAAAGCAACATTATTGGTGGACTAAGATGAAGATTGAAATTGCACACTATGTGGCGAGATGCGACACTTGCAGACGTGTCAAAGCCATACATATGAAAACTGCTGGTCCATTGCAATCATTACCTATCCCAACTTGGAAATGGGAGGATATTAGTATGGACTTCATTATGGGGTTACCCAGGACAGCAAAAGGGTATGATTCCATCTGGGTTATCATTGATCGACTTACAAAGATCACCCGTTTCCGCCCAGTCAAGGTGAAGTATACAATGGCCACATATGCAGAACTATATATTGCTCGTATTCTCAGTTTGCACGGTGTTCTGAAGACAATTGTGTCAGATCGTGGACCTCAATTTGTATCCAAGTTCTGGGAAGAACTTCACAAATCCTTGGGTACTAAGTTGCTCCACAGTTCGGCCTATCATCCACAAACTAGTGGGCAGACTAAGAGGGTAAATCAGATACTTGAAGACATGTTGCGAGCATGTGTTCTAGAGTTTCCGTAGAAATGGGATGATTGCTTACCATTGGCGGAGTTCTCATACAATAATAGCTATCAAGAGAGCATCAAAATGGCACCCTTTGAAGATTTGTATGGATGACAGTGTCGTACTCCGTTAAACTGGTCTGAACCAGGAGAAAGATGGTTTTTCAGGCCTGATATGGTAAAAGAAACAGAAGAGAAGGTTCAACGAATAATACATAATTTGAAAGAAGCCCAAGCTCGCCAAAAGAGTTATGCAGACCAGCGACGCAAACCCTTGTACTTTCAAGTTGAAGATTATGTCTACCTGAAAGTATCACCAATGAAGGGTGTATCACGTTTCGGGGTAAAAGGAAAGCTTGCACCTCGATACATTGGTCCTTTTCCTATTCTTGAACAATGTGGACCAGTGGCATACCGACTCCAATTACCCGAAACATTGTCTGCAGTGCACAATGTGTTCCACGTATCTCAATTGAAGAAGTGTCTTCGGGTTCCAAATCAAACTGTTGAAGTGACATATGTTGCCTTAGAACCAGACTTGACGTATTCAGAACATCCTGTTCGAGTCTTGGATCAAAAGGACAGAATTACCCGAAGGAGAACTCTCAAGTTTTATAAGATACAATGGAACCAACATACGGAAGATGAAGCTACTTGGGAAACTCAAGACTATTTAGAGAAGAATTTCCCACGCTTTCTAGCTTCATGTAAATTGTGAGAAATGTACACTTGTTGTAATAAAGAAGTAGTCCCCATACCACCTCTGCCTTGTACCAAAAATAAGGAAATAAAAATATGACACGTTTCCTTTTCCATTACTTGCCCTAAGACTTTTAAATTTCAGGACGAGATTCTTTTATGGGGGGGAAGGATGTAACACCCCTAGTGTTACTACCACTAAAACTTGAGCATAACATCATGAGCATCAGCATATCATGTGATTGTTACACTTAGAATGCATTCACTAGGCAAAAATTTCAAACAAGTTGTATTGATGTGACTGGTCATGGGTAAAACCCTAGAGTAGGGTACTTAACCCTAAACTGGGCTTAAAAGAGTAAAGAAAGCCTAAATAAGAGAAAACTTCAAAACTCATTAGTAAAGATCATAAAATGTCACCATTAATGGACTTAAGTGGCATCCAAACCCCAGAAGTACCAAAAACCCTAAATAGGCCCCTAGAAAACCCTAGACTGAAACCCTAAGGGGTTATATGTAAATGTTGCCCACTTTTGGACCTAAGTGCAAAAACCATGGAATTAGGGTACCTTAAGTCATATGGTTCACATATTTGAAGATTTGCAAAAGAAGCCATGAGATTTGGGCCTAATTGCAAAAAGGCCACTCTTGTGCTCATGTGACTAAGTTTGAGAACATTTGAACGAGGCTGACTTTGGAGCTCTGTAGTTTTAAATATATGAAGATTTTGCCTAGGGTCAACACATCAAAGGTCTAGAGTTACTATAGGAGTACAACTTTGCTTAAGGGATTAAGCATTGTGTTGTACAAAAAGATGAAGATAATTGGCCCTAAAGTTTAGCTGTCAGACAATTCAGAAACTGAACATGGATTGTCAGTGAGTTTTGAAGAACTTTAGGCTTGATTCATGCTCCAAGGAGTAAGTAACTGAGTATGATCTCTGTAGCAGAATTGTAGTTTGTATATAGGGCTATAAGTTTGCTAAAAACCGATTAGCAAGTTGTCATGCAAAAATTCAATAAAAATGATTCTAAAGATCCTCTGTCAGACCAACTAAATGACCCCGCAATGGTACAGTGACCGGATCAGAACGCCAGCACAGAGAAGCTCACCGCCGGCGACCGTGCGCCTGGATTCGCGCTCGCCGCGATGATTCATGCTCGGCTCAGTTAGATAACGCCGAGGGGTAAGGAAATATTGCGCCGCGGTTGAACTCCGGCCACTATTTTACTCCGGCCGCCGGACCCGAGTATGTCACGGCCGCTTTGGATAGGTTCACCGGAGTTAGCCACCTCGTGGCCTTGCGCCACGTGCCTCGACATTTACCACGTCGCAGTCGCTCGCGTTATGCATGTCCGGTGATCGCCAGTGAACCCGCCATGGTGAAGGCCACTAATCTCTTGTGCCAGTGACCTCTTCCTTCTCTGGCCACCACTGTGCCATCCCAAATTCACAGGCCACTGCCCCCGGAGCCTATAAATTGAGTGTGCGATCGGGTCCATAAGGTAGTCAAGCACCCAATCCACCAAGCCGTGCCTCCAATTGCTCACCCGCGAGCCCCAATTTTAGATTTCCCCCAATTCGGTCCGAAACGCCGCACCTTGTGACCTCGCGTGGTCAGCGTGCTCCAGGTCCGCTCATGCCCCCTGCTCTTTCGTTTCAGTATCCTTGTGTGTACCTGATGCGCCTCGACCCAGCCGATTAAGCTAGAACCCCTTAGATCACCGGGAACACTTCATGGTGTCCATTGTGTCCGCTGTCACCGTGGACAGGGTGATGTAGAGCTCCAATCCAGCAATTAAGCAAGGGGAAATGTTTGTTAAGGATGCAATTTGGTGTCTGCCGCACGGGAGCACCGGTAGTTGAGTGATCTGGCCAATGTAGGTTCACCGGAGCTTGGTTCTCCTCAGCTCCCTGTCGTGGACTTCGGGATGTGAAGGAATAGAACTTCGGGGGTCTTGGTGCAAGCGTCAGTGAGACAAACAAAAAGTACTCAGGGTTCTTTACTGCTTATTCAAAAAACTGAGGTCTTCTGTGTAAAACCGCCAGTGCGGGCGGGCGCGTCTTTACCTGGGCATGGGCCATATTGGGCCGGTTTCAGCCCGATACTGTAGAACCTTTCCCCTTTTCTTTTTCTGCCAGGACTAGAGAATTCCTAGAAAATTGTAGGAAAAATGCTAAAAATGCAAGATCAATTTTGCTAGGCTCCTGATTTTCTATAGTATTTAATAAAAATAGTTTTAGGATTTTTATTCCAAATAAGGAATTATGGAGTATTTAAAATGGCCAAAACCCATACCCTAGAATTTTAGAAATTTATTAATAATTCCAAAAATCACCAAACTTTTTAGATAAGCTTTAAATATTATTTAGAAGCCTTGGGTAAAGTTTGGTATGATTTGGACCATGTTTGGTACCTAGAACCCAAAACCCTAGACTTCTGTCGTATGAACTTCACTATTGACTCCAAAAACCTTAGTTTTCTGGAGTCCCGTGAAGGAAAATTATATTCAAGACCTAAGATAAAAATACTTTTATTATCTTTGCATTTTAATGAGCATTACATGAGCATTCATGATTATATATGGATATATATAGAAAACAAAAAAGAGGTAGAAGTTGAAGAAGCAAGGACTACACCACCACCACCACCTGAAGAACCCCAGGTCGGGAACTGCTTTTATTTTGACACCTGTGGAGTAGAGCCTGACTCACCTATAACACAAGGCAAGCCCCGGTGCATTTGCCACCTTCTTGCTATTTTAAAATCTTTCTCACTTGCTTGATGCATTAGGTGATAGGAGTTGTGTGCTAAACAAATTGATGCATTTCCTTCCTTGAGAATTTGATTACCTTTCCTTGATCCCCTGTTTTATAAAAAGGTTTTTCTTACGCTTAGCTTTGCTCTAGAAAAACAAAATGTTTTGTTTTGACAAAAGATGATGCTTCAAGTGAGTGGGATGTTTTCAAATATAAAACATGATGGTGGCTCCATTATGGTCGTGATGGGTTCAACATCGGAAAATTTGTACCTCTGCCAGGTACCAAACTTTGGGTTTGAAATAATAAAGCTGAGACCGGGCGGTTGAATTGCACGAGAAGGGAGTCTCGGTGTAGTGTCTCCGTCTGAGTCGATTAAGGACCTTGTTGATGTAGGCTTGCTGATCAAGGACCCTTTAACTGGTCACATGCCTCATCATGGGTAAGCTTTGCCTCGGGCAGACTAATACTAGAATAAGATAACACGCAATGGGAGTGGAGAGATGGCGAGAGTAGTGTGTACCCTCCATGGAAAGAGGCTGGACGGTGGTGTATCTGTGCTCTCGGTTGGCGTGAACCTGATCTGGTCTTAAGAACCCCGGTGGCGAGTTGACATATGCAAGGGTTAAGTGCTACATATGTCATGTGATTGGAGATCCTCAGTTGAGTATTAATCGATTCGGATCGCCGTTACTTCTCAGATATGAAGACTTGGTCACTGCCCTACACGTAGCAATCCAGTGAATTGAAGGGATGGTAAAAGACGGCTAGTATAGGCCAAGTGCTTGAACTAGGGTAGAAAGAACTCTTGATGCAGGTAAATTTACTTAACTTGACAAGTAAAAATGGATTTTTAAGGATCCACTCATAGTAAGCTTTTCTGCAAAACAGAGTCTTTGATTCCCTGTTGTGAATCCCTCTAGCCAGCATACCCTTGTGAGTCTTTTCTTTAGTCGGGTAAGTCTTGCTGAGTAATTCCATACTCAGGGTTTTATTCCCTGTTGTTTTTGAGGTCATAACTTTGTGCTGCTGTTGATGGTGTTAAGTGCCGGTGGGCTCGGCCTTCTTATAAGTCTAAGTAACTCTTCTATACTTCTTATTGAGGATGGTCACTTGAGCTAGCATATATTTCAAACTCATACTTTTGCAATCACTCCGATAAAATAATGTAATTTTTTTGTAACTTGTAAAATTTGGTAATAAGATTTCCGCTGCAAAAATATTGGTGTGTGTGATTTGTGTTACTTAATCTCGCGATCTTGGTTGTAAGTGGTTTATCCGAGGTCCTTGGGGCACTCGGACAATCCTGTTAAGTTATCTGGTGCACATGCATAGCAGTCTGAGGTCTTTGAGACAAGGATAGGTGCATGTGGGCCCACTAACTTGGGAGGTTCTGCCGCACTGTCGGTGACCATGTGGTGGATCGGGGATCTCCGGAGCATGGTGAATTCCTCGTTGGTCGACAGAGAGCACCATCGTCGCGGGCATCGTCGCGGGTAGCACCACCCTTGTTAGCCTAGCAAGTAAGGACCCCTCCATTGGTCTTGCACTCACCTCCGCCCTACGAAGGACCTATCTAATTTGACTTTAGAGCGCTAAGGTACTGGTCCGCAGTTCGCGGGTGAGAACTCCACCGTGGAGCTCGCTGCCGTCACTCAGCGACGACCTGAGGAGGGAGAGAAGGGTTTTTTAGCCATTGGATATGCGTCAGACGACATCGATCAGATTGAGGGATACCCCTTCGTCCGATATGGTCATAGTCGTAGATCTGCGATCTGAAGGATATGAGCGAATCTTCTTGATTTAAAATATGAGCCATCGGTCCCCGATGAAAGGGCTAGGATTAGATCTGGCTAGTGTTAACCCTCAACCGTTGATCACGTGTTGCTCGGCCTAGATCAAATCGGGCGCACCCTTTCAAACATTGAATCGGGTCCATCAATCTCGGATCCGGTGGTCGGCAATGCGTACCGACTCATAACGATTAGATCGAATCCTGGCCATCAGCTTATGATCGTGCGGTCGAGGACCACAGATACCCCTTTGCGGCTGCAGACTTTCACATGAGCCCCTGAGTTTAATAATTATCAACCCGCAGTACACCTCGGGTTTAACCTGAGTCTCAGAACCTTTTGCGCGATGGCCCCTAAACTCCTCTGTAATACAGTGCGCAGTCCAGGGTACTAAAAAAGGGAATAAACATTAAAGAAAATGAGTTTTTATATTAAAAGAATTATGAAAACTTATTTAAATCATAGAAAACTCATTTTAACTCCAAATTGACCCATTCTAGTTGCAATAATTTTGTATTAATATTGTTTATCACCTGGTAACTCTGTTTAGACATGAAACATTGATTAAAATTGTCTACTTAATTTATTCCATACCAAGTAGTTAATAACTTCAAAAAATCATAACTCGAAAACTGTAACTCCAAATTTAGTGATTTTGGTTCCTACGATCTTGTTACGACACGTAGAATATTATCATGCATTTTGTTCTGCTCTTTGGTGTGATGTTAATTTCTACTATACCATGTTTGTTTGTATTGTTGCGAGTAGACGAGCAAGCTACTGAGGACCCAGGTGTTCATCAGGTGGAGACTGCTGAGCAGGAGCTCGTTGAAGGCAAGTTGTGCCCTTGATCAGTTCTATTTACCCAATAATGTTCCTTTTAATCATTATGATCTGCTAGGTTAATTTTGATGGGACCCAATAGGTTACCCTAGTTTGACTATCTTTATACCTTGTTTACCACTGAATTTTTATGTAGTATCTGCTATTGCTTTACGTGGTTTTGGGTATTGAAATACACGTTGTTCATGATCATACTTTTATTATCAGTTTGTTATTTCCTGTTCATGATAAGATCATTATGTTAATTGGAACATGGAGCGACCACCCAGGAAAACAGTGCTACCACAAGGGTGGTATGGGACGCCCTTGGCTGACTAATTAGGAAAGCTAGTGGATGACTACCATACCCGAAAGGGGCAAGGGCAGTAGGGAAGTTGTCAATGTAGTTAAGTCATTGGGTTGATTTTTCTGCAATGGTGGTCAGGCGAGTGATCCCTGTGTTGGGGACTTGTTCTCAAGTGCTATGAATTAAGAACAAGGCAACATAAAATGTTAAATGTTAATGCCCTTCGTCCTTCGAAGCATTATTTCCCTTTGGATATAATGATACTCAGAGAAAGGTCATGAAGGGCATACCTTCATCATCGTGGTATATGTTAATAAAAGGAGAAGCATATGAAATGTAAGAGATAACATGAACAATTATATAGCATTGTCAATCTATCCTTATTATATTATCATGGAAAAATATAAACAATATTGAATTACAAATGTACCTTCGGCTTGACAGAAGGTAAAAGTACAAGCGTGACGCACGAACAAGTACAAGTCAGCGTGAATAGTACGGGTGTACTGTTCATCTATTTATAGGCACAGGACGCAGCCTGTGAGAAATTACATTCATGCCCTTTACATTTATTATTGACTTATATACAATTCTATGAGGACTAGATAGCCTTTTCCCCTTTAAGTCGGTTCCTTTTTCCGCCATTTAGCCGAAGCTCCCCTGCGCGTAGCTTCGGAGCAACTCCAACCTTCATCACGACCATGCTTTTTACATCGTACATGCTTTTAGCCCGAGTCCGAAGGTACCTGTTTATATGTCACACTTGGAAGATATTGTTAAATCACGTTTTTGAGGACCTTCGAAGGACGAAGGCCCCCAACAGTAGCCCCTCGCAGTATTAATTTGTTTCAGATAACGAATTCAGACTGTGACATGGACGAAGGCCTTAAGCCGAAGGTCCGAAAAAACACCTTCCCTTTGGTAGAATAGCAACAGTCAATGACGGACGGGGCCCCCAATTTGGAGCGTGCCGAGCGTATAAATAAGAACTCGCACCAACCACATTTGGTACGCTGCTTGTGCCATTTGCTTTGTTTTCTCAATTTTATAGCTCTTGCTCACTAACACTTGTTGGTTTCTTAAGCTTCCTAAGCTTCGGTTAGAAAGACACATTTTCATCATCTCTGAAGGAAAAAATGTCTCAAGACAAGAAGATTGCTACTGAGACGAAGCTAACTGAAGAGGAGAAGCTTTTTGAGAAGAAGAAGGCTGTGAATCCTTACATTATTGGATTTATGGAGTCAATGGCAAAATCGAATACAGAAAAGATCACTAAGGAGATACTGGATGGCCTGTCTGAAGATACCGGTGACAGTGACAGTTATGATGTAGAAAGTGGAGGCGAAGATTCCGAGGATCGACCCTAGAGACCAAGTCATGCAATTTTCGGAAAATCGACCATCAAGCAAAGTCACCTCGAAAATATGAGGGGAAGGTACTTTCGGGACATGTCTATTGTGAGGGCTAGCGGAGACAACAACGTTCCTGCGCCTGAGGAGAACGAAGTTGTGATTTTCCGAAGTTTCTTCAAAGCTGGGCTTCGGTTTCCACTGAGCAGGTTTGTAGTTGAAGTGTTGAAAACCTTCCAAATTTTCCTTCGTCAATTGACCCCCGAAGCTATATTGAGGATGGGAGTCTTCGTCTGGGCAATAAGAAGCCAAGGGATAGAGCCAAGCGCAAAATGCTTCTACAGCATGCATGAACTTCTATATGAGACGAAGGCCACGGGGAAAGAACAGTATCACAACAACTTTGGTTGTTATGGTTTTATCGTCCATCCCAACGCAAGCCACCCAGTGCTAACATTTTGGAAGAGATGGTCGGGAAATGGATGGAAGAATGGTTTTATGTGAAGAATGACTTGATAGAAAGAGAGGACATCAAAGAGGTTATTATGCGCCCCATATGGTCCCGCTTCAGCCTCCGAAATTCGAAGGTTGAAATCGATGAAGCCACCGAAGCATGTCAGAAGGCATTTGGTACTGTCTGCTTCTTTATTGGTACGAGAGTCTTAATTCAAGAGCACATAGCATTCAGAGTATGGCCGCTTGTAGAGAGCTGGGAAATGCCGAAGGAGACCATCACCGAATCTAGTGAAGGTGAACTGGTCCAGCTGAAGTACACATTCAGATATAGGGATAAATTTGATGAACCAAACGATGATTGGCTAAAATGCATCAAAGTTACAAATGATGAACTGCTTGGATCATATTCCAAGGCAGAAGATAATGCATTATCCACAGCCTTCGGAAGTCGAGGAAAGAAGAGATTGAACAGAGTTTTTGACGCTATTGGCTTTATCTACCCCGACTACCGCTACCCGCTGCGGGAGCAAGGGAAGAAGAGGAAAGCTACTGCTGTGGCCGCCTCGGCTGAACCTATGCCGAAGGCTGCGAGCAAAAAGACGAAGGTACTTACCCACCAGCCCCGCTATATTGAACCGGCCGTGGTGCCTGAGTTTGGCGAGGAGGCCTCTTCAGCTGCTGAATTAAGAGAGACTGCTCCTCCTACACAAAGGACTGAAGAGCCAACTACAATGCCGAAGCTACCCTCAGCTGAGCTAGCTGGGACGAAGACTGATAAGGGTAAGGTTGAAGAGTCAAATATTGGAGAAACAAAAGTGTTAGAAATTTTAAGCCCTTCATCAGAGGTAACAGCGCCGAAGGCACAAAAAAGTTCTATCGCAACTCCCAAGAGGAGAAGGATGGCAAATGTACTAGATGTGCTAGAAATTGTAAAGACTTTGAACTCGACTCCTTCAAGGAAAATTGCCGAAGCTTTGAAAGCGCAAACTGAAGTTGAAACAGAGCAGGCCGAAATTGAAACTACAGTAATTCAAGCTGGTACCGAAGATGGGCCTTCAGAGCCCGCTGAGAAAAAGCCTACAGAATTTGAAGAAAATGCAACAGAAGAAAAGGCCACGGAGCAAATTTCGCCTGAAAAGGTTGCCACTCCTGCTCCCGAAGCTTTGAAAGAGAGCATTGATTACATCATCCGCCATGCTTCGGGAAAGGGACTTTCTAAGGAAGAAGAACGAGAAGCTCAACATTATGCCCAAAAATTGAAATACCCGAAGGGGACATTAGTGTTTAATGGCAGTGGGGAAGAAGATTTTTTGTACTGTCTCCCGGATAGTAAAGAGATATCCGTCTGCTGGGAGATGGGTAGAAGCTTCGGATTTCCAAAGCTAGAAGATGGCCTTTCAGTATTATCAAAGGATGAATTGGCTGACAGTTTTGCATGTAATAGCATAAAGGTATAAAAGTCAATTTTGTATTTGAAAACGAATTACTTCATTTGTTATACTTAATCTTGTCCTCCTCTTGCAGGGCTTAATCCTTAGCAATGCCCTTAGAGCACAAAAAAACATTGAAGATGAAGGGTATACAATGGCTCTGAACAACCTTCGTTCAGAGGTGATTGAACTAAGGAATGAAGGCCTTGAAAAAGACAAGATATTAATTTCATTGGTAAACAAAGTAAAAGAAGACGAAGCTAGTTCCAAAGCTCAAGCTGTGGTCCAAAAGAATGAGATCAAAGACCTTCGAAAACAATTAGCAGAGGCCAAAGAAAAATGCACTGTCGCAGAAGCTAACCGAGAGGCTAGTGAATATTGGAAAAACTATTTAGAAAAAACAGTTGAAGAACTTCGCGCATCCAAGGAAAGATGTTTTGAAAAATCTTTGGGCTGCGTGAAGAAGATAAAGGCTAGCTTCGCCAACGTGGGCGCCTATTCAAACGAAGATAACTTCATACGAGGCGACCCTGAGGGTGTTATCGAGTGGATAAGCGGAGAAGCCGAAGCTTTTGAGGAAATTTTAAGTGATCATGGGGATGTCTGCGCGTTCTCTGGTGTGAGAGGAGTTTTAGCCATCTTGGAGAAGGCGGGTTGCAATCATGTTAAAACCTTGGCCCAGGCCAAAGCTGCCCTCTCCGTGGATGACACAAAGGATCCTTCGACCGAAGCAAGTTTAATGGGCGGAAAATTTTACACTGACATCTGGGAAAATGGCGGCCGAGAAATGGCCCACGAAATAATGAAAAAAAGTGAAAAAGATATTCATGACGCTCGAGAAGCAGCAAAAAAAGCTGAAGAAGCTGCAGAACGTGAGAGACGGATAGGTATCATTTAATGTCCTTTAGCTTCATCGTTTGTTTTCATAACTTCGAACTGATTGATTTTTTCTACTGCAGCTGAATTATCTCCTCCACCGGAGCCGTTCGACCCCCTGGCGACCCAGAAACGAAGAAAGCAATAGAAATCATCAATATAGCCGAATCTATTGTTGACGAAGTCGTTAACAAATTGCTTAACGAAGTTGCGGAGAAGGTTCTGAAGGAGCAATAGTAGTTATTGTAAAAATGTTCTTAGGCGATTAATATAACATTTGTTGAACTAAGTCTGTAATATTTGATTTGTATGGTTTTGAATCTAATATGTAAACTATTTTGCAATTTACTTCTTTGTGATGCATGAAACTTTTATATACATACCGTTTTTGAGCCTTCGGCGAAAAAACACCTTCCCTTCTTTTCATGCTTCGTAAAGAAGAATATTTATGCTTTGTGAGAATATCCACGCTTCGTAAAGAACATCCAAGCTCCATAAAAACATCAATGCTTCGTAAAATAATAGATCTCTTCTTCCACATCAGAGCTGATGAAGCTGTAATTCTCAGCTTACTTTGTGCCTTAGCACCTTTTCATTTTTGTAAAGCATTCTCTAAAGATTGACTTTGTTTCCAATTCGTGTCATTGGTGTGATATGATGTATGATGTGATGCTATGCGAGATGATGCGATGATATGATGCAAAGAATGATGCTAATACCGAAGACAAACACCCACACTGATACACACAATCTCTGCGTCCCCTTAGAAACGATCAAAATCTCTTTGCCGCTTATTTTTCGGCTTCACCGCTTTTTTTTCGGTATAAGTTCTGCATCCCCTTAGGAATGTCTTTTGAACTTCTTCGCCTTCTATTTCGGTAGTATTTTTCGCGTTGACTTTTCGTGCTTCGCCTTATATTTCGGCGGTATTTGGCTCTGCATTCCCTTTGGAACGACCTTTGAGCAGAAAACTTACACTGCGCTCCCTTAGGAACGACTTTTTGTAGCTTCAGCAAACTTACGCTGCGCTCCTTAGGAACAACTTTTTGTAGCTTCGGTGAAACTTGCACTGCAATTTTTAGCTCTGCATTCCCTTAGGAACGTCTTTTGAGCTTCAGCAATTTGTGAGCTTCATAAGTCTGTGAAGAAGATATATTTCATTCTGACAGGAGCGATGCTATTACAAGAAATTAAAACTAGGTTTACATTGATTGTTCCTTATTAAAAACAAAATGACAATGAACGTAAAAATGTTTCAGAGGTAGGATATCTCACAATAGATGTGCTTTGACACTAGCACAGTACTATTAACTGCGCGAGCTTCGGATTCCTCCCTGAATTCTCGTTGCTATTGAGAGTGCTGGTGGCCTTCTGGCTGCTGGCTTCGGGAATAGGTCGGTTGTAGTGGTGGCGGAGGCGGGAGTTGTGGCCAGGAAGCCTGTGAATGGCTAGTCGAAGCGACAGAAGCTGCAGGATGATTGTTCACATACTCTGGTATGTAAGGAGAGTGACACGAAGCAGTGTGTAAGACCTGCTTTGGGTGGTTCTGCCGAGCTTCGGCTTCTGCTATTTCCTTTTGCTTCTAAATGGTGACATCGCACATTCTTGTAGTATGGCCCTTGTCCTCACCATAGAATAAGCAATAAATCTTTCTAGGCTGATCCCCAAATCTTCCTCCAAAGCTTCTGGCACCTCTGCCCCTTGGAGCTGGTGGCCTGAAAGAGCTTTGCTGTTGCCCTGAAGATTGTGAGGTATATTGTGACCTCTGAGACTGACTTCCTTTGTCGTCACTTTGACTGGAGTTATGGATTGACCTGACGTGCCTCGGATGAATTCTTCCTCCGAAGCCCCTAGTCATTTCAGAGAATCTGTAAGCTTCCTCCCTTCTTTGGTGGAAGTCGTTGTCAGCTCGGATATACTCATCCATCTTCTCCAGAGTTTGCGGGGGCTTCCTGGCGAAGTACTGAGCCGTAGGTCCTGGCCGAAGGCCCTTAATTATGGCCTCAATGACAATCTCATTGGGCACCGTAGGCGCTTGTGCCCTCAGTTGCAAGAACCTTCGTACATATGCCTGAAGGTATTCTTCGTGGTCCTGCATGCATTGGAACAGAGCCTGAGCTGTAACTAGCTTCGTTTGAAAGCCTTGGAAGCTGGTAACCAGCATATCCTTAAGCTTCTGCCACGACGTGATAGTACCTGGCCGAAGAGAAGAATACCATGTTTGGGCTACATTCCGGACTGCCATGATGAAGGACTTCGCCATGACTGCAGTATTACCCCCATACGAAGATATAGTTGCTTCGTAGATCATCAGAAACTACTTTGGATCTAAGTGCCCATCATACATGGGGAGCTGAGGTGGCTTGTATGATGGGGGCCATGGGGTAGCCTGCAGTTCTGCTGCCAAGGGAGAAGCATCATCAAAAGTAGAGGCATCATGATTAAAATCATCATACCATCCATCCTCGTTGAATAAGCCTTCTTGACGAAGCTCCCTGTGTTGGGGCCTTCGATCTTGTTCATCTTGAACAAGATGACACACTTCTTCAGTGGCTTCGTCGATCTTCCTTTGAAGATCAGTCAATCGTGCCATCTTCTCTTTCTTTCTTTGTACTTGCTGATGGATGATCTCCATGTCCCTGATCTCTTGGTCCAACACCTCCTCCTAGAGTGTTGGACTGGTGGCTTTCCTCTTTTGGCTTCGAGCCTCTCGAAGAGAAAGAGTTTCTTGGTTTGGGTATAGCGGCTGCAGTGCAGCGGTGCCTGGTGCTGAAGCTTTCTTCGGCGGCATGACGAAGGTCAGTGCTTGCCGAAGGTGGTCGAAAAGGGTTCACTGGAGGTGGGCGCCAATGTTGGGAACTTGTTCTCAAGTGCTATGAATTAAGAACAAGGCAACATAAAATGTTAGATGTTAATGCCCTTCATCCTTCGAAGCATTATTTCCCTTTGGATATAATGATCCTCAGACGAAGGTCATGAAGGGCACACCATCATCATCGCGGTATATGTTAATAAAAGGAGAAGCATATGAAATGTAAGAGATAACATGAACAATTATATAGCATTGTCAATCTATCCTTATTATATTATCATGGAAAAATATAAACAATATTGAATTACAAATGTACCTTCGGCTTGACAGAAGGTAAAAGTACAAGCGTGACACACGAACAAGTACAAGTCAGCGTGAATAGTACGGGGGTACTATTCATCTATTTATATGCACAAGACGTAGCCTGTGAGAAATTACATTCATGCCCTTTACATTTATTATTGACTTATATACAATTCTATGATGACTGATAGCCTTTTCCCCTTTAAGTCGGTTCCTTTTTCCGCCATTTAGCCGATGCTCCCCTGCGCGTAGCTTCGGAGCAACTCCAACCTTCGTCACGATCATGCATTTTACATCGTACATGCTTTTAGCCTGAGTCTGAAGGTACCTGTTTATACGTCACACTTGGAAGATATTGTTAAATCACGTTTTTAAGGACCTTCGGAGGACGAAGGCCCCCAACACCCTGCATTAGAGCTTCCTAGAAACTTTAGCGGGTTTTCTATGGCTAGTGGAACTTTGTAAAGGCCTTGTAGTGATACCCTGCCTCGCTTGTGGGATTGTTAGGCAACAACAAGCATAGATGAATCCTCCAAATCCTCCACCAGCTGGGACAGATCCAGTGGTTGTAGCTCAGATGCAGATGCTGTAACAAATGACAAATACTATGACGGATATGCAAGCTCAGATGCAGCAGGAACGTCAAGTGATGCGCAAGGAGAGGCAAGAGATGCGGGAGGAAATGAGACAAGAGCAAATGGTGTGACAGCAAAAAGCACCAATGTCTCCACCACCACCACCCGTTCCACCCCAGGACAAGCACCGGGAGTTCTTGAGCCACACGCCACCTACCTTCGCCAGCTCTCCAGATCTATTACATACTGACGATTGGTTCAAATCAGTGGAGAAGATGTTGAATATCTCCTAATGCTCGGACCGGGAGAAGGTGTTCTATGCTTCTGGTCGTCTTACTGGACCCGCTGCTGATTGGTGGGATTCTTACACTGCTACCCATGATGCTGCTAATACTATCACCTAGGCAGAATTGACTACACAGTTCAAAAATTACCAAATTCCTACTCGATTGATGAAGATTAAGAAGAAGGAATTTTTGTCACTAAAACAGGGCAATATGTCAGTTAGTGAATACCGTGACAAATTTATTCAGCTATCACGGTGTAACACCCCTGGTGTTACTAGCACTAAAACTTAAGCATAACATCATGTGCATTGGCAATTCATTTTGTTTGTCACATCTAGAATGCATTCACTAGGTAAAATTTCAAAACAAGTTGTGATGTGGTGACGTGAAGAGTGCTTAACCATAGGGTAGGGTACTTAACCCTAGGATTAGGACACATGGGTGACAGTAAGCCAAATTGAGTATAATCTCAAAAGTCATTAGAAATATTCACAAAATATCAAATTTGGTGAACTTTTGTGACACAAAAACCCTAGAGTGCCCACAACCCTAAAAGAAACCCTAGAAAACCATAATGGAACCCTAGGGGGGTAAATTCAAATTCTATATACTTTTGGACAAAAGTGCAAATATCAAAGTGGTAAAACACCAAAAACCAAGCAACTTTTATATTGAAGGATTTTCAAGTAGTATGGAGAAATTTGGACTTTATTGCAAAAATACCCAAGAACCCTAAAGTGGCTAAGTCTGAAATTTCAGTGGAATTGGGTCATATTTGGAGCTTTGTATTCTTAAATTCATGAGGATTTTGCTCTGGATCATTACATCAAAATTGTAGAGCTATGATAGGAGTACAACTTTGATTAAGTGATTAAGCATTAGTGCTGTTGAGAGTGTTGGTGCCCTTCTGGCTGCTGGCTTCGGGAATAGGTCGGTTGTAGTGGTGGCGGAGGCGGGAGTTGTGGCCAGGAAGCCTGTGAATGGCTAGCCGAAGCGACAGAAGCTGCAGGATGATTGTTCACATACTCTGGTATGTAAGGAGAGTGACACGAAGCAGTGTGTAAGACCTGCTTCGGCTTCTGCTATTTCCTTTTGCTTCTAAATGGTGATATGGCACATTCTTGTAGTATGGCCCTTGTCCTCACCACAGAATAAGCAATAAATCTTTCTAGGCTGATCCCCAAATCTTCCTCCGAAGCTTCTGGCACCTCTGCCCCTTGGAGCTAGTGGCCTGAAAGAGCTTTGTTGTTGCCCCAAAGATTGTGAGGTATATTGTGACCTCTGAGACTGACTTCCTTTGTCGTCACTTTGAGTGGAGTTATGGATTGACCTGACGTGCCTCGGATGAATTCTTCCTCCAAAGCCCCTGGTCATTTCAGAGAATCTGTAAGCTTCCTCCCTTCTTTGGCGGAAGTCGTTGTCAGCTCGGATATACTCATCCATATTCTGAAGCAGCTTCTCCAGAGTTTGCGGGGGCTTCCTGGCGAAGTACTGAGCCGTAGGTCCTGGCCGAAGGCCCTTAATCATGGCCTCAATGACAATCTCATTGGGCACCGTAGGCGCTTGTGCCCTCAGTCGCAAGAACCTTCGTACATATGCCTAAAGGTATTCTTCGTGGTCTTGCATGCATTGGAACAGAGCCTGAGCTGTAACCGACTTCTTTTGAAAGCCTTGGAAGCTGGTAACTAAATGTCCTTAAGCTTCTGCCATGACGTGATAGTCCCTGGCCGAAGAGAAGAATACCATGTTTGGGCTACATTTCGGACTGCCATGATGAAGGACTTCGCCATGACTGCAGTATTACCCCCATACGAAGATATAGTTGCTTCGTAGCTCATCAGAAACTGCTTTGGATCTAAGTGCCCATCATACATGGGGAGCTGAGGTGGCTTGTATGATGGGGGCCATGGGGTAGCCTGCAGTTCTGCTGCCAAGGGAGAAGCATCGTCAAAAGTAGAGGCATCATGATTAAAATCATCATACCATCCATCCTCGTTGAATAAGCCTTCTTGACGAAGCTCCCTGTGTTGGGGCCTTCGATCTTGTTCATCTTGAACAAGATGACGCACTTCTTCAGTGGCTTCATCGATCTTCCTTTGAAGATTAGTCAATCACGCCATCTTCTCTTTCTTTCTTTGTACTTGCTGATGGATGATCTCCATGTCCCTGATCTCTTGGTCCAACTCCTCCTCCTAGAGTGTTGGACTAGTGGCTTTCCTCTTCTGGCTTCGAGCGTCTCGAAGAGAAAGAGTTTCTTGGTTTGGGTCCAGCGGCTACAGTGCAGCGGTCCCTGGTGCTGAAGCTATCTTCGGCGGCATGATGAGGGTCAGTGCTTGCCGAAGGTGGTCGAAAAGGGTTCACTGTAGGTGGGCGCCAATGTTGGGAACTTGTTCTCGAGTGCTATGAATTAAGAACAAGGCAACATAAAATGTTAAATGTTAATGCCCTTCGTCCTTCGAAGCATTATTTCCCTTTGGATATAATGATCCTCAGACGAAGGTCATGAAGGGCATACCTTCATCATCGCGGTATATGTTAATAAAAGGAGAAGCATATGAAATGTAAGAGATAACATGAACAATTATATAGCATTGTCAATCTATCCTTATTATATTATCATGGAAAAATATAAACAATATTGAATTACAAATGTACCTTCGGCTTGACAGAAGGTAAAAGTACAAGCGTGACACACGAACAAGTACAAGTCAGCGTGAACAGTACGAGGGTACTGTTCATCTATTTATATGCACAGGACATAGCCTGTGAGAAATTACATTCATGCCCTTTACATTTATTATTAACTTATATACAATTCTATGATGACTGATAGCCTTTTCCCCTTTAAGTCGGTTCCTTTTTCCGCCATTTAGCCGAAGCTCCCCTGCGTGTAGCTTCGGAGCACTCCAACCTTCGTCACGATCATGCTTTTTACATCGTACATGCTTTTAGCCCGAGTTCGAAGGTACCTATTTATATGTCACACTTGGAAGATATTGTTAAATCACGTTTTTGAGGACCTTCGGAGGACGAAGGCCCCCAACACCCTGCATTAGAGCTTCCTAGAAACTTTAGCAGGTTTTCTGAGGCTAGTGGAACTTTGCAAAGGCCTTGTAGTGATACCCTGCCTCGCTTGTGGGATTGTTAGGCAACAACAAGCATAGATGAATCCTCCAAATCCTCCATCAGCTGGGACAGATCTAGTGGTTGCAGCTCAGATGCAGATGCTGTAACAAATGACAAATACTATGACAGATATGCAAGCTCAGATGCGGCAGGAACATCAAGATATGCGCCAGGAGAGGCAAGAGATGCGGGAGGGAATGAGACAAGAGCAAATGGTGCGACAGCAAAAAGCACCAATGCCTCCACCACGACCACCCGTTCCCCCCCAGGACAAGCACCGAGAGTTCTTGAGCCACACGCCACCTACCTTCGCCAGCTCTCCAGATCTATTACATGCTGACGATTGGTTAAAATTAGTGGAGAAGATGTTGAATATCGCCTAATGCTCGGACCGGGAGAAGGTGTTCTATGCTTCTAATTGTCTTACTGGACCCGCTGCTGATTGGTGGGATTGTTACACTGCTACCCATGATGCTGCTAATACTATCACCTAGGCAGAATTCAGTACACAGTTCAGAAATTACCAAATTCCTACTCGATTGATGAATATTAAGAAGAAGGAATTTTTGTCACTAAAACATGGCAATATGTCAGTTAGTGAATACCGTGACAAATTTATTAAGCTATCACGGTGTAACACCCCTGGTGTTACTGGCACTAAAACTTGAGCATAACATCATGTGCATTGGCAATTCATTTTGTTTGTCACATCTAGAATGCATTCACTAGGTAAAATTTCAAAACAAGTTGTGATGTGGTGACGTGAAGAGTGCTTAACCATAGGGTAGGGTACTTAACCCTAGTATTAGGACACATGGGTGACAGTAAGCCAAATTGAGTATAATCTCAAAATTCATTAGGAATATTCACAAAATATCAAATTTGGTGAACTTTTGTGACACAAAAACCCTAGAGTGCCCACAACCCTAAAAGAAACCCTAGAAAACCCTAAATGGAACCCTAGGGGAATAAATTCAAATTCTATATACTTTTGGACCAAAGTGCAAATATCAAAGTGGTAAAACACCAAAAACCAAGCAACTTTTATATTGAAGGATTTTCAAGTAGTATGGAGAAATTTGGACTTTATTGCAAAAATACCCAAGAACCCTAAAGTGGCTAAGTCTGAAATTTCAGTGGAATTGGGTCATGTTTGGAGCTTTGTATTCTTAAATTCATGAGGATTTTGCTCTGGATCATTACATCAAAATTGTAGAGCTATGATAGGAGTACAACTTCGATTAAGTGATTAAGCATTGGTGCTGTACAAAAATGGGAGATAATTGGACTTGAAGTTTGGCTGTCAGTCAGCCCTAGGACTAAATTCTGACTGACAGTGAAGTCAGATGAACATGGAGAGCAATTTTGAGTATGATCCTGTGACTGTTTGATTTGGGTGCTATCACAAAATCAAAGATGGATTATAGGGCAACAACTTTGATACAAAGAGATTAGTGGTTTGTCACATGAAAATTTGAGAAAACCGTTCCTCAAATCGCTCTGTCAGGCACACTGAAGGAGATCGCCATGGTACAGTACCTGCAAAAGATCCCAGGTGTAGTGCACCTCGCCACCGGTGACCCCGTGCTCGGATTTGCCGGCACTTTGATTCGTGCCCTGGGCGTTCGGATAACGACTCGGGGTGAAAGATCTTTGGCACGGGATGAAGTCGGAGCACTATGGCCGCTCTGTCACCTCATCCACTTGCGCCGTGACGTGGCCGCGCGGCCGTCGTGGTGATGATCACCGTTAACCCAAGCATGCCATGCTCCTACCTTGTTACCATGTCACAATAGGTCACTATAGATGGCCTGTCTATCGGCTGAGTTGTTGTTCTAGTAAATGCCACGGTAACCCACGCTAGTGAACTCCCTCCCTCCTCGGAAACCGGCACGCCTTCTTCCAATTGGACGCCACCGCTGATGGACTCTATAAATGGATGCCCCAGTGAGCTACGCTAGGTTATTACGCACCCAATGCACCAGCTCTCGCCCCTGATCGTCCACCATAGCCTCCCAATTTCCCTTTTCCCCCAAATCGGGTTTCCGCACCACCGTGAACACCTCGTCGTGGCCAGCTCTCTGCAGGTGAGTTCAAGCTTCTTTGCTTGATGTTTTAGCCCACCATAAGTCTCCAATTGCTCGTAGACTCTTTTGATTGAGCTAGATGTCCCTGAATCACCAAGAACACCTCAACTTCCCCTCGGGTTTCGCCGTCGTCATGGGCATAAATGCTCCGGGCCAGAATTGTGCAATTGATGGTCGGCTTAGGGTCGTCAGGGGTAGGATTAAGTGTAGACCAAGTTAGAGCACCGGTGGTTGCGCACCTTGGCCGGTACAAGTTCGCCGGAGAGCGCGCTCACCATGGTTCACTGACGTGGACTTGGCGTTGTGAAGAAACAGAAGTCGGGGGGTCTCTATGCAAATGTCAGAGAAACAGTGAACAGTGGCTAGGGGTTCTTCATCGGTTACTTGAAAGACCGAGAGCCTTTTAGCAAAGCTGACAGCGCGGTCGCAGGCGCACCTGTGTTCTGTGTAAACTTGGGCCGGCTGGGCTAGTTTCGGCCCAGTACTGTTGATGATTTCTTCTTTTCTTTTTCTAATTAAGTTTGGAAATCCATCAGAAATTCTAGAAAAATGATAAAATCATGGGACCAATTTTACTAGACTTATAAATTCCCCTGGTATTTAATAAAAATAGTTCCAAGATTTTTAGCCCCAACCATGAATTATTTAGCATTTAAGAAGGCCTAAACCTAATATTTTGGAATTTTAGAAATTGCATGATACCTCCAAAAATCATAAATTTTTTTGCGTAAGCTTAATTTGATAATTAGAGCCCTTGGATAAAGTTTGACATATTTTGGACATTGTTTGTACCCAAAACCCAAAACCCTAGCTTCCTAAGGTACGAATTGCCTAACCCTACTAGGGTATTAACTCAGGAAACTCTAGTGACTCACGTATACCCTAAAGGAAAGTTATATTCAAGATGTAACTTAATGTATTCTATCATAATTGCATATTTATAGCATCACATGGGCATTTATGTATGTATATTGTTATGTTTAGAAAACGAAGAAGTAGTTGTTGAAGAGGAAGTTGCACCACCGACTGAAAATCCACCTGTCGAGGACAGTTTCTACTTTGACATTTGTGGAACAGATCCCGAGTCCCCTACAACACAAGGCAAGCCCCGGTGCATTTACCCCTTCCTTGTTGTTTTAAACTCTTTATCACTTGAAATGATGCATTAGGTGATAGGAGTTGAGTGCTAAACAATTGCTGCATTTCCTTCTTTGAAATTGACTACCATTCCTTGATACCTGTTTTACTTGAAAAGTTTTCTGATGCTTAGTCTTGCTTTAGAAAACAAAAATGTTTTGCTTTGAAAAGACAAAGATGATGCTTTACATGGGATGGGAAGTTTTCAAAAGAAAAACTTGATGTTGAATCCATCATGGCCGTGATGGGTTCAACATCGGAAAAGATGTACCTCTGTCAGGTACCAAATTTTGGGATTGAAAATGATAAAGACGAGACCGGGCGGGTGACTTGCACGAGAAGGAAGTCTCGGTGTAGTGTCTCCGTCTGAGTCTATTAAGGACCGTGTCGATGTAGGCTTGATGATTGAGGACCTTTTAACTGGCCACATGCTCCGTCATGGGTAAGCTTTGCCTCCGGCAGATCAATACCAGAAAGGCCAACACGTAATGGGAGTGGAGAGATGGTGAGAGTAGCGTGTACCCTCTGTGGCAAGAGGCTGGACGGTGGTGTATCTGTGCTCTCGGTTGGCGTGAACTCGGTCTGGTCTTCAGAAACCCGGTGGCGACTTGACATATGCAAGGGTTTAAGTGCTACATATGTCATGTGGTTGGAGATCCCCAGCTGGGTATTAATCGATTTGGATCACCGTTACTTCTCGGACATGAAGACTTGGTCACTAACTTACACATAGCAATCCAGTGAACTGAAAGGGTGATAATAGACGGCTAGCGTAGGCCAAGTGCTTGAACTAGGGTAGAAAGAACTCTAGCTACAGATAATGACTTAACCTAACAATAAAACTGGATTTTTAAGGATCCACTGTTAGTAAGCATTTCTGCAAATAGAGTCTTTGATTTTTGATTAGCCTTATCTTTACTCCCTTAAGCCAGCATATCCTTGAGAGTCTTTTTCTTTTGTTGGGTAAGACTTGCGAAAGTACACTCCGTACTCAGGGTTTTCAAACCCATGTTGTTGTAGGTGAGGAAACAGTAGAGTTTTGTTGTTTCTGTTCAAAGGTTGTACCCAAGGAGGAGCCCCAGCAGTGAAGTTGGTCACGAGAGGATGTTTGCCTCCCACCTTGAAAATAATAAACTTTTGCGCGGGAGATGTTTTGTCTCCCTGGTTTGTAATAATACTTTATGCACTCTTAATACCCTGGTATTGTAATAATAATACTCTCTCTATATATTTTATGAATGTAAATTAAGTTATTGTAATTTGCTTCCGCTTATCCTTTCCTCCGATGTGATGTTATATCTGCGTGACGGGTGAAGCGCTCTTGGGCGAAATGATGAGGATACAGTTACCGAACTTGTCGATTGATTATGTGCATCTACAGGGTTGTCCAAGGTCCTTAGGACAAGGACAACTGTAGGTGGGCCTAATACCTTGGGAGGTTCCGTCACGCACGATATACTCCAGATGAAGTTGTAGATGATGAAAGAAAGCAAGAACACTTCATGGAGGGACTCAATGGACCACTTCAGTATTCACTGGTTGCTCAAACTTTCCCATCATTCTAGAGGCTCTTAGACAAGGCTCTAGCTATTGAACACAAGCGTGTTCAACTGGGTGAAATGAAGAGGAAGGCCATTACCCAGGAGCAGGGGAGCAGCATCATTTGTCTTCGCTATGTTCCGCCCTAGGGTACACCAGCTCGTCCTAGAGGAGGATAGCGCCTTGCTCAGTATGCACCTCAGGGGACTCCACAGACACCACACACTCGTCAGGCTACCCTGACTGGCACCCCGGCGAGACCCGTAGGACAGAGTGCAGGCCCCACATCCTTCAAGTGTAGTCAGGTTGGGCACTATGCAAATGCTTGTCCAATGAGGAATCCCAACACACCCGCTCAAAACAAGCAACATACTCCAACATCTAGCAAGGGATTCAACATTGCCAAAGTTAACCAAGTTAGTGCTGAGGCTACTGCTGACTGAGCTGACATCGCTATCTGTATGTTTTACATTAATTCAATTCCTGCAGCCATATTATTTGATTCTGGAGCTACACATTCATTATTTCTACTTGATATGCCACCACAAATGAACTACCACTTCAAACTATGCAAAAACCACTGATAGTAATTACCCCAAAAGGGCATGTTGAAGCAAATTACATGACACACAGATTAACACTGACAATTATGGGAAGGGAATTCTGGTCTACACCTATAGTATTAGAAGAAAGCAATATAGATCTGATACTTTGTATGTCCTAATTAAGGAAAGCAAAGGCAGTTATACACTATGTAAGGGAATTGTAGAACTCACTAGCTCAAAAGGAGAAAGGTTTGAAGTTGAGATTACCATAACCGCCTCTACCAGACCCGCCATATATCTAGTAGATGGAAAATTTGTGGGTAGAAACATCCGTGTGGTTAGAGACTTTCCAGAGGATTTACCTAGGATGCCAGCAGATAGGGAAGTTGAATTTGTGATTGATCTCTTACCTAAAACCGCTCCCATTTCAAAAAGGCCATATAGGATATCAGTGGAAGAATTAAAAGAACTTAAGAAACAATTAACAGAGTTGCAAGAAGCAGGGTACATTCGTCCAAGTTCCTCACCTTGGGGAGCACCGGTTCTGTTTGTACAGAAGAAGGATGGTTCGCAAAGGATGTGTGTGGACTATATATCACTTAATGATGTCACCATTAAGAACAAGTACCCTTTACATGTATTGAAGATTTATTTGACCAGATGAGAGGTGCCAGGGTGTTCTCTAAGATTGACCTCAGGTCGGGTATCACCAAATGAAGATTAGGCCATCTGATATTCCCAAGACGACTTTCTCTACTCGATATGGTCTATATGAATTCACAATCATGTCATTTGGCTTAACTAGTGCACCAGCCTACTTCATGAATCTGATGAACAAGGTGTTCATGGAGTATCTTGATAGATTCATTGTGGTATTCATCGACGACATTCTCATTTATTCCAAGAATGATAGTGATCATGAGGAACATCTGCGGATGGTGCTACAAAAGCTACGAGATAATCAACTATATGCCAAATTTAGCAAGTGTGAGTTCTATCTTAACGAAGTGCCATTCCTTGGACACATCATCTCTAATGGTGGAATATCAGTGGACCTTGCTAAAGTGAGGAAGAGAGTGGCATGGAAGATACCAAGCACGGTTACTAAAATCCGGAGTTTCTTGGGACTTGCATGCTACTACCGACGATTTATTCAAGGGTTCTCCAAGATTGCTAAGCCTATGACCTCACAGTTAGAGAAGGGAAAGGAGTTTAATTGGTCTTGGGAATGCCAAGATAGTTTCAATCAACTAAAGTTAAGATTGATGTCACCCCCAGTGTTGATTATGCTAGATCTGCAGAAGGGATTTGGCATATATTGTGACGCGTGCTGCCAAGGCTTGGGTTGTGTGCTTATGCAAATAGGACATGTCATCGCCTACTCGTCTCGCCAGTTGCGGAAACTTGAGCTGAACTACCCCACTCATGACTTAGAACTGGCAGACATAGTGCACGCTCTCAAGATTTGGAGGCATTATATTATGGGGACTAAGTGCCAAGTCTACACTAATCATAGGAGCTTAAAGTATATCTTCACTCAGAAGGATCTCAACCTTAGGCAACACTGTTGGTTGGAGCTCATCAAAGACTATAACTTGGAAATTCACTATCATCCGGGCAAGGCGAATCTAGTTGTACATGCCTTGAGTCAGCAGGAGCATATACATGCAGCGATTGTTGCCCAGCTACCCGATGAGTTAGCCGAAGACTTTGAGAAGCTCAATCTGGGTATAGTTGCTCATACTGAAGGAATTACCATAGAAGTAGAACCTACCTTAGAACAAGAAATATGAAAGGGCCAGATCGGTGATGTCAAGATTCAAGAGATCAAAGATCTGATAACAGAAGGAAGAGGTCCAGACTTCACGGAAGATGAGCAGAGCACAGGCTGGTTCAAGAACAGGATTTGTATTCCTAAGATTGACAGTCTTCGTGAAACCATATTGAAGGAAGCACATGACTCAGCTTACTCCATCCAATCAGGCAGTACCAAGATGTACCAGGACTTGAAGCAGAAATATTGGTGGTATGGGCTAAAGAAGGATCTTGCTTCACATGTAGCACTATGTGATGTTTGCCAGTGGGTGAAAGCTCAACTTCAGAGACCTACCGGTTTGTTGCACCTGCTTAAGATACCTGGGTGGAAGTGGGAAGATATTGGCATGGACTTCGTTGTAGGTCTACCCCGCACATCTACTGGGTATGACTTTATATGGGTGATTGTGGACAGACTAACTAAAGTAGCCCACTTTATCCTAGTAAAGACCACGTACTTGGGTGCCAGGCTAGCAGAGTTATACATGGCTTAGATAGTTTGTCTACACAGAGTGCCTAAGAAGATCGTGTCAGGCCAAGGATCACAGTTTACTTCTTAGTTTTTGCAGAAGTTGCATGAGTGCTTGGACACAGTTGAATTTCAACTCGGCCTACCATCCTCAAACTAATATGCAGACCGAGAGGACCAACCAAGTACTATAAGATATGTTAAGAGCTTGTGCTCTTAAACATGGTGGTAGTTGGGATAATAGTTTGCATTATGTGAAGTTCTCTTACAATAATACCTACTAGGCTAGTTTGAAGATGTCCCCGTTTGAAGCTCTGTATGGCAGAAAATACAGGACTCCTCTATATTAGGATCAAACTAGTGAAAGATAGTTCTTTGGGCTAGAAATTATACAAGAGGTAGAAGAACAAGTATGGTTGATAAGGGAGAACTTGAGAACTGTGTAGTCAAGACAGAAAAGCTATGTGGATACCCGGAGACGATTAGAGTTTAAGGAGGGTGATCACGTGTATTTGAAGGTGTCACCAATCCGGGGTATGCGGAGATTTAGAGTAAAAGGGAAGTTGTCCCCTCGCTTTATTGGGCCCTTCTTGATCCTAAAGCGAGTAGGGGAAGTGTTGGGGGCCTGCTTCGTCGTCGAAGGTCCTCTAAGCAAGTTGGCATAAGCAGACATAGCATGAAAGTATAGGCCGAAGCTACGATCCAGGGAGCTTCGGCATAGTGACATGCCTTGAGACGAAGGGCTGCACCGACTTAAAGAGCAAAAAAGTAATCAGTCCATGATAGTTTGTGTCATCTTTACAATCACTTGTCGAGGGCATGAATGTAATTTAGACCGGGCTGTGTCCCGTGCCTATAAATAGATGAACAGTAACCCTGTAGTGTTCACGCTGACTTGTATTCACTCGTGCGTCACGCTTGGACTTTTGCCTTCTGTCAAGCCGAAGGTACAAATGTAATTCAATATTGTTCATGTTCATTCATGATAATATAATAAAGATATATTAATAGTGTTATATGATTATTCATGTTATTTCTCATGTTTTATATGCTTCTACTTCCATTAATATACACTATGATGATGAAGGTACGTCCTTCATAACCTTCGTCTGAAGATCATTATGTCCTAAAGGAGATAATGCTTCGAAGGACGAAGGACTTTAACCATTAACATTTTTGTGTGGCCTTGTTCTTAACTCATAGCATTTGAGAACAAGTCCCCAACATTGGCGCCCACCTCCGGTGAACTCACTTCCACAATTGAGCTGATGGCTTCGTTCAACAACCAAGTTGTAGCACCTTATACTATGAAGCTGGTGCTCCTAATCACGGGTGGTTCAAGTGCAGAACCAGCCAACAAGAAGCAGAAGAAGGAAGCGCAAAGAAGAGTGCAGCATGTTGGGCTGCAAGGACCCTTCGTTAGGTCCAAGTGGTCTCACATCCCAATTACCTTCTCTCAAGAGGATCTTCAGCTAAAGGACTATCCTCACAATGATGCTATGGTCATATCTTGTGTCATCAAGGGATTTCTGGTCCACAATGTTCTGGTCGATACAGGCAGTGCAGCGGACATAAGATTTGCAAAGGCCTTCAAGCAGATGCAAGAACCAGAGGACAAGATTCATGATTCTACACACCCTCTTTGTGGCTTCGGAGGACGGCAGATTGTAGCACTCGGCAAAATCACAATGCCAGTAACCTTCGGCTATGTCCACAACACAAGAACTGAGCAAGTTGTTTTTGACATTGTCGACATGGAATACCCATATAATGCAATCATTGGCCGAGGGGCACTTAATGCCTTTGAAGCAATACTTCATCCAGCATACTTATGCATGAAGATACCTTCGAAACAAGGGCCCATTGCTATCCACGGAAGTCAAGAAGCTGCTAGAAGAGCTGAAGGGAGTTGGACAGATTCAAAGGCAATACACAACATAGATGGAGCCGAAGCTTGTCAACAATATAAGAACAAAAGAGAGAAGGCTGCTTCGGCAGATCAGCCGAAGACATAGCAGATCAAAGAGTATTGCTGGGATCTCAGCTATCTGATGAGCAGGAAAAAAACTTTGATAAGATTTTTGTTCAACAACAAAGATGTCTTTGCTTGGACAGCCAATGATCTTTGTGGTGTCAACAAAGATGTCATCGAGCATTCACTTAATAAGGATCCATCCTTCAGGCCAAGGAAGCAAAGACTTCAGAAGATGTCTGATGATAAAGCTGAAGGTCCTCGGAACGAAGTTAAGAGACTTCTCAGTGCTAATGTTATCAGAGAAGTAACATATCCAGAATGGTTAGCCAACACTGTTATGGTGAAGAAGGCTAATGGAAAATGGAGAATGTGTATTGATTTCACAGATCTCAACAAGGCATGCCCAAAGGACGAGTTCCCATTGCCAAGGATAGACTCCCTTGTGGATGCAACAGCTTCTTCGGAGCTCATGAGTCTATTGGACTGTTATTCAGGCTATCATCAAATTTGGATGAAGAAGGAAGATGAGCCAAAGACCAGCTTCATAACTCTTAGTGGCACCTATTGCTACCTGTGGATGCCTGAGGGGCTCAAGAATGCAGGAGGAAGCTTCAGCAAAATGACAGCCAAGGTCCTTCATTCTCAAATAGGCAGGAATGTGCTGACATATGTTGATGATATAATAGTAAAGAGCATGAAGCAAGAAAATCACATTGCTAACTTACAAGAAACATTTGCCAACTTCCGACAAGCTGGTTTGAAATTAAATCCAGAAAAGTGTGTTTTTGGAGTGAATAAGGGCAAGTTCCTTGGCTGCCTGGTATCAACGAAGGGAATCGAAGCCAATCCAAATAAGATCGAAGCTATCCTTTGGATGGAGCCGCCAAATACAAAGAAGGGGGCCCAACGGTGGCAGGAAGACTAGCATTATTAAACAGATTCATATCCAGATCAGCAGAAAGAAATCTGCCATTCTTTGAAATACTGAAGTCAGCCGAAGTTTTTCAATGGGGTCCGACTCAGCAAAAAGCTTTCGAAGAGTTGAAGCAATACTTGATTGATCTGACAACATTAACTCCACCTTCGCCAGGGGCTCCATTGCTCTTATATGTGGCAGCTTCGCACTCTGCAGTTAGTGAGGCGCTTGTACAGGAGAAGCAAGACGGCCAGGTCAAAAAACAAGCACCAGTATATTTTGTCTCCGAAGTTTTAAGCTTATCAAAGAACAATTACATAGAACTGGAGAAGGTGCTATATGCTATATTGATGGCCTCCAGGAAGTTTCGGCATTACTTTCAATCATATCATATAATTGTTCCTTTATCGCAACCTCTGAAGGACATAATGAGAAATAGAGAAGCTACTGGGAGGATCGGATAATGGGCTGCTGAGCTCAATGAATTTTCTATTGATTATGTTCATAGATCCTCAATTTAGTCTCAGGCCTTAGCAGACTTCATTGCTGATTGGACGCCAGGGACTCAAGGAGAAGAAGCAACAAAAGATGCCGAAGCCTGGACGGTCTTCTGTGGTGGTTCTTGGGGAACCTTCGGCGCAAGAGCGGCTGCTGTTCTAGTAGCGTCTTCCAAAGTCAGAACATGCTTTGCAGCAAAGCTGGATTTTAGTTGTACAAATAATATTGCTGAATACGAAGCCCTTCTATTGGGGCTTCGAAAATTAAATGCAATGGGAATAAGAAGGGCAATCCTTAAAACTGACTCTAAAGTCATTTCTGGCCATGTAGACAAAAGTAGCAAGGCAAGAGACCCGAAGCTTGAAAAATATCTGGATACAGTTCGAAGGTTGGAGGCTTCTTTCGAAGGTTTTTCTGTCAAGAACATTCCAAGAGGAGAAAATGAGCATGCAGATGTGTTAGCCAAATCAGCGGCACAGTGGCTCCCTCTACCTTCGGAAGTATTTTTTGAGACAATAAAAGCACCTTCGGTTGAACTTATGGAGAGAGCAGTGCTTGCAATATCCCCTGTGCAAAGTGAAGATTGGAGGACTAAAATTATATCTTTCCTCCAAGGTAATTGTCTTTCGCATGACGAAGCTTATAGTAAGATAATGGAAGGAAGGACAAGACCGTATGTGATAATAGAAGGGGAATTATACAAACATGGAGTCTGTTCTCCACTCCTGAAGTCTTTATCCAGAACCGAAGGTATAGAATTAATGAAGGAGATACATGCAGGTCTGTGTGGATCACATATTGGCTCTAGGCCCTCACTGGGAAAAGTTTTTAGACAAGGATTTTATTGGCCGAAGGCAGCTTTGGATGCAGCAGAGCTAGTCCAAAAGTGCGAGAATTGTCAAAAATGTGCAAGAGACCAGAAGCAACCTTCATCTCTCACGCAGCTGATATAGCCTACTTGGCCATTGCAAAGATGTGGCCTGGATTTGTTAGGTCCACTTCCACCAACGCATGGTAATTTGAAGTATGTTGTGGTGGCAGTAGAATATTTTTCTAAGTGGATTGAAGCAAAGCCCTTGGCTACAATAACTTTGTCCACAGTCCAAAAATTCTTCTGGCAGAATATTGTTTGTCGCTTCGGTGTACCGAAGGCGTTAACCGTGGACAACGGAACATAGTTTGATGCTGAAACATTTAAAGATTTCTGTGACCAGATTGGTACGAAGATCCATTTTGCATCAGTTAGGCATCCAGAGTCAAATGGGCTGGTAGAGAGAGCAAATGGCATTATAATGACAGGAATAATGAAGCTAATCTTCAATCAGCCCAGAGGAAAGTGGCCAGACAAGCTGATTAAAGTGGTGTGGAGCCACAATACAACTACATCAAGATCAACAGGATTTACACCTTTCAAACTATTATTTGGTGACGAAGCTATAACTCCAGAAAAAGCTAAAACAGGATCAATAAGAACATTAGCTTCGGCAGAAGATGAAGCTGATTATCACGTAACAAAAGATACTATAAAGGGGACCAGACTTCAGGCTATAGAGAACATTAATAAATATCAAGCCGAAACAATAAAATGGCATGACAGAAAAGTTCGATTGAAAAATATCAAGCCAGGACATTTGGTGCTTCGGAGAGTGGCCAATCCAGACACAGTGGGCAAATTGCAGCTGAAGTGGGAAGGTCCTTTTCTGGTTGTATCTTTGTCAAGGCTCAGTTCTTACAGGTTGAAGGATATGGACGACAACGACATACCCAGATCTTGGAATGCGGATGAGGTTCGGCGATACTATGTGTAATATTGGTGTAATCTTTTTTCATTTTTTCTATGGTACCCTTTTCCTTTCAAGAGGGGATAAAGGTTTTCAATGGGGCCATAGCTTGTAATTTTTCATTCTTATTTAGCCCCATGAGGGCCAAATCCCCCAAAAAAGATGTAATATGTAAATCTGAGCATGCACCATCGAGTGCAAAAAAGAAAAACGGGGAGAAGCTCAAAAGACGTCCCCAAGGGGATGCAGAGCATGACGAAGCTACAAAAAGTCGTTCCTAAGGGAGCGCAGCGTAAGTTTTATGCTCAAAAGTCGTTCCTAAGGGAATGCAGAGCCAAATACTGCCGAAATATAAGGCAAAGAAGTTCAAAAGTCGTTCCTAAGGGGATGCAGAACTTATACCGCCAAAATAGAAGGCGAAGAAGTTCAAAAGACGTTCCTAAGGGGATGCAGAACTTATACCACCGAAATAGAAGGTGCAAAAGCTCAAAAGACGTTCCTAAGGGGATGCAGAGCTTAAGACTCAAAAGATGTTCCTAAGGGAATGCAGAGTCTGGGTGTGGCTTCATGTGCGTGTGTTTGGACATTCATTTGCACATCACATTACATCATTCATTGCATTCATACACATTCATGTAGACATTCGTAGGATCATCATCATCATAACATAAAGTACAAACAGATACTTCGACTTTGATATCAATGCTTTGATGAGCATAAAGAAGCAAGATATGCTTCGTTGTGTACGAAAAGAAGGGAAGGTGTTTTTCGCCTTCGGCTCAAAAGGTATAAGTTTCGTCCACAGCAAAGCAATTTACACATGAAAAGAAAGGTAAAAATATATTACAAGGTATGAACAAATATACAGAGTGATGTTCAATTCTTGATTACAATGTCGTTTACAAAGATAATACAAATGCCTCTGAAAGATCTATGCAGGCAGGCTTAAAGATCAACTTCAGTGGCCTTTGGAATCTGCTTCGGATCACTGATCTTCGGCATCATCATCCTACACACAGCAAAGTTTTATAAGGTAAAAGGTAATCACTAGAAAAGGTAAGTAACAGGTATAAGTTTCATACCGGCTTTAACAGGCTTCGGGCTTCGTCGCTGGCCAGTTCTCGACCACCCTTCGCCCAAATCTGCGTTATAAATCTGCTTCCTATGCTTCGGGCTATATTAGGGATGTCAACTAAATCCGACGCAGATAAGCTGAAGTTTGGTCTATTTAAAATTTTTGTGTGCGTACAACCAGCTTTTAAAAATGCTGCAACTATGCTGCGAGTAGCTAGCAGGGCATAGAAGTCACCATGCCCTGCTATTACTTCGTCAAGTGCATCAACTTCGCCTTCAATATGTTCAAAGGTGCTTGATATATCTTCGGTCGAAGGAGAAAACTTTTCAGCACTGGCTCCGACTGAGTTGAAAACCTTTTTTAATCGTTGTACGCAGTGATTGCCAAAATCCAGACATATGTCGCGAAGCTCCTTCAAAGATTGTTTTAGCTTCGTATTTTCGGTAGCTTCGGCTTCATACTTCGTCTGCAAGTGTTTTCTTTCCTGTTCGAAGCTCTCTGACTTCAGCAGGAGTTCCCTGTTTAATATGATATTTTCGGCCTGCGCTTCTGCAAGAGAACCTTCTGCTGCTTGAAGTAGGAAGTCCTTCTTTTCAAGAGAAGCTTCATATTCTTTGATTTTGCTTTCCACACCCTCGATTATAATTTCATTCTTCTTATCTTCGAGGTCCTGTTGCATTTGCAGCGCTTTACTCAGCAGCATACTCTGTACAAATTAGGCCTTCATCGGTTAACTTCATTGGTTCAAACAAATAATAAAATTTTGTTTTATTATAAGAATCTTAACTTAAAGTTGGAATAAAATAAACTGCTAACGATATGTTGTCGTCGGTAGCTGCTAATGTCGGCTTCAAGCTTCGGAAAACCGACACTCTTCGATAGAGTGCCGATTACCTTCGCCCCGATGCGGTCACAAACACATCCCAAGGTGTCTTCATTGATTCCACGAAAGAGCATGGCTCCTGGCTGGTAGCCACAGGAAATGTCGTATTCCTGTAGCTCCTTCTTCTCAGCCTCAGATAATTTCTGTCCGATCAGGTTTCGAAGCTCAAAACCTTCTTCAGCCGAAGTAGCTTCAGCAATTTTATTTCCTTTGTCAGGCACTGGGGCCATGACATGTTCCCCACCTACAACTGTTTCTTCTGTGCCCATATCCAATAATAATTTATCAATCCCAAACAAGGTAGCATCTAGGATGGTAGCTTCGGTGGCAGCTGCAGCTTTGGTAGATAGGTTGATAGCTTCAGTGGCAGATGCAACTTCGGTAGATGTGTTTGCTTCAGTAGTGGCCTCGGTACTTGTAGTAGGTGCTATCTTAGATACCAAGGCCGAAGGAGGCGTCTTTTCAATAGCTTGCATCACGCTACCAATCCTTTGCTTCTTCAGCCCATCTGCCTTCTTTGTAGCCGAAGGTTCTTGTTTCTTCTGAAAATGCTTCGTCATATGCGGTCCCAGAGGACTTAGCAGCTTGATAGGTAAGGATTCAGTCATTACCTTTAAAATCTCTTCTACTTTGGCAGCAGGAGGTGTTGAAGGAGTTTCCTCCTCCACTTCAGTCATCTCCGGCTCTGGAGCTACAGCCTTTCTCTTCTTCAAAGCCGTCGCTTTCGGCTCAGGACTGGATTTTCTCTTCTTCAAAGTTTTTTCATCCTCCTTTACCATTCTTGCAGCCTGCCTGCTCAGAACGCTGACAACTCTCTTCCTTTTTGCCCCTTTGGCACCTTTGTTGAGTCGCTCATAATTAGTGTATTCAAAATTCAGAGCGTCCATTACTCGGTTCAATCTTTGTTTCGGTCGGGTACCGAAGGCTACAGTCATTAATTGATCTTCTTTTTTAGTGTAATTTCCCAAAATTTCATTGCACATTGTATCAATCATCTCTAGCCACTCTTGGCAAGGCTCTTTGAACTGTTTCTCAAACTTAAAACGATAAGCCAATCGAACAAGTTCATTCTTCTTCTTTGTTCCTTTTAGCTTCAGCATACTCCATTCACTCAACCTTGGAGATATCCTGTTGGTCAGGTATTCTTGCATTAGATCCCTGGTGCTGATTTGTTCAGCCACCACTCCGAATTCTGCTATGGCCAGCTGGCATGATGACCCTGGCTTCATGTTGCACAAAGGTCTGGTCATTCCGAAGCTTAAAGCCAACGGGCACATGACCATCGTCATCAGTTTCCCCCTTTTCTTTTCATCGGCCTTGATATAAAACCATTCGCTCTTCCAGTCGGTTGGCCACTTGGTACGATAGCTGAGGACCGAAGCCTTCGTATCTTTGCGATACGTGAAGTTATAGCAGCCAAAATTTTCATGCAGCCCGTCTGCTCTAGCCTTCGTTTGATAGTGCAATTCATGCACTCGGTAGAATGCTTCAGCATTTGGGTGCATCCCCTGTCTCCAAAGGGCCCAGATGAAGATGTTGGGCCTAACGATAGCATTAGGGGTCAGCTGATGAAGATAAATTTCATAATTATCCAAAACTTCTTCAATCATCTCGTTCAGGGGAAACCGTAATCCTGCTCTGGAAAAGCTTTTGAAAACTACTACTTCATCATCCTTCAGCGTCGGAGTGGTTTCTTCTCCAGCAAAACGAATAAGTTTCTTTTCAGCTTCTCTGAAGTAGCCCAGTTTCATCATCATGGGCACATCGGCTTCAGACACAGTAGATTTCTCAAAATCCAGGTGGCTAGGTTTTGATGGGATCAAAATGCTATAATCATCTTCTTCTTCAGCATTTTCTTCTTCTTCAATATCAACCTGCTCAGCTTCCACACCAGAAGTACCTTCGTCAACAGTTCCCTCCGTCACAACTAAGCCCGATTGTCTCATGACTTCGGAAATCGGAGCTGTCTCGGTGGCCTCAGTCTCCTCTCCTTCACGAGTTACCCTTGCAGTCGAGTGTACTCTGGCCATCTGATGGATCTTTCGCGGTTTTTACGAAGTTGATGTCTTTTACAGTTTTGACAAAGCTCCCTTTTTTGATGAAGCTCTCTTTTTTGACGAAGCTAGTTCAAAATGATGGTTCACTCGAGAATGCAGTGAAAAAGCTTCGTCTATGGTTAAATTTTTCAACAGCACAACAGTGCAATGGCAATGAATGTTGTGGTAACTTCACACCTACCCATCTGTTTATATAGTGCTGCAGGTTGGAAGGTGAATCGCCAAGTCGCCCGCACCCGCTGAACGGTGGACCACTCGGCGCCTGGGAAGTGAATCATCAGATCGTTCATACCTGCTGCATGGTGGGCCACCTTGGGTTCCAAATATTTTAATCGTTTCTCGGCAACGAGCTTAGGGAAGGTGTTGTTTGGACCTTCGACATTCCGAAGCCTTTGAGTTTTTTTTTCACGGATCAAGCTCGTTACGAAAAACGATCTAGCACCGCGAAGGGGCTACTGCTGGGGGCCTGTTTCGTCGCCGAAGGTCCTCTAAGCAAGTTGGCACAAGCAGACATAGCATGAAGGTATAGGCCAAAGCTACGATCCTGGGAGCTTCGGCATAGTGACATGCCTGGAGACGAAGGGCTGCACCGACTTAAAGAGGAAAAGACTGATCAGTCCATGATAGTTTGGGTCATGTTTACAATCACTTGTCGAGGGCATGAATGTAATTTCGACTGGGTTGTGTCCCGTGCCTATAAATAGATGAACAGTAACCCTGTACTATCCACGCTGACTTGTATTCACTCGTGCGTCACGCTTGGACTTTTGCCTTCTGTCAAGCCGAAGGTACAAATGTAATTTAATATTGTTCATGTTCATTCATGATAATATAATAAAGATATATTAATAGTGTTATATGATTATTCATGTTATTTATCATGTTTTATATGCTTCTACTTCCATTAATATACACTGCGATGATGAAGGTATGTCCTTCATAACCTTCGTCTGAAGATCATTATGTCCTAAAGGAGATAATGCTTCGAAGGACGAAGGACTTTAACCATTAACATTTTTGTATTGCCTTGTTCTTAACTCATAGCATTTGAGAACAAGTCCCCAACAGGAAGTTGCCTATCAATTAGAATTACCCGACCATCTTACAGATGTACATGATGTCTTCCATGTATCCTAGTTGAAGAAGTGTCTCAGGGTACCCGAAGAATAACTACCTAGGGAGGATCTTAGTGTTCAAGATGATTTGACTTATACTGAGTATCCTATCAAGATCCTTGATACTTTGACTTGTGTCACAAGGAGTAAAGTTATCAAAATGTGCTAAGTGCAATGGAGCCATCATGGAGAAGATGAAGCTACTTGGGAAAGAGAAGAAGAGCTACGAGTAGATTTTCCCCACCTCTTTCCTAGCCCATCCTAATCTCGAGGACGAGATTCTTTTTAAGGGGGTAGGATTTGTAATACCCAACTTTGGAAAAAAAGAGAGAAATAAAACTTTATGTGTAATGCCTTCTCATTCATAAGAACTATTAGGAAACATATTTAAAGTGAATAATTCTTCAATAAAATGTGCATCATGTTGGAGTTTTGTTTGTTTGTGCATTTAATAAAAATAACAATAACATGAATAAAAATATAATAATGAGTTGAGAATTTGGATTTGACCCAAAGTACAAGTTAGGAAATTGGAAATAATATAGAAAAGGAAAGGGAGAAATACTATACAAAACAAAATAAATTTATAAATAAATAAAACCATCACATACTAGTATGTTTAAATTGAACATTTAATCCAAGGTGCAAATTCGCAACAAAGATTTGAATTCAAAATTTGGAATTTAAAAAAGGGGAAGAAAACAAAGGAAAAAGAAAAAAAAAGGAAAAAGCTTTGCACGGGGCCAATTCTCCGCTCGACCCACTAAATCCTCTGCACGTCCAGCCCGGTTCACTTCCCGCGCCGTGCCACGGTAAGACATACGGGACCCACCTGACTGCTAGTCGCGCGTGCTTAGGCTGTGGATTGTCGTTGCGCTGACAACTAGGGCCCAGTTGATGCGTTGGAACGAGGCCACTATAGATCTTCCCCAACAATCGCGGGGCACTGAGGGAGTACCGGCCTAGCCGAGATCCCCGTTGGGGGCCCGCCGACTTTGCAACCGTCTGTCTCGCCTCGACTACAAAAGCAGACGACCTGCCGCACCTGCCGATGACCTAATTCCGCCGCGCTACGAGCCCAAACCCTATCGCCATCATGTGTCGGTTGCAGAAGAGGCCCGCTGCTGGTAACCAGCCTCTGAACCAACTCCCCACCTTCAGCGCACCACCAATCGAAATCGTTGGAACGCCGTAAACTTGTCGATGATCTCGTGGTGGATCGGGGATCACTGGAGCACGGTGAATTCCTCGTCAGTCGACCAGGAGCACCACCGCCGCGGGCATCATCGCGGGCAGCATGACCCTCACCAACCTAGCAAGTAAGGACCCCTCCACTGGTCTTGCGCTCACCTCCACCCTGCGTAGGACCTATCTAATTTGACTTTAGAGCGCTGAGGTACTGGTCCACAGTTCGCTGGTGAGAACTCCACCATGGAGCTTACTGTCGTCGCCCAGCAACGACCTGAGGAGGGAAATGTTGGGGGCCTTCGTCTTCTGAACGTCCTCAAAAACACAACTAACATGTTTTCCAAGTATAATACATTCACAGGTACCTTCGGACTCGGAATGAAGCTATACACGATATGAAAAGCATGGTCTGGGAGAAGGTTGAACCAGTTCTGAAGCTATGCGTAGAGAAGCTTCGGCTTAGCGACGAAAAATGAAACCGACTTAAAGAGAAAAAGGCTATCTAGTCCTCGATAGGTTGTCCTTAAGTCAATAATAAACATAAAGGGCATGAATGTAATTTTACACAGGCCGTGTCCTGTGCCTATAAATAGACGAACAGTAACACCGTATTGTTCACGCTGACTTGTATTCACTCGCACGTCACATCTTGATTTTTGCCTTCTGTCAAGCCGAAGGTATAAATGTAATTCAATATTGTTCATGTTTATTCATGATGATATAATAAAGATATACTAATGATGTCATATGATTATTCGTGTTATTTCTCATGTTTCATATGCAACTACTTTCATTATTATATACTGAGATGATGAAGGTACATCCTTCATAACCTTCGTTTGAAGATCATTATATCCTAAGGGAGATAATGCTTCGAAGGACGAAGGTCTTTAACCCTTAATATTTTGTGTTGCCTTGTTCTTAACTCATAGCATTTGAGAACAAGTCCCCAACATTGGCGCCCACCTCCGGTGAACTCATTCGACCACCTTCGGCAAGCTGTGACCTTCGTCATGCCGCCGAAGAAAGCTTCTTCAGGGCTAGGGGCTGCACTACAGCCACTGGATGTCAACCAGGAAACACTGCGTGAAGCCAGAACTCAAAAAAGGAGAGCTACAAGTCCAACGCCTCAGGAAGAGGAGCTGGACTAATAAATAAGGGACCTTGAAGCCATCCATCAACAGGTCCAAAGGAAGAAGGAGAAGATGCTTCACCTCTCCGATCTACAAAAGAAGATCGACGAAGCTGCTGAGGAAATACGTCATCTCACTCAAGATGACCAGGACCGACGACCTCAACGTAGAGAGCTTCGTCAGGACAATTCCAATGATGATGATGAGTGGTATGATGATTTCCATCATGGAAATTTTGCTTTTGATGATGCTTCTCCTCTATCAGCAGAACTGCAGGCTACCCCATGGCCCCCATCATACAAGCCACCCCAGCTCCCCATGTATGATGGGCATTCAGATCCGAAGCAGTTTCTGATGAGCTACGAAGCAACCATATCTTCGTATGGGGACAATACCGCAGTCATGTTGAAATCCTATGTCATGGCAGTAATGAATATTGCACAAACTTGGTACTCTTCTCTTCAGCCAGGAACAATCACATCATGGCAAAAGCTGAAGGACATGCTGATCACCAGTTTCCAAGGGTTTCAGACGAAGCCGGTTAGTGAACAAGCTTTGTTCCAGTGCACGCAAGACCACGAAGAATACCTCTAGGCGTATGTCCGAAGTTTCTTGCATTTGAGAGCACAAGCGCCCACAGTACCCAATGAAATCGTCATTGAAGCCATGATCAAGGGTCTTCAACCAGGACCTACGGCTCAATACTTCGCCTGGAAACCCCCTCAGACTCTGGAGAAGCTGCTTCAGAAAATGGATAAGTACATTCGGGCCGATAATGATTTCCGCCAAACAAGGGAGGAAGCTTATAGGTTTTCTGAGATGACTAGGGTCTTCGGAGGACGAATCCACCCTAGGCATGTCAGATCAATCCACAACTCTAGTCAGAGTGATGACAGAGGAAGTCAGTTTCAGAGGCCACATCATAGCTCACAGTCTTCCTGGCAGCAACAGAGCTCTTTCAGGCTACCAGCTCCAAGGGGCAGAGGCGGCAGGGGCTTCGGAGGAAGATATGGGGATCAACCCAGGGAACTCTATTGCTTATTTTGTGGTGAAGACAAGGGCCACACTACAAGAGCATGCCAAGTCACCATTCAGAAGCAAAAAGAGATTGCCGAAGCAGAAGCACGACAGAATCAGCCAAAGCAGGTTTTACATACTACTTCGTGCTACTCTCCCTACATACCAGAATACGTGGGTAATCAACCTCCAGCTTCTATTGCTTCGGCAAGTCATTCACAAGCTTCCTGGCCTCAGCTCCCTTTGCCACCACCATTGCCACCTACTCATACCCGAAGCCAGCAGCCAGAAGGGCGCCAGCATGCCCAATAGCAGCGCGACTTGAGAGAGGAGTCCGAAGCTCGTACGGTCAACAACATTGTACCAGACTCGAATCATATATACTAAGGAATATCCTACTATTGATGTACTTTTATCTTTTATGCCATTTTATTTTCTGCGTGAGAAACAAGTAATGAACTTAATTTCAATTTCATGTAATAATTGTGCCTACACAAGAGTGAAATATATCTTCCTCATGGATTTACGAAGCTCGAAAGACGTCTCTAAGGAAACAAAGTAAATTTTGAAGCTCAAAAGTCGTTCCTAAGGGAATGCAGAGCCAAAAATTACAATCTGAAGTTACAAATGTCGTTCCTAAGGGAGTGCAGCGTAAGTCTTCTGCTCAAAAGTCGTTCCTAAGGGAATGCAGAGACAAAAATTACAATCCGAAGTTACAAAAAGTCGTTCCTAAGGGAGCGCAGCGTAAGTTTTCTGCTCAAAAGTCATTCCTAAGGGGATGCAGAGCCAAATACCACTGAAATATAAGGCGAAGAAGCTCAAAAGTCATTCCTAAGGGGATGCATAGCTTAAATGCCACCGAAATAGAAGGTGAAGAAGCTCAAAAGTCGTTCCTAAGGGGATGCAGAGCTTAAAGACTCAAAAGATGTTCCTAAGGGGATGCAGAGTCTTGTGTATTCCAGTGTGGGTGTGTGAGTGTGTGTCTTCGGCATCCTCATCATTTTTTCATCATATCATCATATCATTTCGCATAACATTACATCATATTGCATTGACGGCACAAAAATTCAAAACGAAGCAAATCTTCGGCAAATGCTTCGTCAAAATGAAAATATGTTGAGGCACGAAGTAAGCTTCGGGAAATACATTTTTATCAGATTTGTTATAGAAGGGATCTCTTTGTTTACGAAGCATGAAAAGAAGGGAAGGTGTTTTTTCGCCGAAGGCTCAAAAACGGTATGTGTGTAAATTTCACGCATCGTAAAGAAATATATTACATTAATTTACGTGTTTCAATTGTTCCACACACCAAATGTTACATAGTATTTTTACAATAACATTGCACAGTATTATTACATCAAAGTCTACTCTTCTCTAAGGATCTTTTCTGCAGCTTCGTTTAATAACTTGTCGACAACTTCGTCGATAATAGAGTTTGCAAGGCTCATAACGTCCAGTGCTTCCTTCATCTCCGGATCAGCCAGAGGATTGTATGGCTCCGACAGCGGTGATAGTTCAGCTGTAATAGATAAGCTATTAGTTCGAAGCCACAAAAGCAAGTACCGAAGTGAAAATTCAAAAAACAATACCTATGCGCCTTTCACACTCAGCAGCCTCTTCAATTTGCCTAGCTTCTTCTCGGGCGTCATGGGTGTCTTTTTCATTCTTTTTTATAATTTCGGGAGCTAATTCTTGGCCATTGTTTACCCAAACATCAGAATAAAACATTCCGCCCATTAAAGTTGCTTCGACTGAAGGGTCCTTCGTGTCGTTTAAGGAGAAGACGACTTCGACTTGAGCTGCAGCTTTCACGTGTTCGCATCCAGCCTTCTCCAGAAAAGCTGCGACTCCCCGGGCGCCGAAGAAAGCACAAATATCTCTGCGATCATTCAAAATTTCCTCAAAAGCTTCGGCTTCCCCGCTTTTCGACTCAATGACGCCATCGGGGTCGCCTCGAATGAAGTTCTCCTCAGAGGAGTAGGCACCAACTTTGGCAAAGCTGTTTTTCAAATTTTTCACGCAGTCCAAGGATTTTTCGAAGCATCTTTCCTTGGACTCGCGTAGCTCCTCAATATTTTTCTCCAGCCTGGCCTTCCACCATTCACTTATCTCTTGGTTGGCCTTCGCAACTTCACAATTTTCTTTGGCTTCGGCCAGTTGTTTCCGAAGGTCTTCAACCTCGGCTTTTTGGGCTTCGGCTTGAGCATTGTACTTAGCTTTGTCTTCTTTTATTTTACTCACCAATGAAATTAAAATTTTGTCTTTCTCTAGACCTTCATTTCTTAGTTCAATTACCTCTGAGTGAAGGTTGCTGAGAGCTATTGTACAACTTTCATCTTTGGCGCTTTTTTGTGCCCTCAAGGCATTGCTAAGAATCAAGCCCTGCAAAGAAAAAACAAAGAATTGAGTATGACAATGAAATACTTCATTTCCAACTTTAATGTTAACTTCTATACCTTTATACTGATGTACGCATGGCTATCAGTGAGATCATCCTTCTACATAGCCGAAAGGCCTTCTTCAAGCTTCGAAAATCCCATACTTTTAGCTATCTCCCGGCAAATAGATACTCTTTGTTGTCCAGGAGATAGTATAGGAAGTCATCTTCGTCAGTGCCATTAAACACTAAGGCCCCTTCAGATATTTTAGCTTCTGGGCGTAGTATCTAGCTTCTAAGATTTCTTCTTTGGATAATTTTTTCCCCGAAGCATGTCGAATAATGTAATCAACATCTTCGGTCGAAGCTTCGGGGGTAGGAGATTTTGCTTCTTCTATCATACCTTGCCCCGCCGCCATGCCGGTATCTGAAGTTTGTTGCTCGGCTTTATCCTCAGGCACGACAACCTTTATCTCAATGGGCATTGAAGACACAGCTTTGGCTCCGCCTTGGACTTTGATAGCATCGACAACTTTCTTGGTAGGAGCAGGGCTCAAGGCCTTTGTGGTCTCCATGACAGCGTCTAGCACGCTGGCCATCCTCCTCTTGGTAGTTGTGGCAGGAGCTTTTTGCACTTTCGGCAATTTTGCCTCTGCTGGTGGGCTCAGAATTTCTGGCATTTTCATTGTTTTTTCCACTTTTGGCTCTTCGGCTGTATCATCCTTGGCTTCAGCTGGCCCGACTGTATGCACCTTTGGCACTACAGTAGACCCTTCAGCGCTCCGAGTAGCGAGAGCGGCGTGTTTTGCTTCGGCAGTAGAGGAGGTCCCCTCACCAAATTCAGGCACTACAACCGTTTCAATATACCGAGGTCGGTGTGTCAAAACCTTCATTTTCTTGCCCTTCGGCATAGCGGTGGCTGCCGAAGCGGCAGTTTTCCTCTTCTTTCCTTTCCTTAAGGGGTAGCTATAGTCAGGATATACGAAGCCAATTGCGTCAAAAACCCTGTTTAATCTTTTCTTGCCCTGACCCCCGAAGGCTGCGGACAAGGCATCATCTTCGGCATTGGAATATGTCCCAAGCTGCTCGTCGCTGGTAGCTTCAATACATTTCAACCAGTCATCATTTGGTTCGTCAAATTTCTCTCTAAATCTGAAGGTATATTTCAATCGAACTAGGCCACCTTCACTGGATTCAGCAGTAGTCTCCTTCGGCATATCCCAACTCTCCACAAGTGGCCACACTCTATAAGCTATGTGCTCTTGAACTATATCTCTTGTGCCAATGAAGGCGCAAACATTGCTAAAGGCCTTCTGGCATGCTTCGACGTCACTTTCAATAGTGACCTTCGGCCTTCGAAGGTCGAAGCGAGACCAGATGGGGCGCTAGATAATTTCCTTGATGTCTTCCCTTTTAATCAGGTCATTTTAACATAAAACCACTCCTCCATCCAGGCCCCGGGCCATCTTTTCCGGTATGTTGGCACCAGGAAACTTGCATTAGAGCGGGCAATGAACCCGTAGCAACCGAAGTTGTTGTGGTATTGTTCTTTGTCGATAGCCTTCGTCTCATATAATAGCTCATGCACATTGCAGAAGCACTTCGCGCTCGGCTCCAGCCCTTAGCTTCTTACAGCCCAGACGCTCATGAAGAAAGATCTAGAATATCTTTAACACCTCAACCACAAATTTGCTCAGTGGGAACCGAAGGCCTGCCTTCAGGAAGCTTTGGAAAATAACAACTTCATTTTCCTAAGGAGCAGGGGCAGTGTTGTCTCCTCCGACCCTCACAATTGACATATCGCAAAAATATCTCCCTCTCATGGTGTAATGCCCTGAATTTGGGGGTAGAAAATTTTCTTCTTCTTACTCACCAAATTCAGGCGTTACTCTCTTTTCTCTTTCTGTTTCGCTCCTTCTTCCCAATTTCAAAGCAGTATAGCGACTGGCATCCGTATCGTGTGTAAACAAAACCTAAGTTGACATGGGTGTTGCATCATGCCGAATCATATTTCTTTTGTCTGATGTCGTGCTTAATCATGTGTTTGCCTAGTCCCGTTTCCGTTTTCGTTTCGCAAATTGGACTCCGATCTGTGGTTGTGTGTGCCACGTGATTTTGACCCGTGGTGCAGCCCAGCCCAGTCCGACCCAGCCTAGCCTACCCGACCCAGCCCAGCCCGCTCTGGCCCGCGCGCCCCCAACACCCTACCCCTCCCCCATGCGCCCCCTCCTTTCTCTCCCTTTCTTTCATTTGATTTTCCTGTGCAGCAACTTCCTCTCCTCCACCTCTCTCTCTCCCCCATGGTGCCCTAGGTTTTGGAGACGGTGATTGCCGGATTTGGACCTTGAGGTGAGCTCCCCTCCCCTCTCCCTCTCCCTCTCTCTCTTCTCCTCCCCCTCCCCTTTCTTCTTCCCTGTGCGCCCCCTGTTTCCCCCTGCGTGGCCTCGGCCCCCCAGCGGCACGCCCCTACTCCCCCGCGGCGCGGCCTCGGCCCCCCAGCGGCGTGCCTCCGCCCCCCAGCGGCGCGGCCCAGCCCCCCTCCCCGGCGTGCGGCCTCGACCCGGCACGCAGCCCCTGCCCCGGCAACGTGGCCCCTCGTGGCTTGCCTAGCGTGTTCCCGTGCGCGCAGCCCCAGCGCGCGCGGCGATCAAATTTCAGTTTAATTAGTTTTGAATTTAGTTTAATGAACATGCTGCGTCGCGCACTTCGTCGCACGACGAATGAGTTTAATTTCAGATTTATTAGTGTGGTGCGTCCCACGCTTTGTCGCGCGACGAGTTGGATTAATTTTGGTTATTTAGAGTGCTACGTTGCGCGCTTCGTCGCGCGGCGATTTATTTAATTTCATACCTTGTTAATATGCTATCGCGCGCTTCGTCGCGCGACGAATTAGTTTGATTTCAGATTCTATTAATGTGTTGAGTCGCGTGCCTCGTCGCGCGACGATTCGTCCCAATTTCAGATTATTTAAGGTGTGGCGTCGCGCGCCCAGTTGCGCGACGTTTCATTTTAAATTCAGTTTGGATGACGTATGCCGTCGTGCATTTTGTCGCACGACGCTCGACGTTATTTTTATAATTAATGCAAGTGTCTCATTGCTCGCTCCGTCGCGCGATGAGTCGTTTAATTCTTAATTTAATTTAAGTATTGTGTCGCGCGTCTCGCCGCGCGACAATCCTTTTAATTTTACTTTGATCTGCCTATGATAATTAAATATGGAACATGACTTTATCCTATACCTAACGCGATGACCAAATTAATATTGTTCTGTTAGGCGAGTTCTCTGATTTATAATCATGTAACGTGATCGCTTCTCGACCGTAGCCTCGATCGTTACTCTCTCTCTTTCTTTCTTGCTTAGTTGTAGGTGTGAGCCCTATGCCGAGCTTCTGCTTATTTATTATATTCTATTGTATGGTGTACTGTTCTTTCGTATTAAATGTGTGGAATATATGTTTGAACTCGAATAGATAACAGTCAGTTGGTGGAGTCCGAAGGAGTTGTAGGTGAAGACCCTGAGCAGTAGTCGGTTGGTGAAGGCAAGTGTACCTTGACCTATCTATGTTCTACTCATTCTTATAATTCACTCCCCGCATTTACACAGTTTATACCTAAGGATTGACTAGCTTTTGTTTATCTTGTTCTTGTTTACCTATTTTGGTTGGGTTATTTTGGTTTAGCCATATGCTAGTACCTCACATTAATCAATGAACATGATGAGATTATCTATGATACGTTGTTTTCCCTTTTGATCATGATGATATACTTGTGGCCCTTAAGGGGACTCGAGCTATTTCTCGAGTGCCTCTCCGTACGGACTGGTTCGTTGGATGACCGCCCGGGAAAACAGTGCAACCATGAGGGTGGAATGGGACGCCCTTAGCTGAATAATTAGAGGATCTGGGGTGTAGTTCGCTTCGCCGTCGTGCCGTTAATGAGGCTCGGTGTATGTGGCTCGCTCTGCCAAGGTTGGTTTGCCCCTTGGGGAGGAGTGTGGTGCATTTAGGAAACCTAACAGGTGGCTACAGCCCTAGGAAATCTTTGTAAAGGCTACGTAGTGAAACCCTGCCTATTCACCTTGGTAGTGTTTAAGGGTTTGATCGGCCCGAGGCAAGAGGGAATCACGGCTTGTGGGTAAAGTGCGCAACCTCTGCAGAGTGTTATGAAACTGATATATCAGCCATGCTCGTGGTTATGAGCGGCCAAGAGAGCTCCATTGATTAGAGATACTTGATCAGAGATGTTTGGTTTATAGGTGGTGATGAAGATGATGGTTTTGGTTATGCTTATGGTAATGGCAAGTGGTATTCTTTCTGTTTGGAAAGGGTACTTTGGGTTAATAATTTGGGTTAATGCTAAAACCTGGCTTTCTACTAGTAATAATAACCTGACCAACTAAAAGCAACTGCTTGACTTAACTCCACATAAAGCTAGTCCACTACAGCCAAACGTGACATATTGTTGAGTATGTTGATGTGTACTCACCCTTGCTTTACACACCAAACCCCCCAGGTTGTCCACATTACAACCACTACTCAGGAGAAGATGAAGTCGTGGAGGAGGACTCCTAGGAGTTCTAAGAGTACAACGAGTTCTAGGCATGGGTTAGCGGCAAACCCCCGAGTCGGCTGCCTGTGTAGGCCGTGTGTATCTACGTTTCTTTTCCGCACTTTGATAATTGTTAAAGACTATGTGGATGTCTCGGACATCATGATGTAATCGACTATTATACCTTCTTTTATGTTATTAATTGAGCACTGTGTGATGATGTCCACTTATGTAAACTGCTGTGTACATGAATTGCTGATTCTGGCACGTACATGGTTCGCATTCGGTTTGCCTTCTAAAACCAAGTGTGACATAGGTGGTATCAAAGTCGCTCTAAGGATTATAGACACATAATATCACCTTGACTCTGGTATCCCTTCAAAAGTTGGTCATATCGAACAAATCTATGTTCTACTATATATTATACCTTGCTGAAATTTTTTTGTTTTGTTCTAATTCCTAGTTTTTTATGGTTTACTTGCTGGTCATATTAGCTTTGTTCTCACTCTTATGCTTACGGTGTCTTTTGTAGATGGCTCATCTTAGACACACTGCACGGAAGTCAGTCATTCCTTTCTTGCCCTCTTGTCTCGCGAGCATCTGCTTCGCTGTCCAGTGACGGGTTAGTCTAGCCACTTGGAGAGGCTGCACCATCGCCTGCACGAGGAGCAGGAACGTTGACGATAGGAGCTGGAGCAGCAGGGCTCTTCTTTCTTGCTTCAGTAGGAGATAGAGTCTGTGAGGATCTGCTCCCCTGTGCTCCCGCTGGAGGCGCCACCTACACCACCACTGAGCGCCCCAGCCGCTAAAGTAGCTGTCGGAGGAGACCCCGACGACGGAGGTGGCGACAACAGCTCCAGCTACAACACCGACCTTTCAGCCGAGCAGGAGCCGGAAGGATGGGTCGCTCGACCCATCACTCGCGACGCCGCTCGCGGGTGTCACTTCCACGACGCGCTCGACACCCTGCTGCGCCAGGCACTCGACCGGCACACTTGGTCCATCGAGTATCGCAGTGTTGTCTTCCAGCATAGTCGCGGGGTTTACCTGGACCGCTGGGAGGCGACCTGCTTGGTCCGCCGTCTAGAGAACAGTCTCCGGGGTGCAGAGGTCTGCTCAGAACACTACTCTATTTCTGAGCGGGACTCAGCCGAGGCGGCCATGCAAGATGCCGCACGGCGTGCGCTTTCGCACTACTACTCAATGCTCGGTGGGGTAGCTGATGGTATTAACCTGAAGTATCACCCCCGCCGTCCATTGGGCAGCACAGGAGGCGTGGTTGTCTCACCTGTCGGTGAGGACAATCCTAGGTTGAGCAGCACAGTCAGCCTAGACGTCGTGCTAAACACGGAGCTGGACCATGCATTAGATGAGCTGAGTAGGGCTCGTGCTGAGATCACCCAGTTGCGGGCTAAGCGCGCGAAGCATCATCACCTAGAGGATGGCTCCCCCGCTCCCGTCGGGACTCAGCACCCGTACCACTCACCTCGGCGTGGACACCATGCTTATGGTAACCCCGACTGCATGACCAAGATAACTTTAGAACCATAGATCGTCAGCGTCGTACCTTGTAATTAATGCTTAAAAAAATATAGAAGTTATAGTCTTAGTCTTGGTCTTACTCTTAGTTAGTCTTAGTTAGACATGGTAGTTTGCTTATCCTGTGCTTTTTATGTTTGTCATGATGAACTATGATTAATTTGGATCTTTGTAATGACTGTCACCAGGGTGTGGGTATCCCCTGCACTTTGGTTTACCTGTTAAATGTTAATAAAATTAGTTATCTAGTTGGAAAGCCCTTTTATTCTACTTTCCTATTTATCTGAGAAGATGTGTTCGTCTATGTTGGAAATCAGTGAAGATGTTCATCTGTTCAGAATTGTGGAAGGATTCTATACTCTTTTCTTATGCTGCAAGTAGCAAGATCGGTTCTGATGTGTGATTGCATTCTGTAGATGTCAGACAACAGGCGCAGAGGAGGAAGGCATGCTCAGCAGGAGCAGGCAGCACCACAGGATGAGGCACCCCGGCAACAGCTGCCACCACCGCTCCCAATGACCATCGAGCAGATGTTCTTGATGCAGACTCAGGCAGTTCAAGCCATTGGTCAAACTCTGGCCGCCATTCAGCAACAGCAGCAGCATCAGCCCCCACCTCAGCCTTAGATGCCTCAAATGCCCAGTGAAAAGCGTGCTGAATTCATGAGAGGTCATCCCCCAGTGTTCGCTCACTCTTCTGACCCCATGGATGCTGAAGATCCGCTACGTACAGTGGAGCGGGAGTTGCACACCGCTCAGTGTGACGACAGGGAGAAAGTTCTGTATGGTCCCTGTTTGTTGAGAGGAGCAGCTCAGTCTTTGTGGGAGTCCTATCTCGCCACCCATGCCAACCTCGACACCATCACTTGGGAGGAATTCAGAGACAATTTCCGCCAGTATCATGTTCCAGCAGGTCTGATGACAGTGAAGAAGGAGGAGTTCCTGGCGCTCAAGCAAAGGCCTATGTCTGTCAGTGAGTACCGAGACAAGTTTCTGCAGTTGTCTCGCTATGCTCCTGAAGATGTCGACACATATGCTAAGAGGCAGTACTCTTGAGAGGCTTAGTCGATCCCTTGCATTATCAGTTGATGAATCATACCTTCCCCACATTTCAGCACCTGATCGACAGAGCGATCATGACAGAGAAGAAGCGCAAGGAGATAGAGGATCACAAGTGCAAGATTGGTGGACCTCAGCCTAGAAGCAGCAATCGCCATCGTTTCTTAGGCAACTCACCTCAGCAGTTCAGACAGAACCAGCACCCACCTCAGCAGCAGCAGTTTCAGAGGCAGTACCCTCAGCACCAGCAGCAGAATCACCAGAACAATCAGTCAGGAGGAGGTCAGTTCCAGAGGCAAAATCAGCAGACACCTTGCCTCCCCGCCCCAGCAACCAACCAGAGCAGTCAAGCAGCCCAACTTCAAGGCAGAAGCAGAGCATGTTTTCATTGTGGAGAGCAAGGCCATTGGGTGATGCAATATCCGAAGAAGGCAGCCCAGCAGCAGTCAGGCTCTAGTGCCCCAGCAAAGCAAAATGTGCCCCAGCCTGGAGCAGGCAACCGCTCCCAGACACACTACAATCATGGGAGACTGAACCATTTGGAGGCTAAAGCAGTTCAGGAAACACCCGGCATGATAGACGGTATGTTTCCAGTCTACTCCCATATTGCAGAAGTGTTATTTGATACTGGATCAACGCATTCATTTATTACTGCATCATGGGTAGAAGCACATAATCTTCCAATAACTATCATATCAACACCCATTCAAATTGACTCAACAGGTGGTAGAATTCGAGCCGATAGCATTTGCTTGAATGTAAGTGTGGAAATAAGGGGGATAACGTTTCCCGCTAATCTCATAGTAATGGGTACTTAGAGAATAGATGTCATCCTAGGGATGAATTGGCTAGATAATTACCAAGCAATTATCAGTTGTGATAAGAGGATAATTAAGTTGGTGTCCCCACTAGGAGAAGAAGTGGTAGCCGAGTTAATCTCACTTGAGCCAAGGAAAGGAGGTTGTCATCATATGGCTATTGATAGCAAGGAGCCAGATTCACTCGAGATTATCAAGGTTGTGTCCAAATTCCTAGATGTGTTCTCGGAAGACTTACCAGGCATGCCACCTGAGCGGAAAGTTGAGTTTGCCATAGAGCTTCTCCCTGGCACCGCCCCCATTTCTAAAAGAGCCTATAGAGTATCTGGACCAGAGTTGGTTGAACTTAAGAAGCAGATCGATGAGCTGTCAGAGAAAGGTTATATAAGGCCAAGCATCTCGCCTTGGGCCGCCCCTGTCCTATTCGTGGAGAAGAAGGATGGCACTAGAAGGATGTGCATTGATTATCGAGCTCTGAATGAGGTCACAATCAAGAACAAGTACCCCTTGCCCAGAATAGAAGATTTGTTCGACCAGCTGAGAGGAGCCAGCGTGTTCTCAAAGATAGATCTAAGGTCAGGTCATCACCAGCTCAGTATTCGACCCTCAGACATCCCGAAGACGGCATTCATTACCAAGTATGGGTTGTATGAGTTCACTGTTATGTCCTTTGGTCTAACGAATGCACCAGCCTTCTTCATGAATCTGATGAATAGTGTATTTATGGATTATCTTGACAAGTTTGTGGTGGTATTTATTGATGATATTCTTATATATTCTCAAAGTGAGGAGGAGCATGTGAATCATTTGAAGATGGTATTGCAGAGATTGCGAGAGCGCCAGTTGTATGCAAAGTTGAGTAAGTGCGAGTTCTGGATCAATGAAGTCCTGTTCTTGGGTCACATAATTAACAAAGAAGGATTAGCTATGGATCCAAAGAAAGTGGCAGATATTCTGAGCTGGAAAGCGCCAACAGATGCTCGAGGAATCAAGAGCTTCATTGGAATGGCTGGATATTATCGGCGATTCATTGAAGGGTTTTCGAAGATTGCGAAACCGATGACAGCATTGCTAGGCAACAAAGTTGAGTTCAAGTGGACCCACAAATGCTAAGAAGCCTTCGAAGCGCTGAAAGAGAAGTTGACTACAGCGCCTGTCTTAGTCTTGCCTGATGTGCACAAGCCCTTCTTAGTGTATTGCGACACTTATTACACTGGTTTGGGATGTGTGTTGATGCAAGAGGGAAGAGTAGTGGCTTACTCGTCCCAACAGCTGAAGGTTCATGAGAAGAATTACCCAATACATGACCTAGAGTTGGCAGCAGTGGTTCACGCACTGAAGACATGGACGCACTATCTGTACGGATAGAAATGTGATGTTTACACAGACCACAAGAGTCTGAAGTACATATTCACTCAGTCGGAGCTGAATATGAGACAACAAAGATGGTTAGAGTTGATCAAAGACTATGAATTGGAGATTCATTACCATCCAGGCAAAGCGAACGTAGTAGCAGATGCTTTGAGCAGGAAAAGTCAAGTCAATATGATGGTCGCTCATCCGAAGCCTTATGAGTTGGCCAAAGAGTTTGACAGGTTGAGCCTCGGATTTCTGAACAATATACGAGGAGTGACAGTTGAGTTAGAGCCTACCCTAGAGCGGGAAATCAAAGAAGCACAGAATAATGATGAGAAGATCAGTGAAATCCGGCAGCTGATTCTGGAAGGAAGAGGTAAAGATTTTCGAGAGGATGCAGAAGGTGTGGTGTGGTTCAAGGACCATTTGTGTGTTCCCAATGTCCAGTCCATTCGGGAGTTGATCCTCAAGGAAGCTCATGAGTCAGCTTGTTCTATACACCCTGGAAGTGAGAAGATGTATCAAGATCCGAAGAAAAAGTTATGGTGGTACGAAATGAAAAGGGAGATCGCAGAGCATGTGGTTATATGTGACAGTTGTCAAAGGATCAAGGCAGAGCATCAGAGGCCAGCTGGATTGTTGCAACTGTTGTGAATTCCTCAGTGGAAATGGGATGAAATTGGGATGGACTTCATAGTCGGATTGCCTCGCACTCGTGCCGGCTACGATTCCATTTGGGTAGTGGTGGACCGCTTAACCAAGTCAGCTCACTTCATACCTATTAAGACTAACTACAGCAGTGCAGTATTGGCAGAATTGTACATGTCCCGGATCGTTTGTCTTCACGGTGTGCCAAAGAAGATAGTGTCAGACAGAGGAACACAGTTCACCTCTCATTTCTGGCAGCATTTGCATGAAGCCTTGGGTACACATCTGAATTTCAATTCAGCTTACCATCCACAGACAGACGGTCAGACTGAAAGAACTAATCAAATCCTTGAAGACATGTTGAGAGCTTGTGCGTTGCAAGATCAATCCGGATGGGACAAGAGATTACCTTACGCAGAATTCTCCTATAACAACAGTTACCAGGCCAACTTGAAGATGTCACCATTTCAGGCGCTTTATGGAAGGAGTTGTAGAACTTCGTTGCAATGGGATTAGCCTGGAGAAAAGCAAGTGTTTGGGCCAGACATTTTGCTCAAAGCTAAAGAGAACATCAAGATGGTTCGGGAGAACCTGAAGATAGCGCAGTCAAGGCAACGAAGTTATGCAGACACAAGGAGAGAGGTGAGTTTTGAAGTCAGAGATTTTGTCTACTTGAAAGTATCGCCTATCAGAGGAGTCAGAAGATTCGGAGTCAAAGGCAAGCTAGCACCCCGCTATGTTGGTATGTATCAAATTCTCGTAAAGCGTGGGGAAGTGGCCTATCAGCTCAGTCTGCCAGAAGGTTTGTCAGCGGTGCATGATGTCTTTCATGTGTCTCAATTGAAGAAGTGTCTGCGTGTGCCAGAAGAGCAGTTGCCAGTGGAAGGTCCCGAAGTTCAAGAAGACTTGACCTACATAGAGAAGCCGACTCATATTCTTGAGACTGTAGATAGAGTCACCCGGAGGAAAACTATCATAATGTGCAAAGTCAGATGGAGTCACCACTCTGAGGAAGAAGCAACCTAGGAGCGTGAGGATGATCTAATGCCCAAATACCCTAAACTCTTTGCTGGCCAACCTTGAATCTCGAGGGCGAGATTCTTTTAAGGGGGATATGTTTGTAATGCCCTGAATTTGGGGGTAGAAATTTTTCTTCTTACTCACCAAATTCAGGCGTTACTCTCTTTTCTCTTCCCATTTTGCTCCTTCTTCCCAATTTCAAAGCAGTATAGCGACTAGCGTCCGTATCGTGAACAAAACCTAAGTTGACATGGGTGTTGCATCATGCCAAATCATATTTATTTTGTCTGATGTCATGCTTAATTGCGTGTTTGCCTAGTCTCATTTCGGTTTTCATTTTGTGAATTGGATTCCGATCTGTGGTTGTGCGTGCCGCGGGATTTTGACCCGCGGTAAGGCCCAGCCCAGTCCGACCTAGCCCAGCCCAGCCCGACCTAGCACAGCCCGCTCTGCCTGCGCACCCCTGGCGCCCTGCCCCTCCCCCATGCGCCCCCTCCTTTCTCTCCCTTTCTTTCATTTGATATTCCCGCGCAGCAACTTCCTCTCCTCCACCTCTCTCTCCCCTCGTGGTGCCCTAGGTTTTGGAGACGGTGATCGCCGGATTTGGACTCTGAGGTGAGCTACCCTCTCCCTCTCTCTCTTCTCCTCCCCTCCCCTTTCTTCTTCCCTGCACGCCCCCCTGTTTCCCCCTGCGCGCGCGCCCCTGCGCGGTCTTGGCCCCTCGGCGGCACGCCCCTGCTCCCCCGTGACGCGCCCCAGTCCCCCCCCCTCGGCGGCGCGGCCTAGCCCCCCTCCCTGGCACGCAGCCCCTGCCCCGGCAGCGTGGCCCCTCGCGGCTTGCCTAGCGCGTTCCCACGCGCGCAGCCCCAGCACGCACGGCGATCAAATTTCAGTTTAATTAGTTTTGAATTTAGTTTAATGAACGTGCTGCGTCGCGCGCTTCGTCGTGCAACGAGTTGGATTAATTTTGGTTATTTAGCGTGCTACGTCGCGCGCTTCGTCGCACGGTGATTTGTTTAATTTCATACCTTGTTAATATGCTGTCGCGCGCTTTGTCGCACGGCGAATTAGTATGATTTCAGATTCTATTAATGTGTTGCATCGCGCGCCTCGTCGTGCGACGATTCGTCCCAATTTTAGATTATTTAAGGTGTGGCGTCGCGCGTCCAGTTGCGTGACGTTTCGTTTTAAATTCAGTTTGTATGACGTATGCCGTCGTGCGTTTCATCACACGACACTCGACGTTATTTTTATAATTAATGCAAGTGTCTCGTTGCGGGCTCCGTCCCGCGATGAGTCGTTTAATTCTTAATTTAATTTAAGTGTTGTGTCGCGTGTCTCGCCGTGTGACAATCCTTTTAATTTTACTTTGATCTGCCTAAGATAATTAAATACGGAACATGACTTTATCCTATACCTAACGCGATGACCAAATTAATATTGTTCTGTTAGACAAGTTCTCTGATTTATAATCGTGTAACGTGATCGCTTCTCAACCGTTACTCTGTCTCTTTCTTTCTCTCTTAGTCATAGGTGTGAGCCCTGCGCCGACCTTCTGCTTATTTATTACATTCTATTGTATCGTGTACTGTTCTTTCGTATTAAATGTGTGGAATATATGTTTGAACTCGTATAGATAACGGTCAGTTGGTGGAGTCCGAAGGAGTTGCAGGTGAAGACCCTAAGCAGCAGTCGGTTGGTGAAGGCAAGTGTCCCTTGACCTATATATGTCCTACTCATTCTTATAATTCACTCCCCGCATTTACACAGTTTATAACTAAGGATTGACTAGCTTTTGTTTATCTTGTCCTTGTTTACCTATTCTGGTTGGGTTATTTTGGTTTAGCCATATGCTAGTGATTCACAATAATCAATGAACATGATGAGATTATCTATGATACGTTGTTTTCCCTTTTGATCATGATAATATACTTGTGGCCCTTAAGCGGACTCGAGCTGTTTCTCGAGTGCCTCTCTGTAAGGACTGGTTCGTTGGATGACCGCCTGGGAAAACAGTGCAACCATGAGGGTGGAATGGGACGCCCTTAGCTGAATAATTAGAGGAACTGGGTGTAGTTCGCTTCGTCGTCGTGCCGTTAATGGGGCTCGGTGTATGCGGCTCGCTCTGCCAAGGTTGGTTCGCCCCTTGGGGAGGAGTGCGGTGCATTTAGGAAACCTAACGGGCGGCTACAGCCCCAGGAAATCTTTGTAAAGGCTACATAGTCAAACCGTGCCTATTCACCTTGGTAGTTTTTAAGGGTTTGATCGGCCCGAGGCAAGAGGGAATCATGGCTTGTGGGTAAAGTGTGAAACCTCTGCAGAGGGTTATAAAACTGATATATCAGTCATGCTCACGGTTATGAGCGGCCAAGGGAGCTCCATTGATTAGCGATACTTGATCAGAGATATTTGGTTTACAGGTGCTGATGAAGATGATGGTTTTGGTTATGCTTATGGTAATGGAAAGTGGTATTCTTTCCGTTTGGAAAGGGTACTTTGGGTTAAAAATTTGGGTTAATGCTAAAACCTGGCTTTCTACTAGTAATAATAACCTGACCAACTAAAAGCAACTGCTTGACTTAACTCCACATAAAGCTAGTCCACTATAGCCAAACGGGACATATTGTTGAGTATGTTGATGTGTACTCACCCTTGCTTTACACACCAAACCCCCCAGGTTGTCCACATTGCAACCACTGATGAAGTCGTGGAGGAGGACTTCTAGGAGTTCTAAGAGTACGACGAGTTCTAGGCACGGGTTAGCGGCAAACCCCTAGTCGGCTGCCTGTGTAGGCCGTGTGTATCTACGTTTCTTTTCCGCACTTTGATAACCGTTAAAGACTATGTGGATGTCTCGGACATCATGATGTAATCGACTATTATACCTTCTTTTATGTTATTAGTTGAGCACTGTGTGATGATGTCCAGTTATGTAAACTGTTGTGTACGTGAATTGCTGATCCTAGCACGTACATGGTTCGCATTCGGTTTGCCTTCTAAAACCGGGTGTGACACATGGCATCAATATGACTTTATTTAATGCTCGATTTCCCGAAGATGGTAGGACTTGGCCGCCAGGGCCAATCCTCAGAATCTTCATCTCCACTCTCCACATCATAACTATCACTGTCATCAGAATCTTCAGACAAACCCTCCATTATCTCCTTAGTAATTTTCTCTGTATTCATTTTTGCCATAGACTCATAAAACCCAGCGATAAAAGGATCTACAACTTTCTTTTCTTCATACAGCTTCTCCTCAGTTATCTTTTTCTCCTCAGTCATCTTCTTCTCCTCAGACATGGGACAAACACGTCTTTAAACCGAAGCTTGAAAAGCTCGAAAGTCAGGCGAGAGCTAATGAGAAGGAGCTAAAAATTTGAGAAAATAACACAAACAACAGAAATGGCGTATCAAATGTTGTCGCTGTGGGTTCATATTTATACGCCTAGCACTTTGCAACTTGGCGGGCCCTGTTTGTCATTGACTTTCGCTATTCTAGTGAATGGAAGGTGTTTTTTCGGACCTTCGGCTTAAGGCATTCGTTCACGTCGCAGTCTGAATTTATTGTTATAACAAATTAATACTGCGAGGGGCTAATGTTGGGGGCCTTCGTCTTCCGAAGGTCCTCAAAAACACAACTAACATGTTTTCCAAGTATAATACATTCACAGGGACCTCTGGACTCGGAATGAAGCTGTACACGATATGAAAAGCATGGTCTGGGAAAAGGTTGATCTGATGAATATTTTGAGCGCGAGGTTTAGGTCGAAGACCCTATGGTGAAGGACTCTGCGGGGGCCCTCTTCGACCGGATGTGGGCCCCCATGGTCGGGAGGTGGTTAGGGAGCGGTCCGACCGGGCCAGGGATCAGGTAAAGTTTGTCTTTTGTTTAGTGTCGTTGAATGTGGGTGTACGTGGCTTGCTGAGTCGGTGTGTTGTGTTGTAGGCAGCGCGTGCCAAGGACGTGGAGGACTTCGGACCCCTGAACAGCACGCGGCCCGAAGCGGAGGCCAACCCGGTGGTGCCCGAGGCTGAGGTCGACCCGGCACCGCCCCCGGAAACTGGTGAAGGCTCCCTCGCTGCCCCTGCGGCTATTGTGTCCGGCGGTGGCTCGTCGTCAACCGCTGTGCCGAGGGTGGAGGATCCCCCGAAGGTGGCGACGGAGCTGGCGGCGGAGGATCTCCCGAAGGCGGCGACGGAGCCGGCAGCGAAGGATGCCATGGCGGTGGCTGGGTCTTCGCAGGTGGCTTAGTGGGTGTGGGGTAGTTAGAGAATTTTGTCTATGTTACTGAACCTTGGTTGCTGCGCAGGTTCAGGATTTTAGGCCTGCGCACGCAACCGCTACTGCTAATTTTGTGGCGGCTTCGACCGTGGTCGCTGGGAATGAATCGGACGAGTCTACGTCTAAGTTTTCTGATTTTGGTGACTCTGGGAGTTCGGTTGAGTGGACGGAAGAGTCTTCGGATGAGGACTTGGATTACTTTGCGGCTTTGGATGTGGCTGGAGTGGAGGCTTCTCCGCGTGTTGCGGATGCTGAAGTTTTGCCTGGTCCGAGTGCTGGGCGTAAGCGGCGAAGGGCAGTGGCGAAGCATGAAGTGAGTGAGGTGGATGGCGGTCGGCTTCGTGTGGGCAGGGCTGGCAAGCGGGAATTGTTGTCCTCGGCGGTTGGGGCGAGTGCAGGTGAGGGGGAGTTGCGAAGTCTTTTTGAGGGTGAGGAGCTTATGATAATGCTATTTAACTATAGGGAGATGGGAATCATTCCGAAGGTTGAACCAATGTAAGGTGTGATGCCCTCGCTTGTACGTGTGTAACTATGGTTTGTATGATGAGGCTGTGCGCCTTCGCGCATCCGGCTATGTCCATAGGGGCGTTGCGTGCTTGGTCTGGCACATTTATTATGTTGGTCCGGCTGCTCTTGTAGTTGGTCTGTGCGCGGACAGTTTCTTGGTGTAGACTTTTGCACTGATGTAATGCGCTTGCGTTTTCGCGCTTGTTGAGCTAGTCCGGCTGCACCCTTAGGCGACTTTTGCACGGATAGTCTTTTGAGGAAGACTTTGATTTTGCGCACTTGTTGTGCTAGTCCAGCTACACCCTTAGGCGACTTTTGCACGTATAGTCTTTTGAAGAAGACTTCGAGTTTGTGCACTTGTTGTGCTAGTCCGACTGCACCCTTAGGCGACTTTTGCACGGATAGTCTTTTGAAGAAGACTTCGAGTTTGCACACTTGTTGTGCTAGTCCGGCTACACCCTTAGGCGACTTTTGCACGGAGTGTCGCACGCGAGGGTAGCTAGCGTTGCCCCTCGCGGTGACTTTGTATTGGTCGAATGTCGAAGACCGTCGACGCGGTCTTTTTTTGACGTAGATTTTTGCGGGGGATTTTTCGCTTGTATATTACATGGCTCCGCCTCGTTAAAAACCTCACCCCCCAGGAGGAAAAGAGTGCGGGCTAGAATAAAATTGTTTTGCGAATTACAAGGGCGAGCTGGCCCTAAGGAGTCAAACAAAAAATTTGCGAAGATTATCAATGTTCCAGGAATGTTCCAAGTCCTCGCCGGATGGCGTTGCGAGCCTGTACGCGCTGGGGGACGCCTTCGTCTTGACGATGAAAGGGCCCTCCCACTTGGGCTCCAGCTTGCCCCGGGACTCTGTCCGAGCTGTCCGGACGAGTACGAGGTCTCCTTCGCTGAATTCCCTCGGGATGACTGCGTGGTCACGCCATGCTTTTGTTTGGGCCTGGTATTTGTTTAGAGCCTGTAGGGCGAAGACGCGGTCTCCATCGATGAGGTCCTTCGAAGTGGGCTCGTCCACGTCGGGGACAGCTGACGGGACTATCCGTGGGGACCCATGTTTTATTTCTTGCGGGGTCATGGCCTGCGATCCATATAGAAGGCGGAAAGGGGTGAACCCAGTCGCCCTGCACTCAGTCGTGTTTAATGCCCAGACCGCTTCAGGTAACAAATCGGCCCACTTGCCCTTTTTATCGTCGAGTAGCATCTTCTTGACAGCTGTGAAAATTTTGCCATTTGCGCGTTCCACAACTCCGTATGACTGCGGGTGGTATACTGAGGTGAAGGCAAGCTTGGTGCCAATGGAGAAGCAGAAATCCTTGAAGTATTGGCTGTCAAATTTCTTGCCATTGTCAACTGTGAGTTCGGACGGGACTCCGAAGCGGCAAACAATGTTTTGCCAGAAGAATTTCTCGGCAGTCCTTGATGTTATTGTGGATACAGCCCTCGCCTCGATCTATTTGGTAAAATATTCGACAGCGACGAAGGTGAACTTGAGTTTTCCCTGGGCCGTGGGTAGGGGCCCGACGATGTCCAGGCCGCAGCGCTGAAGAGGCCATGTGTGGGCGATTAGCTTCGTGAACTGCGAAGGGCTTCCTGATCGTGGAGAAAATTTCTGGCAGGCTTCGCAGGACCTTGTGACTCGATTTGTAGCACAGATCATGGCGGGCCAGTAGAAACCTTGACGGATTACCTTTACGGCTAGTGCCCTGGGCCATGTGTGAGAGCCGAAGTCCTGCTGTGGACTTCGCGCAAAATTTGGACGCCTTCGGTCTCTGTGACACATTTAAGCATGGGTTGACTGACCCCCTTCTTGTAAAGTTGTCCTTCAATTAGTGCGAAGTCTCGGCTTCGATGTTTGAGGCGCTTGGCCTCATTGATGTCGGTTGGGTGATAGTACCCCTGCAGGAACAGGGTTATTGGTGCCCGCCAGTCTTCGGTCATGACAAGGTTGACTATGCGGTGGCCTTCGCTGTCATTGGTTATTTGGAGCCCTTCTGGGCTACGGACGGCTGGCGTGCCGATGACTTGGTAGAATACGTCAGAGGGCAGGGCCTCGCCTCGGGCGGCTGCCTTGGCCAACGCGTCGGCCTCCTCATTCTTGGCACGGTCCACATGCTGTAAGGTGAAACCTTTGAATTGCCTCTCGAGGCTACGGATAGCTTCGAGATGCTGCATAAGTGCGGGGTCCTTCGCTGCGTAGTATTTCTCGACTTGGCCGGCGACTACCTTGGAGTCCGTTCTGATGATGCAGGTGGTGACACCAAGGGCCCTTAGCTTGCGAAGGCCGAGGATGACAGCTTCGTATTCTGCGATGTTGTTAGTGCATCTGTCAGACTCCAAAGCAAAGTTGAGGCATGCTGCGTATCTGTGCTTGACCCCTGTGGGTGAAGTAATGACTGCAGCGGCGCCTGCCCCCGCATGGCACCATGCACCATCGCAATGGATTGTCTATACTTTTTCTTTCGTCGGGTCCAACTGTGTTGTTGGCCCAGTCCAGTCGACAACGAAGTCTGCCAGGACTTGTGACTTGATGGCTGTCCTGGGTTCAAATGTGATGTGGTAGCCGAAAAGTTTGGCTGCCCATTTGGCGATCCGGACTGATGCCTCCGGGTTTCTAAACAATTCGCCGAGTCCCCTATCTGAGGTGACCCGGACCTTGAATTCCTCGAAATAGTGGCGCAATTTGCGCGAAGCCATAACAACTGCATATGCAATCTTTTCCAGTTCCGTCATATTACATTTTGATGGTGTGAGCACTTCAGAGACGTAATAAACTAGACATTGCCTGATCATGCCCTCTATGGTCTGCTCTTGAACCAGTGCTGCGCGGACCGCATGTGGCGAAGCCGCAACATAGAGCAACAGGGGTAGCGAAGAGTCGGGGCTTGTAAGAATCGCCAATTCCGACAGGTACTGTTTCAATGAGGCGAAGGCCGCCGCCTGCTCTGGTCCCCAAGCGAAGTCTTTTGCACCGCGGAGAGTTTTGAGGAAAGGGAGACTTCGCTCTGCGGATTTGGAGATGAATCTGTTGAGGGCGGCCAATCTGCCTATCAGGCGTTGGACGTCTCTGGCTGATTGCAGGGGCGTCATGTTGATGATGGCCTGAATTTTGGTTGGATTGGCCTCGATCCCGCGGTGTGACACCAGGTAGCCCAATATTTTCCCCTGGCGAACGCCGAAGACGCACTTTTCAGGGTTTAGGCGAAGTCGTGCGTCCCGCATGTTCACAAACGTTTCGGCGAGGTCAGCAAGATGGTCCTCCTTGCTTCTGCTGGCGACGATGATGTCGTCCACATACGTGAATATATTTCTGCCGACTTGTCCCTTGAGCACCGTTTTGGTGAGCCGAGAGAAAGTGGACCCGGCGTTCTTTAGTCCGTCCGGCATTCTGATGAAGCAATACGTGCCAAAGGGTGTTATGAAGCTGGTGCTGGCCTTGTCCTCCTCATTCATATATATTTGATGGTAGCCGGAAAAGCAATCGAGGAGTGACATGACCTCACACCCGGCCGCACTATCGACGATTTTGTCGATCCGAGGCAGCGGGAAGTTGTCCTTGGGGCAGGCCTTGTTAAGACTGGTGAAGTAGATGCACATCCGCCACTTGCCGCTCTTCTTCTGCACCATTACTACGTTGGCGAGCCATGTGGGGTAGGCGACTGGCTCGATAAATTTGGCCTCAAGCAGGCGATGTACCTCGGCCTTGGCGGCTTCTGTCTTCTCGTCAGACATCTTACGCATCCGCTGCTTCTTCGGCCTCACCGAAGGGTCGATTCCTAGACTGTGCTCGATGATGGAGCGACTGACTCCGACTAGGTCGAGGGCAGACCAGGCGAAGACGTCTTTATTCTTGGACAGGCAGCAGAGGAGTCGCTCCTCATCGTGTGAAGTGAGGTCTTCGCTGATGGTGACCGTCTGCTTGGGCATGACCTAGTCGAGGGGAACAGTCTTGGTCCCGTCGTTGCTCTGCAGCTGTGCTTTGTCGTGTTTTTTGTCAGTTGGGCTGGCAGACGCGGGGACCTCGCGCTGGGCCTTGAGGCAGTGCACATTTCTTTGTCTGGGGACGAAGTCTCGCTCTATGTTACGCGCAGCCTGCTGGTTGCCGTAGACTGTGATGGCGCCTTGCGGACCTGGTATCTTCATGCACAGGTAAAGTCCGTGAATGGCTGCCTCAAACTTGTTGATGGAGCGCCGGCCCATTATGGCGTTGTACGGGTACACCATGTCGACGATGTCGAATGTGACTTGCTCACTTCGGGCATTGGGTGCTACACCGAAGGAGAGAGGTAACTCTATTTTGCCGACGGGAAAGGTGCCCTTGCCGCTGAAGCCGTATAGCGGGTTGTCCGAAGGCTTGAGTAGACTGTGGCTTATGCCCATGCGATCGAAGGCATGGAGGAAGATGATATCTGCCTGGCTGCCAATGTCGACTAAGACTTTGTGCAGATCCCATCCTGCCACGCTGCAGTTGATAACCATGGCGTCGATGTGTGGTGCACTGCGCAGGTCGACGTCGCGAGCGTCGAAGGTTAATGGTACATGGGACCACTTTGTCTAGACGACTGGGCCTGTGACGGCGACGTGGTTGACGCTGCGGTAATAGTCCCTCTTCTGCCGCTTTGTGTCGAAGTCAGCGCTGGACCCCCAGTGATCATATGAATGACTCCGCGATACGGCTGATCGACGAAGTCCTCTTGCTTTGGGGCATGGGGGTGGTGGATGTTTTGTTGTTGCTGGTGTGGAGGTGGGGGTGGGGGAGGTACGATTTGTACTTCCTAGTGGTGCTGGTATGCGTGGTGCGGTGGATGCGGAGCGGGGCCGTGGATGTATGGCGGAGGGGGTTGCTGATATGTGTGCGCGACAACTCTAGGGTTGTCGGCTGGTTGCGCCCGTGCCATCCTGTCTCTGGTGGCCTTCGTCTCTAGGCAGTCTCTGGTTTGGTGGGCGCAGTCTTCGCCGTGGAACAGGCAGTAAAATCTGCGCGGCTGCTGCGCACGTCCCCGGCCCCGACCATGAGTTCCGTTCCCGCGGCCCTGGGGGGATACTCCTGGCGGCGAGGGGCCTCGCCAGCGGGGTGCTGGTTGGCGATGTTGTGCACCTGCTGCTGATTGCGGCCGTCCCGACCGGAGTCTGGCTGCGAAGGCCTCGTCCATGTGCGGCTGGACTGTGGAATGTCTTTGGGTTTCCTCTGAGACTCGACTTTGCGCTGGTGGAGCTCTTCGGATCTGGCATATTTTTCAAATAGCTGATACAACTCCTGGAGGTTCTTGGGCGGATCCCTGATGCAGTGGCTGTAAAGGACGCCGGCCCGAAGGCCACTGATGGCGTAGTGGATGGTGATTTGGTCATCGACCGAAGGCAGTTGTGACTTGAGGGTCCGAAACTTGCGGTAGTACTACCGCAGAGTCTCTTTTTCCAGCTGCTTGCAGAGTGAAAGTTCGGCCAAGGCGTCGGTGTCTGGGCGGTACCCTTGGAAGTTGAGCAAGAATTTGTCCCAGAGACTTCTCCAGGAGTCGATGGACAATGGCGGCAACCTGGTGTACCAGGTGAGGGTTGGGCCTTCGAGGGCAATGATAAATGACTTGGCCATCGTGGCGTTGTCCCCTCCGGATGATGCAACGGCGACCTGATAGCTCATGATGTACTGTGCTGGGTCAGTGCTGCCGTTGTACTTGGGATAGGTCCCTGCCCTGAAGTTGGCGGGCCATGGTGACACCTGCAGGTGAGGCGCCAGGGGACTTCGCTCGTCATGATAGTTGACGCCTTGGAATGCCGCGACGTGTGGGACGGCGTATCCGCGCTAAGGGATGAACAGGTCTTCGATTTGTGTGCGCTGTTGGAGGGGTGGGCCATGTTGCAGGCCGAGTTGGCCTTCGCTCTGCATGAGGGTGATCTCTTGTTCAAGCTCCTGAGCCCTCTGCTCTTCGTCGCGTATCATCTATCGCACCTTGGCTTGTGCGGACACGCTTTGGCGCTTGGCCTCGAGGATCTCTTTTTGCTTCTAGAGGTTGCGGTTCTTCATGCGCAATGCTCGCAGTTGTAGTTGTTCTTCTGCCGAAACGCCGATGACTTCGCCGTCCTCGGTGGCGTTCGCGCCCTCTGGTGGAGCGAAGCCTGGGGGGAAGTTGTGGTTGTCCTCCAGAGCTGCAGGTGCGGAGACTGCCTTCGGGAGTGGGTTGCTCATTGCGCTGCGTGCGTCGTCTTCGCAGGCCTCTTGGTGGGTGCGTCGTCTTCGCAGGCCTCTTGGTGGGTGGTGTCGACAAGGGCCTTGCCCTTTTTCTCGGCCAGCAGTGCTGCCTTCGCAGCCTCGTCAGCCTTCGAGGTAGCTCTCTTGGGTGCCATCGCGGGTGGTTTTTTCGTAGCACCCACGGTGGGCGCCAAATGTTGGAACTTGCTCTCCCGAGCAAGTTTATCCAATGGGGGAGTAGGGGCAACGTAAACAAGGTTTCAACTCGAGATGGCAAAAGCTCTGTTAATCTAGCCTCTCAAGGGCACTGTGCGGGGGTATTTATAGGTATCTGAGTGCCCAGCGTCCAGTGTTAAGGACGCATGTGCCCTCAGGTGCCTAGGTTATCCCCGGAATATTCCCATAAAGCAGGGTTACAGACTGTAATTACAGGGAGACCTTTACAAATTAGGCCCGTAATGCGCAGCGGCCACGCAGGGCCTGTTACAATGGGCCGGATCACACGTGGGCCTCCATGCTGGACGAGGCCGCAAGATGAGACGACCTCGTCACATGTCTTCGTCCGGCGACGCGTGGGACGAAGGGTAAATCTGCCAGTCGTCTTGTCTCCGTTGGTGCAGCGAGGTTGGCGAAGGCATCGAGCGAAGGGTGGCGTCTTCGCCTTCGCCCCAACAAGAAGCTTCAGCTTAGCGGCGGAAAATGAAACCAACTTAAAGAGAAAAAGGCTATCTAGTCCTTGATAGATTGTCCTTAAGTCAACAATAAACATAAAGGGCATGAATGTAATTTTACACAGGATGTGTCCTGTGCCTATAAATAGATGAACAGTAACACTGTATTGTTCACGCTGACTTGTATTCACTCGCACGTCACATCTGATTTTCGTCTTCTGTCAAGCCGAAGGTATAAATGTAATTCAATATTGTTCATGTTTGTTCATGATGATATAATAAAGATATACTAATGTCATATGATTATTTGTGTTATTTCCCATGTTTCATATGCATCTACTTTCATTATTATATACTGAGATGATGAAGGTACGTCCTTCATAACCTTCGTCTGAAGATCATTATATCCTAAGGGAGATAATGCTTCGAAGGATGAAGGTCTTTAACCCTTAATATTTTATGTTGCCCTGTTATTAACTCATAGGATTTGAGAACAAGTCCCCAACAGGAGAGAAGGGTTTTAGCCGTTGGATACGCATCGGACGACATCGATCATATCGAGGGATACCCCTTCGTCCGATATGGTCATAGCTGTAGATCTGCGATCCGAAGGATATGAGCGAATCTGCTTGATTTAAAATATGAGCCGTTGGTCCCCGTTGCAAGGACTAGGATTAGATCTGGCTAGTGTTAACCCTCAACTGTTGATCACGTGTTGCTCAGCCTAGATCAAATCAGGCGCACCCCCTTCAAACATTGAATCGGGTCCTTCAATCTCGGATCCGGTGGTCGACAATGCGCGTCGACTCATAATAATTAGATAGAATGTTGGCCATCGGCTTATGATCGTGCGACCGAGAACCACAGATACCCCTTCGCGGATGCAGACTTTCACATGAGCCTCTGAGTTTAATGATTATCAACCCCCAGTACACCTCGGGTTTAACCTGATTCTCAGAACCTTTGTGTGGTAGCCCCTGAACTCCTCTGTAATACTGTGCGCAGTCCAGAGTACTGAAAAAGGGGATAAACATTAAATAAAATGAGTTTTTATATTAAAACAATTATGGAAACTTATTTAAATCATAGAAAACTCATTTTAACTCCAAATTGACCCATTCCAGTTGCAATAATTTTGTATTAATATCGTTTATCACCTGGTAACTCTATTTAAACATGAAACATAGATTAAAATTGACTACTTAATTTATTCCATACCAAGCACTTAATAACTTCAGAAAATCATAACTCAGAAACCGCAACTCCGAATTTACTAATTCTGGTTCCTATGATCTTGTTACGACACGTAGAATATTATCATGAATTTTGTTCTACTATTTGGTCTGATGTTAATTTCTGTTTACCGTGTTTGTTTGTATTGTTGCGAGTAGATGAGTAAGCTACTGAGGACACAGGTGTTCAGCAGGTGGAGACTGCTGAGCAGGAGCTCATTGAAAGCAAGTTGTGCCCATGATCACTTCTATTTACCCAATAATGTTCCTTTTAATCATTATGATCTGCATAGGTTAATTTTGATGGGACCCAATAGGTTACCCTAGTTTGACTATCTTTATACCTTGTTTACCACTGAATTTTTGGGTAGTACCTACTATTGCTTTACGTGGTTTTGGGTATTGGGATACACATTGTTCATGATCATACTTTTATTATCAGTTTGTTATTTATTGTTCATGATAAGATCATTATGTTAATTGGAACGTGGAGCGACCACCCAGGAAAACAGTGTTACCACAAGGGTGGTATGGAATGCCCTTGGCTGACTAATTAGGAAAGCTATTGGATGACTACCTTACGCGAAAGGGACAAGGGCGGTAGGGGAGTAGTCAATGTAGGGAGGTCCTTGGGTTGATTTTGCTACGATGGCGGTCAGACGAGTGATCCCTCCATTGGAGCTTCCTAGAAACTGTAGCGGGTTTTCTGAAGCTAATGGAACATTGTAAAGGCCTCGTAGTGTTACCCTGCCTCGCTTCATTGGTATAGGTGTATGAGAAGTCGTGATCCCTTGGCAGATGGGTAACATGACTTGTGCGTAAAGATGTGCAACCTCTGTAGAGTGTAAAACTGGTATATCAGCCATGCTCACGGTCATGAGCGGCTCGGACACTCACATGATTAATTTTTGGAATTAAATTCAATTTGTCATTTGCATCACATTGTGGTTTGTTATTAATTTGATCTATTTATTACCCTAGTTTGGTACTTACTTACATTTAGTGACTACTAATAAAATTTGACCAACTTATTAAAAGCAATGCTCAGCTTTAACCATTATTTGTTGATCAGCCTTACACTTCACATGAGCTCCCACCTTTGGTGAGTTCATGCACATTATTCCCCACAACTTGTTGAGCTATGATCTTTTGTGAGCTCACTCTTGCGATATATAAACCCCCCCCCCCTCCACAAGTGAAGAGCAGATGGTTCAAGAGGAGCCCTATAATGAGGAGTACGAGTTGATCTAGGTGGCGTCTCCCAGTCAGCTTGATGGCTCCAAGGAATAATATTTAGTTCTCTTTACTGTTAACATTTATTTTTGTAAGACTTCCGCTATGTAATAATGATACTTGTGACATTTATCTCTATACACTTTGTCATTATATGTGATGTTCTTCTTTGGCGCACATATGAGACACACCCAGCTTAATCCCTTAAATTCGGGTGTGACACTTCCACTGTGCCACTCTAACCTTGTTGGTTGAGGTTGACCACATTGTCTTCATTGGGGTTAGCGACTAACCCCCTTAACAGGAGCGTTGATATGCACTTGGTGAAGATGCTGCCAACTCTGATCTTGATTAATTAAGAGGAGTTGGAGGTTGCCAACTACATAGGTGCAAGAGGAAAGAATATAGGTAGAAAAGGTAAGCATAGATGGATTAAAGAGAGAAACAGGAGAGCACCCAACTACCTAACTTTATGGCACTAACCTAGTAAACCGATGTCATTGCGGACAAAGGGTCACAACACATTAGCACTCATCACAAAGAAGCAAATCAGTCATCACACAAAGACAAGCAACGCAAGCATACAACAACAAACATCTCGTTGCTATACGTTCCTTTTAATTAAATGGTGGTCTTTCTTGAAAAGGGAATAACTACTCTCTAAGGTTGTCAAAGGACGAGGAGAAGAACAAGACGTGTAGGATAGGGACACGAGCACAATATAGGATGGAGTTAAAGCAAGGATTGAAATCTACAAGGGAGAAAATGCAACCAAAGGTAGGGTAGGTAAACACCATTCTCAAATCGAGATGGGAAAGATGATAATTCAAAAGGTAGGCATAAGATGAGCATCATGGAAAGAGCTAGTGATTACAAGGGTATAGGAGGCAACAGGCAAAAGCACACCAAAAGATCGAGTTCAGACAAGACTTGCAATGCGATAGAGGAATAGGGAACGAACAAAAGCGGGGAGGGGTAAGACAACACTCTTGAACTGAAATGGGAGAGTAAGCTTTAAAATATGGGTACATGATAAGCATCAAGGTAAAGATCGAGGGATGACAAGGGTTAATGTGATAACGGACAGACACACAACAAAGGATGTATTTTAGACAAAAATTGCAAGGTGTCAAAGAAGGGGGAGCAGTCAATGATGAAATAGATGAGGCATTATCCCCAAATAAAGATGGAAAAGAGGAGGCTTCAAAGGGTAGGTTCAAGGTAAGCAGAAAGGCAAGGGCATAGATATCACGAGGGTTTAAAAGGTATTAACGGGCAAGGTGTAGGATAGGAGGTAAATAGGCATAAGACAAAGGATATAAGTACCATAAAAGATGGAGTTACGACAGGACCTGCAAATGGAAAAGGAGAGGGTATGTCCAAGGGCCAGATTGGTAAATTGCCACTCCCACATTTAGGCAGAAGAGAAGGGATTTTTAAAGAGTAGGAATTAAGATGAATATCAAGGCAAGATCGATGGACGACAAGGTGAGGGTGATAGCAAATAAAAACACAGCAAGGGATGGAATTAACACAAACCTCGTAAGGTGACAAGGAGTGAAAAGAAACCAAGGGAGAGATAGGTAACTCACAACTCTCAAACTGGGTTGAAAAAAGGGGAGGCTTTTAAACGATAAGTTTAAGGTAAGAATTTAGGTAGAAAACATAAATATTGCAAGGGTCAAAGGCGATAACAGACAAGGGTTTGAGAGAAAAGATGAAGGCATTGAAGAGACAGTGGTATCAGTACAACAAAGAATGGAGTTACGTCCAGGCTTACACGCGGTAAAGAAGAGGATATAGCCAAGGGTGAGGTAAATAAAACACCACTCTCAAATTGAGATAAGAGACTAGAGATTTTAGATAACAGACATAATGTAATCACAAGGTAGGATAGAGTGATGAGAAGGGTTTGGGAGATGACAAAAAACACAACAAAGGATAGAGTTAAAAACTCGCAGGTGACAAAGAAGAGGATACGACCAAGGGAAAAGTAGGTAAAGTACAATGATCAGATTGAGATGGAAAAGAGGATATTTTAAAGGTCGATATAAGATAAACATCAAGGTAAGATATAGAGGTGATAAGGATAAATGTGATAATGATGAAAAGCATAATCCATGGACAAAGTTAAGTCAAGACTCGCAAAGTGACGAAGTGGAGAAAACAATCAAGGATAAGATAAGTGAGGTTCCGATAAAAGAGTTGAAGTAAAAATTCAGTACTGAAGGAAGTTACAAGGAAACAACGAGATTACCACGAGTGGGCAAAATAAAATGACCGCTCATGGATCATTAAGAGACAAGGGTAGTCAAGGAAATGTTAACTGAAATGTCATGAACAATCATTATGATATGAAAATAAGCATACATAGGAATATAAGAGTATGCAAGATTCCATGGATACGGGCATACCAAGGTAAGGAAATAGAATGAGCCAAAGGATAACGACTTACCAACGGAATAGGAAGGGATCTCAGAAGACAAGAAGTTCATGGATATATAAACTAAAGTGTTCAAGTAGGCAGTACAAATTCTGATGTAAGCATTTGAAACAATAGTATTGAAGAATCTAGGGGTACGGTCATGTCAATACCAAGGCAATAGAGATGGTCAAATGTGAAGGAAACATGTGACACCTAAGAGGGGGGAGGGTGAATTAGGACTTCTAAAACTTTCTCTAAACTAAGCCACAAATAAATCCCTAGAGCAAAACCTATGCAAATAATCAAACTAGAATGTGCAAACTAGGTTTTGTCTAAGTGTTGCTATCTCTACCGGAATGGATAAGTTTCAATCCTAAACAATATAAGTATAAAGACAAGATTGAAACTTAATTGCTTAATATAAATGCGGAAGCTAAAGAGCAAGGTAGAGATGCAAACTCTTGTGGATGATGTTGGTATTTTTACCGAGGTATCCACAACCACGCAAGATCCCGACTAATCCTCGTTGGTGCCCCTACGCAAAGGGAAGTCCACGCGAGGGCCAAGCACCATGGTCGAGTAACTCCGTAGAGAGCCGCGGGCCTTCTCCACGTGCAAGTGGTGCTCCGCTTCCGGCTCCTCTCGGACGCTCCCCGCCATCTCCGCTATCAAGCTTCTAGATGAAACGCCGCGGGTCTCTTTCCCTCCAGTACACGGTGGCGGCCGTGACACAAATGTGGTTGTCACGGTCTCGCAAGACCCTCGCCCCACTCGGTACAATTACAACGACTCGCGCAAGAGCCGAGAGGTTGTGTGGTTTATCTAAACTCACTCAACTAACTAGGATTCACCTAGAGCAAGCGCTAATGCGGTCTTACTAACTTAAGCACTTCGCAAAGCACCTACGCTAATCATCGAGTGATTCTATTAAACACTTGGGTGTATGAGCACTTGGGAATGTCTACTATATGCCTTGGTATGTTGCTTGGGCTCCCACACCTTGAAACGGCCGGTTGGGGTGGTATTTATAGGCCCCAATACAAAACTAGCTGTTGGAGAAAAGCTGCTACTCTCTGTGACACACCGGACAGTTCGGTGGTGCACTGGACAGTCCGGTGCCCCTGTCCGGTGCACCTAGCCGTTGGATCTGACACCACAGGTGACCATTGGCGCGCAGGCTTTTTACACCGAATAGTCCGGGCTTCACACCGGACAGTCCGGCGGTCTTCTATCCATAGTACCACCTAGAACTAGTCGTTGGGCTACTGTTCCCTGGTTTACCGGACAGTCCGGTGCTCCAGACCAGATAGTCCGTCGTGGCAACACTTCCTTCGTCTCTTGGACTTCACTTGATATTCATAATGTCTTCTTTTAAGGTGTTGCTTTCCTCAATGCCTTGGTCCAAGTAACTTTAGCATCCTATGAACTACAAACACAAACACTAGCAAACACATTAGTCCACAGGTTATGTTGATCATCAAACACCGAAACCTATTGAGCCAAATGGCCCGGGGTCCATTTTCCTTACAATCTCCCCCTTTTTGGTGATTGATGACAACACAACCAAAGCAAGCAAATATAACAAACATTTGAATGAAAATATGCAATCTACTTGCTAGGATGCATGATTGTCCCATAATGTGATATTATGGACTTAAGCCTCCCCCTAACTCCATAATTCACTTACTTCCTATTTTAGACCAAAGAACCAAAACCACTTGAAGGATTAAAATTTTAAATTGGTAGTGTTTGGTAACATTTCATTGCTTTGGTCCCTACAACTTCTCCCCCTTTGGCATCAACCACCGAAAAGGAAGACATTAAAAGCACATAGGAAGCAAATTAAGACTTGCCCTCATAAAAGATTTATCAATTAATACCAATTGAAGCAATCAACATTATTACCCCCCCCCTAAATGAGTTTTTTCTTTTAGAAAGAATTTTCTCCCCCATTAGAGATGAAGAAATACTCCCCCTGATAGAGATCTTCTACTTAGCCAAAAACATGTGAATAATAGAGGTTCAAGACATGATTTGATTAGACTAACTTCCCTTATGCATAGGTAACATAATATGATTTAGCAACATATGCATGTAGGAACATGGGAAGTATAAGATATGAAATATAGTCTAACCAAATGTTGGAGAAGACATGTAAAAGATACCAAATGTAGTCTCAATAGATACCAATTGCAAATCAATGGCGGACCATTTGAAGACCAATGGCAGGCCTGTGAGATGTAGTGGAAGCTTGTTGTCTTTTTCCGGGGACTCCATTTTCCTTTGAATGAGACTACTACATGAAATAGACTTGAAAACAGGTATAAGTCTCAAAGACTTAGATTATAGAGTAACCTCCCCCTGAAAGTGTGCATACAAGTTTTCAATACTTGTAGGAGACATGCACTTTGATTTGATATCAAGAGGGGCAGATTATCCATAATCCGAGCTTTGGCACATATAAGTTAAATTATACCAATTGAAGCATACCAAATGAAGTATAATTGAAGTGTTATACCACTTGAAGTATTTCACAATATCAATTGATGTATCATTTTCTTAGGAATATTAAATAAGCTATGTGTCGTGCTTATCATTTTAAACCATGTAGGTTTGCTCAAGAGTATGAATTTAAAGTGAGCAATCCTACTATATGATTTACCTAGTATGCATGCATTTCTAATCAAAAGTAAATACTAATTGCAGCACTAGGTATGAAAGGTAAAACTAGATGAAAGGAAATAGATACGCATATCGAAAAAGGAAATACAATAAATCTAGTTACCTTAGTCATGGGTGAGGAATTTGGGTCCAAATTATACACTAACCCACTTGCCAATAGACTTGATACAATATGATGCATCCCATGATATACATCCCAATTTTGTCAAGTCTCCAAGTTCCCCGACGTCCTTCAAACTCTTCACTTCCCTTCCGGGTTCCAAACCTTCTTGGTGCTTTTCATGGATGAAATTATTTCCTTTGGCACCCAGATGCGTTTGGCCCCTTTTACTTTGTTTGGCTTGCTTATTGGCCTTGATTGCTATCACATTTCCATTCTTTTTCTTCTTGATTAAGTATGGTGTAGCAGCCTTTTTGTCCACCTTGTTGATGTAGGTGTTGGAGATTTTGCTTGTTGGCTTTTGCTTGAGCTTTTGCTTATCCCCGGTCTTTGCCTTGCATTGGAAAGACTTGTGGTCTTCCTTGTGGCATAATCTACAAATCATAGTTTTGCCCTCCACAGGATTGTTCACTCCCGCAGTGGTGTTATTCAAAGTCGCCTAGAGGGGGGTGAATAGGCAAAACCTGAAAATTATAAATTTTGAACATGCACTTTGCCCAGGGTTAGCGTTAGAATTAACTCGGAATGCGGTAGAGAGTTTTCCTTGCCACGAGTTGCTCAATCAATGTGGATAACCTTTGGGAGCAAACTTAAATCAATATTAGCAAGGGAACTTTTGGAGAGAGGAAATAGGGGAAACAAATCAAGTAGAAGTCAACACAAGTGAACACGGTGATTTGTTTTACCGAGGTTCGGTTCCAAAGAACCTAGTCCCCGTTGAGGAGGCCACAAAGGCCGGGTCTATTCCAACCCTTTCCCTCTCTCAATCGGTCACACAGACCAGCTGAGGCTTCTCCTTAATCACTTGGGTCACTAAGACCCCGCAAGGATCACCACACACTTAGGTGTCTCTTGCTAGCTTTACAAAGCACTTAGAAGAATAAGAATGAGAAGGAGAAAGCAATCCAAGCAACAAGAGAAACTAAAGTACATAAAAACACCCTCTCTCAAGTCACTAAGCAATTGAGTTGATTTGGAGGCTTGGAGAGGATTTGATCTATTTATTATGTCTTGGAGTGTAGCCTTTTGCTCTTGTATTGAATACGAAGTTCAGAAAACTTGGATGGCTTGGATGGAGGTGGTTGGGGGTATATATAACCCCAACCACTATTCTAGATGTTGCTGTCGATGACCTAGGCACCGGACAGTGTCCAGTGCGCCACTGGCAGCACCAATACTAGTCATTGCTCCAAACTTGGTTGAGTCCCCAACTTAATTTCTTTCTTGGTTTATGTTGAACCTTATGCACCTGAGATAAATGACATCTAAGCAAACTAGTTAGTCCACGTGGTTTGTGATGCACGTCAAACACCAAAATCGATTATAGGAAATGTTTTAAGCTCATTTCCCTTTCAATCTCCCCCTTTTTGGTGATTGATGCCAACACAAACCAAAGCAAATATAAAGAAAAAATGTAACTAGTTTGCAATTATAATAGATGTGCATAGGTTACTTAGATTTCAACCAATTGAAAGACTTTCTACACAAGTCTAAGGATAAATGTGATTGCTTTCTTCTATTTAACATTTTGGACAACATTTGCACCACTTGCTTATTTTTGCAAATCTATTGGAAAAGTTCTTTCAAATTCTTTTGTAAATAGCAAAAGGTATATGATTTCCGAAAAGCACTTTCAAGATTTTGAAAATTCTTCCCCTGTTTCAAATGCTTTTCCTTTGACTAAATAAAAGCTCCCCCTGAAGAAGTTCTCCCCTTAGCTGTCAAGAGGGTTTTTGCAATTGAAATGAGTTCTTCTTTTTGTGAGACAGATACCTGTTGAAATAATTTCTTCCTTTTTGTGAAATAGTAGTTTTTGAGAATTTTAAAATTAGTGGTGGTGTGGTCCTTTTGCTTTGGTCCAATAAATTCTCCCCTTTGGCATTAATCGCCAAAAACAAAGAATCTTAAGAGCCCTTTAAATTCTCCCCCTTTGGGGCCTATTTTATCCCCTTTGGTAAAAGAAATATGAGTGAAGGTTTATACTATTTGGAAGTTTATGTGTAAGGCAAAGGATAAATGATACCGACAGAGTTGGAGTGGAAGCCTTGCCTTTGCCGAATACTCCATTTCGCTTTCAATCTAAGACTAATCATAGAAGTACACTTGAGAGCACATTAGTCTTAGCCTTGGCACAAGAAGAATAAGAAATATGCATTTGTACCAAATGAAAGTTACATGATCAAGGTATATAAAATAGCAATGTGTGCAATGTTTCAATCAAAGTTTCGAGAATCAAGTATATTTAGCTCATTTCTAAGCTTGCTAAAAGTCTTTTCGTCTAATGGCTTGGTAAAGATATCGGTTAATTGGTTGTGGGTACTGACATAAGCAATTTCGATATCCCCCTTTTGTTGGTGATCTCTCAAAAAGTGATACCGGGTGTCTATGTGCTTAGTGCGGCTATGTTCAATGGGATTATCCGCCATGCGGATTGCACTCTCATTATCACATAGGAGAGGGACTTTGCTCAATTTGTAGCCATAGTCCCTAAGTGTTTGCCTCATCCAGAGTAATTGTGCACAACAATGTCCTGCAGCAATATTCTCGGCTTCAGCGGTGGATAGAGCTACTGAATTTTGTTTCTTTGAAGCCCAAGACACCAGGGATCTTCCCAGAACTGACAAGTCCCTGACGTGCTCTTCCTGTCAATTTTACATCCAGCATAATCGGCATCGGAATACCCAATTAAATCAAAGGTAGATCCCTTAAGGTACCAAAGCCCAAACTTAGGAGTGTAAACTAAATATCTCATGATTCTTTTCATGGCCCTAAGGTGAAGTTCCTTAGTATTTGCCTAGAACCTTGCACACATGCATACAGAAAGCATAATGTCCGGTCGTGAAGCACATCAATAGAGTAAAGATCCTATCATTGACCGGTATACCTTTTGATCTACAGATTAACCTCTCGGGTCGAGGTCGAGATGCCCATTTGTTCCCATGGGTGTCTTGATGGGTTTGGCATTCTTCATTCCAAACTTCTTAAGAATGTCTTGAATGTACTTAGTTTGGCAGATGAAGGTTCCTTCTTGGAGTTGCTTGATTTGAAATCCAAAGAAATACTTTAACACCCCATCATAGACATCTCGAATTTCTGTATCATAATCTTACTAAACTCTTCACATGATGACTTATTAGTAGATCCAAATATAATATCGTCAACATAAATTTGACATATAAACAAGTCTTTAGCAATAGTTTTGGTGAAGAGTAGGGTCAGCTTTTCCAACTTTGAAGCCATTAGTGATAAGAAAGTCTCTTAGGCATTCATACCATGCTCTTGGGGCTTGCTTGAGCCCATAAAGCACCTTTAAGAGCTTATAAACATGGTTAGTATACTCACTATCTTCAAAGCCGGGAGGTTGCTCAACATATACCTCTTCCTTGATAGGACCATTGAGGAATGCACTCTTCACGTCCATTTGATATAACTTAAAGCTATGGTAAGTAGCATAGGCAAGTAATATATGAATTGATTCAAGCCTAGCTACGGGTGCATAGGTTTCATCAAAATCCAAACCTTCGACTTGTGAATATCCTTTGGCAACAAGTCGGGCTTTATTCCTAGTCACCACACCATGATCATCTTGTTTGTTGTGGAATACCCACTTGGTACCTACAACATTTTGGTTAGGATGTGGAACTAAATGCCATACCTCATTCCTTGTGAACTTGTTGAGCTCCTCTTGCATTGCCACCACCCAATCCAGATCTCTTAGTGCATCCTCTATCCTGTATGGCTCAATAGAAGACACAAAAGAGTAATTGTCACACCCGGTTTTAAGGGCAAAATCGAATGCATAGCATATGTGTGCCAAGATCTATTTCCACACATATGTTGACGTCATAACTGTAATATATCAAAAGGACAATGCATAAAAGCGTAAATAAAGATTATATTAACATATCAAACTTCGAGCAGACATAATGCCTTAACCTTTATTACTCATGAAAGTACAATGAAACATGAACATCCTTCCACAAGAAGATGACTGGGGGATTCAATAGACTAGCATCCATCATGTTCACCATCATAATCTTCATCTGCAACTTCTGATCAAAAATAAGCAAGGGTGAGCTCACTTATGGTAGGCTCAGCAAGTGGGGTAAAAATGCAAGGTAACAAGGTAAGGCTAAAGTTTAATGCGGTTAGCATTTTAGTTGGTCAACATTTTATTATCAACACCTGATTACTAAGTATAAGTATATACGAAACCCATATTAAGCATATGAAATATTCATCAGCATATATATCATCAACATAAATAATCACCACCATAAGCTCAGAACCACTTAAACAAAAAAGGACCACAATTTATTTTCATCTTCAAGTTCAATTATCATGTGAGGGACAAGGCTGCTCATAATCGTGAGCATGGTTGATATATCAGTTTTACACTCTATAGAGGTGGCGCATTTTTACCCATGAGTTGTGATCCTCTTCTAGCCCGGGTTTGCAAGTCCCGACCGAGGTGACTGGCTAGGGTCTCACTACAAGGCTTTTCCCTAGAGTCCTCACTATGTAGATGTTAAAAATGGTCAAACTGCATAGAGCACATCTGACGTAACCAACTTATAGTCCAGTCTACAGGGTAAAGCTTGGGAACTATGCCCGTATCCAATCTGCTTGAGCTGGAAATATAAGCGCTTGGCAGATGCCCCTGTTCCGGCCGACTAAGACCAACACCTAACATAAGATTTCCCTAGTTATTTAGCCAAGGGTGTCCCGTACCACCCATATGGTAGCACTGTTTTCGTGGGTGGTCACTCCATGTTCCAATTAAATCATATGATCTTGTTTAATCATCAGATTAACAACAATAATGTAAACTTACCATTTAGAATATTAATATCATCAGCAGGAGTACCAACATAAAGTTAAAGTTGTAGCAATAGCATAGCTACTAAACTAAAGTACAATACCCAGGTTTGATCAAGGAATAAGGTTGGAAAGGTTAGGTGTCTCTGAATAGGTAGCCCATCAAATTATGCATATCGTGAATGTAAACTTTATTAAATGTATTGTATGGGATCAGACAGAAAATGTAGAGCGGGAAGTCCACTTGCCTTGCTTATAGAAAACTTGAAATTCTTCCACGAAATATATCTTGATTCTCAACTACTAGATCAACCATTGAATAACACACAAACAAAAAAGAAGAAACAAACACCACTCAATAGCATACAACAATCATCATAAATCAAGCTAAAGGAAATCATAACAAAATATCATTTACTTTTCAAAAACATCACGAACAATAGTTATAACAAGTAGGCGCTCTTTTGAAAAAGGTGTGGTTCATAGTTATAAAACAAGACATAAGTTTGGACATACTTTAATATAAAAATATAAACATTAGATAAACCATTTTCATCTTTTTATAAAAGACATATGTTATATATCTAAAGTTATAGGTTCACAAGATTATGAACACATTATAAACAATAATTTATGAAAAGCTAATAAATAGCTTAAACAAAATTTTATGTGAAAAGATCATAATCATATTATTAAACACCTATTTATGAAAAGCTAGGATATATGCCTTAAGTGGATTTTCAGGCAAAAGAAAGAAGCAATTAATTATCTTACTTTGACTAGGAAAACACATGGCCTATATATATTTTTATGCAATAGATAATTATACAATTAATTATATTCACTTTTATTTACGAAAACACATATCCTGTATTTTTATTACGAAATCTAGATTCGAAACAGTATAGGTAAACTGTCCTATATTAACTACATACGTATGAACATAATTATACCATTTTTATCATTTATTTTAGAAAAACCTATAGCCAATTAAATATTGAAAATCATATGATATATATTAGTTTGAAAACTTGAATGTAATACTATATCAAATTCTATGAGAAAGTATAATTATTAATTAAGTATTTAATTATCTTTTATTGTTATTGAGAAACATATGGTCTACGTTTTCTTTTAAATCCATTTAAGAAAACTATACTTAAATGTCTATAATAAGTATTACTAAATTATAAAAACATGATATCTACTGGAAAGTCATTTTAATATTCCTTGTGTTTCTTATTTACAAAACTACACATAAACATAATACAAATTAATTTACAAAAACATGTAAATTGTTGCAACTATGAATTTAAACTGATTAGCGCACTAAGAAAATATTATTTAATTTGCTTAGATATCAAATACATATTTTTAAATAGAAAATATCAAGACATGACAAAATTCTCTATTATACATAGATAGAAAAAGGTAAATTGCAGATCAACTTGTCTTCTACCTTGTTCGCAACACAAGAGTAAGCAGAGGGTGGCTTCGACAAACGACAACGATTGCAGTCGAACAGCAATGGTTCGACGCACCACAACTAGCGATCGTTGCCGAGCTGGGCGAGCTCCAATGGAATTGTCGAGGGCGAACTCGCTTCACGAGCTCAGACATGGCGAGACGAACAGCGACAGTTTGATGATTCGGCACAGGCGAGCTATGGGAATTTGACGACGTGAGGCGAACTCCAGCGAGCAGGCAGACATACTGGTTGTGGGTTGGCAGCGCTTAGTGAGGCACTGGTGCACGGTGGCAGCAGGCGAACGCGGCAGCAACAGCGGACAGAGACCCGCGAGAGCGATTGAACATGGCAAAGGAATGAGCAGAGGCAAGGAGGGAAGGGTTCGGAGCCGTCCATTTATATACTCGGGGATAGGAAGTCGGGAGGTTGCAGGTGCAGAAGCAGAGAGAGGCCATTAATGGCGGCTATGAATGGGAGCGTGTTGGGGGCCTTCGTCCTCCGAAGGTCCTCAAAAACATGATTTGACAATGTTTTCCAAGTGGATTATGTGAACAGGTATCTTCGGACTCAGAATTATGAACATGAAGCACGGTCAGGACGAAGCCTGAACCAGACGAAGGACGAGCTGATTACCAAGCTCTACGAAGGATGGTGCACAGCCGAAGCTGTGCGCAGGGAAGCTTCGTCGCGATAGCAGAAAGGGGAACCGACTTAAAGATGAAAAGACTACGTGGGCCTTGACAGATTTCCATAAGTCATTAACAAATGTAATGGACATGGATGTAATTTTACGTGGGCTGCGTTCCACGTCTATAAATAGATGAACAGTACTCCTGTACTGTTCACGCTGACTTGGCATTTGCTTTTGCGTCACGCTTGTACTTTTTACCTTCTCTCAGGACCGAAGGTACATTTGTAATTTGAAATCATTTCTATTTTTCCATGTTAATAAATAGAAATGATTTTATGTTGTTTATATTATATTTCGTGCTTTATATGAATCCTTCGTCATTACTTGTTATATTTACGAAGGTATGTCCCTTATGACCTTCGTCCGAAACTCATTATTTCCCGAAGGGGCATAATGTTTCGAAGGACGAAGGACTTTAACATTTAACACTTTTTATGTTGCCTTGTTCTTAACTCTTAGCATTTGAGAACAAGTCCCCAACATTGGCGCCCACCTCCGGTGAACTCACTTCCACTTCGAGTTTTTTGAACACCTTCGGAAGCTGTAGACCTTCGCTATGGCACCGAAGAAAGCTTCAGCGGCTGGGGCTGCAGCACTGCAACCGCTGGACCACAACCAGGAGACCGTCTCTCTTCGGGAGGCCTGAAGCCAGAAGAGAAAGGCCGTCAGCCCGACGCTTCAGGAGGAAGAGCTAGACCAAGAAATCAGGGATATGGAGATGCTACATCAACAGGTACAGAGGAAGAAGGAGAAGATGGCCCGGCTAGCTGAGTTGCAAAGGCAGATAGACGAAGCCTCTGAGGAAGTTCGCCATCTTACTCACGATGAGCAAAACAGAAGGCCTCAGCAGAAAGACCTTCATCAGGAGGGCTTCGTCAACGAAGATGACTGGTATGACAATTTCCATCAGGGAAATTTTGTTTTCGATGATGCTTCTCCTTTGTCCGCTGAGCTGCAGGCTACACCTTGGCCTCCGTCCTATAAGCCACCCCAGCTTCCCATGTTCGACGGCCACTCAGACCCGAAGCAGTTCTTGATGAGCTACGAAGCAACAGTGTCTTCGTATGGGGGCAATGCTGCAGTCATGGCGAAGTCTTTCGTTATGGCCGTCAGGAGTGTTGCTCAGACCTGGTATTCCTCCCTTCGACCAGGAACTATCACCTCATGGCAGAAGCTGAAGGATATGTTGTTAACCAGCTTTCAAGGATTTCAGACGAAGCCGGTCACTGCCCAAGCCTTGTTCCAGTGCACTCAGGAACACGAAGAATACCTTCAGGCGTATGTCAGAAGGTTCTTGCGTTTGAGGGCGCAGGCACCAACGGTGCCCAATGAAATTGTCATCGAAGCCATGATCAAGGGGCTTCGTCCTGGACCTGCAGCCCAATACTTTGCTAGGAAGCCTCCTCAGACTCTGGAGAAGCTGCTCCAAAAGATGGACGAGTACATTCGTGCTGATAATGACTTTCGCCAAAGAAGGGAGGAGGCCTTCAGATTTTCTGAGATGACCAGGGGCTTCGGGGGAAGATTCTATCCGAGGCATGTCAGGTCCATCCACAACTCCACTCAAAATGATGACAAGGGGAGTCAGCAGAACAGGCCGCAGTGCTCCTCACAGGCTTTGGGGCAACAGCAAACTTTCTTTCGGCCACCAGCTCCAAGAGGCAGAGGCGCCAGGGGCTTCGGCGGGAGATTTGGAGATCAACCAAGGAGGACATTTTGCTTATTCTGCGGTGAGAACAAGGGCCATACCACCAGGATGTGCCATGTCACCATCCAGAAACAAAAGGAGCTAGCAGAAGCTGCAGCGCAACAGGGACAGCCGAAGCAGGTCATGCATACTGCTTCGTACCATCAGCCTTACATCCCGGAATATGTGGGCAACTACCCTGCAGTTTCCGTAGCTTCGGCGAGTCAACCTCAAGCTTCATGGCAACAGCCCCCGCCCCCACTTCCGCTGCAACAAGGCCAACAGCCAGAAGGGAGCCAATATGTTCCGCACCAAAGGGATCTCAGAGAGCAATCTGAAGCTCGCACAGTCAATAGTACTGTGCCAGAGTCGAAGCACATTTATTGACATATATCCTACTTTGATAGCAGTATTTTCCGTTTAAGTTCTATTTTCTGTGTAATAAAGAACATTTCAGTTTTCATATAGTAATTTCGTGGTTGGTTATGAGGAAAACCTATCTTCTCCACAGGCTTAAGTTGCTGAAGCTTAAAAATTTGCGGTAATAAGGAGGGCCTTCGAATTATTAAAAATCCTTCGAAGCAACAAAAAGTCGTTCTAAGGAACGCAGAGTAAGTTGCTGAAGTTACAAAAAAGCCGTTCCAAAGGGAGCGCAGTGTAAGTTTTTTGCTCCAAAGACGTTCCTAAGGGAATGCAGAGCATACAACGAAAAGTCAACGCTGATTCCGCCTAAGTAAAAGGCGAAGAAGCTCCAAAGACGTTCCTAAGGGAATGCAGAGCTTATACCGTCTAAGTAAAAGGCGAAGAAGCTCCAAAGACGTTCCTAAGGGAATGCAGAGCTTATAAAGATATTTTGTGTGTATCTTCGGAACAAACGTCATTTGCATAACATAACATCATCACATCATTTTGCATAGCATAAGCATCATACATCATGTTGCATATGGCAAAAGAAGGGGACACAGTATCAACCTTCGAAAGGATGCTTTGAGAAAGAGCAAATTGTGTAAAGTCACGAGGGAATACAATGATAATCTTCGGAAAATAGCTTCGGAAAATGTTTTTACGAAGCATGGATGAGCTTCATCAGAGTAATATCAAAATTGTATAGCTTCGGAGAATGTTTACACGAAGCATGGATGTGATTTATCAGAACAGTTTTAACGGAGAATGTTTTCTTCACGAAGCATGAAAAGAAGGGAAGGTGTTTTTTCGCCGAAGGCTCAAAAATGGTATGTATGTAAAATTTCATGCATCGTAAAGAATTGAATAATGAAAAGAGACTTGTATATTACATTCAAATGTACAAAATATTACAGAGATTACACTTCCAATGTTTTTTTTCTAATAACATTTAGTCTTCTCTTAGTACTGCTTCGGCGGCCTCATTTAGAAGTTGATCAACAACTTTATCCATGATAGCTTCGGCCATTCGTTTAACCTCGTCATCTCCTTTTGTGTGAAGGTCGGCAGTCGATCCAGCAGCTTCTGAGGGAAGAGAACATTTCTTCATTACTATTACAAATCGCGAGCAAAGTTTGAAATAAAAATTACAACACAATAAGAACGACTAATTAATACCTAATTGCTTTTCGGGCTCTGTACTTCTTTCGGCAGCTTCTGCCACTTTCCTAGCATCATGGATGCCTTTTTCACTTCTTTGAATAATTTCTTGTGCCATTTATCGGCCGCCGTTGTCCCAGATATCAGTGAAGAACTTACCGCCAACCATGCTTGCTTCGGTTGAGGGATCTTTGATGTCTTCAGAGGACAGGGCAGCTTCGGACTGAGCTAAGGATTTTATATGTTCACAACCTTTCTTCTCCAAAACAGCAGCAACTCCTCTGGCGCCTGAAAAAGCGCAGATGTCACCGCGGCTGCTCAGGATTTCCTCGAAGGCTTCTGCTTCGTGACTGATCCAGTCCAGTGGACCTTCGGGATTGCCTCTTGAAAAGTCCTCTTCACTAGAAAAGGCGCCAACGCTGGCGAAGCTGGATTTTATCTTTTTGACGCATTCTACAGATTTAACATAGCATTTCCTCTGAGATGCACGAAGCTCTTTAACACTTAACTCTAAATTATTGACCAAATGATCACTAAGTTCTCGTTTTGTTTCCTCAAGCACACGTTCTTCTTTCGCCCGGGCCAATTGTTTCTGAAGATCTTTAATTTCGCGTTTCTGAGCTTCGGCCTGAATCTTTGCAGCAGCTTCGTCCTTTTTTATCTTGTCTACTAGTGTAACCAGAATTTTATCTTTTTCTAGAGCTTCGTTTCTCAGTTTTATAACTTCTGATCGTAGATTGTTGAATGCAATTTCATAACTCTCATCTTCGGCACTCTTTTGTGCTCTCAATGCGTTGCTCAGGATTAAACCCTATAAAAAAAAGAATCCATATAAGAATAAAGGAATGAATTACGTATTGTAAAATTTTTTCAAAAGTCTAATTCCCAAACCTTCAGGCTATTATATGCAAGACTGTCTGCGAGATCCTCTTTCGTCATGGCGCATAATCCAGCTTCGAGCTTTGGGAAACCCATACTTCTAGCCATCTCCCGGCAGACAGATAATTCTTTGTTATCAGGGAGGCAGTATAGGAAGTCATCTTCATTTGTCCCATTGAATACTACTGCTCCCTTCGGATACTTTAACTCTCTAGCATAGTGATTCGCTTCATAAGTCTCTTCTTCAGACAGTTTCTTCCCCGAAGCATGTCGCACGATGTAATCGCATATGCTGGAGGGAGCTTCGGGGGCGGCAGTGTCAATTTCTTCAACCAAAGCTGGTTCTGATATTTTCTCGGATTGTTCCTTGGTGGGCTCTGAAGGCCCAGCTTCAGCTTCAACTTGTTGTTTCGAAGCTTCAGTAGATGCTTCAGCGAGTTCAACAGACTCCTTTGCGGTTGTGCTTGAAGACTTAATTGTCTCCAAGACATCTAGTACGTTCACCATTCTTTTTCTTCTTGGGGTCACCAATGGGCCCTTTTGATTTTTTGTTGTTTCGACATTTGCTGAAGGACTTAAAATTTCTGATGTTTTTGGCCCTTCAATCTTCGGTTTTTCTACTGCTGAAGGCGCTTCAGTTTTCTCTTCTATCTTCGGCACTGGAGCTGGTTCTGTAGCTTCAGAGGCCAAAGAAACTTCACCAATAAATTCTGGCACTGTGGCCGGCTCAATAAAACGCGTTCGATGGGTGAGCACCTTCATCTTCTTCCTTTGAGGCGCTGGCTCACTAGTGGCACTCGTGGTAGCTTCTGTCGCAGGAGAAGTATTTTTCCTTTTGCGACCCAATACCGGATAGTGATAATCAGGGTAGATAAACCCGACTGCGTCAAATACACGGTTGAGCCTTTTCTTCTTTCGGCCTCCGAAGGCTGCTGATAACGCAGTGTTCTCGGCCTTCGAATATGCCCCAAGAAGTTCGTCACTTAATGTGTCAATGCTTTTCAACCAATCGTCATCAGGTTCAGCAAATTTATCCCCGTATTTGAATGTGTATTTTAGTCTGACTAGTCCGCCTTCGTCAGACTCTTTAATGGTCTCCTTCGGCATTTCCCACTTTTCCGCAAGTGGCCATACCCTGAAGGCAATGTGCTCTTGGACTAAGTCCCTTGTCCCAATGAAAGAGCAGATTACGCCGAAGGCTCTTTGGCATTCTTCGGCTGCTTCATCCATTTCAATCTTCGGCCTTCGAAGTCCGAAGCGTTGCCAGATGGGGCGCATAATGATACTCTTGACATTTTCTTGCGCTGTTAAGTCATTCTTCACATAGAACCACTCTGTCATCCAGGCTCCGGGCCACCTCTTCCGAAAGGTTGGCACAGGGCAGCTTGACCCGGAGCGGGCACCGAAGCTATAACACCCAAAGTTGTTGTGATATTGTTCTTTTCCCCAGGGCTTCGTCTCGTATAATAACTCATGAATGTTGCAGAAGCTCTTAGCGTTTGGTTCCAAACCTTGGCTTCTCGCAGCCCAGACAAACACCCCCATTCTTATGATGGCTTCGGGAGTAATTTGATGAAGGTAGACTTGAAATGTTTTCAGGACTTCAACAACGAAGTTGCTTAAGGGGAATCGAAGCCCAGCCTTGAGAAAGCTTCGGAAAATTACGACTTCATCTTCTTCGGGGGTGGGAGAAGTCTTTTCTCCAGCATCAGCCCTCACAATAGATATATCTCGGAAATACCGCCCCCTCATATTATCAATATGATTCTGCTTAATAGTGGTTTTCCCGAAAACCGTGTGACTTGGCCGACATGGTCGATCTTCGGCCTCTTCCCCACCACTTTCTACATCAAAACTGTCGCTGTCATCAGTATCTTCGGACAAACCTTCAAGAATTTCCTTGGTGATTTTCTCTGTATTGGTCTCCGCCATCGCTATAAGAAATCCCAAGTTCTTCTCTTCGTCAAGACTCAGCTTCGTCTCAGCAGGGATCTTCTTACCTTCAGACATCTTCGGAAGCGCTAAAAAACTGTTTTCAAGGCCGAAGCTTTAAAAACAAAAAGATCAGCAAATCTTAGTACACAAGAGCTAAAAATGTAGTGGGCCGAAGCAGATGGCAAGCGTGCGTACCAAATAAGTTTGCGCTATGATCTTATTTATACGCCCAGGGCGCTGAAAATTGAAAGACCCCACTTGTCAGTGAATGTTGCTATTCTAGCAAAGGGAAGGTGTTTTTTCGGACCTTCGGCTCAAGGCCTTCGTCCATATCGCAATCTGAATTTATCATTAACAAATTAATATTGCGAGGGGCTACTGTTGGGGGCCTTCGTCCTCCGAAGGTCCTCAAAAACATGATTTGACAATGTTTTCCAAGTGGATTATGTGAACAGGTATCTTCGGACTCAGAATTATGAACATGAAGCACGGTCAGGACGAAGCCTGAACCAGACGAAGGACGAGCTGATTACCAAGCTCTACGAAGGATGGTGCACAGCCGAAGCTGTGCGCAGGGAAGCTTCGTCGCGATAGCAGAAAGGGGAACCGACTTAAAGATGAAAAGACTACGTGGGCCTTGACAGATTTCCATAAGTCATTAACAAATGTAATGGACATGGATGTAATTTTACGTGGGCTGCGTTCTGCGTCTATAAATAGATGAACAGTACTCCTGTACTGTTCACGCTGACTTGGCATTTGCTTTTGCGTCACGCTTGTACTTTTTACCTTCTCTCAGGACCGAAGGTACATTTGTAATTTGAAATCATTTCTATTTTTCCATGTTAATAAATAGAAATGATTTTATGTTGTTTATATTATATTTCGTGCTTTATATGAATCCTTCGTCATTACTTGTTATATTTACGAAGGTATGTCCCTTATGACCTTCGTCCGAAACTCATTATTTCCCGAAGGGGCATAATGTTTCGAAGGACGAAGGACTTTAACATTTAACACTTTTTATGTTGCCTTGTTCTTAACTCTTAGCATTTGAGAACAAGTCCCCAACAGAGCGCAAGTGGGGAGAGGAGAAGAGGCATCACGACGTTAGTGGACGGGAAAGCGAAGAGCTATGGCGGTGGCATGCACTGCACAGAGAAGACGAGTTGTGGTGACGACCTGCGAGCTCCACAACGCGAGTCGTGCAGCAGTCAGTCAACGGATCGAGCAGAGAATCTAACAGTCTGTTTGGTTAATGGAATAACCCTGTTCGAAACCAGGTGATCCAGCATAGACTCACTCTTTATTAGGGTGTTTGGTTTAATTAATGAGCTAGTCTATCATCTTCTCATTCCTCACTATTTTTGTTCGTCTGTGAAATGGAATGAGTTGATCCATCACCACCGCATTCCTCATAGTTAATTAGTTAGTACTAATATGAGGAATAGAGTCATCTCACCAAATTTGAGGAATGAACCCATGATACACCACCTCAAGTTGGATGTAGTAATTCCTTCAAACAAACACTCCCTATAGGTTCGGATAGGAGGAATGAGTTGGTCTGCCTGTTTTGCGAGGAATGAGTAGCTTCTAGATTTTAGTTTTAAATCGGAATGAGGGGATGACGGATGAGATGAATCTGTGATGGTAATCAAACACTATTTTAGGCTCGAATGTAGGTTTGGATGACTCTGAACCATTCGATGCCTCTAACCAAACACACTGAACAAACACCTCGACGCTGGACCAACTCGACAGAAGTATAATGGGAGAGCTACGACTGATTTCTTGGCCGACCCATAACAGCTGGGCTAGGCGAGCTTCTTTTCTCTCTTGTTTTTTTTTCATTTAAAATGGTGTGTGAGTGTATGCGTTTTGCTTTTGTGTTTCTTTTTAATTTCTTTTCTTTTTAAATATTCAGAATATATATAAACATACATATATATACGCTGCAGAAAAAGCTTCCAAAATAATATTAACACAAATAAATATTTGTTTTGTAGAAGAATATTGTTTTAGGAAGAATTCTATTTTAAATAAAAGATCTTCACCAAAAGAAAATAAAGTTAATAAAAATGGAGCTTTTGCTAGCACTATTATTTAAAAGTTATTCACATAACAAAATACGTATTACAATGGTAATATTTTAATAATTCTTTATTATTTTATAAAACGAGATTTCCTTCATATGATTAAATCAAAAATTGTATTTGCAAATCAATTCAACCAAAATTTATGCTCCAGCATGAATGCTTCAAACACTTGATTAAATTTTATCTATTCAAGAAATTCTTCAAATTATATATATCAATGTTTCATTATTTGAAAACATACATATTTTTCCTTTGTACTGGAAATTAATAATTCAAATAGGGTTGTTTGCATTTGATAGATTTAGGGTGTTACAAAATCTACCTTCCTAAAAAGAATCTCGTCCTCGAGATTATAGAAGGCTAGCAAGAAAACAAGGTGATACATGGTTATTTGTAGGTGCTTAGTTCACATTGAACTCTTCCAAACTTAAGGAACTTATCTTCTTCTTTGCTCTGCAATGAATACTAATCAGGAGACCTTCATCATCATACTTATAAAATGGTTGGTCTTCTAAATTATTGCTTAGGTCATGCTTTGCAGCCTTCTTTAGTCGGTCTAGACGCTTGTTGGGACATTCGCTAATAATATGTCCTTCATTTTTGCAGTAGTAGCAAGCACCTCGTGCTTTGAGTTCTTTGCAAGTCAACTTCGCTTGACCAACAGGGGATGAGGGTTGATTGGGTGTCTGTATCTTATATAGCTGAGCCTGACTTGATTCTTCTGTTTAGGTATCCATGTGTTTCGTGGCTTTTGCTTGTGGTTGAGGTGGACTAATCATGTATCCAAACATTTTTCTATTCCTTTTGCTGTTTTTCATTCCATTCATCAGATATCTTTGTGACTCATTTTTCTCGTTCATAGTTGTTAAGGTAGGAATATTGTCATTGGCATCACCTACTTCATTGGGGTTCATCATCTGGTTAGAGAGTAAAAGAGATAGTGAGACAAGATTACATAAGAGGCTTGTACGATATGAAGATATGATGGCGAACTTGATGGATGCTAGTCTAGTGATACCCTCGGTCATCTTCCTATGGAAGGATGTCCATGTTTTGTTGTACTTTGATGCATAAAGGTTAAGACATTACGTCTACTCGAAGTGTAATATGTTAATATAATCTTTATTTACGCTTTTATGCATTGTTCTTTTGATATATTACACTTGTGACGTCAACATATGTGTGGAAATAGATACTGGCACACATATGCTATGCATTCGGTTTTGCCCTTAAAATCGGGTGTGACAGTAATCTTCACAAAAATGAGCAACTCGAGATCTAGTGGTTACCCCCTTGTGGATGTCATCGAGTATGGAGTTGACGAGGTGATCTCTTTGAATTGCTTGGTGGACTCTCGGGTGCGGTGGTCTTTGATCCTGAATCTCTTGATCATCTTCCTTGTCTTTATTATCATCATCTCCCCTTGATCAATGTCCTCCTCTTGAGGTGGCTCATCGTCTTGATCATCATCCTCTTCTTCTTGAGCCTTATCCTCATCTTGAGTTGGTGGAGAAGCTTGCATAGAAGATGATGGTTGATCTTGTGCTTATGGAGGCTCTTTGGATTCTTTTGGGCACACATCCTTGATGGACATGTTCCTTAGCGCAACGCATGGAGCCTCTTCATCATCTAGTTCATAAAGATCAACTTGCTCCACTTGGGAGCCATTAGTCTCATCAAACACAATGTCACAAGAAACTTCAACTAATCCAGTGGACTTGTTGAAGACTCTATATGCCCTTGTGTTTGAGTCATAACCAAATAAAAACCCTTCTACTGCTTTAGGAGCAAATTTAGAATTTATACCTTTCTTAATAAGAATAAAGCATTTGCTCCCAAAAACTCTAAAATAAGAAACATTGGGCTTTTTTACCGGTGAGGAGTTCATATGATGTTTTCTTGAGGATTGGGTGAAGGTAGAGTCGGTTGATGGAGTAGCAAGCGGTGTTCTATTCTTCCTTGCCATATCCAAAACCGATCTGGTGTCTTGTATTCATCAAGCATGATCCTTGCCATATCCAAAAGAATTCTATTCTTCCTCTCCACTACACCATTTTGTTGAGGTGTGTAGGGAGAAGAGAACTCATGCTTGATGCCCTCCTCAAGAAATCCTTCAATTTCAGAGTTCTTGAACTCTGTTCCATTGTCGCTTCTAATCTTTTTGATTCTTAATCCGAACTCATTTTGAGCTCGTCTTAAGAATCTCTTTAAGGTCTCTTGGGTTAGAGATTTTTCCTGCAAAAAGAATACCCAAGTAAAGCGAGAATAGTCATCCACAATTACAAGACAATACTTATACCCGCCGATGCTTATATAAGTGATCAGGCCGAATAGATCCATGTGGAGTAGTTCAAGAGGCCTGTCAGTCGTCATGATGTTCTTGTGTGGATGATGAATTCCAACTTGCTTTCTGGCTTGACATGAGCTACAAATCCTGTCTTTCTCAAAATGAGCATTTGTTAGTCCTATAATGTGCTCTCCCTTTAGAAGCTTATGAAGATTCTTCATCCCAACATGGGTAAGTCGGTGATGCCAGAGCCAACCCATATTAGTCTTAGCAATTAAGCAGGTGTCTAGCTCAGCATTGTTATCATTAAAATTAACTAAATATAGCTGACCATATAACACTCCCTTAAAAGCTATTGAATCATCACTTCTTCTAAAGACAGTAACACCAACATCAGTAAAGAGACGGTTGTAGCCCATTTTACATAATTGAGAAACTAGAAGTAAGTTGTAATCTAAAGAATCTACAAGAAAAATATTAGAAATGGAATGGTCAGGGGATATAGCAATTTTACCGAAACCTTTGACCAAACCTTGATTTCCATCCCCGAATGTAATAGCTCTTTTGGGATCTTCATTTTCTCAGAGAACATCCTTTTCTCTCCTGTCATGTGGTTGTGCACCCGCTATCGATTATCCAACTTGATCCACCGGATGCATAAACCTACAAAACAAATTTAGGCCTTGTTCTTAGGTACCCAAACGGTCTTTGGTCCTTTCACATTAGAAACAAGCACCTTGGGTACCCAAACACAAGTCATTGGGCTCTTGTGTTTGCCCCCAACATATTTGGCAACTACTTTGCCTGATTTGTTAGTTAGCACATAAGATGCATCAAAAGTCTTAAATGAAATGTTATGCTCATTTGATGCATTTGCAATTTTCCTTTTAGGCATTTTGATATGAGTTGAATGCCTGGAGCTAGAAGCCTGATTACTATACATAAAAGCATGATGAGAAACATAATGAGGTTTTCTAGCATGAATCCTTCTAATCTTATGCTCAGAATAGTTTTCAGGATATAGAATGTAACCCTCTCTATCCTGAAACATGGGAGCCTTACCTTTAACAAAATTAGAGAGTTTGTTCTTGGGGGCATTGAGCTTGATGTTGCTTTGGCTCCCTTGTTGGAAGCAAATGACATCCTTAATGCCAGGGTGTCTCCCATTATAGAGCATGCTTCGAGCAAATTTAATTTTTTCGTTCTCTAACTCATGCTCGGCAATTTTAGCATTTAATTTAGCTATGTGATCATTTTGTTCTTTAATCATAGCAATGTGATCATTCATAGCATCAACATTAACATCTCTACATCTAGTACAAATAGTGACATGTTCAACAGTAGATGTAGATGGTTTGCAAACATTCAATTCTTCTATCTTAGCATTTAAACTAGCATTCTCATCTCTAAGACAGGAAATTGAATCATTGCAAATGCTAAGCTCTTTAGATAAATTTTCACATTTTTCTACTTCAAGAGCATAAACATTTTTTAGCTTCACAAATTTCTTGTTTTCTTTAATGAGTAGGTCCTCTTGGCATTCCAAGAGATCATTTTTCTCGTTAATGGTTTCTATCAATTCATTTATCTTTTTCTTTTGATCTTTGGTAAGGTTCACAAAAAGAGAAGTTAAATTATCTTCATTATCACTAGAGCTAACCTCATCATCAGATGTATTGTATTTGAACGTATCTATAGAATGTACCTTCTTCTTTTTGTTGTCCTTAGCCATTAGACATTTGTGGCCGATGTTGGGGAAGAGAAGGTCCTTGTTGATGGCGATGTTGGCGGCATCCTCGTCGGAGGAGTCAGTGGAGCTCTCATCGGAGTCCCATTCCTATCCCATGTGCGCCTCGCCACCCTTCTTGTAATACCTCTTCTTCTCCATCTTCTTCTTCCCTTTCTTGTCATCGTCCATGTCACTGTCACTTGTATATGGACATTTAGCAATAAAGTGACCGGACTTACCACACCTATAACACACCCTCTTGTAACAGGGCTTGTAGTCCTTCCCCTTCCTTTGTTTGAGTATTTGTCGAAAGCTCTTAATGATAAGAGTCATCTCCTCGTTGTCGAGCTTGGAGGCGTCGATTGGAAATCTACTTGGTGTAGACTCGTCCTTCTTCTCTTCCGTTGCTTTGAATGCAACGGGTTGCACTTTGGGTGTGGAAGTGCTGCCTTGCTCCAAGTTGACAATGTGTTTGGAGTCTTTGATCATAAGTTCAAAGCTCACAAACTTGCCAATAATCTCCTCGGGAGACATCTATTTATACCTTGGATGCACTTGAGTAGGATTACGAAAAAATAAGAGATCTAAGAATAACCTTGACCATTTCATGGTCATCCCACTTGGTGCTCCTGAGGTTGCACACTTGGTTGACCATTGTTTTGAGCCAGTTGTACATTGCTTGTGGCTCCTCTCCTTTGTTGAGGATGAATCGACCGAGCTCTCCCTCGATCGTCTCGCGCTTGGTGATCTTGGTCACCTCATCCCTTTGTGCGCCGTCTTGAGGACATACCAAATTTCTTTGGCATTTTCAACCCTTGCACCTTATTATATTCCTCTCGACACAAGGAAGCAAGGAGTATAGAAGTTTCTTGGGAGTTAAAATGCCTAATTTGGGCGGCCTCATCTGAGTTGTAGTCCTCGTCACCTACTTGTGGTCCCTGCGCTCCAAACTCAACAATATCCCATATGATTTCATGGAGTGAGGTTAGATTATGCCTCATTTTATCACTCCACATACAATAATCTTCACCATCAAAATATGGTGGTTTTCCTAGGGGTACGAAAGTAGAGGAGCTTGCTTTGGAATGTGAGGATAGCGAAGAGGCATCTTACTATACTTCTTACGCTCTTAGCATTTCAAAGTAGTAGACTCAGCGCCGGATGTGGAAGGTGATGAAGAGTCGGTCTCGTAGTAGACAACTTTCTTCATTCTCTTTTTCTTCTTGTCACCCTTCCTATGTGACTTGATGGAGGAAGTGGATTCCTCCTTGTACTTGTCGTCGGACTCTCTTGACGGAGTTCGTTCATTGTTCTTCTTTCCCGAGCCTTCGGCCTTGTCACTGGTGACTATCTCCCTCTTGGTGTGATCTCCCAACATCACTTCGAGTTGTTAGACTCTTAATGAAGCACCGGGCTCTGATACCAATTGAAAGTCGCCTAGAGGGGGGTGAATAGGTGAAACCTGAAAATTATAAATTTTGAACATGCACATTGCCCGGGGTTAGCGTTAGAATTAAATTGGAGTGCGGAAGATAGTTTTCCTTGCCACGAGTTGCTCAATCAATGTGGATAACCTTTGGGAGCAAACTTAAATCAATATTAGCAAGGGAACTTTTAGAGAGAGGAAATAGGGGAAACAAATCAAGTAGAAGTCAACACAAGTGAACACGGTTATTTGTTTTACCGAGGTTCGATTCCAAAGAACCTAGTCCCCATTGAGGAGGCCATAAAGAACGGGTCTATTCCAACCCTTTCCCTCTCTCAATCGGTCACATAGACCGGTTGAGGCTTCTCCTTAACCACTTGGGTCAATAAGACCCCGCAAGGATCACCACACACTTATGTGTCTCTTGCTAACTTTACAAAGCACTTAGAAGAATAAGAATGAGAAGGAGAAAGCAATTTAGCTACAAGAGCAACTAAAGAACACAAAAACACCCTCTCTCAGGTCACTAAGCAATTGAGTTGATTTGGAGGCTTGGAGAGGATTTGATCTATTGATTGTGTCTTTGAGAGCACCTAGAGGGGGGATGAATAGGTGATCCTGTAAACTTAAAACTTAACACCACAAACTTGATTAAGAGTTAGAACAATGAAATCAAGTGAGTAGAAAGGAGAGCTCTTGTGAAGCACAATAGACACAATAAGGACAAGCACAAGAGACACGAGGATTTATCCCGTGGTTCGGCCGAGTACAAAACTTGCCTACTCCACGTTGTGGCATCCCAACGGAGGAGAGTTGCACTCAACTCCTCTCAAGTGATCCAATGATCAACTTGAATACCACAGTGTTCTTCTTTACTTTACTCTTTTCCCGTTTGCGAGGAATTTCCACAACTTGGAGTCTCTCGCCCTTACAATAAGAATCAATATGAAGCACAAGAGTAAGGGAGGGAAGCAACACACTCAAATCCACAGCAAATACACACACACAAGAGCAAGACTTGAGCTCAAGACAATATCTCGAGGTTCTCACTAGAACAGAGCTCAAATCACTAAGAATGTCGAACAAGTGCTCAAGAATGAAGTGTGAGTGATCAACAATGCTCAAAGGTTGCTTGGTATTCTCCTCCATGCGCCTAGGGGTCCCTTTTATAGCCCCAAGGCAGCTAGGAGTCATTGAGAGCATTTCAAGAAGGCAATTCTTGCCTTCTGTCGCCTGGCGCACCGGACAGTCCGGTGCACCACCGGACACTGTCCGGTGCGGATTTCTTTCCTTCTTTGGCGAAGCCGACCGTTGGAGTTTCAGAGTCGTTGGCGCACCAGACACTGTCCGGTGCACACCAGACAGTCCGGTGCCCCCTTCTGACCGTTGGCTCTGCCACGCGTCGCGCGCGGATTCCGTGGCCGACCGTTGGCCCGGCTGACTGTTGGCTCACCGGACAGTCCGGTGCACCACCGGACAGTCCGGTGATTTATAGCCGTACGCCGTTAATTGCTTCCCGAGAGCAGTCAGTTGACAGTCGCCGGCCTGGCGCACCGGACACTGTCCGGTGCACCATCGGACAGTCCGGTGCACCCAGACCGAGCTGTCTTTGGCTGAACAAAGCCATCTCTTTTCCAACTTGATTTCTCCTTTACTCTTGATTTGCACTTTGTACATCAATTTGCATAAGTCCACTTGTGTTGGCACTTAATCACCAAAATACTTAGAAATGGCCCAAGGGCACATTTCCCTTTCAATCTCCCCCTTTTTGGTGATTTATGCCAACACAACAAAAAGCAACTAAAAGAAGTGCAACATCAATACAAATGAGAACTCAAAATTGTTTTGATTCAAATTTGGCATATATGGATCATTCTTTGCCACCACTTGGTTTGTTTTTGCAAATCAAACTCAATTTCCTATCTTTAAGTCAAACACACTTGTTGAAACATAAAGAGAGATATTTCATGAGAAATTGATCAAGGATTCAAAAACTCTCCCTTTTTCCCATAATCAAGCCTTCTCCCCACAAGAGACCAACTTTTGACAATAAGAGACAAACAAGGGTATTTTGACAAACAAAAACTCTAACTCTACTATTTTCAAACTTCTCAAGTGGTAGCTGATCCATTTCTTGCTTTGGCCTTATTTTCTCCCCCTTTGGCATCAAGCACCAAAACAGGATCAATTTTGGCCCTTTAATCCCATTGCCTCGCCAAAATCTTCAACTAAGAGTAAAAAGGCAATAAGAGTACATAGATGAACTTGGAATTAGTTACTCTTTCATCGGAGTGCAGTGGAAGTCTTGCATGGTCCAAGTCCACCTTTTCCCTTTCAAACCTCCTTTGAGACTAAATTAAGCAAACTCAAGCACACGGTTAGTCTCAAAGGGTCAAGTTGTAGCACTGCTCCCCCTAAATATGTGCATCACTTGCAAATGGACTTGTGAGGTCCGGGGAGTGCTTGTACAACTTGAGCACCATAAATAAACAACAAAATGCATTAAGGAACATGATCAAGGCATAAAACACATGTATGCTATAAATCAATCCAGGTTCCGTGAATCTAAGACATTTAGCTCACTACGCAGCTTGCAAAATGTCGACTCATCTAGAGGCTTGGTAAAGATATCGGCTAGCTGGTTCTCGGTGCTAACATGAAACACTTCAATATCTCCCTTTTGCTGGTGGTCTCTCAAAAAGTGATGTCGGATGTCAATGTGCTTTGTGCGGCTGTGTTCAACAGGATTATCCGCCATGCGGATAGCACTCTCATTATCACATAGGAGTGGGACTTTGCTCAGATTGTAGCCAAAGTCCCTGAGGGTTTGCCTCATCCAAAGTAGTTGCGCGCAACACTGTCCTACGGCAACATACTCGGCCTCAGCGGTGGATAGGGCAACGGAAGTTTGTTTCTTAGAACTCCATGACACCAGGGACCTTCCTAAGAATTGGCACGTCCCCGATGTACTCTTCCTATCGACCTTACATCCAGCATAGTCGGAGTCTGAATATCCAATCAAGTCAAAGGTAGACCCCTTTGGATACTAGATCCCGAAGCAAGGCGTAGCGACTAAATATCTAAGAATTCGCTTCACGGCCACTAAGTGACACTCCCTTGGATTGGATTGAAATCTAGCACACATGCATACGCTAAACATAATATCCGGTCTACTAACACATAAATAAAGTAAGGACCCTATCATAGACCGGTATGCCTTTTGATCAACGGACTTACCTCCTTTGTTGAGGTCAGTGTGTCCGTCAGTTCTGTTGGGGGCCTTCGGCTTCTGAAGGTCCTCAAAAACATGATTTGACAACGTTTTCCAAGTGAAATATGTGAACAGGTATCTTCGGTTATGAGTATACAAGAGTATGATCAGGACGAAGCCTGAGCGAGACGAAAGGCGATTATGACGAAGGATAAGGTGATCACGAAGCTGTGCGCAAAAAAGCTTCAGCATGATAGCAGAGAAGGGGAACCGACTTAAAGATGAAAAGGCAAATTAGACCCCGAAGAATTACTATAGAGTTGTTGATAAATGTAAAGGGCATGAATGTAATTCTACACGGGCTGCGTCTCTTGCCTATAAATAGATGAACGTTGATTTTGGTTTTCGCTTTCTGCATCACGCTTGTACCTTTACTTTCCCTCAAACCGAAGGTACATTTATAATTTGTCATTCTGAATATGGCAATCTAAATGAAAATAAGTTGATAATGATGTTTATATAATCTTGTATTTCGTATATGAATTCTTCCTTATCGTTTATTATGTTTACGAAGGTTTTTCCTTCACAACCTTCGTCCTGAATTCATTATATCCGAAGGGACATAATGTCTTGAAGGACGAAGGACTTTAATATTTAACACTTTTTATGTTGCCTTGTTCTTAACCGAAGCATTCACATTTCCCTTTCAGTCTTGGAGTGTAGTATTTTGCTCTTGTATTGAATGTGAAGTTCAGAAAACATGGATGGCTTGAATGGAGGTGGTTGGGGGTATTTATAGCCCCAACCACTATTCTAGCTGTTACTATCGCTGGCGCACCGGACAGGGTACTGTTCACTGTCCAGTCTGCCACGTCAGCAGACCGTTAGGGTTTGGAGCGGTTGATTGTTGATGTCCTTTGTCTTCTAGCTACACTGGACAGTCTGATGGCACACCGGACATGCCCGGTGCGTTCTGACTTCGCTGCTCTGACTTCTGACTGTGCACTATTCACCTTTTGCAGTTGACCGTTGGTGCATCTGACCGTTGCTCTGTTGGTTCACCGGACACTGTCCGGTGCACACCGGACAGTCTGGTGAATTATAGCAGAGTGCCTCTCAGAAAACCCGAGAGTGGCCAGTTCGTTGGTGCATTGACCTAGGCACCGGATAATATCCGGTGCACACCAGACAGTGTCCGATGTGCCACTAGCAGCACCAATACTAGTCATTGTTCCAAACTTGGTTGAGTCCCCAACTTAATTTCTTTCTTGGTTTATGTTGAACCTTATGCACCTGAGATAAATGACATCTAAGGAAACTAGTTAGTCCACGTGGTTTGTGATGGACGTCAAACACCAAAATCGATTATAGGAAATGTTTTAAGCTCATTTCCCTTTCAGTTATCCTGTGAAGGTTGGATTTGTTTGGCTTCGCCTTTCTTATCATACGAAGCCTTTCCAAGATGAGCCACTTCTTTCCTTAATTGCACATTTTCCTTTGCAACCTCATCCCATCTGAACATGTTTCTACAACAATATTCTCAACAAGAACTTGGTTGCAGGGATTATAATCATCAATTAAATCAAAGCAAGAAGTAGAAACATCTTCCTTAATAATTTCAGGAATTTTACCTCAAGATGCCCCTAGGGTGCTACCAATGTTTTCTAGCTTAGTAGTTAGCTCATTATTATGTATGCTAAGAATTTCCATTTTCCCTAGCAAATTTTCAATGGCTTCTTGGGAGCTAGCTAACTTAGATTAAGTTTTTCATCTTTTTACTTAGGCCATCATCTGTAGATGTGGATGGTGCACTAAACTCTAATTGCTCAATTTTAGTTGATAGCTCACAATTAAAATTTGTAAATGTTTCAAATTTGTGGCAGAACCACCGGAATTATTTCGACTTAAGTGCCTAAGTCCCGCCTTAAAGGCTAGACCACACTTAAATAGGAATAAACCATCAGTCCCTCGGATCTAGTCCGACAAGGCCACTAACAGGATCAAGTACCACATACTCACTCGAAGGTGAGGCACAGAGAAAAGGCAATAAAGTATAAAACCATAAATTAAAGAAGTACTTAATGTTATTACATCATCATCGGAGTTTTTCATAAGTAGTAACCATTGTTCTTGATGCAGTGGAAATCGACTAACGTTAAAGAAAAATGGAGGATGGGGAAGCCTGGTCCATCACTCCTCATGCTCCTCTCCTGCTGAGGTAGGGTCCCACTCGATTGTCCAACCCGGTGGCAAGGTGGACGGCCAAGTCACTCCTGCAACCATATCCTCCAGAGAACCTGTAAAAAATTATGCCACAAGCAAGGCTGAGTATACTAATACTTAGCTAGACACCTGGTGTGAGGAGTCTACTCCTCTACCTCTAGACATGCAGCTATATGGCTGAGGGGTTTGGTTTGCCAAAAGCACTAGCTGAGTCTAAAATCAAGTTTTATCTTTTCAAGTTCTAGAATAATATTTTAAACTAGATGAGTACCTAGCTATTCATACATGGTATCAAACATTATATCAATCAATATCTTTTGCCAGTCATCTCATTTCCACTTATTACTCAATGCAGTACAATGGATCAAGCAGTCTCATTAGCTGCGAGAAGTAGACGATTCGAATCGAGTTTTTAAACCTTGCAAGGTAAACCTAAACACACGACGTGGCGAGGCACTCCGTCCCTACACACATCAACTGTCCCCATCGATTCCCTGGCAACAGAAAGGGGCTCACCGCCTTAGTGTACAATGCCCCACTGACCCCGACCGTCGTCGTGCAGTGATCGCACTTGTACCCACCATAACCGGAATGGGAGACTACGTCTCAGGTCGCGTGAGGAGGGCAATCTGCGGGTAGGTTCACTCAGGTACTAGGCTTATCGATTTACCATATTTCTCGACTTGCGTTTAGTACGTTCAAACGCTTGACACAGGTACCACACCTTAATCCTTATTCCAATTTTTTTCATCTCGTAGACAACGCATCCCCATGGATCATTGTCCACAGACCATCATCATTCCAATATAAAAATGGATACAACCAATTTCCTGACCTCGCGCGAGTGCTAGAAAAATCACTCGACGTCTACCGAGATCCCTAATTAGTAAAGCAGCTACTCGACCTAGCATACTAGTATCCATCTCAAAAGGAATCATGAGTTCATGCAACTAGGGTTTCAGGCAACTCCTATGCTTAAGTGCACAGTACAAGCCTACAATCATTAAGTGCAGTAAAATAGCATATATAACGGTTATGCATAAAACAGGGGCTTGCCTTCATAAGAGGGGATAGGGAGATCCTCGATAGCAGGCTCTGGTACTGGCTCCTGGACTCCTTCCTGAGTAGCTCCTTGCTCCGAAATGAGGACGTACTCTCCGTCAGCGAGGTTACAATCTATCGAATGCAATGAATAAGATACATGCATGTTAATGATATGTCGATTTAGTAAACACGATGTATAGTGAAGCAATATTAAGACAGTGGGTAAACTAGGGTTTCTTTATCGTATGATGTTCTTAGTGCTTTATACTTACCTAGTTTAGGTTTTGAGTGGAATTAAGAATTTAATCATCTAATTACAGTTTTAGTGGGCACTTAGGGAGATCTAGTTGTGGGGTGTGTGTAGCATTCTTTCCTTCCACTATTCCCCTTTTTATCTTCTATTATGCTTTTAAGGTGGGTGTTGGGGACTTGTTCTCAAATGCTTCGGATTAAGAACAAGGCAACATAAAAAGTGTTAAATGATAAAGTCTTTCGTCCTCTGAAACATTATTTCCCCTCGGGATGTAATGTATTTCGGACGAAGACCACAAACAATATACCTTCGTAAGCACAATAAACAATGATGAAGAACTTATATGTAACATAAGAAGTAATATAAACATTTAAATATTATCACAACATCATTTCTATTTTATTATCATAGAAAAATGGAAATGATTTCATATTACGAGTGTACCTTCGGATTGCAGGAAGGCAAAAGTATAAAGATGACGCAAAAGCAAAATGCCAAGTCAGCGTGAACAGTACGGGAGTACTGTTCATCTATTTATAGGCGTGGGACGCAGCCCATGTAAAATTACATTCATGCCCATTACATTTGCTAATGACTTATGGGAATCTATTAAGGCCTAAGTAGTCTTTTCATCTTTAGGTCGGTTCCCCTTTCTGCTATCGCGACGAAGCTTTCCTGCGCATAGCTTCGGCTGTGCACCATCCTTCGTACAGCTTGGTAATCAGCCCGTCCTTCATCTCAATCCCCCTTCGACTGGCTTAGGCTTCATCCTGACCATACTCCGTGTTCATAATCTGAGTCCGAAGATACCTGTTCATATAATTCACTTGGAAAACATCGTCAAATCTTGTTTTTGAGGACCTTCGGAGGACGAAGGCCCCCAACAGTAGCCCCTCGCAATATTAATTTGTTAGTGATAAATTCAGATTGCGATATGGACGAAGGCCTTAAGCCGAAGGTCCGAAAAAACACCTTCCCTTTGCTAGAATAGCAACATTCACTGACAAGCGGGGTCTTTCAGTTTTCAACGCACTGGGCGTATAAATAAGATCATACCGCAAACTCATTTGGTACGCTCTCTTGCCATCTGCTCCCGCTCACTCAATTTTTAGCTCTTGCGTACTAAGGTTTGCTGAGCTTTTAGTTTTGAAGCTTCGGCCTTGAAAACAGTTTTTTAGTGTTTCCGAAGATGTCTGAAGATAAGAAGGCTGCTGCTGAGATGAAGCTAAGTCTCGACGAAGAGAAGAACTTGGGATTTCTTATAGCGATGTCGAAGACCAATACGGAAAAAATCACCAAGGAGATTCTGGAAGGTTTGTCTGAAGACACTGGTGACAGCGATAGTTATGATGTGGACAGTGGTGGTGAAGACTCCGAAGATCGCCCCTGGCGACCAAGCCATTCGGTTTTTGGCAAGTCAGGTATCAAAGAAAATCATCTTGTCAACATGAGGGGAAGATACTTCCGGGATTTATCTATTGTGAGGGTCGACGAAGGAGAGAAAACCTGCCCGACCCCTGAGGAAAATGAAGTCGTAGTGTTTCGAAGCTTTTTGAAAGCTGGACTACGATTTCCCCTGAGCAGCTTTGTTGTAGAAGTGCTGAAAATGTTTGAAATCTATCTTCATCAACTTACCCCCGAAGCAATTATAAGGCTGAATATCTTCATGTGGGCCGTAAGAAGCCAAGGTCTGGAACCTGATGCGAAAAGCTTCTGCAACATACACGAGTTATCATACGAGACAAAACCCTGGGGTAAGGAACAGTATCACAATAATTTTGGCTGCTACAGTTTCGTTTCTCGGTCTGGGTCAAGCTGTCCCGTGCCAACATTTCGGAAGACATGGCCCGGCGACTGGATGACAGAATGGTTCTATGTGAAAAATGACCTGAAAGCACGAGAAGATATTAAAGGTATAATTATGCGCCCTATTTGGCAAAGTTTCGGCCTGCGAAAGCCGAAGGTTGAGATGAATGAAGCTGCCGAAGAATGCCAGAGAGCCTTCGGAATTATTTGTTCTTTTATTGGAACGAGAGATTTGGTACAAGAACATATTGCCTTCAGAGTATGGCCGCTCGCGGAGAAATGGGAAATGCCGCAAGAAACCATGAAGGAGGCCGACGAAGGTGGACTTATCAGGCTGAAGTATACTTTCAAGTTCGGAGATAAATTCGTTGAGCCAGATGATGACTGGTTAAAAAGTATTGAAAATTTAAGTGATGAACTGCTTGGGGCTTATTCGAAGGCCGAAGATACTGCACTGTCAGCAGCCTTCGGAGGCCGAAAAAAGAAAAGGCTGAACCGGGTGTTTGATGCAATCGGGTTCGTCTACCCTGATTATCGTTATCCCCTTCGAGGGCAGAAAAGAAAAAACACAAGCTCTGCGAAAGAAGAAGCTGCAACTGCTCCTAGCAAACCAGAACCGAAAAGAAAGAGGATGAAGGTCCTCACACATCGGCCACGCTATATTGAACCAGCTTCGGTGCCCGAGTTCACCAGAGAAACCTCTTCGGCCACCGAAGCTAAAAAGCCAACCAAGCCAACCCTGCTGCCAGAAGTCGCAGAAATGGCCGAAGCGCCAACAAAGATGGGATTGGAAGAACCAAAGATTTTGTTACCAGAAACCAAAGAGATGGCCGAAGCGCCATCCACAGAAAAAATGGAAGAAATGAAAAAACCAATTGAGGAAAAAACGTCAGAAGTTTTGAGTCCTGCAGCAAATGTTGAGACAGTAAAAAATCAAAAGGTGTCAGCAGTGACTCCGAAAAGAAAGAGAATGGCTAATGTGCTAGATGTTCTGGAAACAATTAAGTCCTCAAGCACAACTCCGAGGAAGACTGTTGAAACCTCCGAAGCGAAAACTGAGATTTTTTATACTAAAGCTCCAGAGCAAGAAACTGAAACTGAAGCTGGGCCTTCGGAGCCCACGAAGGTAAAATCCTTGGAAGCCGAAGAAGAAAAAATGACAGAGCCAATTCTTGTTGAAGAAATCAGTGCTGTTGCCCCCGAAGCATCCCCCAAAGTCCTTGATTATATTGTTCGACATGCTTCGGGGAAAAAGTTATCAGAAGAAGAAATTTTTGAAGCTAATCATTATGCCATAGAATTGAAATATCCGAAGGGGGCACTAGTGTTCAATGGTACAAATGAAGAAGATTTCCTATACTGCCTCCCGGATAACAAAGAACTACTTGTCTGCCGGGAAATGGCCCGAAGCATGGGGTTTCCGAAGCTGGAGGCTGGCCTCTGCGCGATGACAAAGGACGATCTTGCGGACAGCCTTGCGTATAATAACCTGAAGGTACGAGATCTGCGCATTTGGAAACTTTATGATTTGAAATCTATTGTTTTATTCTTATACTAACTTTTTACATATAGGGTTTAATACTAAGCAACGCGCTGAGAGCGCAAAAGAATGCCGAAGATGAGAGCTATGAAATTGCTTTCAACAACCTTCGAACAGAGGTTATCAAACTAAGGAACGAAGCCCTGGAAAAGGACAAAATTCTAGTTACATTGGTGGATAAAATAAAGGAGAACGAAGTTGCGTCTAAAGCACAAGTTGCAGCCCAAAAGCACGAGATTGACGATCTCCGGAAGCAACTGGCCCGGGCTAAAGACGAACGCATACTTGAAGAAACGAAGCGAGAACTTAGCGACCAATGGGCAAATCATTTAGAAGGAACTGTCAAAGAGCTTCGTTCGTCCAAGAAAAGATGCTATGACAAATCTATAGAATGTGTTAAGAAAATGAGAAATAGCTTCGCCAGCGTTGGCGCATTTTCGAGTGAAGAAAACTTTACGAGAGGCAACCCCGAAGGCCCCATTGAATGGGTTAGCCACGAAGCTGAGGCCTTCGAAGAAATTTTAAATAGCCGTGGAGATATATGTGCTTTTTCGGGTGCCAGGGGAATTGCCACCATTTTGGAGAAGAAGGGCTGTGAGCATGTAAAGATTCTAGCGCAATCCGAGGCTGCTTTGTCCTTCGAAGATGCAAGAGATCCTTCGGCCGAAGCTAGCATGGTTGGTGGAAAATTTTTCACCGATGTCTGGGATAATGGTGGCCGAGAAATGGCCCGAGAGATTATTCAGAGAAGCGAGAAGGGCATTCACGACGCTAGAGAAGTAGCTAAGGCCGCTGACAAAAGCTCAGAGCCCGAAGGGCAAATAGGTATTAACTAGTGGTTTTTATTATGTTGTAATTTTTAATTTTAAACTTCGTTCGCAGATTGTAATAGAAATGTAGCTGTATTCTGTCCTCCCTCAGATCCTACTAAAGCGTCTCCGGGTCCTCCCCCAAAAGATGACGACGAAATTAAAAAGATGGCTGAAGCTATCATGGATCAAGTTGTCCATCAACTTTTGAACGAAGCTGCTGAAGTAGTACTTAGGGAAGACTAGGAGTTATTGTAAAAATACTTGAAATGTAGTATGTGTGGTATTTTGTAACCCTGAATGTAATATATTTGCTTTTAATGATTCGATTTTTTACGATGCATGAAACTTTACATACGTACCGCTTTTGAGCCTTCAGCGAAAAAACACCTTCCCTTCTTTTCATGCTTCGTGAAGATAGAAAAACTTTTATGCATCACAACAATGTCCATAGTGCTCTGATGAAGAGTATCCAAGCTTCGTGAAAACATTCTCCGAAGCTATATTCCGAAGAGCAATATTGTATTCCCTTGTGACTTAGCACGATTTTCACTTTCTCAAAGCATTGTTCCGAAGGTCGATACTGTGTCCCCCTCTTTTGCCATATGTAACATGATGTATGATGCTTATGCTATGCAAAATGATGTGATGATGTTATGTTATGTAGATGACATTTGTTCCGAAGATACACACACATCCTCGTAAAACACACAATCTTTTTGTATCAGCGCTGACTTTTTGCTGTAAGCCTCCCTTAGGAGCTTCTTCGCCTTTTACTTCAGCGGAATCAGCGTTGACTTTTCGCTGTAAGCTCTGCATTCCCTTAGGAACGACTTTGGAGCTTCTTCGCCTTTTACTTTCAGCGGAATCAGCGTTGACTTTTCGCTGTATGCTCTGCATTCCCTTAGGAACGACTTTGGAGCAAAAAACTTACACTGCGCTCCCTTCGGAACGGCTTTTGGTGACTTCGGCAAACTTACTCTGCGTTCCTTAGAACGACTTTTTGTTGCTTCAAAATATTTTCGATAATTTGAAGGTCCTCTTTGTTATCGCAAATCTTTAAACTTCGACAACTTAAGCCTGTGAAGAAAATATATTTTCCTTGTGGGAATCAACGAAATTATTTACATGAAACCTAAACAATGTCCTTTATTATACAGAAAATAAACTGAATGAAAAAGATTGCTATTAAGATAGGATATTTGTCAATAGATGTGCTTTGACTCTGGCACAGTGCTGTTGACTGTGCGAGCTTCGGACTGTTCTCTGAAGTCCCTTTGGTGTGGAGCATATTGACTCCTGGCTACTGGCCTTGTTGCAGCGGTGGTGGAGGCGGAAGCTGTTGCCAGGAAGCTTGAGGTTGACTCGCCGAAGCAACAGAAACTGCAGGGTGATTGCCTACATACTCTGGGATGTAAGGCGAATGATACGAAGCAGTGTGCATGACCTGCTTCGGCTGAGCCTGTTGTGCTGCAGCTTCGGCGATTTCCTTTTGCTTCTGGATGGTAACATGGCACATCCTGGTGGTATGGCCTTTGTTCTCACCACAGAACAAGCAAAAAATTCTTCTTGGCTGATTGCCGAATCTTCCGCCGAAGCCCCTGGCACCTCTGCCTCTCGGAGCTGGTGGTCGGAAGGAGCCTTGCTGTTGCCCCGAAGTCTGTGAAGAACACTGTGGCCTTTGCTGTTGGCTCCCTGTATCATCATTTTGGGTAGAGTTATGAATTGATCTAACGTGTCTCGGATAGAACCTCCCTCCGAAGCCCCTGGTCATTTCAGAAAACCTGAAAGCCTCCTCCCTTCTTTGGCGAAAATCATTATCGGCCCGAATGTACTCGTCCATCTTCTGGAGCAGCTTCTCCAAAGTTTGAGGAGGCTTCCTAGCGAAGTACTGAGCTGACGGTCCTGGCCGAAGCCCCTTGATCATGGCCTCAATGACAATTTCGTTGGGCACTGATGGTGCCTGTGCCCTCAAACGCAAGAACCTCCGGACGTACGCCTGAAGGTACTCTTCGTGATCCTGGGTGCACTGGAATAGAGCTTGAGCCGTGACCGGCTTCGTCTGGAACCCTTGGAAACTAGTTAACAATAAGTCCTTCAGCTTTTGCCACGAAGTGATCGTTCCTGGTCGAAGGGAGGAGTACCAGGTTTGAGCAACACTCCTGACAGCCATAACAAAAGATTTGGCCATGACCACAGCATTGCCACCATACGAAGATACTGTTGCTTCGTAGCTCATCAGAAACTGCTTCGGGTCTGAGTGGCCATCAAATATGGGAAGCTGAGGCGGCTTGTAGGACGGAGGCCAAGGTGTAGCCTGTAGCTCAGCGGACAGAGGAGAAGCATCATCAAAAACAAAATTCCCATGATGGAAATTATCATACCAGTCATCTTCATTGAGGAAACCCTCCTGATGAAGGTCTTTGTGCTGAGGCCTTCGGTGTTGCTCATCCTGAGTAAGATGACGAACCTCCTCAGAGGCTTCGTCTATCTGCCTTTGCAGTTCAGCTAGCCTGGCCATCTTTTCCTTCTTCCTCTGCACCTGTTGATGAAGCATCTCCATGTTTCTGATCTCCTGGTCTATCTCATCCTCTGGCTGTGTCGGGCTAACAGCCTTCCTCTTCTGGCTTCGGGCTTCCCGAAGAGATACAGTCTCCTGATTGGGGTCCAGCGGTTGGAGAGCTGCAGTGCCAGTTGCTGAAGCTTTCTTCGGCGCCATAGCGAAGGTTTATGATCGCCGAAGGTGTTCAAAAACTCAAAGAGTGGAAGTGAGTTCACCGGAGGTGGGCGACAATGTTGGGGACTTGTTCTCAAATGCTTCGGATTAAGAACAAGGCAACATAAAAAGTGTTAAATGATAAAGTCTTTCGTCCTCTGAAACATTATTTCCCCTCGGGATGTAATGTATTTCGGACGAAGACCACAAACAATATACCTTCGTAAGCACAATAAACAATGATGAAGAACTTATATGTAACATAAGAAGTAATATAAACATTTAAATATTATCACAACATCATTTCTATTTTATTATCATAGAAAAATGGAAATGATTTCATATTACAAGTGTACCTTCGGATTGCAGGAAGGCAAAAGTATAAAGATGACGCAAAAGCAAAATGCCAAGTCAGCGTGAACAGTACGGGAGTACTGTTCATCTATTTATAGGCGTGAGACGCAGCCCGTGTAAAATTACATTCATGCCCATTACATTTGCTAATGACTTATGGGAATCTATTAAGGCCTAAGTAGTCTTTTCATCTTTAGGTCGGTTCCCCTTTCTGCTATCGCGACGAAGCTTTCCTGCGCATAGCTTCGGCTGTGCACCATCCTTCGTACAGCTTGGTAATCAGCCCGTCCTTCATCTCAATCCCCCTTCGACTGGCTTAGGCTTCGTCCTGACCGTACTCCGTGTTCATAATCTGAGTCCGAAGATACCTGTTCATATAATTCACTTGGAAAACATCGTCAAATCTTGTTTTTGAGGACCTTCGGAGGACGAAGGCCCCCAACAGTGGGTTTGAACTACCACAATGATTTAGAAATTTCCAAAAATGTTGTAAAAATTACAGTGGGTTAACATTGGTCATTGTAGCCTATTTTACAAATTTGAGGTTAAGAATAATTAGGATAAACTCTAGGAAAAAATAACAAAAGTGAGGGTAGATGGTCACTTTGTATTACAACTCTCATTTGGGTGGGGGTCCTGCACTAAAAGTTATTTTTGCTGGCATCTATGGGTAATAACATGCTTTTGTGCCAAAAATCACAGAAGGTGACTTAATGGTTATTTAGTTGTGATTTTCTAAAGTTTAATGCCAAAACGACACTTATAACTAACTTGTTATTTGAAAAATATCAAACAACAGAACTTGTATTTTTCCTAGATTCATACTAGCATAATAGTAGTTATTCCCAAGGTTGGGGTGGTTCCTTTTTAGGGTTAATTTTCTAGGATGTTTCTATGTTCTCACTGTTTTTATTAAATAAAAAGTGGTGCATTTTCTTTGTACTAAATGAGGGTTCAACTAAATTTTCTTATGAACTACATTACCTAAGCAAGCTAGGAAAAATATGGTTGCCATCTGGTCCTCATTTTAAATTCCCTTTTTCATTTTCTTAAGGTTTGGGCCAATACAAGTTTTAATAAATAATCTTTCCTTAATCTAGCATACTGGAGAGTTTAATATTTTTAAACAATGTAGTTACTAGATAAACATGTCTCCAATTTTTCTCAGCCCTAGTCCAAAAGTATTTTTATTTTTCCTCTACTCATTAAGGTTTGGGCATTATATTTGTTTAAATCCAAACTCTAAAAAAGCTTTGCTAAATCCATGGTGTTTATCATTTTTATGGGTATTTCATAATATTTAGGACCTAGCAAAATTGGTATGACCAAATTTGGTTAAATAAAACTCAGTGTATGAATTTTTCTAGTTCTCTGTTCATTTAAAAAGAATAAATCTTAAAGTTTAAAGGAAATAGGCTTTGCACCGAGGTCCCTGGGTTCTTCCTTAACTAAACCGTTCAAACCGTGCCCCTGGGGAACTATTTAACCGAGTCACTGACTTCGCGAATACCCCCCAGGCTTTTCCCTCTCTTAACCCGAGCTCCCTCCTCGCCAGAACAGTAGCCACAGAGAGAAAAAAGCAGTGGCGCGGCTTACCGGCAGTAGGAGAGGTCCGGTGGAGGGTTGGGTGAGGTCCGGGAGCTCCTGGCGGTCACGTCGAGGGGCGGATCGCTGGCGGTGATGGCCGGAGTAGGGCTGGTCGCGTGCGCAGGTGGTCGGGCTCATCGGCGACGTGTGCTCCGGCCTGCTCACGGCGGTAAAGTTCAATCAAACCGCACGGGGAGTTCACTGGAGGTCAATGGTGATCTAAGCGCAAGGAATCGACCAGTGGCTCACCGTGTAGCTCGATCTTCGTGCGCCGGCGGTCGGACGAAGTCCGGTGACATCAATCTGGCACCTCCGGTGAGGTGGTGTTCAGTCCAAGGGCTCGGGGAGCTTCACTGAGCTTCGGGGAGGCTAGCCGAGGGATTGGATGGGGTGGAGGAGGGCTGGAGTGGCCGGTCCATGATGGTCGGGGCTCGGGGGGCCGCTGGCACACCGTGCGCAGAGCGAGCTCCGGTGAACTTGCGCTTGGGCGGGGCTGAGAGCGAGTGGGGGTGTACGGTCAAGGTCGTGGTCGGCTTTATAAGAGTTTGACGGGGGTTCGGCAGGGTGGAGAAGAGCAGGGGCTCGGCTTCGGATGGCGGGTGGTGTAGCTCCGGTGAGTTCCATGGGCTCCGGCGACGGCGTGGCGAACTCTGGCGACGGCGGCGGTGGCTCTAACGGCGAGGAGAGTGAGAGAGAGATGGGGGCGAGTAGGGAGGAGGGAGAGAGAGCTCGGCGTGGCTTTTATAGAGGAGAGGGAGGAAGAGGAGAGGGCGGCCGGGGAAGGGAGAGAGACGCCGGCGGGTTCTTCATGGTCATTGATGTGTTTGTTTCATGGAGGAAGAACGTGGGGAGGGAGTAACGGTCGCGTTTGAAGCTCCACCAACTCGCGAAGATGAAACGGACGGCGGGGTTGAGGTCGCAGGCGGCTCGACTGCTCGGGGCGCGGTCGGGTGCTCGGCGCGGTTGCAGGGCCGGTCGGGTGCGCAGTCGGTGCAGGGCGCCTGGGCGCGGCTCGGGGCACGGCAGTGGCCTCCTGGCGCGCGGTCGGGGAAAAGACGCGAGGGGGCGCGGGGCTCGCGACGGGGTCGTAGGAGCTCCTGGCGGCGCTCGGTTTGGGAAGCAGGAGAGAGAGAGAGGAGAGGAGAGAGAGAATAGGGAAGGGGAGGGGTTCCTAGCGGCGGCTGCTGCCTGGGAGGAGGCAGGGGGCGCGACTTGGGTTAGATTGGCCCCTAGTGGGCCTTAGGGTTAGAGTTAGGGTTTCTTTTGTTTTTTTCTTTTCTAAATTCGAAATACATTTTTAAATAACTCTAAAATTCATAATAATTATACCAAAACTATTTATAAATAAAATATTTATTTTTAGACTAATAATTATTATATTATTTACTAGGATTTTTCCTATAAGAAGAAAAATAAATGCTATTAAATATCCACAAATCAGTCATGAGCAATAAAAAATTATTTCAAATGCAAATAAATAATAAACACTTGAATGAAAAATTTATTACCCTAATTACCATAAATAACTAAATGCATTATTTTTAGTTGATGGTTTTTATAGTGTTACAAACCTACCCCTCTTAAAAGAATCTCGTCCTCGAGATTAAGAAACTTCTGAGAATAACTGGGGGAATTCTGCTCTGAGTTCATCTTCTCTTTCCCAAGTGGCCTCATCTTCCGAATGATGACTCCACTGAACCTTGCACATGTTAATGACTTTACTCCGTGTAATTCTACAAGATGTTTCCAGAATTCTGACAGGGTACTCCGAATAAGTCAAATCCTCATTGACATTCAGTTCTTCCATGGGTAACTGTTCCTCTGGTACTCTCAAGCCCTTCTTGAGTTGTGACACGTGAAATACGTCATGCACATCCGACAAACTATCGGATAGCTCTAACTGATATGCTACTTCACCTTTTCTTTCCAAAATCTTGAATGGGCCAATATAGCGAGGAGATAATTTTCCCTTAACCTTAAATCTTTTCATTCCTGTCATCGTAGAAACTTTAAGGTATACAAAGTCTCCTACTTCAAATATCAACTCTCTTCTTCTATTATCAGCATAGCTTTTCTGCCTTGACTGTGCTGTCTTCAAAAACTCTCTGATAATCTGCACTTGTTTTTTTGCTTCTTGGAGAATTTCTAGACCAAATACTTGACTTTCTTCGATCTGATTCCAATAAAGCGGTGTTCTACACTTTCGTCCGTAAAGTGCTTCAAATGGTGCCATTTTTAGACTTGCTTGATAACTATTGTTATACAAGAATTCTGCATAAGGCGAACTTTTATCCCAGCTTCTACCATGCTTTAGAGCACAAGCTCTTAGCATATCTTCCAACACTTGGTTTGTTCTTTCCGTTTGCCCATCCGTTTGCGAATGATAAGCTGAACTAAAGTTTAGCTTGGTATCCATGGACTCATGTAGTATTTTCCAAAAGCGTGAGGTAAATTGGGTTCCTTGATCTGATACAATCTTCTTCGATACTCCATGCAGACAAACAATCCTCGACATGTATAACTCTGCTAAATGGGCTCCCGAGTAAGTTGTCTTCACAGGTATAAAGTGTGCCACTTTAGTCAACCTGTCTATTATGACCCATATTGAATCATAGCCATCCCGAGTACGGTGTAGTCCAACTATGAAGTCCATACTGATTTCTTCCCATTTCCATTCAGGTACCTTGAGAGGTTGTAGCAATCCTGCTGGTCTTTGGTGTTCGGCTTTTACTCGCTGACACACGTCACACAGTGCAACATGAGTAGCAACATCTCTTTTCAAACCGTACCATCAATACTTTTTCTTTAGATCCTGGTACATCTTTGTACTTCTAGGGTGAATAGAGTAAGCCGAATCATGAGCTTCTCTCAAAATAAATTGTCAAAGTTGTTCGATTTCCGGTACACAGTTTATCTTTTTAAACCATATTGTGCCTTGATCATCTTCCGTGAAATCTGGGGCTTTACCCAACCCAATCAAAGTTTTAATTTCCTTGATTTTCTCATCAGACTCTTATCCTTTACGAATCTCTTCTTCCAAAGTGGATTCAACTTCCATAACCTTTGCTTCCATATTATTGAGCATACCAAGGTTGAGTTGTTCCATTTCCAAGCACAATTCCTATGACATCAAATGAGTAGTGATGTTGTTCACTTGACCCTTATGGCTCAAAGCATCAGCCACTACATTTGCTTTTCCTGGGTGATATTGTATTTCCAAATCATAGTCTTTAATCAACTCAAGCCATCTTCTCTGTCTTAGGTTGAGTTCTTTCTGAGTGAATATGTATTTCAAGCTTTTGTGATCCGTGAAGATTTTGCACTTGTTTCCAATCATATAGTGTCTCCAAATCTTCAAAGCATGCACTATGGCAGCTAGTTCCAAATCATGCGTAGGATATTTCTTCTCATGCTTCCTCAACTGTCTTGAGGCATAAGCTATTACTTTTTCTTCTTGCATTAGCACACATCCAAGTCCAAGGTGTGATGCATCACAATACACATCAAATCCCTTATGAATGTCTGGCATTACCAATATTGGTGCAGTGGTCAACCTTTTCTTGAGTTCCTCAAAACAATTCTGGCATGCTTCATCCCACTCTCTTTACCTTTCTCCAGTAGAGAGGTAAGAGGTTTCACTAACTTGGAAAAACCTTCAATAAATATTCTGTAGTATCCTGCCAATCCAAGAAAACTTCTGATCTTGGATGCATCCTTTGGTTGCTTCCAATTTAGTATCTCACTTTTCTTTCCTGGATCTACTTTAATTCCACCATCAGTAACAATATGTCCTAGGAAAGCAACTTCCTTCAACCAAAAATCACACTTCGAGAACTTTGCATACAATTGGTTGTCACAAAGATTTTGTAGGACTAGACTTAGATGATCTTCATGTGTTTCTTCATTCAAAGAGTATATCAGTATGTCGTCAATGAATATGACCACAAACTGATCCAGATATTCCATGAATACTTTATTCATCAAGTTCATAAAGTATGTCGGTGCATTAGTCAGTCCAAATGACATGACCAAAAACTCGTATAATCCATATCTCATAGTGAAGGCTGTCTTGGGTACATCTTCTGCTCGAATTTTTAACTGATGATATCCCAACCTTAGATCTATCTTCGAGAATATCTTAGCTCCCTTCATCTGATCGAATAAATCTTCAATCTGAGGTAATGGGTATTTATTCCTGATGGTTACTTCATTCAAACTTCTATAATCAACACACATTCTCCTCAAACCATCTTTCTTGCTCAAAATAGAACTGGGGCTCCCCAAGGGGATGAACTTGGGCGAATGAAACCTTTTTCTAGTAATTCTTCTAATTGTTTCTTCAGTTCAACTAAATATTTGACATCAATTCTATAAGGTCTTTTTGAGATAGGTGCAGTTCTGGGTAATAATTCAATAGAAAACTCTATATCACGGTCAGGTGGCATACCTGGTAATTCCTCCGGATATACGTCTGGGTATTCACACACTACCTTGATATTTTCCAGGGTTTTTCTTCCAAGTAATTTATCAATGTCTTTCCTTTTGCATTTGTTGGCATGTCTGTGCTAACTTGGATTCTTTCGCCTTGTGGACTTGTCAACGTAATTGTTCCGTTGGCACATTGTATCACTCCATCACGACTTTTCAACCAGTCACATCCAAGAATCACATCAATACCATTGGATCGTAGGACCACTAGGTTGACTGGAAAATCTATTCCTTGAATCTTGAGATTAACATGGAGGCATGAATGTGTGACCTTCATGTCACCTCCTAGTTAACTAATGTGTAACATCTTCTTAAGAGGGTGCTTTGGTAAGTTATGCTTTTCCACAAATGACTTAGTTATAAATGAATGTGATGCTCCAGAGTCAAATAAAACTGATGCAGGTATGGAGTTAACAAGGAACATACCATACACCACGTCGGCATCCTCAGGCACTGATTCTGCAGTGACGTGATTGACCCTTCCTCTACTCTGGTTTTGTGGAGTCGTGTTCTGTGCAGATCCACGAGCGGGGGTGTTCTGGTCATTTCCCTGATTGTTGCTCTTCTGAGGTGTCTGCTGGTTGCGCCTTGGGCAGTTGTTAGCATAATGGCCAAGCTCACCGCACTTGAAACATCCATTGGGTTGGACTGGTGTGTTGTTGCTTCTGGCCAGCGTGTTCACGGCACTACCTTGTTGAGTCTGTGAACTCCCACCAGATCTTTGGTTGGTCTGAGAGTTGTTCCTCTGCTGGTTCTAACTTTGATTGTTTCTCTAGCCTTGTTGTCCAGAGCGTTGCACTTGATAATTATTTCCACCCTGATTTCCAGAGCGGAACTGAGAACCTTGAGCGTTGTTTGGGCGGGTGTTCCTGCTAGACTGACCTTGGAACTTCCTTTTGTGATCAGACAATTCCCTTCTTTTACTTTCAAGGCCAATTTCCTTGTTCAACAGAGACTGGAAGTTAGGGAAGGTATGACTATGCAGCTGATAGTTTAGAGGTCCAATCAGTCCTTCCAAGAAACACTCTTTGCGCTTCTCATCCGTATCCACTTCTTCCGGTGCGTAGCATGAAAGCTGGGTGAAGCGATAACGGTATTCACTGATAGTCATATTCCCTTGAGTAAGGGAAAGGAACTCCTTCTTCTTCAGCTTCATAATTCCTGAGGGAATATGATGAGCGTGGAAGTTCACTTGGAACTCCTGCCAGGTTATAGTATCCGCATTGGCGTGTGCCGCTGTGAAGGCATCCCACAAATCGGATGCAAAACCCTCGAGTCTTCCCGAGGCATACAAGACCTTCTCCCCGTCGTTGCACTGGGTGATATCCAACTTCTTTCCAATGACCTTGAGCCAGTCATCGGCATCCAAAGGATCAACCGCATGAGAGAACGTTGGTGGGTGATGGCTCATAAAATCCTGGTGCTTATCTCTAGCCGGGGGTGCATACTGCTATTGCTGCTGGTGTTGCTAATTCTGCTGATTTTGCTGAATCTGCTGCACAGATGCAGTGAGTCCCTGCAGAAGCTGCATCTGAGCGGTGATGAACTATTCCATGTTAGGGTTCGACGGTGGTGGTGGTGGTGGTATCTGTTGACCACGCTGGTTCCTGTTGTTGTTGGGTCCTTGGCGAGCGTTCACCATCTGATTGGTTAGAAAGTGAACTCTTAGAGAAGTGGGGAGTAATAAAGATTCTAGAGGGGAATAGCTAAAGTTTAAAAATTTTATATGCTCTTATGGTCATCATTCCATAAGACCATTGCACTCAAACAAAAATCCAACTCAAACATAGCAACCAACACCATCACATGGTTGTTACTATTATGAAGATAACTTAAAAAGAGAGTTTTCATCGTCTGACACGAGAACTAATTTATTACAACATAACTTAAAATTTTAGAGCAGCCTAGTGATGGATCCGGGCTCCCCATAGTGAATCCTCTTGCGGGGAGGAGACAACGCCATGGAAGGGACGTGGGCTTCAGGTGGATCCTGTCCTTGAAGTTGGGCTTCCAGGGCTGCAATCCTGGCATGGGCATCCTCCAGCTCCAAGTGCACCCTAGAGAGATCTAGGGTGGCACTGTCCAGGTCGGTGATAAGACCGGCCACTACACCAGCTAGGGTGTTGAGGTGATCCTCACCAGCTTCACCTGGAACGATGCTGGTCTAGCTTCCTCCACTCAGACGCAGAGGGAGATGCCTGAACCTCGTGTCATGCAGCTGCTGCCGGTAGGTGTGGCTGAAAGACCACAGAGTCCGTCTGGCAGCATCGCTGACCGAAGCAGCGCAGGTGGATAGCGGTGTTAGGGACTCATGAGCTGACAGAGTCCTGAACCCTCTATCCCCTACATCCATCACCCTGACGTGGAAGCGAGCGATGTAGTAGCAAGCCCGGGGAGGCTCGCTCACTCGCCTTGTTTCATACAAGGGGCAGACGTAGGTTCCTAACGCGTGCTGCACGTCTTGCAGCAGGTTGGGGAAGTGTCCCGTCTCGAACATTGATGTGTAATGTTCGGTGACAGGACCAAACCCCATGAAGTAGTCCTGCTGGGCATAGTTGGCTTCCTCGTTGACTTGTTCCTCTTCGTCCCCGTTGTCGTCATCATCCTCATCATCGTTGTACCCAGAGTCGTCCGGGTCGTCACCTCCGGGTGCAGGAGCTTGAACGCCTGGTGTAGGCAGTGCCGAGGTTGATGACCTAACTTCGATGGCCAGTGACTCTACCAACGGGGTGGGCATCGGCAGAAGTTCCTCCAAGCTGTCTTCCAGGATGACTCCATGCTCCACTCGAATGTGAGCGAGATCCACCGGAACTTCCTCAACTACCACTGGGTAGACAGGAGTTTGCCGTGGCAGAGGGGCGTAGCTGGTGTTAACCCAGGTGGTTTGAAGGGTACGAACCATCTACAAGAGAAAGTGTCAACTCAGTTGAATTTTAAAGAAGTAAGGCTGATAAAATGATTTTATAAGAATGAAATTAGCAAGTTTTGAACAAACTAGGCTTTCCATTTCTAACTAGTCTAACGACCTAGGGTCAGCATAGCTTTGATACCACTTCTGTCACACCCGGTACTGGTGGGCAGAACCGAGCGCATACCATATGTGTGCCAAGAGCCATTTCTACATATATGTTGACGTCACAAGTGTAATATATCAAAAGACAATGCAATAAAGGCGTAAAGAGAGTAGAGTACTTTATTACATCATCTGAATCATTGTATCTTTAACAAGTATCAACATCAAAGTAAGGCAGAATTAAATATGGGTAATCTCCCACAGGAAGATGACCGGCGCATCGTTAGACTTAAAATTCATCATCGTCATCAGCGAAGTCTCCAGCATCACCCTCTGATCAAAATATTAGCAAGGGTGAGCTCACTTATGGTCAGGGATCAGCAAGTGGGGGGAAAATTAATGCAAATTTACAAGGCGAGGCTAGGTTTGAGCAGTAAGCATTTTAGTTGGTTAATATTTTATTAACAACACCTGTCTTACTAATAAGTGTGTATCCCAAGTATTCCCATTAAACAAATGTATAAGAGTATATCAAAAACACTTAAGTGAAACCACTTAAGAAAGCCATTGGCAGATCATCGGATCTCGATTTATTATCCATCTTTAAGTTCAATTATCATGTGAGGAGTCCAGGTTGCTCTTAACCGTGAGCACGGCTGACATATCAGTTTTACACTCTGCAGAGGTGGTACAACTTTACCCACAAGCCATGTATCCCATCTAGCCTGGGTTGATCGGACCCGTAAACACTACCAAGGTGAATGGCTAGGGATCCATCATGAGGCTTTCACAAAATACACTTAATACAAAGCAACCCGCTAAGGGTTCCAAGTCGGTGTGGAGGCCCTCTGGGCGAGGTACCTTAACCAAGAATACGTCCCCATGTTAACGTGAGCTGCCACCACTGCCGCTCCCCCTCTTGCCCATATTTCAGGTAAGGTTGCTAGATACTAAGCATATAAAGCTAATTACCAAAGCCAGAGCCATGATAGCACTCGTGGTTGCACTGTTATCCTAGGTGGTCACTCCTTGTTCTAATTAATATGAAATAATCTTGTTTAACCATCGGGTTAATATCATAATGCCAATTTCATTTCCGGAACATTAATATCAAATAATGAGTGACATCAAAATTAATAAGTTAAGCGGTAGCATCAATTTGCAAAGCATAGTATTTTCCCAGGGTAATCAAGGAATACAGTTGGTAAATCTAGGAAATCCTTAATTAGGTACATCCCATCAAATTATGTAGTATATCCAAAAAGTAAACATTATTATATGCATTAATTGGGTACAAATAGAATATGCAGAGGGAGAATCCACTTGCCTTGCTCGAACGTGTCCTACGGGTCGTCCTTGAACGTGTTAGGCTCGTCTACCTCACAGTCCACTTCTAGCATCGATTTGCGTATCGCACATACAAAAGGATACGTATGCTAAATAAATAAACATAACCAGTACAAGAGTAATCATTCACCATTACATTCACATTCATACATCACACTCATCACACCGATAAATACGTCTTAACGCGTAAATACTTATATCAATTATAACTATTATTGCGAGTCATAAATGGTGAAATTATGAGTAGATGCTATAATGATAGTTTTAACTAGTATTAATACGTATTAACATTCTTTATGAAAATAAAAGCTAATTATTTTCTTTAACACTAATAAATAGACTAATAGATTTTATTCTTTTTATTTCTAACTTGAATTATTGAGTATAGCTAAAAATGAATCTACTAACATTAATATTTTGAGAATCAATATAAATCAATAAATGAACTTTTAATAACATAAACATAGATATTATGACCAAAAACAAGTATTTTACTAATTTGTAACACCCGGATTTTAGGGGTCCAAAACCCGGGCGCTAACATAAACACCAGGTATGCTGGGACCAAGTCTCACACATATGATGTATAGTGGCACAGGATCGAATGTCACATCTTTATACATAACAGGAGTTCTATACAAAATAAATAATTACATTATAAGGAGACAACGGTCCAGCAACCCAAAGTTGACTGGGAGACGACGACCTAGACCTCTCACGAACTCATCGCAGCATCCTCCATGCGCCTCATCCGGTGGTACCTGTTCTTGACCTGTGGGGTGTGTGAGACAGCAAGAGTGAGCTCACATACGTTCATCGCTCAACAAGTTGTGGGGAATAATGTGCATGAACTCGCCAAAGGTGGGAGCTCACGTGAAGTGTAAGGCTTACCAAAGAGGATGGTTGAAGCTGAGCATTGCTTTTAAAGTTGGTCAAAATTTTATTAGCAGTTACTAAGTATAAGTAAATACCAGCCCAATTAAATAGTAGAACAAAAGTAACAACTTCACCTGCGATGCAATGCATATGACAAATTGAGTTTAAGTTCCATAATTTAATCATGTGAGTGTCCGAGCTGCTCTTGACCGTGAGCACGGCTAGTATACCAGTTTTACACTCTGCAGAGGTTGCGCATCTTTACCCACAAGTCGTGTTACCCATTTGCCACGGAGTTGATCAGACTCCATACACCTCTACCTAGGAAGCGAGGCAGGGTACCACTACGAGGCCTTTACAAAGTTCCACTAGCTTCAGAAAACCCGCTACAGTTTATAGGAAGTTCCAGTGCAGGAATCCCTTGCAGGACCGCCATCGCAGCAAAATCCTCCCGAGGGCCTCCCTACACTGACCACTCCCCTACTGCCCTTGCCCCTTTCGGGTAAGGTAGTCTTCCACTAGCTTTCCTAATTAATCAGCCAAGGGCGTCCCATTCCACCCTTGTGGTAGCACTGTTTTCCCGGGTGGTTCTCCATGTTCCAATTAACATAATGATCTTAACATGAACAGTAAATAACAACTGATAACAAAAGTGTAATCATGAATAAAGTATCTCCATACCCAAAACCAAATATAGCACTAGCAAGTACTACCCAGAAGGTTCAGTGGTAAACAAGGTATAGAGATAGACAAACTGGGGTATCCTATTAGGTCCCATCAAAATTAACCTATGCAGATCATTATGATTAATCAGAACATGACTGGGTAAAAGAAGTGATCAAGGGCACAACTTGCCTGGGCCTTGAGATTCCAGGTACCAGGATGATCTTCAGGTGACTCGTGACCTCGCACTAGTCGTAGCAATACAAACAAACATTGTATAGGCAAAATTAACATTACACCAAACATAAGTACACAAAATACACAGTAATAATCTACATATTAGAATAGAACCATAGGAACTGGAATCACTAAATTTGGAGTTGTAGATTTTAAGTTATGATTTTCCAAAGATTATATGTGCTTATTACAAGATTAGTTAAGATAACAATTTAAATGTGACTTTTATGTAAAACCAGTGGCACTAATTGATAAACAATAATATTACAAAATTATAGGAACTGGAATGAATTAATTTGGACTAACTATGCATTTTCTATGAATTAAACAACTTCTAGGAATTATTTTTATATTAAAAACTCATTTTCTAATTCATTTAATCAATTTCAAACCGCACTGGACTGGGCCTCAATATCAATGAAGCACAGGGGCTGGCGCGTAAAAATTCCTAAGACTCAGAAAACCCTGGGCAAGGACGGCGGGTTCTATTTCTGTAAAACCCAGGGATTCATATGAAAAACGACCCGGCCGAAGGGTATGATGTGATCTGGGCCGTCCGATCCGAACCAAGGGCTCAGATTTTATAACGCGAAGGGGTATATCTCGATCTAATCGTAACCGTCCACACTGGACTGGACGACACAGATTTTATCTAGGCGCGTTCCATCTAACCCGTCCGATATTCGATCAATGGCTTGGATGTAACCTGCCGAATGGGTACACTGCTTCTAATCGCATCCGTACGAATTGGATCGGACGGCACCCATGCCTTCCCCTACCGACGACCGAGCGCGGTGGCGCCGCCGACCCTCACGGCGGTAGCCATGGCCGCCGCCCACGAGATCTCCACAAAGCAATCCAAACCTCGACGTGAATGGTGCAACACGATGAGAATGACTAGGCGATCGAGGCTAGGGGTTTCTTACCGGTGATGGTGCGGTGGCGACGCCGGTTCACGGCGGAGGGCGGATCCGAGGCGAAGGAGTGCTCCGATGAGCAATCCGTGTGACCCAACGACTATACAGAGCTCTGATTCACCCGATACACAAGCGGTGGTGTGGTCTGAAGCTCCCAAACCAAGCCCAAGGCACTAATGACGACGGAAGCGCGAGATGGTTGTCCTGCCGCAAGCTCCACACCCGGTGAGTTCCAAATCCGCCACTACAACCACGAGGAGACTTCCCGGCGCCGATTGGAGCTTTAAGGTGGTCGCGGGGCTTCGGCCTTTATGCACCATGGCGAAGTCCGTGCGGATTGAACGGCGAAAATCGCGGCGAGGATCACACATGCGGTCATGGCGGCGTCTTGTTCGCGGTTCGGCGAGAGGGAGAAGAGCTGACAGTTGGGCCCAGACGTTAGTCTCTGGCGCAAGATTACGCGAACGTTCCTATCACTGGCCGAGCGGGTCCACAGGCAGCGACTTTACACATGTGCATTGCGCGGAACAAATCGGTGGGAGGCTGGAGCAAGGGTCCCACATGGCGGCGAGTGCCGGTGGCGCGCGGTGGAGAGAAGGAGTGGGCCGTCGCGAAGGTAAGCGCAGGTGGGCCGAAATGGTGGCCGCCGGCCCAGGTAGGTTTTTATTCTTTTTCCTTTTTAATTTCTGTTTCCTTTTTTTACTTTTGAATCTAAGTTTTGAATTTCAAATTTGTGATGAACTTGCACTCAAATTTTTCTGAGTATATGATTTGGATAAAGCATTGTGGATCAAATTTATCTATTTGTAAGTTTTATTTCTTTGTATTACATAGCATTTTTCTTTCTCTCTTTCCAAATTTTAGCATTTCTTTTAGGATTTAATTTCTCATTTGGATATTTAATATTTTTCTTGTCACAAAATGCACACAAAAATAAAATATCTAGCATGATGCATAATTTAGTAGCATATCTTTTCATTAATTGTTCTTAGACATGGTGTTCTCATATGATGATGCATCAAACTCACACAAAGAGAAAATGTTTCTCTATTGGTATTTTATCTAGCAATTACAAAGTGGGTGTTACATAATTCTAAAAAGATAAATGCTATACTTATGAGCATCTTTATTTTGGCTAGTAAAAATCTATTTCCCATACGACTAGTGGTATTTTCTCCTTTCTTTCTAAAAGAAAATATTATTAAAAATAATCGTAGATAAATCATCTAAAATCTTATAATGTTTATATGACCATGAATTCTATACCATTTACTAATTCCATTAAAATGAACCTATGATTATAATCCTCCAAATAATTTCTAAAGTTCATTGTGACCAAAATTAACTATAAAATTTCCTATCTAGTATTTTTATCACCAACGTGTGACTACTAATTTTTGTCATATTTCTCTCTAATCCAACATTCTAAAAGTCATCGCATCGAATAACATGAATAATCACGGTGCACTACTTATCGCATATATCTACCAAAAATTACATAGCACGCATACACGTGAATTTCGAATCACAACATGCTCATATTACAACATAATAAATATACAATTCACAAACTAAATCAAAAGTAATTTCAAAAATACATAAAATATTTTGTGTCGTCTTCAACCTTGAGTTTGCACGTGTGACAGGGAGAGTTCGACGGGGGTTCGGCCAGGTGGAGAAGAGCAGGGGCTCGGCTTCGGATGGCGGGTGGCGTAGCTCCAGCGAGTTCCATGGGCTCCGACGATGGCGTGCCGAACTCCGGCGACAGCGGCGGTGGCTCTAACGGCGAGGAGAGTGAGAGAGAGATGGGGGTGAGCTCGAGTAGGGAGGAGGGAGAGAGAGCTCAGCGTGGGTTTTATAGAGGATAGGGAGGAAGAGGAGAGGGCGGCCGAGGAAGGGAGAGAGACGTCGGCGGTTTCTTCATGGCCATTGATGTGTCGGTTTCATGAAGGAAGAACGTGGGGAGGGAGTAACGGCCACGTTTGACGCTCCATTAACCCGCGAAGAAGAAACGGACGGCGGGGTCGAGGTCACAGGCGGCTCGGCTGCTCAGGGCGCGGTCGGGTGTGCTCGGCGCGCTCGGCTGGGGTAGCGCGGCTGCAGGGCCAGTCAGGCGTGCAGTCGGTGCAGGGCGCCTAGGCGCGGCTCGGGGCGCGACCGTGGCCTCCTAGCGTGCGGACAGGGAAGAGACGCGAGGGGGCGCGAGGCTCAGGACGGGGTCGCGGGAGCTCCTAGCGGCGATCGGTTTGGGAAGCAGGAGAGAGAGAGATGAGAGGAGAGAGAGAATAGGGAAGGGGAGGGATTCCTAGCGGCAGCGGCTGCCTAGGAGGAGGCAGGGGGCGCGGCTGGGGTTAGATGGGCCCCTAGTGGGCCTTAGGGTTAGGGTTAGGGTTTCTTTTGTTTTTTTCTTTTCTAAATTCGAAATACATTTTTAAATAACTCTAAAATTCATAATAATTATACCAAAACTATTTATAAATAAAATATTTATTTTTATACTAATGATTATTATATTATTTACTAGGATTTTTCCTATAAGAAGAAATGCTATTAAATATCCACAAATGAGTTATGAGCAATAAAAAATTATTTCAAATGCAAATAAATAATAAACACTTGAATGAAAAAATTATTACCCTAATTACCATAAATAACTAAATGCATTATTTTTAGTTGATGGTTTTTATAGTGTTACACATCCGTCATGACCGGTATCTTTTCCGTTTCGAATTACCCTGCAGTCATTCTTTTTTATTCTGGTGCATCACACAGTTTCATCAGCACAAAATTTAGTGTCAAATGTCATCTACCTTTTCGTCACACAAATGGGGCCATTATGATTGCAACACCAGGAGGCAGGGTTGCCACCTATCAACTCAATCGGTAGGTGCTAATAAAATTGGGTAGTATCATATTTAGAACCACCCTCATTATCATGGGATTGGAGAGCGTGGATATCATCTTGGGGACTGACTGGTTATCACAGCATCATGCCATGATTGATGTCGCGGCAAGAGCCATTGAAATACAGTCACCAATTTGTGGAGAACTCACTTTGTACCTACCCAACCAGGGTTGTACCCATTCCTGTGCACTCACCATGGTAGAGTCACCCGTGGAAAGGATTCCAGTAGTCTGTGAGTACCCTGATGTCTTTCCAGACAAATTGCCAGGAATGTCACCCAACAGGGATATAGAGTTTGCCATAGAATTCTAACCAAGGACCGCACCTATCTCTAAAAGACCATATAGGATGCCTCCAGCAGAGTTGGCAGAACTGAAGAAACAATTGCGAGAGTTGCTAGACAAGGGGTTCATTCGCCCAAGTACTTCACCATGGGGATGTCCGGCCTTGTTCGTAAAGAAGGATGAGAGCTTGAGATTGTGTGTTGATTACCGCCCTCTCAATGCGGTGACTATTAAAAACAAGTATCCTTTGCCCCGCATTGATGTTTTGTTTGATCAATTGGTCGGAGCTAAGGTGTTTTCCAAAATAGACCTTCACTCTGGCTATCACCAAATCAAGATCAGGGCAAGTGATATTCCGAAGACGGCCTTCTACACCAGATACGGGCTTTATGAGTACTTGGTGATGTCATTCGGGCTGACCAATGCTCTGGCATACTTCACATATTTGATGAATTTAGTGTTTATGCCGGAATTGGACAAATTCGTGGTGGTCTTCATTGATGATATTCTGGTATATTTAAAAAGTGAAGACGAGCATACCAAGCACTTGAACACAGTACTTCAGCGACTGAGGGATCATCACCTGCATGCCAAATTCTCCAAATGTGATTTCTGGCTAAGGGAGATCAAGTTCTTAGGTCACACCATTTTGTAGGACGGGATAGCAGTTGATCCTGAGAAAGTACAAGAAGTGATGGATTGGAAGCCTCCTACCACCGTTCGGCAGATTCAGAGATTTCTAGGATTGGCATGATACTATCGACGATTCATTCCAGATTTCTCCAGGATTGCTAAACCAATGACTGAGTTGTTGAAGAAAAGAGTGAAGTTTGATTGGGGTCAGAAATGTGAAGGTTCCTTTCACACCTTGAGGCGACATCTGACAACAGCACCCGTGCTAGCACAGCCTGACAACACCAAATCATTTGATGTGTATTGTGATGCTTCGAGCACTGGACTAGGTTTTGTTTTGATGCAAGACAACTGAGTTATTGCCTATGCATCAAGAGCACTCAGGCCTCATGAGCAAAATTATCCCACACATGACCTGGAGTTAGCAGCGGTAGTTCCTGCTCGAAGATATGGAGACATTATCTAATGGGGGCTCATTGTAATATTTATACTGACCACAAGAGTCTCAAGTATATTTTCACTCAGGCTGATCTTAATATGAGACAGAGGAGATGGTTAGAATTGATCAAGGATTATGATCTGGATGTACATTACCATTCGGGCAAGGCAAATGTAGTGGCGGATGCCTTGAGTCGTAAGGCCCAGTGCAACTGTCTAACCATAGACTCTCAGGTCACCGCTTTGTGCGACGAGTTGCGCAAGCTGAACATGGAAGTGGTTTCCCCAGGTACTCTGGATTATATCTCAGTTGAGTCGACCTTACAGGAGCAGATAATCGTGGCACAGCTTAGTGACAAGGGTGTTCAAATCATTAAGGAAATGCTCAACCAAAAGGTGGATCAGTATAAATGCTTTCGTCAGGACAACAAGGGTATTTTATGGTTCGAAGACCGGCTGGTTGTTCCCAAGAATCCAGAACTCAGAAAGAAAATTTTGGACGAGGCTCATCTCTCCAAATTTTCCATGCACCCCGGAAGCAACAAAATGTATCATGACCTCAGATCCTTGTATTGGTGGACCAGGATGGATAGAAATTGCTAAGCACATATCTGAGTGCGACACTTGCTAAAGAATCAAAGCCAGTCATTTGAAGGTAGCAGGTACCTTGCAACCTCTCCCCATACCATCTTGGAAATGGGAGGACATTTGCATGGACTTTATTGTGGGATTGCCCAACACCTCCCAGCACCACGATTCTATATGGGTCATTATGGATAGGCTAACCAAGATAGCTCATATCTTGCCTGTGCATACCACCCATAGGATAGAAAAATACGAAGAGATCTATATTGACCAAATAGTGCGCTTGCATGGAATCCCAAGGACCATCGTATCAGATAGAGGAACACCGTTCGTAGCACATTTTGGGGAACAGCTACAAAGGTCACTTGGAACAACCGTGATTAGAAGCTCAGCGTATCATCCTGAAACTGATGGCCAAACGGAAAGAGTAAATCAGATTCTCGAGGACATGTTGAGAGCATGTGTGATCCACTATGGCAAAGATTGGGACAAATGTCTTTCTCTGGCAGAATTCTCTTACAATAACAACTACCAATCTAGCCTGAAGATGGCACTCTTTGAGGCCTTGTATGGGAGAAGGTGTAGAACACTGCTAAATTGGTCACAAGCTGGAGGAAGGGAAATATTTGGGCCTAACCTAGTAGTTGAAGGTGAGGACAAGGTTAGAGTCATTAAGAAGAACTTAGAAGCTGCTCAAGCCAGGCAAAAGAGCTATCATGATAAAAGGAGGAAGCCTCTACAGTTCGAAGTGGGGGATCATGTGTACCTCAAGGTCTCACCCACAAAAGGTGTTCAGAGATTTAGGATTAAGGGCAAATTAGCCCCTCGCTACATTGGGCCCTATGAGATCAAGGAGACTTGTGGACCTGTAGCATACAAATTGAAGCTACCACATCACATGTCGGCAATTCATGATGTGTTCCATGTATCTCAGCTGAAGAAGTGTGTTCACGTACCGACAGAAGTACTGTCAGAACCTGAATTGGAGATAGAACCAGACTTGTCATACCAAGAGCACCCTGTCAAGATACTGGACCGTAAGGAAAGATCAACTCGAGCAAAGTCAATCAAAATGTATAATATCCAGTGGAGCAACCATTCAGAAGAGGAAGCTACCTGGGAAACTGAGGATTTTCTGCACTCACACAACCTCGATTTTCTGCCTAAGGAGATCGGTACGTAACTTGGACCCAAAACCCCCCTGCCCTTTGAATCCAAGTATAAGAAAGATGGTCTTAACAGAGACTGAGTAAGATTTAAAACTAAGTCAAGAAGGGCTTCCTTCTGAAGTTGTAAAGAGGATGACATTCGAAGAGCAGTTTGCTAGGGAACATCAACAAACAAACCCACACCACGCAAGCACGCACCTTCTTATCACCCCTCTAAAGGATCCCTACCCCAAATCTCGAGACGAGATTCCTCTAAGGGGGAGGGCTGTAACACAGCAGGTATTACCCAAGGCCTTGGCTCAACACATTCACCTGTGACCTATAATCACATGTGATTTAGTTGAGAATGAAGCACCAAAATTGAGAAACAATGTTTTAATCAAGTGTTGGTCATACTAGAAGGAATATCCTAGCCTTTTCATGCACCTCCAATTGGGAAAAAATGCTCAAAACCCTAGACCCCCCTAGAGGCATTGGAGCCCCAAGCTTGGAGTAGTGAGAGAGCTATGTAAACTACCAAATCATGACTTAAACCTTTTACCAAAGTTGAAGCACATTTAAAAACCTAAAAGAAATAGTAAGGGAGTTATTCCAAAAAGGTCCCACAAAAACCTCAAATTAAGCACCCAAGTGGAAAGCACTCATGAGCAACCTCTTTTTCTCTAAGTCAAATTTCAGCCCTCTTCTAAAGATCAGATGTGTTCACTTAGTTGCTGGCACCAAATCAACATGGTCCAATTGACAAAAGGGCGCCAAATTAACCAAGGCACACCCTAGAAAATTTTGAACCCAAGCCAAGACCATTTGACATGGTTTGACATCAGTTTTGTCTCCGGTTAAATAGTGCCGATAGACCTGACTTGCCGCCCCCATATCTCACAAACCAGACTAGATCTTCACTTGGAACTCACACAAACTAGATAGCCCTAGGGACATAGAACAGACCTTACACAAGATTTTTGGCGAGATTCACACGTTTGGCTGCTCATCAAGCGCTTGAACTAGGGCAAAAGAAAACGCACACGTGTTCGACCTACCCTAGCATGCCAGAGCACGCCCCGGCGCTCGGCCCCGCGCGCCCGCACCTATAAAACAGACTGAGGCCTTGACCGTGCTCCCCCACTCGCTATCAGCCCCGCCCAAGCACAAGATTGTCGGAGTTCCCTTTGCGCACGGCGTGCCAGCGGTCGCCCAAGCCCCGACCACCGTGGATCGGCCACTCCGGCCCACCTCCATCCAGTCCAAGCCCTCGGTTAGCCTCCCTAGAGCTCCGTGAAGCTTTCCTAGCCCTCAGACCGAACACCACTTCGCCGGAGGTGCCGGATTGCCGTCGCCGAACTTCATCCGACTGCTGCCGCACGTAGACCGAGCTGCACGGGAAGCCACCTTTCGATTCTGTGCGCCTACAACACCATTGACCTCCTGTGAAGCTCCCCGAGCACTTTGATTGAGCTATACTGTCGTGAGCAGGCCGGAGCATGTGCCACCGATGAGCCCGACCGCCTGCGCACGTGGCCAACCCTACTCCGGCCACCATCGCCGGTGATCCACCCCTCGACATGACCGACAGGGACCCCCTGACCTAGCCCTACCCTCCACCGGACCTCTCCCACCGCCGGTAAGCCGCGCCACCGCTTTTTCTCCCTTCGGCTACTGTTCCGACGAGGAAGGAGCGCGGGTTAAGAAAGGGAAAAAGCCAGGGGGTTATTTGCGAAGTCAGTGACTCTGGTGAATAGTTCCCCAAAGGCACAGATTAAATGATTCGGTTAAGGAAAATCCTAGGGGCCCCGATGCAAAGTTTTTTTCCTTTAAACTTTTAGAATTATTCTTTTCAAATAAGCAGTAGACTTGGAAAATTCATAACTTAAATTGTATTCAGCCAAATTTGGTCAAACAAATTTTGTTAGAACCTACATTTTATGAATTATCCAGCAAAAATGATAAACATCATGGTTCCTGCAACCCTTTTTAGAGTTTGGATTTAAATAAGCAAACTGCCCAAACTTTAATAACTAGAAGAAAAATAGAAATACTTTTGGACTAGGGCTAAGAAAAATTGGAGAGATATTTAACTGGCAATTACACTGTTTAAAAATAATAAGCTGCCTAGTATACTAGATTAAAGAAAGTTTATTCACAAAAACTAGTATTTGCCTAAACCTTAGGAAATTAAAAAGGGGGATTAAAATGGGAACCAGAAAGCAACCATATTTTTCTTGATGTGCCTAAGTGATGTAGTTCATAAGAAAATTTGTTAAACCCTAATCCAGTAGAAAGAAAATGCACCACCTTTTATTTAATGAAAACAGGGAGTGTTGGGGACTTGTTCTCAAATGCTATGAGTTAAGAACAAGGCAACACAAATGTTAATGGTTAAAGGCATTCGTCCTCTGAAGCATTATCTCCCTCAGGATATAATGATCTTCAGACGAAGGTCATGAAGGGCATACCTTCATCATCTTAGTATGTAATGGAAAGCAGAAGCATGAATTACATATAAAGAATACAAATAATCATCTTAAATAATTAGATTATTTATATTCTTGTTGAATAAACATTAACAATATTGAATTACATTTGTACCTTCGGCTTAACAGAAGGTAAGGATCCAAATGTGACGTGCGAGAGAATACAAGTCAGCGTGAACAATACGATGTTACTGTTCATCTATTTATAGGCACAGAACGTAGCCTGGGTAAAATTACATCCATGTCCTTGACACCTACTACTGACTAAGGAGTAATGAGTCGAGGACTTGGCAGTATATTCCCCTTTAGGTCGGTTCCATTCTCCATCACCGCCCTTGCGCTAAGCCGAAGCTTCTTCATTCATAGCTTCAGAATTGATTCATCCTTATCCCAGATCGTGCCCTTCATGTCGTGCACACCTTCATCTCAAAGCTGAAGGTTCCTGTGACAGTATATTATACATGGAAAGCATGTTAGTCGTGTTTTTGAGGACCTTCGGAAGATGAAGGCCCCAAACAGTAGCCCCTCGTAGTATTAATTTGTTCTTGTAACAACGAATTCAGACTGCGACGTGAACGAAGGCCTTAAGCCAAAGGTCCAAAAAAACACCTTCCCTTCGCTAGAATAGCGAAAGTCAATGACAAATGGGGCCCGCTAAGTTGCAAAGCACTAGGCGTATAAATAGGAACCCACAGCGGCAGCATTTGGTACGCCATTTCTGCTGCTTGCATTATTTTCTCAAATTTTTAATTCTTGCTTATCAGCCCTCACCTGATTTTCGAGCTTCGGCTTAAAGATAAGTGCTTGCTCCATGTCTGAAGAGAAGAAGATGACTGAGGAGAAGAAGATGTCCGAGGAGGAGAAGTTGTATGAGGAGAAGAAAGTTGCGGACCCTTTTCTTGTCGAGTTTTATGAATCCATGGCAAAGACAAACACAGAAAAGCTCACAAAGGAAATAATGGATTTGTTTGAAGATTCCGACGATAGCGATGAATATGATGTGGAAAGTGGAGATGGAGATTCTGAGGATCGGCCCTAGCAGCCAGGCCATACCATCTTCGGAAAGTCGACCATTAAGCAAAGTCATATTGACACCATGAGAGGAAGATACTTTCGCGATATGTCTATTGTGAGGGTTGGAGGAAACAGCACCGCCCCTGCTCCTGAAGAAAATGAAGTTGTTGTTTACCGAAGCTTTTTGAAGGCAGGCCTTCGGTTCCCATTGATCAAATTTGTGGTTGAAGTGTTGAAGATATTCCAGATCTTTCTTCATCAAATTACTCCCGAAGCTATAATTAGGATGGGGATGTTTGTTTGGGCTGTAAGAAGCCAAGGGCTGGAACCGAGCGCAAAGTGTTTCTGCAATATGCACGAACTTTTGTACGAGACGAAGGCTACTAGCAAAGAACAGTATCATAACAACTTCGGTTGTTATGGATTTATTGCTCCTCCCAATGCAAGCTACCCAGTTCCAACATTTCGAAAGAGGTGGCCCGGAGCCTGGATGGAGGAATGGTTTTATGTTAAGAATAATCTGATTGAGAGGGAGGACATTAAGGAAATTATCCAGCGCCCCATCTGGTCTCGCTTCGGCCTTCAAAGGCCGAAGGTGACGATTGAAAATGATGTTGAAGCATGCCAAAAGGCTTTCAGTAATGTTTGTGCTTTCATTGGCACAAGAGACATAATCCAAGAGCACATAGCCTATAGAGTGTGGCCACTTGTAGATAGCTGGGAGATGCTGAAGGATACTGTTGTCGGGTCCACCGAAGGTGGATTAGTTCGATTGAAATATACCTTCAGATTCAGGGATCGGTTTGACGAGCCAAATGACGATTGGCTGAAAAGTATTGAGGCTATTAGCGACGAGTTACTTGGGGCATATACGAGAGCCAGAGATGATGCTTTATCCTCGGCCTTCAGGGTCGGGGCAAGAAAAGATTGAATAGGGTTTTTGACGCAATTGGCTTCATATACCTTGATTACTGCTACCCATTGTGAAGGCAAGGAAAAAAGAGGAAAATTGTCGCTTCGGCCACCACTGTTGTGCCAAAGGGCAAGAAAATGAAGGTTTTGACCCACCAGCCACGATATATTGAAACGGTCGTAGTGCCTGAATTTGGTGGAGGGACCTCCTCCGCTGCCGGAGCGAAACAAGCTCCTCCCGCCGAGGCTGAAGCCGAAGGATCGACTGCAGTGCCGAAGGTGCCTATAGTCGGGTCAGCCAAAGCCAAAGATGATGTGGACAAAGAGCCAGAGTTGGAAAAAACAATGATGTTGCCAAAAATTCTAAGCCCACCGGTAGAGGCAGAATTGTCGAAGGTGACAAAGGCTCCTGCCACAACTCCAAAGAGAAGGAGAATGGTCAGCGTTCTAGAAGCTGTCATAGAAACCACAAAAGCATTAACTCCTGCTCCCACGAAGAAAGTTGCCGAAGCTGCTACGGCCGAGGCTGAAGCCAAAGTTGTGCCTTCAGTGTCTGTTGAGATGAAGCCCACTGCAACTGAGGAAGGGGCTGAACAAGAATATCTAGGGTTTGGCATAACTGTGGAGAAAGAAATAGCCGAACAAGCTAAATCTCCTGGTCCCGAAGCTCTATCCAAGAATCTTGATTTTACTGTTCGTCATGCTTCGGGAAAGAGGTTATCTGAAGGATAGATTGCAGAGGCCAATCATTATGCCCAAAAACTGAAATACCCAAAAGGGGCCTTGGTGTTCAATGGTACAGACAAAGATGATTTCTTATATTGTCTCTCGGACAACAAAGAGATATTTGTCTGCCTGGGAGATGGCTAAAAGTATGGGATTTCCAAAGCTCAAGGTTGGCCTTTCCGCCATGTCAAAGGTTGGCCTTGCATACAATAGCCTGAAGGTATAGAAATTGTAAACTTAAACTTTAAGAATTTGGGAATAAAGTTTTTATTCTCATGCTAAACCTCTATCCTTCTTTTTCGCAGGGCTTAATTCTGAGCAACGCCCTGAGGGCTCAAAAGAATGCGAAGGATGAAAGCTACACGATAGCTCTAGGCAACCTTCGATCAGAGATAATTCAGCTGAGAAACGAAGCCCTAGAGAAGGACAAAATTCTAATTTGATTGATGAGTAAAGTGAAGGAAGATGAGGTGAAATACAATGCTCAGGCCGAAGCTCATAAAGCCGACGTTGAAGACTGTTGGGACCATGCTTCGTCGCCGAAGGTCTTGCAGGAAGAAACAGCTTCGGCTGAAGCTGTCTGTACGTGATGCCGAAGGGTGCCGTTCATGAAGCTTCGGAATTACAAACCGACTTAAAGATAGAATGACCTTTTAGTCCATAAGAGTTTGAGTCGTTGTTGTAAACTTTTATGAGGGGTATGATTGTAATTGCTCACAGGCTGTGTCCTGTGCCTATAAATAGTGAACAGTATTCCTTTACTGTTCACACATTCCTGTAATTGCAATCACATCACTCAGAAATTATTCTTTGCCAAGGCAGAGGTATAAATGTACCTAAACATTATATTTGAATATCTTAAGTTCATATAATATGTAAATGATGTTGTTTACTTCTAGTTTACTTGTCTTTAATGCTTTATGTCTCGTGTTATTTTATATTATCTTTGAGAGTTCAATTACGAAGATATAACCTTCGTAATTGTGTCATTATAACCTTCGTCCAAAGTTCATTAAATCCTTGGGGAAATAATGTTTCAGCGGACGAAGGACATTAATATTTAACATTTTATGTTGCCTTGTTCTTAATTCATAGCATTTGAGAACAAGTCCCCAACATTGGCGCCCACCTCCGGTGAACTCACTTCCACTTTTTTGAGCTGATGGCTTCGTTCAACGATCAAGCTGGAGCTGCTTCGGCTCCGAAGCTGGTACTCCCGATAACAAGCGGTTCAAGCTCAGAACCAGCCAATAAGAGGCAGAAGAAGGAAGCACAGAGAAGGGTACAGCATGTCGGGGTGCAAGGACCCTTCATCAAGTCAAGATGGTCTCACATTCCAATCACCTTCTCTCAAGAGGATCTCCAACTCAAGGATTACCCACACAATGATGCTATGGTTATCTCTTGTGTGATCAAAGGATTTCTGGTCCACAATGTTTTGGTTGATATAGGCAGCACAGCTGATATCATATTTGCTAAGGCCTTCAGGCAGATGCAAGAGCCCGAAGACAAAATTCATGATGCCACACATCCCCTTTGTGGCTTCGGTGGAAGGCAGATCGTAGCACATGGAAAAATCACAATGCTAATAACCTTCGGATTCATTAACAACACAAGGACTGAACAAGTTGTATTTGATATTGTTGATATGGAATACCCTTACAATGCAATCATTGGTCGTGGTACTCTCAATGCCTTCGAAGCAATTCTTCACCCAGCTTATCTTTGCATGAAGATACCTTCGGACCAAGGGCCCATTGCTATTCATGGAAGTCAGGAAGCTGCCAGAAGGGCTGAAGGAAATTGGACAGACTCGAAAGCAATCCATAACATAGATGGAGCTGAAGCTTGTGAGCAATACAAGTTCAGAAGGGAAAAAGCTGCTTCGGCTGATCAGCCGAAGCCCATGCTCTTATGTGAGGATATAGCAGAGCAGAAGGTGCTATTGGGATCTCAACTGTCCGAAGAGCTGGAGAAAACCTTGATAAGGTTTTTGTTCAACAACAAAGATGTTTTTGCTTGGTCAGCTAATGATCTTTGCGGAGTAAACAGGGATGTCATTGAGCACTCGCTCAATGTTGATCCATCCTTCAGACCAAGAAAGCAAAGGCTTCGGAAGATGTCTGACGACAAGGCCGAAGGGGCTCGCAACGAAGTGAAAAGACTTCTCAGTGCTGGAGTTATCAGAGAGGTAAAATATCCAGAATGGCTGGCTAACACTGTTATGGTAAAGAAGGCCAATGGTAAATGGAGAATGTGTATCGATTTTACTGATCTCAACAAGGCCTGTCCGAAGGACGAGTTTCCATTGCCAAGGATAGATTCCTTAGTCGATGCAGCAGCTTCATCAGAGCTTATGAGTCTGCTGGATTGCTATTCAGGCTATCATCAAATTTGGATGAAGAAGGAGGATGAACCAAAAACCAGCTTCATAACCCCCAGTGGAACATATTGTTACCTCCGGATGCCTGAGGGGCTTAAGAATGCCGGAGGAAGTTTTAGCAGAATGACAGCGAAGGTCCTCCATTCTCAGATAGGCAGGAATGTGCTAACTTATGTTGATGATATCATTGTAAAAAGCACGAAGCAAGATAATCACATTGCTGATTTACAGGAGACCTTCGCTAATTTTAGACAGGCTAGTTTAAAGCTGAATCCAGAAAAATGTGTCTTTGGAGTAAAGAAGGGGAAATTTCTTGGTTGCCTAGTTTCAACAAAGGGAATTGAGGCTAATCCAAGCAAAATCGAAGCTATACTTCGAATGGAACCACCAAGTACAAAAAAGGGGGCTCAAAGATTGACAGGAAGGCTGGCATCTCTCAACAGATTCATATCCAGATCAGCAGAGAGAAACTTACCATTCTTCGAAGTGCTGAAGTCAGCCGAAGTCTTTCAATGGGGACCAATCCAGCAGAAAGCCTTCGAAGAGCTGAAGCAATATTTGATAGATCTAACAACATTAAGTCCACCAACGCCAGGGGCTCCTTTGTTATTATATGTGGCAGCTTCGCACTCAGCGGTAAGTGCAGCACTTGTCCAGGAGAAGCTTGAAGGCCAAGTCAAGAAACAGGCTCCAATATATTTCGTATTCGAAGTTCTTAGTTTATCAAAGAAAAATTATACAGAATTGGAGAAAGTACTGTATGCTGTTTTGATGGCCTCCAGGAAGCTTTGGCATTATTTTCAAGCTTATAACATAATTGTTCCTTCTTCACAACCTTTGAAGGATATTATGAGAAATCGAGAAGCTACTGGAAGGATTAGAAAATGGGCTGCAGAGCTCAATGAATTTTGTATTGATTATGTTCATAGATCTTCGATTCAGTCTCAAGCGTTGGCAGACTTCATTGCTGACTGGACGCCAGGGGCTCAGGAGGAAGAAACGAATAAAGATGCCGAAACATGGACAGTGTTTTGCGATGGGTCTTGGGGAACCTTCGGAGCAGGAGCAGCTACTGTGTTGGTTTCACCTTCTAAAGTTAAAACCTGTTATGCGGCAAGACTCAATTTCAGTTGCACAAATAATATTGCTGAGTACGAAGCTCTGCTCTTGGGTCTTCGGAAGTTAAAGGCAATGGGAATCAGAAGGGCCATTCTTAAAACTGATTCTCAAGTTATTTCTGGTCATGTTGACAAGAGCTATAAAGCAAGAGACCCGAAGCTTGAAAAATATCTAGATACAGTCCGAAGGATTGAGGCTTCCTTCGAAGGTTTCTCTGTCAAAAATATTCCTCGTGGAGAAAATGAATATGCTGATCTATTGGCCAAGTCAGCAGCCTAGGGGCTGCCTATACCTTCGGAATTATTTTTCGAAACAATAAAAGCACCTTCGGTCGAGCTTCTTGAAAGAGCAATCCTTAATATATCCCCTGTTTATAGCGAAGATTGGAGAACTGAGATCATCTCTTTCCTTCAGGGTAATTTTCTTTCAGACGACGAAGCTTATAACAGGAGAATAGAAGCAAGAGCTCGACCATATGTCATAATAGAAGGGGAGTTATACAAGCGTGGGGTCTGTTCCCCATTGCTCAAGTGTTTATCCAGATCCGAAGGTATAGAATTAATGAAGGAAATACATGCAGGCCTGTGTGGATCTCACATTGGATCTAGGCCCTTGCTTGGGAAAGTTTTTCGCCAAGGATTTTATTGGCCAAAGGCAGCTTCGGATGCAGCGGATCTGGTCCAAAAGTGCGAAGGTTGTCAGAAATGTGCAAAAGATCAAAAACAACCTTGGTCTTTAACCCAATTAATACAACCCACTTGGCCGTTGCAAAGGTGGGGCCTCGATTTACTAGGCCCATTACCACCAGCACAGGGGAACCTAAGATATGTAGTAGTGGCAGTGGAATATTTTTCCAAGTGGATTGAGGCAAAGCCCTTAGCCACAATAACTTCATTTACATTCAAAAGTTTTTTTGGCAAAACATTGTTTGTCGCTTCGGAGTGCCGAAGGCTATTACTGTGGACAATGGGACACAGTTTGATTATGAAGCCTTCAGAGAATTTTGTGATCAAATTGGCACGAAGATCCATTTTGCATCAGTCCGACACCCAGAGTCAAATGGACTTGTCGAAAGAGCTAATGGGATCATAATGACAGGAATAATGAAGTCAATCTTCAATCAGCCCAGGGGAAAGTGGCCAGACGAGTTAATCAAAGTGGTGTGGAGCCATAACACAACCATGTCAAGGTCAACAGGCTTTACGCCCTTTAAACTATTGTTCGGTGACGAAGCAATAACCCCGGAAGAGGCCAAAGCAGGATCAATAAGGACAGTAGCTTCGGCAGAAGGCGAAGACGAAGCTGATTGCTCTGTAGAAAAAGATGCTATTGAAGGGTTCAGACTTCAAGCCGTGGAAAACATTAATAAGTATTAAGCTGAAACAATAAAATGGCGTGACAGAAAAGTTAAGCTGAAAAACATTGAACCAGGACATTTGATGCTTCGAAGAGTAGCCAACCCTGAGACAGTAGGCAAATTACAACTGAAGTGGGAAGGCCCCTTTTTGGTAGTATCTTCGTCAAGACCCGGTTCCTACAGATTGAAGGATATGGACGGCAACGACATTCCAAGATCATGGAATGCAGATGAGCTTCGGCGATTTTATGTTTAGCTTGATGTAATTTTTTCTATTTTTGTGGCACCCTTTTCCTTTCCAAAGGGGGAGAAAGGTTTTTAATGGGGCCATAACATGTAATTTTCTTTATTTCAATCCTATGAGAGTGATATCCCCCAAAAATGTAAATGTAAATGCTACAAAAAAAGAAAAGAAAAAAGGAAGAAGCTCAAAAGTCGTTCCTAAGGGAATGCAGAGCTTACAGCGAAAAATAAGCGCTGATTCCGCCGAAAGTAAAAGGCGAAGAAGCTCCTAAGGGAGGCTTACAGCGAAAAATAAGCGCTGATTCCGCTGAAAGTAAAAGGCGAAGAAGCTCCTAAGGGAGGCTTACAGCGAAAAGTAAACGCTGATTCCGCTGAAAGTAAAAGGCGAAGAAGCTCCTAAGGGAGGCTTACAGCGAAAAGTCAACGCTGAAGGGCTATGATTATGGTTTTTTGACTATGTGTTTTGATATTCATTTGCACAATACATTTCATCATGTCATTTGCATTCATAAACATGCATTTAGACATATATAGAATCATCATTATACCGCACAAAAAACACAGATGCTTCGGCAATGAGGAAAAACTCGAAGGAAATTTTTTTTTATGCTTCGTTATGAACGAAAAGAAGGGAAGGTGTTTTTCGCCTTCGGCTCAAAAGAGAAGTTTCATCCACAACAAAGCAGATTGTGCATGTATAGCAGAAACAAAATATATTACAAGGTATGTACAAATTTACATGAGTTGTTCCATAACTATACTACAAAAGTTTCTTCAGAATTTTTGCAGGAAATTATATTACAGCAACTGTCAAGCTTCAGGCTAGGCTTCGTCAAACTTCAGCTTCGTCATTCTTCAGCTTCATCATCCTACGAATATCAAAGAGCAGAATAAGAAAAGTACAAATTTCAAGGGGAAGGTGAAAGTAACAAATATAAGCTTCTTACCGGTTTAAGATGACTTCGACCTTCGTCACCCGCCATTTTTCGCCCGCCATTTACCCAGATTTGAGTCATGAATCTATTTCCAATGCTTCGGGCCAGGCTTGGGATGTCTATCAGATCTGATGCTGACAAGCTGAAGTTTGGTCTATTCACAATATTTCCATGCGTGCAGCCAGCCTTCAGAAAAGCAGTAGTTGTGCCCCGAGAAGCTACCAGGGCTCAGAAGTCGGCGTGTCCACCAATAACTTCGTCAAGAGCATCAACTTCGCCTTCAATATATTCTAATGTACTGGGCAGGTTGTCAGCTGAAGGTGTAAACTTTTTAAAGCTAGCTCCAATAGAATGAAACACATCCTTCAGCCGCTGCACGCATCGGCTGCCGAAGCTTAGGCATTTCTCTTGAAGTTCTTTAAAGGATTTCTGCAAATTTGAATTTTTATCCACCTCAGTTTTCAGGCTTGCTTCAAGATATTTCTTTTCTTGCTCAAATTTTTCTGACTGTTGGAACAATTCATTCTTTAAGCTGTTATTCTCAGTTTGGACTTCAGCCAAAGAGCCCTCCATAGTCTGAATAACAAAATCTTTCTTTTCTAATGCACCCTCATGCTCTTTAACCATGATTTCAAGGTCCTGGATGATGAAGTCTTTCTTTTTCAGATTAGCTTCGTAATTTTCAACTTTTTCAGCCAAATCTTGGATGACGGCTTTGTTCTTCTCTTCTTCGAGATCTTGTTGCATTTTTAGAACCTTACTTAATAATATGCTCTGCCGAAACGATCTTCGTTAGAAAACGACCTAATAGATAATAATAATAATAATAAAATAACAAAAATATTTGTTACCTTGAAGTTAGCATAAAGCAAGCTTCCGGCGATATGGTGTCGTTGGTAACGGCAGAGGTTCGCTTCTAGCTTCGGCAAGCCAATGTTTTTGCAGAGAGTTCTAACAATTTTAGCTTCGCTGCGGTTTCGAAGGCACCTCAGCTTTCCTTCGTTAACCCCATCGAACAGTGTAGCCCCTGGCTTATATCCGCAGGCTATGGCACATTTTTTAAGCTCTGCTTTTTTAGCGTCTGTCAGTTCTTGCCCAAGTAAATCTTGAAATTCAAAATCTTCTTCCTCCAAAATGTCTTCAGCTTGCTTTTTCCCCTTTTCAGTAGCTGTGCTCGCCGCGACCACAACAGATTCTTCCTCAGTCATTTTTAGGAGTATGGTATCAATAACTTCAAGTGTGTCTTCCAGGTTCGGATCTTCTGTGGCCCCGGTTTCAGCCCCGGCAGCTTCGGCTGCGCCAGTTTCAGCTTCGAAGGTTTCCGCTCTGGTGGCTTCGGCTGCGGCTCCTTTAGCTTCGGCGGTTTCGGCAGTCTGGTCAATAGCAATTCTTGATGCCGGTGTCGGTGACGGTGTCCCATGAATTACATCTGCTATTTGAATAATCCTTCGTTTTTTCGGCAGTGCAGGACCTTCTTCTGCCGAAGCTGCCTTGTCCTTCTGAAAAAACTTCATCAGTTCCAGCGCCAGCGGACTTAGCTTGACAGGCAAGTGTTCAGTCATTACCTTTATAATCTCTTCTACTTCAATAGCAGAAGGCGTTGCAGGAGTACCTTCTTCTCGAACCAACGTTTTTGGTTCTGGAGATGCAGTTTTCCTCTTTCTTGCAGTGGCCACCTTCGGCTCAGGGTTCAACTCTTCAGGGCTAAGTTTTTCAGAATCTTCCCTTTTCTTTCTGGCTACCTTGGCGACCTCTTCGTCAGCAGCGCTGGCAATTCTTTTTCGCTTCGGGCCTCCAGCATCTCCGCCCAGTCGACCATAATCAGCATATTCAAATCCTATAGCATCAAGCACCCTGTTCAGCCTTCGCTTCGGCCGAGTGCCGAAGGCTGCTGTCATTAGCTGGTCCTCTTTTTTGGAGTAATTTCCAAGAATTTCATTACTCATTACTTCGATTGTATCGAGCCATTCTTGGCAGGGTGCTTTAAAATATTTCTTAAACTTATAATAATAGGGTAGTCGGACAAGCTCCCCCTCTTTCTTTTCTCCTTTAAGCTTCGGCATAGTCCACTCCTTCATAGTTGGAAATACTCTGAAGGCCAGAAATTCCTGCACTAAATCTCTAGTGCCAATGTGTTCTGCAATAATTTTGAATTCAGCCAGCGCGGTCCAAGTTGGACCTTCTGCTGTCATATTGCATCGGGGTCTGGTTTCTCCAAAGATCAGTTCAAGAGGGCTCTGTACCAGCTTCTCTTTGTCATCGTCAACTTTGACATAAAACCATTCTGACTTCCAGCCTGCCGGCCATTTGCTTCGGTAGCTAATCACAGGAAATTTTGTGGTTTTTCGATAGGCAAAATTATAACAACCAAAATTTTCATGCAACCCATCCTTTCTGGCCTTAGTCTGGTAATGCAGCTCATGTACTCGACAGAAGCTGTCGGCAAACGGCTCCACCGCCTGGCTTCGGAGAGCCCAGATATAAACGATAAGCCTGACAATGGCGTTAGGAGTCAGTTGGTGAAAATAGATCCCAAACTTTTGCAGCACATCAGAAATCATTCTATTAAAAGGAAATCTCAACCCAGCTTTTAGAAAACTCTTGAAAATAACTATTTCATCCTTTTCTGGCTTCGGGGTAGTTTCCTCTCCCCCGAAGCGAATCTGCTTCTTCTCATCTTCACTGAAATAGCCCGACTTCACCATTTTGGAAAAATCAGCCTTGGAGATAGTCGACTTTCCGAAGTCCAAATGGCTAGGCTTGCTCGGTACTGCGATATGGTAATCACCGTCAGAATCAGCTTCCTCAATATCTCCTTGTTCCGCTTCGGCAGCAGCTTGTTCTGTTTCGGCAGTGGGGATTCTTTCCGAGGTCACCAATCCGGATCGCTGCATTGCTTCGGAGATAGGAACAGTCTCCGCACCTTCGGCTTCGTCTCCCTCACGCTCAACTCTAGCAGTAGAGCGCACTCTGGCCATTTAATTTTGAATTTCTTGAAAGATTTCTTGGGAATTAAATAACCTTTTCTCCCGAAGCTTTTCTTCTGAAGAAGTAGGCATCAAACTGGAGCTTCGTCTGAATGCGAGAGACAAGCTTCGGCTATGGTTAAAATTTTTGGCAGCAAAACAGTGCAATAGCAATGAATGCTGTGGTAACTTCACACCTACCTGTCTGTTTATATAGTGCTGCAGGTAAGAAGGTGAATCGTCAGGATTTTTACACCAGGCAAACAGCTGCTCGCACCCGTTGCGCGGTGGGCCGCAAAGACCAAAATAGTGAACCTGTATGGTGGGACCGCTACACGCTCGGAAACTATATCGTTTCTCGACAACGAGCTTAGGGAAGGTGTTTTTCGGACCTTTGGCTTCCTGAAGCCTAAGAGACTTTTTTCACGGATCAAGCTCGTTACGAAAAACGATTTAGCACCGCGAAGGGGCTACTGTTGGGACCATGCTTCGTCGCCGAAGGTCCTGCAGGAAGAAACAGCTTCGGCTGAAGCTGTCTGTACGTGATGCCGAAGGGTGCCGTTCATGAAGCTTCGGAATTACAAACCGACTTAAAGATAGAATGACCTTTTAGTCCATAAGAGTTTGAGTCGTTGTTGTAAACTTTTATGAGGGGTATGATTGTAATTGCTCATAGGCTGTGTCCTATGCCTATAAATAGTGAACAGTATTCCTTTACTGTTCACGCATTCCTGTAATTGCAATCACATCACTCGAAAATTATTCTTTGCCAAGGCAGAGGTATAAATGTACCTAAACATTATATTTGAATATCTTAAGTTCATATAATATGTAAATGATGTTGTTTACTTCTAGTTTACTTGTCTTTAATGCTTTATGTCTCGTGTTATTTTATATTATCTTTGAGAGTTCAATTATGAAGATATAACCTTCGTAATTGTGTCATTATAACCTTCGTCCGAAGTTCATTAAATCCTTGGGGAAATAATGTTTCAGCGAACGAAGGACATTAATATTTAACATTTTATGTTGCCTTGTTCTTAATTCATAGCATTTGAGAACAAGTCCCCAACAAAGACCTTCGGAAAAAACTTGCCGAAGCCAATTAAAATTGTGCGGTCGCAAAGGCTAGCCAAGAAATTAGTGAATGGTGGAAGACCAAGCTAGAGAAAAATATTGAGGAGCTTCACGAATCCAATGAAAGATGTTTTGAAAAATCCTTGGATTGCGTGAAGAAATTAAAAACTAGCTTTTCCAAAGTGGGTGCTTATTCCTCTAAGGAAAATTTTATCCGAGGTGACCCCGAGGGCATTATTGAGTGGATGAGCGGGGAAGCCGAAGCTTTTGAGGAAATCCTGAGCGATCATGGGGATATTTATGCTTTCTCCGGCGCTCGGGGAATTGCGGCTATTCTGGAGAAGGCTGGATGCAATCACATCAAAGCTACAGCCCAGGCCGAAGCCGCCTTCTCCATAGACGACACAAAAGACCCTTCAGCCGAACCGACTTTGGTGGGCGGAAAGATTTATTCTGATGTCTGGGTGAACGGTGGCCGAGAATTGGCCAATGAAATTATAAAGAAGAATGAAAAAGACAGCCATGACGCCCGAGAAGAAGCTAGGCGAGCTGAAGAAGCTGCTGAACGCGAAAGGCGCATAGGTATTGTTTTGAATTTTAGCTTCAGTACTTACTTTGTGGCTTCGAACTAATAGTTTACTTACTACAGCTGAACTGTCACCGCTGCTGGAGCCGTACAACCCCCTGGTTGATCCGGACATGAAGGAAGCACTGGATGTAATATGCACTGCTAACTCCATTATCAACGAAGTCGTCGATAAACTATTGAACGAAGCCACAGAAAAATTTCTTAGGGAGGATTAGAGTTTATTGTAATAATACTTTGCAATATTTGATGTATGAAACAATTAATGAGACATGTAAATTTCTGCAATATATTTTTTTTACGATGCATGAAATTTACGCACGTACCATTTTTTAGCCTTCGGTGAAAAAACACTTTCCCTTCTTTTCATGCTTCGTAAAGAAAGAAATCCCTCCTTTAGTAAGTCCGATAAAAACGTATATCCCGAAGTTCGCTTCGTGCCTCAGCACATTTTCTTTCTACCAAAGTATTGCCGAAGATTTGCTTTGTATTCAATCCTTCTCTGTTGTTGATGTGATATGATGTATGATGTAATGCTATGCGGAATGATATGATGCAAAGATGATGGTGATGCCGAAGACACACACACGTGCCACACTAGAACACACAAGACTCTGCATCCCCTTAGGAACGTCTTTTGAGTCTTTTAAGCTTTGCATCCCCTTAGGAACAACTTTTGAGCTTCTTCACCTTCTATTTTGGTGGCATTTAAGCTCTGCATCCCCTTAGGAACGACTTTTTAGCTTCTTCACCTTATATTTTGGTGGTATTTGGCTCTGCATTCCCTTAGGAACGACTTTTGAGCAGAAAACTTACGCTGCGCTCCCTTAGGAACGACTTTTGTTAACTTCGAAACTTAATTTTTGGCTCTGCATTCCATTAGGAACGACTTTTGAGCAGAAAACTTACGTTGCGCTCCCTTAGGAACGACTTTTTTTTGTAGCTTCGGAATTTACTCTACGCTCCCTTAGGAACGATTTTTTGTAGCTTCGGAACATACTCCGCTCCCTTAAGATCGATTTTCGAGCTTCAGAATACTATGAGGAAGACATATTTTACTCATTGATGCAAGCACAATTATTACAAGAAATCGAAATTTAGTCCTTCGCTACTTGTTTCTTACAAAAAATAAAATGCCTTAAAAGATAAAGCTATATTAAGAGTAGGATATTCTTCAGTAGATATGCTTTGATTCTGGCATAGTACTGTTGACTGTATGAGCTTCGAACTCCTCCCTGAAGTCGCGCTGCTGTTGGGCGTGCTGGTGCCCTTCTAGCTACTGGCTTTGAGTGTGAGTAGGTGGCAATGATGGTGGTAATGGGAGTTGGGCCCAGGAAGCTTGTGAATGACTTGTCGAAGCAATAGAAGCCGCAGGTTGATTACCTACGTATTCTTGTACGTAGGGAGAATAGCATGAAGCAGTATGTAAGACCTGCTTCGGCTGATTCTGTCGCGGCTCTGCTTCGGCAATCTTCTTTTGCTTCTAAATGGTGACCTGGCATGTTCTTGTAGTGTGGCCCTTGTCTTCACCACAGAATAAGCAATAGAGCTTCCTAGGCTGATCCCCATACCTTTCTCCGAAGCCCCTGCCGCCCCTACCCCTTGGGGCTGGTGGCCTGAAAGAGCTTTGTTGTTGTCCTGAGGATTGGGAGTTGTATTGTGGCCTTTGAAGCTGGCTTCCTCTGTCATCACTCTGGCTGGAGTTATGGATTGATCTAACATGCCTAGGGTGGATTCTTCCTCCGAAGCCCCTAGTCATTTCAGAAAACCTATAGGCTTCTTCCTTCTCTAGCGAAAATCATTATCAGCCCGGATGTACTCATCCATCTTCTGAAGGAGCTTCTCTAGGGCCTGAGGGGGCTTCCTGGCAAAATATTAAGCCATAGGTCCTGGCCGAAGCCCTTTGATCATGGACTCAATGACAATTTCATTGGGCACTGTGGGCGCTTGTGCCCTCAAACGCAAGAACCTCCGGACATACGCCTGAAGGTATTCCTCGTGGTCCTATGTGCATTGGAACAGAGCCTGAGCAGTGACCGGCTTCGTCTGAAATCCTTGGAAACTGGTGATCACCATATCCTTCAACTTCTGCCATGATGTGATTGTTCCTGGCCGAAGAGAAGAGTACCAAGTTTGTGCGACATTCTTGACTGCCATGACGAAGGATTTTGCCATGACTGCAGTTTTGCCCCCATATGAAGATATGGTTTCTTCGTAGCTCATTAGAAACTGCTTTGGGTCTGAATGCCCATCATACATAGGGAGCTGGGGTGGCTTGTATGATGGGGGCCATGGGGTAGCCAGCAGTTCTGCTGATAGAGGAGAAGCATCATCAAAAGCAAAATTTCCATGCTAGAAATCATCATACCATTCGTCATCATCGTAAGAATTGTCCTCACGAAGCTCTCTGCGTTGAGGTCTTCGGTTCTGGTCATCTTGAGTGAGATGACGCATTTCCTCAGCAGCCTCATCGATCTTCTTCTGAAGATCAGAAAGACGAAGCATCTTCTCCTTCTTCCTCTTGACATGTTGATGGATGGCATCGAGGTCTCTGATTTCTTGGTCCAACTCCTCCTCCTGAGGCGTTGGACTTGTAGCCTTCCTTTTTTGGCTTCTAGCTTCGCGTAGTGTTTCTTGGTTGATGTCCAGTGGCTGCAATGCAGCCCCTAGCGCTGAAGATTTCTTCGGCGGCATGACAAAGGTCATAGCTTGCCGAAGGTGGTCGAATGAGTTCACCGGTGGTGGGCGCCAATGTTGGGGACTTGTTCTCAAATGCTATGAGTTAAGAACAAGGCAACACAAATGTTAATGGTTAAAAGCCTTCGTCCTCTGAAGCATTATCTCCCTCAGGATATAATGATCTTCAGACGAAGGTCATGAAGGGCATACCTTCATCATCTCAGTATGTAATAGAAAGCAGAAGCATGAATTACATATAAAGAATACAAATAATCATCTTAAATCATTATATTATTTATATTCTTGTTGAATAACCATGAATAAACATTAACAATATTGAATTACATTTGTACCTTCAGCTTAATAGAAGGTAAGGATCCAAATGTGACGTGCGAGTGAATACAAGTCAGCGTGAACACTACAGTGTTATTGTTCATCTATTTATAGGCATAGGACGCAGCCTGGGTAAAATTACATCCATGTCCTTGACACCTACTACTGACTAAGGAGTAATCAGTTGAGAACATGGCAGTATATTCCCCTTTAGGTCGGTTCCATTCTCCATCACCGCCCTTGCACTAAGCCGAAGCTTCATCATTCGTATCTTCGGAATTGATTCATCCTTCTCCCAGACCACGCCCTTCATGTCGTGCACACCTTCATCTCAAAGCCGAAGGTTCCTCTGACAGTATATTGTACTTGGAAAGCATGTTGGTCATGTTTTTGAGGACCTTCGGAAGACGAAGGCCCCCAACAGGAAGAACTTAGAAAAATCATAGAAAACTAATCCTAAGGAGAAAACACCCCAACCTTAGGGATGACTACTTTTATGCTAATAAGAGCCTAGGAAAAATATAAGTTTTGTTGTTTGACATTTTTCAAATAGCAAGTTAGTTATAAGTGTCTTTTTGGCATTAAACTTTAGAAAATCACAAGTAAATAACCATTAAGTCACCCTCTGTGATTTTTGGCATAGAAGCATGTTATTACCCATAGATACCAGCAAAAATAACTCTTAGTACAGAACCCCCACCTAAATAAGAGTTGTAGTACAAAGAGACCCTCGACCCTAACTTTTGTTATTTTTGCCTAGGGTCTATCCTAATTATTTTTAATCCCAAATTTGTAGGATAGACTACAGTGACCAATGTTAACCCACTCTAATTTTTATGGAATTTTTGGAAATTGCTAAATCACTATGGTAGTTCAAACCCACCTTAAAGGCATAAATAGAAAATAAAAAGGGGAATTAGTGGAAGGAAATAATGTCACACACACCCCTACAACCAGACCTCCCTAAGTGCCCACTAAAACTTTAAGGGATGATCAAAATCTTAATCCACTCAAAACCTAGACTGGTAAGTATAAAACACTAAGAACTTCGTACGACAAAGAAACCCTAGTTTACCCACTGCCTTAGTGTTAATTCACCATGCATCGTAATTACTAAATTTTGCATATCATTAACACACATGTATATTATTCATTTCACTCGATAGATTGCAACATCGCTGACGGAGAGTACGTACTCATTCCGGAGCAAGGAGTTGCTCAAGAGGGAGCCCAGGAGCCAGCACTAGAGCTTGCCACCGAGGATCTCCCCGCCCTAGCTTTTGAAGGCAAGCCCCGGTTTTATGCATAACCGTTATATATATGCTATTTTACTGCACTTAATGTTTGTAGGCTTGTACTGTGCACTTAAGTGTAGGAGTTGTCTGAAACCCTAGTTGCATGAACTCAAGATTCCTTTTGAGATGGATACTAGTATGCTAGGTCGAGTAGCTGCCTTGCTAATTAGGGATCTCGGTAGAAGTCGAGTGATTTTTCTAGCACTCGCGCGAGATCATGAATTGGTTGTATCCATTTTATATTGGAATGATGATGGTCTGTGGACAACGATCCATGGGGATGCGTTGTCTACGAGACAAAAATTGGAATAAGGATTAATGTGTGGTACCGTGTGTCAAGCGTTTGAACGTACTAAACACATACCGAGAAATATGGTAAATCGGTAAGCCTAGTACCTGAGTGAACCTGCCCGCAGATTGCCCTCCTCACGCGTCCTGAGACGTGGTCTCCCATTCCGGTTATGGTGGGTACAAGTGCGGTCGCTGCACGACGGCAGTCGGGGTCAGTGAGGCATTGTATGCCAAGGCGGTGAGCCCCTTTCTGTTGCCAGGGAATCGATGGGGACGGTTGATGTGTGTGGGGACGGAGTGCCTCGCCACGTCGTGTGTTTAGGTTTACCTTGCAACGTTAAAAACTCGATTTGAATCGCCTGCTTCTCGCAGCTAATGAGACTGCTTGATCCATGCTGCTGCATCGAGTAAGAAGTGAAATGAGGTCACTGGCAAAGTATGTTGATTGGCTAAATTGCTTTATATCATGTATGGTTAGTCAGGTGTTCATCTAGTCTAAATAATTATTCTAGAACTTGAAAAGATAAAACTTGATTTTTGACTTAGCTAGTTCTTTTGGCAAACCAAACCCCTGAGCCAAATAGCTGCATGGTCTAGAGGTAGATGAGTAGACTCCTCACACCGGGTAAGTCTAGCTGAGTATTAGTATACTCAGCCTTGCTTGTGGCATAATTTTTATAGGTACTCTGGAGGATATGGTTGCTGGAGTGACTTGGCCATCCACCCTGCCACCGGGCTGGACAGTCGAGTGGGACCCTGCCTCAGTAGAAGAGGAGCATGAGGAGTTAAGGGCCAGGCTTCCCCATCCTCCCTCTCTTTACCGTTAGTTAATTTCCGCTGCATCGAGAACAATGGTTACTGCTTTTGAAACTCCGACGATGATGATGTAATAACATTAAGTACTTCTTTAAATCATGGTTTTATGTTTTATTGTATTTTCTCTGTGCCTCACCTTCGAGTGAGTTTGTGGTACGTGATCCTGTTAGTGGCTTTATCGGACTAGATCCGAGGAACTGACGATTTATTCTGATTTAAGTGCAGCCTTGCCTTTAAGGCGAGACTTGGGCACTTAAGTTGGAATAATTCAGGCGGTTCCACCACAGTCACTTGTTCTCAAATGTTGTGAATCAAGAACAAGGCAACACAATTGTTAAAGCTATAAAAACCTTTGTCCTCCGAAGCATTGCCTCCTCTTGGATTCAATGATCATTGGACGAAGGTTTTGAAGGACGCCTTCGAGATGTTATAAATAAATAAAGATACACAAGGGTAGATACAATGATTATAAGTCGTGGGTCTATTCATATCAGCATTCCATAAAGTTTATATGAATAGTAATCTATATTACATTGATACCTTCGGCTTGCTCGAAGGTGTTGACGCGAAAGCAAGATTACAATTCAGCGTGAACAGTACGGTGCTACTGTTCATCTATTTATAGGCATGGGACGAAGCCCGGGTAAAATTACATTTATGACCTTCAACACTTGCTCATTAACGTGACATAAATCGCTAAGGGCTAGATAGTCTTTTCATCCTCCGCTTGGTAGCAGCTTCGGCGCTCGTCGTCGCTACTTTCAGATAAGATCTTCGTCTCGAGGAGCTACGGCATAAACAGAAAGAAACCCTCAGTATCGCTTTGCCGATGGTCTATATCTTGAGGACCTTTGGCAGAGAAGAAGACCCCCAACAGCACAAGATACTCGAAAGCACATAGTAGCGAACGAACACTAAATAGTGAGACACCATGAACAACCACACACTAGCACTAGCTATCTATATGTCATCGGGCGCACAACATCAACACCACTGGAAGGACGACGATTACTACCTATACTTAACCAACGCAAACATGACATCACACGTACAAGCATTTACCACATTCACTTTAGTCATTTATTAATTACTTCATTTTTAAACTACTTAAGCACGCATACATTCATTGCAACTTCTACACGTCATACGGACAAACTTGGTTTAACAGGGAATACTCACTTAATCGGGTTCTGCCATCATTCACAATATTCTAATGTAGGAACACACCAAGAGCACACACAGAAAGTGATAGCCTAATCACAATGCCTTTTATACTAGTCTAATGAGGTTGGTTATTTAGCAATATCAGATTTACAACGCAAGTATTAGAAATGGTAACACATCATTAATTGTGTTTCTTATCCATATAATGACACTTGCTAAAATAACGTTGATTGAAGCTGATTACTTACTAGACTTCAACAATTTAATCTACTACTTAGGGAGACGTGCACTAGTTACTTACATATAACCAAATTATATTAGTTACTATCATTATTACTCATATTCACTCAAAACCAAAACAAGTGAGCAGTTACTCAAAACAAACACAACAGAGTAGAGCAATCAATCACAATCAACATGATTAGGACAGCAGCAGAACAATTACTTGTTTCAACCATATCTCACAAGATATTCATCCAAAAATAGTGAATAAATACTTTTTGGACAGTATGAGAAATTATCTTCAACTTTAGTATTGTCATCTCAATGTGATTAGACACTTAGCAAGGTTAAATAGTGCTAAAATGATAGCTCTGTCTAGATTTGGACAGATTCAGACTTGCGACTTCAAAAATTCATAACCAAAGATTCATGCATCCAAAACAATTGATCCTAGACTTTCTAGAAATCTAATGAAATTTTTAACAAATCATTTATGAACATCTCAGGTTGATTTAATATGCATCAAGGGTCAAAGACACTTGGAAGGCCTTGATGTCCAGATTTGGACAGATTCAGTTTTCGCACTTCAAACATTTATAACTTGACCTTTAGACAACAAAAAAGGATGATTTCAGACTTTTTGGAAATCTTTGTAAAATTACTGCATAACTTTTATAATCACCAAGAAGTGGTTCAAATTTTAATTAACCCAAACAATACAGTTTTTGAAATCTGTCCAAACAGTGGACAGAACACAACAATCATTTTGTAAAATTCATAACTCTTAATCTATTAGGCCTACGATAATGAACTTTTAACATAAGCAAGATAATAAAGTTATCTACAGCGTTCTTATGATCATCAAGAACTGATTCTAAGATTAACCTACGAAAACATTGCAACCTTCGAAATCTGTACAGAAATTGGACAGATTCATGTACTGGAATTGTGAAAAGCATAACTTCTAAAGTCTTAATGCTTAGCTCACAAAATTTTAGGACGAGCTAGACATGTAATTCAACTACAATCTTTATACAGGACATATCTATAGAAAACATAATTTACTTCACTAGATTAATTATATACCAAAAATTGTACGTGCAGTCCTCACTACGACAACATTTCACTTTATTTTCCACCTAGCCTTTACAATTTCCATTCACTCGGTACTCTAGTTGTTTTAACACTTAGCCATAGTTATTCAACTGATGGCGTGATGGCTATGAAGTCATGCCATCACTTCACCTTACAATCCAAATTAACTAAACAATTCTAATCGAACTCACCAACAAGCCGATTGCGTGCTAAACTATTTTTCATACAACCTCTACACCACATGCCGCATACATAGAATGACTCATTCACATTTCACATATATCTTTACCAAAACATTCCCCGCATCGCTTGCAACTTAAAACTAAGCTTTACTACGCAAACACAGGACATCCACTTTAGTCATGATTATCATCATCACACCACATCGACTCGATTCACAATAACCATACATGTTCATCACATGAACAGAGCATTTCAACAATCATTCTAGAATGAACCAACTCCATTACACAACTTGTATTACGATCCTACTTGACCACCTGATGTGTCTACTCGAAATTGTGAACACAACAATACAATATATGCGAAGCATAATTTAACAAACGCATAATGTGTATTGACTCGACTTATAAATATAGAAGAAGTGATGACTAGTTCGACATGTCACCACCTCACTATACAAGCCAAACCATTATTAACTATACCGATCGAAACTTTATATTGCACCATACCTATACTTCCATGTCTCACGTGCAACCATGTTGCAGCATGCACTCGAGACACTTCGATCAATCCTAACACAACCACTAATGTATGAACTCCAACACACATGTCCAAGATATGATTTCCACGCAAACGTGTATTTCCTAAGCTACTAGTCACATCGACCAATACAACTTGTTGGCTTTCTCCGATTCACCTATGCATTCACACCACTACGCGTGAAAAAGAAATCACGTCAAACACTTTATGCGTTACTTACATAACACCCAACAAAGCCAGAAAAATATAAAGAACATCTTACTCTCTTTCTCTTACTTTCTTCTCCGATGAGGTTTTCCGATTACTCAATCGCATGGCATCTATCATTGTTGCTACTATTGGCATTGCAGAGCGAGGCTCGATAAGGAAATGGAGCTTGCCATCAAGTGCGCAGCGATGATGGCCGGGCGCATGCTAGAGGGAACGACTACGTTCAGGCTTTGCCATAGCGAGAGAAGGGGTTACTGCTCCTGTTGCGCCTTTTACCGAACACCCTGCAAATGTGGCAAGGAAATCGGCATAGGGCCACCATGGGGAGGAGCTGGAAAGGGGCTCGACGGCAGGGTCCGTCCATGGATGTGCTCCCATGTTGTGGGAGAAAGAGCGCCTGCTCCCTGCTTGGACGCCGAGCTGAGGGGCGGCCTGGTCAAGCAGAGGTGGGGAGAGGGGTTGATGGTGCAGTGATTAGGGTGAGAAGACTCGGCATCGTTGCAGCTGGGCCGAGCTCGGCCATGGAGATGGAGGCATGGCCCTGGAGGAGCTCCCTGCGCCATGCACTAGGAAGGAGCAGAGAGGAGTCCTCCCTACGCGCCCAGACCAGAGAACGGGAGGGGTCACCAGCTCTGGTCTTCCCTGCGTCCTAAATCCGATGGGGGATGAGGGGAGCTGCTGCACCTAGGGCTGGAAAATAAGCTCGGGGCTCGCGAGCCGGCTCGAGCTCGGAGCGGCTCGGCTCAGAGCGGCTCGCGAGCCTCGAGCGAGCCGAGCCGAGCCTGCCTTTTGGGCTCGTTCCCGTAGCGAGCCGAGCCGAGCCGGCTCATTCCGGCTCGCAAGCCGGCTCGCAAGCTGTGTCAAATTACTTAATATGTAAAATAATGATGGATATTAGCTAATTTTATAGGCTGTCAGTTTGTTCCTTAGTGTTTCATGATAGATATATGACAATTAATAATTTAGATTCCTCATAATAATGAATGATATCTATATATTTCATATTTATATACTAATATTTCACTATATAAAGCAATTATATAATATTAGGGTGTGGCTCGCGAGCCGAGCCTAGTTCCTCAGCTCGTGAAATGGCCGAGCCGAGCCGAGCCGAGCTCGGTCAGCCACCGAGCTGCACTGAGCCGAGCCGAGCCGAGCTTGGCTCGGCTCGTTTCCAGCCCGGCTGCACCTTCACCCTAGAACAGAGGACTGGGAGAAGGAAGGGACGGCGTGGGGGAGAAAGAGCAGAGGGCGCCGAGCTGCCCATCAGAGGAGGAAGAAAGAGGGCGCCGAGCTTCATCCACGGAAGGGCAGCGCTGCTCGGCGAGGAAGCTCGGGAAGGAAGACGTCATGGCTGCTGATCAGAGAACCGACCGAGGAGGAGTTGCGCCCAGGTGCCACTTGCACAAAGTTGGCCGAGCGCCATGGAGCCTGGCCACCGAGGAAGAAGGATCCCTACCCGTTGCCGCGTGAGAGAGAGAGAGGAGGAGGATGGCGTGGGGAGTGGCGGCTGAAACTAGAAAGGGGTGGGAGTGGGGATAATTCCAATTGCAAGGGAGGGAGCCTCTTATTTATAGGCAAGAGCTAGAGTTAGGGTTGGAGGTTGCTTACGATGGAAGCAAGAGATTGCTTCAAGGCTAAGTAAAGGTTGCTTATAAGCTATGCGAAGGATTCCTTCGAGGCGAAGGAATTACTAGTCACGAAATAAAAACAACCCGTGGGATTGATCAGTGTGGAGAATAAAGCGAAATAGAGTTCGGTCGAATGGAAGACCAAAGAATTATCCAGACTAGTAATTTGATTTTTGCGTTGCTTTGAAATAATTCCTCGCGCACAAAAAGAAAATCAAAATGACTTGAGATTTGGACCAGCTTTCGGATTTGACATCGTAATAAAGCCAGTCGGATTAATAAAAATCTTTGACGAGGTTGGTTTTCAAATTTAGATAGGACACAGAGATATTAAGCTGAGTTGGATAAAATTAAATAGATGCCAACACACTGAGTATTCCGTTTGAGAGAACGAATTCAGATAAAAGATTTGGGATGAAATCGAATATCGAGAAATCGAGTTTGGACACAGATCGGACAACAACTGTCGAGAGTTAGAATAAGAGGAGTTTTAGGCGAGATTTGCGAGAAGAGATTTGATGTTCGAGTTTGCACTCGCTCATGGAACAAAAGTTTTGACATGCTCCAAATCTAGCCTTTCTTCGAGATCAATTACCTCAGAAATTCGGTGAAACTTTCCATGAGTAACTTGATAAACAGAGATAGTCGCAATCGAGAAATAGAAATTTCCACTAACGATCTGAGCTTAGGACCAATCTCACAACATAACACGAAATAGACACTTGGGGTGTCATAGTGATTGTCAATGGGTAGCACTCTAGGGTAGCTAGTGGACTAACCAAAGTTTGAGATTATGTTGTGCAACCATGTCAGTCGACTTGTGGTGCGCAGGTGTGGAGCTTAGAGACGGTGGTTGTTGGTTCCTTCTGACATGTGGACAGGTGGGCCCAACACTCAAGAGACAAGAGTGTTCAGGTGCACAACAAGACAGTAGGTAGGGATATGTAGCGTCTTGTTATGCGTGTCCCATCCATGTAAAGTGTAGCGGTATTTATAGGTAACTAGGAGGGGCAGTAGGTCACCAAATACAGTTATACCCCGGATTACCTGCTACATTCCCCAAATATTCCCCTTAATGGGGTCATTACATTGGGATAGAGTAAAATAATTCAGAGATACTATGAAATCTACCCCGCAAGGGGGATTACAAGTGGGTTCAGACATAATACAAAATCTTCTCCGCAAGGGAGCTTGCGTCCAACCATAATCCATCGTGGCCTTTGCTTGTGTGTCCCACCCTTGACTCCATGAAGTCATGTCCTTGCCTTTGCTAGGACTAGGAGCTCGCATTCTAGGAAAGGGCCTTTGGGTGCGTCTGAGACTACGGAGAGCCCCCCCCCTTGTCTGGCGTGGGCCTTTGCCTTTGCCACCCTGACGAACGGAGAAGAGTTGAGACAGATCGAGGTCATGTTCGGCCTCTGCTCCAACACTAGAATCCTGAGGGATCAGTTCTTCTTAGTGAGCTGGTCCCGAAGTCTTTTTTAGGCGATGGTCGAACGCTGCCCTCGACCATAGGTTGAAGTGGCCCGAGGGGTTTTTCTGTAATGTTACTGGTGTGGGATGTGACCGTTGGGGGGTGTGATGTTTTTACTGTGCGACCTTCGGTTTCTCGAGGCATTGTTTGGGCCTGCAAAAGCCGACACCGCCCACAGGTTAAAACTTTCTCGCGCTAGCTAAAAAATGTTGTCATCATCGACAATACACGAGAGGCCGATGAAAACATAATAGTTTCCTACAGGAAAGTGATGGCAAAAAATATCCCAGATGGAGGGGAACCCTAAAGATCACCATCACGACCTCCAACATTGTGGGGGCAGGCACAGGAAGGCGGCCAGGCGTAGGCCCCTGTTCTACGCACCGCGAGCGGTCCGACGTGCAGACGCGGATGGTTCGGGACACCGCTGGATAGTCCAGGCAGTTTAGGCGGACTATCCGGCAACGCCCAGGAACAACGACGGCCACATACCTTCAAACCTCGACGACCAGAAATAGGTACGTGGAAGACGAATACTTTTGAAATGTCCGATCGGCTAGTCAAAGTTGGCCCACATTTGATCAGTTATTATCTAAATATGTGAAAAAGATGGCTGGTCCTAAGAATCGGCCACGATAGAAACTTCGCTCACCTGCCCGCGAGCGACGACAAGTCAGACCGATTAGGTCTTCTCACCAATTGGGAGAGGTAGCTCATAATTATGTTCGTCTAAGACCCAATGTACCTACACAGACACCTCCACTCCCATACCCACCTGTGCCATATCAGTATGCATATCTTCCAACACTTTATATACCCAATCAAATGTGGGGCATGCCACCGTACCCATATGGGATGCCACAGTACCCCACATGGGGGGCATCCCAAATTTCTGTATTTGATGGGCTGGCACCATTAGTGCAAGACCGATTGGGTTCACCTCAATCTAGTCACCAGACACAGGTCCAGCAAGATTGTCGGATTACTCGGCCATGAAGGCTGACCGATTCGACAGGGGAACATGGAGAGAAAATATCTATGAGCGTCAAGAGGATGACAGGCGGAGATATCATCAAGATAGGTACAATAGATGTCATCATAAAAGGGAACAATAAAGAGCCGATGATTTTTGATAAATCGTCCAAGACAAATGAGGAGAAAGACACAGGAGCAACCAACAAAATAGTTAACCCGAATACTCCATGCCCCGGTGGTGTCCATCGGGTCTAACATGGTCTCAAAAGCACAAATTGTAGTGCCTGAAAACAAAGGAGAACAGAGAAAAATAGGCAAGGAAAATGTTGAATGATACACATCCACAGTACCCACCACCACAAAAGAGGTGGATACCAAAAGCCGTTGTAGCAACGCAAGCGGCCACAAAGGCAGAAGACGAAACAACAGCTATGCAGCTCTCTTTAGATAAGGTGGACCGTTCGGCTCTAGCAGTCGGACCGACCATCCAACCCCTAAGACTGGACCGTCCGCACCTCGCCAGGAAACCTTCGACGACACGCCAACACCTATGGATGAAGGTAATATCAAGGAGGATGATCTAACGGCAGAGGATCTGGTCAACTACAAAGCCTCACCCGAGCATGCAGAAAATTAGGTAAGAAGAATAACGAGCTAATTAGGACTAATATGACGCTTAGCGACGTTGGGGCTACAGTCCGATCAAGGCCCTTACAAGATCACACAACAATATCATCCTAGTATGTAGCAAGACGCTTAGGAAAGTCAATGTTGTCACATTAAGTTATTCCAGCCTACACCAGTGCTTTTTGTTCGCTCAGCTTCTACAAAAGGCAGGGGCATGTGTTGAGCACCATTTGTGGCACTGGACATGGCCGGACGGTCGAGCATTGAGGCCCGGACGGTCTGGCCTGTGGTTAGTCTGGCTATGGGCGCGGACGGTCCATGATAGGATTAGATCAGGCGATTAAACTCCTATCTCCTCGCATGTTTATCCCTCTAATCTCGCAGGAGTTGTTGGAGGACGCCTATGAACATGTCTAGACCTCCCCCTTATAAATTTGAAGGGGTACGACCGATTGAAAAACCAACAATCGATCAAACGATCAATTTACCTTCTGTTCTTTACTTTTTGCCCTAGGAGTAGACAGTAATATATACTTCTTCCTCTAATCTTCACCTCTCTCCGGCGCTACATCGTTCAGAGATGTCTTGGGTGGCCTGCCAATCCCAAGACAAACCCTAGGATCTCTCCTCCCCGACGAGGTCCCTCCTTGGAGCGAGATCAAGGTGTTGTTGGTCCCTCCCGAGAGCGAGATCCAGGTGCTGTTGGCAAACTCCGTCGCCTCTGCGCACGCGCAAACTGTCCAACTCGTTGGGTAGAAACCCCAGCCTCTGCGCCAGGTCGCAGACCGTCCGGCCCTCAATCGCAGATCGTCTGCACTTCCATAGAGAGCACCACCGCTGGTATTCATCATAGTGATTAGCACCGAGATCGGCGCCAACACCATGGAAATTGATGCTCTTCGACTTTGGAATGGCACGAAAACTAAGAGCAGTTGCGAGGCACAAAAGAAGCCTAACCTCCTTATAACAAAAAATAAGCTACAAGGACAGAAGAGATGTACACAACATTTTATTAATACAAAAAGACACAATTGTCCATCCTCGCTCGCATTACGCCTTTGTACTGATGGATCGGAGAGGGTCAAGGAGACAAGACAGGACAGACAAGACATGGACGTCCCCTGTCGTTCTCTCTCGTCCCTCCAATTTTGAGGACAACTGAGGACAATATTGGGATAGTCCTGTCCCAACCCTTGACCCTAAACCAAACAACCTTATTTGAAGGATCATCCTATCCCGTCCTGTCATTGCAACCAAACGCACCCTAAATTCCTTCATTTCTACTAGAGAGGGATTTAATCTCATCAATCCTATCCTAACCAAACATGTCTGTTGGTCACTTGTTCTCAGATGCTATGAACCAAGAACAAGGCAACACAAATGTTAATGGTTAAAAGACCTTCGTCCATCGAAACATTATTTCTCTTACGATATAATGATCTTCGGACGAAGGTCATGAAGGATTCACCTTCATCATTTCAATAAACAAGGATGTAAATAAGGACATGTGAAACGCAAAGGGAATATGAATAATCATTTTAAGTCATCAGACTATTCATATTCTTTATTATATAAACATGAACAAATATCAATGATATTTAAGTTACAATTGTACCTTTGGCTTGATAGAAGGTAGAAATCCGAGAGCAACGTGCGAATGATTACAAGTCAGCATGAACAGTACAGGGGTACTGTTCATCTATTTATAGGCATGGGACACATCCCAGACAAAATTACATCCATGTCCTTGATAACTAATCATAATCATGACACAAATTATCAGGGACTATGTGATCTTTTTCTCTTTAAATCGGTGCCACCCTTCGTCTCAAGCATGTCATCATGTCGAAGCTCTTTCAATTGTAGCTTCGGCATATATCTTCATGTCGTATCTGCTTGCACATTGTCTTGCCGAAGGTGATTTTGCTTAGAGGACCTTCGGCGGAGAAGAAGGCCCCCAACAGTAGCCCCTTCGTGGTGCTAGATCGTTTTTCGTAAAGAGCTCGATCCGCGAAAAACTCGAAGGCTTCGGAATGCCGAAGGTCCGCAAAACACCTTCCTTGAGCTTGTTGCCGAGAAATGATTATAATATTCCAGGCGTCGAGCGGTCCACCGTTCAGCGAGTGCAGGCGATCTGGCGGTTCGCCTTCCCCCCTGCAGCACTATATAAACAGACAGGTTGGTGAAGAGTTACCACAACATTCATTGTCATTGCATTGTTGTGCTGTTAAAAAATTTAACCATAGCCAAAGCTTTCTGCACTGCGCTTTCAAGCGAACACTTCATCGTTTAAGGTTAACTTCGTCAGACAGGTTAGCTTCGTCAAATGGTAAAAATCCATCAAAATGGCCAGAGTGCGATCAACTGCAATGGTGTCTCGTGAGGGGGACGAAATCGAGGCCACTGAAGCGGCACCAATTTCAGAAGTAATGAAACGATCAGGTCTGGTTGTGGCTGACGAAGGTACTTCTAATGTCGAAGCTGAGCAGACTGTGATTGAGGGTGAAGATGTTGAGAGTGAAGAAGACTACAACAATCTGATCCCAACGAAGCCTAGTCATCTAGATTTTTAAAAATCTACTATGTCTGAAGATGACATGCCTATGATGATGAAACTGGGCTATTTTGGAGAGGCTGAAAGCAAACTTATTCGATTTGCTGGAGAAGAGACTACCCCAGAGCCGAAGAAGGATGAAGTTGTGGTTTTCAAGAGCTTCTTCAGAGCGGGGCTGCGATTTCCCCTGAATGAGATGATAGGGGTAGTTCTAAAGAACTTCGAAATATATCTTCATCAGCTGACTCCTAACGCTATTGTTAGGCTCAGCATCTTTATCTAGGCCCTCCGAAGCCAAGGGATGAGCCCAGATGCCGAAGCTTTCTGCCGAGTGCATGAGCTGCACTATCAGACGAAGGCCAGGGCAGATGGTCTTCACGAAAATTTTGGTTGTTATAATTTTGCGTATCGAAAGGATACGAAGGCATCAGTCCTCTACTACCGCTCAAAGTGGCCAACCGGCTGGAAAAATGAATGGTTCTATATGAAGGCTGACGAAAAAAACAGGGAGAAGCTAATGACCATGGTCATGAGTCCTCTGAGTTTAAGCTTCGGAATGATCCGACCCTTATGTAATATGCAACTATGGTCACCGTGTCAGTTGGCTAAAGTAGAATTTAGAGTGGTAGCTGAGTAGATCAGTACTAGGGACTTGGTGTAAGAATACTTGGCGAATAGAACATATCCGACATCAAGTGGCTGGGGAATGCCGAAGAAGAAAGAAGCGGGGAAGAACCATGAACTCGTTCGTCTTGCTTACCGTTTCAAATTTGAAATACAATTCAAGAAGCCTTGCAAAGAATGGCTAGACATGATTGAGACCATGTGCAACGAAATACTTGGGAATTATACCAAGAAGGAAGATCAACTGATGACCGCATCCTTCGGCACCCGACCAAAATGAAGGTTGAACTGGGTAATGGACGCCTTGAAATTTGAATACCCTGATTATGAAAAGCTTGACAAAGGTGCCGAAGGGGTGAAAAGAAAAAGAATTGTCAGCATTCTGAGCAGGCAAGCTGCCAGAATGGTAAAGGAGGATGAGAAGGCTTCAAAGAAAAGAAAATCCACTCCTGAGCCGAAGGCAGCAGTTTCAAAGAAGAGGAAAGATGAAACTCCGGAGCCGAAAATGGCTGAGGCGACCGAGGAGACTCCTTTGACGCCTCCTGCTTCCGAAATAGCAGAAATTTTAAAGGTAATGACTAAATCATTACCCATCAAGCTGCTAAGTCCTCTGGGGCCAGAACTGACGAAACTTTTACAGAAGAAGGATGAGCCTTCAGCTACAAATGAGAAGGCTGGCGGTCATAAAAACGAAGAATTGTTAATGTCATGCAAGCCATCGAGCGGACACCACCGCTGGCCTCGGCATCGAAAATAGCACCTATTGCAAGTGTCGAGGCTACTGCCAAAGCTGATACCTCTACCGAAGCTGCCAATCTTGAAAGTACACTATTAGGGATTGATAAAATTCTCTCAGATATGGATACGGAAGAGACAGCTGCGGCTGCAGAGAAGGTCATGGCCACAGTGCCTGACAAAGGGAAAAAGATTGCTGATGCTGCTTCAGAAGAAAGGGACTTTGACCTTCGGAACCTAGTAGGTCAAGAATTATCCGAGGCCAAAAAGGAGCTACAGGAATATGGGATATCCTGTGGCTACCAGCCAGGAGCTATGCTCTTTGGTGGGATTGACGAAGGAGCCTTAGGATGTATTCTCGATCGCGCCGGGGCAAAGATAATCGACACTCTATCGAAGAGTGTCGGATTCACGAAGCTTGAGGCCGATATTAGCGGCTACCGGCGACAACATATCGACGACAGTCTGTTTTATTCCAATTTCAAGGTAAAATTCTTTTCGCCTAAATTTCTGTTGTATTTGTGATGAATCAAGATTTTCTGATGTCAGTTTATTTTGATAGAGTATGCTGCTAAGTAAGGCACTAAGGATGTAACAAGACCTCGAAGACAAGAAAAATAAAATCATAATCGAGGGCTTGGAGAGTAAGATCAAGGATTACGAAGCTTCTCTAGAGAATGACTTCCTACTTCAAGCAACAGAGGGCTCGCTTGCAGAAATTCAAGCTGAAAATGCTAGATTAAGCGAGGAGCTTCTCCAAAGTCAAACAACCTTAAAAGAAAAATCAGAGAACTTCGAACAAGAGAAGAAAGATCTGCAAGCGAAATATGAAGCCTAAGCTGACAAATATACGAAGCTGCAGTAATCTTTGAAAGACCTTCGGAATACGTGTTTGAATTTTGGTGGCCGCTGCGTGCAACGGTTGAAAGAGGTCTTCAGCTCAGTTGGGGCCAGCTCTGAAGATACTACCCCTTTGTCTAAAGACATACCAAATACCTTCAAGCATATTGAAAATGAAGTTGATGCACTTGATGCAGTGATAGCTGGGCATGGTGACTTCTGTGCCTTGCTAGCTTCTCGCGGCACAGCTACCGCATTTTTGAAGGCCGATTGCACGCATGCGAAGAGAGTAAACAGACCAACCTTCAGTATGTCACCATCAGATTTGATTGATATTCCCAGTGAAGCCCGAAGCATCGAAAACAGATTCATAACTCAGATTTGGGCTAAGGGTGGACGAGAGTTGGCTAGGGACGAAGCCCGAAACTTGCTTAAACGGTACGGAGCTTATACCTGTTGCTTGCCTTGATTCTTGTAATTACTTTTTACCTTGTACCGTTGTTTGTCAGCAGGATGGTGGTGCCGAAGGTTGATGACCCAAAGCACATTCCGAAGGTTGCTGAAGCTTCTCTTTAGGCCTGCCTGTATAGAGCTTAGGAATATTTGTATTATCTTTGGAAAAATTGTAATCGAGAATTAAACAATACTGTGTATATTTGTCCATACCTTGTAATATATTTTTACCTTTTCATCCATGTACGAATTGCTTTGCTGTGGTCGAAACTTGTATCTTTTGAGCCGAAGGCGAAAAACACCTTCCCTTCTTTTTGTACACAACGAAGCATGTCCTTGCATAAAATGTGTATGTTTGAAACGAAGCTTCTTCGTGTTTATCGAAGCACTACCGTCGAAGCCGAAGTATTTATGTTCGTGCTTCATGTTATGATGATGATGATCCTACGAATGTCTAAATGAATGTTTGTATGAATGCAATGAATGATGTAATGTAATGTGCAAATGAATGTCCCAAACGCACACGAAGCCACACCCAGACTTTGCATCCCCTTAGGAACGACTTTGGAGTCTTTAAGCTCTGCATTCCCTTAGGAACGACTTTGGAGCTTCTTCACCTTATATTTCGGTGGTATTTAAGCTCTGCATCCCCTTAGGAACGACTTTGGAGCTTCTTCACCTTCTATTTTGGTGGCATTTAAGCCCTGCATCCCCTTAGGAATGACTTTGGAGCTTCTTCACCTTATATTTCGGTGGTATTTGGCTCTGCATTCTCTTAGGAATGACTTTTGAGCTTCGGAACTTACGCGGCGCTACCTTAGGAACGACTTTTGCAGCTTCATCATCCTTGGGGTGAATACAGCTCTACATCCCCTTAGGGACATCTTTTGAGCTTCTCCCTGTTTTTTTGCACTCGATGGTGCAGACTCTAATTTTACATATTACATCTTTGGGGATTTTGTCCCTTGTATTGCATGGGGCTGAATAAGAATGAAAATTACAAACTATCGCCCCATTAAAAACCTTTATCCCCTCTTGAAAGGAAAAGGGTGCCATAGAAAAAATAAAAAAGATTACATCAATTATACATAGTACCCTCAAAGCTCATCCGCATTCCAAGATCTGGGTATGTCGTTGTCGTCCATATCCTTCAATCTGTAAGAACCGGGTCTTGACGAAGATACTACCAGAAAGGGACCTTCCCACTTCAGATGTAACTTGCCCACTGTATCTGGGTTGGCTACTCTCCGAAGCACCAAATGACCTGGCTTGATGTTTTTCAATCGAACCTTCCTATCATGCCATTTTATTGTTTCGGCCTAATACTTATTGATGTGTTCTATGGCCTGAAGTCTAGTCCCTTCTATAGTGTCTTTTGTTATTTGAGAATCAGCTTCGTCCTCCGCTGAAGCTGTTGTTGTTATTGATCCTGTCTTTGCTTCTTCTGGTGTTATTGCTTCGTCACCGAACAGGAGCTTGAAAGGTGTAAAACCTGTTGACCTTGATACAGTTGTGTTGTGGCTCCACGCCACTTTAATCAACTCATCTGGCCACTTTCCTCTGGGTTGGTTGAAGATTAACTTCATTATTCCTGTCATTATAATTCCATTTGCTCTTTCTACCAACCCATTTGGTTCTGGAGGCCTTACTGATGCAAAATGAACTTTTGTACCAATTCAGTCACAGAAATCTTTGAACGTTTCAGCATCAAATTGAGTTCCATTGTCCACGGTTATTGCCTTCGGCACACCGAAACGACAAACAATGTTTTGCCAAAAGAATTTCTGCACTACGGCCGAAGTTATTATGGCTAAGGGTTTTGCTTCGATCCACTTAGAGGAATATTCCATTGCTACGACGACATATTTCAAATTTTCTTGTGCTGATGGAAGTGGACCTAACAAATCCAAACCCCACCTTTGCAGTGGCCAAGTTGGCTGTATTAAGTGGGTTAAAGACGAAGGTTGTTTCTGGTCTTTTTCACATCTTTGGCAATTTTCACATTTTTTAACCAGATTTGCTGCATCCGAAGCTGCCTTCGACCAGTAAAATCCTTGTCTGAAAACCTTCCCCAGCAAAGGCCTAGACCCAATATGAGACCCACATAAACCTGCATGTATTTCCTTCATGAGTTCTTGACCTTCGGTTCTGGATAAACACTTGAGTAGTGGAGAGCAGACTCCATGTTTATATAACTCCCCTTCTATGATCACATATGGTCTTGTTCTTGCTTCCATTCTTTTATTATACACTTCATCATCTAAAAGACAGTTACCTTGGAGGAAAGATATAATCTCAGTCCTCCAATCTTTACTATGTACAGGTGATATTGCAAGCACTGCTCTTTCCAGAAGTTCGACTGAATGTGTTTTTATTGTCTCAAAGAACACTTCCGAAGGCAAAGGGAGCCCCTATGCCGCTGATTTAGCTAGCAAATCTGCATGCTCATTTTCCCCCCTTGGAATATTTTTTATAGAAAATCCTTCGAAAGAAGCCTCCAATCTTCGGACTACATCTAGATATTTTTCAAGCTTCGGATCCCTTGCCTTGCTGCTTTTGTCTACATGGCCAAAAATAACTTGGGAATCAGTTTTAAGGATTGCCCTTCTTATTCCGATTGCATTTAGCTTCCGAAGCCCTAACAGAAGAGCTTCGTATTCGGCAATATTATTCGTACAAGTAAAGTCCAGCTTTACTGCATAGCATGTCCTGACTTTAGAGGGCACTACTAGAACAGCAGCCACTCCAGCGCCGAAGGTTCCCCAAGAACCATCATAGAATACCGTCCAGGCTTCGGTATCTTTTGTTACTTCTTCTCCTTGAGCTCCTGGCGTCTAATCAGCAATGAAATCTGCTAATGCCTGAGATTGAATTGAGGATCTATGTATGTTGGAGGCCTTCTTCTTCATCGAAGGCCCTCTAAGCAAAAACACCTTCGGAAGGACGATATGCAAGAAGACATAACGCGAAGGTATATGCCAAAGCTACAATCCAGGGAGCTTCGGCATGACGACACACCTTGAGACGAAGGGCAGCACCGACTTAAAGAGGGAAAGACTGTTTAGTCCATGATAACTTATGTCATGTTTATAATTAGTTATTAAGGACATAAATGTAATTTTGACCGGGTTGCATCCCGTGCCTATAAATAGGTGAACAGTACCTTTGTACTGTTCACGCTGACTTGTAATCACTTGCACGTCGCTCTTAGATTCTTACCTTCTGTCAAGCCGAAGGTACAAATGTAATTTATTGTTATTAATGTTTGACCATAATTAGATAATGAGAATATAAATAATCTGACGATTTAATGTGATTGTTCATGTTATTTTCCATGTTTCATATGTTTCTACTTTCATTATTACATGCTAAGATAATGAAGGTATGTCCTTCATAACCTTCGTCTGAAGATCATTATATCCTAAGGGAGATAATGCTTCTAAGGACGAAGGTCTTTGACCATTAACATTTTGTGTTGCCTTGTTCTTAACTCATAGCATTTGAGAACAAGTCCCCAACATTGGCGCCCACCTCCGGTGAACTCACTTCCACTGTTGAGCTGATGGCTTCGTTCAACAATCAAGCCAAAGCACCTTCAGTTACGAAGCTAGTGCTCCCAATCACGGGCGGTTCAAGTTCAGAAGCACAGAGAAGAGTGCAACATGTTGGGGTGCAAGGACCCTTCGTCAGATCCAAGTGGTCCCACATCCCAATCACCTTCTCCTAGGAGGATCTTCAGCTCAAAGATTATCCTCATAACGATGCTATGGTTATATCATGTGTCATCAAAGGATTTCTGGTCCACAATGTTCTGGTTGACACATGCAGTGCAGTGGACATCATATTTTGCAAAGGCTTTCAGGCAGATGCAAGAGCCAGAGGACAAAATTCATGATGCTACACACCCTCTTTGTGGCTTCGGAGGAAGATAGATTGTGGCACTTGGTAAAATCATAATGTCAGTTACCTTCGATTATATTCATAACACAAGGTCTGAGCAGGTTATCTTTGACATTGTTGACATGGATTATCCATACAATGCAATCATTGGTCGAGGGACGCTTAATGCCTTCGAAGCCATACTTCATCCAGCATACTTATGCATGAAGATACCTTCGGAACAAGGGCTCATTGCTGTCCATGGAAGTCAAGAAGCTGCCAGAAGGGCTGAAGGGTGTTGGACAGATTCAAAGGGAATCCACAGCATAGATGGAGCCGAAGCTTGTCAACAATATAAGCATAAGAGAGAGAAGGCTGCGTCGGCAGATCAGCCGAAGCCTATGCTCCTATGTGAAGATATAGCAGATCAAAGGGTACTGCTGGGATCTTAGCTTTCTGATGAGCAAGAAAAGACTATGCTGAGATTTTTGTTCAACAACAAAGATGTCTTTGCTTGGACAGCCAATGATCTTTATGGTGTCAACAGAGATGTCATCGAGCATTCACTTAATGTGGATCCATCTTTTAGGCCAAGGAAGCAAAGACTTCAGAAAATGTCTGTTGATAAAGTTGAAGGTGGCCGGAACGAAGTAAAGAGACTTCTCAGTGCTGGTGTTATCAGAGAAGTAACATATCCAGAATGGCTAGCCAACACTGTTATGGTGAAGAAGGCTAATGACAAATGGAGAATGTGTATTGATTTCACAGATCTCAACAAATCATGTCGAAAGGATGAGTTCCCATTACCAAGAATAGACACCCTTGTAGATGCAGCAGCTTCTTTGGAGCTCATGAGTTTACTGGACTGCTACTCAGGCTATCATCAAATTTGGATGAAGAAGGAAGATGAGCCAAAGACTAGCTTCATAACTCCTAGTGGTACTTATTGCTACCTTCGGATGCCTGAGGGGCTCAAGAATGCTGAAGGAAGCTTCAACAGAATGACAGCCAAGGTCCTTCATTCTCAAATAGGCAAGAATGTGCTTACTTATGTTGATGACATCATAGTAAAAAGCACGAAGCAAGAGAATCATATTGCTGACTTGCAAGAGACATTTGCCAATTTTAGGCAAGCTGGTCTTAAACTAAATCCAGAAAAGTGTGTTTTTGGAGTAAAGAAGGGCAAGTTTCTTGGCTATCTGGTGTCAACAAAGGGAATCGAAGCTAACCCAAATAAGATCGAAGCTATCCTTCGGATGGAGCCGCCAAATTCAAAGAAGGGGGCTCAACGGTTGGCAGGAAGGCTGACATCGTTAAATAGATTTATATCAAAATCAACAGAAAGGAATCTACCATTCTTTGAAATACTAAAGTCAGCCGAAGTTTTCCAATGGGGCCCGGCTCAACAAAGGGCTTTCGCAGAGTTAAAGCAATACTTGATAGACTTGACAACCCTAACTCCACTTCGTCAGGGGCTCCGTTACTCCTATATGTAGCAATCTCTCACTCTGCAGTTAGTGCGGCGCTTGTACAGGAGAAGCAAGATGGTCAAGTTAAAAGACAAGCTCCAGTATATTTCGTCTCCAAAGTTCTAAGCTTATCAAAGAAAAATTATACAGAATTGGAGAAGGTGTTATATGCTGTGTTTATGGCCTCAAGGAAGCTTCAGCATTATTTTGAAGCATATCATATAATTGTTCCTTCATCTCAACCTCTGAAGGACATAATGTGGAATAGAGAAGCCATTGGGAGAATCAGAAAATGGGCTGCCGAGCTCAATGAATTCTCTATTGATTATGTACATAGATCCTCAATTCAGTCCCAGGCGTTAGCGGATTTCATTGTTGATTGGACGGCAGGGGCTCAGGGAGAAGAAGTAACAAAAAATGTCGAAGCCTGGAAAGTCTTCTGTGATGGTTCTTGGGGAACCTTCGGCACAGGAGCGGCTGTTGTTCTAGTAGCGCCCTCCAAAGTCAGAACATGCTATGCAGCAAGACTGGACTTTAGTTGTACAAATAACATTGCTCAGTACGAAGCCCTTCTATTGGGGCTTCGGAAGCTAAAAGCAATGGGAATAAGAAGAGCAGTCCTTAAAACTGATTCTCAGGTCATTGCTGGCCATGTAGATAAAAGCAGCAAGGCAAGGGATCCGAAGCTTGAAAAATATTTGGACACAGTCCGAAGGTTGGAGGCTTCCTTCGAAGGTTTTTCTATAAAAAATATTCCAAGAGGGGAAAATGAACATGCAGATCTACTAGCTAAGTCAGCAGCACAGGGGCTCCTTTTACCTTCGGAAGTATTCTTTGAAACAATAAAAGCACCTTCAATCGAACTTCTGGAGAGAGCAGTGCTTGCAATATCACCTGTACATAGTGAAGATTGGAGGACTGAAATCATATCTTTTCTCCAAGGTAACTGCCTTTCAGACGACGAAGTTTATAACAAAAGAATGGAAGCAAGGACAAGACCATATGTCATAATAGAAGGGGAGTTATACAAACATGGAGTTTGCTCTCCACTTCTCAAGTGTTTATCCAGAACCGAAGGTATAGAGCTAATGAAGGAAATACATGCAGGTTTGTGTGGTTCTCACATTGGGTCTAGGCCTTTGCTGGGAAAGGTTTTTAGACAAGAATTTTATTGGCCGAAGGCAGCCTCGGATGCAGCAGATCTGGTTCAAAAGTGCGAAAATTGTCAAAAATGTGCAAGAGACCAAAAACAACCTTCGTCGCTAACTCAGTTAATACAGCCAACCTGGCCATTGCAAAGATGGGGCCTAGATTTGTTGGGTCCACTCCCACCAGCATAAGGCAACTTGAAGTATGTTGTAGTGGCAGTAGAATATTTTTCCAAGTGGATTGAGGCAAAGCCCTTAGCTACAATAACTTCGGTCACGGTCCAAAAATTCTTCTGGCAAAATATTGTTTGTCGCTTCGGTGTGCCGAAGGCAATAACTATGGACAATGGTACACAATTTGATGCCGAAGCATTCAAAGGTTTTTGTGACCGAATTGGTACGAAGATTCATTTTGCATCAGTTAGGCATCCAGAATTAAATGGGCTGGTAGAAAGAGCAAATGTCATTATAATAACAGGAATAATGAAGCTAATCTTCAACTAGCCTAGAGGAAAGTGGCCAGACGAGCTGATTAAAGTGGTGTGGAGCCACAACACAACTGCGTCAAGGTCAACAAGATTTACACCCTTCAAGCTCTTATTTGGTGACGAAACAATAACTCCAGAAGAAGCAAAGACAGGGTCAATAAGAACAATAGCTTCGATAGAAGACAAAGCTGATTATCAAGTAACAAAAGATACTATAGAAGGGACCAGACTTCAGGCTATATAGTACATCAATAAATATCAGGCCAAAACAATAAAGTGGCGTGATAGAAAAGTTCGATTGAAAAACATCAAGCCAGGGCATCGGTGCTTCGGAGAGTGGCCAACCCAGATACAGTAGGCAAGTTGCAACTGAAGTGGGAAGGTCCTTTTGTGGTAGTATCTTCGTCAAGACCCGATTCTTATAGATTGAAGGATATGGACGGCAACGACATACCCAGATCTTGGAATGCGGATGAGCTTCGACGATACTATGTGTAATCTGATGTAATCTTTTTTTCATTTTTTTCTATGGCACCCTTTTCCTTTCAAGAGGGGAGAAAGGTTTTTAATGGGGCCATAGCTTGTAATTTTTCATTCTTATTTAGCCCTACGAGGGCCAAATCCCTCAAAGATGTAATATGTAAAATCTGAGCCTGCACCATCGTGTGCAAAGAATAAAAACAGGGAGAAGCTCAAAAGACGTCCCCAAGGGGATGCAGAGCATGACGAAGCTGCAAAAAAGTCATTCCTAAAGGAGTGCAGCGTAAGTTTTCTGCTCAAAAGTCGTTCATAAGGGAATGCAGAGCCAAAAATTTGACGAAGATGCAAAAGTCGTTCCTAAGGGAGCGTAGAGTAAGTTTTCTGCTCAAAAGTCGTTCCAAAGGGAATGCAGAGCCAAATACCACCGAAATATAAGGTGAAGAAGTTCAAAAGTCGTTCCTAAGGGGATGCAGAACTTAAATGCCACCGAAATAGAAGGTGAAGAAGCTCAAAAGTCGTTCCTAAGGGGATGCAGAGCTTAAAAGACTCAAAAGTCGTTCCTAAGGGGATGCAGAGTCTGGGTGTGGTTTCGTGTGTATGTTCAGGACATTCATTTGCACATTACATTACATCATTCATTGCATTCATATACATTCATGTAGACTGTTGGGGCGAAGGCAAAGGCGCCACCCTTCGCTCGAAGCCTTCGCTGAAGCAGCTGAACTAACAGAAACAAAACAGGCAGGGACACCCTTCGCCTCTTTCGCACCAGACGAAGACTGGCGGCGAAGGGCATCCCACGGTGCGGCCTCGTCCAGCTCGGAGGCCCACGTGCAATCCGGCCCGTTGTAACGGGCCCCGCTTGGCTGCCGTGCGTTACGGGCCTAATTTGTAAAAGCATTCCTGTAATTACGGTCTGTAACCCCGCTTTATGGGAATATTCTAGGGATAATCTAGGTAGCTGAGGGCACATGCGTCCTTAGCTCGGGTGCTGCGCACTCAGGTACCTATAAATACCCCTGCACAGTGCCCGTGAGAGGGCAGATTAACAGAGCTTTTGCCATCTAGCGCGAGTGCCCTGTTGTCATCACTGTTCACCCTTGTTGGATCCCCTTGCAACTGAGAGCAAGTTCCAACATTTGGCGCCCACCGTGGGGCTCGAACCCACGACCACAAGGTTACCGCTGCATATCTTGCACGCGGGCCGACGACATCCGCGATACGCCAAAATCAACAGAATCGCCGGCGCGCAACTCCTCCGCCATTAAACTACTCAGCGTCTCCTCAGACGAGGCGGCGGCCGGCGGCGAGGGAACGGCCGGCGGTGTAGCGGTAGCGGAAGAAGACGAGGACGGCATCGCTACGTATCGTCGGCGGCGGCGGGCGGTCTGCTTGACTCGAGCCAGATCTCCGGCGAACAAGCGCACGGCGGACAGACGAGCAGCAAGACGGCGGAAAGGGCGGCTAGGGTTTTCGCGGAGCGCGGAAGGTGAAGTTCAAAAAGCACCGACCCCCGCCCCCTTTTATAGCCAGGGCGCGGCTCTTCGGGAAACCCGCAATCCAACAGGGCGCGGCGCTTCGGGAAACCCGCAATCCAACAGTACGCCGTCAATCAACGGTCATGTCAAAAACCCCCGCGGAACCACTTCGAGCGAGGGCAGCGTCTCCGCCATCTAACGACGTCTTCGGCACCAGGTGACTTTGTCGAACTGGTCCCTCGGAGGGCAAATGTTGGGGCGAAGGCAAAGGCGCCACCCTTCGCTCGAAGCCTTCGCTGAAGCAGCTGAACTAACAGAAACAAAACAGGCAGGGACACCCTTCGCCTCTTCCGCACCAGACGAAGACTGGCGGCGAAGGGCATCCCACGGTGCGGCCCCGTCCAGCTCGGAGGCCCACGTGCAATCCGGCCCGTTGTAACGGGCCCCGCTTGGCTGCCGTGCGTTACGGGCCTAATTTCTAAAAGCATTCCTGTAATTACGGTCTGTAACCCCGCTTTATGGGAATATTCTAGGGATAATCTAGGTAGCTGAGGGCACATGCGTCCTTAGCTCGGGGTGCTGCGCACTCAGGTACCTATAAATACCCCTGCACAGTGCCCGTGAGAGGGCAGATTAACAAAGCTTTTGCCATCTAGCGCGAGTGCCCTGTTGTCATCACTGTTCACCCTTGTTGGATCCCCTTGCAACTGAGAGCAAGTTCCAACATAGACATTCGTAGGATCATCATCATAACATGAAGCACAAACAGAAATACTTCAGCTTTGATAACAATGCTTCGATGAGCACGAAGAAGCAAGGATATGCTTCATTGTGTATGAAAAGAAGGGAAGGTGTTTTTCGCCTTCGGCTCAAAAGATACAAGTTTCGTCCACAGCAAAGCAATTTATACATGGATGGAAAGGTAAAAATATATTACAAGGTATGGACAAATATACAAAGTAATGTTCAATTCTTGTTTACAATATTTTTTACAAAGATAATACAAATGCCTCTGAGCTCTATGCAGGTAGGCCTAAAAATAGCTTCAGCAGCCTTTAGAATGTGCTTCGGACTATCAATCTTCTGCACCATCATCCTGCACACAATAGAGCATTATAAGATAAAAAGTAATTACAAGAGAAGGTAAGCAACAAGTATAAGTTTCATACTGGCTTAAGCAAGCTTCGAGCCTCGTCACCAGCCAAATCCCGGCCACCCTTCACCCAAATATGTGTTATAAATCTGCTCCCTATGCTCCGGGCTTCGCTGGGGATGTCAATCAAATCTATTGGAGATAGGTTGAAGGTCGGTCTATTCACAATCTTTGTGTGCGTACAGCCAGCTTTCAGAAATGTTGCAGCTGTGCCGCGAGAAGCTAGCAGGGCACAGAAGTCGTCGTGCCCGGCTATCACTTCATCAAGCGCCTCGACCTCGCCTTCAAAGTGTTCAAAGGTGCTTGGTATGTTTTCAGCTGAAGGGGTAAATTTTTCAGCACTGTCCCCAACTAAGTTAAAAACTTTTTTCAATCGTTGTACGCAGCGGCTGCCAAAACCCAAACACATGTCCCGAAGCTCTTTCAAAGATTGCTGCAGTTTTGTATTTTTGTCAGCTTCAGCTTCGTATTTTGTCTGCAAATCTTTTCTCTCTTGTTCGAAGCTCTCTGATTTTTGGAGAAGTTCCTCATTTAATCTAGCGTTTTTGGCTTGGGCTTCTGTAAGTGAACCCTCCATTGCCTGAAGCAGGAAATCCTTCTTCTCAAGAGAAGCTTCGTAGTCTTTAATTTTGTTTTATAAAACCTCGATTATAATTTTGTTCTTTTTGTCTTCGAGGTCTTGCTGCATTTGCAGTGCTTTGCTTAGCAACATACTCTGTAGAAATAAACCTTCATCAGCAAATTTGCTTCATCGCAAAAATAAAAAAGAAAATTTTTGCTTCATCACAAGAACTTTACCTTGAAGTTGGAATAAAACAAATTGCTGACGATATGTTGTCACTGGTAGCTGCTAATATCAGCTTCGAGCTTCGGAAAACCGACACTCTTCGATAGAGTGCCGATTATCTTTGCCCTGGTGCGGTCGCGGACACATCCTAAGGCCTCTTCATCGATCCCACCAAAGAGCATGGCTCTTGGCTGGTAGCCACAGGAAATGCCATATTCCTGTAGCTCCTTCTTTTCGGCCTCAGATAGCTCTTGCCCGACCAGGTTCCGAAGGTCGAAGTCTTTTTCCTCCGAAGCAACATCGGCAATTTTCTTTCCTTTGTCAGACACTGGGGCCATGACCTTTTCTGCAGCCGCAACTATTTCTTCTGTAGGTATACCCAATAGCAATTTATCAAATCCAGATAGTGTGCTCTCCAAGTTGGCAACTTCGGTGGCAGCTTCAGCTTCGGTAGAAATGTTTGCTTCGGCAGTGGCCGAGGCCGATGGTGGCGTCCGTTCAATGGCTTCCATTATAGTACCGATCCTTTGCTTTTTCTGCCCATCCACCTTTTTTGTAGCCGAAGGCTCTTCCTTCTTCTGTAAAAGCTTTATCAGTTCCGGTCCCAAAGGACTTAGCAACTTGATAGGTAGAGATTCATTCATTACCTTTAAAATTTCTGCCACTTCGGCATCAGGAGGTGTCGAAGGAGTCTCCTCTTCTACCTCGGTCACCTTCGGCTCTAGAGTTGCAGCTTTTCTTTTCTTCAAAGCTGCCACCTTTAGCTCAGGAGTGGATTTTCTCTTCTTTACAATCTTCTCATCCTCCTTCACCATTCTGGCAGCTTGTCTGTTCAGAACGCTAACAATCCTTTTCCTTTTTGCCCCTTTGGCACCTTTGCTAAGTTGCTCATAATCAGGGTATTCAAATTTTAGAGCATCCATTACCCGGTTCAACCTTCGTTTTGGCCGGGTGCCGAAGGCTGCTGTCATCAATTGGTCTTCCTTTTTGGTATAGTTTCCCAGTATTTCATTACACATAGTTTCAATCATTTCTAGCCATTCTTGGCAAGGTTGCTTGACTATTTTTCAAATTTGAAGCGATAAGGTAATTGAACAAGTTCATATTTCTTTGTTTTCTTCATCTTCGGCATCCCCCAGTCACTTGACGTTGGATACGTCCGGTTGGCTAGGTATTCCTGCACCAAGTCCCTGGTGCCGATTTATTCAGCCACTACCCTGAATTATACATCGGCCAGCTAGCATGCTGACCCTAGCTGCATGTTGCACAGGGGCCTGGTCATTCTGAAGTTTAAGGACAGCGGGCACATGACCATCGTCATCAGTTTCCCCCTCTTCTTCTCATCAACCTTGATGTAAAACCATTCGCCTTTCCACCCGGTTGGCCATTTGGTGCGATAACTAAGAACTGGAGCCTTTGTATCCTTGCGATACGCAAAATTGTAGCAACCAAAATTTTCATGAAGACCGTCTGCCCTGGCCTTCGTCTGGTAGTGCAACTCGTGCACTCGGCAGAATGCTTCGGCATCTGGACTCATCCCTTGGCTTCGGAGGGCCCAGATGAAGACACTAAGCCTAACAATGGTGTTAGGGGTCAGCTGATGAAAATATATTTTGAAATTTTTCAAGACTTCCCCTATCATCTCATTCAGAGGAAGTCGCAGAACTGCTCTAAAAAGCTCTTGAAAACCACTACTTCATTATTCTTCGGTGCTGGGGTGGTCTCTTCTCCGGCAAATCAGACGAGTTCCTTTTCAGCTTCCCCAAAGTAGCCCAGCTTCATCATCATGGGCATGCCAGCTTCAGACACAATAGATTTCTCAAAATCTAGATGGCTAGGTTTTAATGGGATCAAGATACTATAATCTTCTTCATCCTCTTCAATATCTTCCTCTTCAGCAACGGTCTGTTCAGCTTCGGTAACAGGGGTACCTTCGTCGGTCACAACTAGACCTGATTGTTTCATGACTTCGGAAATTGGTGTTGTCTCGGTGACCTCGGTCTCTTCTCCTTCACGAGTCACCCTTGCAGTCGAACGCACTCTGGCCATCTGATGGATTTTTTGCGGTTTTTACGAAGTTGATGTTTCTTTTTTCCAGTTTTGACGAAGCTCACTCTTTTGATGATGTTAACTGTAAATGATGAAGTGTTTGCTTGAGAGCACAGTGAAAAAGCTTCGGCTATGGTTAAATTTTTTAACAGCACGACAGTGCAACGGCAATGAATTTTGTGGTAACTCTGCACCAACCCGTCTGTTTATATAATGCTGCAGGTGGGAAGGTGAACCGCCAAGTCGCCCACACCCGCTGAACGGTGGACCACCCGACGCTTGGAGTATTTTAATCGTTTCTCGGCAACGAGCTCAGGGAAGGTGTTTTTCGGACCTTCGGCATTCCGAAGCCTTTGAGATTTTTCGCGGATCGAGCTCGTTACGAAAAACGTTCTAGCACCACGAAGGGGCTAGTGTTGGGGGCCTTCTTCTTCGCTGAAGGTCCTCTAAGCAAAAGCACCTTCGGCAGGACGATATGCAAGAAGACATAACATGAAGGTATATGCCGAAGCTACAATCCAGGGAGCTTCGGCATGACGACACGCCTTGAGACGAAGGGCAGCACCGACTTAAAGAGAGAAAGACCGTTTAGTCCATGATAACTTATGTCATGTTTATAATTAGTTATTAAGGACATAAATGTAATTTTGACCGGGTTGCATCCCGTGCCTATAAATAGGTGAATAGTAACCATGTACTGTTCACGCTGACTTGTAATCACTTGCACGTCGCTCTTGGATTCTTACCTTCTGTCAAGCTGAAGGTACAAATGTAATTTACTGTTATTAATGTTTGACCATAATTAGATAATGATAATATAAATAATCTGATGATTTAATGTGATTGTTCATGTTATTTTCCATGTTTCATATATTTCTACTTTCATTATTACATACTAAGATAATGAAGGTATGTCCTTCATAACCTTTGTCTGAAGACCATTATATCCTAAGGGAGATAATGCTTCGAAGGACGAAGGTCTTTGACCATTAACATTTTGTGTTGTCTTGTTCTTAACTCATAACATTTGAGAACAAGTCCCCAACAATGTACATAATCAATGGTGAATTCATTGAGTTCCGCAGCCCATTTTCCAATTCTTCCTGTAGCTTCTCTGTTTCTCATTATATCCTTCAGAGGTTGTGATGAAGGGACTATTATATGATATGCTTGAAAGTAATATCGAAGCTTTCTGGAGGCCATTAACACAGCATACAATACCTTCTCCAATTCTGTGTAATTTTTCTTTGATAAACTGAGTATTTTGGAGACGAAGTATACTGGTGCTTGTCTTTTTAGTTGGTCATCTTGCTTCTCCTGTACATGTGCCGCACTGACTACAGAATGGGAGGCAGCCACATACAGGAGTAACGGAGTTCCTGATGAAGGTGGAGTTAGAGTTGTCAAGTCTATCAGATATTGCTTTAACTCTTCGAAAGCCTTCTATTGAGCCGGACCCCATTGAAAAACTTTGGTTGACTTTAGTATTTCAAAGAATGGTAGATTCCTCTCTGCTGATCCTGATATAAATCTATTCAGCGATGCCAGCCTTCCTGTCAATCGTTGAGCCCCCTTCTTTGAATTTGGTGGCTCCATCCGAAGGATAGCTTCGATCTTACTTGGGTTAGCTTCGATACCCTTTGTTGATACCAGACAGCCAAGAAACTTGCCCTTCTTTACTCCAAAAACACAATTTTCTGGATTTAACTTGAGACCAGCTTGCCTGAAATTGGCAAACGTTTCTTGCAAATCGGCAATATGATTTTCTTATTTCGTGCTTTTTACTATGATGTTATCAACGTAAGTTAGCACATTACTGCCTATTTGAGAGTAAAGAACATTGATTGTCATTCTGCTGAAGCTTTAAAAGTCGCCTAGAGGGGGGTGAATAGGGCGAATCTGAAATTTATAAACTTAATCACAACTATATGCCGGGTTAGCGTTAGAAATATAAACGAGTCCGAGAGAGAGGGCGCAAAACAAATCGTGAGCAAATAAAGAGCGAGACACGACGATTTGTTTTACCGAGGTTCGGTTCTTGCAAACCTACTCCCTGTTGAGGTGGTCACAAAGACCGGGTCTCATTCAACCCTTTCCCTCTCTCAAACGGTCACTTAGACCTAGCTTCTCTTCTCAATTAAACGGAACACTAAGTTCCCGCAAGGACCACCACACAATTGGCGTCTCTTGCCTTGGTTACAATTGAGTTTGGTCACAAGAGGAATGAGAAAGAAAAGAAGCAATCCAAGCGCAAGAGCTCAAATGAACACAACAAATCACTCTCTCTAATCACTAAAGCTTTGTGTGAAGTTGGGAGAGGTTTTGATCTTTTTGGTGTGTCGTGTATTGAATGCTAGCTCTTGTAAGGTGTAGAAGTGTGGAAACTTGGATGCCATTGAATGTGGGGTGGTTGGGGTATTTATAGCCCCAACCACCAAAATATGGCTGTTGGAAGTGTGCTGTCATATGGCGCACCGGACAGTCCGGTGCGCCACCGGACACTATCTGGTGCGCCAGCCAGGTCAGCGGACTGTTGGGGTTCGACCGTTGGAGCTCTGACTTGTGGGGCCTCTGGGCTGTCCGGTGGTGCACCGGAAAGGTCCTGTAGATTGTTCGGTGCGCCAACTGCGCGTGCTCTGATTCTGGCGCGCACTGTAGCGCATTGAATGCGGTTGCAGACGACCGTTGCGCGCGAAGTAGTCGTTGCTCTGCTGGCACACCGGACACTGTCCGGTGAATTATAGCGGAGCGCCCTCTGTCTTTTCCCGAAAGTGAAGAGTTCGGCCTCGAGTCCCCTGGTGCACCGGACACTGTCCGATGGTGCACCGGACACTGTCCGGTGCGCCAGACCAGGGTGCCTTCCGGGTTGTCTTTTGCTCTCTTGTTTGAACCCTTTTCTTGGTCTTTTTATTGGCTTATTGTAAACCTTTGGCACCTGTAGAACTTATAGACTAGAGCAAACTAGTTAGTCCAATTATTTGTGTTGGGCAATTCAACCACCAAAATCAATTAGGAAATAGGTGTAAGCCTAATTCCCTTTCAATCTCCCCCTTTTTGGTGATTGATGCCAACACAAACCAAAGCAAATATAGAAGTGCATAATTGAACTAGTTTGCATAATTGTAAGTGCAAAGGTTACTTAGAATTGAGCCAATATAAATTCTCATAAGATATGCATGGATTGTTTCTTTATTTTCATCATTTTGGACCACGCTTGCACCACTTGTTTTGTTTTGCAAATTCTTTTGTAAATTCTTTTTAACGCTTGCACCACTTGTTTTGTTTTGCAAATTCTTTTGTAAATTCTTTTTAAAGTCCTTTTGCAAATAGTCAAAGGTAAATGAATAAGATGTTGAGAAGCATTTTCAAGATTTGAAATTTTCTCCCCCTGTTTGAGATGCTTTTCCTTTGACTAAAACAAAACTTCCCCTTGATAAAATACTCCTCTTAGTGTTCAAGAGGGTTTTAAGATATCAATTTTGAAAATATTACTTTCTCCCCCTTTTGATCACAATAAAATACCAATTTGAAAATCATTAGTTTAAAATTAGGTGGTGGTGCGGTCCTTTTGCTTTGGGCTAATACTTTCTCCCCCTTTGGCATGAATCGCCAAAAACGGATACTTGAGTGAAAGATAAGCCCTTGTTACTACTTTCTCCCCCTTTGGCAAACAATATATGAGTGAAGATTATACCAAAGTCGGAGAGATGCTCGGAGCGACGGCGAAGGATGAGTAGTTCGATGGAGTGGAGTGGAAGCCTTTGTCTTCGCCGAGGACTCCAAATCCCTTTCAATCTATGACTTGGTTTGAAATTCACTTGAAAACACATTAGTTATAGCATATAAAAGAGACATGATCAAAGGTATATTAATGTGCTATGTATGCAAGACATCAAAACAAATTCCTAGAATCAAGAATATTGAGCTCATGCCTAAGTTCAACGGGATTATCCGCCATGCGGATTGCACTCTTATTATCACATAGAAGAGGAACTTTGGTTAATTTGTAACCATAGTCCCTAAGGGTTTGCCTCATCCAAAGTAATTGCGCGCAACAATGGCCTGCGGCAATATATTCGGCTTCGGCGGTAGAAAGAGCTACGGAATCTTGCTTCTTTGAAGCCCAAGACACCAGGGACCTTCCCAAGAACTGGCAAGTCCCCGATGTGCTCTTTCTATTAATTTTACAACCCGCCCAATCGGCATCCGAATAACCAATTAAATCGAATGTGGATCCCCGAGGATACCAAAGCCCAAACTTAGGGGTATGAACTAAATATCTCAAGATTCGTTTTACGGCCGTAAGGTGAGCTTCCTTAGGGTCGGCTTGGAATCTTGCACACATGCATACGGAAAGCATAATATCCGGTCGAGATGCACATAAATAGAGTAAGGAACCTATCATCGACCGATATACCTTTTGATCGACGGATTTACCTCCCGTGTCGAGGTCGAGATGCCCATTGGTTCCCATGGGTGTCATGATGGGCTTGGCATCCTTTATTCCAAACTTGTTTAGAATGTCTTGAATGTACTTTGTTTGGCTAATGAAGGTGCCCTCTTGGAGTTGCTTCACTTGAAATCCTAAGAAGTACTTCAACCCCCCCATCATTGACATCTCGAATATCTATGTCATGATCCTACTAAATTCCTCACATGTAGATTCGTTAGTAGACCCAAATATAATATCATCAACATAAATTTGGCATACAAACAAATCATTGTCAAGAGTTTTAGTAAATAAAGTAGGATCGGCTTTTCCGACTTTGAAGTCATTAGTGATAAGAAAATCTCTTAGGCATTCATACCATGCTCTTGGGGCTTGCTTGAGCCCATAAAGCGCCTTAGAGAGTTTATATACGTGATTAGGATACTCACTATCTTCAAAGCCGGGAGGTTGCTCAACATAGATCTCCTCCTTGATTGGTCCATTGAGGAAGGCACTTTTCACGTCCATTTGATAAAGCTTAAAGCCATGGTAAGTAGCATAGGCAAGTAATATACGAATTGATTCTAGCCTAGCTACGGGTGCATAGGTTTCACCGAAATCCAAACCTTCGACTTGTGAATACCCCTTGGCCACAAGTTGAGCTTTGTTCCTTGTCACCACACCATGCTCATCTTGCTTGTTGCGGAAGACCCACTTGGTTCCTACAACATTTTGATTAGGACGTGGAACTAAATGCCATACCTCGTTCCTAGTGAAGTTGCTGAGCTCCTCTTGCATCGCCACCACCCAATCCGAATCTTGAAGTGCTTCCTCTACCCTATGTGGCTCAATAGAGGAAACAAAAGAGTAATGCTCACAAAAATGTGCAACACGAGATCTAGTGGTTACCCCCTTATGAATGTCGCCGAGGATGGTGTTGACGGGGTGATCTCGTTGAATTGCTTGGTGGACTCTTGGGTGTGGCGGTCTTGGTTCTTCATCCTCCTTGTCTTGATCATTTGCATCTCCCCCTTGATCATTGCCATCATCTTGAGGTGGCTCATCCTTTTGATCTTCTCCTTCATCAATTTGAGCCTCATCCTCATTTTGAGTTGGTGGAGATGCTTGTGTGGAGGAGGATGGTTGATCTTGTGCATTTGGAGGCTCTTCGGATTCCTTAGGACGCACATCCCTAATGGACATGTTCCTTAGCGCGACGCACGGAGCCTCTTCATCACCTATCTCATCAGGATCAACTTGCTCTACTTGAGAGCCATTAGTCTCATCAAACACAATGTCACAAGAAACTTCAACTTGTCTAGAGGACTTGTTGAAGACTCTATATGCCCTTGTGTTTGAATCATATCCTAGTAAAAAGCCTTCTACAGTCCTAGGAGCAAATTTGGATTTTCTACCTCTTTTAACAAGAATAAAGCATTTGCTACCAAAGACTCTAAAATATGAAACATTGGGCTTTTTACCGGTTAGGAGTTTGTATGATGTCTTCTTGAAGATTCGGTGCAGATACAATCGGTTGATGGCGTTGCAGGCGGTGTTGACCGCCTCGGCCCAAAACCGATCTGAAGTCTTGTACTCATCAAGCATGGTCCTTGCCATGTCCAATAGAGTTCTATTCTTCCTCTCCACTACACCATTTTGTTGTGGGGTGTAGGAAGAAGAGAACTCATGCTTGATGTCCTCCTCCTCAAGGAAGTTTTCAATTTGAGAGTTCTTGAACTCCGTCCCGTTGTCGCTTCTAATTTTCTTGATCCTTGAGTTGAACTCGTTTTGAGCCCGTCTCAAGAATCCCTTTAAGATCTCTTGGGTTTGAGATTTTTCCTGCAAAAAGAACACTCAAGTGAAGCGAGAATAGTCATCCACAATAACTAGACAGTACTTACTCCCGCCGATGCTTATGTAAGCAATCGGGCCGAAAAGATCCATGTGTAGGAGCTCGAGTGGTCTGTCAGTCGTCATGATGTTCTTGTGTGGATGATGAACACCAACTTGCTTCCCTGCCTGACATGCGCTACAAATCCTGTCTTTCTCAAAATGAACATTTGTTAGTCCCAAAATGTGTTCTCCCTTTAGAAGCTTGTGAAGATTCTTCATTCCAACATGTGCTAGTCGGCGATGCCAGAGCCAGCCCATGTTAGTCTTAGCAATTAAGCAGGTGTCGAGTTCAGCTCTATCAAAATCTACTAAGTATAGCTGACCCTCTAACACTCCCTTAAATGCTATTGAATCATTACTCCTTCTAAAGACAGTAACACCTACATCTGTGAAAAGACAGTTGTAGCCCATTTTGCATAATTAAGATACAGAAAGCAAATTGTAATCTAAAGAATCTACAAGGAAAACATTGGAAATGGAATGGTCAGGTGATATAGCAATTTTACCCAATCCTTTGACCAAACCTTGATTTCCATCCCCGAATGTGATAGCTCGTTGGGGATCTTGGTTTTTCTCGTAGGAGGAGAACATCTTCTTCTCCCCTGTCATGTGTTTTGTGCACCCGCTATCGATAATCCAACTTGAGCCCCCGGATGCATAAACCTACAAAACAAGTTTAGTTCTTGATTTTAGGTACCCAAACGGTTTTGGGTCCTTTGACATTAGATACAAGAACTTTGGGTACCCAAACACAAGTCTTGGAGCCCTTGTGTTTGTCCCCAACGTACTTGGCAACTACTTTGCCTGATTTGTTGGTTAGCACATAAGATGCATCAAAAGTCTTAAATGAAATGTTATGATCATTTGATGCAGCAGGAGTTTTCTTCTTAGGCAATTTTGCATGGGTTGATTGCCTAGAACTAGATGTCTCACCCTTATACATAAAAGCATGATTAGGGCCAGAGTGAGACTTCCTAAAATGAATTCTCCTAATTTTGCTCTCGGGATAACCGAAAGGGTACAAAATGTAACCCTCGTTGTCCTGAGGCATGGGAGCCTTGCCCTTAACAAAGTTAGACAATCTTTTAGGAGGGGCATTAAGTTTGACATTGTCTCCCTTTTGGAAGCCAATGCCATCCTTGATGCCAGGGCGTCTCCCACTATAGAGCATGCTTCTAGCAAATTTAAATTTTTCATTTTCTAAGTCATGCTCATTAATCTTAGCATTAAGTTGAGCTATGTGATCATTTTGTTTCTTAATTAAAGCTAGGTGACCATGAATAGCATCAACATTAATGTCTCTACATCTAGTGCAAATGGAAACATGCTCAATGGTAGATGTAGAGGGTTTGCAAGAATTAAGTTCAACAATCTTAGCACGTAAAATATCATTCTTATCTCTAAGATCGGAAATTGTATCATTGCAAACATCTAATTCTTTAGCCTTAGCAATCAATTTTTCATTATCATTTCTAAGGCTAGCAAGAGAGACATTCAATTCTTCAATCTTAGCAAGGAAGTTAACATTATCATCTCTAAGATTGGGAATTGAAACATCACAAATATTTGAATCAACCTTAGCATTTAAACTAGCATTCTCATTTCTAAGGTTGCTAATCACATCATGGCAAGTGCTTAGCTCACTAGATAGTTTTTCACATTTTTCTACTTCTAGAGCGTAAGCATTTTTAACCTTAACATGCTTCTTATTTTCCTTAATTAGGAAGTCCTATTGGGTGTCCAAGAGTTCATCCTTCTCATGAATAGCACTAATTAATTCATTTAGTTTTTCTTTTTGTTGCATGCTAAGGTTGGCAAAAAGGGTGCGCAAGTTATCCTCCTCATCACTAGCATTATCCTCATCACTAGAGGTTTCATATTTAGTGGAGGATTTTGATTTTACCTTCTTCCTTTTGCCGTCCTTTTCCATGAGGCACTTGTGGCCGACGTTGGGGAAGAGGAGGCCCTTGGTGACGGTGATGTTGGCGGCGTCCTCGTCGGAGGAGGAGTCGGAGGAGCTCTCCTCGGAGTCCCACTCGCGGCATATATGGGCATCGCTGCCCCTCTTCTTGTGGTACCTTTTCTTTTCTCTCCTCTTGCCCTTCTTGTCGTCGCCCCTGTCACTATCACTAGATAACGGACATTTAGCAATGAAATGACTGGGCTTACCACATTTGTAGCACACCTTCTTGGAACGGGGCTTATAATCTTTCCCCTTCCTTTGTTTGAGGATTTGGCGGAAGCTCTTGATGATGAGCGCCATCTCCTCATTGTCGAGCTTAGAGGCGTCGATGGGTTATGTAGACTCCTCCTTCTTCTCCTCCGTTGCCTTAAATGCGACCGGTTGTGCTTCGGACGTGGAGAGGCCATCTAGCTCGATAATTTTCTTTGAGCCTTTGATCATCAACTCAAAGCTCACAAAATTACCTATTACTTCCTCGGGAGACATTAGTGTATATCTAGGATTACCTCGAATTAATTGAACTTGCGTAGGGTTAAGAAAAACGAGGGATCTTAGAATAACCTTGACCATTTCATGGTCATCCCATTTGGTGCTCCCGATGTTGCGCACTTAGTTCACCAAGGTCTTCAAGCGGTTGTACATGGCTTGAGGGTCCTCGCCTTGGTTGAGTCGGAACCGACCGAGCTCTCCCTCGATCGTCTCCCGCTTGGTGATTTTGGTCACCTCATCTCCTTCGTGCGCGGTCTTGAGTACGTCCCAAATCTCCTTGGCGCTCTTTAGGCCTTGCACCTTGTTATACTCCTCTCGACTTAGAGAGGCGAGGAGTATAGTGGCGGCTTGAGAGTTGAAGTGTCGGATTTGGGCAACCTCGTCCGAATCATAGTCTTCATCCCCCGGTGATGGTACCTGTACTCCAATCTCAACAACATCCCAAATGCTAGTATGGAGTGAGGTTAGATGATGCCTCATTTTATCACTCCACATATTATAATCTTCACCATCAAACATAGGTGGTTTGCCTAATGGGATGGAAAGTAATGGAGTACGTTTGGAAATGCGAGGATAACGTAGGGGAATCTTACTAAACTTCTTGTGCTCATGGCGCTTAGAAGTTATGGACGGCGTGTCAGAGCCGGAGGTGGATGACGATGAAGAGTCGGTCTCGTAGTAGACCACCTTCCTCATCTTCTTCTTCTTGTCACCGCTCCGACCCGACTTGTTGATCCCCTTCACATTGTTGGCGGACTCCCCGGATGGAGCCTTCCCATGGCTTGTAGCGGGCTTCTCACCGGTCATCATCTTCTTCTTGGCGTGATCTCCCGACATCACTTCGAGCGGTTAAGCTCTAATGAAGCACCAGGCTTTGATACCAATTGAAAGTCGCCTAGAGGGGGGTGAATAGGACGAATCTGAAATTTACAAACTTAATCACAACTACAAGCCGGGTTAGCGTTAGAAATATAAACGAGTCCGAGAGAGAGGGCGCAAAACAAATCGTGAGCAAATAAGGAGCAAGACACGATGATTTGTTTTACCGAGGTTCGGTTCTTGCAAACCTACTCCCCGTTGAGGTGGTCACAAAGACCGGGTCTCATTCAACCCTTTCCCTCTCTCAAACGGTCACTTAGACCGAGTGAGCTTCTCTTCTCAATTAAACGGAACACTAAGTTCCCGCAAGGACCACCACACAATTGGCGTCTCTTGCCTTGGTTACAATTGAGTTTGGTCACAAGAAGAATGAGAAAGAAAAGAAGCAATCCAAGCGCAAGAGCTCAAATGAACACAACAAATCACTCTCTCTAATCACTAAAGCTTTGTGTGAAGTTGGAAGAGGTTTTGATCTTTTTGGTGTGTCGTGTATTGAATGCTAGCTCTTGTAAGGTGTAGAAGTGTGGAAACTTGGATGCCATTGAATGTGGGGTGGTTGGGGTATTTATAGCCCCAACCACCAAAATATGGCTGTTGGAAGTGTGCTGTCGTATGGCGCACCGGACAGTCCGGTACGCCACCGGACACTGTCCGGTGCGCCAGCACGTCAGCGGACAGTTGGGGTTCGACCTTGGAGCTCTGACTTGTGGGGCCTCTGGGCTGTCCGGTGGTGCACCGAACAGGTCCTGTAGACTGTCTGGTGCGTCAACTACGTGTGCTCTGACTCTGGCACGCACTGTAGCGCATTGAATGCGGTTGCAGACGACCGTTGCGCGCGAAGTAGCTGTTGCTCAGCTGGCATACCGGACAGTCCGGTGACTCACCGGACAGTCCGGTGAATTATAGCGGAGCGCCCTCTGTCTTTTCCCGAAGGTGAAGAGTTCGGCCTCGAGTCCCCTGGTGCACCGGACAGTCCGGTGCGCCAGACCAGGGTGCCTTCCGGGTTGTCTTTTGCTCTCTTATTTGAACCCTTTTATTGGTCTTTTTATTGGCTTATTGTGAACCACCTATAGAACTTATAGACTAGAGCAAACTAGTTAGTCCAATTATTTGTGTTGGGCAATTCAACCACCAAAATCAATTAGGAAATAGGTGTAAGCCTAATTCCCTTTCAAGCTTCCTCCAGCATTTTTGAGTCCCTCAGGCATCCGAAGGTAACAATAAGTACCACTGGGAGTTATGAAGCTTGTCTTTGGCTCATCCTCTTTCTTCATCCAAATTTGGTGATAACCAGAGTAGCAGTCCAGTAATCTCATGAGTTCCGAAGAAGCTGCTGCATCTACAAGGGAGTCTATTCTTGGTAAAGGGAACTCATCCTTCGGACATGCCTTGTTGAGATCTGTGAAATCAATACACATTCTTCATTTCCCATTAGCCTTTTTCACCATAACAGTGTTAACTAGCCACTCTGAATACGTTACTTCTCTGATGACACCAGCACTGAGAAGTCTTTTTACTTCATTCCGAGCACCTTCGGCTTTATCCTCAGACATTTTCCGAAGTCTTTGCTTTCTTGGCCTGAAAGATGGATCCACATTGAGTGAATGCTCAATGACATCTCTGTTAACACCATAGAGATCGTTAGCTGTCCAAGCGAAGGCATCTTTGTTGTTGAACAAAAATCTTAGCAGTCTTTTCTTGTTCACCAGATAACTAAGATACCAGCAGTACCTTTTTGACTGCTATATCTTCACACAGGAGCATAGGCTTCGGCTGATCTGCTGAAGCAGTCTTCTCTCTTTTCTACTTATATTGCTGACAAGCTTCGGCTCCATCTATGTTATGGATCGCCTTTGAATCTGTCTAACTCCCTTCAGCCCTCCTGGTAGCTTCTTGACTCCCATGAACAGCAATGAGCCCTTGCTCCGAAGGTATCTTCACGCATAAGTATGCTGGATGGAGTATTGCTTCGAAGGCATTAAGCGTCCCTCGACCAATGATTGCGTTGTATGGGTATTCCATGTCAACAATGTCAAAGACAACTTGTTCAGTTCTTGTGTTGTGAATGTAATCGAAGGTAACTGACGTTATTATTTTGCCAAGTGCCACAATCTGTCTTCCTCCGAAGCCACAAAGAGGGTGTGTTGCATCATGTATCGTGTCTTCTGGTTCTTGCATCTATCTGAAAGCCTTTGCAAAAATGATGTTTGTTGCATTGTTTGTGTCAACCAGAACATTATGGACCAGGAATCTCTTGATGACACAAGATATAACCATGGCATCATTGTGAGGATAGTCTTTAAGCTGAAGATCTTCCTAGGAGAAGGTGATTGGGATGTGAGACCACTTGGATCTGTTAAAGAGTCCTTACACCCTAACATACTGCACTCTTCTTTGTGCTTCCTTCTTTTACTTCTTGTTAGCTGGTTCTGAGCTTGAACCGCCTGTGATTGGGAGCACCAGCTTCGTAACCGAAGGTGCTACAACTTGGTTGTTGTACGAAGTCATCGTCACAACAGTGGAAGTGAGTTCATCGGAGGTGGGCGCCAATGTTGGTCACTTGTTCTCAGATGCTTCAACAATGCTCTTTCAATTGTAGCTTCAGTATATATCTTCATATCATATCTGCTTCCACATCGTCTTGCCGAAGGTGTTTTTGCTTAGAGGACCTTCGGCGAAGAAGAAGGCCTCCAACAATGCCATAACTAGATGTACAATATCACTACTACATATGATCGAGTACTTATATTACCTTTGGATATCAGAGCATTCGAAGGTTGTGTAAAATTTCCTTTGTGCGTACTGTCGCGTCTTCGAAGGTATTAATGTTTTGTAAGCTCTATTCTGCATTCTGTCAGCTTTACTAGATAAGGGATCCGATTAAAAAGAAGGCAAATGGATCACGCACAATTGTGTAGCATATGAAAATTAAACCATTTGTTGTTACTTTAGTTTCCCATCGTCCTTTCATCCCTTTCTCGTTTATCTTCGGATTTTTGAAGATACAGAGAGAACCTATCCACTATCCTTTAGGCTTTGTTCGGTTATTTTAATTACATGTGGATTGGAGTGGATTGGGTGGGATTGAGATATATTTTGACTTGTTATGGATTTAAAACAACTCAATCCGACCCAATTCACATGGTTTAGCATCAAAACGAACAAGCCCTTAGCTGTGTTGCCCTGTAATTATTTCTTGTAGGAACTTTAGTCCAACAAATAAGGATTTGGAGTGTGACGTGATGCCATACTAGATTGAAACACAGACGAGCATGGAAATGAAGGTATACAAGACTGGGGGAGCATATAGATAGTGTTGAGAGACCATGTGAGGTGATTTTAAATCATGTTTGGATCTAGATGACACACTATGGTAAGTTCAAGGACCTAAAAATAAAATCTTAAGTTTTAAACTAGATGACATCCCAAGTTGGTTTATGTACCTAAAATCATAAACCGAACACAAATGACATCGTAAGACAAGTTTAATACTATATGAAAACTAAAAAGAAATATTTGTTGTACAAGTGAAAACATATTAAGATTGTATCTTAATATAATATGACATTGAAACATTATTACTAACATTAACTTATATTATTAATGTCAAGCAAATCATAAAATAAATTATAGTTTTAAAATATTATAAAATTTGTATGACTTAAATAGAGAAATAACACCCACATCCTCTGTTTTTCATGGATGATTAGTAGATTTTTTTCTTCAACTGCAACACACAAACATGTATTATAATAAAGAAAACAAAAGGTAAGCAACCATTAAAGGGTCCGAGAACAAATAAGCACCATGTTGCATGTTTTGATAAATTGATTACTACAAATTAATGATCGCTTCCCTCAAGGTTGAAACAAACTGCCGTTTCAAGACAAAACTTGTGTACACAGGAGTGGAACAGATGAGATATGTGCAAGTCATTGTGGGTTTTGGAATCTGCAACAGTCGTCAATATTGCTTTTCATGCTTCACGTAGGTCTGTCATCTCAAACCTGATATTTGGGTTCATATACACATGGGAGCAATGCTCATAGATTGGTGTTCCATCTAGGGGCTCCTCGTGAGGGTGGAAACCAGTTGCATCACAATCATGGATCACGCCCATGCCACATGGCTCCGTTAGATGAAATATGCCATGTTTTCTGTTCAAAGTAAAAATAAGAACATAATTATATCACAAGATTACCCAAATAGGAAAGGACATATTTGTTGCAAATGGTTTCATGTTTGGCTACAATTATGCCAAAAAAAACAGGAGACTACAGAATAGATGCAGCCGAGCTTCACCTAATTTATATGGCCAAAGAGTTGAAAATTATCAGCAACGAGAGCTAATAAAAGGTGATAGATAACGACATTGGTGATTTTATAGGGCTTTTATTCAGTCAAAATCTTACAAAATTTACAACATAAAAATACTAGGGGTGCACACAGATACGGATGGATATCACTAATATTACATTTATTTTCATATTTCTATTAGGATTCGGATTCAAATACGGATAGTATCAACTATATCGGATAGAATCCGAATGGATATTAACATCATAAATATGGCATTTGAATATGGTATTCAAGGTTGAATATCTGGACTCAGGATACTGATGGATCTTAAACTCCTCTAAACGAATTCGGACTCAGATACGGTTAGAAATATCCATACCATTGGCACCCTTAATAAATACGACAAAAAGTCCATAATGATCAGTGCTGATTAGCATTATTGACTTCTCTTCTTGGCTAGCATGCCGCCATATTACAATGACCAAAAAACTGAGGGTGCAACATCAGTGAAAATAATACCTTGTTGTATCCATAGGAGCCATAACTATTGCAATCGCTTCCGGAAGCATAATCTGTCACCAAGACGACAAACACATGATCAAAACAAACAAAACAATAATTTCCTAAAATAATTTTGAAACATTAAAATGTAGTGCAGAAAACATTTGCAATTTACAGAAAAACAGTATAGGAGTTGAGTCCTTAGCCACGATGGATCCTAGAACATTTTACAAGTCCAAAATACACAACCCCATCCATTCGTAAGTATATACTCCCTCCGTCCCAAAATAATAGTCGTTTTTGCTCATAATTTTTATGACTATTAAAACAGATGAAGATGAACGTAGACACATATATAAAACACATACATCAAGTATTGTATGAACCTTTTAATTAACTAAAACGAATTTTAATTTGGGACGGAGGGAATAACATTCTAGAAAGTGTGCAGTCAAGTTCAACTTCTACCACAAGCTCAAGATAAGTTATTAGCTTTAGTCATATGGATTGGTGCATTCATGAATAGTAAGAGTATGTGAAGCATTTGTAAATACTCCTTCCGTCCTAAAATATAATTCGTTTTAGACTAATCACACATTCATTAAATAACATATGAATACATTTTGCATGTATGTCTATGTTTATTATCATTTGAATGAATGTGGACGGAAAAAGTGGACTAGAAAGAATATGGACGCAGAGAGTATAATTTAGTAATTTTACCAAAAAGATACTATTATTTTTCATATAAAACTAGATGTGGCATGACTACTAGAAAAAGTCATCCTCCTGACACTAGTTTTTTTCTCGAATCCGGAGGAGAGCTGCACATCATTATATTAAGAAGATAAAGGTCCTAAAAAGGACTAAGAACATCCGCCGACGGCGGCTTACACCTATAACACACTACCGGCTAAAATAATAACTGCATAAAGACTTGTGATCACTACTTTAAAGAGGAACCAAAGTACAAGCAGAATGAGATGGGCAATTTACTAGATATAATCTAGATATTAAGGCTATCTCCAGCAGATCCCCTATCTCATCCCCTGTCATGTGGGGCCGCACCTATGCGCGTTAACAGCGGGCCCGCGACGCCAGGAGAGTTGAGGCGCGGGCGTCCACAGTGGGCGAGAACAGCAGTGCACATAAGGAAGGAACCACTAAGTGGCTAGATTGGTGGCTAAATTGATAGGCCTAAATGGTAGGGTGACTGTGTGGGGGACGGATATCCCCCGGGTCCACCAGAAGGATAAGAGACCTCACGAAAGGCCCGTGGGCCCAATAATTCGCAAGGTCATCCCTTCGTGGGCCTGGGGAAGAACGTCTAGTGAAGCGGATTGACACAAGACCAGATCGACGCAAGCCCAGACGGCCCGATGAATTGGAGTAATGATCGCAACAGTGACCCGACCTTCCCGCGTAGAGGCCTCACGTATCGGAACCGAGCGGGGATAGGTCGGCTGGATTATAGAAAGATAGACTCAGTCAGTTCACTATTACTTAGGCACACGTTGTTATCATATCCGCATGTAACGCCTAGGGGTGGTAATGGATCATGACCCTAATACTTCCTTCACAAACCAATAAGGCCCTTAATTTTGTCAGTTCAAAATTGTATTGTTTTATGATCCGGCCCTAACTTGACCCGATCCTTAAATTTGCTAGGCTAAATTAAATGGTCCGTTACCACCCCTAGTAACGCCCCACGGTCGAGTATATAAGGCCTAGGAGGCACCCCCTCAAAAACATCTCACTACTTAGCCATCCACCCGGTTCTCTACGTCTTCAACACTAGAGAGCCTCCTTGTAACCCACCACATAAAGTACTCACGCCTGGACGTAGGGTGTTACGCGCCTCAAAGCGGCCCGAACCTGTACAAAACTGTCCACTGCCTCTCGTGCATTAGCACGAACCATCGAGCTACAGTCGGTAACACCGTCCTACTCCAAAAAGCACCTCGAGGGGCAACCCCAGGTGCGCGGTCCGGCCCAAAACACCGACAGACTTGTTACCAAATAAGTAATTGCCTAATTAGTTGTTGCCTAGTTGGTCGGATTAGTTTCCAAATAAGTTAGTTACCTAATTAGTTGTTGCCTAGTTGGTCAGGCAGGTGGCCTATTCAAGAAGACAGACAACGGCTACGAATTACGTAGTCGCGTTCCAGCCGCTCGAGGGCTCAACACCCTTGACAACCTGGTATCACAGTCCAGGCGATCCTCTGCCGGTCCGCTTCCACAACAGTCGCCGCCACCTCATCACCAACCCCAGCCGCCGCGCCAACCTCCCCTTCAGCCTCTGTTGCATCGTGCGCTCCAGCCATGAGTAGTGCCAACGATTTCAAGGCCCTCGCTGCAGGATTCCGTCGCAGCCAATGCCCAGACCATCGCCAACCTCACAACCGATGGCACGTCCTCCCCCGGCATCAAGATCGACTCCGGCGAGCACCATAATGATCGGACACCAAGGTTCCAGAAGCTAGACCTTCCCCGGTACGATGGTAAGACCGATCCCCTCGGTTTCATCAGCCGCTGCGAATCATACTTTCATCAGCAGCGCATCATAGAGAAGGTCTGGATGGCCTCCTACAATTTGGGAGGGCGGGGCGCAGATGTGGTACATCCAGGTCCAAATGGACGAGGGTACTCCATCGTGGCGCCGGTTCAAGGAGTTGTTCAACCTGCGCTATGATCCCCCTCTCCGCGCCACACCCCTCTTCGAGCTGGCTGATTGCCGTCGCACGGGCTCCGTCGCAGACTATCAGGACCTCTTCCAGGCACTCCTCCCCCGTGCAGGACCCCTCGAGGAGGCGCAACGGTTCCAGCTCTTCACAGTGGGGTCTCCTTCCTCCGCTCAGCCTCGACGTCCAGGTCCACAACCCGCAGTCCCTCGCGGCTACCATGAGCCTGGCGCGCCAGCTGGAGCTCCGGGAGCGTATACACAGACACCTCCCAAGGTCGTGTCCCATGGCCTAATACCAGCCCCGTCACCGCGAGTCGCCCTACCTGCTCTGTCGGTCGACAGGGCAGCCGAGCCTGCGGTCATGGCGGATGGGCGCAAGCGCCTGTCCCTGCAGGAGCAAGAGGAGCCCCGCCGAGAGGGCCTCTTCTTCAACTGCAACGAGTGTTACACGCGGTGGCACAACCGTGTCTATGATCTTCTACATCCAAGGCGTCGAGTTGGACCTTGCCACCATTGGGGATGATCAGAACATGGAGACGCCGGTGTTCTCCCTGCATGTCGTCGCCAGGGTGGTCGTCTGCAACACTGTACAACTACAAGTGGTCGTCGGCGCCTCTACTTTCGTCACGCTCATCGACACGGGCTCAACTCAGCTTCATTGGGGAGGCGGCTGCGCAGCGCTAGGGCCTCACCATCAAGCCGCGACCACAACTCACGACAACGATGGCCAATGGTGAGCGTGTGGCCTGCCCAGGAGTCCTATGTAAGTGGCTTGGTGTTCTGCGTCGACCACTTCGTAATGCCCCTAGCCGAGTATGACGTCGTCCTCGTCACGTAATGGCCAATTGTCTGGGACTTCAACGCTCGGACCATGGCGGTCCAATGGGAGGGACGCGACGTTCCATGGAGTGGCGTAGGCCCTCCATCCGCGTCGATTCTCCTTGCCGCCACAGAGGACGACGCCCTCGTCGACGGGGTGTTGAACGCCTTCACCAACATTTTCGCCGAGCCGATCGGCCTACCTCCGCGCAGGGATGCGACCACCACATCGTCCTCAAGGACGAACTTGAGCGGCAGTGCGCCGCCATGATCGCTCAGTGACTCGGCGTTCTCGTCTCCAGTCATCCTCGTCAAGAAGCCGGACGGGTCATGACGCTTCTGTGTCGACTACCGCGCTTTCAACGCGCTCACGGTCAAGAACGCATTTCCAATCCCGGACGTCAACGAGCTCCATGGGGCACGCCTCTTCACCAAGCTAAACCTATGGTCAGGGTATCACCAAGTATGGATGCGACCGGAGGACGTCCATAAAACGGCGTTCCGTACCCACGACGACCTCTACAAGTTCCTGGTGTTTCCGTTCGGGTTGTGCAACACCCTAGCAACATTATAGGCTCTGATGAACGACGTATTGCGCCCCTACCTTCACCAGTTTGTGCTTGTCTTCTTTGACGACATTTTGATATACAACACCTCTTGGGCGGACCACCTAAGGCATCTCCGCGCCGTCCTCGACACCATGCGCCAGCACCGCCTCTTTGTGAAGAGGTCCAAGTGCTCATATGGCGTCGACTCCGTCACCTACCTGGACCACGTCATCTCAGCGGAGGGCGTCGCTACGGACCCTGCAAAGGTCCGGGCCATCCACGACTAGCCTAACCACAGTCAACGTGGGCCATGCGCAGATTCCTCAGCCTACTACCGCAAGTTCGTCCACAACTATGGCACCATTGCAGGCCCTCCTGAAGGAGGGGTTTGCATGGTCCGACGAGGCGACCACCGCTTTTAGCGCCCTCAAAGGGGTTGTGACATACGCACCAGTGCTAACATTGCGGGACTTCACCAAGCCTTTCGTCGTCGGGTGCGATGCATCGACCCATGGCTTCGGGGTCGTACTCATACAGGAGGCTCATCCTATCGCCTTCTTCAGCCGACCGGTGGCGCCCCGACATCGCCCTTTAGCGGCATATGAGCGGGAACTCATCGGGCTTGTGCTTGTCGTGCGGGGAGGTCGTACCTGTGGGAGTGCTGCTTCGTCGTGAAGACGGGCCACTACAGCCTCAAGTACATCCTCGACCAGCGTCTAGCGACCATCCATCAGCATCATTGGGTGAGCAAACTTCTCGGTTTCGACTTCTCCGTTGAATACAAGTCGGGAGCAACGAACATGGTGGTCGACGCCCTCTCGCGCCGCGACACCGAAGAGGACAGCACATGGGCTCTACAGGCGATCTCGGCGCCCCGCTTCGACTTCATCAGCCGGCTCCGCCATGCCTAGGCCACTACCCCGCTCTGGCCGCCATCCACGACGAAGTCAACGTAGGCACACGCGCTACTCCATGGGCAGTGGCCAACGACATGGTCCTCTACGACAGGCGTCTGTACATCCCACTGTCCTCGCCCATTCTGCAGGAGATTGTGGCAGTTGTCCATGAAGATGGACATGAGGGTGTCCAGCGCACCCTACACTGGATACGACGTGACTTCCATTTTCCCAACATGCGTCGTGTTGTGCAGGACTTTGTGCGGGCATGGCCCACTTGCCAGCAGTACAAATCAGAGCACCTTCACCCGGCAGGTCTCCTCATGCCCCTACCAATCCTCACCGTCGTCTGGGCAGACATCGGCCTCGACTTCGTTGAAGCACTTCCCCGTGTCAACGGGAAGTCGGTGATCCTCTCCGTCGTCAACCGCTTCAACAAGTACTGCCACTTCATCGCCCTTGGCCACCCGTACACCGCCGAGCCAGTGGCACAGGCCTTCGTCACCGACATTGTGCGCCTCCATGTAATGCCATAGTCCATGGTGTCCGACCACGACCCAGTGTTCACCTCGGTGTTCTGGCATTAGCTCATGCGACTCATGGGCAATAAGCTGCACATGTCATCCGCCTTCCATCCCCAGTCGGACGTCCAGACGAAGGCGGCTAACCACGTCATCATTATGTACCTTCGCTGCTTCACCGGCGATCGTCCTCGACAATGGCTATGCTGGCTCCCATGGGCCGAATATGTGTACAACACGACATATCAGTCCTCGCTCCGGGAGCCGAGGCGCCGTTCTGGGTGGTGTACGGTCGTGATCCACCCTCCATCCGCTCGTATGAGCCTAGGGAGACAAGGGTTGATGCGGTCACACGACATGGAGGAGCGCGAGGCCTTCCTCGCCGATGTGCGCTATCGCCTCGAGTAGGCATAGGCGGTGCAGAAACGCCACCACGACAAGCAACATAGGCCAGTGACCTACGCGGTCGGTGACTGGGCGCTCCTTCGTCTATGCCAGCGCGCCCCGTCCTCGCTGCCCCAACAAACAACGGGTAAGCTGAAGCCTCGATTCCTAGGGCCATATCGCGTCATCGAGCTCATCAACGACGTCGTCGTTCGCCTAGAACTGTCCCCACAGGTCCGCATTCATGACGTATTCCACGTGGGCACCTTGAAGAAGTATGTGGGGACACCGCCATCAGCCCCACCACCCCTGCCCGACATCCATCATGGGGCGGTTGTTCCGGAGTCAACTCAGGTCAACCACGCTCGCTTGGCGCGTGGTGTTCAACAGGTGTTGATCCATTGGCGGGGCAAATCGGTGACTTCGGCAACCTAGGAGGATCTCGACAAGTTTCGCGCCACGTACCCAGATTTTTAGCTCGAGGATGAGCTGGACCTCGAGGGGGAGAGAGATGTCATGTGGGGACGCACCTATGTGTGCCAACAGTGGGCTCACGACGCTAAGAGAGCTAAGGCGTGGGCGTCCACGGTGGGCGAGAACAGCAGTGCGCATAAGGAAGGCACCACTAAGGAAAGTGGCTAGATTGATGGCTAAATTGATAGGCCTTAATGGTAGGGGGTTGGTTACCAAATAAGTAATTGACTAATTAGTTGTTGCCTAGTTGGTCGGATTGGTTTCCAAATAAGTTAGTTACCTAATTAGTTGTTTCCTAGTTGGTCAGGCAAGTGGCCTATTTATAATGGAATCGTGAGACATGAGGAATAAGAAAAGTATTATCTCTAATCTCCTATCTCCATGCTTTCTCTAAGCCTGCGGCTGAGGAACCCCTTGCCGGAGAAGACGGACAACGGCTACGAACTACGTAGTCGCGGTCCAGCCGCTCGAGGGCTCAACGCCCTTGACATCCCCTATCGTATCCCTTATTTCAAATTTCTCTATGCAAACAGTGTTATCTACAATTTCGCGTCCCATATTTTCCACACTCCACTGGAGACAGTCTATAATAACTGTATTGAGACGTGTGATTTCTATTGGGTTTCACTCTATCCTAACCCAACTTGTTGATATTAGGATAACTGCATTGCTATTATGTATTTAAAATTCTAAAATGTTGGTGACAAAGTTGAACAATAAACTAACATATGGAATTTTAAAAAAGAACTTAACTTCAGCTACAAAAACAGTTACAGGACAACAAAGTGCTGAGTACAATACAAAACAAGAACTGCTATAGCGGAAGTAAGAAACAAGATGAAGCGCCCACCTGATATGCGTAATGATTATGAAGATCAATGGAAGATAGGAAGCAGGTCTGTGTTGGATGTGTCTGCAAAGAATGACAGAAAAGTAGCAACGAAGTTAATAACTAGCTATAGTATTATGTTCCAATCATCCAATGACATTGATAGACAACAACAATAACAGAAGCCTTTTAGTTCCAAGCAATTTAGGGCTAAGAGTTGAAACCCAACAGAAGCAAATCAAAGTTCAGACATATGAATAGTTATTTTTCATTCGCTCATATTCAAGGCTAAATCTTTGGGTATATTCAATCGTTTCAAGTCTTCTTTTTATGCATCTTCTCATGTCAAGTTAGGTCGTCTCTGCCTCTCTTTCCACTACTATCATGACTTAGAGCAAGGTTAATAATAGTAGTTAGCTTTTCGCTATTAATGCATAACCCACTTGACTCCCTTACAAAGTTTCTTTCCTATGTCTAAGCCGGCTGTAAGTTTACAATCTACTTCTCCTCTCTTCTCTTCTCTCCTACACTCAGCATTTAGCCCGCTTGCAGCCTCTTAGTATACCTGCTCTTAGAACCTCACTACGCACTCGATCCCTTCTTGTATGGACCAGCATAATATACGCACTTTCGCAAAACTTATCTATTAAACATGATGTCTTTTTGTAGGCTAAATTATACACCATACAACATACTAGTTCTAATGTCCTATAAAACATGTCTTTTAGCTTCTATAGTACCACCTTGTCACAGAATGCTAGATGTTTGGCGCCTCTTCGTCCACCCTGTTTGATTCTATGGCTAACATCTTCGTCAATATCTCTCTATGTACCACTAATCATAAACACTGAAAGGTATCCTTCCTTAGCACTACTTAACCTTCCAAACTAATATCTCCTTCCTCATGTGTAATAGTGTCGAAATCACATCTCATGTATTTGACTTTAGTTTTACCGCTTCTAAAACCTTTGGAATTTAGAATATCTTGCCATGACTCTAGTTTACTAATTACTCTTGCTCGACTTTCATCAACTAGCACTACATCGTCCGCTAAAAGCATACACCAAGGGATATCCCCTTGTATGTCCCTTGTGACCTCATGCGTCACCAAGACAAAAAGTCATCTATGTCCCCATCTTGAACACTATTGTACATGTCCTTAACGAGTCCAACATACTTCATTGGAACCTTATATTTGTCCAAAGCCTACCACATAACATTCCTTCCCTTGGTATTTTTCATAAACCTTCTTCAAGTCAATGAAACCATGTGCGGGTCCTTCTACTCTATAATCCATATACTGCTCCATGACTTGTCTTATTAAGAAAATGAATTCCATTGTTTACATTCCAGGCATAAAACTAAATTGGTCTATATAGATCCTCGTTATTTCTCTCAAACGATGCTCGATAACTCTCTAGTATAACTTTGTAGTGTGTCTCATCAACTCAATTTCACGCTGTTAGAATATTGTTAGGGTTTCTCTGTATTTCCTTGTATACCCCTACCATAATGGCCTTTGGCCCACCTAACTTTTCTATTTGATACACTCCCATCCTAGGACTAAGTTACAGTTTCACGATCCATAATGGTATCAAGCCAATTTTTCTTTTTCCTCTCTCCCCTCCTAGCCGCCGTCCACCATGTCCTTATTCCTAGTCGTTGGTCGCCTAGTCGCCATGGACTGCAGCAGTTCCACTCCCCCCTCTCCTCTCCCTCCCTCTCTCTTCTCCATGGAGCCCGTCACCTAGATGGCGGACGTCAGCGTACTTCCCCGACGTCCCTGTCTCCCTTCGACGAGAAGAGCGGCCTGCATCTATCGCCTGCGCATCCTCCCTCAACGCCTCTCTTGCAGCACCCCACGCGAAGGCCTCCCTTGGCAAGTCTAGCTGCGCCACCTTGACGGTCGAGGCTGCTTCCCTGGAGGTGAGTGTTGCCGCCTCTACGCGACTGCCTTCCTCGTATGCACATCTGGCACCCCTGCTGCGCCGGTAGGTTGCGCTGCCTCGACACCCACGACTCCTACTCCGACGACAGGCTCCCTCTCTCCCGGCACTGGCTCCTTCCCCCCGCGGGCACACTCCTTCCCAACGCAACCTACCCGAAATCCAACGACGTAGCCACCTCCCTACTCTAAGTCAGCGTCATACTCCCGTCCTAAGCCCCCTTACGGGATGTGGATACGGGATGCTACTACCTAGCGAGTACCCAGAGTCCACATCCTTTTTGTTTCTTCTTCCTCTTTCAACCAGCAATGAAGTCACCACAACTCCATCCATTACAGTGATTCTTGGTTCTATTTCCATCATGCCACCTTCACCTCCACCTCCACCTCCATCTCAGTCACCTCACTTGTTAAGTATATGAAGGCCCAGCTAATATATGCCCATCAGGCTCCTATATATAGACCTCATCGGCTACACTTCTACAACAGTGGCTGCAGCTGTGGCTTCTCAGTTTATACAGTGGTGTGAGAAGTGCAATAGGATTGCTGAAGCTGAAGCAGCTTTGTTGCAGCCAGCACTTCTGATCAGAGCTACAGTCATCTCCACTAAAGGAGTCATCATACTCAAGGTTAGTAACAAATACATCTAAATGTATTATTTTCATGTGAACTACCCTAAACAGTTATATACATATTACAGGTCAAAGTTAAGCAAGTTTGACTACAAAAAACTTATGGAATTGACAACTCAAAATATAAAGCCCATTCGGAAAATACCTAGCACATGATTAAATACTATAGGTACAAAGATTGAGGGAAGCTAAGGTCACCATTCACTAATTACTTCAGAATCCAAAATCAATAAACAACAGTAGCCCGGTGAATGTATGGATACAAAACATTTCCATTGCACTTAAGCAGAGTAGCCATTGCTCATCGTTATGGGCAGATTGTCTTTAGGCTCCTTAAGTGAAATGAAAAGGTGTAGGATTAATGTCAACATTTTCATTCAGTAGTAATCCTTGATCCTTCTGTATATACCATTAAATACAGCAGAAAAGATAGACTGGATACTTGAAGTCCAAGGAAGCACATATAACCCTTTGACTTGATGAAAAAAAAGTAACCAAACGGAAGTGCAGGAATTACATGAATCCAACCAAGAGATAAAAGGGAGCCTTTGTCCTGAACTTCAAATATTTCTTCTTCATTCGTAGCTTGACACTGCAAAATTAATTAAAAAAATAGTTCACGTATTTCTGAAATGCAACATTTTAGAGACTGCGGCAACACGTAAACTTATGCACAGCCACATACAATCCAGTGTTCGGCCAAATAGCCATGTAGGCTGATTAGTCAATGAGTATAATGTATACTCCTGTTGAGCACAAAAATGACGGGCGGACGGTCCGCCGTAGCAGCGCGTATACTCCTGTTGAGCACAAAAAATGACAGGCGGACGGTCCAGCCCTGAGGCCGGACAGTCTGGACCGTCCGCATAGCGGCGCGGACAGTCCACCGTAGCAGCACGGACCGGACGCGCGTGCGGAGAATCAGTTAAGGTTCCGGATTTCTTACGGGATATGTTAGCTAAACCTGCGGGGTTAACTCGAGAACCGACTTATACCGGGTCCAGGCCTCCCCCTTTATATAGATGAAGGGCTACGACCGATTGAACTCCCCACAATCGATCCAATCAAATCTAACTATCGTTTTTACCTTATGCATTAGGAGTAGCTCTAGTTTAGCCTCCCTCTACCTCGAATCTTCACCTCTCTTCCACTATATGTCGACTAGAGGGGTCTTGGGTGGCCTGCCGTCGCCAAGACACACCCTATGATCTCTCCTCCCCGACGGGGTCCCTCCCGGGAGACGAGATCCAGGTCTACTGCGAAGAAGACAACCCTCTTCGCCATCGCGGACCGTCCGAGCCCCATGTACGGACCGTCTGGACGTACGCAGAAGAGCCGCTTCTGCGCCCAGGTCGCGGACCATCAAGCCCTATGCTGCGAACCGTTTGCGCCTCCGCAGAGAGCACCGTCAGGTGGTTCGTTCCAGTGTTTGGCGCCCAGATTGGCGTCAAAACACTTTTTGGCGACTCAAAACGCTAGGGAACAGGTGTCTAGATCCACTAAAAATCAGGCCCTCAAATAGCCGGTTTTAAAGATCACACCAATATCTACCGAGACAACATCATAAAGCCAGGTGTTGAAAATCTAACGGCCTGTTAGAATACCCGTCTAGGGTTTGGGGTCTTCCCCATGTAATTACCATCTCACCCCTTTGTAATGGGCCAGACCCAGTTACTCAAGTCTATTAATACAACACCCAACCCTGATTAGGGTTAGGGGTTCTTCCCACATGGTATCACAGAGCTAGGTTTAGTTTTCCTACCCCTCACTTCACCCTGTACGGCACAGCCCCTTCCCATTCCTTGGCTACTCTCCTGACCACAAGGGGTACCGGTGTCTGGACCTCACCTCCCACCGCATCATCATCTCTCGTCACGTCGTCTTCGACGAAGATGTGTTTCCCCTTGCTCCACCCCACCCACCGATCTCAACTCCCTCCTCGAGTCCGATCCGGTTCCCCCCCCCACCCCCGGCGCCCCGCCTTGCGCCGTTACCTGCACCTCGTGCGGCCACGACGCCACCGCTCGCGCCCATTTCCGCGCCACGCGCGGCCCCGTCGACCCCGCCTGCGCCACGCGCGGCCCCATCGATCCTGCCTGTGCCACGCGCGGCCCCGTCGACCCCGCGCTCGTCTACCACCGCCACGGCCACGCCACTACCTCGGCGCCTGCCGACTCGGGCCCGTCGACGAGCGCGGGCCGCTTCGCCGACCTCGCCGTCGTCTATCATCGCCGCGAACCGGCCATACCCGCCGCTCTCGACGTTCCGGCGGTCCGCTCCGAGCCGTCCGTATACTAGCCGGTCGCCATCCACCGCGACCTCGGGCACGTCCACCCGATGGTGACTCGACGCGTCGCTGGCGTTCTTCGCCCCGTCGACCGGCTGATCCTGGCAGCTGATACGTCTAGCACTCCACCCGACGCTTCCCTGGTGCCCTCCTCCGTTCGCACTGCCCTCGCCGACCCACATTGGCGTCGTGCTATGGAGGAGTACGCGGCCCTCTTGGCCGACCACACCTGGGACCTGGTGCCGTGTCCACCAGGCACCAACGTGGTCACCGGCAAGTGGCTATTTCGCCACAAGCTGACCTCGGACGGCTCCCTCGACCGCTACAAGGCCCGTTGGGTCCTTCGGAGCTTCACCCAGTGCCCCGGAGTGGACTACGACGAGACCTTCAGCCCCGTCGTCAAGTTCGCCACTGTCCGCGCCGTCCTCTCCCTCGCCCTCTCCCGCGACTGGGCGATCCATCAGCTCGATGTCAAGAATGCCTTCCTCCATAGCACTCTGACGGAGACTGTCTACTGCAGCCAGCCCACCGGCTTCGTCAACGCTGACCGTCCAGATCTGGTCTGCCGGCTGAACCGGTCCCTGTACGGCCTCAAGCAGGCGCCGCGGGCATGGTACAGTCGCTTCGCCTCCTACCTGGCCTCCATCGGCTTCGTCGAGGCCAAGTCGGACACGTCCCTGTTCATCTACCGGCGCGGCGACGACACCGTCTACCTCCTGCTCTACGTCGACGACATTGTGCTCACGGCATCCACCGCCGACCTTCTACAGCGCACGATCGTCGCCCTGCAGCGGGAGTTCGCGATGAAGGACCTAGGGCCCCTACACCACTTCGTCGGCATCACCGCCGAGCACCGGCCTCAGGGTCTCTTCCTCCACCAGCGCCAGTACGCCATCGACATCTTGGAACGGGCTGGCATGTCTGACGGCAAGCCCTGCTCCACGCCTGTCGACACTCAAGCGAAGCTCTCTGAGGACGACGGGCCTACGGTCGCCGACGCGACGTCCTACCGGAGCCTGACCGGCGCGCTCCAGTACCTCACCTTCTCCAGGCCCAACATCGCTTACGCCGTCCAGCAGGTGTGCCTGCATATGCACACTCTGCGGGAGCCCCATCTCACTGCGCTCAAGCGGATTCTGAGGACATTTTCTGCATCATTGTTTCTCTGCCACGGCAACCGAGAGCAAAAACACCGTCTTCTACCCTGAGTTTGACCCCTCCGGTTTTTCTGTGAAGGATCTGGCCACCAGGACCCCTCTCGCCCGATGTGACAGCGTTGGGCCCCTCTACACGCTCCGGCCTTCTTCCATCGGCGCGTCTCCACCTCCCGTGTTGTCTCCACCACCACCTCCACCGCTTGGCATCGTCGCCTCGGCCACCCAGCACCTGACGTCATGGCCAAGCTTTCCAACAGTCTAGATTCTTCTTGTAGTAGGGAACATTTTGAGGGTCTTTGTCATGCTTGTCAGTTAGGCTGATATGCTCGTCTCCGATTTACTACTCGGGCTGAGCAGGCTTTTGGCATGGTTCATTATGATCTCTAGACCTCCCTGTATTCAAGTCTTTCTGGATATAAATACTATTTGGTGATTTTGGATGATTTTTCCCATTTTCTTTGAACTTTTCCTCTTCGGTTGAAGTCTGACACATTCACCACTCTCACACTTCTTCGCCTGGGTATCCACCCAGTTCCGCCGCCCGGTCCGTGCCCTACAGTGTGACAATGGCCATGAGTTTGACAACCACGCCTCCCGGTCTTTCTTTCTCACAAGTGGCGTTCAGTTGTGTCTCTCGTGCCCCTACACCTCTGCCCAGAACGGCCAGGCCAAGCGCATGATTCGAACCACCACCAATATGATTTGTTGCCTTCTCTTTCAGGCATCTCTCTCTCTCTGCCAGCTAATGGGCAGAGGCCCTGCACACCGCCACCCACCTCCTAAACCGCCTCCCATCGAAGGCGGTGAGCCACCCTACTATCCACTTCGCCATGTACGTCACAGCCCCTCCTACAACCACCTTCGCGTGTTCGGTTGTGCTTCCTATCCTAACACTCCCGCTATTGCTCCTCATAAGTTATCTCCCCACTCCACCTCTGCCTCTTCCTTGGCTACTCCCATGACCACAAGGGGTACCGCTGTCTTGACCTCGCCTCCCACCGCATCATATCTCGTCACGTCGAACTTCGACGAAGATGTAATTCCACTTGCTGGCTCCTCCCCACCCACCGACCTCGACTCCCTCCTTGAGTCCGATTCGATTACCCCTCCACCCCAAGCGCCTCTTCGTTGCCCGCGCCACGCGTTGCCCCGTCGACCTTGCCTGCGCCACACGCGGCTTCAACGCCTCCACACGCACTTCTACCAGTGCCACGTGTGGCCCCATCGATCATGCCAGTGCCACACGCGGCCCTGTCGACCGCGGCTGCGCCACGCGCGACCCCGTCGACTCTGGTCCCATCGACAAGCATGACTCGCTTCGCCGACCCCGCCCTCGTCTACCACCGCCGCGGGAGCGCTCCTCCCTCGACACCCATGGACCTGGGCCCGTCGACGAGCGCGGCCCGCTTCGCCGACCTCGTCGTCGTTTATCATCGCCGCGAGCCAGCCACACTTGCGGCCCCCGACATCCCGGCGGCCCGCTCTAAGCCGCCTGTGTACCACCCGATTGCCATTCACCTCGACCCCGGGCACGTCCAGCCGATGGTGACACGCGCCGGTCCACTTCCGGCTATGCCGTGTTCCTGGGCGCCAACCTCGTCTCCTAGGCCACCAAGCGGTAGCTCGTCGTCTACCTCTCCAGCACAGCGGCCGAGTACTGCGTTGTAGCCAATGGTGTGGCGGAGGCCTCTTGGATGTGCCAGCTCCTCCACGAGCTCCACAGTCCCCTTCAGCGCGCCACCCTTGTCTACTGCGACAACGTCAGCGCCGTCTACCTCTCCACCAATCTCGTGCAGCATCAGCATTTGAAGCACATGGAGATCGACCTGCACTTCGTCCGCGAGCATATCGCTGCAAGTGACGTTCGGGTTCTCAGCGTTCCCACCACGCTGCAGTTCGCCGACATCTTCACCAAGGGGTTACCGTCAAGTGTATTTTTAGACATTCGGTCCAGTCTCAACATCTATACAGGATAGAGTTGCGACTGCAGACGGGTGTTAGAATACCTGTTAGGGTTTGGGGTTCTCCCCGTGTAATTACCCCTCTCACCCCTTTATAATGGGCCTAGACCAGCTACCTCAAGTCTATTAATACAACTCCCCAACCCTATTCCAGGGTTAGGGTTTCCCACAATATGCAAATCTACATCAGTTGCCACAAGACAACAGAAATGTGAAGATATTAGTATAATCAAAGTGCTCCTTGCTCTGAGTCTCACCAATATAACGGCAAACCCAAACAAGGTATTTTCAAAAGCTATAGTCAATAACAAAATAAATACAAAAAAATACTCTGGTCAGAAAATATAATGGGGCAAAGGAACAAGAGCATGTAAAAGCATAAAATAACTTACTGAATCAGATGTTGATTTCTGCTTAGGAATTATCAATGTTGTCACATAAAAGGTTCTCTTTTTCTACAACAAAATATATTGTCAATAATGCAACCAAGTATAGCATTATTTTGTTTGCTTTCAAGGGAGGCACATACCAGAGTACCAGCAAGAATTCCACAGGTTTCCAAATTCTTTGCGGTATTTAACTCAGCGACCCTCAGGAAACACTCCATTAATGCCACTGGCTGACAAATAGGTAAAAACAAATCATCAGACACAAAAGTCTAGAATGAATCAGATAAGAGTAGAATGTACATAAGAGAACCATCGTATTCATGTACTCCCTCCATCCCTTTTTAAGTGTTGTTCTCGCATATCGAGGAGTCAAATGTATTCAACTTTAACCAAACATATACAAGAGATTACTAATATTTATGGTGTGTAATAAGTATAATTAGATTAATCATTGAATATACTTTTATAATAAACTTATTTGGGGATTGCTACTCGATGCACGGTAATGGTGTGAGAGCGCACATTGCGGTAGGCTACAAGTCAACCCTAACGGTCGCTCCCCGCGTGGGCGACTCGAGCAGACAAATCCTTGTCGTCGCCGCCTAGCTCCCCCTGCATTCTCTCCGTCTCGCCGCTGCCAGAGGGGTTGGCTGGGACGCCCGCGCGAGCCCCCAGACGGCGGTGGCAAGGCATCCGCCCAGTTGGCGTTGCAAGTGTCCAAATCCACGCAAGAACTCATGGTCGGGTTGTGGTCATGGTGACCATGGCGGAACCGTGCGCCCACGTGGGCATCGTAGGTGGAGGCACGGTGACGATGGTGATGCCTGCTCGCGTAGCCTCGGCTGTTGGCGGTCCAGACAGATCCGCGTTGTGGCCGGCCGTTGCGGCCCTCTTGCGCAGATCTAGGACAGTTGCTCCTGGAGGCTTAGGGAGGAGCTACAGGGACCGCACACTGGTTGTTGTTGGGTTGCCGGCGGGGGGTGCGACGACCACTGGCCCTCGCTGGCTGACGGCTAGCCCCACGAGTAGTAACAGCACAGCGAAAAACTTCTGGTGGCAGGGGTGAGACCCTCGCGGTGGTTGCGCTCGTCGGCGGTCACAGTGGTGTGCGAGGTGGAGGGCGTAGCGCGCCAGCATGGGGGTGGTGTTGTGGCTTCGGCTTGGAGCCTTGGACTTGCACTGCTTTGTCTTGTCGTTGCTGTCGTGGTGGCACGACTGATGGCAGCCTGCTTTGCTATTGTTGGCGACGTGGTGGTTGTGCGGCTATCGGCGGCCAAGCGGTGGTTCCCTAGTGACGGCATGGTGGTGTGACCTGTTGGACCAGGCTACCTCTTCGTGGCGTGAAAGCAAGGGTCGAGGCTATCGAACATGCCGGTGGTGGGCGGTGGTAACCATTCGACGGGCTTCTCATCAAAGGGTACAATCAGTGCCCCACCGGAGTGGCTCCACAGCCGTGTGCATTGGGATGGGTGGCGGTGGCGAAAGCCTTGCCCGCTCTCTGAGCCGGTGATGACGATATCGTGGGGCGCCATTTACTTCTTTGGAAGCGTCTATCGACCTGTCTCTATGCATAGCGTGCTATCTTCCGGGGTGTAAACCCTGACCTTCGGGTCAGGCAACAGCGACGCCATACGTCGCACCATTCCTTGGAGGTGTCGCTTTGGAGGATCGCGCCGGTCGACTTGCTTGGTTATGAGTGTTGCAGCGAAGTCGGAGATGCTATGTTGTTGAGGTGTGATTTGGCTCGGCAACGATGACGCCCATTGGACTCTTCCGGGTGTTGTTGGTTTTGTTTGTAGGAGTTGGTTTGTGGTCTAGTGTAGGAAGTCGAAGCTACTTAGCCTCGGCGCTAAGCTCGACAACAATGACTTGAGCTGGGCTATAGGGACCGTCGACGAGTTGGTTCGAGTGTTGGCCGGCGCGTCTTGATGTCCCAATCCAATCGCTCGTTGTTGCTTAGGCCTTTGGCGCTCTGGGTGTCTGCTTGCTCCCGGTGCTCGGCTGTCATGTGCGGACGCACATATGCCAGGCGCGGACGCGCCCGCGACGTGCGTCGTGCGGCTGAGCGCTGGGTAGGCACCGCTGGGATTAGATTACGAAGTTGTTTTGGAAATCTCTAGAATCAAGGAGAGTTGTTTAGATTAGGAAGTTGGCGAAAGGGCCTCTAGCTGAGTTGGTTAGTTGGTCTGAGTAGCACTCCTCAGGTCCTGGGTTCGACTCCCCGTGGGAGCGAATTTCAGGCTGTGGTTAAAAAAATCCCCTCGTCTGTCCCATGCCAAAGCACAGGTCTAAGGCTCAGCCCCGGTCGTGGTCGTTCTCACATGGGCTTCGATGCCGCTGTGTATGGGTGGGGCAGGGGTTCGGGGGTTTTCTTGACCTGTGTGAGAAGGTCTTCTTCTTAATACAATACCCGGGGGCTGTCTTACCCCTCGCAGGTCAAGTTTTTTTTAGATTAGGAAGTTGTTTTGGAAATCCCTAGAATCAAGGAAAGTTGTTTTGGAAATCCCTAGAATCAAGGAGAGTTGTTTTGGAAATCCCTAGAATCAAGGAGAGCCTTCTCCACGTCGGTTGGGCCATTGTCTATATATGCTTGTAATCACTTTATAATCAATTAAGCAAGAATTATATCCTTAATCTCTCTCTCTGTTAAGCCTGCGGTTGAGGGGAATAACCTCACCGGAGAGGACGGCCGATGGCTACGAGCTGCGTAGCCGCGGTCCGGCTAGTCAGGGGCTCGACGCCCTTGACAACCTGGTATCACGATCACGTTCAGGGGCGGACCCAGCGGGTGGTCCATATGGGCCACGGCACACCCTAAAATCATATAAGGGTAGTTAGCATAGTGGTGTAAGTACTACCATTTGAACTTGGCAAACAAGGTTCGAGTCTTGATGATCTCCATTTTGTGTTTATTTTTTTGATATTTTTTCTAGCACACCCTAAGCTTAGTAGCTGGGCCCGCTCCACCCATTCTTCCACAGACGCCGCCCACCACCCTAGCCCTCCACCATCGCCGCAGTCCTCCACCGCTTGCACGCCGCAGCCAGCAGCCATGAGCGATCCAATCATTGTCGATGTGATGGAGATGTTGAAATCCATCACCACGGAGATGAAAACCATGAAGGCCGACATGGAGGCTATGAAGGAGAAGTCGGCCTCGTCGGCGGACAGTGGCGCCGGCGGCCGCCCAGAGGGGCCGCGCGATCTTGATCGCCCCCCAAAATTCCAAGAATTGGATTTTCCCCGCTACGACGGCAAGACCAATCTGATGCTCTTCATCAACAAGTGTGAATCCTATTTTCGCCAACAGCGCACCTTGGCGGAGGAGTGCGTGTGGATGGCCTCGTACAATTTGGAGGTCATCGCGCAACTTTAGTACATCCAAATCCAGAAGGACGAGAGTACACCACCGTGGGGGCGATTCAATGAGCTCCTGAACTTGCGGTTTGGGCCTCCCCTCCACTCGGCCCCGTTGTTCGAGCTCGCCGAGTGCCAGCGTACAGGGACCGTGGAGTACTCCAATCGCTTCCAGGCCCTCCTGCCTCGCGCGGGTCGTCTTGATGAGGCTCAGTGCGTCCTGCCGCCGCTCAGCCACACCGTCCGCATCCACAACCCGGAGACGCTCGTGGCCGCCATGAACCTGGCATGCAAGTGGAGTTGATGGAGATCGACCGCCCGGTGCATCCTCCCCCTCAGGCGCCCCAGCGCGACCTCCTTCCCGTTCCCGTGCCCCGGCCAGCGCTCCAGGCACCCCAGCAGCCGCTGGCGCTCCCTGCCCCTCCGGTGGCCGGTCAGCATGGTTGCGGCGAGGGCAACCAGAGGCGCCTCACCCCGAACGAGATGGCGAAACAGTGCCGCCTGGGCCTCTGTTTTAATTGCAATGAAAAATATACCCGTGGCCATAACAGGTTTTGCCGGCGCATCTTCTTCCTTGAAGGCATGGAGATCAAGGACGCCGCTGACGCCGCTGGCAACACGGAGCACGACGCCGAGGCGCCCTGTTTTTCCCTGCAGGCCGTGGCTGGGGTTCCCATGGCGGGCATCATGCAGATCACCGTGGCACTAGGCGCAGCGTCCCTCGTCACCCTACTCGACTCCGGCAACACGCACAACTTCATCTCGGAGGAGGCGGTGCGGCGCTCCGGTCTACCCCTCCGCCAACGCCCCTGCCTCACAGCCTTGGTCGCCAATGGCAAGCGGGTCACTGCGTCGGCATCATCCGCGACACGCCCCTTCTCATCGACAACGATTCGTTCCCGACCGACCTCTACGTCATGCCACTGGCGGGTAAAACGTCGTCTTCGACACCCGGTGGCTCGGCGAGTTGGGGCTCATTGTTTGGGACCTCGGCCACCGACGCATGTCCTTCCAGCGCCAGGGGCGCCCCGTCTCATGGACCGGCGTAGCCAGCCCCTCCGTGCCGGCCCTGGGCGCAACAACAGAGGTTGGTCCCCTCTTGGAGGCACTGCTGCTTTCGTTTGGGGGGCTCTTCGCGGACCACGTCGGTCTGCCCCCCAAGCGTGTGCACGACCAACGCATTATTCTCAAGTCTGACGGCCAGTCGGTCGCCGTCCACCCTTACCGGTACCCCGCGGCGCACAAGGACAAGTGGAGCAGTAGTGTGCCGCCATGATTGATCAAGGGATCGTCCGCCTCAGCGAATCGCCGTTCTCGCCGCATGTCCTCCTCGTCAAGAAGCCCGATGGTTCGTGGCGCTGAACACGCTCACCGTCAAGGATGCTTTCCCGATCCCGGTGGTCGACGAGCTCCTCGATGAGCTCCATGGCGCCAAGACCAAGCTGGACCTCCGATCCGGGTACCACCAGGTGTGCATGTACCCGAAGGACGTGCACAAGACGGCGTTCCGCACCCACGACGGCCTGTACGAGTTCCTGCTGATGGCGTTCGGGTTGTGCAACGCCCCGGCGACATCTCAGGGCCTTGATGAACGACGTGCTCCGCCCGTTCCTGCGCCGCTTTGACCTGGTATTTTTTTACGATATTCTAATTTACAGCAAGACGTGGGTTGATCATCTTCGCCAGCTCTGAGCGGTCCTTGACGAACTACACCGCCACCAACTCTTCGTCAAGCGCACCAAGTGCTCTTTTGGTGCTTCCTCCGTCACCTACCTCGGCCATGTCATATCCGCGGCGGGTGTGGCCATTTCCCCAGCCAAGGTGCAGGCGATCCATGATTGGCCAGCTCCATGTTTGCCTCGGGCTGTGCGCGGTTTCCTCAGCCTCGCTGGGTACTACCGCAAGTTCGTCCACAACTACGGGGCGATCGCGGCACCACTGACGGCCCTACTCAAGGAGGGCTTCTCCTGGGACAACGTGGCGGCCGCGGTATTCACAGCGCTCAAGGCCGCCGTCACGTCCGCCCACGTTCTCGCCATGCCCGACTTCGCCAAGATGTTCACCGTCGAGTGCGACGCGTCGTCGTTCGGCTTCGGCGCGGTCCTGGTCCAGGAGGGCCATCTGGTCGCCTTCTTCAGCAGGCCTGTGGCGCCGCGCCACAGCTCGCTAGCCGCATACGGGCGTGAGCTCATCAGCCTCGTCCAGATGGTACGGCACTGGCGCCCGTATCTCTGGGGGCGCTTCATCATCAAAACCGACCACTACAGCCTGAAGTACCTCCTCGATCAACGCCTCACCACGATCCCTCAGCACGACTGGGTCGGCAAGCTCCTGGGCTTCGATCTCTCGGTGGAGTATCGATCGGGCGCCATGAACGTCGTCGTCGTCGCCCTCTCCCGCCGCAACAATGACGTAGGGGAGGTGATGGCTATTTCGGCGCCCCGCTTTGACTTCATTAAGCGCCTCCGCCACGCCCAAGCCACTGATCCGGCCCTGGTCGCCATCCACGATGAGGTCCGGGCTGGCACCCACGCCGCTCCATGGGCGCTGGTAGACAACATGGTCGCCCTTGACGGCCGCCTGTACGCTGCTGCAGGAGATCTTGGCCGCAGTCCACAACGACGGTCATGAGGGCATCCACCGCACCCTCCATAGGCTCCGATGGATTTTCATTTTCCCAACATCCGTTGCTTGGTGCAGCATTTCGTGAAGGCCTACGTCACCTATCAGCAGTACAAGTCCGACCACCTCAGGCTAGCCAGTCTGTTGCAGCCACTGTCGGTTCCATCTGCCGTGTGGGCTGACATCGGCATTGACTTCATCAAGGCGCTGCCCAAGGTGCAAGGCAAGACTGTCATCCTCTCTGTCGTGGATCGCTTCAGCAAGTACTGCCATAGTGCCATTTCATCCCCCTGGCGCACCCCTACACCGTCGAGTCCATCGCTCACACCTTCTTCACCGACATCATTCGCCTCCATGGCGTTCCGCAGTCCATCGTCTCGGACCGCGATCCAGTGTTCACCTCGACGTTCTGGCAGGAACTCATGTAGCTCACTGAGACGAAGCTCTACATGTCGTCCGACTTTCACCCGCAGACGGACGGGCAGACCGAGGCCGCCAACCGGGTCATCGTCATGTATTTGCGCTGCTTCACCGGCGACCGTCCTTGGCAGTGGCTCCGTTGGCTGCCATAGCGGAGTACACCTACAACACTGCCTATCAGTCATCGCTCCGCGAAACTCCATTTCGTGTGGTCTATGGCCGGGACCCCCCAACCATCTGCTCCTATGAGCCCGGTGAGACCCGTGTCGCAGCGGTCGCTCATGAGATGGAGGAGTGCGCTGCCTTCCTCGACGACATCCGCTATCACCTTGAACAGGCACAGGCGGTCCAGAAGCGCGTCTACAACCAGCACCACAGGCCGGTGTACTTCCAGGTCGGCAATTGGGCTCTTCTTCGCCTTTGGCAGCGGGCAGCAGCATCCCTCCCACGCTCGGCAATAGGGAAGCTCAAGTCGCGATACGTCGGGCGTACCAGGTGGTGGAGCTCATCAACGAGGTGGCGGTGCGGCTGTGGTGCCTGCAAGCCCGGGTGACTCGAGCTCAGCTGCCCCGGGGAGTGCGCCAGGTGCTCGTTGAATGGCAGGGTGAACCACCTATTTCGGCTACATGGGAGGATCTGGACGACCTCCAGGCTCGAGGACGAGTTGTGGCTCCATGCTCGTTGGTGAAGAATCGGATCTGCCTCGTGTAGGGTGTGTCGAGGCTGGGCAGCGATGGCGCACTGCGGTCTTCCGCCTTGTGTGTCGGTGTTTGGTGTAGGCGTCATCGAGTTCCTTTAGCCATGTGCAGCCCGGCTTGGGAAGTCGGAGTTGTTCATCCCTTGTGTTGAGCTCGGCAACAATGACTCTGGACGGGATTTGTGTGTGAGGCTACCGATGTCTGGGTTGTTTGAGGCGGCCTTCCGTTGGTTTCGCTGTCGTGCACTCTGTGTAAGTTTTGGGCCCAGTTTTTCCTTAAAACAGGATCAATTCCATTCTTCTTATTGAGAGGCAGAGCTCCTGCCATAATGTTTCAAAAAAGTAAACTTATTTGGAGATATAAATATTACAATACTTTCTATAAATATAGTCAAACTTAAGAAAGTTTGAGTGGCACGAAAATCTAGTTTGTTAGAATAGAATGTGCTTGTATATCAGGCTACTGTCGTATCAGGTCAGGAGTCTATTGTTTTATAATAGAGGAAGACCTTAACCAACTCTAATTAAAGGTAGGATGGAATCAGGTTTCATCTGTCCAGAGATAGCATAGTTAATATAGAAGTCAATTAAGGTAGTTGTGCTCGAATTGACTCCATGTCATGTAGTAACCTGATGGCTTGAAGCAAGACACAACCTAGTTATGTTTGCAAGCTAGACAAAGCTATTTATGGCCTGAAGCAAGCTCTCAGGGCCTAGTATTCTTAACTAAGTGAGAAATTGCTGCACCTAGGCTTTCAGGCTTCAAAGGCAAACACTTCTATGATCTTATACGAGGAAGGTGTTACTATATTTCTCTTGATCTATGTTAATGACATCATTGTTGCTAACTCTTCATAGGATGTTATCGATGTTATGCTTGTTATGGCTCTGGTGGTACAGGGGTAGCAGTGGAATAGGCACAGGGCCCTTGCTGCGTCGGAAGGGGTGATCGTCGGCAAGGTGCCTCTGATCTATGGTGGACAGCAAGGAGAGAGACTAGAGCAGCACAGAAAGGTATTAGATTAAACTTCCTTATTGCCTTCTTTATTCCATCTATTTACATTAAATAGTCCTCCTAGGGACAAGCGGCTTATCCGCCCAAGCTTGTCCCTATTTCCTCTCAACTACTTTCTCCTACTCTTTCTCATCTATCTCAACTAACTAAATCTATTAACTCTATCTATTTCTGTGGTGGTCGGCGCTTATAGACTACGCCCCACATAACATCTCTCCCCCCATTGAGAAGCAGCTCATCCTCGAGCTGGAATTGTGGGTATGTCTGGAGAAAGGAGTCCAGATCTTCCCACGTGGTTGCAAAGCATGGTAGGGATTCCCACTGGATGAGGTTTGTCGAACGCCGCAAGCCACTCTGACCTTTAGGGCTTTAGCAGGTTGTGAATGAATAGAACCATGATAATTTGGTGGCAGTGGCGGTGGTGATGCTGGTGGAGGACCCATGTACTTCTTCAGGAGGTCGACATGGAACACGTTGTATACCACTACCGTGCGCCCTCTGGGAGTTCGAGGCGGTAGACTACCTTGTTCACCACGATTGCCACCTTGTATGGCCCATAGTAGCGTGGTCGGAGTTTGTCGTGTGTTGTTGCCGGCAGGGACACTGGAGTACGATGGTGGATTCTGAGCCACGCGCACAATGAGAAGGATAGCTCCCTATAGTTGCGGTCATACGTGTGTTTCGCGACTGCATGAGCTTGCTCGAGCCGCGCGCGCACATCTGCTAGGAATTCCTCACGTTCCTTCATTGCTTGTATCACGGCCGAAACCTGGCACTCGCCGAGATTGTATTCTTGGATTGCTGGTGGGTCCCGACCATAGACGACACGGTATGGAGTGTCCTTCAGGGCGGAGTGGGAGGATGTGTTGTAGACGAATTCCGCCCAAGGTAGCCACCGAAGCCACTGGCGAGGACAATCTCCTGTCAAACACCAAAGATACATACCAATCGCCTTGTTAACAGCCTTAGTCTGGTCGTCCTACTCGGGGTGAAACGCCGAGCTCATGTGATGCTTCACGCCCAGCAGCTTGAAGAACGTCGTCCAAAATGTGGACGTGAAGACCGGGTCACGATCTGAGACAATCGACGTCGACAGCCCGTGCGGTCATACGATGTCGGAGAAGAAGGCTACCACCACGGTCTCTGCCGAGTAGGGGTGTTGGAGTGCGATGTAGTGTGCTGACTTGGAGAACCGATCCACCACTGAGAGTATGACCGACTTGCCGCCCACCTTTGGTAGTCCTTCCACAAAGTCCATGGAGATGTCGGACCAGATGGATGTTGGTACTAGCAGGGGAAGGAGAAGTCCGACTGGATGGAGGTGTTCAATCTTGTTCCGCTGGCACTTGATGTAGTGGCGGACCATATACTGGATGATGGTGCACGTGTGCGGCATGTAGTAGTCACGGCGAAACCGGTGGAGGGTCTTTTCTGCGCCTTCATGCTCGAAGTCGTGGGTGGCCGCCAGAACCGCCTAGAGTATGTTGGAGTTGGATGGTAGGTAGGAGCGGTCGTTGAAGAAGACGATGTCATCGGCAACATCCATGGTGTGGTACGAGTGCCTGCTTGGATCTCGTCACGAAGGGCAACCAGGCTCAGGTGAGTTGTTGCGGCCTAGCAAAGGTCGCCGAACACCTGGAACGTCGGCCCAAAAAGTGTGTAGAGGCCGTTGTTGTCGATGTCGCGGCGAGACAGGGCATCAGCCAAGGTTTTAAAGTCGTCCGACTAATCGTGATTAGTTGCGATTAGTCGGCCTTATCGCTAGTCCGAGCTCGATTAGGGTCTCCGACTCGACTAGATCGACTAGGTAGTGATTAGTCGTCCTAGTCGCCGACTAATCGCGATTAGTCGTCCGACTAGGGGTTATGGTCGACTAGTTATGCATGTTTTGGGTCACTAATCCGGCCTCTATTATGTGGGTCGGCCCACCATCTGTACACAGCACAAACATTGTTTTGTCCTACGCCCCTGCCTGTACCAATACGGTACGCACTGTTGCGCGTGCGCCCTTCCCCAGCACTGCCACCCCTTCTCCATGGCAGTCGACGACTAATCGTGATTAGTCACCTTATCGGTGCTCCGGCGACTAGAGTCGACTAGCCGACTTTAAATCCTTAGCGTCAGCCACCCCGTTCGTGCGCCCCGGCCAGTACTCCACCCTGAAGTCGAAGTCCAACAACTTGCTTACCCAATGGTGTTGGAGGTGTAAGTAGAGGGACTCTAACTCTCATCAAGAGAATGACACTATGAGTTGGGGCAATTTTCTGTTTATTTCCTCAAACACTACACAATGTCATACCCTTAGAGGGGTTGGGGACACATATTTATAGCCCTAGGGGCTGCACTACACTGCACTACACACTACACTACACGCTGCAGCACACAGGTGTTGTTCTTTAGATACTAAAGTGCAGTCAAAACTGTTGTGCTGCTACTGCTGTCCTCTGCTGTGCTGCTACTGCTGTCCTGCGCAGTCAAAAGACTGCTGCTGCATGCTGTCCTGCTGCAACTGCTGCTGTCCTGCAGCAGTCAAAAGGTTGCTGCTGCTGCGCAGTCAAAAGACTGCTGCTACTGCTGTCCTGTGCAGTCAAAAGACTGTTGCATGTTGTCCTGCTGCAACTGCTGCTGTCCTGCAGCAGTCAAAACTGCAACTGCTGCTGACCACATGACTTATTCTATCATTCTCCCCCTAAGTCTTGTGCGTCGTCTTGTGAGAAAGTTGGGCCATCCCGGACCTGGAGCAAAGCTCAACAAACTTGATCTTCCCAAGGGGCTTGGTGAGCAGGTCTGCAAGCTGATCCTTGGTGTTGATGTAGCGCGCCTTGATGCTCCCTTCTGCCAAGCAGTCTCGGATGAAGTGGTATCTCAGCCGGATGTGCTTGCTCCGTTCATGGAACACGGGGTTCTTGGCCAATGCCAGAGCGAACTGGCTGTCCACCCTGAGTTCCACCGCTCCAGTGTCTCTCCCGAGGAGATCACCGAGCAGTCGAGCCAGCCAGAGCGCCTGAGTCGAAGCAGTAGACGCCGCTATGTACTCGGCCTCGTAGCTGGACATGGCCACCACCTGCTGCTTGACCGACTGCCAGCTAATGAGGCACTTGCCGAGGAAGAAGAGGATCCCGCTTGTGCTCTTGCTAGTGTCGATGTCACCGGCGTGGTCGCTGTCGCTGTACTCGACAAGGTGTGCCTCCCCAGGGCACCTCGGGTAGTAGAGACCGTGGTCGAGAGTCCCTGCAACATAGCGGATGATCTTCTTCACAGCCTGCTCATGCTCCGTCGTCGGTCGCTGCAAGAACCGACTAACGTAGCCGACGGAGTATGCCAAGTCAGGCCGTGTCTGGACGAGGTAGCGAAGGCTCCCCACAAGACGCCGGTACTGTGTAGCATCCACCTCCTTCGTCGTGCTGTCGTGACTCAGCTTCAGCCTCTCCTCCATCGGAGTGAGAGCTGGGTTGCAGTCGGTGAGCCCAGCCAGCTCAACAATGCGCTTGGCGTAGGCGGTCTGGCGAAGTGTGATCCCGGAGTCTCCCTGGTGCACCTCAATCCCCAGGTAGAAGGAGAGATGCCCCAGATCACTCATTTGGAAGGTGGCCTTCATCTCTTCCTTGAACGCTGCCACCTCTGCATCCTTGGCGCCGGTGATCACCAAGTCGTCGACGTAGACACCCACCAGCAGGGCACTTCCTCCATTGCCCCGCCGATAGATGGCCGCCTCGTGCGGGCTTGGCGTGAAACCCATTCCTTTGAGCGTGGAATCCAGCTTGGCATTCCACGCCCTTGGTGCCTGTCACAGGCCATAGAGAGCCTTGCGCACGCGCAACACCTTGCCCTCCTTGCCAGGGATTGCAAAACCTGGCGGCTGGTGTACGTAGACCTCCTCCTTTAAGTCGTCGTTAATAAACGCCGACTTGACGTCCATGTGATGAACGTGCCAGCCCTGCTGGGCTGACAGCGCAAGGAGTCGCACGGATTCCATCCGTGCCACGGGGGCGAAAGCATCGTCGAAGTCGATCCCCTCCTGCTGTAGGAAACCGCGTGCCACCAAGCGAGCCTTGTGCTTGACGATGGCGCCGGCTTCATCCCTCTTCAGTTTGAACACCCATTTAAGGGTGATCGCGCGATGACCATGAGGGAGATCAGCGAGCTCCCAGGTGCGGTTCGTCTCAACCGCATCCATCTCCGACTGCATCGCGGCACGCCAAGCCGCATGTTTCTCGGCCTCCGCGAAAGACCGAGGCTCACCATCGTCGCATGCAAGATGCAACTCTCCTGCCAGAATGCGAGATGCAGGGCCTGGCACCGACGGGTCGATGAGAAGGCCCTCCACCCTTCGATACCGCAACGGCTCGTCGTCGTAGCACGCGTTGACGCGCTCCTCGTCGCGGGACAGAGGGGTCATGAGCTCCACTGGGTCGTGCTCGACACGAGCTGGTGTCGGAGAGGACGTTCCCGGAGAGGGTACCGTCGGTGCTGGGGTACGTGGTGGCGAAGAGCTCGTTGTAGCCGGAGTCGTGGCTGGAGTGCGTGGTGGTGAAGAGCTCGTTGTAGCAAGAGCTGGAGAGTTTGGCGCTAGAGTCGGTGGAGACTTGGGGGCTGGGGTAGACCTGCTCGGAGAAGAGTTGCCTACTCCCCCAGCTCCCTCAAAGTGGACGTACTCGATGAAGTCGTACGTCGGAGTCGTGCCGTCGTCCACCGCCTTGTCCCACGCCCATCCTCGCCCTTCGTCGAACACTACGTCGCGCGCCGTGCGCACACGCTGTGTTTTTGGGTCAAGGATGCGGTAGGCCTTCGAGCCCTCCGCGTAGCCAATGAACACCCCCGGGGTGCTCCTATCGTCGAGCTTGTTGATGTGGCCAAGCTCCTTGGTGAACGCGAGGCAGCCGAAGACCCGTAGGTGAGAGACCGCCGGCTTGCGCCCATGCCAAGCCTCATACGGTGTCATCCCGTTGAGAGCCTTGGTGGGCGAGCGGTTGAGGATGTAAACCGCTGTCACCACCGCCTCTCCCCAGAAGACAGCTGGCATTCCTCTCTGCTTGAGGAGAGCCCGAGCCATCCCCACAACCGTCTGGTTGCGCCGCTCGACGACGTCGTTCTGCTGCGGGCTGTACGACGCGGAGTAGTGGCGCTGAACGCCCTCATCCGCGCAATACGACGCGAACTCAGCCGTCGTGAATTCGCCGTCGTTGTCGGTGCGCAGCACGCGCAGCTTGCGGCCGCACTCCGCCTCCGCAGCGACCTGCACACGCCTGATGGCGTTCGCAGCCTCTCCCTTGCTGCCAAGGATCATCACCCACATGTAGCGGGAGAGATCGTCGACGAGCAGCAAGAAGTAGCGTCGTCCTCCTGGTGTGGCTGGTGTCACCGGGCCACACAAGTCCCCATGCACGAGCTCGAGCCTCTCCTTGGCTCGGAAACTCAACTGCTGGGGAAAGGGGAGCTGTCGGGAAAGGGGAGCTGTCTCTGCTTTGTCAACACGCAGACATCGCATAATTGCTCCACATGGTCAAGGCACGGCAGCCCTCGTACCATCTCCTTGGCACTGAGCCGCTTTAGGGCCTCGAAGTTAAGGTGCCCGAAGCGCTCGTGCCACTGCCATGCCCCGTCGTCTCGACGAGCAGCAAGGCAGCAAGGTTGTGCCACCTTCACATTGAGGATGTATAGCCGATTTGGACTCCTGCGTACCTTGGCAAGAAGGCGACGAGAGGGATCCCAGATCCTCATGACTCCGTGCTCAACCTCCACGCGCGAACCGTTCTCATCCAGCTGTCCCAAGCTGATGATAGAGTTCCTCAACGCGGGGATGTAGTAGACTCCGGTGAGCAGCCTGTGCTCACCAGACGTGGCGGTGAAGACGACTGAGCCGGCGCCCTTGATCTCTACGCCGGAGGCGTCCCCAAACTTGACGGAGCCTCGGACGCTAGAGTCAAGCTCGGTGAAGAACTCCCGTCGGCCGGTCATGTGATGAGTGGCGCCGGTGTCGAGGCACCATCCTTCGATCATGTCCTTGTTGGAGCCGTCGCCGAGGAAAGCGCGTGCTTTCGACTCATCAAGGTGGAGGAGTGCCACTGCGGCCGGTGCCGCTAGAGATGGCTCGATGCTTGCATGTGCCAGGAGCAGGGCCTCCTCCTCCGCCTCCGCCTGTGCGATGTTGGCCTGACCACGTCGTGGCTGCCGACAGTCCCTGGCCCAATGGCCAAGCTTGCCGCAGTTGTGACAGCCGTCGTCTCGTGCCGGCTTCTTGTTGCCGACGGCGCCGCCTTGGGCACCTCCACGTGCACCACCCTCATCATGTCCTCGCGCCCCGGCCTGGGCGCCTCCACACGCCTTGCGCTGCTTGCCGCATTTGCGGCCTCGTGTCGAGGAGGACTCCCCCTTCTTCTTGTCACCCTGGCAGGCCTCCCACTGCTCTCGAGTGAGATGTAGCTTCCCGCCGATAGTGATAGGCCTAGAGGGAGCCTGTGGTTCGTCGCCGTCGACCACCTTGAGACGACCTATCGCCTCTTCGATCGTCATCGTGGAGAGGTCTAGCAGAGACTCGATCGAGCGAGCAATCTGCTTGTACTTCTCGGGTATGCAACGGAAGAGCTTCTCAACAGCTCTCTCCTCATCGTAGGTGTCGTCGCCGAACTGCACCATCTTCTGCAACAGAATGTTGAGGCGGAGAGCAAACTCATCAACATCCTCACCTGGCTTGAAGGCCAGGTTCTCCCACTCCTTGCGAAGTGTCTGCAGTGTGGTCTTGCGGGCACGGTCGCTGCCGATGCGGGTCGCAGCGATGGCGTCCCAGGCCTCCTTGGCAGTCCGCTTCTGGGAAAGCGAAAACTGCATCTCGGGCGGGACTGCAGCAATGAGGGCATCCAGCGCCCGCCGATCCTCGTGGTAGTCGACGTCGCCGTACCGAACTGCTTCCCACATTTGACGAACCTGGAGCCGTACCCTCATCACCGCGGCCCACGCGACGTAGTTGGTCTTGGTGAGGGTAGGCCACCCACCGCCGGGACCGATGTCCCTGACAATGGCCTGGGTCATGCGGCGACCATGGTACCGATCCGGGGAGGGAGAGTCGCGCCGCCTATAGAGGCCGCGATCTCCGTCGACTCGGTCGCCGCCGCCGGGAGCACCGCCGGCGCGTCTACGCCCGTCTGGGCTGCCGCCGCGTGCGCCCTCGCCCGGAGCGCCGTCAGCGCGTCGGCGCCTATCTGGGCTGCCGCCGCGCGCCCCCATGGGGGTGCGCGGCTGCCCACTGTGCCGCCTGCTCTCGCGCTGCTTCCCTCGCCAGCCTAAGCTCTTCGTCGGTGTTGTCGTCGACAGAAGCAGAGCTGCCAGCTCTACTGCCGCGCAGAACCTCGAGCTCTACTGCCGCCGCCTCCGCTGCTTCTACTTCCGCTCTCGCCGCTGCCAGTTCCGCCGCCGCCAACTGTGCTGCCCTCGCCGCTGTCGCTGCAGCCGCCGCTGCTGCTCGCTCGCGTTCTTGTGCCGCGGCGACCTCGGCCTCCTGTTGGCGCCGCGCACTCGAAGTGGCCGAGCGTAGGGACATGGTGGGCTAGTGAGGGGTCGCTGCGTGTGGAAGAGGCTGTCTCAGACGAAAGGCTACTCGTTTGAGCAGGGGAGGAAGGAACAGTTGGAGCTCTTGCTGCCGACTGAGTGTGGGGAGAGGCGCGGGAAGGAGATGAGCACGAGATGTTTAGGTTGCAGGATAGTTTGGCTCTGATACCAATTGTAAGTAGAGGGACTCTAACTCTCATCAAGAGGATGACACTATGAGTTGGAGCAATTTTCTGTTTATTTCCTCAAACACTACACAATGTCATACCCTTAGAGGGGTTGGGGACACATATTTATAGCCCTAGGGGCTGCACTAAACTGCACTACACACTACACTACACGCTGCAGCACACAGGTGTTGTCCTTTAGATACTAAAGTGCAGTCAAAACTGTTGTGCTGCTACTGTTGTCCTCTGCTGTGCTGCTACTGCTGTCCTGCGCAGTCAAAAGACTGCTGCTGCATGCTGTCCTGCTACAACTGTTGCTGTCCTGCAGCAGTCAAAAGGTTGTTGCTGCTGCGCAGTCAAAAGAATGCTGCTACTGCTGTCCTGTGCAGTCAAAAGACTGTTGCATGTTGTCCTGCTGCAACTGCTGTTGTCCTGCAGCAGTCAAAACTGCAACTGCTGCTGACCACATGACTTATTCCATCAGGGGGATGGTCGCTAGTCATTGGTCCAAGAGGTACTTCAAGTTGTAGTGATCCGTCCGTATGGAGAATGACCGTCCCCATTGGTACGGTCGTCAATGTCGCGCTGCTTGGACAAGGCTGATGAGCTCTTGCTCATACGCGGTGAGGCCACGGTGCCGTGGCGCCAGTGCACAGCTGAAGTAGGCCACCGACCCCGCCTCTTGGTGCAAGGAACGCCTCCGCACCCTGCGCCCGAGGCATCGCATTCAACTGTGAACACCTACCCAAAGTCCGGGAGAGTGAGGACCAGTGCTGTCGTGAGGGCTGTCTTAAGGCGTTGGAATGCATCTGTTGCCTAGTCCTTCCAAGCGAAGCTATTTTTCTTGAGGGCGGTCAGGGGCGCCGCAATCTCGTTGTAGCCATGGATGAACTTCCGGTAGTGCCCAGCGAGACCTAGGAAGCCGCACAGGGCACATACTGACTGAGGTGTCGATCAGTCCAATACCGCTTGCACTTTAGCCGTGTCCATGGCTACTCCGGCTGCCGAGACAATGTGGTCGAGGTAGGAGACGAACGAGGCGCCACAGGAGCATTTGGAGCGCTTTAGCACCAGTGATCGGAAACGGTTCCCGTGTGTCAATAGGCTGCCAGTTCGCCGAGTGGGCATGATCGCAGGGGGGTCCAAATCAGAGATTTAGGAGTTCAGAGAAGCACCGCCATGACAGTGTGCCTTCTTCCTAGTGGAGTTGCATGTACAATTGTTGTGCCGCGTGCTCCAGTTGTAGGAGGCCATCCAAACCTACTCCCCTAGAACAATCCTTTGTTGGAAGGACTCGCATTTGTTGGTGAAGAGAAGGGGGTTTGTCTTGCCATCATATCGGGGAAAATCCAGGTGGAATCTGGGTGGGAGATTCTCTGGGTCAGGGGCATGGCCGTTGGAACCCTGTGGTTGACGTGATTGTGTGGGATGATCTCCTACTGAAGGAGATCCAATCTAGCGATGGCGGTTTGGTTGTCCTGATGTTGTCGTTCTAGCCGTTGGATGGCAGTATGCATGGAGTCTAGGGCCTTCAGCTTCTAGTTAATGCCTTCCAGGGCGCGGGCAACAGGATTGTTGTTTTCTAAGGAGGTCATGGTGGTGGTGGTGGGTTTAGGGTTTTAGGTTGGGTAACCTGGTCTCCGAATACCAAGGTGTTACGGCTCCGGCGGTACGAGGGTAGTGGCGGTGGAATAGGTGCAAGGCCCTTGTTGCGCAGGAAGAGGCGATCGTCGGCGAGGTGCCTCCGATCTATGGTGGACAGTAAGGAGGGAGACTAGAGAAGCAGAGAAAGGTATTAGATTAAACTTCCTTGTTGCCTTCTTTATTCCATTTGTTTACATTAAATAATCCTCCTAGGGAACGGCGGCTAATCCGCCCAGCTTATCCCTATTTCCTCTCAACTATTTTCTCCTACTTTCTCATCTATCTCAACTAAATCAATCTATTAACTCTATCTATTTTTGTTGTGGCCGACGCTTGTAGACTGTGCCCCACATAACAATGCTTATAGGCTTGAGAGTTGATTGTGTGTTGAAAGACCTAGGGTAGCTACACTATTTTTTAGCGTTGAGGTTCAAACAACTGATGGTATTCATTTGTCTCAGACTAAGCATGCTTAAATTTTCTCAATAGAGTTGGAATGATGAATTGCAAACTTACTCACCACAACTTTGCTTAATACTTCAGAAAAAATTGAGGATTGGTGAAGGCGAGTTGCTAGATCCAGAAGATGTAACAAGGTACAGGAGCATTGTGGGTGCCTTACAGACTTGGCTCTGACACAACCTGACTTAAGTTTTTCAGTCAATAAGGTGTGTCGATTTTTGCATGCACTCACCACTCATCATTGGAGTGATGTGAAGAGGATTCTAAGGTATATCAAGTTTACTCTTGAAGATGGTGTAAAAATTGTAAGTATCCTTCTATGCTTGTGAGTGCCTTTTCTTATGTAGATTGGCCCGGTGATATTGATGATAGACGCTCTACAGGAGGTTTTGAAGTATATCTTGGTAGGAATGTGGTGTTCTACTGTAATCGCAAGCAGCCCACAGCCTCAAGGTCTAGTGCTGAAGCTGAATATAAAGCTATATCCAGCGGCACTACAAATTGATGTGGGTGCATTCACCTTTACAAGAGTTGAAGATTTCTTGTCCTCCTGCTGCAAGGATTTGGTGTGACCATGTTGGAGCAACCTATCTTACAGCAAATCTAATGTTTCATAGTCGCATGAAGCATGTTGAGATTGATTTTCGTTTTATGGGAGAGTAGCTAGAGCACTTGTGAAGGTCAGAAACATATCTAGATAAGATCAAGTTGCAGATGGCCTTACCAAACCAAGGCATTATGTAGAAGCTAGCTTTATTTAGAGACAATCTTAATTTGTGTAAGTTATGATTGGAGGAGATGTTATAATTGCTTGTATATCAGGCTACGACCATATCAGATCAAGGGTCCACACGGTTGTTCTATAATAGAGGAAGATCTTAATTGACTCTGATTAAAGATAGGATAGAATCAGGTTTGATCTGCCCCAGAGTTAGATAGGAGTCGGTTAAGGTAGTTATACCCTAGTTGGACTCCCTGTCATGTTGTAATCTTGTTGGAAATATTCTGCCCTATATATTCAACCCCTCAACTTAATTGGTCATGAGGGACAGCTTAAACCTGGTACCGTGTTTTCTTACATAGGCGACACTTGAAAAGGGATGGAGGGAGTATTCACTTAAATATAGTGAACTTTGGGCAGAAGAAAAAAGAAACTGCATTTTGAACTTACCACATGCAAATTCTGATAGCGTCCGGTTGCAGATGTAGCAAGTCCTGGTCTTGGATCAGCAACTCTTGATGGAGGAATTTGACCATGCTCAGGGTGCACTTGAGCTAGGACAGGTGGGGGAGAAGGTTGCCTAATATTCAGGTGAGAGAACTCTGCTTCCAAACCAGGAGACACTGAGGCTGGTTCTAATGGTAATGACCACCTGCCATCATCAAGCGATAGAACAGACAGCATTTCGTCACTTTTGCCCTGAGATGCTGTACTGGGACCACGCAAACCATCTTGGTTCAAGGTTGTTGGCATTAAACTGCAGAAGCAAGCAAAAGATAAGGTCATTTCATCTGAAAGTAACTCATAAGTCATATAGCAGTTAGTATGGAGTGACTTTCTTAGAATAAGCTAAATACTATCGAAGTTCTCACCTAGAAATGTCACTTTGGGTTAATTCAGGATTATGTGGATACTCAATCTGCGGCAGGCATTAGTGAAATACAAATGTCAATCGAATGCTATGCTCTCCAAATACGTAATGAAATGTAAATAGAATAAAACAAAATAGATATACCCTGATACCAGTAACAGGTCTTGCCCATTGACCCAGATTCCCCTGAAGCCCATTAGGTCCTAGTATCGAGTGTCTCGATAATGTTTCCTCTTTTGGATACAGCATGTTGGTAGATCTGCATATATAATTGCAAGGTAAATTAGCATATATAATTGTATGTCCTGAGCAGTCGGATAGACGTTATGGGCCAGCAGTGTGAGGCCCATTAGAATTAGGGATTTAGGGTTAGAGATAAGATGAGTCATCTTTATTAGGCATATAGTAAGCCTCCCAATATAAGCAGAGTTGATGTATATCAATCAAAGCCAAGCAAGAAATTATCTGGAGAGATCCTCAAATATAAATATCTAGAGGAAAGCTGGATACGAGGAAACAAATTGCATAGGGAGCCAAGGAAAGCAGATAGTTAATCAAGCATAAAGTACATCACACTTGCCTCACAAACAAAATGCATTGCATGATGACCCAATCCTAGACAATGCTGTAAATATCATCAAGAGATTGATAAAGATAGCAAGGCAAAATCATACAGGTTATTAATAAAATGGATGAAAAGCAAATGTGACCATAGGATCATATGGGCTATTCTCGAAAAATTATGCTGGTGCAATTAGAAGTAATAGATGTAAAACATGTCAATGTGCACAGTTGCAGATTTGTGGGAAAAAATATATGATCATAGGTGCACTGTGAAAAAAAGATTGTGTAGAATGTAGATATTTTTTAGAACATTGTGTCCTACTTCTATTCTTACAAAGCACATGTGATAATTTCTTTAGCACATGACAATTTCTCATCTATGATCTTTTTTATGCGCACAAATAAAATGATCCAATTCAATAAAATGCTTCAACACCTAGTTTCTAAAAAATATTTTAAGAATACAACTCAAACTATTGCAGTGAGGACAGGTGGTTTTAAAGCTACCATGAACAGTTATAGTAGCCAGGCAATCCCTATTGTCCTAATCGATGTACATCCCATCAAGATACTGAAATAATTAAGGTAAGCCAGTGAACAATTCTCAACTGGTCTTTTATAGTTATGCAAGCACATGGCTGTCCCAAACTTTTCAATCTGAAATCCCATATATCTACTCATCTAATTACAACTTTAGGAAAATTTATGTTGATTGTATCACACATGATCAGGCCAAAGTGGGGCCTTACGGTTTCATAGCATGTCTATAAGGTTGAACATTCTGCGACATAGCTGCTTGATGCTTTGAACCAGGTAATGGTTTCTGCAGTAGTCTAGTAGGGCTTCCAGACAAGGACTGTAAAAGAAGGGAAACATTAGCAAGATTCCTTGAACAAGCAAGTAACAGTTTAGAGCACATTGTCCCTTCCTTTGATACTGGATTGGAACAGTAAGGAGGAAAAATGTAGGACAATGACGTGCATACCTTCGACACATATGGGCCTGGGGTATGGTGCTCCAACTCACTACTTGCAGCATAGGTTCCATATACACCATTAGGTTCATCTGCACCCCTGCTATTACTGGTGGCAATTTGTTGCTGCACAACTGGTTTAAGGGACTCTAGCTCATTGACAATACCAAGAATTTTCTACAACAAAACAGAAAACAGTTTTAATCACTCAGCAAAAAGAACTTCTGGAAACTATGCTTGGGTTCAACATCGCACTGTGATCCTTAAGTGTTTGTATTCTGCATTGTAGACACGATAGCTTGCATGTTCCAAGAAAAAACTGAAAGTATTGCATTGTTCACTTTTTCCAGCATAACAATTTCCTGTCTACAGTAAGAACACTAGAAAAAAAAAAAGAGATGATCTAAGCTCAGCAAGGCAATACCTCAGAGTTGTGTGGGCCTTTCTTCAGGAATTCCTTTTCTCTAGCCTTAAATGCATTATAATCGCGATGTTTGGGTATGGTCTCAAGCAACAAGCTGTCAATAAGCAGAGATAAAATTAACATCCAAACTGATAATATTAAGAAATTGACAAGATTCCAGTATACACCTCACCTCGAGTATCTCAGGAGGAGGATGTAGAGGTCCAGAACATTCTTCTCTTCTCGATACACATTAGCCTGCGGGCACCACATAAAAAGACCAGAATTAACAAATATACCAGCTAACTACCCGTACTTAGGGCATCGCAGCGAAATAAGTCCAATAGTTAACGAAACGCGCGCTCGAATCCAGAGCTACTACCACTATTAGACGCAAAGCTAATAGCTCCAGCAAAAGAAGGCCATGGGATCGATCAAAGGGCACCTGGCGGAGGAGGTTGTCAGCGATGCGGAAATAGTAGTGGATGCTTATGCGGTGGTCCACGGCGATAGGCCGCGCCATGGACTCGATGCATACGTCTCTCCTAGTGCCGTGAGATAGTTCCGAAGCCATCTCAGGTGGTGTGGGACTGACTCCGCGGCAGGTCAGGCGATGGATCTCCGCTTCAACCCGCTACGGAAGCGGGGTAGGATGGGGGGCGTGCTTGAAGGAAAACGTGGGAAGGACCGAAGGAGAAGGGGAATGTCGCGTTGATGTGCTTGATCTACGGGAGACTTTTGGCATTACAGAATACCCCAAAGTTCGCTTCGTAGAAACGGAGGCGTAGGTGAGGGTTTCGACGAAATAGACACAAAATCGTTATTAGCCGTTGATGGTAACCATTAAGGATCCTCTGTCGGTGTCCGTCCGCGCGCCGTTCTCTTCAGCCGTCAGAGCCGGTCTCGCTCCCGCTACTGAGGTATTTCCTCTCTTCTTCCAGATCTCATGTTTCTTCATTCTCCATTTCCCTCACGTCGCTCTCTGTCCGCGAGATTTCTCTGTCCGCTGCTATCACGGGAGAAGCTAGGCCCTGCCGGCCTCAAGCTGTAGACCCTGAGTGCCGCCCTCAAGTTGAAGACCGAGTTCTAGAAGGACCGGCAGCGGGCCCTTGGCCGGGGCACCGCCACAGTCTCCTCCATGGATGCAGCAGCTCCGGACACCAACGCCGAGGTCGACGAGACGTCCCCCCAAGGTATCCCTATTTGTTCTTGCTTGTACCATGGAGTCTTTGCAATGTCATGATTTGGCCTAGCTAGTATAATGGAATCTGAACATTCATGCATGTACCAGTGGAAGGCATAGGCTTGTCTTCCAATCCGAATGTAGAAGATGAATCTTTGTTTGATTGGGATTCTATGGTTCTCGCTGGTTTGTGGGAGGAGTAAGTGAGACGTGATGTTCCTAGTGAGATGCAGATGTATTTTCAACTTGGACTTATTGAAGAGGACGAGGCAGAGGAAAATAGAAGAGATGAAGCCTTATGAGGTGGTGCAACTAATTTGGATGAATCGGACCATATTGATTCAGGAGACGACAATATAGACCAACAATGTGAAGACGACCTACCGGACGAGAAGAGAGTTAAGTATGATAAAATAAATCCCTCAATGCAGCCAGGCAGTTTGTTTCCGAACATGAAGGAATTTAGAATTGCTATGAGACAGTATGCCATAAAGCATGAGTTTGAGCTTGGAATCGATGTTACTTCGACTACTCGATATGTTGGCTATTGCAAAGGGGGTGAATGCCCTTGGAGGATCTATGCACGGGAGGAAAAGAAAAGATTACCGACCATTGTGGTATGTAATATTCCTTTTTTGCTAGCAATCATTTTTCAATTTTTTGTTGTTTAAAAAATCATGAACCGACAATTTGCAGGTTGTTGTCTTGCATGACGTGCATACTTGCACATATAGTGGCAGGAGGAAGACGACGACACCAAGTAGTGGATGGATAGCATTTCACGCTATTCCACTACTTATGAAGAAACCACAAATGGGTGTTAAGGAGTTGCAAGAAACACTACAAGGATTTCATAATGTCACCATTGGTTACGACACTGTTTGGAAGGGGAAGGAGAAGGCATTGAAAGAGTTGTTTGGTAGTTGGGAGGAGAGTTTCAAGCTACTGTTTTCTTGGAAGGAGGCAGTACTTGCTAAGGCGCCCGACAGTATTATCGAGATTGATGTTGTTTTAGAGGATGGTAAATACTTTTTCAACCATTTTTTGTGCACTTGGGCCATGCATCTCAGGTTTTCGGGATGGTTGTAGACCTTACCTAAGTGTCGACTGAACTGCACTTAACGATAGATGGAATGGACAGCTAGCTTCAGCAATAGGTGTTGGTGGGCATAATTGGATGTTTCCTTTAGCTTTTAGCTTTTTCAAGTCTGAGACTGTTGAAAGCTGGACCTGGTACATGACACAGTTGAAGAAGGATGTTGGAGATCTTTCAGTACTCGTTATATGTTCAGACGCTCAGAAAGGTTTAATGCATGTAGTTGCAGAGTGTTTCCCAAATGATGAGAAGCGAGAGTGCTTCAGACATCTAATTGCCAACTATGTCAAAATCCACGCAGGTTCTGAGCACATGTATCCAGCTGCAAGGGCATATAGGAAACAAGTTTTTAGCACCATGTCAACCAAGTTAGAAGTGTAACTAAGATTGCTGAGTATTTAGACCAACATCACAAATTTATTTGGTATAGGAGTGGTTTCGACCCATCGATTAAGTGTGACTACATAACAAACAACATGGCAGAGGTCTTCAACAACTGGATGAAGGACCACAAGGACCTGCCTGTATGTGACTTAGCTGACAAGATTAGAGAGATGACCATGGAGCTTTTTCGTAGAAGAAGGATAGGTGAAAGGCTTCAGGGCGTGATTTTGCCATCTGTTTTGTCTACATTGAATGCTCAGACAAGAGGATTGGGACACCTGACAATTGTTAAAAGTGACAACTACATGGCTGAAGTTAGGGACAACACAAATTGTATGTCCAAACATATAGTTAAGGCAGAGTTGAGACAATGTTCATGTGAGGAGTGGCAGCACACAGGGAAACCTTGCCAACAAGGTTTAGCACTCATTATTGCCCAGGATCTAAGGAATGTTGGTATCAAAAGCTGTGTGCCAACTCTGCCTTAACTACATAGAATCAAAAGCTGTCTAGAAGGAGGAAGTAGGAAAAAATGTAAGGTCATATCTAATGAACAAGGCACAACAAAGCTAAAAAGACAGTATACTTGCCCAAATTACGGGCAACTGGGGCATTGGAAAACAAGTTACAAGTGCCCTTTAAATGGAACCAAAAAAGGTGTGTGCCATTGTTGCATCAGTTGTAAAATTAAAATGTTGTTTGTATTATATTATATTTATATACCATTGTATCACTCTTTGTAGGAAGAGGAAGCCGCAGAAGAATACGACAAAAAATTGGATACCAAAAGAGTTGCGGACTGCCACATCACCAGATATTCAAGCTGCAAATGAAGAGGAAGCACCAAGTGGTGAACTAGTGACAAGGGCACCAATGGTGGTAGCTGCAACTAAAGATGAAGCACCAATTGTGGTAGCTGCAAATGAAGATGAAGCACTAATTGTGGTGGCTGCTAATGATGAACACACGACTGCTACTTCGCCACCTAGAATTGTCAAATGGGTAGTTAAGAAAATTACCCCCGAAAGAAACTGAAGAACCGTGCAAATCACAGATAGTAGATCTGAAACTGAGAAAGTGTTGTCTGTTTGTTCCCAGAAACTGAGAAAGTGTATTGTCTGTATTATGTACTTGACCCCAGAACTTAACTGAAGTGTTGTCTGTTTCTTCCCAGTTGATGGTTTAGTGTCTTTCTGTTTATGTATTTGATCCCAAAACTTAACTGAGAAAGTACTGTCTGTTTGTTTCCAGTTGTCTGTTGTATGTTTTTATGTATTTGAGAAAGTGTTGTCTGTTGTCTGAAACTGAAAGTGTTGTCTGGTTTGATAACTGCTGAACTGAACTGAAAATACAGCCAGCCAGTTTGAAACTGAACTGTTTCGGTTCAGAACTGAAAATACAGCCAGCCAGTCACTGGTTTGAGATTCTGTGAACTGCTGAACGTCACCAGAAACAAACTGAACTAAACCGAAACTGAACTATTTGAGTAGAAAATATAGCCAGCCAGTTCACAGTTGAGTAGATAGCCAGTTCACAGAATATAGCCAGACAACAGCCAACAGAATATAGCCAGTTCGCAGAAAATACAGCCAATAGACAACAGTTCTGAAATCGAAAATACAACCAGCCAGTTCACAGTTGAGTAGATAGAAAACAGTTCTGAACCGAAGGAGACAAATGGTTCAATTGAGTATATAGTCTTCAGTAGACAGTCGAAAATACAGTGAACATCACCAATATAGCAAAGCAGTTCACAGAATATGGACATTAAACATAGATTGCATAGATAGTCTTCAATACATAGATTGTCTTACATAAACACAACCACATCACAGAGAGAGATGTTACAAGTACATAGTCTTGACATCACAAAAGTCTTCATAACTGGTTACTAGTTCATCTCATGACATGAACTCGTTACAAGTTCATCTCATGACCACAAAAGAAAGATCACAGAAGAAACATACTAGTAGTCTTGGCAACTTAAACAGTACGATCAAATATCTCGTCGTAGTCGTAGCCCATAATACAACAATGCTCGGACAAAGAAACAACCACTTTATTCTCCTCCCACTTCATGTCTTCAAACACCATTGCCCACAGCTCTGGATCTTCTGACACGTATCCATCCACTTGGTCCTCAACATCAGAAAGGTCAGGGTGGTCTTCAACATCTGAAGGGGGATGATGAAGGTCCCAACTAGGAGATTTATTCTCTAGATCTTCTTCACAGACAATACAAGTCTTCTCGAGGTTCTTGCAAACATCCTTCAAATGGGCAGCAAGCTTCCCAACCTTACCCCCTTCAACTTCTGGGATACTACAACACATCCTATTCATGTTATGTAACAGTGAAGATTGCCTCCTCGTCTCTTGAATGGCATATCGCAGTGAGTTCTTGATGCTAACGTGATACTTCAAATCAACATGTTCATGTAGAAATAAAATTAGTTGTTGATCAGGTGGACGACTAAGTTACCATGTTTGTGAAGAACTAACCCTAATTCGAATGAACAACAACCCTAAACCCTATTCCAAATGTGGCAAAAGAAGAGAGAAACAAAATCAGTAAACCTTGGAGTTATCTTCAATAAAGCTTCGATACTTCACAGCTTGGACGGCAAGTTGAACCTTATCGATGGCATTACTGGCAGATTCCACCGCCGCTCGTGCCTCCTTCTCAGCCACCAACACCGAACATCTAGCCTCAACAGCTGCAACAGCCGCAGCACGAGCAGCATCAACAGCTACCGCCACGGCAACGACAGGAGCAGTTCGATCCATGGGTGCGGCGGCTAGGGTTGGGTTGCGGCAGCTAGGGTTCGGTTGTGGAAGGGAGCTAGAGGAAAGGAAAGAACGGCGAGATCTCAAGAACGGCTAGGTGTGTCTCGTGCGGCGGTGGTGAACTTGTTGAAAGGGAAATGTGCCCTTGGGCCCTTTCTACAATGTTTTGGTGATTAAATGTCCAACACATAGTGAGTAAGATATTATGTGTCAAACAACCAAAAGGTGCAAATCATGCAACAAGGTATGTTTCTAGACTTAGTACATTGTTTTGAGTACTAATATGTTTTGTCTAAGTACTGGAAACAGAAAAAAGAAGAAAAGAAAAGAGATGCAAAAAGACTTGGCTGGGAGAAGTCGAAGTCCTGCTCAGTCTGGCACACCGGACTGTCCGGTGGTGCACTGGACAGTGTCCGGTGCGCCAGGCTGGCTTCCGGCGAACTAGCCACTCTCGGGAATGTTTGGCGGCATACGACTATAATTCACCGGTCTGTCCGGTGGTGCACCGGACTGTCCGGTGAGCCAACGGCCGCCAGCGCAACGGTCGGCCGCGCAATCCGCGGGCGACGCGTGGCCCGCGCCAACGGTTGGCAGGGGGCACCGGACTGTCCGGTGTGCACCAGACAGTGTCAGCTGTGCCAACTGCCACGACACTGCAACGGTCATCTGCGCCAGATTAGGAAGGAGATCTGCACCGGACATGCTACAATGACTGTCCGGTGGTGCACCACCCGACAGAAGGCAAGGATAGCCTTCCTTATTGGCCTCCAACGGCTCCTAGCTGCCTTGGGGCTATAAAAGGGACCCCTAGGCGCATGGAGGAGTCACCCAAGCACACTCTAAGCATTCCAAGACTTCTAGTCCTCACTTTCACGCAATCGTTCATCGTTCTTGAGATTGGAGCACTTTTCGAGTTGTAAACTCCCCGCGCGTGTTTTGTGTGCTCATCTTCTCACTTGTGTGCGTGTTTGCGGTGTGGATTTAATTCTAGTGTGCGTTGCTCTTCCCAACCTTACTTCATGTTTTCATTGTGATCTTTGATGTAAGGGCGAGAGACTCCAACTTGTGGAGATTCCTCGCAAACGGGAAAAAGAGATAAGCAAAGAAAAGTCGTGGTATTCAAGTTGATCATTGGATCACTTGAAAGGGGTTGAGTGCAACCCTCGTCCATTGGGACGCCACAACGTGGAAGTAGGCAAGTGTTACTTGGCCGAACCATGGGATAAAATCGTGTGTCTTTTGTGTTGATCTCTTTGTGATTGTCTTGGCCACAAGAACTCGCTTCGCAACTACTTAGTCACACTAACATTTGTATAACCAAGATTTGTGGCTATTAGTTGTTGAATTTTACAGGATCACCTATTCACCCCCCCCCTCTAGGTACTCTCAATTGGTATCGGAGCCGTTCTCTTCACTTAAGGGACTAATCGCCCGAAGAGATGGATCCTAAGGGAAAGGGGATGGTGGTCAACGATAAGGAGAAGGAGTCTGTTGGGGACTTGTTCTCAAATGCTAAGAGTTAAGAACAAGGCAACACAGAAAACGTTAAATGTTAAAGTCCTTCGTCCTTCGAAGCATTATTTCCCTTGAGATATAATGATTTTCGGACGAAGGTTATGAAGGACATACCTTCATAAACATTACACATCATAATGAAAAGGGAATTACATGGAATATAAAAGATAACATGAATAGTTATGTATTATTATCAACTCATTTTTATTTTATTGCTATAGGAGAATAGGAATGATGATGGGTTACAAATATACCTCTAACTTGAAAGAAGGTAAAAGTACAAGCGTGATGCAAAAGCAAATGCAAAGTCACCTATTTATAGGCATGGGTCGCAGCCCATGCAAAATTACATCCAGACCCTTTGCTTTTGATAATAACTCTATAGTAATCTATCGGGGTCTAAATAGTCTTTCCCTCTTTAAGTCGGTTTCCTCTTTTCTGTCATCATGCCGAAGCTTCCTTGCGCACAGTTTCGGCTCTGTTCCATCCTTCGTTCTCTTTGTGTTTCTTCATACAACAATTTTGACTTGTCCGAAGGGTTCGTGTCCGAAGGTACCTGCTCATGTATTATACTCCAGAAACATTGTCAAATCACATTTTTGAGGAGCTTCGGAAACCGAAGGCCCCCAACAGTAGCCCCTCGCAATATTAATTTGTTAGGATAATAAATTCAGATTGTGATATGGACGAAGGCCCTAAGCCGAAGGTCCGAAAAAACACCTTCCTCTTGCTAGAATAGCAACAGTCAATGTCAAGCGGGGCCCTCCTGTTCTCAATGCGCCAGATGTATAAATAAGAGCACACCGCAATGTCATTTGGTACGCTTTCTTTGCCATCTGCTCTTGCTTACTCAGTTTTTAGCTCCTGCGCAACAAGGCTTGCTTAATTTGTAAGTTTTCTAAGCTTCGACTTTAAAAGCAGTTTTTAGCGTTTCCGAAGATGTCTGAAGATAAGAAAGCTGTTGCTGAAACAAAGCTAAGCCTTCTTGAGGAGAAGAATCTTGGCTTTCTTGAATCAATATCAAAGACAAATACAGAAAAGATTACAAGAGAAATTTTGGAAGGTTTATCTGAAGATACTGGTGATAGTGATAGTTATGATACCGAAAGTGGTGGGGAAGACTCGGAAGATCGACCCTGGCGGTATAGATGTCCAAACAGTGCGGGCCGCCCGTTTGGCCCGTGGCACGGCACAAATTTAGCTCGGTCCAAACACGGCCCGACACGGCCCGTTTAGCGGGCCGGGTATGGGCAGATACGGCGGCCCGCGTGCTTTGGCTCGGCCCGGCCCGATAAATGGGTCGGCCCGACAGCGGGCCGCATATTTATGTAAATACTAAATATGTAAATACATTTAATTCTCTCATAATATGTAAATACTAAATACGCGGCCAAACATATATAAAATGCATACATAAATATAAAATGCATACATAAATATTTTGTTGTCTTAATATATGTAAATAATATGTTATTATATATGATTAATTCTGTTAAATATATGTATTTATATACCGCTCTACTGTTGGTTCGGGCCAGTGGCCGGCCCGGTACGTTGAGGCCCACCGGGCCAACGGGCCGGCCCGGCACGATTTTTCCCTGTGCGTGCCGGGTTTGGGCATGTCGCTAGGCTCGTGGGCCAGCCCGACCCGGCCCGAAGCATCAATGGGCCGTGCCTGGTCCGGCCCTATCCGTACCGGGCCGAAACGGGTTCGGGCCGGGTCTGTGCCGGGTGGCCCGTTTGGACATCTATACCTGGCGGCCAAGCCATGCAGTTTTTGGAAAATCAACCATTAAACAAAGCCATCTTGCCAATATGAGAGGTAGATATTTTCGGGATTTGTCTATTGTGAGGGCTGACGAAGGAGAGAAAACTTGCCCTACTCTCGAGGAAAATGAAGTCGTGATCTTCCGAAGCTTCTTCAAGGCTGGGCTTCGGTTTCCTCTAAGCAGTTTCGTGGTTGAAGTTTTGAAGATATTTGAAATCTGCCTTCATCAAATTACTCCCAAAGCAATCATAAGGATGGGAATCTTTGTATGGGTCGTGAAGAGCCAAGGTTTGGAGCCAAATGCAAAAAGTTTCTACAATATGCATGAGCTATTATATGAGACGAAACCCTAGGGTAAATAACAATATCATAACAATTTTGGCTGCTATAGCTTCGGTGCTCGATCTGGGTCAAGCTGTCCCGTGCCAACCTTTCGAAAGAGATGGCCCGGAGACTGGATGAAGGAATGGTTCTATGTGAAAAACGATTTGAAAGCACGAGAAGATATTAAAGATATCATCATGCGCCCCATCTGGCAGCGTTTCGGCCTCCGGAAACCGAAGGTGGAAATGGATGAAGCAGTCGAAGAGTGCCAGAGGGCCTTCGGCATAGTCTGCTCTTTCATCGGGACTAGGGACTTAGTTCAAGAGCACGTGGCCTACAGGATATGGCCATTGGTAGCTAACTGGGAAATGCCGAAGGAAACCATCAATAACCTACACGAAGGTGGCCTGGTTCGACTAAAATATACCTTCAGGTTCGTAGACCAATTTATCGAGCCAGACGACGATTGGTTGAAATGCGTTGAAGCTGCAAGCGATGAACTGCTTGGGCCATACTCGAAGGCAGAAGATACTGCACTATGTGCGGCCTTCGGAGGCCGGAAGAAGAAAAGACTCAACCAAGTTTTTGATGCTATTGGGTTCGTCTATCCTGACTACCGTTACCCAATACGGGGTCAGAAAAGAAAAGGTACGGCTTCTGTGAAGGAAGTTGCTTCGGCCGCTCCTAGTGAGCCAGCGCCGAAGAGAAAAAAGATAAAAGTTCTTACGCACCGGCCACACTATATTGAGCCGGCCACAGTGCCTGAGTTTGTCAGTGAAACCTCTTCGGCCACTGAAGCCAAAGAGCCTACTCATCTGCAGAATATTGAAGAGCTGGCTACAATGCCGGAGACGGAAAAAAATGGAAGAACCGAGTGCTGAAGAGACAAAAACATCGGAAGTTTTAAGTCCTTCAGCAAGAGTTGAGGTACCAATGCCAACGCCGAAAGCACAAAAGGACCTTACAACAACTCCCAAGAGAAAGAGAATGGTTAACGTGCTAGATGTGCTAGAAACAATAAAATCTTCAAGCTCTACTTCGAAGATAGCTGTCAAAGCTCCAAAAACAGAAATTGAGGCCGAAGCTGCCAAAAGCCATGTGGAAACCGAAACTGGGCTTTCAGAGCCTGCCAAGAGGGAATTCTTGGAAATTGGAAAAGAAACAGAAAAAGAACCTGTAGAAGAAATTTTATCTGAGAAAACCGCCATCCCTATTCCCGAAGCATCTTCCGAAGCTCCCAACTATGTCTTACGCCATGCTTCGGGTAAAAATCTGACTGAAAAAGAAAAGCGGGAAGCTCAGTTCTATGCGCAAAAATTGAAATATCCGAAAGGGGCGCTGATATTCAATGGCAGCGGAGAAGAAGACTTCTTGTATTGCCTCCCAGACAACAAGGAGATCTCTGTCTGCCGAGAGATGGCAAGAAACTTCAGATTCCCAACTCTAGAAGATGGGCTTTCAGTTTTGTCAAAAGATGAATTGGCCGACAGCTTAGCATATAACAGCTTAAAGGTGAGAAAATACACTTTTTGTGTGGTCAAAAATTCGTGTGTTTATTTCTTAATATCACATTCCTTTTGCAGGGCCTTATTCTCAGCAATGCCCTCAGAGCGCAAAAAAGTGTCGAAGATGAAGGGTGCGCCATGGCTTTAAACAACCTTCGTTCTGAAGTAATTGAGCTAAGGAACGAAGGTCTTGAGAAGGATAAAATATTACATTCACTGGTGAATAAAATAAAAGAAGACGAAGCTGCTTCCAAAGCTCAAGCTGAGGCCCAGAAGCGTGAAATTGAGGATCTTCGGAAACAGCTAGCCGAAGCTAAAGAAAAATGCGTAGTTGTAGAAGCTAAACGAGAAATTAGTGAACAATGGGCAAATCATTTAGAGAAAAACGTTGAAGAACTTCGTGCATCCAACGAAAGGTGTTATGAAAAGTCTATAGAGTGTGTTAAGAAAATAAAAACTAGCTTCGCCAACGTTGGCGCGTATTCAAGCGAGGAAAATTTCGTAAAGGGCGACCCCGAGGGCCCAATTGAATGGACCAGCCACGAAGCCGAAGCTTTTGAGGAAGTTTTGAGTGGCCGCGGAGACATATGTGCCTTCTTGGGTGCTAGGGGGATTGCCACTATTTTGGAGAGTAGAGGTTGCAATCATGTGAAATCCTTGGCACAAACCGAGGCCGCCTTATCTTCTGAAGATATAAAAGACCCCTCGGCCGAAGCAAGCTTGGTTGGTGGTAAATTTTTCACCGACATCTGGGAAAATGGTGGCCGGGAGATGGCTCAAGAAATTATAAGGAAAAGTGAAAAAGGTATTCACGACGCTAGAAATGTAGCAGAGGCCGCTGAGAAAAGTGCAGATCTCGAGAGGCGAATAGGTATTGACTACTAAGTTTTGACTTTATGTTGTAATTATATGATTTCGGACTTATTTACACTTTGTAACACAGCCGCACTATCTTCTCCCCCAGAGCCCACCGAGCCATTGGCGGATCCCAACGCAAAGGGGGATGACGAAATTAGAAAAATGCCCGAAGCTATTATGGATAAGGTTGTTGATCAACTACTAAACGAAGCTGTGGAAGTAGTCTTAAGAGAAGATTAGCTGCTATTGTAAAGACATTGAGAATGTAATATTTGCTGGACAAAGTGTGTAATATTTTTATAACCTTGAATGTAATATATAAGCTGCTTGTAACTCAATTCTTTACGATGCATGAAACTTTACGTACATACCGTTTTTGAGCCTTCGGCGAAAAAACACCTTCCCTTCTTTTCATGCTTCGTGAAGAATATCCATATTTCGTTAAAACATCCAATCCTCGTAAAAAATGTTGTGCCTCGTAAGCAATAGGTCTTTTCACTTTAGAGTTTGACGAAGGTATGCTTCTTCAATAATTATTTTGTGCCTTGGCACTGCTTCTTCGAAACAATCTCCGAAGATCAACATTGAAACCCCTTCTTGCGTCATTGATGCAATATGATGTATGATGTTATGCTATGCAAATGATATGATGATGTGATGTTATGCAAAATGATATTTGTGCCGAAGATCATTGCTGACTTTTCGCTACAAGCCTCCCTTAGGAGCTTCTTCGCCTTCTATTTCGGCGGAATCAGCGTTTATTTTTCGCTGTAAGCCTCCCTTAGGAGCTTCTTCGCCTTCTATTTCAGCGGAATCAGCGTTTATTTTTCGCTGTAAGCCTCCCTTAGGAGCTTCTTCGCCTTCTATTTCAGCGGAATCAGCGTTTATTTTTCGTTGTAAGCTCTGCATTCCCTTTGGAACGACTTTTGAGCAGAAAACTTACGCTGCGCTCCCTTAGGCTATTCACAATGGGGATTTCATGTCACTGTTTCCAAAAATGCCACATCATATTTATGGATGAATGAAATACCCTCTCTCAATAGAGAGTTTCATCTCACTATTTCATATGTCAACATACTTCTTAAATGCTGCATATAAATAACCAATAGGATTTACTCAATTATATGAAGATGAAACAAAACACTCTCAGTGGAGGTTTCACACAGTTTCCAAGATCTTGGAAACGAGTTAACATGGTTTCATCCCCATGAAACTCCATGAAACTCTTCCTTCTTAAATGATGTGACATGTCATCAAAATAGCTGATGTGGCAGGCTAATTAATACATGAAACATCCCATGAAACCTCCATTGTGAATAGCCTTAGGAACGACTTTTTGTAACTTTGGCAACTTACGCTGCGTTCCGTAGAATGACTTTTTTGTATCTTCGGAGATACTTTCTGTAATCACGAGCTCTTAAGACCGAGCTTTCGTGCTTCGACAATTTTTCTGACTTCCTAAATCTATGGAGAAGATATATTTTCACTATGGTAAAAGACGAAGCTGTTACAAGAAATTGAAAATGAGAAGAAAAACTTAAGCTTTAACGATTGTTCCTTATTTAAACGAAAAATGAAAACGAGTGCAAGAACTGTTGCCGAGGTAGGATATCTTCTAGTAGATGTGCTTCGACTCTGGCATAGTACTGTTGACTGTGCGAGCTTCGGACTCCTCTCTGAAGTCTCGTTACTGATGAGTGTGCTGGCTCCCTTCTGGCTGCTGGCCTCGTTGCATTGGTGGTGGAGGTGGAGGCTGTTGCCAAGACGCCTGAGGTTGGCTTGCCGAAGCAACAGAAGCTGCAGGATGGTTACCCAACATACTCTGGAATGTACGGTGAGTGATATGAAGCAGTATGCATAACTTGCTTCGGCTCGCTCTGTTGGGCTGCAGCTTCTGCTATCTCTTTCTGTTTCTGGATGGTGACATGGCACATCCTGGTAGTATGGCCCTTGTCCTCACCGCAGAATAAGCAATAAATTTTCCTGGGCTGGTCCCTAAATCTTCCTCCGAAGCCCCTGGCACCTCTGCCCCTTGGAGCTGGCGGCCGAAGATAGCTCTGTTGTTGCCCCGAAGCCTGAGAGGAGTATTGTGGCCGCTGTTGCTGACTTCCTCTGTCATCATTTTGAGTGGAATGGATTGATCTTACATGTCTTGGGTGGATTCTCCCTCCGAAGCCCCTGGTCATTTCGGAAAACCTGTAAGCTTCCTCTCTTCTTTGACGAAAATCATTATCAGCACGGATGTATTCATCCATCTTTTGGAGCAGCTTTTCCAGGGTCTGAGGGGGTTTCCTGGCGAAGTATTGGGCCGTAGGTCCTGGCCGAAGCCCCTTGATCATGGCCTCAATGACGATTTCATTGGGCACCGTTGGTGCCTGTGCCCTCAGACGCAAGAACCTTCGGACATACGCCTGAAGGCATTCTTCGTGATCCTGGGTGCACTGGAATAAAGCTTGAGCGGTGACCGACTTCGTTTGAAACCCTTGGAAACTGGTAATCAGCATGTCCTTCATCTTCTGCCATGACGTGATTGTTCCTGGCCGAAGAGAGGAGTACCAGGTTTGTGCAACATTTTTGACAGCCATGACGAAAGACTTCGCCATGACTGCAGTATTGCCACCATACGAAGATATGGTTGCTTCGTAGCTCATCAAAAACTGCTTCGGGTCTGAGTGTCCGTCGTACATGGGAAGTTGGGGTGGCTTATAAGACGGGGGCCAAGGTGTAGCCTGCAGTTCTGCTGACAGAGGAGAAGCATTATCAAAAGCAAAATTTCCATGATGGAAATCCTCATACCAGTCATCCTCGTTGAAGAAGCCCTCTTGATGAAGCTCTCTGTGCTGAGGCCTTCGGTTCTGCTCATCTTGAGCTAGATGACGAACTTCTTCAGAAGCTTCATCTATCTACCTTTGCAGATCAGCTAGCCGAGCCATCTTTTCCTTCTTCCTTTGTACTTGCTGATGGAGCATCTCCATATTCCTGATCTCTTGGTCCAAGTCGTCCTCCTGGGGCGTTGGACTGGTGGCCTTCCTCTTCTGACTTCGGGCCTCTCGAAGAGAAAGGGTCTCCTGGTTTCGGTCCAGCGGCTGCAGAGCTGCAGCCCCTGTCGCTGAAGCTTTCTTTGGCGGCATGACGAAGGTCGATGCTTGTCGAAGGTGTTCGAAACTCAAAAAGTGGAAGTGAGTTCACCGGAGGTGGGCGCCAATGTTGGGGACTTGTTCTCAAATGCTAAGAGTTAAGAACAAGGCAACACAGAAAACGTTAAATGTTAAAGTCCTTCGTCCTTCGAAGCATTATTTCCCTTGAGATATAATGATTTTCGGACGAAGGTTATGAAGGACATACCTTCATAAACATTACACATCACAATGAAAAGGGAATTACATGGAATATAAAAGATAACATGAATAGTTATGTATTATTATCAACTCATTTTTATTTTATTGCTATAGGAGAATAGGAATGATGATGGGTTACAAATATACCTCTGACTTGAAAGAAGGTTAAAGTACAAGCGTGATGCAAAAGCAAATGCCAAGTCAGCGTGAACAGTATAGGAGTACTGTTCACCTATTTATAGGCACGGGTCGCAGCCCATGCAAAATTACATCCAGACCCTTTGCTTTTGATAATAACTCTATAGTAATCTATCGGGGTCTAAATAGTCTTTTCCTCTTTAAGTCGGTTTCCTCTTTTCTGCCATCATGCCGAAGCTTCCTTGCGCACAGCTTCGGCTCTGTTCCATCCTTCGTTCTCTTTGTGTTTCTTCATACAACAATTTTGACTTGTCCGAAGTGTTCGTGTCCGAAGGTACCTGCTCATGTATTATACTCCAGAAACATTGTCAAATCACGTTTTTGAGGACCTTCGGAAGCCGAAGGCCCCCAACAGAGTCCATCTTCAATGAGCCAAGGGACGACAAGCCCACTGACTATGGCTCAAGTCACAAGAAAGACGGGAAGAAGAAGAGGCGCATCAAGAAGATCGTCTACTACGACAGCGACGAATCTTCTTCACCAAGAGACGACGACGACGAGAAAAAGAATCCGGTTAATTCAAAATTTTCATTTGATTATTCTCGTATTCCTTTTAATTGCAATGCTCATTTGCTTTCAATTCCTCTTGGTAAACCTCCACACTTTGATGGAGAGGACCACTCTTTTTGGAGTCATAAAATGCGTAGTCACCTATTTTCTCTCCATCCTAGTATATGGGAGATAGTTGAAAATGGAATGCAATTTGATAGTACGGATAACCCTATGTTTATTAACGAGCAAATTCATAAAAATGCACAAGCTACCACGGTTCTGCTAGCATCTTTGTGCAGGGATGAGTACAACAAGGTGAGCGGCTTGGACAACGCCAAGCAAATCTGGGACACCCTCAAAATATCACATGAGGGAAACGACACCACCATGATCACCAAAATGGAGTTGGTGGAAGGCGAGCTGGGAAGGTTCGCTATGATCAAGGGAGAGGAGCCAACACAGACGTACAACAGGCTCAAGACCCTGGTCAACAAGATTAGGAGCTATGGGAGCACGAGATGGATGGACCACGATGTCGTCCGACTTATGCTCAGGTCCTTTACTGTTGTTGACTCTCATTGTCGGCGTTTCGACCCCGGGGGGTCCCTGGACCGATGAGTAAACTGTCGCCGCGTGCCCCAGCCCAAATGGGTCGGCGCGAGACGGAGCACGAAGGGGGGGGAAGGAGACAGGCGAAAGGGGGAAACCCGCGGCCTTCGTGTTGTCCCGCGCCTAGGTTGGGTGCCTTGCAGTAGGGGGTTACAAGCGTCCGCGTGGGAGAGGGCGAGAGACTTTATGCGTCGTCTCGTTCCCCCGCGCGGCCAACCTTCTCGTAAGAGAGCCCTGGACCTTCCTTTTATAGACGTAAGGAGAGGGTCCAGGTGTACAATGGGGGGTGTAGCAGTGTGCTAACGTGTCTAGCAGAGAGGAGCTAGTGCCCTAAGTACATGTCGTCGTGGCAGCCGGAGAGGTTTTGGCACCCTGTTCATGTGATGTCGTGGCCGTCGGAGGAGCGCTGGAGCCTTGCGGAAGGACAGCTGTCGGGGCTGTCGAGTCCTTGCTGACGTCTCCTTGCTTCCGTAAGGGGCTGAGAGTCGTCGTCGTCATGGAGCACGCGGGGCGCCATCATTATTTGTTTACCAGGGCGAGCCAGATGGGACGCCGGTCTTGTTCCCCGCAGCCTGAGCTAGCTAGGGGTAGGGTAATGATGGCCTCCCCTGTGACGTGGTCGGTCCGAGCCCCGGGTCGGGCGAGGCGGAGGCTCCTCCGAGGTCGAGGTCGAGTCTGTCTTCCGAGGTCGAGGTCGAGTCCGAGCCCTGGGTTGGGCGAGGCGGAGACCGTCGTCCGAGGCCAAGGTTGAGTCCGAGCCCTGGGCTCGGGCGAGGCGGAGTTCGTCGTCTTCCGGAGCCGAGGCTGAGTCCGAGCCCTGGGGTCGGGCGAGGCGGAGTTCGTCGTCTTCCGAAGCCGAGGCTGAGTCTGAGCCCTGGGGTCGGGCGAGGCGGAGTTCATCGTCTTCTGGAGCCGAGGCTGAGTCCGAGCCCTGGGGTCAGGCGAGGCGGAGTTCGTCGTCCGAGGCCGAGACGGGGGCCGAGCCCTGGGGTTGGGCGAGGTGGAGCTTCCTATGGCGCCCGAGGCTGGACTTGGCTGCTGTCAGCCTCACTCTGTCGAGTGGCACAGCAGTCGGAGCAACGCAGGCAGCGCTGTCTTCTTGTCAGGTCGGTCAGTGGAGCGGCGAAGTGACTGCGGTCACTTTGGCTCTATCGACTAAAGAGCGCGCGTCAGGATAAGGTGTCAGGCGATCCTTGCATTAAATGCTCCTGCGATACGGTCGGTCGGCGTGGCGATCTGGCCAAGGTTGCTTCTCGGCGAAGACTGGGCCTCGGGCGAGCCGAAGGTGTGTCCGTTGCTTGAGGGGGCCCTCAGGCGAGACGTGAATCCTCCGGGGTCGGCTGCCCTTGCCCGAGACTGGGCTCGGGCGAGGCGAGATCGTGTCCCTTGAGTGGACTGAGCCTTGACCTTAATCGCACCCATCAGGCCTTTGCAGCTTTGTGCTGATGGGGGTTACCAGCTGAGATTAGGAGTCTTGGGGGTACCCCTAATTATGGTCCCCGACAGTAGCCCCCGAGCCTCGAAGGGAGTGTTGATACTCGCTTGGAGGCTTTTGTCGCACTTTTTTTGCAAGGGGACTGGCCTTTCTCGGTTGCGTTTCGTTTCGGTGGGTGCGCGCGAGTGCACCCGCCGGGTGTAGCCCCCGAGGCCTCGGAGGAGTGGTTTGACTCCTTCGAGGTCTTAATGTGTTTCGTGATGCTTCGGCCGGTCTGGTTGTTCCCTCATGCGAACTGGCCGTAGCCCGGGTGCACAGTCGAGTCCCAAGTTCTCGGGCTGGTATGTTGACGCTGTCAACGGTTTGGCCGAAGCCGGGTTTGCGAGAGCAGCCCCTGAGCCTCCGCACAGAGCGAGAGGACGGTCAAGGACAGACTCGGCTTTTTACATACACCCCTGCATCACCTTTCCGCAAGGAGGAGGGGGGGGGGGGAAAGTGCCATGTTGCCCTCGGAGGGCGCCGAACATGGTGTCTCCAGTGAGTTGCTAACGGGTAATCCGAGTGGACGTCTGTGCCCCATTTGTTAGGGGTCGGCTAGTGGCCCGGAGGTGCGCTCCAAAAGTACCTGCGAGTGATTTGCCGGACCCGGTCCGCTTTTGACGGGGTCCGAGGGCTCAATGCCTCCCTCTGGTGGGATTCCGTTACAAAATCGTTCCTGTTGGTCTCGAAAATGTCCTAGGGTACCTCGGGAGAGTAGCCCGAGCCTTGGTTATGTATCGAACGTACCCAGGGTCATCCCTCGCTCTACGTCTGAGGCGGCTGTCAAACCCTTCGGGGACCAGCCTACGAACCCCTGATCAGTAGTGGGCGCGGAGCCCGAGTGGCCTGAGGCGGCCGTTGAACCCTTCCGAGGGGCCAGCCTTCGAACCTCTGACCAGTAGTGGGCGCGGAGCCCTAGTGCTCTGAGGCGGCTGATGAACCCTTCCGAGGGGCCAGCCTTCGAACCTCTGATCAGTAGTGGGCGCGGAGCCCGTGTGCTCTGAGGCGGCTGTTGAACCCTTCCGAGGGGCCAGCCTTCGAACCTCTGATCAGTAGGGGGGGCTCGGGGCCCGCTTCCTTCGCGGAGAAGGATCCCTTTCGGAGTATCCCCTTTCTCGGTCCCTGTGGCAAGAGAGAGAAAGAGGAAGGGGAAAAGGATACAAAATTGAATGACGTGGCACACCTTTTTTGACGTGGTCATTATGGCAGAGGTGAAGCGTCGCCTGCTTCGCCTGCCAAAGGTGCCGCCTGTCCTGCCGCAGGGTTAATGCGACGGGACGAGTGGTTCGCGGGGCAGCCGTTGCGCGTGCGCGAGCCGTTCGAGGAACGGAACACGGGCGCGTCGTCTTCATGCCGTGGGAGAGGGTTCTCTCGCTGTCCCAGGAGGGGGCATGAGCTTGCTGATGACGTGACTGCTGCTTCCGCCCGCCTGCCACCGCCATTACTGTCGGCCCATTTCTGGCCGTATCGACCGTCGTGCCTTCTCCCACGGCTGACTGACCCGTGACCGATGTGCTCGGCTGGCACTGTTGGGTCATGCACAGTGTTGCCTCGAGTCGCGGCACCGGTTCCGCAGTCGAGGAGGCGTGGTAGTGGCGCGAGTGGCGGTGCAGTTTCTTGCACGTAGTAACCGGCGCGCCTGTTACATGACGTGTGGGCCTGGGCCTCCATGCTGGACGCGTCGAAGTCGAAAGGGTGCACCCCCTTGGTGCGGTTGCATGCCGCCTACATGGCGGTCCACTCTTTCACCCGCTGGTCTGGGCGAAAGTGGAGGAGCGCTTGTAACCGCTGGGCAGTTACGCGCATCGCGCGCGGCGGTTTGGCTTCTTCTGTCCTGGGCCAGCTTGCATGACGCGTGGGACCCAGCCCCCATGTCGTAGGGGGAGGACCTTGGAGCGTGTTGGAGAAGACTCAGTCCGCGACGACTGAGGACGCAAGTGGGGAGAGTTGCCTTTAAAAGGAGGGTGACCCCCTTGGAAAGCAACTATGTCTTTGCACTCCCTTCATGCATCACGTCCTTCCATCTTCCGAGCCCCCGGATGGGGGACACTCGCGTCGCTTTTGTCTTGCTATCGTTGGAGGAACGCAACTTCACGGAAGTTAGTACCTTTCAGCCATCGTTCGGCTTCTAGGATTTTCATCAGGCAGCCCGGCTGCATCCCCTCGCCGGTGGTCACCCAAGACGGTGACCACCAGTTCCAGGGTGGGGAGAAGCAAGCCGGGCTGCGGCCTCTGCCCCGCCCTCATCTTCAAGGATCTTCATCATCCTTGCTGGGGCGGAGAGCGAGGTGAGCCGGAGCTCTACCTCCCGCACGGGTCGGCTGGCCACCTCTTCTTCCAGCTTCTGGGGGTGGAAACCATCCTCCAGCTCTGCGGAGGAGGCGTCCTCTAGCCATGCCGGGGAAGGCGAACTGTTGCTGCCCAGCTAGGATGCAACATTTCGTCCTCTGTCCTCGCTTTTGTGGCGAGGACGGGAGTGAGGACCTGCCGGTGCGCTTTGGGGCGGCCGGCGCTCGCCGATGCGACGCTGGTGGACAGGTGGACGCCGCCGTCGGTGCTGACGTGGTGGCAGCTGGAGAAAGCTTCTCCACCGACAAGCCCGTTAGCGCTACCCACGGACCGACCTCCGGCTCTTTGGCTTTAATGTCTGGTTCGCATCCCTTGAGTGGGGACACAAACGAGAGCCTTCCGGTGGCTGCGTCCGTCCTAGGACCATGGCTGCTGCTGCAGAGGTCGCTGGCGAGTCGCCCGGAGCTTGTCGCCCCGCAGGCTCTCCGGTGTGGAGGTTGTTCATACCCGCGGGGGCGGAACCGGAGTTCCGTTTGTAATGGCACCTTGAGTGCCGGGGTTTGTTCATTGTGGCTATCGGGGCCTGAACATGTATGTATTTTTGGCACGGAGCCGTGTTTTTTCCTCATTTCGAGCACTAGGACTCGCCTGTCGGCTAACTGAACCGCTTAACCAAGTGTGAGTTGCCTCGTGCGAAGGTGACGAGTGAGGTATCCGTATCCCGGAGGCGTAGGAGTCCCTCGGCTCGGTCGGCCTTGCCGCCCGAGGCTTCTCTTGCTTAGTTAAAGGACCCCTCGGCCGCTCTTCGATGAGCCGGAGCCGAAGGCAGCGGTGTCAGTGTGGACAGAGGCAGAGTTGGCCCGAAAAGAAGATTTCGTCGGCCGGAGCCTGGCCGGGCCGTCCATTGGTAGGACCAGCGCCGGAGTCGAGTTGCCGAGGCCACGAGCCGGGCTGGTGTCCTCGGGGGACAGCTGGCTGAGGCTTTGGGGTGGTCGGCCGAGCCGTCCGCTCGGGTCGGATTCCTGGAGGAGACCCCGACGGAGATGGCCCGGGCATGGCGCTGACGTCGTCCTTCGGAGCGGAGATCCTCCGACCGCGTTGCCGTCCGAGGCTCGGTCGGACTTCGCCGAAGGTGGAGTTGACGCCGAGGGTGCTGCTGCTCCCCTTCCGTCAAGGTCTGAGCCTGCAGGATCGATTTATCTTGTAGTGTGCGTATGTTTTCTGCGGCAGCCGAGGCCCAAACATATCGTCGTTGTGTTGTAAAACTGCGTTTCTTTTTCCCCTTGTTTTGAGTATCAGGACTTATTTGCCGGTAACAGAATTGTTTGTCCGAGCGAGAGTTACTTTTCACGGAAGGTGATGAGTGAGGTATCCGTATCCCGGAGGCGTAGGAGTCCCTCGGCTCGGTCGGCCTTGCCGCTTACGTGTACTCTTACTCGTCCGTAGGATTCTGTTATCGATATAGTCGAGAAGGCACGAAAAATCGTTTCGGCAGAAGAGTTTTCGAGCGTTAAGACTTGTTCGGTCCGCGGAATCGCTTATCCGAGCGTGAGTTACTTATCGCAGAAGGTGATGAGTGAGGTATCCGTATCCCGGAGGCGTAGGAGTCCCTCGGCTCGATCAGCCTTGGCTGCTTACGTGTACTCCGTCGTTTTTAGGATCCCACTTTCGAAGTAGTCGAAAAGCACGAAAGACGTTCTGGCAGAAAAGACCTTTTCCGAGGAAAATTTTGACGCGGAGGGGGTTCCCCCCTTCTAGCCCCCGAGGGAAGGTCAGGCTTTGCCAAGGCAAGGCTGACCCTTCCTTGATGGTTAGACTTTGTGTGTGAACAAGGTGTACGAACGACTTGAAAGCATCTTAAGGGTAGAAGCGACGTAGCTGTCGGATGTTTCAAGCGTTGCTGTAGACCTCGCCTTGACTGTTGGCCAGCTTGTATGTCCCGGGCTTTAGAACCTTGGCGATGACGAACGACCCTTCCCAGGGAGGCGTGAGCTTGTGCCGCCCTCGGGCGTCTTGTCGCAGCCGAAGCACCAAGTCGCCCACCTGGAGGTCTCGGGACCGAATCCCTCGGGCGTGGTAGCGTCGCAGGGACTGTTGATACCGTGCCGAGTGTAGTAAGGCCATGTCCCGAGCCTCTTCCAGCTGGTCCAGTGAGTCTTCTCGATTGGTCTGGTTGCTTTGGTCGTCGTATGCCCTCGTCCTCGGGGAACCGTATTCTAAGTCTGTGGGAAAGATGGCCTCGGCCCCATAGACTAGAAAGAACGGTGTGAAGCCCGTGGCTCGGCTCGGCGTTGTCCTCAGACTCCAGACCACCGAGGGGAGTTCCTTCATTCATCGCCTGCCGAACTTGTTGAGGTCGTTGTAGATCCTCGACTTGAGTCCTTGCTGAATCATGCCGTTGGCACGTTCTACTTGCCCATTCGTCATGGGGTGAGCCACGCGGCCCAGTCCACCCGGATGTGGTGATCCTCGCAGAAGTCTAGGAACTTTCTGCCGGTGAACTGGGTGCCGTTGTCGGTGATGATGGAGTTCGGGACCCCAAAGCGATGGATGATGTTGGTGAAGAACGCCACCGCCTGTTCGGACCTGATGCTATTTAGGGGTCGGACCTCGATCCACTTGGAGAATTTGTCGATGGCGACCAGCAGGTGCGTGTAGCCCCCGAGTGCCTTCTGCAAGGGACCGACGAGGTCCAGACCCCACACAGCAAACGGCCAGGCGATGGGTATCGTCTGCAGAGCCTGAGCGGGCAGGTGGGTCCGCCTTGCGTAGAATTGACACCCTTGGCAGGTGCGGACAATTCTAGTGGCGTCGGCCACCGCGGTCGGCCAGTAGAAACCTTGTCGGAAGGTGTTTCCAACAAGGGCTCGAGGCGCTGCGTGATGACCGCAAGCCCCCGAGTGTGTTTCTTGTAAGAGCTCCTGGCCTTCAGCGATGGATATGCATCGCTGGAGGATGCCTGAGGGGCTGCGGTGGTAGAGCTCCTTCCCGTCCCCCAGCAAGACGAACGACTTGGCGCGCCGCGCCAGTCGCTGAGCTTCGGCTCGGTCGAGGGGCAGCTCTCCTTGGTGGAGATATTGCAGGTACGGGGTCTGTCAGTTTCGATTAGGCGGGACTCCATTCCGCTCTTCCTCGACGCGCAGTGCCTCACCCTCAGGGCCGAGGGTGCCTCGGGCTAGGCCGAGGCCTTCTCGGGCTCGGGTGTGTCATCAGTCTTGACTGAGGGTTGATGTAGGTCTCGGGAGAAGACGTCCGGGGGAACCGTTGTTCGCCCCGAGGCTATCTTAGCCAGCTCGTCCGCAGTCTCGTTGTATCGTCGGGCGACGTGGTTGAGCTCGAGCCCGTAGAACTTGTCTTCCAGGCGCCGAACCTCGTCGCAGTAGGCTTCCATCTTCGGGTCGCGGCAGTGGGAGTTCTTCATGACTTGGTCGATGACGAGCTGCGAGTCACCGTGAGCGTCGAGGCGTCGGACCCCTAGCTCGATGGCAATGCGTAACCCGTTGACCAGAGCCTCGTACTCAGCCACGTTGTTGGACGCCGGGAAATGGAGGCGCAACACGTAGCGGAGGTGCTTCCCTAGGGGCGAGATGAAGAGCAGGCCCGCGCCTGCCCCTGTTTTCATCAGTGACCCATCGAAAAACATGGTCCAGAGTTCCGGTTGGATCAGAGCCGCCGGGAGCTGGGTGTCGACCCATTCAGCCACAAAGTCCGCCAAGACTTGGGACTTGATGGCCTTCCGAGGGGTGAACAAGATTGTCTCGCCCATGATTTCCACCGCCCACTTTGCACTCCTACCCGAGGCCTCCCGACACTGGATGATCTCCCCCAGGGGAAGGATGACACCACAGTCACCGGATGAGACTCGAAGTAGTGTCGCAACTTCCGCCGCGTCAGAATCACCGCGTACAACAACTTCTGAATCTGGGGGTAGCGGATCTTGGTTTCGGACAGTACCTCACTGATGAAGTAGACCAGCCTCTGGTCGGGCAATGCATGCTCTTCTTCTCGTCTCTCAACCACGATCGCGGCGCTGACCACCTGAGTGGTAGCGGCGACGTAGATCAAGAGGGCTTCTCCGGCAGCGGGGGCACCAAGATGGGCGCGTTCATGAGGAGCGCCTTCAGGTTCCCGAGGGCTTCCTCGGCCTCGGGGGTCCAAGTGAAGCACTCAGCCTTTCTTAAGAGGCGGTACAGAGGTAGGCCTCTTTCGCCGAGGCGCGAGATGAAGCGGCTCAGAGCCGCAAGGCATCCCATGACCCTTTGTATGCCTTTCAAGTCCTTGATGGGCCCCATGTTGGTGATGGCCGCGATTTTCTCCGGGTTGGCCTCGATGCCCCGCTCGGAGACGATGAACCCCAAGAGCATGCCTCGGGGGACCCCGAAGACACACTTCTCGGGATTGAGTTTTACACCTTTCGCCTTGAGACACCGGAATGTCGTTTCAAGGTCGGAAAGGAGGTCGGAGGCTTTCCTCGTCTTGACTACGATGTCATCGACGTAAGCCTCGACCGTTCGACCAATGTGTTCGCCGAACACGTGGTTCATGCACCTTTGGTATGTCGCACACGCATTCCTCAAACCGAATGGCATAGTAACGTAGCAGTACATGCCAAAAGGTGTGATGAAAGAAGTCGCGAGCTGGTCAGACTCTTTCATCTTGATTTGGTGATACCCTGAGTAGGCATCGAGGAAAGATAGGGTTTCGCACCCAGCAGTGGAATCCACGATTTGATCGATGCGAGGCAGAAGGTAGGGAACCTTCGGACATGCTTTGTTTAGACCAGTGTAGTCTACACACATCCGCCATTTCCCTCCTTTCTTTCTCACAAGCACAGGGTTGGCAAGCCATTCGGGATGGAATACCTCTTCGATGAACCCTACTGCCATCAGCTTGTGGATCTCCTCGCCTATGGCTCTGCGCTTTTCTTCGTCGAATCGGCGCAGAGGCTGCTTCACGGGTCGGGCTCCAGCTCGGATATCCAGCGAGTGCTCGGCGACATCCCTCGGTATGCCGGGCATGTCCGAGGGACTCCACGCGAAAACGTCGGCGTTTGCGCGGAGAAAGTCGACGAGCACTGCTTCCTATTTGGGGTCGAGCTCGGAGCCGATCCGGACCTGCTTAGAGGCGTCGTTGCTGGGGTCGAGAGGGACGGATTTGACTGTCTCTGCTGGCTCAAAGTTGCCAGCATGGCGCTTCACGTCTGGCGCCTCCTTGGAGAGGCTCTCCAGGTCGGCGATGAGGGCCTCAGATTCGGCGAGGGCCTCGGCGTACTCCACGCACTCCACGTCGCATTCGTACGCGTGTCGGTATGTGGGGCCAACGGTGATGACCCCGTTGGGGCCCGACATCTTGAGCTTGAGGTAGGTGTAGTTTGGGACGACCATGAACTTGGCATAGCATGGCCTCCCCAGCACTGCGTGGTAGGTTCCTCGGAACACGACCACCTCGAATGGTAGGGTTTCCCTTCTGAAGTTGGAGGGAGTTCCGAAGCAGACGGGAAGATCGAGTTGTCCGAGGGGTTGGACGCGTTTCCCGGGCATGATTACGTGAAAAGGCGCCGCGCCTGCCCGGACCGAGGACAGATCGATCCGCAGGAGCCCGAGGGTCTCGGCGTAGATGATGTTGAGGCTGTTGCCTCCGTCCATGAGGACCTTGGTGAGCCTGACGTTGCCGATGACGGGGTCGACACGAGCGGATACTTCCCCGGGCTCGGCACGCGGTCGGGGTGGTCGCCTTGGTCGAGGTGATGGGCTTGTCGGACCAGTCTAGGTAGACTGGCGCCGCCACCGAGCAGACCTCCCGACGCTCTTGCTTGCGGTGCCGAGCCGAGGCGTTCGCCACTGGCCCACCGTAGATCATGAAGCAGTCGTGGACCTCGGGGAACTCCTCTGCCTCGTGATCCTCCTTCTTGTTGTTGTTGTGGGCCCTGCCACCTTCCGTAGGTGGCCCGACCTTGTGAAAGTGGCGCCGAAGCATGACGCACTCCTCGAGGGTGTGCTTGACGGGCCCCTGGTGATAGGGGCACAGCTCCTTGAGCATCTTGTCGAAGAGGTTGGCGCCTCCGGGAGGCTTCCGAGGGTTCTTGTACTCAGCGGCGGCGACAAGGTCCATGTCGGCAGCGTCACGTTTCGCTTGCGACTTCTTCTTGCCCTTCTTCTTGGTGCCACACTGAGTGGACGCCTCGGGGACATCTTTCGGCTGGAGGCCCTGGGGCTGCTTGTCCTTCCGGAAGATGGCCTCAACCGCCTCCTGGCCAGAGGCGAACTTGGTGGTGATGTCCATCAGCTCGCTCGCCCTGGTGGGGGTCTTGCGACCCAGCTTGCTCACCAGGTCGCGGCAGGTGGTGCCGGCGAGGAAAGCGCCGATGACGTCCGAGTCGGTGACGTTGGGCAGCTCGGTGCGCTGCTTCGAGAATCGCCGGATGTAGTCCCGGAGAGACTCTCCCGGCTGCTGGCGGCAGCTTCGGAGATCCCAGGAGTTCCCAGGGCGCACGTACGTGCCCTGAAAGTTACCGGCGAAGGCTTGGACCAGGTCGTCCCAGTTGGAGATCTGCCCCGGAGGCAGATGCTCCAGCCAGGCTCGAGCGGTGTCGGAGAGGAACAGGGGGAGGTTGCGGATGATGAGGTTGTCATCGTCCGTTCCACCCAGTTGGTAGGCCAGCCGGTAGTCCGCGAGCCACAGTTCCGGCCTCGTCTCCCTCGAGTACTTCGTGATAGTAGTCGGGGTTCAGAACCGGGTTGGGAACGACGCCCGTCGTATGGCCCGGCTGAAAGCCTGCGGATCGGGTGGTTCGGGCGAGGGACTAAGATCCTCCCCGCTGTCGTAGCGTCCCCCACGCCTGGGGTGGTAGCCTCGGCGCACCTTCTCGTCGAGGTGGGCTCGACGGATGCGGTGGTGGTGCTCGTTGCCGAGGCGACCCGGGGCCGCAGGCGCTGTGTTGCGCGTGCGCCCGGTGTGGACCGAGGCTTCCCGCAGGAATCGGGAAGTCGCGGCGCGATGCTCCGAGGGGTACCCCTGCCTTCAGGAGGCAGAGCTTTCGGCCCGTTGGACCGCGGCATCCTCCAGGAGATTCTTGAGCTCTCCTTGGATACGCCGCCCTTCGGTGGTTGATGGTTCCGGCATCGCGCGGAGAAGTATTGCTGCTGCAGCCGGGTTCTGGCCGACCCCACTGGAAGCCGGTGGCGGCCTTGCCCTGACGTCTTCGGTAATGCGGTGCTGGATGCCCTGGGGTAGATGACGCGCTTCTCCGGCTGGAGCTTGGTCTGCCCATTCCTGCCCGATGTTCCGCCGGAACGGCTCAAGTGTTCCTGCTCCCTCGTCGAGCCTGGCCTGCATCTCGCGGATTTGCTCGAGCTGTGCGTCCTGACCCCCCGCAGAGACTGGGACCATAGCTAGCTCCCGAAGGATGTCAATGCGAGGCGCAGGCCTAGGGGGATCGCCGTTTTCAGGCATACCAAGATGGTTGCCTTCGCCGGGACCCCCTAGATCGACGTGGAAGCATTCACGACTTGGGCCGCAGTCCTCGTCGCCGAGGCTGCGGCTTCCATCGGAACAATCGGAGAGGCAGTAGTCACATGAGGTCATGAAGTCCCGCATGGCACTGGGGTTACCGAGCCCAGAGAAATCCCAACAGAGGTCGGGCTCGTCATCTTCCTCGGAACCCGAGGGTCCGTAGGTCGAGACGGCCGTCAACCGGTCCTAGGGTGACCGCATATGATACCCCGGAGGGTTTGAACATGCCTTTATAAAAGCGTCCACCGAACCGGGGTCGCTAAGTGGGTCGCAGTTGGATCTAAAAGGCACGAGATGGGAATCGGTCGGTACCTCTTGGTCGACGAGCGGTGACGAAGTCGCGTCAGGGGCGGACTGCACCGTTGTCTCAGGTACGAGGGCGACGCCCAGCAAGTCCTTCGCGAGCGTGCTGGCGTCGTTTGTCTGCTTGGAGTTGGCATGTTGCGGGGAAACGGCGCTCGTCTTTGTCTCAGACGCTAGGTCGATGCCCGACGTGTCCCCCGTTGGGGCGCCGGCGCCGTCGACTCGCTCGACAGCCGACGAGGTGCCGCCTCCTGCTTGGCCATGGTTGCCCTGCCTCCTCCTCCATCGGCGGGGGAGGTGACGGGACAAACCCGAATGTTGTTCTTCCGCCACGTGGGGAAGACGTCGTTGATTCCGCCGCCGGCGGGTGGGCTGTCGGCCGCCATTGTAGCTGTCGTGCGGCGGAGGAAGGAGTATCATGTCGTAGCCGCCGTCGAGGGACATGAACTCAAGACTCCCAAAATGGAGCACCGTCCCAGGTTGGAAAGGTTGCTGGAGACTACCCATCTAGAGCTTGACGGGAAGCTGTTCGTCAACACGCAGCAGGCCCCTACCTAGCGTGCCAACTGTCGGTGTTTCAACCCTGGGGGGTCCCTGGACCGACGAGTAAACTGTCGCCGCGTGCCCCAGCCCAGATGGGTCGGCGCGAGACGGAGCACGAAGGGGGAAAAAGGAGACAGGCGAAAGGGGGAAACCCGCGGCCTTCGTGTTGTCCCGCGCCCAGGTCGGGTGCGCTTGCAGTAGAGGGTTACAAGCGTCCGCGTGGGAGAGGGCGAGAGACTTTACGCGTCGTCCCGTTCCCCCGCGCGACCAACCTTCTCGTAAGAGAGCCCTGAACCTTCCTTTTATAGACGTAAGGAGAGGGTCCAGGTGTACAATGGGGGGTGTAGCAGTGTGCTAACGTGTCTAGCAGAGAGGAGCTAGTGCCCTAAGTACATGCCGTCGTGGCAGCCGAAGAGGTTTTGGCACCCTGTTCATGTGATGTTGTGGCCGTCGGAGGAGCGCTGGAGCCTTGCGGAAGGACAGCTGTCGGGGCTGTCGAGTCCTTACTGACGTCTCCTTGCTTCCGTAAGGGGCTGAGAGCCGCCGTTGTCATGGAGCACGCGGGGCGCCATCATTATTTGTTTACCAGGGCGAGCCAGATGGGACGCCGGTCTTGTTCCCCGTAGCCTGAGCTAGCTAGGGGTAGGGTAATGATGGCCTCCCCTGTGACGTGGTCGGTCCGAGCCCCGGGTTGGGCGAGGCGGAGGCTCCTCCGAGGTCGAGGTCGAGTCTGTCTTCCGAGGTCGAGGTCGAGTCCGAGCCCTGGGTTGGGCGAGGCAGAGACCGTCGTCCGAGGCCAAGGCTGAGTCCGAGCCCTGGGCTCGGGCGAGGCGGAGTTCGTCGTCTTCCGGAGCCGAGGCTGAGTCCGAGCCCTGGGGTAGGGTGAGGTGGAGTTCGTCGTCTTCCGGAGCCGAGGCTGAGTCCGAGCCCTGGGGTCGGGCGAGGCGGAGTTCGTCGTCTTCTAGAGCCGAGGCTGAGTCCGAGCCCTGGGGTCGGGCGAGGCGGAGTTCGTCGTCCGAGGCCGAGACGGGGGCCGAGCCCTGGGGTCGGGCGAGGCGGAGCTTCCTATGGCGCCCGAGGCCGGACTTGGCTGCTGTCAGCCTCACTCTGTCGAGTGGCACAGCAGTCGGAGCGACGCAGGCGACACTATCTTTTTGTCAGGTCGGTCAGTGGAGCGGCGAAGTGACTGCGGTCACTTCGGCTCTGTCGACTGAAGAGCGCGCGTCAGGATAAGGTGTCAGGCGATCCTTGCATTAAATGCTCCTGCGATACGGTCGGTCGGCGTGGCGATCTGGCCAAGGTTGCTTCTCGGCGAAGACTGGGCCTCGGGCGAGCCGAAGGTGTGTCCGTTGCTTGAGGGGGCCCTCGGGCGAGACGTGAATCCTCCGGGGTCGGCTGCCCTTGCCCGAGGCTGGGCTCGGGCGAGGCGAGATCGTGTCCCTTGAGTGGACTGAGCCTTGACCTTAATCGCACCCATCAGGCCTTTGCAGCTTTGTGCTGATGGGGGTTACCAACTGAGATTAGGAGTCTTGGGGGTACCCCTAATTATGGTCCCCGACACTCATCTTGTGAACCTCATCCGTGAAAATCCCAGGTACACAAAGATGACGCCCGAGGAGATACTCGAAAAATTTGTGAGTGGGCGCATGATGGTCAAGGAGGCAAGGTATGTTGATGATGCATTAAACGGCCCCATGCCCATCTACGAGCCACAACCCGTTGCACTCAAGGCAACAAGCAGCAGGGAAGCGCTACCAAGCAAGGTGGCACAAGTTGAGGCTGCCGGGCTAAACGAAGATGAGACGGCTCTAATCATCAAGCGTTTCAAGACCACGCTAAAAGGACGCAAGGAGTATACCAACAAGAGCAAAGCAAAGGGAAAGTGCTCCTGCTTTAAATACGGTAAGACTGGTCACTTTATTACAAACTGTCCCGATAATGATAGTGACCAGGGACAAGAAAAGAGCGGGAAGAGGGAGAAGAAGAAGGCCTACAAGAAGGCGAAGGGCAAGGCGCATCTTGGCAAAGAATGGGATTCAGACTGCTCTTCCTCCGACTCCGACGACGAAGGACTTGCTGCCTCAGCCTTCAATAAGTCCTCTCTCTTCCCCAATGAACGCCATACTTGCCTCATGGCAAAAGAGAAAAAGGTAAGCGTTCGAAAAACCCCTAAGTATACTACTTCGAGCGATGATGATTCTAGTGATGATGAAGTAGATTATATCGATTTATTTAAGGGTTTAGATAGAGCAAAAGTAGATAAAATTAACGAGTTAATTGATGCTTTAAATGAAAAGGATAGACTTTTAGAAAAGCAAGAGGATATTTTGTATGAAGAGCATGATAAGGTTGTTAGTGTGCAAAAATCTCTTGCTTTAGAGGTTAAAAGGAATGAAATGCTATCTTCTGAATTATCTGCTTGTCATGAAACTATGTCTAGCTTAAAGAGTGTTAATGATGATTTAAATGCTAAGCTAGAAGTAGCTAATAAATCTAGTTCATGTGTGGAACATGTTGTAATTTGCAATAGATGCAAGGATTTTGATATTAATGTTTGTAATGAACATCTTGCATCCATTACTAAATTAAATGATGAAGTGGCAAGTCTTAATGCTCAACTTAAGACTTGCAAGATAGATTTTGATAAATTAAAGTTTGCTAGGGATGCCTACACAATTGGTAGACACCCCTCAATTAAGGATGGACTTGGCTTTCGAAAGGAAGTCAAGAACTTAACAAGCCCAAGGGCTCCCATTCCCAACAAGGAGAAAGGGAAGGCCCCTATGGCTAGTAGTAATCAAAAGAATCATGCTTTCATGTATAATAGGAAAATTGCTAGTCATAATAGGAGATATGATCATGATGCCTGTGATTCACATGCTATGTTTGTTCAAGTTCTAATTTTAATGGTAGGCCTAGGAGAAATTTTGTGTCTCATGCTCCTAAGAAAATGTGTAATAAACCTACCACTGTCTTTCATGCTTGCAAGACTACGTTTGTACTTTCATGTAAAAATGAAAAAGTGGTTGCTAGAAAATTGGGATCCAAATGCAAGGGAGATAAGACTTGTATTTGGGTTCCAAAGGCTATTGTGACTAACCTTGTAGGACCCAACAAGAGTTGGGTACCTAAAACCCAAGTGTAAATTGCCTTGCAGGTTTATGCATCCGGGGGCTCAAGCTGGATTATCGACAGCGGATGCACAAACCACATGACGGGGGAGAAGAAGATGTTCACCTCCTACGTCAAGAACAAAGGTTCCCAGGACACGATTATTTTTGGAGATGGGAACCAAGGCAAGGTTAAAGGCTTGGGAAAGATAGCCATCACAAGCGAGCATTCCATATCCAATGTATTCTTAGTAGAGTCATTAGAATATAATCTCATGTCTGTAAGTCAATTGTGCCACATGGGCTACAATTGCTTGTTTACAAATGTTGATGTTTCTGTCTTTAGAAGGAGTGATGGTTCATTAGCATTTAAGGGTGTACTAGACGGCAAACTCTACTTAGTTGATTTTTCGAAAGAGGAGGCCGATCTAGATGCATGCTTAATTGCTAAGACTAGCATGGGCTGGCTTTGGGATCGTCATCTAGCACATGTTGGGATGAAGAACCTTCATAAACTTCTAAAGGGAGAACATGTGTTAGGACTAACCAATGTCTGCTTCGAAAAAGATAGACCTTGTGCAGCTTGTCAAGCAGGGAAACAGGTGGGAAGCACTCATCACAACAAGAATGTGATGACTATGTTGGAACTTGCTCTCCGGTGCAAGTTGATCCAACAAGGGAGTGTAACAACGTAAACAGGGTTTTTGCTCGAGATGGCAATAGCTCTGTTAATCTAGCCTCTCAAGGGCACTGTGCGGGGGTATTTATAGGTATCTGAGTGCCTAGCGTCCAGTGTTAAGGACGCATGTGCCCTCAGACGCCTAGGTTATCCCCGGAATATTCCCATAAAGCGGGGTTACAGACCGTAATTACAGGGAGACCTTTACAAATTAGGCCCGTAATGCGCAGCGGCCACGCAGGGCCTGTTACAATGGGCCGGATCACACGTGGGCCTCCATGTTGGATGAGGTCGCAAGATGAGACGACCTCGTCGCAGGTCTTCATTCGGTGACGTGTGGGACGAAGGGTGAGTCTGCCCGTTGTCTTGCCTCCGTTGGTGCAGCGAGGACGACGAAGGCATCGAGCGAAGGGTGGCGTCTTTGCCTTCGCCCCAACATTTGCCCTCTGAGGGACCAGTTCGACTAAGTCATCTGGTGCCGAAGACGTCGCTAGATGGTGGAGACGCTGCCCTCGCTCGAAGTGGTTCCGCGGGGTTTTTTGACATGACCGTTGATTGACGCTGTACTGTTGGATTGCGGGTTTCCCGAAGCGCCGCGCCCTGTGTATAAAAGGGGGCGAGGGGCGGCGCGTTTTGAACTTTATCTTTTCGCGCTCCGCGAAAACCCTAACTTCCTTCTCAAACCGCTCGCTGCTCGTCTGCCCTCCTTGCTCTTGCTCGTCGGAGATCTGGCCCGTGTGAAGCAGACCGCCCGCCGCCGCCGCCGACGGTACATAGCGATGCCGTCCTCTTCCTCTTCTGTTGCCGCTACACCGCCGGCCGACGCGTCTTCTAAGGAGACGCTGAGCAATGTGGCGGCGGAGGAGTTGCGCGCCGGCGACACAGTGGAGTTTGGCGTGTCGTGGATGTCCTCGGTCCGCGTGCAAGACATGCAACAGCTTGGTTATTTTGGCGGTGTTGTGGCACGTGTCCCGGGGGCGGAGGAGGTCCCCGAGCCGGAAGGCGAGTTGGTTGTCTTCGAGGCTTTCTTCGCCGCTGGCCTTCGTCTGCCCGCGCATCGATTCGTGGGAGAAGTTCTGCGTAGATTCAACGTCCAGGTCCACCAGCTGACGCCGAATGCCGTGGTGGCCCTGTCGAAATATGTCTAGGCAACGACTTCGTACGGCGGGCAGCCATCGGTCGAAGTCTTCGCGAAGTATTATTGTCTGCATTGGCAGAAAAGGATGATCGGAAATAAGATTGCTCAATTTGGGTCTTGTACGTTTACGCCAAAGACTAGCAAGACTTCGATGGAAGTCGTTGAGTTGGTTCCCTGCGCCCGCAATAAATGGGGCAACTGGTGGGAGTTTTGGTTCTACGTTGCCGAGGGCACAGTCGAAGACCATCCGGGGCTCCCCGTGGCCGAGATGTGCTCGTATTATTACTCAGCGTACCTGTAGTTTGAAGTGGCGGAGGAGGATGCAGACGATGGGGCCCTGCGGTGCGCAGCCGGCATGAGTAGCGGGCGCGATCTGGTTGAAGAGTTTGTCGCATATGGGGTGTGGCCTTTGGCGCGTGGCTGGGCGCTGGGCGAAGTATGCCCTCGCCAGATGCCTTCCCGTGGAAGGATGCAGGTGCGGAGTCCCGCCTTCGCACTGAATTTGCATGGCCGAGATCCCACCGCATTCGTGCGTGAGGTGGAGGATGGGGCGGTGCGGATTGTTGGTCGCTATGTGCCAAAGACGGAGGCCCAGCGTAGTTGGGATATACGCGGATCCAACGATCGCTTGAACAGGGTCTTCGAGTTGAACCGTCTGCCGTATGACGGTTATCCCGGGCAAGAGTTGTCGACTGCCGGGGGAAAAAAACCGGCGGCGGAGACTGAACACGACTCCGCGCCGGCGGCCGCCCCATCCTCCAAGAAGAGGAAGCTAGGTACTGCGAAGGGAGGACTTGGGGTCTCCGATAGTTTTGCTATGGAGTTGATGGGGACATGCGCGGCCCCCGGGGGAAGGATGTCTTCGCCCGAGCTCCGGGAGTCTTCGGCGCGGATGCTGAAGGTTACCGGGGGTTGGTGGCCTAAGAATGTTCCTATCCCCCGCGCGGCCAGCGAAGACTTTTTTACATCTTGCATGGTTCGTGATATGAGAGTGTTTCCTTATGGACGGAATATTGCTGCTGTTGTGTCGGCAGTGATGGACAAGGATCGTCAGGAGGCTGCGCAGAAGCGTCGGGCGGTCATCAGGCTGCCCGAGGCTAGGCCGAAGAGGGCACGGGCGACTGCGAAGTCTACCGCCCCCGGCGGTAGCCAGTCGACGCTGGCGGCGAAGTCGGCCGCCCCTAGGTCCAGCAAGGTGCCGAAGGTCGTGAAGGTAGCCAGAGCCGGCGGGACCAAGTCCGCCTCGCCGGAGCCGCGAAGGCCCGAGAATTGCCTTCGCCGGGGAAGCTGTAATACCTAATTTGAAAGAGATAGTATAAAAGGAAAAAAATGTATTTTTCCTTTATTTATATGTGTGTGTTGTATCTATTTATTATCACATGTGAGCACCATATTTAAAAAAAACAAATAATTAATAAAAGGTATGCCACTAAATTATGCATCATGCTCGGACTTTATTTTTGGAGTGCATTATTTGTGACAACATAATAATAACAATAATAATAATAAAAGAAATATAATAATGAGAGGAAATTTGAATCCTAAATGGAGAATTAGGGTTGGAAATAGAGAAGGAAAAGAGAAAATGCTATACAATACAATTTTTTTTTATAAAATTTATGAGTAGATAAATTTATTCCACAATAATTTATTCAAATCACATACTCAGAAAATGAGTACAGGTTTACCATAAATTTGAAGTTCAAATTAAGACTCACAAATAAGAGAGCAAAGAAAATAAAAGAAAAAGAAAAGAGGAAACCTAACTGGGCTGTGCAATTGGAATTTGGCCCATCTTCTGTTCACTGCGCGCCAACCATTGGCCAGACGTGCCCAAATGCGCGCGGCGCCTGGACCGCCATGTGGGGGCCGCCAGTCAGTCCCACGCCGTCTTTGCCACGCGTAGCGAATCACTGCCAGTGGGCCCTGTTGGTCGGGATCGTCCCTATCCTCTCTACTGACCCCGCGCGTGATACCCGGCTGACCAGCTCCATTTGCCTCAACTAGGCCGCATCTTGCGGGGTTGGTTCACCGGCTTCGCCCACGATGGGCACTTGCCCTGCCTCCATAAGTTTGGCACGACCCCTACCGAGCCGTTCCCTATCGCTTCCATCGTGTCCACCATTAACAAGCGCAGAGAGAGAACCGGGAGAAAGTCATCCGCGTGCCGCCTCTGCTGTGCGCCGACTGCGGTGGCGCGTGAACTCCGGTCTGTGTCGTCGGCCGCTCGTAAACGGCTGCGCCGGGGGCTCGGCTGTTGCACAGCGAGGCCTGGGTATGGTCCTCCGCCGCATGGTGTCAGGGTAATCCGCCGCCGGGCCGCTAAGCATCGTGGATTGGGGGTCCTGCGCATCAATCCCCGGTGAGAATCAACTCCTCTACTTACATCTCATTTTCCCGATCAGGCACCGTCAAAATCCGACCTCACTAATCCACCTATTGACCGGAATTTCTGGCCGAAGTAGCACCGCCACCGAATTTGCCGTTCGTCGCCGTAGGATGAACCGGTAGTTGTCCAACCACATAAAAACAGCCCCGATCGAATCATCACACACCGGGCTGCGTTCGGATTTGTCGCGAGTTCGTGGAGTCTGGTTATGGGTCGAATCGCTGACCTCCGGCGAAGTTCGCCGTTCAGATACGTCTACGCCACCGGGTTAGCTTCGTTCCTGTTGTTCATCACGGCAAGGAAGAAGAAGCACGTTAGCCGTTAGATCCTTAGTGCGCGACCAGGATTAGAGTGAGCGTATTCTTTTTTTTTAGTTGTTGGAAATCTCAGCCGTTCATCTGATAACGGGCGCTCAAGATTAGACCCATCCGTATCCATTTGATGCTCCGATCCGATCCCTCGATCTGTGATCGGGCGGATAATGTTCATCCACGCCTATTTAGATCTGGGCCGTCGATCTTCGTTGGCTTAATTGCTTAAGAGCCCCTCCACTTTTCAAGAATTAACCCGCAGTCCAACCCGACTGTGCTATGTCTCTAGGGAAAATTAGGATTTGGCCCCTGCGTTATCTGTAAATAGTGCGCCCAGTCCAGAAACATAGGAAATTGAATAAATTAATATAGAAAATGCTTTTCTAGTATAAAAATAATTCTAGATCTTGTTTAATTCCTAGAAAATTCATACTAACTCCTTTTTAGTCCATTCCAGTTCCTATGATTTTGTAATATTATGGTTTATCATCTAGTACCACTGTTTTAGCATGAAAACTATATTAAATTTGATCACCTAGTTATTCTCGTACCAAACACATAAAATCTTCAGAAATTCATAACTTCTTCGTTTTAACTCCGATTTGACTCGTTCTAGTTGCGTTAGTCTCGTAGCAACGTGTAGATCATTGTTATTCAGTTTGTTCTTATGTTTGGTGTGATGTTAATTTTATCTATACCATGTTTGTTTGTATTGCTACGACTAGTGCGAGGACACGTGTCATCTGACAAGCAAGTTGGTACCTGGAATCTCAAGTGCCAGGCAAGTTGTGCCCTTGATTCACTTTTGTTACCCAATAATGTTCTTTATAATCATTTACCATGCATAGGTTTAATTTTGATGGGACCCAATAGGTTTCCCTAGACTGTTTATCCTGTTTACCTTGTTTACCCCTGAATCACTTGGGTAGTTTATGCTATTGCTTTACGTGGTTTTTGGGTTAATACTTCATTATATCCATGTTCCAGTTATTTTGTTATTCTATTTATGTTCATGTCAAGATCATTATGTTATTGTTAATTGGAACATGGAGCTTAACTTGAGAACCACGTGCCACCACAAGGGAGGAATGGGACCCCTTGGCTGACTAATTAGGAAAGCTAGTGGAAGACTACCTTACCCGAAAGGGGCAAGGGCAGTAGGGGAGTGGTCAGTGTAGGGAGGTCCCTGGTTGATTTTGCTGCGATGGCGGTCAGCCAGGAACCCTGCATTGGAACTTCCTATAAACTGTAGCGGGTTTTCGGAAGCTAGTGGAACTTTGTAAAGGCCTCGTAGTGGATCCCTAGCCATTCACCTTGGTAGTGTCTAAGGGCCTAGCTAACCCTGGCGACATGGGAAACACGACTTGTGGGTAAAGGGTACAACCTCTGCAGAGTGTAAAACTGGTATACTAGCCGAGCTCACGGTCATGAGCGGCTCAGGACTCTCCGATGATTAAATTATGGAACCTAAACTCAATTTGTCATTTGCATTTGCATGGGATTTGTTATTAATTGTGTTCTATTATTTTATTATGGTTTGGTATTCACTTACACTTAGTAACTGCTAATAAAATTTTGACCAACTTATAAAAGCAATGCTCAGCTTTAACCTCTATTGTTGATCAGCCTTACACTTCATGAACTCCCACCTTTGTGAGTTCATGTCACATTATTCCCCACAACTTGTTGAGCGATGAACATGTGTGAGCTCACCCTTGCTGTCTCACACCCCCCCCCACAGGAGAAGAACAGGTGGTTTCAAGTGGAGTCAAGTATCGAGGAGTTTGATCTGATCTAGGTGGCGTTTCTCAGTCGGCATTGGCGCCTACGATCCTTAGTTCGTTTTATCTTTATTATTTTATTTTGTAATAAGTCTTCCGCTATGTAATAAATACTCTGATGTTAATGACATTTATCTCTATACACTCTGTTATTATATATGTTGTCTTCTTGGCGCATGTATGAGATGCACTTGGCTTTGTTCCTTAAAGCCGGGTGTGACAGAAGCGCGTTGCCGACTTCGGCACCGATATTAGCGTGGACGATTATCTCGTTGGTAAGTCGTTAGCCCGAGTTTTTTTGTTTTTTTGACTGGTGATACGTTGCAGGATCGGGCGAGGGGCAACTTGTTGTTGTTCCGCCTGCGGTGGCGACCGCGGTGTCTGTCGCGGTGCCTGGGGCGAAGGGTAGCGCTCTCAGCGCTGGTGGTGAGATTCCGGCGCTCACTGCCGTCAAGGACGAGGCAGGCGCTGTGTCCCGCCGGCTGAAGGAGGCGTCGCAGCGGCTAAGTCAGGTAAGTTGAGCTAGACTTCGGGTTTTACCGGTTTCGTTGGGATTGTGGTCTTATGTGTGTCTTTTAGGCGGCTGACTTCGCTGACCGCGTGGCGTCGGGGGCCCTTACGGCAGTTGTGTCTGTCGAAGTCGAGAGACTTCGGGCGTAGCATGCTGATGCCGTCCGGGAAAAGTCGGCCGCCGATAGCAAGTGCCGCAAGCTGGCGGAGAAGGTGGCCGCGCTGGAGGGCGAGAGGACTGACCTCTGGCGCCAGCTGGCGGAGGAGAGGAGGGAGGCTAATCAGGCCCTCGCCAAGGCGCAGTCTGCGTAGGCGAAGGCCAATTTGGCGTGGGTGGAGGGTAGCCTCGCCAGCCAGCGCGCCGAGGAATGGGAGGAGCGGTTCAACGCTCTGTAGGCCCGCATGGAGAGGGCCAAGGCTTCTACGCGCTCGGAAGTTGAGCGGACGCGCAAACAGCTTATGGACTCATACCACGAGCTGGGCACACGGACCGCTGACTTCGAAGTGCCCAACCGAGAGTCGGGCCTTCGCTGTCTCGAGTGGCTGCAAGAGGAGTTGCTGGCGCTCCCGACCATTGTGGAGGGTTTTATGTCTTTTGCCTCCCTCGTCACCTGCGAAGGGACGATGAACGCGCTGTCCCGCGAAGGGTGCCGCCACTATGAGGTCTTCGACCGATCTGATGAAGATTTTGAGCGCGAGATCTACAAGGTCGAGGACCCGGTGGTGAAGGAGTCCGCGGGGGCCCTCTTTGACCGGATGTGGGGCCCTCACGGTCGGGAGATGGTTAGGGAGCGGTCCGACCGGACGAGGGGTCAGGTAATGTTCGTCTTGTTTAGTGTTGTTGGATGTGGGTTATACGTGGGCTTGCTGAATCGGTGTGCTGTGTTTTAGGCGGCGCGTGCCGAGACTGTGGAGGACTTCAGATCTTTGAACAGCGCGCGGCCCGAAGCCGAGACGAACCCGGTGGCGGCCGAAGCTGAGGTCGTCCTGGCGCCGCCCCCGGAAACCAGCGAAGGCTCCCTCGCTGCCCCTGCGTCTACTGCGTCCGGCGGTGGCTCGTCGCCAACCGCTGTGCCGAGGGCCGAGGATCCCCCGAAGACGGCGACGGAGCCGGCAGCGGAGGATCCCACGGCGGCTGGGCCTTCGCAGGTGGCTTAGTGGGTGTGGGTAGTTAGAGAATTTTGTCTATGTTGCTGAACCTTGGTTGCTGTGCAGGTTCAAGATTTTTGGCCTGCGCACGCAACCTCTACTGCTAATTTTGTGGCGGCTTCGATCGTGGATGCTGGGAATGAATTGGATGAGTCTTCTTCTAAGTTTTCTGATTTTGGTGACTCTGGGAGTTCGGTTGAGTGGACGGAAGAGTCGTCGGATGAGGACTTGGATTACTTTGCGGCCTTGGATGTGGCAGCGGCGGAGGCTTCGCCGCGTGCTGCGGATGCTGAAGTTGTGCCTGGTCCGAGTGCTGGGCGTAGGCGGCGAAGGGCGGTTGCGAAGCGTAGAGTGAGTGAGGCGGACGGCGGTCGGCTTCGTGTGGGCAGGGCTGGCAAGCAGGAATTGTTGTCCTCGCCGTCCGTTGCGAGTGTAGGTGAGGGGGAGCTGCGAAGTCTTTTTGAGGGTGAGGAGCTGAGGATAATGCTATTTAACTATAGGGAGATGGGAATCATTCCAAAGGTTGAACCGATGTAAGGTGTGATGCCCTTGCTGTACATATGTAATAGCTTGTATGATGAGGCTGTGCGCCTTCGCACATTCGGCTATGCTCATAAAGGCGTTGCACACTTGGTCTAGTGTGTTTATTATGTCGGTCCGGCGCGCCTGTAGTCGGTCTTTGCGCGGACAGTTTGGTGTAGGGTTTAGCACGGGTAGTCTTTTGAGGAAGACTTCGATTCTTCGCACTTGTTGTGCTTAGTCCGGCTGCACCCTTAGGCGACTTTTGCACGGACAGTCTTTATGAGGAAGACTTCGATTTTTCGTACTTGTTGTGCTAGTCCGGCTGCACCCTTAGGCGACTTTTGCACGGATAGTGTTTTTGAGGAAGACTTCGATTTTTCGCACTTGTTGTGCTAGTCCGGCTGCACCCTTAGGCGACTTTTGCACGGATAGTCTTTTTGAGGAAGACTTCGATTTTTCCCACTTGTTGTGCTAGTCCGGCTGCACCCTTAGGCGACTTTTGCACGGATAGTCTTTTTGAGGAAGACTTCGATTTTTCGCACTTGTTGTGCTAGTCCGGCTGCACCCTTAGGCGACTTTTGCACGGATAGTCTTTTTGAGGAAGACTTCGATTTTTCGCACTTGTTGTGCTAGTCCGGCTACACCCTTAGGCGACTTTTGCACGGATAGTCTTTTTGAGGAAGACTTCGATTTTTTGCACTTGTTGTGCTAGTCCGGCTGCACCCTTAGGCGACTTTTGCGCGGAGTGTCGCACACGAGGGTAGCTAGCGCTGGACCTCGCGGTGACTTTGTATTGGTCGAATGTCGAAGACCGTCGACACGGTCTTTTTTCGACGTAGATTTTTGCGAGGGATTTTTCACTTGTATATTACATGACTCCGCCTCGTTAAAAACCTCACCCTCCCGGGAGGAAAAGAGTGCGGGCCAGAATAAAATTGTTTTTGCGAATTACAAGGGCGAGCTGGCCCTGATGAGTCAAACAAACAATTTGCGGAGATTATCAATGTTCCAGGAATGCTCCAAGTCCTCGTCGGATGGCGTTGCGAGCCTGTACGCGCTGGGGGATGCCTTCGTCTTGACGATGAAAGGGCCCTCCCACTTGGGCTCCAGCTTGCCCCTGGACTCTGTCCGAGCTGTTCGGACGAGTACGAGGTCCCCTTCGCTAAATTCCCTCGGGATGACTACGTGGTCACGCCATGCTTTTGTTTGGGCTTGGTATTTATTTAGAGCCTGTAGGGCGAAGACGTGGTCTCCATCGATGAGATCCTTCGAAGTGGGTTCGTCCACGTCGGGGACAGCTGACGAGACTGTCCGTGGGGACCCATGTTTTATTTCTTGGGGGTCATGGCCTCTGATCCATATAGAAGGCGGAAGGGGGTGAACCCAGTCGCCCTGCACTCAGTCGTGTTTAGCGCCCAGACCGCTTCAGGTAACAAATCGGCCCACTTGCCTTTTTTCTCATCGAGGAGCATCTTCTTGACAGCTGTGAAAATTTTGCCATTTGCGCATTCCACAACTCCGTTGGACTGCGGGTGGTATACTGAGGCGAAGGCGAGCTTGGTGCCAATGGAGAAGCAGAAATCCTTGAAGTCTTGGCTGTCAAACTGCTTGCCGTTGTCAACTGTGAGTTCGGACAGTACTCCGAAGCGGCAAACGATGTTTTGCCAGAAGAATTTCTGTGCAGTCTTTGATGTTATTGTGGATACAACCCTCGCCTCGATCCATTTGGTAAAATACTCGACAACGACGAAGGTGAACTTGAGGTTCCCCTGAGCCGTGGGCAGGGGCCCGACAATGTCCAGGCCCCAGCGCTGGAGAGGCCATGTGTGGGCGATTAGTTTCGTGAATTGCGAAGGGCTGCCTGATCGAGGAGAAAACTTCTGGCAGGCTTCGCAGGACCTTGTGACCCGATTTGCGGCGTAGATCATTGCAGGCCAGTAGAAACCTTGACGGATCACCTTTGCGGCTAGGGCCCTTGGCCCTACGTGAGAGCCGCAAGTACCGCTGTGGACTTCGCGCAGGATTTGGACGCCTTCGGTTTCGGTGACACATTTAAGCATTGGTTGACTGACCCCCTTCTTGTAAAGCTGGCCTTCAATCAACGCGAAGTCCCGGCTTCAATGTTTGAGGCGCTTGGCCTCGTTGATGTCGATTGGATGGTAGTACCCCTGTAGAAACAGGGTTATTGGTGCCTGCCGGTCTTCGGTCATAATAAGGTTGACTATGCGGTGGCCCTCGCTGTCATTGGTTATTTGGAGCCCTTCAGGGCCGCGGACGGCTGGCGTGCCAATAACATGGTAGAACACGTCGGAGGGCAGGGACTCGCCTCTGGCGGCAGCCTTGGCCAATGCGTCGTCCTCCTCATTCTTGGCCCGGTCCACATGCTGCAATGTGAAACCCTTGAATTGTCTCTCGCGACTACGGTTAGCCGCGAGGTATTGCATAAGTGTGGGGTCCTTTGCTGTATAGTCTTTCTCGACTTGGCCGGCGACTACCTTGGAGTCTGTTCTGATAATGCAGGTGGTGACACCAAGGGCCCTTAGCTTGCGGAGGCCGAGGATGACAGCTTCATATTCTGCTATGTTGTTAGTGCATCTGTCAGATTCCAGAGCAAAGCTGAGGCGTGCCGCGTATCTGTGCTTGACCCCGGCGGGTGAGGTAATGACTGCAGCAGCGCCTGCCCCCGTGTGGCACCATGCGCCGTCGCAATGGATTGTCCAAACCTTCTCTGTGGACGGGTCCGGCTGTGTTATTGGCCTAGTCCAGTCGACGACGAAGTCTGCCAGAACTTGTGACTTGATGGCTGTCCTGGGCTCGAACGTGATGTGGTAGCCGGAGAGTTCGGCCGCCCATTTGGCAATCCTGACCGATGCCTCCGGGTTTCTGAATAATTCGCCGAGTCCCCTATCTGAGGTGACCCAGACCTTGAATGCCTCAAAATAGTGTCGCAATTTGCGCGAAGCCATAACAACTGCATAGGCTATCTTTTCCAGTTCCGTCATATTACATTTTGATGGTGTGAGCACTTCGGAGACGTAATAAACTGGACATTGCCTAATCACGCCCTCTACTGTCTGCTCCTGAACCAGTGCCGCGCTGACCGCATGCGGCGAAGCCGCAACATAAAGCAACAGGGGTAGCGAAGAGTCGGGGCTTGTAAGAACTGCCAATTCCGATAGGTACTGTTTCAATGAGGCGAAGGCCGCTGCCTGCTCTGGTCCCCAAGCGAAGTCTTTTGCGCCGCGGAGAGTTTTGAGGAAAGGGGAGACTTTGCTCTGCGTACTTGGAGATGAATCTGTTGAGGGTGGCCAATCTGCCTGTCAGGCTGGACGTCTCTGGCTGACTGCGGGGGCGTCATGTTGATGATGGCCTGAATTTTGGTTGGGTTGGCCTCGATTCCGCGGTGTGACACCAGGTAGCCCAATATTTTCCCCTGGCGAACGCCGAAGACGCACTTTTTGGGGTTTAGGCGAAGTCGTGCGTCCCGCATGTTCACAAACGTTTCGGCGAGGTCCGCAAGATGATCCTCCTTGCTTCTGCTGGCGACGACGATGTCGTCCACATACGTGAATATATTTCTGCCAACTTGCCCCTCGAGCACCGTTTTGGTAAGCCGGGAGAAAGTGGACCCGATGTTCTTGAGTCCCTCCAGCATTCTGATGAAGCAATACGTGCCGAAGGGTGTTATGAAGCTGGTGCTGGTCTTGTCCTCCTCCTTCATGTATATTTGATGGTAACCGGAGAAGCAGTCGAGAAGTGACATGACTTCGCACCCGGCCGCGCTATCGACTATTTTGTCGATCCGAGGCATCGGGAAGTTGTCCTTTGGGCAGGCCTTGTTGAGACTGGTGAAATCGATGCACATCCGCCATTTGCCGCTCTTTTTCTGCACCATCACAACGTTGGCGAGCCATGTGGGGTAGGCCACTGGCTCGATAAATTTGGCCTCCAGGAGGCGATGTACTTCGGCCTTGGCGGCTTCTGTTTTCTCATCAGACATTTTGCGGAGCCGTTGTTTTTTCGGTCTCACCGAAGGGTCGATTCCCAAGCTGTGCTCGATGATGGAGCGACTGACCCTGACCAGGTCGAGGGCAGACCAGGCGAAGACGTCTTTGTTCATGGACAAACAGCAGAGGAGTTTCTCCTCGTCATGCGAATTGAGGTCTTCGCTGATGGTGACCGTCTGCTTGGGCGTGGCCTGGTTGAGGGGAACATTCTTGGTCCCGTCATTGCTCTGTAGCTGTGCTTTGTCGTGTTCTTTGTCAGTTGGGCTGGCGGACGCGGGGACCTCGCGCTGGGCCGTGAGGCAGTGCACGTTTCTTTGCCTGGGGATGAAGTCCCGCTCTATGTTTCGCGCAGTCTGCTGGTTGCCGTAGACCGTGATGGCGCCTAGCGGACCTGGTATCTTCATGCACAGGTAAAGTCTGTGAATGACTGCCTCAAACTTGTTGATGGAGCCCCGACCCATAATGGCGTTGTACGGATACACCATATCGACGATATCGAAGGCCACTTGCTCACTTCGGGCATTGGGTGCTACACCGAAGGAGAGAGGCAACTCTATTTTGCCGATGGGAAATGTGCCCTTGCCGCCGAAGCCATACAGTGGGTTGTCCGAAGGCTTGAGCAGGCTGTGGCTTATGCCCATGCGGTCGAAGGCATGGAGGAAAATGATGTCTGCTTGGCTGCCATTGTCAACTAGGACTTTGTGCAGGTCCCAGCCTGCCACGCTGCAGTTGATAACCATGGCGTCGATGTGGGGGGCGCTGCACAGATCGACGTCTCGGGCGTCGAAGGTTAGCGGCACGTGGGACCACTTCGTCTGTACGACCGGACCGGTGATGGCGACGTGGTTGATGCTGCGGTAGTGGTCCCGCTTCTGCCGCTTCGTGTCGAAGTCGGCGCTGGACCCCCCAGTGATCATATGAATGACTCCGCGATACAGCTGATCGGCGAAGTCCTCTTGCTTTGGGGCATGGGGGTGGTGGATGTTTTGTTGTTGCTGGTGTGGAGGTGGGGGTGGGGGAGGTACGATTTGTACTTCCTGGTGGTGTTGGTATGCGTGGTGCGGTGGATGCGGAGCGGGGGCGTGGATGTATGGCGGAGGGGGTTGCTGATATGTGTGCGCGACAACTCTAGGGTTGTCGGCTGGTTGTGCCCGTGCCATCCTGTCTCTGGTGGCCTTCGTCTCTGGGCAGTCTTTGGTTTGGTGGGCGCAGTCTTCGCCGTGGAACAGGCAGTAAAATCGGCGTGGCTGCTGCGCACGTCCCCGGCCCCGACCGCGAGTTCTGTTCCCGCGGCCCTAGGGGGATATTCCTGGCGGCGAGGGGCCTCGCCAGCGGGGTGCTGGTTGGCGATGTTGTGCACTTGCTGCTGGTTGCGGCCGTCCCGAATGGAGTCTGGCTGCGGAGGCCTCGTTTTCAGCTGCTTGCAGAGTGAAATTTCAGCCAAGGCGTCGGTGTCTGGGCGGTACCCTTGGAAGTTGAGCAGGAATTTGTCCCGGAGGCTTCTCTAGGAGTCAATGGACAACGGGGGCAACCTGGTGAACCAGGTGAGAGCTAGGCCTTCGAGGGCGATGATGAAGGACTTGGCCATCGTGGCGTCGTCCCCTCCGGAAGATACAATGGCGACCTGATAACTCATGATGTACTGTGCTGGGTCAGTGCTGCCGTTGTACTTGGGATAGGTCCCTGCCCGGAAGTTGGCAGGCCAAGGTGTCACTTGCAGGTGTGGCGCCAAGGGACTTCGCTCGTCAAGGTAGTTGACACCTTGGAATGCCGCGGCGTGTGGGATGGCGTGGTCGCGCTGGGGGAAGTGTAGGTCTTCGACTTGTGCGCGCTGTTGCAGGGGTGGCCCGTGTTGCAGGCCGAGGTGGCCTTCACGCTGCATTAGCGCTATCTCCTGCTCGAGCTCCTGGGCCTTCTGCTCTTCGTCGCGTATCATTTGCCGCACCTTGGCTTGTGCAGACACACGTTGGCGCTTGGCCTCAAGTATCTCTTTTTGCTTCTGGAGATTGCGGTTCTTGATGCGCAAGGCGCGCAGCTGTAGCTGTTCTTCCGCTGAGACACCGATGACTTCGCCGTCCTCGGTGACGTCCGCACCCTCCGGTGGAGCGAAGCCTGGGGGACGTTGCGGCTGTCCTTCAGAGCCGTAGGTGCGGAGAGCGTCATCTTCAGTGGCCTCTTGGTGGGTGGTGTGGGTGAGGGCGAGGGCCTTGCCCTTTTTTGCGGCCAGCAGTGCTGCCTTCGCAGCCTCGTCAGCCTTCGAGCTAGCTTTCTTGGGTGCCATCGCGGGTGGTTTTTTCGTAGCACGAACGATGGGCGCCAAATGTTGGAACTTGCTCTCGGGTGCAAGTTGATCCAACGAGGGAGTGTAGCAACGTAAACAGGGTTTTTGCTCGAGATGGCAATAGCTCTGTTAATCTAGCCTCTCAAGGGCACTGTGCGGGGGTATTTATAGGTATCTGAGTGCCCAGCGTCCAGTGTTAAGGACGCATGTGCCCTCAGACGCCTAGGTTATCCCCGGAATATTCCCATAAAGCGGGGTTACAGACCGTAATTACAGGGAGACCTTTACAAATTAGGCCCGTAATGCGCAGCGGCCACGCAGGGCCTGTTACAATGGGCCGGATCACACGTGGGCCTCCATGTTGGACGAGGTCGCAAGATGAGACGACCTCGTCACAGGTCTTCGTTCGGTGACGTGTGGGACGAAGGGTGAGTCTGCCCGTTGTCTTGCCTCCGTTGGTGCAGCGAGGACGACGAAGGCATCGAGCGAAGGGTGGCGTCTTCGCCTTCGCCCTAACAGACTACATCAAGACCACTGGAGCTTCTCCATATGGACCTCTTCGGACCCGTCGCCTACCTTAGCATCGGGGGAAGTAAGTATGGTTTAGTAATTGTTGATGATTTTTCCCGCTTCACTTGGGTATCCTTTTTGCAGGATAAATCAGAAACCCAAGGGACCCTAAAGCGCTTTCTAAGGAGGGCTCAAAACGAGTTTGAGCTCAAGGTGAAAAAGATAAGAAGCGACAATGGGTCCGAGTTCAAGAATCTGCAAGTGGAGGAGTACCTTGAGGAGGAAGGCATCAAGCACGAGTTCTCCGCTCCCTACACACCACATCAAAATGGTGTGGTAGAGAGGAAGAACAGGACGCTTATCGACATGGCGAGGACAATGCTTGGAGAATTCAAGACACCTGAGCGGTTTTGGTCGGAAGCTGTGAACACAGCTTGCCACGCCATAAACCGGCTCTACCTTCATCGCCTCCTTAAGAAGACCTCGTATGAACTTCTTACCGGTAACAGGCCCAATGTCTCATACTTTCGTGTATTTGGGAGCAAATGTTACATTCTAGTGAAGAAAGGTAGAAATTCTAAATTTGCTCCCAAAGCTGTAGAAGGGTTTTTACTAGGGTATGACTCAAATACAAGGGCGTATAGAGTCTTCAATAAATCATCGGGTTTGGTTGAAGTCTCTAGCGACGTTGTATTTGATGAGACTAATGGCTCTCCAAGAGAGCAAGTTGATCTTGATGATGTAGATGAAGATGATGTTCCAACGGCCGCAATACGCACCATGGCGATTAGAGATGTGCGACCACAGGAACAACAAGAGTAAGATCAACCTTCTTCCTCAACAATGGTGAATCCCCCAACTCAAGATGAGGAACAGGTTCCTCAAGAATAGGCGTGCGATCAAGGGGGAGCACAAGAAGAACAAGTTTTAGAGGAAGAAGCACCACTGCCCCCTCAACTCAAGTCTGAGCGACGATTCAAAGGAATCACCTCGTTGACACAGAAATTTGAGATGTCGATGATGGGCGAGTTGACATACTTTCTTGGGTTCCAAGTGAGACAACTCAAGGACGGCACCTTCCTCTCCCAAACGAAATACACTCAAGATCTTCTCAAGAGGTTTGGGATGAAGGACGCTAAGCCTGCAAAGACGCCGATGGGAACCGATGGACATGTCGAACACAACAAAGGAGGTAAGTCCATTGATCAAAAGGCATACCGTTCTATGATAGGGTCATTACTTTATTTATGTGCTAGTAGACCGGATATTATGCTTAGCGTATGCATGTGTGCTAGATTTCATTCCGATCCAAGGGAATGTCACCTTGTGGCCGTTAAGCGGATTCTTAGATATTTAGTTGCTACGCCTTGCTTCGGGATCTGGTATCCAAAGGGGTCTACCTTTGACTTGATTGGATATTCAGACTCCGATTATGCTAGATGCAAGGTTGATAGGAAGATTACATCAGGGACGTGCCAATTCCTAGGAAGGTCACTGGTGTCCTGGAGTTCTAAGAAACAAACCTCCGTTGCCCTATCCACCGCTGAGGCCGAGTATGTTGCCGCAAGACAGTGTTGCGCGCAACTACTTTGGATGAGCCAAACCCTCCAGGACTTTGGCTACAATCTGAGCAAAGTCCCACTCCTATGTGACAATGAGAGTGCAATCCGCATGACGGACAATCCTGTTGAACACAGCCGCACTAAGCACATAGACATCCGGCACCACTTTTTGAGAGACCACCAAGAAAAGGGAGATATCGAAGTGTTCTATATTATCACCGATAACCAGCTAGCCGATATCTTTACCAAGCCTTTAGATGAGAAAACCTTTTGCAGGCTGCATAGTGAGCTAAATGTCTTAGATTCGCGTAACTTGGATTGATCTATAACATACATGTGTTTTATGCCTTTGATCATGTTACTTTATGCATTTATGAAATTTGTTGATTATTTATGGTGCTCAAGTTGTGCAAGGGATCCCCGGACCTCACAAGTCCATGTATGAGTGATGCACATATTTAGGGGGAGAAGTGCTACAACTTGACCCTTTTAAGACTAACCTTTGTGTTTAAGTGTACTTGATATAGTCTCAAAGGTGGATTGAAAGGGAAAGGTGAACTTGGACCATGCAAAGACTTCCACTGCACTCCAGTATTAGTGTACTCACCTCCAAGTTCGTTCTTATACTCATATTGCCCTTTTTGCTCTTAATTGACATTTTTGGTGAGGCAATGGGGTTAAAGGGCCAATAATAGTCTCGTTTTGGTGCTTAATGCCAAAGGGGGAGAAATTAAGGTCAAAGCAAATGGATCAGCTACCGCTTAAGGAATTTTGAAAATAGTAGAGTTAGAACTTTTGATTTGTCAAAATACTCTTATTGCTAAAAACTTGGCCTCTTATGGGGGAAATTTTCAATTATGGGAAAAAGGGGGAGTTTTTGGCTCTTAATCAATTTTTCCAGTGGATTATCTCTCTTTATGCCCAAACAAGTGAGTTTGAATTAGAGATAGGAAAATGAATTTGATTTGCAAAGACAAACCAAGTGGTGGCAAAGAATGATCCAAATATGCCAAATTTAAGAAAAAAACAATTTGGTCTTCAATTTGATTCAATGTTGCATGTATTGCATTGATTTTTGATGTGTTGGCATAAATCACCAAAAAGGGGGAGATTGAAAGGGAAATGTGCCCTTGGGCCATTTCTACAATGTTTTGGTGACTAAATGTCCAACACATAGTGAGTGAGATATTATGTGTCAAACAACCAAAAGGTGCAAATCATGCAACAAGATATGTTTCTAGACTTAGTACATTGTTTTGAGTACTAATATGTTTTGTCTAAGTACTGGAAACAGAAAAAAGAAGAAAAGAAAAGAGATGCAAAAAGACTTGGCTGGGAGCAGCCGAAGTCCTGCTCAGTCTGGAACACCGGACTGTCTGGTGGTGCACCGGACAGTGTCCGGTGTGCCAGGCTGGCTTCTGGCGAACTAGCCACTCTCGGGAATGTTTGGCGGCGTACGACTATAGTTCACCAGACTGTCCGGTGAGCCAACGTCCGCTAGCGCAACGGTCGGCCGTGCAATCCGCGGGCAACGCGTGGCCCGCGCCAACGGTCGGTAGGGGGCACCGGACTGTCCAGTGTGCACCGGATAGTGTCCGGTGCGCCAACTGCCACAGCGCTGCAACGGTCATCTGCGCCAAATTAGGAAGGAGATCTGCACCGAACATGCTACAGTGATTGTCCGGTGGTGCACCGGACTGTCCGGTGCACCACCCGACAGAAGGCAAGGATAGCCTTTCTTGTTGGCCTCCAACGGCTCCTAGCTGCCTTGGGGCTATAAAAGGGACCCCTAGGCGCATGGAGGAGTCACCCAAGCACACTCTAAGCATTCCAAGACTTCTAGTCCTCACTTTCACGCAATCGTTCATCGTTCTTGAGATTGGAGCACTTTTCGAGTTGTAAACTCCCCGCGCGTGTTGTGTGCTCATCTTCTCACTTGTGTGCGTGTTTGCGGTGTGGATTTAATTCTAGTGTGCATTGCTCTTCCCAACCTTACTCCATGTTTTCATTATGATCTTTGCTGTAAGGGTGAGAGACTGCAACTTGTGGAGATTCCTCGCAAATGGGAAAAAGAGATAAGCAAAGAAAAGCCGTGGTATTCAAGTTGATCATTGGATCACTTGAAAGGGGTTGAGTGCAACCCTCGTCCATTGGGACGCCACAACATGGAAGTAGGCAAGTGTTACTTGGCCGAACCATGGGATAAAATCGCGTGTCTCTTGTGTTGATCTCTTTGTGATTGTCTTGGCCACAAGAACTCGCTTCGCAACTACTTAGTCACACTAAGATTTGTATAACCAAGATTTGTGGCTATTAGTTGTTGAATTTTACAGGATCACCTATTCACCCCCCTCTAGGTACTCTCACTTGTAACGATAGCGGGTAACGGCTATGAGACGGCGTCAGTATGAGTGTAATAATCATCGTCCTTACCTGGTAATGGAGTCGTCATGTCCATTTCAGAGTGTAGTCTTTCCCCTAGTTTTTCATATAGTTGAATCCCTCTCCTTAGCCTCCATTTCGTCGAAGCCACATATGCGGTGTTTCATAATGGCAAAATTCTCGATCTACGGGGGAGACTACTTCGAAGGAGAGATACCGGATATGAAGTATTCCTAAGCTCATCCCCCATCTCAATCTTTAAAATTTGGATTCTTGTCATTATGAAAAAGGGTTTAAATACACTAAAGCTAATAATTAGTAGCCAACTAATTATTAACTCTAGTACATTCAAACACCCCTAACCATGTCACACACGTTATAATGTCATTTTACTATTTAATAAAACGAAAAATTGATTAAATACAAGCAGACACCTGGGTACGACAACACCATTGATCATAAGCATAGGCATGCTCCTACATCAGCTCCCGCTTTGTCATAGGTGGAGTGTAACACCCGGATTTTAGGGGTCCAAAACCCGGGCGTAAACATAATCACCAGGTGTGCTGGGACCAAGTCTCACACATATGATGATTCATGGCACAGGATCGAATGTCACATCTTTATATATAACAGGAGTTCTATACAAAATAAATAATTACATTATAAGGAGACAACGGTCCAGCAACCCAAAGTTGACTGGGAGACGACGACCTAGACCTCTCACGAACTCATCGCAGCATCCTCCATGAGCATCATCCTGCGGTACCTGTTCTTGACCTGTGGGGTGTGTGAGACAGCAAGAGTGAGCTCACATACGTTCATTGCTCAACAAGTTGTGGGGAATAATGTGCATGAACTCGCCAAAGGTGGGAGCTCACGTGAAGGCTAAGGCTTACCAAAGAGGAAGGTTAGAGCTGAGCATTGCTTTTAATGTTGGTCAAAATTTTATTAGCAATTACTAAGTATAAGTAAATACCAAACCCAATTAAGTAATAGAACAAAAGTAACAACATCACCTGCGATGCAATGCATATGACAAATTGAATTTAGTTCCATAAATTTATCATGTGAGTGTCCGAGCTGCTCATGACCGTGAGCACGGCTAGTATACCAGTTTTACACTCTGCAGAGGTTGCGCATCTTTACCCACAAGTCATGTTACCCATCTGCCAAGGGACGACCAATCCCATACACCTCTACCGAGGAGGCGAGGCAGGGTAACACTACGAGGCCTTTACAAAGTTCCACTAGCTTCAGAAAACCCGCTACAGTTTATAGGAAGTTCCAGTGCAGGAATCCCTTGCAGGACCGCCATCGCAGCAAAATCCTCCCGAGGGCCTCCCTACACTGACCACTCCCCTACTGCCCTTGCCCCTTTCGGGTAAGGTAGTCTTCCACTAGCTTTCCTAATTAATCAGCCAAGGGCGTCCCATTCCACCCTTGTGGTAGCACTGTTTTCCCGGGTGGTTCTCCATGTTCCAATTAACATAATGATCTTATCATGAACAATAAATAACAACTGATAACAAAAGTATAATCATGAATGGTGTAATCTTCATACCCAAAACCACATATAGCACTAGCAAGTACTACCCAGAAAGTTCAGTGGTAAACAAGGTATAAAGATAGACAAACTAGGGTAACCTATTGGGTCCCATCAAAATTAACCTATGCAGATCATTATGATTAATTAGAACATGAGTAGGTGAAAAGAAGTGATCAAGGGCACAACTTGCCTGGGCCTTGAGATTCCAGGTACCAGGATGATCTTCAGGTGATACGTATCCTCACTGCTAGTCGTAGCAATTCAAACAAACATGGTATAGGCAAAATTAACATTACACCAAACATAAGGACAAAATACACATTAATAATATACATATTAAAATAAGATCACAGGAAAAAGAATTATTAATTTTGGAATTATAGATTTTAAGTTATGGATTTCCAAAGATTTAAGGTGATTATAATAGGATTAGATGATAAATTTATTTTCAAACAGAGTTTATGTCAAAACAGTGATTCTAAATGATAGAGAATAAAATTACAAAATTTTAGAAATTGGAATGGGTCAATTTGGAGCTAAAATGAATTTTCTATGAATTATCTAAGTTCTAGCAATTATTTTCATATTAAAAATCTATTTTCTATTTTATTTATTCAATTTAAACGGTCACTGGACTGGGCCTCAATTTAAACAGAAGTGCAGGGGGTTCGGGGATTAAATTCCCAGACACAGCTTACTGTTACCGAGGATGGCGGGTTGTTTTCAAATAAACAGAGGGTCTCTTATGAAAAAGCGCCTGGCCGAAGAGGTATCAAGCGTTTCTGACCGCCCGATCATAAACCAGTGGCTACGATTAAATCTACATCAATCGAACGGATACGCAACGTGGACCGCCCGATCCAACATCAACGTCATGGATTTTATTAGGCGCGATCTAATCTACTCCCTCCGATCCGATTACAATGGTCCAGATTTAATGAGGCGCAAACCAATCGGTACCGTTCGGTCCGATCCAGCGGCCCAGATCAATCCATCGAAGGGGTACGCTGGTGTTCTAATCTAGGCCGTTCACTGGGATATCGACGGCGCATAAGCCTTCTTCTACCCTGGATGCCGAGCGCGACGGCGCCCGCTCCCTCGGCGTCCCGCTCGCCGGAGCACCACGCAATCGGCCGCAAATTCGCCCGAGTTTCCAATCCAACCGAGCCACACTAAGCCAAAGGTAGTGCGAACCCGATAAAGCCCCCAATTTGATGTTTGACTAACGCTACCGCCCTGGCCACGGAGTAGGGCGGATACGCGGCGGCGCATAGACTCCGGTGAGCAATTGCCGTGATTAGACCGGTCGGCTTCCCCACCGGCTAGGTTCTACACGTCAAGAAGAGGTAGGCGGAAATCGAGGTGGCTTCATACCGGTCTATTGCCGCGAGGAAGATCCCGACGACGTGAAGGCGCGGTTCCTCGATCCGGTACGACGTCGACGAGCGATTCAATGCCCCAGGGACGAAGATAATCCCGGGTGGTCCTTGCGACGGCTTCAAAGGATCACGGGGCGAACCCGCACGCTCAACGGAGGGTAAATCGACGGCGGGAGGCACTTAGCTCGCGGCGAACTGAGTTCCTTCACCGCGGCGGCAATGGGAGCTCACGGTCGACTTGGAGTGAGGGCAACGCCTCGACCGGTGCTTAAATAGGGGCAGGCAGGCAACGAGGATCTCGGCCGGTTGGTTAGAGGATCGAATCGCGGATTCCGCGGCGAGTTCGGTAGGCATTCGGGCGGCGGAGCTCGGAGTTCTCAGCGCGTCGAGCGGGAGTTGTTGTGAGGAGGAAGATCCTGACGAACCGGGACCACCCATCAGTGGAACGCGGGCGCGACGGGGTCTGGTGCGTGGGGCCCACAGAGCCAGTGAGCGCACGCGCGGAAGGAGAGGCTGGCAGGCGGGTCCCGCGTTGACAGTGACTGCGAACGCGCGTGAGCGCGCCTGCGGGAGGAGTTGGGCCGCGCGGTGAAAAGTGGAAGTGGGCCAAATTGTAGGATTCCGGCCCAGGTAAGCTTTTCTTCTTTTTCTTTTTATTTTGTATTTTCTTTTCTCCATTTTCAAATCCAATTTGAGTTCAAGTTTAAATTCAAACTTTGTGAATAACTTGTCCTCAGTTTGAAAGGTATAATTTAATAATATAAGTGTGAAGGATGTTTATTCTGATTTTTATTTTATTTTATGTAATATTTTTCTTAGTTCTTCCCTTCTCTTTTATTTTCTATTTTCTATTCCAAATTCAAATTTATACTTCTATTTTAGTTTTCAGATTTTTCAAATGTATCAATTGAAATCCAAAGGTGAATATAAACCATATTATTTTAATATTACTAATTTAAGTTTTATTCTCCTTGTTATCTATTTCATGGGATGTATAAATGGTTTCCTTTAAAAGAAAAATCCCTTTTCTCATCATTTTTCTTATTTTCCTAATTTCCAAAGCATTATGATACTTTGTTTATATTTTTTTCCTCTACTAATTTTGGGTCTTACAAATCCTACCCCCCTTAAAAATAATCTCGTCCTCGAGATTTGTAGGAAAAGGGATGTATATTCATATTGTTCTCGGAACATATGCACAAACAAAGAAATCTCAGCATGAGGTATAATTCTTTAACAAAACATAGGGTCAATAGACCTTATAATATCATATCATCTACTAACTAAAGTAACATCTAGATCTTACAAATCATCATAATTTATATCTATGTAGCTTGGTGGAGCTGGTGGTGGTAGTGGAGGTTGTTGTTGTTGTCTCTCCAACCGTGCTTGCCTTATTTCTTGGCGGACCTGACGTATTTCCTCGCGTTGTTGTCTTATCTGGTTTTGCATCTCGGTCACCAGATCTGTTAATTGTTGTATTACCAGTCTTTGGGCAGCAACCACTTGTTCGGTTTCAATAGGTGGAGGATTTGGAGAATTCATTTCTGTTTGCTGTTGCATGATAATCTTTCCTTTCCTGGTATTGACCATGAAAGTTAGAAGCATATGGTAATAGTTTTGCAAAGGAAATTATTCAGTAAGCGGATAAAATAAGCTAGTAGCTGGTTATATTCTGAAGATTCTTTAGTAGGGCTTAATCTTTGTTTTATGTCCAGATTGGGGAAATCAATCGTATAAGGTGAGTATCCAAGAGTAAGATAGAATCTGTCAAGATGAGAGATATATATGGGTGAGATAGACTACATGATGTAGGTCAAAATCTGGTTTGATGTCAGGTGGTGGTTGATAGATTATGCAATCCATTAAGACTCTATTGATTGGGTAAGTTATGTAACTTGTTATATAGGTCGAGTTGTTGTGTATGGCCAAGTTGTTATAAGTCTCCAAATTAGGCTTAAGTGATTTAGGAGTATGGACATATCTTGTGTACCAGCATTAAGTAACTCACACTAGATTAGACCATATTAAATTAGCTATGATCTAGATTAGACTAGTTTAAGTTAGATAGATTTATCAGGGTAAGATATATCTTGTTAGGATATGTTAGAATCTTTTGAGATAGGATGGGGTATACAGTGTAGGTAGGTCAGAAGCTCTATTAGGTTAATATAGAGGGATTATGCAACTATCGGATGGGTAAGGTGGTTGCATATGTATATGGTCAGGTTAATCTAGGGCATCAATTTAGCTCAAATCATTTTTATAGGAGTGAGGTCTAATCCATTTCACTAGTGCTAACTAATTTATTAAATAACTCACTTTTAGATTGGGTCAAATTTAGATTAGATAGAATCTGGATTAGGTTGGATATAACTAGATTAGACTAGATAATATCTAATTACTTTGGGTTAGATCTTGGTTGTTACTTAGGGTGAGGTAAATATGCTTATTAGGACAAGATGAATCCATAAAGATAAGATAGAATCTTTTGAGACCAGTTAGATCTATTAGGATGAGATAAGTAAAGTGGTTAGGATAAGATGAATCCTTCAAGATAAGATAAATCTATTAAGACAAGAGAAAACCTCTTAAGATAAGATGGATCTATATACATTAGGATAAGTTAAGACCTTTTGAGATAAGATAGATCTATGAGTGTAGGATAGAATCTCTTAAGATGAGATGAATCTATTAAGATAAGGGAGAATCTCTAAGATAAGATGGGTATTGTTAGGCTAGTTACTTTATTGAAGGATAATTTAGTTTGTCTAGCTATTTTATAAATATATTTTTATACCTATGTGTATATGCAGATGCAATTGTGGACATTACTCCACAACCCATCACACTCAATCAAAGATCCAAATCAGACAGATATCATAGGAACAAACATTCAAGTATATAAACACTTATAAAAATAGTTTTGTTTTTGTGTTCCTAGGATTAGGTCTCTTATTCCTAAAGTCACTTTAGGCACAGGATTTCAAAGTGTGAAATCCACATTTGTTTTTGGAAGCAGGAAAAGGTAAGAATAATCAGAGTAAAGCGGAATTAGATGAGAAAAGATTTAAGAAAAGTTTAGAAAGAATCAGAGTAGTAAAGGTAAGTAAGTATTGGTTGTCCAGTTCTATCTAGGTTTCGTCCTACAGTCAACATTCCTCTGATACCACTTCTGTAACACCCGGATTTTAGGGGTCCAAAACCCGGGCGTAAACATAATCACCAGGTGTGCTGGGACCAAGTCTCACACATATGATGATTCATGGCACAGGATCGAATGTCACATCTTTATATATAACAGGAGTTCTATACAAAATAAATAATTACATTATAAGGAGACAACGGTCCAGCAACCCAAAGTTGACTGGGAGACGACGACCTAGACCTCTCACGAACTCATCGCAGCATCCTCCATGAGCATCATCCTGCGGTACCTGTTCTTGACCTGTGGGGTGTGTGAGACAGCAAGAGTGAGCTCACATACGTTCATTGCTCAACAAGTTGTGGGGAATAATGTGCATGAACTCGCCAAAGGTGGGAGCTCACGTGAAGGGTAAGGCTTACCAAAGAGGAAGGTTAGAGCTGAGCATTGCTTTTAATGTTGGTCAAAATTTTATTAGCAATTACTAAGTATAAGTAAATACCAAACCCAATTAAGTAATAGAACAAAAGTAACAACATCACCTGCGATGCAATGCATATGACAAATTGAATTTAGTTCCATAAATTTATCATGTGAGTGTCCGAGCTGCTCATGACCGTGAGCACGGCTAGTATACCAGTTTTACACTCTGCAGAGGTTGCGCATCTTTACCCACAAGTCATGTTACCCATCTGCCAAGGGACGGCCAATCCCATACACCTCTACCGAGGAGGCGAGGCAGGGTAACACTACGAGGCCTTTACAAAGTTCCACTAGCTTCAGAAAACCCGCTACAGTTTATAGGAAGTTCTAGTGCAGGAATCCCTTGCAGGACCGCCATCGCAGCAAAATCCTCCCAAGGGCCTCCCTACACTGACCACTCCCCTACTGCCCTTGCCCCTTTCGGGTAAGGTAGTCTTCCACTAGCTTTCCTAATTAATCAGCCAAGGGCGTCCCATTCCACCCTTGTGGTAGCACTGTTTTCCCGGGTGGTTCTCCATGTTCCAATTAACATAATGATCTTATCATGAACAATAAATAACAACTGATAACAAAAGTATAATCATGAATGGTGTAATCTTCATACCCAAAACCACATATAGCACTAGCAAGTACTACCCAGAAAGTTCAGTGGTAAACAAGGTATAAAGATAGACAAACTAGGGTAACCTATTGGGTCCCATCAAAATTAACCTATGCAGATCATTATGATTAATTAGAACATGAGTAGGTGAAAAGAAGTGATCAAGGGCACAACTTGCCTGGGCCTTGAGATTCCAGGTACCAGGATGATCTTCAGGTGATACGTATCCTCACTGCTAGTCGTAGCAATTCAAACAAACATGGTATAGGCAAAATTAACATTACACCAAACATAAGGACAAAATACACATTAATAATATACATATTAAAATAAGATCACAGGAAAAAGAATTATTAATTTTGGAATTATAGATTTTAAGTTATGGATTTCCAAAGATTTAAGGTGATTATAATAGGATTAGATGATAAATTTATTTTCAAACAGAGTTTATGTCAAAACAGTGATTCTAAATGATAGAGAATAAAATTACAAAATTTTAGAAATTGGAATGGGTCAATTTGGAGCTAAAATGAATTTTCTATGAATTATCTAAGTTCTAGCAATTATTTTCATATTAAAAATCTATTTTCTATTTTATTTATTCAATTTAAACGGTCACTGGACTGGGCCTCAATTTAAACAGAAGTGCAGGGGGTTCGGGGATAAAATTCCCAGACACAGCTTACTGTTACCGAGGATGGCGGGTTGTTTTCAAATAAACAGAGGGTCTCTTATGAAAAAGCGCCTGGCCGAAGAGGTATCAAGCGTTTCTGACCGCCCGATCATAAACCAGTGGCTACGATTAAATCTACATCAATCGAACGGATACGCAACGTGGACCGCCCGATCCAACATCAACGTCATGGATTTTATTAGGCGCGATCTAATCTACTCCCTCCGATCCGATTACAATGGTCCAGATTTAATGAGGCGCAAACCAATCGGTACCGTTCGGTCCGATCCAGCGGCCCAGATCAATCCATCGAAGGGGTACGCTGGTGTTCTAATCTAGGCCGTTCACTGGGATATCGACGGCGCATAAGCCTTCTTCTACCCTGGATGCCGAGCGCGACGGCGCCCGCTCCCTCGGCGTCCCGCTCGCCGGAGCACCACGCAATCGGCCGCAAATTCGCCCGAGTTTCCAATCCAACCGAGCCACACTAAGCCAAAGGTAGTGCGAACCCGATAAAGCCCCCAATTTGATGTTTGACTAACGCTACCGCCCTGGCCACGGAGTAGGGCGGATACGCGGCGGCGCATAGACTCCGGTGAGCAATTGCCGTGATTAGACCGGTCGGCTTCCCCACCGGCTAGGTTCTACACGTCAAGAAGAGGTAGGCGGAAATCGAGGTGGCTTCATACCGGTCTATTGCCGCGAGGAAGATCCCGACGACGTGAAGGCGCGGTTCCTCGATCCGGTACGACGTCGACGAGCGATTCAATGCCCCAGGGACGAAGATAATCCCGGGTGGTCCTTGCGACGGCTTCAAAGGATCACGGGGCGAACCCGCACGCTCAACGGAGGGTAAATCGACGGCGGGAGGCACTTAGCTCGCGGCGAACTGAGTTCCTTCACCGCGGCGGCAATGGGAGCTCACGGTCGACTTGGAGTGAGAGCAACGCCTCGACCGGTGCTTAAATAGGGGCAGGCAGGCAACGAGGATCTCGGCCGGTTGGTTAGAGGATCGAATCGCGGATTCCGCGGCGAGTTCGGTAGGCATTCGGGCGGCGGAGCTCGGAGTTCTCAGCGCGTCGAGCGGGAGTTGTTGTGAGGAGGAAGATCCTGACGAACCGGGACCACCCATCAGTGGAACGCGGGCGCGACGGGGTCTGGTGCGCGGGGCCCACAGAGCCAGTGAGCGCACGCGCGGAAGGAGAGGCTGGCAGGCGGGTCCCGCGTTGACAGTGACTGCGAACGCGCGTGAGCGCGCCTGCGGGAGGAGTTGGGCCACGCGGTGAAAAGTGGAAGTGGGCCAAATTGTAGGATTCCGGCCCAGGTAAGCTTTTCTTCTTTTTCTTTTTATTTTGTATTTTCTTTTCTCCATTTTCAAATCCAATTTGAGTTCAAGTTTAAATTCAAACTTTGTGAATAACTTGTCCTCAGTTTGAAAGGTATAATTTAATAATATAAGTGTGAAGGATGTTTATTCTGATTTTTATTTTATTTTATGTAATATTTTTCTTAGTTCTTCCCTTCTCTTTTATTTTCTATTTTCTATTCCAAATTCAAATTTATACTTCTATTTTAGTTTTCAGATTTTTCAAATGTATCAATTGAAATCCAAAGGTGAATATAAACCATATTATTTTAATATTACTAATTTAAGTTTTATTCTCCTTGTTATCTATTTCATGGGATGTATAAATGGTTTCCTTTAAAAGAAAAATCCCTTTTCTCATCATTTTTCTTATTTTCCTAATTTCCAAAGCATTATGATACTTTGTTTATATTTTTTTCCTCTACTAATTTTGGGTCTTACATGGAGGCACGATGCCTTACGCCATGGACAGGGGCGACGGTGGGCTCAGCGTCTGCTTCCTTATGGGTGGGCTTGCCAAAGACGAAGGATGTGACTTTTCTTTTCTTTCCGATGCTGAGGGATGAGGAGATTGAGTACCCTGCTTGCCTGGAGTGCTCTATGGCTACTCAGGATCTGGGTGCGGAGGCGGACACGGAGGAGCAATCGTCCCGTGCGGAGGTCAGCCACGCCAACGCGGTGGGGACTTTGCAACCTTCTGCCGCTGAGCAGGTGTGAAAGTCGCCTAGAGGGGGTGGATAGGTGAAATCTGAAAATTATAAACTTAAGCAGACTATAAGCCGGGGTTAGCGTTAGAATAAATATTGAGTCCGGGAGAGAGGGAAAACAAATCAACCAAGAAATAAAGCAGATGAACACAGTGATTTGTTTTACCGGGGTTCGGTTCTAAAGAACCTAGTCCCCGTTGAGGTGGTCACAAAGACCAGGTCTCTTTCAACCCTTTCCCTCTCTCAAACGGTCACTTAGACTGAGTGAGGCTTCTTCCTTAATCTCACGGGTCACTTAGACCCCGCAAAGATCACCACACAATTGGTGTCTCTTGCCTCGCTTACAAAGCACTTGAGAGTGAGAAGTGAGAAAGAAAAGAAAGCCAAGCCAAGAAAAACAAGAGCAACAAAGAAACACAAATGATCCTCTCACAAGTTCTAATGCGCTAGAGTTGAATCAAGAAATTTGAGTGGATCGATCACTTTAATTGTGTCTTTGGAGTGGAGTCTATTGCTCTTGTATTGAATGAGGAGTGATGAATGCTTGGATGGTTGGGGTGGAGGTGGTTGGGGGGTATTTATAACCCTCAACCACCAAAACAACTATTGGGGGTGGCTGCTGTCGATGGGCGCACCGGACAGTCCGGTGCGCCAGCCACGTCACCAAACCGTTAGGGTTCTGGCGCTTTCAAACGTTGGAGCTTTGTCTTCTAGTGGCACCGGATAGTCCGGTGCCACACCGGACAGGTACTTGTCACACCCGGTTTTAGAAGGTAAACCGAATGCGAACCATGTACGTGCCAAGATCAGTTATTCACGTACACAGCGATTACATAAATGACTCATCATAGCACAATGCTTCGAATTACAATAAAGAGTAAGTAATAATATTACATACTAGAGTCATTTACATGATATAAATCAAAGTACACAGAAGCGAAACGTAGCCAACGTAAACAACCCACCACAGGCAGCTGACCGGTGGAGGTTGCTAGCCTAATCCTCGAACTCATCGAAGTCCTGGAACTCCTGGAGATCCGCCTCGACACCCTCTTCTTCTTCTTTACCTGAGCATAGATTGCACCAAAGGCAACCTGGTGTTTTGTGAAAGCAAGGGTGAGTACACATCAACGTACTCAGCAAATGTCCCGTTTGGCTGTAGTGGACTAACTTTATGTGGGGTTAAGTCAAGCAGTTGCTTTTAGTTGATCAGGTTATTATTACTAGTAGAAAGCCAAGTTTTAGCATTAACCCAAGTTCTTAACCCAAAGTACCTTTTCCAAACGGAAAGAATACCACTTACCATTACCATAATCATAATCAAAAACCATCATCCTCATCACCACCTGTAAACCAACCATCTCTGATCAAAGTATCTCTAATCAATGGAGCTCCCTTGGCCGCTCATAACCGCGAGCACGGCTGATATATCAGTTTTATAACACTCTGCAGAGGTTGCGCACTTTACCCACAAGTTGTGATTCCCTCTTGCCTTGGGCCGATCAAACCCTTAAACACTACCAAGGTGAATAGGCAGGGTCTCACTACGTAGCTTTTACAAAGATTTCCTGGGGCTGTAGCCACCCGTTAGGTTTCCTAAATGCACCGCACTCCTCCCAAGGGGCGAACCAACCTTGGCAGAGCGAGCCGCATACACCGAGCCCCATTAATGGCACGACAGCAAAGCGAACTACACCCCAGTTCCTCTAATTACTTAGCTAAGGGCGTCCCATTCCACCCTCATGGTTGCACTGTTTTCCCGGGCGGTCATCCAACGAACAGGTCCTTACGGAGAGGCACTCGAAAAACCGCTCGAGCCCCCTTGAATGACACAAGTATAACATCATAATAAAGAAGGGAAACATCGTATCATTGATAAATCTCATCATGTTCATTGATTAGAGTTGAGCAATAGCATAAAGCTAAACAATAATAACCCAAAAGGTAATCAAGGACAAGGTAAATACAAAGCTAGTCAATCCTTAGGTTGATCATGGTATGCAGGTTGATGAATTATAAAGTAAATGAGACATAATAGGCCAGAGGACACTTGCCTTCACCAAATAGATGCTCAGAATCTTCAGCCTTGTAGAACTCGAAGAGCTGGGTCATTTGGTCGCCGAAGCTTGACCGTCGATTCCTCGAAGCTCAGAAACGAACAACGATCTAATCGCAACGCGACGCGAAGACGAACAGGCACAAGCAAACAAACATATACATATGCATAAGAACATTACACCATACAAGATAAAATGTTATAAAAGCGAGCAATATAAAATAGAGAGTGCTTCTACGGTCACGCGGGGATAAGGAGCGCGACGATCGAAGCTACGATCGAAAGATTATAACGTTTACGCTACGCAAGTAATATTTAGGATATTTAATTCTACATTATAAAATATAATTATAACTGCTATGTAGTTTTGATTAAATATGCGACACTAATAGCTGTCAAATAAATAAGTAATTTAATTAACACAAGAGATTCTAAGCGGGCGAAATTAACGACACGCGACAAGATGCGCGACGTGCAAAAATAATGCGCGAACGATGCACAGCCACACAGGACTGGAATGAAATAAAATGGACGTAAAAAGATAACGCATATTTAATAAGTCGTGGATTAAAAATAACATGGCGTGATTTGATTGGTCGATAGGTTGCCACATAGAGGGTCATAGAGATCATGGGATGGTAAAATCGTGCCGCATGCAACAGCTTTGATCCTGGCATGCAGTGCATGCGGCAGTGGGACCTGTTTTTCCAAACGCACGGCAAGGTGGAAATCACATGCAGGGTGAGCCCTAAGGGCAGTTTCCTTTTCCCTGGTTGCGCTTGCACGAACGAAGTACGAACAACTACCTTTTCTTCTTCCACGGACGAAACAGGGAACGCAAGGACAAGAAGCCGGCCAGCAGGAAATCTCGCCGGGGCCATGGGCCATGGCCCGCGCTGGCTGCAGGGGCGAGCTCGACCGGCCGCGCGCTGCCCATGGGCGCCTGCTGCAGGGGCCGTGGGTCCAGGGAGGAGTGCGGGGACGGGGGCTGCAGGGGGCAAGAGCGCCATCAGGCTGGCTATGACGCCGTGCCGGGGACGAGGTCGGGGCTGAGCGCGCTGCGCGCGAGGCTACAGGGGCGCGCACGGACGCTGCGCGGGGCTAGGTGTGCTGGGCAGGGAGCAGGGGAGGACGCCGCACGAAGGGCAGCGGCTGTGCCGAGGGAGCAGGGTGAGGGCGCGCGGGGCCTGCACGCCGGGGCGCTGGGGTCGGCCGCGTCGTGCTGGGCGAGCCGCGCAGACCGCACCACGGGCCAGGGCACCATCGGGCGCCGGCAGGGGGAAGGCCGCAGGGGATGAGGGCGCCGCCGGGGCTAGCCGCGACACCGCGTCGGGCCGCCGGACTTGGCCGCGCCTGGGGGAGCAGGGCGCCTGGGCGCTGCTAGCCGCGCTGGCTAGCCACGGCGCTGGGTAGCGGGCGCGCGCGCAGGGGAGAAACGATGGGGCGAGGGGACCGCGACCAGGGGAGGTAGAGGGAGCGATGGGCGCCGCCATGGTGGGAGAGGAAGAAGGGTCTTGTGCGTACCTGGTAACCGTCGGGATGTCTGCTCCTGCACGATTTGGATCTGGGGAAGATGAGAGGTTATGGGACAGCGGGGTGGATTTATATAAAAAGAGCAAGTGCAGGAGATGGTTGCTGAATTTGTCATCAATTATGTCACGACCGAGCGAGAGAGGCGGTTGCGAACACGATGATGGTAAACACGAGCAGCACGACGTTTGCGAGGAAATACATTTTAATTATCCCACGAAAAGGACACGAGATCTGGAACAGGCTCGACGAGAGGAAGAGAAATATATGTATATTTATATATATTATCGAGTTTTCGAAATACTAAATTAGGCATTTAAATATTAGAAAGGCTAAAATTCATATTCAATACCCGAAGAAAGTTCCGTAGATTCCAAAAACTCTCGGGAGCATCCACGAGATATTTTAACATGTTTCGATAACATTTTGCACTCATAAACACTATGCATCTGCATGAAAGCAACACTCAAGCACCTCTGAGGTTTTATTTTACTAAGTTTACATGGATATAAAACAGAATAATTTCCCACTATTTAGGAAAAAGAGAAGGAAAGCAAAGAAATGAGAGAGTAACACATGAATTTGGTGGATATTAGAAAAGAAATTTTATACCTCCAAATTCAGGGTGTTACAAATCTAACCCCCTTAACAGAATCTCATCCTCGAGATTCAAGAAGAAGCTAGCAAGAAAACAATGTTGGTTCATAGGATGTTCACAGCTTTCTTGAGTTGACTTTGAATCTGCAAGCTTAACTTGTGAACTGGTTGCTTTGACCTTCAGATACTCGAGACCAACTGATGCAATTCTTGAGGGTCTCCTGGACCTGTGGGTTAGGACTCACACACGCTTTCGCTGCGCCACTCTGATCTGGTTGGTTGATGTTGATTGCATTGGCTTCATTGGGGTTAGCGGCTAACCCCCTTAACAAGAGCATTGATACATACTTGATGAAGATGTTGCCAACTCTGATCTTGACTGATTTGGAGGAGTTGGAGGTTGCCAAAAGTACAGGTGCAAGAGGAAAGAATAACGAGAAAAGGTAAGTATAAACAGATTAGAGAGCAGGGGGAGAACCCAACTACTTAAATATATGGCACTCACCTAGGGAACTGATGTCATTGCGGACTAAGGGCCACAACACATCAACACTCATCACAAAGAAGCAAATCAGTCTTCCCACAAAGGCAAATATCACAAGCATACAACAACAAACATCTCGTTGCTACATGTTAATGCTAACTAGACGGTGGTCTTCTCTAAAAAAAGAATTGTGGCGGAACCGCCCGAATTATTCCAGCTTAAGTGCCCAAGTCACGCTCGCAAGGGCAGCAACACACTTAAACCGGAATAACCCGTCAGTCCCTCAGATCTAGTCCGATAAAGCCACTTACTAGGATTGAATACCACTAGCTCACACGAAGGTGAGGCACAGAGAAATACAATAAAACATAATACCACAAATTTAATAAGTATCATTAGTGATTACATTATCGGAGTTTTAGAAATGATAACCATAAATTTTAATGCAGCGGAAATAACTAACGGAGAAAACCGAGTAACATGGCGAAGCCTGGCCACACTACTTGTCGGCGTTTCGAAACCCGGGGGTCCCTGGACCGACGAGTAAATTGTCGCCACGTGCCCCAGCCCAGATGGGTCGGTGCGAGACGGAGCACGAAGGGGGGAGGCAGCCGGAGGGAGACGGGCGTGAGAGGTGGAATCCTGCGGCCTTCGTGTTTGTCCCGCGCCCAGGTCGGGTGCGCTTGCAGTAGGGGGTTACAAGCGTCCAGGCGGGAGGGAGCGAGCGGCCTCACGCGAGCGCTGTCCCGTCCTTCCCCGCGCGGCCAACCCCTTGTAAGAGGGCCCTGGTCCTTCCTTTTATAGGCGCAAGGAAAGGATCCAGGTGTACAATGGGGGGTGTAGCAGTGTGCTAACGTGTCTAGCGGAGGAGAGCTAGCGCCCTAAGTACATGCCATTGTGGCAGCCGGAGAGGTTTTGGCACCCGGTTCGTGTGGTGTCGTGGCCGTCGGAGGAGCGCTGGAGCCTGGCGGAAGGACAGCTGTCAGGGCTGTCGAGTCCTTGCTGACGTCCTCTTGCTTACGTAAGGGGGCTGAGAGCCGCCGTCGTCATAGAGCGTGCGGGGCGCCATCATTACTTGTCTGGCGGAGCGAGCCAGATGGGACGCCGGTCTTGTTCCCCGTAGCCTGAGTCAGCTTGGGGTAGGGTAATGATGGCGCCTCCTGTTGACGTGGTCGGTCCGTGCCCTGGGTTGGGCGATGTGGAGGCTCCTCCGAGGTCGAGGTCGAGTCTGTCTTCCGAGGCTGAGGTCGAGTCCGAGCCCCTGGGTCGGGCGAGGCGGAGACCGTCGGCTGAGGCCAGGGCTGAGTCCGAGCCTAGGGGTCGGGCGAAGCGGAGTTCATCGTCTTCCGGGGCTGAGCCCGAGTCCGAGCCTTGGGGTCGGGCGAAGCGGAGTTCGTCGTCTTCCGGGGCTGAGCCCGAGTCCGAGCCCTGGGTCAGGCAAAGCGGAGTTCGTCGTCTTCCGGGGCTGAGCCCGAGTCCGAGCCCTGGGGTCGGGCGAAGCGGAGTTCGTCGTCTTCCGGGGCTGAGCCCGAGTCCGAGCCCTGGGTCGAGCGAAGCGGAGTTCGTCGTCTTCCGGGGCTGAGCCCGAGTCCGAGCCCTGGGGTCGGGCGGAGCGGAGTTCATCGTCTTCCGGGGCTAAGCCTGAGTCCGAGCCCTAGGGTCGGGCGAAGTGGAGTTTCCCATGGCACCTAGGGCCGGAATTGGCTGCTGTCAGCCTCACTCTGTCGAGTGGCTCAGCAGTCGGTGTGGCGCAGGCGGCGCTGTCCCCTTGTCAGACCGGTCAGTGGAGCGGTGAAGTGACTGCGGTCACTTCGGCTCTGTCGACCGGAGGGCGTGCGTCAGGATAAAGGTATCAGACCACCTTTGCATTAAATGCCCTTGCGATTTGGTCAGTTGGCGTGGCGATTTGGCCTAGGTTGCTTCTTGGCGAAGCCTAGGCCTCGGGCGAGCCGAAGGTGTGTCCGTTGCTGGAGGGGGGCCTCGGGCGAGATGTAAATCCTCCGGGGTCGGCTGCCCTTGCCCGAGGCTAGGCTCGGGCGAGGCATGATCACGTCCCTCGAATGGACCGATCCTTGACCTAGTCGCACCCATCAGGCCTTTGCAGCTTTGTGCTGATGGGGGTTACCAGCTGAGATTTAGGAGCCTTGAGGGTACCCCTAATTATGGTCCCCGACAGTAGCCCCCAAGCCTCGAAGGGAGTGTTAATACTCGCTTGGAGGCTTTTGTCGCACTTTTTTGCAAGGGGACCAGCCTTTCTCGGTTGCGTTTTGTTCCGGTGGGTGCGCGCGAGCGCACCCGCCGGGTGTAGCCCCCGAGGCCTCAGAGGAGTGGTTTGACTCCTCTGAGGTCTTAATGTCTCGCGCAATGCTTCGGCTGGTCTGGTCGTTCCCTCATGCGAGCTGGCCATAGCTCGGGTGCACGGTCGGGTCCCAAGTTCTCGGGCTAGTATGTTGACGCTGTCAACGGTTTGGCCGGAGCCGGGTTTGCGAGAGCAGCCCCCGAGCCTCTACACAGGGCGAGAGGACGGTCAAGGACAGACTCGACTTTTTTACATACGCCCCTGCGTCGCCTTTTCGCAAGGAGGAGGGGGGAAAGCGCCATGTTGCCCTCGGAGGGCGCCGAACATGGTGTCTCCGGTGAGCTGCTGGCGGGTAATCCGAGTGGACGCCCGTGCCCCATTTGTTAGGGGTCGGCTAGAGGCCCGGAGGCGCGCTCCAAAAGTACCTGCGGGTGATCTGCCGGACCCGGTCCCCTTTCGACGGGTCCGAGGGCTCGATGCCTCCCTCTGATGGGATTCCGTTACAAGATCGTTCCCGCTGGTCTCGGAAATGTCCTAGGGTACCTCGGGAGCGTAGCACGAGCCTTGGTTACGTATCGAACGTACCCAGGGTCATCCCTCGCTCTGTGCCTGAGGCGGCTGTGAACCCTTCGAGGGCCAGCCTACGAACCCCTGATCAGTAGTGGGCGCGGGGCCCGAGTGGCCTGAGGCGGCCGTCGAACCCTTCCGAGGGGCCGGCCTTCGAACCTCTGACCAGTAGCGGGCGCGGAACCCAGGCGCTCTGAGGCGGCTGTTGAACCCCTCCGAGGGGCCAGCCTTTGAACCTCTGATCAGTAGGGAGGCTCGAGGCCTGTTTCCTTCTCGGAGAAGGATCCTTTTCGGGGTATCCCCCTTTCCTGGTCCCTGTTGTAAGAGAGAGAAAGAGGAAAAGGATACGAAATCGAATGACGTGGCGTACCTTTTTTGACGCGGTCATTATGGCGAAGGCAAAGCGTCGCTTGCTTCTCCTGCCTGAGGCGCCGCCTGTCCCGCCACGGAGTTAATGCGACGGGGCGAGTGGTTCGTGAGGTGGCCGTTGCGCGTGCGCGAGCCGTTCGAGGAACGGAACACAGGCGCGCCGTCTTCACGCCGTGAGAGAGGGTTCTCTCGCTGTCCCACGAGGTGACGTGAGCTTGGCTGACGACGTGACCGCTGCTCCTGCCCGCCTGCCACCGCCATTACTGCCGGCCCATTTTTGGCCGTATTGATCGTCGCGCCTGGCTGGCACTGCTGGGTCGTACGCAGGGTTGCCTCGAGTCGCGGTACTGGTTCCGCAGTCGAGGAGGCGTGGTAGTGGTGCGAGTGGCGGTGCAGTTGCTCGCACGTAGCAACCGGTGCGCCGGTTGCATGACGCGTGGGCCCGGGCCTCCATGCTGGGTGCGTTGGAAGTCGGAGGGGCGCGCCCACTTGGCGCGGTTGCATGCCGCCTGCACGGCTGTCCGCCCTTTCACCTGTTGGTCTGGGTGAAAGTGGAGGAATGCTTGTAACCGCTGGGCGGTTGCATGCACCGAGCGCGGCGGTTTGGCTTCTTCTGCCCTGGGCCAGTTTGCATGACGCGTGGGACCCAGCCCCCGCGCCGTAGGGGGAGGACCTTGGAGCGTGTTGGAGAAGACTCAGCCCACGACGGCTAGGGACGCAAGTAGGGAGAGTCGCCTTTAATAGGAGGGTGACCCCCTTGAAAGGCGACCATGTCTTCGCGCTCCCTCATGCACCCTGTCTTTCCACCTTCCGAGCCCCCAGATGGGGGACACCCGCAATCCTTCCGCCTTGTCGTTGGAGGAACACAACTTCGTGGAAGTTGGTACCTTTCAGCCATCATTCGGCTTCAAGGATTTTCATCATGCAGCCCGGCTGCACCCCCTCGCCGGCGGTCACCCAAGACGGTGACCTCCAGTTCGATGGCGGGGAAAAGCAAGCCGGGCTGTGGCCTCTGCCCCTCCCTCAGCTTCAAGGATTTTCATCATCAGTGCTGGGGAGAGGAGTGTGCCGAGTTGGGGTTGGTCCCTGCGCGGGCGGTGGCCCGCTCCTTCCCTCAGTGATCGGGGGGAAGGGCGTTCGCCGTTCGTGGCGCTGGCAGCTGCCGCGTGCCTGGCTCTCTGACCCGAGTGGCTTCAGAGCTGCTCCCGGCGCTGCCTTCCGCCATGACAGCTGGAAGAGGTTCCTCCGCCGACGAGATAGCCGGTGTCGCCCACGGACTGACCTCCAACTCTATGGCCTTCTGCGCGTCCTTGCCTCTCGAGTGAGGGCATGGGCGAGGGCCTCATGGCAGCAGCATCCGCCCTGAGGTCATCGCTGTTGCTGTTCGGCCCCCCGGAGCAGAAGTCGTCGTTGTCGCTGCTGCTGGAGCGGGCGACGGTGAGCCGTTCGTCGGTCTTCTGCTGCTCCGCAGGCCCCCCCAATCGAGTGGGGTTGTTCGTACCTGCGAAGACGGAACCGGAGTTCCGTTTGTAATGGAACCTTGAATGCCGGTCTTTTGTTCATTGTGGCTGTCGGGGCCTGAACATGTATGTATTTTTGGCGCGGAGCCGTGTTTTTTCCTCATTTCGAGCACTAAGACTCGTCTATCGGCTAACTGAACCGCTTCACCAAGCGTGAGTCGCCCCGTGCAAAGGTGACGAGTGAGGTATCCGTATCCCGGAGGCGTAGGAGTCCCTCGGCTCGGTCGGCCTTGCTGTCCGAGGCTTCTCTTGCTTAGTTAAAGGAACCCTCGGTCGCTCTTCGATGAGCCGAAGCCAGAGGTAGAGGTGTCAGCTCGAACAGAGGCAGAGTTGGCTTCGAAAAGAAGACTTGGTCGGCCGGAGCCTGGCCAGGTCGTCCGCTGGCGGGACCGACGCCGGAGTTGAGTTGCCGAGGCCACGGGCCGGGCTCATGTCTTCGGGGGACAGCTGGCCGAGGCCACGGGGTGGCCGGCCGAGCCATCTGCTCGAGCCAGATTCCCGGAGAAGACCCTGGCGGCGATGGCCTAGGCGTGGTGCTGATGTCGTCCTTCAGAGTGGAGATCCTCCGACCGCGTCACCGTCCGAGGCTAGGTCGGACCTCGTCGAAGGTGTAGTTGACGCCGAGGGTGCTGCTGCTCCCTTCAACTGTCAAGATCCGAGCCTGCAGGATCGGATTATCTTGTAGTGTGTGTTTTCTGTGGCCGCCGAGGCCCAAACACACCATCGTCGTGTTGTAAAGCTGCGTTTCTTTTCCCCTTGTTTCGAGTATCTGGACTTATTTGTCGGTAACAGAATTGTTTGTGTGAGCGAGAGTTGATTTTCACGGAAGGTGATGAGTGAGGTATCCGTATCCCAGAGGCGTAGGAATCCCTTGGCTCGGTCGGCCTTGCCGCTTACGCGCACTCTTACTCGTCCATAGGGTTCTGTCACCGACACAGTCGAGATGGCCCGAAAAATCGTTCCGGTAGAGGAGCTTTCGAGCGTGAAAACTTGTTCGGTCCGCGGAATCACTTATCCGAGCGCGAGTTACTTATCGCAGAAGGTGATGAGTGAGGTATCCGTATCCCGGAGGCATAGGAGTCCCTCGGCTCGGTCAGCCTTGGCTGCTTACGTGTACTCCGTCGTTTTCAGGATCCACTTTCGAAGTAGTCGAAAAGCACGAAAGACATTCTGGCGAAAAAGATCTTTTTCCGAGGAAAATTTTGGCGCAGAGGGGGTTCCCCCCTTTTAGCCCCCGAGGGAGGGTCGGGCTTTGCCGAGGCAAGGCTGACCCTTCCTTGATGACTAAACTTTGCGTGGGAACGAGGTATACGAACAACTTGAAAGCATCTTAAGGGTAGAAGCGACGTAGCTGTTGGATGTTCCAAGCATTGCTGTAGACCTCGCCTTGACTGTTGGCCAGCTTGTACGTTCCGGGCTTCGGAACTTTGGCGATGATGAACAACCCTTCCCAGGGAGGCGTGAGCTTATGCCGCCCTCGGGCGTCTTGTCGCAGCCGAAGCACCAGGTCGCCCACCTGGAGGTCTCGGGACCGAACCCCTCGGGTGTGGTAGCGTCGCAGGGACTGCTGGTACCGCGCCGAGTGTAGTAAGGCCATGTCCCGAGCCTCTTCCAGCTGGTCCAGTGAGTCTTCTCAATTAGCTTGATTTCTTTAGTCGGCGTAGGCCCTTGTCCTCGGGGAACCGTATTCTAAGTCTATGGGCAAGATGGCCTCGACCCCATAGACTAGAAAGAACGACGTGAAGCCCGTGGCTCGGCTCGACGTTGTCCTAAGACTCCAGACCACAGAGGGGAGTTCCTTCATCCATCGCTTGCCGAACTTGTTAAGGTCGTTGTAGATCCGAGGCTTGAGTCCTTGTAGAATCATGCCGTTGGCACGCTCTACTTGCCCATTCGTCATGGGGTGAGCCACGGCGGCCCAGTCCATCCGGATGTGGTGATCCTCGCAGAAGTCCAGGAACTTTCTGCCGGTGAACTGGGTGCCGTTGTCGGTGATGATGGAGTTCGGGACCCCAAAGCGATGGATGATGTTGGTGAAGAATGCCACCGCCTGTTCGGACCTGATGCTGTTTAGGGGTCGGACCTCGATCCACTTGGAGAATTTTGTCGATGGCGACCAACAGGTGCGTGTAGCCCTAGGGTGCCTTCTGCAAGGGGCCGACGAGGTCCAGACCCCACACAGCAAAAGGCCAGGTGATGGGTATCGTCTACAGGGCCTGAGCGGGCAGGTGGGTCTGCCTTGCGTAGAACTGACACCCTTCGCAGGTGCGGACAATTCTAGTGGCGTCGGCCACCGCCGTCGGTCAGTAGAAACCTTGTCGGAAGGCGTTTCCAACAAGGGCTCGAGGTGCTGCGTGATGGCCATAAGCCCCCGAGTGTATCTCTTGTAGGAGCTCCTGGCCTTCGGCGATGGAAATGCATCGCTGGAGGATGCCTGAGGGGCTGCGGTGGTAGAGCTCCTTCCCATCTCCCAGCAAGACGAACGACTTGGCGCGTCGCGCCAACCGCCGAGCTTCGGCTCGGTCGAGGGGTAGCTCTCCTCGGTGGAGATATTGCAGGTATAGGGTCTGCCAGTTTCGATTAGGCGTGACCCCGCTCCGCTCCTCCTCGATGCGCAGCGCCTCACCCTCGGGGGCCGAGGGTACCTCGGGCCGAACCGAGGGTGCCTCGAGCCGAGCCGAGGGTGCCTCGGGCTGGGCCGAGGGTGCCTCGGACTGAGCCGAGGGTGCCTCGGGTTGGGCCGAGGGCTTCTCGGGCTTGGGCGTGTCGTCGGTCTTGACGGAGGGTTGATGCAGGTCTCGGGAGAAGACGTCCGGGGGAACTGTTGTTCGCCCCGAGGCTATTTTAGCCAGCTCGTCCGCAGTCTCGTTGTAGCGTCGGGCGATGTGGTTGAGCTCGAGCCCGTAGAACTTGTCTTCCAGGCGCCGAACCTCATCGTAGTAGGCTTCCATCTTCGGGTCGCGGCAGTGGGAGTTCTTCATGACTTGGTCGATGACGAGCTGCGAGTCACCGCGAGCGTCGAGGCCTCGGACCCCTAGCTCGATGGCGATGCGCAACCCATTGACCAGAGCCTCGTACTCAGCCACATTGTTGGACGCCGGGAAATGGAGGCGTAGCATGTAGCGTAGGTGCTTTCCGAGGGGCGAGATGAAGAGCAGGCCTATGCCTGCTCCTGTCTTCATCAGCGACCCATCGAAGAACATGGTCCAGAGTTCCGGTTGGATCGGAGCTGTTGGGAGCTGGGTGTCGACCCATTCAGCCACGAAGTCCGCCAAGACCTGGGACTTGATGGCCTTCCGAGGGGCGAACGAGATCGTTTCGCCCATGATTTCCACCACCCACTTTGCAATTCTACCCGAGGCCTCTCGGCACCGGATGATCTCCCCCAGGGGGAAGGATGACACCACAGTTACCGGATGAGACTCGAAGTAGTGTCGCAACTTCCGCCTCGTCCGGATCACCGCGTATAGCAGCTTCTGAATTTGTGGGTAGCGGATCTTGGTCTCGGACAGTACCTCGCTGATGAAGTAGACTGGCCTCTGGACGGGCAATGCATGCCCCTCTTCTCATCTCTCAACCACAATCACGACGCTAACCACCTGAGTGGTTGCGGCGACGTAGATCAAGAGGGCTTCTCCGGCAGCGGGGGGCACCAAGATGGGCGCATTTGTAAGGAGCGCCTTCAGGTTCCTGAGGGCTTCCTCGGCCTCAGGGGTCCAAGTGAAGCACTCGGTCTTCCTTAAGAGGCGGTACAGAGGCAGGCCTCTTTCGCCGAGGCACGAGATGAAGCGGCTCAGAGCCGCAAGGCATCCCATGACTCTCTGTACGCCTTTCAAGTCCTTGATGGGCCCCATGCTGGTGATGGCTGCGATCTTCTCCGGGTTGGCCTCGATGCCCCGCTCGGAGACAATGAACCCCAAGAGCATGCCTCGGGGAACCCCGAAGACACACTTTTCGGGATTGAGCTTCACGCCTTTCGCCTTGAGACATCGGAATGTCACTTCAAGGTCGGAAAGGAGGTTGGAGGCTTTCCTCGTCTTGACTACGATGTCATCGACGTAGGCCTCGTCCGTCCGACCAATGTGTTCGCCGAACACGTGGTTCATGCACCGTTGGTACGTTGCACCCGCATTCCTCAAGCCGAACGACATGGTAACATAGCAGTACATGCCGAAGGGTATGATGAAAGAAGTCGCGAGCTGGTCGGACTCTTTCATCCTGATTTGATGATACCCCGAGTAGGCATCGAGGAAAGACAGGGTTTCACACCCAGCAGTGGAATCCACGATTTGATCGATGCGAGGCAGAGGGTAGGGAACTTTCGGACATGCTTTGTTTAGACCAGTGTAGTCTACACACATCCGCCATTTCCCTCCTTTCTTTCTCACAAGCACGGGGTTGGCAAGCCATTCGGGATGGAATACCTCTTTGATGAACCCTGCCGCCATTAGCTTGTGAATCTCCTCGCCTATGGCTCTGCGCTTTTGTTCGTCGAATCGGCGCAGAGGCTGCTTCACGGGTCGGGCTCCAGCTCGGATATCCAGCGAGTGCTCGGTGACATCCCTCGGTATGCCGGGCATGTCCGAGGGACTCCACGCGAAAACGTCGGCGTTTGCGCGGAGAAAGTCGACGAGCACTGCTTCCTATTTGGGATCGAGCTCGGAGCCGATCCGGATCTGCTTGGAGGCGTCGCTGCTGGGGTCGAGGGGGACGGACTTAACCGTCTCCGCTGGCTCGAAGTTGCCGGCGTGGCGCTTCACGTCTGGCGCCTCCTTAGAGAGGCTCTCCAGGTCGGCGATGAGGGCCTCGGATTCAGCGAGGGCCTCAGCGTACTCCACGCACTCCACGTCGCATTCGAACGCGTGTTGGTACGTGGGGCCGACGGTGATGACCCCGTTGGGGCCCGACATCTTGAGCTTGAGGTAGGTGTAGTTGGGGACGGCCATGAACTTCGCGTAGCACGGCCTCCCCAGTACTGCGTGGTAGGTTCCTCGGAACCCGACCACTTCGAACGTGAGGGTCTCCCTTCGGAAGTTGGATGGTGTCCCAAAGCAGACGGGAAGATCGAGTTGTCCAAGGGGCTGGACGCGCTTCCCGGGGATGATCCCGTGGAAAGGCGCAGCGCCTGCCCGGACCGAGGACAGATCAACACGCAGGAGCCCGAGGGTCTCGGCGTAGATGATGTTGAGGCTGCTGCCTCCGTCCATGAGGACCTTGGTGCGCCTAACGTCGCCGATGACGGGGTCGACAACGAGCGGGTATTTTCCCGGGCTCGGCACGCGGTCAGGGTGGTCGGCTTGGTCGAAGGTGATGGGCTTGTCGGACCAGTCTAGGTAGACTGGCGCCGCCACCTTTACCGAACAGACCTCCCGACGCTCTTGCTTGCGGTGCCGAGCCGAGGCATTCGCCGCTTGCCCACCGTAGATCATGAAGCAGTCGCGGGCCTCGGGGAACTCTCCTGCCTGGTGATCTTCCTTCTTATCGTCGTCGCGAGCCCTGCCACCCTCCGCGGGTGGCCCGGCCTTGTGAAAGTGGCGCCGAAGCATGGCGCACTCCTCAAGGGTGTGCTTGACGGGCCCCTGATGATAGGGGCACGGCTCCTTGAGCATCTTGTCGAAGAGGTTGGCACCTCCAGGGGGTTTCCGAGGGTTCTTGTACTCGACGGCGGCGACAAGGTCCGCGTCGGCGGCGTCGCGCTTCGCTTGCGACTTCTTCTTGCCTTTCTTCTTGGCGCCGCGCTGAGTTGACGCCTTGGGGACATCTTCCGGCGGGCGACCCTAGGGCTGCTTGTCCTTCCGGAAGATGGCCTCAACTGCCTCCTGGCCAGAGGCGAACTTGGTGGCGATGTCCATCAGCTCGCTCGCCCTGGTGGGGACCTTGCGACCCAGCTTGCTCACCAGGTCGCGGCAGGTGGTGCCGGCGAGGAACGCGTCGATGACATCTGAATCGGTGATGTTGGGCAGCTCGGTGCGCTGCTTCGAGAATCGTTGGATGTAGTCTCGGAGAGACTCTCCCGGCTGCTGTCGGCATCTTCGGAGATCCCAGGAGTTCCCAGGGTGCACGTACGTGCCATGGAAATTGCCGGCGAAGGCTTGGACCAGGTCGTCCTAGTTGGAGACCTGCCCCGGAGGCAGGTGCTCCAACCAGGCGTGAGCGGTGTCGGAGAGGAACAGGGGGAGGTTGCGGATGATGAGGTTGTCATCGTCCGTTCCACCCAGTTGGCAGGCCAGCCTATAGTCCGCGAGCCACAGTTCCGGTCTCATCTCCCCTGAGTACTTTGTGATAGTAGTCGAGGTTCGAAACCGGGTCGGGAACGGCGCCCGTCGTATGGCGCGGCTGAAAGCCTGCAGACCGGGTGGTTCGGGCGAGGGACTTCGATCCTCCCCACTGTCGTAGCGTCCCCCAGGCCTAGGGTGGTAGCCTCGGCGCACCCTCTCGTCGAGGTTGGCCTGACGGTTGTGGTGATGGTGCTCGTTGCCGAGGCGACCCAGGGCCGCAGGCGCTGTGTTGCGCGTGCGCCCGGTGTGGACCGAGGCTTCCCGCATGAATCGGGAAGTCGCGGCGCGATGTTCCGAGGGGTACCCCTGCCTTCGGGAGGCGGAGCTTTTGGCCCATCGGACCGTGGCGTCCTCCAGGAGATTCTTGAGCTCTCCCTGGATACGCCGCCCCTCGGTGGTTGATGGCCCCGGCATCGCGCGGAGAAGCATTGCCGCTGCAGCCAGGTTTTGTCCGACTCCACTGGAAGTCGGTGGCGGCCTTACCCTGACATCATCGGCGATGCGGTGCTGGATACCCTGGGGTAGGTGATGCACTTCTCCAGCCGGAGGCTGGCCCGCCCATTCTTGCCCGACGTCCTGGCGGATCGGCTCAAGTGTTCCTGCTCCCTCGTCGAGCCTGGCCTGCATCTCGCGGATTTGCTCGAGCTGTGGGTCATGACCCCCCACTGGAACGAGGACCACAACTAGCTCCCGTAGGATGTCAACGCGAGGCACAGGCCTAGGGAGATCACCGTTCTCCGACATACCAAGATGGTTGCCTTCGGAGGGACCCCCTAGATCGACGTGGAAACATTCACGACTTGGGCCGCAGTCCTCGTCGCCGAGGCTGCGGCTACCGTCAGAACAGTCGGAAAGGCAGTAGTCACACGCGGTCATGAAGTCCCGCATGGCACTGGGGTTACCAAGTCCGGAGAAATCCCAACAGAAGTCGGGCGTGTCATCTTCCTCGGACCCCGAGGGCCCGTAGGTCGAGACGTCCGTCAGCCGGTCCCAGGGTGACCGCATATGATACCCCAGAGGGTTTGGACTCGCCTCTACGAGAGCGTCCACCAAAGCGAAGTCGCTTGGCGGGTCGAGGCTGAATCCAAAAGGCGTGAGATGGGAATCGGTTGGTACCTCTTGGTCGACGGGCGGTGACAAAGTCACGTCAGGGACTGACTGCACCGTCGTCTCAGGTACGAGGGTGACGCCCAACAAGTCCTTCGCGAGCGTGCTGGCGTCGTCCGTTTGCTTGGGGTTGGCGTGTTGCGGGGAGACGGCGCTCGTCTTCGTCTCAGACGCGAGGTTGATGCCCGACGTGCCCCCTGTTGGGGCGTCGGCATCATCGACTTGCTCGACAGCTGACGAGGTGCCGCCTCCTGCTTGGCCTTGGTTGCCCCGCCTCCTCCTCCGTCGGCGAGGGAGGGGACGGGGTGAGCATGAATGTTGTTCTTCCACCACGCGGGGAAGACGTTGTCGATTCCGCCGCCGGCGGGCGGGCTATCGGCCGCCATTGTCGCTGTCGCACGGTGGGGGAAGGAGTATCATGTCGTAGCTGCCGTCGAGGGACATGAACTCAAGACTCCCGAAACGGAGCACCGTCCCGGGCTAGAAAGGTTGCTGGAGACTGCCCATCTGGAGCTTGACGGGAAGCTATTCGTCAACACGCAGCAGGCACCTACCTGGCGCGCCAACTGTCGGCGTTTCGAAACCCGGGGGTCCCTGGACCGACGAGTAAATTGTCGCCGCGTGCCCCAGCCCAGATGGGTCGGCGCGAGACGGAGCGCGAAGGGGGGAGGCAGCCGGAGGGAGACGGGCGTGAGAGGTGGAATCCCGCGGCCTTCGTGTTTGTCCCGCGCCCAGGTCAGGTGCGCTTGCAGTAGGGGGTTACAAGCGTCCACGCGGGAGGGAGCGAGCGGCCTCACGCGAGCGCCGTCCCGTCCATCCCCGCGCGGCCAACCCTCTATAAGAGGGCCTTGGTCCTTCCTTTTATAGGAGCAAGGAAAGGATCCAGGTGTACAATGGGGGGTGTAGCAGTGTGCTAACGTGTCTAGCGGAGGAGAGCTAGCGCCCTAAGTACATGCCATTGTGGCAGCCGGAGAGGTTTTGGCACCCGGTTCGTGTGGTGTCGTGGCCGTCGAAGGAGCGCTGGAGCCTGGCGGAAGGACAGCTGTCGGGGCTGTCGAGTCCTTGCTGACGTCCTCTTGCTTACGTAAGGGGGCTAAGAGCCGCCGTCGTCATAGAGCGTGCGGGGCGCCATCATTACTTGTCTGGCGGAGCGAGCCAGATGGGACGCCGGTCTTGTTCCCCGTAGCCTGAGTTAGCTTGGGGTAGGGTAATGATGGTGCCTCCTGTTGACGTGGTCGGTCCGTGCCCTGGGTTGGGCGATGTGGAGGCTCCTCCGAGGTCGAGGTCGAGTCTGTCTTCCGAGGCCGAGGTTGAGTCCGAGCCCCTGGGTCGGGCGAGGCGGAGACCGTCGGCTGAGGCCAGGGCTGAGTCTGAGCCCTGGGGTCGGGCAAAGCGAAGTTCGTCGTCTTTCGGGGCTGAGCCCGAGTCCGAGCCCTGGGGTCGGGCGAAGCGGAGTTCGTCGTCTTCCGGGGCTGAGCCCGAGTCTGAGCCCTGGGTCGGGCGAAGCGGAGTTCATCGTCTTCCGGGGCTGAGCCCGAGTCCGAGCCCTGGGATCGGGCGAAGCGGAGTTCGTCGTCTTCCGGGGCTGAGCCCGAGTCCGAGCCCTGGGTCGAGCGGAGCGGAGTTCGTCATCTTCCGGGGCTGAGCCCGAGTCCGAGCCCTGGGGTCGGGCGGAGCGGAGTTCGTCGTCTTCCGGGGCTGAGCCCGAGTCCGAGCCCTGGGGTCGGGCGAAGCGGAGTTTCCCATGGCGCCTAGGGCCGGACTTGGCTGCTGTCAGCCTCACTCTGTCGAGTGGCTCAGCAGTCGGTGCGGCGCAGGCGGCGCTGTCCCCTTGTCAGACCGGTCAGTGGAGCGGCGAAGTGACTGCGGTCACTTCGGCTCTGTCGACTAGAGGGCGTGCGTCAGGATAAAGGTGTCAGGCCACCTTTGCATTAAATGCCCCTGCGATTTGGTCGGTTTGCGTGGCGATTTGGCCTAGGTTGCTTCTTGGCGAAGACTGGGCCTCGGGCGAGCCGAAGGTGTGTCCGTTGCTGGAGGGGGGCCTCGGGCGAGACGTAAATCCTCCGGGGTCGGCTGCCCTTGCCCGAGGCTGGGCTCGGGCGAGGCATGATCACGTCCCTCGAATGGACCGATCCTTGACCTAGTCGCACCCATCAGGCCTTTGCAGCTTTGTGCTGATGGGTGTTACCAGCTGAGATTTAGGAGCCTTGAGGGTACCCCTAATTATGGTCCCCGACACTACTCCTCCTGGTCCTCTCCTGCGGAAGCAGTAACCCACTCGACCGTCTATCCTGGTGCCAGGGATGGAGGCCAAGTCACACCATCAACCAAATCAAGGAGGTACCTGCAAAAATTATGCCACAAGCAAGGCTGAGTATACTAATACTCAGCTAGACTTACCCGGTGTGAGGAGTCTACTCCTCTACCTCTAGACATGCAGCTGTTTGGCTGAGGGGTTTGGTTTGCCAAAAGCACTAGCTGAGTCTAAAAACAAGTTTTAGCTTTCCAAGTTTTAGTATGATCCTTTTTAAACTAGATGAGTACCTAGCTAGTCATACATGGTATCAAACATTTTATCAATCAACATCTTTTGCCATCTCATTTCCACTTATTACTCAATGTAGTACAATGGATCAAGCAGTCTCATTAGCTGCGAGAAGCAGACGATTCGAATCGAGTTTTTATCCTTGCAAGGTAAACCTAAACACACGACATGGCGAGGCACTCCGTCCCCACACACATCAGCCGTCCCCATCGATTCCCCGTCAGCAGATCAGGGCTCACCGCCTTGGCGTACAATGCCTCACTGACCCCGACTGCCGTCGTGCAGTGACCGCACTTGTACCCACCATAACCGGAATGGGAGACCACGTCTCAGGTCACGTGAGGGGATATGTCCACTGCCAGGTTCACTCAGGTACTAGGCTTACCGATTTACCATATTTCTCGGCATGTGCTTAGTACGTTCAAACGCTTGACACAGGTATCCGCACGTTAATCCTTATTCCAATTTCATCTCGTAGACCACGCATCCCCATGGATCCGTGTCCACAGACCAACATCAATATGATATGAAAGTGGGTACATCCAATTCCTGACCTCGCGCGAGTGCTAGAAAAATCACTCGACTTCTACCCAGATCCCTAATTAGCAAGCAACTACTCGACCTAGCATACTAGTATCCATCTCAAAAGGTATCCTGAGTCATGCAACTAAGGTTCCAAACAACTCCTACACTTATGTGCACAATTCAAGCCTACAAACATTAAGTGTAGTAAAATAGCATATAGAATAGGTTATGCATAAAACCGGGGCTTGCCTTTGATTTAACACTTAGATAGTGTTTGTTGGGGGAGGTGTACTCGCTGGGCGAGCATCCACTAGTCACGTCCATCATTTTTCGGGTTGTCCACCAACTGTATCTTGTGGTTGGCACCACATCAGTTGCTCGATCGTCATCTCTCGGCCCTAAATGAGATGCAAGATGCATATGTATGAATATAATGAAAGTAACATAAGATACACAAAGACACAGTGGTGAACTAAACATTAAATGAGAAGACACCGTAAACAACCATACGCTAGCATTAGTTATCTACACGTTTTCGACATCCAACATTAACACCTTTAAAAAGACAACAAAATTTTATTCATTTACGCAACCCAACTATGACCTTACAGGTACGCGCATTTTGTTTGTTTGGATACGACTTTTCATTAGTTCTCCTAAATTCAATAGAGGACAAAAGCGTCAATGTCTAAGGAACTCCTATATCGCAATCACTAGATAAAGGAACACATAAAACAAGACACACATGTCATCTCTAGCTTAGCCATGGCAAGTCTATATTAATTTAGTGCTAACCAACCATTTTTAGCCAAAAGGGTGAACTAACAATCAAATAAGCACTAGCAGAATTTTTGGACAGCAATACAGTAGTCACTTGTTTTAATCATAACTCTTCAATTATTAGTCCAAAAATATTAAACTAGGACTTTATGGAAAGCTTAGGAAGTGTTCTTCAATTTTGGTATTATCATCTCAATATGATTAGACTCTTAGCAAGGTCGAATTGTGCAAACACAGCAGCTCTGTCCAGATTTGGACAGATTCAGACTTGCAGCTTCAAAAATTCACAACTAAAGATTCAGACATCCAAACAAAGTGACCCTAGACTTTCTGGAAAGCTAATTAAATGTTCTACAAATTATTTATAAACATTCCAAGGTGATTCAATATTTAACTAAGGATAAACATCACTAAAAGACTTTGCTGTCCAGAACTGGACATATTCAGTCTTCATATTTGAAACATTCATAACTTAAGCTTCAGACCACCAAAAAGAGTGATCTAAGACTTTTTGGAAAGCTCAGCAAAAGCACTACATAACTTTTATAATCACTAAGAAGTGATTCAATGTTTAACTAAATCAAACAACACAGTTTTCGAAATCTATTCTGACGGTGGACAGAACACAGCAAGCAGTTTGTAAAACTTATAACTCTTAAACTATCAGGCCTGTGGTTATGAAATTTTAACACAAGTAAGATCAGAAAAGCATCTACAACTTTCTTATAATGACTATGAACAGATTGCAATATTAAATTGAGCAAACAATGCAGTTTCTGAAATCTGTACAGAATTTGGACAAATTCAGTTACTGAATTTGTGAACAGCATAACTCCTAAACTGTCAGATCTATGGCTGTCAAATTTTAACACCAGCAATATAATAAAGTTATCTACCACTTTTCTATAGCATATATCTACAGAAAACATAATTTAGTTCATCAAACATACAGCACAACTACAATAGTGCGCAGTCCAAAACAGCAATCAATAAATTTCAGCTCATATATAATTCAAGAATCGCCGCGTTCAAGAGACTTGAATTACTCTAACGCTTTACTATTTGTTCGAGTTAAGACCATCAATTTAGAACCAACAATTCGACTTGCGAATTTTATTCAAGTCATTAGTGCACTAAAATTACTACAACCAATTAACAACGCATTCTCCACGATAATCACCCAACAATTTGCGTTTTAAATTAGACATTACATGAGCACTACTACTTTTTACCCACGACCGTAACCATACACATTTAGACCACAACAAGCAATTCACCGTGATTACGAGCTTAACGAAGTCATCTAACAATTCGGCTGACTAGAGCAACAATATAGGCCGCTATACATCACACACGTCGGCTAGTCTATCATTTTTGAAATCCGAGACACCATATATATATATATATATATATATATATATATATATATATATATATATATCACAATCACTTACGCCATCGATTCTTACTTAACATGAGTTGGCTAACGCAGTATAAGACTTAGCAAACCATTTTAGACATTGTAACTCCAAACAGGGTTGAAGCAGGTTAATTAGTTTTTCTTAACTATTTCTCCACTCGAATTAGTTAACACGCAAGTCACTTAAAACACCATATTTTAGGAGGTCTAACATAGAGACATTAAAACATGGCATAAAACTCCATAAGACTTACATTGGCTACTGAAGGACCTAAAGCACTTATGTGTATATCTTAGCGGATTGTTCTTCAATTTTAACAAGGACTGACTTGTGCACGCTACTTGCCTCCAATAGTTATTGGGCTGCGATAACACTCGTATAAGACCTCTAATTGATCAACAAGATATTTATTTATCCAAAGGGGCATGGAATGCAATATTTGACAAGGCAAGTCATCGACCCGCCATACAACAGAAAGCATGACGACACCGATAGATACTATCCACTAACCGTTTGAAAAAAAACTAAACTTACTTCTCGCTTGCCACTACATTACTCCATCACACGACCATCATGAGCATAATTCACACGACTATATATTGGCGATCTAAGCGTCGTGTTATACAATACAACATATTTCCTCGTCGCGAGTATAACCATATTACGGCATATACTCACGCACCTCAATTAAATATCTCACGCCACCACTACTATATCACACCACGGCACACACACACCTCCGTGCACTAATTAAATCCCCGCATCACATGTATTTCCAATTTACTCATCACATTAAACAACACAAAATGTTCGCTTACAAAAACGTGAAGGCAACCTTGCTATGACATATGACCACCACATTTTATACCCACACACCTTCCAACACTAATGTACATCACATCGACTAAAATATAATTGTACAACTACAAATCGCACACATCAAACAACACATCACACATATTCCTATCGAAATATAAAAACATTCGAGTTCTTTTCTACTTCTTTTTCTTCTATACACGCGTTCATTCATATAATTATATTTTCACGCACATATTCACGCCATCGACTGAATCGTAAATAAAATGAAATCACAATTTTTCTAAAGCGAACAACCTGGCTGACTCGTGTCGCGCATGCCTACGTGCTGGGTTGGCTTTCTGCCGAAACGATGTGAGAAGCGCGACGACGACAAAAGGCTGCGATTAAACGACATACACAGTTATTTCACGGCTTATTAGTTCAGTTATTTCATAAAATCAATGAACACAAAACATCGAGGAGCTCACCGCGGGTTTCGACGATGACGCACAGACGCTGCGCAGATCGACGACGTGAGGCCCGCACTGGAGAGCGCGACGCAGCGAAGGGTGTCGCTGCTGCTACTTGCTGCGGCATTTCTTCGAGCACGTCGGGGTGCGACGCAGAGGAGATCCACGGCCGCTGCTGCAAGTGCGGGGGCATGAACCGATGGAGGAGCACGTGAGGAGGAGCTCGACGAGCTCAGTCCAGGCGCTGGGGCGCGGATGGCAAGGGCAGAGCGGAGAGGAACGTCGTCCAGCGGCACAGGGACAGTGGTCGCCGGACGACACTTATGCGCGTCCAGGGAAAACAGAGAGGGCGCTCGACCAGGGATCTCCAGCCCGAGCAGAGCATGCAGCGCAGGACTAGAGGGAAAATGGAGCAGGGAGGGCGCTGGAGTGAGGGCACGACTGCTCCTCATCCAAGCAAGGCGAGCAACAGCAGGGGCGACATGGGAGGGGAAGAGCCGAGCGCCATGGGGAAGCTCTGCGCATCCCGCTGCAAGGGCGCCGCGCCATGGCCACTGGCCGGAGCTGGAGCTCGGCCATGGGAAAGGGGCATCCACGCCTGGACAGCAGACGGAAAGGAGGGCGCTGGGAGCTTGGAGCTGCTGCAAGATGGGAACGGCTGCGCAGGGGAGGGACACTGTCCTTGGGAGGGAGCCACCAGCTTGGAGGAATGGAGCTCAGTGGCCATGGGAGGCCCCTGGAGCTCGGTGGCCATGGGAGGCCCCTGCGCGCTGGCGTGCTGCTGCCGTAGGAGAAGAAAACAGGCTGCTGCTGCACGAGGGAGAAGGAGGAAGAGAGTGGCAGCTAGGGAAAAGTGAGGGGTGGGAGTGAAAAATTTCCAAGTGAGCACCCCTATTTATAGAAGCAGCCCTAGGGTTAGGGTTTCCTAGTGGGCCAAATGGGCTGGGTTGGGCCTGGCCCAAAACACTCAAACGGGCCACGCTAAAATATTTTTTCGGAATAAAAATGCTCCTGCGGAATTCGTTTGTACGCAGAACAGCGTGAACTAGAGTTCGGACGAACGGACGGTTACATGATTAACTCGGTCGAGAGTCTGTTTTGAATTCGCTTGGAAATAACTCCTCGCACATGATTCGAAAATTAAATCGTCCTGAGATTTGCTCGGCTTTGGATTTTTCAGTTGGAGAAGGCGAATCGTGATATTTTAAAATTGCTGTCGATACGGGGTTTTGAATTCAGTTCAGACACAAAATACTAGGCTCAGTCGAGTAAGAATTAATTTGAGGACGACATACTGAGTATTACGTTTGAGAAAGCGGTTTCGGACAAAATAATCAGACATAGACCAAGGTTCGAGGAATTGGATTCGAACACAGCTGGACTAGCAATCGTCGAGCGTTTGATTAAATGGGCTTTAGACGAGATTTATAAATCGAGATTGATCATCGAGTTTGCATTCGTTTCGAGAAATAAAAGTTTTAACATGCTCCAAAATTGGTTGTTTCTCACGATCGAATAAAATCAGGATTCGGTGAAACCTTCACAAGTAACGTGATAAAAGGAGATAAACGCGATCGAGAAATAGGATTTTCCACTGAGAGACCGAGATTAGGATAAACCTCCCGACATAACACGAAATAGACACCTGGTGTGTCACAGCCTTCCCCCCTTAAAAAGAATCTCGTCCCGAGATTCGAATGAGGATCTTTAAGGGTGGAGAAGCATGTAACTCCCAGACTGAAGATAAATGCAAATTCATGAGATGGGCTCTGACAAGATACGAAGATGGATTTGGATAGAATATCGCGACATATTGAGACAAAACGCAGCGATCACTTGAGAAAATGTCCACAAAAGATAGCACATCAGTATAGTCTCGTAATGGATCACGACTATTAACCGTGATACTAGCGCGTGCCGAGTAGCTTAACCATGTGTGCGCGCCCACAGGAGGCTCTCGGTTTCGTCGCGGCACCATCAGTCGTTAGTCATAGCACCATTACCAAACGTAACCAATGAAAAATTTATGTGGCATAAATAGATGGAGCCCATGAGAGTATGGCTCAGAAAATGAGAATGTGACCGAAGTTCAAGTAGAGATTGCTGGCAAAAAGAGAATTACATGATAATTTTCTTCAACTCCGGGAACTATCTTATGATCAACATGGAGATTATTAGGCAAAAGACTAGTATGATATCTGATATGAGGAGGAACCAACCATGAGATCGAGATTGATAAGCTTTTAGAGACATGAGAGATCCAAAGATAATAGCAACATCCATTAATTCACATGGAGATGCCGTTTAGCGATAAGTTGATAAATCGACGTCATGATCCTTAGAGAAAGAGTATGAGAAGGATCAGAAATGAGAGATTTAGGCAGATCGACATCTAATACTTGAGAACGAGTTATAGCAGATAACCAGATAATGGGGCAAAATCAATGAAGGATCCAGAGAATTGGATGATAAAGCCACAACATGATTCACAAAGGTAAAGATTTACTAGATCGAGGTGAAATGAGAGGTAGTCACATGAGATCGATTAGGATGAGCACCAGAAAGGTTATGAAGATTTGGGGCAGGATCTATGGAAAGAAACATGGCCTTGATGGGGTTTACGCAAATAGGCACCAACAATAAATTTTTTTTTGACACAACAAGTGCACAAGGAGACTTGTGTTGGTCTAGCGGTCAAGCTATGGGGGTCTACAAACTGTGCAGGTGTAACTTCAAAGGCAAAACACACAAGGGCTAGAAAACATCAACACAAGCATGTGATTTGATTGATTTTTTTTAAAAAGAGGTTTCACTTGCTAAACTCAAGGTTGTTTGGAAAGGGGGTCTTTTTATGGGCAAAACAAGCAACTTTTTTTTTGGCAAAAAGGGTTAAACAATTGCGATACCACCTAGATAGCAAGACAAGAGAAGCACATAACACAACTTAGTTAAGACTTTCATGACACAAAGGATAAGACATTTTTTTGCAGTTCATAGCAATACAGCATATTATTCACAATTTCTTATTATTGAAATAAAGGTGAGAGAAGCATGTTGGTGCACAAGAGACAATGATGCGACAATCATGATGCATGCTCATTCTAGTCGTCTTCTCAGACCTAACTAATTTTTCGGGTGCTTCTATAACATCCCTATTAATAGTAGTAGTAGCCTTTATGGCCTATATAAATAGCCACATAGCTACCCCTCTATTTCCTAAGGCTTCACGTCCTAGGTCTATCTGAAAGGGAATTAGGCTTACACCTATTTCCTAATTGATTTTGGTGGTTGAATTGTCCAACACAAATAATTGGACTAACTAGTTTGCTCTAGTGTATAAGTTATACAGGTGCCAAAGGTTCACACTTAGCCAATAAAAAGACAAAGTAATGAGTTCAACAAAAGAGCAAAGGGACAACCGAAGGCACCTCTGGTCTGGCGCACCAGACTGTCCGGTGTGCCACCGGACAGTGTCCGGTGCACCACCGGACAGTGTCCGGTGCACCAGAGGACTCCAAGTCGAACTCGTCACCTTCGGGAAAATCAGAGGCGCTCCGCTATAATTCACCGGACTGTCCGGTGTACACCGGACAGTGTCCGGTGCTCCAAGGAAGAGCGGCTCTGGAACTCGCCAGCTTCGGGAATTTGCAACGGCTAGTCCGCTATAATTCACCGGACATGTCCAGTGTACACCGGACTGTCCGGTGTGACAACGAAGCAACGGATACTTCGGCGCCAACGGCTACCTGCAGCGCATTGAATGCGCGCCAGCGCGCGCAGAAGTCAGGCACGCCCATACTGGCGCACCGGACACTCTACAGTACATGTCCGGTGCGCCACCGGACATCCAGGCGGGCCCAGAAGACAGAGCTCCAACGGTCGGAACCCAACGGCTTTGGTGACGTGGCTGGCGCACCGGACATGTCCGGTGCACCATACGACAGTCAGCCCCACCAAACGGCTAGTTTGGTGGTTGGGGCTATAAATACCCCCAACCACCCACCATTCATTGCATCCAAGTTTTCACACTTCCAACCAGTTACAAGAGCTAGACATTCAATTCTAGACACACTTAAGAGATCAAATCCTCTCCCAAATTCCACACAAAGCTTTAGTGACTAGTGAGAGAGATTTGCTTGTGTTCTTTCGAGCTCTTGCGCTTGGATTGCTTTCTTCCTTCTTGATTCTTTATTGCGATCAAACTCACTTGTAATTGAGGCAAGAGACACCAATATTGTGGTGGTCCTTGTAGGAACTTTGTGTTCCAAGTGATTGAGAAGAGAAAGCTCACTCGGTCCGAGGGATCGTTTGAGAGAGGGAAAGGGTTGAAAGAGACCCGGTCTTTGTGACCACCTCAATGGGGAGTAGGTTTGCGAGAACCGAACCTCGGTAAAACAAATCCGCGTGTCTCACTCCTTATTTACTTGCGATTTGTTTTGCATCCTCTCTCGCGGACTCGATTATATTTCTAACACTAACCCGGCTTGTAGTTGTGGTTATTTTTGAGAATTTCAGTTTCGCCCTATTCACCCCCCTCTAGGCGACTTTCAATTGGTATCAGAGCCCGGTGCTTCATTAGAGCCTAACCGCTCGAAGTGATGTCGGGAGAACTCGCCAAGAAGGAGATGGAGACCGGCGACAAGCCCGCTACAAGCCACGGGAAGGCTTCATTGGAAGAGTCCCGCAACAAGGAGAAGAGAAAGGAGAAGAAGAAGGAAAAGAAGACTTCTTCTCACAAGTCGCATCGGAGTGGCGACAAGATAAAGAAGATGAGGAAGGTGGTCTACTACGAGACCGACACTTCATCACCTTCTACCTCCGGCTCCGACGCGCCCTCCATAACTTCGAAGCGCCATGAGCGTAAAAAGTTTAGTAAGATCCCCTTACATTATCCTCGTACCTCTAGACATACTCCATTACTTTCCGTTCCATTAGGCAAACCGCCAACCTTTGACGGTGAAGATTATGCTAGGTGGAGTGATTTAATGAAATTTCATCTAACCTCACTCCACAAAAGTATATGGAATGTTGTTGAGTTTGGAGCACAGGTACCATTCGTAGGGGATGAGGATTATGATGAGGACGAAGTGGCCCAAATCGAGCACTTCAACTCCCAAGCCACAACAATACTCCTTGCCTCTCTAAGTCGGGAGGAGTACAACAAGGTGCAAGGACTAAAAAGCGCCAAGGAAGTTTGGGACGTGCTCAAGACGGCGCACGAGGGTGATGAACTCACCAAGATCACCAAGCGGGAAACTATCGAGGGGGAGCTCGGTCGCTTCCGTCTTCGCCAAGGGGAGGAGCCACAAGACATGTACAACCGGCTCAAGACCTTGGTGAACCAAGTGCGCAACCTCGGGAGCAAAAAGTGGGATGACCACGAGGTGGTTAAGGTTATTCTAAGATCTCTTATTTTCCTTAACCCTACTCAAGTTCAATTAATTCGTGGCAACCCAAGATATACACTAATGACTCCCGAGGAAGTAATCGAGAATTTTGTGAGCTTTGATTTTATGATCAAGGGCTCACGGAAGATCAACGAGCTTGACGGCCCCTCCACGTCCGAAGCTCAACCGGTTGCATTCAAGGCCACGAAGGAAAAGAAGGAGGAGTCTACACCAAGTAGAGAACCAATCGACGCCTCCAAGCTCGACAACGAGGAGATGGCACTTGTCATCAAAAGCTTTCGGCAAATCCTCAAGCAAAGGAGGGGGAAGGATTACAAGCCCCGCTCCAAGAAGGTTTGCTACAAGTGCGGTAAGCCCGGTCACTTTATAGCTAAATGTCCTATTTCTAGTGACAGTGACAGGGGTGATGACAAGAAGGGGAGAAGAAAGGAGAAGAAGAGGTACTACAAGAAGAAGGGCGGCGATGCCCATGTTTGTCGGGAGTGGGACTCCGACGAAAGCTCTAGCGACTCCTCCGACGACGAGGACGCCGCCAACATCGTCGTCACCAAGGGACTTCTCTTCCCCAACGTCGGCCACAAGTGCATCATGGCAAAGGATGGCAAAAAGAAGAAGGTTAAATCTAAATCCTCCACTAGATATGAACCCTCTAGTGATGAAAATGCTAGTGATGAGGAAGATAACTTGCACACTCTTTTTGCCAACTTAAACATGCAACAAAAAGAGAAATTAAATGAATTGATTAGTGCCATCCATGAGAAGGATGATCTCTTGGACTCCCAAGAGGACTTCCTAATCAAGGAAAACATAAAGCATGTTAAAGTTAAAAATGCTTATGCTCTAGAAGTTGAGAAATGTGAAAAATTATCTAGTGAGCTAAGCACTTGCCATGAGACAATAGACAACCTTAGAAATGAAAATGCTAATTTGTTAGCTAAGGTTGATTCTCATGTTTGTAATGTTTCAACTTCCAATCCTAGAGATGATAATGTTGATTTACTTGCTAGGATTGATGAGTTGAATGTTTCTCTTGCTAGCCTTAAAAATGAAAATGAAAAATTGCTTGCTAAGGCTAAAGATTATGATGTTTGCAATGCTACTATTTCCGACCTTAGAACTAAGAATGATATATTGCATGCTAAGGTTGTAGAATTAAAATCTTGCAAACCCTCTACATCTACCATTGAGCATACTACCATTTGTACTAGATGTAGAAATGTTAACATTGATGCTATACATGATCACATGGCTTTAATTAAACAACAAAATGATCATATAGCAAAACTAGATGCTAAGATTGCCGAGCATAACTTAGAGAACGAAAAATTTAAATTTGCTAGAAGTATGCTCTATAGTGGGAGACGCCCTGGCATTAAGGATGACATTGGCTTCCAACAAGGAGGCAATGTCAAACTTAATGCCCCTCCTAAGAAATTGTCCAACTTTGTTAAGGGCAAGGTTCCCATGCCTCAGGATAATGAGGGTTACATTTTATACCCTGCCGGTTATCCCGAGGACAAAATTAGGAGAATTCATTCTAGGAAGTCTCACTCTGGCCCTAATCATGCTTTCATGTATAAGGGTGAGACATCTAGCTCTAGGCAACCAACCCGTGCTAAGTTGCCTAAGAAGAAAACTCCTAGTGCATCAAATGAACATAGCTTTTCATTTAAAACCTTTGATGCATCATATGTTTTGACTAACAAATCTGGCAAAGTAGTTGCCAAATATGTCGGGGGCAAGCACAAGGGGTCAAAGACTTGTGTTTGGGTACCCAAAGTTCTTATTTCTAATGCCAAAGGACCCAAAACCATTTGGGTACCTAAAGTCAAGAACAAAACATGTTTTGTAGGTTTATGCATCCGGGGGCTCAAGTTGGATTATCGACAGCGGGTGCACAAACCACATGACAGGGGAGAAGAAGATGTTCTCCTCCTATGAGAAAAACCAAGATCCCCAACGAGCCATTACATTCGGGGATGGAAATCAAGGTTTGGTCAAAGGTCTTGGTAAAATAGCTATATCTCCTGACCATTCCATTTCCAATGTTTTTCTTGTTGATTCTTTAGATTACAATTGGCTTTCTGTATCTCAATTATGCAAAATGGGTTACAACTATCTCTTTACTGATGTAGGTGTCACTGTCTTTAGAAGAAGTGATGATTCAATAGCGTTTAAGGGTGTGTTAGAGGGTCAGCTATACTTAGTAGATTTTGATAGAGCTGAACTCGACACATGCTTAATTGCTAAGACTAACATGGGTTGGCTCTGGCACCGCCGACTAGCCCATGTTGGGATGAAGAATCTTCATAAGCTTCTAAAGGGAGAGCACATTTTAGGACTAACCAATGTTCATTTTGAGAAAGACAGGGTTTGTAGCGCATGCCAAGCAGGAAAGCAAGTTGGTGCCCATCATCCACACAAGAACATCATGACGACCGACAGGCCGCTTGAGCTGCTCCACATGGATCTATTCGGCCCGATTGCTTACATAAGCATCGGCGGGAGTAAGTACTGTCTAGTAATTGTGGATGATTATTCTCGCTTCACTTGGGTGTTCTTTTTGCAGGAAAAATCTCATACCCAAGAGACCTTAAAGGGATTCTTGAGACGGGCTCAAAATGAGTTCGGCTTGAGGATCAAGAAAATTAGAAGCGACAACGAGACGGAGTTCAAGAATTCACAAATTGAAGGCTTCCTTGAGGAGGAGGGCATCAAGCATGAGTTCTCTTCTCCCTACACCCCTCAACAAAATGGTGTAGTGGAGAGGAAGAATAGAACTCTATTGGACATGGCAAGAACCATGCTTGATGAGTACAAGACTTTGGATCGGTTTTGGGCCGAGGCGGTCAACACCGCTTGCTACGCCATCAACCGGTTATATCTACACCGAATCCTCAAGAAGACATCTTAGGAACTCCTAACCGGTAAAAAGCCCAATATTTCGTATTTTAGAGTCTTTGGTAGCAAATGCTTTATTCTTGTTAAAAGAGGTAGAAAATCTAAATTTGCTCCTAAGACAGTAGAAGGCTTTTTACTAGGATATGATTCAAACACAAGGGCATATAGGGTCTTTAACAAGTCCTCTGGACAAGTTGAAGTTTCTTGTGACGTTGTGTTTGATGAGACTAACGGCTCTCAAGTAGAGCAAGTTGATCTTGATGAGATAGGTGATGAAGAGGCTCCGTGCATCGCGCTAAGGAACATGTCCATTGGGGATGTGTGTCCTAAGGAATCCGAAGAGCCTCCAAATGCACAAGATCAACCATCCTCCTCCACGCAAGCATCTCCACCGACTCAAAATGAGGATGAAGCTCAAGTTGATGAAATAGAAGATCAAGCAAATGAGCCACCTCAAAATGACGACAATGATCAAGGGGGAGATGCAAATAATCAAGACAAGGAGGATGAAGAACAAAGGCCGCCACACCCAAGAGTCCACCAAGCAATCCAACGAGATCACCCCGTCGACACCATCCTCGGCGACATTCATAAGGGGGTAACCACTAGATCTAGTGTTGCACATTTTTGTGAGCATTACTCTTTTGTTTCCTCTATTGAGCCACACAGGGTAGAGGAAGCACTACAAGATTCGGATTGGGTGGTGGCAATGCAAGAGGAGCTCAACAACTTCACAAGGAATGATGTATGGCATTTAGTTCCACGTCCTAACCAAAATGTTGTAGGAACCAAATGGGTGTTCCGCAACAAGCAAGATGAGCATGGTGTGGTGACAAGGAACAAAGCTCGACTTGTGGCCAAAGGATACTCCCAAGTCGAAGGTTTGGATTTCGGTGAAACCTATGCACCCGTAGCTAGGCTTGAGTCAATTCGCATATTATTGGCCTATGCTACTTACCATGGCTTTAAGCTTTATCAAATGGACGTGAAAAGTGCCTTCCTCAATGGACCAATCAAGGAAGAGGTCTATGTTGAGCAACCTCCCGGCTTTGAAGATAGTGAGTACCCTAACCATGTTTATAAACTCTCTAAGGCGCTTTATGGGCTCAAGCAAGCCCCAAGAGCCTGGTATGAATGCCTTAGAGATTTCCTTATCACTAATGGCTTCAAAGTCAGAAAGGCCGATCCTACTTTATTCACTAAAACTCTTGAAAATGACTTGTTCGTATGCCAAATTTATGTTGATGATATTATATTTGGGTCTACTAACGAGTCTACATGTGAAGAATTTAGTAGGATCATGACACAAAAATTCGAGATGTCTATGATGGGGGAGTTGAAGTATTTCTTAGGATTTCAAGTGAAGCAACTCCAAGAAGGCACCTTCCTAAGCCAAACGAAGTACACTCAAGATATTCTAAGCAAGTTTGGAATGAAGGATGCCAAACCCATCAAGACACCCATGGGAACCAATGGGCATCTCGACCTCGACGAAGGAGGTAAATCCGTCGATCAAAAGGTATACCGGTCAATGATAGGTTCTTTGCTATATTTATGTGCATCTCGACCGGATATTATGCTTTCCGTATGCATGTGTGCAAGATTCCAAGCCGACCCTAAGGAAGCTCACCTTACGGCCGTAAAACGAATCTTGAGATATTTAGTTTATACTCCTAAGTTTGGGCTTTGCTATCCTAGGGGATCCACACTTGATTTGATTGGTTATTCAAATGCCGATTGGGCGGGGTGTAAAATCAATAGAAAGAGCACATCGGGGACTTGCCAGTTCTTGGGAAGATCCTTGGTGTCTTAGGCTTCAAAGAAGCAAAATTCGGTCGCTCTTTCTACCGCCGAAGCCGAGTACATTGCCGCAGGCCATTGTTGCGCTCAATTACTTTGGATGAGGCAAACCCTTAGGGACTACGGTTACAAATTAACCAAAGTTCCTCTTCTATGTGATAATGAGAGTGCTATCCGCATGGCGGATAATCCCGTTGAGCATAGCCGCACTAAACACATAGCCATTCGGTATCACTTTTTAAGGGATCACCAACAAAAGGGAGATATCGAGATTTCTTACATTAATACTAAAGATCAATTAGCCGATATCTTTACCAAGCCTCTTGATGAACAAACTTTTAACAAACTTAGGCATGAGCTAAATATTCTTGATTCTCGGAACTTCTTTTGTTGAATTGCACACATAGCTCTTCTATATACCTTTGATCATGTCTCTTTCATGTGCTATGACTAATGTGTTTTTAAGTGAATTTCAAACCAAGTCATAGGTATATTGAAAGGGAATTGGAGTCTTCGGCGAAGACAAAGGCTTCCACTCCGTAACTTATCCTTCGTCGTCACTCCGTGCATCCCTCCATCTTTTGGGGAGAATCCAAAGCAAAAGGACTCCATCTTTAGTATAATCTTCACTCATTTATTTATGACCAAAGGGGGAGAGAGTAATATAAGGGCTCTAATGATTCCGTTTTTGGCGATTCATGCCAAAGGGGAGTACGAGCCCAAAGCAAAAGGACCGCACCACCACCAATTTCTAAAATTTTAGTTTTTCAAAGAGTATTTTCAAATTGGCTTCTTACTTGTGATATAATTTCAAATTGGTATACCCTCTTCAAAATTAATATCAAAACCCTCTTGAACACTAAGAGGAGGATTTCATTAAGGGGGAGTTTTGTTTAGTCAAAAGGAAAAGCATTTGAGACAGGGGGAGAAAATTTCAAATCTTGAAAATGCTTTGCAAAATCTTATTCATTTACCTTTGACTATTTGCAACAAAAACTTTGAAAAGGATTTACAAAAGAATTTGCAAAAACAAAACATGTGGTGCAAGCGTGGTCTAAAATGTTAAAAACAAAGAAACAATCCATGCATATCTTGTAAGTATTTATATTGGCTCAATTCCAAGCAACCTTTGAACTTACATTATGCAAACTAGTTCAATTATACATTTCTATACTTGCTTTGGTTTGTGTTGGCATCAATCACCAAAAAGGGGGAGATTGAAAGGGAATTAGGCTTACACCTATTTCCTAATTGATTTTGGTGGTTGAATTGTCCAACACAAATAATTGGACTAACTAGTTTGCTCTAGTGTATAAGTTATACAGGTGCCAAAGGTTCACACTTAGCCAATAAAAAGACAAAGTAATGAGTTCAACAAAAGAGCAAAGGGACAACCGAAGGCACCTCTAGTTTGGCGCACCGGACTGTCCGGTGCACCACCGGACAGTGTCCGGTGCACCAGGGGACTCCAAGTCGAACTCGTCACCTTCGGGAAAATCCAGAGGCGCTCCGCTATAATTCACCGGACTGTCCGGTGTACACCGGACAGTGTCCGGTGCTCCAAGGAAGAGCGGCTCTAGAACTCGCCAGCTTCGAGAATTTGCAACGGCTAGTCCGCTATAATTCACCGGACATGTCCGGTGTACACCGGACTGTCCGGTGTGACAACGAAGCAATGGATACTTCGGCGCCAACGGCTACCTGCAGTGCATTGAATGCGCGCCAGCGCGCGCAGAAGTCAGGCACGCCCATACTGGCGCACCAGACACTCTACTGTACATGTCCGGTGCGCCACCGGACATCCAGGCGGGCCCAGAAGACAAAGCTCCAACGGTCAGAACCCAACGACTTTGGTGACGTGGCTGGCGCACCGGACATGTCCGGTGTGCACCGGACTGTCCGGTGCACCATACGACAGTCAGCCCCACCAAACGGCTAGTTTGGTGGTTGGGGCTATAAATACCCCCAACCACCCACCATTCATTGCATCCAAGTTTTCACACTTCCAACCACTTACAAGAGCTAGGCATTCAATTCTAGACACGCTCAAGAGATCAAATCCTCTCCCAAATTCCACACAAAGCTTTAGTGACTAGTGAGAGAGATTTGCTTGTGTTCTTTCGAGCTCTTGCGCTTGGATTGCTTTCTTCCTTCTTGATTCTTTATTGCGATCAAACTCACTTGTAATTGAGGCAAGAGACACCAATATTGTGGTGGTCCTTGTAGGAACTTTGTGTTCCAAGTGATTGAGAAGAGAAAGCTCACTCGGTCCGAGGGACCGTTTGAGAGAGGGAAAGGGTTGAAAGAGACCCGGTCTTTATGACCACCTCAACGGGGTGTAGGTTTGCGAGAACCAAACCTCGGTAAAACAAATCCGCGTGTCTCACTCCTTATTCGCTTGCGATTTGTTTTGCATCCTCTCTCGCGGACTCGATTATATTTCTAACACTAACTCGGCTTGTAGTTGTGATTATTTTTGAGAATTTCAGTTTCGCCCTATTCACCCCCCTCTAGGCGACTTTCACTATCCTTATCGTCCTGACGATCCAACATTGGTTTCTAGCAAATTTTACTTTTAGAAAAGGTTGGTAATCATGACTTATTGATTCCTCTGTGGTGGTATTCGCTCCGATACCAGCTGTGGCGGAACCGCCCAAATTATTCCAGCTTAAGTGCCCAAGTCACGCCCGCAAGGGCAGCAACACACATAAACCGGAATAACCCGTCAGTCCCTCGGATCTAGTCCGATAAAGCCACTTACTAGGATTGAATACCACTAGCTCACACGAAGGTGAGGCACAGAGAAATACAATAAAACATAATACCACAAATTTAATAAGTATCATTAGTGATTACATTATCGGAGTTTCAGAAATGATAACCATAAATTTTAATGCAGCGGAAATAACTAACGGAGAAAACCAAGTAACATGGCGAAGCCTGGCCACACTACTCCTCCTGGTCCTCTCCTGCGGAAGCAGTAACCCACTCGACCGCCTATCCCGGTGGCAGGGATGGAGGCCAAGTCACACCATCAACCAAATCAAGGAGGTACCTGCAAAAATTATGCCACAAGCAAGACTGAGTATACTAATACTCAGCTAGACTTACCCGGTGTGAGGAGTCTACTCCTCTACCTCTAGACATGCAGCTGTTTGGCTGAGGGGTTTGGTTTGCCAAAAGCACTAGCTGAGTCTAAAAACAAGTTTTAGCTTTCCAAGTTTTAGTATGATCCTTTTTAAACTAGATGAGTACCTAGCTAGTCATACATGGTATCAAACATTTTATCAATCAACATCTTTTGCCATCTCATTTCCACTTATTACTCAATGCAGTACAATGGATCAAGCAGTCTCATTAGCTGCGAGAAGCAGACGATTCGAATCGAGTTTTTATCCTTGCAAGGTAAACCTAAACACACGACGTGGCGAGGCACTCCGTCCCCACACACATCAGCCGTTCCCATCGATTCCCCGTCAGCAGATCAGGGCTCACCGCCTTGGCGTACAATGCCTCACTAACCCCGACTGCCGTCGTGCAGTGACCGCACTTGTACCCACCATAACCGGAATGGGAGACCACGTCTCAGGTCGCGTGAGGGGATATGTCCACTGCCAGGTTCACTCAGGTACTAGGCTTACCGATTTACCATATTTCTCAGCATGTGTTTAGTACGTTCAAACGCTTGACACAGGTATCCGCACGTTAATCCTTATTCCAATTTCATCTCGTAGACCACGCATCCCCATGGATCCGTGTCCACAGACCAACATCAATATGATATGAAAGTGGGTACATCCAATTCCTGACCTCGCGCGAGTGCCAGAAAAATCACTCGACTTCTACCCAGATCCCTAATTAGCAAGCAGCTACTCGACCTAGCATACTAGTATCCATCTCAAAAGGTATCCTGAGTCATGCAACTAAGGTTCCAAACAACTCCTACACTTATGTGCACAATACAAGCCTACGTTTATTAAGTGTAGTAAAATAGCAAATAGAACAGGTTATGCATAAAACCGGGGCTTGTCTTTGATTTAACACTTAGATAGTGTTTGTTGGGGGAGGTGTACTCGCTTGGCGAGCATCCACTAGTCACGTCCATCATTTTTCGGGTTGTCCACCAACTGTATCTTGTGGTTGGCACCACATCAGTTGCTCGATTGTCATCTCTCGGCCCTAAATGAGATGCAAGATGCATATGTATGAATATAATGAAAGTAACATAAGATACACAAAGACACAGTGGTGAACTAAACATTAAATGAGAAGACACCGGACACCGTAAACAACCATACGCTAGCATTAGTTATCTACACGTTATCGACGTCCAACATTAACACCTTTAAAAAGACAACAACATTTTATTCATTTACGCAACCCAACTATGACCTTACAGGTACGCACATTTTGTTTGTTTGGATACGACTTTTCATTAGTTCTCCTAAATTCAATAGAGGACATAAGCGTCAATGTCTAAGGAACTCCTATATCGCAATCACTAGATAAAGGAACATATAAAACAAGACACACATGTCATCTCTAGCTTAGCCATGGCAAGTCTATATTAATTTAGTGCTAACCAACCATTTTTAGCCAAAAGGGTGAACTAACAATCAAATAAGCACTAGCAGAATTTTTGGACAGCAATACAGTAGTCACTTGTTTTAATCATAACTCTTCAATTATTAGTCCAAAAATATTAAACTAGGACTTTCTGGAAAGCTTAGGAAGTGTTCTACAATTTTGGTATTATCATCTCAATATGATTAGACTCTTAGAAAGGTCGAATTGTGCAAACACAGCAGCTCTGTCCAGATTTGGACAGATTCAGACTTGCAGCTTCAAAAATTCACAACTAAAGATTCAGACATCCAAACAAAGTGACCCTAGACTTTCTGGAAAGCTAATTAAATGTTCTACAAATTATTTATAAACATCCCAAGGTGATTCAATATTTAACTAAGGATAAACATCACTAAAAGACTTTGCTGTCCAGAACTGGACAGATTCAGTCTTCATATTTGAAACATTCATAACTTAAGCTTCAGACCACCAAAAAGAGTGATCTAAGACTTTTTGGAAAGCTCAGAAAAAGCACTACATAACTTTTATAATCACTAAGAAGTGATTCAATGTTTAACTAAATCAAACAACACAGTTTTCGAAATCTGTTCTGACGGTGGACAGAACACAGCAAGCAGTTTGTAAAATTCATAACTCTTAAACTATCTGGCCTGTGGTTATGAAATTTTAACACAAGCAAGATCAGAAAAGCATCTACAACTTTCTTATAACGACCATGAACATATTGCAATATTAAATTGAGCAAACAATGCAGTTTCTGAAATCTGTACAGAATTTGGACAGATTCAGTTACTGAATTTGTGAACAGCATAACTCCTAAACTGTCAGACCTATGGCTGTCAAATTTTAACACCAGCAAGATAATAAAGTTATCTACCACTTTTCTATAGCACATATCTACAGAAAACACAATTTAGTTTATCAAACATACAGCACAACTACAACAGTGCGTGCAGTCCAAAACAGCAATCAATAAATTTCAGCTCATATATAATTCAAGAATCGCCGCGTTCGAGAGACTTGAATTACTCTAACGCTTTACTATTTGTTCGAGTTAAGACCATTAATTTAGAACCAACAATTCGACTTGCGAATTTTATTCAAGTCATTAGTGCACTAAAATTACTACAACCAATTAACAACACATTCTCCACGATAATCACCCAACAATTTGCGTTTTAAATTAGACATTTCATGAGCACTACTACTTTTTACCCGCGAGCGTAACCATACACATTTAGACCACAACAAGCAATTCACCGTGATTACAAGCTTAACAAAGTCATCTAACAATTCGGCTAACTAGAGCAACAATATAGGCCGCTATACATCACACACGTCGGCTAGTCTATCATTTTTGAAATCCGAGACACCACATATATATATATATATATATATATATATATATCACAATCACTTACGCCATCGACTCTTATTTAATATGAGTTGGCTAACGCAGTATATGACTTAGCAAACCATTTTAGACATTGTAACTCGAAACAGGGTTGAAGCAGGTTAATTAGTTTTTCTTAACCATTTCTCCACTCGAATTAGTTAACACACAAGTCACTTAAAACACCATATTTTAGGAGGTCTAACATAGAGACATTAAAACATGGCATAAACTCCATAAGACTTACATTGGCTACTGAAGGACCTAAAGCACTTATGTGTATATCTTAGCGGATTGTTCTTCAATTTTAACAAGGACCGACTTGTGCACGCTACTTGCCTCCAATAGTTATTGGGCTGCGATAACACTCGTAAAGACCTCTAATCAATCAACAAGACATTTATTTTTCCAAAGGGGCATGGAATGCAATATTTGACAAGGCAAGGCATCGACCTGCCATGCAACAGAAAGCATGACGACACCGATAGATACTATCCACTAACCGTTTGAAAAAAAACTAAACTTACTTCTCGCTTGCCACTACATTACTCCTCCATCACACGACCATCATGAGCATAATTCACACGACTATATATTGGCGATCTAAGCGTCGTGTTACACAATACATACATCTTTCCTCGTCGCGAGTATAACCATATTACGACATATACCCGCGCACCTCAATTAAATATCTCACGCCACCACTACTATATCACACCATGGCACACACACCTACGTGCACTAATTAAATTCCCGCATCCCATGTATTTCCAATTTACTCATCACATTAAACAACACAAAATGTTCGCTTACAAAAACGTGAAGGCAACCTTGCTACGACATATGACCACCACATTTTATACCCACACACCTTCCAACACCAATGTACATCACATCGACTAAAATATAATTGTACAACTACAAATCGCACATATCAAACAACACATCGCACATATTCCTATCGAAATATAAAAACATTCGAGTTCTTTTCTACTTATTTTTCTTCTATACACGCGTTCATTCATATAATTATATTTTCACGAACATATTCACGCTATCGACTGAATCGTAAATAAACGAAATCACAATTTTTCTAAAGCGAACAACCTGGCCGACTCGTGTCGCGCATGCCTACGTGCTGGGTTGGCTTTCTGTCGAAACGACGCGAGAAGCGCGACGATGACAAGGGGCTGCGATTAAACGACATACACAGTTATTTCACAGCTTATTAGTTCAGTTATTTCATAAAATCAATGAACACAAAACATCGAGGAGCTCACCGCGGGTTCCGACGACGACGCGCAGACGCTGCGCAGATCGACGACGTGAGGCCCGCACTGGCGAGCATGACGCAGCGAAGGGCGTCGCTGCTGCTACTTGCTGCGGCATTTCTTCGAGCACGTCGGGGTGCAATGCAGAGGAGATCCACGGCCGCTGCTGCAAGTGTGGGGGCATGAACCGATGGAGGAGCACGTGAGGAGGAGCTCGGCGAGCTCAGTCCAGGCGCTGGAGCGCAGATGGCAAAGGCAGAGCGGAGAGGAACGGCGTCCAGCGGCACAGGCACAGTGGTCGCCGGACGACACTTATGCGCGTCTAGGGAAAACAGAGAGGGCGCTCGACCAGGGATCTCCAGCCCGAGCAGAGCATGCAGCGCAGGACCAGAGGGAAAAATGGAGCAGGGAGGGCGCTGGAGGGAGGGCACGACTGCTCCTCATCCAAGCAAGGCGAGCAACAGCAGGGGCGCCATGGGAGGGGAGGAGCCGAGCGCCATGGGGAAGCTCTGTGCATCCCGCTGCAAGGGCGCCGCGCCATGGCCACTGGCCGGAGCTGGAGCTGGAGCTCGGCCATGGGAAAGGGGCGTCCACGCCTGGACATCAGAGGGAAAGGAGGGCACTGGGAGCTTGGAGCTGCTGCGAGATGGGAACGGCTGCGCAGGGGAGGGACACTGTCCTTGGGAGGGAGCCGCCAACTTGGAGGAATGGAGCTCGGTGGCCATGGGAGGCCCCTGCGCGCTGGCGTGCTGCTGCCGTAGGAGAAGAAAACAGGCTGCTGCTGCACGAGGGAGAAGGAGGAAGAGAGTGGCAGCTAGGGAAAAGTGAGGGGTGGGAGTGAAAAATTTCCAAGTGAGCACCCCTATTTATAGAAGCAGCCCTAGGGTTAGGGTTTCCTAGTGGGTCAAATGGGCTGGTTTGGGCCTGGCCCAAAACACTCAAATGGGCCACGCTAAAATATTTTTTCGGAATAAAAATGCTCCTGCGGAATTCGTTTGTACGCAGAACAGCGTGAACTAGAGTTCGGACGAATGGACGGTTACATGATTAACTCAGTCGAGAGTCTGTTTTGAATTCGCTTGGAAATAACTCCTCGTGCATGATTCGAAAATTAAATCGTCCTGAGATTTGCTCGGCTTTGAATTTTTTAGTCGGAGAAGGCGAATCGTGATATTTTAAAATTGCTGTCGATACGGGGTTTTGAATTCAGTTCAAACACAAGATACTAGGCTCAGTCGAGTAAGAATTAATTTGAGGACGACATACTGAGTATTACGTTTGAGAAAGCAATTTCAGACAAAATAATCAGACATAGACCAAGGTTCGAGGAATTGGATTCGGACACAGCTCGACTAGCAACCATCGAGCATTTGATTAAATGGGCTTTAGACGAGATTTATAAATCGAGATTGATCATCGAGTTTGCATTCGTTTTGAGAAATAAAAGTTTTAACATGCTCCAAAATTGGTTGTTTCTCACGATCGAATAAAATCAGGATTCGGTGAAACCTTCACAAGTAACGTGATAAAAGGAGATAAACGCGATCGAGAAATAGGATTTTCCACTGAGAGACCGAGATTAGGATAAACCTCCCGACATAACACGAAATAGACACCTGGGGTGTCACAAGAATAACCAATCTCTAAGGTTGTCGAAGGACGAGGAGAAGAACAAGACGTGTAGGATAGGGACACGAGCACAATTAAGGATGGAGCTTAAGCAAGGATTGTAATCGACAAGGGAGAAAATGCAACCAAGTGCAGGGTAGGTAAACACCATTCTCAAATCGAGATGGGAAAGATGATAATTCAAAAGGTAGGCATAAGATAAGCATCATGGAAAGATCCAGTTATTACAAAGGTAAGTGAGGTGAAAGGCAAAAGCACACCAAAAGATAGAGTTAGGACAAGACTTGCAACGCGATAGAGGAAAAAGGGAATGAACAAGAGCGGGATAGGCAAGACATCACTCTTGAAATGAAATGGGAGAGGAGGCTTTAAAATGCAGGTGCAAGATAAGCATCATGGTAAAGATCAAGGGATGACAAGGGTTAAGGTGATAACAGACAAACACAACCAAGGATGTATTTTAGACAAAACTTGTGAGGCATCAAAGAAGGGGAAGCAATCAATGGTGAAGTAGGTGAGGCATTATCCTCAAACAACGATGAAAAAGAGTAGGCTTTAAAGGGTAGGTTCAACATAAGCATGTGGGCAAGGGCATAGGTATCATGAGGGTTTAAAGGTAATAATGGACAAGGATGTAGAAGAGGAGGTAAATGGGTATAAGAACCAAGGATATAAATACCATAGAGGGTGGAGTTAAGACAAAACGTGCAAGTGAAAAAAGAGGGTACGTCCAAGGGCCAGATAGGTAAACTGCCACTCTCAATTTGAGGTGGAAGAGCGGAGATTTTTTTTGAGTATGAATAAAGATGAGTATCAAGGCAAGATCGATGGATGACAAGGTGATGGTGATAGAAAATCAAAACACAGCAAAGGATGGAATTAAGACAACACTTGTAAGGCGAAAAGAAGTGAAGAGAAATCAAGGGAGAGGTAGGTAACTCGCAACTCTCAAACTAGGTTGAAAGAAAGGGGAGGATTTAAAGGATAAATTTAAGGTAAGCATTTAGGTAGAAGACATAAATATCGCAAGGGCCAAAGGCGATAACGGACAAGGGTGTAAGAGAAAAAAATAAAGGCATAGAAGAGCAAGTGGTACAAATACAATAAAGAATGGAGTTAAGTCTTGGCCTACACGCGGTAAAGAAGAGGATATAGCCAAGGGTGAGATAAGTAAAACATAGCTCTCGAATTGAGATCGAAAAGAGGGGATTTCAACAAGCAGACCTAAGATAATTATCAAGGCAAGATCTACAGATTACAAAGGTAAGGATGATATTTAACAAAAGCTCAACAAAGGATGAAGTTAAGGTGAGGCAAGATTGCAAAGCGACAAAGGGAAAGGAAACGAACAAGAGCGGGATAGGGAAAACAACACTCTCGGATTGAAATGGAATAAGTGAGGCTAAAAAAAATAGGTAAACATCATGGTAAATATGGAGAGAGGTCAAGGGTCAAAGGTGATAATAGGTAAGGATATAAAGGAAGAGGTAAATGTGAATAAAAAAAACCAGGAATCTAGGTACAACCAAGAATAGAGTTAAGTTTTGCAAGTGGTAAAGTATAGGATATAACCACGGGTGAGATAAGTAAGAGACCACGCTTGAACTAAGGTGGGAGATTGGAGGTTTTAGATAACGAACATAGCGTAATCACCAAGGTAAGATTGAGAGATGAGAAGGGTAAAGGCAATAAGAAGCAAAAGCACAACAAAGGATGAGGTTACAAACTCGCGAGCCAAAGAAGAGGATACGACCAAGAGAAAGAAGGTATGAGACAGAAGAGGGGCGATTTTAAAGGGCAGGTATGAGACAAACATCAATGTAGGATATAGAGGTGTCAAGGGTGCATATGATAATAATTAAAAAGCATAACAAAGGATATAGTTAAGACAAGACTCGCGAAACGACAAAGTGGAGAAAACAATCAAGGGTAAGATCGGTAAGGTTCCAACAGAAGGGTTGAAGTAAAGATTCATTACCGAGTCGAGTTACAAGGAAACAACGAGATTACTAGAGGTGTGCAAAATAAAATGATCACTCATGGATCATTAGGAAACAAGGGTGGTCAAGGGCATGTTAACTGAAATATTTCAAACAGATATTGGGACATAAAGGTAAGCATATATAAAAATAAGAGTATGCAAGATTCCAATGGTACGAGCATACCAAGACCAAGAAAGTACAAATTGCCAAAAAGATAGCGACTTATCAATAGAATAGGAAAGGGTCTCAAAAGACAGTATGATCATGGACATATAAACTGAAATGTTTAAATAGGTAGTAGAGGTACAAGGGTAAGTGCTTTAGATTAAGGGATAAGGGTATTAAAAATGCAAGGATACGAGCATGTCAATAACAAAATGGAATAAAGATGGTCAAATAGTAGCAATTCAATAATGGATGAGGAAAGAGTCCCAAAAGACTAAAGGCTATGGTCAGGGGGCATCTACAAAGATGTCGCAAGCATAAGATAAGATCAGATCTAATAGATTGAGAGAAGTATAGACCATACTAGAATAAAATACTTTTTGGCAAGGGGGCATATAGGAGCACAACATAGAATTAGTCGAGGTGACTAATATTTTGAAGCAGAATCAAGGATGAGATGAAGTAATAATCAATAAGTCCTTAAAACGACCAATGCTACTCTAGGTCAGCGGTCCTACAGTCAGCACGACTTTGATACCACTTATGTCACACCCGGTTTTAGAAGGTAAACCGAATGCGAACCATGTACGTGCCAGGATCAGTTATTCACGTACACAGCGATTACATAAATGACTCATCATAGCACAATGCTTCGAATTACAATAAAGAGTAAGTAATAATATTACAGACTAGAGTCATTTACATAATATAAATCAAAGTACACAAAATCGAAACGTAGCCAACGTAAACAACCCACACAGGCAGCTGACTGGGGGAGGTCGCTAGCCTAATCCTCGAACTCGTTGAAGTCCTGGAACTCCTGGAGATCCGCCTTGACACCCTCTTCTTCTTTACCTGAGCATAGATTGCACCAAAGGCAAACTGGTGTTTTGTGAAAGCAAGGGTGAGTACACATCAACGTACTCAACAAATGTCCCGTTTGGCTGTAGTGGACTAGCTTTATGTGGGGTTAAGTCAAGCAGTTGCTTTTAGTTGATCAGGTTATTATTACTAGTAGAAAGCCAAGTTTTAGCATTAACCCAAGTTCTTAACCAAAAGTACCTTTTCCAAACGGAAAGAATACCACTTACCATTACCATAATCATAATAAAAAACCATCATCCTCATCACCACCTATAAACCAACCATCTCTGATCAAAGTATCTCTAATCAATGGAGCTCCCTTGGCCGCTCATAACCGCGAGCACGACTGATATATCAGTTTTATAACTCTGCAGAGGTTGCACACTTTACCCACAAGCCGTGATTCCCTCTTGCCTCGGGCCGATCAAACCCTTAAACACTACCAAGGTGAATAGGCAGGGTCTCACTACATAGCTTTTACAAAGATTTCCTGGGGCTGTAGCCGCCCGTTAGGTTTCCTAAATGCACCGCACTCCTCCCCAAGGGGCGAACCAACCTTGGCAGAGCGAGCCGCATACACCGAGCCCCATTAACGGCACGACGGCGAAACGAACTACACCCCAGTTCCTCTAATTACTCAGCTAAGGGCGTCCTATTCCACCCTCATGGTTGCACCATTTTTCCGGGCGGTCATCCAACGAACAGGTCCTTACGGAGAGGCACTCAAGAAAACGCTCGAGCCCCCTTGAATGACACAAGTATAACATCATAATAAAGAAGGGAAACAACGTATCATTGATAAATCTCATCATGTTCATTGATTAGAGTTGAGCAATAGCATAAAGCTAAACAATAATAACCCAAAAGGTAATCAAGGACAAGGTAAATACAAAGCTAGTCAATCCTTAGGTTGATCATGGTATGCGGGTTGATGAATTATAAAGTAAATGGGACATAATAGGCCAAAGGACACTTGCCTTCACCAAACAGATGCTCAGAATCTTCAGCCTTGTAGAACTCGAAGAGCTGGGTCATTTGGTCGCCGAAGCTTGACAGTCGATTCCTCGAAGCTCAGAAACGAACCACGATCTAATCGCAACGCGACGCGAAGACGAACAGGCACAAGCAAACAAACATATACATATGCATAAGAACATTACACCATACAAGATAAAATGTTATAAAAGCGAGCAATATAAAATAGAGAGTGCTACTACGGTCACGCGGGGATAAGGAGCGCGACGATCGAAGCTACGGTCGAAAAATTATAACGTTTACGCTACACAAGTAATATTTAGGATATTTAATTCTGCATTATAAAATATAAATTATAACTGCTATGCAGTTTTGATTAAATATGCGACACTAATAGCTGTCAAATAAATAAGTAATTTAATTAACACAAGAGATTCTAAGCGGGCGAAATTAACGACACGCGACAAGATGCGCGACGTGCAAAAATAATGCGCGAATGATGCACAGCCACACACGACTGGAATGGAAAAAATGGACGTAAAAAGATAACGCATAGTTAATAAGTCGTGGATTAAAAATAACGTGGCGTGTTTTGATTGGTCGATAGGTTGCCACATAGAGGGTCATAGAGATCATGGGATGGTAAAATCGTGCCGCATGCAACAGCTTTGATCCTGGCATGCAGTGCATGCGGCAGTGGGACCTTTTTTTCCAAACGCACGGCAAGGTGGAAATCGCATGCAGGGTGGGCCCCAAGGGCAGTTTCCTTTTCCCTGGTTGCGCTTGCACGAACGAAGTACAAACAACTGCCTTTTCTTCTTCCACGGACGAAACAGGGAACACAAGGACAGGAAGCCGGTCAGCAGGAAATCTCGCCGGGGCCATGGCCCGCGCTGGCTGCAGGGGCGAGCTCAGCCGGCCGCGCGCCGCGAGCCGCGCTGGCAGCGAGCCGCGCCAGGCCGCGCGCTGCCCATGGGCGCCTGCTGAAGGGGCCGTGGGTCCAGGGAGGAGTGCGGGGATGGGGGCTGCAGGGGGCAAGAGCGCCATCGGGCTGGCTGCGACGCCGTGCCGGGGACGAGGCCAGGGCTGAGCGTGCCGCGTGCGAGGCTACAGGGGCGCGCACGGGCGCTGCGTGGGGCTAGGTGTGCTGGGTAGGGAGCAGGGGCGGACGCCGCACGAAGGGCAGCGGCTGCGCGTGGGAGCAGGGTGAGGGCTCGCGGGGCCTGCACGCCGGGGCGCTGGGGTCGGCCGCGTCGCGCTGGGTGAGCCGCGCAGACCGCACCACGGGCCAGGGCGCGGATCGGGCGCCGACAGGGGGAAGGCCGCAGGGGATGAGGGCACCGCCGGGGCTAGCCGCGACACCGCGTCGGGCCGCCGGACTTGGCCGCGCCTGGGGGAGCAGGGTGCCTAGGCGCTGCTAGCCGCGCTGGCTAGCCGCTGCGCTGGGTAGCAGGCGCGCGCGCAGGGGAGAAACGAGGGGGCGAGGGGACCGCGGCCAGGGGAGGTAGAGGGAGCGATGGGCACCGTCAGGGTGGGAGAGGAAGAAGGGTCTTGTGCGTACCTGGTAACCGACGGGATGTCTGCTCCTGCACGATTTGGATCTGGGGAAGATGAGAGGTTATGGGACAGCGGGGTGAATTTATATAAAAAGAGTGAGTGCGAGAGTTGGTTGCTGAATTTGTCATCAATTATGTCACGACCGAGCGAGAGAGGCGGTTGCGAACACGACGATGGTAAACACGAGCAGCACGACGTTTGCAAGGAAATACATTTTAATTATCCCCCGAAAAGGACACGAGATCTGGAACAGGCTCGACGAGAGGAAGAGAAATATATGTATATTTATATATATTATCGAGTTTTCGAAATACTAAATTAGGCATTTAAATATTAGAAAGGCTAAAATTCATATTCAATACCCGAAGAAAGTTCCGTAGATTCCAAAAACTATCAGGAGCATCCTCGAGATATTTTAACATGTTTCGATAACATTTTGCACTCATAAACACTATGCATCGACATGAATGCAACACTCAAGCACCTCTGAGGTTTTATTTTACTAAGCTTACATGGATATAAAACAGAATAATTTCCCACTATTTAGGAAAAAGAGAAGGAAAGCAAAGAAATGAGAGAGTAACACCTGAATTTGGTGGATATTAGAAAAGAAATTTTATACCTCCAAATTCAGGGTGTTACAGTACTGTTCACTGTCCGGTGCGCCTCTGACTTCTGCGCGCACTGTCCGCGCGCTGTAGCGTTTGTAGGTGTTCGTTGCAGTCGACCGTTGTGCTAGTAGCCGTTGCTCTGCTGGTGCACCGGACAGTCCGGTGGCACACAGGACAGTCCAGTGAATTATAGCGGAGCGGCGCTGGAGCAACCCGAAGGTGGCGAGTTCGGAGTTGTACGGTCCTGGTGCACCGGACACTGTCCGGTGGCACACTAGACAGTCCGGTGCGCTAGACCGGGGCACACTTTGGTTTCTTTTTGCTCCTTTCTTTTGAACCCTAACTTGATCTTTTTATTGGTTTGTGTTAAACCTTTATGCACCTGTAGAATATATAATCTAGAGCAAACTAGTTAGTCCAATTATTTGTGTTGGGCATTCAACCACGAAAATTATTTATAGGAAAAGGTTAAACCCTATTTCCCTTTCAATCTCCCCCTTTTTGGTGATTGATGCCAACACAAACCAAAGCAAATATGTAAGTGCAGAATTGAACTAGTTTGCATAAGGTAAGTGCATAGGTTACTTTAGAATTAAACCAATTTATAGTTTCACTAGATATGCATGGTTTGCTTTCTTTTATTTAACATTTTGGACCACGCTTGCACCACATGTTTTGTTTTTGCAAATTCTTTTAGAAAGTCTTTTCAAAATCTTTTTGCAAGTAGTCAAAGGTATATGAATAAGATTTCGAGAAGCATTTTCAAGATTTGAAATTTTCTCCCCCTGTTTCAAATGCTTTTCCTTTGACTTAAACAAAACTTCCCCTGAATGAAATTCTCCTCTTAGCTTTCAAGAGGGTTTTAATAGATATCAATTGGAAATATATTGAGATGCTAATTTTGAAAATATACCAATTGAAAATCATACCAATTTGAAATATATCAATTAAATTTTTTTCGAAAGGTGGTGGTGCGATCCTTTTGCTTTGGGCTAATACTCTCTCCCCCTTTGGCATTAATCGCCAAAACGGAGACTTTGTGAGCCCTTTAAACTTTCTCCCCATTGGTACAAGTAAATACGAATGATAGATTATACCAATCGAAGAGTGATGTGGAGTGATAGCGAAGGGTAAATGATACCGATAGAGTGGAGTGGAAGCCTTGTCTTCGCCGAAGACTCCATTTTCCTTTCAATCTACGACTTATCATAGAAATACACTTGAAAACACATTAGTCGTAGACATAAAAGAGATATGATCAAAGGTATATAAATGAGCTATGTGTGCAATGTTTCAATCAAAGTTCCGAGAATCAAGTATATTTAGCTCATTCCTAAGTTTGCTAAAGGTTTTCTCATCTAATGGCTTGGTGAAGATATCTGCTAATTGTTCTTTGGTGCTAACATAAGCTATCTTGATATCCCCCCTTTGTTGGTGATCTCTCAAAAAGTGATACCCAATGTCTATGTGCTTAGTGCGGCTGTGTTCAACGGGATTATCCGTCATGCGAATTGCACTCTCATTGTCACATAGGAGAGGGACTTTGCTCAATTTGTAGCCATAGTCCCTGAGGGTTTGCCTCATCCAAAGTAATTGTGCACATCAATAGCCTGCGGCAATGTACTCGGCTTTGGCGGTGGAAAGAGCTACTGAGTCTTGTTTCTTTGAAGCCCAAGACACCAGGGATCTTCCCAGAAACTAACAAGTCCTTGATGTGCTCTTCCTATCAATTTTACACCCTGCCCAATCGGCATCTGAATATCCTATTAAATCAAAAGTGGATCCCTTGGGGTACCAAAGTCCAAACTTAGGAGTATAAACTAGATATCTCATGATTCTTTTCATGGCCCAAAGGTGAACTTCCTTAGGATCGGCTTGGAACCTTGCACACATGCATACGAAAAGCATAATATCCTATCGAGATGCACATAAATAGAGTAAAGACCCTATCATTGATCGGTATACCTTTTGATCTATGGACTTACCTCCCGTGTCGAGGTCGAGATGCCCATTTGTTCCCATGGGTGTCTTGATGGGTTTAGCATCCTTCATTCCAAACTTGTTAAGAATGTCTTGAATGTACTTTGTTTGGCTGATGAAGGTGCCCTCTTGGAGTTGCTTGACTTGAAATCCTAGAAAATACTTCAACTCCCCCATCATTGACATCTCGAATTTTTGAATCATGATCCTACTAAACTCTTCACAAGTTGATTTGTTAGTAGACCCAAATATAGTATCATCGACATAAATTTGGCATACAAACAAATCTTTTGCAATAGTTTTAGTAAAGTCAGTAGGATCGACTTTACCGACTTTGAAGCCATTAGTGATAAAAAAATCTCGCAGGCATTCATACCATACTCTTGGGGCTTGCTTGAGCCCATAAAGCGCCTTTGAGAGTTTGTAAACATGGTTAGGGTACTCACTATCTTCAAAGCCAGGAGGTTGCTCAACATAGACCTCTTCCTTGATTGGTCCATTGAGGAAGGAACTTTTCACGTCTGTTTGATAAAGCTTAAAGCCATGGTAAGTAGCATAGGCAAGTAATATATGAATTGACTCAAGCCTAGCTACGGGTGCATAGGTTTCACCAAAGTCCAAACCTTCGACTTGTGAATAACCCTTGGCCACAAGTCGGGCTTTGTTCTTTGTCACCACACCATGCTCATCTTGCTTATTGCAGAATACCCACTTGGTTCCTACAACATTTTGGTTAGGTCGTGGAACTAAATGCCATACCTTATTTCGTATGAAGTTGTTGAGCTCCTCTTGCATTACCAACACCCAATCCGAATCTCTTTGTGCATCCTCTACCCTGTATGGCTCAATAGAGGACACAAAAGAGTAATGTTCACAAAAATGAGCGACTCGAGATTGAGTGGTTATCCCCTTATGAATACCACCAAGAATGGAGTGACAGGGTGATCTCTTTGAATAACTTGGTGGACTCTTGGGTGTGGTGGTCTTTGACCCTGAATCTCTTGATCATCTTCCTTGTCTTGATCAACTTCATCTCCCCCTTGATCATTGTCCTCCTCTTGAGGTGGCTCATCCTCTTGATCTTCATTTTCATTGTCTTGAGCATGATCCTCATCTTGAGTTGGAGGGGATGCTTGCATGGAAGATGACGGTTGATCTTGTGCTTGTGGAGGCTCTTCGGATTCCTTAGGACACACATCCCCAATGGACATGTTCCTTAGCACGATGCATGGAGCTTCTTCATCATCTAGCTCATCAAGATCAACTTGCTCCACTTGGGAGCCATTAGTCTCATCAAACACAATGTTACAAGAAACCTCAACTAATCCAGTGGATTTGTTGAAGACTCTATATGCCCTTGTGTTTGAGTCATAACCAAGTAAAAAGCCTTCTACAACCTTAGGAGCAAATTTAGATTTTCTACCTCTTTTAACAAGAATAAAGCAGTTTCTACCAAAGACTCTAAAATATGAAACATTGGGCTTTTTACCGGTGAGGAGTTCATAAGATGTCATCTTGAGGATTCACTGAAGGTAGAGCCGGTTGATGGAGTAGCAGGCGGTGTTAATCGCCTCAGCCCAGAACCGGTCCGGAGTCTTGTACTCATCAAGGCTGGTCCTCGCCATGTCCAGTAGGGTTCTATTCTTCCTCTCCACTACACCATTTTGTTGAGGTGTGTAGGGAGAAGAGAACTCATGCTTGATGCCCTCATCCTCAAGAAAGCCTTCTATTTGAGAGTTCTTGAACTCCGTCCCATTATCGCTTCTTATCTTCTTGATTCTCAATCCAAACTCATTTTGAGCCCATCTCAAGAATCCCTTTAAAGTCTCTTAGGTTTATGATTTTTCCTGCAAAAAGAATACCCAAGTGAAGCGAGAATAATCATTCACAATTACAAGACAGTACTTACTCCTGCTGATGCTTATATAAGCTATCGGGCCAAATAGATCCATATGGAGTAGCTCAAGCGACCTGTCGGTCGTCATGATGTTCTTGTGTGGATGGTGGGTACCAACTTGCTTTCCTGCTTGACATGCGCTACAAACCATGTCTTTCTCAAAATGAACATGGTTAGTCCCAAAATGTGTTCTCCCTTTAGAAGCTTGTGAAGATTCTTCATTCCAACATGGGCTAGTCGGCGATGCCAGAGCCAACCCATATTAGTCTTAGCAATTAAGCAAGTATCGAGTTTAGCTTTGTTGAAATCAACTAAGTATAGCTGACCCTCTAATACTGCCTTAAATGCTACTGAATCATCTCTTCTTCTAAAGACAATAACACCTAAATCCGTAAAAAGACAGTTGTAGCCCATTTTACATAATTGAGAAACTGAAAGCAAATTGTAATCTAAAGAATCTACAAGAAAAACATTTGAAATAGAATGGTCAGGTGATATAGCAATTTTACCATGTCCTTTGACCAAACCTTGATTTCCATCCCCGAATGTGATAGCTCTTTGGGGATCTTCGTTTTTCTCATAGGAGGAGAACATCCTTGTTGGGGACTTGTTCTCAAATGCTATGAGTTAAGAACAAGGCAACACAAATGTTAATGGTTAAGGGCCTTCGTCCACTGAAACATTATCTCCCTCAGGGTATAATGATCTTCAGACGAAGGTCATGAAGGGCATACCTTCATCATCTCAGTATGTAATAGAAAACAGGAACATAAATTACATATAAAGAATACGAATAATCATCTTAGATCATTATATTATTTGTATTCTTATTAAATAACCATGAATAAACATTAACGATAATGAATTACATTTGTACCTTCGGCTTGAGAGAAGGTAAGAATCCAAGTGTGACGTGCGAGTGAATACAAGTCAGCGTGAACAGTACGGTATTACTGTTCATCTATTTATAGGCGCAGGACACAGCCTGTGTAAAATTACATCCATGCCCTTGACATTTATTATTGACTAAGGGTAATCTATCAAGGACTAGACGACCTTTTCCTCTTTAGGTTGGTTTCATTTCCACCGCTAAGCCGAAGCTTCTCCATCCGTAGCTTCGGAACTGGCTCATCCTTCTCCCAGATCATGCCTTTCATACCGTGCGCGCCTTCATCTCAATGCCAAAGGTTCTTGTGACAGTATATTGTACTTGGAAAACATGTTAGTCGTGTTTTTGAGGACCTTTGGAAGATGAAGGCCCCCAACAGTAGCCCCTCACAGTATTAATTTGTTCTTGTAACAACAAATTCAGACTGTGATGTGAACGAAGGCCTTAAGCCGAAGGTCCGAAAAAACACCTTCCCTTCGCTAGAATAGCGAAAATCAATGACAAATGGGGCCCGCCAAGTTGCAATGCACTAGGCGTATAAATAGAAGCCCACAGCGGCAGCATTTGATGCGCCATTTCTGTTGCTTGCGTTATTTTCTCAGATTTTTAACTCTTGCTTAACATTTCTCGCCTGATTTTCGAGCTTCATCTTAAAGACAAGTGTTTGTTCCATGTCTGAAGAGAAGAAGATGTCTGAGGAGAAGAAGATATCCGAGGAGGAGAAGAAGGTTGTAGACCCTTTTATTGCTGGGTTTAACGAATCCATGGCAAAAACAAATATAGAGAAAATCACAAAGGAGATAATGGCAGATTTATCTGAAGATTCTGATGACAGTGATGACTGATGTAGAAAGTGGAGATGAAGATTCTGAGGACCGGCCCTGGCGACCAAGCCATACCATCTTCGGAAAGTCGACTATTAAGCAAAGTCATGTTGACGCTATGAGGGGAAGATACTTTCGTGACATGTCTATTGTGAGAGTTGGAGGAGACAGCACCGCCCCTGCTCCTGAAGAAAATGAGGTGGTTATTTACAAAAGCTTTTTGAAGGCAGGTCTTCGGTTCCCATTAAGCAGATTTTTGGTTGAAGTGCTAAAGATATTTCAGATCTTTCTTCATCAGCTTACCCCCGAAGCTATAATTAGAATGGGCTTGTTTGTTTGGGCTGTAAGAAGCCAAGGGCTGGAATCGAGCGTGAAGTGTTTTTACAGTATGCATGAACTTTTGTACGAGACAAAGGCCACCAGCAAAGAGCAGTATCACAATAACTTTAGTTGTTACGGATTCATTGCTCGCTCTAATGCAAGCTACCCGGTTCCAACATACCGGAAAAGATGGCCTAGGGCCTGGATGGAGGAATTGTTTTATGTTAAAATAATATGATTGAGAGGGAGGATATTAAGGAAACTATCCAGCGCCCCATCTGGTCTCACATCGGCCTCCGAAGACTGAAGGTGGTTATTGAAAGTGATGCCGAAGCGTGTCAGAAGGCTTTTAGCAATGTCTGTGCTTTCATTGACACAAGAGACATAATTCAAGAGCACATAGCCTACAGAGTGTGGCCACTTGTGGATAGCTGGGAGATGACGAAGGAGACTACTGCTGAATCCAACGAAGGTGGATTAGTTCGATTGAAATATACCTTTAGATACAGAGAGAAGTTCGATGAACCAAATGATGACTGGTTGAAATGTATTGAGGCTACTAGCGACGAGTTGCTTGGGACATATACCAGGGCCGAAGATGATGCCTTATCCTCAGCCTTCGGGGGTCGGGGCAAGAAAAGATTGAACAAGGTTTTTGATGCAATTGGCTTCATATATCCTGATTACTACTACCCCTTGAGAAGGCAAGAAAAAAGAGGAAAACTGCCGCTTCGGCCACCACTGTTGTGCCGAAGGGCAAGAAAATAAAGGAACCCACCGGCCTCGATATATTGAAACGGCCGTAGTGCCCGAATTTGGTGAAGGGACCTCCTCCACTGCCGAAGCAAAACAAGCTGCTCCCGCCGCTCGGAGCGCTGAAGGATCGATTGTAGTGCCGAAGGTGCCTATAGTCGGGCCAGTCGAAGCCAAATATGATGCAGTCAGAGAGCCAAAATTGGAAAAAACAATGATGATGTCAAAAATTCTGAGCCCACCGGCAGCGGCAGAATTACTGAAGGTGACAAAGGCTCCCGCCACAACTCCCAAGAGAAGGAGAATGGCCAGCATGCTAGATGCTGTCATGGAGACCATAAAAGCCTTGACTCCTGTCCCTACAAAAAAGTTGCCAAAGTTGTCACAGCCCAGACCGAAGCCGAAGCTGGGCCTTCAGTGCCCATTGAGACGAAGCCTGCCGTGCCTGAGGGTAAGGCTGAGCGACAAACTCCGGATACCGGCATGGCAGCGGGGCAAGACGTGACAAAAAAGCTAAATATCCTGCTCCCGAAGCCCCAACCGAAGATATTGATTACATTATTCGACATGCTTCGGGGAAAAGATTATTCGAAGAAGAAATCTTATAAGCCAAACACTACGCTCGGAAACTAAAATATCCAAAGGGGGCCTTAGTGTTCAATGGCACGGACAAAGATGATTTCCTGTACTGTCTCCCAGATAACAAAGAGATATCTGTTTGCCGGGAGATAGCCAAGAGTATGGGATTTCCAAAGCTCGAAACTGGCCTCGCCGCCATGCCAAAGGATGACCTTGCGGATAGCCTCTCATACAACAGTATAAAGGTACAGAAGCTGTTAACTTTAAAGTTGGAAATGAAGTATTTCATTGTCATGCTTATTTCTTTCTTTTTCTTGCAGGGCTTAATTCTTAGCAATGCCTTGAGGGCACAAAAGAACGTAGAAGACGAAAGCTACACAATAGCTTTCAACAACCTTTGTTCAGAGGTAATTGAGATGAGAAACTAAGCTTTGGAGAAAGACAAGATTTTAATTTCATTGGTGAGTAAAGTGAAAGAAGATGAAGCTAGATACAATGCTCAGGCCGAAGCTCAAAAAGCCGAGATCAAAGAACTTCAGAAAAAACTCGCTCAGGCTAATGAAAACTATGTAGTTGCAAAAGCCATCAAAGAAATTAGTGAATGGTCGCAAGCTAGGCTAGAGAAAAATATCGAGGAGCTTCGCGAGTCCAAGGAAAGGTGCTTCGAAAAATCCTTGGATTGCGTGAAAAATTTGAAAAACAGCTTTGCAAAAGTAGGTGCTTATTCCTCTGAGGAGAACTTCATTCGAGGTGACCCCGAAGGCGTCATTAAGTGGATAAGCGGGGAAGCCGAAGCTTTCGAGGAAATCCTGAGCGATCAGGGGATATTTGTGCTTTCTCCGGCGCTCGGGGAATTGCAGCTATTCGGGAGAAGGCTGGATGCAATCACGTCAAAGCTACAGCTCAGGCCGAAGCCGCCTTCTCCATAGACGACACAAAGGACCCTTCATCCAAAGTGACTTTGGTGGGCGGAAAGTTTTATTCTGATGTCTGGGTGAATGGTGGCCGAGAATTGGCCCACAAAATTATAAAAAAAATGAAAAAGACACCCATGACGCCCGAGAAGAAGCTAGGCGAGCTGAAGAAGCTGCTGAACGTAAAAGGCGCATAGGTATTGTTTTTGAATTTTAGCTTCAGTACTTACTTTGTGGCTTCGAACTAATTGTTTACCTATTACACCTGAACTATCACCACTGCCGGAGCCGTACAACCCCCTGGCTGATCTGGACATGAAGGAAGCACTAGATATAATAAGCATTGCTAACTCCATTATCGACGAAGTCGTCGATAAACTATTGAACGAAGCCGCAGAAAAAAAATTCTTAGTGAAGGATAGACTTTATTGTAATAATACTTTTGTAATATTTGATGTATGGTACAATTAATGGGACACGTAAATTACTGTAATATATTTCCTTACGATGCATGAAATTTAGCACATACTGTTTTTGAGCCTTTGGCGAAAAAACACATTCCCTTCTTTTCATGCTTCGTAAAGAAAGAAGCCCCTTCCATGGCAAGTCTGATAAAATTGTATTTCCCGAAGTTTACTACGTGCTTCAGGATATTTCCATTTTAACAAAGTATTGCTGAAGGTTTGCTTCGTATCCAATTTTTTGTGTCGTTGATGTGATATGATGTATGATGTAATGTTATGCGAAATGATATGATGATATGATGCAAAATGATGATGATGCCGAAGACACATACACGCGTGCACGCACTGAAATACACAAGACTCTACATCCCCTTAGGAACGTCTTTTGAGTCTTTAAGCTCTGCATCCCCTTAGGAACGACTTTTGAGCTTCTTCACCTTCTATTTCGGTGGTATTTAAGCTCTGCATCCCCTTAGGAACGACTTTTGAGCTTCTTCACCTTATATTTCGGTGGTATTTGGCTCTACATTCCCTTAGGAACGACTTTTGAGTAGAAAACTTACGTTGCGCTCCCTTAGGAACGACTTTTGCTGCTTCGGATCGTAATTTTTCGGCTCTGCTGTAACACCCCAGGTGTTACCAAGGCCCTACTTGTACCCCTGACTTGTTATCACATGTGTTAAGTGGAGGAGAGGGAGCCCCAAAACCTTGGAAACCATGGATTAACTAAGAATGTTAAGGACAAAAGCTTCACCCCAAACATTTTGAGCAATTGTCACCTTGGGCAAAAGAGGTTAAAACCTAGACCCTTAAAGCACTAGACATCCAAGCAAGGGATTAGTGGGCAAGCTAATCAAATGGCCAATTCTTGTTTCTAATCCTTAACCAAGATTTAAGTACACATTAAAATCTATAAAATGTAGAGGGGAAACATTACAAAAAGGCCCCTTAAAGACCCCAAATCCATTCCTTAAGTAGAGAGCACACTAGAGCTCTCTAATCTTCTCTAAGTCAAAACTAAACCCTAGTTAAAGATCAGACGTGTTCACTTAGTAAATGGCGCCAAAACCACTTGGTCTGAATACCAAAAAGGAGCCAAACTACCTAAGGAACCCACTGGAAAAGTTTGAACCCGAGCCAAATTCATTTGACATGATTTGACACCACTTTTGTCTGGGGGTGAATAGTGAGACAACCCAGATTTGGCGTCCGCATATCTCCCTACCTAGAGCATATCTGCCATTGGAACTCACATACAAGAGACAACCCTAGGTGCCAGGAAGACGTCTGCACCGGATTTTTGCCAAGATTCGCACATTTGCGATCTCAACAAGCTTTTGAACAAGGGCAGAAACACACCTCCACGTGTTCGACGCGCCCTGAACTCGCCAGAGCACGCCCAGCGCCCGACCCCATGTGCCCCGCGTCGTGCCAAGCCGAGCCCGTGCCCGCGCCTATAAAGCCAACCAAGGCTTCAACCGTACGCCCCCGCGCGCTCTCGACCTCACCGGAGCACGAGATCGCCGGAGTTTGCCCTGCACACAGCGTGCCAGCGGCCGCCTGAGCACCCACCACCGTAGATCGGCCAACCAAGCCATTCCCAGCCCCGTCCGACCCTCGAGAGAGACTCTGCGTGCCTCGGTGAAGATCCCAGAGCGAGGAATCGAGCTCTGCCTCGCCGGAGACACCAGATCAAGGTCACTGGACTTCACCCGACCGCCGCGAACGTGGACCGACCTCCACGGTGAGCCTTTCCTCGATTCCTTGCATGGGTAGACTCCTTAGCACCCCGTGAAGCTTTCTGTGCCCTTGGATTGAACTATATCGCCGTGGATAGGCTGGAGCACCCGCCGCCAACGAGCTCGCCCACCTGCACACGTGGACCGGCCGATTCCGGCCATCACCATCGTCGAGCCGTACCTCATCGTGACCGCAAAGACTTCCCGGAGCCAACCCCGTCCTTCGCCGGGCCTCCCTCGCCGCTGGTAAGCCGCGCCACCCTATTTACTTCCGCGGGTACTGTTCAAAAGGGGGGAGGGACCTCGGGGAAGAAGGAATAGAAGTCGGGGGGGGGGTTTGAATTGTCAGAGACTCAGATGAATAGTTGTGCAGGGGTATAAGTTAAAGAACTAGTTTAGGAAAAGCCCAGGGTCCTCGGTGTAAACTGGTTTTCCAGAAAACCTTTTAAACATTTCTAAATTAAATACAAACAGAGCTTGTAAAATTCATAACTTCAGTTTTATTCAACCAATTTGAGTCAAACCAATTTTGCCAGGTTCTGAATAATGTAAACTACTTAGGAAAAATAAAAACCCCCTAAGTGTTGCAGAAGAATTTAAAGTTTGGGATTAAATTGTGTTCTGGTGAAAAGCTAAATAAAAGAGGGAAAATAGTTACACTGTTAGACTGAGGTTAAGAAAAATCAGAGAAGTATTTAATCACTGCCTAATCTGTTTAAAAATAGTAAACCCCTCAGTACACCAAATTAAGGTAGGGTTTGCCATTTAAATTTTTTTAGCCTAAAGTTAAAGAAAATAGAAAAGGTAGTTTAAAATAAGAACCAAGGAGCAACCACATTTTTGTTAGCTCACTTATTCAGTATAGTTCACTGGAAAATTTTGTTGGACCCTTGTTTAGTATAAAAGAAATGCATTACCTTTTATTTTATGCAAACAATGAAAACTTAGGAAAATCTTAGAAAAATAATCCTGAGGAGACCACACCCCAAACCTTGGGATAACTAATATTTTGTTATTAGGAATGTAGGAAAAATATGAGTTCTGTTGTTTGATATTTTCAAATAACAAGTTAGTTATAAGTACCTTTTTGGCATTAAACTTTAGAAAATCACAACTAAATATCCAGTAGGTCTTTTTCTGTGATTTTTAACAAAGAGGCCTAATATCACCTTTGAATCTGAACAAAAATAAAATTTAGTGCAGAGACCTCACCTACACTAGAGCTATAGTATAAAGTGTCCTTTTTCCCTTACTTTTGTAAATTTTGCAGAAGTAGTATCTGAATTAAATTCAGCCTCAAACTTCTAGAATAACCCACAATGGTGAATATTCACCCACTGTAATTTTATAACATTTTTGGAAAATGTTAACTGACCATAGTAGTTCAAAATGTTTAAATAGAAGCACAGTGGAAGGAAAAGGGAACTGTTGGGAAAATTAGATAATGTACAATCAAAACCTTTAACTACCTCATGGTGCCTAAAAATATGATTAAAAAGTGTAACTCCATTCAAAATCTCGAAGATGAAAGTGCAAAACCCTTAAGTATACCCAAAAGAAACCCTAGAGTCCCACCGAACTTAGTACTAATTTACTATGCATAACCTTTACAATTTATCATGTCATTAATAAGCATATATCTTATTCATTGCATTCGATAGACTGAAATCTCGCTGACGGGGAATACATCCTCGTGCCGGAGCAAGGAGTTGCTCAGGAGGTAGCCCAGGATCCAACACCAGAGCCTACCATCGAGGATCCGCCTGCCCCAGCTTTGGAAGGCAAGCCCCGGTTTTATGCATAACCTACTTATTATGCTATTTTACTACACTTATTGTTTGTAGGTTTGTAATGTGCACTTAAGTGTAGGAGTTGTTTGGAACCTTAGTTGCATGACTCAGGATACCTTTGAGATGGATACTAGTATGCTAGGTCGAGTAGCTGCTGTGCTAATTAGGGATCTCGGTAGAAGTCGAGTGATTTTTCTAGCACTCGTGCGAGGTCAGGAATTGAATGTATCCATTTTTATATCAGAATGATGATGGTCTGTGGACACGGATCCATGGGGATGCGTGGTCTACGAAATGAAATTGGAATAAGGATTAACGTGCGGATACCTGTGTCAAGCGTTTGAACGTACTAAACACATGCCGAGAAATATGGTAAATTAGTAAGCCTAGTACCTGAGTGAATCTGCTCGTAGATTGCCCTCCTCACGCGACCTGAGACGTGGTCTCCCATTCCGGTTATGGTGGGTACAAGTGCGGTCACTGCACGATGGCAGTCGGGGTCAGTGAGGCATTGTACGCCAAGGCGGTGAGCCCCTTTCTGTTGCCAGGGAATCGATGGGGACGGTTGAGGTGTGTGGGGACGGAGTGCCTCGCCACGTCGTGTGTTTATGTTTACCTTGCAAGGATAAAACTCGATTCGAATCGTCTGCTTCTCGCAGCTAATGAGACTGCTTGATCCATTGTACTGCATTCAGTAACAAGTGGATATGTGTTGACTTGGCAAAAGATGTTGAATGCTAAATGTTTGATACCATGTATGATTAGATAGGTACACATTTAGTCTTAAGAGAGTCACACTAAAACTTGAAAAAGCTAAAACTTGATTTTAGACTCAGCTAGTGCTTTTTGGTAACCCAAACCCCTCAGCCAAACAAATGCATGTCTAGAGGAAGAGGAGTAGACTCCTCACACCGGGTAAGTCTAGCTGAGTATTAGTATACTTAGCCTTGCTTGTGGCATAATTTTACAGGTTCTTTGGAGGACATGGTTGCTGGAATGACTTGGCCGTCCATCTTGCCACCGGGTTGGACAGTCGAGTGGGACCCTACCTCGGCTGAGGAGGAGCATGAGGAGTGATGGGATAGGCTTCCCCATCCCTTCGTTTATTTATCGTTAGTTTTATTCTGCTGCATTCCGAACAATGATCACTACTTTTGCTAAAACTCTGATGATGTTGTAATAAATTTAATACTCTTAATGTATTGTTTTATGCTTTATTGTATTTGCGCTGTGCCTCACCATCGAGTGAGTACGTGGTACTTGATCCTGTTAGTGGCCTCGTCGGTCTGGATCCGAGGGACTGACGTTTTATTCCTATTTAAGTGTGGTCTAGCCTTTAAGGTGGGACTTAGACACTTAAGTTGGAATAATTCGGGCGGTTCCGCCATAGCTGGTATCAGAGCTTGTACCACCATAGAGGAATCAATAAATTGTAAATACCATCCTTTTCAAAAGTAAAACTTGTTAGAAACTAATGTTGGATAGATCGGTAAGACGATAGGGATGAACATAGAGCGTGAAGCCTTAGGATGATAGAAGGGTAGCTAGGTGGCTATTTGAGTAAGCCCTACAGGCTACTATAAGGAATGGGAATTTTTTCCCTATTCCCTCTAAGTTGAAATGAGGTCATTTGGGACGAGCATGCATGCATCCTTTACTTAAACTACTTGGTAACTGGGTAAGAACTTTGACTACATGAAAATGAAAGATTAAGTACACTCAGTGACCTTATCGTAACCTCAATAGGCTAAGCCTTGATCCCCTTTTATTTTTATAATTCTTTTTCTTTTTCGCTTACGCTTACCCTTACATAGATGACCTCTCACGGTTCCTCGGAAGGAGGGAACACACATTCCCACACAGACGGACTTGCACGAGAGAGTTTTCCCCGTATCTTGTGGGAGGTACTTCAGGGAGCAGGTTATACGACGCCTCCCCAGTATGCAGTGCAGCTGTTCGAGGAGCACCAGGTGCCCCGCTGTAGGGTGAGGATGACCCTGGAGCCTCATCCCCTATAGCCAGGCTGGCGTTCGTTGAACTCTGAGTCTTTCGGATACCGAGCTGAAGACACAATTGAGGACATTGCTCTCCACGGGCTGACGACCTTCTGTGGTTTTCACCCCTTGGAGCTGTCTACTCATCCCATTGGCTTGTTCCCCATGGAAAACGAGGACGACCCAATGTGGAAAGACCGAGTGGAGCATGCCAAGGATATATGGGCTCTTTACCCAGGGCAGACTGCTCACTTGATGATGCGATACATGAATGCCCTGTATCGCCTGGAAGCGGTGCGAGGAGAGGCAATGTCCCAGCTAATGGCCTTGGTGGAGGCTACCAATATCACCTTGGATAACAGAGAGGAACTTGTGGTAGATCTGTCCACTGAGATGGTGGAAAAGGATCTGCAGGTGGAACAGATGGCCAACCAGATCCAAGAGCTGGAGGAGTTAGTAGGGACCAGGGAGAACACCATCGAGGTTCTTGAGGATCAGCTTCTAAACACTCAGCAGCAACTTGAGGAAGCTAACCAACATTTGGATATGCACCACCAGGAGATCCAGGACATGGAGGCCAATGAGGATGTCGACATCGAGGGAGGAGAGGAGCCGGAGCCTGCATCCAGCTTGGACACTGCTGGCTCAGGGAGACCACCTTCCCCCGAGTCGAGCGTTGCCTCGTTTGCTCACTAGGTTACAGGGATAGAGTTAGAAGTGTGTGGCGGTAGGACTCCCCGAAACTAGCTTAGCTTTTGCACCCTTGGGGTACTAGGCTAGACAAAGTTTGTGGCGGAACCACCCGAATTATTCCAGCTTAAGTGCCTAAGTCACGCCTCAGGGCCGTAACACACTTAAATCAGAGTAATCCGTCAGTCCCTCAGATCTAGTCTGATAGAGCCACTTAACCAGGATCAAATTCCACAATCTCACTCGAAGGCGAGTCACAGAAGAAATACAATAAAACAGGAAACCTCAAATTAAGTACTGAGTTATTACATAAATCAGAGTTTTTGAGTAGCAAATAAGAGTTCACAAAATAAAGTGCAGCGGATAATCGATGTCGTCGGTAACGAGGAAATGGGCAAGGCCTAGCCCACTACTCCTCATGCTCCTCTCCTGCCGGAGCAACATCCCACTCGACCGTCCAACCCGGTGGCAGGGTGGTAGGCCAAGTCACACCATCAACCATTTCCTGAATGGTACCTGCAAAAATTATGCCACAAGCAAGGCTGAGTATACTAATACTCAGCGAGACTTAACCGGTGTGAGGAGTCTACTCCTCTACCTCTAGACTATGCAGCTGTTTGGCTGAGGGGTTTGGTTTGCCAAAAGCACTAGCTGTTTCTAAAATCAATTTTTAGCTTTTCAAATTCTATCATCATTAACTTAGCTAGATTTGCTCCTTCTAAGCATACATGGTAACAAGCATTTAATTCAATCAACAAGTTATCTCATGTAACCTCATTTCACTTCTTACTCGATGCAGTACAAGGGGTCAAGCAGTCTCATTAGCTGCGAGAAGCAGACGATTCGAATCGAGTTTTAACCTTGCAAGGTAGACTTAAACACACGGCCTGTCAGGGTACTCCGACCCCACACATGACAACCGTCCCCATCGATTCCCCGTTCGCGTCCAGGCCTCACCGCCTTGGCATACAATGCTCCACTGACCCCGGTTGCCGCCGTGCAGTGACCGCACTTGTACCCACCATAGCTAGCATGGGAGACCCAGTCTCAGGTCGCATGAGGGATAAAGTCCGCACCCGGCTTCACTCAGGTACTAGGTTTACCGGTTACCATTTTTCCCGGCATGTGCTTAGTACGTTCAAAAGCTTGACTCAGGTATCCACACATTAATCCTTAATTCCTTTTTCCCGTCTCATGGACAAGGCATCCTCCCTAGATCCAAGTCCATAGACTAACATATATCCCGTTATCAAGATGAATACAATCAATTCCTGACCTCGCGCGAGTGCTAGAAAAATCACTCGACTTCTACCGAGATCCTGATTAGCAAGCAGCTACTCGACCTAGCATACTAGTATTCATCTCAAAAAGGAATCCTAAGTTCATGCAACTAGAGGTTTCAAGCAACTCCTACACTTAAGTGCACATTACAATCCTACAAGCATTAAGTGTAGTAAAGTAGCATATAATAATACGGTTATGCATAAAACCGGGGCTTGCCTTCAATTGCTGGGCCTGCGGGGAGATCCTCAATAGCAGCCTCGGAAGCCTGCTCCTGGTCCTCCTCTTGGACAGGTCCTTGCTCGGGGATGAGCACGTACTCTCCATCGGCAAGATTACAATCTAATGAATGCAATGCGTAAGATATATGCATGATATGATATGTGCTTTTAGAAATTATAACTTTGGAGGTGTATGATCTACTTGAGTTCAACAAGGTTAACTTTACTTATGTAAGACCCTTGGGTGGTATACTTGGTAAATTGGGTTAAACTTAGCTAAGGTAAGTGGTAGGTTTATTTTTGGGGTTCCACTGAATTCCTTTTAAGTCTTAGTGAGAGTTGATAAGTACTCAAGTTAGACTTATTGGGGTGGGGTTTATTTCTTCTTCCCTTTTCTTTTACTCTCTTAAATGTTTTGGAGTGGGTTTGAACTACAAGTTACTTTTATAAAATTCTAAAAATTCTGAAAAAATTACAGTGGCTTGGTACTGGTGTATGTTTCCCTGTCTCAAAATTTGGGGATCAGAAAGTGAATAGTTTTCTCTGGACAAAATTATTAAATTCTAGGGCAGAAGGGGTGCTTTGAACTACAACTATTATTTAACAGTGGGTAGTTCTCTAAAACTTATTTTTGCTGGCTTTTAGGTGTTATAACATGACTTGATACAAATTTCTAGTTATTAATACCTTTTAATTATTTTTCTATGGTTTTCTCAAGTTTCTAGCCAAATATGTGCTTTCTACTACCACTATGTTTGAAAAATATCAAACAACAAAGTTCTTATTTTTCTTAGTTATTGTTTTGCGCAAGAGCAATCATTTTGAAGTTTGGCATCTTTTTGCTTGAGGGAAGGGGTGGTATGCATTATTTGAATTAAGTGGCCTTTCTCATAAAACACTAGCAATAGGTATGAGTTTGCTTCTTTTTCAGAGGTTTGCATTTTTCTCTGGTGGTTTATCTCATTATGGACTTAGCTAATTTTTGGTTGCCCATTATCACATTATTAGGGGTTGTTCATGATTTATTTGGAAAATGCCTTATTAGCATTTTATATTTATTTTCCATACTTAAAAGGTTGGGCTGAGGTGTTCTTTATTTTTGTAGTGGGGCTCTGGTGGTTGTAAGTCAACTGGATTTTTAATATTCATTTTGGGTATAGTTTTGTAATTCCAATAATTGATTTTCAGTTCAAATAAGGCTAAATAAAGCATTCTAATTTAAAACTGATCTGAACTAATGGTCTCTTTATTTTTCCTAGGTTCTCTGTTACTTAAGCAAACTAGGAAAAATAATTCTAATCATTGTTCATCAATTTCTAATGCCTTTCTGGTTTTTTCTAAGTTTTGGGCAAAATAGCTTTAAATGAATATCTACATCATATTTTTTAATGCTGGGGTTCCTACTATTTTTAAACAGTGTCTAAATGAGGTTTGAATACCTACAAATTTTCTTAGGTTCAGCACAGAAGAAAAACTAATTTTCCTTAATTAAACAAGGTTTGGTTAGTTTCTGTTTTTAATTTTAAACTCAACAATTCAGAACAGCAAACATGGGGTTTATCATTTTTAAATGACAGTCCATAATATTCAGGAGCTAGCAAAATTAGTTTGACAACTTTTTATTAAGAATTCATCAAGTTATGGGTTTTCTAAGTTCTCTGGTTATTTTAAAAGATTAACAGAATTGATTTAATGGAAAACCACTTTGCACGGGGGTCCCTGGCGGGTATTTTAAGTTTCTTCGCGGATCAGTCCTTAGGCTACTATTCACATGGGTCACTGACATTACAGAAAACCCTTCGGGTTCTTCAAATCCTAACCCGAGGTCCTTCTCCTAACTTAAACAGTAACCGCGGCGGAAGAAAGGGCGGAGGGGCTTACCGATGGCGAGATTGCTCCGGTGAATTGGTCGAGGACGTAGGGGAGGTCTTGGGGATCACAACGGTGTGTGGGTCGCCGTCGGGGATGGCCGGAGTCGGTCGGTCCACGCGCGCAGGCGGGGATGCTCGTCGGAGGCGAGGAGTCCGGCCTGCTCACGGCGAGATAGTTCAATTGGACGGGTCAGAGAGGTTCACGGGATGCCAGAGAAGATATGGGTGCAAGGAATTGGACGGAGACTCACCGGTTAGCTCTGTCCACGCGCGGCGGCGAAGGACCGAAGTCCGGTGAGGTCGATCTCGGGCCTCTGGTGAAGTCCGGCCTGGTCCGAGGGCTTGGAAAGCTTCACGGGCCACTGGCGGAGCTAGCCGAAGCACTGGCTTGACTTGGGGGTGGCTGGAGTGGGATGGCCACGGTGGCCGAAGCTCTGGCGGCAATTGCGGGCGGAAATGCGCTCGCCGGAGCTAAGGAGAGGGGGCTGGCCGGTGAAGGTGAGCGCGGGGTGAAGTGAGGCGCGCCCGGGGAGGCTTTATAGGCGCGGGCGGGCACAACCGAGGGCAAGGGTGCGCGGTGGACTTGACCGAACGCCGGGGCGAGCGCGCGCGCGGTTGGGCGAGCGCCGGCGTGCCGACCAGGCTCGAACACGTGTGCCTGTGCGTTCTACCCAAGTTCTGGAGCATGTGGTCGCTCATCCGAGCCTGCTCTCGCCTTGGTCAGTGCACAAAACCTCTTCTCCTCCCTACAAGCTACCGATCTTGTGTGGGGGTCATAGGATTTTGCCTACTGGTTGCAGAGATATGGAGCCCGGAAATCCGATCTGTCTCCCTGCGCAAACCCGAGGCAAATCCAAGGTTTTGTCGTGTCTAGGGCTCGCGTCCCAATGCCATCTTCTGGCACACGACAGAGGGGTTAGTTAGGCACATTTTTGTTAATGGGGCCATTAGGATTCGAGTTAGGGATCAAGGTGAACATCCTTGATCTTTGGCTCAAGGTCTGAATTTCAGAATTCTGAAATTCAGAATTCCCATTAAGTCCCCACATGAAAAGCTTAATTTGGGGTTTTGTTTGAGTTATTTTGGCCAAGCCTTCTCAACCTTTCTTGTTGCTTATTAAGTATACTTCAATTTTTATAATTGGCTCAAGTCATAATTTTAAAATTTTCATTTCCTTTTCCTCACTTTCTTGAATTTTGCTCATGGGGTTCACATAGGGTTTTCATTAGGGTTGCAACATTATTACCTTTTTGAAAGACCCATTTGTTTTGATCATGATACTTTTAAGTATATGCTTGGGGGATTCTTTACTCTTAAGTTAATTTGATGCTCATGCTTACTTTGGTTCACATAAAATGATGGTTCCTGGTTTGGCATTTTGAGAGAAACCCTAGGTGACACTGGGGTGTCACAACCTTCCCCCCTTAATGGAATCTCGTCCCGAGATTCGGGCCAGAGTCCTCCCAGGGTGAAGCGAAGGGTGAGACTTATTGGAATCGGGTGATTATTGTTATTATTAGGGTAAAACTGCTCTTCAAATGTCATTCTCTTTGCAACTTCAGAAAGAAGCCCTTTTTAAGTTTTACTTCATAGTTACTTCATCTTGAATTAAGATCATATTTTTGAAAATTAGATTCGAAGGGCAGGAGGAGGGGTTGGGTGTGATTACGTACCAGCTTTCTTAGGTAGGCAATCGGGGAAGTTGGATCTCAAGAATTCCTCGGTTTCCCAAGTAGCTTCCTCCTCTAAGTGATTACTCCACTGGACCTTGTACATCTTGATCGATTTAGCCCGAGTTGATCTTTCTTTGCAATCCAGAATCTTGGAGGGGTACTCTTGGTACGATAGATCTGGCTCTATCTCCAATTCTGGCTCTGCTATGATCTCGGTCGGCAATCGAACACACTTCTTCAGCTGAGATACATGGAAAACACTGTGAATGGCAGACATCTTTGAAGGTAACTTCAGCTTGTATGCCACAGGTCCACATGCTTCTATGATCTCATAAGGTCCAATGTAACGAGGGGCTAGCTTGCCTTTGATCCCAAACCTCTGCACTCCCTTGGTGGGTGATACCTTGAGGTATACAAAACTTCCCACCTCGAACTGGAGAGGTTTCCTTCTTCTATCATGGTAACTCTTCTGCCTGGCCTGAGCAGCTTCTAGATTCTTCCTGATTAGTTTGACCTTCCTTTCGGCTTTAGTCACTAAGTCAGGTCCAAAAACTTCTCTTTCTCCTGGTTGAGACCAATTGAGTGGTGTCCTACACCTTCTTCCATAGAGAGCTTCAAAGGGTGCCATCCTTAGGCTGGATTGATAACTATTGTTATAAGCAAACTCTGCCAAGGAGAGGTGCTTATCCCAGTTCTTGCCACAATCGATTGCACAAGCTCTCAGCATATCCTCCAGGATTTGGTTTAGTCTTTCCATCTGACCATCAGTCTATGGGTGGTAAGCTGAACTCCTGATTAGCTTGGTTCCCAAAGACTCTTGCAATTGTTCCCAAAATCTGGCAACAAATTGGGCTCCTCGGTCAGAAACAATGGTCTGAGGTAATCCGTGCAAACACACGATTCGGTCAATATACAATTCTGCATACTTCTGAGCCTTATCAGTGGTGTGCATAGGAAGAAAATGTGCCACTTTTGTCAGTTGGTCCACAATAACCCAAATCGAATCATGATGACGAGAGGTGTTGGGCAGACCCACAATGCAATCCATGCTGATGTCATCCCACTTCCATGAAGGTATGGACAGGGGTTGCAAAGCTCCAGCTGATTTCAAGGGGCTTGCCTTTATCCTCTGACAGGTGTCACATTCTGATACGTACTGGGCTATCTCCCTCTTCATTCTGGTCCACCAGTACAAAGGCTTCAGATCATGGTACATCTTGGTGCTTCCCGGATGCATAGAGAATTTGGAGAGATGAGCCTCATCCAAGATTTTCCTCTTGAGGTCCTGATCTTTAGGAATTACCAATCTACTTTTGAACCATAACACACCCTTTTCATCCTGGCGGAAACAATTATACTTCTCAACCTTCTGATGGAGATTCTTCTTGATAATTTGCACTCCCTTGTCACTGAGCTAGGCCATGATAATCTGGTCTTGCAAAGTTGGCTCAACAGAAATGTGAGACAAAGAACCAGAAGGAATCACTTCAATTTGCATCTTGCTCAACTCATCACACAAGGTGTTAATGCGAGAATCCATCAGAATACAATTGCATTGCATCTTCCGACTCAAGGCATCTGCTACCACATTAGCTTTTCCTGGGTGATAATGTACTTCCAGGTCATAATCCTTGATCAGCTCTAGCCATCTTCTCTGCCTCATGTTGAGATCAGCCTGAGTAAAAATGTACTTAAGGCTCTTATGATTAGTGAAGATGTTGCAGTGGGTCCCCATTAGATAATGCCTCCACATCTTTAATGCATGAACCACTGCTGCCAACTCGAGGTCATGAGTGGGATAGTTTTGCTCATGAGGCCTGAGTGCTCTCGAGGCATAAGCAATGACTCGGTTGTCCTGCATCAAGACACAACCTAGCCCGGTGCCACAGGCATCGCAATATACATCAAAAGGCTTGCTGTTGTCGGGTTGTGCCAATACTGGTGCTGTGGTCAGATGCTGCCTTAATGCATGGAAGGCATCTTCGCACTTCTGACTCCAAACAAATTTGACTTCTTTCTTCAGCAACTCAGTTATAGGCTTCGCAATTCGAGAGAAGTCCGGAATAAATCTTCGGTAATAACCAGCTAATCCCAGAAAACTCTGAATCTGACGGACAGTTGTTGGTGGCTTCCAGTTCATCACCTCTTGCACTTTATCAGGATCAACAGCTATTCCAGCCTGAGAGATAGTGTGACCCAAGAATTTGATTTCCTTTAGCCAAAAATCACACTTGGATAACTTGGCATAAAGGTGGTGCTCTCACAGACGTTGAAGCACTACATGCAAATGCCCGGCATGTTCTTCTTCGTTCTTTGAGTACACCAAAATATCATCAATGAAAACCACTACGAACTTGTCCAATTCCGGCATGAAAACAGAATTCATCAGATACATGAAATATGCTGGTGCATTTGTCAGCCCGAATGACATCACCAAGAATTCATATAGCCCATATCTGGTTGAGAATGCCGTCTTCCGAATATCACTTGCTCGTATCTTGATCTGATGGTAGCCAGAGCGAAGGTCTATCTTGGAAAATACCTTGGCCCCGACCAACTGGTCAAAAAGAACATCAATACGAGGCAAAGGATACTTGTTCTTGATAGTTACCGCATTAAGAGGGCGGTAATCTATACACAGCCTCAAGCTCTCATCCTTCTTCTTCACAAACAGTGCTGGACATCCCCAAGGCGAAGTGCTTGGGCGAATAAATCCCTTATCCAACAACTCTTGCAATTGCTTCTTCAATTCTGCCAACTCAGCGGGTGGCATTCGGTAGGGCCTCTTGGAAATTGGGGCTGTTCCCGGTTGCAACTCGATGGCGAATTCAATATCCCGGTCTGGTGGCATTCCCGGCAATTCATCAGGGAAGACATCTGCATACTCACAGACCACTGGGATCTTCTTCAGAGGTAACACCGTCATAGAGAAAGCACATGACTGAGTAGAACCTTGACTAGACAGAATTAAGGTGAAGTTCCCGTAGAACGGAGAATTAACTTCCACGGTACGGCTGGCTACATCAAGCACAACTTGGTGCAAGGTCATCCAGTTAGCTCCCAGAATAATGTCCACATTTTCCAATCCCAACACAAGAAGAGTGGTTTTGACAATGTGGCTTCCCAGTTGAATAGGCACACTTTGGTTTAATTGATTAGTTGAAATTTTACCTCCAGGTGTGACTATCATGAATGACCCTTTTGAGTGAGAGAATGGCAGTTTACATCTAGCACTGAACTTTTGGCTAATGAAACTATGAGATGCACCAGAATCAAACAAAATTAAAGCAGGTTGATTATAAACTGAAAAGATACCGGTCATGATAGGAGCTCCTTTTGGTACTTCCTCCAGAGTAGTGAAGTTGAGCTTCCCTTGCCTGACTTGCACCTTCTCCTTTCTTCCCTTGTCTTGATTTGATGCTGGCATCTGCCTCTGCTGGTTCCTGGGATAATTCTTGGCATAGTGGCCCACATTGCCACAAGTGAAACACTTGTTCCCATTGCCCTGGCGGAACTGCTGCTGCTGTGGAGGCTGATTGTTCCTTGGGGCGGGAGCTGGATAGCGGTTGGGTGCCGACTGCTGCTGAGGTGGCCTGATCACCCATCTGCCTACCTGCTGCTGAAAACCCCTGCTCTGATTGTGAGAAACAATCCGGAACCTCTGAGCCTGAGCGGATGGTGCTGCCATTGGTGCCTTTCTCTTCTTCTCTGCCCGGTGAGCAACAATGCAATCCTCCTGGGAGATGGCCATGTTGACCAACTCATTGAAGCTATCAGCTCGGACAGTGTTGAGTCGTTCCCGCAGCTTGGTATTAAGACCCCTGTGGAAGCGATCTCTCTTCTTTTCATCAGAATCAGCATGATACCCTGCATACTGGCATAAGTCGTTGAAGGCTTGCGCATACTGCAGTACCGTGCGGGTTCCATGATTAAGGGCCAGAAATTCATTCAACTTCTGATCAAGAATGCCAGCTAGGATGTGGTGTCCCCTAAAGGCAGTCTTGAATTCCTCCCAAGATACTTCACGATCAGCGGGGAGCATAGCACGGAAGTGGTCCCACCAAGTCCGAGCAGGGCCGCGAAGCTGCTGTGCGGTGAAGCGAGCCTTGGCCTCATCAGGGCAGTCTCCCATGAGGAGGGGAAACTTGGACTCAACGACGCGAAGCCATACGTCGGCGTCCAACGGATCCTCTGCCTTGGTGAACAAGGGTGGCTGCATGCTCAGAAACTCCTGGTAAGTTGCCATAGCCGGAGGTCGCTGATGCTGGCCTCCACCATGCTGCTGAGGGTGGGGCTGGCGCTGCAAGAGCTGTCGCAGAATCTCATTCTGCTAGGCCATCAGCTCCTGCACTGTGGGAGCTAGAGGAGGTGGCGGGGGAACCTGCTCGTTATGCCCGCGACGCTGCCTAGCTGCCATCTGAAAACAGAGATTGTCGCCATTGTTATCCCAACTCACAGTTCGAACGACAAGATATCATCTCATATGGAAGGAAAAATGCCATAATCATAATATTAGGTTCGAAATGAAGATAACATGGTGACAAATGTCCCACAGATTTCAAAAGTTCACAGGGTTACATCAATCAGGGGAAAGTACCCATAAGCCTAGTCCAAAATCTGACATTAACTAAGCTCGCATAGGTTTCTATCCGCCTAAAAGTGTCGAAGTGACTGCTTAACCCTGAGCGGTGGAAGCGACACTGGATACGGGTGAAGGAGGCATCGCGGAGGTAGTCCCATTGGCACCAGGTGCTGGTCCTAGCTCCTCGGGAGCCTCTTCTCCCTAGCTTCCTACTTCATTGGCATCCATCTCCAGGTGGTGCATGTCCAAGTGATCGTTTGCTTCTTCGAGTTCCCTCTGCACATCGTGAAGCTGGTTCTCCAAGACATCAATAGTGTTGTCTTGGATCTCCACCTGCTGCTCCAAGGTGGTGATGTGCTGGCTCAGCCTCTCAACCTGCAGATCCTTCTCTACCAACTCGGTGGATAGATCGACCACAAAATCTTCTCGACTGTCGAGAGTGAGCTTGGCAGTTTGAGTGGTGTTAGCAAGGAGTGCCATAGCATCGCTTTGAAGGGCCTGAAGGCGGTACAGCGCACTCATGCACTGAACAGTGACCCTCCCAACCAAGTCAGGATACATCGCCCACACATCCTTCACATGGCTCACGTGGTTACACCACATGGGATCATCCTTCTTCTCAGCAGGGAAGAGTCCCAAGGGGTGCATCACCATCTCTAGGGGATGGTAGCCACAGAAAGTCATCAGAGTCTTCATGGCTGCTGCTTCAACGGTGTCGTCCGTCCTGAGTCCAATCGTCTCAGAATCAAGAGAACGCCAACCCGGCTGAAGGGGATGAGCCTCCAAAGTCAGCCAGACCCGACAACGAGGTACCCGATGCTCCTCATACAACTGCACCGTGTACAAAGGGGGCGTAGGGTAACCGGCAGAGTTAAGCACTTCCCACAAGATGGAAGGAAAGCCATCACGAGAAAGGAAGTCAGAACTGAAACGAGAGTCTCCTCCACTGGCGGGGGTGGGTGAATTCATCTGCGGAAGGGAATCAAGGGTAAAGATTATGGTGGAAGGAAAAAGAAAAAGAGAGCTCGGATGGTTTTAAAGAAAGTGGGTTAGCTCCAAATTTTAATTCCTCTTTGTGTTTTATAATGCATGTATGCTGGAAGTAACGTTGCCTCTCAAAATAAAATAGGGTGCTTTTTAGGGCATCCTTAAAAATATAAGTACTGGCCCACGGGGCCTAATTAGTTAGCCACCTATTTCTCCCTCTATGCCTAAGGCCTTTCGTCCTAGGTCTAGCGGTCTAGTCCAGACGATCTGTAGCAGTTTCTAGGCAAGTTTTAGATTTTGAAAATTGGTATTCATGGTTTATTGTCCTTCTCTGTGGTGGAATTTGCTCTGATACCAGCTGTGGCGGAACCACCCGAATTATTCCAGCTTAAGTGCCTAAGTCACGACTCAGGGCCGTAACACACTTAAATCGGAATAACCCGTCAGTCCCTTAGATCTAGTCTGATAGAGCCACTTAACCAGGATCAAATTCCACAATCTCACTCGAAGGCGAGTCACAGAAGAAATACAATAAAACAGGAAACCTCAAATTAAGTACTGAGTTATTACATAAATCGGAGTTTTTGAGTAGCAAATAAGAGTTCACAAAATAAAGTGCAGCGGATAATCGATGTCGTCGGTAACGAGGAAATGGGCAAGGCCTAGCCCACTACTCCTCATGCTCCTCTCCTGCCGGAGCAACATCCCACTCGACCGTCCAACCCGGTGGCAGGGTGGTAGGCCAAGTCACACCATCAACCATTTCCTGAATGGTACCTGCAAAAATTATGCCACAAGCAAGGCTGAGTATACTAATACTCAGCTAGACTTAACCGGTGTGAGGAGTCTACTCCTCTACCTCTAGACTATGCAGCTGTTTGGCTGAGGGGTTTGGTTTGCCAAAAGCACTAGCTGTTTCTAAAATCAATTTTTATCTTTTCAAATTCTATCATCATTAACTTAGCTAGATTTGCTCCTTCTAAGCATACATGGTAACAAGCATTTAGTTCAATCAACAAGTTATCTCATGTAACCTCATTTCACTTCTTACTCGATGCAGTACAAGGGGTCAAGCAGTCTCATTAGCTGCGAGAAGCAGACGATTCGAATCGAGTTTTAACCTTGCAAGGTAGACCTAAACACACGGCATGTCAGGGTACTCCAACCCCACACATGACAACCGTCCCCATCGATTCCCCGTTCGTGTCCAGGCCTCACCGCCTTAGCATACAATGCTCCTTTGACCCCGGTTGCCGCCGTGCAGTGACCGCACTTGTACCCACCATAGCTAGCATGGGAGACCTAGTCTCAGGTCGCATGAGGGATAAAGTCCGCGCCCGGCTTCACTCAGGTACTAGGTTTACCGGTTACCATTTTTCCTGGCATGTGCTTAGTACGTTCAAAAGCATGACTCAGGTATCCACACATTAATCCTTAATTCCTTTTTCCCGTCTCATGGACAAGGCATCCTCCCTGGATCCAAGTCCATAGACTAACATATATCCCGTTATCAAGATGAATACAATCAATTCCTGACCTCGCGCGAGTGCTAGAAAAATCACACGACTTCTACCGAGATCCTGATTAGCTAGCAGCTACTCGACCTAGCATACTAGTATTCATCTCAAAAAGGAATCCTAAGTTCATGCAACTAGAAGTTTCAAGCAACTCCTACACTTAAGTGCACATTACAATCCTACAAGCATTAAGTGTAGTAAAGTAGCATATAATAATACGGTTATGCATAAAACCGGGGCTTGCCTTCAATTGCTGGGGCTGCGGGGAGATCCTCAATAGCAGCCTTGGAAGCCTGCTCCTGGTCCTCCTCTTGGACAGGTCCTTGCTCGGGGATGAGCACGTACTCTCCGTCGGCAAGATTACAATCTAATGAATGCAATGCGTAAGATATATGCATGATATGATATGTGCTTTTAGAAATTACAACTTTGGAGGTGTATGATCTACTTGAGTTAAACAAGGTTAACTTTACTTATGTAAGACCCTTGGGTGGTATACTTGGTAAATTGGGTTAAACTTAGCTAAGGTAAGTGGTAGGTTTATTTTTGGGGTTTCACTGAATTCATTTTAAGTCTTAGTGAGAGTTGATAAGTACTCAAGTTAGACTTATTGGGGTGGGGTTTATTTCTTCTTCCCTTTTCTTTTACTCTCTTAAATGTTTTGGAGTGGGTTTGAACTACAAGTTGCTTTTATAAAATTCTAAAAATTCTGCAAAAATTACAGTGGCTTGGTACTGGTGTATGTTTTTCTGTCTCTAAATTTGGGGATCAGAAAGTGAGTAGTTTTCGCTGGACAAAATTATTAAATTCTAGGGCAGAAGGGGTGCTTTGAACTACAACTATTATTTAACAGTGGGTAGTTATCTAAAACTTATTTTTGCTGGCTTTTAGGTGTTATAACATGACTTGAAACAAATTTCTAGTCATTAATACCTTTTAATTATTTTTCTATGGTTTTCTCAAGTTTCTAGCCAAATAGGTGCTTTCTACTACCACTATGTTTGAAAAATATCAAACAACAGAGTTCTTATTTTTCTTAGTTATTGTTTTGCGCAAGAGCAATCATTCTGAAGTTTGGCATCTTTTTGCTTAAGGGAAGGGGTAGTATGCATTATTTGAATTAAGTGGCCTTTCTCATAAAACACTAGCAATAGGTATGAGTTTGCTTCTTTTTTAGGGGTTTGTATTTTTCTCTGGTGGTTTATCTCATTATGGACTTAGCTAATTTTTGGTTGCCCATTATCACATTATTAGGGGTTGTTCATGATTTATTTGGAAAATGCCTTATTAGCATTTTATATTTATTTTCCTTACTTAAAAGGTTGGGTTGAGGTGTTCTTTATTTTTGTAGTGGGGCTCTGGTGGTTGTAAGTCCACTGGATTTTTAATATTCATTTTGGGTATAGTTTTGTAATTCCAATAATTGATTTTCAGTTCAAATAAGGCTAAATAAAGCATTCTAATTTAAAACTGATCTAAACTAATGGTCTCTTTATTTTTCCTAGGTTCTCTGTTACTTAAGCAAACTAGGAAAAATAATTCTAATCACTGTTCATCAATTTCTAATGCCTTTCTGGTTTTTTTAAGTTTTGGGCAAAATAGCTTTAAATGAATATCTACATCATATTTTTCAATGCTGGGGTTCCTACTATTTTTAAACAGTGTCTAAATGAGGTTTAAATACCTACAAATTTTCTTAGGTTCAGCACAGAAGAAAAACTAATTTTCCTTAATTAAACAAGGTTTGGTTAGTTTCTGTTTTAAATTTTAAACTCAACAATTCAGAACAGAAAGCATGGGGTTTATCATTTTTAAATGACAGTCCATAATATTCAGGAGCTAGCAAAATTAGTTTGACAACTTTTTATTAAGAATTCATCAAGTTATGGGTTTTCTAAGTTCTCTGGTTATTTTAAAAGATTAACAGAATTGATTTAATGGAAAACCACTTTGCACGAGGGTCCCTGGCGGGTATTTTAAGTTTCTTCGCGGATCAGTCCTTAGGCTACTATTCACATGGGTCACTGACGTTACAGAAAACCCCTCGGGTTCTTCAAATCCTAACCTGAGGTCCTTCTCCTAACTTAAACAGTAACCGCGGCGGAAGAAAGGGCGGAGGGGCTTACCGGCGGCGAGATTGCTCCGGTGAAGTGGTCGAGGACGTAGGGGAGGTCTCGGGGATCACAACGGTGTGCGGGTCGCCGTCGGGGATGGCCGGAGTCGGTCGGTCCACGCGCGCAGGCGGGGATGCTCGTCGGCGGCGAGGAGTCTGGCCTGCTCACGGCGAGATAGTTCAATTGGACGGGTCAGAGAGGTTCACGGGATGCCAGAGAAGATATGGGTGCAAGGAATTGGACGGAGACTCACCGGTTAGCTCTGTCCACACGCGGCGGTGAAGGACCGAAGTCCGGTGAGGTCGATCTCGGGCCTCCGGTGAAGTCCGGCCTGGTCCGAGGGCTTGGAAAGCTTCACGGGCCACTGGTGGAGCTAGCCGAAGCACTGGCTTGACTTGGGGGTGGCTGGAGTGGGCTGGCCACGGTGGCCGAAGCTCTGGCTGCAATGGCGGGCAGAAATGCGCTCGCCGGAGCTAAGGAGAGGGGGCTGGCCGGTGAAGGTGAGCGCAGGGTGAAGTGAGGCGCGCCCGGGGAGGCTTTATAGGCGCGGGCGGGCACGGCCGAGGGCAAGGGCGCACGACGGACTTGACCGAACGCCGGGGCGAGCGCGCGCGCGGGTTGGGCGAGCGCCGGTGTGCTGACCAGGGTCGAACACGTGTGCCCGTGCGTTCTGCCCAAGTTCTGGCGCGTGTGGTCGCTCATCCGAGCCTGCTCTCGCCTTGGTCAGTGCACAAAACCTCTTCTCCTCCCTACAAGCTACCGATCTTGTGTTGGGGTCATAGGATTTTGCCTACTGGTTGCAGAGATATGGAGCCCGGAAATCCGGTCTGTCTCCCTGCGCAAACCCGAGGCAAATCCAAGGTTTTGTCGTGTCTAGGGCTTGCGTCCCAATGCCATCTTCTGGCACACGACAGAGGGATTAGTTAGGCACATTTTTGTTAATGGAGCCATTAGGATTCGAGTTAGGGATCAAGGTGAACATCCTTGATCTTTGGCTCAAGGTCTGAATTTCAGAATTCTGAAATTCAGAATTCCCATTAAGTCCCCACATGAAAAGCTTGATTTGGGGTTTTGTTTGAGTTATTTTGGCCAAGCCTTCTCAACCTTTCTTGTTGCTTATTAAGTATACTTCAATTTTTATAATTGGCTCAAGTCATAATTTTAAAATTTTCATTTCCTTTTCCTCACTTTCTTGAATTTTGCTCATGGGGTTCACTTAGGGTTTTCATTAGGGTTGCAACATTATTACCTTTTTTGAAAGACCCATTTGTTTTGATCATGATACTTTTAAGTATATGCTTGGGGGATTCTTTACTCTTAAGTTAATTTGATGCTCATGCTTACTTTGGTTCACATAAAATGATGGTTCCTGGTTTGGCATTTTGAGAGAAACCCTAGGTGACACTGGGGTGTCACAGAGTTGAGTCTGTTGGGTCACTGATGTAATCGTAGCAAAGTCTTTTGGAAGTATGGATGATGAATGATGTCAGCTTTAATTTATGAAGAAAAGTTTTATGCCACGTAGTATCTTTTATGAATTATGCAAGAAAAAATTGGTTTTACCCTTTCAAATCTTTCACCACGTATGAACCCTGACATCAGAAGTATGATATTAAGAGCATCCTTAATTTTTCAGATGGCAGGAAGAGCGCGTCGTGGACAGAATGAACGCATTCCTCCACCACAACCACCGCCTCCTACCATGCAAGAGTTGATGGCTCCGCAGAATGAGATTCTGCGACAGTTGGCTCAACGTCAGCCGCCACCCCAGCATTATGGTGGTGGTGATCACCATCAGCGTCCCCCAGCAGCAGCCACTTATCAGGAGTTCCTCAGCACTCAGCCGCCGTTGTTCACTCGGGCAGAGGATCTGCTTGATGCTGATGTATGGCTTAGGGTAGTGGAATCCAAATTTCCACTACTAAATGGAGTTTGTTCAGATGTGGCTAAGGTCAGGTTCGCCACCCAGCAGCTTCGTGGACCCTCGCGAACATGGTGGGATCATTTCCTTGCTATGCAGCTAGTTGACCTCATGGTGGAATGGAGGGAGTTCAAGGCAGCCTTCAGAGGGCATCACATACCAGCAGGCATTATGGACCGCAAGCTTAATGAGTTTCTTGCACTTACTTAGGGAAATCGCACTGTGTTGCAGTACGCTGAGGCCTTCAATGACCTGTGTCAGTATGCCGGATATCATGCAGACACTGATGAGAAGAAGAGGGATAGGTTCAGGAGGGGGCTCAGCACTAAGCTCCGCGACCGTCTCAACATCATCAGGGCCAACAGTTACAATGAGTTAGTCAACATGGCCATTTCCCAGGAGGACTGCATGACAGCCCGTCAGGCAGAAAAGAAGAGGAAGACCCCTGTGGCACGATCATTAGCTCAGCCTCAGCGCTTCAGAATTGTATCTGACACTCAGAACAGGGGACCTCAGCAGCAGCAAGGACGTTGGGTGATCCGACCACAACAGTAGTAGCAGCAGGCACCCAACGGCTCTCAGCTCCCAGTTCAGAGGAACAACAATCAGCCACAACAACAGCAGTACCGTCAAGCCAATGACAACAGGTGTTTCACTTGTAGTAACACTGGACACTATGCCAAGAATTGCCCCAAGAACCAACAGAGGCAGGGACAGAATTCCAACCAGAACCTAGGCAAGAGGCAGAAGGTGCAAGTGAGGCAAGGCAGGCTGAACTTCACCACCATGGCTGACATTCCAGAGGGAGCACCCGTCATGACTGGTATCTTTTTTATTTTGAATTATCCTGCAATCATTCTTTTTGATTCTGGTGCATCACACAGTTTTATCAGTGCAAAATTTAGTGCCAAATGCCAGTTACCTTTCCATCACACCAATGGGGGTATTACAACTTCAACACCAGGAGGTAGGGTTGCCACCTATCAAATCAACAGGTAGGTGCATATAAAATTTGGTAGTCTTGTGATTAGAACCACCCTCCTCATCTTGGGTTTGGATAGTGTGGACATCATATTGGGAACTGACTGGTTATCCAGGCATCAGGCAGTACTTGATATTGCAGCAAGGGCCATTGAGATTCACTCCCCTACTTGTGGCGAGACTACATTATATTTGCCTAACCAGGGTTGTACCCGATCCAATGCCTTCACCATGATAGAGTCACCCGTCGAAAGGATTCCAGTGGTCTGTGAATACCCATATGTTTTTCCGGATGAATTACCAGGGATGCCACCCGACAGGGACATAGAGTTTGCAATTGAGTTGCAACCCAAAACTGCCCCTATATCCAAGAGACCTTATAGGATGCCTCCAACAGAATTGGTAGAATTGAAAAAGCAACTACAATAATTGTTGGACAAAGGATTCATTCGCCCAAGTACTTCACCATGGGGATGTCCGGCCTTGTTCGTGAAGAAGAAGGATGAGAGTTGGAGGTTGTGTATGGACTACCGCCCTCTCAATGCGGTAACAATCAAAAATAAGTATCCATTGCCCCGCATTGATGTATTGTTTGATCAGTTGGTGGGAGCCAAAGTATTCTCCAAGATAGACCTTCGCTCTGGCTATCATAAGATAAAAATCAGGACCAGTGATATTCCGAAGACGGCTTTATCTACCAGATATGGGCTTTATGAGTACTTGGTGATGTCTTTCGGGCTGACCAATGCCCCGGCTTATTTCATGTATTTGATGAACTCAATATTTATGCCAGAGCTGGACAAGTTTGTGGTGGTCTTCATCGATGATATCTTGGTTTATTCCAAGAATGAAGTCGAGCACACTAAGCATTTGCATACCGTACTTCAGAGACTGCGCGACCATCAGTTGTATGCTAAATTGTCCAAATGTGAATTCTGGTTGAGGGAAATCAAGTTCTTGGGCCACACCATTTCTCAGGATGGGGTATCTGTTGATCCTGAGAAAGTCCAAGAAGTGATGGATTGGAAACCTCCTACCACTGTACGGTAGAGTAGGAGTTTTCTAGGATTGGCAGGGTATTATCGGCGATTTATTCATGATTTTCTCTAGGATTGCCAAGCCAATGACTGAATTGTTGAAGAAAGGAGTCAAGTATGAATGGAGCCAGAAATGTGAGGATGTGTAACACCTCAAAATCTTATCTTAAGAATTTAGTAAAAGTCTTCAATTTTTTTGAGTAAATTCTCTAGAAAAGAAGGTTTTTACCCTTGAAGTTATATCCTCTAAAATAAATAATATTTTGGAATAGAAGGTTTAATAAAACGATCTGTGATAATTATATGTTGGAACATATTCTTTAAAAAAAAATTAAGTTAAAAGACCTCTTGATGAAGGTTTTTAATAAAAGTTATTTTCCTTTAAATAAGTGATAAAATATGGAATGTTTGAATGCACTTTTAAATTGACTACACATCTAAAATAATATTCTCTTGAAAAAATGATGAGTGTGTGCATTTCGTATTAGAAATATGGTCTAGATAAATAAATAAGAGAAAAATAATATATTAAATAATTATATTTATAAGTGGATGTTTTAGGGATTATGGAACCTTTGGAGAGTATTTGGTTTTCGTTTTTTGTGCACTATATATTTGAAGCATTGGCTTGAATGAATAAAATGATTATTATATGTATAAATTATACTTTGCATTCATAAGATTTATTTTTGTTGGAGGTGAAAAAATTGAAATTCTGAATTTGAAAATAAAATAGAGAAAAAAATATAAAAGGAAATAAAAAACCATCGGTGGCTAGCCCATTTGTTCGCACAGGCCACACTCCACGTACAAATTTACATCCCATCCATCTAGCACTTTGTTTATTAATTTTATTTTCTCTTTTCCGGCCCATATGCACGCTTCATCCGCATGATGTAAGGCTGAGGTTAGCCAATAAACTAATCGCATATATATACGTAAGAAACTGGAGTCGCCTTCCTTCCGTGCTTGTCCTGATCGGTAGGAGGTTACAAGTTGGTGCAAGCCGATAGATTCGGGGAAGTTAGTTGGGATTCAGTCTGATCCGAGCTTCACCATGGTATAGAACGGTGGTCGGGGCCCTTGCCTCATTAGCATAGCCTGCTATAGGGAGCCAGAAGCCAACAAAATATGAAGCCAGAGCGCGCGAGAGAGAAGCATCGAGGAAAATTGACGGATTTTGTGGGGCGTGCTCGAGGTCTATCTTGGGATGAGAGAGTATCAGACCACCTGGGTGTTGCTCGTCGGCTCCTGTCATCGAAGACCAGCCTCTTCACGGCATCTTTGCCGGTAAGACATATGCTCAGTAAATCGATGTATACTCCTCGTTCTGTACTCGTATTAGTTCCAATATCCGAGCTTGGAGTGCTGGATTAGCCGTTCTCCGGCGAAGAAGCTGACGTAGGTAGTTCCTGTGTTCAGATTCGGGTAGCCGGAAGGGTAGGAGAAGGGGCTTGCCGCTGGTACCGCCGGCGTCGCTGTCTGGGGGGCTCGACGTGTGCCCCTACTAGCGTATTGTTCCCGGCCCCTGCACGTGTAGTGGCCGACCGTCCTTTCCTAGATCAATTAGGCTCTCTACGATGCCTCCCTCCCCATGGATGTTTCGTGCGTTTGTGGCTTAGTGCCCAGGGTCGAAGAAAGAGATAAGGCACATTTGATCCAAGCTCTTGATCCTCTACGGCTGTAATGTGTGTGTGACCATCCATATATCCAGTCCGCAACCAATCAAACACGCCACATATGCAGTTTAATAATTATGTGATATAGTTTGCGCTAGATGTTCGATTTATTTCATTCAAACTATGTTATGTTTATATTTTACGTAGTATTAACATTATTTTAATCAAGCCACATGTTTTTAATTTACTAATTAATTGTGTGTTTAATTAATGTTAATTAGCTAGGCAATGGAGTTAATCTAATTTATAGTTCTAACCTCGTATTTTATAAATAAATGTTAAAGTTATTAATACCTTAAATATTTTAATTTAATACCTGATTAGTTTAAATGCAATATCTGTTAGATCTCATCTATTAGATTTATTGCGCCTAAAATATCGTTTTAGCTCCGATTTTAGTGATTATCGTTCCCGCGCTCTCGTAGCATCGCGTAGAATATTCTTACTCTGTTTGTTATCATCGTTGGTGTATTGTTATTTTTATGCACTTATATGTATTGCCACGATTAGCAGTGAGGTCACGAGAATCTGAAGATCATCCTGGTTCCTGGAATCTCGAGTCCCAGGCAAGTTGTGCCCTTGATCACTTCTTTTTACCCAGTCATGTTCTGATTAATCATAATGATCTGTATAGGTTAATTTTGATGGGACCCAACAGGTTACCCTAGTTTGATTATCTTTATACCTTGACTCCACTAAACTTTTTGGGTAGTACCTGCTATTGCTTTATGTGGTTTTGGGTATGAAGATTACACTATTCTTGATTATACTTTTGTTATCAGTTGTTATTTATTGTTCATGTTAAGATCATTATGTTAATTGGAACATAGAGAACCACCCGGGAAAACAGTGCTACCACAAGGGTTTAATGGGACGCCCTTGGCTGATTAATTAGGAAAGCTAGTGGAAGACTACCTTACTCGAAAGGGGCAAGGGCAGTAGGGGAGTGGTCAGTGTAGGGAGGTCCTTGGGATGATTTTGCTGCGATGGCGGTCATGCGAGGGGTCCCTGCATTGGAGCTTCCTATAAACTGTAGCGGGTTTTCTGAAGCTAGTGGAACTTTGTAAAGGCCTCGTAGTGTTACCCTGCCTCGCCTCCTCGGTAGAGGTGTATGGGAAGTCGCGATCCCTTGGCAGATGGGTAACATGACTTGTGGGTAAAGATGCGCTACCTCTGCAGAGTGTAAAACTGGTATACTAGCCGTGCTCATGGTCAAGAGCAGCTCGGACACTCACATGATTAACTTATGGAACTAAATTCAATTTGTCATATGCATTGCATCGCAGGTGATGTTGTTACTTTTGTTCTACTACTTAATTGGGTTGGTATTTACTTATACTTAGTAACTGCTAATAAAATTTTGATCAACTTTAAAAGCAATGCTCAGCTCTAACCATCCTCTTTGGTAAGCCTTACACTTCATGTGAGCTCCCACCTTTGGCGAGTTCATGCACATTATTCCCCACAACTTGTTGAGCGATGAACGCATGTGAGCTCACTCTTGCTGTCTCACACCCCCCCACAGGTCAAGAACAGGTACCACAGGATGAGGCGCTTGAAGGATGCTGTGATGTGTTCGTGAGAGATCTAGGTCGTCGTCTCCCAGTCAACTTTGGGTTGCTGGATCGTTGTCTCCTTATAATGTAATTATTTATTTTGTATAGAATTCCTGTTATATAGTAAAGATGTGACATTCGACCCTATGCCATGATTCATCATATGTGTGAGACTTGGTCCCAGCACACCTGGTGATTATGTTCGCGCCCGGGTCTTGGTGCCCCGAAACCCGGGTGTGACAGAAGTGGTATCAGAGGAATGTTGACTGTAGGACGAAACCTAGATAGAACTGGACAACCATTATCTACTTACCTTCGCTACTCTGATTCTTTCTAAACTTCTCTTAATCTTTTCTCATCTATTTTCGCTTACTCTGATTACTCTTACTTTTTCCTTCTAAAGACAAAATTGGATTTCACAATTTGAAATCCTATGCCTAAAGTGACATTTAGGAATAGGAGACCTACTCTCTGGAACAAAAACAAAATCATATTTTCTTTAAAAGTATCTATGCACTTGAATGTTTGTTTTTATGATACTTGTCTGATTTGGATCTTTGATTGAGTGTGATGAGTTTTGGAGTAATGTCCACCACTACATCTACATATACATATAAGCGTAAAAATATATTCATAAGACAACTACACAACCTAAATTATCCTCCATTAAAGTATGTCCATTTTAAATAGATCCATCTTATCTTAAAAGATCCTATCTAATCTTATATAATCTAATTTAGAGTGAGTTACTTAATGCTGGTACAAGGATAAGGCCATACTACTAATCCACTTACGCCTAAATTGGTGACTTAGATCAACTCAACCATACACAAACCACTTGACCTACATAATTGGTTACATAACTAATCCCAACTAGCATATAGCTACCTACTAAATCCTCTACCTAGCTATTACCTACTGATCTATCTTAACCTCTTGGTGACACCAAAGCTCAAGAGGGAAAAGCTCAACCTCGTCAAGGAAGGAGAGAAGTCAAATTCAATCTTCGGATGCATTACCATCTGACACAAAGTTCTTCCTTACCATAAACTTTCTTACCCCTGGCTATTCTTGCCCTAAACTATACATCTCTTATATCCTACCTAATAAGTAGTTGGATACCTATGCCCTCCTGATCACCCACTATTCAGTATATAAAATAAATGAGACTGTGGATTTTTGAACCAATTATAGACTAAAAGCTGAATTACAAACCAATCCTTCTGTATCCCTTTTCTTATTAATCTCGAGGACGAGATTTCTGTTAAGGGGGGTAGGATTTGTAACACCTCAAAATCTTATCTTAAGAATTTAGTAAAAGTCTTCAATTTTTTTGAGTAAATTCTCTAGAAAAGAAGTTTCTTACCCTTGAAGTTATATCCTCTAAAATAAATAATATTTTGGAATAGAAGGTTTAATAAAACGATCTGTGATAATTATATGTTGGAACATATTCTTTTAAAAAAAATAAGTTAAAAGACCTCATGATGAAGGTTTTTAATAAAAGTTATTTTCCTTTAAATAAGTGATAAAATATGGAATGTTTGAATGCACTTTTAAATTGACTACACATCTAAAATAACATTCTCTTGAAAAAATGATGAGTGTGTGCATTTCGTATTAGAAATATGGTCTAGATAAATAAATAAGAGAAAAATAATATATTAAATAATTATATTTATAAGTGGATGTTTTAGGGATTATGGAACCTTTGGAGAGTATTTGGTTTTCGTTTTTTGTGCACTATATATTTGAAGCATTGGCTTGAATGAATAAAATGATTATTATATGTATAAATTATACTTTGCATCCATACGATTTATTTTTGTTGGAGGTGAAAAATTTGAAATTCTGAATTTGAAAATAAAATAGAGAAAAAAATATAAAAGGAAATAAAAAACCATCGGCGGCTAGCCCATTTGTTCGCACAGGCCACACTCCACGTACAAATTTACATCCCATCCATCTAGCACTTTGTTTATTAATTTTATTTTCTCTTTTCCGGCCCATATGCACGCTTCATCCGCATGATGTAAGGCTGGGGTTAGCCAATAAACTAATCGCATATATATACGTAAGAAACTGGAGTCGCCTTCCTTCCGCGCTCGTCCTGATCGGTAGGAGGTTACAAGTTGGTGCAAGCCGATAGATTCAGGGAAGTTAGATGGGATTCAGTCTGATCCGAGCTTCACCATGGTATAAAACGGTGGTCAGGGCCCTTGCCTCATTAGCATAGCCTGCTATAGGGAGCCAGAAGCCAACAAAATATGAAGCCAGAGCGCGCGAGAGAGAAGCATCGAGGAAAATTGACGGATTTTGTGGGGCGTGCTCGAGGTCTATCTTGGGATGAGGGAGTATCAGACCACCTGGGTGTTGCTCGTCGGCTCCTGTCATCGAAGACCAGCCTCTTCACATCATCTTTGCCAGTAAGACATATGCTCAGTAAATCGATGTATACTCCTCGTTCTGTACTCGTATTAGTTCCAATATCCGAGCTTGGAATGCTGGATTAGCCGTTCTCCGGCGAGGAAGCCGACGTAGGTAGTTCCTGTGTTCAGATTCGGGTAGCCGGAAGGGTAGGAGAAGGGGCTTGCCGCTGGTACCGCCGTCGTCGCTGTCTGGGGGGCTCGACGTGTGCCCCTGCTAGCGTATTGTTCCCGGCCCCTGCACGTGTAGTGGTCGACCGTCCTTTCCTAGATCAATTAGGCTCTCTACGATGCCTCCCTCCCCATGGATGTTTCGTGCGTTTGTGGCTTAGTGCCCAGGGTCGAAGAAAGAGATAAGGCACATTTGATCCAAGCTCTTGATCCTCTACGGCTGTAATGTGTGTGACCATCCATATATCCAGTCCGCAACCAATCAAACACGCCACATATGCAGTTTAATAATTATGTGATATATTTTGCGTTAGATGTTCGATTTATTTCATTCAAACTGTGTTATGTTTATATTTTACATAGTATTAACATTATTTTAATCAAGCCACATGTTTTTAATTAACTAATTAATTGTGTGTTTAATTAATGTTAATTAGCTAGGTAATGGAGTTAATCTAATTTATAGTTCTAACCTCGTATTTTATAAATAAATGTTAAAGTTATTAATACCTTAAATATTTTAATTTAATACCTGATTAGTTTAAATGCAATATCTGTTAGATCTCATCTAGTAGATTTATTGCGCCTAAAATATCGTTTTAGCTCCGATTTTAGTGATTCTCGTTCCCACGCTCTCGTAGCATCGCGTAGAATATTCTTACGCTGTTTGTTCTCATCGTTGGTGTATTGTTATTTTTATGCACTTATATGTATTGCCACGATTAGCAGTGAGGTCACGAGAATCTGAAGATCGTCCTGGTACCTGGAATCTCGAGTCCCAGGTAAGTTGTGCCCTTGATCACTTCTTTTTACCCAGTCATGTTCTGATTAATCATAATGATCTGCATAGGTTAATTTTGATGGGACCCAACAGGTTACCCTAGTTTGATTATCTTTATACCTTGACTCCACTAAACTTTTTGGGTAGTACCTGCTATTGCTTTATGTGGTTTTGGGTATGAAGATTACACTATTCATGATTATACTTTTGTTATCAGTTGTTATTTATTGTTCATGTTAAGATCATTATGTTAATTGGAACATAGAGAACCATCCGGGAAAACAGTGCTACCACAAGGGTTTAATGGGACGCCCTTGGCTGATTAATTAGGAAAGCTAGTGGAAGACTACCTTACCCGAAAGGGGCAAGGGCAGTAGGGGAGTGGTCAGTGTAGGGAGGTCCTTGGGATGATTTTGCTGCGATGGCGGTCATGCGAGGGGTCCCTGCATTGGAGCTTCCTATAAACTGTAGCGGGTTTTCTGAAGCTAGTGGAACTTTGTAAAGGCCTCGTAGTGTTACCCTGCCTCGCCTCCTCGGTAGAGGTGTATGGGAAGTCACGATCCCTTGGCAGATGGGTAACATGACTTGTGGGTAAAGATGCGCTACCTCTGCAGAGTGTAAAACTGGTATACTAGCCGTGCTCACGGTCAAGAGCAGCTCGGACACTCACATGATTAACTTATGGAACTAAATTCAATTTGTCATATGCATTGCATCGCAGGTGATGTTGTTACTTTTGTTCTACTACTTAATTGGGTTGGTATTTACTTATACTTAGTAACTGCTAATAAAATTTTGATCAACTTTAAAAGCAATGCTCAGCTCTAACCATCCTCTTTGGTAAGCCTTACACTTCACGTGAGCTCCCACCTTTGGCGAGTTCATGCACATTATTCCCCACAACTTGTTGAGCGATGAACGTATGTGAGCTCACTCTTGCTGTCTCACACCCCCCCACAGGTCAAGAACAGGTACCACAGGATGAGGCGCTTGAAGGATGCTGTGATGTGTTCGTGAAAGATATAGGCCGTCGTCTCCCAGTCAACTTTGGGTTGCTGGACCGTTGTCTCCTTATAATGTAATTATTTATTTTGCATAGAATTCCTGTTATATAGTAAAGATGTGACATTCGACCCTGTGCCATGATTCATCATATGTGTGAGACTTGGTCCCAGCACACCTGGTGATTATGTTCGCGCCCGGGTCTTGGTGCCCCGAAACCCGGGTGTGACAGGATGCCTTTCATACACTAAGGCAACATTTGACAACAGCACCCGTGCTAGCTTAGCCTGACAACACCAAACCCTTTGAGGTTTATTGCGATGCTTCCGGTACTAGATTGGGATGTGTCTTGATGCAAGACAACAGGGTCATTGCTTATGCCTCCCAAGCACTCAGACCCCATGAGCAGAACTACCCCACACATGATCTGGAGTTAGCAGCCGTAGTTCATGCTCTCAAGATTTGGAGACATTACTTGATGGGAGCTCATTGTAATATCTACACTGATCATAAGAGTCTCAAATATATCTTCACTCAGGCTGATCATAATATGAGGCAGAGAAGATGGTTGGAACTCATCAAGGACTATGATTTGGAAGTGCATTACCATCTTGGCAAAGCCAATGTTGTGGCAGATGCCTTAAGTCGGAAGGCCCAGTGCAACTGTGTGAGTATGGATGCAAAAATCACCACCCTGTGTGATGAGTTGTGCAAGCTGAACATAGAAGTTGTTTCCTCCGGTGCTTTAAGTTATATTTCAGTGGAGCCCACCTTACATGAGCAAATAGTCAGGGCACAGATTGGTGGCAAGGGTGTTCAAGTCATTAAGGAAATGATCAAACAAAAGGTGGACAAATACAAATGCTTTCGTCAGGACAACAAAAAAATTCTATGGTTTGGAGACCGATTGGTTGTTCCCAAGAACCCCGAGTGTTGGGGCGAAGGCGCAGACGCTACCCTTCGCTCGATGCCTTCGCCAAACTCGCTGCACCAAGGAGGCGAAGTGACCGGCGGTTTCCACCCTTCATCCACTACACTGCAAGACGAAGGCCCATAACGAGGTTGCCCCGTCATGCGCACTCGTTCAACCCAGAAGCCCACGGTGAATTTGGCCCATTGTAATAGGCCCCGCATGGCTAAGTGTATTACGGGCCCGATTTGTAATGGCTTTTCTGTAATGACAGTCTATAACCCCACTTTATGGGGATATTCCGGGGATAGCCTAGGCACCTGAGGGCACATGCGTCCTTACTCCAAGACGTTAGGCACTCAGGCACCTATAAATACCCCCGTACAGTGCCCTTGAGAGGCTGGATTAACAGAGCTATTGCCACCTCGAGTCAGAACCCTTGTTTACGTTGTTTTCATTCCTCCGTTGGATCAACTTGCCCAGGAGAGCAAGTTCCAACATTTGGCACCCACCATTCGTGCTACGAAAAAACCACCCGCGATGGCACCCAAGAGAGCTAGCTCGAAGGCAGCCCCATCCGTTGACGAAGCAGCGAAGGCAGCGCTGCTGTCCGAGAAAAAGGGCAAGGCCCTTGTCGACACCACCCACCAAGAAGCCTGCGAAGACGACACACTCAGTAAGAGACAGCGCAATGATCAACCTACACCTGAAGGCACCCTCCACACCTGCAGCTCCGGAGGACAACCGCAACCTCCCCTAGGCTTCGCTCCATAAGAGGGCGAGCACGCCACTGAGGATGGCGAAGTCATCGGTGTTTCAGCAGAGGAACAACTACAGCTGCGGGCCTTGTGCATCAAGAACCGCAACCTCCAGAAGTAGAAAGAGATCCTCGAGGTCAAGTGCCAACGTGTCTCCGTGCAGGCCAAGGTGCGCCAGATGATACGAGACGAGGAGCAGAGGGCTCAGGAGCTAGAACAAGAAATTATGCTCATGCAGCGCGAAGGCCAACATGATCTGCAGCGCGGCCTGCCCCTCCAACAACGCGCACCAATCGGAGACCTTCTCATTCCTCAACGCGGACCCGTCACCCCACACGCCACAGCATTTCAAGGCGTCAACTACCTCGATGATTGGAGTCCCCTAGGGCCGCACCTGCAAGTGTCACCATGGCCCGCCAATTTCAGGGCAGGGGCCTACCCCAAGTACAACGGCAGCACCGACCCAACACATTATATCATGAGCTATCAGGTTGCTGTCGCATCGTCCGGAGGGGACGACTCCATAATGGCCAAGTCCTTCATCATTGCCCTCGAAGGCCCAGCCCTAACCTGGTACACCAGGTTGCCCCCGCTGTCTATCGACTCCTAGAGAAGTCTCCGGGACAAATTCCTGCTCAACTTCCAAGGGTACCGCCCAGACACCGATGCCTTGGCTGAACTGTCACTCTGCAAGCAGTTGGAGAGAGAAACTCTGCAGGAGTACTACCACAAGTTTCTGACTCTCAAGTCACAACTGCCTTCGGTTGATGACCAAATCGCCATTCACTACGCCATCAGTGGCCTTCGGGCTGGCGTCCTTTACAGCCACTGCATCAGGGATCCACCCAAGAACCTCTAGGAGCTGTATCAGCTGTTCGAAAAATATGCCAGATCCGAAGAGCTCCACCAGCGCAAGGTCGAGTCCCAGAGGAAACCCAAGGACCCTCCGCAGTCCAACCGAACGTGGACGAGACCTTCACAGTCAGACTTCGGTCGGGACGGCCGCAGTCAGCAGCAGGTGCATAACATCGCCAACCAGCACCCTGCTGGTGAGGCCCCTCGCCGCCAAGATTATCCCCCCAGAGCCGCAACAATGGAACTCGTGGTCGGGGCCGAGGACGGGCGCAGCAGCCACGCATATTTTACCATTTGTTTCACGACGAAGACTGTGCGTACCCAAAAAGGGACTGCCCGGAAACGAAGGCCACCAGGGACAAGATGTCTCGGGCGCAACCAGCTGACAACCCAAGAGTTGTCGCGCACACATATCAACAACTCCCACAACCATACAACCATGACCCCGCTCAACATCCACCTAACCACGCATACCAACACCACCAGGAGGTACAAATCGTACCTCCCCCACTCCCACCTCCACACCCACAATAGCCAAACATCCACCACCCAAACCACCCCCAAGCACCAAAACAAGAATACTTCGCTGATCAGCCGTATCACGGAGTCATTCACATGATCACTGGGGGGTCCAGCGTCGACTTCGACACGAAGCGACAGAAGAGGGACCACTACCGCAGCATCAACCACGTCGCCGTCACCGGTCCAGTCGTGCAGACAAAGTGGTCCCATGTGCCATTAACCTTCGACGCCAGAGATGTCGACCTGCGCAGCGCACCCCACATCGAAGCCATGGTCATCAACTACAGCGTGGCAGGCTGGGACCTACACAAAGTCTTAGTTGACAACGGCAGCCAGGCGGACATCATTTTCCTCCACGCCTTCGACCGCATGGGCATCAGCCACAGCTTGCTGAAACCTTCGGACAACCCCCTATATGGCTTCGGCGGCAACGACACCTTTCCTGTGGGCAAGATAGAGCTACCCCTGTCCTTCGGTGTAGCACCCAATGCACGAAGTGAGCAGGTCACTTTCGACATCGTCGACATGGTGTACCCGTACAACGCCATAATGGGTCGGGGATCCATCAACAAGTTTGAGGCAGCCATTCACAGACTTTACCTGTGCATGAAAATCCCGGGTCCGCAAGGCGCGATCATAGTCTATGGCAACCAGCAGGCCGCACGCAACATAGAAAGAGACTTCGTTCCAGGGCAAAGGAACATACACTGCCTCACGGCGCAGCGCGAGGTCCCCGAGGCTACCCGCCCAACCACCAACGAGCATGAAAAGGCACAGCTGCAGAGCAACGATGGGACGAAGACAGTTCCCCTTGACTAGGCAACACCCAAGCAAACGGTCATCATAAGCGAAGACCTTACTTCGCATGACGAGGAGAGACTCATCTCCTGTCTTTCCAAAAATAAGGACGTCTTCGCCTGGTCCGCCCTCGACCTGGTCGGAGTCAGTCGCACTATTATCGAGCACAATTTGGGCATTGACCCTTCGGTGAGGCCGAAGAAGCAGAGGCTGCGCAAAATGTCTGATGAGAAGACAGAAGCTGCCAAGGCCGAGGTACACCGCCTGCTTGAGGCCAATTTCATCGAACCAGTCGCCTACCCTACGTGGCTCGCCAACATAGTCATGGTGCAAAAGAAGAGCGGCAAGTGGCGAATGTGCATTGATTTCTCCAGCCTCAACAAGGCCTGCCCCAAGGATAATTTCCCACCGCCTCGGATCGACAAGATCGTCGATAGTGCGGCCGGGTGTGAAGTCATGTCACTCCTTGACTGCTTCTCCGACTATCACCAGATATATATGAAGGAGGAAGACAAGGCCAGCACCAGTTTCATAACACCCTTCGGCACGTATTGCTTCATCAGAATGCCGGAAGGACTAAAGAACGCTGGGTCCACATTCTCTTGCCTCACCAAGACAGTGCTCGAGAGCCAAGTCGGCAGAAACATATTTACGTATGTGGACGACATCGTTGTCGCCAGCAAAAGCAAAGAGGACCATCTGGCTGACCTCGTAGAAACATTCGCGAACATGCTGGATGCACGACTTCGCCTAAACCCCGAAAAGTGTGTTTTCGGCGTTCGCCAGGGGAAGATATTGGGCTACCTGGTGTCGCACCGCGGGATCGAAGCCAACCCGACCAAGATCCAGGCCATCATCAACATGATGCCCCCGCAGTCAGCTAGAGACGTCCAACGACTGACAGGCAGATTGGCCGCCCTCAACAAATTCATTTCCAAGTACGCAGAGCGAAGCTTACCTTTCCTCAAAACGCTACGTGGCGCAAAGGACTTTGCATGGGGACTAGAGCAAGCGACGGCCTTCGCTTCACTAAAGCAGCACCTGTCAGAGCTGTCGATTCTTACAAGCCCCAACCCCTCGCTACCCCTGTTGCTCTACATCACAGCTTTGCCGCACGCGGCCAGCGCAACGCTGGTTCAGGAGTAGGACAGAGAGGGCACGACCAGGTAGTGTCCAGTTTATTACATCTCCGAAGTACTCACGACATCCAAATGCAACATGACGGAACTGGAAAAAATCGCCTACGCAGTCGTTATGGCTTCGCGCAAGTTGTGCCATTATTTTGAAGCGTTCAAGGTGCGGGTCACCGCGGACAGGGGACTCGGCGAATTGTTCAGAAATCCGGAGGCATCTGTCTGGACCACCAAATGGGCAGCCGAGCTTTCCGGCTACCATATCACCTTCGATCCCAGGACAACCATCATGTCACAAGTCCTGGCAGACTTCATCGTCGATTGGACCGGGCCGATAATGTAGCCGGACACGTCTGCAGAGAAGGTGTGGACCATCCACTGCGACGACGCATGGTGCCATGCGGGGGCAGGCGCAGCTGCAGTCATTACTTCACCCACAGGGGTCAAGCACAGATATGCAACACGTCTCAGCTTTGCTTTGGAGTCTGACAGATGCACCAACAATGTAGTAGAGTACGAAGCTGTCATCCTCGGCCTTCGCAAGCTTCATGCACTTGGTGTCACTACCTGCATAATCAGAATAGACTCCAAAGTGGTTGCCGGCCAAGTCGAGAAAGATTATGCAGCAAAGGACCCTGCACTTATGCAGTATCTCGCTGCTGTCCGCAGTCTCGAGAGACAATTCAAGGGCTTTACCTTGCAGCACGTGGACCATGCCAAGAATGAGGAGGCCGACGCATTGGACAAAGCAGCCGCCAGAGGCGAGGCCCTGCCCTCCGACGTATTCTACCATGTCATCGGCACGCCAGCCGTCCGTAGCCCAGAGGGCCTCCAAATAACCAACGACACCGAGGGCCACCGCATAGTCAACCTCTTCATGACCGAAGACTGGCGGGCACCAATAACCCTGTTCCTGCAGGGATATTACCATCCAAGCGATATCAACGAAGCCAAGCGCCTCAAACATTGAAGCTGGGACTTCGCACTCATTGAGGGACAGCTTTACAAGAAAGGGGTCAGTCAACCCATGCTTAAATGCGTCACTGAGACCGAAGGCATCCAGATCCTGCGCGAAGTCCACAACGGAACTTGTAGCTCTCACGCGGGGCCCAGGGCCCTAGCTGCCAAGGTGATCCATCAAGGCTTCTACTGGCCTGCTATGATCTGCGCCGCGAATCGGGTCACAAGGTCTTGGCGAAGCCTGCCAGAAGTTTTCTCCACGCTCGGGAAACCCTTCGCAATTCACAAAGCTGATCGCCCACATGTGGCCCCTTCAGCGCTGGGGCCTTGTCACACCCGGGCTTTAAGGAACAAAGCCGGGTGCATCTCATACATGCGCCAAAGAAGACAACATATATAATAACAGAGTGTATAGAGATAAATGTCATAAAACATCAGAGTATTTATTACATAGCGGAAGACTTAATACAAAATAAAAGAATAAACATAAAACGAACTAAGGATCGTCAGCGCCAATGTCAACTGAGAAACGCCACCTTGATCAGATCATACTCCTCGCCTTGTGGCTCCTCCTGAACCACCTGTTCTTCTCCTGTGGGGGGGTGTGAGATAGCAAGAGTGAGCTCACATACGTTCATAGCTCAACAAGTCGTGGGGAATAATGTGCATGAACTCACCAAAGGTGGGAGTTCATGAAGTGTAAGGCTGATCAATGAAATAAAGGCTGAGGCTGAGCATTGCTTTTATAAGTTGGTCAAAATTTTATTAGCAATTACTAAGTGTAAGTAAATACCAAACCTTAACAATAATAAAGAAAAGTAATAGTAAAATAATCCCAAATGCGATGCAAATGTCCAATTAAATTTAAGTTCCATAAATTAATCATGTGAGGGTCCGAGCCGCTCATGACCGTGAGCACGGCTAGTATACCAGTTTTACACTCTGCAGAGGTTGCACATCTTTACCCACAAGTCATGTTACCCATCTGCCAAGAGATGGCCAATCCTGTACACCTCTACCGAGGAGGCGAGGCAGGGTTACACTACGAGGCCTTTACAAAGTTCCACTAGCTTCAGAAAACCCGCTACAGTTTATAGGAAGCTCCAATGCAGGGTTCTTGCCTGACCGCCATTGCAGCAAAATCAACCAAGGACCTCCCTACACTGACCACTCCCCTACTGCCCTTGCCCCTTTCGGGTAAGGAAGACCTCCACTAGCTTTCCTAGTTAATCAGCCAAGGGCGTCCCATTATACCCTTGTGGTAGCACTGTTTTCCCGGGTGGTCGCTCCATGTTCCCATTAACATAATGATCTTAACATGAACAGTAATAATCAAAGAGAATAAAAGAGTAATTATGAATAAAGTATCTTCATACCTAAATCCACATAAAGCAATAGCAGGTACTACCCAAAGAAATATTCCAGTGGTAAACAAGGTATAAAGATAGCCAAAACTAGGGTAACCTATTGGGTCCCATCAAAATTATCCTATGCAGATCATTATAATTAATAAGAACATGGCTGGGAAAAAGTAAGTGATCAAGGGCACAACTTGCCTTCAATGAGCTCCTGCTCAGCTACTTCTACTTGCTGAACCTCAGATTCCACAGCGGCTTGCTCGTCTACTCGCATCAACACAATACATACATAGTATAGCATAAATTAACATCACATCAAACAGATAAATAAAATATACAGTAAAAATCTACACATTAAAATAAGATCATTGGAACTAGATCATTAAATTTGGAGTTATAGATTTCAAGTTATGAATTTTCTAAGATTTAATGTGCTTGAAATAAGATTAAATGATAAATTAATTTTCTTACTGTTTTTATGTCAAAACAGAGACCCTAGATGATGGAGAATAAAATTACAAAATTTTAGGAACTGGAATGGAGTGATTTGGACTAAAAATGGATTTTCTATGGATTAAATAAGTTCTAGGAATTGTTTTTATATTAAAAATCCATTTCTGAATTTATTTATCTGATTTTCATGAGCTCTGGACTGGGCGTCAATTCCTGGAAAACACAGGGTTCTCGGTGCAAGTTTACCGAGACACAGAGCACAGTACCCTGAGGATTGTTGGTTGTTTTCTATAAACAATAGGGGTTCTTTAAGAAAAACGCACGACGAAAGGGTATCTAGGGTTTTCGGCCGTCCGATCAAGCACCGACGCCCCGGATTAAAACATCGTTATAATAGACTGGTGAGGTGCGCTAGCCGCTAGATCAAAGATCGACGGTACAGATTCAAAATGTTCCAGATCGCGCTGGGTCCGCACGATCACGATCCGATGGTCCAAACTCTAACTGACTCTGAGCCGTTCATCCTGAGATCACCGGCTCTGGTGCCTTCTCCTAACCTCGCACTAACTCGAGCGGCGCCGCCCGTACCCCCGACGGGGAGCACACCGGCGATCCAAGCTCCCGCCGCACAGAGCACCAAACCTCAAACCTAACGGTGCTACACGCAGCAGAGAGTAGGACAAATAGTTTGAGGGTATGCTCACCACGGATTATTGCACAGGCGAGTCTGGCCACGAAGAATGGCGGGTCCGCGGCGGCGATGCGCCACCGGCGAGGAATTGCTCACGCACCGCAGGTCCCGACCTCCAATAGTGGTAGCGGACGATTACCCCAGGTACCGATGGCCCTCCTTGGCCCCACTCCGAGGACAGAGGCCCGACAGCGACGAGGTTCACCGGCGGCGCAAAAAGAGAAGAACCCACGGCGGCGGCGCTGCTCACGCGAAACCCGCACGCAGAGCTATGGTGGCGGCGCAGGGGGGAAATTTGAGCAAGAGGCGAGACCTAATCGGGTTATATACCCGAAAGAGCTCGTATTTGCGCCAGGTTCAGAGCGGTCATGGCGCCGCAAGCCCCGCCGAGACCCCCGCGGTGTCGTTGAAGACGAGTCTGACCTGTGGGCCCCGCATGGAAGACAGCCGCGCGCGAGCAAGGGGCTGCGCCGTGGACCCCGGCTGTCGGCACGCGTGGAGTTGAACTTGGGCCGCGCGGTGTACATCCATTGGTGGGCCGAAATCAGGTACGAGGCCCATTTAGCTGGGTTTTGTTTTATTCTTTCATTTTCCATTCCTTTTTCACCATTTTCTAATCCAAATTTGAATTCAAGATTAAATTCAAACTTTGTGGCTCATCATTTACACTATATTTGTGCAGTTAAAAGTAATAAGTTTAAGGATATTTATATTATTTATATTTTTATATCCTTCCTCTTCTTCTTATTTTCAAAACCCTAATTTTTAATTTAGGGGTCAATTCAACCTTTAGAATTATTATTTTATTATTATTATTATTAACATTATTATTTTATTTAATGCACAAACAATAAAACTCCAACGAGATGCACTTTCTTTTATCTTAGTGTCTTTGTTTTGATTTAATCACTTTTCCTTCTATATATGCTCTTTTCATGACGCAAATAAGGCACATAAAATAAGGAAATCACCATGTATTTCTTGTACACAATTTTGAGTATTACAGGCCTAGACATTGTCGGGCCGCTACCCACGGCCCAAGGGAACCTCAAGTTCACCTTCGTCGCCGTCGAGTATTTTACCAAGTGGATCGAGGCGAGGGCAGTATCCACGATAACATCGAAGACTGCCCAAAAATTCTTCTGGCAAAACATTGTTTGCCGATTCGGAGTCCCGTCCGAGCTCACAATTGACAACGGCAAACAATTTGATAGCCAGGACTTCAAAGACTTCTGCTTCTCAATTGGCACCAAGCTTGCCTTCGCCTCAGTATATCACCCACAATCCAATGGCGTCGTGGAGCGCGCCAACGATAAAATTTTCATGGCCATCAAGAAAATGTTCCTCGACGACAAGAAGGGCAAATGGGCCGACCTGCTACCTGAAGCAGTCTGGGCGCTGAACACGACCGAGTGCCGGGCGACTGGGTTCACTCCTTTCCTCCTGCTATATGGATCGGAGGCCATGACCCCACAGGAAATAAAACATGGGTCACCACGGACAAGCACTTCAGCCGTCCCCGACGTAGACGAACCAACTTCGAAGGACCTCATCAATGGAGACCGTGTCTTCGCCCTACAGGCCCTCAACAAATACCAAGCTCAAACAAAAGTATGGCGCGACCACACAGTCGTCCCGAGAAAATTCAATGAAGGAGACCTCGTACTCGTCCGGACAACTCGAACAGAGTCACGGGGCAAGCTGGAGCCAAAGTGGGAGGGTCCCTTCATCGTCAAGACAAAGGCGTCCCCCAGCGCGTACAGGCTAACAACGCCATCCGGCGAAGACTTAGAGCATTCCTGGAATATTGACAATCTCCGTAATGAATCCTCAGGGCTAGCACGCCCTTGTAATTCACCAAACAGTTTTATTCCGGCTCGCACTCTTTTCCTCCCGGGGGTGAGGTTTTTAATGAGGTGGAGCCATGTAATATACACACAAAAATCCCCCGCAAAAAATTAAAACAATGTCGAAAAAGACCGCATCGACGGTCTTTGGCATTCGACCACATCGAAGTCACCGCGAGGGGCAGCGCCGGTCTCCCTCGCGTGCGACACTCCGCGCAAAAGTCGCCTAGGGGTGCAGCCGGACTAGCACAATAAGTGCGAAAAATCGAAGTCTTTTCCAAAAGACTCTCCGTGCAAAAGTCGCCTAAGGGTGCAGCCGGACTAGCACAATAAGTGCGAAAAATCAAAGTCCTTTCCAAAAGACTCTCCGTGCAAAAGTCGCCTAAGGGTGCAGCCGGACTAGCACAACAAGTGCAAAAAATCGAAGTCTTTTCCAAGAGACTCTCCATGCAAAAGTCGCCTAAGGGTGCAGCCGGACTAGCACAACAAGTGCGACAAATCGAAGTCTTTTCCAAAAGACTCTCCGTGCAAAAGTCGCCAAAGGGTGCAGCCGGAATAATAAGCACAAAAAATCGAAGTCTTTTCCAAAAGTCTCCGCGCAAAAGTCGCCTACGGGTGCAGCCGGAATACTAGTACAAAAAATCGAAGTCTTTTTCTAAAGAACTCCATACAGAAGCCTACGGGATCAGCCTGATCAACGAAAGCGTGCAGCTTCATCACACATAATTATGGTTACACACATACAGCGAGGGCATCACACATTACATCGGCTCAACCTTCGGGATGATACCCATCTCCCTATAGTTGAACAACATTATCCTCAATTCCTCACCCGCAAATAGACTTCGCAGCTCCCCCTCACCCACACTCGCCCCAGCCGGCGAGGACAACAATTCCCGTTTGCCAGTCCCATCCACACGAAGACGACCACCCTCCATCTTACCATGATGACGCCTTTCACCTCGCGACAACTCACCCACTCTCTATTTCGCCACGGCTCTTCGCCGCCTACGCCCAACACTCGCACCCGGATGATCCTCAGCACCCATCACACGCGGAGGAGTCTCCGCCGCAGCCACATCCAACGCTGCAAAATAATCCAAGTCCCCTTCCGAAGACTCCTCCGTCCACACAATCGAACTCCCAGAATCATCAGACTCAAAAAACTTAGACACAGAATCATCAGAATCGTCTTCAGCAACCACGTTCGAAGCCGCCACAAAATTAGCATTGTCAGTAGTGGTTCCGTGCGTAGGCCCAAAACCCTGAACCTGCGCAGCAACCGAGGTTTAGTAACACACAGAAAAAATTTATAAACTCCCCAGCACCTATTTAGCCACCTGCGAAGGCCCGGCCACGGCCGTGGGGTCTTCAGCTGCCGGCTCAGCCACCACCTTCAAAGCATCTTCGGCCGTCGGCGTAGGGGCCGACACAGGGTCTTCACCGGCCACCATGGGCATAGGCGCAGCCGAGGAGCCTTCATTGGCATCCAGGGGCGGCACTGGGTTGACCTCCGCAGCCTCGGGCGGCGCGCCGACCAGAGCTCCAAGGTCCTCAACGTCCTCGGCATGCTCCATCTGCAGCAACAGCACTCATTCAGCAAAAAACCACACACACTCACACACATAACCACACATAAAAAGTAACCTTTACCTGCTCTATCGCCCGGTCGGACTGCTCCCTGACCGCCTCCCGACTATGCGGACCCCACATCGTATCAAAGAGTGCCCCCGCTGACTGCTTCACCACAGGGTCTTCGGCCTTGAAAATTTCACGTTCAAAGTTCTCATCTGATTGGTCGAAGACCTTATAGTGCCTGCAGCCCTCACGGGACAATGCATTCATGGCCCCTCGCAGGTGACGAGGGAGGCGAAGGACATGAAACCCACCACAATGGTCGGGAGCACCAGCAGCTCCTCCTGCAACCATTCGAGGAAGTGAAGGCCTGCTTCTCGGTCGGGTACTTCGAAGTCAGCAGTCCGCGCAACCAGCTCGTGGTACACGTCCACGAACTGTGCATGCGTCCGCTCAACTTCCGAGCACGTCGAGGCCTCGGCCTTGTCCACGAGGCTGTGCAAGGCGTTGAACCTTGCCTCCAGCTCCTCGGCGCGTTGACTGGCGAGACTGCTCTCCGCCCGCGCCACTTTGGCCTCCGCTCGCGCAGCCTGTGCTTCAGCGATGGCCTGATTCGCCTCTCTCCTCTCCTCCGCCAGCTGGCACCGGAGGTCCGTCTTCTCGGCCTCCATGGCGGCAACTTTCTCCGCCAGCCTGCGGTTTTTACTTTCCGCAGCCGACTTCTCCCGGACAGCATCCGCATGCTGCGCCCGAAGCCTCTCGACTTCGGCAGCCACGTCTACAGTCAGGACACCCAACGCCACGCGGTCGGCAAAGTCGGCCGCCTGACAAAAGCACATGAGACCCAAACCCTCATGAAAACAACAAACACCAAAGTCCAGCACAACTTACTTGCTTCAGCTGCTGCGACAGCTGCTGTGACGCCTCCCTCAGCCGCTGGGACATGGAGCCCGCCACATCCTTGGTGGCAGCGGCTGACAGAATCTCGCCGCTCGCGCAGAAAGCGGCCCACGGGTCTTGCGCGTCACCCTTCGCCCGGACCACCACCGTTGGCGACGTGGTTGTCGCCGAAGGCGGGACAACAACCAATTGCCCCTCACCCGACCCTACAACATATCACCGGTCAAAGAACTACCAAAAAAACTTACCAACAAAATAATCCTCGACACTGATGTTCGTGCCGAAGTCGGCAACACGTCTCCCCGACGAAGGCAGCTCCCGTCCTTTCGTGGATCCGCCCGGGGAGGCTTGGTTCCGCTAGAGGCGGTAGTCTTCGCGCCCGCCGACGCCTTGATGGGTCCGGGCGCAGCCGGTTTCGCAGCCGGCATCGGCTGGCTACTGCCGGAGGCAGCAGCCTTCGTGCTCCCCCGCGCCCTCTTCGCCTCACGCCTAGGATCTGCGATCCTGACGACCGCCCGGCGCTTCTGCACAGCGTCTTGACGGTCCTTGTTCATCACTACCGACACAACAGCAGCAATATTCCATCCGTAAGGAAACACCTTCAAGTCACGAGCCATTCATGACGTAAAGAAGTCTTCGCCAGCCGCGCGGGGGATCGGAACATTCTTGGGCCATCGACCCCCGGTAACCTCCAGCATTCACGCCGAAGACTCACAGAGCTCGGGCGAAGACATCCTTCCCCCAAGGGCTGCGCACGTCCCCATCAATTCCATAGCAAAACTATCGGAAACCCCCAGTTCCCCCACTGCAGTACCTAATTTCCTCTTCTTAGTGACTGGGGCGGCCTCCTGCGAGGAGTCTTCTTCAGTCACGGCCAGTGGCCCTTTCCCGCGGCGGTCGACAGCGTCATCCTCGGGATAGCCGCCGTAAGGCAAGTGATTTAGCTCGAAGACCCTATTCAGGCGAATGTTGGATCCGCGAATATCCCAACTCCGCAGGGCCTCCGTCCTCGGCACATATCGCCCCACAATACGCACCGCCCTGTCCTCTGCTTCACGGACAACCGCGGCAGGATCCCGGCCTCGCACATCCAACGCAAAAGCCGGACTTTGCACTCTCTGCCCACCCAGGGAGGGCATCTCGCGAGGGCATACTTCGCCCAATGCCCATACATGCGCTAAGGGCCACACCCCATAACCGATGAATTCCTCAACTAAATCGCGCCCACTACTCGTATGGGCAGCGATTCGAAGGGCTCCCTCATTCTCATCACCCTCCGCCACCTCAAATGGCGGGTACGACACATAGTAATGGGAGCACATAATGACCATGGGGAGCCCTGAGTGGTCTTCGACTTCGCCCTCTGAAACATAGAACCAGAAATCCCACCAGTTGCCCCACTTATTACGGGCACAGGAAACCAATTCCACGACTTCCGTCGAAGTCTTTCCAGACTTCGGCGTGAAAGTGCACGATCCAAACTGTGCAATCTTATGTCCAACTTTTCTTTTCTGCCAGTGTAGACAGTATTGTTTGGCGAAGACTTCCACAGAAGGCTGACCGCCATACGAAGTCATCGCCTAGACATACTTCGCCAGGGCCACCACGGCGTTAGGTGTCAGCTGGTGAACCTGGACTCCAAATTTCTGCAGGACCTCCGATACAAACCGATGTGCAGGCAGACGAAGGCCAGCGGTGAAAAATGCCTCGAAAACCACCAATTCGCCTTCGGGCTTGGGAACCTCCTCCGCTCCCGGGACACGCCCAACCCCGCTGCCAAAATATCCCAACTACTGCATATCCTGCACGCGGACCGAGGAAATCCGTGAAACATCGAACTCCACCATATCGCCTGGTTGTAGTTCCATCGCCGCCATATTGCTAGAGGTATCTTCGAACGACGCCTCGGCCATCGGCGTGGTCGCAGTAGATGAGGAAGAAGACGACATGGCTACGTACCGTCGACGGCGGCGAGCGGTCTGCTTAACGCAGGCCAGATCTCCGACGAACAGGAGCAAGGAGGGCAGGCGAGCGGACGAGCTGTTTCAAAAGGAGGCTAGGGTTTCGCGGCGCGCAGACAGGTAAGAGAACTTGACCTGCGCCGCCCCCCACCCCCTTTTATACACAGGACACGACGCTTCGGGAAGCCTGCACTCCAACAGTACGACGTCCATCAACAGTCACATCAAAAACCCCCGCAGAACCACTTTGAGCGAGGGCAGCGTCTCCACCATCTAGCGACGTCTTCGGCACCAGATGACTTAGTCGAACTGGTCCCTCGGAGGGCAAATGTTGGGGCGAAGGCGCAGACGCTACCCTTCGCTCGATGCCTTCGCCAAACTCGCTACACCAAGGAGGCAAAGTGATCGGCGGTTTCCACCCTTCGTCCATTACACTGCAAGACGAAGGCCCAAAACAAGGTCGCCCCGTCACGCGCCCTCATTCAACCCGGAAGCCCACGATGAATTCGGCCCATTGTAACAGGCCCCGCATGGCTAAGTGTATTATGGGCCCGATTTGTAATGGCTTTTCTGTAATGACAGTCTGTAACCCCACTTTATGGGGATATTCCGGGGATAGCCTAGGCGCCTGAGGGCACATGCGTCCTTACTCCAAGACGTTAGACACTCAGGCACCTATAAATACCCCCGTACAGTGCCCTTGAGAGGCTGGATTAATAGAGCTATTGCCACCTCGAGTCAGAACCCTTGTTTACGTTGCTTTCATTCCTCCGTTGGATCAACTTGCCCAGGAGAGCAAGTTCCAACACCGAGCTTAGAAAGAAAATATTGGATGAAGCTCACCTTTCCAAATTCTCCAAGCACCCCGGCAGTAACAAGATGTATCATGATCTCAGATCTTTGTACTGGTGGACCATGAAAAGGGAAATTGCTAAGTATATATCTGAGTGTGACACTTGCCAAAGAGTCAAGGCCAGTCATTTGAAGGTGGCAGGCACTTTACAGCCCCTTCCCATACCATCTTGGAAATGGGAGGATATTTGCATGGATTTCATTATGGGATTGCCCAATACCTCCTGGCACCACGACTCTATTTGGGTCATTGTGGATAGGTTGACCAAGATAGCTCATTTCTTGCCAGTGCATAACAACCACAAGACAGAGAAATATGCAGAAATCTATGTTTTTTCAAATAGTGCGTTTGCATGGAATTCCGAAGACTATTGTATCTGATAGAGGAGCACTGTTTGTGGCACGCTTTTGGGAGCAGCTCCAAAAGTCACTTGGAACCACTGTGATTAGGAGTTCAGTGTACCATCCTCAGACAGATGGTCAGACAGAGAGAGTGAATCAAATTCTCGAAGACATGTTGAGGGCATGTGTGCTACACTATGGGAAGAACTGGGACAAGTGTCTTTCGTTGGCAGAATTCTCATATAATAATAGCTACCAGTCCAGCCTAAAGATGGCACCTTTTGAGGCCTTGTATGGGATAAGGTGTAGGACACCGCTAAATTGGTCACAAGCTAGAGAAAGGGAAATATTTGGACCTGACCTGGTACTTGAAGCAGAGGAGAAAGTCAGAGTCATTAAGAAGAACTTAGAGGCTGCCTAGGCTAGGCAAAAGAGCTATCATGACAAGAGGAGGAAGCCTCTGAAGTTTGAAGTGGGAGATCATGTTTATCTTAAGGTGTCACCCACCAAAGGTGTTCAGAGATTTGGAATCAAGGGCAAGTTAGCTCCTCGCTACATTGGACCCTATGAGATCACAGAAACTTGTGGACCTGTAGCATATCAATTAAAGTTGTCGGCCCATATGTCAGCAGTTCATGATGTGTTCCACGTATCTCAGCTAAGAATGTGTGTCCGCTTACCCATGGAAGTGCTACCGGAACCAGAATTGGAGATAGAACCAGACTTATCTTATCAAGAGCACCCCGTCAAGGTATTGGATCAAAAGGAGAGATCAACGCGGGCAAGGTCAATCAGGATGTATAAGGTTCAGTGGAGCCACCATTCAGTAGAAGAGGCTACGTGGGAGACTGAGGATTTTCTACATTCTCGCTTCCCCGACTTTCTACCCAAAGGAGTCGGTACGTAATCCAAAACCCCACCCCACCTGCCCTTTGAATCTAAATATAAGAAAAACCTAGTTGTTAAGAGTAGAGTAAGTTGTGGAAAGAAAAAAAAGGGCTTCCTTCTGAAGTTGCAAAGAGAATGACATTCGAAGAGCAGTTAATTAGAACAACTTGGAAAAAAGGGATCTACAACACCCAAGCACACCTTCTTGGACCCCTCTACAGGACCCTACCCAAATCTCGGGACGAGATTCCTTTAAGGGGGGAGGGCTGTAACACCTCAGGTGTTACCAAGGCCCTACTTATACCCCTGACTTGTTATCACATGTGTTAAGTGGAGGAGAGGGAGCCCCAAAACCTTGGAAACCATTGATTAACTAAGAATGTTAAGGACAAAAGCTTCACCCCAAACATTTTGAGCAATTGTCACCTTGGGCAAAAGAGGTTAAAACCTAGACCCTTAAAGCACTAGACTTCCAAACAAGGGATTAGTGGGCAAGCTAATCAAATGGCCAATTCTTGTTTCTAATCCTTAACCAAGATTTAAGTACACATTAAAATCTATAAAATGCAGAGGGGAAACATTACAAAAAGGCCCCTAAAGACCCCAAATCCATTCCTTAAGTAGAGAGCACACTAGAGCTCTCTAATCTTCTCTAAGTCAAAACTAAACCCTAGTTTAAAGATCAGACGTGTTCACTTAGTAAATGGCGCCAAAACCACTTGGTCTGAATACCAAAAAGGAGCAAAACTACCTAAGGAACCCACTAGAAAAGTTTGAACCTGAGCCAAATTCGTTTGACATGATTTGACACCACTTTTGTCTTAGGGTGAACAGTGAGACAACCCAGATTTGGCGTCCGCATATCTCCCTACCTAGAGCATATCTGCCATTGGAACTCACATACAAGAGACAGCCCTAGGTGCCAGGAAGAGGTCTGCACCGGATTTTTGCCAAGATTCGCACGTTTGCGATCTCAGCAAGCTTTTGAACAAGGGCAGAAACACACCTCCACGTGTTCGACGTGCCCTGAACTCGCCAGAGCACGCCCAGCGCCCGACCCCGCGCGCCCCGCTCACGCTAAGATGAGCCCATGCCATTGCCTATGCCCGCACCTATAAAGCCAACCAAGGCTTCAACCGTACGCCCCCGCGCGCTCTCGACCTCACCGGAGCACGAGATCACCGGAGTTTGCCCTACACACAGCGTGCCAGCGGCCGCCCGAGCACCCACCACCGTAGACCGGCCAACCGAGCCATTCCTAGCCCCGTCCGACCCTCGAGAGAGACTCTGCATGCCTTGGTGAAGCTCCTAGAGCGAGGAATCAAGCACTGCCTCGCCGGAGACACCAGATCAAGGTCACCGGACTTCACCCGACCGCCGGCGAACGTGGACCGACCTCCACGGTGAGCCTTTCTTCGATTCCTTGCATGGGTAGACTCCTTAGCACCCTGTGAAGCTTTCCGTGCCCTTGGATTGAACTATATCGCTGTGGATAGGCTGGAGCACCCGCCGCCGCCGAGCTCGCCCGCCTGCGCACGTGGACCGGCCGATTCCGGCCATCACCGTCGTCGAGCCGTACCTCGTCGTGACCACAAAGACTTCCCGGAGCCAACCCCGTCCTTCGCCGTCGGTAAGCCGCGCCGCCCTATTTACTTCCGCGGGTACTGTTTAAAAGGGGGCAGGGACCTCGGGGAAGAAGGAATAGAAGTCGGGGGGGTTTGAATTGTCAGAGACTCAGATGAATAGTTGCGCAGGGGTATAAGTTAAAGAACTGGTTTAGGAAAAGCCCAGGGTCCTCGGTGTAAACTGGTTTTCCAGAAAACCTTTTAAACATTTCTAAATTAAATACAAACAGAGCTTGTAAAATTCATAACTTCAGTTTTATTCAACCAATTTGAGTCAAACCAATTTTGCCAGGTTCTGAATAATGTAAACTGCTTAGGAAAAATACAAAACTCCCTAAGTGTTGCAGAAGAATTTAAAGTTTGGGATTAAATTGTGTTCTGGTCAAAAGCTAGATAAAAGAGCGAAAAATAGTTACACTGTTAGACTAAGGTTAAGAAAAATCAGAGAAGTACTTAATCACTCCCTAATCTGTTTAAAAATAGTAAACCCCTCATTACACCAAATTAAGGTAGGGTTTGCCATTTAAATCATTTTTAGCCTAAAGTTAAAGAAAATAGAAAAGGTAGTTTAAAATAAGAACCAGGGAGCAACCACATTTTTGTTAGCTCATTTATTCAGTATAGTTTACTGGAAAATTTTGTTGGACCCTTGTTTAGTATAAAAGAAATGCATTACCTTTTATTTTATGCAAACAATGAAAACTTAGAAAAATCTTAGAAAAATAATCCTGAGGAGACCACACCCCAAACCTTGGGATAACTAATATTTTGTTATTAGGAATGTAGGAAAAATATGAGTTCTGTTGTTTGATATTTTTCAAATAACAAGTTAGTTATAAGTACCTTTTTGGCATTAAACTTTAGAAAATCACAACTAAATATCTAGTAGGTCCTTTTCTGTGATTTTTAACACAGAGGCCTAATATCACCTTTGAATCTGAACAAAAATAAAATTTAGTGCAGAGACCTCACCTACACTAGAGCTATAGTATAAAGTGTCCTTTTCCCCTTACTTTTGTAAATTTTGCACAAGTAGTATCTGAATTAAATTCAGCCTCAAACTTCTAGAATAACCCACAATGGTGAATATTTACCCACTGTAATTTTTATAACATTTTTGGAAAATGTTAACTGACCATAATAGTTCAAAATGCTTAAATAGAAGCACAGTGGAAGGAAAAGGGAACTGTTGGGAAAATTAGATAATATACAATCAAAACCTTTAAGTACCTCATGGGGCCTAAAAATATGATTAAAAAGTGTAACTCCACTCAAAATCTCGAAGATGAAAGTGCAAAACCCTTAAGTATACCCAAAAGAAACCCTAGAGTCCCACCGAACTTAGTACTAATTTACTATGCATAGCCTTTATAATTTATCATGTCATTAATAAGCATATATCTTATTCATTGCATCCGATAGACTGTAATCTCGCTGACGGGGAATACATCCTCGTGCCAGAGCAAGGAGTTGCTCAGGCGGTAGCCCAGGATCCAGCACCAGAGCCTGCCATCGAGGATCTGTCTGCCCCAGCTTTGGAAGGCAAGCCCCGGTTTTATGCATAACCTACTTATTATGCTATTTTACTACACTTATTGTTTGTAGGTTTGTAATGTACACTTAAGTGTAGGAGTTGTTTGGAAACTTAGTTGCATGACTCAGGATACCTTTGAGATGGATACTAGTATGCTAGGTCGAGTAGCTGCTGTGCTAATTGGGGATCTCGGTAGAAGTCGAGTGATTTTTCTAGCACTCGCGCGAGGTCAGGAATTGAATGTATCCATTTTTATATCAGAATGATGATGGTCTGTGGACACGGATCCATGGGGATGCGTGGTCTACGAAATGAAATTGGAATAAGGATTAACGTGCGGATACCTGTGTCAAGCATTTGAACGTACTAAACACATGCCGAGAAATACGGTAAATCGGTAAGCCTAGTACCTGAGTGAACCTGCCCACAGATTGCCCTCCTCACGCGACCTGAGACGTGGTCTCCCATTCTGGTTATGGTGGGTACAAGTGCGGTCACTGCACGACGGCAGTCGGGGTCAGTGAGATATTGTACGCCAAGGCGGTGAGCCCTTTCTGTTGCCAGGGAATCGATGGGGACGGTTGAGGTGTGTGGGGACGGAGTGCCTCACCACGTCGTGTGTTTAGGTTTACCTTGCAAGGATAAAAACTCGATTCGAATCGTCTGCTTCTCATAGCTAATGAGACTGCTTGATCCATTGTACTGCATTGAATAACAAGTGGATATGTGTTGACTTGGCAAAAGATGTTGAATGCTAAATATTTGATACCATGTATGATTAGATAGGTACACATTTAGTCTTAAGAGAGTCACACTAAAACTTGAAAAAGCTAAAACTTGATTTTCGACTCAGCTAGTGCTTTTTGGCAACCCAAACCCCTCAGCCAAACAACTGCATGTCTAGAGGTAGAGGAGTAGACTCCTCACACCGGGTAAGTCTAGCTGAGTATTAGTATACTCAGCCTTGCTTGTGGCATAATTTTACAGGTTCTCTGGAGGACATGGTTGCTGGCGTGACATGGCCGTCCATCTTGCCACTGGGTTGGACAGTCGAGTGGGACCTTATCTCAGATGAGGAGGAGCATGAGGAGTGATGGGATAGGCTTCCCCATCCCTCTGTTTATTTATCGTTAGTTTTATTCCGCTGCATTCCGAACAATGATCACTACTTTTGCTAAAACTCCGATGATGTTGTAATAAATTTAATACTCCTTAATGTATGGTTTTATGCTTTATTGTATTTGCTCTGTGCCTCACCATCGAGTGAGTACGTGGTACTTGATCCTGTTAGTGGCCTCGTCGGACTGGATCCGAGGGACTGATGTTTTATTCCTATTTAAGTGTAGTCTAGCCTTTAAGGTGGGACTTAGACACTTAAATTGGAATAATTCGGGCGGTTCCGCCACATCTGCATTCCCTTAGGAACGACTTTTGAGCAGAAAACTTACACTGCGCTCCCTTAGGAATGACTTTTTCAGCTTCAGATCTTAATTTTTGGCTCTACATTCCCTTAGGAACGACTTTTGAGCAGAAAACTTACACTGCGCTCCCTTAGGAACGACTTTTTCAGCTTCAGATCATAATTTTTGGCTCTGCATTCCCTTAGGAACAACTTTTGAGCTTCAGAGTTCTATGATGAAGGTGTATTTTACTCATTGATGCAGGCACAATTATTACAAAAAATCAAAATTATGTCCTTCGTTCCTTGTTTCTCGTACAAAAAATAAAATGGCATAAAAGATAAAGATACATCAAAAGTAGGATATTCCTCAGTATATATGCTTCGATTCTAGCACAGTGCTATTGACTGTACGAGCTTTAGACTCCTCCCGGAAGTCGCACTGCTGTTGGACGTGCTGGTGCCCTTCTGGCTGCTGGCTTCGGGTGTGAGTAGGCGGCAATGGTGGTGGTAATGGGAGCTAGGCCCAGGAAGCTTGTGAATGACTTGCCGAAGCAACAGAAGTCGCGGGTTGATTACCTACGTATTCTGGTACGTAGGGAGAATAGCATGAAGCAGTATGTAAGACCTGCTTCGGCTGATTCTGCTGCGCCTCTGCTTCGGCAATCTCCTTTTGCTTCTGAATAGTGACCTGGCATGTTATTGTAGTGTGGCCCTTGTCTTCACCACAGAATAAACAATAGAGCTTTCTAGGCTGATCCCCATACCTTCCTCCGAAGCCCCTGCCACCCCTACCCCTTGGGGCTGGTGGCCTGAAAGAGCTTTGCTGTTGTCTTGAGGATTGGGAGCTGTGTTGTGGCCTTTGCAGCTGGCTTCCTCTGTCATCACTCTAGCTGGAGTTATGGATTAATCTGACATGTCTAGGGTGAATTCTTCCCCCGAAGCCCCTAGTCATTTCAAAAAACCTATAGGCTTCTTCCCTTCTTTGGCGAAAATCATTATCAGCCCGGATGTACTCATCCATCTTCTGAAGGAGCTTCTCTAGGGTTTGAGGGGGTTACCTGGCAAAGTGTTGAGCCATAGGTCCTGGCCGAAGCCCTTTGATCATGGCCTTAATGACAATTTCATTAGGCACTGTGGGCGCTTGTGCCCTCAGACGCAAGAACCTTCGGACATACGCCTGAAGGTATTCTTCGTGGTCTTGCATGCACGAGAACAAAGCCTGAGTAGTGACCGACTTTGTCTGAAACCCTTGGAAGTTTGTGATCAGCATTTCCTTCAGCTTCTGCCATGATGTGATTGTTCCTGGCCTAAGAGAAGAGTACCAGGTTTGTGCGACATTTTTGACTGCCATGACGAAGGATTTCGCCATGACTGTTGTGTTGCCCCCATATGAAGATATGGTTGCTTCGTAGCTCATTAGAAACTGCTTCGGGTCTAAGTGCCCATCATACATAGGGAGCTGGGGTGGCTTGTATGATGATGGCCATGGGGTAGCCTGCAGTTCTGCTGACAGCGGAGAAGCATCATCAAAAGCAAAATTTGCATGATGGAAATCATCATACCATTCATCATCACATAGGAATTGTCCTGACGAAGCTCTCTGCGTTGAGGTCTTCGATCCTGGTCATCTTGAGTGAGATGACACATTTCCTCAGCAGCCTCATCGATCTTCTTCTGAAGATCGAAAAGACGAAGCATCTTCTCCTTCTTCCTCTGGACCTGTTGATGGATGGCTTCGAGGTCCCTTATTTCTTGGTCCAACTCCTCCTCCTGAGGCGTTGGACTTGTAGCCTTCCTTTTTTGGCTTCTAGATTCATGCAGTGTTTCTTGGTTGACGTCCAGTGGCTGCAATGCAGCCCCTAGCGCTGAAGCTTTCTTCGGCGGCATGACGAAGGTCACAGCTTGCCGAAGGTGGTCGAATGAGTTCACCGGAGGTGGGCACCAATGTTGGGGACTTGTTCTCAAATGCTATGAGTTAAGAACAAGGCAACACAAATGTTAATGGTTAAGGGCCTTCGTCCTCCGAAACATTATCTCACCTAGGGTATAATGATCTTCAGACGAAGGTCATGAAGGGCATACCTTCATCATCTCAGTATGTAATAGAAAATAGGAACATAAATTACATATAAAGAATATGAATAATCATCTTAGATCATTATATTATTTGTATTCTTATTAAATAACCATGAATAAACATTAACGATAACGAATTACATTTGTACCTTCGGCTTGAGAGAAGGTAAGAATCCAAGTGTGACGTGCGAGTGAATACAAATCAAAGTGAACAGTATGGTGTTACTGTTCATCTATTTATAGGCACATGACACAGCCTGTGTAAAATTACATCCATGCCCTTGACATTTATTATTGACTAAGGGTAATGTTGGGGCCGTGCTTCGGTGCGCCGAAGGTCTTACACGAAGAAGCAGCTTCGGCTGAAGTCGTCTCCAAGAGATGGCCGAAGGTTCCTTTTCATGGAGCTTCGGCGTTACAAACCGACATAGAGATAGAATGACCTTTTTATCCATAGAAGTCTGGGTCAATGTTGTAAACTTTTGTAAGGGGCATAATTGTAATTTGTCACAGGCTGCGACCTGTGCCTATAAATAGATGAACAGTACCTCTATACTGTTCACGCGAACCTATCATTTGCCTTCGCATCACACTTGTATTCTCGCTTTCCTCAGGACCGAAGGTACATCTGTAATTTGAAATTATTTATATTCATTCATGTTATTAAAAGTGGAAATGATTCTATGATAACATTTAAATGTTTATTTTATACCTCATGACTTATATGAATACTTCGTTCCTTGTTATTATGCTTACGAAGGTATGTCCTTCGTAACCTTCGTCCGAAATTCGTTATATCCCGAAAGGATATAATATCTTGGAGGACGAAGGACTTTAACTCGTAACATCTTCTATGTTGCCTTGTTCTTAATTCTTAGCATTTGAGAACAAGCCCCCAACAGGTAATCTATCGAGGACTAGACGACCTTTTCCTCTTTAGGTTGGTTTCATTTTCCACCGCTAAGCCGAAGCTTCTCCATCCGTAGCTTCAGAACTGGCTCATCCTTCTCCCAGATCGCGCCTTTCGTATCGTGCGCGCCTTCATCTCAATGCCGAAGGTTCCTGTGACAGTATATTATACTTGGAAAACATGTTAGTCGTGTTTTTGAGGACCTTCGGAAGATGAAGGCCCCCAACAATCCTTTTCTCCCCTGTCATGTGGTTTGTGCATCCGCTATCAATAATCCAACTTGAGCCGCCAGATGCATAAACCTGCAAAACAATTTAGGCCTTGTTCTTAGGTACCCAAACGGTCTCGGGTCCTTTCACATTAGAAACAAGCACCTTGGGTACCCAAACACAAGTCTTGGAGCCCTTGTGTTTGCCCCCAACATATTTGGCAAATACTTTGCCTGATTTGTTGGTAAGAACATATGATGCATCAAAAGTCTTAAATGACATGTTAGGTTCATTTGATGCAGTAGGAGTTTTCCTTTTCGGCAATTTAACAAGGGTTGATTGCCTAGAGCTAGAAGCCTCATTCTTATACATAAATGCATGGTGAGAAACAGAATGAGTTTTCTTAGCAAGAATTCTCCTAATTTTGTGTTCGGGATAACCATTAGGATATAATATATAGCCCTCGTTATCCTGAACCATGGGAGCCTTGCCCTTAACAAAATTAGACAATCTTTTAGAGGCATTGAGTTTGACATTGCTTCCCTGTTGGAAACCAATGCCATCCTTAATGCCAGGGCATCTCCCACTATAGAGCATGCTTCTAGCAAATTTAAATTTTTTCATTTTCTATCTCATGCTCATTGATTTTAGTAGTTAATTGAGCTATATGATCATTTTGTTGTTTAATTAAAGCAAGGTGATCATGAATAGCATCAACATTAATATCTCTACATCTAGTACAAATGGCAACATGCTCAACTATAGATGTAGAAGGTTTGCAAACATTTAATTCATCTATCTTAGATTTTAGCATGGCATTTTCATCTCTAAGACAGAAAATGGAATCATTGCAAACATTTAAATCTTTAGCCTTGGAAATTAAGATAGCATTCTCAGTCCTAAGGCTAGAAATTGATTCATTCAATTTGTTAATCTTAGCATTTAAACTAGCATTTTCATTTCTAAGACTGACAATAGAATCATCACAAGCATTTAACTTTTCAACCTTAGTAATTAAACTAGCGTTCTCAGCTCTAAGGGTGTAAATAGTGTCATGGCAAATGCTAAGCTCTTTAGTCAAGTTTTCACATTTTTCTATCTCCTGAGCATAAGTATTTTTAACTTTATCATGCTTTTTGTTTTCCTTAATAAGGAATTCCTCTTGGCTATCCAAGAGTTCATCCTTCTCATGAATAGCACCTATCAATTCATTCAATTTTTCTTTCTGTTGCAAGTTAAGGTTGGCAAAGAGTGTATGCAAATTATCTTCATCATCACTAGATGTAGTATATTTATGGGTGGTTCTAGATTGTACCTTCTTCTTTTTGTCGTCCTTTGCCATGAAGCACTTGTGGCCGACATTGGGGAAGAGAAGTCCCTTGTTGATGGAGATGTTGGCGGCATCCTCGTCGGAGGAGGAGTCGGTGGAGCTCACGTCGGAGTCCCATTCCCGACACACGTGGGCATCGCCTCCCTTCTTCTTGTAATATCTTTTCTTCTCCTTCTTTTTCCCCTCTTGTCATTGTCCCTGTCACTATCACTAGACATTGGGCATTTAGCGATAAAATGACTGGGCTTACCACATTTGTAGCACACCCTTTTGGAGTGGGGTTTGTAGTCCTTCCCCCTCCTTTGCTTGAGGATTTGACGGAAGCTCTTGATGATGAGCGCCATCTCCTCATTGTCAAGCTTGGAGGCATCGATGGGGAGCCTATTTGATGTAGACTCTTCTTTATTTTCTTCTGTTGCCTTGAATGCGACGGGTTGCACCTCAGGTGTGGAGGTGCCACCTTGCTCCAAGTCGATGATATGTTTGGAGCCTTTGATCATCAATTCAAAGCTCACAAACTTTCCTATAACCTCCTCGGGAGACATTAACTTATATCTAGGATCACCACGTATTAATTGAACTTGTGTAGGATTGCGAAAAACGAGTGATCTTAGAATAACCTTGACCATTTCATGGTCATCCCATTTGGTGCTCCCGAGGTTGCGCACTTGATTGACCAAGGTCTTGAGCCGGTTGTACATCGCTTGTGGCTCCTCTCCTTGGTTGAGGACGAATCGACCGAGCTCCCCCTCGATTGTCTCCCACTTGGTGATCTTGGTCACCTCATCTCCTTCGTGTGCGGTCTTTAGGACGTCCCAAATTTCTTTGACACTCTTTAACCCTTGCACTTTATTATACTCCTGTCGACATAGAGAGGCGATGAGTATAGTAGTGGCTTGGAAGTTAAAGTGCCGAATTTGGGCGACCTCATCCGAGTCGTAGCCTTCGTCCCCCACGGATGGTACATGCGCTCCAAACTCAACAATATCCCATATACTTGCGTTGAGTGAGGTTAGGTGATGTCTCATTTTATCACTCCACATACAATAGTCCTCACCATAAAAAACCGGTGGTTTGCCTAATGGGACGGAAAGTAAAGGAGCACATTTAGAAATGTGGGATAGCGTAGAGGGATCTTACTAAACTTCTTGCACTCATGGCGCTTAGAAGTGACGGACGCGACGTCGGAGCCGGAGGTGGAGGGTGACGAAGAGTCAGCCTCGTAGTAGACCACTTTCTTCATCTTTTTCTTCTTGTCGCCACTCCGATGCGACTTGACGCGAGGAGGTGATTCCTCCCTTCCTTTGGCGCCAAACTCTCTTGATGGATCCTTCCCGTGGCTTGTGGCCTTATCGCCGGTTTCCATCTCCCTCTTGGCGGATCCTCCCGACATCACTTCGAGTGGTTAGTCTCTATTGGGGGCCTTCGGCTTCTGAAGGTCCTCAAAAACATGATTTAACAATGTTTCTGGAGTATGATACATGAACAGGTACCTTCGGACTTAGGTCATAACCACAGTATGAAGAAGCACAAAGAATACGAAGGGTGGCGTAGAGCTGAAGCTATGTGCAGGAGAGCTTCAGCATGATAGCAGAAAAGGAAACAGACTTAAAGGGGAAAATACTATTTAGACCCCGATGGATTACTATAGGGTTTCGGCATGATAGCAGAAAAGGAAACCGACTTAAAGGGGAAAATACTATTTAGACCCCGATGGATTACTATAGGGTTATTAGCAAATGTAAAGGGCATGAGTGTAACTTTACATGGGTTGCGTCTCGTACCTATAAATAGATGAACAGTGCTCCCGTACTGAGGGCGCGGACTTGACATTTGCTTTTGCGTCACGCTTGTACTTTTACCTTCTTTCAAGCCGAAGGTACTTTTGTAACTTGTTATTATTTCTATTTTTTCCATAATAATAAATAGAAATAAGTTGATAGTAATACATAACTGTTTGTATTCCATACGTCTTCTTCCTCATTTACATGTTGTTTTGACGAAGGTAAGTCCTTCACAACCTTCGTCCGAAAATCATTATCTCTCAAGGGAAATAATGTTTCAAAGGATGAAGGATTTTAATATTTAACATTTTCTGTGTTGCCTTGTTCTTGACTCATAGCATTTGAGAACAAGTCACCAACATTGGTGCCCACCTCCGGTGAACCCTTTTCAACCACTTTCGGCAAGCATCGACCTTTGTCATGCCGCCAAAGAAAGCTTCAGCAATAGGGGCTGCCGCTCTGCAGCCGCTGGACCCAAACCAGGAGACCCTTTCTCTTCGGGAGGCCCGAAGCCAGAAGAGGAAGGCCACCAGTCCAACGCCTCAGGAGGACGACTTGGACCAAGAGATCAGGAATATGGAGATGCTTCATCAGCAAGTGCAACAGAAGAAGGAAAAGATGGCTCGGCTAGCTGACCTACAAAGGCAGATAGACGAAGCCTCTGAAGAAGTTCGTCATCTTGCTCAAGATGAGAAAAACCGAAGGCCCCAGCACAGAGAGCTTCACCAAGAGGGCTTTGTCAACGAGGATGACTGGTATGAGGATTTCCATCATGGAAATTTTGCCTTTGATGATGCTTCTCCTCTGTCAGCTGAACTGCAGGCTACACCTTGGCCCCCGTCTTACAAACCACCTCAGCTCCCCATGTATGACGGACACTCAGATCCGAAGCAATTTTTGATGAGCTACGAAGCAACCATATCTTCATATGGTGGCAATACTGCAGTCATGGCCAAATCCTTCGTCACGGCAGTCAAAAATGTTGCACAAACCTGGTACTCCTCTCTTCGGCCAGGAACAATCACATCATGGCAAAAGCTGAAGGACATTCTTATCACCAGTTTCCAAGGGTTTCCGATGAAGCCGGTCACTGCTCAAGCTTTGTTCTAGTGCACCCAGGATCATGAAGAATACCTTCAGGCGTATGTCCAAAGGTTCTTACGACTGAGGGCACAGGCGCCAACGGTGCCCAATGAAATTGTCATTGAGGCCATGATTAAGGGGCTTCGGCCAGGACCTACAGCCCAGTACTTCGCCAGAAAACCCCCTCAGACCCTGGAGAAACTGCTTCAGAAGATGGATGAATACATCCGTGCTGATAATGACTTTCGACAGAGAAGGGAGGAAGCTTACAGATTCTCCGAAATGACCAGGGGCTTCGGAGGGAGAGTCCACCCTAGGCACATCAGATCAATTCATTCCACTCAGAATGACGACAGGGGAAGTCAGCAACAGAGGCCGCAATATTCCTCCCAGGCATCCGGGCAGCAACAGAGCTATCCTCGACCCCTAGCTCCAAGGGGCAGAGGCGCCAGGGGCTTCGGAGGAAGGTTTGGTGATCAGCCCAAGAAAATTTATTGCCTATTCTGCGGTGAGGACAAGAGCCATACTACCAGGATGTGCCATGTCACCATCCAGAAATAGAAAGAGACAGCAGAAGCTGCAGCCCAACAGAGCCAGCCGAAGCAAGTTATGCATACTGCTTCGTACCACTCACCGTACATTCCAGAGTATGTGGGTAACCATCCTGCAGCTTCTGTTGCTTCGGCAAGCCAACCTCAGTCATCTTGGCAACAGCTTCCACCTCCACCACCAATACAACGAGGCCAGCAGCCAGAAGGGAGCCAGCACACTCATCAGCAACGAGACTTCAGAGAGGAGTCCGAAGCTCGCACAGTCAACAGTACTGTGCCAGAGTCGAAACACATCTACTAGAAGATATCCTACTTCTGAAATAGTTCTTGCATTTGTTATCATTTTTCTTTTTAATAAGGAACAATCATTGAAAGCCTAAGTTTTTCTTGTCGTTTTCAATTTCTTGTAACAGCTTCGTTTTTGCCATAGTGAAAATATATCTTCTCCACAGACTTACGGAATCCAAAAAGTTGCTGAAGCATGAAAACTCGTTCTTAAGAGCTCGTGGCTACAGAAAGTATCTCCGAAGCTACAAAAAAGTCGTTCTACGGAACACAGCGTAAGTTTGCCGAAGTTACAAAAAGTCGTTCCAAAGGGAGCGCAACGTAAGTTTTCTGCTCAAAAGTCGTTCCAAAGGGAATGCAGAGCTTACAGCGAAAGATAAACGCTGATTCCGCCGAAGTATAAGGCGAAGCGCGAAAAGTCAACGCGAATACCGCCGAAGTAAAAGGCGAAGAAGCTCCTAAGGGAGGCTTACAGCGAAAAGTCAGCGCTGATACACCGAAAAATAAGCGGTGAAGCCGAAAAATAAACGGCAAAAAGATTGTGTGCTCTACTGTGGGAATGTGTGTGTATCTTCGGCACAAATATCATTTTGCATAGCATAACATCATTTAAGCTGTTGGGCAATTCATCTTTTGATAGCACCGAGAGCTCGTCCTCTAGTGTCGGGAATCCGAAGCTTTTGCTCATCTCCCGGTAGACAGAAATCTCCTTGCTGTCTGGGAGACAATACAAGAAGTCTTCTTCTCCGCTGCCGTTGAAAATCAATGCCCCCTTTGGATATTTCAATTTTTGGGCATAGAACTGAGCTTCTCGCTTTTCTTTTTCAGTCAACTTCTTCCCCGAAGCATGTCGTAAAATATAATTGAGAGCTTCGGAAAATGCTTCGGGGGTGGCAGTGGCAGTTTTTTCAGCCAAAATTTGCTCTGCCGCTTCTGTTTATTTTTCTCTGGTTTCCAAGGATTTCTCCTTGGCGAGCTCTAAAGGCCCAGCTTCGGTCTCAGCTTGGCGCTTTGTAGTTTCTGTTTCAGATGCTGTTGTCTCAATTTGTGTTTTTGGAGCTTCGGCAATTTTCCTCGGAGTAGAGCTTGAAGACTTTATTGTCTCCAGTACATCTAGAACATTAACCATCCTTTTTCTTTTGGGGGTCACTGCTAGACCTTTCTAGGTTTTTGGCACTTCAACTCCTGCCGAAGGACTTAAAATTTATGATGTTCTTGTCCCTTCAGCTCTCAGCTCTTCAATTTTTTCAACCTTCGTCGTTGCAGTCAGCTCTTCAGTTTTCTGCGCAAGCGCAGGTTCTTTGGCTTCAGTAGCCGAAGAGGTCTCACCGACAAACTCGGGCACTATGGCCGGTTCAATAAAGCACGGTCGGTGAGTAATGACCTTCACCTTTTTCCTCTTCGGCGCAGGCTCGCTTGGAGCAGCTGAAGCATCATCTTTCCCGGAAGTTGCACCTTTTCTTTTTTGCCCCCGTAACGGGTAGCGGTAGTCAGGGTACATGAACCCAATAGCATCGAAAACTCGGTTGAGTCTCTTCTTTTTCCGGCTTCCGAAGGCCGCTGATAGTGCATTATCTTCTGTTTTGGAGTACGGCCCAAGCAGTTCATCACTTGTAGCTTCGACACTCTTCAACCAATCATCGTCTGGCTCATCAAACTAGTCTCCAAATCTGAAGGTGTATTTTAGTCGAACCAAACCAACTTCGTGGGGGTTGTTGATAGTTTCCTTTGGCATCTCCCAGTTGGCTACCAATGGCCATATCCTGTAGGCCACATGCTCTTGAACTAAGTCCCTTGTCCCGATGAACGAGCAGACTATGCCGAAGGCCTTTCGGCATTCTTTGGCTGCTTCATCAATTTCCACCTTCGGCTTCCGGAGGCCGAAGCGTTGCCAGATAGGGCGCATGATAATCTCCTTAATATCCTCTCGTGCCTTTAAATCATTTTTCACATAGAACCATTCCTTCATCCAATCCCCGGACCATCACTTCCGAAAAGTCGGCACAGGGCAGCTTGACCCAGAGCGGGCAACGAAGCTATAGCAGCCAAAGTTGTTGTGATACTGCTCTTTACCCCAGGGCTTTGTCTCATATAAAAGTTCGTGCATGCTACAGAAACTTTTAGCATTTGGCTCCAAGCCCTGACTCCTCACAGCCCATACGAAGACTCCCATCCTTATAATGGCTTCGGGAGTAATCTGGTGAAGAAAAATCTGGAATATCTTCAAAACCTCAACCATGAAACTGCTTAGAGGGAACCGAAGCCCAGCCTTGAAGAAGCTTCGAAAGATCACGACTTCATTCTCTTCGGGAGTAGGTACAATCTTCTCTCCGTCATCTACCCTCACAGTAGACATATCTCGAAAATATCTCCCCCTCATATTGTCAAGGTGACTCTGCTTAATAGTTGATTTTCCGAAGACTGTGTGACTTGGTCGCCACGGTCGATCTTCGGAGTCCTCACCTCCACTTTCCACATCATAAATGTCACTATCACCAGTGTCTTCAGATAAACCTTCTAAAATCTCCTTAGTAATCTTCTCTGTATTTGTCTTTGCTATTGATTCAAGAAACCCAAGATTCTTCTCAGAAAGACTCAGCCTTGTTTCGACAACATCTTTTTTATCTTCATACATCTTCGGAAATGTTGGAAAAGTGTTCTCAAAGCCGAAGCTTAGAAAATTTAAAAAACCAAGCAAGCGTTGGTATGCAAGAGCTAAAAATTGGGAAAGCACGAGCAGATGGCAAGAAAGCGTGCCAGATGAGCTCGCAGTGTGTTCTTATTTATACGCCCAGTGCGTTGCAAGTGGGAGGGCCCCGCTTGTCATTGACTGTTCCTATTCTAGCAAAGGGAAGGTGTTTTTTCGGACCTTCGGCTTAAGGCCTTCGTCCATATCGCAATATGAATTTATCATTTTAACAAATTAATATTGCGAGGGGCTACTGTTGGGGGCCTTTGGCTTCCAAAGGTCCTCAAAAACATGATTTAACAATGTTTCTGGAGTATGATACATGAACAGGTACCTTCGGACTTAGGTCATAACCACAGTATGAAGAAGCACAAAGAATACGAAGGGTGGCGCAGAGCTGAAGCTATGTGCAGGAGAGCTTCGACATGATAGCAGAAAAGGAAACCGACTTAAAGGGGAAAAGGCTATTTAGACCCCGATGGATTACTATAGGTTTATTAGCAAATGTAAAGGGCACGAGTTTAACTTTACATGGGCTGCGTCCCATACCTATAAATAGATGAACAGTGCTCCCGTACTGAGGGCGTGGACTTGACATTTGCTTTTGCGTCACGCTTGTACTTTTACCTTCTTTCAAGCCGAAGGTACTTTTGTAACTTGTTATTATTTCTATTTTTTTCATAATAATAAATAGAAATAAGTTGATAGTAATACATAACTGTTTGTATTCCATACGTCTCCTTCCTCATTTACATGTTGTTTTGACGAAGGTACGTCCTTCACAACCTTCGTCCGAAAATCATTATCTCTCAAGGGAAATAATGCTTCGAAGGACGAAGGATTTTAATATTTAACATTTTCTGTGTTGCCTTGTTCTTGACTCATAGCATTTGAGAACAAGTCACCAATAGTCTCTAAATGAAGTACCGACCTCTGATACCAATTGAAAGTCGCCTAGAGGGGGGTGGATAGGCAAAATCTGAAAATTATAAACTTAAGCATACTACAAGCCGGGGTTAGCGTTAGAATAAATATTGAGTCCGGGAGAGAGGGAAAACAAATCAACTAAGAAATAAAGCGTATGAACACGATGATTTGTTTTACCGAGGTTCGGTTCTAAAGAACCTAGTCCCCGTTGAGGTGGTCACAAAGACCGGGTCTCTTTCAACCCTTTCCCTCTCTCAAACGGTCACTTAGACCGAGTGAGGCTTCTTCCTTAATCTCATGGGTCACTTAGACCCCACAAGGATCACCACACAATTGGTGTCTCTTGCCTCGCTTACAAAGCACTTGAGAGTGAGAAGTGAGAAAGAAAAGAAAGCCAAGCCAAGCAAAACAAGAGCAACAAAGAAACACAAATGATCCTCTCACAAGTTCTAATGCGCTAGAGTTGAATCGAGAACTTTGAGTGGATCGATCACTTGAAATGTGTCTTTGGAGTGGAGTTTATTGCTCTTGTATTGAATGAGGAGTGATGAATGCTTGGATGGTTGGGGTGGAGGTGGTTGGGGGGTATTTATAGCCCTCAACCACCAAAACAACCGTTGGGGGTGGCTGCTGTCGATGGGCGCACCGGACAGTCCGGTGCATCAGCCATGTCACCCAACCGTTAGGGTTCTGGCGCTTTCGACCGTTGGAGCTTTGTCTTCTAGTTGCACCGGACAGTCCGGTGCCGCACCAGATAGGTACTGTTCACTGTCCGGTGCGCCTCTGGCGGCTACTCTGACTTCTGCGCGCACTGTCCACGCACTGTAGCGTTCCCAGGTGTCCGTTGTAGTCGACCGTTGCGCTGGTAGCCGTTGCTCTACTGGTGCACTGGACAGTCCAGTGGCACACCGGACAGTCTGGTGAATTATAGCGGAGCAGCGCTGGAGAAACCCAAAGGTGGGGAGTTCGGAGTTCTATGGTCCTGGTGCACCGGACACTGTCCGGTGCGCCAGACCAGGGCACACTTCGGTTTCTTTTGCTCCTTTCTTTTGAACCCTAACTTGATCTTTTTATTGGTTTGTGTTGAACCTTTATGCACCTATAGAATATATAATCTAGAGCAAACTAGTTAGTCCAATTATTTGTGTTGGGCATTCAACCACCAAAATTATTTATAGGAAAAGGTTAAACCCTATTTCCCTTTCAAGGTGTAAATAGGAGTAGGCCCGCTGAGAGATAATACTTTTGATGTTTGTTGATATTTAAAGTCCGCTACTGCGCTTGTTTCGGTGATTGGGCCTGCGCAAGCAAACTTTGGCTGCTTGGACGAAGGGAAAGAAATTGTTGGGGCTGCTGAATGTGTCACGTCGTTGTCCTACCGGAGTTCGATTGAGTGAAGCGGCGAGGACTCTGAATTTGGCTCATGGTCGTCGAGTAGCGAGGGTGGTTAAGCCTATTCGCAAAGATGGACGAAGAGTCTCCTAAGGAGGATTTGGATTTTTTTTGTTGTGTTTGATGTGTCTGCGATAGAATCTAGAATGGAGCAGGAATCTTCGTCTAGGGCCCCGATACCTGTGGCGAAGAAAAGGAAAAGAGTGGGTGTACCCAAGCGAAGGCTGGGGAGTGCCGATGCGCCAGCAAGAGGAGGTGAGGGCTCCCAAAGACGTCGTCATATGGGACTAGGTGGGCCTTGCTCGCGGGTCTCGCTCCGCGAGGTGCTTCGCATGCCGCCCTTGCGTCCTCAAGAAAGGGAGAGGGCACGATCGGAAGGGTGACCTTGTCGAATTGTTCTAGCGCTGACAACTGAACAAGGATTTTAAGAGCGAGACCATAGGGCATTTTTTGAAGGCGAAGAGCTTAAACTTATGTTGTTTAATTTTTGGGAGGCTGGTCTAATCCCGAAGGCGGAGCCTTTGTAATCTTAGAAGATTTGTATTGTTGTGGCTCAATGAATTTGAGTGGAACGCTGCCCTCGCTCCCTTCACTGAGGGTCAACTATACTGGTCTTCGGTGTTTGAATATGCTTGCACATTTTTATGTTAACTTGGCTTTTGGAAATTTTGTGTCTGCTAGGCTGTCTTTTGAAAAAGTTTTCTCTGCGTATCCCGCTGCACCCTTAAACAACTTTTGCTCGGATAGAAATTGTTTTCGCACGTGTTTTGTGCGTATTCAGCTGCACCCTTAGGCGACTTTTGCTCGGATAGTTGTTGCATCTGTGGGATGACTTCACACCCTTAGGTGAGTTCGCGCACTTTTTGTCATAGGTAGTATTTTCTCATATTGTCTATGTTCCAACAATGCTCGAGGTAGTATTTTCTCGCCTCCAAGCGAGGAAAAGAGTGTGGGCCCGAGGAGCAATGTATCGATTATTTTTTACAAAGGCACGAAGGCCCTGAATGTGTGTTGTGCTATAGGTAGTATTTTCATATTGTCTATGTTCCAACAATGCTCGAGGTATACTCCTGTTTGATCTGTGAGCCTATATGAATTTGGGGATGTCTTCTTGATGATGAAGGGTCCTTCCCACTTCGGTTCGAGTTTGCCTCGTGACTCTATTATTGGTGTTCTAGTGAGGAAGAGATCCCCCTATTCAAATTCTTTGGGAATGACAACTTTGTCTCTCCAGCTCTTCGTTGCTGCTTGATATTTATTCAGTATATTGAGGGCGCGGACCTATGAAAGGGAAATGTGCCTTTGGGCAATTTCTATTATGTTTTGGTGATTGCCCAACAAATTTAAATAAGCTCTCATGTGCTAAACAAACAGAGAAGTGATAATCAAGGCAAAGGTATGGTTCTAGACTTAGTACATTGGTTTTTCTGTGTACTAATATAGTTGTCTAAGTGCTAGAATCAGAGAAAAGAGAAGAAGAAAAGGACTTGGTTGGAGCAGCCAAGACTCAGCTCGGTCTGGCACATCGGACAGTGTCCGGTGCGCCAGACTGGCTTCCAGCGAACTGGCCGCTCTCGGGAAAACTTGGCGGCATACGACTATAATTCATCGGACTGTCCGATGAGCCAACGGCCGCCAGCGCAACGATCGGCTGGGGGAACCGGATTGTCCGATGTGCACCAGACAGTGTCTGGTGCGCCAACCAGCCCGGAGTTGCAACGGTCAGCTGTGCTAGGAATGGAAGGAAATCGCGCACCAGACATGAATAGTGGCTATCCGATGGTGCACCGGACTGTCCGGTGCGCCACCCGATAGAAGGCAAGATTTTCCTTCCTTGTTGGCTTCCAACGGCTCCTAGCTGCATTGGGGCTATAAAAGGGACCCCTAGGCGCATGGAAGAGTTACCCAAGCATACTTTGAGCATTCTAAGTCTTCCACACTCTGTCTCCGCGCACTTGATCGACCGTGTTAGTGATTTGAGCTCCGTTCTTGTAGTGAACTCGTTGTGCTTCATTTTGAGCTCAAGTCTTGGCTTGTGTGCGTGTGTATCACTACGGATTTGTGTGTGTTGCTTCCCATCCTTACTCTTGTGCTTTCACCGTGATCTTTTTTGTAAGGGCGAGAGACTCCAACTTGTGGAGATTCCTTGCGAACGAAAAAAGAGATAAGCAAAGAAAAGCCGTGGTATTCAAGTTGATCATTGGATCACTTGAAAGGGGTTGAGTGCAACCCTCGTCCATTGGGATGCCACAACGTGGAGGTAGGCAAGTGTTATACTTGCCGAACCATGGGATAAACTCGCATGTCTTTTGTGATTTTTTCCTGTGATACTTGTGTTCGCAAGAGCTCGCTACTTAGCCATACTAACACTTAACCAAGGGGATGGTAGCAGAGCCGTTATCCTCACAAAAGGGACTAATCGCTGTTAAATTAGCTGTTAAATTTTACAGGATCACCTATTGACCCCCCTCTAGGTGCTCTCAATTGGTAGCAGAGCCGTTATCTTCACAAAAGGGACTAATCGCCCGATGAGATGGATCCTAAGGGAAAGGGGATGGTGGTCAACGATAAGGAGAAGGAGTCCATCTTCAACGAGCCAAGGGACGACAAGCCAACTGACTCTGGCTCGAGCCATAAGAAGAAGGACGGGAAGAAGAAGAGGCACATCAAGAAGATCGTCTACTACGACAGCGACGAGTCTTCTTCTTCCCCAAGAGACGACGACGACGAGAAAAGGAAACCGGTTAATTCGAATTTTTCATTTGATTATTCTCGTATTCCTTATAGTTCTAATGCTCATTTGCTTTCTATTTCTCTTGGTAAACCTCCACACTTTGATGGAGAGGACTACGCTTTTTGGAGTCACAAGATGCATAGTCACTTACTTTCTCTCCATCCTAGTATATGGGAGATAGTAGAAAATGGAATGCAATTCGACAGTACCGATAACCCTGTGTTTATCAATGAGCAAATCCATAAGAATGCACAGGCTACCACTGTTTTGCTAGCTTCCTTGTGCAGGGACGAGTACAACAAGGTGAGCGGCTTGGACAACACCAAGAAAATATGGGACACCCTCAAGATATCGCATGAGGGGAACGAAGCCACCATGATCACCAAAATGGAATTGGTGGAAGGCGAGCTAGGAAAGTTTGCCATGATCAGGGGAGAGGAGCCAACGCAAACGTACAACAGGCTCAAGACCCTGGTCAACAAGATTAGGAGCTATGGAAGCACGAGATGGACGGACCACGACGTCGTCCGACTTATGCTCAGGTCTTTCACTGTTATTGACCCTCATCTTGTGAACCTCATCCGTGAAAATCCTAGGTACATAAAGATGACACCCGAGGAGATACTCGGAAAGTTTGTGAGCGGGCGCATGATGGTTAAGGAAGCACGATATATTGATGATGCATTGAACGGCCCAATGCCCATCTATGAGCCCTAGCCCGTTGCACTCAAGGCAACAAGTAGCAGCAGGGAGGTGCTACCTAGCAAGGTAGCACAAGTTGAAGCTGCCGGGCTAAACGAAGATGAGATGGCCCTCATCATCAAGCGATTCAAGACCGCGCCAAAAGGACGCAAGGAGCATCCCAACAAGAGCAAAGCAAAGGGAAAGTGCTCCTGTTTTAAATGCGTTAAGACTGGTCATTTTATAGCAAATTGTCCCAATAATACTAATGACCAGGAACAAGAAAAGAGCGGGAAGATGGAGAAGAAGAAGGTCTACAAGAAGGCGAAGGGCGAGGCGCACCTTGGCAAAGAATGGAATTCGGACTGCTCTACTTTCGACTCTAACGACGAAGGACTCGCTGCCTCAGCCTTCAACAAATCGACACTCTTCCCCAACGAGCGCCATACTTGCCTCATGGCAAAGGAGAAAAAGGTAAGCGCTCGAGATACCCCTAAGTATACTACTTCAAGTGATGATGAAGTAGATTACACAAGCTTATTTAAAGGTTTAGATAGAACTAAAATAGATAAAATCAATGAATTGATTGATGCTTTAAATGAAAAGAATAGACTCTTAGAAAAGCAAGAGGATATTTTGTATGAAGAGCATGATAAGTTTGTTAGTGTACAAAAATCTCTTGCTTTAGATATTAAAAGGAATGAAATGCTGTCCTCTGAATTATCTGCTTGTCATGAAACTGTGTCTAGCTTAAAGAGTATTAATGACGATTTAAATGCTAAGCTAGAAGTAGTTAATAAAACTAGTTCTTGTATAGAGCATGTTGTCATCTGTAATAGATGTAAAGATTTTTATGTTGATGCATGTGTTGAACACCTTACTTCTATCAAAAAATTAAATGGTGAAGTGGCAAGTCTTAATGACCAACTTAAGACTTGCAAAAATGACTTTGATAATTTAAAATTTGCTAGGGATGCCTACACCATTGGTAGACATCCCTCAATTAAGGATGGACTTGGCATTCGAAAGGAAGCCAAGAACATAACAAGTCAAAGGGCTCCCACTCCCAACAAGGAGAAAGGGAAGGCCCCTATGGCTAGTAGTAGTCAAAATAATCATGCTTTCATGTATAATGATAGAAAATTTTCTAAAAATTCTCATTATAATAGGAGGTATAATGCTTTTGACTCACATGCCATGATTGCTTCCAGTTCTAATTTTAATGGTAGGCCTAGGAAAAATTTTGTATCTCATGCTCCTAGAAAAGTGTGTAATAAACCTACCACTGTCTTTCATGCTTGCAACACTAAATATGTACTTTCATGTAAAAATGAAAAAGTGTTTGCTAGAAAGTTGGGGTCCAAATGCAAGGGAGACAAGACTTGCATTTGGGTCCCAAAGACTATTGTAACTAACCTTGTAGGACCCAACAAGAGTTGGGTACCTAAGACCCAAGCCTAATTTGCCTTGCAGGTTTATGCATCCGGGGGCTCAAGCTGGATTATCGACAGCAGATGCACAAACCACATGACGGGGGAGAAGAAGATGTTCACCTCCTACGTCAAGAACAAAGGTTCCCAAGATTCGATCATCTTTGGAGATGGGAACCAAGGCAAGGTTAAAGGACTAGGAAAGATAGCTATTTCATCCAAGCATTCCATATCCAATGTGTTGTTAGTTGAATCGCTCGGATACAACTTATTGTCTGTTAGTCAATTATGTAATATGGGTTATAATTGTCTGATTACCAATGTAGATGTATCTATCTTTAGAAGGAGTGATGGTTCATTAGCTTTTAACGGTGTACTAGACGACAAACTCTATTTAGTTGATTTTTCTAAGGAGGAGGCCGATCTAGATGCATGCTTAATTGCAAAGACTAGCATGGGCTGGCTGTGGCATCGCTGTCTAGCACATATTGGGATGAAGAACCTTCATAAACTTCTAAAGGGAGAACATGTGTTAGGTCTAACCAATGTATCTTTCGAAAAAGATAGACCTTGTGCAGCTTGTCAAGCAGGTAAATAGGTGGGAAGTACTCATCACAGCAAGAATGTGATGACCACATCAAGACCTCTGGAGCTACTTCATATGGACCTCTTCGGACCCGTCGCCTACCTCAGCATCGGGGGAAGTAAGTATGGTCTTGTTATTGTTGATGATTTTTCCCGCTTCACTTGGTTATTCTTTTTGCAGGATAAATCAGAAACCCAAGGGACCCTAAAGCGCTTTCTAAGGAGAGCTCAAAATGAATTTGAGCTCAAGGTGAAAAAGATAAGAAGCGACAACGGGTCCGAGTTCAAGAACTTACAAGTGGAGGAGTACCTTGAGGAGGAAGGAATCAAGCATGAGTTCTCCGCTCCCTACACACCACAGCAAAACGGTTTGGTAGAGAGGAAGAACAGGACGCTTATAGACATGGCGAGGACGATGCTTGGAGAATTCAAGACACCCGAGCGGTTTTGGTCGGAAGATGTGAACACAGCTTGCCACACCATAAACCGGGTCTACCTTCATCGCCTCCTCAAGAAGACCTCGTATGAACTTCTAACTGGTAACAAACCCAACGTTTCATACATTCATGTATTTGGAAGTAAATGTTATATTCTAGTAAAGAAAGGTAGAAATTCTAAATTTGCTCCCAAAGCTGTAGAAGGGTTTTTGCTCGGTTATGACTCAAATACAAAGGCGTATAGAGTCTTCAACAAATCATCGGGTTTGGTTGAAGTCTCTAGCGACGTTGTATTTGATGAGACTAATGGCTCTCCAAGAGAGCAAGTTGATCTTGATGATGTAGATGCAGATGATGTTCCAACGGCTGCAATACGCACCATGGCGATTGCAGATGTGCGACCACAGTAACAATAAGAGCAAGATCAACCTTCTTCCTCAACAATGGTGCATCCCCCTACTCAAGATGATGGACAAGTTCCTCAAGAAGAGGCGTGTGATCAAGGGGAGCACAAGAAGAACAAGATATGGAGGAAGAAGCACCACCGGCCCCTCCAACCCAAGTCCGAGCAACGATTCAAAGGAATCATCCCGTCGACCAGATTCTGGGTGATATAAGAAAGGGAGTAACTACTCGCTCAAGACTAGCTAACTTTTGTGAGCATTACTCGTTTGTCTCTTCTATTGAGCCTTTCAGGGTAGAAGAGGCCTTGCAAGATCCGGACTGGGTGTTGGCCATGCAGGAAGAGCTCAACATCTTCAAGAGGAATGAAGTTTGGAGCCTGGTGCCACGTCCCAAGCAAAACGTTGTGGGAACCAAGTGGGTGTTCCGCAACAAGCAAGACGAGCACGGGGTGGTGACAAGGAACAAGGCTCGACTTGTGGCAAAAGGTTATGCCCAAGTCGCAGGTTTGGATTTCGAGGAGACTTTTGCTCCTGTGGCTAGGCTAGAGTCTATTCGCATCCTATTAGCCTATGTCGCTCACCACTCTTTTAGGTTGTTCCAAATGGATGTGTAGAGCACTTTCCTTAACGGGCCAATCAAGGAGGAGGTGTATGTGGAGCAACCCCCTGGATTTGAGGATGAACGGTACCCCGACCATGTGTGTAAGCTCTCTAAGGCGCTCTATGGACTTAAGCAAGCCCCAAGAGCATGGTATGAATGCCTTAGAGATTTTATAATTGCTAATGCTTTCAAGGTTGGGAAAGTCGATCCAACTCTTTTCACTAAGACTTGTGATGGTGACCTATTTGTGTGCAAATTTATGTCGATGACATAATATTTGGTTCTACTAACCAAAAGTTTTGTGAGGAGTTTAGCAAGGTGATGACACAAAAATTTGAGACGTCAATGATCGGTGAGTTGAACTACTTCCTCGGGTTCCAAGTGAAGCAACTCAAGGACGACACCTTCATCTCCCAAATGAAGTACACGCAAGACTTGCTCAAGCGGTTCTAGATGAAGGACACCAAGCCTGCGAAGACACCAATGGGCACCGACGGGCATGTTGACCTCAACAAAGGAGGTAAGTCCATTGATCAAAAGGCATATCGGTCTATGATAGGTTCTTTGCTTTATTTATGTGCTAGTAGACCGGATATTATGCTTAGCGTATGCATGTGTGCTAGATATCAATCCGACCTAAGGGAATGTCACCTTGTGGCCGTTAAGCATATTCTTAGATATTTAGTTGCTAAGCTTTGCTTCGGAATCTGGTATCCAAAGGGGTCTACCTTTGACTTGATTGGATATTTAGACTCTGATTATGCCGGGTGCAAGGTTGATAGGAAGAGTACATCAGGGACGCGCCAATTCCTAGGAAGGTCCCTGGTGTCTTGGAGTTCAAAGAAACAAACTTCCGTTGCCCTATCCACCGTTGAGGCCGAGTACGTTGCCGCAGGACAGTGTTGCGCACAACTACTTTGGATGAGGCAAACCCTCCGAGACTTTGGCTACAATCTGAGCAAAGTCCCACTCCTATGTGACAATGAGAGTGCAATCGTCATGGCGGATAATCCTGTTGAACACAGCCGCACTAAGCACATAGACATCCGACATCACTTTTTGAGAGACCACCAGCAAAAGGGAGATATCGAAGTGTTCTATATTAGCACCGAGAACCAGCTAGCCGATAACTTTACCAAGCCTTTAGATGAGAAAACCTTTTGCAGGCTGCGTAGTGAGCTAAATGTCTTAGATTCACGTAACTTGGATTGATTTATAGCATACATGTGTTTTATGCCCTTGATCAAGTTATTTTATGCATTTATGAGATTTATTGCTTATTTATGGTGCTCAAGTTGTGCAAGGGATCCCCGGACCTCACAAGTCCATATGTGAATGATGCACATATTTAGGGGGAGAAGTGCTACAACTTGACCCTTTGAGACTAACATTTGTGCTTGAGTTTACTTGATGTAGTCTCAAAGGTGAATTGAAAGGGAAAGTTGAACTTGGACCATGCAAAGACTTCCATTGCACTCCGGTATTAGTGTACAAACCTCCAAGTTCATTCTTAAACTCCTATTGCATTTTTTGCTCTTAATTGACATTTTTGGTGAGGCAATGGGGTTAAAGGGCTAATAATGATCCCGTTTTGGTGCTTAATGCCAAAGGGGGAGAAATTAAGGCCAAAGCAAATGGATCAGCTACCACTTGAGAATTTTGAAAATAGTAGAGTTAGAAATTTTGATTTGTCAAAATTCTCTTATTGTCAAAATTGAGTCTCTTATGGTGAGAATTAATGATTATGAGAAAAAGGGGGAGTTTTTGGCACTCGATCAATTTTTCAATTGGAATATCTGTCTTTGTGGCTAAACATGTGTGTTTGACTTAGAGATAGGAAAATGATTTTGATTTGCAAAAACAAACCAAGTGGTGGCAAAGAATGATCCAAATATGCCAAATTTAAGTCAAAAACAATTTGGTTTTCAATTTGAATCAATGTTGCATTCTTTGCATTGCTTTTGAATGTGTTGGCATAAATCACCAAAAAGGGGGAGATTGAAAGGGAAATGTGCCTTTGGGCAATTTCTATTATGTTTTGGTGATTAAGTGTCCAACACATTTAAATAAGCTCTCATGTGCTAAACAAAGAGAGAAGTGATAATCAAGGCAAAGGTATGGTTCTAGACTTAGTACATTGGTTTTTGTGTGTACTAATATAGTTTTCTAAGTGCTAGAATCAGAGAAAAGAGAAGAAGAAAAGGACTTGGCTGGAGCAGCCAAGACTCAGCTCGGTCTGGCACACCGGACAGTGTCCGGTGCGCCAGACTGGCTTCCAGCGAACTGGCCGCTCTCGAGAAAACTTGGTGGCGTACGACTATAATTCACCGAACTGTCCGGTGGTGCACCGGACTGTTCAGTGAGCCAGCGGCCGCCAGCGCAACGGTCGGCCGCGCAATCCGCGGGCGACGCGTGGCCCGCGCCAACGGTCGGCTGGGGGCACCGGACTATCCGGTGTGCACCGGACAGTCTCCGGTGCGCCAACCAGCCCGGAGTTGCAACGGTCAGCTGTGCCAGGAATGGAAGGAAATCGTGCATCGGACATGAACAGTGGCTATCCGGTGGTGCACCGGACTGTCCGGTGCGCCACCCGAGAGAAGGCAAGATTTGCCTTCCTTGTTGGCTTCCAACGGCTCCTAGCTGCCTTGGGGCTATAAAAGGGACCCCTAGACGCATGGTGGCGTTACCCAAGCATACTTTGAGCATTCTAAGTCTTCCACACTCCGTCTCCGCGCACTTGATCGACCGTGTTAGTGATTTGAGCTCCGTTCTTGTAGTGAACTCATTGTGCTTCATTTTGAGCTCAAGTCTTGGCTTGTGTGTGTGTATCGCTGCGGATTTGTGTGTGTTGCTTCCCATACTTACTCTTGTGCTTTCACCGTGATCTTTATTGTAAGGGCGAGAGACTCCAACTTGTGGAGATTCCTTGCGAACGGGAAAAGAGATAAGCAAAGAAAAGTCGTGGTATTCAAGTTGATCATTGGATCACTTGAAAGGGGTTGAGTGCAACCCTCGTCCATTGGGACGCCACAACGTGGAGGTAGGCAAGTGTTATACTTGCTGAATCACGGGATAAACTCGCATGTCTTTTGTGATTGTTTTCCTGTGATACTTGTGTTCGCAAGAGCTCGCTACTTAGCCATACTAACACTTAACCAAGTTTTGTGGCTATTAGCTGTTAAATTTTACAGGATCACCTATTCACCCCCCCCTCTAGGTGCTCTCAACCTAGTCCTCGTCGAGGAGATCATTTGATGTTAACTGGTCGACGTCTGGGATGGTGCCGGGTTTTGATCTCGGCGAACCTGCTTTAGCTCTTGCGGAGTCATGGCTTCGGCTCTGTACATTTGTCTGAATGGGGTGAAGCATGTTGCCCTGGATTCAATTATGTTTAGTCCCCAAAGCCTTTCTGGTAGTTGGTCTGCCCATTTGCCCTTGTCCTCAAGGAGTCTTTTCTTGATTGTTGTAAAGATCTTTCCGTTTGCGCGCTCTATGACTCCATTGGACTGAGGGTGATATACTGATGCGAAGACAACCTTTGTTCCTAGGGAGGCGCAAAAATTCCAAAAGTCTTGATTATTGAACTGTTTTCCATTGTCTACTGTTAGCTCAGAGGGTACACCGAAACGATAGACAATGTTTTGCTAGAAGAATGTTTGAGATGTTTTTGTTGTTATGGTGGAGACTGCTCTCGCTTCGATCCACTTGGTGAAGTATTCTATAGTGATAAAGACAAATTTGAGGTTGCCCTGAGTGGTGGGAAGCGGCCCTACTATGTCTGTTGGGGGCCTTCCTCTTCCGAAGGTCCTAAAAAACGTAACTAACATGTTTTTAGTATAACATAGACTGTTACAGGAGGTTTTGGATTTGAGACGAAGGTATGCATAATATGAAGGTGCGGTCCGAAGGAAGGGTGAACGAGTGCCGAAGTTGTGGCTGAAGGAGCTTCGACTTAGTATGATGATGAAGGCGGAAGATGAAACCGATCTAAAATGGAAAAGACTACTTAGCGCTTGATAGTTTGCCCTATGATTAGCAGTAAATGTCAGGGATATGAATGTAATTTTGCCTGGGTTGTATCCCGTGCCTATAAATAGATGAACAGTAGCACCGTACTGTTCACGCTGCATTGTAATCGCTCTCGCGTCACTCTCACATTTTCACCTTCTGACAAGCCGAAGGTATCAATGTAATATAAATATTGTGAATATTTATTCACGTTTATAAAATGAGAATGTAAATAATTTGTCATTGTGTCATCATTATTATTTACATTCTTTCATATTTCACGTATCTTCATTTGTATTTATTTACTGAGATGATGAAGGTATGTCCTTCATGCCCTTCGTCTGAGGATCATTATACCCGAAAGGAGATAATGTTCCGAAGGACGAAGGTTTTTTATCATTAACCATTGTGTTGTTTTGTTCTTGATGTATAGCATCTGAGAATAAGGACCAACATTGGCGCCCACCTCCGGTGAACTCATTCGACCACTTTTGGCAAGCATTGACTTTCATAATGCCGCCGAAGAAGACAATGGTGCCAGGGGCTGCCCTGCAGCCACTAGACACTAATCAGGAGACACTACGCGAAGCTAGGAGCTAGAAGAGAAAGGCTACCAGCCCAACACCTCAGGAGGAGGAACTGGATCAAGAGATCAGGGATCTGGAAGCTATCCATCAACATGTGCAAAAGAAGAGGGAAAAGATGCTTCAGCTCGCTGACCTCCAGAAGAAGATCGATGAAGCTACCAAAGAAATGCGTCACCTCACCCAGGATGACCAAGACCGAAGGCCCCAACACAGGGAGCTTCGCCAAGAAAGTTCATTCAATGATGATGAATGGTACAGTGACTTTCATTAGGGCAATTTTGCTTTTGACGATGCTTCTCCCTTGGCAGCAGAATTGCAGGCTACCCCATGGCCGCCGTCATACAAGCCACCTCAGCTTCCTATGTATGATGGGAACTCAGACTCGAAGCAATTCCTGATGAGCTATGAAGCAACCATATCCTCATATGGGGGTAATACTGTAGTCATGGCGAAATCCTTCGTCATGGCGGTCAAAAGCGTAGCTCACACTTGGTACTCCTCTCTTCGGCCAGGGACAATTACGTCATGGCAGAAGCTAAAGGATATGTTAGTGACTAGTTTTCAGGGTTTCCAAATAAATCCAGTCACTGCCCAGGCTCTCTTTCAGTGTACGCAGGACCAGGAGGAGTATTTGCAAGCGTATGTCCAAAGGTTCTTGCGGCTGAGAGCTCAAGCACCTACAGTGCCCAATGAGATCGTCATTGAGGCCATGATCAAGGGGCTATGGTCAGGACCTACAGTGCAATACTTTGCACGGAAGCCACCACAAACTTTGGAGAAGCTTCTCCAGAAAATGGATGAATACATCAGAGCCGACAATTATTTTCGGCAAAGAAGGGAAGAAGCCTACAGATACTTTGAAATGACCAGGGGCTTCGGAGGGAGATTCCACCCTAGGCATGTCAGGTCAATCCATAATGCCAGCCCAAGTGACGACAGAGGAAACCAAACCTAAAGGCAGCAGCATAGCTCCCAATCATCAGGGACACAACAAAGTTCCTTCAGGCCACTAGCTCCAAGAGGCAGAGGGGGCAGAAGCTTCGGAGGGAGATATGGGGATCAGCCTAAGAGACTGTTTTGCTTGTTCTGCGATGAAGACAAAGGGCATACCACAAGAACGTGCCAGGTCATGATTCAAAAGCAGAAAGAGATTGCTAAAGCTGAAGCACGGCAGAATCAGCTGAAGCAGGTTCTACATACTGCTTCATGCTATTCTCCCTACGTCCCAGAGTACGTAGGCAATCAACAGCCTACGACCTCTGTCGCTTCGGCAAGCTATTCTCAAGCTTCCTGGGCCCAGCTGCCACCGCCGCCGCCTCTAGCACCTACTCTGGTTCGCAATCAGCAGCCAGAAGGCCATCAACACACTCAGCAACAGCGCGATTTTCGGGAGGAGTCCGAAGCTCGCACAGTCAATAGCACTGTGCCCGAGTCCAATCACATTTACTAAAGAATATCCTACCCTGGTGTATCTTTGTTTTTTCCGCCATTTTGTTTTCTCGTATGAAAAACAATTCACAAAGGATTAAACTCCAATTTGATGTAATAATATTGTGGTCACACCATCGAGTGTGAGGCGCATCCCCTTAACAAAGGTTCCAAAGCTACAAAAGTCGTTCCTAAGGGAGCAGAGTAAGTTCCAAAGTTACAAAAGTCATTCCTAAGGGAGCGAAGTAAGTTTCGAAGCTACAAAAGTCGTTCCTAAGGGAGCGGAGTAAGTAACGAAGTTACAAAAGTTGTTCCTAATGGAGCGCAGAGTAAGTTCCGAAGCTCAAAAGTCGTTCCTAAGGGAATGCAGAGCCAATATGCCACCGAAATAAAAGGTGAAGAAGCTCAAAAGACATATTCCTAAGGGGATGCAGAGTTTAAATACCACCGAAATAGAAGGTGAAGAAGCTCAAAAGTTGTTCCTAAGGGGATGCAGAGCTTAAATACCATCGAAATAGAAGGTGAAGAGACTCAAAAGACGTTCCTAAGGGGATGCATAGTCTGGGTGTGTTTTCGTGTGGGTATGTGTCTTCGGCATAAACATCATGCCGCATCATATCATCGCATCATTTCACATAACATTACATCATACATCATGTCGCATCAGCAGCGAGTTTGTGCAGAAAGAAAGTTGTTTCTTTCAAAATATGCGAAGAATGAAACAATGTGCTGGAGCACAAAGCACACCTTCGACAATTATAATTTTACATGCCAAGAAAATCTTGGATGACAACAATATTATATAACAGTTGTGCTATAGAAGGGCTCTTTTTTTATGAAACATGAAAAGAAGGGAAGGTGTTTTTTCGCCGAAGGCTCAAAATGGTATGTACGCAAATTTCATGCATCGCAAAGAAATATTTTACATTAATATACACATAGAGATACAATGTTTAACTTATGTACGAATATTACATTTCCCCAACATTACATTTCTTAAAGTACACAAAACTTTAGTCTTCTTTCAAGATTTTCTAGGCAGCTTCGTTCAGAAGTTTGTTGCCAACTTCATCAACAGCTTCTTTGGCAATCTTTATTGTTTCCAGTGCCGCCTTCATAGCTGGATCGGCTTTGGGATCATATGGCTTATGTGGCGGTGAAAGTTCAGCAAGTAGCATGTTGTTAATCCGAAGTCAGAAAAAATACCAAAGCTAAGAGTCAGTAAAAATACATATACGCCTTGCGCGCTCGGCAGCCTCTTCGACTCGCTTGGCTTGTTCTCGGGCATCATGGGATTCTTTTTCATTTTTATTTATATCTTCATCGGCTATTTCCCGGCCGCCCTTCATCCAAACGTTGGAATAGAATTTCCCTCCCATTAAAGTAGCTTCAGCCGAAGGATCCTTCATGTTGCCTATGGAGAAGACGGTTTCCGTCTGGGTTGCAACTTTAACATGTTCACAGCCAATTTTCTCTAAAATTGCTGCAACCCCTATGGCGCCGGCGAAGGCGCAAAAATCTCCACAGTCGCTAAGAATCTCTTCGAAAGCTTCAGCTTCTTCATCGATCCATTCAATAATTCCTTTGGGATCGCCTCTAATAAATTTTTGCTCAGCCGAGTATGCACCAACCTTTGCAAAACTATCTTTTAACTTCTTAGCACAATCCAAAGATTTCTCGTAATACCTCTCCTTCAACTCCCGAAGCTCAGCCACATTCTTTTGCAATCTTGCGCTAGTCCATTCGCTTATTTCTTGTTTTGCTTTAGCCACTTCAAAATCTTCATTCTTTTCGGCCAGCTTTTTCTTTAAGTTTTCAACTTTAGCTTTACAAGTTTCGGACTGTGGCAGCAAGATTGGCTTCGTTAACCTTTACTCTGTCTACCAAGGAAAGTAGAATTTTGTCCTTCTCTGCGGCTTCATTCCTCAGTGTGATAACCTCTGACCGAAGGTTCCCAAGGGCAATTTGTCAGCTTTCGTCTTCAGCATTCTTTTGTGCCCTTAAAGCATTGTTCAAGATTAAGCCCTACAAAAAGAGGAGGATCAGCACTATGGTACAAGATACGAAAATAACCTGTTTGTATGCCAGAACATTTTTACCTTCAGACTGTTATAAGCGAAGCTGTCTGCAAGGTCATCCTTCGACATTGCAGAGAGACCAACTTCGAGCTTCGGAAACCCCATGTTCCTTGCCATCTCTCGGCAAATAGATAATTCCTTGTTGTCCGGAAGGCAGTACAGAAAGTCATCTTCATCAGTGCCATTGTACACTAAGGATCCTTTTGGGTACTTAAATTCCTTGGCGTAATGTTTAGCTTCGGCAATTTTATCTTCTGACAATTTTTTACCTGAAGTAAGTCGTATGATAAAGTCTAGCTCTTCAGTAGACGCTTCGGGAGTAGGAGATTCAACTTTCATGGGTGCGTCTTCTTCTTCCAAGACCAGAGCGGCATCCGAATGTCCTTGTTCAATATTCTGTCTAGTTTCAACAGGCTCTGTTTTGATGGGCACTGAAGGCCCAGCTTTGACTTCAACACGAGTTGTAGTAGCTTCAGCAGCGTCCTTTGCAGAGGCAGGAGTGGCGCCCTTACCGACTCCAAGACAATATCCAGCACGCTAGCCATCCTCCTCCTCTTCGGAGTTATTGCAGGAACTTTGGTCACCTTCGGCAATTCTGGCTCTGGTGGTGGGCTCAAGATTTTTGGCAATCCTACTGACTCCAGTTCTGGTTCTTCGGCCGTTTTATCCTTGGCTTCAGCAGGACGCTTCGGTGCTTCGGCCGATTCGTTTTCTCTTGCCCTGTTACTTTTGACGCCTCAGCCAATTCTCTCTTAGCACCGGTAGGACCGGGGCATTTTGGCTCAGCGGCGGAAGAGGTCCCCTCAGCAAGCTTCGGTACCCTGGCCGTTTCAATGTACCTAGGCCGGTGCGTCAAAACCTTGATCTTTTTCCCCTTCGGCGTAGCAGAGATGGCCGAAGCAGCAACTTTTCTTTTCTTTACCTGCTTTCGCGAGGGATAGCAATAGTCGGGATATACAAAACCAATTACATCAAAAACTCTATTTAACCTTTTTCTTGCCTCGTCCTCCGAAGGCTAAGGTCATGGCATCATCTTCAACCCTTGTGTAGGCCGTAAGCAACTCATCGATCGTTGCCTCAACATAACTCAGTCAGTTATCATTCGGCTCATCAAACTGATCTCTGTATCTAAAGATGAATTTCAAATAAACCAAGCCGCCTTGACTAGACCCGACAGCAGCTTCCTTCGGCATCTCCCAGTCACCCACAAGAGGCCATACTCTATAAGCAATGTGCTCTTGGACTAAGTCTCTGTAAGGCCCAAAATTTGTATAAGAACAAAATATATAATAAAATAAATATATGAAGAAATAAAATAGCAAATTCAGATATGTCAAATTATACTTGAGTGTTGAAAATTGAGGACTGAATTTTGAAAACCAAGAATTATGTTAGAAAAGGAGTGGTAGAAAGGTTTTCAATTCAACTAAGTGACTATTCATTTCATTAAATGATGCACTATAGGCATCTTATACTTATGAATATATGGTGAAATAATTTAGTAAAGAGTCATAATTTAAACTTGGGACCTCAAAGTATAAATGAAAATAAAATAGAAAATAGGAAAGGAGATTTAATGGAACTATTTATTTCTTGCATAAATAAATAACAAGGAAAAGAGAAGATAATAATATTGTAAACAATAGATGTTATAATCACATTAGTGATTAACTTTGACACTTGGGAATTTGAAGTTCAAAATGGGAGTTTGAATTTGAATTTGATTTGAATGAAGAAAAGAGGAGAGAAGAAAAATAAAAGAATACACATTATAAGATAAAAAATATAATATTATGGCGGGTAGTAAAATCATTATTCATATTAGATTTGTGTTTAATATCTGAAGTTGAAGTTTAGATAGGAATTTAAATTTGAATAGAGTCTTGAACTTGGAAAAGAAAATAAAAGAAACAAATAAAAAAAGAGAGAGGGAACCACGCACCTGGGCCACTTTCCTTAACTTGGCCCAGCTCGGCGGCCATCTGGCCCATCCCGCAACCCAGCCGCCATTACCACAATGGGCCATTCTGTCTCCTCTTCTTTGATTTGCCTAGACTCAATGATGATCCGCCCCCACCTGTCAGGTTCATCTCCTAACCAATGACCAAATCACGATGTCTCGCTCTGGTCTGTTGCCGAGCAAATCGCTGGGTCGTTGCTATTGAATCCTTGCCCTTGCCTTACTAATTAGGAAAGCTAGTGGAAGACTACCTTACCCGAATGGGGCAAGGACAGTAGGGGAGTTGCATGCAAGGAGGTTCTCGGGTTGATTTTGCTGCGATGGCGGTCAGACGAGGGATTCTTGCAAGTGCTCTTCCCATAAACTGTAGCGGGTTTTCGAAAGCTAGTGGAACTTTGTAAAGGCCTTGTAGTGGATCCCTAGCCATTCACCTCGGTAGTGTCTAAGGGTCTAGCTAACCCTAGCGACATGGGATACACGACTTGTGGGTACAGGGTACAACCTCTGCAGAGTGTAAAACTGGTAACTAGCCGAGCTCACGACCATGAGCAGCTCAGGACTCTCACATGATTAAGTTATGTAACTCAAATTAAATTTGTCATTTGCATTTGCATGGGATTATTTATTAATTTTGTTCTATTATTTATTATGGTTTGGTATTTACTTACACTTAGTAACTGCTAATAAAATTTGACCAACTTATTAAAAGCAATTCTTAGCTTTAACCTCTATGGTTGATCAGCCTTACACATCACATGAACTCCCACCTTTGGTGAGTTCATGCACATTATTCCCCACAACTTGTTGAGCGATGAACATGTGTGAGCTCACCCTTGCTGTCTCACACCCCCCACAGGAGAAGAACAGGTGGTTCAAGAGGAGCCACACAATGATGAGTTCGATTCGATCTAGGTGGCGTCTCCTAGTCAACTTTATGGTGCCATGGATGGACTTTAGTTCGATCTATGTTTATCTTTTATTTTGTAAGACTTCCGCTATGTAATAAGTACTCTGATTATATTGTGACATTTATCTCTATACACTCTGTTATTATATGTGTTGTCTTCTTTGGCGCATATATGAGATGCACCCGGCTTTGTCCCTTAAATCCGGGTGTGACATAAGTGGTATCAGAGGAATGTTGACTGTAGGATGAAACCTAGATAGAAATGGACAAACCCTTACCTACTTACCTTACTCTGATTCTTATCTAAACTTTCCTTAATCATTTCTCATCTATTTCCGCTTTACTCTGAATATTCTTACCTCTTCTTTATAAAGACAAATGTGGATTTCAAACTTTGAAATCCTGTGCCTAAAGTGACCTTTAGGAATAGGAGACCTGCTCTTAGGAATAAAAACAAAACTATTTTTTATAGGTATCTATACGCTTGAGTGTTTGTTCTTATGATATTTGCCTGGTTTGGATCTTTGATTGAGTGTGATTAGTTGTGGAGTAATGTCCATAATTACATCTGCATATACATATAGGAATAAATAGAATTCATAAGATGACTAAACAACTTAGATTATCCTTCATTAAAGTGGATCTATTTCATATAGATCCCTCTTATCTTAAAAGACTCTATCTTATCTTAATAGATCCATCTTATCTTAAAAGATTCTTTTTTACCTTAATAGATTCATTTTATCTCGAAAAGATTTTATCTTATCCTAATAGATCTAACTAATCTCAAAAGATTCTATCTTATTCTTTGAGATTCATCTTGTCCTAATAAGCATACTTACCCCCACCACTTCGCTTATCTCATAATAGTGTAACAAACATGATCTATTCCAAAATAAAATAAGTAGATCCTATTTAGTCTAATCTGATCAGATCTAACCTAATGGACAAACATGTTAGATAATACTGGTAAAATAAGATTGGATTCTACTCTTATAAATATGTTTTAATCTAAATTGGAGTCTTAGTCCAACCTGCCATATGCAACTACCTTAACCACCCGATAGTTGCATAAACCCTCTATTTTAACCTAACAGAGATGTCGATCTACCCACCCTATATAATCCATTTTATCTCAAAAGATTCTAACATATTCTAATAATATATATCCTACCCTGGTAGATCTTTCTAACTTAAACTAGTCTAATCTAGTTATATCCAATCTAACCTAGACCCTACCTAATCTGACATGATCCAATCTAAAGGGAGTGACTTAAACAAGTCAGTTAATATTGGTAACATAGATAGACCATATTCCTATAAATGGGTCTTAAACCTTAATTGGTGTCTTAAACCAACTTGTTCATGAAATCACGACCTAGCCTATGTTATAGGTTGCCCAACCCCATCATACCAAGAGCAAAGTAAAACTCTGTTTACTCCACCTACCTGGTGTACCTACCTGGTGTACCCGCAATTGTTATCCCACCTTGATGATGGAATCTAACACCACAACCAATGGTCCCTAATTCAGACCCCAAAGAAAGCTCGATTATGCCATAGTACACTCATTCTATGTCAACGCTCACCAAATAGCTAAAACATGATGTACCCTTGTTTTTATACCACACCTGCTAACGGCATAAAAAGAATTTCAGGTGTATAAAAAATATATACTAGAATTTCATATAGATAAGGTCAGCTTGATATGCTTAACTAAATGATATTCTTAAATAGGATTATAGAATTTAATGTGATCTAATGTGATCTGAATTAATGTGGTCTACTTAGACAGATTAATGGTACTTGAACCCTACTAGCCAGGTGTTAACATAACCTAGCACATTAGACCAACACAACCTGTAGCATAAGAGCTAACCCAACCCATAGAGTCATGATGAATGGTATAACCTATCCATCCCCACCTAACATCAAACAAACTTTTGACCTACATCATGTAATCTATCTCATCATGATAGATTCTATCCTATCTTTGGATATTCACCTTATACGACTAGTTACCCCAATCTGAACATGAAACAAAGATTAAGTCCTGCTAAAGAATCTTCAGTTCATAATGAGTTATTAGCCTATTCGTCTGCCTGCGAAATAAATTTCCTTGCAAAATTATATTACCATATGCTTCTAACTTCAATGGTCAATACCAGGAAGGGAAGATTATCAGGCAACAACAAACAGAAATGAATCCTCCAGATCCTCCACTGGTTGGAATCGATCAAGTGGTTGCCACCCAAATGATGGTAATACAATAAATGGCAAACATGGTTATCGAACTGCAAAATCAGATAAGACAAGAACGTGAGGAAATACGTCAGGACTGGCTGGAGATACGTCGAGAAATAAGGCAAGCACAGTTGGAAAGACAACAACAACAACAACAACGCCCACTACCTCCACCACCACCACCAGCTCCACCAAGCAACATATATATATATATATTATTACTATTTGTAAGATCTAAGTGTTACTTTAGTTAGTAGTTGGTATGATACTATTTTGGGAGGAATAATAAGGTCTATTTAACCTCATGTGTTGCTAATAAATTATGCATCATGCTGAGATTTTGTTTGTGCATAAGTTTTGATATAACATAGCTATACACCCTTTTCTTACAAATCTCGAGGACGAGATTTCTGTTAAGGGGGGTAGGATTTGTGAGGCCCAAAATTTGTATAAAAAAATATATAATAAAATAAATATATGAATAAAAAAAATAGCAAATTTAGATATCTCAAATTATACTTGAGTGTTGAAAATTGAGGACTGAACTTTGAAAACCAAGAATTATGTTAGAAAAGGAGTGGTAGAAAGGTTTTCAATTCAACTAAGTGACTATTCATTTCATTAAATGATGCACTATAGGCATCTTATACTTATAAATATATGGTGAAACATTTTAGTAAAGAGTCATAATTTAAATTTGGGACCTCAAAGTATAAATGAAAATAAAATAGAAAATAGGAAAGGAGATTTAATGGAACTATTTATTTCTTTCATAAACAAATAACAAGGAAAAGAGTAAATAATAATATTGTAAACAATAGATGTTATAATCACATTAGTGATTAACTTTGACACTTGGGAATTTGAAGTTCAAAATGGGAGGTTGAATTTGAATTTGATTTGAATGAAGAAAAAAGGAGAGAAAAAAAATAAAAGAATACACATTATAAGATAAAAAATATAATATTATGGCGGGTAGTAAAATCATTATTCATATTAGATTTGTGTTTAATATCTGAAGTTGAAGTTCAAATAGGAATTTAAATTTGAATAGAGTCTTGAACTTGGAAAATAAATGAAAAGAAAAAAATAAAAAAAAAGAGTGAGGGAACCACGCACCTGGGCCACTTTCCCTAACTTGGCCTAGCTCGGCGGCCATCTAGCCCATCCCGCAACCTAGCCGCCATTACCACAATGGGCCATTATGGGCCTGTTTGTTTCGGTTTCTGGCAGCTTCTGGCCACCAAAAGCTGCTGCGGACTGCCAAACGTTCAGCTTTTCAGCCAGCTTCTATAAAATTCTTTGGGGCAAAAACCATCCAAAATCAACATAAACACATAATCGGTTGAGTCGTTGTAATAGTAGGAATCCGTCACTTTCTAGATCCTGAGCCCTATGAACAACTTTATCTTCCTCCACACGTAATCGTAATGATACTCAGATTCTCCCCACAGCCAAATTCTCCTCACAGCCAGATTTTCAGAAAAACTGGTCAGAAAAAAGCTGAACCAAACAGGCCTTATGTCTCCTCTTCTTTGATTTTCCTAGACTCAATGACGATCCGCCCCCACCTGTCAGGTTCATCTCCTAATCAATGACCAAATCATGATGTCTCGCTCTGATCTGTTGCCGAGTAAATCACTGGGTTGTTGCTACTGAATCCTCGCCACACAACCCACTTCCTACTCTCCAAGCCTGGCCCCTCTATTCGCTCACGGTGGGACCCGCGTGTCTGCACGCCTTCAAGCCCTGGTGTGTGGGCCCTGTCCGCCGAGATCCGCTCTGATAACCGAAGGCCGCTTTGACCGCCATGGCCGAACTCCACCGCCATATCCTGGGGCTCATCTCTATAAAACCTGCTGATCTCTGGGAATCCACCGTTTGTGTTTGACTGGGGGAAGCAAGCAAGAATTCTTCCCCCCATAGCCAATGTGAGTTCGGGCGTGGCCTGTCCTTCGTCGGGTGGGAATTTCGTCACCGAGCTTTAACCTGCGCCGGAACCTCTGGTGAGAATTTTCCTAGCCGCTTCTACATTGTCATCCATAGTGTGTAGTACTTCGTAGGCTACGGGTCTGGGGGCCGGGCCGACTGGTGTGCCGTGCACGGTGGTGGGCATCTAGGCGCTAGAATGGGTATTGTTGGCTTGGTTTCGCCATGGATGCTGGATCGCGCCGTCACCTGGTGACCTGGGTTGAAGAAGCGACGTGGACCGTGGATTCATACGTGGTCAGCCAGGATTAGATCGCAGAGTACCACTTCGGCGTGGGATCCGTGACCGTTGGATCGCAGACGCGTGGCCAGGATTAGATCAGACACCATAAAAATCTAGACCATCGGATTTCGGGTGAATGGACTAATTAGAATAGACCTTACCCTTTGGCGGATCTAATCTGTGCCGCATATCGGGGATCCGATGGCCCAGATTGGGCGATACCCTTTCGGCCCAACCTTTTTGTTAATGGGCCCCTGTTTTTTATTCATATTAACCCGCTGTCAAGCACCATTAGAAAGTAATTTAAAATAAGTCCTATTATTAGCAGTTAGTCCCCTAGACTTTCTGGAAATCATGCGCGCAGAACAGGGCTCTGGTGAAGGGAATAAAAGGATTATAAAAAATGTTTTCTGTATAAAAATAATTACAGAATCTTAGTTAATCCATAGAAAATTCATTGTAGCTCCTATTTAGTCCATTCTAGTTCCTATAATTTTGTAATAATATTGTCTATTACATAGTGTCTCTGTTTTGACATGAAAACCATATTAAAAGGTATCTCCTAATTAATCTTGTATCAAATACATAAAACCTTCAGAAAATCAATGGGACGACCTTGGCTGACTAATTAGGAAAGCTATTGGAAGACTACCTTACCCGAGGCAAGGGCAGTAGGGGAGTTGCATGCAAAGAGGTTCTCGGGTTGATTTTGCTGCGATGACGGTCAGACGAGGGATTCTTGCAAGTGCTCTTCCCATAAACTGTAGCGGGTTTTAGGAAGCTAGTGGAACTTTGTAAAGGCCTCATAGTGGATCCCTAGCCATTCACCTCGGTAGTGTCTAAGGGTCTAGCTAACCCTGGTGACATGGGATACACGACTTGTGGGTACAGGGTACAACCTCTGCAGAGTGTAAAACTGGTATACTAGCCGAGCTCACGGTCATGAGCAGCTCAGGATTCTCACATGATTAATTTATGTAACTTAAATTCAATTTGTCATTTGCATTTACATGTGATTATTTATTAATTTTGTTCTATTATTTATTATGGTTTGGTATTTACTTACACTTAGTAACTGCTAATAAAATTTGACCAACTTATTAAAAGCAATGCTCAGCTTTAACCTCTATTGTTGATCAGCCTTACACATCACATGAACTACCACCTTTAGTGAGTTCATGCACATTATTCCCCACAACTTGTTGAGCGATGAACATGTGTGAGCTCACCCTTGCTGTCTCACACCCCCACAGGAGAAGAACAGGTGGTTCAAGAGGAGCCACACAACAAGGAGTTCGATTCGATCTAGGTGGCGTCTCCGAGTCGACTTTATGGCGCCAAGGATGGACTTTAGTTCGATCTATGTTTATATTTTATTTTGTAAGACTTCCGCTATGTAATAAGTACTCTGATTATATTATGACATTTATCTCTATACACTATGTTATTATATGTATTGTCTTCTTTGGTGCATATATGAGATGCACTCGACTTTGTTCCTTAAATCCGGGTGTGACAGTCTCTTGTGCCAATAAAAGTGCACACAGTGTTAAAAGTCTTCTGGCATGTTTCAATTTCATTTCCAAGAACAGTGGATGGCCTTCTAATACCAAAGCGAGACCAAATAGGGCATTGGATGATCTCGTTTATATCTTCTATTTCAATCAAGTTGTTCTTTACATAAATCCATTCTTCCATTCAGGCTCGTGGCCACATCTTTCGAAACGTTGGAACTGGATAGCTTACATCAGAGCGGGGCACGAAGCCGTAACAACCAAAATTATTATGATATTGCTCCTTGTTTGTAGCCTTCGTCTCATAGGACAACTTGTGCATGTTGCAGAAGCATTTTGCACTCGGCTCTAGTCCATGTCTCCTCACGACCATCTCAAAAGTCTTCAGAACTTCAACTAAAAATTTACTCAACGGAAACTGAAGCCCTGCCTTCATGAAGCTCCTATAAACAATAACTTCGTCCACTTCAGGCGCAGGGGCTGCACTGTCTCCTCCAGCCCTCACAATGGAAATATCTCCCTTTCATAGCATCAATCTGACTTTGCTTGATAGATGACTTTCCGAAGATGGTGTGACTCGGTCGCCAGGGCTAATCTTCGGCATCTTCGTTTCCACTTTCCAAATCAAACCTTTCGCTATTGCTAGAATCTTCAGACAACCTAGCTAACATTTCATTGGTGATCTTCTCTGTGTTCGTCTTCTCCATAGCCTCGTAAAACCCAGCTAGTGCAGGGTCAACAACCTTCTTCTCTTCAGCCATTTAGTCAACACTTATGCAAATGCCGAAGCTCACAAATCAATCAAAATCTGGCAGAGCAAGAAAATCCAAGCTCAAAAAAATAGCACAAGCAGTTGAAATGGCGCATCAAACGCTATCAATGTGACTCGCTATTTATACGCCCAACACACCATAGCTTGGTGGGCCCTATATGTCAGTGTCTTTCGCTATTCTAGCGAAGGGAAGGTGTTTTTTCGGACCTTCGGCTAAAGGCCTTCGTTCACGTCATAGTCTGAATTTGTTAATATAGAAACAAATTAATGCTGTGAGGGGCTACTGTTGGGTGCCTTCCTCTTCCAAAGGTCCTCAAAAACGTAACTAACATGTTTTTCAGTATAACATAGACTTTTACAGGAGGTTTCAGTTTTGAGACGAAGGTATGCATAATATGAAGGTGCGATCTAAAGGAAGGGTGAACGAGCGCCGAAGCTGTGGCTGAAGGAGCTTCGGCTTAGTATGATGATGAAGGCGGAAGATGAAACCGACCTAAAAGGGAAAAGACTACTTAGCCCTTGATAGTTCGCCCTATGATTAGCAGTAAATGTTAGGGATATGAATGTAATTTTGCCCGGGTTGTATCCCGTGCCTATAAATAGATGAATAGTAGCATCGTACTGTTCACGCTGCTGTTGGGGACTTGTTCTCAAATGCTATGAATTAAGAACAAGGCAACACAGAAAGAAGTTAATGGTTAATGCCCTTCGTCCCTCGAAGCATTATTTCCCTTAGGATATAACGATCTTCGAACGAAGGTCAAGAATGACATACCTTCATCATCATAGTTTACATTGATAAAAGGAGAAGCATATGAAACATGAGAGAATAACATGAATAATCACATAACATTATTTACATATCCTTATTACATAATTATGGATCAATAAGGACAATAATGAATTACATTTGTACCTTCGGCTCGACAGAAGATGTAAGTACAAGCGTGACGCACGAGCGAGTACAAATCAGCGTGAACAGTACGGGGGTGCTGTTCATCTATTTATAGGCACAGGACACAGCCTGTGTAAAATTACATTCATGCCCTTCATATTCACTATTGACTTAAGAACAATCTGTCGAGGACTAAATAGGCTTTTCCTCCTTAAGTCGGTTCCTTTTTCAGCTATTTAGCCGAAGCTCCCTTACGCGCAGCTTCGGCGCTGGTTCAACCTTCGTTCCGACCCTGCTCTCCATATTGTGTATAGCATCATTCCGAGTCTGAAGGTTCCTGTATATATATTATGCTTGGGAAACATTGTTAATCATGTTTTTGAGGACCTTCGGAAGACGAAGGCCCCCAATAGTAGCCCCTCGCAGTATAAATTTGTTATAACAACGAATTCAAACTACGATGTGAACGAAGGCCTTAAGCCAAAGGTCCAAAAAAACACCTTCCCTTTGCTAGAATAGCAATCAATCAATGACAGACGGGGCCCTCCAAGTTGCAGCGTACTAGACGTATAAATATGAGCTCACACCGGCTGCATTTGATACACTGTTTCTGCCATTCGCATTATTTTCTCAAACTTTCAGCTCTTGCTCACTAGCGCTCACTAGATTTTCAAGTTTTTTTTGAGCTTCGGTTAAAAGACACATTTTTACCATGTCTGGGGAAAAATGACTGAGAAGGAGAAGCTGACTGAGGAGACGAAGCTGTTTGAGGAGAAGAAGGCTGCGAATCCTTATATTGCTGGATTCATTGAGTCCATGGCAAAAACAAACACAGAAAAGATTACTAAAGAGATACTGGAAGGTTTGTCTGAAGATACTGGTGACAGCGATAGCTATGACGTGGAAAGTGGAGATGAAGATTCTGAAGACCGGCCCTGGCAACCAAGCCACACTGTCTTCGGAAAATCGACCATTAAACAGAGTCATCTTGAGAACATGAGAGGAAGGTACTTTCGGGACATGTCTATCGTGAGGGCTGGTGGAGACAACAACATCCCTACTCCTGTGGAAAACGAAGTTGTAATTTACCAAAGCTTCTTCAAGGCTCGACTTCGGTTCCCTTTGAGAAAGTTTGTAGTTGAAGTGCTGAAAATCTACCAGATCTTCCTCCATCAGATCACCCCGAAGCTATAATGAGGATGGGGATTTTTGTCTGGGCAGTAAGGAGTCAAGGGCTAGAGCCAAGCGCGAAGTGCTTCTGCAGTTTGCATGAACTTTTATATGAGACGAAGGCCATTGGTAAAGAATAGCACCACAACAACTTTGGTTGTTATGGATTTATCGCTCGCCCCAACGCAAGCCAACCGGTGCCAACATTTTGGAAGAGATGGTCCGGAGCCTGGATGGAAGAATGGTTTTATGTGAAGAATGATTTAAAAGAAAGGGAAGACATTAAGGAAATCATCATGCGCCCCATCTGGTCCCGCTTCGGCCTCCGAAGGCCGAAGGTAGAAATTGATGACACTGCCGAAGCGTGTTAGAAGGCTTTCAGCACTGTGTGCTCCTTTATTAGCATAAGAGATTTAATTCAAGAACACATAGCCTTCAGGGTATGGCAACTTGTGGAGAGCTGGGAGATGCCGAAAGAGACCACTGCCGACTCCAGTGAGGGTGGTTTAGTCCGATTAAAATATACCTTCAGATTTGGGGAGAAGTTTGATGAGCTGAACGATGACTGGCTGAAGTGTATTGAAGCTACTAGCGATGAGCTACTTGGGGCATACTCCAAGGCCGAGGATAATGCATTGTCCGCAGCTTTTGGGGGTCGAAATAAGAAAAGATTAAACAGGGTATTTGATGCTATTGGCTTCGTATACCCTGATTATCGTTACCCATTGTGAGGGCAAGGAAAAAAGAGGAAGACTGCCGCTCCGATCATCACAGCCGAGCCGAAGGGCAAGAAGATGAAGGTTCTGACTCAGCGGCCGCGCTATATTGAACCGGCCATGATACCTGAATTTGGCAAAGGGACCTCTTCAGCTGCCGAAACAAAAGAAACTGTTCCGACTGCGCAGAGCACTGAAGAGCCGACTGTAATGCCGAAGGTGCTTACAGTCGGGCTGGTTGAGACGAAGATTGGTAGGGCTGAAGAGCCAAAAATTGAAGAAAAAATAAAAATGCCAGAAATTTTGAGCCCTCCAATAGAGGCAACACTGCCGAAGGTACAAAAGGCTTCTGCCGCAACTCCCAAGAGGAGGAGGATGACAATTGTGCTGGATGTTGTGCTAGAAACGACGAAGGCCTTGAGTCTTGCTCTTTCAAAGAAAGTCGCTCCAACTGAAACCGAAGCTAGGCAAGCAGAAACCGAAACTAGGCAAGCAGAAACTGAAGCTGCACAAATTCAAGCTAAAACCGAAGCTGGGCCTTCAGTGCCCATCGAAACAAAGCCTGCCGCACCTGAAGAAAAGGCAACAGAGCAAATTGCATCTGAAAAGATCGAAGCTCCTGCTCCCGAAGCTTCGAACAAAAACATTGACTATATTATTTGTCATGCTTCAGGAAAAGAACTATCCCAAGAAGAAATGCTAGAAGCACGACACTATGCCCAAAAATTGAAATATCCGAAGGGGGCGTTAGTGTTCAATGGTAGTGACGAAGGAGATTTTCTGTACTGTCTTCCGGATAACAAAGAAATATCCGTTTGTCGGGAGATAGGTAAAAGCATCGGATTCCCGAAGCTGGAAGACGGCCTTTCAATTTTATCGAAGGATGAACATGCTGACAGCCTAGCATACAATAGCATAAAGGTATAAAAGTTAACTTTGAATTTGAAAATGAGGTTTTTCATTTGTCATACTCAATTCTTTCCTCCTCTTGCAGGGCTTGATTCTTAGTAATGCCCTTAGGGCGCAGAAAAATATTGAAGACGAAGGCTATACGATGGCTCTGAACAACCTTCGTTCAGAGGTGATTGAATTGAGAAACGAAGGTCTTGAAAAAGACAAAATCTTAATTTCTCTGGTTAACAAAGTGAAAGAAGACGAAGCTAGCTTCAAAGCACAAGCTGAAGCCCAAAAGATTGAAATTGAAGACCTTCGGAGGCAACTGGCCGAAGCTAAAAAAAATGCGCACTCGCAAGAGCTAACCAAGAAATCAGCGAATATTGGAAAAATCATTTAGAGAAAAATGTTGAAGAACTTCGCACATCTAAGGAAAGGTGTTTTGAAAAATCCTTGGATTGCTTAAATAAAATAAAAGCTAGCTTTGCCAAAGTGGGTGCCTACTCTTCTGAAGAAAATTTCATACGAGGCGACCCCGAAGGTGTTATTCAATGGATAAGTGGAGAAGCCGAGACCTTCGAAGAAATTTTGAGTGATCGCGGGGATATTTGTGCGTTTTCCAGTGCGCGGGGAATTTCAGCTATCTTGGAGAAGGCGGGATGTGATCACATCAAGACCATGGCCCAGGCCGAAGCTGCCTTCTCCGTAGATGATACAAAGGATCCTTCAGCTGAAGCAAGCTCGATGGGCGGGAGATTTTACAATGATATCTAGGTGAATGGTGGCCGAGAGATGGCCCATGAAATTATAAAGAAAAGTGAAAAAGACACCCATGACGCCCGAGTAGAAGCGGGACAAGCTGAAGAAGCTGCAGAGCGCGAAAAGCGTATATGTATTGTTTCTTGGTTTTTAGCTTCGGCATTTGTTTTTATGGCTTCGGACTTATTAACGTTTTCCTACTTCAGCTGAATTATCTCTGCCGCTGGAACCATTCGATCCCCTAGCAGATCCAGAAATGAATGAAGTGCTGGACATTATGAACATGGCTGAATCTATTGTTGATGAAGTTGTTAACAAATTACTGCACGAAGTTGCAGAGAAAGTCATTAAAGAGGAATAACACTTATTGTAAAAACATTTTGAGATGGTTAGTGTATGAGACACTAGAATGGACATTGTACCTTTATTGTAACAAGAGTATAATATTTGATGTGTATAGCTTTGAATCAAATATGTAAATTATTGTAATTCATTTCTTTGCGATGCATGAAACTTTACATACATACAATTTTTTGAGCCTTCGGCGAAAAAACACCTTCCCTTCTTTTCATGCTTCGTAAAGAAAAAGATCCATGCTTCGTAAAAATATCCATGCTTCGCAAAAAGGGATCCCTTCTTTTTTGACAAGGTTGATGAAGTTGTATTTCCCGAAGTCTACTTCGGGCCTTAGCACATTTTCAGTTTTACGAAGCATTCGCCGAGGATCAATGTAACGCCCCGAATTTTGCAGTTGAATTTTTTCTTTTCTTTACTCGCCAAAATTCGGGCGTTACCTTTTCTTTTTCTTTTTCCCCTCGCTAGACCTTGACCTTTTCCAAAGTTAGCGGGATTCGGTTTGGAATTCCCGTGTAAAGAAAAACCCTAAATTGTTTTATGTTGTTTGATGCACCATGCCGAACTATGCATTCTTTGATTGTTTGAAAAGTGCAAATGCATTCATCTAGGAAGATCGGATTTCGAAAATAAGGAGATAACCTTTTTCTTTTTTCTTTTTCTTTTTCTTTCTTTCTCTCTCCCTCTTCCCTTCTCTCTCTCCCGCGCCGTGGGCTCCCTGGCCGGCCCAGCCGCCCCCTGCGCCCCCCTCTTGGGCCTTGGTTGGCCCAGCCGCCCCCCACCTCCCTTTTTCCCCAACTTCCCCTCTCTCTCCCTCCCCTTCCTCCCATTCCCTCCCCACCCTAGCGCCGCCCCCTGCCCTAGCCGCCGTCCCCTGCTCGGCCGCCCTCGCCCTCGGCCGCCCATCGCCGGTGAGCCCCCCTCCTCCCTCCTCCCTCCCTCTCCCCTCTCCCCTCCTCTCTCCTTGGCCGGCCCAGCCCCCTGGCCGCGCCCCCCCGGCCGCCCAGCCGCGCCCTGGCGCCCCCCGGCCGCCCAGCCGGCCCCGGCCAGCCCCCAGCCCGCCCCAGCCGCGCCCCAGCCGGCCGCTGGCCGCGCCTGGCCCCTGGCCACGTCCCCGCCTCGGCCGGCCCTGGCCGCCAGCTCGGCCGGTCCTGGCCGCCGGTTCGGCCGCCCGCGTCCGCGCCCGCGCCCAGCTCGGCCGCCCTGCCCCCGGCCGGTTCAACCGCCCTAGGGCCGGTTCAACCGCCCCCCCCTGTTTTTTTTTATTTTTTTTATTTTTTTTATTTTATTTACTTTCTGTGATCATAGTTATTTTATTTCAGGTAGGCTAATTATTGTTCATGCTATTGAAATAGGAAACTCAATTTAAAAATTCCGTTATGCTAATTGATTCACGTAGTTAATTGTTTATCTCATTCAATGTTGATCAACTAAAAATGATTAGGTTTCCATTAGTGCATATAACAGAATTCTTTTGTTAAGAACCAATTGTAACTAAGCATTAGTGCATAAGATTTAACCCCCCTGCGAGACCTTTCCCGTTTCTTTCTAACCATAACAAATGCGATATCGAATGTCATACTTGATGCATATTCACTTTATATGTTCCCTTGTATGGTGTACTGTTCTTTTGTATTAAATATGTGGATGTATGTATGTTTGCGCTCGCATAGAGAACGATCCGGTCGAAGAGCCTGAGGAATTCGCAGGAGAAGCCCCTGAGCAGCAGTCGGTTGGTGGAGGCAAGTGTCCTTTGACCTATCTCTGTCCTATTCATTCTTTAATTCACCTCCCGCATTACACATTTATACCTAAGGATTGACTAGCTTTTGTTATTCATGTCCTTGTTTACCTATTTGGGTCGGATTATTACTGCTTAGTCTGATGCTATTGCTCAACTCTAATCAATGAACATGATGTGATTATCTATGATACGCTGTTTTCCCTTCTTATTTATGATCATATTTGTGACCTTCAAGGGGACTCGAGCGGTTTCTCGAGTGCCTCTTCGTAAGGACCTGTTCAATGGATGACCGCCCGGGAAAACAGTGCAACCATGAGGGTGGAATGGGACGCCCTTAGCTGAATAATTAGAGGAACCGGGGTGTAGTTCGCTTCGCCGTCGTGCCGTCAATGGGGCTCGGTGTATGCGGCTCGCTCTGCCAAGGTTGATTTGTCCCTTGGGGAGGAGTGCGGTACATTTAGGTAACCTAACGGGCGGCTACAGCCTCGGGGAATCTTTGTAAAGGCTACGTAGTGATGCCCTGCTGGACCACCTAGGTAGTGGTCAATGGGGAGTAGCTCTCTCCGGGCAGAAAGGGAATCACGGCTTGTGGGTAAAGTGCACAACCTCTGCAGAGTGTTATGAAACTGATATATCAGCCGTGCTCACGGTTATGAGCGGCCAAGGGAGCTCCAGAGATTAGTGATACTTGATCAGAGACATTTTTGGTACAGGTGGCAATGAGATTGATGGTTCTGATTATGATTATGGTAATGGTAAGTGGTATTCTTTCCGTTTGGAAAGGATACATTGGGCTAATAACTTGGGTTAATGTTAAAACCTGGCTCTCTACTAGTAAGTAATAACCTGACCAACTAAAAGCAACTGCTTGACTTATCCCCACATAAAGCTAGTCCACTACAGCCAAACGGGATGCTTGCTGAGTATGTTGATGTGTACTCACCCTTGCTCTACACACCAAACCCCCCCCTCCAGGTTGTCAGCATTGCAACCACTGCTCAGGAGAAGATGAAGCGGTGGAAGGAGACTTCCAGGAGTTCCAAGACTACGACGAGTTCTAGGTGTGGGTTAGCGGCAACCCCCAGTCGGCTGCCTGTGAAGTCCGTGTTATCTACGTTTCTTTTCCGCACTTTGATTTATTGTAAGAACTATATGGACGTCTCAGACGTATGATGTAATCGACTATTATTTCCCTTTTAATACTATTTGAGCACTGTGTGATGATGTCCATGTTATGTAACTGCTGTGTACGTGAATAACTGATCTTGGCACGTACATGGTTCGCATTCGGTTTGCCTTCTAAAACCGGGTGTGACATAAGTGGTATCAAAGCCGTGCTGACTGTAGGACCGCTAACCTAGAGTAGAATGGTCGTTCTAAGGATTATAGACCTCTGTCACTGCCTTGACTTTGATATCCCTTCAAAAGTTGGTCCTACTGACCAAACCTACGTTCTACTATATATTATACCTTGCTGAAAATTTTGTTTTATTCTGATCCTTCAATTATTTATGATTCATTACTTGCTGGTCATATTAATTCTGTTCTCACCCTTTTGCTTGCGATGTCTTTTGTAGATGGCTCGACTTAGACACACTGCACGAAAGTCCGTCATCCCCTTCTTACCCTCCCGCCTTGCTGAGTGTCCGCTTCGCCGTCCCGTGGCCGGACAGTCCAGCCACTTGGAGAGACTGCACCACCGCCTGCATGAGGAGCAGGAACGTCGACGACAGGAGCAGCAGGGCTCTTCCTTCTCGCTCCAGCAGGAGATAGAGTCTGTGAGGAGCTGCTCTCCTGTGCTTCCCCTGGAGGCGCCCCCTGCACCACCACTGGGCGTCCCAGCTTCTGGAGTAGCTGTTGGAGGAGACCCAGGCGACGGAGATGGCGACGACAGCTTGAGCCACGACATCGACTTCTCTGCTGACCATGAGCCGGAAGGATGGGTTGCTCGACCCATCACTCGCGACGCTGCTCGCGGGTGTCACTTCCACGACGCGCTCGACACCCTGCTGCGTCGGGCACTTGACTGGCGTACTTGGTCCATCGAGTATCGCTGTGTGGTCTACCAGCATAGTCGCGGGGTCTACTCGGACCGCTGGGAGGCGACCTGCTTGGTGCGTCGTCCGGAGAACAGTCTCCAGGGCGCGGAGGCTTGCTCAGAGCACTATTCTATCTCTGAGCGGGACTCAGCTGAGGCAGCCATGCAGGATGCTGCACGGCGTGCGCTTTCGCACTACTGCTCGGTTCTCGGTGGGATAGCTGACGGTCTCGACCTGAAGTATTACCCCCGCCGTCCATCTGGCAGCACAGGAGGCGTGATTGTTTCACCTGCTGGTGAGGACAATCCTAGGTTGAGCAGCACAGTCAACCTAGCCGCCGTGCTAAACACGGAGCTAGACCATGCATTAGACGAGCTGAGTAGGGCTCGTGCTGAGATCGCCCTGCTGCGGGCTGAGCGCGCGGAACGTCGTCACTTGGATGATGGTTCCCCCGCTCCCGTCGGGACTCAGCACCCGTACCGCTCACCTCGGCGTGGACTCCAGTCTTATGGCAATCCCGACTGCAAGACCAAGATAAATCTAGAACCATAGATCGTTAGAGTTGGATCTTGTAATTAATACGAAATATATACATAGAAGCTTCAGTCTTAGCGTTAGTCTCGGTCTTAGTTCGTCTTAGTTAGACAGGGTAGTTTGCTATATCCTGTGCATTTATGTTTGTCATGATGAACTATGTTTGGTTTGGATCTTTGTAATGATTGTCACCAGAGTGTGGGTATCCCCTGCATTTTGGTTTACCTATTATGTTAATGGAGTTAGTTATATAGTTGGGAAAACCTTTATTCCACTTTCCTCTTTATCTGAGAAGCTTTGTGATCTGTGTTGGAGATCAGTGAAGATGCTCATCTGTTCAGTGCTGTTGGAGAATTCTATACTCTTTTCTTATGCTGCAAGATTTGCCAGATCAGTTCTGATGTGTGGTTGCGTTCTGCAGATGTCAGAGAACAGGCGCAGAGGAGGAAGGCGTGCTCAGCAGGAGCAAGCCGGTCAGCAAGATGAGGCGCCCCAGCAGCAGCAGCTGCCACCCCCGCCCCCGATGTCGATCGAGCAGATGTTTCTGATGCAGACTCAGGCAGTTCAAGCCATCGGTCAGACTCTGGCCGCCATTCAGCAGCAGCAGCAGCAAGCACCACCCCAGCCTCAGATGCCTCAGATGCCCAGAGATAAGCGTGCTGAATTCATGAGAGGTCATCCCCCAACGTTCGCTCACTCTTCTGACCCCATGGATGCTGAAGATTGGCTGCGCACCGTGGAGTGGGAGTTGCATACCGCTCAGTGTGATGACAGGGAGAAAGTCTTGTATGGTCCCCGTCTGTTGAGAGGAGCAGCCCAGTCATGGTGGGAGTCTTACCTTGCCACCCATGCCGACCCCGACACCATCACCTGGGAAGAGTTCAGAGGTAGCTTTCGTCAGTACCATGTTCCCGCAGGTCTGATGACAGTGAAGAAGGAGGAGTTCCTGGCCCTCAAGCAAGGGTCATCATCTATCAGTGAGTATCGAGACAGGTTTCTGCAGTTGTCTCGCTATGCTCCTGAGGATGTCAACACTGACGCCAAGCGACAGTACCGTTTTCTGAGAGGCTTGGTCGACCCTCTGCAGTACCAACTGATGAATCATACCTTCCCAACATTCCAGCACCTGATTGATAGAGCAATCATGACAGAAAGGAAGCGTAAGGAGATGGAGGATCGTAAGCGCAAGATCAGTGGACCCCAGCCTGGAAGCAGCAGCCGTCCTCGTTTCTCAGGCAATCAACCTCAGCAGTTCAGGCAGAATCAGCGTCCACCTCAGCAGCATCAGCAGCGTCAGCAGCATCAGCAGTTCCAAAGGCAGTATCCTCAGCATCAGTATCAGAACCGTCAGAGCAATCAGTCAGGAGGAGGTCAGTTTCAGAGGCAGAATCAGCAGACACCCCGTCTTCCTGCCCCAGCAAGCCAGCAGAACAATCAGGCAGCACCAGCTCAGGATGGAAACAGAGCATGTTTCCACTGTGGAGAGCAAGGCCACTGGGTGATGCAATGTCCGAAGAAGGCAGCCCAGCAGCAGTTAGGCCCCAATGCCCCAGCAAAGCAGAATGTGTCCCAGCCTGGATCAGGCAACCGCCCTCAGCAGCGCTATAATCATGGGAGACTGAACCACTTGGAGGCTGAAGCAGTTCAGGAGACTCCCGACATGATAGTAGGTATGTTCCCAGTCGACTCCCATATTGCAGAAGTGTTATTTGATACTGGAGCAACACATTCTTTCATTACTGCATCATGGGTAGAAGCACATAATCTTTCAATTACTACCATGTCAACCCCCATTCAAATTGACTCAGCTGGTGGTAGAATTCGAGCTGATAGCATATGTTTGGGTGTAAGTGTGGAAATAAGGGGGATAGCGTTTCCCGCTAACCTTATAGTAATGGGTACCCAGGGAATAGATGTCATCCTAGGGATGAATTGGCTAGATAAGTATCAGGCAGTTATCAGTTGTGATAAAAGGACAATCAAGTTGGTGTCCCCACTAGGAGAGGAAGTGGTGACCGAGTTAGTCCCGCCTGAGCCGAAGAAAGGAAGTTGTTATCAGATGGCTGTCGATAGCAGTGAAGCAGACCCAATTGAGAGTATCAAGGTTGTGTCTGAATTCCCGGATGTGTTTCCAAAGGATTTACCGGGTATGCCACCAGAGCGGAAAGTTGAATTCGCCATAGAGCTTCTTCCTGGAACCGCCCCTATCTTTAAGAGAGCTTACAGAATATCTGGACCAGAGTTGGTTGAGCTTAAGAAGCAGATTGATGAGCTGTCAGAGAAAGGTTACATTCGGCCAAGCACCTCGCCTTGGGCCGCCCCTGTCTTGTTTGTGGAGAAGAAAGATGGCACCAAGAGGATGTGTATCGATTATCGAGCTTTGAATGAAGTCACGATCAAGAACAAGTATCCCTTGCCCAGAATAGAAGATCTGTTTGACTAGTTGAGAGGAGCCAGTGTGTTCTCCAAGATAGATCTGAGGTCAGGTTATCATCAGCTCAGGATCCGACCTTCGGACATTCCGAAGACGGCATTCATTACCAAGTATGGTTTGTATGAGTTCACAGTGATGTCTTTTGGTTTGACCAATGCCCCAGCGTTCTTTATGAATCTGATGAACAGTGTATTCATGGGTTACCTTGATAAGTTTGTGGTGGTATTCATTGATGACATTCTGATTTATTCTCAAAATGAAGAAGAGCATGTAGATCATTTGAGGATGGTATTGCAGAGATTGCGAGAGCACCAGTTGTATGCAAAGTTGAGCAAGTGTGAGTTCTGGATCAGTGAAGTCCTGTTCTTGGGTCACATAATCAACAAAGAAGGATTGGCTGTGGATCCGAAGAAAGTGGCAGACATTCTGAACTAGAAAGCGCCAACGGATGCTCGAGGAATCAAGAGCTTCATTGGAATGGCCGGATATTATCGGCGATTCATTGAAGGGTTTTCGAAGATTGCGAAACTAATGACAGCGTTGCTAGGCAACAAGGTTGAGTTCAAGTGGACCCAGAAATGTCAAGAGGCCTTCGAAGCGCTGAAAGAGAAGTTGACAACAGCGCCTGTCCTAGTCTTGCCTGATGTGCACAAGCCCTTCTCTGTGTACTGTGATGCTTGTTACACAGGTTTGGGATGCGTATTGATGCAAGAGGGAAGAGTTGTGGCTTACTCGTCCCGACAGCTGAAGGTTCATGAGAAGAATTACCCAATCCATGATCTAGAGTTGGCAGCAGTGGTTCACGCACTCAAGACATGGAGGCACTATCTGTATGGACAGAAATGCGATGTTTACACAGATCACAAGAGTCTGAAGTACATATTCACTCAGTCAGAGTTGAACATGAGGCGAAGAAGATGGTTAGAGTTGATCAAAGACTATGAGTTGGAGATCCATTACCATCCAGGCAAAGCGAACGTAGTGGCAGATGCTTTGAGCAGGAAGAGTCAAGTCAATCTGATGGTCGCTCGTCCGATGCCTTATGAGTTGGCCAAGGAGTTCGACAGGTTGAGTCTCGGATTTCTGAACAATTCGCGAGGAGTCACAGTTGAATTGGAACCTACCTTGGAGCGCGAAATCAAGGAAGCGCAGAAGAATGATGAGAAGATCAGTGAGATTCGGCGACTGATTCTAGATGGCAGAGGCAAAGATTTTCGAGAAGATGCAGAAGGCGTGGTATGGTTCAAAGACCGCTTGTGTGTTCCCAATGTCCAGTCTATTCGGGAGTTGATTCTCAAGGAAGCTCATGAGACAGCCTATTCGATTCACCCTGGTAGTGAGAAGATGTATCAGGATCTGAAGAAGAAATTCTGGTGGTACGGAATGAAGAGGGAAATTGCAGAGCATGTGGCTATGTGCGATAGTTGTCGAAGAATTAAGGCAGAGCACCAGAGACCAGCTGGATTGTTGCAACCGTTGCAGATCCCTCAGTGGAAATGGGATGAAATCGGTATGGATTTCATAGTCGGATTGCCTCGCACTCGAGCCGGCTACGATTCCATTTGGGTAGTAGTGGACCGTTTGACCAAGTCAGCCCACTTCATACCAGTCAAGACCAGCTACAACAGCGCAGTATTGGCAGAGTTGTATATGTCTCGGATCGTTTGTCTTCATGGTGTGCCAAAGAAGATAGTGTCAGACAGAGGAACGCAGTTCACCTCTCATTTCTGGCAGCAGTTGCATGAAGCTTTGGGCACACATCTGAATTTCAGTTCAGCATATCACCCGCAGACAGATGGTCAGACTGAAAGAACCAATCAAATTCTCGAAGACATGTTGAGAGCCTGTGCGTTGCAAGATCAGTCCGGATGGGACAAGCGATTGCCTTATGCAGAGTTTTCCTATAACAACAGTTACCAGGCCAGTTTGAAGATGTCACCGTTTCAGGCGCTTTATGGAAGGAGTTGTAGAACTCCGTTGCAATGGGATCAGCCTGGAGAGAAGCAAGTGTTCGGGCCAGATATTTTGCTTGAAGCTGAAGAGAACATCAAGATGGTCCGAGAGAATCTGAAGATAGCGCAATCGAGGCAGCGAAGCTATGCAGACACAAGAAGAAGAGAGCTGAGTTTCGAAGTCGGAGACTTTGTCTATCTGAAAGTGTCACCGATCAGAGGAGTCAGAAGATTCGGAGTGAAAGGCAAGCTAGCACCCCGCTACATTGGTCCGTATCAAATTCTCTCAAAGCGTGGAGAAGTAGCTTATCAGCTCAGCCTGCCAGAGAATTTGTCCGCTGTGCATGATGTCTTTCATGTGTCTCAGTTGAAGAAGTGCTTGCGTGTGCCAGAAGAGCAGTTGCCAGTGGAAGGTCTGGAAGTCCAGGAAGACTTGACCTATGTTGAGAAGCCACCTCAGATTCTTGAGATTGCAGACAGAGTCACTCGAAGGAAGACCATCAGAATGTGCAAAGTCAGATGGAGTCACCACTCTGAGGAAGAAGCAACCTGGGAGCGTGAAGATGATCTGATGACTAAGTACCCCGAGCTCTTTGCTAGCCAGCCCTGAATCTCGAGGGCGAGATTCTTTTAAGGGGGATAGGTTTGTAACGCCCCGAATTTTGCAGTTGAATTTTTTCTTTTCTTTACTCGCCAAAATTCGGGCGTTACCTTTTCTTTTTCTTTTTCCCCTCGCTAGACCTTGACCTTTTCCAAAGTTAGCGGGATTCGGTTTGGAATTCCCGTGTAAAGAAAAACCCTAAATTGTTTTATGTTGTTTGATGCACCATGCCGAACTATGCATTCTTTGATTGTTTGAAAAGTGCAAATGCATTCATCTAGGAAGATCGGATTTCGAAAATAAGGAGATAACCTTTTTCTTTTTTCTTTTTCTTTTTCTTTCTTTCTCTCTCCCTCTTCCCTTCTCTCTCTCCCGCGCCGTGGGCTCCCTGGCCGGCCCAGCCGCCCCCTGCGCCCCCCTCTTGGGCCTTGGTTGGCCCAACCGCCCCCCACCTCCCTTTTTCGCCAACTTCCCCTCTCTCTCCCTCCCCTTCCTCCCATTCCCTCCCCACCCTAGCGCCGCCCCCTGCCCTAGCCGCCGTCCCCTGCTCGGCCGCCCTCGCCCTCGGCCGCCCATCGCCGGTGAGCCCCCCTCCTCCCTCCTCCCTCCCTCTCCCCTCTCCCCTCCTCTCTCCTTGGCCAGCCCAGCCCCCTGGCCGCGCCCCCCCGGCCGCCCAGCCGCACCCTGGCGCCCCCCGGCCGCCCAGCCGGCCCCGGCCAGCCCCCAGCCCGCCCCAGCCGCGCCCCAGCCGGCCGCTGGCCGCGCCTGGCCCCGCCCGCCTGGCCCCTGGCCGCGTCCCCGCCTCGGCCGGCCCTGGCCGCCAGCTCGGCCGGTCCTGGCCACCGGTTCGGCCGCCCCAGCCGCCCAGCTCGGCCGCCCGCGTCCGTGCCTGCGCCCAGCTCGGCCGCCCTGCCCCCGGCCGGTTCAACCGCCCTAGGGCCGGTTCAACCGCCCCCCCTGTTTTTTTTTTATTTTTTTTATTTTATTTATTTTATTTACTTTCTGTGATCATAGTTATTTTATTTCAGGTAGGCTAATTATTGTTCATGCTATTGAAATAGGAAACTCAATTTAAAAATTCCGTTATGCTAATTGATTCACGTAGTTAATTGTTTATCTCATTCAATGTTGATCAACTAAAAATGATTAGGTTTCCATTAGTGCATATAACAGAATTCTTTTGTTAAGAACCAATTGTAACTAAGCATTAGTGCATAAGATTTAACCCCCCTGCGAGACCTTTCCCGTTTCTTTCTAACCATAACAAATGCGATATCGAATGTCATACTTGATGCATATTCACTTTATTTGTTCCCTTGTATGGTGTACTGTTCTTTTGTATTAAATATGTGGATGTATGTATGTTTGCGCTCGCTTAGAGAACGATCCGGTCGAAGAGCCTGAGGAATTCGCAGGAGAAGCCCCTGAGCAGCAGTCGGTTGGTGGAGGCAAGTGTCCTTTGACCTATCTCTGTCCTATTCATTCTTTAATTCACCTCCCGCATTACACATTTATACCTAAGGATTGACTAGCTTTTGTTATTCATGTCCTTGTTTACCTATTTGGGTCGGATTATTACTGCTTAGTCTGATGCTATTGCTCAACTCTAATCAATGAACATGATGTGATTATCTATGATACGCTGTTTTCCCTTCTTATTTATGATCATATTTGTGACCTTCAAGGGGACTCGAGCGGTTTCTCGAGTGCCTCTCCGTAAGGACCTGTTCAATGGATGACCGCCCGGGAAAACAGTGCAACCATGAGGGTGGAATGGGACGCCCTTAGCTGAATAATTAGAGGAACCGGGGTGTAGTTCGCTTCGCCGTCGTGCCGTCAATGGGGCTCGGTGTATGCGGCTCGCTCTGCCAAGGTTGATTTGTCCCTTGGGGAGGAGTGCGGTACATTTAGGAAACCTAACGGGCGGCTACAGCCTCGGGGAATCTTTGTAAAGGCTACGTAGTGATGCCCTGCTGGACCACCTAGGTAGTGGTCAATGGGGAGTAGCTCTCTCCGGGCAGAAAGGGAATCACGGCTTGTGGGTAAAGTGCACAACCTCTGCAGAGTGTTATGAAACTGATATATCAGCCGTGCTCACGGTTATGAGCGGCCAAGGGAGCTCCAGAGATTAGTGATACTTGATCAGAGACATTTTTGGTACAGGTGGCAATGAGATTGATGGTTCTGATTATGATTATGGTAATGGTAATTGGTATTCTTTCCGTTTGGAAAGGATACATTGGGCTAATAACTTGGGTTAATGTTAAAACCTGGCTCTCTACTAGTAAGTAATAACCTGACCAACTAAAAGCAACTGCTTGACTTATCCCCACATAAAGCTAGTCCACTACAGCCAAACGGGATGCTTGCTGAGTATGTTGATGTGTACTCACCCTTGCTCTACACACCAAACCCCCCCCCCTCCAGGTTGTCAGCATTGCAACCACTACTCAGGAGAAGATGAAGCGGTGGAAGGAGACTTCCAGGAGTTCCAAGACTACGACGAGTTCTAGGTGTGGGTTAGCGGCAACCCCCAGTCGGCTGCCTGTGAAGGCCGTGTTATCTACGTTTCTTTTCCGCACTTTGATTTATTGTAAGAACTATATGGACGTCTCAGACGTATGATGTAATCGACTATTATTTCCCTTTTAATACTATTTGAGCACTGTGTGATGATGTCCATGTTATGTAACTGCTGTGTACGTGAATAACTGATCCTGGCACGTACATGGTTCGCATTCGGTTTGCCTTCTAAAACCGGGTGTGACAATCAACTCCGTGTTCGATTCTCGTGTCATTGATGCGATATGATGTATGATGTGATGCTATGTGGAATGATGTGATGATATGATGCAAAATGATGCTGATGCCGAAGACACACACCCACACGCCCACACTGAAACACACAAGCTCTGCATCCCCTTGGGAACGACTTTGGAGCCTTCTTCACCGTTTATTTTTCGGTGTTCACCATTTATTTTTCGGTGTAAGTTCTGCATCCCCTTAGGAACGTCTTTTGAACTTCTTCGCCTTATATTTCGGTGGTATAAGTTATGCATCCCCTTAGGAACGACTTTTGAACTTCTTCGCCTTATATTTCGATGGTATTTGGCTCTGCATTCCCTTTGGAACGACTTTTAAGCAGAAAACTTACGCTGTGCTCCCTTAGGAACGACTTTTTGTAGCTTCGGCAATTTTTGCTCTGCATTCCCTTAGGAACGACTTTTGAGCTTCGATAATTTTAGCTCTACATTCCCTTAGGAACGACTTTGGAGCTTCGTAACTTTTTAGCTTCGTAAGTCCGTGAAGAAGATATATTCCATTCTGATAGAAGCAAAATCATTACAAGATATTAAAACTAAATTTACATTGCTTGTTCCTTATTAAAAAACAAAATGACATAGAACATAAAAGTATTTCAGAGGCAGGATATCGCTCAATAAATGTGCTTTGATTCTGGCACAGTACTGTTTACTGTACGAGCTTCGGATTCCTCCCTGAATTCACGTTGTTGTGGGGAGTGCTGGCGCCCTTCTGGCTACTGGCTTCTGGAATAGGTAGGTTGCGGTGGTTGTGGCGGTGGAAGCTGAGGCCAAGAAGCCTGTGAAAGGCTAGCCGAAGCAACAGAAGTTGTAGGATGATTGCCCACATATTCTGGTATGTAGGGAGAATGGCACGAAGCAGTGTGCAAGACCTGCTTCGGCTGATTCTGCCGAGCTTTGGCTTCTGCGATCTCCTTTTGCTTCAGAATAGTGATTTGGCACATTCTTGTAGTATGACCCTTGTCCTCACCATAGAATAAGCAATAGATTTTCCTGGGCTGATCCCCATATCTTCCTTCGAAGCCCCTGACGCCTCTACCCCTTGGAGCTGGCGACCTGAAGGAGCTTTGCTGCTGCCCCGAAGACTGTGAGGTGTACTGTGGCCTCTGAAGCTGGCTTCCTTTGTCATCATTCTGACTGGAGCTGTGGATTGATCTAACATTCCTAGGGTGGATTCTTCCTCCAAAGCCCCTGGTCATCTCAGAGAATCTGTAAGCTTCCTCCCTTCTTTGGCGAAAGTCGTTGTCAGACCGGATGTACTCATCCATTTTCTGAAGCAGCTTCCCCAGAGTCTAGGGGGGGCTTCCTGGCGATGTATTGAGTCGTAGGTCCTGGTCGAAGACCCTTGATCATGGCCTCAATGACAATTTCATTGGACACTGTGGGTGCTTGTGCTCTCAGTCGCAAAAACCTTCGGACACACGCCTGAAGGTATTCCTCATGGTCTTGCGTGCACTGGAATAAGGCCTCAGATGTGACTGACTTCGTCTGAAAGCCTTGGAAACTGGTAACTAGCATGTCCTTGAGCTTCTGCCACGACGTGATTGTCCCTGGCCGAAGGGAAGAGTACCATGTCTGGGCTACGTTCTGGACTGCCATGACGAAGGACTTTGCCATGACAGCTGCATTGCCTCCATATGAGGATATTGTTGCCTCATAGCTCATCAAGAATTGTTTTGGGTCCAAGTGCCCATCGTACATGGGTAGGGGTGGCTTGTAGGATTGTGGCCATGGGATAGCCTGCAATTCTGCTGCCAAGGGAGAAGCATCATCAAAAGTAAAGGTATCATGATTAAAATCATCGTATTATCCATCTTCGTTGAATAAGCCCTCTTGACGAAGCTCCCTGTGTTGGGGCCTTCGGTCTTGATCATCTTGAGCAAGATGATGCACTTACTCAGTAGCTTCATCGATCTTCCTTTGAAGATCGGTCAGCCGAGCCATCTTCTCCTTTTTCCTTTGCACCTATTGGTGGATGATTTCCATGTCCCTGATCTCCTGGTCCAACTCCTCCTGGAATGTTGGACTAGTGGCCTTTCTCTTCTGGCTTCGAGCCTCTCGGAGAGAGAGAGTCTCCTGGTTTGTGTCTAGTGGCTGCAGTGCAGCCCCTGGCGCTGTGATCTTCTTCGGCGGCATGACGAAGGTCGATGCTTTGCCGAAGATTGTGGAAATGAGTACACCGGAGGTGGGCGCCAATGTTGGGGACTTGTTCTCAAATGCTATGAATTAAGAACAAGGCAACACAGAAAGAAGTTAATGGTTAATGCCCTTCGTCCCTCGAAGCATTATTTCCCTTAGGATATAACGATCTTCGGACGAAGGTCATGAATGACATACCTTCATCATCATAGTTTACATTGATAAAAGGAGAAGCATATGAAACATGAGAGAATAACATGAATAATCACATAACATTATTTACATATCCTTATTACATAATTATGGATTAATAAGGACAATAATGAATTACATTTGTACCTTTGGCTCGACAGAAGATGTAAGTACAAGTCAGCGTGAACAGTACGGGGGTACTGTTCATCTATTTATAGGCACAGGACGCAGCCTGTGTAAAAATTACATTCATGCCCTTCATATTCACTATTGACTTAAAAACAATCTATCGAGGACTAAATAGGCTTTTCCTCCTTATGTCGGTTCCTTTTTCAGCTATTGAGCCGAAGGTCCCTTGCGCGCAGCTTCGGCGCTAGTTCAACCTTTGTTCCGACCTTGCTCTCCATATTGTGTACAACATCATCCCGAGTCTGAAGGTTCCTGTACATATATTATGCTTGGGAAACATTGTTAATCATGTTTTTGAGGACCTTCGAAAGACGAAGGCCCCCAATAGCTGCATTGTAATCACTCTCGCGTCACTCTCACATTTTCACCTTCTGACAAGCCGAAGGTATCAATGTAATATAAATATTGTGAATATTTATTCACATTTATAAAATTATAATGTAAATAATTTGTCATTGTGTCATCATTATTATTTACATTCTTTTGTATTTCATGTATCTTCATTTGTATTTATTTACTGAGATGATGAAGGTATGTCCTTCATGCCCTTCGTCTGAGGATCATTATACCCAAAAGGAGATAATGTTCCGAAGGACGAAGGGTTTTTATCATTAACCATTGTGTTGTTTTGTTCTTGATGTATAGCATCTGAGAACAAGAACCAACAACGTCGAGGCCCCAGCACTGCAGAGGCCATGTGTGGGAGATTAGCTTCGTGAGCTGCGAAGGCGTCCTGCTTCGAGGTGAAAATTTCTAGTAGGCTTTGCATGATCGCACAACGCGATTCACGGCGCATAGAATATCCGGTCAGTGAAATCCTTGGTGCATGACTTTGGCGACGAGGGCTTTAGGGCCCGAGTGGCAGCCGCATGTTTTTTGTGTACTTCACAGAGGAGATCTATGCCTTCAACAGTCGTGATGCATTTGAGCAAAGGTTGACAGATTCCTTTCTTGTACAATTGCCCTTCTATTAGGGTGAAGCAACGACTTTGGTACTTGAGTCTTTTGGCCTCGGCTTGGTCTGTAGGGCGATAGTGTCCTTATAGGTAAAGGGCGACGGGGGCCCTCCAGTCTTTGGTCATGATGAGACTTATAATTCTGTGCCCATCGGGATCCCTTACGATGGGGGATTCAATTTTCTGAAATAAAACGTCCGATGGCATAGGGTCTCTTGCAGCGGCCTTCGGAAGTGCATATGTATCCTTATTTTTGCTTTTGTCCACATGTTGGATTGAAAAACCCTTGAATTGTTTCTTCAGACTTTGCACGACCAACACATATTGGAGGAGGACTGGCTCTTGGGCTGTACAATCGTTTTCTATCTGGCCGACAATGACATTGGAATCAGTCTTGACTATGCATGTCTTAACGCCGAGTGCCCTGAGCTTGCGAAGTCTGAGGATGGCTGCTTCATACTCTGCTATGTTGTTGGTACATTTGTATGTCTCGAGAGAAAAACTTAGTCGAGTGGCGTATCTGTACTTGGCACCTAATGGGTTGTTATTATGGATGCTGCACCAGCCCCCGCATGACACCAGGAGGCGTCATAGTGGATTGTCCAGTGTGTTTCTATGTCTCGATGGCGAGATGGTGAAGGCCCTATCCGGTCCACTATAAAGTTAGTGAGGACTTGTGACTTGACTGAATTTCTCAACTCGAAGACTATGTGGTACCTTGAGAGCTCTGCTGCCCACTTGCCTATCCTGGTTGTAGCTTCTGGGTTGTTGAACAGATCATTGAGGCTTCGGTCTGTTGCCACTCTGATCTTATTTGCTTTGAAGTAGTGACGCAACTTTCGTGATACCATGAGCATAGCGTATGCTATTTTCTCCATTTCCATCATATTGCATTTGGAGATGCTGAGGACCTCTGAGACGAAATATATAGGTTGTTGCTGAAGTTTTCCGTTCTTGGCCTTCTCATGCACCAAAGTTGTGCTGACTGCACTGTGGGATGCTGCGACGTATAAGAGTACAGCGAAGGGGCTTCGAGCTTGTTAAGGTTATTTATGATAGATAAGTTTTGAGAGAATCAAAGGCCGGTGCCTGCTCGGGCCCAGATGAAGTTTTTTGCTCCCCTCATGTTCTTTAGGAAAGGTAGGGTTCGCTCTATAGATCACGAGATGAATTTGTTTAATGCTACCAGCCTTCTCGTGAGCCTTTGGATGTCTTTTGCTGATTGCGGAGGCTTTATTGCTTAGACTTTGGTGTGGTTGGCCTCGATACCTCTGTGGGATACAAGGTAGCCCAGGATTATGCCCTAGCGAACACCAAAGGCACACTTTTCTAGATTTAGGTGAAGCCTTGCTTCACACATTCTTGCAAACGTTTTGACGAGGTCACCAATGTGGTCTTCCTTGTTTTTGCTTGCGACGACAATGTCATCGACGTAAGTGAAGACGTTGCGGCCCAGTTGCTCTTCTAGCACTGACTTAGTTAGGAGTGAAAAGGCGGAGCCGACATTCTTGAGGCCTTCGGGCATACACACAAAGTAGTATGTACCGAAGGGTGCTATAAAGCTTGTCTTCGCTTTGTCCTCCTCCTTCATGTATATCTGGCGATATCATGAGAAACATTCCAGGAGTACCATGACTTGGTAGCCAGATGCTGAATTGACAATCTTATCAATTCTGGGGAGGGGGAAGTTGTCTTTGGGGCATGCTTTATTGAGGCTAGTGAAATCTCTGCACATTTGCCACTTGCCACTTTTCTTCTTCACCATGACTACATTGGCGAGCCATGTGGGGTAGTCAATTGGTTCAATAAACTTGGCTTCGAGCAGTTTGTGCACTTCGACCTTGGATGCTTCAATTTTCTCATCTAACATTTTATGATGTTTTTGCTTTTTCGGCCACACCGAAGGGTCTATGCTTAGACCATGCCCGATGATTGAACGACTAACACTGATGAGGTCTAGGGCCGACAAATGAAGACGTCCTTTTTGCGACTTAGGCAGGATAACAGCTTGGCCTCTTTATCTTAGGTGAGGTCTTCGCTAATTAATATTGTCTGATTTCGTATTGAGGCATCTAGACGGACTTTTTTGGCTTGGTCGGTGCTTTGAATTTGAGCTTTGGTTGGTGCTACTTTCTTGAGGCGCGGAATAGCGGGGCCTTCGTCCTTAGAGATAAGGGAGTGGAGGTTGCACTGTCCTAGGACGAAGTCTCTTTCGATGTTGCGAGTAGTTTGTTGGTCCCCGTAAATTGTTTTTGTGTCGAGAGGCCCTAGGATTTTCATGCAAAGGTTAAGGCCATGAATTGCTGCTTCAATTTTGTTGATAGACCCTCTCCCCATCATGGCGTTGTATGGATAGACCATGTCGACTATGTCGAAGGTCACCTGTTCTGATCTTGCGTTAGGGTTTGCACCGACTGAGAGGGGAGCTCTATCTTGCCAAGTGGAAATGTCCCCTTTCCTCCAAAACCATAGAGTGTGTTGTCGGTTGGCTGAAGTAGGCTATGGTTGATGCCCATCTAGTCGAAGGTGTAACACCTCTGGTGTTACTGTCACTAAAACTAGAGCATAACATCATGAGCATTGGCATATCACGTGTTTGTTACACCTAGAGTGCATTCACTAGGTAAAAATTTCAAATAAGTTGTAACGATGTGACTTGATGTGTGATTAACCCTAGGGTAGAGTGCTTAACCCTAAATTAGGGCTTATGGGTGAAAGTGAAGCCCAAATAAGTTAAAACCTCAAAAGACATGAGAAATGATCATAAGGTATCACATTTGATGGACTTTGGTGGCACCAAAACCCTAAAAGCAAACCCTAGAAACCCTAATTAAAACCCTAAGGGGTAATTGTAAATTTTGTGCACATTTGGACTAAAGTGCAAATACCAAAGTGAAAGAACACCACAAATCATGTGTTTTTCACATTTTAGAATTTGCAAGCTAAATAGTGGAACTTGGACTTATTTGCAAAAAGTACCCATGAACTCCATGAGCTTAAGTCCAAATTTAGTTGAATAGGGCTGACTTTGGAGCTCTATATTTCTAAATCTACAAGGAATTTACTCAGGGTCAACACATCACATTGGTAAAGCTACTAAAGGGGTATAACTTTGTTTAAATCACAAGACATGAGTGTTGTACAGAAATTGGAAATAAAAGGACTTAAAGTTGGGCTGACAGTCAGTCTTTGAACTGAATAATGGCTAACAGTGAAGTTAGGTGAACTTTGAGATCGGATTTGACCATGATCCAGTGATTGTTTGACTATGATTGCTATAGCAAGATTGTAGCTAGATTATAGGGCAAGAACTTTGTTACAGAGGGATTGACCAGTTATCACACAAAAATCTGAGATCAAAGCCTAGCAAAACGCTCGGTCAGGCACTCTGAATAAGGATCCCATGGTACAGTACACAGAAAGATATCAGGTTCAGCCCCCCCTCACCGCTGGTGACCTCTGCACAAGGATTCGCGCTGATCGCGGTGATTCGTGCAGGACTCAGGCAGGATAGTACCGGGAGGGTGAAAAGATCAGGAGGGGAGTGGATTTGGTCGCGGGGTGAAGCTTATCAACCGCGCTTGTAGCCGTGCGATGTGGCTGGACCACCGGTGCCGTCGTGGAACTCTAGCAACCCAAGTTACGCCACGCCTTAGTTCTTTACCACGTAGTAGTAATCATGGCGCGCCTGGACTTACCATTTCAAGAACCGTTGCACCGGCGAACGCGACGACTGAGCCACTAGTGACCTCCCCTCTCTCCGGTAGCCACCGCCCTGGGACACTATAAATTGAGCATACCGCTAGCTCTGTTAGGTCATCACGAAGCCAAAGCACCCGCTCCTGCCTCTGATTAGTCACCAGAAAGCTCTAATTTCTTTCTCTCCCCAAATTAGTTTTCCGCACACCGTGAACCACCGCGTCATGGCCAGCCTTCTGTAGGTTAGCTCAAGCCTCCTTGGAAGATGTTCTAGCCTCCCTCAAGTTCTCTGGTACTTATAGACCTTTTGGATTGAACTAGATCGCCCTGGATAACCCAGAACACGTCGGTGTGTTCTCAGTTTTCACCGTTGTCGTGGACAGTGAGTTCCCAACCTGAATTTTTGCAATTAATTGAGGGGTTAATGTCGCCAGGGGTTGAATTAGATGTCAGCCGAGTCAGGGGCCCGGTTTTGGCATATTCTGGCCGGTTCATGCTCGCCGGAGGGCGCGCTCACCACTGTTCGATGTCAGGGACTTGGGTTTGTAAAGGAATAGAAAGGGAGGTACCTCGGCGCAAATGTTAGTGACACATAGAAATAGTGCGCAGGACTCTTAACCAGTTTTTCAAATGGCCAGGGTCCTATGTGCAAACCTGGCAACGCGGGCGTGCGCGGGCGCGTTTCGCCTGTCGTGGGCCGGCTCGGGATAGATTGAGCCCGTTACTATTTATGCTTTCTCTTTTTCTTTTTCTACCAGACTTAGGAAATTCATAGAAAAGTATCGAAAAATGATAAAAATATGAGACCAATTTTATTGGACTCCTAAATTTTTCTAGTATTTAACAAAAATAGTTCCAAGAATTTTAGTCCAAACCAAGAATTATGTAGTATTTAAGAAGGCCAAAACCTAGACTTTTGGAATTTTAGAATTTATTTGAAGACTCCAAAAATCATAAAAACTTTTTGGGTGAAATTATTTTAGTACTTAGAACCCATGGGTAAAGTTTGATATGCCTTGGACATTGTTTGATTCCCAAACCCAAAAACACTAGCTCCTAAGGGTAAAATTGTCTAACCCTACTAGAGTATTGACCTAGAAGACCCTAGTTTCCCTAGTACACCATGAAGGAAAGTTGTATTCAAGATACAACTTGATGTATCTCTACTATCATTGCATATTCATAAGAATCACATGAGCATTCATGGTTATATATGGTTATGCATAGAAAACAAAGAAGAAGTGACTATTGAAGAAGAGGAGACTGCTCCATGAACAGAAAATCCACCTGCTAGAAAATCCACCTGCTTCACAGTGGATGGGATGTTTTCAAAAATAAAACTTGATGGTGGATCCATCATGGCCATGATGGGTTCAACATCGGACAAGATGTACCTCTGCCAGGTACAAAACTTTGGGTTTTTAAATGATAAAGCTGAGATCGGGCGGGTGACTTGCACGAGAAGAGAGTCTCGATGTAGTGTCTCCGTCTGAGTCGATTAAGGACCGTACCGATGTGGGCCGTATGATCGAGGACCTTTTAACTAGTCACATGCCTCATAATGGGTAAGCTTTGCCTCGGGCAGACTAATACCAGAAAGGCCAACACGCAATGGGAGTGGAGAGATGATGAGAGTAGCGTGTACCCTCCGTGGCAAGAGCCTGGACTGTGGTGTATCTGTGCTCTCGGTTGGCGTGAACCTGGTCTGGTCTTAAGAAACCCAGTGGCGAGTTGACATATGCAATGGTTAAGTGCTACATATGTCGTGTGATTGGAGATCCCCAGCTGGGTATTAATCGATTCAGATCGCCGTTACTTCTCGGACATGAAGACTTGGTCACTGACTTACACGTAGCATTCCATTGAACTAAAAAGGGTTGATAAAAGATGGCTAGTATAGGCCAAGTGCTTGAACTAGGGTAGAAGGAACTCTAGATTCAGGTAATGACTTAACTTGTTAATAAAACTAGATTTTTAGGGATCCACTATTAGTAAGCAGTTTTGCAAACAGAGTCTTGATATTTGATCAGCCTTACCTTGACTCCCTTAAGCCAGCATATCCTTGAGAGTCTTTTCTTTTGACAGGTAAGACTTGCGAAAGTACACTCCGTACTCAAGGTTTTCGAACCCATGTTATTGTAGGTGGGGAAACAGTAGGCTTTTGCTGTTTTTGTTCTATGGTGGTGCCCAAAGAAGAACCTCAGCACTGAAGCGGCGGGAGGATGTTGGCCTCACACTTGAAAAACAATATACTTTTATGCGGGAGGGGTTTTTGCCTCCCAAGTCTGTAATAATAATACTTATGCACTCATTCACCCTGGTTTTGTAATAACTATAACACTCTCTCTATATTTTGATGAATGTAAATTAAGTTATTGTAATTCGCTTCCGCTTATTCGTTCCTCCGATGTGTTGTAATATCTGCGTGACGGGTGAAGTGCTCTTGGGCAAGAAAATAAGGTTACAGATATCGAACATGTCGAGTGATTATGTGCATCTACAGGGTTGTCCAAGGTCCGTTGGACAAGGACAAGTGTAGGTGGGCCTAATAACTTGGGAGGTTCCGTCACAGCTGGTATCGGAGTGAAGCCCATCTCTTCAGATATTACGAAGCATTTCAAAAATAAATTTCAATTACTTATCCAAGAAATTTTCTTTCATTCTTACCTTGTCACTTTCTGAAAGTTCTCATCTTGTCAGACCAGGTAATAGAGTGCAATATATAGGAAGTTGGGAATCAACGGGGGTTGATTCCATAATTATTAGGTTATGCATGCATCATGTTTAAAAATTATACTAATAAATCTTCCCCTCTTATGGATATATGGCATGTACGAGGAAAACCGCACGCAAGTCCAATGGACCTATTGCCGTGCCTCGTCATCTGTCGGCTCCAAGACATGAAGGAAGAAGTAGTGGCAGCAATGATCCAATCGAAGACTTGGAAGCTAAAGTGGAACAGATTCAGACGGAGCTACATCACCGAAATAGGGTGTGGGCACAGGACGGTTAGCGTATAGCTGAGTTGGCAGCTGACGTCAGACGCTTGCAAGACGAGCTTGCTGAACGAGATTTGGCGGTTGATTGGGCCGTCAACTCACGTTCGATTGCCTGGGACCGCGAAGCCAAAGCTCGTGCTCGTGTGGCAGAGCTTAGTGCGGCCCTCGACAAGTTGCAGGTGTACTGCAATACTTTACATGAGGAAGTACATGTACTATATGCGCGACTGCACCCGGACGTGCCTGCCGACCTTGTTGCAATGGGAACCAGACCGTTAGGGACAGCAGGTGAAGGACCTGATGGGGAGTTGGACCTTTTTAGGTGTGGCGAAACCGCCTGAATTATTCCAACTTAGGTGCCTAAGTCCCACCTTAGAGGCTAGACTACACTTAAATGGGAATAAAACGTTAGTCCCTCGGATCTGGTCCGACAAGGCCACTAACAAGATCAAGTACCACGTACTCACTCGAAGGTGAGGCATAGAGAAAATACAATAAAGCATAAAACCAAACATTAAGGAAGTGCTTAAGGTTATTACAACATCATCAGAGTTTTGCAAAAGTAATGATCATTGCTCGGAATGCAGCGGAAATTAACTAATGATAAATAACCGGAGGGATGGGGAAGCCTGGCCCATCACTCCTCATGCTCCTCCCCTGCTGAGGTAGGGTCCCACTCCAACCCGGTGGCAAGATGGACGGCCAAGTCACTCCAGCAACCATATCCTCGAGAGAACCTGTAAAAATTATGCCACAAGCAAGGCTGAGTATACTAATACTCAGCTAGACTTACCCGGTGTGATGAGTCTACTCCTCTACCTCTAGACATGCAGCTGTTTGGCTGAGGGGTTTGGGTTGCCAAAAGCACTAGCTGCGTTTAAAATCAAGTTTTAGCTTTTCAAGTTTTAGTGTGACTCTCTTAAGACTAAATGTGTACCTAGCTAATCATACATGGTATCAAGCATTTTAGCAATCAACATCTTTAGCAATCAACACATTTCCACTTGTTACTCAATGTAGCAGCATGGATCAAGCAGTCTCATTAGCTGCGAGAAGCATACGATTCAAATCGAGTTTTTAAACCTTGCCAGGTAAACCTAAACACACGACGTGGCGAGGCACTCTGTCCCCACACACATCAACCGTCCCCATCGATTCCCCGTCAATAGAAAGGGGCTCACTGCCTTGGCGTACAATGCCTCACTGACCCCGACTGCCATCGTGCAGTGACCGCAATTGTACCCACCATAACCGGAATGGGAGACCACGTCTCATGTCGCGTGAGGAGGGCAATCTGCGGGCAGGTTCACTCAGGTACTTGGCTTACCGTTTACCATATTTCTCGGCATGTGCTTAGTACGTTCAAACGCTTGACACACGGTACCACACCTTAATCCTTATTCCAATTTCCGTCTCGTAGACAACGCATCCCCATGGATCGTTGTCCATAGACCATCATCATTACGATATACAAATGGATACAACCAATTCCTGACCTCGCGCGAGTGCTAGAAAAATCACTCGACTTCTACCGAGACCCCTAATTAGTAAAGCAGCTGCTTGACCTAGCATACTAGTATCCATCTCAAAAGGAATCCTGAGTTCATGCAACTAAGGTTTCAGCCAACTCCTACACTTAAGTGCACAGTACAAGCCTACAAACATTAAGTGCAGTAAAGTAGCATATATAATGGTTATGCATAAAACGGGGGCTTGCCTTCCAAAGCTGGGGCAAGCAGATCCTCGATGGCAGGCTCTAGTGCTGGCTCCTGGACTACCTCCTGAGCAACTCTTTGCTCCGGAACGAGGATGTACTCTCCGTCAGCGAGATTACAATCTATCGAATGCAATGAATAAGGTACATATATATTAATGATATGCCAATTTGTAAATGCTACGTATGGTGAAACAATATTAAAACAGTGGGTACACTAGGGTTTTCTTTGTCGGCCTTAAGGGTTTCATACACTCATTTTAGGGTCTTGAATGAACTTAAAATTTTAGTCATCCCTTGGATGTTTGTTTGGGGTCTTGGAGGATTTAATTGCACACCACTAATCTCTCCCATAATTCTCATTTTACTTTCTATTATGCTTCTTATTGAGTGCTTTTGAACTATCATGGCAATTTAGAATTTTCCAAAAATGTTACAAAAATTACAGTGGGTAAACATTGACCTTTGTGGTTTATTCTAAAAATTTGAGGTTGGAATTAATTCAGATACTCCTTGTGCAAAAATAACAAAAGTAAGGATAAAAGGGCACTTTACACTATAGCTCTGATTTAGGTGAGGTTTCTGGACTAAAATATATTTTTTCTAAGATTCATGGGTGATAATAGGTCTCTGTGCCAAAAATTATAGAAAAATACCCACTGGGTATTTAGTTATGATTTTCTAAACTTTAATGACAAAAAGGTACTTATAACTAACTTGTTATTTGAAAAATGTCAAACAACAGAACTTATATTTTTCCTAGATTCATACTAGCATATTATTAGTTATCCCAAGGATTGGGGTGGGTTCTCTTTAGGGTTATTTTTCTAGGATTTTTCTAAGTTTTCATAAAATAAAATGTGGTGCATTTCTTTTGTACTAACAGAGGGATCAACAAAATTTTCTAGTGAACTATGTTAGCAAAGTAAGCTAGCAAAAATGTGGTGGTCCTCTGGTTCTTATTTTAAACTCCCTTTTTCATTTTCTTTTAGTTTGAATCAAAACAAGTTTTAATGGTAAACCCCTCCCTAATCCGGTGCACTGAGGAGTTTATTATTTTTAAACAGGATAGTTAGTGGTTAAGTATCTCTCTAATTTTCCTTAACCTCAGTCCAACAGTATAGCTATTTTCTCTTCCTTATTTAGCTTTTGGTCAGTTTACTATTTAAATCAAAACTTTAAAAAGTCTTGCAGTACCTTGGGTGTTTGGTATTTTTCCTAAGTAGTTCATATTATTTAGAACCTAGCAAAATTAGTTTGACCAAATTTGGGTGGATAAAATTGGAGTTATGAATTTTGTAAGCTCTGCCTATATTTAAAAGAATAATTTTTAAAAGGTTTTAAAGAAAACCAGCTTACACCGAGGCCCCTAGTGTTTCCCTTAACTAATTCTTTAAACCATACCCCTAGGGAACTATTCCTCTGAGTCACTGACTACGCAAAACCCCCCCGACTTCTTCTTTCCAACCGAGCTCCCTCCCCCCTTGAAACAGTAACTGTGGAGAGGAAAAAGGGTGGCGCAGCTTACCGGCGAGGGAGGTCCGGTGAAGGGCGGGGTTAGGTCCGGGAGGTCCTGGCGGTCACGTCGAGGTGCTACTCGTCGACGGTGATGGCTGGAATCAGTTTGACCGCGTGCGCAGGCGATCGAGCTCGGCGGCGGCGTGCGCTCCGGCCTGCTCACAGCGGTATTGTTCAATCAAGTGGCACAGGAAGCTTCACGGGGTGCTAAGGTCGCTATAGGTGCAAGAAATCGACGAACGACTTACAGTGGAGCTCGGTCTACGCGTGACGGCGGCCGGTTGAAGTCCGGTGACGTCGATCCGGCATCTCTGGTGAGGTAGAGTCCAATCCCTGGCTCTAGGAGCTTCACTGAGGTCCGTAGAAGCTAACCCGAGGGTCGGACAGGGCGTGGAGTGGCTGGGTTGGCCGGTCTACGGTGGCCATGGCTTGCGCGGCCGTTGGCACCTCGTTCACGGGGCAAACTCCGGCGAACTTGAGATCGGGTTGGGTCAGTGACGCGCGGGGGTGTACGGTCGAGGCCGGGATGGCTTTTATAGCCGAGGGCGTGGGGTTGGCATGGCGCGGGGCTGCGCGCATGGGCGGAGCACTGAGGGCGTGCTCTGGCGTCGCCAGGGCTCGTCGAACACGTGTGCGTTTGTTTCTGCCCTTGTTCAAACGCCTGCTGGGGTCACAAACGTTCGAATCTCGCCAAGGGTCTTGTGCAAGATTTCTTCCTGGCACCTAGGGCTAGCTAGTTCGTGTAAGTTCCAAGGGAAGATTTGCCCTAGATCACAAGATATGTGGGCGCCAAGTCAGGTCTGTCGGCACTGTTTATCCTGAGACAAAACTGATGTCAAACCTTGTCAAATGGTCTTAGCTTGGGTTCAAATTTTTCCATGGTGTGCCTTATGTAGTTTGGCCACTTTTTGCTATTTGTACCAAGGGGTTTTGGCGCCAGCACAAAGGTGAACACCTTTGATCTTTGGGCTAGGGGTGGTTTTGGGGACTTAGAAAATTTTAAATGGTCCTAGTGTGCTACCCCACTTGGTGAATTGTTTTGGGGGTTTTTGTAGGGACATTTTGTAATACTTATCTTAACAAATTTTGTAGCTTTACTAATACACTTATTCTTTAGTAAAGGTCCCTTCTTAGGTTTTGGTCATTTGCCAACTCTTTCCCCTTTAATCCCATGGTTAGGGTTTAATGGCTCAAGAGGGGAATTAGGGTTTTAGAACTTTGTTGATGGGTGGAAAATTGTATGAAGGTTAGGGTTTCTTTCTTGTTATGCTTAATGCTTATCTTAACCATGCCTCTAAAACTTTGAGTTCCTCCACTTTCCATTCTAGCATATAGTGTGAGTAGGACACAAGTGTGCTTCTTTAGCCAGGGCTTTGGGTAACACCTGGGGTGTTACAACCTTCCACCCTTAAAGGAATCTCGTCCTGAGATTGGGTAGGGATCCTCTAGTGGGGTACCAAGAAGGTGTGTGTTAGTGTGTTGCGGTTTCCTTTAATCAGGTTTCTCTAGTTAACTGCTCTTCGAATGTCATTCTCTTTGCAACTTCAGAAGGAAGTCCTTCTAGATTTATTTTCATAATTTACTCTACTCTTATTAACTATGTTTCTCTTATATTTAGATTCAAAGGGCAGGTGGGGTGGGTGTTTTGGGTTACGTACCGATTCCTTTAGGCAGAAAATCAGGGAAATGAGAGCACAGAAAATCCTCAGTTTCCCACGTAGCCTCTTCTTCTGAATGGTTGCTCCACTGAATCTTATACATTCGGATTGACCTTGCTCGAGTTGATCTTTCTTTTTGGTCCAATACCTTGACGGGGTGCTCTTGATAAGACAAGTCTGGTTCTATCTCCAATTCTGGTTGAGGTAGCACTTCCGTGGGTAAGCGGACACACATCCGTAGCTGAGATACGTGGAATACATCATGAATTTCTGACATATGAGATGGCAACTTCAATTGGTATGCTACAGGTCCACAAGCCTCTTTGATCTCATAGGGCCCAATATAGCGAGGAGCTAACTTGCCCTAGATCCCAAATCTCTAAACACCTTTGGTGGGTGACACCTTGAGATATACATGATCTCCCACTTCGAATTGTAGAGGTTTCCTTCTTTTATCGTGATAGCTCTTCTGTCTGGCCTGAGCAGCTTCCAAGTTCTTCTTAATGACTCTGACTTTCTCCTCGGCTTCAAGTACTAAGTCAGGTCCAAATACTTCCCTTTCTCCCGCTTGTGACCAATTTAGCGGTGTTCTACACCTTCTCCCATACAAGGCCTCGAACGATGCCATCTTTAAGCTGGATTGGTAGCTATTGTTGTAAGAGAATTCAGCCAAGGAAAGGCACTTATCCCAATTCTTACCATAGTGTAACACACAGGCTCGCAACATGTCCTCAAGAATCTGATTTACTCTTTCTGTCTGGCCGTCAGTTTGAGGATGGTATGCTGAGCTTCTTATCACATGGGTTCCAAGTGACTCTTGCAGCTGCTCCCAGAAATGTGCTATGAACAGTGCTCCTCTGTCTGACACGATAGTCCTTGGTATTCCATGCAAACACACTATTTGGTCAATATAGATTTCTGCATATTTTTCCGCTCTGTGGGTGGTATGTACTGGCAAGAAATGAGCTGTCTTGGTTAGCCTATCCACAATGATCCAAATCGAATCGTGGTGCCGGGAGGTGTTGGGTAAACCCACAATAAAATCCATGCTGAGGTCCTCCCATTTCCAAGATGGTATGGGAAGAGGCTGTAAGGTACCAGCTACTTTCAAATGACTAGCTTTGATTCTTTGGCAAGTGTTGCACTCATCTACATACTTAGCTATTTCTCTCTTCATACGGATCCACCAATACAAGGATCTGAGGTCATGATACATCTTGTTACTGCCGGGGTGCATGGAAAATTTGGAAAGATGAGCTTCATCCAATATTTTCTTCCTGAGTTCTGGATTTTTAGGAACAACCAATCGGTCTTCAAACCATAGAACTCCATTGCTGTCCTAACGAAAGCATTTGTACTTATCCACCTTTTGTCTAAGCATCTCCTTAATGACTTGAACACCCTTGTCACCAATCTGTGCCAGGACTATTTGCTCTTGCAAAGTCGGCTCCATCGAGATATAATCCAAGGTACCTGGGGAAACAACTTCCACGTTCAGCTTGCGCAACTCGTCACACAGAGTGGCGATCTTAGAGTCCATAGTTACGCAGTTACACTGGGCCTTTCAACTTAAGGCATCTGCCACAACATTTGCTTTGCTCGGATGGAAATGCACTTCCAAATCATAGTCCTTGATCAATTCCAACCACCTCCTCTGCCTCATATTAAGATCAGCCTACGTGAAAATATACTTGAGACTCTTATGGTCAGTATAGATATTACAATGAGCTCCCATTAGATAATGTCTCCATATCTTCAGAGCTTGAACTATGACTGCTAACTCCAGATCATGTGTGGGGTAGTTCTGCTCATGAGGCCTGAGTGCTCTGGATGCGTAGGCAATAACTTTGTTGTCTTGCATCAAAACACAACCTAGTCCAGTGCCCGAAGCATCGCAATACACATCGAAAGATTTGGTGTTGTCAGGTTGTGCTAGCACGGGTGCTGTTGTCAGATGCTGCCTCAATGCATGAAAGGCATCCTCACATTTCTGGCTCCATTCATATTTTACTCCCTTCTTCAACAATTCAGTCTTTGGCTTTGCAATCCTAGAGAAATCCGGGATGAACGCCGATAATACACTGCCAATCCCAGAAAACTCCGAATCTGCCGTACGGTGTTAGGAGGCTTCCAATCCATCACTTCTTGCACTTTCTTAGGATCAACTGATATCCCATCCTGAGAAATGGTGTGACCCAATAATTTGATTTCCCTCAGCCAGAAATCACATTTGGACAATTTAGCATATAAGTGATGATCGCGCAGCTTCTGAAGTACTGTATGCAAGTGCATAGTATGCTCATGTTCATTTCTTGAATATACCAAAATGTCATCAATGAAAACCACCACAAACTTGTTCAGTTCTAGCATGAACACTGAATTCATTAAATACATGAAATATGCCGGGGCATTGGTCAGCCCGAATGACATCACCAAGTACTCATAAAGTCCATATCTGGTAGAGAAAATTGTCTTCAGAATATCACTGGCTCTGATCTTGATTTGGTGATAGTTAGAGCGAAGGTCTATCTTGGAAAACACCTTGGCTCTCACCAACTGATCAAACAACACATCAATGTGGGGCAACAGATACTTATTTTTGATTGTCACCGCATTGAGAGGGCGGTAATCAACACACAATCTCAGACTCTCATCCTTCTTTTCACGAACAAGGCCGGACATCCCCATGGTGAAGTACTTGGGCGAATGAATCCCTTGTCCAACAACTCTTGTAACTGCTTTTTCAATTCTTCCAACTCTGCTGGAGGCATCCTATAGGGTCTCTTGGATATAGGTGCAGTTCCGGGTTGCAGTTCAATTGCAAACTCTATGTCTTTGTCGGGTGGCATCCCTGGCAATTCGTCTAGGAAGACATCAGGGTACTCATAGACCACTGGAATTCTCTCTACGGGTGACTCTACCTCGGTAAGTGCACAAGAATGGGTACAGCCTTGGTCAGGTAGATACAGGGTGATTTCTCCGCAAATTGGCGAGTGGATTTCAATGGCTCTTGCTACGACATCGACCAAAACATGATGTCGGGATAAACCAGTCCATTCCCAGAATGATATCCACACTCTCCAATCCCATAATCAGGAGGGTGGTTCTAAATATAATACTACCCAGTTTTATTGGCACCTACCGGTTGAGTTGATAGGTGGCAAACCTGCCTCCCAGTGTTGCAATCATAATGCCCCCATTGGTGTGGTGAAAGGGTAGTTGACACTTGGCACTAAATTTTGCGCTGATGAAGCTGTGTGATGCTCCAGAATCAAAAAGAATGACTGCAGGAAAATTCAAAACAGAAAAGGTACCAGTCATGATGGGTGCTCCCTCTGGAATGTCAGCCAACATGGTGAAGTTCAGCCTGCCCTGCCTCACTTGCTAGTTCGTGTATGTTCCAAGGGAAGATTTACCCTAGATCACAAGATATGTGGGCGCCAAGTCAGGCCTGTCGGCACTGTTTATCCTAAGACAAAACTGATGTCAAACCTTGTCAAATGGTCTTGGCTTGGGTTCAAATTTTTCCAGGGTGTGCCTTAGGTAGTTTGGCCACTTTTTGCTATTTGGACCAAGGGGTTTTGGCGCCAGCACAAAGGTGAACACCATTGATCTTTGGGCTAGGGGTGGTTTTAGGGACTTAGAAAATTTTAAATGGTCCTAGTGTGCTACCCCACTTGGTGAATTGTTTTTGGGGTTTTTGTTGGGCCTTTTTGTAATACTTCTCTTGACAAATTTTGTAGCTTTACTAATGCACTTCATCTTTAGTAAAGGTCCCTTCTTAGGTTTTGGTCATTTGCCCACTCTTTCCCCTTTAATCCCATGGTTAGGGTTTAATGGCTCAAGAGGGGAATTAGGGTTTTAGAACTTTGTTGATGGGTGAAAAATTGTATGAAGGCTAGGGTTTCTTTCTTGTTATGCTTAATGCTTATCTTAACCATGCCTCTAAAACTTTGAGTTCCTCCACTTTCCATTCTAGCATATAGTGTGAGTAGGACACAAGTGTGCTTCTTTGGCTAGGGCTTTGGGAAACACCTAGGGTGCTACATTAGGCCTCCTCCTTCCATGAACCTGGCTGACGATCGGTCTCCTGCAGCAGGAAATGAAGAAACCAAGGACGACGAAAACTAGACTAGTATAGTTCAGATACTATACCTATGTAAAATAAGTAATGAAGTCATGTTGTATGCTTGAGTCTGTATAATTACATTTTTGGTAATGTAAAATGATGGTGTGTATTGGCATGTTATATTTTTCCCAAATGTTTCTGTGCCTCAGATGCCATCACGGACTCCTGCGCATGATGGTGCGGGGACTTCCCATGGTCGGGAAGATACTCCTAATCCGCCACCTATACCACCAACATTGGCTGAGGCTATCGTTGCCTTGGTCAATGCTACTGCAGATAATACCTACTTCTTGCGTGAGATGGCGGGAAATCAATTCCAGCATCATGGCGGGAGAGTTCCTCCACAAGGACCGCATGAAACCTCGTATCTGGAATTCTCTGAGACACGTCCTCCACTTTTTGTTAAAGCAGAAGACCCTCTTGAAGCTGATGATTGGATAAGGGTAATGGAGCAGAAGTTCGGATTAGTCCGTTGCCTAGAAACACAGAAGCTGTTATTTGCTGCCCAACAACTGAGAGGCCCTGCCAGTACGTGGTGGGGAAATTTTGTAGCAGTTCAACCAGCCGGACATCATGTCACTTGGAATGAATTCAAGCTATCATTCCATGAACACTATGTTCCAGAGGGAGTGCTTCACATGAAACAAGAGGAGTTTATTCGACTAAAGCAAGGGGGAGATACTGTAATGCAGTATCTCAACAAGTTTAACCATTTATCCCAATATGCTATTGACAAAATGAACACTGACTTAAAGAAAAAGAATTGCTTCATGAGGGGACTCAACGACCGGCTCCAACGGAAAATGGCCACCTGCCTGGATCTTACTTATAGCAGAGCTGTCAGCACGGCGCTGGTAGTAGAAGCCAAGAACACAGGCCAGGGAAAATCAAAGGGATTTGGAGGTGACAGGTCTAATCAGGGGCCTGAGAAGCGAACCAGGTTGGTAAACCGACCTTTTAATCAGAATCGTTCTTCGCCTCGTCCACCCTCCTATCCGTTCAAACAGCCTGTTTTCATTCGTCCTACCACGACCCCCACTTCTACAAATCAGCCGAGTGCCCCTAGTGCTCGTTTCCTCGCTCTCCCTAGTTCTTCTACTGACTGCTTCAGCTGTGGAAAGTCTGGTCATTTTATAAAGGACTATCCATACCTGAAGCAGAATAAGTTCAACAATCAACAGAACTCTAGGAGCTCCAATCAAGGTAAAGTGAACATGGCCAATAATTCAGCGGGCAAAAATGTCAAGAAGACTGGGCGAATTTATTATACTCAAGTGGCCACTACACCGGAAGGAGAGCCGGTAATGATGGGTACGTTCCTTGTGGCCAATCACCCAGCAATTATTCTCTTTGATTCTGGTGCTTCACATACTTTCATAAGCAAGAATTTCGTGAAAAAGCATTGCATTCCTTGCACTGAATCAAGGGAAGGATTTATTATCCATTCACCTGGGGGACAAATATTTACTAAGGAAGTAGCCTTCCATGTGCCAATAACATTGGCTGAACGGGAATTTCCCACCAACATGATTGTTTTAAAGGACCAAGACATAGATGTTATTCTGGGCATGAATTGGTTAGCCCAACATAAAGCTATCCTCAACACTGACTTAAGGACTATCAAGTTGAGCCATGGCCATGAAGAGATTCTCTTGACCATCCATGTAGCTATTCCAGCCAAACCATTTAGACGAGTCTATGAAGCTGTCGTGCCAGAACTCCAGGACATTCTGGTAGTATGCGAATTCCCGGATGTCTTTCCTAAAGATTTGCCTGGATTGCCTCCAGAAAGGGATGTAGAGTTTGTGATCGAACTGAAGCCCGGTACAGCTCCTATTTCTAGAAGGTCGTACCGGATGCCACTAAATGAATTAGCAGAGCTCAAGACTCAATTACAAGACTTGCTTGAGAAGGGATTCATTCGGCCCAGTTCACCACCTTGGGGATGTCCCGCAATTTTTGTCAAAAATAAGGATCAAACACTTCGAATGTGCGTGGACTACAGACCCCTTAATGAGGTCACTATCAAAAACAAGTACCCTCTTCCCCGGATCGATATCTTGTTTGATCAACTTACTGGAGCTCGGGTATTCTCCAAGATTGACCTCAGATCAGGTTATCACCAGATCCGTATTCAACCCGAAGATATACCCAAGACCGCATTTACTACGTGGCATGGATTATTTGAATATTTGGTTATGTCCTTTGGATTGATAAATGCTCCGGTCCACTTTACATATCTAGTGAACTCGGTGTTTATGCCCGAGTTGGATAAATTTGTGGTGGTCTTCATTGATGATATCTTGATTTATTCCAAGATTGAAAGTGGAGCATGCTAAACATTTACAAATTGTGTTAACGCGCTTAAGGGAACATCAATTATATGCTAAATTCAGCAAATGCGCGTTTTGGTTGGAGGAAATCCAATTTTTGGGACATGTATTGTTTGCAAATGGGATTGCAGTTGACCCCAGCAAAGTCAATGATATTCTAGAGTGGAAACCGCCGACTATAGTACATCAAGTTCGAAGCTTCCTTGGGCTGGCTGGTTATTACCGTAGATTTATTCCGGATTTCTCTAAGATTGTAAAACCAATCACAAGTTTGTTGAAGAATGATACAAAATTTGACTGGTCCTCAAAGTGCAATGAAGCCTTCGAGCAGCTAAAGGTATTATTGACCACTGCTCCAGTACTGGCTCAACCGGACATTGAAAAGCCTTTTAATGTGTACTGTGATGCATCAGGTAGTGGTCTCGGATGTGTCTTAATACAGGAGGGCTGAGTCATAGCATATGCTTTAAGACAGTTACGCCGGCATGAGGAGCACTATCCAACTCATGACCTGGAGTTAGCTGCAGTTGTTCATGCCCTCAAGATATGGCGTCATTATCTGCTGGGAAATATTTGCCATATATATATACAGATCATAAAAGTCTGAAGTATATTTTTACCCAGTCAGAACTGATTATGAGGCAAAGAAGATGGCTTGAGCTGATTAAGAATTATGATTTAGAAATCCATTATCACCCAGGAAAGGTCAATGTGGTGGCAGATGCACTAAGTCGCAAGGCTTCCTGCCATTGTCTTACAGTAAGAACCCCTGACATCACATTATGTCAAGAAATGGAGAAGTTAAACCTGGGGATGATTCAACATGGAACTTTGACCCAATTAAAGCTTGAGTCAGTTCTTCTGCAAAAGATTATTGATGCCCAAAGAAATGACAAGGGTATGAAACATATTTATGAGAAGATAGAAGCCAGCAAAGCTAATTGCTTTAGAAAGGATGATCAAGGGATAGTATGGTTTAATGATCACATAGTTGTGCCTAAGGATGTGGAAGTCCATCAACAAATTTTGGATGAAGCTCATCTTAGTCGATATTCCATTCATCCCGGAAGTATTAAGATTTATCAAGATTTAAAGCAGCACAATTGGTGGACAAAAATGAAAATTGAGATTGCACGCTATTTGGCAAGATGTGACACCTGTAGACGTATTAAGGCAATACATATGAAGACCGCTGGACCACTGCAATCTTTGCCCATCCCAACTTGGAAATGGGAGGACATTAGCATGGACTTCATCGTGGGATTACCCAGGACCGCTAAAGGTTTTGACTCTATCTGGGTTATAATTCATCGGCTTACAAAAATAGCTCATTTTCTGCCAGACAAGATATCTTCTCCAGTCCTCACCTATGCCCAGTTATATATTGCTCGTATTCTTAGTCTGCACGGAGTTCCAAAGACAATAGTGTCGAATCGCGGACCGCAATTTGTACCCATGTTTTGGGAAGAATTACATAAATCCTTGGGTACTAAGTTGCTCCATAGTTCGGCATATCATTCTCAGACAAGTGGACAGACTGAGAGAGTAAATCAAATACTTGAAGACATGTTACGAGCATGTGTCCTGGAGTTTCCACAGAAATGGGATGACTGTTTACCCTTGGCAGAATTTTTGTATAATAATAGTTATCAAGCAAGTATTAAAATGGCACCGTTTGAAGCACTGTACGGACAACGGTGCCGCAATCCCTTAAATTGGTCTGAACTAGGAGAAAGGTGGTTCTTCAGGCCTGACATGGTTAAAGAGATAGAAGAAAAAGTCCAGCGGATCATACATAACTTGAAAGAGGCACAAGCTCGACAAAAGAATTATGAGGATAAGAGACGACAATCGTTGGTCTTTCAAGTTAATGATCATGTATATTTGAAAGTATCACCAATGAAGGGTATGAACCGTTTCGGGGTAAAAGGGAAGTTGGCACCCCGGTATATTGGCCCGTTCCTTATTCTTGAACGATACAGACCAGTGGCATACCGACTCCAACTACCCAAAACATTATCTGTAGTGCACAATGTGTTCCATGTATCCCAATTGAAGAAGTGTCTTCGGGTTCCAGATCGAACCATTGATGTGATGGATGTTACCTTGGAACCAGACTTAACATATTCAGAACATCCCATTCGAGTGCTGGATCAGAAGGATAGGATCACCCGAAGAAGAACTCTTAAATTCTATAAGGTTCAATGGAACCAACATACGGAAGATGAAGCTACCTAGGAGACTCAAGATTTCTTGGAAAAGAATTTTCCTAGGTTTTTAGCTTCATGTAACTTGTGAGATATGTACATTTGTAAAGATGAAATATACCCCATATCACCCCCTGCTCTGTACGACAAAAACGGAAATAAAGATATGACGCGTTTCCTTTTCCACTACTTACCCTGGGACTTTAAATCTCGGGACGAGATTCTTTTATAGGGGCAAGGATGTAACACCTCTGGTGTTACTGTCACTAAAACTAGAGCATAACATCATGAGCACTGGCATATCATGTGTTTCTTACACCTAGAGTGCATTCACTAGGTAAAAATTTCAAACAAGTTGTAATGATGTGACTTGATGTGTGATTAACCCTAGGGTAGAGTGCTTAACCCTAAATTAGGGCTTATGGGTGAAAGTGAAGCCCAAATAAGTTAAAACCTCAAAAGACATGAGAAATGATCATAAGGTATCACATTTGATGGACTTTGGTGGCACCAAAACCCTAATGTGCCCAAAACCCTAAAAACAAACCCTAGAAACCCTAGTTGAAACCCCAAGAGGGTAATTGTAAATTTTGTGCACTTTTTGACTAAAGTGCAAATACCAAAGTGATAGAACACCACAAATCATGTGTTTTTCACATTTGAGAATTTGCAAGCTAAATAGTGGAACTTGGACTTATTTGCAAAAAGTACCCATGAACTCCATGAGCTTAAGTCTGAATTTAGTTGAATAGGGCTGACTTTGGAGCTCTATATTTCTAAATCTACAAGGAATTTACTTAGGGTCAACACATCAAATTGGTAAAGCTACTAAAGGGGTATAACTTTGTTTAAATCACAAGACATGAGTGCTGTACAGAAATTGGAAATAAAAGGACTTAAAGTCGGGCTGACAGTCAGTCTTTGAACTGAATATTGGCTAACGGTGAAGTTAGGTGAACTTTGAGATCGGATTTGACCATGATCCAGTGATTGTTTGACTATGATTGCTATAGCAAGATTGTAGCTGGATTATAGGGCAAGAACTTTGTTACTAAGGGATTGACCAGTTATCACACAAAAATCTGAGATCAAAGCCTAGCAAAATGCTCGGTCAGGCACTCTAAATAAGGATCCCATGGTACAGTACACAGAAAGATCTCAGGTTCAGCCCCCCTCGCCGCTGGTAACCTCTACGCAAGGATTCACGCTGATCACGGTGATTCGTGTAGGACTCGGGTAGGATAGTACCGGGAGGGTGAAAAGATCGGGAGGGGAGTGGATTTGGTCGTGGGGTGAAGCTTATCAACCGCGCCTATAGCCGTGTGACGTGGCCGGACCGCCGGTGCCGTCGTGGAACTCCGGCAACCCCAATTACTCCATGCCATAGTTCTTTACCACGTAGTAGTAATCGTGGCGCGCCTGGACTTACCATTTCAAGAACCGTTGCACCGGCGAACACCACGACTGAGCCACCAGTGACCTCCCCTCTCTCCGGCAGCCAGCGCGCCATTCCAAAATTTGGAGCCATCTCTCTGGGACACTATAAATTGAGCATACCTCTAGCTCCGTTAGGTCATCACGAAGCCAAAGCACCCGCTCCTGCGTCCGATTAGTCACCAGAGAGCTCCAATTTCTTTGTCTCCCCAAATTAGTTTTCTGCACGTCGTGAACCACCGCGTCGTGGCCAGCCTTCTGCAGGTTAGCTCAAGCCTCCTGTTGGGGGTCTTCGGCTTCTGAAGGTCTTCAAAAACACGATTTAACAATGTTTCTGGAGTATGATACATGAACAGGTACCTTCGGACTTAGGTCAAAACCACAGTATGAAGAAGCACAAAGAATACGAAGGATGGCGCAAAGCCGAAGCTGTTCGCAGGAGAGCTTCGGCGTGATAGCAGAAAAGGAAACCGAATTAAAGGGGAAAAGGCTATTTAGACCCCGATGGATTACTATAGAGTTATTAGCAAATGTAAAGGGCATGGGTGTAATTTTGCATGGGCTGCATCTCGTGCCTATAAATAGATGAACAGTGCTCCCATACTGTTCACGCTGACTTGGCACTTGCTTTTGCGTCACGCTTGTACTTTTGCTTTCTTTCAAGCCGAAGGTACACTTGTAATTTAATGTCATTTCTATTTTTCCATGTTAATAAAATAGAAATGAGCTAATAATGATATATAAATGTTCATAATATCTTTCGTACTTCATCTGTTTCACATTTTCACTATCATACGCCGTAATGATGAAGGTATGTCCTTTATAACCTTCGTCCGAAGATCGTTATATCCTAAGGGAAATAATGCTTCGAAGGACGAAGGACATTAATCATTTAACCCCCTTTTTGTGTTGCCTTGTTCTTAATTCATAGCATTGGAGAACAAGTCCCTAACATTGGCGCCCACCTCTAGTGAACCCTTTTTGACTACCTTTGGCAAGCATTGACCTTCGTCATGCCGCCAAAGAAAGCTTCAGCAACAGGGACTGTTGCTCTGCAGCTGCTGGACCTGAACCAGGAGACCCTTTCTCTTCGGGAAGCCCGAAGCCAGAAGAGGAAGGCCACCAGTCCACTGCCTCAGGAGGACAATTTGGACCAAGAAATCAGGAACATGGAGATGCTGCATCAACAAGTGCAAAGGAAGAAAGAAAAGATGGCCCGGCTAGCTGACCTACAAAGGCAGATAGACGAAGCCTCTGAAGAAGTTTGTCATCTTACGCAAGATGAGCAGAACCGGAGGCCCTAGTACAGAGAGCTTCACCAAGAGGGCTTCGTCAACGAAGATGACTGGTATGAGGATTTCCATCATGGAAATTTTGCTTTTGATGATGTTTCTCCTCTGTCAGCAGAACTGTAGGCTACACCTTGCCCCCCATCTTATAAACCACCCCAGCTCCCAATGTATGACGGACACTCAGATCTGAAGCAATTTCTGATGAGCTACGAAGCAACCATATCTTCATATGGTGGCAATACTGCAGTCATGGTGAAATCCTTCGTCATGGTAGTCAAAAATGTTGCACAGACCTGGTACTCTTCTCTTCGGCCAGGAACAATCACATCGTGGCAAAAGCTGAAGGACATGCTCATCACCAGCTTTCAAGGGTTTCAGACGAAGCCGGTCACTGCTCAAGCTTTGTGCACTCAGGATCATGAAGAATACCTTCAGGCATATGTCCGAAGGTTCTTACGACTGAGGGCACAGGCGCCAACGGTGCCTAATGAAATTGTTATTAAGGCCATGATTAAGGGGCTTCGGCCAGGACCTACAGCCCAATACTTCGCCAGGAAACCCCTTCAGACCTTGGAGAAACTGCTTCAGAAGATGGATGAATATATCCAAGTAGATAATGACTTTCGGCCAAGAAGGGAGGAAGCTTACAGGTTCTCTGAAATAACCAGGGGCTTCGGAGGGAGAATCCACCCTAGGCACGTCAGATCTATCCATTCTACTCAGAATGACGATAGGGGAAGTCAGCAACAAAGACCGGAGTATTCCTCCCAGGCTTCTGGGCAGCAACAGAACTATCCTCGGCCCCCAGCTCCAAGGGGCAGAGGCGCCAGGGGCTTCGGAGGAAGGTTTGGGGATCAACCAAGGAAAATTTACTGCCTATTCTGCGGTGAGGACAAGGGCCATACTACCAGGATGTGCCATGTTACCATTCAAAAACAGAAAGAGATAGCAGAAGCTACAGCCCAACAGAGCCAGCCGAAGCAGGTTATGCATACTGCTTCGTACCACTCACCATACATTCCAGAGTATGTGGGTAACCATCCTGCAGTTTTTGTTGCTTCGGCAAGCCAACCTTAGGCATCTTGGCAACAGCCCCCACCTCCACCACCAATGCAACCCGCTTATCCCCAAGGCCAGCAGCCAGAAGGGAGCCAGCACAATCACCAGCAGCGAGACTTTAGGGAGCAGTCCGAAGCTCGCACAGTCAACAGTATTGTGCCAGAATCGGAGCACATCTACTAAGATATATCCTACCTATGAAACAACTTTTACATTTGTTATCATTTACCTTTTCAATATTGATAACTTAGTTCTTTTCTTGTTTTCAATTTCTTGAAATTGCTTCATCATTATCATAATGAATATACCTTCTTCAAACATCAACAAAGCTCTAAAGGTCTTAACGAAGGAATGCACTGCAAGTTTTTGTCGAAGCAACAAAAGTCGTTCTTAAGGGGACGCAGCGTAAGTTTTCTGCTCAAAAGTCGTTCCAAAGGGAATGCAGAGCTTACAGCGAAACATAAACGCTGATACCGCCGAAATAAAAGGCAAAGAAGCTCCTAAGGGAGGCTTACAGCGAAAAATAAACGCTGATACCACCAAAATAAAAGGCGAAGAAGCTCCTAAGGGAGGCTTACAACGAAAAGTCAACGCTGATATACCAAAAAATAAATGGCAAAAAGATTGTATGCTCCACTGGAAAATGTGTGTGGGCCTTCGGCGCAAATATCATTTTGCATGTCATTACATCATTACATCATGTGCATAGCATAGCATCATACATCATATTGCATCAATGGCACTAGAAGGGGATGCAATGTCGACCTTCGGAAAGGTAGACAATGTTGACCTACAATATTGAGCTTCGGAGATTGTTTCGAAGAAGTGCCAAGGCACAAAATAAGTTTTCAAGAAATACAGCTTCGTCACTTTGATATGAAAAGGAGATCCATTGTTCACAAAGCATAATGTTTTTTCGGAAACTGTATATTTTACGGAATATGGATATTCTTCACGAAGCATGAAAAGAAGGGAAGGTGTTTTTTCGCTGAAGGCTCAAAAACGGTATGTACGTAAAGTATCATGCATTGTAAAGAGTTAAATTATAAACAACTTATATATTACATTCAAAATTATAAAATATTACACACATTGTCCAGCAAATATTACATTTCAAATGTCTTTACAATAACAGCTAATCTTCTTTTAAAACTACTTCTGCAGCTTCGTTTAATAGTTGATCAACAACTTTATCCATAATAGCTTCGGCCATTTTTATAATTTCATCATCCTCCTTTGCTTTGGGGTCTGCCAATGGCTCGACGGGCTCTGGGGGCGGAGATAGTGCGGCTGTGATGCAAACCGTAAATAAGTTCGAAGTTATAAAATTAGAACATAAAGTCAAAAGCTATTAATTAATACCTATTCGCCTCTCAAGACCCGCACTTTTCTCAGCGGCCTTTGCTACTTCTCTAGCATCGTGAATACCTTTTTCACTTTTTCTTATAATTTCTTGAGCCATCTCCCGACCGCCATTTTCCCAGATGTCGGTGAAAAATTTTCCACCAACCAAGCTTGCTTCGGCCGAGGGGTCTTTTATACCTTCAATGCATAAGGCAGCCTCGGTCTGCGCCAAGGATTTCACATGTTCGCAGCCTCTCCTCTCCAAGATAGCGGCAATCCCCCTAGCACCCGAGAAGGTGCATATGTCCCCGCGGCCACTCAAAATTTCTTCAAAAGCTTCGGCCTCGCCGTTGATCCAGTCAATTGGACCTTTGGGATCTCCCAGTACGAAATTGCCTTCATTCGAATATGCGCCGATGCTGGCGAAACTAGTCTTAATTGTTTCCACACATTTCATGGATTTTTCATAACATCTTTCTTTCGAAGACCGAAGTTCTGCAGTTGTTTTCTCCCAATGATTTTTCCAATAATCGCTGGCATCTCGGTCAGCTTCGGTAATTGCACACTTTAATTTCGCTTCAGCCAGCTGTTTTTGAAGATCTTCAATTTCGCACTTCTGGGCTTCAGCTTGGGCCTTGGAAGTAGCTTCATCTTCTTTTATTTTATTAAGCAATGAGTTTAATATTTTATCTTTTTCAATACCTTCGTTCCTTAGCTCAATCACTTCGGAACGAAGGTTATTCAACGCCATGGTACATCCCTCGTCTTCAGCGCTTTTCTGCGCTCTGAGGGCATTGCTAAGAATAAGGCCCTGCAAAAGGAATGAGGTATTAAAAAATAAGCACACGAATTTTAAGCACACAAAAAGTTCATTTTCTCACCTTTAAGCTGTTGTACGCTAAGCTGTCGGCCAATTCATCTTTTGACAACACTGAGAGCCCCTCTTTTAGTGTTGGGAATCCGAAGCTTCTTGCCATCTCCCGGCAGACAGAGATCTCCTTGCTGTCTGGGAGACAATACAAGAAGTCTTCTTCTCCGCTGCCGTTGAAAATCAACGCCCCATTTGGATATTTCAATTTTTGGGCATAGAACTAAGCCTCTTGCTTTTCTTTTTCAGTCAACTTTTTCCCTGAAGCATGTCGTAAAATATAATTGAAAGCTTCGGAAAATGCTTCGGGGGCGGCAGTTCCAGTTTCTTCAGCCAAAACTTGTTCTGATGTTTCTGTTTCTTTGGTTTCCAAGGATTTCACCTTGGCGGGCTCTGAAGGCCCAGCTTCAGTCTCAGCTTGGTGCTTTGTAGCTTCGGCACCAAAGGCTTCAATTTGCACTTCGGGAGTTTTGGCAATTTTCTTCGGAGTAGTGCTTGAAGACTTTATTGTCTCCAATACATCCAGTACATTAACCATCCTTTTTCTTTTGGGGGTCATTGCTGGACCTTTTTGGCTTTTTGGTACTTCAACTTCTACCAAAGGACTTAAAATTTCTGTTGTCTTTGTCCTCTCAGCTTTTGGCTCTTCAATTCTTTCAACCTTCGGCGTTGCAGTCAGCTTGTCAATTTTCTGCGAAGGTGTAGGCTCTTTGGCTTCAGTAGCAGTAGAGGTCTCACCACCAAATTCGGGACCAAGGCCGGTTTGATGAAGCATGGTCGGTGAGTAAGGACCTTCACTCTTTTCCTCTTTGGCGCAACCTCACTTAGAGCAACCGAAGTATCACCTTTTCCAGAAGTTGCACTTTTCTCTTTTGCCCTTTCAGCGGGTAGCGGTAATCAGGGTACATAAACCCAATAGCATCGAAAACTCTATTCAGCCTCTTCTTTTTCCGCCCTCCAAAGGTCGCAGATAGAGCGTTATCTTCTGTCTTTGAATATGGTCCAAGCAGTTCGTCGCTTGTAGCTTCGATGCATTTCAGCCAATCATCATCTGGCTCAATAAACTTACCCTCGTATCTGAAGGTGTATTTCAACCTAACCAGTCCACCTTCATCAGGCTTGCTGATGGTTTCCTTTGGCATTTCCCATTGCTCTACAAGAGGCCACACTCTGAAGGCTATGTGCTCCTGGACTAAATCCCTCGTTCCGATGAAAGAACAGACTGTGCCAAAGGCCTTTTGGCATTCTTCGGCTGCATCATCAATTTCCATCTTCGGTTTCCTAAGGCCGAAGCGCTGCCAGATAGGACGCATGATAATATCTTTGATGTCTTCTCGTGCCTTTAAATCGTTTTTCACGTAAAACCATTCCTTCATCCAGTCCCCAGGCCATCTTTTCCGGAATGTTGGCACGGGACAGCTCGAGCCAGAGCGAGCGACGAAGCTATAACAGCCAAAATTGGTATGATATTGCTCCTTGCCCCAGGGTTTTGTCTCTTATAACAATTCATGCATATTGCAAAAGCTTTTTGCATTTGGCTCCAAGCCTTGGCTCCTCACGGCCCAGACGAAGATTCCCATTCTTATGATTGCTTCGGGTGTAATTTGATGAAGGTAGATTTGATAGATCTTTAAAACCTCAACCACAAATTTGCTTAATGGAAACCGAAGCCCAGCTTTAATAAAGCTTCGGAAGATCACAACTTCATTCTCTTCGGGAGTAGGCACAGTCCTCTCTCCATCATCAGCCCTTACAGTAGACATGTCCCGAAAATATCTTCCCCTCATATTATCGAGATGACTTTGTATAATAGTTGATTTTCCAAAAACTGCATGACTTGGTCGCCAGGGTCAATCTTCGGAGTCTTCTCCGCCACTTTCCACATCATAACTGTCACTATCACGAGTGTCTTCAGATAAACCTTCTAAAATCTCCCTAGTAATCTTCTCTGTATTTGTCTTTGCTATCGATTCAATAAATCCAAGATTCTTCTCCTCAGAAAGGCTCAGCTTCGTTTTAGCAATAGCTTTTTTGTCTTGAGACATCCTCGGAAATGTTGAAAGCGTGCTCTTAAAGCCAAAGCTAAAGAAAATCTAAAAAGCCAGGCAAGCGTTGGTGTGCAAAGAACTAAAAATTAGGAAGGCAAGAGCAGACGGCAAGAAAGCGTGCTAAATGTGCTCGCGGTGGGCTCTTATTTATACGCCCAATACGTTGCAAGTGGCAGGGCCCCGCTTGTCATTGGCTATTGCTATTCTAGCAAAGGGAAGGTGTTTTTTCGGACCTTCGGCTTAAGGCCTTCGTCCATATCGCAATCTGAATTTATCATTCTAACAAATTAATATTGTGAGGGGCTACTGTTGGGGGCCTTCGGCTTCCGAAGGTCCTCAAAAACACGATTTAACAATGTTTCTGGAGTATGATACATGAACAGGTACCTTCGGACTTAGGTCAAAACCATAGTATGAAGAAGCACAAAGAATACGAAGGATGGCGCAAAGCCGAAGCTGTTCGCAGGAGAGCTTCGGCGTGATAGCAGAAAAGGAAACCGACTTAAAGGGGAAAAGGCTATTTAGACCCCGATGGATTACTATAGAGTTATTAGCAAATGTAAAGGGCATGGGTGTAATTTTACATGGGCTGCAACCCGTGCCTATAAATAGATGAATAGTGCTCCCGTACTGTTCACGCTGACTTGGCACTTGCTTTTGCGTCACGCTTGTACTTTTGCTTTCTTTCAAGCCGAAGGTACACTTGTAATTTAATGTCATTTCTATTTTTCAATGTTAATAAAATAGAAATGAGCTAATAATGATATATAAATGTTCATAATACCTTTCGTACTTCATCTGTTTCACATTTTCACTATCATACGCCGTAATGATGAAGGTATGTCCTTCATAACCTTCGTCCGAAGATCGTTATATCCTAAGGGAAATAATGCTTCGAAGGACGAAGGACATTAATCATTTAACCCCCTTTTTGTGTTGCCTTGTTCTTATTTCATAGCATTTGAGAACAAGTCCTTAACACCTCCTTGATTGATGTTCTAGCCTCCCTCAAGTTCTCTGGTACTCATAGACCTTTTGGATTGAACTAGATCGCCCTGGATAACCCGGAACACGTCGGTGTGTTCTCAGTTTCCGCCGTTGTCATGGACAATGAGTTGCCAACCCGAAATTATGCAATTAATTGAGGGGTTAATGTCGTCAAGGGTTGAATTAAATGTTAGCCGAGTCAGGGGCCCGGTCTTGGCATATTTCGGCCGGTTCATGCTCGCCGGAGGGCGCGCTCACCACTATTCGACGTTGGGGACTTGGGTTTGTAAAGGAATAGAAAGGGAGGTGCCTCGGTGCAAATGTCAGTGACACATAGAAATAGTGCGTAGGACTCTTAACCAGTTTTCAAATGGCCAGGGTCCTCTGTGCAAACCTAGCAACGCGGGCGTGCGCGGGCGCGTTTTGCCTGTCGTGGGCCGGCTCGGGCTAGATTGAGCCCATTACTGTTTATGCTTTCTCTTTTTCTACTAGACTTAGAAAATTAATAGAAAAGTATATAAAAATGATAAAAATATGAGACCAATTTTATTGGACTCCTAAATTTTTCTAGTATTTAACAAAAATAGTTCCAAGAATTTTAGTCCAAACCAGAAATTATGTAGTATTTAAGAAGGCCAAAACCTAGACTTTTGGAATTTTAGAAATTATTTGAAGACTCCATAAATCATAAAAACATTTTGGGTGAACTTATTTTGGTACTTAGAACCCATGGGTAAAGTTTGATATGCCTTGGACATTGTTTGATTCCCAAACCCAAAAACCCTAGCTCTTTAGGGTAAAACTGTCTAACCCTACTAGAGTATTGACCTAGAAGACCGTAGTTTCCCTGGTACACCATGAAGGAAAGTTGTATTCAAGATACAACTTGATGTATCTCTACTATAATTGCATATTCATAAGCATCACATGAGCATTCATGGTTATATATGGTTATGTATAGAAAACGAAGAAGAAGTGACTGTTGAAGAAGAGGAGACTGCTCCATCAACAGAAAATCCACCTGTCGGGAATTGTTTTTATTTTGATATCTGTGGGATAGAGCCCGATTCTCCTACAACACAAGGCAAGCCCCGGTGCATTTGCCACCTCCTTGCTGTTTTAAAATCTATATCACCTTATATGATGCATTAGGTGATAGGAGTTGTGTGCTAACCCAATTGCTGCATTTCCTTCCTTGGAACTATTTACCATTCCTTGATTACCTATTTTATTAAAAGGTTTTCTGATGCTTAGTCCTGGTTTAGAAAAACAAATGTTTTGTTTTAAATTAAATGGTGATGCTTCACAGTGGATGGGATGTTTTCAAAAATAAAACTTGATGGTGGATCCATCATGGCCATGATGGGTTCAACATCGCACAAGATGTACCTCTGCCAGGTACCAAACTTTGGGTTTTAAATGATAAAGCTGAGACTAGGCGGGTGACTTGCACGAGAAGAGAGTCTCGGTGTAGTGTCTTCGTCTGAGTCGATTAAGGAACGTACCGATGTGGGCCTGATGATCGAGGACCTTTTAACTGGTCACATGCCTCATCATGGGTAAGCTTTGCCTCGGGCAGACTAATACCAGAAAGGCCAACACGCAATGGGAGTGGAGAGATGGCGAGAGTAGCGTGTACCCTCCGTGGCAAGAGGCTGGACGGTGGTGTATCTATGCTCTCGGTTGGCGTGAACCTGGTCTGGTCTTAAGAAACCCGGTGGCGTGTTGACATATGCAATGGTTAAGTGCTACATATGTTGTGTGATTAGAGATCCCCAGCTGGGTATTAATCGATTCGGATCGCCGTTACTTCTCGGACATGAAGACTTGGTCACTAACTTACACGTAGCATTCTAGTGAACTAAAAAGGGTTGATAAAAGATGGCTAGTATAGGCCAAGTGCTTGAACTAGGGTAGAAGGAACTCTAGATTCAGGTAATGACTTAACTTGCTAATAAAATTGGATTTTTAAGGATCCACTATTAGTAAGCATTTTTGCAAACAGAGTCTAGATATTTGATCAGCCTTACCTTGACTCCCTTAAGCCAGCATATCCTTGAGAGTCTTTTCTTTTGACGGGTAAGACTTGCGAAAGTAAACTTTGTACTCGAGGTTTTCGAACCCATGTTGTTGTAGGTGGGTGTTGGGGACTTGTTCTTAACTGCTATGAATTAAGAACAAGGCAACATAGAAATTGTTAAACGTTAAAGTCCTTTGTCCTTCGAAGCATTATCTCCCTTGGGATATAATGAATTCTGGACGAAGGTTATGAAGGACATACCTTCATAAGCACAATAAATAATGAAGAAGGATTTACATAAAATATGAAAAATAATATAAGCATCTGATTATTATTATTAACTCATTTCTATTTTGTTATTATAGAAATGATAACAAATTACAAATGTACCTTCAGCTTGAAGGAAAGCAAAAGTACCAGCGTAGCGCAAAAGCAAATGCCCAATGCGTGATTACAGGAGCGTCTCCCCAGTGCCGGGACACTGTTCACCTATTTATAGGCACAAGATGCAATCTGCGCAAAATTACATTTATGCCCTTCTCAATCGACTACAATAATGACACAAAAAAACAAGGGTCTTTAAGTCAATTCATCTCTAAGTCGGTTTGACCCTTCATCTTGAGATTTGTCTTTATGCCGAAGCTTTATAAATAATAGCTTCGGCGCTTGCTTCTGAGAAGACCTTTCGAAGGTGTTCTTTTTTAGGATCTTCAGCTACGAAGCATACCCCCAACAGTAACCCCTTCGCGGTGCTAGATCGTTTTTCATAACGAGCTTGATCCGTGAAAAATCTTCTAGGCTTCGGGATGCCGAAGATCCAAAAAACACCTTCCCTGAGCTCGTTGGTGAGAAACGATTAAAATAATCGTTGTGCGCGCGCCCCATCTTGCACCAATTACGCGCGCGCCAGCGATTCACCTTCTCGGACCCTGTGGCCCACCGTTCAGTGAGTGCGGGTGACTGTTTGTTCGGTGCTGGAGACCTTGCCAATTCACCTTCCCACCTGCAGCACTATATAAACAGACGGGTAGGTGTGAAGTTACCACAGCATTCATTGCTATTGTACTGTTTTGCTGCCAAATTTTTAGTCATAGCCGAAGCTTGATCATCGTGCTCAGGCGAAACCTCATTTGTGAATCTGCTTCGGCACAAGAGTAAGAGCTTCGGAAAAGACAAAAAAAAGCCAACACCAAAAATTTCAAGTAAATCATAATCAAATGGCCAGAATTCGCTCTACTGCAAGGGTCGATCATGAGGGAGATGAGACCGAAGATGTTGAGACTGTTCCTATTTCGGAAGCAATGAAGCGATCTGGGTTGGTAACACCGGAAGACGTCCCTGCTACTGAAGCAGAGCAAGATGGTATTGAAGAGACCGATTCTGAAGATGATTACAGCAGTGCAGTGCCAAACAAGCCTAGCCACCTGGACTTCGGAAAGTCCACCATCTCCGAAGCTGATTTTCCTAAGATGGTGAAGTTGGGCTATTTTAGCGAAGATAAGAAAGAGTTGATTCGCTTCGGTGGAGAAGAAACTACTCCGAAGCCAGAAAAAGATGAAATAGTAGTTTTCAAGAGTTTCCTCAAAGCTGGTTTGAGATTCCCTTTAAATAAGATGATTGCCGATGTGCTTAAGAAGTTTGGGATCCACTTTCATCAATGTGGCGGAACCGCCCGAATTATTCCAACTTAAGTGTCTAAGTCCCGCCTTAGAGGCTAGACCACACTTAAATAGGAATAAAACGTCAGTCCCTCGGATCTAGTCCGATAAAGCCACTTAACCAGGATCGAATACCACTAACTCACACGAAGGTGAGGCACAGAGAAATACAATAAAACATAATACCACAAATTTATTAAGTATCAATAGTGATTACATTATCGGAGTTTCAGAAATAATAATCATAAATTTTAATGCAGCGGAAATAACTAACGGAGAAGAACCGAGCAACATGGCGAAGCCTGGCCACGCTACTCCCCCTGGTCCTCTCCTGCGGAAGCAGTAACCCACTCAGCCGTCTATCCCGGTGGCAGGGATGGAGGCCAAGTCACACCAGCAACCAATCATCCTAAGGAGTACCTGCAAAAAAATTGTGCCACAAGCAAGGCTGAGTATACTAATACTCAGCTAGACTTACCCGGTGTGAGGAGTCTATACTCCTCTACCTCTAGACATGCAGCTGTTTGGCTGTGGGGTTTGGTTGCCAAAAGCACTAGCTGAGTTTCTAAAAACAAGTTTTAGCATTTCAAGTTTTAGTAGAATCCTTTAGACTAAATGTGTACTTAGCTAAGCATACATGGTATCAAACATTTTTACCAATCAATATCTTTTGCCAGTCACTTCATTTCCACTTATTACTCAATGTAGCAGCATGGATCAAGCAGTCTCATTAGCTGCGAGAAGCAGACGATTCGAATCGAGTTTTAAACCTTGCAAGGTAAACCTAAACACACGACATGCAGGGGCACTCCGTCCCCACACATATCAACCGTCCCCATCGATTCCCTGGCAACAGATCAGGGCTCACCGCCTTGGCGTACAATGCCTCACTGACCCCGACTGGCCGTCGTGCAGTGACCGCACTTGTACCCACCATAACCGGAATGGGAGACTACGTCTCAGGTCGCGTGAGGGGGTATGTCTGCGGGCAGGTTCACTCAGGTACTAGGCTTACCGATTTACCATATTTCTCGGCATATGTTTAGTACGTTCAAACGCTTGACTCACGGTACCACACCTTAATCCTTAATCAACTTTTTATCCCGTGAACAACCAATCCCCATGGATTGTTGCCCACAAACCAACATCAATATGATAGGAAAGTGGATACAGCCAATTCCTGACCTCGCGCGAGTGCTAGAAAAATCACTCGACTTCTACCGAGATCCTAATTAATAAAGCAGCTACTCGACCTAGCATACTAGTATCCATCTCAAAAGGATTCCTGAGATCATGCAACTAGGGTTTCAAACAATTCCTACACCTAAGTGCACAATCAATCCTACAATCATTAAGTGAAGTAAAATAGCATAAATAACAGGTTATGCATAAACCGGGGCTTGCCTTTATCTTAACACTTAGATAGTGTTTGCTAGGGGAGGGAGGTGCTCGCTTGGCGAGCATCCACTGGTTAAGTCCACCATCCTTCAGTACGTCCACCAACTGCACCTTGTTGTTACCACCACATCACTGGCTCGATCATCCTCTCTCGGTCCTATATGAGATGCAAGATGCATATGTATGAATATACTGAAAGGTTATCACAAGATATACAATACACGGTAGCGAACTAAACACCAAGTAGTAAGACACCGCAACGACTATACGCAAGCGCTAGCTATTCGTACATTATCGGCGTTCATCATTTACACCATTAATCAAGACGACCATATTTTATTTATTTACGCAACACAAATACGATATCACAGGTACACGCATTTATTTAACTTGCTATTGCTTTTCCTTAGTTCTTCTATTTATCACACAAAAGTATCCAACACAAGTTTAATCGATGACATAGGCATCAAGGTCTATGGAAATTCTATATCACAATCAACTCAAGAAGAAACATATAAAACAATACACACATGTCATCTCTAGCTTAGCTATGGCAAGTCTACATTACTTAAAAGTAAGCCAAACATTTTTTTAGCAAGAAGGGTGAATTAAACAATCAAAAGCGCACTAGCAGAATTTTTGGACAGCAATACAGCAGTCACTTGTTTTAATCATAACTTTTCAATTGTTAGTCCAAAAATATCAAACTAGGACTTTCTGGAAAGCTTAAAAAGTGCTTTACAACTTTGGTATTGTCATCACAACATGATTCAGCACTTAGCAAGGTCAAAACATGCTAATACCACAGCGCTGTCCAGATTTGGACAGATTCAGGCTAGCAACTTCAAAAATTCACAACTGAAGATTCAGACATCCAAACAAAGTGATCCTAGACTTTCTGAAAAGCTAAACAAATGCTCTACAATTTGTTTATAAACATCCTAGGGTGATTCCATTTTTAACTAAGCGTAAACAGCACTAAAAGACCTTGCTGTCCAGAACTGGACAGATTCAGTCTTTATATTTGAAACATTCATAACTTAAGCTTCAGACCACCAAAAAGGGTGATCTAAGACTTTTTGGAAAGCTCAGCAAAAGTACTATAGAACTTTTGTAATCACTAAGAAGTGATTCAATGTTTAACTAAATCAAACAGCACAGTTTTCGAAATCTGTTCTGACGGTGGACAGAACACAGCAAGCAGTTTATAAAATTCATAACTCTTAAACCGTCAGGCCTTTAGTTATGAAATTTTAACACAAGCAAGATCAGAAAAGCATCTACAACTTTCTTATAATCGACAAGGACTGATTCTAACATTAACTTAAGCAAACAATACAGTTTCTGAAATCTGTACAGAATTTGGACAGATTCAGTTACTGAATTTGTAAAATATGTAACTCCTAAACTGTCAGACCTATGGCTGTCAAATTTTAACACCAGCAAGATAATAAAGTTATCTACAACTTTCTTGTGGCCACCAATAACTTATTTTAACATTAACTTAAGCAAACCATACAGTTTCTGAAATCTGTCCAGAAATTCGACAGATTCAGATGCTGGGCTTGCGAAAAACACAACTCCTAAACGATCAGGCTTATGGCTGTCAAATTTTTGTACAAGCAAGATAATCATGTTATCTACAACTTTTCTATAGCACATATCTACAGAAAACATGATTTGGTTGATCAAACAAACAGCACAACGAAAACAATGCGTGCAGCCCAAAACAGCAATCAATAAAAGTCAGCTTCTATATACTTCAAGAATTGCCGCGTTCTAGAGACTTGAACCATTCTAGCACTTTCCCACTTCTTAGAGTTAAATTAATTAAATGAGGACTAACAAATAGACTTACAAATTTTATCCAAATCATTTTGTGCGCTAGATTTACCATATTCAATTAACCACGCGTTCTCCACGAAAATCAACATCGGAGCGCTTTTCACCCAATAATTTGCATTTTAACTTAGACATCACATGAGCACTAATACTTTTCATTCATGACCATAACAAGCAATTCATCGCGACTACGAGCTTAACTAAGTCATCTAACAATTCGACTAACTAGAGCAACAATATAGGCCACTATACGTCATACACGTCGGCTTGCCTATTATTATCGCAGTCCGAGACACTACATGTATATTTCACAATCACTTACGCCATCGACTCTTACTCAGCATGTGTTGGCTAATGACGTGTCTATTTCCCAATTATCAACATACACCACCTCTCACCATTTGTGGGTACTTGCACGACACATTGCTATTGTAATACATCACAAGTACATACAACCCCATCAGTAAAGGCACCAGCACATTTCCAAAAATTCCCGAGACTACGACGACAAGGCATCGATCCGCCATACAACAAAAATCATGGCGAAGACGATAGGCACTATCAACTAAGCGTTTAAAAATATTAGACTTACTTCTCTCTTTGCCACTACTCCACTCTTTAATCACATGACCATCATGTGCGTCCTTTATGCGATTATATAATAGCGATCTAAGCGTCGTGTCACAATACATACATCTTTCCTCGTTGCGAGTATAACCATATCACGGCATATACCCGCACAAGAAACCTCAACTTAACACAAGTGATACCGATGGAACCTTTACTAAACTCATCATGTGCATCACCCTGTCTCGCATACAACCATTATTATGGCGTGCACTCGAGACACTCATGTCTTAACGATACATCCTCCACGCAAACAAGCATTTTTTTACTACTCGTCACATCAACAACATAACTCCTCTATAATTACGAATCCCATCACATTGCATAAAACAATTATACTTTTCACACAAACACATATTGATGCATTTCCCAAAACATAATCCGCATTTTGTAATTTAGTTTTTCGCATCAAACAACGCATCGCATATTTTCCTATCAAAATAAAAATACCCGAGTTCTTTTCTACTCATTTTCTTCTTCACACGCGTCCATTCATACAAATATATTTTCACACACATATAAACACGAGGCACATCATCAACCGAATACGTAAATAAAATAAATCACGAATCATTCAAGGCGAACAACCTGGCCGACTCATGTCGCGCGGGCATGCCATTAGTTTGGGCTCTTTGCCGACGAGCGATGCGTGAGGCATGACGACGGCAAGGGCTGCAAGAATATGACAGTGTATGGTTTTGGTCATTTCATGGAGCGCAAAAAAAAAACACAAGTTGCAGCGAGGACGATGGGGTTTTACCGGAGTTTGACAACATCGCGTCGGGACTGCGTAGGTTCGTGTCGGCACACTCGACGCGAAGGGGCAGCGGCGGCTGTTGCACGTGCACGGAGGAGGTCGACGGAGGCAGAACGACAACCAAATAGGGGCTGCGCAGATCGGCGGCGGAGCTCGATGCGCGACGATGTCGAGACTGCTGCTGCAACCCGAAACCAAATAGAGGGGGCTCAACGACTTCCACCATGGTTGGGCACTAAAAACGTCGAGCATGTCCCTGCGCTGACCAAGGTGGAGTGGGCAGAGCTGCTGCGCAGGGAGGAAGGGGTCGAGCTGCTCACCTGCAGGGAGCGAGCGCTAGGGGGAAGAAGCTGCTGCTGAGTGTGGCGCCATGGATGAGAGCTGGAAAATCTGGGCGCCATGATTGGAGCAGAGCGACCTGCGCCCATGGAGCAGGGAGGGAGCAAGCTTGGGCGCTGGATTGAGGAAGAGCTGGGCGTATGGACTGGCGGCCATAGGGGCTGTGCGTGGGGAGGAGATGCAGTGGAGAAGAGGCTGTGCTCCCTGCTGTAGCCGTGGGACACCAGGGAGGAAGATGGCGTCGTGGGGTGGGGCTCCCTGCGTTCCAGAATGGAGAGAGGCTGGGGAGAGAAAGGGGCATCGACCTCCATGGCTGGTGGCGAGAGGAAAAGAAGCCAGGGTGGCTGGCTTGAGGAAGGGAAGGAGACGCCATGGGATTTGCTGCTGCGCCATGGGAGGAGACGGCTGTGCGTGTGGTAGAGGAGGAAGAAGAGAGTGGCGGCTAGGGGTAGGAGATGTAAATTTTCAGAATGCAAGGGAGGGAAGCCCATATTTATAGAGGAGAAATTAGGGTAGGCTTTCTTATGGGCCAAATGGGCTGGACTGGATTTGGCCCAAGACACTAAATTGGGTCGCGCTAAATATTTTCCGGACTAAAAATGTTCCTGCGGAATTCGTCTATACGCAGAACAGAGCGAAATAGAGTTCCGACGAACGGACGATTGCACGATTAATTTGGCCGAGAGTTGGATTTAATTTCACTCAGAAATAATTTCTCGCACACTATTTTAGAAATAAATGTTTCTCTCAGATTTCTGATCGGCTTTGGATTTTTAGTCGAAGAAAGCGAATCGTGACATTTTAAAATCGCTGTCGATGCTGATTTTGAAATCGGGTTGGATACAGAGGTATTAAGCCGAGTCGGACAGAAATTAATTAGAGAACGACATATTGGGTATTCCGTTCAAGAGTACGGATCCAGATAAAATAGTCAGACATATATCAAGTTCGAGGAATTAGACTCAGGCTCAGATCAAATAACAGCCATCGAGAGTTTGATTAAATGAGCCTTAGATGAGATTTATAAATCGAGATCGATTATCGAGTTTGCATCCGTGCCGAGAATTAAAAGTTTTGACAGGCTCCGAAATTGGCTGTTTCTCGCGATCGATTAACTCTGAATTCGGTGAACTTTCGAGAGAAAGCCTGATAAACAGAGATAGGCACGATCGAGAAATAGAAATTTTCACTGAGCATTCGCGATTAGGATTAATCTTCCGACGTAACACGAAACTGACACCTGGGGTGTCACAGCCTTCCCCCCTTAAACAGAATCTCGTCCCGAGATTCGAATGAGGATATTTAAGGGTGGAGAAGCATGTAATTCCCAGGCTAGAGATAGATGCAAATTCATGAGATGGGATTTGACAAGATAATGAAGATAGACTTGGATAGAATATCGCGGCATGCTGAGACAAAATGCAGCGATCACTCTGAGAGGATGTTCACAAAAGATAACACATCAGTATAGTCTCGTAATGGATCACGACTATTAACCACGATACCAGCGCGTGCCGAGCAGCTCAACCATGTGTGCACCATAGTAGGCTCTCGGTCTCGTCGCGGCACCATCAGTCGTTAGTCATGACACCCTTACCAAACGTAACCAATAAAAAAAATTCACTTGGCATAATTAGATGGAGCCCATGAGAGTATGGCTCAGAAAATAAGAATGTGATCAGAGTTGAAGCAGAGATTGCTGGCAAAAGAGCATCACATAAGAACTTTCTTCAACTCAGAAGATTATTTTATGATCATCATGGAGATTTTTAGGCCAGAGATTAGTACGAGATTTGATATGAGGATGAACCGACCATGAGATCAACTAGATTGTTGAGCTTTTAGAGACATGAGAGAACTAAAGTCAACAGCATAATCCATTGAACCAAAGGGATTCACTGCTTAGAGATAAAATCGATAAAAACAACGTCATGATCCTCAGAGAAGGGGGTATGAGAATGATCAGAAATGGGGGATTTAGGCGAGATCAACATCCGATACTTGAGAACAGGTTATAGCAGATAACCAGATAACGGGGCAGAATCATTAAGGGATCCAGAGATTCGAATGATAAAGCCACGACATGACTCACAAGGGAACTGATTACCAGATTCGGACAAGGGAGAGGTAGGGAAACAAGATCTGCTAGGATGATCAACGGAATGCTATGAAGTTTTAGGGGCAAGAATTTATGGAAGGAAACTTGGCCTTGATAGGGTTTGCGCAACTAGACACCAGCAACAATTTTTTTTTGACACTACAAGTGTACAAGGAAGCTTTAGCCGATTTAGGGGTCAAGCTATGGGGATCTACAAGTTGTGTAGGTGTAAATTCAAGTGTAAAACACACAAGGGCTAGAAACACCAAAACAAGCACAGGAATTTTTTTTTAAAGGTTTTACTTGCTAACCACAAGGTTGTTTGGAGTGGGGGGGGTCCTATTGGCTAGTTATGGGCAAAAAGGTTGAACAACTACAACATTCCCTAGATAGCAAGACAAGAGAAGCACATAACACAACCTGGTCAAGACTATCATGGCACATAGGATAAGACAATATTTTTTTTTTGCAGTTCATAGCATTACATCACATTATTCACAAGTTCATATTATCGGAATAGAGGTGAGAGAAGCATGTTGATGCACAAGAGACAACGATGCGACAATCATGATGCATGCTCATTCTAGTCGTCTTCCCAGACCTAACTAATTTTCGGGTGCTTTTACAGCATCCCTATTAATAGTAGTAATAGCCTTTATGGCCTAAATAACTAGCCACCTAGCTACCCATCTATTTCCTAAGGCTTCACGTTCTAAGTCTATCCTGATCGTCCTGACGATCTATCCAACTTTGGTTTCTAAGCAAGTTTTACTCTAGAAAAGGTTGGTAATCATGACTTATTGACTTCTCTGTACTGGTATTCGCTCCGATACCAGCTGTGGCGGAACCACCCGAATTATTCCAACTTAAGTGTCTAAGTCCCGCCTTAGAGGCTAGACCACACTTAAATAGGAATAAAACGTCAGTCCCTCGGATCTAGTCCGATAAAGCCACTTAACCAGGATCGAATACCACTAACTCACACGAAGGTGAGGCACAGAGAAATACAATAAAACATAATACCACAAATTTATTAAGTATCAATAGTGATTACATTATCGGAGTTTCAGAAATAATAATCATAAATTTTAATGCAGCGGAAATAACTAACGGAGAAGAACCGAGCAACATGGCGAAGCCTGGCCACGCTACTCCCCCTGGTCCTCTCCTGCGGAAGCAGTAACCCACTCGGCCGTCTATCCCGGTGGCAGGGATGGAGGCCAAGTCACACCAGCAACCAATCATCCTAAGGAGTACCTGCAAAAAAATTGTGCCACAAGCAAGGCTGAGTATACTAATACTCAGCTAGACTTACCCGGTGTGAGGAGTCTATACTCCTCTACCTCTAGACATGCAGCTGTTTGGCTGTGGGGTTTGGTTGCCAAAAGCACTAGCTGAGTTTCTAAAAACAAGTTTTAGCATTTCAAGTTTTAGTAGAATCCTTTAGACTAAATGTGTACTTAGCTAAGCATACATGGTATCAAACATTTTTACCAATCAATATCTTTTGCCAGTCACTTCATTTCCACTTATTACTCAATGTAGCAGCATGGATCAAGCAGTCTCATTAGCTGCGAGAAGCAGACGATTCGAATCGAGTTTTAAACCTTGCAAGGTAAACCTAAACACACGACATGCAGGGGCACTCTGTCCCCACACATATCAACCGTCCCCATCGATTCCCTGGCAACAGATCAGGGCTCACCGCCTTGGCGTACAATGCCTCACTGACCCCGACTGGCCGTCGTGCAGTGACCGCACTTGTACCCACCATAACCGGAATGGGAGACTACGTCTCAGGTCGCGTGAGGGGGTATGTCTGCGGGCAGGTTCACTCAGGTACTAGGCTTACCGATTTACCATATTTCTCGGCATATGTTTAGTACGTTCAAACGCTTGACTCACGGTACCACACCTTAATCCTTAATCAACTTTTTATCCCGTGAACAACCAATCCCCATGGATTGTTGCCCACAAACCAACATCAATATGATAGGAAAGTGGATACAGCCAATTCCTGACCTCGCGCGAGTGCTAGAAAAATCACTCGACTTCTACCGAGATCCTAATTAATAAAGCAGCTACTCGACCTAGCATACTAGTATCCATCTCAAAAGGATTCCTGAGATCATGCAACTAGGGTTTCAAACAATTCCTACACCTAAGTGCACAATCAATCCTACAATCATTAAGTGAAGTAAAATAGCATAAATAACAGGTTATGCATAAACCGGGGCTTGCCTTTATCTTAACACTTAGATAGTGTTTGCTAGGGGAGGGAGGTGCTCGCTTGGCGAGCATCCACTGGTTAAGTCCACCATCCTTCAGTACGTCCACCAACTGCACCTTGTTGTTACCACCACATCACTGGCTCGATCATCCTCTCTCGGTCCTATATGAGATGCAAGATGCATATGTATGAATATACTGAAAGGTTATCACAAGATATACAATACACGGTAGCGAACTAAACACCAAGTAGTAAGACACCGCAACGACTATACGCAAGCGCTAGCTATTCGTACATTATCGGCGTTCATCATTTACACCATTAATCAAGACGACCATATTTTATTTATTTACGCAACACAAATACGATATCACAGGTACACGCATTTATTTAACTTGCTATGGCTTTTCCTTAGTTCTTCTATTTATCACACAAAAGTATCCAACACAAGTTTAATCGATGACATAGGCATCAAGGTCTATGGAAATTCTATATCACAATCAACTCAAGAAGAAACATATAAAACAATACACACATGTCATCTCTAGCTTAGCTATGGCAAGTCTACATTACTTAAAAGTAAGCCAAACATTTTTTTAGCAAGAAGGGTGAATTAAACAATCAAAAGCGCACTAGCAGAATTTTTGGACAGCAATACAGCAGTCACTTGTTTTAATCATAACTTTTCAATTATTAGTCCAAAAATATTAAACTAGGACTTTCTGGAAAGCTTAAAAAGTGCTTTACAACTTTGGTATTGTCATCACAACATGATTCAGCACTTAGCAAGGTCAAAACATGCTAATACCACAGCGCTGTCCAGATTTGGACAGATTCAGGCTAGCAACTTCAAAAATTCACAACTGAAGATTCAGACATCCAAACAAAGTGATCCTAGACTTTCTGAAAAGCTAAACAAATGCTCTACAATTTGTTTATAAACATCCTAGGGTGATTCCATTTTTAACTAAGCGTAAACAGCACTAAAAGACCTTGCTGTCCAGAACTGGACAGATTCAGTCTTTATATTTGAAACATTCATAACTTAAGCTTCAGACCACCAAAAAGGGTGATCTAAGACTTTTTGGAAAGCTCAGCAAAAGTACTATAGAACTTTTGTAATCACTAAGAAGTGATTCAATGTTTAACTAAATCAAACAGCACAGTTTTCGAAATCTGTTCTGACGGTGGACAGAACACAGCAAGCAGTTTATAAAATTCATAACTCTTAAACCGTCAGGCCTTTAGTTATGAAATTTTAACACAAGCAAGATCAGAAAAGCATCTACAACTTTCTTATAATCGACAAGGACTGATTCTAACATTAACTTAAGCAAACAATACAGTTTCTGAAATCTGTACAGAATTTGGACAGATTCAGTTACTGAATTTGTAAAATATGTAACTCCTAAACTGTCAGACCTATGGCTGTCAAATTTTAACACCAGCAAGATAATAAAGTTATCTACAACTTTCTTGTGGCCACCAATAACTTATTTTAACATTAACTTAAGCAAACCATACAGTTTCTGAAATCTGTCCAGAAATTCGACAGATTCAGATGCTGGGCTTGCGAAAAACACAACTCCTAAACGATCAGGCTTATGGCTGTCAAATTTTTGTACAAGCAAGATAATCATGTTATCTACAACTTTTCTATAGCACATATCTACAGAAAACATGATTTGGTTGATCAAACAAACAGCACAACGAAAACAATGCGTGCAGCCCAAAACAGCAATCAATAAAAGTCAGCTTCTATATACTTCAAGAATTGCCGCGTTCTAGAGACTTGAACCATTCTAGCACTTTCCCACTTCTTAGAGTTAAATTAATTAAATGAGGACTAACAAATAGACTTACAAATTTTATCCAAATCATTTTGTGCGCTAGATTTACCATATTCAATTAACCACGCGTTCTCCACGAAAATCAACATCGGAGCGCTTTTCACCCAATAATTTGCATTTTAACTTAGACATCACATGAGCACTAATACTTTTCATTCATGACCATAACAAGCAATTCATCGCGACTACGAGCTTAACTAAGTCATCTAACAATTCGACTAACTAGAGCAACAATATAGGCCACTATACGTCATACACGTCGGCTTGCCTATTATTATCGCAGTCCGAGACACTACATGTATATTTCACAATCACTTACGCCATCGACTCTTACTCAGCATGTGTTGGCTAATGACGTGTCTATTTCCCAATTATCAACATACACCACCTCTCACCATTTGTGGGTACTTGCACGACACATTGCTATTGTAATACATCACAAGTACATACAACCCCATCAGTAAAGGCACCAGCACATTTCCAAAAATTCCCGAGACTACGACGACAAGGCATCGATCCGCCATACAACAAAAATCATGGCGAAGACGATAGGCACTATCAACTAAGCGTTTAAAAATATTAGACTTACTTCTCTCTTTGCCACTACTCCACTCTTTAATCACATGACCATCATGTGCGTCCTTTATGCGATTATATAATAGCGATCTAAGCGTCGTGTCACAATACATACATCTTTCCTCGTTGCGAGTATAACCATATCACGGCATATACCCGCACAAGAAACCTCAACTTAACACAAGTGATACCGATGGAACCTTTACTAAACTCATCATGTGCATCACCCTGTCTCGCATACAACCATTATTATGGCGTGCACTCGAGACACTCATGTCTTAACGATACATCCTCCACACAAACAAGCATTTTTTTACTACTCGTCACATCAACAACATAACTCCTCTATAATCACGAATCCCATCACATTGCATAAAACAATTATACTTTTCACACAAACACATATTGATGCATTTCCCAAAACATAATCCGCATTTTGTAATTTAGTTTTTCGCATCAAACAACGCATCGCATATTTTCCTATCAAAATAAAAATACCCGAGTTCTTTTCTACTCATTTTCTTCTTCACACGCGTCCATTCATACAAATATATTTTCACACACATATAAACATGAGGCACATCATCAACCGAATACGTAAATAAAATAAATCACGAATCATTCAAGGCGAACAACCTGGCCGACTCATGTCGCGCGGGCATGCCATTAGTTTGGGCTCTTTGCCGACGAGCGATGCGTGAGGCATGACGACGGCAAGGGCTGCAAGAATATGACAGTGTATGGTTTTGGTCATTTCATGGAGCGCAAAAAAAAAACACAAGTTGCAGCGAGGACGATGGGGTTTTACAGGAGTTTGACAACATCGCGTCGGGACTGCGTAGGTTCGTGTCGGCACACTCGACGCGAAGGGGCAGCGGCGGCTGTTGCACGTGCACGGAGGAGGTCGACGGAGGCAGAACGACAACCAAATAGGGGCTGCGCAGATCGGCGGCGGAGCTCGATGCGCGACGATGTCGAGACTGCTGCTGCAACCCGAAACCAAATAGAGGGGGCTCAACGACTTCCACCATGGTTGGGCACTAAAAACGTCGAGCATGTCCCTGCGCTGACCATGGTGGAGTGGGCAGAGCTGCTGCGCAGGGAGGAAGGGGTCGAGCTGCTCACCTGCAGGGAGCGAGCGCTAGGGGGAAGAAGCTGCTGCTGAGTGTGGCGCCATGGATGAGAGCTGGAAAATCTGGGCGCCATGATTGGAGCAGAGCGACCTGCGCCCATGGAGCAGGGAGGGAGCAAGCTTGGGCGCTGGATTGAGGAAGAGCTGGGCGTATGGACTGGCGGCCATAGGGGCTGTGCGTGGGGAGGAGATGCAGTGGAGAAGAGGCTGTGCTCCCTGCTGCAGCCGTGGGACACCAGGGAGGAAGATGGCGTCGTGGGGTGGGGCTCCCTGCGTTCCAGAATGGAGAGAGGCTGGGGAGAGAAAGGGGCATCGACCTCCATGGCTGGTGGCGAGAGGAAAAGAAGCCAGGGTGGCTGGCTTGAGGAAGGGAAGGAGACGCCATGGGATTTGCTGCTGCGCCATGGGAGGAGACGGCTGTGCGTGTGGTAGAGGAGGAAGAAGAGAGTGGCGGCTAGGGGTAGGAGATGTAAATTTTCAGAATGCAAGGGAGGGAAGCCCATATTTATAGAGGAGAAATTAGGGTAGGCTTTCTTATGGGCCAAATGGGCTGGACTGGATTTGGCCCAAGACACTAAATTGGGTCGCGCTAAATATTTTCCGGACTAAAAATGTTCCTGCGGAATTCGTCTGTACGCAGAACAGAGCGAAATAGAGTTCCGACGAACGGACGATTGCACGATTAATTTGGCCGAGAGTTGGATTTAATTTCACTCAGAAATAATTTCTCGCACACTATTTTAGAAATAAATGTTTCTCACAGATTTCTGATCGGCTTTGGATTTTTAGTCGAAGAAAGCGAATCGTGACATTTTAAAATCGCTGTCGATGCTGATTTTGAAATCGGGTTGGATACAGAGGTATTAAGCCGAGTCGGACAGAAATTAATTAGAGAACAACATATTGGGTATTCCGTTCAAGAGTACGGATCCAGATAAAATAGTCAGACATATATCAAGTTCGAGGAATTAGACTCAGGCTCAGATCAAATAACAGCCATCGAGAGTTTGATTAAATGAGCCTTAGATGAGATTTATAAATCGAGATCGATTATCGAGTTTGCATCCGTGCCGAGAATTAAAAGTTTTGACAGGCTCCGAAATTGGCTGTTTCTCGCGATCGATTAACTCTGAATTCGGTGAACTTTCGAGAGAAAGCCTGATAAACAGAGATAGGCACGATCGAGAAATAGAAATTTTCACTGAGCATTCGCGATTAGGATTAATCTTCCGACGTAACACGAAACTGACACCTGGGGTGTCACAATCAACTAACTCCTAACACTATCGTTAGGCTTAGTGTTTATATTTGGGCTCTCCGAAGCCAGGGGGTGGAACCGTTTGCCGAAGGTTTCTGCCGGGTGCACGAGCTACATTACCAAACCAAGGCCAGAAAGGATGGATTACATGAAAATTTTGGTTGTTACAATTTTGCTTACTGGAAGACTACAAAATTTCCTGTGATCAGCTACCGAAGCAAGTGGCCGGCAGGCTGGAAATCGGAATGGTTCTACGTCAAAGTTGACGATGACAAGGAGAATCTGGTCCAGAGCCCGCTAGAACTGATCTTCGGAGAGACCAGACCCCAATGCAATACGACACCAGAGGGTCCAACCCAAATTGCGCTGGCTGAATTCAGGATTATCGCAGAGCACATTGGCACTAGGGAGTTAGTGCAGGAATTTTTGGCTTTCAAAATATTTCCAACTATGAAGGAATGGGCTATGTCGAAGCTTGAAGGAGAGAAGAAAGAGGGGGAACTTGTCTGACTGCCCTACCACTACAAGTTCAAGAAACATTTCAAAGCACCCTGCCAAGAATGGCTGGAAACAATCGAAGTAATGTGCACCGAAATTCTTGGGAATTATTCTAAAAAAGAAGATCAATTGATGACAGTAGCCTTTGGCACCCGTCCGAAACGAAGGCTAAATAGAGTGTTGGATGCTATAGGCTTTGAATATCCTGATTATGAGCGACTGGACAAAGGTGCCGAAGGATAGAAAAGAAAAAGAGTAGCTGGCGCTTTGAACAAAGACGACGAAGATCAATCAAAGAAGAAGAAACAAAAGTCTGAAGCGAAAGTATTAGCTTCGAAGAAAAGAAAGGACTCGATCCCAGAGCAAAAATCAATTGATGAAGAAGAGAAGGCTTCTGCGACATCTTCTGATGCTGAAATAGAGGAAATTCTAAAGGTAATGACTATAACTTTTCCTGTCAAACTAAGTCCATTGGGGCTTCATCTGACGAAGCTTTTTCATAATGAAAAGGAGCCCACAAAAACAAAGGCATCTAGGCCAAAAAGGCAAAGGATTGTTATCGTGACAGAAGTGATTGAAACAACACCACCAAGGGCTCTGTAACACCTCAGGTGTTACTTAGGATGTCCACCCAAGGCTACACCACTTAAACCTACTATCACATGTGGTTTAGTTTGAGCAAAGTACCTCAAACTTGGAACTCAAGGTCCTAAGCAAGTGCAACCCATCTTGGATATCATACCCTAACTTATCATGCACATCTAAAGGGGAGAATTGCCCAAAACCCTAATGCAAACCACTTGGACAATGGGAACCCTAGAAGTAAGTATGACCAAAAGGTCATGAAAACCTTGTGATCATGGCTTGGGCCAAATATAAAAGTTGTAGTGCACTTAATAACCTACAAATAATAGTAAGAAAGTAACCCCAAAAAGATTTCAGAAAAGCCCTAGAAGGTTCACCAAAGGGGTGAGCACCAAAGAAAAATCAGGATTTTTCTAAGTCTAAAACCAACCCTTGGCCAAAGATTACACATGTTCACCCTCATTCAAACTTCAAAATGTAACACCTCAGGTGCTACTTCGGGTGTCCACCCAGGGCTACACCATTTAAACCTACTATCACATGTGGTTTAGTTTGAGCAAAGTGCACCAAACTTAGAATTCAAATCCTAAGCAAGTGCAACCCATCTTAGATATCATAGCTTAACCTATCATGCATCTCTAAAGTGGAGAATTGCCCAAAACCCTAATGCAAACCCCTTTGGACAATGGGAACCCTAGAATTAAGTATGACCAAAGGGTCATGAAAACCTTATGATCATGGCTTGGGCCAAATATAAAAGTTGTAGTACACTTAATAACCTACAAATAATAGTAACAAAGTAACCCCAAAAAGATTTCAGAAAAACCCCAAAAGTTTCACCAAAGGGTTGAGCATGAAAGAAAAATCAGAATTTGTCTAAGTCCAAAACTAACCCTTGGCCAAAGATCACACATGTTCACCCTCATTAAAACTTCAAAACATTTCAACCCAATTGACAAAGTGGTGCCAAATTACCCCTAGAATGCCCTGGAGAATGTTGACACCTACCCTAAGACGTTTGACACGACTTGGCACAAGTTTTGTCTCGGTTTGGACATCTCTGACATAGCCGACTTCCCACCCCCATATCTCTCTAACCCGACCACATCTACCCTTGGAACTCACATGAACTAGGTAGCTCTAGGTGCAGGGAAGAGATCTCTCACAGGCTCTAGGGCAAGATTCGTACGTTTTGGCCGCTTAGCAGAGGGAAGAACAAGGGCAGAAGCAAAGAGCCACGTGTTCGACGCGCTCTGAGCTCGCCAGAGCACGCCCGCGCGCGCCCCCGCGTGCCCTGCGTCGCGCCAAAGCCAAGTCGGGGCCATGGCCCGCGCCCGCGCCTATAAAGCACCCAGGGACTTCGACTGTACCCCTCCGCACGCGCTCGACCTCACTGGAGCCCAAAACCATCGGCGTTTGCCCGTGCACGGCGTGCTCGCGGCCACCCGAACCACCCGCCACCGTAGACTGGCCAACAGAACCCTTCCCGACCCTGTCCAACCCTCGGAGAAGACTGTGCACACCTCTGTGAAGCTCCCCGAGCGAGGAATCGGAGTTTGCTTCGTCGGAGAGGCCAGTCCACGGTCGCCGGACTTCGCCCGACCGCCGGTGAGCGTAGACCGGGTAATCCTCTGCTCCATTCTTCGATTCCTTGTGCACATAGCCTCTACGTCACCCCGTGAAGCTCACCGTGCCATTGGATTGAACTAGATCGCCGTGGTTTCGCGGGAGCACCCGCCGCCGACGAGAGCACCCGCTTGCGCACGTGGACCGGACGATTCCGGTCACCCCCGCCGTCGAGCCGTACACCGTTGTGACCGCCAGGACCTCCCGGAGCCAACCCCGCCCCTCGCCGGACCTCTCTCGCCGCCGGTAAGCCGCGCCGCCCTTTTCTTTTTCGCGGGTACTGTTTAAACCTAGGGAGGGACCGCGGGGGAGAAGAAGAGAAGGCTAGGGGGTTTTGCGCATTGTCAGTGACTCATAGGAATAGTAGTGCTGGGGTATAACTGAGAGAGTTAGTTTGGAAAGAACCCGAGGACTTCTCTGCAAAGTGGTTTTCCAGGAAACCTTTTATTAAATATGATTTAAATTCAAACAGAACTTGAATAATTCATATCTTCTGTTTTATCCACTCAAATCCAGTCAAACAAATTTTGCCAAATCTTAAATAATGTAAACTACTTAAGAAAAATATAAAACCCCTAAGTGCTGCAGAAAACTTTAGGGTTCTGATTTAAATGTTGATTTGACCAAAAGCTAAAATATAGGAGGAAAAATAGTTGCACTATTTAACTGAGGTTAAGAAAATTTAGAGAAGTACTTGATCACCTACTGACCTATTTAAAAATGATAAGCCCCTCTGCACACCTCATTAAGGTGGAGTTTGCCATTTATTTCACATTGTGCTTAAAGTTAAAGAAAATAGGAAAGGTGATTTAAATAAGGAACCAGGGAGTACCCCTATTTTTGTTAGTCTACTTATTCAGTGTAGTTTACTAGAAAAATTTATTATACTCTGGTTTAGTATAAAATAAATAGGATACCTTTTATTTTAAGAAAACAAGGAAAACTTAGAAAAACCCTACAAAAATAACCCCAAGGTAACAACACCCCAATCTTTAGGATAATTAATGTTTTGATATTAAAAACATAGGAAAAATATGAAATCCGCTTTTTGACATTTTTCAAATAACAAGGCAGTAGAAAGTGCCTTTTAGGCATTAAACTTTAGAAAATCACAACTAAATAACCATCAATTAACTTTCTATGATTTTTGGCACATAAGCTTGTTATTGTTGTTAGATGCCAACAAAAATAACCCTTAGGACAGAACCCACCCCTAGTAAAGAGTTGTAGTGCAAAGTGACCTCCTTTGCCCAACTTTTGTTATTTTTGTCCAAGGCCTACTGTTTTCATTCTGGACCTCAAATTCATATGAAAGCCTACAGTGACCAATAGTAACCCACTATAATTTGTGGAGAATTTTTGGAAAAAGTTAAACCACTGTTGTAGTTCAAACCCACACTAGAATTCTTAATTAGAAAATGAAAAAGGAAAAAAAATGATAATGGAAACTTGTGTCACTTTAACCCCACTAGCAAAACCCTTTGTAAATTGCCCACTGAAATGTGAAGGGAAAATACAAATCCATTATGCTTATCCTTAATAAAACCTAAGCCTAGAGTGATAGGCACAAACCACTAAAGGCACGTATGACCAAGAAACCCTAAGTTACTAACTAACTTAGTTATTCTTCGTTTAGCTTAATGTTGTTAAATCCTGCATAATCATGACATACATATTCATTGCATTCGATAGACTGCAACCTCGCTGACGGGGAGTACGTCCTCGTGCCGGAACAAGGAGCTGCTTAGGAGGTAGCCCCGGATCCAGCACCAGAGCATGCACCAGAGGATCTGCCTGCCACTGCTTTAGAAGGCAAGCCCCGGTTTATGCATAACCTATTATTTATGCTATTTTACTATACTTAATGATTGTAGGATTGATTGTGCACTTAGGTGTAGGAGTTGTTTGAAACCCTAGTTGCATGATCTCAGAAGTCCTGTTGAGATGAATACTAGTATGCTAGGTCGAGGTAGCTGCTTTATTAATTAGGATCTCGGTAGAAGTCGAGTGATTTTTCTAGCACTCGCGCGAGGTCAGGAAATTGGTTGTATCCACTTTCTTATCATAATGATGCTGGTTGTGGGCAACAGTCCATGGGGATTGGTTGTCCACGGGATAAAAATTTGAATAAGGATTAAGGTGTGGTACCGTGAGTCAAGCGTTTAAACGTACTAAACACATACCGAGAAATATGGTAAATCGGTAAGCCTAGTACCTCAGTGAACCTACTCGCAGACATATCCCCTCACGCGACCTGAGACATGGTCTCCCATTCCGGTTATGGTGGGTACAAGTGCGGTCACTGCACGATGGCAGTCGGGGTCAGTGAGGCATTGTACGCCAAGGCGGTGAGCCCTGATCTGTTGCCAGGGAATCGATGGGGACGGTTGATGTGTGTGGGGACGGAGTGCCCCTACATGTCGTGTGTTTAGGTTTACCTTGCAAGGATAAAAACTCGATTCGAATCGTCTGCTTCTCGCAGCTAATGAGACTGCTTGATCCATGCTGCTACATTGAGTAACAAGTGGAAATGTGATGAGTTGACACAAGATGTTGATTGCTAAATATGTTTGATACCATGTATGAGTAGATAGTAAACTTTTAGCCTTAAGAGAGTCACACTTAAACTTGACAAAGCTAAAACTTGATTTATAAACTCAGCTAGTGCTTTTGGCAACCAAACCCCACAGCCAAACAGCTGCATGTCTAGAGGTAGAGGAGTAGACTCCTCACACCGGGTAAGTCTAGCTGAGTATTAGTATACTCAGCCTTGCTTGTGGCACAATTTTACAGGTTCTTTGGAGGACATGGTTCCTGGAGTGACTTGGCCGTCCATCTTGCCACCGGGTTGGACTGTCGAGTGGGACCCCACCTCGGCTGATGAGGAGCATGAGGAGTGATGGGACAGGCTTCCCCATCCCTCCATTTATTTATCGTTAGTTTTATTCCGCTGCACTTCGAACAATGATGACTACTTTTGCAAAAACTCCGATGATGATGTAATAATTTAATACTCCTGAATGTATGGTTTTATGTTTTATTGTATTTGCTCTGTGACTCACCATCGAGTGAGATTGTTGTACTTGATCCTGTCAGTGGCCTCGTCGGACTAGATCCGAGGGATTGATGAGTTATTCCCATTTAAGTGTCGTCTGGCCTCTAAGGCGGGACGTAGGCACTTAAGTTGGAATAATTCGGGCAGTTCCGCCACAGCTGGTATCGGAGCTTGTACCACCATAGCGGAATCAATAAACTATAAATATCATCTTTTTCCAAAATAAAACATGATAGAAACAAATGTTGGATAGATTGTAGGACGATGAGGATAGACCTAGGACGGAAGCCTTAGGATGATAGAAGGGTAGTTAGGTGGCTAAGTGAATAAGCCCTACAGGCTATTATAAGGGATGGGAGTTCTTCCCTATTCCCTTTTACATTGATGTGAGGTCGTTCAGGACGAGCATGCATGCATTCTTATTTAAACTAATGGATAATTGGCTAAGGACTTTAATACAAACTGATGACCAACTAAGTACCACAGTACCATTGTTACAATCAGAAAGAGGCTGAGTTGTGTTTCCTTTTCCTTTTTATAATTCTTTTTCTTTTACTTACACTTAACCGTACACAGATGACTTCCCACGGATCCTCGGACAAAGGGAATGCACTGTCCCACACTGACGGGCTTGCACGAGAGGGCTTTCCCCGTATTTTATGGGAGGTACTTCAGGGGGCCGGATACACGACACCTCCTCAGTACGTGGTGCAGCAGTTCGAGAAGCACCGTGTGCCCCGCTGTAGGGTGAGGATGACCCTGGAGCCTCACCCCTGTAGCCAGGCTAGCGTTCGCTGGACTCTGAGTCCTTTGGATACCGAGCTGAGGATACGATCGAGGCGATTGCTCTGCACGGGTTGACCACTTTCTGCGGGTTCCACCCCTTGGAGCTGTCCACCCACCCCATTGGCTTGTTCCCCGCCGAGAAGGAGGACGACCCAATGTGGAAGGACCGAGTGGAGCATGCCAAGGACATCTGGGCTATCTACCCAGGTCAGACTGCCCACTTGACAGTACGATGCATGAATGCCTTGTACCGTCTGCAAGTGATGCGAGGTGAAGCAATGTCCCATCTGATGGCACTGTTGGAGGCAACTAAGATCACCCTGGATAACAGAGAGGAGCTTGTGGTTGATTTGTCCACTGAGATGGTGGAAAAGGACTTACAGGTGGAGCAGCTGTCAAATGATATCCAAGAGCTTGAGGAACTGGTGGGAACAAGGGAGAACACCATCGAGGTTCTTGAGGATCAGCTTATCAACACTCAGCAGCAGCTTGCTGAGGCTAACGAGCACCTGGATATGCATCACCAGAAGATCCAGGACATGGAGGCCAACGAGGATGTCGACATTGAGGGAGGAGAGGAGCCTGCCTCCAGCTTGGACACTGCTGGCTTAGGGAGACCACCTTCCCCTGAGTCGAGTGTTGCCTCGTTCGCTCACTAGGTATCAGGGATAGAGCTAGAAGTCGGTGATGGTAGGACTCCTCGAAGCTAGCTTAGCTTTTGCACCCTTGGGGTACTAGGCTAGATTGAGTTGAGTCTTTTGGGCTTTTGATGTAATCATGATAAACTCTTTTGGAAGCATGGTTGATGGATGATGTTAGTCTTAATTGGAGAAGAAGAGTTTATGCCTTGTGAAAGCCTTTATGTTTATGCAAGAATCTATCAATTTCGCCTTTTTACTCTTTCATCGCGATTGAACCTTGAACCTTAAAGATGTATTATTGAGTATATATGTGATTTTTCAGATGGCCGGGAGAGCGCGTCGTGATCAGAATGAGCGCGTTCCTCCACCGCCACCACCGCCTCCCACTCTGCAGGAGCTAATGGCTCAGCAGAATGAGATCTTGAGGCAGCTAGCTCAGCGCCAGCCACCACCTCAGCACTATGGTGGTTGAGATCATCAGCGTCACCCCACGACAGCCACCTAATAGGAGTTCCTCAGTACCCAGCCACCATTGTTCACTAGGGCAGAGGACCCACTGGATGCGGATGTATGGTTAAGAGTAGTGGAATCCAAATTCTCGCTACTCCATGGAGTTTGCTCAGAGGTCACTAAAGTCAGGTTCGCCACCCAGCAGCTTCGCGGACCAGCAAGGACTTGGTGGGACCATTTTCTAGCTATGCAGCCAGATGACCGAGAGGTGGAATGGAGAGAGTTCAATGCAGCTTTCAGGGGGCACCATATACCAGCAGGCATTATGGACCGAAAGCTCAATGAGTTTCTGGCACTCACTCAGGGACATAGGACAGTGTTACAGTATGCTCAGGCCTTCAATGACCTGTGCCAGTATGCCGGATATCACGCAGACACCGACGAGAAGAAGAGGGACAGGTTCAGAAGGGGGCTCAGCACTAAGCTCCGTGACCGTCTCAACACCGTCAGGGCCAACAGCTATAATGAGTTGGTCAACATGGCCATTTCTCAGGAGGACTGTATCACGGCTCGTTAGGCAGAGAAGAAGAGGAAGACCCCTGTGGCAGGACCTTCAGCTCAGCCACAGCGTTTCAGGATTGTGTCTGACACTCAGAACAGGGGACCGCAGCATCAACAAGGGAGTTGGGTGATCCGATCACAGCTACAGCAGGCACCCAACCGCACCTAGTTTCCAGCTCAGAGGAACAATCAACAGCAGTAGCAACATTGTCAGGCTAATGACAACAGGTGTTTCACATGTGGCAACACCGGACATTATGCCAAGAATTGCCTCAGAAACCAGCAGAGGCAGGGACAGAATTTTAATCAAAACCAAGGCAAGAGGCATAAGGTGCAAGTGAGGCAAGGCAGGCTAAACTTCACCACCATGGCTGATATTCCTGAGGGAGCACCCATCATGACTGGTATCTTTACAGTTTTGAATTATCCTGCTATTATTCTTTTTTTATTCTGGTGCATCGCATAGTTTTATCAGTGCCAAATTTAGTGCCAAGTGCCAGTTACCTTTTCACCACACCAATGGGGGTATTACAATTTCAACACCAGGAGGCAGGGTAGCCACCTACCAAATCAACAAGAATGTGCCTATAAAGTTTGGTAGTCTGATAATTAAAACCAACCTCCTCATTTTGGGTTTGGATAGTGTGGATATCATATTGGGAACTGACTGGTTGACAAAACATCAGGCAGTGATTGATATTGCAGCTAGGGCCATTGAAGTGCACTCACCGACCTGTGGTGAAACCACACTATATTTGCCCGACCAAGGTTGTATCCGTTCTTGTGCCTTCATTATGATAGAATCCCCAATGGAAAAGATCCCAGTGGTCTGTGACTACCCAGATGTTTTTCCGGATGAATTGCCAGGGATGCCACCTGATAGAGACATTGAGTTCGCCATTGAATTGCAACCCGGGACTGCTCCTATCTCCAAGAGACCCTATAGGATGCCTCCCGCAGAATTGGCAGAATTGAAAAAGCAATTACAAGAGTTGTTGGACAAGGGGTTCATTCGCCCAAGTACTTCACCGTGGGGATGTCCGGCCTTATTTGTGAAGAAAAAGGATGAGAGTTTGAGAATGTGTGTTGATTACCGCCCTCTCAATGCGGTGACCATCAAAAACAAATACCCACTGCCCCGCATCGATGTTCTATTTGATCAGTTGGTGGGAGCCAAAGTGTTCTCCAAGATAGATCTTCGCTCGGGTTACCATCAGATCAAGATCTGTGCCAGTGATATTCCCAAGACGGCCTTCTCTACCAGATATGGGCTCTATGAGTTTTTGGTGATGTCTTTTGGGCTGACCAATGCCCCGGCTTATTTCATGTACTTGATGAACTCAGTATTCATGCCAGAGTTGGACAAATTCGTGGTCGTTTTCGTTGATGATATTCTGGTGTATTCCAAGAATGAAGCCGAGCACACTAAACATTTGCATACGGTACTTTAGAGACTGCGTGACCATCAGTTGTATGCCAAATTGTCTAAGTGTGAGTTCTGGCTGAAGGAAATTAAATTCTTGGGTCACACAATTTCTCAGGATGGGATATCAGTTGATCCTGAGAAGGTGCAAGAAGTGATGGATTGGAAACCCCCGACTACAGTGAGGCAGATTCGGAGTTTTCTCGGATTGGCAGGGTATTATCGATGATTTATTCCGGATTTCTCCAGAATTGCCAAACCAATGACTGAACTGTTGAAGAAGGGAGTCAAGTATAATTGGAGCCAAAAGTGCGAAGATGCCTTTCATACACTAAGGCAGCATTTGACAACAGCCCCAGTGCTAGCTCAACCTGATAAAACCAAGCTCTTTGAAGTTTATTGTGATGCTTCCGATACGGGATTGGGATGTGTATTAATGTAGGATAACAGAGTAATTGCTTATGCCTCCCGAGCACTCAGACCCCATGAGCAGAACTACCCTACACATGATCTAGAGTTAGCAGCCGTGGTTCATGCTCTCAAGATATGGAGACACTACTTGATGGGAGCTCACTGTAATATTTACACTGATCACAAGAGTCTCAAATACATTTTCACTCAGGCAGATCTTAACATGAGGCAGAGGAGATGGTTGGAGTTAATCAAGGACTATGATTTGGAGGTGCATTACCATCCGGGCAAAGCCAATGTTGTGGCAGATGCCTTGAGCAGAAAGGCCCAGTGCGATTGTATGAGCATGGATGCAAGAGTTACCACCCTGTGTGATGAGTTGTGCAAGCTGAACCTGGAAGTTGTTTCTTCAGGTGATTTAAATTATATCTCGGTGGAGCCCACATTACAAGAGCAAATAGTCAGGGCACAGATTGAAGACAAGGGTGTTCAGGTTATCAAAGAAATGATCAAGCAGAAGGCAGAGAAATACAAGTGCTTCCGTCAGGACAGCAAGGGAATTCTATGGTTTGGAGATCGATTGGTTGTTCCCAAGGACCCTGAGCTCAGAAAGAAGATATTGGACGAAGCTCACCTTTCAAAATTCTCCATGCACCCCGGCAGCAACAAGATGTATCATGATCTCAGATCCTTATACTGGTGGACCAGAATGAAGAGGGAGATTGCCAAGTACATATCTGAGTGCGATACCTGCCAGAGAATCAAAGCCAGTCATTTGAAGGCAGCAGGCCCTTTGCAACCCCTTCCCATACCATCTTGGAAATGGGAGGACATTTGCATGGACTTTATCGTGGGATTGCCCAATACCTCCCGACACCATGATTCCATTTGGGTCATTGTGGACAGATTGACCAAGTCAGCTCACTTCTTGCCAGTACACACCACCCACAGGACGGAGAAGTATGCGGAAATCTACATTGACCAGATAGTTCGTTTGCATGGAATACCAAGGACTATAGTATCAGAAAGAGGAGCACCATTTGTGGCACGATTTTGGGAGCAATTGCAAGAATCACTTGGGACCCATGTAATACGAAGCTCAGCATACCATCCTCAAATAGATGGCCAGACCGAAAGGGTAAATCAGACTTTGGAGGACATGTTGAGGGCATGTGCGCTACACTATGGAAAGGATTAGGACAAGTGTCTTTCTTTGGCAGAGTTTTCCTATAATAACAGCTACCAGTCCAGTTTAAAAATGGCACCTTTTGAAGCCTTGTATGGGAGAAGGTGTAGGACCCCACTGAATTGGTCTCAAGCAGGAGAGAGGGAAATATTTGGGCCAGATTTGGTACTTGAAGCAGAGGAAAAGGTCAGAGTCATCAAGAAGAACTTAGAAGCTGCTCAGGCCAAGCAAAAGAGCTATCATGATAAGAGGCGGAAGCCTCTATAGTTTGAAGTGGGAGAGCATGTTTACCTTAAGGTGTCACCCACCAAGGGCATCCAGAGATTTGGAATCAAGGGCAAGTTATCTCCTCGCTACATTGGACCCTACGAGATCAAGGAGACTTGTGGACCCGTAGCCTGTCAATTGAAATTGCCACCCCACATGTCAGCAGTTCACAATGTGTTTCATGTATCTCAGCTGCGGAAATGTGTCCGCCTACCCACTAAAGTGCTACCTGAGCCAGACATTGAAATAGAACCAGACTTGTCCTATCAAGAGTACCCCGTCAAGGTATTGGATCAGAAAGAGAGATCAATGCGGGCAAGGTCGATTAGAATGTATAAGGTTTAGTGGAGTCACCATTCAGTGGAAGAAGCTACATGCGAGACTGAGGATTTTCTATGCTCTCGCTTCCCCGACTTTCTGCCCAAAGGAGTCGATACGTAACCCCAAAACCCCACCCCCACCTGCCCTTTGAATACAAATATAAGGAAAACTTAGATATTAAGGATAGTATAAGTTGTGGTTTTAACTTAAAAAGGACTTCCTTCTGAAGTCGCAAAGAGAATGACATTCGAAGAGCAATTAACAAGAGAAACTTGGGTAAAAGAAAGGGTAGCACACGAACACACCTTCACGGCACCCCTCCAAAGGACTCTACCTAAAATCTCGGGACGAGATTCCGTTAAGGGGGAGGGCTGTAACACCTCAGGTGTTACTTAGGGTGTCCACCCAGGGCTACACCATTTAAACCTACTATCACATGTGGTTTAGTTTGAGCAAAGTGCACCAAACTTAGAATTCAAATCCTCAGCAAGTGCAACCCATCTTAGATATCATACCTTAACCTATCATGCATCTCTAAAGTGGAGAATTGCCCAAAACCCTAATGCAAACCCCTTTGGACAATGGGAACCCTAGAAGTAAGTATGACCAAAGGGTCATGAAAACCTTATGATCATGGCTTGGGCCAAATATAAAAGTTGTAGTACACTTAATAACCTACAAATAATAGTAAGAAAGTAACCCCAAAAAGATTTCAGAAAAACCCCAAAAGTTTCACCAAAGGGTTGAGCATGAAAGAAAAATCAGAATTTGTCTAAGTCCAAAACTAACCCTTGGCCAAAGATCACACATGTTCACCCTCATTCAAACTTCAAAACATTTCGACCCAATTGACAAAGTGGCGCCAAATTACCCCTAGAATGCCTTGGAGAAAGTTGACACCTACCCTAAGACGTTTGACACGACTTGGCACAAGTTTTGTCTCGGTTTGGACATCTCTGACATAGCCGACTTCCCACCCCCATATCTCTAACCCGACCACATCTACCCTTGAAACTCACATGAACTAGGTAGCTCTAGGTGCAGGGAAGAGATCTCTCATAGGCTCTAGGGAAAGATTCGTACGTTTTGGCCGCTCAGTAGAGGGAAGAACAAGGGCAGAAGCAAAGAGCCACGTGTTCGACGCGCTCTGAGCTCGCAAGAGCACGCCCGCGCGCTCCCCTGTGTGCCCTGCGTCACGCCAAAGCCAAGCCGGCGCCATGGCCCGCGCCCGCGCCTATAAAGCACCCAGGGACTTCGACCGTACCCCTCCGCACGCGCTCGACCTCACCGGAGCCCAAAACCACCGGCGTTTGCCCGTGCACGGCGTGCCCGCGGCCACCCGAACCACCCGCCACCGTAGACTGGCCAACAGAACCCTTCCCGGCCCCATCCAACCCTCGGAGAAGACTGTGCACACCTCGGTGAAGCTCCCCGAGCGAGCAATCGGTGTTTGCTTCGCCGGAGAGGCCAGTCCACGGTCGCCGGACTTCGCTCGACCGCCGGTCAGCGTAGACCGGGTAGTCCTCTGCTCCATTCTTCGATTCCTTGTGCACATAGCCTCTACGTCACCCTGTGAAGCTCACCGTGCCATTGGATTGAACTAGATCGCCGTGGTTTGGCCGGAGCACTCGCCGCCGACGAGAGCACCCGCCTGCGCACGTGGACCGGACGATTCTGGCCACCCCTGTCGTCGAGCCATACACCGTTGTGACCGCCAAGACCTCCTAGAGCCAACCCCGCCCCTCGCTGGACCTCTCTCGCCGCCGGTAAGCCGCGCCGCCCTTTTCTTTTTCGCGGGTACTGTTTAAACCTAGGGAGGGACCGCGGGGGAGAAGAGGAGAAGGCTAGGGGGTTTTGTGCATTGTAAGTGACTCAGAGGAATAGTAGTGCAGGGGTATAACTGAGAGAGTTAGTTTGGAAAGAACCCGAGGACTTCGGTGCAAAGTGGTTTTCCAGGAAACCTTTTATTAAATCTGATTTAAATTCAAACAGAACTTGAATAATTCATATCTTCTGTTTTATTCACTCAAATCCAGTCAAACAAATTTTGCCAAATCTTAAATAATGTAAACTACTTAAGAAAAATATAAAACCCGTAAGTGCTGCAGAAAACTTTAGGGTTCTGATTTAAATGTTGATTTGGCCAAAAGCTAAAATATAGGAGGAAAAATAGTTGCACTATTTAACTGAGGTTAAGAAAATTTAGAGAAGTACTTGATCACCTACTGACCTATTTAAAAATGATAAGCCCCTCTGCACACCCCATTAAGGTAGAGTTTGCCATTTATTTCACATTGTGCTTAAAGTTAAAGAAAATAGGAAAGGTGATTTAAATAAGGAACCAGGGAGTACCCCTATTTTTGTTAGTCTACTTATTCAGTGTAGTTTACTAGAAAAATTTATTATACCCTGGTTTAGTATAAAATAAATAGGATACCTTTTATTTTAAGAAAACAAGGAAAACTTAGAAAAACCCTACAAAAATAACCCCAAGGTAAAAACACCCCAACCTTTAGGATAATTAATGTTTTGTTATGAAGAACATAGGAAAAATATGAAATCTGCTGTTTGACATTTTTCAAATAACAAGGCAGTAGAAGGTGCCTTTTTGGCATTAAACTTTAGAAAATCACAACTAAATAACCATCACTTAGCTTTCTGTGATTTTTGGCACAGAAGCTTGTTATCACTATTAGATGCCAACAAAATAACCCTTAGGACAGAACCCACCCCTAGTAAAGAGTTGTAGTGCAAAGTGACCTCCTTTACCCAACTTTTGTTATTTTTGTCTAAGGCATAGCCTTTTTATTCTGAACCTCAAATTCCTAGAACAGGCTATAGTGACCAATGGCAACCCACTGTAATGTTTACAGAATTTTTTGGAAAAAGTTAAACCACTATTGTAGTTCAAACCCACACTAGAATTCATAATTAGAAAATGAAAAAGGGGAAATTGATAATGGAAACTTGTGTCACCCTAACCCCACTAGCAAAGCCCTTTTTAAATTTTCCCACTGAAATATGTAAGGAAAATACAAATCCACTATGCTTATTCTCAACCAAACCTAAACCTAGGATGATAAGCATAAACCACTGAAAGCTACATATGACCAAGAAACCCTAAGTTGCTAACTAACTTAGCTCTTCTTCCTTTAGCTTAATGTTGTTAAATCCTGCATAATCATGACATACATAGTCATTGCATTCGATAGACTGCAACCTCGCTGACGGAGAGTACGTCCTCGTGCCGGAGCAAGGTGTTGCTTAGGAGGTAGCCCCGGATCCAGCACCAGAGCCTGCACCAGAGGATCTGCCTATCACTGCTTTGGAAGGCAAGCCCTGGTTTTATGCATAACCTGTTATATATGATATTTTACTGCACTTAATGTTTGTAGGCTTGTATTGTGCACTTAAGTGTAGGAGTTGATTGAAACCTTAGTTGCATGAACTCAGGATTCCCTTTGAGATGAATACTAGTATGCTAGGTCGAGTAGCTGCTTTATTAATTAGGATCTCGGTAGAAGTCGAGTGATTTTTCTAGCACTCGCGCGAGGTCAGGAAATTGGTTGTATCCACTTTCTTATCATAATGATGCTGGTTGTGGACAACAATCCATGGGGATTGGTTGTCCACAGGATAAAAATTTGAATAAGGATTAAGGTGTGGTACCGTGAGTCAAGCGTTTGAACGTACTAAACACATACCGAGAAATATGGTAAATCGGTAAGCCTAGTACCTGAGTGAACCTGCCCGCAGACATATCCCCTCACGCGACCTGAGATGTGGTCTCCCATTCCGGTTATGGTGGGTACAAGTGCGGTCACTGCACGACGGCAGTCGGGGTCAGTGAGGCATTGTGCGCCAAGGCGGTGAGCCCTGATCTGTTGCCAGGGAATCGATGGGGACGGTTGATGTGTGTGGGGACAGAGTGCCCCTACATGTCGTGTGTTTAGGTTCACCTTGCAAGGATAAAAACTCGATTCGAATCGTCTGCTTCTCGCAGCTAATGAGACTGCTTGATCCATGCTGCTACATTGAGTAACAAGTGGAAACGTGATGAGATGACACAAGATGTTGATTGGTAAATATGTTTGATACCATGTATGAGTAGATAGTACATTTTTTTAGCCTTAAGAGAGTCACACTTAAACTTGACAAGCTAAAACTTGATTTACAAACTCAGCTAGTGCTTTTGGCAACCAAACCCCACAACCAAAAAGCTGCATGTCTAGAGGTAGAGGAGTAGACTCCTCACACCAGGTAAGTCTAGTTGAGTATTAGTATACTCAGCCTTGCTTGTGACATAATTTTACAGGTTCTTTGGAGGACATGGTTGCTGGAGTGACTTGGCCGTCCATCTTGTCACCGGGTTGGACTGTCGAGTGGGACCCCGCCTCGGCCGAGGAGGAGCATGAGGAGTGATGGGACAGGCTTCCCCATCTTTCTGTTTATTTATCGTTAGTTTTATTCCACTGCACTTCGAACAATGATGACTACTTTTGCAAAAAACTCCGATGATGATGTAATAATTTAATACTCCTTAATGTATGGTTTTATGTTTTATTGTATTTGCTCTGTGACTCACCATCGAGTGAGATTATGGTACTAGATCCTGTCAGTGGCCTCGTCGGACTAGATCCGAGGGATTGACGAGTTATTCCCATTTAAGTGTGGTCTAGCCTCTAAGGCGGGACGTAGGCACTTAAGTTGGAATAATTCGGGCAGTTCCGCCACAGCTAGTATCGGAGCTTGTACCACCACAGAGGAATCAATAAACTATAAATACTAGCCTTTTCCAAAGTAAAACTTGATAGAAACAAATGTTGGATAGGTCGTAGGACGATCAGGATAGACCTAGGACATGAAGCCTTAGGATGATAGAGGGATAGTTAGGTGGCTAAGTGATTAAGCCCTATAGGCTACTATAAGGGATGGGAGTTCTTCCCTATTCCCTTTATATGGATGTGAGATCGTTCAGGATGAGCATGCATGTATTCTTAATTAAACTAATGGATAATTGGGTAAGGACTTTAATACAAACTGATGACCAACTAAGTACCCCAGTACCATTGTTGTAGTTAGAAGAGAGGCTGAGTTGTATTTCCTTTCTTTTTATAATTCTTTTTCTTTTACTTACGCTTAACCGTACACAGATGACTTCTCACGGATCCTCGGACGAAGAGAATGCACTGTCCCACACTGACGGGCTTGCACGAGAGGGCTTTCCCCGAATCTTGTGGGAGGTACTTCAGGGGACCGGATACACGACGCCTCCTCAGTACACGGTGCAGCAGTTCGAGAAGCACTGAGTGCCCCGCTGTAGGGTGAGGATGACCCTGGAGCCTCATCCTCTATAGCCAAGCTGGCGTTCGCTGGACTCCGAGTCCTTTGGATACCGGGTTGAGGATACGATCGAGGCGATTGCTCTGCACGGATTGACCACTTTCTGCGGATTCCACCCCTTGGAGCTGTCCACCCACCCCATTGGCTTGTTCCCCGCTGAGAAGGAGGACGACCCAATGTGGAAGGACCGAGTGGAGCATGCCAAGGACATCTGGGCTATCTACCCAGGTCAGACTGCTCACCTGACAGTGCGGTGCATGAATGCACTGTACCGTCTACAAGTGATGCGTGGTGAGGCAATGGCCCATATGATGGCACTGTTGGAGGCAACTAAGATCACCCTGGATAACAGAGAGGAGCTTGTGGTTGACTTGTCCACTGAGATGGTGGAAAAGGACTTACAGGTGGAGCAGTTGTCAAATGAGATCCAAGAGCTGGAGGAATTAGTGGGGACCAGGGAGAACACCATCGAGGTTCTCGAGGATCAGCTTATCAACACCCAGCAGCAGCTTGCCGAGGCTAATGAGCACCTGGATATGCATCACCAAGAGATCTAGGACATGGAGGCCAACGAGGATGTCGACATCGAGGGAGGAGAGGAGCCTGCCTCCAGCTTGGACACTACTGGCTCAGGGAGACCACCTTCCCCCGAGTCGAGTGTTGCCTCGTTCGCTCACTAGGTATCAAGGCTAGGGCTAGAAGTTGGTAATGGTAGGACTCCTTGAAGCTAGCTTAGCTTTTGCACCCTTGGGGTACTAGGCTAGATTGAGTTGAGTCTTTTTGGCTATTGATGTAATCGTGATAAACTCTTTTGGAAGCATGGTTGATGGATGATGTTAGTCTTAATTTGAGAAGAAAGTTTGTGCCTTGTGGAATCCTTTATGTTTATGCAAGAATCTATCAATTTCGCCTTTTGAATCTTTCATCGCGTTTAAACCTTGAACCTTAAAGATGTGTTATTGAGAATATATGTGATTTTTCAGATGGTCGGGAGAGCGCGTCGTGGTCAGAATGAGCGCGTTCCTCCACCGCCTCCACCGCCTCCCACTCTGCAGGAGCTAATGGCTCAGCAGAATGAGATCTTGAGGCAGCTAGCTCAGCGCCAGCCACCACCTCAGCACTACGGTGGTGGAGATCATCAGCGTCACCCCGCGGCAGCCACCTACCAGGAGTTCCTCAGTACCCAGCCACCATTGTTCACCAGGGCAGAGGACACACTGGATGCGGATGTATGGTTGAGAGTAGTGGAATCCAAATTCCCGCTACTCCATGGAGTTTGCTTAGAGGTCACTAAAGTCAGGTTCGCCACCCAGTAGCTTCGCGGACCCGCAAGGACTTGGTGGGACCATTTTCTTGCTATGCAGCCAGATGACCGAGAGGTGGAATGGAGAGAGTTCAAGGCAGCTTTCAGGGGGCACCATATACCAGCCGGTATTATGGACCGAAAGCTCAATGAGTTTCTGGCACTCACTCAGGGAAACAGGACAGTGTTGTAGTATGCTCAGGCCTTTAATGACCTGTGCCAGTATGCTGGGTATCATGTAGACACGGACGAGAAGAAGAGGGACAGGTTCAGGAGGGGGCTCAGCACTAAGCTCCGTGACCGTCTCAACACCGTCAGGGCCAACAGCTATAATGAGTTGGTCAACATGGCCATTTCTCAGGAGGACTGTATCACGGCTCGTCAGGCAGAGAAGAAGAGGAAGACCCCTGTGGCAGGACCTTTAGCTCAGCCACAGCGTTTCAGGATTGTGTCTGACACTCAGAACAGGGGACCGCAGCAGCAGCAAGGACATTGGGTGATCCGACCACAGTAGCAGCAGGCACCCAACCGCACCCAGTTTCCAGCTCAGAGGAACAATCAACAGCAGCAGCAGCAACATCATCAGGCTAATGACAACAGGTGTTTCACATGTGGCAACACCGGACATTATGCCAAGAATTGCCCCAGAAACCAGCAGAGGCAGGGACAGAATGTTAATCAGAACCAAGGCAAGAGGCAGAAGGTGCAAGTGAGGCAAGGCAGGCTGAACTTCACCACCATGGCTGATATTCTAGAGGGAGCACCCGTCATGACTGGTATCTTTACATTTTTGAATTATCCTGCTATTATTCTTTTTGATTCTGGTGCATCACATAGTTTTATCAGTGCCAAATTTAGTGCCAAGTGCCAGTTACCTTTTCACCACACCAATGGGGGTATTACAATTTCAACACCAGGAGGCAGGGTAGCCACCAACCAAATCAACAAGAATGTGCCTATAAAGTTTGGTAGTCTGATAATTAAAACCAACCTCCTCATTTTGGGTTTGGATAGTGTGGATATCATATTGGGAACTGACTGGTTGACCAAACATCAGGCAGTGATTGATATTGAAGCTAGGGCCATTGAAGTGCACTCACCGACTTGTGGTGAAACCACACTATATTTGCCCGACCAAGGTTGTACCCTTTCTTGTGCCATTATTATGATAGAATCCCCAGTGGAAAAGATCCCAGTGGTCTGTGACTACCATATGTTTTTCCGGATGAATTGCCAGGGATGCCACCTGATAGAGACATTGAGTTCGCCATAGAATTGCAACCCGGGACTGCTCCTATCTCCAAGAGACCCTATAGGATGCCTCCCGCGGAATTGGCAGAACTGAAAAAGCAACTGCAAGAACTATTGGACAAGGGGTCATTCGCCCAAATACTTCACCTTGGGGATGCCCAGCCTTATTTGTGAAGAAGAAGGATGAGAGTTTAAGAATGTGTGTTGATTACCGCCCTCTCAATGCTGTGACCATCAAAAACAAATACCCACTGCCCCGCATTGATGTTCTGTTTGATCTGTTGGTGGGAGCCAAAGTGTTCTCCAAGATAGATCATCGCTCGGGTTACCATCAGATCAAGATCCGTGCCAGTGATATTCCCAAGACGGCCTTCTCTACCAGATATGGGCTCTATGAGTTTTTGGTGATGTCTTTTGGGCTGACCAATGCCCCGGCTTATTTCATGTACTTGATGAACTCAGTATTCATGCCAGAGTTGGACAAATTCGTGGTCGTTTTCATTGATGATATTCTGGTGTATTCCAAGAATGAAGCCGAGCACACTAAACATTTGCATACGGTACTTCAGAGACTGCGTGACCATCAGTTGTATGCCAAATTATCTATATGTGAGTTCTGGCTGAAGGAAATTAAATTCTTGGGTCACACAATTTCTCAGGATGGGATATCAGTTGATCCTGAGAAGGTACAAGAGGTAATGGATTGGAAACCCCCGACTACAGTGAGGCTGATTCGGAGTTTTCTGGGATTGGCAGGGTATTATCGACGATTTATTCCGGATTTCTCCAGAATTGCCAAACCAATGACTGAACTGTTGAAGAAGGGAGTCAAGTATAATTGGAGCCAAAAGTGGGAAGATGCCTTTCATACACTAAGGCAGCATTTGACAACAGCCCCAGTGCTAGCTCAACCTGATAACACCAAGCCCTTTGAAGTTTATTGTGATGCTTCCGGTACGGGATTGGGATGTGTCTTAATGCAGGATAACAGAGTAATTGCTTATGCCTCCCGAGCACTCAGACCCCATGAGCAGAACTACCCTAAACATGATCTGGAGTTAGCAGCGGTGGTTCATGCTCTCAAGATATGGAGACACTACTTGATGGGAGCTCACTATAACATTTACACTGATCAAAAGAGTCTCAAATACATTTTCACTCAGGCAGATCTTAACATGAGGCAGAGGAGATGGTTGTAGTTAATCAAGGACTATGATTTGGAGGTGCATTACCATCCGGGCAAAGCCAATGTTGTGGCAGATGCCTTGAGCAGAAAGGCCCAGTGCAACTGTATGAGCATGGATGCAAGAGTTACCACCCTGTGTGATGAGTTGTGCAAGCTGAACCTGGAAGTTGTTTCTTCAGGTGATTTAAATTATATCTCGGTGGAGCCCACATTACAAGAGCAAATAGTCAGGGCACAGATTGAAGACAAGGGTGTTCAGGTTATCCAAGAAATGATCAAGCAGAAGGCAGAGAAATACAAGTGCTTCTGTCAGGACAGCAAGGGAATTCTATGGTTTGGAGATCGATTGGTTGTTCCCAAGGACCCTGAGCTCAGAAAGAAGATATTGGATGAAGCTCACCTTTCAAAATTCTCCATGCACCCCGGCAGCAACAAGATGTATCATGATCTCAGATCCTTATACTGGTGGACCAGAATGAAGAGGGAGATTGCCAAGTACATATCCGAGTGTGACACCTGCCAGAGGATCAAAGCCAGTCATTTGAAGGCAGTAGGCCCTTTGCAACCCCTTCCCATACCATCTTGGAAATGGGAGGACATTTGCATGGACTTTATCGTGGGATTGCCCAATACCTCCAGGCACCATGATTCCATTTGGGTCATTGTGGACAGATTGACCAAGTCAGCTCATTTCTTGCCAGTACACACCACCCACAGGACGGAGAAGTATGCGAAAATCTACATTGACCAGATAGTTCGTTTGCATGGAATACCAAGGACTATAGTATCAGACAGAGGAGCACCATTTGTGGCACGATTTTGGGAGCAATTGCAAGAATCACTTGGGACCCATGTAATACGAAGCTCAGCATACCATCCTCAAACAGATGGCCAGACCGAAAGGGTAAATCAGATTTTGGAAGACATGTTGAGGGCATGTGCGCTACACTATGGAAGGGATTGGGACAAGTGTCTTTCTTTGGCAGAGTTTTCCTATAATAACAGCTACCAATCCACTTTTAAAATGGCACCTTTTGAAGCCTTGTATGGGAGAAGGTGTAGGACCCCGCTGAATTGGTCTCAAGCAGGAGAGAGGGAAATATTTGGGCCAGATTTGGTACTTGAAGCAGAGGAAAAGGTCAGAGTCATCAAGAAGAACTTAGAAGCTGCTCAGGCCAGGCAAAAGAGCTATCATGATAAGAGGCGGAAGCCTCTACAGTTTGAAGTGGGAGAGCATGTTTACCTTAAGGTGTCACATACCAAGGGCATCCAGAGATTTGGAATCAAGGGCAAGTTAGCTCCTCGCTACATTGGACCCTACGAGATCAAGGAGACTTGTGGACCCATAGCCTATCAATTAAAATTGCCACCCCACATGTGAGCAGTTCACAATGTGTTTCATGTATCTCAGCTGCGGAAATGTGTCCGCCTACCCACTGAAGTGCTACCTTAGCCAGACATTGAAATAGAACCAGACTTGTCCTATCAAGAGTACCTCATCAAGGTATTGGATCAGAAAGAGAGATCAACGTGGGCAAGGTCGATCAGAATGTATAAGGTTCAGTGGAGTCACCATTCAGTGGAAGAAGCTACATGGGAGACTGAGGATTTTCTACGCTCTCGCTTCCCTGACTTTCTGCCCAAAGGAGTCAGTACGTAAACCAAAACCCCACCCCCATCTGCCCTTTGAATACAAATATAAGAAAAACTTAGATGATAAGGGTAGTCTAAGTTGTGGATTTGACTTAAAAAGGACTTCCTTCTGAAGTCGCAAAGAGAATGACATTCGAAGAGCAGTTAGCTAGAGAACCTTGAACAAAAGAAGGAACAACTCACCAACACGCCTTCTTGGCACCCCTCCAAAGGACTCTACCTAAAATCTCGGGACGAGATTCCTTTAAGGGGCGAGGGCTGTAACACCTCAGGTGTTACTTAGGATGTCCACCCAAGGCTACACCACTTAAACCTACTATCACCTGTGGTTTAGTTTGAGCAAAATATCTCAAACTTGGAACTCAAGGTCCTAATCAAGTGCAACCCATCTTGGATATCATACCCTAACTTATCATGCACATCTAAAGGGGAGAATTGCCCAAAACCCTAATGCAAACCACTTGGACAATGTGAACCCTAGAAGTAAGTATGACCAAAAGGTCATGAAAACCTTGTGATCATGGCTTGGGCCAAATATAAAAGTTGTAGTACACTTAATAACCTACAAATAATAGTAAGAAAGTAACCCCAAAAAGATTTCAGAAAAGCCCCAAAAAGTTCACCAAAGGGGTGAGCACCAAAGAAAAATCAGGATTTTTCTAAGTCTAAAACCAACCCTTGGCCAAAGATCACACATGTTCACCCTTATTCAAACTTCAAAACATTTCGACCCAATTGACAAAGTGGCGCCAAATTACCCCTAGCATGCCCTGGAGCAAGTTGACACCTACCCTAAGACGTTTGACACGACTTGGCACAAGTTTTGTCTCGGTTTGGACATCTCTGACATAGCCGACTTCCCACCCCCATATCTCTCTAACCCGACCACATCTACCCTTGGAACTCACATGAACTAGGTAGCTCTAGGTGCAGGGAAGAGATCTCTCACAGGCTCTAGGGCAAGATTCGTACGTTTTGGCCGCTCAGCAGAGGGAAGAACAAGGGCAGAAGCAAAGAGCCACGTGTTCGACGCGCTCTGAGCTCGCCAGAGCACGTTCGCGCGCGCCCCCGTGTGCCCCGCGTCGCGCCAAAGCCAAACCGGCGCCATGGCCCACGCCCGCGCCTATAAAGCACCCAGGGACTTCGACCGTACCCCTCCGCACGCGCTCGACCTCACCGGAGCCCAAAACCACCGGCGTTTGCCCGTCCACAGCGTGCCCGCGGCGGCCCGAACCCCCCGCCATCGTAGACCAGCCAACAGAACCCTTCCCGACCCCGTCCAACCCTCGAAGAAGACTGTGCACACCTCGGTGAAGCTCACCGAGCGAGGAATCGGAGTTTGCTTCACCGAAGAAGCCAGTCCACGGTCGCCGGACTCCACCCGACCGCCGGTGAGCGTAGACTAGGTAATCCTCTGCTCCATTCTTCGATTCCTTGTGCACATAGCCTCTACGTCACCCCGTGAAGCTCACCGTGCCATTGGATTGAACTAGATCGCCGTGGTTTGGCCGGAGCACCCGCCGCCGACGAGAGCACCCGCCTGCGCACGTGGACCAGACGATTCCGGCCACCCCCGCCGTCGAGCCGTACACCGTTGTGACCACCAGGACCTCTCGGAGCCAACCCCCGCCCCTCGCCGGACCTCCCAGAGCCAACCCCGCCCCTCGCCGGACCTCTCTCGCCGCCGGTAAGCCGCGCCGCCCTTTTCTTTTTCGCGGGTACTGTTTAAACCTATGGAGGGACCGCGGGGGAGAAGAAGAAAAGGCTAGGCGGTTTTGCACATTGTCAGTGACTCAGAGGAATAGTAGCGCAGGGGTATAACTGAGAGAGTTAGTTTGGAAAGAACCCGAGGACTTCGGTGCAAAGTGGTTTTCCAGGAAACCTTTTATTAAATCTGATTTAAATTCAAACATAACTTGAATAATTCATATCTTCTGTTTTATTCACTCAAATCCAGTCAAACAAATTTTGCCAAATCTTAAATAATGTAAACTACTTAAGAAAAATATAAAACCCCTAAGTGCTACAGAAAACTTTAGGGTTCTGATTTAAATGTTGATTTGGCCAAAAGCTAAAATATAGGAGGAAAAATAGTTGCACTATTTAACTGAGGTTAAGAAAATTTAGAGAAGTACTTGATCACCTACTGACCTATTTAAAAATGATAAACCCCTCTGCACACCCAATTAAGGTAGAGTTTGCCATTTATTTCACATTGTGCTTAAAGTTAAAGAAAATAGGAAAGGTGATTTAAATAAGGAACCAGGGAGCACCCCTATTTTTGTTAGTCTACTTATTTAGTGTAGTTTACTAGAAAAATTTATTATACCCTAGTTTAGTATAAAATAAATAGGATACCTTTTATTTTAAGAAAACAAGGAAAACTTAGAAAAACCCTACAAAAATAACCCCAATGTAAAAACATCCCAACCTTTGGGATAATTACTGTTTTGTTATGAAGAACATAGGAAAAATATGAAAACTGCTGTTTGACATTTTTCAAATAACAAGGCAGTAGAAGGTGCCTTTTTGGCATTAAACTTTAGAAAATCACAACTAAATAACCATCACTTAGCTTTCTGTGATTTTTGGCACAGAATCTTGTTATCACCATTAGATGCCAACAAAAATAACCCTTAGGACAGAACCCACCCCTAGTAAAGAGTTGTAGTGCAAAGTGACCTCGTTTACCCAACTTTTGTTATTTTTGTCTAAGGCATAGCCTTTTTATTCTGAACCTCAAATTCCTAGAACAGGCTATAGTGACCAATGGCAACCCACTGTAATTTTTACAGAATTTTTTGGAAAAAGTTAAACCACTGTTGTAGTTCAAACCCACACTAGAATTCATAATTAGAAAATGAAAAAGGGGAAATTGATAATGGAAACTTGTGTCACCCTAACCCCACTAGCAAAGCCCTTTTTAAATTTGCCCACTGAAATATGTAAGGAAAATACAAATCCACTATGCTTATTCTCAACCAAACCTAAACCTAGGATGATAAGCATAAACCACTGAAAGCTATATATGACCAAGAAACCCTAAGTTGCAAACTAACTTAGCTCTTCTTCCTTTAGCTTAATGTTGTTAAATCCTGCATAATCATGACATAGATATTCATTGCATTCGATAGACAGCAACCTCGCTGACGGAGAGTACGTCCTCGTGCCGGTGCAAGGTGTTGCTCAGGAGGTAGCCCCGGATCCAGCACCAGAGCCTGCACTAGAGGATCTGCCTACCACTGCTTTGGAAGGCAAGCCCCGATTTTATGCATAACCTGTTATATATGCTATTTTACTGTACTTAATGTTTGTAGGCTTGTATTGTGCACTTAAGTGTAGGAGTTGATTGAAACCTTAGTTGCATGAACTCAGGATTCCCTTTGAGATGAATACTAGTATGCTAGGTCGAGTAGCTGCTTTATTAATTAGGATCTTGGTAGAAGTCGAGTGATTTTTCTAGCACTCGCGCGAGGTCAGGAAATTGGTTGTATCCACTTTCTTATCATAATGATGCTGGTAGTGGACAACAATCCATGGGGATTGGTTGTCCACGGGATAAAAATTGAATAAGGATTAAGGTATGGTACCGTGAGTCAAGCGTTTGAACGTACTAAACACATACCGAGAAATATGGTAAATCGGTAAGCCTAGTACCTGAGTGAACCTGCGTGCACACATATCCCCTCACGCGACCTGAGACGTGGTCTCCCATTCCGGTTATGGTGGGTACAAGTGCGGTCACTGCACGACGGCAGTCGGGGTCAGTGAGGCATTGTACGCCAAGGCGATGAGCCCTGATCTGTTGCCAGGGAATCGATGGGGACGATTGATGTGTGTGGGGACGGAGTGCCCCTACATGTCGTGTGTTTAGGTTTACCTTGCAAGGATAAAAACTCGATTCGAATCGTCTGCTTCTCGCAGCTAATGAGACTTCTTGATCCATGCTGCTACATTGAGTAACAAGTGGAAACGTGCTGAGATGACACAAGATGTTGATTGCTAAATATGTTTGATACCATGTATGAGTAGATAGTACATGTTTTTTTAGCCTTAAGAGAGTCACACTTAAACTTGACAAGCTAAAACTTGATTTACAAACTCAGCTAGTGCTTTTGGCAACCAAACCCCACAGCCAAACAGCTGCATGTCTAGAGGTAGAGGAATAGACTCCTCACACCAGGTAAGTCTAGCTGAGTATTAGTATACTCAGCCTTGCTTGTGGCATAATTTTACAGGTTCTTTGGAGGACATGGTTGCTGGAGTTACTTGGTCGTCCATCTTGCCACCGGGTTGGACTGTCGAGTGGGACCCCGCCTCGGCCGAGGAGGAGCATGAGGAGTGATGGGACAGGCTTCCCCATCTCTCTGTTTATTTATCGTTAGTTTTATTCCGCTGCACTTCGAACAATGATGACTACTTTTGCAAAAACTCCGATGATGATGTAATAATTTAATACTCCTTAATGTATGGTTTTATGTTTTATTGTATTTGCTCTGTGACTCACCATCGAGTGAGATTGTGGTACTTGATCCTGTCAGTGGCCTCGTCGGACTAGATCCGAGGGATTGACGAGTTATTCCCATTTAAGTGTGGTCTAGCCTCTAAGGCAGGACGTAGGCACTTAAGTTGGAATAATTCAGGCAGTTCTGCCATAGGCTCCAGCTCCGAAGGTGTCGATAATTGAAAGCACGACAGCTATCGAAGCTGTACCTTCGGAGGTTGCCGCAGAAGAAGCCAGAGCCTAAGATGCCAACTCCGAAGATATTAATTTAGAGAGCATAACTGCTGATATAGATAAAATGCTGCTAAACATGGCCGCTAAAGAAACTGCTGCAGCCACCGAAGAGACCACGACCGCAAAACCCGAGAAAGAAGGAATAACCGAACATACTTCGGAAGATGAAACTTTTGACTTCCGAAACTTAGTTGGCCAGGAGCTGACAGAAGCTGAAAAAGAGGAATTAAAAGAGTATGCTATATCTTGCGGGTACCGGCCGGGGGCGCTTCTCTTCGGTGGCATTGATGATGAAGGGTTAGGCTGCATACGAGACCAAACCGGTGCGAAGGTTGTCGGTACTCTATCAAAGAGTATCGGCTTCCCGAAGCTTGAAGCCGATATTAGCCGCTACCAACGACAAAACATTGTTGGCAGATTGTTCTATTCTAATTTTAAGGTAAACATCTTGTGTCTAACTCTTATTATTTGTGGTAACGAAAATATTTTCTAATGAAGGTTATTTGTCCACAGAGTACACTTTTGAGCAAGGCATTAAAAATGCAGCAAGACTTAGAGGATAAAAGGCACGAAGTTATAATTGAAAACTTAGAAAACAAAATAAAAGAGCAATCTGCTGCCATCGAGAAGAAAGACTTCGAGCTACAAATAGCCGAAGGCTTATTAGTGGATGCTGAAGCAAAAATAACAGAATTAAATTCGAAACTTCTTTCCCAATCAGAAAATTTTGAACAAGAAAAGCTGAAGCTTGATGCAAAGTTTGAAGCCGAAGCTCAAAGAAATTCGGAACTGAAAGAATCTTTGAAAAATCTTCAGAATAAGTGCTTGGAGTTCAGCACTCGATGCATTCATCAGTTAAAGCAAGTGTTCCATTTTGTTGGAGCCAGTAGTGAAGAGTTTACTCCTTCGGCTGAAGACCTGCCTGGTGCCTTCGAGCACATTGAAGGTGAAATTAATGATCTTGACGAAGTTATAGCTGGGCATAGCGACTTCTGTGCTCTGGCAGCTTCTCGGGGCACAGCTGTTGCCTTTTTGAAGTCTGGCTGTGAACACGACAAGATTGTTAATAGACCCAACTTCAGCCTGTCACCAGCAGACCTAGATAATATTCTCAATCTGGCTCGGAGTATTGCAAATAGATTTATAAAGTTAGTATGGACAAAGGGTGGTCGGAGCAAAGCTGGTGACGAAGCTCGGAGCCACCTCAAGCTGGTAACAAAATCATACCTTATGCTTACTGTTGGGGACTTGTTCTCAAATGCTATGAATTAAGAACAAGGCAACATAGAATGTTAAATGTTAAAGCCCTTTGTCCGCTGAAGTATTATTTCCCCAAGGATTTAATGAGCTTCGGACGAAGGTTATGAATAATATATCACGAAGGTCACACCTTTGTGATCTAAGATAAATCAATGCGAAATGAAATATAAAATATAAAACGTTATAGAATACCAAGAATAAATAACATTATTCACTTATTTTATAATGTGAACCTAAATATTAAAACATAATATTTAGGTACATTTATACCTTCGCCTTGGCAGAAAACAATAATTCCAGAGTGATGCGTTAGCAATTACCAGATTGCGTGAACAGTAAAGGAGTACTGTTCATCTATTTATAGGCACAGGACACAGCCTGTAAGAAATTACAATCATGCCCCTTACAAAAGATTACAATTATGACTCAGACCCTTATGGACTAAAAAGTCATTCCATCTTTAAGTCGGTTCGATCCTTTGTCTTTGGATACGCTATAGTATCGTAGCTTCGGTATCACGTATAAACAGATTTGCCGAAGGTGTTTCTTCCTGCAGGACCTTCGGCGACGAAGCATGGTCCCAACAGTAGCCCCTTCGCGGCGCTAGATCGTTTTTCATAACGAGCTTGATCCGTGAAATAATCTCTTAGGCTTCGGAAAGCCGAAGGTCCGAAAAACACCTTCCCTGAGCTCGTTGCCGGGAAACGATACAATTTCCGAGCATGGAGCGGTCCCACCATGCAGATTCATCTTCTCAGGTTTTGTGGCCCACCGTTCAGTGGGTGCGAGTGACTATTTGTCCAGTGTAAAAGACTTGACGTTTCACCTTATTACCTGCAGCACTATATAAACAGACGGGTAGGTGTGAAGTTACCACAGCATTCATTGCTATTGTACTGTTTTGCTGCCAAAAATTTAACCATAGCCGAAGCTTGACTTTTGCACTCAAACGAAGCACCACTTTGGATTCTGCTTCGTCAGAAGAAGGGCTTCGGAAAAAAGGTTATTAATTTCCAAAAAACTTCAAGAAATTCATATTCAAATGGCCAGAGTGCGCTCCACTGCCAGGGTTGAGCGTGATGGAGATGAGACCGAAGCCACTGAAACTGTTCCGATTTCTGAAGCAATGAGGCGTTCTGGGCTAGTTTCATCAGAGGACACACCTGCTGCCGAAGCAACACAAGCTGACGCTGAAGAAGATGAGTATGGTGCAATGCCATCTAAACCCAGCCACTTGGAGTTTGGGAAGTCTACTATTACCAAAGGTGATATGGCTAAGTTATTGAAGCTAGGCTATTTCAGCGAAGACAAGAAGGAGCTAATTCGCTTCGGGGGAGAGGAAGTTACCCCGAAGCCCGAAAAAGAAGAAGTGGTGGTTTTTAAAAGCTTCTTCAAAGCAGGGTTAAGATTTCCCCTGCATGGGATGATTGCAGATGTTTTAGAGAGATTTGGAATTCACCTTCATCAGTTAACCCCTAACGCCATTGTTAGGCTTAGTGTTTACATCTGGGCACTCCGAAGCCAGGAGGCAGAACCACTTGCCGAAGGTTTTTGCCGGGCACACGAACTTCATTACCAGACAAGAGCTAGAGAAGATGGGCTGCATGATAATTTTGGCTGCTACAATGTTGCATATCAGAAAGATGCCAAGTACCCAGTTATTAGCTATCGTATGAAATGGCCAGCTGGCTGGAAGAGTGAATGGTTTTATGTCAAAGTGGATGAAAAGAAGGAAAAGCTGGTTCAGAGCCCTTTAAGGTTAACCTTCAGAGTAACTAGGCCTCAATGTGTCATGGATCCAGACAGCCCATGCCAGATTGCACTGAGCGAATTTCGGGTTGTTGCAGAGCACATTGGCACCAGGGATCTGGTCCAAGAATTCTTAGCCTTCAGAGTATTCCCAACTTTGAAGGAATGGGACATGCCGAAGCTGAGAGGAGAGAAGAAGAAGAAAGAGCTTGTTCGACTACCTTATCATTTCAAGTTTAAAAAACATTTTAAAACACCTTGCCAAGAGTGGTTGGATACAATTGAAGTTATGTGCAACGAGATCCTCGGCAACTATTCTAAAAAAGAAGATCAATTAATGACTGCGGCTTTCGGCACTCGTCCGAAGCGAAGAATGAATCGGGTGATGGATGCTTTGAATTTTGATTATCCTGACTATGGGCAGTTGGGCAAAGTTGCTGAAGGGCAGAAAAGAAAAAGAGTTGCCAGCGCTCTTGACAAAGAAGGTACCAAATTGGCTAAAAAGGACAAAGAAATTTCTGAGAAAAGAAAACTGAGCCCTGAGCCGAAGATAGCTGCTCCAAAGAAAAGAAAAGTTGCATCCCCGAAACCAAAGACGTCGGGCCATGAGGAGGAAGCTCCTGCGACACCTTCTGCTGCCAAAGTGGAAGAGATTCTAAAGGTAATGACTGAACCTTTGCCTATCAAGCTAAGTCCGCTAGCGCCGGAACTGACGAAGTTTTTTCAGAAGGAAAAAGAACCTTCGGCAACAGAAAGTCCCGCTAGGCCGAAAAACGGAGAATTATCCAAGTGGCCGATGTCATTCATCAGACACCGCCACCGACATCGGCATCAAAAATACCATTTATTGAAAGCGCTGGCACTGCCGAAACCGCAGCCACCGGAGCCGAAGCCACCGGAGCAGCCACCGGAGCCGAAGCCACCGGAGCCGAAACCGAGACTGCCGAAGATCCTAATCTAGAAACCACACTTGGTGATATTGGTAACATAATTCTAAAAATGGCTGAGGAAGAAGCTGCTGCAGCCGCGGTGGACACGACAATTGAGAAAGGAAAAGAGCAAATTGAAGATACTTTGGAAGAGGAAAACTTCAATTTTCAAGATATACTGGGACAATAGTTATCAGAAACTGAAAAAGAAGAGCTAAAGAAATATGCTGTATCCTGTGGGTACAAACCAGGGGCTCTGCTGTTTGGCGGAGTCAATGAAGGGAAGCTAAGATGCCTTCGGAATCGAACCGAGGCCAAGGTTGTTAGGACTTTCTCAAAGAATGTTGGCCTGCCGAAGATTGAAGCGGACCTCTACAGGTACTAGCGACAGCATATCGCCGATAGCTTGTTCTACGCTAATTTCAAGGTAAAACTCTCAACTTTTTATTGTTTTTTGAATTAAGATGTTTTCTGACGGAGGTTGTTTTGCCAGAGTATATTACTAAGTAAAGTGCTGAGGATGCAACAAGATCTTGAAGACGAAAAAACGAAGCTACCATCAAAGATCTAGAAAATAAAGTCGAAAGTTACAAAGCTGCTTTGAAGAAAAAGGACTTCATCATCCAAGACCTTGAAAATAAAGTTAACGATCACGAAGCTGCCCTAGAGAAGAAGGACTTCGTCATTCACTCTATGGAAGGTTCACTGGTTGAAGCTCAAGCCGAAATTGACAAATTAAACAGCGAATTACTCATAAAATCAGAAAAATCTGAGCAAGAAAAGAAGAATCTTGAAACAAGTCTCAAGACCAAAATTGAGAAGAATTCAAATTTGCAGAAATCATTGAAGGAGCTTCAGGAAAAATGTTTAGATTTCGGCAACCGATGTGTGCAGCGGCTGAAGGATGTGTTTTACTCAATTGGAGCCAGCTTTGATAAGTTTACACCTTCAGCTGAAAACCTGCCAAGCACCTTTGAATACATTGAGGGCGAAGTTGAAGCACTTGACGAAGTTATCGCTGGGCATGCCGATTTCTGCGCCATGTTAGCTTCTCGAGGCACGGCTACTGCTTTCCTGAAGGCTGGCTGCACACACGGGAAAACTGTTAATAGGCCAAACTTCAGTTTGTCGCCAGCAGATTTGATTGACATCCCCAGCCTAGCTCGAAGCATAGGAAACAGGTTTATGACCAAGATTTGGATAAACGGCGGGCGAAAAATGGCTGGTGACGAAGCTCGGAGCCACCTTAAGCCAGTGAGAAACTTATACTTGTTACTTTTACCTTCTCCTTGAACTCTGCGCTTTTCTCATTCTGTTTTGATATGTACAGGATGATGAAGCTAAAGAATGATGAGCTGAAGCCTTAACAGATGTTCTGAAAGACTTTGCTGCATAAGATTCTAGAGAAAATTTTGTAATATGATTGTAAAGAAACTTATGTAAATTTGTGCGTACCTTGTAATATATCTTTTCCCCTTTTGTCCGTGTACGATCTGCTTTGCTGTGGACGAAATTTTCTTTTTGAGCTGAAGGCGAAAAACACCTTCCCTTCTTTTCGTACACAACGAAGCATGAAAATTTCTTCTTTCTGTTTTTCTCCGAAGCTTTATCCTCATAGCCGAAGCATCTGCCTTTTCTGTATGATATGATGATAATGATCCTATGTATGTCTAAATGAATGTTTATGAATGCAAATGTCATGATGTAATGTATCGTGCAAATGAATGTCCGAATATATATTCGAAGCCATAATCATAGCCTTCATTCCCTTAGGAATGACTCAAATCTTTTTGCCGCTTACTTTTCGGCTTCACCGTTTATTTTTCGATGTATCAGCGCTGACTTTTCGTTGTAAGCCTCCCTTAGGAGCTTCTTCGCCTTTTACTTCGGCGGAATCAGCGTTTATTTTTCCCTGTAAGCCTCCCTTAGGACCTTCTTCGCCTTTTACTTCGGCGGAATCAGCGTTTATTTTTCGATGCAAGCTCTGCATTCCCTTAGGAACGACTTTTGAGCTTCTCCCTGTTTTCTTTTCTTTTTCCATTGCACTCGATGGTGCGTTCTCAGCTTTTACATTTACATCTTTGGGGGATATTGCTCTTATAGAGTTGAAATAAGAAAAAGAAAAATTACATGCTGTGGCCCCATTAAAAACCTTTCTCCCCCTTTGGAAAGGAAAAGGGTGCCACATGAAAGAATAGAAAAAATTACATCAAGCTAAACATAATATCGCCGAAGCTCATCGCATTCCATGATCTAGGAATGTCGTTGTCGTCCATATCCTTCAATCTGTAGGAACCGGGTCTTGACGAAGATACTACCAGAAAAGGTCCTTCCCACTTTAGCTGTAGCTTGCCTACTGTCTCTGGGTTGGCTACTCTTCGAAGCACCAAATGTCCTGGCACAATATTCTTTAGCCGAACCTTTCTATCATGCCATTTTATTGTTTCGGCTTGGTATTTATTGATGTTTTCCACAGCTTGAAGCCTGATCCCTTCTATAGCATCTTTTTCCACAGAGTAATCAGCTTCAGCTTCGTCTTCTGTCGAAGCTACTATTCTTATTGATCCTGTTTTTGCTTCTTCCGGAGTTATTGCTTCGTCACCAAACAGCAATTTGAATGGTGTAAAACCTGTTGATCTTGATATTGTTGTGTTGTGGCGCCACACCACTTTGATTAATTCATCTGGCCACTTTCCCCTGGGCTGATTGAAGATTAACTTCATTATTCCTCTCATTATGATGCCTTAGCCCTTTCAACAAGTCCATTTGACTTCGGATGCCGAACTGATGAAAAATGGATCTTCGTGCCAATTTGTTCACAAAATTCTCTGAAAGCTTCGGAATCAAACTGCGTTCCATTGTCCACAGTGATGGCCTTCGGCACTCCGAAGCGACAGACAATATTTTGCCAGAAAAACTTTTGAATAGTAACCGAAGTTATTGTGGCTAAAGGCTTTGCCTCAATCCATTTAGAAAATATTCCACTGCCACTACAACATATCTTAAGTTCCCTTGTGCTGGTGGTAGCGGACCTAACAAATCAAGGCCCCACCTTTGCAATGGCCAAGTGGTTTGTATTAACTGGGTTAGAGACGAAGGTTGTTTTTGATCTCTTGCACATTTCTGACAGCCTTCGCACTTTTGGACTAATTCCGCTGCATCCGAAGCTGCCTTTGGCCAATAAAATCCTTGACGAAAAACTTTTCCCAGCAAAGGCCTAGATCCAATGTGAGATCCACACAGGCCTTGTATTTCCTTCATCAATTCTATACCTTCGGCTCTAGATAAACATTTGAGTAGTGGAGAACAGACCCCATGCTTGTACAGCTCCCCTTCTATTATAACATATGGTTGAGCTCTTGCCTCTATTCTCTTGTTATAAGCTTTGTCATCCGAAAGAAAGTTACCCTTAAAGAAAGAGATGATCTCAGTTCTCCAGTCTTCACTATAAACAGGAGATATATTGAGGACTGCTCTTTCAAGAAGTTCAACCGAAGGTGCTTTTATTGTTTCAAAAAATACTTCCGAAGGTAAGGGCAGCCCCTGTGCTGCTGACTTGGCTAGCAAATTAGCATGTTCATTTTCTCCTCGAGGAATATTTTTGACAGAAAACCCTTCAAAGGAAGCTTCAATCCTTCGGACCGTGTCTAAATATTTCTCAAGCTTCGGGTCTCTTGCTTTACAACTCTTGTCAATATGACCATAAATAACCTGGGAATCAGTTTTAAGAACCGCCCTTCTAATTCCCATTGCCTTTAACTTCCGAAGACCCAAAAGCAAAGCTTCTTACTCAGCAATGTTATTTGTGCAGCTGAAATCAAGTCTTGCTGTGTAGCAAGTTTTAACTTTGGAGGGTGCGACCAACACAGCGGCTGCTCCTGCCCAGAAGGTTCTCCAAGAACCATCGCAGAATACTGTCCAAGCTTCGGCATCTTTACTCGCTTCTTCTTCCTGAGCCCCTGGCGTCCAGTCAGCAATGAAGTCTGCTAACGCTTGGGACTGAATCGAAGATCTATGCACATAATCAATGCAAAACTCATTGAGTTACGTAGCCCATTTTCCAACCCTTCAAGTAGCTTCTCTATTTCTCATAATATCCTTCAATGGTTGTGAAGAAGGGACAATTATATTGTATGCTTGAAAATAGTGCCGAAGCTTCCTGGAAGCCATCAAAACAGCATACAGCACCTTCTCCAATTCTGTATAATTTTTCTTTGATAAACTAAGAACTTCGGATACAAAGTATATTGGGGCTTGCTTTTTAACTTGCCCTTCAAGCTTCTCTTGGACAAGTGCCGCACTTACCGCTGAGTGCGAAGCTGCCACATATAACAACAGAGGAGTCCCTGGCGTTGGTGGAGTTAACGTCGTTAGGTCTATCAAATATTGCTTCAGCTCTTCGAAGGCTCTCTGCTGAACTGGTCCCCATTGAAAAACTTCGGCTGACTTCAGCACTTCGAAGAATGGTAAATTTCTCTCTGCTGATTTAGATATGAATCTGTTGAGAGATGCCAGTCTTCCTGTCAATCGTTGAGCCCCCTTTGTGCTTGGTGGTTCCATTCGAAGAATAGCTTCGATTTTATTTGGATTAGCCTCAATCCCTTTTGTTGAAACTAGGCAACCAAGGAATTTCCCCTTCTTTACTCCAAAAACACACTTTTCGGGATTCAGTTTTAGACCGGCCTGTCTAAAATTAGCGAAAGTCTCCTGGAGATCAGCAATGTGATTTTCTTACTTCGTGCTTTTTACAATGATATCATCGACATAAGTTAGCACATTTCTGCCGATCTGAGAATGAAGAACCTTTGCTGTCATTCTGCTGAAGCTTCCTCCAGCATTCTTGAGCCCCTCAGGCATCCGAAGGTAACAATATGTTCCGCTAGGGGTTATGAAGCTGGTTTTTGGCTCATCCTCCTTCTTCATCCAAATTTGATGATAGCCTGAATAACAATCCAACAGACTCATAAGTTCTGATGAAGCTGCTGCATCAACTAGGGAATCTATCCTTGGCAATGGAAACTCATCCTTCGGACAAGCCTTGTTGAGATCAGTAAAATCAATACACATCCTCCATTTGCCATTGGCCTTTTTTACCATAAAGTGTTAGCCAGCCATTCTGGATACTTCACTTCTCTGATGACTCCGGCGCTGAGGAGTCTTTTTACTTCATTTCGAGCACCTTCGGCCTTGTCATCAGACATCTTCCGAAGCCTCTGCTTTCTGGGTCTGAAGGATGGATCAACATTGAGCGAGTGTTCAATAACATCCCTGTTGACGCCATAGATATCGTTAGCCGACCATGCAAAGACATCTTTGTTGTTGAACAGAAACCTTATCAGGGTTTTCTCTTGTTCCCCAGACAATTGAGATCCCAGCAGCACCTTCTGCTCTGCGATATCTTCGCATAAAAGCATGGGTTTCGGCTGATCGGCCGAAGCAGCCTTCTCCCTTCTGTACTTGTACTGCTCACAAGCTTTGGCTTCATTTATATTATGGATTGCCTTTGAATCAGTCCAATTCCCCTCAGCCTTTCTGGCAGCTTCCTGACTCCCATGAATAGCAATAGGTCCCTGATCCGAAGGTATCTTCATGCAAAGATATGCTGGATGAAGAATTGCTTGGAAAACATTGAGTGTTCCGCGACCAATGATAGCATTGTAAGGATACTCCATGTCGACAATGTCAAACACAACTTGCTCAGTCCTTGTATTGTTGACGAATCCGAAGGTCACTGGCATGGTAATCTTACCAAGCGCTATAATCTGTCTTCCTCCGAAGCCACAAAGAGGGTGCGTAGCATCATGAATCTTGTCTTCAGGCTCTTGCATTTGTCTGAAGGCATTAGCAAATATAATATCCGCTGCACTGCCTGTATCAACCAAAACATTATGGACCAGAAATCCTTTGATCACACAAGAGATAACCATAGCATCATTGTGTGGGTAATCCTTGAGCTGAAGATCCTCTTGAGAGAAGGTAATTGGGATGTGAGACCATCTTGACTTGATGAAGGGTCCTTGTACCCCTACATGTTGTACTCTTCTCTGTGCCTCCTTCTTCTGTTTCTTGTTAGCCGGCTCTGAGCATGAACCGCCTGTTATCGAAAGGATCAGCTTCGGAGCCGAAGCAGTTCCAGCTTGGTTCTTGAATGAAGCCATCAACTCAAAAAGTGGAAGTGAGTTCACCGGAGGTGGGCGCCAATGTTGGGGACTTGTTCTCAAATGCTATGAATTAAGAACAAGGCAACATAGAATGTTAAATGTTAAAGCCCTTCGTCCGCTGAAGCATTATTTCCCCAAGGATTTAATGAGCTTCGGACAAAGGTTATGAATAATATATCACGAAGGTCACACCTTCGTGATCTAAGATAAAACAATGCGAAATGAAATATAAAATATAAAACATTATAGAATACCAAGAATAAATAACATTATTCACTTATTTTATAATGTGAAGCTAAATATTAAAACATAATATTTAGGTACATTTATACCTTCGCCTTGGCAGAAAACAATAATTCTAGAGTGATGCGTTAGCAATTACCAGATTGCGTGAACAGTAAAGGAGTACTGTTCATCTATTTATAGGCACATGACGCAGCCTGTAAGAAATTACAATCATGCCCCTTACAGAAGATTACAATTATGACTCAGACCCTTATGGACTAAAAAGTCATTCCATCTTTAAGTCGGTTCGATCCTTCGTCTTTGGATACGCTATAGTATCGAAGCTTCATGAGCGGTAGCTTCGGTATCACGTATAAACAGATTTGCCGAAGGTGTTTCTTCCTGCAGGACCTTCGGCAATGAAGCATGGTCCCAACACTTACCTTTTCCTTTGAATTTTGAATTTAGCTTATAATACTTCCGTACAGATTGACCAAGCCGAAGCTGAAGCTGCAGAGTAAAAGGACGAAGCTCCAGAGATGCTGTCGAAGCTTGAATAATCTATAAAAATAGCTCAAAAAACTCCTGTAATAACTTGTATAAAGTATGATGTAATTGAGTTTCACTTTGTAATATAATCTTACTTTTCCGTCCATGTATAAAATGCTTTGGTGTGGACGAAATTAATACTTTTGAGCCATAAGCGAAAAACACCTTCCCTTCTTTGCGTACACAGCGAAGCATAAAATTGCCTTCCTTTCGGAACCGAAGCAAGTTTGTATGTTATGCTGATGATGACCCTATGTATGTCTAAGTGAATGTTTATAAATGCAAATGTATGATGTAATGTATCGTGCAAATGAATGTTTGAAGACACGTATGAAATCATAATATCAAATCTTTGCCGTTTACTTTTCGGCTTCACCGCTTATTTTTCGGTGTATCAGCGCTAACTTTTCGCTGTAAGCCTCCCTTAGGAGCTTCTTCGCCTTTTACTTCGACGGAATCAGCGTTGACTTTTCGCTGTAAGCCTCCCTTAGGAGCTTCTTCGCATTTTACTTCGGCAGAATCAGCGTTGACTTTTCGCTGTAAGGTCTGCATTCCCTTAGGAACGACTTTTGAGCAGAAAACTTACACTGCGCTCTCTTAGGAACGGCTTTTTTGTAGCTTCGTCGTGCTCTGCATCCCCTTAGGGACGACTTTTGAGCTTCTCCCTATTTTCTTTTCTTTTTTCTTTGCACTCGATGATGCATTCTCAGCTTTTACATTTACATTTTTGGGGGATATTGCTCTTATAGAGCTGAAATAAGAAAAAAGAGAAATTACATGCTATGGCCCCATTAAAAACCTTTCTCCCCCTTTGGAAAGGAAAAGGGTGCTATAAGAAAGAATAGAAAAAATTACATCAATCTAGACATAATATCGCCGAAGCTCATCCGCATTCCATGATCTAGGAATGTCGTTGCCATCCATATCCTTCAATCTGTAGGAACCAGGTCTTGACGAAGATACTACCAGAAAAGGTCCTTCCCACTTCAGCTATAGCTTGCCTACTGTGTCTGGGTTGGCGACTCTCCGAAGTACCAAGTGTCCTGGCTTAATATTTTTTAGCCGAACCTTTCTGTCACGCCATTTTATTGTTTCGGCTTGATATTTGTTGATATTCTCTACAGCTTGAAGCCTGATCCCTTCTATAGCATCTTTTGCCACAGAATAATCAGCTTCGTCTTCTGCCGAAGCCATTGTTCTTATTGATCCCGCTTTAGCTTCTTCTGGGGTTATTGCTTCGTCACCAAACAACAATTTAAATGGTGTAAAACATGTTGACCTTGATATTGTTGTGTTGTGGCTCCACACCACTTTAATTAATTCGTCCGGCCACTTCCCCCTGGGCTGGTTGAAGATTAACTTCATTATTCCTGTCATTATGATGTCATTAGCCCTTTCAACAAGTCCATTTGACTCCGGATGCCGAACTGATGCAAAATGGATCTTCGTACCAATTTGTTCACAAAATTCTCTGAAGGCTTCGGAATCAAACTGCGTTCCATTGTCCACAGTAATGGCCTTCGGCACTCCGAAGCGACAGACAATACTTTGCCAGAAAAACTTTTGAACAGTAACCAAAGTTATTGTGGCTAAAGGCTTTGCCTCAATCCATTTAGAAAAATATTCCACTGCCATTACAACATATCTTAAGTTCCCTTGTGCTGGTGGAAGTGGGCCTAGCAAATCAAGGCCCCATCTTTGCAATGGCCAAGTGGGTTGTATTAATTGAGTTAGAGACGAAGGTTGTTTTTGATCTCTTGCACATTTTTGACAACCTTCGCATTTTTGGACTAATTCTGCTGCATCCGAAGCTGCCTTCGGCCAATAGAATCCTTGACGAAAAACCTTACCCAATAAAGGCCTGGATCCGATGTGAGATCCACACAGGCCTGCATGTATTTCTTTCATCAGCTCTATACCTTCGGTTCTGGATAGACATTTGAGCAATGGAGAACAGACTCCATGCTTGTATAACTCCCCTTCTATTATTACATATGGACGAGCTCTTGCCATTATTCTCTTTTGATAAGCTTCATCATCTGAAAGGAAATTGCCCTGAAGAAAAGACATGATCTTCGTTCTCCAATCTTCGCTATAAACAGGAGATATATTGAGCACTGCTCTTTCAAGAAGATCAACCGAAGGTGCTTTTATTGTTTCAAAGAAAACTTCTGAAGGTAATGGCAGCCCCTGTGCCGCTGACTTGGCTAGTAGATCAGCATGTTCATTTTCTCCTCATGGAATATTCTTAACAGAGAACCCTTCGAAGGAGGCTTCAAGTCTTCGAACTGTATCCAGATATTTTTCAAGCTTCGGATCTCTTGCTTTGCAACTTTTGTCAACATGGCCAGAAATAACTTGGGAATCGGTTTTGAGGACCGCCCTTCTTATCCCCATTGCTTTCAACTTCCGAAGACCCAAAAGCAAAGCCTTGTATTCAGCGATATTATTTGTACAACTAAAATCAAGTTTCACTGCGTAGCATGTTCTAGCTTTTGAAGGTGCAATTAAAACGGCAGCTGCACCTGCCCCGAAGGTTCCCCAAGAACCATCGCAGAATACTGTCCAAGCTTCGGCATCTTTACTCACTTCTTCTTCCTGAGCCCCTGGCGTCCAGTCAGCAATGAAGTCTGCTAACGCCTGGGACTAAATCGAAGATCTATGCACATAATCAATGCAAAACTCATTGAGTTCCGCAGCCCATTTTCCAACCCTTCCAGTAGCTTCTATATTTCTCATAATATCCTTCAATGGTTGTGAGGAAGGGACAATTATATTGTATGCTTGAAAATAATTCCTAAGCTTCCTGGAAGCCATCAAAACAGCATACAACACCTTCTCCAATTCTGTATAATTTTTCTTTGATAAACTAAGAACTTCGGAGACGAAGTATATTGGGGCTTGCTTTTTGACTTGCCCTTCAAGCTTCTCTTGGACAAGTGCCGCACTTACCGCTGAGTGCGAAGCTGCCACATATAACAACAGAGGAGCCCCTGCCGTTGGTGGAGTTAATGTCGTTAGGTCTATCAAATACTGCTTCAGCTCGTCGAAGGCTTTCTGCTGAACTGGTCCCCATTGAAAAACTTCGGCTGACTTCAGCACTTCAAAAAATGGTAGATTTCTCTCTGCTGATCTAGATATGAATCGATTCAGAGATGCAAGTCTTCCCGTCAGTCGCTGAGGCCCCTTCTTTGTGCTTGGTGGTTCCATTCGAAGAATAGTGTCGGCGTTTCGACCCCGGGGGGTCCCTAGACCGACGAGTAAATTGTCGCTGCGTGTCCCAGCCCAGATGGGTCGGCACGTGACGGAACACAAAGGGGGGGAAAACCAGCAAGGGGAAACCGTGGCCTTCGTGTTGTCCTGCGCCCAGGGTGGATGCGCTTGCAGTAGGGGGTTACAAGCATTCGCGTGGGAGAGAGATAGTGAGCCTTGTGCGTCGGCCCGTTCTCCCGCACAGCCAACCTTCTAGTACGAGAGCCCTGGGCCTTCCTTTTATAGACATAAGGAGAGGGCCCAGATGTACAATGGGGGTGTAGCAATGTGCTAACGTGTCTAGCAAAGGGGAGCCAGAGCCCTATGTACGTGCCGTCGTGGCTGTCGGAGAGGTTTTGGCGCCTTGTTCATGTGATGTCGTGGCTGTCGGAGGAGCGCTTGAGCCCCGTGGAAGTACAGCTGTCGGGGCTGTCGGATCCTTGCTGACGTCTCCTTGCTTCCATAAGGGGCTGAGAGCCGTCGTCGTCATGGAGCACGCGGGGTGCCATCATTACTTGTTTACTGGGGCGAGCCGGATGGGACGTCGGTCTTGTTCCCCGTAGCCTAAGCTAGCTAGGAGTAGGGTAATGATGGCCCCCCTGTGACGTGGTCGGTCCAAGCCTGAGGTCGGGCGAGGCAGAGGCTCCTCCGAGGTCGAGGCTGAGTCCGGGCCCGGGGGTCGGGAGAGGCGGAGATTGTCGTCCGAGGTCGAGGTTGAGTCCGAGCCCTGGGGTCGGGCGAGGAGGAGACCGCCTTCCAGAGTCGAGGTTGAGTCCGAGCCCTGGGGTCGGGCGAGGCGGAGTCTATCTTCCGAGGTCGAGGTGGAGTCCGAGCCCTGGGGTCGGGCGAGGCGGAGACCGCCTTCCGGAGTCGAGGCTGAGTCCGAGCTCAGGGGTTGGGCGAGGCAGAGTCCGTCTTCCGAGGTTGAGGCTGAGTCCAAGCCCTGGGGTCGGGCGAGGCGGAGTCCGTCGTCCTGCGTCGAGGTTGAGCCCGAGCTCTGGGGTCGGGCGAGGCAGAGCTTCCTATGGCGCCCGAGGCTGGACTTAGCTGCTGTCAGCCTCACTCTGTCGAGTGGCACAACAGTAAGAGCAGGGCAGGCGGCGCTGTTTTCCTGTCAGGTCGGTCAGTGGAGCGGCGAAGTGACTGCGGTCACTTCGGCCCTGTCGACTGAGGAGCGCGCGTCAGGATAAGGTGTCGGTCGATCCTTGCTTTAAATGCTCCTGCGATACGGTCAGTTGGCGTGGCGATCTGGCCAAGGTTGCTTCTCCATGAAGCCTGGGCCTCGAGCGAGCCGAAGGTGCATCTTTTGCTTGAGGGGACCCTCGGGCGAGACGTGAATCCTCCTGGGTCGGCTGCCTTTGCCCGAGACTGGGCTCGGGCGAGGCGAGATCGTTTCCCTTGAGTGGACGGAGCCTTGACCTGAGTCGCGCCCATCAGGCCTTTGCAGCTTTGTGCTGATGGGGTTTACCAGCTGAGATTAGGAGTCTTGGGGGTACCCCTAATTATGGTCCCCGACAGTAGCCCCCGAGCCTCGAAGGGATTGCTGGTACTCGCTTGGAGGCTTTTGTCGCACTTTTTTGCAAGGGGACCGGCCTTTCTCGGTTGCGTTTCGTTCCGGGGGGTGCGCGCGAGCGCACCCGCCGGGTGTAGCCCCCGAGGCCTCGGAGGAGTGGTTTGACTCCTTCGAGGTCTTAGCGCGTTTCATGATGCTTCGGCCGGTCTGGTTGTTCCCTCATGCGAACTGGTCGTAGCCTGGGTGCATAGTCAGGTTCCAAGTTCTCGGGCTGGTATGTTGATGCTGTCAATGGTTTGGCTGGAGCCGGGTTTGCGAGAGCAGCCCCCGAGCCTTCGCACAGAGTGAGAGGACGGTCAAGGACTAAATCGGCTTTTTTTCATACGCCCCTGCGTCGCCTTTCCACAAGGAGGAGGGGGGGAAAGCGCCATGTTGCCCTCGGAGGGCGCCGAACATGGTGTCTCCAGTGGGTTGCTAACGGGTGATCCAAGTGGACGCCCGTGCCCCGTTCGATAACGGTCGGCTAGTGGCCCAGAGGCGCGCTCCAAAAGTACCTGCAGGTGATTTGCCGGACCCGGTCCCGTTTGATAGGGTCCGAGGGCTTGATGCCTCCCTCTGATGGGATTCCGTTATAGAATCGCTCCTGCTGGTCTCGGAAATGTCCTAGGGTACCTCGGGAGCGTAGCCCGAGCCTCAGCCATGTATCGCCCGTACCCAGAGTCATCCCTCGCTCTGCGTGCTCTGAGGCGGCTGTCAAACCCTTCGGGGGCCAGCCTACGAACCCCTGATCAGTAGTGGGCGCGGAGCCCGAGCGGTCTGAGGCGGCTGTCGAACCCTTTCGAGGGACCAGCCTTCGAACCTCTGACCAGTAGTGGGCACGGAGCCCGAGTGCTCTGAGGCGGCTGTCGAACCCTTCCGGGGGGCCAGCCTTCAAACCTCTAATCAGTAGGAGGGCTCGGGGCCCGCTTCCTTCGCGGAGAAGGATCCCTTTCGGAGTATCCCCTTTCCCGGTCCATGTAGCAAGAGAGAGAAAGAGGAAGAGGAAAAGGATACGAAATCGAACGACGTGGCGCACCTTTTTTGATGCGGTCATTAAGGCGGAGGTGAAGCGTTGCCTGCTTCGCCTGCCAAAGGTGCCGCCTGTCCTGCCGCAGAGTTAATGCAACGGGACGAGTGGTTCGCGGGGCAGCCGTTGTGCGTGCGCGAGCCGTTCGAGGAACGGAACACGGGCGCGTCATCTTCACGCCGTGGGAGAGAGCTCTCTCGCTGTCCCAGGAGGGGACGTGAGCCTGTAGATGACTTGACCGCTGCTTCTGCCCGCCTGCTGCTGCCATTACTGCCGGCCCACTTTTGGCCATATCGACCATCGCGCCTTCTCCCGCGGCTGACTGACCCATGATCGATGTGCTCGGTTGGCACTATTGGGCCATGCGCAGGGTTGTCTCGAGTCGCGGCACCGGTTCCACAGTCGAGAAGGCGCGGTACTGGCGCAAGTGGTGGTGCAGTTTCTCGCACGTAGTAACCGGCGTGTCGGTTACATGACGTGTGGGCCTGGGCCTCCATGCTGGACACGTCGAAGTCGAAAGGGTGCGCCCCCTTGGTGTGGTTGCATGCCGCCTGCATGGCGGTTCGCCCTTTCACCCGCCGGTCTAGGCGAAAGTGGAGGAGTGCTTGTAACCACTGGGCAGTTACGCGCTCTGCACGCGGCGGTTTGGCTTCTTCTGCCCTGGGCCAGCTTGCATGACGCGTGGGACCCAGCCCCCGTGTCGTAGGGGGAAGACCTTGGAGCGTGTTGGTGAAGACTCAGCCCGCGACGGATGAGGACGCAAGTGGGGAGAGTCGCCTTTAAAAGGAGGGTGACCCCCTTGGATGGCAACCATGTCTTCGCACTCTCCTCATGCATCGCGTCCTTCCACCTTCCGAGCCCCCGGATGGGGAGTGCCCTCGTTGCTTTCGTCTTGTCGTCGTTGGAGGAACGTAACTTCGCAGAAGTTGGTACCTTTTAGCCATCGCTCGGCTTCAAGGATTTTCATCAGGCAGCCCGACTGCATCCCCTCGCCGGTAGTCACCCAAGTCGGTGACCACCAGCTTGATGGTGGGGAGAAGCGAGCCGGGCTGCGGCCTCTGCCCCACCCTCCGCTTCAAGGATCTTCATCATCCTTGCTGGGGCGGAGGGCAAGCTGAGCCAGAGCTCTACCTCCCGCACGGGTTCGTGGGTCACCCTCTCCTTCAGCATTCAGGGGAGAGGGCGCTCACCGGCCTAGCGGAAGGGGTGGACTTCGACAACATGGGGATGGTCGGCCGCGAGCGTTGTCAGCTTTAGCGCGTTGGGCTCGCTGGCTCAGCTGGCTCTGGCTCGGCTCCCGGTGCCCCCTCCTGCCGTACGAGCAGTCGTTGCTCCGCGCGCACCGAAGGACCGCCAAGACGTCGCGCGCTGCTAGGGCGGCGTTCGTGTTCTTGGGTTGTCCTGCCTTTGCTCCGGTACAACGCCTCTGCGTGGAGGTCGGTGCTCGCCCGTTCGGGAGGATCCGAGTGGGGATTTGCTGGTGGGCAGATGGCTGTCGTCGTCGGCGCCGAGGTGGTGGCGGCTGAAGAAGTCCTCGTCGTCGACGAGATCGCCGCCACCATCCGCGCTCCGGGCGTCCGGCTCTTTGGCTTTGATAGCTTGTCCTCGCCCCTCGAGTGGGGTCGTGGGCGAGGGCCTTGTCGCAGCAGTGTCTGCCCTGAGGTCATCGCTGCTGTTGTTTGGCCACCCGGAGCGGAGGTCGTTGTCGCTGCTGCCGAAGCGTTCGGCGGTGAGCCACCTGGGGTTTTGTCGTCCCGCAGGCCCTCCAATGTGGGGGGTTGTTTGTACCTGCAGGGGTGGAACCGGAGTTCCGTCTGTAATGGCACCTTGAGTGCCGGTGTCTATTCATTGTGGCTGTCGGGGCCTGAACATTTATGTATTTTTGCGTAAAGCCGTGTTTCTTCCTCATTTCGAGCACTAGGACTCGCCTGTCGGCTAGCTGAATCGCTTAACCAAGTGTGAGTTGCCTCGTGTGGAAGGTGACGAGTGAGGTTTCCGTATCCCAGAGGCGTAGGAGTCCCTCGGCTTGGTCGGCCTTGCCGCCCGAGGCTTCTCTTGCTTAGTTAAAGAAACCCTCGGCCGCTCTGCGATGAGCCGGAGCCGAAGGCAGCGGTGCCAGCACGAACAGAGGCAGAGTTGGCTCGAAAAGAAGCTTCGTCGGCCGGAGCCTGGCCGGGCCGTCCACTGGCGGGACCGACGCCGGAGTCGAGTTGCCGAGGCCACGAGCCGGGCTGATGTCCTCGAGGGACAGCTGGCTGAGGCTACAGAGTGGCCGGTCGAGTCGTCTGCTCGGGCCGGGTTCCCGAAGGAGACCCTAGCGGCGATGGCCAAGGCGTGGTGCCGACAGGTTCCTTCGAGGTGGAGATCCTCCGACCGTGTTGCCGTCCGAGGCCGGGTCGGATTCCGCCGAAGGTGGAGTCGACGTCGAGGGAGCTGCTACTCCCCCACTGATGTCTGATCCTGCAGGAATAGTTTATCTGTAGTGTGCGTATGTTTTTTGGCGGCCGCCGAGGCCCAAACATACCGTCGTCGTGTTGTAAAGCTGTGTTTCTTTTCCTCTTGTTTCGAGTATCAGGACTTGTTCGTCGGTAACAGAATTGCTTATCCGAGCAAGAGTTACTTTTCACGGAAGGTGATGAGTGAGGTATCCGTATCCCAGAGGCGTAGGAGTCCCTCGGCTCGGTCGGCCTTGCCGCTTACGTGTACTCTTACTCGTCCGTTGGATTCTGTTATCGATATAGTCGAGAAGGCACGAAAAATCGTTTCGGCAGAAAAAGCTTTCGAACGTTAAGACTTGTTCGGCCAGCGGAATCGCTTATTCGAGCGTGAGTTACTTATCGCAGAAGGTGATGAGTGAGGTATCCATATCCCGGAGGCGTAGGAGTCCCTCGGCTCGGTCGGCCTTGCCTGCTTACGTGTACTCCGTCGTTTTCAGGATCCCACTTTCGAAGTAGTCGAAAAGCACGAAAGATGTTCTGGCAGAAAGACTTTCCGAGGAAAATTTTGACGCAGAGGGGGTGCCCCCCTTCTAGCCCCTGAGGGAGGGTCGGGCTTTGCCGAGGCAAGGCTGACCCTTCCTTGATGGTTAGACTTTGTTGGTGTATGTAAACGAGGTGTATGAACGACTTGAAAACATATTAAGGGTAGAAGCGACGTAGCTGTCGGATGTTCCAAGCATTGTTGTAGACCTCGCCTTGATTGTTGGCCAGCTTGTACGTTCCGGGCTTCAAAATCTTGGCGATGATGAATGGCCCTTCCCAGGGAGGCGTGAGCTTGTGGCGCCCTCGGGCGTCTTGTCGTAGCCGAAGCACCAAGTCGCCCACCTGGAGGTCTCGGGACCGAACCCCTCGGGCGTGGTAGCGTCACAGGGACTGCTGATACCGCGCCGAGTGTAGTAAGGCTATGTCCCGAGCCTCTTCCAGCTGGTCCAGTGAGTCTTCTCGGTTGGTTCGATTGCTTCTGTCGTCGTACGCCCTCGTCCTCGGGGATCCGTATTCCAAGTCTGTGGGTAAGATAGCTTCGGCCCCATAGACTAGAAAAAATAGTGTGAAGCCCGTGGCTCGGCTTGGCGTCGTCCTCAGACTCCAGACCATTGAGGGGAGTTCCTTCATCCATCGCCTGTCGAATTTGTTGAGGTCGTTGTAGATCCGTGGCTTGAGTCCTTGCAGAATCATGTCGTTGGCACTCTCTACTTGCCCATTTGTCATGGGGTGAGCTACGGCGGCCCAGTCCACCCAGATGTGGTGATCCTCGCAGAAGTCCAGGAACTTTCTGCCAGTGAACTGGGTGCCGTTGTCGGTGATGATGGAGTTCGGGACCCCAAAGCGATGGATGATGTTGGTGAAGAACGCCACCGCCTGTTCGGACCTAATGCTGTTTAGGGGTCTGGCCTCGATCCACTTGGAGAATTTGTCGACGGCGACCAGCAGGTGCGTGTAGCCCCCGGGTGCCTTCTACAAGTGTAACGCCCTGAATTTGGGGGGTAGAATTTTTTCTTCTTTTCTCTCACCAAATTCGGGCGTTACTCTCTTTTCTCTTTCCCCGTTTTGCTCATTCTTCCCAATTTCAAACCAGTATAGTGACAGGTGTTCGTGTCATGTATAAACCAAAACCTAAGTGTCATGGGTGTTGCATCATGCCGAAGCACATTTCTTGGTCTGATGTTGAGTGTTCGTCTCGTTCCGTTCCGGATTTCGATTTGCGATTTAATTCCATTTAGTGGTCCGCGCGCGTCGCGGGTTTTCGATCCGCGAAGTGGCCCGGCCCAGCCCAGCCCAGCCCAGCCCTGCCCGGCCCGATCCGGCCCGGCCCTGCGCGCCCCTGGCGCCCCACCCCCCCCCATGCGCCCCCCTTCTCCCTCTCTCTCTCATTTGGATCTCCCTCTTCCACCTCTCTCTCCCCGTGGTGGCCTAGGAATTGGAGACGGCAATCACCGGATTTTGGACCCCGAGGTGAGCTCCCCTCCCCTCCCCTTCTCCTCTCTCTCTCCCTCCTCTTCTTCCTCCCCACGCGCGCCCCCCCTTTCTTCCCCTACTCGCGCGCGCCCCTGCCCGCCCCTGCTCGCCGGCGGCGCGGCGCCCCCCGCCCTCCCCCGGCCCCGCGCGGCGGCGCCCGCCCCTCCCCTCGCGCGCGGCGGCGCTCGCCCGCCCTCCCCAGGCCGCGGCGGCGCTCCCCGCCCCTCCCCTCGCGCGCGGCGGTGGCGCCCGCCCCTCCCCCGGCCGCGGCGGCGTTCGCCCGCCCCTCCCCCGGCCCCGCGGCGGCGCCCCCCGCCCCTCCCCCGGCCCGCGGCGGCGCTCCCCGCCCCCTGCCCGCCCGCGCGGCGCCCCTCGCCCCTCGCCCCTCCCCGGCCCGCGGCGGCGATCCCGCCCGCCCCTGCTCGCCGGTGCGCGGCCCCCGGCGCGGCCCCCGGTGCGGCCCTCGGCGTGGCCTCCGGCCCCCGGCGCGGCCCCGGCCGGCCCAGCCGCCCCTGGCCAGTTCAACCGCCCTGGCCCCAGCTCGGCCGCCCGTTCCCGCGCTCGGCCTCGTCCGACCGTGTCCCCGCTCGCCCGCGCTCGTGGTGATTATTTTTGTTAGTTGATGGTTAATGTCAAACTCCGTTAGTTAGCGTGCTGCGTTGCGCGCTTCGCCGCGCGACAGATTGTCTAATTTCAGATTCTATCTGTGTGTTGCGTCGTGCGCTTCGTCGCGCGACGATTCATTTTAATTTCAGGTTGTTTAAGGTGTAACGCCGCGTGGGTATTCACGCGACATTCCACTTTGGACTCAGTTTAGTCGACGTATGCCGTTGTGCGTTTCGTCGCGCGACGCTTAACGTCTCCTCATAACCAAGGCGAAGTGTCTCGTTGCGTGCCCGGTCGCGCGACGAGTCGTTAACTTCTTAATTTGTTTTAGAGTGCTATGTCGCGTGTCTCGCCACGCGACCATCCTTTTTATTTATCTCCACCTGCTTATAATGATTAGACATGAAAACATGACTTTACTTTACGCTAAACATAGTGTCTACATTAAATTTCCTTTCATTAAGCGAGTGGTTAATTTATAATCATGTAACGTGATCGTTTCTCGACTGTCTTTTCCTCTTTCTCTCTTAACCGTACTCGCGAGCCCGCGTGAAACGTCTGTTTACTTATTGCATTCTATTGAATGGTGTACTGTTCTTTTGTATTAAATATGTGGATGTATGTATGTTTGCGCTCGCATAGAGAACGATCCGGTCGGAGAACCCGAAGAACCCGCAGGAGAAGCCCCTGAGCAGCAGTCGGTTGGTGGAGGCAAGTGTCCTTTGACCTATCTCTGTCCTATTCATTCTTTAATTCACCTCCCGCATTACACATTTATACCTAAGGATTGACTAGCTTTTGTTATCCATGTCCTTGTTTACCTATTTGGGTCGGATTATTACTGTTTAGCTTCATGCTATTGCTCAACTCTAATCAATGAACATGATGAGATTATCTATGATACGCTGTTTTCCCTTCTCTTATTATGATGTTGTACTTGTGGTCTTCAAGGGGGCTCGAGCGGTTTCTCGAGTGCCTCTCCGTAAGGACCTGTTCTATGGATGACCGCCCGGGAAAACAGTGCAACCATGAGAGTGGAGTGGGACGCCCTTAGCTAAATAATTAGAGGAACCGGGGTGTAGTTCGCTTAGCCGTCGTGCCATCAATGGGGCTCGGTGTATGCGGCTCGCTCTGCCAAGGTTGATTTGTCCCTTGGGGAGGAGTGCGGTACATTTAGGAAACCTAACGGGCGACTACAGTCTCGGGGAATCTTTGTAAAGGCTACGTAGTGATGCCCTGCTGGGTCCACAACAGCAAAACTGAATACTCCCGTCGGCCATAATAATTCCCGTCGGTTTTTAGGGTTGCCGACGGGAGTTAATTAACTACCGTCGGCCATAACGAAGCCGACGGGAGATAAAATAACTCCCGTCGGTTTTTAGGGCTGCCGACGGGAGTTAATTAACTACCGTCGACCGCAACGAAGCCGACGGGAGGTAAAAATAACTCCCGTCGGTTAGTCCGGAGGCCGACGGGAGATGCAGTAGCTCCCGTCGGCTTCGTTACGGCCGACGGGGTTTAGGGCGGGCCCGGCTAAAACGCGCGCGCCGACTCGCCCAGTCTGTATTCGTCGCGCGCGCCGCCGCCCGAGCCTGCACCGATCGCCGCCGCCGATCGCCGAGCCGAGCCTGCGCCGCCGCCGCCCGAGCCTGCGCCGCCGTTCTCCTCCCCGCCGCCGTTCTCCTCCCCTCCGCCGTTCGCCTCCGCTTTGTCCACGTCCGAGCCTGCGCCGCCGCCGCCGTTCTCCTCCCCGCCCGAGCGCCGCCAGCGCCTACGCCGCCGACGCCGATCGCGCCGCGCCCGTCCCGTCCTCCGCCGCGGCTTGCCGACGCCACTGCCCCCGCCCGTCCCCTCCACCGACGCCGCTGCAACCTCCACTGAGACAGTAAGATTGAAATCATTTAAAATTATATCATTGCGATATATATTTATATTTATATCGAAAATATGTTTATTCCCGTCGGTTGGTTGATTGTATTGATTAAGCCGACGGGAGTTAACTACGTTGTGGTAGTTTGATTAGTATGATACACTGTTTATTTTCCTAGAGTTTTAGGGTTAAGTGCGCAGACCAGTAGTTAACCCTAGGCGTCACCCGTTCCGGAAGCATGCACATGCATCACATTTATTCATATGTTTGGGCCTAATGCACCTAGACAATCTATGGATGCATAGATTGTATAGTTTCATTCGGTCCAAACACAAGATTACTTGTGATGTGCGTGGTTCCGGGATTGTCCACGTATTTGGACAGCCGGAGAATGTGTGTGGCCGCATGTGATTCGTGCACGTGTCCGTTGGTCTGAACGAGATTTCAGCAGCATAACCCAGTTGTTCTCCGTCGCACCATGATAGGCGTGTGTTCGGAGAACAGCGGGGTTATGCTGCCGAAATTTCGTTCGGACCATCGGGCACGTCACGAGTCGCATGCGGCCGCCTCCATTCTCGGGTGGGTTTATGTCCTTTCCTATAGTAGGGTTATCACCTAAGCCACGTGCATTGCTCTTATATGCTGAATTTTTGGTTGGTGGTTTACACAACAGCAAAACTGAGCCATCCTAGTCCACAAACATGGAAGATGACCGTGAGTGGATGTATGCTGGTTGGAAGAAGGGCGGATGTCACACAAAGGAATGGTTTCAGAAGACAGAAAAGTTTTTAGAGAACGCTCGTGGAGAGTCAACCCACGCTGTGATTAGGTGCCCATGCACCAAATGTGGGAACATCCAGTCACATGACAAGAGAACTGTGGCACTACACCTTTGCAGTCATGGGTATGTTCAAGGTTATAAGGTTTGGGATAACCACGGCGAGTCACGGAGTATAGTATCAGCACAGATGGAGGTCGATGACGGTGATGAAGTGGATCGATTGGATCATATGTTAGAAGATATGCAGGCAGAGTTTGTCAACAATCCTGAAGATCCGCCTACAAAAGAGGTTGAAGAGTTGTTCAAACTCCTCCAAGACTTAGAAATGCCTCTGCATGGACACACAACGGTTACCATCCTCCAGTTCGTGACCCGTCTAATGAGCATAAAGTCAAAGTTTGGTTGCTCAGCCAAATGTTATAAGGCGATTTTGGACTTGTTTAGTGATGTCCTTCCTGCCGATCATAAGGTGCCTAAAGACATTTACCGGTCAAAGAAGCTGCTAAAGGCTTTGGGAATGCCATATGAGAAGATCGATATATGCCCGTCCAACTGCATGATATATTGGCGCGATCGTGCGAAACTAGAGAAATGCTTGAAATGTGGCCTGTCGAGGTACATAGAGGTGGTAAACGAAGAAGGGGAGAAGGTGACAACAAAGAGGGCACATAAGCAGCTTCGCTGGATGCGTCTCACTCCAAGACTGAAACGTCTGTTCTTGGCTAGTAGAATTGCGAGCCGCATGAGCTGGCGCAAGAATCGTAAGCCCCCAAAGGATGGGGTAATGCAGCATCCGTGTGATAGCGACGCATGGAAGGCCCTAGACAGCTTCGATATAGAATTTGCTAGTGAAGACAGGAATGTTCGTATTGGGCTGGCGACAGATGGTTTCACACCTTTCAGTATGACCGCAGCGTCTTACTCATGTTGGCCTGTCTTTGCCATACCGTACAACCTTCCACCTGAAGATTGCATGAAAGATGAGTTTATGTTCTTAACTCTCATCATACCTGGGAAGGATCATCCCGGCGTAAACCTCAATGTTATGCTTGAGCCATTGATTGAGGAGTTGAAAGAGCTTTGGGAAGGAGTGGAGGCGTATGACAGCTTCATGAAGCAAAAATTCAAACTTCGGGCAGCATATTTGTGGTCCATACATGATTATCTAGCGTATGGGATCTTTGCTGGGTGGAGAGTCAGTGGAAGGCTAGGTTGTCCTATTTGTGGAAAAGAAACAGATTGTTTCTGGCTCGATAAGGGTGGGAAGTTCTGTTACTTCGATTGTCATAGGTCTTTTCTTCCTTTGAACCACCCCTTCAGGCTCTAGGCACACGAGTTCAGGAAGGACACCATTGTCACGAAGGAACCCCCGAAGCGTCGCACCGGGTGGGAAATCGCTGAGGAGCTGAGTAATCTAGTGAGAAATGAGGATGGGGATGGGTTTGCAGGTTTCGGGAAGACCCATAACTGGACTCACAAATGTGGCCTTTGGGAGCTCCCTTACATGAGGGCATTGCAGCTCCCGCACAACATCGATGTAATGCACCAAGAGCGTAACATGTGTGAAGCACTATTTAACACCGTCATGGATTTCCCAGATAAAACAAAAGACAATTTCAAGGCCCGAGTGGACTTAGGTAACATATGTAACCGCCCAACTCTCATGCTCAGAGAAAATGGAGGCAAGCCTCGTGCTGAATTTGCCTTGAAACCCAATGAACGAAAAGAAGTGATGAAGTGGATGAAAGATTTAAAATTTCCCGATGGTTATGGTGCGGGGTTCAGAAGATCTGTGAACTTGAAAACAATGAAGATCAATGGGTTGAAGAGTCATGATTACCATATAATGATGGAAAGGCTGATCCCAGTAATGTTGCGTGGTTACATTAACGAGGAAGTGTGGAAAGCGATAGCTGAACTTAGCTATTTCTACAGGCAGCTTTGTGCTAAAGAAATTTTAAAGGAGATGATGCAGAAACTAGAGGAATCGGCACCGGTGCTTCTTTGCAAGCTGGAGAAAATATTCCCGCCTGCGTTCTTCAATCCTATGCAGCATCTTCTTATCCATCTCCCATATGAAGCAAAGGTAGGTGGGCTAGTGTGTTATAGGTGGATGTATCCCATAGAAAGAATGTTGAAAAAACTAAAATCAATGGTGGGTAACAAGGCAAAGGTTGAAGGTTGTATAGCAGAGGAGTTCAAATTTAAGGAGATAGCTTTCCTCACAAGTGGTTACTTGACTGAAGACCACAATGTATTTGCCCATACGAAGAGGTACCATGAAGATGAAACGGTGCATCCGTGCAGTCACATTAGCATATTTCAATGGAACGGCAAGGCTGTTGGTCCACCAGTGGCATATGAATTCAGTGAGAACGAACGGAAATCTGCTTTGCTCTACATGTGGTCAAATATAGAAGAGGCTGAGAAATTCTTCAGGTAATAGTTTACTAGGCTTAAAGGAATTGTATATTCAATGTTTAGGAAACACAATGTTTTCTTACTCTCGTTCTTTTTTAGCGAGTTCGATAAAGAAAACTGGAGGTCTTCTCGTAACCGTCAACCAACGGCGAAACAGCTAGACAACTTGCGTCTAAATGGATTGCACGGGGGACCTAATTTTATCTCCTGGATCCGAGACCATGTAAGCCTTGTATTCTTTGTCCTCATACATCGTGTATAGGTATGACAATTGTAACACTTTTTCATTTATTGACTGTCAGTTCGGGAATGTACCGGATGACTCACAAATGTGTCCTGTGGGATCTCCTTCACATGAGGGCATTGATTCTCCCGCACGTCGGCGTAGTGTCCATAAGGACCTGCGTCAGCTTTCTATTGGTAGTGTGATAGTGAAGAGTTATGGCCGTTACGACGTAAACGGGTTTCGCTTCCGTACAACCAAATTTGAAGCTTCCCGTCCTTTAGCAGCTACGAAAAATAACGGAGTCGTAATCCGGGCTGAAGATATGGAAAGGCACGAATCCGAGTATTACGGAATCATAAACAATATACTCGAGTGCCAATTTGTAGGGAACAAGGATCTGAGGGTGGTGTTTTTTGACTGTACATGGTTTGACCCGAAGCATTATAGAACCGAATTTGGAATGGCGCAGGTTAAACGCAAGCAAATACTTCAAGGGGCCGATAGATATGTCCTTGCTCATCAGGTGGAGCAGGTATATTACTCGTCATATCCATGCCCTAAGTTGAGCGCTTGGTGGGTCGTATACAAAACCTACCCCCGTGATCGGTTGTCCACTCCTGTTCCCGATGATTACAATCGTGAGGCTCAACAAGCTGACACGGTATTCCAAGAAGATGAGTTGCCATCCTCATTTGATATAGACCCTGCTCCTACATTGGATTGTTTAGTTGGAGACCTCAATGATATATCATTGCCACAGAAAAGGAAACGAAACGATAAGTAACAAGTTAAGTTTATTTCCATATGAATGTTTATTTGTTTAATGTTGGTTTATTTTGCACCGTTTGTTTATTTATTTACATTACTCAGTACTAATAAAAACTTTCAATTGCTGCAGGATGCCTAAAAAGTTTAAGCAGGTGGTGAAGGGGTTCAGGGACTCCCTGTTCCGAGGGAGTTCCTTGAGCGCTAGTAAGAAGGAGCAGCTCTACAGAAGCCTACACCCAGAGTTACAGGGCCAGCCCTTGGGGTTTCAGAGAGGCGATGTAAGAATCATTGTATTGTTGCTTTTAATTTGTGTAAGACTTTAACGCGTGAATGTGACACTTGAGTTACTTATTTGCAGGATGAGGATGAGGATCAGGATCAGGATGAGGATGAGGATGAGGATCAGGATCAGGATCAGGATCAGGATGAGGATGAGGATCAGGATCAGGATGAGGATGAGGATGAGGATGAGGATGAGGTTGAGGGTGGAGGTGAGGAGGCTGAGGCAGGAGGTGAGCAGGGAGAGGGTGGAGGTGGAGATGAGACTGAGGCTGAGGCAGGAGGTGCGGCTGCGGGTGGAGATGAGGCTGAGGCAGCTCCACCAAGGCGTCCACGTAAGTTTAGAAGGCCCCATGCCGTACAACCTCCACCTGTTCCGAGCTCCGAGACGGGGAAGACAGTGATCTCCCCCGTCGGAGATAGGTAAGTGCTGTATCTTGTGATTTGAATCAGCTGTATTCATCAAATGTAAGCATGTTTGATGCTTGCCCGTCTTTTTGTAGGGAGTGGTTGGACTACTCTTTCACCGGCCAGGGTCGTCAAAAGCAGGTGAACTCTGTGTTGAGTTCGCTCCTGAAGTTTCACTACCCTGGACTGGTGAAGACGTCCGACGATGCAGACGCTGCGCCGGTCCTCGTCTCATGTTGGGACGATTACAAGCTGAAGGTCGATGTCACTTATGGCGATGCCCAGGGGCTTGTTCGCGCTGACTTCTGGGTACGTAATCTTGTGTGTGTTATATGGAAGCAATCATTAAAAAGTTAGATAACATTGCATTCTTTTTGTAGGCACGTTTTCGGTTGGCCGACGGGGATGACGCGAACCATGCCGAGAAGGTGTTTCAAGTAAATGCCTATCGGTTGGTGAAGGAGGCCCTGTACGAGGCAAGGATTCAGGCCACGTGCATGTATTATCAACAAATTTTAGGGCAAAAGATGAACAAGAAGACAGGGGCCTCGAGTATATACCTTCGCGAGGAAGAGTATCGTAAGGTTATATTTCAATCCTTTCCTTTGTGTTTGTTTCATTTGAATAAGTACTGATATATGTTTGTTTTTATGAAGGTGGTGGTTCCGTGGATGTCGAACCGGCCAGAGGCCTACGCAGCTTGGTGTGGGGTATGGGCTTCTGAAGCCTTCCAACAGAAGTCGAAAAGTCACAGGGACAATCGAGGCACCATGCCGAACCACACCTTCGGTGGCGACAACTTCACGCGAAAGGCGAAACGCCTGGTAAGAAAACTAACAAATATGTTGAGATGTCATATATTCTTTTATTGTACTAACTCTGTGTTGTAGGAAGCTCAATTAGGTCGCGAGCCGACTCCCATCGAGGTGTGGGAAGCTGGCCATAGGGGAAGCGACCCTTCCAACCCTTTGTGCAGCCAGACACAAAGGGAGCGTCTGGTGAGCTGTTGTCCTCAATATTCGGTTAATGCTCGCAACGTACTAACTAAGGTTATATAATCGATACAGACGGCATATGCGGAAGAGATGAAGGACCGTCACGGAGAAGACTGCGATTGGAGGACCATGCCGATCGATGCTCAAGCCGTGCATAAATCCGGTGGAGGAAAGGCACATGGACGGTGAGATGTTACATTACATGCCATTTATATAGTGACATGAGCATATGCCTTAATTAATCTTTCTTTGACAACAATTGTAGATTCTCTCTCTTTGATGGAATGATCAACACGACGGATTTTAGAGCGTCTCGGCGGTCGGCATCTGGGTCCGGAAGCTCCGGTCGTAGCTCTCGTCGGCTCACTGAGCAAGAGCTTGAGATCGTGAGGCTGCGTGAGGAGAACCGTCAGCGCGATGAGCAGTTGAGGGCTCAAACTGAGCAGTTGAGGGCTCAAAGTGAGTACTATGCCTCAGTCCACGCGCAGCAACAACAGATGATTCAAGTAAGCCCATTGCATTATTACTGTTTATTCATTGCTTTACACATCCAATGCGTACTACTAATATGCTTGGTCAATAGTTACTAGCTCAGCAGCAGGGCATTCCGTACGTGGCCCCTCCGCCTCCGCCGCAATGGACGTTCGTCCCTATGGGCCCTCCTCCACCTCCGGTAAGAAATTCTATATCCATTCTCTAGTTACATAGTAAAAACGACGACTTGTGCCGCACTGCACTCACATGAATATGTATTATTCTTGTATTCAACAGGGACTTGTGCCGCAGCAGCCTCAGTTTAGCACACCGCCGGCACAGCTACCTGCCCCTGGAGCACAGGTTTGTATTCTAACTCTATAGCTATCGCCGACAGTTCAGCAGTTAATATGTACGATTTCTGACAAATTGCATTCTCGCTCCATAGGACAATCAGGAAGGAAGTGGAACGATGGATGGCTTCGTCAACTCCCTATTCGCGTACCCAACTCCGGACGGAGGCAGCGGCCAAAGCTCCAACAACCCTAGCCGCCGCGGTTCGTGAATGTGCTTCCGTCGGTACCTTTTCAGTAATGAACACTTCGATCTCTACCTTTTCAGTAATGGACACTTCTTTTGTGGATGAACACTTCTTATGTGGATGAACACTTCTTATGTGTATGAATGTTCTTATATATATGTGTGTGGATGGATGTGATTGATGTGTGTGGATGTGATTGCTGTGTGAATGTGCATGATGATATTGTGTATATTTTCTGTGCCATTGATCATAAATATGGGGTTTTTGGGGGGGGTGACAGTTTAACTCCCGTCGACTTTGCAAAGCCGACGGGAGTTAACCTGGTACTGTCCAGGATAACTCCCGTCGGCTTAGCCAAGCCGACGGCAGTTGTCGCTCCCCCGTCCCGGCAATCAGGGCTGACGTGGCGGACACATAACTCCCGTCGGCTACCTAAGGCCGACGGGAGTTAATTGCCCGCCACGTCAGCCCTGGGCCGGGGAGCGACAACCACCGTCGGCTACCTAGGGCCGACGGGAGATAATTATCTCCCGTCGGCCCCGACGGGAGTTAATGTAATCCCCGTCGGGTAGCTCCTGTCGGCCGGGTACCGACGGGATTTACTCTAAAACCGACGGGAATAGCTAAATCCCGTCGGTTTTAGAGTAAATCCCGTCGGTACCCGGCCGACGGGAATATCCTGGATTGCTGTTGTGGTCACCTTGGTAGTGATCAATGGAGAGTCAAGATCTCCGGGCAGAAAGGGAATCACGGCTTGTGGGTAAAGTGCACAACCTCTGCAGAGTGTTTGGAAACTGATATATCAGCCGTGCTCGCGGTTATGAGCGGCCAAGGGAGCTCCAGTGATTAGTGGTACTTGATCAGAGACATTTTGGTTTACAGGTGGCAATGAGGATGGTTATGATTATGTCTATGGTAATGGTAAGTGGTATTCTTTCCGTTTGGAAAGGGTACTTTGGGTTAATAACTTGGGTTAATGCTAAACCTGGCTTACTACTAGTAAATAATAAACTGACCAACTAAAAGCAACTGCTTGACTTACCCCCACATAAAGCTAGTACACTACAGCCAAACAGGATACTTGCTGAGTATGTTGATGTGTACTCACCCTTGCTCTACACACCAAACCCCCCCCATCCCCAGGTTGTCAGCATTGCAACCACTGCTCAGGAGAAGATGAAGCTGTGGAAGGAGACTTCCAGGAGTTCCAAGACTACGACGAGTTCTAGGTGTGGGTTAGCGGCAACCCCCAGTCGGCTGCCTGTGAAGGTCGCGGTTATCTACGTTTCGTTTTCGCACTTTGATTTACTGTAAGGACTATATGGACGTCTCAGACGTATGATGTAATCGACTATTATTTCCCCTTTTAATACTATTTTGAGCACTGTGTGATGATGTCCATGTTATGTAACTGCTGTGTACGTGAATAACTGATCCTGGCACGTACATGGTTCGCATTCGGTTTACCTTCTAAAACCGGGTGTGACATAAGTGGTATCAAAGCCGTGCTGACTGTAGGACCGCTAACCTAGAGTAGAATGGTCGTTCTAAGGATTATAGACCTCTGTCACTGCCTTGACTTTGATATCCCTTCAAAAGTTGGTCATACCGACCAAACCTATGTTCTACTATATATTATACCTTGCTGAAAATTATGTTTTATTCTAATCCTTCATTTATTTATGATTCATTATTTGCTGGTCATATTAATTCTGTTCTCACCCTTTTGCTTGCGATGTCTTTTGTAGATGGCTCGTCTTAGACACACTGCACGAAAGTCCGTCATCCCCTTCTTACCCTCCCGCCTTGCTGAGCGTCCGCTTCGCCGTCCCGTGGCCGGACAGTCCAGCCACTTGGAGAGACTGCACCACCGCCTGCATGAGGAGCAGGAACGTCGACGACAGGAGCAGCAGGGCTCTTCTTTCTCGCTCCAGCAGGAGATAGAGTCTGTGAGGAGCTGCTCTCCTGTGCTTCCTCTGGAGGCGCCCCCTGCACCACCACTGGGCGCCCCAACCCCTGGAGTAGCTGCTGGAGGAGACCCAGACGACGAAGGTGGCGACGACAGCCCGAGCCACGACACTGACTTCCCTGCTGACCATGAGACGGAAGGATGGGTTGCTCGACCCATCACTCGCGACGCTGCTCGCGGGTGTCACTTCCACGACGCGCTCGACACTCTGCTACGTCAGGCACTTGACCGGCGTACTTGGTCCATCGAGTATCGCTATGTGGTCTACCAGCATAGTCGCGGGGTCTACCCGGACCGCTGGGAGGCGACCTGCTTGGTGCGCCGTCCGGAGAACAGTCTCCAGGGCACGGAGGCTTGCTCAGAGCACTATTCTATCTCTGAGCGGGACTCAGCTGAGGCAGCCATGCAGGATGCTGCACGGCGTGCGCTTTCGCACTACTGCTCGGTTCTCGGTGGGGTAGATGACTGTCTCGACCTGAAGTATTACCCCCGCCGTCCATCTGGCAGCACAGGAGGCGTGATTGTTTCACCTGCTGGTGAGGACAATCCTAGGTGGAGCAGCACAGTCAACCTAGCCGTCGTGCTAAACACGGAGCTAGACCATGCATTAGACGAGCTGAGTAGGGCTCGTGCTGAGATCGCCCTGCTGTGGGCTGAGCGCGCGGAACGTCGTCACCTGGACGATGGTTCCCCCGCTCCCGTCGGGACTCAGCACCCGTACCGCTCACCTCGGCGTGGACTCCAGTCTTATGGCAATCTCGACTGCAAGACCAAGATAAATCTAGAACCGTAGCTCATTAGAGTTGGATCTTGTAATTAATACAAAATATATACGTAGAAGCTACAGTCTTAGCGTTAGTCTCGCTTTTAGTTAGTCTTAGTTAGATAGGGTAGTTTGCTATATCCTGTGCATCTATGTTTGTCATGATGAACTATGTTTGGTTTGGATTTTTGTAATGACTGTCACCAGAGTGTGGGTACCCCCTGCATTTTGGTTTACATATTATGTTAATGGAGTTAGTTATATAGTTGGGAAACCTTTATTCCACTTTCCTCTTTATCTGAGAAGCTGTGTGGTCTATGTTGGAGATCAGTGAAGATGCTCATCTGTTCAGTGCTGTTGAAGAATTCTATACTCTTTCCTTATGCTGCAAGATTTGCCAGATCAGTTCTGATGTGTGGTTGCATTCTGCAGATGTCAGAGAACAGGCGCAGAGGAGGAAGGCGTGCTCAGCAGGAGCGAGCCGCTCCGCAGGATGAGGTGCCCCAGCAGCAGCACCTGCCACCCCCGCCCCCGATGTCGATCGAGCAGATGTTTCTGATGCAGACTCAAGCTGTTCAAGCCATCGGTCAGACTCTGGCCGCCATTCAGTAGCAGCAGCAGCAAGCACCACCCCAGCCTCAGATGCCTTAGATGCCTAGAGACAAGCGTGCTGAATTCATGAGAGGTCATCCCCCAACGTTCACTCACTCTTCTGACCCCATGGATGCTGAAGATTGGCTGCGCACTTTGGAGCGGGAGTTGCATACCGCTCAGTGTGATGACAGGGAGAAAGTCTTGTATGGTCCCCATCTGTTGAGAGGAGCAGCCCAGTCATGGTGGGAGTCTTACCTCGCCACCCATGCCAACCCCGATGCCATCACCTGGGAAGAGTTCAGAGGTAGCTTTCGTCAGTACCATGTGCCTGCAGGTCTGATGACAGTGAAGAAGGAGGAGTTCCTGGCCCTTAAGCAAGGGTCATCATCTGTCAGTGAGTATCGAGACAGGTTTCTGCAATTGTCTCGCTATGCTCCTGAGGATGTCAACACCGACGCCAAGCGACAGTACCGTTTCTTGAGAGGCTTGGTTGACCCTCTTCAGTACCAACTGATGAATCATACCTTCCCGATATTCCTGCACCTGATTGACAGAGCAATCATGACAGAAAGGAAGCGTAAGGAGATGGAGGATCGTAAGCGCAAGATCAGTGGACCTTAGCCTGGAAGCAGCAGTCGTCCTCGTTTCTCAGGCAATCAACCTCAGCAGTTCAGGCAGAATCAGCGTCCACCTCAGCAGCATCAGCAGTTCCAAAGGCAGTATCCTCAGCATCAGTACCAGAACCGTTAGAGCAATCAGTCAGGAGGTCAGTTTCAGAGGCAGAATCAGCAGACACCTCGTCTTCCTGCCCCAGCAAACCAGCAGAACAATCAGGCAGCACCAGCTCAGGTTGGAAACAGAGCATGTTTCCACTGTGGAGAGCAAGGCCACTGGGTGATGCAATGCCCGAAGAAGGCAGCCCAGTAGCAGTTAGGCCCCAATGCCCCAGCAAAGCAGAATGTGTCTCAGCCTGGAGCAGGCAATCGCCCTCAGCCGCGTTACAATCATGGAAGACTGAACCACTTGGAGGCTGAAGCAGTTCAGGAGATCCCCGGCATGATAGTAGGTATGTTCCTAGTCGACTCGCATATTGCAGAAGTGTTATTTGATACTGGAGCAACACATTCTTTCATTACTGCATCGTGGGTAGAAGCACATAATCTTCCAATTACTACCATGTCGACCCCCATTCAAATTGACTCAGCCGGTGGTAGAATTCGAGCTGATAGCATCTGTTTGAATGTAAGTGTGGAAATAAGGGGGATAGCGTTTCCCGCTAACCTTATAGTAATGGGTACTCAGGGAATAGATGTCATCCTATGGATGAATTGGCTAGATAAGTATCAGGCAGTTATCAGTTGCGATAAAAGGACAATCAAGTTGGTGTCCCCACTAGGAGAGGAAGTGGTGACCGAGTTAGTCCCGCCTGAGCTGAAGAAAGGAAGTTGTTATCAGATGGCTGTCGATAGCAGTGAAGCAGACCCAATTGAGAGTATCAAGGTTGTGTCTGAATTTCCGGATGTGTTTCCAAAGGATTTACCGGGTATGCCACCAGAGCGGAAAGTTGAGTTTGCCATAGAGCTTCTTCCTAGAACCGCCCCCATCTTTAAGAGAGCTTACAGAATATCCGGACCAGAGTTGGTTGAGCTTAAGAAGCAGATTGATGAGCTGTCAGAGAAAGGTTACATCCGGCCAAGCACCTCGCCTTGGGCCGCCCCTGTCTTGTTCGTGGAAAAGAAAGATGGCACCAAGAGGATGTGTATTGATTATCGAGCTTTGAATGAAGTCACGATCAAGAATAAGTACCCTTTGCCCAGAATAGAAGATCTGTTCGACCAGTTGAGAGGAGCCAGTGTGTTCTCCAAGATTGATCTGAGATCAGGTTATCATCAGCTCAGGATCCGACCTTTGGACATTCCGAAGACGGAATTCATTACCAAGTATGGATTATATGAGTTCACAGTGATGTCTTTTGGTTTGACCAATGCACTAGCGTTTTTCATGAACTTGATGAACAGTGTATTCATGGATTATCTTGACAAGTTTGTGGTGGTATTCATTGATGACATTCTGGTTTATTCTCAAAGCGAAGAAGAGCATGCAGATCATTTGAGGATGGTATTGCAGAGATTGCGAGAGCACCAGTTGTATGCAAAGTTGAGCAAATGTGAGTTCTGGATCAATGAAGTCCTGTTCTTGGGTCACATAATCAACAAAGAAGGATTGGCTGTGGATCCGAAGAAAGTGGCAGACATTCTGAACTGGAAAGCGCCAACGGATGCTCGAGGAATCAAGAGCTTCATTGGAATGGCCGGATATTATCGGCGATTCATTGAAGGGTTTTCGAAGATTGCGAGACCAATGACAGCGTTGCTAGGCAACAAGGTTGAGTTCAAGTGGACCCAGAAATGTCAAGAGGCCTTCGAAGGGCTGAAAGAGAAGTTGACAACAGCGCCTGTCCTAGTCTCGCCTGATGTGCACAAGCCCTTCTCTATGTATTGTGATGCTTGTTACACAGGTTTGGGATACGTGTTGATGCAAGAGGGAAGAGTTGTGGCTTACTCGTCCCGACAGCTGAAGGTTCATGAGAAGAACTACCCAATCCATGACCTAGAGTTGGCAGCAGTGGTTCACACACTGAAGACATGGAGGCACTATCTGTACGGACAGAAATGCGATGTTTACACAGACCACAAGAGTCTGAAGTACATATTCACTCAATCAGAATTGAATATGAGGCAGCGAAGATGGTTAGAGTTGATCAAAGACTATGAGTTGGAGATCCATTACCATCCAGGCAAAGCAAACGTAGTGGCAGATGCTTTGAGCAGAAAGAGTCAAGTCAATCTAATGGTCGCTCGTCCGATGCCTTATGAGTTGGCCAAGGAGTTCGACAGGTTGAGTCTCGGATTTCTGAACCATTCGCGAGGAGTCACAGTTGAGTTGGAACCTACCTTAGAGTGTGAAATCAAAGAAGCGCAGAAGAATGATGAGAAGATCAGTGAGATCCAGCGACTGATTCTAGATGGCAGAAGCAAAGATTTTCGAGAAGATGCAGAAGGCGTGATATGGTTCAAAGACCGCTTGTGTGTTCCCAATGTACAGTCCATTCGGGAGTTGATTCTCAAGGAAGCTCATGAGACTGCTTATTCGATTCACCCTGGCAGTGAGAAGATGTATCAGGATCTAAAGAAGAAATTCTGGTGGTACGGAATGAAGAGGGAAATCGCAGAGCATGTGGCTATGTGCGATAGTTGTCGAAGAATTAAGGCAGAGCACCAGAGACCAGCTGGATTGTTGCAACCGTTGCAAGTTCCTCAGTGGAAATGGGATGAAATTGGTATGGATTTCATAGTCGGATTGCCTTGCACTCGAGCCGGCTACGATTCCATTTGGGTAGTAGTGGACCGTTTGACCAAGTCAGCCCACTTCATACCAGTCAAGACCAACTACAGCAGTGCCGTATTGGCAGAGTTGTATATGTCTCGGATCGTTTGTCTTCATGGTGTGCCAAAGAAGATAGTGTCAGACAGAGGAACACAGTTCACCTCTCATTTCTGGCAGCAGTTGCATGAAGCCTTGGGCACACATCTGAATTTCAACTTAGCTTATCATCCGCAGACAGATGGCTAGACCGAAAGGACCAACCAAATTCTTGAAGACATGTTGAGAGCCTGTGCGTTGCAAGATCAGTCCGGATGGGACAAGCGATTGCCTTATGCGGAGTTTTCCTATAACAACAGTTACCAGGCCAGTTTGAAGATGTCACCATTTCAAGCGCTCTATGGAAGGGGTTGCAGAACTCCGTTGCAATGGGATCAGCCTGGAGAAAAGCAAGTGTTTGGGCCAGATATTTTGCTTGAAGCCGAAGAGAACATCAAGATGGTCCGAGAGAATCTGAAGATAGCGCAATCGAGGCAGCGAAGCTATGCAGACACAAGAAGAAGAGAGCTGAGTTTCGAAGTCGGAGACTTCGTCTATCTGAAAGTGTCACCGATCAGAGGAGTCAGAAGATTCGGAGTCAAAGGCAAGCTAGCACCCCGCTACATTGGTCCATACCAAATCCTCTAAAGGCGTGGAGAAGTGGCCTATCAGCTCAGTCTGCCAGAGAATTTGTCCGCTGTGCATGATGTCTTTCATGTGTCTCAGTTGAAGAAGTGCTTGCGTGTGCCAGAAGAGCAGTTGCCAGTGGAAGGTCTTGAAGTCCAGGAGGACTTGACCTACGTTGAGAAGCCAGTGCAGATCCTTGAGGTTGTAGACAGAGTCACCCGAAGGAAGACCATCAGAATGTGCAAAGTCAGATGGGATCACCACTCTGAGGAAGAAGCAACCTAGGAGCGTGAAGATGATCTGATGGCTAGATACCCTGAGCTCTTTGCTAGCCAACCCTGAATCTCGAGGGCGAGATTCTTTTAAGGGGGATAGGTTTGTAACGCCCTGAATTTGGGGGGTAGAATTTTTTCTTCTTTTCTCTCACCAAATTCGGGCGTTACTCTCTTTTCTCTTTCCCCGTTTTGCTCATTCTTCCCAATTTCAAACCAGTATAGTGACAGGTGTTCGTGTCATGTATAAACCAAAACCTAAGTGTCATGGGTGTTGCATCATGCCGAAGCACATTTCTTGGTCTGATGTTGAGTGTTCGTCTCGTTCCGTTCCGGATTTCGATTTGCGATTTAATTCCGTTTAGTGGTCCGCGCGCGTCGCGGGTTTTCGATCCGCGAAGTGGCCCAGCCCAGCCTAGCCCAGCCCTGCCCGGCCCGATCCGGCCCGGCCCTGCGCGCCCCTGGCGGCCCACCCCCCCCATGCGCCCCCTTCTCCCTCTCTCTCTCATTTGGATCTCCCGCGCAACAACCTCTCCTCTCCCTCTTCCACCTCTCTCTCCCCGTGGTGCCCTAGGAATTGGAGACGGCGATCACCGGATTTTGGACCCCGAGGTGAGCTCCCCTCCCCTCCCCTTCTCCTCTCTCTCTCCCTCCTCTTCTTCCTCCCCATGCGCGCCCCCCCTTTCTTCCCCTGCTCGCGCGCGCCCCTGCCCGCCCCTGCTCGCTGACGGCGCGGCGCCCCCCGCCCTCCCCCGGCCCCGCGCGGCGGCGCCCGCCCCTCCCCTCGCGCGCGGCGGCGCTCGCCCGCCCTCCCCCGGCCGCGGCGGCGCTCCCCGCCCCTCCCCTCGCGCGCGGCGGCGGCGCCCGCCCCTCCCCCGGCCGCGGCGGCGTTCGCCCGCCCCTCCCCCGGCCCCATGGCGGCGCCCCCCGCCCCTCCCCCGGCCCGCGGCGGCGCTCCCCGCCCCCTGCCCGCCCGCGCGGCGCCCCTCGCCCCTCGCCCCTCCCCGGCCCACGGCAGTGATCCCGCCCGCCCCTGCTCGCCGGTGCGCGGCCCCCGGCACGGCCCCCGGCGCGGCCTCCGACCCCCGGCGCGGCCCCGGCCGGCCCAGCCGCCCCTGGCCGGTTCAACCGCCCCCCCCGGTTCAACCGCCCCGGCCCCAGCTCAGCCGCCCATTCCCTCGCTCGGCCTCGTCCGACCGTGTCCCCGCTCGCCCGCGCTCGTGGTGATTATTTTTGTTAGTTGATGGTTAATGTCAAACTCCGTTAGTTAGCGTGTTGCGTTGCGCGCTTCGCCGCGCGACGGATTGTCTAATTTCAGATTCTATCTGTGTGTTGCGTCGTGCGCTTCGTCGCGCGACGATTCATTTTAATTTCAGGTTGTTTAAGGTGTAACGCGGCGTGGGTATTCACGCGACGTTCCACTTTGGACTCAGTTTAGTCGACGTATGCCGTTGTGTGTTTCGTCGCGCGACGCTTAACGTCTCCTCATAACCAAGGCGAAGTGTCTCGTTGCGTGCCCGGTCGCGCGACGAGTCGTTAACTTCTTAATTTGTTTTAGAGTGCTATGTCGCGTGTCTCGCCGCGCGACCATCCTTTTTATTTATCTCCACCTGCTTATAATGATTAGACATGAAAACATGACTTTACTTTACGCTAAACATAGTGTCTACATTAAATTTCCTTTCATTAAGTGAGTGGTTAATTTATAATCATGTAACGTGATCGTTTCTCGACTGTCTTTTCCTCTTTCTCTCTTAACCGTACTCGCGAGCCCGCGTGAAACATCTGTTTACTTATTGCATTCTATTGAATGGTGTACTGTTCTTTTGTATTAAATATGTGGATGTATGTATGTTTGCGCTCGCATAGAGAACGATCCGGTCGGAGAACCCGAAAAACCCGCAGGAGAAGCCCCTGAGCAGCAGTCGGTTGGTGGAGGCAAGTGTCCTTTGACCTATCTCTGTCCTATTCATTCTTTAATTCACCTCCCGCACTACACATTTATACCTAAGGATTGACTAGCTTTTGTTATCCATGTCCTTGTTTACCTATTTGGGTCGGATTATTACTGTTTAGCTTCATGCTATTGCTCAACTCTAATCAATGAACATGATGAGATTATCTATGATACGCTGTTTTCTCTTCTCTTATTATGATGTTGTACTTGTGGTCTTCAAGGGGGCTCGAGCGGTTTCTCGAGTGCCTCTCCGTAAGGACCTGTTCTATGGATGACCGCCCGGGAAAACAGTGCAACCATGAGGGTGGAGTGGGACGCCCTTAGCTGAATAATTAGAGGAACCGGGGAGTAGTTCGCTTAGCCGTCGTGCCGTCAATGGGGCTCGGTGTATGCGGCTCGCTCTGCCAAGGTTGATTTGTCCCTTGGGGAGGAGTGCGGTACATTTAGGAAACCTAACGGGCGAGTACAGTCCCGGGGAATCTTTGTAAAGGCTACGTAGTGATGCCCTGCTGGGTCACCTTGGTAGTGATCAATGGAGAGTCATGATCTCCGGGCAGAAAGGGAATCACGGCTTGTGGGTAAAGTGCACAACCTCTGCAGAGTGTTTGAAAACTTATATATCAGCCGTGCTCGCGGTTATGAGCGGCCAAGGGAGCTCCAGTGATTAGTGGTACTTGATCAGAGACATTTTGGTTTACAGGTGGCAATGAGGATGGTTATGATTATGTCTATGGTAATGGTAAGTGGTATTCTTTCCATTTGGAAAGGGTACTTTGGGTTAATAACTTGGGTTAATGCTAAACCTGGCTTACTACTAGTAAATAATAAACTGACCAACTAAAAGCAACTGCTTGACTTACCCCCACATAAAGCTAGTACACTACAGCCAAACAGGATACTTGCTGAGTATGTTGATGTGTACTCACCCTTGCTCTACACACCAAACCCCCCCATCCCCAGGTTGTCAGCATTGCAACCACTGCTCAGGAGAAGATGAAGCTGTGGAAGGAGACTTCCAGGAGTTCCAAGACTACGACGAGTTCTAGGTGTGGGTTAGCGGCAACCCCCAGTCGGCTGCCTATGAAGGTCGCGGTTATCTACGTTTCGTTTTCGCACTTTGATTTACTGTAAGGACTATATGGACGTCTCAGACGTATGATGTAATCAACTATTATTTCCCCTTTTAATACTATTTTGAGCACTGTGTGATGATGTCCATGTTATGTAACTGCTGTGTACGTGAATAACTGATCCTGGCACGTACATGGTTCGCATTCGGTTTACCTTCTAAAACTGGGTGTGACAGCAAGGGACCGACGAGGTCCAGACCGCACACAGCAAATGGCCAGGTGATGGGTACCGTTTGCAGAGCCTGAGCGGGCAGGTGGGTCTGCTTTGCATAGAATTGACACCCTTGGCAGGTGCGTACAATCCTAGTGGCATCGGCCACCGCGGTTGGCCAGTAGAAACCCTATCGGAAGGCGTTTCCAACGAGGGCCCGAGGTGCTGCGTGGTGACCACAAGCCCCCGAGTGTATTTCTTGTAATAACTCCTGACCTTCGGTGATGGATATGCATCGCTGGAGGATGCCTGAGGGGCTGTGGTGGTAGAGCTCCTTCCCGTCATCCAGCAAGACGAACGACTTGGCGCGCCGCGCCAGTCGCCGAGCTTCGGCTCTGTCGAGGGGTAGCTCTCCTCTGTGGAGATGTTGCAGGTACGGGGTCTGCTAGTTTTGATTAGGCGGGACCCCATTCCGCTCTTCCTCGTCGCGCAGTGCCTCACCCTCGGGGGCCGAGGGTTTCTCGGGCTGAGCCGAGGGCGCCTCGGGCAGGGCCGAGACCTTCTCGGGCTCGGGCGTGTCGTCGGTCTTGACTGAGGGTTGATGTAGGTCTCGGGAGAAGACGTCCGGGGGAACCGTTGTCCGCCCCGAGGCTATCTTAGCCAGCTCGTCCGCAGTCTCGTTGTATCGTCGGGCGATGTGGTTGAGCTCGAGCCCGTAGAACTTGTCCTCCAGGCGCCGAACCTCATCGCAGTAGGCTTCCATCTTCGGGTCGCGGCAATGGGAGTTCTTCATGACTTGGTCAATGACGAGCTGCGAGTCACCACGAGCGTCGAGGCGTTGGACCCCTAGCTCGATGGCGATGCGCAACCCGTTAACCAGAGCCTCGTACTCGGCCGTGTTGTTGGACGCCGGGAAATGGAGGCGCATCACGTAGCGGAGGTGCTTCCCGAGGGGTGAGACGAAGAGCAGGCCCGCGCCCGCTCCTGTCTTCATCAGCGACCCACCGAAAAACATGGTCCAGAGTTCCGGTTGGATCAGAGCTGCTGGAAGCAGGGTGTCAACCCATTCAGCCACAAAGTCTGCCAAGACTTGGGACTTGATGGCCTTCCGAGGGGCGAACGAGATTGTCTCGCCCATGATCTCCACCACCCACTTTGCAATCCTACCCGAGGCCTCTCGGTACTGGATGATCTCTCCTAGGGGGAAGGATGACACCACAATCACCGGACGAGACTCGAAGTAGTGTCGCAACTTACGCCGCGTCAGAATTACCGCGTACAGTAGCTTCTGGATTTGCGGGTAGCGGATTTTGGTCTTGGACAGTACTTCACTGATGAAGTAGAACGGCCTCTGGATGGGCAATGCGTGCCCCTCTTCTCGTCTCTCGACCACGATCGCGGCGCTGACCACCTGAGTGGTAGCGGCGACGTAGATCAAGAGGGCTTCTCCGGCAGCGGGGGGCACCAGGATGGGCGCGCTGGTAAGGAGCGCCTTTAGGTTCCCGAGGGCTTCCTCGGCCTCGGGGGTCCAAGTGAAGCGCTCGTTCTTCCTTAAGAGGCGGTACAGAGGCAGGCCTCTTTTGCCGAGGTGCGAGATGAAACGGCTCAGGACCGCAAGGCATCCCATGACCCTCTGTACTCCTTTCAAGTCCTTGATGGGCCCCATGTTGGTGATGGCCGAGATTTTCTCTGGGTTGGCCTCGATGCCCCGCTCGGAGACGATGAACCCCAGGAGCATGCCTCGGGGGACTCCGAAGACACACTTCTCGGGATTGAGTTTTACGCCTTTCGCCTTGAGACACTTGAATGTCGTTTCAAGGTCAGAGAGGAGGTCAGAGGCTTTCCTCGTCTTGACTACGATGTCATCGACGTAAGCCTCGACTGTTCGGCCAATGTGTTCTCCGAACACGTGGTTCATGCACCTTTGGTATGTCGCACCCGCATTCCTCAAACCGAATGGCATAGTAACGTAGCAGTACATGCCAAAGGGTGTGATGAAAGAAGTCACGAGCTGGTCGGACTCTTTCATCCTGATTTGTTGATACCCTGAGTAGGCATCGAGGAAAGACAGGGTTTCGCACCCAGCAGTGGAATCCACGATTTGATCGATGCGAGGCAGAGGGTAGGGAACTTTCGGACATGCTTTGTTTAGACTAGTGTAGTCTACACACATCCGCCATTTCCCTCCTTTCTTTCTCACAAGCACAGGGTTGGCAAACCATTCAGGATGGAATACCTCTTTGATGAACCCTGCAGCCATCAGCTTGTGGATCTCCTCGCCTATGGCTCTGCGCTTTTCTTCATCGAATCGGCGCAAAGGCTGCTTCACGGGTCGGGCTCCAGCTTGGATATCCAGTGAGTGCTCAGCGACATCCCTCGGTATGCCAGGCATGTCCGAGGGACTCCACGCAAAAACTTCGGTGTTCGCGCGAAGAAAGTCGACGAGCACTGCTTCCTATTTGGGGTCGAGCTCGGAGCCGATCCGGATCTTCTTGGAGGCGTCGTTGCTGGGGTCGACAGGGACGGACTTAACCGTCTCAGCTGGCTCGAAGTTGCCGGCGTGGCGCTTCGCATCTGGCACCTCTGTAACACCCGGTTTTAAGGGACAAAGCCGGGTGCATCTCATACATGCGCCAAAGAAGACAACATATATAATCACAGAGTGTATAGAGATAAATGTCACAATAATCAGAGTACTTATTACATAGCGGAAGTCTTACAAAATAAAAGATAAATATAGCAGGATCTAAAATATCCTTGGCGCCAGAAAGTCAACTGGGAGACGCCACCTAGATCGAATCGAACTCCTCGTTATGGCTCCTCTTGAACCACCTGTACTTCTCCTGTGGGGGGGTGTGAGACAGCAAGAGTGAGCTCACATACATTCATAGCTCAACACGTTGTGGGGAATAATGTGCATGAACTCGCCAAAGGTGGGAGCTCACGTGAAGTGTATGGCTTACCAAAGAGGATGGTTAGAGCTGAGCATTGCTTTTAAAGTTGGTCAAAATTTTATTAGCAGTTACTAAGTATAAGTGAATACCAACCCAATTAAATAGTAGAACAAAAGTAACAACCTCACCAGCGATGCAATGCATATGACAAATTGAATTTAGTTCCATAAATTAATCATGTGAGGGTCCGAGCTGCTCTTGACCGTGAGCACGGCTAGTATACTAGTTTTACACTCTGCAGAGGTTGCGCATCTTTACCCACAAGTCGTGTTACCCATCTGCCAAGGGGTCATGAATCCCATACACCTCTACCAAAGAAGCGAGGCAGGGTAACACTACGAGGCCTTTACAAAGTTCCACTAGCTTCAGAAATCCCGCTACAGTTTATAGGAAGCTCCAGTGCAGGGTTCTTGCTGACCGCCATCGCAGCAAAGTCAACCCAAGGACCTCCCTACACTGACCACTCCCCTACTGCCCTTGCCCCTTTCGGGTAAGGAAGACCTCCACTAGCTTTCCTAGTTAATCAGCCAAGGGCGTCCCATTAAACCCTTGTGGTAGCACTGTTTTCCCGGGTGGTCGCTCCATGTTCCAATTAACATAATCATCTTATCATGAATGTAAATAACATAACAAAGTAATTGGAACATGGATATAATGAAATATTAATCCCAAAACCATATAGAGCAATAGCATAACTACCCAATGATTCAGGGGTAAACAAGGTAAAAGGATAAACAAACTAGGGTGACCTATTGGGTCCCATCAAAATTAAACCTATGCATTGATAAGTGATAATAAGGAACATTATTAGGTAAATGAAAGTGATCAAGGGCACAACTTGCCTGGCACTTGAGATTCCAGTTACCAGGGTCATTCTTCAGATCCTCGTGACCGCACTGCTAGTCGTAGCAATACAAGCAAGTATTGTAGAGACAAAATTAACATCACACCAAACATAGAACAAACTGAATAATAATGATCTACACGTTGCTACGAGATCGCGGGAACGGGAGCTACTAAGATCGGAGTTAGGGTTACGAAGTTATGATCTACGGGAGATCTATGTGATGAAGCAATTAAACTAGGTCTTGAGTTGATTCTATCAAGATAATCTAATGAAATAATCAATTCATCTCTAATCTTAATCATAACATTACTAACGATTACATTTTAATCATCTTATAATCATAAGATCAGAATATTATATTAATATTAGAAAAGTTAATCCAATAAACATAGATTGATCCAATTAGTTACTTAATTATAAAAGTATGGGATATCATATAATAAATAATGCTAATGTGTAGTAAATATCTATACGAGGCTAACGCAACTGGAATGAATCAAATCGGAGTTAAAATGGAGGAGTTATGAATTTCCTAAGGTTTTAGGTATTTGATATAAGATTAATTAGGAAATAAATTTTATTATTATTTTCATGCCAAAACAGAGACACCATGTGATGCACAATATTATTACAAGATTTTAGGGACTAGAATGAACTAAAAAGGATTTAATATGAATTTTCTAGTCATTACACAAATTTCTGCAATTAATTTTGTACTAAAAACCATTTTCTAAATTGATTTCTCTGTTTTATTAACTGTTTGGACTGTACGCTAAATAAACAGATACGCAGGGGCCACGATGCAAGAAATACTAGACTCAGTGAACACCCGCCCGAGGACTGCGGGTTGAATACCTCTAAATCGGAGGGCTCTTTTGCAAATGGGTCTCGGCTGAAGGGGTATCTAGGGTTTTCAGCCGTTAGATCGGGTTTAGATGGTCTGGATTAGATCATTCGCCTTACTGTACTGGTAAATATGAGAACCCACAGATCTCAATCCAATGGTATGGATTGTTAAGTGCCCGAGATCCATCCATAGCCACCCGATACAACATCGACGGTCGGTGGTCACTCAGGCGAAAGAGTACGCTCTTTCTAATCCCACCCGTTGATCAACGATCGTACGATACCCCGCCTTCCCCCATCGATACCACTAGACACAATGGTGCCCGCGGTGGCGCCCCGGATCACGGCGGAGGTCCGCCGGAGTGAACGCCAATCGCCCCCCCCCCCTAGTGACCATATACCACCCCGAATCCGTTCTACGCGCAGAGGAGGCCGAGGCAAATGCGACGATTGAAGACTCACCATCGATTGGTGCCGCGACGACTACTGCCCACGGTACGCGCGACAACATGGAGGAGTTCCCACTCCGGCGAGGCATTCCGGCGGTCTAGAGTGCGATTCCGCCCAGGAGAAGCCGCGACGAGCATCAGAGAGGACCAACGATTGTCCCCGGTCGATTCCGATCACCTAACGCCAGGTATAATAGTTTTCCCCCTGCGGCGGCGCCATCCTTAGCTCCATTCGACCCTCTCGAGCGGTCATACGTGTGGCCCGCCATGCCCACACGATCCCCAGACACCAGTGATTCACCGTGATCACCCATCAAAGCCCAAGCGATAGAGGTCGAGGCGAATTGCACGGCAGCGGCAAGGTCGTGGCTGCACTCTCTCTCTCCTGTTCCTCACGGTAATGGCGCTCCCGAACTCGGCTGGTTAGTTGGCCTCCGTTCTAGGGATTAGGGATGCGAGGCAGCGCGGTCGCTTTATAGCCAGTGAGTCCGCGACGAGAGGGATCCGAGCAGGGGGCATGCCCGGCGAATTCGGCAGATTTAGTTGCAACAGCCCTGATCCATGCTCTATCACGGTAGAAGATGGAGCTGTCGGATAAGGCCCACACGTCAGTGGCTTTGAGTGGATGCCGATGCGGCCCACCGGTCATTGGCATGGAGTGAACGCAGGCGCCGAGCACATGAGGCTGACGGGGGTGGCCCACAAGTCAGCGTCGGTCATGAAGGGCTGGCGGTGGAGAGAGCCAAGTGGGCCGAATTGTGCAGAATTGGCCCAGGCGCGGTTTCTCCATTTTTTTTTCTTTTATCTTTTCTGTTTTCTTTTCAAATTCAGTTCAAATTCAAACATGTTTTGAACTTCAATTTTTTTCAAGTGTCACAATAATTCCTAATATAAAATCTATTGTTTACAATATTATTTTTTTTCTATTCTTTTCCTTGTCATCTATTTACCAAAGGAATAAATGGTTCCATAAATTGTTTTCTTTCTCATTTAGAAAAATAGTACTTTGAATGTGGAATGAGAAGTAAAAGTTACTTCAAAATTAGATATTCATATAAATAAATGCTTATGGTGCATCATTTTAATGATATGCACAATTATTTAGTTGAATAGAAACCTTTCTATCTTTTATAAATTAATTCTCAGTTTCAAAATTCAGTCCTCAACATTCATTACTCAAGTATAAGTTGAGATATTTGAACTTACTATTTTATTTATATATTTATTTATTGTCTTATGCAAATTTTGGGCTTTACAAATCCTACCCCCCTTAACAGAAATCTCGTCCTCAAGATTTGTAAGGAAAGGGTGTATACTCATTGTCTCAACATATATGCACAAACAAAGATCTCAGCATGATGCATAATTTATTATCAACACATAGGGTCAATTAGACCTTATTATTTCTCCTGAAATAGTATCATACCATTTTCAAACTAAAGTAACATTTAGATCTTACCAATAGTAGTAATTTATATATATGTTTATGTAGGTTAGTGTAACTGGTGGTGGTGGAGGTAGTAGGTGATTAGCAGAGTATAGGTATCCAGTTACTGTTTATGTAGGATATAAGCTGGACAGGTTGAGGTAAGAAAGATTATGGCGAGAAAAAGACTTCATCTGGAAGGTTTCAGTCTTGATTTATCTCGAGATTCGCTTTGACGGTTACATCCTTCCTTGTTAATGTTGATCTTTTCCTCTCCGGTCTTGGTCTCATTGATTCGATGTTAGTGTATATTATCAGAGTTGGGGAATATGGTTAAGATAGATATACATGATGTTGGTCAAAAGTTTTTTTTTAGGTGGGGGTTGATAGATTATGCAATCCATCATGACTCTATTGGTTGGGTTAGATCTCATGCATGTGACTGAGTTGGTTTAAGGCACTAGTTTAGTTTTAAGTACATGAGGGGTATGACCTTATCTTTTGTACCAGCATTAAGTAACTTACTCTAGATTAGATCATAATAGAGTAGATAAAATCTAGATTAGGTTGGTATGACTAGATTAAACTAGTTAAGATCTGATTATTTTGGATTAGATCATGGTTGTCATTCTATAGTGGGATAAATATGCTAACTAGGGCAAGATGAATCCATAAGGATAAGGTAGAATATTTTGAGGTCAGTTAGATCTATTAGGATAAGATAAAATCTTTTCAAGGTAAGATGAATCTATTAAGGTAAATATATTTTAATGAAGGATAATCTAGGTTGTTTAGTTATCTTATGAATTTATTTATTTATGCCTATAGGTATATGTAGATGCAATTGTGGACATTACTCCACAACTCATCACACTCAATCAAAGATCCAAATCAGACAAGTATCATAAGAACAAACATTCAAGTACGCTAGATAACTATAAAAATAGTTTTGATTTTGTTCCTTAAGATTAGGTCTCCTATTCCTAAAGGTCACTTTAGGCACTGGATTTCAAAGTATGAAATCCACATTTGTCTTTAGAAGGATAAGGTAAGAATGATTAGAGTAAAGCGGAAATAGATGAGAAAAGATTAAGAAAAGTTTAGAAATAATCAGAGTTGCAGAGGTAAGTAAATAAGGGTTGTCCAGTACTATCTAGGTTTCGTCTTACAGTCAACATTGCTCTGATACCACTTCTGTAACACCCGGTTTTAAGGGACAAAGCCGGGTGCATCTCATACATGCGCCAAAGAAGACAACATATATAATCACAGAGTGTATAGAGATAAATGTCATAATAATCAGAGTACTTATTACATAGCGGAAGTCTTACAAAATAAAAGATAAATATAGCAGGATCTAAAATATCCTTGGCGCCAGAAAGTCAACTGGGAGACGCCACCTAGATCGAATCGAACTCCTCGTTATGGCTCCTCTTGAACCACCTGTACTTCTCCTGTGGGGGGTGTGAGACAGCAAGAGTGAGCTCACATACGTTCATAGCTCAACAAGTTGTGGGGAATAATGTGCATGAACTCGCCAAAGGTGGGAGCTCACGTGAAGTGTAAGGCTTACCAAAGAGGATGGTTAGAGCTGAGCATTGCTTTTAAAGTTGGTCAAAATTTTATTAGCAGTTACTAAGTATAAGTGAATACCAACCCAATTAATTAGTAGAACAAAAGTAACAACCTCACCTGCGATGCAATGCATATGACAAATTGAATTTAGTTCCATAAATTAATCATGTGAGGGTCCGAGCTGCTCTTGACCGTGAGCACGGCTAGTATACTAGTTTTACACTCTGCAGAGGTTGCGCATCTTTACCCACAAGTCGTGTTACCCATCTGCCAAGGGGTCATGAATCCCATACACCTCTACCAAGGAAGCGAGGCAGGGTAACACTACGAGGCCTTTACAAAGTTCCACTAGCTTCAGAAATCCTGCTACAGTTTATAGGAAGCTCCAGTGCAGGGTTCTTGCCTGACCGCCATCGCAGCAAAGTCAACCCAAGGACCTCCCTACACTGACCACTCCCCTACTGCCCTTGCCCCTTTCGGGTAAGGAAGACCTCCACTAGCTTTCCTAGTTAATCAGCCAAGGGCGTCCCATTAAACCCTTGTGGTAGCACTGTTTTCCCGGGTGGTCGCTCCATGTTCCAATTAACATAATGATCTTATCATGAATGTAAATAACATAACAAAGTAATTGGAACATGGATATAATGAAATATTAATCCCAAAACCATATAGAGCAATAGCATAACTACCCAATGATTCAGGGGTAAACAAGGTAAAAGGATAAACAAACTAGGGTGACCTATTGGGTCCCATCAAAATTAAACCTATTCATTGATAAGTGATAATAAGGAACATTATTGGGTAAATGAAAGTGATCAAGAGCACAACTTGCCTGGCACTTGAGATTCCAGTTACCAGGGTGATTCTTCAGATCCTCGTGACCGCACTGCTAGTCGTAGCAATACAAGCAAGTATGGTAGAGACAAAATTAACATCACACCAAACATAGAACAAACTGAATAATAATGATCTACACGTTGCTACGAGATCGCGGGAACGGGAGCTACTAAGATCGGAGTCAGGGTTACGAAGTTATGATCTACGGGAGATCTATGTGATGAAGCAATTAAACTAGGTCTTGAGTTGATTCTATAAAGATAATCTAATGAAATAATCAATTCATCTCTAATCTTAATCATAACTTTACTAACGATTATATTTTAATCATCTTATAATCATAAGATCAGAATATTATATTAATATTAGAAAAGTTAATCCAATAAACATAGATTGATCCAATTAGTTACTTAATTATAAAAGTATGGGATATCATATAATAAATAATGCTAATGTGTAGTAAATATCTATACGAGGCTAACGCAACTGGAACGAATCAAATCGGAGTTAAAATGGAGGAGTTATGAATTTCCTAAGGTTTTAGGTATTTGATATAAGATTAATTAGGAAATAAATTTTATTATTATTTTCATGCCAAAACAGAGACACCATGTGATGCACAATATTATTACAAGATTTTAGGGACTAGAATGAACTGAAAAGGATTTAATATGAATTTTCTAGTCATTACACAAATTTCTGCAATTAATTTTGTACTAAAAACCATTTTCTAAATTGATTTCTCTGTTTTATTAACTGTTTGGACTGTACGCTAAATAAACAGATACGCAGGGGCCACGATGCAAGAAATACTAGACTCAGTGAACACCCGCCCGAGGACTGCGGGTTGAATACCTCTAAATCGGAGGGCTCTTTTGCAAATGGGTCTCGGCTGAAGGGGTATCTAGGGTTTTCAGCCGTTAGATCGGGTTTAGATGGTCTGGATTAGATCATTCGCCTTACTGTACTGGTAAATACGAGAACCCACAGATCTCAATCCAATGGTATGGATTGTTAAGTGCCCGAGATCCATCCATAGCCACCCGATACAACATCGACGGTCGGTGGTCACTCAGGCGAAAGAGTACGCTCTTTCTAATCCCACCCGTTGATCAACGATCGTACGATACCCCTCCTTCCCCCATCGATACCACTAGACACAATGGTGCCCGCGGTGGCGCCCCGGATCACGGCGGAGGTCCGCCGGAGTGAACGCCAATCGCCCCCCCTAGTGACCATATACCACCCCGAATCCGTTCTACGCGCAGAGGAGGCCGAGGCAAATGCGACGATTGAAGACTCACCATCGATTGGTGCCGCGACGACTACTGCCCACGGTACGCGCGACAACATGGCAGAGTTCCCACTCCGGCGAGGCATTCCGGCGGTCCAAAGTGCGATTCCGCCCAGGAGAAGCCACGACGAGCATCAGAGAGGACCAGCGATTGTCCCCGGTTGATTCCGATCGCCTAACGCCAGGTATAATAGTTTTCCCCCTGCGGCGGCGCCATCCTTAGCTCCATTCGACCCTCTCGAGCGGTCATACGAGTGGCCCGCCATGCCCACATGATCCCCAGACACCAGTGATTCACCGTGATCACCCATCAAAGCCCAAGCGACAGAGGTCGAGGCGAATTGCACGGCAGCGGCAAGGTCGTGGCTGCACTCTCTCTCTCTTGTTCCTCACGGTAATGGCGCTCCCGAACTCGGCTGGTTAGTTGGCCTCCGTTCTAGGGATTAGGGATGCGAGGCAGCGCGGTCGCTTTATAGCCAGTGAGTCCGCGACGAGAGGGATCCGAGCAGGGGGCACGCCCGGCGAATTCGGCAGATTTAGTTGCAACAGCCCCGATCCAAGCTCGGTCACGGTAGAAGATGGAGCTGTCGGATAAGGCCCACACGTCAGTGGCTTTGAGTGGATGCCGATGCGGCCCACCGGTCATTGGCATGGAGTGAACGCAGGCGCCGAGCACATGAGGCTGACGGGGGTGGCCCACAAGTCAGCGTCGGTCATGAAGGGCTGGCGGTGGAGAGAGCCAAGTGGGCCGAATTGTGAAGAATTGGCCCAGGCGCGGTTTCTCCATTTTTTTTCTTTTATCTTTTCTGTTTTCTTTTCGAATTCAGTTCAAATTCAAACATGTTTTGAACTTCAATTTTTTTAAGTGTCACAATAATTCCTAATATAAAATCTATTGTTTACAATATTATTTTTTTTTCTATTCTTTTCCTTGTCATCTATTTACCAAAGGAATAAATGGTTCCATAAATTGTTTTCTTTCTCATTTAGAAAAATAGTACTTTGAATGTGGAATGAGAAGTAAAAGTTACTTCAAAATTAGATATTCATATAAATAAATGCTTATGGTGCATCATTTTAATGATATGCACAATTATTTAGTTGAATAGAAACCTTTCTATCTTTTATAAATTAATTCTCAGTTTCAAAATTCAGTCCTCAACATTCATTACTCAAGTATAAGTTGAGATATTTTAACTTACTATTTTATTTATATATTTATTTATTGTCTTATGCAAATTTTGGGCTTTACAACCTCCTTGGAGAGGTTCTCTAGGTCGGCGATGAGGGCCTCAGATTCGGCGAGGGCCTCGGCATACTCCACGCACTCCACGTCGCATTCGTACGCGTGTTAGTACGTGGAGCCGACGGTGATGACCCCGTTGGGGCCCGGCATCTTGAGCTTGAGGTAGGTGTAGTTGGGGACGGCCATGAACTTGGCGTAGCATGGCCTACCCAGCACTGCGTGGTAGGTTCCTCAGAACCGAACCACCTCGAATGTGAGGGTTTCCTTTCGGAAGTTGGAGGGGGTCCCGAAGCAGACGGGCAGATCGAGTTGTTCGAGGGGTCGGACGCGTTTCCCGGGGATGATCCCATATAAGGGCGCTGCGCCGGCCCGGATCGAGGACAGATCGATCTGCAGGAGCCCGAGGGTCTCGGCGTAGATGATGTTGAGGCTGCTGCCTCCGTCCATGAGGACCTTGGTAAGCCTGATGTTGCCGATGACGGGATCGACAACGAGCGGGTACTTTCCCGGGCTCGGCACGCGGTCGGGGTGGTCGCCCTGGTCGAAGGTGATGGGCTTGTTGGACCAGTCTAGGTAGACTGGCACCGCCACCTTTACCGAGCAGACCTCCCGGTGCTCTTGCTTGCGGTGCCGAGCCGAGGCGTTCGCCACTTGCCCACCATAGATCATGAAGCAGTCGTGGACCTCGGGGAACTCCTCTGCCTTGTGGCCCTCCTTCTTGTCGTTGTCGTGGGCTCTGCCACCTTCCGCCGGTGGCCCGGCCTTGTGGAAGTAGCGCCGAAGCATGACGCACTCCTCAAGGGTGTGCTTGACAGGACCCTGATGATAGGGGCACGACTCCTTGAGCATCTTGTCGAACAGGTTGGCGCCTCCGGGAGGCTTCCGAGGGTTCCTGTGCTCGGCGGCGGCGACAAGGTCTGCATCGGCGGCGTCGCATTTTGCTTGCGACTTCTTCTTGCCCTTCTTCTTGGTGTCGCGCTGAGCGGACACCTCGGGGACGTCTTCCGGCTGGCGCCCCTGAGGCTGCTTGTCCTTCCGGAAGATGGCCTCGACCGCCTCCTGACCAGAGGCGAACTTGGTGGCGATGTCCATCAGCTCGCTCGCCCTGGTGGGAGTCTTGAGACCCCGCTTGCTCACCAGGTCTCGGCAAGTGGTGCCAGCGAGGAACGCGCCGATGACATCTGAGTCGGTGATGTTGGGCAACTCGGTGGGCTGCTTCGAAAATCGCCGGATGTAGTCCCGCAGGGACTCTCCCGGCTGCTGGCGGCAGCTTCGGAGATCCCAGGAGTTCCCAGGGCGCACGTATGTGCCCTGGAAGTTGCCGGCGAAGGCTTTGACCAGGTCGTCCCAGTTGGAGATCTGCGCAGCAGGCAGATGCTCCAGCTAGGCTCGGGCGGCGTCGGAGAGGAATAGGGGAAGGTTGCGGATGATGAGGTTGTCATCGTCCGTCCCACCCAGCTAGCAGGCCAGTCGGTAGTCCGCGAGCCACAGTTCTGGCTTTGACTCCCTCGAGTACTTAGTGATGGTAGTCGGGGTTCGGAACCGGGTCGGGAACGGCGCCCGTCGTATGGCCCGACTGAAGGCTTGCGGACCGGGTGGTGCAGGTGAGGGGCTCCGATCCTCCCCGCTGTCGTAGCGTCCCCCACGCCTGGGGTGGTAGCCTCGGCGCACCTTCTCATCGAGGTGGTCTCGACGGTCGCGACGATGGTGCTCATTGGCGAGGCGACCCGGGGCCGCAGGCGCTGTGTTCCACGTTCGCCCGGTGTGGGCCGAGGCTTCCCGCACGAATCGGGAAGTCGCGGCGTGATTCTCTAGGGGGTACCCCTGCCTTCGGGAGGCAGAGCTTTCGGCCCGTCGGACCGCGGCATCTTCCAGGAGATTCTTGAGCTCTCCCTGGATACGTCACCCCTCGGTGGTGGATGATTCCGGCATCGCTCGGAGTAGCATCGCTGCTGCGGCCAGGTTCTGGCCGACCCCATTGGAAGCTGGGGGCAGCCTCGCCCTGGCATCGTCGGTAATGCGGTGCTGGACGTCCTGGGCCAGATGACGTGCTTCTCCAACCGGTGCTCGGCCTGCCCACTCCTGCCCGATATTTTGCCGAAGCTGCACAAGTTGTCCTGCTTCCTCGTCGAGCCTGGCCTGCATCTCGCGGATTTGCTCGAGCTGTGCGTCCTGACCTCCCGCAGGGACTGGGACCACAGCTAGCTCCCGAGGGATGTCAACGCGAGGCGCAGGCCTAGGGGGATCACCGTCCTCCGGCATACCAAGATGGTTGCCTTCGTCGAGACCCCCTAGATCGACGTGGAAACATTCGCGACTTGGGCCACAGTCCTCATCGCCGAGGCTGTGGCTACTATGGGAGCAATCGGAGAGGCAGTAGTCACATGCGGTCATGAAGTCCCGCATGGCACTGGGGTCACCGAGCCCGGATAATCCCATCCGGAGTCGGGCTCGTCATCTTCCTCGGAACCTAGTGGCCCGTAGGTCGAGACGGCTGTCAGTCGGTCCCAGGTTGACCGCATATGATACCCCGGAGGGTTTGGACATGCCTTTATGAAAGCATCCACCGAAGCGTGGTCGCTTGGTGGGTCGCGGCTGAATGTAAAAGGCATGGGATGGGAAACGGACGGTACCTCTTGATTGACGGGTGGTGACGAAGTTGCGTCAGGGATCGACTGCACCGTTGTCGGAGGTACGAGGCTAACGCCCAACAAGTCCTTCGTGAGTGTGCTGGTGTCGTCCGTCTGCTTGGGGTTGGCGTGTTGCGGGGAAACGACGCTCGTCTTCGTCTCAGACGCGAGGTCAACGCCCGACGTGTCCCCCGCTGGGGCGCCGGTGCCGTCGACTCGCTTGACAGCCGACGAGGTGCCACCTCCTGCTTGGCCATGCCTGCCCCGCCTCCTCCTCCGTCGACGGGGAAGGTGACGGGACAGACCCGGATGTTGCTCTTCCGCCACGTGGGGAAGACATCGTCGATTCCACCACCGGCGGGCAAGCTGACGGCAGCCATTGTCATCATCTCGCGGCGGAGGAATGAGTATCATGTCGTAGCTGCTGTCAAGGGACATGAACTCAAGACTCCCGAAACGGAGCATCGTTCCGGGTTGGAGAGGTTGCTAGAGACTACCCATCTGGAGCTTGACAGGAAGCTGTTCGTCAACACGCAGTAGGCCCCTACCTGGCGCGCCAACTGTCGGCGTTTCGACCCTGGGGGTCCCTGGACCGACGAGTAAATTGTCGCTGTGTGTCCCAGCCCAAATGGGTCGGCGCGAGACGGAACACAAAGGGGGGAAAACCAGCAAGGGGAAACCGCGACCTTCGTGTTGTCCTGCGCCCAGGGCGGATGCGCTTGCAGTAGGGGGTTACAAGCGTTCACGTGGGAGAGAGACAACCAAGACATTGTATGGTTCAACAACCACATAGTTGTGCCCAAGAATGATGAGATCCACCAGCAAATTTTAGATGAAGCACTTCTTATTCGCTATTCTATTCATCCCGGAAGCACTAAGATGTATCATGATTTAAAGTATCATTATTGGTGGACCAAGATGAAGATTGAAATTGCACGCTATGTGGCGAGATGCGACACTTGTAGATGTGTCAAGGCCATACATATGAAAATTGCTGGTCCATTGTAGTCTTTACCAATCCCAATTTGGAAATGGGAGGATATAAGCATGGACTTTATTGTGGGATTGCCTAGGATAGCAAAAGGGTATGATTCTATTTGGGTAAGACCAACTCCAGCAACACTCCCCATCCCACTCCGCATCCGCGTTTTACACGGTCTGAGGCACTATTTCGCTCTCCAGCAGGCTCCGCATCCGTCTCCGCAAAATAGACGCCGTGTACCCTCACTCCCCATTTCCACGCTTTCTCTCTCCTCTCCGCAGCTCTCTGCTCGCGCGCGCGGCTGCTCGCGGGCCCCACGTGTCATAGACTGCATGTGGAGTGTAAATACGGAGTCTGCTGGAAACGGAGACGGAAACGGAGAGGAGAGAGAACCTGTTGGCCGCGTGTTTTAGGGATACGGAGACTCCGTCTGCTGGAGTTGGTCTAATAATTGATCGGCTTACGAAAATCGCTCATTTTCTGCCAGTCAAGACATATTACCCTGTCATCACTTATGCCCAGATGTATATTGCTCACATCCTCAGTTTGCACGGTGTTCCGAAGACAATAGTGTCAGATCGTGGACCTCAATTTGTATCCAAATTCTGGGAAGAACTTCATAAATCCTTGGGTACAAAGTTGCTCCACAGTTCGCCCAATCATCCTCAAACTAGTGGGCAAACTGAGAGAGTAAATCAAATACTTGAAGATATGTTGCGAGCACGTGTTCTGGAATTCCCGTAGAAATGGGATGACTGTTTACCATTAGCGGAGTTCTCATACAATAATAGCAATCAAGAAAGCATTAAAATGGCACCCTTTGAAGCTTTGTATGGACGACGGTGTCGTTCTCCATTAAACTGGTCTGAACCAGGTGAAAGATGTTTCTTCAGGTCTGATATGGTAAAAGAAACAGAAGAGAAGGTTCAACGAATAATACATAATATGAAAGAAGCCCAAGCTTGCCAAAAGAGTTATGCAGACAAGCGACGCAAGCCCTTGTACTTTCAAGTTGAAGATTATGTCTACCTAAAAGTCTCACCAATGAAGGGTGTATCACGTTTCGGGGTAAAAGGGAAGCTTGCACCCCGGTACATTGGTCCTTTCCCTGTTCTTGAACAATGTGGACTAGTAGCATACCGACTCCAGTTACCCGAAACATTATCTGCGGTGCACAATGTGTTCCACGTATCTCAATTGAAGAAGTGTCTTCGGGTTCCAGATCGAACCATTGAAGTGACAGATGTTGCCTTAGAACCAGACTTGACATATTCTAAACATCCTATTCGAGTCTTGGATCAGAAGGACAGGATTACCCGAAGGAGAACTCTCTAGTTTTATAAGATACAGTGGAACCAACACATGGAAGATGAGGCTACATGGGAAACTCAAGATTTTCTAGAAAATAATTTCCCAGACTTTTTAGCTTCATGTAAATAATGAAATATGTACAATTGTTCTAAAGGAGGAATAAACCCCGACACCCCTGCCTTTTACAAGAAAGAAGGAAATAAAAATATGTCGCGTTTCCTTTTCCATTACTTACCCTAGGACTTTTAAATTTCGGGACGAGATTATTTTATGGGGGAAAGGATGTAACACCCCAGGTGTAACTGCCACTAAAACTTGAGCATAACATCATGTGCATTAGCATATCATGTGATTGTTACACTTAGAATGCATTCACTAGGCCAAAATTTCAAATAAGTTCTATTGATGTGACATGTCATGGGTAAAACCCTAGAGTAGAGTACTTAACCCTAAACTGGGCTTAAAAGAGTAAACAAAGTCTAAATAAGAGAAAACTTCAAAACTTATTAGTAATGCTCATAAAATGTCACCACTGATGAACTTAAGTGGCATCCAAACCCTAGAAGTGCCAGAAACACTAAATAGACCCCTGAAAAACCTTGGATTGAAACCTAGGGGGTTATATGCAAATATTGCCCACTTTTGGACCTAAGTGCAAAAACCATGGAATTAGGGTACTCAAGTCATATGGTTCACATATTTGAACATTTTCAAAAGAAACCATGAGATTTGGGCCTAAATGCAAAAAGGCCACTCTTGTGATCATATGGCTAAGTCTGAAAATCAGTGCATTTGGACCAACTTTAGAACCCTGTATCTTTCAAATTATAAGGATTTTGCCCTAGGTCAACACATCAAATTTGTAGAGCTATGTAAGGAGAACAAATTTTATTAAGTAAGTAAGCCCTAGTGCTACATGGAAATGGGAGAAAAAATAGAGCTGAAGATGGTCTGTCAGTCGAGCACAACCCTGAAATTGGACTGGCAGTAAACAAGAGCCAGGTTTGAGAGCTATTTTGAGCGTGATCTATTGAGAATTGAAGTATGGTGACTATTGTGAAATTAAAGCCAGATTGTAGGAGAACAACCTTGCTAAAGGTGGATTAGCAAGTGGTCACATGGAAATTTGAGATCTGGGCTCTGCAAATAGCTCTGTCAGGCACCCTGATAAGAACTCTGATGGTACAGTGGACTGAACGAGATCGCAGGTGCAGGGCACCTTGCCGCCGGTGACCCCTGCGCCTGGATTAACGCCGGCGAGGTGATTCATGCTCACCGGTGCCCGGATAACGTCTCGCGGTGAAAAGATCTCCACCACAGATGAGCTTAAGGCACTGTTTCGTCCGGCCACCGTGTCCACTCTGCCCCGGTCGCTTTGAATCTACCCTCGCCAGAGTTAGACACCTCGCGGTCTTGTGCCACGTGCCTTGGCACTCTAACCACGCCGCCGTGACTCATACTAACCTGTCTAGTGATCGCGGTGAGGTTGCCACGGTTATGGCCACCAATCGTGTGCGCCAGTGCCCCTCTTCCTCTCCGACCGCTAGCGCGCCAATCCAAAATTGGAGGCCACCGCTCTTGAACACTATAAATTAAGAATACTGCTCTGTTAGATAATCACGAAGCCAGAGCACCCGCTCCTACCTCGGATTAGCCACCACAGCTCTCCAATTTCCCTTTCTCCCCAAATCTATTTTCCGCCACCGTGAAAGAGCCCTCGCCGTGGCCAGCTTGTTCCAGGTCTGTTCATACTCTCTGATCATTCGTTTTAGTGTCCCTAGGTTCTCCTAATGCTGCTCGACTCATTCGATTGAGCTAGACTGCCCTAGATCACCGGGAACACGCTTGTTCACTTGTTGCCTGCGCTGTCCCCGTGGACTGGAGGATTTAGAGCTTCGTTAGTGAAATTGATTGAGGGGAAATACTCGCATAAGGTTGAATTTGGTGTCCAGCAAAGGGGAGGGCTAGCCATTGTGTAGTTTGGCCAGTACAGGTTCGCCGGAGTTCGGTCTGGCACCGCTCGCCGTCGTGGACCTCGGGTTGTGAAGAGATGAAAGCGCAAGGGTCTATTTGCAAACGTCAACGACTGAAATAAATAGTTTTGCGGACTCTTTCGGGTTATTTAAAAGGTCGAGGCCCTCTTTGCAAAGTCGGCACGCGGGCGCGCGTGCGGGCGCGTTCTGCCTTGGCCGGGCTGGCTCGGGCTAGATTCAGCCCAATACTGTAGCACCTTTCTCTTTTTCTTTTTCTACCAGAACTAGAGAATTTCTAGAAAATTGTAGAAAAAATCTAAAAATGCAAGATCAATTTTTCTAGATTCCTAATTTTCTATAGTATTTAATAAAAAAAGTTTCATGATTTTTAGTTCCAATAAGGAATTATGGAGTATTTAAAATAGCCAAAGTTTATACTTCTGGAATTTTAGAAACTAATTAATAATTCCAAAAATCACCAAACTTTTTAAATAAGCTTTAAAATTTTTTTAGAAGCCTTGGGTAAAGTTTGACATGATTTGGACCATGTTTGGTACCTAGAACCCAAAACCCTAGTCTCCTTCCCTATGAACTTCACTATAGACTCCAAAAACCCTAGTTTCCCAGAGATCCGTGAAGGAAAATTATATTCAAGACCTTAGATAATATACTTTTATTATCTTTGCATTTTCATAAGCATTACATGAACATTCATGATTATATATGGCTATATATAGAAAACGAAGAAGAGATAAAAGTTGAAGAAGCAAGGACTACACCACCACCACCTAAAGAACCTCAGGCAGGGAACTGCTTTTATTTTGACATCTGTGGCACAGAGCCTGACTCACCTATCACACAAGGCAAGCCCCGGTGCATTTGCCACCTCCTTGCTATTTTTAAATCTTTCTCACTTGCTTGATGCATTAGGTGATAGGAGTTGTGTGCTAAACCAGTTGCTGCATTTCCTTCCTTGGATTGGATTACTTCTCCTTAATCCCCTGTTTTACAAAAAGGTTTTTCTTATGCTTAGCTTTGCTCTAGAAAAACAAAATGTTTTGTTTTGACAAAAGATGATGCTTCAAGTGGGTGGGATGTTTTCAAAAATAAAACTTGATGGTGGATCCATCATGGCCGTGATGGGTTCAACATCGGAAAAGATGTACCTCTGCCAGGTAACAAACTTTGGGTTTGAAATGATAAAGATGAGACCGGGCGGGTGACTTGCACGAGAAGAGAGTCTCGGTGTAGTGTCTTCGTCTGAGTCGATTAAGTACCTTGTCGATGTAGGCTTGATGATCAAGTACCTTTTAACTGGTCACATGCCTCGTTATGGGTATGCTTTGCCTCGGACAGACTAATACCAGAATAAGATAACACACAATGGGAGTGGAGAGATGGTGAGAGTAGCGTGTACCCTCTGTGGCAAGAGGCTAGGCGGTGGTGTATTTGTGCTCTCGGGCCGCGTGAACCTAATCTGGTCTTAAGAACCCCAGTGGCAAGTTGACATATGCAAGGGTTAAGTGCTACATATGTCGTGTGATTGGAGTTCCTCAGCTGAGTATTAATCGATTCAGATCGCCGTTACTTCTCGGACATGAAGACTTGGTCACTGACCTACACGTAGCATTCCAGTGAATAAGAAGGGTTGAAAAGAAATTGGCTAGTGTTGGGGGTCCTGTAAGAAGAAACACCTTCGGAAGATCAACACAGAAGCAAAGCCGAAGCTACCATCCAGGGAGCTTCGGCATAGTGACACGCCTTGAGACGAAGGGTGACACCGATTTAAAGATGAAAAGACCGATTAGCCCATATTAATCTGTGTCATGATTGTAATAAGTTATAAAGGACATGAATGTAAATCCACACAGGTTGCGTCCTGTGCCTATAAATAGATGAATAGTACCCCTGTACTGTTCACGCTGATTTGTACTCGCTTGTGCATTACGCTTGTACTCTTCCCTTCTGTCAAGCCGAAGGTACAAAAGTAATTTTGTACTATTTCTGTTTATTCATGATAATACAATAGAAGATGAATTAATAATATTATATAATCATTCATGTTATTTTCTATGTTTTACATGCTTCTCCTTTCATTAATGTAAACTGCAATCATGAAGGTATGTCCTTCATGACCTTCGTCTGAAGATCATTATGTCCTAAGGGAAATAATGCTTCGAAGGACGAAGGGCCTTAACCTTTAACATTTTGTGTTGCCTTGTTCTTAATTCATAGCATTTGAGAACAAGTCCCTACATTGGCGCCCACCTCCGGTGAACACACTTCCACTCTTGAGCTGATGGCTTCGTTCAACAACCAAGTCGTAGCACCTTCGGCTACGAAGCTAGTGCTCCCGATAACAGGCGGCTCAAGTTCAGAGCCGGCTAACAAGAAGCAGAAGAAGGAAGCACAGAGAAGGGTGCAACATGTTGGGGTGCAGGGACCCTTCATCAAGTCAAAATGGTCCCACATCCCAATCACCTTCTCCCAGGAGGACCTTCAGCTCAAAGATTACCCTCACATTGATGTTATGGTCATATCTTGTGTCATCAAGGGATTTCTGGTCCATAATGTTCTGGTTGATATAGGCAGTGCAGCAGATATCATATTTGCTAAGGCCTTTAGACAGATGCAAGAGCTAGAAGATAAGATTCATGATGCTACATACCCTCTTTGTGGCTTCGGAGGAAGGCAGATTGTAGCACTCGGCAAATTCACGATGCCAGTGACCTTCGGTTTTGTCCACAATACAAGGACTGAACAAGTTGTCTTTGACATTGTTGACATGGAGTACCCTTATAATGCAATCATTGGTCGAGGGACACTGAATGCCTTTGAAGCAATACTTCATCCAGCATATCTATGCATGAAGATACCTTCGGAACAGGGGCCCATTGCTATTCATGGGAGTCAAGAAGCTGCCAGAAAAGCCGAAGGAAATTGGACAGACTCAAAAGCAATTCACAATATAGATGGAGCCGAAGTCTGTGAGCAGTACAAATACAAAAGAGAGAAGGCTGCTTCGGCGGATCAGCCGAAGCCTATGCTTCTATGTGAAGACATAGTAGACCAAAAAGTATTGCTGGGGTCTCAGCTATCTGAAGAGCAAGAGAAAACTTTGATAAGATTTTTATTCAACAACAAAGATGTCTTTGCTTGGTCAACCAATGATCTCTGCGGTGTCAACAGAGATATCATTGAACATTCACTCAATGTGGACCCATCTTTCAGGCCAAGAAAGCAGAGGCTTCGGAAAATGTCTGATGATAAAGCCGAAGGTGCTTGGAATGAAGGGAAAATGCTTCTCAGTGCTGGTGTTATCATAGAGGTAAAATACCAAGAGTGGTTAGCCAATACAGTCATGGTGAAGAAGGCCAATGGCAAATGGAGAATGTGCATTAACTTCACAGATCTTAACAAGGCATGCCCAAAAGACCAATTCCCGCTACCAAGAATAGACTCTCTTGTAGATACAACAACTTCTTCAGAGCTCATGAGTCTATTGGATTGTTATTAAGGCTATCATCAAATCTGGATGAAGAAGGAAGATGAGCCAAAGACTAGCTTCATAACTCCCAGTGGCACATATTGCTATCTTCGGATGCCTGAGGGGCTCAAGAATGCTGGAGGAAGCTTCAGCAGAATGACAGCCAAGGTCCTCCATTCCCAGATAGGCAGAAATGTGCTGACCTATGTTGATGATATCATAGTGAAAAGCATGAAGCAAGAAAATCACATTGCTGATTTGCAAGAAACATTTGCCAATTTCAGGCAAGCTGGACTGAAGTTAAATCCAGAAAAATGTGTTTTTGGAGTGAAGAAAGGCAAGTTCCTTGGCTGTCTGGTATCAACGAAAGGAATTGAAGCTAACCCAAGTAAGATCGAAGCTATCCTTTAGATGGAGCCACCAAGCACGAAGAAAGGGGCTCAACGGCTGGCAGGAAGGCTAGCATCATTAAATGGATTCATATCCAGATCAGCGGAAAGAAATCTGCCATTTTTTGAAATACTGAAGTCAGCCGAAGTCTTTCAATGGGGCCCGGCACAACAAAAAGCTTTTGAAGAGTTAAAACAATATTTGATTGACTTAACAACATTAACTCCACCCGCGCCAGGGGCTCCATTGCTCTTATATGTGGCAGCTTCGCATTCTGCAGTGAGTGCAGCACTGGTACAAGAGAAGCTAGATGGTCAGGCTAAAAAGCAAGCTCCGGTATACTTCGTCTCTGAAGTTCTAAGTCCATCAAAGAAAAATGACACAGAATTGGAGAAGGTATTATATGCTGTGTTAATGGCCTCTAGAAAGCTTCGCCGTTATTTTCAAGCATATCACATAATTGTTCCTTCATCACAACCTCTAAAGGACATCATGAGGAACAGAGAGGCTACTGGAAGGATTGGAAAATGGGCTGCAGAGCTTAATGAATTCACCATTGATTATGTGCATAGATCTTCAATTCAGTCTCAGGTGTTAGCAGACTTCATCGCTGATTGGACGCCAGGGGCTTAGGAAGAAGAGATAAATAAAGATGTCGAAGCTTGGACAATGTTCTGCGATGGTTCTTGGGGGACCTTCGGCATAGGAGCGGCTGCTGTTCTAGTAGCACCTTCGAAAGCCAGAACATGTTATGCAACCAAGCTAGACTTTAGTTGTACAAATAATATTGCCAAATATGATGCACTCTTGTTGGGGCTTCGGAAGTTAAGGGCAATGGGAATAAGAAGGGCTATTCTAAAAACTTATTCTCAAGTCATTTCTGGCCATGTAGATAAAAGTAGCAAGGCAAGAGATCCGAAACTTGAAAAATATCTGGATACAACTCGAAGGTTGGAGGCTTCTTTCGAAGGTTTCTCTGTCAAGAACATTCCAAGACACAAAAATGAGCATGCAGATCTGTTAGCCAAATCAGCGGCTCAGGGGCTCCCTCTACCTTCGGAAGTATTTTTTGAAACAATAAAGGCACCTTCGGTCGAACTCATGGAGAGAGCAGTGCTCGCCATCTCTCCAATACATAGTGAAGATTGGAGGACTGAAATCATATCTTTCCTCCAGGTAACTGCTTCTCAGACGACGAAGTTTATAATAAAAGAATGGAAGCAAGAACAAGACCATATATCATAATAGAAGGGGAATTATACAAACATGGAGTTTGTTCCCCCCTTCTCAAGTGTTTATCCAGAACCGAAGGTATAGAACTAATGAAGGAGATACATGCAGGATTGTGTGGATCTCATATTGGGTCTAGGCCTTTGCTGGGAAAGGTTTTTAGATAGGGATTTTACTGGCCGAAGGCAGCTTCGGATGCAGCAGATCTGGTCCAAAAGTGCGAAAATTGTCAAAAATGTGCAAGGGACCAAAAACAACCTTCGTCATTGATTCAGTTAATACAACCAACCTGGCCATTGCAAAGATGGGGCCTGGACTTGTTAGGCTCACTTCCACCAGCACAAGGTAATTTGAAATATGTCATGGTGGCTGTAGAATATTTTTCTAAGTGGATTGAAGCAAAGCCTTTGGCTACAATAACTTCGGTTACAGTCCAGAAATTCTTCTGACAAAATATCGTTTGTCGCTTTGGCGTGCCGAAGGCTATAACTGTGGTGCCGAAACTTTCAAAGATTTCTGCTACCAAATTGGCACGAAGATTCATTTTACATCAGTCAGGCACCCGGAGTCAAATGGGTTAGTCGAAAGAGCAAATGGTATTATAATGACGGGAATAATGAAGTTAATCTTCAATCAACCCAGAGGAAAGTGGCCAGAAGAATTGATTAAAGTGGTGTGGAGCCACAATACAACTATATCAAGGTCAACAGGTTTTACACCATTCAAGTTATTGTTTGGTGATGAAGCTATAAACCCAGAAGAAGCTAAGGCAGGGTCAATTAGAACAGTAGCTTCGGCAGAGGACGAAGCTGATTATTCTGTGGCAAAAGATGCTATAGAAGGGACCAGACTTCAGGCTATGGAGAATATCAATAAATATCAAGCCGAAACAATAAAATGGCGTGACAGAAAAGTACGTCTGAAAAACATTAAGCGAGGGCATTTGGTAATTCAGAGAGTGGCCAATCCAGACACAGTGGGCAAGCTACAACTGTAGTGGGAAGGACCCTTTCTGGTGGTATCTTCGTCAAGACCCGGTTCTTACAGATTGAAGGATATGGATGACAACGACATTCCTAGATCTTGGAATGTGGATGAGCTTTGATGATATTATGTGTAACTTGATGTAATCTTTTTCATTTTTCCTATGGCACCCTTTTCCTTTCCAAAGGGGGAGAAAGGTTTTTAATGGGGCCATAGTTTGTAATTTTTCCTTTCTTATCCAGCTCCACGAGAGCAAAATCCCCCAAAAATATGTAAAATGTAAAATCTGAGCATGCACCATCGAGTGCAGAGAGAAAAAAACAGGGAGAAGCTCGAAAGTCGTCCCTAAGGGGATGCAGAGCACGACGAAGCTACAAAAAGTCATTCCTAAGGGAGCGCAGCGTAAGTTTTCTGCTCAAAAGTCGTTCCTAAGGGAATGCAGAGCCAAATACCGCCGAAATATAAGGCAAATAAGTTCAAAAGTCGTTCCTAAGGGAATGCAGAACTTACACCAAAAAGTCAACGGTGATACCGCCGAAATAGAAGGTGAAGAAGTTCAAAAGACGTTCCTAAGGGGATGCAGAACTTACACCGAAAAATAAGCGGTGCAGCCAAAAAATAAATGGCAAAGAGATTTCAGTCATTCCTAAGGGAATGAGGAGTTTTAATGTGGCTTCGTAAGCGTGTGTCTGGACATTCATTTGCATAATACATCACATCATACATTGCATTCATATACATTCATTTAGACATACATAGGATCATCATCATCATATCATACAGATATAGACAGTTGCTTCGGCTCTAATGATAAGGCTTCGGCGAAAGGAAAGGAAGTAGATTTATGCTTCATTGTGTACGAAAAGAAGGGATGGTGTTTTTCGCCTTCGGCTCAAAAATTACAAGTTTCGTCCACATCAAAGCAGTTCATACATGGACGAAAAGGTAAAAATATATTACAAGGTATGGACAAGTTTACATAGTAGTATCTGATTCTTAAATTACAATATTCTTTACAAGGATAATTCAAGAGTTTCTCTAGTGTTTTTTCACAACAATGTCTTCGGCTTCATCACCATCCGCTAAGCTTCAGATCATCCGCCAAGCTTCGGCTCATTGCTCCTTGGCTTCGTCATCCTGTACATAACAAAGTGTTATAAGGTAAATCCAAGTTTCAAGGAAAAGGTAAGCAAAAGGTATGAGTTTATTACCGTCTTAAGGTGACTTCGAGCTTCGTCACCAGCCAAGCTTCGTCCACCCTTCGCCCAAATTTGAGTTACGAATCTGTTCCCAATGCTTCGGGCCAGGCCGGGGATGTCATTCAAGTCTGCTGGTGATAAGCTGAAGTTTGGCCAGTTTACAATATTCCCGTGCGTGCAACCAGCCTTCATAAAAGCAACAGTTGTGCCACGAGAAGCTAGCAGAGTGCAGAAGTCACCATGCCCAGCTATGACTTCATCAAGAGCATCAACTTCGCCTTCAAAATGATCGAAGATGCCTGGCAGGTCTTTAGCTGAAGGTTTAAACTTTTCAGAACTAGCTCCAACTGAGTTGAAGACCTGCTTCAGTTGTTGCACGCAATGGTTGCCGAACTTCAGACATTTATCTTGAAGTTCGTTCAATGACTTTTGCAAGATCGAACTCTTTGCAACTTCAGCTTCAAGCTTTGCCTCAAAATCCTTCTTTTCCTGTTCGAAGTTTTTTGATTTCGCGGAGAGTTCACTATTTAATCTAGCAATCTCGGCTTGCGCTTCCGCCAGCGAACTCTCCATTGTTTGAATCATGAAATCCTTCTTCTCTAGAGCAGCTTCGTGATCTTTAATTTTGCCCTCTAAGCCCTCAATTATAATCTCATTTTTCTTGTCCTCGAGATCTTGTTGCATCCTCAAGGTTTTACTTAGTAGTAGACTCTGAAAAAATAACCTTCGTCAGAAGTAACCTTCATCTCGAAAACAACAAAAAGTTAAGGTAAGAACTTTACCTTAATGTTAGAATAAAACAAGCTACCGGCGATATGTTGCCACCGGTATCTGCGGAGGTCAGCCCCAAGCTTCGGAAAGCCAACACTCTTCGATAGAGTGCTGACAACCTTTGCTCCAGTCTGGTCCCGGAGGCATCCTAAGCTCTCTTCGTCAACGCCACCGAAGAGCAATGCTCCTGGCTGGTAGCCGCATGATATTGCATAATCCCTCAGCTCTTCCTTCTCAGTTTTAGACAGCTTTTGCCCAAGTATGTTTTGAAAATTAAAATCCTTTTCCTCCGAAGCATCTTCGGCAGTCTCCTTCTCTTTCCCCTTCTCTTTCGTGGGCGCTGGGGCCAGAGTCTCTTCGGCAGCTGTAGCAACTTCTTCCGTAGCCATGTTCAAAATCATCTTATCAATGTCAAAAAAAGTGCCCTCTAGATTTGTATCTTCGGCCGTCTCAGCTTCGGCAGTTGCAGCTTCAGGTGGGGCAACCTCGGTAGCTGCAGTGTCTTCGACAGCCGGTGTTTTTGACGCCAAAGTCGATGGTGGCATTTCTTCAATAGCATCAATAACAGTAATAATCCTTCGCCTTTTCTCAGCAGGCTTCTTGATTGCCGCAGGCTCCTCCTTCTTCTGTAAAAGCTTCATCAGTTGTGGCCCTAGTGGACTTAGCTTGAGAGGTAAAGATTCGGTCATTACCTTTAAAATTTCCTCCCCGTCAGCAGCAGGAGGCGTTGAAGGAATTTCTTCCTCTATATCAGTTGTTTTTTGCTTCGCAGCTACAACTTTTCTTTTCTTCGTAACAACCACCTTCGGCTCAGGGCTAGATTTTTTCTTCTTCAGAACTTTCTCATCTTCTTCTATCATTCTAGCAGCTTGCCTCTTCATAACACTGACAACTCTTTTTCGCTTTGGCCCTTCGGCACCCTTGCTTAACCGTTCATAGTCAGGGTATTCAAATTGCAGGGCATCCATTACTCGGTTCAGTCTTTGTTTCGGTCGGGTGCCGAAGGCCGTGGTCATCAATTGATCTTCTTTCTTAGTATAATTGCCCAAAATTTCATTACACATAGCTTCAATCATTTCCAACCATTCTTGGCAAGGCTCTTTGAAATGTTTCTTGAACTTGAAGTGATAGGGCAGTCGAACAAGTTCATTCTTTTTCTTTTCTCCTTTAAGATTCGGCATATTCCATTCCTTTAACGTTGGAAACACTCTATTGGCTAAGTATTCCTGCACCAAATCTCTAGTACCGATATGCTCAGACACAACTCGGAATTCGCCCACAGCTTCTCGGCATGGTGACCCTTTCAGCATGTCGCACATGGGCCTAGTTAACCCGAAGGTTAGGTCCAGTGGGCTCTGAACTATCTTCTCCTTCTTCTCATCAACCTTAACATAAAACCACTCATTCTTCCAGCGAGTTGGCCATTTGGTGCGGTAGCTGATCACCGGAGTCTTCATATCTTTGCGATAAGCAAAGTTGTAATAGCCAAAATTTTCGTGTAGCCCATCCTCTCTAGCCTTCGTCTGATAATGAAGCTCGTGCACCCGGCAGAAAGCTTCAGCAAGCGGCTCCACTCCTTGGCTTCGAAGAGCCCAGATAGAGACGCTGAGCCAAACGATAGCGTTAGGAGTCAACTGATGAAGATAAATTTCGAAATCCTCCAAAACATCCCCAACCATTTCATGCAAAGGAAACCTCAATCTTACTTCAAGAAACTTCTAAAAACTACCAGCTCATCACTTTTTGGCTTTGGAGTGGTTTCTTCCCCGCCAAAACGAATCAGCTTCTTCTTGGCTTCCCCGAAGTAGCCTAGCTTTATCATCAAGGGCATATCAGCCTTAGAGACAGTAGACTTTCCAAAGTCCAAGTGGCTGGGTTTGGATGGCATGACGGTGTTATAATCTATCTCTTCTTCATCAGCATTACCCTCTTCAATGTCAGCCTATTAAGCTTCGGCAGCAGGTGCATCTTCCTCAAAAGCACCCTCTGTCACAACCAGTCCCGATTGCCTCATTACTTCGGAGATTGGAGCAGTCTCAGCAGCTTCGGCCTCCTCTCCGTCGCATGTAATTCTAGCTGTTGAATGCACTCTGGCCATTTGATACTGAATTTCTCACGGTTTTGACAAAGTTGATGACTTTTTGCAATTTTGCCGAAGCTCCCTCTTATGACGAAGCTAAAGCAAGACGATGCTTTGATTGAGAATACGATGAATAAGCTTCGGCTATGGTCAAATTTTTCAGCAGCACAACAGTGCAATAGTAGTAAATGTTGTGGTAACGTCACACCTACCCGTCTGTTTATATAGTGCTGCAGGTGGGAAGGTGAATCATCAAGACGCTCGCACACGCTGAACAGTCGCCCGCACCCACTGAACGGTGGACCACAGTGCACGAGAAGGTGAATCACCAGATCGCGCGTACCCGTCGTATGGTGGGACCACCTCGCACTCGGAATATTTAATCGTTTCTCGACAACGAGCTCAGGGAAGGTGTTTTCGGATCTTCGGCATTTCGAAGCCTAAGAGAATTTTTCACGGGTCGAGCTCGTCACGAAAAACGATCTAGCACCGTGAAGGGGCTACTGTTGGGGGTCTGCTTCGTCGCCGAAGGTCCTATACGAAGAAACACCTTCGGAAGATCAGCACAGAAGCAAAGCCGAAGCTACCATCCATGGAGCTTCAGCATAGTGATACGCCTTGAGACGAAGGGTGGCACCGACTTAAAGATGAAAAGACTGATTAGCCCATGTTAATCTGTGTCATGATTGTAATAAGTTATAAAGGACATGAATGTAAATCCACACAGGTTGCGTCCTATGCCTATAAATAGATGAACAGTACCCCCGCACTATTCACGCTGATTTGTACTCGCTTGTGCATTACGCTTGTACTCTTCCCTTCTGTCAAGCCGAAGGTACAAAAGTAATTTTGTACTATTTCTGTTTATTCATGATAATACAATGGAAGATGAATTAATATTATTATATAATCCTTCATGTTATTTTCTATGTTTTACATGCTTCTCCTTTCATTAATGTAAACTACAATCATGAAGGTATGTCCTTCATGACCTTCGTCTGAAGATCATTATGTCCTAAGGGAAATAATGCTTTGAAGGACGAAGGGCCTTAACCTTTAACATTTTGTGTTGCCTTGTTCTTAATTCATAGCATTTGAGAACAAGTCCCCAACAGCTAGTATAGGTCAAGTGATTAAACTAGGGTAGAAAGAACTCTAGATGCAGGTAACTTTACTTAACCTGACAAGTAAAACTTGATTTTTAAGGATCCACTATTAGTAAGCATTTCTGCAAATAGAGTCTTTGATTATTGATAAGCCATACCTTGATTCCCAAAGGCCAGCATATCCTTGAGAGACTTTTATTTTGACGGGTAAGACTTGCGAAAGTACACTTCATACTTAGGGCTTTGTCCCATGTTGTTTTAGGTGAGGATGCAGCAAATTTTTGTTGCTTTTGTTCCAAGGTGGTGCCTAAAGAAGAAAATCAAGACTGAAGCCTCGAGAGGAAGTGTCCTCCTTTAAGAAAAACGTTTACTGTTTATCGGGAGGGGTTTTTGCCTCCCAAGTTATGTAATAATATTACTCCAGCACTCTTATATTTGCTCTGGTCTGTAATAATACTACTCTTTCTCACTTTAAAATAAAGTAAGTTATTGTAACTGCTTCCGCATTCTCGTTCCTCTGATGTGTTGTAATGTCTGCGTGACGGGTGAAACGCTCTTGGGCAAGGTAAAGAATTCAGATATCGAACTTGTCAAGTGATTAGGTGCACCTGCAGGGTTGTCCGAGGTCCGCTGGACAAGGACAACTTTAGGTGGGCCTAATGACTTGAGAGGTTCTGTCACATGTATGGTCCCCGTCTACTGAGGGGAGCAGCTTAGTCCTAGTGGGAGTCCTATCTCACCACCCATGCCGACCCTAAAGTTCACCTACGAAAAATTCAGAGAAAAGTTTTGTCGGTACCATATCCAGAAGGTCTGATGATAGTGAAAAAGGAGGAGTTCCTGGCACTAAAGTAGAGACCCATGTCCGTTAGTGAGTACCGGGACAGATTTCTGTAGATGTCCCGCTATGCACCTGAAGATGTCAACACCGATGCAAAAAGGCAGTACCGATTCCTGAGAGGTTTGGTTGATCCACTGCATTACCAGCTGATGAATCACACCTTCCCTACCTTCCAACATCTGATTGATAGGGCAATCATGACTTAGAGAAAGCGCAAGGAGATGGAAGACCAAAAGCGCAAGATGAGTGGAGCCCAGCCTGGGAGCAACAATCGCCCATGTTTCTCAGGCAATTCATCTCAGTAGTTCAAGCATGGCCACCCATAGAGCTATCAACAGCAGAACCAACGTCAGAACCAGCAGCAGACTCAGCAGATGCAGCAGTATCGTCAGAATAACAAATTAGGAGGAAACTAGTACTATAGGTAGAATAATCAGTCACCTCTCCTTCCTGCCCTAGCAGCTAATCAGAACAACCAGGTAGCCCCAGTGAAAGGAGGAGGAAGACGATGTTTCCATTGTGGAGAGCAAGGCCACTGGCGATGCAGTGCCCGAAGAAGATTGCTCAGCAGCAGTCGTCTTCTAATGCCCCAACAAGATAGAATGCACCTCGCCAGGGAGCGAGCAATAGTGGCTAGCCACGTACTTAGTATGGAAAGGTGAACCACTTGGAGACTGATATAGTTTAGGAGACCCCAGGAGTGGCACTAGGTACATTCTCAGTCGAATCTCAACCTGCAAATGTGTTGTTTGATATTGGAGCCACGTATTCTTTTGTGACTGCATCATGGGTAGAAACACACATCATACCGGTAGCACCAATGTTCCCACCTATGAGGGTTAGTTCAGTTGGTGGAAGGACCCAAACAGATAGATTATGTCCAAATGCAAGAGTCAAAATAAGGGGGATATAGTTCCTTGCTAATCTGGTAGTAATGGGTACCTGGGGATGAATTGGTGGACAAAGTACCAAGAAGGCCTTAACTGTGATAAGAGGACTGTGAGGTTGGTGTCCTTGTCAGGAGAAGTAGTGGTGGAGCTAATTTTGTCTGAACCAAGGAAAGGAAGCTGTCACCAGATATCTGTCGATAGTAAGGATGCCAATCCGCTTGAAGTCATCAGAGTAGTATCGAAAGTCCCAGATGTGTTCCCCGAGGATCTACCAAGCATGCAACCTGAGAGAAAATTTGAGTTTGCCATAGCGCTTATCCCAGGCATCACCCCCATTTCCAAAAGAGTTTATAGAGTGTCCGGACCAGAGTTGGTGGAACTCAAGAAGCAGATAGACGAGTTATTGGAGAAGGGCTACATCAGACCGAGCACCTCGCCTTGGGCCGCTCCAGTGTTGTTTGTAAAGAAGGATGGTACAAAGAGGATGTGCATAGATTACTGAGTTTTGAATGAGGTTACCATCAAGAACAAGTACCCCTACCCAGAATAGAAGATCTGTTCGACTAGCTGAGAGGAGCCAATGTGTTCTCGAAGATAGATCTGAGGTCAGAATCCAACCTTCCGATGTACGGAAGACAACATTTACCACCAAGTATGGTTGTATGAGTTCACAGTGATGTCATTTGGTTTGACAAATGCGCTAGCTTTCTTCATGTATCTAAAGAACAATGTGTTCATGGATTACCTAAACACGTTTGTGGTGATGTTAATTGATGATATCCTCATATATTCTCAGAGTGAGGAAGAGCATGTGGATCACATGAGAAAGGTGTTGCAAAGGCTACGAAAGCACCAGTTATATGCCAAGCTGAGTAAGTGTGAGTTCTGGATTTATGAAGTCCTATTCTTGGGTCACATCATAAACATAGATGGGTTAGCTGTGGATCCAAAGAAGGTAGCAGACATTCTAAATTGGAAAGCACGGAAAAATGTTTGTGGAATCGTGTCACACCCGGATTTAAGGGATAAAGCCGGGTGTGTCTCATATGTGCGCCAAAGAAGAACACCACATATAATGAAAAAGTGTATAGAGATAAATGTCATAAGTATCATTATTACATAGCGGAAGTCTTACAAACATAAATGAGAATAATAAAGCAAACTAAGTATTATTTTTTGGCGCCATCAAGATGACTGGGAGACTCCACCTAGATCAACTCGTACTCCTCATTGTAGGTCTCCTCCCGTACCACCTATTATTCTCCTGTGGGGGGTTTATATATCACAAGGGTGAGCTCATAAAAGATCATAGCTCAACAAGTTGTGGGGAATAATGTGCATGAACTCACCAAAGGTGGGAGCCCATGTGAAGAGTAAGGTTGATCAATAAATAATGGTTGAAGTTGAGCATTGCTTTTAATAAGTTGGTTAAATTTTATTAGCAGTTACTAAGTGTAAGTGTATACCAACCCAAAGTAATAGTAGATCAAAATTAATAATAAACCACAATGCGATGCAAATGACAAATCGAATATACTTTTATAAATTAATCATGTGAGTGTCTGAGCCACTCATGACCATGAGCATGACTAATATACCAGTTTTACACTCTTTAGAGGTTGCACATCTTTACCCACAAGTCGTGTTACCCATTTGCCAAGGGATCGCGACTTCCCATTCATCTCTACCGAGGAGACGAGGTAGGGTACACTACGAGGCCTTTCCAAAGTTCCACTAGTTTGAGAAAACCCGCTACAGATTCAAGAAGAAGGAAGCATAGGAATCCCCTGTCCAGAAAGCCTCGTAGTCCGACCCAAGAACTTCCCTATACTATGCAACAACGCATCCCCGCTTGCCCCTTTCAGGTAAGGTAATCTCTTCCTAGTTTTCTTAATTACTTGGCCAAGGGTGTCCCATTCCACCCTTGTGGTAGCACTGTTTTCCAGGGTGGTTCTCCATATTCCAATTAACATAGTAATCTTATCATGAACAATAAATAATCAACAGTAATAATAAAGAATGATCATGTGTCAAATTTATCTCCACCCAAAACCACATATAGCAATAGCAAGACTACCCAAAAAGTCCAGTGGTGATAAAGGCACAAGATAAAGCAGACTAGGGTGACCTATTGTGTCCCATCAAAATTAAGCCTAATCCTGCCATAGTGATTATAGAGAACATTATTGGGTAAATAAAAGTGGTCAAGGGCACAACTTGCCTTCAACGAGCTCCTGCTCAGAATTATCCACCTGCTGAACACCGGGGTCCTCAGTGGCTTGCTCGTCTACTCGCAACAATGCAAACAAACATGGTACAAGAGAAATTAACATCACACCAAACATGAGATCATACTGCATAACAATATTCTACGCATCGTAACGAGATCGTAGGAACAAGAATCACTAAATTCGGAGTTATGGTTATCGAGTTATGATTTTCTGAAGTTATTAAGTGATCGATATAGATTAAACCAAATGAATAATTTTAATCTATGTTTCATGACAAAACAGAGTTACCAGGTGATAGACAATATTAATTCAAAATTAATGCAACTAGAATGGATTAAAAAGGAATTAAAATAGATTTATTATGATTTAAACAAGTTTCTATAATTATTTTAATTCAAAAACTCTTTGTATATAATTTTTATTCTATTTAACAGCTCTCTGGATTGCGCCCATGAATACTGAAGAGTACAGGGGCTAACTCATAAAAATTCCCAAACTCAGATGAAACCTCTGATAGACTGCGGGTTAATTTCTATGTTGTGCGGGGTCTCTTTTGTAAAGTTGCATCTGTGAAAGGGTATGCAAGGATTACAGTCATCCAATCAATATCCTACGCTCTAGATTAGAACTGAAAGTCGCCTAGAGGGGGGTGAATAGGGCGAAACTGAAATTCTCAAAAATAATCACAACTACAAGCCGGGTTAGCGTTAGAAATATAATTGAGTCCGCGAGAGAGGGTGCAAAACAAATCGCAAGCGAATAAGGAGTGTGACACGTGGATTTGTTTTACCAAGGTTCGGTTCTCGCAAACCTACTCCCCGTTGAGGTGGTCACAAAGACCGGGTCTCTTTCAACCCTTTCCCTCTCTCAAACGGTCCCCCGGACCGAGTGAGCTTTTCTTCTCAATCACTTGGAACACAAAGTTCCCACAAGGACCACCACAAGATTGGTGTCTCTTGCCTCAATTACAAGTGAGTTTGATTGCAATGAAGAATCAAAGAAAGAAGAAAGCAATCCAAGCGCAAGAGCTCGAAAGAACACAAACAAATCTCTCTCAGTAATCACTAAGGCGTTGTGTGGAGTTTGGAGAGGATTTGATCACTTGGGTGTGTCTAGAATTGAATGCTAGAGCTCTTGTAAGTAGTTGAAGTGGGAAAACTTGGATGACTTGAATGTGGGGTGGTTGGGGGTATTTATAGCCCCAACCACCACAACTAGCCGTTTGGTGGTGGCTGACTGTCGTATGGTGCACCGGACAGTCCGGTGCACAACGGACATGTCCGGTGCGCCAGCCACGTCACCAGGCCGTTGGGATTCGACCGTTGGAGCTTCTGACTTCTGGGCCCGCCTGGCTGTCCGGTGTACACCGGACAAGTACTGTAGATTGTCCGGTGCACCGTCTCGCGCGTGCCTGACTTCTGCGCGCTTCTGACGCGCATTAAATGCGCCTGCAGGTGACCGTTGGCGCGAAGTAGCCGTTGCTCCGCTGGCTCACCGGACAGTCTGGTGTACACCGGACAGTCCAGTGAATTATAGTGGAGCGAATTCCCGAGACTGGCGAGTTCCAGAGCCGCTCTTCCCTAGGGCACCGGACACTGTCCGGTGTACACCGGACAGTCCGGTGAATTATAGCGGAGCGCCTCTGGATTTTCCCGAAGGTGAGGAGTTCAGCGTGAAGTCCCCTGGTGCATCGGACAGTCCGGTGCGCTAGACCAGAGGTGCCTTCAGTTATCCCTTGCTCTCTTTGTTGAACCCCATACTTCGTCTTTTTATTGGCTAAGTGTGAACCTTTAGCACCTGTATAACTTATACACTAGAGAAAAACTAGTTAGTCCAATTATTTGTGTTGGGCAATTCAACCACCAAAATCATTTAGGAAATAGGTGTAAGCCTAATTCCCTTTCAATCTCCCCCTTTTTGGTGATTGATGCCAACACAAACCAAAGCAAATATGGAAGTGCATAATTGAACTAGTTTGCATAATGTAAGTGCAAAGGTTGCTTGGAATTGAGCCAATATAAATACTTATAAGATATGCATGGATTGTTTCTTTATTTTGATATTTTGGACCACGCTTGCACCACATGTTTTGTTTTTGCAAATTCTTTTGTAAATCTTTTCAAAGTTCTATTGCAAATAGTCAAAGGCAAATGGATAAGATTTTGCGAAGCATTTTCAAGATTTGAAATTTTCTCCCTCTGTTTCAAATGCTTTTCCTTTGACTACACAAAAACTCCTCCTAAATGAAATCCTCCTCTTAGTGTTCAAGAGGGTTTTGATATATCAATTTTGAAATACTACTTTTCTCCCCCTTTTGAACACAATAAGATACCAATTTTAAATTTATCAATTGAGAATCATACCAATTGAAAAACTCTTTTTAAAATTAGGTGGTGGTGCGGTCCTTTTTGCTTTGTGCTAATACTTTCTCCCCTTTGGCATGAATCGCCAAAAACAGAGTCATTAGAGCCCTTAGAATTACTTTCTCCCCTTTTGGTCATAAATAAATGAGTGAAGATTATACCAAAGTAGGAGAGTGCTCTCTCCCCAAAGATGGAGAGTTGTCCGGAGTGATGGCGAAGGATGAGTTACGGAGTGGAAGCCTTTGTCTTCGCCGAAGACTCCAATTTCCTTTAATTACACCTATGACTTGGTTTGAAATAGACTTGAAAACACATTAGTCATAGCATATGAAAGAGACAAGATCAAAGGTATATGAATGAGCTATGTGTGCAAATCAACAAAAGAAGTTCCTAGAATCAAGGATATTTAGCTCATGCCTAAGTTTATTAAAAGTTTGTTCATCAAGAGGCTTGGTAAAGATATCGGCTAATTGATCTTTAGTATTAATGTATGAAATCTCGATATCTCCCTTTTGTTGGTGATCCCTTAAAAAGTTATACCGAATGGCTATGTGTTTAGTGCGGCTATGCTCAACGGGATTATCCGCCATGCGGATTGCACTCTCATTATCACATAGAAGAGGAACTTTGGTTAATTTGTAACCATAGTCCCTAAGGGTTTGCCTCATCCAAAGTAGTTGCGTGCAACAATGTCCTATGGCAATGTACTCGGCCTCGGCGGTAGAAAGAGCTACAGAATTTTGCTTCTTTGAAGCCCAAGACACCAAGGATCTTCCCAAGAACTGGCAAGTCCCCGATGTGCTCTTTCTATTGATTTTACACCCCGCCCAATCGGCATCCGAATAACCAATTAAATCAAAAGTGGATCCCCTAGGATACCAAAGCCCAAACTTAGGAGTATAAACTAAATATCTCAAGATTCGTTTTACGGCCGTAAGGTGAGCTTCCTTAGGGTCGGCTTGGAATCTTGCACACATGCATACGGAAAGCATAATATCCGGTCGAGATGCACATAAATAGAGTAAAGAACCTATCATCGACCGGTAAACCTTTTGATCGACGGATTTACCTCCCTCGTCGAGGTCGAGATGCCCATTGGTTCCCATGGGTGTCTTGATGGGTTTGGCATCCTTCATTCCAAACTTGCTTAGAATATCTTGAGTATACTTCGTTTGGCTTAGGAAGGTGCCCTCTTGGAGTTGTTTCACTTGAAATCGTAAGAAATACTTCAACTCCCCTATCATAGACATCTCGAACTTTTGTGTCATGATCCTACTAAATTCTTCACATGTAGACTCGTTAGTATACCCAAATATAATATCATCAACATAAATTTGGCATACAAACAAGTCATTTTCAAGAGTTTTAGTGAATAAAGTAGGATCGGCCTTTCCGACTTTGAATCCATTAGTGATAAGGAAATCTATAAGGCATTCATACCATGCTCTTGGGGCTTGCTTGAGCCCATAAAGCACCTTAGAGAGTTTATACACATGGTTAGGGTACTCACTATCTTCAAAGTCGGGAGGTTGCTCAACATAGACCTCTTCCTTGATTGGTCCATTGAGGAAGGCACTCTTCACGTCCATTTGATAAAGCTTGAAGCCATGGTATGTAGCATAGGCCAATAATATACGAATTGACTCAAGCTTAGCTACGGGTGCATAGGTTTCACCGAAATCCAAACCTTCGACTTGGGAGTATCCCTTGGCCACAAGTCGAGCTTTGTTCCTTGTCACCACACCATGCTCATCTTGCTTGTTGCAGAAGACCCATTTGGTTCCTACAACATTTTGATTAGGACGTGGAACCAAATGCCATACCTCGTTCCTAGTGAAGTTGTTGAGCTCCTCTTGCATTGCCACCACCCAATCCGAATCTTGAAGGGCTTCCTCTATCCTATGTGGCTCAATAGAGGAAACAAAAGAGTAATGCTCACAGAAATGTGCAACACGAGATCTAGTGGTTACCCCCTTATGAATGTCACTGAGGATGGTGTCGACGGGGTGATCTCGTTGGATTGCTTGGTGGACTCTTGGGTGTGGCGGCCTTTGTTCTTCATCCTCCTTGTCTTGATCATTTGCATCTCCCCCTTGATCATTGTCGTCATCTTGAGGTGGCTCATTTGATTGATCTTCTCTTTCATCAACTTGAGCCTCATCCTCATTTTGAGTTGGTGGGGATGCTTGCGTGGAGGAGGATGGTTGATCTTGTGCATTTGGAGGCTCTTCGGATTCCTTAGGACACACATCCCCAATGGACATTTTCCTTAGCGCGATGCACGGAGTCTCTTCAATACCTATCTCATCAAGATCAACTTGCTCTACGTGAGAGCCGTTAGTCTCATCAAACACAATGTCACAAGAAACTTCAACTTGTCCGGAGGACTTGTTAAAGACTCTTTATGCCCTTGTGTTTGAATCGTATCCTAGTAAAAAGCCTTCTACTGTCTTAGGAGCAAATTTAGATTTTCTACCTCTTTTAACAAGAATAAAGCATTTGCTACCAAAGACTCTAAAATATGAAATATTGGGCTTTTTACCGTTTAGGAGTTCATAAGATGTCTTCTTGAGGATTCGGTGTAGATATAACCGGTTGATGGCGTAGCAGGCGGTGTTGACCGCCTCGGCCCAAAACCGATCCGAAGTCTTGTACTCATCAAGCATGGTTCTTGCCATGTCCAATAGAGTTCTATTCTTCCTCTCTACTACACCATTTTGTTGTGGGGTGTAGGGAGAAGAGAACTCATGCTTGATGCCCTCCTCCTCAAGGAAGCCTTCAATTTGTGAGTTCTTGAACTCCGTCCCGTTGTCGCTTCTAATTTTCTTGATCCTCAAGCCGAACTCATTTTGAGCCCGTCTCAAGAATCCTTTTAAGGTCTCTTGGGTATGAGATTTTTCCTGCAAAAAGAACACCCAAGTGAAGCGAGAATAATCATCCACAATAACTAGACAGTACTTACTCCCACCAATGCTTATGTAAGCAATCGGGCCGAATAGATCCATGTGTAGGAGCTCCAGTGGTCTGTCGGTCGTCATGATGTTCTTGTGTGGATGATGGGTGCCAACTTGCTTCCCTGCTTGGCATGCGCTACAAATCCTGTCTTTCTCAAAATGAACATTGGTTAATCCTAAAATGTGCTCTCCCTTTAGAAGCTTATGAAGATTCTTCATCCCAACATGTGCTAGTCGGCGATGCCAGAGCCAGCCCATGTTAGTTTTAGCAATTAAGCAAGTGTCGAGTTCAGCTCTATCAAAATCCACCAAGTATAGCTGACCCTCTAACACTCCCTTAAATGCTATTGAATCATCACTTCTTCTAAAGACAGTGACACCTACATCAGTAAAAAGACAGTTGTAGCCCATTTGACATAATTGAGAAACGGAAAGCAAATTGTAATCTAATGAATCTACAAGAAAAACATTGGAAATAGAATGGTCAGGAGATATAGCAATTTTACCCAAACCCTTGACCAAACCTTGATTTCCATCCCCGAATGTGATAGCTCGTTGGGAATCTTGGTTTTTCTCGTAGGAGGAGAACATCTTTTTCTCCCCTGTCATGTGGTTTGTGCATCCGCTGTCGATTACCCAGCTTGAGCCCTCAGATGCATAAACCTACAAAACATGTTTAGTTCTTGACTTTAGGTACCCAAATGGTTTTGGGTCCTTTGGCATTAGAAACAAGAACTTTGGGTACCCAAACACAAGTCTTTGACCCCTTATGCTTGCCCCCAACATATTTGGCAACTACCTTGCCGGATTTGTTAGTTAATACATAAGATGCATCAAAGGTTTTAAATGAAAAAGCTATGTTCATTTGATGCACTAGGAGTTTTCTTCTTAGGCAACTTAGCATGGGTTGGTTGCCTAGAACTAGATGTCGCACCCTTATACATAAAAGCATGATTAGGGCCAGAGTGAGACTTCCTAGAGTGAATTCTCCTAATTTTGCTCTCGGGATAACCGACAGGGTATAAAATGTAACCCTCGTTATCCTGAGGCATGGGAGCCTTGCCCTTAACAAAGTTGGACAATTTCTTAGGAGGGGCATTAAGTTTGACATTGCCTCCCTGTTGGAAGCCAATGCCATCCTTAATGCCAGGGCGTCTCCCACTATAAAGCATACTACGAGCAAATTTAAATTTTTCATTTTCAATTTCATGCTCGGCAATTTTAGCATCTAGTTTTGCTATATGATCATTTTGTTGTTTAATTAAAGCCATGTGATCATGTATAGCATTAACATCAATATCTCTACATCTAGTACAAATAGAAGTGTGCTCAAAGGTAGATGTAGAGGGTTTGCAAGATTTTAATTCTACAACCTTAGCATGCAATATATCATTCTTAGTTCTATGGTCGGAAATAGTAGCATTGCAAACATCAAAATCTTTAGCCTTAGCAATTAATTTTTCGTTTTCATTCCTAAGGCTAACAAGAGATAAGTTCAATTCTTCAATCTTAGCAAGCAAATCATCATTATCATTCCTAAGATTGAGAATTGAAACATTACAAGCAATAGAATCAACCTTAGCTAACAAATTAGAATTCTCATTTCTAAGGATGTCTATAGTCTCATGGCAAGTGCTTAGCTCACTAGATAATTTTTCACATTTTTCAACTTCTAGAGTATAAGCATTTTTAACCTTAACATGCTTTTTGTTTTCCTTGATTAGGAAGTCCTCTTGGGTGTCCAAGAGATCATCCTTCTCATGGATGGCACTAATTAATTCATTTAACTTTTCTTTTTGTTGCATGTTTAGGTTGGCAAAAAGAGTGCGTAAGTTATCTTCCTCATCACTAGCATTTTCATCACTAGAAGACTCATATCTAGTGGAGGACTTAGATTTAACCTTCTTCTTTTTGCCGTCCTTTGCCATGAGGCACTTGTGGCCGACGTTGGGGAAGAGAAGGCCTAGGTTGACGGTGATGTTGGCGGCGTCCTCGTCGTCGGAGGAGTTGCTAGAGCTTTCATCGGAGTCCCACTCCCGACAAACATGGGCATCGCCGCCCCTCTTCTTGTAGTATCTCTTCTTCTCCTTTCTTCTCCCCTTCTTGTCGTCGCCCCTGTCACTGTCACTAGAAATAGGACATTTTGCAATAAAATGACCGGGCTTACCACATTTGTAACACACTTTCTTGGAGCGAGGTTTGTAGTCCTTCCCCCTCCTTTGTTTGAGGATTTGGCGGAAGCTCTTGATGACGAGCGCCATTTCCTCATTGTCGAGCTTGGAGGCATCGATTGGTTGTCTACTCGGTGTAGACTCCTCCTTCTTCTCCTCCGTCGCCTTGAATGCAACCGGTTGAGCTTCGGACGTGGAGGGACCGTCAAGCTCGTTGATCTTTTGTGAGCCCTTGATCATAAATTCAAAGCTCACAAAATTCCCGATTACTTCCTCGGGAGTCATTAGTGTATATCTTGGATTACCATGAATTAATTGTACTTGAGTAGGGTTAAGGAATATAAGTGATCTTAAAATAACCTTAACCACCTCGTGGTCATCCCATTTCTTGCTCCCGAGGTTGCGCACTTGATTCACCAAGGTCTTGAGCCGGTTGTACATATCTTGTGGCTCCTCCGCTTGGCGAAGACGGAAGTGACCGAGCTCCCCCTCGATCGTTTCCCGCTTGGTGATCTTGGTGAGTTCATCACCCTCGTGCGCCGTCTTGAGCACGTCCCAAACTTCCTTGGTGCTTTTTAGTCCTTGCACCTTGTTGTACTCCTCCCTACTTAGTGAGGCAAGGAGTATGGTTGTGGCTTGGGAGTTGAAGTGCTCGATTTGGGCCACCTCGTCCTCATCATAATCCTCATCCCCTACGGATGGTACCTGTGCTCCAAACTCAACAACATTCCATATACTTTTGTGGAGTGAGGTTAGATGAAATTTCATTAAATCACTCCACCTAGCATAATCTTCACCGTCAAAGGTTGGCGGTTTGCCTAATGGAATGGAAAGTAATGGAGTATGTCTAGAAGTACGAGGATAATGTAGGGGGATCTTACTAAACTTCTTGCGCTCATGGCGCTTAGAAGTTATGGAGGGCGCGTCGGAGCCGGAGGTAGAAGGTGATGAAGTGTCGGTCTCGTAGTAGACCACCTTCCTCATCTTCTTTATTTTGTCGTCACTCCGATGCGATTTGTGAGAAGAAGTCTTCTTCTCCTTCTTCTTCTCCTTCTTCTTTTCCTTGTTGTTGGACTCTCCCGATGAAGCTTTCCCGTGGCTTGTAGCGGGCTTGTCGCCGGTCTCCATCTCCTTCTTGACGAGTTCTCCCGACATCACTTCGAGCGGTTAGGCTCTAATGAAGCACCGGGCTTTGATACCAATTGAAAGTCGCATAGAGGGGGGGGGGGTGAATAGGGCGAAACTAAAATTCTCAAAAATAATCACAACTACAAGACGGGTTAGCGTTAGAAATATAATTGAGTCCATGAGAGAGGGTGCAAAACAAATCGCAAGCGAATAAGGAGTGTGACACGTGGATTTGTTTTACCGAGGTTCGGTTCTCGCAAACCTACTCCCCGTTGAGGTGGTCACAAAGACCGGGTCTCTTTCAACCCTTTCCCTCTCTCAAACGGTCCCTCGGTCGAGTGAGCTTTTCTTCTCAATCACTTGGGACACAAAGTTCCCACAAGGACCACCACAAGATTGGTGTCTCTTGCCTCAATTACAAGTGAGTTTGATCGCAATGAAGAATCAAAGAAAGAAGAAAGCAATCCAAGCGCAAGAGCTCGAAAGAACACAAACAAATCTCTCTCACTAATCACTAAGGCGTTGTGTGGAGTTTGGAGAGGATTTGATCACTTGGGTGTCTCTAGAATTGAATGCTAGAGCTCTTGTAAGTAGTTGAAGTGGGAAAACTTGGATGACTTGAATGTGGGGTGGTTGGGGGTATTTATAGCCCCAACCACCACAACTAGCCGTTTGGTGGTGGCTGACTGTCGTATGGTGCACCGGACAGTCCGGTGCACACCGGACATGTCCGGTGCGCCAGCCATGTCACCAGGCCGTTGGGATTCGACCGTTGGAGCTTCTGACTTCTGGGCCCGCTTGGCTGTCCGGTGTACACCGGACAAGTACTGTAGATTGTCCGGTGCACCGTCTCGCGCGTGCCTGACTTCTGAGCGCTTCTGGCGCGCATTAAATGCGCCTGCAGGTGACCGTTGGCACGAAGTAGCCGTTGCTCCGCTGGCTCACCGGACAGTCCGGTGTACACCGGACAGTCCGGTGAATTATAGCGGAGCGAATTCCCGAGACTGGCGAGTTCCAGAGCCGCTCTTCCCGGGGCACCGGACACTGTTCGGTGTACACCGGACAGTCCGGTGAATTATAGCGGAGCGCCTCTGGATTTTCCCGAAGGTGAGGAGTTTAGCGTGAAGTCCCCTGGTGCACCGGACACAGTCCGGTGGCACACCGGACAGTCCGGTTCGCTAGACCAGAGGTGCCTTCGGTTATCCCTTGCTCTCTTTGTTGAACACCATACTTTGTCTTTTTATTGGCTAAGTGTGAACCTTTAGCACCTGTATAACTTATACACTAGAGCAAAACTAGTTAGTCCAATTATTTGTGTTGGGCAATTCAACCACCAAAATCATTTAGGAAATAGGTGTAAGCCTAATTGCCTTTCAAGAACCACGCTAATATTGAAAAGTTACGCGAGGACAACCATCTGATGGGAGATCTATGGATCAGATTAGATCGGGGTGCCATAAGAACCAATAAGTGTTCGAGGCCGCAGGTTTAATGATCGACGATGCATATTTAATATACGAAGGGGTATGTGCTATAACATCACAACCACATGCTCCAGGATCTACAGATTAGATGACATCTTTCCTGAGATCTAATCTCAGTCGCACACTAACCGATCAACGATTGGCGGTCGCCCCTCTACACCGGAACCCAAGACCGGCGGCACGACGGCCCGCCGCGGTGGCACCATGGCCGCCCATTGTAACACCACAAAACAATCAATTAAAAATAATGCATTTAGTAGAGAATTTTGCTTTCAAGTGTTTGATCTTATTTACCTTTACAATAATTTTTGTTTGCTCATATTGGATTGATGATTGTTTTTTGTGGAATTTCTTTTATATTGAAAGCCTGATTAATTAATATATAAACATTTTTGGTCCAAAATTAAGCAATTTGGTTATAAATAATTTTGGTATAATTATTATGATTTTTAGAGATACTTAAAAATATATTTATTTATATTTCTAATGAAAAAATAAAAAAGCTAAAACCCTAATGGCTCGGCCCAGTCGGCCCACCAACCGGCCTAGCCGCTCGCCTCCTTATCCCCTCGTGCCCTCTTTCTCTACCGGTGGGGCCCACCCCGGCCACGCATCTCTTCTTCTCCCTCGCGCCACACGAACGCGCCGCCACCATTCCGCCCCGGTGAGCGCACCCGTCGGCCTCACGCCCTCTCGCCTACCTACGCCCTCGAGCCGACCGGACCGATGCCTCCTCTCCCTACGCTAGAAACTGCCGCCGCCATCTCCTCCTCTCCCTCCCCCACTTCCCTCTCTAAATCAATGGAGTAACTGGCGCCATTAATGGAGTAAAGCCGCCAGCGCCTTTACCTCCTCCCCGACGTCCCTCCCTCTCCCTCGCCTCTCCCTATAAATGGAATCGGCCGACCCCTGCTTCTCTCCCCTCCCCCCCACTCACTCAAGCCTCCCTGCTTCTCTCCCCTGCTCGCACCCTCGCCGAGCAGCCGCCACCGCGCGCCTGCCTCGCTGGAGCCCCACCGTTCGCAGCGTCGCGCCCCCGGTTGGACTGCCCGTACTCGTCAAGCCTCCCTGCCCGACGCCGAGCATCCCTGGTGTGGCAGAACCACCCGAATTATTCCAACTTAAGTGCCCAAGTCACGCCTTAGAGGCAGCAACACACTTAAATCGGAATAACCCGTCAGTCCCTTAGATCTAGTCTAATAAAGCCACTTCCCCAGGATCAAATACCACTAGCTCACTCGAAAATGAGTCACAGAGAGAATACAATAAAGCAGGAAACCACAAATTAAAGTACTGGAGTATTACATAAATCAGAGTTTTTAAGTAAACGGAAACAAGTTCATAATTTAAAATGCAGCAGATAGTCGATAACGTTGAAGGCTGAGAAGTAGGGCAAGGCCTATCCCACTACTCCTCCTGCTCCTCTCCTGCTAGAGCAGCATCCCACTCGACCGTCCAACCCAGTGGTAGGGTGGAAGGCCAAGTCACACCATCAACCATGTCCTGTAGCGTACCTGCAAAAATTGTGCCACAAAAAAGGCTGAGTATACTAATACTCAGCTAGACTTACCCGGTGTGAGGAATGTACTCCTCTACCTCTAGACCATGCAGCTGTTTAGCTGAGGGGTTTGTTTTGCCAAAAGCACTAGCTGAGTCTAAGATCAATTTTAGCTTTTCCAATTCTAGTATCATTAATTTAGCTAGGTTTGCTCCTTCTAAGCATACATGGTAACAATCATTTAGCACAATCAACATGTTATCTCAAGTAAAACCTCATTTCACTTCTTACTCAATGCAGTACAAGGGGTCAAGAAGTCTCATTAGTTGCGAGAAGCAGACGATTTGAATCGAGTTTTTAAACCTTGCAAGGTAAACCTAAACACACGACATGTTAGGGCACTCCCTCCCCACACACGTCAACCGTCCCCATCGATTCCGCGTTCGCGGCCAGGACTCACCGCCTTGGCATACAATGCTCCACTGACCCCTTCTGTCGCCGTGCAGTGATTGCACTTGTACCCACCATAGCTAGCATGGGAGACCCAGTCTAAGGACGAGTGAGGGGTAAAGTCCGCGCCCGGCTTCACTCAGGTACTAGGTTTACTGGTTACCATATTTCCCGACATGTGTTTAGTACTTTCAAACGCTTGACTCAGGTATCCACACATTAATCCTTAATTCCTTTTCCATCTCATGGACAAGGCATCCACCCTATATCCAAGTCCATAAACCATCATAGATTCGTTATCAAGATGAATACAATCAATTCCTGACCTCGCGCGAGTGCTAGAAAATCACTCGACTTCTACCGAAATCTAAATTAGCAAAGCAGCTACTCGGCCTAGCTTACTATTATCCATCTCAAAAAGGAATCCTGAGTTCAAGCAACTAAGGGTTTCAAGCAACTCCTACACTTAAGTGCACATTACAAGCCTACAAACATTAAGTGTAGTAAAGTAGCATATATAAATTGGTTATGCCTAAAACCGGGGCTTGCCTTCAAATGCTGGGACTGCGGGGAGATCCTCTATTGCAGGCTCGGGAGCTGGCTCCTGGTCTTCCTCGTGGACAGCTCCTTGCTCGGGAATGAGCACATACTCTCCGTCAGCGAGGTTGCAATCTAATGAATGCTTTGAGTGAGATATATGTATGCCATGATGCGTAATGTGGTAGTAATAAAAAATGATTAAATTGATAAAGTAAGGTTAAATCTTACTACGGGAATTTTAGTGGTATACTTAGCCATTTCAAGGTTAAGTATGGTTAAGTTTCAAGGGATCAGTTTTGTTGGGGGGCTTCATCTTCCGAAGTCCTCAAAAACATGATTAACAATGTTTCCCAAGTGTAATATATGTACAGGAATCTTCAGACTCAGAATGAAGTTGTACATAATATTAAAAGCGTGATCAAGACGAAGGTTGAACCAGTTTTGAAGCTACGCGCAAGGAAGCTTCGGCTCAGCAGCAGAAAAAGGAACCGACTTAAAGAGGAAAAGGCTATCTAGTCCTCGATAGATTGTCCTTAAGTCAATAGTAAACATGAAGGGCATGAATATAATTTCACACAGGCTGCGCCCTGTGCCTATAAATAGATGAACAATACCCCGTATTGTTCACGCTGACTTGTATTCGCTCGTGCGTCACGCTTGGTCTTTTGCCTTCTGTCAAGCCGAAGGTACAAATGTAATTCAATATTGTTCATGTTTATTCATGATGATATAATAAAGATATATCAATGATGTTACATGATTATTCATGTTATCTCTCACATTTCATATGCTTCTTCTTTTATAAACATATACTGCGATGATGAAGGTTCGTCCTTCATGACCTTTGTCTGAAGATCATTATATCCTAAGGGAGATAATGCTCCGAAGGACGAAGGGCATTAACCTTTAACATTTTGTGTTGCCTTGTTCTTAACTCATAGCATTTGAGAACAAGTCCCCAACATTAGCGCCCACCTCCGGTGTACTCACTTCCACAATCTTCAGCAAAGCATCAACCTTCGTCATGCCGCCGAAGAAGACAACAGCACTAGGGGCTGCACTGCAGCCACTGGACACAAACTAGGAGACTCTCTCTCTCTGAGAGGCCATAAGACAAAAGAGAAAGGCCACCAGTCCAACACTTCAGGAGGAGGAGTTGGACCAGGAGATAAGGGACCTAGAAATCATTCACTAGCACGTGCAAAGGAAAAAAGAGAAGATGGCCCGGCTGGCCAACCTTCAGAAGAAGATCGACGAAGCTGCTGAGGAAGTGCGTCATCTTACTCAAGATGATCATGACCGAAGGCCCCAACACAGGGAGCTTCACCAAGAAGGCTCATTCAACGAAGATGAATGGTACGATGATTTTAATCATGATATCTTTACTTTTGATGATGCTTCTCCCCTAGCAGCAGAATTGCAGACTATTCCATGGCCACAATCCTACAAGCCACCTCAGTTACCCATGTACGATGGGCACTTGGACCCAAAGCAATTCTTGATGAGCTATGAGGCAACAATATCCTCATATGGAGGCAATACAGCTGTCATGGCAAAGTCCTTCGTCATGGCAGTCCGAAATGTGGCCCAGACAAGGTACTCTTCTATCCGGCCAGGGACAATCACGTCATGGCAGAAGCTCAAGGACATGCTGGTTACCAGTTTTCAAGGCTTTCAGACGAAGCTAGTCATAGCTCAGACCTTGTTCCAGTGCACACAAGACCATGACGAATACCTTCAGGCATATGTCCGAAGGTTCTTGCATCTGAGAGCATAAGCGCCCACAATACCCAATGAAATTGTCATTGAGGCCATGATCAAGGGTCTTCAGCCAGGGCCTACGGCCCAATACTCCGCTAGGAAATCGCCCAGACTCTGGAGAAGCTGCTTCAGAAAATGGATGAGTACATCTGGGCTGACAATGACTTTTGCCAAATAAGGAAGGAAGCTTACAGATTTTCTAAGATGACTAGGGGCTTCGGAGGAAGAATTCACCCTAGGCATGTCAGATCAATCCACAGCTCCAATGAGAATGATGACAAAGGAGGCCAGTTTCAGAGGCCACAACACTGCTCACAATCTTTAGGACAGCAGCAAAGCTCCTTTAGGCCACCAGCTCCAAGGGGCCGAGGCGGCAGGGGCTTCGGAGGAAGATATGGGGATCAGTCCAGAAAAATCTATTGCTTATTCTGTGGTGAGGACCAGGGCCACACTACAAGAACGTGCCCGATCATCATTCTGAAGCAGAAGAAGATTGCCGAATCAGAAGCCCGGCAGTGTCAGCCGAAGCAGGTTTTACACACTGCTTCGTGCCACTCTCCTTATATACTAGAATACGTGCGAAATCAATCTGCAGCTTCTGTTGCTTCGGCAAGCCATTCACAAGCTTCCTAGCCTCATCTCCCACTGCCACCACCATTGCAACCTACTTACACTCGAAGCCAGCAGCCAGAAGGGTGCCAAAACCCACAACAACAACATCACTTCAGGGAGGAGTCCGAAGATCGTACGGTCAACAGCACCGTACCAAAATCGAAGCACATATACTGAACAATATTCTACTTCTGAAATACTTTTACTTTTTACACCATTTTGCTTTTTGTATGAAGAACAAGCAATAAAAACTTAGTTTTAACTTCTTGTAATGATTCTGCATGTACCAGAATGAAATATATCTTCTTCACAGATTTATGAAGCTCAAAAGTTGTTCCTAAGGGAATGCAAAGCCAAAATTGATGAAGCTACAAAAAGTCGTTCCTAAGGGAGCGCAGCGTAAGCCTTTTGCTCAAAAGTCGTGCCTAAGGGAATGCAGAGCCAAAATTGACAAAGCTACAAAAAGACGTTCCTAAGGGAGCGCAGGGTAAGTTTTCTGCTCAAAAGTCGTTCCAAAGTGAATGCAGAGCCAAATACCGCCGAAATATAAGGCGAAGAAGTTCAAAAGTCGTTCCTAAGGGGATGCAGAACTTATACCGCCGAAATAGAAGGCGAAGAAGTTAAAAAGACGTTCTTAAGGGGATGCAGAACTTATATCACCGAAATAGAAGGTGAAGAAGCTCAAAAGTCGTTTCCAAGGGGATGCAGAGCTTGTGTATTCCAGTGTGGGCGTGTGGGTGTGTGTCTTCGGCATTCTCATCATTTTGCATCATATCATCACATCATGTCGCATAACATTACATCATACATCACATTGCATTACCGGCACAAGAATCGAATACGAAGCCAATCTTCGGCGAATGCTTCGTCAAAATGAAAATGTGCTAAGGCACAAAGTAAGCTTCGGGAAATACAGTTTCATCTGCCTTGTCATAAGAAGGGATCTCTTTCTTTACGGAGCATGAAAAGAAGGGAAGGTGTTTTTCGCCGAAGGCTCAAAAACGGTATGTGTGTAAATTTCATGCATCGCAAAGAAATAAATTACAATAATTTACATATTCGATTCAAAATTACATACATCAAATGTTACATAGTCTTGTTACAATAGAAGCTTAATGTTCATTCCATTGTCCCATACATCGAGCATTTCAAAATATCATTACAATAAAATATATTCTTCTCTGAGAACTTTTTCCGCAACTTTGTTTAAAAGTTTATCGACAACTTCGTCAATAATGGAGTCCGCCATGTTTATAATGTCCAACACTTCCTTCATTTCTGGATCAGCTAGGGGATCGTACGGTTCCGGTGGCAGAGATAGTTCAGCTAAAGTATGTAAAATTGATTAGTTCGAAACCACAAAGCAAGTACCGAAGCTAAAAAACCAAAAAATAATACCTATACGCCTTTCACGTTCTGCAGCCTCCTCAGCTCGTTTTGCTTCTGCTCAGGCGTCATGGGTGTCTTTTTCACTCTTTTTTATAATCTCATGGGCCAGCTCTCGGCCACCATTCACCCATACATCATTATAAAATCTCCCACCCATTAAAGTAGCTTCAACTGAAGGATCATTCGTATCATCTACGGAGAAGGCAGCTTCGGCCTGGGCTATGGCTTTAACGTGATCACAACCGGCCTTCTCCAAGATGGCGGAAATTCCCCGCGCACCGGAAAACGTGCAAACATCCCCGCGATCACTCAAATTTCTTCGAAGGCTTCGGCTTCTTCACTTATCCAGTCAATGACGCCCTCGAGGTCGCCTCGTATGAAGTTTTCTTCAGCAGAGTAGGCACCCACTTTGGCGAAGCTAGTTTTCAATTTCTTCACACAAACCAAGGATTTCTCGAAGCACCTTTCCTTGGATTCGCGATGTTCTTCAACATTTTTCTCTAGCTTATTTTTCCAGTACTCGCTGATTTCTCGATTATCCTATGTGAGCGCGCAGTTCTCTTTAGCTTCGGCCAGCTGTCTCCGAAGGTCTTCAATTTCGGTTTTCTGGGCTTCAGCCTGAGCTTTATAATTAGCTTCGTCTTCCTTTACTTTGTTTACCAATGAAATCAAAATTTTATCTTTCTCTAGACCTTCGTTTCTTAGTTCAATCACCTCAGACCGAAGGTTGTTAAGAGCCATTGTACAGCCTTCGTCTTCGGCGCTCCTCTGAGCCCTCAAGGCATTACTAATAATTAATCCCTATAAAGAAGAAGAAAGAATTGAGTATGACAATAAAAACTTCGTTTCTAACTTCAAAGTCAACTTTTATACCTTTATGCTATTGCACGCGAGGCTGTCAGCAAGATCATCCTTCGATAAGATCGAAAGGCCTTCTTCAAGTTTAGGAAATCCCATACTTTTAGTTATCTCCCGATAAACGAATATTTCTTTGTTATCCGTGAGACAGTACAGGAAATCTTCTTCGTTACTACCATTGAACACTAAGGCCCCTTCGGATATTTCAATCTTTGGGCATAGTGTCTGGCTTCTAATATTTCTTCTTGGGATAATTTCTTCCCTGAAGCATGTCGAATGATGTAGTCAACATTTTCGTTCGGAGCTTCGGGAGCAGGAGCTTCGATCTTTTTAGGTGCAATCTGCCCTGCCGTTATTTCCTCAGGCGCGGCAGGCTTCGTCTCGATGGGCACTGAACGCCCAGCTTCGGCTTTGACCTGAACTTTCGTAGCTTCAGCAATTTTCTTAGGGGTAGGGCTCAAGGCCTTCGTAGTCTCTATAATAGCGTCTAATACACTGGCCATCCTCCTCCTCTTGGGAGTTGTGGCAGGAATTTTTTGCATCTTTGGCAAATCTGCCTCTGTTGGTGGGCTCAGGATTTCTAGCGTTTTTATCACCTTTTCCACTTGTGGCTCTTCAGCCTTATCATCTCTAGCTTCGGCTGGCCCAACTGTAGGCACCTTCGGCACTACAATCATCTCTTCGGTACTCTGCACAATTGGAGCAGCTTCCTTGGCCTCGGCAGCTGAAGAGGTCCCCACGCCAAATTTTGGCACCACGACCGATTCAATGTACTGTGGCCGGTGGGTCAGAACCTTTATTTTTTTGCCCTTCAGCTCAGCTGCAATGGCTGAAGTGGCAATCTTTCTCTTTTTCTCTTACCCTTGTAGCGGGTAATGGTAATCAGGGTATACGAAGCCAATAGCATCAAATACCCTGTTTAATCTTTTCTTGCCCTGACCTCTAAAGGCTGTGGACAAAGCATTATCTTCGGCCTTGGAATATGTCCCAACTAGTTCATCGCTGGTAGCTTCGATGCACTTCAGCTAGTCATCGCCTGGCTCATCAAACTTCCCCCTAAATCTAAAGGTATACTTCAATCGAACCAGACTACCCTCACTAGAATCGGCGGTGGTCTCCTTCAGCATATCCCAGCTCTCCACAATTGGCCATATCCTGAAGGCTATATGCTCTTGAATCAAATCCCTTGTGCCAATGAAGGCACACATAGTGCTAGAAGCCCTCTGACATGCTTCAACATTGCCATCAATTTCCACCTTCGGCCTTTGGAGGCCGAAGCGAGACTAGATGGGTCGCTGAATGATTTCTTTGATGTCTTCCCTTACCTTTAAATCATTTTTAACGTAAAACCACTCCTCCATCCAGGCCCCGAGCCATCTTTTCTGGAATGTTGGCACCGGGTGGCTTGCATTGGGGCGAGCAATAAATCCATAACAACCGAAATTGTTGTGGTACTGTTCTTTGCCAGTAGCCTTCGTCTCATATAAAAGCTCGTGCATACTACAGAAGCACTTCGCGTTTGGCTCTAGCCCCTGACTCCTTACAGCCCAGACAAAAATCCCCATCCTAATTATAGCTTCGGGGGTGATCTGATGAAGGAAGATATGGTATATCTTCAGCACTTCAACCACAAACTTGCTCAAAGGGAACCGAAGACAAGCCTTAAAAAAGCTTCAGTAGATAATAACTTCATTTTCATCAGGAGCAGGGACGATGTTGTCTCCACCAACTCTCATGATAGACATGGCACGAAAGTACCTTCCTCTCATGTTGTCAAGATGACTCTGTTTAATAGTCGATTTTCTGAAGACAACATGGCTTGGTCGCCAGGGCCGATCTTCAGAATCTTCATCTCCACTCTCCACATCATAACTATCACTGTCATCAGTATCTTCAGACAAACCCTCCAGTATCTCTTTAGTAATCTTCTTTGTGTTCGTTTTTTACATAGACTCAAAAAACCCGACGATAAAAAGGATCCGCAACTTTCTTTTCTTCAAACAACTTCGTATCCTCAGTTAGCTTCGTCTCCACAGTCATCTTCTTTTTCTCAGTCATTTTTCCCTAGACATGGTGAAAACATGCCTTTAAACCGAATCTCGAAAAACTTGAAAATCAGGCGAGAGCTAGTGAGCAAGAGCTAAAAAGTTTGAGAAAATAACGCAAATGGCAGAAATGGTGTATCAAATGTTGCTGGTGTGGGTTCATATTTATACGCCCAGTGCTTTGCAACTTGGTGGACCCCATCTGTCATTGACTATTGCTATTCTAGCAAAGGGAAGGTGTTTTTTCAGACCTTCGGCTTAAGGCCTTCCGCAGTCTAAATTCGTTGTTATAACAAATTAATACTGCGAGGGGCTATTGTTGGGGGCCTTCATCTTCCGAAGGTCCTCAAAAAAATGATTAACAATGTTTCCCAAGTGTAATATATGTACAGGAATCTTCGGATTCAGAATGAAGTTCTACATAATATGAAAAGCGTGATCAAGACGAAGGTTGAACCAGTTCCGAAGCTACGCGCAAGGAAGCTTCAGCTTAGTAGCAGAAAAAGGAACCGACTCAAAGAGGAAAAGGCTATCTAGTCCTCGATAGATTGTCCTTAAGTCAATAGTAAACATGAAGGGCATGAATGTAATTTCACACAGGCTACGCCCTGTGCCTATAAATAGATGAACAATACCCCCATAGTGTTCACTCTTACTTGTATTCTCTCGTGTGTCACGCTTGGTCTTTTGCCTTCTTTTAAGCCGAAGGTACAAATGTAATTCAATATTGTTCATGTTTATTCATGATGATATAATAAAGTTATATCAACGATATTACATGATTATTCATGTTATCTCTCACATTTCATATGCTTCTTCTTTCATTAACATATACTGCGATGATGAAGGTTCGTCCTTCATGACCTTCGTCTGAAGATCATTATATCCTAAGGGAGATAATGCTCCGAAGGACGAAGGGCATTAACCTTTAACATTTTGTGTTGCCTTGTTCTTAACTCATAGCATTTGAGAACAAGTCCCCAACAAGGTTATTGGGGTATCCCACTGGTTTTCTTTTAGGGTTTTAGTGAAAAGTTTATCATGTTCCTTGCTGAATTCATCATGGTTGAGATTTATTATTCTTACCAAATCTCTCTTTTCCCTTTTTCTATTATGCTTTTTAAAGTGGGTTTGAACTACAACATAGCTTTATAAATTTCCAACAATTCTGTAAAAATTACAGTAGCTTCTCACTGGTGTATAACTCTCATTCTCAAAAATTGAGGCTTAAAAAGTTAATGGTTTACTCTGTACAAAATTACCAAGTTGTAGGGCAGAGGGGGTGCTTTGAAATACAACTCTCTTCTAACAGTGAATTAATCCCTAAAGCTTATTTTTTCTGGCATTTAGGTGTAACAATATGACATTATACCAAGTTTTAGCCACTAATACCTATTGGTCATTTTTCTGTGATTTTCTAAAGTTCTTGGCCATAGGAGTGCTTTCTATTACCACTATACTTGAAAAATGTCAAACAACAGATTTCTAATTTTTCCTATCTTCTTCTTTGTGCAAGAACAATCATTCTAGAATTTGGCAACTTTTTGCTTCAGGGTAAGGGTGGTAGAAATTCTTGGAGTATATGGTCCTCTTCATGGGGTAGGGGGTAATGTGTGTTACCTTACCCTTTTAATTGGGTTTCATATTTCTCTCTAGTGGTTTACCTCATAAGTAATTGGGTAAAAATTTGTTTGCCCACTGTTGCACAATTTTAGGCTTCCTCATGAGTTAATTAGAACATGGGCCAAATCTATGTTTTAAATGTTTAACTCACTTATTGTGATGGGTTGGGAGTTTATTATTTTTGTAGTGGTGTTCTAGCAGTTAGGAGTTTACTGAAATTTTCTTACAATTTTTGAAATGGTCCTTATATTTTTAATCAAGGTTTTCCTTGATTTCTTAGTGCCCAATAAAATAAGTAACCTTGGATTAGCTCTGGACTAGGGTTCTCTGTATTTTTCCTCTGTTCCTTATTACTTAAATATACTAGGAAAAATAAGTTCACGCTCTGTTTATTATTTTCCATTGCTTTTATTAATTTTCTAAGTTTTGGACAGATATAGTTTTTAATAGGCAATCTTGAGTTATTCTTGTATACTAGGGTGCTTAGTATTTTTAAACAATGTGTATGTTGGGTTTGTATCTCTACAAATTTTCTTAAGCCTAGTATAGAAGTATTTCTATTTTTATCTGGATTAATTGGTTTTGGGTATTTTCCTAATTTAAATCAAAACTCTAAAAATTAGCATAGAAAACATGGGGTTTAGTATTTTTGTCTGAGAGTTCATAATATTTGGAATCCAGCAAAATTGGTTTGACTAATTTTGGATGAGTAATACTCAAGTTATGAATTTCCTAAGTTCTCTACTCATTAAAAAGAATAAACAGAAATGGCTATAGGAAATAGGTTTTGCATCGGGGTCCCTGGGTTTACTCCTATATGAGTCGTTTAAACCGTGCCCCTAAAACACTATTCACCTGAGTCACTGACAGCGCAGAAAACCCTTGGGGTGACTCCAAATCAAAGACGCAGTCCTTCCTCTATTTATACATTGTCCGCGGCGGAGGAAAGGGCGGAGGGGCTTACCGATAGCGAAATAGCTCCGGTGAGGTGTCCAGGGAGGTCGGGGTAGTGACGACGATCACATTGATGTGCAGATCGTCATCGGAGGTGACTGGAGTTGGCGGGTCCACGTGCGCAGGCGGGGGAGTTCGTCGGTGGCGAGGACTCCGGCCTAACCACGGCGACATAACACGATCCAGTGAGTTGGGGAGCTTCACGGGAGGTCAGGGAGGTCGTGGGTGCAAGGAATCGTAGAATGGTTCACCTGGTGGCCCGGTCTACGAGCGGTGGCGGGTGACCAAAGTCCGGCGAGGGTGATCCCGCTGCTTCGGTGAGGCAATGCCTCGGCTCAAGCTTGGGGAAGCTTCACAACCTCTCGGGGAAGCCGTCCAAGGGCTAGGGCGAGGTTGGGGGTCGACAGGAAAGGCTGGCCATGACGGCCGTGGTCGGGCAGTGATGGCGGGCGGTGGCGCTTGCTTTCAACGGCGAACTCCGGTGATCCCTGGCTCGGGCGGGGCTTTGGTTGCACAAGTGCATATGACAAAGGCTTTTGGGGGCACTTACAGGCGAGGGAGAGGCGCAGGCGTGGGAGGTGAAGCAACCACGCGCGGGGCGCGCGCTGCCACTGCCAGTCCGCGGTCGACCGGTGAGGCAAGCGATCGAACGCGTGGCATCGCTCGGTCTAGTCGTTTTCAAATGCCAATTGGCTCGTGATCTTCTCGTAACTCTCCCAAATATGTGCACACGATTTTTTCTTTGTCGTTTACTCTTTATTTCTCTTACAACACTTGAGTGGATTGGATCTCGGATTTGCAAGATACGAGGGGGCGAAGTTGGGTTTGTCGCTCGGCTAAAAACTGAGACTAAGGTCGAGTCAAATCGTGTCAAATGATTTTTGTTTGATTTCAAACTTTGCCAGAGTATGTTCAAAGTAATTTGGCGCCACTTTCATATTTGGGTTTTGTGGATTTGAGTTTTGGAAAACAGAGAACACGGCTGAACTTCATGAAGAGGTAAAAACTTGGTTTCTAAATTTTCTGAATTTCCCATTGAGATTCTTGCTTGAGGGGTCTTTTTGGGAATTTTGCAAATCTCCATTGATCAAGCTTTCTTACTACATTTTGTAGTTTATTTAGTGCACTTTAACTTTGTTATTTGGTTCTCATCATGATTTTATGTTTTTCATAATCTTTTTACCAATTTCCCCTTTGCACTTAAATGGCTTAATTAGGGTTATTCTAGGGTTTGAGAATTTTTCTCCCTTTGAGGTGCATGATATGATTAAGGCATGATTCTTAAGATAAAAAAGTTTAGTTGAGTTTTTGCTCCTAAGTTTTTGGTGTCTTTTGCTCAATTGGATTCACATGTGAAAATGATCTTGAGTTAGCACTGAGAAGAACCCTAAGTAACACTAGGGTGTTACAGCCTTCCCCCTTAAGGGAATCTCGTCCCGAGATTCGGGTCGGAGTCCTCCAGGGTGAATAGAAAGTTATGGCTTGCTTGAATTTTTGTGGGTTTGTTTATTAAGGTTCTCTAGTAAACTGCTCTTTGAATGTCACCCTCTTTGCAACTTCAGAAGGAAGTCCTTTTTTATTTAGTTTTACAACTAACTCATTTTAGGATAAGGTCATTCTTCTTATATTTAGATTCATGGGGCAGGGGAGGGGCTGGGTATGGTTACGTACCGATTCCCTTAGGTAGACAATCGGGGAAGTTCGAACGTAGGAATTCCTTAGTCTCCCAAATAGCTTCTTCCTCTGAGTGGTTGCTCCATTGGATTTTATACATTTTGATCGACTTAGCCCGAATTGATCTTTCCTTGCAATCCAGAACCTTGGAAGGGTACTCTTGATATGATAGATCTGGCTTTATCTCCACTTCTGGTTCTACTATGATCTCGGTTGCCAATCGAACACATTTCTTCAATTGGGATACATGGAACACATTGTGGATGTCACACATTTTTGGAGGTAGCTTCAATTTGTATGCCACGGGTCCACATGCTTCCACGATCACATAAGGTCCAATGTAGCAAGGGGCTAACTTACCTTTGATTCCAAACCTTTGCACTCCTTTGGTGGGGGATTCTTTCAGATATACGAAATCTCCCACTTCAAACTGGAGGGGTTTTCTTCTCTTATCATGGTAACTCTTCTGCCTGGCCTGAGAAGCTTCTAGATTCTTCCTGATTAGTTTGACTTTCCTTTCGGCTTCAGTCACTAAGTTAGGTCCAAAAATTTCTCTTTCTCCAGACTGAGACCAGTTGAGGGGTGTTCGACACCATCTTCCATATAGGGCTTCGAAGGGTGCCATCTTTAGGCTGGATTGATAATTGTTGTTATAATCAAACTCTACCAAAGAGAGGTACTTATCCCAGTTCTTGCCGCAATCGATCGCACAAGCCCTTAGCATATCTTCGAGAATTTGATTGACCCTTTCGGTCTGACCATCAGTCTGGGGGTGGTAAGCTGAACTCCTTATTAGCTTGGTTCCCAAAGACTCTTGCAATTGCTCCCAAAATCTGGCAACGAATTGGGCTCCTCGGTCAGAGACAATGGTCTGGGATAACCCGTGCAAACACACGATTCGGTCGATATACAGTTCTGCATACTTCTGAGCCTTATCGGTGGTGTGCACTGGAAGCAAATGTGCCACTTTTGTTAATCGGTCCACAATGACCCAAATTGAATCATGATGCCGAGAGGTGTTGGGCAGACCCATAATGAAATCCATGCTGATGTCATCCCATTTCCATGAAGGTATTGATAGGGGTTGCAAGGCACCAGCTGATTTTAAGTGGCTTGCCTTTATCCTCTGACATGTGTCACATTCCGATACATACTCAGCTATTTCCCTCTTCATTATGGTCCACCAATACAGGGGCTTCAGATCTTCAGATCATGGTACATCTTGGTTCTTCCTGGATGAATATAGAATTTGGAGAGACGAGCCTCATCCAAAATTTTCTTCTTGAGATCTTTATTCTTAGGAACCACCAATCTATCTTCAAACCACAATATCCCCTTCCTATCTTGGCGAAAACACTTATACTTCTCTGTCTTCTGATGGAGGTTCTCCTTAATGATTTGCACTCCCTTGTCACTGAGTTGGGCCATAATTATCTGGTCTTGCAAGGTTGGCTCAATGGAAATGTGAGACAAGGCACCAGAAAGAATCACTTCGATCTTCATCTTGCTCAACTCATCACACATGGTATTGATGCGAGAATCCATCATAACATAGTTGCATTGTGATTTCCGACTCAAGGCATCAGCCACCACATTGGCTTTCCCCGGGTGGTAGTGTACCTCCAAGTCGTAGTCCTTGATTAGCTCTAGCCATCTTCTCTGCCTCATGTTGAGATCAACCTGAGTAAAGATGTACTTGAGGCTCTTATGATCTGTGTAGATGTCGCAGTGGGTTCCCATCAAATAGTGCCTCCACATCTTCAATGCATGAACCACGATTGCTAACTCCAAGTCATGAGTGGGATAATTTTGCTCATGAGGCCTGAGTGCCCTTGATGCGTAGGCAATGACTCGGTTGTCTTGCATCAAAACACAACCCAATTTAGTGCCAGAGGCATCATAGTACACATCAAATGGCTTGTTGTTGTCGGGCTGTGCTAACACGAGTGCTGTGGTCAGATGCTGCCTCAAGGTGTGGAAATCATCTTCGCACTTCTGACCCTAATCAAACTTGGCTCCCTTCTTCAACAATAAAGTCATGGGCTTCGCAATTCGAGAGAAGTCTGGAATGGGGCCATTAGGATTCGAGTTAAGGATCAAGGTGAACATCCTTGATCTTTGGCTCAAGGTCTGAATTTCAGAATTCTGAAATTCAGAATTCCCATTAAGTCCCCACATGAGAAGCTTGATTTGGGGTTTTATTTGAGTTGTTTTGGCCAAGCTTTCTCAACCTTTCTTGTTTCTTATTAAATATACTTTAATGTTTATAATTGGCTCAAGTCATAATTTTAAATTTTTCATACCCTTTTCCTCATTTTCTTGAATTTTGCTCATGGGGCTCACTTAGGGTTTTTATTAGGGTTGCAACATTATTACCTTTTTGAAGGACCCATTTGTTTGATCATGATACTTTTAAGTATATACTTGGGGAATTCTTTACTCTTAAGTTAATTTGATGCTCATGCTTACTTTGGTTCACATAAAATGATGGTTCTTGGTTTGGCATTTTAAGAGAAACCCTAGGTGACACTGGGTGTCACAGCCTTCCCCCCTTAAGGGAATCTCGTCCCGAGATTCGGGCCAGAGTCCTCCCAGGGTGAAGCGAAGGGTGAGACTTAAAGGAAATGGGTGATTATTGTTATTATTAGGGTAAAACTGCTCTTCGAATGTCATTCTCTTTGCAACTTCAGAAGGAAGTCCATTTTAAGTTTTACTTCATAGTTACTTCATTCTGAATTAAGATCATATTTTTGAAAATTAATTTCGAAGGGCAGGAGGAGGGGTTGGGTGTGATTACGTACCAGCTTTCTTAGGTAGGCAATCGGGGAAGTTGGATCTCAAGAATTCCTTGGTTTCCCAAGTAGCTTCTTCCTTTGAGTGATTACTCCACTCGACCTTGTACATCTTGATCGATTTAGCCCAAGTTGATCTGTCTTTGCAATCCAGAATCTTGGAGGGGTACTCTTGGTACGATAGATCTGGCTCTATCTCCAATTCTGGCTCTGCTATGATCTCGGTCGGCAATCGAACACACTTCTTCAACTGAGATACATGGAATACACTGTGAATGGCAGACATCTTTGAAGGTAACTTCAACTTATATGCCACGGGTCCACATGCTTCTATGATCTCATAAGGTCCAATGTAACGAGGGGCTAGCTTGCCTTTGATCCCAAACCTTTGCACTCCCTTGGTGGGCGATACCTTGAGGTATACAAAACTTCCCACCTCGAACTGGAGAGGTTTCCTTCTTCTATCATGGTAACTCTTCTGCCTGGCCTGAGTAGCTTCTAGATTCTTCCTGATTAGTTTGACCTTCCTTTCGGCTTCAGTCACTAAGTCAGGTCCAAAAACTTCTCTTTCTCCAGGTTTAGACCAATTGAGTGGTGTCCTGCACCTTCTTCCATAGAGAGCTTCAAAAGGTGCCATCCTTAGGCTGGATTGATAACTATTGTTATAAGAAAACTCTGACAAGGAGAGGTGCTTATCCCAGTTCTTGCCACAATCGATTGCACAAGCTCTCAGCATATCCTCCAGAATTTGGTTTACCCTTTCCTTCTAACCATCAGTCTGTGGGTGGTAAGCTGAACTCCTGATTATCTTGGTTCCCAAAGACTCCTGCAATTGTTCCCAAAATCTGGCAACAAATTGGGCTCCTCGGTCAGAAACAATGGTCCGAGGTAATCCGTGCAAACACACGATCCGGTCAATATACAATTCTGCATACTTCTGAGCCTTATCAGTGGTGTGCACAGGAAGAAAATGTGCCACTTTCGTCAGTTGGTCCACAATAACCCAAATCGAATCATGATGACGAGAGGTGTTGGGCAGACCCACAATGAAATCCATGCTGATGTCATCCCACTTCCACGAAGGTGTAGACAGGGGTTGCAAAGCTCCAGCTGATTTCAAGTGGCTTTCCTTTATCCTCTGACAGGTGTCACATTCTGATACATACTGGGCTATCTCCCTCTTCATTCTGGTCCACCAATACAAAGGCTTCAGGTCATGGTACATCTTGGTGCTTCCCGGATGCATAGAGAATTTGGAGAGATGAGCCTCGTCCAAAATTTTCCTCTTGAGGTCCTGGTCTTTAGGAATCACCAATCTGCTTTTGAACCATAACACACCCTTTTCATCTTGGCGGAAACAATTATACTTCTCAACCTTCTGATGGAGATTCTTCTTGATAATTTGCACTCCCTTGTCACTGAGCTGGGCCATGATAATCTGGTCTTGCAAAGCTGGCTCAACAGAAATGTGAGACAAAGAACCAGAAGGAATCACTTCAATTTGCATCTTGCTCAACTCATCACACAAGGTGTTATTGCGAGAATCCATCAGAATGCAATTGCATTGCAACTTCTGACTCAAGGCATCTGCTACCACATTAGCTTTTCCTGGGTGATAATGTACCTCCAGGTCATAATCCTTGATCAGCTCTAGCCATCTTCTCTGCCTCATGTTGAGATCAGTCTGAGTAAAGATGTAATTAAGGCTCTTATGATCAGTGAAGATGTTGCAGTGGGTTCCCATTAGATAGTGCCTCCACATTTTTAATGCATGAACCACTGCTGCCAACTCGAGGTCATGAGTGGGATAGTTTTGCTCATGAGGCCTGAGTGCTCTTGAGGCATAAGCGATGACTCGGTTGTCTTGCATCAAGACACAACCTAGCCCGATGCCAGAGGCATCGCAATATACATCAAAAGGCTTGCTGTTGTCGGGTTGCGCCAATACTGGTGGTGGTCAGATGCTGCCTTAATGCATGGAAGGCATCTTCGCACTTCTGACTCCAAACAAATTTGGCTTCTTTCTTCAGCAACTCAGTTATAGGCTTCACAATTCGAGAGAAGTCCGGAATAAATCTTCGATAATAACCAGCTAATCCCAGAAAACTCCGAATCTGACGGACAGTTGTTGGTGGCTTCCAGTTCATCACCTCTTGCACTATATCAGGATCAACAGCTATTCCAGCCTGAGAGATAGTGTGACCCAAGAATTTGATTTCCTTTAGCCAAAAATCACACTTGGATAACTTGGCATAAAGGTGGTGCTCTCGTAGACGTTGAAGCACTACATGCAAATGCCCGGCATGTTCTTCTTTGTTCTTTGAGTACACCAAAATATCGTTGATGAAAACCACTACGAACTTGTCCAATTCAGGCATGAAAACAGAATTCATCAGATACATGAAATATGCTGGTGCATTTGTCAGCCTGAATGACATCACCAAAAATTCATATAGCCCATATCTGGTTGAGAATGCCGTCTTCGGAATATCACTTGCTCGTATCTTGATCTGAAGGTAGCCAGAGCGAAGGTCTATTTTGGAAAACACCTTGGCCCCGACCAACTGGTCAAAAAGAACATCAATACGAGGCAAAGGATACTTGTTCTTGATAGTTACCGCATTAAGAGGGCGGTAATCTATACACAGCCTCAAGCTTTCATCCTTCTTCTTCACAAACAGTGCTGGACATCCCCAAGGTGAAGTACTTGGGCAAATAAATCCCTTATCCAGCAACTCTTGCAATTGCTTCTTCAATTCTGCCAACTCAGCGGGTGGCATTCGGTAGGGCCTCTTGGAAATTGGTGTCGTTCCCGGTTGCAACTCGATGGCGAATTCAATATCCCGGTCTGGTGGCATTCCTGGCAATTCATCAGGAAAGACATCTGCATACTCACAGACCAATGGGATCTTCTTTAGAGGTAACTCCGTCATAGAGAAAGCACATGACTGAGTAGAACCTTAACTAGGCCGAGTTAAAGTGAAGTTTCCGTAGAACGGAGAATTAACTTCCACGGTACGACTGGCTACATCAAGCACAACTTGGTGCAAGGTCATCCAATTTGCTCCTAGAATAATGTCCACATTTTCCAAACCCAACACAAGAAGAGTGGTTTTGACAATGTGGCTTCTCAGTTGAATAGGCACACTTTGGTTTAATTGATTAGTTGCAATTTTACCCCCAGGTGTGACTATCATAAATGACCCCTTTGAGTGAGAGAATGGCAGTTCACATTTAGCACTGAACTTCTGGCTAATGAAACTATGAGATGCACCAGAATCAAACAGAATTAAAGCAGGTTGATTATAAACTGAAAAGATACCGGTCATGATAGGAGCTCCTTCAGGTACTTTCTCCAGAGTAGTGAAGTTGAGTTTCCCTTGCCTGACTTGCACCTTCTGCTTTCTTCCCTTGTCTTGATTTGGTGCTGGCATCTGCCTCTGCTGGTTCCTGGGACAATTCTTGGCATAGTGGCCCACATTGCCACAAGTGAAGCACTTGTTCCCATTGCCCTGGCGGAACTGCTGCTGCTGCGGAGGCTGATTGTTCCTTGGGGCGGGAGCTGGAAAGCGGTTGGGTGCCGGCTGCTGCTGCTGAGGTGGCCTGATCACCCATCTACCTGCCTGCTGCTGAAAACCCCTGCTCTGACTATGAGAAACAATCCGGAACCTCTGAGCCTGAGCGGATGGTGCTGCCATTGGTGCCTTTCTCTTCTTCTCTGCCCGGTGAGCTACAATGCAATCCTCCTAGGAGATGGCCATGTTGACCAACTCATTGAAGCTATCAGCCCGGACAGTGTTGAGTCGTTCCCGCAGCTTGGTATTGAGACCCCTGCGGAAGCGATCCCTCTTCTTTTCATCAGAATCAGCATGGTACCATGCATACTGGCATAAGTCGTTGAAGGCTTGCGCATACTGCAGTACCGTGCGGGTTCCTTGATTAAGGGCCAGAAATTCATTCAACTTCCGATTAAGAATGCCAGCTGGGATGTGGTGTCCTCTGAAGGCAGTCTTGAATTCCTCCCAAGATACTTCACGATCAGTGGGGAGCATAGCACAGAAGTGGTCCCACCAAGTCCGAGCAGGGCCGCCAAGCTGCTGTGCGGCGAAGCGAGCCTTGGCCTCATCAGGGCAGTCTCCCGTGAGGAGGGGAAACATGGACTCAACGACGCGAAGCCATACGTCGGCGTCCAACGGATCCTCTGCCTTGGTGAACAAGGGTGGCTGCGTGCTCAGAAACTCCTGGTAAGTTGCCACTGCCGGAGGTCGCTGATGCTGGCCTCCACCATGCTGCTGAGGGTGGGGCTGGCGCTGCAAGAGCTGTCGCAGAATCTCATTCTGCTGGGCCATCAGCTCCTGCACTGTGGGAGCTGGAGGAGGTGGCGGGGGAACCTACTCGTTATGCCCGCGACGCTGCCTAGCTGCCATCTGAAAACAGAGATTGTCGCCATTGTTATCCCAACTCACAGTTTCAAACGACAAGATATCATCTCATATGGAAGGAAAAATGCCATAATCATAATATTAGGTTCGAAATGAAGATAACATGGTGACAAATATCCCACAGATTTCAAAGGTTCATAGGGTTACATCAATCAAGGGAAAGTACCCATAAGCCTAGTCCAAAATCTGATATCAACTAAGCTCGCACAGGTTTCTATCCGCCTAAAAGTGTCGAAGTGACTGCTTAACCCTGAGCGGTGGAAGCGACACTGGATACGGGTGAAGGAGGCATCGCGGAGGTAGTCCCATTGGCACCAGGGGCTGGTCCTAGCTCCTCAGGAGCCTCTTCTCCCTCGCTTCCTGCTTCATTGGCCTCCATCTCCAGGTGGTGCATGTCCAAGTGGTCATTCGCTTCTTCGAGTTCCCTCTGCACATCGTGAAGCTGGTTCTCCAAGACATCAATAGTGTTGTCTCGGATCTCCACCTGCTGCTCCAAGGTGGTGATGCGCTGGCTCAGCCTCTCCACCTGCAGATCCTTCTCTACCAACTCGGTGGATAGATCGACCACAAAATCTTCTCGACTGTCGAGAGTGAGCTTGGCAGTTTGAGCGGTGTTAGCAAGGAGTGCCATAGCATCGCTGTGAAGGGCCTGAAGGCGGTACAGCGCACTCATGCACTGAACAGTGACCCTCCCAACCAAGTCAGGATACATCGCCCACACATCCTTCACATGGCTCACGCGGTTACACCACATGGGATCATCCTTCTTCTCAGCAGGGAAGAGTCCCAAGGGGTGCATCACCATCTCCTGGGGATGGTAGCCATAGAAAGTCATCAGAGTCTTCATGGCTGCTGCTTCAACGGTGTCGTCCGTCCTGAGTCCAATTGTCTCAGAATCAAGAGAACGCCAACCCGGCTGAAGGGGATGAGCCTCCAAAGTCAGCCAGACCCGACAACAAGGTGCCCGATGCTCCTCATACAACTGCACCGTGTACAAAGGGGGCGTAGGGTAACCGGCGGAGTTAAGCACTTCCCACAAGATGGAAGGAAAGCCATCGCGAGAAAGGAAGTCAGAACTGGAACGAGTGTCTCCTCCACTAGTGGGGGTGGGTGAATTCATCTGCGGAAGGGAATCAAAGGTAAAGATTATGGTGGAAGGAAAAAGAAAAAGAGAGCCCGGATGGTTCTAAAGAAAGTGGGTTAGCTCAAATTTTTAATTCCTCTTTGTGTTTATAATGCGTGCATGCTGGAAGTAACATTGCCTCTCCAAAAATAGGGTGCTTTTTAGGGCATCCTTAGAAATATAAGTACTGGCCCACGGGGCCTAATTAATTAGCCACCTATTTCTCCCTCTATGCCTAAGGCCTTTCGTCCTAGGTCTAGCGGTCTAGTCCTGACGATCCGTAGCAGTTTCTAGGCAAGTTTTAGATTTTGAAAATTGGTGTTCATGGTTTATTGTCCTTCTCTGTGGTGGAATTTGCTCCGATACCAGCTGTGGCAGAACCACCCGAATTATTCCAGCTTAAGTGCCTAAGTCACGCCTCAGGGGCCGTAACACACTTAAATCGGAATAACCCGTCAGTCCTTCAGATCTAGTCTGATAGAGCCACCACTAGTACAATTTGGCTCTATACAAGCGGTAGGCTTTTTACATCACAGGCGGTTTGGTTAGAAAACCGCCTGTGATGTCCCAGGCGGTTCAGTACGCCTGTGATGTAATAGTATCACAAGCGGTTTTTGTTTAGGACCGCCTGTGGTGCTCTATCCTTTTCACAAACGGACCCTAAGAAAAAACCGCCTGTGATTGTAAAAATATGAAAATACAATTTAAATATGAAAATAATTTTAATTTTTAACAGAAATATGCAAATACAATTTAAATGAATTAATATTTAATTTTTAACAATAATATGCAAATACAATTTAAATGAATTATAATAGCACACATAGATAACTAGAGAGATTTTAAATTAATTGGCAACCACAATTCATAGTCGATCATACATGATAACAAATACAATTTGATTCATACAATTTTTCATGAACTACCATTTTTCCTCATGTATGGCTTTAAGTTCTTATCAATTTTCTTTTCCACACGCTTGATTCTCTCTAGACCGTTAAAGACGAACATCTCACTACAAGAAACTGGTTAAAGAACGTGGGTGAAAAACCGTCGAACTTAATGTAATAGGCCGTCGAACTTACTATAAGAACGTGGGTTTACCCACGAACATAGCCGACGGCGATTTTTGGACGAACTTAAAGAAGTAAGTTCGACGGCCCCCACGTTCTTAAGGTTAAGAACGTGGGTACCGTCGAACTTAAGGTTAAGAACGTGGGTACCATCGAACTTAAGGTTAAGAACGTGGGTTTTTAAGTTCGATGGGGGCCGTCGAATTTTTTTCCATAAGTTCGACGGCACCCACGTTCTTAACCTTAAGTTCGACGGGGCCACATGGCCGTCGAACTTATGGGTCGTGCCTGGGTCGGTGAGGGCTGCCCATTAAGTTCGACGGCACCCACGTTCTTAACCTTAAGAACGTGGGTACCCACGTTCTTAACCTTAAGAACGTGGGTACCCACGTTCTTAACCCTTTTCCAGAAAAAAATAAAAAATACAGAAATGTAAAATTAGACACTCATAATATCACATGCAACACAGAATATCACATACAATACAGATTTCAAACACATTGATATATGTTCATATCACAAATTCACGTAAGTCCAAATACATAAGTTCGCAAATTCACATAAGTCCAAATACATAAGTTCACATCCATAGTACACATTTTTAGTTCACAAGTTCAAACATGTACCAACATATAATGCATTCATATCACATTTGCTATGATAGTACGATATTTACATTGAACTTCTATTAAGTCGACTTATCACTCTTTCTAATCTAACTAAAATGAAAAGTGAAGCAATCATTCCAATTCCCTCGCATCCTTTTAGGCAGGTTTTTGTTGGTTCCAACCTGAAATCAAAATGGAAATTTAATGTTTAGAATAAGTACATTAGCCTATATAAACACACATAAATGAACATTTGAACTATATAGGACAAAAGATTTATCTCCTAGACCATTCTTCCTCACTGATACAAAGTATTGTTTTCAAGAATTAATTTTTTTAGCACTGTAAAAGACTTCTAAGCATGCAAAATATTACTTTATGTACCAACTCTCAGAAGCTCATCACATAGACCAATGATTGGGAGAAACAAATATTATGGAGGGGTAAAACAAATATTATGCAATGATTTGGTAAACAAGGCATTCATAGAAAAAGTAACATGAATTGGCGTAGAAAGAATTTGAGCACTAACAAAAAATACTAGTTTGTGTTATCACAAAAATAACAAGGATCTATATAAAGAACACTATTCAAGTTATCCACAATGCAGACAAAGATGCATTGTTTCTTTGCAGCAAGGTGGCATGCTTTTTTGATAAAAAATATCGAGTGTACATTAACTCAAAGGAATTAGAAATCACAGGTGTATGTGTTGTACATGCATGTATCAATATTTTACATGTGTACAAATGTTTATGCGGTAGCATATATAGACATGGATATGTTATGATATGATATAAAACATGGGTTGTGTTTTTAGCTGGCACAAGAATGGAGGCTATAACAACTAATTAGAAAAATCACAAGGTAGATGGCACATTTGAATACTCAGACTCTACGGGTAAGTGATTGTAACACCCTAAATCCATCACCTAAAAGCAATCTGGTTAATTTATTAGTTTCCAATAGAAAGGACTACTGCAGTTGCATCAGCAAAACTGACTAATGCAATTGCAAACTCAATACATTACCACTTTTAACGTTACACAGGAAGCAGCACAAAAGAAGTACTGCAGTTTGTTTTCCTACGCAAAAATGAGAAAAATGTTGTGTGCGCTTACGGCAGCTTCGATATTCGCTGGGCACTGGTCATTCAAACTAGAGAGCATTGAAATGATTCTCATAACTATACTTTCAACCTGCATTATAAAAGCACACTAATAAATGATTTAAAAAATATAACTCTTTTATGCAATGAGATCATAAACAGATATACATAAGACCCAATTGATCTGTAGTAACAAGAGACATAATGTATAGGGCATTAAAAACTTCAACATATATTGCAAGAAATACCTTCTAGTTTAGTTGCTCGTTCGACTCTTTTAGTGAAAGGTACTCCATGGTCACCACGTCCTTCTCCTGCATGCGTAGTATATATATACAAATAATTAAACAATAGCATGGAGATGGATATCACCATCACCTGACAGCGGAGAATGGTCACATGTGAGCTCGCCTGCAGCAGTATGATGCATAATAGCATAAGTGTACTCCATCTTGAGAGGCGGCTATGCTTGCTTACTCGGGGATGTTGACACTGAAATGGACATATTGATCTTCGTGGTATGGTGAGTTTTTTTCTTGATTCCTACAAGATAGATACATCACAATTTAGGTAAACATGCAAGTCCCCACAATGTGTTCAATTCACATTTGGTAGTTCACCTAGATGCCAGATAAATTTCCAAGTCATAACACACACGTAGGAGAATTTGATTGCTCGATCGATTCATAATTTTGTTAGTTCCTCAGACGAAAATAATCTCTACCATCGCTATGTTCCAGAAAACGTTTGGACTAATCGTTCCATAGACACATAATAGCAGTGTTACAATCTGTAATTAAAGAGATATTGCACCGACAAAATAGAACAAAAGTGCGCACAATAAGTTACCTTTTCCTCTCAGAACTACATTTTGACCAGGTTAAGTAGCGTACTTGACCTGTGAGAAAATAGCAAGGTCAATGAAATTATCAAATATAGAGAGAGAATGAATGATGAAAGTTAGCTATGTGACAAACATACCTTTAGCACCATATGGGGCGCTCCATGAAATACACATTCAAAATGAAATAAGCTTCCATAGAAGACGAGTTCTTCTATAGGTTCAATGACTTATAGTTTGCATATATAGCAATGCAACATTATGCATAGATCTAATTGTAAAACTAGTGGAATCACTGGAAGATCGGTGGAGAATATAAAGGTTCAGAATCAATAGACAGAGAATATATGAATGGAAGATCAATGCAACATTTTGCGTAGACCTCATTGTAGAACTGGTTAAATTAGGGGAAGATGGGTGCAGATTATAATCTGAATATCTGAATGTGAGATCATTCAAATACACTGATGGCCTTCATATAGTAGTTTGTTGCTGCTATTTGGTTTTCATAATAAGGCAATGCAGTTCTGAAAAAGAAATACTACCATTACTTAATGCATATCTTTCTATATTTTATTTGAGATCTTTTCTTATAGCTTCATAGTGTAAGTTGAGAATCATTGTTAATGCCACCGTATACGCTCACGTGCTATTCTAGAGAACACCAGAACCAAGTCTAATATGGCTAAATCTGGATAGAAGGTAAAGATAAGTAGTGTGCAGAGAAGAGTCAACATGAATCCTCCCTGCTCGACATGACACCCCCATAGGTTTTACAACAGTTTTAGGCCCTATTTGGAAGCCTGGTATTTGGTCCAAAATTGTAAATTACATGTCTGACGACTCTGCTGAACAGATCTAAAATTACTTATTTGGAGGAACATTGAGCACATTAAATTTACTTACATGTTAGTGTAAAATATTTGTAAAATAAAGCATACCTTCTACAACCAGAGGTGGTGATGTTGGCGTAGAACGGTAGGTGGCCAGACGACCGAGACGACGACGGCACCAGCAAGCTGGGCACGCCATCGCCATGGCTGGCAGCTGCTTCCTAACGCTATGCGCTGATCGATCCTGAGGTGAGGCAGAGAGGAAGGAAGAACAAGTGGCATCTAAGAGCCGAACTGAATCTGAGGCTGCTAATAAGAGCACGAGCGGTCAGAGATGGAGCTAGGATATGGGGGGATATCCAAAAACCACCCACCATTGGCCTATAGTTTTCTGGACGCGGCATCGGGGAAGCGCTTGGAGGCGACGCTGTGTCAGGGAGGCACGCGGGGCTGGGCACGAAGCCAGAGAGGCGCTGGAGGCGACGTCTGGTGGCGGCGACCAAGGAGGCAGGGCACGACGGTGGGGCGGAGGGCGCGCGAGCTGGCGGCTGGCGGAGGGCGCGAGCGGTAGGTAGCAGGAAAGGAGAGGAAGAGAGACACGCTGGGTTAGGGTTTTAGGTTTTTGGGTTAAGTTCGACGGTGTACACGTGGCCCACGAATTTAATTTAAGAACGTGGGCACCCACGTTCCTAATAGGTTAAGTTCGACGGCTTTGGCTAGGGCCCACGAACTTAATTTAAGAACGTGGGTACTCACGTTCTTAAAAAACCCATTAACTTAACTAATATAAGAACGTCGGTACCCACGTTCTTAACAAAACCCACGAACATTTATCAGTTTCTTGTAGTGTCTCTTCATACTTATTGTATTCCTCATCTTGGTCTCCCACATTCTCAACTCCAACAATTTTTTGCTTTCCAGAAATAACTACATGCATCTTCTCATCTGCTGGATCGAGTACATAGAACACTTGTGCAACACATTCGGCGAGAACCCACGGGTCATCTTTATATCCTACTTTCTTTAAGTCTACCAGTGTGAGTCCATAGTTATCCACTATCACCCCCACGGGATGTTGTACCCATTGGCACTTAAATAAGGGTATTTTCATGCTTGGGCCATAATCAAGTTCCCATATTTCCTCTATGAATCCAAAATATGTGGTCTTCTGTCCATGTAGGTCAAAAGCATCGATACGAACACCGCTATTTTGTGCAACACTTTTCATGTCTTTTGATTTAGTGTAGAATGTGTACCCATTGATGTCATATGCTTGCCATGATGTCACAAAACACGATGGCCCAGAAGCCAAATTCTTCATTGTTTTCTCTTCCAAAGAGTCTCCGAATGGGATGTTTTTGTCCATTAACCATTCGCTGAAACGATGTTTGTGCTCTCTCATGATCCAGTCCTCTGTGCGGTTCTGATGTTCTTTACGAAGCTCATCCAGGTGTTGCTCTATGTAAGGCTCGGCTATCGTGAGATGTTGTAGTACACTACCATGAGCACAATGTACTAGCTTGTAATCCTCAACGTGAAAAGTTTTCTTGCCCATTCTCCCTCTCCCACATAGTTTACCCTCATGTTTAGGTACAGGCACACCTATCATTGTTCCGTCACTGATGTAACCTATACAGCTCTCAATCACTTCTTCTGTAGTGTATCCCTCCATGATTGAACCCTCTAGGTGAGCGCGATTTCACACATAACCTTTTAATACTCCCAGGTATCGCTCCAACTGAAACATATGATGTAAATATAGTGGCCCTAATATTTTTATCTGATCCACGAGATGTATGATTAGGTGTACATGCATATCAAAAAATGATGGAGGAAAACACATTTCAAGCTTGCACATAGTCTCGATGATGTATGCCTTTAGATAGTCCAAGTCTTCTAAAGCTATTACTTTTTGTGAAACCGCATTGAAAAAGTAACACAAGCGTGTGATGACAACTTTGACATGCTCTGTTTCGAGGGCTCTTACCGCAATTGGGAGGAACACCGTCATCATCACATGGCAGTCATGAGAGTTGTAGCCAAATAGAGACAAGTCCTTCATCCTGACTAGTCTGCTGATATTGGATGAGAAACCTGTGGGCACTTTGACCCCACGCAAACATTTGCAAATCTTTGTTCTCTCCTCAACTGACAAGTTGTAGCTAGCTGGGGGGAGGTAAGGCTTCCCTTTGCCACTATCCACTGGATGAAGTTCCGGTCTGATTTGAAGATCTACTAGATCATTGCGTGATTTGAGTCCGTCTTTAGTCTTACTCGGCATGCCCAGCAAGGTTCCAATGATGCTGTCAAAAACATTTTTTGTTACATGCATCAAATCAATGCTGTGGCAAATTTCCATATCCTTCCAGTACGGGAGTTACTTGAAAAAAATTGATTGCTTCTTGAAAGTTGTGTAAGTTGAAGGGTCAGTTCTCTTTCTCTTTTCTCCTTTGTTTTTTCCCTTTCCGAATACAACATGAATGTTCTTTACAATTTCAAAAACAAGTTTCCCACTATAAGGCTTTGGTGCACCTTCACTTTCCAGTTGATTGTTAAATTCTGCTTTCATCTTTCGGTACTTATGCTGCTTCATCAAGAACCGTCTGTGTCCCATGAACACCAACTTCTTGGATGATTTAAGGTACATGGAAGCAGTTCCATCGACGCACACTACACAACCATTCTTTCCTTTAGTCTTTTGCCCTGATAGTGAGGCGCCACCGGGAGAATCATGGATGGTAACAAATATAATTGCTCTTAAGTTGAAATACTCATGGCAATACTCATCCCATATTCTAACTCCTTCATTCCAGAGCTTTGTCATATCTTCCATAAGAGGTTCTAGGAACACATCAATATCAATACCAGCTGATTTCAGACCTTGAATAAGAATAGTCAACATAATGTACTTTCTTTTGTGACACAACCATGATGGAAGGTTGTACATCGTTAAAGTCACGGGCCAGGTGCTATGTACACTTCTTTTTTCACCAAATGGATTCATTCCGTCTGTACCCAAAGCAAATCTTACATTTCTGGTTTCTTTGGCAAACTCAGGATACATAAGATCGAAATTTTTCCATTGTGATGCATCAGCAGGGTGTCGAATCTGTTTGTTATTCTGCTTGTGATTTTCAGCATGCCAACGCATAAGCTCAGCCTCCCTAGGATTTGAGAACAAACGTTTTAAGCGATCAATTACTGGAAGATAACACATCACCAAAGCTGGGTTCTTTGACTTCTTTTTCCCATCCATGTCATCAAAAGTGTCATCGTCACTTTCAGGTCCAATAGTGCATTTCTTGTTTTTATTTTTCTTCGGGAATTTTTTTACACAGTCTTGATTGTAGCTCTTCTTGTATCGACTGACATTGCAAACTGGGCATCTTGATGCGTTCTCAAAATCGCCACGATACAGAATACAATGGTTCGGACATGCATGAATTTTTTGCACACCCAGAGCTATGGGAGATATAAGCTTCTTCGCTTTATAAGTGCTTGTTGGTAGTTTGTTGGGTTTTGGTAGTAATTGGGACAAAAAATTCAAAAAGATCTGTGAAGCTAGTATCAGACCATCCGGCGCTAGCCTTCAACTTCAGAAGTTCTAGAACTGTACGCAGTGTAGTAAACTCTTTGTCACAACCCTTTGATTCATCATATAAAGGTTCTTTTGAAGCACTTTCCAGTCCCTCCATTTTAGATAGCCCTTTCTGCGATCCCACAGAACTCAACATTTCTGGTTCCATATGGCGCAACATCTCTTCGCAATCAAATTCTTCAAAATCTTGATTAGCATCCACATTATCCACTTTACCATCAACTTTAAGATCTAAAATTCCGACAACTCTCTCGTCATTACCAGGCACTTCACATGGATCCAACTCACCATGTTCTGACCATATCGTGTAATTGTTTTTAAACCCTCTTTTTAGCAGATGTGATTGGATTACTCCTGTATCTCTCCAAGCTATCTTATTATCACAGTCGATGCACGGACATAATATCTCCTTGCTCTTTCGCAAATTCGTGTGCTTTTTGGCCGCTTCAATAAAGCTTCTCAAATTTCGAATATACAACGGATGTGGTCTTGACACATTGTACATCCAACCTCGGTCCATTATCTATCCTTATATTGATTAACATCAATAAAATCATTAATTAATTGAATTCATCCATAAAACATGAAACGAATTGATATGTATGAAAATAAAACAAACATTGCAACAATAGATACATTGAGGTGAGACAATTGTGTTTTTAAAGAATCTTTAAACTAGATCAACTATTATAAGTCCAAATCTCGAATTCCAAAGCTTTTCTTCAAATCCGTTCTATATTACAAAATTAAGGCAAAAAATCGCATCAAAATGAGAAAGAAAACAAATGGAGATCATATATATGCATAAACTATTGAAATCAATCAATAAACTCAAAAACAAAACCTTCTCCCTGTAGATCTCAAAAAAACCCGCCGCCGCTAGTGCTGTGAATTAGTGTTCTGCGAGTTAGGGTTCTGGAACCCGTCGGGGGCTAGCCCTTTTATAGTGTACACACATCACAGGCGGATATTTAGCAAAACCGCTTGTGATAGATAACATCACAGGCGGTTTTTTACATCGACCGCCTGTGAAGTTAATTTATCACAGGCGGTCGGAATTAACAACCGCCTGTGATGTTGTCTATCACAGGCGGTTTTGCTAAATATCCGCCTGGGATTCTTTATAATATAAAAAGGCTCGTTGGTCGGCAGGAACCCTAACTCTTCCTGCCCGAGCACGAACCCGAGCGCCGCCAGGCTGCCGCCGTGTCCCCGTCCCCGTCCCCGAGCACGAACCCGAGCGCCGCCGTCCCCATCCCCGAGCTCGAGCGCCGCCGTCCCTGTCCCCGAGCCCGAGCGCTGCCGTCCCCGTCCCCGAGCCCGAGTGCCGCCGTCCCCGAGCGCCCGAGCAACGCCGTCCCCTTCATCGAGCCCGAGCGCCGCCGTCCCCTTCACCGAGCTCGAGCCCCGCCGTCCTGGTCACCGAGCCCGAGCGCCGCCATCCCCGAGCGCCCGAGTAACGCCGTCCCCGAGACCGAGCCCGAGCGCCGCCGTCCCCTTCACCGAGCCCGAGCGCTCGCCGTCCCCGAGCCCGAGCTCGAGCCCCGCCGTCCTCGTCCCCGAGCCCAAGGGCCACCGTCACGGTCCCCGAGCCCGAAGCGCCGCCGTCCCCAAGCTCTTTCTTCTTCCTCTCGTAGTAAGGTCAAAGTTTAGGTTCATTTCTTCTAAGTTCATGGCTCGAATTTCCTATATGTGTTTGAACCATATATGTTAATTGGTGGCAGATTACTTGTGTTTGAATCATATATGTGTTTGAATACACAACTGGATATATATGTGTTTGAATCATAGCTTAGGTTAATCAAATGGTTAGGTTAATCAAATGCTTAGGTTAATCAATGGTTCAAACACATTAAGGTGTTAATCAATGGCTATCCCTGATTATCAGTTCTTAGATTAATTACTGTTGTTGTTTTCACTTACATATTTTGTTTGGTTGTCAATATGCTTATTGCTTATTGCTTGGTTGTCAATTACTTGTTTGGCTATCCCTGAATCATATGCTTATTGCTTGGTTGTCAATTACTTCTCATGTATCAATTTTTTTATTTCTTTTATCCCTTCTGATTAAATGTTTGTATACCATTAAGGTGTTAGTATCCTTCGAATGAAGAATTTTGTGTCCCTCCATCGATTGGGATCTATTTTTATCCCTTCTGATTAAATGTTTATTCACTTACATATTCAGTTATAAGAAAATCTCCATAGTGATTGGGGCAACAAGTCTATTTTTAGTGTTTTTTGACTACCTATCTTTGTTTGATAATCATTAGGGCAAATGTGCTTATGGCCACATACATCATGGAAGTACATAGCCATGACAATGTTATTATCTCCCTATGTTATAAGACTTGTTCTTATCTCCCTTCTTAGTTTTTTGACTACCTATCTTTGCTTCCCAACCCTATGTTATAAGACTTGTTCTTATCTCCCATCTTTGACTTGTTCATAGCCATGACAATGTTATTTGGACCCCTCTTTTTGCCCTATAAGCCACATCCTTGTTTTCCCTCTGATCCCTGCCTTTGTTGCGATCTCAATTTTGATTGTGAGACTTGGCCATTTTTAGTTTTAGAGATGGAAAAAGAGCCACTTGACATGGTTGAGAGCTCAGTTCGAGTCATCGAGACACATGTTGACATCATTCGCAGTCTAGTGACTAATGGGGTTGTGGATACTAGTGAACCGGAATCAGTGTACACACTTAAGACCACTTTGTTTCAAATTGGAGATGTATGCGACATGCTTGAGAAGTGTGCTCTATCCATCAAAAAGTATGTTGACTCCAAGAGGGCTAAAATTATTCAAGATGAAGCCCTGCAATATGCTGAAGATGATGAAGCTGCAGATGATTTGGAGGAACTCCCAAGCCCAGATCTCCTTACTCAAGCCGACATATTGGAAAAATATTTTGGAATTGAGTATGATAGCGACCAGTCAAGGGGTTGTTGATGTTTAGTCCTAAACAACATGATATGAGTATCGTAGGTTTCACTCTTAGAGATAATGTATTTTGTATGAACCTCTCAGAGAGTGTCAAGTCAATGAACTATCTTCAAGTACTATTGGGAAGTGGATCTCTTTGATGTATTTTTTTTCTAGTGATATCGATGGTGCCGAGTAGCACCAAATTTGGACTTGTGTCCATATCTATAGATGCTAGTAGTTGAGCACTAGCGCCTACAATCTTGACTACCTCATCCCTATTCTCTGTTTGGGACTTATATGGAGAATGGCATCGGCGGAATGCCTGAATCGGGTCGGGAAGCAAGCTCGCAGATAGAAGTGCACTTTCCAATGCAGTTAGACAGAGAAGGCATGGCTGTGATGTTATAATGCTGAAGGACTCCAAGAAGAGATTAAGCCCTGTAGTCTACCACCTCCCGTTATTTGTGGGCTTCACCGATGGCTGGAAACATTTGGTGATAGCAAACGACCTTCGGGCTGAAGACGTCTGCGAGCTTGTAAAGGGGCCAGACGATGGTGAGCCGGTGTACTATGTCCGGATGTGTGGTCACAAAATTTAAAGCCGCCCCGGCTGCATGTGTGTGCTTCTCTTCTCTTAGGTGGGGTGCTAAGTGATCTTAGTAGCCGACAGAAGAGAAGAGAAGTGCACAGATGAAGCCGGGGCAGCTTTAAATTTTGTGACCACACATCCGGACAGAGTACACCGGCTCACCATCGTCTGGCCCCTTAACAAGCTCGCAGACGTCCCCAGCCCGAAGGTCGTTTGATGTCACCAAATGTTTCCCGCCCTCGGTGAAGCCCACAAATAACGGGAGGTGGTAGACTACAGGGCATAATCTCTTCTTAGGGTCCTTCAGCATTATAACATCACAACCATGCCTTCTCTGTCTAACTGCATTGGAAAGTGCACTTCTATCTGCGAGCTTGCTTCCCGACCCGATCCTGCCCCGGAGGCGGGTTTGGGCTCGATTTCTTTTGAATCACCTTTTCTCCAAGTTCCCTTATTGATGGAACCAGTATATCAGACTAACAGTATATCCCTTTATCGATGGAACCAGCTTGAATGGCAGACAACGAGCAGCCTAGTATGGATGTGGTCTGCACCGGTGCGTCTAACAAAGTTGATGAAGACGCGACCAAACTTGAATGGCAGACAACGAGCAGCTCCGGTGAAGGGAGCGGGGAGGATAGTTCTAGTGACGACAATCCTTGTACTCCTATACCTCCAAGGAAGAAAAAACATCAGATGAGCTTGATGCCGACTATATTCCCAACGATGAAGAGGTAAATAAAAATATGCCGACTATATTCTAAAATAATGTTCATATATGAAAGGCCATTAATTGTTTCACTATATAGATTTCAAATGAAGAGAAGAAAGAGGATGCATGTTCTACACGAAACACGGAGGATGCTCCGATGCCTGAATCATCCATTTCACATAAGCGGAGACGAGGGCGACGAGGTCCGAATCAGATGAAAGAAGGTGCAGTTATGTACGTAACAAAGCTAAATGCAGAGGGGTTTCCTGAAGAACCACTTGACATGGTTACAAAGTTTCGAAATTCCTGCGGGTCTACTGTTAGAGATATAGTGCCAATCACACTTCAAAAATGGAAGGATTTAGATGAAGACACCCGCAATAAGCTATGGGCTAAGTTGTCTGAGTCATTCAAGTTCCCAAAAGGCACAGAGGATGCAGTAAGGAAGTCGATGCTCTCTGCTATGGCAAAGATGTTTCGTGGGTGGAAGGCCGAGATGAATAGGGAATTTGTTAAGAAGAATAAGGTTCCTCCACCCAAGAAAATGGGGAAAATCACTCAAGCTCAGTGGGAGGAATTTGTTCGTCAGAAGACCGAACTGAAGGCCAAAGAACTGGGCAAAACTAATTCTCAGAGAGTGAAGATGAACAAACACCCCCATCGCCTGGGGTCAACTGGATATCACCATAAAGTTGTGAAGTGGAACGGGATAATCGAGGAAGCTATAGCTAACGACACTTTGGACCCAATATTAAAAGATATCGATGAGCGAGCTATTCGTTGGATCTTAGGTCGGGCAGGTTTGAGTGAGGACGGCAAACTTTTGCATCCAGAATTGGTAGGTGAAGTTTCGACAAAAATTCAAGAATATGCAGATAAGAGAAAAAAAGGAGAATTTAAGCCTCGGAGGGAGAATGACATACTAACTGCAGCACTAGGCAATCATGAACACAGTGGACGGGCTCGGGGAATCTCTTCTAAGATTTCCTAGAGAGAGGCGTTTCCAGAGTATGTGTCGTCATATAGGAAACACGAGAAGTCGAAAAGGACCCTTGAAGAGACTATTGATGAAAGGGTACAAAAGGCTATTAATGACGTGATGAACAAAATGAAGAAAACAGAATGCATATCATTTGAACTCAAGCCAAGCCACATGAGTCCACCTATAGTCCCTAGCAGCATAGGATCTGTGCAAGACTTGACCAAGTACCCTATAGACGATATTGTTGAGGACAAGCCTTGCTTTCTTCATATTCCAATCAATCGATCTGGGACAAAAACAAAGCAAGCTGCTACTGGTTTGGTAAAACCAGGACTTGTTAACTACAAGGATAATCCTGTCCCGCCACACTATGCTGTGGTCCAAGTTCTAGAAATCACAGACAGTGGTTGTGAAGATTGGGAGATAGATTTTCCAGTTGAGGGGATCATAACTTTGCAGGAGGCAATGAACGAGTTGGTCCTTTGGCATCGACGCGACATCAAGTTGGGTGATGAGCCGAATTCAACACCAATGCAACAAAAAGATAGTTCGATCATTCCACACCCCATGGTGCAGAAAAATACGACACCGACCTCCAAAAAAATCGTTGAAACAATCATATCGCCTCTTGCGAAGGAACTCGACGAGGGGGACATAGACAAAATTGTTCCTCAGAATGTCGACGTCAACATCAAAAAGGAACCAAAGGTTGGCACCAATGTTGAAGGGCCAACTATTTCAAAGAAAATTCATAAGCGAATCGCCACTGACGATGTCAAGAAACCGTCAGAATCAGTGGCACGCTACCTGCATAAATTGCAGAGAGTTATGACAAATCAATCAAAAGCGGAATCAGCATCTCATGGAGTAGGCACACGGTCCCAAATAGACAATTTCGAAGTATGGGAAGAAGATGGAATGATTCATACTCGAGAATCATTACGTCTTAAAACCAATATCTCGGTATACAAGAAGGAGGATGTTCCTCCAAAATTTGTGAATGGGAGGCCGATCTTGACGACGGTGCAACTTTCTAAGTTGTCGACTCTGGAGATTAGAATGCATGAGTGGTACATGGTGGCTAACAACAAATACAAACTCGAGGACTTCACATTTGTTGTGCCAGAAGATGCATTTTGGAGCAATGATCATATAGATCCTGTGCGGCATTTATTCTTTGACGATCTCTGGTCGTTGTACCACCGACAAAGGATGGAAACCAACTACTTAACCCTCTTTTGCTTGTAAGTACCTCTAAACTTTCATATTTGTTAGTTTTGTACACGCACACATAAACGAGAGTCTAACGATTAACACTATTACACGTAGGATGCAATACATGGATGATAAGAAGAAACAACTTAAGATAGGGTTTCTTGACCCGTTGATGATATCCCAAGCTCGCTACAAAGTAGTTGCTCGGAGGCATGGAGAAGAATACAAAGACTTGGACGATGCTGAATTTGAGAAAGTCGTCAAACAGAATCAGAGAAAGAAAATGAAGGTAATGGCGACATACATTGGACGAGCCATGTATAATCATGTACAACATGGCAAGGACATAATAATAGCTTCGCACCACTTTAAGTAAGTTATCGACATGGTTTAATTTTGAACTATAAATTATGGCAATCGTGATCTTAACATGTGTTTTCGTCTATGTCTATATAGTGACCACTACATTTGTATCATGATCTGGCCAAAGGATGGTAAAGTCGTGGTCTTCGACTCACTGAGAATGGAAAAGGCTACGTATAATGACTTCTTGAAGATTTTAGAGAAGTATGATTATTATTGCACACTTGTACTTATTACAACTTAACAAATATATTCTTAATCTCACAATGCTATTCTTATATGCAGTGCATACCGTTTTTATTGGAAAGATCTTGGCGGCGAACATCCAGAGGACAAACCTAATTTGTCAATATCATTATTTCCATATGGTGACAAACAACCTCCGGGTACTGTCCTGTGCGGTTATTATGTATGCGAATGGTGTCGTGTCACCTTCCATTACATGGTCAATCGTGAGGATGTAAGTTCGCTATCATTGTCTATGTTGCAATTTTTATGTTATATTGTTGCTCATCACATTACTCTTAGCACCGCTTGCTTTTTGCTTTCATTGCAGGTTCCTAAATCCAAGATCAATGCTGAATGGTTAGAAAGACATATGGTTTCCGTCGGCGTTGCTAAGGTTGTAAGAGACTTGCTTTACTTTATGCGCCGTGAAGTTCTTCATCAACAAGGGCTATTCTACAATACAAATGGAAATTTGCAAAAGTTCCCAGAACTAAGTTTGTACACAATATCACACAGTGTTTAGGTCTTTAGTTAGGAACTTTAGATGTTTAGTTGTCTATGGAACTTTGAGATGTTTAGTTGTATATGGAACTTGATATGTGTATAAATCTGTGTATGACGATGGAACTTGATATGTGGATGAATCTGTGTATTATACCTGTTATGGAACTTGTAATATGTGTATGAAATCTGTGTATGCAATCTGTGTGAATCTGTGTATAATCTGTGTATGAAATCTGTGTATATTCTGTGTTTGAAAATTCTGTATATATGAATCTGTATAATGAAAACCGTCTGTGATTTATATTGTATGCAGTCGGACTTATATAAAAACCGCCTGTGATGTGTGGCTACACAAGCGGCTAGGATAAGAAACCGCCTGTGATGTGTGTCTATCACAGGCGGTTCCTTTGAACTGGACCGCCTGTAATCTGTGTTTTTCACAGGCGGTTTTTGATTGACCGCCTGTGATGTTGTTTTACATCACAGGCGGTGCACCACAAGCGGTTCCTGGAACTGCTTGTGTAGAGGTGAACCAAACCGCCTGTACAGAGGTATGCTGTAGTAGTGCACTTAACCAGGATCAAATTCCACAATCTCACTCGGAGGTGAGTCACAGATGAAATACAATAAAACAGGAAACCTCAAATTAAGTGCTGAATTATTACATAGGTCGGAGTTTTTGAGTAGCAAATAAGAGTTCACAAAATAAAATGCAGCGGATAATCGATGTCGTCGGTATCGAGGAAATGGACAAGGCCTAGCCCACTACTCCTCATGCTCCTCTCCTGCCGGAGCAACATCCCACTCGACCGTCCAACCCGGTGGCAGGGTGGTAGGCCAAGTCACACCATCAACCATTTCCTGAATGGTACCTGCAAAAATTATGCCACAAGCAAGGCTGAGTATACTAATACTCAGCTAGACTTAATCGGTGTGAGGAGTCTAGTCCTCTACCTCTAGACTATGCAGCTGTTTGGCTGAGGGGTTTGGTTTGCCAAAAGCACTAGCTGTTTCTAAAATCAATTTTTAGCTTTTCAAATTCTATCATCCTTATCTTAGCTAGGTTTGCTCCTTCTAAGCATACATGGTGACAAGCATTTAGTTCAATCAACAAATTATCTCATGTAACCTCATTTCACTTCTTACTCGATGCAGTACAAGGGGTCAAGCAGTCTCATTAGCTGCGAGAAGCAGACGATTCGAATCGAGTTTTAACCTTGCAAGGTAAACCTAAACACACGGCATGTTAGGGCACTCCGACCCCACACATGACAACCGTCCCCATCGATTCCCCGTTCGCGTCCAGGCCTCACCGCCTTGGCATACAATGCTCCACTGACCCCGGCTGCCGCCGTGCAGTGACCGCACTTGTACCCACCATAGCTAGCATGGGAGACCCAGTCTCAGGTCGCATGAGGGATAAAGTCCGCGCCCGGCTTCACTCAGGTACTAGGTTTACCGGTTACCATTTTTCCCGGCATGTGCTTAGTACGTTCAAAAGCTTGACTCAGGTATCCACACATTAAACCTTAATTCCTTTTTTCCGTCTCATGGACAAGGCATCCTCCCTGGATCCAAATCCATAGACTAACATATATCCCGTTATCAAGATGAATACAATCAATTCCTGACCTCGCGCGAGTGCTAGAAAAATCACTCGACTTCTACCGAGATCCTGATTAGCAAGCAGCTACTCGACCTAGCATACTAGTATTCATCTCAAAAAGGAATCCTAAGTTCATGCAACTAGAGGTTTCAAGCAACTCCTACACTTAAGTGCACATTACAGTCCTACATGCATTAAGTGTAGTAAAGTAGCATATAATAATACGGTTATGCATAAAACCGGGGCTTGCCTTCAATTGCTGGGGCTTCGGAGAGATCCTCAACAGCAGCCTCAGAAGCTTGCTCCTGGTCCTCCTCTTGAACAGATCCTTGCTCGGGGATGAGCACGTACTCTCCGTCGGCAAGATTACAATCTAATGAATGCAATGCGTAAGATACATGCATGATATGATAGGTGCTTTAGAAATTACAACTTTTGATGGTGTATGATCTACTTGAGTTAAACAAGGTTAACTTTACTTATGTAAGACCCTTGGGTGGTATACTTGGTAAATTGGGTCAAACTTTATCTAAGGTAAGTGGTAGGTTTATTTTTTTTGGGTTCCACTGAATTCTTTTTAAGCCTTAGTGAGAATTGATAAGTACTCAAGTTAGACTTATTGGGGTCAGGTTTATTTCTTCTTTCCTTTTCTTTTATTCTCCTTAATGTTTTAGAGTGGGTTTGAACTACAAGTTGCTTTAATAAAATTCCAAAAATTCTGCAAAAATTACAGTGGCTTGGTACTGGTGTATATTTCTCTGTCTCAAAATTTGGGGATCAGAAAGTGAATAGTTTTCTCTGGACAAAATTATCAAATCTTAGGGCAGAAGGGGTGCTTTGAACTACAACTATTATTTAACAGTGGGTAATTCTCTAAAACTTATTTTTGCTGGCTTTTAGGTGCTATAACATGACTTGATACAAATTTCTAGCCATTAATACCTTTTAGTTATTTTACTATTGTTTTCTCAAGTTTCTAGCCAAATAGGTGCTTTCTACTACCACTATATTTGAAAAATATCAAACAACAGAGTTCTTATTTTTCTTAGTTTTGTTTTGCGCAAGAGCAATCGTTCTGAAGTTTGGCATCTATTTGCTTAAGGGAAGGGGTGGTATGCATTATTTGGATTTAGTGGCCTTTCTCATAATTCATTAGCAATAGGTATGAGTTTGCTCTTTTTTCATGGGTTTGCATTTTTCTCTGGTGGTTTATCTCATTATGGACTTACAAAATTTTTGGTTGCCCATTATTACATCATTAGGGGTTGTTCATGATTTAATTGGAAAATGCCTCATTATCATTTCATATTTATTTTCCTTACTTAAAATGTTGGGCTGAGGTGTTCATTATTTTTGTAGTGGGGCTCTGGTGGTTGTAAGTCCACTGGATTTTTATTATCCATTTTGGGTATAGTTTTGTAATTCTAATAATTGATTTCCAGTTCAAATAAGGCTAAATAAAGCATTCTAATTTAAAACTGATCTGGACTAATGGTCTCTTTATTTTTCCTAGGTTCTTTGTTACTTAAGCAAACTAGGAAAAATAATTCTAATCACTGTTCATTAATTTTTAATGCCTTTCTGATTTTTCCTAAGTTTTGGGCAAAATAGCTTTAAATGAAAATTTACACTATATTCTTCAATACTGGGGTTCCTACTATTTTTAAACAGTGCTCAAGTGAGGTTTGAACATCTACAAATTTTCTTAGGTTCAGCACAGAAGCAAAATCAATTTTCCTTAATTAAACAAGGTTTGGCCAGTTTCTGTTTTTAATTTTAAACTCTAAAATTTAGAACAGAAAGCATAGGGTTTATCATTTTTAAATGATAGTTCATAATATTTAGGATCTAGCAAAATTAGTTTGACAATTTTTGATTAAGAATTCATCAAGTTATGGATTTTCTAAGTTCTCTGGTTATTTAAAAAGATTAACAGAATTGATTAAATGGAAAACTACTTTGCACTAGGGTCCCTGGCGGGTGTTTTAAGTTTTCTTCGCGGATCAGTCCCTGGGCTACTATTCAAATGAGTCACTGACGTTACAGAAAACCCCTCGGATTCTTCTAATCCTAACCTGAGGTCCTTCTCCTAACTTAAACAGTAACCGCAGCGGAAGAAAGGGCGAAGGGGCTTACCGGCGGCGAGATTGCTCTGGTGAGGTGGTCGAGGACGTAGGGGAGGTCTCGGGGATCACAACGGTGTGCGGGTCGCCGTCGGGGATGGCCGGAGTTGGCCGGTCCACGTGCGCAGGCGGGGATGCTCGTCGGAGGCGAGGAGTCCGGCCTGCTCACGGCGAGATAATTCAATTGAATGGGTCAGAGAGCTTCACGGGATGCCAGAGAAGATGTGGGTGCAAGGAATTGGACGAAGACTCACTGGTTAGCTCGGTCCACGCGCGGCGGCGGAAGACCGAAGTCCGGTGAAGTCGATCTCGGGCTTCCGGTGAAGTCCGGCCTGGTCCGAGGGCTTGGAAAGCTTCACGGGCCACTGGCGGAGCTAGCCGAAGCACTGGCTCGACTTGGGGGTGGCTGGAGTGGGCTGGCCACGGTGGCCGAAGCTCTGGCGGCAATGGCGGGCGGAAATGAGCTCGCCGGAGCTAAGGAGGGGTGGCTGGCCGGTGATGGTGAGCGCGTGGTGAAGTGAGGCGCGCCCGGGGAGGCTTTATTGGCGTGGGCGAGCACGGCCGAGGGCAGGGCTCTGACAAGCGCTCGGGACGTGCGCGGCGAACGCCAGTGCGCGCTCTGGCACCTGGCATAGCGTCGAGCACGAGGCAGCGCAGAGAGAGGTCAAGTTCAAGCACGGATTGGGCCCAAATCTTTGAGATTATGGCCATGATCCCGTTGAGAGATCTCTTCCTCTCAGGTCCCTTTGTCGTTTGTGTGTGGAGGCTAGCAAGTTTCGCTGACTGGATTAAGAGATAGAGAGGGGAGAAATCCTGTTTGTCTCACTGCCACACACAGGGAGAAGATCTCTGGTTTGACGTGTCCGAGGCACGCGTCCCAATGCCATCTCCTGGCACATGACAGAGGGGTTAGTTAGGCACATTTTTGTTAATGGGGCCATTAGGATTCGAGTTAAGGATCAAGGTGAACATCCTTGATCTTTGGCTCAAGGTCTGAATTTCAGAATTCTGAAATTCAGAATTCCCATTAAGTCCCCACATGAGAAGCTTGATTTGGGGTTTTATTTGAGTTGTTTTGGCCAAGCTTTCTCAACCTTTCTTGTTGCTTATTAAATATATTTTAATGTTTATAATTGGCTCAAGTCATAATTTTAAATTTTTCATACCCTTTTCCTCATTTTATTGAATTTTGTTCATGGGGCTCACTTAGGGTTTTTATTAGGGTTGCAACATTATTACCTTTTTGAAGGACCCATTTGTTTGATCATGATACTTTTAAGTATATACTTGGGGAATTCTTTACTCTTAAGTTAATTTGATGCTCATGCTTACTTTGGTTCACATAAAATGATGGTTCTTGGTTTGGCATTTTAAGAGAAACCCTAGGTGACACTGGGGTGTCACACTTATTAGTTATTTTATTATGATTTTCTAAAGTTTCTAGCCGAATGGGTGCTTTCTACTGCCACTATATTTGAAAAATATCAAACAACATATTTCTAATTTTTCCTATCTTCTTCTTTGTGCAAGAGCAATCATTCTGAAAATTGGTAACTTTTTGCTTAAGGGAAAGGTGGTAGGAATTTCTTGAACTAAATGGCCTTTTTCGTGAAGTAGGGGCAATGGGTATTACTTTGTAGCTTTCAATTGGGTTTTGCATTTTTCTCTGGTAGCCTATGTGGCAGAACCTCTAAGTTATCGGGCCCACATGCACCTGTCCTTGTCTCAAAGACCTCAGACGGCCATGCATGTGCACCAGATAACTTAACAGGATCCGTCCGATTGTCCCAAGGACACCGGATAAACCACTTACAACCAGAACCACGGGATTAAGTAACACAAATCACACACACCAATATTGTTGCAGCGGAAATCTTACTACCAAATTTTACAGGTTACAAAAAATTTTACATTAGTTTATCGGAGTGATTACAAAAGTATAAGTTTGAAATATATATGCTAGCTCAAGGGATCATCCTCAATAAGAAGTATAGAAGGGTTACTTAGACTTATAAGAAGGCCGAGCCCACCGGCACTTAACACCATCAACAACAGCACAAAGTTAGAACCTGAAAAACAACAGGGAATAAAACCCTGAGTATGGAATTACTCAGCAAGACTTACCCGTCTAAAGAAAAGACTCTCAAGGGTATGCTGGTTATATGGGAGCCAAGGAAAGGCTTATCAAGAATCAAGGACTCTGTTTTGCAGAAAAGCTTACTATGAGTGGATCCTTAAAAATCCAGTTTTATTTGTCAAGTTAAGTAAAATTACCTGCACTAGAGTTCTTTCTACCCTAGTTCAATCACTTGACCTGCACTAGCCAATTTCTTAACAAACCCATCATCTTTAGTGGAATGCTACGTGTAGGTCAGTGACCAAGTCTTCATAACCGCGAAGGTACGGCGATCCAAATCGATTATACTCAGCTGAGGATCTCCAATCACACGACATATGTAGCACTTAACCCTTGCATATGTCAACCCGCCACTGGGGTTCTTAAGACCGGATCAGGTTCACGCAAACCGAGAGCACAGATACACCACCGTCCGGCCTCTTGCCACGGAGGGTACACGCTACTCTCGCCACCGCTCCACGCCCATTTCGTGTTATCTTATTCCGGCCTTAGTCTGCCCGAGGCAAGGCTTACTCATGACGAGGCATGTGACCAGCTAAAGGGTCCTCGATCATCAAGCCTACATCGACAAGGTCCTTAATCGACTCAGACGGAGACACTACACCGAGACTCCTTTCTCGTGCAAGTCACCCGCCCGGTCTCAGCTTAATCTTTTCAACCCAAAAACTTGGTACCTGGCAGAGGTACATCTTTTCCGATGTTGAATCCATCACGGCCGTGATGGATTCACCATCAAGTTTTATTTTCGAAAACATCCCACCCACTTTTGCCACATCATCTTTTGTAAAAACAAAACATTTTGTTTTTCTAAAGCAAGGCTAAGCATCAAAATCTTTTGTAAAACGGGTGACCAAGGAAGGTAATCAAATTCAAGGAAGGTAATGCAGGAATTGTTTTAGCAATCAACTCCTATCACCTAATGCATCAAGCAAGTGAGAAAGATTTTTAAAACACAAGGAGGTGGCAAATGCACCGGGGCTTGCCTGAGTAACACTAGGTTAGTGTTTTTAGGCGTCGATCACTTGTCGACCATCCTTTGTCCCGTTACTTGCTTCGTCTGTCCATCTCCAGTTCCGTTCATCAGCACCATCTTGTGGTCGACTCAGTTCTGGTTCTCCGCATCGCGTGGTTAATTATCGCACCTGAATGAGATGCATTATGCATATGAATGCATATAGACAAGAATATTTCAAACCTAAATAGTGCTACGTGATAGCGAATTAAACACCTAGCGGCGAGGTGTTGTACAACTTCATACGATGTACGACTAAGCGCAATAGTCCTAAAATAATAAATTATACGCACGTCTATTTTCCTTAGCTAAGGTCCAACACCAGAAGGCTATCAAACCTAGATTTATTAATTCTAGATGTCTAAATCTAAAATAAGAAAAGAAACACATTAGCTAACTTTCTAAACCAATAGTATAATTTAACCTGAAGAGCACGCCAACCAAGCAAAGCAGCAGGCTAATCTTAAGTCTAACGGATAATACAATATAAAAAAAACATAGTGCCTTGCGAAACTACATTCTCCCTAATCTAGATACTTAAAGCACTTATACCTCTTCTACTATAGGGTTCCTGGTATTTCGACTGGAATCGGCCCGCTAATGCTACTCTCCAAATTATTTGGGCGGACACACCTACATTTACGACTACCATCGCTCAAACACACTGAACACAGTTAATATCAACAACTTATCGACAATTGCTTAAAACACTAAGCTTATCATACACACTAACAATTATTAGACGATGCAATTTAAATTACCCTATATCGCTCTTGCTAAAAATATGAGAATCATCACGATTACTATATATCTAATTAATCCACTCATAAACCCAAATAACATAAATAATAAACTAGCTTACCATGACTGAATCGACCCAATACTTGTACGAACATTGATGCAATTCGGGTTAGAGACTGGATTTAACAGCGGTGTTGTACCATGGCGAACAGGAAATCGACGACCGGCTAAGATGCGATCGGTGAGTTGGACGACTGACGATTTGACGGCGGCCGCGACAGATCAAGGCTGAGACGCAATAATTCTAAATCAAATTAGAATGAGACCAGCAAGCAGACGATGCTGGTGAACAAAGTAGGCAGGACACTGGACGTCGCGGCGAGCTAGAAAAGGATTCGACGCGGGAGCTCGACGCGCACGGATTTTTGTTTTGTTGCTCGACGCATGACACGATTGGGAGTTAAAGCCAAGCGAAGAAAATTCGCGCGCGCGACTAGAAGGAATTGGGAAACCACGACCCTGAAGGAACTTCATGGCACGCAAACACCAGAGAACTCAACGGCGACGCGTGAGCAAGGAGACACGTGCGCGCAGGAAAATTCACGGCGCGGCGGTCAGGGAGATGAAAAGCGGCTGCGCGCAGGACTGAATCCGAGCTGGAGGGAGCTTCTGGCCGGGCGAGCACACGGAGATGGGCAACCACAACCGGGCGCAGGAACACGCCATGGGAGCAGTGGAGCGCGCAGGGAGACAAACAGGGCGCGACGCAGAACCTCACCCCGGACGCGCGCGGCGAACTCCACCCACACCATCAGTGGCCAGGACGAGCGCGGTCTGGGGCAGAGGGAAGCTCGACGCGACCAAACTTAAGGAAGAGAGAGCTTGGGCGCCGGGCACAGGGAAGAGGAAGAGGAGACGCGCGGTGAAGAACTGGAGAAGGCAGAGGCTGCAGCAGGATTTTTATCCCAGAGGGGAGCGGCGTAAAGATGAGCTTCGCGAGGAAAAAAATCAAAAGCCACAGCGGTTGGAAAGATCGGAGGAGTGAGCGGCGTAAAAAAATCAGAGAGAGGAAAGAGATCAGCTGTGAAAAATCAGAGCTGGGAAAAAGTAGATAAGCATCCCGAGGTAGGAAAAAAAATCCTGGGCGACGACAGCAGATTTTCCACTGCAGCGGGCCATCGGCTGGAGATGAGCACGGTCAGATTTTTTTTTGTTTGTCTTCCCAGCAACTGGACGGACACACATACGATGAGGATTAGCTGAATTGCAATGGGGAGGACGCGTGGAAGATAAGACCTTGTGATGAGCGGTGGATAGAATATTTTTTTTACACTAACGTGCTCCATGGTAAGCTTTAGATTGTGTTTAATTAATCTGGAACCAAACAAATATTCACTCGCTACCCGAACAGTTGGATCAGAACAGTATTAAATACCAAATTTGGATAGAATTTGATTTAGCAAATACTCTAGAATTTAGATGAATTTTTACCAGCTATTTATATATGAAGATTTAGATTTAGGCAAGAAACAACAGACAAAATTAAACTGATTTCGACGTCGATAATTTGCTCTGTAGGATTCAACTAAAATTAGCCGAAACCAAATCTGCTAACGTATACGCGATTTTGTCGCCACAACAGCGTGCGGACGAATAAATTGAATCATATTCGCGCGCACGATTTCACTCAGACGACGCGTGATATATTATTTCGCCTCGAACATTTTAACCGTCGAGTTCTAATTAATCTGTCCGGGATAAATAAAATCATCCGAGTGAGTCGCACTCCCGAATTCGTATTCGCGTGAGCGATGAATTTAAAATAATCACCGGACGCACCGACTTTCAGAACAAATATGTTCCGAATAGCACGAAAACTTCGGAAGAGCCCGGATAGACGAAAATAAAAATGATGTCGCACTCGCGACAGATGAAACAGATGCGATATTAAAATCGCGATAGGCGAAAATAATTAGACCTTAGTGTCCGTCTTATTCACTGATATCACGTGCTTAAATCCGTACTCGTTGTCAAGCGGAATATAAACACCTGGGGTGTTACAGCCCTCCCCCCTTGAAAGAATCTCGTCCCGAGATTCGGAGCGAAAGACTTTCAAGAGTAGAGAAGCATGTAACCCATATCCATATCAGCGGTAACCTTAAGACAGTCCGAAGCGAAAGCGAGTGCCTCAGAATGTGGTTTATCAAGTGGACATAACATATATTGCCTTAGGCTAATTTAGAAATGTCCACTAATAGAGACGCTGCCTGCTAAAGGAACACATAAGGTTCTATGTGTGCAGTTTGCTTTTTCTGATGACACTGTACTATCTGAGTCTGTTGAGCGAGCGGCAAATACGCGATTTTACCCAAACAGAATCAGATGCAACCATCGTGGGTAAAACACACCGAAAGAGGTTTACCAACAAGTGGTCATAGTGAGTTCGTAGCACATGAGATGGGTGTGGATGTTGAATACTATCACGGTTAACATGTGGCTAACTCGAGAGTTCAAGTCCACGAAAGATGGTATAAATTCTAGAGAAGCACTAGCGGAGGGGTCTGTAGATGCGGACTTTGCAACTAGTCCATTTTACCCAGTACTAATCAGGGCTCGACTTGATCACCTATGCTGAGAAAACACATGCGATCGAGGCATGACTAGAGCGATAATTAGGTGGTTATTAGTCGACTTAACTTGATCTGTGTAAGTACTTTCTTAGAATGGTTTGAACCAAAGTGAGTTTAGGTAACTCGACAAAACGATCTCTAAACTCAACCTTTTGTTTCAAATGCAGTTACAAGTTAGTCAAAACCAACTTGTTGAACTACTTTTGACATTGATCAGGTCCTCTCAGTACCATCGGTAAGCCAAGGGTTGAGAGTTCCCATTTGCTAGCAAAAGGTCATGCATTTGGGCAAGAATCTATTTGGTCATGTTGTTCATCCGTTTCTCCCTACGAGATGAACAGACTGGGTTCGGAAATACATGGAGTAAATAAGGGAGCGAATGAACAAACTCCTGCATCTCAGTAGCAGGGGAAATCCAATCTCCATTTTGAGAGCTAATCAGTTGTTTTCCAACACTAAAAAGCTCCAAGGCTTCACCTTTACACAAAGGATGCAAAGGGAACTTGTATGAGTAGTCACTACCAAGATCAAAAGAAATAAGACCACACATGAAAGTGGTATGCCCTTTTGATCCAACAGTGATGACAGATGTTGCTTGATCACTTTACAAACAACATAGAAATCGTTTCAAGGAAGAGATCTACGGAAGATAATATATTAGTGTAGTTCCACAATGGATCATGACTAGAGACCTCGATACCAGCATGCGCCAAGCAGCATAACCTTGCGTGTACATTCACAAGGGGCTCTCAGTTTCGCTGCGGCACCATAAGTCCTTAATCATGACACCATCACCGAACTGGCACCAATAATGAATCTCACGTAGCAAAAATAGATTGGGCCAAGATAACGCATTGATATAGTCTCATAATGGATTACAACTATTAATTGTGATACCAGCGCGTGCCAAGTAGCGCAACCATGTGTGTACATTCACCGGAGGCCCTCGGTTTCGTCACGGCACCAGCGGTTTTAGTCATAACACCATTACTAGACGTAACCAATAAGAAATCTCGCACAACACAACTGGATTGAGCAAGAATGACAATATACAAAAATAGACTCCACTTGTAAGAATGGTTACAAGTAGAGAGCCAATCATAGATCACAGCCCGATGAATGAACAAGACATGGCCATAACCTAACTTGGATGACGAAGGGAGTACGATGGGAGACTGTTAATTCAGCCCCAAGCATATTTCTATGCCCATCGCAGAGATTACGAGGTCAAGGATTAAGTTGATATGCCTTTGATAGATATGGGGAAACCAAAGGCATCAACTCAAGAAAAAAGATTGGGTACGTCTTCCCTAGGTTAGGTTGGTAAAGCAACATGGCGATCCTTAAGAACAGACAAACTAGATAAGGGACATCAGCTTTCACCAACAAAGTAAAGGCATGGTTTTGGTTGGAAATAGGACCATAAAAGAGTTATAAGCTAATTACCAAGAATATAGACTCGAGATCCTTGTTTTAAGCTCGGGTACATTTTATGTTCAACAAAGAAATTATCTAGGCATTTATTTTTATGTGTTTGGTCCTGGAGTGATAACGGAAAATTTTAAGTTTTGGGTCATGATTCACTAAATAAGAACATGGCCTAATTCTGGGTTTAAGCAAACAAGTTACTAACCTTCTATCGACACATCAAGCACAAGAGCAAACACCATATAAGACCTTAATAGGTTACCTAAAGAATGGAGGACACCTATTTCATCGAAGTTCATAATTCAACACTACACCACATTATCTACAATCAATGGTTACTGGAATAGAGGCGAGAGAAGCATTTTGGTGTATAGGTGACAAACATGATGCAACAATCAGGATGCATGCTCGTCCTACACGTCCTCACTGATTTTGCCAACCAAATGTGGCAATAACGTTCTATATCGGTGGCATTCTTACGACTCTCACGGTATTTTTCTAGTCGTCAACTACACATACGTTTTCGAGGTTAGTGTACCTGCAGAAAATTTCCATCACAACCCATTTCCCAATGATGCAATCCACACATGACAGTTTATCACAGTTTATACTCCATATATTGCTATATGGAGGCCAGCTCATCATTAAGCGCCGAGCCACGCATAGGCGCCGTTGCCACACTTTAACCATAGGGCAACTCATTATGGTAACTCACCTTCTTACCTGAGCGTAGGTGCGTCGTTACAAGTACATTACACTTCTCAGTATTCCCATGTCTGTATACCCATACACATTCTTGGGGTACTGATTTCCCAGAAAAGTAATTACTCCATATCGCAGCTTTCATATATACATATGTAGAACATGTATATAGTCAAACGCCACAATTAAGCACTCCCCTAGACCGACGGTTGTTCGGTCATGCTCTCACATCTCACCTTACCTTGAGCGTCGATCCATTCAAAACTGAATGGCCTCAAAAATAACAATACACATGTATGCAATACCCCCGGTTGTGGGTTATTGGTTTTTAAATAAGCCACCTAATAGTCCTTGATATAGGGCTTAACAGAGGATGTCGCTAGCATTATAGTTTTTCAAAACTGTTTTTCAAAGCCAAACAATGTGTTTAGTTGAAAATAGGTTTTTCAAAACCAAAACTTTTGTTTTGAAAATACGTATGTGACCGTATATACTTAATCCAGCTCCGATGCCAGCTGTGGCAGAACCTCTAAGTTATCGGGCCCACATGCACCTGTCCTTGTCTCAAAGACCTCAGACGACCATGCATGTGCACCAGATAACTTAACAGGATCCATCCGATTGTCCCAAGGACACCGGATAAACCACTTACAACCAGAACCGCGGGATTAAGTAACACAAATCACACACACCAATATTGTTGCAGCGGAAATCTTACTACCAAATTTTACAGGTTACAAAAAATTTTACATTAGTTTATCGGAGTGATTACAAAAGTATAAGTTTGAAATATATATGCTAGCTCAAGGGATCATCCTCAATAAGAAGTATAGAAGGGTTACTTAGACTTATAAGAAGGCCGAGCCCACCGGCACTTAACACCATCAACAACAGCACAAAGTTAGAACCTGAAAAACAACAGGGAATAAAACCCTGAGTATGGAATTACTCAGCAAGACTTACCCGTCTAAAGAAAAGACTCTCAAGGGTATGCTGGTTATATGGGAGCCAAGGAAAGGCTTATCAAGAATCAAGGACTCTGTTTTGCAGAAAAGCTTACTATGAGTGGATCCTTAAAAATCCAGTTTTATTTGTCAAGTTAAGTAAAATTACCTGCACTAGAGTTCTTTCTACCCTAGTTCAATCACTTGACCTGCACTAGCCAATTTCTTAACAAACCCATCATCTTTAGTGGAATGCTACGTGTAGGTCAGTGACCAAGTCTTCATAACCGCGAAGGTACGGCGATCCGAATCGATTATACTCAGCTGAGGATCTCCAATCACACAATATATGTAGCACTTAACCCTTGCATATGTCAACCCGCCACCGGGGTTCTTAAGACCGGATCAGGTTCACGCAAACCGAGAGCACAGATACACCACCGTCCGGCCTCTTGCCACGGAGGGTACACGCTACTCTCGCCACCGCTCCACGCCCATTTCGTGTTATCTTATTCCGGCCTTAGTCTGCCCGAGGCAAGGCTTACCCATGACGAGGCATGTGACCAGCTAAAGGGTCCTCGATCATCAAGCCTACATCGACAAGGTCCTTAATCGACTCAGACGGAGACACTACACCGAGACTCCTTTCTCGTGCAAGTCACCCGCCCGGTCTCAGCTTAATCTTTTCAACCCAAAAACTTGGTACCTGGCAGAGGTACATCTTTTCCGATGTTGAATCCATCACGGCCGTGATGGATTCACCATCAAGTTTTATTTTCGAAAACATCCCACCCACTTTTGCCACATCATCTTTTGTAAAAACAAAACATTTTGTTTTTCTAAAGCAAGGCTAAGCATCAAAATCTTTTGTAAAACGGGTGACCAAGGAAGGTAATCAAATTCAAGGAAGGTAATGCAGGAATTGTTTTAGCAATCAACTCCTATCACCTAATGCATCAAGCAAGTGAGAAAGATTTTTAAAACACAAGGAGGTGGCAAATGCACCGGGGCTTGCCTGAGTAACACTAGGTTAGTGTTTTTAGGCGTCGATCACTTGTCGACCATCCTTTGTCCCGTTACTTGCTTCGTCTGTCCATCTCCAGTTCCGTTCATCAGCACCATCTTGTGGTTGACTCAGTTCTGGTTCTCCGCATCGCATGGTTAATTATCGCACCTGAATGAGATGCATTATGCATATGAATGCATATAGACAAGAATATTTCAAACCTAAATAGTGCTACGTGATAGCGAATTAAACACCTAGCGGCGAGGTGTTGTACAACTTCATACGATATACGACTAAGCGCAATAGTCCTAAAATAATAAATTATACGCACGTCTATTTTCCTTAGCTAAGGTCCAACACCAGAAGGCTATCAAACCTAGATTTATTAATTCTAGATGTCTAAATCTAAAATAAGAAAAGAAACACATTAGCTAACTTTCTAAACCAATAGTATAATTTAACCTGAAGAGCACGCCAACCAAGCAAAGCAGCAGGCTAATCTTAAGTCTAACGGATAATACAATATAAAAAAAACATAGAGCCTTGCGAAACTACATTCTCCCTAATCTAGATACTTAAAGCACTTATACCTCTTCTACTATAGGGTTTCTGGTATTTCGACTGGAATCGGCCCGCTAATGCTACTCTCCAAATTATTTGGGCGGACACACCTACATTTACGAGTACCATCGCTCAAACACACTGAACACAGTTAATATCAACAACTTATCGACAATTGCTTAAAACACTAAGCTTATCATACACACTAACAATTATTAGACGATGCAATTTAAATTACCCTATATCGCTCTTGCTAAAAATATGAGAATCATCATGATTACTATATATCTAATTAATCCACTCATAAACCCAAATAACATAAATAATAAACTAGCTTACCATGACTGAATCGACCCAATACTTGTAAAAACGTTGATGCAATTCGGGTTAGAGACTGGATTTAACAGCGGTGTTGTACCATGGCGAACAGGAAATCGACGACCGGCTAAGATGCGATCGGTGAGTTGGACGACTGACGATTTGACGGCGGCCGCGACAGATCAAGGCTGAGACACAATAATTCTAAATCAAATTAGAATGAGACCAGCAAGCAGATGATGCTGGTGAGCAAAGTAGGCAGGACACTGGACGTCGCGGCGAGCTAGAAAAGGATTCGACGTGGGAGCTCGACACGCACGGATTTTTGTTTCGTTGCTCGACGCATGACACGATTAGGAGTTAAAGCCGAGCGAAGAAAATTCGCGCGCGCGACTAGAAGGAATTGGGAAACCACGGCGCTGAAGGAACTTCATGGCACGCAAACACCAGAGAACTCAACGGCGACGCGTGAGCAAGGAGACACGTGCGCGCAGGAAAATTCACGGTGCGGCGGTCAGGGAGATGAAAAGCGGCTGCGCGCAGGACTGAATCCGAGCTGGAGGGAGCTTCTGGCCGGGCGAGCACACGGAGATGGGCAACCGCAACCGGGCGCAGGAACACGCCATGGGAGCATTGGAGCACGCAGGGAGACAAACAGGGCGCGACGCAGAACCTCACCCCGGACGCGCGCGGCGAACTCCACCCACACCATCAGTGGCCAGGACGAGCGCGGTCTGGGGTAGAGGGAAGCTCGACGCGACCAAACTTAAGGAAGAGAGAGCTTGGGCGCCGGGCACAGGGAAGAGGAAGAGGAGACGCGCGGTGAAGAACTGGAGAAGGCAGAGGCTGCAGCAGGATTTTTATCCCAGAGGGGAGCGGCGTAAAGATGAGCTTCACGAGGAAAAAATCAAAAGCCACAGCGGTTGGAAAGATCGGAGGAGTGAGCGGCGTAAAAAATCAGAGAGGGGAAAGAGATCAGCTGTGAAAAATCAGAGCTGGGAAAAAGTAGATAAGCATCCCGAGGTAGGAAAAAAAATCCTGGGCGACGACAGCAGATTTTCCACTGCAGCGGGCCATCGGCTGGAGATGAGCACGGTCAGATTTTTTTTTGTTTGTCTTCCCAGCAACTGGACGGACACACATACGATGAGGATTAGCTGAATTGCAACGGGGAGGACGCGTGGAAGATAAGACCTTGTGATGAGCGGTGGATAGAATATTTTTTTTTACACTAACGTGCTCCATGGTAAGCTTTAGATTGTGTTTAATTAATCTGGAACCAAATAAATATTCACTCGCTACCCGAACAGTTGGATCAGAACAGTATTAAATACCAAATTTGGATAGAATTTGATTTAGCAAATACTCTAGAATTTAGATGAATTTTTACCAGCTATTTATATATGAAGATTTAGATTTAGGCAAGAAACAACAGACAAAATTAAACTGATTTCGACGTCGATAATTTGCTCTGTAGGATTCAACTAAAATTAACCGAAACCAAATCTGCTAACGTATACGCGATTTTGTCGCCACAACAGCGTGCGGACGAATAAATTGAATCATATTCGCGCGCACGATTTCACTCAGACGACGCGCGATATATTATTTCGCCTCGAACATTTTAACCGTCGAGTTCTAATTAATCTGTCTGGGATAAAAAAAATCATCCGAGTGAGTCGCACTCCCGAATTCGTATTCGCGTGAGCGATGAATTTAAAATAATCACCGGACGCACCGACTTTCAGAACAAATATGTTCCGAACAGCACGAAAACTTCGGAAGAGCCCGGATAGACGAAAATAAAAATGATGTCGCACTCGCGACAGATGAAACAGATGCGATATTAAAATCGCGATAGGCGAAAATAATTAGACCTTAGTGTCCGTCTTATTCACTGATATCACGTGCTTAAATCCGTACTCGTTGTCAAGCGGAATATAAACACCTGGGGTGTTATAGCCTACTTCATTATTAATATGGTAAAAATTTATTTGCCCACTATTGCACACTTTTTGGCTTGCTTATGATTTAATTGAAATATGGCTCAATATCAAGTTCTATTTGTTTACCCTACTTAAAATGATGGGCTGGGGTGTTTATCATTTTTGTAGTGGTGTCCTAGTGGTTACAAGTCCACTGATTTTTTCTTAACAATTTTGAAATTGTTTTCATAATTCTAATAATTGTCTTTCTAGTTTGATTAGTGCCTAATAAAACATCTTACCTTGAATTTGCTCTGGACTAAGGTTCCTTTTATTTTTCCTAGGTTCTCTATTACTTAAGTAGACTAGGAAAAATATTTGCATCCACTGTTCATTATTTTCTAATACCTTTCTTATTTTCTTAAGTGTTGGGGTCATGCTTCGTCGCGCCGAAGGTCTTGCACGAAGAAACAGCTTCGGCTGAAGTTGTCCCCAGGAGATGGCCGAAGGCTCCTTTTCATGGAGCTTCGGCGTTACAAACCGACATAAAGATAGAATGACCTTTTTATCCATAGAAGTCTGAGTCAATGTTGTAAACTTCTGTAAGGGGCATAATTGTAATTTGTCACAGGCTGTGACCTGTGTCTATAAATAGATAAACAGTACCTCTGTACTGTTCACGCGAACCTGTCATTTGCCTTCGCATCACACTTGTATTCTCGCCTTCCTCAGGACCGAAGGTACATTTGTAATTTGAAATCATTTATATTCGTTCATGTTAATAAAAAAAAGAAAATGATTCTATGATAACATTTAAATGTTTATTTTATACCTCATGATTTATATGAATACTTTGTTCCTCGTTATTATGTTTACGAAGGTACGTCCTTTGTAACCTTCGTCCGAAATTCTTTATATCCCGAAAGGATATAATGTGATGGAGGACGAAGGACTTTAACACTTAACATTTCCTGTGTTGCCTTGTTCTTAACTCTTAGCATTTGAGAACAAGCCCAACATTGGCGCCCACCTCCGGTGAACTCACTTCCACTTTTCTGAGCTGATGGCTTCGTTCAACAATCAAGCTGGAGCTGCTTCGGCTTCGAAGCTGGTGCTCTCGATAACTGGCGGTTCTTGCTCAGAGCCGGCTAACAAGAAGCAGAAGAAAGAGGCTCAGAGAAGGGTGCAGCATGTTGGAGTGCAGGGACCCTTCATCAAGTCAAAATGGTCCCATATTCCAATTACTTTCTCTCAGGAAGACCTTCAGCTTAAGGATTATCCCCACAATGATGCCATGGTTATCTCTTGCGTGATCAAAGGATTTCTGGTCCACAATGTCCTAGTTGATACAGGCAGTGCAGCTGACATTATATTTGCTAAAGCCTTCAGACAAATGCAAGAGCCTGAAGACAAGATTCATGATGCTACGCACCCTCTATGTGGCTTCGGAGGGCGGCAGATTGTAGCACTTGGGAAGATTACCATGCCGGTAACTTTCGGATTTGTTAACAACACAAGGACTGAGCAAATTGTGTTTGATATTGTTGACATGGAGTATCCTTACAATGCTATCATTGGCCGTGGTACTCTCAATGCCTTCGAAGCAATTCTTCACCCAGCTTATCTCTGCATGAAGATACCTTCGGACCAAGGGCCTATTGCTATTCATGGAAGCCAGGAAGCTGCTAGAAGGGCCGAAGGAAGCTGGACTGACTCCAAGGCAATCCATAGCATAGATGGAGCTGAAGCTTGTGAACAGTACAAATTCAGGAGGGAGAAGGCAGCTTCAGCGGATCAGCCGAAGCCCATGTTATTGTGTGAAGACATAGCAGAGCAGAAGGTGTTGTTGGGCTCGCAATTATCTGAAGACCAGGAGAAAACCTTGATAAGGTTTTTATTCAACAACAAAGATGTCTTTGCATGGTCAGCTAATGATCTCTGTGGAGTAAATCGGGATGTTATTGAACATTCGCTCAATGTTGACCCATCCTTCAGACCCCGAAAGCAGAGGCTTCGGAAAATGTCTGATGACAAGGCCGAAGGGGCTCGCAATGAAGTAAAAAGACTCCTCAGTGCAGGAGTTATCAGAGAAGTGAAGTATCCAGAGTGGCTAGCTAACACTGTTATGGTGAAGAAGGCCAATGGCAAGTGGAGAATGTGTATTGATTTCACAGATCTCAACAAGGCTTGTCCGAAGGATGAATTCCCGCTGCCAAGGATAGACTCTTTAGTTGATGCAGCAGCTTCTTCAGAGCTCATGAGTCTCCTAGACTGCTACTCAGGCTATCATCAAATTTGGATGAAGAAGGAAGACGAGCCAAAAACTAGCTTCATAACCCCAAGTGGTACATATTGCTATCTTCGGATGCCTGAGGGGCTCAAAAATGCCGGAGGGAGTTTCAGCCGAATGACAGCGAAGGTTCTCCAGACTCAGATAGGCAGAAATGTGTTGACTTATGTCGATGACATTATTGTAAAAAGCACGAAGCAGGAAAATCATATTGCTGATCTGCAGGAGACCTTCGCCAGCTTCAGACAAGCTGGTCTGAAGCTGAATCCAGAAAAATGTGTCTTCGGAGTGAAGAAGGGTAAATTTCTTGGATGCTTGGTTTCAACAAAGGGAATCGAAGCTAATCCAAATAAAATCGAAGCTATACTTCGAATGGAGCCACCAACCACAAGAAAGGGGGCCCAAAGATTGACAGGAAGGCTGGCATCTCTCAACAGATTTATATCCAGATCAGCAGAAAGAAACTTACCATTCTTCGAGGTGCTGAAGTCAGCTGAAGTCTTTCAATGGGGCCCAAGTCAACAAAAAGCCTTCGAAGAGCTGAAGCAATACTTAATAGATCTCACAACACTAACTCCACCAACGCCAGGGGCTCCTCTGTTGTTATATGTGGCAGCTTCGCACTCAGCAGTAAGTGCGGCACTTGTTCAGGAGAAGTTTGATGGACAAGTCAAGAAGCAGGTCCCAGTATATTTTGTATCTGAGGTCCTTAGTGTCTCAAAGAAAAATTATACAGAGCTGGAGAAAGTATTGTATGCTGTTTTAATGGCATCCAGGAAGCTTCGGCATTATTTTCAAGCATACAACATTATTGTTCCTTCTTCGCAGCCGTTGAAGGATATCATGAGAAATAGAGAAGCTACTGGACGGATTGGAAAATGGGCTGCGGAGCTCAATGAATTTTACATTGATTATGTTCATAGGTCCTCGATCCAGTCCCAAGCATTGGCAGATTTCATTGCCGATTGGACGCCAGGGACTCAGGATGAAGAAGCAAATAAAGATGCCGAAGTGTGGACAGTGTTTTGTGATGGCTCTTGGGGAACCTTCGGAGCAGGTGCAGCTGCTGTGTTGGTCTCACCATCCAAGGTTAAAACTTGTTATGCAGCAAGACTAGACTTCAGCTGCACAAATAATATCACTGAGTACGAAGCCCTGCTCTTGGGCCTTCGGAAATTAAAGGCAATGGGAATCAGAAGGGCGATTCTTAAGACAGATTCCCAGGTTGTTTCGGGTCATATTGACAAAAGTTGCAAGGCTAAAGATCCGAAGCTTGAAAAATACCTAGACACGGTCCGAAGGATCGAGGCCTCCTTCGAAGGATTTTCTGTCAAGAATATCCCTCGAGGACAAAATGAGCATGCTGATTTACTAGCCAAGTCTGCAGCACAGGGGCTGCCGTTACCTTCGGATGTCTTCTTCGAAACAATAAAGGCACCTTCAGTGGAGCTACTTGAAAGAGCAGTCCTAAACATTTCTCCTGTTTACAGCGAAGATTGGAGAACTGAAATAATCTCTTACCTTAAGGGTAACTTCCTATCAGAAGACGAAGCTTATAATAAAAGGATAGAGGCGAGAGCTCGTCCGTATGTCATGATAGAAGGGGAGTTATACAAGCATGGAGTTTGTGCTCCGCTGCTCAAGTGCTTGTCTAGAACCGAAGGTATAGAGTTAATGAAAGAAATCCATGCAGGCCTGTGCGGATCTCACATCGGATCTAGGCCGTTACTTGGAAAAGTTTTTCGTCAAGGGTTTTATTGGCCGAAGGCAGCTTCGGATGCAGCGGAGTTAGTTCAAAAGTGCGAAGGTTGTCAGAAATGTGCAAGAGATCAAAAGCAACCTTCGTCTTTGACGCAGCTGATACAACCCATCTGGCCATTGCAAAGATGGGGCCTTGACTTGTTGGGTCCATTACCACCGGCCCAAGGGAATCTAAAATATGTTATAGTAGCTGTGGAGTATTTTTCCAAGTGGATTGAGGCGAAGCCATTAGCCACAATAACTTCGGCTACTGTCCAAAAGTTTTTCTGGCAGAATATTGTCTGTCGCTTTGGGGTACCGAAGGCCATCACTGTAGATAACGGGACGCAGTTCGACTCCGAAGCTTTCAGAAATTTCTGTGATCAAATTGGAACGAAGATCCATTTTGCATCAGTCAGGCATCCGGAGTCGAATGGGCTTGTTGAAAGGGCCAACGGCATCATAATGACAGGAATAATGAAGTTAATCTTCAATCAACCAAGGGGAAAGTGGCCAGATCAGTTGACCAAAGTGGTGTGGAGCCACAATACAACAACATCAAGGTCTACAGGCTTTACCCCATTCAAATTATTATTCGGTGACGAAGCAATAACTCCGGAAGAAGCTAAAGTTGGGTCAATAAGGGTAGTAGCTTCGGCAGAATCGGGTCCCGAAGATGCTTGCCTTGTGGAAAAAGACGCTTTAGAAGGGATCAGGCTTCAGGCCGTGGAGAATATCAATAAATACCAGGCTGAAACAGTTAAATGGCGAGACAGAAAGGTCAGGCTAAAAAATATTGAGCCGGGACACTTGGTGCTTCGGAGAGTGGCCAACCCAGATACAGTCGGCAAGTTACAATTGAAATGGGAAGGGCCTTTCTTAGTAGCATCTTCGTCAAGGCCTGGTTCCTACAGATTGAAGGACATGGATGGCAACGAAATTCCAAGATCTTGGAATGCGGATGAGCTTCGGCGGTTTTATGTATAACTTGATGTAACTTTTTATGTTTTTTCTTTTCTTTTTCATGGCACCCTTTTCCTTTCTAAAGGGGGAGAAAGGTTTTTAATGGGGCCATCATCTGTAATTTCCTTTTTAGTTTTATAAGAGCAAAATCCCCCAAAGAATGTAAATGTAAAAGCTGAGAACGCACCATCGAGTGCCGAAACTAAAAAAAAAAGAAAAGAGAAGAAGCTCCAAAGACGTCCCTAAGGGGATGCAGAGCTTACAGCGAAAAGTCAACGCTGATACCGCCTAAGTAAAGGGCGAAGAAGCTCCAAAGACGTTCCTAAGGGAATGCAGAGCTTATACCGCCTAAGTAAAAGGCGAAGATGCTCCAAAGTCGTTCCTAAGGGAATGCAGAGCTGATGTGTGGTTGTTTCTAAGGAAATAATGGCTGAGAGTGTGGCTTCGGACATACGCTTTGGACATTCATTCGCACATTACATTACATCATGGCATTGGCATGCATAAGCATTCATTCATAGCATTTATGTACCAAAGTGATTGCTTCGGCAAAAAGGAGAAGTGGTTTTTTATGATTCGTTATGTAAAAGAAAAGCTTCGGCAAAAAGGAGAAGTGGTATTCTATGCTTCGTTGTGTACGAAAAGAAGGGAAGGTGTTTTTTCGCTTTCGGCTCAAAATACTGATTTCGTCCACATCAAAGCGCCTCAGTATAAGGGTAAGAATATATTACAAGGTATGTACAAAGATCCTTGGCAACAGTTTAATTGTATTTACAAAAGTTGTAACAAAAGCATCCTGAGTTTTTTCCTATAGTGTACTTCTACTGATCTTCATTAAGCTTCAACTTCGGCGATGGCTTCGGCGACATATCTTAAGTATCACCTCCAGCTTCGTCATCCTACATAAATCAAGGTATCGTGAGTAAAAATCAAGTGCAACGGAGAAGGCAAGTACGAAGTATCATTTCTTACTGGTTCAAGATGACTTCGAGCTTCGTCTCCAGCCTTCTCCCGCCCGCCTTTTGTCCATATCATTTTTATAAATCTATTTGAGATGCTTCGGGCGAGGTCAGGTATATCGTCCAGGATTGATGGAGACAGGGTGAAGTTGGGCCTGTTGACGATTTTTCCATGCTCGCAGCCGGCCTTCAGGAACGCAGCAGCGGTACCCCGAGAAGCTACCCAGGCACAGAAGTCACCGTGCCCGGCTATAACTTCGTCAAGTTCTTCAATTTCAGCTTCAATATGATCGAAGGCTTGTGGTAAATTTTCCGCTGAAGGGTTAAACTTCCCGCTGCTGGCTCCAACAGAGTAAAAAATCTTTTTTAATCGTTCAATACAATTATTGCTAAATTTCAAGCATTTGTCTTGAAGGCTTGTTAATGATTTTTTCAAGTCTGAGTTGGCCTGGACTTCGGCTTCAAGTTTCGAATTGAGCTCTAGTTTCTCCTGATCGAATTGTTTTGATTGACTGATAAGCCTCGAATTCAACTCTGATACCTTAGCCTCAGTCTCTGCCAGCAAGCCTTCGGTTGATTGGAGCTCGAAGTCTTTCTTTTCAATGATAGCTGATTGTTCTTTTATCTTGCTCTCTAAATTTTCGATTATAGCTTCGTGTTTTTTGTCCTCCAAGTCTTGCTGCATCCTCAGAGCTTTGCTCAAAAGCATGCTCTGCAAATAAACAACCTTTGTTAGGATTATTTCCATTATTAAAAAAAATAGACGTCAGAAAAAAGTTGTTTACTTTGAAATTGGAGTAAAATAAGCTGCCGGCGATATGTTGTCGTCGGTAGCGGCTGATATCTGTTTCCAGCTTCGGAAAACCGATACTTTTTGATAAAGTACCGATGACCTTAGCTCCAGTTTGGTCTCGAATGCAGCCCAATTTTTCGTCATCAATGCCTCCAAATAGAAGGGCTCCTGGCTTGTAGCCGCAAGATTTGGCATAGTCCTTAAGTTCTTCCATTTCAGCCTTCGACAGTTTTTGCCCAATTAAATTTTGAAATGTGTAAGCTTCGTCGTCCGAAGTATCTTCGGTTATTTCTTTCTCCTTCCCAGGCACTGTGGCCATGGTTTTTTCAGCAGCAGTGGCAGCTTCTTCTGTAGCCATATCTTGCAAAATTTTGTCAATGTCCTCAATGGTAGTTTCTAAGTTCACATCTTCGGCTGTAGCGGCTTCGGTAGCCGCGACCTCCGAAGGTGCGACTTCGACGTTTGTTGTGTCTTCAGCAGCTGCCGTTTTCTGAATTGACGCCCTCGGCGGCGTCTTATCGATAACTTCGGTCACTGCAATAATTCTTTGCCGCTTTGGTTTGGTTATCTTCGTTTGTTCCGGCTCTTCCACCTTTCGAAAAAGCTTCGTCAGTTGAGGCCCTAGTGGACTTAGCTTCGTGGGCACGGGTTCAGTCATTACCTTTAAAATCTCCTCCACGTCGCTGGTAGAAGGTGGTGTGGGGGTCCCCTCTTCTTCGGATAATTTCCGCTTCGGAGTTGATATTTTTCTTTTCTTGGGAATTTTCTTCTCTTTTGCTGGCCTTTCTTCATCCTTGTCCAGAGCTTCGGCCACTCTTTTTCTTTTTTGGCCTTCAGCACCTTTGTTTAGCCGGTCATAGTCAGGGTACTCGAAGCCCAGGGCATCAAGTACTCGGTTCAGCCTTCGCTTCGGACGGGTGCCGAAGGCCGCTGTCATTAGTTGATCTTCTTTTTTGGAATAATTCCCCAGAATTTCATTGCACATCACCTCGACTGTGTCTAGCCACTCTTGGCAGGGCTTCTTAAAGTATTTCTTGAATTTGAAGTGATAGGGAAGCCGGACAAGTTCCCCCTCCTTCTTCTCCCCCTTTAACTTTGGCATTTCCCATTCTTTCAGAGTAGGGAAGACTCTGAATGCCAAGAATTCTTGGACCAGATCCCTGGTACTGATATGTTCTGCAATAATTCCGAATTCATCCATTGCTTGTTGTGTTTGACCCTCTGGTGTCATGTTGCAGCGGGGTCGGGTTTCTCCGAAGATCAGCTCGAGTGGACTTTGCACAAGCTTCTCTTTGTCGTCTTCAACCTTGACATAGAACCATTCTGATTTCCAGCCTGCTGGCCATTTGCTTCGGTAGCTGATCACAGGAAACTTTGCGGTTTTTCGGTAGGCAAAATTGTAGCAACCAAAGTTTTCATGTAGCCCATCCTTTCTGGCCTTTGTTTGATAATGTAACTCATGAACTCGGCAGAAACTGTCGGCAAATGGATCCACTGCTTGGCTTCGGAGGGCCCAAATATAAACGCTAAGCCTAACGATAGCGTTAGGAGTTAACTGGTGAAGGTAGATACCAAACCTCTTCAGTATCTCCGCAATAATCTCGTGAAGAGGGAATCTAAGCCCAGCCTTTAAAAAGCTCTTGAAGATAACAATCTCGTTCTTCTCTGGCTTCGGAGTGGTTTCTTCTCCCCCGAAGCGAAGTAGCTTCTTCTGGTCTTCATTGAAATAGCCTGCTTTCACCATCTTCGAAAGATCAGCCTTTGAAACAGTTGATTTCCCAAAATCCAGGTGACTGGGCTTGCTGGGCATGGCAATACGGTAGTCATCTTCGGGATCAGTCCCTTCAATGTTTTCTTCTTCTCCTTCGGCAGTTGTCGGGTTTGCTTCAGCAGCGGGCATTTCTTCCGCAATCACCAGTCCCGAACGTTGCATCGCTTCGGAAATGGGCACAGTATTCGAACCTTCGGCTTCGTCTCCCTCACGTGCAACTTTGGCAGTAGATCGCACTCTCGCCATTTGATTCTGAGATTAGGGAAGTTAGATACTTTTTTCTTTTTTCTTTTCTCCCGAAGCCTTTCTTTCTGACGAAGCAGACGACGAAGATGGACCTTCGTTCGATTCTGAGAGTCAAGCTTCGGCTATGGTGAAAAATTTTGGCAGCAAAACAGTGCAAATAGCAATGAATGCTGTGGTAACTTCATACCTACCCGTTTGTTTATATAGTGCTGCAGGTAAGAAGGCGAAGCGGCAGGATTTTTACACCAGGCGGGCAGTCACTTGTACTCGCTGTGCAGTGGACCGCAAAGATCAAACAGTAACTCTGCAAGGTGGGCCTGGCACGCGCTCGAAAACCGGATCGTTTCTCAGCAACGAGCTCAGGGAAGGTGTTTTTTGGACCTTCGGCTTCCCGAAGCTGAAGAGGCTTTTTTCACGGGTCAAGCTCGTTACGAAAAACGATCTAGCACCGCGAAAGGGGCTACTGTTGGGGTCATGCTTCGTCGCGCCGAAGGTCTTGCACGAAGAAACAGCTTCGGCTGAAGTTGTCCCCAGGAGATGGCCGAAGGCTCCTTTTCATGGAGCTTCGGCGTTACAAACCGACATAAAGATAGAATGACCTTTTTATCCATAGAAGTCTGAGTCAATGTTGTAAACTTCTGTAAGGGGCATAATTGTAATTTGTCACAGGCTGTGACCTGTGTCTATAAATAGATGAACAGTACCTCTGTACTGTTCACGCGAACCTGTCATTTGCCTTCGCATCACACTTGTATTCTCGCCTTCGTCAGGACCGAAGGTACATTTGTAATTTGAAATCATTTATATTCGTTCATGTTAATAAAAAAAAGAAAATGATTCTATGATAACATTTAAATGTTTATTTTATACCTCATGATTTATATGAATACTTTGTTCCTCGTTATTATGTTTACGAAGGTACGTCCTTTGTAACCTTCGTCCGAAATTCTTTATATCCCGAAAGGATATAATGTGATGGAGGACGAAGGACTTTAACACTTAACATTTCCTGTGTTGCATTGTTCTTAACTCTTAGCATTTGAGAACAAGCCCAACATTAAGTTTTGGGCAATTATGGCTTTTAATAGATAACCCTGTTTAAATCTTCAATACTAGGGTGCTCAATATTTTTAAACAGTGTCTAAGTGGGGTTTGAACTTCTACAAATTTTCTTAAGTTCAGCACAGAAGCATAACTAATTTTCTTCCTTTTAAAAAGGTTTGGTCAGTTTCTTTAATTAATTGCAAACTCTAAAATTTAAAATAGAAAACACAAGGTCCAGTATTTTTATGTGATAGTTCATAATATTTTGAATCCAGCAAAATTGGTTTGGCTAAATTTGGTTGAATATTACTCAAGATATAAATTTCCTAAGTTCTCTGCTAAATTTAAAAATAATAAACAGAAATGGATAAAGGAAAAAGGGTTTTGCACTGGGGTCCCTGGTGAAAGGTTTTCGATGTATTACAAATTGGTCCTAGGTTCACTATTCATCTGAGTCTATGACTCTGCAGAAAACACCATAGGGTTTTACGAAATCGAACCCGCGATCCTTCCCCTAATGGAACAGTGACCATGGCGGAAGAAAAGGGTGGAGGGGCTTACCGGCGGCGAGGTTGCTCCGGTGAGGGGTCAGGTGAGGTCCGAGGGTCTCTGGCGATCACGTCGCGGTACGAATCGTCGGCTGTGGTGGTCGGAGTAGGTCGGTCCGAGTGCGTAGGCGGGGGAGCTCGTCGACGGCGAGGAATCTGGCCTGCTCACAGCACCATAATCCGATGAATGGGTCAGGGAGCTTTACCAGAGATCAAGGAAGGTAAGCGCGTGAGGAATTTGAGAATGGCTCACCGGATTGCTCGGTCTACGCGCGGCCGTTGGCGACCGAAGTCCAGCGAGGATGATCTCGTGTCTCTGGTGAAGTTCTGCCGGGTCCGAGGACTTGGAAAGCTCCATGGGCTACTAGCGAAGCTAACCGAGTGATTGGCGCGGCTTGGAAGTGACTGGAGGGAGCTGGCCGCGGTGGCCGAGGCTCGGGTGGCGCGGCGGGCGGTGGCGCGGCGGGCTCGAGGCGAAGTCCGGTAAACTTTGGCTCGGGTAGGACTGAGAGCGTGTGGGGAGGTACAGCCGAGGCCTTGGGCTGCTTTATAGGCACGGCGCGGTGCACGGGCGGTCGTGGACCAGCGAGCGCGCGTGGGCGTGCACTGCGGAGCGCGGGTGCGCGAACTGGCGTGAACCGGGCGTGTCAGCCATGGTCAAACACGTGGAACCGTTGCTTCTGTCCGAGTTCTAACGTCGATTGGGAGAAAATCTTCGCGAATTTGGGCAAGATCGCTGTGAAGGATTTGTTCCCCTAACTGTGCTTTGTCGTTTGTGTGTGGATGTTGCACGTTTTTAGGCTAGGGACAGAGAGTTGTAGCATCACCAAGGTGCCAGTGTCAGACAGTCGGCTCCCGAGGACAACCTGTGCCAAAATCGTGCCAAACGGTTTTTGTTTGAGTTCAAATTTTTCGAGAGCATGTTCAAGGAAATTTGGCGCCACTTTGATATTTGGACTTTTTGGTTTCGAGTTTTGGAAAACAGGGAACACATTTGATCTTGTAAGAGGGTTCTGAAATTCAGAATTCAGAATTTTGAATTTTCCCATAGGGCATTGGTTCAAGGGCTGATTTAGGGATTTTGGATAATCCAAATGGCAAAACTTTCTTACTATATTTTGTTGGTTATATAGTGTACTACAACTTTGTTATTTGGTTCTTACCAAAATTTTGTATTCTTCCCAAGTCTTTTCCCAAATTCCCTTTATGTGCTTAAATGGTCCACTTAGGATTAATTAGGGTTTGAGAGTTCTTCTTACCTTGAGGTTCATGACATGATTAAGGAGAATTTTCTTAAGATGAAAAAGACTCACTTTAAACCTTTGTTATTAATTTTTGATGTTCATTCTTCTATTTGGTTCACATGTGATAATGGTTTAAGTTAGCTTAAAGAGGAAACCCTAGGTGACACTGGGGTGTCACAAGTTCACCGGAGGTGGGCGCCAATGTTGGTCACTTGTTCTCAAATGCTACGAATTAAGAATAAGGCAACACAAATGTTAATGGTTAAAGACCTTTGTCCTTCGGAACATTATCCCCCTTAGGATATAATGATCTTCAGACGAAGGTCGTGAAGGACATACCTTCATCATCTCAATATGTAATGGAAAGCAGAAACATATGGTACATATAAAGAACATGAATAATCATATCAAATCATTAGATTATCTATATTCACATTGTATAACCATGAATAAACATTAACGATATTGAGTTACATTTATACCTTCGGCTTGATAGTAGGTAGAAATCCAAGAGTGTGTGCGAGTGAATACAAGTCAGCGTGAACAGTACGGGGGTACTGTTCACCTATTTATAGGCACGGGACGCAACCCGGTCAAAATTACATTTATATCCTTGATAACTAATTATAATCATGACACAAATTATCAGGTACTAAGCGGTCTTTTCCTCTTTAAGTCGGTGCTGCCCTTCGTCTCAGTCGTGTCATCATGTCGAAGCTCCCTTGATTACAACTTCGGCATATACCTTCGTGTTGTGCCTGCTTGCATATGGCCTTGCCGAAGGTGTTTTTTCTTAGAGGACCTTCGGCGGAGAAGAAGGCCCCCAACACCCATGATGAGGCATGTAGTCAGCTAAAAGGTCCTCGACCATCAAGCCTACATTGGCTCGGTCCTTAAGCGACTCATACGGAGACACTACACCGAGACTTCCTTCTCGTGCAAGTCACCCACCCGGTCTCATCTTTATCATTTACACCCAAAGTTTGGTACCTGGTAGAGGTACTTCTTTACAGATGTTGAACCCATCACGGTTGTGATGGATCCACCATCATCAGTCCTTTCTTTGTAAAAATTCCCATCCCATGTGAAGCATCACCTTTTTCAAAACAAAACCTTTTGTTTTCTATAGCAGACTAAGCATTATAAACCTTGTTAAAAATAGGCAAACAAGGAATGATAACCAATTTTATAAGGAAGGAAATGCATCAATTGTTTATCACACAATTCCTATCACCTAATGCATCATATAAGGCGATAAAGATTTTAAAACAGCAAGGAAAAGAGATAATGGACCGGGGCTTGCCTTGTGTTGTAGGAGTTTCTGTTTCCACCGCGCAGATGTCGAAGTAAAAGTTGTTCTCCACTAGAGGATTCTAAGTCTGGGAGACAACCTCTTCCTCTACTACACTTTCTTCCTCATGTTCTATCCATGATAATACATGTACATGAATGCTTATGCTATGTGATGAATATGCAGTTACACAATAGAAATATAGTAAGTTGTAGCTTGAATACAACTTTCCTTCATGGTACAAATCAATCACTAAGGTTTTCTAGTTAGGTATTCTTTTAGGATTAGTATTAAGTAATTAATCCTATGAGGCTAGTTATTGGGTTTCTGGTCAAACAGTGTCCAAATTATTTGAAACTTCACTGAGGGCTATAATCATCATATTAAGCCTATTCAAAAAGTTTTATTATTTTTGGAATTATTAAACTATTTCTAAAATTCTAAAAGGCTTGGTTTAAGCACCTTTAAATGCTACACAATTCCAGGTTTGGGATAAAAATCTTGGAATTATTTTTATTAAATACTACTAGATTTTAGGAATATAGCAAAATTGGTCTCATAATTTTATCATTTTCTAATATTTTCTATAGATTTCCCAAGTTGACAGTAAAAAGAAAAGAAGAAAACATGAACAGTATCAGGCCTCATTTAGCCCGAACGGCCCAAACCCGTGCTGAAACCGAGCGTGCCCACGCCCGCTTTGGCAATTTGCATCGAGACCCATAGGCATTTGAATAACCAGTGAAGAATCCCTGACACTATTCCTATGTCTCACTAACAATCGCACATAGGCCCCCGTACTTCTATTTCTTCACGACTTCAAGTCCCCGATGGCGCTCCTTTCGAATACTTGGTCGGGGACGCGAGTACTCATCGGCGGTGACGTGCTCCGGTGGTGCCGAGCACACGGACACCATCACGGTTGCTACCCGAACACACTCATGGGCTTAATTCGGCCAGAGCGTCATTAATTTGTAGCTGTCCACGACAATGGCAGAGCAGGATCACCGACGTGCCCGTTTCGGTTTACCCGAGCCGGTCGCGTTCAATCTAGGGACTTGGAACGAATCAGTGACCAATTAGGACTACAGGGCTCACGCAAACTTGGACGAAGATAACCTGGAATGGTCGGTCGACATGAGCTATGTCGATGGTGGCGTTCCCGGGTGACAACGCGCGTTCCCTAAGCTATGGCGTGGTAGCGTTCAATTGGTCGAGACCAGGAGCTTCACTGGCATCAGAGGATATAGAAACATGGATCACATGAATAGACCTAAGAACGGTTGGCCACGGCGCGATGTCTCATGGCGGCGTTCTGGCCGATTTGGGGGAAATCTGGAATTCACGAGCTATGGTGGATGATTTGAGGCGACGAGTGGTGCACTGGGTGTGTAACAAGAAGATGGAGCAGGGAGGGCACTCAATTTTAGAGGCTGGTTGCGGTTGCTCCGAATTTTGGATGGGGTGAACTTACGGCGGGGAAGGGGTGAGTCACCGGAGTCTCCAAACATGGCACTCACTAGGGTAAAGACTCAGGGCGGTAAATGGCCATCCACAATGACTTATTGTGACATGGTACGATGGCGTATAGCGTGGCATGGTCAGGGTAAACGGCGGCATGACGACGGTGTTCGCACGGCCACGTCGCCGGGCAAATGGGTACGATGAGATAGACCGGTGACCAGGCTCGAGCTCATCTCTATGCCGAGATCTTTTAGCCACTGCTGTTATCCACTTCACCCTACGCACGAATCTTACCACCAACGTGGATCACGATGCGAGGATCACTGACGGCGGGTGCACTGCACCTGAGATCTTCTTCAGATACTGTTCATTTTGCATTTCCCTTCGAAACTATCTGACAGAGCAAGTTTTTACTTTGATTTTCATTCAGCAAACCACCAAGTCGACTATATCAAAGTTGTTCCCCTATAAATCAGCTTCAACATTTTCACAGAGTTCTTCGTCATCTACTCACTGGATCAAGCGTAATCTGGCCCCAAAGTTGATCAGACACCACTATCAATCTGTTTTCAGTATAAGACCCAACTGACAGCCTGACTTCTAGGGCATTTTACTCCATATTCTATACCATTCTTGGGCTAGGTCACTTAATCAACTTGGACTACTATAGTAGCTCTACAACTTTGTTGTGGTGACTTATGATAAATTTCTCATGGATCAAAAGATACAGAGGCTTGATGTTGGCCTGTTAACACTGTTTTCAGAGTTAAGCATATGTGTGCTCTTTGACCTTTTTGCAATTTACTCCAATTTGCTCCACAAAACATGGAAGTCCCCAAACATGAAAGTTGCTTAAGTTTAGTTATTCTATCACTTTGATACAGACATATTTGGCTAAAAGTGCATAGAAATCAAAATCACCAAATAGGGCACAAATTAGGGTTTTAGGGTTTCAATTAGGGTTTTGAGTGTTCTAGGTTTCAAGTGGCACTGAAAATCCCTAAGTTTAATCTTTCTTAAACATTTCTACTAACTTTTGAGATCATCCTTTAGTGCTCAATTCCCAAGGCCATAGATCTCAAATCCTTAGAAAGAGATACTCTAACCTAGGGTCAGAATCCCTTTTTACAAAATCAGAGCATCACATCACATGTTTGTATTGGAATTTTTGCCTAGTGGATGCAAACTAGGTGTATCATACATAATGAAATGCCAATGCATATGATGTCATGCCAAGTTTTAGTTCTCCTAACACCAGGATGTTACAGGCGGCATTAGAGTTTCGGTGAAGTGGTCCATGAGGTCGGGGAGGCTTTGACGAACACGTCGGTGGTCGGATGACAGCCGGTGATGGTCGGAGTCGTCCAGTCCTAGTTCCCCGATGGTCAGGGTTCGTCGACGGTGGTGCTCCAGCTAGCCGGCGTCGGTAGGGTTCGATTCCACCGGTGAAGAAGCTTCTCTGGAGGACAAGGGTGTGACTGATGCAAGGAACTTGGTGGAGGTGTAATGGTGGGGGCTAACCACGTTAACCGACGCTCGGGTGTGGTCCGGTGAGCAGTGGCGCTACTTCAGTGAGGCGTTTAGACAAAATGGGCTGGCCAAGGAGGTTCACTGGGGGTCAGGGAAGCTCCTAGCGGTGATTGCTCGGGGGTTGGAAGACTGTACCGGTCGGGCCATGGTGGTTGGCTCTCGGCTTGCAGGGCGGGTGGTGGCCTACTTTGGTGGCTGCGAACTCCGGTGAAGAAGGGCTGGCGATGGTCATGGAGGGAGAGGCCAAGGGCGCACTGGTACTTATAGGCACGGGCGCGCGTGAAGAAGGGCTGGCGATGGTCAGGGAAGCTCTAATTTGGGTCTGAAAATCCAGAAAAATAGTGTGCTGAATTTGTTCTTTGTTTCTTTCCTTTTTGTGTTTTGTTTATGGCACTTCAATCAATAGTTTTGGTGATGTTTTGTAGATTAACTTGTAGGCATAATTTTTGGTGTGTCACCTATTTATGTCACTGGTCCATGTCATGATAGTAGGGCTCATTTCATTTTTCTCATATGTTTTTCTTTAGCTTAAGGTATGGCATTTTAGGGTTTTTGGGTCATCACATTTTCCTGATGATCATAAGAAGATTCAGGTGATGGCTCATGATAACTTGGTATTTACTTATGGTCTTGGTTCCTGAGTATGACTTCACTTGTATTCTTACTGTACTTGTGAGGATAAGGCTAGTGAAGGTGCCAAGCAGGAACCCTAGTAACACCTGGGCTGTTACAACCCTCCCCCTATAAAAGAATCTCGTCTCGAGATACGAATCGGGGCCCTCCAGGGTGAGGAGGCAGGTAACTACTTGCTTGGGTAGTGTGGGTCATCGTTTAAGGTTCACAAGGAAACCTGCTCTTCGAATGTCATTCTCTTTGCAACTTCAGAAGGAAGATGATTTTCACCGAGTTTCACAACTTATTTCTGTTTTCATTAAGAGTATCTTTTCTATATTTGGAATCAGAGGGCAGGGAGCTAGGGTATGGTTATGTACCAACTTCCTTAGGTAGAAAATCGGGGTAGTTTTTGCTCAAATAATACTTAGCCTCCCACGTAGCCTCTTCTTCTGTATGGTTGCTCCATTGGATCTTATACATTTTGATTGCCTTCGCACGGGTGGATCCTTCCTTGCAGTCCAAAATCTTGGATGGGTGTTCTTGGTAGGATAAGTCAGGTTCTATTTCCACTTCCGGCTCGACCAAGACTTCTGTTGGTACCCGAATACACTTTTTTAATTGAGACACATGGAACACATTGTGTATGGCAGACATTTTTGGAGGTAACTTCAACTTGTAAGCCACTGGTCCACTTGCCTCGGTGATCTCATAGGGTCCAATGTAGCGAGGGGCTAGATTACCCTTAATCCCGAATCTTTGTACTCCCTTTGTGGGCAAAAAATTTAGATATACATGATCTCCTACTTCAAACTAGAGGGGTTTCCTTTTTTGTCGTGATAACTCTTCTGCCTCGCTTTGGTAGCCTCTAGGTTCTTTTGTTAGAAATATAGGCATTTTCCATATTATTTTAATTCCATAAATTAACATTATGATGATGACATATAAAAGATAATTAATCATTGAAATCATGTTGTCAAATATATCCATTACAATATGGAACATGAGAACATAAAGCATATGGATCATATAAATATAATAAGCATATAAACATGGTACATATATCATGACGGAACAATTGAAAATAAATAGATAGCAACATAAACATCATGACTGTAAAATTAAAACAAACAAATATGGTATATTACTAGCATGAACAGGCATCAGACATGTCATGATATGACAGAACAGATGGGATAAATATATGGTTACATACAAAACAATAGAGATGAACATATGAAACATATATAATCTGGAGAACGTAAAACGGTAAGGAAATGAAACGAGCATACCCTCCCATGCGCTCCGAGGATCCAGATCCTTGTCCAACTTCTCTTGTCATTCCGTACGAGATGAGGACGCCAGGAAAAAAAAGAAGATGTTTACCCGTAAGGAAGACAACGACGGATGTTCGGGCAGTCGTGAAGACGCTCCCCAAAAACCTAATTGTTGATTCCCCATGCAAGGTCTCGAACAGCAAGGGCTTCGGAGGCACCTGCCCTCTCGCTCCTCTATACACGCAGAGTTACGAGATGGAAATACCCATACTTGCCACTGGACTGTGGTTCTAAAAATACCCATATCATGACGGAACAATTGAAAATAAATAGATAGCAACATAAACATCATGACTGTAAAATTAAAACAAACAAATATGGTATATTACTAGCATGAACAGGCATCAGACATGTCATGATATGACAGAACAGATGGGATAAATATATGGTTACATACAAAACAATAGAGATGAACATATGAAACATATATAATCTGGAGAACATAAAACGATAAGGAAATGAAACGAGCATACCCTCCCATGCGCTCCGAGGATCCAGATCCTTGTCCAACTTCTCTTGTCATTCCATACGAGATGAGGACGCCAGGAAAAAAAGAAGATGTTTACCCGTAAGGAAGACAATGACGGATGTTCGGGCAGTCGTGAAGACGCTCCCCAAAAACCTAATTGTTGATTCCCCGTGCAAGGTCTCGAACAGCAAGGGCTTCGGAGGCACCTGCCCTCTCGCTCCTCTGTACGCGCAGAGTTACGAGATGGAAATACCCATACTCTCGCACCCAAGTGACAGGAGTTCTCCCCCTTTAACCTTTCATCGCGGAAGGGAAGCTGAAGGGGAAGGGTCTCGCATGCGGCTATTCAAGAGACGGGCAACTGAAAGGTTTAACCCGGAGTTGAAACTCCCGCGGTTAATGAGTGCTAAAAATTAACACAACCACGCCACGCCTCGTCCGCTCGCTGCCTGCCTGCGTGCCTCACCTCGCCTCGCCATGCCACGCCATGCCCGGCCGGCCGGCAGCGGCGCGCGTGCGTGGCACACCTTTGTTCGTTTCTTAAATTCTCAAATTAAGTGGAATGAGATTAGCATCACTGTAGAAAGCACTTTCCCTATCCCTCGGATTATATGTCATTAATAAGTACAGTGTCGTGCGATCATGATGTCATTAGAAGTGGAGAATCAAAAACCACGCGTCAGAACCAAGGAAATAAACTTCGAAAGCAAGGTCAATAGACTCACTTCTACTTCGGAAAGAATGATAAGATCCAAGGAATGAATGATATCCGGATTCGCAACCTTTAAGGTTACTAGATGGCAGTAGGTCAGATATCAATCAAGGCAAGGGTGAAACCACTCTTTTAGATGCACGCTCTACCCAACTCTACTCGAATGGTGTTGGTTCCCACCATATAAGTTAAGTCAACGCCCCTTGGATTTCCAATATGGTACTATTAGTATTGTCCACAATTACACACCATAGAGTTTATTGATTAAATTTAAATGGGCCAAGCCCATAATAAATCCAACAATCCCCACCAAACTCTAGGGTTTGTAATGATGAAGTATCAGAATCACAATCCTTTGATATACCAGTGTTTCGATGTTGACTGTTAAGTTGAACATCCATCTAGAATAAGAGTTTCACTCATTCACAACTGAACAATGGACTAAGCCTTGAATTGACAGTTTTGTGCGAGGTGAGATTCACTCAAATCCTTTGCTAATACTAGGCTGCAAAAAGGCATCCCCGCTATTTAGAAGCATATAAGTCACACTTCAGTGCCTTTCATGAGTATTTAGGGATTACCCAAGTCCCATAGACTGTGACCAACAGTGTGACTCATATAGGTGTACTCCTCAGAAGATGTTCTGTAGGACAACATCTCACCTTTATAAGACTCATGGAATACATTAAGGTAAATACCATCCTGCCTTACAGATAGGAAAGATGTGCATCAGAAATGAGTTAAGGAAGGGATCTTTCCTCACAACCAACTCCTAGCTTGTTTCTCCACTCTACTTCACGGGATCTCCGATCACATAGAGCAGGTTACCACTATAGTAGATTTCACATGGGTCTCATACCCATTTCTCTCGATGCACTTTCTATCACATTGCGTGACAGACCCTTAGTGAATTGATCTGCCAGATTATTCAATGTGTGGACATAATCCACCGTTATAACTCCGGAGTTTTTTTAGCTTTCTGACAGATTTTAATCTTCTCTTAACATTCCTTGTAGACTTCATATTATTCCTAGAACTGTTAACCTTTGTAATCACAGTTTGGTTGTCACAGTTCATGGAAATAGCCGGTATTGGTTTTTCAACTACCGGTAAATCCAATAGGAAATCACGAAGCCACTCGGCCTCAGCCCCAGCAGTGTCTAATGCTGTGAGTTCTGCTTCCATGGTAGACTTCGTTAAGATAGTCTGCTTGCAAGACTTCCAGGAAACAGCGTCACCTCCAAACAGAAACACATTTCGACTTGTGGCATAAAGCTCATCAGCATCAGAAATCCAGTTGGCATCACAATAGCCTTCCAGCACTTTTGGGTTTCCAGTATAATGAATACCGTATGTCAAAGTACCTTTCAAATATCGCAACACTCTCTCAAGAGCACGCCAGTGATCATCTCCTGGTTTTGACACAAACCGACTCAGCTTACTCACAGCATATGAGATGCCCGGTCTTGTTGCACTTGCAACGTACATGAGCGAGCCAATGATCTGCGAGTATGTCAATTGATCCCTTGCTATTCCCCGATTCTTTCTCAATAGCATGCTAGGGTCATAAGGTGTTGGAGCAGGATCACAGTCACTAAAACCAAAGCGACTCAATACCTTTTCCACATTATGAGATTGTAACAAAGTTACCCCACCATCACCTTCTCTAACAAGCTTGATGTTTAGAATGACATCAGCTTCTCCCAAATCTTTCATTTCAAAATTGCTTGATAGAAGATTTTTTACTTCCTCGATCACATTGAGATTTGATCCAAAGATCAAGATGTCATCAACATAAAGGCACAGCATAACAGACTCATCCCCACCATATCGATAATATACACACGTGTCAGCTTCATTTACAGCAAAACTAGCAGCTATAAGAGTATTATCAAACTTTTCATGTCATTGTTTAGGTGCTTGTTTTAGGCCATACAATGATTTTATCAACCTGCACACCTTGTTCTCTTGACCATCCGTAATGAACCCTTCTGGTTGATCCATGTAGATCTCCTCATCCAACTCTCCATTTTGGAAAGATGTCTTAACATCCATCTGATGAATGATAAGACCATAAGAGGCTGCCACTGCTATTAATGTGCGAATTATAGTCAAACAAGCAACTAGTGAGTAGGTATCAAAGAAATCTTCACCCTCTTTTTGGGTATATCCTTTGGCCACAAGCCTTGCCTTGTACCTTTCGATTGTACCATCAGGCCTAAGCTTTTTCTTGAAGATCCATTTGCAGCCTATAGGTTGACAACCATAAGGATGGTCAATGACCTCCCAAGTTCCATTTGACATAATAGATTCCATCTCACTCCTTACTGCTTCCTTCCATAAGTCAGCATCAGGAGAGGAATATGCCTCACTAATGGTAGTTGGTGTGTCTTCCACAAGGTACACTATAAAGTCATTACCAAAGGATTTTGCAACCCTCTGTCTCTTGCTCTTTCGAGTGACTATAGTGTCATCCTCCTCAGGGATGTGCACGTGAGGATCCTCAACATGATCTATAGGAATAGACAGTTCGTGCTCATGGGGAATTATAGTCTCGTGACTTGTATCACTAGGTGTATTCTTCATGGGAAACTCATTCTCAACAAATGTTGCGTCTCTTGATTCCATGATAGTATCAACATACATATCAGGCACATCAGATTTTATAATTAAGAACCTATATCCAGTGATGTGAAAAGAGTACCCAAGAAATATACAATCAACAGTTTTAGGCCCAAGTTTACGCTTTTTGTTGATTGGAACATTCACTTTAGCCAAGCAACCCCAAGTGTGCAAATATGAGAGATTTAATCTTCTCTTTTCCCATTCCTCAAATGGTGTGATCTCTTTGTTCTTTGTTGGAACTCTGTTCAGGACATGACACGCCGTCAAAATCGCCTCACACCACCATGCCTTGGATAATCCCGCTATACTCAACATGGCATTCACCAAATCTGTTAGAGTGCGGTTTTTCCTTTCAGCAATCCCATTGGATTGTGATGAGAATGGCGCTGTCCTCTCATGAATAATACCATGTTCCACGCAGAACTCATCGAAAACATTAGAGAAATACTCTCCACCTCGATCGGACCTTAACCATTTTATTTTCCTCTCATGTTGGTTCTCAACTTCAGCTTTATAGGTCTTAAAATAATTAAATGCTTCATCTTTTGTTTTTAAGAGATACACATAGCAAAATCTGGTGGAGTCATCTATAAAAGTGAGAAAGTATCTTTACCACCTTTTGTCAAAATTCCATTCATCTCGCACAGATCAGAATGAACAAGTTCTAGAGGTGCCAAATTCCTTGCCTCAGCAGCCTTGTGAGGCTTGCAGGGTTGTTTTGATTCAACACACACATGGCACTTAGACTTTTTGACCATGTTAAATTTAGGAATTAGATTTAGATTTGCTAACCGCATAAGACAGCCAAAGCTTGCATGACAAAAACGTGAATGCCATAAATCTGACTCATCAGAAAAATTAACATAATTCACTATTATATTACACACATCATGCAGTGATAAGCGGAACAAGCCTCCGCAGTCATATCCTTTACCAACAAAAGTACCATGTTTTGACACAACACATTTATTTGACTCAAGAACAACTTTGTACCCATCTCGACATAGCATAGAAGCACTAACGAGGTTCTTCTTGATAGAGGGCACATGTTGCACGCTCTTCAATGGCACCGTCTTTCCCGAAGTAAACTTCAGAATGACCGTACCAACACCAAGAGCACCCGACCCATTTCCCATTAACAAGGCGCCAAACCTCCCAACCTGGTAGGAAGAGAACATAGAGACATCAGCACACACATGAATATTGGCACCACTATCCATCCACCACTCAGGTGAATTACAAACTGAAAGAATAAATGGTAAATAATTATCATACCCAGATGTTCCATCTCCAGTTTCAGTAGTTACAACATTAGCTGATTTCTTGTCCTGTGTGAACTTGAGATCAGGGCACTCTCTAGCCCAATGTTGATCACTGCCACAAACAAAGCATCCTCCCTTTCCCTTGTTGTTGTTGTTCTCCTTCTTTTTAAACTATGCCGTTTGAACAGGTTTATTTGTGTTCTCTTGTTTGTTCTGGTTTTTCTTCTTGTTAAACTTGCGGAAGTTTCTCTTTTGCACCACATTAGAAGTAGAGGTCTCAACACCTTTTCCATTATCCTTTGTTCTAGCCCTTACCTCAACATCAAGAGTACCAATGAGCTCTTCCACATTGAACTCTTGTCTCTTATGTTTGAGAGAGGTAGCAAAGTCCTTCCAAGAAGGTGGCAACTTGGCGATTATACCACCAGCCTCAAACTTGTCAGGCAAAGGACAAGGAAAAAGCTCAAGTTCCTTAGCTAGTGCCTAAAACTCATGAGCCTGTTCTACTATAGATCGGTTGTCAACCATCTTGTAGTCATACAGCTCGCTACCAGTGTCAGTTACTCCAAACTTTCCAACAAGTGCATCTCACAGCTCTTTCCCTGTAGGAAGGATGATATAGCTTTTCTGGAATTTTGTATCAAGTGTGCTAATCACTGTTCCTCGAAAGAGGTTGTCATCAGCCTTAAAATTAGCCTCATCCTTAGGAGGTAAGTTGGCAGGATTGCCCTCAGCATCATGATAACAAGACATTGCAGTAAGCCACAATTCCATCTTAGCTTTTCAAATCAAGATGTTTTTACCATCAAAAGGATCAGGCTTTAACACAACAGCAAAACCTCTAATAGAAAAATGCCTAACATTAGGTTTTTGGAATGTTAGAAATATAGGCATTTTCGATATTATTTTAATTCCATAAATTAACATTATGATGATGACATATAAAAGATAATTAATCATTGAAATCATGTTGTCAAATATATCTATTACAATATGGAACATGAGAACATAAAGCATATGGATCATATAAATATAATAAGCATATAAACATGGTACATGTATCATGACGGAACAACTGAAAATAAATAGATAGCAACATAAACAGCATGACTGTAAAATTAAAACAAACAAATATGGTATATTACTAGCATGAACAGGCATCAGACATGTCATGATATGATATGACAAAACAGATGGGATAAATACATGGTTACATACAAAATAGTAGAGATGAACATATGAAACATATATAATCTGGAGAATGTAAAACGGTAAGGAGATGAAACGAGCATACCCTCCCATGCGCTCCGAGGATCCAGATCCTTGTCCAACTTCTCTTGTCATTCCGTATGAGATGAGGACGCCAGGAAAAAGAAGAAGAAGATGTTTACCCGTAAGGAAGACAACGACGGATGTTCAGGCAGTCGCGAAGACGCTCCCCAAAAACCTAATTATCGATTCCCAGTGCAAGGTCTCGAACGGCAAGGGCTTCGGAGGTACCTGCCCTCTCGCTCCTCTGTGCAAGCAGAGTTACGAGATGGAAATACCCATACTTGCGGCTGGACTGTGGTTCTGAAAATTCTTCTCTCGTACCCAAGGGACAGGATTTCTCCCCCTTTAACCTTTCATCGTGGAAGGGAAGCTGAAGGGGAAGGGTCTCGCATGCGGCTATTCAAGAGACGGGCAACTGAAAGGTTTAACCCAGAGTTGAAACTCCCGCGGTTAATGAGTGCTAAAAATTAACACAACCATGTCACGCCTCGCCCGCTCGCCGCCTGCCTGCCTGCCTCGCGTCGCCACGCCACGCCACGCTCGGCCCGAGCCCGGCCCGGCTGGCTGGCGGCGGCGGCGGCAGGCGCGCGCGTGTGACACGCCTTTGTTCGTTTCTTAACTTCTCAAATTAAGTGGAATAGTTCCCACCATATAAGTTAAGCCAACGACCCTTGGAATTCCAATATGGTACTATTAGTATTGTCCACAATTACACACCATAGAGTTTATTGATTAAATTTAAATGGGCCAAGCCCATAATAAATCCAACATCTTTCTGATTATCCTAACCTTTTTTAGACTTCCAGTACTAGATCGGGTCGAAAAATTTCTCTCTCGTCGGCTTGTGACCAGTTTAGAGGTGTTCAACACCTTCTTCCATATAAGGCCTCGAATGGTGCCATCTTCAGACTAGATTGGTAGTTGTTGTTGTAGGCGAACTCCGCTAAGGAGAGACACTTGTCTCAATTATTACCATAATGGATTGCACAACCTCTTAGCATATCCTCAAGGATCTGGTTCACCCTTTCTGTTTGACCATCGGTCTGAGGATGGTATGCAGAACTTCTTATCGGATTGGTTCCCAAGGATTCTTGCAATTACTCCCAAAATCTAGCTATGAATTGGGCACCTCGATCAGAAACAATAGTCTTGGATATTCCGTGCAGCCGTACCACTTGATCGATGTAGATCTTTGCATACTTTTCTGTCCGTAGGGTGGAATGTACTGGTATGAAGTGGGGTGTCTTGGTTAGTCTATCCACAATTACCCAAATTGAGTCGTGGTGTCTGGAGGTATTGGGCAATCCCACAATGAAATCCATGCTGATGCCATCACATTTCCATGAAGGTATTTGGAGGGGTTGCAAGGCACCAGCCGACTTTAGGTGACTTGCCTTTATCCTTTGACTTGTATCACACTTGGATACATACATGGCTATTTCCCTCTTCATCCTTGTCCACCAATACCGAGGTTTTAGATCGTGGTACATTTTGTTGCTTCTTGGATGCATGGAGAATTTGGAGAGGTGAGTCTCGTCCAAAATTTTCCTTCTGAGGTCTTCATTCTTGGGAACTACCAGCCGGTCTTCGAACCATAATGTCCCTTTACTGTCTCGGCGAAAACACTTGTACTTCTTAATCTTTTGGTTAAGCATTTCTTTGATGATTTGCATTCCCTTGTCACTGAGTTGGGCCATAACAATTTGGTCTGACAAGGTTGGTTCTACAGAGATGTAATCCAAGGTGCCAGAAGGAACCACTTCAATCTTCATTTTATTCAACTCATCGCACAAGGCATTGACACGAGAATCTATGGTCAGGCAATTGCATTGTGACTTTTGACTTAGGGCATCAGCTACCACGTTGGCCTTTCCAGGGTGGTAGTGCACCTCTAAATCATAATTCTTGATCAATTCCAGTGTAACACTACCAAAACCATCAACTAAAAATAATGCATTTAGTTTATTAATGGTAAATATAGTAATGAATTATTATTTCAAGTGTTTGATTTTTATTTGCATTTAGAGTAATTTTTTTACTCATATTTGATTTTTGGATGTTTAGTAGAATCTCTTTCATATTGAAAATCCAATGAATTAATATAGAAATATTGGTCTAAAAATGAATATTTTAGTTATAAATAATTTTGGTATAATTAGTATGATTTTTGAATTATTTAAAAATATATTTATTTATATTTTTAAATAGAAAAGAAAATAAAAGAAAAGCAAAAAGAAAAAAAGAGAGAAACCCTAGCCGCGTAGGCCATTTCGGCCCACTAAGGCCCAACCGGTCAGCCACGCCCCATCCCCCTCCCTCCCTCCCTCTCTCTCTCTCTCTCTCTCTCTTATAGGCGGGGCCCACCCGCGGTCCCACTCCTCTTCTCCCTCCCGCGCTGCCGCCACCTGTGCCACGCCCGCGCCCGGCCCCTCGACGTCCGCACCCGCGCCTGTCCGCCTCCCAAGCTGAAAACCAAAGCCGCCGGCTCCTCCTCTCCCTCCCCCACGTTCTCCCCCATTGAAGGCCGCCATTGATGGCATTTGAAGCCACCAGCGCCGTTACTCCCTCCCCGGCGTCCCTATCTCTCCCTCTCCTCCCCTCTCCCTATAAATGGAACCGGACCGAGCTCTCTCTCCCTCCCCGAGCTCGCTCTCATTCCCTCACTCTCTCACCCGCATGCTCGCCGTTCGCCGAACCGCTGTCGCCGGAGCTCGCCGGAGTCGCACCCCACACCCCAGCTCTCTAGGATCATATATTGTCCCCACAAACCAACATGAGTCTTTTGTGCGCACTTTGTCCTCACTCATGCGCACCCAAGAAAACTTCCGATTGGTCACCCATCCCAAATTTCTCCAAGCCAAGCACACTTAACTTAGAGATTCTTTCGAGATAGACTTCCGAAAAAGAAGATGCACCTTGTTGGTATGGATACTATATTAATTTTATTAAGCTTTGGGCCAGGACATCACCATCCCAGGGGCCAGGATATCACAATCCACCCCCCATAGAAGACCGACGTCCTCGTCGGTCAACCCTAATCTAGGAACCATCCCTCTTAGCCACGTTTGTGTGGCTAGTGTCATCATATGTCATGCCATGTGACCACTCCGGGCTCACATGCGCCATGCGCCATATACCCGAACCCCCTAGCCCACACACGTCCATAAAATCTTAAGGGTCGGCTCTGATACCACTTGTAACACCCCGTCCAATCCCTGGACTGGCGGTACTTACTCCTGGCAGCTCTCTAGGATCATATATTGTCCCCCATAATCCAAAACGAGTCTTTTGTGCGCACTTTGTCCTCACTCATGCGCACCCGAGAAAACTTCCCGGTCTGTCACCCGTCCCAAATTGCTACAAGCCAAGCACGCTTAACTTGGAGGTTCTTTCGAGATAGGCTTCCGAAAAAGAAGATGCACCTTGTTCGTATGGATACTCTATTAATTCTATTAAGCTTTGGGCCATGACATCACCTTGTCCAAGCGCCTGTTTAGCTGCCCTAACGTGTATATCTTAGCAAAGATCCCATGTAGGGTCTCTTCACTGAGCCAAGCTCTACCTCTGTTATGCAAGATCCAAGTGTAGATGTGGTCAGGGTTAAAAGATATTGGAGTGTCAAGTTGGCTGTGTCAGCAGTATTACCCCCGAGACAAATCTTAGGCCAAATCATGTCAAACGATTTTGGTTTGATATAAAACTTTACTAGGGTATGCCTAGGGTATTTAGGCGCCACTTTGTCCATTGGACCATTTGGTTTTGAGTTTTGGAACTAGGTGAACATGGTTGATCTTTGAAAAGGGCTCGAAAATGACTTGGAGAAAAGGCTCATTTTACTTTAAGTCCTGTACTTGACTGATCGTTTTGGGGCTTTTGTAGAGCCTTTTTGGGGTAACTTCCTTACTATTTTGTATATATTTTGGTGTTCTACAACTTTTATAATTATCCCAAATCATGATAAGGTTAACCATATTGCCTTTTTACCTAGTCTTTGTAATGCTTTATGTGTTCCAAGTGAATATACTCGAGGTTTTAGAAACTTTTCTCCTTTTATATGCATGATAAGATTAGGGTAGGCCTTCTAAAATGATCAATACTTACTTAGAACTTGGTTGCTAAGTTTTGGGTGTCTTGGGCTCAACTAAACCACATGTGTTAACAAATCAAAGATGTGGTTGCAGAGTAGAAATCCTGAGTAACACCTAGGGTGTTACAGAAAGGTCGGGGAAAGGGGGCTGTGGGCTAATTTCTTCTTTTCTTTTATACTAAATATCCGATCTCCCTTTCTTTTTATTTTATCATTTAAGCTCAAATACAAATATTCCCCAAATTCAAATTGGAACTCCATAAGAATATGCATTAAACAAAAATAGAATTTAGGGTTCAGCGTGATGCAACAATTCATACTCCCTTGGAGTTTGATCTACTAATGTGCTATTACATCTCCAAATAAAATAGCAATTCCTCTACTAAAAGAAAGATAAGAAGGAAAATGAAGAGAGGAGAAGAGAGGTAACACCTGAATTTGGTGGATACTAGAGAAGAAATTTTATACCCCCAAATTCAGGGTGTTACATGAGCTCTCCAAGCCAGCAAGGTCCTCAATCTCTTCATCCCTCAGCGCCTATGAAAACAACATAACAAAGCATCAGAAATCAGACAAAAAGCATCCTCCCTCAACAAAAGTACAATCATTCACTTGCGCCAATGCTCGGCCAGCCCTCTCCTAGACGACTCCACGACCATGGGGACCCCACATCCGGTCGTACAGCGCCCCAACCGAATGCTTCAGCACGACATCTTTGACCTGGAACAATCCCTGGTCGAAGTCCTCATTACTCTGGTCAAAGGCTTTGAAGTGCCTATAGCCCACATGGGACAAGGCATTCGCTGCCCCTTCGTAGGTAACGAGGGAGGTGTAAGACATGAGGCCCGTCGTAATAGACGGGAGGGACCCCAACTCCTACTACAGCCAACTAAGGAAGCAGGTCCCCACCTCTCCCCCTGTCTTGTTGAAGGGGGTGTCTCTTCGTCCAGATCATGATATACGTCAACAAAAAGTGTGTGTGCTCTGTCCACGCCAGCCCGTGTGGCAGCCTCCATCCTTCCGTGGTAGGTGTGCATGCTCTTCATATCCAGCTCGAGTTCAGCAGCTCGCTTCTGAGCAGCTTGGGCCTCTTCCTAGGCAACCTGGGCCTCTGTCTTCACCTTGGTCATGGCAACTTTCTCCTCGCTCAGCTGGCGGTCGAGCCCCTCATTCCCTTTCTCAAGCGAGCCAACCTTCTCTAGAAGGTTTGAACTCTTGTTCTCAATCACAGACTTGTCCCTGATGGCCTCAGTATTCAACATCTGAAGGCGCTATATCTTGTCATCCATCTGTTTTCTCTTGGAACACGGCTGTGAGGTCACAACGTCCACCAGCGTCCCGGATGTGTGATATCCTGGCCCCTAGGATGTTGATATCCTGGCCCAAGGCTTAATATAATTAATAGAGTACTCATATCAACAAGGTGCATCTTCTTTTTCGAAAGCCTATCTTGAAAGAACCTCCAAGTTAAGTGTGCTTGGCTTAGAGCAATTTGGGATGGGTGACTGACCAGAAAGTTTTCTCGGGTGCGCATGAGTGAGAGATAAAGTACGCACAAAATACTCGTGTTGGTTTGTGGGGACAATATATGATCCTAGAGAGCTGTCAGGAATAAGTACCGTCGGTCTGGGATTGGACGGGGTGTTACAAGAGGTATCAAAGCCAATCCTCGCAGTTTCATGGGCGTGTGTGGGTTAGGGGTTCGGGTATATGGCGCATGGCGCATGTGAGCCCGGAGTGGTCACATGGCATGGCATATGATGACACTAGACACACAGACATGGCTAATAGGGGAGGTTCCTGGATTGGGGTTGACCGACGAGGACGTCGGTCTTCTAAGGGGGTGGATTGTGATATCCTGGCCCCTGGGATGGTGATATCTTGGCCCAAGGCTTAATAGAATTAATAGAGTACTCATATCAAAAAGGTGCATCTTCTTTTTCGGAAGCCTATCTCGAAAGAACCTCCAAGTTGAGCGTGCTTGGCGTGGAGCAATTTGGGATGGGTGATCGATCAGGAAGTTTTCCTGGGTGCACATGAGTGAGGACAAAGTGCGCACAAAAGACTCGTGTTGGTCTATGGGGACGATATATGTACCATCGGTCTGGGATTGGACGGGGTGTTACAAGATGCCACTTGATCGGCGAAGATAGTAGCCTACCATTACATAGACCTCGATAAAAAAACTCACGTAGCGTAGTTGTTGTGCGACAGTTTCCACCACACCCTCGGCTGTAGACACGCTGGCGACCTCTCCGCCCCTGTCAACAGCAACGCAGAATCGTGCCCACGGGTCTAGCGAAGTCACATCATAGTCTTTGCATGGGTCCTCTCTTCAACTAGCTTTACCGGTACCGCCACCATCTGCCCAGACCCAGCCCCTATAGCCAAAAACAGATAAATAGAAGAACACATACCATCATAAAAAACATACACAACAGTAAACACACTCACCGCCAGCCGACAGCACCATCTGAGCGTCGAACATGCCCACATCTTCAATCAAGTAGTCATCCACATACAACTCCCCGCTAGCTTCTCCAATCTTGGCCCCCTTTGGTCCCACCACCTTGTTAGCCCACGCAGGCGAGGGCATTCTCCTATCAGCTGCTGCAGGCGCAGCAGGCGACAACATCGCAGTGGCCGCGGCGGAGCCCTTCGCGCTCGGACGCGGCGCCTTCGCATCATGTCAAGGGTCCACCAGCCAAAGCAGAGCCTTCCACTTCTTCCGCGTAGATTATTGGAGGTCCTTTTCCATCACTGTTGTTACAATAGCACCAATGTTTCTCCCATAAGGAAAAATTATAAAATCTCGAGCCAAACGGGATGTAAAATAATCTTCACAGGAGGCCAAAGGGATAGGGTCTTTTTATGCTAGTCAACCCCGGTCACCTTCACCATTCACGAAAATGATTTCCAGAGGTCGAGCAAAGTCATGACCTCCCTAGGCTCAGCGCACGTCTCTGCTAACTCCTCAAAAAACCCTTCGACACCCCCAACAACCCCAGATGTTTTCGTCATACCTTTCACCTCAACTTCAACTTTTCTCTTCTTCCTCATTATCGTAATCACATATTTCCCCTTCGAGCTACCTTTGTCTACCTAGGTCACCACCTTTTTCTTTCCTCATTCATCCCCGGCTTCAGCGGAGCCCTCCTCAGGATACGGGCCATAGCGACGGCCATTTAGCTCAAACACATGATTCAACATGACACTTGAACCCCGTATATCCTAGCTTCTCATTGTTGGGGACTTGTTCTCAAATGCTAAGGGTTAAGAACAAGGCAACATAAAAAGTGTTAAATGTTAAAGTCCTTCGTCCTTCGAATCATTATGTCCCTTCGGGAAATAATGAGTTTCGGACGAAGGTCATAAGGGACATACCTTCGTAACTACAACGAGTAATGACGAAGGACTCATATAAAGCACGAAATATAATATAAACAACATAAAATCATTTCTATTTTATTAACATGGAAAAATAGAAATGATTTCAAATTACAAATGTACCTTCGGTTCTGAAAGAAGGTATAGAATACAAGCGTGATGCAAAAGCAGAATGCCAAGTCAGCGTGAACAGTACGGGAGTACTGTTCATCTATTTATAGACGCGGGACGCAGCCCACGTAAAATTACATTCATGTCCATTACATTTGTTAACAGTTTATGGAAATCTGTCGAGGCCCCCGAAGTCTTTTCATCTTTAAGTCGGTTCTCCCGTATGCCATCGCGCCGAAACTTCCCTGCGCACAGCTTCGGCTGCCCTCGACCTTCGTCTGGTTCAGGCTTCATCCTGGTCGTGCTTCATATCCATAATTCTGAATCCGAAAATACCTGTTCATATAATCCGCTTGGAAAACGTTGTCAAATCATGTTTTTGAGGACCTTCGAAGGACGAAGGCCCCCAACAGTAGCCCCTCGCAATATTAATTTGTAAATAATAAATTCAGATTGCGATATGGACGAAGGCCTTGAGCCGAAGGTCCGAAAAAACACCTTCCCTTTGCTAGAATAGCAACATTCACTGACAAGCGGGGCCTTTTAATTTTCAGCGCCCTAGGCGTATAAATAAGATCACATCGCGAACTCATTTGATACGCACACTTGCCTTTTGCTTCGGCCCACTAAAATTTTTAGCGCTTGTTCATTAAGATTTGCTGTTCTTTTTGATTTCGAAGCTTCGGCCCTGGGAGGAATTTTTGAGCGTTCCCGAAGATGTCTGAAGGCAAGAAGACCCCTGCTGAAACGAAGCTGAAGATCCCTACTGAGACGAAGCTGAGTCTCGAGGAGGAGAAGAATCTAGGGTTCCTGATAGCGATGGCAGAGACTAATACAGAGAAAATTACGAAGGAAATTCTCGAAGGTTTATCTGAAGATTCTGATGACAGCGACAGCTATGATGTGGAAAGTGGTGGGGAAGAGGCCGAAGATCGACCGTGGCGACCAAGTCACACAGTTTTTGGGAAAACGACCATCAAGCAGAGTCACATTGATAATATGAGGGGGCGATATTTCCGAGACATATCTATTGTGAGAGCTGATGCCGGGGAGAAGACTTCTCCCACCCCCGAAGAGGATGAAGTTGTAATTTTCCGAAGCTTCCTCAGGGCTGGGCTTCGATTCCCCCTGAGCAATTTTGTTGTTGAGGTACTAAAAACATTCCAAGTCTACCTTCATCAACTCACTCCCGAAGCTATTATAAGAATGGGGATTTTTGTCTGGGCTGCAAGAAGCCAAGGTTTGGAACCGGACGCTAAAAGCTTCTGCAACATTCATGAGTTATTATACGAGACGAAGCCCTGGGGAAAAGAGCAATACCACAACAACTTTGGGTGCTACAGCTTCGGCGCCCGCTCCGGGTCAAGCTGCCCTGTGCCGACCTTTCGGAAGAGGTGGCCCGGAGCCTGGATGACTGAATGGTTTTATGTAAAGAATGATCTAACAGCTCAAGAGAATGTGAAGAGTATTATTATGCACCCAATCTGGCAACGCTTCGGTCTTCGAAGGCCGAAGGTCGAAATGGACGAAGCCTCCGAAGAATGCCAAAGAGCCTTCGGGGTAGTCTGCTCGTTTATTGGGACAAGGGATTTGGTCCAAGAACACATTGCCTTCAGGGTATGGCCACTTGCAGAAAAGTGGGAAATGCCGAAGGAAACCATCAAAGAGTCCGACGAAGGCGGACTAGTCAGATTAAAGTACACATTCAAATATGCAGATAAATTTATTGAACCTGATGACGACTGGCTGAAAAGCATTGAAACATTAAGTGATGAATTACTTGGGGCATATTCGAAGGCTGAAAATACTGCACTATCAGCAGCCTTCGGAGGCCGAAAAAAGAAGAGACTGAACCGAGTGTTTGATGCAGTCGGGTTCTTCTACCCTGATTATTGTTATCCCATCCGAAAGCAAAAAAGGAAAAACATAACCTCTGAAAAAGAAGAAGCTGGAACCGCTCCTAGCGAGCCAGATCCAAAAGGAAAAAGGTTGAAGGTCCTCACACACCGACCACGCCATATTGAACCAGCTTCGGTGCCTGAGTTCACTGGAGAAACTTCTTCGGCCGCTGAAGCTGAACAGCCAACCTTGCTGCCAGAAATTGCAGAGGTGGCCAAAGCACCATCGACAGGAAAAATGGAAGAAGCGAAAAATCTGACTAAGGAAAAAGCATCAGAAATTTTAAGTCCTGTTGTAAATGTCGAAGCAGCAAAAATCCAAAAGGGTCCAATGGCGACCCCAAAAAGGAAGAGAATGGTAAATGTACTAGATGTCTTGGAGACAATTAAGTCTTCAAGCACAACTCCAAAAAAGAGTGTTGAAATCGCTGAAGCTTCCTCTGAAGCTCCGACGCAACAAGCTGAAGCTGAAGCTGGGCCTTCAGAGCCCTTCAGGGAACAAACTTTGGTAGCCGAAGCAATAAAAATACCAGAACCAATTTTAATTGAAGAGACTGACACTGCCATCCCCGAAGCGCCTGCCAGCATGTGTGATTACATCATACGACATGCTTCGGGGAAAAAATTATCTGAAGAAGAAACTCATGAAGCTAACCATTATGCAAAGGAGCTAAAATATCCAAAGGGGGCAGTAATATTCAATGGGACAAATGAAGATGATTTTTTATACTGCCTGCCTGACAACAAAGAGCTCTCTGTCTGCCGAGAAATGGCCAGGAGTATTGGTTTTCCGAAGCTCGAATCTGGGTTAAGCGCCATGACAAAAGAAGATCTCGCAGACAGTCTTGCGTACAACAGCCTGAAGGTATGGGAATTTAACGCTTGAAAAGAAAACCCTCTTGTATTATTATTATATATTTTTTTACACGACACATTCGTTTTTTCTTATATGAATTCTTTTTCGTATAGGGCCTGATCCTAAGCAACGCGCTGAGAGCGCAAAAAAGCGCCGAAGATGAAAGTTATGAGATTGCGTTCAACAATTTGCGCTCCGAAGTTATCAAATTGAGAAACGAAGCTCTAGAAAAGGATAAAATTCTTCTTACGCTGATAGACAAAGTAAAAAAGGATGAAGCTGCTTCAAAAACCCAGGCCGCAGCCCACAAGCGCGAAATTAAAGATCTTCAGAAACAGCTGACTAGAGCTAGAGAGGAGCGCGTTCTTGAGGAGACAAAACGAGAACTCAGCGATCATATGGTCAACAAATTGGAGTTAAGAATTAAAGAGCTTCGTACATCTCAGGGTAAATGTTATGTCAAATCTATAGAATGTGTGAATAAAATTAAAGCCAGCTTTGCCAGCGTGGGCGCCTTCTCCAGCGAAGAGAATTTCTCTCGAGGCAATCCCGAAGGTCCACTGGAATGGATTAGTCACGAAGCAGAGGCCTTCGAGGAGATCCTGAGCAGCCGTGGCGATATTTGCGCTTTTTCGGGCGCCAGAGGAGTTGCCTCTGTCTTAGAGAAGAAAGGTTGCGATCATGTAAAATTTCTTGCTCAGTCCGAAGCTGCCTTATCTTCCGAAGACATTAAGGATCCCTCAGCCGAAGCAAGCGTGGTTGGCGGCAAATTTTTTACGGATATCTGGAACGACGGCGGCCGAGGAATGGCGCAAGAGATTATCCAAAGGAGTGAAAAAGGCATCCATGATGCTAGAAAAGTGGCGGAAACTACTGAAAAGAGTACGGAACCCGAAAGGCAATTAGGTATTAATTAGTTATTCTTATTGTGTTGTAATTTTTGTTTCAAACTCTGCACTTAGTTTGTAATAGTGATGAAGAAATGTTCTCTTCCCTCAGAAGCTGCTGGGTTGACTGCCGACCCACACACAAAAGGAGATGAAGAAATCAAACAAATGGCCGAAGCTATCATGGACAAAGTTGTTGACCAACTTTTAAATGAAGTCGCCGAAGCAGTATTAAGAGAGGACTAGATGCTATTAGAAAAACATTTAAATTGTGGTCTGTGTAATATTTTGTACATTTGGATGTAATATACAAGTTTCTTTTCATTATTCAATTCTTCACGATGCATGAAACTCTATATACATACCTTTTTGAGCCTTCGGCGAAAAAACACCTTCCCTTCTTTTCATGCTTCGTGAAGAAGACATTCTTTGTTAAAATTATTCTGATGAATGACACCCATGCTTCGTGAAATCATTATCCGAAGCTATACTCCAAGGTTATGCAATCTCAATATTGATCTGAAAAAGCTCACCCATGTTTCATAAAAATATTCTCCGAAGCTGTAATCCGAAGCTATACAATTTCGATATCACTTTCTCAGAGCATCCTTTCGAAGGTTGAGAGTGTCACTTTCTTTTGCCAAATGCAACATGATGTATGATGCTTATGTTGTGCAAAATGATGTGATGATGTTATGCTATGCATGTGACATCTGTTCCGAAGATACTCATAAAATATATTCGTAAGCTCTGCATTCCCTTAGGAACGTCTTCGGAGCTTCTTCGTCTTTTACTTAGACGATCTCAGCGTTGACTTTTCGCTGTAAGCCTCCCTTAGGAGCTTCTTCGCCCTTTACTTAGGCGGTATCAGCGTTGACTTTTCGCTGTAAGCCTCCCTTAGGAGCTTCTTCGCCTTTTACTTAGGCGGTATCAGCGTTGACTTTTCGCTGTAGGCTCTGCATTCCTTTAGGAACGACTTCTGAGCAGAAAACTTACACTGCGCTCCCTTTGGAACGACTTTTTGTGACTTCGCAAACTTACGCTGCGTTCCTTAGAACGACTTTCTGTTACTCCGAAGGATTTTTAATTCGAAGGTCCTCCTTGGTAACGGAAAAAATTTTAAGCTTCAGCAACTTAAGCTTGTGGATCAGATAGATCTTCCTCGCGGAAAACAACGAAATTATTACATGAAAACTACCAATGTTTTTTGCTTCACAGAAAATAAAACTGAATAGGAAAGAGTGCTATCAAAGGTAGGATATGTGTCAATATATGTGCTTCGACTCTGGCACAGTGCTGTTAACTGTGCGAGCTTCGGACTGCTCTCTGAAGTCCCTCTGATGTGGAGTGTATTGACTCCCTTCTGGCTGTTGGCCTTGCTGCAATGGAGGTGGGGGCGGAAGCTGTTGCCAGGAAGCTTGAGGTTGACTTGCCGAAGCTACAGAAGCTGCAGGGTGGTTGTCTATGTATTGTGGGACATAAGGCGGATGATACGAAGCAGTATGCATGACCTGCTTCGGCTGAGCTTGCTGAGATGCAGCTTCGGCAATTTCCTTTTGCTTCTGGATTGTAATATGGCACGACCTAGTGGTATGGCCCTTGCCTTCTCCACAGAACAAGCAAAACAGTCTCCTTGGCTGATCTCCGAATCTTCCGCCGAAGCCCCTGGCGCCTCTGCCTCTTGGAGCTGGTGGCCGAAAGGAAGTTTGTTGTTGCCCCGAAGCCTGTGATGAGCATTGCGGTCTGTTCTGACTCCCCTTATCATCATTCTGAGTGTTGTGGATAGAACGGACATGTCTCGGGTAGTATCTTCCTCCGAAGCCCCTGGTCATTTCAGAAAATCTGAAGGCCTCCTCCCTTCTTTGACGAAAGTCATTGTCAGCACGAATGTACTCATCCATCTTTTGGAGCAATTTCTCCAAGGTCTGAGGAGGCTTTCTAGCAAAGTATTGAGCTGCAGGCCCAGGACGAAGCCCCTTGATCATGGCTTCGATAACAATTTCATTGGGCACCGTTGGTGCCTGCGCCCTCAATCGTAAAAACCTTCGGACATACGCCTGAAGGTACTCTTCGTGATCCTGAATACACTGGAACAGGGCTTGAGCTGTGACCGGCTTCGTCTGAAATCCTTGAAAGCTGGTCAATAACATATCCTTCAGCTTCTGCCATGAAGTTATTGTTCCTGGCCGAAGGGAGGAATACCAGGTCTGAGCAACATTCCTGACAGCCATGACGAAAGACTTCGCCATGACTGCAGCATTGCCCCCGTACGAAGACACCGTTGCTTCGTAGCTCATCAAGAATTGCTTCGGGTCGGAGTGACCATCAAACATGGGAAGCTGGGGTGGCTTATAGGATGAAGGCCAAGGTGTAGCCTGCAGCTCAGCAGACAGAGGAGAAGCATCATCAAAAACAAAATTTCCCTGATGGAAATTATCATACCAGTCATCTTCGTTGACGAAGCCCTCCTGATGAAGGTCTTTCTGATGAGGCCTTCTGTTCTGCTCATCGTGAGTAAGATGGCGGACTTCCTCAGAGGCTTCGTCTATCTGCCTTTGCAACTCAGCTAGGCGGGCCATCTTCTCCTTCTTCCTTTGTACTTGTTGGTGTAGCATCTCCATATCCCTGATTTCTTGGTCTAGCTCTTCTTCCTGAAGTGTTGGGCTGACAGCCTTTCTCTTCTGGCTTCGGGCCTCCCGAAGAGAGACGGTCTCCTGGTTGTGGTCCAGCGGTTGCAGTGCTGAAGCCCCAGTCGCTGAAGCTTTCTTCGGCGCCATAGCTTCCGAAGGTGTTCAAAAAAGCTCGAAGTGGAAGTGAGTTCACCGGAGGTGGGCGCCAATGTTGGGGACTTGTTCTCAAATGCTAAGGGTTAAGAACAAGGCAACATAAAAAGTGTTAAATGTTAAAGTCCTTCGTCCTTCGAATCATTATGTCCCTTCGGGAAATAATGAGTTTCGGACGAAGGTCATAAGGGACATACCTTCGTAACTACAACGAGTAATGACGAAGGACTCATATAAAGCACGAAATATAATATAAACAACATAAAATCATTTCTATTTTATTAACATGGAAAAATAGAAATGATTTCAAATTACAAATGTACCTTCGGTTCTGAAAGAAGGTATAGAATACAAGCGTGATGCAAAAGCAGAATGCCAAGTCAGCGTGAACAGTACGGGAGTACTGTTCATCTATTTATAGACGCGGGACGCAGCCCACGTAAAATTACATTCATGTCCATTACATTTGTTAACAGTTTATGGAAATCTGTCGAGGCCCCCGAAGTCTTTTCATCTTTAAGTCGGTTCTCCCGTATGCCATCGCGCCGAAACTTCCCTGCGCACAGCTTCGGCTGCCCTCGACCTTCGTCTGGTTCAGGCTTCGTCCTGGTCGTGCTTCATATCCATAATTCTGAATCCGAAAATACCTGTTCATATAATCCGCTTGGAAAACGTTGTCAAATCATGTTTTTGAGGACCTTCGAAGGACGAAGGCCCCCAACACTCGTCATCTCTGTCCTCGCCGAGTACTTTCCAACAATTCTCACCGCCTCCACTTCCGACAATTCTCACCGCCTCCACTTCTACTTCCATGATGAAGGCGGCTGCATTTCGCCCCCGCAACTCAATAGCGAAGGTGGAGCTCAACACCTTCCAATTATCCGAAAAGAGCATCGGGCACAGTTTTACCGCACCCAGATCCTAGCCATGCGCAAGTAGCCATACCCCACATGCAATGAACTCTTCCACAAGTTGCAACTGCTGCTCGTCCTAGCCACGCGCCGAAGGTTGTCTTCACCTTTATCCTCCTTTTTCAGCTAAAACTGTGGGAACGTGATATAGCAGTGCGAGCACAAAATAGACGAAGGCAACCCAGGAATCCCTCAGTGTCCTCCAGCGTTACGTAAAACCAAAAATCCCACCAATTCCCCCTTTTGTGCTTGGCACATGGCACGAGCTCCACAACCTCGCCCGAAGTCTTCCCAGTCCTTGGTGTAAAAGTGCATGTACCAAACTGTGCAATCTTGCCACCAATAACCTTTTTCTGCCAATGGAGACAACAATTCTTGGCGAACACTTCGACCGAGGGCTCCCCGCCAAACAAAGTCATTGCCCACATAAACATTGCCAGCGCCATCATGGCGTTCGGCGTAAGCAGATGAATCTTAACTTAGAAGCATCGGGGCACTTCGATGACAAACCGATGCGCGGGCAAGCAAAGTCCAACAGTGAAAAATGCCTTAAAAACAACCATCTCCCCCTCCAGCTCTGGGACCTCTTCGGCTCCCGGAGCGTGCCCCACACCGTTCCCAAAATACCCCAAACACTGCATCTCCTGCATGCAACCCGAGTAAATCGTTGATGTCCCAAAATCCATAGTATGCCTCGGTAACAATTCCACTACCGCCGTCGAATCACTAATTGTCTTCTCCGATGATGGCATGTTCAATGACATGGTTGCGACAGACGGTGACGAAGAAGAAGATGACATAATGTACCGTATGTGGCGACGGGCAGTTTGCTTCACATGGGCCAGTTCACAGTTTGCTCAGGTGGAGAATCCAAGGTTTCTGTAAGCCAGTGTGTAAAAGTTTTTCTGCCACGGTCGGGAACGACTTATATAGACTCAAAAAAGACGACTTGGGAAACCAATAGTCCCACAGTGAAACATCACCTTTCAACGGTCATATTTCAAAATCCCCCCCCTCTGGGGACCACTTCAACCTAATGAGGGCATTGTTTCGGCCATATCCAGTATAAGACAACGGGACTAGCTCACCAAGTTGAACCAACCCCTCGGGGGGCTAGTGTTGGAGCAAAGGTTGTCCGCTCCCTCGATCAGCTTTCTTTAACATCAACTGGACAAGTTCTACCGCAGGCACAAGAGGCGAAGGGTGCTTCGACCGTTGTCAATGTTGAGGTCTTTGTCCTAGAGCCGCCGAAGGCATTTAAGCGAAGCGGTCAACCGTTTATGGCAGGGGCTCCACATGACTTCGCGAAGGCTACCCTGCAAGCTCGGACAGTTCTAAGCTATAGCCTTGTCAAGTATCGAAGGCCCGGCACCCCAGGGCGAAAGGTGCCACACACGGGTGAGGACCACGCCGCCCAATGGTGAGCCCCATGACACGTCCTACTGCCATTTAGGCCCATCTGTAAGCCCCTCCCTGGGGTAGGATTTACTGTGTATTTGATCATGTTGTACTTAACATCGCTGTAATGACCCTGTAGGGGGAATATTCCAGGGCTATAGCAGGTAACCAAGGGCATAATTGTACTTAGAAGGGCACACCCACCCACCTGGTTACCTATAAATACTCCCACACTGTACATTGATGGGACACGCCTAACGAGACGATATAGTTCCCTACCTACTGTTTTGTTGAGCACCTAAATATCTTCTTTCCCAATGTCTTGGCCTGGTTGACCATGTGTCATTCGGCACCAACAACATGGTTCCTCTGGTTGCTCAACTTGTCGCGTTATATTACGAAGTTGCTCTGACGCTTCATCAATTTGCTTCTGTAGTTGAGAAACCCGAAGCATCTTCTCTTTACTGTTCTCGACCTGCTTTCGAATGGCTCAGAGATTGTGAATTTTTCGATCAAGATTATACTGATCATTTAGTGGTGGTGGTCCATAGCTTTTCTCTTATGGCTTTGTGCCTCATGAAGAAGTGCATCCTCCTCTTGATTCTGATCTATAGGGGACAAAAATAGAACTAGCAGTTGTAGTCTTCCTCGGAGGCATGACAAGATGCTTTGGTCATGAGTTCACCGGAGGTGGGCACCAATGTTTGTCACTTGCTTTTAATTCCTAGGAGAAGTCAAAAACAAGGCAACACAAGTGAGATAATTCTCCCTTCATCCTTTAATTAATCTTCCCTAAGGAGATTAAATAAAGAATATAGGCTAAAAAAAGATGATAATTAAATACCAAACAAGCGTGATGAAGTAATTCACTTTTCCTTATTTTACCCTTTATTGCCTCGTACGGAAAATGATTACATGTTTACCTTTAGCTTTACAAAGAGGAGCATGAAGGAAGCGTAAAATAACTTTGAATGTAGAGATATTTAGTTCTCCCGCATTCGAAAATATGATCTCGTGCATGGCAATGTGCTCCTATTTATAGTGGTGAGGTACAACTTCGTATCAAATTACAAACATGACCATAGATCCTATTTACATGATCTATAAATCTTGTGGGGGTGTTGGTCACTTGTTCTCAAATGTTGTGAATCAAGAACAAGGCAACACAATTGTTAAGTATTAAAGACCTTCGTCTCCCGAAACATTATCGCCTCACGGATATAATGATCATTAGACAAAAGTCATAATAAGAACATGTCTTCATCATGAAAGTCGCCTAGAGGGGGGGTGAATAGGGCGAAACTGAAATTCTCAAAAATAATCACAACTACAAGCCGGGTTAGCGTTAGAAATGTACTCGAGTCCGCGAGAGAGGGTGCAAAACAAATCGCAAGCGAATAAGGAGTGAGACACGTGGATTTGTTGTACCGAGGTTCGGTTCTCGCAAACCTACTCCCTGTTGAGGTGGTCACAAAGACCGGGTCTCTTTCAACCCTTTCCCTCTCTCAAACGGTCCCTCGGACCGAGTGAGCTTTTCTTCTCAATCACTTGGAACACAAAGTTCCCACAAGGACCACTACAAGATTGGTGTCTCTTGCCTCAATTACAAATGAGTTTGATCGCAATAAAAAATCAAAGAAAGAAGAAAGCAATCCAAGCGCAAGAGCTCGAAAGAACACAAGCAAATCTCTCTCACTAATCACTAGGGCGTTGTGTGGAGTTTGGAGAGGATTTGATCACTTGGGTGTGTCTAGAATTGAATGCTAGAGCTCTTATAAGTAGTTGAAGTGGGAAAACTTGGATGACTTGAATGTGGGGTGGTTGGGGGTATTTATAGCCCCAACCACCAAACTAGCCGTTTGGTGGCGGCTGTCTGTTGTATGGTGCACCGGACATGTCCGGTGCGCCAGCCACGTCACCAGGCCGTTGGGATTCGACCGTTGGAGCTTCTGACTTCTGGGCCCGCCTTGCTGTCCGGTGTACACCGGACAAGTACTGTAGATTGTCCGGTGCACCGTCTCGCGCGTGCCTGACTTCTGCGCGCTTCTGGCGCGCATTAAATGCGCCTGCAGGTGACCGTTGGCGCGAAGTAGTCGTTGCTCCGCTGGCTCACCGGACAGTCCGGTGAATTATAGCGGAGTGAATTCCCGAAGCTGGCGAGTTCTAGAGCCGCTCTTCCCTGGGGCACCGAACACTGTCCGGTGTACACTGGACAGTCCGGTGAATTATAGCGGAGCGCCTCTGGATTTTCCCGAAGGTGAGGAGTTCAGCGTGAAGTCCCCTGGTGCACCGGACACTGTCCGGTGGCACACCGGACAGTCCGGTGCGCCAGACCAGAGGTGCCTTCGGTTATCCCTTGCTCTCTTTGTTGAACCCAATTCTTGGTCTTCTTATTGGCTAAGTGTGAACCTTTGACACCTGTATAACTTATACACTAGAGCAAACTTGTTGGTCCATTTATTTGTGTTGGGCATTTCAACCACCAAAATCTTTTAGGAAATAGGTGTAAGCCTAATTCCCTTTCAATCTCCCCCTTTTTGGTGATTGATGCCAACACAAACCAAAGCAAATATAGAAGTGCATAATTGAACTAGTTTGCATAATGTAAGTGCAAAGGTTGCTTGGAATTGAGCCAATATAAATACTTATAAGATATGCATGGATTGTTTCTTCGTTTTTAACATTTTGGACCACGCTTGCACCACATGTTTTGTTTTTGCAAATGTTTTTGGAAATCCTTTTCAAAGTCTTTTGCAAGTAGTCAAAGGTAAATGAGTAAGAATTTTGAGAAGCATTCACTAGATTTGAAATTTTCTCCCCCTGTTTCGAATGCTTTTCCTTTGACTAAACAAAACTCCCCCTAAATAAAATTCTCCTCTTAGTGTTCAAGAGGGTTTTGATATATCAATTTTGAAAAGCTACTTTCTCCCCCTTTTGAACATAATAAGATGCCAATTTTAAATTTATCAATTGAGAATCATACCAATTGAAAAACTCTTTTTAAATTTAGATGGTGGTGCGGTCCTTTTGCTTTGGGCTAATACTTTCTCCCCCTTTGGCATGAATCGCCAAAAATAGAGTTATTAGAGCCCTTAGAAATACTCTCTCCTCCTTTGGTCATAAATAAATGAGGGAAGATTATACCAAAGAACGGAGTCCTTATCTCCCCAAAGATGGAGAGTTGCTCGGAGTGATAGCGAAGGATGAGTTACGGAGTGGAAGCCTTTGTCTTCGCCGAAGACTCCAATTTCCATTTCAATACACCTATGACTTGGTTTGAAATAGACTTGAAAACACATTAGTCATAGCATATAAAAGAGACATGATCAAAGGTATATAAAGGAGCTATGTGTGCAAATCAACAAAAGAAGTTCCTAGAATCAAGAATATTTAGCTCATGCCTAAGTTTGTTAAAAGTTTGTTCATCAAGTGGCTTGGTAAAGATATCGGCTAATTGATCTTTAGTATTAATGTAAGAAATCTCGATATCTCCCTTTTGTTGGTGATCCCTTAAAAAGTGATACCGAATGGCTATGTGTTTAGTGCGGCTATGCTCAACGGGATTATCCGCCATGCGGATTGCACTCTCATTATCACATAGAAGAGGAACTTTGGTTAATTTGTAACCGTAGTCCCTAAGGGTTTGCCTCATCCAAAGTAGTTGCGCGCAACAATGGCCTGCGGCAATATACTCGGCTTCGGCGGTAGAAAGAGCTACGGAATTTTGCTTCTTTGAAGCCCAAGACACCAAGGATCTTCCCAAGAACTGGCAAGTCCCCGATGTGCTCTTTCTATTGATTTTACACCCCGCCCAATCGGCATCCGAATAACCAATCAAATCAAAAGTGGATCCCCTAGGATACCAAAGCCCAAACTTAGGAGTATAAACTAAATATCTCAAGATTCGTTTTACGGCCATAAGGTGAGCTTCCTTAGGGTCGGCTTGAAATCTTGCACACATGCATACGGAAAGCATAATATCTGGTCGAGATGCACATAAGTAGAGTAAAGAACCTATCATTGACCGGTATACCTTTTGATCGATGGATTTACCTCCTTCATCGAGGTCGAGATGCCCATTGGTTCCCATGGGTGTCTTGATGGGTTTGGCATCCTTCATTCCAAACTTGCTTAGAATATCTTGAGTATACTTCGTTTGGCTTAGGAAGGTGCCCTCTTGGAGTTGTTTCACTTGAAATCCTAAGAAATACTTGAACTCCCCCATCATAGAGATCTCGAACTTTTGTGTCATGATCCTACTAAATTCTTCACATGTAGACTCGTTAGTAGACCCAAATATAATATCATCAACATAAATTTGGCATACAAACAAGTCATTTTCAAGAGTTTTAGTGAATAAAGTAGGATCGGCCTTTCCGACTTTGAATCCATTAGTGATAAGGAAATCCCTAAGGCATTCATACCATGCTCTTGGGGCTTGCTTGAGCCCATAAAGCGCCTTAGAGAGTTTATACACATGGTTAGGGTACTCACTATCTTCAAAGCCGGGAGGTTGCTCAACATAGACCTCTTCCTTGATTGGTCCGTTGAGGAAGGCACTTTTCACGTCCATTTGGTAAAGCTTAAAGCCATGGTAAGTAGCATAGGCTAATAATATACGAATTGATTCAAGCCTAGCTACGGGTGCATAGGTTTCTGTTGGGGGCCTTCGTCTTCCGAAGGTCCTCAAAAACATGATTTGACAATGTTTTCCAAGTGGATTATGTGAACAGGTATCTTCGGACTCAGAATTATGAACATAAAGCACGGTCAGGACGAAGCCTGAACCAGACGAAGGACGAGCTGATTACCAAGTTCTACGAAGGACGGTGCACAGCCGAAGCTGTGTGCAGGGAAGCTTCGTCGCGATAGCGGAAAGGGGAACCGACTTAAAGATGAAAAGACTACGTGGGCCTCGACAGATTTCCATAAGTCATTAACAAATGTAATGGACATGGATGTAATTTTACGTGGGCTGCGTCCCGCGTCTATAAATAGATGAACAGTACTCCCGTACTGTTCACGCTGACTTGGCATCTGCTTTTGCGTCACGCTTGTACTTTTTACCTTCTCTCAGGACCGAAGGTACATTTGTAATTTGAAATCATTTCTATTTTTCCATGTTAATAAAATAGAAATGATTCTATGATGGTGTTTATATTATATTTCATGCCCTATATGAATCCTTCGTCATTACTTGTTATGTTTATGAAGGTATGTCTCTTGTGACCTTCATCCGAAATACATTATCTCCCGAAGGGACATAATGTTCCGAAGGACGAAGGACTTTAACACTTAACATTTTTTATGTTGCCTTGTTCTTAACTCTTAGCCTTTGAGAGCAAGTCCCCAACATTGGCGCCCACCTCCGGTGAACTCACTTCCACTTCGAGTTTTTTGAACACCTTCGGAAGCTGTAGACCTTCGCTATGGCACCGAAGAAAGCTTCAGCGGCTGGGGCTGCAGCACTGCAACCGCTGGACCACAACCAGGAGACCGTCTCTCTTCGGGAGGCCCGACGCCAGAAGAGAAAGGCCGTCAGCCCAACGCTTCAGGAGGAAGAGCTAGACCAAGAAATCAGGGATATGGAGATGCTACATCAACAGGTGCAGAGGAAGAAGGAGAAGATGGCCCGGCTAGCTGAGTTGCAACGGCAGATAGACGAAGCCTCTGAGGAAGTTCGCCATCTTACTCACGATGAGCAAAACAGAAGGCCTCAGCAGAAAGACCTTCATCAGGAGGGCTTCGTCAACGAAGATGACTGGTATGACAATTTCCATCAGGGAAATTTTGTTTTCGATGATGCTTCTCCTTTGTCCGCTGAGCTGCAGGCTACACCTTGGCCTCCATCCTATAAGCCACCCCAGCTTCCCATGTTCGACGGCCACTCAGACCCGAAGCAGTTCTTAATGAGCTACGAAGCAACAGTGTCTTCGTATGGGGGCAATGCTGCAGTCATGGCGAAGTCTTTCGTTATGGCCGTCAGGAATGTTGCTCAGACCTGGTATTCCTCCCTTCGACCAGGAACGATCACCTCATGGCAGAAGCTGAAGGATATGTTGTTAACCAGCTTTCAAGGATTTCAGACGAAGCCGGTTACTGCTCAAGCCTTGTTTCAGTGCACTCAGGATCATGAAGAATACCTTCAGGCGTATGTCAGAAGGTTCTTGCGTTTGAGGGCACAGGCACCAACGGTGCCCAATGAAATTGTTATCGAAGCCATGATCAAGGGGCTTCGTCCTGGACCTGCAGCCCAATACTTTGCTAGGAAGCCTCCTCAGACTCTGGAGAAGCTACTCCAAAAGATGGACGAGTACATTCGTGCAGATAACGACTTTCGCCAAAGAAGGGAGGAGGCCTTCAGATTTTTTGAGATGACTAGGGGCTTCGGGGGACGATTCTATCCGAGGCATGTCAGGTCCATCCACAACACTCAAAATGATGATAAGGGGAGTCAGCAGAACAGGCCGCAGTGCTCCTCACAGGCTTCGGGGCAGCAGCAAACTTTCTTTCGGCCACCAGCTCCAAGAGGCAGAGGCGCCAGGGGCTTCGGCGGGAGATTTGGAGATCAACCAAGGAGGACATTTTGCTTATTTTGTGGTGAGAACAAGGGCCATACCACCAGGATGTGCCATGTTACCATCCAGAAACAAAAGGAGCTAGCAGAAGCTGCAGCGCAACAGGAACAGCCGAAGCAGGTCATGCATACTGCTTCGTACCATCAGCCTTACATCCCGGAGTACGTGGGCAACCACCCTGCAGTTTCCGTAGCTTCGGCAAGTCAACCTCAAGCTTCATGGCAACAGCCCCCGCCTCCACCTCCGCTGCAACAAGGCCAGCAGCCAGAAGGGAGCCAATATGTTCCGCACCAAAGGGATCTCAGAGAGCAATCTGAAGCCCGTACAGTCAATAGTACTGTGCCAGAGTCGAAGCACATTTATTGACAAATATCCTACTTTGATAGCAGTCTTTTCCGTTTAAGTTCTGTTTTCTGTGTAATAAAGAACACTTCAGTTTTCATATAATAGTTTCGTGGTTGGTTATCAGAAAAACCTATCTTCTCTACAGGTTTAAGTTGCTGAAGCTTAAAAATTTGCGGTAACAAGGAGGATCTTCGGATTATTAAAAACCCTTCGAAGCAACAAAAAGTCGTTCTAAGGAGCGCAGAGTAAGTTGCCGAAGTTACAAAAAGCCGTTCCAAAGGGAGCGCAGTGTAAGTTTTTTGCTCCAAAGACGTTCCTAAGGGAATGCAGAGCATACAGCGAAAAGTCAACGCTGATACCGCCTAAGTAAAAGGCGAAGAAGCTCCAAAGACGTTCCTAAGGGAATGCAGAGCTTATACCGCCTAAGTAAAAGGCGAAGAAGCTCCAAAGACGTTCCTAAGGGAATGCAGAGCTTATACCGTCTAAGTAAAAGGCGAAGAAGCTCCAAAGACGTTCCTAAGGGAATGCAGAGCTTACGAATATATTTTGTGTGTATCTTCGGAACAAATGTCATTTGCATAACATAACATCATCACATCATTTTGCATAACATAAGCATCATACATCATGTTGCATTTGGCAAAAGAAGGGGACACAGTATCAACCTTCGAAAGGACGCTTTGAGAAAGTGAAAATTGTGTAAAGTCACGAGGGAATACAATGATAATCTTCGGAATACAGCTTCGGAGAATATTTTTACGAAGCATGGACGAGCTTCATCAGAGCAATATCGAAATTGTATAGCTTCGGAGAATGTTTTCATGAAGCATGAACGTGTTTCATCAGAATAATTTTAACGGAGAATGTCTTCTTCACGAAGCATGAAAAGAAGGGAAGGTGTTTTTTCGCCGAAGGCTCAAAAATGGTATGTATGTAGAGTTTCATGCATCGTAAAGAATTGAATAATGAAAAGAGACTTGTATATTACATTCAAATGTACAAAATGTTACATAGATCACACTTTAAATGTTTTTTCTAAATAGCATCTAGTTTTCTCTTAATACTGCTTCGGCGGCTTCATTTAGAAGTTGATCAACAACTTTATCCATGATAGCTTCGGCCATTTGTTTAATTTCGTCATCCCCTTTTGTGTGGGGGTCGGCAGTCGATCCAGCAGCTTCTGAGGGAAGAAAACATTTCTTCATTACTATTACAAATCGCGAGCAAAGTTTGAAATAAAAATTACAACACAATAAGAACGACTAATTAATACCTAATTGCCTTTCGGGCTCTGTACTTCTTTCGGCAGCTTCTGCCACTTTCCTAGCATCATGGATGCCTTTTTCGCTTCTTTGAATTATTTCTTGCGCCATTTCTCGGCCGCCATTGTCCCAGATATCGGTGAAGAATTTACCGCCAACCATGCTGGCTTCGGTCGAGGGATCTTTGATATCTTCCGAGGATAGGGCAGCTTCGGATTGAGCTAAGGATTTTATATGTTCACAACCTTTTTTCTCCAAAACAGCAGCAATTCCCCTGGCGCCTGAAAAAGCGCAGATGTCACCGCGGCTGCTCAGGATTTCCTCGAAGGCTTCTGCTTCGTGACTAATCAAGTCCAGTGGACCTTCGGGATTGCCTCTTGAAAAGTCCTCTTCACTAGAAAAGGCGCCAACGCTGGCGAAGCTGGATTTTATCTTTTTCACGCATTCTACAGATTTAACATAACATTTCCTCTGAGATGCACGAAGCTCTTTAACACTTAACTCCAAATTATTGACCATATGATCACTGAGTTCTCGTTTTGTTTCCTCCAGCACACGTTCCTCTTTAGCTCTAGCCAGCTGTTTCTGAAGATCTTTAATTTCACGTTTTTGGGCTTCGGCCTGGGTTTTTGAAGCAGCTTCGTCTTTCTTTACTTTATCTACCAGTGTAAGCAGAATCTTATCCTTTTCCAGAGCTTCGTTTCTCAGTTTGATAACTTCGGAGCGTAAATTGTTAAACGCAATGTCGTAGCTTTCATCTTCGGCGCTTTTTTGGGCTCTTAATGCGTTGCTTAGAATCAAGCCCTATACGAAAAAGAATCCATATAAGAATAAAGGAATGAATTACGTATTAAAAAAGTTTTTTCAAACGCTTAATTTCCATACCTTTAGGCTATTGTACGCAAGACTGTCTGCGAGATCCTCTTTCGTCATGGCGCATAATCCAGCTTCGAGTTTTGGAAAACCCATACTCCTGGCCATCTCCCGGCAGACAGATAATTCTTTGTTATCAGGGAGGCAGTATAGGAAGTCATCTTCATTTGTCCCATTGAATATTACTGCCCCCTTCGGATACTTTAACTCCCTAGCATAGTGATTCGCTTCATAGGTCTCTTCTTCAGACAGTTTCTTCCCCGAAGCATGTCGCACGATGTAATCGCGTATGCTGGAGGGAGCTTCGGGGGTGGCCGTGTCAATTTCTTCAACCAAGGCTGGTTCTGATATTTTCTCGGACTGTTCCTTGGTGGGCTCTGAAGGCCCAGCTTCAGCTTCAGCTTGTTGTTTCGAAGCTTCAGTAGATGCTTCAGCGAGTTCAGCAGACTCCTTTGCGGTTGTGCTTGAAGACTTAATTGTCTCCAAGACATCCAGTACGTTCACCATCCGTTTTCTTCTTGGGGTCACCAATGGGCCCTTTTGATTTTTTGTTGTTTCGACATTTGCTGAAGGACTTAAAATTTCTGATGTTTTTGGCCCTTCAGTCTTCGGTTTTTCTGCTTTTTCGGCTGAAGGTGCTTCAGTTTTTTCTTCTATCTTCGGCACTGGAGCTGGTTCTGTAGCTTCAGAGGCCAAAGAAACTTCACCAATAAATTCTGGCACTGTGGCCGGCTCAATAAAGCGAGTTCGATGGGTGAGCACCTTCATCTTTTTCCTTTGAGGCGCTGGCTCACTAGTGGCACTCGTGGTAGCTTCTGTCGCAGGAGAAGTATTTTTCCTTTTGCGACCCAATACCGGATAGTGATAGTCAGGGTAGATAAACCCGACTGCGTCAAATACACGGTTGAGCCTTTTCTTCTTTCGGCCTCCGAAGGCTGCTGATAACGCAGTGTTCTCGGCCTTCGAATATGCCCCAAGAAGTTCGTCACTTAATGTTTCAATGCTTTTCAACCAATCGTCATCAGGTTCAACAAATTTATCCCCATATTTGAATGTGTATTTTAGTCTGACTAGTCCGCCTTCGTCGGACTCTTTAATGGTCTCCTTCGGCATTTCCCACTTTTCTGCAAGTGGCCATACCCTGAAGGCAATGTGCTCTTGGACTAAGTCCCTTGTCCCAATGAAAGAGCAGATTATGCCGAAGGCTCTTTGGCATTCTTCGGCTGCTTCATCCATTTCAACCTTCGGCCTTCGAAGTCCGAAGCGTTGCCAGATGGGGCGCATAATGATACTCTTGACATTTTCTTGCGCTGTTAAGTCATTCTTCACATAGAACCACTCTGTCATCCAGGCTCCGGGACACCTCTTCCGAAAGGTCGGCACAGGGCAGCTTGACCCGGAGCGGGCACCGAAGCTATAACACCCAAAATTGTTGTGATATTGTTCTTTTCCCCAGGGCTTCGTCTCGTATAGTAACTCATGAATGTTGCAGAAGCTTTTAGCGTTTGGTTCCAAACCTTGGCTCCTCACAGCCCAGACAAACACCCCCATTCTTATGATGGCTTCGGGGGTAATTTGATGAAGATAGACTTGAAATGTCTTCAGGACTTCAACAACAAAGTTGCTTAGGGGGAATCGAAGCCCAGCCTTGAGAAAGCTTCGGAAGATTACGACTTCATCTTCTTCTGGGGTGGGAGAAGTCTTCTCTCCAGCGTCAGCCCTCACAATAGATATATCTCGAAAATACCGCCCCCTCATATTATCAATATGACTCTGCTTGATAGTGGTTTTCCCGAAAACCGTGTGACTTGGCCGCCATGGCCGATCTTCGGCCTCTTCCCCACCACTTTCTACATCATAGCTGTCGCTGTCACCAGTATCTTCGGACAAACCTTCAAGAATCTCCTTCGTGATTTTCTCCGTATTGGTCTCCGCCATCGCTATGAGGAACCCCAAATTCTTCTCTTCCTCGAGACTCAGCTTCGTCTCAGCAGGGATCTTCTTACCTCCAGACATCTTCGGAAACGCTAAAAAACTGTTTTCAGGGCCGAAGCTTCGAAATCAAAAAGGTCACCAATCTTAATGCACAAGAGCTAAAAATTTAGTGGACCGAAGCAGATGGCAAGTGTGCGTACCAAATGAGTTGGCGGTGTGATCTTATTTATACGCCCAGGGCGTTGAAAATTGAAAGACCCCGCTTGTCAGTGAATGTTGCTATTCTAGCAAAGGGAAGGTGTTTTTTCGGACCTTCGGCTCAAGGCCTTCGTCCATATCGCAATCTGAATTTATTATTAACAAATTAATATTGCGAGGGGCTACTGTTGGGGGCCTTCGTCTTCCGAAGGTCCTCAAAAACATGATTTGACAATGTTTTCCAAGTGGATTATGTGAACAGGTATCTTCGGACTCAGAATTATGAACATAAAGCACGGTCAGGACGAAGCCTGAACCAGACGAAGGACGAGCTGATTACCAAGTTCTACGAAGGACGGTGCACAGCCGAAGCTGTGTGCAGGGAAGCTTCGTCGCGATAGCGGAAAGGGGAACCGACTTAAAGATGAAAAGACTACGTGGGCCTCGACAGATTTCCATAAGTCATTAACAAATGTAATGGACATGGATGTAATTTTACGTGGGCTGCGTCCCGCGTCTATAAATAGATGAACAGTACTCCCGTACTGTTCACGCTGACTTGGCATCTGCTTTTGCGTCACGCTTGTACTTTTTACCTTCTCTCAGGACCGAAGGTACATTTGTAATTTGAAATCATTTCTATTTTTCCATGTTAATAAAATAGAAATGATTCTATGATGGTGTTTAAATTATATTTCATGCCCTATATGAATCCTTCGTCATTACTTGTTATGTTTACGAAGGTATGTCTCTTGTGACCTTCGTCCGAAATACATTATCTCCCGAAGGGACATAATGTTCCGAAGGACGAAGGACTTTAACACTTAACATTTTTTATGTTGCCTTGTTCTTAACTCTTAGCCTTTGAGAGCAAGTCCCCAACAGTTTCACTGAAATCCAAACCTTCGACTTGGGAGTATCCCTTGGCCACAAGTCAGGCTTTGTTCCTTGTCACCACACCATGCTCATCTTGCTTGTTGCGGAAGACCCATTTGGTTCCTACAACATTTTGATTAGGACGTGGAACTAAATGCCATACCTCGTTCCTCGTGAAGTTGTTGAGCTCCTCTTGCGCCACCACCCAATCCGAATCTTGAAGGGCTTCCTCTACCCTATGTGGCTCAATAGAGGAAACAAACGAGTAATGTTCACAAAAATGTGCAACACGAGATCTAGTGGTTACCCCCTTATGAATGTCGCCGAGGATGGTGTCGACGGGGTGATCTCGTTGGATTGCTTGGTGGACTCTTGGGTGTGGCGGCCTTTGTTCTTCATCCTCCTTGTCTTGATCATTTGCATCTCCCCCTTGATCATTGCCGTCATCTTGAGGTGACTCATTTGCTTGATTTTCTACTTCATCAACTTGAGCTTCATCCTCATTTTGAGTCGGTGGAGAGACTTGCGTGGAGGAGGATGGTTGATCTTGTGCATTTGGAGGCTCTTCGGATTCCTAAGGACACACATCCCCAATGGACATGTTCCTTAGCGCGATGCACGGAGCCTCTTCAATACCTATCTCATCAAGATAAACTTGCTCTACTTGAGAGCCGTTAGTCTCATCAAACACAACGTCACAAGAAACTTCAACTTGTCCAGAGGACTTGTTAAAGACTCTATATGCCCTTGTGTTTGAATCATATCCTAGTAAAAAGCCTTCTACAGTCTTAGGAGCAAATTTAGATTTTCTACCTCTTTTAACAAGAATAAAGCATTTGCTACCAAAGACTCTAAAATATGAAATGTTGGGCTTTTTACCGGTAAGGAGTTCATATGATGTTTTCTTGAGGATTCGGTGTAGATACAACCGGTTGATGGCGTAGCAGGCGGTGTTGACCGCCTCGGCCCAAAACCGATCCGAAGTCTTATACTCATCAAGCATGGTTCTTGCCATGTCCAATAGAGTTCTATTCTTCCTCTCCACTACACCATTTTGTTGTGGGGTGTAGGGAGAAGAGTACTCATGCTTGATGCCCTCCTCCTCAAGGAAGCCTTCGATTTGTGAGTTCTTGAACTCCGTCCCATTGTCGCTTCTAATTTTCTTGATTCTTAAGCCGAACTCGTTTTGAGCCCGTCTCAAGAATCCCTTTAAGGTCTCTTGGGTATTAGATTTTTCCTGCAAAAAGAACACTCAAGTGAAGCGAGAATAATCATCCACAATAACTAGACAGTACTTACTCCCGCCGATGCTTATGTAAGCAATCGGTCCGAATAGATCCATGTGTAGGAGCTCCAGTGGTCTGTCGGTCGTCATGATGTTCTTGTGTGGATGATGGGTGCCAACTTGCTTCCCTGCTTGGCATGCGCTACAAATCCTGTCTTTCTCAAAATGAACATTGGTTAATCCTAAAATGTGCTCTCCCTTTAGAAGCTTATGAAGATTCTTCATCCCAACATGTGCTAGTCGGCGATGCCAGAGCCAGCCCATGTTAGTCTTAGCAATTAAGCAAGTGTCGAGTTCAGCTTTATCAAAATTCACTAAGTATAGCTGACCCTCTAACACTCCCTTAAATGCTATTGAATCATCACTTCTTCTAAAGACAGTGACACCTACATCAGTGAATAAACAGTTGTAGCCCATTTTGCATAATTGAGATACAGAAAGCAAATTGTAATCTAATGAATCTACAAGAAAAACATTGGAAATAGAATGGTCAGGTGATATAGCGATTTTACCCAACCCTTTGACCAAACCTTGATTTCCATCCCCGAATGTGATAGCTCGTTGGGGATCTTGGTTTTTCTCGTAGGAGGAGAACATCTTCTTCTCCCCTGTCATATGGTTTGTGCACCCGCTGTCGATTACCCAGCTTGAGCCCCCGGATGCATAAGCCTACAAAACAAGTTTAGTTCTTGACTTTAAGTACCCAAATGGTTTTGGGTCCTTTGGCATTAGACACAAGAACTTTGGGTACCCAAACACAAGTCTTTGACCCCTTGTGCTTGCCCCCAACATATTTGGCAACTACCTTGCCGGATTTGTTAGTCAAAACATAAGATGCATCAAAAGTTTTAAATGAGATGTCATGGTTATTTGATGCACTAGGAGTTTTCTTCTTAGGCAACTTAACATGGGATTGTTGCCTAGAACTAGATGTCTCACCCTTATACATGAAAGCATGATTAGGACCAGAGTGAGACTTCCTAGAGTGAATTCTCCTAATTTTGCTCTCAGGATAACCGGCAGGGTACAAAATGTATCCCTCGTTATCCTGAGGCATGGGAGTCTTGCCCTTAACAAAATTAGACAATTTCTTAGGAGGGGCATTAATTTTGACATTGCCTCCCTGTTGGAAGCCAATGCCATCCTTAATGCCAGGGCGTCTCCCTCTATAGAGCATGCTTCTAGCAAATTTAAAATTTTCATTTTCTAAGTCATGCTCGCAATTTTAGCATCTAATTTTGCTATATGATCATTTTGTTGTTTAATTAAAGCCATGTGATCATGTATAGCATTAACATCAACATCTCTACATCTAGTACAAATAGAAGTGTGCTCAACGGTAGATGTAGAGCGTTTGCAAGATTTTAATTCTACAACCTTAGCATGCAATATATCATTCTTAGTTCTAAGGTCAGAAATAGTAGCATTGCAAACATCAAAATCTTTAGCCTTAGCAATTAATTTTTCATTTTCACTCCTAAGGCTAACAAGAGATAAGTTCAATTCTTCAATCTTAGCAAGCAAATCATCATTATCATTCCTAAGATTGGGAATTGAAACATTACAAGCAATAGAATCAATCTTAGCTAACAAATTAGAATTCTCATTTCTAAGGTTGTCTATAGTCTCATGGCAAGTGCTTAGCTCACTAGATAATTTTTCACATTTTTCAACTTCTAGAGCATAAGCATTTTTAACCTTAACATGCTTTTTGTTTTCCTTGATTAGGAAGTCCTCTTGGGTATCCAAGAGGTCATCCTTCTCATGGATGGCACTAATTAATTCATTTAACTTTTCTTTTTGTTGCATGTTTAGGTTGGCAAAAAGAGTGCGTAAGTTATCTTCCTCATCACTAGCATTTTCATCACTAGAAGACTCATATCTAGTGGAGGATTTAGATTTAACCTTCTTCTTTTTGCCATCCTTTGCCTTGAGGCACTTGTGGCCGACGTTGGGGAAGAGAAGGCCCTTGGTGATGGCGATGTTGGCGGCGTCCTCGTCGTCGGAGGAGTCGCTAGAGCTTTCGTCGGAGTCCCACTCACGACAAACATGGGCATCGCCGCCCTTCTTCTTGTAGTACCTCTTCTTCTCCTTTCTTCTCCCCTTCTTGTCATCGCCCTGTCACTGTCACTAGAAATAGGACATTTTGCAATAAAGTGACCGGGCTTACCACACTTGTAGCAAACCTTCTTGGAGCGGGGCTTGTAATCTTTCCCCCTCCTTTGTTTGAGGATTTGGCGGAAGCTCTTGATGACAAGCGTCATTTCCTCATTGTCGAGCTTGGAGGCGTCGATGGGTGTTGTACTCGGTGTAGACTCCTCCTTCTTTTCCTCCGTCGCCTTAAATGCAACCGGTTGTGCTTCGGACGTGGAGGGGCCGTCAATCTCGTTGATCTTTCGTGAGCCCTTGATCATAAATTCAAAGCTCACAAAATTCCTGATTACTTCCTCGATAGTCATTAGTGTATATCTTGGATTACCACGAATTAATTGTACTTGAGTAGGGTTAAGGAAAATAAGAGATCTTAGAATAACCTTAACCACCTCGTGGTCATCCCACGTTTTGCTCCTGAGGTTGCGCACTTGATTCACCAAGGTCTTAAGCCGGTTGTACATATCTTGTGGCTCCTCCCCTTAGCGAAAACGGAAGCGACCGAGCTCCCCCTCGATCGTTTCCCGCTTGGTGATCTTGGTGAGTTCATCACCCTCGTGCGCCGTCTTGAGCACGTCCCAAACTTCCTTAGCGCTTTTTAGTCCTTGCACCTTGTTGTACTCCTCCCTACTTAGAGAGGCGAGGAGTATGGTTCTGGCTTGGGAGTTGAAGTGCTCGATTTGGGCCACCTCGTCCTCATCATAATCCTCATCCCCTACGGATGGTACCTGTGCTCCAAACTCAACAACATTCCATATACTTTTGTGGAGTGAGGTTAGATGAAATTTCATTAAATCACTCCACCTAGCATAATCTTCACCGTCAAAGGTTGGCGGTTTGCCTAATGGGTATCCAAGAGGTCATCCTTCTCATGGATGGCACTCATTAATTCATTTAACTTTTCTTTTTGTTGCATGTTTAGGTTGGCAAAAAGAGTGCGTAAGTTATCTTCCTCATCACTAGCATTTTCATCACTAGAAGACTCATATCTAGTGGAGGATTTAGATTTAACCTTCTTCTTTTTGCCATCCTTTGCCTTGAGGCACTTGTGGCCGACGTTGGGGAAGAGAAGGCCCTTGGTGATGGCGATGTTGGCGGCATCCTCGTCGTCGGAGGAGTCGCTAGAGCTTTCGTCGGAGTCCCACTCACGACAAACATGGGCATCGCCACCCTTCTTCTTGTAGTACCTCTTCTTCTCCTTTCTTCTCCCCTTCTTGTCATCGCCCTGTCACTGTCACTAGAAATAGGACATTTTGCAATAAAGTGACCGGGCTTACCACACTTGTAGCAAACCTTCTTGGAGCGGGGCTTGTAATCTTTCCCCCTCCTTTGTTTGAGGATTTGGCGGAAGCTCTTGATGACAAGCGTCATTTTCTCATTGTCGAGCTTGGAGGCGTCGATGGGTGTTGTACTCGGTGTAGACTCCTCCTTCTTTTCCTCCGTCGCCTTAAATGCAACCGGTTGTGCTTCGGACGTGGAGGGACCGTCAATCTCGTTGATCTTTCATGAGCCCTTGATCATAAATTCAAAGCTCACAAAATTCCTGATTACTTCCTCGATAGTCATTAGTGTATATCTTGGATTACCACGAATTAATTGTACTTGAGTAGGGTTAAGGAAAATAAGAGATCTTAGAATAACCTTAACCACCTCGTGGTCATCCCACGTTTTGCTCCTGAGGTTGCGCACTTGATTCACCAAGGTCTTGAGCCGGTTGTACATATCTTGTGGCTCCTCCCCTTGGCGAAAACGGAAGCGACCGAGCTCCCCCTCGATCGTTTCCCGCTTGGTGATCTTGGTGAGTTCATCACCCTCGTGCGCCGTCTTGAGCACGTCCCAAACTTCCTTAGCGCTTTTTAGTCCTTGCACCTTGTTGTACTCCTCCCTACTTAGAGAGGCGAGGAGTATGGTTCTGGCTTGGGAGTTGAAGTGCTCGATTTGGGCCACCTCGTCCTCATCATAATCCTCATCCCCTACGGATGGTACCTGTGCTCCAAACTCAACAACATTCCATATACTTTTGTGGAGTGAGGTTAGATGAAATTTCATTAAATCACTCCACCTAGCATAATCTTCACCGTCAAAGGTTGGCGGTTTGCCTAATGGAACGAAAAGTAATGGAGTATGTCTTGAAGTACGAGGATAGTGTAAGGGGATCTTACTAAACTTCTTGCGCTCATGGCGCTTAGAAGTTATGGAGGGCGCGTCGGAGCCGGAGGTAGATGGTGATGAGGTGTCGGTCTCGTAGTAGACCACCTTCCTCATCTTCTTTATCTTGTCGCCACTCCGATGTGACTTGTGGGAAGAAGTCTTCTTTTCCTTCTTCTTCTCCTTCTTCTTCTCCTTGTTGCAGGACTCTCCCGATAGAGCTTTCTCGTTGCTTGTAGTGGGCTTTTCGCCGGTCTCCATCTCCTTCTTGGCGTGATCTCCCGACATCACTTCAAGCGGTTAGGCTCTAATGAAGCACCGGGCTCCGATACCAATTGAAAGTCGCCTAGAGGGGGGTGAATAGGGTGAAACTGAAATTCTCAAAAATAATCACAACTACAAGCCGGGTTAGCGTTAGAAATGTACTCGAGTCCGCGAGAGAGGGTGCAAAACAAATCGCAAGCGAATAAGGAGTGAGACACGTGGATTTGTTTTACCGAGGTTCGGTTCTCACAAACCTACTCCCCGTTGAGGTGGTCACAAAGACCGGGTCTCTTTCAACCCTTTCCCTCTCTCAAACGGGCCCTCAGACCGAGTGAGCTTTTCTTCTCAATCACTTGGAACACAAAGTTCCCACAAGGACCATCACAAGTTTGGTGTCTCTTGCCTCAATTACAAGTGAGCTTGATCGCAATAAAGAATCAAAGAAAGAAGAAAGCAATCCAAGCGCAAGAGATCGAAAGAACACAAGCAAATCTCTCTCACTAATCACTAGGGCGTTGTGTGGAGTTTGGAGAGGATTTGATCACTTGGGTGTGTCTAGAATTGAATGCTAGAGCTCTTATAAGTAGTTGAAGTGGGAAAACTTGGATGACTTGAATGTGTGGTGGTTGGGGGTATTTATAGCCCCGACCACCAAACTAGCCGTTTGGTGGTGGCTGTCTGTCGTATGGTGCACCGGACAGTCCGGTGCACACCGGACATGTCCGATGCGCCAGCCACGTCACCAGGCCGTTGGGATTCGACCGTTGGAGCTTCTGACTTCTGGGCCCGCCTGGCTGTCCGGTGTACACCGGACAAGTACTGTAGATTGTCCGGTGCACTGTCTCGCGCGTGCCTGACTTCTGCGCGCTGCTGGCGCGCATTAAATGCGCCTACAGGTGACCGTTGGCGCGAAGTAGCCGTTGCTCCGCTTGCTCACCGGACAGTCCGATGTACACCGGACAGTCCGGTGAATTATAGCGGAGCAAATTCCCGAAGCTGGCGAGTTCTAGAGCCGCTCTTCCCTGGGGCACCGGACACTGTCCGGTGTACACCGGACAGTCCGGTGAATTATAGCGAGCGCCTCTGGATTTTCCTGAAGGTGAGGAGTTCAGCGTGAAGTCCCCTGGTGCAACAGACACTGTCCGGTGGCACACCGGACAGTCCGGTGCGCCAGACCAGAGGTGCCTTCGGTTATCCCTTGCTCTCTTTGTTGAACCCAATTCTTGGTCTTTTTATTGGCTAAGTGTGAACCTTTGACACCTGTATAACTTATACACTAGAGCAAACTTGTTAGTCCATTTCTTTGTGTTGGGCATTTCAACCACCAAAATCATTTAGGAAATAGGTGTAAGCCTAATTCCCTTTCACATCAACTTATAGATAAACAAGAATACAAAGAGATAAAAGTCGCGAATGTAATTCATTAAATTATTCATATTTGCATTCCGAAGAACATGCATAAGTATTAATAGAATCTGTATTACATTGATACCTTTGGCTTGCTCGAAGGTGCTAACGTGAGAGTGAATACAATTCAGCGTGAACAGTATGGTGCTACTGTTCATCTATTTATAGGCATGGGACGCTGCCTGAGTAAAAGTACATTGGTGTCCCTGACATTTACTTATGATCATAACATAAATCATTAAGGACTAACTAGTCTTTTTCCCTTTCGGCCAGTGTTGGGGGCCTTCATCTTTCGAAGGTCCTCGAAAACATGATTAACAATGTTTCCCAAGCGTAATATATGTACAGGAACCTTCGGGCATGGGATGAATCTGTACACAATATGGAAAGCAGGGTCGGAACAAAGGTTGAACCAGCGCCGAAGCTGCGCGCAAGGGAGCTTCGGCTTAGTAGCAGAAAAAAGGAATCGACTTAAGGAGGAAAAGGCTATCTAATCCTCGATAGATTGTTATTAAGTCAATAGTGAACATGAAGGGCATGAATGTAATTTCACACAGGCTGCGCCCTATGCCTATAAATAGATGAACAGTACCCTCGTACTGTTCATGCGGACTGGTACTCGCTCGTGTGTCACGCTTGCACTTTTGCCTTCTGTCAAGCCGAAGGTATAAATGTAATCCAGTATTGTTCTTATTCATCCATGATTATATAATAAGGACATATAAATGATGTCATATGATTATTCATGTTATTTCTCATGTTTCATATGCTTTTCCTTTAATCGATGTAAACTGTGATGATGAAGGTATGACCTTCATGACCTTCGTCCGAAGATCGTTATACCCCAAGGGAAATAATGCTTCGAATGACGAAGGGCATTAACCATTAACTTCTTTCTGTGTTGCCTTGTTCTTTAATCATAGCATTTGAGAACAAGTCCCCAACATTGGCGCCCACCTTCGGTGTACTCACTTCCACAATCTTCGGCAAAGCATCAACCTTCGTCCTGTCGCCGAAAAAGATAACAACGTCAGGGGCTGCACTACAGCCACTGGACACAAACCAGGAGACTCTCTCTCTCCGAGAGGCCAGAAGGCAAAAGAGAAAAGCCACCAGTCCAACACTTCAGGAGGAGGAGTTGGACCAGGAGATCAGGAACATGGAGATCATCCACCAGCAGGTGCAAAGGAAAAAAGAGAAGATGGCTCGGCTGGCCGACCTTCAGAGGAAGATCGATGAAGCTACTGAGGAAGTGCGTCATCTTACTCAAGATGATCATGACCGAAGGCTTCAACACAGGGAGCTTCGTCAAGAGGGCTCATTCAACGAAGACGAATGGTACGATGATTTTTAATCATGGTACCTTTACTTTTGATGATGCTTCTCCCCTGGCAGCAGAATTGCAGGCCATTCCATGGCCACAATCCTACAAGCCACCCTAGCTACCCATGTACGATGGGCACTCAGACCCGAAGCAATTCTTGATGAGCTATGAGGCAACAATATCCTCATATGGAGGCAATGCAGCTGTCATGGCAAAGTCCTTCGTCATGGTAGTCCGAAATGTGGCCCAGACATGATATTCTTCTCTTCGGCCAGGGACAATCACGTCATGGCAGAAGCTCAAAGACATGCTGGTTACCAGTTTTCAGGGCTTTTAGACGAAGCCAATTGAAAGGAAATTAGGCTTACACCTTTTTCCTAATTGATTTTGGTGGTTGAATAGCCCAACACAAATAATTGGATTAACTAGTTTGCTCTAGTCTATAAGTTCTACAGGTGCCAAAGGTTCACAATAAGCCAATAAAAAGACCAAGAAAGGGGTCAAACAAAGAGAGCAAAAGACAACCCGAAGGCACCCTGGTCTAGCGCACTGGACAGTGTCCGGTGCACCAGGGTACTCGACGCTGAACTCGCTACCTTCGGGAAATTCCAAGGGCACTCCGCTATAATTCACCGGACTGTCCGGTGTGCCAGCGGAGCAACGGCTACTTCGCGCGCAACGATCGTCTGCAACCACATTCAATGCGCTACAGTGCGCGCCAGAGTCAGCACGCACAATTGGTGCACCGGACAGTCCACAGGACCTGTCCGGTGCACCACCGGATAGCCTAGAGGCCCCACAAGTCAGAGCTCCAACGGTCGAACCCCAACGGTCTGCTGACGTGGCTGGCGCACCGGACTGTCCGGTGCGCCATGCGACAGCACACTTCCAACGGCCATTTTTGGTGGTTGGGGCTATAAATACCCCAACCACCCCACATTCAACGGCATCCAAGTTTCTACACTTCTACACCTTACAAGAGCTATAGCATTCAATACAAGACAAACCAAAGAGATCAAATCCTCTCCCAACTCCACACAAAGCTTTAGTTATTAGAGAGAGACATTTGTTGTGTTCATTTGAGCTCTTGCGCTTGGATTGCTTCTTTTCTTTCTCATTGTTCTTGTGACAAACTCAATTGTAACCAAGGCAAGAGACACCAATTGTGTGGTGGTCCTTGCGGGAACTAAGTGTTCTGTTTGATTGAGAAGAGAAGCTCACTCGGTCTAAGTGACCGTTTGAGAGAGGGAAAGGGTTGAAAGAGACTCGGTCTTCGTGACCACCTCAACAGGGAGTAGGTTTGCAAGAACCGAACCTCGGTAAAACAAATCATCGTGTCTCGCTCTTTATTTGCTCACGATTTGTTTTGCACCCTCTCTCTCGGACTCGTTTATATTTCTAACGCTAACCCGGCTTGTAGTTGTGCTTAAGTTTATAAATTTCAGATTCGCCCTATTCACCCCCCCTCTACGCGACTTTCAATTGGTATCAGAACCGGTGCTTCATTAGAGCCTAACCGCTCGAAGTGATGTCGAGAGCATCCGCCAAGAGGGATCTCGGGACCGGCGACAAGTCCGCAAGCTCGGGAAGAACACACTCAAGGGAGTCCGCCCACAAGCACAAGGAGGAATCCTCTTCCTCCATCAAGTCCCATCGGATGGGTGACAAGAAGAAAAAGATGAGAAAAGTGGTCTACTACGAGACCGACTTTTCGTCACCCTCCACCTCCGGCTCGGAATCGGCCTCCACTACTTCAAAGCGCCATGAGCGCAAGAAGTATAGTAAGATGCCCCTTCGCTATCCTTGCATTTCTAGATGCACTCCATTACTCTTCGTTCCATTAGGCAAACCACCTATGTTTGAAGGTGAAGATTATTCTATGTGGAGTGATAAAATGAGGCATCACCTAACCTCACTCCACAAAAGCATATGGGATATTGTTGAGTATGGAGTACAGGTACCAAAGAAGGGATATAAGGATTATGAATCGGAGGAGGTCGAACAAATCCAACACTTCAACTCCCAAGCCACAACTATACTCCTCGCCTCTCTAAGTCGAGAGGAGTATAATAAGGTGCAAGGGTTGAAGAGCGCAAAGGAGATTTGGGATGTGCTAAAGACCGCACACGAAGGAGACGAGGTGACCAAGATCACCAAGTGGGAGACAATCGAGGGGGAGCTCGGTCGCTTCCGACTTCGCCAAGGGGAGGAGCCACAAGACATGTACAACCGGCTCAAAACCTTGGTGAACCAAGTGTGCAACCTCGGGAGCAAAAAATGGGATGACCACGAAATGGTTAAGGTTATTCTTAGATCATTTGTTTTCCTTAACTCTACTCAAGTTCAATTAATTTGTGGTAATCCAAGATACACATTAATGACTCCCGAGGAAGTAATAGGGAATTTTGTGAGCTTTGAGTTGATGATCAAAGGCTCAAAGAAAATCGTCGAGCTAGATGGCCCCTCCACGTCCGAAGCACAACCGGTCGCATTCAAGGCGACGGAGGAGAGGAAGGAGGAGTCTACATCAAGTAGAACACCCATCGACACCTCCAAGCTCGACAACGAGGAAATGACGCTCATCATCAAGGGCTTCCGCCAAATCCTCAAACAAAGGAGGGGGGAGGATTACAAGCCCCGCTCCAAGAAAGTATGCTACAAGTGTGGTAAGCCCAGTCATTTCATTGCTAAATGTCCATTATCTAGTGATAGTGACAGGGGCGACGACAAGAAGGGGAGAAGAAAGGAGAAGAAGAGGTACTACAAGAAGAAGGGCGGCGATGCCCATGTTTGCCGGGAATGGGACTCCGACGAGAGCTCCACCGACTCCTTCGACGAGGACGCCGCAAACATCGCCGTCACCAAGGGTCTTCTCTTCCTCAACGTCGGCCACAAATGCCTCATGGCAAAGGATGGCAAAAAGAAGAAGGTAAAATCAAAATCCTCCACTAAATATGCATCCTCTAGTGATGAAGATAATGCTAGTGATGAGGAGGATAAATTGCGTACCCTTTTTTCCAACCTAAACATGCAACAAAAAGAAAAATTAAATGAATTAATTAGCGCTATTCATGAGAAGGATGATCTCTTGGACACCCAAGAGGACTTCCTAATTAAGGAGAATAAAAAGCATGTTAAGGTTAAGAATGCTTATGCTCTAGAAGTAGAAAAATGTGAAAAACTATCTAGTGAGCTAAGCACGTTCCATGATATTATCACCAACCTTAGAAATGAGAATGCTAGTTTAATTGCTAAGGTTGATTCAAATGTTTGTGATATTTCAATTCCCAATCTTAGAGATGATAATGTTAACTTGCTTGCTAAGATTGAAGAATTGAATGTTTCTCTCGCTAGCCTTAGAAATGAAAATGAAAATTTGATTGCTAAGGCTAAAGACTTTGATGTTTGCAATGTTACTATTTCTAACCTTAGAAGTGAAAATGATATATTACATGCTAAGGTTGTTGAATTAAAATCTTGCAAACCCTCTACATCTACCGTTGAGCATACTTCCATTTGTAATAGATGTAGAGACATTAATGTTGATGCTATCCATGACCACCTAGCTTTAATTAAGAAACAAAATGATCACATAGCTCAACTTAATGCTAAGATTAGTGAGCATGACTTAGAAAATGAAAAATTTAAATTTGCTAGAAGCATGCTCTATAGTGGGAGACGCCCTGGCATAAAGAATGGCATTGGCTTCCAAAAGGGGGACAATGTCAAACTTAATGCCCCTCCTAAAAGATTGTCTAATTTTGTAAAGGGCAAGGCTCCCATGCCTCAGGATAACGAGGGTTACATTTTGTACCCTGCCGGTTATCCCGAGAGCAAAATTAGGAGAATTCATTCTAGGAAGTCTCACTCTGGCCCTAATCATGCTTTTATGTATAAGGGTAAGACATCTAGTTCTAGGCAATCAACCCGTGCAAAATTGCCTAAGAAGAAAACTCCAACTGCATCAAATGATCATGACATTTCATTCAAAACTTTTGATGCATCTTATGTTTTAACTAACAAATCCGGCAAGATAGTTGCCAAGTATGTTGGGGGCAAGCACAAGGGGTCAAAGACTTGTGTTTGGGTACCCAAAGTTCTTGTGTCTAATGTCAAAGGACCCAAAACCATTTGGGTACCTAAAATCAAGAACTATACTTGTTTTGTAGGTTTATGCATCCGGGGGCTCAAGTTGGATCATTGATAGCGGGTGCACAAACCACATGACCGGGGAGAAGAAGATGTTCTCCTCCTATGAGAAAAACTAAGATCCCCAACGAGCTATCACATTCGGGGATGGAAATCAAGGTTTGGTCAAAGGATTGGGTAAAATTGCTATATCACCTGACCATTCCATTTCCAATGTTTTTCTTGTAGATTCTTTAGATTACAACTTGCTCTCAGTTTCGCAATTATGTAAAATTGGTTACAACTGTCTTTTTACGGATACAGGTGTTACTGTCTTTAGAAGAAGTGATGATTCAATAGCATTTAAGGGAGTGTTAGAGGGTCAGCTATACTTAGTAGACTTTGATAGAGCTGAACTCGACACTTGCTTAATTTCTAAGACTAACTTGGGCTGGCTCTGGCATCGCCGACTAGCACATGTTGGAATGAAGAATCTTCACAAGCTTCTAAAGGGAGAACACATTTTGGGACTAACAGATGTTCATTTTGAGAAAGACAGGATTTGTAGCGCATGTCAGGCAGGGAAGCAAGTTGGTGTTCATCATCCACACAAGAACATCATGACGACTGACAGGCCACTCGAGCTCCTACACATGGACCTATTCGGCCCGATTACTTACATAAGCATCGGCGAGAGTAAGTACTGTCTAGTTATTGTGGATGATTATTCTCGCTTCACTTGGGTGTTCTTTTTGCAGGAAAAATCTCATACCCAAGAGACCTTAAAGGGATTCTTGAGAAGGGCTCAAAACGAGTTCGGCTTAAGGATCAAGAAAATAAGAAGCGACAACGGGACGGAGTTCAAGAACTCTCAAATTGAAGGCTTCCTTGAGGAGGAGAGCATCAACCATGAGTTCTCTTCTCCCTACACACCACAACAAAATGGTGTAGTGGAGAGGAAGAATAGAACTCTATTGGACATGGCAAGAACCATGCTTGATGAGTACAAGACTTCGGATCGGTTTTGGGTCGAGACGGTCAACACCGCCTGCTACGCCATCAACCGGTTGTATCTACACCGAATCCTCAAGAAGACATCATACGAACTCCTAACCGGTAAAAAGCCCAATGTTTCATATTTTAGAGTCTTTGGTAGCAAATGCTTTATTCTTATTAAAAGAGGTAGAAAATCCAAATTTGCTCCTAAGACTGTAGAAGGCTTTTTACTAGGATATGATTCAAACACAAGGGCATATAGAGTCTTTAACAAGTCCTCCGGACAAGTTGAAGTTTCTTGTGACATTGTGTTTGATGAGACTAACGGCTCTCAAGTAGAGCAAGTTGATCTTGATGAGATAGGTTAAGAAGAGGCTCCGTACGTCGCACTAAGGAACATGTCCATTGGGGATGCGTGCCCTAAGGAATCCGAAGAGCCAGCACAAGCACAAGATCAACCATCTTCCTCCACACAAGCATCTGCACCAACTCAAGATGAGGATAAGGCTCAAAATGATGAAGGAGAAAATCAAGAAGTTGAGCCACCTTAAGAGGAAAGCAATGATCAAGGGGGACATGCCCATGATCAAGATGAGGAAGATGAACAAGTTCCAAGACCGCCACACCCAAGAGTCCACCAAGCAATCTAACGAGATCACCCCGTCGACACCATCCTCAGCGACATTCATAAGGGGGTAACCACTAGATCTCGTGTTGCACATTTTTGTGAGCATTACTCTTTTGTGTCCTCTATTGAGCCACACAGGGTAGAGGAAGCACTTCAAGATTCGGATTGGGTGGTGGCGATGCAAGAGGACCTCAACAACTTCACTAGGAACGAGGTATGGCATTTAGTTCCACGTCCTAACCAAAATGTTGTAGGAACCAAGTGGGTCTTCCACAACAAGCAAGATGAGCATGGTGTGGTGACAAGGAACAAAGCCCGACTTGTGGCCAAGGGATATTCACAAGTCGAAGGTTTGGATTTCGGTGAAACCTATGCACCCGTAGCTAGGCTAGAATCAATTCGCATTTTACTTGCCTATGCTACTTACCATGGCTTCAAGCTTTACCAAATGGACGTGAAAAGTGCCTTCCTCGATGGACCAATCAAGGAAGAGGTCTATGTTGAGCAACCTCCCGGCTTTGAAGATAGTGAGTACCCTAACCATGTTTATAAACTCTCTAAGGCACTTTATGGGCTCAAGCAAGCCCCAAGAGCATGGTATGAATGCCTAAGAGATTTTCTCATCACTAATGGCTTCAAAGTCGGAAAGGCCGATCCTACTTTATTCACTAAAACTCTTGACAATGATTTGTTTGTATGCCAAATTTATGTTGATGATATTATATTTGGGTCTACTAACAAATCTACTTGTGAGGAATTTAGTAGGATCATGACACAGAAATTCGAGATGTCGATGATGGGGGAGTTGAAGTATTTCTTGGGATTTCAAGTAAAGCAACTCCAAGAGGGCACCTTCATTAGCTAAACGAAGTACATTCAAGACATTCTAACCAAGTTTGGGATGAAGGATGCCAAGCCCATCAAGACACCCATGGGAACCAATGGGCATCTCGACCTCGTCACGGGAGGTAAATCCGTCGATGAAAAGGTATACCGGTCGATGATAGGTTCTTTACTCTACTTATGTGCATCTCGACCGGATATTATGCTTTCCGTATGCATGTGTGCAAGATTCCAAGCCGACCCTAAGGAAGCTCACCTTACGGCCGTAAAACGAATCTTGAGATATTTAGTTCATACTCCTAAGTTTGGGCTTTGGTACCCTCGGGGATCCACATTTGATTTAATTGGTTATTCGGATGCCGATTGGGCGGGGTGTAAAATTAATAGAAAGAGCACATCGGGGACTTGCCAGTTCTTGGGAAGATCCTTGGTGTCTTGGGCTTCAAAGAAGCAAAATTCCGTAGCTCTTTCTACCGCCGAAGCCGAGTATATTGCCGCAGGCCATTGTTGCGCGCAATTACTTTAGATGAGGCAAACCCTTAGGGACTTTGGTTACAAATTAACCAAAGTTCCTCTTCTATGTGATAATGAGAGTGCAATCCGCATGGCGGATAATCCCGTTGAACATAGCCGCACTAAACACATAGCCATTCAGTATCATTTTCTTAGGGATCACCAACAAAAGGGGGATATTGAGATTGCATATATTAACACCAAGGAACAATTAGCCGATATCTTTACCAAGCCACTAGATGAACAAACTTTTAACAAACTTAGTGTTGGGGACTTGTTCTCAAATGCTTCGGATTAAGAACAAGGCAACATAAAAAGTGTTAAATGATAAAGTCCTTCGTCCTCTGAAACATTATTTCCCTTCGGGATATAATGTATTTCGGACGAAGACCACAAACAACATACCTTCGTAAGCACAATAAACAATGATGAAGAACTTATATGTAACATAAGAAGTAATATAAACATTTAAATATTATCACAACGTCATTTCTATTTTATTATCATAGAAAAATAGAAATGATTTTAGATTACAAGTGTACCTTCGGATTGCAGGAAGGCAAAAGTATAAGGATGACGCAAAAGCAAATGCCAAGTCAGCGTGTCCAGTATGGGAGTACTGTTCACCTATTTATAGGCACGGGACACAGCCCATATAAAATTACATTCATGCCCTTTACACTTGGTAGTAATTCTATAGTAATCCACCGAGGTCCGAATAGCCTTTTCATCTTTAAGTCGGTTTCTTTTTCCGCTATCACGTCGAAGCTTTCCCGCTCACATCTTCGGCGTTGTATCAACCTTCGTATTACTTGGACTTCTCCTACTGTGATATCGACTCGAGTCCGAAGATACCTGTTCACACATTATACTCCAGAAACACTGTTAAATCCTGTTTTTGAGGACCTTCGGATGCCGAAGGCCCCCAACAGTAGCCCCTCGCAATATTAATTTGTTAAAATAATAAATTTAGATTGCGACATGGACGAAGGCTTTAAGCCGAAGGTCCGAAAAAACACCTTCCCTTTGCTAGAATAGCAACATTCACTGACAGGCGGGGTCTTTCAATTTTTAACGCACTGGGCGTATAAATAAGAGCATACCGCGAGCTCATTTGGCACGCTCTCTTGCCATTTGTTCTCGCTCACTCAATTTTTAGCTCTTGCGCACCAAGATTTGCTTAGCTTTTTAAGTTTTTAAGCTTCGGCGTTGAAAACAGTTTTTTAGTGGTTCCGAAGATGTATGAAGATAAGAAGGCTGCTCCCGAGATGAAGCTGAGTCTTTCTGAAGAGAAGAACCTGGGGTTTCTTATAGCAATGTCGAAGACCAACACAGAAAAAATCACCAAAGAGATTTTAGAAGGTTTGTCTGAAGATACTGATGACAGCGACAGTTATGACGTGGATAGTGGTGGTGAAGACTCCGAAGATCACCCCTGGCGACCAAGCCATTCAGTTTTTGGCAAATCAGGTATCAAAGAAAATCATCTTGTCAACATGAGGGGAAGATACTTCCGGGATTTATCCATTGTGAGGGTTGACGAAGGAGAGAAAACTTGCCCGACCCCTGAGGAAAATGAAGTCGTAGTGTTCCGAAGCTTTTTGAAAGCTGGACTACGGTTTCCCCTGAGCAGCTTTGTCGTAGAAGTAGTGAAAATGTTTGAAATCTATCTTCATCAACTTACCCCCGAAGCAATTATAAGGCTGAACATCTTCGTGTGGGCCGTGAGAAGCCAAGGTCTGGAACCTGATGCGAAAAGTTTCTGCAACATACACGAATTATCATACGAGACAAAACCCTGGGGTAAGGAACAGTATCACAATAATTTTGGCTGCTACAGTTTCGTTTCTCGGTCTGGGTCAAGCTGTCCCGTACCAACCTTTCGGAGGGGATGGCCCGGCGACTGGATGACAGAATGGTTTTATGTGAAAAATGACCTGAAAGCACGGGAAGATATTAAAGGTATAATTATGCGCCCTATTTGGCAAAGCTTCGGCCTGCGAAAGCCGAAGGTTGAAATAAATGATGCTGCCGAAGAATGCCAGAGAGCCTTTGGAGTTATTTGTTCTTTTATTGGAACAAGAGATTTGGTCCAAGAGCATATTGCCTTCAGAGTATGGCCGCTCGCGGAAAGATGGGAAATGCCACAAGAGACCATAAAGGAGGCTGACGAAGGTGGACTTATCAGACTGAAGTATACTTTCAAGTTCAAAGATAAATTCGTTGAGCCAGATGATGACTAGCTGAAAGGTATTGAAAATTTAAGTGACGAACTACTTGGGGCTTACTCGAAGGCCGAAGATACTGCATTGTCAGCAGCCTTCGGAGGCCGAAAAAAGAAAAGACTGAACCGAGTGTTTGACGCAATCGGATTCGTCTACCCTGACTATCGTTATCCCATTCAAGGGCAGAAAAGAAAAGGCGCGACCTCTGCGAAAGAAGAAGCTGCAGCTGCTCCTAGTGAGCCAGCACCGAAAAGAAAAAGGATAAAGGTCCTCACACATCGGCCACGCTACATTGAACCAGCCTCGGTGCCTGAATTCACTGGAGAGACTTCTTCGGCCACCGAAGCTGAACAGCCAACCTTGCTGCCAGAAATCGCAGAAATAGCCGAAGCGCCAACAAGAACGGAATTGGAAGAACCAAAGATTTCGTTATCAAAAACCAAAGAAATGGCCGAAGCGCCATTAACAGAAAAAATGGAAGAAACAAAAGGATCAGCTGAGGGATCAAAAATATCAGAAGTTTTAAGTCCTTCAGCAAATGTTGACACAACAAAAATCAAAAAGGGGCCAGCGGTGACTCCAAAAAGAAAAAGAATGGTCAACGTGCTAGATGTTCTAGAAACAATTAAGTCCTCAAGCACAACTCCGAAGAAGACTGTTGAAACCTCCGAAGCGAAAACTGAGATTTTTGATACTAAAGCTCCAGAGCAAGAAACTGAAGCTGAAGCTGGTCCTTCGGAGCCCACGAAGGTAAAATCCCTGGAAACCGAGGAAGAAAAAGTGACAGAGCCAATTCTTGTTGAAGAAATCAGTGCTGCTGCCCCCGAAGCATCCCCCAAAGTCCCTGATTATATTGTTCGACATGCTTCGGGGAAAAAGTTGTCTGAAAAAGAAAAGCAAGAGGCCCAGTTTTACGCCCAAAAACTAAAATATCCAAAGGGGGCGTTGATATTCAACGGCAGTGGAGAAGAAGATTTCTTGTACTGTCTCCCTGACAGCAAGGAGATTTCTGTCTGCCGGGAGATGAGCAAGAGCTTCGGATTCCCAACACTAGAAGACGGACTCTCGGTGCTGTCGAAAGACGAGTTGGCCGACAACTTGGCGTATAATAGTTTAAAGGTACAAAATTTGAGACCTTCGCATTGTTTCTTGAAAACAAAAAATTTTCATTTGCTTAGATTTATTAACACACACACATTCTTCTTTGCAGGGCCTTATACTTAGCAATGCCCTCAGGGCCCAAAAAGATGCCGAAGATGAAGGATGTGTGATGGCCCTGAGCAATCTTCGTTCCGAAGTAATTGAACTACGGAAGGAAGGTCTCGAAAAAGACAAAATATTGCATTCATTGATAAGCGGAATAAAAGAAGACGAAGCTACTTTTAAAGGTCAAGCTGAAGCTCAGAAACGTGAAATTGAAGATCTTCGAAAACAACTAGCCAGAGCTAGAGAAGAACGCATACTTGAAGAAACAAACGAGAACTTAGCGACCAATGGGCAAATCATTTAGAAGGAACTGTTGAAGAGCTTCGTGCGTCCAAGAAGAGATGCTATAACAAATCTATTGAATGTGTTAAGAAAATGAAAACTAGCTTCGCCAGCGTTGGCGCATTTTCGAGTGAGGAAAACTTTACGAGAGGCAACCCCGAAGGCCCCATTGAATGGATTAGCCACGAAGCTGAGGCCTTCGAAGAAATTTTAAATAGCCGCGGAGATATATGTGCTTTTTCGGGTGCCAGGGGAATTGCCACCATTTTGGAGAAAAAGGGCTGTGAGCATGTAAAGATTTTAGCGCAATCCGAAGCTACCTTGCCCTTCGAAGATACAAAGGATCCTTCAGCCGAAGCTAGCATGGTTGGAGGAAAATTTTTTACCGATGTCTGGGACAATGGTGGCCGAGAAATGGCCCGAGAAATTATCCAAAAAAGCGAAAAGGGCATCCACGATGCTAGAAAAGTAGCAGAGGCTGCTGAGAAGAGCGTGGAGCCCGAAGGGCAAATAGGTATTAACTAGTGGTTTTTATTGTGTTGTAATTTTTAATTTTAAGCTTCGTTCGCAATTTGTAATAGCAATGTAGCTGTATCCTGTCCTCCCTCAGATCCTACTAAAGCGTCTCCGGGTCCTCCCCCGAAAGATGACGATGAAATTAAAAAGATGGCTGAAGTTATCATGGATCAAGTTGTCAATCAACTCCTGAACGAAGCTGCAGAAGTAGTACTTAGGGAAGACTAAGTGCTACTGTAAAAACTTCTGAAGTGCACTATGTGTAATATCTTGTAACCCTGAATGTAATAAACTTTTTTTTATGATTCAATTCTTTACGATGCATGAAATTTTACATACGTACCGTTTTTGAGTCTTTGACGAAAAAACACCTTCCCTTCTTTTCATGCTTCGTGAAGAAGAATTTTCATTTATCACAACAATACCCATAGTGTTCTGATGAAGAACATTCAAACTTCGTGAAAATATTTTCCGAAGCTACATTCTGAAGATCAATATTGTATCCCCTTCTTGTGCCATATGCGGAATGATGTATGATGCTTATGCTATGCAAAATGATGTGATGATGTTATGCTATGAGAAAAGGTATTCGTTCCGAAGCTACAGGTATTCGTTCCGAAATTACACACACATCCCTGCAATAAAATACATAAACTTTTTTGAATCAGCGTTGACTTTTCGCTGTAAGCCTCCCTTAGGAGCTTCTTCGCCTTTTACTTCAGCGGAATCAGCGTTGACTTTTCGCTGTAAGCTCTGCATTCCCTTAGGAACGACTTTGGAGCTTCTTCACCTTTTACTTTCGGCGGAATCAGCGTTGACTTTTCGCTGTAAGCTCTGCATTCCCTTAGGAACGACTTTGGAGCTTCTTCGCCTTTTACTTTCGGCGGAATCAGCGTTGACTTCTCGCTGTAAGCTCTGCATTCCCTTAGGAACGACTTTGGAGCAAAAAACTTACACTGCGCTCCTTTTGGAACGACTTTTTGTTGCTTCAAAGAATTCATACCGTGTCTTCTTTTTTGAAATGAATTTAATAACCCGAAGGTCCTCCTTGCTATTGCAAATTTTCAAGCTCCGACAACTTAAGCCTGTGTAGAAGATATGTTTTCCTTGTGGCAAACAACAAAACTATTACTTGAAATTTAAAAAGTGTCCTTTATTACACAGAAAATAAAACTGAATGGAAAAGACTGCTGTCAAGGTAGGATATTTGTCAATAGATGTGCTTCGACTCTGGCACAGTGCTATTGACTGTGCGAGCTTCGGATTGTTCTCTGAAGTCCCTTTGATGTGGAGCATATTGGCTCCCTTCTGGCTGTTGACCTTGTTGCAGCGGTGGTGGAGGCGGAGGCTGTTGCCAAGAAGCTTGAGGTTGACTCGCCGAAGCAACAGAAACTGCAGGGTGGTTGCCTACGTATTCTGGGATGTAAGGCGAATGGTACGAAGCAGTATGCATGACCTGCTTCGGGTGAGCTTGTTGTACTGCAGCTTCGGCTATCTCCTTTTGTTTCTGGATGGTAACATGGCACGTCCTGGTGGTATGGCCCTTGTTTTCACCACAGAACAAGCAAAATATTCTCCTTGGTTGATCTCCAAATCTTCCGCCGAAGCCCCTGGCGCCTCTGCCTCTTGGAGCTAGTGGCCGGAAGAAGCTTTGCTGTTGCCCCGAAGCCTGTGAGGAGCACTGTGGCCTTTGCTGCTGACTCCCCTTATCATCATTTTGAGTAGAGTTGTGGATTGACCTGACATGCCTCGGATAGAATCTTCCTCCGAAGCCCCTGGTCATTTCGGAAAACCTGAAAGCCTGCTCCCTTCTTTGGCGAAAATCATTGTCGGCACGAATATACTCGTCCATCTTCTGGAGCAGCTTCTCCAAAGTTTGAGGAGGCTTTCTAGCAAAGTACTGAGCTGAAGGTCCAGGCCGAAGTCCCATGATCATGGCCTCAATGACAATTTCGTTGGGCACTGTTGGCGCCTGCGCCCTCAAACGCAAGAACCTCCTGACATACGCCTGAAGGTATTCTTCGTGATCCTGTGTGCACTGGAACAGGGCCTGAGCAGTGACCGGCTTCGTCTGAAACCCTTGGAAGCTGGTTAACAACATGTCCTTCAGTTTTTGCCATGAAGTGATCGTTCCTGGTCGAAGGGAGGAATACCAGGTTTGAGCAACACTCCTGACAGCCATAACAAAAGACTTTGCCATGACTGCAGCATTGCCACCATACGAAGATACTGTTGCTTCGTAGCTCATCAAAAACTTCTTCGGGTCTGAATGGCCATCGAATATGGGAATCTGGGGCGGCTTGTAGGACAGAGGCCAAGGTGTAGCCTGCAGCTCAGCGGACAGAGGAGAAGCATCATCAAAAACAAAATTTCCATGATGGAAGTTGTTATACCAGTCATCTTCGTTGAGGAAACCCTCCTGATGAAGGTTTTGGTTCTGAGGTCTTCGGTTCTGCTCATCGTGAGTAAGATGGCGAACTTCTTCAGAAGCTTCGTCTATCTGCCTTTGTAGTTCAGCTAGCCTGGCCATCTTTTCCTTCTTCCTCTGCACCTGTTGATGAAGCATCTCCATGTCTCTGATCTCTTGATCTAGCTCATCCTCTTGCGGTGTCGGGCTGACAGCCTTCCTCTTCTGGCTTCGGGCCTCCCGAAGAGAGAGAGTCTCCTGATTGGGGTCCAGCGGTTGCAGAGGTGCAGCCCCAGTTGCTGAAGGTTTCTTCGGCGCCATAGCGAAGGTTTATGATCGCCGAAGGTGTTAAAAAACTCAAAGGGTGGTAGTGAGTTCACTGGAGGTGGGCGCCAATGTTGGGGACTTGTTCTCAAATGCTTCGGATTAAGAACAAGGCAACATAAAAAGTGTTAAATGATAAAGTCCTTCGTCCTCTGAAACATTATTTCCCTTCGGGATATAATGTATTTCGAACGAAGACCACAAACAACATACCTTCGTAAGCACAATAAACAATGATGAAGAACTTATATGTAACATAAGAAGTAATATAAACATTTAAATATTATCACAACGTCATTTCTATTTTATTATCATAGAAAAATAGAAATGATTTCAGATTACAAGTGTACCTTCGGATTGCAGGAAGGCAAAAGTATAAGGATGACGCAAAAGCAAATGCCAAGTCAGCGTGTCCAGTACGGGAGTACTGTTCACCTATTTATAGGCACGGGACACAGCCCATATAAAATTACATTCATGTCCTTTACACTTGGTAGTAATTCTATAGTAATCCACCGAGGTCCAAATAGCCTTTTCATCTTTAAGTCGGTTTCTTTTTCCGCTATCACGCCGAAGCTTTCCCGCTCACATCTTCGGCGTTGTATCAACCTTCGTATTACTTGGACTTCTCCTACTGTGATATCGACTCGAGTCCGAAGATACCTGTTCACACATTATACTCCAGAAACACTGTTAAATCCTGTTTTTGAGGACCTTCGGATGCCGAAGGCCCCCAACACTTAGGCATGAGCTAAACATTCTTGATTCTAGGAATTTCTTTTGATATTTTGCACACATAGCTCATGAATATACCTTTGATCATATCTCTTTTATATACTATGACTAATGTGTTTTCAAGTGAATTTCAAACCAAGTCATAGGTGTATTGAAGGGAATTAGAGTCTTCGGCAAAGACAAAGGCTTCCACTCCACTCCATAACTCATCCTTCGCCGTCGCTCCGAGCAACTCTCCAACTTTGGTATAATCTTCACTCATATTTCGTTTGCCAAAAGGGGGAGAAAGTAGTTCAAAAGGGCTTATATTTCACTCAAGTATCCGTTTTTGGCAATTCATGCCAAAGGGGGAGAAAGTATTAGCCCAAAGCAAAAGGACCGCACCACCACCTAATTTTACAAAAATGATGTTTTCAAATTGGTATCTTATTATGTTCAAAAGGGGGTGAAAGTAGTATTTTCAAAATCAGTATCTTAAAACCCTCTTGAACACTAAGAGGAGGATTTCATCAAGGGGGAGTTTTGTTTAGTCAAAGAAAAAGCATTTGAAACAGGGGGAGAAAATTTCAAATCTTGTAAATGCTTCTCAAAATCTTATTCATTTACCTTTGACTATTTGCAAAAGGACTTTGAAAAGAATTTACAAAAGAATTTGCAAAAACAAAACATGTGGTGCAAGCGTGGTCCAAAATATTAAAAATAAAGAAACAATCCATGCATATCTTATGAAAATATTTATTGGCTAAATTCTAAGTAACCTTTGCACTTACATTATGCAAACTAGTTCAATTATGCACTTCTATATTTGCTTTGGTTTGTGTTGGCATCAATCACCAAAAAGGGGGAGATTGAAAGGGAATTAGGCTTACACCTTTTTCCTAATTAATTTTGGTGGTTGAATAGCCCAACACAAATAATTGGACTAACTAGTTTGCTCTAGACTATAAGTTCTACAGGTGCCAAAGGTTCACAATAAGCCAATAAAAAGACCAAGAAAGGGGTCAAACAAAGAGAGCAAAAGACAACCCGAAGGCACCCTGGTCTGACGCACCGGACTGTCCGGTGCTACACCGGACAGTGTCTGGTGCACCAGGGTACTCGACGCTGAACTCGCTACCTTTGGGAAATTCCAAGGGCGCTCCGCTATAATTCACCGGACAGTGTCCGGTGCACACCGGACTGTCCGGTGTGCCAGCGGAGCAACGACTACTTCGCGTGCAACGGTCGTCTGCAACCGCATTCAATGCGCTACAGTGCGCGCTAGAGTCAGAGCACGCGCAGTTGGCGCACCAGACAGTCTACAGGACCTGTCTGGTGCACCACCGGACAGCCCAGAGGCCCCATAAGTCAGAGCTCCAACGGTCGAACCCCAACGGTCTGCTGACGTGGCTGGCGCACCGGACAGTGTCCGGTGGCGCACCGGACTGTCCGGTGCGTCATGCGACAACACACTTCCAACGGCCATTTTTGGTGGTTGGGGCTATAAATACCCCAACCACCCCACATTGAACGGCATCCAAGTTTCTACACTTCTACACCTTACAAGAGCTATAGCATTCAATACAAGACACACCAAAGAGATCAAATCCTCTCCCAACTCCACACAAAGCTTTAGTGATTAGAGAGAGACATTTGTTATGTTCATTTGAGCTCTTGCGCTTGGATTGCTTCTTTTCTTTCTCATTGTTCTTGTGACAAACTCAATTGTAACTAAGGCAAGAGACACCATTCTGTGGTGGTCCTTGCGGGAACTAAGTGTTCTGTTTGATTGAGAAGAGAAGCTCACTCGGTCTAAGTGACCGTTTGAGAGAGGGAAAGGGTTGAAAGAGACCCGGTCTTCGTGACCACCTCAACGGGGAGTAGGTTTGCAAGAACCGAACCTCGGTAAAACAAATCATCGTGTCTCGCTCTTTATTTGCTCACGATTTGTTTTGCACCCTCTCTCTCGGACTCGTTTATATTTCTAACGCTAACCCGGCTTGTAGTTGTGCTTAAGTTTATAAATTTCAGATTCGCCCTATTCACCCCCCTCTAGGCGACTTTCACCAGTCACAACTCAGGCCTTGTTCCAGTGCATACAAGACCATGAGGAATACCTTCAGGCATATGTCCGAAGGTTCTTGCGACTGAGAGCACAAGAGCCCATAGTGCCCAATGAAATTGTTATTGAGGCCATGATCAAGGGTCTTCGGTCAGGACCTACGGCCCAGTACTTTGCTAGGAAACATCCTCAAACTCTGGAGAAGCTGCTTCACAAAATGGATGAATACATTCGAGCTGACAATGACTTCCGACAAAGAAGGGAGGAAGCTTACAGATTCTCTGAGATGACTAGGGGTTTTGGAGGAAGAATCCACCCTAGGTATGTCAGATCAATCAACAGCTCCAGTCAGAATGATGACAAAGGAAGCTAGCTTCAGAGGCCACAGCATACCTCACAGTCTTCAGGACAGCAACAAAGCTCCTTCAGGCCACCAGCTCCATGGGGCAGAGGCTTCGAAGGAAGATATGGGGATCAGCCTAGGAAATTTTATTGCTTATTATGTGGTGAGGACAAGGGCCATACTACCAGAACATGCCAAATCACTATTCTGAAGCAAAAGGAGATCGCCGAAGCCGAAGCTCAGCAGAATCAGCCGAAGCAGGTCTTGCACACTACTTCGTGTCACTCTCCTTACATACCAGAATATGTGGGCAATCAACATGCAGCCTCTATTGCTTCGGCAAGCCATTCACAGGCTTCTTGGCCTCAGCTTCCACCGCCACCACCACTGCAACCTACTTATTCCCGAAGTCAGCAGCCAGAAGGGTGCCAACACTCCCAGCAACAACGTGACTTCAGTGAGGAGTCTGAAGCTCGTACAGTTAGTAGTACTGTACCAGAATCAAAGCACATATACTGAGCGATATCCTACTTCTAAAATGCTTTTTTGTTCTATGCCATTTTGCTTTTTAATAAGGAACAAGTAATGTAAATTTAGTTTTAAATTCTTTTAATGATTTTGCTTCTAGCAAAATGAAATATATCTTCCTCACAGAATTACAAAGCTCAAAATCTTCCTCACAGAATTACGAAGCTCAAAATCTTCTTCACAGATTTACGAAGCTCAAAAGTCGTTCCTAAGGGAATACAGAGCCAAAATTGCCGAAGCTACAAAAAGTCGTTCCTAAGGGAGCGCAGCGTAAGTTTTGTGCTTAAAAGTCGTTCCTAAAGGAATGCAGAGCCAAAATTGCCGAAACTACAAAAAGTCGTTCCTAAGGGAGCGCAGCGTAAGTTTTATGCTCAAAAGTCGTTCCAAAGGGAATGCAGAGCCAAATACCGCTGAAATATAAGGCGAACAAGTTCAAAAGTCATTCCTAAGGGGATGCAGAACTTATACCGCCGAAATAAAAGGCGAAGAAGTTCAAAAGACGTTCCTAAGGGGATGCAGAACTTATATCACCGAAATAGAAGGTGAAGAAGCTCAAAAGTCGTTCCTAAGGGGATGTAGAGCTTGTGTGTTCCAGTCTGGGCGTGTGGGTGTGCGTCTTTGGCATCCTCATCATTTTGCATCATATCATCACATCATTTCGCATAACATCACATCATACATCATATTGCATCAATGACACGAATGGAATACGAAGCTGATCTTTGGCAAACGGTTCGTCAAAACAAAAAGGTGCTAAGGCACGATGTAAGTTTCGGAAAATTCAGTTTTATTAGCCTTGTCACAAGAAGGGATCTCTCTTTACAAAGCATGGATATCTTTCTTTACGAAACATGGATCTTTTTCTTTACGAAGCATGAAAAGAAGGGAAGGTGTTTTTTCGCCGAAGGCTCAAAAATGGTATGTGTGTAAATTTCATATTCAATTCAACATTACATACTCCAAATATTACATAGTTTTTGTCACATCAAGTTTTTCAAGATGTTTATTACAATTCCTCTTTAAGGACCTTCTCTGTAACTTCGTTCAGCAATTTGTTCACGACTTCGTCGACAATGGATTCAACCATGTTTATAATGTCCAGCGCTTCCTTCATTTTTGGATCGGCTAGGGGACCGAACGGTTCCGGCGGCGGAGATAATTCAGCTGAAGTAGGAAAAGTTAATCAGTCTGAAGCCACAAAAACAAATACCGAAGCTAAAAGCCAAAAAACAATACCTATACGCTTTTCATGCTCTGCAGCTTCTTCAGCTCGCCTTGCTTCTGCTCGGGCGTCATGGGTATCCTTTTCACTTTTCTTTATAATTTCATGGGCCATCTCTCGGCCACCATTCACCCAGACATCATTGTAAATTTTTCTGCCCCTCAAGGTCGCTTCAGCTGAAGGATCCTTCGTATCATCTACGGAGAAGGTAGCTTCGGCCTGGGCCATGGTCTTAATGTGATCACATCCCGCGTTCTCCAAGATGGCTAAAATTCCCCGTGCATCCGGAAAACACGCAAACATCCTCGCGATCACTCAAAACTTCTTCGAAGGTCTCGGCTTCTCCACTTATCCATTCAACAATGCCTTCGGAGTCGCCTCGTATGAAATTTTCTTCAGCAGAATAGGCACCTACTTTGGCGAAGCTAGCCTTTATTTTATTTACACTATCCAAGGATTTTTCAAAGCACCTTTTCTTGGATGTGCGAAGTTCTTCAACATTTTTCTCTAGATGATTTTTCCAATATTCGCTAATTTCTTGGTTAGCTTGTGCGAGTGCGCATTTTTCCTTAGCTTTGGCCAGTTGTCTCCGAAGGTCTTCAATTTCAGTCTTTTGGGCTTCAGCCTGAGCTATGAAACTAGCTTCGTCTTCCTTCACTTTATTTACCAGAGAAATTAAGATTTTTCTTTTTCAAGACCTTTGTTTCTCAATTCAATCACCTCTGAACGAAGGTTGTTTAGAGCCATCATATAGCCTTCGTCTTCAATATTTTTCTGCGCCCTAAGGGCATTACTAAGAATTAAGCCCTGCAAGAGGAGGAAAGAATTGAGAATGACAAATGAAATACCTCATTCTCAAATTCAAAGTTAACTTCTATACCTTTATACTGTTGTATGTTAGGCTGTCAGCAAGATCATCCTTCGACAAAATTGAAAGGCCGTCTTCCAGGTTCGGGAATCCCATGCTTCTACCTATCTCCCGGCAAACGGATATTTCTTTGTTATCCGGGAGACAGTACATAAAATCTTCTTCGTCACTACTATTGAACACTAACACCCCCTTCGGATATTTCAATTTTTGGGTGTAGTGTCGTGCTTCTAGCATTTCTTCTTGGGATAGTTCTTTTCCCAAAGCATGACGAATGATGTAGTTAGTGCTTTTGTTCGAAGCTTCCGGAGCAGGAGCTTCAAACTTTTCAGATGCAATCCGCTCTATCGTTTTTTCCTTAGGCTCAGCAGGCTCCATCTTAGTGGGCACTGAAGGCCCAGCTTCGGCTTCAGTTTGAGCTTTCGCAGCTTCGGTTTCTGCTTATCTAGTTTTGGCTTCGGCTTGTGTTTTTGTAGTTTCAGCAACTTTCTTTGTAGCAGCAGGGCTTAAAACCTTCATAGTTTCTAGCACAGCATCCAGCACGTTGGCCATTATCCTCCTCTTGGGAGTTGCAGCAAAAGCCTTTTGCGTCTACGACAGTTTTGTCTCTATCGAATGGCTCTGAATTTTTGGTACTTTTATTATTTCTTCAGTCTTTGACTCTTCAGCCCTATCAACCTTAGCCTCGACTGGCTCGGCTATGGGTACCTTCGGCATTACGGTCGCCTCTTCAGTGCTCTGTGCCATCGGAGCAGTTTCTGTTGCTCCGGCTGCTGAGGAGGACCCTGTGCCGAATTCAGGCAGTATGGCCGGTTCAATATAGCGCGGTCGGTGGGTCAGAACCTTCACCTTTTTGCTCTTCGGCACAGGCTCAGCTGGGATGACCGAAGCAGTAACCTTCCTCTTCTTTTGCCCTTGCAGCCGGTACCGATAAGCGGGGTATATGAAGCCTATCGCATCAAAAACCTTGTTCAGTCTTTTCTTCCCCCGACCTCCGAAGGCTGCGGACAGAGCATTATCTTTGGCTTTGGAGTAAGCTCCAAGCAGCTCTTCGCTGGTAGCGTCAATACACTTCAGCCAATCGTCATTTGGCTCATCAAACTTCTCCCTAAATCTAAAGGTATATTTCAGTCGGACCAGACCACCATCACTAGAATCAGTGGTGGTCTCCTTCGGCATTTCCCAGCTTTCCACAAGCGGCCACACCCTAAAGGCTATATGTTCTTGAATCAAATCTCTTGTGCCAATGAAGGAGCAAACAGTGCTGAAAGCCCTCTGAGACGCTTCGATAGCGTCATCAATTTCCACCTTTGGCCTTCGGAGGCCGAAGCGAGACCAGATGGGGCGCTGGATGATCTCTTTAATGTCTTCCCTTGCCTTTAAATCATTCTTCACATAAAACCATTCTTCCATCTAGGCTCCGGGCCATCTCTTCCGAAATGTTAGAACCGGGTGGCTTGCGTTGGGGCGAGCAATAAATCCATAACAACTGAAGTTGTTGTGGTACTGTTCTTTGCCAGTAGCCTTCGTCTCATATAAGAGCTTGTGCATACTGCCGAAGCACTTCCCGCTTGGCTCTAGCCCCTAACTCCTTACAACCCAGACAAAAATCTCCATCCTCATTATAGATTCGGGGGTGATCTGATGAAGGAAGATCTGATAGATCTTCAGCACTTCAACTACAAACTTGCTCAATGGAAACCAAAGTCCAGGCTTAAAAAAGCTTCAGTAGATAACAACTTCGTTTTCCTCAGGGGTAGGGACGTTGTTGTCTCCACCAGCCCTCACAATAGACATGTCCCGAAAGTACCTTCCTCTAATGTTTCAAGATGACTCTGTTTAATGGTCGATTTTCCGAAGACAGCATGGCTTGGTCGCCAGGGCCGATCCTCAGAATCTTCATCCCCACTTTCCACATCATAGCTATCGCTGTCACCAGTATCTTCAGATAAACCTTCCAGTATCTCTTTAGTAATCTTCTATGTGTTTGTTTTTGCCATGGACTCAATAAATCCAGCAATATAAGGATCCACAACCTTCTTCTCCTCAAACAGCTTCGTCTCTTCAGTCAGCTTCACCCTCTCAGTCATTTTTTCCCTAGACATGGTGGAAACGCATCTTTTAACTGAAGCTCAAAAAGCTTGAAAATCTAGCGAGCGCTAGTGAGCAAGAGCTAAAAGCTTGAGAAAATAATGCAAATGGCAGAAACAGCGTATCAAATGCTACTGGTGTGAGTTCATATTTATACGCCTAGCACGCTGCAACTTGGAGGGCCCCGACTCTCATTGATTGATGCTATTGTAGCAAAGGGAAGGTGTTTTTTCGGACCTTCGGCTTAAGGCCTTCGTTCACGTCGCAATCTGAATTCGTTGTTATAACAAATTAATACTGCGAGGGGCTACTGTTGGGGGCCTTCGCCTTCCGAAGGTCCTCAAAAACATGATTAACAATGTTTCCCAAGCGTAATATATGTACAGGAACCTTCGAGCATGGATCAAGCTGTACACAATATGGAAAGTAGGGTCAGAACAAAGGTTGAACCAGCGCTGAAGCTGCGCGCAAGGGAGCTTCGGCTCAGTAGCAGAAAAAGGAACCGACTTAAGGAGGAAAAGGCTATCTAATCCTCGATAGATTGTTATTAAGTCAATAGTGAACATGAAGGGCCTGAATGTAATTTCACACAGGTTGCGCCCTGTGCCTATAAATAGACGAACAGTACCCACGTACTGTTCACACGGACTGGTACTCGCTCGTGTGTCACACTTGCACTTTTGCCTTCTGTCATGCCGAAGGTACAAATGTAATCCAGTATTGTTCTTATTTATCCATGATTATATAATAAGGACATATAAATGATGTCATATGATTATTCATGTTATTTCTCATGTTTCATATGCTTTTCCTTTTATCGATGTAAACTGTGATGATGAAGGTATGACCTTCATGACCTTCGTCCGAAGATCGTTATACCCCAAGGGAAATAATGCTTCGAAGGACGAAGGGCATTAACCATTAACTTCTTTTTGTGTTTCCTTGTTCTTAATTCATAGCATTTGAGAACAAGTCCCCAACAGTCGGCATCATGTTAAGTCTTCATCACCATTATAAGCCGAAGCTGCTATTCTCTGGCCATAGCTTCGACATTCATTCTTATCACCTTCGGATTATATATTCACCTTGTATGCCTTTATTATGGGGAAGAACTTCCATCCTGAGTCCAAAGCTCCCTATGATAATCTATGTCATGCTGAAAACAAATGGTTAATCGAGTTTTTGAGGACCTTCGGAAAAGGAAAGGCCCCAACAGTAGCCCCTCGCAGTATTAATTTGTTCCTTTGTAACAAATTTAGACTGCGATGTGAATGAAGGCCTTTAGCCGAAGGTCCAAAAAAACACCTTCCCTTCACTAGAATAGCGAATCATTCTGAAATGTGGGCCCCACCAAGCTGTAGGCCTCTGAGTATATATATAGGAGGATGTGTCGCAAATATTTTTTATGCCATCTAGCTATTTGTGTTGTGTTTGCCATTTTATCCTTCTTCTCTTTTGTGAGTTCGATTGCCTTTTGAGCTTCGGCATCTGCTCAACCATCACCTTAATGGTTGAGGAGAAGAAGGTCACAGACCCCACACTGTCCGGGTTTTACGAAGCTATGTAGAAGACCAACATAGAGAAGATCACCAATGAGATGTTGGTTGGGTTGTCTGAGGACTCCAGCGATAGCGACAGTTTTGACGTGGAAAGCGGAAATGAGGATGTCGAAGATCGGCCATGGAGGCCGAGCCATGTTGTTTTTGGGAAATCAACTGTCAAACAAGGTCAAATTGAAACAATGAAAGGCAAATATTTCCATGATGTTTCCATAGTGAGGGCTGGGAGAGAAAGCATCGTTCCCCTTCCCGAAGCTAATGAGGTAGTAGTTTTCAAGAGCTTCATGAAAGTTGGGCTTCGCTTTCCGCTCCACAGGATGTCGGTTGAGGTTTTGAAGACATTCCAGATATTCCTTCGTCAACTTACCCCCGAAGCTCTTGTGAAAGTGGGGGTTTTATATGGGCCATGAGGAGTCAGGGACTGGAGCTGGATGCCAGATGCTTCTGCAACATTCATGAATTATCTTACCAGACGAAGGTGACTGGAAAAGAACAATATCATAACAACTTCGGCTATTGCAGCTTCGTGCCTTGTTTTGAGGCAAATTACCTTGTGCCTACGTTCCGGAAGAAGTGGTGTTGGAACTTGCACTCAGTTGCAAGGGGATCCAACGGGGGTGAACAGTGACGTTAACAGGGTTCTCGCGCTAGATGGCAAAAGCTCTGTTAATCTAGCCTCTCAAGGGCACTGTGCGGGGGTATTTATAGGTATCCGAGTGACCAGCATCTTGTGTTAAGGATGCATGTGCCCTCAGACACCTAGGTTATCCCCAGAATATTCCCATAAAGCGGGGTTACAGACCGTAATTACAGAGGCGCCTTTACAAATTAGGCCCGTAACACGCAGTAGCCACGCATGGCCTGTTACAATGGGCCGGATCACCCGTGGGCCTCCATGCTGGACGAGGCCGCATGGTGGAATGACCTCGTTGTAGGTCTTCGCCCGATGTCGTATGGAGCGAAGGGTGTCCTCGCCCATTGTCTTGTCTCCGTTGGGCCAACGACCACGGCGAAGGCCTCGAGCGAAGGGTGGCGTCTTCGCCTTCGCCCCAACATTTGCCCTCCGAGGGACCAGTTCGACTAAGTCATCTGGTGTCGAAGACGTTGCTATATGGTGGAGACGCTGCCCTCGCTCGAAGTGGTTCCGCGGGGGTTTTTGACATGACCGTTGATTGACACCGTACTATTGGACTGCGGGTTTCCCGAAGCGCCGCGTCCTGTGTATAAAAGGGGGCGAGGGGCGGCGCGCTTTGAACTTTATCCTTCCGCGCTCCGTGAAAACCCTAGCCGCCTTTTCCACCGTCTTGCTGCTCGCCTGCCCTCCTTGCTCCTGTTTGCCGGAGATCTGGCTCGAGTGAAGCAAACCGCCCGTCGCCGCCGACGGTACGTAGCGAGGCCGACCTCTTCTTCTTCCGCTGCCGCTACGCCGCCGGCCGACACGTCGTCTGAGGAAACGCTGAGTACTTTGGCGGCGGAGGAGTTGCGCGCCGGCGATACGGTGGATTTTGGTGTGTCGCGGATGTCGTCGGTCCACGTGCAAGATATGCAGCGGCTGTGTTACTTTGGCGGCGGAGTCGCTCGTGTCCCGGGGACGGAGGAAGTCCCCGCGCCGGAAGGTGAGTTGGTTGTGTTCGAGGCGTTCTTCACCGCCGGTCTCCGCCTGCCTGCGCACCGATTTGTTGGAGAAGTCCTGCGCAGATTTAACGTTCAGATCCATCAGCTGACTCCGAATGCTGTGGTGGCACTGTCGAAGTATGTCTGGGCGACGACTTCGTACGGCGGACAGCCATCAGTCGAAGTCTTCGCGAAGTACTATTGCCTGCACTGGCAGAAGAGGATGATTGGGGATGAAGTTGCCCAGTTTGGGTCCTGTACATTTACGCCGAAGACCGGCAAGACCACGATGGAGGTAGTGGAGTTGGTTCCCTGCGCCCGCAACAAGTGGGGCAATTGGCAATATTTTTGGTTCTACGTCATGGAGGGTACCGTCGAAGACCATCCGGGGCTCCCCGTGTCAGAGATGTGCTCGCATTTCTACTCAGCATACCCGCCTTTTGAAGTGGCGGAGGAGGATGCGGATGAAGGGGCCCTTCGGTGCGCCGCCGGCCTGAGCAGTGGGCGCGATTTGGTTGAGGAATTTATTGCGTTCGGGGTATGGCCTTTGGCGCATGGCTAGGCATTGGGCGAAGTGTGCCCTCGTCGGATGCCTTCCCATGGTGGGAAGCTGGTGCGAAGTCCTGTCTTCGCGCTGGACCTACATAGCCACGATTCGGCCGCCTTTGTGCGTGAGGCGGAGGATGGGGCGGTGCGGATCGTTGGTCGGTACGTGCCGAGGACAGAGGGCCAGCGTAGCTGGGATATCCGCGGGTCGAATGACCGTTTGAACAGAGTTTTTGAATTGAATCGACTGCCGTATGGCGGTTATCCCGGCCAGGACGATGTGGATCGTCGCGGGAAGAAACCGGTGGTAGAGTCTGGAGACGACCCTGCGTCGGCTGCCGCCCCGTCCTCTAAGAAGAGGAAACTAGGTACTGCTATGGGAGGACTTGGGGTTTCCGATGGTTTTGCTAAAGAATTGATGAGGACATGCGCGGCCCCGGGGGGAAGGATGTCTTCGCCCGAGCTCCGGGAGTCTTCGGCACGGATGCTGAGGGTTACCGGGGGTTGGTGGCCTAGGAATGTTCCTATCCCCCGCGTGGCCGGTGAAGACTTTTTTACATCTCGCATGGTTCGTGAGTGGAAAGTGTTTCCTTACGGGCGGAATATTGATGCTGTTGTGTCAGCAGTGATGGACAAGGATCGCCAGGGAGCTGCACAGAAGCGCCAGGTGGTCGTCAGGCTTCATGAAGCCAGGCCGAAGAGGTAGCGGGGGGCTGCGAAGGCTACTGCCCCCGGCGGAGGCCAGCCGCTGCTAGCGGCGAAGTCGGCCGTCCCTGCATCCAGCAGGGCGCCGGAGGCTGCGGCTGCCGCCGGTGGTTCCAAGTCTGCGAAGGCTGCACCGGCGTCCGGCAGGGTGCCGGAGGCCGTGAAGGCGGCCCGAGGGTTGCCGCCGCCGGGCAAGCGTGTCGCCGACTTTGCCACCGACATTAGTGTGGAAGACTATCTTGTTGGTAAGTCGCTGGCTCGTCGTTTGTTTTTTTTAATTTGTTGATACGTCACAGGGTCGGACGAAGGCCAACTTGTCGTTGTTCCGCCTGCCGCGGTGACCACGGCGGCTGCCGTAGTGCCGAAGGCGAAGGATGGTGCTCTGAGTGCTGGCGGCGAGATGCCGGCACTTGCTGCTGTCAGGGACGAGGCGGGCGCTGTGTCCCGCCGGCTGAAGGAGATGAAGGAGGCACTAAGTCAGGTACATTGAGCTAGACTTCGGTTCGTTTTTTTTTCGGCTTCGTTGGGGCTGTGGTCTTACGTGTGTTTTGCAGGCGACTGACTTCGCCGATCGCGCGGCGTCGGGGGCCCTCACGGCAGTTGTGTCTGCCGAAGTCGAGAGACTTCGGACTTAACATGCCGACGCCGTGCAGGAAAAATCGGCCGCCGACAGTAAGTGCCGCAAGCTGGCGGACAAGGTGGCCGCGCTAGAGGGGGAGAAGACTGACCTCCGGCGCCAACTGGCGGAGGAGAGTAGGGAGGCCAATGAGGCCCTCGCCAAGGCGCAGGCTACGCAGGCGGAGGCCAATGTGGCGCGGGTGGAGGGCAATCTTGCCAGAGAGCGCGCCAAGCAGTTGGAGGAACGGCTCAGCGCCCTGCAGAGCCGTGTGGAGAGGTCCGAGGCTGCGACGCGCACGGAGGCTGAGCGGACACGCAAGCAGCTTATGGATTCATACCATGAGCTAGGCGCACGGACCGCTGAGTTCGAAGTGCCGGACCGAGAGCCCGGACTTCGCTGCCAGGAGTGGGTACAGGAGGAGTTGCAGGCGCTCCCCACCATCGTGGAGGGGTTCATGTCTTATGCCTCCCTGGTCACCTGCGAGGCGGCGATGAACGCGCTCTCTCGCGAAGGGTGCCGGCACTTTGAGGTCTTCGACCAAGCTGATGAGGATATCGAGCGTGATATCTACAAGGTTGAGGACCCTATAGTGAAGGAATCTGCCGGAGCCCTTTACAACCGGATGTGGGGCCCCCACGGTCGAGAGGTGGTCAGGAAGCGGGCCGAGACGGCGAGGGGTCAGGTAATGCTTGGCTTTTGTTTGGTGTTTGTTGGATGTGGGCTATGTGTGGGTTTGCTGAATTTGTGTGCTGTGTCTCAGGCGACGCGTGGCGAGAGGGTGGATGACTTCGGTGCTTTGAACAGCGCGCTGCCTGACCTGGAGTCGAACCCAGCGGAGGCTGTGCCCAAGGCCGCCTTGGAGCCGCCCACGGAGACCGCCGAAGGCGTTCCTGATGCCCCCGCAGCCGCTGCGGCCGGCGAAGGCCCGTCGCTAACTGCTGCGCCGAGGGCTGAGGATCCTGTGACGGTGGCGGCGGAGGCGACGGCGGAGGCTCCCGCGACGGCTGGGTCTTCGCAGGTGGCGTAGTGGGTGTGGGTAGCTAGGGAATTTTGGATATGTTGCTAAATCTTGGTTGCTGCGCAGGTTCAAGATTTTGGGCCTGCGCACGCAACCTCCACTACTAATTTTTTGGCGGCTTCGACCGTGGATGATGGTAATAAATCGGATGGGTCTACATCTAAGTTTTCTGATTTTGGTGACTCTGGGAGCTCGGTTGAGTGGACTGAGGAGTCGTCGGATGAGGACTTGGACTATTTTGTGGCCTTGGATGTGGTAGCGGCGGAGGCTTCACTGCGCGCTGCGGATGCAGAAGATGTGCCTGGTCCGAGTACTGGGCGTAGGCGGCGAAGGGCGGTTGCGAAGCGTAGAGTGAGTGGGGCGGACGGCGGTCGGCTTCGTGTGAGTAGGGCCGGCCGGCAGGAATTGTTTCCTTGCCGGCCGCCGTGAGTACAGGTGAGGGGGAATTGTGGAGTATTTTTGCGGGTGAGGAGCTTAGGATAATGTTATTCAACTATAGGGAGATGGGAATTATTCCGAAGGTTGAGCCGATGTAGAGTGCGATGCCCTCGCTTGTACATGTGTAATGGCTTGTATGATGAAGTTGTGTGCCCTCGCACATTCGGCTATGCTAGCGAAGGCGTTATGTACTTGGTCAGGTGTAATTGTTATGCTGGACTGGTGTGCGTGTAGTCGGTCTTTGCGCGGACTGTTGCACGGACAGGTGTAATTGTTATTGTGCTAGCCCGGCTGCGTCCGTAGGCGACTTCTGCACGGATAGTCTCCGCGGTAGACTTTGGTTTTTCGCACTTGTTGTGCTAGTCCGGCTGCACCCTTAGGCGACTTCTGCATGGTAAGTCTTCGCGGCAGACTTCGATTTTTCCCACTTGTTGTGCTAATCCGGCTGCACCCTTAGGCGACTTCTGCACGGTAAGTCTTCGCGGTAGACTTCGATTTTTCGCACTTGTTGTGCTAATCCGGCTGCACCCTTAGGCGACTTCTGCACGGTAAGTCTTCGCGGTAGACTTCGATTTTTCGCACTTATTGTGCTAGTCGGCTGCACCCTTAGGCGACTTCTGCACGGTAAGTCTTCGCGGTAGACTTCGATTTTTCGCACTTATTGTGCTAGTCCGGCTGCACCCTTAGGCGACTTCTGCACGGTAAGTCTTCGCGGTAGACTTTGATTTTTCGCACTTTTTGTGCTAGTCCGGCTGCACCCTTAGGCGACTTCTGCACGGATTTGTCGCACGCGAGGGTTGCTAGCGCTGAGCCTCGTGGTGACTTCTTATTGGTCGAATGTTGAAGACCGTCGTCGCGGTCTTTTTTCGACGCATGTTTTTGCGGGGGATTTTTCACTTGTATATTACATGGCTCCGCCTCGTTAAAAACCTCACCCCCCGGGAGGAAAAGAGTGCGGGCCAGAATAAAATTGTTTTTGCGAATTACAAGGGCGAATCAGCCCTGATGAGTCAAACAAAAAATTTGCGAAGGTTGTCGATGTTCCAGGAGTGCTCCAGGTCTTCGCCGTTTGGCGTTTTGAGCCTGTAAGCGCTAGGGGAAGCTTTCGTCTTGACTATGAAGGGGCCCTCCCACCTGGGCTCCAGCTTGCCCCTGGACTCTGTCCGAGCTGTTCGGACGAGTACGAGGTCCCCTTTGTTGAATTCCCTCGGGATGACTGTGTGGTCGCGTCATGCTTTTGTCTGGGCTTGGTATTTGTTTAGAGCCTGTAGGGCGAAGACTCGGTCTCCATCGATGAGATCCTTTGAAGTGGGCTCGTCCACGTCGGGGACGGCTGACGGAACTGTTCGCGGGGACCCATGTTTTATTTCTTGTGGGGTCATGGCCTCCGATCCGTATAGAAGGCAGAAAGGAGTGAACCCGATCGCCCTGCACTCAGTCGTGTTTAGTGCCCAGACCGCCTCGGGTAACAAATCGGCCCACCTGCCCTTTCTTTCGTCGAGGAGCATCTTTTTGAGAGTTGTGAAGATTTTTCCATTGGCGCGTTCCACAACTCCGTTGGACTGCGGGTGATAGACTGAGGCGAAGGCAAGCTTGGTGCCGATGGTGAAGCAAAAATCCTTGAAGTCTTGGCTGTCAAACTGCTCGCCGTTGTCGACTGTCAGTTCGGGTGGTACTCCGAAGCGGCAAACAATGTTTTGCCAAAAGAATTTTTGGGCAGTCTTTGATGTTATTGTGGAGACAGCCCTTGCCTCGATCCATTTGGTGAAGTATTCGACAGCGACGAAGGCGAACTTAAGGTTCCCCTGAGCCGTGGGTAGGGGCCCGACGATGTCTAGGCCCCAGCGCTGGAGAGGCCATGTGTGGGCGATCAGCTTTGTAAATTGCGAAGGGCTGCCTGATCGAGGGGAAAACTTCTGGCAGGCTTCGCAGAACCCTGTGACCCGATTTGCGGCGCAGATCATTGCGGGCCAGTAGAAACCTTGGCAGATCACCTTAGCAGCTAGTGCCCTTGGCCCTGCGTGAGAGCCGCATGTACCACTGTGGACTTCGTGTAGGATCTGGACACCTTCGGTTTCGGTGACGCATTTAAGCATTGGCTGACTGACCCCCTTCTTGTAGAGTTGGCCCTCAATCAGTGCGAAGTCCCGGCTTCGATGTTTGAGGCGCTTGGCCTCGTTGATGTCGGTTGGGTGATAATACCCCTGTAGGAACAGAGTTATTGGTGCCCGCTAGTCTTCGGTCATGATAAGGTTGACTATGCGGTCGCCCTCGCTGTCATTGGTTATTTGGAGCCCTTCGGGGCTCCGGACGGCTGGTGTGCCGATGACGTGGTAGAACACGTCGGAGGGCAGGGACTCGCCTCTGGCGGCAGCCTTGGCCAATGCGTCGACCTCTTCATTCTTGGCCCGGTCCACATGCTGCAAAGTGAATCCCTTGAATTGTCTCTCGAGACTTCGGATGGCCGCGAGGTATTGCATAAGTGCGGGGTCCTTCGCTGCATAGTCTTTCTCGACCTGGCCGGCAACTACCTTGGAGTCTGTTCTGATGATGCAGGCGGTGACCCCAAGGGCCCTCAGCTTGCGGAGACCGAGGATGACTGCTTCGTATTCTGCTATGTTATTTGTGCATCTGTCAGATTCCAGAGCGAAGCTGAGGCGTGCTGCATATCTGTGCTTGACCCCGGCTGGTGAGGTGATGACTGCAGCGGCGCCTGCCCCCGCATGGCACCATGCGCCGTCGCAGTGGATCGTCCAAACCTTCTCTGCGGACGGGTCCGGCTGTGTTATTGGCCCAGTCCAGTCGACGATGAAGTCTGCCAGGACTTGTGACTTGATGGCTGTCCTGGGCTCGAAATTGATGTGGTAGTCGGAGAGTTCGGCCGCCCACTTGGCAATCCTCACCGATGCTTCCGGGTTTCTGAAATATTCGCCGAGTCCCCTGTCTGAGGTGACTCGGACCTTGTATGCTTCAAAATAATGGCGCAATTTGCGCGAAGACATAACAACTGCATAGGCAATCTTCTCCAGTTCTATCATGTTACATTTGGACGGTGTCAGCACTTCGGAAACGTAATAAACTGGGCACTGCCTGATCACGCCCTCAACTGTCTGCTCCTGCACCAGTGCCGCGCTGACCGCATGAGGCGAAGCCGCAACATAGAGCAATAGTGGTAGCGAAGAGTCGGGGCTTGTAAGGACTGCCAACTCCGACAGGTACTGTTTTAATGAGGCGAAGGCCGCTGCCTGCTCTGGTCCCCAAGCGAAGTCTTTTGCGCCACGGAGAGTTTTGAGGAAAGGAAGACTTCGCTCAGCGGATCTGGAGATGAATCTGTTGAGGGCGGCCAATCTACCCGTAAGGCGCTGGACGTCTCTGGCGGACTGCGGAGGCGTCATGTTTATGATGGCCTGAATTTTAGTTGGGTTGGCCTCGATGCCGCGGTGTGATACCAGGTAGCCCAATATTTTGCCTTGGCGAACGCCGAAGACGCACTTTTCCGGGTTTAGGCGGAGTCGTGCGTCTCGCATGTTCACGAATGTCTCGGCGAGGTCGGCGAGATGGTCCTCCTTGCTCTTGCTGGCGACGACGATGTCGTCCACATATGTGAATATATTTCTGCTAACTTGCCCTTCGAGCACTGTTTTGGTAAGCCTAGAAAAGGTGAACCCGACGTTCTTGAGTCCCTCCGGCATTCTGATGAAGCAATATGTGCCGAAGGGTGTTATAAAGCTGGTGCTAGCCTTGTCTTCCTCCTTCATGTATATCTGGTGGTAACCGGAGAAGCAGTCGAGGAGTGACATGACTTCACACCCGGTCGCGCTATCGACTATTTTGTCGATCCGCGGCAACGGGAAGTTGTCCTTTGGGCAGGCCTTGTTGAGACTCGTGAAGTCGATGCACATTCGCCACTTCCCGCTCTTTTTCTGCACCATTACAATGTTGGAGAGCCACGTGGGGTAAGCCACCGGCTCGATGAATTTGGCTTCCAGGAGGCGGTGCACCTCTGCCTTGGCGGCCTCTGTCTTCTCGTCGGACATTTTGCGAAGCAGCTGCTTTTTCGGTCTCACCGAAGGGTCAATTCCCAAGCTGTGCTCAATTATGGATCGGCTGACCCCGACCAGGTCGAGGGCTGACCAGGCGAAGACATCTTTATTCTTGGACAGGCAGCAGAGGAGTTTCTCCTCTTCATGCGAAGTGAGGTCTTCGCTGATAGTGACTGTCTGCTTGGGCGTGGCCTGATCGAGGGGGACAGTCTTGGTCCCGTCGTTGCTCTGCAGCTATGCCTTGTCGTGCTCTTTGTCGGTTGGGGTGACAGGCGCAAGGACCTCGCGCTGGGCCATGAGGCAGTGCACGTTTCTTTGCCCGGGGACGAAGTCCCGCTCTATGTTGCGCGTGGTCTGTTGATTGCCGTAGACCGCAATGGCGCCTAATGGACATGGTATCTTCATGCACAGGTACAGTCCGTGGATAGCTGCCTCAAACTTGTTGATGGAGCCCCGGCCCATGATGGCGTTGTACGGATATACCATATCCACAATATCAAAGGTCACTTGCTCACTTCGGGCATTGGGTGCTACACCGAAGGAGAGAGGCAGCTCTATTTTGCCGACAGGAAAGGTGCCCTTGCCGCCGAAGCCGTACAACGGGTTGTCCGAAGGCTTGAGCAAGCTGTGGCTTATGCCCATGCGGTCGAAGGCATGGAGGAAAATGATGTCTGCTTGACTGCCATTGTCGACTAGGACTTTGTGCAGATCCCAGCCTGCCACGCTGCAGTTGATAACCATGGCGTCGATGTGGGGGGCGCTGCGCAGGTCGACGTCTCGTGCGTCGAAGGTTAGCGGTACGTGGGACCACTTTGTCTGCACGACTGGGCCAGTGATGGCGACGTGGTTGATGCTGCGGTAATGATCCCGCTTCTGCCGCTTTGTGTTGAAGTCGGTGCTGGACCCCCCAGTGATCATGTGAATGACTCCGCGATACGGCTGATCGGTGAAGTCTTCCTGCTTTGGGCGTGGGGGATGTTTTGATGTTGCTGGTGTGGTGGTGGGGGTGGGGGAGGTACGATTTGTACTTCCTGATGGTGTTGGTAAGCGTGGTGTGGTGGATGCGGGGCGGGGGCGTGGATATATGGGGGAGGGGGTTGCTGGTAAGTGTGCGCGACAACTCTGGGGTTGTCGGCTGGCTGCGCCCGTGCCATCCTGTCTTTGGTGGCCTTCGTTTCTGGGCAGTCTTTGGTTTGGTGGGCGCAGTCTTCGCCATGGAAGAGGCAGTAGAATCGGCGCGGCGGCTGCGCACGCCCCCGACACCTACCGCGAGTTCCATTTCCGCGGCCCTGGGAGGGATATTCCTGGCGACGAGGGGCGTCAGCAGCGGGGTGCTTGTTGGCGATGTTGTGCACTTGCTGTTGATTGAGGCCGTCTCGACCGGAGTCTTGATGCGGAGTCCTCGTCCACGTGCGGCTGGACTGTGGAGCATCTTTGGGCTTCCTTTGGGACTCAACCTTGCGTTGGTGGAGCTCTTCGGATTTGGCGTATTTTTCAAACAGCTGATATAATTCCTGGAGGTTCTTGGGCGGATCTCTGATGCAGTGGCTATAGAGGACGCCGGCGCGAAGGCCACTGATGGCGTAGTGGATAGCGATCTGGTCATCGACTGAGGGCAGCTGTGACTTGAGTGTTAAAAATTTGCGGTAATGCTCCCGCAGAGTCTCCTTTTCCAGCTGCTTGCAGAGCGAGAGTTCGGCCAAGGCGTCGGTGTCTGGGCGGTACCCTTGGAAGTTGAGCAGGAACTTGTCCCGGAGGCTTCTCCAGGAATCAATGGACAGCGGAGGCAACCTGGTGAACCAGGTGAGAGCTGGGCCTTCGAGGGCGATGATGAAAGACTTGGCCATTGTGGTGTCATCCCCTCCGGAAGATGCAACGGCGACCTGATAACTCATTATGTATTGTGCTGGGTCGGTGCTGCCGTTGTACTTGGGATAGGCCCCTGCCCGGAAGTTGGTGGGCCAAGGCATCACTTGCAGATGTGGCGCCAGGGGACTTCGCTCGTCGAGGTAGTTGACCCCTTGGAATGGCGCGGCGTGCGGGAAGGTGTGGTCGCGCTGGGGGAAACGCGGGTCTTCCGGTTGTGCGCGCTGTTGCAGGGGTGGCCCATGCAGCAGGCCGAGGTGGCCTTCGCGCGTGTCTTCCAGTTGTGCGCGCTGCTGCAGGGGTGGCCCGTGCTGCAGGCCAAGGTGGCCTTCGCGCTGCATCAGCGCGATCTCCCGCTCGAGGTCCTGGGCCTTCTGCTCTTCGTCGCGTATCATTTGCCGCACCTTGGCTAGTGCGGACACGCGCTGGTGCTTGGCCTCCAGTATCTCTTTCTACCTCTGGAGATTGCGGTTCTTGAGGCGCAGGGCACGCAGCTGTAGCTGTTCTTCCGCTGAGACGCCGAGGACTTCACCGTCCTCAGTGAGGTCCACGGCCTCCGGTGGGGCGAAGCCTGGGGGAGGCTGCGATTGTCCTTCAGGGCCACAGGTGCGAAGAGTGTCGTCTTCGCAGGTGCGGAGAATGTCGTCTTCAGTGGCCTCTTGGTGGGTGGATTGGGTGAGGGCGAGGGCCTTGCCCTTTCTTGTGGCAAGTAGTGCTGCCTTCGCAGCCTCGTCAGCCTTCCAGTTAGCTTTCTTAGGTGCCATCGCGGGTGGTTTTTTCGTAGCACGAACGGTGGGCGCCAAATGTTGGAACTTGCGCTCAGTTGCAAGGGGATCCAACGGGGGTGAACAGTGACGTTAACAGGGTTCTCGCGCTAGATGGCAAAAGCTCTGTTAATCTAGCCTCTCAAGGGCACTGTGTGGGGGTATTTATAGGTATCCGAGTGCCCAGCGTCTTGTGTTAAGGATGCATGTGCCCTCAGACACCTAGGTTATCCCCAGAATATTCCCATAAAGCGGGGTTACAGACCGTAATTACAGAGGCGCCTTTACAAATTAGGCCCGTAACACGCAGTAGCCACGCAGGGCCTGTTACAATGGGCCGGATCACCCGTGGGCCTCCATGCTGGACGAGGCCGCATGGTGGAATGACCTCGTTGTAGGTCTTCGCCCGATGTCGTATGGAGCGAAGGGTGTCCTCGCCCGTTGTCTTGTCTCCGTTGGGCCAACGACCACGGCGAAGGCCTCGAGCGAAGGGTGGCGTCTTCGCCTTCGCCCCAACAAGTGATCAAGGTCTTGGATGAAGCAATGGTTTTATGTGAAGAATGACCTGGATCAGAGGGAGGACGTGAGGGACGTCATTCAACGTCCTATATGGTCACGCTTCGGCATCAGCAAGCCATCGATTATGAGGGAATGAAGTGCATGCATGCCAAATGGCTTTCAACACCATATGTACCTACATTGGCACGAGAGATTTAGTTCAAGAACACATCGCTTTCAAAGTGTGGCCTCTGGCAAATGAGTGGGAAATACCGAACGAAGTTGCCGCTGGCTCCAGCCAAGGTGGCTTAGTTTATCTTAAGTATACCTTCTGATACCGAAGCCAATTTGATGAGCCAAATGATTACTGGCTAGACGCTATAGAGGCCACAAGTGATGAGCTACTCGAAGCCTACTCGAGGGCCGAAGACGAGGCCATGATAGTTGCCTTTGGCACTCGCGGGAAAAAGAGGCTGAACAGGATGTTCGATCTCATTGGGTTCGTTTACCTGGATTACTGCTTTCCTGTCTGAAAATAAGGGGAAAAGAAAAACTGCTGCTTCAACCTCTTCTATCGCGCCGAAGCTGAAGAGAGCCAAAGTCTTGACTCGAAGGCCGAAGCCTATTGGAATGGCCAAAGTGTCGAAGCTTATTGAAAGTGCAGAGGCTGGCCCGCTAGCCATAGAAGCAGCTTTCGTGATGCCAATCGAAGCTAGTGCAGGCCCGATAGAAGAGCCAGGACCAAAGGAAACAGTAGAAGAACAGCCGAAATTGCAGAGTTGCCCCAGTGTGACATAATTGCCAAAGCTATCAGCCACTACAACAACGACTCCGAGGAAGAGGAAGATGGCTAGAGTTCTGGATGCTGTTTTGGAATCTGTGAAAATGCCAACTCCTGTTTCTGCTGAATCTTCTGGCAGGAAAACTGAAGGTGCAAGAGAAGTGGTCGCTGCAAGCGCTTGTTCTACCCATGCTGAAGCGGGATGTTCCGAAGCTACGCCAGTAAAGCTAGTGGGAGAAAATCTTCTAGGAAAACCCACGACACTTGCTCCCGAAGCACCTCCCTAATGTGATTTGAACTATATTGTCTAACATGCTTTGGGAAAACAACTTTTAGCAGACCAACTTGCCGAAACACAACATTATGCTAAGGAGCCGAAATACCCCCAAGGATCCTTGGTATACAAAGGAGACAACGAAGATGACTTCCTCTACTGTCCACCAGACAGTAAGGAGGTCAATGTTTGCCGTGAAATGATGGGCAACATGGGGTATGCAAAGCTTGAACTTGGCTTGTCTACGATGACGAAAGATCAGCTTGCAGATAGCCTTGCTTACAACAGCTTGAAGGTTTGTATACTTTGACTTGTCGTTTTGTAGTTTTTGTTATGGTGAACTATTTTTGTGGTAATTCTTATCGTTATTATTTGTTCATTCTTTGTCTGCCAGGGCTTGATTCTAAGCAAGGCTCTAAAGGCTCAAAAGGATGCTGAAGATGAGAGTTGCCAAATAGCACTTGGAAACCTCCGATCGGAGGTTATAACCTTGAGAAACGAAGCTCTCGCAAAACACAAGATTCTGCTATCTTTAGTCGAGAGACTGAAATCTAGCGAAGCTAAGCTATCTGCTCAAGCGGAGGCCCACAAAACTGAAGTGCAGGAGCTAGAAAAGAAAGTTGCCGAAGCAACTGAAAATTTTAATGTGGAGCTAACGAAACATGAATTTGTGAAATCGAACGTTCAAGGGCACAAAGAAATGTTGATGAGCTTCGTGCAACTAAATAAAGATGTTACGATATAGCTATGGAATGCGCCAAGAGTCTAAAGAGCAGCTTTTCAAAAGTTGGTGCATTCTCTTTAGAGCAAAAGTACATCTGTGGTGACCCCGATGGAGTGATCTAATGGATTAAAGGCAAGGCTGAAGCCTTCAAGGAGATTCTTAGTGACAGAGGGGATTATTGTGCTTTTGCCGGTGCCCGTGGGGCCATGTCCATTTTGGAGAAGGTTGGTTGTGATCATGTCAAGGTTGTGGCTCAGCCAGATTTCGCCTTCTCAGTTGAGGATGTTAGAAACTGTCACACCCGAATTCAAAGAACAAAGCCGGGTGCATCTCATACATGCGCCAAAGAAGACAACATATATAATAACAGAGTGTATAGAGATAAATTTCACAATATAATCAGAGTATTTATTACATAGCGGAAGTCTTACAAAATAAAAGATAAATATAACAGGATCTAAAGTCCATCCTTGGCGCCAGAAAGTCAACTGGGAGACGCCACCTAGATCGAATCGAACTCCTCGATATGCGGCTCCTCTAGAACCACCTGTTCTTCTCCTGTGGGGGTGTGAGACAGCAAGGTGAGCTCACACATGTTCCTCGCTCAACAAGTTTTGGGGAATAATGTGCATGAACTCACCAAAGGTGGGAGTTCAGGTGAAGTGTAAGGCTGATCAACAAAATAAAGGTTGAAGCTGAGCATTGCTTTTATAAGTTGGTCAAAACTTTATTAGCAATTACTAAGTATATGTAAATACCAAACCTTAGTAATAATAAGTAAAAGTAATAATAACATAATCCCAATGCGATGAAATGACAAATTGAGTTTTAATTCCATAGATTAATCATGTGAGGGTCCGAGCTGATTTGTAAGGAAAGGGTGTATACTCATATTGTCTCAACACATATGCACAAACAAAAATCTCAGCATTATGTATAATTTATTAGCAACACATGAGGTCAGTTAGACCTTAATATTCCTCCTAAAATAGTATCACATCGTCTACTATCTTAGATCTTACAAATAGTAGTAATTTATATATATGTTTATGTAGCTTGGTGGAGCTGGTGGTGGCGGTGGAGGTAGTGGTTGTTGTTGTCGTTGTCTTTCCAACTGTGCTTGTCTTATTTCTCGACTTATCTCCAGCCGGTCCTGACGTATTTCCTCGCGTTCTTGTCTTATCTGATTTTGCATTTTGGTAACCATATCTGCCATTAGTTGTATTACCAGCATTTGGGTGGCAACCACTTGATCGATTCCAACATGTGGAGGATATTGAGGATTCATTTCTGTTTGCTGTTGTAGGATAATCTTCCTTTCCTGGTATTGACCATGAGAGTTAGATGCATATGGCAAGATAGTTTTGCAAGGGAAATTATTCGATAAGCGGAATGAATAAGCTAGTAGCTGGTTATGATCTGAAGAATCTTTAGTAGGGCTTAATCTTTGTTTTATATCAAGATTGGGATAACTTGTCGTATAAGGTGAATATCCAGGGTAGGATAGAATTTTGTCAAGATGAGATAGTCTACATGATGTAGGTTAAAATTTTATTTGATGTTAGGTGGGGACAGATAATTAATCAACTCATCATGACATTATTGTTTGGGTTAGCTCATGGTTGAGTGGATCTAATGTGCTAAGTTAAGTTAACACCTGGCTAGAAGGGTCCAAGTACTACTAATCTGTTTAAGTAGATCACATTGGATTATATCACACTAGATTCCATAATCCTATTTAAGAATATCATTTAGTTGAGGATATCCCGCTGACTTTATCTTTATGAACTTCTAGTATTTTTTTATACACCTGAATTTTTTTATGCCAATAACAGGTGTGGCATAGGAAACAAGGGTACATCGGGTTTTAGCTAATTTGGTGAGTGTAGAGAAGAGTTGGGGCAGAAAATAGTTTGGTAGGAGAGATTTTTTTGTTCCGGGTGGTGGATCTTGATTCATCTGAAGATCTGTTTCTACTCATATCTTTAATTGTCGAAGTTAACTTTCTTCTTCAGTCTGATTTAGGAATCATCGATTGTAGTGTTAAATGCCTTTATCTGAGTTGGGATAACCATTGCGGGTACATGGGGTAGGTAGATTAAACAGAGTTTTGCTTTTTTGGATAAATGGGTTGGACAACCTATAACATAGGCCAGGTCATGGTTTCACGGACGAGTTGGTCTAAGATACTCGTTTAAGTTTAAAATCCATTTATAGGAATATGGTTTAGTTAATACTTGTAACATAGATTAGACCATATTAGATTAGGTAGGGTCTTGATGAGATTGGATATAACTGGATTAAACTTAGTTTAAGTTCGATAAATCTACCAAGGTAGAATAAATATTATTAGGATATGTTAGAATCTTTTGAGATAAGATGGATTATATGATGTAGGTAGATCAGAATCTCTGTTTTGTTGTTAGGTTAAAACAGAGCGGTTATGCAACTATCGGGTGGTTAAGGTATTTGCATATGGCCAGGTTGGACTAAGACTCCAATTTAGGTTAAAACATATTTATAAGAGTAGGATCCAATCTCATTTTACCAGTATTATCTAACATGTTTGTCCATTAGATTAGAGCTGATTAGATTAGATGGGATCTGAATTAAATTGGTGTAATCAGATTAGACTAGATAAGATCTACTTAATTTATTTTGGAATAGATCATGTTTGTTACAAGGTTATGAGATAAGCCAAGTGGTGGGGACAAGTATGCTTATTAGGGCAAGATGAGTCTCTAAGAATAAGATAGAATCTTTTGAGATTAGTTAGATCTATTAAGATAAGAGACAACCTTTCAAGATAAGATGGATCTATTAAGATAAGAAAGAATCTTTTAAGATAAGAGGAACCTATATATAATAGATATATTTTAATGGAGAATAATCTAAGTTGTTTAGTTATCTCCTAAATTTTATTTATTTATTTTTATGCCTTTACGTATATGTAATTGTGGACATTACTTCACAACCCATCACACTCAATCAAAGATCCAAATCAGACAAGTGTCATAAGAACAAACACTCAAGCGTATAAATACCTATAAAAATAGTTTTGTTTTTGTTCCTAAGAGTAGGTCTCCTATTCCTAAAGGTCCTTTTAGCCACAAGATTTCAAAGTGTGAAATCCATTTTTGTCTTTAGAAGGAACATGCAAGAATAATTGGAGCAAAGCGGAAATAGATTTGAAAAGATTAAGATAAGTTTAGAAAGAATCAGAGTAACAAAGGTAAGGTTAATCAGAGTAGAACAGTAGAAGGTGTGACAGGATCAAGAAAAGTATAGAAAGAATCAGAGTAAGGTAAGTAGGTAATGGTTATGTCCATTTCTATCTAGGTTATGTCCTACAGTCAACATTCCTCTGATACCACTTCTGTCACACCCGGATTCAAAGAACAAAGCCGGGTGCATCTCATACATGCGCCAAAGAAGACAACATATATAATAACAGAGTGTATAGAGATAAATGTCACAACATAATCAGAGTATTTATTACATAGCGGAAGTCTTACAAAATAAAAGATAAATATAACAGGATCTAAAGTCCATCCTTGGCACCAGAAAGTCAATTGGGAGACGCCACCTAGATTGAATCGAACTCCTCGATATGCGGCTCCTCTTGAACCACCTGTTCTTCTCCTACGGGGGGTGTGAGACAGCAAGGGTGAGCTCACACATGTTCATCGCTCAACAACTTGTGGGGAATAATGTGCATGAACTCACCAAAGGTGGGAGTTCAGGTGAAGTGTAAGGTTGATCAACAAAATAAAGGTTGAAGCTGAGCATTGCTTTTATAAGTTGGTCAAAATTTTATTAGCAATTACTAAGTATAAGTAAATACCAAACCTTAGTAATAATAAGTAAAAGTAATAATAACATAATCCCAATGCGATGCAAATGAGAAATTGAGTTTTAATTCCATAGATTAATCATGTGAGGGTCCGAGCTGCTCATAACAGTGAGCATGGCTAGTATACCAGTTTTACACTCTGCAGAGGTTGCGCATCTTTACCCACAAGTCATGTTACCCATCTGCTAAGGGGTCATGAATCCCATACACCTCTACCAAGGAAGCGAGGCAGGGTAACACTACGAGGCCTTTACAAAGTTCCACTAGCTTCAGAAAACCCGCTACAGTTTATAGGAAGCTCCAATGCAGGGATCCCTCGCCTGACCGCCATCGCAGCAAAATCAACCCAAGGACCTCCCTACACTGACCACTCCCCTACTGCCCTTGCCCCTTTCGGGTAAGGTAGTCATCCACTAGCTTTCCTAGTTAATCAGCCAAGGGCATCCCATACTACCCTTCTGGTAGCACTGTTTTCCCGGGTGGTCACTCAATGTTTCCATTAACATAATGATCTTATCATGAACATAAATAACATAACAGAATAATAGGAACATGGATATAATGAAATATTAACCCGAAACCACATAATGCAATAGCATAACTACCCAAGTGAATCAGGGGTAAACAAGGTAAACAGGATTAACAGACTAGGGTGACCTATTGGGTCCCATCAAAATTAAACCTATGCATTGAATAGTGATAATAAAGAATATTATTGGGTAACAAAAGTGGATCAAGGGCACAACTGGCCTGGCACTTGAGATTCTAGTTACCAGGGTGATTCTTCAGATCCTCGAAACTCGCGCTAGTCATAGCAATACAAACAAACATGGTATAGATAAAATCAACATCACACCAAACATGAGAACAAATTGAATAATAATGATCTACACGAAGCTACGAGATCGTGGAATCGAGAACTGCTAAGATCAGAGTCTTGGTTAAGGAGTTATGATTTTATAGAGGATTGATGTGATTAAAATGTTAAACTATATTATAAATTGGTTAATATAAATCATATAAGAGGTTATTCTATAAATAATTATCTCAACTTTAATCTAAGTCATAAATTGACCATAGATCATATTTTAGTAAATTATAATGATAAGCAAATTAACAAGACTAACCAACATAAGTTAAATAAAGACCTAATTATAAATGAATGAGACATGGTATAATAAATGTTGTTATTGCATAGTAAATATTTATACGAGACTAACGCAACTTGAATGAATCCAATCGGAGTTATATATTTTAGGTTATGAATTTCCAGAGATCCTATGTGTTTTGTACAAGATTAAATAGGATATAAATTTTATTGTTACATTCATGTCAAAACAGAGGTACTATGTGATAAACAATAATATTATAGAATTATAGAGATTGGAATGAACTAATTTGGACATCATATGAATTTCCTATGAGTTAAACACATTCTAGCATTTTTTCACATTAAAAATCATTTTCTAATCACTTTTACTGAATTTTATAAATCTCTAGACTGGGCATCAAATTCTGTAAAAGACAGGGGCAACGACGCAAAAGTTTCTAAGACACAGAGAACCCATGCTATGGACTGCGGGTTCATTACCTAGGACTGTAGGGTTTCATATGCAAAATGCACACAGCGAAGGGGTATGATCGCACCATGGTCGTCCGATTAGAGTATAGCGACCCATATTAGAACTGATCCCCCCCCGAAACGGTACTGAATCACAGTCGTTGGATCCTGAATCTGCCCAGACACTATCCATGTTTCTATACAACTCTGGCCTTTGGATCACTAACCTGCGGCATAGATTCAATACACAAAGCGGTTCCCACGGATCAATTCTGGATCGCCCCATTCTAATCTCCATCGTCAGTTCATGGTCGAATGGCAGGAAGCCCCTTCTTCTACCCCGCTTCCAAGGCCGAGTAGGGGCACCCGCGCCCTCGCTGGAAAGCACACCGGTGTGCGACCAAACCTCGTTCTAGCACCCCGTTACCCGAGTGGTTAGGTGCTACGCGACATTTAGACAACAACAGAACAAGGAGAGGGTCTCACCGGAGCACGTAGCCCTAGAGGGTGTCCACGACGCAACGCTGACCGCCCGCACTGGTGAGCGTGGCCAGAAGCTCCAGGGGTGCCCACGCCCGGCAACTCGCTGGGAATCCGCGGCGCGGCGCAGGTAACCGCGCAAGCGCGAGGTGCGGACCCAAGCCAAGATGCGACGGGTCTGATGGGCGGCGACGGACTTCTTCGCCCCGGCCGACGCGCGATTCTCCGCGGCACTACATTCCCAGTGCCTCGTCGCGGTCGCAGGAGAAGCTCCGCTAATTCAGCTCGTAGCAGGAGGACTCTCCGGCAACCAACCACACCATCAACACCCCATAACTTGCGCTCGACCGACGCGGGACCTGGCGACGCTCGCACGTATGGGTACCGCTGGTCAATGAGACGACGAAAACCTGGGGCCGGGTGTATATATATCCACCAGAGTGCGCTGTAGTTGATTGGAGCACGAGATTCATGGTGGGGTTCACGACTAGTTAATCGGCGATGTCGTTCGCCCGACTGCGCCAGACCCGGGGCTTGGGAAAGTGGAGCCTGACCCAGGAGGCCCAACAGACAGCAACTAGAGGCGTGGCCGGCAACACAGGCTGAGCGGGATGGGGCTGACCAGTGGCCCCCACGCGCGAGTGAAACAAGGCGCGGTAATGGGCCAGCACGGAGCAATGGGAAAGAGAAGGGAAGTGGGCCGCCGGTGGGGACAATCGGCCCAGTGGCCGAACTAATTTATCCTTTTTTCTGTTTTTGATTTTCTTTCTTTATTTTATTTTGATTTCTTTTCAAATTCAAATTTAGATCTGACACTATGGCAAATTTGTCTTCAAACTACCTTGCACATTTAAAGTATTATCTCTGAAAATATACTTCTAGGTATATTTTATGTAATTCTCTGATTCCTCTATTTCTTTTCTTACTTCTCTTTTATCTCTAATTTTTTTTCCAAATACTATAATTGAATTTGAATTAACTCCCTAATCCTAAACATTAATGTGCCCTTAGTGATATTATCAGTATTATTAAATATACAAGCAAAGCTCCCATATGAGACATGATTTATTTAGTAGTCTTAATCATTTGTTTTTCCTCATATGTGGTTATTACCATGTGATGATGAGTATAAGGCAATACATGGGTTGAGATGTACTCGCTTATTTTTATTTTATCTACAAATTGGGTGTTACAGAAACCCTTCAGCCGAAGCTACTAGCCTAGGTGGGAAGTTTTATTCCGAAGTATGGATGAAGGGTGGCCGAGAAATAGCTGATGAGGCCATTAGGAAAAATGAGAAAGAGTCTCGTGACGCCTTAGAAGAGGCTAAGAGGGCTGAAGAAGCTGTTGAACAGGCTAGGCTTATAGGTATATCTTTATGGCTTAGCTTCGTAAATTTTGCAGCTTCGGTACTAACGGATATTTGTGTTTTAATGCAGCTAAGCTTTCTCCCCCTCCCAAGCCATATGATCCTGAAACTAACCCATCTATGAAGGAGGCGCTTGATATAATTAAGATTGCTAATGAGGCTATTGACGAAGCTGTCGACAAGCAGCTGAACGAAGCTGCCGACAAAATCCTAAAGGAAGACTAAAGTTGTGTATATTTGATAGTTTAGCGTCCTTGTACGTAGCTCTTGTTTTTGTAATAAACACTTATCAACAATTTGCATGTATGTTGATGTAATATATTTCTTTGTGATGCGTGAAACCATCGTACATATCGTTTTTGAGCCGGCGGTGAAAAACACGTTCCCTTCTTTTCACTCTTCAGAAAGAAATCCCCCTCTTTGCCGAAACGACTGTGTATCTCTTGCCATATACGTTGCATAAGAATATCATTGTCGAAGGCATGAACCCCGTATGATAGTACCTCTGTTACAAGCATGGATGATGCCTTTGTAATACACTCTTCTCATTATTCTTTGTCGAGACTGAAGGGGCAATTTTCCTTGTTTTTCCAGTGTATGTATCAATGCAAGGTGATGTATAATGTGATGTCATGCAATATGATGCGATGGTATGATGCAGATGATGTTGCATATTACATAAAAAATAAGACTTTGCATCCCCTTAGGAACGACTTTGGAGTCTCTTCACCTTTTACTTAGGTGCTATTTCAGCTCTGCATTCCCATAGGAACGACTTTGGAGCTAAGCTCTGCATCCCCTGAGAAACGACTTTGAAGCTTCTTCACCTTTTACTTAGGTGATATTTTAGCTCTGCATCCCCTTAGGAATGACTTTGGAGCTTCTTCAGCTTTTACTTAGGTTGTATTTTAGCTCTGCATCCCCTAAGGAACGACTTTGGAACTTCTTCACCCTTTTTTGTTACACTCAAAGGTGTAACCACAAATTTATTACATCAGGTCGAAGGTTAAACCTCCTTATATTGTCTTTTCGAAGGGAAATAAAGGCAAAAGAAAGTAAAAATACATTGAATTAGGACCCTTTCAAATCGAACCCATGTGTTACTTTAATAAATGTGTCTTGATTCAGGCACAATGCTATTGATTGTGCGAGCTTCGGACTCCTCTCGAGTGTCACACTATTGTTGCGCCTAGCGATGCCCTTCTGAAAGGGAAATAGGGTCAAACCTTTTCCTAAATGATTTTGGTGGTTGAATTGCCCAACACAAACAATTGGACTAACTAGTTTGCTCTAGAATATAAGTTTTACAGGTTCCAAAGGTTCAACACAAACCAATATAATGTCCAAGATAGGGTTCAAAAGAAAGGAGCAAAATAAACCGAAGGCTGCCCTGGTCTGGCGCACCGGACTGTCCGGTGTGCCACCGGATAGTGGGAAATCAACTCCGAACTCGTCACCTTCGGGTTTCTGGAAATGCCACTCCGCTACAATTCACCGGACTGTCCGGTGTGGCACCGGACTGTCCGGTGTGGCACCGGACTGTCCGGTGTGCCAAGCGGAGCAACGGTCGCTAGCACAACGGTCGAGTTCAACGGTTGGCTGACAATGCTACAGTGCGCGGATAGAGCGCGCAGAGTCAGAGCAGCACCAGAAGGCGCACTGGACAGTGAACAGTGACTGTCTGGTGCACCACCGGACTATCCGGTGGCCCCACATGTCAGAGCTCCAACGGTCGAACCCTAACGGTTGGGTGACGTGGCTGGTGCACCGGACAGTGTCCGGTGGCGCACCGTACTGTCCAGTGCGCCCATCGACAGCAGCCCCTCCCAACGGCCACTTTGGTGGTTGGGGCTATAAATACCGCCCCAACCACCACACTTCAAGGCATCCAAGTTTTCAGCCAACACATTCAATACAAGAGCTAGTGCATTCAATACAAGACACAATTAGATTGAATCAAAGCCTCTCCAAGTCCCAATTCCAATCAAAGCAATTAGTGACTAGAAGAGAGAGTTTTTGCCGTGTTCTTTGAGCTCTTGCGCTTGGATAGCTTTTCTTCTTCCCATTTCTTGTTCTCAACATCTTTGTAATCAAAGCAAGAGACACCAATTGTGTAGTGGTCCTTGTGGGGACTAAGTGTCCCAGTTGATTGAGGAGAAAAGCTCACTCGGTCTAAGTGGCCGTTTGAGAGAGGGAAAGGGTTGAAAGAGACCTGGTCTTTGTGACCACCTCAACGGGGAGTAGGTTTGCAAGAAACGAACCTCGGTAAAACAAATCATCGTGTCACACTCTTCATTTGCTTGTGATATGTTTTCGCCCTCTCTTTTGGACTCGCTTTTATTTCTAACGCTAACCCCGGCTTGTTGTGGTGCTTAAAGTTTATAAATTTCAGATTTGCCTATTCACCCCCCCCCCCCTCTATGTGACTTTCAATTGGTATCAGAACCCGGTACTTCATTAGAGCCTAACCGCTCGAAGTGATGTCGGGAGCTCACGCCAAGAAAGAGATGGTGACCGGCGAGAAGCCCGCCACAAGCCACGAGAAAGCTCCATCGGGGGAGTCCGGCAACAAGAAGAGGGAGGAATCACCTCCCCGCGTCAAGTCGCACCGGAGTGGCGACAAGAAGAAGAAAATGAAGAAAGTGGTCTACTATGAGACCGATTCTTCGTCGCCTTCCACCTCCGGCTCCGACACGCCGTCCATCACTTCTAAGCGCCATGAGCGCAAGAAGTTTAGTAAGATACCCCTACGCTACCCTCACATTTCTAAACATACTCCTTTACTTTCCGTCCCATTAGGCAAACCACCGATTTTTTATGGTGAAGATTATAGTAGGTGGAGTGAAATGATGAAGTATCACCTAACCTCACTCCACACAAGCATATGGGACATTATTGAATTTGGAGTACAGGTACCTTCCGTAGGGCATGAAGATTATGATGCGGACGAGGTCGCCCAAATCCGGCACTTCAATTCCCAAGCAACTACTATACTCCTCACCTCTCTAAGTCGAGAGGAGTATAATAAGGTGCAAGGGTTGAAGAGTGCCAAAGAAATTTGGGATGTACTCAAGACCGCGCACGAAGGAGATGAGGTGACCAAGATCACCAAGCGGGAAACGATCGAGGGGGAGCTTGGTCGATTTATGCTCAACCAAGGAGAGGAGCCACAAGCCATGTACAACCGGCTCAAGACCTTGGTGAACCAAGTGCGCAACCTCGGGAGCACCAAATGGGATGATCATGAAATGGTCAAGGTTATTCTAAGATCACTCGTTTTTCTTAACCCTACACAAGTTCAATTAATTTGTGGTGATCCTAGATACAAGCTAATGTCTCCTGAGGAGGTTATAGGGAAGTTTGTGAGCTTTGAGTTGATGATCAAAGGCTCCAAACAAATCATCGAGCGAGGCGCCACCTCCACACCCGAGGTGCAACCCGATGCCTTCAAAGCAACGGAGGAGAAGAAAGAAGAGTCTACGTCAAGTAGGCTCCCCATCGATGCCTCCAAGCTCGACAACGAGGAGATGGCGCTAATCATCAAAAGCATTCGCCAAATCCTCAAGCAAAGGAGGGGAAGGATTACAAGCCCCGCTCCAAGAAGGTTTGCTACAAATGTGGTAAGCCCGGTCATTTTATTGCTAAATGTCCATTATCAAGTGATAGTGATAGGGGCGACGGCAAGAGGGGAAAGAAGAAGGAGAAGAAGAGGTACTACAATAAGAAGGGCGGCGATGCCCACGTTTGTCGAGAGTGGGACTCCGATGAGAGCTCCACCGACTCCTCCTTCGACGAGGACGCCACAAACATCACCGTCAACAATGGTCTCCTCTTCCCCAACGTCGGCCACAAGTGCCTCATGGCAAAGGACGACAAAAAGAAGAAGGTAAAATCTAGAGCTTCTACTAAATATGCAACATCTAGTGATGAGGCTAGCTCTAGTGATGATGATGATGATTTGCTCACACTTTTTGCCAACCTAAACATGCAACAAAAGGAAAAATTGAATGAATTAATTAGTGCTATTCATGAGAAGGATGAACTCTTGGATAGCCAAGAGGAATTCCTTATTAAAGAAAACAAGAAGCATGTTAAGGTTAAAAATGCTTATGCTCAGGAAGTAGAAAAATGTGAAAAATTGACTAGTGAGCTAAGCACTTGCCATGACACTATTTCCATCCTTAGATTTGAGAATGCTAAATTGATTGCAAGGTTGAGAAGTTAAATGATAGTGATGATTCTCTTGTCAATCTCAAAAATGATAATGCTAATTTGATTGCTAAGATTGACAAGTTGAATAAATCAATTGCTAGCCTTAAGATAGAAAATGATCAATTGATTACTAAGGCTAAGAATTTAAATGTTTGCAATGATATTGTTTCCAATCTTAGAAATGAAAATGTCATGTTACATGCTAAGATTTATGAATTAAATGCTTGCAAACCCTCTACACCTACTGTTAGTCATGTCTCTATTTGCACTAGATGTAGAGATGTTAATCTTGATGCTATCCATGATCACATTGCTATGATTAAACAACAAAATGATCATATAGAAAAATTAGATGCTAAAATTGCCGAGCATGAATTAGAGAATGAAAAATTTAAATTTGCTCGTAGTATGCTTTATAGTGGGAGACTCCCTGGCATTAAGGATGGCATTGGCTTCCAACAGGGAGGCAATGTCAAGCTCAATGCCCCTAAAAGATTGTCTAATTTTGTTAAGGGCAAGGCTTCCATGCCTCAAGATAACGAGGGCTTTATTTTATATCCTGCTGGTTATCCTGAGGATAAGGTTAGGAGAATTCATGCTAAGAAGACTAATTTTGTTTCTCACCATGCTTTTATTTATAAGAATGAGGCTTCTAGCTCTAAGCGTTCTACCCATGTTAAAATGCCTAAAAAGAAATCTCCTATTGCATCAAATGAGCCTATTGTTTCATTTAAGACTTTTGATGCTTCATATGTGAAAGTCGCCTAGAGGGGGGTGAATAGGCAAATCTGAAATTTATAAAGTTTAAGCACAACTACAAGCCGGGGTTAGCGTTAGAAATATAATCGAGTCCGAAAGAGAGGGCGAAAACAAATCACAAGCGAATAAAGCGAAGGACACGGTGATTTGTTTTACCGAGGTTCGGTTCTTGCAAACCTACTCCCCGTTGAGGTGGTCACAAAGACTGGGTCTCTTTCAACCCTTTCCCTCTCTCAAACGGTCACTTGGACCGAGTGAGCTTCCTTCCTTGATTTCCCGGGTCACTTAGACCCCGCAAGGACCACCACAAAATTGGTGTCTCTTGCTTCGCTTACAAGGCTTTGAGAGTAAGAATGAGAGAAAGAAGAAAGCCATCCAAGCAACAAGAACAACAAAAGAACACAAGTCGATCTTCTCACAAGTCCTAAAAACTAGAGTTGAATTGTGGACTTTGATTTGATCGGTGGATTTGATTTGTGTCTTGGAGTGTTGTGTATTGCTCTTGTATTCAATGATGAGTAGTGAATGCTTGGGTGTCTTGAAGAGTGGTTGGTTGGGGGTATTTATATCCCCAACCACCAAAATGGCCGTTGGGAACTCTGCTGTCGACGGGCGCACCGGACAGTCCAGTGCGCCAGCCATGTCACCCAACCGTTAGGGTTCGACCGTTGGAGCTTCTGACATGTGGGCCACCGGACAGTCCGGTGGTGCACCGGACAGGTCCTATTCACTGTCCGGTGCGCCTTCTGGCGCCTGCTCGGACTTCTGCACGCGCAGTTGCACTGTTCACTGTAGACTTTTGCAGACGACCGTTGGCGCAGTTAGCCGTTGCTCTGTTGGCACACCAGACAGTCCGGTGAATTATAGCGGAGTGGCTCCCAGAAAACCCGAAGCTAGCAAGTTGGAGTTGATCCACCCTAGTGCACCGGACACTGTCCGGTGGCACACAGGACAGTCTGGTGCGCCAGACCAGGGCTGCCTTCGGTTGTCTTTTGATCTTTTTATTTGAACCCTTTCTTGGACTTTTTATTGGTTTGTGTTGAACCTTTGGCACCTGTAGAACTTATAATCTAGAGCAAACTAGTTAGTCCAATTATTTGTGTTGGGCAATTCAACCACCAAAATTATTTTGGAAAAGGTGTGAGCCTATTTCCCTTTCAATCTCCCCCTTTTTGGTGATTGATGCCAACACAAACCAAAGAAAATATATAAGTGTAGTAATTGAACTAGTTTGCAAAAGGTAAGTGCAAAGGTTACTTGGAATTAAACCAATATACATTTTCATAAGATATGCATGGATGCTTTCTTGATTTTTAATATTTTGGACCACGCTTGCACCACTTGTTTTGATTTTGCAAATGTTTTGGAATTTCTTTTACAAAGTCTTTTGCAAATAGTCAAAGGTATATGAATAAGATTTTGAGAAGCATTTTTAAGATTTGAAATTTTCTCCCCCTGTTTCAAATGCTTTTCCTTTGACTCAACAAAACTCCCCCTCAATGAAATTTTCCTCTTAGTGTTCAAGAGGGTTTTATACCAATTTAAAATCATAACAAAAATAAGATACCAATCGAAAAACTTCTTTTAATACAAGATTGAAAGACTACATTTTTGAAATTGGTGGTGGTGCGGTCCTTTTGCTTTGGGCTAATACTTTCTCCCCCTTTGGCACGAATCGCCAAAAACGGATACTTGTGAGTGAAATATAAACCCTTTTACTTTCTCGCCCCCTTTGGTAAACAATATGTGAGTGAAGATTATACCAAATTGGAGAGCGGTGCGGGTGACGGTGAAGGATGAATAATTCAATGGAGTGGAGTGGAAGCCTTGTCTTCGCCGAAGACTCCATTTCCCTTTCAATCTATGACTTAGTAAGAAATACACTTGAAAACCACATTAGTCATAGCAAATGAAAAAGATATGATCAAAGGTATAAATGAGCTATGTATGCGAGGAATCAATCAAAGTTCCTAGAATCAAGAATGTTTAGCTCATGCCTAAGTTTGGTAAAGGTTTTATCATCTAGTGGCTTGGTAAAGATCTCGGCTAATTATTCTTTGGTGCTGACATATGCAATCTCAATATCCACCCTTTGTTGGTGATCCCTCAAAAAGTGATACCGAATGGCTATGTGCTTAGTGCGGCTGTGCTCAACGGGATTATCCACCATGTGGATTGCACTCTCATTATCACATAGGAGAGGAACTTTGGTTAATTTGTAACCATAGTCCCTAAGGGTTTGCCTCATCCAAAGCAATTGCGCACAACAGTGGCCTGCAGCAATGTACTCGGCTTTGGTGGTAGAAAGAGCTACAGAATTTTGTTTCTTTGAAGCCCAAGACACCAGGGATCTTCCCAAGAACTGACATGTCCCTGATGTACTCTTTCTATCAATCTTACACCCTGCCCAATCAGCATCTGAATATCCAAGTAAATCAAATGTGGATCCCTTGGGGTACCAAAGACCAATCTTAGGAGTATGAACTAAATATCTCAAGATTCGTTTCATGACCCTAAGGTGAACTTCCTTAGGATCGGCTTGGAATCTTGCACACATGCATACGGAAAGCATAATATCCGGTCGAGATGCACATAAATAGAGTAAAGATCCTATCATCGACCAGTATACCTTTTGATCTAAGGATTTACCTCCCGTGTCGAGGTCGAGATGCTCATTTGTTCCCATGGGTGTCTTGATGGGCTTGGCATCTTTCATTCCAAACTTGGTGAGTATGTCTTGAATATACTTGGTTTGGCTGATGAAGGTGCCCTCTTGGAGTTGCATCACTTGAAATCCTAAGAAGTACTTCAACTCCCCCATCATAGACGTCTCGAATTTTTGAATCATAATCCTACTAAACTCTTCACATGTAGATTTGTTAGTAGACCCAAATATGATATCATCAACATAAATTTGGCATACAAACAAATCATTTGCAATAGTTTTAGTAAAGAGAGTAGGATCGGCTTTTCCGACTTTGAAGCCATTAGCGATAAGAAAATCTCTTAGGCATTCATACCATGCTCTTGGGGCTTGCTTGAGCCCATAAAGCGCCTTAGATAGTTTATAGACATGGTTAGGGTACTCACTATCTTCAAAGCCGGGAGGTTGCTCAACATAGACCTCCTCCTTGATTGGTCCATTGAGGAAGGCACTTTTCACGTCCATTTGATAGAGCTTAAAGCCATGGTAAGTAGCATAGGCAAGTAATATACGAATTGACTCAAGCCTAGCTACGGGTGCATAGGTTTCACCGAAATCCAAACCTTCGACTTGTGAATATCCCTTGGCCACAAGTCGGGCTTTGTTCCTTGTCACCACACCATGCTCATCTTGCTTGTTGCAGAAGACCCATTTGGTTCCTACAACATTTTGGTTAGGACGTGGAACAAGATGCCACACCTCATTCCTCGTGAACTTGTTGAGTTCCTCTTGCATTGCCAACACCCAATCCGAATCCCTTAATGTGTCTTCCAACCTATATGTCTCAATAGAAGACACAAAGGAGTAATGTTCACAAAAATGAGCGACACGAGATCGAGTGGTTACCCCCTTTTGAATATCACCGATGATAGTGTTCATGGGGTGATGTCGTTGTATTGCTTGGTGGACCCTTGGGTGTGGCGGCCTTGGACCCTCATCATCTTCCTTGTCTTGATCATGAGCATGTCCCCCTTGATCATTGTCCTCCTCTTGAGGTGGCTCCTCTTGATCTTCATTTTCATCATCTTGAGCTTGATCCTCATCTTGGGTTGGTGGAGATGCTTGCATGGAGGAAGATGGTTGATCTTGTGCTTGTGGAAGCTCTTCGGATTCCTTAGGACACACATCCCCAATGGACATGTTCCTTAGCGCGACGCATGGAGCCTCTTCATCATCTAGCTCATCAAGATCAACTTGCTCTACTTGAGAGCCATTAGTCTCATCAAACACAATGTCACAAGAAACTTCAACTAGTCCAGTGGACTTGTTAAAGACTCTATATGCCCTGGTGTTTGAGTCATAACCAAGTAAAAATCCTTCTACAGCCTTAGGAGCAAATTTAGATTTTCTACCTATTTTAACAAGTATAAAACATTTGCTACCAAAGACTCTAAAATATGAAACATTGGACTTTTTACCGGTTAGGAGTTCATATGATGTCTTCTTGAGGATTCGGTGAAGATAGAGACGGTTGATGGCGTAGCAAGCGGTGTTGACTGCTTCCGCCCAAAACCGGTCTGAAGTCTTGTACTCATCAAGCATGGTCCTCGACATGTCAAGTAGAGTTCTATTCTTCATCTCCACTACACGATTTTGTTGTGGCGTGTAGGGAGAAGAGAACTCATGCTTGATGCCCTCATCCTCAAGGAAGCCTTATATTTGTGAGTTCTTGAACTCCATCCCGTTGTCGCTTCTAATCTTTTTGATCCTTAAGCCAAACTCATTTTGAGCCCATCTCAAGAATCCCTTTTAGGTCTCTTGGGTTTGAGATTTTTTCTGCAAAAAGAATACCAAAGTGAAGCGAGAATAATCATCCACAATAACTAGACAGTACTTACTCCCGCCAATGCTTATGTAAGCTATCAGGCCGAATAGGTCCATGTGGAGTAGCTCAAGCGGCCTGTCAGTCGTCATGATGTTCTTGTGTGGATGATGAACACCAACTTGCTTCCCTGCTTCACATGCGCTACAAATCCTGTCTTTCTCAAAATGAATATTTGTTAGTCCCAAAATGTGCTCTCCCTTTAGAAGCTTATGAAGATTCTTCATCCCAACGTGGGCTAGTCGGCGATGCCAAAGCCAACCCATGTTAGTCTTAGCAATTAAGCAAGTGTCGAGTTCAGCTCTATTAAAATCAACTAAGTATAGCTGACCCTCCAACACTCCCTTAAATGCTACTGAATCATCACTTCTTCTAAAGACAGTAACACCTATATCCGTAAAAAGATAGTTGTAACCCATTTTACATAATTGAGAAACAGAAAGCAAGTTGTAATATAAAGAATCTACAAGAAAAACATTGGAAATAGAATGGTCAGGTGATATAGCAATTTTACCAAGTCCTTTGACCAAACCTTGATTTCCATCCCCGAATGTGATAGCTCTTTGGGGATCATGGTTTTTCTCATAGGAGGAGAACATCCTTTTCTCCCCAGTCATGTGGTTTGTGCACCCGCTATCGATGATCCAACTTGAGCCCCCGGATGCATAAACCTACAAAACAAATTTAGGTCTTGTTCTTAGGTACCCAAACGGTCTTGGGTCCTTTGACATTAGAAAAAAGCACCTTGGGTACCCAAACACAAGTCTTTGAGCCCTTGTGTTTGGCCCCAACATATTTGGCAACTACTTTGCCTGATTTGTTAGTTAAAACATATGAAGCATCAAAAGTTTTAAATGAAATAATAGGCTCATTTGATGCAATGGGAGTTTTCTTCTTAGGCAATTTAACATGAGTGGATTGCCTTGAACTAGATGCCTCACTCTTATACATAAAAGCATGATGAGAGCCAGAGTGAGACTTCCTAGAATGAATTCTCCTAATTTTGTGTTCGAGATAACCGACAGGATATAAAATGTAACCCTCGTTATCCTGAACCATGGGAGCTTTGCCCTTAACAAAGTTAGACAATTTCTTAGGGACATTAAGCTTGACATTGTCTCCCTGTTGGAAGCCAATGCCATCCTTAATGCCTGGGCATCTCCCACTATAGAGCATGCTTCTAGCAAATTTAAATTTTTCATTTTCAAAGTCATGCTCATTAATTTTGGCACTAAGTTGAGCTATGTGATCATTTTGTTGTTTAATTAAGGCTAGGTGATCATGAATAGCATCAACATTAATATCTCTACATCTAGTGCAAATGGTAACATGCTCAATGGTAGATGTAGAGGGTTTGCAAACATTTAGTTCATCAATCTTAGCATGTAAAATAGCATTCTCATTCTTAAGATTGGAAATAACATCATTGCAAACATTTGAATCTTTAGGCTTAGCAATTAATTTTTCATTCTCCATTTTAAGGCTAGATAGAGATGCATTCAATTTGTCAATCTTAGTAATCAAACTATCATTATCATTTCTAAGACTAACAATTGAATCATCACAAATGTTTAATTTCTCAACCTTAGCAATTAATTTTGCATTTTCATTTCTAAGGTTAGCGATAACATCATGGCAAGTGCTTAGCTCACTAGTTAATTTTTCACATTTTTCTATCACCCGAGCATAAGCATTTTTAACTTTAACATGCTTCTTGTTTTCTTTAATAAGGAAGTCCTCTTGGCTATCCAAGAGTTCATCCTTCTCATGAATAACACTAATCAATTCATTCAATTTTTCTTTTTGTTGCATGTTTAAATTGGCAAAAAGGGTGAGCAAATCATCCTCATCATCACTAGATCTAGCCTCATCACTAGATGTTGCATATTTAGTGGAAGCTCTAGATTTTACCTTCTTCTTTTTGTCGTCCTTTGCCATGAGGCACTTATTGCCGACGTTGGGGAAGAGAAGGCCCTTGTTGACGGTGATGTTTGCGGCGTCCTCGTCGGAGGAGGAGTCGGTGGAGCTCTCATCGGAGTCCCACTCCCGGCAAACATGAGCATCGCCGCCCTTCTTCTTGTAATACTTCTTCTTCTCCTTCCTTCTTCCCTTCTTGTTGTCGCCCCTGTCACTGTCACTAGAAATAGGACATTTTGCTATAAAGTGACCGGGCTTACCACACTTGTAGCAAACCTTCTTGGAACGGGACTTGTAGTCTTTCCCCTTACTTTGCTTGAGGATTTGGCGAAAGCTTTTGATGATTAAAGCCATCTCCTCATTGTCGAGTTTGGAGGCATCTATGGGGAGCCTACTTGACGTAGACTCTTCTTTCTTCTCCTCCGTTGCTTTGAAGGCAACGGGTGGCACCTCGGGTGTGGAGGTGGCGCCTCGCTCAATGATTTGTTTGGAGCCTTTGATCATTAGTTCAAAGCTCACAAACTTTTCTATCACTTCCTCGGGAGACATTAGTTTATATCTAGGATCACCATGAATTAATTCAACTTGAGTAGGGTTAAGAAAAACGAGTGATCTAAGAATAACCTTGACCATTTCATGGTCATCCCATTTGGTGCTCCCGAGGTTGCGCACTTGGTTCACCAAGGTCTTGAGTCGGTTGTACATCGCTTGTGGCTCCTCCCCTTGATGAAGCATGAAGCGACCGAGCTCCCCCTCGATCGTTTCCCGCTTGGTGATCTTGGTCACCTCGTCTCCTTCGTGCGCGGTCTTGAGTACGTCCCACATCTATTTGGCACTCTTCAACCCTTGCACCTTATTATACTCCTCTCGACTTAGAGAGGCGAGTATAGTAGTGGCTTGGGAGTTGAAGTGCCGGATTTGGGCTACCTCGTCCGAGTCATAGCCTTCATCCCCCACGGATGGTTCCTGTGCACCAAATTCAACAATGTCCCAAATACTAACGTGGAGTGAGGTTAGATGGTGCCTCATTTTATCACTCCACATATAATAATCTTCACTGTCAAAAACCGGTGGTTTGCCTAGTGGGACGGAAAGTAAAGGAGTGTGTTTGGAAATGCGAGGATAGAGTAAGGGGATCTTACTAAACTTCTTGCGCTCATGGCACTTAGAAGTGACGGATGGCGTGTCAGAGTCGGAGGTGGAAGGCGATGAAGAGTCGGTCTCGTAGTAGACCACTTTCTTCATTTTCTTCTTCTTGTCGCCACTCCGGTGCGACTTGACGCGGGGAGGTGATTCCTCCCTCTTCTTGTTGCCGGACTCTCCCGATGGAGCTTTCCCATGGCTTGTGGCGGGCTTATCACCGGTCACCATCTCCTTCTTGGCGTGAGCTCCCGACATCACTTTGAGCGGTTAGGCTCTTAATGAAGTACCGGGCTCTGATACCAATTGGAAGTCGCCTAGAGGGGGGTGAATAGGCAAATCTGAAATTTATAAAGTTTAAGCACAACTACAAGCCGGGGTTAGCGTTAGAAATATAATCGAGTCCGAAAGAGAGGGCGAAAACAAATCACAAGAGAATAAAGCGAATGACACGGTGATTTGTTTTACCGAGGTTCGGTTCCTGCAAACCTACTCCCCGTTGAGGTGGTCACAAAGACCGGGTCTCTTTCAACCCTTTCCCTCTCTCAAACGATCACTTAGACCAAGTGAGCTTCCTTCCTTGATTTCCCGGGTCACTTAGACCCCGCAAGGACCACCACAAAATTGGTGTCTCTTGCTTCGCTTACAAGGCTTTGATAGTAAGAATGAGAGAAAGAAGAAAGCCAACCAAGCAACAAGAACAACAAAAGAACACAAGTCGATCTTCTCACAAGTCCTAAAAACTAGAGTTGAATTGTGGACTTTGATTTGATCGGTGGCTTTGATTTGTGTCTTGGAGTGTTGTGTATTGCTCTTGTATTGAATGAGGAGTAGTGAATGCTTGGGTGTCTTGAAGAGTGGTGGTTGGGGGTATAGCCCCAACCACCAAAATGGCCATTGGGGAACTTTGCTGTCGACGGGCGCACCGGACAGTCCGGTGCGCCACCGGACACTGTCCGATGCGCCAGCCATGTCACCCAACCATTAGGGTTCGACCATTGGAGCTTCTGACATGTGGGCCACCGGACAGTCCAGTGGTGCACCGGACAGGTCATGTTCACTGTCCGGTGCGCCTTTTGGTGCCTGCTCTGACTTCTGCGCGCAGTTGCACTGTTCACTGTATAATTTTGCAGACGACCGTTGGCGCAGTTAGTCGTTGCTCCGCTGGCACACCGGACAGTCTAGTGCTACACCGGACAGTCTGGTGAATTATAGCGGAGTGGCTCCCAGAAAACCCGAAGCTAGCAAGTTGGAGTTGATCCACCCTGGTGCACCGGACACTGTCTGATGGCACACCGGACAGTCCGGTGCGCCAGACCAGGGCTGCCTTCGGTTGTCTTTTGCTCTTTTTATTTGAACCCTTTATTGGACTTTCTATTGGTTTGTGTTGAACCATTGGCACCTGTAGAACTTATAATCTAGAGCAAACTAGTTAGTCCAATTATTTGTGTTGGGCAATTCAGCCACCAAAATTATTTAGGAAAAGGTGTGGCCTATTTCCCTTTCAATATGTTTTAACTAACAAATAAGGCAAAGTAGTTGCCAAATATGTTGGGGCCAAACACAAGGGCTCAAAGACTTGTGTTTGGGTACCCAAAGTGCTTGTTTCTAATGTGAAAGGACCCAAGACCGTTTGGGTACCTAAGAACAAGGCCTAAACTTGTTTTGTAGGTTTATGCATCCGGGTGCTCAAGTTGGATGATTGATAGTGGGTGCACAAACCACATGACTGGGGAGAAAAGGATATTCTCCACCTACGAGAAAAACCATGATCCCCAAAGAGCTATCACATTCGGGGATGGAAATCAAGGTTTGGTCAAAGGACTTGGTAAAAATGCTATATCACCTGACCATTCTATTTCCAATGTTTTCCTTGTAGACTCATTAGATTACAACTTGCTTTCAGTTTCACAATTATGCAAAATGGGCTACAATTGTCTTTTTACGAATATAGGTGTTACTGTCTTTAGAAGAAGTGATGATTCAGTAGCATTTAAGAGAGTGTTAGAGGGTCAGCTATACTTAGTTGATTTTAATAGAGCTGAACTCGACACTTGCTTAATTGCTAAGACTAACATGGGTTGGCTCTGGCATCGCCGACTAGCCCATGTTGGGATGAAGAATCTTCACAAGCTTCTAAAGGGAGAACACATTTTGGGACTAACCAATGTTCATTTTGAGAATGACAGGGTTTGCAGCGCATGTCAAGCAGGGAAGCAAGTTGGTGTTCATCATCCACACAAGAACATCATGATGACCGATAGGCCGCTTGAGCTACTCCACATGGATCTATTTGGCCCGATCGCTTACATAAGCATCAGCGGGAGTAAGTATTGTCTTGTAATTGTAGATGATTATTCTCGCTTCACTTGGGTATTCTTTTTGCAGGATAAATCCCAAACCCAAGAAACCTTAAATGGATTCTTGAGACGGGCTCAAAATGAGTTCGGCTTAAGGATCAAAAAGATTAGAAGCGACAATGGGACGGAGTTCAAGAACTCTCAAATTGAAGGCTTTCTTGAGGACGAAGGCATCAAGCATGAGTTCTCTTCTCCCTACACACCACAACAAAATGGTGTAGTGGAGAGGAAGAATAGAACTCTACTTGACATGGTGAGGACCATGCTGACCATGCTTGATGAGTACAAGACTTCGGACCGGTTTTGGGCGGAAGCAATCAACACCGCTTGCTACGCCATCAACCGTCTCTACCTTCACCGAGTCCTCAAGAAGACATCCTATGAACTCTTAACTGGTAAAAAGCCCAATGTTTCATATTTTAGAGTCTTTGGTAGCAAATGTTTTATACTTGTCAAGAAGAGCCACCTCAAGAGGAGGACAATGATCAAGGGGGAGATGCCAATGATCAAGACAAGGAAGATGATGAGGGTCCAAGACCGCCACACCCAAGAGTCCACCAAGCGATACAACGAGATCACCCCGTGAACTCCATCCTCGGTGACATTCATAAGGGGGTAACCACTCGATCTCGTGTCGCTCATTTTTGTGAACATTACTCCTTTGTGTCTTCTATTGAGCCATACAGGGTGGAAGACGCATTAAGGGATTCAGATTGGGTGTTGGCTATGCAAGAGGAACTCAACAACTTCACAAGGAATGAGGTATGGCATCTAGTTCCACGTCCTAATCAAAATGTTGTAGGAACCAAGTGGGTCTTCCGCAACAAGCAATATGAGCATGGTGTGGTGACAAGGAACAAAGCCCGACTTGTGGCCAAGGGATATTCACAAGTCGAAGGTTTGGATTTCGGTGAAACCTATGCACCCATAGCTAGGCTTGAGTCAATTCGTATATTACTTGCCTATGCTACTTACCATGGCTTTAAGCTCTATCAAATAGACGTGAAAAGTGCCTTCCTCAATGGACCAATCAAGGAGGAGGTCTATGTTGAGCAACCTCCCGGCTTTGAAGATAGTGAGTACCCTATTCATGTGTATAAACTCTCTAAGGCGCTTTATGGGCTCAAGCAAGCCCCAAGAGCATGGTATGAATGCCTAAGAGACTTCCTTATCACTAATGGCTTCAAAGTCGGCAAAGCCGATCCTACTCTCTTTACTTAAACAATTGCAAATGATTTGTTTGTATGCCAAATTTATGTTGATGATATCATATTTGGGTCGACTAACAAATCTACTTGTGAAGAGTTTAGTAGGATTATGATTCAAAAATTCGAGATGTCCATGATGGGGGAGTTGAAGTATTTTCTAGGATTCCATGTGAAGCAACTCCAAGAAGGCACCTTAATCAGCCAAACTAAGTACACTCAAGACATACTCACCAAGTTTGGAATGAAGGATGCCAAGACCATCAAGACACCCATGGGAACCAATGGGCATCTCGACCACGACACGGGAGGTAAATCCGTAGATCAAAAGGTATACCGGTCGATGATAGGATCTCTACTTTATTTATGTGCATCTCGACCGGATATTATGCTTTCCGCATGCATGTGTGCAAGATTCCAAGCCGATCCTAAGGAAGTTCACCTTACGGCCGTAAAATGAATCTTGAGATATTTAGTTCATTCACCTAAGTTTGGTCTTTGGTACCCCAAGGGATCCACTTTTGATTTAATAGGATATTCAGATGCTGATTGGGCAGGTTGTAAGATTGATAGAAAGAGCACATCAGGGACTTGTCAGTTCTTGGGAAGATCCTTGGTGTCTTGGGCTTCAAAGAAACAAAACTCAATAGCTCTTTCTATCGCCGAAGCCGAGTACATTGCCGCGGGCCATTGTTGCGCGCAATTGCTTTGGATGAGGCAAACCCTTAGGGATTATGGCTATAAATTAACCAAAGTCCCTCTCCTATGTGATAATGAGAGTGCAATCCGCATGGCAGATAATCCCGTTGAGCACAGCTGCACTAAGCACATAGTCATTCGATATCACTTTTTGAGGGATCACCAACAAATGGGGGATATCGAGATTGCTTATGTTAGCACCAAAGAACAATTAGCCGATATATTTACCAAACCACTAGATGAGAAAACTTTTACCAAACTTAGGCATGAGCTAAACATTCTTGATTCTCGGAATTTTGATTATTACTTTGCACACATAGCTCATCTATAAACCTTTGATCATATCTCTTTCATGTGTTATGACTAATGTGATTTTCAAGTGTATTTTAAGCTAAGTCATAGATTGAAAGGGAAATGGAGTCTTCGGCGAAGACAAGGCTTCCACTCCACTCCATCATATTATTTCTCCTTCGCCGTCACTCCGCCTCGCTCTCCAACTTTGGTATAATCCTTCACTCATAAATTATTTGCCAAAGGGGGAGAGAGTTTGAAAAGGGCTCTCAAAACTCCATTTTTGGCGATTTATGCCAAAGGGGGAGAGAGTATTAGCCCAAAGCAAAAGGACCGCACCACCACACCAATTTCAAAATTTTTCGGAAAGTTGTTTTCAATTGGTATTTTTCAAATTAGTATTCCTCTAAGAAATTCTATCTTAAGGAGGAGTTTCTCAAAATTGGTATCTAAAATATTTGATCCTCTTTCAATTTGAAAAACCCTCTTGAACACTAAGAGGAGAATTTCATTTAGGGGGAGTTTTGTTTAGTCAAAGGAAAAGCATTTGAAATAGAGGGAGAAAATTTCAAATCTTAAAAAAGCTTCTCGAAAATCTTTTTCATATACCTTTGACTATTTGCAAAAAGACTTTGAAAAGAATTTCCAAAAACATTTGCAAAAAACAAAACAAGTGGTGCAAGCGTGGTCCAAAATGTTAAAATGAAGAAAGCAATCCATGCAAATCTTATGAAAATGTAAATTGGTTAAATTCCAAGCAACCTTTGCACTTACCTTATGCAAACTAGTTCAATTCTGCACTTATATATTTGCTTTGGTTTATGTTGGCATCAATCACCAAAAAGGGGGAGAATGAAAGGGAAATAGGGTCAAACCTTTTCCTAAATGATTTTGGTGGTTGAATTGCCCAACACAAACAATTGGACTAACTAGTTTGCTCTAGAATATAAGTTCTACAGGTGCCAAAGGTTCAACACAAACCAATATAAATTATAAGATAGGGTTCAAAAGAAAGGAGCAAAAGAAACTGAAGGCTGCCCTGGTCTGGCGCACCGGACTGTCCGGTGCACCAGGGAGATCAACTCCGAACTCGTCACCTTCGGGTTTCTAGAAATGCCACTCCGCTATAATTCACCGGACTGTCTGGTGTGCCACCGGACTATCCGGTGTGGCACCGGACTGTCTGGTGTGCCAAGCGGAGCAACGGTCGCCAGCGCAACGGTCGAGTTCAATGGTCGACTGACAACACTACAGTGTGCGAACAGAGCGTGCAGAGTCAGAGCAGCGTCAGAAGGCGCACCGGACAGTGAACAGTGACTGTCCCTTGCACCACCGGACTGTCCGGTGGCCCCACATGTCAGAGCTCCAACGGTCGAACCCTAACGGTTTGGTGACGTGGCTGGCGCACCGGACAGTGTCTGGTAGCGCACCAGACTGTCCGGTGCGCCCATCGACAGCAGCCCCTCCCAACGGCCACTTTGGTGGTTGGGGCTATAAATACCCCCCAACCACCACACTTCAAGGCATCCAAGTTTTCAGCCAACACATTCAATACAAGAGCTAGTGCATTCAATACAAGACACAATTAGATTGAATCAAAGCCTCTCCAAGTCCCAATTCCAATCAAAGCAATTAGTGACTAGAAGGGAGAGTTTTTGCCGTGTTCTTTGAGCTCTTGCGCTTGGATCGCTTTTCTTCTTCCCATTTCTTGTTCTCAACATCTTTGTAATCAAAGCAAGAGACACCAATTGTGTGGTGGTCCTTGTGGGGACTAAGTGTCCCAATTGATTGAGGATAAAAGCTCACTCGGTCTAAGTGATCGTTTGAGAGAGGGAAAGGGTTGAAAGAGACCCGGTCTTTGTGACCACCTCAACGGGGAGTAGGTTTGCAAGAACCGAACCTCGATAAAACAAATCATCGTGTCACACTCTTCATTTGCTTGTGATTTGTTTTCGCCCTCTCTTTTGGACTCGCTTTTGTTTCTAAAGCTAACCCCGGCTTGTAGTGGTGCTTAAATTTTATAAATTTCAGATTTGCCTATTCACCCCCCTCTAGGCGACTTTCACCTTCTGGCTGCTTATTATGAACCAAAGTATGCACCTGTGGTGGTGGTGGTGGTGGTAATGGAGCCCATGCGGCTTGAGAATGACTTGTTGAAGCAACTGATGTCGTGGGTTGCTGGTTGCCCACATATTAAGGGATGTATGGCGAATAGCATGAAGCAGTATGCAAGACCTGCTTCGGCTGATTCTGTCGTGCTTCAGCTTCAGCAATCTCCTTCTTTTGGATCGTGACTTTGCTCGTCCTTGCTGTATGTCCCTTATCCTCTCCATAGAATAAGCAGAACAATCTCCTGGGCTTGGGCTAGTGGCCTGTAAGAGGTTTGCTACATTCCCGAAGTTTGTGAGCTTTGCTGGCTGCTCTGGGTGTGATTTGCCCTGTCATCATTTGTGCTAGGATTATGGATTGTTCTGACACACCTGGGGTGGTCTTCCTCTGAAGGCCCTTGTCATCTTAGAATACCTATAAGCTTCCTCCATTCTCTGGCGGAAATCATTGTCACTCGGATGTACTCATCCATCTTTTGGAGAAGCTTCTCCAGGGTTTGTGGTGGCTTCCTTGCAAAATATTGTGTTGTCGATCCTGGCCGGAGCCCCTTAATCGTAGCATCAATAATGATCTCATTGGGCACTGTTGGTGCCTAGGCTCTGAGTCACAAGAATCTTCAGACATATGCCTGCAAGTACTCCTCATGGTCTTGTGTACATTGGAAAAGTGCTTGGGCAGTCACAGACTTCGTCTGGAAAGCCTGGAAGCTGGTTACCAGCATATCCTTCAGCTTTTGCCATGACATGATCGTTCCTAGGCTAAGGAAAGAATACCACGTCTGAGCTACACTCCTGACCGCCATGACGAAAGATTTCGCCATGACAACCATGTTGCCCCTCATATGAGGATATGGTTGCCTCATAGCTCATTAGAAACTACATCAGATCCGAGTGGCCATCATACATGCGGAGTTGTGGTGGCTTCTAAGATGGTGGCCACGGGGTAGCCTGCAACTCCGCTGCTAGAGGAGAAGCATCATCGAAAGCAAAGTTACCATGGTAGAAGTCATCATACCATCCATCATCGTTGGTTGGATTTTCTTGACGAAGCTCTCTATGTTGAGGCCTTCATCCTTGGTCATCTTGGGTGATGTGGCGCATTTCTTCAGCAGCTTCGTCGATCTTCCTCTGAAGTTCGGCTAGCCGAAGCATCTTCTCTCTCTTCCTCTGTACCTGTGTATGTATAGCTTCTAGGTCTCTGATTTCCTGGTCCAACTCCTCTTCCTGTAGCGATGGGCTGGTAGCCTTCCTTTTGTAGCTCCGAGCTTCTCTCAGTGAGAGTGTCTCTTGGTTGGTGTCCAGTGGCTGCAGGGCAGCCCCTTGCGCTGTTGCTTCTTTGGCGGCGTGACGAAGGCGAATGCTTGCCGAAGGTTGTGGAAGTGAGTTCAACAGAGGTGTGCGCCAATGTTGGTCACTTGTTCTCAAATGCTATGAATCAAGAACAAGGCAACACAATTGTTAAGTATTAAAGACCTTCGTCTCATGAAACATTATCTGCTCACGGATATAATGATCATCAGACGAAGGTCATAAAAAGAACATATCTTCAACTTATCGATAAACAAGAATACAAAGAGATAAAAATAGCGAATGTAATTCATTAATTTATTCATATTTGCATTTCGAAGAACATGCATAAGTAATAATAGAATATGTATTACATTGATACCTTCGGCTTGCTCAAAGGTGCTAACGTGAGAGTGAATACAATTCAACGTGAACAGTACGGAGCTACTGTTCATCTATTTATAGGCACTGAACGCAGCCCGAGTAAAAGTACATTTGTGTCCCTGACATTTACTTATGATCATAACATAAATCATTAAGGACTAACTAGTCTTTTTCCCTTTTGGCCGACATCATGTTAAGTCTTCATCACCATTATAAGTCGAAGCTGCTATTCTCTGGCCATAGCTTCGGCATTCTTCTTATCACCTTTGGATTATATCTTCACATCCTATGCATTTATTATGGGGAAGAACTTCCATCCTGAGTCAGAAGCTCCCTGTGATAATCTATGTCATGCTGAAAGCAAATGGTTAATCAAGTTTTTGAGGACCTTCGAAAGAGGAAAGGTCACAACTGGGGGCAACACTGTTTTTCCTTTCGTATCATGCTATTCAATCTTTTGAATTCTTCTCCTCCGCTTCTGCTTCAAAAGTCATCATCATGGAACCAAAATTCTTCTCCATTAGTCTTATCCGCATGTTACGCCCGTGAAGGCAAAGCTCTCTAGCTTCATCCTTGCTGCAGTTGCAGTCATAGACGAAGGTGAGTTTCGTCATCCTTTGAGTACCTGAAACATACTTGATTGACAACAATATACTTTGAGGACCTTCATCATTGGAGGCCCCCAACACTTAGTCGGTTGATCCTTGTACTTGATTCATATGCTTTTTGGACATACAAAACCATAAGTCTTTCTTCTAACCTTCAACACCTTCGAAGGGGAGAAGAACTTGATAAGATAACCATATAACCAATCATATTCATGTATGTTAAAAACAATGACCTCCAAAACTGTGGAATAATTGAATAACTTTAGAATCTTGAGAATCAATCTTGTTATACACATTTGTTTTAAGAGATGAAACCCTATTTTGTACCTTGTTTCCTTTTAGATCCTTAGAGGAAAGGAGGATTACTAATTGTGTTGTTCTATTGTTGTTCTTTCCAGAATTCGACAGGTAGTTAACAAACTCACGTCTAAAATACTTTAAATATAGGTTTGCAATACATGCTTTTAACGTAATAACTTGCTGCTTGGGTAAATGGACGCTCTTCAGTGCATAGAGTTTATTGTTGTAGAGCTTGCCGTTCAAAGGTCACTAACAAGATGGAGATGGATGTCGGCACAAAAAGGGCAAGGCAAATGTTGGCCACTCATTTTTTATTGCTATGAACCAAGAACAAGGCAACACATTTGTTAAACGTTAAAAACCTTCGTCCTTTGAAGCATTATTTCCTTTCGGGCATAATGAGTCTTGGACGAAGGTCTTGAAGAACAGATCTTCAATATTCATGAATATTGAAACATGATTAACAATGTAACTTTATGCCCTTTATTTATCTTATATCAAATGTACATGTAATATTAAGATACATTTCAGACATCAACAAAATGACATACAATTCACAATACATTGGTACCTTCGGCTTGCTCGAAGGCAGAGACGTGAATACAATTCAGATTCAACGTGAACAGTACGGGGGTACTGTTCATCTATTTATAGGCAATCATACAGCTTCGTACGATATTACATTCTTACCCTCAAAGATTGCATAAAAGGTTTGCAAATGTCACAGGGACAATATTGCCATTTGCACTTAGCAGCTTGAACGACACCTTCTCCCTAGACCGCCTTCCTATGTCAACGTAACGAAGCTTCCTTCGTCGTACTTCCATTGATCTATGTCGAAGCTTTTCTAGTAACGAAGCTCCTGTAATACTTAATAATATGCTGAAAACAAATGGTTAGCCATGTTTTTGAGGATCTTCGGCAGACGAAGGCCCCCAACAGTAGCCCCTTGCAGTATTAGTTTGTTCCTTTGTAAGAAATTCAGACTACAAAACGAACGAAGGCCTTTAGTCGAAGGTCTAAAAAAACACCTTCCCTTTGCTAGAATAGTGAAACCTTCTGTTTCGTGGGGCCCACTGTGCTGTGGTGCTTTGCATATATATATGAGGGTTGCGATGAAAATATTTTTTGTGCTATCAAGCTTGTGTTGGGTTTGTTGTTTAGCTTGTTAATTCTGTAACTGCGATCACTTTTGAGCTTTGGCTTTTTGTTTCAATCAACGCTGATGTTGGTCACTTGTTCTCAAATGCTATGAATCAAGAACAAGGCAACACAATCGTTAAGGACTAAGGATCTTCGTCTTCCAAAGCATTATCTCCACATGGGGATAATACTCATCAGATGAAGATCACGAAAGGCAAGCATTCATTATTTAATATATGAATGGAAATACGAAAGAATAAAGATGAAGTCTGGATCTTCATTCATTCTTTTATATTCATGTTCCATAAAATGAATATTCAACAATATTGATATTACGTTGGTACCTTCGGCTTGCTCGAAGGCGAGAATGTGGGAGAGTGATTACAATCCAGTGTGAACAATACGGTGTTACTGTTCATCTATTTATAGGGACGGAGCGCAGCCCAAGCAAAAGTACATTTATGTCCTCAACATTTACACATGATCGTAATACAAGTTATTAAAGACTAAGTAGTCTTTTCCTCTTTCGATCATCATCATTATTCATCATCTTCATTGCGAGCTGAAGCTGTCCATCTGGTGATAGCTTTGGCATTTTGTGACACCCCAGTGTCACTTAGGGTTTCTTCCTTAAGCTAACCCAAACCATTATCACATGTAAACCAAATGAAGGGATGAACATCAAAAAGTAAGAACAAATATTTATGGTGAGTCTTTTCATCTTAAGAAACTCTCCTTAATCATGTCATGAATCTTAAGGTAAGAAAAACTCTCAAACCCTAATTAATCCTAAGTAAACCATTTAAGCACATAAAGGGCATTTAGGAAAAGTCTTGGGAGAGAAATGCAAATTTTGGTAAAAACCAAATTACAAAGTTTTAGTTCACTAATTAACCAACAAAGTATAGTAAGGAAGTTTTGCCATTTGAACTTTTCAAAATCCCTAAATCAGCCCCTAAACTAATGTACTTGGAAAAAATTCAGAAATTCAGAAATCTGAATTTCAGCCCTTTCCCAAAGATCAATCGCGTTCTCTATTTTTCAAAACTCAAATCAAACAAGTACAAATAGCAAAGTGGCGCCAAATTCCTTGAATACACCGTGGAAAAGTTTGGAAACCTCTCTCCACCATTTGACACGATCTTGACATGGTTTTACCTCGGGACTCGACCTTGTGACACTGCCACCTTAGTGACACAACAACTCTCTGTACACAGCCCCAAACCGCTCGACTTCCACACATAAACAAAAAAGCTCTGTCGGGGGAGCAAATCTTGTGCAGTGATCATGCCCAAATACGCGAAGATCTTCAACCTATGAGCGCTTGAACTCGGCAGAAGCAAAGAGCCACATGTTCGATCGCTTGCCTGACTGGCCAAGCGCGAACTGGCCACGGCAGCGCGCGCCCCGTGCGTGGTCGCCCCACCCCGCGCGTCTGCACCTCTCCCTCGCCTATAAATGCCTCCAGAGGCCATAGCCGTTGGCACTCGCGCACCTAGAGCCTCGCTCGAGCCAGAGATCACTGGAGCTCGCCGTGAAAAGCAAGCACCACCGCCCGCCATCTCTGCCCAAGCACGGCCGTCGTGATCAGCCCCTTCTGTTGAACCCCAGCCTCGCCCCAGCCCCTGGATCGCTTCCCTGTCAAGCCATGAAGCTTCTCCAAGCTTGAGTCGAGGCTTTGCCTCACCGGAGAGGCGGATTCACCCTCGCCGGACTTCGGTCACCCACCACCGCGCGTGAACCGAGCTAACCAGTAAGTCATTTTCAAATTCCTTGCACCCACGTCTTCCCTAGCACCCAGTGAAACTCTCTGACCCGTTCAATTGACCTATCGTGCCCTGGTTAGGCCGGACTCCTCGCCACCAGCGAGCATCTCCGCCTGCGCACGTGGACCGGCCGACTCCGACCATCCCCGACGGCGACCTGCACATCACCGTGATCCTCAAGACCTCCCCTACATCCTCGACCACCTCACTAGAGCAGTCTTGCCACTGGTAAGCCCCTCCGCCCCTTTCTTCCTCCGCGGCCACTGTTCCATTAGGGAAGGATCGTGGGTTCGATTTCCAGAAACCCTAGGGGGTTTTCTGCAGAGCCGTAGACTCAAGTGAATAGTGCACCGAGGACCTGTCTGCAATTCATTTAAAATCTTTCGTCAGGGACCCCAGTGCAAAATTGTTTTTCCTTTAACCATTTCTAATTAATCTTTTAACTTAGAAAATTTATATCTTGAGTTATATTCAACCAAATTCAACCAAACCAATTTTGCTGGATTCAAAATATTATGGACTATCAATTAAAAATAATGAACCCTATGCTTTCTGTTTTGAATTTTAGAGTTTGAAATTGATTAAGGAAGATGACCAAACCTTATTAAATTATAGAAAACTAGTTATGCTTCTGTGCTGAACGTAAGAAAATTTGTAGATGTTCAAACCCCATTTAGACACTGTTTAAAAATAGTGAGCACCCTAGTATTGAAAGTTTAAGTAAGGTTAGCTATTAAAAGCCATTTTTGCCCAAAACTTAAGAAAATCAGAAAGGTATTAGAGAATAATGAACAGTGAATGCAATTATTTTTCCTAGTCTACTTAAGTAACAAAGAACCTAGGAAAAATAAAGGGACCCCTAGTCCAGAACAGATTCTAGGTGAAATGTTTTATTAAGCATTAATCAAACTAGAAAAACAATTATTAGAATTATGAAAACAATTCCAAAATTGCTAATAAAAATCCAGTGGACTTGTAACCACTAAGACACCACTACAAAAATGATAAACACCTCAGTCCATCATTTTAAGTAGGGTAAACAAATAGAACTTGATATTAAGTCATATTTAAATTTAATCATAAGTAAGCCAAAAAGTGTGCAACAGTGGGCAAATAAATTTTTACTAGATCAATAATGAAATAGGCCACCAGAGAAAAATGCAAAACCCAATTAAAAGCTGCAAAATAATACCCATCACCTACTTCATGAAAGAGGCCATTTAGTTCAAGAAATTCCTACCACCCCTCCTTTAAGCAAAAAGTTGTCAAACTTCAGAATGATTGCTCTTGCACAAAGAAGAAGATAGGAAAAATTAGAAATCTGTTGTTTAATATTTTTCAAGTATAGAGGTAGTAGAAAGCACCCCTTTAGCTAGAAACTTTGAAAATCATAATAAAATAACTAATAAGTATTAGTGGCTAAAATTTGTACAAAGTCATGTTATAACATCTAGATGCCAGCAAAAAATATCTTAGAGAATAACCCTCTGTTAAAATGGAGTTGTAGTTCAAAACACCCCCTCTGCTCCAATATTTGATAATTTTATACGCGAGAGCCACTCACTTTTTAAACTCCAAATTTTGAGATAGAAACTTATACACCAGTAAGAAGCCATTGTAATTTTTGCAGAATTTTTGGAAATTTATTAAATTAACTTGTAGTTCAAACCCGCCTTAAAGGCATAAAAGGAATAGAAGGAAAGAAAGGAAAAATAAACCTCACTCCAATAAGTTCAACTAAAAATCTTAATAAATTCTCGCTAAGACATAAAAAGGAAATCAGTGGAACACCAAAATGGACTTACCACTTAGTTTAACTAAGCTTGACCCTAAATTACTAAGTGTACCCCAAGAATCTTCGAATAGCAAGATCAAGCCCTACCTTATTAAAATGATCATTCACCATCAAAGTTTAGTTGTTAAACTGCATATCATACCATGCACGTATCTTACTCTTTGCATTCATTAGATTGCAATCTCGCTGACAGAGAGTACGTGTTCATCCCTGAGCAAGGAGTTGTCCATGAGGAAGACCAGGAGCAAGCTCCCGATACTATCATCGAGGATCTCCCCGCAGCCCCAGCAATTGAAGGCAAGCCCCAGTTTATGCATAACCGTATTTATATATGCTACTTTATTACACTTAATGTTTGTAGGCTTGTAATGTGCACTTAAGTGTAGGAGTTGCTTGAAACCTTTAGTTGCATGAACTTAGGATTCCTTTTGAGATGACTACTAGTATGCTAGGTCGAGTAGCTGCTATGCTAATCAGGATCTCGGTAGAAGTCGAGTGATTTTTCTAGCACTCGCGCGAGGTCAGGAATTGATTGTATTCATCTTGATAATGGGATATATGATGGTCTATGGACTTGGATCCAGGGAGGTTACCTTGTCCATGAGACGGGAAAAGGAATTAAGGATTAATGTGTGGATACCTGAGTCAAGCGTTTGAACGTACTAAACACATGTCGAGAAATATGGTAACCGGTAAACCTAGTACCTGAGTGAAGCCAGACACGAACTTTTACCCTCACTTGGCCTGAGACTGGGTCTCCCATGATAGCTATGGTGGGTACAAGTGCGGTCACTGCACGGCGGCAGCCGGGGTCAGTGGAGCATTATATGCCAAGGCGGTGAGCCCTGGCCACGAACGGGGAATCGATGGGGATGGTTGACGTGTCTGGGGACGGAGTGCCCTGACATGTCGTGTGTTTAGGTTTACCTTGCAAGGATAAAAACTCAATTCGAATCGTCTGCTTCTCGCAGCTAATGAGACTGCTTGACCCCTTGTACTATATTGAGTAAGAAGTGAAATGAGGTTACATGAGATTACTTGTTGTTTGTACTAAATGCTTGCTACCATGTATGATTAGAAGGAGCAAACTTAGCTAAGATAATGATGCTAGAAATTGAAAAGCTAAAATTTGATTTTAGACTCAGCTAGTGCTTTTGGCAAACCAAACCCCTCAACCAAACAGCTACATGGTCTAGAGGTAGAGGAGTATACTCCTCACACCGGGTAAGTCTAGCTGAGTATTAGTATACTCAGCCTTGCTTGTGGCAAAGTTTTTGCAGGTACGCTTCAGGATATGGTTGATGGTGTGACTTGACCTACCACCCTGCCACCGGGTTGGACGGTCGAGTGGGATGCTGCTCCAACGGGAGAGGAGCAAGAGGAGTAGTGGGTTAGGCCTTGCCCAATTCCTCGATACCGACGATATCGATTATCCGCTGCATTTTGTTTTGTGAACTTTTATCCGCTACTTGAAAACTCCGATCTATGTAATAATTCAGTACTTTAATTTGAGGTCTTCCTGTTTTATTGTAGTTCTTCTGTGACTCACCTTCGAGTGAGATTGTGGTATTTGATCCTGGTTAAGTGGCTTTATCAGACTAGATCTGAGGGACTGACGGGTTATTCCAATTTAAGTGTGTTGCGGCCCCTGAGGCGTGACTTAGGCACTTAAGCTGGAATAATTCGGGTGGTTCTGCCACACATTTAGTATTATCCTCTTTAGATCTATCTTCATCTTGTGTGCCTTCGTCATAAGGGTGAAGCTTGTATCTTGAAGACGAAGTTTCCTGTAATAGCTTATACTGAAAACAAATGGTTAATTATGTTTTTGAGGACCTTCAGAAGGAGAAGGCCCCCAACAGCTGAGATGGCCAAAGATAAGAGAAGTGAGGACCCTGCATTAGCTCGTTTTTACGAAGCTATGGCAAGGTCAAATGTTGAAAAGATTACTGATGAAATTTTAGCTAGGCTATCTGGAGATTCTAGTGATAGTGAGGATTTTGATATTGAGGGTGACAACGATGATGCCGAAGATCGGCCATGGAGGCCAAGTCATGTTGTGTTTGAAAAAAGGCATTGTTAAGAAAGGACAGATTGAGGCGATGAAGGGCAAATATTTCCATGATACAGCTATAGTGAGGGCTGGAGGAGAGAACACTGTTCCTCTTCCTGAAGCTGACGAAGTGGTAGTTTTCAAGGGTTTTATGAAGGTTGTTCTTTGATTTCCTTCGCATAAGATGCTAGTCGAAGTGCGTAAAAGGTTCGAGATATATCTTCATCAGCTTACCTCGAAGCTCTAATTAAAATTGGGGTTTTTAGTTGGGCAATGAGGAGCCAAGGGCTAGAACCAGACGTCGACTGCTTTTGCAATATACATGAATTATCTTACCAGACGAAGGCGATGGGGAAGGAACAATATCATAGCAACTTTGGTTGTTATTCCTTCGTATACCGCTCTGATGCGAGACGCCCAATCCCAACGTTTTAGAAGAAGTGGACAGGATCCTGGAAGCGGCAATGGTTCTATGTTAAGAATGATTTGGTTGATCGGGAGGATGTAAAAGATATAATTCAGCATTCGGTACAATCACGCTTCGACATCCAAAGGCCCTCGATCGCGAATAGTGATAAGGCTCAAGCCTGCCTGGTGGCCTTCAACACTGTGTGCAGCTACATTAGCTCTAGAGACTTAGTCCAAGAGCACATAGCTTTTAAGGTATCGCCCCTTGTTAATGAATGGGAAATGCCGAAGGAGACCACTGATAGTTCAAGCGAAGGTGGTCTGGTTTATTTGAAGTATACATACCGCTACATAAGTCAGTTCAGGGAGCCAGATGATGAATGGCTTGAGGACATTGTAACACCCGGGTTTTATGGGTCCAAAACCCGGGCGCGAAATAAACACTAGGTGTGCTGGGACCAAGTCTCACACATATGATGAATAGTGGTACAGAAACGAATGTCACATCTTTACTAAACAATAGAAGTTCTGTACAAAATAAATAAATAATTATATCATAAGGAGACAACGATCCAGCAACCCAAAGTTGGCTGGGAGACGATGGCCTAGACCTCTCACGAGCTCATCACAGCATCCTCCATGCGCCTCATCCTGCGGTACCAGTTCTTGACCTGTGGGGGTGTGAGATAGCAAGAGTGAGCTCACATACGTTCATCGCTAAACAAGTTGTGGGGAATAATGTGCATGAACTCGCCAAAGGTGGGAGCTCATGTGAAGTGTAAGGCTTACCAAAGAGGATGGTTGAAGCTGAGCATTGCTTTTAAGGTTGGTCAAATTTTATTAGCAATTACTAAGTGTAAGTAAATACCAACCCAATTAAGTAGTAGAACAAAAGTAATAACAACACCCTCAATGCAATGCATATAACAAATTGAATTTAGTTTCATAAATTAATCATGTGAGTGTTCGATCTGCTCATGACTGTGAGCACGGCTAGTATACCAGTTTTTACACTCTGCAGAGGTTGCGCATCTTTACCCACAAATCATGTTACCCACCTTCCAAGAGACGGCCAATCCCATACACCTCTACCGAGGAGGCGAGGCAGGGTAACACTATGAGGCCTTTACAAAGTTCCACTAGCTTCAGAAAACCCGTTACAGTTTCTAGGAAGCTCCAATGCAGGTGTGACACCCCAGTATCACCTAGGGTTTCTTCTTAGAGCTAACTCATAACCATTATCACATGTGAACCAAATTGAGTAAAGGCCTTCAAAAATTAGGATCAAAGGTTTAATTAAGTCTTTTTCATCTTAAAAATTATGCCTTAACCATGTCATGCACCTTAGGGTGAGAAGAATTCACAAACCCTAATTAACCCTAAATAGGCCATTTTAGTGCAAAGAGGGAAAAACTTGTAAAAAGATTTTGAAAAAACACAAAATCATGATGACAACCAAATAACAAAGTTAAAGTGCACTAAATAAACTACAAAATATAGTAAGAAAGTTTGATTAGCAAAGCTTTGAAAAATTTTCAAAAAGACCCTTCAAGCTAAACTTCAAAAGGGAAATTCAGAAAATTCAAAACTGAATTTTCAGCCTTTGTAAATTTCAGCCGTGTTCTCTGCTTTCCAAAATTCAAATCTACAAAACCCAAATATGAAAGTGGTGCCAAATTACCTTGAACACACCCTGGAAAATTTGGGAGCAAAACTCGGCCGTTTGACATGATCTTGGTAGGATTTGCCTCAGGACTCCACTGTGTGACATTGCCACATTGTCGAGGCGACAACTCCCTGCCCCTGACCCAAAATCGCTCAGCTCCACGCGCCAACGACAGAGTGTAGTTGGGAGAACAAATCCTACACAGTGATCTTGCCCAAATTTGCAAAGATTTGTGCCCTATCGGCGTTAGAACTTGGGCAGAAATAATGGAGCAACGTGTTCGATCGCGGCTGACACGCCCGGTTCACGCCAGTTCACGCACCCGCGCCCAGCCGTGCACTCCCACGCACCCACGCCGGTCCACGCTCGCTCGTGCACCGTGCCGCGTCAATAAGAACAGGCAAGCCTCGGCCGTACTCCCTCTGCGCCTCACTTAACATCTCAAGCCCAGCACTTTGCTCCGACGAGCTCTGCGCCGCCCGCCAAGCAACCCGAGCGCTCGGCCACCATGGCCAGACCCCTCCCGGCCATCTCTGCTCAATCTCGTGCCTCGATTAGCTTACCCAGAGCCCCATAGAGCTCCCCGAAGCAAGAAACCGGACGCTACTTCACCGAAGAAGCCGTTCCACCCTCGTCGGAGTTGTAATCCCCGCCGGCGCATGTGGCCACGACTAACCGGTAAGCCATTTTCCAATTCCTTGCGCCTACATCTTCCCTAGCATCCAGTGAAGCTCTCTGACCCGTTCAATTGAACTATACCGCCCTGGATAGGTTGGAGTCCTCACCGTCGACGAGTTCGCCCGCCTGCGCATGTGGACCGACCTACTCCGACCATCGCTGGAGATGATCCGCACATCGGCGTAACCGTCAAGACCTCCCCTACACCCTCGACCACTTCACCGGAGCAATCTCGCCGCCGGTAAGTCCCTCCGCCCTTTTCTTCCGTCACGGTCACTAATCCATTAGGGGAAGGATCGCGGGTTCGATTTAGCAGACACCTAGGGGGTTTTTTGCATAGTCATAGACTCATGTGAATAGTAAACTGAGGACTTGTCTGTAATGAAATTAGAACCTTTCTCCAGGGACCCAGATGCAAAACCTTTTTCCTTTAAACCATTTCTGTTTATTCTTTTTAAAATAGGCAGAGAACTTAGGAAATTTGTGTCTTGAGAAATATTCAACCAAATTTAGTCAAACCAATTTTACTGGATTCAAAATATTATGAACTATCAAATAAAAATACTGAACCTTATGCTTTCTGTTTAAAATTCTAGAGTTTGGAATTAAATAAGGAAACTGCCCAAACCTTATTAAAATGGAGAAAACTAGTTATGCTTCTATGCTGGACTTAAGAAAAATTGTAGAAGTCCAAATCCAACTTAGGCACTGTTTAAAAATACTAAGCACCCTAGTATAAAAGGTTAACACAGGGTTATCTATTAAAAGCCATATCTGCCCAAAACTTAGGAAATTAGGAAAGGAAATAAAAATTAATGAACAGAGGATGTATATATTTTTCCCAATCCACTTAAATAATGAAGAACTTAGGAAAAGTATAAAGAACACTAGTCCAGAACAAATTCAAGGTGGAATGTTTTATTAGGCACTAATAAAACCAGAAAAGCCATTATTAAAAATATAAGGACCATTTCAAAATTGGTAAGAAAAATTCAGTAGACTCCTAACTACTAGAACACCCCTACAAAAACAATAAACACCCCAGCCCATCATCTTAAGTGGGTTGAACAAATAAAACTTGGTATTAGCCATATTCCAATTAAATCATAAGTAAGCCAAAAAGTGTGCAACAATGGGCAAACAAATTTTTACCAGATTATTAATGGAATAGACCACTAGAGAAAAATGCAAAACCAATTCAAAACTACATAATAACACTCATTGCCCCTACCTTATGAAAAAGGGCCATTTAATTCAAGAAATTCCTACCACCTTTCCCTTAAGCAAAAGGTTACCAAATTCTAGAATGATTGCTCTTGCACAAAGAAGAAAATAAGAAAATTTAGAAATATGTTGTTTGATATTTGCAAGTATAATGGTAGTAGAAAGCACCCCTTTGGCTAGAAACTTTAGAAAATCAGAGTAAAATAACCATTAAGTATTAGTGGCTGGAAATTTGTACAAGACCATGTTATTACACCTAAATGTCAGCAAAAATAAGCATTAGAGAATAACCCACTGTAAAAAGGGAGTTGTAGTTCAAAACACCCCCTCTGCCCTGATATTTAATAATTTTGTACAAAGAGAACCCCCTCACTTTTTAAGCCCCAAATTTTGAGACAGAGAGTTATACACCAGTGAGAAGCACTGTAATTTTTACAGAATTTTTGGAAATTTTTAAAACTATCTTGTAGTTCAAACTCACCTTAAGGGCATAAAAGAAATAGAAATAAAAAGATGGATTGGAAAGATTAATAAGATCGCCCCAATAATTGCAGCTAAGAATCTTGTTAAAAATATCACTAAGATATAAAAAGGGAAATCAGTAGAACACTAAAAATGGTCTAACCATTCAGTAATCAAACTTGACCCCGACTTACTAAGTATACCCCAGAAATCTCTAATAGCAAGATTTAGCTCTATTCCCTGTTAATTAATCTTTCACCCTACAATTTTAGTTGCTAAGTTGCATATCATGCCAAGCATATATCTTACTCATTGCATTCATTAGATTGCAACCTCGCTGATGGAGAGTACGTGGTCATCCCTGAGCAAGGAGCTATCCACAAGGAAGATCAGGAGCCAGATCCCGAGCCTGCCATCGAGGATCTCCCCGCAGCCCCAGCAATTGAAGGCAAGCCCCGGTTTTATGCATAATCGTTTATATATGCTACTTTACTACACTTAATGTTTGTAGGCTTGTAATCTGCACTTAAGTGTAAGAGTTGCTTGAAACCCTTAGTTGCATGAACTTAGGATTCCTTTTTGAGATGGATACTAGTATGCTAGGTCGAGTAGCTGCTTTGCTAAATCAGGATCTCGGTAGAAGTCGAGTGATTTTTCTAGCACTCGCGCGAGGTCAGGAATTGATTGTATTCATCTTGATAACGGGAGCTATGATGGTCTATGGACTTGGATCAGGGTGGATGCCTTGCCCATGAGACTGGAAAAAGGAATTAAGGATTAATGTGTGGATACCTGAGTCAAGCGTTTGAATGTACTAAGCACATGTCGGGAAATATGGTAACCGGTAAACCTAGTACCTGAGTGAAGCCAGGCGTGGACTTTACCCTCACGTGTCTTGAGACTGGGTCTCCCATGCTAGCTATGGTGGGTACAAGTGCGGTCACTGCACGGCGGCAGCAGGGACCAGTGGAGCATTGTATACCAAGGCGGTGAGGCCTAGCCGCGAACGGGGAATCGATGGGGACGGTTGACATGTGTGGGGACGGAGTGCCCCTACATGTATTGTGTTTAGGTTTACCTTGCAAGGTTAAAACTCGATTCGAATCGTCTGCTTCTCGTAGCTAATGAGACTGCTTGACCCCTTGTACTACATTGAGTAACAAGTGAAATGAGGATTACATGAGATAACATATTGATTGTATTAAATGGTTGTTACCATGTATGCTTAGAAAGAGAAAACTTAGCTAAATTAATGATACTAGAATTGGAAAAGCTAAAAATTGATTTTAGACTAAGCTAGTGCCTTTGGCAAACCAAACCCCTCAGCCAAACAGCTGCTTGGTCTAGAGGTAGAGGAGTAGATTCCTCACACCGGGTAAGTCTAGCTAAGTATTAGTATACTCAGCCTTGCTTGTGGCATAATTTTTGTAGGTACGCTTCAGGATATGGTTGATGGTGTGACTTGGCCTACCACCCTGCCACCGGGTTGGACGGTCGAGTGGGATGCTGCTCCAGCAGGAGAGGAGCAGGAGGAGTAGTGGGCTAGGCCTTGCTTTATTCCTCACTTTTCGACAATATCGATTATCCGCTGCAGACTACCTTATGAACTTATTTCAGTTTATTTGAAAAACTCCGATTTATGTAATAACTCCAGTACCTTAAATTGAGGTTTCCTGTTTTATTGTATTTCTTCTGTGACTCACCTTCGAGTGAGCTTGTGGTATTTGATCCTGGATGAGTGGCTTTATCAAACTTGATCTAAGGGACCGACGGGTTATTCCGATTTAAGTGTGTTGCGGCCTCTTAGGCGTGACTGAGGCACTTAAGCTGGAATAATTCGGGCGGTTCTGCCACAACTGGTATCGGAGCAAATACCATCACAGAGAAAGCAATAAACCATGAATACTAACTTCCAAAAATCTAAAACTTGCTTAGAAACCAGTATTTGAATCGCCAGGACTAGAACGCTAGACCTAGGACGAAAGGCCTTAGGAATAGTGGGAGAAATAGGTGGCTAATTAAGTAAGCCCCGTGAACCAGTCTTTAGATTTTTAAAGGATGCCCTAAAAAGCACCCTTCTGGTTCGGAGAGGAGACATTATTATCAGCATGCATGCATTATAAAACTAAAAGGCTTAGACATTAAAGAAGTAAACATTGAGCTAACCCGCTTCCTTTTAAACCACCCATTCTCTTTTATTTTCTTTCTTCCACCATAACATTTACATCTTATACCCTTCCGCAGATGACCTCACCCACCCCGCCAGTGGAGGAGACACTCGTTTCAGTTCCGATTTCCTTTCTCACGAGGGTTTTCCTTCCATCTTGTGGGAAGTGCTCAGCTTCGCCGGTTACCCTACGCCCCCTTTGTACACAGTGCAGCTGTACGAGGAGCATCGGGTGCCACGTTGCCGAGTCTGACTGACTCTAGAGTCTCATCCCCTTCAGCCGGGTTGGTGTTCCCTTGACTCCGAGACGATTGGATTTAGGACGGACGACTCCACCGAAGCGGTAGCTATGAAGACCCTGACGACTTTCTGTGGCTACCATCCCCTGGAGACGGTGATGCACCCCTTGGGACTCTTTCACGCTGAGAAGAAGGACGACCCCATGTGGTGCAACCGTGTGAGCCAAGTGAAGGATATGTGGGCAATGTATCCTGACTTGGTTGGGAGGATCACCGTTCAGTGCATGAGTGCGTTGTACCGCCTTCAGGCCTTGCAAAGCGATGTTATGGCACATATTGCCAACCTCGCTCAAACCACCAAGCTCACCCTTGACAGCCGAGAAGACTTCATGGTCGACTTGTCCTCAGAGCTGGTGGAGAAGGACCTACAGGTGGAAAGGTTGAGCCAGCGCATCACCACCCTAGAGCAGCAGGGGGAGATCCAGGACAACACTATCGATGTCTTGGAAAACCAGCTCCATGATGTGCAGCTCCTCCTTGAGGAAGCCAATGACCACCTGGACATGCACCACCTAGAAATGGAGGCCAATGAGGCCGGAAGCGAGGGAGAAGAGGCTCCCGAGGAGTTAGGACCAGACCTTGGTGCCAATATGACTGCCTCTGTGATGCCCCTTCACCCGTATCCAGTGTCGCTTCCACTACTCAGGGTTGATGAGTCGTTTTGACGCTTTAGGAGGATAGAAACCTACGCGAGCTTAGTTAATGATAGATTTTGGACTAGGCTTACTGGTACTTTCCCCTAATTGATGTAACCCATGAGGACTTTTGGGATCAGTAAAATGTTTGTAACCATGTTATCCTTGTTCGAATTTAATGTTATGATTATTGAAATTTCTTTCCGTATGAGATAAAAGCATGATGTTTGAAATTGTGAAATGGGATAACAATGGCGACAATCTCTATTTTCAGATGGCAGCTAGGCAGCGCCACGGGCATAACGAGCAAGTTCCCCCGCCGCCTCCCCTAGCTCCCACGGTGCAGGAACTGATAGCTCAGCAGAACGAAATTCTGCGACAGCTCTTGCAGCGCCAGCCCCACCCTCAGCAGCAAGGTGGAGGCCAGCCGTAGCGACCTCTGGCCGTGATAACCTACCAGGAGTTCCTGAGTACGCAGCCGCCCTTGTTCACCAAGGTAGAGGATTCGTTGGATTCTGACGTGTGGTTACGCGTCATGGAATCCAGGTTTCCCCTCCTCACGGGAGACTGCCCTGATGACACCAAGGCTCGCTTCGCCGTGCAGCAACTTCGCGGACCTGCTCGGACTTGGTGGGACCATTTCCACGCCATGCTACCTGCTGTCATGAAGTTTCTTGGGAGGAATTCAAGACTGCTTTCAGAGGACACCACATCCCAGCTGGAATTCTTGACCGCAAGCTGAATGAATTCCTGGCACTAAATCAAGGAACCCGCACGGTATTGCAGTATGCTCAGGCCTTCAACGACCTGTGCCAGTACGCATGGTATCATGCTGATTCTGATGAAAAGAAGAGAGACTGCTTCCGTAGGGGTCTCAACACCAAGTTGCGTGAGCGTCTCAACACTGTTCGGGTTGATAGCTTCAATGAGTTGGTCAACTTGGCCATCTCACAGGAGGATTGTATTGTAGCTCACCGGGCAGAGAAGAAGAGGAAGGCATCAATGTCAGCACCCTCCGCTCAAACCCAGAGGTTCAAGATTGTTTCCCACAATCAGAGCAGGGGATTTCAGCAGCAGGCAGGCAGATGGGTGATCAGGCCACCTCAGCAGTAGTAGCCAGCATCTAGTCATTTTCCAGCTCCCGCTCCAAGGAACAATCAACCTCCGCAGCTACAGCAGTTTCGCCAGGGAAATGGGAACAAGTGCTTCACTTGTGGCAATGTGGGCCACTATGCCAAAAATTGCCCAAGGAATCAGCAGAGGCAGATGCCAGCACCGTATCAAGACAAGGGAAGAAAGCAGAAGGTGCAAGTCAGGCAAGGGAAGCTCAACTTCACTACTCTAGAGGAGTTACCTGAAGGAGCCCCCATCATGACTGGTATCTTTTCAGTTTATAATCAACCTGCATTAATTTTGTTTGATTCTGGTGCATCTCATAGCTTCATTAGCCAGAAGTTTAGTGCTAAGTGTCAATTGCCTCTCTATCTTACCTGAGGGTCTTTTATGATCGCAACGCCAGGAGGCAAGGTTGCATCAAACCAATTAAATCAAAGTGTGCCTATTCGGCTGGGAAGCCACATTGTCAAAACCACCCTCCTTATTCTAGGATTGGAAAATGTGGACATTATTTTGGGAGCCAATTGGATGACCTGGCACCAAGTGGTGCTAGATGTAGCCAGCCGCAACGTTGAAATCAAATCCCCAATCTGTGGGAGTTTCACCTTACTTCTGCCCAGCCAAGATTCTACTCGATCATGTGCTTTTGCTATGATAGAGTTACCTTTGAAGAAGATTCCAGTGGCCTGCGAGTATGCCGATGTTTTTCCTGATGAATTACCAGAAATGCCACCGGACCAGGATATTGAATTCGCCATCGAGTTGCAACCGGGAATGACACCTATTTCCAAGAGGCCTTACCGGTTGCCACCCGCTGAGTTAGCAGAATTGAAGAAGCAATTGCAAGAATTGTTGGACAAAGGTTTCATCCGCCCAAGTACTTCGCCTTGGGGATGTTCCGCATTGTTTGTGAAGGAGAAAGATGAAAGCTTGAGGTTGTGCATAGATTACCGTCCACTCAATGCGGTAACTATCAAGAACAAGTATCCTTTGCCTCGTATTGATGTTCTTTTCGATCAAGTGGTCCGAGCCAAAGTGTTTTCCAAGATAGACCTTCGCTCCGGCTATCATGAGATCAAGATACGAGCAAGTGATATTCCGAAGATTGCCTTCTCAACCAGATATGGGTTGTATGAATATTTGGTGATGTCATTTGGGCTGACTAATGCACCAGCATATTTCATGTATTTGATGAACTCTGTCTTCATGCCTGAATTGGACAAGTTCGTAGTGGTTTTCATCAATGATATCTTGGTGTACTCAAAGAGCAAAGAAGAAGATGCCGGTCATTTGCATGTAGTGCTTCAACGTCTGCGAGAGCACCGTCTTTATGCCAAATTGTCAAAATGTGATTTTTGGCTAAAGGAAATCAAATTCTTGGGTCACACTATCTCTCAGGCAGGTATAGTTGTTGATCCCGATAAGGTGCAAGAGGTGATGAACTGGAAGCCGCCAACAACTGTCCGTCGGATTCGAAGTTTTCTGGGATTGGCTGGTTATTATCGAAGATTCATTCTAGATTTCTCTCGAATTGTGAAGCCCATGACTGAACTGTTGAAGAAGGGAGCCAAGTTTGTTTGGGGTCAGAAGTGCGAAGATGCCTTCCACGCACTGAGGCAACATCTGACCACAACACTAGTGTTAGCGTAACCCAACAACAGCAAACCATTCAATGTGTATTGTGAACCCTCTGGCACTGGACTAGGTTGTGTTTTGATGCAAGACAACCGAGTCATTGCTTACGCATCAAAAGCACTCAGGCCTCATGAGCAAAATTATCCCACTCATGACTTGGAGTTAGCAGTCGTGGTTCATGCATTGAAAATGTGGAGACACTATTTGATGGGAACCCACTGCAACATCTTTACAGATCATAAGAGCCTTAAGTATATCTTTACTTAGGCTAATCTCAACATGATGCAGAGAAGATGGCTAGAGCTAATGAAGGACTATGACCTGGAGGTACACTATCACCCAGGGAAAGCCAATGTGGTAGATGATGCCTTGAGTTGGAAATCGCAATGCAACTGTGTTATGATGGATTCTCGTATCAACACCCTATGTGATGAGTTGAGTAAAATGAAGATTGAAGTGATTCCTTCTGGTGCTTTGTCTCACATTTCTGTTGAGCCAACTTTGCAAGACCAGATAATTTTAAGAGAACCTCCATCAGAAGACAGAGAAGTATAAATGTTTCCGCCAAGATGGAAAGGGTATATTATGGTTTGAAAGCAGATTGGTAGTTCCTAAAAATAGGGATCTCAAGAAGAAGATCTTGGATGAAGCTCACCTCTCCAAATTCTCCATGCTTCCAGGAAGCACCAAAATCTACCATGATCTGAAGCCCTTGTATTGGTGGACCCGAATGAAGAGGGAAATAGCCCAATATGTAGCATAATGTGACACATGTCAGAGGATAAAGGAAAGCCACTTGAAATCAGCTGGAGCCTTGCAACCCCTATCTATACCTTCGTGGAAATGGGATGACATTAGCATGGATTTTATTGTGGGTCCACCCAACACCTCTCATCATCATGATTCAATTTGGGTCATTGTGGACCGATTGACAAAAGTGGCATATTTTCTTCCAGTGCACACCACTGATAAGGCTCAGAAGTATGCAGAGCTATACATTGACCGAATCGTGTGTTTGCATGGATTGCCCCGAACCATTGTCTCTGACCGAGGAGCCTAATTTGTTGCCAGATTTTGGGAACAACTGCAAGAGTCTTTGGGAACCAAGCTAATCAGAAGTTCAGCTTATCACCCGCAGACTGATGGTCAGACTGAAAGGGTAAATCAAATACTTGAAGATATGCTAAGGGCTTGTGCGATCGATTGTGGCAAGAACTGGGATAAGTACCTCTCCTTGGCAGAGTTTGCTTATAACAACAGTTACCAATCCAGCCTAAAGATGACACCTTTCGAAGCCCTATATGGAAGAAGGTGTCAAACACCCCTCAATTGGTCTCAGCCTAGAGAAAGAGAAATTTTTGGACTTGACTTAGTGACTGAAGCCAAAAGGAAAGTCAAGCTAATCAGGAAGAATCTAGAAGCCGCTCAGGCCAGACAGAAGAGTTACCATGGTAAGAGAAGGAAACCTCTCCAGTTTGAAGTGGGAGATTTCGTATATTTGAAAGTATCACCCACCAAAGGAGTGCAGAGGTTTGGGATCAAAGGCAAGCTAGCCCCTTGTTACATTGGATCTTATGAGATCATAGAAGCATGTGGACCCGTGGCATACAAATTGAAGTTAACTCCAAAAATATCTGCCATCCACGATGTATTCCATGTATCCTAGCTGAAGAAATGTGTTCGATTGCCGACTGAGATCATAGCAGAACCAGAATTGGAGATAGAGCCAGATCTATCGTACCAAGAGTACCCTTCCAAGGTTCTGGATTGCAAAGAAAGATCAACTCGGGCTAAATCGATCAAGATGTATAAGATCCAATGGAGTAATCACTCAGAGGAAGAGGCTACATGGGAGACTGAGGAATTTCTACGTTCCAACTTCCCCGATTGTCTACCTAAGGGAATTGGTACGTAACCATGCCCAACCCCTATCCCTGTCCTTTGAATCTAAATATAAGAAAAATGATCTTAATATAAAAAGAGTTAATTGTAGAACTAAAGCTAAAAGGACTTCCTTCTGAAGTTGCAAAGAAGATGACATTCGAAGAGCAGTTTGCCAAGAAGAACCTTAATGAATAAACCACCCACTTCAAGTAAGCCATAAATCATTCTCTTCACCCCGAAAGACTCCGACCCGAATCTCGGGATGAGATTCCTTTAAGGGGGGAAGACTGTGACACCCCAGTGTCACCTAGGGTTTCTTCTCAGAGCTAACTCAGAACCATTATCACATGTGAACCAAATTCAGTAAAGGACTTCAAAAATTAGGAACAAAGGTTTAATTAAGTCTTTTTCATCTTAAAAATTATGCCTTAACCATGTCATGCACCTCAGGGTGAGAAGAATTCACAAACCCTAATTAACCCTAAATAGGCCATTTTAGTGCAAAGAGGGAAAGACTTGTAAAAAGATTTTGAAAAACACAAAATCATGATGAGAACCAAATAAAAAAGTTAAAGTGCACTAAATAAACTACAAAATATAGTACGAAAGTTTGATCAGCAAAGCTTTGCAAAATTCTCAAAAAGACCCTTCAAGTTAAACTTCAAAAGGGAAATTCAGAAAATCCAGAACTGAATTTTCAGCCCTTTGTAAAGTTCAGCCGTGTTCTCTGTTTTCGAAAACTCAAATCTACAAAACCCAAATATGAAAGTGGTGACAAATAACCTTGAACACACCCTGGATAAATTTGGGAGCAAAACTCGGACGTTTGACATGATCTTGGCAAGATTTGCCTCGGGACTCCACTCTGTGACACTTCCACATTGTTGACGAGACAACTCCCTGCCCCTGACCCGAAATCGCATGGCTCCACGCGCAAACTATAGAGTGTAGCCAAGAGAACAAATCCTACACAGCGATCTTGCCCAAATTAGCCAAGATCTGCGCCCTATCGGCGTTAGAACTCGTGCAGAAACAATGGAGTCACGTGTTCGATCGTGGCTGACACGCCCGGTTCACGCCAGTTCACGCACCCGCGCCCAGCCGTGCACGCCCGCGTGCCCACGCTGGTCCATGCCCACCCGTGCATCGTGCCGCGTCTATAAGAACAGGCAAGCCTCGGCCGTACTCCCTCCTCGCCTCACTTAACGTCTCAAGCCTAGCACTTTGCTCCGATGAGCTCAGTGCCACCCGCCAAGCAACCCGAGCGCTCGGCCACTGTGGCCAGACCCCTCCCGGCCATCTCCGCTCAATCACGTGCCTCGATTAGCTTCCCCAGAGCCCCGTAGAGCTCCTCGAAGCAAGAAACTGGATGCTACTTCACCAGAGAAGCCGTTCCACCCTCGCTGGAGTTGTAATCCCTGCCGGCGCACGTGGCCACGACTAAACGGTAAGCCATTTTCCAATTCCTCACGCCTACATATTCCTAGCATCCAGTGAAGCTCTCTGACCCACTCAATTGAACTATTCCGCCCTGGATAGGCCGGAGTCCTCGTCGCTGACGAGTTCACCCGCCTGCGCACGTGGACCGACCTACTCCGACCATCGCCGGAGACGATCCGCACATCGGCATGACCGTCAAGACCTCCCCTACACCCTCGACCACTTCACCAGAAGAAATCTCGCCGTCGGTAAGCACCTCCACCCTTTTCTTCCGCCGCGGTGACTATTCCATTAGGGGAAGGATCGCGGGTTCGATTTAGCAGACACCTAGGGGGTTTTCTGCATAGTCATAGACTCATGTGAATAGTAAACTGAGGACCTGTCTGTAATGAACTTAAAACCTTTCGCTAGGGACCCAGATGCAAAACCTTTTTCCTTTAAACCATTTTTGTTTATTCTTTTTAAAATAGGCAGAGAACTTAGGAAATTTGTATCTTGAGAAATATTCAACCAAATTTAGTCAAACCAATTTTACTGTATTCAAAATAATATGAACTATCAAATAAAAATACTGGACCCTATGCTTTCTGTTTTAAATTCTAGAGTTTGGAACTAAATAAGGAAACTGCCCAAACCTTATTAAAATAGAGAAAAAGACCACCAGAGAAAAATGCAAAACCTATTCAAAACTACATAATAACACTCATTGCCCCTACCATATGAAAAAGGGCTATTTAATTCAAGAAATTCCTACCACCTTTCCCTTAAGCAAAAGGTTACCAAATTCTAGAATGATTGCTCTTGCACAAAGAAGAATATAAGAAAATTTAGAAATCTGTTGTTTGATATTTTCAAGTATAATGGTAGTAGAAAGCACCCCTTTGGCTAGAAACTTTAGAAAATCAGAGTAAAATAACCATTAAGTATTAGTGGCTGAAAATTTGTACATGACCATGTTATTACACCTAAATGTCAGCAAAAATAAGCCTTAGAGAATAACCCACTGTAAAAAGGGAGTTGTAGTTCAAAACACCCCCTCTACCCTAATATTTAATAATTTTGTACAAAGAGAACCCCTCACTTTTTAAGCTCCAAATTTTGAGACAGAGAGTTATACACCAGTGAGAAGCCACCGTAATTGTTACAGAATTTTTGGAAATTTGTAAAACTATCTTGTAGTTCAAACTCACCTTAAGGGCATAAAAGAAATAGAAATAAAAAGATGGATTGGAAAGATTAATAAGATCACCCCAATAATTGTAGCTAAGAATCTTGTTAAAAATATCACTAAGATATAAAAAGGGAAATCAGTAGAACACTAAAAATGGTCTAACCATTCAGTAATCAAACTTAACCCAGACTTACTAAGTATACCCCAGAAATCTCTAATAGCAAGACTTAGCTCTATTCCCTATTAATTAATCTTTCACCCTACAATTTTAGTTGCTAAGTTGCTTATCATGCCAAGCATATATCTTACTCATTGCATTCATTAGATTGCCACCTCGCTGACGGAGAGTACATGCTCATCCCTGAGCAAGGAGCTATCCACGAGGAAGATCAGGAGCCAGCTCCCGAGCCTGCCATCGAGGATCTCCGCGCAGCCCTAGCAATTGAAGGCAAGCTCCGGTTTTATGCATAACAGTTTATATATGCTACTTTACTACACTTAATGTTTGTAGAATTTTAATGTCCACTTAAGTGTAGGAGTTGCTTGAAACCCTTAGTTGCATGAACTTAGGATTCCTTTTTGAGATGGATACTAGTATGCTAGGTCGAGTAGCTGCTTTGCTAAATCAGGATCTTGGTAGAAGTCGAGTGATTTTTCTAGCACTCGCGCGAGGTCAGGAATTGATTGTATTCATCTTGATAACGAGAGCTATGATGGTCTATGGACTTGGATCCAGGGTGGATGCCTTGCCCATGAGACTGGAAAAAGGAATTAAGGATTAATGTATGGATACCTGAGTCAAGCATTTGAATGTACTAAGCACATGTCGGGAAATATGGTAACTGGTAAACCTAGTACCTGAGTGAAGCCAGGCGCGGACTTTACGCCTCACGCGTCTTGAGACTGGGTCTCCCATGCTAGCTATGGTGGCCATGGCAGTCGGGGTCAGTGGAGCATTGTATGCCAAGGCGGTAAGGCCTGGCCGCGAATGGGGAATCGATGGGGACGGTTGACGTGTGTGGGGACGGAGTGCCCCTACATGTCATGTGTTTAGGTTTACCTTGCAAGGTTAAAACTCGATTCGAATTGTCTGCTTCTCGCAGGTAATGAGACTGCTTGACCCCTTGTACTACATTAAGTAAGAAGTGAAATGAGGATTACATGAGATAACATGTTGACTGTATTAAATGATTGTTACCATGTATGCTTAGAAAGAGCAAACTTAGCTAAATTTGGAAAAGCTAAAAATTGATTTTAGACTAAGCTAGTGCCTTTGGCAAACCAAACCCCTCAGCTAAACAACTGCTTGGTCTAGAGGTAGAGGAGTAGATTCCTCACACCGGGTAAGTCTAGCTGAGTATTAGTATACTCAGCCTTGCTTGTGGCATAATTTTTCAGGTAGGGTTCAGGATATGGTTGATGGTGTGACTTGGCCTACCACCCTGCCACCGGGTTGGACGGTCGAGTGGGATGCTGCTCCAGCAGGAGAGGAGTAGGAGTAGTGGGCTAGGCCTTGCCCTATTCCTCACTTTTCGACGATATCGATTATCCGCTGCAGACTACCTTATGAACTTATTTCAGTTTATTTGAAAAACTCCAATTTATGTAATAACTCCAGTACTTTAAATTGAGGTTTCGTGTTTTATTGTATTTCTTCTGTGACTCACCTTCGAGTGGGCTTGTGGTATTTGATCCTGGATGAGTGGCTTTATCAGACTTGATCTGAGGGACTGACGGGTTATTCCGATTTAAGTGTGTTGCGGCCTCTAAGGCGTGACTGAGGCACTTAAGCTGGAATAATTCGGGCGGTGCTGCCACAGCAGGGACCCCTCGCCTGACCGCCATCGCAGCAAAATCAACCCAAGGGCCTCCCTACAGTGACGACTCCCCTACTGCCCTTGCCCCTTTCGGGTAAGGTAGTCCTCCACTAGCTTTCCTAATTAGTCAGCCAAGGGCGCCCCTTTCGTAGCACTGTTTTCCTGGGTGGTTCTCCAAGTTCCAATTAACATAATGATCTTAACATGAATAGTAAACAACAATTGATAATAAAAGTATATTCATGAATAATGTGTATCTCTATACCCAAAACCACATAAAGCAATAACAGGTACTACCCAAAAATTCAGTGGTAAACAAGGTATAAAGATAGTCAAACTAGGGTAACATATTGGGTCCATCAAAATTAACCTATGCAGATCATTATGATTAATCAGAATATGACTGGGTAAAAAGAAGTGATCAAGGGCACAACTTGCCTGGGTCTTGAGATTCCAGGTACCAGGATGATCTTCAGATGACTCGTATCCTCGTGCTAGTCGTAGCAATATAAACAAACAGGGTATAGGCAAAATTAACATCACATCAAACATAAGTACAAACTGAATAAGAATACCCTACGTGTCGTAACGAGGTCGTGGGTTCGAGAACCACTAAATTCGGAGCTACGATTATCGAGTTATGATTTATGAAAGATTTATGTGATTAAATATTAAACTATATTATAAATTGGTTATTACACATTATATGAGAAAATATACTCTAATAATTAATTCAGCTTTGATCTTGATTATAACTTGATAGAAATCATGTTATAGTAAAATTATAATTATATACATATCAACCTTAATTAGAAAAATAAATTCACTACTCAAAGGGGCAAACAACTTCTAATTTTAAAAGTGTGGGATATGACACAACTAATGCTACTACTGTGTAGGCAAATTTATCACAAAACTATCGCAACTTGAACAGGTCAAATCGGAGTAAAAACAGAGAAGATATGAATTTTCTATCTTTTCTAGAATTATTTCTATATTAAAATCAATTTTCATCTTTAATATACACTTTCTGGATCATTCGTGGACCACGGCCATAATTTCCATGAACGCCAGGGTCAGTACTGCAAGATCCAAGGACTTAAATTGAATTACCTCTACTCTCATCAGGACGGTGGGTTCATTTCGGTGAAACCCAGGGGCTCCTTTGCACTAATTCTAGGCCGAAGGGGTATCGTGGAGTCTAGGTCATCCGATCCAATCCGAACGGCCACGATTACAACATATTAACTCCGAACCGGTATTGAACCCAGGCCACTAGATCTGGGATCCACGGCCCACGGCACGGCTGCATCCGATCCATCCACGTTCGCATCGACGACACGGATTTAATCTCAGGAAAGGGGTACGCGCACATCAACCGTGACCATGGATTTCAAGATAAATGGCCACAGTGGTTCTTCTCCACGCGGGTACCATCTGTGGAGAAATTTGTCATTATGGAAGTCCTCATTTGCGGCTTCGACGATTTGGAGGCGTAGGCGAGGGATTCTCTGTTATGGAAAACAAGGGGACAACCCACACTCCAAAATGGACATGACCACGCCATTACAAGGTAACGTCTATGATTAAACCAGTGATACTCACGTCGTCTACATCCGTTACCCTTCTCCCTATTCTAGCTTTTGCCACTGCAGTTTTATCCAGTACGACATGCATATGCAAACTGAACCAACCAACTCTTCATTCATACTCCCCACAGTCCAAGGGGATGCCGGCCTGCCCGACGCCGCTGGGCCACGCCGCCAGGATGTTGAGGCCTGGAGCTATCAGGTCTGGTTTCAGGATCTCCTGGGATTGCGGGTTCGGGCCGCGCGCCGAGAACGAGGCCACCACCGGCGCCGGGTGCACGCCGAGGGTGGTGCCCTCAAACAGGATGGTGCCGGTGGCCGGCCTCTGCTTGGTGGCCGACGCGATGTACTTGCGGAGCCTATCGCCCGTGGCCGCGCCGACGGCGGTCACCGGCAGGACGTGGCAGGCGGCGACAAGGCCCTCGCCGTCGAACGCCCCGTTGGCTAGCACCATCCCGACGCCCCGCGCGGCGGACCACGTCACCCTTGGCGGCGCGCGAGTTCACGTCGCGGTCGCACACCATGATCTTGCCGCGCACCGCGGCTGGGTCCAGCGATCCGTCCAGGCACATCGACGCCGTCAGGAAGAAGGAGGCCTAGAACCCGCCCCAGATGTCAGCATTCGACCTTCTCGCGATGGTGGCAGGGAAGCTGCTTGATGAGGGGGCAGGCTCGCTGGGGAACATGAGCGCTGGTGCCCCAGCTTTGACTGCATGCGCGAAGGATGTCCGTGTGAAGAAGGAGCAGTGTGACGAGGAAATGAAGCAGTTCAAGCATGAGGTGAGAGATCAGGATAGCTGCAATGAGAGTGCAATTCTCCCGCACATTGTGTTCCCGCGGGCGGTGAATAATGCTCGGAATGAGGATCCTAAGGTGAAGTCTGAGGCCCAGGACAAGGAATCCTCCATGGTCAGCTGTTCCAAGGCTGAATTGGGTTGTAATTTTGGTGTGATTGCCGATAGGTGGTCGCCTGAATCCGTGGAATCAGGAGCCTTCACAGGAGATGCAGTGGCGAGCCTGATGCCACCGGCCCCAGCAGGATTTCATAAGAATGCACCCGAAATGTATAATTTGCTTGATTCAATGGATGTGGATGTCAAGCCTCCTCCTTTGGTCAGCTCTGACAGCACCGACGAGATGCCATTGTATGGCGATAAAGTTCACCGCTCAACCTCCTTACCAAGGGGCTCGAAGGGAGTGGGATTTTTGCTGTAGATAGAGATGATGATGACGATAAGTCCTCTAGGTGCACTCATCCCAGCACCACCACTAACAAGGATTTCAGGTCCAATTGTACAGCTGAGTATAGTAGGGTAAGGACGTGGCAGTCGGCGACAAGGCCCTCGCCGTCGAACGCCCCGTTGGCTAGCACCATCCTGACGCCCCCCGCGCGACGGACCACGTCGCCCTTGGCAGCGCACGAGTTCATGTCGCGGTCGCACACCACGATCTTGCCGCGCACCGCGGCTGGGTCCAGCGAGCCGTCTAGGCACATCGACGCCGAGTAGCCGTCGGACGCGGACGAGGCACCCCCGCCGCTTGCCCCGGCGTACACCAGTTCGTATAGTTTGTCGGACTCGAGCGCGGGTTCCCCGTACACGCTCACGCCGTCGAGCACCTGCCCGTCGCCGAGCCGCACGTTAGCCAGGAACGCGCGGTCCATGGATCCAGCCCCGACGATGGCCATCCAGGGCGCCACATTAGTCACCGTGAGCCGGCTGGGACCACCGTTGCCGGCCGAAGCTGAGACGATGATACTAGACGGGAAAGCAGCGGAGAACTAACGGCGCTGGGACAGCGGCTGTATCAACGACATTAATCATCGTTCACTGCTGGTAATAGTGGTCTTGTCTGTTTTGGAGTGTGGGCTATTCCCTGCTTTTCCATAACAGAGAATCCCTCGCCTACGCCTCCAAATCGTCGAAGCCGCACCGGCGGCCTCTATAATGGCAAATTTCTCCCAGCTGTGGCAGCGCCTCCGCCCCGGCGAGCGCCATGGCCAGACCACCCATTCACCATTCTCGGGCCCGAAACTCTAATCGGAGGTATGCTACGCGTAGATAAGACATGGGGGAACTGGATGAGGGCTCCATACCGGGGTTTGGAGGCAACGGAGTAGTTGGTGCACAGCGGCGGGAGCTCGGTGAGCGATTTCGTCCACCCCGAGCATCACATCACCAAATTGGGGGGCACTGGTTCCCCATACCCCGGCGAGCCTCCCCGACTACCCATATCGTCCCGAGCGACAGTGCACGTTAATTTCCCCTGTGGTAGCATGCTTTTTCTCCCGCGGCCATGGTGGCACTCGGCGAAGGTGCTTTCGTCTTGGATAGGGTGAGGACGAGGAGTCACGGGCCGCGCATTTATAGGCGCAAGGGGATCGACTCGGGTTCACCAAATCCTGACCACCGCGGTCGGATTCAACGACCCGAACGAATCCCGACGGTAATGGCGCAGGTCCGTTGGGAGGAGACGGGTCTTACACCGCGGACCCACATGGCGGTGTCACACGCGAGTGGAGATGGAGTTGACACAGAAGGCCCCACACGTCGGTAGCGTGAGTCGGGCGCAGGCAACAGAGGGGCTGACCAGTGGGCCCATATGCCAGTGGGTCAGCGTGGCACAGTGGAAGGGGTGGCGCGGGTCGGACGGTTGGCCGTGTGCATGTATGTTATTGGGCCGAGCGGGGGAAGGATGAGTGGAGAAGGGTCGCGGGCAAGGGAAGTCGGCCCAACACTCGAGGTAAGTCTTCTTTTCTTTTTCTTTTTGTTTTCTGATTTCTATTTTCATTTTAAATTTTCAAATCCCTATTCTAAATTCAAACTTGATTTACTTTCTGTTTGAATTTCAGATTTCATCTCTCGATATATAATTCTATTGGGAATATAGATTCTACTGATATTAATATTATTTATTTATGGAAGGAAAACTTCTCTTTCCCATTTTCTATTACAAATTCCAAATTCAATTATTCAACTCAAATTTATACTCCTACTTTAAATTTCAGATTTTCCAAATGTCTCAATTAAAATCAAATGTGAATATAAACTACATTATTTTAAATTTTACTATCTTATTCTCCTTCCCATTTTTGACTCTAACCATAATTGACTTTATTACAAATTTCTATTCTCATTCCCTAATTCCCAAAGCACTATAATATCTATAGTTGTTTATTTATTTTATAATTATTATCATTTTTTACCAATTTTAGGTCTTACAGCCATTGAGGCGACTAATGATGATTTGTTGGGGGCTTATACAAAAGCTAAAGATGAAGCCATGAATATTGCCTTTGGTGCCTATGGAAAAAAGGCGGAATAGAGTATTTGATGTTATTGGTTTTGTCTATCCTGACTACTACTTTCTGGCTTAGAAGTAGGGGACGAAAAGGAAAATTGCATCAACGACCCCCTCTACCGCGCCGAGACCAAACAGAACGAAAGTTGTAACTCACCGACCAAAGTCGTATTTTTGGAGAGGGGTGCTATACTACCTGCTGCAGGGGGTTCAAAGACAAAGGTTGTTGAATTTGTCGAAGATACCCTCTCAGTTTCAGAGGTAATACTTTTTTCTTTTTCCTTCCTTTAAATCAAAGAAAATTTAATCTAATGCTGATTTTGGAATTTTTTGAATAGACAATGAAAATACCCGTTGCAGCAGCCGAAGTTCCCACCATTCAACTGGAGAAGACAACAACAGAACTCTAAGACCGAACAGCAATCGAAGCTGCAGAGCTCTCCGGTGGAGCAAGGGCTGTCACGGATAACATCTTCTTCAGTATCAACACCTAAAAGGGGAGAAGGATGGCCAGCATTCTAGATGTTGTTCTATGACCTTCGAAAATAGCTACCCCTACTCCTACTAGGATTTCCAAAGATAAAGCGGGAGAATTGGAAAAAGATATCGACGTAAGTGCTGCTCCTGATTGTACTAAACCTGGACCTTCGGAAATTAGGCCAACAGAGCAAGTAAAGGACAGTTTGCCAGAAAAATATCATTGCCGATACCCAAAGCGGTGTCGACCGGAGATCTTGAATTTATCATCCGTCACGCTTCGGGAAAGCCACTAACACAGTATCAAATTGCCGAAGCTCAGCACTACGCTAAGGATCTGAAGTATCCTCGAGGATCCCTAGTGTCACACTCGATTTTAGGGACAAAACCGAATGCATAGCATATGTGTGCCAGGATCTATTTCCACACATATGTTGACGTCACAAGTGTAATATATCAAAAGAACAATACATAAAAGCATAAATAAAGATTATATTAACATATTACACTTCGAACTGACATAATGTCTTAACCTTTATTCATCAAAGTACAGTGAAACATGGACATCCTTCCACAGGAAGATGACCGGGGGTATCACTAGACTAGCATCCATGGAGTTCTTGCATCATATCTTCATCTGCAAACTTCTGGTCAAAATTTAAGCAAGGGTGAGCTCACTTATGGTCAGGGTTCAGCAAGTGGGGGAAAATGCAAGGTAACAAGGTAAGGCTAAAGTTTAATGCGATTGGCATTTTAGTTGATCAATATTTTATTATCAACACCTGATTACTAGGTATAAGTATATACCAAACCCAATTAAGCATGAACAATGTTCATCAGCATATATATCATCATCATAATTATATCACCAGCATAAGCTCAGAACCACTTGAACCATAAAGGATCACGATTTATTTTCATCTTCAAGTTCAATTATCATGTGAGGGTCCAGGCTGCTCATAACCGTGAGCACGGCTGATATATCAGTTTTACACTCTACAGAGGTGGTACAACTTTACCCACAAGCCGTGTATCCCCTCTAGCCTAGGTCGGCCAAACCCGTAAACACTTCCGAGGTGAATGGCTAGGGATCCACTATGAGGCTTTCACAGAATACACTTAATACAAAGCAACCCGCTAAGGTTTCCAAGTCGGTGTGGTGACCCTCTGGGTGAGGTACCTTAGTCAAGAATACATACCCATGTTAACGTGAGCTGCCACCACTTCCGCTCCCCCTCTTGCCCATATTTCAGGTAAAGTTGCTAGGCACTAACTGTAACACCCTGGTGTTACTGTCACTAAAACTTGAGCATAACATCATGAGCATTAGCATATCATGTGTTTGTCACACCCAGAGTGCATTCACTAGGTAAAAAGTTCAAAAATGTTGGACTGATATGACTTGATGTGTGGTTAACCCTAGGTTAGAGTAATTAACCCTAAACTAGGCTTATGAGTGACAATGAAGCCCAAACAAGTTAAAACCTCAAAACTTATTAGAAATGATCATAAAATATCACATGTAATGGACTTGGGTAGCACCAAAACCCTAAAGTGTTAAAAACTCTGAAAAGACCCCTAGAAAACCCTAGGAGGCTAAGTGTAAAATTGGTCCACTTTTGGACCAAAGTGCAAAAACCAAGGTATTAGGGCACCTCAAATCATATGGTCCACACCTTTGTGGATTTGCAAATCAAATTATGAAATTTGGACATATTTGCAAAAAGTACGCTATGAGTCATATGTGACTAAGTCTGGATTCAGTTTAAATGGGTCAACTTTGGAGCTTTATATCTCCCAATTCATGAAGGATTTGCCCTAGGTCAACACATCAAGATTATAGAGCTATTAAAGGGGTATAACTTTGTTTGAGTCATCAAACACAAGTGTTATGAAGAAGTTTAAGCTAAATGGACTCAAAGTTGGGCTGTCAGTCAGCCCAGGATCTGAAATACTTCTGATAGTGGCTTAGGGTGAACTTTGGGGGCTCTTTTGAAGATAATCCAATAAGTGTTTGAGTTTGACCACTATAGCAAGATTGTAGCTGGATTATAGGGCTACAACTTTGTTAAAGATGGATTAATAGGTGTTCACATGAAAATGGGAGATCTGGGCTCTGCAAAGTGGTCTGTCAGGATGACTTAATGAGAAACTGATGGTATAGTATCGAAAATATCTCAGGTTCAGTTCATCTCGCCGCCGGTGATCCCACGCCGTGATCGGTGATGTCGCTGCGATTCGTGCTCAGTGAAGTACAGATAGTTGCTGGGGATGAGAAATATCGCATTAAGGATGAACTTAGGCCACTGTTCAACCCTGGCCACTGTGTCCGCCTGATTCACGGGCTATTCCGATAAGATCGCCGGAGTTGGCCATCGATCGACCGCGCGCCACGTGCCTAGGTGTCTTACCACGTCGCAGTAACTCGTATTACGCATGTTCGTTGATCGCCTGTGAGCTCGCCACGGTGAAAGCCACCAATTCCTTGCAACAGTGCTCTCCCTTCTCTCTGGTCGCCTCGACGCCAACTCCAATTCATGAGCCACCGCCCCCGAATCCTATAAATTGAGCGCACCATCGGCTCTGCCATGTAGTCAAGCACTCAACGCACCCACCCGTGCCTCCGATTAGCCACCAGAGAGTCGTAATTTAGGATTTCCCCCAAATCGGTCCAGAGCGCCGTATTGTGTGAGCTCGCCGTGACCAGCGTGTTGTAGGTCCGTTCATGCCCTTTGCTCTCTTGTTTTAGTACACTTATGTGCTCCTGATACTCCTTGACCCATCCAATTAAGCTAGGACCCGAAGGATCACCGGGAACGTCTCGGTTTGTCTGTTGCTCGCGCTGTCACCGTGGGCAGTGTGAGTAAGAGCTCGAACCATGCAATTGATCGAGGGGAAATGATTATTAGGGGTTGAATTAGGTGTCAACCACTTCTAAGCACCGGTCATTGCGTAACATGGCTGGTACAGGTTCGCCGGAGCTCGGCCTGTCGCCGTTCGCCGTCGTGGACCTGGCGTTGTAAAGAGAAAGAAGGGGAGGGATCTTGATGTGAATGTCAGTGAGACAAAGCAATAGTGTTGCGGGCTCTTTAAGGGTTGTTCAAAACACCAGGGGTCTCTATGCAAAGACACCAGCGCGGGCCCGCGCGTTTCGCTTGGGCATGGGCTGTATTGGGCCGGTTTTAGCCCAATACTATTCATGCTTTTCCCTTTTCTTTTTCTTCCAGGATTAGAGAAATCATAGAAAATTCTAGGAAAATGCTAAAAAGATGAAACCAATTTTGTTAGACTTCTAAATTTCTATAGTATTTAATAAAAATGGTTCCAAGATTTTTAGTCCAAACCAAGAATTATGGAGTATTTAAAATAGCCAAAACCTATACTCCTTGAATTTTAGAAATTACTTAGTAACTCCAAAAATCACCAAACTTTTTGGATAAGCCTAAAATGATATTTAGAAACGTTGGGTGAAGTTTGACTTGATTTGGACAATGTTTGATACCTAAACCCCATAACCCTAATCTTCTAAGTAGTGCTGCCCTATGAAATAAAATACTGACTCCAAAAACCCTAGTTTCCTGGAGTACTATGAAGGAAAATTATATTCAAGATACAACTTGATAAACCTTATCTATTACTGCATTTTCATAAGCATTACATGAGCATTCATGGTTATATATGATCATATATAGAGAACGAAGAAGTAGTGGTTGAAGGAGTTGCACCACCACCACCTGAAGACCCACCTGGCGGGAACTGCTTTTATTTTGATATTTGTGAAGCAGAACCCGACTCTCCTATAACACAAGGCAAGCCCCGGTGCATTTGCCACCTCCTTGCTATTTTAAAATCTTTCTCACTTGCTTGATGCATTAAGTGATAGGAGTTGTGTGCTAAAACAATTGATGCATTTCCTTCCTTGGAAAATTGATGACTTTTCCTTGATCATCTGTTTTATGAAAAGGTTTTTCCTAATGCTTAGACTTGCTCTAGAAAAACAAAATGTTTTGTTTTGACAAAAGATGATGCTTCAAGTGGGATGGGAAGTTTTCAAAAATTAAAACTGGATGGTGGATCCATCATGGTCGTGATGGGTTCAACATCGGATCTGACAGGTACCAAACTTTGGGTTTAAAATGATAAAGCTGAGACCGGGCGGGTGACTTGCACGAGAAGAGAGTCTCGGTGTAGTGTCTCCGTCTGAGTCGATTAAGGACCGTCTCGATGTAGGCTTGATGATTGAGGACCTTTTAACTGGTCACATGCCTCATCATGGGTAAGCTTTGCCTCGGGCAGACTAATACCAGAATAAGACAACACGCAATGGGAGTGGAGAGATGGAGAGAGTAGTGTGTACCCTCCATGGCAAGAGGCTGGACGGTGGTGTATTTGTGCTCTCGGTTGGCGTGAACCTAATCTGGTCTTACGAACCTCGGTGGCAAGTTGACATATGTCGTGTGATTGGAGATCCCCAGCTGGGTATTAATCGATTCGGATCGCCGTTACTTCTCGGACATGAAGACTTGGTCACTGACCTACACGTAGCATTCCAGTGAACAAGAAGGGTTGATAAGAAGATGGCTAGTATAGGCCAAGTGCTTGAACTAGGATAGAAAGAACTCTAGAATCAGGTAATGACTTAACTTGCTAATAAAACTGGATTTTTAAGGATCCACTATTAGTAAGCATTTTTGCAAACAGAGTCTTGAATCTTGATTCAGCCTTACCTTGACTCCCTCAAGCCAACATATCCTTGAGAGTCTTTTATTTTGACGGGTATGACTTGCGAAAGTACACTTCATACTCAGGGTTTTCGAACCCATGTTGTTGTAGGTGAGGAAGCAGCAAACTTTTGTTGCTTTTGTTCTAAGGTGGTGCCAAAGGAAGAATCTCAAGAGTAAAGCCTCGGGAGGATGTCGTCCTCCTCAAAAACATTATACTTCTAAGCGAGAGTAGTTTTTGCCTCCCGAGTTTGTAATAATAATACTTCTGCACTCATATACTACTGGTCTGTAATAATATCACTCTTTCTATATTTTGATGTAAATTAAGTTACTGTAATTGCTTCTGCTTATTCGTTCCTCCGATGTGTTGTAATTTCTGCATGACGGGTGAAACGCTCTTGGGAAAGGTAAAGGATACAGATACCGAACTTGTTGAGTGATCGGGTGCATCTACAGGGTTGTCCGAGGTCCGCTGGACAAGGATAACTGTAGGTGGGCCTAATGACTTGGGAGGTTCCATCACAGCTGGTATCGGAGTGAAGCCCATCTCTTCAGATATTATGAGGCATTTCAAAAAGAATTTTCAAAGACTTATCTAAAGAAAATTTCTTTCATTCCTATCTTACTACTTTCTGAGTACTTATCTTATAAGACCAGATAACAGAGTGCAATGTATAGGAGGTTGGGAATCAACGAAGGTTGATTCCGTAATTATGCATGCATCATGTTTAAAAACTATACTAATAAAGTTTCCCCCTTATGGAGATATGTCGTCGCGCACGAGGAAAACCGCGCGAAAGTCCATAGGACCTATTGGCGTACCTCGGCATCAGCTGGCTCCAAGACATGAAGAGAGCAGCAGCGGCAGTAACGACCCTATCGAAGACCTAGAAGCCCAAGTGGAGCAGCTGCGGACGGAGCTATGTCATCGGAACAGGGTGTGGGTAGAAGATGATCAGCTTATGAATGAGTTAAGAGCTGACGTCAGACATCTGCAAGACGAGCTTGCTGAACGGGATTTGGCAATCGATTGGGCTATCAATTCACGATCGATTGCTTAGGACCAGGAAGCTAAAGCTCATGCTCGCGTGGCAGAGCTTAGTGCGGCCATTGACAACTTGTAGGTGTATTGCAATACTTTACATGAGGAAGTCCATGTACTGTATTCGCGACTGCACCCAGACATACCTGCCAACCCTGTTGGAATGGGAGCCGGACCCTCAGGAACAGCAGGTGAAGGACTTGGTGGGGAATTGGACCTTTTCAAGCCCCCTCCTTCTATGAACCTGGCTGACAAACGGTCCCCTATAACAGACAGTGAAGCAACTAAAGACGATAAATACTAGAGTAGTATAGTTTAGATATAATACTAATGTAAAATAGGTAATGAAGTCATGTTGTACATTTGAGTCTGTATCATTACATCTTGATAATGTAAAATGATGGTATGTATCAGCATGTTATATTCCAAATATTTTTTGCTTCAGATGCCATCGAGGACTCGTGCGCATGATGGCACTGGTACTTCCGTGGTCAGGAAGACACGCCCAATCCACCGCCTGTACCGCCAACATTGGCCGAGGCTATCACTGCCTTGGTCAATGCGACCGCTGACAATACCCGCTTTCTGCGTGAAATGGCAGGAAATCAATTCCAGCAACAAGGCGGAAGGGCTTATCCGCAGGGACCACGTGAGACTTCATACCTGGACTTCTCTGAAACCCGTCCCCCACTCTTCATTAAAGCCGAAGATCCTCTGTTAGCCGACGAATGGGTACGGGTTATAGAGCAGAAATTTGGACTCATCCGCTACACTAAACCCAAAAGTCGTTGTTCACGGCTCAACAGCTAAGAGGCCCTGCCAGTACTTGGTGGGGAAATTATGTGGCCATTCAACCTGCCGGATATCAGGTCACATGGGATGAGTTTAAATTAGCGTTTCGTGAGCACTATATTCCAGAAGGAGTGCTACACATGAAATAGGAGGAATTCATGCGGCTCAAGCAAGGGGGAGATACTATTATGCAGTATCTCAACAAATTTAATCATCTATCCCAGTATGCAATTGATCAAGTCAATACTAACCTAAAAAAGAAGAATTACTTCATGAGAGGCCTCCATGACTGGCTTCAAAGAAAGATGGCCACCTGCCTAGATCTCTCCTACAGCAGGGCTGTCAGCACAGCGCTGGCAGTAGAAGCTAAGAACACAGGCTCAGGAAAATCGAAGGGGTTCGGAGGTGATAGGTCCAATCAGGGGCCTGAAAAGCGACCAAGGTTGGTAATCCGACCTTTCAATCAAAACCGTTCTTCACCTCATCCACCCTCCTACACCTTTAAACAGCTTGTCTTCATCCGCCCTGCCACTGCCCCCACTTCAACAAGTCAGCCGAGTGCCCCTGGTGCTCGTTTCCCCACCCTCCCTAGTTCCTTAACTGGCTGCTTCAATTGTGGGAAGTCTGGACATTTTATCAAAAACTGCCCATACCCGAGGCAGAACAAATCCAACAATCAGCAGAACCCAGGAAGCTCAAATCAAGGCAAGGGAAACACGACGAATAATTCAGCGGGCAAGAATATTAAGAAGACTGGGCAAATATATTACACTCAAGTGGCCACTACACTGGAGGGAGAGCCGGTTATGATGGGTACGTTTCTTGTGGCCAATCACCCAGCAGTCATTCTTTTTGATTCCGGTGCTTCGCATACATTCATAAGCAAGAAATTTGTGAAGAAATATTGCATTCCTTGCATTGAATCAAGGGAAGGGTTTATTATTCATTCGCCCAGGGGACAAATATTCACTAAAGAAGTGGCTTTCCATGTGCCCGTAACATTGGCTGAACGGGACTTTCCCACCAACATGATTGTTCTGAAAGGCCAAGATATAGATGTAATTCTGGGCATGAATTGGTTAGCCCAGCACAAAGCTATCCTCAACACTGATTTAAGAACCATCAGGTTGAGTTATGGCCATGAAGAGGTTCTCTTGTCCATCCCTGTAGCTATTCCAGCTAAACCATTTGGCAGAGTCAATGAAGCTATCATACCGAAAATCTAAGATATTCCGGTAGTGTGTGAATTTCCGGATGTCTTTCCAGAAGATCTGCCTGGATTACGTCCAGAAAGAGATGTAGAGTTTGTGATTGAACTGAAACCCGGTACGGCTCCTATTTCTAGAAGGTCGTACCGAATGCCTCCAAATGAGTTGGCAGAGCTCAAGACTCAATTACAAGATCTACTGGAGAAGGGATTCATTCGGCCCAGTTCGTCACCTTGGAGTTGTCCCGCAATATTTGTCAAGAAGAAGGATCAAACGCTTCGGATGTGCGTGGACTACAGACCCCTTAATGAGGTCACTATCAAGAAGAAGTACCCTCTTCCCCGGATTGATATTATATTTGATCAACTTATCCGAGCTCGGGTATTTTCCAAAATTGACCTCAGGTCGGGCTATCATCAGATCTGTATCTGACCCGAAGATATACCCAAGACCACATTTACTACGCGGTACGGATTATTCGAATATTTGGTTATGTCTTTCGGATTAACGAATGCTCCTGCCCACTTCACATATCTAATGAACTTGGTATTTATGCCCGAGTTGGACAAATTTGTGGTGGTCTTCATTGATGATATCTTGATATATTCCAAGAATGAAGAGGAGCATGCTCAGCATCTACGGATCGTATTAACGCACTTAAGGGAACATCAACTATATGCTAAATTCAGCAAATGCGCGTTTTGGCTGGAGGAAATCCAATTCCTGGGGCATGTACTCTCTACAAATGGGATTGCGGTTGATCCTAGCAAGGTCAAGGATATTTTAGAGTGGAAACCACCAACCACTGTACATCAAGTTCGAAGTTTCCTTGGACTGGCTGGCTATTACCGTAGATTTATCCCAGATTTCTCTAAGCTTGTGAAGCCAATCACAAGTCTATTGAAGAATGATACGAAATTTAACTGGTCCTCAAGATGCAACGAAGCCTTTGAGCAGCTAAAGGTATTATTGACCACTGCTCCGGTATTGGCTCAACCGGACATTGAAAAGCCTTTTGATGTGTATTGTGACGCATCAGGTAGTGGCCTCGGATGTGTCTTAATGCAAGAGGGCCGAGTTGTAGCCTATGCTTCAAGACAGTTGCGCCGGCATGAGGAACATTATCCAACTCATGACTTAGAATTAGCTGTTGTGGTTCATGCCCTTAAAATATGGCGTCATTATCTGCTGGGAAATATCTTTCATATATATATAGATCATAAAAGCTTGAAGTACATTTTTACCCAGTCAGAACTAAATATGAGGCAGAGGAGATGGCTTGAGCTGATTAAGGATTATGAATTAGAAATTCACTATCACCCAGGCAAGGCTAACGTGGTGGCAGATGCACTAAGTCACAAGGCTTCCTGCCATTGTCTTACAGTAAAGACTTCTAACATCACATTATGCCAAGAAATGGAGAAGTTAAACCTGGGAATGATTCCATATGGAACCTTAAATCAATTGAAGCTAGAGTAAATTCTTCTGCAAAAGATTATTGATGCACAAAGAAGTGATAAGGGTATGAAACACATTCATGAGAAAATAAAGGCCGATAAAGCAAACTGTTTCAGAAAGTATGATCAAGGCATTGTATGGTTTGATAACCGCATAGTTGTGCCTACAGATGATGATGTCCGCCAATAAATTTTGGATGAAGCTCATCTTAGTCACTATTCCATTCATCCCGAAAGAACTAAAATGTATCAAGATTTAAAGCAACATTGTTGGTGGACAGAGATGAAGATTGATATTGCTCGTATTCTCAGTTTGCACGGGATTCCAAAAACTATAGTGTCGGACCGCGGACCACAATTTGTATCCAAATTCTGGGAAGAACTCCACAAATCTCTGAGTACTAAGTTGCTTCACAGTTCGGCCTATCATCCTCAAACCAGTGGGCAGACTGAGAGAGTGAACCAAATACTTGAAGACATTTACGAGCATGCGTTCTGGAATACCCACAGAAATGGGATGAATGTTTACCGTTGGCAGAATTCTCATACAACAATAGTTATCAAGAAAGTATCAAGATGGCACCTTTTGAAGCTTTATATGGACGGCGGTGCCGTACTCCGTTAAATTGGTCTAAACTAGGGGAAAGATGGTTTTTCAGGCCTGATATGGTTAAAGAAATGGAAGAAAAAGTTCAACAAATTATACATAATTTGAAAGAAGCACAAGCTCGACAAAAGAGTTATGCAGACAAACGACGCTAACCCTTGTACTTTCAAGTTGAAGACTATGTGTATCTGAAAGTATCACCAATGAAGGGTGTATCTCGTTTCGAGGTAAAAGGAAAGCTTACACCCTGGTACATTAGTCCATTTCCTATCCTTGAAAGATGTGGACCAGTGGCGTACCGACTCCAACTACCTAAAACATTGTCTGTAGTGCACAATGTGTTCCATGTGTCCCAATTGAAGAAGTGTCTTCGGGTTCCAGATCGAACCATTGAAGTGACAGATGTTACCTTGGAACCAGACTTAACATATTCAGAACATCCTATTCGACTCCTGGATCAAAAGGACAGGGTTACCCGAAGAAGAACTCTCAAATTTTATAAGATACAATGGAACCAACACACTGAAGATGAAGCTACATGGGAAACCCAAGACTTTTTAGAAAAGAATTTCCCAGACTTTTTAGCTTCATGTAATTTGTGAGATGTGTACAATTGTTGTAATAGAGGAATAGACCCCCATACCACCTGTTGGGGGCCTTCGGCTTCCGAAGGTCCTCAAAAATATGATTTAACAATGTTTCTGGAGTATGATACATGAACAGGTATCTTCGGAATTAGGTCAGAACCACAGTGTGAAGAAGCACAAAGAATACGAAGGATGGCGCAGAGCCGAAGCTGTTCGCAGGAGAGCTTCGGCGTGATAGCAGAAAAGGAAACCGACTTAAAGGGGAAAAGGCTATTTAGACCCCGATGAATTACTATAGAGTTATTAACAAATGTAAAGGGCATGGGTGTAATTTTACATGGGCTGCGTCCCGTGCCTATAAATAGATGAACAGTGCTCCCGTACTGTTCACGCTGACTTGGCATTTGCTTTTGCGTCACACTTGTAATTTCGCTCTCTTTCAAGCTGAAGGTACACTTGTAATTTAATGTCATTTCTATTCTATGTTAATAAAATAAAAATGAGTTAATAATGATATATAAATGTTCATGATATCTTTTGTACTTCATGCGTTTAACATTTTCATTATCATATGCCGTAATGATGAAGGTATGTCCTTCATGACCTTCGTCCAAAAATCATTATCTCTCAAGGGAAATAATGCTTCGAAGGACGAAGGGCTTTAATATTTAACATTTTCTGTGTTGCCTTGTTCTTAACTTATAGCATTTGAGAACAAGTCCCCAACATTGGCGCCCACCTCCGGTGAACCCTTTTTTGACCACCTTCGGCAAGCATCGACCTTCGTCATGCCGCCAAAGAAAGCTTCAGCAACAGGAGCTGCTGCTCTGTAGCCGCTGGACCCGAACCAGGAGACCCTTTCTCTTCGAGAAGCCCGAAGCCAGAGGAGGAAGGCCACCGGTCCAACGCCTCAGGAGGACGATTTGGACCAAGAAATCAGGAACATGGAAATGCTGCATCAACAAGTGCAAAGGAAGAAAGAAAAGATGGCCCGGCTAGCCGACCTACAAAAGCAGATAGACGAAGCCTCTGAAGAAGTTCGTCATCTTACGCAAGATGAGCAGAACTGGAGGCCCTAGTACAGAGAGCTTCACCAAGAGGGCTTCGTCAACGAGGATGACTGGTATGAGGATTTCCATCATGGAAATTTTGCTTTTGATGATGCTTCTCCTCTGTCAGCAGAACTGCAGGCTACACCTTGGCCCCCGTCTTACAAACCACCTCAGCTCCCAATGTATGATGGACACTCAGATCCGAAGCAATTTCTGATGAGCTACGAAGCAACCATATCTTCATATGGTGGCAATACTGCAGTCATGGCAAAGTCCTTCGTCATGGCAGTCAAAAATGTTGCACAGACCTGGTACTCTTCTCTTCGGCCAGGGACAATCACATCGTGGCAAAAGCTGAAGGACATGCTCATCACCAGCTTTCAAGGGTTTCAGACGAAGCCGGTCACTGCTCAAGCTTTGTTCCAGTGCACTCAGGATCATGAAGAATACCTTCAGGCGTATGTCTGAAGGTTCTTACGACTGAGGGCGCAGGCGCCAACAGTGCCTAATGAAATTGTTATCGAGGCCATGATTAAGGGGCTTCGGCCAGGACCTACAGCCCAATATTTCGCCAGGAAACCCCCTCAGACCCTGGAGAAACTGCTTCAGAAGATGGATGAATATATCCGAGCAGATAATGACTTTTGGCAAAGGAGGGAGAAAGCTTACATGTTCTCTGAAATGACTAGGGGCTTCGGAGGGAGAATCCACCCTAGGCACGTCAGATCTATCCATTCTACTCAGACTGACGATAGGGGGAGTCAGCAACAAAGGCCGCAGCATTCCTCCCAAGCTTCGGGGCAGCAACAGAATTATCCTCGGCCTCCAGCTCCAAGGGGCAGAGGTGCCAGGGGCTTCGAAGGAAGGTTTGGGGATCAGCCTAGCAAAATTTACTGCCTATTCTGCGGTGAGGACAAGGGACATACTACCAGGATGTGCCATGTCACCATTCAAAAACAGAAAGAGATAGCAGAAGCTGCAGCCCAACAGAGCCAGCCGAAGCAGGTTATGCATACTGCTTCGTACCACTCACCATACATCCCAGAGTATGTGGGTAACCATCCTGCAGTTTCTGTTGCTTCGGCAAGCCAACCTCAGGCATCTTGGCAACAACCCCCACCTCCACCACCAATGCAACCCGCTTATCCCCAAGGCCAGCAGCCAGAAGGGAGCAAGCACAATCACCAGCAGAGAGACTTTAGGGAGCAGTCCGAAACTCGCACAGTCAACAGTACTGTGCTAGAATCAAAGCACATCTACTAAGATGTATCCTACCTCTGAAACAGCTTTTACATTTGTTATCATTTACCTTTTCAATAAAGAATAATCATTGAAATCTTATTTCTTTTGTTGTTTTCAATTTTTTGTAATTGCTTCGTCATTATCATAATGAATATACCTTCTTCAAACATCGACGAAGCTCTAAAGGTCTTGACGAAGGAATGCACTGCAAGTTTTTGTCGAAGCAACAAAAGTCGTTCTTAAGGGGACGCAGCGTAAGTTTTCTGCTCAAAAGTCGTTCCAAAGGGAATGCAGAGCTTACAGCGAAAAATAAACGCTGATACCGCCGAAATAAAAGGCGAAGAAGCTCCTAAGGGAGGCTTACAGCGAAAAATAAATGCTGATACCGCCGAAATAAAAGGCGAAGAAGCTCCTAAGGGAGGTTTACAGCGAAAAGTCAACACTGATACCACCGAAAAATAAACGCCAAAAAGATTGTGTGCTTCACTGGGGAATGTGTGTGGGCCTTCGGCACAAATATCATTTTTGCATGTCATTACATCATTACATCATGTGCATAGCATAGCATCATACATCATATTGCATCAATGGCACAAGAAGGGGATGCAATGTTAACCTTCGGAAAGGAAGACAATGTTGACCTACAATATTGAGCTTCGGAGATCATTTCGAAGAAGTGCCAAGGCACAAAATAAGTTTTCAAGAAATACAGCTTCGTCATTTTAATATGAAAAGGAGATCCATTGTTCACAAAGCATAATGTTTTTTCGGAAACTGTATATTTTTACGGAATATGGATATTCTTCACGAAGCATGAAAAGAAGGGAAGGTGTTTTTTCGCCGAAGGCTCAAAAACGGTATGTACGTAAAGTTTCATGCATCGTAAAGAGTTGAATTATAAACAGCTTATATATTACATTCAAAATTATAAAATATTACACACATTGTGCAGCAAAATATTACATTTCAAATGTCTTCACAATAACAGCTAATCTTCTCTTAAAACTACTTCGACAGCTTCGTTTAATAGTTGATCAACAACTTTATCCATAATAGCTTCGGCCATTTTTCTAATTTCATCATCCTCCTTTGCTTTGGGGTCCGCCAATGGCTCGGCGGGCTCTGGGGAGGAGATAGTGAGGCTGTGATGCAAACCGTAAATAAGTTCGAAGTCATAAAATTAGAACATAAAGGCAAAAGCTATTAATTAATACCTATTCGCCTCTCAAGATCCGCACTTTTCTCAGCGGCCTCTGCTACTTTTCTAGCATCGTGAATACCTTTTTCACTTTTCCTTATAATTTCTTGAGCCATCTCCCGACCGCCATTTTCCCAGATGTCGGTGAAAAATTTTCCACCAACCAAGCTCGCTTTGGCTGAGGGGTCTTTTATACCATCAATGCATAAGACAACCTCGGTTTGTGCCAAGGATTTCACATGTTCGCAGCCTCTCCTCTCCAAGATAGCGGCTATCCGCCTAGCACCTGAGAAGGCGCATATGTCCCCACGACCACTCAAAATTTCTTCAAAAGCTTCGGCCTCGCCGTTGATCCAGTCAATTAGACCTTCGGGATCTCCCAGTACGAAGTTGCCTTCATTCGAATATGCGCCGACGCTAGCGAAACTAGTCTTAATTGTTTCCACACATTTCATGGATTTTTCGTAACATCTTTCTTTTGAAGACCTAAGTTCTGCAGTTGTTTTCTCCCAATGATTTTTCCAATAATCGCTGGCGTCTCGGTCAGCTTCGGCAATTGCACACTTTAGTTTCGCTTCAGCCAGCTGTTTCTGAATATTTTCAATTTCGCACTTCTGGGCTTCAGCTTGGGCCTTGGAAGCAGCTTCATCTTCTTTTATTTTACTAAGCAATGAGTTTAATATTTTATCTTTCTCAAGACCTTTGTTCCTTAGCTCAATCACTTCAGAACGAAGGTTATTCAACGCCATGGTACATCGCTCATCTTCAGCGCTTTTCTGCGCTCTGAGGGCATTGCTAAGAATAAGGCCCTGTAAAAGGAATGTGGTATTACAAAATAAGCACACGAATTTTTAAGCATACAAAAAGTTTATTTTCTCACCTTTAAGTTGTTGTACGCCAAGCTGTCGGCCAATTCATCTTTTGACAACACTGAGAGCCCGTCTTCTAGTGTTGGGAATCTGAAGCTTCTTGCCATCTCCCGGCAGACAGAGATCTCCTTGCTGTCTGGGATACAGTATAAGAAGTCTTCTTCTCCGCTGCCGTTGAAAATCAATGCCCCCTTTGGATATTTCAATTTTTGGGCATAGAACTGAGCCTCTTGCTTTTCTTTTTCAGTCAACTTTTTCCCCGAAGCATGTCGTAAAATATAATTGAAAGCTTCGGAAAATGCTTCGGGGCGGCAGTGCCAGTTTCTTCATCCAAAATTTGTTCTGCTACTTCTATTTCTTTGGTTTCCAAGGATTTCACCTTGGCGGGCTCTGAAGGACCAGCTTCAGTCTTAGCTTGGTGCTTTGTAGTTTCGGCACTAAAGGCTTCAATTTGCACTTCGGGAGTTTCGACAATTTTCTTCGGTGTAGTGCTTGAAGACTTTATTGTCTCTAGCACATCCAGAACGTTAACCATTCTTTTTATTTTGGGGGTCACTGCTGGACCTTTCTGAGTTTGTGGCACTCCAACTTCTGCCGAAGGGCTTAAAATTTCTGATATTTTTGTCCCTTCAGCTTTCGGCTCTTCAATTCTTTCAGCCTTCGGTGTTGCAGTCAGCTCTTCAGTTTTCTGCGCAGGAATAGGTTTTTTGGCTTCAGTAGCCAAAGAAGCCTCGCCGACAAACTCGGGCACTATGGCCGGTTCAATAAAGCGCGGTCGGTGAGTAAGGACTTTTACCCTTTTCCTCTTCGGCACAGGCTCGCTTGGAGCAGCTGAAGCATCGCCTTTCACGGAAGTTGCTTCTTTTCTCTTTCGCCCCCGTAGAGGGTAGCGGTAGTCAGGGTACACAAACCCAATAGCATCAAAAACTCGGTTTAATCTTTTCTTCTTTCGGCCTCCGAAGGTCGCGGATAACACAGTATCTTCTGCCTTTGAGTATGGCCCAAGCAATTCATCGCTTGTAGCTTCAATACATTTCAGCCAATCATCATCTGGCTCGACAAATTTACCCTCGTATCTGAAGGTGAACTTCATCCTAATCAGTCCACCTTCGTCAGGCTTGGTGATAGTTTCTTTTGGCATTTCCCACTTTTCTACAAGTGGCCAAACTCTGAAAGCTATGTGCTCTTGGACTAAATCCCTCGTTCCGATGAAAGAGCAGACTACACCGAAGGCCCTCTGGCATTCTTCGACTGCCACGTCAACAATCACCTTCGGCTTCCTAAGGCCAAAGCGTTGCCAGATAGGACGCATGATAATATCTTTGATGTCTTCTCGTGCCTTTAAATCATTTTTTACGTAAAACCATTCCTTCATCCAGTCCCTAGGCCATCTTTTCCGGAAGGTTGGCACGGGACAGCTCGAGCCAGAGCGAGAGACGAAGCTATAACAACCAAAATTGTTATGATATTGCTCTTTGCCCCAGGGTTTCGTCTCATATAACAATTCATGCATATTGCAAAAGCTTTTTGCATTTGGCTCCAAACCCTGGCTCCTCACGGCCCAGACGAAGATTCCCATTCTTATGATTGCTTCAGGTGTAATTTGATGAAGGAAGACTTGATAGATCTTTAAAACATCAACCACAAATTTGCTTAATGGAAACCGAATCCCAGCTTTAAAAAAGCTTCAGAAGATCACAACTTCATTCTCTTCGGGAGTAGGCACAGTCCTTTCTCTGTCATCAGCCCTTACAGTAGACATGTCCCGAAAATATCTTCCCCTCATATTATCGAGATGACTCTGTTTAATAGTTGATTTTCTAAAAACTGCATGACTTGGTCGCCAGGGTCGATCTTCGGAGTCTTCTCCGCCACTTTCCACATCATAACTATCACTATCACCAGTGTCTTCAGATAAACCTTCTAAAATCTCTCTAGTAATCTTCTTTGTATTTGTCTTTGCTATCGATTCAATAAATCCAAGATTTTTCTCCTCAGAAAGGCTCAGCTTCATTTCAGCAATAGCTTGTTTGTCTTGAGACATCTTCAGAAATGTTGAAAGCGTGCTCTTAAAGCCGAAGCTAAACAAAATCTAAAAAGCCAGGCAAGCGTTGGTGTGCAAAGAACTAAAAATTAGGAAGGCAAGAGCAGACTGCAAGAAAGCGTGCTAAATGTGCTCGCGGTGCGCTCTTATTTATACGCCCAATACGTTTCAAGTGGTAGGGCCCCGCTTGTCATTGACTATTGCTATTCTAGCAAAGGGAAGGTGTTTTTTCGGACCTTCGGCTTAAGGCCTTCGTCCATATCGCAATCTGAATTTATCATTCTAACAAATTAATATTGCGAGGGGCTACTGTTGGGGGCCTTCGACTTCCGAAAGTCTTCAAAAATATGATTTAACAATGTTTCTGGAGTATGATACATGAACATGTATCTTCGGAATTAGGTCAGAACCACAGTGTGAAGAAGCACAAAGAATACGAAGGATGGCGCAGAGCCGAAGCTGTTCGCAAGAGAGCTTCGACGTGATAGCAGAAAAGGAAACTGACTTAAAGGGGAAAAGGCTATTTAGACCCCGATGAATTACTATAGAGTTATTAACAAATGTAAAGGGCATGGGTGTAATTTTACATGGGCTACGTCCTGTGCCTATAAATAGATGAATAGTGCTCCCATACTGTTCACGCTGACTTGGCATTTGCTTTTGCGTCACACTTGTAATTTCGCTCTCTTTCAAGTCGAAGGTACACTTGTAATTTAATGTCATTTCTATTCTATGTTAATAAAATAGAAATGAGTTAATAATGATATATAAATGTTCATGATATCTTTTGTACTTCATGCGTTTAACATTTTCATTATCATATGCTGTAATGATGAAGGTATGTCCTTCATGACCTTCGTCCAAAAATCATTATCTCTCGAGGGAAATAATTCTTCGAAGGACGAAGGGCTTTAATATTTAACATTTTCTGTGTTGCCTTGTTCTTAACTTATAGCATTTGAGAACAAGTCCCCAACACCACCCCCTGCCTTAGGACTTTAAATCTCGGAACGAGATTCTTTTATGGGGGGAAGGATGTAACACCCTAGTGTTACTATCACTAAAACTTGAGCATAACATCATGAGCATTAGCATATCATGTGTTTGTCACACCTAGAGTGCATTCACTAGGTAAAAAGTTCAAAAATGTTGGACTGATATGACTTGATGTGTGGTTAACCCTAGGTTAGAGTACTTAACCCTAAACTAGGCTTATTAGTGACAATGAAGCCCAAACAAATTAAAACCTCAAAACTTATTAGAAATGATCATAAGATATCACATGCAATGGACTTGGGTAGCACCAAAACCCTAAAGTGTTAAAAACTCTAAAAAGACCCCTGTAAAACCCAAGGGTGGAACCCTAGGGGGCTAAGTGTAAAATTGGTGCACTTTTGGACCAAAATGCAAAAACCAAGGTATTAGGGCACCTCAAATCATATGGTTCACACCTTTGTGGATTTGCAAATCAAATTATGAAATTTGGACCTATTTGCAAAAAGTACCCTATGAGTCATATGTGACTAAGTCTGGATTCAGTTTAAATGGGTCAACTTTGGAGCTTTATATCTCCCAATTCATAAAGGATTTGTCCTAGGTCAACACATCAAGATTATAGAGCTATTAAAGGGGTATAACTTTGTTTCAGTCATCAGACACAAGTGTTATGAAGAAGTTGAAGCTAAATGGACTCAAAGTTGGGATGTCAGTCAGCCCAGGATCTTAAATCCTTCTGATAGTGGCTTAGGGTGAACTTTGGGGGCTCTTTTGAAGATAATCCAATAAGTGTTTGAGTCTGACCACTATAGCAAGATTGTAGCTGGATTATAGGGCTACAACTTTGTTAAAGATGGATTAATAAGTGTTCACATGAAAATGGGAGATCTGGGCTCTGCAAAGTGGTCTGTCAGGATGACTGAATGAGAAACTGATGGTACAGTATCAAAAATATCTCAGGTTCAGTTCATCTCGCCGCCGGTGATCCCGCGCCGTGATCGGCAATGTCGCTACGATTCATGCTTAGTGAAGTACAGATAGTTGCTGGGGATGAGAAATATCGCATTAAGGATGAACTTAGGCCACTGTACAACACTGGCCACCGTGTCCGCCTGATTCACGGGCGATTCAGATAAGATCGCTGGAGTTGGTCGTCGATCGACCACGTGCCACGTGCCTAGGTGTCTTACCACGTCGCAGTAACTCGTATTACACATGTCCGTTGATCGTCGGTGAGCTCACCACGGTCAAAGCCACCAATTTCTTGCAACATTGCTCTCCCTTCTCTCTGGCCGTCACCGCGCCAACTCCAATTCACGAGCCACCGCCCTCGAATCTTATAAATTGAGCGCACCATCAGCTCCTCCATGTAGTCTAGCACTCAACGCACCCACCCGTGCCTCCGATTAGCCACCAGAGAGTCCCAATTTAGGATTTCCCCCAAATCGGTCCAGAGCGCCGTATCGTGTGAGCTCGCCATGACCAGTGTGCTACATGTCCGTTCATTCCCTATGCTCTCTTGTTTTAGTACACTTATGTGCTCCTGATACTCCTCGACCCATCCAATTAAGCTAGGACCCGAAGGATCACCGGGAACGTCTCGGTTTGTCCGTTGCTCGCGCTGTCACCGTGGGCAGTGTGAGTAAGAGCTCGAACCATGCAATTGATCGAGGGGAAATGATTATTAGGGGTCGAATTAGGTGTCAACGTCTTCTAAGCACCGGTCATTGCGTAACTTGGCCGGTACAGGTTCGCCGGAGCTCGGCCTGTCGCGCGTTCGCCGTCGTGGACCTAGCGTTGTAAAGAGAAAGAAGGGGAGGGATCTTGATGTGAATGTCAGTGAGACAAAGCAATAGTGTTGTGGGCTCTTTAAGGGTTGTTCAAAACACCAGGGGTCTCTGCGCAAAGACGCCAGCGCGGGCACGCGCGTTTCGCCTGGGCATGGGCTGTATTGGGCCGGTTTCAGCCCAATACTATTCATGCTTTTCCCTTTTCTTTTTCTTCCAGGATTAGAGAAATCATAGAAAATTCTAGGTAAAGGCTAAAAAGATTAAACCAATTTTGCTGGACTTCTAAATTTCTATAGTATTTTATAAAAATGGTTCCAAGATTTTTAGTCCAAACCAGGAATTATGGAGTATTTAAAATAGCCAAAACCTATACTCCTTGAATTTTAGAAATTACTTAGTAACTCCAAAAATCACCAAACTTTTTGGATAAGCCTAAAATGATATTTAGAAACGTTGGGTGAAGTTTGACTTGATTTGGACAATGTTTGGTACCTAAACCCCAAAACCCTAATCTTCTAAGTAGTGCCTGTCCTATGAAATAAAATACTAACTCTAAAAACCCTAGTTTCCTGGAGTACCATGAAGGAAATTGTATTCAAGATACAACTTTATAAACTTTATCTATTACTGCATTTTCATAAGCATTACATGAGCATTCATGGTTATATATGATCATATATAGAGAACGAAGAAGTAGTGGTTGAAGAAGGAGTTGCACCACCACCACCTAAAGACCCACCTGCCAGGAACTGCTTTTATTTTGATATTTGTGGAGCAGAACCCGACTCTCCTATAACACAAGGCAAGCCCCGGTACATTTGCCACCTCCTTGCTATTTTAAAATCTTTCTCACTTGCTTGATGCATTAAGTGATAGGAGTTGTGTGCTAAAACAATTGATGCATTTCCTTCCTTGGAAAATTGATTACTTTTCCTTGATCACCTGTTTTATGAAAAGGTTTTTCCTAATGCTTAGACTTGCTCTAGAAAAACAAAATGTTTTGTTTTGACAAAAGATGATGCTTCAAGTGGGATGGGAAGTTTTCAAAAATTAAAACTGGATGGTGGATCCATCATGGTCATGATGGGTTCAACATCGGATCTGACAGGTACCAAACTTTGGGTTTAAAACGATAAAGCTGAGACCAGATGGGTGACTTGCACAAGAAGAGTCTCGGTGTAGTGTCTCCGTCTGAGTCGATTAAGGACCGTCTCGATGTAGGCTTGATGATTGAGGACCTTTTAACTGGTCACATGCCTCATCATGGGTAAGCTTTGCCTCGGGCAGACTAATACCAGAATAAGTGTCACATCCGGGTTTTGGGGAACCAAGACTCGAGCGCGAATATAATCACCAGGTGTGCTGGGACCAAGTCACACAAATATGATGAATCATGGCACAGGATCGAATGTCACATCTTTACTACATAATAGGAGTTCTATACAAAATAAATAAATAATTACATTATAAGGAGACAACGGTCCAGCAACCCAAAGTTGACTGGGAGACGACGACCTAGACCTCTCACGAACACATCGCAGCATCCTCCATGCGCCTCATCCTGTGGTACCTGTTCTTGACCTGTGGGGTGTGTGAGACAGCAAGAGTGAGCTCACATACGTTCATCGCTCAACAAGTTGTGGGGAATAATGTGCATGAACTCGCCAAAGGTGGGAGCTCATGAAGTGTAAGGCTTACCAAAGAGGATGGTTAGAGCTGAGCATTGCTTTTAAAGTTGGTCAAAATTTTATTAGCAATTACTAAGTATAAGTGAATACCAAACCCAATTAAGAAGTAGAACAAAAGTAACAACATCACCTGCGATGCAATGCATATGACAAATTGAATTTAGTTCCATAAATTAATCATGTGAGTGTCCGAGCTGCTCATGACCGTGAGCACGGCTAGTATACCAGTTTTACACTCTGCAGAGGTTGCGCATCTTTACCCACAAGTCATGTTACCCATCTGCCAAGAGACGGCCAATCCCATACACCTCTACCGAGGAGGCGAGGCAGGGTAACACTACGAGGCCTTTACAAAGTTCCACTAGCTTCAGAAAACCTGCTACAGTTTATAGGAAGCTCCAGTGCAAGAGTCCCTCGACTGACCGCCATCGCAGCAAAATCAACCAAGGACCTCCCTACACTGACCACTCCCTTACTGCCCTTGCCCCTTTCAGGTAAGGTAATCATCCACTAGCTTTCCTAGTTAATCAGCCAAGGGCGTCCATAAACCCTTGTGGTAGCACTGTTTTCCCGGGTGGTTCTCCATGTTCCAATTAACATAATGATCTTATCATGAACAGTGAATAACAACTGATAATAAAAGTATGATAATAAATAATGTGTATCTTCATACCCAAAACCATATAAAGCAATAGCAGGTACTACCCGAGAATTCAGTGGTAAACAAGGTATAAAGATATTCAAACTAGGGTAACCTATTGGGTCCCATCAAAATTAACCTGTGCAGATCATTATGATTAATCAGAACATGACTGTGTAAAAAGAAGTGATCAAGGGCACAACTTGCCTGGGACTTGAGATTCCAGGTACCAACTTGCTCTTTAGGTGACACGTGTCCTCACTGCTAAACGTAGCAATACAGACAAACATGATATAGGTAAAATTAACATTACACCAAACATAAGAATAAATTACATAATAATAATCTACACGTTGATACGAGATCGTGGGAACGAGAACCGCTAAATTCGGAGTTACGGTATCAAGTTATGAATTTCTGGAGTTATTAAGCACCTAGAATGAATTAATTCAAATGAACAATTTTAATTCAAGTTTCATGGTTAAACAATGTTACTAGTTGATAAACAATATTAATACAAAATTATTGCAACTGGAATGGGTTAATTCTGAGCTAAAATGAATTAAATATGAATTTCACAAGTTTCTAATATTGTTTTTAATTAAAAATCACTTTCTAAAATAAATTGTGAATTTCCTTAGGCTTATGAACTACGGACATAATTTTACCGGAGCCCAGGGGGTTCTGCATAAATTCCAGGACTAAACAGTAATGGTCTTATAATGGCACGGGATGGCGGGTTGAATAAGAAACACTGCAGGGGCTCTTTAGCAATTATCCAAGGTCGAAGGGGGTATCCTATAATCAGAGCCACGCGATCTGAATCCGATGGTCGGCATTAGATCACAAACCGGTAAGTGACAGTCGCCACCGGATCGAGATCCGACGGCCCCAAATTTTATGAGACCCGGACCATTCCTAACCCACGGATTCAGATCCTATGGCTGACGTGCACGGGTACTACGAATGCATCAATCCGAGCCGTTCATTTGTAGATCGAGGGCTCTCGTGTCGTCTTTTTCCTTTTCCTAATAACTCGGCGCGATGATGCATGCACCGGACAGCGGCTCCATTGCCCCCCGAGCACAAACTCGCACTTGACTACAGCACACATCACGCTGGCGAAGCACACCACCGATGCCCCCTGGTCAAACCGAGGATGCCCAAGTGCAGGGAGGAGCGGAGAAATGAAGAATACGAAAGAGAGTGCCTCACCGACGAGAGAGGCGAAGACAAGGACCGGTGGACGACGCAGGTATGGCCCAATGGCGGAGCTCCTCAACCGTCGAGCACCAGCCAACCATCCGCGGCCTCCTGCACACGCCGACTTCACTGGGTAGGACCAGAACAGCATGATGCCCTCACGGTTGATCCCCGGACTCCGAGCGCCGATGCAGGCGAGCGTCTATGGCGGCGGACATTTTTTTCTCACGTTCTCTCTTCGTGATGAGGCTTCCGGTGATGGCATGATCTCGGTCTCTCGGTTATCAGGTCCTCGGCTAAACTCAGTGATCCGGCGGTTGAGAAGGGGCTCAGTTATTTATATACCGAGGAGGGATTGCGTCCATGGCTATTTGATCTGCTAGCAACGGAGTCGCGGAAACCATGGGATCAACATCACCAGACTCGGGAAGGAGATAAATCTAGATAACAGTGAGGACCATCGGCACGCGTGAGCAGCAATTCTGTTGCGATGATCCGGTGGATACGATGAACGGCTGACCCAGAAGCCCCACAAAACTAGTGACAACTCGAGCGTACGTTAGGAATTAAGTGCTGACCAGGACGACACAGTATACGGTTTGAGAAATAAAGAAAAGATAAAAAAATACACAGATGAAGGAGACTTGGGCTTGTGGCTTGGGCTAGCTTTAATGAGAAGTGGGCCAAACAGCCACACTCACGGAAGAGGTGAGACTCACCATTTCTTTCTTATTACTCCCTATTTTCTCAATTTTGTTTAATTTCAGTTTATTCTAGTTCAAATATAAGTTCAAGAAAAGCTATATGCACGACTTTAAACTCCGACATGATGCGTAGTTTGTACTTTATTTCTTTATGTATTAATTATCATTTTCAACAAATGCTCTTAAATATGCAATCCATACAAGAAAAAAATGGGAAGGGTACAAAATCTTTATAGATTACTTAAACAAGGGGATAACTAAATTCATATAGGGATTTTTTTTATTCAACCTCTTGTTAGAAATTATTTTAAATTTAGGAGAAAAGACTTCGAAGGTATCCCGAATATTGTAGTTCATGAGAGGACTATTCCATTCTAATGTTTTAGGATTTATATTTAGTTAATAATATTTTAGTATTGCCAAAACTTATTTATTTCGTGATTTTTTTTCTCTACCAATTTTGAGCTTTACAATAAGACAACACGCAATGGGAGTGGAGAGATGGAGAGAGTAGCGTGTACCCTCTGTGGCAAGAGGCTGGACGGTGGTGTATCTGTGCTCTCGGTTGGCGTGAACCTGATCTGGTCTTAAGAACTCCGGTGGCGAGTTGACATATGCAAGGGTTAAGTGCTACATATGTCGTGTGATTGGAGATCCCCAGCTGGGTATTAATCGATTCGGGTCGCCGTTACTTCTCGGACATGAAGACTTGGTCACTGACCTACACGTAGCATTCCAGTGAACAAGAAGGTTTGATAAGAAGATGGCTAGTATAGGCCAAGTGTTTGAACTAGGATAGAAAGAACTCTAGAATCAGGTAATGACTTAACTTGCTAATAAAACTAGATTTTTAAGGATCCACTATTAGTAAGCATTTTTGCAAACAGAGTCTTGAATCTTGATTCAGCCTTACCTTGACTCCCTCAAGCCAGCATATCCTTAAGAGTCTTTTATTTTGACGGGTAAGACTTGTGAAAGTACACTTCGTACTCAGGGGTTTCGAACCCATGTTGTTGTAGGTGAGGAAGCATCAAACTTTTGTTGCTTTTGTTCTAAGGTGGTGCCAAAGGAAGAATCTGAAGAGTAAAGCCTCGGGAGGATGGCGTCCTCCTTAAAAACAGTATACTTCTAAGCGGGAGGAGTTTTTGCCTCCCGAGCTTGTAACAATAATACTTTTGCACTCATATACTACTGGTCTGTAATAATATCACTCTTTCTATATTTTGATGTAAATTAAGTTACTGTAATTGCTTCCGCTTATTCGTTCCTCCGATGTGTTCTAATATCATCGTGACGGGTGAAACGCTCTTGGGAAAGGTAAAGGATACAGATACCGAACTTGTCGAGTGATCGGGTGCATCTACAGGGTTGTCCGAGGTCTGGTGGACAAGGACAACTGTAGGTGAGCCTAATGACTTGGGAGGTTCCGTCACACTAAGCATATAAAGCTAATTACCAAAGCCAGAGCCATGATAGCACTCGTGGTTGCACTGTTTTCTTGGGTGGTCACTCCATGTTCTAATTATCACAATATGATCTTGCTTAATCATCGGATTAACAGCAATAATCTAAACTTACCATTTAGAACACTAATATCATCAGTAGGAGTACTAGGATAAAGTTAAAGTTGTAGCAATAGCATAGCTACTTGATTAGCTCAAAACCTAGGTTAACAAGGAATAAGGTTGGAAAGGTTAGGTGTATCTGAATAGGTAACCCATCAAATTGTGCATATATCCAAAAGTAAATTTTATTAAATGTATTGTATGGGATCAGACAGAATATGCAGGGGGATAAGTCCACTTGCCTTGCTTAAAAGAAACTTGAGATTCTTCCACGGAACAGATGTTTTTCTCAACTACTTGATCAATCTCTAAATATCACATAACAAACAAGAAACATACAAACACCACTCAATAACATACAACAATCATCATAAATCAAAGTTAGAAGCAAGCATAACGAAAGGATCATTTGCTTTTCAAAAACACCACAAGCAACAGTTGTAACAAAAGATACTCTTTTTGAAAGGTTTGGTTTTATTTTATAAAACAAGACATTAGTGTGAAAATAACTTAACTATAATTTTATGAACGTTTGGTGAACCATTTATTTTGTTTTAGAAAGGTTATATAGAATAACTAAGGTTATGGGCTAAAAGATTACAAAACACATTTGTTTATGAAGCATTATAAACCACATTATTAAATATTATTAAACCTTTTTAGAAAAGATATATGTCATATACCTAAGGTTAATGAGTTATGAAACACATTATAAAACATTAATTTTATGCAAATCTAATAAATAGTTTCAACAAATTTTTATGTGAAAAGATCATAATCATATTATTGAACACCTATTTATGAAAAGCTATGTTATATGCCTTAAGTGGATTTTCAAGCAAAAGATAATGAACAAATAACCATCTTTTAATTTCATTAGAAAACACATGGTATATACTTTATTAAGAAAGCTACATTCATAACTAACATTTTAATTATAGAAAGACCATAAACACTAATTTCTTTATTTTATCATTTAGTAAAACTAAGTGATATGGATTAAATTCTATGAAATGATTAATCATGCCAGATATCTAGTTATGCATAAATTGGCTATAGGTTTGATTAATAAATTATGAGAAAGGATAATTAATCTATTAATTCTCTTTAGTTCTAAATTAGGAACAAATGATCTAATTTATTGATGAAAAAACTATATTCGACATTATATATACTATCATTTTAGTTTATAAAAGCAAGAACACTAATTAATCCATTTTAACACTTATTTTTGAAAAAGCTCTATATTACTTTTAAACACTGTGAGACATAATATATCATCATTTATAAGAACTTGAATATAAGGGTAAATCAAGTTTTATGGGAAGTATAATTAGACATATATTTATCTTTTATTAAAAAAACATATGGTCAACAGTTTTTTTTAAATTTCTACTTAAGAAAGCCATACTTAAACACCTATAATGAACATTGTTAAATTATGAAAACATGACATCTATTGAAGGGGTCATTTTATTAATTTTTTGTATAACAACCGTAATTCAAATTAAACTACGAAAATATGTGAACGGTTGGAAACACTAATTAAAATGCTCATTACATTATTGTGAAACTAACAAAACTAGCTCTATTTTATTTTGGTTCCAAAATGTACATTTTATAATAACAACTATAACACATAAATAAAGGTAGACTACGAGGGATAGCCAATAATTTACTCTTTTTATATAGATGTTATTATAAATAACTATTTATATTTTTATTATAAAAATATAAAACCTATAATTCTTAATTTAAAGACTACATATAAATCGATTATATCAAACATGGCTCTAATTAGTTTACAAAAATATGTAAATTGTTGCAACTTATAAATTTAAATTAATTACCACACTATCGAAATACTATTCAATTTATTTGGACACGTATTTTTAAAAAGAAATCAATGGCACAGGGATTAGTACAATATTAACTATAGCGTCTAGAAAGTAGGAGGCGAATAAAATACATGTCATCTTCTACCTCTCGATTTCGACGAGTAGGAGAGCGAGCAGGAAGCAGGGAACAGTGACCACAGGACTTCGACTGCAGAGAAGGAACACTGGGACGCGCTTTGGGGTCGGCATGGCGGCATAGCACAGGGATCCAAGGCACAGAACTTGGCGAGGCGGTGGTGCGATGATGAAGAACGGCGACGATGAGGGTACAAGCTCCAGTGTCGTCGAACGGCGACAACATAGCCTCGTAGAGAACAGGGCCTCGACAAGGTGAGGAAACGACCCTCGGCGATGTCGAGGCACGGACAGCGGGGCGCCGGGAATTAGACGACGTTGCAGTGGTTGCGGTGGTGGCCGTCGAGGAAGCAGGGGTGGCTTTGGCGAGCCACCACAATAGCGTGCACAGCTGGTACTCACGAACAGGAGGCTGAGAGCACGAAGAATAGAAGGAGATGATGTGGACCGGTTCCGCGATGCTACGCCAGTAAGAATTATAGAGCGAGGGAAGGAGTAACGGCGCTGGGCAGGTGAAGGAGAAGGGCGGCTGCCATTTATAGCCTAGGTAGAAACCGTCGGCGCTAGAGGAAGAAGAAGAGGTACGAGCGCACAGGAAACAGGTGCGAGTAGGGGAGCCGACAACGCGGTACACGGGAGGCAGGTGAAACGTGGCGGCTACTAGGCTTCGTGAATCAGACATGGCGGCGTCGGCTCTGCTCTGCGTGCGAACGGGAGGAGCAGGAGAGAAACAGTGGTCGTGGAACCTATCTGCATTCAAGTAGGAGAGAGAATAGAGATGCCGGGTGGGATAGCAGGCAGGTTGCGAGCTAGTAGAGGGGGGTTTTTTATATATTTTTTTCTTTTCCAATTTCTTCTCAGCCACTTTTTTTTATTTAAAAAAAACTCGAAATATGTTTATGTATAAAAGTATAATCCAAAAACTATGATTAATGCAAAATATTATTAACAAATTAAAATATAGTTTTTTTAAAAAAAATGAACATCTTATTGTATTTTATGAAAAGATTTTACGCCAATAAATAAGTCTCGTATATCTAAAATTAGAATGAATTCAAGAATATTACTAACACTTTAAAATACTTAATTTTGCAGAAAACATTATTTTAAGAAAATTCCCTTTTACCCATGAGATTTTTCTCAAAAAATTATACCTAAGAATTGGATTCAAACAAAAAATTATGTCTCGGCATGAAAGCATCAAACACTTGACAAAATTTATTTATTCAAAAATTGCTTAATTTGTATCTATTAATAAATTCATCAGTTTAAAACGTAAATATTTTTAATATCTATTGAAAACTAATAAATAAAACTGGATCACTTTTAATTATTGGATTTAGGGTGTTACACCTAGTGTACGGAGGTGATGAATAAAATGATTTCCTATACTGCCGACCTGATAGCAAGGAAATTGATGTCTGCCGAGAAATGATGGATAACATGGGTTACCCGAAGCTTGAGCTCGGGTTGTCCTTAATGCCGAAGGACCATCTAGCAGACTGCTTGGCGTACAATAGCTTGAAGGTTTGTGCTTTAGTTGTTAATTAAAGTATTTGCTTGTGTTAGCTCTTGATAATTGGTTTAATTAAAGTATTTACTTGTTTTCTTTTTGTGGTTATTAGGGTCTTATTTTATGCAAAGCTTTGAAAGCACAAAAAGATTGTGAGGATGAGAGCACTAAGATAGCCTTCGGGAATCTACGCTCGGAGGTTATAACACTTCGGAATGAGGCCCTTGAGAAAGATAAAATTCTGCTTTCTTTAGTCGAAAGGTTGAAGACGAGCGAAGCTAATTTGGCCAAACTCTTTGAAGTGAACCAAAAGATTTTAAAATTTGAGAAAAAAAGAAGCAGATGCAAAGCGTATAGCTGACCTGGAATATGCTTTATTTATTCCCTGGAATATGCTTTATTTATTCAAGTGGGATTACACAGATCTGAAGTAGCAGAACTGGAAAAGAAGCTTGATGAAGTTACTAAACTTCAATGTTGAGCAATCGAAGCATGAGATATCCGACACCGAGTGGCCGAGGTTCAAAAGAATGTTGAAGAGCTTCGTCAAGCGAAGGAGGAATGCTATAACGTTGCTATGCAGTGCTCGGACAAGCTAAAAATGCTTTTACTAGTGTTGGTGCATGCATTCTCGGGTGAGCGAAATTTCATTCATGGTGACCCCGAGGGTGTCATCAAATGGATTGACGGTGAAATTGAAGCATTTGACGAAGTTATTACTGGCAGGGGGATTTTTGTGCCTACGTAGGCGCTCGGGGGCTGTATCTCTGCTTGAAAACACTGGCTGTGAACATGCGAAGGCTGTAATTCAGCCAGACTTCTTAGTTTCAGCCGAAGCTACTGTCGCTACTGAGAAATTGTATTCTGAAGTTTGGAAGAACGGCGGCCGAGAGATAGAAGACGAAGCTATCAGGCAAAGCAAAGAAGAATCTCATCTTGCCGCAGAAGAAGCGAGGAAAGCTAAAGAAGTCGTTGAGTGCGAAAGGCGTATAGGTACGTTTGTCATGTTTTAGCTTCGTATCTAACAAAAACTTATATTTTGGTTTAGCTAAACTCTCTCCTCCTCCAAAGCCATACAATCCTGACACCGATCCAGCCCTAAAGGGTACCTTCGATGAAATCAAAATAGTGAATGCAGCAATAGATGAAGTTGTAGAGAAACTTCTAAATGAAGCTGTTGAGGGAGTCCTGAAGGAGGATGATTAAACTGTGTGTTAAAGACATTCACAAAATTTGTATGCTACTTTTATGTAAAAAACAATTGCAAACTATGTGATTCATTATGTAATATATTTCTTTCTATAGCGTGAAAGTGTCATACGTACCGTTTTGAGCCGAAGACAAAAACACATCTTCCCTTCTTTTCACGCTTCATAAAGAAAATCCATTTTTCGCGGATCTTGCATACCGTTGCCGAAGTGACAGTATTAGACCCGATGATCTTGTCGTAGGTCTTGTATAAGGAATTCTATACTGTTTAATAGCAACGGGTAGAGATGCAGTATCCTTTCATAGTTCATTGACAAAAACACGCTTAGCTTCATGGGTTAACCATTGCAGACGAAGGAGCAATTTCCCTTCTTTTCCGCTCTTTGAATGATGTGAAATGATGAATGATGCGATGTTATGATGCAGAATGATGTGATGATATGATGCGACAAAAGTTAATAGAAAACACTTTGTAACTGTAAGACTCTGCATCCCCTTAAGAAGGACTTTGGCGTATCTTCACCTTTTACTTAGGTGGCATTTAATATCTGCATCCTCATAGGAACGACTTTGGAGCTAAGCTCTGCATCCCCTTGGGAACAACTTTGGAGCTTCTTCACCGCCAAAGTCCTTCCTAAGGGGATGCAGAGTCTTACTGTTACAAAGTGTTTTCTATTAACTTTTGTCACATCATATCATCACATCATTCTGCATCATAACATCGCATCATTCATCATTTCGCATCATTCAAAGAGTGGAAAAGAAGGAAAATTGCTCCTTCGTCCACAATGGTTAACCCATGTTGTTACACTCGATGGTGTAACCACAGATTTAATACAACATGTAGAAGGTTGCACCTTCTCAAATTGTTTTTGAGGCAAGAACATGAAACGAGAGAAATGAAGATTACAATAGGTGTATATGAAGTTTTTAGCCTAGCCCCTTTGTAGCTTTAATAAATGTGCCTAGACTCTGGAACGGTGTTCTTAACTGTCTGAGCTTCGGACTCTTCTCTTGTATCGCGTTGCTGCTGAATTTGGTGTTGCCCTTCAGTCTGCTGGTTGTGGGACGAAGCTGGAGCCATTACTGGTGGTTGTGGTAAGGCCCATGCAGCTGGAGAGTGACTAGCCGAAGCCACTGAAACTGTAGGCTGTGAAAATGGCTATTGGTTGCCCACATACTCTGGAATGCATGGGGAATAACACGAGGCGGTATGTAGGACTTGCTTAGGCTGATTATGCCGCGCTTTGGCCTCAGCTATCTCCTTTTGCTTCTGTATTGTAACTTGGCAGGTTCTAGTTGTGTGCCCCTTATCCTCTCCATAGAACAAGCAAAACAGCCTTCTTGGTTGCGAGTTGAATCTTCCTCCGAAGCTTTGTCCCCCTCTGCCTCTTAGGTCTAGTGGTCTGAAGGAGCTTTGTTGTGTCCCAGTTGATTGGGAACTGTGCTGGTGCCCCCTTGATTATGATTGCCTTTGTCTTTACCTTAGCCGGGATTATGTATTATTCTAACATGCCTTGGGTGGAGCCTTCCTTCGAAACCCCTGGTCATCTCAGAATATCTATAAGCTTCCTCCCTTCTTTGTCGGAAATCTTTATCGGCTCTGATGTACTCATCCATCTTCTGGAGAAGCTTCTCTAGGGTTTGTGGAGGCTTTCTGGCGAAATATTGTGTTGTTGGTCCTGGGCGAAGTCCCTTGATCATGGCTTCAATAACAATCTCATTTGGCATAGTTGGCGCTTGAGCTCTAAGACACAGAAACCTTCACATGTATGCCTGCAGATACTCCTCGTGGTCCTGTGTGCACTGAAATAGGGCTTGAGCAGTCACTGGCTTCGTCTGAAACCTATGAAAGGTGGTGACTAACATATCCTTCAACTTCTGCCATGATGTGAGTTCCTGGCCTAAGAGAAGAATACTAGGTTTGAGCAACACTTTCGTCTGCCATGACGAAGGATTGCCCTGACAGCAGTGTTACCACCATATGATGATATGGTTGCTTCGTAGCTCATAAGAAACTGCTTCGGGTCCGAGTGCCCATCATATATGGGAAGCTGGGGTGGTTTGTATGAAGGTGGCCATAGGGTGGCCTGTAATTCTGTAATTAGGGGGAGGCATCATCAAAAGCAATGGTATCATGATGAAAATAGTCATACCATATGTCATCATGGCTAGGGATTTCTTGACGAAGCTCTCTCTGTTGTGGCTTATGCCCTTGTTCGTTGTCTTATGTGATGTGACACATCTCTTTGGCTGCTTCATCAATCTTTTTCTGGAGTTCAGCCAGCCGAAGCATATTCTCCCTTCTTCTCTCCATTTGTTCATGAATAGCTTCTAGATCCCTAATTTCTTGGTCCAACTCTTCTTCCTGTGGTGTTGAGCTAATAGCTTTCCTTTTATGGCTTCGGGCCTCCCTTAGAAGGAGCCCATCGTGATTGGTGTCTAGAGGATCCAGGGCAGCCCCTGGCGCCGCTGTCTTCTTTGGCGGCATGATGAAGGTGGTCGTTCGAGTTCTGTTGACGAAGGTAGTCATTCGAGTTCACCGGAGGTGGGCGCCAATGTTGGTCACTCGTTTTTTATTGTTGTGAACCAAGAACAAGGAAACACATTTGTTAAACGTTAAAGACCTTCGTCCTTTGAAGCATTATTTCCCTTTAGACATAATGAGTCTTAGATGAAGGTCTTAAAGAACAAATCTTCAATATTCATGAATTTGAAACATGATTAACAATGTAACGTTATGCCCTTTATTTATATTATATCGAATGTACATGTAATATTAAGATACATTTCATATATTAACAAAATGACATACAATTCACAGTACATTGGTACCTTCGGCATGCTCGAAGGTAGAGACGTGAATACAATTCCGATTCAGCATAAATAGTATGGGGTACTGTTCATCTAATTATAGACAATCGTACAGCTTCGTACGATATTACATTCATACCCTCAAAGATTACATACAAGGTTTACAAATGTCATAGGGACAATATTGCCATTTGCACTTAGCATCTTGAACGACACCTTCTCTCTACATCGCCTTCCTGTGTCAATGTAACGAAGCCTTCTTCATCGTACTTTCATTGATCTATGCCGAAGCTTTTCTGGTAACGAAGCTATTGGGGGCCTTCTTCTTCGCCGAAGGTCCTCTAACCAAAAACACCTTCGGCAGGATGATATGCAAGCAGGCACGACATGAAGATATATGCTGAAGCTACAATTGAAGGAGCTTCGACATGATGGCATGCCCAAGACGAAGGATGGCACCGACTTAAAGGAAAAAGGACTACATAGTCCCTGATGATTTGTATTATGATTATAACTAGTTATCAGGGACACAAATGTAATTTTGTTCGGGCTGCGTCACGTGCCTATAAATAGATGAACAGTATCCCCATACTGTTCATGCTAAATTGTAATCACTCTTGCGTCACCTTCACTTTTTTACCTTCTGTTAAGCCAAAGGTACGAATGTAATATAAATATTGTTGATATTTATTCATGTTTATAAGAATAAGAATATAAATAATCCAATGACTTGGTATGATTGTTTACGTTCTTTTCATGTCTCATATGTCTTTATTTATATCTTTACCCACTAAAATGATGAAGGTATGCCCTTCTTGACCTTCGTCTAAAGAACATTATATCCCAGGGGAAATAATGCTTCGAAGGACAAAGGTCTCTAATCGTTAACAATTGTGTTGCTTTGTTCTTGGTGTATAGCATCCGGGAACAAGGACCAACATTGGCGCCCACCTCCGGTGAACTCACTTCCACTATTGTGACGATGGCTTCGTACAACAACCAAGCTGTAGCACCTTCGGTCACGAAGCTAGTTCTCTCAATCACAGGTGGTTCAAGCTCAGAGCCAGCCAACAAGAAGAAGAAGAAGGAAGCACAAAGAAGAGTGCAGCATGTTGGGGTGCAAGGACCCTTCATCAGATCCAAGTGGTCTCACATTCCAATTACCTTCTCCCAGGAAGATCTTTAGCTCAAAGATTATCCTCACAATGATGCCATGGTTATATCTTGTGTCATCAAGGGATTTCTGGTCCACAATGTTCTGGTTGACATAGGCAGCGCAGCGGACATCATCTTCGCAAAGGCTTTCAGGCAAATGCAAGAGCCAGAAGACAAGATACATGATGCAACACACCCTCTTTGTGGCTTTGGAGGAAGCCAGATTGTGACACTTGGCAAGATAACAATGTCAGTGACCTTCGGCTACGTCCATAACACAAGAACTGAACAAGTCGTCTTTGACATTGTTGATATGGAGTATCCATACAGCGCAATCATTGGTCGAGGGACGCTTAATGCCTTCGAAGCAATACTTCATCCAGCATATTTATGCATGAAGATACCTTCGGAACAAGGGCCCATTGTTGTACATGGGAGTCAAGAAGGTGCCAAGAGGGCTAAAGGGAGTTGGACGGATTCAAAGGCTATCCATAACATAGATGAAGCCGAAGCTTATCAGCAGTATAAACACAAAAGAGAGAAGGCTGCTTCGGCAGATCAACCGAAGCCTATGCTTTTGTGTGAAGACATAGCAGACCAAAAATTATTGTTGTGATCTCAACTATCTGGTGAACAGGAAAAGACTCTGCTAAAATTCTTGTTCAACAACAAAGATGTCTTCGCTTGGACAGCTAATGATCTCTGTGGTGTCAATAGAGACATCATTGAGCATTCACTCAATGTGGACCTATCTTTCAGACCAAGAAAGCAGAGGCTTCAGAAAATGTCTGATGATAAAGCCGAAGGTGTATAGAATGAAGTAAAGAGACTTCTCAGTGCCGGTGTTATCAGAGAAGTAACATATCCACAGTGGTTGGCTAACACTGGTATGGTGAAGAAGGCTAATGGGAAGTGGAGAATGTGCATTGATTTCACAGACCTCAACAAGGCATGTCCGAAGGATGAGTTTCCCTTACCAAGAATAGACTCCCTTGTAGATGCAGCAGCTTCTTCAGAGCTCATGAGCTTATTGGACTGTTACTCGGGTTATCACCAAATTTGGATGAAGAAAGAGGATGAGCCAAAGACAAGCTTCATAACTCCTAGTGGTACCTATTGCTACCTTCGGATGCCCGAGGGGCTCAAAAATGTTGGAGGAAGCTTCAGTAGAATGACTGCCAAGGTTCTTCACTCTCAAATAGGCAGGAATGTGCTAACTTATGTTGATGACATCATAGTAAAAAGCACAAAACAAGAAAACCATGTTGTTGATTTGCAAGAGACGTTTGCCAATTTCAGGCAAGCTGGTCTCAAGTTGAATCCAGAAAAGTGCGTTTTCGGAGTGAAGAAGGGAAAGTTTCTTGGTTGTCTGGTATCAATAAAGGGTATCGAAGCTAATCCAAGCAAGATTGAAGCTATCCTTTGGATGGAACCGCCAAATTCAAAGAAGGGGGCTCAACGGTTGGCAGGAAGGTTGGCATCGTTGAATAGATTTATATCAAGTTCAGCAGAAAGAAACTTACCATTCTTTGAAATATTGAAGTCAGCCGAAGTCTTTCAGTGGGGTCTGGCTCAACAGAAAGCCTTCGAAGAGTTAAAACAATATCTGATAGATTTGACAACTCTAGCTCCACCTTCATCAGGAGCTCCGCTACTTCTGTATGTGGCTGCCTCCCATTCTACGGTCAGTGCGGCACTTGTACAGGAGAAGCAAGATGGTCAAGTGAAAAGACAAGCACTGGTATACTTCGTCTCCGAAGTACTCAATTTATCAAAGAAAAATTACACAGAATCGGAGAAGATATTGTATGCTGTGTTGATGGCCTCCCGGAAGCTTCGACATTATTTTCAAGCATATCATATAATAGTGCCTTCATCACAACCTTTGAAGGACATAATGAGAAACAGAGAAGCTACAGGGAAGGATTGGAAAATGGGCTGCGGAACTTAATGAATTCACCATTGATTATGTACATAGATCCTCAATTCAATCTCAGGCGTTAGCAGATTTCATTGCTGATTGGACGCCAGGGGCTCAGGGAGAAGAATCAACAAAAGATTTCGAAGATTGGACGGTATTCTGTGACGGCTCTTGGGGAACCTTTGGTGCAGGAGCAGTTGCTGTCTTAGTTGCACCCTATAAAGTCAGATAATGTTATTCCGTAAAGTTAAACTTTATTTGCACAAATAACATTGCCGAGTACGAAGCTCTTCTTTTAGCTCTTCGGAAACTAAAGGCAATGGGAATAAGAAGGGCAATCCTCAAAACTGATTCACAAGTTATTTCTGGCCACATAGACAAAAGCAGCAAGGCAAGGGATCCGAAGCTTGAAAAATATTTGGATGCAGTCCGAAGATTGGAAGCTTCTTTTGAGGGATTTTCTATAAAAAATATCTCAAGGGGGGAAAATGAGCATGCAGATTTGCTAGCTAAGTCAGCGGCACAGGGGCTCCCTTTGCGTTTGGAAGTATTCTTTGAAACAATAAAAGCACCTTCAGTCGAACTCATGGAGAGAGCAGTGCTCACAATATCACATGTACATAGTGAAGATTGGAGGACTGAGATTATATCCTTCCTCCAAGGCAATTGTCTTTCGGATGACGAAGTTTACAATAAAAGAATGGAAGCAAGAACAAGACCATATGTAATCATAGAAGGGGAGTTATATAAATATGGAGTTTGCTCTCCATTACTCAACTGCTTATCCAGAGCCGAAGGTCAAGAATTGATGAAGGAAATACATGCAGGATTATGTGGGTCTCATATTGGTTCTAGGCCTTTGCTGGAGAAGGTTTTCAGACAAGGATTTTACTAGCCGAAGGCAGCTTCGGATGCAGCAGACTTGGTTCAAAAATATGAAAATTGCCAAAGATGCGCCAGAGACCAGAAACAACCGTCGTCTTTAACCCAGCTAATACAACCAACTTGGCCACTGCAAAGGTGGGGTCTAGATTTGTTAGGTTCACTTCTACCAGCACAAGGAAATTTGAAATATGTCGTCGTAGCAGTGGAATATTTCTCTAAGTGGATCAAAGCAAAGCCCTTAGCCACAATAACTTCGGCCACAGTATAGAAATTCTTTTGGGCAAAATATTGTTTGTCGCTTCGGCGTGCCGAAGGCAATAACCATTGACAATGGAACTCAATTTGATGCTGAAACGTTCAAAGATTTTTGTGACCGAATTGGTACAAAAATACATTTTGCGTCAGTAAGGCATCCAGAATCAAATGGGTTAGTAGAGAGAGCAAATGGAATTATAATGACAGGAATAATGAAGTTAGTCTTCAATCAGCCTAGAGGAAAGTGGCCAGATGAGTTAATCAAAGTGGTGTGGAGCCATAACACAACTGTCTCAAGGTCAATAGGTTTTACACCTTTCAAGCTCCTGTTTGGTGATGAAGCAATAACACTAGAAGAAGCAAAGACAGGATCAATAAGAACCACAGCTTCAGCTGAGGATGAAGCTGATTCTCAAATAACAAAAGACACTATAGAAGGGACCAGACTTCAGGCCATAGAACACATCAATAAGTATCAGGCCGAAACAATAAAATGTCGTGATAGGAAAGTTCGATTGAAAAATATTGAAAGGGAATTAGGCTTACACCGATTTCCTAATTGATTTTGGTGGTTGAATCGCCCAACACAAATAATTGGACTAACTAGTTTGCTCTAGTGTATAAGTTATACAGGTGCCAAAGGTTCACACTTAGCCAATAAAAAGACCAAGTATTGGGTTCAACAAAAGAGCAAAGGGACAACCGAAGGCACCTCTGGTCTGGCGCACCGGACTGTCCGGTGTACACCGGACAGTGTCCGGTGCACCACCGGACAGTGTCCGGTGCACCAGAGGACTCCAACTCAAACTCGCCACCTTCGGGAATTTCCAGAGGCGCTCCGCTATAATTCACCGGACTGTCTGGTGTACACCGGACAGTGTCCGGTGCTCCAAGGAACGGCGCCTCAGGAACTCGCCAGCTTCGGGAATTCACAACGGCTAGTCCGCTTTAATTCACCGGACATGTCCGGTGTACACCGGACTGTCCGGTGTGACATCGAAGCAACGGATACTTCGGCGCCAACGGCTACCTGCAGCGCATTAAATGCGCGCCAGCATGCGCAGAAGTCAGGCACGCCCATACTGGCGCACCGGACACTCTACAGTACATGTCCGGTGCGCCACCGGACATCTAGGCGGGCCCAGAAGACAGTGCTCCAACGGTCGAATCCCAACGGCTTTGGTGACGTGGCTGGCGCACCGAACATGTCCGGTGTGCACCGGACTGTCCGGTGCGCCCATCGCCAGCAGCCTTCTCAAACGGCTACATTTTGGTTGGTGGCTATAAATACCACCCCAACCGACCACTTCAATGGGTGGGAGTCCAAGCAACATTCCAAGTCATCTAGTTGACATACTCAAGCCCTCCCAACCACATATATTCATTGATACATCCTATACACAAGATCTAGACCACTACAACCAACACAAGTGCCACAAAAGAGAGAGCAAGCAATAGAGAGCTACTCATTTGAGTTTAACACTAGTGCCTTGTGAGATTCATTGAGAGATAGTGTGTGCTACATCTTTGTGATCATTTGCGCGTGGAGTTTTGACTCCCATTGAACTTCCTCCAAAGTTTTGGAGACTTGTAAAAGCTAGCAAGAGACACCAAAGAGTGTGGTGGTCCTTGCGGGATCGAGAGTGATCCTTGAGAAGAAGAAGAGCTCGCCGATCCTTGGGTGATCGGTGGAGAGAGGGAAAGGGTTGAAAAAGACCCGTCCTTAAGTCGACTCCTCAACGGGGACTAGGCCTTCGAGGGCCGAACCTCGGTAAAACAAATCACCCGTGTCATTTGTGTTTATTGCTTGTGATTTGTTTGTTTTCCTTTCTCTAAGTTTTCTTGCGCTATTCTTTGTCAATATCATTTGGTGTTGCTTCAAGTTAAATTCTCATTTAGTGAAGCAAAACTTCGCAAGAAAGAAACTTGACTTATTGCTCTTCTCATCTAAGCCTTCTTGCTTTACTATCCATATATCTAGTAGTTGTATTGATTATCAATTCCGCATTATTTCAAAGCAACATTCTTTACAAGCAAAGGACTTAGCTTTTATACTCCGATAATTGTTTATCTTGTTCTAACCACTAATCAAGGGATCTAGTTGGGGGATAAAGTTTTAATTTTTAGGTTTCGCCTATCCACCCCCCCCCCCCCCTCTAGGCGACTTTCAATTGGTATCAGAGCTAGGCCTTCATCTTGAGTCTAACAACTCGAAGTGATGGCTCGTAAAAGATCCCAAAAGAACGAGAAGACCCAGGAGAATACAACTCGGAAGGAGGTAACTCTTGAGATTTTATTTGATGATTGTTCTAACTATGATTCATGGTCTACTAGTGTGCTAAATGCTTTTAGAACCATAGATCCACTTTTAGAACAAATTATAAACAAGAGTATCATGCCCTCTAATTATAATGCTTCAGAGGAAGATCGAAGATGTATACACTTAAACTTCATAGCTTATGACATCTTAAGAAATTCTCTTAGCAAAGAAGATTGTCGTGCCTTCATTACAAATTATAATGAATCCATTCATGATGCGCATGATATTTGGACTAGAATTAGAAGCAAATTTGATGAGTCCAAACATGATAGTTCATTTTGTGTCTCTACTTCCTTTGGTATTTGTGATACTAACCCTTGCAAGGAAGAAGAAGAGAATGAACGATGGAGACCAAACGATGAATCCACCTCTCCAAAAGGTTTGTCTTCCCATTTCGATTCCCACATGTGTTGTATGGCTAATGAAAATGATAGCGGAAGCACAAATGAGGATGAGGAGGAAGAAAGAAGCTTTGTGCATCTCTACGCTCGCCTAAGCCAAGAAGATAAGACGGTTATGCTCAAACTTCTAGAAAGAGCGAGAGAGCAAAGCGAAGCTCGTCAAAGGCTAGAAGATGTTCTCTCCATAAAAATGCTACACTTTGACGAGTTGACTAAAGAACATGAGGAGCTAAAGTGCTCTCATGTTGATTTGGTCCAAAGGTATGAAACTATTTCAATTGAGCAAGATAACGCTTTACATTGTATCGCTCAATTAGTAAATAGGAATACCTTGCTTAAGGACCAAGTAGAAAAGCTAAAAGTTGAAAATCTAGCTTTTCAAGAAAAATATGATATGCTCCTATGCTCTCATGAAGATCTTATGGATGATCATATCATGTTAAACATTGCTCATGAGGTTGTGATAGAAAACTTAAAATCCCAACAACCACACTCATGCACATGTATTCAAATAAAAACTATATTACCATGCGCTAATGCTTGTTGTCCGTCGACAAGCAAATCTTCCTTTGAGCTAGAATTTGTAGGAACAAATGATAATACATATCAAAAGCTCAAAGAAGAAAATGAGAGGCTAAAATTGAGCTTGACACAACTTAAAGGGAAGTGCATTGCTCAACCTTCTCAAGGTAACCGTGATCACATGGTGAAGAAGCTTGAGACGGGAACAATCGAGGCATGCACTAAATCCCTTGAAGAAAATGTCAAGGACTTGAGGATTGCCAAGAGGAAGGAACAAAGAAAGAAAATCAACATCTCCTCCAAAAGCCTCAACCATGCCTCCATAAAAGGTAACATCCAAGGTAATGATCAAGCCACACTTCACACTAAGAAAAATAAGAAGTGTGGTGAATGCTTTGAAGAGGGACACTTGATTAAGTCTTGTCCCTACATAAAAAATGGCTTGATTATCAACAAGGATGATAGACTTTGTTTTAAATGCTCAAAGAAGGGACACTTAGTTAAATCTTGTCCCTATTTAAAACAAAAAGGCATGATGTTAGAAAAGAAAGTTTTTACTAACCATGTAGCAAGCAACAAACAAGGAAAGAAGAAATCTTCAAAACTTGGAAAACGCCTATGCTACACATGCCGAAAAAGGGGACATCAATGCAAAGATTGTCCCATTGGTAACATTCCCACTCCTAGCTTATCAATTAATTCTCATGTAACTAGGCAACCCAAAATTGCAACTTGTGCTAGAAAGGTAATGAGTTTACCAAGTGCTAACACAAAGGACATTTGGGTTCCTAGATCTTTGTTAACTAACCTTGATGGACCCATCAAGAGATGGGTACCAAAATATACTTGACAAGCTTTGCAGGAGGAGGAGATGGTATGAAGCTTTGGGGTGCTTGAGAAAGTCAATTCAATTTTTGTTGACTCAAGCTATCAATCTTCAATGATCTATATTCAAGATTAACCCAAGGTTATTTTAATTTGTTATATCTTAAACTCATATCATCTCGAGGGAAGTTGTTGATGTTGTAGGAAATAAAGAATTATCCTATGCGGAAAAGTCAAAGCCTACAACATGGAGGAAAGTCAAAGGATGGTAACACTTATGTTCTTTAAGTACAATTATCTTAAAATTATCATGTGTCTTGTGTGGTCACATAGAAATAGGAAGCACTTAAGATGTCTTTAAATTACATCACCATTCCTTAAAGAATTTCCTCTCTTATGGTAGATTACATATTCATCATTTTCATATTATGGCAATCTACATGCTTTAAATTGTTGCAAAGTTCCCATGGCATGTTTTTATCTTTAACTATCCTATTATTGCCATGATCTAGATATGATAGAGATTCCATGTTCTTAAAGGAATAAGGTATCATGTAAGGAATTCAAATCCTAAAGATACTTATAAAAGGGAATCTTTCTTTATGTCTTGAATAGTGAGACTAATGTGTTTATCCAAGTAACCTAAGTAGTCTCACATTTAGAGAATAAGTTTCTCTATGGAAATGCGTAATCCATCATGACAAGGAAAATCAATCCAATAATTTATGTTGTATGTCTTATTGCTTAAATTGGATATGATTCTTCTACATTTATCGCTCTCCATGTTATGAATTAGATTTATTCCCATAATCCTAAGGAATTAGCTATGCCTGTTTTATGAGTTAAAACTAAGCATTCTTCATGGAATAATCTAGTTCATATTATAAAGTTTCCATGCTTTAGTAATCCATTTTTCATTTCATGTCAAAGTGATTACAAAAAGGGAAACTAGTGTTTGTATTACTAATGACATATCTCTTGAGCTTACTTGTGAAATCTACAAGAGAATAAGTGCAAGTCACAAGCCTAAAGGGTCACACTTTGCCCAAAGGAAGAAAGGTAAAAAGCAAAGGTATGGGAACTCAACTTCTTAATCAAATATAGTTCCCTTCAATGGTTATTTACTCTAAATTATCATTCTTGAAGAATAGATTCTTTATTGGACTAAAAATTTATCTAGACGTGCATTCAATCTCATTCTTTTAAATGCACTTGTCCATTAGAATCTAATTCATGACTTTTGCTATATTTATTTTCATATTGATATGCTTCTAAGGTATGATATTAAAATTCAATATGAAGAAGTAAACTTCCTATGATTAATCAAAAATGTTTAAAAGGTGCATATTCCTCTTTTCTAATGATGTGCACCAATAATAAGGATTTTACTTCATGTCTGTGTGACTTGTGAATGATGAATTGTATATATTATTTATCTAAAGAAATCATCTTTCACCATATACTCCTTTGCGCTATTAACATCTCTCTTGAGTATTTTCAATAAGTTTGGAAGGAAAAAGAGACAACTACAAAGGGAGGACACTCAAATGAAAAGGAAGAACATCAAGGACAACAACACCTACTTGGACAATAAGGTCTTCACAACAATAAATGGTGTGGTTGTAAGCATTCTAAATCTTTTTCATTATGAGATTACCAGGCTTAAGTTGTTTATTGCAAATTTTATAAGCCTCGATCAAGATGTATAATGGGTCTCCCCTTATGTCTTTAAAAGTGAATGCATCGAAATCAATTCTTTCAATGCATATCTCTAAGGGGGGTCCATTCTTACATTTTAATTATGTTGAGACTATTGCTTTATCTTAGTAATTTCATATAGTCTCTTGCATGAGAACAATGTTTCTCATATAGTATGCTACTACTCATCAATCCAACTTGTTAAAATAATGTCGCGTTTATCAAGGATTGTTGTTTTCATCGCTAAATTAGCATGCTTACTGGATTCTCCTATAATAAGCTTATTTGTTAATCTAATGCTCATATTGTTCTTTTGATCACATCTGCTATTTGTTTGATCATTGAATAACTTCTATTAACACTTATACTTCTTAGTGCCTCATATAAAATCAATCAATATCTCTTGATGTGCACTAAGTTGAAAGGAGAATTCATGTTGCCTTTATACAATTTGTGATCCATTTAATTTAATCTAACATTAACTTGGAAAAGGATCACTAGTTGTAGAGCTCTCTCTTGTGCAAAATATTTCCATATATTGTCTTGAGTATAGGTCTTAAGCAACTAAGACTAAGGACAATGCACAATGAAGATAGTGTCTCTATGTGAAGGTACAAAAGGGTAAAACTACTTCATTTCATTCAAACTTGTATCTAAATCTTCCTTTTCTATACTTTCTTTACATATCTTGTATAAAAGAGAAAGCATGGCCATGCATTTTTTCCTGCTTCATACCTAGTTTAATCTCTCAAACATTTCATTCCTGCATTTATGCATCTTTGTTAAAACTGGATGAAGTAATCTTATTGTCAAAGAGCTTAAAGCTTAACCTTGTAACGAGGATAAGCTGCCTTTGTTCCAAAGGTGGATGGTCCTTAAGCCTCTTTGAAATCCTTAAGGGAAAATGCTTAAGATTTTTATAACATGCTTTCATAAGTGCATAATCTGTCATAAGCATCACACCTATACTATGACACAATGCACTTCACTTTCTCTATGATATAGATTTGTTCTCATTAAACTAATTATGTGCACTTGGCATTTAAGGCCAAAATATGTATTCCTCTCAAGGCACATATTTAGGGGGAGAAATCTATATTATATAGAACTATGATCATGCTTAATTGATATATCTCTTGATCATATCTCTTTATGTCTACGACTAATGTGCCTTCAAGTGATCTTTATGCTAAGTCGTAGATTGAAAGGGAAATGGAGTCTTCGGCGAAGACAAGGCTTCCACTCAACTATATCGGTACTATTTATCCTTCGCCATCACTCCACACTAGCTCTCCAATTATGGTATAATCTTTACTCATATACTTTTGCCAAAGGGAGAGAGAAAAGTTATAAAAGGCCTTATATTTCACTCAAAGTATCCGTTTTTGGCGATTCATGCCAAAGGGGGAGAAAGTATTAGCCCAAAGCAAAGGGACCGCACCACCACCAATTTCTAAAATTTTAGTTTTCAAAGAGTATTTTCAAATTGGTATCTTACTTGTGACATAATTTCAAATTGGTATAATGTGATACCCAGTTTGCAAAGAAGAGAAGTTGGAGTTTATTCTTTCCTTGTTTCTTTTTTCCTTCTTTCTTTCGGGTGGTACGCTTTTGGGGTTGGGAATTTTTGGGGAAGCATTCACCAGTAAAATAGTAGAATTTTGGTTAGACTCATGCGCTAGGGGGGGTCGGGGGTTGACGTGTGAACGAGTTGGGCCGTGGTTCTTGATCCGGCCCACTAGTTCCCCTAACCCTAGCCGCCCCTCCCTTAATCCCTTGGGATTTTTTTTCAGCCACCCCCCTCCCCTTTCTCTTGTGCAGCCGCCCCCCTCTCTCTAGGCTTGGAGGACGCCCCTCTCACTCCTCCACCCATTTGCAGCCGCCACCCCACCTCCCCCATCAAACCCTAGCCGCCCCCTCCTCAAGCCCTTCTCTCCAAGGTGTCATTCCTTTCCCGCTCGGATCTACGTCGCGTTGGTGCATGTCTCCAATTGGATTTTGGTGGAGGGAAGAAGAAGGGAGGAAAGGGAGAGGATTCAAGGTGATTTTGAGATTGTATCTTGTTTAATTGTGTTGTAATCCAATTGATTATATGTTTACCTATCCGAATCGGTAGAGGTGCTGTCCTGAAATTTTGTGGGTGGGCGAACAGCAGTAGTTCTAGGGATTTCTGGGAATTTTTCGTGGGTAATTAGTGGGGATCAGTGGGTGAATCATGTAGATCTTTATCATACCTTTCCAACGGGTACTTATGCGCTCGATTCGGAGTTATAATTTAGGAGATATCGTTGTTTGAATCCGGTTATGTTGCTGTCCAAAAAAACAGATTTTCAGGTGGGTGAACAGCAGTAGTATTAGCAGTTTCTGGGCATTTTTCGTGGGTAATTAGTGTTAACCAGTATGATAATAATGTAGGGCTTTGTCTTATCTTTCTAATGAGTACTTATGCGCTTGATTTGGAATTATATTTTAAAAGATATCGCTGTTTGAATCCGGGTATGTCGCTGTCCAAAAGACAAAAAAAAACAGATTACAGGGTTCATCTTGTGGACTGTTTTGGGCTAATTAGATGTTGGAATTTAATTATAAATTGTGTACAAAACTTGTGGGGAATTTTATGTAGATGCCTCTGGAGTTTTTGTTTGTTACCACTGCTGTCATAATTTTAAAGTTATGAAATTATTAAGCAGCCCCGCTGCAGTTTGGTGGGTGTGGGGAGAGATGTAACCCGCGGCGGGGTTTGAGTTTGTGCGTAGGTGCGGCGTCGCTTATGAGCCTGATTATGTGAAATTGGTGCACTAAGTTGTGTGTCAAAAACAGGTGGTGGACTTCCGGATCGTACTTAGGGATTTGCTCGAACTTCCGGTAAAGGCAAGTAAATACAGTGGTGGTTGCTACCGTTTGGTTTGCATCCTATTCCCTGTCATTGAGTATGCATAAGTTTTAATTATGTTAATCATTGAATTCTATGATGAAGTTTATTTGTTTGGAAGTATTAATTCTCAATTGCCTAATATTGTGGATGATCATAATTTGTTAATGATATATGTGGTTGATTCCTATTTTGGATGAAGTTGAAGTATCTTTTTGAATCACGTTATATGAAGTGTTGTAGGCATGACATGCACATCGCATCATCCATCTTGCATTTTGAAGTTATGTCGTGATCTTATGGTCCGACCGTACCGGTACATTTTTAGCATCGTACGTTGCCCGAGGAGGGGTACGATGCGGCTTCATATCCTTAGAGGTATGAAGGCAGAAGTCATTCTTGCATTTGCAGACATTTGCACTCATGAGGTATATATATATATATGAAGTGTGACATTACTATGTTACTATTGTGGTTTCTACCTGCGAGGTGTGGTGACTAGGTGTGTAGTACGTTGTATACGTGTTGCACCTTTGTAATAAGAAGGTTGTGGAATCAAGTGGTGGTAAAACAATGTTCTTATGTGGTTAAACAGTTTGATATTATTTTACTTGCTGAGATGTGTCATCTCACTCTTGCATTACTCAATGCAGGTACTTGATACATGTTGGGAATGAGGGGAGTAGCAGCACGTCCACTTTCACTCTCACAATAGCGCTGCCGAGGTGCAGCCATGATTTAATTAGAAATTTATTGTCAAAGGAAGTTTGTTTTTTTTAACTAGTCGTGCGCACTAGTTAATTCAGTTCATGTCGTATGTTTAACTTCTCTTTGTTAGCCGATTAATAGTACTTAGTATGTTTTTGTCATGATATATGTTTATACACTGTTGCCCCCTCGTTTATGCAATTTTCCAAAGGGGATGCTGGCGAAATTTTATATATAGATGGCAGAAGTGTTTTTAGTAGCATTCCGGGGTGTTTGTGGACCCTCGGGGTGTTATATATAACCTCTTCAAAATTAATATCAAAATCCTCTTGAACACTAAGAGGAGGATTTCATTAAGGGGGAGTTTTGTTTAGTCAAAGGAAAAGCATTTGAAACAGGGGGAGAAAATTTCAAATCTTGAAATTGCTTTGCAAAATCTTATTTATTTACCTTTGACTATTTGCAAAAGAACTTTGAAAAGGATTTACAAAAGAATTTGCAAAAACAAAACATGTGGTGCAAGAGTGGTCCAAAATGTTAAAAATGAAGAAACAATCCATGCATATCTTATAAGTATTCATATTGGCTCAATTCCAAGCAACCTTTGCACTTACATTATGCAAACTAGTTCAATTATGCACTTCTATATTTGCTTTGGTTTGTGTTGGCATCAATCACCAAAAAGGGGGAGATTGAAAGGGAATTAGGCTTACACCGATTTCCTAATTGATTTTGGTGGTTGAATCGCCCAACACAAATAATTGGACTAACTAGTTTGCTCTAGTGTAGAAGTTATACAGGTGCCAAAGGTTCACACTTAGCCAATAAAAAGAGCAAGTATTGGGTTCAACAAAAGAGCAAAGGGACAACCGAAGGCACCTCTGGTCTGGCGCACCGGACTATCCGGTGTACATCGGACAGTGTCCGGTGCACCACCGGACAGTGTCCGGTGCACCAGAGGACTCCAACTCAAACTCGCCACCTTCGGGAATTTCCAGAGGCTCTCCGCTATAATTCACCGGACTGTCCGGTGTACACCGGACAGTGTCCGGTGCTCCAAGGAACGGCGCCTCAGGAACTCGCCAGCTTCGAGAATTCACAACGGCTAGTCCGCTATAATTCATCGGACATGTCCGGTGTACACCGGACTGTCCGGTGTGACATCAAAGCAACGGATACTTCGGCGCCAACGGCTACCTTCAGCGCATTAAATGCGCGCCAGCGCGCGCAGAAGTCAGGCACGCCCATACTGGCGCACCGGACACTCTACAGTACATGTCCGGTGCGCCACCGGACATCCAGGCGGGCCCAGAAGACAGTGCTCCAACGGTCGAATCCCAACGGCTTTGGTGACGTGGCTGGCGCACCGGACATGTCCGGTGTGCACTGGACTGTCTGGTGCGCCCATCGCCAGCAGCCTTCTCAAACGGCTACATTTTGGTTGGTGGCTATAAATACCACCCCAACCGGCCACTTCAATGGGTGGGAGTCCAAGCAACATTCCAAGTCATCTAGTTGACATACTCAAGCCCTCCCAACCACATATATTCATTGATACATCCTATACACAAGATCTAGACCACTACAACCAACACAAGTGCCACAAAAGAGAGAGCAAGCAATAGAGAGCTACTCATTTGAGTTTAACACTAGTGCCTTGTGAGATTCATTGAGAGATAGTGTGTGCTACATCTTTGTGATCATTTGCGTGTGGAGTTTTGACTCCCATTGAACTTCCTCCAAAGTTTTGGAGACTTGTAAAAGCTAGCAAGAGACACCAAAGAGTGTGGTGGTCCTTGCGGGATCGAGAGTGATCCTTGAGAAGAAGAAGAGCTCGCCGATCCTTGGGTGATCGGTGGAGAGAGGGAAAGGGTTGAAAAAGACCCGTCCTTAAGTGGACTCCTGAACGGGGACTAGGCCTTCGAGGGCCGAACCTCGGTAAAACAAATCATCCGTGTCATTTGTGTTTATTGCTTGTGATTTGTTTGTTTTCCTTTCTCTAAGTTTTCTTGCGCTATTCTTTGTCAATATCATTTGGTGTTGCTTCAAGTTAAATTCTCATTTAGTGAAGCAAAACTTCGCAAGAAAGAAACTTGACTTATTGCTCTTCTCATCTAAGCCTCCTTGCTTTACTATCCATATATCTAGTAGTTGTATTGATTATCAATTCCGCATTATTTCAAAGCAACATTCTTTACAAGCAAAGGACTTAGCTTTTATACTCCGATAATTGTTTATCTTGTTCTAACCACTAATCAAGGGATCTAGTTGGGGGATAAAGTTTTAATTTTCAGGTTTCGCCTATCCACCCCCCCCCCTCTAGGCGACTTTCAAATATCAAGCCAGGTCATTTGGTGCTTCGGAGGGTAGCCAACCTAGATACAGTGGGCAAGCTACAGCTGAAATGGGAAGGTCCTTTTCTGGTAGTATCTTCGTCAAGACCCGGTTACAGATTGAAGGATATGGACGGCAACGACATACCAAGATCTTGGAATGCGGATGAGCTTCAGTGGTATTATGTGTAATTGATGTAATCTTTTCTAATTTATCCTATGGCACCCTTTTCCTTTCAGGAGGGGAGAAATGTTTTTAATGAGGCCATAGTTTGTAATTTTTTATTCTTATTTAGCTCTATGCAATACAAGGGCCAAAATCCCCCAAAAATGTAACATGTAATATCAGAACCTACACCATCGAGTGCAAAAGAGAATAGGGAAAAGCTCAAAATACGTCCCTAAGGGGATGCAGAGCTGTAATCACTCCAAGGATGACGAAGCTACAAAAGTCGTTCCTAAGGGAGAGTAAGTTCTGAAGCTCAAAAGTCATTCCTAAGGGGATGCAGAGCTTAAATGCCACCGAAATAGAAGGTGAAGAAGCTCCAAAGTCGTTCCTAAGGGGATGCAGAGCTTAAATGCCACCGAAATAGAAGGTGACGAAGCTCCAAAGTCGTTCCTAAGGGGATGCAGAGCTTAAATGCCACTGAAATAGAAGGTGAAGAAGCTCCAAAGTCGTTCCTAAGGGAATGCAGAGCTTAAAGACTCCAAAGTCGTTCCTAAGGGGATGCAGAGTCTGGGTGTGGCTTCATGTGCGTTTGGGTCATACATTTGCATGTTACATTACATCATTCATTGCATTCATACAAACATTCATTAGACATTCGTAGGATCATCATCATCATGACATAAAGCACGAACTGAAATAGTCCGGCTTCAGCGACAAAGTGCTTCGTTGAACACGAGAAGCTTTGTTTCAAACATAAATATAGGCATTTTATGCAAGGAAATGCTTCGATGTGAACAAAAAGAAGGGAAGGTGTTTTTCGCCTTCGGCTCAAAAGACACACGAATTTCGTTCACAGCAAAGCAATTCGTACATGGATGGAAAGGTAAAATTATATTACAAGGTATAGACAAATATACACAGTATTGAGTTCAACTCTTGATTACAATTCTTTGCAAAAATAATACAAATATTCCCTAAGCTCTATACAAGAAGGCATGAAAGGAAGCTTCGGGCCAGCAACCTTCGGAATGTGCTGTGGACTATTAACCTTCGGCACCGCCATCCTGCAGACAAACGATGGTATAAGGTAAAAGTGATGATAAAAATCAAGGCAGACAACAGGTAAAAGTTTCTTACTGATTTAAGTAGATTCCGAGCTTTGTCTCCAGCCAACTCTCGTCCGCCTTTAGCCCAAATTTGAGTGATGAATCTATTTCCGATACTTCGGGCCTCACCATGAATATTAATCAGGTCTAATGGCGATAGGCTGAAGGTTGGTTTGTTTACTGTCTTCGCATGCGTGCATCTGGCCTTCAAGATTGCAGCAGCTGTGCCACGAGAAGCTAGCAGAGCACAGAAGTCACCATGCCCAACTATCACTTCATCGAGTGCATCAACTTCATTTTCAATGTGCTTGAAGGTATCTGATATATCTCCAACTGAAGGGGCAATATCTTCAGAACTGGCCCCAACCGAGCTGAAGACTCCTTTTAACCGTTGCACGTAGCGACTACCAAATTCCAAGCATGTGTTCCGAAGGTCCCTCAGAGATTCCTGTAGCTTTGAGTTTTTATCAGCTTCGGCCTCATATTTTGCTTGTAGTTTCTGCTTCTCTTGTTCGAAGCACTCTGATTTTCCTTTTAAGGCTGTTTGAGTTTGGAGAAGCTCCTCGCTTAACCTAGCATTTTCAGTTTGAATCCCTGCAAGCGAACCTTCTATTGCTTGAAGCAGGAAGTCCTTCTTTTCAAGAGAAACTTCATAATCTTTAATCTTGCTTTCCAAACCCTCAATTATAATTTCATTTTTCTTATCTTCAAGATCTTGTTGCATTCCTAATGCTTTACTTAGCAGCATACTCTATGAAAATAAGTTTACTTCAGAAAATTTTAATTCATCACAAAGATAACAGAAATCTAGGAAAAAGAATTTTACCTTAAAATTGGAGTAAAAGAGACTGCTGACGATATGTTGTCGTCAGTAGCCGCTTATATCAGACTCAAGCTTCGGAAAACCGACACTCTTCGATAGAGTGCCGATTATTTTCGCCCCGGCGCGATCGTGAATACATCCCAAGGCTTCTTCGTCGATTCCACCAAAAAGCATAGCTCCTGGCTGGTAGCCACAGGATATCCCATATTCCTGTAGCTCCTTTTTCTCAGCCTCGGACAATTCTTGACCCACCAGGTTCCGAAGGTCAAAATCTTCTTCTTCTGAAGCAGCATCAGCAATCTTTTTTCCTTTGTCAGGCACTGCGGCCATGACCTTCTCTGCAGTTGCAGCCGTCTCTTCTGCAGCCATATCCGAAAGAAGTTTGTCAATTCCTGACAGTGTACTTGCTAGATTGGTAGCTTCGGCAGCAACCGCAGCTTCGATAGAGGTTTTAGCTTCGGCAGTAGCCTCGGCACTTGCAACAGGCACTATTTTGGATGCCGAGGCCAGCGGTGGTGTCCGCTCAATAGCTTGCATAACATTAACGATTCTTTGTTTTTTCTGACCTTCAGTCTTCTCCTTTGTAGCCGAAGGTTCATCCTTCTTCTGTAAAAGTTTTCTCAGTTCTAGTCTCAGAGGACTTAGCAGCTGGATGGGCAAGGATTCAGTCATTACCATTAGAATTTCTGCTATTTCAGCAGCAGAGAGCATTGGAGTTTCTTCTGTTGCCTCAGTTACCTTCGGCTCCGGTACCTCAGGCTTCCTTTTTTTGACACTGCTGCCTTCGCCTCAGGAGCAGGTTTTGTCTTCTTTGAAGCCTTCTCATCCTCAACCATTCTGGCAGCCTGTCTGTTTAGAATACTAACAATTCTTTTTATTTTCACTCCTTCGGCCCCTTTGTCAAGCTTTTCATAATCGGGGTATTCAAAATTCAAGGCGTCCATTACCCGGTTCAATCTTCATTTCGACCGGGTACCGAAGGCTACGGTCATCAGCTGATCTTCCTTCTTGGTATAATTCCCAAGTATCTCATTGCACATGGTCTCAATCATGTCTAGCCATTCTTTGCAAGGCTTCTTGAATTGTTTTTCAAACTTAAAACGGTAAGCAAGTTGAACAAGTTCATGCTTCTTCCCCACTTCTTTCCTCTTCGGCATTCCCCAGCCACTTGACGTCGAATATGTTCTTTTTACTAAGTATTCCTGCACCAACTCCCTAGTACTGATCTGCTCAGCTACCACTCTAAATTCTACTTCAGCCAACTGACAGGGTGACCCCAGTTGCATATTGCATAAGGGCCTGGTCATCCTGAAGCTCAAAGTCACTGGACTCATAACCATGGTCATCAGCTTCTCCCTCTTTTTCTCGTCTGCCTTCATATAGAACCACTCACTCTTCCAACCAATTGGCTACTTCGTGCGGTAGCTAAGAACTGGCGCCTTTGTATCCTTTCGATACACAAAATTGTAACAACCAAAATTTTCATGAAGGCCATCTGCCCTGGCCTTCGTCTGGTAATGCAGCTCGTGCACTCGACATAAAGCTTCGGCATCTAGACTCATCCCTTGGCTTCGGAGGGTCCAGATATAGACACTGAGTCTAACAATAGCGTTGGGAATCAACTGATAAAGATATATCTCAAACTTCTTTAAAACTACCCCTATCATTTCATTCAGGGGGAATCGCAGCCCTGCTCTGAAGAAGCTCTTAAAAACGACAACTTCATCATTTCTCGGCTCTGGGATTAGCTCTTCCCCAGCAAATCGAATATGTTTGCTCTCAGCCTCTCCAAAATAGCCCAATTTCATCATCATAGGCATGTCATCTTCCGTTACAGTAGATTTTTCAAACTCAAGATGACTAGGCTTTGTTGGGATCAGAATGCTATAGTCTTCTTCACTCTCATCAACATTTTCACCCTCAACCATAGCTTGTTTAGCTTCGGCATTAGAAGCACCTTCGTCAGCAACCTCCTCTACCACAACCAGACCTGATCACTTCATTACTTCTGAAATCGGCGCTGTTTTGGTGGCCTAGGTTTTGTCCCCCTCACGAGACACTCTAACAGTTGATCATATATTGGCCATTTCAATGGTTTCACCTTTTGACGAAGCTAACCTTAAACGATGAAGCGTTTGCTCGAGAGTGCAATACAGAAAGCTTCGGCTATGGTCAAATTTTTTAACAGCACAATAGTGCAATGGCAATGAATGATGTGGTAACTCCTCACCAACCCGTCTGTTTATATAGTGCTGCAGGGGAGAAGGTGAACCGCCAGGCCGCTTGCACTCGTTGAATGGTGGACCGTCCGACGCCTGGAATATTATAATCATTTCTCGGCAACGAGCTCAGGGAAGGTGTTTTTCGGACCTTCGGCATTCCGAAGCCTTCAAGTTTTTCGCGGATCGAGCTCGTTACGAAAAATGATCTAGCACCGCGAAGGGGTTACTGTTGGGGGCCTTCTTCTCCGCCGAAGGTCCTCTAAGCAAAAACATCTTCGGCAGGACGATATGCAAGCAGGCACGACATGAAGATATATGCCGAAGCTACAATTGAAGGAGCTTCGGCATGATGGCATGCCCAAGACGAAGAATGGCACCGACTTAAAGGGGAAAGGACTACATAGTCCCTGATAATTTATATTATGATTATAACTAGTTATCAAGGACACGAATGTAATTTTATCCGGGTTGCATCCCGTGCCTATAAATAGATGAACAGTATCCCGTACTATTCACGCTGAATTGTAATCACTCTTGCGTCACCTTCACTTTTTTACCTTCTGTCAAGTCGAAGGTACAAATGTAATATAAATATCGTTGATATTTATTCATGTTTATAAGAATAAGAATATAAATAATCTAATAACTTGGTATGATTGTTTACGTTCTTTTCATGTCTCATATGTCTTTATTTATATCTTTACCCACTAAAATGATGAAGGTATACCCTTCTTGATCTTCGTCTGAAGTTCGAAGAACGAAGGTCTCTAATCGTTAACAATTGTGTTGCTTTGTTCTTGGTGTATCACATTCGGGAACAAGGACCAACAGAAGCTTTTGTAATACTAATAATATGCTGAAAACAAATGGTTAGCCGTGTTTTTGAGGATCTTCGGCAGACGAAGGCCCCCAACAGTAGAGACGGTGTGATGGATTCTGCAAAAGTGGATTGTGGGTGGGCGTACCGAACGCGTGAAGAACACCGAGGTGTCATGGTAGTGTTGAAGTCCAGTTGACGTGTAATCGTGGAGCTGTGCATGATGCATAGATTAATGAAGATTGAGGTTTGTATTTGTGTTTTTGGGCACCTTAATATTGCCTCCTTGCTAAAAATGCTAACTGCGCCTATGATTTGGCAATCTGTCTTTGTCTATAAATTGTGGAGTGAGCATATTAGTAAATCTCTCTGGATGAGGTGAGGGTGGTGCGACAACGGTGACGATATGACCTGTGGAAACCCAGATACACTGCAGGACGCAAAGGCGATATGGTTACGGTGGAGGATAGTCGCGGCTAAGGGTGACAATGGGTATTAAGTTTTACATTATAAAATTTAAAGATCAAAACAAATTAGAATGGAACTCTATTTCTGTTCTAACAAATTATAAAGAAACATTTCGATCACGGTGAGGGGAGTACAGGGACTCCTGGCGATGCGGCGCAACGGGACTAGCAGAAGAGTGTGGTGCGATTGGACGTCGCGGCCCACCAACCGGAGCGTTCGCATGCCTGTAAAGACAGCGCGCGAACGGAAGCATTGTCGGAAAAAAAAAGGTCAGCAGCCCTGCGCTGCTGACTTCTGGATGGGGTTAACTAAACCAATCATGCATCATGGATGGACGGATGGTGATTCTGTTCAATCGGCTGCTGGTGCTGGATCTGATCATATATTCACATCCTCTCCCAACGGAAGGATCGGATCAATCATCACATGTAGGCCGCGTAACCCAGAGCACCACTGCAGCCTGCAGGCGAACGGAAACACCTTTCCCATACAAATAAGCAACCCGCGCTAAGAGCATCTCCAACAACGTGACCTATAAAAATGCCTTATAATTTAAAAATAAGTAAATTTTATAGAATTTAGGGCACCAACAAAACACTTCACTCCAACAGTAAAGCCCTAAATCTAGATTATAGGGCAGCCCACTACGGTGTAGTATATTTGAGGCACTTGAGAAGGTGCCCTATAGTTTTTTGACAAAATTTGTTGAATTGAGGCACTGTTGGAGTGGTTTTTCTTGTGTAGAGCCCTATATTTCAATTTGAGGCACTAGTTTGAGGCATTGTTGGAGATGCTCTAAGAAAGAATATGAAACGCGCAAAGTCCCGCAAGCGGTCCCAATGAAAGCGACCTGCGGCCGCCTCCTCCTGCTGCCGATTCCGTGCTACCACCAACTGCCCGCTGCGCTGCTGCATTGCCAGTCCATCTCCAGCACCAGCAGGCCAGCAGGGTCCGTTTGGTCAGCATCAGCGGCGCAGCCTTCGGTCGTGTTGGCGGTTGGCCTGTTGCATTGCATTCCCTTACGCCGCAAGCCATAGAAATGAGACGCGGTTTGGTTCCTTCCGCCAGACCGCCACGCAGCACGCCATGTTTAAAATGACGCGAGTCCACGCCAGCCGACGCGGTCATGGTCTACGACGACTCTTCTACTCTGCGTTCGCGTGCTAACGCCGTCCACGACTCTCTATGCGCGTCCCTGTGCTTCTGCTTCCTGGGTTCTTCCGGGCGGTTCTGAGTACTGCTGATCCTTTAAGGCTCGAACACCACGACCCCCGCCGGCCCCCACTCAAAATCCGACTGTGAGTTGAGACTTAGAGATGATCCACCACCACCGGGCGAGCTTGCTGGTGCACCAGCACAGAAAGGGCGAGGCGGCGGCAGAGGATGCGCTGCCGGCTGAAGAGTCAGGCGGCGGCAGGATGAAGGAGCTCCGGGGCCGCTTGGCAGACTACGCCTGTCAACACGGAAAGCACGGGCACGATGCGCTGCTCCGTATGCTTGCCGGCTTCGCGCTCGTATCCTGCCTCCTGCTGCTGCTTCCTGGCAGCCCCGTCTCCGCCACCATGGACGAGCTGCTGCAGCTAGGGAGGAGGGCGCGGCACGACGACGGCGCACCGGCACCGCCGTGCGCCGACGTGGCCAACGACACCGTCTGCTGCGACCGCACCGCGCTCCGCACCGACGTCTGCGTCATGCGCGGGCACGTCCGCACCCAGGCCGCCTCCAACTCGCTCTTCCTGCTCCTGCCTCCCAACTCGTCTCGACCGGCCACCGACGAGCGCATCCGCCCATACACGCGCAAGTGGGAGTCCAGCATCATGAGCACCATCGACGAGCTCCGCCTCCGCTCCGCGCCAGAGGGAGCGCCCAGCCGCTGCGACGTCCGCCACGACGTCCCCGCCGTCGTCTTCTCCACCGGCGGCTACACGGGCAACGTGTACCACGAGTTCAACGACGGCATCATCCCGCTCTACATCACCGCGCGCCACTATAACAAGAAGGTGGTCTTCGTCATGCTCGAGTACCACGACTGGTGGATGACCAAGTACGGCCACATCGTTGAGCAGCTCTCGGACTACCCGCCCATCGATTTCACCAACGACCGCCGCACGCACTGCTTCCCCGAGGCCGTGGTTGGGCTTCGCATCCACGACGAGCTTGCTATCGACGCCGCGCGGATGCCAGCCAACCAGACGATCCAGGATTTCCGTCTGATGCTCGATGACGCTCACCGTGGTCGCATCCAGACGATCATCGAGGAGGAGCAGAAGGAAGCTGCTGCTGCGAGGAGACAGGAACATCGCGGAAGCAAGAGGAGCCGGCGGCGCAGCAAGACAGCCTTGGCTGAGAAGCCACGGCTCACGATCATCTCTCGGAACGGGTCGCGCGCGATCGAGAACGAAGCCGAGCTGGTGCGCGCCGCTGCGGGCGCCGGGTTCCGCGTCGCCGTGCTCCAGCCACGCCAGGACACGGAGCTCGCCAGGATGTACCGCGCCCTAAACGCCTCTGACGTCATGGTGGGCGTGCACGGCGCGGCCATGACGCACTTCCTGTTCATGCGCCCGGGCTCGGTGTTCATTCAGGTGGTGCCGCTTGGCACCGACTGGGCCGCCGAGACGTACTACGGCGAGCCCGCGCGGCGGCTGGGCCTACGCTACTTGTCATACAAAATCCTGCCGTCCGAAAGCTCGATTTACAGGAAGTACGCCAACGACGACCCGGTGCTGACTGACCCGGATACCGTGAACGCTAAGGGATGGCAGGTAACCAAGCAGGTTTATCTGGACGGCCAGAACGTGCGGCTGGACATGGCACGGTTCCGCCGCCGGTTGCGCCAGGCATATGACCACTGGGCGCAGCGCCACCGTGCGGGATTGGGCGTGGAACAGAGGATATACCACTGAAGCGTGGGTGTCACATAGTGATTTTTTTTTTCATTTTTTCACGGTGGAGGATATTTTCAATTGGTTTTTTTTCATTTTTGTGACAGTGAATATTGTAATTTTAATACTTCTAGAACATATACATAGGGTGATCGGTGCTCCATGCGGAGTTTGATGAGTAACATTTGTACAGGCCTCGTACATAACAAGTGGTCAAATAAACGTGAGAAAAAAAAGGACAGAAATTTGGTTCAATACAAACCATTTCCTTCTCTATTTTATATGTCTTCGAACATGGGTTAACGGGGTCAGTAGCAACGTTCTCGTTCTAGCAGTTATGGAATGGATGATACGCCCATAGTGAAGGGGAAATCTTACACATCAATAGCAATTGCAGTAACAATATAAAGCTTAAAATTCACATCAATAGTAATATTGAAAACCAAAAGAACATCTTTCACATGCTTAACAAGTAACTCCAAACAACTATCACGCTACCCCTACAATGACGATCCATTGTTCTTTGAAAAATCATTAACAATTTTCACACTACGAAAATGTATGCCAAGGACGATAATACGGCTCTACGGATTTCACTTTCAGACACTTAGTTCATGTGCCGTCAATATTTCCCCAAGTAAGCAGCCACCTCCAAACATAGGGCGGCTACGCAAGATACAAAAGGCCTTCTCTTCACAGAAATGGGACAGGCCATACATTGAGCTGTTTAGGAGGAGGGGATTGAGAAGCTAAAAGGATTGAAGGGACTAAAAATCCCTCTTACTATTTTAAATTGAACAGAAAAAAAATTTAGCCCCTTCAATCCACTTTAATCCTCTTGCTCCCAAACACGCCTTATGTCCAGAGCCAAGAGCCAAGGTTTGCTTTAATCCTCTTGCTCCTAAACACGCCATATGTCCAGAGCCAAGGTTTGCTCTTTTTACGGTTCGGCACAAAATCGTAGGTTCCTATACAATCTGAGATGTTCTTACAGGATGAAAATAAAAGGATCCTACAATGTTGAAATGGCTACATATTACACAAGCGATCTCCGGGGCCACAGGTGATCAGCAGACTGCCATCATCACTGGATTTGCATAATTTTTTATCCTGAACAGTTGATTAATCAGCATGTGTATACTCATTAGAAGAACGACATTAGATTCATAGGCTAACTAAATGCAAATAAGCTTACTCAAATTGAGTAAAACCTTATCTTCTAGCACATCTCACATTATTGTGATGGTTGCAACACAATTTCTTGCTCATCTCGTTGATCTTTTGATGGAACCCTACGAGTTCCCAAGGGTACCTTCGGCTCTACACATTGTGAAATTTGCAAAAGGGTTACTATGTGGTTTGATTGTGCAAGCATATATGGTAACATACTGTTTAGATGCAGAGGCAACTCACCAGGTTCTAGAGTCAACGGGATTGACGATATGATTTCTTTTGTTGCTTTTGCAACCTTGGAGCAATGTCTGTGGAACAGCAAATGGGCCACTACACGATCAATTGGATTAGTGGTTGTTTCTGCTTCCTTGTTTGGAGACCTGAGATCATAGAAATATAAACTGAGCCATTCTGAATGCTTTCAGTGATTAAAACACTCAGATACAGACTAACCCAAAAACAAACACACATAAACTTCTGGTCCGATGTTGCATAGATGGTAAATAAAACATGATTTGAGGTCACTGTGGGTGACTTTACGTTGGATATTGTCAATTACCTGATAGTAATAAAGGAACACGTTAACAAACCCATTTTTGGTGTACTCTACCTTGTTCTCCTAGTAGATGCGTCTTCCGAAGCTTCATCTTTATTAGTCTTGTTAGTGCTCCTATCACCATCAATCTTTCTCTCTGTTGCACTATGGATCAAACGAAGCAAACTATCTCGAATGCATAGTCGAGTTTTGGTATCCAACTGTGTCAGAAGGATTGTAAAAGTTAAGTTTACTGTTGAACATCTCCAGCAGCTGAATAATACTCAGTAAACATATGAAGAATCAATGAAACTGAAATGGTTAACAAATTGCCTTGCCAAGAGCATCTTGTAGCTGATAATATATTTTTTCCTCTATAAAGGGATCATCTGAAATTGCAGAACTCTTGTGAACCGGGTCATGGTCAGTTGGAATCATCTCAGGCGAAAAAACCTTATTTGTGTTTTCATCTATGACAATTGAACTCCCTAAGGAATCCGGATTTTTGTTACCAGGGGTGTATGCTTGAGACACCATTGTGTCACTGCCAGGACCCTGTTGACCAAACTGTTGCTGTTGTTGCTGAATAGCTATCAGTGCTTGCATTTGCTGCCGGCGCCTAAGCTTTTCTATCTTTTCTTGTGGTGTCATTGTCAGTGGTCTTGATGGTATGTCTTGTGACATTTCTGTGGAACTTGACTGATTTAGGTAATCTTCCGAAGTTCGGTAGCTTGTGCCAGCTGGTTTTGTTTGATAGCCTTCAGCTTGAATGTTTGACACTAACGGAATGGTAGGAAATGGATATGCAGGATACCCATATCCAGGAAACATAAACTGATTAGCATGCTGAACTTCTCCTATCTTCTTGCTATCCTGGAACAGTGCATATTGAGGAGTCTGTACAGGTTCCATAGGAGTTTGCAAATTCGTCGATGAATTCTCTACTTTGCTGTGGGAGAAGCCACTTGTACTGCTGGATATTTTACTTTTACCTCTTTCCTCTGGTTTTCTACGTGACCACACTGGCCTCTTATGTGCTTCGACCTACATGGAGTGGTTAATTTACAATTAAACTAAAGAAAAATCACCCCTCCCCTCAAATCAGGTGCTAAAAAGTGCCAATAAAGTAAGCAGATTAATCACAGGCTCAAAAACTAAGTTTAGGAAGAGATAACAAAAAAGATTGACAGGACATATTTTGAGCTCATTTTGCTAATAAAAGCTTCACTTTGTGCTTAATGTACTTGAGCGCACCAAAAACTTTTATAATGGGCTTGAGAGAACCAACTGGAGCAGAACTGACAAATATGAGATATCACATTAGTATGGCAAGATTTTCTCAAAAGATACGGGGCGTTTGGATCTCTTCATTTTAGAGGAATTGGAATTCACTTAATAAAGTAACTTATTTAGTTTGGAATTTGACATTCCACCACTTTCTAAAGTTCAGATATAAGCCTATCTCAAATTCATGGGGTGGAGGGTGGGAAATGATTTTATGCATTACTAGAATTGGTTTCTAATCTATAACTTACATGACACTCTTCGTCTCACTCTCCTATAGTAAAAATGTAGCACATAAATATCTCCGATATCTTGCTAATAATAGTATACAAATATATTTTGCATAAAATCGAATTAGCTTAATTGATATATGCCTAAATTACTATTATTAGAATGGAATTCAATTCCAATGATCCAAACGGGACGTAAAGTTTTTTCAGAAACAGCTTGTTGACAGATACGCAATCAGGTTCCAGCTCCAACGTTGAGCTGTAGTTTATAATATAAATTTAAATGGTTTTGAAAAACATTTTTAATATAAATAATAAACAAAACAACTTATATAAATGTCTTCTAAAGATTCACAACTCCAGCTCCACAATTTTCTAGAGCACCAAATAACCTGCTCTACCAGCTACAAATTTTCTGGAGCTAATGCAGTCTCAAACAATGTCATTTTGTTTTATGACATGAGAAACAACAGCATATCAATTGGTGCTACAATTTGACACAGAAAAGCTCCAAAGTAATCTAAATAGTTTGGCAGAGTACATCACGTGAATTCTACTTCATGCAAGAACTGATTTAGTTTCCCAGAATATTCACAAGTCAGATGAATTTTAATCTCAGCTCCGCTCCAGATTTAGCATTAGCATTTGATACCTACCAAAAGTGGGTAACCAGAGTAGCCAAGAAATATTTTCTAAACATAAGAACATGTGTAAATGAGGAGGGTTGTGTTAGGCTTGGCGAGCCAAAGTTAACCCCAAAAAATCCGTTGGGGTGTAACCCTCTTAGCAACACATCATTTCAGAACCTAGGTATGGTGCTAAATGGGCAAGGGCCAGGTCGGCACCGCCTTGGTGACACGCCATGTCGCGATATGGACACGGTGTCAAGGAAGCAAGGATCAGATCGATACTTCCTTAGTAGCGCGCTACATCGGTATCCGGGTGTAATGAAAAATATGCAAGTGTCTCCGCATCACCGACAGGCGCGAAGGGTAAGGAAGCACGAAACCAACTAGGATGCATTTAGATAGCTGGAACGTAGGGTCGCTTATAGTTAAGTTAAAGGAGTTAGTTGAAACGACTAGAAGACGTGTAAATAGCTTATACGTCCAAGTTGGGTCAGGAGGCGAGGTGGTAAACAATACCGATTTCAAACATTGGTACACAAGGATAGCTGCAAATAGAAATGGAGTAGAAATTTTGATTGATAAGAGTCTCAAGAACAGTGTGGTGGATATGGGGAGACAAGGAGATAAGATTATTGTAGAATAATACCACACACCTATTCCAGGTGGGGTGACTTCATTATATAGCCTGATAGGCTAGGGTTACATTTAGGGTTACAGTGTACATGGGCCAATGGGCCAGGCGCCCCACATGGGCTGTCATAGATACATTCCAACACCCTCCATCAGTCTAATCGGGAGTGTTACGAACGCAAAGACTGGACCTAAAATCAGTAAATAACTGTATAGGTAACCCTTTGGTCATAATATCAGCAAACTGAAGTGACGATGGAACACGGAGCACCCGGACCTATCCCAAAGCAACCTTCTCTCGTACGAAGTGGATGTCAATTTCAATATGCTTCGTGCGACGATGATGGACGGGGTTGGCAGTCATATAGACAGCACTGACGTTGTCACAGAAGACGATTGTCGCCGAAGAGATGGGTGCATGAAGCTCCTGGAGCAGCTGACGAAGCCAACAAGTCTCAGCCACAGCGTGTGCAACAGCACGATACTCAGCCTCCACGCTCGAACGAGAAACCGTAGTCTGTCGTTTGGAGGACCATGAGACTAAGTTGTCACCGAGGAAGACACAGTACCCTGAAGTGGAGCGCCGAGAGTCTGGACAGCCTGCCCAATCAGCGTCGGAGTAGGCAGACAAACTCGTAATGCTGTCGGTGCCGATGTGAAGTCCAGTGGAGAGGGTACCCTTGACATACCGCAGGACCCGCTTGAGCAGGGCCAAATGAGGCTCGCGTGGATCGTGCATGAATAGGCACACCTGCTGAACGACATAGGCGAGATCCGGCCGAGTCAGCGTGAGATACTGTAGAGCTCCGGCGAGACTACGGTATTGGGTGGCAACGGCCACCGAGGTGCCATCCGTAGCGGACAGCTTGGCTTGAGTGTCAACAGGAGTCGCCGTAGGGTGACACTCAGCCATGTCGGCGCGTTGGAGCAGGTCTGCAGCATACTGACGCTGGGAGAGGAAGAGGCCGTCCTTGGAACGCGTGATAGAGATCCCAAGGAAGTGGTGAAGGTCCCCGAGATCTGTCATGGCGAACTCGGAGTGAAGAAGCTCGGTGAGGCGACGAAGAAGCTGGGTCGTCGAGGCTGTCAGGATGATGTCGTCGATGTAGAGTAGCAGGTAGGCGATGTCAGCGCCCTTTTTTAGAGAAAAAGGGACGTGTCCGAAGCTGACGCAGTGAAGCCGAATCGCTGTACGAAGCTGGAGAAGCGCTGGTGCCAAGCCCGAGGCGCCTGCTTGAGTCCGTACAAGGACTTTTGCAGGAGGCACACGTGATCGGGGGCGGCCGAGTCGACGAAGCCGGGCGGCTGCTCACAGTAGATGGTCTCGTTCAGGTGGCCGTGGAGAAAGGCGTTCTTCACGTCCAGCTGATGGATTAGCCAGGAGCGAGAAGCGGCGATGCTGAGGACGACTCGGATGGTAGGCGGCTTGACAACCGGGCTGAACGTCTCGTCGTAGTCGATGTCGTGCCGCTGGGAGAACCCACGAACGACCCACCTGGCTTTATGGCGAGCTAGGGAGCCATCAGCACGATACATGTGCTTGAAGACCCACTTGTCGGAGATGACGTTGGCATGAGGCGGGCGAGGAACGAGACGCCAGGTGCCATTGTCAACAAGGGCCTTGTACTCGTCAGTCATTGCCGCGCGCCAATTGGCATCAGCGAGCGCAACGCGGGTGGAGCCTGGCAGTGGCGACGCCAAGCTGGAGGCCGCCGCGGTGAATCCATACCACTGTATGGGGGGCGACAGGGAGCCTGTCCGGGAACGAGTCTGCCACGCAAGGGGCTCCGCAGACTGAGGTGCCACTGCCGGCGGCGCTGGAGCCGGTGCTGGATGCGAACGCCGACTGTAATGGATGCCGAACCGGGACCCAGCGGCGGCAGCGGGGGCACCGTTACTAGTGCTGGTAGGTGCCGTCTGCCGGGGCGCCTGGGGTAGCCTGTAGGCAGCGCCGTGCCACAGGATGGCCAGGTCCAGCCCGACAGGATCGCTGGCATCGTCGGAGGCCCGCATTTGCTGTACGTCTGAGGTAGACGAGGCTGGCGTGGGGAGTAGATCCTATAGCAGAAAATCAAAAGAGTCCGGTCGAGGCTGTGAAGCCGCAAACGGAAAGTGAGTCTCATCAAATACAACGTGGCGGGAGATGATGATCTTGCGAGTGGATAGATCAAGACACCGGTAGCCCTTCTGAGAAGGAGGATAACCGAGAAAGACACGCCGTGGATCGAGGGGACAATTTGTGGGGGGTTGTGGCACTGAGGTTTGGATAGCACAGGCAACCAAAAACTCGAAGAAGTGAGTAATCTGGCATTTTGCGATAAAGGAGATGGTAGGGAATACCATTATGTATGGACGACGAAGGCCGCCGGTTTGTGAGAAACACGGCGGTGGAGAGAGCCTCGGCCCAATAGGGAGGAGGCATAGCCGCATGGATCAGAAGCGTCCGAACGACATTGTTCAGAGTGCGAAGCATCCGCTCAGCTTTGCCGTTTTGGGCGGATGTGTAGGGGCATGAGGTGCGAAGAAGGATGTCGCGGGTAGCTAGGAAGGCGGCGGTGGCACTGTTAATGAACTCAGTGCCATTATCGGTCTGAAAACAGCGCACATAAGAGCTGAATTGTGTGTTAGCGTAAGCAGTGAACTGAACAATATGTTCATGAGCCTCAGATTTATGACGCAGGGAGAATGTCCAACAAAAATGAGTAAAATCAAGTATGACAAGGTAATATTTATAGCCCGAAATACTCAAAATTGGAGAGGTCCAGACATCACAATGAACGAGTTCAAAAGGTGTAGATGTATTAGAAACAGAACTAGTAAAAGGCAGCCTAGCGTGTTTTCCTAGCTGGCAGGCATGGCAAATGCGACGAGCTACTTTATTACACTGTATAGCTGAAAGCTTATTTAGGGTTTGAACGGCGGCTGGTGCTGGATGACCGAGGCGAGCATGCCACAACTCTAGAGCAACGACAGCAACATGGCAGCGAGGCGGCAGACGATGTGGAATGGTGTAGAGATCCCTGTTGCTATTGCACCGAAGGAGGACCGTTTTGGTTTGGAGATCCTTAACAGAAAAACCAGAAGCGTCAAACTCAATGGAACAGTTATTGTCGCGAGTAAGCTGTCGAACAGATAACAAATTACGAGCAAGTTGCGGAGCGACAAGAACATTATTAAGATGAAAATAACGATCACCCATAGGTAAGAGAGATGTGCCATGGCCAGGTGAAGGGATGGACTGCCCGTTACCGACCGTAATGGAGCACGGTGGGGAATGACAACGGGAGAGGAGTATACCGTCGTTGGAGGACATGTGGGATGTCGCTCTGCTGTCCATAACCCATGAAGGGGAGTCTTGCACCGCCATTTGATTAAGGGCAGCAATCAAGTTGGTTGTATTCCAGCCGCCTGAAGGAGCACCTGCGGCGGAGAACTGCGGTGGCGCAAAGGCGGTGTGGGCCTACTGTGGAGGAGGCGGAGTAGGCGCCCACTGTTGCTGCTGAGGAGGCCACGGACCAGTCCAGGGGTTGTAGCAAACCCAAGGACCAGTCGGCTGGGGTGGTTGGCGGCCGCCACCCTGCTGCTGGTTGCGCCGGCCGCCGCCGTGCTGTTGGTTGCACCGAGCACCACCGTCCCTGCTGCCACCGCGCCCTTTGCCCTTGCCACTGCCCCCATTGCTGGAGGAGGAGGTGGAATGGCAGGCAAGCGACGTGCAGGACGGGGCGGTGGAAACAGCGAGTGCCGATGCCGAAGCTTCCTTGTTCTTGGTGCCGAGGCGAAGTTCCTTGAGACGGAGCATGTTGGTGGCGGACTTGAAGTCGGGCAGCGGTGACGTGTTGGCGATGATGTCGGCGGTGTTGGCGAAGCGAGGGTTGAGGCCGCGCAGAAGATTAAGAACGAGCTGCACAGGGGAGACAGTGTGGCCGACCTCCCGGAGCGCATCAGCGGTGCGCTTCAGCTGTTGGGCATAGGCGTCGATGGAGAGGTTGCCCTGGGACAGGTTGTGGAACTCCTGCTCGAGGACGACGGCGCGAGACTCCTTGTTCGCCTGGAACGGGGCCTCAATGGAGACGTACAGGGTGCGGGCGTCCTGATCAGGCTCCATGGCGAGGTCGAGGACGACGTCATCGGCGGAGTTGTACATCCACCCGCGAACACACGTATCGGGCTGAGACCACAGGGGATCAGCCGGGCGCGCAGGCACTGTGCCGTTGATGTGGCCGAGCAGGCCGTACTTGCCGCAGAGGGCGGTAAAGAAGGCTTTCCATTTGGAGTAGTTGGGGCGCTCGAGACTGAGATCGATCGGCACATGCTACTTCACGTTGACGGCGGCGTAGGCAGGAAAGAACACCGGGGCAAGCCCTTCTACAAGGGTGGTGTCGGTGGCCATGAAGGCGGCAGCACTTAACGCGGCAGCCTGGTGGCGGCGCGCGCGTCCTGGTGGCGGGGCGGGGCCCGGGGTTTGGCGCGACGGCCTGGTAGGCGACGCGCGCGGCCTGGTGGCGGTGCGGGAGCCGGGTGGCGGCTGCGGGGTCGCAGCGGCTTGGAGGCGGGGTAGAAGCCGGGAGCGGCTGCGCGAGCGCAGCAGGCTGGTGGCGGCAGCACGGGGGCCGGGTGGCGGCGGCACGGGGGCGGGTGGCGGCGGCGTAGGCGCGGCGGCCGGTTGGGGGGACGGCTGAAAGGGAAATGTGCCCTTGGGCCATTTCTAAGTATTTTGGTGATTTAGTGTCCAACACAAGTGCCTAAGTGTAAAAAGGTGGACAAAGTACAAATCAAGGATAAAGGTATGTTTCTCAGACTTAGTACATTGTTTTAGAGACTAATGTATTGTGTCTAAGTGCTGGAAACAGAAAAAAATCGAGTTGGAGAAGAGATGGCTCAAGCAGCCAAAGTCTGCTCAGTCTGGGTGTACCGGACTGTCCGGTGGTGCACCGGACAGTGTCCGGTGCGCCAGACTGGCTCGAGGGAAAAGGCTGCTCTCGGGACTTCGACGGCGGTGTACGGCTATAATTCACCGGACTGTCCGGTGGTGCACCGGACTGTCCGGTGGGCCGTTCACAGGCGAACTCGTCGCTCTCGGGAATTCATCGTCGACGTACGGCTATAATTCACCGGACTGTCCGGTGAGCCAACGGTCGGCAGGGCCAACGGTCGGCCGCGCGATCTGCGCGGGACACGTGGCCGGGCCAACGGCTAGAAGGGGGCACCGGTCTGTCCGGTGTGCACCGGACATGTCTGGTGCGCCAATGGCTCTCTGGCTGCCAACGGTCGACTGCGCCATTTTTGGAAAGAAATCGGGCACCGGACAGTGTCCGGTGTGCACCGGACTGTCCGGTGCGCCAGTCGACAGAAGGCAAGAACAGCCTTCCTAGATTGCTCTCAACGGCTCCTAGCTGCCTTGGGGCTATAAAAGGGACCCCTAGGCGCATGGAGGAGAACACCAAGCATCTCCTAAGCACTCCTAAGCACCAAGACATCGATTTCGCGCATTCTTTTCATTGTGATAGCATATAGAGCTCTAGTGGAGTTGTGAACTCATTGAGTTGTGTTGCGAGCTCTTGTTGCGACTTGTGTGCGTGTTGACACTCTGATTCTTGTGTCTTGTGTGCGTTGCTAATCCCTCCCTTGCTCCGTGTTCTTTGTGAATTTCAAGTGTAAGGGCGAGAGGCTCCAAGTTGTGGAGATTCCTCGCAAACGGGATTGAGAAAAAGCAAACAAAACACCGTGGTATTCAAGTGGGTCTTTGGACCGCTTGAGAGGGGTTGATTGCAACCCTCGTCCGTTGGGACGCCACAACGTGGAGTAGGCAAGCGTTGGTCTTGGCCGAACCACGGGATAACCACCGTGCCATCTCTGTGATTGATCCTTGTTGGTTATTGTGTTTTGTTGAGGATTCCTATCTAGCCACTTGACAAATTATTGTGCTAACGATTAACCAAGTTTTGTGGCTTAAGTTTTCAAGTTTCACAGGATCACCTATTCACCCCCCCCCCCCTCTAGGTGCTCTCAATTGGTATCGGAGTCGTTCTCTTCACAAAGGGACTAACCGCCCGAAGAGATGGATCCTAAGGGGAAGGGAATCGTGATCAACGACAAAGAGAAGGAATCCTTCGTCAACGAGCCGAAGGACGACAAGCCTACCGACTCCGGCTCGGGCCATAGACGGAAAGAAGGGAAGAAGAAGACGAGGCGTATCAAGGAGAACGTCTACTACGACGACAGCGATGAGTCTACCTCTTCCCAAAAGGACGACGACCACAACGACTACGAGAGAAGGAAACCGGTTAATTCGAACTTTTCTTTTGACTACTCTCGTATTCCGCAAAGTTCAAATTCACATTTGCTCTCCATTCCACTCGGCAAGCCCCCACACTTTGATGGGGAGGACTACGGATTTTGGAGCCACAAAATGCGTAGTCACCTATTCTCTCTCCATCCTAGTATATGGGAGATTGTGGAGAGTGGAATGCACTTTGATAGTTCGGATAGTCCCATGTTCATTAATGAGCAAATCCATAAGAATGCACAAGCTACTACTATTCTTCTAGCTTCATTGTGCAGGGATGAATATCACAAAGTGAGCGGCCTGGATAACGCCAAGCAGATCTGGGACACCCTCAAGATTTCTCATGAGGGGAACGACGTCACCTTGCTCACCAAAATGGAGTTGGTGGAGGGCGAGCTTGGACGATTCGCGATGATAAGGGGCGAGGAGCCAACTCAAACATACAACCGGCTCAAGACTCTTATCAACAAAATAAGGAGCTACGGAAGCACGCGATGGACGGACCACGACGTCGTCCGACTGATGCTAAGGTCCTTTACCGTTCTTGATCCTCATTTGGTGAATAATATTCGTGAGAATCCCAGGTACACCAAAATGTCGCCCGAAGAAGTCCTAGGAAAATTCGTCAGCGGGCGAATGATGATCAAGGAGGCGAGGTACGTGGACGACGCTTTGAATGGTCCGATCAACGAGCCGCAACCCCTTGCTCTCAAGGCAACAAGAAGCAAGGAGGCGCTACCTAGTAAGGTGGCACAAATTGAGGCAGCCGGACTTAATGATGAAGAGATGGCCCTCACCATCAAAAGATTCAAGACGGCGCTTACAGGTCGCAAGGGACAGCCAAGCAAGACCAAAGCCAAAGGGAAGCGCTCATGCTTCAAATGCGGTAAGCTTGGTCATTTTATTGCTAACTGTCCCGACAATGATAGTGATCAGGACCAAGGGAACAAGAGAGAGAAGAAGAAGAATTATAAGAAGGCAAAGGGCAAGGCTCATCTTGGCAAGGAGTGGGATTCGGACTGCTCCTCGTCCGACTCCGACAATGAAGGACTCGCAGCCACCGCCTTCAACAAGTCATCCCTCTTCCCCAACGAGCGTCACACATGCCTTATGGCAAGGGAGAAGAAGGTATGTACTCGAGACTCTACTTATGCTTCTTCAAGTGAAGACGAATCTAGTGATGATGAAATAGATTACTCTAGTTTGTTCAAGGGATTGGATAGAAATAAAATTGATAAAATCAATGAATTGATTGATGCCTTGAATGAAAAGGATAGGCTTTTAGAAAAGCAAGAGGATTTGTTGTATGATGAACATGACAAATTTGTAGAGGCACAAAAATCCTATGCTTTAGAAGTTAAAAGAAATGAAATGCTTTCTTATGAACTATCTACGTGTCATGAAACCATTTCTACTTTACAAAGTGTTAACAATGATTTAAATGCTAAATTAGAAGTAGCAAATAAATCTAATTCTTGTGTAGAACATGTTATGATTTGCACTAGGTGTAAGGATTTTGATATTGATGCCTGTAATGGACACCTAGTTTCAATTTCGAGATTAAATGATGAAGTAGCTAGTCTTAATGCCCAACTTAAGACTAGCAAAAGTGATTTCGATAAGCTAAAATTTACAAGGGATGCCTACACGATTGGTAGACACCACTCAATTAAGGATGGACTTGGCTTCAAGAGGGAAGCCAAGGACTTAACAAGCCATAAGGCTCCCATCTCCGCCAAGGAGAAAGGGAAGGCCCCTATGGCAAGTAGTACTAAAAAGAACCATGCTTTTATGTACAACGATAGAAGACAGTCTCATAGGAGTTGCAATGCTTTTGATTCACATGACTCGTATGCTATGTTTGCTCCTAGTTCTTCCTATATGCATGGTAGAGATATACCTAGGAAAAATGTTCATCATGTGCCTAGAAAAAAAATTTCTAGGAAAGTTATGAATGGTCACTCTACAATTTATCATGCTTTGAATGCTTCCTTTGCTATTTGTAGAAAGGATAGGAAGATAGTTGCTAGGAAGTTAGGGGCAAAATGCAAGGGCGATAAAACTTGCATTTGGGTCCCTAAGAAAATTGTGACTAACCTTGTAGGACCCAACAAGAGTTGGGTACCTAAGACACAAGCCTAAATTTGCCTTGCAGGTTTATGCATCCGGGGGTTCAAGCTGGATTATCGACAGCGGATGCACAAACCATATGACGGGGGAGAAGAAGATGTTCACCTTCTACGTCAAGAATAAGGATTCCCAAGACTCAATCATATTCGGTGACGGGAACCAAGGCAAGGTGAAAGGTTTAGGCAAGATTGCAATATCAAATGAGCATTCTATCTCTAATGTGTTTTTAGTGGAGAGTCTTGGATATAATTTACTATCTGTTAGTCAATTATGTAATATGGGATATAACTGTTTATTTACAAATATAGATGTGTCTGTCTTTAGAAGATGTGATGGTTCACTAGCTTTTAAGGGTGTACTAGACGGCAAACTTTACTTAGTTGATTTTGCAAAAGAAGAGGCCGGTCTAGATGCATGCTTAATGGCTAAGACTTGCATGGGCTAGTTGTGGCATCGCCGCTTAGCACATGTGGGGATGAAGAACCTCCACAAGCTTCTAAAGGGAGAACACGTGATAGGTCTAACCAATGTTCATTTCGAAAAAGATAGACCTTGTGCAGCTTGTCAAGCAGGTAAACAAGTGGGAGGAGCACATCACAGCAAGAATGTGATGACCACGTCAAGACCTCTGGAGCTGCTACATATGGACCTCTTCGGACCCGTCGCCTATCTGAGCATAGGAGGAAGTAAGTATGGTCTAGTTATTGTTGATGACTTTTCCTGCTTCACTTGGGTGTTCTTTTTGCAGAATAAGTCTGAAACCCAAGAGACCCTCAAGCGCTTCCTAAGGAGAGCTCAAAATGAGTTTGAGCTCAAGGTGAAGAAGATAAGGAGCGACAACGGGTCCGAATTCAAGAATCTTCAAGTGGAGGAGTTCCTTGAGGAGGACGGGATCAAGCACGAGTTCTCCGCTCCCTACACACCTCAGCAAAATGGTGTGGTAGAGAGGAAGAACAGGACGCTCATAGATATGGCGAGGACTATGCTTGAAGAGTTCAAGACCCCCGAGTGCTTTTGGTCGGAAGCCGTGAACACGGCTTGCCACGCCATCAACAGGGTCTACCTTCACCGCCTCCTCAAGAAGACTTCATATGAGCTGCTAACTGGTAACAAACCCAATGTATCGTACTTTCGTGTATTTGGGAGTAAATGCTACATTCTAGTGAAGAAGGGTAGGAATTCCAAATTTGCTCCCAAAGCCGTAGAAGGGTTTTTATTAGGTTATGATTCAAATACAAAGGCGTATAGGGTCTTCAACAAATCATCGGGTTTGGTTGAAGTCTCTAGCGACGTTGTATTTGATGAGACTAATGGCTCTCCAAGAGAGCAAGTTGTTGATCTTGATGATGTAGATGAAGAAGACGTTCCAACGGCCGCGATACGCACCATGGCGATTGGAGATGTACGGCCTCAGGAACATCTGGAGCAAGATCAACCGTCTTCCTCAACTATGATGCATCCCCCAACCCAAGATGACGAACAGGTACCTCAAGTGGAGGCGCATGATCAAGGGGGAGCACAAGATGTTCAAGTTGAAGAGGGAGAAGCACTTCAGGCACCTCCTACCCAAGTTCGAGCGACGATCCAAAGGGATCATCCCGTCGACCAGATATTGGGTGATATTAGCAAGAGAGTAACTACTCGTTCAAGATTAGTTAATTTTTGTGAGCATTACTCTTTTGTCTCTTTTATTGAGCCTTTCAGGGTAGAAGAGGCCTTGCTAGATCCGGACTGAGTGTTGGCCATGCAGGAGGAACTCAACAATTTCAAGCGCAATGAAGTTTGGACACTGGTGCCTCGCCCCAAGCAAAATGTTGTGGGAACCAAGTGGGTGTTCCACAACAAACAGGACGAGCACGGGGTGGTGACAAGGAACAAGGCTCGACTTGTGGCAAAAGGTTATGCCCAAGTCACAGGTTTGGACTTTGAGGAGACTTTTGCTCCTGTGGCTAGGCTAGAATCAATTCGTATCTTGCTAGCATATGCCGCTCACCATTCTTTCAGGTTATACCAAATAGATGTGAAGAGCGCTTTCCTCAACGGGCCGATCAAGGAGGAGGTGTACGTGGAGCAACCCCCTGGCTTTGAGGATGAACGGTACCCCGACCACGTGTGTAAGCTCTCTAAGGCGCTCTATGGACTTAAGCAAGCCCCAAGAGCATGGTATGAATGTCTTAGAGACTTTTTAATTGCTAATGCTTTCAAGGTTGGGAAAGCCGATCCAACTCTTTTTACTAAGACTTGCGATGGTGATCTTTTTGTGTGCCAAATTTATGTCGATGACATAATATTTGGTTCTACTAACCAAAAGTCTTGTGAAGAGTTTAGCAGGGTGATGACGCAGAAATTCGAGATGTCGATGATGGGCGAGTTGAACTACTTCCTTGGGTTCCAAGTGAAGCAACTCAAGGACGGCACTTTCATCTCCCAAACGAAGTACACGCAAGACTTGCTAAAGCGGTTTGGGATGAAGGATGCCAAACCCGCAAAGACGCCGATGGGAACTGACGGACACACCAACCTCAACAAAGGAGGTAAGTTCGTTGATCAAAAAGCATACCGGTCCATGATAGGTTCTTTGCTTTATTTATGTGCTAGTAGACCGAATATTATGCTTAGCGTATGCATGTGTGCTAGATTTCAATCCGATCCTAAGGAGTGTCACTTAGTGGCTGTGAAGCGAATTCTTAGATATTTAGTCGCTACGCCTTGCTTCGGGATCTGGTATCCAAAGGGGTCTAACTTTGACTTGATTGGGTACTCAGATTCCGACTATGCTGGATGTAAGGTCGATAGGAAGAGTACATCAGGGACGTGCCAATTCTTAGGAAGGTCCCTGATGTCATGGAACTCTAAGAAACAAACTTCCGTTGCCCTATCCACCGCTGAGGCCGAGTACGTTGCCGCAGGACAGTGTTGTGTGCAACTACTTTGGATGAGGCAAACCCTCCGGGACTTTGGCTACAATCTGAGCAAAGCCCCACTCCTATGTGACAATGAGAGTGCTATCCGAATAGCGGAAAATCCTGTTGAGCACAGCCGCACAAAGCACATTGACATCCGGCATCACTTTTTGAGAGACCACCAGTAAAAGGGAGATATCGAAGTGTTTCATGTTAGCACCGAGAACCAGCTAGCCGATATCTTTACCAAGCCTCTAGATGAGAAGACCTTTTGCAGGCTGCGTAGTGAGCTCAATATCTTAGATTCGCGGAACTTGGATTGAAATGTAGCATACATGTGTTTATGCCTTTGATCATGTTCATTCTGCATGTTGTTGCTTATTGTGGTGCTCAAGTTGTACAAACACTCTCTGGACCTTACAAGTCCTGTTTGCAAGTGATGCACATATTTAGGGGGAGCTGTGCTACAACTTGACCCTTTGAGACTAACCATGTACTTGAGTTTGGTTGTTTTAGTCTCCAAGGAGGATTGAAAGGGAAAAGGTGGACTTGGACCATGCAAGACTTCCACTGCACTCCGATGAAAAGAGTAACTTTTCCAAGTTCATCTTTATACTCTTATTGCCTTTGTGTTCTCATTTGAAGGTTTTGGTGAGGCAATGGGGTTTAAGGGCCAAGATTGATCCCGTTTTGGTGCTTGATGCCAAAGGGGGAGAAAATAAAGGCCAAAGCGATAAATGGATCAGCTACCACTTGAGAAATTTTGAAAATAGTAGATTAGAGCTTTTGGTTTGTCAAAACTCTTTTATTGTCTCTTATGTCAAAAGTTGGCCTCTTGTGGGGAGAAGTGTTGATTATGGGAAAAAGGGGGAGTTTTTGAAATCCTTGATCAAATTTATTTTTTGAAATCCTTGATCAAATTTCTTTGGAAAATATCTTTTTATGTCTCTACAAGTGGTTTTGACTTAGAGATAGGAATTTGAGTTTGATTTACAAAAACAAACCAAGTGGTGGCATAGAGTGATCCATATATGTCAAATTTGAATCAAAATAATTTGAGTTCTTATTTGAAGTGATTTTGTACTTGTTCTACTTGCTTTATGTTGTGTTGGCATAAATCACCAAAAAGGGGGAGATTGAAAGGGAAATGTGCCCTTGGGCCATTTCTAAGTATTTTGGTGATTTAGTGTCCAACACAAGTGCCTAAGTGTAAAAAGGTGGACAAAGTACAAATCAAGGATAAAGGTATGTTTCTCAGACTTAGTACATTGTTTTAGAGACTAATGTATTGTGTCTAAGTGCTGGAAACAGAAAAAAATCGAGTTGGAGAAGAGATGGCTCAAGCAGCCAAAGTCTGCTCAGTCTGGGTGCACCGGACAGTGTCCGGTGCGCCAGACTGGCTCGAGGGAAAAGGCTGCTCTCGGGACTTCGACGGCGGTGTACGGCTATAATTCACCGGACTGTCCGGTGGTGCACCGGACTGTCCGGTGGGCCGTTCACAGGCGAACTCGTCGCTCTCGGGAATTCATCGTCGACGTACGGCTATAATTCACCGGACTGTCCGGTGTACACCGGACTGTCCGGTGAGCCAACGATCGGCTGCGCGATCTGCGCGGGACACGTGGCCGAGCCAACGGCTAGAAGGGGGCACCGGTCTGTCCGGTGTGCACCGGACATGTCCGGTGCGACAATGGCTCTCTGGCTGCCAACGGTCGACTGCGCCATTTTTGGAAAGAAATCGGGCACCGGGCAGTGTCCGGTGTGCACCGGACTGTCCGGTGCGCCAGTCGACAGAAGGCAAGAACAGCCTTCCTAGATTGCTCTCAACGGCTCCTAGCTGCCTTGGGGCTATAAAAGGGACCCCTAGGCGCATGGAGGAGAACACCAAGCATCTCCTAAGCACTCCTAAGCACCAAGACATCGATTTCGCGCATTCTTTTCATTGTGATAGCATATAGAGCTCTAGTGGAGTTGTGAACTCATTGAGTTGTGTTGCGAGCTCTTGTTGCGACTTGTGTGCGTGTTGACACTCTGATTCTTGTGTCTTGTGTGCGTTGCTAATCCCTCCCTTGCTCCGTGTTCTTTGTGAATTTCAAGTGTAAGGGCGAGAGGCTCCAAGTTGTGGAGATTCCTCGCAAACGGGATTGAGAAAAAGCAAGCAAAACACCGTGGTATTCAAGTGGGTCTTTGGACCGCTTGAGAGGGGTTGATTGCAACCCTCGTCCGTTGGGACGCCACAACGTGGAGTAGGCAAGCGTTGGTCTTGGCCGAACCACGGGATAACCACCGTGCCATCTCTGTGATTGATCCTTGTTGGTTATTGTGTTTTGTTGAGGATTCCTATCTAGCCACTTGGCAAATTATTGTGCTAACGATTAACCAAGTTTTGTGGCTTAAGTTTTCAAGTTTCACAGGATCACCTATTCACCCCCCCCCCCTCTAGGTGCTCTCAACGGCGGCGCAGGCGCGACGGCTGCAGAGGCGCGTGCGCGGCGGCTGGGTGCGGGGGCAGCGGAAAGAAAAGGATCGTGTTTTGGCTCTATACCATGTAGAATAATATCGCACACCTATTACAGGTGGGGTGACTTCATTATATAGCCTGATAGGCTAGGGTTACATTTAGGGTTACAGTGTACATGGGCCAATGGGCCAGGCGCCCCACATGGGCTGTCATAGATACATTCCAACAATTATCTTAGTCAAGCTTGTTGTGGGGATTTGGTTGATAAGAGTCTCAAGAACAGATCAAATTTTGATTGATAAGAGTCTCAAGAACCTGTGTGCAGCATGAGGGTCTGCCCCCTATAGGCCAGATCTTTACTCGTTCTTTGAGCCCTCCCAACCCCTACATGAGGATCCACCCCCCTCCCCATAGGTCAATCGATCTCGTGTACACACAACCAGAGAAACCAATGAGTGATCTTTTTTAACCTTAACTTGAAATTCGCTCCCACTGGGATTCTAACATAGGACATGAGTGCTACTTAGACCACCTAACCAACTTGGTGCCTGACGAGTGAAGTATATTGGTACCGATCTACAAGAATAAGGAAAATATTCAAAGTTGTATTAATTACCAGGGAATTAAGTTGATGAGCCATACTGTGAAACTATGAGAGATAGTTATCGAGCATCGTGAGAGGAATAACAAAGATCTATTTGAACCAACATCGAGAAAAAGAATGTTATGTGGTGGGCTTTGGAAAAAACATAAAGTTCCAACAAAGTATTAGTAAAGACATGTACAACAAGTGTTGTGACTAGTGTTCGAACAAATGATGGGGACACAAATGACTTCTCGATTAGAATAGGGCTAACATCAAGGATAAGCTTTGAGCCCTTACCTTTTGACATACAAGGGGATATCCCTTGGTGTATGTTTTTTTTGCGAACAATGTAGTTCTAGTTGATAAAAGTCGAGCAGGAGTAAATAGGAAACTAGAGTTATGGCGGGAGACTCTAGAATCCAATGGTTTTAGACTCAATAGAACTAAAATAGAATATATGAGGTGTGATTTTGACATTACACGAGGAAGGAGATGTTAGTTTGGAAGGTCAAGCAGTGCCTAGGAAGGACACCTTTAGGTATTTAGGATCAATATTACAAAGACGGGGATATTGATGAAGATGTTAGCCATAGAATCAAAGCAAGAAGGATGAAGTGGCGTCAACCATCTGACTTTCTATAGGACAACGATTAGACCTGCTATGTTGTATGGTGCAGAATGTTGGCCTACAAAAAGACTACAAGTTCAACAAATAAGTGCTACGAAAATGTGTATGTTGTGTTAGATTTGTGGTTGTGTTTTCAAGTCGGTTTTGGGAGGTCGATCAGGGCAGGTGATCCGATTAGGACACCTGATCGTCCTGGTCGTCCGACTAGTCAACGAATAGCGACGATTAGTCGCTCGATCAGGATATCATGTCCGACCAGGGTTCGGCGCGCCTCAAAATTTTCGGGCTTTTTTCTGGCACACGCCCTTAACCAAACACGCACTTAACATTTGGGTGTTGTGGATGAAGCTCTAGGTGCAACTCAGGTCTCAGGGGCCAAAATTTGCCTAGGACTGCTGCAGGTGTTGGTTCCTCCTCTCAGACACAGACCTATGCTAGAACCAGAAAACGACCTAGAAATGCAGCAGTTGCAGCCCAAGACATACGTGAAGATGACAATTCTCCTGATGAAGATGAACAACAAGAACAAGAGACAGCAAGACAAATGAACGATGATGAAGGCGAACATGAATTAGGTGGAAGGGGAGCTGCTGTTGATGAATTTCAGTTGTATGAAGATCTTCTTTAGGTCACTGGTAGAGTGGTAGTAAGTGTTTCCTTGCTGTTTCGAACACCAACATTACTTTAGGGTCATTGGGGAGCTACTGTTTTCAGTTGGATGAACAAATATCTTCTCTTAAATCAGTATTGCAGAATTCATGTCATGTTTACTCTTTATATATACCATATATATATGTATATGTATATATATATACACACACACACACACATATATATATATTATATATATAATATATATATATAATATATATATTATATATATATATATTATATATATATATATATATATATATGTGTGTGTCTTGGATGGACAGGAAGACTAGTGGACAACCAGGGTTGATCAGAGGTCGATTAGTCGACCTAGTCGTCAACTAATCATGATTTGTTGACTGGTCGGACACCGAAATCGACTAGCTGGTCGCTCGACGAGAAAATATAGATTTGTGGCCATACAAGAAGGGATCGAGTGTGGAATGATGATATATATGTGATATGCTAGAGGTAACACCAATTGAAGAAAGATTGTCCAACATCGGTTGAGATGGTTTGGACATGTTCAACGAAGACCTTCAGAGGAGCCAGTGCATAGTGGGATCCTAAGACGTGATAGCACTAAGAAGAGAGGAAGACAAAGATCAAAGTTGACATGGAAAGAGGCACTAAAAGAAGATTTGAAAGAATAGGGTATACCCAAAGATTTAGCCTTGAATAGAAGTGTATGGAAAACATCTATCCATGTGTCTGAACCTTGACTTATGAATTCTATTGGGTTTTTAACTCTAGCCTCACCTAACTTGCTTGGGATAAAAGACTTTGTTGTTATTGTTGTTGCTATAGAGAGATGGGGATATTGAGGAAGAAGTTAGCCATAGAATCAAAGCGGGGTGGATGAACTAGCGTCAAAATCTAGCGTTCTATATGACAAGAGGGTACCATAGAAGCTAAAAGACAAGTTTTATAGGACGGCAATTAAAGTTGCTATGTTGTATGGTGCAAATGTTGGCTTACAAAAAGATGAAATGTTCAACAGATAAGGGTTGCAGAAATGTGTAAGGAGACTTAGAGAGGACATCTAGCCTTGAATAGGAGTGCATGGAAAATAGCTATCTATGTGTCCGAACCTTGATTTGTGAGTTCTATTCAGTTTTTAACTCTAGCCTACCCCAACTTATTTGGGAATAAAAGGCTTTGTTGTTGTTGTCGTATAGAAACATATGTAAATGCATTTATTTGTGTACCTTATTTTCTTGTTCCGTAACATCGTTAGATATTTCTTTAGACAGAAGCAAAGAAGGCTCACTGTTGGGGGCCTTCCTCTTCCGAAGGTCCTTAAAAACACGACTAACCATTTATTTCTAGCATAATATCGAGTATTACAGGAGCTACGTCATAAACAAAGGTTTATGATGGGAGTTTTCTTCTCCGTCGAAGGTCTTTAAGACGAAGATATAGCCCGAAGATGACAACGATGAATGCCAAAGTTATAGCCGAAGAGCACCAGCTTCAGCTTAAAGTGGTGTCGAAGATCAAGCATGATGCTGAGCCGAAGAAGAAAAGACTAGCTAGTCCCTAATGACTTATGTTACAGTTATGAACAAATGTTAAGGTCGTATATGTATTTCTATCCGTGTTGCGTCCCGTGCCTATAAATAGGTGAACAGTACCCCCGTACTGTTCACGCTGGATTGTAATTGCTCTCGCGTCAACACCTTCAAACAAGCCGAAGGTATCAATGTAATATAAATTCTGTTAATGTTCGTGTGTATATCATGAAATAAATGTGAGTGGATAAATGGATAACGTATATTATCTCTATGAATTCCTATTCTTATAAATAACGAAGGGGTGTCCTTCATGCCCTTCGTCTGAAGATCATTATATCCAAAAGGAGATAATGATTCTGAGGACGAATGTCCTTAATCTTTAACAATTGTGTTGCCTTGTTCTTGATTCACAGCATTTGAGAACAAGTGACCAACACCCACGATCAGATGATGGTTGTTTATGTTGGATTATTGTATCTGTCTATATAATTGGGCCTTGGCCCAACCCATACTCTATTTTATATACATATATATATATATACACACATGCCTACCCTGATTTAGGGTTAGGGTTTCCAACATGGTATCTTGCTTGGTTTTCATTTTCCTTTCCATCTCCTGATGCAGTCGCCGTCACCGCAGCCTCCATGCTGCTCCCCAATCGGGCCCGCGAGTGCGACCCCTGTCGCCCCAGCCTCCTTCCTCCACTCTGCATGCACGCGCGCCAACGCCCGCACGCTCGCTCGCTCCGCCAGCATCCCTGTGTCACGACCAGTGTCAACACGTGCTAGACCGACAGCCCCCCCCCACCACCACGACCCTCTACACCTCTAAAACTACGGACGACGACGCACCCTCCTCGCCCTGCGTTTAGGCGTGACTTAGCCCTTTGCGCAAAGGCGGCAAGGCAGCACCCCCTCCCCACAACCAGCTCGCCAGCACCGCTGATCCGCATGCGGCGACCGTCAATGGTGACCTCGAGCAAGGTTATATTAAGCGCTAGGCGTTAGGCGGGCGTTAGGCCACTATTTAGCGCCTATAAAGTTTAAGCGTAGATTAATCGTGCTTAAGCGTTTGTAGTAATATACAATATAATATATATATATTTGCACAGAAAAACAGGTTTATCTAGGAATTAGTGGGGTACTTACCTAGACTAGTGGACATGTTTTTGCAGCCGTGCTGCATGTTCCTAGCTTCTTGCCTTCAGCCCTTCACCAAACAGCAGTAGCATCACCTCAGCGCGCTGACCCTAGCGTTATGGATAACTTGACCAGAAGGGGAAGAGGACACCGGCGGCCCTGGACAGCTGGGGAAGAGGACACCGGCGGTGGGGACCTTGGACGGGTGGGGAAGAGGACGAATCTGGTGGCGGGATGGCGGTTCTGTTTTCCTCCTCTCACATGCGACACCAGCTGCTCCCGCCTTCTTTCCAATTATTCACGTTCTTTCACGCAACAGCTCCCGCCCTTCTTTTCACGTGCATCTCTTTTCCCGCTCTTCTTTTCCCGCACATCTTTTCCGCGCGCTGAGCACCGCCTCAGCGCGCGCAACGCAAAAAAAGCGCCGCCTACGCGCGCTCACGAGGAAACAACCGCCTAGGGCCTAAGCGCAGCGTTACCATGCCGCTTTGCGTCTAATCGTGATTAGGCGGGCGCTTAATCGCGCTTTTTTGAACATTGACCTCGAGGCGAACCATCGCGCTGCACATCCAGGCGCAGCCGCCTGCGCCCTCCCTCTAATGACGCATAACATGCCCAAGGACAGCGAGGGCTCCCCATCACACGCGATGGCGTCCTCCATCACGCCTTCGACTGCATCTGCCTACACAGTCCCAAGGCTGCACACCTCCTCCGCGCCACTATACGACAACGGCGTGCTCGGTTCTATGGTGGCTCTAGCGTACGGCGACGTGCTCTCCATCGCGCCCTTCACTATGGTGCCTCTCCCCATCGTCATCCTCGCTCGTGCAGGGCACCCGACCGCCGGCGCCCCTACTGGCACATACGTCCTCGCCATGGGCGCGGGCTCCATCCCTACAGGATCCCCCATGGTTGTGCACTCCTCAAGCTCCCCCTCTGTCATGCCCCATTACGCCGCTCCCGGGTGACCCCTTTTTGCACCCACTCCCTCGACACCGATCCTCCGTCATGCTGGAATCAACGTGCCTCCCTACCGTGTGTCTCCCTTCACGACGGACAGCTTCGTCGAGTAACATTCGTGGCCTTTAATCGGTTCAAGAACCCTGTTCTCCATGACTGCGTCTATCTCTACCGCCCTCTGGCCTTCGTCCACCCTCCAGCCTTCGTGCTATTGGGTCGTTTGTGTTCCATGGTGCCAAGATTGCTTCATGACGATCGAGGCCCTGTCGTCGCCACCACCCATGCTCGTCACTGCTAGCCCCAGCACCCCTCCCGGTGGCTCTATAGCGGTGCCTCCATGGCTCTCTCCTCGTACCCCATGTCTTCGCAGCCCACTCCTACTTGGGTTGCTAACTCCGACACCTCATACCACACCACTCCTGACCCCAATGCTATTGCTTTATCCCATCCCCACAACCCCACCTTTTCTTCTTCCATCATTATCGGTAATGGGTTGACTCTGCTTATCACCTCAGTAGGCGACATGGTTCTTCCAAGTCTTCGAAGCGGTAGCCCGTCATCTCTTGCTCTAGCGTCGAGGCCGAGTATCACGCTATAGCCAACGACGTGGTTGTCGACTGCTCTAGGGGCTCCACAGCCCCCTCGCGCGTGCCACACTCGTCTACTGTGACAACAGCCCCCTCGCGCGTGCCACACTCGTCTACTGTGACAACATCAGCGCAGTCTACCCCTCCATCAATCTCGTGCAACACCAGCGCACGAAGCACGTGGAGATCGACCTTCACATCGTCCACGAGTGTGTCACCATCAGTGATGTCTGCGACCTCCGTGTCCCAACCACTTCACAGTTCGCCAACATATTCACCAAGCGGCTACCATCCACAATATTTTTGGAGTTTCGGTTCAGTCTCAACATTTGTATAGGCTAGAGTCGCAACTACAGGAAGTGTTGGATTACTGTATTAGTGTCTATGTAATTGGGCTTTGACCTAGCCCATACTATATTAATATACATACACACATGCCTACCCTGATTTAGGGTTAGGGTTTCCAACAAGTTTAGTCAATGGTAAATGCTTTTTAATAGAAACAAATAAATCACAGTGACAAGAATGTCGAAAAACAGCAAAATTCAAAGTTCTATGTTCACAAACCGGAATTGGGATTGATTGCACAGCAGTATCCATCAAATTCGAAGATGCAGAAAGAAAATCATTGTCGTTGGCAACTATCTCATTACCAAATATGGAGTCACTATGGCTGCAAAAATTATCACTTGATCAGACTATAAAGTTGATAGTACTATCCAGCAATGAAAGAATCAATGACTGCAAATTCAACTCATGAGTTGAGTAAAATGTTTTGAGTTTCCAATCATACCTAAATAGACGGTCAAAATCATCAAAATCTCCAATATTGCCCCAGTCGCAATCAAGGAAACTGTTACTCTTTTCTTCTTGATCATTACCAAACACTTCTGATTTACCATCTAGTTGCTCTGTATCAGATGAAGAACAGCTATATAACTCAATATCATCTTATCTTTCATAATTGCATGTTTTAAGGTATATCTGTTACACTAAAAGCTTTCAAACTGAAGCAGAAATACAATAAACATTTGGCAATGAAGCATGCTGAAAGAAGTGAACCTGTAGAATTTCCGGTCACTTTCTGTAAACTGGTTGCAGCACAAAAATCCAGATATGTGGATGCTATGTTGTCATCACTATAATTTCTATCAAGTGTAGGATTCAGGGAAGGAAGATCAGGCCAGGATTCCATGTCAATTTGTGTGGCTGAAATATGTGCACTTGTGTGACCTGCAGTCTGCTTTTCCATCCCTTGATGTCCATTTTGAACACCTGCAGACTGTTCAGTGATGGCAGCAATACTAGCCACCTCTTCCTCATTGTTCTTGTGAACCCTGGAACTAACTATCGTGCTATCTTCTGCACATTTAGGACAAGGCACAATATGGTCATCACACTCATTGAACTCAGCCCATATTGCATCCCTTACCTGCATTCCAAAAGAAAACAACTAATAAAGATTGGGCATACCAGCTTGTTTGCTTAGATCCCTAAGAAACCTTCCTAGAGCAGGAATCCATCCCAGGAGTCCAATTTTGGATGCTTGGGTTTAGATGGATGCCCACCCCCCCCCCCCCCATCAATGTCCAACAAAAGAAGAGGAAAATAATTAAAAGTATCTAAATTCATCCTCTGGAAGCCTAACAAGCACATTCATCCAAATTGCTTTAAAGGATCACATAATATGGATATTTTCTGTTACAAGATCAAGTTGAAAAATAGTCCAGATCAAAAATATAATTGAAAGTGATGGGTTGGTCCTTAAAATTAGTCCAGATCTTTGGAAAGTATTAGGATATGTAAATCAGGATCAATTAGAGTGATCCCGTAGACAGGCTAGTTGCTATGTATAGCACCAGGAATAGCTTCCTTGTATAGGTGATAGCCTTCTATTTCTGTACCTTCCATGTATGCCTGATTGGCTCTATATATGAAAGGCTCCCCACCCACATTGGGTGTGTGGTGATTCTCTCCCTTCCTGTTTATTCTACATGGTATCAGCTTAACCGATCCTTCTTCCCCTCCCCACCGCACCCTCTGCTGTGCTGCCCCTCTCACCTAGGTCACCATGTCCACCGAGTCTGCCACCAGCTTCTCCTCCTCCTCCAGCACCTCGAACAGCATGGGCTCCTTCCCTGCCCCTGCTGTCCTCGTTGCTCCCTATGCAACAATCAATGTCAAGAACCACATCCCAGTGATCCTGGAGCTGCAGAGGCCCAACTTCAACCAGTGGGAACCGTTCTTCACCTCTCTCTGTGGGAAATTCGGCCTCCTTTCCCACATCACAGAGGAGGCTGGTTCTACCGACCCTGCCTGGAACATTGCTGACGCCTGCGTTCGCAGTTGGCTCCTTGGCTCTGTTGGGCCAGATGTCCTCGGCCTGGCGACGGCGCCAAATCAGATCGCGCGTGCCCTCTGGCTGGCCATCAGGCGCCTCTTCGAAGCCAACAAGGCCCCGCGCGCCATCTTCTTGGGCCACAAGTTCTACTCGATGACCCAGGGCGACTCCTCCGTCAACGACTATGCCCAGAAGATGAAGGCCACCGCCGACGCGCTTCGTGATGTCGGCCGCATCATCACCGACTCGGAGCTCGTCCTCAACTTCCTGCACGGCCTCAACCCTCGCTTCGCCAGCACCGCCGACAACATCGCCGATTCGCACCCGCTGCCGGACTTCGCCACCACCCGCGAGAAGCTTGTCCTGAAGGAGCTCCGCCTTGCCAATGAAGGCACCGTGGCAGCCCAGACGGCGTTCCACGCCGCATGCGGCACTGGCTGCCGCACTGTCTCCAGCACCACCGGCGGTGGCTTCACCGGCCATCAGAGCAGCTATGGTGGTGGCTCTAGCAGCGGCAGCAATGGCGGGAAGGGTGGCCACTGGAAGAAGGGCAAGGGCGGCGCCCCGAAGTCTGCTGCACCGGCGGCTCCGTGGCTCTGCTACCCGCCTTGGACTGCTGGGCCGCACCAGCAGCCATGGCGTCCACCAGCGTGGGGCGGCCCTGGCGTGCTCGGGGCTCCTCCCCTGGCCCAGGCTCACACCGCCTTCGCCCCCGCTCAGCTCTTCCGCGCCTCGCACTCTGCTCCGCCTCCTCAACAGCAGCAGGGCGGCTGGGATCAGGCAGGGCTCATCGCTGCCCTGAACCAAATGTCGCTTCAGGGGTCCAACCCCTGGGTGCTGGACACCAGTGCCACCTCCCACATGTCGTCCTCGGACGGTATACTCCAATCCCGACTCCCCACTCCTGCTTCTGGCATCACTGTTGGCAACGGTTGTACCATCCCAATCACATGTCGTGGCACATCCACTCTGTCCACTCCCAATTCCACCTTTCGCCTTACTAATGTCTTGATTGCACCAGCCCTTGTCCGCAATCTTCTTTCCGTTCGTCAATTCACTCGTGACAACAATTGTTCTATTGAATTTGACGCTTTTGGTTTTTTTGTAAAGGACCACCAGACGGGGCACGTGATTCTTCGCTGCAATAGTGACAGCGACCTATACACCTTCCCTTCACCATCGGTGCACCACTGCAGCCTCGCCGTTACCGCCACGCTTTGGCACCACCGCCTCGATCACCCCGGATCCTCCAGCCTCGCCACCCTACAAAGCATGTCGGTCATTTCATGTAATAAGAGCCCCCCTCCCTATGCCATGCATGTCAGCTTGGCAAGCACGTGCGGCTACCGGCTGTAGACTGCGCCGAAGCGCTGACCGCCCAGCAAAGGCCCACCCGCAAGGGGAGCGGTGGGAGGGTGCCCGCCCGTAGGAGCAGCATGGGGCCCAGCTGGAGAATGGCCAGATCATGAATGTTTGGAGATTCGTCCAGGGGCGGGGCAGCCGTGGGTACAGCGGGCAGCCAAGTAGTGTTCGCCGGTGCCGGCTGTGAAGATAGTCCCTGCATTAGAAAATCAAGTGAGGACGGCACGGAGGACGCCGATGGTGCTGTCGAGAACGGGAACACGGACTCATCAAATATTACATGGCGAGAGATGATAATGCGATGGGTGAACATGTCAAGGAAGCGATATCCCTTGTGGGAGGAGGGATAGCCTAAGAAGACGCAGGGTGCTGATCGTGGGACGAGTTTGTGGGGAGAGGTGGTGGTGAGATTCGGATAGCAAAGGCATCTGAAAGTGCGAAGTGAGGAGTAGTCCGGGAGGCGTTTGTGGAGGAGTTGGTAAGGTATCTGGTTTTGGATAGAGGAGGAAGGACGCCTATTCAGGAGAAGAGTGGCAGTGGCGAGGGCCTCAGCCCAGTAGGATGGCGGCATGAACGCATGAAGGAGCATGGTGCGGATGGTGTTGTTTGTTGTGCGAAGCATGCGTTCGGCTTTGCCATTTTGTGGTGAGGTGTAGGGACACGAGAGGCGCAGCGAGATGCCACAGCTGGCGAGGTATGAGGCACCTGCAGCGCCTCCTATTGTGCCACCGGCACCCCAGGCGCCTCCAGCACCAGCAGCAGCGCCACCTGCTGTGCCATCAGCAGCACCAGATGCTGCCCCTGGTGCCGCAGCTCCGGCTCCTCGACCTGCATCGCGTCCTATGACCCGATCGCAGACCGGCACACTTCGCACCGTCCACCGCTACGGCTTCTCTGCGTCCGCCACTTCGCCCCTTCCAGCGAACTACCGCAGCGCGCTTGCCGATCCCAATTGGCGCGCTGCAATGGCGGAAGAGCACAAGGCGCTGATTGACAATGGTACTTGGCGCCTTGTGCCTCGACCACCTGGTGCGAACATCGTTACTGGCAAGTGGCTGTTCAAGCACAAGTTCCACTCCAACGGCTCCCTAGCCCGGCACAAGGCGAGGTGGGTTGTTTGCGGCTTCTCCCAGCAGGCTGACGTCGACTACGACGAGACGTTCAGTCCGGTCGTCAAGCCGGCCACGATCCACACCGTCCTCAGCATCGCCGCGTCCCGGGATTGGCCCATCCGCTAGCTCGATGTGAAGAATGCCTTTCTTCACGGCCACCTTGAGGAGACCGTCTACTGCCAGCAACCATCCGGCTTCGTCGACCCTGCTGCCCCTGACCATGTTTGTTTGCTGCAGAAGTCCTTATATGGACTCAAACAGGCTCCGCGAGCCTGGAACCAACGCTTCTCCACGTTCATCTGCAGCATCGGCTTCACCGCCTCCAAGACAAACGCCTCCTTGTTCATCTACAAGGCTGGCGACGAGCTGGCCTACCTTCTCTACGTCGACGACATCATTGTCACCACGTCGTCTTCAGCCCTACTCTAGCATGTCATCGCACGCCTCCACTCGGAGTTCGCCATGACCGACCTCGGTGATCTGCACCACTTCCTCGGCATAACGGTGACTCAGGACAGCAGCGGGTTGTTCCTTTCACAGTGACAGTACGTCGTCGATCTTCTCCAGCGCTCTGGCATGTCCGAGTGCCACCCTACTGCCAGTCCTATGGACGCCAGGGCCAAGCTGTTCGCCACAGCGGGCGCTCCGGTTGCTGACCCCTCGGAGTACAGGAACCTCGCTGGTGCACTCCAGTACCTCACACTGACGAGGCCGGACCTCACCTATGCTGTACAGCAGGTCTGCCTCTTCATGCATGACCCTCGCGAACCGCACCTTGCGCTGATCAAGCGCATCCTGCGGTACGTCAAAGGCTCCATGTCAGCTGGTCTGCAGCTGAGCTCCGGCTCCATCGACCACCTCACTGCCTACTCCGACGCTGACTGGGTCGGTTGCCCTGACACACGCCGCTCCACCTCCGGTTTCTACGTCTTCCTCGGCAACAACCTGGTCTCTTGGTCCTCCAAGCACCAGACGATGGTGTCTCGCTCCAGCGCCGAGGCTGAGTATCGCGTTGTGGCTCACGCTGTGGCTGAGTGCTGCTGGCTGCGTCAGCTGCTCCAGGAGCTGCACATCTCGATTCCGCTTGCCACGGTAGTCTACTGCGACAATGTGAGTGTTGTCTATATGACCGCCAACCCTGGGACAGTTCCGAGTTCTTCATGTTCCCTCTGCCTACCAGTTCGCGGATATGATGACCAAGGGTCTACCCGTCCAGCTCTTCACTGATTTCAGGACCAGTCTGTGCGTCCGTGAGTCTCCCGCTGCGACTGCGGGCGGGTATTAGGATATGTAAATCAGGATCAATTAGAGTGATCTCGTAGACAGGCTAGTTGCTATGTATAGCACCCAGGAATAGCTTCCTTGTATAGGTGATAGCCTTCTATTTCTGTACCTTCCATGTATGCCTGATTGGCTCTATATATGAAAGGCTCCCCACCCACATTGGGTGTGTGGTGATTCTCTCCCTGTTAATTCTACAGAAAGGAAGAACTGATATAAGAGGAGGTCATTGTGTGGTTGGTTGGTCAAAGGTTTGCCGACCTATCTCCTGGTGGGCTGGGTATTCACAACTTGGAAGTGATGGCTTGGTCCTTAAACTTGAGATGGCTTTGGCTCAAGAAAACTGAACTAGATAGGCCATGGGCTGATTTTGAAATAAAGGCACATAGATTTGTTACAGCCCTCATTGCAGCCTCTATTTGTTCTATTGTTGGAAATGGGGCCAACAATCTTTTGGACAGATAAATGGCTGCATGTCAGTCTTTGCTCCAGATGGCTCCTACTTTAACAAGTCGGATCTCCAAAAAAACCAGGACGAGCAGAACAGTCCAAGGAGCCTTAACAGCAAACAGTTGGGTGCATGATATCTCTCGGAGCCTGCCGGCGCAGGTGCTGTGTGAGTTCCTTTTAGTCTGGGATCTAATCCAAGAGGTGCAGTTGCAGCCAAATGTTGCTGATCAACACCGGTGGCTGCCTTCTTCCTCGGGTCTGTATTCGGCCAAATATATGTATAAGCTCTTCCATATTGGTGCAATAGAATATGGAAGACTTGGGCTCCTTCGCGTTGTAAATACTTCATTTGGCTGGCATCTCTCAACCGATGTTGGTCGGCTGATCAGCTAGCTCGTCGGGGAATGGATCACCCGGTGTTAGAGTACCCATTTAGGGTTTTGGGGTTAGCCCTTGTAATTACAGTTATACTCCTGTGTAATGGGCTAGGCCCAACAACCTGAGTCTATTAATACATCTCCCAACCCTGAGTTAGGGTTAGGCTTTCACTCATTTCAACTCCCAGAAAGATGTCCCCTTTGTGACCAGCAAGACAAGACAGTGCAACACATTCTAGTGGCTTGTGTTTTTGCGAGGGAGGTGTGGTTCAGATCTCTAAGCAGGCTGGGGCTGCAACATCTTACTCCCTCGACTGATGCAGCGGTGTTTCAAGAATGGTGGGGAGAGGCAGAAAGGAATGTGCCTAAGCCAAAGAAGAAAGGTTTTAACTCCTTTGTGAGTTTGGTAGCTGTGATATCTTGGTCCCAGTGGATGGTGATATTCTGGCCTAAGGCTTAATAGAATTAATAGAGTACTCATACTAACAAGGTGCATCTTCTTTTTCGGAAGCCTATCTCGAAAGAACCTCGGGGTTAAGCGTGCTTGGCCTAGAGCAATCTTGGAATGGATGACCGACCAGGAAGTCTTCTCGGGTACGCATGAGTGAGGACAAAGTGCGCACCAAAAGACTCGTGTTGGTCTGTGGGGATGATATATGATCCTAGAGGCTGCAGGGAGTAAGTACCGCCGGTTCGGGAGTGGATCGGGTGTTACAGTAACCTGGCAAATTTGGAAGCATAGAAATGCTTGTGTTTTTTATGATGCTTCCCCAAACATCAACACAATCTTGCAGTCCATCCATGATAAGGCCTTATTATGGAGCCTTGTTGGGGCTTCTGCTCTTAGGAGTGTTTGGCAGTAGTATGGTTTTTTGTTTTTAGTTTCTTCTCCTTTTATTTCCTTTCTCGGGTGCCTTATGGGCACCTTGTATTGGGTCTTTTCTAGACCTTTTTCCTATCTTCTTAATATAGTGATGTGTGGTTCTTCCGCGTGTTCGAGAAAAAAATATAATTGAAATCCTGTCTAAAATCAAAAGTCCTCTACCACATGTAGCGAGTATAGTCCAATCTATGCTCATGTCCAAAACAATAATTTGAGACCAGAAGGAGAATGTTAGAATCCAGAAAGAAGTGAGAGCACTTAGTGATGGTAAATGGTGCAAGGTCCAAAGTCTAATTAAAAAATCAGAGAAATAATCAAGCACAAAGCATAAGTCAGAAGAAGCAAAAGGACCTCTAGCCGTATTGGTTAGGTGGTTTGAGTAGCACTTCTCAGGTCCTGGATTCGACTCCCCGTGGGAGCGAATTTCAGGTTGTGGTTAAAAAAATCTTCTCGTGTGTCCGATGCCAAAGCACAGGGCCAAGACCCGGTCTTGGTCACGGTCGTTTATCACATGGGCTACGGTGGTGACACTGTGTATGGGTGGGGCAGGGGTTCAGGAGTTTTCTCGACCTACGTGAGAAGGTCTTTTTAATATAATGCTCGGGGGTTGTCTTACCCCTTGCAAGTCGAGAAATATACAAGACACACATATATCTAACACCCTCTTCAAACTCAAGGTGGATCACAAGAACTAAGTTTAGATAGAAAGAATCAATGTTGAACTCTCTTTTAGGTCTTTGTGAAGAACTCAACCAATTGCTCTGAAGGCATGTAGCGAAGAGTAATGACATCATCATGCACTTGTGCCCAAATGTAAGATGAGTTCATGCTTTACCAGACCACAAGCTATGTTGATATCACTAGTATTATCAGACAAGAGAAAGAGAAATATGAAGCTAGAGCTATTTGCCAACCTTACCGTCCTATCATTGATCCAAAGAAACATCACCAAGGTATCTCCCAAAAGACCACAACAGGCAAGAGTGGATAGCCGAGAACCACATACATTTCCCAATTGATAATGCCACTGAGCAAAAGACGTAGAAGTCAATGCAGGAGAAGCAGAGCCTACAAGACTGGCAGAGTGAGCAAAAGGAAGACGAAGCCAGTCAAGCTCCCAAACAATCCAAGGATCACAGTGGTGATCGCCAATACCAACCAAGAAACTCATGATGAGATCATGAATACGACAAGATTCAGAATCAAGAATAACACAACAACCATGATGGGGAAGCTAGCCAACAGAAATAAGTTGCATGGTCAACTTGCGGACTTAAGAAACGCTAGGAACATGAAAAGAAGAGGATGAAATAATACCACATCAAATAACCAAAAGAGGTGAGCCATCAGGAGTTTGAACAGTGAGAGGAATAGGAGGGCAAATGGAAGAAAGATGTGTACAATTAGGTGTCATATGAAAAAAAAATCACTAGTCAAGAATCCATGGGTTGATACCTAAATTGGATGGTAGTCCCTTAGTGGAGGACTGAGAAGTAATAGCGGATAGTGTAAGGGCAGGAGTAACTGAACTGGTAGTTCTAGTAGGTCAGGTACCAAGATGGTGAAGCAACATATCTCATGTGTATTAGTATTCTAAGAGCCACTAGTAGGCGCACTACCCGTACCTTATGATGAACGGCCACCTCGACGAGATTAGACCTTCTTCCTGTAACAATAAGCCTCAACATCTCCATCTCGATTACAGTGATGACAATGAAGTCCACCTAAACTACCATTCCCAGAGCCAGATACCACTAAAGAAGGCACCTTGTGAAAAGCAGGAACTCAAGGAGGTATAGATCAAATGGCCAAAACTAAAGTGAAGGTTGACTAGAGCAGACCAGTAGAATGAAAACAAGTCTTATCATTACGAGCAATGATTTCAAGTCGCCTGGTCGAACCCTGGGACCAACCAGGCGACTAGTCATGATTAGGCGATTATCGACCCCTAGTCGGTCCTAGATGACCCCTGGTCGTCCTAGACCTTTTAGACTACTAGTTATACTTATATAGGTATATATAATATACCTATATACATAATATAAATTAGAACAAACAGCTAAGTTAAACAAAATAACATATTAGAGCACTGGCTTAGGATAACACAGACATAGGAGCAAGTCACTACTTAGCACTGGCTTAGGGTTAGAGCAGCAACCATCCACTAGTTCGGCACTAGCAGAAGAACAACAGAGAAGGGGGAGCAGGAGGAACCTTGAGATGACAAGCTCATCTCGTCAATGATGCTGGAGAGTGGAGATGTCGGTAGTCTGTCGTAGTCGCACTGTGCTCTATCACAGCAGTTAGAATAGGAAACCCTAACCCTAACAGGGGTTAGGTGATGTATTAATAGACTGAGTAAACTGGGCCAAGCCCATTACAGAGGGGTGAGATAGTAATTACACGGGGGAATCCCCAAACCCTAAACAGGTATTCTAACACCCCCCCCCCCCCCCCGCAGTCACAACTCTATCCTGTACAGATGTTGAGACTGGAGCGAAAGTCTAAAAATACACTCGACGGTAACCCCTTGGTGAAGATATCGGCGAACTGTAGCGTGGTGGGGACGCTGAGAACCCGAACGTCACTGGCGGCGACACGCTTGCGGACGAAGTGCAGGTCGATCTCCACGTGCTCCGTGCGCTGATGCTGCACGGGATTGGTGGAGAGGTACACTGCGCTGACGTTGTCGCAGTAGACGAGGGTGGCGCGTTGGTGGGGACTGTGGAGCTCGTGGAGGAGCTGTCGCAGCCAGGAGGCCTCTGCCACGTCGTTGGCCATGGCGCGGTACTCGGCCTCAGCACTGGAGCGAGAAACGACGGGCTACCGCTTGGCGGCCCAGGAGACGAGGTTGGCGCCCAGGAACACGGCGTAACCGGAGGTGGATTGACGCGTGTCTGGACAGCTAGCCCAGTCGACGTCGGTGTATACCACGAGTTCCGACGTCGGGGATGGTAGGAGTAGGAGGCCGTAGTCGAGGGAGCCGCAGAGGTAGCGCAGGATCCGCTTGAGAGCGGTGAGATGAGGCTCCCGCGGGGTGTGCATATGTAGGCACACCTGCTGGACGGCGTAGGCGATGTCAGGTCTAGAGAAGGTGAAGTACTGGAGCGCGCCGGTCAGGCTCCGGTAGGACGTCGCATCGGCGACCGGGGGCCCGCCGTCCTCTGAGAGCTTCGCCTGAGTGTCGACGGGCGTGGAGCAGGGCTTGCAGTCGGACATGCCAGCCCGCTCCAGTATGTCGATGGCGTACTGGCGCTGATGGAGGAAGAGACCCTGGGACCGGCGCTCGGCGGTGGTGCCGAGGAAGTGGTGGAGGGGCCCCAGGTCCTTCATCGCGAACTCCCACTGCAGGGCGACGACCGTGCGCTGTAGAAGGTCGGCGGTGGATGCCGTGAGCACAATGTCGTCGACGTAGAGAAGAAGGAAGACGGTGTCGTCGTCGCGGCGGTAGATGAAGAGGGACGTGTCCGACTTGGCCTCGACGAAGCGACTTGGCACAATGCTTGAGGCCGTAGAGGGAATGGTTCAGCCGGCAGACCAAATCCGGATGAGCTTCGTCGACGAAGCCGGTGGGCTGGCTGCAGTAGACAGTCTACGTCAGAGTGCCATGGAGGAAGGCATTCTTGACGTCGAGCTGATGGATCGCCCAGCCCTGGGAGAGGGCGAGGGAGAGGACGGTGCGAACAGTGGCGAACTTGACGACGGGGCTGAAGGTCTCGTCATAGTCCGCTCCGGGGCGTTGGGTGAAGCCCCGAAGGACCCAACGGGCCTTGTAGCGGTCAAGGGAGCCGTCCGAGGTAAGCTTGTGGCGAAATAGCCACTTGCCAGTGACCACGTTGGTGCCTGGTGGACACGGCACCAGGTCCCAGGTGTGGTTGGCCAGGAGGGCCGCGTACTCCTCCATAGCGCGTCGCCAGTGTGGGTCGGCGAGAGCGGTGCGAACGGAGGAGGGCACCGGGGAGGCGTCCGGTGGAGTGGTAGTCGTATCAGCTGCCAAGATCAATCGATCGACAGGTCGAAGAACGCCGTCGGCGCGCCGGGTCACCATCGGGTGGACGTGCACGGGGTCGCGGTGGATGGCGACTGGGTGGTACACCGGTGGCTCGGGGCGGTCTGCCGGGACGTCGGGGGCCGCGGGTGTGGCCGACTCGCGGCGGTGATAGATGACGGCGGGGTCAGCGAAGCGCACTGGGCTCGTCGACGAGCCCGGGTCAGCAGGTGCCGAGGTAGTGACATGGCGGCGCGGTGGTAGACGAGCGCGGGATCGGCGAAGCGAGTCGTGGGCGTCGACGGGGCCGCGCATGGTGCGGGAGGGGTCGGTGGGGCCTCGCGAGGCGCAGGCGTGGGCGACGGGGCCGGGCGTGGCGCAGGCGTGGGCGACGGGGCCGCGCGTGGCGCAGGCATGGTCGACGGGGCCGCGCGTGGCGCAGGCGTGATCGACGGGGGGTCGGCGGGGCCGCGCGAGGCACAGGCGTGGTCGACGGGGCCGTGCGTGGCGCAGGCGTGATCGACGGGGGAGACCGGATCGGACTCGAGGAGGGAGTCGAGGTCGGTGGGTGGGGAGGGGCCAGCAAGGGGAAACACATCCTCGTCGAAGACGACGTGACGAGAGATGATGATGCGGTGGGAGGCAAGGTCCAGACACCGATACCCCTTGTGGTCAGAGGAGTAGCCAAGGAAGAGGCAGCGAGTGGAGCGAGGAGAAAGCTTATGAGGGGCAGTAGCGAAAGTGTTAGGGTAGCAGGCACAGCCGAACACGAAGGTGGTCGTAGGTGGGGGCTGTGCCGTACAGGGCGAAGTAGGGAGTAGGGTGGCTCACCGCCTTGGACGGAAGACGGTTGAGGAGGTGGGTGGCGATGTGCAGGGCCTCTGCCCAGTAGCTGGCAGGGAGAGACGCTTGGAAGAGAAGGCAACGGATCATGTTGGTGGTGGTGCGAATCATGCGCTCTGCCCGGCCGTTCTGGGCGGAGGTGTAGGGGCACGAGAGACTCAACTGAATGCCACTGGTGAGGAAGAATGACCGAGAGGCGTGATTGTCGCACTGCAGTGCACGGACCGGGCGCCGAAACTGGGTGGATACCCAGGCAAAGGAGTGAGGGTGGTAAACGTGTCGGACTTCAGCCGAAGGGAGAAATTCCAAAGAAAATGGGAGTAGTCGTCCAGAATGACCAGATAGTATTTGTAGCCGGAGAGGCTAAGGACAGGAGACGTCCAGAGATCATAGTGGACAAGATCAAAGGCCTGAAGAGCCCTGGACGTGGAAGTGGAAAAAGGAAGACGGGAATGACGGCCGAGCTGACAAGCATGATAGAGGCGCTCAGAAGAGCCTCAGGTATAGGATATGTCTGAGTGGCCGGAAAGCTGGGACATGACGTCAGGTCCAGGGTGCCCGAGGCGACGGTGCCAAATGGCGGAGGAGGTGGTGGTAGTAGCAAGAGCATGTGATGTGGTGGTAGTAGTAAGTGCAGGAGATGGGGCTAGTCAGGTGTGGGGAGTGGAGGGCAAGTGTAGAGAATAGAGGGGGTCGAAGCTGTCGCAGCAAGCGAGCACAGCATGTGTGGAAAGGTGGCGTATGGTGAGACCCCAGGGGTCGAACTCCATAGAGCACTGGTTGTCACTAGTGAAGCGACGAACCGAGAGGAGGGGATGAGTCAGTCCGGGAGCAACAAGGACGTCGTTAAGGCAGAATGGTCCTGGAAGAACCGATGCACCTACTGAGGTGACCGGGAGGGTGGAACCGTTGCCGACGACGATGGAGGAAGGATGTGAAGGGTGTGGTGGATGGGAGTGGAATAACGAACTAGTTGTGGGGGTAGTGTGGAAGGAGGCCCCGGAGTCAACCACCCAATCGACAGGAGAGGGAGACAGAGGGAAGGTCGTAGGGTGCGCGGAAAGAGCCAGAGGAGGAGCGCTGGCATGGTTACTAGGAGGGGAGGGGGACAAAGTGGGCTCGATTGCCAGGGAGGCGATCATTGTACGAGGGAAGACAAGGGTTCCGGACACGTGACGGGTCGTGGGGTGGATTTCAACACAGTCACGGAGGACAGGGCTCATGGCGCAATCGAAGGCCACGAGGATGCCCTGGACAACGCACGGTGAGCTCGTCAAAAGGGGGTGAAGCCATGAGAGAGTGGAGAAGTGAATGGCGAATGGTGCGGCAGAGGGATGCACGGCGTTCAGCAACAAGGGGATACACGCGGAAGGTGGTCGTGCTCCCTGGATGAGCTGCCCACAAGGGAAGAGGAATGGAGAAGAGAGAGGTGGTGCTTTGTGGTGGGAGATGGAAGAGAGGGAGATGGGGAGTGCAGCTGCAATTATGCAATCTATGGCCACGACGGCAGCCCTGGTGCGCGTTCAGTCGGGTGAGGCGAGCCCGCGGCGGCTGACAGGCAAAGGGGAAATGGCCGTCAGGACGTGTTCGAAGAGGCCCTCGTCGCAAGGGAGCGCGAGGCAGAGCGCGCAGAAGGAACAGGAAGCCGAGCAGCCGAGGTCGAGCAGATCTGCAGCAGGTATTGACGCGACCGAGCAGCACTGCAGGAAGGGCCGAGCACAGGAGCAGCCAGGAGCACGGGAGCAGCCAAGCACCAGGAAGACGAGCAGGGGAGGAAGACGAGCAGCTGCTCGCCCCTGGGGCCGACGTACACCGCACGGGGCGGCACGAAGGTGGGGTGGCTGACGGCGTCGATCCGCCACGCGGCGGCGTAGGCCTCGTCGGCGCCGACGATGGTGCACGCGGGGCGCACGAACCTCAGCAGCATGGTGGCCTCCCCGGAGCGCACGGCAGCGCGGAACAACGTGTTGTGCGTGGACTTGGCGACGACCTCCCCGGGCGCGGACTTGGCGGCCACCGACAGCGCCTCCACGCCGGGGAACTTGAGGAGCGCCTGCGAGCCGGCGCCGAGGCGGTCGGCGAAGGCGTCGAGGTACGGCAGCGCGGCCCCCCACCGATCGGCGGCTCGCGCACGTTCGGAGGAAGACAAGCGCCCGAAGGAGCGCGGCTGGGTGGAGGAGAGGGGCCGCGGGGGCAGGAGGCGGCGGCCGGGGCAAGGGGAAGGGCTGACGGCGGCTGGAGGGAGGAGAGGGTGGCGGCGGGTTGGGCGGCTGGGGTGGCGGCGCCCGAGAGGAACGAAAAAAAAAACTAAACCTAGCTCTGGTACCAAGTTAGAATAGAAAACCCTAACCCTAACAAGGGTTGGGTGATGTATTAATAGACTGAGTAAACTGGGCCAGGCCCATTACAGAGGGGTGAGATAGTAATTACACGGGGGAATCCCCAAAACCTAAACGGGTATTCTAACAACAACCGCTAGTGATCTAGCCCCTGATTTCTAGACTGGAGCAGACGAGCAACCGAGCAGGCAGAGGGGCACAGGCGCCGGTGAATGGAGCACACCAGTAGGGGGCACAGGTGAGTAGCCACCGGTGCTGGAGTTCTGGGGTACAGGGGCTGCCGCCGGCGATTGGAGGTCTGGAGCAGTCGAGCAACAGAGGAGGCGTAGACTGGTTTTGGCATCTAGGCATTGGCGGAGGAGAGGAGAGGCAAGTCTAAAGTATCCTGTAGATGGGCTGAAAATAACCCAATACTAAAACCCTAGTCGTGGCGACCAGGAAATACTAATCGAACGATTAATCGCCCTAATCGGCGACTAGTTGGATGACCAGCTTGGCTAACCGAATTGCCTGGCTAATCGAGTACAAGCAGGCGACCAACCCGACTAATCGTGATTAGTCGGACGACTTGAAATCATTGATTATGAGTAACAGTAAGTCTCCATCAGGGACACGTAGGGCTCATGAGCAAGTAACTAAGCACAAACAGGCTCAAACTCAGCATAAAGGCGAGTCAAGAAAACGTACGTACAAAGGAGCTCAAGGTGACTCTATTGCTTCCATCAAGAATCACAAGTGGCAAGTGACAACTAAAGACCAAGAATGTCAAGCTCACACCATCGTAGATATCTGCCAAAAGAACTCAACTGTATTGTCACCCTGCTGTAATAACTACTCCTGACGCAAAGCAGCAAGATAGGTGGACTAACTAGAGCGTTGTCGAAGGAAAGCCTAGATTTTAGAAACATGATCAAGCTGGTCCAAATCTATAGTCAAACGCTCATCCATACTAGCGACAAGAACAGCACGAGCATCCTCATCTATCCATGTCTGATAAACCATAAATTGGGACATATAAGAGGCCATATCATCATCGTAAGCTTCACAAAGCTTCTCCTGGTTGTTTTCTAATGTTCTTGTAGAAATCAATGGCTGAACAGAAGGACAAGGCAAGGGTGCACATGATAGCTTGTCACTAATTAACTCCCAAAGTCGAAGACCATGCACATGCCACCACATGTGCAAGACCCGATCACGATAGTTGGTGCCATTGAAGAGCATGAGATAGTGTGGGACCTAACCACCATTAGATGAAGGAACTTGAAAGGATGACATCTCTCTCTTTTTAACCAGAGCTCAACCCAAAAAAAGGCAGCAGAGCTCCACAACCAGTCGCAATAGAGTAGAGCACGCGAGCATGTGGACCGATTGACCGCACACAAGCACAAGTGCGTGCAGGAGCCACAAGCAAAGGCGTGCAGGCAGCACGAGCGAGCACGGGTGGGTACTATTGGCGCAAGGGCAAGCGCCTGCGAACGCTGCTGGCATGGAGGTGAGCACGCACGAACACAGCACATGGATGAGCGTGTGTGGGCGCAGCTGGCGTACAGGCGTCGTGATGGCCAGGTGCATCCACGTCCTAGCGGCCAATGATAGTTGAGCAAGCGAGAGAGCGGGCAAAGAGCCACAAAGTGAGGGTCGTGACTAGTAGGAGTAGGGGTGGAAACGAGCCGAGCTCGGCTCGGCTCACCCATCTGGCGAGCTCGAAAAAGCGGCTCAGCTCGGCTCGCTCCGGGCTCGCCGAGCCAACGAGCCTAGCCATAAATGTAAATCTGCCCTCTAAATTATAATATAAAATCTTAAAAATATTTTAAATAACATATTTTAAATTAGTAAAATAGATATATCGCTAATATAATATAGAAAATAGATTATTTTTGTATAGTAATCTCAAATAACATAAATTATTGTTTACTCGGTACTAATATTATATGCTAATTAAGATTTTATGTAACAAATTGTTGTTGGGTCGAGCCACGAGCCAGCTCGCGAGCTGCACCGAGCCGAGCCGAGCTGGCTCGCTCTTTTCACGAGCCACAAAAATAGGCTCGGCTTGGGCTCGTTCTGAGCGTCGAGCCGGTCCGAGCCGAGCCGAGCTGCTGCGAGCCCGAGCCAGCTCGTCGAGCTCGAGCTTTTTTTCCAGCCCTAAGTAGGAGCCATGCCAGAAAAGCCACGGCCCCACAGCGCAGCGAGAGGAGCCGCAATCAGGAGCATGACAACGGCGAGGTAAACCCTAGCATGAAAATCTTGCTCTGTGTACCATGTTGGATACTGCTTGCATTGAAAAGAAAGGATACAGCCCAATATGTATATGTAAAATAATGCAAAAAGACCCTTATACAAAAGAAATATACCAGACACATTTCTACCAATTATCAATAAAGGTCCAAAGTATTCAGTACAATATGTTATGTCCTTAAACTCATATGAGCATATATGAATTCATGGTTCCCGAAAAATGTTATATTTTTATGACGAAATACTAAAATCAACAGAGTAGAACATTGCCAGCTGAGTGGCATGCACCAAAATGAGCAGGGAAAATAAGAAAAATTGCCTTTGTGATTTACTACAGACCAGTTTGCAGTTCACATCAGAACAAATTCATAAAAACATGTACTGGCTCAGTTCAGTACCTTTTTTCCCCAACACACTATGGAGAGAACATTCAAAGAGCCATGAAACTTATAAAGACTCCCTCAGCTTTCTTCCGATAGAACATACAAGTCCCAATATTTCAGCACTGCTCTGGGGATTAGACAATCTTACACGCTTGAGAAGTAGAGGCAGTCTAAGCAGAATTATCCCCTAGCCATGCTTGTTACCACAGAAAGTGTCCAAAAGGCTCGCACTGCTGCAACCTGAAGGGATGCAGTCGACCTGCGTAGCAAGAATTCCACGCTTCCGCTCGCAGTCCCTTGTACCACCAAATCTCCCAACTTTAACCCCCAACGAAATCGGATAACAGCAAAATTCCTTTCCGGAACAATCACATCCGAACTAGTAAAGCACGTGGTGCACGGAATGACGCAACGAGTTATAGAGCCCGAGCAGATCCAGTCAGGTGAGCAAGCATAACGCAAGATTCTTAGACTAACACAGGAAGGGCAGACGGGAAGGGGCACCTGGTGCTGCTCGTCGTTCCAGTTAAACATCCTGCTCAGGTGGCGGCCGCCGTCGCGGTAGCCGCCCCCGAACCCGAACCCCAGCTGCGCTGTCTCCCGGGTCCCAACGATCGCATCTCGGACCGCAGGAAAAGCACCCGAACTCGCCGGCACGGAGCCTCGCGCGGTCCTCTCCTCTTCCAGCTGCCTTCTGCGGCTCTCTCCACCCACCAAGAATAGTCCAGGGAAGGGAGAATGCGTGGCCGCTGCTCATTGGGCAGGCGGCTGCAGTGGGGGCGTTGGAAGCCACGTGTGCGGACGCGCCTCTTGGGTAGAGGGCTCGATCAAATGCCACGCGCTGATTGGCTGCAGGGTTTTGTACCACGGGATGGATCGACTAGGATGGCAGTTGAACCGCGGGTATCGATATGATGAATTTTGTACCCCGTGACACGGGTAGAAAATTTAACGCACGATTTAGGTTGGATTGAATATCCAAAATATATTAAATAAGGTATGTTAAAATATTTTACTCGTAGGTATTAAGTAAATGTTGAAATATGGATTTATCTATTTATATTGATGATATTTACTATAAATTAAGTCTCATGATTGTGCGTGTATGTAATCTACCTTAGCATTATATGTCATTGAAGACTGTGTGTGCATGTTGTTGGGTACTATAATTAGGGATACCCAGATCACAGCCCTAAAATCCCTAGACGCTCGAGTAACAAGGGAGGCATAAACATACATGCTCCTAGTCGTACCAAGGTCCGAGGGACAAGTCACGACTCGTCCGAGTCCACCCTTGGGCGAGAGACAAAATCACGGCTCGGTCGAGGCCAACCTCGGGTGGGAGACGCAGTCACGGCTCGCTCGAGGCCAACCTTGGGCGGGATGCACATTTCCGATTCGCCCGAGAGCGTCTAAGGCGACGCTCCGGGAGCTACCCACCTCGCCCAACCACTCCGATCCCAGAACATGTGTTCGTACGTTCACCTACCCTGTTGAGGCCTAGTTTGGGTACTCTAGTATTGACCTCAATCCACATGTATTGAGGTGGATTGAAGTATAACTTAAACTAATTTACACCCCAAACCACCTCAACACATGTGGATTGGGGTAAATACTAGAGTACCCAAACAAAGCCTAAGGGTACCAAAGTCAACAAAGAACGACACGGCTACGGTCTAATCTACCTTTACACCCATGACACATGCACATGGCGCGAATACAGAGCATTGTAACCCCACTCTGACCACTGTTTCAACCACTCTGAGCGTGGCTACAGTTAATGCCTCGACCTCGGGAGAAATCTCCGCGCTCGCCCGAGATCGGGCTCGGCCAACTACCCCAGCAAAAACGTTGAAAGTTGCCTAGAGGGAGGTGAATAGGCAAGCGGAAATATTTTCAACAAAAACTAGAAACAAACTAGGTAAAACTGGCTCAGCCAGTGTCAAAACCGGTGCAACCGGTATGAACAAGCTCAACTAAAGAATGAGATATAAAATTGAATTGATCTCGAAATTCACCCAGTTAACTTTGGAAATGAGAAGTTCTAGATAATCCACAGGGTTCAAAGTAGTAGATCTGAGAAGGGCACTTCCCCAAATCCACACACCAAAAAGATATAAACAAATCTTCCACAGAATGGTAAGAGAACGAAGAACATGAACAAACATAATGAACAAGAACACAAGAGACACAAGATTTATCCCGAGGTTCGGTCACATCACAAAAGGTGCCCTACTTCCTCGTTGAGGCGCCCACAAAGAGTCGGGTCTCTTTCAACCCTAATCCTCCCTTTGCCAACCACAAAGGTCAAGCCCACACACTAATCTTTGCTCAAACGAGCGGGTAATACAAACTTTCTTGTGGTCTTTCACAAGATTTGAAGACTCACAAGAGACACCTAGTCGTCTAGGAGCTAGAATCTCCAAAAGTAATGAATCCACAAAGAACTCGATGTAGTACCAAAGCTCGAATGAAGAAGAGCAAGAGGGATTTAGAGATGAAGCACGAAAGCCGCAGCTCTCAAACTCACTCAAAGATTTCTCTCCAAAGATTTGAAATGGGAGAGGCAAGAGATGCGTGAGAGAGAGTGGGAGGTGTTTCTTAAGTTAGAAATGGAGTTTGGGTTGTGCTCTTGTGTGGGGAGAGATGTAGGAGTGAGTATATATAGGTGGGGCTTCAAAACTAGCCGTTTGAGTAGAACCTCACCCGAAACCGGTTGAACTGCCCTAAGGGGCGGTTCAACCGCCCCTGGCAGGTCTGGCACACTGTCTGCCAGCCTAACTATCAGACTTACTGGCAAACTGACGTGCAGTCTGGCCAAGTTGACCTAGACCGGTTGAACCGCCCTTGGGGGTGGTTGAACCGCCGCTGACAGCTCTATCGACCTGTTTGCCAGTCTAACTGGCAGACTATCAGTTAGAGGTCAGAGGGGTCAGAGACCAGTTGAATCGCCCCTAAGGACTAGTTCAGCTGGTCTTGACCAAAGAGTACAGGAGAGAAAACTCCAGTTCAACTGCCCGGAGGCAAGTTCAACTGGTGTATGGTCAAAGAGGTTCACAGTTGAAGTTGAAGTTTAGCTGGAGTTGAGAAAGCTCAACTATAGTTGAAAAAGCTCAACTGCAGTTGAAGAAGTTCAACTCAGCTGAAGTTCAGCTCAACTGAAATGCTCAACTGTAGCTGAAGAAGCTCAACTCAGCTGAAGTTTAGTTCAGCTGATACAGCTCAACTGCAGCTGAAGAAGTTTAGCTCTTTTCAATAAGAACACTCTCAGTTTCTCAAACCTAACCACGGTCAGCCATAGAGCGTTCAAGAGATTTTTGGTTTTTAAAAATAGCTTTTGAATTTGAAGGCTTGAGCTTTGGCAAACACCAACCTTCTTTTTGGATCCCCTTGATAGTACGACGATTTCTATACTCAAGTTAAATAAAATATAATTAAGTAAACTCCTTGAGTCATTGGTGTCTCATGTGTGATTTCTCTATGGTGTTGCTTCATAAGGATCAAAAACATCATTGTCTCACCTCTTGAAGCAAACACAAATCGAGACTGTGACTTGAACAATTTCACCATATATGATGTAACACCCTGATTTTGGGGGTATAAAATTTCTTTCTAATTATCACCCAAAATCATGTGTTACTCTTCTTTTTCTCACTCTAGGTTTTCTCTCTCTTTAGATTCATTCTCCCTTTTTCCTTTTTGATTAGAGATAGCCTAAACTAGTGGAGGTTAATTATTTAGTTTTGCCAAAACCTTATGAGTCATGACATGTTGCATCATGCTGAGTTTAAAATATTCTTTGAAGTGTTGCACAAGTTTGAATTTATTTGAATTTGAAACCTAGTTTGAATTTGGATTTGAAAAACCCTGTAGAAAAGGAAATGGAAAAGGAATTAGAAATTCAGAGAAAAAGAAAAGGAGAAAGGAGCCCAAGCCAGCCCAGTCGGCCCAGCCAGGCCACACGCCCGCGCCGTCTGACAGGCGGATCCCGCCTCTCAGCGGTAGTTCTCCCTCGCGTGCGCCCTCCCTCCCTCCCTCGCTGCCCAGTGGGGCCAGCCTGTCGGTGCCAGTTTTCTTCCTCGCGCGCTCCCTCCCTCCCTCTCTGTCTCGCGGGCCCGGTCCGCCAGTCGCCAAGCCGTTGCCCCGAGCGCCCCTTTCTCCTCTCTCTGCGTCGTGGACCCTACCTGTCAGTTCCGCCCCCTCCGCGCTCGCCGTGGACCAACGCATGCGCACTCGCGCACATCGCCGGATTTCTCGGCCACGACACCCGCCCACGCGCCCAGCCCCCTTCATAGAGCCCCACCAGTGCCGCGCTCTGCCCACGCCGCCAGCCGCCGCCGGAGACCTGCACCCGCGTTCCTGGTCATCCAGCTTGCCGGAGACCGCTCCAAGCCTCCCCGAGCTCCGTCTCGAGGTGAGACACCTGTCCCCGTGCCCAATTTCCCTTATTGCGCCCTGTGTTCAGCCAATTTCGCCTTTGCCGGTGCTCGGCCGCGGCGGTCCGCCGTGCTCGCGTGCTGGCCGGCCGATTTAGCCCAGTCTAGTTCACCGGAGTAGGTCCGTGTGTCACCCCTGCCTCTGCTGAAGTAGCCAAGGCCTTAGCGCGCCTTAAGTCCCCTCCCCGTGGCCAGAATGGCTCACCGGAGTTACTTCGGCCCGCCCGAGACCTTCTCACTGTCGTTCTCCCTTCTCTGCCCGTGGATTCATGGCCCCTTCCCCGCCATTAAGTTCGCCGTGGCGCCCTCTTCCTCTCGGCCCAACTCCGGCGACCCCGGACCCCCCTAGCTCACGCCTGCCTCAACTCCGGCGACCTCACCGCCGCAGAGAGGAGCAGCGCCGCCCGCAGTCGCTCATCCTTCCCGGTCTGATTTCCCCCGTCCAATCTTGATCGAACGGCCCGGACCTCAGGATACCGCTTCACACACGCGCGCCTTGACGCCCTGGCCCACCTGTCAGCACCGCCCGCAGCCGCTCATCCCCCCTGGTCTGGTCCCCTCCGTCCGATTCAGATCGAACGGCCCGGACCTCAGGATACCGCTTCACGAACGCGCGCCTGACGCCCTGGCCCGCTTGTCAGCGCCGCCCGCAGCCATCTGTTTCCCCCGGTCTGATCCCCTCCGTCCGATCCTGATCAAACGGCCCAGACCGCGGGTACCGCTTCGCGCACGCGCGCCCTCCCCCTCTGTTGCTGACGCCCTCGCCCGCTTGTCAGTGCTCGCCCGCCCGCGCGCGTGCCCTCGGCTGCAGATCTAATCTTAGCCGTTGGTTTTAGATCTGACGGTTAGATTCACCCGATACCCCTTCACGCGGTAGTTTTCTTAAAGAGACCCTCGGTTTATTGGGAATCAACTCGCTGTCCCTGGTTTTCGCGCGTAGGCCCCTGTAATCTTACAGATTTAACCCTAGACTTTTAAATATTCACAGAATTAGCCCTAATTTCATATTTTGAATTCCCAAACTTGTTTATTTCATAACTTTTGCATATGAACTCCAAATTTAGTGATTCAAATTGCAAAATGTTCATAGAATTATTCTCTGTCTGAATAAATGGTTTCACTTAGTGTCTATACATTCTAATTTTTATGATTGAATATGAACTAATATAGATGTAGTTTTATTTACTTAATAAAATAAATAAAAGGAGAACCTTAGAGATTTAAACATGTGTAAGCTTGAGAGATTAATAAAGTGTATTACATGAGTTTACCTCTGTTCCAAATTTTAGGTCACCATAAAATAAATTGATCTATGATTATGTACTTGTAAGTAACACTTAGGGAAATAGTAATCTATTTTGCAAATAAAGTTAATTTATGTTATAGTTCATGTTATACTTTGGACTCATTATCCCTTACGTAGTATTGTGTCTTTTTAAGATGTGTTCCAATGTTTGTACATGTTTGGTGTGATGTTCATTTGTACTTTCCAAATGTATTGAATGCATGCTCGCTTTATTTAGACAACGAGCAGTCCCCTAAGTGTGTTGTTGGAGACCTCCCTGAGCAGCAACCTGGTGAAGGCAAGTGTCATCTGACCTATTATGTCCTACATACTTTATGATTCACTGTCCCGCATTACTTTATGAAACCTAAGGATTGACTAGTCTGTATTCACTTATCCTTGTTTACCTTTTGGGTTATCATGGTTAGCATGTTGCTACTGCCTTAACTTAATCAATGAACATGATGTGAACATTTAGGATACGATACTGTTATCCTGATTATGTGAATGATCTTGTGATACCTTAGGGGACTCAGGCCTTTTCTCTGAGTACCTCTCCGTAAGGACCTGTTCGTGGAGTGACCACCCGGGATAACCGTACAACCATGAGGGTGGAATGGGACACCCTTTACTGATTAATTAGATGAACCTGGGGGTGTAGTTGGCTTTGCTGGAGGGCCGTCAATGGGGGCCGGGGCGTAGTGCTCGCTCTGCCAAGGTTGGGGTGCAAAGGTTCTTTCGATTTGGTTTTGTTAGTCACCCACCTTGGGGAGGTGTACTGCGTTTGTACGACTGGCGAAACCTAACAAGCAGCTATGCACCAGGGGAGTCTTTGTAAAGGCTACGTAGTGTATCCCTGGCCATTCACCTTGGTAGTGAAGATCGGGTCTGTACAACCCAGGCTGGAAAGAGATCACGACTTGTGGGTAAAGTGTACAACCTCTACAAAGTGTTAAAAACTGGTATATCAGCCAAGCTCACGGTTAAGAGCAGCCTTAGGATCCTCTTTGATTAGAATAACTTTGGATACTTTTATGATGATGATTAACAATGATGCTATAAAATCTGATCTTTGGTATTTCCTCGTTTGAGGAAGTACTTTTGGGTAATAACTGGGTTTATTACTAAAAGTTGGCTCTACTAATAATAGTAAATACTTGACTAACTTAAAAGCAATTACTTGACCTCAACCCCATATACAGCTAGTCCACTTTAGCCAAACAGGACATTTGCTGAGTACGTTGATGTGTACTCACCCTTGCTTTACAAACCACCTCACCCAGGTTGTCCCCATTGTGCTCAGTGCTCAGGAGGTGATGCTAGCAACATGGAAGACTTTGAGTAGTTCTAGGAATATGACGAGTTCTAGTTCTTTCTTAGTGGCAAACCCCCAGTCAGCTGCCTGTGTAGGCTTATCATCTATGTTTCGTTTTTCCGCACTTTGATAATTATGTTGAAAAATGGTTATGTATTAGACTCTATGGATGTCTTGGACATCTTGATGTAATAAAATACCTTTCCGCTATTTATTTCAAGCATTGTGTGATGATGTCCAATTATGTAATCGCTGTGTACGTGAGTTTCTGATCCTGGCACGTACATGGTTCGCATTCGGTTTACCTTCCAAAACCGGGTGTGACATAAGTGGTATCAAAGCCTTGTTGACTGTAGGACCGCTAACTTAGACTAGAATGGTCGACCTAAGGACTATATACCCCTACTCTTACCTTGACCTTAGAGTTCTTTCAAAAGTTGGTCATCTTGACCAACTCTATGTTATCTACTTATCTCAAAAAGTTTTGCCTCACTTTTCTCTCTATTTATTTCCTAGTCTCATAGTTCTACTCTTACTCTTGTGCTTACGATGTCTTTTGTAGATGGCCCGTATTAGGTGCACTGCACGTAAGTTTGTGATCCCCTTTTTGCCTTCTCGCCTGGCGGAGCGTCCACTGCGTCGCACGGTGCCAGGTCAGTCCAGTCACCTGGAGAGGCTGCATCATCGCCTGCATGAGGAGTAGGAGCGCCGACACCAGGAGCAAGAGCAGGAGCAGCAGGACTCTTCCCCCTCGCCTTAGTGGGAGGTGGAGTCTGAGAGGCCACCTTCCCCTGCACCTCAGCCAGAGATGCCCCCTGCACCACCATAGGGCATCCCGGCTGCTGGAGGAGACCCCGACGGAGACGGGGACGACGACAACACCGGTGGTAGTTCGAGCTACGACACGAAGCGTTCAGAGGAGCCGGAGCCGGAGGGATGGATCGCGAGACCCATCACTCGTGACGCTGCTCGCGGGTGTCACTTCCACGATGCTCTCGATACCTTGTTGCGTCGGGCTTTCGACCGACACACTTGGTCTATCGAGTACCATTGTGTAGTCTACCAGCATTGTCACGGGCTATACCCGGACCAGTGGGAGGCTACTTGCTTGGTGCGCTGTCCGGACGATGATCTCCGTGGTGCAGAGGCCTTCTCAGAGCACTATTCTATTACTGAGAGGGATACTGCCGAGGCAGCCATGCAAGATGCAACATGACAGGCACTTTCTCAGTATTGCTCATTGTTCAGCGGGGTAGTTGATGGCCTTGACCTAAAGTACTACCCTCGTCGTTCGACCGGTAGTGCTGGAGGTGTGATTGTCTCGCCAGTCGGTGAGGGCAATCCCAGGCTGAGCAGCATGGTCAACTTGGCCGTTGTGCTCAACACAGAGTTGGACCACGCACTTGATGAGTTGGGCAAGGTTCGGGCGGAGGTTGCGGAATTGCGTGCTGAATGCGCGGCACGCCACTATCTGGATGGTGGTTCTCCCACCCCTATCAGGATTCAGCACCCTTACCATTCACCGCCCCGTGGTCGCTTCGACTATGGTACCCCAGACTGCAGGACCCGCATAGATTTGGATCCTTAGATCGACAGAGTCGGAGTCTGTAATAATGCTTAGTTCAGTGTCTTAGCCTAAGTCAGTTTTAGTGAGAGTTAGTTTGCTTATCTTATGTTGGATGCTTGTTATGATGGACATGTACTGAAGTTGGATCTTTTAATGATTGTCACCAAGGTGTGGGTATTCCCTGCAACTTGGTGTAGTTATTAATAAAGTCAGTTATTTAGTTGGGTAATCCCTTTATTCCCCTTTCCTCTTTATCTGAGAAGCTGTCAGTGAAGATGGTCATTTGTTCAGTGTTATGGAGATCTTCTATACATCTTTTCTTATGCTGAAAGACTGCAGAGTCAAATTTGATATATGTGTGTGGTTTCTACAGATGTCTGAGAACAGGCGCAGAGGTGCGAGGCGTGCTTAGCCTGAACAACAGGCACCCCAAGAGGAGACAGCCTCGCAGCAGCATTTTCCACTACCACCACCAATGACTATTGAGCAAATATTCTTGATGCAGACCCAAGCAGTCCAGGCAATTGGTTAGACATTAGCAGCGATGTAGCAAGTTCAGCAACAGCCACCACCACCTCAGCCTCCAGTGCAAGTCCAGATGCCACAAGTGCCTAGAGACAAGCAGGCAGAATTCATGAGGGGCCATCCCCTTGTCTTTGCCCACTCTGCTGACCCCATGGACGCGGAAGATTGGCTGCGTACCGTGGAGCGTGAGCTGCACACTGCCCAGTGCAACGACCGTGAGAAGGTGTTGTATGGTCCCCGACAACTGAGGGGAGCAGCACAATCTTGGTGGGAGTCTTACCTCGCCACCCATGCCAACCCTGAAGTCATTACTTGGAAGGAGTTTAGGGACAACTTTCATTGCTACCATGTGCCCGAGGGACTGATGATAGTGAGGAAGGAGGAGTTTCTTGCCCTGAAGCAAGGTCCCCTGTCCGTCAGTGAGTACAGGGATAAGTTTCTGTAGCTGTTGCGTTATGCCCAGAAGATGTCAACACGGATGCCAAGAGGCAGTACCGCTTCTTGAGAGGATTGGTTGACCCCCCCACTACCAGCTGATGAACCACACCTTCCCTACCTTCCAGCATCTGATCAACAGAGCAATCATGACAGAAAGGAAGCATCGGGAAATGGAGGACAAGAAACACAAGATTGGTGGACCTCAGGTTGGGAGTAGCAGCCGTCCTTACTACTCAGGCAACCCACCTCAGCCATTCAAGCAAGGTCACCAGTACCAGCACCAGCATCAACGTTAGAACCAACAACAACAGTACCAGAGGTAGTTTCCTCAGTAGCAGCAGTACCGTCAGAATAACCAGCAAGGAGGAAATCAATATCAGCGTCAGAGCAACCAGGCAGCCCATCTTCCTGCCCCAGCAACCAACCAGACCAACCAAGCAGCGCCAGCTCAAGGAGGAAGTCGTGCATGTTTCCACTGTAGTGAACAAGGCTATTGGGAGAATCATTGCCCAAAGAAAGCAGCTCAACAGCAGCCAGCTCCCAATGCCCTAGTCAGGTAGAATGCAATGCAGCAAGGAGGCAACAACCGTGGGCAACCTCGTGCCTAGTATGGAAAGGTGAACCACTTGGAGGCCGACACAGTCCAGGAGACTCTAGGAGTGGCACTAGGTACGTTCCCAGTCGAGTACCATTCTGCAAATGTGTTATTTGATACTGGAGCAACACATTCTTTTGTGACTGCATCATGAGTAGAATCACATAATATACCAGTAGCACCCATGTATCCACCTATGAGAGTTAGTTCAGTTGGTGGAAGAACCCAAACGGATAAATTTTGCCCTAGTGCAAAGGTTCAAATAAGGGGGATAGAGTTCCCCGCTGATTTAATAGTTATGGGTAACTAGGATACAACTATAGATGTCATCTTAGGGACGAATTGGTTAACCAAGTACCAAGCCAGTCTTAGTTGTGATAAGAGAACGGTGAAGTTAGTGTCCTTATCAGGAGAAGAAGTGTTAGTGCAGTTGATCTTATCAGGACCCAGAAAGGGGAGTTGTCACCAAGTCACCGCCTGCATTGAGGAGATTAAACCATCAGAGGCTATCAGTGTAGTATCAGATTTCCCAGATGTGTTTCCCGAAGAGTTACCAGGTATGCCACCTAAGAGGAAGGGTTAATTTGTCATAGAGCTTGTACCAGGCACCGCCCCTATATCCAAGAGAGCCTATCGAATGTCTGGACCAGAGTTGGTGGAACTCAAGAAGCAGATTGATGAGTTGTCGGAGAAGGGCTACATCAGACCAAGTACCTCGCCTTAGGCAGCCCCAGTGCTGTTTGTGGAAAAGAAAGATGCACAAAAAGAATGTGCATTGACTACAGATCCTTGAATGAAGTTACTATCAAGAATAAGTACCCCCTGCCCAGAATTGAAGATTTATTCGATCAGTTGAGAGGAGCCAGTATGTTCTCAAAGATAGATCTGAGGTCAGGCTACCATCAACTCAGAATCTGACCTTCAGATATACTGAAGACAACATTTATCACCAAGTTTGGGTTGTATGAGTTCACGGTCATGTCATTCGGTTTGACGAATGCACCAGCTTACTTTATGTACTTGATGAACAATGTGTTCATGGACTACCTCGACAAGTTCGTAGTAGTGTTTATTGATGATATTCTTATATATTCCCAAAATGAGCAAGAGCATGAGGAGCATTTGAGGAAAGTACTCCAGAGGCTACGAGATTGTCAGCTGCATGCCAAGCTTAGCAAGTGCGAGTTCTGGATCAGTGAAGTCCTGTTTTTGGGTCACATTATAAACCGAGAAGGATTGGCTAAGATCCAAAGAAGGTAACAGCTATCTTGGACTGGAAAGCACCAAAAGATGTCCGAAGAATCAAGAGCTTCATCGGAATGGCCGGTTATTATCGGCGTTTCATCGAAGGTTTCTCCAAGATTGCCAGGCCAATAACAGCCTTGCTGGCAAAGAAGGTTGAGTTCAAGTGGACCCCAGCATGCCAGAAGTCCTTTGAGACATTGAAGGAGAAGTTGACAACGACACCAGTATTGATTCTGCCAGATGTTCACAAGCCATTCTTAGTGTATTGCGATGCTTCGTACACCAGACTAGGATGTGTGTTAATGCAGGAAGGGAGAGTAGAGGCATACTCGTCCCAGCAGTTGAAGATTCATGAGAAGAACTATCCTACTCATGATCTGGAGTTAGCAGTCGTGGTTCATGCATTGAAGACCTGGAGGCATTATCTTTATGGGCAGAAGTGTGATATCTACACGGACCACAAGAGCCTCAAGTACATATTCACTCAGTCAGAGTTAAACATGAGGCAGTGAAGATGGCTAGAGTTGATCAAAGATTATGAGCTGGAGATTCATTATCACCCAGGCAAAGCAAATGTAGTTGCAGATGCTCTTAGCAGGAAGAGTCAAATCAATATGTTGGCCGCTCACCCGATGCCATATGAGCTAGCAAAGGAGTTCGACAGATTAAGTCTCGGATTTCTGAACAACACCCAAGGGGTGACAATTGAGTTGGAACCCACTCTAGAGCAAGACATCAGGAAGGGTCAGAAGGATGATGGGAAAATGAACGAGATCCGGCAGCTGATCATAGATGGAAAAGACATGGATTTCCGTGAAGATGCAGAAGGAGTGGTATGGTTCAAGGACAGACTATGTGTTCCCGATATCAAACCAATCCGGGAACTGATTCTCAAGGAAGCTCATGAGACAGCATACTCTATACACCCTATTAGTGAGAAGATGTACCAAGACCTGAAGAAAAGATTTTGGTGGTACGGTATGAAAAGGGAGATAGCAGAGTATGTGGCTGTATGTGATAGTTGTCAGAGGATTAAAGCAAAACATCAGAGACCTGCAGGTTTGTTGCAACCATTACAGATTCCTTAGTGGAAATGGGATGAGATTGGAATGGACTTTATAGTCGGTTTGCCTCGCACTCGTACTGGTTATAACTCTATCTGGGTAGTAGTGGACCATTTGACAAAGCGGACCATTTCATACCAGTCAAGACCACCTACAACATGGCTCGAATTGTGTGCTTGCATGGCATTCCGAAGAAGATAGTATTAGATAGAGGCACCCAGTTCACCTCTCATTTTTGGCAGCAGTTACATGAAGCTTTAGGCACACATTTGAAGTTTAGCTCAGCTTATCACCTGTAGACAGATGGTCAAACAGAGAGAACTAATCAGATTTTGGAGGATATGTTGAGGGCTTGTGCCTTGCAAGACAAGATAGGTTGGGACAAGAGATTACCATACGCAGAATTCTCTTACAACAACAGCTATCAGGCCAGTTTGAAGATGTCACCATTCGAAGCGCTCTATGGGAGGAATTGCAGAACTCCGTTGCATTGGGACCAACCTAGTGAAAGATAGGTGTTTGGTCCAGATATTTTGCTTGAAGCCGAAGAGAACATTAGAATGGTCCAAGAGAATTTAAAGGCAGCACAGTCCAGACAGCGAAGCTATGCTGACACCAGAAGAAGGGAACTCAATTTTGAAGTAGGAGACTACGTCTATTTGAAGGTGTCACCCATCAGAGGAACCAAAAGGTTTGGAGTCAAAGGCAAGCTAGCACCTCGTTATATTGGACCGTATCAGATTCAAGCCAGACGTGGAGAAGTGGCTTATCAACTCAGTTTACCGGAGAATCTGTCTGCTGTGCACGATGTGTTCCATGTGTCACAGTTAAAGAAATGCTTGAGAGTGCCAGAAGAGCAGTTGCCAGCAGAGGATCTTGAAGTTCAAGAAGATCTGACTTATATTGAGAAGCCAACTCAAATTCTGGAGACAGCAGATCGGGTCACCCGGAGAAGTACCATTAGGATGTGCAAAGTCAAATGGGGTCATCACTTAGAAGAAGAAGCAACCTGGGAAAGAGAAGATGATTTAAAAGCCAAGTACCCTGAGCTCTTTTCTAGCCAGCCCTGAATCTCGAGGGCGAGATTCTTTTAAGGGGGATAGGTCTGTAACACCCTGATTTTGGGGGTATAAAATTTCTTTCTAGTTATCACCCAAAATCATGTGTTACTCTTCTGAAAGTCGCCTAGAGGGGGGGTGAATAGGCGGAATCTGAAAATTATAAACTTAAGCACAACAACAAGCCGGGGTTAGCGTTAGAAATATAAACGAGTCCGAAAAAGAGGGCGAAAACAAATCACAAGCAAATGAAGAGTGAGACGCGGTGATTTGTTTTACCGAGGTTCGGTTCTTGCAAACCTACTCCCCGTTGAGGTGGTCACAAAGACCGGGTCTCTTTCAACCCTTTCTCTCTCTCAAGCGGTCACCTAGACCGAGTGAGCTTCTCTTCTCAATCACTTGGGACACTAAGTCCCCACAAGGACCACCACACAATTGGTGTCTCTTGCCTTGATTACAATTGAGTTGGGAACAAGAAAGAAAGAAGAACAAAAGAGATCCAAGCGCAAGAACTCAAATAAACACAATTGTCTCTCTCACTAGTCACTATTTGATTGGAATGATCTTTGGACTTGGGAGAGGATTTGATCTCTTTGTTTGTGTCTTGGAGTGAAGTCTAGAGCTCTTGTATTGAATGCAATGGCTGAAAACTTGGATGCCCTGAAGTGTTGGTGCTTGGGGGTATTTATAGCCCCAACCACCAAAGTGGTCGTTGGGAGGGGCTACTGTCGTATGGCGCACCGGACAGTCCAGTGCCCCACCGGACACTGTCCGGTGCGCCAGCCACGTCACCCAACCGTTAGGGTTCGACCGTTGGAGCTCTGATAAGTGGGGCCACTAGACAGTCCGGTGGTACACCGGACAGGTCCTATTCACTGTCTGGTGTTCCTTCTGGCACATGCTCTGACTTCTGCGCACGCAGGCGCGCACTGTTCACTTTTACTGTTCCTTTGCAGATGACCGTTGGCGTGAAGTAGCCGTTGCTCCGCTGGCACACTGGACAGTCCGGTGAATTATAGCGGAGTGGCTCCCTGAATTCCCAAAGCTGGCAAGTTTGAGTTGATCCACCCTGGTGCACCGGACACTATCCGGTGGTGCACCGGACACTGTCCGGTGGCACACCAGACAGTCCAGTGTGCCAAACCAGGGCTGCCTTCAGTTTAACTTTGCTCCTTTGTTTTGAACCCTTTCTTTTATCTTTGTATTGGTTTGTTGTGAACCTTTGGCACTTGTAGAACATATATTCTAGTGCAAACTAGTTAGTCCAATAATTTGTGTTGGGCAATTCAACCACCAAAATTCATATAGGAAAAGGTTTGACCCTATTTCCCTTTCAATCTCCCCCTTTTTGGTGATTGATGCCGACACAAACCAAAGCAAACATAAAAGTGCAGAATTGAACTAGTTTACATAATGTAAGTGCAAAGGTTGCTTGGAATGAAACCAATAAATATTTCTATTAGATACGCATGGATGGTTTTCTTCTTATTTAAAATTTTGGACCACGCTTGCACCACAAGTTTTGTTTTGCAAATTCTTTTGGAAATTCTTTTCAAAACTTTTGCAAATAGTCAAAGGTATATGAATAAGATTGAAGGAAGCATTTTCAAGATTTTGAAATTTTCTCCCCCTGTTTCAAATGCTTTTCCTTTGACTTAAACAAAACTCCCTCTGAATAAAATTCTCCTCTTAGTGTTCAAGAGGGTTTTACAAATTTTTGAAGATGCTAGAACTTTCTCCCCCTTTTGAACACAATAAGATAGCAATTTGAAAACTTCATTTTTAAAATTCGATGGTGGTGCGGTCCTTTTGCTTTGGGCTCATACTTTCTCCCCCTTTAGCATGAATCACCAAAAACGAATACTTGTGAGTGAAAGACAAGCCCTTTTACTTTCTCCCCAATGGCAAATAAATAGATATGAGTGAAGATTATACCAAGTGGAGAACGATGCGGAATACTGGCAAAGTGTAGATAATACTGATGGAGTTGAGTGGAAGCGCCTTCTTTGCCGAATACTCCATTTCCCTTTCAATTCTATGACTAAGCATGAGAATACACTTGAATACACATTAGTCATAGGCATAAAAGAGATATGATCAAAGGTATATAAATGAGCTATGTGTGCAAAGTATCAATCAAAATTTCGAGAATCAAGAATATTTAGCTCATTCCTAAGTTTGGTAAAGGTTTTCTCATCTAAAGGCTTGGTAAAGATATCAACCAATTGATCTTTGGTGTTAATATAGGCTATCTCGATATCCCCCTTTGTTGGTGATCTCTCAAAAAGTGATACCGAATGGCTATGTGCTTAGTGCGGCTGTGTTCAACGGGATTATCTGCAATGCGAATTGCACTCTCATTATCACATAGGAGAGGGACTTTGCTAAATTTGTAGCCATAGTCCCTAAGGGTTTGCCTCATCCAAAGCAATTGCACGCAACAATGGCCTGCGGCAATATACTAGGCTTCGGCGATAGAAAGAGCTACTGAGTTTTGTTTCTTTGAAGCCCAAGATACCAGGGATCTCCCCAGAAACCTACAAGACCCTAATGTGCTCTTCCTATCAATTTTACACCCTGCCCAATCAGCATCGAAATAACCTATTAAATCAAAAGAGGATCCCTTGGGGTACCAAAGACCAAACTTAGGTGTATGAACTAAATATCTCAAGATTCTCTTCATGGCCCTAAGGTGAATTTCCTTAGGATCGGCTTGAAATCTTGCACACATGCATACGGAAAGCATAATGTCCGGTCGAGATGCACATAAATAGAGTGAAGATTCTATCATCGACTTGTATACCTTTTGATCTACGGATTTACCTCCCGTGTCGAGATCGAGATGCCCATTGGTTCCCATGGGTGTCTTGATGGGCTTGGCATCCTTCATTCCAAACTTGGTGAGTATATCTTGAATGTACTTCGTTTGGCTAATGAAGGTGTCCAAAACCGATCCGAAGTCTTGTACTCATCAAGTATGGTCCTTACCATGTCCAATAGAGTTATATTCTTTCTCTCCACTACACCATTTTGTTGTGGCGTGTAGGGAGAAGAGAACTCATGCTTGATGCCCTCCTCCTCAAGAAAGTCTTCAATTTGAGAATTCTTGAACTCCGTCCCATTGTCGCTTCTTATCTTCTTGATCCTTAAGCCGAACTCATTTTGAGCCCGTCTCAAGAATCCTTTCAAAGTCTCTTGGGTTTGAGATTTTTCCTGCAAAAAGAATACCCAAGTGAAGCGAGAATAATCATCCACAATAACTAGATAGTACTTACTCCCGCCGATGCTTATGTAAGCTATCGGGCCGAATAGGTCCATGTGGAGGAGCTCAACTGGCCTGTCAGTCATCATGATGTTCTTGTGTGGATGATGAACACCAACTTGCTTCCTTGCTTGGCATGCACTACAAATCCTGTCTTTCTCAAAATGAACATTGGTTAGTCCCAAAATGTGTTCTCACTTTAGAAGCTTGTGAAGATTCTTCATTCCAACGTGGGCTAGTCGGCGATGACAGAGCCAACCCATGTTAGTCTTAGCAATTAAGCAAGTGTCGAGTTTAGCTCTATTGAAATCAACTAAGTATAGCTGACCCTCTAACACTCCCTTAAAGGCTACTGAATCATCACTTCTTCTAAAGACAGTAACACCTACATCCGTAAAAATACAATTGTAGCCCATTTTGCATAATTGAGAAACAGAAAGCAAATTGTAATCTAATGAATCTACAAGAAAAACATTGGAAATAGAATGGTTAGGTGATATAGCAATTTTACCAAGTCCTTTGACCAAACCTTGATTTCCATCCCCGAATGTGATAGCTCGTTGGGGATCTTGGTTTTTCTCGTAGGAGGAGAACATTCTTTTCTCACCAGTCATGTGGTTTGTGCACCCGCTATCAATGATCCAACTTGAGCCCCCGGATGCATAGACCTACAAAACAAATTTAGGCCTTGTTTTTAGGTACCCAAACGGTCTTGGGTCCTTTTACATTAGAAACAAGCACTTTGGGTACCCAAACACAAGTCTTTGACCCCTTGTGTTTGCCCCCAACATATTTGGCAACTACTTTGCCTGATTTGTTAGTGAGCACATAGGAAGCATCAAAAGTCTTAAATGAAATGTTATGATCATTTGATGTAATAGGAGTTTTCTTCTTAGGCATTTTAACATGTGTAGAACGCCTAGAGCTGGAAGCCTCATTCTTATAAATAAAAGCATGGTGAGTAACAGAATGAGTCCTCTTTGCATGAATTCTCCTAATCTTATCCCCAGGATAACCAGCAGGATATAAAATGTAACCCTCGTTATCCTGAGGCATGGGAGCCTTGCCCTTAACAAAATTAGATAATCTTATAGGAGGGGCATTAAGCTTGACATTGTCTCCTTGTTGGAAGCCAATGCCATCCTTAATGCCAGGGCGTCTCCCACTATAAAGCATGCTATGAGCAAATTTAAATTTCTCATTTTCTAGTTCATGCTCGATAATTTTAGCATCTAATTTAGCTATATGATCATTTTGTTGTTTAATCATAGCAAGGTGATCATGAATAGCAACAACATTAATATCTCTACATCTAGTACAAATAGAAACATGCTCAACGGTAGATGTAGAGGGTTTGCAATCATTTAATTCAACAATCTTAGCATGTAAAATAGCATTCTCATCTCTAAGATTGGTAATAAAAATATTGCAAACATCTAATTCTTTAGCCTTAGCAATTAATTTTTCATTCTCATTCTTAAGGCTAGCAAGAGAGGCATTCAATTTTTCAATCTTAGCAATTAGACTAGCATTATCATTTCTAAGATTGATAATTGAATCATCACAAATATTTTACTTCTCAACCTTAGCAATCAAATTAGCATTCTCAATCCTAAGTTTGGAGATAGTGTCATGGCAAATACTAAGCTGACTAGTTAATTTTTCATTTTTCTCTACCTCTTGAGCATAAGCATTTTTAGTCTTAACATGCCTTTTATTTTCCTTAATAAGGAAGTCCTCTTGGCTATCCAAGAGTTCATCCTTCTCATGAATAGCACTAATCAATTTATTCAATTTCTCTTTTTGTTGCATGTTAAGATTGGCAAAAAGAGTAAGCAAGTTATCCTCATCATCACTAGAATTATCCTCGTCACTAGAAGTTGCATATTTAGTGGAGGATCTTGATTTTACCTTCTTCTTCTTGTCGTCCTTTGCCATAAGACACTTGTGGCCGACGTTGGGGAAGAGGAGGCCTTTGTTGATGGCGATGTTGGCGGTGTCCTCGTCGTCGGAGGAGTCGGTGGAGCTCTCGTCAGAGTCCCACTCCTGGCAAACATGGGCATCGCCACCCTTCTTCTTGTAATACTTCTTCTTTTCCTTCCTCTTTCCCCTCTTGTCGTTATCCCTGTCACTATCACTAGACAAAGGACATTTAGCGATAAAATGACCAGGCTTACCACACTTGTAGCATACTTTCTTGGAGTGGGGCTTGTAGTCTTTCCCCTCCTTTGCTTGAGGATTTGGCGGAAACTCTTGATGATGAGCGCCATTTCCTCATTGTCGAGCTTGGAGGCGTCGATGGGGACCCTACTTGAGGTAGAGTCTTCTTTCTTCTCCTCCGTCACCTTGAATGCGACGGGTTGTGCCTCGGGTATGGAGGAGGCGCCTTGCTCGATGATTTTCTTTGAGCCTTTGATCATCAATTCAAAGCTCACAAACTTTCCTATCACTTCCTCGGGAGACATTAGTTTATATCTTGGATCACCATGAATTAATTGAACCTGAGTAGGGTTAAGAAATATGAGTGATCTAAGAATAACCTTGACCATATCATGGTCATCCCATTTGGTGCTCCTGAGGTTGCGCACTTGGTCAGCCAAGGTCTTTAGCCGGTTGTACATGGCTTGCGGGTCTTCTCCTTGGTTGAGCATAAAACGTCCGAGCTCCCCCTCGATCGTTTCCCTCTTGGTGATCTTGGTCACCTCATCTCCTTCGTGCGCGGTTTTGAGCACATCCCAAATTTCCTTGGCGCTCTTCAACCCTTGCACCTTGTTATACTCCTCTCGACTTAGAGAGGCGAGAAGTATAGTGGTAGCTTGGGAGTTGAAGTGCCGTATTTGGGCAACTTCGTCCAAATCATAGTCTTCATCCCCCGGTGATGGTACCTGTACTCCAATCTCAACAACATCCCAAATGCTAGTGTGGAGTGAGGTTAGATGGTGCCTCATTTTGTCACTCCACATATTATAATCTTCACCATAAAAAATGGGTGGTTTGCCTAATGGAACGGAAAGTAAAGGAGTACGTTTGGAAACGCGATGATAGCGTAGGGGGATCTTACTAAACTTCTTGCGCTCATGGCGCTTAGAAGTGACGGACGGCGTGTTGGAGCTGGAGGTGGATGGCGACGAAGAGTCGGTCTCGTAGTAGACCACCTTCTTCATCTTCTTCTTTTTGTCGCCACTCCGATGCGACTTGTGAGGAGGTGATTCCTCCTTCTTCTTGTTGTGGGACTCTCCCGATGGAGCCTTCTCGTGGCTTGTGGCGGGCTTCTCGCCGGTCACCATCTCCTTCTTGGCGTGTTCTCCCGACATCACTTCGAGCGGTTAGGCTCTAATGAAGCACCAGACTCCGATACCAATTGAAAGTCGCCTAGAGGGGGGTGAATAGGCAGAATCTGAAAATTATAAACTTAAGCACAACTACAAGCCGGGGTTAGCGTTAGAAATATAAACGAGTCCAAAAAAGAGGGCAAAAACAAATCACAAGCAAATGAAGAGTGAGACGCGGTGATTTGTTTTACCGAGGTTCGGTTCTTGCAAACCTACTCCCCGTTGAGGTGGTCACAAAGACCGGGTCTCTTTCAACCCTTTCCCTCTCTCAAGCGGTCACCTAGACCGAGTGAGCTTCTCTTCTCAATCACTTGGGACACTAATTCCCCACAAGGACCACCACACAATTGGTGTCTCTTGCCTTGATTACAATTGAGTTGGGAACAAGAAAGAAAGAAGAAGAAAAGCGATCCAAGCGCAAGAACTCAAATGAACACAATTGTCTCTCTCACTAGTCACTATTTGATTGGAATGATCTTTGGACTTGGGAGAGGATTTGATCTCTTTGTTTGTGTCTTGGAGTGAAGTCTAGAGCTCTTGTATTGAATGCAATGGCTGAAAACTTGGATGCCCTGAAGTGTTGGTGGTTGGGGGTATTTATAGCCCCAACCACCAAAGTGGCCGTTGGGAGGGGCTACTGTCGTATGGCGCACTGGACAGTCCGGTGCCCCACCGGACACTGTCCGGTGCACCAGCCACGTCACCCAACCGTTAGGGTTCGACCGTTGGAGCTCTGATAAGTGGGGCCACCGGACAGTTCGGTGGTGCACCAGACAGGTCCAGTTCACTGTCCGGTGCGCCTTCTGGCGCCTGCTCTGACTTCTGCGCGTGCAGGCGCGCACTGTTTACTTTTATTGTTCCTTTGCAGACGACCGTTGGTGTGAAGTAGTCGTTGCTCCGCTGGCACACCAGACAGTCCGGTGAATTATGGCGGAGTGGCTCCCCGAATTCCCGAAGCTGGCAAGTTTGAGTTGATCCACCCTGGTGCACCAAACACTGTCCGGTGGCACACCGGACAGTCCGGTGCGCCAGACCAGGGCTGCCTTCGGTTTAACTTTGCTCCTTTGTTTTGAACCCTTTCTTTTATCTTTGTATTGGTTTGTTGTGAACCTTTGGCACCTGTAGAACATATATTCTAGTGCAAACTAGTTAGTCCAATAATTTGTGTTGGGCAATTCAACCACCAAAATTCATATAGGAAAAGGTTTGACCCTATTTCCCTTTCAATCTCCCTCTTTTTGGTGATTGATGCCAACACAAACCAAAGCAAACATAAAAGTGCAGAATTGAACTAGTTTGCATAATGTAAGTGCAAAGGTTGCTTGGAATGAAACCAATAAATATTTCTATTAGATATGCATGGATGGTTTTCTTATTTAAAATTTTGGACCACGCTTGCACCACAAGTTTTGTTTTGCAAATTCTTTTGGAAATTCTTTTCAAAACTTTTGCAAATAGTCAAAGGTATATGAATAAGATTGAAGGAAGCATTTTCAAGATTTTGAAATTTTCTCCCCCTGTTACAAATGCTTTTCCTTTGACTTAAACAAAACTCCCCCCTGAATAAAATTCTCCTCTTAGTGTTCAAGAGGATTTTACAAATTTTTGAAGATGCTAGAACTTTCTCCCCATTTTGAACACAATAAGATAGCAATTTGAAAACTTCATTTTTAAAATTCGGTGGTGGTGCGGTCCTTTTGCTTTGGGCTCATACTTTCTCCCCCTTTGGCATGAATCGCCAAAAACGGATACTTGTGAGTGAAAGACAAGCCCTTTTACATTCTCCCCAATGGCAAATAAATAGATATGAGTGAAGATTATACCAAAGTGGAGAACGATGCAGAATACCGGCAAAGTGTAGATAATACTGATGGAGTTGAGTGGAAGCGCCTTCTTTGCCGAATACTCCATTTCCCTTTCAATTCTATGACTAAGCATGAGAATACACTTGAATACACATTAGTCATAGGCATAAAAGAGATATGATCAAAGGTATATAAATGAGCTATGTGTGCAAAGTATCAATCAAAATTCTGAGGATCAAGAATATTTAGCTCATTCCTAAGTTTGGTAAAGGTTTTCTCATCTAAAGGCTTGGTAAAGACATCGGCCAATTGATCTTTGGTGTTAATATAGGCTCTCTCGATATCCCCCCTTTGTTGGTGATCTCTCAAAAAGAGATACCGAATGGCTATGTGCTTTAGTGCGGCTGTGTTCAACGGGATATCCGCCATGCGGATTGCACTCTCATTATCACATAGGAGAGGGACTTTGCTAAATTTGTAGCCATAGTCCCTAAGGGTTTGCCTCATCCAAAGCAATTGCGCGCAACAACGGCCTGCGGCAATATACTAGGCTTCAGCGGTAGAAAGAGCTACTGAGTTTTGTTTCATTGAAGCCCAAGACACCAGGGATCTCCCCAGAAACTGACAAGTCCCTGATGTGCTCTTCCTATCAATTTTACACCCTGCCCAATTAGCATCGGAACAACCTAATAAATCAAAAGAGGATCCCTTGGGGTACCAAAGACCAAACTTAGGTGTATGAACTAAATATCTCAAGATTCTCTTCACGGCCCTAAGGTGAATTTCCTTAGGATCGGCTTGAAATCTTGCACACATGCATATGGAAAGCATAATGTCCGGTCTAGATGCACATAAATAGAGTAAAGATCCTATCATCGACCGGTATACCTTTTGATCTATGGATTTACCTCCCGTGTCGAGGTCGAGATGCCCATTGGTTCCCATGGGTGTCTTGATGGGCTTGGCATCCTTCATTCCAAACTTGGTGAGTATATCTTGAATGTACTTTGTTTGGCTAATGAAGGTGCCCAAAACCGATCCAAAGTCTTGTACTCATCAAGTATGGTCCTTGCCATGTCCAATAGAGTTCTATTCTTCCTCTCCACTACACCATTTTGTTATGGCGTGTAGGGAGAAGAGAACTCATGCTTGATGCCCTCCTCCTCAAGAAAGTCTTCAATTTGAGAATTCTTGAACTCCGTCCCATTGTCGCTTCTTATCTTCTTGATCCTTAAGCTGAACTCATTTTGAGCCCGTCTCAAGAATCCTTTCAAAGTCTCTTGGGTTTGAGATTTTTCCTGCAAAAAGAATACCCAAGTGAAGCGAGATTGCGAGAATAATCATCCACAATAACTAGATATTACTTACTCCTCTCGATGCTTATGTAAGCTATCGGGCCGAATAGGTCCATGTGGAGGAGCTCAAGTGGCCTGTCAGTCATCATGATGTTTTTGTGTGGATGATGAACACCAACTTGCTTCCCTGCTTGGCATGCGCTACAAATCCTGTCTTTCTCAAAATGAACATTGGTTAGTCCCAAAATGTGTTCTCCCTTTAGAAGCTTGTGAAGATTTATGATTCCAACGTGGGCTAGTCGGCGATGCCAGAGCCAACCCATGTTAGTCTTAGCAATTAAGCAAGTGTCGAGTTTAGCTCTATTGAAATCAACTAAGTATAGCTGACCCTCTAACACTCCCTTAAAGGCTACTGAATCATCACTTCTTCTAAAGACAGTAACACCTACATCCGTAAAAATACAATTGTAGCCCATTTTGCATAATTGAGAAACAGAAAGCAAATTGTAATCTAATGAATCTGCAAGAAAAACATTGGAAATAGAATGGTCAGGTGATATGGCAATTTTACCAAGTCCTTTGACCAAACCTTGATTTCCATCCCCGAATGTGATAGCTTGTTGGGGATCTTGGTTTTTCTCGTAGGAGGAGAACATTCTTTTCTCCCCAGTCATGTGGTTTGTGCACCCGCTATCAATGATCCAACTTGAGCCCCCGGATGCATAAACATACAAAACAAATTTAGGCCTTATTTTTAGGTACCCAAACGGTCTTGGGTCCTTTTACATTAGAAACAAGCACCTTGGGTACCCAAACACAAGTCTTTGACCCCTTGTGTTAAGCCCCCAACATATTTGGCAACTACTTTGCCTGATCTATTAGTGAGCACATAGGAAGCATCAAAAGTCTTAAATGAAATGTTATGATCATTTGATGCAATAGGAGTTTTCTTCTTAGGCATTTTAACATGTGTAGAACGCCTAGAGCTGGAAGCCTCATTCTTATAAATAAAAGCATGGTGAGTAACAGAATGAGTCTTCTTTGCATGAATTCTCCTAATCTTATCCTCAGGATAACCAGCAGGATATAAAATGTAAACCTCGTTATTCTGAGGCATAGGAGCCTTGCCCTTAACAAAATTAGATAATCTTTTAGGAGGGGCATTAAGCTTGACATTGTCTCCCTGTTGGAAGCCAATGCCATCCTTAATGCCAGGGCGTCTCCCACTATAAAGCATGCTATGAGCAAATTTAAATTTCTCATTTTCTAGTTCATGCTCGGCAATTTTAGCATCTAGTTTAGCTATATGATCATTTTGTTGTTTAATCATAGCAAGGTGATCATGAATAGCAACAACATTAATATCTCTACATCTAGTACAAATAGAAACATGCTCAACGGTAGATGTAGAGGGTTTGCAATCATTTAATTCAACAATCTTAGCATGTAAAATAGCATTCTCATCTCTAAGATTGGTAATAGAAATATTGCAAACATCTAATTCTTTAGCCTTAGCAATTAATTTTTCATTCTCATTCTTAAGGCTAGCAAGAGAGGCATTCAATTTTTCAATCTTAGCCATTAGACTAGCATTATCATTTCTAAGATTGATAATTGAATCATCACAAATATTTGACTTCTCAACCTTAGCAATCAAATTAGCATTCTCAATCCTAAGGTTGGAGATAGTGTCATGGCAAATACTAAGCTGACTAGTTAATTTTTCATTTTTCTCTACCTCTTGAGCATAAGCATTTTTAGTCTTAACATGCTTTTTATTTTCCTTAATAAGGAAGTCCTCTTGGCTATCCAGGAGTTCATCCTTCTCATGAATAGCACTAATCAATTCATTCAATTTCTCTTTTTGTTGCATGTTAAGATTGGCAAAAATAGTAAGCAAGTTATCCTTATCATCACTAGAATTATTGTCGTCACTAGAAATTGCATATTTAGTGGAGGATCTTGATTTTACCTTCTTCTTCTTGCCGTCCTTTGCCATAAGACACTTGTGGCCGACGTTGGGGAAGAGGAGGCCTTTGTTGATGGCGATGTTGGCGGCATCCTCGTTGGAGGAGGAGTCGGTGGAGCTCTCGTCGGAGTCCCACTCTCGGCAAACATGGGCATCACCACCCTTCTTCTTGTAATACTTCTTCTTTTCCTTCCTCTTTCCCCTCTTGTCGCTATCCCTGTCACTATCACTAGATAAAGGACATTTAGCCATAAAATGACCGGGCTTACCACACTTGTAGCATACTTTCTTGGAGCGGGGCTTGTAGTCTTTCTCCCTCCTTTGCTTGAGGATTTGGCGGAAACTCTTGATGATGAGCGTCATTTCCTCATTGTCGAGCTTGGAGGCGTCGATGGGGACCCTACTTGAGGTAGAGTCTTTTTTCTTCTCCTCCGTCGCCTTGAATGAGACGGGTTGTGCCTCGGGTACGGAGGAGGCGCCTTGCTTGATGATTTTCTTTGAGCCTTTGATCATCAATTCAAAGCTCACAAATTTTCCTATCACTTCCTCGGGAGACATTAGTTTATATCTTGGATCACCACGAATTAATTGAACTTGAGTAGGGTTAAAAAATATGAGTGATCTAAGAATAACCTTGACCATCTCATGGTCATCCCATTTGGTGCTCCCGAGGTTGCGCACTTGGTTAACCAAGGTCTTTAGCCGGTTGTACATGGCTTGCGGGTCTTCTCCTTGGTTGAGCATAAAACGACCGAGCTCCCCCTCGATCGTTTCCCTCTTGGTGATCTTGGTCACCTTGTCTCCTTCATGCACGGTTTTGAGCACATCCCAAATTTCCTTGGCGCTCCTCAACCCTTGCACCTTGTTATACTCCTCTCGACTTAGAGAGGCGAGGAGTATAGTGGTAGCTTGGGAGTTGAAGTGCCATATTTGGGCAACTTCGTCTAAATCATAGTCTTCATCCCCCGTTTATGGTACCTGTACTCCAATCTCAACAACATCCCAAATGCTAGTGTGGAGTGAGGTTAGATGGTGCCTCATTTTGTCACTCCACATATTATAATCTTCACCATAAAAAACGGGTGATTTGCCTAATGGAACGGAAAGTAAAGGAGTACGTTTGGAAACGTGAGGATAGCGTAGGGGGATCTTACTAAACTTCTTGCACTCATGGCGCTTAGAAGTGACGGACGGTGTGTCGGAGCTGGAGGTGGATGGCGACGAAGAGTCGGTCTTGTAGTAGACCACCTTCTTCATCTTCTTCTTTTTGTCGCCACTCCGATGCGACTTGTGAGGAGGTGATTCCTCCTTCTTCTTGTTGCGGGACTCTCCCGATGGAGCCTTCCCGTGGCTTGTGGCAGGCTTCTCGCCGGTCACCATCTCCTTCTTGGCGTGTTCTCCCGACATCACTTCGAGCGGTTAGGCTCTAATGAAGCACCGGGCTCCGATACCAATTGAAAGTCACCTAGAGGGGGGGTGAATAGGCGGAATCTGAAAATTATAAACTTAAGCACAACTACAAGCCGGGGTTAGCGTTAGAAATATAAACGAGTCCGAAAAAGAGGGCAAAAACAAATCACAAGCAAATGAAGAGTGAGACGTGGTGATTTGTTTTACCGAGGTTCGGTTCTTGCAAACCTACTCCCCGTTGAGGTGGTCACAAAGACCGGGTCTCTTTCAACCCTTTCCCTCTCAAGCGGTCACCTAGACCGAGTGAGCTTCTCTTCTCAATCACTTGGGACACTAAGTCCCCACAAGGACCACCACACAATTGGTGTCTCTTGCCTTGATTACAATTGAGTTGGGAACAAGAAAGAAAGAAGAAGAAAAGCGATCCAAGCGCAAGAACTCAAATGAACACAATTGTCTCTCTCACTAGTCACTATTTGATTGGAATGATCTTTGGACTTGGGAGAGGACTTGATCTCTTTGTTTGTGTCTTGGAGTGAAGTCTAGAGCTCTTGTATTGAATGCAATGGCTGAAAACTTGGATGCCCTGAAGTGTTGGTGGTTGGGGGTATTTATAGCCCCAACCACCAAAGTGGCCGTTGGGAGGGGCTGTTGTCGTATGGCGCACCGGACAGTCCGGTGCACCACCGGACACTGTCCGGTGCACTAGCCATGTCACCCAACAGTTAGGGTTCGACTGTTGGAGCTCTGATAAGTGGGGCCACCGGACAGGTCCTGTTCACTGTCTGGTGCGCCTTCTGGCGCCTGCCTGACTTTTGCGCGCGCAGGCGTGCACTGTTCACTTTTACTGTTCCTTTGCAGACGACCGTTGGCGCGAAGTAGCCGTTGCTCCGCTGGCACACCGGACAGTCCGGTGAATTATAGCGGAGTGGCTCCCCGAATTCCTAAAGCTGGCAAGTTTGAGTTGATACACCCTGGTGCACCGGACACTGTTCGGTGGCACACCGGATAGCCTGGTGCGCCAGACCATGGCTGCCTTCGGTTTAACTTTGCTCCTTTGTTTTGAACCCTTTCTTTTATCTTTGTATTGGTTTGTTATGAACCTTTGGCACCTGTAGAACATATATTCTAGTGCAAACTAGTTAGTCCAATAATTTGTGTTGGGCAATTCAACCACCAAAATTCAAATAGGAAAAGGTTTGACCCTATTTCCCTTTCATCTTCTTTTTCTCACTCTAGGTTTTCTCTCTCTCTAGATTCATTCTTCCTTTTCCCTTTTTGATTAGAGATAGCCTAAACTAGTGGAGGTTAATTATTTATTTTTGCCAAAACCTTATGAGTCATGACATGTTGCATCATGCTGGGTTTAAAATATTCTTAGAAGTGTTGCACAAGTTTGAATTTATTTGAATTTGAAACCTAGTTTGAATTTGGATTTGAAAAACCCTATAGAAAAAGAAATGGAAAAGGAATTAGAAAATTCAGAGAAAAAGAAAAGGAGAAAGCAGCCCAAGCCAGACCAGTCGGCCCAGCCAGGCCGCGCGCCCGCGCGCCCGCGCCGTCTAACAGGCGGATCCCACCTGTCAGCGGTAGTTCTCCCTCGCGTGCGCCCTCCTTCCCTCGCTCGCTGCCGAGTGGGGCCAGCCTGTCGGCGCCAGTTTTCTTCCTTGCGCGCTCCCTCTCTCTCTATCTCGTGGGCCCGGTCCGCCAGTCGCCAAGCGGTTGCCCCGAGCGCCCCTTTCTCCTCTCTCTGCGCCGTGGACCCTACCTGTTAGTTCCGCCCCCTCCACACTTGCCATGGACCGGCGCGTGCGCAATCGCGCACGTCGCCGGATTTCTCGGCCACGACGCCCGCCCACGCGCCCAGCCCCCTTCATAGAGCCCCGCCAGTGCCCCGCGCACACCCCTCATCTCATTTCGCGTAGCTTCACCCTCTCTCGCGCTCTGCTCACGCCGCCAGCCGCCGCTGGAGACTTGTGCCCGCGTTCTTGGCCATCCAACTCGTCGGAGACCGCTCCAAGCCTCCCCGAGCTCCGCCCCGAGGTGAGACACCCGTCCCTGTGCCCAATTTCCCTTATTGCGCCCTGTGTTCGGCCAATTTCGCCTTCGCCGGTGCTCGGCCATGGCGGTCTGCCATGCTCGTGCGGTGGCCGGCTGATTTATCCCGGTCTAGTTCACCGGAGTAGGTCCCTATGTCACCCCTGCCTCTGCTGAAGTAGCCAAGGCCTTACCACACCTTAAGTCCCCTCCCCATGGCCGGAATGGCTCATCGGAGTTACTGCAGCCCACCCGAGACCTTCTCACCGCTGTTCTCCCTTCTCTGTCCGTGGATTCATGGCCCCTTCCCCGCCGTTGAGTTCGTCGTGGTGCCCTCTTCCTCTCGGCCCAACTCCGGCGACCATAGACCCCCCTAGCTCATGCCTGCCTCAACTCCGGCGACCTCACCGCCGCAGAGAGGAGCAGCTCCGCCCGCAACCGCTCATCCTTCCCGGTCTGATTTCCCCGTCCGATCTTGATCGAACGGCCCAGACCTCAAGATACCGCTTTGCGCACGCGCGTCCTGACGCCCTGGCCCGCCTGTCAGCGCCGCCTGCAGCCGCTCATCCCCCTAGTCTGGTCCCCTCCGTCCGATTCAAATCGAACGGCCCGGACCTCAGGATACCGCTTCGCGCACGTGCGCCTGATGCCCTGGCCCGCCTGTCAGCGCCGCCCACAGCCGTCTGTTTCCCCCGGTCTGATCCCCTCCGTTTGATCCTAATCGCACGGCCCGGACCGCGGGTACCGCTTCGCGCACACGCGCCCTCCCCCTCAGCCGCCAATGCCCCTGGCCCCCTTGTCAGTGCTCGCCCGCCCACGCGCGCGCCCTCTGCCGCAGATCTAATCTTTGCCGTTGGTTTTAGATCTGACGGTTAGATTCACCCGAAACCCCTTCGCGCGGTAGTTTTCTTAAAGAGACCCTCGGTTTATTAGGAATCAACCCGCCGTCCCTGGTTTTCGCGCGCAGTGTAATACCCTAAAATCATGTTTAGGCAAATTAGGAAAATGTATATCAAGATCGAAATAATATGAAGCAAAAGACTAATGAAATGAGCCTCGAGGAGTAAAATAATCCTTTTATTTAAAACTTATACTTTGAAAGATTCTCCGAATGAATTTCACCAAAGTGTAGACTAATAAAGGTTTCATGATCATTTATGAATATATAATAAACATTTGAATTGATTACTTATTTCATTTCAAGAATGGTAGGAAAATGGATCCCTACTCATTTAATGATGTGGTCTGATTTCTATTAAGTTATATGTTAAAATATTCTAACTTAGAGAAATAGGGATAGCAATAATAAATATTCATCATGCTGGAGTTTTCTTGTTTGCGCATTAAACCTTGAACTCAAAATTGAAACAAATTTGAACTTAGTTTTGAATTAAATAGAAATTGAGGTAGAAAATGTAATCAGAAAAGAAGGAATGAGACAGTCCCGCGCCATGGGTCGTATCCACCTTGAGACCGACCCAACTCCCCACTTACTCCTCCTGCACAGCCCATCTTCCCCCTCTGTTCATTTCCACTGAGTCCTTGTCAAGTGGCCCCTTTGTGTCAGCTACGTCTTCTCAGATGAAACGAACTCGCGTGCGGCAACCTCGCCAGGGAATCAGCGCGTGGATCGCTGGCGACCACGAGATCCGCACAACAACCACACCATGTACCCCGCCCGGATTCGTGCTACCTGCTTTGCTCTTAACAGACTCCTGCCGCGGGGTATAAACACAACCGAAAACCACACCGTCCTGGGCAGGGGCCCTCAACGGAAACTCGAGCCACACCAGTGAGCACCATCGAGTTGAAGGAAGGGCCTTGCCGCGATCTCAGTCACCTGGGTCAACTCCTCATCCGTGCCGCACGTACTCGAGCATCATCGAGCGGAGAGGAGCGTCCGGGCCCCCGGAATTGGTGGCTAGAAATCATTGCCGTCGTAGGGCCGCCGCGTGTCGTGGGGTGGAGCCTCTGCGCCGCCAAGATTGGTAAGGAGCTTATCCACTGAGTGGAATCAGCCTACGTCGCGGTTATCAGCTAGAGATAGGGAGTATAGGCTAACAGGGTCACGGATCGGTGTTCGCCGGTGATGCTCGTCTGTGGAGGTCGAGCGGCGCCATCGGATATCTACTCGGGTAGGGAAGATGATGGAGGACCGTTGGATGCTCCATCAAGGATGGAGGTAAGTGGATTTGTATCAGCCGTTGATCCTGCTGCGGACGTGCGAGATTAGGTCTGAACATATCTCTTCGTGCGGCCTGATTCGGGCCATGGATTAGTGATCGGGTGAACGTGATCGACTCGGGGTTGTTTTAAATCTGGGTCATCGATCGCTCGTTGGGCGGCTCAGATTTCATACCGGATCGGTTTAGATAACTTCTAATCTCTGCCGTTGAAACCAGATCGGACGGCTCTTGTGTGCCGATACCCCTTCGCTGTGACGTTTAGCTAAAGAGACCCTGTCTTTTTCCTGATTCAACCCGCGGTCCATACAAGTTCAAAAACCCCTTCAGATCAGTCCTGGCATTTACAGAACGCACCCCGAGCTTTCAGTAATTAGTAGCCGCAGCCCAAGAATTAATAAAATAGGTAAAGTTAATAAAGAAAATTGGTTTTTAGTATAAAAATAAATCCATAAACTTGTTTAATCCATATTTAATTCATTCTAACTCCGAATTGACCCATTCCAGTTTCTATAATTTTGTTTTAATATTGTCTACCACCTAGTAGGCTAGTAACACTGTCTAACCATGAAACTTACATTAAAATTGTTCATTTGAATTAATCTATTCTAAGTGCTTAATAATTTTAGAAATTCATAATTTAACAACCGTAACTCCGAATTTAGTGTTTCTTGTTCCTACAATCTTGTTAAGCAGCGTAGAATAATATTATGCAGTTTGATCTTATGTTTGGTGTGATGTTCATTTTGCCTATACCATGTTTGTCTGTATTGCTATGTTTAGCAGTGAGGACACGTGTCATCTGAAGAGCAAGTTGGTACCTGGAATCTCAAGTGCCAGGCAAGTTGTGCCCTTGATCACTTCTTTTTACCCACTCATGTTCTAATTAATCATAATGATCTGCATAGGTTAATTTTGATGGGACCCAATAGGTTACCCTAGTTTGACTATCTTTATACCTTGTTTACCACTGAATTCTGGGTAGTACATGCTATTGCTTTATGTGGTTTTGGGTGTAGAGATATACTTTATTCATTATCATACTTTTATTATCAGTTGTTATTTACTGTTCATGATAAGATCATTATGTTAATTGGAACATGGAGCGACCACCCGGGAAAACAGTGCTACCACAAGGGAGGAATGGGACCCCTTGGCTGATTAATTAGGAAAGCTAGTGGATGACTACCTTACCCGAAAGGGGCAAGGGCAGTAGGGGAGTGGTCAGTGTAGGGAGGCCCTTGGGATGATTTTGCTGCGATGGCGGTCATGCGAGGGGTCCCTGCATTGGAGGTTCCTATAAACTGTAGCGGGTTTTCTGAAGCTAGTGGAACTTTGTAAAGGCCTCGTAGTGTTACCCTACCTCGCCTCCTCGATAGAGGTGTATGGGAAGTCGCGATCCCTTGGCAGATGGGTAACATGACTTGTGGGTAAAGATGCGCAACCTCTGCAGAGTGTAAAACTGGTATATCAGCCGTGCTCACAATCAAGAGCAGCTCGGACCCTCACATGATTAATTTATGGAACTAAATTCAATTTGTCATATGCATTGCATCGCAGGTGATGTTGTTACTTTTGTTCTACTTCTTAATTGGGTTGGTATTTACTTATACTTAGTAATTGCTAATAAAATTTTGACCAACTTTAAAAGCAATGCTCAGCTCTAACCATCCTCTTTGGTAAGCCTTACACTTCACCTGAGCTCCCACTTTTGGCGAGTTCGTGCACATTATTCCCCACAACTTGTTGAGCGATGAACGTATGTGAGCTCACTCTTGCTGTCTCACACCCCCCACAGGTCAAGCACAAGTACCGCAGGATGAGGAGCTTGGAGGATGCTGTGTCGAGTTCGTGAGAGGTCTAAGCCGTCGTCTCCCAGTCAACTTTGGGTTGCTGGACCGTTGTCTCCTTATAATGTAATTATTTATTTATTTTGTATAGAACTCCTGTTATATAGTAAAGATGTGACATTCGATCCTGTGCCATGATTCATCATATGTGTGGGACTTGGTCCCAACACACCTGGTGATTATGTTCGCGCCCGGGTCTTGGAGCCCCAAAACCCGGGTGTGACACGCAGGCCCCTGTAATCTTACAGATTTAGCCCTGGACTTTTAAATATTCATAGAATCAGCCTTAATTTCATATTTTGAATTCCCAAACTTGTTTATTTCATAACTTTTGCATATGAACTCCAAATTTAGTGATTCAAATTGAAAAATGTTCATAGAATTATTCTCTGTATGAATAAAATGGTTTCACTTACTGTCTGTACATTCTAATTTTTATGATTGAATATGAACTAATATAGATGTAGTTTTATTTACTTAATAAAATAAATAAAGGGAGAACCTTAGAGATTTAAACATGTATAAGCTTGAGAGATCAATAAAGTGTATTACATGAGTTTACCTCTGTTCCAAATTTTAGGTCACCATAAAATAAATTGATCTATGATTATGTACTTGTAAGTAACACTTAGGGAAATAGTAATCTATTTTTCAAATAAAGTTAATTTATGTTATAGTTCATGTTATACTTTGGACTCATTATCCCTTATGTAGTATTGTGTCTTTTTAAGATGTGTTCCAATGTTTGTACATGTTTGGTGTGATGTTCATTTGTACTTTCCAAATGTATTGAATGCATGCTCGCTTTATTTAGACAACGAGCAGTCCGAGGTTCCTGAGTGTGTTGTTGGAGACCTCCCTGAGCAGCAACCTGGTGAAGGCAAGTGTCCTCTGACCTATTATATCCTACATACTTTATGATTCACTGTCCCGTATTACTTTATGAAACCTAAGGATTGACTATTCTGTATTCACTTATCCTTTTTTACCTTTTGGGTTATCATGGTTAGCATGTTGCTACTGCCTTAACTTAATCAATGAACATGATGTGAACATTTATGATACGATATTGTTATCCTGATTATGTGAATGATCTTGTGATACCTTAGGGGACTCAGGCCTTTTTCCTGAGTACCTCTCCGTAAGGACCTGTTCGAGGAGTGACCACCCGGGATAACAGTACAACCATGAGGGCAGAATGGGACGCCCTTAGCTGATTAATTAGGTGAACCTGGGGGTGTAGTTGGCTTTGCCGGAGGGCCGTCAATGGGGGCTAGGGCGTAGTGCTCGCTCTGCCAAGGTTGGGGTGCAGAGGTTCTTTCGATTTGGTTTTGTTAGTCACCCACCTTGGGGAGGTGTACTGCATTTGTACGACTAGCGAAACCTAACGAGCAGCTATGCACTAGGGGAGTCTTTGTAAAGGCTACATAGTGTATTCCTGGCCATTCACCTTGGTAGTGAAGATCGGGTCTGTACAACCTAGGCTGGAAAGGGATCACGACTTGTGGGTAAAGTGTACAACCTCTACAGAGTGTTAAAAACTGGTATATCAGCCGAGCTCACGGTTAAGAGCAGCCTTGGGATCCTCTTTGATTAGAAGAACTTTGGATACTTTTATGATGATGCTTAACAATGATGCTATAAAATCTGATCTTTGGTATTTCCTCGTTTGAGGAAGTACTTTTGGGTAATAACTGGGTTTATTACTAAAAGTTGGCTCTACTAATAATAATAAATACTTGACTAACTTAAAAGCAACTGCTTGACCTCAACCCCATATACAGCTAGTCCACTTTAGCTAAACGGGACATTTGTTGAGTACGTTGATGTGTACTCACCCTTGCTTTACAAACCACCCCACCCCAGGTTGTCCCCATTGTGCTCAGTGCTCAGGAGGTGATGCTGGCAACATTGAAGACTTCGAGGTGTTCCAGGAATATGACGAGTTCTAGTTCTTTCTTAGTGACAAACCCCTAGTCAGCTGCCTGTGTAGGCTTATCATCTACGTTTCGTTTTTCCGCACTTTGATAATTATGTTGAACAATGGTTATGTATTAGACTCTGTGGATGTCTTGGACATCTTGATGTAATAAAATACCTTTTCACTATTTATTTCAAGCGTTGTGTGATGTTGTCCAATTATGTAATCGCTGTGTACGTGAGTTTCTGATCCTGGCACATACATGGTTCGCATTCGGTTTACCATCCAAAACCGGGTGTGACATATGAGCTCAACTCACGGCTTCAATTCACCTAATTGATGCATCAACACAATATAACTCTTCATAGCTTATTAGTTCATCGACTTAGTGCAAGTACTCTCTTCTTCACCTTAGCAATGGTACCTCGGTCCACAAGCTATTGCTTGGCCTTCACCTTCGCTTAGTTCCTTGAAGCCTTTTCCTTGCTATCTTCACCCTATCAAGCCATTCTTCAGTCACATCATATTGAGCATCCATTGAGAGAACCATTTCTTCAATATTGGGAACCTTGCTTGAGTGTCTTCTAGATGTAAATGCTAAGATCAATCAAGCTCTAGTATGATTCTCATAGAAGCATATATGGACTAATAGTAATATGGTCAAGCCAATTCACGATTCCTCATATCTTATTCACTTTGGTTTGACCAATCCTCTTAATCACTTCAACCTCTACTCTAATCATATCTATGCAGTGATTTCTCAGGTCTTGTCCATATATATATTCAAACCAATACAGAGACCATATTATATCCATTTGCATTATCTCATTGGTTATTTAACCTTGTGTTGAACCTTTGTTCACTGATCATTATACACTATTCAAGTATGTTCATCATACTGAATTTCATGTTCAACACTCAGCAAACTCGTTAGACCTTTAAATGTGTTGTTATCCAAATTACCAAAACTCACAAAAGGGATGAATGCACTTTCAATCTCCCCCTTTTTGGTGATTGATGACACCACATTTAAAGCTTACATAAGATTTGATAAATAAGATTTTGAATCCTATGATATAGTTTCCTCCCCCTAAATATGTGTATTTCAGAAAATACCAATTTTGGACGCAAATGCCAAAAGCACATGTTTGGGTCACAATATGGAGACAACTTATATCATACTATTCATGGGGTGCAATGTGTCTTAGAATAAACGTGATGCTCATGACATAGTATGCACTCAACAACTTTCTACATCTTATGTTTTTCTTATGATTCCCCCTTTTTGTTAATTATTTGTCCCCTTTTCAAAAGTCGTCTAACACTTAGTTACATAAGACTAAAGGTAAGCTTTAATGCACAATTTCTCCCCCTTTATCATAAATCTCCAAAAAGGATACAAAGGATATCAAGGGAAGAAATTTTGGTTAAGCAAAATTTGAACACACTATCATGAAAAGGGTCCTTAGATGACACAAAAGTAATGTAGAAGTGACATGAAGTGATGTACCTTTGCGTTTTACCTTTTCAAGGGGTTTCTAGACTTGTGTTGGATTTAGAATTCATTTGCAAGCTCTTGTTGGCATAGTTGTGACATAGGTCCAAGATATCAAATGAATATTGTCATACTAATTGAGAGATAAATCTTGATACCTGGAGTCTAGATGTCGCCTAGCATTTTCTTATCATAACAAGAGGCAACATGAAAATTGCACAAGTATGGATTATACAACTAGTGATCATGTATGAAAATACCAATTGAAAAACACCAATTGATACAATTTGATAGATAAACAGATCACTAATTGCATATTACACTAGGTTCTCCTCAAGTTTTATTGCACACATATAATCATGCAACATAAGGAACATGTGCACTATTTAATCAATTAAGTTCTAGATAGGAGACTTTATAAGCTATGCTACTTTAGACATTTGCAATCCAAAAGGATGTGATACATATTTACCAATTTTAGATGACGTTGGAGTAGCATATACAAGAGAAACACATTCTCTTATGAAATGTATAAAAGATACATTTATTGGAGCAAAGAATCTTTGATACCCATCAAATTTGCAGTGGAAGCGATTGTCTTTGCCCAAAAATTCCTTTTTAATTTGAAACTTTGTTCTACGCCACATGGTCTCCACCAAGATGATTGTTTTTCAACTCGGCCTTTGATAGGATTGGCACTTCTTTACACAAAGCAAGATAATTTTCATTGATGCCCATCAGTCTTCATCATGACTTGGATTGAGTCAATTTAGCATGCCAAAGAGAAACTTATCCTCTTCAAAATCAATAGAAACTCATTCTCTTCAAAGAACTACACAAATTCACTAAAAGAAAATGTTATTCTTTAAGGACATAAGATATAGAATGAGCTCCCCCTAAATGTATGCATCAAGTACTCGAATTACTTGTAACATGCACTTGATTCAATTAAGATTCTTAGAGGAGTTCATCATATATCTTGGTCTTTCTCCAGGGTGAGAGACTACACAACATGAGCTTGAAGGAAATCATTAGTCTCATAAGATATGGGCTAAACTCTCCTTCAATTTGTATATTTTGAATCCATCTTCAAAGAACTTGGAAGGACCTTGTTGAAGCACTTAGAAAAGAGAGCATTAAAAACACAAGAGAGGGTTTCACAAATGAGGATCCTTATATATATGTCGATGACAAATGAATCATCATACTTGAAACCCATAAGGATAGATTAAATTCCTTTAAATTAGTGCACACATATGATTGATGTTAAAGTTATATGCACTATTGAACATTTTATATTGCAAGGAATTTAACATATACTATGGTACATTCCACTAAGGATAAAATACTAAAACAACTGAAGGAGAGAAAGTTTTCATACCTTGGCCTCTTATCAACTTCATCTTACTTTAGTTGAATAATATCCTTTAAGCTTGTGATTTATCCAATTTAATAATAAGCACCATCTCTCAACATAGATTTTCTATGGATAAACTCAACACAAGAGATGGTATTAGTTGCACAAGCACTAGTTTCTTATTTAGCAACCCTTTATATGTGGAAGGCAAGCGAGTTGCTAAAATAGAGAAACCTAATAATATGGACTAAATTTCCCTTGAGCCCTCATGCACAATATATTTTGAATGACGTGGATGATATGCATGGTTATTCAATGAAGTCTAAAGGGACAACTTAATCCATAGTATGGTGAGTGTCTAATATAGAAGAATCAAATCCAAATTAACTAGATAGAGAATACGTCACATAATTTTGGATTGTTCACCATATGATAGTAGTCATTCATCTTTCAATTGGACCTTTATTTCATAATCAACAACTGATGTATATCCTCAAGTGCTTCTTTTCCTTTAGTGGCTACACAAGTCACAAAAGAGATAAGATTTGAAAATAATATGCACTTGAGATTCAGTTGTTACCACCCTTGCTACTATCTCCAAATATGATTTATACATTCATTATCGAGCACCCAACTTGATCCATTGAAGGAGTGATCCTGCAAAACAAGTTTGAGCTTCATATCTTGGTACCCAATTTGAATTGGGTCCTTTGAGATTAGTAGTAAGAGCCTTGAGTACACACACAATCTTTATTGTGGCCTTTCTCTTTGTGTAGGCACCCACATATACTTGACAACCATCTTACATGGTTTCAAGTCAATATTTAATCACACAGATAAAAGCTAGAGTTAAGAATAGGAGCCTTTCCTCCTTTTCTTGATACATCATTGTGTTGCCTTTTTGATGATGAACTTAGCTTGACCTTGGGTTCACCTAGCTTATCAAGGTTAGTCGCACAAGCATTCATATCATAAAGACAAGTTATGCATGGAATTTACAACTTAGTGATCCAATTCAATGTGAAGCATATGGATACCGATTGAAGTAGATTTCTAAGATATCAAAATATGGGTTTCCAAAATTTAGAGAGTATAGATCACTAATGTTAAGAGATTCTTATGCACTTTTAGATTTATGTATGTGATGAATATCCATGTTAGTGCATATGTATGTGATTAATATCAACAAAAAGGATTCTTATGCACTTTTAGATTTATCAATAGGGGAATTTTAAACTGCATTAAGAGTAGCTATTTAGAAAACAAATATTGCAATCCATATGAATGAGATACAAATTTACCATTTTGGATTGTCTTACTATAGCTTACTCAAGGGAAACTTATTCTCTACGACACAAGATATATAATGTTCTCCCACTAGATATGTGCACTTGCCACATGCACTTTCAATTCAGTTAAGAGTCTCATGAGGAGTACATTACATATCATGGTCAAGGCATGACAAATTTGCAATGAATTAACTTATCCTTAAGAATACTTACCACCAAGTAGAGTGTACCATTTGTTATACCAATTTGAAAGATCTTACTGTCTGTGGTGGTGTCATCGTAGTATTCTTCTTTTCATCATTTGTGGAGACTTCCTTATTTAGCTTGTTATCTATTTTACTTTTAATACTAGTTGAAAAAGAACTTTGAAAAGAGATATTAGTAGTATAGGGAAGTGTTTAATGAATGGTGATCTTGAGATATGAATTGCAAACAAATCATCATTTATGAGACATAAAGACATAAGTTAAATTCCTTTTAAGTTAATGCATATGGAGGAGTGAATTACCAATATGCAGCAATTTACAAATTTAAGCAAAAAGGAATTTAACCTTCATATTGACATTTCTTTCCATAGAATAGATTATTACCAATTGAAAGAATGCCACTTGAAAGGAACTATTATTGGTCTCATACCAAATGAAACAACTAGTTCCATACCTTTGCCTTGAGCATTCCTAATCTTTCTTTTAGGTGAAGATTAACCTTTAATGCCTGTGATTTTACCAAATGAAAGAGCACAATCTCTACTTACGAATTTCCATGAAATGGCTTAAAAAAGATTGCATTAGAAACACAAGCAATAGTTTTCTATTTAGCAACCTTTAGTATATGAATGACAAGAAGCTTACTAAAATAAGGAAACCTCATGATATGAACTGAGTTACCCTTACAAGCATCATGCATAACACTGATTTAAACAAGGTAAAAATAGCATGATTATTTAATTAAGTTTACATGGCAAGTTTAATTCATAGCATGGTGAGTGATTAATGTAGAAGACTCAAAACCAATTTAAACAAGAAGGAATACATCACATAGTATTTGATTGATCTTATTTGGATGTTGAATGGCACATTCCATGTGAGAAACACATTGTCATGTTGTGAGACTACATAAACACTTAGATAGAAACATTAGTCTCACAACTCTAGTCATATAGAGAATTCCCCTTTTGGTAAGTGCTTTAAGAATTTGAATTTCTTACTTAGCACTCTATTCATTTAAGAACATGGGATAATACTCTTTATGTATAGGTCATGGCAATAATATGATAATTAACTTGAAATATGCCTCAAGATACATACAACCAATTTAAAGCATTTAGATTGTCACAATATAAAAATATGAACTTGCAATCTACCATATAATTGGAACTTTTCCAAGACAAGGTAAAATATTTTAAGTTCATTCTCAAGTGCTTTATTTTTCCTTGTGTGGCTACAAAAGACACCAAGGAATATACTTATTAAAAGCAATGTGCACTTAAGATTTTATTGTTACCATCCTTTGGATATCCCTTAGTTGTAGACCTTTTTCTTGATTCCCACAAAGGATTAATCCTTATTCCCTACAACACAAGTTCTTGTTAGAGATGAGTATGAAGCTAGAGATATAACAACTCAATTCATCTTTGGGCCAATCTTAAGAGAATAGTCAATGTAAGATTGATAGCTTGAGATAAGAATTGAGTTAAACCGCTCAAGCACCCCAAAGCTTTATATCATCTCTAGGTACCTGCAGAACTTATTAAGTACATTTGGGTACCCATCTCACGATGGGTCCATCAAGGTTAGCCAATAAGGACTTAGGCACCCAAATAGCCTTGGTCCTAGAATGTGGTGAACTCATCACCTTTCTAGCACAAGAGTCAAATTTGGGTCTCCTAAGGATATTTGAATGTATTGCCAAGTTAGGATTAGGAGTTTTACCCTTTGGACAAACCTTGAATAGATGACCCTTTTCACGGCAATTGTAACAAATGCGGTGCTTGTCCTTGCAATGCATTTGTCTTTTGCTTTCATCCTTTTTGATGGTCATCTTTCTTGATCGTGCAAGGTCTTGGTTCTTCATGTGGGGGCATGAATCAATTTCATGACCCTTCTCCTTGCATCCATAGCACCTTCTATCGCTTCTCTTTGATCTTTCTTTGTTGAAGCACATAGGTACATTGTTAGAGCAAATAGTATGATCATTAATTTTCTTACCATGAATTTTGCTTATGCCCTTCTTGGAAAGCTTGATATTCTTTTGAAGGGGTTTTGTGCATGCTATGGTTGTCCCCTTCTCAAGCTTTTTCACCAAATTATCATGGTTATCTTGAGGTTGAGCATGACACTTTCCCTTCAATTTAGTCATGCTCCTTCTTAGCCTCTCATTTTCTTCCTTGAGCTCGTTGTTTTCTTTTGCATAGGAAACATTACTTATTCCTAAAAATTCTAGCTCAATAGAAGATTGGCTTTCTTGAGAGCAACATTTGTTGGCACATGATAATATAGTTTCTATTTGAGTACATGTGCATATGTGAGGTTGGTATGATTTCAAATTAGTTAAAACAACCTTATGAGCCATTTCTAACATGATATGTGAATCCATAAATTTGTTATGAGAGCACACAAGCATATCATGTTTTTCTTGCAAAGCTAGATTTTCAATATTTAGCTTTTCTATCGTGTCCTTGAGCATAACATTTTTATTTTCTAATTGAGCAATATATGATGAATGATTAACAGCTCTAATTTTCTCAATTGAAATGTCTTCATACCTTTGGACCAAATCATCATAAGAGCACTTTAGCTTCTCATGCTCTCTGGTCAACTTCTTTAAGTCTTCGATTTTTCTGATGAGGAAGTCTTCTTGCTTATGAAGCATTTCTTTTTGTTCTTCCGCTCTTTTCATGACTTTAAGCAAGCTCATCCAATTTTTCTTGCTTAGCTGAGTGAAGAATTGTTGAAGATCATCCTTATCTTCACTATCACTTTCTTGCTCCTCCTCATCCTCACTTTCGCTTTCACTGTCATTCCATTAGCGATAAAGCACATATGAGAAGTGGATTTGAAAGACGAACCTTGTGAAGAGGTGGATTCAACGTTTGGTCTCCATCGATCATTTTCTTCTTCTTCAATCTTGTTCTTCGACTCATCTTCCTTCATTTTGAGGAACATCCTTTCAGTGATTCTCATGGCAAGGTCTATTGCCCTAGGATCAACATTTGCACCAAAAGATGAAGTCGAGGCAACCTTAACTTTTCAAGCTTAGAAGCACTTTCATTTCTTAGTCCCCCCGACATGATCTTTTCCTCACGCGGTTAAGCGTTAGAATGAGGATTAGGCTCCGATACCAATTTAAAGTTGCCTAGAGGGGGGATGAATAGGCAAGAGAAAATATTTTCAACAAAAAACTAGAAACAAACTAGGTAAAATCGGCTAATCTTTGCTCAAACGAGCGGGTAATACAAACTTCCTTGTGGTCTTCCACAAGATTTGAAGACTCACAAGAGACACCTAGTCATCTAAGAGCTAGAATCTCCAAGAGTAATGAATCCACAAAGAACTCGATGTAGTACCAAAGCTCGAATGAAGAAGAGCAAGAGGGATTTAGAGATGAAGCACAAAAACCGCAACTCTCAAACTCACTCAAAGATTTCTCTTCAAAGATTTGAAATGGGAGAGGCAAGAGATGTGTGAGAGAGTGGGAGGTGTTTCTCAAGTTAGAAATGGAGTTTGGGTCGTGCTCTTGTGTGGGGAGAGAGGTAGGAGTGAGTATATATAGGTGGGACTTTAAAACTAGCCGTTTGAGCAGAACCCTACCCGAAACAGGTTGAACTACCCTAGGGATCGGTTGAACCGCCCCTAGCAAGTCTGCTAGACTATCTGCCAGTTTGACTGTCAGACTGACTGGCAGACTGACGCGCAGTCTGGCCAAGTGACCTAGACCGGTTGAACCGCCCTTGGGGGGCAGTTGAACCGCCCCTAACAGCTCTGTCGACCTGTTTGCCAGTCTGACTGGTAGACTGTCGGTCAGAGGTCAGAGGGGTCAGAGATCAGTTGAACCACCCCTAAGGACCAATTCAGCTGGTCTTGACCAAAGAGTTCAGGAGAGAAAACCCTAGTTCAACTGCCCGGAGGCAAGTTCAACTGGTGTATGGTCAAAGAGGTTCACAATTGAAGTTGAAGTTCAGCTGGAGTTGAGAAAGCTCAATTGTAGTTGAAAAAGCTCAACTGCAGTTGAAGAAGATCATGTCAGCTGAAGTTCAGCTCAACTGAAAAGCTCAACTGTAGCTGAAGAAGCTCAACTCAGCTGAAGTTTAGTTCAGCTGATAAAGCTCAACTACAGCTGAAGAAGTTCAGCTCTTTTCAACAAGAACACTCTCAATTTCTCAAACCTAACCACGATCAGCCATAGAGCATTCAAGAGATTTTTGGTTTTCAAAAATAGCTTTTGAATTTGAAGGCTTGAGCTTTGGCAAACACCAACCTTCTTTTTGGATCCCCTTGATAGTACGACGATTTCTATACTCAAGTTAAATAAAATATAATTAAGTAAACTCCTTGAGTCATTGGTGTCTCATGTGTGATTTCTCCATGGTGTTGCTTCATAAGGATCACAAACATCTTTGTCTCACCTCTTGAAGCAAACACAAATCGAGACTATGACTTGAACAATTTCACCATATATGAGCTCAACTCATGGCTTCAATTCACCTTACTGATGCATCAACACAATATAACTCTTCATAGCTGATTAGTTCATCGACTTAGTGCAAGTACTCTCTTCTTCACCTTAGCAATGGTACCTCAGTCCACAAGTCGTCGCTTGGCCTTCACCTTCGCTTAGTTCCTTGAAGCCCTTTCCTTGCTATCTTCACCCTATCAAGCCATTCTTAAGTCACATCATATTGAGCATCCATTGAGAGAACCATTTCTTCAATATTGGGAACCTTGCTTGAGTGTCTTCTAGATGTAAATGCTAAGATCAATCAAGCTCTAGTATGATTCTCATAGAAGCATATATGGACTAATAGTAATATGGTCAAGCCAATTCATGATTCCTCATATCTTATTCACTTTGGTTTGACCAATCCTCTTAATCCTTTCAACCTCTATTATGATCATATCTATGCAGTGATTTCTCAGGCCTTGTCCATATATATATTCAAACCAATGCAGAGACCATATTATATCCATTTGCATTATCTCATTGGTTATTTAACCTTGTGTTGAACCTTTGTTCATTGATCATTATACACTATTCAAGTATGTTCATCATACTGAATTTCCTATTCAACACTTAGCAAACTTGTTAGACCTTTAAATGTGTTGTTATCCAAATCACCAAAACTCACAAAAGGGATGAATGCACTTTCAGGCGCATTAATGCTCTCTCGTGAATCTCATAGAGACCATGCCAAGCACTATGTCAACTACTCCAACTCGATACTCGTGCCCCTGTACAGGCTAGGGCTCGGGCACATGCCCATGCTCCCAAGCCCAGCCTTGGATCTTTACCCCGTAAGAAGAACATGTTACAGGGCTAGGACGCAAAGACAAGAGCCATCCCGCCGATCATACCACTACAGGGCTCGGACGCGTCTCCTCTGACCCACAACAATCATGCCCCAACCCTTGTATTCCTGCACCTCCTCCTTGCTACTATAAAACGAGGAGCCTATGCCTTCTACGAAGGGACGGGACGACCACACACTTCACAGCACACAACTCTCCTCACCCACGATATTGGCACTCTACCTCAATCATACTCAGAGACTTGGGACACACTCCCTCTCTTGACTACTTGTAACCCCTACTATGAGCACTTAGGTGCAAGATAATACAAGCCTCCCTCCCTCATTGGGAAGTAGGGCCTTCTCTTGCCCGAACTAAGATAAATCTCTTGTGTCTTCTTGCATCACCCATCCGGGACAGGGGCACACAACACAAATACACTAGGCGGTTAGGACCCCTAGTTTCCAAAACATCGATAGTTGGCATGCTAGGTAGGGGCTCTGCATGTTGATAGCACATTCCCATCAAGGTTCCTGATGGCAAGTCATGAACGCCCTTGGCCGCTTGGCACAATGATCTAGTTCGGGAGTCTTGAGTTCATGTCCCTAAGCCATGACTATGACATGGTACTCCTCCTGCCTAGACACCACGTCGACGATGGCAATCTTTTTTCCCAGCAAGGGGGAGCACAAACTGCTCTTGCCCTCTTGGTTAGAGGAGGGACACCCAGACTTTCGCCCTTGTCTCTCTCGTCGAAGGAGGTGCCGGTGTTTAGTGTCCGACCGCACATCCGGGGGTACCCTCGTTGTGCTTTTGGGTAGGACGGTGTCGCTGATTGTAGCTCTGTCTCTCTCATCGAAGGAGGTGCCGGTGTTTAGTGTCCGACCGCACACCTGGGGGTACCCTCGTGGTGCTTTTGGGTAGGACGGTGTCACAGATTGTAGCTCGATGGTTCCTGCTAGAAGCACATGCTTTTGGGTATGTGTGGTGTGTTTACAAGTGATGTTTCTTGAGTGGAGAGGTGCTAATTGAGATAAAAATGATGGGGTTCCCCCTAGGCCTTATATACACGACCGTGGGGCACTCCCTATGCGCATGCTGATCACACTCCTCTAGCTTATCTCCTAGATAATAGCGAACAAACTTTGCTTATCTTAAGGAAAACCCGGTGGCTTCGTTCTGATCCATCTCCGACGTTTGAGGGCGTCGGGCGCGGGAAAGACAAACGGCTTCCTCGAGATTATGCCTAATCCGCGGATGATCCGGGCACGAGCCCATCGCCTTCTTGGGTCGGCCCATTTCAACTGTAGTCTTTGCTTGGCCCATGACGTGACGACCTTGTGGGGTGACTGGTCTATGGCCCCACGCAAGGGTTTTCGCCTTCTAGTGGACCTCGGGGATATCTGTACCCACTGGAGACGAAGACGAAACAACCGCAACCGCACCACGGGCAGGGCTTCTCGCCTAGGTAGCGCTTCTGGGTAGGCCAACGACGCAGACTCCCTTGCGAGGAACCTGTCCGACGTTAGTCTCTATAACACCTCAAAAACCACCAAGTAAAAATAATATACTTAGAATATTAGTGGTAATAATAGTAAAAGAATTTTTCTTCAAGTGTTTGATTTATTTACCTTTAGAATAAATTTTGGCTGCTCATATTTGATTTATGGTTGTTTTATAGAATTTCTTTTATATTAAAAGTCCAATTTATTAATATAAAAACATTGGTCTGAAAATAAGTATTTTAGTTATAAATAAGTTTGGTATAATTATTATGATTTTTTAAAGAAATATTTAAAAATATATTTATTTATATTTTAATAGAAAAAAGAAAAAAGAGAACAAATTTTGAAACCCTAGCCGTCGGCCGAACTCGGCCCAACCGGCCCACCTGTCACGCGCCCTCCACTCTCCCTCTCATTCTCTCTATGGTGTGTGGGGCCTACCCGTCAGGCCCCTTCTTCCACCCTTAGCCACCGCCGCCTTGCCCTGCACGCGCGGGTGCCTGCTCGGACCGTTCGCTCGACCGCGCCGCCTGGGAGCCGAACCGCCATGGCGCTTGGGCGTCCTCGCTCGACCCCTCGCCTCCCCTCACCACCTTGCCCTCACATGCAAGGAATGGCTGCCGGTTTCCACTTCCCTCTCCTCTCCCCATTCACTCCAAGAAGAAACGACCGCCACGCCATTGATGGCGTTTGAAGACGCCGTCGCGCCTCTCTCTCCTCGGCGCCTCTCTCTCTCCCTCTCCCTCTCTATAAAAGCTGAAGCCACGACCATGGAGCCTTCCCTGTCCTCCGAGCCCGAGCTCTCTCTCTCCCTCCTCGCGCCCTCTTCTCTCGCTCACACACCGGAGCCGCACCGCTGACCCGAGCCCGTGGCCTATGCCGCTCACCGGAGCTGCGCCCTGCCCGACCATGCCTCGTTCCTCGCCCGACGCCGAGCCCCCTTCCCTGCTCCCTGCTCACCGAGCCCTCCCTGCACACGAGCAAGAGCTCAAGGTAGAAGAAAGTCATTTTGCGCTTTGGCCCTCCAAATTTCTGGAAATTATTTCTGTATTTTCTGCAGTACAAATGTATGTAAAAGAGGTCCAAGCATCTTACGGTTTACTCCCCGAAGTATACGTGTAATTTGGAATCAACCCCGGTAATAGTATTTTGAATGTGGACATTATTTTTATAATTTTAAACAATACCTAAGTTATGTTATGATTATTTAATTTTGTGATTAAGTACTAGAATCGTTTTCGATTAACTTCTCATTTTGGCATATAAAACAATATTATATTACTAGATGTTTAAGTATAGTTTTACTAATATAAGAAAATGAAAGAGGTACTAGGCCACATCTTTTCGGTCAGATTAAAAATATAGGTTTTACTAGTAATGATAAATGTGTTTATACGTATAGCACTTAATTACTTAGAATTAGTAAAATATCTATTTATGTTAAAATAACCATGATTATGTTACTAAAGTCAAAAATTAGTAATATACATTAATTCTTAGAATATTAATGTTAGGTGATTTATAAATAAACATTTTTAGCCATACGTATAATTTCTATATAGAAAGGAAATGATAAAAACCAAAGGACTATTATTAGTAATAAATTATTTTCCGTGAAGTTTGTTAAGTCATTTTATCTACATTATACTAGATAAACTAGCGTCGTAGTCATCTGCTCATATTTTCATCAATGATAACTCAAAGTGGAGAACGTAGTGGATTAATAAAATATTTATGTTTTAGACATATTTATGAGTATAGTTGTATGATATATGAATGTGTATGTAATGGTGAATGATTACCCATGTAATGGTGTATGCTTCTTTATTTGGCGTACGTATTATTTTGTATATACAATACGTGAATCGATGAATAGAAGTTGACTGTGGGGTAGACGAACCAAACACGTTTGAGGACGACCCACATGACACGTTCGATCAATGCAAGTGGATTCTCCCTCTGCATTTCTATTTGTACCCAAATAATGCATATAATAATGTTTACTTTTCGGATATTTCATAATTTGATGGGATTTGCCTAAATAAGGATTTCCTAGAATTACCAACCCTATTTCTTGATTACCCTGAGATAAAAGCTATGCTTAGCAATTTTTGCTATTGCTCAACTTGATAAACATGATGTCACTCTTTTAATGATACTATGTTCTAGAAATGAAGTTTTATTTATGGTGTTAACCCAATGGTTAAACAAGAACATTTTGTATTAAATGGAACATGGAGTGACTACCCAGGATAACAGTGCAACCACGAGTGCTATAATGGCTCTGGATTTGGTAATTAGCTCTATAAACTTAGTGCTTGGCAACCCTACCTGAAAGATGGGCAAGAGGGGGTGGCAGTGGTTTGGTGGCAGCTCATGTTAACATGGGGTGGTAGTCTTGGCTAAGTTACCTCACCCAGAGGGCCATCGATACTGACGTGGAAACCTTAGCGGGTGGCTTTGTACTAAGGATATTTTGTGAAAGCCTCATAGTGGATCCCTAGCCATTCACCTAGGCAGTGTTTATGGGTCTGATCAACCCAGGCTAGATGGGATACACGGCTTGTGGGTAAAGTTGTACCACCTCTGTAGAGTGTAAAACTGATATGTCAGTCGTGCTCACGGTTAAGAGCAACCTGGACCCTCACATGATAATTGAACTTAAAGATGGAAAATAAATCGTGATTAATTGGGATTTCACTTAAGTGTTTTTGATATAATCTTATGCCTTTGATTAATTGGGATATTTGGGACACACTTATTAGTAAGACAGGTGTTGCTAATAAAATATTGACCAACTAAAAAGCTTACCTCTTATCCATAGCCTACCTTGATAACTTTGCATTATTTCCCCTACTTGCTGAGCCCCGACCCTTGCTAATATTTTGATCAGAGGGTGATGACGAAGACCTCGCAGATGACGTTGATGAATTTTGAGTCTAACGATGCGCCAGTCACCTTCCTGTGGAAGAGTGTCCATGTTTAATTCCACCGTACTTTGATTATGATACTTGTTAAGATACAATGTTCTGGATGATGTAATAAAGTTACTCTACTCCCTTTTATGCCTTTATTGCATTGTCTTTTGATATATTACACTTGTGACGTCAACATATGTGTGGAAAATGGATCCTGACCCACATATGCTATGCATTCGGTTTTGCCCCCAGAACTGGGTGTGATAGTCTCGCGCCAGGAACGACGATGGCTACACACGTTGCCCCCTCAACAAGTCCATCAACCCCTCCTCCTGCAATCCGGGAGGTAGGATCGACGTCACATCCTCTCCCTTTCGTGATGAGCAGTGTCGCTGTAAGCTACCCCACTCCAACCATGGAGCACGTGGACTCTGAAGAAGGACATGTCCTGGATGTTGGCCTAGAATTTTCTAGGCTCCGTGATCCTAGGTCCATTTGCCACTTCTTATCTGCGTGCGACTACTTCCTCTCCGATGTCTCCAATGACTACAGCTCTGACGACTAGGGTTACGACCCAACTCGGCAATACCTCCACGCTGGGCATGTGGAGCACGAAGGAGAAGACTAGCTTGGCACGCCCAAGAACTTACAAGCTATCTAACAGCTAAGGCAAAATCTACGACAATGACTTGGATCATCGAGCAGCTATGTCGCTTTTTACCCTTAGAATTCCAAATGAGGTTCGACCCTGTTTCACTAGACCGAACCTCCTTCGGGGGCCACAAGGGTGGAACCCCCTCCACATCACTTTTTCCCAGAAATGTTTTTCTTCTAAAAAACGACTTTCGTGTTTTTGGCCTAATCAAAAACGAAATCCTAAAAGAATAAGAGACATCACGAACGTCAAGGATGACCAAGCCACGGGAACACCTATGCCTCTAGGATATGGTTTCCCCACTCACCACCCTTCGCCTAAATGGTAACTTGTGTTTTGACGGTGATTCCGTGAAAAGACAAGTTAGAAGCATGAAACAAGGGGAAAAGTGCACATAAATATGAAAGTGTTCGGGCCCCCCGACATCACCATTCACCAAAGACTTAAAAGGTTTTTTACATGGGCCCACAAGATCAGCAATTCAGGCATCAAGGGGGAGAAGAAGCATCTTCTGGGTTAGCATCGCCCGCCACGGCCGAGGTAGCTTCGGCTTCGCTAGAGGGCGTGGCCACAGAATAAGACCCGATGCCGAGTGGAGACATAGGAGGAACCACCTCTCATCAAAGTGCAAGGCCAGCGTTGCATCTGGCCCCTCAGTAGGATCCACAAGCCTCCAGACCTCCGCCTCGGTGAGATCATCACCTTCTAGCAGGATGTAGCCCTCGCTCGCTCGCTCGAGATCGATCTCGTAGTGAGAGGAGACGATGGATAGCACGCGCTTGACGCCGATATGCAGAACCCCATGGAGTTCACTCCACATGTGGCCACTCAGAGCAAGGCTGCACCTCCGAGGGGAACTGCTCGAAGGGATGTCTTCGATCGCGAAGGTCCGGTAGAAGGTAGCAATTGCATCAGACAGGACGTCATACTCAGTGCTTTTCTTGTCAAAGGCCTGGGTGAGCATTTTGGACTTGTCAATAGACACGTGAAGGTCCTTCTCGAAACCTAAAACTAGCAAATAACACGTAAGCATAGTTGAAGGAGTCCTATCAAGCAAATCACAAGTAAGTGAAACATACCTTTCACCCGAGCCTTCCACTGTGAAGCCTTAGTCTGGGACGCCTCAGCTGCCTCTATGGCCTTAGTTAGAGCACTATCCTTCTGGGCGCATACAGTCTGCTGCGCTTCCAGCTCCTTGGCGAGGGTCTCGGCTCGAAGAGAGGCTTCCATGGCCTAATTCTGAAATTTGTCCCACTCGCTAAATACCTTGCCAAGGTCCTCCTCCAGCTCACGCACCCTCTCGGCCAGAGGAGACACATCTCCCCACGCCAAAGTAGCTTCTTCCTTCATCTCTGAGCAACGCGTCCAAAGATCCGCTGCTTCGATGCTCTTTTGAGAAAGTTGCTCATTCACCTAGGAAAGCAGGCCCTTCTAGCGGTGCAACTAGTCCCAGATGTCGTGCTCACGGCGAAGGAACATAGACTTGGCCACGCTCTTCGCTATAAGCTCCTAAAAGGAGACGAATGTCACCAAGACATCATAATCTCTTAACAATTTAGGGCAAGGACCACAAGCCCTTACCTTGGTAATCACGGCCATATCCGGGGCGAGAGCGTGTGTCGCCGTCCAGAGAGAATTTCCACCACTTGGCCGATGTCCTGGAAGTCCTGCCACAGCTGCATCTCCTCCTGGTCATCGAGGGTGAACATGGGCTCGCCCCTTGAGGTGGCGTCGTCCCGCCACATGAGCCACGGGCCTCCCCACATGTTGGGGTTGCCCCCAATGGGGATAACGGCGCTGCTCTCCTCTCTAGGTTGGAGCTCGATATGCTTTATGACCAGGACCTCGGGCCAATCCGAGGGACCGGTTTCACCGTCACCAGCCACCCCCTTACCTTGGTCAGAGGCCAAGGAATCAATGATAGAGATGACCAACGACCCCAAAGTTAGCGGTGCCACTGTCGATGTTACCTTTGCGTATACCGGCCCTCTAAGGATGGGCTGGGGGTGACCTTGGCAAACACCGGCATTGGCATTAGAGACAGCACCTGAGCCATGTCGGGGGTGCCACGGTGATCGCGGCTCCCTAATGGTGTAGCCTCAGTAGGAGCATCCACCTGTGCAGCCTGCTCTCCTAGAGCAAGCCGCGCCTCCTCGACCCCCCGTTAGAGAGAATCCCGTGCAGGGTTGACCCAGGGGATATGCTGGGCCACAACTCCAGCCGTCGAGGTCATGCTCATCTTAATGGCCTTCACGGGGGCCAAAGCCATCTCACCCGCTTTATGCTTCTTGCTAAGGAAAGCATACAAAAACAAAAATTGGCAAAGAATGCAAAGAAAAAATAGCCCCAATATCTCATGATATTTACATGGACCAAGGCATGGCTAGCCTCCTTGGCGCCAAAATCCTTGGGCCCCTGGTTCATGCGATAAGCATCTAGGGTTGGTCGACAGCCCGCTTCGTTGCCACCTCCACCTCAGCCGCGGGGACAGTCACCTGCTCAGTAGACATCTGTGCCTCAGGCCAAGGCATCGATGCCTCAAGCCCAAGCACTGAAGCGTCTAGCCCACCAGACGGCTGGATCAACGAGCCCGCTGAGGATGGCTCGGACCGAGGCTTCACCTTGGGGCTAAAGCTGAGCCGAACCTCCACCCCCTCATCATCATTGTCATCATCGTCATCGTCACCGGATGAATCTGAGGATGACTCCAGCGGCTATTCCTCCTTCTCCTACGCTTGACGGCACTTCTTGAGCTCATCACGAGCTGCCCTCTTCTCATAGGCTCATTTCATCTTCTTGTCCTTCTTGTTTTGTTTCTGCTCTATAGACAACTTGCGCGCCGCCCGACTTGCCGTGTCCTCCGAGACTGGAGGCAGGGTGGATCTATAACCCCACAACCCTTGGGAATAAATGGAAAACCTAGATAATTAGGTTGAGACACAAAAATAGGGATAAGGCAGAGGTAAGTTTTGCGGCTTACCAGTCACACGTAACCCTGGTCGGGCACATCGGGACCGAAGCAAGGATCCTGTAATCATCCTTCCCCACCATGCCCTTGACCCGCTGAGGAGGCCGTTAGTGGTGACGGTGGCCGATGACATCCAAGAGCTCTTTACCTCGGCCTCAGGCATCATCTCATGTAGGCACAAACATCACTCCATCAATGGCAGCACCCTCCGACAGTGAAAGGCGACGACGACCCCAGCAACAGTAAGACATCAGTCATAGAGCCTCTGCAAGGCATCTAGGAGGGGTTCTAGCTTTGGCTGATGCTCCCGCGTAGCGTCCCTCTACCAGTTCTCCCCCGCAGCAATCATGACCCGCTTGGTATACAGGGGTAACATGCCTTCGTCGTTGCGGAGGTAGAACCACGATTCTGCCACCCTTTATTTGATGAGGTAAGGGAGGCCGGGATGTACAAATGCGCTCGATCCGAATGCACCTAGTGCATACAACCACTGTCCCTCACCATGGTGCCGACCTTCTTCACCTCCATTGATAGAGAAAAGGGCTCTACGCGGAATAGGTGGACCTAAAGATCCTAATGGGGGTTGATCCTGAGGTATCCCTCGTAGACCACCACGAAGATCGCTACCTAAGCAATGGAGTTCAGGTTGAAGTTGTGAAGCTCTGCCCCGTAGTAATGCAAGAGCGCTCACATGAAGCGGCTCGCCGGCACCCCGAACCCGCGCTCGTGGAATGACATGAAGCTGACGTTATAGCCCACGGGCGAAATCAGCTCCTCATCCCTTGGCACGAGCCATTTGGGGCTCGGTCTGACGATGGAGGGGTGGAGCAGACCCTTGTCGATGAGACTCTATAGATCCTCCACGATCATGATGGAGTAGAGCCACGGGTCGCGAGGCGTGAGGACATTGACTCTCTCGGCCATGGCAAAAACGAGAAGGCAATGACGATGAGGCATGCGGATCTCCCACTACCATCGAGCAGCCTATAACTTCAACCTCTCTTGTCCCTGTCGCTCCAGTTTGGATCATTGGCCACAGCCAAAAAAAGGAGAGGAAGATGAGGCAAGGAATGAGAGTGTGGGTGGAAGCCATGGGTAGCCCGCCCCTCCAGAATATATAGAGAGGAGGAAGGGGAATCGATGAATCCACCGAGATCGAAACCGAACCCCCACATTTAGAAATCAAATCCAGAAATGGATCTCGTTTCTTGAACCCCGGCGCACACGCGCGGGAACAGATAGCTCGCGGGCATCATGTCACATCACATTAACTCCCTCCTGTGGGCTGCACGTCTCGTCTGCCCGATGAAACCTTTAGACACCTCTCCAACTCTCCAAGATGGGCACGTCTTTCTCTCTCTATATTTTCCACTCAATAGACGATGGAAAGGAAATATTCGCTTGGGTTTCCTTCCCAGTGGAGGAAACAGGCTCCATGCCTTTTACTATTTAGGGGTTCGAAGGTTGGCCCCTCAGCAGGTTCGACAACCACCCTAAAATAGAGTCAGGGATGAACACGGGTACGTTCGTACACGGCCGAGGCTCAGGCTACACTCCTGAGGTACCCTAGGACGTATTCGAGACCTACAGGAACGATTCATAATGGTATCCCAACGGAGGGAGGCATCGAGCCCTTGGATCCTATCAAATGGGTCCGAGACTAGCGAATCACCAGCAGGTACATTGGGTTGCGTCTTTGGACCACTAGTTGTCACACCTGGTTTTAAGGGCAAACATAGGTGCGTCCCATATGTGCACCGAACAAGATCAACACATACAATGACTCAGTGTATAGAGACGAATGTCACAAACTTTATTACATAATGAAAATGTCATACAAAATAACTGATAATAAATAAATCGAACTAAGATAATTATTCCTCGGTGCCAACACGCTGACTGCGAGACGACACCTAGATCTCGTCAAACTCATCATAGTAGTCCTCCTCTAGTGGCACCTGCTCTTCACCTGTGGTGGGTTTATTGCAAGGGTGATCTCACAGATGTTCATTGCTTAGAAAGTGTGGAAAATAATGTGCATAAGCTCACTTATGGTGGGGGCTCATGTGTAGTGCAAGGATGATCAACAAATAATGGTTAAGGCTGAGCACTGCTTTTAATATGTTGGTAATTTTTTTTATTAGCAGTTACTAAGTATAAGTGTATACCATCTCCATTAAATAAGAGATCACAATTGATAAATAATCCCACAATGCAATACATATGAAAGACTAAGTTTAATTCCATAAGTTAATCATGCGAGAGTCCTAAGTCGCTCTTGACCATGAGCACGACCGATATACCAGTTTTACACTCTATAGAGGTTGCACATCTTTACCCACAAGCCGTGTTACTCATTTGCTAAGGGGCCTAGAAATCCCATTCATCTCTACCGAGGAGACAAGGTAGAGTAGCAATACGAGGCCTTTCCAAAGTTCCACTAGTTCGAGAAAACCTGCTAAGATTCAGGAAGAAGGAAGCATAGGAATCCCTCGTCCAAAAAGTTGTACAGACAGTCAAACCCGAGGACCTCCCTATATTCTATAGCGATGTGCTCCCCGCTTGCCCTTTTGGGTAAGGTAGTGTCTCCCTAGCTTTCCTAATTACTTGGCCAAGGGCGTCCCATTCCACCCTTATGGTAGCACTGTTATCTCAAGTTAAGCTCCATGTTCCAATTAACATCGTAATCTTATCATGAACAATAAATAATCTAGTAACAATAAATAAAGCATGATCATATGTCATATAGCATTACTTCCTCAAAAACCAAGTAAAGCATAGCCAAACTATCCAATAATTCATTTATATGCAAGGTGTGAGGTAAACAAAACTAGGGCTACCTATTAGGTCCCATCAAATTAACTTGAGCATGTTGCAGTGATTATAGAGAACATTATTAGGTAAAGAAGAGTTACCAATGGCACAATTTGCCTTCAGCGAGCTCCTGCTTAGAATCTTCAACCTGTTGTGTGCTCCAGGCTCCTCGGTCACTTGCTCGTCTACTCGCCACAATACAAATAAACATGGTATAGGCAAAAATTAATATCACACCAAAAAGAGAACAAACTGCAAGATAATATTCTACGTGTTGCTACGAGATCGTAGGCTTGAGAACGGCTAAACTCAGAGTTACCGTTATAAAGATATGATTTTCCGAACCTTTTGGTGATTAAATAGTGATAATATATTCTTTGTTACTTAAGGTCATTCATGTGAGAAGGGATTCCTAAGAAATATATAATTCATCCCCAATCTAAGTTGTAACTGAATTAGGACCAAATTAAAATATCGCTTTTAACTTTAATCAGAAAGATTATTCTACTAAATATAGGTTAAATAATTATCTATTTATAAAAATATGGGATATGATATAAATTAGTGCTACACTGTGTAGACCATTTTATTATGAATTTAATGCAATTTAAATGGGTCGAATCGGAGTTAGTACGAGAAAGTTATGAGTTTCCTAAATTCTTAGGTTTATTTTTTTACATAATAATCAATTTTCTGATTTAATTACAGTTAACAAGAAGGTTGGACTGCGGCCACCATTTCAATAAAATCCAGGGTCTAGTTTATAGATACCAGGACTCCATGGTAATGATTTTATAAATGGATATACTTTGGGTTGATTCACAAAATGTATAAAGTCTCTTTAGCATATTTACGTGACTGAAGGGGTACGGTTGTATATCGGCCGTACCATCTAATTTTAGTGGTCAGAATTAAGTCTACAGCTCATCGAACCGGTCTCTAATCTCAGTCCTACAATCCATGATCTACGAAAAGGATTTAAAACAACCGAGGCACGCTCGCATCCGCCCAATCCACGATGAAGGGCTGAGATTGGCAGCGTGAAGGGATACTCAAACTTCTAATCGGAGCCGCTAGAGGGAAATCAACGGCTCTGGCCGTTTCTTCCCCACACAACACCAGGATGTGGCGGCGGCGCTGCTAGACATGGCGAAGTTCACCGGAGTAAGGACGATTGCCTTATTTGGCGCACAACCCGCACTACGATTTCGGTTATGTTCTTCGAGGGTCATCGCGAATTTGGTTATGGCACACAACGAAGGACTTCCATACCGGCCGAGCCAGATCATGGCACGAGGATTTGGGTGGCAAACGACCGGCTCCGGCGAGCGATTCCCACCCCAGTGATGTGCGAACCCACGCTATGTCTGATGCTACACAAGAAACATGAAGGCAAAGGGTTGGCACGAGGTTGGCACGATCCACGTGGAGCGGATCGATGGCGAAGGAAGGAACTCCATCGGGCGATCCTTGTCGACCCGGTTGATCCCCATCCCAATGGCGCTGTGCACAGGTTGTTCGAGCAATCACGAACTTCTCCAGCTCCCCGACGATACCCGAGCAGCAACGTAGGCAGGCGGCCGGTGTTTCCTCTCACCCTCGGCAGAACGGGTTTGCGCGGCTGGCGTTTCTCTCTCGACGGCGGGTGGCGGCTCGGTGTTCTTTGTGCGAGGACTAACAGAAGGGGGTCGTAGGGTCATGAATTTATCCCTAGGCCTTGGGTCAGGGGAAGGGGTTCTGGGGTTGTAACAACCCGACGACAAGGCGGCGATTCCGTGCACGCTCTGTTATGGTGGTTGGAAAAGAGCTGACGCTCGAACCCCACCCGTCAGTGGGACGACTCGGTCGAGGAGCGCGCTGAGCGTGGAGGCGCCGATAACCCGAGCCCGCCTGTCACCGGCACCGTGCGAGGGGACGCTTGCGCTGAGAGACCGCCCGTAGGGGCCTACCTGTCGGCACGTGGCTCTGTGAATAGGCCGGTGGTCCAGTTGGGGCGGTGGCTGGGTTTCGGCCCAAAATAATTCATTTCCTTCCTCTTTTTTATTCAATTTTTTCTGTTTTCTTTTCTTTCTTTTATTTTTGTCCTAGGTTTTTGGAATCCAATCTACTGTTCTAAATTCAAGATTAAAATGCGCATTCAAAGACTAAACATGCAATGATAAATTTTATTTCACTTGCATTTTATTAGTTAAGTTACTCCTTTGGTCACTTAACAAGGCTCACGGCCTTGGCATGTCACACCCGATTTTAAGGGCAAAGTCGGGTGCATCTCATACATACACCAAAGAAGACAACATATATAATAACAGAGTGTATAGAGATAAATGTCATAATATAATCAGAGTATTTATTACATAGCGGAAGTTATAAAATAAAAGATAAATATAACAGGATCTAAAATTCATCCTTGGCGCCAGAAAGTCAACTGGGAGACACCACCTAGATCGAAACAAACTCCTCGATATGTGACTCCTCTTGAACAACCTGTTCTTCTCCTGTGAGGGGGGTGTGAGACAGCAAGGGTGAGCTCACACATGATCATAGCTCAACAAGTTGTGGGGAAACCAGTGGGCATGAACTCAACAAAGGTGGGAGTTCATGTGATATGTAAGGCTGATCAACAATAGGGGTTAAAGCTGAGCATTGCTTTTAATAAGTTGGTCAAAATTTTATTAGTAGTTACTAAATATAAGTAAATACCAAACCATAATAAATAATAGAACAAAATTAACAAATGATCCCATACAATGCATATGACAAATTGAATTTAAGTTCCATAGATTAATCATGCGAGAGTCCTGAGCTGCTTTTGACTGTGAGCTCAGCTAGTATACCAGTTTTACACTCTGCAGAGGTTATACCCTTTACCCACAAGTCGTGTTTCCCATGTTGCCAGGGTTTGCAAGGCCCTTAGACACTACCGAGGTGAATGGCTAGGGATCCACTACGAGGCCTTTACAAAGTTCCATAATCTTCCGAAAACCCGCTACAGTTTATGGGAAGAGCACTTGCAAGAATCCCCCGTCCGACTGCCATTGCAGCAAAATCAACCCGAGAACCTCCTTGCATGCAACTCCCCTACTGCCCTTGCCCCTTTTGGATAAGGTAGTCTTCCACTAGCTTTTCTAATTAGTTAGCCAAGGGGTGACCTATTGGGTCCCATCAAAATTAAACCTATGCATTCAATAATGATAATAAAGAATATTATTGGGTAACAAAAGTGGATCAAGGGCACAACTTGCCTGGCACTTGAGATTCCAGTTACCAGGGTGATTCTTCAGATCCTCGTGACCTCGGGCTAGTCGTAGCAATACAAACAAACATGGTATAGACAAAATTAACATCACACCAAGCATAAGAACAAACTGAATAATAATGATCTACGCGAAGCCACGAGATCGTGGGATCGAGAACTACTAAGATCGGAGTCATGATTAAGGAGTTATGATCTATAAAAGCTCTACGTGATTTAAATATTAAACTATATTATAAATTGGTTAGTATATATCATATGAGAGATTATTCTATAAATAATTATCTCAACTTTAATCTAAGTCATTACTTGATTAAAGAGTATCTAGTTAAATTATAACCATAAAATTCGAATATTATATTAATTATTAAAGAAGTTAATCCAATAGACATAGATTAACCCAATTATAAAAGTATGAGATATCATATAATAAATGTTACTATTGTGTAGTAGATATTTATACGAGACTAACGCAACTTGTACGGATCAAATCGGAGTTAAAACGAAGGAGTTATGATTTTTTGAGGATTCTATGTGTTTTGTACAAGATTAAATAGGATATAATTTTAATGTAACTTTCATGTCAAAATAGTGGCACTTATGGATAAACAATAATATTACTAAATTATAGGAACTGGAATGGATCTATTTGGAGTTCATATGAATTTTCTATGAATTAAATGAGTTCCTGGAGTTATTTATATACTAAAAAAATCAATTTCTATATCTATTTATTCATTTTTCTCTGGTCTCTGGATTGCGCACCAAAAGCAGAGGAATGCAGGGGCTTCCGTGCAAGAATCCCGAGACTCAGTGCACAGTCACGGTGGACGACGGGTTGAATCTAAAATAACAGAGGGGTTCTTTTGCTAAACTGCCTTAGCGAAGGGGTACGCAAGAAATTTGGCCGCACGATCTGATTCGGACGGCTCAGATTACAACGCGATCATAACCGAACCGGTACGCAATACCAAACGCTGGATCCGAGATCAACAGCGGATATTTTAGGGAGATGAGATGACCTCTGATCCGTCCGATTGCATCCAACGTCCCATGATTAACCTCGAAGAGGTATCACTCGGGTTGATCCGGTCCGTTCACCATTAATCTAACGGTTCATATTTGGTGTGTCACCATTAGATCCAATCCGTTGGTTGGAAATCCGACCACCGACACTTGCCAGCCACCGCTCGTGGTCACCAGAGGTAGCGCCGCCGCCCACGGTGATGAGCTCACCGGAGATCCCCCTAGGACCTTGCCAGGGCGCACGAATGCTACAGATTTCTAGGGTAAGGCCAACTCCAAGACACTGTGAACCTAACGAGGGCAGTCCCAACGTGGGTGACACAATGGTATGCCCAGCCCCCGGACAACCGCGACACCGCGGCGGAGCCTAGCTCCGGTGAGCGATTGTGGGGACACTAGCCTACTATTTTCACTACGCATCGATGTAACACGATGAGGATATGATACTAAGGGAGGGGTGGGATGATTACCCCGGTTTCGCTGCACCGTCTTCGTCCACGGTGAGGTGCGGCCACGGTGGTCTCCCACTCTGTTGAAGAATTCCACTTGATTCGCGCCCGATTGCTTCCGCAGCAGCGTCAATCTCACTCCCGAGGGCGCTGCGAAGGTCGTTGGCCAACCACGCGCTCCAGTTTTGCTTCACATGGTGAAGAACGGGTGCAGCAGCGCTCGCCACCCTTCACGGCCCACAGCGTTGCATCGAAGGTTATTTCACGGGAACGATGGATCAAGGCAAGGGCGCACACGCAGTTTGGAAAAGGGATGCGAGGATTTATCCTCAAGTAGCGCCATCAAGTGCAATGACCTCCACTTCCCCCGGCTACGGCGAAGTCACGCGCAGTCCACCCACCCGAGGAAGACCCGGTCGGGAATCTCGGCGAAGGGGTAGGAGGAACAGGTCAGGGGTCCCGCGAAGCCGATAGGATAGCACTAGCGCGGGCAGCAGCGGGGTTGGTTGAGCTCGGTCAGCGGAAATCGCGCGCGTGCGGAGATCTCGACCACGACCGATTCGGTCAGCGGGAGCCGATTCACGCGGGGAAGAAGTCCTCTGACAGGGTGGCCCCACCACCAGAGATACGTGAGTCTGCGAGCGCAAGCAGAGGGGCTGACAACACGGGGCCCACAAGACAGTGGCACGGGTGAGACAGTGGCCAGCACAGCTTGGAGGGGGAAAATGGGCCGGCGGTAGTTTGGGCCCAACAGGCATAGGTAGGGTTTGCTTTTGATTTTCTTTTTATTTTTCCCTTTTTGTTTTCTCTTTTTCATTTCCAATTCTAGGATTTGAATTCAAATTTCTTTTGCAGCATAATTTGTTCTCAAATTAAGTACTCATCTTGAACATACTAGTGTGGAATTTATGAATTTATTTTGTATTTTATAGTATTTCATTCTATTTTCTGTTCTCTCCCATTTCTTATTTTAGATTTCTCTCTTTTTCTACAATTTAGAATTTAAAATATACTTTGAATTCAGGTCTGAGTTTGATCTCCAAATACAAAAGCACAACTCAAATACCCCAACATGAGTCTATTTTGTTTAGTTAATTCATTTGTTATACTATATAAACAAATGATGTTAAATCTGAAATCCCTACATACTCAAATAGAGGATAGGTATTTTAATAAATATAATCTCTGGTTTATAAAATTCTTTAGAGAATACTTATAAATATATATATTTTAACAAAGGGATCACTAACACCATATAGGGGTACTTTTATTAATTCCTTATTAGAAACTATTATTGTTTTTAGGAGGTGTTAGTTTCAAGAATAAGGTATTAAATGATATCTGAATTCGAAAATCTTTGGAGAAATTTTCTTAGTTTTCAAAATAGGGTTTATTCATTTATCTCATTATTATTATTATTATTATTATTATTTATTATTATTATTATACAAATTTTGGCCTTACAAATCCTACTCCCCTTAACGGAAATTTCGTCCTCGAGATTTATAAGGAAAGGGTGTATATTCATATTGTCTCAACACATATGCACAAACAAAAATTTCAGCATGATGCATAACTCATTAGCAAAACATGGGGTCAAATAGACCTTATTATTCGTCCTAAAATAGTATCATACCATTTACTAACTAAAGTAACGTTTAGATCTTACAAACAGTAGTAATTTATATATATGTTTATGTAGCTTGGTGGAGCTGGTGGTGGTGGTGTAGGTAGTGGGTGATTAGGAGAGTATAGGTACCTAGCTACTTATTATGTAGGATATCAGCTGAACAGGTTGAGGCAAGAAAGATTATGGCAAGAAAAATAACTTATCCAATATGTTTAAGTCTTGATTCATCTTGAGATTCGCTTTGACCGTTATACCCTTCCTTGTTGATGCTGATCTTTTCTCCTCTGGTCTGGGTCTCATTGATTCGAGGTTAGTGCACATTATCGGGGTTGGGAAATATGGTTAAGATAGATATGGATGAGGTAAACCACATGATGTAGATCAAAAGTTTGTTTGATGTTAGGTGAGTATGGATTGATTATACCATTCATCATGACTCTATTGGTTGGGTTAGCTCTTTTACCGTTGGTTGAGTTGACCTAATGTGGTAAGTTAAGTTAACACCTGGCTAGAAAGGTCCAAGTACCACTAATCTGTTTAAGCAGACTACATTGGATTAGATCACACTAGATTCCATAATCCTATTTAAGAATGTCATTTAGTTAAGCATATCAAGCTGACTTTATATTTATGAAGTTCTAGTATTTTTTATCTAAGTAGAACTTCCAATATATTTTTTATACACCTAAAATTTTCATGCCATCAGCAGGTATAACATAGAAACAAGGGTACATCAGATTTTAGCTATTAGGGAAGTATTGACATAGAATGAGTGTACTATGGCATAATCGAGCTTCCTTTGGGTAGGATCAGGTTGATCCAAGATCAAACTTGTTTATAGGAGCAGAATCTAATGTATTTCCTCAGCATTAGCTAATCATGTTTGAGTGACTCACATTAGGTTTGATTATAATAGCTCAGATAGGATTGGGTATGACTAGAATAGACTAGTTTAGGTTAGATAGATCTACTAGAGTAGAATAAATTATTAATATGTGTTAGAATCCTTTGAGATATGATGAACTATATAGTGTAGGTAGGTCAGAATCTCTGTCGGTTAAAACAAAGGGGTTATGCAACTACCTGATGGTTAAAGTAGTCGCACATAGTTAGGTAGTTGTATGTGGTCTAGTTAATCTAGAGCACCAGTTTAGGTTAAAACATGCTTATAGAAGTAGGGTCCAATCTATTTTCCTAGTATTATCTATCATGTTTGTCCATTAGATTAAATCTGATCAGATTAGATGGGATCAGAATTAAATTGGTGTAATCAGATTAGACTAGAGAGGATCTAGAATATATTGATATGGCTGGTCTAGTCTAGATAAGATCAAATTAGATCATGATTGTTATCCCATAATGAGACAAACAAAGTGGTTGGGATAAGTATACATACTAGGACAAGACGAATTTATAAGAATAAGATAGAATCTTTTGAGATTATTTAGATCTATTGGGATAAGATGAAAATCTTTTCGAGATGAGATGGATCTATTAAGGTAAGAGAATACCTTTTTAAGGTAAGATGGATCTATTAAGATAAGAGAAAGTCTTTTAAGATAAGAGAGGTCTATATGAAATAGATACACTTTAATGGAGGACAATCTAAGTTATCTCATGAGTTTTATTTATTTCTATTTATGCCTATACGTATATGAAGAGGTAATTGTGGACATTACTCCACGACTCATCACACTCAATCAAAGATCCAAATCAGACAAGTATCACAAGAACAAACACTCAAGCGTATAGATACCTATAAAAATAGTTTTGTTTTTGTTCCGAAGAGTAGGTATCCTATTCCTGAAGTCACTTTAGGCACAAGATTTCAAAGTGTGAAATCCACATTTGTCTTTAGAAAGAAGAGGTAAGAATATTCAGAGTAAAGCGAAAATAGATGAGAAAAGATTAAAATAAGTTTAGAAAAGAATCAGAGTAGCAAAGGTAAGGTTAATCAGAGTAGAACAGTAGAAGATGAGACTGAATCAAGAAATGTATAGAAAGAATCAGAGTAAGGTAAGTAGGTAATGGTTGTCTAGTTCTATCTAGGTTTCGTCCTACAGTCAACATTTCCTCTGATACCACTTCTGTCACACCCGGTTTTAAGGGACAAAGTCGGGTGCATCTCATACATGCGCCAAAGAAGACAACATATATAATAAAGAGTGTATAGAGATAAATGTCACAATATAACAGAGTATTTATTACATAACGGAAGTCTTACAAAAGAAAAGATAAATATAATAGGATCTAAAATCCATCCTTGGCGCCAGAAAGTCAACTAGGAGACACCACCTAGATCGAAACGAACTCCTCGATATGTGACTCCTCTTGAACCACATGTTCTTCTCCTGTGGGGGGTGTGAGACAGCAAGGGTGAGCTCACACATGATCATAGCTCAACAAGTTGTGGGGAAACCAGTGGGCATGAACTCACCAAAGGTGGGAGTTCATGTGATGTGTAAGGCTGATCAACAATAGGGGTTAAAGCTGAGCATTGCTTTTAATAAGTTGGTCAAAATTTTATTAGCAGTTACTAAATGTAAGTAAATACCAAACCATAATAAATAATAGAACAAAATTAACAAATGATCCCATGCAATGCATATGACAAATTGAATTGAAGTTCCATAGATTAATCATGTGAGAGTCCAGAGCTGCTCTTGACCGTGAGCTCAGCTAGTATACCAGTTTTACACTCTACAGAGGTTGTACCCTTTACCCACAAGTCGTGTTTCTCATGTTGCCAGGGTTCGCAAGGCCCTTAGATACTACCGAGGTGAATGGCTAGGGATCCACTACGAGGCCTTTACAAAGTTCAACTAGCTTCCGAAAACCCGCTACAGTTTATGGGAAGAGCACTTGCAAGAATCCCCTGTCCGACCGCCATCGCAGCAAAATCAACCCGAGAACCTCCTTGCATGCAACTCCCCTACTGCCCTTGCCCCTTTCGGGTAAGGTAGTCTTCCACTAGCTTTCCTAATTAGTTAGCCAAGGGATCCCATTCTTCCCTTGTGGTGGCACATGTTTCTCAAGTTAAGCTCCATGTTGCAATTAAAGATAATAATGATCTTGACATGAACATAAATAAAATAACAGAATAATTGGAACATGGATATAATGAAATATTAACCCAGAACCATGTAAGGGCTTGTTCGGTTAGGGGTGGATTGAGGGGGATTGAAGGGGATTCAATCCCCTTCTATACAAATTTAAATAGGAGGGGATTTAATCTCCTCCAATCCCCTCTAAACCCCTTCAAACTGAACAAACCCTAAAGCAATAGCATAACTACCCAAGTGATTCAGGGGTAAACAAGGTAAACAGGATAAACAGACTAGGGTGACCTATTGGGTCCCATCAAATTTAAATCTATGCATTTAATAATGATAATAAAGAATATTATTGGGTAACAAAAGTGGATCAAGGGCACAACTTGCCTAGCACTTGAGATTCCAGTTACCAGGGTGATTCTTTAGATCCTCGTGACCTCGAGCTAGTCGTAGCAATACAAACAAAAATGGTATAGACAAAATTAACATCACACCAAGCATAAGAACAAACTAAATAATAATGATCTACGCGAAGCTACAAGATCATGGGATCGAGAACTACTAAGATCGGAGTCATGGTTAAGGAGTTATGATCTATAAAAGCTCTACGTGATTTAAATATTAAACTATATTATAAATTGGTTAGTATAGATCATATGAGAGATTATTCTATAAATAGTTATCTCAACTTTAATCTAAGTCATTACTTGATTAAAGAGTATCTAGTTAAATTATAACCATAAAATTAGAATATTATATTAATTATTAAAGAAGTTAATCCAATAGACATAGATTAACCCAATTATAAAAGTATGAGATATCATATAATAAATGTTACTATTGTGTAGTAGATATTTATACGAGACTAACGCAACTTGGACGGATCAAATCGGAGTTAAAACGAAGGAGTTATGATTTTCTGAGGATTCTATGTGTTTTGTACAAGATTAAATAGGATATAATTTAATGTAACTTTCATATCAAAACAGTAGTACTAATGGATAAACAATAATATTACTAAATTATAGGAACTGGAATGAATCTATTTGGAGTTCATATGAATTTTCTATGAATTAAATGAGTTCCTGGAGTTATTTATATACTAAAAAAAATCAATTTCTATATCTATTTATTCATTTTCTCTGGTCTCTGGACTGCACACCAAAAGCAGAGGAATGCAGGGGCTTCTGCGCAAGAATCCCGAGACTCAGTGCACAGTCACGGTGGATGGCGGGTTGAATCTAAAATAACAGAGGGGTTCTTTTGCTAAACTGCCTTAGCGAAGGGGTACGCAAGAAATCTGGCCGCACGATCTGATTCGGACAGCTCGGATTACAATGCGTCCATAACCGAACCGGTACGCAATACCAAACGCTGGATCTGAGATCAATGGTGGATATTTTAGGGAGACGAGATGACCTCTAATCCGTCCGATTGCATCCAACGTCCCACGATTAACCTCGAAGAGGTATCACTCGGGTTGATCCATTCCATTCGCCATTAATCTAACGGTTCAGATTTGGTGCGTCACCATTAGATCCAATCCATCGGATGGAAATCCGACCACCGACACTTGCTAGCCACCGCTCGTGGTCACCAGAGGTAGCGCCGCTGCCCACGATGACGAGCTCGCCGGAGATCCCCCTAGGACCTTGCCAGGGCGCATGAATGCTACAGATTTCTAGGGTAAGGCCAACTCCAAGACACTGCGAACCTAATGAGGGCAGTCCTAACGTGGGGTGACACACTGGTATGCCCGACCCCCAGACAACCGCGGCACCGCGACGGAGCCTAGCTCTGGTGAGCGATTGTGGGGACACTAGCCTACTATTTTCACTATGCATTGATGTAACACGATGTGGATATGATACTAAGCGAGGGGTGGGATGATTATCCTGGTTTCGCTGCGTCCGTCTTCGTCCACGGTGAGGTGCGGCCACGGCGATCTCCCACTCCGGTGAAGAATTCCACTTGATCCACGCTCGATTGCTTCCGCAGCGGCATCAATCTAACTCCCTAGGGCGCTGCGAAGGTCGTTGGCCAACCACGCGCTCCAATTTTGCTTCACTTGGTGAAGAACGAGTGTAGCATCGGTTTCCACCCTTCACGGCCTGCAGCGTTGCACCGAAGGTTATTTCATGGGAACGATGGATCAAGGCGAGGGCGCACACGCAGTTTGGAAAAGGGATGTGAGGATTTATCCTCAGGTAGCGCCATCAAGCGCAACGACCTCCACTTCCCCCCGGCCGCGGCGAAGTCACGCGCAGTCCACCCACTCGAGGAAGACCCGGTCGGGAATCTCAGCGAAGGGGTAGGAGGAATAGGTCAAGGGTCCCACAAAGCCGATAGGATAGCTCTAGCGCGGGCAGCAGCGGGGTTGGTTGAGCTCGGTCAGTGGAAATCGCGCGCATGCGGAGATCTCGACCACGGCTGATTCGGTCAGCGGGAGCCGATTCACGTGGGGAAGAAGTCCTCTGACAGGGCGGCCCCACCAGCAGAGATACGTGAGTCTGCGCGCGCAAGCAAAGGGGCTGACAACACGGGGCCCACAAGACAGTGGCGCGGGTGAGATAGTGGCCAGCGCGGCTTGGAGGGAAAATGGGTCGGCGGTAGTTTGGGCCCAACAGGCATAGGTCGGGTTTGCTTTTGATTTTCTTTTTCTTTTTCCCTTTTTGTTTTCTCTTTTTCGTTTCCAATTCTGGGATTTGAATTCAAATTTCTTTTGCAGCATAATTTGTTCTCAAATTAAGTACTCATCTTGAACATACTAGTGTGGAATTTATGAATTTATTTTGTATTTTATTGTATTGCTTTCTATTTTCTGTTCTCTCCCATTTGTTATTTTAGTTTTCTCTCTTTTTCTACAATTTAGAATTCAAAATATACTTTGAATTCAGGTCTGAGTTTCATCTCCAAATACAAAAGCACAACTCAAATACCCCAACATGAGTCTATTTTGTTTAGTTAATTCATTTGTTATACTATTTAAACAAATGATGTTAAATCTAAAATCCCTACATACTCAAATAGAGGATAGGTATTTTAATAAATATAATCTCTGGTTTATAAAATTCTGTAGAGACTACTTATAAATTTATATATTTTAACAAAGGGATCGCTAACACCATATAGGGGTACTTTTATTAATTCCTTATTAGAAACTATTATTGTTTTAGGAGGTGTTAGTTTCAAGAATAAGGTATTAAATGATATCTAAATTCGAAAATCTTTGTAGGAATTTTCTTAGTTTTCAAAATAGGGTTTATTCATTTATCTCATTGTTATTATTATACAAATTTTGGCCTTACATGGCAACAGAACAGGGCTCACGGTCTTGGCATACAATGCTCAACTTACCCCAGCCGCCACCGTGCAGTGACTGCACTTGTACCCACCATAATCCGGCATGGGAGACTCCGTCTTAGGTCCAATGAGGAGTAAAGTCTGCGAACAGGTTCAATCAGGTACTAGGCTTACCGATTACCATATTTCTCGGCATATGTTTAGTACGTTCAAACGCTTGACACAGGTATCAGCACATTAATCCTTATTCCAATTTCGTCTCGTAGACAGCGCATCCCCATGGATCCATGTCCACAGACCATCATCGTTCCGTTATCAAAATGGATATGACCAATTCCTGACCTCGCGCGAGTGCTAGAAAAATCACTCGACTTCTACCAAGATCCCTAATTAGCAAAGCAGCTACTCGACCTAGCATACTAGTATCCATCTCAAAAAGGAATCCTGACTTTATGCAACTAGGGTTTTAGGCAATTCCTACACTTAAGTGCACGGTACAAGCCTACAAACATTAAGTGTAGTAAAATAGCATATATAACGGTTATGCATGAAACTGGGGCTTGCCTGGAATCCAGCACTAGATATGTGTTTGCTAGATGACACTCGCTTAGCAAGCATCTCCTATCTTGGCGCTTGTTTCGTCCATCCATCTTCAAGTCGTCGATCGACTTTACGTCCTTCATTTCGCACGATCAACATCTCTCGGTCCTAAATGAGATGCAAGATGCATACGTATGAACAAGATGGAAAATAACACAAGACACTCCAAGGCACATGGTAGCGAACTAAACATTAAATCGTAAGACACCGTAAACAACCACACGCTAGCGTTAGCTATCTACATGTCATCGAGCGCACAACATCAACACCACTGGAAAGACGATAATTACTACCTATAATTAACCAATGCAAGCACGACATCACACATACAAGCATTTACCACATTCACTTTAATAATTTATTAGTTACTCTATTATTAAACTACTTAGGCACACATACATTCACTGTGACTTCTAAACATCATATAGACAAACTTAGTGTAATAGGGAATAATCACTTAATCAGGTTCTACCAACATTCTCAATATTCTAATGCAAGCACACACCCAAGAGAACACATAGAAGGTGTTAGCCTAATCACAATGCCTTTTATACTAGTCTAATGAGGTTGGTTATTTAGTAATATTAGATTAGTAGCACAAGTATTAGAAATGGTAACATATCGGTAAATGTGTTTCTTGTCCATATAATGACACTTGCTAAATCAACGTTGATCGAAGCTAAATACATACTAGACATCAACAATTTAATTTACTACTGCACTAGTTAATTCTATATTTCCAATTATATAACCTACTAATATAGGGATCATGAGATAACACTATCAATCATGCTCAAGCAAGACAAGAGAGTAGGACAATCAACCATGATCAACAAGGATCAGAACTCACGTACACAGTGATTACATAAATGAACATCATCGCACAATGCTCGAATAATAACATAAAAGAGTAATAACTTGTTACATCACAGAGTCTTAGACATCCACATAGTCATCAACTTAACAGTTAATCAAAGTGCTAGCGAAACGCAGTAAAGATAAGGCCTTCACAGGCAGCTGACTGGGGGTTGCCGCCAACCCACACCTAGAATTCGTCGTAGTCTTGGAACTCCTGGAAGTCTCCTGCCACGGCTTCATCTTCTCCTGAGCAGTGGTTACAATGCGGACAACCTAGTGTTTGGTGGTAAAGCAAGGATGAGTACACATCAACGTACTCAGCAAATGTCCCGTTTGGCTGAAGTGGACTAGCTTTATGTGGGGTTAGGCTCGAGCAGTTGCTTTTAGTTGGTCAGGTATTTATCATTAGTGGAAGCCAGGTTTTATCATTAACCAACCCATGAACCATTTCCTCATCGAGGAACAACATCATCATATTCGAACAAAAACCATAACATAATCCTTGTATCTCGAACCATCTGTATCTCTAATCAAAGAGGATCCCAAGGCTGCTCTTAACCGTGAGCACGGCTGATATACCAGTTTCACTACCCTCTGCAGAGGTCGCACACTTTACCCATGAGTCATGATTCCCTTTCTGCCCGGGGAGAGCTAATCCCCATTGACCACTACCTAGGTGGTCCGACAGGGTATCACTACGTAGCTTTTACAAAGATTCCCTAGAGATCATAGCTGCCCGTTAGGTTTCTCCAGTTTGATAAATACAGTACTCCTCCCCGCAGGAGAGTGACTAACAAAAGCAAAACGAAAGAACCTCGGCACTCAGCCTCGGCAGAGCAAGCACTGTGCCTGGACCCCATTAACGGCACGACGGCGAAGCAACTACACCTCTAGTTCCTCTAATTAATTAGCTAAGGGCGTCCCATTTCACCCTCATGGTTGCACTGTTATCCCGGGTGGTCTCTCAACGAACAGGTCCTTATGGAGAGGTACTCAGGAAACAGCCTGAGCCCCCTAGAGTATCACAAGATCATCAACATCATCAGGATAACAGTATCATAAATATTCACATCATGTTCATTGATTAAGTTAAGGCAGTAGCAGAATGCTAACCATAATAGCCCATAAGGTCATCAAGGATAAAGTAAAGTGTAAAGCTAGTCAATCCTTAGGTTTCAAGTAAGTAATGCGGGGTAGTAAGTTATAAATGAATAGGACATAATGGGTCAGAGGACACTTGCCTTCACCAAACTGTTGCTCAGGGACTTCCTCTGCAACTTCCTCGGGAAACACAGACTGCTCGTTGTCTACGTAAAGTAATCATTCACACTATGCACTTGGGAAAATAACAAACAAAAACAATATACCAAACATATGCAGCAGAGAGTGGTCACAAGTTCATAACAGAAAAGGGATAGGCACTCTGGTGTTCCCTAGGTCTGGGGTAGAGGACTATACAAAATGAGTCATTATCCACTACTTAGGTTTAAGTCAGTGGTGGGATTAAATAATTATCTGGTTTAAGTTCCTAAACTTAAGTGTTTGAGTCCATAAACTTAAGTGCTCCAACTTTTATTAAAGTCTACTACCTTTTATTTATCTCAAATAGGGTTCCAATAACCTTAATCCTATCCTAATGATTAACTATTAATTGGAACATGGAAACAGCAGGGAAACAGTGCATAAACAGATAGATAATAATTTTATGAACATTTTGCAATTTGAAGCACCTAATTTGGAGTTCATATGGCAAAGTTATGAATTTTACAAGTTTAGGGGTTAAAAATATGCCCTAAGGACCTATTTTGAATTAAATAAAAGGGCTGAGGACTTAACCGCGAGAAACCAGGGACGGCGGGCGCAAAATCCAGAAAACCGAGGGGTTCTTTAAGAAAAAGCGCGGGCGAAGGGGTATCGGGCGCTTACAGCCGTTAGATCTCAGATCAACGGCCAGGATTAGATCCTGCGGCGGGCGCGCGGGCGCGCGGCGGCTCGGGGTGGCTGACAGGCGGGGCCAGCGGGCAGCGCGAGCACGGCGTCTGACAAGCGGGGCCAGCGGGCAGAGCGAGTGTGCGGGCGCGCCGACAGGCGGGGCCCAGCGGGCAGAGGGACAGGGCACGGGGAAACGGCTCTGGGTCGTTGGATCTTGGGCGGACGGTTGAGATTGGGTTCGGGTTATTTGAATCCGCGCCGTCCGATCTAAGATAGACGGCGGGGATGGGGGTGGCTGGCTCCCGTCTCCCTCAGCTAGCTGGGGCGGCGGTGCTCGCCCCCGCGGCGAAAGAGCTCGCCGGAGACGAGGGGAGCGGGGGCCCTGCGGGTTCCCGGGGCGACCTGAGTGGCCAGGGAGGTTGGGGAGGGCACGGGAAACCTATTGGCGGGGTCTGGGTCGGGGTAGGGGCGCCGGAGGAGGGCGGTTCATGGCGAAGCGGCTCGGCGGCGGCGCTAAGCGACTCCGGCGAGAAATCAAGCGCGCTAGAGTGCAAGACAAGGGCCAATAGGGGCGGGAGAGGTTCCTTACCTCACGGCGAACTCCGGGGACTCCTCGGCGACGACGGAGACGCGACGGTGGCCCGGGTCGATGGCGGCGGCTGCACGGCGGACGACGGGTGAGCGCGGGCAGAGAGAAATAGGGAGGGGGAGAGGGAATTGGGGCGCGTCCCGGGTTGTGGACGTCGGGGCGGAGCTCACCGTGGCAAGGGACGCGGCGGAGCTCCAACGGCGACGGAGGAACAAGCTCGGGCGGCGGCGGTTCGCGGCGATGGCGCTTGGGCGTGCGCGCAGCGAGGGAGAGGGCGAGAGAGAGGGCCGGTTGGTGCGCAAGTGAGGGAGGGGGAGAGGGCGAGTGAGATTCGGGGCTCAAGTGGCCGAGGGCGAGGTGGGGCGAGCTCCCCACGCGCGACGTGGGCGCGAGGAAGGCGGGCGCGCGCGGCTCGGCGGCGGTTACGCGAGAACGGCGAAGCTGACAGCCGGGGCCCGCGACGAAGAGAGAGAGAAGAAGTCGGGCGCGGGCGCGAGGAAAGCGGGGCTGACCGGGAGGGCCCACGGGCAGAGAGAGAGCGAGGGAGATGGCGCACGCGCGGTGAAGCGGGAGCGCCGACAGGTGGGACCGGGCAACCAGAGAGAGCGGGGGAGCGAGCGCGGAGACGGCGGCCGCGCCGACAGGTGGGCCCGCTCGCGCAGAGAGAGAAGGGGCGGGAGGGAGAACGCGCGCGCGGGCGCGCGGGTTGGGCCTGGTGGGCCGAAAGGCCGAGCGGGCTGAGGTAACGGGCTGCTTTTCCTTTTTCTTTTATTCTGGAATTTCCTTTCTCTTTTCTTTTTATTTTCTCCATTTGATTCAAATTCAAATAAGCCACAAATTCAAATTAGACCTTTTGAGAATTATGCACCAAACAAAAGTGAAATCTAGGGTTCAATATGATGCAACAATTCATACCCCCTTAGGGCATACCCCCTTAGGGTTTAACCTATCACACTATTATTACAAATAAAAATAAGCATTTTCTCCTATAGAAATGAGAAAGAAAAGATTGGGGAAGGATGAGAAAAGAAAAGTAACACCTGAATTTGTGAATATGAGCAAAGAAATTTTATACCCCCAAATTCAGGGTGTTACAAACCTATCCCCCTTAAAAGAATCTCGCCCCCGAGATTCAGGGTTGGTTAGCAAAGAGTTCCGGGTATTTGGCTTTCAGATCATCTTCTCGTTCCCAGGTTGCTTCTTCCTCCGAGTGGTGACCCCATCTGACTTTGCACATTCTGACGGTATTCCTCCGGGTGACTCTGTCTGCAAACTCCAGAATCTGCGTTGGCTTCTCTATGTATGTCAGATCCTCCTGGACTTCCAAACCCTCCACTGGCAACTGTTCTTCTGGTACTCGCAGACACTTCTTCAATTGCGACACGTGGAACACGTTGTGCACTGCCGACAAACTTTCTGGTAGGTTGAGTTGGTAAGCCACTTCTCCACGCTTTGCTTGGATCTGATATGGTCCAACGTACCGGGGTGCTAACTTGCCTTTAACTCCGAACCTTCTGACTCCCCTGATAGGTGACACCTTCAGGTAGACGAAATCCCCCACTTCGAAACTCAGTTCTCTTCTCCTTCGGTCCGCATAGCTTCGCTATCTTGACTGGGCTATTTTCAGGTTCTCCCGAACCATTTTGATATTCTCTTCGACTTCAAGTAGGATGTCGGGGCCAAACACCTGTCTCTCTCCAGGCTGGTCCCAATGCAGCGGAGTCCTACAACTCCGTCCATAGAGTGCCTGAAACGGTGACATCTTCAAGCTAGCCTGATAGCTATTGTTGTAGGAGAATTCTGCATAAGGTAACCTTTTGTCCCATCCTGACTTGTCTTGCAACGCACAGGCTCTCAGCATATCTTCTAGGATCTGATTAGTTCTTTCAGTCTGACCGTCTGTCTGCGGGTGATAAGCCGAGCTGAAGTTCAAATGGGTGCCCAAAGCTTCTTGTAGCTGCTGCCAAAAATGAGAGGTAAACTGCGTTCCTCGATCTGACACTATCTTCTTCGGCACACCATGAAAGCAAACTATCCGTGACATGTATAACTCAGCTAACGTTGCTCCGGTATATGTGGTCTTCACAGGTATGAAATGGGCCACCTTGGTTAATCGGTCCACAACCACCCAGATGGAATCATAACCGGCCCGGGTACGAGGTAGGCCAACTATAAAATCCATCCCGATCTCATCCCACTTCCACTGAGGAATCCACAATGGCTGCAACAATCCGGCTGGCCTTTGATGCTCTGCTTTGGTTCTTTGACAGCTATCACAGATGGCGACATATTCTGCGATTTCTCTTTTCATGCCATACCACCAAAACCTCCTCTTCAAATCCTGGTACATCTTTTCACTTCCTGGGTGTATGGAGTAGGCTGTCTCATGAGCTTCCTTTAGGATCAGTTCCCGAATAGGTTTGAGGTCGGGGACACACAATCGGTCCTTGAACCATATTACTCCCTCTTCATCCTCTCGAAAGTCTTTGCCTCTTCCCTCTAAGATTAGCTGCCGGATCTTGTTGATGTTCTCATCATCCTTCTGCCCTTCTTTGATCTCTCGCTCTAGGGTGGGCTCTAATTCCACTGTTACTCCTTGCGTACTGTTCAGGAAACCGAGACTCAGTCTGTCGAACTCCTTGGCTAACTCATATGGCATTGGGTACATGGCCAACATATTGACTTGACTCTTCCTGCTCAGAGCATCTGCAACCACATTGGCTTTGCCTGGATGGTAATGTATCTCCAACTCGTAGTCTTTGATCAATTCCAACCATCTTCGCTGTCTCATGTTTAGCTCTGACTGGGTGAATATGTATTTCAGACTTTTATGATCTGTGTAAATGTCGCACTTCTGCCCATACAGGTAATGTCTCCAGGTCTTCAAAGCATGAACTACTGCTGCCAACTCCAGGTCATGTGTGGGATAATTTTTCTCATGGATCTTCAGCTGTCGAGATGAATATGCTACAACTCTTCCTTCTTGCATTAGCACACATCCCAATCCGGTGTAAGAAGCATCGCAATACACTGAGAATGGCTTGTGAACATCAGGCAGGACTAACACCGGAGCTGTAGTCAATCTATTTTTCAGTTCTTCAAATGCTTCCTGACACTTTTGGGTCCACTTGAACTCAACTTTCTTCGCTAGTAACGCTGTCATTGGTCTTGCAATCTTTGAGAAGCCTTCGATGAAACGCCTGTAATACCCAGCCATTCCAATGAAGCTCTTGATCCCACGAACATCCTTTGGTGCTTTCCAGTTCAGGATATCTGCTACTTTCTTTGGATCCACTGCCAACCCATCTTGATTTATGATGTGACCCAGAAACAAGACTTCATGAATCCAGAACTCGCATTTGCTCAGCTTGGCATACAATTGATGCTCTCGAAGTCTTTGCAATACCATCTTCAAATGCTCTACGTGATCTTCCTCACTTCGAGAGTATATAAGAATATCATCGATAAACACCACCACAAACTTGTCCAGATAATCCATGAACACACTGTTCATCAAGTACATAAAGAAAGCTGGCGCATTTGTCAAACCAAAGGACATAACTGTGAATTCATATAACCCGTACTTGGTGATGAATGCTGTCTTCGGTATGTCCGAGGGTCGGATTCTGAGTTGATGGTAACCTGATCTCAGATCTATCTTCGAGAATACGCTGGCACCTCTGAGCTGGTCGAACAAATCTTCTATCCTTGGCAGGGGGTACTTGTTCTTGACAGTGACTTCATTCAAGGCTCTGTAGTCTATGCACATCCTTTTAGTACCATCTTTCTTCTCTACAAACAACACCGGAGCGGCCCAAGGCGAGGTACTTGGTCTGATGTAACCCTTCTCTAACATCTCATCTATCTGCTTCTTGAGTTCCACCAATTCTGGTCCAGACACTCGGTAGGCTCTTTTGGAGATGGGGGCGGTACCAGGGATAAGCTCTATGGCAAATTCAACTTTTCTCTCGGGTGGCATGCCCGTTAGCTCCTCAGGAAATACGTCCGGAAAGTCCGACACAACCTTGATAGTCTCGAGCGGGTTGGGCTCCTTACTATCAACTGAAATCTGGTGACAGACACCCTCCGCTGATTTAGGCATCCTTAGCTCGGCCACTACCTCTTCTCCTGACGGGGACTTCAATGTTATGGTCCTCTTGCCACAGCTAATATTCGCTTCATACTTCATTAACCAATTCATCCCTAGAATAATATCTATCCCAGGGGTGTCTATTACTATTAGATCACTGGGGAACCCTATCCCCCTTATTTCCACCCTTATATTTGAGCATATTTTATCTGTTTGCACCTTGCCACCAACTGAATTAATCCTCATGGGCGGCATCATTGCCTCTACTGAGATGTTATGCAATTCTACCCAGGTTGCAGTGACAAATGAATGAGTTGCACCAGTATCAAATAGCACTTTCGTGAGATGAGATTCGACTGAGAACATACCTACTGCCACATCTGGTGCATCCTGGATCGCTTCGGCCTCCAAGTGGTTCACCTTTCCACGGTTGTATGCTTGGTTACGATTGCCTGCTGTCGGCTGCAGTACACCTTGCCTTGTTGGAGCATTGGGGTTGGTCTGCTGCTGCGTCACCTTCTTCGGGCACTGCATCGCCCAGTGGCCTTGTTCTCCACAGTGGAAACATCCTCTGCCTCCTCCTTGTGCTGGGGCTGCTTGGTTGCTCTGGTTTGCTGCTGGGGCAGGAAGGCGAGGTGCCTGGTTGTTCTGCTTCTGATACTGATTACCTCCCTGCTGGCTGTTCTGACGATACTGCTGCTGCTGTTGGGGGTACTGCCTTTGGAACTGCTGCTGATGCGGACGCTGATTCTGATTTTGATATCCCTGTGGGTGACCCGGCCTGCCTTGCTGAGATGAACTGCCTGAGAAACGTGGACGGCTGATGCCTCCGGTCTGGGGTCCACTCATCTTGCGCTTCCGATCTTCCATATCCTTACGCTTCTTCTCAGTCATAACTGCCCTATCGATCAGGTGCTAGAAGGTGGGGAAGGTGTGATTCATCAGCTGGTAATGCAGGGGATCCACCAAACCCCTCATGAACCTGTACTGCCTTTTAGCATCCGTGTTGACATCCTCAGGTGCATACCGAGATAGCTACAGAAACTTGTCTCTGTATTCACTAACAGACAGGGGTCCCTGCTTCAGAGCCAGAAACTCCTCCTTCTTCACGATCATCAGTCCCTCCGGCACATGGTACCTGCGAAAACTCTCGCTGAATTCTTCCCAGGTGATGGCTTTGGGGTCAGCATGTGTGGCGAGGTAGGACTCCCACCAGGACTGGGCTGCTCCCCTTAGCTAACGGGGACCATACAGAACCTTCTCCCTGTCGTTGCATTGAGCGGTGCGCAGTTCCCTTTCCACTGCGCGCAGCCAGTCTTCCGCATCCATGGGGTCGGCAGAATGGGCGAAGGTAGGAGGGTGCCCTCTCATAAACTCACCACGCTTATCTCGTGGCATCTGGGGCATCTGCACTTGCAATTGGGGTTGGGGTTGCTGTTGAGCCTGCTGCATGGCTGCCAGAGTCTGCCCAATGGCCTGCACTGCCTGAGTCTGCATCAAGAACATCTGCTCCACTGACATCGGGGGTGGCGGGGGAGGCTGCCTCTGTTGTTCCTCCTGCTGGTCATGCTGCTCTTGCTGAGCACGCCTGTTGCATCGGCGCCTATTGTCAGACATCTGTGGAAGACATTCATACATCAGCATTGATCTTACAACCCTCCAGCATAAGAAAAGAGAATACAGAATTCTTCATGACACTGAGTGAACAAAGAGCTTCACTGATCCTCATTATGATTCAACACAGCTTCTCAGATAAGAAGGAAAGTAGAAGTAAATGGCTTCCCAACTAAATAACTGCCTTTATTGACATTATAGGTAGGCCAAACTGCAGGAGAAACCCACAGGTTGGCAACAGTCATTACAAAGATTCAAATCCAGCACAAGTTCATCATAACAAGCATGCAAGCAACTGATAAGCAAACTAAGCTAATTGGAAACAACTGGTAAGCAAACTAAACTAACTATCTAAGACTGAGACATCTGACTTAAAATTTATTACAAACTTCGACGCTAACGATCTAGGGATCCAGATCTATCCTGGTCTTACAGGCAGGGGAACCATAAGTGTGGTGACCACGTGGCGGCGAGCGGTATGGGTGCTGAGTCCCAACAGGAGCGGGAGAACCACCCTCCTGGTGATGACGCTCTGCCAGCTCAGCACGCAACTCCGCAATCTCCGTTCGAGCCCTGCTCAGCTCGTCCAGAGAGTGATCCAGCTCAGTGTTAAGCACTGCGACTAGGTTGACTGTGCTGCTCAACCTAGGGTTAGCCTCACCAACAGGTGAGACAACCACACTCTCTGTGCTGCCAGTAGGGCGGCGGGGGTAGTATCAAAGGTTAAGACCGTCGGCCACGCCACCGAACAAAGAACAGTACTGAGAGAGTGCACGCCGTGCTGCATCCTGCATAGCCGCCTCTGCAGTGTCCCTCTCGGAGATGGAATAGTGCTCCGAAACGGCCTCCGCACCCCGGAGGTCATCCTCCGGACGGCGAACTAGGCAGGTAGCCTCCCAGCGATCCGGGTACCTCCCGCGACTGTGATGGTAGACTACACAACGATACTCGATCGACCAGGTGTGCCGGTCAAAAGCCTGGCGCAGCAAGGTGTCGAGTGCGTCGTGGAAGTGACAACCGCGAGCGGCGTCACGGGTGATGGGTCGGGCGACCCATCCTTCCGCCTCCTGCGGCTCAGAAGACTCCGTGCTGTGGTCTGAGTCGTTGTCGTCGGGGTCTCCTCCAGTAGCTCCTCCAGTAGCCCCTCCAGCAGCCGGGACGTCCCGCGGTGGTGCAGGGGGCGCCTCCAGCTGGGCAACAGAGGAACGGGGCCTCACGGACTCCACCTCTTGCTGGGATGAGGAGGAAGAGCCCTGCTGCTCTCTGTGCTGGCGCCGGCGTTCCTGCTCCTCACGCAGGCGGTGGTGCAGTCTCTCCAGGTGACTCGACTGACCGGACACGGTGCGGTGCAGAGGACGCTCCGCAAGTCGAGACGGCAGGAAAGGAATCACCGACTTACGTGCAGTGTGTCTAAGACGAACCATCTACAAAAGACACCGTAAGCATAAGAGTAAGAGCAGAACTAATATGACAAGTGAATAAACCATAGACAGAATAAGATAAAAATTTTAACGAGGTATAATATAGTATATATATATGTAGTAAAACATAGGGTTGGTCGAAATGACCGACTTTTGAAGTAACATCAAAGGTCAAGGTGAGAGGGAAGGTCAATAGTCCTTAATACGACCAGTGCTACTCTAGGTCAGCGGTCCTACAGTCAGCCTGGCTTTGATACCACTTATGTCACACCCGGTTTTGGAAGGCAAACCGAATGCGAACTATGTACGTGCCAGGATCAGAACTCACGTACACAGTGATTACATAAATGAACATCATCGCACAATGCTCGAATAATAACATAAAAGAGTAATAACTTGTTACATCACAGAGTCTTAGACATCCACATAGTCATCAACTTAACAGTTAATCAAAGTGCTAGCGAAACGCAGTAAAGATAAGGCCTTCACAGGCAGCTGACTGGGGGTTGCCGCCAACCCACACCTAGAATTCGTCGTAGTCTTGGAACTCCTGGAAGTCTCCTGCCACGGCTTCATCTTCTCCTGAGCAGTGGTTACAATGCGGACAACCTGGTGTTTGGTGGTAAAGCAAGGATGAGTACACATCAACGTACTCAGCAAATGTCCCGTTTGGCTGAAGTGGACTAGCTTTATGTGGGGTTAGGCTCGAGCAGTTGCTTTTAGTTGGTCAGGTATTTATCATTAGTGGAAGCCAGGTTTTATCATTAACCAACCCATGAACCATTTCCTCATCGAGGAACAACATCATCATATTCGAACAAAAACCATAACATAATCCTTGTATCTCGAACCATCTGTATCTCTAATCAAAGAGGATCCCAAGGCTGCTCTTAACCGTGAGCACGACCGATATACCAGTTTCACTACCCTCTGCAGAGGTCGCACACTTTACCCATGAGTCATGATTCCCTTTCTGCCCGGGGAGAGCTAATCCCCATTGACCACTACCTAGGTGGTCCGACAGGGTATCACTACGTAGCTTTTACAAAGATTCCCTAGAGATCATAGCTGCCCATTAGGTTTCTCCAGTTTGATAAACACAGTACTCCTCCCCGCAGGAGAGTGACTAACAAAAGCAAAACGAAAGAACCTCGGCACTCAGCCTCGGCAGAGCAAGCACTGTGCCTAGACCCCATTGACGGCACGACGGCGAAGCAACTACACCTCTAGTTCCTCTAATTAATTAGCTAAGGGTGTCCCATTTCACCCTCATGGTTGCACTGTTATCCCGGGTGGTCTCTCAATGAACAGGTCCTTACGGAGAGGTACTCAGGAAACAGCCTGAGCCCCCTAGAGTATCACAAGATCATCAACATCATCAGGATAACAGTATCATAAATATTCACATCATGTTCATTGATTAAGTTAAGGCAGTAGCAGAATGCTAACCATAATAGCCCATAAGGTCATCAAGGATAAAGTAAAGTGTAAAGCTAGTCAATCCTTAGGTTTCAAGTAAGTAATGCGGGGTAGTAAGTTATAAATGAATAGGACATAATGGGTCAGAGGACACTTGCCTTCACCAAACTGTTGCTCAGGGACTTCCTCTGCAACTTCCTCGGGAAACACAGACTGCTCGTTGTCTACGTAAAGTAATCATTCACACTATGCACTTGGGAAAATAACAAACAAAAACAATATACCAAACATATGCAGCAGAGAGTGGTCACAAGTTCATAACAGAAAAGGGAAAGGCACTCTGGTGTTCCCTAGGTCTCGGGTAGAGGACTATACAAAATGAGTCATTATCCACTACTCAGGTTTAAGTCAGTGGTGGGATTAAATAATTATCTGGTTTAAGTTCCTAAACTTAAGTGTTTGAGTCCATAAACTTAAGTGCTCCAACTTTTATTAAAGTCTACTACCTTTTATTTATCTCAAATAGGGTTCCAATAACCTTAATCCTATCCTAATGATTAACTATTAATTGGAACATGGAAACAGCAGGGAAACAGTGCATAAACAGATAGATAATAATTTTATGAACATTTTGCAATTTGAAGCACCTAATTTGGAGTTCATATGGCAAAGTTATGAATTTTACAAGTTTAGGGGTTAAAAATATGCCCTAAGGACCTATTTTGAATTAAATAAAAGGGCTGAGGACTTAACCGCGAGAAACCAGGGACGGCGGGCGCAAAATCCAGAAAACCGAGGGGTTCTTTAAGAAAAAGCGCGGGCGAAGGGGTATCGGACGCTTACAGCCGTTAGATCTCAGATCAACGGCCAGGATTAGATCTTGCGGCGGGCGCGCGGGCGCGCGGCGGCTCGGGGTGGCTGACAGGCGGGGCCAGCGGGCAGCGCGAGCGCGGCGTCTGACAAGCGGGGCCAGCGGGCAGAGCGAGTGCGCGGGCGCGCCGACAGGCGGGGCCCAGCGGGCAGAGGGACAGGGCGCGGGGAAACGGCTCTGGGTCGTTGGATCTTGGGCGGACGGTTGAGATTGGGTTCGGGTTATTTGAATCCGCGCCGTCCGATCTAAGATAGACGGCGGGGATGGGGGTGGCTGGCTCCCGTCTCCCTCAGCTAGCTGGGGCGGCGGCGCTCGCCCCCGCGGCGAAAGAGCTCGCCGGAGACGAGGGGAGCGGGGGCCCTGCGGGTTCCCGGGGCGACCTGAGTGGCCGGGGAGGTTGGGGAGGGCACGGGAAACCTATTGGCGGGGTCTGGGTCGGGGTAGGGGCGCCGGAGGAGGGCGGTTCATGGCGAAGCGGCTCGGCGGCGGCGCTAAGCGACTCCGGCGAGAAATCAAGCGCGCTAGAGTGCAAGACAAGGGCCAATAGGGGCGGGAGAGGTTCCTTACCTCACGGCGAACTCCGGGGACTCCTCGGCGACGACGGAGACGCGACGGTGGCCCAGGTCGACGGTGGCGGCTGCACGGCGGACGACGGGTGAGCGCGGGCAGAGAGAAATAGGGAGGGGGAGAGGGAATTGGGGCGCGTCCCGGGTTGTGGACGTCGGGGCGGAGCTCACCGTGGCAAGGGACGCGGCGGAGCTCCAACGGCGACGGAGGAACAAGCTCGGGCGGCGGCGGTTCGCGGCGATGGCGCTTGGGCATGCGCGCAGCGAGGGAGAGGGCGAGAGAGAGGGCCGGTTGGTGCACAAGTGAGGGATGGGGAGAGGGCGAGTGAGATTCGGGGCTCAAGTGGCCGAGGGCGAGGTTGGGCGAGCTCCCCACGCGCGACGTGGGCGCGAGGAAGGCGGGCGCGCGCGGCTCGGCGGCGGTTACGCGAGAACGACGAAGCTGACAGCCGGGGCCCGCGACGCAGAGAGAGAGAAGAAGTCGGGCGCGGGCGTGAGGAAAGCGGGGCTGACCGGGAGGGCCCACGGGCAGAGAGAGAGCGAGGGAGATGGCGCACGCGCGGTGAAGCGGGAGCGCCGACAGGTGGGACCGAGCAACCAGAGAGAGCGGGGGAGCGAGCGCGGAGACGGCGGCCGCGCCGACAGGCGGGCTCGCTCGCGCAGAGAGAGAAGGGGCGGGAGGGAGAACGCGCGCGCGGGCGCGCGGGTTGGGCCTGGTGGGCCGAAAGGCCGAGCGGGCTGTGGTAACGGGCTGCTTTTCCTTTTTCTTTTATTCTGGAATTTCCTTTCTCTTTTCTTTTTATTTTCTCCATTTGATTCAAATTCAAATAAGCCACAAATTCAAATTAGACCTTTTGAGAATTATGCACCAAACAAAAGTGAAATCTAGGGTTCAATATGATGCAACAATTCATACCCCCTTAGGGCATACCCCCTTAGGGTTTAACCTATCACACTATTATTACAAATAAAAATAAGCATTTTCTCCTATAGAAATGAGAAAGAAAAGATTGGGGAAGGATGAGAAAAGAAAAGTAACACCTGAATTTGTGAATATGAGCAAAGAAATTTTATACCCCCAAATTCAGGGTGTTACAACAACTCTAACCGAACTCGTTAACTAGTCGAAGGAAGTCCAAATCCATTTCTCATATAACCTTGTATCTCACCTAGGCTTCACCGGACAAGGTCGATACGTCTACTTCACCTCTACGAACACAACCATACACTATATACGAAGTGTAATTCAACGAACATATAACGCACATTGATCCGACTTACGAACATAGAGGAAGCGATGACTACTTCGGCATGTCGCCACTTCTCTATACAAGCCAAATCACTTTCTAACCACACCGATCGAACCTTCTTATCGAGCAATACCTAAACTTCTCTGTTTCAAATACAACCGTATCATAGCATGCATTCGAAACACTTGATCGAACTTAACACATCAACCAAAATAATGCACTTCGGCACACATGTCCGACACTGCATAAAATGATGGTGAAGCACCACTAATACTTTGCTCTAAACTATCAGGACATAACCATTTAATATTTAATTAGTACTAAGGTATAAATCAAACATTCCAACAGACATGCATGGTTTGCTTACTTTTAATCCTTCACTAACTCTTCTTATAATTATATAATGGGTGTTATTTTAGCACTATATGAAGCTATCTAATTTGGGGTTGGAATTTTTTATGAGGCATAGGTAATAACAAGCTATGGCTAATGTATAAATTTCACATGCTCAGGTTTTATATTTTTATTTACTACAAAAATAATAAATTGTTAATGCAATAAAGCATGTGAGAGCAAGTTAAATCTAAAACTAATTATTTTCTGTGAATACATGACCATATTAAGTTTTATTAGGCCACTACAACATCATGTAAAGACAGTGGAACACCGTTTTCCATTTTTACATCCATATATTTTTATAAACTATTTAAAGCTACTTAATGTGCATCAAACAAGTTAATTCCATAAATCAGTGATACAAGCACAATAAATCATGAAAGTTTTACCAGTCACCGAGCATCACACCAAGCGTCTACTGCAAAAATTTCAATTCATTTGGAGCACCAGAGCTACAGATCCAAAAATAACAAACAAAACAATCATCTTTTTCCTATTTAACATGGTTTAATCAACATACCAAGAAAACAGTAAACAACATATGGGTTTTATATTTTTTCTATCTGGAGTATGACACCATCTAACTAACAAAACAAGTCTCATCATTTTTGGATTTTTAAAATTAAAACTATGGAGAGAAACAAGTTCATTGTTTTCGAAACCACTTTTAAATACGAATTTCTACAGAAGAAGTTTTCCACTAAAATATGCCAACTTATAGATCCAATAGTTAGAGAATTTCATAGGGAAGTCAACAAAACAAGTTTCACGATTTGCGGAACTACCAAACAATAGATATGAATTTTAGAAGATGATACAAAAGTCTATAATTTTGTGCACACTCACATTTGGACCTGAGTCCACTTGTCATAGAGAGGGGTGTCTTCTTCCTCCTTGTTTGCTGCACGCACGCAGGGAGGAGATGGGAAGGTGGCCATGGAAGGAAGTAGCAGCAGGAGATAGAGAGGAGAGGGACGAGCTGGGCCCTAGGGAGGGGTGTGGCTCTAGCTATGGAAGCTCCCTATGTTGAACAGAGAGGATAGAGGAGTAAAGTTGCTGTACTTGCTGCTTGGGGAACATCCATGGGAGGAGCTAGAGTGCAGCATAGGGGTGGTCCGATCAAGGAGGAGGCTTCGACGCTGTGCTCGTCCATGGAAGGGGAAGAGCTCCCTACTGTCGTGCCATGGAGAAGAAGGAGCTGCTGCTCCTGTGTTGCCATGTGGGAGGAGAAGTGGCGTGTGAGGAAAGGGAAGGAGAGGGGTGGGCTGTCATTTATTGAGCAGAAGCTCTAGACATGCCAGCCAACAGTGAACACGTGGCAGGTGTAATAGTGTCGACATTTGGCGACCGTTTTTGGCTGTTTCTGTTTGGAATCGGATCTTGGTCATTGTAGAAGATATTTGCCTTGATCTACACTCTAAAAATTTTGTACATAACTTGAGGTGATTCGTGCACTGGTTAGAGAGTTATAGACCCACGAAAATTGGTTTGTCAGTGGCTTAGAAACAATGAAAACTTGTGAAAACTAAGTGTCAAAATATGTCAAACAGGATCGGATGAATGCCATCTTTTAAAATGTTATGCCTCTATTTGTTATTAACAACGTATATTTTGGGAAACTCGAGTTGTTCAAAAAAAAATTTGGGAACGCGAGACGTCAACCTGATCGACACTGATTTTAGACTTGGAAGGATTCGAATCCTGAAATCAGATTTTTATTTTGTCTTGAGGGCACTGTTTGAGATACTTAGATATTGAATCAAGACTTGGTGTAATTGTAACATTTGTTGTATATTATTTGTTCTACAACGTTTATTCAAGGTCAAACATCATATCTTGAATATAAAATGAAGTTTCACTTTGGTCAAAGTAGTATCGTTATAAAGCTTGAAATTATATTTTTGGGCAATCGAAGTATTTTCTCGACATTTTCTTGGCATGGACCCTCAATAACTTTTGTTATAAAGTTCATATAGACTTGTTTGAGCAATATGACAAGGTTTGGTTGAATTTCAAAATTTGTATTTGTTCAAATAAGCAGTTTCAAGCAAGCCTAGGATTTATCTTCTCATACGAGCATTTGGTTCAACTTCGAGAAATATTTAGAATACACTTGATAGATAGAGATGAATGATGATATAGAGATAACAAGTTGATTTGCATAAGAATTAATTAGAGGTTGGGACAACAGAGATTCCGTTGGAGAATGCGAATTCAGATTAAATAGTCAGACACAGATCGAGTAACAACTGTTAAGAGTTCGAATAAATGAACTTTAGACAAGATCGGCAAGACGAGTTTGACGTTGGAATTTACATTCGTTTCAAGAAATAGAAGTTTTAACAGGCTCCAAATTTGGCTGTTCTTGAAATCGAATAATTCCAGATTTGGTGAAACTTTTATGAGTAACTTGATAAATGGAGATAGACATATCAAGAGATAGAAATTTTCAATAAGGATCTGCGCTTAGGATAAATCTCCCGACATAACGTGAAATAAACACCTAGGGTGTCACACAACCCGACTATGAAATTGTAATGCCCAAAATTGGTATAAGAGAAAGATAATAGGATAAATAAATAAATGTACTTCTATGCTAGGATTTTGAGGATTTCTTGATCTTCTTTGCTTTGTGCATATTCAACTGAAGGAATTAAAGTAGTCAAATGACAAATAAATAAATACGTGAATGTGCATTCCATGCTGGAGTTCTTGTATGATTGCATGTGTACTCAAACTTTGAGACAAGATAATTTGAAAGGTAGAATTTGTAACACCTCAAAAGTCTTATTGTGGAAATTAGATAATTCCTGTGACATATTTGGATTAAAGAAGGTTTGTCCTTGAAACTATTTTCCTGAAACCAACTAAATGAAAAATAAAATAAAAATATTAACTATGTATTTAAATCATATTAAACATAAGTTATAGGATGAAGTAGTTACATTATTTGTTTTTAGGAATTGTATGGGAGATTAGGTGGTTTCAAATAATATAGAAAAGTTGTTCGAAATTAAACTATGAATTAAGAGAATAAAATGAACCTTGCATTGCATGATGGTAAATATCTTTGTTTGTTCATTTTAAATAAATTTTGAAATTCAAAGACCTAATTCGAATTGGGATTAAAATTTGAATTAAAAAATAGAAAGTAAAGCAATAGATAAAAAAAGAGAAACTCACTGCCTGGGCCGATTTTTCCCTTCCCTAGCCCACCTCCATTGTTTTCTTCGCGCGGCCCAGTACCCATCTCATCCTGCTGTGCCTTTTCTCTCATGATGTAGCCGATTCGGCCAAGTCGACCGGCCTAATCCTAAGCCCAACCGCACGCCCCTTCTATTTTCTCTAACTGGGGACCCCACATGTCATCCCTTTCTTCTTTCCTCCTCACCGAAACAAGCGGGCGTGGAGCTCGGCCGTTGAAATGGCCACACCTTTTTCCCTCTTCTGAACCAGATTCTGCACCGATATTAACCCGGGCACGTCGCTCCCCTAGCCATATAAACTCCATTCCTCGTGCCACAGAAGAAACAGACGGACTGGAGTCTTCATTGCTGAGCCATATGTCGACGCTTTCCTTGCCCACCACCGATGGCCCTTGTCGCGAGAACCACAGCAACCTCCAGCACTTGGCACGAAGGAGCCAGTGTCCCTCTGTTGGCCAACCCCGCTGCGTGCCAGCCGGGTCTGTGGAGCTGTAGCTGACTCGACTCCTCAATGCTGAGCCTCTGGATCTGGCGCATGGCATCTCGGAACCGGAGTCAGTAGGGCGGTCAGGGGTGCTCCTGCGCGAGGGTAGCCCTGCTTGTGCGACAGCTCCTGCATGGCGGTCGCCTAGCCCTCACCTCCAGCAGCCTCTACTCTTGCGCGTCCCTGCCATGCTCGCGCCGGTGTGCTTGCCTCGGGAGCTGCGCGGGTGCTCGTGCCGCCATCGCCGTGTCCAGGAAGGGAAGATGATAGCCCCTGGGCCGTCAGATCTGGGGCCAACGACATATTAAAAGCGTAGCAACCGCTTTGGTCCAGATACACATGGGCCGTGGATCTTGATTTGAACGGTAGAGACTATGGCGAGGTATATATCCTTTTGGGTTTCAATATCGATTGTCTAATCCTAGTCATGCGTATATGAATAGATCACAGTATATAAAATCTGGGCCGTAGATATGGGGATCAATGGTGCTCAGTGCATACCGGTTCGGGTAGTTGCTCGATTTAATCTTAGTCGTCCATATCCGATCGCACGACCAGGAATAGATGGTACCTCTTCAGCCGAGCAGTTTCACAAAAGTGACCTTGTACTTTCTGGTAACTAACCCACCATCTATGCTTGTGTTAGGAACCCTTCAGATCAGTCCTTGCATTTTTTTACAAAAGCCCTGATCTTCTGCAGAATTGCGCCCAGGTCCTAAAATCCTTAATAATGATGGAATTAAAACCCAGAATTTAATAAATCCATATCTCCTTCGTTTTAACTCCGATTTGATCTATTCAAATTGCGTTAGCTTCATAAAAATATTGTCTACGCAGTGGCAACATTAATTGTTCCATAGAACATATTTTTATAATTAGATATTTGTTTAGCTTATGTTTAGTAGATTATACCTTTTAACCAAAGTTAAACTAGACCATGATAGTGATTTGACAATAATATGATTTCTAAACAAGTTATAATCTGGATTAAAGTTTACTTAACTATTTGGAGTATATTTTCTCAAATGATGTATATTAACCAATATATAATATAGTTTAATATTTTAATCACATAGATCTTCTATAAAACCATAACTTCTTAACCGTAATTCCGAATTTAGCGATTCTTGTTCCCATGATCTTGTAGCATCACGCAGATCATTATTATTCAGTATGTATTTATGTTTGATGTGATGTTAATTTTGCCTGTACCATGTTTGTTTGTATTGTTACGACTAGCAGCGAGGTTACGAGTCACCTGAAGAGCAAGTTAGTACCTCGAATCTCAAGTCCTAGGCAAGCTATGCCCTTGATCACTTCTTTTACCAAGTCATGTTCTTATTAATCATAATGATCTACATAGGTTAATGTTGATGGGATCCAATAGGTTACCCTAGTTTGACTATCTTTATACATTGTTTACCACTGAATTTTTGGGTAGTACCTGCTATTGCTTTATGTGGTTTTGGGTATAGAGATACACATTATTCATGATTATACTTTTATTATCAGTTGTTATATGCTGTTCATGATAAGATCGTTATGTTAATTGGAACATGGAGAACCACCCGGGAAAACAGTGCTACCACAAGGGTGGTATGGGACGCCCTTGGCTGACTAATTAGAAAAGCTAGTGAAGGACTACCTTACCCGAAAGGGGAAAGGGTAGTAGGGGAGTGGTCAGTGTGGGGAGGCCCTTGGGTTGATTTTCCTGCGATGTCGGTCAGGCGAGGGGTCCCTGCAATGGAGCTTCCTAGAAATTGTAGCGGGTTTTCTGAAGCTAGTGGAACTTTGTAAAGGCCTCGTAGTGTTACCCTGCCTCGCCTCCTCGGTAGAGGTGTATGGGAAGTCGCGATCCCTTGGTAGATGGGTAACATGACTTGTGGGTAAAGATGCGCAACCTTTGCACAGTGTAAAACTGGTATACTAGCCGTGCTTACGGTCATGAGTAGCTTGGACACTCACATGATTAACTTATGGAACTAAATTCAATTTGTCATATGCATCGCATTGGGATTATTTATTATTATTTTGTTCTACTACTTAATTGGGTTGGTATTTACTTATACTTAGTAATTGCTAATAAAATTTTGACCAACTTTAAAAGCAATGCTCAGCTCTAACCACCCTCTTTGGTAAGCCTTACACTTCACCTGAGCTCCCACATTTGGCGAGTTCATGCACATTATTCCCCACAACTTGTTGGGTGATGAACGTATGTGAGCTCACTCTTGCTGTCTCACACCCCCCACAAGGTCAAGGACAGGTATCGCAGGATGAGGCGCATGGAGGATGCTATGACGAGTTTGTGAGAGGTCTAGGCCGTCGTCTCCCAGTCAACTTTGGGTTGCTGGATTGTTGTCTCCTTATGATGTAAATATTTATTTATTTTGTATAGAACTCCTATTATATAGTAAAGATGTGGCATTTGTTTCTGTACCACTATTCATCATATGTGTGAGACTTGGTCCTAGCACACCTGGTGATTATTTCACGCCCGGATTTTGGAACCCTGAAACCCGGGTGTGACAGAATTGGTATCAGAGGAATGTTGACTGTAGGACAAAACCTAGATAGAACTAGACAACAAATACTTACTTACTTACCTTTGCTACTCTGATCCTTTCTAAACTTTTCTTAATCTTTTCTTATCTATTTCCACTTTACTCTAATTATTCTTACCTTTTCATTCTAAAGACAAATGTGGATTTCACACTTTGAAATCTTGTGCCTAAAGTCACCTTTAGGAATAGGAGACCTACTCTTAGGAACAAAAATAAAACTATTTTTATAGGTATCTATACGCTTGAGTGTTTGTTCTTATGATACTTGTCTGATTTGGATCATTGATTGAGTGTGATGGGTTGTGGAGTAATGTCCACAATTGCATCAGCATATACAGCTAGACATAAGGGAAAATATTTATAAAATAGACAACACAGAATATTCCCTATTAAAAATATATCTAGTTTAATAGACCCATCTTATCTTAAAAGATACTCTCTTACCTTAATAGATTCATCTTATCCTAATAAGCATACTTATCCCAACCACTTTACTTATCTCATTGTAGTGTAACAACCATGATCTATTCCAAAATAAATTAAGTAGAACTTATGTAGTCAAATCTAATGATTTCAATTTAATCTAGATCCTATCTAATCTAATATGATCTAATCTAGTGTGAGTTACTTAATGCTGGTATAAAAGATAAGGCCATACTCCTAACTCAGTTAATCCTAAATTGGTGACTTAGATCAACTCGGCCATACCCAACAACTTGACCTACATAATAGGTTACATAACCTATCCAAACCATTCAGAAGCAAAATAACCGAACCAGATTCTGACTAATCTCATTCAACTTATAACTACCTACTAAACCAGCTACACTACCTACTAAGCCGTGTTCTACAAATCTATCTTAACCTCTTATCCCTAACCTGGTTGAAGACATCAAGACCGGAGAAGAAAAGATCAACATCGACAAGGAAGGATATAACAGTCAAAGCGAATCTCGAGATGAATCAAGACATAAACATATGGGATAAAGTGTTTTCCTTGGCATAATCTTTCTTAGCTCAACCTGTCCAGCTTATATCCTACATAATAAGTAGTTGGATACCTATGCTCTCCTAATCCCCTACTAATGACTATAAAAAAACAAGACTCCAGATTCTTGAACCAATTATAGACTAAAAGCCGAATTACAGACCAATCCTTCTGTATCCCTTTTCTTATAAATCTTAAGGATGAGATTTCTGTTAAGGGGGTAGGATTTGTAATGCCCAAAATTGGTATAAGAGAAAGATAATAGGATAAATAAATAAATATACTTCTATACTAGGATTTTGAGGATTTCTTGATCTTCTTTCCTTTGTGCATATTCAACTGAAGGAATTAAAGTAGTCAAATGACAAATAAATAAATACGTGAATGTGCATTCCATGCTAGAGTTCTTGTATGATTGCATGTGTACTCAAATTTTGAGACAAGATAAGTTTGAAAGGTAGAATTTGTAGCACCTCAAAAGTCTTATTGTGGAAATTAGATAATTCCTATGACATATTTGGATTAAAGATGGTTTGTCCTTGAAACTATTTTCCTGAAACCAACTAAATGAAAAATAAAATAAAATATTAACTATGTGTTTAAATCATATTAAACATAAGTTATAGGATGAAGTAGTTACATTATTTGTTTTTAGGAATTGTATGGGCGATTAGGTGGTTTCAAATAGAAAAGCTGTTCGAAATTAAAATATGAATTAAGAGAATAAAAAAAACCTTGCATTGCATGATGGTAAATCTCTTTGTTTGTTCATTTTAAATAAATTTTGAAATTCAAAGACCTGATTTGAATTGGGATTCAAATTTGAATTAAAAAATAGAAAGGAAAGCAATAGATAAAAAGAGAAACTCGCTGCCTGGGCCGATTTTTCCCTTCCCCGACCCCCTCCATTGTTTCCTTCGCACAGCCTAGTACCAATCTGACCCCGCTGTGCCTTTTCTCTCATGATGCAACCGATTGGGCAAAGTCGACCGGCCCAATCCTAAGCCCAACCACGTGCCCCTTCTATTTTCTCTGATTGGGGACCCCACATGTCATGCCTTTCTTCTTTCCTCCTCACCAAAACAAGCGGACATGGAGCTCGGCCGTTGAAACGGCCACGCCTTTTTCCCTCTTCCGAATCAGATTCTGCGCCGATATTAACCCGGGCGCGTCGCTCCCCTAGCCATATAAACTCCGTTCCTCGTGCCACAAAAGAAAAGGACGGGCTAGAGTCTTCATTGCTGAGCCATATGTCGACGTTGTCCATGCCCACCACCGATGGCCCTTGTCGCGAGAACCACAACAACCTCCAACCCTTGGCACAAAGGAGCCAGTGTCCCTCTGTTGGCCAACCCCGCCCCATGCCGGCCGGGTCTGCGGTGCCGTGGCTGACTCGACTCCTCAACGCCGAGCCTCTGGATCTGGCGCATGGCATCTCAGAACCGGAGTCAGTAGGGCGGTCGGGGGTGCTCCTGCGTGGGGGTAGCCCTGCTCGTGCGACAGCTCCTGCATGGCGGTGGTCGCCCAGCCCTCACCTCCAGTAGCCTCTGCTCTTGCGTGTCCCTGCCATGCTCGTGCTGGCGTGCTCGCCTCGGGAGCTGCATGGGTGCTCGTGCCGCCATCGCTGTGTCTAGGAAGGGAAGATGACAACCCCTGGGCCATCGAATTTGGGGCCAACGGCAGATTAAAAGCGTAGCTACCGCTTTGGTCTAGATACACACGGGCCATGGATCTTGATCTGAGCGGTAGAGACTATGGTGAGGTATATATCCTTTTGGGTTTCGATATCGATCACCTGATCCCAATCGTGTGTATATGAATAGATCGCAGTATATAAAATCTAGGCCGCAGATCTGGGGATCAGCGGTGCTCAGTGCATACCGGTTTGGGTAGTTGCTCGATTTAATCTGAGTCGTCCATATCCGATCGCATGACCAGGAATAGACGATACCTCTTCAGCCGAGCAGTTTCACAAAAGAGACCTTGTACTTTCTGGTAACTAACCCACCATCCATGCTCGTGTTGGGAATCCTTCAGATCAGTCCTTGCATTTTTTTATAAAAGCCCCTGATCTTCTGCAGAATTGCGCCTAGGTCCTGAAATCCTGTAACACCCGGTTTTAAAGGAACAAAGCCGGGTGCATCTCATACATGCGCCAAGAAGACAACATATATAATAACAGAGTGTATAGAGATAAATGTCACAATAATCAGAGTATTTATTACATAGCGGAAGACTTATTACAAAATAAAGATAAATGTAAAACGAACTAAGGATCGATGGCGCCAATGTCGACTGAGAAACGCCACCTAGATCAGATCAAACTCCTCGATACTTGACTCCACTTGAAACCACCTGTTCTTCTCCTGTGGGGGGGTGTGAGACAGCAAGGGTGAGCTCACACATGTTCATCGCTCAACAAGTTGTGGGGAATAATGTGACATGAACTCACAAAGGTGGGAGTTCATGAAGTGTAAGGCTGATCAACAATAGAGGTTAAAGCTGAGCATTGCTTTTATAAGTTGGTCAAAATTTTATTAGCAGTTACTAAGTGTAAGTGAATACCAAACCATAATAAAGTAATAGAACAAAATTAATAACAGATCCCATGCAAATGCAAATGACAAATTGAGTTTAGGTTCCATAATTTAATCATCGGAGAGTCCTGAGCCGCTCATGACCGTGAGCTCGGCTAGTATACCAGTTTTACACTCTGCAGAGGTTGTACCCTTTACCCACAAGTCGTGTTTCCCATGTCGCCAGGGTTAGCTAGGGCCTTAGACACTACCAAGGTGAATGGCTAGGGATCCACTACGAGGCCTTTACAAAGTTCCACTAGCTTCCGAAAACCCGCTACAGTTTATGGAAAGTTCCAATGCAGGGTTCCTGGCTGACCGCCATCGCAGCAAAATCAACCAGGGACCTCCCTACACTGACCACTCCCCTACTGCCCTTGCCCCTTTCGGGTAAGGTAGTCTTCCACTAGCTTTCCTAATTAGTCAGCCAAGGGGTCCCATTCCTCCCTTGTGGTGGCACGTGGTTCTCAAGTTAAGCTCCATGTTCCAATTAACAATAACATAATGATCTTGACATGAACATAAATAGAATAACAAAATAACTGGAACATGGATATAATGAAATATTAACCCAAAAACCACGTAAAGCAATAGCATAAACTACCCAAGTGATTCAGGGGTAAGCAAGGTAAACAGGATAAACAATCTAGGGAAACCTATTGGGTCCCATCAAAATTAAACCTATGCATGGTAAATGATTATAAATAACATTATTGGGTAACAGAAGTGAATCAAGGGCACAACTTGCCTGGCACTTGAGAATCCAGGTACCAACTTGCTTTTCAGATGACACGCGTCCTCGCGCTAGTCGTAGCAATACAAACAAACATGGTATAGATAAAATTAACATCACACCAAACATAAGAATATACTGCATAATAGTGATCTACTCGACGTTACGAGATCGTAGAAACAAGAACCACTAAATTCGGAGTTGCGGTTACCAAGTTATGAATTTCGGAAATTATTTAGTGCTTAGAATAGATTAATCCAAATGAATAATTTTAATTCAAGTTTCATGGCTAAACAGTGTTACTAGTTGGTAGACAATATTAATACAAAATTATTGCAACTGGAATGACTCAATTTGGAGCTAAAATGAATTATATATGAATTAAACAAATTTTAGCCATTATTTTTATATTAAAATCCATTTTCTATTTATTTCCCTGGATTTTCCTATTTACTGGACTGGGCATACTAATATTAGAAAGTGCAGGGGTCCCCGTGTAAATGTTTCCAAGACCCAGGCGCCTACGCTGTGTACGGCGGGTTAATATCAAAATTTTCCAGGGGTCCTTCTACAAAAGTTGCGCGGTGAAGAGGTATGGGATTATATCGATCGTCCGATTATAAACCAACCGCTAGGATCGGATCCCACTTATAATGAACCGGTACGAGCCCTGATCCATCCGATGCAAGATCGACGGCCCAGATTTACCACACGCGAAAGGATACGCCCGCACAGATCAAGGCCGTTCAGAGGACATCCAACGGCCGTGCTTTTCTCCCCAAATCTACTACCGGACGACGACGGCTACTGTACCACCACGGCGGCGCCATCACCGGCGTTCAGGCCAAATCCGATTTTCGCGCCTATTCTCCGATCCAAAGGTAGTTTTACGTAGCGGTGGCACCAAGGTTTCGCCCACGAAGGTCCATACCTGGGATTCAGACGCGATGCTACACACCCACGGCGCATGGCGGATCTTCCAACCTCGGCGAGAAATTCAGCAGGTCCTTCACGCCACGCCCCGAGCACTGGATTGCTCCGTCGATGCCACCGTGATCCGCGCAGCGACGGCAACGCCACAGCCCAGATCCCAGCGGCGGTGAGTATGCGGATGGCAAGGTGGTGTTCTTACCGATGAACTTAGATGCCGACGACGAGCTTGCCCAACGCGTCGAGGAAGGATCTGCGCGGTGCCCTATACGCACGGTCAGGGCGAGATCCACGCAGGCGGCCAACCTTCTGGTTCACGCACTCTCTCTCTCAACAACAGAGCTCCCATGGGCGGCACTCTCTTCTACCCCAACTCTCAGTCCTCTGCGCCGTCCGCGAAGGGAGGAAGGAGCGGCGGCCTTCCATTATCAAGGCACGAGGCGCGGGGTTCCTGTAGCCGGTCATGTGGCAAAATCTCCACGCAGGCAAGGATCATGCGGATGACCAAGCGAGATCCATGGATTCTGTTGCAACAGCCTGATCCGAACCTCACGGATCTGAGCTCACGTGGGGAAGAAGCTACTGGCAACACGGGACCACACGCAAGTGTCTCACGCGCACAAGGAAGGTGGCTGGTGGGTGGGCCCCACACCGGTCTCCTAGCATCCACACCGCAGTACAGAACTGGGCCAATGGACCCCACTGCGCAGACAAGGCGCCCATATCGGCAGCCATCGTTAACAGCTGAGCGCGGTAGGAGAACTGGGCCGGCTGGTTAAGGCCCATGGCTCTTGTTCTTTTTTTTATTATTACTTTTTTTGTTTTATTTTCTTGTTTTAGTTTTCCTTTTATCTTCAAATCTGAATTTTTGAATTCAAATCCCGCAGCAAAATTTGTACTCAATTTAAATATTAACTTTGAACATACCAGTGGAATGAATTTATTTAATTATAGATGTATTTTGTGTTTTATAGTATTTCTTTCTCCACTGCTAAGTTCTAGATTTTCTTTTAATTTCTAAATCTTACTTTGGAATCTTAATATATTTCTTTTCATATGATGTTTATATTGTCATAAGATGCACACGAAAATGAAAAACCGGCATGATGCATAATTTAGGGACATATATCTTATTAATTATTTGTTTTTTTTAAATATGGTGTTCACAGGTGATGGTGCATAAAGGTCACAAAATACTGAGTTCATCTCTATCTTCACTTTTACGCTTTTGGGTATTACAAATCCTACCCCCCTTAAAAAGAATCTCGTCCTCGAGATTTAGGAAAGACTAGAGAAAAGATGGGGAAAATCTATGCGAAGCTCTTCTTCTCTCACCCAAGTAGCTTCATCTTCTCCATGGTGACTCCATTGTACTTTGCACATCTATATAACTTATTTCTTGTAACTCAAGTCAAAGTATCCAAAATCTTGATAGGATACTTCGTGTAAGTCAAATCACTCTGAACACTGAGCTCTTTCATTGGTAACTGTTTCTCAGGGACATGGAGACACTTCTTAATTTGAGACACATGGAATACATTGTGCACATCAGATAGATTATCAAGTAGCTCCAGTTGATAGACCATTTCTCCAACTCGCCTAAAAAAACTCAGAATAGTCCAATGAAGCGAGGGGACAATTTGCCCTTGACTTTAAATATCCTCATTCCATGAAGTGGTGACACCTTGAGGTACACATGATCTCCTTCTTCAAATTCCAGTGGTCTCCTTCTATTATCAGCATAGCTCTTTTGCCTGGTTTGAGCTACCCTCAAATTCTCTCGAATTATACGAACTTGTTCTTCTGCCTCTTGAATAAGTTCAGGTCCAAAGAACTGTCTTCCTATAGTCTGATCCCAATATAGAGGAGTCCTGCACTTCCTTCCATATGGAGTCTCAAACGGTAACATCTTCAGACTGGTCTGGTAATTATTATCATATGAGAACTCAGCATAAGGTAGACTCTTGTCCCAACTACTACCATGCTGAAGGGCACAAGCTCTCAACATATCTTCCAGTACTTGGTTAGTCCTTTCGGTCAGTCCATCAGTCTGAGGTAGGCCAAACTAAAATTCAACTTCGCATCCGTATTCTCATGAAAACTTTTCCAAAATTCTGGGGGTAAACTGTGATCCTCTTATCCAAAACGATCTTCTTTGGTACTCCATGTAAACACACAATCCGAGTCATGGGCTTCCTTTAAAATAGTCTCACGAAGGCTTTCAATCTCGGGGACACATATCTTGTCCTTGAACCATATGGCACCTTGCTCATCTTCCGTAAATTCCGGAACTCGACCTTCAGTAATTAGATCCTTAATCTCTTGTATCTTAGCATCACCAATTTGTCCTTTGCGGATCTCTTGCTCCAAAATAGGTTCTGCATTAATAGTAACTCCTTTAGTGTGAGTAACTATCCCCAGGTTAAGTCTCCTGAAATCCTCAACAATCTCATCGGGTAGCTGGGCAACAACAGCTGAATGAACATGCTCCTTTCGACTCAAGGCATCTACAACCAAATTTGCCTTGCCCGGGTGATAGTGAATCTCCAAATCATAATCCTTAATAAGCTCCAACCAACGGCGTTGCCTAAGGTTGAGATCCTTCTGAGTGAATATGTACTTCAAACTCTTATGATCCATGCATACTTGACACTTGTTTCCTATAATATAATGTCTCCAAATCTTAAGCGCATGCACAACGGCTGCTAGTTCTAAGTCATGAGTGGGGTGGTTCAACTCATGTTTCCGTAATTGACGAGACACGTAGGCAATCACATGTCCTTCTTGCATGAGCACACATCCCAAGCCTTAGCCACATGCATCACAATAAATGTCAAATCCCTTCTGTAGATCTGGCATAACCAACACTGGCGGTGACATCAATCTCTCCTTCAATTGATCAAAGCTTCCTTGGCATTTCTCATTCCACTTGAATTCTCTTTCCTTCTCCAAAAGTGAGATCATAGACTTAGCAATCTTAGAAAATCCTTCAATACTTCTTCGATAATATCCTACTAGTCCCAAGAAACTCCAAATCTCTGTAACTGTAGTGAGTATGCTCCACGCCACTATCTCCTTGACTTTAGTAGGATCCACTGATATCCCTCCATTAGAAATGATATGTCCAAGGAATGACACCTCGTCAATCCAGAACTCGCATTTACTGTACTTGGCGTAGAGTTGATTGTCTCGTAGCTTCTGTAGCACCAATCTCAGGTGTTCCTCATGATCACTTTCACTCTTAGAATGGATAAGAATATCGTAGATGAATACCACGACGAATTTGTCCAAATACTCCATAAACACCTTATTCATCAAATTCATAAAATAAGCTGGTGCATTAGTTAATCCAAATGACATAACGGTGAACTCATATAAACCATATCGGGTTGATAAAATCGTCTTGGGAATATCCGAGGGTCTAATCTTCATCTGATGGTATCCCGATCGGAGATTAATCTTCGAGAATACCCTTGCACCTCTTATCCGATTAAATAAATCTTCAATGCGGGGTAATGGATACTTGTTCTTCATAGTGACATCATTGAGAGATCTATAATCCACACACATTCTTTGTGATCCATCCTTCTTCTGTACAAACAGAACCGGCGCTCCCCAAGGTGAGGAACTCGGACGAATGTACCCAGCCTCTTATAACTCAGTTAACTGCTTCTTCAGTCCCTTCAACTCCTCTACGGACATCCTATATGGCCATTTAGAAATAGGGGCGGTTCCAGGTAAGAGATCAATTACAAACTCAACTTCTCTATCAGGTGGCGTCCCTAATAACTCTTCTGGGAAGACATCCGGAAAATCCTTAACCGCACGGATGTTGACACCAACAAACTTCCCATCTACTAAGAATGTTGCAATTTGATGGTGGTAGTTACTGCAATTTCAACTTCAAATCTTTCTTCTTTGGAATTGGTGAGGTCTACAATTCCCTTAGCACACTGTATAAACTGCCTTTGCCTCTCTTAACCATGACATACCAAGGATCACGTCTATAGTGCTCTCTTCTAACACTATAGGGGTAGCCCATCTGGGTTAGAAACACAGGGTACGAAAGAAAGGAAGAATTATAGACAAGGCGAGTAATTACGAGGAATGTTACTGCGGGGGATTTATTAGCTAAGTAGATTAGTGTGTCACCTACTAAAGCTAATACATTACTTTATGGTGGTGCATGCTAAGATGCCCAACTATAACGTTCCAATCAATCAAAGAAGCAAATCAAGCATTATTCATCAGAACAATCAACCAACATTTTTAATAAAGAAAATAATTTTAAATTTTGTCTTAGGTTCCCTATCTCTTAAAAGATCGTAAATGTAGGATTCCAAGGTGTGAAATCCATCTTGTCTTAGAGTAGAAAGGTAAGAATAATCAGAGTAAGGTAAGTATAGAATGAATCAGAATAAGGTAAGTAGGTAATGGTTTTTGTCCATTTCTATCTAGGTTTCGACCTACAGTCAACATTTCCTCTGATACCACTTCTGTAACACCCAGTTTTAAAGGAACAAAGCCGGGTGCATCTCATACATGCGCCAAGAAGACAACATATATAATAACAGAGTGTATAGAGATAAATGTCACAATAATCAGAGTATTTATTACATAGCGGAAGACTTATTACAAAATAAAGATAAATGTAAAACGAACTAAGGATCGATGGCGCCAATGTCGACTGAGAAACGCCACCTAGATCAGATCAAACTCCTCGATACTTGACTCCACTTGAAACCACCTGTTCTTCTCCTGTGGGGGGGTGTGAGACAGCAAGGGTGAGCTCACACATGTTCATCGCCTCAACAAGTTGTGGGGAATAATGTGACATGAACTCACAAAGGTGGGAGTTCATGAAGTGTAAGGCTGATCAACAATAGAGGTTAAAGCTGAGCATTGCTTTTATAAGTTGGTCAAAATTTTATTAGCAGTTACTAAGTGTAAGTGAATACCAAACCATAATAAAGTAATAGAACAAAATTAATAACAGATCCCATGCAAATGCAAATGACAAATTGAGTTTAGGTTCCATAATTTAATCATCGGAGAGTCCTGAGCCGCTCATGACCGTGAGCTCGGCTAGTATACCAGTTTTACACTCTGCAGAGGTTGTACCCTTTACCCACTAGTCGTGTTTCCCATGTCGCCAGGGTTAGCTAGGCCCTTAGACACTACCAAGGTGAATGGCTAGGGATCCACTACGAGGCCTTTACAAAGTTCCACTAGCTTCCGAAAACCCGCTACAGTTTATGGAAAGTTCCAATGCAGGGTTCCTGGCTGACCGCCATCGCAGCAAAATCAACCAGGGACCTCCCTACACTGACCACTCCCCTACTGCCCTTGCCCCTTTCGGGTAAGGTAGTCTTCCACTAGCTTTCCTAATTAGTCAGCCAAGGGGTCCCATTCCTCCCTTGTGGTGGCACGTGGTTCTCAAGTTAAGCTCCATGTTCCAATTAACAATAACATAATGATCTTGACATGAACATAAATAGAATAACAAAATAACTGGAACATGGATATAATGAAATATTAACCCAAAAACCACGTAAAGCAATAGCATAAACTACCCAAGTGATTCAGGGGTAAGCAAGGTAAACAGGATAAACAATCTAGGGAAACCTATTGGGTCCCATCAAAATTAAACCTATGCATGGTAAATGATTATAAATAACATTATTGGGTAACAGAAGTGAATCAAGGGCACAACTTGTCTGGCACTTGAGAATCCAGGTACCAACTTGCTTTTCAGATGACACGCGTCCTCGCGCTAGTCGTAGCAATACAAACAAACATGGTATAGATAAAATTAACATCACACCAAACATAAGAATATACTGCATAATAGTGATCTACGCGACGTTACGAGATCGTAGAAACAAGAACCACTAAATTCGGAGTTGCGGTTACCAAGTTATGAATTTCGGAAATTATTTAGTGCTTAGAATAGATTAATCCAAATGAATAATTTTAATTCAAGTTTCATGGCTAAACAGTGTTACTAGTTGGTAGACAATATTAATACAAAATTATTGCAACTGGAATGACTCAATTTGGAGCTAAAATGAATTATATATGAATTAAACAAATTCTAGCCATTATTTTTATATTAAAATCCATTTTCTATTTATTTCCCTGGATTTTCCTATTTACTGGACTGGGCATACTAATATTAGAAAGTGCAGGGGTCCCCGTGTAAATGTTTCCAAGACCCAGGCGCCTACGCTGTGTACGGCGGGTTAATATCAAAATTTTCCAGGGGTCCTTCTACAAAAGTTGCGCGGTGAAGAGGTATGGGATTATATCGATCGTCCGATTATAAACCAACCGCTAGGATCGGATCCCACTTATAATGAACCGGTACGAGCCCTGATCCGTCCGATGCAAGATCGACGGCCCAGATTTACCACACGCGAAAGGATACGCCCGCACAGATCAAGGCCGTTCAGAGGACATCCAACGGCCGTGCTTTTCTCCCCAAATCTACTACCGGACGACGACGGCTACTGTACCACCACGGCGGCGCCATCACCGGCGTTCAGGCCAAATCCGATTTTCGCGCCTATTCTCCGATCCAAAGGTAGTTTTACGTAGCGGTGGCACCAAGGTTTCGCCCACGAAGGTCCATACCTGGGATTCAGACGCGATGCTACACACCCACGGCGCATGGCGGATCTTCCAACCTCGGCGAGAAATTCAGCAGGTCCTTCACGCCACGCCCCGAGCACTGGATTGCTCCGTCGATGCCACCGTGATCCGCGCAGCGACGGCAACGCCACAGCCCAGATCCCAGCGGCGGTGAGTATGCGGATGGCAAGGTGGTGTTCTTACCGATGAACTTAGATGCCGACGACGAGCTTGCCCAACGCGTCGAGGAAGGATCTGCGCGGTGCCCTATACGCACGGTCAGGGCGAGATCCACGCAGGCGGCCAACCTTCTGGTTCACGCACTCTCTCTCTCAACAACAGAGCTCCCATGGGCGGCACTCTCTTCTACCCCAACTCTCAGTCCTCTGCGCCGTCCGCGAAGGGAGGAAGGAGCGGCGGCCTTCCATTATCAAGGCACGAGGCGCGGGGTTCCTGTAGCCGGTCATGTGGCAAAATCTCCACGCAGGCAAGGATCATGCGGATGACCAAGCGGGATCCACAGATTCTGTTGCAACAGCCTGATCCGAACCTCACGGATCTGAGCTCATGTGGGGAAGAAGCTACTGGCAACACGGGACCACACGCAAGTGTCTCACGCGCACAAGGAAGGTGGCTGGTGGGTGGGCCCCACACCGGTCTCCTAGCATCCACACCGCAGTACAGAACTGGGCCAATGGACCCCACTGCGCAGACAAGGCGCCCATATCGGCAGCCATCGTTAACAGCTGAGCGCGGTAGGAGAACTAGGCCGGCTGGTTAAGGCCCATGGCTCTTGTTCTTTTTTTTTATTATTACTTTTTTTGTTTTATTTTCTTGTTTTAGTTTTCCTTTTATCTTCAAATCTGAATTTTTGAATTCAAATCCCGCAGCAAAATTTGTACTCAATTTAAATATTAACTTTGAACATACCAGTGGAATGAATTTATTTAATTATAGATGTATTTTGTGTTTTATAGTATTTCTTTCTCCACTGCTAAGTTCTAGATTTTCTTTTAATTTCTAAATCTTACTTTGGAATCTTAATATATTTCTTTTCATATGATGTTTATATTGTCATAAGATGCACACGAAAATGAAAAACCGGCATGATGCATAATTTAGGGACATATATCTTATTAATTATTTGTTTTTTTTAAATATGGTGTTCACAGGTGATGGTGCATAAAGGTCACAAAATACTGAGTTCATCTCTATCTTCACTTTTACGCTTTTGGGTATTACAAATCCTTAATAATGATGGAATTAAAACTTAGAATTTAATAAATCAATATCTCCTTCGTTTTAACTCCGATTTGATCCATTCAAATTGCGTTAGCTTCATAAAAATATTGTCTACGCAGTGGCAGCATTAATTGTACCATAGAAAATATTTTTATAATTAGATATTTGTTTAGCCTATGTTTAGTAGATTATACCTTTTAACCAAAGTTAAACTAGACCATGATAGTGATTTGACAATAATATTATTGGGGGCCTTCGTCTTCCGAAGGTCCTAAAAAACATGACTTACTTACATGTTTTCCAAGTGTAACATACTGTTACAGGAACCTTCGAATTTAAGAAGAAGGTGCACACGGAATGAAAGGAGCGGTCTGGAAGAAGGATGAATCAGTTCTGAAGCTATGGATGATGAAGCTTTGACTTAGCGCAAAGACAGTGATGGAGAATGAAACCGACCTAAAGGAGAAAAGACTGCCTAGTCCTCGATAGATTATTTCTTAGTCAATAGAAAATGTCAAGGACTTGGATGTAATTTTACCCATTCTGCGTCCTGTGCCTATAAATAGATGAACAGTAACACCGTACTGTTCACGTTGATTGGGATTCACTTGCACGTCACTCTTGAATTCTTACCTTCTGTCAAGCCGAAGGTATAAATGTAACTCAATATCATTAATGTTTGTTTATGATCATAAAATGAGGATATAGATGGTCTAATGATTTGATATGAGTATTTATATTTTTTGTATGTAATATATGTACCTGCTTTTCATTACATATTGAGATAAAAAAGGTATGTCTTTCATTACCTTCAAAGGACAAAGGTCTTTAACCATCAACATTCGTGTTGCCTTGTTCTTAACTCGTAGCATTTGAAAACAAGTGAACAACATTAGCGCCCACCTACGGTGAACTCATTTGACCACCTTCGGCAAGCTGTGACCTTCGTCATGCCGCCGAAGAAGTCTTTAGGGCTAGGGGCTGCACTGCAGCCGCTGGATGTCAACCAAGACACATTACGCGAAGCTAGGAGCCAAAAAAGGAAGGCTACCAGTCTGACACCTCAGGAGGAGGACTTGGACCAAGAAATCAGGGACCTCAAAGCCATTAATCAACAGGTCTAGAGGAAAAAGGAAAAGATGCTTTGTCTCGCTGATCTTCAGAAGTAGATTGATGAGGCCGCTGAAGAAATGCGTCATCTCACCCAAGATGACCAAGACTGAAGACCTCAACCCAGAGAGCTTCGCCAAGACAACTTCTACAACGATGACAAATGGTATGATGATTTTCATCATGGCAATTTTGCTTTTGATGATGCTTCTCCTCTAGCAGCAGAATTGTAGGCTACCCCATGGCCCCCATCCTACAAGCCACCCCAACTCCCTATGTATGATGGACACTCAGACCCAAAGCAGTTTCTAATGAGCTACGAAGCAACCATATCTTCATATGGGGGCAACACTGCAGTCATGGTGAAATCCTTCGTCATGGCAGTCAAAAATGTCGCACAAACTTGGTACTCTTCTCTCCGATCAGGGACAATCACGTCATGGCATAAGCGGAAGGAGATGCTAATTACTAGCTTCCAAGGATTTCAGACGAAGCCGGTCACTACCGAGGCTTTGTTCTAGTGCACACAAGACCATGAGGAGTACCTTCAGGCCTATGTCCGAAGGTTCCTACGTTTGAGAGCATAAGCGCCTACAGTACCCAATGAAATTGTCATTGAGGCCATGATTAAAGGGCTTTGGCCAGGACCTATGGCTCAGTATTTTGCCAGGAAACCCCCACAAACCTGGAGAAGCTTCTTCAAAAGATGGATGAATACATCCGAGCTGATAACAATTTCTGCTAGAGAAGGAAAGAAGCCTATAGGTTTTCTGAAATGACCAGGGGCTTCGGAGGAAGAATCCACCCCAGGCATGTCAGATCAATCCGTAACACTAGCCTAAGTGATGACAGAGGGAGCCAGCCTCAAAGACCACAACACAGCTCCCAATCTTTAGGGCAACAACAAAGCTGTTTTAGGCCACCAGCCCCAAGGGGCAGAGGCGGCGGGGGCTTCAAAGGGAGGTACGGGGATCAGCCTAGAAAGCTTTATTGCTTATTCTGTGGAGAAGACAAGGGTCACACTACAAGAACATGCCAAGTTACAATCCAGAAGCAAAAGGAGATTGCCGAAGCTGAAGCACGGCAGAATCAACCGAAGCAGGTTTTACATACTGCTTCATGCTACTCTCCCTATGTACCAGAGTACATAGGCAACCAACAACCTTAGGCTTTTGTAGCTTTGGCAAGTCATTCTCAAGCTTCATGGGCCCAGCTCCCACTACCACTGTCGGTGTTTTGGGTCCGACCGCGCACCTGGGCTTGCCCCTCGAGGTGCATTTTGGAGTAGGACGATGTAACCAATTGTAGCTCGATGGTTCATGCTAGATGCACGAGAGACAGTGGGCAATTTTGCACAGGTTCAGGCCGCTTTGAGATGCGTAACGCCCTATGTCCTGGTGTGGATCTCTTATGGGGTGGGTTATAGGGGAGTTCTCTAGTACGAGAGATGCTAGAGAGTTGAGTAGGTGGCTAATGAATGAGATGTCTCTCTCTTTTTGATGGGGTGCCCCCTAGGCCATATATACTTGACCGTGGGGTGATACATGCAGATATGATAACAACGTGTGCCTAAGTAATAGTGAACCGACTGAACTTATCTTCCTACGATCCCGCCGACTTATCATCGTTCAGTTCCGACGCCTGAGGCCGCAGCGCGGGAAAATCAGATCACTACCGTGGATAATGCTTGAATTCATTGGGCCGCTCGGGCTCGAGTTGATCCAATCTCGCGCTGATCCATTCCGCCAGACATTCCTCCCCTGGCCCACGAAGGGATGGCCTTGCGAAATAATGGGCCTAAGGCCTTTCACGAGGCCTTCTTGCCTTCTAGTGGACCCGGGGGATATCTGTCCCCTACAAGCCCCCAATCTTTGAGTTGATTTTGAAATAATCGGCCCAAAGATTCAAGGTCCAGCTTGCAGTTTTTGATTTCAATAAGGAATGCTTTGAAGACATGCCTATCGAGTTGTTGCTTCTAAACTCCGAGTAGCTTGGTAAAAACAATCTTCTATTATCTTTTCCTGCCATTATTCATAAGTCTTCACTTTATTCTTCGAAAATCTGTGATCTAACTCTGGTTTATGCTTTGGAGACCAGCATTCTGCTCTATGGGGTTCAGGATTCATTGGGTGCACCGGAGGTGCACCCAATGGGTGTAGCCCCCGAGCTTTGAGTGGATTACTGAAAATAATCCACTCAAAGGTCTTCATCCCATGCTTTTTTAGAAATCATTGCTGCTAACTTAGACTTATGCCTTAGAAATCAGCATTTTGTCCTCAGTCTATGCTTTAGAGATCAGCATTTTGTTCTCGGGGTTTCAAGATTCATTGGGTGCACCGAAGGTGCGTGTAGCCCCTGAGCTTTGAGTTGATTACTGAAAATAATCCACTTAAAGGTTTTCATCTCACACTCTTAGAAATCATTATCTCACCTTCATTTCATGCCTTAGAATTCAGCATTATCTCATCGTCCTTTTATTCCTTAGAATTCAGCACTATATCATCAGTTTATGCTTTAGAGATCAGCATATAGGTTTTTGTCTTTTGAGATCAGCAACACAGTCTGCCCATGCACTAGTTTGAAATTTATTTGATCGGCGACAGATTGCACGTCCGGTAGATGGCTCTTGGCTGGTCTTTATTTTGCTTTGTGCTTCAATGCTTTTGTTGATTAGACTTGTACTTCAGTAGCTATTTTTGGCTTTCCTCCGATCTCTATCGATATCTTCCTTCTGTCTTGATACATTCATTGCGTATACTATATGGATGCGACTGCTTGGGAAAATCTATTAAAAGTTCCTGGACGTCCCCCCCAATGGGTGTAGCCAAGGGACGACTTGGTGCGCTGAGCATTTAGCGGACTGCCCTCTGAGTAGTAACTTGATGTGACCGCGGGGTGTAATCATATCGTCCAAGCAGTTGACTTGAGTCCCAATGGGTGTCATGTTACGTGAAACGGCGTTTGCTGCCTGACTTGTTTCCAGACGAGTTGAATGGGCTCTTGAATATTTGCGACTGTTCAGTGACCGTGGTAGGAGATGAGCGGTTGCCTTCTGCCTCTATAAATAGAGCACTTGCTCCACTGGCGTCTTCACATATCTCTTCTGCCGTTCGCTGCTTATTCTCCTCTTTTCTATCCTTTTCCTCTCAACCATGGGCAAGAAGAAGAAGAGCGGGAGTTCATTGCACCATTCCGGTGACAAACGGAAGTGCGAGCCGAGTCCTCCCTCGGAGGACTTCGATGACTCTGAGTACTCGGAGGAGGAGTTTTCCTCCGAGTCCGAGAGGTCTCCAGTCCACGCCTCTCCCCCGGTGTCATCTGATGATTCGGATGACTCCTAGGGGATCGCCGCCGAGGTGTGGACATACATCTGGGCTATCGAGCGCTCTGGGCTCGAGGGCTCGAGGGCTCGGATGAGTCGGAGGTCTCCTCGGACGAGGAGAACTCCTCCGACTCGTCCGAGGAGGAGAGCGGCGGTGACAGCGACGGTGACGGCGATGACGACAGCGGCAAGGGTGACGGCGACAGCAGCAAGGACGGTGACGGCAGCAGCAGGGCCAGTGGCAAAGCGCCACTGGCTTAAATATTAGTATGGATAAGCAGTAGTAGAAATAGTATTAGTATTAGTGGAATAATGTAGTAGTAGTTAGTAGTATAGTGTAGTGTAAGTAGTGCAGTAGTGTAATGTAGTAATGTAATGTGTCAAAAAACGGGAAGAAGGCCGGCTCATAATGAGTCAGTCTTTGAATTTGTGAAAGAACTTCCCCCTTTATATAATGAAGAAGGCTGGCTCTATGCATATCTTTTGCCTTTCCGTTGTTCCTTTATAGTCGATCAGCAACTTGTATTTATGCCCGACGCAGTCGTTGTTCTTAGAAGTAATGCTTGAGTAACAACTTGTTATTGTTGGGTCGTATTTAATTCTGCCTGCGTTTATGTAGAGAAAAACGACTGAGTTACTGTTGGTGCCTTCAGAGGTAATATCCGAATCATGCTAGATCACGCCGTCGTTTTAGAGGTAACAGCCGGGTGGTGCTGGGCCACGTCGACGTTTTAGAAGTAACAGCCGAGTGGTTTCTGATGACGTCAGCGTTTTAGAGGTAACAACCGAGTCATACTGGGCCACATTGACGTTTTAGAAGTAATAGCCGAGTGGTTTTTGGTGACGTCAGCGTTTTAGAGGCAACAACCGAGTCATGAAATCCTGCTTTTTTTCGAGTGATGACTTAGCACTTTTGAGAAACGATATCTGACCCGGGAAAACCCCATTTGTATCTCGTCATCGCATGCCTCCGCGTCCTAAGCCCTAGTCTTACTTTTTTGCCTCCAAACATCCACTGTTTCCCTTTCATTTCGCTTTCGCCTAATTCGCCGACGAGATTGCGATGGCGCCTAAGCGGAAGAACCTGAATTCTGCCGCATCGGACATTCCTCTTATCGATCCCAATAGCTAGTTGCCTTTCATAGGTAATCATATGTCTGTTGTTTCCGAGTCGGATCTTATCCACCTTGTCGATGTCGGAATTCTTTTTCCTAAGGAGCTTTTTTCTTGGCGGATTTGCCGTGGGGTTACTGTCCCGACAAAGGATACCCACGAGTCCGTTGTTTACGTTCCTTTTCTTATTCGCGGCCTTGCTCTTCCCATTTCTCCCTTCTTTCACGGTCTCCTTGACTTTTACCATCTGAATCTGACTCACTTGAATCCCATCTCTATTCTGCAAATTTCTATCTTTGTTCATTTGTGTGAGGCCTACCTTGGAATTCTTCCTCACTTCGGTTTGTGGAAGTACTTGTATCACTGTCGCCCTGGGATGGCTGGGGGGCAGCACTATCTTGTGGGCGGTGCGAGCCTGGAGATGCGCCGTAGGAGGAAAATGGAGTACCTTGATATCCCACTCAAGGACAGCATTAAAGGAGGGCGCTTAGAGTGGTTCATTGTGGAAAACCATGGCAATTCCCTCCCCCCTCAGTCAGGGAGACAACCGGATGTGCGCACTCTGAGTTGGATTGAGTCTCCTACAACCTTGGAGATAACAGAAGCCAAGGTTCTGCTTGCTGAAATTTGTTTGCTGAAGGAGAGAGGTCTGACCGCTGAAGCTGTGGTTGCAGATTTTGTTTTTAAGAATATTCAGCCTCTGAAGGACAGAGCATAGCCGACTTACTTATACAGTGGTGTCACTGACTCAACCCGGGTTATCAACAAGAGGGTTCCTGCTATGGATTTGGTGAGCCGACTGGAGATGATCTTGAGAGGCAAAGTATCAAATATTGGTGCTCCTGTCGCTTATTCTGCTTGGAATCTGCCACCTTCCAAGTCCTTTTGCAATTTTGTGTCCAATCCTCTTGCTGGTGATAGTGGTCTGGGTCTTAGAGTGCGACCCTCTCCCAAAGATATTGAGATCCTGGTTGCTTCACTTGGTGATATTTCCAATGATGAGAGGCAAGTTCATTTTGAGATGCCTACGAGTGCAGGTGATGCAGAGATAAGTGCTATGCTGGATATGTTGGCTAGGATTCTTCTGACTCGGCCCCTGCTGAACCAATGGCTGTTGCGACTATACCAGAGCTTGACCAAATGGTATACACCCGAAAACCTAAAGGTACTCGCCCGAAGCATCTTTGCCAGGTCAGTCGTCCAACTGCACCTGCCGAGGGAAAGAAGAAGAAAAAGAGACGGCTTCGGTGAGTGTCATGCCTGGACCAGGATGCTGGCCCTTCCGCTCCTGCTGCTGAAGAAGTACCGATGGAAATCTTTACTGGAGCTAAACCCAATGGGTGTGACCCTGCTGATGCTGAACCCAATGGGTGTAACCCTGCTGATGCTGAACCCAATGGGTGCGACCCTGCCAGAGCTGATCCCAATGGGTGTGACTGTGGGGGATAGATATCCCCCGGGTCCACTGAAAGAGTAAAGGACCTCACGAAAGGCCCGAGGGCCCAATAAATCGTAAGGCTATTCTTTCGTGGGCCTGAGGGGAAACAACCAGCCAGGCAGAGCGACGTAAGGCTGGATTGGTGCAAACCCGGACGACCCATAGCGTCGAGCGAGTGGCTGCAACAGAGATCCAACTTTCCCGCGTGGGAGTCTCCATGCAACGAAGCCATGCGAGGATAAGTCGGCGAGGGTTACGTAGGGATAATCACAAGATGTTCACTATCTTTTAGCTACTCGTTACTATCTTATCCACGTGTATTGCCCCACGGTCGAGTATATAAGGCCTAGGGGGCACCCCTTCAGAACGATCGACCCATTACGTAGCCACTTACACAAACTCTCTGTATTCTCGATCAGAGAACCCTCTTGTAATCATATCCACCAAGCATACTCCTCAGGACGTAGGGTGTTACGCGTCACTAAGCGACCCGAACCTGTAAATCTTGTCCACCGTCCCTCGTGCGATCGGCACGAACCATTTTGCTACAGTTGTTGACGCCTTCCTACTCCTAAAACACCTTGAGGGGCAACCCCGGGTGTGCGGTCGGACCCAAAACACCGACAGCTGGCGCGCCAGGTAGGGGGTGTGTCGACAATCCAAGCTAGCTCAATGGCCATCTCCTTCTACAGCAAGATCACCCTACGCCCCGGATCTGTGTTCTGCTTCGGAACAATCTCATTCGTAGCGGACGAAGAAGGAATTCTGCACCGTATCGTGGATCCGCCGAAAAAGGAATCTTCCCCAACAAACTCCGAAAATACCAGAGAAGCGCAACCTTCGGCTCTCCGAAAGAAGATCACCACGACGGCAGCACCGTTCTACCCCGACATTTTCTTCATCGGAAGAGCGGAATCGCCCGCCATCTCCGACGACGAGCCGACCGTACCCGGAGAGGAACCGCCTCAACGAGAGTCCCGACGACGGAGGAACCGGCGCAGGAACGTTCGACGACATCACGCCGCCGGAGAGCAGAATCCAGAACAACCTGTCTCGCGAGACGAGGTCTCGGAGGTAGGAGAAAACCCGGAAGAACGCGTCTTCAGAGAGCGAAGGAACTCCCGACGACGTGATCGCCGACGAGCTCAGGAACAGGCTGAGCAGGATGCAAGGCAACGTCGAGAGAATCCATTCTTCGGGCGCAACCTGAACCCCGACTTCGCCCGAGCCATGAACACGCCGAGTGAAGTCGGAGGGGTGCTGGCTCGGATAGCTGAAGGACTTCCTCGGACTCCTGACGTCGACGGCTACCGACGACTGTTAACCCAGGCGGCCAACCATCTTCTACCACTTGCCCACCCGCCGAACGATCTACGACACGCCATCAACAGTCGCCGAGATGCGCGGAGCTCCATCAATGCTTCGCGAGAACGGCGGCATGAGAACGAGATTCGTCGTCGAGAGGAGTATGACAGGGATCATGGCATCCCGACTCAGAGCCAAGCTACCAGGACTGAGTCGGCAACGGCTTCAACTGGCGGAACCACCCGGGGACGGTCGAGGAATCACAATCACAACTCCCCTCCCCGGGACAGACATCGGCCCCGACGACAGGAGGACACGTGCGGAGTGTCCGCCCTTACTCCGCGCCTTAGGGCCATCCAATGGCCTCCCAACTTCAAGGTATCCAATGTTGACAAATATGAACCTAAGCAGGATCCATGGGGTTGGCTAGCCGTCTACACAACCGCTGCTCGAGCTGCCGGGGCGTCTGAAGACGTGATGACCGCGTACCTGCCCATTGTCCTTGGGCAAGACGCGCTGCAATGGCTGCGACATCTACCCCGACACTGCATCGACGTCTGGGGAGACTTCAGTCGACGCTTCACCGCCAACTTCCAGTCCCTCTCCGACAAGTCGGCGCAACCGTGGGACCTCAAATCTATCAAGCGCCGGGGGGACGAAACTCTCCGGTCGTACCTCAAGAGGTTTCAAACCATGAGAAATCGTATCCCCGATGTCACGGAGGCGGCCGTGATCGAGGACTTCTACCGAGGATCCAATGATTCGGCTTTCATCCGAGCCATACTACAGAAGGCGCCGACTACCTCCGAGGAGCTGTTCCGGGAAGCCGACCTCTACATCACCGCCGACGAGCGAGCCCAGGACCTCATCGGAGGAGCAAAGCCCGCACCGGCAGCACCACGACGCGACACGAACCAGCAACCTGACAAGCGGTGGGAGAAGAGGCCACGCGAAGAAGTGCACGCTGCCGGACCACCTGCCTCTCGCGCTCGAGGAGGACCTCGTGGAGGCGAACGTACGTTGGATGACATCCTCGACGCCCAGTGCCCGTACCACAAGGACATGCGCCACACTCTTCGAAACTGCCGAGACTTCAAACACTCCGTCGGACACGGCCGACCCTTCCAACCTCTACCTCCTCCTCCGCCGAGGGGAGGACCAGATGAACCACGACAACCCCATCGGCAGGAGGAGGGAGGAGGAGGAGGAGCTTTTCCACGCGTTGACAGGGAGGTCAACGTCATCTTCGGCGGACACGGGTCGCAGGAGAGCAGAAGACAGCAAAAGCTCAACGATCGCCAAATACTGGTGGCGACCACCGGCCCTCCCGCCCCATACCGGTGGTCGGAGCACCCGATCACCTTCACTCGGGCAGATCAATGGCTCAACTTCGACCATCCGGGCAAATACCCGCTTCTCGTCAACCCGGTGATCCGAGAAAGCCGGGTGAAGAAGGTGCTAGTGGACGGGGGAGCAGCATCAACGTCACCTTCCCCCGGACACTCCAAGGCTTGGGAGTTCACCTCAAAGAGCTCCACGAGTCGGACACTCCTTTCTTCGGCATCGTGCCGACGGAAGGGGAATACCCGCTGGGCCACATCTACATGCCAGTCACCTTCGGAACTCCGGAGAACTACAGAACCGAGTTCCTGAGGTTTGAAGTGGCGAACTTCGACTGCGGGTACAACGCCATCATCGGGAGGCCTGGATTGGCCAAGTTCATGGCCATTCCGCATTACACATACATGATACTGAAGATGCCAGGGCCGCAAGGGATCATAACTGTGCGCGCCGACTTCCAAGGCGCCGCAGAATGTTTCCGAGTGGCTATTCAAGCAGCCCTCACCGCCAAGCCATCGACAGCTCCCTCCGCAATGGCGAACTCTAAGCCTGAGGAGGACCTCACAGTACCGGCAAGTGAAGCTCAGACCGCAACCTCTATGCGGCCGACTGAAGAAACCAAGAGAATCAACCTGGGGTTCGCTGATGAGCGCAAGACGGCCATCATCAGCTCCAGTTTGGATGACAAATAGGAAAGCGCGCTCGTCCGGTTTCTGCAAGATAACCGAGACGTATTCGCATGGCAACCTGCGGATATGCCGGGAGTCCCGAGAGAACTGGCCGAGCACAAACTGAAGGTTTTTCCCCAGGCAAGGCCGATTCGACAAAAATTACGTCGTTTCACGCCTGATAAAAGAGAAGCCATTCACGCCGAGTTAGCTCGCTTGGTCGCGGCTGGATTCATTAGAGAAGTATTACATCCCGAGTGGTTAGCCAATCCTGTTCTTGTACTCAAAAAGAATAAAGTGGACTGGCGCATGTGTGTTGATTATACTGATCTCAATAAGCACTGTCCGAAGGATCCTTTCGGGCTCCCGAGGATAGATCAGGTGGTGGATTCCACCGCTGGATGTTCTATGCTGTCCTTCCTGGATTGCTATTCTGGATACCATCAGATTAGTCTGGCGAAGGAAGATGAAGAAAAAACAGCATTCATTACTCCGTTTGGTGCTTTTTGTTATACCTCCATGCCGTTTGGCCTCAAGAACGTCGGAGCGACTTACCAGAGAGCCATTCAAACATGCTTAGCCGATCACTGGGGCAAGCGTGTGGAGGCTTATGTGGATGATGTGGTGATCAAGACACAGGACTCAAAAGACTTCATCAAAGACTTGCAACTGGTTTTCAACAGCCTGAGGCGGTATAGATGGAAGCTTAATCCCGAGAAATGTGTTTTTGGGGTACCAGCCGGAAAGTTGCTCGGATTTATTGTCAGCCACCGGGGAATTGAAGCTAATCCAGATAAGATTGAAGCTATCATGAAGATGGAAGCACCTCGATCGCAGAAGAAGGTTCAGCGACTTACTGGATGCATGGCGGCTCTAAGCAGATTTATATCCAGGCTGGGAGAAAAAGGTCTGCCATTTTACAAGTTACTCAAGAAGGTGGATAAATTCCAGTGGACTTCAGAAGCGCAAGAAGCTCTAGATGCTCTGAAAAAATTCCTGACAACACCACCAGTACTGAAACCACCTCGGCGAGCTACGTCAACTCAACCAGCCGAAGATTTGCTGCTGTATATCTCTTGCACGACTCACGTGGTAAGCACCGCGTTAGTAGTCGAGCGAGTAGAAGAAGGGCATGCCTATCCAATACAACATCCTGTCTACTTCATTAGTGAAGTCCTCGGCCCCTCAAAGAAAAAGTACCCTCAAGTTCAGAAGCTATTGTATGCAGTACTTCTAACTGCCCGCAAGCTGCGTCACTACTTTGACGACCACAAAGTCATAGTAGTCACAAGTTTTCCAATAGGGGATATTCTTCACAACAAGGAAGCCATCGGTCAAATAGCCAAGTGGGCTTGCGAGCTGGGATCTCATGACATCGAGTTCCGACCTCGCACCGCCATCAAAACTCAAGCACTGGTTGATTTCGTATCGGAGTGGACTGAACAACAAGTGCCAGATAACCCGAAGACTGCAGAAGTATGGCGAATGTATTTTGATGGCTCACTAAAGCTGCAGGGAGCAGGAGCGGGGATTCTCTTCACTGCGCCTGGAGGCGAACACCTCAAGTACGCCCTCCAGTTGCTATTCCCAGCCTCCAACAATGCAGCCGAATATGAAGCTTTGATCCATGGATTGAACATTGCCATATTGTTGGGCGTCAAAAGATTAATGGTATACGGGGATTCTCTGGTAGTCATCAGCCAGATAAATAAGGAGTGGGATTGCTCAAACGATTCGATGGGAAGATACTGCACTGCCGTCCGAAAGCTGGAGGATAAATTCGAGGGTCTAGAATTTCATCACGTGGAAAGAGATCGGAACACGGCAGCCGATGTATTGTCCAAGCTAGGGTCCAGTCGAACTCAGGTCCCACCCGGGGTTTTTGTGCAAGAAATTCTGCAGCCAAGTATCTCAATGGATCAAATAGAAGAGTGCAACATCATAGATCAACCCGAGTCAGATCCCGATGACTGGAGAAGGCCAATCATTAAGTACATAAGGAATGAAGAAGAACCAGACGACAAAAATTCGGCAGAACGCATTGCAAGACAGTCAGCTCACTACACACTTATTGGAGAGACATTATACAGAAGGGGTGCATCAGGTGTCTTCATGAAATGCATCCTCCCATCTACTGGAAGGCAACTCCTGGAGGAGGTCCACGCTGGACAATGTGGAATACATGCAGCCTCCAGAACACTGGTCGGGAAGGTCTTCAGGTCAGGATTCTATTGGCCAACAGTAAAGAACGACGCAGCCGAGTTAGTGCAGAGGTGCGAAGCCTGCCAATACTTGTCAAAGCAACAACACCTGCCAGCACAGCAACTGCAGACCATACCAGTAACTTGGCCTTTTGCATGCTGGGGACTGGATATGATTGGACCTTTCAAGAAAGCTCAAGGGGGATACACTCATGTATTGGTAGCAATTGACAAGTTCACTAAATGGATAGAATTCAAGCCCATTGCGTCCTTAACCTCTGCTAAGGCCGTGGAATTCATACAAGACATAATATTCAGATTCGGGATACCAAACAGCATCATAACTGATTTAGGATCCAACTTCACGAGTTCAGAATTCTTTGACTTCTGCGAGCAAAAGAGCATTCAGATCAAGTATGCATCTGTAGCCCATCCAAGAGCCAACGGGCAAGTTGAGCGAGCCAACGGGATGATATTGGATGCACTCAGGAAAAAAATTTTCGATAAGAATGAAAAATTCGCAGGAAAGTGGATAAGGGAATTACCCTATGTTGTTTGGAGCCTAAGAACCCAACCAAGCCGAGCTTTGCACGGAAACACTCCTTTCTTCATGGTCTATGGGTCGGAGGCAGTGCTGCCCGCTGATCTCAAGTTTGGGGCGCCAAGGCTGATCTTTGAAAGCATAGCCGAAGCTGAGACCACCAGGCTGGAGGACATAGACGTACTCGAGGAAGAACGGTTAAATGCAGTAATCCAATCAGCAAGATACCAGCAGACTCTAAGGCGCTATCACGACAAGGCTGTGCGACAACGATTCTTCTCAGTAGGGGATCTCGTCCTCCGCCGAATTCTAACGGGGGAGGGATGACACAAGTTATCACCCTTATGGGAAGGACCTTTCGTGGTAGTAGAAGTCACTCGGCCCGGATCATATCGCCTCACTCAGATGGATGGCACGGAAGTTGGGAACTCCTGGAACATAGAACACCTGAGAAAGTTTTATCCCTAGCCGTACCTCAAAACTGCTGGGATAATGGTGATGTACTCTGTAAGGTGGAAATATGTCATCAATAAAGAAAAGGTCTCAAGGATACTCAATTTATTTACGATTGACTTGCATTCTTACTTAACTCAGGGTGACCACTATGCCCTGCTAACGGAGCAATCGACTTAAGTCGGCAGCGACTTAAGGCGGTGCAACATGCTCACGCTTACTTAACTCAGGGTGACCACTATGCCCTGCTAACGGAGCAATCGACTTAAGTCGGCAGCGACTTAAGGCGGTGCAACATGCTCACGCTTACTTAACTCAGGGTGACCACTATGCCCTGCTAACGGAGCAATCGACTTAAGTCGGCAGCGACTTAAGGCGGTGCAACATGCTCACGCTTACTTAACTCAGGGTGACCACTATGCCCTGCTAACGGAGCAATCGACTTAAGTCGGCAGCGACTTAAGGCGGTGCAACATGCTCACGCTTACTTAACTCAGGGTGACCACTATGCCCTGCTAACGGAGCAATCGACTTAAGTCGGCAGCGACTTAAGGCGGTGCAACATGCTCACGCTTACTTAACTCAGGGTGACCACTATGCCCTGCTAACGGAGCAATCGACTTAAGTCAGCAGCGACTTAAGGCGATGTAACATGCTTGCGCTTACTTAACTCAGGGTGACCACTATACCCTACGAACGCAGCGATAGGTTTAAGTTGGCGGTAACTTAAGACCAGTACAACATGCTCGTGCCTATATAATTCAGGGGATGATTTCCATATCCCGCAAACAAATTTTATAATCATCATGCGTCATTATTGCTAACTCATTAACTAATAAATTCTGATACAGTGAAAGAGTAATTATGTCATTCGAATGGTAAACTGGAGTCCTCTAACAAACACTCGATCATGCGAACCGTGCGCTTGGAGCACGCGAAATTTTTCTTCTATTTTGCAATGTCTTTTCCAGGAGCAACCGACGAAGAAGGGCGACTCGAGGAATCAGGGGCAGCGTTCACGTCAGCCCTTATATCTTCGGGAACAACCACGCCGGGTCTCCTCATCAAAATTCGTCCCGCCCGAATAGCCTTGTCCAGGGCTTTGTCGCGTTGGGCCTTGAGAGTAACAGAAGTTTCTTCAGCAGTTTTAACAGCCAGTCGAGCACTCTCTAACTCCTGGGCAATGGATTTTTTGGAAGCCCGGAGCCCTTTGATAGTAGCATCCTTCGCTGATATCAACTGCTTAAGCCGGGTTACCTCCTCCATGGATTCTTGCAGCTTACGACGATGAAGGTCTAATTCTTCCATGGTGAAACGATGACTTCTTTCCAAAATGGTCAGTGAATTGCTAGAATCTCGATACAACCTGTCAAGATTGTCACGAGAAGCGGCAAGGATACGTTTTTCTTCCTGCAAGCACAAGTCAGTTCCTTCAAAAACCAGGCAAGTAACAGGAGCGCAGTAAGGCAAAGCACAGTTTCGTATATCACCTTTTCAGAGTCAAGCTGAGCATGCATGGAAGAACTCAACGCATTGGCATCATCTAAGGCAGCAGAGACCTGACTCAGCTCAATTTGACTTTGAGAGTACTTTTCCTCAAGATCGGTGCATCGCTTAGCCAATTCAGCCTGATCTTGAGAATGTTTCTCCTCAAGAATTGCAACCTGTCGAGTCATTCCTAGCAAGAGGTGACCAAACAAAACAAGGTCAGAAGGTAAAACAGTCCACAACAAACGCGAAGAAAAGAAAAAGGGCACTAACCAGCGTTAGTTGCCTCCAACTCGGATACACGACGATGAAGTGACACCGGATTCCAACACGAAAGAGACGAAGCCACTTCTGGGACAGGAGCCCCCTGCAATCTCAGCTGGCTGGTCATCCCATCCACCAAAACCTGATGAGAAGAACAGATGAGCATAATGGCAAAAGTTCATGCAATGTAAAAATCAAGCCAAAAAACAACACAGTACCTGGAGGTTGGAAAAGAATGAAGGAATCCCCAGATCAGGAGAAATCAGCTGATAACCAGGCGCAAGGTCACCACCCGAAGCAGTTTGCAACGGAACGGTGGGAATCAGTTCAGCACCTTCAACAAAGCCAGACACTCGATCAGCGGGGACGCTGCCCTCTAAAGCGACGCCCTGGTCCAAAGTTTGGGCCACCACCATGCAGCCAGAGTGTGGAGGTGACCCCGCGTGAACGTCCATGGAAGTGCCGGAAGGAGACCCTGTCTGGGCACCCTCGGGGGCTGGGTCATAGTTGGCACTGCCCACTTGAGCTGGATCATCCCCGGCAGCACCCTCGGGGGCTGGGCAGTGGCTCGCACTCTTCGCCCGAGCTAAGTCATCCCCGACGACACCCTCGGGGGCTGGGCATGTGTCAGCACCATTCTTGAGGTCCAGACTCTCCGTAGCAACCACCTCTAAGGTTGACGGGCCCTCGGCTACTTCCATGGAATCAGGACAATCCAAGTTAGCATCCCGACCCTCGAGATCGCGCTCTAAGGTTGACGAGGCACGAGATGACCTCAACCCAGCATCCGGCACGGCACCACAAGCTTCCGTTACATCATCATCCACTGGCCCTGATAACAAGTCTTCTGGGACCATATCCTCAAGAGTTTGATCAAAGTCGGCCAGGGATATTTCTTGCAGACCAACGAGGGCAGATAAAGCAGGAGAAGGAACTCCACTACTTTCCCCACTGGCGAGGAATTGCCGACTGTTCTTCCGAGTCAGAGGGACCTCATTCTCTTCTTCTCTGTCGTCTTCATCAGCAACACAGGCAACACCCCCATTGGGATCAACGACGGATGGAGTACACCCATTGGGATCAGCAACAGACATACCACACCCATTGGGATCAGCATCAGTAAATTCAGGTACAGGAACCTCCTCAGCAGCAGGAACCGAGGGACCAGCACCCTGATCCAAACTAGATACTCGTCGAATACGTCTCTTTTTCTTTTTCTGCTCATCAACAGAAAAATCAGTTTGATTGGTTCGGCAAGGACGCCTCGAGCGAACACGGACAGGTCTCTGAACATCCAAGGTTATACCGACCTCTGGGAGAGGCGCCACTGCCAATGTCTCAGCAGGAGTAGCGTCAGAAGAATCTTCAGCCAACATATCAAGCATGGCATTCATTTCTGCATCATTAGGATCCAAAGGCACCTCGAAATGGACTTGTCGTTCATCATCAGGAATTTTCCCAAGTGAGGCAACCAAAGCATTGACTTCTTCATCAGAGGGCCGCGTTCTAAGGCCCAAATTGCCATCAGTCGCAGGTGGATTTGACACGAAAAGAGTGAAGGCTTTGGCAGGAGGCAGATTCCAGGCCGAGTACGCCACCGGAGCACCAACATTGGATACTTTGCCCCTGAGAATCATCTCCAGTCGGCTCACCAAATCTGCAGAAGGGATTCTCTTGTTGATAACTCGAGTTGAGTCGGCTAGCCCTTGATACAGATAAGCCGGGTGGACCCTATCTTTCAGTGGCTGAATGTTTTTGAAAACGAAGTCAGCAACTACAGCTTCAGCAGTTAAACCTCTCTCTTTCAATAGTCCAACTTCAGCTAGCAGTACACTGGCTTCGGCTACTTCCTCGTCTGTGGGCGACTCGGTCCAGCTTGGGGTGCGAACGTCTGGCTGTCTTCCCGACTCGGGGGGGGAGAGAATTTCCATAGTTATCAACTATAAACCACTCCAGACGCCATCCCTTAATGCTGTCTTTAAGGGGAATCTCAAGATATTCAGTCTTCCGCCCCCGGCGCATCTCCAAACTGGCACCTCCGACCAACTGATGTTGTCCCCCGGCCATCCCAGGGCGACAATGATACAGGTGTTTCCACAAGCCAAAATGCGGCAGCACACCAAGAAAGGCTTCACATAAGTGGACGAAGATGGAAATTTGCAGAATTGAGTTAGGGTTCAGATGGGTTAGGTTGATGTGGTAGAAATCAAGGAGACCACGGAAAAAGGGAGAAATAGGAAGGCCAAGGCCGCGGAGAAGAAAAGGAGCGTAAACCACGGACTCGTGGGTATCCTCTGTCGGGACCGTAGTCCCGTGGCAAATCCGCCAAGAACAGAGTTCCCGTGGAGGAAGAACCCCGATGGACACGAGGTGGAGGAGTTCGGCTTCGGAGATGATAGACATGTGGTTACCTGCAAAAGGCAACTGGCTGTTGGGATCGATTGGAGGAATCACCACAGCGGACGAGCTTGCGATTTTCCTCTTGGGAGCCATCTCGATTCTTCCGGTGAGCAGATTGGAGGCGAGCGCAGAGAGGATTCAGAAGCGGGAATGCAAGAACTAGGGCGCGGAAAGCAAAGGCGGCTAAAAGTGCAGCTCTTATGGGATATTCTCGGGCCAGATACCGTTTCAAAAAGTGCCCAGTCATCATTCGGCAGTTATTTCCAAAATCCCAGCATGCCACGTGGTCATTCGGCAGTTATTTCCAAAAACTGGTGGGCCATCTCATCACTCGGGTGTTATCCTCAAAATAACTCGGCATTGCTTCTAAAATGCCGACGGCGACCTTTAATCACTCGGCGTTGCCTCTAAAACGCTGATCTCGAGCTCAATTGCTCGGCATTACTTCTAAAATGCCGACGGCGACCTTTAATCACTCGGCGTTGCCTCTAAAACGCTGATCTCGAGCTCAATCGCTCGGCATTGCTTCTAAAATGCCGACGGCGACCTTTAATCACTCGGCGTTGCCTCTAAAACGCTGATCTCGAGCTCAATCGCTCGGCATTACTTCTAAAATGCCGACGGCGACCTTTAATCACTCGGCGTTGCCTCTAAAACGCTGATCTCGAGCTCAATCGCTCGGCATTGCTTCTAAAATGCCGACGGCGACCTTTAATCACTCGGCGTTGCCTCTAAAACGCTGATCTCGAGCTCAAATCGCTCGGCATTACTTCTAAAATGCCGACGGCGACCTTTAATCACTCGGCGTTGCCTCTAAAACGCTGATCTCGAGCTCAATCGCTCAGCATTACTTCTAAAATGCCGACGGCGACCTTTAACCACTCGGCGTTGCCTCTAAAACGCTGATCTCGAGCTCAATCGCTCGGCATTACTTCTAAAATGCCGACGGCGACCTTTAATCACTCGACGTTGCCTCTAAAACGCTGATCTCGAGCTCAATTGCTCGGCATTACTTCTAAAATGCCGACGGTTACCTTCAATCGCTCGGCATTGCCTCTAAGACACTGGTATAGCTCTCAGTCGATTGGCGTTATTTCTAAAAACGTCGATACAGACTGCAATATTGCTCGGCGGCTACTTCTGGAAGCGTCAGTATGATGATCAAAGTTGTTCGTCTATTGCTTCAAAAGAATCAGATTTATAATCAAACAAAACGAGTCATCAAGAGGAAACCAAAGTCATTCTTCATTAAGGGAAGTGGCAATACTTACAAATCAACTCATTATGAGTTGATACTTCCCTACTGCTACTACTACTACTACGCTACACTATACTACTCTACATTACTGATACTACTACATTATTTCACTATACTATTTCTAATCTATACTAATATCTAAAAAAGACCAGTGGCATCTAGCCACTGGCCTTGCCCCTGCCGCCGCCGCTGCCCTTGGTGCTGCCCCTGCTGCCGCCGCCCTTGGTGCTGCCCCTGCTGCTGCCGCCCTTGGTGCTGCCCTTGCTGCTGCCGTTGCCGCCGCCCCTGCCACTGCCGCTGCCGTCGCCGTCGTCGTCGTCGTCGTCGTCGTTGTCCTCGTCCTCGCCGCCCTCGTCCGAGTCCTCCTCATCCGAGGAGTACTCCGACTCATCCGAGCCCTCGAGCCCGGAGCGCTCGACGGCCGGGATGTACGTCCAGACCTCCGCGGCTATCCCCTGGGAGTCGACCGAGTCATCGGACGACGCCGGGGGAGAGACGGGAGCTGGAGACCCCTCGGACTCGGAGGAGAACTCCTCCTCCGAGTATTCCGAGTCACCGAAATCCTCTGATGGAGGAGTCGGCTCGCGCTTGCGCTTGTTGTTTTTGCCCATGGTGGAAGCAAGCGGGAAAGAAGAGAAGGAAGCAGTAAGGAGTAGCGAAGAGATGTGAAGAAACCAGAGGGGCAACAACGTTATTTATAGAAGAGAAAGGCAACCGCTCACCTCCAACCGCGGTCACTGAACAGTCGCAAAGCATTCAATATGCACTTCCACCCGCCCGAAGACACGTCAGGCGGCTGACGCCGTTCCATGCAGCACTACACCCATTGGGACTCCAGTCAACAGCGCAAAGGGTATGATTACACTCGCCGTCCCATCACATTACAACTCAGAAGCAGCCGGCTAAAACACTCAGCGTACCAAGCCGTCCCTTGTCCACACCCATTGGGGGGGGGACGCCCAGGAATTGTCAGTATATTTTTCAAAATGGTCACATCTGTGCAGAGCAGGCAGTGAATGCCTCAAGACAAAAATGAGATATCAACAAGAGTTAGAGAGAAACCAAATATAGCCAGCAGAGTGCAAAATACGGTCGACAAACACGACTTGAAGACTAGACAGAGAACGTCCATCAAATGTCCAATCAGTCGCAGAGCAAATAAATTACGCTACCTAGCAAGATATGGGAGGATTGCAAACCCGGCTGCAAAAGACAAAATACATGCTGACCTCTGAAGCATAATATTGATGACATAGCACAGATGACATCATCCCAACTTTTTTATAAGCAGAAAGAGTAATCTTCAGAGAAAGGACATAAAAAGGAGACCTTCAAGCGAATTATCTTCAAAAAATCCACTTGAAGGTCGGGGGCTACACCCATTGGGTGCACCTCCGGTGCACCCCATGGATTATCATTCCAAGCCAGGATAATGCTGATTTCTAAAGCATGGGACAAGATTAAAAAGCTAGCCCACACCCAAAATGAGCAAGCGCAAATAGAAATGATCTCTACTGAGGACCTTCGAGTAGATTATTTTCTAAAATCTACTCGAAGCTCGGGGGCTACACCCATTGGGTGCACCTCCGGTGCACCCAATGAAGCTCAGAATCTCACAAATTGGAATGCCGACCTCTAAGGCACAGACACGATGCCGGGTTTTAGTCAACAAGTGATCGGAGCAGGAGAAGACAACAGGAAGCCATTTTTCTTCAAAAACACCTACAAGCTAGACCTGAGATCTTCGGGTTGATTATCTCTAAATTAACCCAAAGATCGGGGGCTTGTGGGGGATAGATATCCCCCGGGTCCACTGAAAGAGTAAAGGACCTCACGAAAGGCCCGAGGGCCCAATAAATCGTAAGGCTATTCTTTCGTGGGCCTGGGGGGAAACAACCAGCCAGGCAGAGCGACGTAAGGCCGGATTGGTGCAAACCCGGACGGCCCATAGCGTCGAGCGAGTGGCTGCAACAGAGATCCAACTTTCCCGCGCGGGAGCCTCCATGCAACGAAGCCATGCGAGGATAAGTCGGCGAGGGTTACGTAGGGATAATCACAAGATGTTCACTATCTTTTAGCTACTCGTTACTATCTTATCCACGTGTATTGCCCCACGGTCGAGTATATAAGGCCTAGGGGGCACCCCTTCAGAACGATCGACCCATTACGTAGCCACTTACACAAACTCTCTGTATTCTCGATCAGAGAACCCTCTTGTAATCATATCCACCAAGCATACTCCTCAGGACGTAGGGTGTTACGCGTCACTAAGCGGCCCGAACCTGTAAATCTTGTCCACCGTCCCTCGTGCGATCGGCACGAACCATTTTGCTACAGTTGTTGACGCCTTCCTACTCCTAAAACACCTTGAGGGGCAACCCCGGGTGTGCGGTCGGACCCAAAACACCGACAGTGACCCTGCCAGAGCCGATCCCAATGGGTGTGATCCTGCACCGTCTATGGTCCGTATTGTTGACGAGGACGAAGAAGAGGAAGAGGAAGAGGAAGTCTCATTGATTCGGAAGAACAATCGGCGTTACAGAGTCAGTGGGGGGAGTAGCGATATTCCTTCTCCGGCTCTATCTGCTCTTGTTAGCCTGCAAGAATTATCCATAATAGATTTTGATCGGGCTCTCGAGGATGTTGTCCCTGAAGATATGTTGTCAGAGCCGACTGATGGTGATATGATGGATGTTTGCTTTGAAAGTCCAGATGCGGGATTAGAGGCCTCCCGAGCAGCGTCTCGCGCATCGTCGACTTTGGAGGGCAGTCTTCGATGTCAAGAGATTGGTCACGATCTCCTGACTCCCATGGAGGTGGCTGAGGGTCCTTCAGCCTTAGAGGTGGCTGTTGCGAAGAACCCAGCCCTCAAGGGTGGTGTTGGCGGTTGCCCAGCCCCTGAGGGTGTTGCTGATAATGATCCGGCTCAGGCGGGTAGCGCAAACTGCAACCCAACCCTCAAGGGTGTTGCCGGTGATGACCCGGCTCCAATGGGTAATGCAAGCTACAATCCAGCCCCCGAGGGTGTCCGAGCGAGCTCCCCTTGTCATACCTCCATGGATGTCCACGTTGGGTCTTCTCCACCACATTCTGGTGGCACAATAGTAGTGCATGCTTCAAATGAGGGAGTCACCTTAGAGGTCGGTGCACCGGATGCCAGAGTTCTGATGCCTGCTAGTGGGGTTGAATCAATCCATGGCGATGCTCTTCAGATTGTCCCGGTCGATATTCCTTCGTCAAGCCACCGACTAGCTTCTCATGACTTGGGATTTCCTTCGTTCTTCTCTAATCTTCAGGTAACTTAGATTTTTCTGTTCTGGCAATACTCCTGGCGAATCACTGTCTTTGTACTCATCTGCTTTTAATGTCAAGCTTTGGTCGACGGGATGGCTAGTCAGTTGAGATCTCATGGTGCCTCTATCCCAGAAGGAGCTCTGTCTCTAACGCAGTGGAATCCGTTGCTGCTTCAGAAACATATATCTGATTTGAAAATTTCAAATGCTGGTTAGTGTCTTTGTTTCTTTCTTGGCTGATTGATTAGTCTAATTTTTAATGGTGTGTCCTTCTTTCACTGTTTCTTGTTAGATATGACCCGGCGATATTCTGAACTTGAGGGGAAGTATTCCCAAGGTCAGATCGACCTGGCTCGGGTTTCTGCCTTTTTAGTCGATGCCAATTCTTTGAATTATTCTCTTAGTGCTCAGCTTGACTCTAAAAAGGCAGCTAACGAGGTAAGCTTACTTGACTTTCTCTGATGTGACTTTACTGCTCACTGGATGCTTGAGAACTGATTATTGTCTACAGGAGGAGACACGGGTACTTGTAGCGTCTCACGATAACCTTGATAGGTTGTATCATGACGCCAGCAATTCTCTGACCATCTTGGAGAGGAGCCACCGCTTTACCATGGGGGATCTGGATTATCATCGTCACGAGTTGCAAGTATCCCAGGATGAGGTCTTGCGTCTTAGGCAGTTGGTGTCGAGCAAAGACTCCATCATCAAGGATCTACGCGCCTCCAAGAAATCAGTCGACCAGGAGTTAGAGGCCGCTCGACTGGCCACCAAGATTGCCGAAGACAATTCCGCCATTCTGAAGGCTCAGCGCGACAAGGCTATGGACAAAGCCATTCGTGTGGGGCAGATCTTGATGAGGAGACCGGGCGTAGTTGTTCCTGATGATATAATTGCCGATGTCAAAGCTGCTCCTGATTCCTTGAGTCGTCCTTCTTCATCGGTTGCTCCTGAGAAAAACATTGCCAAGTAGAAATACTAAATACCTTCAAGAACTTTATGTGTATGTGATCAATGTGCCCGAGTACTCTGTTAGAACGAATTCTTGGTACTGAATGCTATTTTTGTTTTTCTGTTGTTGGAATTCAATAGTTGTTATGATTGCAGAAGTAAATGCAGTGTGCTGGTTTTGAAGTTTTTTCCTATTTCATGCTAATCGATTGGCTGATGAGGCATAGAAATCGCCCTAAGATGAGTGATCGTAAGCATGTTATACTAAGTCGAGCAGGTGTGAGCATGTTGCACCATCTTAAGTCATTACCGACTTAAGCTGATTGCTCTGTTGGTAGGGTATAGTGGTCACCCTAAGCCGAGTAAATGTGATCATGTTGCACCATCTTAAGCCATTGCCGACTTAAGCCGATTGCTCCGTTAGTAGGGTATAGTGGTCACCCTAAGTCGAGTAAGCGTGAGCATGTTGCACCGTCTTAAGTCATTGCCGACTTAAGCTAATTGCTTCGTTAGTAGGGTATAGTGGTCACCCTAAGCCGAGTAAGCGTGAGCATGTTACACCGTCTTAATTCATTGCCGACTTAAGCCGATTGCTCCGTTAGTAGGGTATAGTGGTCACCCTAAGTCGAGTAAGCGCGCTGATTGGTAATAAATAATTCGAGTGCCCTTGAGAATGAAATCCTTTTATTGATGATGTATTTTCCAATTGCAGAATACGATGCTGCCCCGATAGCTTTTGAAATCTAGCTAAGGGTAAAACTTCCTGAGGTGCTCTATATTCCATGAATTCCCTATTTACGTGTCGTTCATTTGAGTAAGCTGGTATGATCCTGGCCGGGTGACTTCTGCTACCATAAATGGCCCTTCCCATAATGGTGACAATTTGTGCCGTCCTTCCCCGTTAGAATTCGGCGAAGGACCAAGTCTCCCACTATGAAAGATCGATGTCGAATAGCCTTATCATGATAGCGCCTCAAGGTTTGCTGGTACCTAGCTGACTGAATTACTGTATTCAATCGCTCTTCTTCTAGTACATCGATATCCTCCAACCTAGTAGCTTCTGCCTTAGCTATGTTTTCGAAAACCAATCTTGTTGCCCCAAACCTGAGGTCGGCAGGTAGACTGCCTCCGAACCATAGACCATAAAGAAAGGGATATTCCCCTGCAGAGCTCGACTAGGTTGAGTTCTTAGGCTCCAAACCACATACGACAACTCTCTGGTCCACTTTCCTGCGAACTTTTCATTCTTATCGAAGACTTTCTTCCTGAGTGCTTCCAGTATCATTCCATTGGCCCTTTCTACCTGTCCATTAGCTCTTGGGTGGGCCACTGACGCATATTTGAGCTGGATGCTCCATTGTTCGCAGAAATCAAAGAATTCAGAGCCAGTGAAATTGGATCCCAGGTCAGTTATGATGCTATTTGGTATCCCAAACCTGAATATTATATCTTGTATGAATTCCACCGCCTTGGCTAAAGTCAGAGAAGCTATGGGTTTGTACTCTATCCATTTAGTGAATTTGTCGATGGCAACCAACACGTGAGTATAACCTCCCTGAGCTTTCTTGAAGGGTCCAATCATGTCCAGTCCCCAGCATGCAAATGGCCACGTCACTAGTATGGTTTGCAGTTGCTGTGCTGGTAAATGTTGCTGCTTTGATAAGAATTGGCAAGCTTCACGCCTCTGAACTAACTCGGCTGCATCATTTTTTGCTGTCGGCCAATAGAAACCAGACCTGAAGACCTTCTCCACTAGGGTTCTGGATGCTGCGTGTATTCCACACTATCTGGCATGGATCTCATCTAACAGTTGCTTCCCAGTAGCCGAAGGAATGCACTTCATGAAGACTCCTGTTGCACCTCTTCTTTACAGTGCATCCTCAATGAGGGTGTAGTGGGCCAACTGTCCTGCAATGCGCTCTGCTGTAGCTTTATCATCCGGCTCCTCTTCGTTCTTTATATACTTAATAATGGGCTCCCTCCAGTCATTAGAGTCTGACTACGGCTGGTTCAAAACGTTGCATTCTTCCTCCTGATCTGAGGAGATACTCGGGCGTGACACCTCTTGGATGAAAACTCCACGTGGGACCTGAGTCCGACTGGATCCTAGCTTCGACAATGCGTCTGCTGCAGCATTGCGATCTCTTTCCACATGATGAAACTCCAACCCTTCAAACTTGTCTTCCAGTTTTCGGACAGCTGTTCAATACTTGCCCATAGAGTCATTCGAGCAATCCCATTCTTTATTTATCTGACTTATGACCACCAGTGAATCTACATATACCATCAATCTTTTGATACCCAGTGATATAGCAATGTTCAATCCGTGGATCAAAGCTTCATATTCTGCTGCATTATTGGATGCTGGAAATAATAACTGAAGAGCATATTTGAGTTGATCACCTCCAGGAGCAATGAAGAGGATCCCTGCGCCTGCTCCCTGCAGCTTTAGCAAGCCATCGAAATACATTCGCCATACTTCTGCAGTTTCTGGGTTGTCTGGTACTTGTTGCTCGGTCCATTCTGATACGAAGTCAACTAGTGCCTGAGTCTTTATTGCAGTTCGAGGTCGAAACTCAATGTCGTGAGCTCCCAGCTCACAAGCCCACTTGGCTGTTCTTCCGATGGCTTCTTTGTTGTGGGGAATATCCCCTATCAGAAAACCAGTGACTACTATGACTTTGTGGTCGTCAAAGTAGTGACAGAGCTTGCGTGCAGTTAGAAGTACTACGTACAATAGTTTTTGAACTTGAGGATATTTCTTCTTTGAGGGTCCTAGAACTTCACTGATGAAATGAACTGGGTGCTATACTGGATACGCGTGTCCTTCCTCTGCTCGCTCGACTACCAATGCAGTGCTCACCACGTGAGTCGTGCAAGAGATGTATAATAGTAGATCTTCGGCTGGCTGATTCGGCGTAGCTCGGCGCGGCGACTTTAGTACTGGCGGCGTGTCAAGAACTTTTTAGTGCATCAAGAGCTTCCTATGCTTCTGTGGTCCACTGGAATTTGTCCACCTTCTTGGGCAATTTGTAGAATGGTAAACCTTTTTCTCCTAGTCTTGATATGAACCTGCTCGGGGCTGCCATGCATCCAGTAAGCCTCTGTACTTTCTTCTGCGATCGTGGTGCTTCCATTCTCATGATAGCTTCGATTTTTTCTGGGTTGGCTTCAATTCCCCCGTGGCTGATAATGAATCCAAGCAATTTCCCTACAGGTACTCTAAAGACACATTTTTCTGGATTGAGTTTCCACCGATATCGTCGCAGACTGTTGAAGACCAGCTGCAAATCTTCAATGAAGTTTTCTGAGTTTTCTGTCTTGATCACCACATCATCCACGTAAGCTTCTACACGCTTGTCCCAGTGATCGGCTAAGCATGTCTGAATGGCTCTCTGGTAAGTCGCTCCAGCGTTTTTGAGGCCAAACGACATGGAGGTATAGCAGAAAGCTCCAAACGGGGTGATGAATGTAGTTTTTTCTTCGTCTTCTTTTGCCAAGCTGATCTGGTGGTACCCGGAGTAGCAATCCAAGAAAGACAACATAGAACACCCGGCATTTGAGTTTACCACCTGGTCTATTCTAGGAAGTCTGAAGGGATCCTTCAGACAGTGTTTGTTGAGATCCGTATAGTCGACGCACATGCACCAATCCACTTTATTCTTTTTGAGTACAAGAACAGGATTTGCTAGCCACTCAGGATGCAGTACTTCTCTGATGAACCCTGTTGTGACTAAGCGAGCCAACTCGGTACGAATAGCTTCTCTCTTGTCGGGCGTGAAACGACGCAACTTTTGTCGTATCGGCCTCGCCTAGGGATAGACCTTCATTTTGTGCTCAGCCAGTTCTCTCAGGACTCCCGGCATATCCGCAGGTTGCCATGCGAATACGTCTCGATTGTCTTGCAGAAACTGGACGAGCGCGCTTTCCTATTTGTCATCCAGGCTATAGTTGATGATGGCAGTCTTGCGTTCATCAGTGAACCCGAGGTTGATTCTCTTTGTTTCCTTAGTCGGTTGCATAGAGGTCATGGCTTGAGCTTCATTTGCAGGTACTGTGAGGTCCTCCTCAGGCTTTGAGTTCGCCTGCGCGGAGGAGGTCGTTGAGTGCTTAGTGGTGAGGGCCGCCTGAATGGCCACTCGGAAGCATTCTGCGGCGCCTTGGAAGTCAGCGCGTACGGTGATGATTCCTTGTGGTCCTGGCATCTTCAATATCATGTACGTGTAGTGCGGAATGGCCATGAATTTTTCCAATCCTGGCCTGCCGATGATAGCATTGTACCCGCAGTCGAAGCTCGCCACCTCGAACCTTAAGTACTCGATTCTGTAGTTATCCAGAGTTCCGAAGGTGACCGGCATGTAGATATGTCTGAGCGGGTACTCTCCTTCAGTCGGCACGATGCCGAAGAAAGGAGTGTCTGACTTGTGGAGCTCTTTGAGTGTGACTCCCAAGCCCAAGAGTGTCCAGGGGAAGGTGACGTTGATGTTGCTCCCCCCGTCCACTAACACCTTCTTCACCCTGCTCTCTCGGATCACCGGATTGACGAGGAGCGGATACTTGCCCGGATGATCGAAGTTTGGCCACTGATCCGCTCGGGTGAAAGTGATCAGGTGTTTGGACCATCAGTACGGGGCGGGAGGACCGGTGGCTGCCACCAGTATCTGACGGTCATTGAGGTTTTGTTGCCTCTTGCTCTCTTGACTCGTGTCCACTCTTCTGTGGATGAGGTGGACAACGGGGTTCTTCGAGTGAATGAATTTTTCGTTTTCGGCTTGCAAGAGGTAGCCTTCGCTCGGAGCACTGGAGGTTGCGATATTTCCGGCTTTGTTCCGACTTTCCGGGAGATTGCCGAGGAAGGTTTTCTCTCCGGTGGGTCCGCGATGCGATGTAGAGTTCCTTCTTCGTCTACCACGGATGAGATGGTCCCGAAGCAGAACATGGATCTAGGGCGGAGGACGATCTTGTGCTGGAAAGTGATGGCCATTGAGCTAGCTTGGATTGGTGACACACCCCCTACCTGGCGCGCCAGCTATCGGTGTTTTGGATTCGACCGCACACCTGGGGTTGCCCCTCGAGGTGATTTTTGGAGTAGGACGGTGTAACCAATTGTAGCTCGATGGTTCGTGCTAGATGCACGAGAGACAGTGGGCAATTTTGCACAGGTTCAGGCCGCTTTGAGATGCGTAACGCCCTATGTCCTGGTGTGGATCTCTTATGGGGTGGGTTATAGGGGAGTTCTCTAGTACGAGAGATGCTAGAGAGTTAAGTAGGTGGCTAATGAATGAGATGTCTCTCTCTTTTTGATGGGGTGCCCCCTAGGCCTTATATACTTGACCGTGGGGCGATACATGCGGATATGATAACAACATGCGCCTAAGTAATAGTGAACCGACTGAACTTATCTTCCTACGATCCCGCCAACTTATCATCGTTCAGTTCCGACGCCTGAGGCCGTAGCACAGGAAAATTGGATCACTGCCGTGGATAATGCTTGAATTCATTGGGCCGCTCGGGCTTGAGTTGATCCAATCTCGCGCCGATCCATTCCGCCAGACATTCCTCCCCTGGCCCACGAAGGGATGGCCTTGCGAAATAATGGGCCTAAGGCCTTTCACGGGCCTTTTTGCCTTCTAGTGGACCCGGGGGATATCTGTCCCCCACAACCACCACCATTACCACCCACTCATACCCGAAGCCAGCAGCCAGAAGGGCACCAACATGTTCAATAGCAGCGCGACTTCCGGGAGGAGTCCGAAGCTCGTACAGTCAATAGGACTGTGCCAGAATCTAAGCATATCTACTGAAGAATATCCTACTCTTGATGTACCTTTACCTTTTATGCCATTTTCACTTTTGTAAGAAAAACAAGTAACGAAGGATTAAATTTCAATTTCATGTAATAATTGAGCCTGCATCAATGAGTAAAGTAAGCTTTCTTCATGGACTTCCGAAGCTAAAAAGTCGTTCCTAAGGGAGTGGAGTAAATTTCGAAGCTACAAAAGTCGTTCCTACGGGAGCGGAGTAAATTTCGAAGCTACAAAAGTCGTTCCTAAGGGAGCGCAGAGTAAGTTTTCTGCTCAAAAGTTGTTCATAAGGGGATGCAGAGCCAAAAATTCCATCGAAATAGAAGGTGAAGAAGCTCCAAAGTCGTTCCTAAGGGGATGCAGAGCTTAAATGCCACCGAAATATAAGGTGAAGAAGCTCAAAAGTCGTTCCTAAGGGGATGCAGAGCTTAAAGACTCAAAAGTCGTTCCTAAGGGGATGCAGAGTCTTGTGTGTTTCAGTGTGGGCGCGCATGTGTGTTTGACGTCAGCATCATATTGCATCATATCATAGCATTACTTCGCACAACATTACATCATACATCATATTGCATTAACAGCAAAAGAATTGGACACGAAGTAAATTTTCGGCAATACTTTGTTAAATGAAAATGTGCTGAAGCATGAAGCAAACTTCGAGAAACACAATTGTATCAGACTGGCCATAGAAGGGGCATCTTTCTTTATGAAGCATGAAAAGAAGGGAAGGTGTTTTTTCGCCGAAGGCTAAAAAATGGTATGTACGTAAGTTTCATGCATCGCAAAGAAATATATTACAACAATTTACATGTCTCATCAATTGTTTAAAACACCAAATGTTACATAGTATCATTACAATAAAATTTAATCTTCCTTAAGTATTTTCTCTGCGGCTTCGTTCAACAGCTTGTCGATGACTTCGTCGATAATGGAGTTAGCAATGCTCATTATGTCCAGTGCTTCTTTCATGACCGGATCAGCTAGGGGGTTATATAGCTCGGGTAGTGGTGACAATTCAGCTGTAGTAGGAAACCATTAGTTCGAAGCCAGAAAATAAGAGCCGAAGCTAAAATAAAAAAATTACCTATGCGCCTTTTGCATTCAGCATCTTCTTCGGTACGTCTAGCTTCTTCTCGGGCTTCATGGGTTTCCTTTTCATTTTTCTTTATAATTTCGTTGGCCAATTCCCGGCCACCGTTCACCCAGACATCAGAATAAAATTTTCCGCCCGCTAAAGTAGCTTCAGCCGAAGGGTCTTTTGTGTCATCTGTTGAGAAGGCGGCCTCAGCCTGGGATGCGGTTTTAATGTGGTCGCAACCAGTCTTCTCCAGAATTGCCACAACACCTCGAGCACCAGAAAAGGCACAAATTTCCCTGCGATCATTCAAGATTGCTTCAAAGACTTCGGCTTCCCCGCTTATCCAATCAATGACGCCTTCGGGGTCGCCTCGAATAAAGTTCTCTTTAGAAGAATAAGCACCTACTTTTGCAAAGCTACTTTTCAATTTTTTCATGCAATCCTAGAATTTTTCGAAGCACCTTTCCTTGGATTCGCGAAGCTCCTCAACATTTTTCTCTAGCCTAGTTTTTGACCATTCACTAATTTCATCACTGACTTTTGCAAGTGTAAAGTTCTCATTAGCTTCGGCGAGCTTTTTCTAAAGGTCTTCGACCTCGGCTTTATGAGCTTTGGCCTAAGCGTTGTATTTCGCTTCATCTTCCTTCACTTTACTTACCAATGAAATTAGAATCTTGTCCTTCTCCAAGGCTTTGTTTCTCAGCTTAATTACCTCTGATCGAAGGTTGCCGAGAGCTATAGTGCAGCTTTCATCCTCTGCATTCTTTTGCGCCCTCAGGGCATTGCTAAGAACTAAGCCCTGCAAGAAAAAAGAAAGGATTAGCTTGAGGATGAAAGACTTCATTTCCATGTCCATAAACTTTAAAGTTCATAGCTTTTGTACCTTTACACTGTTGTATGCGAGGCTGTCTCCAAGGTCATCCTTCGACATGGCGGCAAGGCCAGCTTCGAGCTTTGGAAATCCCATACTTTTGGCTATCTCTGTAACACCCTAGGTGTTACTCAGGGTGTCCACCCCAGGGTTACCCCTGTTTACCCATTATCACATGAAGATTGAATTGGGCAAAGTATACCAAACTTGGAATTCTAGGTCCTAAACAAGTGTAACCCACCTTGGATGTCCGGCCCTAGCTTATCATGCACATCTAAGTGAGGATCCCCCAGAACCCTAAAGCAAAACCCCCATAGGCAATGAGAACCCTAATTGAAGCCATGATCAAAAGATCATGTAAACCTTATGATCATGGGTTGGGCCAAATATAAAAGTTGTAATATATTTAATAACCTACAATTAATAGTAAGGAAGTACCCCCAAAAAGTTTTCAGAAAGGCCCTAAATAGTTCACCTAAGATTTAGCACAAGGGAGAATTCAGTATTTGACTAAGTACAAAAACTAACCCTTACACAAAGACTCCACATGTTCACCTTGATCCCCTTTTCAAAACCTGTCGACCCAATTGACAAAATGGCGCCAAATTAACCCTAGAACACCCTGGAAAGAGATGACACCTACCCTAGGGCGCTAGACACGACTTGACACCCCTTTTGTCTCGGTTTGGACCCAGCTGACACAGCAAACTTCTCCCCTCTCTATCTCCCTGCCCTGACCATATCTCGACTTGGAACTCACAGCAAAAAGATAGGATTTGGAGCAGAGAAGTGACCGTACATAGTGACTTTGCCAAGATACGCACGCTATGGCGCTCAAATCGGCCGTTGAACCATGGCAGAAGCAAGCTTCCACGTGTTCGACGCGAGCTGGCATCCGGGAGCGCGCTTAGAGCACGCCCGTGCGCGAACCCCCGCGCGCCCGCGGCCGCCCGTGACCACGCCCACGCCACGGCTATAAAACCCGCCCCAGCGCTCAGCTGCCTTCCCCATTGCCTCCTCCGTACCTCGCCTGACTTGCCCGAGCCAGCCATTAGCTCCGGCGACCTCCCCGTGACCCGCCAGTGCCGCCCGAGAGCAACCACCGTGGCCAGCCCCTCTCCCGTCCTCCTCCGTTCGATCCAAGCCCCTAGATAGCTTCCTGGTGAGGCCGTGAGACTTGCTCAAGCTTGACCCGAGGACCCGCGTCACCGGAATAGCCCAATCGTGCTCACCGGAGTTCAAGAACCTGCCGGCGCACGTGGACCGGGTAAGCCCCTACACCGTTTTCCAATTCGTTGCGCGCATGGCCTCTGTGTCACCCCGTGAAGCTCCTCGTGCACCCTAATTGAACTATACCGCCGTGGTTTGGCCGGAGCAGGCGCCGCCGACGATCCCCGCCGCTTGTGCTCGTGGCCAGGGTAACTCCGACCACCTCTGACGCCGACCCGCACATCGACGTGACCGTCGCGACCTCTCGGACGTCACTGACCACCCCGCCGGAACTCTACTGCCGCCGGTAAGCCCCACCGCCGTAATCTACGCCGCGGGTACTGTTTAAGCCGGTCAGGGAGCGCGGGTTAGATTTCAGATAAGTCCAGGGGGCTTTGCGCAATGTCAGTGACCCAAGCCAATAGTGGACCAAGGGCTGTTCTGTGAGAAAAGAAAAGGAAAAACCCCAGGGGCTTCAGCGTAAACCGGTTTTCTTTTCCTTTTCAAATTTATTTTTCTTTTAATATGACAGATAACTTAATAAATGCATAACTTGAAGAATAATCATCCAAAAATTATCAAACCAATTTTGCTAGACTCCGGGAAATATGAACTATCAGATAAAAATAATAAAACCCATAGTTCCTGTATCCTTTTCTGAAGTTTTGAATTAAATAAGAAAACCACTCAAAACTCAATATTAGAAGGAAAAATAGGAATATTGTTTGACCAGAGTTAGAAAAATTTGGAGAAGTTTATATCTACCTACTGACCTGTTTAAAAATATTGAACCTCTCTGTCTACTCCATTTAAATTAGTTTTACCCCTTATTCTATAATACGCTTAAGGATAAGGAAAATAGAAAATGTAATTTAATTAATGAACCAGAGAGTACCTCTATTTTTGTTAGGTTACTTATTCAATATAGTTCACTGGAAAAATACATCATACCCTGGTTTAGTATAAAATAAATAGGATACCTTTTATTCTAAGAAAACAAGGAAAACTTAGAAAAACCCTACAAAAATAACCCTAAGGTGAAAACTCCTCAAACCTTAGGATAACTAATGTTTTGATAATAAGAACTTAGGAAAAATCTGAAATCTGTTGTTTGATATTTTTCAAATGACAAGTTAGTTCTAAACACCCTTTTTGCACCAAACTTTAGAAATCCACCATTAAATAACCATCATGTGGCTCTCTGTAATTTTTGGTACAAGAGCTTATTATCACTGTTAGAGGCCAACAAAAATAACCCTTAGGTCAGGACCCACTTTAATAAAGGACTTGTAGTGCAAAGTGGCTTAATTGCACCACTTTTTGTTATTTTTGTATACAGCCTAGCCTTTTTATTTTGAATCCCATATTCTTAAGACAGGCCATATTGACCAAGGGCAAGCCACTGTAATTTTTGTAGAATTATTGAAAATAGTTAATTCACCTTGGTAGTTCAAACCCCACTAGAATTCATAAATAAACACTAAAGAGAGGAAAATGAACAATGGAAATTAGTATCCTCCTAAGACCCTTGTAAATTGTTCCCTAAAATAGAAATATACAAATGCAATACCAATTCTCCTTGTTTACCCCAAATAAAAACTTAAATATAAAAGTGATAAATATAAACCACTAGAAGACCCACATAGCCAGGGAACCCTAAGTTAATTCTTGACTTAGTTTCTGTAGCTTCATGTTCTTAAATCTTGCATAATCATGACATACATGTTCATTGCATTTCGATAGACTGTAATCTTGCTGACGGAGAGTACATCCTCGTGCCGGAGCAAGGAGCTGCCCAGGAGGTTGCCCCAGATCCAGCACCAGAGCCTGCACCAGAGGACCTGCCTGCCACTGCTTTGGAAGGCAAGCCCCGGTTTTATGCATAACCTGTTATTTATGCTATTTTACTTCACTTATTGATTGTAGGATTGATTGTGCACTTAGGTGTAGGAATTGTTTGAAACCCTAGTTGCATGATCTCAGGAATCCTTTTGAGATGAATACTAGTGTGACAGGTCGAGTAGTTGCTTTATTTAATTAGGATCTCGGTAGAAGACGAGTGATTTTTCTAGCACTCGCGCGAGATCAGGAAATTGATTGTACCCACTTTCACACTGTCATGATACTAGTTGGTGGACAACAATCCATGGGGATTGGTTGCCCACGAGATGGAAAATGGAATAAGGATTAACGTGCGGATACCTGTGTCAAGCGTTTGAACGTACTAAACACATACCGAGAAATATGGTAAATCGGTAAGCCTAGTACCTGATTGAACCTGGCAGTAGACTTTACCCCTCACGCGACCTGAGACGTAGTCTCCCATTCCGGTTATGGTGGGTACAAGTGCGGTCACTGCACGACGGCCAGTCGGGGTCAGTGAGGCATTGTACGCCAAGACGGTGAGCCCTGATCTGCTGACGGGGAATCGATGGGGACGGTTGATGTGTGTGGGGACGGAGTGCCCCTGCATGACGTGTGTTTAGGTTTACCTTGCAAGGATAAAAACTCGATTCGAATCGTCTGCTTCTCGCAGCTAATGAGACTGCTTGATCCATTGTACTGCATTGAGTAACAAGTGGAACTGTGATGAGATGATACAAGATGTTGATTGCTAATAATGCTTGCTACTATGTATGAGTAGATAGTACACTTTTAGCCTTAAGAGAGTCACACTTAATTTTGACAAGTTAAAATCTTGATTTAGAAACTCAGCTAGTGCTTTTGGCAACCAAACCCCACAGCCAAACAGCTGCATGTCTAGAGGTAGAGGAGTAGATTCCTCACACCGGGTAAGTCTAGCTGAGTATTAGTATACTCAGCCTTGCTTGTGGCATAATTTTTACAGGTTCTCTGGAGGACATGGTTGCTGGAGTGACTTGGCCATCCACCTTACCACCGGGTTGGACCGTCGAGTGGGACCCCGCCTCGGCTGAGGAGGAGCATGAGGAGTGATGGGACAGGCTTCCCCATCTCTCCGTTTAATTATCATTAGTTTTATTCCGCTGCACTTCGAACAATGATGACTACTTTTGGCAAAACTCCGATGATGATGATGTAATAATTTAACACTCTTCCATGCATGGTTTTATGCTTTATTGTATTTGCTCTGTGACTCACCATCGAGTGAGACTGTGGTACTTGATCCTTTCAGTGGCCGTGTCGGACTAGATCCGAGGGATTGACGGGTTATTCCCATTTAAGTGTGGTCTAGCCTCCAAGGCAGGGCTTAGGCACTTAAGTTGGAATAATTCGGGCAGTTCCGCCACAGCTGGTATCGGAGCTTGTACCACCACAGAGGAATCAATAAAACATAAATGCCATCCCTTTTCTAAAGTAAAAATTTGATAGAAACAATGTTGGATAGATCGTAGGACGAGCAGGATAGACCTAGGACGTGAAGCCTTAGGGTGATAGAAGGGTAGCTAGGTGGCTAAGTGACTAGGCCCTACAGGCCACTTTTTACAGGATGGGACACTACAGGAAAACAGTTAATTCCCGTCGGCCAGGAACCGACGGGAATAAGCACTAAACCGACGGGAATAAGTTATTCCCGTCGGTTTAGCCCTTATTCCCGTCGGTTGTCAGCCGCCAGGCGTTCCATGTCGGGGATACGGTTATTCCCGTCGGCCGCCGACGGGAATACGTTATCCCCGTCGGCCAATATCGAGCCGACGGGAATAAGGGCTAATTCCCGTCGGCCAGGTCAGCCGACGGGAATTACTAATTAATTCCCGTCGGCCAGGTCAGCCGACGGGAATTACTAATTAATTCCCGTCGGCCAGGTCAGCCGACGGGAATTATCTGGGCCGACGGGAGTTAATAGTCAATTCCCGTCGGCTATGGTCAAACCGACGGGAATTAACTGGGCCGACGGGAGTTAACCTATATTTCTGCAACAACAACACCACATTAGATATTTCTCACACATAACATACACAAAACATATATATCACAAACATATGACAAAACGTATCACATAAACATATAAATCACAAACGCATTGACATCACACATCACAAACACATCATTGACATCACACATCACAAACACATTGATATAATTCACACATCACAAACATTTCAGATACGAGAGTGTTTACACAAACATAACGTCCAGGAGTTAAAAACATAACGAGCACGAGTTTAAGTGTTTAGAGATAACCACCACTTGGGTGGTTAGAGCTTTGACCGCTGCCGCCTTCACCACCAGGAGGAGGGTACGCGAAGAGCGAGTCAACAAATCCAGTCCCTGCTGCTGGATCAGACCCACTGCCACCCGCTTCAGGCGTAACCTATGCAAGTTAGCAAATATCAACACGTTAAATGCAAATATCAAAAAGTATACAAGTGTATAAATTAATGGAGAGTTATCAAACGTACCCTATCTCCAGGTGCAGGTATATGTGTCGGAGGGGTGGTGAACTGTGGTGGTGGAACTGGTGTGTTTGCAAATTGGCTCCATTGTGGTGGCGGTGGAAAATTTGATGTCATGCCTTGTTGCTGCATTAACTGTTAAACACATATGTGTTACTACCGAAGATGTTGTATTGAAATATAATAATTTAGAGTTCGGATTATGTGTACTCACTTGATACATCGCTTGATTATGAGCATTGCAAGCTTCCATAAATTCGCGTTGTTGTCTCATCTCTTCGCGCATCCTCATAATCTCCAACTCCTGCTCGTTCGGTCGACGAGAGCATGAGCTACGGGAAGATGAACCCGTCCTCTGAGATCTCACCGACGACGAGTCAATGAATCCGTCGAAGAGTGCGTATCTATAAGTTATTCAAAAAATGTGATTATTGTATAGTCAATTTAGTGTCAACCATATAATTTCATAAGTTAGAGCTTACCGTCCATGCGCTTTGCCACCACCACTTGCGTACACCACCGAGGGATCCACCGGTTCATGGCGCCAGTCGAAGTCAGGGCCATGGCGACGAACCATCTCCTCCCCATATGCCGCCTATACATCATTGACAACCTTACAAATGCAGGAATTTATATACTTTGAACGTTTGAACTTTTGAGCCAAAACTCACCAAGCGATCCGTGGCTGTCTGGCTGCAGAGCTGGTCAGGGTTGTTCGGGTCTGGTCCTTTGTGGCCCTCCTGGTAGACCTCAATGTCACTAGGCTTTTGGCCACTCGTAGCTTCCTGTATAAACAAAAAACATTCATAAGCAATCGTATTATTTGCTGATCGACATAGATAGATCAAACTTACCATTCTTTTAGCTTTTCGTATCATGTCGTCACCGCCAAACTTGTGGTTAGGATTGGTTCCTCGACATTGTCTGTGATGCGCTGACGCTTTCTGGAAGCCTTCGGAAGCCCAATATCGACACCAAGCATAGTACGCATCAGGCACGGGCGCCATCCATGGAACCATCACCTGCACACACACAATGTTACATATTATCAATCACAACAATAAATATAAAGGGTAAAACAAATTGAATACTAACCTCACGATATTGATCCTCAGTCAAATATATCTTTAACGACCCTTCCTTTTTAGTCAAGGGGCCTGCTTCTTCCGGATGCTTTTGAAAATACAGGTTTGTAGCCTGAATTCTCGCATAGTATATGGCATCCTTCACCAGCTTCTTTGCATTGTTTTGGAAGACACGTTCAGCGTGCCCCATGTAATCCTCTCCGTCAGGCAACCGATATCGAAGCTACAACATAAAGAATACAAATACAATGGTATAAGTCATAGATTTACAATATTAAGAAACATAACAAAAATAATAAAGAATTCATACCCAAAAGTCATTACGCACAAGTCCCTGTCTGTCGGTGTGGTTTCGTTCCTTTTTAAACTTGTACTCGTCCTAGGTACTGACGAGCACCTCATCCTCGGTATCACCGTTTGACACCTTCACTATACCAGGGTAGTGAAGGCGGCAAAGAGAACCCAACGTAAGGTTAACCTGAGTGTGGTGTCCCTTGCCGTCAAAGGACAGGTCCTCCCAATTCCTGCATTACACAAAAACATTAACAATACACATAATAGTTATATGAGATAAGTTAATATATTACACTCACCGATCTCCATGTGGCATGATTAAAGTCCTATCAGCCTCTCGCTCTATCGCGTGACGAGGCTTTACTGAGTGGCTTTTTCTTGAGCGACGTGTGCGTGTCGCTGAAGAGCCTCCCGAGCCATCATCCATCGGGTTGTCAGCCGGTTCGCCCTGTTGGCCCCACTGGTCCCACGCCTGTTGCTGCTCTCTCTGGTGGTCCCACTGGTCCCATGGCTGGTGATGCTGTGCGGCCTGGTCCCATGTCACGTGCTCCACCTCCTCATTGTGCTCCACCTCCTCATTGTGCTGCTCAGCCTCATTGTGCTGCTCCTCCTCAATGTGCTGCTCCTCAGTGTGCTGCTCATCCTGGTACATACAACTCAAGATTTATTTGTAAATATGTAAACAAATTTATTTGTACAAGATATGTTACCTCATCTCCATGTACCGCGCTCAACAGCTCTCGACGTCTGCTGCTGCTCGAAGAACTGCCCTGAAAAAGGCCCAGGCCCTTGAACAGCCCCTTTACTGACTTCTTTGATTTTGGCGGCATCCTGCATAAAAAATAAGAAAACAACTTTACTTGTTAAATATAAACAAATTAGGATAAAAAATGACATAATACTTAAAATATAAACAAATTAAATAACAAAACAACTTTACTTGTTAAATATCATCAAAATCAGGATCTATTTGTTCTCTTCTATGCAGAGGTCGCCATGTTACTTTTCTCCTAACAGGTTGTCTTCTCCTTTTCTCGGGAAAAGTTAAGTCGTTAACGTCTGCAACTAGTGAATCTAATGCCGGTGCAGGATCAATATGAAAACTAGTTGGCAAATCTTCTTCTTGAAACACCTCATCAACCTGCTCAAGGTGACCAATTTGATATTCGTCCTCACCAGGAGTGTATAGGCGTTCGCGGGGATTTACATTGTACACAACCCTCCATTTAGACAACTTTTTGCATGGATATGTCGAGAAATAAACTTGGTCTGCTTGATGGGCAAGGATATACGTGTCGTGTCCTTGAAGCAATTTTTCAGGTTGGATCTGTGTCATCCCAAATTCGGTCCTATAATACTTCGGGTCATACCATTTACACTCAAAGAAAACTAGCGCTAAAGGCTTATTTCCAGCAAATGTAATCTCGATTATATTTTTGATTTTCCCGTAATAGCAGGCTTCGTGTCCTTCCATGTCGGTTGCCCTAGTAACGACTCCACTATTTTGAGTGGCGGCCATAGGATGACTTGATTCGAAAATGCTTGAACGAAAGCGATATCCATTGACGTCGTAACGTCCATAGCTTTTGGCAGTTACGCTTCCAATAGATAACTGACGTAAGTCATCATTCAAATTCATTTCCTCCCCAAACTGTCAATTATGCCACAAAGTATTAGCAAATTCTGTAATATTAGTTAACTGAAATTAGCTGTCGAAGCCACATAATTAAGACTTACACGGTCCCGAAGCCACATAATGAAATTAGGTCGCCCATGCATACCATCGCGTCGCAATTTATCTATGTCTCTCGCTGTTGGCCTACCGAGACACCTCATGTTTTGTTCATCAAACTCGCTGTCAAATATTATTGTATGACATGAGATATTTGATAACATAAACTAATTCACATATGAACAATTTAAGAAAAGTCTTACACAAAGTATTTCTCCACCTCAGGCATATTCGTGAACATGTACAGTAAAGCAGACTTCCGTTCTTCCATACTGAGGTGATATGCCTTGGGTGGACCAACGGCTTTGCCGTTTGTCTGAAAAATCGAAAGATCACTACACGGAGGCATCTCTCGTTCATCATCATGGTACCTTTTCTTTCGAGCAAATACATTATGTTCTTCTGCAAAGTAACAACTTGTGAAGTGTGCTACCTCCTTTAGTTTAAATTGTTCCGCAATACATCCTTCAACTCTTGCCTTATTTCCCACCATTGCTCTAAGCTTCTTTAATGCTCTTTCTATATGAAACATCCACCTATACTGAACAGGACCACCGACCTTAGCCTCATATGGAAGATGTATAAAGAGATGCTGCATAGGATTGAAGAAACCCGGTGGAAATATTTTTTCCAATTTGCACAAAAGCACCGGTGCCTCTTTCTCCAGCTGTTCCATCACATCTCTTCTGATTTCTTTAGCACACAACTGTCTGTAGAAATAGCTAACTTCAGCTAACGTTTTCCACACAGCTTCGGAAATGTACCCACGAAACATTACAGGCATGAGCCTCTCCATAATTATGTGGAAGTCATGGCTCTTCAGTCCATTCATCTTCATTGTCTTCAAGTTCACAGATCTTCTAAAACCAGCGGCATAACCATCGGGGAATTTAATATCCTTCATCCACTTCATCACTTCTCTCCGTTGCTTAGATTTCAGACAATAGTCAGCTTTTGGTTTGCCTCCGTTTTCTCTAAGCACTTGGGTTGGACGATCACATATCACTGCTAAGTCCATGCGTGCCTTGTCATTGTCTTTCGTTTTATCAGGGAAATCCATGCATGTATTTATGAGGGCTTGGCAAAAGTTACTCTCTTGATGCATGACGTCGATGTTGTGCATCAAAATCAATGACTTAACATAAGGAAGCTCCCACAAGCCACATATGTGAGTCCAGTTATGCTCCTCACCAAAACCTTGATACCTTTTCCCACTCTCGTCTAGGACAAGTTTCATATGCTCTTCTGTAATTTCTATCCCACTACGTCGCTTGGGCGGTCCCTTCGTGACAATGGTGCCCTTCCTAAATTCCTTTCTCTGCCTTCTGAAGGGGTGATTGAAGGGTAGAAAACATCTATGGCAATCAAAGTAACATATCTTGCCACCAGCACTAAGACGAAAACAATCTGTATCTTTAGCACAATAAGGACACGTCAATCTACCATGCACGCTCCATCCAGAGAAAATACCATACGCCATAAAATCATGAACCGAGAACAGATATGCAACACGAAGATTGAATTTCTGCTTCTTGAAGCAGTCATAGGCTTCCACACCTTGCCATAGCTTCTTTAACTCTTCAATCAGTGGTTGAAGCATCACATTGAGGCGTACGCCAGGATGCTCAGGCCCAGGTATAACAAGACATAGGAACATAAACTCATATTTCATGCATAGAGCAGGTGGAAGGTTGTATGGTATGGCAATGACAGGCCAACATGAATACGACGCAGCGGTCATATTGAACGGCGTGAAACCATCAGTTGCCAAGCCGATACGAACGTTTCTTGCATCGCTGGCAAAATCTGGATCAAATTTGTCAAGAGCCTTCCATGCATCACCATCTGACGGGTGCACCATTAACCCATCTTGTCTGTCCGTACAATCTTTATGCCACCTCATGTGCATAGCGGTCTTTCTCGAGAGAAACAAACGTTTCACTCTAGGAGTGAGAGGCATGTACCGAAGCTGTTTATGTGCAACCTTTGTCACCACCTTCTCCCCATCTTCATTTACAAGCTCCACGTACCTCGACTTCCCACATTTTAAGCATTTCTGTTCTCTGCCATGTTCCTTCCAAAAAAGCATACAGTTGTCTTGGCAAACATCAATCTTCTCATACTCCATACCAAGACCTTCAAGCAATTTCTTGGACTGGTACATGTCTTTGGGCATCTTGTGACCCGTAGGAAGAACCTCGCTAATCAAATCCACAAGCTCCTTGTAACAATTAATTGAGAATGCAAACTTGGACTTGATTGACATCAGTCGGGTCACGAATTCCAGTACGGTCACGTCAGTGTGCCCGTGAAGAGGCTCTTCTGACGCTTTGAGTAGGTCGAAAAACTTCTGAACCTCCGGTGTAGGTGAATCATGATGATCTGGTGCCAGTTCAGGCTGCAGATCCTCAAGCATCTGGTCCATCCTATCAACATCATCTTCACCATCATCAACTTCTACTTCTGCTGCTCGTTCAACATCTTCACCATGGAGATACCAGACCTTATAGCCTGGCACGAAACCATGCGAACACAGGTGTAGTGTGACCTGCCTCTTTGTGTGGCTCGTCATATTTCTACATTTATTGCATGGACACCTAATATTATCTATTTGTGACAAAGCAGCTGCATGGTCCAGAAACATCTGCGTCTTGACAAACCATTCACTTGTATGACACCCACCCTTCTTGAAACCTTCATACATCCAATCACGTATATCACCCATTATTGCGGCTGTGTGTACGAGTAAAGAGTGCGTGTGAGACATTTATGTTTCTACACGTCACACATATATCTATAGGTAAGTAGTAAAACTATATATATATATACATAACATCACCTTCATCACATTAACATGATAATAATTAATTAACAATATTGCAACATCCAATTTTAAGTCAAATAATACTAACAAATAACATGTGATATTAAAACCGACGAAAATTAACATGTGATATTAAACTAACAAATTGTAATCGTATTACAGTTAACTCCCGTCGGCCATAAAAACCGACGAAAATAAACAATAATCACACTCTAATCAAGCCACATAAACTAACTCTAATCACACTCTAATCACATTAAAGCTAACTCCCGTCGGCCATAAAAAACCGACGAAAATAATCACATTTATTTACATATAGGTAGGATTATACCTCGACGAGGGCTAGAAGCGGCGTTCGGGCGGACGGCGGCGCTTCGGGACGAACTGAGGGCGTTGGCGGCCTCGGGGGCGGCGTTCCGGCCTCGGGTGGCGGGCCTCGGATGACGGCGGCGCGGTGGCGTGGCGGCTCGGCGGCCCGGCGGCGCAGGAGCTCGGCCACGCGGGTGCTCGGGCGGGCGGCGGCTCGGGCGGGCGTCTGCTCGCTGCGGGCGGCGGCGGCTCGGGGGCACGGGCGGGCGGCGGCTGGGGCGCGGGCGGGCAGCGGCTTTGGGGGCTCGGGCGGGCGCCGGCGTTGGGGCGCGGGCGGGCGGCGGCTCGGACGGGCGGCGGGGGCACGGGCGGGCGACGGCGTAGGTGACGCGGGCGGGCGCCGGCGTTGGAGCTCGGGCGAGCGGCGGCTCGAACGGGCGACGGCGGCTCGTCAATTTCAGCGAGAGAGAGGAGGAAGAATGAGTCCGCGCGGGCTCGGCCGTTGCTCTAAAACCATTAATCCCCGTCGGCCTATGACGTGGCCGACGGGAATTAAATAACCCCCGTCGGCTTAGGGACAAAGCCGACGGGAATTACTAAACCCCGTCGGCCAGGGACGTGGCCGACGGGAATTAAAATAATTCCCGTCAGCTAGTTGACGACCGACGGGAGTTACTTAATTCCCGTCGGCTTTTACACTGGCCGACGGGAATTAAGCTGGCCGACGAGAGTCAACGGAATTCCTGTTGTGGGAGTTCTTCCCTATTCCTTTTATCTTGTGGAGAGGTCATTCAGGACGAGCATGCATGCATTCCTAATTAAGTAAATGGATAACTAAGTAAAAGGACTTAAAAACAAGATAACAACCAACAAGGTCCGCAGTGTCTTTTTATTTAACTAGAAAAAGCTTAGTTTTATTTTTCTGGTTCTTTTTTATAATTCCTTTTCTTTTACTTACGTTTCACCGTGCACAGATGACTTCCCACGGATCCTCAGACGACGAAAATGCACTGTCCCACACTGACGGGTTAGCACGAGAGGGATTTCCCCGTATTTTGTGGGAGGTACTTCAGGGGGCCGGATACGCGACACCCCCTCAGTACGCGGTGCAACAGTTCGAGAAGCACCGGGTGCCTCGCTGTAGGGTGAGGATGACTTTGGAGCCTCATCCCCTGCAGCCAGGCTGGCGCTCCTTGGACTCTGAGTCTTTTGGATACCGAGCGGAGGACACGATCGAGGCAATCGCTCTGCATGGATTGACTACTTTCTGCGGATTCCATCCCTTGGAGCTGGCTACCCACCCCATTGGGTTGTTCCCTGCGGAAAAGGAGGACGACCCGATGTGGAAGGATCGGGTGGAGCATGCCAAGGACATCTGGGCCCTCTACCCAGGCCACACGGCTCACTTGTCGGTGCGATGCATGAACGCCCTGTATCGTCTGCAAGTGATGCGTGGGGAGGCCATGTCTCATTTGATGGCACTGCTAGAGGCAACCAAGATCACCCTGGACAACAGGGAGGAGCTCGTGGTGGACTTGTCCCAGGAGCTGGTGGAAAAAGATTTGCAAGTGGAGCAGCTGTCTGATGAGATTCATGAGTTGGAGGAGCTAGTGGGCACCAGGGAGAACACCATCGAGGTTCTCGAAGATCAGCTCCTCAACACTCAGCAGCAGCTAGCAGAGGCAAATGAGCACCTAGACATGCATCACCAAGAGATCCATGATGAGGAGGCTGACGAGGACATTGACATCGAGGGAGGGGAGGAGCCTGCTTCCAGTGTAGACACTGCTGGCTCAGAGAGACCCCCTTCCCCCGAGTCCAGCGTTGCCTCGTTCGCTCACTAGATGTCAGGGATGGTGTTAGGGGTTGGTGATAGTTAGACTCCTCGCCGCTAGCTTAGCTTTTGCACCCATGGGGTACTAGGCTAGGTAGAGTTGAGTCTCTTTTTGGAACAATTGATGTAATTGGGGTAAACTCTCTTGGGAGCATGTTTGATGGATGCGGTTATCAGTTTAAAAATTTGGAAGGAAAAATTTTATGCCCTTTTTAAATTCTTTTTGTTGAAGTTGGAGTCTATCATTTTGCTTTTGACCCCCTTTTCGCCGCTATTAATCTTGAACTTGAAGGTATGGTGTTAAGTATATACCTAGTTTTTCAGATGGCTGGGAGAGCGCGTCGTGGCCAGAATGAGCACGTTCCTCCACCGCCACCGCCTCCCACTCTGCAGGAGCTCATGGCCCAGCAGAATGAGATCCTGAGACAGCTAGCTCAGTGTCAGCCACCACCTCAGCATTATGGTGGAGACCATCAGCGTCACCCCGTCGCTGCCACCTACCAGGAGTTCCTCAGTACTCAGCCACCATTGTTTACCAGAGCGGAGGACCCGCTTGATGCAGATGTGTGGTTGAGGGTGGTGGAATCCAAATTTCCACTACTCCATGGAGTTTGCTCAGAGGTCGCCAAGGTCAGGTTCGCCACCCAGCAGCTTCGCGGACCCGCGAGGACTTGGTGGGACCATTTTCTTGCCATGCAGCCAGAAGGTAGAGAGGTGGAATGGAGGGAGTTCAAGGCAGCTTTCAGAGGACACCATATCCCCGCTGGCATCATGGACCGGAAACTCAATGAGTTTCTGGCACTCACTCAGGGCAACAGGACAGTGTTGCAGTATGCCCAGGCCTTTAATGACTTGTGTCAGTATGCTGGATATCATGCCGATATGGATGAGAAGAAGCGAGACAGGTTCAGAAGGGGGATCAGCACCAAGCTCCGTGATCGTCTCAACACCGTCAGGGCCAACAGTTACAATGAGTTGGTTAACATGGCTATCTCCCAGGAGGACTGCATTTTAGCTCGACAGGCAGAGAAGAAGAGGAAGACCCCTGTGGCAGGACCCTCAGCTCAGCCACAGCGCTTCAGGATTGTGTCTGACACGCAGAACAAGGGACCTCAGCAGCAGCAAGGGAGATGGGTGATCAGACCACCGCAGCAGCAGCAGGCACCCAACCGCACCCAATTTCCCGCTCAGAGGAACAACCAGCAGCAGCAGCAGTACCGTCAGGCCAATGACAACAGGTGCTTCACTTGTGGCAACACTGGGCATTATGCCAAGAATTGCCCCAGAAACCAGTAGAGGCAGGGGCAGAATGTCAATCAGAACCAAGGCAAGAGACAGAAGGTGCAAGTGAGGCAGGGCAAGCTGAACTTCACTAATATGGCTGACATTCTAGAGGGAGCACCCGTCATGACTGGTATCTTTACAGTTTTAAATTATCCCGCTATTGTTCTTTTTGATTCCGGTGCTTCACATAGTTTTATCAGTGCCAAGTTTAGTGCCAAATGCCAGTTGCCTTTTCACCACACCAATGGGGGTATCACAATTTCAACACCAGGAGGCAGGGTTGCCACCTATCAAGTCAACCGACATGTGCCCATAAGGTTTGGTAGTATTGTAATTAAGACCGCCCTTCTCATTTTAGGGTTGGATAGCGTGGATATTATACTGGGAACCGACTAGTTAACCAGGCACCAAGCAGTTATTGATGTTGCAGCTAGGGCCATTGAAGTGCACTCACCAACTTGTGGGGCAACCACACTATATCTGCCTGACCAGGGATGCACCCGCTCTTGTGCTTTTGTTATGATAGAATCCCCAGTAGCACAGATCCCAGTGGTCTGTGACTACCCGGATGTGTTTCCGGATGAATTGCCAGGGATGCCACCTGACAGAGACCTTGAGTTTGCAATTGAGTTGCAACCCGGGACTGCTCCTATCTCCAAGAGACCCTATAGGATGCCTCCCGCGGAATTGGCAGAATTGAAGAAACAATTGCAAGAATTGTTGGACAAGGGGTTCATTCGCCCAAGTACTTCACCATGGGGATGTCCGGCATTATTTGTGAAGAAAAAGGATGAAAGCTTGAGGATTTGTGTTGACTACCGCCCTCTCAATGCGGTGACTATCAAGAACAAATGCCCGCTGCCCCGCATTGATGTTCTGTTCGATCAGTTGGTAGGAGCCAAGGTATTCTCCAAGATAGACCTTCGCTCAGGCTACCATCAGATCAAGATCCGTGCCAGCGATATTCCCAAGACGGCCTTCTCTACCAGATATGGGTTGTATGAGTTTTTGGTGATGTCTTTTGGGCTAACCAATGCCCCGGCTTATTTCATGTACTTAATGAACTCAGTATTCATGCCAGAGTTGGATAAGTTCGTGGTCGTGTTCATTGATGATATTCTGGTCTATTCCAAGAATGAAGACGAGCATACTGAGCATCTGCACATCGTACTTCAGCGACTGCGCGATCACCGTCTTTATGCAAAGTTGTCAAAATGTGAATTTTGGCTGAAGGAGATTAAATTCTTGGGTCACACAATTTCTCAGGATGGGATATCGGTTGACCCTGAAAAGGTACAGGAGGTGATGGATTGGAAACCCCCGACTACAGCGAGGCAGATTCGGAGTTTTCTGGGATTGGCAGGGTATTATCGACGATTTATTCCGGATTTCTCCAGTATTGCCAAACCAATGACTGAATTGTTGAAGAAGGGAGTCAAGTATGATTGGAGCCAGAAGTGCGAGGATGCCTTTCACACCTTGAGGCAGCATTTGACAACAGCTCCAGTGCTGGCCCAACCTGACAATACCAAGCCCTTTGAAGTTTATTGTGATGCTTCTGGTACAGGATTGGGTTGTGTCTTGATGCAAGATAACCGAGTCATTGCTTATGCTTCCCAAGCCCTCAGACCCCATGAGCAGAACTACCCGACACATGATCTGGAGTTGGCAGCAGTAGTTCATGCCCTCAAGATATGGAGACACTACTTGATGGGAGCTCACTGTAACATTTACACTGACCATAAGAGCCTCAAGTACATTTTCACTCAAGCAGATTTGAACATGAGGCAGAGAAGATGGTTGGAGTTAATCAAGGACTATGATTTGGAGGTGCATTACCATCCTGGCAAAGCCAATGTTGTGGCAGATGCTTTGAGCAGAAAGGCCCAGTGCAATTGTATGAACATGGATGCAAGAATCACCACCCTGTGTGATGAGCTGTGTAAGCTGAACCTGGAAGTTATTCCTTCCGGTAAATTGAGTTATATCTCGGTGGAGCCCACATTGCAAGAGCAAATAGTTCAGGCACAGATTGAGGATAAGGGTGTTCAGGTTATCAAAGATATGCTCAAGCAAAAGGCAGAAAAATACAAGTGTTTTCGACAGGACAGCAAGGGAATTCTCTAGTTTGGAGATCGATTGGTTGTTCCCAAGGACCCTGAACTTAGAAAGAAGATACTGGATGAAGCTCACCTTTCCAAATTCTCCATGCACCCTGGTAGCAACAAGATGTACCATGATCTTAGATCTTTATACTGGTGGACCAGAATGAAGAGGGAAATTGCCAAGTACATCTCCGAGTGTGACACTTGCCAGAAGATAAAAGCTAGTCACTTGAAGGCAGCAGGCCCTTTGCAACCCCTTCCCATACCATCTTGGAAATGGGAGGATATTTGCATGGACTTCATAGTAGGATTACCCAATACCTCCAGGCACCATGATTCTATTTGGGTCATTGTGGACAGATTGACCAAGACTGCTCATTTCTTGCCAGTGCACACCACCCACAAGACAGAGAAGTACGCAGAAATTTATGTTGATCAGATAGTAAGATTGCATGGTATTCCAAAGACCATTATATCTGACAGAGGAGCACTGTTTGTGGCACGCTTTTGGGAGAAACTGCAAGAAGCCCTCGGGACCCACATAATTCGGAGCTCAGCATATCACCCGCAAACAGATGGCCAGACAGAAAGGGTAAATCAGATTTTGGAAGACATGTTGCGGGCATGCGCACTACATTATGGAAAGGATTGGGACAAGTGTCTGTCTTTGGCAGAGTTTTCTTACAATAACAGCTATCAGTCCAGTCTGAAGATGGCACCCTTTGAGGCATTATATGGGAGAAGGTGTAGGACCCCGCTAAATTGGTCTCAAGCAGGAGAAAGGGAAGTTTTTGGGCCAGATTTGGTGCTTGAAGCAGAGGCAAAGGTTAGAATTATCAAGAAGAACCTAGAAGCTGCTCAGGCCAGGCAAAAGAGTTATCATGACAAGAGGCGGAAGCCTCTACAGTTTGAGGTGGGAGATCATGTCTATCTTAAGATATCACCAACCAAGGGTGTCCAGAGATTCGGGATCAAGGGCAAGTTAGCCCCTCGTTACATTGGACCCTATAAGATCAAGGCAAGTTGTGGACCCGTAGCTTACCAATTGGAATTGCCACCCCGTATGTCAGCAGTTCACAGTGTGTTCCATGTATCTCAGCTGCGGAAATGTGTTCGTCTACCCACTGAAGTGCTACCGGAACCGGACATTGAGATAGAACTAGACTTGTCCTACCAAGAGTACCCCGTCAAGGTATTGGATAAAAAGGAGAGATCAACTCGGGCAAGATCAATCAGAATGTATAAGGTTCAGTGGAGTCACCATTCAGCAGAAGAAGCTACATGGGAGACGGAGGATTTTCTACGCTCTCGCTTCCCCGACTTTCTGCCCAAAGGAGTCGGTATGTAACCCCAAAACCCCACCCCCACCTGCCCTTTGAAGTCAATTATAAGAAAAACTTAGATAACAAGGATAGTCTAAGTTGTGGATTTAACTTAAGAAGGGCTTCCTTCTGAAGTTGCAAAGAGGATGACATTCGAAGAACAGTTAAAAAAAAGTGAAACTTGAGTATAAGGGGAGAGTAGCACCAACACACCTTCAAGCATCCCTCCAAGGGACTCTACCTGAAATCTCGGGACGAGATTCCTTTAAGGGGGGAGGGCTGTAACACCCTAGGTGTTACTTAGGGTGTCCACCCCAGGGTTACCCCTGTTTACCCATTATCACATGAAGATTGAATTGGGCAAAGTATACCAAACTTGGAATTCTAGGTCCTAAACAAGTGTAACCCACCTTGGATGTCCTGCCCTAGCTTATCATGCACATCTAAGTGAGGATCCCCAGAACCCTAAAGCAAAACCCCCATAGGCAATGAGAACCCTAATTGAAGCCATGATCAAAAGATCATGTAAACCTTATGATCATGGGTTGGGCCAAATATAAAAGTTGTAATATATTTAATAACCTACAATTAATAGTAAGGAAGTACCCCCAAAAAGTTTTTAGAAAGGCCCTAAACAGTTCACCTAAGATTTAGCACAAGGGAGAATTCAGTTTTTGACTAAGTACAAAAACTAACCCTTACACAAAGACTCCACATGTTCACCTTGATCCCCTTTTCAAAACCTGTCGACCCAATTGACAAAATGGCGCCAAATTAACCCTAGAACACCCTGGAAAGAGATGACACCTACCCTAGGGCGCTAGACATGACTTGACACCCCTTTTGTCTCGGTTTGGACCCAGCTGACACAGCAAACTTCTCTCCTCTCTATCTCCCTGCCCTGACCATATCTCGACTTGGAACTCACAGCGAAAAGATAGGATTTGGAGCAGAGAAGTGACCGTACACAGTGACTTTGCCAAGATACGCACGCTATGGCGCTCAAATCGGCCGTTGAACCATGGCAGAAGCAAGCTTCCACGTGTTCGACGCGAGCTGGCATCCGGGAGCGCGCTCAGAGCACGCCCGTGCGCGAACCCCCGCGGCCGCCCGTGACCACGCCCGCGCCACGGCTATAAAACCCGCCCCAGCGCTCAGCTGCCTTCCCCATTGCCTCCTCCGTACCTCGCCTGACTTGCCCGAGCCAGCCATTAGCTCCGGCGACCTCCCCGTGACCCGCCAGTGCCGCCCGAGAGCAACCACCGTGGCCAGCCCCTCTCCCGTCCTCCTCCGTTCGATCCAAGCCCCCAGATAGCTTCCTGGTGAGGCCGTGAGACTTGCTCAAGCTTGACCCGAGGACCCGCGTCACCGGAATAGCCCAATCGTGCTCACCGGAGTTCAAGAACCCGCCGGCGCACGTGGACCGGGTAAGCCCCTACACCGTTTTCCAATTTGTTGCGCGCATGGCCTCTGTGTCACCCCGTGAAGCTCCTCGTGCACCCTAATTGAACTATACCGCCGTGGTTTGGCCAGAGCAGGCGCCGCCAACGATCCCCGCCGCCTGTGCTCGTGGCCAGGGTAACTCCGACCACCTCTGACGCCGACCCGCACATCGACGTGACCGTCGCGACCTCCCGGACGTCACTGACCACCCCGCCGGAACTCTACTGCCGCCGGTAAGCCCCACCGCCGTAATCTACGCCGCGGGTACTGTTTAAGCTGGTCAGGGAGCGCGGGTTAGATTTTAGATAATTCTAGGGGGCTTTGCGCAATGTCAGTGACCCAAGCCAATAGTGGACCAAGGGCTGTTCTGTGAGAAAAGAAAAGGAAAAACCCCAGGGGCTTCAGCGTAAACCGGTTTTCTTTTCCTTTTTCAAATTTATTTTTCTTTTAATATGACAGATAACTTAATAAATGCATAACTTGAAGAATAATCATCCAAAAATTATCAAACCAATTTTGCTAGACTCCGGGAAATATGAACTATCAGATAAAAATAATAAAACCCATAGTTCCTGTATCCTTTTCTGAAGTTTTGAATTAAATAAGAAAACCACTCAAAACTCAATATTAGAAGGAAAAATAGGAATATTGTTTGACCAGAGTTAGAAAAATTTGGAGAAGTTTATATCTACCTACTGACCTGTTTAAAAATATTGAACCTCTCTATCTACTCCATTTAAATTAGTTTTACCCCTTATTCTATAATATGCTTAAGGATAAGGAAAATAGAAAATGTAATTTAATTAATGAACCAGAGAGTACCTCTATTTTTGTTAGGTTACTTATTCAATATAGTTCACTGGAAAAATACATCATACCCTGGTTTAGTATAAAATAAATAGGATACCTTTTATTCTAAGAAAACAAGGAAAACTTAGAAAAACCCTATAAAAATAACCCTAAGGTGAAAACTCCTCAAACCTTAGGATAACTAATGTTTTGATAATAAGAACTTAGGAAAAATCTGAAATCTGTTGTTTGATATTTTTCAAATGACAAGTTAGTTCTAAACACCCTTTTTGCACCAAACTTTAGAAATCCACCATTAAATAACCATCATGTGGCTCTCTGTAATTTTTGGTACAAGAGCTTATTATCACTGTTAGAGGCCAACAAAAATAACCCTTAGGTCAGGACCCACTTTAATAAAGGACTTGTAGTGCAAAGTGGCTTAATTGCACCACTTTTTGTTATTTTTGTATACAGCCTAGCCTTTTTATTTTGAATCCCATATTCTTAAGACAGGCCATATTGACCAAGGGCAAGCCACTGTAATTTTTGTAGAATTATTGAAAATAGTTAATTCACCTTGGTAGTTCAAACCCCACTAGAATTCATAAATAAACACTAAAGAGAGGAAAATGAACAATGGAAATTAGTATCCTCCTAAGACCCTTGTAAATTGTTCCCTGAAATAGAAATATACAAATGCAATACCAATTCTCCTTGTTTACCCCAAATAAAAACTTAAATATAAAAGTGATAAATATAAACCACTAGAAGACCCACATAGCCAGGGAACCCTAAGTTAATTCTTGACTTAGTTTCTGTAGCTTCATGTTCTTAAATATTGCATAATCATGACATACATGTTCATTGCATTTCGATAGACTGTAATCTTGCTGACGGAGAGTACATCCTCGTGCTGGAGCAAGGAGCTGCCCAGGAGGTTGCCCCAGATCCAGCACCAGAGCCTGCACCAGAGGACCTGCCTGCCACTGCTTTGGAAGGCAAGCCCCGGTTTTATGCATAACCTGTTATTTATGCTATTTTACTTCACTTATTGATTGTAGGATTGATTGTGCACTTAGGTGTAGGAATTGTTTGAAACCCTAGTTGCATGATCTCAGGAATCCTTTTGAGATGAATACTAGTGTGACAGGTCGAGTAGTTGCTTTATTTAATTAGGATCTCGGTAGAAGACGAGTGATTTTTCTAGCACTCGCGCGAGATCAGGAAATTGATTGTACCCACTTTCACACTGTCATGATACTAGTTGGTGGACAACAATCCATGGGGATTGGTTGCCCACGAGATGGAAAATGGAATAAGGATTAACGTGCGGATACCTGTGTCAAGCGTTTAAACGTACTAAACACATACCGAGAAATATGGTAAATCGGTAAGCCTAGTACCTGATTGAACCTGGCAGTAGACTTTACCCCTCACGCGACCTGAGACGTAGTCTCCCATTCCGGTTATGGTGGGTACAAGTGCGGTCACTGCACGACGGCCAGTCGGGGTCAGTGAGGCATTGTACGCCAAGGCGGTGAGCCCTGATCTGCTGACGGGGAATCGATGGGGACGGTTGATGTGTGTGGGGACAGAGTGCCCCTGCATGACGTGTGTTTAGGTTTACCTTGCAAGGATAAAAACTCGATTCGAATCGTCTGCTTCTCGCAGCTAATGAGACTGCTTGATCCATTGTACTGCATTGAGTAACAAGTGGAACTGTGATGAGATGATACAAGATGTTGATTGCTAATAATGCTTGCTACTATGTATGAGTAGATAGTACACTTTTAGCCTTAAGAGAGTCACACTTAATTTTGACAAGTTAAAATCTTGATTTAGAAACTCAGCTAGTGCTTTTGGCAACCAAACCCCACAGCCAAACAACTGCATGTCTAGAGGTAGAGGAGTAGATTCCTGACACCGGGTAAGTCTAGCTGAGTATTAGTATACTCAGCCTTGCTTGTGGCATAATTTTTACAGGTTCTCTGGAGGACATGGTTGCTGGAGTGACTTGGCCGTCCACCTTACCACCGGGTTGGACCGTCGAGTGGGACCCCGCCTCGGCTGAGGAGGAGCATGAGGAGTGATGGGACAGGCTTCCCCATCTCTCCGTTTAATTATCGTTAGTTTTATTCCGCTGCACTTCGAACAATGATGACTACTTTTGGCAAAACTCCGATGATGATGATGTAATAATTTAACACTCTTCCATGCATGGTTTTATGCTTTATTGTATTTGCTCTGTGACTCACCATCGAGTGAGACTGTGGTACTTGATCCTATCAGTGGCCGTGTCGGACTAGATCCGAGGGATTGACGGGTTATTCCCATTTAAGTGTGGTCTAGCCTCCAAGGCAGGGCTTAGGCACTTAAGTTGGAATAATTCGGGCAGTTCCGCCACAATCTCCCGGCAAACAGATATCTCTTTGTTGTCCGGGAGACAGTACAGGAAATCATCTTCGTCCGTGCCGTTGAACACTAAGGCCCCCTTCGGATATTTCAGTTCCCGGGCATAGTGTTTGGCTTCTAAAATTTCTTCTTCGGATAATCTTTTCCCCGAAGCATGTCGAATAATATAATCAAGATCTTTAGACGGATCTTCGGGAGCAGGAGATTTAGCTTTTTCCATCACGTCCCGCCCCGCTGCCATGCCAGCATTTGGAGATTCTTGCTCAGCCTTATCCTCAGTCGCGGCAGGATTTGTCTCAATGGGCACTGAAGGCCTAGCTTTGGCTTCAGCCTGGGTTGTAGCAGCTTCGGCAACTTTCTTCGTAGAGGCAGGAGTCAATGCCTTTGTGGTTTCCATAACAGTGTCTAGCACGCTGGCCATTCTCCTCCTCTTGGGAGTTGTGGCAGGAGCCTTTGTCACCTTCGGCAGTTCTGCCTCTACCGGTGGACTCAGAATTTCTAGCAACATTACTGTTTTTCCAACTTTGGCTCTTTGGCCGCACCATCTTTGGTTTTGGCTGACCCGACTATAGGCACCTTCGGCACTACAGTTGATCCTTCAGCGCTTCGAATGGCGGGAGCAGCTTGTTCTACTTCGGCAGCGGAAGAGGTCCCTTCACCAAATTCAGGCACTACGGCCGTTTCAATATATCGTGGCCGGTGGGTCAAAACCTTTATTTTCTTACCCTTCGGCACAACAGTGATGGCCGAAGCGGCAGTTTTTCTCTTTTTTCCTTGCCTTCACGAGGGGTAGCAGTAATCAAGGTATATGAAACCAATTGCATCAAAAACCCTGTTCAATCTTTTCTTGCCCCGATCCCTGAAGGCTGAGGATAAAGCGTCATCTTCGGCTCTGGTATATGCTCCAAGTAACTCGTCGCTAGTAGCCTCAATATATTTTAGCCAGTCGTCATTTGGTTTGTCAAACCGGTCTCTGTATCTGAAGGTGTATTTCAAACGAATTAATCCACCTTCACTAGACCCGACAACGGTCTCCTTCGGCATCTCCCAGTTATCCACAAGTGGCCATACCCTGTAGGCTATGTGCTCTTGGATCAAGTCTCTTGTGCCAATGAAAGCATAAACATTGCTGAAAGCCTTTTGGCATGCTTCGACATCATTTTCAATCGCCACAGTCGGCCTTCGAAGGCCGAAGCGAGACCAAATGGGGCGTTGGATAATCCCCTTTATTTCTTCCCTTTTAACCAGATATTTTTTGACATAAAACCATTCCTCCATCAAGGCCCCGGGCCACCTTTTCCGAAATGTTGGAACTGGGTAGCTTGAATTAGGACGAGCAATGAATCCATAACAACCGAAGTTGTTGTGATACTGCTCTTTGCTAGCGGCCTTCGTCTCGTACAACAGTTTGTGCATACTGCAAAAACACTTCGCGCTCGGTTCTAGAGCTTGGCTTCTCACAGCCCAAACAAATAAACCCGTTTTGATTATAGCTTCGGGAGTAAGTTGATGAAGAAATATCTGAAATATCTTTAACACTTCAACCAAAAATCTGCTTAATGGGAACTGAAGACCCGCCTTCAAAAAGCTTTTGTAGACAACAACCTCATTTTCTTCAGGGGCAGGGGCGGTGCTGTCTCCTCCAACCCTCACAATAGACATGTTTCGAAAGTATCTTCCCTTCATGGTGTCAATATGACTTTGTTTAATGGTTGACTTTCCGAAGATGGTATGGCTTGGTCACCAGGGCCGGTCTTCAGAATCTTTATCCCCACTTTCCACATCATAGTCATCGCTATCGTCTGAATCTTCAGACAAATCAGCCATTATTTCCTTTGTGATCTTCTCTGTATTTGTTTTTGCCATAGATTCATAAAACCCAGCAAGAAAAAGGTCCGCAACTTTCTTCTCCTTATACATCTTCTCCTCCTCAGATATCTTCTTCTCCATAGACATCTTCTTCTCTTCAGACATGGAACAAGCACTTGTCTTTATCACGAAGCTCGAAAATCAAGCAAGAGCTAATACGCAAGAGTTGAAAATTTGATAAAATAATGCAAGCAACAGAAATGGCGTAGCATATGCTGTCGCTGTGGGTTTCTTTTTATATGCCTAGTGCATTGCAACTTGGCAGGCCCCATTTGTCATTGACTTTTGCTATTCTAGCGAAGGGAAGGTGTTTTTTCGGACCTTTGGCTAAAGGCCTTCGTTCATGTCGCAGTCTGAATGTGTTAGATACAAGAACAAATTAATACTGCGAGGGGCTACTGTTGGGGGCCTTCGTCTTCCAAAGGTCCTAAAAACATGACTAACATGTTTTCCAAGTGTAACATACTGTTACAGGAACCTTCAACATTAAGATGAAGGTGCACACGGTATGAAAGGAGTGGTCTGGAAGAAGGATGAATCAGTTCCGAAGCTATGGATGATGAAGCTTCGGCTTAGCGCAAAGACAGTGATGGAGAATGAAACCGACCTAAAGGGGAAAAGACTGCCTAGTCCTCGACAGATTATTTTTTAGTCAATAGAAAATGTCAAGGACTTGGATGTAATTTTACCCAGGCTGCGTCCTGTGCCTATAAATAGATGAACAGTAACACCGTACTGTTCACGTTGACTGGGATTCACTTACACGTCACTCTTGAATTCTTACCTTCTATCAAGCCAAAGGTATAAATGTAACTCAATATCATTAATGTTTGTTCATGATCATATAATGAGGATATAGATGGTCTAATGATTTGATATGAGTATTTATATTTTCTGTATGTAATATATGTACCTGCTTTTCATTACATATTGAGATAAAAAAGGTATGTCTTTCATTACCTTCGTCTGAAGATCATGATATCCTAAGGGAGATAATGCTTCGAAGGACGAAGGTCTTTAACCATTAACATTCGTGTTGCCTTGTTCTTAACTCGTAGCATTTGAGAACAAGTGAACAACAAATATGATTTCTAAACAAGTTATAATCTAGATTGAAGTTTACTTAACTATTTGGAGTATATTTTCTCATATGATGTATATTAACCAATTTATAATATAGTTTAATATTTTAATCACATAGATCTTCTATAAAACCATAACTTCTTAACCGTAATTCTGAATTTAGCAATTCTTGTTCCCATGATCTCATAGCATCATGTAGATCATTATTATTCAGTATGTATTTATGTTTGATGTGATGTTAATTTTGCCTATACCATGTTTGTTTGTATTGCTACGACTAGCAGCGAGGTTATGAGTCACCTGAAGAGCAAGTTGGTACCTGGAATCTCAAGTCCCAAGCAAGGTGTGCCCTTGATCACTTCTTTTACCCAGTCATGTTCTTATTAATCATAATGATCTGCATAGGTTAATGTTGATGGGACCTAATAGGTTACCCTAGTTTGACTATCTTTATACCTTGTTTACCACCGAATTTTTGGGTAGTACCTGCTATTGCTTTATGTGGTTTTGGGTATAGAGATACACATTATTCATGATTATAATTTTATTATCAGTTGTTATTTACTGTTCATGATAAGATCATTATGTTAATTGGAACATGGAGAACCACCTGGGAAAATAGTGTTACCACAAGGGTGGTATGGGACGCCCTTGGCTGACTAATTAGGAAAGCTAGTGGAGGACTACCTTAACCGAAAGGGGCAAGGGTAGTAGGGGAGTGGTCAGTGTGGGGAGGCCCTTGGGTTGATTTTGCTGCGATGGCGGTCAGGTGAGGGGTCCCTGCATTGGAGCTTCATAGAAACTGTAGCGGGTTTTCTGAAGCTAGTGGAACTTTGTAAAGGCCTCGTAGTGTTACCCTGCCTCGCCTCCTCGGTAGAGGTGTATGGGAAGTCGCGATGCCTTGGCAGATGGGTAACATGACTTGTGGGTAAAGATGCGCAACCTCTACAGAATGTAAAACTGGTATACTAGCCGTTCTCACGGTCATGAGCAGCTCGGACACTCACATGATTAACTTATGGAACTAAATTCAATTTGTCATATACATCACATTGGGATTATTTATTGTTATTTTGTTCTACTACTTAATTTGGTTGGTATTCACTTATACTTAGTAATTGCTAATAAAATTTGGACCAACTTTAAAAGCAATGCTCAACTCTAACCATCCTCTTTGGTAAGCCTTACACTTCACCTGACCTCCCACCTTTGGCGAGTTCATGCACATTATTCCCCACAACTTGTTGAGTGATGAACGTATGTGAGCTCACTCTTGCTGTCTCACAGCCCCACAGGTCAAGGATAGGTACCGCAGGATGAGGTGCATGGAGGATGCTGTGACGAGTTCGTGAGAGGTCTAGGCCGTCATCTCCCATTCAACTTTGGGTTGCTGGATCGTTGTCTCCTTATGATGTAAATATTTATTTATTTTGTACAGAACTCCTATTATATAGTAAATATGTGACATTCGTTTTTGTACCACTATTCATCATATGTGTGAGACTTGGTCCCAGCACACCTGGTGATTATTTAGCGCCCGGATTTTGGACCCCTAAAACCCGGGTGTGACAGAAATCCATACAGATTTCTTTCCACTTCCATTCAGGTACCTTTAAGGGTGAAGTAATCCGGCTAGCCTCTGATGTCCAGCTTTTACCCTTTGACGAACATCACATACAGGCACTATGTAGCGACATCCCTTTTTAGACCATACCACCAATACTTTTGTTTTAGATCCTGATACATCTTGGTGCTACCAGGATGAATAGAATAGGCTGAGTCATGGGCTTCCTTCAATATGGTCTTGCGGAGACTGTCTATCTCAGGAACACATATCCTATTGTTAAATTAGATTGTGCCATGCTCATCTTCCGTGAAGTCTGGACATCTGCCTTCTACCATCAGGTCTTTGATTTCTTGAATCTTAGCATCACCAACCTGATCTTTCCATATATCTTGCTCCAAGATAGGTTCCACCTCTATAGTAACTCCCTCTGCTTAGGCAACTATCCCCAGGTTGAGCTTATCAAACTTCTCTACCAACCTGTCGGATAGCTAGACAGCCATATCTACATGAGCATGGTCCTTCTGACTCAAGGTATCTACAACTAGATTCACCTTGCCTGGGTGATAATGAATCTCGAAGTTATAATCCTTAATGTGCTCCAACCAACGACACTGCCTAAGATTTAGGTCTTTCTGGGTAAAGATATACTTCAAGATCTTATGGTCTATATAGATTTGACACTTGGTCCCCATTATATAATGTCTCTAAATCTTGAGAGCATGCACTACGGTGGCTAGTTCCAAGTCATGAGTGGGGTAGTTTAACTCGTGTTTTCTCATTTGACGAGACACATAGGCAATGACATGTCCCTCTTGCATAAGAACACATTCCAATCCTCGTCAAGATGCATCACAATATATATTGAATCCTTTTTGTAGATATGGCATTACTGACACTAGGGGTGACATCAACTTAAACTTTAGCTGATTGAAATTGTCCTGGTAGGGCTAAGTCCACTTAAATTGTTTCCCTTTATCCAACAATGAGGTCATTGGTTTTGCTATCTTAGAGAATCCCTCGATGAAATGCCTGTAATATCCCATGAGTCCTAGGAAACTCCGGATTTCAGTGGTCGATTCCGGTATCTTCCATCCCACTATCTCTTTTATTTTGGCTAGATCTACTGCTATTCCTCCATTAGAGATGATTTGCCCAAGGAATGGTACTTCATCCAACCAGAACTCACATTTACTGAACTTAGCATAGAGTTGGTTATCCCTCGGCTTTTGCAACACTAGCCGCCAATGTTCCTCGTGTTCTCCATTATTCTTGGAGTAAATTAGAATATTGTGGATGAATACCACGATGAACTTATCAAGGTATTCCATAAACACCTTATTCATCAGATTCATGAAGTAGGCTAGTGCATTGGTCATACCAAATGACATTACCGTAAACTCATATAGCCCATATCGAGTAGAGAAAGTCGTCTTGAGAATATCAGAAGGCCTAATCTTCATCTGATGATAGCCCAACCTGAGATCAATCTTGGTGAAGACCCTGACACCTCTCATTTGGTCAAACAAATCTTCAATAAGTGGTAAAGGGTAATTATTTTTAATGGTCACATCATCGAGAGACCAGTAATCAACATACATTCTCTCGGAACCATCCTTCTTCTGAATAAACAGGACAGTTGCTCCACAAGGTGAGGAACTAGGACGAATATACCCCGACTCCTGCAACTCCTTAAACTGTTTCTTATGTTCTTTTGATTCATCTATGGACATCCGATAGGGTCTTTTTGAGATATGGTGTCACACCTGGTTTTGGAAGGCAAACCGAATGCGAACCATGTACGTGCCAGGATCAAAAACTCACGTACACAACGATTACATAGTTGGACATCATCACACAATGCTCAAAGTAAATAGTGGAAAAGTACTTTATTACAACAAGATGTCCAAGACATCCACTGAATCTATAACATAGTCATTAACATCAAAGTGCAGAAATAAGAAACATAGAAGATAAGGCCTTCACAGGCAGCTGACTGGGGTTTTGCCACTAAAGTAACTAGAACTCGTCGTAGTCCTAAAACTCCTCAAAGTCATCCATGTTGCCAGCATCACCTTCTGAGCACTGAGTACAGTGGGGACAACCTGGGGTGGGGTGGTTTGTAAAGCAAGGGTGAGTACACACGTACTCAGCAAATGTCCTGTTTGGCTAAAGTGGACTAACTGTATGTGGAGTTAAGGCTAAGCAGTTGCTTTTAGTTGGTCAAATATTTATAACTATTAGTAGAGCCAAATTTTAGTAATAAACCCAGTTATTATCCAAAAGCACACCCTCCAAGAGGAAATACTAGAGATCATAATTATAACCATCATAATTAAACATCATCATAAGAGCATCCAAAGTTCTTCTAATCAAAGAGGATCCCAAGGCCGCTCTTAACTGTGAGCACGAATGATATATCAGTTTCTAACACTCTGCAGAGGTCGCACACTTTACCCACAAGTCATGATTCCCGTTCTGCCCGGGGTTCTAGCCTCCCCATTGATCACTACCAAGGTGACCTAGAAGGGTCTCACTACGTAGCCTTTACAAAGATTCCACAGAGGTCATAGCCGCCCATTAGGTTTCTCTAGTTTGATAAACATAGTACATCTCCCAAAAGGAAGGGTGACTAACAAAATCAAATCGAGAATCTGTGCAACCAGCCTCGGCAAAGCAAGTACTATGCCTGGACCCCATTGACGGCCCTACGGTGAAGCCAACTACTCCTCTGGTTCCTCTAATTAATTCGCTAAGGGCGTCCCATTCCACCCTTATGGTTGCGCTGTTATCCTGGGTTGTCACTCCCCAAACAGGTCCTTACAGAGAGGTACTCAGGAAACAACTTGAGTCCCCTAAAGTATCACAAGAACATAATCGGGATAACATCATCGTATCATAAGTATTCACATCATGTTCATTGATTAAAGTAAAGCGATATCATAGTGCTAACCATGATAACCCAAAAGGTAAACAAGGATAAGGTAAATACAGACTAGTCAATCCTTAAGTTTTCAATAATGTAATGTGGGACAGTGTATTATAAATTAAATAGGACATGATAGGTTTGAGGACACTTGCCTTCACCAGGTTGTTGCTCAGGAAGATCTTCGACAACACACTCAGGAACCATGGGCTGCTCGTTGTCTAAATAAAACGATCATACATTCAATACATTTGGGAAAAGTACAAATGAACAACACACCAAACATGCACAATCAAGTGAACACAAGTTTGGTAGAAAACTATGAATATAAAGAGTAGACTTAAATGCTAGGGTTTAATATAATTAGAGATCAGTGATTATGGATGACATAGCTTATGTAACACCCTGAATTTGGGGGTATAAAATTTCTTTCTAATGATCACCCAAATTCATGTGTTACTCTTCTCTCTCTCACCCTAGGTTTTATCTCTCTCTAGATTCTCTCTCCCTTTTTCCCTTTTAAGTAGAATTAGCTTAAAGTTAGGGGGATTAGTTATTTATTTTGCCAAAACATTATGAGTCATGACATGTTGCATCATGCTGAGCTCAAATTATTCTTTGAAGTGTTGCACAAGTTTGAATTTATTTGAATTTTAAACCTAATTTGAATTTGGAATTGAAAAACTCTAGAAAAAAGAAATAGAAAAGGAATTAGAAAATGCAGGGAAAAAGAAAAAGGAAATGCAGCCTAGCCGACCCAACTCGGCCCAGCCAGGCCGCGCGCCCGCGCCGCCTGACAGGTGGGATCCACCTGTCAGCAGCAGCTCTCTCTCCCGCGTGCTCCCTCTATCTCTCGCTCTCTGCCCACTGGGGCCAACCTGTCTGCGCCGGTTTCTTCACCCGCGCGCTTCTCCTCTATCTCTGCCTCACGGGCCTGGTTCGCCAGTTACTGAGCCGTTGCCCCGAGCGCCCCTTTCTTCTCTCTATGTGCCGTGGACCCTCCCTGTCAGATCCGCCCTCCCCGCGCCTGCCGTGGACCCGCGCGTGCACACTTGCGCACGTCGCCTGATTTCTCGGCCATGATGCCCACCCACACGCCCAACTCCTTCTTAGAGCCCTGCCAGTGCCCCGCACTCGCCCCCCCGCCTCATTTCGCACAGCTTTGCCCTCTCTCGCGCTCTGCCCTCGCCGCCAGACGCCACCGGAGACCCGCGCCCATGTTCCCGACCATCCAGCTCGCCGGAGACCGCGCCAAGCCTCCCCGAGCTCCGCCCCGAGGTGAGACACCTTTGCCCGTGCTTAATTTCCCTAGTTTCGCTCTGTGCTCGGCCAATTTTGGCATCGCCGGTGCTCGGCCACGGCGGTCCGCCGTGCTCGCGCGGTGGCCGACCGATTTAGCCCGGTCTAGTTCCTCGGAGTAGGTCCCTGTGTCACCTCTGCCTCTGCTGAAGCTAGCCCAGGCCTTAGTGCACCTTAAGCCCCCTCCCCGTGGCCGGAATGTCTTGCCGGAGCTCCTCTGGTCCGCCCGAGACCTTCTCCCCAGCGTTCTCCCCTCTCTGCCCTTGGATTCGTGGCCTTTTCCCCGCCATTGAGTTCACCATGGCATCCTCTCCCTCTCTGCCCAATCCTAGCGACCCTAGAACCCCCCTAGCACACGCCTGTCTCAACTCTGGCGACCTCACCGCCGCGGAGAGGAGCAGTGCCGCTTGCAGCCGTTCACCCCCCCTGGTCTGATCCTCCCATCCAATCCTGATCACACGGCCCAGATCGCGGATACCGCTTCGCGCACGCGTGCCCTACGCCCCTGGCCCGTTTGTCAGCGCCCAAGTCCCCTAGCGCTGGTCCCGCTCGGTCAGTGCGCCCTCCCCCTCTGTTGCTGACATCCTCTGGCCCTCTTGTCAGTACTCACCCGCTCACGCGCGCGCCCTCGGCCATAGATCTAATCTCAGCCGTTGGTTTTAGATTTGACGGTTGAGGAAGCTCGATACCCCTTCTCGTGGTTATTTTGCGTAAGAAACCCTCGGTTTGTTGGGAATCAACCCGACATCCCTGTTTTCGCGCACAGGCCCCTCTATTCTTGCAGATTGAACCCTGGACTTTTAAATATTCACAGAATTAGACCTAATTTCATATTTTGAATTCCCAAACTTGTTTATTTCATATTTTTTTTGCATATGAACTCCAAATTTAGTGATTCAAATTGCAAAATGTTCATAGGATTATTCTCTGTTTAAATAAATTAGTTTCATTTACTATCTGCACATTCTAATTTTTATGATTAAGTATGAACTAATGTAGGTGTAGATTTATTTATTTAATAAAATAAATAAAAAGAGAACCCTATTGATTTAAACATGATTAATCTTGTGAGGTTTATAATGTGTATGACATGAAATCATCTATTGTCTAATTTTTAGGTCACAATAAAATAAATTGAACTAGGTTATGTATTTGTGGGCAATACTTAAAGAAATAATAATCTAATTCTAAAGGTAGTTAGTTTATGTTATATTTCATGTTATACTTTGAACTCATTATCCCTTATGTAGTATTGTGTCTTTTTAAGATGTATTTCTATGTTTGTACATGTTTGGTGTGCCGTTCATTTGTACTTTCCCAAATGTATTGAGTGCATGTTCGCTTTATTTAGACAACGAGCAGTCCGAGGTTCCTGAGTGTGTTGTTGGAGACCTCCCTGAGCAACAACCTGGTGAAGGCAAGTGTCCTCTGACCTATTATGTCTTACATACTTTATGATTCACTGTCCCTATTGGGGGCCTTCTTCGTCGCCGAAGGTCCTTTAAGAAGAAGCACCTTTGAAAGATCAACATATAATCAAACACAGCGCGAAGGTACACGCCGAAGCTACGATCCAGGGAGCTTCGGCATAGCGACATGCCTTGAGACGAAGCGCTGCACCGACTTAAAGAGGAAAAGACCGATCAGTCCATGATGATTTGTGTCATGATTATAACTAGTCATCAGGGGCATAAATGTAATTCTGACCGGGCTGCATCCTGTGCCTATATATAGGTGAACAATACCCCCGTACTGTTCACGCGGACTTGTATTCGCTCGTGCGTCACACTTGGACTTTTACCTTCTATCAAGCCGAAGGTACAAATGTAATTCAATACTGTTTCTGTTTATCCATGATAATAAAAAGAGGAGATATTAATAATATCATATGATTATTCATGTTGCCTCTTATATTTCGTATGCTTCTTCTTTCATTATCATATACTACGATGATGAAGGTATATCCTTCATGACCTTCGTCTGAAGATCATTATATCCTAAGGGAGATAATGCTTCGAAGGACGAAGGGTATTAATCTTTAACATTTTGTGTTGCCATGTTCTTAATTCGTAGCATTTGAGAACAAGTGCCCAACATTGGTGCCCACCTCCGGTGAACTCAATTCCAGTTTTGAGCTGATGGCTTCGTTCAACAACCAAGTAGTAGCACCTTCGGCTACGAAGCTGGTGCTTCCGATAACAGGCAGTTCAAGTTCAGAGCCGGCTAACAAGAAGCAGAAGAAGGAAGCGCAGAGAAGGGTGTAGCATGTTGGAGTGCAGGGACCCTTCATCAAGTCCAAATGGTCTCACATTCTAATCACCTTCTCCCAGGAGGACCTTCAGCTCAAAGATTACCCTCACAATGATGTTATGGTCATATCTTGTGTCATCAAGGGTTTTCTGATCCATAATGTTCTGGTTGACACAGGCAGTGTAGCGGATATCATATTTGCTAAGGCCTTCAGATAGATGCAAGAGCCAGAAGACAAGATTCATGATGCTACACACCCTCTTTGTGGCTTCGGAGGAAGGCAGTTTGTCGCAATTGGTAAAATCACAACGCCAGTGACCTTCGGCTTCGTCCACAACACAAGGACAGAATAGGTTGTCTTTGATATTGTTGACATGGAGTACCCCTATAATGCAATCATTGGCCGAGGGACACTTAATGCCTTCGAAGCAATACTTCATCTAGCATATTTATGCATGAAGATACCTTTGGAACAATGGCCCATTGCTGTTCATGGGAGTCAAGAAGCTGCCAGAAGGGCTGAAAGAAACTGGACAGATTCAAAGGCAATCCATAACATAGATGGAGTCGAAGCCTGTCAGCAGTATAAATACAAAAGAGAGAAGACTGCTTCGGCGGATCAGCCGAAGCCTATGCTTCTATGTGAAGACATAACAGAACAAAGGGTACTGCTGGGGTCTCAATTATCTGATGAGCAAGAGAAGACTTTGCTAAGATTTTTATTCAACAACAAAGATGTTTTTGCTTGGTCAGCTAATGATCTCTATGGCGTCAACAGAGATGTTATTGAACATTCACTCAATGTGGACCCATCCTTCAGGCTAAGAAAACAAAGGCTTCGGAAGATGTCTGAAGACAAAGCTGAAGGTGCTCGAAACGAAGTAAAGAGACTTCTTAGTGCCGGTGTCATCAGATAGGTGAAATACCTAGAATGGCTAGCCAACACTGTTATGGTGAAGAAGGCCAATGGTAAATGGAGAATGTGTATTGATTTCACAGATCTCAACAAGGCATGCCCAAAGGACGAGTTCCCATTGCTAAGAATAGACTCTCTAGTAGATGCAGCAGCTTCTTCAGAGCTCATGAGTCTACTGGATTGTTACTCAGGCTATCATCAAATTTGGATGAAGAAGGAAGACGAGCCGAAGACTAGCTTCAAAACTCCCAGTGGCACTTATTTCTACCTTCAGATGCATGATGGGCTCAAGAATGCCGGAGGAAGCTTCAGCAGAATGACAGCCAAGGTCCTTCATTCTCAAATAGGCAGGAATGTACTGACCTATGTTGATGATATCATAGTGAAAAGCACGAAGCAAGAAAATCACATTGCTGATTTGCAAGAGACATTTGCCAATTTTAGACAAGCTGGCCTAAAGTTAAATCTAGAAAAGTGTGTTTTTGGGGCGAAGAAGGGCAAGTTCCTTGGCTGTTTGGTATCAACGAAGGGAATTGAAGCCAACCCGAGCAAGATTGAAACTATTCTTTGGATGGAGCCGCCAAGCATAAAGAAGGGGGCCCAACGGCTGGCAGGAAGACTAGCATCATTAAACAGATTTATATCTAGATCAGCAGAAAGAAATGTGCCATTCTTTGAAATACTGAAGTCAGCCGAAGTTTTTCAATGGGGTCCGGCTTAGCAAAAAGCTTTCGAAGAGCTGAAACAATACTTGATCGATCTAACAACACTAACTCCACCTTCGCCAGGGGCTCCATTACTCTTATATGTGGCAGCTTCGCACTCTGCAGTTAGTGTGGCTCTTGTACAAGAGAAGATAGATGGCCAAATCAAAAAGCAAGCTCCAGTGTACTTTGTCTCCGAAGTTTTAAGTTTATCAAAGAAAAATTATACAGAATTGGAGAAGGTGTTGTATGCTGTGTTAATGGCCTCCAGGAAGCTTCAACACTATTTTCAAGCATATCACATAATTGTTCCTTCATCACAGCCTCTGAAGGACATAATGAGGAATAGAGAAGCTACTAGAAGGATTGGAAAATGGGCTGTGGAACTTAACGAATTCAGTATCGACTATGTGCATAGATCCTCAATTCAATCCCAGGCGTTAGCAGACTTCATTGCTCATTGGACGCCAGGGGCTCAGGAAGAAGAAACAAATAAAGACGCTGAAGCTTGGACAGTATTCTGCGATGGTTCTTGGGGAACCTTCGGCGTAGGAGCAGCTGCTGTTCTAGTTGCGCCTTCCAAAATCAGAACATGTTATGCAGCAAAGCTTGACTTCGGTTGTACAAATAACATTGCTGAATACGAAGCACTTCTGTTGGGACTTCGAAAGTTAAAGGCAATGGGAATAACAAGGGCCATCCTTAAAACTGACTCTCAAGTCATTTCTAGTCATGTAGACAAAAGTAGTAAGGCAAGAGATCCGAAGCTCGAAAAATATCTCGATACAGTTCAAAGGTTGGAGGCTTCTTTCGAAGGTTTTTCTGTCAAGAATCTTCCAAGAGGAGAAAAGGAACATGTAGATCTGTTAGCCAAATCAGTGGCACAGAGGTTCCCTTTACCTTCGGAAGTATTCTTCGAAACAATAAAAGCACCTTCGGTTGAACTTATGGAGGGAGTAGTGCTTATAATTTCCCCTGTACATAGTGAAGATTGGAGAACAGAAATTGTATCTTTCCTTCAAGGTAATTGCCTTTCGGATGACGAAGCTTATAATAAGAGAATGGAGGCAAGGACAAGACAGTATGTGATAATAGAAGGGGAATTATATAAGCATGGAGTCTGTTCTCCACTCCTCAAGTGTTTATCTAGAACCGAAGGTATAGAATTAATGAAAGAGATACATGCAGGTCTGTGTGGATCTCACATTGGGTCTAGGCCCTTGTTGGGAAAAGTGTTTAGACAAGGATTTTATTGGCTGAAGGCAGCTTCGGATGCAGCAGAGTTAGTTCAAAAGTGTGTAAGAGATCAAAAGCAACCTTCGTCTCTCACACATCTGATACATCCTACTTGGCCGTTGCAAAGATGGGGCCTAAATCTGTTAGGCCCACTTCCACCAGCGCAAGGTAATTTGAAATATGTTGTGGTGGCTGTAGAATATTTTTCTAAGTGGATTGAAGCAAAGCCTTTGGCTACAATAACTTCGATTACAGTCCAAAAATTCTTCTGGCAAAATATTGTTTGTCGCTTCACGTGCCGAAGGCTATAACTTTGAACAATGGAACACAGTTTGATGCTGAAACGTTCAAAGACTTCTATGACCAAATTGGCACGAAGATTCATTTTGCATCAGTATGGCACCCAGAATCAAATGGACTGGTAGAAAGAGCAAATGGCATTATAATGACGGGGATAATGAAGCTAATCTTCAATCAGCCCAGAGGAAAGTGGCCAGATGAGTTGATCAAAGTGGTGTGGAGCCACAACACAACCATGTCAAGATCAACAGGATTTACACCTTTCAAACTATTATTTGGTGACAAAGCTATAACTCCAGAAGAAGCTAAAGCAGGATCAATAGAACAGTAGCTTCAGCAGAAGACGAAGCTGATTATCATGTAGCAAAAGTTACTATAAAGGGGGCCAGACTTCAGGCTGTAGAGAACATCAATAAATATCAAGCCGAAACAATAAAATGGCATGACAGAAAAGTTCGGTTGAAAAATATTAAGCCAGGGCATTTGGTGCTTCGGAGAGTGGCCAATCCGGACATAGTAGGCAAATTGCAGCTAAAGTGGGAAGGACCTTTTCTGGTGGTATCTACATCGAGGCCCGGTTCTTACAGATTGAAGGATATGGACGACAAGGACATACCCAGATCTTGGAATGCGGATGAGCTTCGGCGATATTATGTGTAATTTGATGTAATCTTTATCCATTTTTTCTATGGCACCCTTTTTCCTTTCCAAAGGGGAGAAAGGATGGGGCCATAGCTTGTAATTTTTCCTTTCTTATTTAGCTCCACGAGAGCCAAATCCCCCAAAAGGATGTAAAATGTAAAATGTAAGCATGCACCATCGAGTGCAGAGAGAAAAAAAGGAAAAGCAGGGAGAAGCTCAAAAGTCGTCCCCAAGGGGATGTAGAGCATGACGAAGCTACAAAAAGTCGTTCCTAAGGGAGCGCAGCGTAAATTTTCTGCTCAAAAGTCGTTCCTAAGGGAATGCAAAGCCAAATACCACCGAAATATAAGGCGAAGAAGTTCAAAAGTCATTCCTAAGGGGATGCAGAACTTATACTGCCGAACTAGAAGGCGAAGAAGTTCAAAAGACGTTCCTAAGGGGATGCAGAACTTATACCACCGAAATAGAAGGTGAAGAAGCTCAAAAGACGTTCCTAAGGGGATGCAGAGCTTAAGACTCAAAAGACGTTCCTAAGGGGATGCAGAGTCTGGGTGTGGCTTCGTATGCGTGTGTTTGGACATTCTTTTGCACATTACATCACATCATTCATTTGCATTCATACACATTCATGTAGACATTTATAGGATCATCATCATCATAACATAGAGTATAAACAGATGCTTCGGCTTTCATGACAATGCTTCGACGAGTATAGAGAAGCAAAGATATGCTTTGATGTGTACAAAAAGAAGGGAAGGTGTTTTTCGCCTTCGGCTCAAAAGATACAAATTTCGTCCACACCAAAGCAATTCACACACGGATGAAAAGGTAAAAATATATTACAAGGTATGAACAAATTTACAGAGTAATGTTTGATTTCTAAATTACAATATCTTTTGCGAAGATAATTCGAATGTCTCTAAAGCTTTGTGTAGCAGCTTCATTAGTCTCCGTCAAGCTTCGGATTATTGACCTTCGGCATCGTCATCCTGTACACAACAAAGCAGTATAAGGTAAAAAAGTAATCTCAGGAGAAGGTAAGCAAACAGGTACAAGGTTAATACCGGCTTAAGATGACTTCGAGCTTCGTCACCAGCTAAGTCCCACCCACCCTTTGTCCAAATTTGTGCTATAAATCTATTCCCGATACTTCAGGCTAGGCTGGGGATATCGGCTAGGTCCGCTGGTGACAAGCTGAAGTTCGGTCTGTTGACAATCTTTCCGTGCATGCAACCAGCCTTCATAAAAGCTATAGCTATGCCGCGAGAAGCTAGCAGGGCACAGAAGTCGCCGTGCCTAGCTATTACTACGTCAAGCGCCTCAACTTCGCTCTCAATATGTTCGAAAGTGCTTGGCAGGTCTTCAACCGAAGGTTCAAATTTTTCAGAGCTGGCTCCCACTGAGTTGAAGACCTGTTTCAGTAGCTGCACCACCGGTTGCCAAAGTTCAAGCATATGTTCTGAAGCTCTTTTAAGGATTTTTGCAGATTCAAACTTTTCTCGACTTCGGCTTCGAGCTTCGCATCGAAATTCTTCTTTTCTTGCTCGAAGCTTTTCGATCTTTGGAGGAGTTCATCGTTTAATCTAGCAACTTCGGCTTGGGCTTCAGCCAATAAACCCTCCATTGTCTGAAGAAGGAAGTCTTTCTTTTCTAGAGAAGCTTCATGATCTTTGATTTTGTTTTCCAAGCCATCGATTATAACCTCATTCTTCTTATCTTCGAGGTCTTGTTGCATTCTCAAGGCTTTGCTTAGCAGCATACTCTGTGCAAAATAATCTTTGTCAGAAATCTTTGCTTCATCACAAAATAATAAAAACTGAGGAAAAAAGCTTTAACTTAAAGTTGGAGTAGAATAAGCTACCGACGATATGCTGTCGTCGGTAGCTGCTGATGTCAGCTTCAAGCATTGGAAAACCAACAATCTTTGACAGAGTGCTGATAACCTTCGCACCGTGCGGTCTCGAATGCATCCTAAGGCTTCTTCGTTGATTCCACCAAAGAGCATGGCTCCTGGTTGGTATCCACAGGATATAGCATACTTCTGCAGCTCCTCCTTCTCGGCCTTGGATAATTCTTGACCAATTAGATTTTGAAAGTTGAAGCTTTTTTCTTCTGAAGTATCTTCGACAATTTCTTTCCCTTTTCCAGGCACTGCGGCGAGGGCTTCTTCTATAACCGCAGCAGTCTCCTCTGTAGCCAGAACTCCCTCTGTAGCCGCGGCAGTCTCCTCCACGGCCAAATCCAAGAGCACTTTATCAATAGCAGATAATGTACTCTCCAGATTGGTAGCTTCGGTAGTCACAGCTTCGGCAGAAGTAGCAGCTTCGGCAGCTGGTGTCATTTTTGATGCTGAGGCCGGCGGTGGAGTTTCCTCAATGGCTTGCATAACAGTAACAATTATTTGCCTTTTTGGCCCAACCACCTTTTTCGCTGCCGAAGGCTTGTCCTTCTTCTGTAAAAGCTTCATCAGATGTGGCCCCAGAGGACTTAGCATCTTGATAGGTAAGGATTCGATCACTACCTTTAAAATTTCTTCTACTTCGCCAGCAGAAGGCGTCGAAGGAGCTTCCCCCTCTATCTCAGCCATCTTCAGCTCTGGAGTTGTAGTTTTTCTCTTCTTCGAGGTCACCACCTTCGGCTCAGGACTGGATTTTCTCTTTTTTAGAGCTTTTTCGTCCTCTTTCACCATCCTAGCAGCCTGTCTTCTCATAACACTGACAACCCTTTTTCTCTTTGGTCCTTCGGCACCCTTGCTTCGTCGTTCATAGTCAGGGTATTCAAAGTTTAAAGCGTCCATTACCCGATACAACCTTCATTTTGGTCGAGTGCCGAAGGCTGCAGTCATCAGTTGATCTTCCTTTTTGGTATAATTGCCCAAAATTTCGTTGCACATAGCCTCAATCATCTCTAGCCACTCTTGGCAAGGCTCTTTGAATTGTTTCTCAAACTTGAAGCGATAGGGCAATAGAACAAGTTCACCCTTCTTCTTTGTTCCTTTCAGCTTCGGCATACTCCATTCACTGAATGTTGGAGAGACCTTGTTCGCCAAGTATTCTTGTACTAGATCCCTGGTGCTGATATGTTTAGCCACCACTCTAAATTCTGCTATGGCTAGCTGACATGGTAACCCTGGCTTCATGTTGCACAAGGGTCTGGTCATCCCGAAGCTTAAACTCAGTGGGCTCATGACCATCGTCTTTAGCTTCTCCCTCTTCTTCTCATCGGCCTTGATATAAAACCACTCACTCTTCCAGCCAGTTGGCCACTTGGTGCGATAACTTAGGACCAGAGCCTTCGTATCCTTGCGATACGCGAAGTTATAACAACCACTCATGCAGCCCGTCTTCCCTGGCCTTTGTTTGGTAATGCAGCTCATGCACTCAGCAGAAAGCTTCAGCATTTGGGTCCATTCCTTGGCTTCGAAGGGCCCAGATGAAGATGCTGAGCCTAATGATGGCGTTAGGAGTCAGCTCATGAAGAAAAATCTCAAAATTATCCAAAACCTCTCTAATCATCTCGTTCAAGGGAAATCACAATCCTGCCCTGAAAAAGCTTTTGAAAACCACTACTTCGTCATCCTTCGGCTTTGGAGTGGTTTCTTCTCCAGCAAAACGAATAAGCTTCTTCTCAGCTTCTCCGAAGTAGCCTAGTTTTATCATCATGGGCATATCAGTTTCAGACACAGTAGATTTTTCAAAATCCAAGTGGCTGGGTTTTGATGGGATCAAAATGCTATAATCTTCTTCTTCTTCTTCATCAGCATTTTCCTCCTCAACATCAGCTTGTTCAGCTTCGGCAGTAGGTGCACCTTCTTCAATGGCTCCCTCTGTCACAACTAACCCCGATCACCTCATAACTTTGGAGATTAGAGCTGTCTCGGTGGCTTCAGTCTCCTCTCCTTCACGAGTTACCCTCGCAGTCGAGCGTACTCTAGCCATCTGATGGATCTTTTTGCAGTTTATACGAAGCTGATGTTTTTTACAGTTTTGATGAAGCTCCCTCTTTTGACGAAGCTAATTCAAAGTGACGATTCGCTCGAGAATGTAGTGAAAGAGCTTCGGCTATGGTCAAATTTTTTGACAGCACAACCGTGCAATGGCAATGAATGCTATGGTAACTTCACACCTACCTGTCTGTTTATATAGTGTTGCAGGTGGGAAGGTGAATCGCCAAGTCGCTCGCACCCGCCGAACAGTCACCCGCACCTGCTGAACGGTGGACCACTACCCTGCTGTGTGGTGGCCCACCTTGCGCCATAATACTTTAATCATTTCTCGGCAACGAGCTCAGGGAAGGTGTTTTTCGGACCTTCAGCATTCCGAAGCCTTGAAGATTTTTCATGGATCAAGCTCGTCACGAAAAACGATCTAGCACCACAAAAGGGCTACTGTTGGGGGCCTGCTTCGTCGCCGAAGGTCCTTTAAGAAGAAGCACCTTCGAAAGATTAGTGTATAATCAAACACACGTGAAGGTACACGCCAAAGCTACGATCCAGCGAGCTTCAGCATAGCAACATGCCTTGAGACAAAGGGCTGCACCGACTTAAAGAGGAAAAGGCCGATCAGTCCATGATGATTTGTGTCATGATTGTAACTAGTTATTAGGGGCATAAATGTAATTCTGACCGGGCTGCGTCCCGTGCCTATAAATAGGTGAACAGTACCCCCGGACTGTTCACGCGGACTTGTATTCGCTCGTGCGTCACGCTTGGACTTTTACCTTCTGTCAAGCCGAAGGTACAAATGTAATTCAATACTATTTCTGTTTATCCATGATAATAAAAAGAAGAGATATTAATAATATCATATGGTTATTCATGTTGCCTCTTATATTTCATATGCTTCTTCTTTCATTATCATATACTGTGATTGTGAAGGTATATCCTTCATGACCTTCGTCTGAAGATCATTATATCCTAAAGGAGATAATGCTTCAAAGGACGAAGGGTATTAACCTTTAAGTTTTTGTGTTGCCTTGTTCTTAATTCATAGCATTTGAGAACAAGTCCCCAACAGTCCCGCATTACATTATCCAAACCTAAGGATTGACTAGTTTGTATGTACCTTACCCTTGCTTACCTTTTGGGTTATCATGGTTAGCATTTTGCTATTGCCTTAACTTTAATCAATGAACATGATGTGAACATTTATGATACGATACTGTTATCCTGATTATGTTGATGATCTTGTGATACCCTAGGGGGCTTAGGCCTTTTTCCTGAGTACCTCTCCGTAAGGACCTGTTCATGGAGTGACCACCCGGGATAACAGTGCAACCATGAGGGTGGAATGGGACGCCCTTAGCTGATTAATTAGATGTACCTGGGGGTGTAGTTGGCTTTGCCGGAGGGCCGTCAATGGGGGCCAGGGCGTGGTGCTCGCTCTGCCAAGGTTGGGGTGCAGAGGTTCATTCGATTTAGTTTTGTTAGTCACCCACCTTGGGGAGGTGTACTGCGTTTGTACGACTGGCGAAACCTAACGAGCAACTATGCACCAGTGGAGTTTTGTAAAGGCTACGTAGTGTATTCCTGGCCATTCACCTTGGTAGTGAAGATCGGGTCTATACAACCTAGGCTAGAAAGGGATCATGACTCGTGGGTAAAGTGTGCAACCTCTGCAGAGTGTTAAAAACTAGTATATCAGCAGAGCTCACGGTTAAGAGCAGCCTTGGGATCCTCTTTGATTAGAAGAACTTTGGATACTTTTATGATGATGGTTAACAATGATGTAATAAAATCTGATTTCTGGTATTTCCTCTTTTGAGGGAGTACTTTGGGTAATAACTGGTTTATTACTAAAACTTGGCTCTACTAATAATAATAAATACTTGACTAACCAAAAAGCAATTCCTTGACCACAACCCCACATACAGCTAGTCCACATTAGCCAAATGGGACAATTGCTGAGTACGTTGATGTGTACTCACCCTTGCTTTACAAACCACCCCACCCCAGGTTGTCCCCACTGTACTCAGTGCTCAGGAGGTGATGCTGGCAACATGGAGGACTTTGAGGAGTTCCAGGATTACGACGCGTTTTAGTTTATCTTAGTGGCAAACCCCGAGTCAGCTGCCTGTGTAGGCTTATCATCTACGTTTCGTTTCTCCGCACTTTGATAGTTTATGTTAAAGACAATGGTTATTTAATAGACTTTGTGGATGTCTTGAACATCTTGTTGTAATAAAGTATCTTTCCGCTATTTATTTCGAGCATTGTGTGATGATGTCCAATTATGTAATCGCTGTGTACGTGAGTTTCTGATCCTGGCACGTACATGGTTCGCATTCGGTTTGCCTTCCAAAACCGGGTGTGACATAAGTGGTATCAAAGCCTTGCTGACTGTAGGACCACTAACCTAGACTAGAATGGTCGCCCTAAGGACTATAGACCCCTACCCTTACCTTGACCTTAGAGTTCTTTCAAAAGTTGGTCATCTTGACCAACTCTATGTTATCTACTTATCTCAAAAACTTTTGTCTCACTTCTCTTTCTGTTTACTTTCTGGTCTCATAGTTCTACTCTTACTCTTGTGCTTACGATGTCTTTTGTAGATGGCCCGTATCAGGTGCACTGCACGTAAGTCTGTGATCCCCTTTTTGCCTTCTTGCCTAACAGAGCATCCACTGCGTCGCATGGTGCCAGGTCAGTCCAGTCACCTGGAGAGACTGCATCATCGCCTGCACGAGGACAGGAGCGCCAATGCCAGGAGCAGGAGCAGCAGGACTCTTCCCCCTTGCCTCAGTGGGAGGTGGAGTCTGAGAGGCCGCCTTCCCCTGCACCTCAGCCAGAGATGCCCCCTGCACCACCACAGGGCATCCCGGCTGCTGGAGGAGACCCTGACGGAGACAGAGACGACGACGACACTGGTGGCAGTCCGAGCCATGACACGGAGCTCTCGGAGGAGCCGGAGCCAGAGGGATGGATTGCTAGACCCATCACTTGTGACACTGCTCGTGGGTGTCACTTCCACGACGCTCTCGACACCCTGCTGTGTCGGGCCTTCGATCGACACACTTGGTCCATCGAGTACCGTTGTGTAGTCTACCAGCATCGTCGCAGGTTATACCCGGACCAGTGGGAGGCTACTTGCTTGGTGTGTCATCCGGACGATGACCTCTGGGGTGCAGAGGCCTTCTCAGAGCACTATTCTATTACTGAGAGGGATACTACAGAGGCAGCCATGCAAGATGCAGCAAGACAGGCACTTTCTCAGTATTGCTCGTTGTTCAGCGGGGTAGCTGATGGCCTCGACCTGAAGTACTACCCTCGCCGTTCAACTGACAGTGCTGGAGGTGTGATTGTCTTGCCAGTTGGTGAGGGCAATCCCAGGCTGAACAGCATGGTCAACCTGGCTGCCGTGCTCAACACAGAGTTGGACCATGCCCTTGACAAGTTGGGCAAGGTTCGGGCAGAGGTTGCGGAATTGCGTGCTGAGTGTGCGGCACGCCACTATCTGGATGGTGGTTCTCCCACCCCTGTTAGGATTCAGCACCCTTATCGTTCACCGCCCCGTGGTCGCTTCGACTTTGGTACCCCAGACTGCAGGACCCGAATAGATTTGGATCCCTAGATCGACAGAGTCGGAGTCTGTAATAATGCTTAGTTTAGTGTCTTAGCCTAGGTCAGTTTTAGTTGGAGTTAGTTTGTTTATCTTATGTTGAATGCTTGTTATGATGGACATGTACTGAAGTTGGATCTTTGTAATGATTGTCACCAAGGTGTGGGTATCCCCTGCAACTTGGTGTAGTTATTAATAAAGTCAGTTATTTAGTTGGGTAATCCATTTATGTCCACTTTCCTCTTTATCTGAGAAGCTGTTAGTGAAGATGGTCATTTGTTCAGTGCCATGAAGATTTTCTATACATCTTTTCTTATGCTAAAAGACTGCAGAGTCAGATTTGATATATATGTGTGATTTCTACAGATGTCTGAGAACAGGCGCAGAGGTGCGAGGCGTGCTCAGCCAGAGCAGCAGGCACCCCAAGAGGAGGCAGCACCGCAGCAGCATTTGCCACCGCCACCACCAATGACCATTGAGTAGATGTTCATGATGCAGACACAAGCAGTTTAGACAATCAGACAGACCCTAGCAGCAATGCAGCTGGTGCAGCAGCAACCACCATCGCCTCAGCCTCAGGTGCAAGTCAAGATGCCTCAGGTGCCTAGAGACAAGCGGGCAGAATTCATGAGGGGCCATCCCCCAATCTTTTGTAACACCCAAGGTGTTACCCAAGGCCCTGGCTCAATACATGCACTCATGGCTTATTATCACATGTGTTTAAGTAGAGGAGAAGGAGCACCAAAACTTTATAAACCATGGATTAATTAAGGAATGAGCATGACAAAAGAAATACCCAAGAATTCTATGCATCTTCACCTTGGAAAAAAGAGGCTCAAACCCTAGACCCCTTCTTGAGCCAGTAGACCCCCAAGCACTGGACTAATAGAAAGGATAATCAAATGACCACATCATGACTTAAACCATTTACCAAAGTTTAAGTACAGTAATATATCTACAAGAAATGGTAAAGAAAGTATTCCAAAAAGGTCCCACAAAATTCTCAAATTCAGCCCCCAAGTGAAGAACACCCAAGAACAACCAATTTTTCTCTAAGTCAAAAATCAGCCTTCTTCCAAAGATTATAGATGTTCACCTAGTTGCTGGCACCAAATCCATGGGGTCCAATTGACAAAAGGGAGCCAAATTACCTAAGGAACACACTGGAAAAGTTTGAACCGAAGCCAAGGCCGTTTGACACAAGTTGACACCTATTTTGTCTCGGGATGAACAGTGCCGACAGACCCAACTTGGCGCTCGCATATCTCCCAAGCTAGGGCATATATTCCCTTAGAACTCACATGAACTAGGTAGCCCTAGGTGCTGGGAAGAGATCTCACAAAAGTCTTATGGTGAGATTCACACGTTTGGCTGCTCAGCAGGGGCTAGAACACGGGCAGAAGGAAATGGCCACGTGTTCGACACGCCCTGGCAACGCCAGAGCACGCCCCGGTGCTCGGCCCCATGCAAGCCGCGCCGTGCCAAGCAAGACCCCACGCCCACGCCCGCGCTCGCGCCTATAAAGCTGACCAAGGCCTTGACCATACACCCTCGCTCGCTCTCCAACCTGCCGGAGCGCAAGTTCAGCGACGATCGCTCTGCGCACGACGTGCCAGCGGCCGCTCGAGACCCAACCATCGTAGACCAACCACCCTATCCATTCCCCGCCCCGTCCGACCCTCAAGATATCATCTGCGTGCCTCGGTGAAGCTTCCAGAGCCAAGAATCGAACTCTACCTCACTGGAGACACCGGATCGACGTCGCTGGACTTCACCCGACCGCTGGCGTGCGTAGACCAAGCTCCACTGTGAGTCTTTCTTCGATTCCTTGCACGGGTAGCATCCTTAGCACCCCGTGAAGCTCCCTGTGCCCTTGGATTGAACGATGCCGCCGTGAGCAGGCCGGAGCGCACGCAGCCGACGAGCCCGCCCGCCTGCGCACGTGGCCCGACCGATTCTGGCCATCACTGTCGATGAGCCGTACCTCAACGTGACCGCCAGGACCTCCCGGAGCTAACCCCGCCCTTCGCCGGACCTCCCTTGCCACCGGTAAGCCGCGCCACCTTGTTTATTCTCACGGCTACTGTTTCAAGGGGGGAGGGAGCTCGAGGAAAAAGAAGAAGCCAGGGGGGATTGAATAGTCAGTGACTCATGTGAACAGTCCCGCAGGGGTATAAGTTAAAGACTTGGTTTAGGAAAAGCCTAGGGTCTCGGTGTAAACTGGTTTTCCATAAAACCTTTTAAACATTATTCATTTAAATGTAAACAGAGCTTGTAAAATTCATAACTTCAGTTTTATTCAACCAAATCTGTTCAAACCAATTTTGCTAGGTTCTAAATAATATAAACTACTTAGGAAAAATACCAAACACCCTAAGTATTGGAGAAAATTTTAGAGTTTTGATTTAAATAGTAAACTGACCAAAAGCTAAATAAAGAAGGGAAAAATAGCTACACTTTTAGACTGGGGTTAAGAAAAATTAGAGAGGTACTTAATCACTACCTAGCCTGTTTAAAAATAATAAACCCCTCAGTACGCCAGATTAGGGAAGGGTTTATCAATTAAACTCACTTTGACTCAAAGTTAAAGAAAATAGAAAAGGAAGTTTAAAATAAGAACCAGAGGGCAACCACATTTTTGCTAGCTTACTTATTTAACATAATTCACTGGAAAATTTTGTTAGACCCTCTGTTAGTACAAAAGAAATGCACTACCTTTTATTTCATGAAAACAATGAGAACTTAAAAAAATCCTAGAAAAATAATCCTGAGAAGAACCCACCCCAACCCTTGGGATAACTAATAATATGCTAATATGAATCCAGGAAAAATGTAAGTTCTGTTGTTTGATATTTTTCAAATAACAAGATAGTTATAAGTACCTTTTTGGCATTAAACTTTAGAAAATCACAACTAAATATCCAGTAGGTCTTTTTCTGTGATTTTTAACACAAAGACCTATTATCACCTAGGAATCTTGACAAAAATAAATGTTGACCCAGAAACCCCACATAAATTAGAGCTATAGTGTAAAGTGCCCTTTTACCCTTACTTTTGTCATTTTTGCCTAAGGAATATATGAATTATTTTCAACCTCAAACTTGTAGGATGAAACCCAGAGGCCAATGTTTACCCACTGTAATTTTTATAACATTTTTAGAAAATTCTAACTTGCCATGGTAGTTCAAAAAATACTTAATAGAAGGACAACAGGAAGAAAAATGGGAATTTTGGGAGAACTAGATAATGTATAACTAAAACCTTCTAAGAATCCCATGAAACCTAAAGATGTAATTAAAGATTGTAAGTTCATTCAAAACCCCAAAATGAAGGTATAAAACCCTTAAGGATAACAAAAGAAAACCCTAGTATACCACTATTTTAATACTGTTTCACTATGCTCAGTGTTTCCAAAATACCATATCATTAATATGTATACATCTTATTCATTGCATTTGATAGACTGTAATCTCGCTGATGGGGAGTACATCCTCGTTCCAGAGCAAGGAGCTGCTCAGGAGGTAGCCCAGGAGCCAGCACCAGAGCCTCCCATCGAAGATCTGCCTGCCCCAGCTTTGGAAAGCAAGCCCCGGTTTTATGCATAACCAATTTTATATACTATTTTACTGCACTTAATGATTGTAGGCTTGTATTGTGCACTTAAGTGTAGGAGTTGACTGAAACCCTAGTTGCTTGAACTCAGGATTCCTTTTGAGATGGATACTAGTATGCTAGGTCGAGTAGCTGCTTTACTAACTAGGGATCTCGGTAGAAGTCGAGTGATTTTTCTAGCATTCGCGCGAGGTCAGGAATTGGTTGTATCCATTTTTATATCATAATGATGGTGGTCTGTGGACAACAATCCACGGGGATGCGTTGTCTACGAGATGAAAAATTGGAATAAGGATTAAGGTGTGGTACCGTGTGTCAAGTGTTGAACGTACTAAGCAGATGCCGAGAAATATGGTAAATCGATAAGCCTAGTACCTGAGTGAACCTGCCCGCAGACTTTGCCCTTCACGCGACCTGAGATGTGGTCTCCCATTCCGGTTATGGTGGGTACATGTGTGGTCACTGCACGACGGTAGTCGGGGTCAATGAGGCATTGTACGTGAAGGCGGTGAGCCCTGATCTATTGACGGGGAATCGATGGGGATGGTTGATGTGTGTGGGGACGGAGTGCCTCGCCATGTCGTGTGTTTAGGTTTACCTTGCAATGATGAAAACTCGATTCGAATCGTCTACTTCTCGCAGTTAATGAGACTGCTTGATCCATGCTGCTACATTGAGTAACAAGTGGAAATGTGTTGATTGGGCAAAAGATGTTGATTGCTAAAATGATTGCTATCATGTATGATAAGCTAGGTATACATTTAGTCTTAAGAGAGTCACACTAAAACTTGAAAAGCTAAACTTGATTTTAGACTCAGCTAGTGCTTTTGGCAAACCAAACCCCTCAGCCAAACAGCTGCATGTCTAGAGGTAGAGGAGTAGACTCCTCACACTGGGTAAGTCTAGCTGAGTATTAGTATACTCAGCCTTGCTTGTGGCATAATTTTTTACAGGTTCTCTGGAGGACATGGTTGCTGGAGTGACTTGGCCGTCCACCTTGCCACCGGGTTGGACAATCGAGTGGGACCCTACCTCGGCAGAGGAGGAGCATGAGGAGTGATGGGCCAGGCTTCCCCATCCCTCCGTTCATTTACCGTTAGTTATATTCCGCTGCATTCCGAACAATGATCACTACTTTTGATAAACTCCGATGATGTTGTAATAACTTTAAGTACTCCTTAATATATGGCTTTATGCTTTATTGTATTTGCTCTGTGCCTCACCTTCGAGTGAGTACGTGGTACTTGATCCTGTTAGTGGCCTCGTCGCACTAGATCCGAGGGACTGACGTTATATTCTTATTTAAGTGTGGTCTAGCCTCTAAGGCGGGACTTAGGTACTTAAGTTTAATTCGGGCGGTTTCGCCACAGCTGGTATCGGAGCTTGTACTACCATAGAGGAATCAGTAAACCGTAAATACCATCCTTTTCAAAAGTAAAACTTGTTAGAAACAAATGTTGGATAAATCGGTAAGACGATAAGGATGGATATAGGACGTGAAGCCTTAGGATACTAGATGGGTAGCCAGGTGGCTATTTGAATGTGCCCTACGAGCTACTCTAATAATGGACGGAGATTTCTCTATCCCTATAGGTTGATGCGAGGTCGCTTGGGACGAACATGCATGCATCATTTTATTCTAACTACTTAGTAAGTGGCCAAGAAAGTTTAAAAGCTATGAGGCACGGTAATAAAAGATTAAGTGTATCTCCAAGATCTCCACCTAACCCTAGGAAAGCCAAGCCCTAGTTCCTTTTTATTTTCTTAATTCTTTTTCTTTTTCGCTTACGCTTACCCCTACACAGATGACTTCTCACGAATCCTCGGATGGAGGGAACACACATTCCCACACGGACAGACTTGCGTGAGAGGGTTTTCACCGCATTTTGTGGGAGGTGCTGCAGGGAGCCGGTTATATGATGCCTCCCCAGTATGCGGTGCATTTGTTCAAGGAACACTGGGTACCCCGCTGTAGGGTGAGGATGACCTTAGAGCCTCATCCTTTGTAGCTGGGCTGGCGCTCGTTGGACTCCGAGTCTTTCGGATTCCGGGCTGAAGACACTATCGAGTCCATTGCTCTCCACGGGCTGATGACCTTTTGTGGCTTTCACCCCTTGGAGCTGTCCACTCATCCCATTGGCTTGTTCCCCGCCGAAAAGGAGGACGACCCAATGTGGAAGGACCGAGTGGAGCATGCCAAGGATGTGTGGGCTCTTTACCCAGGGCAGACTGCTTACCTAACGGTGCGGTGCATGAATGCCCTATATCGTCTGCAAGCCGTGTGAGCTGAGGCAATGTCCCAGCTGATGGGCTTGGTGGAGTCTACCAAGATCACCTTGGATAACCGGGAGAACCTTGTGGTAGACCTGTCCACTGAGCTGGTGGAAAAGGACCTCCAGGTGGAGTAGATGGCCACTCAGATCCAAGAGCTTGAGGAGCTAGTAGGAGCCAGGGAGAACACCATCGAGGTTCTCGAGGATCAGCTCCTGACCACTCAGCAGCAACTTGAGGAAGCCAACCAGCACTTGGATATGCACCATCAGGAAATCCAAGACATGGAGGCTGAAGGGGCCGACGAGGATGTTGACATCAAGGGAGGAGAGGAGCCGGAGCCTGCATCCAGCTTGGACACTGCTGGCTCAGGGAGACCACCTTCCCCCCGAGTATAGCGTTGCCTCGTTTGCCCATTAGGTTTCAGAAATAGGATTAGAAGTGTGTGGCAGTAGAACTCCTCGAAACTAGCTTAGCTTTTGCACCTTTGGGGTACTAGGCTAGAGAGAGTCGAGTATTTTGAACACTGCTGTAATCATTAGCAAAACTCTTTTGGATGGATGAAGGATGGATGATCTCTAATTAAGTTATGAAGAAATTTTATGTCATGTGGTATCTTTTATGAAAAATGCAAGGAAATGTTTGGCATTTTACAAACTTTGTCCTTTCAAATCTTTTACCATGTGCGAGCCTTGATTTCAGAAGTATGATATTAAGAACATCCAAAATTTTCAGATGGCAGGAAGAGCGCGCCATGGACAGAATGAGCGCATTCCTCCACCACCGCCACCGCCACCTACCATGCAAGAACTGATGGCCCAGTAGAATGAGATTCTGCAACAGTTGGCTCAGCGTCAGCCACCACCTCAGCACTATGGTGGTGGTGATCACCATCAGCGTCCCCCAGCAGCATCCACCTATCAGGAGTTCCTCAGCCTCAGCGCTTTAGGATTGTGTCTGACACTCAGAGTAGGGGGCCTCAGTAGCAAGGACGATGGGTGATCCGACCACAGCAGCAGCAGGCACCCAACCGCTCTCAACCCCCAGTTCAGAGGAACAACACCCAGCCACAGCAGCAGTACCGCCAGGCCAATGACAACAGGTGTTTCACCTATGGCAGCACTGGACATTACGCCAAGAATTGCCCCAAGAACCAGCAGAGGCAGGGGCAGAATTCCAATCAGAACTAAGGCAAGAGGCAGAAAATACAAGTGAGGCAAGGCAGACTGAACTTCACCACCTTAGCTGATATTCCAGAGGGAGCACCCATCATGACTGGTATCTTTTCCGTACTAAATTTTCCCGCAGTCATCCTTTTTGGTTCTGGTGCATCACACAGTTTTATCAGCACAAAATTTAGTGCCAAGTGTCAGCTACCATTTCACCACACAAATGGGGGCATTACAATTTCTACACCGGGAGGCAGGGTTTCCACCTATTAGATCAACAGGCATGTACCAATAAGGTTGGGTAGTGTCATATTTAAAACCACTCTCCTGATCATGGGATTGGAGAGCGTGGATATCATCTTGGGGACTGACTGGTTATCACGACACCGTGCTGTGATTGATGTCGCAGTAAGAGCCATAGAAATTCGCTCAACACTGGATGGAGAAATCACCTTGTACCTACCCGACCAGGGTTGTACCTGTTCCTGTGCCTTCGCTATGATAGAGTCACCTGTAAAGAAAATTCCAGTGGTCTGTGAGTACCCCGATGTTTTTCCAGACGAATTGCCAGGGATGCCACCAGACCGAGACATAGAGTTTGTGATTGAGCTGCAACCCGGAACTGCCCCTATATCCAAGAGACACTATGTGACGGAACCTCCCAAGTCATTAGGTCCACCTACAGTTGTCCTTGTCCAACAGACATCAGACAACCCTGCAGATGCCCCTGAATCACTTGACAAGTTCGGTATCAAGGGCGCTGTGCGGGGGTATTTATAGGTGTCCGGGTACCCAACATCCCGTGTTAAGGACGCATGTGCCCTCAGACACCTAGGTTATCCCCGAAATATTCCCATAAAGCAGGGTTACAGACTGTAATTACAGGGACGCCTTTATAAATTAGGCCCGTAACACGCAGCGGCCACGCAGGGCCTGTTACAATGGGCCGGATCACACGTGGGCCTCTGCGCTGGACGAGGCCGCACGGTGGGATGACCTCGCTACGGGTCTTCGTCCGATGTCGTATGGGGCGAAGGGTGTCCCTGACCGTTGTCTTGTCTCCGTCGGACCGACGTTTACGGCGAAGGCCCCGAGCGAAGGGTGGCGTCTTTGCCTTCGCCCCAACATTTGCCCTCCGAGGGACCAGTTCGACTAAGTCATCTGGTGCCGAAGACGTCGCTAGATGGCGGAGACGCTGCCCTCGCTCGAAGTGGTTCCGCGGGGGTTTTTGACATGACCGTTGATTGACGCCGTACTATGGGACTGCGGGTTTCCCGAAGCGCCGCGCCCTGTGTATAAAAGGGGGCGGGGGGCGGCGCGTTTTGAAATTTATTCTTCCGCGCTCCGTGAAAACCCTAGCCGCTTTCTCCACCGTCTCTGCCGCTCGTCTGCCCTCCTTGCTCTTGTTCGCTGGAGATCTGGCTCGAGTGAAGCAGACCGCCCGCCGCCGCCGACGGTACGTAGCGATGCCGACCTCTTCTTCTTCTGCTGCCGCTTCACCGCCGGCCGACGCGTCGTCTGAGGAAACGCTGAGTACTGTGGTGGCGGAGGAGTTGCACGCCGGCGATACTGTGGATTTTGGTGTGTCGCGGATGTCGTTGGCCCGCGTGCAGGATATGCAGCGGCTTGGTTACTTTGGCGGTGGGGTCGCTCGTGTCCCGGGGACGGAGGAAGTCCCCGAGCCGGAAGGCGAGTTGGTTGTGTTCGAGGCGTTCTTTGCCGCTGGTCTCCGCCTGCCTGCGCACCGATTTGTTGGAGAAGTCCTGCGCAGATTTAACGTTCAGATCCATCAGCTGACTCCGAATGCCGTGGTGGCTCTGTCAAAGTATGTCTGGGCGACGACTTCGTACGGCAGGCAGCCATCAGTCGAAGTCTTCGCGAAGTACTATTGCCTGCACTGGCAGAAGAGGATGATTGGAAGTGAAGTTGCCCAGTTTGGGTCCTGTACATTTACGCCGAAGACCGGCAAGACCACGATGCAGGTAGTTGAGCTGGTTCCTTGCGCCCGCAACAAATGGGGCAATTAGCAGGATTTTTAGTTCTACGTCACGGAGGGTACAACCGAAGACCATCCGGGGCTCCCCGTGTCCGAGATGTGCTCGCATTTTTACTCAGCATACCCGCCTTTTGAAGTGGCGGATGAGGATGCGGACGAAGGGGCCCTTCGGTGCGCCGCCGGCCTGAGCAGCGGCCGCGATTTGGTTGAGGAGTTTGTGGCGTTCGGGGTATGGCCTTTGGCGCATGGCTGGGCGCTGGGCGAAGTGTGCCCTCGCCAGATGCCTTCCCACGGTGGGAAGCTGGTGCGAAGTCCTGCCTTCGCGCTGGATCTGCAGAGTCGCGATCCGGCCGCCTTTGTGCGCGAGGCGGAGGATGGGGCAGTGCGGATCGTGGGTCGGTATGTGCCTAGGACAGAGGGCCCGCGCAGCTGCGACATTCATGGGTCAAATGACCGTTTGAACAGGGTTTTTGAGTTGAATCGTCTGCCGTATGGCGGTTATCCCGGCCAAGACGATGTGGATCGTCGCGGGAAGAAACCGGTGGTGGAGTCTGGAGACGACCCCGCGCCGGCGGCCGCCCCATCCTCTAAGAAGAGGAAACTAGGTACTGCTGTGGGAGGACTTGGGGTTTCTGATGGTTTTGCTAGAGAATTGATGAGGACATGCGCGGCCCCAGGGGGAAGGATGTCTTCGCCCGAGCTCCGGGAGTCTTCGGCGCGGATGCTGAGGGTTACCGGGGGTTGGTGGCCTAAGAATATTCCTGTCCCCCGCGCGGCCGGCGAAGACTTTTTTACATCTCGCATGGTTCGTGCTTGGAAAGTGTTTCCTTACGGGCGAAATATTGCTGCTGTTGTGTCGGCAGTGATGGACAAGGATCGCCAGGGAGCAGCACAGAAGCGCCAGGCGGTCGTCACTCGTCAGGCTTCATGAAGCCAGGCCGAAGAGGTAGCGGGGGGCTGCGAAGGCTACTGCCCCCGGCGGAGGCCAGCCGCCGCTGGCGGCTAAGTCGGCCGTCCCTGCATCCAGTAGTGCACCGGACGCTGCGAAGGCGGTTGCCACCGGTGGTCCCAAGTCAGCGAAGGCTGCCCCTTCGTCTGGTGGGGTGCCGGAGACTCCGAAGGCGGCTCGAGGGTTGCCGCCCCCTGGCAAGCGCGTTGCTGACTTTGCCACCGACATTAGCGTGGACGATTATCTTGTTGGTAAGTCGTTGGCTCGAGTTTTTTTTTGATTTGTTGATGCGTCGCAGGGTCGGACGAAGACCAGCTAATTGTTGTCCCGCCTGCCGCGGCGGCCACGGCGGCCACGGCGGCTGCCGTGGTGCCTAGGGCGAAGGGCGGTGCTCTTTGTGCCGGTGGCGAGATACCGGCACTCGCTGCCGTCAGGGACGAGGCGGGTGTCGTGTCCCGCCGGCTGGAGGAGATGAAGGAGGCACTAAGTCAGGTGTGTTGAGCTAGGCCTCGTTTTTTTTAAACGGCTTCGCCGGGGCTGTGGTCTTATGCGTGTCTTGTAGGCGGCTGACTTCGCAAACCACGCGGCGTCGGGGGCCCTGACGGCAGTTGTGTCTGCCGAAATCGAGAGACTTCGGACGCAACATGCTGACGCCGTCCGGGAAAAGTCGGCCGCCGACAGTAAGTGCCGCAAGCTGGCGGACAAGGTGGCTGTGCTGGAGGGTGAGAAGGATGACCTCCGGCGCCAACTGGCGGCGGAGAGGGAGGAGGCTACTGAGGCCCTCGCCAAGGCGCAGGCTGCGTAGGCGGAGGCCAATTTGGCGCGGGCGGAGGGCAGCCTCGCTAGGCAGCGCGCCGAGCAGCTGGAGGAGCGGCTCAACGCGCTGCAGAGCCGTGTGGAGAGGGCCGAGGCCTCGGCGCGCACGGAGGCTGGGTTCGAGCGCCACGGTGGACGCCAAATGTTGGAACTTGCACACGGGCGCAAGTTGATCCAACAGGGGGGGAGTGATAGCACAAACAGGGTTTTAGCACGTGATGGCAAAAGCACTGTTCAACTAGCCTATCAAGGGCGCTGTGCGGGGGTATTTATAGGTGTCCGGGTACCCAGCATCCCGTGTTAAGGACGCATGTGCCCTCAGACACCTAGGTTATCCCCGGAATATTCCCATAAAGCAGGGTTACAGACTGTAATTACAGGGACGCCTTTATAAATTAGGCCCGTAACACGCAGCGGCCACGCAGGGCCTGTTACAATGGGCCGGATCACACGTGGGCCTCTGCGCTGGACGAGGCCGCACGGTGGGATGACCTCGCTACGGGTCTTCGTCCGATGTCGTATGGGGCGAAGGGTGTCCCTGACCGTTGTCTTGTCTCCGTCGGGCCGGCGTTTACGGCGAAGGCCCCGAGCGAAGGGTGGCATATTTGCCTTTGCCCCAACACTAGGTCCTCCCACAGCTTCACTCCTGGGGTTCTTCTTTTGTGACCACCTTGGAATAGAAACAACAAAAGTTTGTTGCTTCCTCACCTAAAAACAACGGGGAATAAAACCCTGAGTATGAAATTACTCAGCAAGTCTTACCCGACTAAAGAAAAGACTCTCAAGGGTATGCTGGTTATAAGGGAGTCAAGGTAAGGTTTCTCAATGATCAAAGACTCTATTTTGCAGAAAATGCTTACTAAAAGTGGATCCTTAAAAATCCAGTTTTATTGTCAAGTTATGTAAAATTACCTGCATCTAGAGTTCTTTCAACCCTAGTTCAATCACTTGACCTGCACTAGCCAATTTTTAACAATCCTTTATCTTTACTGGAGTTCTACGTATAGGGCAGTGACCAAGTCTTCATAACCGCAAAGGTACGACGATCCGAATCGACTATACTCAACTGAGGATCTCCGATCACACGACATATGTAGCACTTAACCCTTGCATATGTCAACCCGCCACCGGGGTTCTTAAGACCAGATCAGGTTCACGTCAACCGAGAGCACAGATACACCACCGTCCAGCCTCTTGCCACGGAGGGTACACGCTACTCTCGCCACCGCTCCACGCCCATTGCGTGTTATCTTATTCTAGCCTTAGTCTGCCCGAGGCAAGGCTTACCCATGACGAGGCATGTGACCAGTTAAAGGGTCCTCGGTCAGCAAGCCTACATCGACACGGTCCTTAATCGACTCAGACGGAGACACTACACCGAGACTCTCTTCTCGTGCAAGTCACCCGCCCGGTCTCAGCTTAATCATTTCAATCCCAAAGTTTGGTACCTGGCAGAGGTACATCCTTTCTGATGTTGAACCCATTACGGCCATGATGGATCCACCATCAAGTTTTGTTTTCAAAAACATCCCAACCACTTTTGCCATATCATCTTTTGTAAAAACAAAACATTTGTTTTTCTAAAGCAAGGCTAAGCATCAAAATCTTTTGTAAAAACAGGTGATCAAGGAAGGTAATCAAACTCAAGGAAGGTAATGCAGGAATTGTTTTATCAATCAACTCCTATCACCTAATGCAATAAGCAAGTGATAAAGATCTTTAAATCATAAAGAAGGTGGCAAATGCACCGGGGCTTGCCTTCATTTATAGGTGAGTCAGGCACGGATCCGCAGATGTCAAAGTAGAAACAATTCCCTGCCTGAGGTTCCGAAGGTGGTGGTGTCTTCTCTTCGGTTACTTCGACTTCTTCTTCGTTTTCTAGATATAACCACATATATGTATATAAGAATGAATGCCATGTAGTGCTCATGAGAGTGCAAAGATAATAAGAGTTTATTATCTAAAGTCTTGAATACAATTTTCCTTCACGGTTCTCCGGGAAACTAGGGTTTCCGGAGTCAGTAAAGGAATTCAAAGGGCAGGGGGTGGGGGTTTTGCGTTCTAATTCTCAAACAAGGTCCAAACCAAACCAAACTCTACCCAAGGCTTCTAAATAATGTGTAAAGTTCATATAAAAAGTTTGGGGATTTTTGGAATTACCATCTAATTTCTAAAAATCCAGAAACAATACTTTAGGCTATTTTAAATAACCCAAAATTCTCTATTTATCCTAAAAATCATAAAACTATTTTTATTAAATACTATGGAAAATAAGGAGTTTAGGAAAATTGGTTTGACAATTTTAGGAATTTTCTATCATTTTCTACCAATTTCAAAGGTTGTGCAGAAAAAGAAAAGAGAAAAGATGAAATAGTGTTGGGCCAGATTCGGTACAGGTGGCCCAACAATGAGCAGAAGCGCGCCCGCGCCTGCACCCGCGCCAACTTTGCATTGAGATCCCAGTCCTTTTGAATATCCCGAAGCAAGGTCAACGCACTATTGAGATGAGTCACTTACGGTTTACAAAGAGGACCTCCACCTTCCCTTTGCAGACTAAGGTCCACGACGATGAACAGACCTCGCCACACTCCGGCGAGCCTATTCCGGCCGGACAACGCTACGGCTGGAGCTCCCATGCGATAGGGACGCAATTAAACCCCTACCAAACACTTTTCCTTCATCAATTTCATCAAGGGGGCATTGAATCGATCAGTCCACGGTTACCGGGCGGATGGGCATGGGGATGAACGCGTTCCGACCAAACGACGGTGTGGATATCCAAATTGAGGCTGGGGAAAGGTTCACGAGTTCACTAGAGGTTAGGTACACACTTGGATTTGGGCGAAATAGGAATCAAAGAGTGGGTCGACAGAGGGGGTAGTCATGGCGGCGTTTTACAGAGCAAGCGTGCGTTCCGGTGATGGGCTTCGGCCGAATTTCAATTGGTTGGCATTGAGAGCAATAGGAGATCAAAGGCAAGCTAGAACAAGAAGTAATTTGATAAATACTGACCCAAAGAGTGCTGGCCACGAAGGGGTTCTTCACGGCGGAGCTAAGAACACGGGAGGGAAGAATTTGTGGACTGCGCACGGTTTCAGGTGAAACTGAGTCAATTCCTTAAGCACTGAGGTGCGGGATGTGGCGAAGAAACCAAACCCGAGCACAATTTATAGGCCGTCGACCGGATTTAGATGTGGATCGTGGATTTCAGATGTGCTGGCAAGCTCACCGCGCGGCGGATCCCGGTGATGGCACGGTGGTCGTCGATTAACCGGGGCCTGCAACCTCAGTAACTTACTGCCACGTCGCCGGGGACCTTTACCGCGGCCGCCGCCGACCCATCCGAGCCACGGTGGCATCCTTATCGCCGGCGAGGGCTGATCCTTATCTCCCCCTCTGATGTACTGTACCATGGCAATCCACCATCAGATGGCCTGACCGAGTGACTCGAAGCCAGATTTTCTCTCAATTCCATATGGTACCAAGCCCAAACACTTATAACAAAGTTGTTCCTCTATAATAACTCTACAACTTTGTTATAGCTACCCTAGGTAGATTCTCACTGGATCATAGTCGAAATGGCTCTCAAACTTGGATCTAGGTCATTGTCTGTCTGAAATTCAGACTTATCAGCGTGACAGTCCAACTTTGGGCTTAATTATCTCCAATTTCTTCTCAACAAATATGCTTACACCCTTAAGCAAAGTTGTTCTCCTATGATAGGTATACAAATTTGATGTGGTGACCTAGGGCAAATTCTCAATAATTTGAAAGTTATAAAGCTCCAAAATTGAGCTCATAACACTGATTTTCAGACTTAGAGTGAAATCACAAATGAGGTCTTTTTGCAAATTAGTCCAAAACTTAGGGTTTAGCTTGTAGATCTTCATAAATGTGAACCATGTGACTCAAGATACCTTGTTGCCATGGTTTTTGCACTTTAGTCCAAAAGTGGACTAGTTTTGCACTTAACCCCCTAGGGTTTGGATTTATGGTTTTCCAGGGTTTCAATTAGGGTTTCTGGTCTTTCAAGGGTGTAAATGCAATATGGATCCATCTTTGGTAACTTTTTATGATCATTCCACTTAAACTTTAAGGTTTTCTCAATTTGGGTCATGTTTTACCCCTCAGATCCCTATTTAAGGTTAAGCACCCTACACTAGGGTATTATATGCAAAACATCAAAACAATACAACTTGTTTGAAATTTTTACCTAGTGAATGCACTCTAAGTGTGTCAAACACATGAAATGCTGATGTTCATGATGTTATGCTCAAGTTTTAGTTACAGTAACACCAGGGGTGTTACATCCTTCCCCCCATAAAAGAATCTCGTCCCGAGATTAAAAGTCCTAGGGCAAGTAATGGAAAAGGAAATGCTTCACATTTTTATTTCCTGAGTTTTGGTACAAGGCAGGGGTGGATTTGGGGCTCACTCCTTTATATCAACAATGTTTTACACTTTACAGATTACAAGAGGCTAAAAAGCCTGGGAAATTCTTATCTAAGAAGTCTTGAGTTTCCCAAGTAGCCTCATCTTCGGAATGTTGGTTCCAGTGTATCTTGTAAAACTTGAGAGTTTTTCTTTGGGTAACTCTGTCCTTGTGATCCAAGACTCGAATGGGATGTTCAGAATATGTCAAGTCTGGTTCAAGGATAACATCTGTCACTTTAATGGTTCGATCTGGAACCCGAAGACATTTCTTCAGTTGGGATACGTGGAACACATTATGTATAGTAGACAAGGTTTCGAGTAGTTGGAGTCGGTATGCTACTGGTCCACATTGCTCAAGTATAAGGAAAGGACCAATGTACCGGGGTGCAAGCTTCCCTCTAACCCCGAAATGTGATACACCCTTCATTGGGGAGATCTTGAGATAAACATAATCCCCCACCAGAAAATATAAGGGCATCCACCGTTTGTCTGCATAACTTTTCTGACGAGCTTGAGCTTTCTTCAAATTATGAATTATTCTTTGGACTTTTTCTTCAGTCTCTTTCACCATATCAGGCTTGAAGAAGTACCTTTCACCAGGTTCAGACCAATTTAGCGGAGTACGACATCGTCGTCCATATAAAGCTTCAAAGGGTGCCATCTTGATGCTTTCTTGATAGCTATTATTATATGAGAACTCCGCTAATGGTAAACATTCATACCATTTTTGTGAGAAGTCTAACACACATGCCCGCAGCATATCTTCCAGTATCTGATTTACCCTCTCAGTCTGCCCACTGGTTTGAGGGTGATAGGCTGAACTGTGGAGCAATTTAGTACCCAGGGATTTATGAAGTTCTTCCCAGAACTTGGACACGAATTGCGATCCACGATCTGAAACTATCGTCTTCGGAATACCATGCAAACTGAGGATACGGGCAATATATAATGCTGCATAAGTGGCCACTGTGTATTTTGCCCTGACGGGTAGGAAGTGGGCGATCTTTGTGAGTCGATCAACGATAACCCAGATAGAATCATACCCTTTGGCAGTCCTGGGCAGTCCCACAATAAAGACCATACTGATATCCTCCCATTTCCAAGTTGGGATTGGTAATGATTGCAACGGCCCGACAGCCTTCATGTGTATGGCCTTGACACATTTACAAGTGTCACATCTAGCCACATAGCATGCAATCTCTATTTTCATCTTCGTCGACCAATACATCTTAGTGCTTCCGGGATGAATAGAATAGCGACTAAGATGTGCTTCGTCTAAAATTTGCTGGCGGACCCCTTCATTTTTAGGCACCACTATGCGGTTATTGAACCATACAACACCTTGGTCATCTTCTCGGAAACAATTGGCTTTCCCAGCCCTTATCTTCTCACGTATATGTTTCATACCCCCATCATTTTTCTGTGCGTCAATTATCCTTTGTAAGATGACTGACTCCAGCTTCAAGTGATTTGAAGTCCCATGCTGAATCATTCCCAGGTTCAAGTTTTCCATCTCCTGGCACAATGTAATGTCAGAAGTCCTCACAGTTAAACAATGGCAGGAAGCCTTGCGACTGAGTGCATCTGCTACTACATTTGCTTTGCCTGGGTGGAATGGATCTCTAGTTCATAATCCTTGATTAGCTCGAGCCATCTTCTTTGTCTCATATTGAGTTCAGACTGGGTAAAGATGTATTTCAAACTCTTATGGTCTGTATAAATATGAAAGACATTCCCCAGCAAATAATGACGCCAGATCTTCAGGGCATGAACCACTGCAGCTAGCTCCAGATCATGAGTGGGATAATGCTCCTCATGCCGGCGCAACTGCCTTGAAGCATACGCAATTACTCGGGCCTCTTACATTAATACGCAGCTGAGCTCACTGCCTGATGCGTCACAATACACATCAAAGGGCTTACTAATGTCCGGTTGAGCCAATACCGGAGTAGTGGTTAATAATGTCTTCAATTTCTCGAAAGCTTCATTACACTTTGAAGACCAATTGAATTTAGTCTCATTCTTCAATAAACTTGTGATTGGTTTCACAAGCTTAGAGAAATCTGGTTTAAATCGGTGATAATAACCAGCCAGTCCAAGGAAACTTCGGACTTGATGAACAGTGGTTGGGGGTTTCCACTCCAAAATGTCCTTGACTTTGCTGGGATCTACCGCAATCCCCCTGGCAGATAGAACATGTCCCAGAAATTGAATTTCTTCCAGCCAAAACGCGCATTTACTGAACTTGGCATATAATTGATGTTCTCTTAAGCGCATTAATACAACCCGTAAATGTTGAGCATGCTCCTCTTCATTCTTTGAATATATCAAAATATCATCTATGAAGACCACCACAAATTTGTCCAACTCGGGCATGAATACCGAGTTCATCAGATAAGTGAAGTGGGCAGGAGCATTTGTCAGACCGAAAGACATTACCAGGTATTCAAATAATCCGTACCGCATAGTGAATGCGGTCTTTGGTATATCCTCGGGCCAAATACGGATCTGATGGTAGCCCGATCTAAGATCAATCTTGGAGAATACCCTTGCTCCAGTCAGTTGATCAAATAGAATGTCAATCTGCGGAAGAGGGTACTTGTTCTTGATAGTGACCTCATTCAGGGGTCGATAGTCCATGCACATCCGTAAGGTTTGATCCTTCTTCTTGACGAATATGGCTGGACAACCCCATGGTGACGAGCTTGGCCGAATCCTTTCTCTAGTAGATCTTGTAATTGAATCTTCAGTTCTGCCAGCTCATTTGGAGGCATTCGGTATGATCTTCTAGAAATGGGAGTCATACCGGGCTTCAACTCAATTACAAACTCTACATCTCTTTCGGGTGGCAATCCAGGCAAATCCTCTGGAAAGACATCTGGGAACTCACATACTACCGGAATATCTTTGATCTCAGGTATAATGGCTTCATAAACTCTGCCAGTAGTTTTGATTGGAATGGGGATAGACAAGAGAATTTCTTTTTGATTATGACTCAACCTGATGGTTCTCTGATCAGTGTTGAGGGTTGCTTTATGTTTGACTAACCAATTCATGCCCAAAATCACATCTACATCCTGGCCTTTTAGAACAATCATATTAGTAGGAAAGTCCCGTCCGGCCAAAGTTACGGGCACTTGGAAAGCCACTTCCCTAGTAAAGATTTGTCCCCCAGGTGACTGAATTTTAAACCCTTCTTTTGATTCATGGTATGAAATGCAATGTTGCTCCACAAATTTCTTGCTGATGAATGTATATGAAGCACCAGAATCAAAGAGAATAATTGTGGGACGATTGGCCACAAGGAACGTACCCATCATTACCGGTTCACTGTCCGGTGTGGTGGCCACTTGCGTATAATATATGCGTCCCGTCTTCTTTGTATTTTTGCCCATAGTATTTCCCTTGGCTTGAGAGGTGTTGGGGCCGTGCTTCGGTGCGCCGAAGGTCCTACACGAAGAAGCAGCTTCGACTGAAGTCGTCTCCAAGAGATGGCCGAAGGTTCCTTTTCATGGAGCTTCGGCGTTACAAACCGACATAGAGATAGAATGACCTTTTTATCCATAGAGGTCTGAGTCAATGTTGTAAACTTTTGTAAGGGGCATAATTGTAATTTGTCACAGGCTGCGACCTGTGCCTATAAATAGATGAACAGTACCTCTGTACTGTTCACGCGAACCTGTCATTTGCCTTCGCATCACACTTGTACTCTTGCCTTCCTCAGGACCGAAGGTACATTTGTAATTTGAAGTCATTTGTATTCATTCATATTAGTAAAAATGGAAATGATTCTATGTTAACATTTGAATGTCTATTTTATACCTCATGATTTATATGAATACTTCATCCCTCGTTATTATGTTTACGAAGGTACGTCCTTCGTAACCTTCGTCCGAAGTTCCTTATATCCCGAAGGGATATAATGTAGTGGAGGACGAAGGACCTTAATACTTAACATTTTCTGTGTTGTCTTGTTCTTAACTCTTAGCATTTGAGAACAAGCCCCCAACATTGGCGCCCACCTCCGGTGAACTCACTTCCACTTTTCTGAGCTGATGGCTTCGTTCAACAATCAAGCTGGAGCTGCTTCGGCTTCGAAGCTGGTGCTCCCGATAACAGGCGGTTCTTGCTCAGAGCCGGCTAACAAGAAGCAGAAGAAGGAGGCTCAGAGAAGGGTGCAGCATGTTGGAGTGCAGGGACCCTTCATCAAGTCAAAATGGTCCCATATTCCAATTACCTTCTCTCAGGAAGACCTTCAGCTTAAGGATTATCCCACAATGATGCCATGGTTATCTCTTGCGTGATCAAAGGATTTCTGGTCCACAATGTCCTAGTTGATACAGGCAGTGCAGCTGACATTATATTTGCTAAAGCCTTCAGACAAATGCAAGAGCCCGAAGACAAGATTCATGATGCTACGCACCCTCTTTGTGGCTTCGGAGGGCGGCAGATTGTGGCACTTGGGAAGATTACCATGCCGGTAACCTTCGGATTTGTTAACAACACAAGGACTGAGCAAATTGTGTTTGATATTGTTGACATGGAGTATCCTTACAATGCTATCATCGGCCGTGGCACTCTTAATGCCTTCGAAGCAATTCTTCACCCAGCTTATCTCTGCATGAAGATACCTTCGGACCAAGGGCCTATTGCTATTCATGGAAGCCAGGAAGCTGCTAGAAGGGCCGAAGGAAGCTGGACTGACTCCAAGGCAATCCATAACATAGATGGAGTTGAAGCTTGTGAACAGTACAAATTCAGGAGGGAGAAGGCAGCTTCAGCGGATCAGCCGAAGCCCATGTTATTGTGTGAAGACATAGCAGAGCAAAAGGTGTTATTGGGCTCGCAATTATCTGAAGACCAGGAGAAAACCTTGATAAGGTTTTTATTCAACAACAAAGATGTCTTTGCATGGTCAGCTAATGATCTCTGTGGAGTAAATCGGGATGTTATTGAACATTCGCTTAATGTTGACCCATCCTTCAGACCCCGAAAGCAGAGGCTTCGGAAAATGTCTGATGACAAGGCCGAAGGGGCTCGCAATGAAGTAAAAAGACTCCTCAGTGCAGGAGTTATCAGAGAAGTGAAGTATCCAGAGTGGCTAGCTAACACTGTTATGGTGAAGAAGGCCAATGGCAAGTGGAGAATGTGTATTGATTTCACAGATCTCAACAAGGCTTGTCCGAAGGATGAATTCCCGCTGCCAAGGATAGACTCTTTAGTTGATGCAGCAGCTTCTTCGGAGCTCATGAGTCTCCTGGACTGCTACTCTGGCTATCATCAAATCTGGATGAAGAAGGAAGATGAGCCGAAGACTAGCTTCATAACCCCAAGCGGTACATATTGCTATCTTCGGATGCCTGAGGGGCTCAAGAATGCTGGAGTGAGTTTCAGCAGAATGACTGCGAAGGTTCTCCAATCTCAGATAGGCAGAAATGTGTTGACTTATGTCGATGACATCATTGTAAAAAGCACGAAGCAAGAAAATCATATTGCTGATCTGCAGGAGACCTTCGCCAGCTTCAGACAAGCTGGTCTGAAGCTGAATCCAGAAAAATGTGTCTTCGGAGTGAAGAAGGGCAAATTTCTTGGATGCTTGGTTTCAACAAAAGGAATCGAAGCTAATCCAAATAAAATCGAAGCTATACTTCGAATGGAGCCACCAACCACAAGAAAGGGTGCCCAAAGATTGACAGGAAGGCTGGCATCTCTCAACAGATTTATATCCAGATCAGCAGAAAGAAACTTACCATTCTTCGAGGTGCTGAAGTCAGCTGAAGTCTTTCAATGGGGCCCAAGTCAACAAAAAGCCTTTGAAGAGCTGAAGCAATACTTAATAGATCTCACAACATTAACTCCACCAACGCCAGGGGCTCCTCTGTTGTTGTATGTGGCAGCTTCGCACTCAGCAGTAAGTGCGGCACTTGTCCAGGAGAAGTTTGATGGACAGGTCAAGAAGCAAGTCCCAGTATATTTTGTATCTGAGGTCCTCAGTGTCTCAAAGAAAAATTATACAGAGCTGGAGAAGGTGTTGTATGCCGTTCTAATGGCATCCAGGAAGCTTCGGCATTATTTTCAAGCATACAATATTATTGTTCCTTCTTCGCAGCCGTTGAAGGATATCATGACAAATAGAGAAGCTACTGGCCGGATTGGAAAATGGGCTGCAGAGCTCAATGAATTTTACATTGATTATGTGCACAGATCCTCAATTCAATCTCAAGCATTGGCAGATTTCATTGCCGACTGGACGCCAGGGGCTCAGGACGAAGAAGCGAATAAAGATGCCGAAGTATGGACAGTGTTTTGTGATGGCTCTTGGGGAACCTTCGGAGCAGGTGCAGCTGCTGTGTTGGTCTCACCGTCCAAGGTTAAAACTTGCTATGCAGCAAGACTTGACTTCAGCTGCACAAATAATATCACTGAGTACGAAGCTCTGCTCCTGGGTCTTCGGAAACTAAAGGCAATGGGAATCAGAAGGGCGATTCTTAAAACTGATTCCCAGGTTGTTTCGGGTCATATTGACAAAAGTTGCAAGGTTAAAGACCCGAAGCTTGAAAAATACCTAGACACGGTCCGAAGGATCGAAGCTTCCTTCGAAGGATTTTCTGTTAAGAATATCCCTCGAGGACAAAATGAGCATGCTGATTTGTTAGCCAAGTCTGCAGCACAGGGGCTCCCGCTACCTTCGGATGTGTTCTTCGAAACAATAAAGGCACCTTCAGTGGAGCTACTTGAAAGAGCAGTCCTCAACATTTCTCCTGTTTACAGTGAAGATTGGAGAACTGAAATAATCTCTTACCTTCAGGGTAATTTCCTATCAGATGACGAAGCTTATAATAACAGGATAGAGGCAAGAGCTCGTCCCTATATCATGATAGAAGGGGAGTTATACAAGCATGGAGTTTGTGCCCCGCTGCTCAAGTGCTTGTCTAGAGCCGAAGGTATAGAGTTGATGAAAGAGATACATGCAGGCCTGTGTGGATCCCACATCGGATCCAGGCCATTACTTGGAAAAGTGTTCCGTCAAGGATTTTATTGGCCGAAGGCAGCTTCGGATGCAGCGGAGTTAGTTCAAAAGTGCGAAGGTTGTCAGAAATGTGCAAGAGATCAAAAGCAACCCTCGTCTCTGACACAGCTGATACAGCCCATCTGGCCATTGCAAAGGTGGGGCCTCGACTTGCTGGGTCCATTACCACCGGCTCAAGGCAATCTGAAATATGTTATAGTGGCTGTGGAGTATTTTTCCAAGTGGATTGAGGCGAAGCCATTAGCCACAATAACTTCGGCCACTGTCCAAAAATTTTTCTGGCAGAATATTGTCTGTCGCTTCGGAGTGCCGAAGGCCATCACTATAGATAATGGAACACAGTTCGACTCCGAAGATTTCAGAAATTTCTGTGATCAAATTGGCACGAAGATCCACTTTGCATCAGTCAGGCATCCGGAGTCGAATGGGCTTGTTGAAAGGGCCAACGGCATCATAATGACAGGAATAATGAAGCTAATCTTTAATCAACCAAGGGGAAAATGGCCAGATCAGTTGACCAAAGTGGTGTGGAGCCACAATACAACAACATCAAGGTCTACAGGCTTTACCCCATTTAAGTTGCTATTTGGTGACGAAGCAATAACCCCGGAGGAAGCCAAAGCTGGATCAATAAGAGTGGTAGCTTCGGCAGAATCAGGTTCCGAAGATACTTGTCTCGTGGAAAAAGATGCCTTAGAGGGGATCAGGCTTCAAGCCGTGGAGAATATTAATAAATACCAGGCTGAAACAGTAAAATGGCGAGATAGAAAGGTCCGGCTAAAAAATATTGAGCCGGGACACTTGGTGCTTCGGAGAGTGGCCAACCCAGATACAGTGGGCAAGTTACAATTGAAATGGGAAGGGCCTTTTTTAGTAGCATCTTCGTCAAGGCCTGGTTCGTACAGACTGAAGGACATGGATGGCAATGAAATTCCAAGATCTTGGAATGCGGATGAGCTTCGGCGATTTTATGTATAACTCGATGTAATTTTGTATGTTTTTTCTTTTCTTTTTCATGGCACCCTTTTCCTTTCTAAAGGGGGAGAAAGGTTTTTAATGGGGCCATCATATGTAATTTTCCTTTTTAGTTTTATAAGAGCAAAATCCCCCAAAGAATGTAAATGTAAAAGCTGAGAGCGCACCATCGAGTGCCGAAACTGAAAAAGAGAAAAAGCTCCGAAGACGTCCCTAAGGGGATGCGGAGCTCACAGCGAAAAGTCAACGCTGATTCCGCCGAAAGTAAAAGGCGAAGAAGCTCCAAAGACGTTCCTAAGGGAATGCAGAGCTTATATCGCCTAAGTAAAAGGCGAAGAAGCTCCAAAGACGTCCCTAAGGGGATGCAGAGCTTACAGCGAAAAGTCAACGCTGATTCTGCCTAAGTAAAAGGCAAAGAGGCTCCAAAGTCGTTCCTAAGGGAATGCAGAGCTAATATGTGGTTGTTTCTAAGGAAGTAATGGCTGACAATGTGGCTTCGGACATATGCTTCGGACATTCATTCGCGCATTACATTACATCATAACATTTGCATGCATAAGCATTCATTCATAGCATTTGTGAACCAAAGTGGTTGCTTCGGCAGAAGGGAGAATTGGTTTTTTATGTATCGTTGTGTAAAAGAAAAGTTTCGGAGAAGTGGTTTTTTATGATTCGTTGTGCTATGTTGTGTACAAAAAAGAGAAGCTTCGGTAAAAAGAAGAATTGGTCTCTTATGCTTTGTTGTATACAAAAGAGAAAAGCTTCGTTGCTCGGCAAAAAGAAGAATTGCTTTTACGCTTCGTTGTGTACGAAAAGAAGGGAAGGTGTTTTTTCGCCTTCGGCTCAAAAAACTGATTTCGTCCACATCAAAGCGCCTCGATCGAAGGGTAAGAATATATTACAAGGTATGTATAAAGTTCCTTGAGAACAATCTAATTGTATTTACAAGAGTTGTTACAAAACTATCCTGAGTTTTTCTATAGTATACTTCTACTGATCTTCATTAAGCTTCAGCTTCGGCGACAGCTTCGGCGACATATCTTAGGCATCATCTTCACCTTCGTCATCCTACATAAATCAAGGAATCGTGAGTAAAAATCAAGTGCAAAGGAAAAGGTAAGTACGAAGTGTCATTTCTTACTGGTTCAAGATGACTTCGGGCTTCGTCTCCAGCCTTCTCCCGCCCGCCTTTTGTCCATATCATTTTTACAAATCTATTTGAGATGCTTCGGGCGAGGTCAGGTATATCATCCAGGATTGATGGAGATAGGGTGAAGTTAGGCCTGTTGACTATTTTTCCATGTTCGCAGCCGGCCTTCAGGAATGCAGCAGCGGTACCCCGAGAAGCTACCCAGGCACAGAAGTCGCCGTGCCCGGCTATAACTTCGTCAAGTTCTTCAATTTCGGCTTCATTATGATCGAAGGCCTGTGGAAAATTTTCCGCTGAAGGGTTAAATTTCCCGCTGCTGGCTCCAACAGAGTAAAATATCTTTTTTAATCGTCCAATACAATTGTTGCTAAATTTTAAGCATTTGTCTTGAAGGCTTGCTAACGATTTCTTCAACTCTGAGCTGGTCTGGACTTCGGCTTCAAGCTTCGAATTAAGCTCTAGCTTCTCCTGATCGAATTGTTTTGATTGACTGATAAGCTTCGAATTCAACTCTGATACTTTAGCCTCAGTCTCAGCCAGCAAGCCTTCGGTCGATTGAAGCTCGAAGTCTTTCTTTTCAATGATGGCAGATTGTTCTTTTATCTTGTTTTCTAAGTTTTCAATTATAGCTTCGTGTTTTCTGTCCTCCAGATCTTGCTGCATCTTCAGAGCTTTGCTCAGTAGCATGCTCTGCACAGAAAAATTTACGTTGGTAACATTTTCATTATTAACAGCAATAAAAACCAGAGAAAAGGTTGTTTACCTTGAAGTTGGAGTAAAATAAGCTGCCGACGATATGTTGTCGTCGGTAGCGGCTGATGTCTGTCTCTAGCTTCGGAAAACCGATACTCTTTGATAGAGTACCGATTACCTTAGCTCCAGTTTGGTCTCGAATGCAGCCTAATTTTTCATCGTCCACACCTCCAAATAGGAGAGCTCCTGGCTTGTAGCCGCAAGATTTGGCATAGTCCTTGAGCTCTTCTATTTCGTCTTTCGAAAGTCTTTGCCCAACTAAATTTTGAAAAGAGAAGGCTTCGTTGTCCGAAGTGTCTTCGGCTATTTCTTTTCCTTTCTCAGGCACTGTGGCCATGGTTTTTTCAGTAGTAGCACCAGCTTCTTCCGCAGCCATGTCTTCCAAAATCTTGTCGATATCCTCAATGGTAGTTTCTAAGTTTACACCCTCGGCTGCAGCGGCTTCGGTAGCCGCGACCTCCGAAGGTGCGGCTTCGACGTTTGTGGTGCCTTCGGCAGCTGGTGTTTTCTGAATTGACGCCCTAGGCGGCGTCTTGTCGATAACTTCAGTTACCGCAATAATTCTTTGTCGCTTGGGTTTCCTTATCTTCGTTTGATCCGGCTCGTCCACCTTTTGAAAAAGCTTCGTCAGTCGGAGCCCTAATGGACTTAGCTTCGTGGGCATGGGTTCAGTCATTACCTTTAAAATTTCCTCCACGTCGCTGGTAGAAGGTGGTGTGGGGGTCCCCTTTTCTTCGGATATTTTTCGCTTCGGAGTTGATATTTTTCTTTTCTTGGGTATTTTCTTCTCTGTTGCTGGTCGTTCTTCATCCTTGGTCAGAGTTTCGGCCACTCTTTTTCTTTTGTGGCCCTCGGCACCCTTGTTCAACTGCTCATAGTCTGGGTACTCGAAGCCCAGGGCATCAAGCACTCGGTTCAGCCTTCGCTTCGGTCGGGCGCCGAAGGCCGCTGTCATTAGTTGATCCTCTTTTTTGGAGTAATTCCCCAGGATTTCGTTGCACATCACCTCAACTGTGTCTAACCATTCTTTGCAGGGTTTTTTAAAGTACTTCTTAAACTTGAAGTGGTAGGGCAGCCGGACAAGCTCCCCCTTCTTCTTCTCTCCCTCCAGCTTCGGCATTTCCCACTCTTTTAGAGTAGGGAAAACTCTGAATGCCAAAAATTCCTGAACTAGATCCCTGGTGCCAATATGTTCTGAAATAATTTCAAATTCACCCAGAGCAGCCCAGGTGGGACCTTCTAGATCGCCGATGCGGCATCGAGGCCTTGTCTCTCCGAAGATTAAATCCAGAGGGCTTTGTACCAATTTTTCTTTGTCTTCGTCAACTTTTACGTAAAACCACTCAGATTTCCAGCCTGCCGGCCATTTGCTTCGGTAGCTGATGACAGGACACTTTGTTGTCTTCCGGTAGGCAAAATTATAGCAACCGAAATTATCATGTAGCCCATCTTTTCTGGCCTTTGTTTGGTAATGTAATTCGTGAACTCGGCAGAAGCTGTCGGCAAACGGTTCCACAGCTTGGCTTCGGAGGGCCCAGATATAAACATTGAGCCTAACGATGGCGTTAGGAGTCAATTGATGAAAGTAGATACCAAACTTTTTCAGTATCTCCGCAATAATCTTGTGAAGAGGGAATCTAAGCCCAGCCTTTAAAAAGCTCTTGAAGATAACAATCTCATCCTTCCCTGGCTTCGGGATGGTTTCTTCTCCCCCGAAGCGGAGTAGCTTCTTCTGATCTTCATTGAAATATCCTGCTTTCACCATCTTCGAAAGATCAGCTTTTGAAACAGTTGATTTCCCAAAATCCAGGTGACTGGGCTTGCTGGGCATGGCAATGTGGTAGTCATCTTCGGGGTCAGTCCCTTCAATGTTTTCTTCTTCTCCTTCGGCTGTTGTCGGGTTTGCTTCAGTAGCAGGCATTTCTTCCGCAGTCACTAGACCGGAACGCTGCATCGCTTCGGAGATGGGCACAGTGTCCGAACCTTCGGCTTCGTCTCCCTCACGTACAACTTTGGCAGTAGATCGCACTCTCGCCATTCGATTCTGAGTTTGGGGAAGTCAAAAACTTTTTTCTTTTTTCTTTTCTCCCGAAGCTCTTCTTTCTGACGAAGCAGACGTCGAGATGGACCTTCGTTCGATTCTGAGAGTCAAGCTTCGGCTATGGTGGAAAATTTTGGCAGCAAAACAGTGCAAATAGCAATGAATGCTGTGGTAACTTCACACCTACCCGTTTGTTTATATAGTGCTGCAGGTAAGAAGGCGAAGCGGCAGGATTTTTACACCAGGCGGGCAGCCACTTGTACTCGCTGTGCAGTGGACCGCAGAGATCAAACAGTAACTCTGCAAAGTGGGCCTGGAACACGCTCGGAAGCCAGATCGTTTCTCCGCAACGAGCTCAGGGAAGGTGTTTTTTGGACCTTCGGCTTCCCGAAGCTGAAGAGGCTTTTTTCACGGGTCAAGCTCGTTACGAAAAACGATCTAGCACCGCGAAAGGGGCTACTGTTGGGGCCGTGCTTCGGTGCGCCGAAGGTCCTACACGAAGAAGCAGCTTCGACTGAAGTCGTCTCCAAGAGATGGCCGAAGGTTCCTTTTCATGGAGCTTCGGCGTTACAAACCGACATAGAGATAGAATGACCTTTTTATCCATAGAGGTCTGAGTCAATGTTGTAAACTTTTGTAAGGGGCATAATTGTAATTTGTCACAGGCTGCGACCTGTGCCTATAAATAGATGAACAGTACCTCTGTACTGTTCACGCGAACCTGTCATTTGCCTTCGCATCACACTTGTACTCTTGCCTTCCTCAGGACCGAAGGTACATTTGTAATTTGAAGTCATTTGTATTCATTCATATTAGTAAAAATGGAAATGATTCTATGTTAACATTTGAATGTCTATTTTATACCTCATGATTTATATGAATACTTCATCCCTCGTTATTATGTTTACGAAGGTACGTCCTTCGTAACCTTCGTCCGAAGTTCCTTATATCCCGAAGGGATATAATGTAGTGGAGGACGAAGGACCTTAATACTTAACATTTTCTGTGTTGTCTTGTTCTTAACTCTTAGCATTTGAGAACAAGCCCCCAACAAGAGGAATTCCCAGATCCTTGTGGATTGTTTGACTTGTTCTGCTTCGGATAAGGGCAATCCTTGATAAAGTGCCCAGATTTTCCGCAATTGAAGCATCCTGTCGATGAACTGGGAAGGGCCGGGAAATGAGTGCCAGGGGCACCCGGTTGACTTGTTGTAGTGGGGGCAGCATTGGGACGGATGAACACTGGTTTTTTGAATGGGAAGGAGGGTGGGCGTGCTGATGAACGACCCTGACTAAAAGGCCGGATGACTAACCGTTGCCTTTTCTCGGGGCCCTGAGTAAGCCTGTTATCTCCACTCCCCTTGATCTTTCCAGAACTTGTATATTTAGATTCGACTGCCAGCGCTGTGTTGACAGCCCTTTCGTAGGTGAGGTCGATGCAAGTAGCCATTTTCCTTTGCATCCAATCATTTAAACCCCGCATGAAACAGTACTTCTTCTTGGTGTCAGTGTTGACTTGATCAATCGCATACTGCGATAAGTGATTAAACTTATTGAGATATTGGGTAACCGTATCTCCGCCTTGCTTCAACTTCATGAACTCTTCCTGTTTCATGTGGAGTACTCCTTCCGGTATGTAATGTTCACGGAAGGCCAGCTTAAATTCTTCCCATGTTATCTGATGATTGACCGGCTGAACGGCCACAAAGTTTCCCCACCAGGTGCTGGCAGGGCCACGCAGTTGCTGGGCTGCGAACAGAGGCTTCTAGGTTTCAGAACACCAAAGAAGTCCAAACTTCTGATCGATGACACGGATCCATTCGTCTGCCTCTAAAGGGTCTTCTACCTTGACGAACAGCGGTGGACGCGTTTTGGAGAAGTCCAAATAAGAGGTCTCACGGGGCCCTTGAGGATAGCCTCGCCCGCCTTGTTGTTGAAGCTGCTGACCGGCCATCTCCCATAGGAAACGGGTATTATCTGCTGTCGCGTTTACCAAGGCAGCGATAGCCTCGGCAAGTGTGGGAGGGACTGGAGGTGGGTTTGGTGTTGCCTCCCTCCCACGGGAGGTACTGGCCCCGTCCTAAGCATGAGTCCGGGAAGGCATCTGTGGCAACAAACATTTAAAAATAATATAATATGCCAAAGAAAACCATCCATTTTACATTACTAAAAAGAGTAATGTTACAGACTCGAATTTTTTTTACAACAGGAGTATAGTACCCATTATACAATAACACTACTATTTCTTCAACTATACTATACTATTCCTACTTCCTATCACTCATTGGTAGCCTCACTGTCGGGCGTAGGAGACCACTCATCGACCAACTTCATGGAGGGAGGGGGCCTGAAAAGGTCCAATTCACCACCCAAAGCTTCTCCCGCTACATGAGAAGGTCCGGCTTCTACCCCGACAGGATCCGCAGGTACACTGGGATGCAATTGTGAATACAGTACATGAACTTCTTCATGTAGAGTATTGCAGTAAGCCTGCAGGTTATCAATAGCTGAGCTAAGTTCTTCGACTCGGGCTCGAGCTTTTGCCTCCTTAGCCCAGGCAAGCGAACGAGACTGAACCGCCCAGTCGAGCGCTAAATCTCGATCAGCGAGCTGATCTTACAGGCGGCGGATGTCGCTTCTTAATTCGTTGATTCGGTCGCCATCCGCAACCCAAATGTCAGTCCTGCGTTGGAGTTCTGTTTAAAGCTGATTCACTTGCGCTTCAAGATCCCCGATCGGATCATTACTCCCACTACTGCTATCTTCGTGTCTTGGGGCAAGTTGATGACGTGGCACACCAATTGGGCCAGTGTGCTTGTGCGCAATTTTTGAAAGTTCCCTTTGGCCCAGGAACAGGATCTAGATGTCGCCTAGAGGGGGGTGAATAGGCAAATAAAAATTATCACTTTAAAACTTAAATCATACTCTACTCGAAGACAGGATCGCAGTGGAGTGAAGAACCCTTCGAGTAGGTTGCAGTGGAATTGAAGTTCCTGTCTTAAGAATATCCTGCACTTCAAGGAAAGCTAGTACCACAAGTAAGCAGTGAAGTGCAAATATAAAAGCGAGTAAGACAGAGAGTCAGAATACAATACGGAACAGAGCACACAGACGCAAGGATTTATCCCGAGGTTCGGCCAAGCCTGAAATGCTTGCCTAGTCCTCGTTGGAGTTAGCCACACCTGGGCTTGGAGTCTGTTTCAACTCCTTCCTCCGTTTGCTTAGATCTGTCAGTATGACAGATAGAGCCTTTCACTATGTTGAGTTGGGTTACAACAAAACCGCGGCTGCTTACAAACTTTTTGACAGCACCCCGGCAGAGTAACGATACGCTCAAGACCTTGCTCTTGCTCTTAGCAGCACTTCTCCACTCTCTAAAGGCTTATAGCTTTGCCTTCTACACAAACTAGAGAGATACACACAAGAGGGAGAGTGAGAATTGATTCGAGTGATGTCTACACTTGTTGGCTGCACTTATATCTTTGTTGGAGGCACCTAGGAGTCCCTTTTATAGGCCCAAGGGGCCTAGGAGCCGTTGGAATCCCATTTGGAAGGCAATACTTGCTTTCTGTCGGGTGGCACACCGGACAGTCCGGTGCACCACCGGACATCCACTATTCACGGTCCGGTGCGGATCTCCTTCCAAACATGGCGCAGTCGACCGTTGCAGACTAGGAGTCGTTGGCGCACCAGACACTGTCCGGTGCACACCGGACAGTCCGGTGCCCCCATCTGACCGTCGGCTCGGCCACGCGTCACGCGTGGATTGCGCGGCCGACCGTTGGCCCGGCCGACCGTTGGCTCACCGGACAGTCCGGTGCACCACCAGACAGTCCGGTGATTTATAGCCGTACGCCGCCGGACTTCTCCCGAGAGCGACCTGTTCACCAGAGTTCAGCCTGGCGCACCGGACACTGTCCGGTGCACCACCGGACACTGTCCGATGCACCACCGGACAGTCCGGTGTGCCAGACTGAGCTGAGTCTTGGCTGTACACAGCCAAGCCTTTTGCATCTCTTTCCTTTTCTTCTTTTCTCTGTCTCTAACACTTAGACAAATACGTTAGTACACAAAAACCAATGTACTAAGTCTAGAAATATACCTTCTCTTGGACTTTCACCTCTCTATCATTTGACATGCTTAAGATTGATGTTGGACTCATAAATCATCAAGTCAGCTTAACTTGATCTATACTGACATTTCTGAGCTTCCAACATCCTGCAAAGGTCACATAGAATATCTCCAAACATAGGAACAACCCAAACTAAAAGGTCAGAGTGCACTTAGCTCTTTTGGGTTGCTTCCAGTTCTGTTTTTGACATTTGTTCTCGTTCTAGTGACCTTGATCTCCTTCTTAGAGCTTGGTCTTGAACCTTATGACTTACACCACATTACTATAGACATTTACTCATTGGTTGTAAGTCATGTCCTTATGTAGTGATCCTTGATGTGCCGTAGCTGTTCTCAACTCGATCACCCTTGACTTTGCAAGCCTTCTTCTTCACCCTTGGCTTTGGGTCCCTCAGCCTCTTTGACCTTCTCCCATGCACTTGGTACCTCGAAGCTCTTCTTGCCTCTGCCCTTGGCTTGATCAGTTGTCTCCGAGCTACGCACCCGAGTCTCACTTTATGTAATGTCCTTCTTACTTATGATGCCCATTATCTATTCATCATCTAGTCCTTAGACCATCACACTTGTTGACTTGTGTTGAACCCTGTTAGCTTTACATTAAGCACCTGTTCAACACTTAGCACACTTGTTAGTCCTTTAATTGAGTTGTCATCCAAACACCAAAACCCACAAGAGAGCTTTCAATCTCCCCCTTTTTGGTGATTGATGGCAACACAATTAAAGCTTACATAAAAGTGAAATTTAAAGCACAAATTTTGAGTTCTAAGATTGTAGAATGCTCCCCCTAAATATGTGCTTGCATTAGAATCTTAGCTTTGGCCTTAAATGCCAAAATGCACATACTTAGGCTAAATCGAAGCATTTCTACACCTTAGCACCTGTGGGATGCATTGTGTCAAGAATCAAACCATGATGCGTATAACACATAAATGCACAGAATCAGAGTTAAACACCATTCACTAGAGTGGATATATCACAGGAATATCAACCTACCACTATTCACCTTTAAGATACCAATTTAAACTAAGATACCAATTTAAAGCAATCATAAAGCACCATTAATCTATTGACCACATGCACCATTATCCACATGAATATCTATTATAGAATGAGCACCATAGATGCCAATTAATTCGTAGCAGCGAAAGCACTAGTTTCGCACCATCACCATATACTACAACAAGAAGCATATGATACGAATTATCAACTACACAATAACACACTAACAATGCTCAAACTAACACATCACCCCTTAGGATAAGCTTTCCTCTCAGGTTGAGATAAGCTTTAATGCACAAATTCTCCCCCTTTGACATCAAACACCAAAAACCATACTCAAGCAAGAACATAGGATGATGTCAAGGGACAACAGGGTATTAAGGAGGAAAAACACACTATCAAAACTCCCCCTTACTTATTGAACATATGCACTACCAACATTTAAGTGAGATACATATATGCAAAAAGATCAATACTTCCTTTCGTACCTTTACCATGTTGTGGTGTACTTCCCATCTTGAAAGTATTAATCTCTCGGTAGCTTCTCCACACTTGATTCTTCATCCTAACCTTTTCTTGTTGCTAAGTCACCAAGCTTAGAGCAAGTTATAGAATAGTGGCACAAGATGAAGCTTCTATTCTAGTGATTACCAAAAGTGGTCAATTGAAGCAAACTATCACGGCTACCAATTGAAAGGTCATTTATTATCATAGTTCCATGATATTTAAGGATAAGCATCTAGTATCACCAAATATTGTAGAGCATGAGCAATCTAAAAATATGCATTTACTTACGACTGAAGATACCAATTTCTTGACTTATAGAGGTACCCAAGTCCTGATTGCTCCATTTCTTGCTCATCTTCTCTTTTCCACCTTGAGACTACACAAGATCGCTCAAGAAACAATTAGTCTCAAAAGACACAAGTTATGTGTGCTCCCCCTGAACTTGTGCATCAAGTATTTGAATAACTTGCACTTTGCACATTCTAGCTTTCTCAGAACTAGAGGGGATCACAACACATCTTGATCAAGGCATACTCTCAATTTCATCACAAAGAGATAACAATTGAATACCAAATGAAGGGTTGACTTAATACAACAATGCATGCCTCAAGAAGTATAACATTTTACAAGCAACCTAGACATGCTTCATACTTGACAATCATTGCACCACATATACCAATTGAAAAACAACACGATCATGCATATAAAGCGCAATGTCTAAGCACATCATAATTAAGAAGGTTCCTTAGGTACACCAAAAGAAACAACATTTTAAAGTAAGGAGCACCTAAGCCAAGATACTACCAATTCAGAGGCAAGACCATAGCTGTGATCACAATCAATGGAACTTCAAGATATTCAATGAAATTGTATAGTTCCATTCTCCATACCTTTGCCATTTCCTGAATTGCCATGAGAGCACCAGCTGTCACTAATTGAGGGCTTCTTTTGTTTATGCACCTTATAGCTCAAAAGGTTGCATTATAGGCACAACATGGATTTTGGTATTCGCACAATACCAGACTAGAGTAATCATGTGAACATAAACTAAACAAAATGTCATATTTGCACAAAGGTTAATCATTAAAACCATAAAGAATAACTCATAAAGGGATACATGTTTATTCACGAACACACAAAGAGTTAATCGTGGTGGATATATCTAATGAAAAACTACCCATTAAATGATTCAAGAGACATAACCTCTAAAGCACACAATCATGATTAAGCACGCATGGTTACGATTTTGGAAATCATTAACCATTGATTGAGAGGTACTCAACACAGGCAATCAAAAAAGCATAACTGCTCCAAGGACATGTAGCACAACAATCAGACTTAAGAGCAGTACTGATAATGTACTTAAGAAGCACAGGTACCGTCCTTTGGAGAGCCAGATGCACAATCAAGGTCCTTTGCTTGATTCACCAATGATGATTAAGGACCTCTACAACTTATTTCACTTGAGATGAACATGGGATTAGTGTCTCACAATAATTCAACCTTGGGTCAATGAATAAACACCAAAACGATTTACAGCTTAAGCATAGAGTTTGAGTTAACCGTATTAAGCTCTCCCATGGTCTCCAGTCCATCTCAAGGCACCTGCATAGTCTAGTTAGCATAGTTTGGTACCCACCTCGGGATGGGTCCATGATGTTCAACTAAAAGTGCCTTTGGTACCCAAATAGTCTTTGTGCTAGTTCTAGGTGATCTCGTTATAGATCTAGCACAAGTGTATGGTTTGGGTCTCCTAAGCGAATGAGATTGAGACAAATTCACTTGCTTAGGTACCTTACCTTTATTACATACCTTGGATAGATGACCCTGCTCACCACACTTGTAGCAGAAACGTCGCTCAACCAGACATGACGCTTGCTGTTTGTCTTTTTTCTTGGTGAGAGTCATCTTGGAGAATGCACATGCTTGGTTAATCACTAGTGGACAAGAAGTGATCGTATGGTTCTTGTCATTGCATCCGAAGCATTTCCTTATCCCTTCTCCCTTGTCGTTGTATGGACACGACGCAATGAGGTGTCCTGCCTTATTGCACTTAAAGCACCCCCTTTTCCCTTTTCTCTTTTTGTTCTTGGATGACATAGAGAAATGGCCAGTGCAAACAACATGATTAATTGAATCATTACCTTTTTCCTGTATCATGTTGATTGCTTCACTTATTGCTTTAGGAACATCTTTTTCAAGGAGTTTGACCCTTGCTGCGGTTTCTCCTTCCTCAAGCTTCTTCACCACGTTTTCGCAGATATCTTGAGGAAGTTGAGCATGGCGTCTTCTCGTTAATTGTCTTTGTTTCTTGTTCCCAAGCAATTTCCTTTTTGACCCTACAACTTGTTGCTCATTCAAACATTCGCTTCCTTTTGAGCAATAGGGGTTAGCACATGACGATATATTATCTAGATGTGTACTTGTGCAAGAATGAGGTTCACATGAATTTAAGTTTGTAATTACAACCTCATGAGCAACATTAAGCATGATATGGTCATCAACTAGTTTACTATGAGAATATGACAACCTGTCATACTTTTCACCTAGAGCAAGTTTTTCTAAATTTATCATTTCTACTTGACTCCTAAGCATGAAATTTTCAGTTTTAAGTTGAGCAACATTAGATAATGCATCATGATTGTTTATTTGCTCAATTAAAACAGATTCATACCGTTGGACCAAATCATCATGAGAGCACTTTAGCTCCTCATGTTCTTTGGTCATCTTCTCCAGGCTATTGTTGGTTTTGATGAGGGACTCCTCTAGCCTGAGAAGCATCTTGCCTTGTTCCTTGTTCCTTCTCAACAGCTTAACCAAGAGTGCTTTGTCCTCTTTGTTGAGATGGATGCAGAAACGGCGAATCTCCTCTTCTTCCACATCATCGGTCTCATTTTCCCTACCATTAATGTCAGTGGAAGTAATATAGGAAAATGTACCTTGTGGTGATGAAGATTCATCCTCGCTATCATCCTCATATTCTTCTTCATCATGGCTTTTGTCTCCACCGTCATTATTAGCAATAAGACATTTATTACTAGTGGAGAACAAACCTGTCGACGAGGTGGATTCATCGTTTGGTGCCCAACACTTTTCTTCTCCCTTTGAAGGGTTAGTATCACAAGTAATACAGGGAGTAGGAGCATTACAATTTGCCATAGAATATTTTCCTTTAATTCTACTCCATAAATCATGAGCATCAACAAATAAATAACTATCACTACTCATGATGGCAAAATAAGCACTTCTAGAAAGAGAGTCGACTAAGATGTTGCAAGCACGGTGATTGAGAGATAAACATCTTAGTTCAGCATTAGAAGGATTTTTACTAATATCATAGAAGAAAATACTTCTACTAAAGATCTGTCTCAAATCAGGATCAACATGCATGAAGGCATTATAAATAGAGATAGACCAAGATTTGTAATTAGAACCATCACCTAAAAGAAGTTCTACAGTTACCCCTTGTGACGACATCGTCATCTCCGGACGGCAAAGCCCACACTGGAGAGGCCTAGCTCTGATACCATATGAAAGTTCCCTTTGGCCCGGGAATAGGATCTGGATGTCGCATAGAGGGGGGGTGAATAGGCGAATAAAAATTATCACTTTAAAACTTAAATCTTACTCTACTCGAAGACAGGATCGCAGTGGAGTGAAGAACCCTTCGAGTAGGTTGCAGTGGAATTGAAGTTCCTGTCTTAAGAATATCCTGCACTTCAAGGAAAGCTAGTACCACAAGTAAGCAGTGAAGTGCAGATATAAAAGCGAGTAAGACAGAGAGTCAGAATACAATACGAAATAGAGCACACAGACGCAAGGATTTATCCCGAGGTTCGGCCAAGCCTGAAATGCTTGCCTAGTCCTCGTTGGAGTTAGCCACACCTGGGCTTGGAGTCTGTTTCAACTCCTTCCTCCATTTGCTCAGATCTGTCAGTATGACAGATGGAGCCTTTCACTATGTTGAGTTGGGTTACAACAAAACCGCGGCTGCTTACAAACTTTTTGACAGCACCCCGGCAGAGTAACGATACGCTCAAGACCTTGCTCTTGCTCTTAGCAGCACTTCTCCACTCTCTAAAGGCTTATAGCTTTGCCTTCTACACAAACTAGAGAGATACACACAAGAGGGAGAGTGAGAATTGATTCGAGTGATGTCTACACTTGTTGGCTGCAATTATATCTTTGTTGGAGGCGCCTAGGAGTCCCTTTTATAGGCCCAAGGGGCCAAGGAGCCGTTGGAATCCCATTTGGAAGGCAATACTTGCTTTCTGTCGGGTGGCGCACCGGATAGTCCGGTGCACCACCGGACATCCACTATTCACGGTCCGGTGCGGATCTCCTTCCAAACTTGGAGCAGTCGACCGTTGCAGACTAGGAGCCGTTGGCGCACCGGACACCGTCCGGTGCACACCGGACAGTCCGGTGCCCCCATCTGACCGTTGGCTCGGCCACGCGTCACGCGTGGATTGCGCGGCCGACCGTTGGCCCGGCCGACCGTTGGCTCACCGGACAGTCCGGTGATTTATAGCCGTACGCCGCCAGACTTCTCCCGAGAGCGACCTATTCACCAGAGTTCAGCCTGGCGCACCGGACACTGTCTGGTGCACCACCGGACAGTCCGGTGTGCCAGACTGAGCTGAGTCTTGGCTGTATACAGCCAAGCCTTTTGCATCTCTTTTCTTTTCTTCTTTTCTCTGTCTCTAACACTTAGACAAATACGTTAGTACACAAAAACCAATGTACTAAGTCTAGAAATATACCTTCTCTTGGACTTTCACCTCTCTATCATTTGACATGCTTAAGATTGATGTTGGACTCATAAATCATCAAGTCAGCTTAACTTGATCTATACTGACATTTCTAAGCTTCCAACATCCTGCAAAGGTCACATAGAATATCTCCAAACATAAGAACAACCCAAACTAAAAGGTCAGAGTGCACTTAGCTCTTTTGGATTGCTTCCAGTTCTGTTTTTGACATTTGTTCTCGTTCTAGTGACCTTGATCTCCTTCTTAGAGCTTGGTCTTGAACCTTATGACTTACACCACATTACTATAGACATTTCCTCATTGGTTGTAAGTCATGTCCTTATGTAGTGATCCTTGATGTGCCGTAGCTGTTCTCAAATCGATCACCCTTGACTTTGCAAGCCTTCTTCTTCACCCTTGGCTTTGGGTCCCTCAGCCTCTTTGACCTTCTCCCGTGCACTTGGTACCTCGAAGCTCTTCTTGCCTCCGCCCTTGGCTTGATCAGTTGTCTCCGAGCTACGCACCCGAGTCTCACTTTATGTAATGTCCTTCTTACTTGTGATGCCCATTATCTATTCATCATCTAGTCCTTGGACCATCACACTTGTTCACTTGTGTTGAACCCTATTAGCTTTACATTAAGCACCTGTTCAACACATAGCATACTTGTTAGTCCTTTAATTGAGTTGTCATCCAAACACCAAAACCCACAAGAGAGCTTTCAATTTTCCTCGTGCGCGGTGGCATTTTTCTAAGGGGGAAAATTTTATTGTTACATAGTTCTTAGCATGATGCATGGGTAATTACAGAATCAACCTTAGTTGATTCAACCTTCTATACATTGCACTCCTCCTATCTAGTCTTTCATATAGATTCTTCAGATATAGTGGGTAAGAATGGAAGAAATTTTTCTAGATAAGTCTTTAGAAAATCCTTTTGAAGATGCCTCATAATATCTGTAGAGAAGGGCTTCGCTTCGATACCAGCTGTGACGGAACCTCCCATGTCATTAGGTCCACCTATAGTTGTCCTTGTCCAACAGACATCAGACAACCCTACAGATGCCCCTGAATCACTTGACAAGTTCAGTATCTGCTTTTCTTACCTTTCCCAAGAGCGTTCCACCCGTCACGCAGACATTACAGATCATCGGAGATACGGAAATGCGGAAGCGATTACAAAAGTTTACATTTATTCAAAAGTAGGACAAAGTTATATATTACAGACCAGTAATTAAACGAGTGCTTAGTAGTATTATTACAAAACCAAGGGAGGCAAAAACCCCTCCCGATAAGTTCTTACATAAAAATTTTTATGGAGGACTAGGTCCTCCTGCAGCTTCACTCCTGGGGTTCTTCTTTTGTGACCACCTTGGAACAGAAACAACAAAAGTTTGTTGCTTCCTCACCTAAAAACAACGGGGAATAAAACCCTGAGTATGAAATTACTCAGCAAGTCTTACCCGACTAAAGAAAAGACTCTCAAGGGTATGCTGGTTATAAGGGAGTCAAGGTAAGGTTTCTCAATGATCAAAGACTCTGTTTTGCAGAAAATGCTTAGTAAAAGTGGATCCTTAAAAATCCAGTTTTATTGTCAAGTTAGGTAAAATTACCTGCATCTAGAGTTCTTTCTACCCTAGTTCAATCACTTGGCATGCACTAGCCAATTTTTAACAATCCTTTATCTTTACTGGAGTTCTACGTATAGGGCAGTGACCAAGTCTTCATAACCGCGAAGGTACGGCGATCCGAATCGATTATACTCAGCTGAGGATCTCTGATCACACGACATATGTAGCACTTAACCCTTGCATATATCAATCCGCCACCGGGATTCTTAAGACCAGATCAGGTTCACGTCAACCGAGAGCACAGATACACCACCGTCCAGCCTCTTGCCACGAAGGGTACACACTACTCTCACCACCGCTCCATGCCCATTGCGTGTTATCTTATTTTGGCCTTAGTCTGCCCAAGGCAAGGCTTACCCATGACGAGGCATGTGACCAGTTAAAGGGTCCTCGGTTAGCAAGCCTACATCGACACGGTCCTTAATCGACTCAGACGGAGACACTACACCGAGACTCTCTTCTCGTGCAAGTCACCCGCCCGGTCTCAGCTTAATCATTTCAATCCCAAAGTTTGGTACCTGGCAGAGGTACATCCTTTCTGATGTTGAACCCATCACGGCCATGATGGATCCACCATCAAGTTTTGTTTTCAAAAACATCCCAACCACTTTTGCCATATCATCTTTTGTAAAAACAAAACATTTGTTTTTCTAAAGCAAGGCTAAGCATCAAAATCTTTTGTAAAAACATGTGATCAAGGAAGGTAATCAAACTCAAGGAAGGTAATGCAGGTATTGTTTTATCAATCAACTCCTATCACCTAATGCAATAAGCAAGTGATAAAGATCTTTAAATCATAAGGAAGGTGGCAAATGCACCGGGGCTTGCCTTCGTTTATAGGTGAGTCAGGCACGGATCTGCAGATGTCAAAGTAGAAACAATTCCCTGCCTGAGGTTCCGAAGGTGGTGGTGTCTTCTCTTCGGTTACATCGACTTCTTCTTCGTTTTCTAGATATAACCACATATATGTATATAAGAATGAATGCCATGTAATGCTCATGAGAGTGCAAAGATAATAAGAGTTTATTATCTAAAGTCTTGAATACAATTTTCCTTCACGGTTCTCCGAGAAACTAGGGTTTCCGGAGTCAATAAAGGAATTCAAAGGGCAGGGGAGTGGGGGTTTTGGGTTATAATTCTCAAACAAGGTCCAAATCAAACCAAACTCTACCCAAGGCTTCTAAATAATGTGTAAAGTTCATATAAAAAGTTTGGGGATTTTTGGAATTACCATCTAATTTCTAAAAATCCAGAAACAATACTTTAGGCTATTTTAAATAACCCAAAATTCTCTATTTATCCTAAAAATCATAAAACTATTTTTATTAAATACTATGGAAAATAAGGAGTTTAGGAAAATTGGTTTGACAATTTTAGGAATTTTCTATCACTTTCTACCAATTTCTAAGTTTGGGCAGAAAAAGAAAAGAGAAAAGATGAAATAGTGTTGGGCCAGATTCGGTACAGGCGGCCCAACAATGAGCAGAAGCGCGCCCGCGCCTGCACCCGCGCCAACTTTGCATTGAGATCCCTGTCCTTTTGAATATCCCGAAGCAAGGTCAACGCACTATTGAGATGAGTCACTAACGGTTTACAAAGAGGACCTCCACCTTCCATTCCTTTGCAGACTAAGGTCCACGACGATGAACAGACCTCGCCGCACTCCAGCGAGCCTATTCCGGCAGGACGACGCTACGGCTGGAGCTCCCGTGCGACAGGGACACAATTAAACCCCTACCAAACACTTCCCCTTCATCAATTTCATCAAGGGGGCATTGAATCGATCAGTCCACGGTGACCGGGCGGATGGACATGGGGATGAACGCGTTCCGACCAAACGACGATGTGGATATCCGAATTGAGGCTGGGGAAAGGTTCACGGGTTCACCAGAGATTAGGTACACACTTGGATTTGGGCAAAATAGGAATCAAAGAGTGGGTCGACAGACGGGGTAGTCATGGCGGCGTTTTATAGAGCAAGTGTGCGTTCCGGTGATGGGCTTCGGCCGAATTTCAATTGGTTGGCATTGAGAGCAATAGGAGATCAAAGGCAAGCTAGAACAAGAAGTAATTTGATAAATACTGACCCGAAGAGCGCTGGCCACGAAGGGGTTCTTCACGGTGGAGCTAAGAACACGGGAGGGAAGAATTTGTGGACTGCGCACGGTTTCAGGTGAAACTGAGTCAATTGCTTAAGCACAGAGGTGCGGGATGTGGCGAAGAAACCGAACCCGAGCACAATTTATAGGCCGTCGACCGGATTTAGATCTGGATCGTGGATTTCAAATGTGCTGGCAAGCTCACTGCGCGGCGGATCCCGGTGATGGCACGGTGGTCGTCGATTAACCGGGGCCTACCACCTCAGTAACTTACTGCCACGTCGCCGGGGACCCTTACCGCGGCCGCCGACGACCCATCCGAGCCGCGGTGGCATCCTTATCGCCGGCGAGGGCTGATCCTTATCTCCCCCTCTGATGTACTGTACCATGGCAATCCACCATCAGATGGCCTGACTGAGTTACTCGAAGCCAGATTTTCTCTCAATTCCATATGGTACCAAGCCCAAACACTTATAACAAAGTTGTTCCTCTATAATAACTCCACAACTTTGTTATAGCAACCCTAGGTAGATTCTCACTGGATCATAGTCGAAATGGCTCTCAAACTTGGATCTAGGTCACTGTCTGTCTGAAATTCAGACTTATCAGCCTGACATTCCAACTTTGGGCTTAATTATCTCCAATTTCTTCTCAACAAATATGCTTACACCGTTAAGCAAAGTTGTTCTCCTATGATAGGTCTACAAATTTGATGTGGTGACCTAGGGCAAATTCTCACTAATTTGAAAGTTATAAAGCTCCAAAATTGAGCTCATAACACTGATTTTCAGACTTAGAGTGAAATCACAAATGGGGTCTTTTTGCAAATTAGTCCAAAACTTAGGGTTTAGCTTGTAGATCTTCATAAATGTGAACCATGTGACTCAAGATACCTTGTTGCCATGGTTTTTGCACTTTAGTCCAAAAGTGGACTAGTTTTGCACTTAACCCCCTAGGGTTTGGATTTAGGGTTTTCCAGGGTTTCAATTAGGGTTTCTGCTCTTTCAAGGGTGTAAATGCAATATGGATCCATCTTTGGTTACTTTTTATGATCATTCCACTTAAACTTTAAGGTTTTCTCAATTTGGGTCATGTTTTACCCCTCAAATCCCTATTTAAGGTTAAGCACCCTACACTAGGGTCTTATATGCAAAACATCAAAACAATACAACTTGTTTGAAATTTTTACCTAGTGAATGCACTCTAAGTGTGTCAAACACATGAAATGCTGATGTTCATGATGTTATGCTCAAGTTTTAGTTACAGTAACACTAGGGGTGTTACACCCTATAGGATGCCTCCAGTAGAGTTGGCAGAATTGAAAAAGCAGTTACAAGCGTTGTTGGACAAGGGATTCATTCACCCACGTACTTCTCCATGGGCATGTCCAGCCTTGTTCATGAAGAAGAAAGATGAGAGTCTGAGATTGTGTGTTGATTACCGCCCTCTCAATGCGATGACAATAAAAAATAAGTATCCATTGCCCCGCATTGATGTATTGTTTGATCAGTTGGTGGGAGCCAAGGTGTTTTCCAAGATAGACCTTCGCTCTGGCTATCATCAGATCAAAATCAGGTCCAGCGATATTCCGAAGACGGCTTTCTCTACCAGATATGGACTCTATGAGTACTTGGTGATGTCTTTCGGGCTGACCAATGCCCCGGCATATTTCATGTATTTGATGAACTTAGTATTTATGCCAGAACAGGATAAGTTTGTGGTGGTTTTCATTGATGACATTCTAGTATATTCAAGAAATGAACAGGAGCATGCTATGCACTTACACATCATACTTCAGCGACTGCATGACCATCGCTTATATGCTAAGTTGTCCAAGTGTGATTTCTGGCTAAGGGAGATCAAATTTTTGGGTCACACCATTTCTCAGGATGGGGTATCAGTTGATCCTAAGAAAGTGCAAGAAGTGATGGATTGGAAGCCCCCTACCACTGTGCGATAGATTCGGAGTTTTCTGGGATTGGCAGGGTATTATCGGCGATTTATTCCAGATTTCTCCAGGATTGCCAAGCCAATGACTGAATTGTTGAAGAAAGGGGTAAAGTATGAATGGAGTCAGAAATGTGAGGATGCCTTTCATATTTTGAGGCAGCATCTGACGATAGCACCTGTGCTAGCACAGCCTGACAACACAAAACCCTTTGAGGTTTATTGCGATGCTTCAGGCACTAGATTGGGATGTGTCTTGATGCAAGACAATAGAGTTATTGCTTATGCATTTCGAGCACTTAGGCCTCATGAGCAGAACTACCCCACCCATGATCTGGAGTTGGCTGCCGTAGTTCATGCTCTGAAGATTTGGAGACATTATTTGATAGGAGCCCATTATAATATTTATACTGATCACAAGAGTCTCAAGTATAATTTCACTCAGGCTGATCTTAATATGAGGCAGAGAAGATGGTTAGAGTTAATCAAGGATTATGATTTGGAAGTGCATTACCATCCGGGCAAGGCAAATGTGGTGGCAGAAGCCTTAAGTCTAAAGGCCCAGTGCAACTGTGTAACTATGGGTTCTAAGATCGCCACCCTGCGTGACGAGTTGTGCAAGTTGAACATGGAAGTTGTTTCCTCAGGTACCTTGAATTATATCTCAGTGGAACCCACTCTACATGAGCAGATAATCATGGCACAGAGTGGTGACAAGGGTGTTCAAGTCATTAAGGGAATGCTCAAACAGAAGGTGGATAAGTACAAATGCTTCCGTCAGGACAGCAAGGGAGTTCTATGGTTTGAAGACCGATTGGTGGTTCCTAAAAATCCAGAACTCAGGAAGAAAATATTGGATGAAGCTCATCTTTCCAAATTTTCCATGCACCCCGGCAGTAATAAGATGTATCATGATCTCAAATCCTTGTATTGGTGGACCAGGATGAAGAGGGAAATTGCTAAGTATATATCTGAATGCGACACTTGCCAAAGAGTCAAGGCCAGTCATTTGATGGTAGCAGGTACCTTATAGCCCCTTCCTATACCATCTTGGAAATGGGAGGACCTCAGCATGGATTTTATTGTGGGTTTACCCAACACATCCCGACACCACGATTCTATTTGGGTCATTGTGGACAGATTAACCAAGATAGCTCATTTCTTGCCAGTACATACCACCCACAGGGCAGAGAAGTATGCAGAAATCTATATTGACCAGATAGTGCGTTTGCATGGAATACCAAGGACTATCGTGTCCGACCGAGGAGCACCGTTTATAGCACGTTTCTGGGAGCAACTGCAAGAGTCACTTGGAACCCATGTAATAAGAAGCTCAGCGTACCATCCTCAGACAGATGGTTAGACAGAAAGGGTAAATTAGATTTTGGAAGACATGTTGAGGGCATGTGTGCTGCACTATGGGAAGAATTGGGACAAGTGCCTTTCTTTGGCGGAATTCTCTTATAACAACATCTACCAGTTTAGCCTAAAGATGGCACCATTCGAGGCCTTGTATGGGAGAAGGTGTAGAACATCGCTAAATTGGTCACAAGCTGGAGAGAGGGAAATATTTGGACTCAGTATTGGAAGCCGAGGAGAAGGTAAGAGTCATTAAGAAGAACTTGGAAGCTGCTCATGCCAGATAAAAGAGCTATCATGATAAGAGGAGGAAGCCTCTACAATTTGAAGTGGGGGATCATGTTTATCTTAAGGTGTCACCAACCAAAGGTGTTCAGAGATTTGGAATCAAGGGCAAGTTAGCTCCTCGCTATATTGGGCCCTATGAAATCAAAGAGACTTGTGGACCTGTAGCATACCAATTGAAGTTACCCCCTCATATGTCAGCAATTCATGATGTATTCCACGTACCTCAGCTATGGAAGTGTGTCAACTTACCCATGGAAGTGCTACCTGAACCAGAATTGGAGATCGAACCAAACTTGTCTTATCAAGAGCACCCTGCCAATGTATTGGACCAAAAGGAAACATCAACTCGAGCAAGGTCAGTTCAAATGTATAAGATTCAGTGGAGCAACCACACCAAAGAAGAGGCTACATGGGAGACTGAGGATTTTCTACGTTCTCGCTTCCCCGACTTTCTGCCTAAAGGAGTCGGTACGTAACCCAAAACACCCACCCCACCTGCCCTTTGAATCTAAATATAAGAAAAACCTAGTTGTTAAGAGTAGAATAAGTTGTGGGAATAAATCTAGAAGGACTTCCTTCTGAAGTTGCAAAGAGGATGACATTCGAAGAGCAGTTAATTAGAGAAACTTGGCTTAAGGAAGCTGCAACCCACCAGCACCCACCTTTTTGGTACCCCACTAAAGGATCCCAACCCAATCTCGGGACGAGATTCCTTTAAGGGGGGAGGGCTGTAACACCCAAGGTGTTACCCAAGGCCCTGGCTCAATACATGCACTCATGGCCTATTATCACATGTGTTTAAGTAGAGGAGAAGGAGCACCAAAACTTTAGAAACCATGGATTAATTAAGGAATGAGCATGACAAAAGAAATACCCAAGAATTCTATGCATCTTCACCTTGGAAAAAAGAGGCTCAAACCCTAGACCCCCTCTTGAGCCAGTAGACCCCCAAGCACTGGACTAATAGAAAGGATAATCAAATGACCACTTCATGACTAAACCCTTTACCAAAGTTTAAGTATAGTAATATATCTACAAGAAAAGGTAAAGAAAGTATTTCAAAAAGGTCCCACAAAATCCTCAAATTCAGCCCCCAAGTGAAGAACACCCAAGAACAACCAATTTTTCTCTAAGTCAAAAATCAGCCATCTCCAAAGATTATAGATGTTCACCTAGTTGCTGGCGCCAAATCCATGGGGTCCAATTGACAAAAGGGAGCCAAATTACCTAAGGAAAACACTAGAAAAGTTTGAACCAAAGCCAAGACCATTTGACATGAGTTGACACCTGTTTTGTATCGGGATGAACAGTGCCGACAGACCCAACTTGGCATCCGCATATCTCCCAAGCTAGGGCATATCTTCCCTTGGAACCCACATGAACTAGGTAGCCCTAGGTGCGGGGAAGAGATCTCACAAAAGTCTTATGGTGAGATTCACACGTTTGGTTGCTCAGCAGGGGCTAGAACACGGGCAGAAGGAAATGGCCACGTGTTCGACGCGCCCTGGCAACGCCAGAGCACGCCCTGACGCTCGGCCCCGTGCGCGCCGCGCCGCGCCAAGCAAGACCCTGTGCCCACGCCCGCGCCCACGCCTATAAAGCCGACCGAGGCCTTGACCGTACACCCCCGCTCGCTCTCCACCCCGCCGGAGCACAAGTTCACCGGCGATCGCTCTACGCACGGCGTGCCAGCGGCCATCCAAGACTCGACCACCGTAGACCGACCACCCTAGCCATTCCCCACCCCATCCGACCTTCGGGATAGCCTCTGTGTGCTTCAGTGAAGCTTCCAGAGCCAAGAATCGAACTCTACCTCGCCGGAGACATCGGATCGACATTGCCGGACTTCACCTGACCGCTGCTGTGCGTAGACCGAGCTCCACGATGAGTCTTTCTTCGATTCCTTGCATGGGTAGCATCCTTAGCACCCCGTGAAGCTCCCTGTGCCCTTGGATTGAATGATGCCGCCGTGAGCAGGCCGGAGCGCACGCCGCCGACGAGCCCGCCCCCTGCGCACGTGGCCCGACCGATTCCGGCCATCACCGTTGACGAGTCATACCTCGACGTGACCGCTAGGACCTCCCGAAGCTAACCCCACCCTTTGCTGGACCTCCCTCGCCATCGGTAAGCCGCGTCACCCTGTTTATTCTCGCGTCTATTGTTTTAAGGGGGGAGGGAGCTCGGGGAAAAGAAGAAGAAGCCGGGGGGTTTTGAATAGTCAGTGACTCATGTGAACAGTCCCGCATGGGTATAAGTTAAGGACTTGGTTTAGGAAAAGCCCAGGGGTCTCGGTGTAAACTGGTTTTTCATAAAACCTTTTAAACATTATTCATTTAAATGTAAACAGAGCTTGTAAAATTCATAACTTCAGTTTTATTCAACCAAATCTGTTCAAACCAATTTTGCTAGGTTCTAAATAATATAAACTACTTAGGAAAAATACCAAACACCCTAAGTATTGCAGAAAATTTTAGAGTTTTGATTTAAATAGTAAACTAACCAAAAGCTAAATAAAGAAGGGAAAATAGCTACACTTTTAGGCTGGGGTTAAGAAAAATTAGAGAGGTACTTAATCACTACCTAACCTGTTTAAAAATAATAAACCCCTTAGTACGCCAGATTAGGGAAGGGTTTATCAATTAAACTCACTTTGACTCAAAGTTAAAGAAAATAGAAAAGGGAGTTTAAAATAAGAACTAGGGGCAACCACATTTTTGCTAGCTCACTTATTTAACATAATTCACTGGAAAATTTTGTTAGACCCTTTGTTAGTACAAAAGAAATGCACTACCTTTTATTTCATGAAAACAATGAGAAGTTAAAAAAATCCTAGAAAAATAATCCTGAGAAGAACCCACCCCAACCCTTGGGATAACTAATAATATGCTAATATAAATCTAGAAAAAATTTACGTTCTGTTGTTTGATATTTTTTAAATAACAAGTTAGTTATAAGTACCTTTTTGGCATTAAACTTTAGAAAATCACAACTAAATATCCAGTAGGTCTTTTTCTGTGATTTTTAACACAAAGACCTATTATCACCTAGGAATCTTGGCAAAAATAAATGTTGACCCAGAAACCCCACAGAAATTAGAGCTATAGTGTAAAGTGCCCTTTTACCCTTACTTTTGTCATTTTTGCCCAAGGAATATATGAATTATTTACAACCTCAAACTTGTAGGATGAAACCCAGAGGTCAATGTTTACCCACTTTAATTTTTATAACATTTTTGGAAAATTCTAACTTGCCATGGTAGTTCCAAAAATACTTAATAGAAGCACAATAGGAAGAAAAATGGGAATTTTGGGAGAACTAGATAATGTACAACTAAAACCTTATAAGAATCCCATGAAACCTAAAGATGTAATTAAAGATTGTAAGTTCATTCAAAACCCCAAAATGAAGGTATAAAACCCTTAAGGATAACAAAAGAAAACCCTAGTATACCACTATTTTAATACTGCTTCACTATGCTCAGTGTTTCCAAAAAACCATAACATTAATATGCATTGTTGGGGGCCTTTGGCTTCCGAAGGTCCTCAAAAACATGATTTAACATTGTTTCTGGAGCATAACATATGAACAGGTACCTTTGGGCTTGGACTGGAACTACAGTGTGAAGAAGCACAAAGAATAAGAAGGTTGGCGCAGAAACGAAGCTATGTGCAGGGGAGCTTCTGTATGATAGCAGAAAAGGAAACCGACTTAAAAAGGAGAAGGCTATTCAGACCTCGATGAGTCACTATAGAGCCATTAGCAAATGTAAAGGGCATGGGTGTAATTTTACATGGGCTGCATCCCGTGCCTATAAATAGATGAACAGTGCTCCCGTACTGTTCGGGCTGACTTGGCATTTTGCTTTTGCGTCGCGTTTGTACTCTTACCTCCTTTCATGCCAAAGGTACATTTGTAATTTGATATCGTTCCTATTTTTCCATAATGATGAAATAAAAATGAGTCGATATATAATTGTTTATCCCATCTTTTACATTTCATATGATTTCTTCTTCATCATTATATGTTATATTGCCAAAGGTATGTTCTTCATAACCTTCGTCCGAAGACCATTATATCCCAAGGGAAATAGTGTTTCGAAGGACGAAGGACCTTAACGTTTAACGTTTTTTTGTGTTGCCTTATTCTTAATTCATAGCACTTGAGAACAAGTCCCCAACATTGGCGCCCACCTCCGGTGAACTGTTTTCGACCACCTTCGGCAAGCATTGTCCTTCGTCATGCCACTGAAGAAAGCTTCAGCGACAGGGGCTGCTGCTCTCCAGCCGCTGGACCTGAACAAGGAGACCTTTTCTCTTCGAGAGGCCTGAAGCCAGAAGAGGAAGGCCACTAGTCCAACCCCCAGGAGGACGAGTTGGGCCAAGAAATCAGAAACATGGAGATGCTTCATCAACAAGTACAAAGGAAGAAAGAGAAGATGGCTCGACTAGCCGACCTTCAGAGACAGGTTGACGAAGCTACCGAAGAAGTACGCCATCTTGCTCAAGATGAGCAAGAGAGAAGGCCTCAACATAGGGGGCTTCATCAAGTAGGCCTCTTCAACGAGGATGAATGGTACAAGGATTTCCATCATGGAAATTTTGCTTTTGATGATGCTTCTCCTCTATCAGCAGAATTGCAGGCTACACTTTGGCCTCCATCTTACAAGCCACCCCAACTCCTCATGTATGACGGACACTCAGATCCGAAGCAGTTTCTGATGAGCTACGAAGCAACCATATCTTCATATGGAGGCAAGACTGCAGTCATGGCGAAATCTTTCGTCATGGCAGTCAAGAATGTTGCGCAAACCTAGTACTCCTCTCTTCGGCCAGGAACAATTACATCATGGCAAAAGCTGAAGGACATGCTGATCACTAGTTTCCAATTTTTCCAATCCAACCCTTTTACCGCTCAAGCTTTGTTCCAGTGCATGCAAGATCACGAAGAATACCTCCAGGCGTATGTCCAAAGGTTCTTGCGTCTGAGGGCACAAGCGCCAACAGTGCCCAATGAAATTGTCATTGAGGCCATGATCAAGGTGCTTCGGCCAGGACCTGCTGCCCAATACTTCGCCAGGAAACCCCCTCAGACCCTGGATGAAAACATCCGCGCTGATAATGACTTTCGTCAAAGAAGGGAGGAAGCCTACAGGTTCTCCGAAATGACCAGGGGCTTCGGAGGGAGAATCCACCCAAGACACGTCAGATCAATTCATTCTACCCAAAATGACGACAGAGGAAGTCAGCAACAGAGGCCGCAATCTTCCTCGCAAGCTTCGGGGCAGCAACAAAGCTATCCTCGGCCATCAGCTCCAAGGGGCAGCGGCGCCAGGGGCTTTCGAGGAAGGTTTGGGGATCAGCCCAGGAAAATTTATTGCTTATTCTGCGGTGAGGACAAGGGCCATACTACAAGGATGTGCCATATCACCATTCAGAAACAGAAGGAAATAGCAGAAGCTGTAGCTCAGCATAACCAGCCGAAGCAGGTCATGCATACTACTTCGTACCACTCACCCTACATACCAGAGTATGTAGGTAACCATCCTGCAACGTCTGTTGCTTCGGCTAGTCAGCCACAGGCATCCTGGTCACAGCTTCCACCTCCGCCACCACTACAACCTGCATATTCACGCGGCCAACTGCCAGAAGGGAGTCAGCAGGCCAATCAACAGAGAGACTTCAGGGAGGAGTCCGAAGCTCGCACAGTCAACAACACTGTACCAGAGTCGAGGCATATCTACTAAGAGATATCCTACCCTAGAATCAGTTTTTACATTCATAGTCGTTCTTTTTCTTACTAAGGAACAATTGTTGAAAACTTAGTTTTCTTGTCATTTTTAATTCCTTGAAATAGCTTCGTTTTTGTCATAGTGAAAATATATCTTCTCCACAGACTTACGGAGTCCCAAGAGTCGCCGAGGCATAAAAGGCCGTTCCTAAGTTATAGGTGTCTTCGAAGCTACAAAAAGTCGTTCTATTGAATGAAGCGTAAGTTTGCCGAACCTACAAAAAGTCGTTCCTAAAGGAGCGTAGTGTAAGTTTTCTGCTCAAAAGTCGTTCCAAAGGGAATGCAGAGCTTACAGCGAAAAGTCAATGCTGATTTCGCCGAAATATAAGGTGAAGCGCGAAAAGTCAACGCGAAGAAGTTCCTAAGGGAATGCAGAACTTACAGCGAAAAGTCAACACTGATACACCGAAAAATAAGCGGTGAAGCCGAAAAATAAACGGCAAAGAGATTGTGTATCCTACAGCAGGGATGTGTGTGTATCTTCGGCACAAATATCATTCTACATAGCATAACATCATCACATCATTCGCATAACATAACATCATACAGCATATTGCATCAATGGCATAAGAAGGGGACACACTGTTGATCTTCGGAGAATGCTTTGAAAAAGAGAAATTGTGCTAAGGCACAAAATAAATTTCGAAGAGATACAGTTTTATCAGCTCTAAAGTGGAGGAAAAAGTTTATTGTCGATGAAGCATTAATGTTTCTGTGTTGATTGGAGGATTTTTCACGAAGCATAAAAATTCTTCTTTACGAAGCATGAAAAGAAGGGAAGGTGTTTTTTCGCCGAAGGCTAAAAAACGGTATGTACAATAAAAGTTTCATGCATCGCAAAGAAATGAATTACAAAGCCAGTTATACATTACATTAAAAACTTATGAGTGCCAAATATTACAAGCATAGTCCAGCAAATGTTACATTGGTTTTCTAACAATGTTTTTACAATATCTATCATTCTTCCTTTAAAACTTCGTCTGCAGCTTCGGTCAGTAGTTGAGTAACGACTTCGTCCAAAATACTTTCGACCATATTAATGATTTCTGCTGGTTCCTTTGCCTCTGGCTCGATCAATGACTCGAACGGCTCTGGAGGAGAAGATAGCTCGGCTACAGTAGAAAGCGTAAATAAGATTAGAAGTCGCAAAAATAAAAAAAATATATAAAGTTAAAAGCTATTAAGCAATACCTATCCGCTTTTCGAGTTCCGCAGCCTTTTCAGCTGCCTTCGTTGCTTCCCTTTCATCGTGAGTATCTTTTTCGCTCTTTTTTATTATTTCTGGGCCATCCCTCGACCGCCATTTTCCTAGATGTCGGTAAAGAATTTTCCACCAACTAAGCTTGCTTCGGTCGAGGGGTCCTTCGTATCATCAATAGATAAAGTAGCTTCGGCTTCGGCCAGAATTTTCACATGTTTGCAACCTGATTTCTCCAAGATAGCCGCAATCCCCCTTGCACCTGAGAAGGCGCAGACGTCCCCACGGCCATTTAAAATCTCCTCAAAAGCTTCGGCCTCACTGCTGATCCACTCAATTGGTCCCTCGGGATCGCCCGTATGAAGTTGTCTTCACTTGAATACGCGCCAACATTGGCAAAGCTTGTTTTTATCTTTTTTACACATTCTATAGATTTCTCAAAGCATTTTTCTTTTGACGCCCGAAGTTCTGCAGCTGTTTTTTCCCAGTAATTTTCCAGTAATCGCTGGCATCTCGGTCAGCTTCGGCAATGGCACATTTCAATTTGGCTTCGGCCAGTTGCTTTTGGAGGTTTTCAATCTCGTTCCTTTGGATTTCAGATTGGATCTTGTAGTTAGCTTCATCCCCCCTTCACTTTGTCTACCAATGTAAGTAAAATTTTATCTTTTTCCAAAGCTTCATTCCTTAGCTTAATAACCTTTGTTCAAAGGTTGTTGAGAGCAATAGTGCAGCTCTCGTCTTCGGCGTTCTTTTGCGCCCTTAAGGAGTTGCTCAGTATCAAACCCTATATGAAAAGAGTTAGTGTAACAGCAAAAAAATAATTCAAAGTTTGTAAACTTCCAAATGTACAATTTTTGTACCTTCAGACTGTTATATGCGAGGCTATCTGCAAGATCGTCCTTTGTCATGGCACAAAGGCCAGCTTTGAGCTTTGGTAACCCCATACTTCTGGCCATCTCCCGGTAGACGGATAATTCTTTGTTGTCTGGGAGGTAGTATAAGAAATCATCTTCGTCCGTTCCATTGAACACTAAGGCGCCCTTTGGATACTTCAGTTCTCGGGCATAGTGTTTAGCTTCAAAAACCTCTTCTTCAGTTAATCTTTTTCCCGAAGCGTGTCATACGATATAATCAAGAGCTTCAGAGGATGCTTCGGGAGTGCGAGTGGCAGTCTTTTCAGGCAGAATTTGTTCTGCAGCATCTTTTTCCATTTTCTCCTCCCCGGTTCCCAAGAATTTTTCCTTTGCGGGCTCTTAAGGCCCAACTTTGGTTTCGACCTGGCTCTTCGTAGCTTCGACTTCGGTTGCTCTTGTCTCAGACTACGTCTTTGGAGTTTTGGCGGTTTTCCTTGGAGTAGAGCTTATCTTTATTGTCTCCAGCGCATCTAGTACATTGACCATTCTTTTCCTCTTAGGGGTCGCTGTAAGACCTTTTTGTGCCTTTGGCACAGTCACTTCTACCGGAAGGCTTGTAATTTCTGATATCTTTGTTCTTTCGACCCCCGTAACATCGTCTGTCGACTCAGCTAATTTGGCTGAGGATGTCTTAGGCATCACCGCCGGCTCTTCAATCTTCTATGTAGGCGCAGGTTTTTTGGCTTCAGTAGCCGAAGAGGTCTCACCACCAAATTTGGGCACTACGGCCAGTTCAATATATCGCGGCCGGTGGGTAAGAACCTTTACCTTCTTCCTCTTTGGAGCGGGCTCGCTTGGAGCAGCTGAAGCAGCATCATTCCCGGAAGTTACATCCTTTCTTTTTTGTCCCTTTGGTGGGTATGTGGTAGTCAGGATACATAAATACGATGGCATCAAAAACTCTATTTAGCCTCTTCTTCTTTCGGCTCCCGAAGGCTGCAGATAATGCATTATCCTCCACTTTAGAGTATGGCCCTAGCAGATCATCACTTGTAGCTTCGATGCATTTCAACCAGTCATCGTCTAGTTCGATAAATTGGTCTACAAATCTGAAAGTATATTTCAGTCAAACCAAATCACCTTCGTTAGTGTTGCTGATGGTTTCTTTTGGCATCTCCCAGTTGTCTAGCAGTGGCCATATCCTGTAGGCCACGTGCTTTTAGACCAAGTCTCTTGTCCCGATGAAAGAGCAAACTATGCCAAAGGCCCTTCGGCATTCTTCAGCTGCTTCATCAATTTCTACCTTCGGTTTCTGAAGGCCGAAGCGGGACCAGATGGGGCGAATGATGACCTCTTTGATATCTTCCCTCGCTTTTAAATCATTTTTCACATAGAACCATTCCTTCGTCCAGTCTCTAGGCCACCTCTTCCAAAAGGTTGGCACTGGGCAGCTCGAGCCTGATCGAGCAACGAAGCTGTAGCAACCAAAATTATTGTGATACTGCTCCTTACCCTAGGGTTTCGTCTCATATAAAAGTTCGTGTATACTGCAGAAACTTTTTGCACTTGGTTCCAAACCTTGACTCCTCACAGCCCAAACGAAGATTCCCATTCTTATGATGGCTTCGGGAGTAATCTGGTGAAGAAAAAACTGGTATATCTTTAAACTTCAACCACAAATCTGCTTAGAGGGAATCGAAGCCCAGTCTTGAAGAAGCTTCGATAGATTACGACTTCATTCTCTTCAGGAGCAGGAGCAGTTCGGTCTCCGCTGTCAGCCCTCACGATGGATTTATCTCGAAAATACCTTCCTCTCATGTTATCAAGATGACTTTTCTTGATAGTTGATTTACCGAAGACTGTGTGACTTGGTCGCCACGACCGATCTTCGAAGTCTTCGCCCCCACTTTCCACATCATAACTATCGCTGTCATCGGTATCTTCAGATAAGCTTTCTATAATTTCTTTTGTAATCTTCTTTGTGTTGGTCTTTGCAATTGACTCGATGAATCCAGCAGTTTTTTCCTCAAGAAGCTTCTCCTCCTCGTTCAGCTTCATTTCAGCAACAGCTTTTTGTCTTGAGACATCTCTTCAGAAATGGTGAAAGTGTGCTCTTAAAGCCAAAGCTTAGAAAATCTAAAAACCAAGCAAGCGTTGGTAGGCAAGAGCTAAAAATTCAGCAAGCAGAGTAGATGGCTAAAAAAGCGTACCAAATGAGCTCGAGGTGTGCTCTTATTTATACACCTAGTGCGTTGCAGGGTGGAGGGCTCCGCTTGTCATTGACTGTTGCTATTCTAGCAAAGGGAAGGTGTTTTTTCGGACCTTCGGCTTTAGGGCCTTCGTCCATATCGCAATCTGAATTTATTATTCTAACAAATTAATATTGTGAGGGGCTACTGTTGGGGGCCTTCGGCTTCCGAAGGTCCTCAAAAACATGATTTAACATTGTTTCTGGAGCATAATATATGAACAGGTACCTTCGGGCTTGGACAGGAACTACAGTGTGAAGAAGCACAAAGAATACGAAGGTTGGCGCAGAAACGAAGCTATGTGCAGGGGAGCTTCGGCATGATAGCAGAAAAGGTAACCGACTTAAAAAGGAAAAGGCTATTCAGACCTCGATGAGTCACTATAGAGCCATTAGCAAATGTAAAGGGCATGTGTGTAATTTTACATGGGCTGTGTCCCGTGCCTTTAAATAGATGAACAGTGCTCCCGTATTGTTCGGGCTGACTTGGCATTTTGCTTTTGCGTCGCGTTTGTACTCTTACCTGCTTTCAAGCCGAAGGTACATTGGTAATTTGATATCGTTCCTATTTTTCCATAATGATGAAATAAAAATGAGTCGATATATAATTGTTTATCCCATCTTTTACATTTCATATGATTTCTTCTTCATCATTATATGTTATATTGCCAAAGGTATGTCCTTCATAACCTTCGTCCGAAGACCATTATATCCTAAGGGAAATAGTGTTTCGAAGGACGAAGGACCTTAACATTTAACGTTTTTTGTGTTGCCTTGTTCTTAATTCATAGCACTTGAGAACAAGTCCCCAACATTTATACATCTTATTCATTGCATTCGATAGACTGTAATCTCGCTGACGGGGCGTACATCCTCATTCCGGAGCATGGAGCTGCTCAGGAGGTAGCCCAAGAGCCAGCACCAGAGCCTGCCATCGAGGATCTGCCTGCCCTAGCTTTGGAAGGCAAGCCCCGGTTTTATGCATAACCAATTTTATATACTATTTTACTGCACTTAATGATTGTAGGCTTGTATTGTGCACTTAAGTGTAGGAGTTGACTGAAACCCTAGTTGCATGAAGTCAGGATTCCTTTTGAGATGGATACTAGTATGCTAGGTCGAGTAGCTGCTTTACTAATTAGGGATCTCGGTAGAAGTCGAGTGATTTTTCTAGCACTCGCGCGAGGTCAGGAATTGGTTGTATTAATTTTTATATCATAATGATGGTGGTATGGACAACGATCCATGGGGATGCGTTGTCTATGAGATGAAAAATTGGAATAAGGATTAAGGTGTGGTACCGTGTGTCAAGCGTTGAACGTACTAAGCACATGCCGAGAAATATGGTAAATCGGTAAGCCTAGTACCTGAGTGAACCTGCCCGTAGACTTTGCCCCTCATGCGACCTAAGACGTGGTCTCCCTTTCCGGTTATGGTGGGTACAAGTGCGGTCACTACACGACGGCAGTCAGGGTTAGTGAGGCATTGTACGCCAAGGCAGTGAGCCCTGATCTGTTGACGGGGAATCAATGGGGACGGTTGATGTGTGTGGGGATGGAGTGCCTCGCCATGTCGTGTGTTTAGGTTTACCTTGCAAGGATGAAAACTCGATTCGAATCGTCTGCTTCTCGCAGTTAATGAGACTGCTTGATCCATGCTGCTACATTGAGTAACAAGTGGAAATGTGTTGATTGGGCAGAAGATGTTGATTGCTAAAATGATTGCTATCATGTATGATTAGCTAGGTATACATTTAGTCTTAAGAGAGTCACACTAAAACTTGAAAAGCTAAACTGATTTTAGACTCAGCTAGTGCTTTTGGCAAACCAAACCCCTCAGCCAAACAACTGCATGTCTAGAGGTAGAGGAGTAGACTCCTCACACCGGGTAAGTCTAGCTAAGTATTAGTATACTTAGCCTTGCTTGTGGCATAATTTTTTACAGGTTCTCTGGAGGACATGGTTGCTGGAGTGACTTGGCCATCCACCTTGCCACCGGGTTGGACAGTCGAGTGGGACCCTGCCTCGGTAGAGGGGAGCATGAGGAGTGATGTGCAGGCTTACCCATCCCTCCATTCATTTACCGTTAGTTATATTCCACTGCATTCTGAACAATGATCACTACTTTTGATAAACTCTGATGATGTTGTAATAACTTTAAGTACTCCTTAATATATTGTTTTATGCTTTATTGTATTTGCTCTGTGCCTCACCTTCGAGTGAGTACGTGGTACTTGATCCTGTTAGTGGCCTCGTCGGACTAGATCCGAGGGACTGACGTTTTATTCCTATTTAAGTGTGGTCTAGCCTCTAAGGCGGGACTTAGGCACTTAAGTTGGAATAATTCGGGCGGTTCCGCCACATCTTTGCCCATTCCGCTGATCCCATGGACACCGAAGATTGGCTGCGTACCATGGAACGTGAGTTGCACACTGCCCAGTGCAACGATCGTGAGAAGGTGTTGTATGATCCCCGACAGCTGAGGGGAGCAGCACAGTCTTGGTGGGTGTCTTACCTCGCCACCCATGCCAACCCAGAAGCCATCACTTGGGAAGAATTCAGGGACAACTTCCGTCGCTACCATGTGCCCGAGGGACTGATGATAGTGAGGAAGGAGGAGTTTCTCGCCCTGAAGCAAGATCCTCTGTCCATCAGTGAGTACAGGGACAAGTTTCTGAAGCTGTCCCGTTATGCTCCAGAAGATGTCAACACGGATGCCAAGAAGCAGTACCGCTTCTTGAGAGGATTGGTTGATCCCCTCCACTATCAGCTGATGAACCACACATTCTCTACCTTCCAGCATCTGATCGACAGAGCAATTATGACTGAAAGGAAGCGTCAGGAGATGGAGGACAGGAAACGCAAGATTGGTGGATCTCAGGCCGGGAGTAGCACCCGCTCTCACTACTCAGGTGAAGCGTCCCCAATCCTCTGGGACTCAAATGTGATACAATTACTAGTCCCAGGAGGCTAGTAAACACATTTATACATCAGATGATACCAAATCTGCTTAAACGAGACAAACCTACAAAGGTGGCGAACAACTTTAAGAGTTGGTCCACAACTTGGGACATATCATCAGAGTGGGGCTAAAGCAGCCTGATATACGCAGCGAAGCAAATCAGCGGTCCAACAACCACAGGCAAGGTTGGGAACAGTCGTAACTCTTACCCGATCTCCTTTTTCTGAAAAACAACAAATAAGCAAGGGTGAGTACAAACGTACTCAGCAGCCCACCTTCACCCGCGGAATGGGAAAATCAGATATAATGCATGGAATATGTGGAGCTCAGGATATTTTGCAGAAACAACAATATTTTATGCAGAGTTGTTTTGAAAAACATTTGTATTTTTGCAAAGTGCATCCTCTCCAAAAGGTGCAGGAAGTTTTTCAATATTAGAACAAAATCCCCTGGACTAAACCATCCAGGTATCTCCGCAGTTTCCCACTGGTTTTCATTTTCAAAAACAGCTACTGGACTTCCCGTCCACCATAGCTCACGGCTCAACCGCCGGTCCTTTTAAAAACCACGTTTCTCAAACGTACCTTTTTTTTGAAACAAAACACTAATTGCCATACCACACCGGACTCGTCCATTCCTGTGGACACAGACTATTCAAATAGGTTTTCAAACTCTGCGCAGAGGTGTACACTTTACCCACTACTCCGGCTCTGCGATCTCATGGCCGATGAGATCTGAATCCGAATCTCTTTCTTTCCTCGCACGTCCTAACCTTAACAGTTATACTGGAAGGAGTCAGGCCACCGCCATGTCCAAACCGGACAAAACATTCCCCCTCCTTATCCTCCCGGTGCTCCCCAGCCTTCATAACCCTAGGGTTGGACCGTACGAGTTCAGATTGAGTGACTGCCCACATAGTCTCGAGTGGTTGTACTTATCATGAGTACAGGTAGTGAAAGATGACAAACCGGTCCTTATAAGAGGGGACAATCCTTCTACTCACGCCTAAACCAGCTGAGCCATCACCTTAGGCCCTCCCCTAAACCAGGGAGTCCTTGATCATCCCTACTCAAAGGTGATAAGGGTGAAAACCCTTCATCAAACACATTTTGAAAAGCATTTTCTTTTGAAAACTGACACCTTTCCTCAAATCATTTGTAACAATTATATCAGGGATTGATTGCGGCAAGCGGCTGGGTGGCCATAATAACTTGTCTTAAAATCATATCATGCATAAAATAACAGGCTGAGGGTTGTGGTTGCAAAACATAGGTAATTTATGCATCAAAAGGATCCAGTGAGCTTGCTGTGCTTATCCGGCGAAGGGGGAAGGAGAGCTCGCGGAACTGGCTTCTAGCTCCACCGCTTGTTGTAGACTTGCAGATCTGGCCTCCACGAGACGGCACGAACACTCCGATAACTATGCAACATGAATAAGCAAACATACAAACAAGCAAGTATACCAACAAATATTTAGTATAGTGGTCAGAATAGCGATATATGGATGGGTAGAGTCTTGAGTAGAATCTGTGTCATGTGGTGTTGAGATACTACTAGTGGTGGAGCGGAGGTGCTTACCAGGAGGGTGGACTGGAGGCGAAGCGACACTACGCGTGTAGCCGGCAGAGCGGAGTAACTGAGTGGGTGGGAGTTTTCCTTGGCTGAGGGTGTGGAGTGTGTGTGGAGAGGGAAAGGGTAGCTGGGTGTATTTATAACTGGGTGTATGTGGTGTAGCACAGTGAAGTTCACTGTAGGTGAGAATAGTGACGAATAAATCGTCTGACTTAGTATGAACAGGAGAGTTATAGGCAGAATATGGGACGAGAGTATTTTGGGAGTCTTCTGCAACATGAACCATGCTTTAAGGGATGACATGGTTGAATGGGGAATAATTTGATAAGAATTTAGAAACAAGAATTATTGGAATCTGAGTTTGGAAGCCTAGTTCAAAGGAATCTCAAAGTTAAGCATGCTCAACTTGGAGAAACCTAGGATGGGTGACCAGATGGGAAGTTCCCTACTGGAAGGAAAATCACAGTCACCGGAGTTCGTATGACTGGAATATGGGTCTGGCTGGTCTTAGGTGGACTGGACAGCATGATGGATGAGTAGTTGAAATTTGGGATGACTGGATGACCGATGAATAGTAACGATGATTAGTAACGATGAATAGTGGCGACGGAAAAGTAATTATACATATCATCGATGAATAGTAACAATGATGAATAGTAATGATAAATAGTAACGATGATGAATAGTGTATGTGAATAGTAACGATGAATAGTAATGGTGAATAGTAATGGTGAATAGTGATAGTGAATAGTTCGTATGAACGAACGATGAACGATGAATAGGAACTATGAACGAACGATGAACGATGAATAGGAACTATGAATGAACGGACGAACGATCGAATGATAGGACGAACGAACGATCGGAATTTCGGCAACATAATGGCAGGACAAAGATTATCTGGAAGAACGATGAATAGGGACCATGAACGAACGATGAACGATGAATAGGAACTATGAACGAACGATGAACGATCGAATGATCGAACGAACGAACGATCCGAATTTCGGCAGCATAACGGCAGGACAAAGATTATTTGGATGAACAAACGGACGAACGATCGAATGATCGGACGAACGAACGATCGGAATTTTGGCAGCATAACGGCAGGACAAAGATTATCTGGAAGAACGATGAATAGGGACTATGAACGAACGATGAACGATGAATAGGAACTATGAACGAACGATGAACGATCGAATGATCGAACGAACGAACGATCGGAATTTCGGTAGCATAACGGTAGGAAAAAGATTATTTGGACGAACGAACAGACGAACGATCGAACGATCGGACGAACGAACGAACGAACCATGAACGATCGGACGAACGATCGAACGATCGGACGAACGAACGAACAAACTAAGAACAGGGGACGAACGATCGAAGAACGATCGAACGATCCTTGTGCTAGTGTGTGCTTGTGTGGAACATGGAGTGGGTGTGTGTGTGGGGGGGAGAGAGTTGCCATGAAATGGCTTGGGGTGGGATGAGAGGAGGCCCTTGCCCCTCTATTTATAGCCATGGTGGGGGGATTAGGGGGAGGGATGAGAGGATTAGTGGGAGGATGACAGGATTAGTGGGAGATTAGCATGTATTTGTCTTGTATAAGTGTAATTAGCTTGTAGAGCTCACCGTATGACACCGGAGGCATACGTATACGTATGAGCATGAGGACAGTTATGAAGAAAATATTTGTAGGGACTTGAAAAATGATTCTGAAGGTATTTCTCTGTAAGAAAATACTTGGAGATATATCAGTGGAATATCTGGTTATTTCTGGAAAGAACTTGAGGGGGATTACTGGGGAAATATCTGGGCAGTATTTCTGGAACGAATTTGAGGGGGGTCACTGAGGAAATATTTGTAGGATATTTTGAGGAGGATTTTGGAGATAATACAGACCACTATATTTTATTTGTTGATATCAACTCGCAAACAAACATTTTGAAATGAAACTTGAAATTCATTTTGAATTTAGGGCGAGTTTGAGAAAATTTCAGGATTTGAATTTTTGGGATGCTACAAATCTACCCCACTTAAAAGGAATCTCGTCCTCGAGATTCGGCTTAGAAGGGCTATGGGTATAGCTTTACTTCAGCTACATATCTTCACATTGCAGACTCTTCGAGGAGATGGAACTTCAACAAAATCTGGCCTTTGACGAGCACCCGGTTGCTGATTACAAACGCTGATTCTGGCTACTCTAGATCATCTTCAGGCTTCTTACTTTCGCTTGGCAGCTAGCTTATTGAAGAAGCATCGATGCCAACACGCAAACCTTTCCCTTGCAAACTCCCATATGGATTCCTTCCTTGATTGGTCCTCTAGTGCTTCATCAACAAAACTTGGATGACCACTTCTCATCTAGAGACTTATATCCTTCGATGATCTGGTACTCCACAAGCTTGCTACATGCCTTCTTCTTTTTCTCCATAGCAACAACCTTACTAGAACACTACCCCACTTAAAATGAATGAGGGTAGGACTCTTGAACCTTGGGGATTTGAAGTCCTTGAAATACCTCATAACAAGGGTGTTACGGGTCCTTCTGCTGCTGTTGCTGCTTGAGCAGGCTGCGGAGAAATGACTGACACAGGGTTGATTCTGGGACAACCTTCTTCTCATCTTTTCTTCACTATCTTCTTTTCTCTTCTCACTTCTCACTTTTCACTGCCTCTTTCTTTCTCTTTGCTCTTCCCACTCGAGGATTCTATCAAAGAGTATTACTATCATACACTGGAGGAAACCAAAGACTATGAACCATGTGCAACAGTCTTCAACCCAAGAATCACCAAGCATTGTGATCTTAGGGGCGAGGGAGTGGAAAATGGAGTTGCTTGCGATTTGGCAGAGGGGATTTATCTGGAGTGTGCTTTGCTTTGAGCAAGATGGGAGTTGAGGGAGCTAGTGGGGGTTTTATAGGCGAGTAGGGGTGCTCGGGTGAGGAGTGGTGATGATGGAGCAGGTGACATAGGGCAACAAGTGCGATGGAGGGGGGATGGTGTTGCTGGCGGTAATGGTGGCGTGGGTGCACTGTAAAGGGGGTGTGGGTGGCGGTAGTGCGCTGCAAAAGGGGGCGAGGGGTGGTGGTAGTGTGCATGGAGGCGGGCACGCGTGCGGAGGGGCACGGGTGAGTGGTGGGGTCGATGACCCTGATGTTTGTGGTCTCTGGTTCCAAGAATCTTTGCTTCTCTATATGGTAATAACTCCTTCTGTCCTCTTTTCCTATTTACTTTGACTCAGGGGCAGTGCTTTGATTCCCACGGTCGGTCCTTTTGACTGAGCGGCTGGACTGGTTTCTTCTATAGCTTGTTCCAGGCTTCAAGGGTAAGCTTCCCGGTATCTTCTTGGGTAAGGCACTTTTCTCTTGAGATGGGTTAAGATGAGAATGGGAGCATAAGGTGAGGATTAGCTCTAATTTGTGATCTATGTTTTTAGAGAAAACCTTTCTTAAAAAGAAAGAAAACACATAAGTTCAGCAATGATAAGCACAAACAAATCAAATATTTTGAATAGGGGAAGAATAGAGTTTTTCCAAAGCACGAACTACTCAGATTCGGGGGCTAAGCATAACTACTATTGCTCGGCTCCTGAACTGAGAACTATGCTAAATGCAACTTATGAGCACTAACGTTGAAGCATCACATATGCACTCAAAAGGGGAGAAAACATCGAGCGAAATTCATTTTGAAATGCCCTAGGGGGCAACACAATTAGAGTTTTTCAAAACACGCGGCTACACGGTTACCTCTCATACATGCAGGGCTCTACCAAAGTGAAGAAAAACTTCACTACCCAATGCACGCAGAGGACTGGGTATAACTAACTCAGATCTGGCAGCTTCTCTTCTGGCAAGGCTGGCGCACAACTTCAATCTGAGACATCTCCTGGATGGGTCAAGAGGGAGCTGATGTTGATGACTTCTTCTGGCGACGACTGAGATGGCAAGACGGGGTTGAACTCTTCTTCAAGCTGGACTGGCTCTTGTAGCTCCTCAGAGGGCGGCGGTGCTGGCAGGGTGCTTGCAGCTTCTTCCTTGACTTCAAGGGATGGTGCTGGAATCTTCTTCATGGTGAGGGGCTCAAACAACTCCAGTGGGGGATCTTGGGAGGACTCGGGGTGCTCTTGCTTATCCATAGCCTGAGGGAAGACTGGAATTCCTTCCAAGACTATGGCTCCTTCCAGGAGTTCCCAAGCCTTCTTCTCTCCTCTGATAGAGACCGGATGACCTTCAAGAATCTGGGGATCCTCAGCTCTCATGGGTTGAACTGGGTTGGATGAAGCGGGCTCTTGGATCCGCAGGACTCTACGTTGGTTATGGGTTACCAAGTAGGCCTCCATCAGCTTATGGACATGCTCATCCTTGGCTTGCTTCAGGGCTTCAATAGCAATGACTTCACGACTTTCCAATGCAGTTGCAAGGGCTTGAGCTGTGGTGAGATCCACATGGATCTTACGGTTGAGCTTCTCTACATCTTCTGCTCGGGCAATCATCTGACAGTGGTGCCGAGCCAAGAAATCATATTGTGCATCCAGGGTGAGCAGGTAGGCAGTGAGGTACACGACTGTGGGGTCGTCCTCAAGCAGTTGCTGCTCTTCCAATGCACGCATCCTGGCCATCCAAACAGGACGATCTCTCTGAAAGGGCGGAAAGAATCTAAGCAGGGTGTCGGCCACTTCTTCTTCATAAAGTTGACATAGGGTCCTCAATGCCTTGCGAGCGACGACTTGGCAGGTGTCTTTGAATCTGTGCCCAGCAGCAGTGACACTCCATTCCACATGGTGCGGACTGGATCCAATGTATACAGTCACGACACACTTCTCTGTGCCATGCTCGACGAATTCACGACCATCATACTCTGGCTGGCTCCTGATTCCGAGGCGAACTGTGCATGCTCTCAGCAACTTGGGGAAACCATCTTCATTCTGGCAAAAGCTGGTTTGGCAGCGAACCTCCATCTGACTTCTGAGAGAAGGAAAGGAGAAAACCATTTTTGAAATGAAGGGATAAGAGCAAGAATTTTTTTTAAGAAAATAGTTTTGACTTAAAAACTTTTGGATCAGGCTAAGGGTTACGTCCTGCGGCCAACCTAATAGCTCTGATACCACCTGAAGCGTCCCCAATCCTCTGGGACTCAAATGTGATACAATTACTAGTCCCAGGAGGCTAGTAAACACATTTATACATCAGATGATACCAAATCTGCTTAAACGAGACAAACCTACAAAGGTGGCGAACAACTTTAAGAGTTGGTCCACAACTTGGGACATATCATCAGAGTGGGGCTAAAGCAGCCCGATATACGCAGCGAAGCAAATCAGCGGTCCAACAACCACAGGCAAGGTTGGGAACAGTCATAACTCTTACCCGATCTCCTTTTTCTAAAAAACAACAAATAAGCAAGGGTGAGTACAAACGTACTCAGCAGCCCACCTTCACCCACGGAATGGGAAAATCAGATATAATGCATGGAATATGTGGAGCTCAGGATATTTTGCAGAAACAGCAATATTTTATGCAGAGTTGTTTTGAAAAACATTTGTATTTTTGCAAAGCGCATTCTCTCCAAAAGGTGCAGGAAGTTTTTCAATATTAGAATAAAATCCCCTGGACTAAACCATCCAGGTATCTCCGCAGTTTCCCACTGGTTTTCATTTTCAAAAACAGCTACTGGACTTCCCGTCCACCATAGCTCACGGCTCAACCGCCGGTCCTTTTAAAAACCACGTTTCTCAAACGTACCTTTTTTTTGAAACAAAACACTAATTGCCATACCACACCAGACTCGTCCATTCCTGTGGACACAGACTATTCGAATAGGTTTTCAAACTCTGCGCAGAGGTGTACACTTTACCCACTAGTCCGGCTCTGCGATCTCATGGCCGATGAGATCCGAATCCGAATCTCTTTCTTTCCTCGCACGTCCTAACCTTAACAGTTATACTGGAAGGAGTCAGGCCACCGCCATGTCCAAACCGGACAAAACATTCCCCCTCCTTATCCTCCCGGTGCTCCCCAGCCTTCATAACCCTAGGGTTGGACCGTACGAGTTCAGATTGAGTGATTGCGCACACAGTCTCGAGTGGTTGTACTTATCATGAGTACAGGTAGTGAAAGATGACAAACCGGTCCTTATAAGAGGGGACAATCCTTCTGCTCACGCCTAAACCAGCTGAGCCATCACCTTAGGCCCTCCCCAAAACCAGGGAGTCCTTGATCATCCCTACTCAAAGGTGATAAGGGTGAAAACCCTTCATCAAACACATTTTGAAAAGCATTTTCTTTTGAAAACTGACACCTTTCCTCAAATCATTTGTAACAATTATATCAGGGATTGATTGCGGCAAGCGGCTGGGTGGCCATAATAACTTGTCTTAAAATCATATCATGCATAAAATAACAGGCTGAGGGTTGTGGTTGCAAAACATAGGTAATTTATGCATCAAAGGGATCCAGTGAGCTTGCCGTGCTTATCCGGCGAAGGGTGAAGGAGAGCTCACGGAACAGGCTTCTAGCTCCACCGCTTGGTGTAGACTTGCAGATCTGGCCTCCACGAGACGGCACGAACACTCCGATAACTATGCAACATGAATAAGCAAACATACAAACAAGCAAGTATACCAACAAATATTTAGTATAGTGGTCAGAATAGCGATATATGGATGGGTAGAGTCTTGAGTAGAATCTGTGTCATGTGGTGTTGAGATACTACTAGTGGTGGAGCGGAGGTGCTTACCAGGAGGGTGGACTGGAGGCGAAGCGACACTACGCGTGTAGCCAGCAGAGCGGAGTAACTGAGTGGGTGGGAGTTTTCCTTGGCTGAGGGTGTGGAGTGTGTGTGGAGAGGGAGAGGGTAGCTGGGTGTATTTATAGCTGGGTGTATGTGGAGTAGCACAGTGAAGTTCACTGTAGGTGAGAATAGTGACGAATGAATCGTCTGACTTAGTATGAACAGGAGAGTTATAGGCAAAATATGGGACGAGAGTATTTTGGGAGTCTTCTGGAACATGAACCATGCTTTAAGGGATGACATGGTTGAATGGGGAATAATTTGATAAGAATTTAGAAACAAGAATTATTGGAATCTGAGTTTGGAAGCCTGGTTCAAAGGAATCTCAAAGTTAAGCATGCTCAACTTGGAGAAACCTAGGATGGGTGACCAGATGGGAAGTTCCCTACTGGAAGGAAAATCACAGTCACCGGAGTTCGTATGACTGGAATATGGGTCTGGCTGGTCTTAGGTGGACTGGACAGCATGATGGATGAGTAGTTGAAATTTGGGATGACTGGATGACCGATGAATAGTAACGATGATTAGTAACGATGAATAGTGGCGACGGAAAAGTAATTATACATATCATCGATGAATAGTAACAATGATGAATAGTAATGATAAATAGTAACGATGATGAATAGTATATGTGAATAGTAACGATGAATAGTAATGGTGAATAGTAATGGTGAATAGTGATAGTGAATAGTTCGTATGAACGAACGATGAATGATGAATAGGAACTATGAACGAACGATGAACGATGAATAGGAAATATGAACGAACGGACGAACGATCGAATGATCGGACGAACGATCGAATGATCGGACGAACGAACGATCGTAATTTCGGCAACATAATGGCAGGACAAAGATTATCTGGAAGAACGATGAATAGGGACCATGAACGAACGATGAACGATGAATAGGAACTATGAACGAACGATGAACGATCGAATGATCGAACGAACGAATGATCCGAATTTCGGCAGCATAACGGCAGGACAAAGATTATTTGGATGAACGAACGGACGAACGAACGATCGGAATTTCGGCAGCATAACGGCAGGACAAAGATTATCTGGAAGAACGATGAATAGGGACTATGAACGAACGATGAACGATGAATAGGAACTATGAACGAACGATGAACGATCGAATGATCGAACGAACGAACGATCGGAATTTCGGCAGCATAACGGTAGGAAAAAGATTATTTGGACGAACGAACAGACGAACGATTGAACGATCGGACGAACGGACGAACGAACCATGAACGATCAGACGAACGATCGAACGATCGGACGAACGAACGAACAAACTAAGAACAGGGGACGAACGATCGAAGAACGATCGAACGATCCTTGTGCTAGTGTGTGCTTGTGTGGAACATGGAGTGGGTGTGCGTGTGTGGGGGGGAGAGAGTTGCCATGAAATGGCTTGGGGTGGGATGAGAGGAGGCCCTTGCCCCTCTATTTATAGCCATGGTGGGGGGATTAGGGGGAGGGATGAGAGGATTAGTGGGAGGATGACAGGATTAGTGGGAGATTAGCATGTATTTGTCTTGTATAAGTGTAATTAGCTTGTAGAGCTCACCGTATGACACCGGAGGCATACGTATACGTATGAGCATGAGGACAGTTATGAAGAAAATATTTGTAGGGACTTGAAAAATGATTCTGAAGGTATTTCTCAGGAAGAAAATACTTGGAGATATATCGGTGGAATATCTGGTTATTTCTGGAAAGAACTTGAGGGGGATTACTGGTGAAATATCTGGGCAGTATTTCTGGAACGAATTTGAGGGGGTCACTGAGGAAATATTTGTAGGATATTTTGAGGAGGATTTTGGAGATAATACAGACCACTATATTTTATTTGTTGATATCAACTCGCAAACAAACATTTTGAAATGAAACTTGAAATTCATTTTGAATTTAGGGCGAGTTTGAGAAAATTTCAGGATTTGAATTTTTGGGATTCTACATCAGGCAACCCACCTCAGCCATTCAAGCAAGGTCATCAGCACCAGAATTAGTGTCAGAACTAGCAACAGTAGTACCAGCGACAGTTTCCTCAGCAGCAATACCGTCCGAACAACCAACAAGGAGGAAATCAATAACACCGTCAGAGCAACCAGGCAGCCCGTCTTCCTGCCCCAGCAACCAACTAGAACAACCAAACAACGTCAGTGCAAGGAGGAAGTCATGCCTATTTCCACTATGGGAAACAAGGCCATTGGGCGAATCATTGCCTAAAGAAAGTAGCATAGCAGCAGCCAGCTCCCAATGCCCCAGCCAGACAGAATGCAATGCAGCCAGGAGGCAACAACCGTGGGCAACCTCATGCCTAGTATGGAAAGGTGAATCACTTGGAGGCCGACACAGTCTAGGAGACTCCAGGAGTGGCACTAGGTATGTTTTCAGTCGAGTACCATTCTGCAAATGTGTTATTTGATACTGGAGCAACGCATTCTTTTGTGACTGCATCATGGGTAGAAACACATAATATACCAGTAGCACCCATGTATCCACCTATGAGGGTTAGTTCAGTTGGTGGAAGAACCCAAATAGTTAGATTTTCCCTAGTGCAAGAGTCCAAATAAGGGGGATAGAGTTCCCCGCTGATTTAATAGTCATGGGTAACCAGGATACAACTATAGATGTCATCCTAGGGATGAATTGGTTAACCAAGTATCAAGCCAGTCTTAGCCGTGATAAGAGAATAGTGAAGTTAGTGTCCTTATCAGGAGAAGAAGTATTAGTGGAGTTAGTCTTGTCTAGACCAAGAAAAGGAAGTTGTCACCAAGTCACCACCCATATTGAGGAGATTAAACCATCAGAGGCTATCAATGTAGTATCAAATTTCCCAGATGTGTTTCCCGAGAAGTTACCGGGTATGCCACCTGAAAGGAAGGTTGAATTTGCCATAGAGCTTATACCAGGCACCGCCCCTATTTCCAAGAGAGCCTATCGAGTGTCCGAACCAGAGTTGGTGGAACTCAAGAAGCAGATTGATGAGTTGTCGGAGAAAGGATACATCAGACCGAGTACCTTGCCTTGGGCAGCCCTAGTGTTATTTATGGAGAAGAAGGATGGCACAAAGAGGATGTGCATCGACTATCGAGCTTTGAATGAAGTCACCATCAAGAATAAGTACCCCTTGCCCAGAATTGAAGATTTATTCAATCAGTTGAGAGGAGCCAGTGTGTTCTCAAAGATAGATCTGAGGTCAGGCTACCATCAGCTTATAATCCAATCTTCGGATATACCAAAGACAACATTCATCACCAAGTATGGACTGTATGAGTTCACAGTCATGTCATTCGGTTTGATGAATGCACCAGCCTACTTCATGTACTTGATGAATAGTGTGTTCATGGACTACCTCGACAAGTTCGTAGTGGTATTCATTGATGATATTCTTATATATTCCCAGAATGAGCAAGAGCATGAGGAGCATTTGAGGAAAGTACTTCAGAGGCTACGAGATTGTCAACTGTATGCCAAGCTCAGCAAGTGCGAGTTCTGGATCAGTGAAGTCCTGTTCTTGGGTCACATTATAAATTGAGAGGGATTGGCTGTAGATCCGAAGAAGGTGACATCTACCTTGGATTGGAAAGCACCAAAAGATGTCCGAGGAATCAAGAGTTTCATCGGAATGGCCAGCTATTATTGGTGTTTCATTGAAGGTTTCTCCAATTTTACCAGGCCAATGACAGCCTTGTTGACAAAGAAGGTTGAGTTCGAGTGGACCCCAGCATTCCAGAAGTCCTTTGAGACATTGAAGGAGAAGTTGACAACGGCACCAGTACTAATTCTACTAGATGTTCACAAGCCATTCTCAGTATATTGTGATGCTTCGTACACGGACTGGGATGTGTGTTGATGCAGGAAGGGAGAGTAGTGGCATACTCGTCCCGCCAGTTGAAGATTCATGAGAAGAACTATCCTACTCATGATCTGGAATTAGCAGCTGTGGTTCATGCATTGAAGACCTGGAGGCATTATCTTTATGGGCAGAAGTGTGATATCTACATGGATCACAAGAGCCTTAAATGTATATTCACTCAGTCAAAGCTAAACATGAGGCAGCGAAGATGGCTAGAATTGATCAAGGATTATGAGCTGGAGATCCATTATCACCTAGGCAAAGCAAACATGGTTGCAGATGCTCTTAGTAGAAAGAGACAAGTCAATATGTTGGTAGCTCACCCGATGTCGTATGAGCTAGCAAAGGAATTCAATAGATTGAGTCTCGGATTTCTGAACAACACCCAAGGGGTGAAAATCGAGTTGGAACCCACTCTAGAGCAAGATATCAAGAAAAGGTCAGAAGGATGATGAGAAGATCAACGAGATCCGGTAGCTGATCATAGACGGAAAAGGCAAGGATTTCTGTGAAGATGCAGAAGGAGTGGTATGGTTCAAGGCCATGCTGTGTGTTCCCGACATCAAATCGATCCGAGAACTGATTCTCAAGGAAGCTCATGAGACAGCATACTCTATACACCTCGGTAGTGAGAAGATGTACCAGGACGTAAAGAAGAGATTCTAGTGGTACGGTATGAAAAGGGAGATAGCAGAGTATGTGGCTGTATGTGACAGTTGTTAGAGGATTAAAGCAGAACATCAGAGACCTGCAGGATTGTTGCAACCGTTGCAGATTCCTCAGTGGAAATGGGATGAGATCGGAATGGTCTTTATAGTCGGTTTGCCTCGCCCTCGTACTGGTTATGACTCCATCTGGGTAGTAGTGGACCGTTTGACAAAGGCGACCTATTTCATACCAGTCAAGACCACCTATAACAGTGCAGTGTTGGTCGAACTATACATGTCTCAGATTGTGTGCTTGCATGGTGTTCTGAAAAAGATAGTATTAGATAGAGGCACTCAGTTCACCTCTCATTTTTGGCAGCAGCTGCATGAAGCTTTGGGCACACACTTGAAGTTCAGCTCCGCTTATCACCCGCAGATAGATGGTCAAACAGAGAGAACCAATCAGATTCTGGAGGATATGTTGAGGGCTTGTGCTTTGCAAGACAAGATAGGCTAGGACAAGAGATTACCATATGCAGAATTCTCTTATAACAACAGCTATCAGGCCAGTCTGAAGATGTCACCATTCGAAGCGCTTTATGGGAGGAATTGCAGAACTCCATTGCATTGTGACCAACTTGTTGAAAGACAGGTGTTCGGTCCAGATGTTTTGCTTGAAGCCGAAGAAAACATTAGAATGGTCCGAGAGAATTTGAAGGCAGCGCAGTCCAAACAGCGAAGCTATGCTGACACCAGAAGAAGGGAACTCAGTTTTGAAGTGGGAGACTATGTCTACTTGAAGGTGTCACCCATCAGAGGAACCAAAAGGTTTGGAGTCAAAGGCAAGCTAGCACCTCGCTACATCGGGCTGTATCAGATTCAAGCAAGACGTGGAGAAGTGGTTTATCAACTCAGCTTACCATAGAATCTATCCGCTATACACGATGTGTTCCATGTGTCTAAGTTGAAGAAATGCTTGAGAGTGCCAGAAGAGAAGTTGCCAGTAGAGGATCTTGAAGTTCAAGAAGATCTGACTTATATTGAGAAGCCAACTCAAATTCTGGAGACGGCAGATCGGGTCACTCGGAGAAGTACCATCAGGATGTGCAAAGTCAAATGGGTCACCACTCAGAAGAAGAAGCCACCTGGAAACGAGAAGATGATTTGAAAGCCAAGTACCCTGAGCTCTTTGCTAACCAGCCCTGAGTCTCAAGGGCGAGATTCTTTTAAGGGGGATAGGTCTGTAACACCCTGAATTTGGGGGTATAAAATTTCTTTCTAATGATCACCCAAATTCATGTGTTACTCTTCTCTCTCTCACCCTAGGTTTATCTCTCTCTAGATTCACTCTCCCTTTTTCCCTTTTAAGTAGAATTAGCTTAAAGTTAGGGGGATTCAATTATTTATTTTGCCAAAACATTATGAGTCATGACATGTTGCATCATGTTGAGCTTAAAATATTCTTGGAAGTGTTGCACAAGTTTGAATTTATTTGAATTTGAAACCTAATTTGAATTTGGAATTGAAAAACTCTAGAGAAAAGAAATAGAAAAGGAATTAGAAAATCCAGGGAAAAAGAAAAAGGAAATGCAGCCCAGCCGGCCCAACTCGGCCTAGCCAGGCCGCGCGCCCTCGTGTCCGTGCTGCCTGACAGGTGGGATCCACCTGTCAGCGGCAGCTCTCTCTCCGCGCGCTCCCTCTCTCTATCGCTCTCTATTGGCGCCGGTTTCTTCACCCGCGTGCTTCTCCTCTCTCTCTGCCACGCGGGCCCGGTTCGCCAGTTGCTGAGTCGTTGCCCCGAGCGCCCCTTTCTTCTCTCCTTATGCCATGGACCCTCCCTGTCAGATCCGCCCTCTCCGCGCCCGCCGTGGATCGGCGCGTGCGCACTCGCGCGCGTCGCCGAATTTCTTGGCCACGATGCCCACCCACATGCCGAGCTCCCTTCTTAGAGCCCTGCCAGTGCCCCGCACTTGCCCCCCACCTCATTTCGCACAACTTTGCCCTCTCTCACGCTCTACCCTCGCCGCCAGACGCCGTCGGAGACCCACGCCCGCGTTCCTGACCATCCAGCTCACCGGAGACCGTGCCAAGCCTCCCCAAGCTCCGCCCCGAGGTGAGACACCTTTGCCCGTGCTTAATTTCCCTAGTTTCGCTATGTGCTCGGCCAATTTTGGCATCGCTGGTGCTCGGCCGCGGCGGTCCACCGTGCACGCGCGATGGCTGGCCGATTTAGCCCGGTCTAGTTCCTCGGAGTAGGTCCCTGTGTCACCTCTGCCTCTGCTGAAGCTAGCCCGGGCCTTAGCGCACCTTAAGCCCCCTCCCCGTGGCTGGAATGTCTTGTCGGAGCTCCTCTGGTCCTCCCGAGACCTTCTCCCCGCCGTTCTCCCCTCTCAGCGCTCGGATTCGTGGCCTTTCCCCCGCCATTGAGTTCGCCGTGGCATCCTCTCCCTCTCTGCCCAATCCCGGCGACCCCGGAACCCCCCTAGCACACGCCTGTCTCAACTCCGGCGACCTCACCGCCGTGGAGAGGAGCAGCGCCGCCCGCAGCCATTCAACCCCCCTAGTCTGATCCCCCCCATCCGATCCTGATCGCACGGCCCAGATCGTGGATACCGCTTTGCGCACGCGTGCCCTGCGCCCCTGGCCCGCATGTCAGCGCCCAAGTCCCCTGGCGCTAGGCCCGCTCGGTCAGTGCGCCCTCCCCCTCTGTCGCTGACATCCTCTAGCCCGCCCGTCAGTACTCGCCCGCTCGCGCGCGCGCTCTCGGCCACAGATCTAATCTCAGCCGTTGGTTTTAGATCTGACGGTTGAGGAAGCCCGATACCCCTTCTTGTGGTTATTTTGCGTAAGAAACCCTCGGTTTGTTGGGAATCGACCCGCCGTCCCTGGTTTTTGCGTGCAGGCCCCTGTATTCTTGCAAATTGAACCCTGGACTTTTAAATATTCATAGAATTAGACCTAATTTCATATTTTGAATTCCCAAACTTGTTTATTTCATATCTTTTGCATATGAACTCCAAATTTAGTGATTCAAATTGCAAAATGTTCATAGGATTATTGTCACACCCGTTTCTAAGGGGCAAAGCCGGGTGCATCGCATATGTGTGCCAGAATCTATTTCCACACATATGTTGACGTCACAAGTGTAATATATCAAAAGAACAATGCATAAAAGCGTAAATAACGATTATATTAACATATTACACTTCGAACAGACATAATGTCTTAACCTTTATTCATCAAAGTACAGCGAAACATGGACATCCATCCACAGGAAGGTGACCGGGGGTATCACTAGACTAGCATCCATGGAGTTCAGCATCATATCTTCATCTGCAACTTCTGATCAAAATTTAAGCAAGGGTGAGCTCACTTATGGTCGGGGCTCAGCAAGTGGGGGAAAATCTAATGCAAGTTTAACAAGGTGAGGCTAAGGTTGAGCAGTAAGTATTTTAGTTGGTCAACATTTTATTAACAACACATGTCTTACTAATAAGTGTGAATCCCAAGTATTCCCATTAAACAAAGGTATAAGAGTATATGAAAAACACTTAAGTGAAACCACTTAAGCAAACCATTGGCAGATCATCGGATCTCGATTTATTTCCATCTTCAAGTTCAATTATCATGTGAGGTGTCTAGGCTGCTCATAACCGTGAGCACAGCTGATATATCAGTTTTACACTCTGTAGAGGTGGCGCATCTTTACCCATGAGTCGCGATTCCCTTCTAGCCCAGGTTAGCTAGGCCCGTATTCACTTTCGAGGTGAATGGCTAGGGTCTGACTACGAGGCTTCTCCCTAGAGTCCTCATTACGCAAATGCTGGAAATGATCAAACTGCATAAAGCACACCTAACGTAACCAACCTATAGTCCAGACTGTAGGGTAAAGCTTTGGGAACTATGCCTGTATCCAATCTGCCTGAGCCGGAACTATAAGCGCTTGCAGATGCCCCCGTTCTGGTCGACCATGACCAGCACCCAACATAAGACTTCCCTAGTTATTTAGCCAAGACCAGAGCCATGATAGTTCTCATGGTAGCACTGTTTTCCTGGGTGGTCACTCCATGTTCCAATTAATATGCAATAATCTTGTTTAACCATTGGGTTAACAACAATAATGTAAACTTACCATCTGGAAATTAATATCATAATAGGAGTGGCTGCATAAAGTTAAGTTGTAGCAATAGCATAGCTACTTGATTAGATCATAATCCCAGGTTAAACAAAGAGTAAGGTTGGAAAGGTTAGGTGTATCTAAATAGGTAACCCATCAAACTATACATATATATATATCGAAGAATAAACTTTATTAAATGTATTGTTTGGGATCAAACAGAGTATGCAGAGGGAGAAGTCCACTTGCCTTGCTTATTGAAAACTTGAGGTTCTTCCACGGATAGGAATAGATCTTGATTCTTAACTACTAGATCAACCACTGAATATCACACAAACAAACGAGAAGAAACAAACACCACTCAATAACATACAACATTCACCATACGCAAAGCTAAAAGAAAGCTTAACGAAAAGGGCATTCGTTTTTCAAAAACGTCGCAAGTAATGGTTATAATAAAAAGGTATTCTTTTCAAAAATGTTTGGTTCATATTTTATAAAAGAAGACCTAAGTTGAAAATATCTTAATTATAAATTTATAACCATTAGGTGAACCAATTTAATCTTTTTAGGCAAAGTTATATAGAATAACTAAGGCTATGGGTTAAAAGATTATAAAACACATTATTAAACATTAATTGATGAGAAGCTAATATATAAGCCTAAACATGTTTTATGTGGAAAGATAATAAAACAAATAATTATGTTTATTTTTATTAAGAAAACCCATGTCATGTATTATTATTAAGAAAGATATATTCACGGTCAATATGTAAACTAACATTTTAATTATAAAAGAACATGAGCACTAATTCATTTATTTTATCCTTTAGGAAAAACTAAGTGATTCGTATATAATGTGGACTAAATTCTATGAAATCATTAATCATGCCATAAATCTAGTTAAGAACAAATTGACTATAGGTTTGATTAATAAATTATGATAAAGGATAATTAATCTATTAATTATCTTTAATTCTATTGTAGGAACAAATGATCTAATTCGTTAGAAAGCAAATTATGTATAAACTATCATTTTAGTTTATAAAAGTATTGACCCTTGTTTCTTTTAATTAAGAAAATATAAATAATATATTATTGGACATATATTTATCTTCTATTTTTATTAGAAACATATGGTGTACATATTCTTATAAGTTTCTATTTAATACGGCTATACTTAAACATCTATAACGAACCTTATTAAATCAAAATCATGATATCTATTAAAAAGTCATTTTAAACTAGAAACAAGTTATCTAATTCTTTAGTAAGAAACCTATGTTTACCAATATAACTATCAATTTCTTTATTAGAAAAGTATGAGCGCCTTATTAAGTTATTTTAACATTATCATAAATTCTACTATTTCGGTTTTCTCCTTTCTTTTCTAAATAGAATTTATATGTATAACTAAAAATTGTTTATTCAATTCTTCTAACATTAATATACTAAGAATCAATTGTAAATTACTAAATGGGACTTTTAATAACATATTCATGGTTATTATGACATAAATAAGTATTTTACTAATTCCAAGTAATTAAGTGCTATACTTATGAATACAATTATTATGAATAGTAAAATATATATTTTCATCTGACCGGAAATACGTGGCTTAATATTTCTTCTATTTCTTCATGCAAATAAATTTACATTTAAAATACTACTAACAATTATCGTTCTACACACAAAAGCGAAATAAAATCTCTAAACGTTTTCTAGTATGAAAATCACTAAGTTAGTGAATTAGTGACCGTGTTCATTTTTTAGAATTATAAAATCATACGCATATTCAAAGCATTATCGCGGGGTTCGATTTTGGTTACCCGTATACATCGCAATCTCTAAAATCATACACGTGAATCGCCAAATCGCATCAATATTACAACAATAATTCACAAGTCCATAAATAAATTCAAAACTTGATTTAGAAAATAAATATTTCGGGGTTGTCTTCAACCTTGGGTTCTCATTCATGCGCGGGGGGTGGACTCGACAACGGAGGTCGGTCGAGTAGGGAACGATGCAATCGTCGTGCTGCGCATTCGGACAGCGAGGTACAAGCTCCAGCGAGGCTCCACGGACTCCAGCGACGGCGTGGGCGAACGGTTTGGTCGACTACGAGCTCTGGAATGGGGAGAGCGCGCGAGAGAGAGGGAGAGCTTGGGAGGAAGAGAGGAAGGGAGTTCGGCCGGATTTTATAGCGAGAGGGAGGGAGAGGAAGAGAAACGACGGGTTCAAGGCGCCATTGATGAGAGGGTGTAATGGGGGAGGGAAATGGATGAGTTGAATCTCCATTAACGCCAAAGAAACAGCTCCATTCACGCAGACGGCGCGGGTGGCGGCTTCGGTCAGGCGCTCAGTGCACGACTTCTGGCGCGGTCGGACGCGCTGCTTCGGTTGGCGCGCACGGCTGGCGCGGCGTCCTGGCAGGCGGTCGGTGTTGGGGCAGGGCGTCGGGCTCAGGGTCACGGGCTGCCTCTGGTCTGGCTGGGCGCAGGCACAGGGCGGCCAGCTCGACGAGTGGGTGCTCAGGATGGCCGGGGTCGCCTGGCGGCTGTGTGTGTGCGCAGTCGGGGGAGGGGAGAGAGCAGGGGAGAAGAGAAGGAGAGAGAACGGGAGGAGGGCGGCCGGGTGGGAGAGAGGCTAGGTGGGGCCTAGGGGCGGTGGTGACTAGCACAAGGGGAGCAGGGCGCGACTAGGGTTAGGAAGGGGCCGCGGCTGGTCCTTGATGGGCACAATGGGCTTTAGGGTTTAGTTCAGGTTGTTTTTTCTCTTCTTCTTTTTTCTATTTCCTTTTCTAATTTCGAAATACATATTTAACTAACCCTAAAATTTATAATAAATAAACCAAAATTATTTGTAAATAAAATATTAATTTTTGGACTAATAATTATTATATTAGTTATGTGAATTTTCATTAAAGAGGAAATGCTATTCAATATCTAAAATCGATTATGAGCAATCAAAAATCATTCCAAATGCAAATAAATAACTAGCACTTAAAAGAAATTTTATTACCATAAATAACATTAATAACTAAATGCATTATTTTTATTTGATGATTTTTATAGTGTTACAATTATTCTCTATTTAAATAAAATAGTTTCATTTATTGTCTGCACATTCTAATTTTTATGATTAAGTATGAACTAATGTAGGTGTAGATTTATTTATTTAATAAAAAATAAATAAAAAGAGAACCCTAGAGATTTAAACATGATTAATCTTGTGAGGTTTATAATATGTATTACATGAAATCATCTCTGGTCTAATTTTTAGATCACAATAAAAAAATAGAACTAGGTTATGTATTTGTGGGCAATACTTAAAGAAATAATAATCTAATTCTAAAGGTAGTTAGTTTATGTTATAGTTCATGTTATACTTTGAACTCATTATCCCATATGTAGTATTGTGTCTTTTTAAGATGTATTTCTATGTTTGTACATGTTTGGTGTGCTGTTCATTTGTACTTTCCCAAATATATTGAGTGCATGTTCGCTTTCTTTAGACAACGAGCAGTCCGAGGTTCCTGAGTGTGTTGTTGGAGACCTCCCTGAGCAACAACCTGGTGAAGGCAAGTGTCCTCTGACCTATTATGTCCTACATACTCTATGATTCACTATCCCGCATTACATTATCTAAACCTAAGGATTGACTAGTTTGTATGTACCTTACCCTTGCTTACCTTTTGGGTTATCATGGTTAGCATTTTGCTATTGCCTTAACTTTAATCAATGAACATGATGTGAACATATATGATACAATACTTTTATCCTGATTATATTGATGATCTTGTGATACTCTAGGGGGCTCAGGTATTTTTCCTGAGTACCTCTCCGTAAGGACCTGTTCGTGGAGTGACCACCCGGGATAACAGTGCAACCAAGAGGGTGGAATGGGACGCCCTTAGCTAATTAATTAGATGAACCTCGTGTTGTAGATGGCTTTGCCGGAGGGCCGTCAATGGGGGCTGGTGCGTGGTGCTCGCTCTGCAAAGGTTGGGGTGCAGAGTTTCATTCGATTTGGTTTTGTTAGTCACCCACCTTAGGGAGGTGTACTGTGTTTGTACGACTGGCGAAACCTAACGAGCAGCTATGCACTAGTGGAGTCTTTGTAAAGGCTACGTAGTGTATCCCTGGCCATTCACATTGGTAGTGAAGATCGGGTCTATACAACCCAGTCTGGAAAGGGATCACGACTCGTGGGTAAAGTATGCAACCTCTGCAGAGTGTTAAAAACTGGTATATCAGCCGAGCTCACGGTTAAGAGCAGCCTTGGGATCCTCTTTGATTAGAAGAACTTTGGATACTTTTATGATGATGGTTAACAATGATGTAATAAAATCTGATTTCTAGTATTTCCTCTTTTGAGGGAGTACTTTGGGTAATAACTGGGTTTAGTACTAAAACTTGGCTCTACTAATAATAATAAATACTTGACTAACCTAAAAGCAACTGCTTGACCTCAACCCCACATATAGCTAGTCCACTTTAGCCAAATGGGACAATTGCTGAGTACGTTGATGTGTACTCACCCTTGCTTTACAAACCACCCCACCCCAGGTTGTCTCCACCGTACTCAGTGCTCAGGAGGTGATGCTGGCAACATGGAGGACTTCGAGGAGTTCCAGGATTATGATGAGTTTTAGTTTATCATAGTGGCAAACCCCCAGTCAGCTGCCTATGTAGGCTTATCATCTACGTTTCGTTTCTCCGCACTTTGATAGTTTATGTTAAAGACAATGGTTATGTAATAGACTCTGTGGATGTCTTGGACATCTTGTTTTAATAAAGTACCTTTCCGCTATTTATTTTGAGCATTGTGTGATGATGTCCAATTATGTAATCGCTGTGTACGTGAGTTTTTTATCCTGGCACGTACATGGTTCGCATTTGGTTTGCCTTCCAAAACCAGGTGTGACAGCTTAGTTCTACTAATTTTAGTGGGACACAAAATTACAACATGAGTAACCTTATACACAACATTTTATCAATCTCACAACATTAAACATCTAATTACAATTAAGGTTTTCCTTTTTATTTATTTTCTTAAATAGATAAATTAACAAATAAACTATCCTATAGCTTAGACCAAAAATTAGAGTACACATACTTTGGATGAACATAATTTATTTGAACAGAGAATATTCCTATGAACATTTTGCAATTTGAACCACTCAATTTGGAGTTCATATGAAAAAGATATGAAATAAACAAGTTTTGAAGTTTAAAATATGAAATTAAGCCTAATTATGTGATTATTTAAAAGGTCAGGGGTCTGTTTAAAAGAAACTAGGGCTCTGCATGCTAAAATTCAGGACGACGGGTTGATTCTCGGAAACCCGAGGGTCTCTTACCCAAAACTGCCACGCGAAGGGGTATCGGGTACTCTGGACCACACGATCCTGAGCAGACGGTCAAGATTAGATCTCGCGGTCGAGCGTGCGGGCGTGGGCGCAGCGAGCGCTGACAGGTGGGCTCGAGGTGTCAGCGACCTAGGGCAGGGCTGACTGGCCGGGCCTTGCGGTAGGGGCACGGGTGAGGGGAGCGGGGCTGAGCAGTTGGATCTGCATCGGACAGTTGAGATTAGATCTGTTCTGATTAAATCCAGACCGCCAGATCTCGGACGAACACCCGAGATCTAATGGCCGGTGATCGATCATGGGTGCGGTGGCGCCGCTCGACCTCACGGCGAGGTCTCGACGGAGACGAGGGTGATGCCACGATGGGGCTCTAGGGGATCAAGGAAAGGCTCAGGCGCGTTCAGGGCGATATGGCGAACTCGACCATAGGCACCACGCTGACGTGGGGGCACCAGAGAGCACGGAACATGGTGAGGTGGGCTAACAGCAGCGCAACTCCACTCCGGCAAGGAATTGTGCGGGCGTTATGGCAGTAACAAACGAATTAAGTGCATAGTGAGGTTGCTCACCACGAGTGCAAACTCAGGAGTGCATGGAGGACGGTGGGGATGCGGTGAAGTCTCAGGTCGATGGCGGCGGACTTCGGCTGCGCAAGAAATGCTCCAGTGAGTGCGACCCGGACAAACCAGAGGGGGAAAGGACATACCGAAGGGTGTCCCGAGCTGCGAGTGATGCGGTGGAGCTTACCGAGGGAACGAGCGCGACGGGGGCTCAACGACCGTCGTGGAACGGCGACGATCTTCGGTGAGAGGCGGCAGAGCTTGTCTAGTTGCGCGTGCAAGGCGAGAGAGGGGGCGAGAGAGCTCGGCTGAAGGCGCAAGTGAGCAGGGGGAAGTGGGCGAGCGGGGCGCGGGGCTCTAAAGGGGCGAGTGCGTGCGGAGGTGGCCGGAGAACGTGCAGACATTGGCGTGTCCATGGCGGGGGACGTGGGCGGGAGGTTAGGGACGGGCTGACTGGTGGGGTCCGCGGGACAAAGAGAGAGAGAGCGAGCGCGCGTGCGAGGGAAACGACGCCGACAGGATTGGCCCATCGGGCAGCGAGAGGGAGAGAGGGGAGAGAGTGCGCGGCCGAAATAGGCTGACCGGCGGGGGCCGCCTGTCAGTGCAGGCAGGCGCGTGGGCACGGGCGCGCGCGTGCGGATTGGGCTAGCTTGGGCTAACTGGGCCGAATTGGGTTTTTCCATTTTCATGGAATTTCTAATGCCTTTCTATTTATTTTCTCTAGGGTTTTCAATTCAAATTCAGACCAAGTTTTAAATTCAAACTAAATCAAACATGTGCAACAATTCAAAGAATATTTGGAGTTCAGCATGATGCAACTTTTCATGACCCACATTGTTTGGACAAAATAAAATAAATAATCCCTCACTAATTAAGCTAATTCTACCAAAAAGAAAGAGAGAGAGAAATTAGAGAGAGAAGAGTAACACCTGAATTTGGTTGAGAATTAGAAAGAAATTTTATACCCCCAAATTCAGGGTGTTACAGACCTATCACCCTTAAAAAGAATCTTGCCCTCGAGATTCAAGGTTGGCTAGAAAAGAGTTCAGGGTGCTTCGCTTTCAAATCATCCTCTCTTTCCCAGGTTGCCTCTTCTTCTGAGTGATGGCCCCATTTGACTTTGCACATCTGGATAGTGCTCCTCCGAGTGACCCGATCTGCTATCTCCAGAATTTGAGTTGGCTTCTCAACATACATCAGATCCTCTTGAACTTCATGGTCCTCTATTGGCAACTACTCTTCTGGTACTCGCTAGCATTTCTTCAGCTAAGATACATGAAATACGTCATGCACAACTGCCACACTCGGGTTTTAGGGGTCCAAAACCCAGGCGCGAAATAATCACTAGGTCTACTGGGACCAAGTCTCACACATATGATGAATAGTGGTATAGAAACGAATTTCACATCTTTACTATATAATAGGAGTTCTGTAAAAAATAAATAAATAATTACATCATAAGGAGACAACGATCCATCAACCCAAAGTTAACTGGGAGACGACGACCTAGACCTCTCACAAACTCGTCACAACATCCTCCATGCGCCTCATCCTGCGGTACCTGTCCTTGACCTGTGGGGGGGTGTGAGACAGCAAGAGTGAGCTCACATACGTTCATCGCTCAACAAGTTGTGGGGAATAATGTGCATGAACTTGCCAAAGGTGGGAGCTCAGGTGAAGTGTAAGGCTTACCAAAGAGGATGGTTAGAGCTGAGCATTGCTTTTAAAGTTGGCCAAAATTATATTAGCAATTACTAAGTATAAGTAAATACCAACCAAATTAACTAGTAGAACAAAAGTGATAACAACACCCGCAATGCAATGCATATGACAAAATGAATTTAGTTCCATAAATTACTCATGTGAGGGTCCGAGCTGCTCTTGACCGTGAGCACGACTGATATATCAGTTTTACACTCTGTAGAGGTTGCGTATCTTTACCCACAAGTCATGTTACCCATCTACCAAGGTAAGGCCACTCCCATACATCTCTACCAAGGAGGTGAGGCAGGGTAACACTACGAGGCCTTTACAAAGTTCCACTAGCTTCAGAAAACCCGATACAGTTTCTAGGAAGCTCCAATGCAGGGACCCCTCGCCTGACCGTCATCGCAGCAAAATGAACCCAAGGGCTTCCCTACACTGACCTCTCCCCTACTGCCCTTGCCCCTTTCGGGTAAGGTAGTCCTCCACTAGCTTTCCTAATTAGTCAGCTAAGGGCATCCCATACCACCCTTGTGGTAGCACTGTTTTTCCGGGTGGTCACTCCATGTTCCAATTAACATAATGATCTTATCAGAACAGTAAATAACAAACTGATAATAAAAGTATAACCATGAATAAAGTGTATCTCTATACCCAAAACCACATAAAGCAATAGTAGGAACTACCCAAAAATTCAGTGGTAAACAAGGTATAAAGATAGTCAAACTAGGGCGACCTATTGAGTCCCATCAAAATTAACCTATGCAGATCATTATGATTAATAAGAACATGACTGGGTAAAAAGAATTCATCAAGGGCACAACTTGCCTGGGACTTGAGATTCTAGGTACCAACTTGCTCTTCAGGTGACTCGTGACCTCGCGCTAGTCGTACCAATACAAACAAACATGGTATAGGCAAAATTAACATCACCCCAAACATAAGAATAAGCTGCATAATAATAATCTACTTGTTGCTACGAGATCGTGGATTCGTGAACCACTAAAATCAGAGTTACGGTTAAAGAATTTAGGATTTTATGGTAGATCTGTGTGATTAAACTATATTATAAATTGATTAGTATACACCATATGAGAGAATATTCTATGAATAATTAATTCAACTTTAATCTTAATTATAACTTAACTGGAGATCATATTTTAATCAAACTATAATTATGGTTAGGTTAACTTCAATTAGAGGAGTTAATCTATTAAACATAGGCTAGACAAATCTCTAAAAATAAAAGTATGGGGTGTGATAAATGTTATTGTCATAGTGTACAGATGATAATATTATGAATCTAATGCAATTTGAACGGATCAAATCGGAGTTACTGTTCTCTAGTTATAAATTTCTGGAGTTATTTAGTACCTAGAATAGAGTAATTCAAGCGAATAATTTTAAATCAAGTTTCATGGCTAAACAAAGGTACTAGGTAATAAACAATATTAAAACAAAATTAATGCAACTAGAACAGATTAAAAAGGAGTTAAAATGGATTTTCTATAAATTAAATAAGTTTCTGGACTTATTTTTATATTAAAATCATTTCTGCCATTGATTTATACTAAACCGAGCACAAATCTAATTTCTGAAGAAGCTAGGGGTTATTTTGCAATTTCCAGGGGCTTAGGTGTACAAATTCTCTATAACCGAGAATGGCTGGTTGGTATCTGGAAAGTCTAAGGGCTCTTTTGCAATTTCGTCGCGGTCGAAGGGGTATGAACAATTCCTAGCCATCCGATCAAACACAGCCGGACCAGATTAGATGCACTATGCTTTCCAACCGGTACACGATCTCTACCGTAGGATCGTGGATCTAGGGTCATGACACGCAGACACCTAGAGCCACACTGATCTCAACCGACGGCTCAGATGATAACACAGCGCACCGAAGCGTTAACTTCTAATCTCTACCGTCCATTGCAGATCTAATGGTCCCCAGTCCTCCCCTTTTAAATCCATGCACGATCACAGCCATACGTTTCGTGATCGATGGTTCAGATCAATTGCTCGAAGCGGTACACCTACTGTCTAATCGTGACCATTGGTTAGGATCCAACAATGGCTGCCATCTTCTCCAACCTTCCGCCAGCCAGGGCACGACGACGCCCAGCACCCAGGGCAGCGGGCACACTAGTGCTCGGCCTCGCGCGCCAACTCCCACAAGAAACCAGTGCTACGCGACATTTAGTCAAAGACAAAACAAGGCAGAGGGTCTCACTGGAGATTGTAGCGCAACGGCCCCTGTCCAGGGTGGCATATGGATCCATGGCGGAGCTTCAGCACCGGCAAGCAATCGCCAGGGCCCTGGTCATGAAACCCTCCAGGCGTGGCCACCATCACCACCCTGGTGTCATGGTGAAGCGACCAGGCCCGAGTTCGCATCCCGATTGACAACAGCTGCGAGGTTCAACGAAGCACAGCGGCAACCACACCCGGCGCCAGCAATTGTGGCACCTGGAGGCTTGGTTCCCGGTTCGATGGGCGCAGAGGTCACGAGGGCTCGAGTTTATAGCCGCGGGGTGAGGACACGCTAGGCCGGCCGGATCGCGAGATCCGCGTGGAACGAGGGGGGTTTGTTGCGACCAGCAGGATACCGGACTTGTTACCGAGAAAACAGGGGGAGGGAGATGGAAATGACAAAGGGGACCCATGGTTAGTGCCAGCGCGAGCGCGATAGGAAAAACTGGCTGGGGGACCCGCCCATCGACGCTCCAAGACTAGGCTGAAGGCACATGTGGCGAGTGCGCCGGCAGAGAAGGTGGGTTTGGCGGTGTAGAATGGGCCAGGCGCGTGTATCCGACCAAAAAGCGGACAACCACAATTCCTTTTCTTTTTATATTTTTCTAATTTGCAGTTCTTTCCCAATTTGAAACTTTGGTTATTAAATTCAAATTTGTTGGTGAATTTCACACAAACATTAAGTGTAAAAAGTGCCAACATACATGAATATAATTATTCGTGTATATGTATATTTTCATTATAGTGTATATTCCTTTCCTTTTCTTCTCTTTTCTTATTTCCCCTCCTATTTTCAAATTCTTCTTTCCAAACCCAACTTATCTCAAACATTAGAGTACAATTGCAAAAATACAAGACCTCCAGCATGTTATGCATATTTATTTATTTATTTATTTCATTATTATTATTATTATTTTCTGAGCTTCAATTTTATGAGTTAAATTTAAAAAAGTCTAGTCAAGATTTGAGTCATCTAAATTTAATACTCATTTAAATAAATGTTTATAGTGTATCATTTAATGAAATGAATAATCATTTAGATGAATAGAAAATCTTTCTATTACTTCTTTTCTAAATTAATTCTTGGTTTCGAAATTCAGTCCTCAAAATTCAAAGCTCAAGTATAATTTAAGATATTTGAATTTACTATTTTATTTCTTTTATTATTTTTCCCTACAAAATTTCGGCTTACAAATCCTACCCCCCTTAACAGAAATCTCGTCCTCGAGATTTTTCCCTACAAGATATTTGAATTTACTATTTGGTTTGTCATTCAGCTTTTAGTCTATAATTGGTTCAAAAATCCAGAGTCTCGTTTTTTTATAATCAATAGTGGGTGAATAGTAGAGCATAGGTATCCAGCTACTCATTATGTAGAATATAAGCTGGGCAGGTTGAGGTAAAAAAGATTATGGCAAGGAATAGACTTCATCCGAAATGTTTAAGTCTTGATTCATGTGAAGATTTGATTCTACTCATTTCCTTCATTATCGAGGTTAACCTTTGTTTGGGTGAAGGCAAAGACGCCACCTTTCGCTCGGGGCCTTCGCCATAAACGCCGGCCCGACAGAGACAAGACGACGGTCAGGGACACCCTTCGCCCCATACGACATCGGACGAAGACCCGTAGCGAGGTCATCCCACCGTGCGGCCTCGTCCAGCGCGGAGGCCCACGTGTGATCCGGCCCATTGTAACAGGCCCTGCGTGGCCGCTGAGTGTTACGGGCCTAATTTATAAAGGCGTCCCTGTAATTACAGTCTGTAACCCTGCTTTATGGGAATATTCCGGGGATAACCTAGGTGTCTGAGGGCACATGCGTCCTTAACACGGGACGCTGGGTACCCTGACACCTATAAATACCCCCGCACAGTGCCCTTGAGAGGCTAGTTGGACAGTGCTTTTGCCATCACGTGCTAAAACCCTGTTTGTGCTATCACTCCCCCCCTGTTGGATCAACTTGCGCCCGTGTGCAAGTTTCAACAGTTGGCGCCCATCGTTCGTGCTACGAAAAAACCACCCGCGATAGCACCCAAGAAAGCTTGCTCGAAGGCCGACGAGGCTGCGAAGGCAGCACTGCTGGCCGCAAGGAAGGGCAAGGCCCTCACACTCACCCACTCCACTCACCAAGAGGCTACTGAAGACGACGCCCTCCGCACCTGCGGCCCTGAAGGACAACCGCAGCCTCTCCCAGGCTTCGCCCCACCGGAAGGCGCGGACCTCACCGAGGACGGTGAGGTCCTCGGCTTCGCTCCACCGGAGGGCGCGGACCTCACTGAGGACGGTGAAGTCCTTGGCGTTTCAGCGGAAGAACAGCTACAGCTGCGCGCACTGCGCCTCAAGAACCGCAATCTCCAGCGGCAAAAAGAGATACTGGAGGCCAAGCGCCAGCGCGTGTCTGCACTAGCCAAGGTGCGGCAAATGATACGCGACGAAGAGCAGAAGGCCCAGGACCTCGAGCGGGAGATCGCGCTGATGCAGCGCGAAGGCCACCTCGGCCTGCAACATGGGCCACCCCTGCAGCACCGCGCACAAGTGGAAGACACACGCGAAGGCCACCACGGCCTGCAGCATGGGGCACCCCTGCAGCAGCTCGCGCAGGCGGAAGACCCGCACTTCCCCCAGCGCGACTACGCCTTCCTAGCCGCCGCACCATTTCAAGGGGTCAACTACCTCGACGAGCGAAGTCCCCTAGAGCCACATCTGCAAGTGACACCCTGGCCTGCCAACTTCCGGGCAAGGACCTATCCCAAGTACAACGGCAACACGGACCCTGCACAGTACATCATGAGCTATCAGGTCGCCGTTGCATCTTCCGGAGGGGACGACACCACAATGGCCAAGTCTTTCATCATCGCCCTCGAAGGCCTAGCTCTCACCTGGTTCACCAGGTTGCCCCCGCTGTCCATTGACTCCTGGAGAAGCCTAAGGGACAAATTCCTGCTCAACTTCCAAGGGTACCGCCCATACACCGACGCCTTGGCCGAACTCTCACTCTGCAAGCAGCTGGAAAAAGAGACTCTACGGGAATATTACCGCAAGTTTCTAACACTCAAGTCACAGCTGCCCTCAGTTGATGACCAGATTGCCATTCACTACGCCATCAGTGGCCTTCGCGCCGGCGTCCTTTACAGTCATTGCATCAGGGACCCGCCCAAGAACCTTCAGGAGTTATATCAACTATTTGAAAAATACGCCAAATCCGAAGAGCTCCACCAGCGCAAGGTTGAGTCCCAAAGAAAGCCCAAAGATGCTCCACAGTCCAGCCGCAAGTGGTCGAGGACTCCGCAGCCAGACTCCGGCCAAGACGGCCGTAACCAGCAGCAGGTGCACAACATCGCCAACCAGCACCCCGCTGGTGATGCCCCTCGCCGCCAGGAGTATCCCCCCCAGGGCGGCGGAGGTGGAACTCGCGGTAGGGGCCGGGGACGCGCGCAGCCGCCGCGCCGATTCTACTGTCTCTTCCACGGCGAAGACTGCGCCCACTAAACAAAAGACTGCCCAGAAACGAAGGCCACCAGAGACACGATGGCACGGGCGCAACCGGTCGACAACCCAAGGGTCGTCGCACACACTTATCAGCAACACCCTCCACCATATATCCACGCCCCCGCTCCGCATCCACCGCACCACGCTTACCAACACCATCAGGAAGTATAAATCGTACCTCCCCCACCCCCGCCTCCACACCAGCAACAACAAAACATCCCCCACCCCCACGCCCCCAAGCAAGAAGACTTCGCCGATCAGCCGTATCGCGGAGTCATTCATATGATCACTGGTGGGTCCAGTGTCGACTTCGACACCAAGCGACAAAAGCGGGACCACTACCGCAGCATCAACCACGTCGCCATCACCGGTCCAGTCGTGCAGACGAAGTGGTCCCATGTACCGCTAACTTTCGATGCCCGAGACGTCGACCTGCACAGCGCCCCCCACATCGACGCCATGGTCATCAACTGCAGCGTGGCAGGCTGGGACCTGCACAAAGTCCTCGTTGATAATGGCAGCCAGGCAGACATCATATTCCTCCATGCCTTCGACCGCATGGGCATAAGCCACAGCTTGCTCAAGCCTTCGGACAATCCATTATACGGCTTCGGCGGCAAGGGCACTTTTTCTATCGGCAAAATAGAGTTGCCTCTCTCCTTCGGTGTAGCGCCCAATGCCCGAAGTGAGCAAATAACCTTCGACATCGTCGACATGGTGTATCCGTACAACGCTATCATGGGCCGGGGCTCCATCAACAAGTTTGAGGCAGCCATTCACGGATTGTACCTGTGCATGAAGATACCAGGTCCGTTGGGCGCCATCTCGGTCTACGGCAATCAGCAGACCGCGTGCAACATAGAGCGGGACTTCGTCCCCGGGCAAAGAAATGTCCACTGCCTCACGGCCCAACGCGAAGTCCCAGCGCCAGCCAGCTCAACTGAAAAACAGCACAAGGCGCAGCTGCAAAGCAACAACAGGACCAAGACTGTCCCCCTCGACCTGGCCACACCCAAGCAAACAGTCACGATCAGCGAAGACCTCACCTCGCATGACGAGGAAAAGCTCCTGTGCTGCTTGTCCAAGAACAAGGACGTCTTCGCTTGGTCAGCCCTCGACCTGGTCGGGGTCAGCCGGTCCATAATTGAGCACATCCTGGGAATTGACTCCTCGGTAAGACCGAAAAAACAACGTCTTCGCAAAATGTCCGACGAGAAGACAGAGGCCGCCAAGGCAGAGGTACACCGCCTCCTGGAAGCCAAATTTATCGAGCCAGTGGCTTACCCCACGTGGCTCTCCAATGTGGTAATGGTGCAGAAAATGAGCGGCAAGTGGCGAATGTGCATAGACTTCACCAGCCTCAATAAGGCCTGCCCAAAGGACAACTTCCCTTTGCCCCGGATCGACAAAATAGTCGTTAGCACGGCCGGGTGCGGGGTCATGTCACTCCTCGACTTCTTCTCTGGTTATCATCAAATATACATGAAGGAGGAGGACAAGGCCAGCACCAGCTTCATAACACCCTTCGGCACATATTGCTTTATCAGAATGCCGGAGGGACTCAAGAACGCCGGGTCCACCTTCTCCCGGCTCACCAAAACAGTGCTCGAAGGGCAAGTCGGCAGAAACGTATTCACATACGTGGACGACATCGTCGTCGCCAGCAGGAATAAAGAGGACCATCTCGCAGACCTCGCCGAGACATTCGCGAACATGCAGGACGCACGGCTTCGCCTCAACCCCGATAAATGCGTCTTCGGTGTCCGCCAGGGGAAAATATTGGGTTATCTGGTATCTCACCGCGGCATCGAGGCCAACCCTAACCAAAATCCAGGCCATCATCAACATGGCGCCCCCGCAGTCAGCCAGAGAGGTCTAGCGCCTGACGGGCAGATTGGCCGCCCTCAACAGATTCATTTCCAAGTCTGTTGAGCGAAGTCTTCCCTTCCTCAAAACACTCCGCGGCGCAAAAGACTTCGCTTGGGGACCAGACCAGGCGGCGGCCTTCGCCTCACTAAAACAGTACATGATGGAGTTGGTCGTCCTTACGAGCCCCGACTCTTCACTACCACTGTTGCTCTACGTCGCGGCTTCGCCGCACGCGGTCAGTGCGGCACTGGTTCAGGAGCAGATAGTAGAGGGCGTGATGAGGCAGTGCCCAGTATATTATGTCTCCGAGGTGCTCACACCATCAAAGTGTAACATGATGGAGCTCGAAAAGATTGCATATGCAGTCGTTATGTCTTCGCGCAAATTGCGCCACTACTTTGAAGCATTCAAGGTCCGCGTCACCTCAGATAGGGGACTCGGCGAATTATTCAGAAACCAGGAGGCATCGGTACGGATTGCCAAATGGGCGGCCGAACTCTCCGGCTACCACATCACTTTCGAGCCCAGGACTGCGATCAAGTCACAAGTTTTAGCAGACTTCATTGTCGACTGGACCGGGCCAATAACACAGCCAGAGCCGTCCGCAGAGAAGGTTTGGACAATACACTGCGACGGCGCTTGGTGCCATGCGGGGGCAGGCGCTGCTACAGTCATCACCTCACCCGCCGGGGTCAAGCACAGATACGCGGCACGCTTAAGCTTCGCCCTGGAGTCTAACAGATGCACAAACAACATCGCAGAATACGAAGCTGTCATCCTCGGCCTCCGCAAGTTAAGAGCCCTCGGTGTCACCACCTGCATAGTCCGAACAGACTCCAGGGTAGTCGCCGGCCAAGTCGAAAAGGACTATGCAGCAAAGGACCCCGCACTTATGCAGTACCTCGCGGCCATCCGAAGCCTCGAGAAACAATTCAAGGGATTCACTGTGCAGCATGTGGACCGGGCCAAGAATGAAGAAGCTGACGCATTGGCCAAGGCGGCCGCCAGGGGTGAAGCCCTCCCCTCCGACGTGTTCTATCACGTCATCGGCACACCAGCCGTCCGCAGCCCCGAAGGTCTCCAAATAACCAACGACAGCGAGGGCCAGCGCATGATCAACCTTATCATGACCGAAGACTGGCGGGCGCCAATAACCCTGTACCTGCAAGGGTTCTATCACCCAGTCGACAGCAACGAGGCCAAGCGCCTCCACCACAGAAGCCGGGACTTCGCATTGATCGAGGGCCAACTGTACAAAAAGGGGGTCAGCCAGCCGATGCTTAAGTGCGTCACCGAGACCGAGGGCGTTCAAATGCAGCGCGAAGTCCACAGGGGGACCTGCGGCTCCCACGCAGGCCCTAGGGCCCTGGAGACAAAGGTGATACGACAAGGCTTCTACTGGCCCGCCATTATCTGCGCCGCGAATCGGGTTGTCAGATCCTGCGAAGCCTGTCAGAAATTTTCCCCACGCTCGGGGCGCCCCTCGCAGTTCACGAAGCTGATCGCCCACACGTGGCCCCTTCAGCGCTGGGGCCTAGACATCGTCGGGCCCCTGCCCACGGCTCAGGGGAACCTTAAGTTCACCTTCGTAGCCGTCGAATACTTCACTAAATGGATTGAAGCGAGGGCAGTATCCACCATCACGTCGAAGACGGCCCAGAAATTCTTCTGGCAAAATATTGTTTGCCGCTTCGGAGTACCATCCGAACTCACGGTCGACAACGGCAAGCAGTTCGACAATCAAGATTTCAAAGACTTCTGCTTCTCCATCGGCACCAAGCTTGCCTTCGCCTCCGTGTACCACCCCCAGTCTAACGGAGTCGTGGAGCGTGCCAACGGCAAAATTTTCACAGCTGTCAAGAAAATGCTCCTTGACGACAAAAAAAGGCAAGTGGCCCGACCTGTTACCCGAAGTGGTCTGGGCACTGAATACAACCGAGTGCAGGGCGACTGGGTTTACCCCCTTTCGCCTATTATACGGGTCGGAGGCCATGACCCTGCAAGAAATAAATCATGGGTCGCCCCGGACAGCCGCGTCGGCCGTCCCGGACGAAGATGAGCCGACTTCGAAGGATCTCATCGACGGAGACCGCGTCTTCGCCCTACAGGCCCTGGACAAATACCAAGCCCAGACAAAAGCATGGCACGACCAGGCAGTCATCCCAAGGGAATTCAGCGAAGGGGACCTCGTCCTCATCCGGACAGCTCGAACGGAGTCCAGAGGCAAGCTGGAGCCCATGTGGGAGGGCCCTTACATTGTCAAGTCGAAGGCCTCCCCCAGCGCATATAGGCTTGCAACGCCAAACGGCGAAGACTTAGAGCATTCCTGGAACATTGATAATCTGCGCAAATTTTTTGTTTGACTCATCAGGGCCAGCCCACCCTTGTAATTTGTAAAAACAATTTTGTTCTGGCCCGCACTCTTTTCCTCCCGGGGGGTGATGTTTTTAACGAGGCAGAGTCATGTAATATACAAGAGAAAAATCCCCCGCAAAATCCACGTCGAAAAAAGACCGCATCAACGGTCTTCGACATTCGACTAATACAAAGTCACCGCGAGGCCCAGCAGCAGCCGCCCTCACGTGCGACAAATCCGCGCAGAAGTCGCCTAAAGGGTGCAGCCGGATTAGCACAACAAGTGCGAAAAATCGAAGTCTTCCACGAAGACTATCCGCGCAGAAGTCGCCTAAAGGGTGCAGCCGGATTACCACAACAAGTGCGAAAAATCAAAGTCTTCCACGAAGACTATCCGCGCCGAAGTCGCCTAAGGGTGCAGCCGGATTAGCACAACAAGTGCGAAAAATCGAAGTCTTCCACGAATACTATCCGCGCAGAAGTCGCCTAAAGGGTGCAGCTGGATTAGCACAACAAGTGCGAAAAATCGAAGTCTTCCACGAAGACTATCCGCGCAGAAGTCGCCTAAGGGTGCAGCCGGACTAGCGCAATAAGTGCGAAAAATTCTAATTTGCCGCGAACACTATCCCTGCAGAAGTCGCCTCAGGGTGCAGCAGAGACAACGCATCAAGTCCGACGAACCAATTACAATGGTACAGCTGCACGAAGCCTAACAAGTGCAAAAACGGCTACACCAAACTGTCCGCACAAAGGCCGACTACATGCGCACCAGACCAACATAACAAACACATCAAACCAAGCACTTAACGCCTTCGCAAACATAGCCGGGTGTGCGAAGGCACACAACCTCATCATACAAGCCATTACTCATGTACAAGCGAGGGCATCGCACTCTACATCGGCTCGACCTTCGAAATAATTCCCATCTCCCTATAGTTAAATAACATTATCCTAAGCTCCTCACCCGCAAAAAGGCTTCGCAACTCCCCCTCACCTGCACTCACAGCGGCCGGCAAGGACAACATTTCCTGCCTGCCAGCCCCACTCACACGAAGCCGACCGACGTCCGCTCCGCTCACTCTACGCTTTGCAACCGCCCTTCGCCGCCTACGCCTAGTGCTCGGACCAGACACAACATCAGCATCCGCAGCTTGCGACGAAGCCTCCGCCACTGCCACATCCAAGGCCGCAAAGTAGTCCAAGTCCTCATCCGACGACTCTTCGGTCCACTCAACAGAGCTCCCAGAGTCACCGAACTCGGAAAATTTAGACGCAGACTCATCCGATTTATTCCCATCATCCACGGTCGAAGCCGCCAAAAAATTAGCAGTAGCGGTTGCGTGCGCAGGCCCAAAATCTTGAACCTGCGCAGCAACCAAGGTTCAGCAACAATATCCAAAATTTCCTAACTACCCACACCCACTAGGCCACCTGCGAAGACCCAGCCGTCGCGGGAGCCTCCGCCGTCACCTCCGTAGCCACCGCCGCAGGATCCTCAGCCCTCGGCGCAGCAGTTGACGACGGGTCTCCGCCGGCCGCAGTGGCTGCAGGGGCATCGGGAACGCCTTCGGCGGTCTCCGGGGGCGGCTCCGGAGCGGCCTCGGGCACAGCTGCCGCCGGGTTCGGCTCTGGGTCAGGCAGCGCGCTGTTCAAAGCCCCGAAGTCATCCACCCTCTCGCCGCGCGCCGCCTGAGACACAGCACACAGACTCAGCAAACCCACATTTAACCCACATTAAACAAACACCAAACAAAAGCCAAACATTACCTGACTCCTCGCCGTCTCAGCCCGCTCCCTGACCACCTCTCGACCATGGGGGCCCCACATCCGGTCGTAGAGGGCTCCGGCGGATTCCTTCACTATAGGGTCCTCAACCTTGTAGATATCACGCTCCAAATCCTCATCACCTTGGTCGAAGACCTCATAGTGCCGGCACCCTTCGCGAGAGAGCGCGTTCATCGCCCCCTCACAGGTGACCAGAGAAGCATAAGACATAAACCCCTCCACGATGGTGTGGAGCGCCTGCAGCTCCTCCTGCACCCACTCAAGGCAGCGAAGTCCGGGCTCTCGGTCCGGCACTTCAAACTCATCGGTCCGCGCGCCTAGCTCACGGTATGAATCCATAAGCTATTTGCGCGTCCGCTCAGCCTCCGTGCGCGCCGAGGCCTCGGCCCTCTCCACACGGCTCTACAGCGCGTTGAGCCGCTCCTCCAGCTGCTCGGCGCGCTGCCTGGCGAGGCTGCCCTCTGCCCGCGCCAAATTGGCCTCCGCCTGCGCAGCCTGCGCCTTGGCGAGGGCCTTAGTAGCCTCCTCCCTCTCCACCGCCAGTTGGCGCCGGAGGTCAACCTTCTCACCCTCCACACAGCCACCTTGTCCGCCAGCTTGCGGCACTTATTATCGGCGGCCGACTTTTCCCGGACGGCGTCAGCATGTTGCGTCCGAAGTCTCTCGACTTCGGCAGACACAACTGCCATCAGGGCCCCCGACGCCGCGCGGTTTGTGAAGTCAGCTGCCTACAAGACACGCATAAGACCACAGCCCCGGCGAAGCCGTTTAAAAAAAACCGAACCGAGGTCTAGCTCAACGGACCTGACTTAGCGCCTCCTTCATCTCCTCCAGCCGGCGGGACACGGCACCCGCCTCGTCCCTGACGGCAGTGAGCGCCGGTATCTCGCCACCGGCACAAAGTGCACTACCCTTCGCCCTTGGCACCACGGCAGCCGCCATGGCCGCCGCGGCAGGCGGAACAACAAAAATCTGGTCTTCGTCCGACCCTGCGACACATCAACAAATTAAAGAAAAAAAACTCGAGCCAACGACTTACCAACAAGATAATCGTCCACACTAATGTTGGTGGCGAAGTCAGCAACGCGCTTGCCAGGGGGCGGCAACCCTCGAGCCGCCTTCGCAGCCTCCGGCAACCCGCTGGACGAAGGGGCAGCCTTCGCTGACTTGGGACCACCGGTGACAGCGGCCTTCGCAGCGTCCGGCGCCCTACTGGATGCAGGGATGGCCGACTTAGCCGCCAGCGGCGGCTGGCCTCCGCCGGGGGCAGTAGCCTTCGCCGCCCCCCGCTGCCTCTTCGGCCTGGCTTCATGAAGCCTGATGACCGCCTGGCGCTTCTGTGCAGCTCCCTGGCGATCCTTGTCCATCACTGCCGACACAATAGCAGCAATATTCCGCCCGTAAGGAAACACTTTCCAAGCACGAACCATGCGAGATGTAAAAAAGTCTTCGCCGGCCACGTGGGGGACAGGAACAATCTTAGGCCACCAACCCCCGGTAACCCTCAGCATCCGCGCCGAAGACTCCCGGAGCTCGGGCGAAGACATCCTTCCCCCTGGGGCCGCGCATGTCCTCATCAATTCTCTAGCAAAACCATCAGAAACCCCAAGTCCTCCCACAACAGTACCTAGTTTCCTCTTCTTAGACGGGGCGGCCGCCGGCGCGGGGTCGTCTCCAGACTCCACCACCGGTTTCTTCCCGCGACGATCCACATCGTCTTGGCCGGGATAACCGTCATACGGCAGACGATTCAGCTCAAAAACCCTGTTCAAGCGGTCATTTGACCCGCGAATGTCCCAGCTGCGCTGGCCCTCTGTCCTAGGCACATACCGACCCACGATCCGCACCGCCCCATCCTCCGCCTCGCGCACAAAGGCGGCCGGATCGCGACTCTGCAGATCCAGCGCGAAGGTAGGACTTCGCACCAGCTTCCCACCGTGGGAAGGCATCTGGCGAGGGCACACTTTGCCCAGCACCCAGCCATGAGCCAAAGGCCATACCCCGAACGCCACAAACTCCTCAACCAAATCGCGCCCGCTGCTCAGGCCGGCGGTGCACCGAAGGGCCCCTTCGTCCGCATCCTCATCCGCCACTTCGAAAGTCGGGTATGCTCAGTAAAAATGCGAGCACATCTCGGACACGGGGAGCCCCGGATGGTCTTCGGCTGTACCCTCCGCGACGTAGAACCAAAAATCCTGCCAATTGCCCCATTTGTTGCGGGCGCAAGGAACCAACTCAACTACCTGCATCGTGGTCTTGCCGGTCTTCGGCGTAAATGTACAGGACCCAAACTGGGCAACTTCACCTCCAATCATCCTCTTCTGCCAGTGCGGGCAATAATACTTCGCGAAGACTTCGACTGATGGCTGCCCGCCATACGAAGTCGTCGCCCAGACATACTTCGACAGAGCCACCACGGCATTCGGAGCCAGCTGATGGATTTGAACATTAAATCTGCGCAGGACTTCTCCAACAAATCGGTGCGCAGGAAGGCGGAGACCAGCGGCAAAGAACGCCTCGAACACAACCAACTCGCCTTCCGGCTAAGGGACTTCCTCCGTCCTCGGGACACGAGCGACCCCGCCTCCAAAGTAACCAAGCCGCTGCATATGTTGCACGCGGGCCGACGACATCCGCGACACACCAAAATCCACAGTATCGTCGGCGTGCAACTCCTCCGCCGCCACAGTACTCAGCGTTTCCTCAGACGACGCGTCGGCCGGCGGCGAAGCGGCAGCAGAAGAAGAAGAGGTCGGCATCGCTACGTACCGTCGGCGGCGACGGGCGGTCTGCTTCACTCGAGCCAGATCTCCAGCGAACAAGAGCAACGAGGGCAGACGAACGGCAGAGACGGTGGAGAAAGCGGCTAGGGTTTTCACGGAGCGCGGAAGAATAAATTTCAAAACGCGTCGCCCCCCGCCCCTTTTATACACAGGGCACGGCGCTTCGGGAAACCCGCAGTCCCACAGTACGGCGTCAATCAACGGTCATGTCAAAACCCCCCGCGGAACCACTTCGAGCGAGGGCAGCGTCTCCACCATCTAGCGACGTCTTCGGCACCAGATGACTTAGTCGAACTGGTCCCTCGGAGGGCAAATGTTGGGGCGAAGGCAAAGACGCCACCCTTCGCTCGGGGCCTTCGCCGTAAACGCCGGCCCGACGGAGACAAGACGACGGTCAGGGACACCCTTCGCCCCATACGACATCGGACAAAGACCCGTAGCGAGGTCATCCCACCGTGCGGCCTCGTCCAGCGCGGAGGCCCACGTGTGATCCGGCCCATTGTAACAGGCCCTGCGTGGCCGCTGCGTGTTACGGGCCTAATTTATAAAGGCGTCCCTGTAATTACAGTCTGTAACCCTGCTTTATGGGAATATTCCGGGGATAACCTAGGTGTCTGAGGGCACATGCGTCCTTAACACGGGACGCTGGGTACCCGGACACCTATAAATACCCCCGCACAGTGCCCTTGAGAGGCTAGTTGAACAGTGCTTTTGCCATCACGTGCTAAAACCCTGTTTGTGCTATCACTCCCCCCCTGCTGGATCAACTTGCACCCGTGTGCAAGTTTCAACAACCTTCTTCTTAGGTCTGATTGAGGGACCATTGGTCGTGGGTTAGATGCCATTATCCGAGTTGGGATAACAACTGCGAGTACTTGGGGTAGGTAGGTTAAACTGAGTTTTACGTTGCTTTTGGGATAAATGGGTTGGGCAACCTATAACATAGGCTAGGCCGTGGTTTCACAGACGAGTTGGTCTAAGACACCAATTTAGGTTTAAAACCCATTTATAGGAATATGGTCTAATCTAATTTACTAGTATTAACGAACTTATTTAAGTAACTCCCTTTAGATTGGATCATATTAGATTAGGTAGGGTCTAGATTAGATTGGATATAACTAGATTAGACTAGTTTAAGTTAGATAGATCTACCAGGGTAGGATATATATTATTAATATATGTTAGAATCTTTTGAGATAGGATGGATTATATGGTGTAGGTAAGTTAGACTCTATAAGGTTAAAACAGAGGGGTTATGCAACCATCAAATGGTTAAGGTAGTTGCATAAAGCCGAGTTGGTTGGTCATTCTTAACTTAGTGCAGAATAAATTAAGTTAAAACATATTTTATAGGAGTAGAGTTTCATTTATTTCATCAGTATTACCCTCCTTGTTAAACAACTTACATTAGCTCAACATGAGGTTAGCCTTCGTTAGGTTAGATTAATCTATCACATTAGATCCGATCTAAGTTATATTTGTGTGATTAGACTAGACTAGATAAGATCTCATTATTTTGGATTAGGTCTTGGTTTTTACTTTAGGATGAGATAAGTAAAGTGGTTAGGATAAGATGATTCCTTCAAGATAAGATGAATCTATGAAGATAAGAGAGAATCTTTTAAGATAAGATGGATCTATTAAACTAGATATATTTTTAATAGGGAATATTCTGTGTTGTCTATTTTATAAATATTTTCCCTTATGTCTAGGTGTATATGCAGATGCAATTGTGGATATAACTCCACAACTCATCACACCCAATCAAAGATCCAAATCAGACAATTATCATAAGAACAAGCATTCAAGCATATAGATATTTATAAAAAATAGTTTTGTTTTGGTTCCTAAGATTAGGTCTCCTAGTCCTAAAGGTTTCTTTAGGTACATGATTTCAAAGTATGAAATCCACATTTGTCTTTAGAAAGAAAAGGTAAGAACAATCAGAGTAAAGCAGAAATAGAAGAGAAAAGATTAAGAAAAGTTTAGAAAAGAATCAGAGTAGCAAAGGTAAGTAGACAATGGTTGTCCAGTTCTATCTAGGTTTCGTCCTACAGTCAGCATTCCTATGATACCACTTCTGTCGCACCCGGGTTTTAGGGGTCCAAAACCCGGGCGCGAAATAATCACCAGGTGTGCTGGGACCAAGGCTCACACATATGATGAATAGTGGTACAGAAACGAATGTCACATCTTTACTATATAATAGGATTTTTGTACAAAATAAATAATAATTACATCATAATGAGACAACGATCCAGCAACCCAAAGTTGACTGGGAGACAATGGCCTAGACCACTCACGAACTCGTCACAGCATCCTCCATGCTCCTCATCCTTCGGTACATGTCCTTGACCTGTGGGGGGGTATGAGACAGCAAGAGTGAGCTCACATATGTTCATCGCTCAACAAGTTGTGGGGAATAATGCGCATGAACTCGCCAAAGGTGGGAACTCACATGAAGTGTAAGGCTTACCAAAGAGGATGGTTAGAGCTGAGCATTGCTTTTAAAGTTGGTCAAAATTTTATTAGCAATTACTAAGTATAAGTAAATACCAACCAAATAAGTAGTAGAACAAAAGTGATAACAACACCCGCAATGCAATGCATATGACAAATTGAAATTTATTTCCATAAATTACTCATGTGGGGGTCTGAGCTGCACATGACCGTGAGAACGGCTAATATATCAGTTTTACACTTTGCAGAGGTTGCGCATCTTTACCCACAAGTCATGTTACCCATCTGCCAAGGGAAGGCCACTCTGATACACCTCTACCAAGGAAGCGAGGCAGGGTAACACTACGAGGCCTTTACAAAGTTCCACTAGCTTCAGAAAACCCGCTACAGTTTCTAAGAAGCTCTAATGCAAGGACCCCTCGCATGACCGCCATCGCAGCAAAATCAACCCAAGGGCCCCCCTACACTGACCACTCCCCTACTACCCTTGCCACTTTTGGGTAAGGTAGTCCTGCACTAGCTTTCCCAATTAGTCAGCCAAGGGCATCCCATACCACCCTTGTGGTAGCACTGTTTTTCCGGGTGGTCACTCCATGTTCCAATTAACATAATGATCTTATCATGAATAGTAAATAACAAACTGATAATAAAAGTATGATCATGAATAATGTGTATCTCTATACCAAAAACCACATAAAGCAATAGCAGGAACTACCCAAAAATTCAGTGGTAAACAAGGTATAAAGATAGTCAAACTAGGGTGACCTATTAGGTCCCATCAAAATTAGCCTATGCAGATAATTATGATTAATAAGAACATGACTGGGTAAAAAGAAGTGATCAAGGGCACAACTTGCCTAGGACTTTTGAATCTAGGTACCAACTTGCTCTTCATGTGACTCGTGACCTCGCGGTAGTCGTATCAATACAAACAAACATGGTATAGACAAAATTAACATCACACCAAACATAAGAATAAGCTTCATAATAATAATCTACGCGTTGCTACAAGATCGTGGATTCACGAACCACTAAAATCAGAGTTACAGTTAAAGAATTTAGGATTTATGGTAGATCTATGTGATTAAACTATATTATAAATTGATTAGTATACACCATATGAGAGAATATTCTATGAATAATTAATTAAACTTTAATCATAATTATAACTTAACTTGAGATCATATTTTAATCAAACTATAATTATGGATAGGTTAACTTCGATTAGAGGAGTTAATCTATTAAACATAGGCTAGACAAATCTCTAATAATAAAAGTATGGGGTGTGATAAATGTTAGCATCATACTGTACAGATGATATTTTTATGAATCTAATGTAATTTGAATGGATCAAATCGGAGTTACGTTTCTCTAGTTATGAATTTCTGGAGTTATTTAGTACCTAGAATAGAGTAATTCAAGCGAATAATTTTAAATCAAGTTTCATGGCTAAAAAAGGTACTAGGTGATAAACAATATTAAAACAAAATTAATGCAACTGGAACGGATTAAAAAGGAGTTAAAAAGGATTTTCTATAAATTAAATAAGTTTCTGGATTTATTTTTATATTGAAAATCATTTTCTTTCATTGATTTATACTAAATCGAGCTCAAATCTAATTTCTGAAGAAGCCAGGGGTTATTTTGCAATTTCTAGGGGCTTAGGTGTACAAATTCTCTATAATCGAGGACAACGGGTTGGCTTCTGGAAAGTCTAAGGGCTCTTTTGCAATTTCGTCGTGGCCGAAGGGGTATGAACAATTCCTAGCCATCCTATCAAACACTACCGGCCTAGATTGGATGAGCTATGCTTTCCAACTTGTACGTGATCTCTACCGTAGGATCGTGGATCTGGGGTCATGACACGCAGACACCCAGAGCCGCACTGATCTAAGCCTATGGCTCAGATCAGAACACAGTGCACCGAAGCGTTAACTTCTAATCTCTATCGTCCATTGCAGATCTAACAGTCCCTAGTCCTCTCCTTTTAAATCCGTGCGCGATCATAGCCATACGTTTCGCGATCGATGGTTTAGATCAATTACTTGAAGCGATACACCTACTGTTTAATCGTGACCGTTGGTTAGGATCCAACAGTGGCTGCCATCTTCTCTAACCTTCCGCCAGCCAGGGCACAGCGGCACCCAGCACCCAGGGCAGCGGCCACAGTGGTGCTCGGCCATCGCGTGCCAACTCCCACAAGAAACCAGTGCTACGCGGCATTTAGTCAAAGACAAAACAAGGCAGAGGGTCTCACCGGAACTTGTAGCGCAATGGCCCCTGCCAACAGTGGCATCTAGATCCATGGCGGAGCTTCACCACCGACGAGCAATCGTCGGGGCCCTGGTCATGAAACCCTCCAGGCGTGGCCACCATCACCACCCTGGTGTCGTGGTGTAGCGACCAGGCCCGAGTTCGCATCCCGATCGACAACAGCGGCAAGGTTCAACGAAGCACGGTGGCCACCACACCCGGCGCCAGCAATTGTGGCACCTAGAGGCTTGGTTCCCGGTTTGATGGGCGAAGAGGTCACGGGGGCTCGAGCTTTATAGCCGCGTGTGAAGACACGCCAAGCTGGCTTGATCGTGAGATCAGCGTGGATCGAGGGGGTTTGTTGCGACTAGCAGGATACCAGACTTGTTACCAAGAAAACAGGGGGAGGGAGATGGAACTGACACCGGGGACCCACGGTCAGTGCCAGCACGAGCGCGAGAGGAAAAACTGGCTGCGGGACCCGCCCATCGGTTCCCCAAGATTGGGCTGAAGGCGCATGTGGCGAGTGGGCCACTAGAGAAGGTGGGTTTGGCGGTTTAGATGGCCAGGCGCGTGTATCCGGCCCAAAAGCGGACAACCACAATTCCTTTTCTTTTTATATTTTTCTGATTTGCAGTTCTTTCCCAATTTCAAACTCTAGGATTTAAATTCAAATTTGTTGGTGAATTTCACACAAACATTAAGTGTAAAAAGTTCCAACATACAGGAATATAATTATTCGTGTGTGTATATATTTCATTATAGTGTATATTCCTTTCCTTTTCTTCTCTTTTCTTATTTTGCCTCCTATTTTCAAATTCTACTTTTCAAACCCAACTTGTCTCAAACATTAGAGTTCAATTGCAAAAATACAAGACCTCCACCATGTTATGCATATTTATTTATTTCATTATTATTATTATTATTATTTTCCCCAGCTTCAATTTTATGAGTTAAATTTAAAAAGTCTAGTCAAGATTTGAGTCATCTAAATTTAATACTCATTTAAATAAATGCTTATAGTGTATCATTTAATGAAATGAATAATCATTTAGTTGAATAGAAAATCTTTCTATTACTTCTTTTCTAAATTAATTCTTGGTTTTGAAATTCAGTCCACAAAATTCAAATCTCAAGTATAATTTAAGATATTTGAATTTACTATTTTATTTCTTTTATTATTTTTTTACTTATACAAATTTTGGGCTTTACAACGGCTGATAGATTTTCTGGTAAGCTAAGTTGATATGCCACTTCTCCATGTCTTGCTTGAATCTGGTACGGTCCGATATATCGTGGTGCTAGCTTGCCTTTGACTCTAAACCTTTTGGTTCCTCTTATGGGTGACACTTTCAAGTAGACATAATCTTCCACTTCAAAACTCAGTTCTCTTCTTCGGGTGTCAGCATAGCTTTGCTGCCTGGACTGCACTGTCTTCAGATTCTCTCGAACCATTTTGATGTTTTCTTTAGCCTCAAGCAAAATATCTGGACCGAAGACTTGCCTCTCGCCATGTTGGTCCCAATGCAACAGAGTTCTGCAATTCCTCCCATACAGTGCTTGGAATGGGACATCTTCAGACTGGCCTGATAGCTGTTGTTGTAGGAGAACTCTACATATCGTAGCCTCTTATCCCAATCTAACTTGTCTTGCAAAGCACAAGCTCTCAACATACCTTCAAGAATCTGGTTGGTTCTCTCTGTCTGACCATCTGTCTGCAGGTGATAAGCTGAACTGAACTTCAAATGAGTTCCCAAAGCTTTATGTAGCTGCTGCCAAAAATGAGAAGTGAATTGGGTGCCTCTGTCTGATACTATCTTCTTTGGAACGCCATGCAAGCACATAATCTGAGACATGTATAATTCTGCCAACATTGCACTATTATAGGTGGGCTTGACTCGTATAAAATGAGCCGCCTTTGTTAAGCGGTCCACTACTACCCAGATGGAGTCATAACCAGGTCGAGTGCAGGGCAGACCAACTATAAAGTCCATCCCAATCTCATCCCATTTCCACTGAGGAATCTGCAACGGCTGCAACAGACCTGCATGCCTCTGATGTTCTGCCTTGATCCTCTGACAACTATCACATCTGGGATCATACTCTGCTATCTCCCTTTTCATACCGTATCACCAGAATCTTTTCTTTAGGTCTTGGTACATCTTCTCGCTACCAGGGTGTATATAATATGCTGTCTCATGAGCGTCCTTGAGAATCAGTTCCCGGATCGATTTGATGTCGGGAATGCACAGCCTATCCTTGAACCATACCACTCCTTCTGCGTCTTCACGGAAATCTAGAACTCTCTCATCTATGATCAGTTGCTGGATCTCGTTGATCTTCTCATCGTCTTTCTAAGCTTTCCTGATGTCTTGCTCCAAAGTGGGTTCCAGCTCGACTATCACTCCTTGAGTGTTGTTTAGAAATCCGAGACTTAGCCTGTCGAATTCCTTTGCTAGCTCGAACGACATCAGGTGAGCGGCCAACATATTAACTTGACTCTTTCTGCCCAGAGCATCTGCAACCACATTTGCTTTGCCTGGGTGATAATGTATTTCTAGCTCATAATCTTTGATTAACTCAAGCCATCTTCGCTGCCTCATGTTTAGCGCTGACTGAGTGAATATGTACTTGAGACTCTTGTGATCTGTGTAAATATCACACTTCTGCCCATATAAATAGTGTCACCAGGTCTTGAATGCATGAACCACTGCTGCTAGCGATCATGAGTGGGGCAATTCTTCTCATGAACCTTCAACTAGCGGGACGAGTATGCCACTACTTTCCCTTCCTGCATTAACACACATCCCAGTCTGGTGTACGAAGCATCACAATATACTGAAAATGGCTTGTGAACATCTGGCAAAACCAATACCGGGGTTGTTGTCAACTTCTGCTTCAACATCTCAAAGTACTTTTGGCATGCTGGGGTCCACTTGAACTCAACCTTCTTTGCCAGCAAGGCTGTCTTTGGCCTGGCAATTTTGGAGAAACCTTCAATGAATTGCCGATAGTAACCGGCCATTCCAATGAAACTCTTGATTCCTCATGCATCTTTCGGTGCTTTCTAGTCCAGAATTGCTGCTACCTTTTTTGGGTCCACAACTAGTCCATCTCGGTTTATGATATGACCCAAGAACAGAACTTCGCTGATCCAGAACTCGCACTTGCTAAGCTTGGCATACAGTTGACAATCTCATAGCCTCTGAAGTACCTTCCTCAAATGCTCCTCATGCTCTTGCTCATTCTAGGAATATAAAAGAATATCATCAATGAATACCACTACAAACTTGTCGAGGTAGTCCATGAACACACTATTCATTAGGTACATGAAGTAAGTTGGCGCATTCGTCAAACTGAATGACATGACCATGAACTCATACATTCCATACTTGGTGATGAATGTTGTCTTCAGCACATCTGAAGGTCGGATTCTGAGCTGATAATAACCTGACCTCAGATCTATCTTTGAGAACACACTGGCTCCTCTCAACTGATCAAATAGGTCCTCGATTCGGGGCAGGGGGTACTTGTTCTTGATAGTGACTTCATTCAGAGATCTGTAATCAATGCACATCCTCTTCGTTCCATCCTTTTTCTCCACAAATAGCACTGGGGCTGCCCAAGGTGAAGTACTTGGTCTGATGTAGCCTTTCTCCAACAACTCATCAATTTGCTTCTTGAGTTCCACCAACTCTGGTCCAGACACTCGATAGGCTCTCTTGGATATAGGGGCGGTGCCTGGGATAAGCTCTATGGCAAATTCAACTTTCCTTTCAGGTGGCATGCCGGGTAACTCCATAGGGAACACGTCGAGGAATTCCGACACAATTCTAATATCCTCAATCGGATTGGCCTCCTTGTCATCTACTGATAAATGGTGACAAGCTTCTTCTTCTAGTTCAGGAAAGTACGGTTTGGTTACTACTTCTTTTCTAGATGGGGACACCAACTTGACTGTTTTCTTGTCACAACTGACAATGGCCTTGTTTCTACGTAGCCAATTGATCCCTAGGATGACATCTAACCCTTGAGTACCCATTACTACTAGGTTAGAGGGGAAGTCTATCCCCCTTATTTCAATCCTTAGATTCGGACATATCCTATCGGACTGAACTTTTCCCCCAACTGAATTAGCTCCTAAAGGTGGAACCATTGGTTCTATGGGGATGTTATGTGCTTCTACCCAAGATGTAGAAACAAAAGAATGCGTGCCACTAGTGTCAAATAATACTTTTGCTGGATGGGATTCGATTAGAAACATACCTATTGCCATGTCCTGAGCATCCTGGATTGCTTCGGCCTCCAGGTGGTTCACCATTCCACGGTTATAAGCCTGACCACGACCTCCTGGTGCTTGCTGTGGTGCTCCTTGTCTTGCTGGGTATTGACTGCTGGTGACTGCTGAGCTGCTTTCTTTGGACAGTTCTTCGCCCAGTGGTTTTGTTCTCCACAATAGAAGCATGCGCGGCCTCCTACTTGCACTGGGGCTGCTTATTTGTTCTGGTTGGTTGCTAGGGCAGGAAAGCGAGCTGCCTGGTTGTTCTAACGCTGGTACTGATTTCCTCCCTACGGGTTGCTTGGACGGTACTGCTGCTGTTGCTGAGGAAACTGCCTCTGGTACTGCTGGTGTTGACGCTGATGCTGGTGCTGGTGACCTTGCTTGAATTGCTGGGGTGGGTTGCCTCGGTAGTGGGGACGACTGCTCCTCCCGGCTTGAGATCCACTAATCTTGTGTTTCTTATCCTCCATTTCTTGGCGCTTCCTTTCAGTCATGATTGCTCTGTCAATCAAATGTTAGAAGGTGGGGAAAGTGTGGTTCATCAGGTGGTAGTGAAGGGGGTCAACCAAACCTCTCAGAAAATGGTACCGCCTCTTAGCATCCGTGTTGAAATCTTCTGGGGCGTAGCGTGACAGCTGCAGAAACTTGTCCCTGTACTCACTAACCGATAGGGGACCTTGCTTCAAAGATAGAAACTCCTCCTTCCTTACTATCATCAGTCCTTCAGGCACATGGTAGCGACGGAAGTTGTCCCTAAACTCCTCCCAGGTGATGGCTTCAGGGTCAGCATGGGTGGCGAGGTAAGACTCCAACGAAGACTGTGCTACTCCCCTTAGCAGACAAGGACCATACAAAACCTTTTCATGATTGTTGCACTAAGCAGTGTGCAACTCGCGCTCCATAGTATGCAGCCAATCTTCAGCATCCATGGGATCAGCAGAATGGGCAAAGACAAGGGGATGGCCCCTCATGAATTCTGCCCACTTGTATCTAGGCACCTGAGGCATCTGAACTTGCACTTGGGGTTGAGGTGGGGGTGGCTGCTATTGCACCTGCTGCATTGCTGCTAAGGTCTGACCAATTGCTTGGACTGCCTGAGTCTACATTAAGAACATCTGTTCAACTGTCATCGGGGGTGGTGGTGGCAACTGCTGCTGTTGAGCTGCCTCCTCCTGAGGTGCCTGCTGTTCTGGCTAAGCACGCCTTGCACCTCTGTGCCTGTTCTCAAACATCTATAGAAAGCACACACACATATCAGATCTGACTCTGCAGTCTTTCAACATAAGAAAAAATATATGGAAATCTTCATGGCACTGACAATTAATCATCTTCACCGATAGCTTCTCAGATAAAGAGGAAAGTGGAATTAAAGGGATTACCCAACTAAATAACTGACTTTATTAAAAACTACACCAAGTTGAAGGGGATACCCATACCTTGGTGACAATCATTACAAATATCCAACTTCATTACATGTTCATCACGACAAACATCCCAGCATATGATAAGCAAACTAACTCTAACTAAGACTGACCAAGACCAAGATACTGAATTAATCATTATTATAGACTCCGACTCTGTCGATCTATGGATCCAAATCTATCTGGGTCCTGCAGTCTGGGGTACCATACTCGAAGTGACCATGGGGGGATGAACGGTAAGGGTGCTGAATCCCGACAGGGGTGGGAGAACCACCATCTAGATAGTGACGTGCTGCGCACTCAGCACGCAATTCCACAACCTCCGCCCGAAGCTTGCCCAACTCGTCAAGGGCGTGGTCCAGTTCGGTGTTGAGCACGATGGCCAGGTTGACCATGCTGTTCAACTTGGGATTGCCTTCACCAACAGGCGAGACAATCACACGTCCAGCACTGTCGGTCGAACGGTGAGGGTAGTACTTCAGGTCAAGGCCATCAGCTACCCCGCTGAACAACAAGCAATACTGCGAAAGTGCACGTCGTGCTGCATCTTGCATGGCTGCCTCAGCAGTATCCCTTTCACTGATAGAGTAGTGCTCTGAGAAGGCCTCTGCACCCCGAAGATCATTGTCTGGATGGTGCACCAAGCAAGTAGCCTCCCACTGGTCTAGGTATAACCCGCGACGATGCTGGTAGACTACACAACGGTACTCGATGGATTAAGTGTGTTGGTCGAAGGCCTGACGCAGCAAGGTGTCAAGAGCATCGTGGAAAAGACACCCGTGAGCAGCGTTGCGAGTGACGGGTCTAGCGATCCATCCCTCTGGCTCCTGCTCCTTCGAGAGCTCCATGTCGTGGCTCGAACTGCCACCAGCATCGTCATCGTCTCTGTCTTCGTCAGAGTCTCCTCCAGCAGCCGGGATGCCCTGTGGTGGTGCAGGGGGCATCTCTGGCTATGGTGCAGGGGAAGGCTGCCTCCCAGACTCCACCTCCCGCTGAGGCGAGGGGGAAGAGTCCTGCTGCTCCTGCTCCTACTCTTGGCATTGGCGCTCCTGCACCTCATGCTGGCGACGATATAGTCTCTCCAGGTGACTGGACTGACCTAGCACCATGCGGCATAGTGGGCGCTCCGCTAGGTGAGAGGGCAAAAAAGGGGATCACTGACTTATGTGTAGTGCACCTAATGTAACACCCCAGGTGTACCTAAGGCCCTAACTCCATAACATACACTTGTGCATTGTTATCACATGTGTTTATGTGGAGGTGAAGAAGCACCTAAAACCTTGGAAACATGGGTTAGCTAAGAAAGGTTAATGACAAAAGCTTCACCCACACACTTTGAACAATTGTCATCTTGAGCCAAGAAGGTTAAACCCTAAAGACCCCCCCTAAAGGCACTAGACTTCCAAGCAAAGGATCAGGGGATAAGTTAATCAAATTGCCAAACCTTGATTCTAATCCTTAACCCAAGTTTAAGTATATAATTGACTTCAAAGGGCAGGCGGGGGTGGGGTTTTGGGGTTACATACCGATTTCTTTGGGCAGAAAGTCGGGGAAGCGAGAGCGTAGAAAATCCTCCGTTTCCCAAGTAGCTTCTTCTGCTGAATGGTGACTCCACTGAATCTTATACATTTTGATTGATCTTGCCCGAGTTGATCTTTCCTTCTGATCCAATACTTTGACGGGGTATTCTTGGTAGGACAAGTCTGGCTCTATTTCAATGTCTGGTTCCGGTAGCACTTCAGTGGGTAGACGGACACATTTCCGCAGCTGAGATACATGGAACACATTGTGAACTGCTGCCATGCAGGGTGGCAATTCCAACTGATAAGCTACAGGTCCACAACTTGCTTTGATCTTATATGGTCCAATGTAACGAGGGGCTAACTTGCCCTTGATCCCAAATCTCTGGACACCCTTGGTTGGCGATATCTTAAGATAGACATGATCTCCCACCTCAAACTATAGAGGCTTCCGCCTCTTGTCATGATAACTCTTTTGTCTGGCCTGAGTAGCTTCTAGGTTCTTTTTGATAATTCTAACCTTTGACTCTGCTTCAAGCACCAAATCTGGCCCAAAAATTTCCCTTTCTCCTGCTTGAGACCAATTTAGCGGGGTCCTACACCTTCTCCCATATAATGCCTCAAAAGGTGCCATCTTCAGACTGGACTGATAGCTGTTATTGTAGGAAAACTCTGCCAAGGAAAGACACTTATCCCAATCCTTTCCATAGTGTAGTGCACATGCTCGCAACATATCTTCCAAAATCTGATTTACCCTTTCTGTCTGACCATCTGTTTGAGGGTGATAAGCTGAGCTTCGGATCACGTGGGTTCCAAGTGATTCCTGTAATTGCTCCCAAAACCGTGCCACAAAAGGTGCTCCTCGGTCAGAGACTATAGTCCTTGGTATCCCATGCAGACGAACTATCTGGTCAATGTAGATCTCCGCATACTTCTCCGCCCGGTGGGTGGTGTGCACTGGCAAGAAATGAGCAGTTTTGGTCAATCTGTCCACAATAACCCATATGGAATCATGGTGCCTGGAGGTATTGGGTAATCCCACTATGAAGTCCATGCAAACGTCCTCCCATTTCCAAGATGGTATGGGAAGAGGTTGCAAAGGGCCTGCTGCCTTCAAGTGACTGGCTTTTACCCTCCGGCAAGTGTCACACTCGGAGAGGTACTTGGCAATTTCCCTCTTCATTCTGGTCCACCAATACAAAGACCTGAGATCATGGTACATCTTGTTGCTACCAGGGTGCATAGAGAACTTGGAAAGGTGAGCTTCATCCAATATCTTCTTTCTGAGCTCAGGGTCCTTGGGAACAACCAATCGATCTTCAAACCATAAAATTCCCTTGCTGTCCTGACGGAAACACTTATATTTCTCTGCCTTCTGCTTGATCATTTCTTTGATAATCTGAACTCCCTTATCCCCAAGCTGTGCCTGAACTATTTGCTCTTGCAATGTGGGTTCCACCGCGATATATCTCAATTCACCGGGAAGGACAACTTCCAGGTTCAGCCTACACAACTCATCACACAGGGTGGTGACTCTCGCATCCATGTTCATACAATTGCACTGGGCCTTTCTGCTCAATGCATCTGCCACAACATTGGCTTTGCCAGGATGGTAAAGCACCTCCAAATCGTAGTCCTTGATCAATTCCAACCATCTTCTCTGCCTCATATTCAAGTCTGCTTGAGTGAAAATGTACTTGAGGCTCTTGTGATCAGTGTAAATGTTACAGTGAGCTCCCATCAAGTAGTGTCTCCATATCTTGAGGGCATGAACTACTGCTGCCAACTCCAAATCATGTGTCGGGTAGTTCTGCTCATGGGGCCTGAGTGCTCGGGAAGCATAAGCAATTACTCTGTTCTCTTGCATCAAAACACATCCCAATCCGGTACCAGAAGCATCACAATAAACTTCAAATGGCTTGGTATTGTCGGGTTGGGCTAGCACTGGGGCTGTTGTCAATTGTTGCCTCAAGGTATGAAAAGCCTCTTCACACTTTTGGCTCCACTCAAATTTGACTCCCTTCTTCAACAGTTCAGTCATTGGCTTGGCAATTCTGGAGAAATCCGGAATAAATCGTCGGTAATATCCTGCCAATCCCAGAAAACTCCTAATCTGCTTCACTGTAGTCGGGGGTTTCCAGTCCATCACTTCTTGCACTTTCTCAGGGTCGACTGATATCCCCTCCTGAGAGATCGTGTGTCCCAAGAATTTTATTTCCTTTAGCCAGAATTCACACTTAGACAATTTAGCGTAGAGACGATGATTGCGCAGTCGCTGAAGCACGACATGCAGGTGCTCAGTGTGTTCATCTTCATTCTTGGAGTAGACCAGAATGTCATCAATGAAAACGACCACGAACTTGTCTAGCTCTGGCATGAATACTGAGTTCATCAAGTACATGAAATAAGCCGGGGCATTGGTCAACCCAAAAGACATCACCAAAAACTCATAGAGCCCATATCTGGTAGAGAAAGCCGTCTTGGGAATATCACTGGTTCGAATCTTGATCTGATGGTAGCCCGAGCGAAGGTCTATCTTGGAGAATACCTTGGCTCCTACCAATTGATCAAACAGAACATCAATGCGGGGTAACGGGTACTTGTTCTTGATAGTCACCGCATTGAGAGGGCGGTAGTCAACACACATCCTCAAACTCTCATCCTTCTTCTTCACGAACAAGGCGGGACATCCCCATGGTGAAGTGCTTGGACGAATAAATCCCTTGTCCAACAATTCTTGTAATTGTTTCTTCATTTCTGCCAATTCTGCGGGAGGCATCCTATAAGGTCTCTTAGAGATAGGAGCAGTCCCGGGTTGCAATTCAATGGCAAATTCAATATCTCTGTCAGGTGGCATTCCTGGCAATTCATCCGGAAAAACATCGGGGTAGTCGCAGACTACTGGGATCTGCCTTACTGGGGATTCTGCCGTAACAAAGGCACAAGACCGGGTACCACCCTGGTTGGGTAAATACAAAACAGTCTCGCCATAAACAGGGGAATGAATTTCAATGGCTCTGGCTGCAATGTCCAATATTGCCTGATGTTTGGTCAACCAATCAGTTCCCAAGATGATATCCACACTATCCAGTCCCAAGATAAGAAGGTCAGTTTTAATTATCAAACTACCAAACTTTAGAGGCACCTTCACGCTGATTTGATTTGTGGCAATCCTGCCTCCCGGGGTTGAAATGGTAATACCCCCGTTGGTGTGGTGAAAAGGCAACTGGCACTTGACACTAAATTTGGCACTAACAAAGCTATGCGAAGCACCGGAATCAAAAAGAACAATAGCAGGAAAATTTAAAACTGTAAAGATACCAGTCATGACGGGTGCTCCCTCTGGAATGTCAGCCATGGTAGTGAAGTTCAGCCTGCCCTGCCTCACCTGCACTTTCTGCCTCTTCCCTTGGTTCTGATTAACATTCTGCCCCTGCCTCTGCTGATTCTTGGGGCAATTCTTGGCATAATGCCCAGTGCTGCCACAAGTGAAACACCTGTTATCATTGGCCTGGCGGTACTGCTGCTGCTGATTGTTCCTCTGAGCTGGAAACTGGGCACGGTTGGGTGCCTGCTGCTGCTGCTGCTGCGGTGGCCTGATCACCCATCTCCCTTGCTGCTGCTGAGGTCCCTTGTTCTGCGTGTCAGACACAATCCTGTAGCGCTGTGGCTGAGATGAGGGTCCTGCCACAGGGGTCTTCCTCTTCTTCTCTGCTTGTCGAGCTAAGATGCAGTCCTCCTGGGAAATAGCCATGTTGACCAACTCATTGTAGCTGTTGGCCCTGACGGTGTTGAGACGGTCACGGAGCTTAGTGCTGAGCCCCCTCCTGAACCTGTCTCGCTTCTTCTCATCCGTATCTGCATGGTATCCAGCATACTGGCACAAATCATTGAAGGCCTGGGCATACTGCAATACCGTCCTGCTGCCCTGAGTGAGTGCCAGAAACTCATTGAGCTTCCGGTCCATGATGCCAGCAGGGATATGGTGCCCTCTGAAAGCCGCCTTGAACTCCCTCCATTCCACTTCTCTACCTTCTGGCTGCATGGCAAGAAAATGGTCCCACCAAGTCCTTGTGGGTCCGCGAAGCTGCTGGGTGGCGAACCTGACCTTGGTGACCTCTGAGCAAATTCCATGGAGCAGTGGGAATTTGGATTCTACCACCCTCAACCACACATCTGCATCAAGTGGGTCCTCCGCCCTGGTAAACAATGGTGGCTGAGTGCTGAGGAACTCCTGGTAGGTAGCAGCGACGGGGTGACACTGATGGTCTCCACCATAATGCTGAGGTGGTGGCTGACGCTGAGCTAGCTGTCTCAGGATCTCATTCTGCTGGGCCATGAGCTCCTACAGAGTGGGAGGCGGTGGCGGTGGAGGAACGTGCTCATTCTGACCACGGCGCGCTCTCCCAGCCATCTGAAAAATCACATGGTTGCTTAATAACTCATCTCCAAGCTTAAGGTTCAAACACGGTAGGGGAGCTAAATCAATTTAATAAATTCCATATGAACAAAACGAGAACAGAAACCTTCCGTCCAAATTTAAACTGCCATTAATCATCCCTGAATTTCCAAAAGAGTTTAACATGGTTACAGCAATGATCCAAAAGACTCAACTCTACCTAGCCTAGTACCCTAAGGGTGCAAAAGCTAAGCTAGCGGCGAGGAGTCCAACTATCATCAATCTCTAGGATTAGCCTGGCATCTAGTGAGCGAACGAGGCAACGCTAGACTCAGGGGAAGGTGGTCTCCCTGAGCCAGCGGTGTCTACACTGGAAGCAGACTCATCTCCTCCCTCGATGTCGACGTCCTCGTCAGCTTCCTCACCATGGATCTCTTGGTGATGCATGTCCAGGTGCTCATTTGCTTCTGCCAGCTGCTACTGAGTGTTGAGGAGCTGATCCTCGAGAACCTCGATGGTGTTCTCCCGGGTGCCCACTAGCTCCTCCAACTCATGAATCTCATCAGACAGCTGCTCCACTTGCAAATCTTTTTCCACGAGCTCCTAGGACAAGTCCACCACGAGCTCCTCCCTGTTGTCCAGGGTGATCTTGGTTGCCTCCAGTAGTGCCATCAAATGAGACATGGCCTCCCCACGCATCACTTGCAGACGATACAGAGCGTTCATGCATCGTACCGACAAGTGAGCGGTGTGGCCTGGGTAGAGAGCCTAGATGTCCTTGGCATGCTCCACCCGATCCCTCCACATTGGGTCGTCTTCCTTTTCCGCGGGGAACAATCCCATGGGGTGGGTAGCCAGCTCCAGGGGATGGAATCCGCAGAAGGTAGTCAGTCCATGCAGAGCGATTGCCTCGATTGTGTCCTCCGCTCGGTACCCGAAAGACTCAGAGTCCAAGGAGCGCCAGCCTGGCTGAAGGGGATGAGGCTCCAAAGTCATCCTCACCCTACAGCGAGGCACCCGGTGCTTCTCGAACTGCTGCACCGCGTACTGAGGGGGTGTCAAATATCCTGCCCCCTGAAGTACCTCCCACAAGATGCGGGGAAATCCCTCTCGTGCAAGTCCGTCAGTGTGGGTCAGTGCATTTCCGTCATCGGAGGACCCGTGGGAAGTCATCTGTGCACGGTTAAGCGTAAGTAAAAAAAAAGAATTACAAAAAGAACAAGAAAAATAAAACTTAGCCTGTCTCTAGTTAAAAGAAAAAGGCACTGGGGACCTAACTATAACTGGTCGTTATCTTGTTTTTATGTCTCTTTTACTCAGTTATCCATTTGCTTAATTATGAATGCATGCATGCTCGTCCTGAACGACCTCTCCAAAAGATAAAAAGGAATAGGGAAGGACTCCCATCCTTTAAAAAGTGGCCTATAGGGCCTAGTCACTTAGCCACCTAGCTACCCTTCTATTATCCTAAGGCTTCACGTCCTAGGTCTATCCTGCTCGTCCTATAATCTATCCAACAGTGTTTCTATCAAATTTTACTTTAGAAAAGGGATAGCATTTATGTTTTATTGATTCCTCTGTGGTGGTACAAGCTCCGATACCAGCTGTGGCAGAACTACCCGAATTATTCCAACTTAAGTGCCTAAGTCCGACCTTAGAGGCTAGACCACACTTAAATGGGAATAACCCGTCAATCCCTCGGATCTAGTCCGACACGGCCACTGACAGGATCAAGTACCACAGTCTCACTCGATGGTGAGTCACAGAGCAAATACAATAAAGCATAAAACCATGCAAGGAAGAGTATTAAATTATTACATCACCATTGTCACAATCGGAGTTTTCACAAAAGTAACCATCATTGTTTTGAAGTGCAGCGGAAATAAACTAACGATAAATAAATGGAGAGATGGGGAAGCCTGTCCCATCACTCCTCATGCTCCTCCTCAGCCGAGGCAGGGTCCCACTCGACAGTCCAACCCGGTGGCAGGGTGGATGGCCAAGTCACTCCAGCAACCATGTCCTCCAGAGAACCTGTAAAATTATGCCACAAGCAAGGCTGAGTATACTAATACTCAGCTAGACTTACCCGGTGCGAGGAGTCTATACTCCTCTACCTCTAGACATGCAGCTGTTTGGCTGTGGGGTTTGGTTGCCAAAAGCACTAGCTGAGTTTCTAAATCAAGATTTTAACTTTGTCAAAGTTAAGTGTGACTCTCTTAAGGCTAAAAGTGTACTATCTACTCATACATAGTAGCAAGCATTTTTAGCAATCAACAGTTTGTATCATCTCAACACAGTTCCACTTGTTACTCAATGTAGCAGCATGGATCAAGCAGTCTCATTAGCTGCGAGAAGCAGACGATTCGAATCGAGTTTTTATCCTTGCAAGGTAAACCTAAACACACGACATGACGGGGCACTCCGTCCCCACACACATCAACCGTCCCCATCGATTCCCCGTCAGCAGATCAGGTCTCACCGCCTTGGCGTACAATGCCTCACTGACCCCGACTGGCCGTCGTGCAGTGACCGCACTTGTACCCACCATAACCGGAATGGGAGACTACGTCTCAGGTCGCGTGAGGGGGTATGTCCACTGCCAGGTTCACTCAGGTACTAGGCTTACCGATTTACCATATTTCTCGGTATGTGTTTAGTACGTTCAAACGCTTGACACACGGTACCACACCTTAATCCTTAATCAACTTTTTATCCCGTGAACAACCAATCCCCATGGATTGTTGCCCACAAACCAACATCAATATGATAAGAAGGTGGATACAACCAATTCCTGACCTCGCGCGAGTGCTAGAAAAATCACTCGACTTCTACCGAGATCCTAATTAAATAAGCAGCTACTCGACTTAGCATACTAGTATTCATCTCAATAGGATTCCTGAGATCATGCAACTAGGGTTTCAAACAATTCCTACACCTAAGTGCACAATTAATCCTACAATCATTAAGTGAAGTAAAATAGCATAAATAACAGGTTATGCATAAAACCGGGGCTTGCCTTCCAAAGCAGTGGCAGGCAGGTCCTCTGGTGCAGGCTCTGGTGCTGGGTCTGGGCAATCTCCTGGGCAGCTCCTTGCTCCAGCACGAGGATGTACTCTCCGTCAGCAAGATTACAGTCTATCGAAATGCAATGAACATGTATGTCATGATTATGCAAGATTTAAGAACATTAAGCCACAGAAATTAAGTCAAGAATTAACTTAGGGTTCCTTGGCTACGTGGGTCTTCTAGTGGTATACATAGACTTATTACCTTTTAGGTTTAGGTTTTCTTTTAGGATAACATATTGGATTTGTATTGCCTTTATGGATTTCAGTGGACAATTTATAAAGGTCTTAGGAGGACATTAAATTCCATCATCCATTTTCCTTTTTTAATTTCCATCTAGGGTTTCTAGTAGGGGTTTGAAATATGACAGTAGTTTAAAAATTTCCAAAAATTTTGTAAAAAATTACAGTGGGTTGTCACTGGCTATTCTAGCTTGTTTTAAGAATTTGAGGCTTAAAGTACAAAAGCTAGTCCTTAAACAAAAATAACAATAGTTAGGCAAAAAGGGCCACTTTACACTCCAAGTCTTTTATTAAAGTGGGTTCTGACCTAAGGGTTATTTTTGTTGGCCTCTAGTAGTGATAAAAAGCTCTTGTACCAAAAAGGACAGAGAGCAACATGATGGTTAATTAATGATGGATTTTTGAAGGTTGGTGCAAAAAGGGTGGTTAGAACTAACTTGTCATTTGAAAAATATCAAACAACAGATTTCAGATTTTTCTTAAGTTCTTATTATCAATACATTAGTTATCCTAAGGTTTGGGGAGGTTTCACCTTAGGGTTATTTTTGTAGGGTTTTTCTAAGTTATCCTTGTTTTATTAATTTAAAAGGTAGCTTTCTTATTTTATACTACAACAGGGTATGATACATTTTTCCAGTGAACTACATTGACTAAGTATCTCAACAAAAATAGGGGTGCCCTCTGGTTCATTATTTATGTCACTTTTTCTATTTTTCTTAAACTTAAGCATATTATGGAATAAGGGGTTAAAACTAACTTAATGTAATGGACAGAGGGGTTTAACATTTTTAACTAGGTCAGTAGGTAGATATAAACTTCTCCAAATTTTTCCAACCCTAGTTAAATAGTACAACCATTTTTCTTGCTATTATTAAGCTTTTGGTCCAAACTGTAATTAAATCATAACCTTATATTTTTCTCTAGTACTTATGGGGTTTTATATTTTTCTTAGATAGGTTACATTATTTAGAGTCTAGCAAAATTGGTTTGACCAAATTTGGATAAACCAAACCGAAGTTATGAGTTTTCAAAGTTTCTGTTTGAATTTAAATCAGGTTTTAATAAGATTTTCCTGAAAAAGCAGTTTGCGCCGAGGCCCCTGGGTTTAACCCGAATCAAACCTCGCAGATCTACCCTTACGCCACTATTCACTTGAGTCTCTGACTTTTCACTTAACCCCCTGGATTCCTCTCCCTCTCACCCGCAGTCCTTCCCTTAACTGAAACAGTAACCGTGGGAAAGAAAAGGGTGGCGCGGCTTACCGGCGGCGAGGGAGGTCCGGCGAGGTGGTCAGTGATGTTCAGGAGGTCGCGACGGTCACGTCGATGTGCGGGTCGGCGCCAGAGGTGGTCGGAGCTCCCCTGGCCACGAACACAGGCGGCGGGGATCGACGGCGGCGCCTGCTCCGGCCAAACCACGGCGGGAGAGTTCAATTAATGGGCACGAGGAGCTTCACGGGATGACACAGAGGCCATGCGCGCAACGAATCGGGAAATGGTGAAGGGGTTTACCCGGTCCACGTGCGCCGGTGAGTTCTTGAACTCCGGTGAGCGCGATTTGGCTTCTCCGGTGACGCGGGCCCTCGGTTAAAGCTTGAGCAAGGCTCACGGCTTCACCAGGAAGCTAACTGGGGGCTTGGATCGAACGGAGGAGGACGGGAGAGGGGTTGGCCACGGCGGTGGCTTTCGGGCGGCACTGGCGGGTCGCGGGGAGGTCGCCGGAGGCAATGGCTGGCTCGGGTGTGTCCGGCGAGGTACGGAGGAAGCAATGGGGAAGGCAACCGAGCGCTGGGGCGGGTTTTATAGGCGCGGACGCGGCCGGGGCGCCGGCTCGACCGTTTGGCGCGACGCGGGCACGCGGGGCGCGCGCGCGGGCGTGCTCTGGCGAGCTTAGAGCGCGTCGAACACGTGGCGCGTTGCTTCTGCCCGTGTTCTTCGCTCTGCTGAGCGGCCAGGCGTACGAATCTCGCCCTACCGCCTGTGGGAGATCTCTTCCCTGCACCTAGGGCTACCTAGTTCATGTAAGTTCCAAGAGGAGATGTGGTCTGGTTGAGGAGATATGGCAGCGCCAAGTCTTGTCTGTCTGCCTTGTGCAAACCGAGACAAAACCAATGTCAATGCGTGTCAAACGGTTTTGGCTTGGGTTCAAACTTTTCCAGGGCATTCTAGGGTTCATTTGGCGCCACTTTGTTAATTAGGTCGACAGGTTTTGAAAAGGGGATCAAGGTGAACATGAGGGATCTTTGCTCAAGGGTTGGTTTTTGACTTAGGCAAAATCTGAATTTCTCCCTTGTGTTCCACCTTTGGTGATCTTTTTAGAACTCTTCTGAAAACTTTTTGGGGGTACTTCCTTACTATTAATTGTAGGTTATTAAGTATATTACAACTTTTATATTTGGCCCAAACCATGATCATGATGTTTACATGATCTTTTGATCATGGCTTCAATTAGGGTTATTATTGCATATGGGGGTTTTGCTCTAGGGTTTTGGGAGATCTCCACTTAGATGTGCATCACAAGCTAGGGCATGATATCCAAGATAGTTTGCACTTGACTAGGACCTTGAATTCCAAGATTGAAGTACTTTGCCCACAAATCTTTATGTAATTATGGGTAAAAAGGGGGGTAACCCTGGGGTGGACACCCTGAGTAACACCTAGGGTGTTACAGTATTCCACAACAAACAAGACGAGCATGGTGTGGTGACTAGGAACAAAGCCCGACTTGTTGCCAAAGGTAATTCATAAGTCGAAGGTTTGGACTTTGATGAAACCTATGCACCCATAGCTAGGTGTTGGGGCGAAGGCAAAGACGCCACCCTTCGCTCGGGGCCTTCGCCGTAAACGCCGGCCCAACGGAGACAAGACAACGGGCAGGGACACCCTTCGCCCCATACGACATCGGACGAAGACCCGTGGCGAGGTCATCCCACCGTGCGGCCTCATCCAGCGCGGAGGCCCACGTGTGATCCGGCCCATTGTGACAGGCCCTGCGTGGCCGCTGCGTGTTACGGGCCTAATTTATAAAGGCATCCCTGTAATTACAGTCTGTAACCCCGCTTTATGGGAATATTCCGGGGATAACCTAGGTGTCTGAGGGCACATGCGTCCTTAACACGGGACGCTGGGTACCCGGACACCTATAAATACCCCCGCATAGTGCCCTTGAGAGGCTAGATGAAAAAAGCTTCTGCCATCTCGTGCTAAACCCTGTTTGCGCTATCACTCCCCCCCCCCGTTGGATCAACTTGCGCCTGTGAGCAAGTTCCAACATTTGGCGCCCACCATTCGTGCTACGAAAAAACCACCCGCGATGGCACCCAAGAAAGCTAGCTCGAAGGCTGACGAGGCTACGAAGGCAGCACTGCTGGCCGCAAGGAAGGGCAAGGCCCTCGCACTCACCCACTCCACTCACCAAGAGGCTGCTGAAGACGACGCCCTCCGCACCTGCGGCCCTGAAGGACAACCGCAGCCTCCCCCAGGCTTCGCCCCACCGGAGGGCACGGACCTCACCGAGGACGGTGAAGTCCTCGGCTTCGCCCCACCGGAGGGCACGGACCTCACTGAGGACGGTGAAGTCCTTGGCGTTTCAGCGGAAGAACAGCTACAGCTGCGCGCACTGCGCCTCAAGAACCGCAATCTCCAGAGGCAAAAAGAGATACTGGAGGCCAAGCGCCAGCGCGTGTCTGCACTAGCCAAGATGCGGCAAATGATACACGACGAAGAGCAGAAGGCCCAGGACCTCGAGCGGGAGATCGCGCTGATGCAGCGCGAAGGCCACCTCGGCCTGCAGCATGGGCCACCCCTACAACAACGCGCACAAGTGGAAGACATATGCGAAGGCCACCGCGGCCTGCAGCACGGGCCACCCCTGCAACACCGTGCGCAGGTGGAAGACCCTCACTTCCCCCAGCGCGACTACGCCTTCCCACACGCCGCGCCATTTCAAGGGGTCAACTACCTCGACGAGCGAAGTCCCCTGGCGCCACATCTGCAAGTGACACCCTGGCCTGCCAACTTCCGGGCAGGGACCTATCCCAAGTACAACGGTAGCACGGACCCAGCTCAGTACATCATGAGTTATCAAGTCGCCGTCGCATCTTCCGGAGGGGACGACGCCACAATGGCCAAGTCTTTCATCATCGCCCTCGAAGGCCCAGCTCTCACCTGGTTCACCAGGTTACCCCCGTTGTCCATTGATTCCTGGAGAAGCCTAAGGGACAAATTCCTGCTCAACTTTCAAGGGTACCGCCCAGACACCGACGCCTTGGCCGAACTCTCACTCTGCAAGCAACTGGAAAAAGAGACTCTGCGGGAGTATTACCGCAAGTTTCTCACACTCAAGTCACAGCTGCCCTCAGTTGACGACCAGATCGCCATTCACTACGCCATCAGTGGCCTCCGCGCCGGCGTCCTTTACAGCCATTGCATCAGGGACCCGCCCAAGAACCTCCAGGAATTATATCAACTATTTGAAAAATATGCCAAATCCGAAGAGCTCCACCAGCGCAAGGTTGAGTCACAGAGGAAACCCAAAGACGCTCCACAGTCCAGCCACACGTGGACGAGGACTCCGCAGCCAGACTCCGGCCGAGACGGCCGTAACCAGCAGCAGGAGCACAACATTGCCAACCAGCACCCCGCTGGTGATGCCCCTCGCCGCCAGGAATATCCCGCCCAGGGCCGCGGAAGTGGAACTCACGGTAGGGGCCGGGGACGCGCGCAGCCGCCGCGCCGATTCTACTGGCTCTTCCACGGCGAAGACTGCACCCACCAAACAAAAGACTGCCCTGAAACGAAGGCCACCAGAGACAGGATGGCACGGGCGCAGCCGGCCAACAACCCAAGGGTCGTCGCGCACACTTATCAGCAACACCCTCCACCATATATCCACGCCCCTGCCCCGCATCCACCGCACCACGCTTACCAACACCATCAGGAAGTACAAATCGTGCCTCCCCCACCCCCGCCTCCACACCAGCAACAACAAAACATCCCCCACCCCCACGCACCCAAGCAAGAAGACTTTGCCGATCAGCCGTATCGCGGAGTCATTCATATGATCACTGGGGGGTCCAGTGTCGACTTCGACACCAAGCGACAGAAGCGGGACCACTACCGCAGCATCAACCACGTCGCCATCACCGGTCCAGTCGTGCAGACGAAGTGGTCCCACGTACCACTAACTTTCGACGCCCGAGACGTCGACCTGCGTAGCGCCCCCCATGTCGACGCCATGGTCATCAACTGCAGCGTGGCAGGCTGGGACCTGCACAAAGTCCTCGTTGATAATGGCAGTCAGGCAGACATCATTTTTCTCCATGCCTTCGATCGCATGGGCATAAGCCACAGCTTGCTCAAGCCTTCGGACAATCCGTTGTACGGCTTCGGCGGCAAGGGCACTTTTCCTATCGGCAAAATAGAGTTGCCTCTCTCCTTCGGTGTAGCGCCCAATGCCCGGAGTGAGCAAATAACCTTTGACATCGTCGACATGGTGTATCCGTACAACGCCATCATGGGTCGGGGCTCCATCAACAAGTTTGAGGCAGCCATTCACGGATTGTACCTGTGCATGAAGATACCAGGTCCATTGGGCGCCATCTCGGTCTACGGCAATCAGCAGACTGCGCGCAACATAGAGCGGGACTTCGTCCACGGGCAAAGAAATGTCCACTGCCTCACGGCCCAGCGTGAAGCCCCAGCGCCCGCCAGCCCAACTGAAAAACAGCACAAGGCGCAGCTGCAAAGCAACGACGGGACCAAGACTGTTCCCCTCGACCTGGCCACACCCAAGCAAACAGTCACGATCAGCGAAGACCTCACCTCGCATGACGAGGAAAAACTCCTGTGCTGCTTATCCAAGAACAAGGACGTCTTCGCTTGGTCAGCCCTCGACCTGGTCGGGGTCAGCCGATCCATAATCAAGCACAGCCTAGGAATCGACCCCTCGGTGAGACCGAAAAAACAGCGGCTTCGCAAAATGTCCGACGAGAAGATAGAAGCCGCCAAGGCAGAGGTACACCGCCTCCTGGAAGCTAAATTTATCGAGCCAGTGGCTTACCCCACGTGGCTCTCCAACGTGGTAATGGTGCAGAAAAAGAGCGGCAAGTGGCGAATGTGCATAGACTTCACCAGCCTCAACAAGGCCTGCCCAAAGGACAACTTCCCATTGCCCCGAATCGACAAAATAGTCGATAGCGCGGCCGGGTGCGAGGTCATGTCACTCCTCGACTGCTTCTCTGGTTATCATCAAATATACATGAAGGAGGACAAGGCTAGCACCAGCTTCATAACACCCTTCGGCACATATTGCTTTATCAGAATGCCGGAGGGACTCAAGAACGCCGGGTCCAAAACAGTGCTCGAAGGGCAGGTCGGCAGAAACGCATCACATACGTGGACGACATCGTCGTCGCCAGCAGGAATAAAGAGGACCATCTCGCAGACCTCGCTGAGACATTCGCGAACATGCGGGACGCACGACTTCGCCTCAACCCCGATAAATGCGTCTTCGGTGTTCGCCAGGGGAAAATATTGGGTTATCTGGTATCGCACCGCAGCATCGAGGCCAACCCAACCAAAATCCAGGCAATCATCAACATGACGCCCCCGAAGTCAGCCAGAGAGGTCCAGCGTCTGACGGGCAGATTGGCCGCCCTCAACAGATTCATTTCCAAATCTGCTGAGCGAAGTCTTCCCTTCCTCAAAACACTCCGCGACGCAAAAGACTTCGCTTGGGGACCAGAGCAAGCGGCGGCCTTCGCCTCACTAAAACAGTACATGATGGAGTTGGCCGTCCTTACGAGCCCCGACTCTTCGCTACCATTGTTGCTTTACGTCACGGCTTCGCCGCACGCGGTCAGTGCGGCACTGGTTCAGGAGCAGTCAGTAGAGGGCGTGATCAGGCAGTGCCCAGTATATTATGTCTCCGAGGTGCTCACACCGTCAAAGTGTAACATGACGGAGCTCGAAAAGATTGCATATGCAGTTGTTATGTCTTCGTGCAAATTGCGCCACTATTTTGAAGCATTCAAGGTCCGCGTCACCTCAGATAGGGGACTCGGCGAATTATTCAGAAACCCGGAGGCATCGGTACGGATCGCCAAATGGGCGGCCGAACTCTCCGGCTACCACATCACTTTCGAGCCCAGGACTGCGATCAAGTCACAAGTTTTAGCAAACTTCGTCGTCGACTGGACCGGGCCAATTACACAGCTAGAGCCGTCCGCAGAGAAGGTTTGGACAATCCACTGCGACGGCGCTTGGTGCCATGCGGGGGCAGGCGCCGCTGCAGTCATCACCTCACCCACCGGGGTCAAGCACAGATACGCGGCACGCTTAAGCTTCGCCCTCGAATCTGACAGATGCACAAACAACATCGCAGAATACGAAGCTGTCATCCTCGGCCTTCGCAAGTTAAGAGCCCTCGGCGTCACCACCTGCATAGTCCGAACAGACTCCAGGGTAGTCGCCGGCCAAGTCGAAAAAGACTACGCAGCAAAGGACCCCGCACTTATGCAGTACCTCGCGGCCATCCGAAGCCTCGAGAAACAATTCAAGGGATTCACTTTGCAGCATGTGGACCGGGCCAAGAATGAAGAAGCTGACGCATTGGCCAAGGCGGCCGCCAGGGGTGAAGCCCTCCCCTCCGACATGTTCTATCACGTCATCGGCACACCAGCCGTCCGCAGCCCCGAAGGGCTCCAAATAACCAATGACAGCGAGGGCCAGCGCATGATCAACCTTATCATGACCGAAGACTGGCGGGCGCCAATAACCCTATACCTGCAAGGGTTCCATCACCCAGTCGACAGCAACGAGGCCAAGCGCCTCCACCACCGAAGCCGGGACTTCGCATTGATCGAGGGCCAACTGTACAAAAATGGGGTCAGCCAGCCGATGCTTAAGTGCGTCACCGAGACCGAGGGCGTTCAAATCCTGCGCGACGCCCACAGGGGGACCTGCGGCTCCCACGCAGGCCCCAGGGCCCTAGCGGCAAAGGTGATACGACAAGGCTTCTACTGGCCCACCATTATCTGCGCCGCAAATCGGGTTGTCAGATCCTGCGAAGCCTGTCAGAAATTTTCCCCACGCTCGGGGCGCCCCTCGCAGTTCACGAAGCTGATCGCCCACACGTGGCCCCTTCAGCGCTGGGGCCTAGACATCGTCGGGCCCCTGCCCACGGCTCAGGGGAACCTCAAGTTCACCTTCGTAGCCGTTGAATACTTCACTAAATGGATTGAAGCGAGGGCAGTATCCACCATCACATCGAAGACGGCCCAGAAATTCTTCTGGCAAAATATTGTTTGCCGCTTCGGAGTACCATCCGAACTCACGGTCGACAACGACAAGCAGTTCGACAACCAAGATTTCAAAGACTTCTGCTTCTCCATCGGCACCAAGCTTGCCTTCGCCTCCGTGTACCACCCCCAGTCCAACGGAGTCGTGGAGCTTGCCAACGGCAAAATTTTCACAGCTGTCAAGAAAATGCTCCTTGACAACAAAAAAGGCAAGTGGCCCGACCTGTTACTCGAAGTGGTCTAGGCACTGAATACAACCGAGTGCAGGGCGACTGGGTTTACCCCCTTCCGCCTATTATACGGATCGGAGGCCATGACCCCGCAAGAAATAAAGCATGGGTCGCCTCGGACAGCCACAGCGGCCGTCCCAGACGTAGATGAGCCAACTTTGAAGGATCTCATCGACGGAGACCGCGTCTTCGCCCTGCAGGCTCTGGACAAATACCAAGCCTAGACAAAAGCATGGCGCGACCAGGCAGTCATCCCAAGGGAATTCAGCGAAGGGGACCTCGTCCTCATCCGGACAGCTCGAACGGAATCCAGAGGCAAGCTGGAGCCCATGTGGGAGGGCCCCTACATTGTCAAGTCGAAGGCCTCCCCAGCGCATACAGGCTCACAACGCCAAACGGCGAAGACTTAGAGCATTCCTGGAACATTGATAATCTGCGCAAATTTTTTGTTTGACTCATCAGGGCCGGGCCGCCCTTATAATTTGCAAAAACAATTTTGTTCTGGCCCGCACTCTTTTCCACCCGGGGGGTGAGGTTTTTAATGAGGCGGAGTCATGTAATATACAAGAGAAAAATCCCCCGCAAAATCCACGTCGAAAAAAGACCGCATCAACGGTCTTCGACATTCGACTAATGCAAAGTCACCGCGAGGCCCAGCAGCAGCCGCCCTCGCGTGCGACAAATCCGTGCAGAAGTTGCCTAAGGGTGCAGCCGGATTAGCACAACAAGTGCGAAAAATCGAAGTCTTCCACGAAGACTGTCCGCGCAGAAGTCGCCTAAGGGTGCAGCCGGACTAGCACAACAAGTGCGAAAAATCGAAGTCTTCCGCGAAGACTATCCGCGCAGAAGTCGCCTAAGGGTGCAGCCGGACTAGCACAACAAGTGCGAAAAATCGAAGTCTTCCACGAAGACTATCCATGCAGAAGTTGCCTAAGGGTGCCGCCGAATTAGCGCTACAAATACGAAAAATCGAGGTCTTCCGCGAAGACTACCCGGGCAACAATCGCCTAAGGGTGCAGACGGGCTAGCACAAAAAGTGCAAAAAATTCTAGTTTGCCGCGAACACTATCCCTGCAGAAGTCGCCTCATGGTGCAGCAGGGACAGCACATCAAGTCCGACGAACCGATTACAATGGTACAGCCGCACGAAGCCTAACAAGTGCAAAAACGGCTACACCAAACTGTCCGCACAAAGGCCGACTACATGCGCACCAGTTCAACATAACAAACACACCAGATCAAGCACTTAACGCCCTCGCGAACATAGCCGAGTGTGCGAAGACACACAACCTCATCATACAAGCCATTACACATGTACAAGCGATGGCATCGCATTCTACATCGGCTCGACCTTCGGAATAATTCCCATCTCCCTATAGTTAAATAACATTATCCTAAGCTCCTCACCCACAAAAAGACTTCGCAACTCCCCCTCACCTGCACTCACAGCGGCCGGCAAGAACAACAGTTCCTGCCTGCCAGCCCCACTCACATGAAGCCGACCGACGTCCGCTCCACTCACTCTACGCTTCGCAATCGCCCTTCGCGGCCTACGCCTAGTACTCGGACCAGACACAACATCAGCATCCACAGCTTGCGACGAAGCCTCCGCCACTACCACATCCAAGGCCGCAAAGTAGTCCAAGTCCTCATCCGACGACTCTTCGGTCCATTCAACAGAGCTCCCAAAGTCACCGAACTCGGAAAATTTAGACGCACACTCATCCGATTTATTCCCATCATCCATTGTCGAAGCCGCCAGAAAATTAGCAGTAGCGGTTGTGTGCGCAGGCCCAAAATCTTGAACCTGCGTAGCAACCAAGGTTCAGCAACAATATCCAAAATTTCCTAACTACCCACACCCACTAGGCCACCTGCGAAGACCCAGCCGTCGCGGGAGCCTCCGCTGTCGCCTCCGCAGCCACCGCCACAGGATCCTCAGCCCTCGGCGCAGCAGTTGACGACGGGTCTCCGCCGGCCGCAGTGGCTGCAGGGGCATCGGGAACGCCTTCGGCGATTTCCGGGGGCGGCTCCGGAGCGGCCTCGGACACAGCCGCCGCCGGGTTCGGCTCTAGATCAGGCAGCGCGCTGTTCAAAGCCCCGAAGTCATCCACCCTCTCGCCACGCGCCGCCTGAGACACAGCACACAGACTCAGCAAACCCACATTTAACCCACATTAAACAAACTCCAAACAAAAGCCAAACATTACCTGACTCCTCGCCGTCTCAGCCCGCTCCCTGACCACCTCTCGACCGTGGGGGCCCCACATCCGGTCGTAGAGGGCTCCGGCGGTTTCCTTCACTATAGGGTCCTCAACCTTGTATATATCACGCTCCAAATCCTCATCAGCCTGATCGAAGACCTCATAGTGCCGGCACCTTTCGCGAGAGAGCGCGTTCATCGCCCCCTCGCAGGTGACCAGAGAGGCATAAGACATAAACCCCTCCACGATGGTGGGGAGCGCCTGCAGCTCCTCCTGCACCCACTCAAGGCAGCGAAGTCCGGGCTCTCGGTCCGGCACTTCAAATTCAGCGGTCTGCGCGCCCAGCTCACGGTATGAATCCATAAGCTGTTTGCGCGTCCGCTCAGCCTCCGTGCGCGCCGAGGCCTCAGCCCTCTCCACACGGCTCTGCAGCGCGCTGAGCCGCTCCTCCAGCTGCTCGGCACGCTGCCTGGCAAGGCTGCCCTTCGCCCGCGCCAAATTGGCCTCCGCCTGCGCAGCCTGCGCCTTGGCGAGGGCCTAAATAGCCTCCTCCCTCTCCGCTGCCAGTTGGCGCCGGAGGTCAGCCTTCTCACCCTCCACCACAGCCACCTTGTCCGCCAGCTTGCGGCACTTACTTTCGGCGGCTGACTTTTCCCGGACGGCGTCAGCATGTTGCGTCCGAAGTCTCTCGACTTCGGCAGACACAACTGCCGTCACAGCCCCCGACGCCGCGCGGTTTGCGAAGTCAGCCGCCTACAAGACACACATAAGACCACAGCCCCGGCGAAGCCGTTTTGAAAAAAAAACCGAGGCCTAGCTCAACGCACCTGACTTAGTGCCTCCTTCATCTCCTCCAGCCGGCGGGACACGGCACCCGCCTCGTCCCTGACGGCAGTAAGTGCCGGTATCTCGCCACCGGCACAAAGAGCACTGCCCTTCGCCCTTGGGACCACGGCAGCCGCCGTGGCCGCCGTGGCAGGCGGAACAGCAACAAGCTGGTCTTCGTCCGACCCTGCGACGCATCAACAAATTAAAAAAATCGAGCCAACGACTTACCAACAAGATAATCGTCCACACTAATGTCGGTGGCGAAGTCAGCAACGCGCTTGCCAGGGGGCGGCAACCCTCGATCCGCCTTCGCAGCCTCCACCACCCCGCTGGACGAAGGGGCAGCCTTCGCTGACTTGGGACCACCGGTGACAGCCGCCTTCGCAGCGTCCGGCGCCCTACTGGATGCAGGGACGGCCGACTTAGCCGCCAGCGGCGGTTGGCCTCTGCCGGGGGCAGTAGCCTTCGCAGCCCCCCGCTGCCTCTTCGGCCTGGCTTCATGAAGCCTGACGACCGCCTGGCGCTTCTGTGCAGCTCCCTGGCGATCCTTGTCCATCACTGCCGACACAACAACAGCAATATTCCACCCGTAAGGAAACACTTTCCAAGCACGAACCATGCGAGATGTAAAAAAGTCTTCGCCAGCTGCGCGGGGGACAGGAACATTCTTAGGCCACCAACCCCCGGTAACCCTCAGCATCCGCGCCGAAGACTCCCAGAGCTCGGGCGAAGACATCCTTCCCCCCGGGGCCGCGCATGTCCTCATCAATTCTCTAGCAAAACCATCAGAAACCCCAAGTCCTCCCACAGCAGTACCTAGTTTCCTCTTCTTAGAGGATGGGGCGGCCGCCGGCGCGGGGTCGTCTCCAGACTCCACCACCGGTTTCTTCCCGCGACGATCCACAAAGTCTTGGCCGGGATAACCGCCATACGGCAGACGATTCAACTCAAAAACCCTGTTCAAGCGATCATTTGACCCGCGAATGTCCCAGCTACGCTGGCCCTCTGTCCTAGGCACATACCGACCCACGATCCGCACCGCCCCATCCTCCGCCTCGCGCACAAAGGCGGTCGGATCACGACTCTGCAGATCCAGCGCGAAGGCAGGACTTCGCACCAGCTTCCCACCGTGGGAAGGCATCTGGCGAGGGCACACTTCGCCCAGCGCCCAGCCATGCGCCAAAGGCCATACCCCGAACGCCACAAACTCCTCAACCAAATCGCGCCCGCTGCTTAGGCCGGCCGCGCACCGAAGGGCCCCTTCGTCCGCATCCTCATCCGCCACTTCAAAAGGCGGGTATGCTGAGTAAAAATGTGAGCACATCTCGGACACGGGGAGCCCCGGATGGTCTTCGGTTGTACCCTCCGTGACGTAGAACCAAAAATCCTGCCAATTGCCCTACTTGTTGCGGGCGCAAGGAACCAACTCAACTACCTGCATCGTGGTCTTGCCGGTCTTCGGCGTAAATGTGCAGGACCCAAACTGGGCAACTTCACTTCCAATCATCCTCTTCTGCCAGTGCAGGCAATAATACTTCGCGAAGACTTCGACTGATGGCTGTCCGCCGAACGAAGTCGTCGCCCAGACATACTTCGACAGAGCCACCATGGCATTCGGAGTCAGCTGATGGATCTGAACATTAAATCTGCGCAGGACTTCTCCAACAAATCGGTGCGCAGGCAGGCGGAGACCGGCAGCAAAGAACGCCTCGAACACAACCAACTCGCCTTCTAGCTCGGGGACTTCCTCCGTCCCTGGGACACGGGCGACCCCGCCGCCAAAGTAACCAAGCCGCTGCATATCCTGCACGCGGGCGGACGACATCCGCGACACACCAACATCCACAGTATCGCCGGTGCGCAACTCCTCTGCCGCCACAGTACTCAGTGTTTCCTCAGACGACGCGTCGGCCGGCGGCGAAGCGGCAGCAGAAGAAGAAGAGGTCGGCATCGCTACGTACCGTCGGCGGCGGCGGGCGGTCTGCTTCACTCGAGCCAGATCTCCGGCGAACAAGAGCAAGGAGGCCAGACGAGTAGCAGAGACGGTGGAGAAAGCGGCTAGGGTTTTCACGAAGCGCGGAAGAATAAATTTCAAAACGCGCCGCCCCCCACCCCCTTTTATACACAGGGTGCGGCGCTTCGGGAAACCCGCAGTCCTACAGTACGGCGTCAATCAACGGTCATGTTAAAAACCCCCGCGGAACCACTTCGAGCGAGGGCAGCGTCTCCGCCATCTAGCGACGTCTTCGGCACCAGATGACTTAGTCGAACTGGTCCCTCGGAGGGCAAATGTTGGGGCGAAGGCAAAGACGCCACCCTTCGCTCGGGGCCTTCGCCGTAAACGCCGGCCCAACGGAGACAAGACAACGGGCAGGGACACCCTTCGCCCCATACGACATCGGACGAAGGCCCGTGGCGAGGTCATCCCACCGTGAGGCCTCGTCCAGCGCGGAGGCCCACGTGTGATCCGGCGCATTGTGACAGGCCCTGTGTGGCCGCTGCGTGTTACGGGCCTAATTTATAAAGGCGTCCCTGTAATTACAGTCTGTAACCCCGCTTTATGGGAATATTCCGGGGATAACCTAGGTGTCTGAGGGCACATGCGTCCTTAACACGGGACGCTGGGTACCCGGACACCTATAAATACCCCCGCACAGTGCCCTTGAGAGGCTAGATGAAAAAAGCTTCTGCCATCTCGTGCTAAACCCTGTTTGCGCTATCACTCCCCCCCGTTGGATCAACTTGCGCCTTTGAGCAAGTTCCAACACTAGGCTTGAGTCAATTCGTATATTACTTGCCTATGCTACTTACCATGGATTTAAGTTATATCAAATGGACGTGAAGAGTGCCTTCCTCAATGGCCCTATCAAGAAAAAAGTATATGTTGATCAACCTCCTGGCTTTGAAGATAGTGAGTATCCTTCACATCTGTATAAGCTCTCAAAGGTGCTTTATGGGGTCAAGCAAGCCCCAAGAGCATATGAATGCCTGAGAGACTTTCTTATCACTAATGGTTTCAAAGTTGGTAAAGCTGATCCTACTCTCTTCACTAAAACAATTACTAAAGACCTATTTATATACCAAATTTATGTTGATGATATTATATTTGGGTCTACTAACAAGTCCACTATGAAGAGTTTAGTAAGATTATGATTCATAAATTCGAGATGTCTATGATGGGGGAGTTGAAGTATTTCCTTGGGTTTCAAATCAGGCAACTCCAAGAGGGCACCTTCATCAGCCAAACTAAGTACATTCAAGATATTCTCAAGAAGTTTGGAATGAAGAATGACAAACCCATCAAGACACCCATGGGAACAAATGGGCATCTCGACCTTGACACGGGAGGTAAATCCGCAGATCAAAAGGTTTACCGATCGAGGATAGGTTCTTTACTCTATTTATGTTCTTCTCGACCGGATGTTATGCTTTCAGTATACATGTGTGCAAGGTTCCAAGCAAATCCTAAGGAAGTTCACCTTAGGGCTGTGAAAAGAATCATGAGATATTTAGTTTACACTCCTAAGTTTGGGCTATGGTACCCCAAGGGATCTACCTTTGATTTAATTGGGTATTCCGATGCCGATTATGCCAGATGTAAAATTGACAGGAAGAGCACATCAGGGACTTGTCAATTTTTGAGAAGATCCCTGGTGTCTTGGGCTTCAAAGAAACAAAACTCAGTAGCTCTATCCACTGCTCAAGACGAGTATATTGCTGTAGGCCATTGTTGTGCACAATTACTATGGATGAGGCAAACACTTAGGGACTATCTCCTATGTGATAATGAGTGTGCAATCCGCATGGTGGATAATCCCGTTGAACACAGCTGCACCAAGCACATAGACATCCGATATCACTTTTTGAGAGATCACCAACAAAAGGGGATATCAAAATTGCTTATGTTAGCACCCACAACCAATTAGCTGATATCTTTACCAAGCCACTAGATGAAAAGACTTTTAGCAAACTTAGGAATGAGCTAAACAACTTAGATTCTCGAAACTTTGATTGAAACATTACACACATAGCTAATTCATATACCTTGATCATGTCTCTTTTATTTGGTACAAATGCATATTTCTTATTCTTCTTGTGCCAAGGCTAAGACTAATGTGCTTTCAAGTGTACTTCTATGTTTAGTCTTAAATTAAAAGGGAAATGGAGTATTTGGCAAAGGCAAGGCTTCCACTCCAACTCTGATGATATCATTTATCCTTTGCCTTACTCATAAAAATCTCAATTGGTATGACCTTTCACTCATATCCTTTAATTACCAAAGGGGAGAAAATAGGCCCCAAAAGGGGAGAATTTAAAGGCCTCTCAAGGTTCTTCGTTTTTGGCGATTAATGCTAAAGGGGGAGAATTTATTGGCCCAAAGCAAAAGGATCGCACCACCACTCATCTCAAAAACTATTTCACAAAAAAAATTATTTCAACTGGTATCTGTTTCACAAAAAAATCATTTCAATTGCAAAAACCCTCTTGACAGCTAAGGGGAGAACTTCTTCAGTGGGAGCTCTTATTTAGCCAAAGGAAAAGCATTTGAAATAGGGGGACAATTTTTCAAAATCCAGAAAATGCTTTTTGGAAATCATATTCTTAGACCTTGGCTATTTGCAAAAGAATTTGAAAAGACTTTTTCAAAAGATTTGCAAAAACAAGCTAAGTGGTGCATATGTGGTCCAAAATGTTATAATAAAAGAAAGCAATCACATCTCCTTAGACATATGAAGAAATTCTTTCAATTGGTTCAACACAAGTAACTTATGCACATATTTCAAAGTTGCAAACTAGTTACATTTTTACACTTTATATTTGCTTTGGTTTGTGTTGGCATCAATCACCAAAAAGGGGGAGATTGAAAGGGAAATGGACTTAAAAAACATTTCCTACAATCGATTTTGGTGTTTGACGTCCATCACAAACCACATGGACTAACTAGTTTGCCTAGTTATCATTTATCTCAGGTGCATAAAGTTCAACATAAACCAAGAAAGAAATTAAGTTGGGAACTCAATCAAGTTTGGAGCAAAGACAATCAATGGTGCTGCGAGGGGCACACCAAACACTGTCCGGTGCCCAGGCCGAGCACCTTCCAAACTGGCCACTCTCGGGTTTCTCAGGAAGCCACTCCAATATAATTCACCGGGTTGTCTAGTGTGCACCGGACAGTGTCCGGTGAGCCAATGGAGCAACGGGCAGATGCGCCAACGGTCGACTGCAAAAGGTGAATAGTGCGCAGTCAGAAGTCAGAGCAGGAAGTCAGAACGTACCAGACATGTCCGGTGTGCCACCGGACTGTTCGGTGCAGCTAGAAGACAAAGGACTTCAACGGTCAACCGCTCCAAACCCCAACGGGCAGCTGACGTGGCACGCACCAGACACTGAACAGTGCCATGTCCGGTGCACCACGGGACTGTCCGGTGTGCCATCGACAGCAACGGATAGAATAGTGGTTGGGGCTATAAATACCTCCCAACCACCTCCATTCAAGTCATCCAAGTTTTCTGAACTCAACATTCAATACAAGAGCAAAAGATTACACTCCAAGACACAATCAATAGATCAAATCCTCTCCAAGCCTCCAAATCAACTCAATTGCTTAGTGACTTGAGAGAGGGTGTTTTGTGTTCTTTTGTTGCTCTTGTTGCTTGGATTGCTTTCTCCTTCTCATTCTTATTCTCTAAGTGCTTTGTAAAACTAGCAATAGACACCTAAGTGTGTGGTGATCCTTGCAGGGTCTTTGTGACTCAAGTGATTAAGGAGAAGGCTCGACCGGTCTGTGTGACTGATTGAGACAGGGAAAGGGTTGGAATAGACCCGGCCTTTGTGGCCTCCTCAATGGGGACTAGGTTCTTTGGAACCAAACCTCGGTAAACAAATCACCGTGTTCACTTGTTGATCTTCACTTGATTTGTTTCCCTCCTTCCTCTCTCTTAAAGTTCCCTTGCTCATATTGATTTGAGTTTGCTCCCAAAAGTTATCCGCATTGATTGAGCAAATCTAAGCAAGGAGAACTATCTTCCATACTCCTATTTAATTCTAACACTAACCACGGCCTTAGCGTGTGTTTAAAGTTTGTAAAATTTTAGGTTTTGCCTATTCATCCCCTCTAGGCGAATTTCACATCCTCAGGCGACACTCCTAGAGCTATCCACCTCGGCCAACCATTCCAATCCTAGAACGTGCGTCCGTACATTCACATGCCATGCGGAGGGTACCAAAGTCAAGAAAGGACGACACGACTATGGTCCAATCTACCTTTACCACCCACGAAGGTGCAGATGGCACGGATACTGGGCACTGTTCCCCCACTCCAATCAATGTTTCAACCACTCCAAGCGTGGCTACAGGCAATGTCTGGTCAAGGTCGTGGCCTCAGGATAAATCTTTGCCTCAGCCAACTACCCCTACAGAAGCACATTAAATGCCACCTACTCTCCCATGAATCTCATAGAGACCACGCCAAGCACCGTGTCAACTACTCCAACTCGATACCCATGCCCCTATACAGGCTAGGGCTCGATCACATGCCCATGCTATCAAGCCCAGCCTCGGCTCTCTACCCCGATAGAAGAACAGGATATAGGGCTCGGACGCGAAGAGAAGGGCCATCCCGCCAGTCATGCCGCTACAGGGCTCGGACGCGTCTCCTTAGACCACAACAACCATGCCCCAACCCTTGTACTCTCAGGCCTCCTCCTATGACTATAAAATGAGGAGCCCGAGGCCTTATATGGGGGCGAGGGGACAGGACGATCACACACTTCACAACACACAACTCTCCTCACCCATGATATTGGCACTCTGCCTCAATCATACTCAGAGACATGGGAAACACTCCCTCTCTCAACTGCTTGTAACCCCTACTATGATCACTTTGGTGCAAGATAATACAAGCCTCCCTCCCCCGCTGGAAGTAGGGCCTTCTCTTGCCCGAACTAGGATAAATCTCTTGTGTCTTCTTGCATCACCCATTTGGAACAGGGGCACGCAACACAAATACACTAGTCGGTTAGGACCCCTGATTTCCAATACATCGACACATGTACTCTACGGTAGTCAAGGCCAGGCAAAAACACTCGTTACCCATTGTAATATAGTGTAGTGTGTTTATTGAAAAAATATATTATTTTGATACTGTTGGGACCATGCTTCGTCGCCGAAGGTCCTACAGAAAGAAACACCTTCGGCAAATCCGCTTGTATGTAATACCGAAGCTATCGCTCATGAAGCTTCGACACTAGAACGTATCCAAAGGCGAAGGAACAAACCGACTTAAAGATGGAATGACTTTTTAGTCCATAAAGAGTCTAAGTTACAATTGTGATCTTTTGTAAGGGGCATGGTTGTAATTTCTCACAGGCTGCGCCCTGTGCCTATAAATAGGTGAACAATACTCCTTTATTGTTCACGCAATCTTGTAATTGTTGACGCGGTGCTGCCGAAACGAAAGGTATAAATGTACTTAATTGCTGTGTTTTAATATCCGAATTCATATTATACAGAAAGAGTAAATATTGTTATTTATTTTTATCATTCTGTAGCGTTTTTGTATTTTATATTTCTTTTTACATTATTTTATCTCTGATCATGAAGATATAATCTTCGTGATATATTCATAACCTTCGTCGGAAGCTCATTAAATCCATGAAGGAGTAATGTTGCAGCGGACGAAGGGATTTTACATCTAATTCTCTATGTTGCCTTGTTCTTAATTCGAAGCATTTGAGAACAAGTCCCCAACATTGGCACCCACCTCCGGTGAACTCACTTCCACTTTTTGAGCTGATGGCTTCGCTCAAGAACCAAGCTGGAACTGCTTCGGCTCCGAAGCTGATTCTCCCAATAACAGGCGGTTCATGCTCAGAGCCGGCTAACAAGAAGCAGAAGAAGGAGGCGCAAAGAAGAGTACAACATGTAGGGGTGCAAGGACCCTTCATCAAGTCAAGATGGTCTCACATCCCAATTACCTTCTCTCAAGAGGATCTTTAGCTCAAGGATTACCCACATAATGATGCTATGGTTATCTCTTGTGTGATCAAGGGGTTTCTGGTCCACAATGTCTTGGTTGATACAGGCAGTGCGGCAGATATCATACTTGCTAAGGCCTTCAGACAAATGCAAGAGCCCGAAGACAAGATTCATGATGCTACACACCCAATTTGTGGCTTCGGAGGGCGACAGATTGTAGCGCTTGGTAAGATTACCATGCTAGTGACCTTTGGATTCGTCAACAACACAAGGACTGAGCAAATTGTGTTTGACATTATTGACATGGAGTATTCTTACAATGCTATCATTGGTCGCGGAACACTCAATGCTTTCGAAGCAATTCTTCATCCAGCATATCTTTGCATGAAGATACCTTCGGATCAGGGACCTATTGCTATTCATGGGAGTCAGGAAGCCGCCAGAAAGGCCGAGGGGAAATGGACTGATTCAAAGGCAATTCACAACATAGATGAAGCGGAAGCTTGTGAGCAATACAAGCATAGAAGGGAGAAGGCTGCTTCGGCCGATCAGCCGAAACCCATGCGTTTATGCGAAGACATCGCAGAGCAGAAGGTGCTGCTGGGATCTCAACTGTCTGAGGAACAAGAGAAAACCCTGATAAGATTCTTGTTCAACAACAAAGATGTTTTTGCATGGTCCGCTAATGATCTTTGTGGAGTCAACAGGGATGTTATTGAACACTCGCTCAATGTTGATCCATCCTTCAGGCCCAGAAAGCAGAGACTTCGGAAGATGTCTGATGACAAGGCCGAAGCAGCTCGAAATGAAGTAAAAAGACTCCTCAGAGCCAGAGTCATTAGAGAAGTGAAATATCTAGAATGGCTGGCTAACACTGTTATGGTAAAAAAGGCCAACGGCAAATAGAGGATGTGTATTGATTTCACTGATCTCAACAAGGCTTGTCCGAAGGATGTGTTTCCATTGCCAAGGATAGACTCCCTAGTTGATGCAGCAGCTTCATCAGAACTTATGAGTCTCTTGGACTGTTATTTAGGCTATCATCAGATTTGGATGAAGAAGGAGGATGAGCCAAAAAACAGCTTCGTAACCCCTAGCGGAACATATTGTTACCTTCGGATGCCTGAGGTGCTCAAGAATGCTGCAGGAAGCTTCAGCAGAATGACAACAAAGGTTCTTCGTTCTCAGATAGGCAGAATGTGCTAACTTATGTCGATGATATCATTGTAAAAAGCACGAAGCAAGAAAATCACATTGTTGATTTGCAGGAGACTTTCGCTAATTTTAGACAGACCGGTCTAAAACTGAATCCAGAAAAGTGTGTTTTCGGAGTAAAGAAAGGGAAATTCCTTGGTTGCCTAGTTTCGACAAAAGGCATTGAGGCTAATCCAAATAAAATCGAAGCTATTCTTCGAATGGAACCACCAAGCACAAAGAAGGGGGCTCAACGATTGACAGGAAGATTGGTATCTCTTAACAGATTCATATCTAGATCAGCAGAGAGAAATATACCATTCTTTGAAGTGCTGAAATCAGCCGAAGTTTTTCAATGGGGACCAGTTCAGCAGAGAGCCTTCGAAGAGCTGAAACAATATTTGATAGACTTAACGACGTTAACTCCACCAACGCCAGGGGCTCCTCTGTTGTTATATGTGGCAGCCTCGCACTCAGCGGTAAGTGTGGCACTTGTCCAAGAGAAGCTTGAAGGGCAAGTCAAGAAGCAAGCTCCAATATACTTCGTATCTGAAGTTCTTAGTTTATCAAAGAAAAATTATATAGAATTGGAGAAGGTGCTATATGCTGTTTTGATGGCTTCCAGAAAGCTTCGGCATTATTTCCAAGCATACAATATAATTGTCCCTTCTTCACAACCATTGTAGGACATTATAAGAAATAGAGAAGCTACTGGAAGGATTGGAAAGTGGGCTGCGGAGCTTAATGAATTCTGCATTGATTATGTGCACAGATCTTCGATTCAGTCCCAGGCGTTAGCTGACTTCATTGCTGACTGGACGCCAGGGGCTCAGGTAGAAGAGGCAAGTAAAGATGCCGAAGCATGGACAGTATTCTGCGATGGTTCTTGGGGAACCATTGGAGCAGGGGCAGCCGCTGTGTTGGTTGCACCCTCCAAAGTTAAAACTTGCTACGCAGCAAGACTTGATTTTAGCTGCACAAATAACATTGCTGAATACGAAGCTTTACTTTTGGGTCTTCGGAAGTTAAAGGCAATGGGAATCAGAAGGGCAGTTCTTAAAACTGATTCCCAGGTTATTTCTGGTCATGTTGACAAGAGTTGTAAGGCAAGAGACCCAAAGCTGGAGAAATATTTAGACACAGTCCGAAGGATTGAAGCTTCCTTTGAAGGGTTTTCTGTAAAAAATATTCCTCGAGGAGAAAATGAGCATGCTGATTTGCTAGCCAAGTCAGTGGCACAGGGGCTGCCCTTACCTTTGGAAGTATTTTTTGAAACAATAAAAGCACCTTCGGTTGAACTCCTTGAAAGAGCGGTCCTCAATATATCTCCTGTTTATAGTTAAGACTGGAGAACTGAGATCATCTCCTACCTTCAGGGTAATTTCCTTTCAGATGACGAAGCTTATAACAAGAGAATAGAGGCAAGAGCTCGTCCATATGTAATAATAGAAGGGGAGCTGTACAAGCATGGGGTCTGCTATCCATTACTCAAATGTTTATCCAGAGCCGAAGGTATAGAATTGATGAAGGAAATACATGCAGGCCTGTATGGATCTCACATTGGATCTAGGCCTTTGCTGGGAAAAGTTTTTCGCCAAGGATTTTATTGGCCAAAAGCAGCTTCGGATGCAGCGGTGTTAGTCCAAAAGTGCGAAGGTTGTCAGAAATGTGCAAGAGATCAAAAACAACCTTCGTCCTTAACCCAGTTAATACAACCCACTTGGCCATTGCAAAGGTGGGGTCTTGATTTGTTAGGTCCGCTACCACTAGCACAAGGCAACTTAAGATATGTTGTAGTGGCAGTGGAATATTTTTCTAAATGGATTGAGGCAAAGCCTTTAGCCACAATAACTTCGGTTACTGTTCAAAAGTTTTTCTGGCAAAACATTGTGTGTCGCTTTGGAGTGCCGAAGGCCATCACTGTGGACAATGGAACGCAGTTTGATTCCGAAGCCTTTAAAGAATTTTGTGAACAAATTGGCACAAAGATCCATTTTGCATCAGTTCGACATCCGGAATCAAATGGACTAGTTGAAAGGGCTAATAACATCATAATGACAGGAATAATGAAGTTAATCTTCAATCAGCCAAGGGGAAAGTGGCCAGATGAATTAATCAAAGTGGTGTGGAGCCACAATACAACAATATCAAGGTCAACAGGTTTTACACCATTCAAATTGCTGTTTGGTGATGAAGCAATAACCCCAGAAGAAGCTAAGGCAGGATCAATAAGGACAGTGGCTTCAGCAGAAGACGAAGCTAATTGCTCTGTGGACAAAGATGCTATAGAAGGGATCGGGCTTCAGGCTGTGGAAAACATTAATAAGTACCAAGCCGAAACAATAAAATGGCATGATAGAAAGGTTCGGTTGAAGAACATCAAGCCAGGACATTTGGTGCTTCGAAGAGTGGCCAATCCAGACACAGTAGGTAAACTACAGCTGAAGTGGGAACGCCCCTTTCTGGTAGTATCTTCGTCAAGACCCGGTTCCTACAGGTTAAAGGATATGAACGGCAACGACATTCCTAGATCTTGGAACGCAGATGAGCTTCGACGGTATTATGTGTAATCTTTTTTATTTTTTTATTTTTTATTTTTTCCTATGGCACCCTTTTCCTTTTCAAAGGGGGAGAAAGGTTTTTAATGGTGCCATAGCATGTAATTTCCCTTTTTCATTATTTCAGCTCTATAAGAGCGGTATCCCCCAAAAAATGTAAATGTAAAAGCTGAGAATGCACCATCGAGTGCAAACAAAGAAAGAAAAGAAAATAGGGAGAAGCTCAAAGGTCGTTCCTAAGGGAATGCAGAGCTTACAGCGAAAAATAAACGCTGATTCCGCCGAAAGTAAAAGGCGAAGAAGCTCCTAAGGGAGGCTTACAGCGAAAAATAAACGCTGATTCCGCTGAAGTAAAAGGCGAAGAAGCTCCTAAGGGAGGCTTACAGCAAAAAGTCAACGCTGATACATCGCAAGATTTGAGTTATTCCTAAGGGAATGACGGCTATGATTATGGCTCTGAATATGTACTTGGACATTCATTTGCACAATACATCACATCATGACATTTGCATTCATAAACATCCATTTAGACATACATAGGATCATTATCATATCATACAGAAAAGGCAGATGCTTCGGCTATGAGGATAAAGCTTCGGAGAAAACACAAACAAGAAATTTTTGTGCTTTGTTGTGTACGAAAAGAAGGGAAGGTGTTTTTTGCCTTCGGCTCAAAAAGAAAAATTTTGTCCACAGCAAAGCAGATCGTACGTAAGCAAAGGGGAAAAGATATATTACAAGGTATGTACAAATTGACATAAGTTTCTCTATAATCATGTTACAAAACTTTTTCTAGAATCTTGTGCAGCAAAAGACTTTCGGAGCATTGGTTAAAGCTTCAGTTCGTCATTCTTTAGCTTCATCATCCTGTACATATTAAAATGGAATGAGAAAAGAGCAGAGTTCAAGGAGAAGGTAAAAGTAACGAGTATAAGTCTCTTACTGGCTGAAGGTGACTCCGAGCTTCGTCACCAGCCATTTTTCGCCCGCCATTTATCCAAATCTGCGTCATAAACCTGTTTCCTATGCTTCGAGCTAGGCTGGGGATGTCAATTAAATCTGCTGGTGACAGACTAAAATTTGGTCTGTTAACAATTTTCCCATGTGTGCAGCCAGCTTTTAGGAAAGCAGAAGCCGTGCCTCGAGAAGCTAACAGGGCACAGAAATCGGCATGCCCGGCGATAACTTCATCAAGTGCATCAACTTCGCCCTCAATATATTCAAAAGTGCTCGGCAAGTTTTCGGCTGAAGGTGTAAATTTGTTAGAGCTGGCTCCGATTGAGTGAAACACATCCTTCAGCCGCTGCACACATCGGTTTCCGAAGTCTAAGCACTTTTCTTGAAGCTCTTTTAATGATTTCTGCAAACTTGAATTTTTCTCAATTTCAGTCTTGAGACTTGCTTCAAGATTCTTCTTTTCTTGCTCAGATTTTTCTGATTGTACGATTAATTTGCTGTTTAATTTGTCAATTTCAGCCTGAGCTTCAGCCGGCGAGCCTTCCATAGATTGAATGACGAAGTCTTTCTTATCCAAGGCAGCTTCGTGATCTTTAGCTTTATGTTCAAGATCTTGAATGACGAAATCCTTTTCCTTCAGAGCATCTTCGTAATTTTCAACTTTGTTTTCTAGATCTTTGATGATAGCTTCGTTTTTCTTGTCTTCAAGATCTTGTTGCATCCTTAGCACTTTACTTAGTAATATACTCTGGCAAAACAACCTTTGTCAGAAAACATTTTAATCACCGTAGAACAATAAAAGTTGAGAGTTTCTACCTTGAAATTAGCATAGAACAGGCTACCGGCGATATGTTGTCGCTGGTACCTGCACAGGTCCGCTTCAATCTTTGGTAGCCCAACACTCTTTGAGAAGGTTCTAACAACTTTGGCCTCGGTTCGATTCCGAAGGCATCTCAGTTTACCTTCATTGACTCCGCCAAATAGTAGAGCCCCTGGCTTGTATCCGCATGATATAGCGTATTTCTTTAGCTCTTCTTTTTCACTCTTTGATAAATTTTGTCAAAGTATATCTTGAAAATCAAAGTTTTCTTCTTCCAAAGTGTCTTCAATTTCTTCTTTTCCTTTCTTAATCGTCGAGCCCACCGCGACCGCAGCAGCTTCTTCTTCAGCCATTTTCAAAAGCATGTTGTCAATATCACCAAGTGTGGTCTCTAGATTAGGATCTTCGGTGATCTCAGTTTCGGCTCCGGTGGCTCTGGTGGCTTCAGCTTCGGCAGTAACAGTGCTCTTAATTATTTTTGACGCCGATGTCAGTGGTGGTGTCTGGTGAATGACATCGGCCACTTGCATAATTCTTCTTTTCTTCTTCGGCTTGGCAGGACTCTCTGTTGCCGAAGGTTCTTTTTCCTTTTGAAAAAACTTCGTCAGTTCTGGCGCTAGTGGACTTAGCTTGATAGGCAAAGGATCAGTCATTACCTTTAGAATCTCTTCCACTTCGGCAGCAGAAGGTGTTGCAGGAGCTTCTTCTTCTTGGACTGGCGCCTTCGGTTCTGGGGTTGCAGCTTTTCTTCTCTTTGAAGCAGTTATCTTCGGCTCAGGGCTTAATTTTCTTTTCTCAGAATATTCTTTGTCCTTTTTAGCCAACTTGGTGCCTTCTTTATCAAGGACGCTGGCAACCCGTTTTCTTTTTTGCCCTTCAGCAACTTTGCCCAACTGCTCATAATCAGGATAATCAAAATTCAAAGCATCCATCACCCGATTCATCCTTCGCTTCGGACGAGTGCCGAAAGCCGCAGTCATTAATTGATCTTCTTTTTTAGAATAGTTGCCGAGGATCTCATTGCACATAACCTCAATTGTATCTAGCCACTCTTGGCAAGGCGTCTTAAAATGTTTTTTAAACTTGAAATAACAAGGAAGTCGAACAAGCTCTTTTTTCTTCTTCTCTCCTTTCAGATTTGGCATGTCCCATTCCCTAAAAGTTGGGAATACTCTGAATGCTAAGAACTCTTGGACTAAATCCCTGGTGCCAATATGCTTTGCAACAGTCCGAAATTCGATCAGCGCAGTTTGGCATGCGCTATCTGGATCCATGGTGCATTGAGGCCTAGTTTCCCCGAAGGTTAACCTTAAAGGGCTCTGAACCAATTTTTCCTTCTTTTCATCCACTTTGACATAAAACCATTCACCCTTCCAGCCGGCTGGCCATTTTGTACGGTAGCTAATAACTAGGTACTTGGCATCTTTCCGGTATGCAAAATTGTAGCAGCCAAAGTTATCATGTAGCACGTCTTCTCTAGCTTTTGTCTGATAATGAAGTTCTTGCGACCGGCAGAAACCTTCGGCAAGAGGTTCTGCATCCTGGCTTCGGAGTGCCCAGATGTAAACACTGAGCCTGACAATAGCGTTGGGAGTTAATTGATGAAGATAAATTCCAAATCTCTCTAACACATCCGCAATCATCTCATGCAGGGGAAATCTTAGCCCTGCTTTGAAAAAGCTTTTAAAAACCACCACTTCATCTTTTTCGGGCTTCGGGGTAACCTCCTCTCCCCTGAAGTGAATTAGCTCCTTCTTATCTTCGCTGAAATAGCCTAACTTCAATAACTTAGCCATATCACCTTTGTTAATAGTGGATTTCCCAAATTCCAAGTGGCTGGGTTTGGATGGCGTTGCACCGTACTCATCTTCAAATTCAACTTCTTCAACATCAGCTCCTTTCACTTCGGCAGCAGGTGCATCCCCTGATGTTGCCAGCCCGGACCGCCTCATTGCTTCGGAAATAGGAACAGTTTCAGAAGCTTCGGCCTCGTCTCCCTCACGCTCAATCCTGGCAGTGGAGCGCAACCTAGCCATTTGATTATGAACACCTAAAGGTTTTTTGAATTTAATAACCTTTTTTTCCCGAAGCTCTTCTTTTGACGAAGCAGAATCCGGAATGGTGCTTCGTTTGAGTGCAAGGATCAAGCTTCGGCTATGGTGAAATTTTTGGCAGCAAAACAGTGCAATTGCAATGAATGCTGTGGTAACTTTACACCTACCTGTCTGTTTATATAGTGCTGCAGGTAAAAAGGTGAATCATCAAGCCTCTTACACCGGACGGACAGTAGCCCGCACTCACTGAACAATGGGCCACAAAACCCGAGAAGGTAAATGTGCATGCTGGGACTACTTTGCGCTCGGAAGTTATATCGTTTCTCGGCAACAAGCCCAGGGAAGGTGTTTTTCGGACCTTCGGCTACCCGAAGCTTAAGGAGACTTTTTCACGGTTCAAGCTTGTTACGAAAAACGATCTAGCGCCGTGAAGGGGCTACTGTTGGGACCATGCTTCGTCGCCGAAGGTCCTACAGAAAGAAACACCTTCGGCAAATCCACTTGTATGTAATACCGAAGCTATCGCTCATGAAGCTTCGACACTAGAACGTATCCAAAGACGAAGGAACAAACCGACTTAAAGATGGAATGACTTTTTAGTCCATAAAGAGTCTGAGTTACAATTGTGATCTTCTGTAAGGGGCATGGTTGTAATTTCTCACAGGCTGCGCCCTTTGCCTATAAATAGGTGAACAGTACTCCTTTATTGTTCACGCAATCTTGTAATTGTTGACGCGGTGCTGCCGAAACGAAAGGTATAAATGTACTTAATTGCTGTGTTTGAATATCCGAATTCATATTATACAGAAAGAGTAAATATTGTTATTTATTTTTATCATTCTGTAGCGTTTTTGTATTTTATATTTCTTTTTACATTATTTTATCTCTGATCATGAAGATATAATCTTCGTGATATATTCATAACCTTCGTCCGAAGCTCATTAAATCCATGAAGGACTAATGTTGCAGCGGACGAAGGGATTTTACATCTAATTCTCTATGTTGCCTTGTTCTTAATTCGAAGCATTTGAGAACAAGTCCCCAATAGTTACATCTAATATTTACTTTAATTTCATTATCTTTACTACTTATATTACATTCGAGTAATTCGGGAAAACCTGAACCTGAATTTTTGGGCACCCAAAATTTCGGGTAGTGGTTGTAAACGTGTAAATTTTGAAACTTGGATCTAAATACCCGAATTTCCAAATACCCGAATTATCCCTTGCACTTGTTCTACTGCTACTGGCCTAGCCCCACCCCATGCTGAACAGTCTTGTATGGGGAAGACTGCAAACAAAGCAACAATAGCTGGCAGTAGCTTGGCGCAAAAGTCTATACATCTAACTATGATGGGTTCTCATACCCGTTAGATATCTGATATGTATGGGTACGGGTACAATTTCTTTTCAGAATGGCTTGGTAGGTATGTGTTGTGTCACACCCAGGTTTCGGGGCACCAAGACCCAGGCGCGAACAATCACTAGGTGTGCGGGACCAAGTCTCACACATATGATGAATCATGGCACAGGATCGAATGTCACATCATTACTATGTAATAGGAGTTCTGTACAAAATAAATAAATAATTATATTATAAGGATATAACGGTCCAGCAACCCAAAGTTGACTAGGAGACGACGACCTAGACCTCTCACGAACTCGCCACAGCGTCCTCCATGCGCCTCATCCTATAGTACCTGTTCTTGACCTATGGGGGTGTGAGACAGCAAGAGTGAGCTCACATACGTTCATAGCTCAACAAGTTGTGGGGAATAATGTGCATGAACTCACCAAAGGTGGGAGCTCACGTGAAGTGTAAGGCTTACCAAAGAGGATGGTTGAAGCTGAGCATTGCTTTTAAAGTTGGTCAAAATTTTATTAGCAATTACTATGTATAAGTAAATACCAACCCAATTAAGTAGTAGAACAAAAGTAATAACAACACCTGCGATGCAATGCATATGACAAATTGAATTTAGTTCCATAAATTAATCATGTGAGTGTCCGAGCTGCTCATGACCATGAGCACGGCTAGTATACCAGTTTTACACTCTGCAGAGGTTGCGCATCATTACCCACAAGTCATGTTACCCATCTGCCAAGAGATGGCCAATCCCATACAACTCTACCGAGGAGGCGAGACAGGGTAACACTACGAGGCCTTTACAAAGTTCCACTAGCTTCAGAAAACCCGCTACAGTTTATAGAAAGCTCCAATGCAGGAATCCCTCATTTGACCGCCATCGCAGCAAAATCAACTTAAGGACCTCCCTACACTGACCACTCCCCTACCGCTCTTGCCCCTTTTGGGTAAGGTAGTCCTCCACTAGCTTTCCTAGTTAGTCAGCCAAGGGCGTCCCATTCCACCCTTGTGGTAGCACTGTTTTCCCAGGTGGTTCTCCATGTTCCAATTAACATAATGATCTTAACATGAACAGTAAATAATAACTGATAATAAAGATATAAACATGAATAGTGTGTATCTCTATACCCAAAACCACATAAAGCAATAGCAAGTACTACCCAAAAATTCAGTGGTAAACAATGTATAAAGATAGTCAAACTGGGGTATCCTATTGGGTCCCATCAAAATTAACCTATGCAAATCATTATGATTAATTAGAACATGACTGGGTAAAAAGAAGTGATCAAGGGCACAACTTGCTTGGCACTTGAGATTCCAGGTACCAACTTGCCCTTCAGGTGACTCGTAACCTTGCGCTAGTCGTAGCAATACAAACAAACAGTGTATAGGCAAAATTAACATCACACCAAACATAAGAATAAACCGCGTATTAATATTCTACACTGCGTAACGAGATCGTGGAAACAAGAACCACTAAATTCGGAGCTACGGTTAAGAAGTTATAGCTTTTCCGAAGATCCACGTGGTTAAGTATATAATAGACTAAGTGCAAGATTTTCACCTATATCTCATGGCAAAATAAAGTTACCAGATGATGATAAATATTATTGTGAGACTAATGCAACTAGAATGGATCAAAACGGAGTTACGGTTATTGGGTTTTGAATTTCTGAAGTTATTTAGCACCTAGAATAGATTAATTCAGATGAACAATTTTAATTCAAGTTTCATGGCTAAAAAAGGTACTAGGTGATAAACAATATTAATACATAATTATTGGAACTGAAATGAATTGAAAAGGAGCTAAAATGTATTTTCTAGGAATTAAATAAGTCTCTAGAATAATTTTTGCACTAATAATCATTTTCTAAATGAATTTCCATAGTTTATTCCCTAACTGGACTGCGCGCATTAATACATAAGAGACCAGGGGCTAGATTGCAAACGTCCCAAGACTCATATTCTCCCTGCGTGGATGGTGGGTTGGTTTATTAGAAATCCAGGGGCTTATTTGAAAACCGCAAAGCCAAAGGGGTATCCGCGAATTCTGGCCGTTGGATCTGATTCACGGCCCACATTAAATCTTCATAACTCTAAACCGGTATGCAGCGCCAACCGTTGGATCGAGATCTGAAGGCCCGGATCCATTTAACCGAACAGCTCACCTACAGTCTAATCATATCCGTTGAACTCCAGATGGATGGCTTAGATCTCGGCTTCAATGTGACAACAGGAGATCTAATCTTCACCGTTCAGCAAGCGATCAACAGCTAGAAACCCTTTTCCCACCTCAAGCGCCCAGCATGTCTGCGTAGGATGCTCTCGCGGCGGCGCGACACTCTGGCAAGGAAATTCGCAGTGGCGCCAAGGCGAGGGAGCGATGTGATGGGGAGGTCGACGACGAGCAAGAAGAATTGCAGCGGCAGCCAACCAACCCATCACCCAATCACATCACGACGGCACACCGGGGCGGGTATGGCAGGGACACGCACGAGCTTAGGTGGCTGGGGGTGAGGGCTTGGCAAGCGCCAAGCGCCATGGCAGAGGAGGTGAGGGGCCCGAGCCGAGGAGAACATCGGCGTTGGGCAGAGGAGTAGGAGCAGGGCTACCCCGCGCAGGAGCACCCGCGGTGGACCCATGGCGCTTGCACAAGGAGTAGAATTTGCCAAGACGGGTGGATGAGGGGAGGTTCCAGGATACGTATATATGCACGATGTCGAGAGCTTCAGCGAGATCCACGCCAACCACCAAGAAACGATCACAGCGATGGATTTTCCACCTATTTCGCAGGGGCTGTTGTGCGGCGGTGGTCACACGGAGCTCTCCGCCGCGCAAAGTCCGTGGATTCCGTTGCTACCCGCGAGTCCGAGTCGTAGCCCGGAGGTAGGAGACATCCGTGGCCCGGAGTTCACCCAGCTTTCCAGAGAACCGTTGAGACCAGCACGCTGGGATTTGGTGGCGCGCGGCGGCGAACGCGGAATTGTTACGGTGAAGGAGAACCCGATGATGCGGGTCCCACACGTGAGCTCCTGGAGCTGAGCAGTGTCGCGTGTAGACTTGGGCCACACAAGGGGAATTGGTGAGGTGGGCCGAGGCATAGGGGGGAAGTTGGCCCAAAATCCCTTTTATTATCTTCTTCTTATTATTTTTTTCTATTTTCGGTTTTATCCCAATTTCAAATTCAAAATTCTAATTTGATTCAAAGTTCAAGGTTTCCAAGATTTAAATGCACCAGCAAATAAAATTCTAACATGATGTGCATAAATACATACATATTTTTAGTTTTGTTTATTTTATCCAAATATTTTAAGTATACATTGCACACACGTAAAAATCATTTCCTTGAATGTATATTCCATTTGAAAACATGCACGTAGTTATTTTAAAAAGAAGATTTTCTAGTGTATAATATTTATTAAGGTATTTTTTAAACTTAATTCCTTTGGAGAATGACTTTAATCACAATATTCAACAAAGGTTGGTTTGAATTATATGAGGGTCTTTTATTTAATCTCTTATTATAAAAGACGTAAATCTTGGAATACTATCTCCTAGGTCTCAAACTATCTTTTTGTTTTATACAAATTTTGGGCTTTACATGTTGGTGCCTTTTTGGACCAAGCACTAACAATCCCTAGATCCCGGTCATGGGGAACGAGACATTAGAGAAGCTCTCAACACATAATGTACCCCTCTCATGCAACGGAACTCTACCTCTATGATGACCACCACATATTTGGCACCACACAACAACAAACCTTGGATTCGGCTCTGCGAGGTGGACAACAGCGACGGTCCGCCACGAGTCAACAGATCACCTAGCAGTGCTCCCTGTGATGGAGCGGATGGTCCTAGGGCCGGACGGTCCGCGATCTGGCGGCAGGAGCTAGTCTTCCCTGCATGAAGCCAGACGGTTCATGCTCTAGGCCAGACGGTCCATGATGGCGCAGGGTCATCTTCTTCCTCACAGGAATCTAGATCTTGCTCCTTGGGGGAGAGATCTTAGGGTGCTGGGGCGTCCCCAGACGACGTAGAGTCGCCTAGAAATTAAGGGATCAAGTCGAGAAAGAGATCTTGAGCAAAGTAGACGAAGTAGATATTGCTCCTCTATTGGGGCCTATTATGCCGAAGCTCGTCATTTAAACTTCTCTTTGGCACTGACAAGTGTGTTTCAGGTACACTATTGTTGATGGATGAAGCTGACCTTCGATCGAAAGTTTTAGTACTTGATTTCAATTCCCCTAGGTATTGAAAACCAAGGCAACACAAATTAAATGTAAAAACCTTCGCCCTCCTGATTTAACACTTCTTCGAAGTATTAGAACAAGGGACAAAGGTTTTCATAGAGAAACATAATGAAATAACATGAAAGTGACAAAGTGTAACTCCATGTTCAACTGATCTCATATCCCTTAGCATTTTACTCAATTTCTACTGATTAATGTGCACAAGCAAACCTTCGGCTCCCGCACACAAGAAGACACGAAGGTTCTTCATAAGCTAAGTAAAACAAAGTGATGGCCCTTAAAAAGATGTCTTATGCAGGGTACTGTTCATCTATTTATAAGAAGATGAACTGCCTTTATACATAATTACAATCATGCCCCAAGGGTTTACACACATTGTTTACAAATGCCATCAGAGCAATAGTGTATTTTCTCCATCCTCTTTTGTTGTTGCTGAAGTTATCGACTTTAGCTAACACCTCTGCCACTTGCATCCATAAGCAAAGCTTCTTTGTATGCTGCCTCGGCTGAAGGTCAGTTTTATCTGTTAATTGAAGTGTACCTTCGCCTTTCCTTGGTCTATTCCGAAGGTGGTTTTTACTGAAGCACATGTAACAATTTCAGAGATGTATTAGGAAAGAATGGTTAATTAGTGTTTTGATGACCTTTGAAGGATGAAGGCCCCAACAGTAGCCCCTCGCAGTATTATTTTATTTCCTTGCAACAAACTGAGGCTGCGAAATGAAACGCATTGTGCCGAAGGTTTGAAAAAACACCTTCCGTGAGCTAATCAGTGAAATACTTGAAATGCAGGGCCCATTTTACAGTGGTAGTTTTATATATTATTTACTTTCCCCTAGCCTGGCTTTTGTTATAAATAGAATGAAAACTGTTGGGGGCCTTCGTCTTCCGAAGGTCCTCAAAAACACGACTAACATGTTTCCCAAGTTCAAATATATATACAGGGACCTTCGGCCTTGGGATGAAGCTGTACACGATTTAAAAAGTACGGATCGGGAGAAGGATGAACCAGTTCCGAAGCTACCTGTGGAGAAACTTTGGCTTAGCGGCGAAAAATGGAACCGACCTAAAGGGGAAAAGGTTGTCTAGTCCTTGATAGATTATCCCTAGGTCAATAGTAAATATCAAGGGCATGAATGTAATTTACACAGGCTGCATCCTGTGCCTATAAATAGATGAACAGTAGCACCGTACTGTTCGCGCTGACTGGTACTTGCTCGTGTGTCACGCTTGGACTTTTACCTTCTGTCAAGCCGAAGGTACAAATGTAATTCGGTATTGTTCATGTTCACTCATGATGATATAAAAAAGATATATTAATGATGTCATAATATTGTTCATGTCATTTCTCATGTTTCATACGCTTCTTCTTTCATTAATATATACTGCCATGATGAAGGTACGTCCTTCATGACCTTCGTCTGAAGATCATTATATCCTAAGGGAGATAATGCTTCGAAGGACGAAGGACTTTAACCTTTAACATTTTGTGTTGCCTTGTTCTTAACTTATAGCATTTTGAGAACAAGTCCTCAACATTGGCGCCCACCTCTGGTGAACTCAATCGACCACCTTTGGCAAGCCGTGACCTTCGTCATGCCGCCGAAGAAGACTTCTTCAGGGCTAGGGGCTGCACTACAGCCACTGGACGTCAACTAGGACACACTGCGCTAAGCTCGAACTCAAAAGAGGAAGGCTACAAGTCCGACACCCCAGGAGGAGGAGCTAGACTAGGAGATAAGGGATCTTGAAGCTATCCATCAGTAGGTCGAAAGGAAGAGAGAGAAAATGCTTCGTCTTTCCGATCTACAGAAGAAGATCGATGAAGCTGTTGAAGAAATACGTCATCTTACTCAAGATGACCATGACTGAAGGCCTCCATAAAGAGAGCTTCGTCAAGACAATTCCTACATTGATGATGATTGGTATGACGATTTCCATCATGGAAATTTTGCTTTTGATGATGCTTCTCCTCTATCAGCAGAACTGCGGGCTACTCCATGGCCCCCATCATACAAGCCACCTCAGCTCCCCATGTATGATGGGCACTCAGATCCGAAGCAGTTCCTAATGAGCTACAAAGCAACTATATCTTCGTACGGGGCACTACCGCAGTCATGGCGAAGTCCTTCGTCATGGCAGTACGAAGTGTGGCCCAGACATGGTACTCTTCTCTCCGGCCAGGGACAATCACGTCATGGTAGAAGCTTAAGGACATGCTGATCATCAGCTTTCAAGGGTTTTAGATGAAGCCAGTCACTGCTCAGGCCTTGTTCCAGTGCACTCAAGACCATGAGGGGTACCCTCAGGCATAGTCCGAAGGTTCTTGTGTCTAAGAGCACAAGCGCCCACGGTGCCCAATGAAATCATCATTGAGGCCATGATCAAAGGTCTTCGGTTAGGGCCTACGACTCAATACTTTGCCACGAAACCCCACCAGACTCTGGAGAAGCTGCTTCAAAAAATGGATGAGTACATCCGGGCTGACAATGACTTCCGCCAAAGAAGGGAGGAAGCATATAGATTTTCTGAGATGACTAGGGGCTTCGGAGGAAGAATTCACCCTAGGCATGTCAGATCAATCCACAGCTCCACTCAGAATGATGACAAAGGAGGCTAGTTTCAGAGGCCACAGCACAGCTCATAGTCTTCAAGACAGCAGCAAAGCTCCTTCAGGCCACTAGCTCCAAGGGGCCGAGGTGGTAGCGGCTTCGGAGGAAAATATGGGGATCAGCCTAGGAAAATCTACTGCTTATTCTGTGGTGAAGACAAGGGCCACACGACAAGAACGTGTCAGATTACCATTCAAAAGCAAAAAGAGATCGCTGAAGCAGAAGCCCGGTAGAATCAGCCGAAACAGGTCTTACATACTGCTTCGTGCCACTCTCCCTACATACCAGAGTATGTGGCCAATCAACCCGCAGCTTCTGTTGCTTCGGCAAGCCATTCACAAGCTTCCTGGCCTTAGCTTCCACCGCCACCACCATTGCAACCTGCTTATACCCGAAGCCAACAGCCAGAAGGGCACCAACACTCCTAGCAACAACGTGACTTTAGGGAGGAGTCTGAAGCTCGTACAGTCAACAGCACTATACCAGAATCAAAGCACATATACTGAGCAATATCCTACTTCTGAAATACTTTTATTTTCTATGCCATTTTGTTTTTTGTACAAGAAACAAGCAATGAAAACTTATTTTTAATTTCTTGAAAGGATTCTACCTGTACCAGAATGAAATATATCTTTTTCACAGATTTACGAAGCTCAAAAGTCGTTCCTAATTAAGGGAACGCAGAACCAACATAAACAAAGCTACAAAAGTCGTTCCTAAGGGAGCGCAGCGTAAGTTTTTTGCTCAAAAGTCGTTCCTAAGGGAATGTAGAGCCAAAATTGACGAAGCTACAAAAAGTTGTTCCTAAGGGAGCATAGTGTAAGTTTTCTGCTCAAAAGTCGTTCCAAAGGGAATGCAGAGCCAAATACCACCGAAATAGAAGGCGAAGAAGTTTAAAAGGCATTCCTAATGGGATGCAGAACTTATACCGCCGAAATAGAAGGCGAAGAAGTTCAAAAGACGTTCCTAAGGGGATGCAGAACTTATATCACCGAAATAGAAGGTGAAGAAGCTCAAAAGTCATTCCTAAGGCGATGCAGAGCTTGTGTACTCTAGTGTAGGCGTGTGGGTTTGTGTCTTTGGCATCCTCATCATTTTGCATCATATCATCACATCATTTCGCATAACATGACATCATACATCATATTGCATTAATGGCACAAGAATCGAATACGAAGCCAATCTTCAACAAATGCTTCGTCAAATTGAAAATGTGCTAAGGCACGAAGTAAGCTTCGGGAAATACAATTTTACCAGCCTTGTTATAAGGGATCCCTTTCTTTACAAAGCATGAAAAGAAGGGAAGGTGTTTTTTCGCCGAAGTCTCAAAAACGGTATGTGTGTAAATTTCATGCATCGCAAAGAAATAAATTACAATAATTTACATATTCGATTCAATGTTACATACATCAAATGTTACATAGATTCATTACAAAAGAGGTTTAATCTTCCTTCATTAGTTCTATACATCAAGCCTTTCAAAGCGATTATTACAATAAAACTTATTCCTCTCTAAGGACTTTCTCTGCAACTTTGTTCAACAATTTGTTGACGACTTCGTCGATAATGGATTCAGCCATGTTTATGATGTCCAATTATTCCTTCATCTCTGGATTAGCTAGGGGATCGTAGGGCTCCGGTGGCGGGGACAGTTCAGCTGAAATAGGTAAACAGATTAGTTCGAAGCCATAAAGCAAGTACCGAAGCTAAATAAACAAGAAACGGTACCTATACGTGTTTCGCGTTCTGCAGCTTCTTTAGCTTGCTTTGCTTCTGCCTGGGCATCGTGGGTGTCTTTTTCACTCTTTTTTATAATCTTGTGGGCTAGCTCTCGGCCACCGTTCACCCAGACATCGTTATAAAATTTCCCGCCCATTAAAGTTGCTTCGGCTGAAGGATCCTTCGTATCATCTACGGAGAAGGCAGCTTCGGCCTGGGCTATGGTCTTAACGTGATCACATCTGGCCTTCTCCAGAATAGCTGAAATTCCCTACGCACCGGAAAACACGCAAATATCTCCACGATCACTCAAAATTTCCTTGAAGGCTTCGACTTCTCCACTTATCCATTCAACAACGCCTTTAGGGTCGCCTCGTATGAAGTTTTCTTCAGCAGAGTAGGCGCCCACTTTGGCGAAGCTAGTTTTTAATTTCTTCACGCAATCCAAGGATTTCTCAAAGCACCTTTCCTTGGATTCGGGAAGTTCTTCAACATTTTTCTCTAGCATATTTTTCCAGTATTCACTGATCTCTTGATTAGCCTGTGCGAGCGCGCAGTTCTCCTTAGCTTCAGCTAGTTGTCTCCGAAGGTCTTCAATTTCGGTTTTCTGGGCTTCGGCCTAAGCTTTGTAATTTGCTTCGTCTTCCTTTGCTTTTGTTCACCAATGAAATCAAAACTTTGTCTTTCCCTAAACCTTTGTTTCTCAATTCAATCACCTCAGAGCGAAGGTTGTTAAGAGCCATTGTATAGCCTTCGTCTTTGGCGCTTTTCTGAGCCCTCAAGGCATTACTAAGAATTAAGCCCTGCAAAGAAGAAGAAAGACTTGAGCATGGCAATAAAATACTTTATTTTCTAGCTTCAAAGTTAACCTCTATACCTTTGAAATATTGTACGCGAGGCTATCAGCAAGATCATCCTTCGATAAGGCCGAAAGGCCCTCTTCAAGCTTAGGAAATCCCATACTCTTAGCTATCTCCTGGCAAATGGATATTTCTTTGTTATCCGGGAGACAGTATAGGAAATCATTTTCGTTAGTACCATTGAACATTAAGGCCCCCTTCGGATATTTCAGTCTTCAGGCGTAGTGTTTGGCTTCCAAGATTTCTTCTTTAGATAACTTTTTCCCCGAAGCATGTCGAACAATGTAATCAATATCTTCAACTAAGGCTTCGGGGACAGGGGATTTTGCTTTTTCTTCCATGTCTTGCTCTGTCGTCTTGCTGGTATATGAAATTTGCTGACTCACCTTATCTTCAGGCGCGGCGGCCTCTTCTTGGATTTTGGCCCAGCTTCGGCCTCACCTTATCTCAGTGGGCGCTGAAGGCCCAGCTTCGGCCTCTTCTTGGATTTCGGCAGCTTTCTTGGTAGGAGCAGGAGTTAAGGCCTTCGTAGTCTCTATAACAGCGTCTAGCACGCTGGCCATCCTCCTCCTCTTGGGAGTTGCAACAGGAGTTTTTTGCATCTTCGGCAAATCTGTATCTGCCGGTGGGCTCAGTATTTCTGGCACCTTTATCACTTTTTCCACCTGTGGCTCTTCGTCCTTATCATCTTTATTAGCTTTGGTTGGCCTGACTGTAGGCACCTTCGGCACTACAGTCGGTTCTTCAGCGCTCTGCACAATCGGAGCAGTTTGTTTTGCTTCGGCAGCTGAAGAGGTCCCTTCGCCGAATTCAAGTACTACGGCCGGTTCAATATAACGCGGCAGGCGGGTCAGAACCTTCACCTTTTTGCTCTTCGGCTCAGCTAGGGTGGCTGAAACGACAGTCTTTCTCTTTCTCCCTTGCCCTCATAGCGGGTAATGGTAATCAGGGTATACGAAACCAATCACATCAAATACCCTGTTCAATCTTTTCTTGCCCCGACCCCCAAAAGCTGCGGACAAAGCATTATCTTCGGCCTTGGAGTATGCCCCGACTAACTCATCGCTGGTAGCTTCACTACACTTCAGTCAGTCATCATCTGGCTCATCAAACTTCTCCCTAAATCTGAAGGTATACTTCAATCGGACCAGACCACCCTCACTGGAATCGGCGGTGGTCTCCTTCAGCATGTCCTAGCTCTCCACAAGTGGCCATACCCTGAAGGCTATATGCTCTTGAATCAAATCCCTCATGCCAATGAAAGCACACATAGTGCTAAAGGCCTTCTGACATGCTTCAACATTGCTGTCAATTTCCACCTTCGGCCTTCGGAGACCAAAGCGAGACCAGATAGGGCACTGAATGATTTCTTTAATGTCTTCCCTTGTCTTCAAATCATTTTTAACGTAAAACCAATCCTCCATCCATGCCTCGGGCCATCTTTTCCGAAATGTTGGCACTGGGTGGCTTGCATTGGGGCGAGCAATAAATCCATAACAACCGAAGTTGTTGTGGTACTGTTCTTTGCCAGTAGCCTTCGTCTCATATAAAAGCTCGTGCATACTGCAGAAGCACTTCGCGCTTGGCTCTAGCCCCTGACTCCTTACAGCCTAGACAAAAATCCCCATCCTAATTATAGCTTCGGGGGTAATCTGATGAAGGAAGATCTGGTATATCATCAGCACTTCAACCACAAACTTGCTTAGCGGGAACCGAAGACCTACCTTTAAGAAGCTTCGGTATATAACAACTTCGTTTTCCTCCGGAGCAGGGGCAGTACTGTCTCCTCCAACTCTGACAATAGACATATCGCGAAAATATCTCCCCCTCATGGAATCAATATGATTTTGCTTGATAGTCGATTTTTTGAAGATAGTATGGCTTGGGTGCCACGGCCGATCCTTAGAGTCTTCATCAACACTTTCCACGTCAAAACTATCACTGTCATCAGAATCTTTGGACAAACCCTCCATGATCTCCTTAGTAATTTTCTTTGTATTTGTTTTTGCCATGGATTCAATAAATCCAGCAATAAAAGGATCCGCAACTTTTTTCTCTTCATACAGCTTCATCTCCCCCGACGTTTTCTTCTCTTCAGTCATCTTCTTCTCTCCACTCATCTTCTTCTTTTCAAATTTGGAGCAAACGTGTCTTTAAACCGAAGCTCTAAAAACCCAAAAATCAGGCAAGAGCTAATGAGCAAGAGCTAAAAGTTTGAGAGAATAACGCAGATGGCAGAAATGGTGTATCAAATCCTGCCGGTGTGGGTTCCTATTTATATGCCTGGCGCTTTGCAACTTGGCGGGCCCCATCTGTCATTGGCTATTGCTATTCTAGCAAAGGAAAGGTGTTTTTTCGGACCTTCTGCTTAAGGCCTTCGTCCATGTCACAGTTTAGATCCATCATTATAACGAATTAATACTGCGAGGGGCTACTATTGGGGGGCTTCATCTTCCGAAGGTCCTCAAAAACATGACATACATGTTTCCCAAGTTCAAATATATATACAGGGACCTTCGGCCTCGGGATGAAGCTGTACACGATATAAAAAGCATGGATCGGGAGAAGGATGAACCAGTTCCAAAGCTACCTGTGGAGAAGCTTCGGCTTAGCGGCGAAAAATAGAACCGACCTAAAGGGGAAAAGGTTGTCTAATCCTTGATAGATTATCCCTAGGTCAATAGTAAATGTCAAGGGCATGAATGTAATTTACATAGGCTGCATCCTGTGCCTATAAATAGATGAACAGTAGCACCGTACTGTTCACGCTGACTGGTACTCGCTCGTGCGTCACGCTTGGACTTTTACCTTTTGTCAAGCCAAAGGTACAAATGTAATTTGATATTGTTCATGTTCACTCATGATGATATAAAAAATATATATTAATGATGTCATAATATTGTTCATGTCATTTCTCATGTTTCATAAGCTTCTTCTTTTATTAATATATACTGTGATGATGAAGGTACGTCCTTCATGACCTTCGTTTGAAGATCATTATATCCTAAGTGATATAATGCTTCGAAGGACAAAGGACTTTAACCATTAACATTTTGTGTTGCCTTGTTCTTAACTCATAGCATTTGAGAACAAGTCCTCAACAAAAATCGTATGCACATTTATCACACCATTCACCTATTTTGTTGCTAGAATAGCTAGTGCTTTTAACCCAATCTTTTTTATTGTCAATTGCTATTATTTTAGCTTCAGTGGTTTTTTGGTTTTGGCTAGGATGGTCGAGGGGAGAAAGAGTGAAGAGTTTGCGCTTGATGGGTTCTAAGAGGCCATGGAGAAGAGCAATATTGTAAAAATTACTGACAAAATACTAGTTGGGTTGTCAGACGATTCCGAGGATAGCGAGAACTTTGATTTTGAGGGTGATGCTGACGATGCCGAAGAACGACCCTAGAAACCAAGCCATGTTGTCTTTGGGAAGTCGACTGTGAAGAAGGGTCATATTGAGGCTATGAAGGGTAAATATTTTCATGATGTTTCTATTATGAGACTTGGTAGGGACGCTACTGTTCCACTCCTTGAGAATGATGAAGTTCTTGTTTATCAAAGCTTTTTTAAGGCAAGACTATGTTTTCCTCTTCATAAAATGTTAGTGGAAGCCCTTAAAAGGTTTGAAATATATATTCATTAGCTTCCCTCTGAGGTTTTGATTAAAGCGGGGGTTTTCATCTAGGCAGTGAGGAGTCAGGGTGTAGAGCCGGATGCAGATTTTTTTGCAACATTCATGAGCTTCATTATTAGATGAAGGCTACTGCAAAAGAGCAGTACCATAATAACTTTGGTTGCTATACCTTTGTATATCGGTCACGTGCCAGGTGTCCTATCTAGACTTTTCGGAAAAAAGTGGCTAGGCTCGTGGATGAAGCAATGGTTCTACATAAAAATGAATTAGATAAGAGGGAGATCATCAAGGGTATAATTGAATGGCCTATCATATCCCACTTCAGCATAAGAAGGCCAGCTATTATGCAGACAGAAAAGGCTCAAGCTTGCTTAGTGGCATTTAATGTTGTATGTAGTTACATTTGCACCAGAGATTTGGTCCAAGAGCATATATGTTTTAGAGTCTAGCCCCTCATCAATGAATGGGAAATTCTAAAGGTGGCTTAATGAACCTGATGATGAGTGGCTTGAAGTTATCGAGGTAACATGCGATGAAACACTAGGAGCTTATACAAAGGCTGAAGACGAAGCTATGGATACCGCATTTGGTGCCTAAGGGAAAAGAAGATTAAATAGAGTGTTTGATGCTATTGGTTTTATATATCTTGACTACTGCTTCCATGTTCGAGGAAAAGAACAAAAAAGGAAAAGTGCTTTAAGATCTCCTTTGGCTGCTCTGAAGCAAAAAAGAGTGAAAATTTTGGTGAATCGGCCAAAGTCATACTATGCTGGAAGGTCAACAACGATACCTGCACTATCGACCGTGGCGGTGGACGAGCCAAAGGTTTTGTCTCCGAAAGATGACTCTCCTATCATTTCAAAGGTAATCGATCCTTGACTTTTACTCTTTGACTGATTTAATTTTTAGCAAAATTTTTATTTTATTTTATATTTTAAATGCAGGAGTTGGAAAAAAATGTGGAGAATGTTACTGAAGTGTAAATTCGGGATGAAGTACCCCAAGCTAGCATGGAGCCGAAGACGTCAACCAGTGCTAGAGACTAACCGAAACTGACAACTATTGTGATGGGAAGTCCTCTAAAGGGAAAAAGAATGGCGATGTTCTAAAGGCTATCCTAAAGCCTTCAAAGGTGGCTTTGCCCATAGTATCAAAGATTACTGGAAGTCCTCTCAGTGGCACTTCGTTGAAAACGTGACTAGTGAGTTGAAGGTGGCTGTCAGCACAAAGGTTTCCCTTGATACGAACATGACTAGTGCTTCAAGAACCTATTCAATAACAGATGCTGCTAGACAAAAAGAACAAGAGAAAGCTGAAGCTTCTAATGCTAAAGATTTGACAGAGGGAAAGACTTCACTAACATCAGAAGAAGTGTCACCCACACCCCGCGAATACATTATTCACCATGCTTCGTGTGGAAAATTGACTAATGAGCAAATTGTTGAAGTTTAGTATTACACTGAAGACTTGAAGTACCCTTTGGGCTCGCTCGTGTATGGTGGCAATGATGAGGATGACTATCTCTACTGTCTTCCAGACAGTAGGAAAATTGAAGTATGTCGTGAAATGATGTATAAGATGGGTTACCCGAAGCTTGAATGTGGGCTATCTGCTATGTCGAAGGATCAGGTTGCAGATTGCCTTGCATACAACAATTTAAAGTTTGAGACATAATTTTTCATGTACTATTCTTCATGAATATTACTTGATTATCTAAAAAAATATTCTTCATGGAAAATGCAGGGACCTAGCTTGAGCAAAACTTTGAAGGCCAAGAGGGATGCTAAAGATGAGAGAACTCGAATATCCTTCCGGAATCTGCAATTAGAGGTTATTGAGCTTCAATATCAGACATAAGAGAAGGGGGAGATTCTAAATACTTTGGCTAGTGAATTGCATGAGGATCATGCTGAGTTCAAGATATCTTCTGAAGAGAAGAATGATATAATTTTAAAGTTAGAAAATGAGAAGAAACAGAATGCAAAGCGCATTGCTGACCTCGAAGCTAAATTGGCAGCACAAGCTGAGGTACCTAGGTGTGAAATGTCTAAGCTGAAAGAAAATTTTGATGAGGTAAACGAGATTTTTGAGGTTGAAAAAGCAAAGCGTGAGATAGCTGAGCTGAGCATGATAGAATTCGGAAAAATGTCGATGAGCTTCGAGAGTCGAAGGAACAATGTTTCTCTATTGCCGCACAATGCTGTGAGAAGTTAAAAAAGTATGTTTGCGAGCATCGGTGCTTTTTCTAGTGATGAAAAGTTCATTCGCGGCGATGTCGAAGGAGCAAAAATGGATAGCAGGTGAAGTTGAAGCCTTCGACGAAGTCCTTACAGATCGTGGAGACTTCTTTGCTTGTATGGGTGCACGGGGAGTAGCCTCGTTGCTTGAAAAGACTGGTTGTGAACATGTAAAGTCTATGATTCGATCGGACTTTAAGGTTTCCGCTAATGATATTAAAGACCCTTCGGCCAAAGTTGTTGAATTGGGAGGAAAATTCTATTCTGACATCTAGCTTGTCGGTGGAAGGCAAATGGCGGATGAAGCTGTTAAAGATAATGAGGGAAAGGTTTCTTTTGAATGTTGAATCTTGCCCTTTGTGTTTTTATGTAATAGTATTTTAACATATTGTACATTGTTTTACAGGCTCACTAAGATGTCGAAGCGACTAAAAAGGCTAAGGAAGCTTTGCAATTGGAGAAACTCAGAGGTATACTATTTTGTTCTTTGTGTTTTTAGCTTCGAATTAACTATGGTTTACAACATAAATACCAAAAAAATTTAACAGTGGCCCTTCCCCCACTACCGAAGCCGTATAATCCTAAAAATGATCCGAAGCTGAAAGATTTCCTAGCTGAGCTCAAGGTGGTGCACAAGGCAATAGACAAAGCTGTTGATAAAGCATTGAATGATATTGCCAAAAGGGTTTGAATGAAGATTAAAGAGCAATTGTAGAAACCATTTTAAGGATATGTCTGTTGTGTATATAAACAATTGTGTGATATTCGGGTTTTGTGTGAGGATTTTGTGATATTTCTTTATGCAGCGTGAAATAAGTATACGTATTATTTGAGCCGAAGGCGAAAAATATCTTCCCTTCTTTTGCTTCGTAAAGAAATCATCTTTCAGCCGGAGTTCTTTAGTCAAAACTACCTTGGAAGACACCTGGCTATTGGAGACAAAATGATTTGCCCTTCTTTGCCCTTTTGTCTCTTCTGTATATTCTTTACAAAGACATGAAATATTGGAAAACGTATGCAATACAAAAGTACAATAAAAACGAAGAATTGAAATGTGCCTTCATCTTTTTGGAATTTATTCTGCGTTCCCTTGGTAACGCTTCAGAGTCCTTTTCACATGTACACCTTTACTAGGTGTTTTCAATGAGCTCTGCATTCCCTTAAGAATGACTTTGGAGCTTTTACATCTTTACTAGGTGTTTTTATTGAGCTCTTCATTCCCTTAGGAACGACTTAAGAGCTTTTGCACCTTCACTAGGTGTTCTCATTGAGCTCTGTATTCCCTTAGGAATGACTTCAGAGCTTTTTCACCTTTACTAGGTGTTTTTATGGAGCTCTGCATTACCTTAGGAATGACTTCAGAGCTTTCACAAGTTTAGCATCACACTCGATGGTGTAATCTTGAATTTATTACAGACAGTCCAAGGGTATACATTATGAATGTTTTTTAGGATTGTAAATAAATTACAATAGATTTTTCGAGTTTGTCCTTTATAGCTTTGCCTCTTTGGCCTAGCCCCTTAGGCGCTTCAATAGATGTGCTTTGATTCTGGGACAACACTATTGACTATTCTAGCCTCAAATTGTTCCCTTGCATCTCGCTGTGGTGTGTTTTATGCAGAAAATTGTTGCTGGACCTGAGATCATCCCGGAGGTTGCTGCTCATATGATGAAGATACTAGTATGAATGGCCGAGGCATAATCCAACGAGCTGAAGAGTGACATGCCAAAGCAACAGACCCTGAGGGTTATGGGTTTGGATGCTGGTTACAAACATACTCTGGGATATATGTAGAGTAGTACGAAGAAGTGCGAAAGACTTGTTTTGGCTGGCTCTATCGTGCCTCAGCTTCGGTAATTTTTTTTAGCTTTTGAATTGTCACGTGGCAAGTCCTTGTCGTGTGTCCCTTGTCCTCTCCACAAAAAAGACGAAACATCTTCCGTGGTTCAGAGTGAGAGTTAAATCTTCCTCCAAAACTCCTTCCTCTTCTTCCACCTCTTGAAGCTATTCTGTGATTGTTAATGTTGGGTTCCTGTAGACTGGGATTGGATTTGTTGTCCTTGAGTGTGATCGTTTTTGTCTTCATTTTGAGTTGGATTGTGTATGTTTATGATATGTCTTGGATTGAGCCTTCTACCGAAGCCCCTGGTCATCTCCATATACCTCTAGGCTTCTTTTGTCCTCCGACGAAAGTCATTATCTGCCCTGATGTACTCATCCCTCTTCTGAAGAAGCTTTTTTAGGGATTAAGGGGGCTTCCTGGCAAAGTATTGAGACACCAGTTCTGGACGAAGTCCCTTGATTGTGGCCTCTGTAACTATTTCATTTGGGATTGTTGGTGCTTCAGCTCAGATTAGGAGGAATCTTCGGACATAAGCTTGCAGTGCCACATAGATGCAACTTCTCCAAGGCCTCTCTACTTCAATGCAGCAAATACAACATAACCAATAGAACCAATAGTAGAATGCACCCTAAGCTCGAGACTAGCATATAGACTTTATGAGTCATCATCCTCCTACATTTTCTCATTCGGTTGATCCCTTGGATGCCGATGACTGGCTTAAGGTCATTGTAAAGAAGCTAGACATTACACAATGCAATGACTGAGAAAAGGTCTTGTATGCCTCTGGAAGACTCGAAGGCGCCATGTCCGACTGGTGGGATGCCTTCACCGTGGCACAAGCAAATGCAGACGCTATAACTTGGTAGGAATTTCAGGAGAACTTCCATGCTCACCATATTCCCTCGAGAATAATGAAACTCAAGAAAAAGGAATTTGTATCCCTCACGCAAGGAGGTATGACTGTTAGTGAGTATAGGGATCATTTCACCCAGCTTTCTCGCTGTGCACCGGAGGAAGTTGACGCAGATGAAAAGTGCCAAGAGCGATTCTTAGAAGGTTTGATCGGACCATTGAACTATCAGTTACAGAGCCACAGCTTCCCCAATTTCTAGACTCTACTCAACAAGGCAATTGCCTTCGAAAGCAAGAGAAGGGAATTGTCTGATCATAAGCAGAAATTCCAAGGACAGTCTAGCAGAAACACCCGACAGAACAACTCTCAAGGTTCTCAGTTTCGCTCTAGAAATCAGAGTGGAAACCATAATTATCAAGTGCAACGCTCTGGATGGCAAGGACAGAGAAATAACCAGAACCAGCAAAGGAACAACTCTTAGACCGATCAAAGGTCTAGTGGTTATAAACAAAATTGCCAAGGAAGCACAGTGAACACACCGACCAAAAATAACAATACAACTACTCCAGTCCAACCCAGTGGATGTTTTAAGTGTGGTGAACTTGGTCATTATACCAACAATTTCCCTAACCGCAACCATAGACACCCCAGAGGAACAGCAGTCAAAGAGTTGATCAGAATGCACATGCTCGTACTACTGCACAGAAGAAGACTCTGCAGAATCAGAGTAAGGGAAGAGTTGATCATGTGATAGCAGAAATAGTTACTAAGATGCCAATGTAGTGTATGGTATGTTCCTTATTAACTCCATACCTGCATCAGCTTTATTTGATTCTGGAGCATCTCACTCTTTTGTAACAAAGTCATTTGTGGAAAAGCATAATATATCAAACTATCCTTTGAAGAGAAAGCTATTAATTAGATCACCAGGAGGTGAACTTAGAGCCACTCACTCATGCCCTCAGACTAAGCTTGAGATTAGAGGAATAAGCTTTCTAGTAGAGCTGATAATCTTGGAATCAAGTGGAATCGATGCAATACTTGGAATAAACTACTTAACCAAGTATGGAGTAATATCTTGTGCAAAGAGTATGGTTACATTAACCAGTCCACAAGGAGAAAGAATTGAAGTCAATGTTAGTATGTCAGCATCAGCAGAAGCCATGGTAAATCAATTAGAGGAAAAATCTTTGGAACACATCAGAATAGTTTGTGAATACCCAGACATATTTCCGGAGGAATTACCAGGTATGCCACCTGATCGTGATATAGAGTTTTCTATTGAATTATTACCCGGAACTGCACCGATTTTGAAAAGACATTTCATAATGGATGTCAAATATTTAATTGAACTAAAGAAACAAAAAGAAGGATTACTAGAAAAGGGTTTTATTTGCCCAAAATCGTCTCCATGGGGAGCTCCAGTTCTATTTGTGAACAAGAAAGATGGTTCGAGAAGAATGTGTGTTGATTATAGGAATTTGAATGAAGTGACAACTAAGAACAAATACTCGTTACCTCAAATTGAAGATTTGTTTGATTAGATGAGAGGAGCTAAGGTATTCTCGAAAATAGATCTAAGATTAGGCTATCATCAGTTGAAGATTCGAACTGAAGACATACCTAAGACAACCTTCACTACAAGATATGGACTATATGAGTTTTTGGTTATGTCATTTGGATTAACCAATGCACCGGATTATTTTATGAACTTGGTGAATAAAGTATTCATGGAATACCTTGACCAATTTGTGGTTGTGTTCATCGATGACATACTAGTATACTCTCAGAATGAAGAAACACATGAAGATCATCTGAGACTAGTTCTGCAAAAGCTTTGTGACAACCAGTTGTATGCGAAATTCTCAAAGTGTGATTTTTGGTTGAAGGAAGTTGATTTCCTAGGTCACATTATCACAGATGGAGGAATCAAGGTAGATCCCAGTAAAATAAGTAAAATATTAAATTGGAAGCAACCAACAATGCATCCAAGATCAGGAGTTTTCTTGAATTAGCAGGATACTACAGAAGATTCATTGAAGGCTTCTCCAAAATAGTGAAACCTTTTACTTCACTACTGGAGAAAGGTAAAGAGTTTAAGTGGGACGAAGCTTATCAGAAGTGTATTGACGAATTAAAGGGAAAAGCTAACCACTGCACTAGTGTTGATAATGCTTGATATCCACAAAAGATTTGACGTGTATTGCAATGCATCGCATCTAGGACTTGGATGTGTGTTAATGCAAGAAGGTAATTGCTTATGCCTCAAGGTAGTTGTGGAAGCGTGAAAAGAATTATCCTATGCATGATCTGGAATTAGCTGTCGTAGTGCACGCTTTGAAGATTTGGAGACACTACATGATTGGAAATAAGTGCAAAATCTTTACATACTTTACGAATCACAAAAGCTTGAAATACATATTCACGCAGAAAGAACTCAACCTAAGACAACGAAGATGGCTTGAGTTAATCAAAGATTATGATTTGGATATACAGTATCACCCAAGAAAAGCAAATGTAGTGGCAGATGCTTTGAGCCATAAAGGTCAAGTGAACAATCTTCCATAAAGGTCAAGTGAACAATCTTACTACCTATTTAATGCCATAGGAATTATGTTGGTAAACGGAACAACTTAACCTTGGTATGCTCAATAATATGGAAGCAACAGTTATGGAAGTGGAATCTACTTTGGAATAGGAGATTCATAAAGGACAGGAATCCAATGAGAAAATCAAGGAAATTAAGACACATATTAATTTGGGAAAGACCTCATATTTCACAGAAGATGAGCAAGGCACAAAATGGTTTAAACATAGAATCTGTGTACCAGAAATCGAGCACCTACGCGAACTTATTTCAAGAGAAGCTCACGATTCAGCTTATTCTATTCACCCTAGAAGTACTAATATGTACCAGGATCTGAAGGAAAAGAATTGGTGGTATGGTTTAAAATTGCTACTTATGTTGCACTATGTGACGGATGTCAACGAGTTAAGGCGAAACATCAAAGACCAACAGGTTTGCTACAACCTCTTAAAGTACCAGAATGGAAATGGGAAGAAATTGGTATGGATTTCATAGTTGGATTACCCCGTATTTGTGATGGCTAAAGTTGCACACTTTATACCTGTAAAGACAACATACTCGGGAGCCCAATTAGCGGAACTATACATGTCAAGGATTGTTTGTCTGCATGGAGTACCAAAGAAGATCGTATTAGATCGAGGAACCCAATTTACCTCGCGCTTTTGGAAAAGATTACATGAGTCCATGGACACTAAGCTAAATTTTAGCTCAGCTTACCATCCACAAATGGATGAACAAACAGAAAGAACAAATCAAGTGTTAGAAGATATGTTAAGAGCTTGTGCTTTAAAGCATGGTAGAAGCTGGGATAAGAGTTTACCCTATGCAGAATTCTCGTATAACAATAGTTACCAAGCAAGTCTAAAAATGGCACCGTTTGAAGCACTCTGTGGACGGAAATGCAGAACACCTTTATATTGGAATCAAACTAGAGAAAGTCAAGTATTTGGTCCAGAAATTCTCCAAGAAGCAGAAAAGAAAGTGCAGATTGCCAGAGAAAATCTAAAAACAGCACAGTCAAGGCAGAAAAGCTATGCTAACAATAGAAGGGAATTGATCTTTGAAGTTGGAGACTTCATATATCTTAAGGTTTCACCAACGAGAGGAATGAAAAGATTTAAAGTTAAAGGCAAATTATCTCCTCGCTATATCGACCCATTCAAAATTTTGGAAAGAAAAGGTGAAGTAGCATATTAGTTGGTGTTACCCGATAGTTTATCGGACGTACATGATGTGTTTCATGTATCACAACTTAAGAAATGCTTAAGAGTATCGGTGGAACAATTACCTATAGAAGAACTCAACGTTAATGAGGATTTGACTTATTCGGAGTATCCTATCAAAATTTTGGAAACATCTCGCATAATTACTAGGAGTAAAGTTATCATTCGGAAGATGAGGCCACTTGGGAAAGAGAAGATGAACTCAGAGCAGAATTCCCCTAGCTATTCTGTTGGTCACTTGTTCGAATGCTCTGAATCAAGAACAAGGCAACACAATTGTTAAAGATTAGGGACCTTCGTCCTTCGAAGGATTATCTCCTTTCGTACATAACAATCTTCGGACGAAGGTCATGAAGGACATACCTTCATCATTCATAAAGATAAGAGTTCATAGATACAATATATATATTTATTTCATGATAAACATATGAACATTAATAGAGTTCATATTTCATTGGTACCTTCGGCTTGTCTGAAGGTGTGGACGTGAAAGCAATTACAATCCAGCATGAACCATACGAGGTACTGTGGCAGAACCGCCCGAATTATTCCAGCTTAAGTGCTCGAGTCACGCCTTGGAGGAAGCAACACACTTAAATTGGAATAACCTGTCAGTCCCTCGGATCTAGTCCGATAAAGCCACTTATCAAGGATCGAATACCATTATATCACACGATGGTGAGGCACAGAGAGAATACAATAAACATGAAACCACAGATTAACGTACTAGAATTATTACATAAATCGAAGTTTTAATAAAAGATAACAAGTTTGTAATTAAATGTAGTGGATAATCGATAACGTCAATACTGAGGAATAGGGCAAGGCCTAGCCCACTACTCCTCCTGGTCCTCTCCGGTCGAGGCAGCATCCCACTCGACCGTCCAACCCGGTGGCAGGGTGGAAGGCCAAGTCACACCATCAACCATATCCTTTAGCGTACTTGAAAAAATATGCCATAAGCAAGGCTGAGTATACTAATACTCAGCTAGACTTACCTAGTGTGAGGAGTCTACTCCTCTACCTCTAGACCATGAAGCTGTATGGCTGAGGGGTTGGTTTGCCAAAAGCACTAGCTGAGTCTAAAAATAGTTTTAGCTTTTCTAATTTTAGCATATTCAATTAAGCTAAGTTTTGCTCCTTTCTAAGCATACATGGTCACAATCATTTAGTACAATCAACATGTTATCTCAAGTAAAACCTCATTTCACTTTTTACTCAATGTAGTACTAGGGGTCAAGCAGTCTCATTAGCTGCGAGAAGCAGACAATTTGAATCGAGTTTTTAACATTGGAAGGTAAACCTAAACACACAACATGTAAGGGCACTCCGTCCCCACACACATCAACCGTCCCCACCGATTCCCTGGAACAGAACAGGGCTCACAGCCTTGGCGTACAATGCTCCAATTATCGTCGGCTGCCGCCGTGCAACGGCCGCACTTGTACCCATCATAGCTAGCATGGGAGAACCCATCTCAGGTCTAGTGAGGAGTAAAGTCTATGGGCAGGTTCAATTAGGTACTAGGCTTATCGGTTACCATATTTCCCGACATGTGTCTAGTATGTTCAAATGCTTGACTCAGGTATCCACACATTAATCCTTAATTCCATTTCCGTCTCATAGACAAGGCATCCACTATGGATCCAAGTCCATAAACCATCATAGATCCCATTATCAAGATGAATACAATCAATTCCTGACCTTGCGCGAGTGCTAGAAAAATCACTCAACTTCTACCGAGATCCCTAATTAGCAAAGCAGCTACTCGACCTAGCATACTAGTGTCCATCTCAATAAGGAATCCTGAGTTTATGCAACTAAGGGTTTTAACCAACTCCTACACTTAAGTGCACATTACAAACCTACAAACATTAAGTGTAGTAAAATAGCATGTATAAACGGTTATGCATAAAACTGGGGCTTGCCTTCAAAAGATGGGGCTGCGGGGAGATCCTCGGTGGCAGCCTCTTGAGCTAGCTCCTGGACTTCCTCTTGGGCAACTCCTTGCTCGGGGATGAGCACGTATACTCCGTCAGTGAGGTTGCAATCTAAATGAATGCAATGAATAAGATACATGTATGCTATGGTATGTAAATTTAATAATTAAAATGCAAGGTGAAGTACTCAAGTTAGCAGGACAGGCCTTAGTTCCATTATTTAAGATTTTAGGGGTATACTTGGTAATTAGAAGTAGGTGTGGCCATTCTAGGAAGTTGGATTAAGGTTGTACTTAACAATCCTTCAATGTCTTATTGGATACTTAATAAGGTTCTTGGCTGAAGTTATTTATGACTTAATTTAGTACTTCATTAATCCTTTCTTTCCCTTTTCCTACTTGGGCTTTCAGAGTGGCTTTGAACTACAACACTGATTTAGAAATCTATAAAACTTCTGTAAAAATTATAGTGGCTTCTCACTGGTTTGTATAATTCAATCTCAAAAATTGAGGCTTAAAATGAGAATGGTTTTCTCTACACAAAAATATTAAAGTTTAGGGCAGAGGGGGTGCTTTGAATTACAACTCTCTTCTAGCAGTGGACTTTACCCTAAGGTTTATTTTTGCTGGTATGTAGGTGCAATAATATGATTTTATGCCAAATTTTAGCCAAAGATACCTACTGGTTAATTTATGGTGATTTTCTAAAGTTTGGGGTCTTAATGGTGCTTTCCACTACTACTACTTTTGAAAAATGTCAAACAACAGATTTCCTAATTTTTCTATCTTCTTCTTTGCGCAAGAGCAATCATTCTTTAAGTTGGTTAATTTTGCTCATAGGGAAGGGCTTGTAAAATTTCTTGGAACATATGGTCTTTTTCATGGGCCAGGGGGTGAGGTGTATTTCATCACATTTTTACCTTAGTCTTATAAATTTCTCTAGTAGTTTACATCATAAGTACTTAAGTAAAAATAGGGTTGCCCACTGTTTCCCATTTTTAGTCTTTCTTTTGATTTATTTTAAGTATTGGCCAAATCCAAGTTCTATTTGTTTAACTCACTTACTGTGTTGGTTTGGGGTGGTTATCATTTTTGCAGTGGTATGTTAGTGGTCAAGGGTCTACTGAATTTTTCTTGCCATTATTCCATGTGCCCTCCTATTTTAATCATGGCCTTTATTAACATCTTAATACCTAAATAAAATTATAACCTTAGATCAGTACTAGACTAGGGTTCCATATATTTTCCTATGATCTACATCACTTAGGCATATTAAGAAAAATAGGCTTTTTAAAGTTTGGGCAGAAATAGGCTTTAATGGATATATCTGACTTAGTCTTGCATACGGTGGTATTTATTATTTTTAAATAGTGTATCTACTAGGTGAGTGTCTCCACAATTTTTCTCAAGCCCAGTCTAGAAGTATTTCTATTTTTCTCTGTATTATTAAGATTTGGGTAGTTTTCCAATTTAATTCAAAACTCTAAAAATTACTATAAAAACATGGGGTTTACTATTTTTGTTTGATAGTTCATATTTTACAGAGTCCAGCAAAATTAATTTGACCAGATTTAGATGAATACTCCATAAGTTATGCATTTATCAAGTTTGCTATAGATTTAATAACTGAGAAATTCGAAAAGGAAAAGAAATTCACATTTGCGCTGAAGTCCCCGGTTCTATTCTCCACTTTCTCTCATAGATAAGCCATCGGTATACTATTCATGTGGGTCATTGACATCGCAGAAAACCCCCTAGGGTTAACCTAAATCTAACCCGCGCTCCTTAACTCAGTGAAACAGTAACCGCGGTGGAGAAAAGGGTGGCAGGGCTTACCGACGGCGATCTAGCTCTGGTGAAGTGGCCACGGGGGTCGAGGAGGTCACGACGGTCACGTCGATGGTCTGCTTGTCGCTGGCGGTGGTCGGAGCCGGTCGGACCTCGTGCGCAGGGGGTGGAGCTCGTCGGAGGCGAGTGTTCCAGCCTAACCACGGCGGTATAGTTTGATTAAATCATACAGTGAGCTTCACTGAGTGTCAGGGAAGACTTGGGCGCGAGTAATCGAACTATGGCTTACCGGTTAGTCGTGGCCACACGCGCCGGCGAAAGAAACAACTCCGGCAAGGGTGGAACGACGTCTCCGATGAGGTAGCGTTCAGTTTCTTGCTTCGGGAAGCTCTACAGGGCTCTAGGGTAGCTAGTCGATGCACCAGATCGGTTGGAGGTGGTCGAGAAAAGGTTTGGCCATGGTGGCCGAGCTGTGGCGGTAGTGGCGGGTCGCGGGGAGGTCGCTGGAGCTGCGGGCTGGCTCTGGGGAGTTGTGCGCGGTGCAGAGGGAGTACGGCCGAGGCCGTGCTACTCTTATAGGCGTAGACGCGGTGCACGGTCGGGCATGGACAGGTGCGAGTATGCAGACGTGCACAGCTCGGCGCGGGCAGGCGTGCACTGGCGCGTCAGCCGCGGTCGAGCACGTGGCACATTGCTTCTGCTCTTGTTCTAACGCCGATAGGCTTCAAAACTTCACGAATTTTGCAAAATCCTTTTGATTAAACTTCCTGACTATATTTTGTAGCTTATTTAGTGTACTACAACTTTGTTAATTGGTCCAAATTATGATTAAATGTTTTTCATAGTCTTTTCACTAAATTCCCTTTTTGTGCTCAAATGGCTTACTTAGGGTAGTTTTAGGGTTTTGAATATGTTTCTCACTTGAGGTGCATGATGTGGTTATGATATGGTTCTTGAGATGAAAAAGACATGTTTATGTTATTTCTTTTCAATTTGATGCATTTTGCTCAATTTAATTCACATGTGATAATGTTCACAAATGTGGGTGTGGAGGGAAAATCCTGAGTAACACCTGGGGTGTTACAGCCCTCCCCCCTTAAAAGAATCTCGCCCCGAGATTCGGGTCGGGGTCCTCCAGGGGTGAGGAGAAGGTTACAACTTGCTTTCATGGTATTGGTTTGCTTAATAAGGTTCTTTAGAGAACCTGCTCTTCAAATGTCATCCTCTTCGCAACTTCAGAAGGAAGCCCTTTTTGTTTTAGTTTATAGCTTAACTTGGTTTATGTTAAGATCATCTTTCCTATATTTGGATTCAGAGGACAGAGGGGCTGGGGTATGGTTAAGTACTGATTTCCTTAGGTAGACAATTGGGGTAGTTCGAGCGTAGAAAATCCTCAGTCTCCCATGTAGCCTCTTCCTCCGAATTGTTGCTCCATTGGATTTTATACATCTTGATTGTTCTTGCACGAGTTTATATTTGCTTGCAATCCAGAACCTTGCAGGGGTGTTCTTGGTATGATAGATCTGGCTCTATCTCCACATCTGGTTCTATTATGACCTCTGTTGGTAACCGAACACACTTCTTCAATTGGGATACATGGAACCATTGTGGATGGCAGACATCTTTGGAGGTAGCTTCAATTTGTATGCCACGGGTCCACATGCTTCCATGATTTCATAAGGTCCAATATAGCGAGGGGCTAACTTGCCTCTGATCCCAAACCTTTGCACTCCCTTTGTGGGCGATACTTTCAGATATACGAAATCTCCCACTTCAAACTGTAGGGGTTTCCTTCTTCGGTCGTGGTAACTCTTTTGCTTGGCCTGAGCAGCTTCTAGGTTCTTTCTAATCATTTTGACTTTCCTTTCGGCTTCCGACACCAGGTCGGGCTCAAACATTTCTCTTTCGCTGGGCTATGACCAATTGAGGGGTGTTCGACACCTCCTTCCAAACAAGGCTTCAAAAGGTGCCATCTTCAGACTGGATTGATAATTGTTGTTATAAGCAAACTCTACCAAAGAGAGGCACTTATCCCAGTTCTTGTCGTAATCGATCTCACAAGCCCTTAGCATATCTTCAAGAATCTGATTTACCCTTTCGATTTGACCATCGGTTTAAGCTAAACTTCTTACCAGCTTGGTTCCTAAGGACTCTTGCAATTGCTCCCAAAATCTGGCTACGAATTAGGCTCCTTGGTCAGAGACAATTGTTTGGGGTAATCCATGCAAACACACAATTCGGTCAATGTACAACTCCACGTACCTCCACGTACTTATGAGCCTTATCGGTAGTGTGCACTGGAAGAAAATGAGGCACTTTCGTTAATTGGTCCACAATGACCCAGATGGAATCATGATGTCGAGAGGTGTTGGGCAGACCCACAATGAAATCCATGCTGATGTCATCCCATTTCCATGAAGGTATTGATAGGGATTGCAAGGCTCCAGCTGACTTTAAGTGGCTTGCCTTTATCCTCTGACAGGTGTCATCTAATACATACTTGGCTATTTCCCTTTTCATCCTGGTCCACCAATACAGGGGTTTCAGATCATGGTACATCTTGGTGCTTCCTGGGTGCATGGAGAATTTGGAGAGGTGAGCCTTGTCCAAGAGTCGCTTCTTGAGGTCTCTATCTTTAGGAACCACCAATCGGTCTTCAAACCATAGTATCCCCTTGCTATCTTGGTGAAAGCACTTATACTTCTCCATTTTCTGATTAAGATTCTCTTTGATGATTTGTACTCCCTTGTCACCGAGTTGGGCCATAATAATCTGGTCTAACAAGGTTGGCTCGACAGAGATGTGAGACAAGGTACTAGAAGGAATTACTTCAATCCTCATCTTACTCAACTCATCACATAGGGTGTTGATGCGAGAATCCATCACCATACAATTGCATTGTGACTTTCGACTTAGGGCATCAGCTACCACATTGGCTTTCCCCGGGTGGTAATGTACTTCCAAGTCGTAGTCCTTGATCAATTCTAACCATCTTCTCTACCTCATGTTGAGATCAGCCTGAGTAAAGATGTACTTGAGGCACTTGTGATCTATATAGATGTTGCAGTGAGTTCACATCAAGTAGTGCCTCCACATTTTTAATGCATGAACCACAACTGCCAACTCTAAGTCATGAGTAGGGTAATTTTGCTCATGAGGTCTGAGTGCCCTAGATGTGTAGGCAATGACTTTGTTGTCTTGCATCAAAACACAACCTAGCCGAGTGCCAGAGGCATCACAATACACATCAAACGACTTGTTGTCAGGGTGTGCCAACATAGGTGCTGTGGTCAAATGTTGCCTCAAGGCGTGAAATGCATCTTCACATTTCTAACCCCATTCAAATTTTGCTCCCTTCTTCAACAATTCTGTCATGGGCTTAGCAATTCGAGAGAAATCTGGAATAAATCGCCGATAATACCTGGCCAATCCTAGAAAACTCTGAACCTGACGAACAGTTGTTGGTGGCTTCCAATTCAGAGATAGTGTGACCCAAGAATTTAATCTCCTTCAGCCAAAAATCACACTTAGACAATTTGGCATAAAGGCGGTGCTCCCTCAGATGTTGGAGTACTATGTGCAAGTGCTTCATTCTTTGAGTACACTAGAATATCGTCAATGAAGACCACCACGAATTTGTCCAATTCAGGCATGAAGACTGAATTCATCAATTACATGAAGTACGCTAGCGCATTTGTTAGCCCGAAAGACATCACCAGATATTTGTATAGCTGGTTGAGAAGACAGTCTTTGGAATATCACTTGCTCGTATCTTGATCTGATGATAGCCGGAGCAAAGATCTGTCTTGGAAAACACCTTAGCTCCGACCAATTGATCGAAAAAACATCAATACGAGGCAAAGGATACTTGTTTTTGATAGTCACTGCATTGAGTGGATGGTAGTCTATGCATAATCTCAAGCTCTCATCCTTCTTCACGAACAAGGCCGGACATCCCCAAGGCGAAGTACTTGGGTGGATGAAACACTTGTCCAATAATTCTTGTAGCTATTTCTTCAATTCTGCCAGCTCGGCGGGTGGCATCCGGTAGGGCCTCTTGGAAATAGGTACCGTTCCCGGTTGCAATTCGATGGCAAATTCGATATCTCGATCTGGCGGCATTCCTGGCAACTCATCAGGAAAAACATCTGCAGAATCACAAACCACTGGAATTTTCTTCAAGGGTAGTTCTATCATGGAAAAAGCACATGACCGAGTGGTTTCTTGGCTGGGCAGATATAAGGTGAATTTTCCGTAGGTGGGGGAATCGACTTCAACGATGCGGTTGGCAACATGCAACACTACTTTGTGTTGGGTCATCCAGTTAGCTCCCAAAATAATATCCACATTATCCATCCCCAAAATGAGGAGGGTGGTTTTGACAATTTTGCTTCCCAACTGAATAGACACATTTCGATTTAATTGGTTGGTCGCGATCTTGCCTTCCGGCGTTGTGATCGTGAAGGACCCTTGGGTATGATAGAAAGGCAGTTGACATTTGACATTGAACTTCTGGCTAATGAAGCTTTCTGATGCACCAGAGTCAAACATAATCAATGCAGGTTGATTAAAAACGGAAAAAGTACCATCATGATTGGCGCTCCTTCAAGTAGCTCCTCCAGAGTAGTGAAGTTGAGCTTCCCTTGCCTAACTTGCACTTTCTCCTTCCTCCCTTTGTCTTGGTTGGGCGCTGGCATCTGCCTTGGCTGATTCCGCGGGCAATTCTTGGCATAGTGGCCTGCATTGCCACACGTGAAGCATTTGTTTCCATTCCCTTGGCGGAACTGCTGCTGCTGCTGCTGAGGCTGATCGTTCCTTGGAGTCAGAGCGAAGAAACGGTTGGGTACTTGCTGCTGCTGTGGCGGCCTGATGACCCATCTCCCTGCTTGCTGCTGGAATCCCTTGCTCTGATTGTTGGAGAAAATCTGAAACCTCTGGGTGGAGCTGAAGTTGCTGACATTGGTGCCTTCCTCTTCTTCTCTACCCGGTGAGCTACAATATAGTCTTCCTATGATATGGCAAGGTTGACCAGTTCATTGAAGTTGTCAGCACGAACAGTGTTGAGGCATTCATGAAGCTTGGTGTTGAGTCCCCTGCAGAAATGGTCTCTCTTCTTCTCATCTGAATCTGCATGATAATCCGCGTATTGACACAAGTCGTTGAAGGCCTGGGCATACTTCAACACAGTGCGGGTTCCCTGAGTCAATGCCAAGAACTCATTGAGCTTGCGATCCAGAATCTCTGCTGGAATATGGTGTTTTCTGAAAGCGGTCTTGAACTCCTCCCATGTCACCACATGGTCAGCGGTCAACATGGCGCGGAAATGGTCCCACCATGTCCTAGCAGGTCCAGGAAGCGGCTATGTGGCGAAGTGGGTCTTTGCATCGTCAGGGCAAGCTCCCGTGAGGAGTGGGAACTTGGACTCCACAACACTGAGCCACACATCGACGTCTAGCGGGTCCTCTGCCTTGGTGAACAAAGGCGGCTACGTGCTCAAGAACTCCTGGTACGTCATCAGGGCCGGAGGGCGTTGTTGCTGGCCTCCACCAAACTGATGAGGGTGGGTGTAACACCCCAGTAATTCCCAGAGTTCTTCTCAGTGCTAACTTAAGAACCATTATTTCATGTGAATCAAATTGAGCAAAAGACACCAAAAACTTGAGAGCAAAAATTCAACTAATTCTTTTGTCCTAAGACCCATGCCTAAATCATATCATGCATTCAAAATGGGAAAAATGTTTAAACCCTAGAACAACCCTAATTAGGCCATTTAAGTAGCAAGGAAGAAATTGGTAAAAAGACCACGAAAAACATGGAATCATGGCTTAGGCCAATTATAAAAGTTGAAATACAATAATTAAGCTAAAATAATTGTTATAAAAGTTTGGCCAAAACAATTGATTAAAATCCCCAAAAAGGCCATCCAAGTGGAAGCTCTCTATGGAAAATCTGAAATTCAGATTTTTGAACTTCAGCCCTCACCTAGAACTTGAGCACGTTCACCTTGATCCCTAGATCAAATCCTTAAGTCCCCATTAACAAATTTGTTCTAAACTAACCCCTCTACAAAGTGTGTGAAGATGGCATCAAGATTCATGCCCTAGACACGTCAAATCTAGGATTTCCTCTCGGAGTTCAGCAGTGAGACAAACCAAACTTCATCACTCAAATCTTTGGATCCAGTTAGCAAAACCCATAAGCCTCCACACACAAACGACAAAGGAATTTCAGGGGAAGAGATCTCTCAATGGGATCATGGCCATAATCACGAAGATTTGGAGCCAATCCGCGCTTGAACTTGACCTCTCTCTTCGCTGCCTCGTGCTCGACGCCGTGCCCAGGCGCTAGAACGCGGACTGGCGCTCGCCCGCGCACACCCTGAGCGCGTGTCAGAGCCACCCCTCGGCTATGCTCGCCCGCACCTTTAAGACCACTCCCAGACGTGCCTCACCTCACTCCGCACTCACCTTCGCTGACCAGACACCGTCCTTAGCTCCAGCGAGCTCTGCGCCACCCGCCCGAGCCACTCGAGCCCCGACCATCATGGTCAGCTGTTTCCAGAGACCCTCAGCCTCAACCGAGCCCTTGGACAGCTTCCCCGAGGAGCTGTGAAGCTTCTCCAAGCAAGGATCGAAGCCCTGCCTCATCGGAGCAGCAAGATCACCATCGCCGGACTTCGGCTGCCCACCACCGCGCGTAGGCCGAGCTATCCGGTGAGCCATTCTTCAATTCCTCATGCCCATGCCATCCCTAGCACCTTGTGAAGCTCACTGACCAGTTTAATTGAACTCTACCACCCTAGATAGGCCGGAGCCCTCGCCGCCGACGAGCTCCCCCGCCTGTGCATGTGGACCGGCCTACTCCGACCATCCCTGAAGACGTTCCGCACATCGGCGTGACCATCATGACCTCCCCTATGCGCTCGACCACCTCATCGGAGCAATCTCGCCATCGGTAAGCCCCTCCGCCCTTTCTTCCACCGTGGGTACTGTTTAATTGGGAGAAGGACCTCGGGTTAGGTTTAGCAAAACCCCAGGGGGTTTTATAAACTGTAAGTGGCACATTTGAATAGTGACCCAAGGACTAGTCTGTAAGGGAACTTAAAAACATTCGCCAAGGACTCCGATGCAAAGTTATTTTCCATTTAACCATTCCTGATTATTCTTTTTAAATAAACATAGAACTTAGGAAATTCATAACTTGAAGAATATTTATCCAAAATTAGTCAAACCAATTTTGATGGATTCAAAATAATATGAACCATTAAACAAAAATACTGAACCCCATGTTTTCTGTATTAATTTTTAGAGTTTTGAATTAAATAGGGAAACTGCCCAAACCTTATTAATATAAAGAAAAATAGATATGCTTCTGTGCTAGGCTTAAGAAAATTTGTAAGATACATACCCAACTTAGGCACTGTTCAAAAATACTAAGCACCCTAGTATATAAGTTTAACTCAAGTTTTGCTATTAAAAACTATATCTGCCCAAAACTTAGAAAATTAAGAAAGGTAGTGGAAAATAATAAACAGAGAAGGAGCATATTTTTTGTAGTATACTTAAGTGATGAGGAACCTAAGAGAAATACAGAGAACCCTAGTCCAAGGCTAATCCAGGGTTAAATATTTATTAGGCAATAAGAAACCAAGGAAAACCATGATTAAAAATATAAGGAACATTTCAAAAATGGTAAGAGAAATTCAGTAGACTCATAATAGCTAGAACACCATTACAAAAATAATGAACACCCCAACCCCTCGCAATGAGTGAGCTAAACAATTCAAATATGGTTTTGGCCCATGTTCTAATTAAATCATAAGAGTACGTGCTCATTCCTGAGCAAGGAACTGTCCATGAGGAAGACCAGGAGCCAGCTCCCGAGCCTGCCACAAAAGATCTCCCGGCAGCCCCAGCATTTGAAGGCAAGCCCCGGTTTTATGCATAACCAGTTTATATATGCTACTTTACTACACTTAATGTTTGTAGGCTTGCAATGTGCACTTAAGTGTAGGTGTTGCTTGAAACCCTTAGTTGCATGAACTCAGGATTCCTTTTTGAGATGGATACTAGTATGCTAGGTCGAGTAGCTGCTTTGCTAATTAGGATCTCGGTAGAAGTCAAATGATTTTTCTAGCACTCGCGCAAGGTCTGGAATTGATTGTATTCATCTTGATAACGAGATCTATGATGGTCTATGGATTCGGATCCAGGGTGGATGCCTTGTCCATGAGATAGGAAAAAGAAACTAAGGATTGTGTGTGGATACCTGAGTCAAGCGTTTTAACGTACTAAACACATGTCGAGAAATATGGTAAACCATAAACCTAGTACCTGAGTGAAGCTGAGTGTGGACTTCCCCCTCACTTGTCCTGAGACTAGGTCTCCCATGCTAGCTATGGTGGGTACAAGTGCGCTCACTACACGGAGGCAGCTAGGGTCAGTGGAGCATTGTATGCCAAGGCGGTGATCCCTGGCCGCGAATGGGGAATCAATGGGGACGGTTGATATGTGTGGGAACGGAGTGCTGCTACATGTCGTTTGTTTAGGTTTACCTTGCAAGGTTTAAAAACTCGATTTGAATCGTCTGCTTCTCATAGCTAATGAGAACTGCTTGACCGTACTGCATTGAGTAAAAAGTGAAATAAGGTTGATTCGAGATAACATGTTGATTGTACTAAATGATTGCTACCATGTATGCTTTAGAAGAAGCAAACTTAGCTAAAGTTAATGATACTAGAATTGGAAAAGCTAAAATTGATTTTAGACTCAGCTAGTGCTTTTGGCAAACCAAACCCCTCAGCCAAACAACTGCATGGTCTAGAGGTAGAGGAGTAGATTCCTCATAGGTGTGTAAGTCTAGCTGAGTATTAGTATACTCAGCCTTGCTTATGGCAAATTTTTTGTAGGTACGCTTCAGGATATGGTTGATGGTATGACTTGGCCTACCACCCAGCCACCGGGTTGGACGGTCGAGTGGGATGTTGTTCCAGCAAGAGAGGAGCAGGAGGAGTAGTGGGCTAGGCCTGCCCGATTCCTCATCATTCGACGTTATCGACTATCCGCTGCAATTTAAATTATGAACTTGTTTCAGTATACTTGGAAGACTCCGATTCATGTAATAACTCCAGTACTTTAAATTGAGGTTTCCTGTTTTATTGTATTTTCTCTATGACTCACCATCGAGTGAGTTAGTGGAACTTGATCCTGGATCAGTGGCTTTATCAGACTAGATCTGATGGACTGACGGGTTATTCTAATTTAAGTGTGTTGCGGCCTCTAAGGCGTGACTTGGGTACTTAAGCTGGAATAATTCGGGCGGTTCTGCCACAGCTGGTATCGGAGCAAATACCACCACAGAGAAAGCAATAAATCACGAATACCAACTTTTCAAAATTCTAAAACTTGCTTAGAAACTAGTATTAGAATCGTCTGGACTAGAACACGACCTAGGACGAAAGGCCTTAGGAATAGTAGGAAAAACAGGTGGCTAATTAAGTAGGCCCTATGGGCCAGTCTTAAGATTCCAAGGATGCCCTAAAGGCACCCCTCTGATTCGGTGAGGAGATGTTCTTTTCAGCATGCATGCATTATAAAACTGAAAGGATTAGAAATTAAAGGAGTAAAAATTTGATCTAACCCACTTCCTTTTAACAACCTAGGCTCTCATTTTTCTTTCTTCTACCATAACCTTTACGACTGATCCTCTTCCATAGATGACTTCACCCACCCCCGCAAGTGGAGGAGACACTCGTTTTATTTCTGATTTCCTTTCTCACGAGGGTTTTCCTTCCATCTTGTGGGAGGTGCTCAACTCCACCGGTTACCCTACGCCCCCTTTGTACACGGTGCAGCTGTACGAGGAGCATCGGGTGCCATGTTGTCAAGTCTGGCAGACTCTAGAGGCACACCCCCTTCAGCCGGGTTGGCGTTCCCTTGACTCTGAAACTATTGGATTCAGGACACACGACACCACTGAGGTGGCAGCTTTGAAGACTTTGATGACTTTCTACGGCTACCATCCCTTGGAGATGGTAATGCACCCACTGGGACTCTTCCCCGCTGAGAAGAGGGATGACCCCATGTGGTGCAACCGTGTGAGCCATGTGAAGGACGTGTGGGCTATGTATCCCGACTTAGTTGGGAGGATCACTGTTCAGTGCATGAGCACACTGTACCGCCTACAGGCCCTGCAGAGCGACGCTATGGCACATCTTGCTAACCTCGCTCAGACCACTAAGCTCACCCTCGATAGCCGAGAGGACTTCGTGGTCGACCTGTCCTCAGAGTTGGTGGAAAAGGACCTACAGGTGGAATGGTTGAGCCAGCGCATCGCCACCCTGGGGCAGCAGGTGGAGATCCAGGACAACACCATTGATGTCCTGGAAAACCAGCTCCACGATGTGCAGCAGGAGCTTGAGGAAGCTAACGACCACCTAGACATGCACCACCTGGAGATGGAGGCCAACGAGGCCGAAAGCGAGGGAGAGGAGGCTCCCGAGGAGTTAGGACTAGCCCCTAGTAACAATGTGACTGCCTCCGAGATGCCCCCTTCGCTCGTATCTAGTGTCGCTTCCACTACTCAAGGTTGATGGGTTATTTTGACGCTTTAGGAGGATAGAAACCCACGCGAGCTTAGTTGGCATTAGATTTTGGACTAGGCTTGCGAGTACTTCCCCTAAATTGATGTAACCCATGAGAACTTTTGCGAACAATGAAGTGATTGTAATCATGTTATCCTCGTTTGAATTGATGTTATGACATTTTCTTTCCATATGATATAGAGCATATTGTTCGGAATTGTGAATTGGGATAACAATGGCAAAATCTCTGCTTTTAGATGGCAGCTAGGCAGCGTCACGGGCAGAATGAGCAAGTTCCCCCGCCACCTCCTCCAGCTCCCACAGTGCAGGAGCTGATGGTTCAGCAGAACGAAATTCTATGATAGCTCTTGCAGCGCCAGCCCCACCCTCAGCAGCATGGTGGAGGCCAGCCGCAGCGACCTTCGGCCACGGTGACCTATCAAGAGTTCCTGAGCAAGCAGCCACCCTTGTTCATCAAGGTAGAGGATCCATTGGACGCTGATGTGTGGCTACGCGTCGTGGAGTCCAAGTTTCCCCTCCTCATGGGAGACTGCCTCGATGACACCAAGGCTCACTTCGCCGCTCAGCAGCTTCGCAGACCTGCTCGGACATGGTGGGACCATTTCCGCGCCATGCTACCTGCTAATCATGAAGTTTCTTGGGAGGAATTCAAGACTGCCTTCAGGGGTCACCACATTCCAGCAGGGATTCTAGACCGCAAGCTGAATGAGTTCCTGGCACTAACTCAAGGGACCCGTACTGTGTTGCAGTATGCCCAGGCCTTTAATGACCTGTGCCAGTATGCGGGTTATCATGCTGACTCTGATGAAAAGAAGAGAGACTGCTTCCGTAGGGGTCTCAACACCAAGCTGCGTTAGCATCTCAACACTGTCTGGGCTGATAGCTTCAATGAATTAGTCAACCTGGCCATATCACAGGAGGACTGTATTGTAGCTCACCGGGCAGAAAAGAAGAGGAAGGCACCATTGTCTGGACCCTCTGCTCCACCCTAGAGGTTTCGGATTGTTTCCAACAATTAGAGCAGAGGATTTCAGCAATAGGCAGGCAGATGGGTGATCAGGCTAACTCTGCAGCAGCAAGCACTCAACCGCTATCCAGCTCCCGCTCCAAGGAACAATCAACCCCAGCAGCAACAGTTTCGCTAGGGAAATGGGAACAAGTGATTCACTTGTGGCAATGTGGGCCCTTATGCCAAGAATTGTCCAAGGAATCAGCAGAGGCAGATGCCAGCACCAAATCAAGACAGAGGAAGGAAGCAGAAGGTGCAAGTCATGCAAGGGAAGCTCAATTTCACTACTCTGGAGGAGTTACCTGAAGGAACCCCTCCATGACTGGTATCTTTTCAGTTTTTAATCAACCTGCATTAATTCTGTTTGATTCTGGTGCATCTCACAACTTCATTAGCAAGAAGTTCAGTGCTAAATGTCAATTGCCTTTCTATCATAAAAAGGGTCTTCCATGATAGCAACGCCTGGGGGCAAAATGGCAACAAACCAATTAAATCGAAGTGTGCCTATCTCACTGGGAAGTAAGACCTTCAAAACCACACTCCTAATTTTGGGATTAGAGGCTATGGACATCATTTACGGAGCTGACTGGATGACTCAACACCGAGTGGTGTTGGATGTAGCTGCCAGAGCTCTAGAAATCCGTTCTCCTACCTTCAGAGACCTTGCATTGTATCTACCCAGCCAAGACTCTACTCGATCATGTGCTTTTTTTATGATAGAGTTACCCTTGAAGAATATTCCAGTGGTCTGTGAGTATGCAGATGTTTTTCCTGATGAATTGCCAGGAATGCCACCAGACCGGGATATTGAATTCTCCATCGATTTGCAACTGGGAACAGCACCTATTTTCAAGAGGCCTTACCGGATGCCACCCGCTGAATTGGCAGAATTGAAGAAGCAATTGCAAGAATTGTTGGACAAGGGTTTCATCCGCACAAGTACTTCGCCTTGGGGATGTCTAGCCTTGTTTGGGAAGAAGAAAGATGAAAGCTTGAGGCTATGTATAGATTACCGCCCACTCAATGCCGTGACTATCAAAAATAAGTATCCTTTGCCTCGTATTGATGTTCTTTTTGATCAATTGGTCGGAGCTAAAGTGTTTTCCAAAATAGACCTTTGCTCCGGCTATCATCAGATCAAGATACGAGCAAGTGATATTCCAAAGACTGCCTTCTCAACCAGATATGGGTTGTATGAGTATTTGGTGATGTCGTTTAGGCTGACTAATGCGCTAGCATACTTCATGTATCTGATGAATTCTGTCTTCATGCCTGAACTGGACAAGTTCGTGGTGGTTTTCATTGATGATATATTGGTGTACTCAAAGAATGAAGAAGAGCATGTCGGTCATCTGCATGTAGTGCTTCAACGTCTGCGAGAGCACCGTCTTTATGCCAAACTGTCAAAATGTGATTTTTGGCTAAAGGAAATCAAATTCTTGGGTCACACTATCTCTGAAGCTTGCATAGCTGTTGATCCAGATAAAGTGCAAGAGGTGATGAACTGGAAGCCGCCAACAATTGTGCGTCAGATTCAAAGTTTTCTAGGATTGGCTGGTTATTATCAAAGATTCATCCCAGACTTCTCTCGAATTGCGAAGCCCATGACTAAATTGTTGAAGGGAGCCAAGTTTGACAGGGGTCAGAAGTGCGAAGATGCTTTCCACACCTTGAGGCAGCATCTGACCACAACACCGGTGTTAGCGCAACCCGACAACGACATGCCATTTGATGTATACTATGATGCCTCTGGCACTGGACTGGGTTGTGTTTTGATGCAAGACAACCGGGTCATTGCCTACACATCTAGGGCACTTAGTCCTCACGAGCAAAATTATCCCACTCATGACTTGGAATTAGCAGCCGTGGTTCATGCATTGAAGATGTGGAGACACTATTTGATGGGAACCCACTGCAACATCTTCACAGATCATAAGAGCCTCAAGTATATCTTTACTTAGGCTGATCTTAACATGAGGCAGAGAAGATGGCTAGAGCTGATCAAGGACTACGACCTGGAGGTACACTACCACCCAGGGAAAGCCAATGTGGTAGCTGATGCCTTGAGTCGGAAGTCGCAATGCAACTTTGTTATGATGGATTCTCGCATCAACACCCTGTGTGATGAATTGAGCAAAATGAAGATTGAAGTGATTCCTTCTGGTGGTTTGTCTCACATTTCCATTGAGCCAACTTTGCGAGACCAGATATTCATGGCCCAACTCAGTGATAAGGGAGTGCAAATTATTAAGGAGAACCTCCATCAGAAGACAGATAAGTATAAGTGTTTTCGCCAAGATGGGAAGGGTATACTGTGGTTTGGAAGAAGATTGGTGGTTCCTAAAAATAAGGATCTCAAGAAGAAAATCTTGGATGAGGCTCATCTCTCCAAATTCTCCATGCATCTAGGAAGCACCAAAATGTACCATGATCTGAAGCCCTCGTATTGGTGGACCAGATTGAAGAGAGAGATAGCCCAATATGTATCAAAATGTGACACATGTTAGAGGATAAAGGCAAGCCACTTAAAATCAGCTGGTGCCTTGCAACCCCTATCGATACCTTCATGGAAATGAGATGACATCAACATGGATTTTATTGTGGGTTTGCCCAACACCTCTCGGCATAATGATTCAATTTGGGTCATCGTGGATCGATTGACAAAAGTGGCACATTTCCTTCCAGTGCACACCACCGATAAGGCTCAGAAGTATGTAGAGCTGTACATTGACCGAATCGTGTGTTCGCACAGATTACCCCGGACCATTGTTTCTGACTGAGGAGCCCAATTTATTGCTAGATTTTGGGATCAATTACAAGAGTCTTAGGAAACCAAGCTAATTAGGAGTTCAGCTTACCACTCACAAACTGATGGTCAGACCGAAAGGGTAAATCAAATTCTTGAAGATATGCTAAGGGCTTGTGCGATCGATTGTGGCAAGAACTAGGATAAGAACCTCTCTCTGGTAGAGTTTGCTTATAACAATAGTTATCAATCCAACCTAAGGATGGCACCTTTCGAAGCCCTATATGGAAGAAGGTGTCGAACACCCCTCAATTGGTCTCAGCCCGAAGAAAGAGAAATTTTTGGACCTGACTTAGTGACTGAAGCCGAAAGGAAAGTCAAACTAATCAGGAAAAATCTAGAAGCTGCTCAAGCAAGGCAAAAGAGTTACCTTGATAAGAGAAGAAAACCCCTCCAGTTTGAAGTGGGAGATTTCGTATATCTGAAAGTATCACCCACCAAAGGAGTGCAAAGGTTTGGGATCAAAGGCAAGTTAGCCCCTCGCTACATTGGACCTTATGGGATCGTAGAAGCATGTGGACCTGTGGCATACAAATTGAAGTTACCTCCAAAAATGTATACCATCCACAACGTATTCCATGTATCCCAACTAAAGAAATGTGTTCGATTGCCAACCGAGATCATAGCAGAACCAGAAGTGGAGATAGAGCCAGATCTATCATACCAAGAGTACCCTTCCAATGTTCTAGATTGCAAAGAAAGATCAACTCGGGCTAAATCGATCAAAATGTATAAGATCCAATGGAGTAATCACTCAGAGGAAGAGGCTACTTGGGAGACTAAGGAATTTCTACGTTCAAATTTCCCCAATCGTCTACCTAAGGAAATTGGTACGTAACCATGCCCAACACCTCCCCCTGCCCTTTGAATCTAAATATAAGAAAAATGACCCCAACATAAAATGAGTCAGTTGTAAGACTAAAACTAAGAGGACTTCCTTCTTAAGTTGCAAAGAAGATGACATTGGAAGAGCAGTTTACTAAGAAGAACCTTAATGAACAAACCACCAAATTCAAGCAAGCCTTAACCTTCAATTCACCTCAGGGGACTCCAACCCGAATCTTGGGACAAGATTCCTTTAAGGGCTTGTTCGGTTATTCCTATCCCATGTGGATTGGATGGGATTGGAAAAAATATGAAAGATTTTGGCTTGTATGGGATTAAAACCCAACCAATCCCACCCAATCCACATGGATTGAGAGTAAAACGAACAAGCCCTAAGGGGGGAAGGCTGTAACACCCCAGTAATTCCTAGAGTTCTTCTCAGTGCTAACTCAAGAACCATTATTTCATGTGAATCAAATTGAGCAAAAGACACCAAAAACTTGAGAGCAAAAATTCAACTAATTCTTTTGTCATAAGACTGATGCCTAAATCATATCATGCATTCAAAATGGGAAAATGTTTAAACCCTAGAACAACCCTAATTAGGCCATTTAAGTAGCAAGGAAGAAATTGGTAAAAGACCATGAAAACATGGAATCATGGCTTAGGCCAATTATAAAAGTTGAAATACAATAATTAAGCCATAATAATTGTTATAAAAGTTTGGCCAAATTAATTGATTAAAATCCCCAAAAAGGCCATCCAAGTGGAAGCTCTCTAGAGAAAAACTGAAATTCAGATTTCTGAATTTCAGCCCTCACCTAGAACTTGAGCATGTTCACCTTGATCCCTAGCTCAAATCCTTAAATCCCCATTGACAAATTTGTTCTAAACTAACCCCTCTGCAACGTGTGTGAACATGGCATCGAGATTCATGCCCTAGACACATCATATCTGGGATTTCCTCTCGGAGTTCAGCAGTGAGACAAACCAAACTTCATCGCTCCATATCTTTCGATCCAGTCAGCAAAACACATAAGCCTCCACACACAAACAACAAAGGAATGTCAGGGGAAGAGATCTCTCAACGGGATCATGGCCATAATCGCGAAGATTTGGAGCCAATCCACGCTTGAACTTGACCTCTCTCTGCGGTGCCTCGTGCTCGACGTCATGCCCAGGCGCCAGAGCACGCACTGGCGCTCGCCAGTGCACACCCTGAGCGCAAGCCAGAGCCACCCCTCGGCTATGCTTGCCCACGCCTTTAAGACCACCCCCAAACGCGCCTCACCTCACTCCGCACTCACCTTAGCTGGCCAGACATCGTCCTTAGCTCCGGCGAGCTCTGCGCCACCCGCCCGAGCCAGCTGAGCGCTGGCCACCGTGGCCTGCCATTTCTAGAGACCCTCAGCCTCAACAGAGCCCTTGGACAGCTTCACCGAGGAGCCATGAAGCTTCTCCAAGCAAGGATCGAATCCCTGCCTCAATGGAACAGCAAGATCACCATCGTCGGACATCGGTCGCCCACCACCGCGTGTAGACAGAGCTATCCGGTGAGCCATTCTTCAATTCCTCGCGCCCATGCCTTCTCTAGCACTTAGTGAAGCTCACTGACCGATTTAATTGAACTCTACCACCCTGGATAGGCCGGAGCCCTCGCCGCCACCGAGCTCCCCCGCCTGCGCACATGGATCGGCCTACTCCGACCATCCTTGGAGATGATCCACACATCGGCGTGACCGTCACGACCTCCCCTACGCACTCAACCACCTCACCGGGGCAATCTCACCACTGGTAAGCCCCTCTGCCCTTTCCTCCGCCGCGGGTACTGTTTAATTGGGAGAAGGACCTCGGGTTAGGTTTAGCAAAACCCCAAGAGGTTTTCTGAACTATCAGTGGCACATTTGAATAGTGACCCGAGGACTAGTCTGTATGGGAACTTAAAAACATTCGCTAGGGACCCCGAGGCAAAGTCAGTTTCCATTTAACCATTTCTGATTATTCTTTTTAATAAATAGAGAACTTAGGAAATTCATAACTTGAAGAATATTTATCCAAAATTTTGCTGGATTCAAAATAATATGAACCATTAAACAAAAATATTGAACCCCATGTTTTCTGTATTAATTTTTAGAGTTTTGAATTAAATAGGGAAACTACCCAAACCATATTAATATAAAGAAAAATAGATATGCTTCTATGCTAGGCTTAAGAAAATTTGTAGAGATACATGCCCAACTTAGGCACTGTTTAAAAATACTGAGCACCCAGTATACAAGTTTAACTCAAGTTTTGCTATTAAAAACTATATCTGCCCAAAACTTAGAAAATTAAGAAAGGTAGTGGAAAATAATAAACAGAGAAGGAGCATATTTTTCCTAGTATACTTAAGTGATGAGAAACCTAGGAAAAATACAGAGAACCCTAGTCCAAGGCTAATCCAGGTGTTGACTTGTTCTCAAATGCTATGAGTCAAGAACAAGGCAACACAAATGTTAATGGTTAAAGACCTTCGTCCTTCGAGGCATTATTTCCCTTAGGGTAAAATGATCTCTAGACGAAGGTCATGAAGGACATACCTTCATCATCTCAATATGTAAGAATATAAAAAGGGATATAGAAGAAAACATAAATAATTATATCAAGTCATCATATTATTCATATTATCATTATATAATCATGAACAACATTAATAATATCAAATTACATTTATACCTTCGGCTTGATAGAAGGTAAAAATCCAAGAGTGACGTGCGAGCGATTACAAGTCAGCGTGAACAGTAAGGTGTTACTGTTCATCTATTTATAGGCACAGGACGTAGCCTGGGTAAAATTACACTCATGTCCCTAACATTTACTATTAATCAAAAGGTAAGCTGTCGAGGACTAAACAGTCTTTTTCCTTTAGGTCGGTTTCATTCTCCACCACCATCCTTGAGCTAAGCCGAAGCTTCTCCATCCACAGCTTCGGAACTGGTTCATCCTTCTTGCAGATCGCATCTTTCATATCATGTACACCTTCATCTCAAAGCCGAAGCTTCCTGTGACAGTATATTATACTGGAAAGCATGTTAGTTGTGTTTTTGAGAACCCTCGGAAGATGAAGGCCCCCCAACAGTAGCCCCTCGCATTATTAATTTGTTCTTGTATCTAACAAATTCAGACTGCAACGTGAACGAAGGCCTCGAAATTGAAGACCTTCGGAAAAAACTTGCCAAAGCTAATGAGAACTTTGCACTTGCAAAAGCTAGTCAAGAAATTAGTGAATGGTTGAAAACTAGGCTAGAGAAAAATGTTGAGGAGCTTCGTGAATCCAAGGAAAGGTGCTTCGAGAAATCCTTGGATTGCATAAGAAAATTGAAAAACAGCTTTGCCAAAGTAGGCGCTTATTCTTCCGAAGAGAATTTCATTAGAGGCAACCCCGAGGGTGTTATTGATTGGATAAGCGGGAAAGCTAAAGCTTTTGAAGAGATCCTGAGTGATCGCGGGGATATCTATGCTTTCACTGGCGCTCGAGGTATTGCGGCAATCCTGGAGAAGGCTGGTTGCGACCACATTAAAGCTGCAGCCCAGACTAACGCCACCTTCTCCACAGACGACACGAGAGACCCTTCGACCGAAGCTACTTTGGTGGGCGGAAAATTTTATTCCGATGTCTAGGTGAACGGTAGCCGAGAATTGGCCAACGAAATCATAAAGAAGAATGAAAAAGAAACCCATGAAGCCTGAGAAGAAGCTAGGCGAGCCAAAGAAGCTACTGAGCGCGTAAGGCGTATAGGTATTGTTTTTGAATTTTAGCTTTGGTGTTTATTTTCTGGCTTTGAACTAACAGTTTGCCTATTACAGCTGAACTATCACCGCTGCCCGAGCCATACAACCCCCTAGCCGATCCGGTCATGAAAGAAGCACTAGATATAATGAGCGTTGCTAACTCCATCGTCGACGAAGTCGTCGACAAGCTGCTGAACGAAGCCGCGGAGAAAATACTTAAGGAAGATTAGACTTTTATTGTAATGATACTATGTAACATTTGGTGTATAAAATAATTAATCAGTCATATAAATTATTGTAATATATTTCTTTACGATGCATGAAATTTATGCACATACCGTTTTTGAGCCTTCGGCGAAAAAGCACCTTTTCTTCTTTTCATGCTTCGTAAATAAAGAAGCCCCTTTTATGTCAAATTTGTTGTGATGAAATTATGTTTGCCGAAGGTTTGCTTCGTGCCTCAGCACATTTTCATTCAACAAAGCATTGCCGAAGATCTGCTTCGTATCCAATCTTTTTGCCGTTGATGCAATATGATGTATGATGTAATGTTATGCGAAATGATGCGATGATATGATGCAATGTGATGGTGATGCCGAACACACACACACACGCCCACATTGGAACACACAAGACTCTGCATCCCCTTAGGGACGTCTTTGGAGCTTCTTCACCATATATTTTGGTGGTATTTAAGCTCTGCATCCCCTTAGGAATGACTTTGGAGCTTCTTCACCTTCTATTTCGGTGGTATTTAAGCTCTACATCCCCTTAGGAATGACTTTGGAGCTTCTTCACCTTCTATTTCGGTGGTATTTAAGCTCTGCATCCCCTTAGGAACGACTTTTGAGCTTCGAAAACTTACTCTGTGCTCCTTTAGGAACGACTTTTGTAGCTTCGGAACTTACTCTACGCTCCCTTAGGAACGACTTTTGTAGCTTCAGAACTTACTCTGCTCCCTTAGGAACGACTTTTATAACTTCGGAACTTGCTCTGCGCTCCCTTAGGAACGAGTTTTCTAGCTTCAGAAGTCTGTTTAAGACGTATTTTACTCGTTGATACCGGCACAATTATTACATAAAATCGAAATTTAGCCCTTCATGACTTGTTTCTCATACAAAAATTAAAATGGCATAAAAGATAAAGATACATCAAGAATAGGATATTCTTTAATAGATATGCTTGGATTCTGGCACAGTGCTGTTGACTGTACGAGCTTCGGATTCCTCCCGAAAATCACGCTGTTGTTGTGCGTGTTAGTGCCCTTCTGGCTACTGGCTTTGGGTCTGAGTAGGTGGTAATGGTGGTGGTAATGGGAGCTAGGCCAAGGAAGCTGGAGAGTGACTTGCCGAAGTGACAGAAGCTGAAGGTTGTTGATTGACTACGTACTCTGGTACATAGGGAGAGTAGCATGAAGCAGTATGTAAAACCTGCTTTGGCTGATTCTGCCGCGCCTCAGCTTCGACAATCTCCTTTTGCTTCTGGATTGTGACTTGGCATGTTCTTGTGGTGTGGCCCTTATCTTCACCATAGAATAAACAATATAGCCTCCTGGGCTGATATACGTATCTTCCTCTGAAGCCCCTGCCGCCTCCGCCCCTTGGGACTGGTGGCTTGAAAGAGCTTTGTTGTTGCCCTGATGATTGGGAGCTGTGTTGTGGCCTTAGAGGCTGGCTTCCTCTGTCATCACTTAGGTTAAAATTATGAATCGATCTGACGTGCCTGGGGTGGATTCTTCCTCTAAAGCCCCTGGTCATCTCAGAAAACATGTATGCTTCTTCCCTTCTCTGGCAGAAATCATTATCAGCCCGGATGTATTCATCCATCTTTTGAAGAAGCTTCTCCAGGGTTTGTGGGGGTTTCCTGGCAAAATACTGAGCCGTAGGTCCTGGACGAAGCCCTTTGATCATGGCCTCAATGACAATTTCATTGGGCACTGTAGGCGCTTGTGCTCTTAGACGCAGGAAACTTCGGACATATGCCTGAAGGTACTCCTCGTGGTCTTGCGTGCACTGGAACAAAGCTTGAGCAGTGACTGGCTTCGTTTGAAATCCTTGGAAGCTGGTGATTAGCATATCCTTAAGCTTCTGCCATGATGTAATTGTCCCTGGCCGAAGAGAAGAGTACCAAGTCTATGCGACACTTTTAACTGCCATGACAAAGGATTTTGCCATTACCGCAGTGTTGCCCCCATATGAAGATATGGTTGCCTCGTAGCTCATTAGAAACTGCTTCAGGTCTTAGTGCCCATCATACATAGGAAGCTGAGATGGCTTGTATGATGGGGGCCATGGGGTAGCCTGCAACTTTGCGGCTAGAAGAGAAGCATCGTCAAAAGCAAAATTGCCATGATGGAAATCATCGTACCATTCATCATCATTGTGCGAATTGTCTTGACGAAGCTCTCTATATTTAGGCCTTTGGTCTTGGTCATCTTGGGTGAGATGACGCATTTCCTCAGCAGCCTCATCAATCTTCCTCTAAAGATCAGCGAGACGAAGCATCTTTTCTTTCTTCTTTTGGACCTGTTGATGAATGGCTTCAAGGTCCCTGATTTCTTGGTCCAACTCCTCCTCCTGGGGTGTTAGACTGGTAGCCTTCCTTTTCTGGCTCCTAGCTTCACGTAACATTTCTTGATTAACATCCAGCGGCTGCAGTGCAGCCCCTAGCCCTGATGACTTCTTCGGTGGCATGACGAAGGTCAAAGCTTGCCGAAGGTGGTCAAGTGAGTTCACCGGAGGTGGGTGCCAATGTTGGTCACTTGTTCTCAAATGCTATGAGTCAAGAACAAGGCAACACAAATGTTAATAGTTAAAGACCTTCGTCCTTCGAGGCATTATTTCCCTTAGGGTATAATGATCTCCAGATGAAGGTCATAAAGGACATACCTTCATCATCTCAATATGTAAGAATATAAATAGGGATATAGAAGAAAACATAAATAATTATGTCAAGTCATCATATTATTCATATTATCATTATATAATCATGAACAACATTAATAATATCAAATTACATTTATACCTTCTACTTGACAGAAGGTAAAAATCCAAGAGTGACGTGCGAGTGGTTACAAGTCAGCGTGAATAGTACGGTGTTACTGTTCATCTATTTATAGGCACAAGACGTAGCCTGGGAAAAATTACACTCATGTCCCTGACATTTACTATTAATCAAAAGGTAAGCTGTCACGGACTAAACAGTCTTTTCCCCTTTAGGTTGGTTTCATTCTCCACCACCATCCTTGTGCTAAGCCGAAGCTTCTCCATCCACAGCTTCGGAACTGGTTCATCCTTCTTCCAGATCACGCCTTCCATATCATGTACACCTTCATCTCAAAGTCGAAGCTTCCTGTGACATTATATTATACTGGAAAGCATGTTAGTCATGTTTTTGAGGACCTTTGGAAGATGAAGGCCCCCCAACACCTGGGGTAAATATTTATTAGGCAATAAGAAACCAAGGAAAACCATGATTAAAAATATAAGGACCATTTCAAAAATGGTAAGAGAAATTCAGTAGACTCCTAACTGCTAGAACACCATTACAAAAATAATGAACACCCTAACCCCTCACAATGAGTGAGCTAAACAATTAAAATATGGTTTTTGCCCATGTTCTAATTAAATCAAAAGAAAGTCTAAAATTGTGAAATATTAGGCAAATAAATTTTTACCCAACTATTGATGAAGTAGACTGTGGGGGACAGATATCCCCCGGATCCACTAGAAGGCAAGAAGGCCTCGCGAAAGGCCCTGGGCCCATTATTTCACAAGGTCATCCCTTCGTGGGCTAGGGGAGGAGCTTTCAGCAAAATAGATCAACATGAGGACGGATCAACTCGAGCCCATGCAGTTTGCTGAACTCAAACGCTATCCGCAGCATTGATCCGACTTTCCCGCGCAGCGCCCTCAGGCATCAGAGCCGAAGGACTATAAGTCGGCAAGATTATAGGAAGACAAACTCAGTCAGTTCACTATTACATAGGAACACGTGGTTATCATATCCGCATGTAACGCCCCACGGTCGAATATATAAGGCCTAGGGGGCACCCCTTCAAGAACATCTTACTCATTAGCCATCCACCTAGCTCTCTAACATATCCTATACTAGAGAGTTCCCTTGTAATCCACCAAACATAAGATCCACTCCAGGACGTAGGGTATTACGCATCTCAAAGCGGCCCGAACCTGTACAAGATTGTCCGCCGTCTCTCGTGCCTCTGGCGCGAACCATCGAGCTACAGTCAGCTACACCGTCCTACTCCTAAAAACACCTCGAGGGGCAACCCTCGGGTGTGCGGTCGAACCCAAATCACCGACATCTGGCATGCCAGACGAAGAAGGAACTCTACATCGCATCGTAGATCCACCGAAGAGGAAGCCTTCCCCTACACTCTCCAGGAAAGTCGGAGCAAAGCCGAAAATAGCGCAATCTCCAGCGCTCCGAGCAAAGACTACCTCCCACCAGCCGGGAGCAGAGGATCCGACTACTCGGAGGACTCCGCTGACCACCTCTTCTACGGAAAAATGGACACGGATCACAAGGAAAAAGGAACCAAACAAGGTAAAAGCTCGTCAAGCTGCTCTCCAGATATCTCCACCATCAAAGGAGAACAGGAAGAAGCTTGTCACTACAACGGCCCCATTCTACCCCAACGTCCTCTTTATCGAGGGAAGAGTGGAATTTACCCCTGTCTTCGATGACGAACCAACCGCGCCGGGAGAAGAACCTCTTCAGCGGGAATCTCACTGACGAAGGAACCGACGCCGAAATATTCGGAGACATCATGAAGCTGGAGAACGCGATCCGGTGCAGCCCGTGTCACGAGATGAGATCTCGGAGGTGGGAGAAACTCCGGATGAACGAGTCTTCAGGAAAAGAAGGAATTCCCGACGGCGCGATCGTCGGCAAGCTCAAGAGCAGGCCGAACAGGAAGCGAAACAACACCGAGAGAACCCTCTTCTCGGCCAAAACTTGAACCCTAACTTCGCCCGAGCCATGAACACATCGAGCGAGGTCGGTGGAGTGTTGGCTCGGATAGCTGATGGCCTCCCCCGGACTCTAGATGCTGAGGGCTATCGATGGCTGCTCACTCGGGTAGCTAATCATCTTCTGCCTCTCGCTCATCCTCCGAGCGACCTACGACACGCCATCAACAGTCGGCGGGATGCACGGAGCTCCATCAACGCTTCACGCGAGCGACGGCATGAGAACGAGATTCGGCGTCGAGAAGAGTATGACCGGGATCACGGCATCCCTGCGCGAAGTCAAACCACCAGAGTTGAGTCGGTGACGGCTTCAACTGGCGGCACGACCCGGGAACGGTCGAAGCACCACATCGACAACTCCCCTCCCCGGGACCGACATCATCATCATCCGCAAGAGGACACGTGTGGAGCATCGGTGCTCACTCCACGTCTTAGAGCCATTCAATGGCCCCCTAACATCAAGGTCTCCAACATCGACAAGTATGAGCCCAAGTAGGACCCGAGAGGCTGGTTGGCCGTCTACACCACCGCTGCCTAGGCCGCTGGGGCAACTGAAGACGTGATGACTGCGTACCTGCCATCGTCCTCGGGCAAGATGCACTACAATGGCTATGACACCAACCCCGACACTGCATCGACGACTGGAGCGACTTCAGTCGGTGCTTCATCGCCAACTTTCAATCCCTCTCCGACAAGCCACCGCAGCCATGGGACCTCAAGACCATCAAGCGCCGAGGGGATGAGACTCTTCGATCATACCTCAAAAGATTTCAGACCATGAGGAATCGAATCCCAGAGGTTGTGGAAGCAGTGGTGATTGAGGACTTCTATCGGGGACCTAATGACTCGGCCTTCATCCGAGCCATACTACAGAAGGCACCTAATACCTTCGAGCAGTTGTTTAGGGAGGCGAACATCTACATCACTACCGATGAACGAGCTCAGGACCTCATCAGAGGAGCAAAGCCTACACCGCCGGCACCACGACGCGACGCGAACCAGCAACTCGACAAACGTTGGGAGAAGAGGCCTCGCGATGAGGTTCACACCGTCGGACCACCCGTCTCTCGTGCCCAAGGGGCACCCTGCGGAGGAGAACGAACGTTGGACGACATCCTCGATGCCCAATGTCCATACCATAAAGACATGCGCCACACCCTGCGGAACTGCAGAGACTTCAAGCACTCCGTCGGGAACGACCGACCTTTCCAACCTCTACCACCTTCCCCGCCATGAGGACCCAGAGAACCTCGACAACCTCAGCAGTAGGAAGGGGGAGGATGCGGAGCATTTCCCCGCGTTGACGGGGAAGTCAACGTCATCTTTGTTGGACATGGGTCTCAAGAGAGCAAGAGGTAGCAGAAGCTCAACGACCGTCGGATACTGGTGGCGACCACCGGTCCTCCCGCCTAGTACCGGTGGTCCGAACACCCGATCACATTCACTCGGGCAAATCAATGGTTTAACTTCGACCATCCGGGGAAGTACCCGCTCCTCGTCGATCCGGTGATCCGAGAGAGCAGGGTGAAGAAGGTGTAGTGGACAGGGGAAGCAGTATCAACATCACCTTTCCCCGGACACTCCTAGGCTTGGGGATCACACTCAAAGAGCTCCAAGAGTCAGATACTCCTTTTTCGACATCGTGCCGACTGAAGGAGAGTACCCGCTCAGACACATCTACATGCCAGTCACCTTCGGAACTCCAGATAACTACAGAACTGAGTACCTTAGGTTCGAGGTGGCAAGCTTCGAGTGCGGATACAACGCCATCATCGGCAGGCCCGGACTGGCGAAGTTCATGGCCATTCTGCATTATACGTACATGATATTGAAGATTCCTGGACCACAAGGAATCATCACTGTGCGCATTGACTTCCAAGGCATCACGGAGTGCTTCCGAGTGGCCATTTAGGCGGCTCTCACCACCAAACTATCGACGACTTCTTCTACACATGCAAACTCAAAGCCTGAAGAGGACCTCACAGTACCTACAAATGAAGCTCAAGCCATGACCTCTATGCGGCCAACTAAAGAAACTAAGAGAATCAACCTCGGTTTCGCTGATGAACGCAAGACTACCATCATCAGCTCCAGCATGGATGACAAATAGGAAAGCGCGCTCGTCCAGTTCCTGCAAGACAACCGAGACGTATTCGCATGGCAACCTGTGGATATGCCGGGAGTCCCGAGAGAGCTGGCCGAGCACAAGCTGAAAGTCTACCCTCAGGCGAGGCCGATTCGACAAAAGTTGTGTCGTTTCACGCCTGACAAGAGAGAAGCCATTCATGCTGAGCTAGCTCGCTTAGTCGCGGCAAGGTTCATTAGAGAAGTGTTGCATCCTGAATGGTTGGCAAATCCTGTTCTTGTACTCAAAAAGAATAAAGTGGATTGGCACATGTGCGTCGACTATACAGACCTCAACAAGCACTGTCCGAAGGATCCCTTCAGACTTCCTAGAATAGACCAGGTGGTAGATTCAACCGCCGGGTGCTCTATGTTGTCTTTCGTGGATTGCTACTCTGGGTATCATCAGATCAGTCTGGCAAAAGAAGATGTAGAAAAAACTGCATTCATCACCTCGTTTGGAGCTTTCTACTATACCTCCATGTCGTTTGGCCTCAAAAACGCTGGAGCAACTTACCAGAGAGCCATTCAGACATGCTTAGCCGACCACTGGGGCAAGCGTGTAGAAGCTTATGTGGATGACGTGGTGATCAAGACAAAAAACTTAGAAAATTTCATTGAAGATTTGCAGCTGGTCTTCAACAGTCTACAGCGATATCGATGGAAGCTTAATCTAGAAAAGTGTCTTCAGAGTACTGGCAGGAAAATTACTCAGATTCATTGTCAGCCACCGAGGAATTAAAGCTAACCTAGAAAAGATCGAGGCTATCATGAGGATGGAAGCACCGCGGTCATAGAAGAAAGTACAAAGACTTACTGGGTGCATGACAGCTTTGAGCAGGTTCATATCAAGGCTGGGAGAAAAAGGCTTGCCGTTCTACAGATTGCTCAAGAAGGTAGACAAATTCCAGTGGACTTCAGAAGCCCAGGAAGCTCTTGATGTACTAAAGAAATTCCTGACAACACCACCAGTACTAAAACCACCGCACCAAGCCACGTCGGGTCAGCCGACCGAAGATCTGCTGTTATATATCTCTTGCACGACTCACGTGGTGAGCACCGTGTTGGTAGTCGAGCGAGTAGAAGAAGGACACGCATATCCAGTACAACATCCCGTCTATTTCATCAGTGAAGTTCTAGGACACTCAAAGAAGAGATATCCTCAAGTTCAAAAACTACTGTACGCAGTACTTCTAACTGCACGCAAGCTCGTAACTACTTTGACGACCACAAAGTCATAGTAGTCACTAGATTTCCGATAAGGGATATTCTCCACAACAAAGAAGGCATCGGAAGAATAGCCAAATGGGCTTGTGAGCTAGGAGCTCACGACATCGAGTTTCGACCTCGCACTACAATAAAGACTCAAGCATTGGTTGACTTCGTATCAGAGTGGACCGAGCAACAAGTGCAAGATAACCCAGAGACTGTAGAAGTATGGTAGATGTATTTCGATGGCTCGTTAAAGCTGCAGGGGGCAGGCGCAGGGATCCTCTTCATTGCACCTGGAGGTGAACAACTCAAATATGCTCTTCAGTTGTTATTCTCAGCGTCCAACAATGCAGTAGAATACGAAGCTTTGATTCATGGACTGAACATTGCCGTATCACTGGGCATTAAGAGACTGATGGTATACGGTGATTCACTGGTGGTCGTAAGTCAGATAAATAAGGAATGGGATTGCTCGAATGACTCTATGGGTAAGTATTGCACAGCCGTCCGAAAGCTGGAGGACAAATTCGAAGGGCTAGAATTTCATCATGTAGAGAGAGATTGCAACGCGGCTGCATATGCATTGTTAAAGCTGGGATCCAGTCGGGCCCAAGTCAAACCTAGGATTTTCGTCCAAGAAGTGCCACGTCCGAGTATTTCCTTAGATCAGGCAGAAGAGTGCAATGTTCTGAGTCAGCCACAGTCAGACTCTAATGACTAGAGGGAGCCTATTATTAAGTATATAAAGAACGAAGAAGAGCTGGATGACAAAACTGCGGCAGAACGCATCGCAAGGCAGTCAGCCCACTACACTCTTATTGGGGAAGCGCTGTACAGGAGGGGCACGACGGGAGTTCTCATGAAGTGCATTCTTTCGGCTACTGGGAAGCAACTATTAGATGAAATCCATGCCAGGCAGTGCGGGATACATGCAGCGTCCAGAACATTAGTTGGGAAGGTCTTCAGGTCTGGTTTCTACTGGCCAACAGCCAAGAGTGATGCAGCCGAGTTAGTCCAGAGGTGCGAAGCTTTCCAATACTTATCAAAGCAGCAGCATTTACCAGCACAGCAATTGCAGACCATACCCGTAACATGGCCATTCGCGTGCTGGGGACTAGACATGATTGGACCCTTCAAGAAAACTCAAGGAGGATACACTCACGTATTGGTTGCCATCGACAAATTCACTAAATGGATAGAGTACAAACCTATTGCTTCTCTGACTTTAGCCAAGGCAGTAGAATTCATACAAGACATAATATTCAGATTTGGAATACCAAATAGCATCATAACCGATCTAGGATCCAATTTCACTAGCTCTGAATTCTTTGATTTCTGCGAACAACGGTGCATCTAGATCAAGTACGCGTCAGTAGCACATCCAAGAGCTAACGGACAGGTAGAAAGGGCTAATGGAATGATATTGGAAGCACTCAGAAAGAAAGTCTTCGACAAGAATGAAAAATTCGCAGGAAAGTGGATCAGAGAGTTGCCATATGTGATTTGGAGCCTAAGAACTCAGCCTAGCCGAGCCTTGCATGGGAATACTCCTTTCTTCATGGTCTATGGTTCGGAGGTAGTGCTACCTGCCGACCTCAGGTTTGGGGCTCCAAGATTAGTCTTCGAAAACATAGCTGAGGCAGAAGATACCAGACTGGAGGATATTGATGTACTGGAAGAAGAGCGATTGAATGTCGTAATTGAGTCAGCTAGGTACCAGCAAACCCTGAGGCGCTATCATGATAAGACTATGAGACATCGTTCCTTTGCGGTAGGAGATTTGGTCCTTCGCCGAATTCTAACGGGAGAAGGCCGGCACAAATTGTCATCGCTATGAGAAGGGCCATTCATGGTTGTAGAGATCACTCGGCCAGGATCATATCGACTTACTCAAATGGACGGCACGGAAATAGGGAATTCTTGGAATATAGGACATCTCAGGAAATTTTACCCCTAGCAAGATTTCAAAAGCTATCGGGGCGGCATCGTATTCTGTAATTGGAAAAGTACGTCATAAATAAAAAGACTTCGTTCTCAAAAGATCTCAAACTATTTATTATCGATCTGCATGCTTACTCAGGGTGACCACTATACCCAACCAACGGAGCAATCGGCTTAAGTCGGTAGTGACTTAAGACGATGCAACATGCTCACGCTTACTTAGGGTGACCACTATACCCAACCAATAGAGCAATCGGCTTAAGTCGGCAGTGACTTAAGACAGTGCAACATGCTCACGCTTACTCGACTTAGGGTGACCACTATACCCTACCAACGAAGCAATCGGTTTAAGTCGGCAGTGACTTAAGATGGTGCAACATGCTCACGCTTACTCGACTTAGGGTGACCACTATACCCTACCAACAGAGCAATTGGCTTAAGTCGGTAGTGACTTAAGACGGTGCAACATGCTCACGCTTACTCGACTTAGGGTGACCACTATACCCTACTATCGGAGCAATCGACTTAAGTCGGTAATGACTTAAGGTGATGCCGCATGCTCACGTCTACTTAATCTAGCATAAACATGCTTACGATTACTCATCTCAGGGCGATCTCTATGCCTCATGAAATAGGAAGAAGTTTCAAAACCTTCACACTGCACTTACTTCTACAATCATAACAACTGTTGAATTCAAACAACAGAGAAATAATAATAGTGTTCAGTACCAAGAACACTTTCTAACATAATATTCGAGCACATTGACCACATACGCATACAATTCATAAATGCATTCAGTGTTTCTACTTGGCAATGTTCTTCTCAGGAGCAACTGATGAGGAAGGGCGACTCGAGAAGTCAGGAGCAGCGTTGACATCAGCAACTATGTCATCGGGAACAACCACACCCGGCCTTCTCATCAAGATCCGCCACGCGCGAATGGCTTTATCCATAGCCTTGTCGCGCTGAGCCTTCAAAGTAGCAGAAGTGTCTTCAGCAACCTTGGCAGCCAGTTGAGCAGCTTCTAGCTCCTGGACACTGATCTTTTGGAAGCACGCAGATCATTGATGACAGAGTCTTTGCTCGACACCAACTGCCTGAGACGAAGGATCTCATCCTGGGATACTTGCAGCTCGTGACGATGATGATCCAAATCTGCCATGGTAAAACGGTGGCTCCTCTCCATGATAGTCAGAGAATTGCTGGCATCACGATACAACCTATCAAGATTATCGCGAGAAGCCGCAAGTACATGTTTTTCTTCCTACAGACAAGGATCAGCTCTCAAGCATCCAGTAAGCAGAAAAGACACAGCAGAGAAAGTCAAGCAAGCTTACCTCGTTAGCCGTCCTTTCAGAATCAAGCTGAGCACTGAGAGATGAATTCAATGAATTGGCATCATCTATGGAAGCAAAAATCCGAGCTAGATCAGCCTGACCTTGAGAACACTTCTCCTCAAGTTCAAAGTACCGCCGGGACATATCTAATAAAAAGCAGTTGAAGAAGGGCGCACAGTTAAAAATAGACTAATCAAGAAGTCAAGGAAGAAAGCAAAGACACTAACCAGCATTTGCCATTTTCAAATCAGATATCTGTTTCTGAAGCAGCAATGGGTTCCACTACGTCAGGGACAGAGCTCCTTCTGGGACAAAGGCATCTCGTGATCTCAGCTGACCAACCATCTCGTTGACCAAAGCCTGATATTACAAACAAATGAGTACAAAGACAGTGATTCGCCAGGAATATTACCAGAACAGAAAAGGCCAGATTACCTGAAGATTGGAGAAGAATGAAAGAAACCCCAAATCATGAGAAGCCAGGTGGTGGCCCAACAAAGGAATATCAACTGGGGCAATCTGAAGAGCATCATCAGGGATCAACCCAACATCACCAGCAGGCATTAGAACTCTAGCATCACGTGCGCTGGCCTCTAAGGCGACTTCCTCGTTTAAAGCATGCGTTATTGCCATGCCATCAGAATGTGGAGGAGAAGACCCAATGTGGACATCCATGGAGGTATGAGAAGGGGAGCCCGCTCGGACACCCTCGGGGGCTGGGTCACAGCTCGCGCTACCCACCCGAGCTAGATCATTACCGGCAACACCCTCGGGGGCTGGGTAACCACTTGCACCATCCTTGAGGACCGGGTTCTCTGCAGCAGCCACCTCTAGGGCTGAAGGATTCTCAGTCACCTCCATGGGAATTGAACAACCTTGACCAGCCTCTTGGCCTTGAAGACTGCACTCCAAGGTCGACGAGGCACGAGACGCCGCTCGAGATAACTCTAATCCCACATCTGGAATGTCAGAGCAAACGTCCATCATACCACCGTCCGTGGGCTCAGACAACAAATCTTCAGGAACAACATCCTTGAGAACTTGATCAAAATTTGCTAGGGATAATTCTTGCAGACCGACGACAGCTGACAAAGCTGGAGAAGGGATATCACTACTCTCCCCACTGACTATGTAATGCCGACTATTCTTCCAAATTAAGGGGATTTCCTCCTCTTCTTCGTCCTCATCAACAGTACGAACAATACCCCCATTGGGATCAGCTCTGGCAGGATCACCCCCATTGGGATCAGCATCGTCAAGGTCACACCCATTGGGTCCAGCATCAGCAGGGTTACACCCATTGGGATCAACATCAATAGGGTCACACTCATTGGGATAAGCTCTAGCAGGGTCACACCCATTTGGATCAACATCAATAGGGTCACACCCATTGGGATCAGCTCCAGTAAAGAATTCCACTGGTACTTCTTCAGCAGCAGGAGCAGAAGGGCCAGCATCATGATCCAAGCACGACACTCGCTGAAGCTGTCTCTTTTTCTTTTTCTTCCCCTCGGTAGGAGCAGTCGGATGACCAACTTGGCAAAGACGTTTCGGGTGAGTACCCTCAGGCCTTCGAGTATCCACGGTTTTCTCAGGCTCTAGAATAGTTGCGACAGCCACCATTTCAGCAGGGACAGAATCAGAGGAATCCCCCGCCAACATATCCAGCATAGCACTTATCTCTGCATCACTCGGATTAGTAGGCATCTCGAAGTGAACTTGCTTCTCATCATTGGGAAGACCACCAAGTGAAGCAACTAGGACTTCAACTTCTTCGGGAGAGGGTCACACTCTAAGACCCAAACCACTGTCACCAGCAGGAGGATTGGACACAAAACTGAAGAAGGGCTTAGAAGATGGCAAATTCCAAGCAGAATATGCAACAGGAGCACCAATATTCGATACTTTGCCCCTCAATATCATCTCCAGTCGGCTCACCAAATCCACAGTAGGAATCCTCTTGTCGATAACCCAAGTCGAGTCGGTGACACCACTGTATAAGTAAGCCGGGTACGCTCTGTCCTTCAGGGGCTGAATATTCTTAAAAACAAAGTCTGCAACCACAGCTTCAATGGTCAGACCTCCCTCCTTCAGCAAACGGATTTCATCAAGCAGAACCTTGGCCTCTATTATCTCCAAGGTGGTGGGGGACTCAATCCAACTGGGAGTGCGCACGTCCGGCTGTCTCCCTGACCGAGGGGGGAGGGACTCGCCATGATTTTCAACAATGAACCACTCTAAGCGCCATCCCTTAATGTTGTCTTTGAGTGGGATATCCAGGTACTCTGTCTTCCTCCCATGACGCATCTTCAGACTTGCACCGCCCACAAGCTGATGCTGCCCCCCAGCCATCCTAGGACGACAGTGATACAAGTGTTTCCACAAACCGAAGTGAGGAAGAATTCCAAGGTAGGCTTCACACAGATGGACAAAAATAGAAATTTGCAGAATAGAGTTGGGATTCAGATGAGTCAGATTCAGATTGTAAAAATCAAGGAGACCACGAAAGAAGGGAGAAATTGGAAGAGCAAGACTGCGGAGAAGAAAAGGAATGTAAACGACGGACTCGTGAGTATCCTCCATCGGGATAGTAACCCCACAACAAATCCGCTAGGAACAAAGCTCCTTTGGAGGAAGAACTCTAACATCAACGAGGTGGAGAAGATCTGACTCGAAAACAACAGACATATGATTACCTGCGAAAGGCAATTGGCTGTTGGGGTCGATGGGAGGAATAACCGCAGCGGCAGAATTCTGACTCTTCCACTTGGGCACCATCTCAATCTCGTCGGCGAACTGAGCAGAAGCGAGATCAAAGGGAAACAGAGGAGGTCTAGAGGCAGAAAGTAAAGCTAGGGCTCAGAATGCAGAGGCATGTGGCGATGCGGTACTAGTGGGGTTTTCCCAGGTCAGACACCATTTCTAAAAAGTGCCCAGTCATCATTCGGTCGTTATTTCTAAAACGCCGACATGGCTCGGCGTAACTCAGCGGTTATTTCTAAAAACGCTGACATCACCAATCCTCACTCGGTCGTTATTTCTAAAACGCCGACGTGGCTCGATGTGACTCAGCTGTTGTTTCTAAAACACTGACGTCACCACTAATCACTCGGCCGTTAATTCTAAAGCGCTGATGTGGCTCGAAAGGACTCGGCTGTTACCTCTAAAATGCCAGCGTCGCCAAAAACCGTTCGGCTGTTACCCCTGAAGACACTGGCAGTAAACCAGACCGTTCTTTCTCCATGTAAATGTAGATAGAATTAAAATGCGACACAGCAATGGTAAGTCATTACTCAAGAGTTACTTCTAAGAACAACAGCTGCATTGGATACAAACACAAATCGTCGATCAACTATAAAGAAGCGACACAAAGGCAAAGGGTGTGCACAAGATCAAGCTCGAGTTTACTTCATTATATAAGGGGGCAATTTCTTACACAAAATTAAAGGCCGACTCATTATGAGCCGGGCTTCTTCCCACTTTTCGACACATTACCTTACTACATTATAGTACTACACTACTTACACTACACTATACTACTAACTACTACTACATTATTCTACTAATACTAACACTACTTATCTATACTAATATTTTAAGCCAGTGGCGCTTTGCCACTGGCCTTACCGCCGTCGCTGCCGCTGCCGCTGTCGCCCTTGCCGTCGCCCTTGTCGTCGCCTCTGTCGTCGCCGTCGCCCTCGTCGTCACCGTCATTGCCACTCCCCTCCTCGGACGAGTCAGAGGAGTCCTCCTCGTCCGAGGAGACCTCCAACTCATCCGAGCCCTCGAGCCTAGAGCGCTCGACGGCTCGGATATATGTCCACACCTCGGCGGCGATCCCCTGGGAATCATCCGAGTCTTCGCACGATGCCGGGGGCAAGGTGTAGACTGGCGATCCCTCGGACTCGGAGGAGAACTCCTCCTCGGAGTACTTAGAATCACCGAAATCCTCCGAGGGAGGGGTCGGCTCGCGCTTCCGCTTGTCGCTAGAGTGGTGCGACGAACTTCCGCTCTTCTTGCTCTTGCCCATGGTGGAATAGAAAAGAGGAGAATAAGCAAGCAACGGTAGAGAGATGTGTGAAGACGCCAGTGAAGCAAGCGCTCCATTTATAGAGGAAGAAAGCAACCGCTCATCTCCTACCACGGTCACTGAACAGTCGCAAGTATTCAATAAGCAATTCAAATCGTCTGGAAATAAGTCAGGGGGCTGACGCCGTTTCACGTAACACACCACCCATTGGGACTCAAATCAACTGCATGGATGATATGATTACACCTGTGGTCACATCAAGTTACTACTCAGGGACAGTTCGCTAAACGCTCAGCGCACCAAGCCATCCCTTGCCTACACCCATTGGGGGGGACATCCAGGAATTTTTAATAGATTTTCCCAAGCAGTCACATCCATACAGTATACGCAATGAATGTATCAAGACAAAAAGAAGATATCTATGGAGATCGGAAGAAAGCCAAAAAAATAGCTGATGAAGTACAAGTCTAATCAATAGGAGCATTGAAGCATGAAGCGAAAGGAAGACTAGCCAAGGGCCATCTACCGGATGTCCAATCCATCACTGATCAAATAAATTTCAAGCTGGTGCATGGGAAGGCCGTATTGTTGATCTCAAAAAGACAAAAACTATATGCTGATCTCTAAAGCATAAACTGATGATATAATGCTGAAATCTAAGGCATGAAATGAAGATGAGATAATGCTGATTTCTAAGGCATGAGTCTAAGTCAGAGACAATGGTTTCTAAAAAAACATGGGATGAAGACCTTTGAGTGGATTATTTTCAGTAATCCACTCAAAGCTCGGGGGCTACACCCATTGGGTGCACCTCCGGTGCACCCAATGAATCCTGAGACCTCGAGAACAAAATGTTGATCTCTAAAGCATAGGCTGATGGCAAAATGTTGATTTCTAAAGCATAAGTCTAAGTCAGAGACAACGATTTCTAAAGAAGTATGAGATGAAGACCTTTGAGTGGATTATTTTCAGTAATCCACTCAAAGCTCGGGGGCTACACCCATTGGGTGCACCTCCGGTGCACCCAATGAATCCTTAACCCCTAAGAACAAAGCGTCGACCTCTAAAGCATAAACAGAGCACCGATTACTGAAGATTAAAAGCAAAAGACTATGGAATGATGCCAAAAGAAGATGACAGAAGATCGTTTTTACCAAGTTACTCAGAGTTGGAGGTAACGACTTAGCAGACATGTTTCGAAATCGTAAGCTGGACCTAGAATCTTTGGGCCGATTATTTCAAAATCAACACAAAGATTGGGGGCTTGTGGGGGACAGATATCCCCCGGGTCCACTAGAAGGCAAGAAGGCCTTGCTAAAGGCCCCAGGCCTATTATTTCACAAGGCCATCCCTTCATGGGCCAGGGGAGGAGCTTTTAGCAGAACGGATCAACACGAGGACGGATCAACTAGAGCCCATGCGGTTTGCTGAACTCAAACACTATCCGCAACATTGATCCAACTTTCCCGCGCAGCGCCCTCAGGCGTCAGAGCCGAAGGACTATAAGTCGGCAAGATTATAGGAAGATAAACTCAGTCAGTTCACTATTACTTAGGAATACATGGTTATCATATCCGCATGTAACGCCCCACGGTCGAATATATAAGGCCTAGGGGGCACCCCTTCAAGAACATCTTACTCATTAGCCATCCACCCAGCTCTCTAATATCTCCTGTACTAGAGAGTTCCCTTGTAATCAACCACACATAAGATCCACTCCAGGATGTAGGGTATTACGCATCTCAAAGCGGCCCGAACCTGTACAAGATTGTCCGCCGTCTCTCCTGCCTCTAGCACGAACCATCGAGCTACAGTCAGCTATACCGTCCTACTCCTAAAAACACCTCGAGGGGCAACCCCCGTGTGTGCGCTCGGACCCAAATCACTGACAGCTGGCCACCATAGAAAAATGCAAAACCTATTCAAAAATATAAGATAACACCCATTACCCCCTACCCCATGAAAAAGACCATATAATCCAAGAATTTCTACCCCCCTCTTCCCTTAAGCAAAAAGTTGCCAAATTCTAGAATGATTGCTCTTGCACGAAGAAGAAGATAGGAAAAATTAGGAATCTGTTGTTTGACATTTTTCAAGTATAGTGGTAGTAGAAAGCACCCCTTTGGCCAAAAACTTTAGAACATCACAGTAAAATAACCAATAAGTATTATTGGCTAAAATTTGGTACAAAGTCATATTATAGCACCTAAATACCAGCAAAAATAAGCCTTAGGGAATAATCCACTGTTAGAGGAGAGTTGTAGTTCAAAGCACCCCCTCTGCCCTAAGATTTGATAATTTTGTACAGAGAGAACCCTTAACTTTTTGAGCCCCAATTTTTGAGAAAGAGAGTTATACACCATTGGGAAGCTACTCTAATGTTTACAGAATTTTTGGAAATTTATAAAACAAGATTGTAGTTCAAACCCACCTTAAAACATAAGAGAAAAGGGAAAGAAGAGGGAAAATTGGGAAGATTAATGAATCTCACCCCAATGAATTCAGCTAGAAATTATAATAAACTTTCACTAAAACATAAAAAGAAAATCAGTGGAACACTAAAATAATTTGACCATTTAACCTAACCAAACGTGACCTAAATGGCTAAGTGTACCACCAAAATTCCCAGTAGTAAGGTTAAGCTTTACCTTATTAATTCAATTATAATTGCTAAATTGCATATCATGCCATACATATATATTATGCATTGCATTCATTAGATTGCAACCTCGCTGACGGAGAGTACGTGCTCATTCCCGAGCAAGGAGCTGTCCACAAGGAAGACCAGGAGGCAGCTCCCGAGCCTGTTGAAAGTCGCCTAGAGGGGGGGTGAATAGGGCGAATCTGAAATTTACAAAGTTTAAGCACAACTACAAGCCGGGGTTAGCGTTAGAATTAAAATCGAGTCCGAGAGAGAGGGCGAAAACAAATCACAAGCAAATCAAGAGTGTGACATGATGATTTGTTTTACCGAGGTTCGGTTCTTGCAAACCTACTCCCCGTTGAGGTGATCACAAAGACCGGGTCTCTTTCAACCCTCTCCCTCTCTCAAACGATCACTTAGACCGAGTGAGCTTCTCTTCTCAATCAAATGGGATACAAAGTCCCCGCAAGGACCACCACACAATTGGTGTCTCTTGCCTTGGTTACAATTGAGTTGATCACAAGAAAGAATGAGAAAGAAAAGAAGCAAACCAAGCGCAAGAGCTCAAATGAACACAAGTCACTCTCTCACTAGTCACTATTGATTGGAATTGAAGTAGAGACTTGGGAGAGGATTTGATCTCTTTGGTGTGTCTTGTATTGAATGCTATAGCTCTTGTAATGTGTTGGAAGGTGGAAAACTTGGATGCAATGAATGGTGGGGTGGTTGGGGTATTTATAGCCCCAACCACCAAACTAGCCATTTGGTGGAGGCTGCTGTCGCATGGCGCACCGGACAGTCCGGTGCGCCAGCCACGTCACCCGACCGTTAGGGTTCGACCGTTGGAGCTTCTATCTTCCGGGCCACCGGACAGTCCAGTGGTGCACCGGACAGGTCCTGTAGACTGTCCGGTGCGCCTTCTGGCGCTGCTCTGACTCTGGCGAGCACTGTAGCGCATTAAATGCGGTTTGCAGACGACCGTTGGCGCGAAGTAGCAGTTGCTCCGCTGGCACACCAGACAGTCCGATGTAGCACCGGACAGTCTAGTGAATTTTAGCGGAGTGGCTCCTAGAATTCCCGAGACTGGCGAGTTCGGAGTTGGAGTTCCCTGGTGCACCGGACACTGTCCGGTGGCACACCGGACAGTCCGGTGCACCAGACCAGGGCTGCCTTCGGTTATCTTTTGCTCCCTTTGTTTGAACCCTTTCTTTTGACTTGTATTGGTTTATTGTGAACCTTTGGCACCTGTAACACTTATAATCTAGAGCAAACTAGTTAGTCCAATTATTTGTGTTGGGCATTTCAACCACCAAAATCAATTAGGAAAAGGTGTAAGCCTATTTCCCTCTCAATCTCCCCTTTTTGGTGATTGATGCCAACACAAACCAAAGCAAATATAGAAGTGCAGAATTGAACTAGTTTGCATAATGTAAGTGCAAAGGTTGCTTGGAATGAAACCAATAACTATTTCTACTAGATATGCATGGATGACTTTCTTTTCATATTTAAAATTTTGGACCACGCTTGCACCACATGTTTTGTTTTGCAAAATGTTTTGGAAATTCTTTTCAAAGTTCTTTTGCAAATAGTCAAAGGTAAATGAAAAAGAGTTTGAGAAGCATTTTCAAGATTTGAAATTTTCTCCCCCTGTTTCAAATGCTTTCCCTTTGACTAAACTAAACTCCCTCTTAATGAAATCCTCCTCTTAATGTTCAAGAGGGTTTTAGATATTAATTTTGAAGAGGGTATACCAATTTGAAATTATATCAAAAATAAGATACCAATTGAAAATTTCTTTTCATAACTCAAATTTGAAAGACTACATTTTTTGAAATTGGTGGTGGTGCGGTCCTTTTGCTTTGGGCTAATACTCTCTCCCCCTTTGGCATGAATCGCCAAAAACGGATATTGTGAGTGAAATACAAGCCCTTGAAACTACCTTCTCCCCCTATGGAATAATATATGAGTGAAGATTATACCAAAGTTGGAGAGGTGTGCGGAGCGACGGCGAAGGATGAATGATTCGATGGAGTTGAGTGGAAGCCTTGTCTTCGCCGAAGACTCCTTTTCCCTTTCAATCTATGACTTAGCATGAAATGGACTTGAAAGAACACATTAGTCATAGCACATGAAAGAGATGATCAAAGGTATATATATGAGCGATGTGTGCAAAATATCATTCAAAATTCCTAGAATCAAGAATATTTAGCTCATGCCTAAGTTTGGTAAAAGTTTGTTCATCCAATGGCTTGGTAAAGATATCGGCTAATTGTTCTTTGGTGCTAACATATGCAATCTCGATATCCCCCTTTTGTTGGTGTTCCCTTAAAAAGTGATACCGAATGGCTATGTGTTTAGTGCGGCTATGCTCAACGGGATTATCCGCCATGCAGATTGCACTCTCATTATCACATAGAAGAGGAACTTTGGTTAATTTGTAATCATAGTCCCTGAGGGTTTGCCTCATCTAGAGCAATTGTGCGCAACAATGGCCTGCGGTAATATACTCGGCTTCGGCGGTAGAAAGAGCGACAAAATTTTGCTTCTTTGAAGCCGAAGACACCAGAGATCTTCCCAAGAACTGGCAAGTCCCTGATGTGCTCTTTCTATTAATTTTGCACCCTGCACAATCAGCATCGGAATAACCAATTAAATCAAATGTGGATCCCCTAGGGTACCAAAGGCCGAACTTAGGAGTATAAACTAAATATCTCAAGATTTGTTTTATGGCCCTAAGGTGAACTTCCTTAGGATCGGCTTGGAATCTTGCACACATGCATACGGAAAGCATAATGTCCGGTCGTGACGCACATAAATAGAGTAAGGAACCTATCATCGACCGGTATACCTTTTGATCTACGGATTTACCTCCCGTGTTGAGGTCGAGATGCCCATTTGTTCCCATGAATGTCTTGATGGGCTTGGCATCCTTCATCCCAAACTTGTTTAGAATGTCTTGAATATACTTCGTTTGACTAATGAAGGTCCCCTCTTGGAGTTGCTTGACTTGGAATCCTAGAAAATACTTCAACTCCCCCATCATAGACATCTCGAATTTTTGTGTCATGATCCTACTAAACTATTCACATGTAGATTCGTTAGTAGACCCAAATATGATATCATCAACATAAATTTGGAATACAAACAAATCATTTGCAAGTGTTTTAGTAAATAGTGTAGGATCGGCTTTTCCGACTTTGAAGCCATTAGCAATAAGAAAATCTCTTAGGCATTCATACCATGCTCTTGGGGCTTGCTTGAGCCCCTAAAGTGCCTTAGAGAGTCTATAAACATGATTAGGATACTCACTGTCTTCAAAGCCGGGAGGTTGCTCAACATAGACCTCTTCCTTGATTGGCCCACTGAGGAAGGCACTTTTCACGTCCATTTGATAAAGCTTGAAGCCATGGTAAGTAGCATAGGCAAGTAAAATGCGAATTGATTCAAGCCTAGCTACGGGTGCATAGGTTTCACCGAAATCCAAACCTTCGACTTGTGAATATCCCTTGGCCACAAGTCGGGCTTTGTTCCTTGTCACCACACCATGCTTGTCTTGTTTGTTGCAGAAGACCCACTTGGTTCCTACAACATTTTGGTTAGGACGTGGAACTAAATGCCATACCTCATTCCTCGTGAAGTTGTTGAGCTCCTCTTGCATCGCCATCACCCAATCCGAATCTTGAAGTGCTTCCTTTACCCTGTGTGGCTCAATAGAGGAAACAAAAGAGTAATGCTCACAAAAATGTGCAACACGAGATCTAGTGGTTACCCCCTTATGAATGTCGCCGAGGATGGTGTTCACGGGGTGATCTCGTTGGATTGCTTGGTGGACTCTTGGGTGAGGCGGCCTTGGAACTTGCTCATCCTCCTTGTCTTGATCTTTTGCATCTCCCCTGTCACACCCGGTTTTTAGAAGGTAAACCGAATGCGAACCATGTACGTGCCAGGATCAGTTATTCACGTACACAGCAGTTACATAACATGGACATCATCACACAGTGCTCAAATAGTATTAAAAGGGGAAATAATAGTTGATTACATCATACGTCTGAGACGTCCATATAGTTCTTACAATAAATCAAAGTGCGGAAAAGAAACGTAGATAACGCGGCCTTCACAGGCAGCCGACTGGGGGTTGCCGCTAACCCACGCCTAGAACTCGTCGTAGTCTTGGAACTCCTGGAAGTCTCCTTCCACAGCTTCATCTTCTCCTGAGCAGTGGTTGCAATGCTGACAACCTGGGGGGGTTTGGTGTGTAGAGCAAGGGTGAGTACACATCAACATACTCAGCAAGCATCCTGTTTGGCTGTAGTGGACTAGCTTTATGTGGGGATAAGTCAAGCAGTTGCTTTTAGTTGGTCAGGTTATTACTTACTAGTAGAGAGCCAGGTTTTAACATTAACCCAAGTTATTAGCCCAATGTATCCTTTCCAAACGGAAAGAATACCACTTACCAATACCATAATCATAATCAGAACCATCAATCTCATTGCCACCTGTACCAAAATGTCTCTGATCAAGTATCACTAATCTCTGGAGCTCCCTTGGCCGCTCATAACCGCGAGCACGGCTAATATATCAGTTTCATAACACTCTGCAGAGGTTGTGCACTTTACCCACAAGTCGTGATTCCCTTTCTGCCCGGAGAGAGCGACTCCCCATTGACCACTACCTAGGTGGTCCAGCAGGGCATCACTACGTAGCCTTTACAAAGATTCCCCGAGGCTGTAGCCGCCCGTTAGGTTTCCTAAATGTACCGCACTCCTCCCCAAGGGACAAATCAACCTTGGCAGAGCGAGCCGCATACACCGAGCCCCATTGACGGCACAACGGCTAAGCGAACTACACCCCGGTTCCTCCAATTATTCAGCTAAGGGCGTCCCATTCCACCCTCATGGTTGCACTGTTTTCCCGGGCGGTCATCCATTGAACAGGTCCTTACGGAGAGGCACTCGAGAAACCACTCGAGTCCCCTTAAAGGTCACAAATATAATCATAAATAAGAAGGGGAAAACAGCGTATCATAGATAATCACATCATGTTCATTGATTAGAGTTGAGCATTAGCATCAGACTAAGCAGTAATAATCCGACCCAAATAGGTAAACAAGGACATGAATAACAAAAGCTAGTCAATCCTTAGGTATAAATGTGTAATGCGGGAGGTGAATTAAAGAATGAATAGGACAGAGATAGGTCAAAGGACACTTGCCTCCACCAACCGACTGCTGCTCAGGGGCTTCTCCTGCGAATTCCTCGGGCTCTTCGACCGGATCGTTCTCTATGCGAGCGCAAATATACATACATCCACATATTTAATACAAAAGAACAGTACACCATACAAGGGAACAAATAAAGTGAGTATGCATCAAGTATGACATTCGATATCGCATTTGTTATGGTTAGAAAGAAACGGGAAAGGGTCTCGCAGGGGTTAAAGCTTATGCACTAATAATCAGTTACAATTGGTTCTTAACAAAAGAATTCTGTTATGTACACTAATGGAAACCTAATCATTTTAAGTTGATCAACATTGAATGAGATAAACAATTAATTACATGAATCAACTAGCGCAACGAAATTCTAAATTAAACTTCCTATTTCAATAGCATGAACAATGATTAGCCTACCTAAAATAAAATAGCTATGATCACAGAAAGTAAATAAAAATAAAATAAAAAAATAAAAAAACAGAGGGGGGGCGGTTGAACCGGCCCTAGGGCGGTTGAACCGGCCCTAGGCAGGGCGGCTGGGCTGGGGGCGGGCGCGGGCGCGGGCGGCCGAGCTGGGCGGCCGGGCGGCCGAACCGGGCGGCCAGGGCGGCTGAGCCGGCCAGGCAGCCAAGCGGGCGCGCGGCCAGGGCGGCCAGGCGGGCGGCCGAGCCAGGCGCGGCCGAGGGCTGGCTGGGGGCGCGGCCGGGCGCGGCCAGCGGCCGGCTGGGCGCGGCCAGGGCCGGCTGGCGGCCAGGCAGGGGGCTGGGGCGGCCGGGGGCGCGGCCAAGGGTGGCCGGGCCATGGCCGGACGGGGAGGGGGAGAGGAGGGGAGAGGGGAGAGGGAGGGAGGAGGGGGGGCTCACCGGCGGGGGCGGCCAACGGCGAGGGCGGCGGCCGAGCAAGGGGGCGGCGGCTAGGGCAGGGTGGTAGGGGCGGCGGCCTAGGGAGAGAATGAGAGAGAGGGAGGGAGAGGGAGAGGGGGTTTTGGGAAAAGGGGAGGGGTGGGGGCGGTTGGGCCTATCCAGGCCCAAGAGGGGGGCGCGCAGGGGCGACTGGGCCGGCCGGGGTCGGCCCACGGCGCGGGAGAGAGAGAAAAAGAGGAGAGAGAAAGAGAGAGAAAAAGAAAGAAGAGATTCTCTCCTTATTTTTGAAATCCGATCTTTCTAGATGAATGCATTTGCACTTTCAAACAATCAAAGAATGCATAGTTCGGCATGGTGCATCAAACAACATAAAACAACTCTAGGGTTTTTATTTACACGGGAATTCCAAACCGAATCCCGCTAGCTTTGGAAAAGATCAAGGTTGAGCGAGGGGAAAAAGAAAAAGAAAAGGTAACGCCCGAATTTGGCGAGTAAAGAAAAGAAAAAAATTCAACTGCAAAATTCGGGGCGTTACAAACCTATCCCCCTTAAAAGAATCTCGCCCTCGAGATTCAGGGCTGGCTAGCAAAGAGCTCTGGGTACTTAGCCATTAGATCATCTTCACGCTCCCAGGTTGCTTCTTCTTCAGAGTGGTGATTCCATCTGACTTTGCACATTCTGATGGTCTTCCTTCGGGTGACTCTGTCTGCAACCTCAAGGATCTGAGCTGGCTTCTCAACATAGGTCAAGTCCTCCTGGACTTCCAGACCTTCCACTGGCAACTGCTCTTCTGGCACACGCAAGCACTTCTTCAACTGAGACACATGAAAGACATCATGCACAGCTGACGAATTCTCTGGCAGATTGAGCTGATAGGCCACTTCTCCACGCTTTGCAAGAATCTGATACGGACCAATGTAGCGGGGTGCTAGCTTGCCTTTCACTCCAAATCTTCTGACTCCTCTGATCGGTGACACTTTCAGATAGACAAAGTCTCCGACTTCAAAACTCAGCTCCCTTCTTCTTGTGTCTGCATAGCTTCGCTGCCTCGATTGCGCTATCTTCAGATTCTCCCGAACCATCTTGATGTTCTCTTCGGCTTCGAGCAGAATGTCTGGCCCAAACACCTGCTTTTCTCCAGGCTGATCCCATTGCAACGGAGTTCTACAACTCCTTCCATAGAGCGCTTGAAATGGTGACATCTTCAAACTAGCCTGGTAACTGTTGTTATAGGAAAACTCTGCATAAGGCAATCTCTTGTCCCATCCGGACTGATCTTGCAACGCACAGGCTCTCAACATATCTTCAAGAATTTGATTGGTTCTTTCGGTCTGGCCATCTGTCTGCGGATGATAAGCTGAACTGAAATTCAGATGTGTGCCCAAAGCTTCATGCAACTGCTGCCAGAAATGAGAGGTGAACTGCGTTCCTCTGTCTGACACTATCTTCTTTGGCACACCATGAAGACAAACGATCCGAGACATATACAACTCTGCCAATACTGCACTGTTGTAGGTGGTCTTGACAGGTATGAAGTGGGCTGACTTGGTCAAACGGTCCACTACTACCCAAATGGAATCGTAGCCGGCTCGAGTGCGAGGCAATCCGACTATGAAATCCATACCGATTTCATCCCATTTCCACTGAGGGATCTGCAACGGTTGCAACAATCCAGCTGGTCTCTGATGTTCGGCCTTAATTCTTCGGCAATTATCACACATAGCCACATGCTCTGCGATTTCCCTCTTCATTCCGTACCACCAGAATTTCTTCTTCAGATCCTGATACATCTTCTCACTGCCAGGGTGAATCGAATAAGCTGTCTCATGAGCTTCCTTGAGAATCAACTCCCGAATGGACTAGACATTGGGAACACACAAGCGGTCTTTGAACCATATCACGCCTTCTGCGTCTTCTCGAAAATCTTTGCCTCTGCCATCTAGAATCAGTCGCCGGATCTCACTGATCTTCTCATCATTCTTCTGCGCTTCTTTGATTTCTCGCTCCAAGGTAGGTTCCAATTCAACTGTGACTCCTCGCGAATTGTTCAGAAATCCGAGACTCAACCTGTCGAACTCCTTGGCCAACTCATAAGGCATCGGACGAGCGACCATCAGATTGACTTGACTCTTTCTGCTCAAAGCATCTGCCACTACGTTTGCTTTGCCTGGATGGTAATGGATCTCCAACTCATAGTCTTTGATTAGCTCTAACCATCTTCGCTGCCTCATATTCAACTCAGACTGAGTGAATATGTACTTCAGACTCTTGTGATCTGTGTAAACATCGCATTTCTGTCCATACAGATAGTGCCTCCATGTCTTCAGTGCGTGAACCACTGCTGCCAACTCTAGGTCATGGATTGGGTAATTCTTCTCATCAACCTTCAACTGTCGGGACGAGTAAGCCACAACTCTTCCCTCTTGCATCAACACGCATCCCAAACCTGTGTAACAAGCATCACAGTACACAGAGAAGGGCCTGTGCACATCAGGCAAGACTAGGACAGGCGCTGTTGTCAACTTCTCTTTCAGCGCTTCAAAGGCCTCTTGACATTTCTGGGTCCACTTGAACTCAACCTTGTTGCCTAGCAACGCTGTCATTGGTTTCGCAATCTTCGAAAACCCTTCAATGAATCGCCGATAATATCCGGCCATTCCAATGAAGCTCTTGATTCCTCGAGCATCTGTTGGCGCTTTCCAGTTCAGAATGTCTGCCACTTTCTTCGGATCCACAGCCAATCCTTCTTTGTTGATTATGTGACCCAAGAACAGGACTTCACTGATCCAGAACTCACACTTGCTCAACTTTGCATACAACTGGTGCTCTCGCAATCTCTGCAATACCATCCTCAAATGATCTGCATGCTCTTCTTCACTTTGAGAATAAACCAGAATGTCATCAATGAATACCACCACAAACTTATCGAGATAATCCATGAATACACTGTTCATCAAGTTCATGAAGAACGCTGGTGCATTGGTCAAACCAAAAGACATCACTGTGAACTCATACAAACCATACTTGGTAATGAATGCCGTCTTCGGAATGTCCGAAGGTCGGATCCTGAGCTGATGATAACCTGACCTCAGATCGATCTTGGAGAACACACTGGCTCCTCTCAACTGGTCAAACAGATCTTCTATTATGGGCAAGGGATACTTGTTCTTGATCGTGACTTCATTCAAAGCTCGATAATCGATACACATCCTCTTCGTGCCATCTTTCTTCTCCACAAACAAGACAGGGGCGGCCCAAGGCGAGGTGCTTGGCCGGATGTAACCTTTCTCTGACAGCTCATCAATCTGCTTCTTAAGCTCAACCAACTCTAGTCCGGATATTCTGTAAGCTCTCTTAAAGATAGGGGCGGTTCCAGGAAAAAGCTCTATGGCAAACTCAACTTTCCGCTCTGGTGGCATACCCGGTAAGTGCTTTGGAAACACATCTGGGAATTCAGACACAACCTTGATACTCTCAATTGGGTCTGCTTCACTGCTATCGACAGCCATCTGATAACAACTTCCTTTCTTCGGCTCAGGCGGGACTAACTCGGTCACCACTTCCTCTCCTAGTGGGGACACCAACTTGATTGTCCTTTTATCACAACTGATAACTGCCTGATACTTATCTAGCCAATTCATCCCTAGGATGACATCTATTCCCTGAGTACCCATTACTATAAGGTTGGCGGGAAACACTATCCCCCTTATTTCCACACTTACATTCAAACATATGCTATCAGCTCGAATTCTACCACCAGCTGAGTCAATTTGAATGGGGGTTGACATGGCAGTAATTGGAAGATTATGTGCTTCTACCCATGATGCAGTAATAAAAGAATGTGTTGCTCCAGTATCAAATAACACTTCTGCAATATGGGAGTCGACTGGGAACATACCTACTGTCATGCCGGGAGTCTCCTGAACTGCTTCAGCCTCCAAGTGGTTCAATCTTCCATGATTATAGCGCTGCTGAGGGCGGTTGCCTGCTCCAGACTGAGACGCATTCTGCTTTGCTGGGGCATTGGGGCCTGACTGCTGCTGGGCTGCTTTCTTCGGGCATTGCATCACCCAGTGGCCTTGCTCTCCACAGTGGAAACATGCTCTGTTTCCAACCTGAGCTGGTGCTGCCTGATTATTCTGCTAGTTTGCTGGGGCAGGAAGACGAGGTGTCTGCTGATTCTGCCTCTGAAACTGACCTCCTGATTGATTGCTCTGACGGTTCTGGTACTGATGCTGAGGATACTGCCTTTGGAACTGCTGATACTGCTGACGCTGCTGATGCTGCTGAGGTGGACGCTGGTTCTGCCTGAACTGCTGAGGTTGATTGCCTGAAAAACGGGGACGGCTGCTGCTTCCAGGCTGGGGTCCACTGATCTTGCGCTTACGATCTTCCATCTCCTTACGCTTCCTTTCTGTCATGATTGCTCTGTCAATCAGGTGCTGGAATGTCGGGAAGGTGTGATTCATCAGCTGATACTGAAGAGGGTCGACCAAGCCTCTCAGAAAACGGTACTGTCGCTTGGCGTCGGTGTTGACATCCTCAGGGGCATAGCGAGACAACTGCAGAAACCTGTCTCGATACTCGCTGACAGATGATGACCCTTGCTTAAGGGCCAGGAACTCCTCCTTCTTCACTGTCATCAGACCTGCAGGCACATGGTACTGACGAAAGCTACCTCTGAACTCTTCCCAGGTGATGGCATCGGGGTTGGCATGGGTGGCGAGGTAAGACTCCCACCATGATTGGGCTGCTCCTCTCAACAGACGGGGACCATACAAGACTTTCTCCCTGTCGTCACACTGAGCGGTATGCAACTCCCGCTCCACAGTGCGCAGCCAATCTTCAGCATCCATGGGGTCAGAAGAGTGAGCAAACGTTGGGGGATGACCTCTCATGAATTCAGCACGCTTGTCTCTGGGCATCTGAGGTATCTGAGGCTGAGGTGGAGCTTGCTGCTGCTGCTGCTGAATGGCGGCCAGAGTCTGACCGATGGCCTGAACTGCCTGAGTCTGCATTAGAAACATCTGCTCGATGGACATCGGGGGCGGGGGCGGCAGCTGCTGCTGCTGGGGCGCCTCATCTTGCTGACCGGCTTGCTCCTGCTGAGCACGCCTTCCTCCTCTGCGCCTGTTCTCTGACATCTGCAGAACGCAACCACACATCAGAACTGATCTGGCAAATCTTGCAGCATAAGAAAAGAGTATAGAATTCTCCAACAGCACTGAACAGATGAGCATCTTCACTGATCTCCAACACAGACCACACAGCTTCTCAGATAAAGAGGAAAGTAGAATAAAGGGTTTCCCAACTATGTAACTAACTCCATTAACATCATAGGTAAACCAAAATGCAGGGGATACCCACACTCTGGTGACAATCATTACAAAGATCCAAACCAAACATGGTTCATCATGACAAACATCAATGCACAGAATATAGCAAACTACCCTGTCTAACTAAGACTAACTAAGACCGAGACTAACGCTAAGACTGAAGCTTCTATGTATATATATTTCGTATTAATTACAAGATCCAACTCTAACGATCTATGGTTCTAGATTTATCTTGGTCTTGCAGTCGGGATTGCCATAAGACTGGAGTCCACGCCGAGGTGAGCGATACGGGTGCTGAGTCCCGACGGGAGCGGGGGAACCATCATCCAAGTGACGACGTTCCGCGCGCTCAGCCCGCAGCAGGGCGATCTCAGCACGAGCCCTACTCAGCTCGTCTAGTGCATGGTCCAGCTCCGTGTTTAGCACGGCGGCTAGGTTGACTGTGCTGCTCAACCTAGGATTGTCCTCACCAGTAGGTGAAACAATCACGCCTCCTGTGCTGCCAGATGGACGGAGGGGGTAATACTTCAGGTCGAGACCGTCAGCTACCCCACCGAGTACCGAGCAGTAGTGCAAAAGCGCACGCCGTGCAGCATCCTGCATGGCTGCCTCAGCTGAGTCCCGCTCAGAGATAGAATAGTGCTGTGAGCAAGCCTCCGCACCCTGGAGACTGTTCTCCGGACGGCGCACCAAGCAGGTCGCCTCCCAGCGGTCCGGGTAGACCCCGCGACTATGCTGGTAGACCACACAGCGATACTCGATGGACCAAGTACGCCGGTCAAGTGCCTGACGTAGCAGGGTGTCGAGCGCGTCGTGAAAGTGGCACCCGCGAGCAGCGTCGCGAGTGATGGGTCGAGCAACCCATCCTTCCGGCTCATGGTCAGCAGAGAAGTCGATGTCGTGGCTCAAGCTGTCGTCGCCATCTCCGTCGTCTGGATCTCCTCCAACAGCTACTCCAGAAGCTGGGACGCCCAGTGGTGGTGCAGGGGGCGCCTCCAGGGGAAGCACAGGGGAGCAGCTCCTCACAGACTCTATCTCCTGCTGGAGCGAGAAAGAAGAGCCCTGCTGCTCCTGTCGTCGATGTTCCTGCTCCTCATGCAGGCGGTGGTGCAGTCTTTCCATGTGGCTGGACTGTCCGGCCACGGGACGGCGAAGCGGACGCTCAGCAAGGCGGGAGGGTAAGAAGGGGATGACGGACTTTTGTGCAGTGTGTCTAAGTCGAGCCATCTACAAAAGACATCGCAAGCAAAAGGGTGAGAACAGAATTAATATGACCAGCAAATAATGAATCATAAATAAATGAAGGATCAGAATGAAACAAATTTTTCAGCAAGGTATAATATATAGTAGAACATAGGTTTGGTCAGTAGGACCAACTTTTGAAGGGATACCAAAGTCAAGGCAGGGACAGAGGTCTATAGTCCTTAGAACGACCTTTCTACTCTAGGTTAGCGGTCCTACAGTCAGCACGGCTTTGATACCACTTATGTCACACCCGGTTTTTAGAAGGTAAACCGAATGTGAACCATGTACGTGCCAGGATCAGTTATTCATGTACACAGCAGTTACATAACATGGACATCATCACACAGTGCTCAAATAGTATTAAAAGGGGAAATAATAGTCGATTACATCATACGTCTGAGACGTCCATATAGTTCTTACAATAAATCAAAGTGCGGAAAAGAAACGTAGATAACGCGGCCTTCACAGGCAGCCGACTGGGGGTTGCCGCTAACCCACGCCTAGAACTCGTCGTAGTCTTAGAACTCCTGGAAGTCTCCTTCCACAGCTTCATCTTCTCCTGAGCAGTGGTTGCAATGCTGACAACCTGGGGGGGGGGTTTGGTGTGTAGAGCAAGGGTGAGTACACATCAACATACTCAGCAAGCATCCCGTTTGGCTGTAGTGGACTAGCTTTATGTGGGGATAAGTCAAGCAGTTGCTTTTAGTTGGTCAGGTTATTACTTACTAGTAGAGAGCCAGGTTTTAACATTAACCCAAGTTATTAGCCCAATGTATCCTTTCCAAACGGAAAGAATACCACTTACCAATACCATAATCATAATCAGAACCATCAATCTCATTGCCACCTGTACCAAAATGTCTCTGATCAAGTATCACTAATCTCTGGAGCTCCCTTGGCCGCTCATAACCGCGAGCACGGCTGATATATCAGTTTCATAACACTCTGCAGAGGTTGTGCACTTTACCCACAAGCCGTGATTCCCTTTCTGCCCGGAGAGAGCGACTCCCCATTGACCACTACCTAGGTGGTCCAGCAGGGCATCACTACGTAGCCTTCACAAAGATTCCCCGAGGCTGTAGCCGCCCGTTAGGTTTCCTAAATGTACCGCACTCCTCCCCAAGGGACAAATCAACCTTGGCAGAGCGAGCCGCATACACCGAGCCCCATTGACGGCACAACGGCTAAGCGAACTACACCCCGGTTCCTCCAATTATTCAGCTAAGGGCGTCCCATTCCACCCTCATGGTTGCACTGTTTTCCCGGGCGGTCATCCATTGAACAGGTCCTTACGGAGAGGCACTCGAGAAACCGCTCGAGTCCCCTTAAAGGTCACAAATATAATCATAAATAAGAAGGGGAAAACAGCGTATCATAGATAATCACACCATGTTCATTGATTAGAGTTGAGCATTAGCATCAGACTAAGCAGTAATAATCCGACCCAAATAGGTAAACAAGGACATGAATAACAAAAGCTAGTCAATCCTTAGGTATAAATGTGTAATGCGGGAGGTGAATTAAAGAATGAATAGGACAGAGATAGGTCAAAGGACACTTGCCTCCACCAACCGACTGCTGCTCAGGGGCTTCTCCTGCGAATTCCTCGGGCTCTTCGACCGGATCGTTCTCTATGCGAGCGCAAACATACATACATCCACATATTTAATACAAAAGAACAGTACACCATACAAGGGAACAAATAAAGTGAGTATGCATCAAGTATGACATTCGATATCGCATTTGTTATGGTTAGAAAGAAACGGGAAAGGGTCTCGCAGGGGTTAAAGCTTATGCACTAATAATCAGTTACAATTGGTTCTTAACAAAAGAATTCTGTTATGTACACTAATGGAAACCTAATCATTTTAAGTTGATCAACATTGAATGAGATAAACAATTAATTACATGAATCAACTAGCGCAACGAAATTCTAAATTAAACTTCCTATTTCAATAGCATGAACAATGATTAGCCTACCTAAAATAAAATAGCTATGATCACAGAAAGTAAATAAAAATAAAATAAAAAAAATAAAAAAACAGAGGGGGGGGCGGTTGAACCGGCCCTAGGGCGGTTGAACCGGCCCTAGGCAGGGCGGCTGGGCTGGGGGCGGGCGCGGGCGCGGGCGGCCGAGCTGGGCGGCCGGGCGGCCGAACCGGGCGGCCAGGGCGGCTGAGCCGGCCAGGCAGCCAAGCGGGCGCGCGGCCAGGGCGGCCAGGCGGGCGGCCGAGCCAGGCGCGGCCGGGGGCTGGCTGGGGGCGCGGCCGGGCGCGGCCAGCGGCCGGCTGGGCGCGGCCAGGGCCGGCTGGCGGCCAGGCAGGGGGCTGGGGCGGCCGGGGGCGCGGCCAAGGGTGGTCGGGCCATGGCCGGACGGGGAGGGGGAGAGGAGGGGAGAGGGGAGAGGGAGGGAGGAGGGGGGGCTCACCGGCGGGGGCGGCCAACGGCGAGGGCGGCGGCCGAGCAAGGGGGCGGCGGCTAGGGCAGGGTGGTAGGGGCGGCGGCCTAGGGAGAGAATGAGAGAGAGGGAGGGAGAGGGAGAGGGGGTTTTGGGAAAAGGGGAGGGGTGGGGGCGGTTGGGCCTATCCAGGCCCAAGAGGGGGGCGCGCAGGGGCGACTGGGCCGGCCGGGGTCGGCCCACGGCGCGGGAGAGAGAGAAAAAGAGGAGAGAGAAAGAGAGAGAAAAAGAAAGAAGAGATTCTCTCCTTATTTTCGAAATCCGATCTTTCTAGATGAATGCATTTGCACTTTCAAACAATCAAAGAATGCATAGTTCGGCATGGTGCATCAAACAACATAAAACAACTCTAGGGTTTTTATTTACACGGGAATTCCAAACCGAATCCCGCTAGCTTTGGAAAAGATCAAGGTTGAGCGAGGGGAAAAAGAAAAAGAAAAGGTAACGCCCGAATTTGGCGAGTAAAGAAAAGAAAAAAATTCAACTGCAAAATTCGGGGCGTTACATCCCCCTTGATCATTGCCCTCCTCTTGAGGCGGCTCATCTTCTTGATCTTCTTCTTCATCATCTTGAGCCTCATCCTCATCTTGAGTTGGTGGAGATGCTTGCATGGAGGAGGATGGTTGATCTTGTGCTTGAATGGGCTCTTCGGATTCCTTAGGATACACATCCCTAATGGACATGTTCCTTAGCGCGACGCACAGAGCCTCTTCATCATCTAATTCATCAAGATCAACTTGCTCTACTTGAGAGCCGTTAGTCACATCAAACACAATGTCACAAGAAACTTCAACTAGTCCAGTGGACTTGTTAAAGACTCTATATGCCCTTGTGTTTGAATCATATCCTAGTAAAAAGCCTTCTACAGCCTTAGGAGCAAATTTTGATTTTCTACCTCTTTTAACAAGAATAAAGCATTTGCTACCAAAGACTCTAAAATGTGAAACATTTGGCTTTTTACCGGTGAGGAGTTCATATGATGTCTTCTTGAGGATTCAGTGTAGATACAATCGGTTGATGGCGTAGCAAGCAGTTTTGACCGCCTCGGCCCAAAACCGATCTAAAGTCTTGTACTCATCAAGCATGGTTCTTGCCATGTCCAATAGAGTTCTATTCTTCCTCTCCACTACACCATTTTGTTGTGGCGTGTAGGGAGAAGAGAACTCATGCTTGATGCCCTCCTCCTCAAGGAAGCCTTCAATTTGTGAATTCTTGAACTCCGTCCCATTATCGCTTCTAATTTTCTTGATCCTCAAGCCGAACTCATTTTGAGCTCGTCTCAAGAATCCCTTTAAGGTCTCTTGGGTTTGAGATTTTTCCTGTAAAAAGAATACCTAAGTGAAGCGAGAATAGTCATCCACAATAACTAGACAGTACTTACTCCCGCTGATGCTTATGTAAGTGATCGGGCTGAATAGGTCCATGTGGAGGAGCTCGAGTGGCCTGTCAGTCGTCAAGATGTTCTTATGTGGATGATGAACACCAACTTGCTTCTCTGCTTGGCATGCATTACAGATCCTGTCTTTCTCAAAATGCACATTTGTTAGTCCCAAAATGTGCTCTCCCTTTAGAAGCTTGTGAAGATTCTTCATCCCAACATGGGCTAGTCGGTGATGCCAGAGCCAACCCATGTTAGTCTTAGCAATTAAGCAAGTATCGAGTTCAGCTCTATTGAAATCAACTAAGTATAGCTGACCCTCTAATACTCCTTTAAAGCTACTGAATCATCACTTCTTCTAAAGACCGTAACACCTGTATCTGTAAAAAGACAGTTGTAGCCCATTTTACATAATTGAGAAACGGAAAGCAAGTTGTAATCTAATGAGTCTATAAGAAAAACATTGGAAATGGAATGGTCAGGTGATATAGCAATTTTACCCAATCCTTTGACCAAACCTTGATTTCCATCCCCGAATGTGATAGCTCGTTGGGGATCTTGGTTTTTCTCATAGGAGGAGAACATCTTTTTCTCCCCTGTCATGTGGTTTGTGCACCCGCTATCGATGATCCAACTTGAGCCCCCGGATGCATAAACCTAGAAAACAAATTTAGTTCTTGATTTTAGGTACCCAAACAGTTTTGGGTCCTTTGACATTAGATACAAGAACTTTGGGTACCCAAACACATGTTTTTGAGCCCTTGTGTTTGCCCCCAATATACTTGGCAACTACCTTGCCGGATTTGTTAGTAAGCACATAGGAAGCATCAAAAGTTCTAAATGAAACATTATGATTATTTGATGCTTTAGGAGTTTTCTTCTTAGGCAATTTAGCATGGGTTGATTGCCTAGAACTAGATGTCTCACTCTTATACATAAAAGCATGATTAGGGCCAGAGTGAGACTTCCTAGAATGAATTCTCCTAATCTTATGCTCGGGATAACCAGCAGGGTACAAAATGTAACCCTCGTTATCCTAAGGCATGGGAGCCTTGCCCTTAACAAAGTTAGATAATCTTTTAGGAGGGGCATTAAGTTTGACATTGTCTCCCTTTTGGAAGCCAATGCCATCCTTGATGCCAAGGCGTCTCCCACTATAAAGCATACTACGAGCAAATTTAAATTTTTCATTATCTAGCTCATGCTCGGCAATTTTAGCATCTAATTTTGCTATATGATCATTTTGTTGTTTAATTAAAGCCATGTGATCATGAATAGCATCAATGTTAACATCTCTACATCTAGTGCAAATAGAAACATGCTCAACGGTAGATGTAGAGGGTTTGCAAGTTTTTAGTTCAACAATCTTAGCATGTAAAATGTCATTTTCACTTCTAAGATCGGAAATGGAAGCATTGCAAACATCTAAGTCTTTAGCCTTAGCAATCAATTTTTCATTTTCAATCCTAAGGCTAGCAAGAGAAGCATTTAATTTTTCAATCTTAGCAAGTAAACTAGCATTATCATTTCTAAGATTGGAAATTGAATCATCACAAACATTTGAATCAACCTTAGCAATTAAATTAACATTCTCAGCTCTAAGGTTGGAAATTAAATCATGGCAAGTGCTTAGCTCACTAGTTAATTTTTCACATTTTTCTACTTCTAGAGCATAAGCATTTTTAACCTTAACATGCTTCTTGTTTTCCTTAATTAGGAAGTCCTCTTGGGTGTCCAAGAGTTCATCCTTCTCATGAATAGCACTAATTAATTCATTCAATTTTTTCTTTTGTTGCATGTTAAGATCGGCAAAAAGAGTAAGCAAATTGTCCTCATCATCACTAGAGTTATTCTCATCACTAGAGGTTGCATATTTAGTGGAGGATTTAGATTTAACCTTCTTCTTTTTGTCGTCCTTTGCCATGAGGCACTTGTGGCCGACGTTGGGGAAGAGGAGTCCCTTGTTGACGGTGATGTTTGCGGCGTCCTCGTCGGAGGAGGAGTCGGTGGAGCTTTAGTCGGAGTCCCATTCACGGCAAACATGGGCATCGCCGCCCTTCTTCTTGTAGTATCTCTTCTTTTCCTTTCTTCTCCCCTTCTTGTCGTTGCCCCTGTCACTGTCACTAGAAATAGGACATTTTGCTATAAAGTGACCGGGCTTACCACATTTGTAGCTGTTGGGGACTTGTTCTCAAATGCTTCGGATTAAGAACAAGGCAACATAAAAAGTGTTAAACGTTAAGGCCCTTCGTCCTATCGAGCATTACTCCCTATTGGGAATAATGAGTTCCGGACGAAGGTCAGAAGAAACATACCTTCGTAAATTCAGCAAGTAGTAACGAAGGACTCATAAAAAGCATGAAATGTAAATCGTGGAATCATTTCTATGTTATTAACACAAAGGAATAGAAATGATTATGAATTACAAATGTACCTTCGGTCCTGAGAGAAGATAAAAAGTACAAGCGTGACGCAAATGTCAAGTCAGCGTGAACAGTACGGGAGTACTGTTCATCTATTTATAGACGCGGGACGCAGCCCACATGAAATTACATCCATGTCCATTACATTTGTTAATAGCCTACGGAAATCAGTCAAGGTCCACGCAGTCTTTTCATCTTTAAGTCGGTTCCCCCCTCAGCAATTGCGCCGAAGCTCTCCTGCGCACAGCTTCGCCTGCGCTCGTCCTTCGTCTGGTTCAAGCTTCGTCCCGATTGTGCTTCATATTCATAGTTCTGAGCCCAAAAACACCTGCTCACATAATCCACTTGGAAAACATTGTCAAATCATGTTTTTGAGGACCTTCGGAGGACGAAGGCCCCCAACAGTAGCCCCTCGCAATATTAATTTGTTTGACAATAAATTCAGATTGCGATATGGACGAAGGCCTTAAGCCGAAGGTCCGAAAAAACACCTTCCCTTTGCTAGAATAGCAATATTCACTGACAAGCGGGGTCATTTAATTTTCAACGCCCTGGGCGTATAAATAAGAGCACACCGCCAACTCATTTGGTACGCATACTTGCCTTTTGCTTCGGCCCACTAAAATTTTTAGCGCTTGTTCATTAAGATTTGCTGCTCTTTTTGATTTCGAAGCTTCGGCCTCGGGAACACTTTTTAGCGTTCCCGAAGATGTCTGAAGGCAAGAAGACCCCTGCTGAGATGAAACTGAAGATCCCTGCTGATACGAAGCTGAGTCTCGAGGAGGAGAAGAATCTGGGGTTCTTGATAGCGATGGCAGAGACCAATACAGAGAAAATCACGAAGGAGATTCTCGAAGGTTTGTCCGAGGATACTGATGACAGCGACAGCTATGATGTGGAAAGTGGTGGGGAAGAGGCCGAAGATCGACCGTGGCGACCAAGTCACTCAGTTTTTGGGAAAACGACCATCAAGCAGAGTCACATTGATAATATGAGGGGGCGATATTTCCGAGACATATCTATCGTGAGAGCTGATGCCGGGGAAAAGACTTCTCCCACCCCCGAAGAGGATGAAGTTGTGATTTTCCGAAGCTTCCTCAGGGCTGGGCTTCGATTCCCCCTGAGCAATTTTGTTGTTGAGGTACTGAAAACATTCCAAGTCTACCTTCATCAACTGACTCCTGAAGCTATTATAAGAATGGGGATTTTTGTCTGGGCTGTAAGAAGCCAAGGTTTGGAACCAAATGCTAAAAGCTTCTGCAACATACACGAGTTATTATACGAGACGAAACCCTGGGGAAAAGAGCAATACCACAACAACTTCGGGTGCTACAGCTTCGGCGCCCGCTCCGGGTCAAGCTGCCCTGTGCCGACCTTTCGGAAGAGGTGGCCCGGAGCCTGGATGACTGAATGGTTTTATGTGAAGAATGATCTAACAGCTCAAGAGAATGTGAAGAGTGTTATTATGCACCCAATCTGGCAACGCTTCGGCCTTCGAAGGCCGAAGGTCGAAATGGACGAAGCCGCCGAAGAATGCCAAAGAGCCTTCGGGGTAGTCTGCTCGTTTATTGGGACAAGGGACTTGGTCCAAGAACACATTGCCTTCAGGGTATGGCCACTTGCAGAAAAGTGGGAAATGCCAAAGGAAACCATCAAAGAGTCCGACGAAGGCGGACTAGTCAGATTAAAGTATACATTCAAATATGCAGATAAATTTATTGAACCTGATGATGACTGGCTGAAAAGCATTGAAACATTAAGTGATGAATTACTTGGGGCATATTCGAAGGCTGAAAATACTGCACTATCAGCAGCCTTCGGAGGCCGAAAAAAGAAGAGACTGAATCGAGTGTTTGATGCAGTCGGGTTCTTCTACCCTGATTATTGTTATCCCATCCGAAGGCAAAAAAGGAAAAACACAACCTCTGAAAAAGAAGAAGCTGGAACCGCTCCTATCGAGCCAGAACCAAAAGGAAAAAGGTTGAAGGTCCTCACACACCGACCACGCCATATTGAACTAGCTTCGGTGCCTGAGTTTACTGGAGAAACTTCTTCGGCTGCCGAAACTGAACAGCCAACCTTGCTGCCAAAAATTGCAGAGATGGCCGAAGCACCATCGTCAGAAAAAATGGAAGAAGCGAAAAATCTGACTAAGGAAAAAACATCAGAAATTTTGAGCCCTGTAGTAGATGTCGAAGCAGCAAAAATCCAAAAGGGTCCAATGGTGACCCCAAAAAGGAAGAGAATGGTAAATGTACTAGATGTCTTGGAGACAATTAAGTCTTCAAGCACAACTTCAAAAAAGAGTGCTGAAATTGCTGAAGCTTCCTCTGAAGCTCCGACGCAACAAGCTGAAGCTGAAACTGGGCCTTCAGAGCCCTTCAAGGAACAAACTTTGGAAGCCGAAGCAATTAAAATACCAGAACCAATTTTAATTGAAGAGACTGACACTGCCATCCCCGAAGCGCCTGCCAGCATGTGTGATTACATCATACGACATGCTTCGGGAAAAAAAAACTATCTAAAGAAGAAACTTATGAAGCTAACCATTATGCAAAGGAACTAAAATATCCAAAGGGGGCAGTAATATTCAATGGGACAAATGAAGACGACTTTTTGTACTGCCTGCCTGACAACAAAGAGCTCTCTGTCTGCCGAGAAATGGCCAGGAGTATTGGCTTCCCGAAGCTTGAATCTGGATTAAGCGCCATGACGAAAGAAGATCTCGCAGACAGTCTTGCGTACAACAGCCTGAAGGTACAAGAATTTAACGCTTGAAAAGAGAACCCCCTTATTTTTTACGCAACTCGTTCCTTTTTTCTTATATGAATTCTTCTTCGTATAGGGCCTGATCCTAAGCAACGCGCTAAGAGCGCAAAAGAGCGCCGAAGATGAAAGTTATGAAATTGCATTTAATAATTTACGCTCTGAAGTTATCAAACTGAGAAACGAAGCTTTGGAAAAAGATAAAATTCTGCTTACATTGGTAGATAAAGTGAAAAAAGACGAAGCTGCTTCAAGGGCCCAGACCGAAGCTCAAAAACGCGAGATTAAAGAACTTCAAAAACAGCTGGCTAGAGCTAAAGAGGAGCGCGCGCTTGAGGAAACGAAACGAGAACTTAGTGACTTTATGGTCAGCAAATTGGAATCAAGAATTAAGGAGCTTCGGTCATCTCAGGGGAAATGCTATGTTAAATCTATAGAATGTGTGAATAAAATTAAAGCCAGCTTTGCCAGCGTCGGCGCCTTTTCCAGCGAAGAAAATTTTTCTCGAGGCAATCCCGAAGATCCGTTGGAATGGATTAGCCACGAAGCAGAGGCCTTCGAAGAGATTCTGAACAGTCGCGGCGATATCTGCGCTTTTTCGGGCGCCAGAGGAGTTGCTTCTGTCTTAGAGAAGAAAGGCTGTGATCATGTAAAATTTCTAGCTCAGTCCGAAGCTGCCTTATCTTCCGAAGACATTAAGGACCCCTCGGCCGAAGCAAGCGTGGTTGGCGGCAAATTTTTTACAGATATCTGGAACGACGGCGGCCGAGAAATGGCGCAAGAGATCATCCAAAGAAGCGAAAAAGGCATACATGATGCTAGAAAAGTAGCAGAAGCTGCCGAAGGGAGTACGGAGCCTGAAAGACAATTAGGTACCAATTAGTCATTCTTGTTGCGTTGTAATTTTCATTTCAAACTCTGCACATAGTTTGCATTATTGATGAAGTGTTCTCTTCCCTCAGAAGCTGCTGGGTCAACTGCCGACCCCCACACAAAAGGAGATGAAGAAATCAAACAAATGGCCGAAGCTATCATGAACAAAGTTGTTGATCAACTTCTAAATGAAGTCGCCGAAGCAGTGTTAAGAGAAGACTAGATGCTATTAGAAGAAACATTTAAATTGTGGTCTATGTAATATTTTGTACATTTGGATGTAATATACAAGTTTCTTTCTATTATTCAATTCTTTACGATGCATGAAACTGTACATACATACCATTTTTGAGCCTTCGGCGAAAAAACACCTTCCCTTCTTTTCATGCTTCGTGAAGAAAACACTCTTCGTTAAAATTATCCTGATAAGACACATCCATGCTTCGTAAAAGCATCCTCCGAAGCTATTTTCCGAAGATCATCATCATGTTCCCTCGTGACTTTGCACGATTTGCACTTTCTCAAATCATTCCTTCGAAGGTTAATACTGTGTGCCCTTCTTTTGCCGTATGCAACATGATGTATGATGCTTATGCTATGCGAAATGATGTGATGATGTTATGCTATGCATGTGACATTTGTTCCGAAGATACTCATAAAATATATTCATAAGCTCTGCATTCCCTTAGGAACGTCTTTGGAGCTTCTTCGTCTTTTACTTAGACGATCTCAGCGTTGACTTTTCGCTGTAAGCCTCCCTTAGGAGCTTCTTCGCCCTTTACTTAGGCGGTATCAGCGTTGACTTTTCGCTGTAAGCCTCCCTTAGGAGCTTCTTCGCCCTTTACTTAGGCGGTATCAGCGTTGACTTTTCGCTGTAGGCTCTGCATTCCTTTAGGAACGACTTCTGAGCAGAAAACTTACACTGCGCTCCCTTTGGAACGGCTTTTTGTGACTTCACAAACTTACTCTGCGTTCCTTAGAACGACTTTCTGTTATTCCGAAGGATTTTTAATTCGAAGGTCCTCCTTGGTAACGGAGAAAATTTTAAGCTTCAGCAACTTGGGCTTGTGGAGCAAATAGATTTTCTTCGTGGAAAACAACGAAATTATTACATGGAAACTATCAATGTTTTTTGCTTCACAGAAAATAAAACTGAATAGGAAAGACTGCTATCAAAGGTAGGATATGTGTCAATAAATATGCTTCGACTCTGGCACAGTGCTGTTGACTGTGCGAGCTTCGGACTGCTCCCTGAAGTCCCTCTGATGTGGAGCGTATTGACTCCCTTCTGGCTGTTGACCTTGCTGCAATGGAGGTGGGGGCGGAAGCTGCTGCCAGGAAGCTTGAGGTTGACTTGCCGAAGCTACAGAAGCTGCAGGGTGGTTGTTTATGTATTGTGGGACATAAGGCGGATGATACGAAGCAGTATGCATGACCTGCTTCGGCTGAGCTTGTTGGGATGCTGCTTCGGCAATTTCCTTTTGCTTCTGGATTGTAATATGGCACGACCTAGTGGTATGGCCCTTGCCTTCTCCACAGAACAAGCAAAACAGCCTCCTTGGCTGATCTCCGAATCTTCCGCCGAAGCCCCTGGCGCCTCTGCCTCTTGGAGCTGGTGGCCGGAAGGAAGTTTGTTGTTGCCCCGAAGCCTGTGATGAGCATTGTGGTCTATTCTGACTCCCCTTATCGTCATTCTGAGTGTTGTGGATAGAGCGGACATGTCTCGGGTAGTATCTTCCTCCGAAGCCCCTGGTCATTTCAGAAAATCTGAAGGCCTCCTCCCTTCTTTGACGAAAGTCATTGTCAGCACGAATGTACTCATCCATCTTTTGAAGCAATTTCTCCAGAGTCTGAGGAGGCTTTCTAGCAAAGTATTGAGCTGCAGGCCCAGGGCGAAGCCCCTTGATCATGGCTTCGATAACAATTTCATTAGGCACCGTTGGTGCCTGTGCCCTCAATCGTAAAAACCTTCGGACATACGCCTGAAGGTACTCTTCGTGATCCTGGATACACTGGAACAGGGCTTGAGCTGTGACCGGCTTCGTCTGGAATCCTTGAAAGCTGGTCAGTAACATATCCTTCAGCTTCTGCCATGAAGTTATTGTTCCTGGCCGAAGGGAGGAATACCAGGTCTGAGCAACATTCCTGACGGCCATAACGAAAGACTTCGCCATGACTGCAGCATTGCCCCCGTACGAAGACACCGTTGCTTCATAGCTCATCAAGAATTGCTTCGGGTCGGAGTGACCATCAAACATGGGGAGCTGGGGTGGTTTATAGGATGGAGGCCAAGGTGTAGCCTGCAGCTCAGCAGACAGAGGAGAAGCATCATCAAAAACAAAATTTCCCTGATGGAAATTATCATACCAGTCATCTTCGTTGACGAAGCCCTCCTGATGAAGGTCTTTCTGATGAGGCCTTCTGTTCTGCTCATCGTGAGTAAGATGGCGGACTTCCTCAGAGGCTTCGTCTATCTGCCTTTGCAACTCAGCTAGGCGGGCCAACTTCTCCTTCTTCCTTTGTACTTGTTGGTGTAGCATTTCCATATCCCTGATTTCTTGGTCTAGCTCTTCTTCCTGAAGTGTCGGGCTGACAGCCTTTCTCTTCTGGCTTCGGGCCTCCCGAAGAGAGACGGTCTCCTGGTTGTGGTCCAGCGGTTGCAGTGCTGAAGCCCCAGTCGCTGAAGCTTTCTTCGGCGCCATAGCTTCCGAAGGTGTTCAAAAAAAGCTCGAAGTGGAAGTGAGTTCACCGGAGGTGGGCGCCAATGTTGGGGACTTGTTCTCAAATGCTTCGGATTAAGAACAAGGCAACATAAAAAGTGTTAAACGTTAAGGCCCTTCGTCCTATCGAGCATTACTCCCTATTGGGAATAATGAGTTCCGGACGAAGGTCAGAAGAAACATACCTTCGTAAATTCAGCAAGTAGTAACGAAGGACTCATAAAAAGCATGAAATGTAAATCGTGGAATCATTTCTATGTTATTAACACAAAGGAATAGAAATGATTATGAATTACAAATGTACCTTCGGTCCTGAGAGAAGATAAAAAGTACAAGCGTGACGCAAATGTCAAGTCAGCGTGAACAGTACGGGAGTACTGTTCATCTATTTATAGACGCGGGACGCAGCCCACATGAAATTACATCCATGTCCATTACATTTGTTAATAGCCTACGGAAATCAGTCAAGGTCCACGCAGTCTTTTCATCTTTAAGTCGGTTCCCCCCTCAGCAATTGCGCCGAAGCTCTCCTGCGCACAGCTTCGCCTGCGCTCGTCCTTCGTCTGGTTCAAGCTTCGTCCCGATTGTGCTTCATATTCATAGTTCTGAGCCCAAAAACACCTGCTCACATAATCCACTTGGAAAACATTGTCAAATCATGTTTTTGAGGACCTTCGGAGGACGAAGGCCCCCAACAGTAGCAAACCTTCTTGGAGCGGGGTTTGTAATCCTTCCCCCTCCTTTGCTTGAGGATTTGGCGAAAGCTCTTGATGATGAGCGCCATTTCCTCGTTGTCGAACTTGGAGGCGTCGATGGGGATTCTACTTGGAGTAGAATCTTCTTTCTTCTCCTCCGTTGCTTTGAATGCAATGGGTTGTGCTTCGGGCACAGAGGAGGATGTGCCTTGCTCGATAATCTTTTTTGGAGCCTTTGATCATTAGCTCAAAGCTCACAAATTTACCTATGACTTCCTCGGGAGACATTAGCGTGTATCTAGGATCACCTCGAATTAATTGGACTTGTGTAGGGTTAAGAAAAACGAGGGATCTTAGAATAACCTTGACCATCTCATGGTCATCCCATTTGGTGCTCCCGAGGTTGCGCACTTGGTTCACCAAGGTCTTCAAGCGGTTGTACATGGCTTGCGGATCCTCTCCTTGGTGAAGCATGAAGCGACCGAGCTCCCCCTCGATCGTCTCCCGCTTGGTGATCTTGGTCACCTCGTCTCCTTCGTGCGCGGTCTTGAGCATGTCCCAAATTTCCTTTGCACTCTTCAACCCTTGCACCTTATTATACTCCTCTCGACTTAGAGAGGCAAGAAGTATAGTAGTGGCTTGGGAGTTGAAGTGTTGGATTTGGGCCACTTCGTCCGAATCATAGTCTTCATCCCCTACGGATGGTACCTGTACACCAAACTCAACAACGTTCCAAATGCTAGTGTGGAGTGAGGTTAGATGATGCCTCATTTTGTCACTCCACATATTATAATCTTCACCATCAAAAACTGGTGGTTTACCTAATGGAACGGAAAGTAAAGGAGTACGCTTTGAAATACGAGGGTAGCATAGGGGAATCTTACTAAACTTCTTGCGCTCATGGCGCTTAGAAGTTACGGACGGCATGTTGGAGCCGGAGGTGGATGGCGATGAAGAGTCGGTCTCGTAGTAGACCACTTTCCTCATCTTCTTCTTCTTTTCGCCACTCCAATGCGACTTGTGTGAAGAGGATTCCTTCTCCTTTCCTTTGTTGCGGGACTCTCCCGATGGAGCCTTCCCGTGGCTTGTAACGGGCTTGTCGCCGGTCACCATTTCCTTCTTGGCGTGATCTCCCGACATTACTTTGAGCGGTTAGGCTCTAATGATGCACCGACCTCTGATACCAATTGAAAGTCACCTAGAGGGGGGGTGAATAGGGCGAATCTGAAATTTACAAAGTTTAAGCACAACTACAAGCCGGGGTTAGCGTTAAAATTAAAATCGAGTCCGAGAGAGAGGGCGAAAACAAATCACAAGAAAATCAAGAGTGTGACACGATGATTTGTTTTACAAAGGTTCGGTTCTTGCAAACCTACTCCCCATTGAGGTGGTCACAAAGACCGGGTCTCTTTCAACCCTTTCCCTCTCTCAAACGGTCACTTAGACCGAGTGAGCTTCTCTTCTCAATCAAATGGGACACAAAGTCCCCGCAAGGACCACCACACAATTGGTGTCTCTTGCCTCGGTTACAATTGAGTTGATCACAAGAAAGAATGAGAAAGAAAAGAAGCAATCCAAGCGCAAGAGCTCAAATGAACACAAGTCACTCTCTCACTAGTCACTATTGATTGGAATTGAACTAGAGACTTGGGAGAGGATTTGATCTCTTTGGTATGTCTTGTATTGAATGCTATAGCTCTTGTAATGTGTTGGAAGGTGGAAAACTTGGATGCAATGAATGGTGGGGTGGTTGGGGTATTTATAGCCCCAACCACCAAACTAGCCGTTTGGTGGAGGCTGCTGTCGCATGGCGCACCAGACAGTCCGGTGCGCCACCGGACACTATCAGGTGCGCCAGCCACGTCACCCGACCGTTAGGGTTCGACCGTTGGAACTTCTGTCTTCTGGGCCACTGGACAGTCCGGTGGTGCACCGGACAGGTCCTGTAGACTGTCCGGTGCGCCTTCTGGCGCTGCTCTGACTCTGGCATGCAATGTAGCGCATTAAATGCGATTTGCGGACGACCGTTGGCGCAAAGTAGCCATTGCTCTGCTGGCACACCGGACAGTCCGGTGTAGCACCGGACAGTCCGGTGAATTTTAGCGGAGTGGCTCCCAGAATTCCCGAGACTGGCGAGTTCGGAGTTGGAGTTCCCTGGTCACCGGACACTGTCCGGTGGCACACCGGACAGTCCGGTGCGCCAGACCAGGGCTGCCTTCGGTTATCTTTTGCTCCCTTTGTTTGAACCCTTTCTTTTGATCACTTGTATTGGTTTATTGTGAACCTTTGGCACCTGTAACACTTATAATCTAGAGCAAACTAGTTAGTCCAATTATTTGTGTTGGGCAATTCAACCACCAAAATCAATTAGGAAAAGGTGTAAGCCTATTTCCCTTTCACCTGCCACAAAAGATTTCCCCGCAGCCCCAGCATTTGAAGGCAAGCCCCGGTTTTATGCATAACCTGTTTATATATGCTACTTTACTACACTTAATGTTTGTAGGCTTGCAATGTGCACTTAAGTGTAGGAGTTGCTCGAAACCCTTAGTTGCATGAACTTAGGATTCCTTTTTGAGATGGATACTAGTATGCTAGGTCGAGTAGCTGCTTTGCTAATTAGGATCTCGGTAGAAGTCGAGTGATTTTTCTAGCACTCGCGCAAGGTCAGGAATTGATTGTATTCATCTTGATAACGGGATCTATGATGGTCTATGGATTCGGGTCCAGGGTGGATGCCTTGTCCATGAGATAGGAAAAAGGAACTAAGGATTAATGTGTGGATACCTGAGTCAAGCATTTGAACATACTAAACACATGTCGAAAACTTTGGTAACCGATAAACCTAGTACCTGAGTGAACCGAGCGTGAACTTTCCTCCTCACTTGTCCTGAGACTGGGTCTCCCATGCTAGCTATGGTGGGTACAAGTGCGGTCACTGCATGGCGGCAGCCGGGGTCAGTGGAGCATTATATGCCAAGGTGGAGAGCCCTGGCCGCGAATAGGGAATCGATGGGGACGGTTGATATGTGTGGGGACAGAGTGCCCCTACATGTCGTGTGTTTAGGTTTACCTTGCAAGGTTTAAAAACTCGATTCGAATCATCTGCTTCTCGCAGCTAATGAGACTGCTTGACCCCTTGTACTGCATTGAGTAAAAAGTCAAATAAGGTTGATTCGAGATAACATGTTGATTGTACTAAATGATTGCTACCATGTATGCTTTAGAAGAAGCAAACTTAGCTAAAGTTAATGATACTAGAATTGGAAAAGCTAAAATTGATTTTAGACTCAGCTAGTGCTTTTGGCAAACCAAACCCCTCAGCCAAACAGTTGCATGGTCTAGAGGTAGAGGAGTAGATTCCTCACACCGGCTAAGTCTAGCTGAGTATTAGTATACTCAGCCTTGCTTGTGGCAAAATTTTTGTAGGTACGCTTCAGGATATGGTTGATGGTGTGACTTGGCCTACCACCCTGCCACCGGGTTGGACGGTCGAGTGGGATGCTGTTCCAGCAGGAGAGGAGCAGAAGGAGTAGTGGTCTAGGCCTTGCCCGATTCCTCATCATTTGACGTTATCGACTATCCGCTGCAATTTAAATTATGAACTTGTTTCAGTATACTTGGAAAACTCCGATTCATGTAATAACTCTAGTACTTTAAATTGAGGTTTCCTATTTTATTGTATTTTCTCTGTGACTCACCATCGAGTGAGTTAGTGGTATTTGATCCTGGATAAGTGGCTTTATCAGACTAGATCTGAGGGACTAAAGGGTTATTTCGATTTAAGTGTGTTGCGACCTCTAAGGCGTGACTTGGGTACTTAAGCTGGAATAATTCAGGCAGTTCTGCCACAGTGGGGCTAGCGCTGCACTAGCTGACACAGAATCTCATTCTGCTGAGTCATTAGCTCCTGCATCGTGGGAGCTAGAGGAGGTGGCGAGGGAACCTGCTCGTTCTGCCCGTGACGCTGCCTAGCTGCCATCTGAAAACATAAATTTCGCCATTATTACCTCGATTCACGATTCCGAACAATATTGTTTATATCATGCAAAGAAGAATGACATAACATAATATTGAACCAAACAAGGATAACATGACTGCATTCATTTCATTGTTCACAAAAGTTTTGGGTTACAACAGTTTTGGGGATCCACCCTTAAGCCTAGTCCAAAAATTGTACCAAAACTAAGCTTGCATGGGTTCCTGTCCTCCTAATATGTCAAACTAACCCGTCAACCCTGAGTGGTAGAGGCAACGCTGGATGAAGGTGAAGGGGTACTCCGGAGGGAGCCGCATTTGGACCGGGAGCTGGCTCTAATTCCTTGGGATCCTCTTCTCCCTTGCTTCCTGCCTCATTTGCCTCCATGTCTTGGTGGTGCATCTCCATGTGGTCGTTGGCTTCCTCAAGTTCCTCATGCACATCATGGAGCTGGATCTCCAGGATATCAATGATGTTATCCTGGATTTCCACCTGCTGCTCTAGAGTCGTGATGCGCTAGCTTAACTGTTCCACCTGTAGGTCTTTTTCCATCAATTCCGAAGAGAAGTCGACCACGAAGTCCTCTCGACTGTCGAGAGTGATCTTAGTAGTCTGAGCGAGATCAGTGAGGTGTGCCATGGTGTCGCTCAGTAGGGCCTGTAGGCGGTACAGTGCGCTCATACACTGAACAATGATCCTCCCAACCTGCTTAGGATGCATGGCCCACACGTCCTTCACGTGACTCACTCGGTTGCACCACATGGGGTCATCCCTCTTCTCAGCGTGGAAGAGTCCCAGTGGGTGCATCATCATCTCTAGGGGATGATATCCGCAGAAGGTTGTCAAGGCTTTTAGCGCTGCGGCCTCGGTGGTGTCATCTGCCTTGAACCCGACAGTCTCGGAATCAAGGGAGCGCCACCCAGGCTGCAGAGGTGAGACTCCAGGGTTAGCCAAACCCTGCAACATGGCACCCAATGTTCCTCGTACAGCTGCACCATATACAGAGGGGGTATAGGTTAACCGGCAGAGTAGAGCACCTCCCACAAGATGGAGGGAAAGCCCTCATGGGGAAGGTAGTCAAAACTGAAGTGAGTGTCTCCTCCATTGATGGGGGTGGGTGAAGTCATCTGTGAAAGAGGGTTAGATGTAAGTGCTATGGTAGCGGTAAGGAGAAACGTGTGCCCGAGTTGTTAAAAGGAAGTGGTTAACTTAGATTTATCTATTCCAACCCACTTCTTGCTATCCATTTTTAACCATGTTTTGTTAGGTTCATAATTCGATGCATTTTCCTTAATTCTTAATTACTTCATGTTTTATAATGCATGCATGCTGGAAAGACGTCTTCTCACCGATCAGAGGGGTGCTTCTAGGGCATCCCTACTATTCTAAGGTTGGCCTATATGGCCTACTTATATAGCCACCTATTTTCCCCACTATTCTTAAGGCCTTTCGTCCTAGGTCTAGCATTCTAGTCCTGATGATGCAACACTGGTTTCTAAGCAAATTTTTATTTTTGAAAAGTTGGCATCCATGACTTATTGATTCCTCTGTAATGGTACTCCCTTCGATACGAGCTATGGTGGAACCGCCCGAATTATTCCAGCTTAAGTGCCCGAGTCACGCCTTGGAGGCAGCAACACACTTAAATTGGAATAACCCATCAGTCCCTCGGATCTAGTCCGATAAAGCCACTTATCAAGGATCGAATACCATTATCTCACACGATGGTGAGGCACAGAGAGAATACAATAAACATGAAACCACAAATTAAAGTACTGGAGTTATTACATAAATCGGAGTTTTAATAGAAGATAACAAGTTCGTAATTAAATGCAGTGGATAATCGATAACGTCGATACTGAGGAATAGGGCAAGGCCTATCCCACTACTCCTCCTGGTCCTCCCCTGTCGAGGCAGCATCCCACTCGACCGTCCAACCCGGTGGCAGGGTGGAAGGCCAACTCACACCATCAACCATATCCTGTAGCGTACCTGAAAAAATTTTACCACAAGCAAGGATGAGTATACTAATACTCAGCTAGACTTACCCGGTGTGAGGAGTCTACTCCTCTACCTCTAGACCATGAAGCTGTTTGGCTGAGGGGTTGGTTTGCCAAAAGCACTAGCTCTAATACTGTTTTAGCTTTTCTAGTTCTAGCATATTCAATTAAGCCAAGTTTGCTCCTTTCTAAGCATACATGGTCACAAACATTTAGTACAATCAACATGTTATCTCAACTAAAACCTCATTTCACTTTTTACTCAATGTAGTACAAGGGGTCAAGCAGTATCATTAGCTGCGAGAAGCAGACGATTCGAATCGAGTTTTTAACCTTGCAAGGTAAACCTAAACACACGACATGTAAGGGCACTCCGTCCCCACACACGTCAACTGTCCCCATCCATTCCCTGGCAACAGAACAGGGCTCATGGCCTTGGCATACAATGCTCCAATTGTCCCCGGCTGCCGTCGTGCAACGGCTGCACTTGTACCCACCATAGCTAGCATGGGAGAACCCGTCTTAGGTCCAGTGAGTAGAAAAGTCTACGGGAAGGTTCAATCAGGTACTAGGCTTATCGGTTACATATTTCCCGACATGTGTCTAGTACGTTCAAACACTTTACTTAGGTATCCACACATTAATCCTTAATTCCATTTCCGTCTCATAGACAAGGCATCCACCCTGGATCCAAGTCCATAGACCATCATAGATCCCGTTATCAAGATGAAGACTTAATAATCCTTCAATGTCTTAGTGAAGACTTAATAAGGTTCTTGGCTGAAGTTATTTATGGCTTAATTTAGCACTTCATTAATCCTTTCTTTCCCTTTTCCTACTTGGGCTTTTAGAGTGGCTTTGAATTACAACACTAATTTAGAAATCTACAAAAATTCTATAAAAATTACAGTGGCTTCTCACTAGTTTGTATAATTCAGTCTCGAAAATAGAGGCTTAAAATGACAATGGTTTTCTCTACACAAAAATATTAAAGTTTAGGGCAGAGGGGGTGCTTTGAACTACAACTCTCCTCTAGCAGTGGACTTTACCCTAAGGTTTATTTTTGCTGGTATCCAGGTGCAATAATATGACTTTATGCCAAATTTTAGCCAAAGATACCTATTGGTTAATGTATGGTGATTTTCTAAAGTTTCGGGGCTTAGTGGTATTTTCCACTACTACTACTTTTGAAAAATGTCAAACAACAGATTTCCTAATTTTTCTATTTTCTTCTTTGCGCAAGAGCAATCATTCTTTAAGTTGGTTAATTTTGCTCATAGGGAAGGGGTTATAAAATTTTTACCTTACTGTTTCCCATTTTTAGTCTTTCTTTTGATTTATTTCAAGTATTGGCCAAATCCAAGTTCTATTTGTTTAACTCACTTACTGTGATGTTTTGGGGTGGTTATCATTTTTGTAGTGGTATGTTAGTGGTCAGGGGTCTACTCAATTTTTCTTGTCATTATTGCATATGCCCTCATATTTTTAATCATGGCCTTTATTAACATTTTAATACCAAAATAAAATTATAACCTTAGATCAGTACTAGACTAGGGTTCCATATATTTTTCCTATGATCTACATCACTTAGGCATATTAAGAAAAATGTGTTCACCCTCTGGTTTCTAGTTTCTATCACCTTTTTATTTTTCTAAAGTTTGGGTAGAAATAGGCTTTAATGGATATATCTGACTTAGTCTTGTATATTGTGGTATTTATTATTTTTAAACAGTGCATCTACTAGGTTAGTGTCTCCACAATTTTTCTCAAGCCCAGTCTAGAAGTATTTCTATTTTTCTCTATATTATTAAGATTTGGCAGTTTTCCAATTTAATTCAAAACTCTAAAAATTAGTACAGAAAATGTGGGGTTTACTATTTTTGTTTGACAGTTCATATTTTACAGAGTCCAGCAAAATTAATTTGACCAGATTTGGATGAATACTCCTTAAGTTATGCATTTATCAAGTTTGCTATAGATTTAATAACTGAGAAATTCGAAAAGGAAAAGAAATTCACATTTGCGCTGAAGTCCTGGTTCTATTCTCCACTTTCTCTCACAGATAAGCCCTCGGTATACTATTCATGTGGGTCACTGACATCGCAGAAAACCCCCTCGGGCTAACCTAAATCTAACCCGCGCTCCTAAACTCACTGGAATAGTAACCGCGGTGGAGAAAATGGCAGTGGGGCTTACCGGCGGCGATCTAGCTCCTGTGAAGTGGCCACGAGGGTCGGGGAGGTCACGGCGGTCACATCGATGGTCGGCTTGTCGTCGGCGGTGGTCGGAGCTAGTCAAACCCCATGCGCAGGTGGGGGAGCTCGTCGGCGGCGAGTGTTTCGGCCTAACCACGGCGGTATAGTTTGATTAAATCGTACAGCGAGCTTCACTGAGTGTCAGGGAAGACATGGGCGTGAGTAATCGAACTATGGCTTACCGGTTAGTCGTGGCCACGCGCGCTGGCGGAAGAAACAACTCTAGCGAGGGTGGAACGGCGTCTCCAGTGAGGTAGAGTTCGGTTTCTTGCTTCGAGAAACTCTACGGGGCTCTGCGGAAGCTAGTCGATGCACCAGATCGGTTGGAGGTGGCCAGGAAAAGGTTTGGCCACGGTGGCCGAGCTCTGGCGATGGTGGCAGGTCGCGGGGAGGTCGTCGGAGCTGCAGGCTGGCTCTGGGAGTTGGGCGCGGTGCAGAGGAAGTACGGTCGAGGTCATGCTGCTCTTATAGGCGCGGGCGTGGTGCACGGTCGGGCGTGGACCGGTGCGAGCGCGCAGGCGGGCACGACTCGGCGCGGGCGCGCGGGCAGGCATGCACCGGCGCGTCAGCCGCGGTCAAGCACGTGGCACATTGCTTCTGCTCTTGTTCTAACGCCGATAGGTTTCAAATCTTCGTGAATTTGGGAAAGATCGTATTGTAAGATTTGTTCCCCGGGGTATGCTTTGTCGTTTTTGTGTGGGAGTCGAGGGGTTTTCGATCGTGACAGTGAGTTGTCGCGTCGCCAAGTTGTCAGTGTCTAGCTGCTGCGGCCCAACGTAAATTGATGCCAAAATCATATCAAACAGCTGAGACTTGTCTCCAAATTTTTCTAGGGCGTGCCTAAGGTAATTTGGTGCCAATTTGTTATTTGGGCCTAGCAGATTTGAGCCTTGGAAGTAGGTGAACACGGTTGATTTTGATGAGAAGGTCAAATTTCAGAATTCTGAATTTCTGAATTTCTATTTGAGTCTTCACTTAAGTGGCTGTTTTGAGAATTTTGCAAAATCCTTTTGATTAAACTTTCTTACTATATTTTGTAGCTTATTTAGTGTACTACAACTTTGTTAATTGGTCCAAATTATGATTTTATGTTTTTCATAGTCTTTTCACTAAATTCCCTTTTGTGCTCAAATGGCTTACTTAGGGTAGTTCTAGGGTTTTGAATATTTTTCTCACTTGAGGTGCATAATGTGGTTATGGTATGGTTCTTGAGATGAAAAAGACATGTTTATGTTTTTGCTTTTCAATTTGGTGCCTTTTGCTCAATTTAATTCACATGTAATAATGTTCACAAATGTGGGTGTGGAGGGAAAATCCTGAGTAACACCTAGGGTGTTACAGGTACTGTTCATCTATTTATAGGCAACCGTAAGGGTTCGTATGCTATTACATTATGCCCTCAATAATTACATACAAAAATTACAAGATGTCACAAGGGCAACATCGCCATTTGCATTTCATAACATGAGCAACATCTTCTCCTTGCTTCGTCTCATTGTTTGTTGCGACGAAGCCTGCTTGATGAAGAGTGCTTCATTGTACTTTCTTTTCGTTATGTCGAAGTCACGTTGTCTACCCATTTCACCGTGATGAATACTACTGGATGAAGCTTGCTTCACTCCTCTTGTGTTATACCGAAGCTTTTCTGGTGACGAAGCTCCTGTAATATTTAGTAGTATGCTGAAAACAAATGGTTAGCCGTGTTTTTAGGACCTTCGAAAGAGGAAGGCCCCCAACAAAAAGAACGAAGGCCTTTAGCCGAAGGTCCGAAAAAAACACCTTCCCTACGCTAGAATAGCGAAACATTCTGTATTGTGGGCCCCACCGCTCAGTGGTGCTTTGCGTATATATACAAGGGCTTGCGCTGAAAATATTTTTTGTGCTATCAGGCTTTGTGCTATATTTGTTGTTTTAGCTTCCTACCTCTGCGACCGCAATTGTTTTTGAGCTTCGGCTTTTTGTTGTAATCAATGCTGAAATGGCCGAAGAGAAGAAAAGCATGGACCCCACACTTTCTGGTTTCTACGAAGCTATGGAGTGGACTAATGTTGAGAAAATTACTGATGAGATGTTAGCGGGGCTGCCTGGGGACTCAAGCGACAGCGAGAGTTTTGATGTTGAGAGTGAGAACGAAGATGTCGAAGATCGGCCATGGAGGGCAAGTCATGTTGTTTTTGGAAAATCCACTCTTATGCAAGGGCATATTGAAGCAATGAAGGGCAAATCTTTTCATGATATATCTATAGTGAGGGCTGGAGGAGAGAATACTATTCCTATTCCTGAGGCAAATGAAGTGGTGGTATTTAAAAGTTTTATGAAAGCTGGGTTTCGCTTTCCCTTGCATAAGATGCTGGTCGAAGTGCTGAAAACATTTGAGATATACCTTCATCAGCTTATTCCTGAATCTTTGATTAAAGTTGGAGTTTTCATTTGGGCTATGAGGAGCCATGGGCTGGAGCCAGATGCAAACTGCTTCTGTAATATTCACGAATTGTCCTACCAGACGAAGGCAGTTGGGAAAGAGCAATATCATAACAACTTTGGATGATATAGCTTTGTGTATTGGTCTAATGTGAGGTGTCCTGTGCCAACGTATAGGAAAAAATGCTCGGGCTCATGGATGAAGCAATGGTTTTTTGTTAAGAATGATCTAAGTGGGAGGGAGGATGTGAAGGGCATAATCCAGCGCCCCATACAATCACGCTTCGGCATTAGGAGGCCTTCAATCGCAGGTGGAAATGAAGCACAAACATGCTTGATGGCCTTCAACACAGTGTGCATTTACATTGGCACTAGAGATTTGGTTTAGGAGCACATTGCTTATAAGGTATGGCCTCTTGTTAATGACTGGGAGATGCCGAAAGAGACCAATGCTGGTTCCAGCGAAGGTGGTCTGGTTTACCTGAAGTATAGCTATCGCTACAAAAGTCAATTTGGCGAGCTAGATGACGAATGGCTTGAAGCCGTTGAGGCGACCAATGATGAGCTACTGGGGATTTATACGAAGGCAGAGGACGAAGCCATGAACACTGCTTTCGTTACCCGAGGCAAAAGGATACTAAACACGGTTTTGATGTGTCACACCCGGATTTACGGAATAAAGCCGGGTGCATCTCATACATGCGCCAAAGAAGACAACATATAAAATAACAGAGTGTATAGAGATAAATGTCACAATATAATCATAATACTTATTACATAGCGGAAGTCTTACAAAATAAAATATAAATATAGATCGAACTAAAATCCATCCTTGGCGCTAGAAAGTCAACTAGGAGACGCCACCTAGATCGAATCGAACTCCTCAATGTGGCTCCTCTTGAACCACCTGTTCTTCTCCTGTGGGGGTGTGAGACAGCAAGGGTGAGCTCACACATGATCATAGCTCAACAAGTTATGGGGAATAATGTGGCATGAACTCACTAAAGGTGGGAGTTCATGTGATGTGTAAAGCTGATCAACAGTAGGGGTTAAAGCTAAGCATTGCTTTTACTAAGTTGGTCAAATTTTATTAGCAGTTACTAAGTGTGAGTAAATACCAAACCATAATAAATAATAGAACAAAATTAATAAATAATCCCATACAAATGCAAATGACAAATTGAATTTAAGTTACATTAATTAATCATGTGAGGGTCCAAGCTGCTCATGACCGTGAGCACGGCTAGTATACCAGTTTTACACTCTGTAGAGGTTGCGCATCTTTACCCACAAGTCATGTTACCCATTTGCCAAGGGGTCATGAATCCCATACACCTCTACCATGGAAGCGAGGCAGGGTAACACTACGAGGCCTTTACAAAGTTCCACTAGCTTCAGAAAACCCGCTACAGTTTCTAGGAAGCTCCAATGCAGGGATCCCTCACCTGACCGCCATCATAGCAAAATCAACCCAAGGACCTCCCTACACTGACCACTCCCCTACTGCCCTTGCCCCTTTCAGGTAAGGTAGTCATCCACTAGCTTTCCTAATTAGTCAGCCAAGGGCATCCCATACTACCCTTGTGGTAGCATTGTTTTCCCGGGTGGTCGCTCCATGTTCCAATTAACATAATGATCTTATCACGAACATAAATAACATAACAGAATAATTGGAACATGGATGTAATGAAATATTATCCCCAAAACCATATAAAGCAATAGCATAGCTACCCAATTGATTCAGGGATAAACAAGGAAAAAAGGATGACCAGTCTAGGGTGACCTATTGGGTCCCATCAAAATTAAACCTATGCATTGATAAGTGATAATAAATAACGTTATTGGGTAAATTAAAGTGATCAAGGGCATAGTACTTGCCTGGCACTTGAGATTCCAGTTACCAGGATGATTCTTCAGATCCTCGTGACCTCACTGCTAGTCATAGCAATACAAATAGACATGGTATAGACAAAATTAACATCACACCAAACATAAGAACATACTGCATAATAATGATCTATGCGTTGCTACGAAATCGTGGGCTCGAGAATCACTAAAATCAGAGTTACGATTAAGGAGTTATGATTTTATAAAAGATCTGTGTGGTTAAAATATTAAACTATATTATAAATTGGTTAATATAAATCACTTGAGAGATTATTCTCTTAATAACTATCTCCACTTTCATCTAAATCATTATTTGATTAAAGATCATCTGATCAAATCATATCCATAAGATGTTAATTAATAGTAAGGCAGTTAATCATAATAGTTACCTATATAAAAGTAGAGGATATCATATAACAAATGTTGCTATTGTGTAGTAGATATTTATATGAAGCTAACGCAACTGGAATGAGTCAAATAGGAGTTAAACGGAGGAGTTATGAATTTCCTAAGGTTTTATGTATTTGATATAAAATTAATTAGGAAATAAATTCTTAAAGTGGCTTTCATGTCAAATCAGTGGCACTATTTGATAAACAATAATATTATAAAATTATAGGAACTGAAATGGACTCAATTGGACTAAGTATGCATTTTCTATAAATTAAACAAATTCTAGCATTTATTTTTGCATTCAAAATCATTTTCTAATTCCTTTTTCTGGATTTTATAATCCTTTGGACTGGGCACATGAAAACAGAGAAGAGCAGGGGCCTCTACATAAATTCTCCTAAGACACAGAGCCCCTGACATGGACGGTGGGTTGATTCAAGTGTTCGTTAGGGGCCCCTTTATAAAATTGTAGAGCCGAAAGGGTATGGTTAAGTCCTAGCCGCCCAATCAAGCACAATTCAAGGCCAACGGTCGGATCTGTGAGCGGCACGAATTAGATCAGCCTTTTAATGAATCGGTACGCGACTTGAGCAGTCGGATCTGTGATCCACGGTCCACATTCACCCAACCCGAGATCTAATTGCCGCTATTGGATTCAAGGCCAACGGTCCGAATCTCACTGAACGAAAGGGTACTTCACTTCTAATCGTGGCCCTCAATCGTAGATCCAACGGTGTTCGTGCCCTTCTAATCCTAGCCCTACATCTCCGATCGATGCACATGGGTGGTCCTCCACACCTAACAGCAAGGACGACGACGCAAGAAGCCTCCCTACGACCGCACCATGACCGATGCACGACCACCGATCCCTAAGACCCCGAACACCATCCGGAGGTATGCTAAACGAAGCAGAGTAAAAGGGGAACATAATGGGAGATATCTCACCATGTGTTAACGCAACAAGGTGCCCTGACGATGACGAGAAGCGGATCCGCGGCACTCCAATTGCTTCGGCGAGCAATTTGCCGCACGGCATCGTCACCCGAGACCGAATGCAATACTCGCGCGCGACCCTAGCTAGAAGTGGCTCCCTCAAGACACCTTCTCGGCCACCGAGCAGGACAGAGCGCGGGTTGGGCGTGCGGCGGCGGAATATGGTCTTCTCATCCCCGCCAGGCGACAGCCCTTTCCCATGACGTCGGCACGGTGTGTACGCCTAGTGCGGAGGAGGTGTGGTTCCAGGTGCAATTTGTCGTGGTGAAGTTCCACCACGATGCGCGTGAAGCAACAGGACTCCCTGCAGTCGAAGGAAATCGAGCTCATCTGAGGCGGCGGTCTTCTCACGCTCGTACTCATGGCGGTGTGTAGCTTGGGATTTGTACTAGAGCCGCGTCCGATTTTGGGGAAATCATTCGGAGGAGAGCGAGATGCGCGGACGTAGGTGGGCACGCACCTGAGATCATGGTTGATCCGGGTCAGCGCGATCTGATCCCCACAGAGAAGAAGCCTATCAGCCGAGGGGGTCCACATGGCGGTGGATTGAGGCGCAACGTGGGCCAGGTGGGTGAGGCTGGAATGTGGGCCCCATATGGCGGTTGTGACACCCTAGGTGTCAGTTTCGTGTTACGTCGGGAGATTCATCTCAATCTCGGATGCTTAGTAAAAAAATCTAATTCTCACTCACGTATGTCTATGATTATCCAGACTATTCGTACACATTTCACCCAATTTGGAAATTATTCTATCTCAAGAAAGGCCAAATTTGGAGCCTTTTAAAACTTTTATTTCTCGGAATGAATGCAAACTCAAAAATCATTCTTGAATTATAAATCTCATCTGAAGCTCGTTAAATCAAACTCTCGACGGCTGTTATTTGGTCTGAACCCGAGTTTAATTCCTCGAACGTTGATTGATGTCCGACTATTTTAATCTGAGTCCGTACTCTTAAACAAAATACTTAGTATGTCGCCCTCTAATAAATTCTTATCTGACTCGGCTTAATACCTCTATGTCCGATCTGATTTCAAAAATCAACATCGGCGATGATTTTTAGATGTCACAATTTATCTCTTTCAATCATAAATCTGAAAGCTAGTCATATCTTAAGACGATTTAATTTCGAAATCATGCGTAGGGAATTATTTTCGAGCGAAGTCAAATCGAACTCTCGGCCGAATTAATCGCTCAATCTTCCTTTCGTCCAAACTCTAGTTCACTCTGTTTTGCGTATAGACGAAATCCGCAGGAACATTTTTATTCCAGAAAATAATTTAGCGCAGCTCGATTTCGTGTTTTGGGCCAAGCCCAGCCTAGCCCATTTGGCCCACTAAGAAACCCTAACCCTAGGGCTTCTTCTATAAATAAGATCCCTCTCCCCTTGCACTTGGCTATTTTCCATTCCCACCCCTAGCCACCACCAGCCATTTTCCAGCAGCCACTCTTCTCCCTCACGCCAGCAGCAGGGAGCTCGGCTCCTTCTCGCCATGGCGCTCGGCACCCATCCAGTAGGGCGCCCTTCTTCCCAGCGCACCGAAGCACCTCCCATGGCGCCCTCCTCCCTGGCCTCCCTACCTCATCGGGTAGAAGCTTCCATGGCCGTCGCCCCCTGCGAGCTCTGCTCCATCCCTTCTTCCAGTCGGCACCCCTCCACTCGGCTCCCTGGAAGGAAGCAGCACGCCAGCGCAGGGCCTTCCCCATGGCGCCACCCTCTGCAGCTTCACCTCCCTGCGCCCCCTGCTCTCCCTATGGCCAGCGCCCCTGCGTGTGTTCCTCCCTGGTGCCCAGAAATTCCAGCAGGGAGCTCCTTACCCCCATGTTCCAGTGCCTCGCCATGGAATCCCCCTCTCCTCCTTGCTCCCTCAACCGCGCCAATGGTGGCTCAGCTCCAGCCCCCGGCATTTTGGTCCCTTCAACCGCAGACCATCGCTTCTGGGTCTTCTTGGCCAAGCTCGCCCCTCCCTGGCATGTCCACCAATGCTGGCAGGGAGTAGCCCCATGGCGCCCCTTTTTAGCCGCAGTACAGATCGATGAACCCCCTGTCCTGGGCGCCAGAACAGGGAGCTACTGCCTTAGCCGCTGCTCGCCCTGACCACATCTCCATGGCCGAGCAGCCCCCCTGCAGCGAGCTTCTCCTTTTTCCCAATGCTGCGCAGCTCCACCACGACCGAATGCCGCTGTTCCTGCAGCCCAGACACCTCCCCTTGCTTCCTCGCTACCAGTGCTGCGTGCGTGCCACGTGTTCGGTGAACTGTCCAAGTGGGGTGTTGCGCCGTGGAAAGCACGCCTTGATGCCTGCTGGGTGTTTATCATGCTGCGCAGCCCCAACGTCGTCGTCGTTCACCCTAGGTGAGACCGCGACGATCCTTGTCCGATTCCATATCGGCGTTGTTTTCCTATGATTAATTGTGTATATGTGTTGTTTTGTTTTGTTTTGTTTCATGGAGGAGAGGAACCTCGTGTTTTGCGTGGAGAAGGCAAGTCGTTCAACGCTCGTCGGATGTTAAGAGCGATGCACAAATCGGAATCGCCATCGTCCTTACAAACACCGATTGGGTTTGTTTATGGTGAGCCGATGCATGTCGCTCTCGATCGACTCGATTAATTATTTTGAATGGATATGTGTAAAATGTTTCGGTTATGCGCATTGGTAGGATCGTGTTTGCGATTGGAGAACAAGAGGTTATTTGATGTGTGCGATTTGTAGTTAGTCTAATTAGGTTTTGGTCGATGATGTGCATGTGTGATTATGTGTGTGAAAATACATTTGTATGAATGGAAGCGTGTAGAGAGGAAAATGAAGTAAAAAAAGAACTCCGATGTTTGTTATATCTTGGTAGGAAAAATATGCGATGTGTTGTTTGATGCGAAAAACTATGTTACAAAATGTGGATTATGTTTTCGGAAATGTATCGATATGTGGTTATGCGAAAAGTATAATTGTTTTATGCAATGTGATGGGATTCATGATTATATAGGGAGTATATTTATTGATGTGACGAGTAGTTTAGAAAATGCTAGTTGCGTAGAGGATGAATTATTAAAACATGACTATCGGAGTTCATATATTAGTGGTCGCGCCACATTGATTGAAGTGTCTCGAGTGCATGCCACCATATGGTTGTATGCGAGACAAGGTTATGCGCATGATGAGTTTAGTAAAAACCCATCGGTGTCACTAGTGTTAAGTTGAGATTTATTTGCGCATGGAAAGTAACAGTGTGTTTAATACTTAGAACTCTTAGTCGATAGTAGAAATTGCTTTGGCTTATGTAGAGAGGTGATGACATGCCGTAAGTAGTCATCACTTTCTCTATAATTATAAGTAGAGTCTATACGCGTTAGGCGTTCCTTAAATTGTGCTTCGCAAATAAGTGTATTTTGTGTAGTGTGGATTGATTGTGAGTGCATGTGTCGCAAGAAAAGAATTAGTGCACATATAGGCGATGAATGGGTGTGATGAAATGGTGACATGCCTTCGTAGTCATCATGTCGTCTGTTGGTGACCTAACTGAAGGTTGTAGAGAAAGGTCGATTACCTGTGTGTTATTATTGTCACCTTGCGGTTCTGCATGAATTGCAATGTGAAGTAGTAGGCTCTCTATGTTATGCTAGATGTCTAGGTAGACTTTCGTGAATTGTGGTGCTCGGACCGTCGAGATGAAGGTTAAGTCGGTCGATGCCGATTAAGTAGTTAAAATGATTAATGGAATAATCTTGGGGTTAAAACTAGAAACTAGTATTCTCGCACCCGTTTGGGATGTTGTAGCCCAATTGCGCATGGTTATGATCACGGGTAAAAATTAGTAATGCTCATGTGGTGTCTAAACCAAAATGCGAACTAGTGGGTGAAAAACGCTTCGATATACATATATGCCGGATTTGATGATTGGGGTGAATGCGTTGATTAAATGTGTATGTTAGTTCTAGCGTGCGAAATAACTTGTATAAAAATTAGTAAGTCTACTTGTTAGTTCTCACTTGGTTATTTTAACTCTAACAATTGTCAAAGTGTTAGAATAATTCCAGCCTCTAGAACATGGTAATTCTTGAAGTAAATAAGAGCTGAAATTTACTAGTTGCTGTTTTGGACTGCACGTAGTGATTTCCTCATGTTGTATGTTTGATGAACTAAATTACGTTTCCTGTAGAAAAGTCATATAGATAAGTTATAGATAACTTTATTATCTCACTTGTGTTAAAATTTGACAGCCATAAGTCTGACCGTTTAGGAGTTATGCTTGTTACAAATTCAGTAACTGAATCTGTCCAAATCCTGTACAGATTTCAGAAACTGTATTGTTTGCCTAATTTACTGTTACAATCTGTTCATTGTCGCTATAAGAAATTTGTAGATGCTTTTCTTATCTTGCTTGTGTTAAAATTTCACAACCATAGGCCTGACAGTTTAGGAGTTATGAATTTTACAAACTGGTTGTTGTGATCTGTCCACTGACAGAAAAGATTTCGAAAACTGATTTGTTTGATTCAGTTCAACATCGAATCAATTCTTGGTCATTATAAAAGTTATGTAGTGCTTTTTCCAAGCTTTCTAAAAAGTCTTGGATCACTCTTTTTGGTGATCTGAAGATTAAGTTATGGATGTTTAAAGTAGGAAGACTGAATCTGTCCAAATCTGGACAGCAAAGCCTTCTAGTGTCTTTTATCCTTAATTGCCTATTGTTATCTTGAGATGTTTGTAAATGATTTGTATCCAATTTCATTTTCTTTCCAGAAAGTCTAGGATCAATTTATTTGAATGTCTGAATCTTTAGTTGTGAATTTTTGAAGTTGCAAGTCTGAATCTGTCCAAATCTGGATAGAGCTGTTGTATTAGCACGTTTTGACCTTGCTAAGTGTTGAATCATGTTGTGATGACAATACCAAAGTTGTAGAGCACTTTTTAAACTTTCCAGAAAGTTCTAGTTTGCTATTTTTGGATTAATATTTGAAAAGTTATGATTAAAACAAGTAACTGCTGTATTGCTGTCCTAAAATTCTGCAAGTGCTTAATTGATTGTTGAGTTGACCCTTTTGGCTAAAAATGCTTAGTTAGCACTTAACGGACATAAACTTGTAATGGCTAAGCTTGAGATTACATGTATGTCATGTTTTATATGTTCTTTCCCTAATTGATTGTGATATAGGAATTCCATAGACATTGATACATATGCCTCTGTTAAACTTATGCTGGGATGCTTTTGTGTGATAAATAGAAGAACTAATGAAAAGTCGTAGCAAATTAAATAAACGCTCGTACTTATAGGGTTGTATTTGTGTTACGTAAATATACAAAATATTTGTCGTCTTTTAGTAGTGTTAATATTGTGCGCTCAATGATATGTAGTAGCTAATGCTAGTGTGTGTGGTTACTTATGATGTCTCGCTACTTAGTGTTTAATTCGCTAACATGTACTTAAAGTATCTTGTACTATTTCATTATATTCATACATATGCACCTTGCATCTCATTTAGGACCGAGAGAGGATAATCGTGCAAGTGATGTGGTGCCACCCACAAGATGCAGTCGGTGGACGATCCAAGTAAGGATGGACATAACCAGTGGATGCTCGCCAAGCGAGTACCTCCCCCAGCAAACATATCTAAGTGTTAAATTAAAGGCAAGCCCCGGTTTTATGCATAACCGTTTATATATGCTATTTTACTACACTTAATGTTTGTAGGCTTGTACTGTTCACTTAAGTGTAGGAGTTAACTGAAACCCTAGTTGCATGAACTCAGGATTCCCTTTTGAGATGGATACTAGTATGCTAGGTCGAGTAGCTGCTTTACTAATTAAGGATCTCGGTAGAAGTCGAGTGATTTTTCTAGCACTCGCGCGTAATGATGATGGTCTGTGGACAGTGATCCATGGGGATTGGTTGTCTACGAGACGGAAATTGGAATAAGGATTAAGGTGTGGTACCGTGTGTTAAGCGTTTGAACGTACTAAACACATACCGAGAAATATGGTAAATCGGTAAGCCTAGTACCTGAGTGAACCTGCCCGCAGATTGCCCTCCTCACGCGACCTGAGACTTGGTCTCCCATTTCGGTTATGGTGGGTACAAGTGCGATCACTGCACGACGGCAGTCGAGGTCAATGAGGCATTGTACGCCAAGGCGGTGAGCCCCTTTCTGTTGCTAGGGAATTGATGGGGACGGTTGATGTGTGTGGGGACGGAGTGCCTCACCACGTCATTGGTTTAGGTTTACCTTGCATGGTTTAAAAACTTGATTCGAATAGTCTGCTTCTCGCAGCTAATGAGACTGCTTGATCCATGCTGCTACATTGAGTAACAAGTGGAAATGTGTTGATTTGGCAAAAGATGTTGATTGATAAAAATGTTTGATGCCATGTATGAAAAGCTAAAACTTGTTTTTAGACTCAGCTAGTGCTTTTGGCAAACCAAACCCCTCAGCCAAACAGCTGCATGTCTAGAGGTAGAGGAGTAGACTCCTCACACCGGGTAAGTCTAGCTGAGTATTAGTATGCTCAGCCTTGCTTGTGGCATAATTTTTGCACGTACCTCTTTGCTTTGGTTGCTCGTGTGACTTGGCCTTCATCCCTGCCACTGGGATAGACGGTCGAGTGGGTTACTGCTTCCGCAGGAGAGGACCAGGAGGAGTAGCGTGGCCAGTCTTCGCCATGTTACTCGGTTTTCTCCGTTAGTTATTTCCGCTGCATTAAAATTTATGGTTATTATTTCTGAAACTCCGATAATGTAATCACTAATGATACTTATTAAATTTATGGTATTATGTTTTATTGTATTTCTCTGTGCCTCACCTTCGTGTGAGCTAGTGGTATTCGATCCTGGATAAGTGGCTTTATCGGACTAGATCCAAGGGACTGACGGGTTATTCCTGTTTAAGTGTGTTGCTACCCTTAAGGGTGCGACTTAGGCACTTAAGCTGGAATAATTCGGGCGGTTCCACCACAGCGGTGTACCAGGGCTAGCGTGGATGGGGAAAATGAGCCGCACGGATGTGTGCCGTGCTGGGCTGAGAGGGAGAATTTGGCCCATGAGCATGGTTCCTTCACTTCATTTTCATTTTTCATTTTTGTTTTTCTAATTTCTATTTTAAATACAAATCAAACCCAAGTTTGAATTCCAAGATTTTAGTTTTAGATGCACAAATAAAACTCCAATAAGAGTATAACTTTAGTTATTTATTTATTATTCTTTCTTTTAGTAAATGCTCTCCATATACAAGTCATAAATATGGAATACTTTTAGGTAAATAATTTCTAATGTGTAACATTCATTAAAAGGTGACTTTACTTACCCTCCTTTAGAATGTCCCTCAACCTAAAAAATAATAATCTAATTCATTTGAAGATCTTTCCACTTTTCATTTAGTTTCTTTTATTTTCTTTATTTATACATTTTTTACACAAATTTTGGGCTTTACATGATGTGATTGTGTTTATTTATCTTGACTACTCCTTTCCTGCTCGAAAACAAGGAATTAAGGGGAAAATCGCAACTACGACCTCTTCCGTCGCGTCGAAGCCAAAAAGGGCTAAAGTTTTGACTCATCGGTCGATGCCGCACTCTTTAGAGAAGATTGCTGCAGCGCCTGCTACAGAGAAGATGGAAGTTGTTGAATATGCTGAAGCTACCCCCTCGGCTTTGGAGATAATACCTGTTGTGGCCGCCGAAGCTACTGTCACTCCGATAGAAGAAAGAGAAGCAAAGAGCTCAAAGACTAGGGAGCATCCGAAGCTGCAGAGTCCCCAACCATGACTGCTCCAGCATCAACTCCTAGGAGAGGAAGGAGGATGGCCAACGTCCTGGATGCTGTTTTGAAATCTTCGAAGGTGCCAACTCCTGCTTCTACTAAGGCTTCCGAGGACAAGATTGAAGAATTAAGAGAAGTAGCTACTGCAAGCACTTCTCCTACCTGCGTTGAAGCTAGACCTTGGGAACTAAGCCAGTGGAGCAAGCAAAGGAAGGTCTTCCGGAGAAGCTAACATCGCCTATACCCAAAGCATCTTCTCGAGACGATTTGGGATATATTGTTCACCATGCTTCAGGGAAACAATTATCGAAAGAGTAAATTGCCAAAGTGCAGTACTATGCAAAGGGCCTGAAATATCCCCGAGGGTCCTTAGTATACGGAGGAAATGACAAAGATGATTACCTTTATTGCCTATCGAACAATAAAGAGATAGATGTTTGCCATGAGATAATGGATAAGATGGGCTATCCAAAGCTTGAACTTGGCCTATCTGCAATGCCGAAGGATCAACTTGCAGATAGCCTTGCTTATAACAGCTTGAAGGTTTGCATATTTTTATTTTTGCATTTATTGATTTTTGTTAGGTAGGTTTGTGGTAATCGGTTTGTGGTAAAACTTATTATTATTTGTAAGTTTCTTGTTTGTCAGGGTCTTATCCTTAGCAAGTCTTTGAAGGCCCAGAAAGATGCTGAAGATGAAAGTACTCGGATAGCCTTCGGAAACCTGCGCTCAGAAGTCATAACACTTCGGAATGAGGCCCTTGAGAAGGATAAAATCCTACTTCCTTTAGTTGAGAGGTTAAAGTCTAGCAAGGCTAAATTGGCTAGCCTTTCTGAGGTAGAACAAAAAATAGAGAAATTTGAAAAGAAGAAAGAAGCAGATGTGAAGTGTATTGCTAATTTAGAGTATGCTCTATCTATTCAAGTGGGATTGCACAGATCCAAAGTGTAGGGACTGGAGAAGAAGCTTGATGAAATCACTGAAAATTTTAACGTTGAACAAACAAAACGCGAGATATCTGATGCCGAACGGTTGAGAGTTCAGAAAAATGTTGAGGAGCTTCGTCAGGCAAAAGAGGAGTGCTACAACGTTGCTATGGAATGTTGCAACAAGCTGAAAAATAGTTTTGCTAAAGTTGGCGCATTCTCTACTGAGCAGAACTTTATTCGTGGTGATCCTGACGGGGTTATCAGATGGATCAGTGGCGAAGCCGAAGCTTTTGATGAAATCCTTAGTGATAGAGGAGATTTTTGTGCCTTCACCGGCGCACGAGGAGCCATCTCACTCCTTGAAAAAGGTGACTGCGAGCATGCAAAGGCTGTAATTCAGCTAGAATTCTCAGTCTCGTCGAGTGACATCAAGGATCCTTCAGCCGAAGCTATTGCCCTTAGCGGAAAATTTTATTCTGAAGTTTGGTTGAAATGTGGCCGAGAAATAGCAGACGAGGCTATTAGACAAAATGAGAAAGAATCTCATACTGCTTTAGAAGAAGCGAGGAAAGCTGAAGAAGTCGCAGAACGTGAAAGGCTTATTTGTAAGTTTGTCATCATTTATCTTTGTAAATTATTTTAGCTTCGTAATTAACGAAAACTTATCCTTTGGTGTAGCCGAACTTTCTTCTCCTTTGGAGCCGTACGATCCTGAGGCCGATCTAGCCCTGAAGGGTGCTCTTGATGTGATTAGAATAGCTAATAAAGTTGTTGACGAAGCTGTGAATAGGCTCCTAAATGAAGCTACTAATAAAATCTTGAAGGAGGATGATTAGACATTGTATATTAAAACACTTGCAAAATTTTGTGTGATGTTTTCTTATGTAAAGAACAATTGTCAATTATATATCTCATGATGTAATTTATTTCTTTGTGGAGCGTGAAACCTTCGTATGTACCGTTTTTGAGCCAAAGGCGAAAAACACCTTCCCTTCTTTTCACTCTTCATAAAGAAAAATCCCCTTTTCAGCCGAAGAGACATTATTAGACCCGAAGGTCTTGCTGTGGATCTTCCATAAGGAATATCATTGCAGAAGGCGTAGATCTTCGCATAAGAACACCATTGCCGAAGGCATGGATCTTGCATTGTTGAAACATCCTTTCATAATTCTTTGTCAAGGATAGACTTAACCTCATGAGTTAGCCGACATGTTTGAAGGAGCAATTTCCCTTCTTTTTCCACTGGATGATGCGAGATGATGAATGATGCAATGCTATGCAACATGATGTGATGATATGATGCAATAAATGTTAATGCATAAACTCTTCGTAAAAGTAAGACTCTGCATCCCCTTAGGAATGACTTTGGAGTCTCTTCACCTTTTACTTAGGTGGTATTTTAGCTCTGAATCCCTTTAGGAACGACTTTGGAGCTAAGCTCTGCATCCCCTTAGGAACGACTTTGGAGCTTCTTCACCTTTGACTTAGATGGCATTTGAGCTCTGCATCCCCGTAGGAACGATTTTGGAGCTAAGCTCTGCATCCCCTTAGGAACGACTTTGGAGCTTCTTCACCTTTTACTTAGGTGGCATTTTAGCTCAACATCCCTGTAGGAACGACTTCGGAGCTTCGTTAATTTTTCTATTACACTCGATGGTGTAACTCCAGATTTATTACAACAGGTCGAAGGTTGTACCTTCTTAGATTGTCTTTGGGGTAGAGATACAAAACTAAGAGAAATAAAAATTACATTGAGTGTGTATGGAAGTTTTTTTTTGATTGAGCCCCTCTGTTTCTTCAGTAAATGTGTCTTGATTCTGGTACAGTGCTGTTGACTGTCCGAACTTCGGACTTCTCACGTGTGTCGTGTTGTTGTTGAACTTGGCGGTGCCCTTCTAGTTGTTGATGGTGAGACGAAGTTGGAGCCATGAGTGGTGGCAGGGCCTATGTGTAACACCCTGAATTTGGGGGTACAAAATTTCTTTCAAATGCTCACCCAAATTTATGTGTAACTCTTCTCTCTCTCACTCTAGGTTTTATTTCTCTCTAGATCCTCTCTTCCTTTTTCCCCTTTAGGTAGAATTAGCTTAATGTTAGGGGGATTTAATTATTTATTTTTGCCAAAACATTATGGGTCATGACATGTTGCATCATGCTGAGCTTAAAATATTCTTTGAAATGTTGCACATGTTTGAATTTATTTGAATTTTAAACCTAATTTAAATTTGGAATTGAAAATCCTAGAGAAAAGAAATAGAAAAGGAATTAGAAAATCAAGAGAAAAAGAAAAGGAAAAGCAGCCCAGCAGCCCAGCTCAGGCCAGCCATGCCGCGTGCCCACGCGCCCAGCCGCCTGACAGGCAGGCCCCGCTTGTCAGCGGTTGCTTTCTCTCTCGCGCGCACTCTCTCTCGCTCTCTGCCTGCTAGGGCCGACCTGTCGGCGCTAGTTCCTTCGCCCGCGCGCGTCTCTCTTCTCTCTCTGCCTCGCGGGCCCGGTTCGCCAGGCGCTGAGCCGTTGTCCCGCGTGCCCCTTTCCTCTCTCTCTCTCTGCGCCGCGGACCCTCCCTGTCAGTTCCTCCCTCCCCGCGCTCGCCGTGGACCAGCGCGTGCGCACGCGCACGTCGCTGGATTTCTCGGCCACGACGTCCACCCACGCGCCCATCTCCGTTCTTAGAGCCTCGCCAGCGTTCGCACTCGCTCCCTCACCTTAATTCGCACAGCATCGTCCTCTCTCGTGCTCTGCCCTCACCGCCAAACACCGCCAGAGACTCGTGCCCGCGTTCTCGGCCATCCAGCTCACCGGAGACCGCGCCAAGCCTCCCCGAGCTCCGCCCCGAGGCGAGACACCTTTGCTCGTGCTTAATTTCCCTAGTTTCGATCTGTGCTCGGCTAATTTTGGCATCGCCGGTGCTCGGTCGTGGCGGTCCGCCGTGCTCGCGTGGTGGCCGGCCGATTTAGCCTGGTCTAGTTCCCTAGAGTAGGTCCCTCTGTCACCCCTGCCTCTGCTGAAGCTAGCCTAGGCCCTAGCGTGCCTTAAGCCCCCTCCCCATGGCCAAAATGCCTCACCGGAGTTTCTCCGGTCCGTCCGAGGCCTTCTCCCCGCCGTTCTCCCCTCTCTGCCCTCGGATTTATGGTCTTTTCGCCGCCACTGAGTTCGTCGTGGCATTCTCTCCCTCTCTGCCCAACTCCGGCGACCCCGGAACCCCCGTAGCACGCACCTGCCTCAACTCCGGCGACCTCACCGCCGCAGAGAGGAGCAGCGCAGCCCGCAACCGTTCATCCCCCTCGGTCTAATCTCAACCGTCCGATCTTGATCGCATGGCCCAGATCGTGGATACCGCTTTGCGCATGCGCGCCCTGCCCCCTTGGCCTACCTGTCACCGCCCGTGTTCCCTAGCGCTAGGCCCGCTTGGTTAGTGCGCTCTCCCAATCGGTCGCTGACTCCCCTGGCCCGCCTGTCAGCGCTCGCCCGCCTGCGTGCGCTCATCCTCAACCGTAGATCTAATCTCAGCCATCGGTTTCTGATCTAATGCTTAGAATCACCCGGTACCCCTTCGCATGGTTGTTTTGCGTAAGAAACCCTCGGTTTGTTGGGAATCAACTCACCGTCCCTGGTTTTCGCACGCAGGCCCTGTATTCTTGCAGATTGAACCCTGGACTTTTAAATATTCACAGTATTAGACCTAATTTCATATTTTGAATTCCCAAACTTGTTTATTTCATATCTTTTGCATATGAGCTCCAAATTTAGTTATTCAAATTGCAAAATATTCATAGGATTATTCTCTGTTTAAATAAAATAGTTTTATTTACTGTCTGCACATTCTAATTTTTTAGGATTAAGTATAAACTAATGTAGGGGTAGATTTATTTATTTAATAAAATAAATAAAAGGAGAACTCTAGAGATTTAAACATGTTTAATCTTGTGAGATTAATAATGTGTATTACATGAAATCATCTCTGGTCTAATTTTTAGAACACAATAAAATAAATTGAACTATGTTATGTATTGCAGTAACACTTAGAGAAATAATAATCTATTCCCAAATGAAGTTAGTTTATGTTATACTTTGAACTCATTATCCCTTATGTACTATAGTGTACTTTAAGATGTATTCATATGTTTGTACATGTTTGGTGTGATGTTCATTTGTACTTTCCAAATGTATTGAGTGCATGTTCGCTTTATTTAGACAACGAGCAGTCCGAGGTTCCTGAGTGTGTTGTTGGAGACCTCCCTAAGCAACAACCTGGTGAAGGCAAGTGTCCTCCGACCTATCATGTCCTACATACTCTATAATTCATTGTCCCACATTACTTAATGAAACCTAAGGATTGATGTCACACCCGGTTTTAGAAGGCAACTGAATGTGAACCATGTACGTGCCAGGATCAGCAATTCACGTACACAGCAGTTACATAACATGGACATCATCACACAGTGCTCAAATAGTATTAAAAAGGGAAATAGTAGTCGATTACATCATATGTCTGAGATATCCACATAGTCTTTACAACAATCAAAGTGCGGAAAAGAAACGTAGATAAACGCGGCCTTCACAGGCAGCCGACTGGGGGTTGCCGCTAACCCACACCTAGAACTTGTCGTAGTCTTGGAACTCCTGGAAGTCTCCTTCCACAGCTTCATCTTCTCCTGAGCAGTGGTTGCAATGCTGACAACCTGGGGATGGGGGGGGGGGGGTTGGTGTGTAGAGCAAGAGTGAGTACACATCAACATACTCAGCAAGTATCCCGTTTGGCTGTAGTGGACTAGCTTTATGTGGGGGTAAGTCAAGCAGTTGCTTTTAGTTGGTCAGATTATTATTTACTAGTAGAGAAAGACAAGTTTTAGAATTAACCCACGTTATTAACCCGAACGTACTCTTTCCAAATGGAAAGAATACCACTTACCATTACCATAGTCAATACCAGAAACCATCGATCTCATTGCCACCTGCAAATCCGAACATCTCTGATCAAGTATCACTAATCATTGGAGCTCCCTTGGTCGCTCATAACCGCGAGCACGTCTGATATATCAGTTTTCAAACACTCTACAGAGGTTGTGCAATTTACCCACAAGCCGTGATTCCCTTTCTGCCCGGAGATCATGACTCTCCATTGATCACTACCAAGGTGACCCGGCAGGGTTTCACTACGTAGCCTTTACAAAGATTCTCCGGGGCTGTAGCCGCCCGTTAGGTTTCCTAAATGTACCGCACTCCTCCCCAAGGGACAAATCAACCTTGGCACAGCGAGCCGCATACACCGAGCCCCATTGACGGCACAACGGCTAAGCGAACTACACCCTAGATCCTCTAATTATTCAGCTAAGGGCGTCCCACTCCACCCTCATGGTTGCTCTATTTTCCCGGGCGGTCATCCATAGAACAGGTCCTTACGGAGAGGCACTCGAGAAACCGCTCGAGCCCCCTTAAAGGCCAAAAGTACAACATCATAATAAGAAGGGGGAAAACAGCGTATCATATATAATCTCATCATGTTCATTGATTAGAGTGGAGCAATAGCATAAAGCTAAACAATAATAATCTAACCCAAATAGGTAAACAAGGATATGGATAACAAAAGCTAGTCAATCCTTAAGTATAAATGTGTAATGCGGGAGGTGAATTAAAGAATGAATAGGACAGAGATAGGTCAAGGGACACTTGCCTCCACCAACCGACTGCTGCTCAGGGGCTTCTCCTGTGAGTTCCTCGGGCTCTTCAACCGGATCGTTCTCTATGCGGTAGCAAACATACATACATACATCCATTGAAATTAGGAAACAAACAGTACACCATGCAAGAGAACAATTAAAGTAAATATGCATAGAATATCACATACGATAATGAATTTACTATGGTTAGAAAGGGGCGGGGAAAGGTCTCGCGAGGGTTAAAGCTTATGCCCGAGACGCACTACGGGTAAACGAATAACTAAACGTTACGTGCTCTAGTTCTGCTTAGCTTCAATAATAAGGATTAGCTACATGCACTAATGTAAGCGTGACCACTTTTAGTAGATTAACATTGAATGAGATAGACGATTAGCTATACAAATTAACTAACGTAACTAATTTCTAAATTGAGACTCCTATCTTATTAATATAAACAACGTGATTAGCGCACATAGGATACGGCGGGAGGTAGACGGGGGCGTCTAGGGGGGTAGACGGGCGACTCGGGGTAGACGATCGTGTCGCAGACGCGATAGGGCGCTATGCGTCGCGTCACGGGCACGATGAGCTACGCCAAGGCGCTGCGCGGGCACGCGCACGCGCAAAGCCACGCTTAACGTGCCGCGAACGAGTCGCGCACGCGTCGGGGCCGTGCACTGGCCGAGCTCGAGGCCGCACGCCAAAGGCACGCTGGGCCGAGCTCGAGGCCGCGCGCCAAAGGCACGCTGGGCCGAGCTCGAGGCCGCGCCGGGACCATCATGACACAAGCAAGGCACGCCGGGGCAGGCGGGCGTACACGGGCGACGGCGAGGGAGGCCGGGCCGGGCGCGGGGCTCGCCGGGGACGGGCGCGGGGACGCCATGGTCGGGGACGGGCAGGGCTCGCAAGGCACGCCGGCAGCACGCCGGGGCGGGCGGGCGAACACGGGCGACGGCGAGGGCGGCCGGGCCGGGCGCAGGGCTCGCCGGGGACGGGCGTGGCGGGGGCGGCCGAGCCGGGCACGGGGGCGCCATGGCCGGGGACGGGCGGGGCTCGCGCGGGGGGGGGCGGCCGAACCGGGGCGGGGCGGGCTCGCCGGAGGGGCGGCCGAGCACGGGGCACGGCAGGGCGGGGCGGCGCGGGGACAGCCGAGCCGGGGCGCAGGGCGGGCTCGCCGGGGGCGGCCGAGCCGGGGCGCGGCGGGGTTGCCGGGGGCCGAGGCAGGGACGGGCAAGGGGCGGGGCGGCTCACCGGAGGGGGCCGAGCACGGGGCGGCCGAGGTCGGAGACGGGGGCGGGGCCGAGCTCGCCGGGGGGGCCGAGGCGGCTCGCCAGAGGGGCGGCCGAGGCGAGGGCGCCGAGCGGACGGGGCGGGACGGCCGACCCGGGACGGGCGGGGGCGGGCTCGCCGGGGGCCGAGGCGGCTCGCCGGAGCGGGGCCGAGCGCGGGGAGGGGCGGGCTCGAGCGAGGCTGGGCGCGGCCGGCGCGACCGCGGCGGGGCCGGGCGCGGCCGGGCATGGCCGGACGGGGCGAGGTCGGGGTCGGGGCGAGCTCGCCCACGGCGCGGGGGAGGGCGCCGGCTAGAGGGGGAAGGAGGAGGAAGGGGAGGTAGAAGAGGGGAGGAGGGGGGAGGGCCTCACCGCGGGTGGGGAGGACGGCGGTGGCGCGCAGGGGGAGGGAGGCGGCGGCGGCGCGCAGGGGGAGAGGACGGTGGCGGTTAGGGTTAGGGAGAGGGAGAGAGGGAGGGAGAATGACGGGCGGGGCCCGCGGGAAGGGGATTTTGGAAAAAGAAAAGGAAGGGGGGCGGCTGGGCCGCTTGGGCCCAAAGGGGGAGGGAGGCGCGGCTAGGCCACCGCGGGGCCCACGTGGGAAGGGGGGGAAGGGGGGAAGGGGGGAAGGGGGGCGGCTGGGCCGCCAGCTGGGCCGGCGCGAAGGGGGGGCGGCTGGGCCAAAAGGGGAGAAAGGGGGGAGAGAGAAAAAGAAAAGGTTTTTTTTCTTTTTCCTATTTTCCATTTTCTATAACCCCTATTTCTTATATGCCTAATTCTCCAACTCACCCAACCACAAACAAAAGAGTGCATAATCCGGCATGATGCAACAACCAAAAAAAAGTTTCTAGGTTTTGCTTACACAAGATGTCGAGCTAATTCTCGCTATAACTTTTGGAAAAGATCAAGACTTAGCGAGGAGAAAAAGGGAAAAGGAAAGGGTAACGCCTGAATTTGGTGAGAGAAAAGAAGAAAAAATTCTACCCCCAAATTGAGGGTGTTACAAACCTATCCCCCTTAAAAGAATCTCGCCCTCGAGATTCAGGGTTGGCTAGCAAAGAGCTCAGGGTATTTGGCCAGTAGATCATCTTCACGCTCCCAGGTTGCTTCTTCCTCAGAGTGATGATTCCATCTGACTTTGCACATTCTGATGGTCTTCCCTCGAGTGACTCTGTCTGCAATCTCAAGGATCTGCGCTGGCCTCTCTATGTAGGTCAAGTCCTCCTGGACTTCAAGACCTTCCACTGGCAACTGCTCTTCCGGCACACGCAAGCACTTCTTCAACTGAGACACATGAAAGATATCATGCACGACAGACAAATTCTCTGGCAGACTGAGCTGGTAAGCCACTTCTCCACGCTTGGCGAGAATTTGATACGGGCCAATGTAGCGGGGTGCTAGCTTGCCTTTGACTCTGAATCTTCTGACTCCTCTGATCGGCGACACTTTCAGATAGATGAAGTCTCCGACTTCGAAACTCAGCTCTCTTCTTTGGGTATCTGCATAGCTTCGCTGCCTTGATTGCGCTATCTTCAAATTTTCTCGGACCATCTTGATGTTCTCTTCAGCTTCAAGCAAAATGTCTGGCCCGAACACTTGCTTTTCTCCAGGCTGATCCCATTGCAACAGAGTTCTACAACTCCTCCCATAGAGCGCCTGAAAAGGTGACATCTTCAAGCTGGCCTGGTAACTATTGTTATAGGAAAACTCTGCATAAGGCAACTTCTTATCCCATCCGGAATGATCTCGCAACGCACAGGCTCTCAACATGTCTTCAAGAATTTGATTGGTCCTCTCAGTCTGATCGTCTGTCTGCGGATGATAGGCTGAACTGAAATTCAGATGCGTGCCCAAGGCTTCATGCAACTGCTGCCAGAAATGAGAGGTGAATTGAGTTCCTCTGTCTGACACTATCTTCTTTGGCACACCATGAAGACAAACGATCCGAGACATGTACAACTATGCCAATACTGCACTGCTGTAGTTGGTCTTGACAGGTATGAAGTGGGCTGACTTGGTCAAACGGTCCACCACTACCCAAATGGAGTCGTAGCCGGCTCGAGTGCGAGGCAATCCGACTATGAAGTCCATACCAATTTCATCCCATTTCCATTGAGGGATCTGCAACGGTTGCAACAATCCAGCTGGTCTCTGGTGCTCTGCCTTGATCCGTCGACAACTATCACACATTGCCACATGCTCTGTGATTTCCCTCTTCATTCCATACCACTAGAGTTTCTTCTTCAGATCTTGATACATCTTCTCACTACCAGGGTGAATCGAATAAGTTGTCTCATGAGCTTCCTTGAGAATCAACTCCTGAATAGACTGGACATTGGGAACATACAAGCGGTCTTTGAACCATATCACACCTTCTGCATCTTTCCGAAAATCTTTGCCTCTGTCATCTAGAATCAGTCGCCGGATCTCACTGATCTTCTCATCGTTCTTCTGCGCTTCTTTGATTTCCCGCTCTAGGGTAAGTTCCAACTCAACTGTGACTCCTCACGAATTGTTCAGAAATCCGAGACTTAACATGTCAAACTCCTTGGCCAACTCGTAAGGCATCGGACGAGCGACCATCAGATTGACATGACTCTTCCTGCTCAAAGCGTCTGCCACTACGTTTGCTTTGCCTGGATGGTAATGGATCTCCAACTCATAGTCTTTGATCAGCTCTAACCATCTTCGTTGCCTCATATTCAACTCTGACTGAGTGAATATGTACTTCAGACTCTTGTGGTCTATGTAAACATCACATTTCTGTCCATACAGATAATGCCTCCATGTCTTCAGCGCGTGAACCACTGCTGCCAACTCTAGATCATGGATTGGGTAATTCTTCTCATGAACCTTCAACTGTCAGGACGAGTAAGCCACAACTGTTCCCTCTTGCATCAACACACATCCCAAACCAGTGTAACAAGCATCACAATACACCAAGAAAGGCTTGTGCACATCAGGCAAGACTAGGACAGGCGCTGTTGTCAACTTTTCTTTTAGCGCTTCGAAAGCCTCTTAACATTTCTGGGTCCACTTGAACTCAACTTTGTTGCCTAGCAATGCTGTCATTGGCTTCGCAATCTTCGAAAACCCTTCAATGAATCGCCGATAATATCCGGCCATTCCAATGAAGCTCTTGATTCCTCGAGCATCTGTTGGCGCTTTCCAGTTCAGAATGTCTGCCACTTTCTTCGGATCCACAGCCAATCCTTCTTTGTTGATTATGTGACCCAAGAACAGGACTTCACTGATCCAGAATTCACACTTGCTCAACTTTGCATACAACTGGTGCTCTCGCAATCTCTGCAATACCATCCTCAAATGATTTGCATGCTCTTCTTCGCTTTGAGAATAAATCAGAATGTCATCAATGAATACCACCACAAACTTATCAAGATAATCCATGAATACACTGTTCATCAAGTTCATAAAGAAGGCTGGTGCATTTGTCAAACCGAAAGACATCACTGTGAACTCATACAACCCATACTTGGTAATGAATGCCGTCTTCGGAATGTCCGAAGGTCGGATCCTGAGCTGATGATAACCTGACCTCAGATCAATCTTGGAGAACACACTGGCTCCTCTCAACTGGTCGAACAGATCGTCTATTCTAGGCAAGGGGTACTTGTTCTTGATCGTGACTTCATTCAAAGCTCGGTAATCGATACACATCCTTTTGGTGCCATCTTTCTTTTCCACAAATAGGACAGGGGCGGTCCAAGGTGAGGTGTTTGGCCGGATGTAACCTTTCTCTGACAGCTCATCGATCTGCTTCTTAAGTTTAACTAACTCTGGCCCAGATACTCTGTAAGCTCTCTTAAAGATAGGGGCGGTTCCAGGAAGAAGCTCTATGGCAAACTCAACTTTTCGCTCTGGCGGCATACGTGGTAAGTCTTTTGGGAACACGTCTGGGAACTCGGACACAATCTTGATCCTCTCAATTGGGTCTGCTTCGCTGCTATCGACAGCCATCTGATAACAACTTCCTTTCTTTGGCTCAGGCGGGACTAACTCGGTCACCACTTCCTCTCCTAGTGGGGACACCAACTTGATTGTCCTCTTATCACAACTGATAACTGCCTGATACTTATCTAGCCAATTCATCCCTAGGATGACATCTATTCCCTGAGTACCCATTACTATAAGGTTAACGGGAAACGCTATCCCCCTTATTTCCACACTTACATTCAAACATATGCTATCAGCTCGAATTCTACCACCGGCTGAGTCAATTCGAATGGGGGTTGACATGGTAGTAATTGGAAGATTATGTGCTTCTACCCATGATGCAGTAATGAAAGAATGTGTTGCTCCAGTATCAAATAACACCTCTGCAATGTGAGAGTCGACTGGGAACGTACCTACTATCATGCCGGGGGTCTCCAGAACTGCTTCAGCCTCCAAGTGATTCAGTCTCCCATGATTATAGCGCGGCTGAGAGCGGTTGCCTGCTCCAGGCTGAGACACATTCTGCTTTGCTAGGGCATTGGGGCCTGACTGCTGCTGGGCTGCCTTCTTCGAACATTGCATCACCCAGTGGCCTTGCTCTCCACAGTGGAAACATGCCCTGTTTCCAGCCTGAGCTGGTGCTGCCTGATTACTCTGCTGGTTTGCTAGGGCAGGGAGACGAGGTGCTTGCTGATTCTGCCTCTGGAACTGACCTCCTCTCGACTGATTGTTCTGACGATTCTGATACTGGTGCTGAGGATACTATCTTTGGAACTGCTGCTACTGAGGTGGACGCTGGTTCTTCCTGAACTGCTGAGGTTGATTGCCTGAGAAACGAGGACGACTGCTGATTCCAGGCTGGGGTCCACTGATCTTGCGCTTGTGATCCTCCATCTCCTTACGCTTCCTCTCTGTCATGATTGCTCTGTCAATCAGGTGCTGGAATGTCGGGAAGGTGTGATTCATCAGCTGATACTGAAGAGGGTCAACCAAGCCTCTTAGGAAACGGTACTGTCGCTTGGCATCGGTGTTGACATCTTCAGGAGCATAGCGAGACAACTGCAGAAACCTGTCCCGGTACTCACTTACAGACGATGACCCTTGCTTGAGAGCCAGGAACTCCTTCTTCACTGTCATCAAACCTGCAGGAACATGGTACTGACGAAAGTTACCTCTGAACTCTTCCCAGGTGATGGTGTCGGGGTGGCCATGAGTGGCGAGATAAGACTCCCACCATGACTGAGCTGCTCCTCTCAATAGACGGGGACCATACAGGACTTTCTCCCTGTCGTCACACTGAGCGGTATGCAACTCCCGCTCCACAGTGCGCAGCCAATCTTCAGCATCCATGGGGTCAAAAGAGTGAGCAAACGTTGGGGGATGACCTCTCATGAATTCAGCACGCTTGTCCCTGGGCATCTGAGGCATCTGAGGCTAAGGTGGAGCCTGCTGCTGCTGCTGCTGAACGGCGGCCAGAGTCTGACCGCTGGCTTGAACTGCCTGAGTCTGCATTAGAAACATCTGCTCGATCGACATCGGGGGCGGGGGCGGCAGATGCTGTTGCGGAGGCACCTCATCCGGCTGAGCGGCTCGCTCCTACTGAGCACGCCTTCCTCCTCTGCGCCTGTTCTCTAACATCTGCAGAATACAACCACACATCAGAACTGATCTGGCAAATCTTGCAGCATAAGAAAAGAGTATAGAATTCTTCAACAGCACTGAACAGATGAGCATCTTCACTGATCTCCAACGCAGACCACACAGCTTCTCAGATAAAGAGGAAAGTGGAATAAAAGGTTTCCCAACTATATAACTAACTCCATTAACATAATATGTAAACCAAAATGCAGGGGATACCCACACTCTAGTGACAGTCATTACAAAGATCCAAACCAAACATAGTTCATCATGACAAACATAGATGCACAGGATATAGCAAACTACCCTGTCTAACTAAGACTAACTAAAAGTGAGACTAACGCTAAGACTGTAGCTTCTACGTGTACATTTTGTATTAATTACAAGATCCAACTCTAACGATCTATGGTGCTAAATCCATCTTGGTCTTGCAGTCGGGATTGCCATAAGACTGGCGTCCACGCCGAGGTGAGCGGTACGGGTGCTGAGTCCCGATGGGAGCGGAGGAACCATCATCCAAGTGACAACGTTCCGCGCGCTCAGCCTGCAACAGGGCGATCTCAGCACGAGCCCTACTCAGCTCGTCTAGCGCATGGTCCAGCTCTGTGTTTAGCACAGCGGCTAGGTTGACTGTGCTGCTCAACCTAGGATTGTCCTCACCGACAGGTGAAACAATGTCACACCCGGGTTTCAGGGCACCAAGACCGGGGCGCAAACATAATCACCAGGTGTGCTGGGACCAAGTCTCACACATATGATGAATCATGGCACAGGATCGAATGTCACATTTTTACTATATAATAGGAATTCTATACAAAATAAATAATTACATTATTAGGAGACAAAGGTCCAGCAACCCAAAGTTGACTGGGAGACGACAGCCTAGATCTCTCACGAACACATCGCAGCATCCTCCATGCGCCTCATCCTGTGGTACCTGTTCTTGACCTGTGGGGGGTGTGAGACAGCAAGAGTGAGCTCACATACGTTCATCGCTCAACAAGTTGTGGGGAATAATGTGCATGAACTCGCCAAAGGTGGGAGCTCACGTGAAGTGTAAGGCTTACCAAAGAGAATAGTTAGAGCTGAGCATTGCTTTTAAAGTTGGTCAAAATTTTATTAGTAGTTACTAAGTATAAGTAAATACCGAACCATAGTAATAATAAGTAAAAGTAAGAATAAAATAATCCCAAATGCAATGAAATGACAGATTAAGTTTAAGTTCCATAAATTAATCTTGTGAGTGTCCGAGCTGCTCATGACCGTGAGCACGGCTAGTATACCAGTTTTACACTCTGCAGAGGTTGCGCATCTTTACCCACAAGTCGTGTTACCCATTTGCCATGGAGTTGATCAGACTCCATACACCTCTACCAAGGAAGCGAGGCAGGGTACCACTACGAGGCCTTTACAAAGTTCCACTAGCTTCAGACTACCCGCTACAGTTTATAGGAAGCTCCAGTGCAGGGTTCTTGTCTGACCGCCATCGCAGCAAAATCAACCCAAGGACCTCCCTACACTGACCACTCCCCTACTGCCCTTGCCCCTTTCGGGTAAGGTAGCCCTCCACTAGCTTTCCTAGTTAATCAGCCAAGGGCGTCCCATTAAACCCTTTTGGTAGCACTGTTTTCCCGGGTGGTTCTCCATGTTCCCATTAACATAATGATCTTAACATGAACAGTAAAGAATAAAACAGATAATAGGAAGTATAACAATGAGTGATGAATATCTCTATACCCAAATCCACATAACCCAATAGCATGAACTACCCAAAACTTTAGTAGTAAAACCAGTGGTGAAACAAGGTATAAAGATAGTCAAATCTAGGGTAACCTATTGGGTCCCAGCAAAATTAACCTATGCAGATCATTATGATTAATAAGAACATGAATGGGTAAAGGAGTGATCAAGGGCACAACTTGCATGGGACTTGAGATTCCAGGTACCAACTTGCTCTTCAGATGACACGTGACCTCGCTCTAGTCGTAGCAATACAAACAAACATTGTATAGGCAAAATTAACATTACACCAAACATAAGTACAAATTGTGTAATAATAATCTACGCGTCGCTACGAGATCGTGGGAACAAGAATTACTAAATTCGGAGTTTACAGTTAGAAAGTTATGCTTTTATGGAGTTATTGAATACCTAGAATAGATTAATTCGAATGAACAATTTTAATTCAAGTTTCATGGCTAAACAGTGTTACTGGTTGGTATACAATATTAAAATAAAATTATTGCAACTGGAATGACTCAATTTGAAGTTAAAATGAGAAAGTTATGAATTTCTAATTATTTTATGTGTTTTGTACAAGATTAAATAGAATATAAATTTTAATGTGACTTTCATGTCAAAACAGATGTACTATGTGATGAACAATAATATTATAGAATTATAGAAATCAGAATGAACTAATTTGGACTTAATATGAATTTCTTATGGATTAAACAAGTTTCTGTATTTATTTTTATATTAAAAATCTATTTTCTAATCTATTTTTCCTGTTTTACTGATCTCAGGACTGGGCGCCAATAACATAGAAACACATGGACTAATGTATAAAAATATCCCAGACTCAGATTCAACCCGCAGTGGACGGCGGGTTATTTTCGTGAAAACAGAGGGGTTTCTTTGCAAGTTGACGCGCGCGAATAGGTATGGGTTGATATCTGCCGCTGGATTAGAGTTGGACGTACGAGATTAAATCCAGATCCCACCGAACCGGTATGAAATCTGAGCACTCAGATCCAGAACCAACGGATCGGATTTAATATAGCCAAGTTTGAGTTTCGGACGCCAGATCTCGATCGGACGGTCCATATCGTTTTTGCTCCCACTCTAATTCTCACCATCCGATCACCGACCAGCGCCCCAGATTTATTGGCTTGAACCGTTATCTCTAGCTCTCATCGATACCGTTGATTAGGATCCAACGGTGCTCGCGCTCTCCTTCTCCCCTTGCCAACCCGAGGAAGCGCCGCCGCCAGCCCTGGCAGAGCTACGCCGGCGAGCGATGGCCCTACACACACGAGCCCTATTGGCCAACTGAGACCCACAACACGAATAGAAGGACCCAGCGAGCACAGGAAGCGGATTCGTACCAGCGCTTGCGAGGTGTCGAGCTCAGGCCACGGAGCCGATGCTGTCCGCGGCGGACCGAATGCGACGACGAGAAATCGGTCGAAGGCGGAGGTCTTATTCCGCCAAATGATGCAACGATAGGTTTCCACAGTAGCTGGCGAATCTCCCTGACCACCGACAAAGGCAAAACCGGCGACCTACCAAGCAATTGCCTGTGGCGGCGGCTTCACTATCTTCCAGAGCCACGGCAGGCCACGGAGCTCACAACGTCGGCGCCCTTCCCTGCCGCACGCCCTAGCTCGATGAGCGGTGAAGGCATCGCGGCCCCCGCATTTATAGACCAGGGCAACGACGAGTAGATTGAGGCCCGGACCGATCGGGATTCCGCGATCCCCGGCGGCGGTTCGCAACAAGCCCAGCTACCTTTGACTCGGACTTGAAGGAGACGACTGACGTACAGGGCCCGCACGGCAGCCACGCATCGAGACCCACATGCGAACGACCCGGATTGTCAGCCAGAGTCGCGGGCGCAAGCGCGAAGCGCGCGGGTTGGGCCAGATTGGAGGAAGGAGATGGGCCGACCAGGGAATTAGGCCCACTCGTTGTTTTCCTTTTCCTTTTATCTTTTTTTTATTATTTTCTGCTTTCCATTTTCTTTTCCCTATTTCATTTATTTTCAACTTCCATTTCTAGAATTCGGATTTTAAATTTTTTTGCACCCAACAGCAACACTCCCCAAATATCCAATATGGTGCAAAGTTATATTTTATTTATTTTCCTATTTAGACAAACACTTAAAGTATGCAATCTTCACAAAATAGTAATTAGGTATTTTAGAAAATCATCTCTAGTGTATAAAGTTTTATAGAGAGTCCTTATAAGTACTTTTTTTTGGAAAACTAACATCATATTAAAGGATATTTTAATCTTTTTTTTAATCCTTTGAAGAATTTCTAATGAATTCCACCCACAAAATTTTGAGGTGTTACAAATCCTACCCCCCCTTAACAGAAATCTCGTCCTCGAGATTTGTAAGAAAAAGGTATAACTATGTTATCTCAACACATATGCACAAACAAAATCTCAACATGATGCATACTTTATTAGCAAGACATGGGGTCGATTAGACCTTATTATTCCTTCTTAAAATAATATCATATCATCCACTAACTAAAGTAACATCTAGATCTTACAAATAGTAGTAATTTATATATATGTTTATGTAGCTTGGTGGAGCTGGTGGTGGTGGTGGAGGTTGTTGTTGTTGTTGTCTCTCCAACCGCGCTTGCCTTATTTCTTGGCGGACCTGACGTATTTCCTCGCGTTCTTGTCTTATCTGATTTTGCATCTCGGTCACCAGGTCTGTTAATTGTTGTATTACCAGTCTTTGGGTAGCAACCACTTGATCGATTTGAACAGGTGGAGGACTTGGAGGATTCATTTCTGTTTGCTGTTGCGTGATAATCTTTCCTTTCCTGGTATTGACCATGAAAGTTAGAAGCATATGGTAATAGTTTTGCAAAGGAAATTATTCAATAAGCGGAATGAATAAGCTAGTAGCTGGTTATAATTTGAAGATTCTTTAGTAGGGCTTAATCTTTGTTTTATGTCCAGATTGGGGGTAACCAGTCGTATAAGGTGAATATCCAAGGGTAAGATAGAATCTATCAAGATGAGAGATATATATGGGTGAGATAAGCTACTAGATGTAGGTTAAAAGTTTGTTTGATGTCGGGTGGTGGTTGATAGATTATGCAATCCATCATGACTCTGTGGGTGAGTTAAATCTTTTTGGCTCTTGATTGAGTTGGTCTAACATGCTAAGTTAAGTTAATACCTGGCTAGTAGGATCCAATCTTATTTTACCAGCATTATCTAACATGTTTGTCCATTAGATTAGATCTGATCTGATTAGATGAGATCAGAATTAAATGGGTGTAACCAGATTAGACTAGATGAGATCTACTTATTTTATTTTGGATTAGATCATGTTTGTTACACTATTATGAGATAAGAAAAGTGGTGGGGATAAGTATACTTATTAGGACAAGATGAGTCTCTAAGAATAAGATAGAATCTTTTAAGTTTAGTTAGATCTATTAGGATAAGATAGAATCTTTTTGAGATAAGATGGGTCTATTAAGATAAGAAGGATTCTTTTAGGATAAGATAGATCCATTAAGATAAGAGAGAATCTTTTAAGGTAAGATGGGTCTATCTAAAATAGATACGCTTCAAGGGAGGATAATCTAAGTTTTTTTTTCTTTTGTTATCTCATGAATTTTATTAATTTATATTTATACTTATATGTATATATAGATGTAATTATGGACATTACTCCACAATTCATCACACTCAATCAAAGATCCAAATCAAACAAGTATCATAAGAACAAGCACTCCAGTGTATAAGTAACTATAAAAATAGTTTTTTTAAGAGTAGGTCTCCTATTCCTAAAGTCACTTTAGGCACAGGATTTCAGAGTGTGAAATCCACATTTGTCTTTAGAAAGAAAAGGTAAGAATAATCAGAGTAAAGCGGAAGTAGATGAGAAAAGATTAAGATGAGTTTAGAAAAGAACCAGAGTAGCAAAGGTAAGTAGGTAAGGTTGTCCAGTTCTATCTAGGTTTCGTCCTACAGTCAACATTTCCTCTGATACCACTTCTGTCACACCCGGGTTTCAGGGCACCAAGACCCGGGCGCAAACATAATCACCAGGTGTGCTGGGACCAAGTCTCACACATATGATGAATCATGGCATAGGATCGAATGTCACATTTTTACTATATAATAGGAATCCTATACAAAATAAATAATTACATTATAAGGAGACAACGGTCCAGCAACCCAAAGTTGACTGGGAGACGACAACCTAGATCTCTAACGAACACATCGCAGCATCCTCCATGCGCCTCATCCTGTGGTACCTGTTCTTGACCTGTGGGGGGGTGTGAGACAGCAAGAGTGAGCTCACATACGTTCATCGCTCAACAAGTTGTGGGGAATAATGTGCATGAACTTGCCAAAGGTGGGAGCTCACGTGAAGTGTAAGGCTTACCAAAGAGAATGGTTAGAGCTGAGCATTGCTTTTAAAGTTGGTCAAAATTTTATTAGCAGTTACTAAGTATAAGTAAATACCGAACCATAGTAATAATAAGTAAAAGTAAGAATAAAATAATCCCAAATGCAATGAAATGACAGATTAAGTTTAAGTTCCATAAATTAATCATGTGAGTGTCCGAGCTGCTCATGACCGTGAGCACGGCTAGTATACCAGTTTTACACTCTGTAGAGGTTGCGCATCTTTACCCACAAGTCGTGTTACCCATTTGCCACAGAGTTGATCAGACTCCATACACCTCTACCAAGGAAGCGAGGCAGGGTACCACTACGAGGCCTTTACAAAGTTCCACTAGCTTCAGACTACCCGCTACAGTTTATAGGAAGCACCAGTGCAGGGTTCTTGTCTGACCGCCATCGCAGCAAAATCAACCCAAGGACCTCCCTACACTGACCACTCCCCTACTGCCCTTGCCCCTTTCGGGTAAGGTAGCCCTCCACTAGCTTTCCTAGTTAATCAGCCAAGGGCGTCCCATTAAACCCTTGTGGTAGCACTGTTTTCCTGGGTGGTTCTCCATGTTCCCATTAACATAATGATCTTAACATGAACAGTAAAGAATAAAACAGATAATAGAAAGTATAACAATGAGTGATGAATATCTCTATACCCAAATCCACATAACGCAATAGCATGAACTACCCAAAACTTTAGTAGTAAAACCAGTGGTGAAACAAGGTATAAAGATAGTCAAATCTAGGGTAACCTATTGGGTCCCAGCAAAATTAACCTATGCAGATCATTATGATTAATAAGAACATGAATGGGTAAAGGAGTGATCAAGGGCACAACTTGCATGGGACTTGAGATTCCAGGTACCAACTTGCTCTTCAGATGACACGTGACCTCGCTCTAGTCGTAGCAATACAAACAAACATTGTATAGGCAAAATTAACATTACACCAAACATAAGTACAAATTGTGTAATAATAATCTACGCGTCGCTACGAGATCGTGGGAACAAGAATTACTAAATTCGGAGTTTACAGTTAGAAAGTTATGCTTTTATGGAGTTATTGAATACCTAGAATAGATTAATTCGAATGAACAATTTTAATTCAAGTTTCATGGCTAAACAGTGTTACTGGTTGGTATACAATATTAAAATAAAATTATTGCAACTAGAATGACTCAATTTGAAGTTAAAATGAGAAAGTTATGAATTTCTAATTATTTTATGTGTTTTGTACAAGATTAAATAGAATATAAATTTTAATGTGACTTTCATGTCAAAACAGATGTACTATGTGATGAACAATAATATTATAGAATTATAGAAATCAGAATGAACTAATTTGGACTTAATATGAATTTCTTATGGATTAAACAAGTTTCTGTATTTATTTTTATATTAAAAATCTATTTTCTAATCTATTTTTCCTGTTTTACTGATCTCAGGACTGGGCGCCAATAACATAGAAACACATGGACTAATGTATAAAAATATCCCAGACTCAGATTCAACCCGCAGTGGACGGCGGGTTATTTTCGTGAAAACAGAGGGGTTTCCACAGTAGCTGGCGAAATACAGAAGGCGGAGGTCTTATTCCGCCAAATGATGCAACGATAGGTTTCCACAGTAGCTGGCGAATCTCCCTGACCACCGACAAAGGCAAAACCGGTGACCTACCAAGCAATTGCCTGTGGCGGCGGCTTCACTATCTTCCAGAGCCACGACAGGCCACGGAGCTCATAACATCGGCGCCCTTCCCTGCCGCACGCCCTAGCTCGATGAGCGGTGAAGGCATCGCGGCCCCCGCATTTATAGACCAGGGCGACGACGAGTAGATTGAGGCCCGGACCGATCGGGATTCCGCGATCCCCGGCGGCGGTTCGCAACAAGCCCGGCTACCTTTGACTCGGACTTGAAGGAGACAACTGACGTACAGGGCCCGCACGGCAGCCACGCATCGAGACCCACATGCGAACGACCCGGATTGTCAGCCAGAGTCGCGGGCGCAAGCGCGAAGCGCGCGGGTTGGGCCAGAGTGGAGGAAGGAGATGGGCCGACCAGGGAATTAGGCCCACTCGTTGTTTTCCTTTTCCTTTTATCTTTTTTTTTATTTTCTGCTTTCCATTTTCTTTTCCCTATTTCATTTATTTTCAACTTCCATTTCTAGAATTCGGATTTTAAATTTTTTTGCACCCAACAGCAACACTCCCCAAATATCCAATATGGTGCAAAGTTATATTTTATTTATTTTCCTATTTAGACAAACACTTCAAGTATGCAATCTTCACAAAATATTAATTAGGTATTTTAGAAAATCATCTCTAGTGTATAAAGTTTTATAGAGAGTCCTTATAAGTACATTTTTTTTGGAAAACTAACATCATATTAAAGGATATTTTAATCTTTTTTTTAATCCTTTGAAGAATTTCTAATGAATTCCACCCACAAAATTTTGAGGTGTTACAAACAATCACGCCTCCTGTGCTGCCAGATGGACGGCGGGGGTAATACTTCAGGTCGAGACCGTCAGCTACCCCACCGAGAACCGAGCAGTAGTGCGAAAGCGCACGCCGTGCAGCATCTTGCTTGGCCGCCTCAGCTGAGTCCCGCTCAGAGATGGAATAGTGCTCTGAGCAGACCTCAGCACCCTGGAGACTGTTCTCCGGACGGCGCACCAAGCAGGTCGCCTCCCAGCGGTCCGGGTAGACCCCGCGACTATGCTGGTAGACCACACAGCGATACTCGATGGACCAAGTACGCCGGTTAAGTGCCTGACGTAGCAGGGTGTTGAGCGCATCATGGAAGTGACACCCGCAAGCAGCGTCGCGAGTGATGGGTCGAGCAACCCATCCTTCCGGCTCCTGGTCAGCAGGGAAGTCGATGTCGTGGCTCGAGCTGTCGTCGCCACCTCCGTCGTCTAGATCTCCTCCAGCAGCTACTCCAGAGGCTGGCGCGCCCAGTGGTGGTGCAGGGGGCGCCTCCAGGGGAAGCACAGGAGAGCAGCTCCTCACAGACTCTATCTCCTGCTGGAGCGAGAAAGAAGAGCCCTACTGCTCCTGTCGTCGACGTTCCTGCTCCTCATGCAGGCGGTGGTGCAGTCTCTCCAAATGGCTAGACTGTCCGGCCACGGGACGACGAAGCGGACGCTCAGCAAGGCGGGAGGGTAAGAAGGGGATGACGGACTTTCGTGCAGTGTGTCTAAGACGAGCCATCTAAAAAAGACACCGCAAGCAAAAGAGTGAGAACAGAATTAATATGACCAGCCAGTAATGAACCATAAGTAAATGAAGGATTTGAAATAAAACACAATTTTCAGCAAGGTATAATATTTAGTAGAACATAGGTTTTGGTCGATATGACCAACTTTTGAAGGGATATCAAAGTCAAGGCAGGGACAGAGGTCTATAGTCCTTAGAACGACCATTCTACTCTAGGTTAGCGGTCCTACAGTCAGCACGGCTTTGATACCAGCTTATGTCACACCCGGTTTTAGAAGGCAACCGAATGCGAACCATGTACGTGCCAGGATCAGCAATTCACGTACACAGCAGTTACATAACATGGACATCATCACACAGTGCTCAAATAGTATTAAAAAGGGAAATAATAGTCGATTACATCATATGTCTGAGACATCCACATAGTCTTTACAATAATCAAAGTGCGGAAAAGAAACGTAGATAAACGCGGCCTTCACAGGCAGCCGACTGGGGGTTGCCGCTAACCCACACCTAGAACTCGTCGTAGTCTTGGAACTCCTAGAAGTCTCCTTCCACAGCTTCATCTTCTCCTGAGCAGTGGTTGCAATGCTGACAACCTGGGGATGGGGGGGTTTGGTGTGTAGAGCAAGAGTGAGTACACATCAACATACTCAGCAAGTATCCCGTTTGGCTATAGTGGACTAGCTTTATGTGGGGGTAAGTCAAGCAGTTGCTTTTAGTTGGTCAGATTATTATTTACTAGTAGAGAAAGCCAAGTTTTAGAATTAACCCACGTTATTAACCCGAACGTACTCTTTCCAAATGGAAAGAATACCACTTACCATTACCATAGTCAATACCAGAAACCATCGATCTCATTGCCACCTGCAAATCCGAACATCTCTGATCAAGTATCACTAATCATTGGAGCTCCCTTGGCCGCTCATAACCGTGAGCACGTCTGATATATCAGTTTTCAAACACTCTGCAGAGGTAGTGCACTTTACCCACAAGCCGTGATTCCCTTTCTGCCCGGAGATCATGACTCTCCATTGATCACTACCAAGGTGACCCGGCAGGGTTTCACTACGTAGCCTTTACAAAGATTCCCCGGGGCTGTAGCCGCCCGTTAGGTTTCCTAAATGTACTGCACTCCTCCCCAAGGGACAAATCAACCTTGGCAGAGCGAGCCGCATACACCGAGCCCCATTGACGGCACAACGGCTAAGCGAACTACACCCCAGATCCTCTAATTATTCAGCTAAGGGCATCCCACTCCACCCTCATGGTTGCACTGTTTTCCCGGGCGGTCATCCATAGAACAGGTCCTTACGGAGAGGCACTCGAGAAACCGCTCGAGCCCCCTTAAAGGCCACAAGTACAACATCATAATAAGAAGGGGAAAACAGCGTATCATATATAATCTCATCATGTTCATTGATTAGAGTGGAGCAATAGCATAAAGCTAAACAATAATAATCTAACCCAAATAGGTAAACAAGGATATGGATAACAAAAGCTAGTCAATCCTTAAGTATAAATGTGTAATGCGGGAGGTGAATTAAAGAATGAATAGGACAGAGATAGGTCAAGGGACACTTGCCTCCACCAACCGACTGCTGCTCAGGGGCTTCTCCTATGAGTTCCTCGGGCTCTTCAACCGGATCGTTCTCTATGCGGTTGCAAACATACATACATCCATCCATTGAAATTAGGAAACAAACAGTACACCATGCAAGAGAACAATTAAAGTAAATATGCATAGAATATCACATACGATAATGAATTTACCATGGTTAGAAAGGGGCGGGGAAAGGTCTCGCGAGGGTTAAAGCTTATGCCCGAGACGCACTACGGGTAAACGAATAACTAAACGTTACTTGCTCTAGTTCTGCTTAGCTTCAATAATAAGGATTAGCGACATGCACTAATGTAAGCTTGACCACTTTAGTAGATTAACATTGAATGAGATAGAGGATTAGCTATACAAATTAACTAACGTAACCAATTTCTAAATTGAGACTCCTATCTTATTAATATAAACAACGTGATTAGCGCACATAGGATACGGGGGGTAGACGGGGGCGTCTGGGGGGGTAGACGGGCGGCTCGGGGTAGACGATCGTGTCGCGGACGCGATAGGGTGCTATGCGTCGCGTCGCGGGCACGATGAGCTACGCCAAGGCGCAGCGCGGGCACGCGCACGCGCAAAGCCACGCTTAACGTGCCGCGAACGAGTCGCGCATGCGTCGCGGCCGTGCGCTGGCCGAGCTCGAGGCCGCGCGCCAAAGGCACGCTGGGCCGAGCTCGAGACCGCGCCGGGGCCATCACGACACGAGCAAGGCACGCCGGCGGCATGCCGGGGCGGGCGGGCGAACACGGGCGACGACGAGGGCGACCGGGCCGGGCGCGGGGCTCACCGGGGACGGGCGCGGGGGCGCCATGGCCGGGGACGGGCGGGGCTCGCAAGGCACGCCGGCGGCACGCCGGGGCGGGCGGGCGAACACGGGCGACGGCGAGGGCGGCCGGGCCGGGCGCGGGGCTCGCCGGGGACGGGCGCAGCGGCGGCGGCCGAGCCGGGCGCGGGGGCGCCATGGCCGGGGACGGGCAGGGCTCGCGCGGGGGGGGGGGGCGAACCGGGGCGGGGTGGGCTCGCCGGAGGGGCGGCCGAGCACGGGGCACGGCAGGGCGGGGCGGCGCAGGGACGGCCGAGCCGGGGCGTGGGGCGGGCTCGCCGGGGGCGGCCGAGCCGGGGCGCGGCAGGGTCGCCGGGGTCCAAGGCGGGGACGGGGAAGGGGCGGGGCGGCTCGCCGGAGGGGGCCGAGCATGGGGCGGCCGAGGTCGGAGACGGGGGCGGGGCCGAGCTCGACGGGGGGGAGCCGAGGCGGCTCGCCGGAGGGGCGGTCGAGGCGAGGGCACCGAGCGGACGGGGCGGGACAGCCGGACGCGGGACGGGCGGGGGCGGGCTCGCCGGGGGCCGAGGCGGCTCACCGGAGCGGGGCCGAGCGCGGGGAGGGGCGGGCGTGGGCGAGGCCGGGCGCGGCCGGGCATGACCGGACGGGGCAAGGCCGGGGTCAGGGTGAGCTCGCCCACGGCGCGGGGGAGGGCACCGGCTAGAGGGGGAAGGCGGAGGAAGGGGAGGGAGAAGAGGGGAGGAGGGGGGAGTGCCTCACCGCGGGTGGGGAGGACGGCGGCGGCGCGCAGGGGGAGGGAGGCGGCGGCGGCGCGCAGGGGGAGAGGACGGCGGCGGTTAGGGTTAGGGAGAGGGAGAGAGGGAGGGAGAATGACGGGCGGGGCCCGCGGGAAGGGGATTTTGGAAAAAGGAAAGGAAGGGGGGCGGCTGGGCCGCTTGGGCCCAAAGGGGGAGGGAGGCGCGGCTGGGCCGCCGCGGGGCCCACGTGGGAAGGGGGGGAAGGGGGGCGGCTGGGCCGCCAGCTGGGCCGGCGCGAAGGGGGGGCGGCTGGGCCAAAAGGGGAGAAAGGGGGAGAGAGAAAAAGAAAAGGTTTTTTTCTTTTTCCTATTTTCCATTTTCTATAACCCCTATTTCTTAAGTGCCTAATTCTCCAACTCACCCAACCACAAACAAAAGAGTGCATAATCCGGCATGATGCGACAACCAAAAAAAGTTTCTAGGTTTTGCTTACACGAGATGTCGAGCTAATTCTTGCTATAACTTTTGGAAAAGATCAAGACTTAGCGAGGAGAAAAAGGGAAAAGGAAAGGGTAACGCCTGAATTTGGTGAGAGAAAAGAAGAAAAAATTCTACCCCCAAATTCAGGGCGTTACAATTGACTAGCTTTGTATCTACCCTGTCCTTGAATTACCTTTTGGGTCATCATGGTTAGCATCTTGCTTTGCTTTACTTTAATCAATGAACATGATGTGATCATTTATGATACGATACTGTTATCTTGTTTATGCTGGTGATATTGTGATAATCTAGGGGCTCAAGCCTTTTTCCTGAGTACCTCTCCGTAAGGACCTGTTCGTGGAGTGACCACCCGTTATAACAGTGCAACCATGAGGGTGGAATGGGACGCCCTTAGCTAATTAATTAGATGAACCTGGGGTGTAGTTGGCTTTGCCGGAGGGCCGTCAATGGGGGCCGGGTGTAGTGCTCGCTCTGCCAAGGTTGAGGTGCAGAGGTTCATTCGATTTGGTTTTTGTTAGTCACCCACCTTGGGGAGGTGTACTGCGTTTGTACAACTGGCGAAACCTAACGAGCAGCTATGCACCAGGGGAGTCTTTGTAAAGGCTACGTAGCGTACCCCTGGCCATTCACCTCGGTAGTGAAGATCGGGTCTGTACAACCCAGGCTGGAAAGAGATCACGACTTGTGGGTAAAGTGTACAACCTCTGCAGAGTGTTAAAAACTGGTATATCAGCCGAGCTCACGGTTAAGAGCAACCTTGGGATCCTCTTTGATTAGAAGAACTTTGGATACTTTTATGATGATGGTTAACAATGATATTATAAATCTGATCTCTGGTATTTCCTCTTTTGAAGGAGTACTTTTGGGTAATAACTGGGTTTATTACTAAAACTTGGCTCTACTAATAATAATAAATACTTGACCAACTAAAAGCAACTGCTTAACTTCAACCCCACATACATCTAGTCCACTTTAGCCAAACGGGACATTTGCTGAGTACGTTGATGTGTACTCACCCTTGCTTTACACACCAGCCCACCCTAGGTTGTCCCCATTGTACTCAGTGCTCAGGAGGTGATGCTGGCAACATGGAGGACTTTGAGGAGTTCCAGGATTACCACGAGTTTTAGTTTATCTTAGTGGCAAACCCCCAGTCAGCTTCCTGTGTAGGCTTATCATCTACGTTTCATTTCTCCGCACTTTGATAGTTATGTTAAAGACAATGGTTATGTATTAGGCTCTATGGATGTCTTGGACATCTGGTTGTAATAAAGTACCTTTCCGCTATTTATTTCGAGCATTGTGTGATGATGTCCAATTATGTAACCGTTGTGTATGTGAGTTTCTGATCCTGGCACGTACATGGTTCGCATTCGGTTTGCCTTCTAGAACCGGGTGTGATATAAGTGATATCAAAGCCCCTGCTGACTGTAGGACCGCTAACCTAGACTTGAATGGCCGACCTAAGGATTATAGACCCCCACTCCTACCTTGATCTTTAGAGTCATTTCAAAAATTGGTCATCTTGACCAACTCTATGTTATCTACTTATCTCAAAAAGTTTTGTCTCACTTTCCTTTCTGTTTACTTTCTGGTCTCATAGTTCTACTCTTACTCTTGTGCTTACGATGTCTTTTGTAGATGGCCCGTATCAGGTGCACTGCACGTAAGTTTGTGATCCCCTTTTTGCCTTCTCGCCTGGCGAAGCGTCCACTGCATCGCACGGTGCCAGGTCAGTCCAGTCACCTGGAGAGACTGCATTGTCGCCTGCAAGAGGAGCAGGAGCACCGACGCCAGGAGCAGGAGCAACAGGACTCTTCCCCCTCGCCTCAGCAGGAGGTGGAGTCTGAGAGGCCGCCCTCCCCTGCACCTCAGCCAGAGATGCCCCCTACACCACCACAGGGCATCCCGGCTACTGGAGGAGACCCTAACGGAGACGGAGCTGACGACGACGCCGGTGGCAGTTCGAGCCACGGTACGGAGCGCTCGGAGGAGCCGGAGCTGAAGGGATGGATCGCCAGACCCATCACTCATGACGCTGCTCGCGGGTGTCACTTCCACGACACTCTCGACACCCTGCTGCGTCGAGCCTTCGACCGACACACTTGGTCCATCGAGTATTGTTATGTAGTCTACCAGCATCATCGCAGGTTAAACCCGGACTAGTCGGAGGCTACTTGCTTGGTGCGCCGTCCAGACGATGATCTCCGGGGTACAGAGGCCTTCTCAGAGCACTATTCCATTACTGAGAGGGATACTGCCGAGGTAGCCATGCAAGATGCAGTGTGACGGGCACTTTCTTAGTGTTGCTCGTTGTTCAATGGGGTAGCTAATGGCCTTGACCTGAAGTACTACCCTCATCGTTCGACCGACATTGTTGGAGGTGTGATTGTCTCACCAGTTGGTGAGGGCAATCCCAGGCTGAACAACATGGTCAACCTGGCTGCCATGCTCAACACAGAGTTGGACCATGCCCTTGACAAGTTAGGCAAGGTTCGGGCGGAGGTTGCGGAATTGCATGCTGAGTGTGCAGCACGCCACTATCTGGATGGTGGTTCTCCCGCCCCTATCGGGATTCAGCACCCTTATCGTTAACCACCCCATGGTCGTTTCGACTATGATACCCCAAACTGTAGGACCCGAATAGATTTGAATCCCTAGATCGATAGAGTCGAAGTCTGTAATAATGCTTAGTTCAGTGTCTTAGCTTAAGTCAGTTTTAGTTAGAGTTAGTTTGTTTATCTTATGTTGAATGCTTGTTATGATGGACATGTACTGAAGTTGGATCTTTGTAATGATTGTCACCAAGGTGTGGGTATCCCCTGCAACTTGGTGTAGTTACTAATAAAGTCAGTTATTTAGTTGGGTAATCCATTTATTTCCACTTTCCTCTTTATCTGAGAAGCTGTCAGTGAAGATGGTCATTTGTTCAGTGCTATGAAGATTTTCTATACATCTCTTCTTATGCTAAAAGACTGCAGAGTCAGAGTTGATATATATATATGTGTGTGATTTCTACAGATGTCTGAGAACAGGCGCAGAGGTGCGAGGCGTGCTCAGCCAGAACAGCAGGCACCCCAAGAGGAGGCAGCCCCACAACAGCATTTGCCACCGCCACCACCGATAACCATTGAGCAGATGTTCTTGATGCAAACACAAGCAGTTCAGGCAATCGCACAGACCCTAGCAGCAATGCAGCAAGTGCAGCAGCAGCCACCACTGCCTCAGCCTTAGGTGCAAGTCTAGATGCCACAAGTGACCAGAGACAAGCGGGAAGAATTCATGAGGGCCATCCCCCAGTCTTTGTCCATTCTGCTGATCCCATGAACGCCAAAGATTGGCTGCGTACTGTGGAGCGTGAGTTGCACACTGCCCAGTGCAACGATCGTGAGAAGGGTGTTGTGTGGTCCCCGATAGCTGAGGGGAGCAGCACAGTCTTGTTGGGAGTCTTACCTCGCCACTCATGCCAACCCTGAAGCCATCACTTGGGAAGAATTCAGGGACAACTTCCGTCGCTACCATGTGCCCGAGGGACTGATGATAGTGAGGAAGGAGGAGTTTCTCGCCCTAAAGCAAGGTCCCCTGTCCATCAGTGAGTACAGAGATAAGTTTCTGCAGCTGTCATGTTATGCCCCAGAAGACGTCAACACAGATGCTAAGAGGCAGTACCGCTTCCTGAGAGGATTGGTTGATCCCCTCCATTACCAGCTGATGAACCACACCTTCCCTACCTTCTAGCATCTGATCGACCGAGCAATCATGACAGAAAGGAAGCGTCGGGAGATGGAGGACAGGAAACACATGATTGGTGGATCTCAGGCCGGGAGTAGCAACCACCCTCGCTACTTAGGCAACCCACCTCATCCATTCAAGCAAGGTCACCAGCATCAGCGTCAGAACCACCACCAGCAGTACCAGAGACAGTTTCCTCAGCAGCAGCAGCAGTACCATCAGAATAACCAACAAGGAGGAAATCAATACCAGTGTCAGAGCAACCAGGCAGCCTGTCTTCCTGCCCCAGCAACCAACCAGAACAACCAAGCAGCGTCAGCGCAAGGAGGAAGTCGTGCATGTTTCCACTGTGGGGAACAAGGCCATTGAGCGAATCATTGCCCAAAGAAAGCAGCTCAGCAGCAGCCAGCTCCTAATGCCCCAGTCAGGCCGAATGCAATGCAGCAAGGAGGCAACAACCATGGGCAGCCTCATGCCCAGTATGGAAAGGTGAATCACTTGGAGGCCGACACAATCCAGGAGACTCCAGGAGTGGCACTAGGTACGTTTTTAGTTGAGTACCATTCTGCAAATGTGTTATTTGATACTGGAGCAACACATTCTTTTGTGACTGCTTCATGGGTAGAATCACATAATATACTAGTAGCACCCATGTATCCACCTATGAGGGTTAGTTCAGTTGGTGGAAGAACCCAAATGGACAGGTTTTGCCCTAATGCAAAGGTTCAAATAAGGGGGATAGAGTTCCCCGCTGATTTAATAGTTATGGGTAACCAGGATACAACTATAGATGTCATCCTAGGGATGAATTGGCTAACCAAGTATCAAGCCAGTCTTAGCTATGATAAGAGAACGGTGAAGTTAGTGTCCCTATCAGGAGAAGAAGTGTTAGTGGAATTGGCCTTGTCTAGACCAAGAGAAGGGAGTTGTCACCAGGTCACCACCCATATTGAGGAGATTAAACCATCAGAGGCTATCAATGTAGTATCTGATTTCCCAGATGTGTTTCCCGAGGAGTTATTGGGTATGCCACCTAAAAGGAATGTTGAATTTGCCATAGAGCTTATACCAGGCACCACCTCTATTTCCAAGAGAGCTTATCGAGTGTCCGGACCAGAGTTGGTGGAACTCAAGAAGCAGATTGATGAATTGTTAGAGAAAGGCTACATCAGACTGAGTACCTCTCCTTAGGTAGCCCCAGTGCTATTTGTGGAGAAGAAGGATGGAACGAAGAGGATGTGCATTGACTACAGATCTTTGAATGAAGTTACTATCAAGAACAAGTACCTCCTGCCCAGAATTGAAGATCTATTCGACTAGTTGAGAGGAGCAAGTGTGTTCTCGGAGATAGATCTGAGGTCAGGCTACCATCAGCTCAGAATCCGACCTTCGGATATACCGAAGACAGCATTCATCACCAAGTATGGATTGTATGAGTTCACGGTCATGTCATTCGGTTTGACGAATGCGCCAGCTTATTTCATGTACTTGATGAACAGTGTGTTCATGGACTACCTCGACAAGTTCGTAGTGGTGTTCATTGATGACATTCTTATATATTCCCAGAATGAGCAAGAGCATGAGGAGCATTTGAGGAAAGTACTTCAGAGGCTATGAGATTGTCAGTTGTACGCCAAGCTCAGCAAGTGCGAGTTCTAGATCAGTGAAGTCCTGTTCTTGGGTCACATTATAAACCGAGAGGGATTGGCTGTAGATCCGAAGAAGGTGATAGCTATCTTGGACTGGAAAGCACCAAAAGATGTCCGAGGTATCAAGAGTTTCATCGGAATGGCCAGTTATTTTTGGCGTTTCATTGAAGGTTTCTCTAAGATTGCCAGGCCAATGACAGCCTTGTTGGCAAAGAAGGTTGAGTAAAGTGGACCCCAACATGCTAGAAGTCCTTTGAGACATTGAAGGAGAAGTTGACAACAGCACCAATACTAATTCTGCCAGATGTTCATAAGCCATTCTCAGTATATTGTGATGCTTCGTACACTGGACTGGGATGTGTGTTGATGCAGGAAGGGAGAGTAGTGGCATACTCGTCTCGACAGTTGAAGGTTCATGAGAATAATTATCCTACTCATGATCTGGAATTAGCAGCCGTGGTTCATGCATTGAAGACCTGGAGGCATTATCTTTATGGGCAGAAGTGTGATATCTACACGGACAACAAAAGCCTCAAGTACATATTCACTCAATTGGAGTTAAACATGAGACAGCAAAGATGGCTAGAATTGATCAAGGATTATGAGCTGGAGATTCACTATCACCCAGGCAAAGCAAATGTGGTTGCAGATGCTCTGAGTAGAAAGAGTCAAGTCAATATGTTGGCTGCTCACCCGATGTCGTATGAGCTAGCGAAGGAGTTTGACAGATTGAGTCTCGGATTTTTGAACAACACCCAAGGGGTGACAATTGAGTTGGAACCCACTCTAGAGCAAGACATCAGGAATGGTCAAAAGGATGATGAGAAAATCAACGAGATCCGACAGCTGATCATAGATGTGAAAGGCAAGGATTTCTGTGAAGGTGCAGAAGGAGTGATATGGTTCAAGGGTAGACTATGTGTTCCTGACATCAAATCGATCCGGGAACTAATTCTCAAGGAAGCTCATGAGACAGCATACTCTATACACCCTGGTAGTGAGAAGATGTACCAAGACCTAAAGAACAGATTCTGGTGGTATGGTATGAAAAGGGAGATAGCAGAGTATGTGGTTGTATGTGACAGTTGTCAGAGGATTAAAGCAGAACATCAGAGACCTGCAGGTTTGTTGCAACCGTTGCAGATTCCTCAGTGGAAATGGGATGAGATCGGAATGGACTTTATAGTCGGTTTGCCTCGCACTTGTACTGGTTATGACTCCATCTGGGTAGTAGTGGACCGTTTGACAAAGGCGGCCCATTTCATACCAGTCAAGATCACCTACAACAGTGCAGTGTTGGCCAAACTATACATGTCTTAGATTGTGTGCTTGCATGGCGTTCCGAAGAAGATAGTATCAGATAGAGGCACTCAGTTCACCTCTCATTTTTGGCAGCAGTTACATGAAGCTTTGGGCACACACTTGAAGTTTAGCTCAGCTTATCACCCGCAGAGAGATGGTCAAACAGAGAGAACCAATCAGATTCTAGAGGATATGTTGAGGGCTTGTGCTTTGCAAGACAAGATAGGTTGGGACAAGAGATTACCATATGCAGAATTTTCTTATAACAACAGCTATCAGGCCAGTCTGAAGATGTCACCATTCGAAGCGCTTTATGGGAGGAATTGCAGAACTCCATTGCATTGGGATCAGCCTGATGAAAGACAGGTGTTCGGTCCCGATATTTTGCTTGAAGCCGAAGAGAACATCAGAATGGTTCGAGAGAATTTGAAGGCAGCGCAGTCCAGACAGCGAAGCTATGCTGACACCAGAAGAAGGGAACTCAGTTTTGAAGTAGGAGACTATGTCTACTTGAAGGTGTCACCCATCAGAGGAACCAAAAGGTTTGGAGTCAAAGGCAAGCTAGCACCTCGATATATCGAGCCGTATCAGATTCAAGCAAGACGTGGAGAAGTGGCTTATCAACTCAGCTTACCAGAGAATCTGTTCGCTGTACACGATGTGTTCCATGTGTCCTCCCAGTTGAAGAAATGCTTGAGGGTACCAGAAGAGCAGTTGCCAACAGAGGATCTTGAGGTTCAAGAAGATCTGACTTATATTGAGAAGCCAACTCAAATTCTGGAGACAGTAGATCGAGTCACTCGGAGGAGTACCATCAGGATCTCCTCCGTCAGGATGTGCAAAGTCAAATGGGGTCATCACTCAGAAGAAGAAGCCACCTAGGAACGATAAGATGATATGAAAGCCAAGTACCCTGAGCTCTTTGCTAGCCAGCCCTGAATCTCGAGGGCGAGATTCTTTTAAGGGGGATAGGTCTATAACACCCTGAATTTGGGGGTAAAAATTTCTTTCTAATGCTCACCTAAATTCATGTGTTACTCTTCCCTCTCTCACTCTAGGTTTTATCTCTCTCTAGATCCTCTCTTCCTTTTTCCCCTTTAGGTAGAATTAGCTTAATGGTAGGGGGGTTTAATTATCTATTTTTGCCAAAACATTATGGGTCACGACATGTTGCATCATGCTGAGCTTAAAATATTCTTTGAAGTGTGCACATGTTTGAATTTATTTGAATTTGAAACCTAATTTGAATTTGGAATTGAAAATCCTAGAGAAAAGAAATAGAAAAGGAATTAGAAAATCTAGAGAAAAAAGAAAAAGGAAAAGTAGCCCAGTAGCCCAGCTCGGCCCAGCTAGGCCGCGCGCCCGCGCGCCCGCGCCGCCTGACAGGCGGGCACCGCCTATCAGCGACTGCTTTCTCTCCCGAGCGCTCTCTCTCGCTCTCTGCCCGCTGGGGCCGACCTATCGGCGCCAATTGCTTCACTCGTGCGCGTCCCTCTTCTCTCTATGCCTCGTGGGCCCGGTTCACCAGGCGCTGAGCCATTGCCCCACGCGCCCCTTTCCTCTCTCTCTCTCTCTCTCTCTCTCTCTCTCTCTCTCTCTGCGCCGTGGACCCTCCCTGTCAGTTTTGCCCTCCCCGCGCTCGTTGTGGACCAGCGCGTGCGCACTCACGCACGTCGCCGGATTTCTCGGCCACGACGCCCGGCCACACGCCTAGCTCCCTTCTTAGAGCCTCGCCAGCGTCCGCACTCGTTCCCCACCTCAATTCGCACAACATCACCCTCTCTCGCGCTCTGCCCTCTCCGCCAAACGCCACCGGAGACCCGCGCCCGCGTTCTCGGCCATCCAGCTCGCCGGAGACCACGCCAACCCTCCCCAAGCTTCGCCCCGAGGTGAGACACCTTTGCTTGTGCTTAATTTCCCTAGTTTCGCTCTATGCTCGGCCAATTTTGGCATCGCCGGTGCTTGGCCATGGCGGTCTACCGTGTCGCACGGTGGCCGACCGATTTAGCCCGATCTAGTTCCCCGGAGTAGGTCCCTGTGTCACCCCTGCCTCTGCTGAAGCTAGCCCAGGCCCTAGCGCGCCTTAAGCCCCCTCCCCGTGGCCGGAATGCCTCGCCGGAGTTTCTCCGGTCCGCCCGAGGCCTTCTCCCCGCCGTTCTCCCCTCTCTGCCCTCGGATTCGTGGTCTTTTCCCCGCCACTGAGTTAGCCGTGGCATTCTCTCCCTCTCTGCCCAACTCCGGCGACCCCGGAACCCCCCTAGCACGCGCCTGCCTCAACTCCAGCAACCTCACCGCCGCGGAGAGGTGCAGCTCCGCCCGCAGCTGTTCATCTCCCCGGTCTGATCTCCCTCGTCTAATCTTGATCGCACGGCCTAGATCACGGATACCGTTTTGCGCACGCGCGCCCTGCCCCCTGGCCCGCCTGTCAGCGCCCATGTTCGCTGGCGCTGGGCCCGCTCGGTCAGTGCATTCTCCCCATCAGTCGCTGACTCCCCTGGCCCGCCTGTCAGCGCTCGCCCACCTGTGCATGCTCGCCCTCGGCCGCAGATCTAATCTCGGTCGTCGGTTTCTGATCTAACGCTTAGAATCACTCGGTACCCCTTCGCATGGTTGTTTTGCGTAAGAAACCCTCGGTTTGTTGGAAATCAACCCGCTGGTTTTCACGCAGGCCCCTGTATTCTTGCAGTTTGAACTCTGGACTTTTAAATACTCATAGTATTAGACCTAATTTCATATTTTGAATTCCCAAACTTGTTTATTTCATATCTTTTGCATATGAGCTCCAAATTTAGTGATTCAAATTGCAAAATATTCATAGGATTATTCTCTGTTTAAATAAAATAGTTTATTTACTATCTGCCCATTCTAATTTTTTAGGATTAAGTATAAACTAATGTAGGGGTAGATTTATTTATTTAATAAAATAAATAAAAGGAGAACTCTAGAGATTTAAACATGTTTAATCTTGTGAGATTAATAATGTGTATTACATGAAATCATCTCTGGTCTAATTTTTAGGACACAATAAAATAAATTGAACTATGTTATGTATTTGTCAGTAACACTTAGAGAAATAATAATCTATTCCCAAATGAAGTTAGTTTATGTTATAGTTTATGTTATACTTTGAACTCATTATCCCTTATGTAGTATTGTGTACTTTAAGATGTATTCCTATGTTTGTACATGTTTGGTGTGCTGTTCGTTTGTACTTTCCAAATGTATTAGTGCATGTTCGATTTATTTAGACAACGAGCAGTCCGAGGTTTCTGAGTGTGTTGTTGGAGATCTCCCTGAGCAACAACCTGGTGAAGGCAAGTGTCCTTTGACCTATCATGTCCTATATACTCTATAATTCACTGTCCCGTATTACTTTAGGAAACCTAAGGATTGACAAGCTTTGTATCTACCCTGTCCTTGAATTACCTTTTGGGTTATCATTTTTAGCATCTTGCTTTGCTTTACTTTAATCAATGAACATGATGTGATCATTTATGATATGATACTGTTATCTTGTTTGTGCTGATGATATTGTGATACTCTAGGGGGCTCAGGCCTTTTTCCTGAGTACCTCTCCATAAGGACCTGTTCGTGGAGTGACCACCCAGGATAACAGTGCAACCATGAGGGTGGAATGGGATGCCCTAAGCTGATTAATTAGATGAACCTAGGGGTGTAGTTGGCTTTGCCGGAGGGCCGTCAATGGGGGCCGGGGCGTAGTGCTCGCTCTGCCAAGGTTGGGGTGCAGAGGTTCATTCGATTTGGTTTTTGTTAGTCACCCACCTTGGGGAGGTGTATTGCGTTTGTACGACTGGCGAAACCTAATGAGTAGCTATGCACCAGGGGAGTCTTTGTAAAGGCTATGTAGCGTATCCCTGGCCATTCACTTTGGTAGTGAAGATCGGGTCTATACAACCCAGGCTGGAAAGGGACCACGACTTGTGGGTAAAGTGTACAACCTCTACAGAGTGTTAAAAACTGGTATATCAGCCGAGCTCACGGTTAAGAGCAGCCTTTGGATCATCTTTGATTAGAAGAACTTTGGATACTTTTATGATGATGGTTAACAATGATGTTATAAATCTAATCTCTGGTATTTCCTCTTTTGAGGGAGTACTTTTGGGTAATAACTGGGTTTATTACTAAAACTTGGCTCTACTAATAATAATAAATAACCAACTAAAAGCAACTGCTTAACTTCAACCCCACATACAGCTAGTCCACTTTAGCCAAACGGGACATTTGCTGAGTATGATGTGTACTCACCCTTGCTTTACACACCACCCCCACCCGAGGTTGTCTCCATTGTACTCAGTGCTCAGGAGGTGATGCTGGCAACATGGAGGACTTCGAGGAGTTCCAGGATTACGATGAGTTTTAGTTTATCTTAGTGGCAAACCCCCAGTCAGCTGCCTGTGTAGGCTTATCATCTATGTTTCGTTTCTCTGCACTTTGATAGTTATGTTAAAGACAATGGTTATGTATTAGACTCCGTGGATGTCTTGGACATCTGGTTGTAATAAAGTACCTTTCTGCTATTTATTTCGAGCATTGTGTGATGTCCAATTATGTAATTGTTGTGTAAGTGAGTTTCTGATCCTGGCACGTACATGGTTCGTATTCGGTTTGCCTTCCAAAACTAGGTATGACACCATGCAGCTGGGGAGTGACTTGCCGAAGCTACTGATATTGTGGGTTGTTAATTTCCCACATACTCAGGAATATAAGGGGAATAGCATGAAGTAGTATGCAAGACCTACTTCGGTTGGTTATGTCGTGCTTTGGCCTCAGCTATTTCCTTTTGCTTCTGTATCGTGAGTTGACATGTCCTTGTTGTATGCCCCTTATCTTTTCTACATGACAAGCAAAACAACCTTCTAGGTTGCGACCTGAATCATCCTCCGAAGTTTCTTCCTCTTCTGCCTCTTGGGGCTAGTGGCCTGAAGGAGCTTTGTTGTGTTCCTGATGATTGAGAACTGTGCTGATGCCCTTGAGTATGATTTCCCCTGTCTTCACTTGAGTTGGGATTATGGATCGTCCTAACATGCCTCGGGTGGAGTCTTCCTCCAAAGCCCCTGGTCATCTCAGAGTATCTGTAGGCTTCTTCCCTTCTTTGCCGGAAGTCATTGTCGACCCTGATGTACTTGTCCATCTTCTTCAGAAGCTTCTCCAGAGTTTGTGGGGGCTTCCTGGTGAAATACTGCGTTGTTGGTCCTGGTCGAAGTCCCTTGATCATGGCTTCAATAATAATCTCATTTGGCACCGTTGGCGCTTGAGCTCTGAGATGCAGAAACCTTTGTACGTACGCCTGCAAGTATTCCTCGTAGTCTTGTGTGCATTGGAATAGAGCTTGAGCAGTCACTAGATTCGTCCGGAAACCCTAGAAGCTGGTGACTAGCATATCCTTCACCTTCTGCCATGACATGATTGTTCCCGGCCGAAGAGAAGAATACCATGTTTGAGCCACACTTCTGACTGCCATGATGAAGGACTTCAGCGGTGTTGCCACCATATGATGATATGGTTGCTTCGTAACTCATGAGGAACTGCTTCGGGTCAGAATGTCCATCATACATGGGGAGTTGTGGTGGTTTGCACGAAGGTGGCCATGGGGTAGCCTGCAATTCTGCTGCTAGGGGGGAAGCATCATCAAAAGCAAAGTTATCATGATTGAAATCATCATACCATACATTATCATAACTTGGGCTTTCTTGACAAAGCTCTCTCTGTTGTTGCCTTCGTCCTTGCTCGTTGTCTTGTGTGATATGGCACATCTCTTTGGTAGCTTCATCAATCTTCTTCTAGAGTTCAGCGAGCCGAAGCATTTTCTCCCGGTGGATGGCTTCTAGATCTCTGATCTCTTGATCTAGCTCCTCTTCCTGTGGTGTTGGGCTAATGGCCTTCCTTTTTGTTTCGAGCCACTCTCAGAGGGAGCCCCTCTTGGTTGATCTCCAGTGATGCAAGGGCAGCCCCTAGCGCTATTGCCTTCTTCGACGACATGGCGAAGGTGGTTGTTCGAGTTCTTGGTGTCGAAGGTGGTCGTTTGAGTTCACCTGAGGTGGGCGCCATTATTGGTCACTTGTTCTCGAACGCTGTGAATCAAGAACAAGGCAACACAATTGTTAAAGATTAGGGACCTTCGTCCTTCGAAGGATTATCTCCTTTCAGACATAACAATCTACGGACGAAGATCATGAAGGACATACCTTCATCATCCATGAAGATAAGAGTTCATAGATACAATATATGTTATTCATTTATATATTTATTTCATGATAAACATATGAGCATTAACAGAATTCATATTACATTGATACCTTCGGCTTGTCTGAAGGTGTGGACACGAAAGCAATTACAATCCAGTGTGAACAGTACGGGGTACTGTTAATTTATTTATAGGCAACCGTAAGGGTTCGTACGCTATTACACTTATGCCCTCAATAATTGCATACAAAGTTTACAATATGTCACAAGGGCAATCGCCATTTGCATTTCATAACTTGAGCAACACCTTCTCCTTGCTTCATCTCATTGTTTCGTTGTGACGAAGCCTGCTTGATGAAGCGTGCTTCGTTGTACTTTCTTTTTGTTATGCCGAAGTCACATTGTCTACCCATTTCACTGTAATGAAGCCTGCAAGACGAAGCTTGCTTCGCTCCTCTTTTGTTATACCGAAGCTTTTCTGGTGACCAAGCTCCTGTAATATTCAGTAGTATGCTGAAAGCAAATAGTTAGCCGTGTTTTTGAGAACCTTCGAAAGAGGAAGGCCCCCAACATATTCCAAGAAGTTCCTTAATCTCGAGAACGAGATTCTTTTAAGCAGATAGGTTTGTAACACCTCAAAACCATCAACTAAAAATAATACATTTAGATTATTAGTGGTAATTATAGTAAAGAATTTTTCTTTCAAGTGTTTGATCTTATTTACATTTAGAATAAATTTGGTTTGCTCATATTTGATTGATGGTTGTTTTTGTAGAATTTCTTTTATATTGAAAACCCAACTAATTAATATACAAACTTCAGTCCAAAAATAAATTCTTTAATGTTAAATATTGTTGGTATAATTATTATGAATTTTTAGAGATATTTGAAAAATATATTTATTTATATTTTTGTTTTGCGAAATAAGGATAAGAGAAAAGAAAATATTATTATGAAATTTGAAAAAAAAAAGACGCACGTTCGTGACGACCTGGGAAGGATTAAAAAAACAACACTCATCCCCTCCTTGTATGGTTGGCAGGTGGGCCCAGCCGTCTGTTCCTCTCATACTTGTTCTCTCCTGTTCGCTCTTTGTACGGAGAAACGCTCGCCACAGTGCTCAAAGTGGAGCACCGCAGCCGCCCGTTCCCACGACTGCTCCCGTCCCCGCTGCAACGGCCATCCCTCTCCCTCCCCACGACGGACGCCGCTCGTCAGTAACGGCTACCACCGCCATTAATAGCTGTAGAGCTTTTCTCTCGCCGGCGACCCCTCGGTCTCCACGACACGGCTATAAAATGCCGCACCCGCGAGCCTCTCTGTCCCTCGCTCTCTCACGTCCACTACTGTCCGTTGCCACGCTCGCGCGTGTCCGTGCCGCCCGTCGCCGCTCGTCGTCCTCCGTCGATTCTGTGTCCCCTCATCGGTTCTGGTGCTGTTCACCGAAGATTCGTCGTCAGCACTTCTCCCGAAGCAGTTCGCCGAGCAGCCGCGTCCTCCTCCGCGCCTTCGTCCTCGCCGCCGAAGCCCTTGACACCGGTGCCCTGCTCTCGTTCTTGTGCTGCGATGGAGAACAGAAGGTTGAAGAAAGACTCTTCTGCGATCTAGTCCCTAGAATCTATATACCATACAAAAATTAGCCCTTGCGTCGTATTTGTTTTATGAACATGTGGTACTCAATTAAGTTAATTATTGTTTTAGTGAGATCAAAATTTTATGATTAATATTTTAAGTAGTGTTCCTGTCATTTTTCATGTACTATTATAATTTAATCTGAATTGTACCTTTATGATTTCTATAAAAATCGTCCCCTGAACGAACAAGAAAAAGTAGGCCATATTTTCATATAAATAAATAATCACATCCTCGATTATAAAATGTAATTAGTTTTTATATTCAAATATATGTACGTATATAAGTAATGTTAGTAAAATACATTAGAGTTGTGTAAAATGTTAAAATAGCTCAAGTAGTGTTTGAACTTTTTCTTTGAATTTAAAATGATAGTTTATAATGTTGAACATAGTTTCCATATTAGTGAATTAGATCAATTGTTTCTAAATTAAATCTAAGGATAATTAATGGATAAATTATATTTTCCTATAATTTATTATTAATAAACATATAGCCAATTTGTTTATAACTAGTCAAATAGACCTGATTAGTCATTTCATTGAGTTTAGCCCATGTTATATATATCACTTAGTTCATCCTGAAGGAATGTAATTAAATAATTATTGTTTCTAATCTTGAACCTAAATTTATGATTAGATTTACATTATTGTTTATAAGACAAGTTTTATTTTAAATGTTTTTCTTTTATAAGAGTGGTAATGTCACACCCGGGTTTCGGGGCACCAAGACCCAGGCGCGAACATAATCACCAGATATGCTAGGACAAAGTCTCATACATATGATGATCATGGCACAGGATCAAATGTCACATCTTTACTATATAATCGGAGTTCTGTACAAAATAAATAAATATTTACATTATAAGGAGTCAACGATCCAGCAACCCAAAGATGACTAGGGGACGACGGCCTAGACCTCTCACAAACTCGTCACAGCATCATCCATGCGCCTCATCCTGTGATACCTGTTCTTGACCTGTGAGGGTGTGAGACAGCAAGAGTGAGCTCACATACGTTCATAGCTCAACAAGTTGTGGAGAATAATGTGCATGAACTCACCAAAGGTGGGAGCTCACGTGAAGTGTAAGGCTTACCAAAGAGGATGGCTGAAGCTGAGCATTGCTTTTAAAGTTGGTCAAAATTTTATTAGTAGTTACTAAGTATAAGTGAATACCAACCCAATTAAGCAGTAGAACAAAAGTAATAACAACATCACCTGCGATGTAATGCATATGTCATATTGAATTTAGTTTCAGAAATTAATCATGTGAGTGTCCGAGCTGCTCATGACCGTGAGCACGGCTAGTATACCAGTTTTACACTCTGCAGAGGTTGCGCTTCTTTACTCACAAGTCATGTTACCCATCTGCCAAGAGACGGCCAATCCCATACACCTCTACCGAGGAGGCGAGGCAGGGTAACACTACAAGGCCTTTACAAAGTTTCACTAACTTCAGAAATCCAACTACAGTTTATAGGAAGCTCCAGTGCAGGAATCCCTCGCCTGACCGCCATCGCAGCAAAATCAACCCAAGGACCTCCCTACACTGACCACTCCCCTACTGTCCTTGCTCCTTTCGGGTAAGGAAGTCATCCACTAGCTTTCCTAGTTAATCAGTCAAGGGCGTCCCATTAAACCCTTGTGGTAGCACTGTTTTCTCGGGTAGTCGCTCCATGTTCCCATTAACATAATGATCTTAACATGAACAGTAATAATAAACAGATAATAAAAATGTAATCATGAATAGTGTATCTCCATACCCAAAACCACAATAAGCAATAGCAAGTACTACCCAAAAATATTTCAATGGTAAAACAAGGTATAAAGATAACCAAAACTGGGGTAACCTATTGGATCCCATCAAAATTAACCTATGCAGATCATTATAATTAACAAGAACATGGCTGGTAAAGTAAGTGATCAAGGGCACAACTTGCCTGACACTTGAGATTCCAGTTACCAGAATGATTCTTCAGATTCTTGTGACCACACTGTTAGTCGTAGCAATACAAGCAGACATGGTATAAACAAAATTAACATCACACCAAACATAAGAACATACTTCATAATAATGATTTACACAAAGCTACGAGATCGTGGGATCGAGAACTACTAAGATCAGAGTCATGATTAATAAGTTATGATTTTATAGAAGATCTGCGTGATTAAAATATTAAACTATATTATAAATTGGTAAATATAAATCATATGAGAGATTATTCTATAAATAATTATCTCCACTTTATTCTAAGTTATTATTGGATTAAAGATTATCTTGTTAAATTATAGCCATAAAATTAGAATACTATATTAATATTAAAGAAGTTAATCCAAGAGACATAGATTAACCCAATTATAAAAGTATGGGATATTATATAATAAATATTGTTATTGTGTAGTAGATATTTATTCAAAACTAACACAACTTGAACGGACCAAATCGGGATTCAAACGAAGAAGTTATGAATTTCTAATGATTTTATGTGTTTTGTACAAGATTAAATAGGATATAAATTTTAATGTGACATTCATGTCAAAACAGAGGTAATATATGATAAACAATAATATTATAGAATTATAGGAATTGGAATGAATTAATTTGGACTCCATATGAATTTTCTACGAATTAATCAAGTTATAGGAATTGTTTTTATATTAAAAATTCATTTCTATAATTAATTAACTAATTTCCTCGGATTTTTGGACTGCGCACCAAAATTCAGGAAATGCAGGGGCCCTGACGCAAAATTAAATAAGACACAGAGACCAGCTATGTGGACCGCGGGTTCATTCTTATAGAGTTCAGGGTTGTTTTTGTAAGACGCGCAAGATGAAGGGGTACCGCTGCGATCAGTCGTCCGATCAAACTTCAACGCGCCCGATTAGATCAATCCCACCCGAACTGGTATTACATTGAAGCCGCTGGATCAAGATCTATGGCCAGGGTTTGTTGGTCGAATGGGTACGCTCCCTTCCGATCCCAGCCGTTGAACACCAGATCGATGGTCGGAATTCTTTTCCCCTCCGCGGACAGAGAACCACGGCGGCCGCGTCATACGCGGCGGCTGCATCACCGGCGCCGAGTCAATCTCACGCCTCAGGCGGTAATCTCCTTCCCCCGAACGTGCTACGCGAAGGTAGGAACAAGACGAGGGGGTTTCTCACCTGAGATGATGGTGTGGGAGCCTCAGTCCACGTGGTATGGCGGATTCGCGATGGCGCTCTAACTCCGGCGTGGAATTGCTTGTAATCCGCCGTTGCCCGTGCCTGGTTGTTGACCGGAATGGACTCCCCGCGACGAGGCACACCTCCACGGACCAGATTCGGTCACCAAATGATTCCCCGGTCGAATCTCTCAGCTACGGCGACGAAGTACTAGCTCTCCTCACCCTAGGTGCTGACGGCGGCTAGGTCAGTAGGCGAAAGAAGGGCATCGGCACATGGACCATTGATTTATAGCTACGAAGGGGCGGTCTCGAGCCACATCAACGGTCTCCGTATCATGCGCAGGTGCTCCGAGCGCCACGGAGATGAACGCGCGTGGGCGCAACCCGCCATTCTCGCGAGCACGACGCTCTCGACCTACTGGTCCCACAACCCAGGGGCAGCAAGCCAGCGTGCGCAGACCTGGTAAAACTGGTGCGGTAGTTGCGCATGAGACCGACATGCGGGTCCCGCGAACCAGAGGATGGGTGAGAGGCAGAGCGAGAGTGAGCGGCTGACCGGTGGCCCCTATGTGTCGACGCCGCGTGCGTGAGCGTGCAGGGCTACGTGGGGATAAGGCTTATATGGGCAGGAAAGGAGAAGGGCGGCCCAGCTAGGGTTTTCTTTTCTTTTTTTACATTTTCTTTTATTCTCTCTTCCCTTTCAAATTAAAATCTCAAATTTGAATTCCACTCAATTTGTGAATTTAAACTCATCTTTAACAGTACAATGTGAACTTACTATTATGGCGGAATTTTATTTATTTATTTATTTTATTTAGCATTTTCTTCTCTTCTCTATTTTCTATCCCCTTTTGATTTACAAATTTAAAATTCAAATACAAGATAGAGTTTAGGAATTCAATACATACTCAGAATCAACTATGACGCATTAGATGTATATTTATTTTAATTATTTTATTTATTTGATAGATGTTAGAACTATGAAACATACTCTTATTGTTTTCTTTCTTTTTAGAAAAATAGTATTTTGAATTTAGGATAAGAAGTAAAAGTTACTTCAAAATTAAATATTCATGTAAATAAATGCTTATGGTGTATCATTTAATGATATGCATAATCATTTGGTTGAATAGAAAACTTTTCTTTTACTTCTTTTTCTAAAATAATTCTGGGTTTTCAGAATTCAGTCCTCAATTTCACACTTAAATATAATTTCAAGATATCTAAATTTACGATTTTATCTCTTCGTATTTTTATTTTATTATTATTATATTTTTTTCTTATACACATTTTGGGCATTACAGGTAAGAATAATATATGTCTTCTTGTTTAATGAATGGTGTATGTTTATTGATTGTTGCATGTTTTTTTGCATGTGTGACTATATTAGAAGTTGATTATGTGTGTGAGCCAAAACCAATTTGAGGAAGATCCCCAGGATTTCTGTGAACAAAGCAAGTGGATTCTCCCTCTGCATTTCTGTTTGTACCTAAGTAATGCATATAATACTGTTTACTTTTCGGATATTTGCATAATTTGATGGGATTTGCCTAAATAGGATTTCCTAGAAATTACCAACCCTATTCCTTGGTTACCCTGAGATAAATACTATGCTTAGCAATTTGTGCTACCACTCAACTTGATAATTATGATGTCACTCGTTAATGATACTATTGTTCCAGAAATGAAATTTATATTGTGATGTTAACCCGATGGTTAAACAAGATCATTTCATATTAAATGGAACATGGAGTGACCACCCAGGATAACTGTCGGTGTTTCGAGACCGGGGGGTCCCTAAGCCGATGAGTGAATGTCGCCGCGTGCCCCAGCCCAGATGGGTCGACGCGAGGCCGAGCACGAAGGGGGGAAGTGAGGTGGCCGGAGATGGGCGTGAGAGAGGTGGAAATCCCGCGGCCTTCGTGTTCGTCCCGCGCCCAGGTCGGTGCGCTTGCAGTAGGGGGTTACAAGCGTCCACGCGGGAGAGGGAAGCGAGCGGCCCCAAGAGAGCGCCTGTCCCGTCCTCGTCCCCGCGCGGCCAACCCTCTCTAAGAGGGCCCTGGTCCTTCCTTTTATAGGCGTAAGGAGAGGATCCAGGTGTACAATGGGGGTGTAGCAGAGTGCTACGTGTCTAGCGGGGGAGAGCTAGCGCCCTAAGTACATGCCGATGTGGCAGCCGGAGAGATTTTGGCACCCAGCTGGTGTGATGTCGTGGCCGTCGGAGGAGCGACGGAGCCTAGCGGAGGGACAGCTGTCGGAGCGGTTGAGTCCCTACTGACGTCCTCCTACTTCCGTAAGAGAGCTGAGAGCCGCCGTCGTCACAGAGCACGCGGGGCGCCATCATTGCCTATCTGGCAGAGCTGGCCAGATGGGACACCGGTCTTGTTCTCTGCGGCCCGAGTCAGCTCGGGGTAGGGTGATGATGGCGCTTCCTGTTGACGTGGCTGGCCTACGCCCTAGGTTGGGCGACGTGGAGGCTCCTCCGAAGCCAAGGTCGAGTCTGTCTTCCATGGCCGAGGCCGAGTCCGAGCCCCTGGGTCGGGCGAGGCGGAGGTCGTTCGGCAGAGGCCAGGGCGGAGTTCGTCGTCTTCTGGGGCTGAGCCCGAGTCCGAGCCCTGGGGTCGGGCGGAGCGGAGTTCGTCGTCTTCTGGGACTTAGCCCGAGTCCGAGCCCTGGGTCAGGCGGAGCGGAGTTCGCCGTCTTCCGGGACCTAGCTCGAGTCCGAGCCCTAGGTCAGGCGGAGCGGAGTTCGCCGTCTTCTGGGACCTAGCCCGAGTCCGAGCCCTGGGTCGGGCGGAGCGGAGTTCGCCGTCTTCTGGGACCTAGCCCGAGTCCGAGCCCTGGGTCGGGCGGAGCGGAGTTCGCCGTCTTCCGGGACCTAGCCCGAGTCCGAGCCCTGGGTCGGGCGGAGCGGAGTTCGCCGTCTTCCGGGACCTAGCCCGAGTCCGAGCCCTGGGTCGGGCGGAGCGGAGTTCGCCGTCTTCCGGGACCTAGCCCGAGTCCGAGCCCTGTGTCGGGTGGAGCGGAGCTTCCTATGGTGCCTTTGGCAGGGCCTGACTGCCTGTCAGTCTCACTCTGTCAAGTGGCACTGCGGTCGGAGTGGCGCAGGCGGCACTGTCCTTCTGTCAGGCCGGTCAGTGGAGCGGTGAAGTGACGGCGGTCACTTCGGCTCTGCCGGGGGGCGCGTGTCAGGACAAAGGTGTCAGGTCACCTTTGCATTAAATGCTCCTGCGACTCGGTCGGTCGGTGCAGCGATTTAGTCAGGGTTGCTTCTTAGCGAAGGCAGGGCCTCGGGCGAGCCGGAAATATGTCCGCCGTTGGAGGGGGGCCTCGGGCGAGACGGAAATCCTCCGGGGTCGGCTGCCCTTGTCCGAGGCTAGGCTTAATCGCACCCATCAGGCCTTAGCAGCTTTATGCTGATGGGGGTTACCAGCTGATAATTAGGAGTCTTGAGGGTACCCCTAATTATGGTCCCCGACAGTAGCCCCCGAGCCTCGAAGGGAGTGTTAGCACTCGCTTGGAGGCTTTCATCGCACTTTTTTGCAAGGGGACCAGCCTTTCTCGGTTGCATTTTGTTCCGGTGGGTGCGCGCGAGCGCACCCGCCGGGTGTAGCCCCCGAGGCCTCGGAGGAGTGGTTTCACTCCTTCGAGGTCTTAATGCCTCGCGTAATGCTTCGGCTGGTCTGGTTGTTCCCTCATGCGAACTGGCCGTAGCCCGGGTGTATGGTCGGGGCCCAAGCTCTCGGGCTGGTATGTTGACGCTGTCAACGGTTCGGCCGGAGTCGGGTTTGCGAGAGCAGCCCCCGAGCCTCTGCACAGGGCGAGAGGGCGATCAGGGACAGACTCGGCTTTTTTACATACGCCCCTGCGTCGCCTTTCCGCAAGGAGGAGGGGGGAAAGTGCCATGTTACCCTCGATGGGCGCCGAACATGGTGTCTCCGGTGAGCTGCAAGCGGGTAATCCGAGTGGACGTCCGTGCCCCGTTCGTTAGAGGTCGGCTAGGGGCCCAGAGGCACGCCCAAAAGTACCTACGGGTGATCTGCCGGACCCGGTCCCCTGGCGACGGGGTCCGAGGGCTCGATGCCTCCCTCTGATGGGATTCCGTTACAAGATCGCTCCCGCTGGTCTCGGAAATGTCCTAGGGTACCTCGGGAGCGCAGCCCGAGCCTTGGTTATGTATCGAACGTACCCCTGGTCATCCCTCGCTCGGCGTCTGAGGCGACTGTGAACCCTTTGGGGGCCAGCCTTCGAACCCCTGATCAGTAATGGGCGCGGAGCCCGAGTAGCCTGAGGCGGCCGTGGAACCCTTCGGGGGGCCGGCCTTCGAACCTCTGACCAGTAGTGGGTGTAGGGCCCACGCGATCTGAGGCGGCTGTTGAACCCCTCGGGGGGCTAGCCTTCGAACCTCTGATCAGTAGGGAGGCTCGGAGCCTGGTTCCTTCGCGGGGAAGGATCCTTTTTGGGGTATCCCCCTTTCCCGGTCCCTGCTGCAAGAGATAGAGAAAGAGGAAAAAAGGAAAAGGATACGAAATCGAACGACGTGGCGTACCTTTTTTTGGCGCGGTTTTTACGGCGAAGGCGAAGCGTCGCCCGCTTCTCCTGCCAGGAGCGCCGCCTGTCCTGCCGTGGAGTTAATGCGACGGGGCGAGTCGTTGGCGGGGCGGTCGTCGCGCGTGCGCGAGCCGTTCGAGGGACGGATCACGGGCGCGTTGTCTTCACGCCGTGAGAGGGGGTTCTCTTGCTGCCCCCGGATGGGACGTGAGCTTGGCTGACGACGTGACCGCTGCTCCCGCCCGCCTGCCACCGTCATTACTACCGGCCCACTTTTGGCCGCATTGACCGTCGCGTCAGGCTGGCGCTGCTGGGTCGTACGCCTGGTCGCCTCGAGTCGCGGTATTGGTTCCGCAATCGAGGAGGCGCGGTGGTGGCGCAAGTGGCGGTGCAGTTGCTTGCATGCAGCATCCGGCGCGCCGGTTGCGTGACGCGTGGGCCTGGGCCTCCATGCTGGCGTGTCGGGAGTCGGAGAAGCGCGTCCACTTGGCGCGGTTGCATGCCGCCTGCATGGCTGCCCGCCTCTTTCGCTTGTTGGTCTGGGCAAAAGTGGAGGGTCACTTGTAACCGCTGGGCGGTTGTGTGCACCACGTGCGGCGGTTTGGCTTCTTCTGCTCTGAGCCGGTTTGCATGACATGCGGGACCCAGCCCCCGCGCCGCAGGGGAGGGCCTTGGAGCGTGTTGGAGAAGACTCAGCCCGTGACGGTTGGGGGCGCAAGTTGGGAGAGTTGCCTTTAAAAGGAGGGTGACCCCCTTCGGAAGGCGACCATGTCCTCTCGCTCCCTTATGCATTGCGTCTTTCCACCTTCCAAGCCCCCGGATGGGGGATACCCGCCGTCTTTTCGCCTCATCGTTGGAGGAACGCAACTCCGTGGGAGTTGGTACCTTTCAGCCATCGTTCGGCTTCAAGGATTTTCATCATGCAGCCCGGCTGCACCCCTCCACCGGTGGTCACCCAAGATGGTGACCTCCGGCTTGATGGTGGGGGAAAGCGAGCCGGGCCGCGGCCTCTGCCCCTCCCTCAGCCTCAAGGATTTTCGTCATCCAGGCCAAGATGGAGGATGAGGCGAGTCGGGGGGCTGCCTCCGCGTGGGTCGGTTACCCTTTTCTTCCCCTGGCGTCCGGGGGAGAATGTCATCCTCCAGCTTCACGGAGACTTCCTCCAGCCATGCCGGGATAGGCGGGCCGCCGTCACTTAGCCAGGGCGCAGCACTACGCCCTCCGTCCGGACGACGGTTGCGCCGCGTACCGCGAGGGCGGCGCCCACGCTCTGGGCGGTTCTGGCTAGGGCGAAGACCTGCCGGCGCGCTTCGAGGCGTCGGCAGCCGGAGATGGCTTCTCTACCGATGAGATTGCCAACTCCGCCAGTAGCCCTGGGTCTCCGTCTCCCAGCCTGAATGGCTGGCTCTCGTCCTCGGTGGGTGAGAGTCCTTCTGCCGTAGCACTTGCCCCGAAGCCGCTGCTGAAGCTGCTTCGTCGCCCGGGGCGGGGGTCGTTGTCGTCGTAGTCAGAGCGGGCGACTGCGAGCCGCTCGTCAGTCTTCTGTTGTTTCGCAGGCCCTCCCCCATGGAGTGGGGTTGCTTGTACCTGCGGAGGGGGAACCGGAGTTCCGTTTGTAATGGCACTTCGAATGCCAGTGTTTTTGTTCATTGCGGCTGTCGAGGCCTGAACATGTATGTAATTTTGGCACGGAGCCGTGTTTTTTCCTCTTTTTCGAGCATTAAGACTCGCCTGTTGATTATCTGAACCGCTTCACCAAGCATGAGTCGCCCTGTGTCAAGGTGACGAGTGAGGTATCCGTATCCTGGAGGCGTAGGAGTCCCTCGGCTCGGTCGGCCTTGTTGTCTGAGGCTCCTCTAGCTTAGTTAAAGGGACCCCTTGGCCGCTCTTCGACGAGCCGAGGCTAGGGGTAGCGATATCAGTATGAACAGAGGCGGAGTTGGCTCGAAAATGAAACCTGGTTGGCCGGAGCCTAGTCGGGTTGTCTGTTAGCGGGACCGACGCCGGAGTTGATCAGCCGAGGCCTCGGGTTGGGCTGGCACCCTTGGGAGATGGTTGGCCGAGGCCCCAGGGGTAACCGGCCGAGCCGCCTGCTCGGGCCGGATTCCCGGAGAAGTCCCCGGCAGTGATTGTCCGGGCGTGGCGATGACGTCGTCCTCCAGAGTGGGGATCCCTGGACCGCGTCACCGTCCGAGGCTAGGTCGGACCTCGCTGAAGGTGTCGTCGATGCCGAGGGTGCTACTGCCCCCTTCCAGCATCAAGACCCGAGCCTGCAGGATCAGAGTGTCTTGTAGCGTGTGCCTTCTGCGGCCGACGAGGTTAGAATACACACACCCTCGCTGTGTTGTAAAGCTGCGTCTCCTTTCCTCTTGTTTCGAGTATCTGGACTTTCTTGTCGGTAACAGGGATGTTTGTGCGAGCGAGAGTTGCTTCTCGCGGAAGGTGATGAGTGAGGTATCCGTATCCCGGGGGCGTGGGAGTCCCTCGGCTCGGTCGGCCTTTGCCGCTTACGCGCACTTTCACCCGTCCATGAGGCCCTGTCACCGACTCAGTCGAGAAGGCTCGAAGGATCGCTTCGGCAGAAGAGCTTCCGAACGTGAAGACTTGTTCGGTCCGCGGAATCACTTTATCCGAACGCGAGTTACTTATCGCAGAAGGTGATGAGTGAGGTATCCATATCCCGGAGGCATAGGAGTCCCTCGGCTCGGTCAGCCTTGGCTGCTTACGTGTACTCCGTCGTTTTCAGGATCCACTTTTCGAAGTAGTCAGAAAGCACGAAAGATATTCTGGCAGAAGAAATCTTTTTTCGAGGAAAATTTCAACGCAGAGGGGGTTCCCCCCCCTTTTAGCCCCCGAGGGAGGGTCGGGCTTTGCTGAGGCGAGGCCGACCCTTCCTTGATGACTAAACTTTGCGTGGGTGCGAGGTATATGAACAACTTGAAAACATCTTAAGGGTAGAAGCGACGTAGCTGTTGAATGTTCCAAGCGTTGCCGTAGACCTCGCCTTGACTGTTGGCCAGCTTGTATGTTCCGGGCTTCAGAACTTTGGCGATGACGAATGGCCCCTCCCAGGGGGGCGTGAGCTTGTGCCTCCCTCGGGCGTCTTGCCGCAGCTGAAGCACCAGGTCGCCCACCCGGAGGTCTCGGGGCCGGACCCCTCGGGCGTGGTAGCGTCGCAGGGACTGCTGGTACCGCGCCGAGTGTAGTAAGGCCTTGTCCCGAGCCTCTTCCAGCTGGTCCAGCGAGTCTTCTCGGCTAGCTTGGTTGCTTTGATCGCTGTAGGCCCTCGTCCTCTGGGAGCCGTACTCCAGGTCAGTGGGCAAGACGGCCTCGGCCCCGTAGACCAGGAAGAACGGCGTGAAACCCGTGGCCCTACTCGGCGTTGTCCTCAGGCTCCAGACCACCGAGGGGAGTTCCTTCATCCATCGCTTGCCGAACTTGTTGAGGTCGTTGTAGATCCGAGGCTTGAGCCCTTGTAGAATCATGCCGTTGGCACGCTCTACTTGCCCATTCGACATGGGATGAGCCACGGCGGCCCAGTCCACCCGGATGTGGTGATCCTCGCAGAAGTCCAAGAATTTTCTGCCGGTGAACTGGGTACCGTTGTCGGTGATGATGGAGTTCGGGACCCCGAAGCGATGGATGATGTTGGTGAAGAAGGTCACCGCCTGCTCGGACCTGATGCAGTTCAGAGGTCAGACCTCGACCCACTTGGAGAATTTGTCGATGGCGACCAGCAGGTGCGTGTAGCCCCCGGGCGCCTTCTGCAAGGGGCCGACGAGGTCCAGCCCCCACACAGCAAAGGGCCAGGTGATGGGTATCGTCTGCAGAGCCTGGGCGGGCAGGTGGGTCTGCTTCGCATAGAATTGACACCCTTCGCAGGTGCGGACAATTCTAGTGGCGTCAGCCACCGCCATTGGCCAGTAGAAGCCTTGCCGGAAAGCATTCCCGATAAGGGCTCGAGGCGCTGCGTGATGGCCGCAAGCCCCCGAGTGTATCTCTTGCAGGAGTTCCTGACCTTCGGCGACGGAGATGCATCGCTGGAGGATGCCCGAGGGGCTGCGGTGGTAGAGCTCCTTCTCATCGCCCAGCAAGACGAACGACTTGGCGCGTCGCGCTACCCGCCGAGCCTCGGCTCGGTCGAGGGGTAGCTCTCCTTGGCGGAAATATTGCAGGTACGGGGTCTGCCAATTTTGATCAGGCGTGGCCCCGCCCCGCTCCTCCTCGATGCGCAGTGCCTCACCCTCGGAGGCTGAGGGTACCTCGGGTTGAACCGAGGCCGCCTCAGGCCGAGCTGAGGGTGCCTCCGGCTGTGCCGAGGGCACCTCGGGCTGGACCGAGGGCGCCTCAGGCTCGGGCGCGTCATCGATCTTGACGGAGGGTTGATGCAGATCCCGGGAGAAGACGTCCGGGGGAACCGTTGTTCGCCCCGAGGCTATTTTTGCCAGCTCGTCCGCAGTCTCGTTGTAGCGCCGAGCGATGTGGTTAAGCTCGAGCCCGTAGAACTTGTCTTCCAGGCGCCGAACCTCATCGCAGTAGGCCTCCATCTTCGGGTCGCGGCAGTGGGAGTTCTTCATGACTTGGTCGATGATGAGCTGCGAGTCACCGCGAGCGTCGAGGCGTTTGACCCCTAGCTCGATGGCGATCCGCAACCCGTTGACCAGAGCCTCGTACTCAGCCACATTGTTGGACGCCGGGAAGTGGAGGCATAGCACATAGCGTAGGTGTTTCCCGAGGGGCGAGATGAAGAGTAGGCCCGCGCCGGCTCCCGTCTTCATCAGCGACCCGTCGAAAAACATGGTCCAGAGATCTGGTTGGATCGGCGCCGTCGGTAGCTGGGTGTCGACCCATTCGGCTACGAAGTCCGCCAAGGCCTGGGACTTGATGGCCTTCCGAGGGGCGAACGAGATTGTCTCGCCCATGATTTCCACTGCCCACTTTGCAATCCTGCCCGAGGCCTCTCGGCACTGGATGATCTCCCCCAGGGGGAAGGATGACACCACAGTTACCGGATGAGACTCGAAGTAGTGTCGCAACTTCCGCCGCGTCAGGATCACTGCATACAACAGCTTCTGAACTTGTGGGTAGCGGATCTTGGTTTCGGACAGTACCTCGCTGACGAAGTAAACTGGCCTCTGAACGGGCAATGCATGCCCCTCTTCTTGCCTCTCGACCACAATCGCGGCGCTAACCACCTGGGTGGTCGCGGCGACGTAGACCAAAAGGGCTTCTCCGTCAGCTGGGGGCACCAAGATAGGCGCCTTTGTGAGGAGCGCCTTCAGGTTCCTGAGAGCTTCCTCGGCCTCAGGGGTCCAAGTGAAGCGCTCGGCCTTCCTTAAGAGGCGGTACAGAGGCAGGCCTCTTTCGCCGAGGCGTGAGATGAAGCGGCTCAGAGCCGCGAGACATCCCATGACCCTCTGTACGCCCTTTAAGTCCTTGATGGGACCCATGCTGGTGATGGCTGCGATCTTTTCGGGGTTGGCTTTGATGCCCCGCTCGGAGACGATGAACCCCAAGAGCATGCCCCGGGGCACCCCGAAGACACACTTCTCGGGATTGAGCTTGACGCCTTTCGCCTTGAGACATCGGAATGTCACTTCAAGGTTGGAGAGGAGGTCGGAAGCTTTCCTCGTCTTGACTACGATGTCATCGACGTAGGCCTCGACCGTGCGACCGATGTGTTCGCCGAACACATGGTTCATGCACCGCTGGTACGTCGCGCCCGCATTCCTCAAACCGAACGGCATGGTGACATAGCAGTACATGCCGAAGGGCATGATGAAAGAAGTCGCGAGCTGGTCGGACTCTTTCATCCTGATTTGGTGATACCCTGAGTAGGCATCGAGGAAATACAGGGCTTCGCACCCAGCAGTGGAATCCATGATTTGATTGATGCGAGGCCGAGGGTAGGGAACCTTCGGACATGCTTTGTTGAGACCAGTGTAGTCTACACACATCCGCCATTTCCCCCCTTTCTTTCTCACAAGCACAGGGTTGGCAAGCCATTCGGGATGGAGTACCTCTTTGATGAACCCGGCTGCCATTAGCTTGTGGATCTCCTCGCCTATCGCTCTGCGCTTCTCCTCGTCGAATCGGCGCAGAGGCTGCTTGACGGGTCGGGCTCCAGCCCGAATATCCAGTGAGTGCTCGGCGACATCGCTCGGTATGCTGGGCATGTCTGAGGGACTCCACGCGAAGACATCGGCGTTCACGCGGAGAACGTCGACGAGCACTGTTTCCTATTTGGGGTCGAGCCCGGAACCGATCCGGATCTGCTTGGAGGCGTCGCCACTAGGGTCGAGGGGGACGGCCTTAACCGTCTCCACTGGCTCGAAGTTGCCGGCATGACGCTTCACGTCTGGCACCTCTTTGGAGAGGCTTTCCAGGTCGACGATAAGGGCCTCGGACTCGGCGAGGGCCTCGGCGTACTCCACGCACTCCACGTCGCATTCGAACGCGTGTTTGTACGTGGGGCCGACGGTGATGACCACGTTGGGGCCCGGCATCTTGAGCTTCAGGTAGGTGTAGTTGGGGACGGCCATAAACTTCGCGTAGCATGGCCTCCCCAGTATCGCGTGGTAGGTTCCTCGGAACCCGACCACCTCGAACGTCAGGGTCTCCCTTCGGAAGTTGGAGGGCGTTCCGAAGCAGACGGGAAGGTCGAGTCGTTCGAGGGGCTGGACGCGCTTCCCAGGAATGATCCCGTGGAAGGGCACAGCGCCTGCTCGGACGGAGGACAGATCGACGCGCAGGAGCCTGAGGGTCTCGGCGTAGATGATGTTGAGGCTGCTGCCCCCGTCCATAAGGACCTTGGTGAGCCTGACGTCGCCGATGACGGGGTCGACGGCGAGCGGGTATTTCCCTGGGCTCGGCACGTGGTCGGGGTGATCAGCTTGGTCGAAGGTGATGGGCTTGTCGGACCAGTCTAGGTAGACTGGCGCCGCCACCTTCACCGAGCAGACCTCCCAGCGCTCTTGCTTGCGATGCCGAGCCGAGGCATTCGCCGCATGCCCACCGTAGATCATGAAGCAGTCGCGGACCTCGGGGAACTCTCCTGCTTGGTGATCTTCCTTCTTGTCGTCGTCACGGGCCCTGCCACCCTCCGCGGGTGGCCCGGCCCTGTGGAAGTGGCGCCGAAGCATGACGCACTCCTCAAGGGTGTGCTTGACGGGCCCCTGATGATAGGGGCACGGCTCCTTGAGCATCTTGTCGAAGAGGTTAGCACCTCCGGGGGGCTTCCGAGGGTTCTTGTACTCGGCGGCGGCGACAAGGTCCGCGTCGGCGGCGTCGCGTTTCGCTTGCGACTTCTTGCCTTTCTTCTTGGCGCCGCGCGGAGCAGACGCCTCAGGAGCATCTTCTGATGGGCGGCCCTGGGGCTGCTTGTCCTTTCGGAAGATAGCCTCGACCGCCTCCTGGCCAGAGGCGAACTTGGTGGCGATGTCCATCAGCTCGCTCGCCCTGGTGGGGGTCTTGCGACCCAACTTACTCACCAGGTCGCGGCAGGTGGTGCCGGCAAGGAATGCGCCGATGACATCCAAGTCGGTGATGTTGGGCAACTCGGTGCGCTGCTTCGAGAATCGCCGGATGTAGTCCCGGAGAGACTCTCCCGGCTGCTGTCGGCAGCTTCGGAGGTCCCAGGAATTCTCGGGGCGCACATACGTGCCCTGGAAATTGCCGGCGAAGGCTTGGACCAGGTCATCCCAGTTGGAGATCTGCCCCGGAGGCAGGTGCTCCAACCAGGCGCGAGCGGTGTCGGAGAGGAACAGGGGGAGGTTGCGGATGATGAGGTTGTCGTCGTCCGTTCCACCCAGCTGGCAGGCCAGGCGGTAGTCCGCGAGCCACAATTCCGGTCTCGTTTCCCCCGAGTACTTTGTGGTAGTAGTCGGGGGTCGGAACCGGGTCGGGAACGGTGCCCGCCGGATGGCCTGGCTGAAGGCCTGTGGACCGGGTGGTTCGGGCGAGGGACTCCGATCCTCCCCGCTGTCGTAGCGTCCCCCACGCCTGGGGTGATAGCCTCGGCGCACCCTCTCGTTGAGGGTGGCCCAACGGTCGCGATGATGGTGCTCGTTGCCGAGGTGGCCCGGGGCCGCAGGCGCGGTGTTGCGCGTGCGCCCGGTGTAGACCGAGGCTTCCCGCATGAATCGGGAAGTCGCGGCATGAGGTTCTGAGGGGTATCCTTGCCTTCGGGAGGCAGAGCTCTCGGCCCGTCGGACCGCAGCACCTTCCAGGAGATTCTTGAGCTCTCCTTGGATTCGCCGACCCTCGGTGGTTGATGGCTCCGGCATCGCGCGGAGAAGCATCGCTGCTGCAGCCAGGTTCTGACCGACCCCACTGGATGCGGGTGGCGGCCTGACCCTGACGTCGTTGGCGACGCGGAGCGGGAGACCCTGGGGCAGGTGACATATTTCTCCGGCCGGGGGTTGGCCCGCCCATGCCTGCCCGACGTCCCGGCGGATCGGCTCAAGCGCTCCTGCTCCCTCGTCGAGCCTGGCCTACGCCCCACGGACTTGCTCGAGCTTTGGGTCGTGACCCCCCACCGGAACAGGGACCACAGCTAGCTCCCGCGGGATGTCAGCGCGGGGCACCGGCCTAGGGAGATCACCGTCCTCCGGCATGCTGAGATGATTGCCTTCGGAGGGACCCCCTAGATCGACGTGGAAACATTCGCGGCTTGGGCCGCAGTCCTCGTCGTCGAGGCTGCGGCTACCGTCGGAACAGTCGGAGAGGCAGTAGTCACATGCGGTCATGAAGTCCCGCATGGCACTAGGGTTGCCAAGTCCAGAGAAATCCCAACAGATGCTGGGGTCGTCGTCTTCCTCGGACCCGGAGGGCCCATAGGTCAAGACGTCCGTCAGTCGGTCCCAAGGCGACCGCGTGCGAAACCCCAGAGGGTTTGAACTCGCCTCTACGAGAGTGCCCGCCAAAGCAAGGTCGCTAGGCGGGTTGAGGCTGAATCTAAATGACGTAGGATGGGAATCGGTCGGTACCTTTCGGTCGACGAGCAGCGACATAGTCACGTCGGGGGCTGATTGCACCGTCGTCTCTGGTACGAGGGCGACGTCCTGCAAGCTCTCCACGAGCGCACTGGCGTCGTCCACTTGCTCGGGATTGGCGTGTCGCGGGGAGACGGCGCTCGCCTTCGTCTCAAACGTGAGGTCGACGCCCGACGCGCCCCCCGTTGGAGCGCTGGGGACGTCGACTCGCTCGACAGCCGACGAGGCGCGGCCTCCCGCTTGGCCTTGGTTGCCCCGCCTCCTCCTCCGTTAGCGGGGGAGAGGATGAGGCAAGCTCGAATGTTGTTCTTCCACTACGCGGGGAAGACGTCGTCGATTCCGCCGCCGGCGGGCGGGCTGTCGGCCACCATTGTCGTTGTCGCGCGGCGGTGGAAGGAGTATCATGTCGTAGCTGCCATCGAAGGACATGAACTCAAGACTCCCGAAACGGAGCACCGTCCCGGGTTGGAGAGGTTGCTGGAGACTGCCCATCTGGAGCTTGACGGGAAGCTGTTCGTCAACACGCAGCAGGCCCCTACCTGGCGCGCCAACTGTCGGCGTTTCGAGACCGGAGGGTCCCTAAGCCGACGAGTGAATGTCGCCGCGTGCCCCAGCCCAGATGGGTCGACGCGAGGCCGAGCGCGAAGGGGGGAAGTGAGGTGGCCGGAGATGGGCGTGAGAGAGGTGGAAATCTCGCGGCCTTCGTGTTCGTCCCACGCCCAGGTCGGGTGCGCTTGCAGTAGGGGGTTACAAGTGTCCACGCGGGAGAGGGAAGCGAGCGGCCCCAAGAGAGCGCCTGTCCCGTCCTCGTCCCCGCGCGGCCAACCCTCTCTAAGAGGGCCCTGGTCCTTCCTTTTATAGGCGTAAGGAGAGGATCCAGGTGTACAATGGGGGTGTAGCTGAGTGCTACGTGTCTAGCGGGGGAGAGCTAGCGCCCTAAGTACATGCCGATGTGGCAGCCGGAGAGATTTTGGCACCCAGCTGGTGTGATGTCGTGGCTGTCGGAGGAGTGACGGAGCCTGGCGGAGGGACAGCTGTCGGAGCGGTTGAGTCCCTGCTGACGTCCTCCTGCTTCCGTAAGAGAGCTGAGAGCCGCCGCCGTCACAGAGCACGCGGGGCGCCATCATTGCCTATCTGGCGGAGCTGGCCAGATGGGACACCGGTCTTGTTCTCTGCGGCCCGAGTCAGCTCGGGGTAGGGTGATGATGGCGCTTCCTGTTGACGTGGCTGGCCTACACCCTAGGTTGGGCGACGTGGAGGCTCCTCCGAAGCCGAGGTCGAGTCTGTCTTCCATGGCCGAGGCCGAGTCCGAGCCCCTGGGTCGGGCGAGGCGGAGGTTGTTCGGCAGAGGCCAGGGCGGAGTCCGAGCCCTGGGGTCGGGCGAAGCAGAGTTCGTCGTCTTCTGGGGCTGAGCCCGAGTCCGAGCCCTGGGGTCGGGCGGAGCGGAGTTTGTCGTCATCTGGGACTTAGCCCGAGTCCGAGCCCTGGGTCGGGCGGAGCGGAGTTCGCCGTTTTCCGGGACCTAGCCCGAGTCCGAGCCGTGGGTCGGGCGGAGCGGAGTTCGCCGTCTTCCGGGACCTAGCCCGAGTCCGAGCCCTGGGTCGGGCGGAGCGGAGTTTGCTGTCTTCCGGGACCTAGCCCGAGTCCGAGCCCTGGGTCGGGCGGAGCGGAGTTCGCCGTCTTCCGGGACCTAGCCCGAGTCCGAGCCCTGGGTCGGGCGGAGCGGAGTTCGCCATCTTCCGGGACCTAGCTCGAGTCCGAGCCCTGGGTCGGGCGGAGCGGAGTTCGCCGTCTTCTGGGACCTAGCCCGAGTCTGAGCCCTGGGTCGGGCGGAGCGGAGCTTCCTATGGTGCCTTTGGCAGGGCCTGACTGCCTGTCAGTCTCACTCTGTCAAGTGGCACTGCGGTCGGAGTGGCGCAGGTGGCGCTGTCCTTCTGTTAGGCCGGTCAGTGGAGCGGTGAAGTGATGGCGGTCACTTCGGCTCTGCCAGGGGGCACGCGTCAGGACAAAGGTGTCAGGTCACCTTTGCATTAAATGCTCCTGCGACTCGGTCGGTCGGTGCAGCGATTTAGTCAGGGTTGCTTCTTAGCGAAGGCAGGGCCTCGGGCGAGCCGGAAATATGTCCGCCGTTGGAGGGGGGCCTCGAGCGAGACGGAAATCCTCCGGGGTCGGCTGCCCTTGTCCGAGGCTAGGCTTGGGCGAGGCGTGATCGAGTCGCTCGAATGGACTGATCCCTGACTTAATCGCACCCATCAGGCCTTAGCAGCTTTATGCTGATGGGGGTTACCAGCTGATAATTAGGAGTCTTGAGGGTACCCCTAATTATGGTCCCCGACAATAACAGTGCAACCACGAGTGCTATAATGGCTCTGAGTTTGGTAATTAGCTCTACAGACTTAGTGCTTATCAACCCTACCAGCAAGATGGGCAAGAGGGGGCGGCAGTGGTTTGGTGGCAGCTCATGTTAACATGGGTGGTAGTCTTTGTGGCAGAACCTCCCAAGATATTAGGCCCACCTACAGATGTCCTTGTCCTGAGGACCTTAGACAGTCATGCAGGTGCGCTCAATGGCTCGACAGGTCCGGTTACTTGTATCTCCATCTCATCGCCCAAGAGCACTTATCCCATAACGCAGACATTACACACCATCGGAGTAAAGCGGAAGAGATTATAATAACATAATTTACATTGATAAGTACAATATAGAAAGAGTTATTATTACATAACCGGGTTCTGAGTGCTTAAACTTATTACATCACGAGAATGCAAAACACCTTCCGAAGGTAGTTCTTAGTTTTCCTCCTCCTGTTAAGGGACAACCTTGGAGCAGAAACAGCATAACTCAGCAGTTTCATCACCTACAACAACATGGGGTTTGAAAACCCTGAATATGGAGTGTACTTTCACAAGTCTTACCCGTTTAAGGAAAAAGACTCTCAAGGATATGTTGGCCTTTGGGAATCAAGGTAAAGCTTATCAAGATTCAAAGACTCTTTTTGCAGAAAAGCTTACTATGAGTGGATCCTTAAGAATTCATTTTACTTGTCAGGTTAAGTAGTTACCTGCATCTAGATTTTTGTCTATTCTAGATCATACTAGCCATCTTTTATCACGCCTTCAGTTTACTTGTCACTACGTGTAGGGCAGTGACCAAGTCTTTATGTCCGAGAAGTAACGACGATCTGAATCGATTAATACTCAGCTAGGGATCTCCAACCACATGACATATGTAGAACTTAACCCATGCATATGTCAACTCGCACCCGGGTTTCTCAAGACCAGAATGGGTTCACGCTAACCGAGAGCATAGATACTCCACCGTCTAGCCTCTTGCCTCGGAGGGTACACGCTACTCTCGCCATCTCTCCAATCCCATTGTGTGGTAGCCTTTCTGGTATTGGTCTGATCGAGGCAAAGCTTACCCATGATGAGGCATGTGGCCACTTAAAAGGTCCTCGCTCATCAAGCCTACATCGGCTCAGTCCTTAAACGACTCAGATGGAGACACTACGCTGAGATTTCCTTCTTGTGTAAGTCACTTGTCCGGTCTCGTCTTTATCATTTAAAACCCAAAGTTTGGTACCTGACAGAGGTACACTTTTCAGATGTTGAACCCATCACGGCCATGATGGATTCACCATCATAAGTCTTTTCTTTGTAAAAATCCTCATCCAGTGTGAAGCATCACCTTTTGTTTTAAAAAACATTTTGTTTTCTAAAGCAAGGCTAAGCATCTAAAAACTTGTTTAAATAAATTAGGTAACAAGGAATGGTAACCAATTTTCCAAGGAAGGGAATGCATCAATTGTTTAGCACACAACTCCTATCACCTAATGCATCATACAAGGTGATAAAGTTTTTAAAACAACAACGAAAGGGATAATGCACCAGGGCTTGCCTTATGTTGTAGGAGTTTCTGTTTCCACACCGTAGATGTCGAAGTAAAAGTTGTTCTCCACTAGAGGATTCTCGGTCTAGGAGACAACTTCTTCCTCTACTACGGATTCTTCCTCATGTTCTATACATGATAATACATGTACATGAATGCTCATGTTATGTCATGAATATGTAATCATACAATAGAAATATAGTAAGTTGTATCTTGAATACAACTTTCCTTCATGGTACGAATCAATCAATAAGATTTCATACACTACTGGAATCCGAGCCTTTGCCGAGTGCTGGCCGCTTTGCCGAGTGCCTTTTCTCGGGCACTCGGCAAAGACGGCTTTGCCGAGAGCCGCACTCGGCAAAGCTCGGCTCTCGGTAACGAGCGTCTTTACCGAGCGTAGGACACTCGGTACAGGTCCACACTCGGCAAATCCTTGTTTGCCGAGTGTCAAACACTCGGCAAATGGGGCTCTCGGCAAAGGGCCGTCAGCGGCCGTCCCAAAGCTGACGGCCGTCAGTCTTTGCCGAGCGCCAACGGTTGGCACTCGGCAAAGAGTCTTCTTTGCCGAGTGTCGCCCATTTGACGCTCGGCAAAGAACTCTTTGCCGAGTGCCATCCCTAGACACTCGGCAAAGTATATTTTTATTTCTTTTATTTTGTCTCCCAAACTTTTTGTGGTATGTTCCTACACTATGTAGACCTACATGTATCATTTGTGGACAATTTTAACAGAGTTTCAATCGTTAGTAGATTTAGTTCGTTTATTTGAATTTCTTCGGAAAATTTAGATTTGAACTGCAGGTCACTCGAAACTTGGAAAACCGTGCATGAAAAAATGATATTCATGTTACTTAGCATAAGTTACGACCGATTCCAGGAGCGGACCAAAAACTTCGAGCAACATGCTCACTAAACATGGTCGTGAACTTGTCATCAACATGTTTAAAACTTGTATAAAACACAAACAAAGTCAGAAAATCTTGAAACTTGTCCACGTGTCATGATATCATATGTACAGGCTGCGATAAAAAATTGAAAAAATTTCGAGAAAACTATGACGCGCTATGTGTACAAACCTAAGAGATCCACATTGAAACTCTATGATTTCATGTGTAGTTCTCTTAGGTTTCTACACATAGTGTCTCACAACTTTGTCCAAACATTCTCAATTTTTTATCACAACCTGTACATATGATATCATGACACGTGGACAAGTTTCATGATTTTCTGACTTTGTTTGTGTTTTATACAATTTTTAAACATGTGGATGGCAAGTTCACGGCCATGTTTAGTGAGCATGTTGCTCGAAGTTTTCGGTCCGCTCATGGAATCGGTCGTAACTTATGCTAAGTAACATGAATATCATTTTTTTCATGCACGGTTTTCCAAGTTTCGAGTGACCTGCAGTTCAAATTTGAATTTTCCGAAGAAATTCAAATAAACAAACTAAATCTACTAGCTATTTCAAACTCTATTAAAATTGTCCACAAATGATACATGTAGATCTACATAGTGTAGGAACATACCACAAAAAGTTTGGGAGACAAAATAAAAAAAATACAAATGCACTTTGCCGAGTGTCTAGGGATGACACTCGGCAAAGACTTCTTTGCCGAGTGCTAGATGTGTGGCACTCGGCAAAGAGGTAGTAAAGAACCTTTGCCGAGTGCCGCAACGGGGGACACTCGGCAAAGAACTCTTTGCCGAGTGCCGCTGATCTGGCACTCGGCAAAGAATATTTTAAAATTTTAAAAAAATCTTTGCCGAGTGCTGGATCATGGGCACTCGGCAAAGAAACAAACTTTAACCGGCCGCGCGGCCGGCTTTCTTCTTCCTTCTGCTTTGCTTCTTCTTTCTTCTTCCTCCACGAGCCGCCCGCCTCACCGCCGCCCGCCTCACCGTCGGCCGCCTCACCGCCGCCCGCCTCACCGCCGCCGGCCTCCCCACGCCTCAACGCCGGCCGCGCCCGGCCGCCCGCGCCCGGCCGCTCGCGCCCCACCACCGCCGTTCGCCCACCTCACCGCCGCCCGCGCCCCACCGTCCGCCCGCCCACGCGCCGTCGTCCACCCGCTCGCCGTCGTCCGCCCGCTCGCCTCCGGTACGTAAGTTTATCACATGTTTATTAGTGGCAGCCCATAATCAGAGAATCAGATTAACTGTTGATAGTATGAATATATTCTAGTAAAACATAGATTAGCAGGGTTTTAGGATGCAGTGCAATCTGGTTCGATGGAACCACTACATGCACGTCGATAGACCACCCAACGGCAAGGGGATATGGATGTCAGTTTGCTTATTTGGTTCTTGGTAGATTTGTATTCTCAACATCTTCCAAAAGTTCAGTCTCCTCAATGATGAAAGGGTATAGCATAGAGACAGACAACTATGATTGATAGAGGGTATTCGTACATGTGGCAACCATGGAGACGACGACTAAACGTGCGGGGGATCAGCGAAAACTAAGAAACGGTGATCAAGCGATGGTCCAGCGGATACTACGACGCAGCACCCTTCACTGCCATCACCCTCCCTCACGATGGCAAGGTCAGGTCAAGCCGGATGCGGATGCATGGGTGACCTCTGGCCTTGGAGCTCACAGCAACAACCATAGTAGACAGGGGCGTGAGGCTCCGGCCGGTCCTTGGCCTCGTGCGGTCGGAGCTCGAGGTGGAGGAGCCTGCAAGCGGCAGCGGGGCAAGGGGCAGGGGCAGGGGCAGCGGGGAGTAGCTTGTGAGACGGTGGTGGTGGTGGCATACCAGGGTTGAGCGCGCGGGCGAACGGGAGCGCCGAAGAGGAGCCTGCAGCGGTGGTGTGTACTATATGGGTCGGTTCCTAACATTCTCCCCTCCTTAAGCTTCGTCTTGCTCCTAAGCTGATGTATAACCTTGAAGCATCAGGATTCCAGGGGAAAGTGGTGAACTTGTTCTTGATTGTGAAAGAAGGCCATGGTACAATTTTCGACTGACAAAGAGAATCACATTGCTGCAGGTGTACTTTCTTGATTGTGAAAGAAGGCCATGCCTCTTGTTCCTGTGCCACTAGATACAATCCAACATATGCATAACTGAACAATGCACATAAGCTTCTTTCCAGTCTGCTAGCCAAGGTTGCAAATATTTCTTTCACGCTATGATCCAAAAACAAGAATAACTGAACAACCATGTCAACCAGATCAGTACCGCTTTTCTCCTTGCTTATGCTAGCCAAGAACCCCACACGAAGAATGGGTATTTCTGAAACCTTGATGTTTGCTCTAGATACCACTGGATCTGGATGGAGTCTAACTAGCTAGCTACTTTGATCATTGCCCCAATTGGCTCATCAGTTCTTCTGCACCACACTGCGCGCAAGGGAAAGAGAACGTATGTTGCTTCAGAATCAACACGAGCTAGGGATGGGGCAAGTAAACAGCTCATGGTTCGGCCCTAGCCCCACGACCCACCACCTGCAGAAGGCGCCGTTGACAGTCGTAGATCCGCCGACGACCAACGCCCCTGACCCAGGCAAACCACGCCGCCGCCGTAGCGAGCCAGCCCCGCTGGCCAGCCACAGCCACGCGAGCGCGGGCATCGCCGCCACGAGTCAGTCGTGCGAGCCACCACGCCACCCGCCCATGCTAGCAGGGAGGAGCAGTAGACAACGACCAACCTCCTAGATTAGGCTAGCCAGCTCGCTGATCCGGCCTTCCCAACGGCGGTCCAGGTCGTCGTCCACCTCCAGGTCCGATCCTGCCCCTTCTGTAGCCACCCGGGCAGTGGCTGCGGTTGGCACGACCGGCACCACAACGACTGGGTAGTGGTGGTGGTGCGCGTGCGCCGCCCACAGCGCGTAGGGGACGACGGCGGAGGGGAGAGGGAGGCGGTGGTGGTACTGGTGGTGCACGACGGGCGGGTCGGGTCGGCACCGCCAGTCGATGAAAAGCCTGCCGCGCGCCGCCTCGCTGATGCCGCGGCCGAAGGAGACTGTGTCCCCGGCGTCGAGGCGCTTCTCCTTGACGAAGCGGCTCCAGCCCTTGGTCATCACGTAGCTCTGGCTACTGTTCCAGTAGGAGTAGCGGAAGCGCCAGGGCTTCCCCGTGCGGTCCTCGAAGCTGAGCAGGAGGCCCTTCTCGTTCGCCGCCGCGTCCAGCGGGAAGTACTTCTCCGCGTGCTGCTTCGGGATCACCAGCCGGTTCAGCTTCCCGACGTCGCTCGGCGTCACCACCTTGTCGAACATGTGCTCCTTCTCCACCGTCGCATGCTACTGCTGGTGGTGCTGGTTGTGCTCAGCAGCCGCCCTCTCCTCTCCGCCGCCCGACCGGGTCGCGGGCGGGGGAGTGGTGAACTCCATCGATCTCCGATCGACGACCGGCGATCGGTCGAGATCGAGCCGGCCGTCCGTCGAGGCAGCAAGTCGAACGTAGGCCGTAGACGCCGGCCGATCGATCGACGCTGCTGCCGCTACCGCCTCCGCGTTGAGACTTTACTTTGTTTTGGAGGTCGGGTAAAAACCAGAGGTGGGTGTTGGATCAAGATCGCTGGCGAAAAATTGGAGCTGCCTCGAGTCTGGGTGTGTTGAGGCCCGGGAACGATAGCTCTTTTGGCCGTGTGCGGCCCGTCTGGCAAAGTCGGAGCTGCTTTTACCTTGTGTTGAGCTCGGCAACGATGACTCTAAATGTGCTTTAGATAATCCTAAATGCTCTCAAAACCCTGCGCAGACCGAGGTTAGAATCATGTGTATTAGATAATCCTAATACACACCCTTAAATTAGGATTTAATTCTTGTGCTCACTTGTTCTCAGCACTAATTAGATTGCTCTATTACCTTTGCAGTGTATACTTTAGGTGATTTTTTTGTTACTGTGTGCATGTCAGCCATCGTGCTGTTAGTGTTATTTGCAGGTTTTAAAAACCTCAACGTACAGGGGAGGTGCTGTCGATTTTTTTTGTATTAATAGACTTGTGTTTCTTTTTTACAGAGAAGATACTTGTCTTCCTAGCCGCTGCGGGTCTGCCTGCACCGCGTCGCGTCGCCACTGCACCGACCCGCCACAGCCCCACTAGCCTGACTCCACCGCCACCCTAGGTATAACCTCTATTTCCGCATCATGGTCGTAGATCACGTAACCCAGTTAGGCGTCTCCCGTTCGAAAGTGATACGGTGTAGATATGCAGATCTTTGCATATCTACAAATGTATCAGTTTCGAATTGTCCACGTTTTTTGGACAGCCCGCGGTTGCGTAGATGGTGTTAGTTTCCATGCTCTACTCCGGTCCAAGAAAGAGTTTCGGCGTCACCTCCCTGTTGTTCTCCGGACAGTACACTCTCCCTGCCAGGACGTGTATCCGGAGAACAGCGGGGAGGTGCTGCCGAAATTCTATCTCGGATCAGAGTAGAGCATGGAAACTAACTCCATCTACGCAACCGCGGGTGGGATTAGGACCTATCCTCACCTATTAGAAGGTAGGAACGTAGTGTACATGCATTACATGTCTATATTAAACTATACTCGGTTATATATGTTAGAGGATGGAGGACCGTGAGTGGATGTACACGGGCCGCCTTCGACGTAATGATGTCACCCCAGAATGGATTAGGAAGACCGATGCTTTCGTGGAACGGGCATATGGCGAAGCTGCTAAAGGAGCTAGCCTAGTCCCTTGTCCGTGCAGCAAATGTGACAACCGGAAAAGAAAACCAAAGAAGGCCATGGTAGAACATATTTGGAAGAATGGATTTACGCCGGACTATACTCGGTGGATCTTCCATGGTGAAGCGCATCGCACGAGAGAGGAGGTGGTGAGACAACGCGTCGAGGATTACGATGCTGATGCCGGGGTAGCAGACATGTTGAACGACTATCACGAGGCACAGTTCGCCGAAGGACGTACGGAGGACGAGCCAGAGGCGACCGCAAAGGCATTCTACGACATGTTTGACGCGGCACAGAAACCCCTTCACGGCAAGACAAAGGTTTCTCAACTGGATGCCATTGGGCGTATAATGGCGTTGAAGTCGCAGTATAGCATGAGTCGAGACGCCTTCGATGGTTTGTTGACAGTTATTGGCAGCCTGCTTCCGGAGGATCACGTTCTGCCAAAGAGCATGTACGAGGCACAGAAACTCCTTCGTGCACTCAAGATGACGTATGAGCAGATACATGCTTGTCCGAAGGGCTGCGTCCTATTTAGGAAAGAACACACTGAGGCAAAGTACTGTCCGAAGTGTAAATCGTCTAGGTTCATGGAGGTAGACTCTGGTGATGGACAGAAGAAGCAGCTCGACATCCCTGTGACAATCCTACGCCACCTTCCGTTCATACCGAGGATCCAGTGTCTATACATGACAGAGGAATCCGCGAAACAGATGACATGGCACAAAAAAGGCAAACGATACAATCCTGACAAGATGGTTCACGCATCCGATGGTGAAGCATGGACCCACTTTGATGCCATTCACCATGAGAAAGCCAAAGAGGCTCGACATGTTCGTGTTGCGCTGGCCACAGATGGGTTCAATCCCTATGGAATGACCGCTGCCCCATACACATGTTGGCCCGTGTTCGTTATCCCCATCAATCTCCCCCCCGGCGTATGCTTTCAAAGACAGAACATATTCGTGTCGTTGATAATTCCTGGACACCCGGGGAATAAAATGGGCGTGTACATGGAGCCTTTGATTGATGAATTGGTCCGTGCTTGGGAGGAAGGGGTATGGACGTACGACCGAGCTACGAAGACAAACTTCAAAATGCATGTTTGGTACCAGTACTCCATGCATGACTTTCCGGCGTATGGGCTATTTTGCGCCTGGTGTGTTCACGGTAAGTTCCCATGCCCAGTTTGCAAGGAAGCTCTTAGGTTCATTTGGTTGAAGAAGGGTGGCAAATATTCGTCATTCGATAAACATCGACAATTTCTCCCTCCTGACCATGCATTCCGACAAGACATCAAGAACTTTACGAAAGGTGTCGTGGTGACAGACCGCCCACCTGCAATGATGACTGGTGCCGAAGTTCGCGAACAGATAGATGGTCTCGTGGCCAACCCAGAAGGTGGTTTTGTGGGATATGGTGAGCAACATATGTGGACACATAAGTCGGGCTTGACTCGGCTCCCCTATTATGATGACCTGCTCCTTCCACACAACATTGACGTGATGCACACTGAAAAGAATGTCGCCGAGGCACTTTGGGCGACAATTATGGAGATTCCTGATAAGTCAAAGGATAACGTAAAGGCAAGAGTGGATCTGGCAGAGTTATGTGATAGACCAAACCAAGAGATGAAGCCGCCTAGTGGTGGTAAGACATGGAGAAGGCCTAAGGCCGATTTCGTCCTGAGCAGGGCCCAGAGGAAGGAAGTACTACAGTGGATCAAGATGTTAATGTTCCCTGATGGGTATGCAGCTAACCTTAGTAGGGGGTGAACTTATCTACTCTACGAGTCTTAGGGATGAAGAGTCATGACTTCCACATATGGATTGAACGAATTCTTCCGGCGATGGTTCGAGGCTATGTCCCTGAGCATGTCTGGCTAGCGCTTGCAGAGTTGAGCTATTTCTTTCGCCAGCTTTGTGCAAAAGAGTTAGCTCGGACCATGATTGCAGACTTGGAAAGGATGGCACCCGTGTTACTGTGTAAGCTGGAGAAGATCTTTCCACCCGACTTCTTCAATCCGATGCAGCATTTGATTATTCATCTCCCATATGAGGCACGAATGGGGGGGCCCGTGCAGGGACGTTGGTGCTATCCAATCGAGAGATGTCTAAAGAGTATCCGAAAGAAATGTAGAAATAAATGCAAAATCGAGGCTTCCATTGCAGAGGCATACATACTGGAGGAGGTGTCAAACTTCACAACAACTTACTATGGTGACAAACTGCCGAGCGTGCATAATCCACCCCCTCGTTACAATGATGGCGGCAATGAATCGAACCTCAGCATTTTTCGAGGGCAACTCGGAAGCGCGAGTGGTTTGACCACCAAGACCCTGAGACATGAAGAGTGGCGCCATATCATGCTATATGTATTGACCAACCTTGAAGAGGTGACGCCATACATGGAGCAATTTCTTCATGAATTCTGGCGTCGATCAAGGGACCCAACTCCACAGGAATATGATACCCTTCTTAGAAAGGGTGCGGGAAATGGATTGCCCGATTTCATTTACTGGTTTAAACATAAGGTACGTGCTTAGTTTGTTATTCCAAGTTGCTCTTACGTGCGAATAATATAACAATCTAGCGTGTTTGAACTTGCAGGGCCAAAGAGAGCCGTCTATGAGTGCCGAGTTGAGACAAGTAGCCAATGGCTTTGCCTATAGGGTCAGGAAATTTTCTGGGTATGACATCAATGGATACCGTTTTCGCACAACAAGCTACGACCAAAGTCGGCCCAATCGAAAAACCACGTGTTCTGGAGTCTTTACGCCCGGGCTTGACGAGGTCGAGTATTATGGAAGAATTGAAGAAATATATGAACTCAATTTTTATGGTTCCAAACCTCTTACTCCAGTGATATTCAAATGTCATTGGTTTGACCCTGAAGTTACGAGACGGACACATTCTAATCTTGGGATAGTCGAAATTCGACAGGATTCCACCTTAACAGGAGACGATGTCTACATTGTGGCCCAACAGGCCACACAAGTGTATTATCTTCCATATGCGTGCCAAACGAAACAACATCTTAAGGGTTGGGATGTTGTGTATAAGGTATCACCGCACGCTAAATTACCTGTTCCAAACGATGAAGATTATAACTTAGACCCGGACACATATGACGGAGAGTTCTTCCAAGAAGATGGGCTCGAAGGGCAATTTGAGATAGACTTAACCGAAGCGATCGGAATGGAAGTAGATATTGAAATGGTTGTTGATGACGAGGATGATGAGGTGCAAAATGAGAATGACTTAGAAATACTTGAAGGCAATGCCAATGACGAAGTTGCGCCTTCAGATGATGTTGACTATGAAATGGTTGATAGTGATGATGACACTTATGATCCGGCTAACCCGGACACATATGAAGATTATTTTTAATCGATGTAATGCTATATTTCATTTATTTTGCATATGTTTCTAAATACATATTTTTTTATCTGTGCTTAATTGTTTACTCTTAATTGCAGGTTGTTGGACAAAGATGGTGGGCGGTGGGACGAGGACGAGGAGGGGGAGGGGGAGGGGGAGGAGGAGCACCCGTAGGACGGAGGAGGAGGCGCAGCAGGACGACGCCGTACAGCAGCAGGTGGAGCAGCAAGCCGCTGTCGATGCGGCACAGCAGGACGACGACGATGCGGCGCAGCAGGACGACGACGACGACGCCGCCGCTCAGCAGGACGTCTCATGTTCTGGCTCCTCAGGTTCGAGGAGTATCTACCTGCGAGGTCCCGCGAGCCTACCTAAGCGACCCATTCTTCGTGACAGACGTCCGCTCATACGACCCGATGGAGAGAGGTAGGTAACTTTAGATGTTGTTGCTGCTTTTTCATATTATATGTTCAAATTAATAATAGAAACTAATACTTCATCTTAATCACTTCGATAGGTCTTGGATGGTTTTGGAGACTGCAGGGGGTCACGGCCGCAACCCCAATGGCATCCTCGGCCTTCTATGCCGGGAACACTTCCCTGGGCTTGTCGAGTACGCCGGAGTGACGAGCCCAGCGTACACCTTCGACCACTACGCCGTCGCCCCCGATGCAGTAGATCGGGACGGCAGACAATTCAACAACAAGGCGGAGCGGGTCAAGCAAGAGCTGTGGGTAAGTCTTCCTCGCACTATATTGTTTAATAAGTCGCATTTGTTGCATATTCTTTAAATAATGTATGGATACATCGTCTTTGTATGTAGGATTTCTTCAGGTGCGATGCTGGATACGAGGCCAGGGCGGATGTGGTGTCTACGACGTGCTGTAGAAGCTCGTCGTGGACATGCACTACGAGGCGCGCATCCAGGCCATCGTCACTTACCACGGCTCCGTCCTTGGGGAGAAGGTGAACAAGAAGGACGCCCGAACCATGTCATTGACTGCGGACCAGTACTTGCAGGTAAATACAAAACTTTATTATTGGTACTAAATATGCTTATTCTTATCTTCTGATATGCGGTGTACTTATATTTTTTTAGATGATTCCTCATTGGTGCGCCGCGCATCCTGAGTGCTGGGAGAAGATGGTGCAGAGGTGGTGCTCGGCTGAGTGGGACGAGGCGCACAACGCTAGCCGGGAACGGTGTTTGCTGATGCAAGGTCCCTCCCACCATCAAGGCAGCCGCAGCCTGGGCAAATACGCGGAAGCATGGGTACGCGCTCTTTTTTATTTAGGTATATAACTTTCGAGTAGACATGATTTCTAACCATATCGTTGGTTTTCTCGCAGTCGGCGGCACATGGTGGTGCGCCTTGCTCCACGTTCTCGGCATATGCCATGGCCCACAAGGGGAAGGCGACGTCTGACGTCACCTACAACCCGGATGACGGGCCCGAGGCGTACACCAACCCCGCCATCCACAGCCGACTCAGTGAGTACACCGCAATGGCCAAGGAGGTCCATGGGCCAGATTACGATCCGAGGACCGAGGACATCGACGGAGATGTCCTCATGAGGGTCGGAGGAGGCAAGAGGCATGGGCGGTACTGGATTGCCGACGGGGCAATCGACTCGTCCTCCACTCCCACTCTCTCTCAGGTGCGAGCAAGGAGCACGAGCGCGAGCCCAGCCATACGACCTCGGCAGGACACCTCACAGCATCGTATCCAGCAACTCCAGGTTATTCCTTATCTATTCATCGTTCATTAATTTTTATATATCTTCTCTTTGCATTATCGTAACATTAGGGCGAAATATTACAGACTCAGCTAGATGATGAGAGGAGGCAACGTGAGGAGCTGGAGAAGAGGATGGCGGATTTGTTCGCGTACGTGCAGAGCCTTGGCGCCGCACAGGGTCATGCTCCACCACCTCCGTTGTTCCCTGCAACTGACCCTGCTGAGTTCACTACTCCTGTGAGTATCAAAATTTTAGTACTGCATGATATATATTCATATGTTCTCACACATACAATCTATTCTCTATGCAGGGTCAATCGGCGGCGTCGAACAACCCTCATGCTTCGTCCAGCCCTTCGCCGAACCAGTCCAGATGCCCACCTCGTTGATGATCCAGACTTGGTCTTGTGAGTGTTGGTGATGTTTGGCTAGTGACACTTTGTGATATATATGTGACGGTTGGTGATGTTTGGCTAGTGATCCAGACTTGGTAAATACACATACTTGTATTTGTGAGACTTATATTAGTGACACTTTGTGATATATATGGTGTTGATGATAAATGTGTTCATTCTGTGATGCGATTGATATATAATGTGATGTGAATGATATATATCTTTTGTTTGTTTGGATGGAACAGCAAAAACAAATAAAAAAGGGACATCCTGGTCACTTTGCTGAGTGTAACACTCGGCAAAGGTCGCTTTGCCGAGTGCTATGACCATGGCACTCGGCAAAGAAGGCAACCTGGGAACCGGTAAAGCCATCTTTGCCGAGTGCTGACCATGGCACTCGGCAAAGAAGGCAACCTGGGAACCGGTAAAGCCGTCTTTGCCGAGTGCTGAAAATGGCACTCGGCAAAGAAGGCAACCTGGGAACCGGCAAAGACATCTTTGCCGAGTGCTGAAAATGGCACTCGGCAAAGAAGGAAACCTGGGAACTGGCAAAGATGTCTTTGCCGAGTGCCACTACCAAGGCACTCGGCAAAGGAACTGGCAAAGGGGCCCACTGGAGGGTTCTTTGCCGAGTGCCAGTCCACCAGACACTCGGCAAATAAACCTCCTTTGCCGAGTGTCGCCGTGGGCACTCGGCGAAGGATCCGTCACCGTCACTTGGCGCCGTGACGGTGACTTTTCTTTGCCGAGTGCCAAATGGCACTCGGCAAAGTCTTTGTCGAGTGCCCGACAAAAAGTACTCGGCAAAGATGCTGTTGCCGATGTACAGTTCGCCGAGCGTTCTTTGCCGAGTGTAAAATAGCCTTTGCCGTGTGTCTCAGACACACGGCAAAGAAGCTGATTCCGGTAGTGATAGTTAGGTGTTCCTTTAGGATTAGTATTAAATGATTAATCCTATGAAGCTAGTTATTGGGTTTTCTGGTCAAACAGTGTCCAAACCATTTCAAACTTTACTCAGGGCATATGACCATCATATTAAGCCTACCCAAAAAGTTTTATGATTTTTGGAATTACTAAACTATTTCTAAAATTCTACAAGACTTTATTTAAGCACCCTTAAATGCTACATAATTCCAGGTGTGAAATAAAAATCTTGAAATTATTTTTATTAATACTTAATTTTAGGAGTCTAACAAAATTGATCTCATATTTTTACCATTTTTCTACTAGTTTCTACAAATTTCCCAAGTCAATAGTAAAAGGAAAAGGAAAAGCAATGAACCCTATGAGGCCGCATCTAGCCCAACAGACCCAAACTTCACGTGGAATCCAAGCGCGTCTGTGCCCGCGCTAATCAATTTGCGTCGGGGTCCCTTGGGTTTTAAATATCTAGTAAAGAGTCCCTGAGTACTATTCATGTGTCTCGATGACAATTGCACATAAGCCCCCCTATTTCTATTTCTTCCCGACTCTAGTCCCTAACTGTGCACAGGTAGAACACCTGGCCGGAGGTGCAATTTTCTCGCCGACGGTAACCCATTCCGGTAGTGTCGAGCACATGGGCTCCATCACTGACGTTACCCGAACACATCCATAGGTTTAATTCGACCAGTTCGCCATTAATCCATATATGTCCGTGACAACAGCGGAGCAAGATCGCCGGCGTGCTCAACCTAGGTTATACAAGCTGGTAGCGTTCTATCCAATGACTCGGAAAGAATCAGTGACCTAGTAGGGCTACAGTGCTTGCGCCAATTTGGACAGAGGCAACTCAGAACGGCCAGTTGACATGAACAATGTCCTCGACGGCGCTCCCAGGCGACAACGTGGCGTTCCCTAAGCTACGGTACGGTAGCGTTCAATTGGCCGAGACTGGGAGCTTCACTAGCACTAGAGGATGCAAAAACACGGATTAGAGGGACATGAACTGACCTGGGGAAGACTGGCCACGGCGAGAAGCCTCACGACGGCGAGGATGACCGTTTTGGGGAAAATTCTGAATTCTTGGGCTATGGTGGGTGGATTGAGGTGAGAAGTGGTGCACTGAGCGCGTAACAGGAGGGAGAAACGGGAGGGAACTCAATTTATAGAGGCCAGCTACGGGTGCTACGAATTTTGGATGGAGATGGGCTCACGACGGTGAAGAGGTGAGTCACCGGAGCTCATCTACCGTGGCGCTCAATGGGGTAAAGTCTCGGGGGGTAATTGGCTGTCTCACATGATCTACGGCGATGTGATAACATGGTCTATGGTGTGGCACAACCGAGATCACCGGGAGCCACGACGGCATAGACCGCTCGGCCACGTCGCGGGGCCAGTGAATCATGACTGATGAACCGGTGTGAGGGACCACATTCACTACCCTTCCCCGATCTTTTCACCCTGACGTTTATCCATGCCGAGCTCACCGTGATCTTTTCCGGCGGCGTGAATTGCGGCGTGGGATCGGCGGTGAGGTCCACTGCGCCTTTGATCTTTTTCAGACATTGTACCATGGCAATCCCGTTCAGCTTGTCTGATAGAGCAACTCCAGGGGCATTTTTCTTTGATCTTTATACGGCGAACTACCAATTCGACTATACCAAAGTTGCTCTCCTATATACCAGCTCCAACTTTGTCATAAGAATCTTGACCGGTTACTCGCTTGATCAGGCGTAATCTGGCTCCAAAGTCGATAGGAAACCACTGACAGTCTTTTTCGGTGTAAGGACCGACTGATAGCCCAACTTCTAGGGCAATTTACCCCAATTGCTATACAGTTCTTGGGCTAAGTCACTTAATAAAATTTGTACTATTATAGTAGCTCTACAACTTTGCTATAATGAATTATAGCAAAACATTCATGGATCAAAGGATACATAAATCCAAAGTTGGCTCACCCACTGTTTTTCATATTTCAGGATTAGGGTGACCCATACACTTTTGCAAATTACTCCAAGATTCACCACAAAACATGGAAATCCCCAAACATGAAAGTTGCTTAACTTTGGTTACTCTATCACTTTGATGTATACACCTTTGACTAGAAGTGCATAGAACTTGAAATCACCCAATAGGAAACTATTTAGGGTTTCAGGATTCCAAATTAGGGTTTTGAGTGTTCTAGGGTACATGTAGCACTTAAGCTCTCTAAGCCTAACATTTCTTGATCATTTCTACCAACTTGTTGAGATCATCCCTTAGTGCTCATCTCACAAGGACACATGCTTCTCATCCTTGGAGAGAGACATTCCCACCTAGGGTCAAGAATCTCATTGACCAAGTCAGATCATCACACATGTTTGTTTTGGAATTTTAGCCTAGTGGATGCATCCTAGGTGTATCATACATAATGTAATGCCAATGCATATGATGTCACGCCAGATTTTTAGCTTTCGTAACACCATAGGTGTTACATCCTTCCCCCATAAAAGAATCTCGTCCCAAGATTTTAAGGCTTCGAGGAAAGTAATGGAAATGGAAACGCGTCACAACTTTATTTCCTATTTTCTCTTACAGAGCAGGGGGTGGGTGTGTGCGTTTGTTCTAGATTTACAACAAAGTGCATAAACCCTAAAGGTTACAAGAGGCTAAGAACTTAGGAAAATGCTTTTCTAAGAAATCTTTAGACTCCCATGTAGCTTCCTCTTTTGTGTGTTGGTTCCACTGTACCTGGTAGAACTTGAGGGTCTTTTTTCGAGTAACTCGGTCTTTGTGATCCAAAACTCGGATGGGATATTCCAAATAGGTTAAGTCTGGCTCCAATTTAACATCTGATATATCCATAGTTTGATCAGGGACTCGAAGGCACTTCTTCAGTTGTGATACGTGGAACACATTGTGTACATCCGATAATGACTTTGGCAGTCGAAGTCGGTACACAACTTGTCCACATCGTTCAAGAATAGGGAACTGACCAATGTATCAGGGCGCTAACTTTCCTTTTGATATAGTTGAGGTGCCCGATCTTTCAGTGAGTGGAGATAATTCCAATTTGGCGGAAGATGACCCTTGCGATCTGACTACGACAAGCAAGCCCGAGGCACCAATGCAATCGCTGAACCAACTCCCTGTGGTTACCGACCTTGCTGATGCGAGATCGACCTGATCACGAAGATCGTTTCCTGTGTGCAATCAAAGAACGAACAAGAAAAAGATGCGAGCAATCTAATTTATTACTCGAGGGTGGAGTTCTGAATACACGAAGACAGCGCTGATTTGTGAGTGTGAGAGTAGCTAAAGCTAACATAAAACAAAACTCGAAGAACAATGGAGGCGCAGCTCCTAGATAAATAGAGAGAGGGGGCGCAGCCCCTAGTGGTGGCCAAAGGGGAAAACGCAACCCTAGGTCGTCCACTATGGGCCGCAGTTGGGCTGGTCATCTATTCTTCTGGGCCCTCATTCTTCAGTAGCATGACGAAGTTAAGATCTCTGGCACGGGCCCGAGTGATTGGCCCAGCTAATGAAGGAAGTGGCGCTTGATGTGGAGGTGCTGCTAGTGTAGTCGTACTCATGTTGCAGGTGATGTCCTCATCATCCTCACCTTCTTGAAGTGAAGTCGTCCTCGACGGCAACTCCTCATCCTCGGCCATATAACGTTTCAAATTTGCAACATTAAAACTAGTGGAAACACCAAATTCCACAGGCAGGTCAAGGATATAAGCATTATCATTAATCTTTGTTAGCACCTTAAAAGGACCAGCAGCACGAGGCATTAATTTAGAACTGCGCAAAGTAGGAAACCGATCCTTTCTCAAGTGCAACCAAACCATATCACCTGGCTCAAAAGTAACAAGTTTTCTTCCTTTACTACCAGCAACCTGAATTTTTGCATTAGTAGCAGCAATGTTCTGTTTCATTTGTTCATGTATGGTAATCATTTGTTCAATATGTGTAGCAGCATCTACATGTGGGGCGTTCGTAGCATTAAGTGAAATCAAATCAATAGGTGCCCTAGGGATGTAACCATAAACAATCTGGAAAGGGCACATCTTTGTAGAAGAATGTGTGGCATGATTGTAAACAAATTCAACATGAGGCAAGCAATCCTCCCAACATCTCAAATTTGTGTCTAAAACAGCCCTAAGCATGGTAGATAAAGTTCTATTTACTACCTCAGTTTGTCCATCAGTCTGAGGGTGACAAGTAGTGCTAAACAGCAATTTAGTTCCCAATTTATTCCAAAGAGATCTCCAAAAATGGCATAGAAACTTAGCATCGCGATCAGAGACTATTGTTTTTGGAATACCATGTAAACGAATAATTTCTCTAAAGAACAATTCAGCAACAATGCTAGCATCATCAGTTTTATGACAAGGTATGAAGTGAGCCATTTTAGAGAATCTATCAACAACCACAAAAATACTATCCCTCCACTTCTTAGTTCTAGGCAAGCCCAAAACAAAGTCCATAGAAATATCAAGCCAAGGAGAAAAAGGGACAGGCAAAGGCATATACAAACCATGGTTGCCCAAACGTGACTTAGCTTTCTGGCAAGTAGTGCAACGTGCAACAAGACGCTCAACATCACGGCGCATCCAAGGCCAAAAGAAGTGTGCAGCCAGCACCTCATGTGTCTTGTAAACATCAAAGTGCCCCATGAGACTGCCTCCATGAGCTTCCTGCATCAACAAAAGGCGAACCGAGCTTGCTAGAATACACAGCTTGTTAGCGTGGAACAAAAATCCATCCTGTATGTGAAATTTTCCCTAGGGTTTTGCCATCCTTACAATGTATATAGAAATCTTTAAAATCAGCATCATCCACATATTGATCTTTCACAGTTTGCAAGACAAAGATTCTAAATTCTAACTGTAAAAGCATGGTATATCTACGGGACAACGCATCAGCAATGATGTTTTCCTTCCCGTTCTTGTGTTTAATGATGTAAGGAAAGGACTCGATGAATTCTACCCAACTAGCATGACGATGGTTCAGATTTGTTTGGGTACGAATATGTTTTAAAGCCTCATGATCAGAATGAATTATAAACTCACGAGGCCAAAGGTAGTGCTGCCATGTTTGCAAAGTGCGAACTAAAGCATAAAGTTCCTTATCATAAGTAGAATATCTCAAGCTAGCACCGCTTAATTTTTCACTGAAATAAGCAACCGGTTTTCCTTCTTGTAACAAAATAGCACCTAACCCAATACCACTAGCATCACATTCAAGTTCAAACACTTTCTGAAAGTCGGGCAATTGTAAGAGTGGAGCATGGGTTAACTTATCTTTCAAAGTTTTGAATGCCTCTTCTTGTGGGGGGTCCCAAGCAAAAGACACACCTTTCTTTGTGAGTTCGTGCAAAGGGGCAGCGATGGAGCTAAAATCATGCACAAAACAACGGTAAAATCCTGCAAGTCCAAGAAAACTCCGAATTTGGGTGACCGTCGTTGGTGTAGGCCAGTCCTGAATGGCTTCAACCTTGCTGCTATCCACCTCAATGCCCCGCGGAGTAACCACATAACCAAGAAACGAGACACATTGCTTGCAAAATGTGCACTTTTCCATGTTACCAAACAAGCGAGCAGCACGCAAAGCATCAAAAACAACACGCAAATGTTCTAAATCCTCCTCTATAGACTTGCTGTAAATAAGGATATCATCGAAATAAACAACAACAAACAAACCTATGAAGGCCCGTTGTTGGTGACTTGTTCTCAAATGCTATGAATCAAGAACAAGGCAACATAAAATGTAAAATATTAACGCCCTTCGTCCTTTGAAACATTATTTCCCTTAGGATATAATGATCTTCAGACGAAGGTCATGAAGGACATACCTTCGAATATCGAAGGTAAGATGGTAATAGAAGAAGCGTGTAAAATACAAAATATAACATGAACAATCGTATAGCATTATAAATTCATCTCTATTATGTTATCATGAGAAAATAAAAACAATGTTGAATTTGATACCTTCGACTTGATAGACAGCAAAGGTACGAGCGTGATGCAAAAGCAAAAGCCAAGTCTGCGTGAATAGTACGAGGGTACTGTTCATCTATTTATAGGCACAGGGCGCAGCCTGTGAGAAATTACATTCATGCCCTTTACAAATGCTTACAATCATAATACAAGCTATCACGGGTCGATTAGTCATTTCATCTTCAAGTCGGTTCACTCCTTCGTCTTGGGACATGTTACTATGTCGAAGCTTTATGGATGATAGCTTCGACACTGCTTTTTGAGAGGATCTGCCGAAGGTGTTTCTTCTTACAGGATCTTCGGCGACGAAGCATACCCCCAACAGTAGCCCCTTCGTGGTGCTAGATCATTTTTCGTAACGAGCTTGATCCATGAAAAAGTCTCCTAGGCTTCGGAGAGCCGAAGATCCGAAAAACACCTTCCCTGAGCTCGTTGCCGAGAAACGATCACAAATTTTCGAGCACGAGATGGTCCCACCATGCAGCGGGTAAACGCGTCCTGGCGATTCACCTTCTCGGGTTCTGTGGCCCACCACTCAGTGAGTGCGGGCGACTGTTCGTCCGGTGCGGAAGACTTTACGATTCACCTCCCCACCTGTGGCACTATATAAACAAATGGGTAGGTGTGAAGTTACCACAGCATTCATTACTATTGCCCTGTTTTGCTGCCAAAAATTTGACCATAGCCGAAGCTTGTTCATCGCACTCAACCGAAGCACCGCTGTTGACTTTGCTTCGTCACAAGAGGAAGAGCTTCGGGAAGAATAAAATAAAAAAAGTCAACAATTTAGTCAGAAAATTGTGGGGAATCATCATCAAATGGCAAGGGTACGTTCTACGGCCAGGGTTATACGTGACGGGGAGGAAGCCGAAGCTGCTGAAACCACTCCGATTTCCGAAGTGATGAAACGGTCAGGGCTGGTAGTGCCGGAAGAAGGTTCTGAAGGTACCCCTGCTGCCGAAGCTGAACAGATTGATGTTGAAGAAGGTGAAACTGAAGATGAGTACAACGCCATGCCATCTAAACCTAGCCACCTGGAGTTCGGGAAGTCTACTATTACCGAAGGTGATATGCCTAAGTTGATAAAGCTAGGTTATATCAGTGAAGCCAAGAGGAAGTTAGTTCGTTTTGGTGGAGAAGAAATTACTCCGAAGCCAGAAAAGGATGAGGTGGTAGTCTTTAAAAGCTTCTTTAAAGCAGGATTGAGATTTCCTTTGCATGAGATGATTGTGGATGTGTTGGAGAAGTTTGGGATTTATCTTCATCAGCTAACTCCTAACGCCATCGTTAGGCTTAGCGTTTAAATTTGGGCTCTCCGAAGCCAGGGGGTGGAACTGCTTGCCGAAGGTTTCTGCCAGGCGCATGAGCTTCATTATCAGACAAAAGCTAGAAAGGATGGGCTGCACGAGAATTTCAGCTGCTACAATTTTGCTTATCGCAAAGATGCGAAGTCTCCAGTTATTAGCTATCGTACCAAATGGCCCACCGGCTGGAAGACCGAGTGGTTTTATGTTAAGGTTGACGAGAAGGAGAAGCTGGTTCAGAGCCCATTGGAATTAGTCTTTGGAGAAACTAGGCCCCAATGCAACATGTTGCCGGAATCACCATGCCAAATTGCCTTGGGTGAATTTCGAGTTGTTTTAGAGCACATTGGCACTAGGGATTTGGTGCAAGAATTCTTAGCTTTCAGAGTATTCCCGACTTTGAAAGAATGGGACATGCCGAAGCTCAAAGGGAAAAACAAAAAGAAGGAACTTGTTCGGTTGCCCTATTATTATAAATTCAAGAAACACTTCAAAGAACCTTGCCAAGAATGGTTAGACACAATTGAAGTTATGTGCAACGAGATCCTTGGCAACTATTCTAAAAAAGAAGATCAACTAATGACTGCAGCCTTCGGCACTCGACCGAAGCGAAGGTTGAACCGGGTCTTGGATGCACTGAATTTTGAGTATCCTGACTATGAGCGATTGGACAGAGGGGCCGAAGGGCAAAAAAGAAAAAGAGTTGTTAGTGTTCTGAATAGAGAAGCTGCTAAATTGGTGAAGAAAGATGAAGAAATTTTGAAGAAAAGGAAATTGAGCGCTGAGCCAAAGATGGCTGCTCCGAAGAAAAGAAAGGCTGCTGCTCCGAAACAAAAAACGACTGATATAGAGGAAGAGGCTCCTTCAACGCCTTCTGCTACCGATGTGGAAGAAATTTTAAAGGTAATGACTGAATCTTTGCCTGTCAAGCTAAGTCCACTAGGGCCACATCTGACGAAGCTTTTTCAGAAGGAAAAGGAGCCTTCGGCAACGAAGAAGCCTGCTGAGCCGAAGAAACGAAGAATCATTCATGTAGTTGAAGTTATCGAGCAGACACCGCCGGTGGCCTCGGCATCAAAGACACCAGCCGTGGAGAGCACTGCTGTTAATGAAGCCATAGCCATTGAAGCTGAAAGTGAAGCTGACACTGCCGAAGCTGAGGTCGCCGAAGATTCAAATCTAGAAATCACACTTGCTGATATTGATAACATGCTTCTGAATGAGCCTGCGGAAGAAGCTGCTAGAGTTGCTGAAGAAACTCTAGCCACAGCGCCTAGGAAAGGAAAAGAGAAAGCCGAAGATATCTCGGAAGAAGAAGACTTCAATTTTTAGGACATACTTGGGCAAGAATTGTCAGAGGCTGAAAAAGAGGAGTTGAAGGAATATGCCATATCTTGCGGGTCCAGACCCGGGGCGCTGCTCTTTGGGGGAGTTAACGAGGAAAGTCTAGGATGCCTTCGGGACCGCACTGGGGCGAAAGTTATCGGCACTCTATCGAAGAGTATTGGCCTTCCGAAGGTTGAAGCAGACCTCAGTAGGTACCGGCGGCAGCATATCGCTGGTAGTCTATTCTATACCAACTTTAAGGGAAAATTCTCAACTTTTTATTGTTTTCATTATGAAGATGTTATCCGATGAAGGTTATTTTGTCAGAGCTTACTGCTGAGCAAAGTCCTGAGGATGCAACAAGACCTTGAGGACAAAAAGAATGAAATTATAATTGAGGGCCTGGAGAAAAAGATAAAAGACCATGAGGCTACTCTGGAAAAGAAAGACTTCGTACTTCGGACCATGGAAGGTTCATTGGCAGAAGCCCAGGCCGAAATTGCTAGATTGAATAATGAACTTTCCATGGAAAAGAAAAATTTCAAAGCCAAACTCGAAGCTGAGACCGAGAAAAATTCAAATTTGCGGAAATCATTGAAAGAACTTCAAGAAAAATGCGTGGACTTCAGCAACCGGTGCCTGCAGCGGCTAAAGCAAGTTTTCAACTCGGTCGGAGCCGGTGGTGAGAAATTCAGTCCTTTGGTTGAGAACCTGCTGGAAACCTTCGAACATATTGAGGGCGAAGTTGACGCGCTTGACGAAGTTATAGGTGGACATGCCGATTTCTGCGCTCTGCTAGCTTCTTGGGGCATCGTTGTTGCCTTCATAAAATCTGGTTGTGAACATGAAAAAATTGTCAATAGACCAAATTTTAGCTTATCTCCTACAGATTTAATTGATATCCCTAGCCTAGCTCGGAGTATAGGGAACATATTCATAACTCAAATTTGGGTAAAAGGCGGCCGAAAAATGGCTGGCGACGAAGCTCGAAGCCACCTTAAGCCGGGAAAAAATTTATGCCTGTTATTTTACCTTCTCTTTGAAGTCTGCACTTCTCTCATACCGTTTTAATATATATAGGATGATGATGCTGAAGAAAAATGAGTCGAAGCCTGACAGGTGATCCGAAGCTCAGATGGTCCGAAGCTTAGACGATCCAAAGCTGAATGATGTCAAAGCTGAAGACGTTGCTAGAAAAATTCTAGAGGAAAATCTTGTAATATCATTATAAAAAATCTTTGTAAATTAAGAATCAGATACTAATTTTGTAAATTTGTGCATACTTTGTAATATATCTTTACCTTTTTGTGCATGTATGGAACTGCTTTGCTTGTGGACGAAACTAGCATTTTTTTGAGCCGAAGGCGAAAAACACCTTCCCTACTTTTCGTACACAACAAAGCATGAAACTGCTTCTTTTTCTGTTTTCTGAAGCCTTATCTTTAGAGCCGAAGCACCCGCCTGTGTTATGATGATGACGATCCTATGTATGTCTAGATGAATGTTTATGAATGCAAATGTATGAAGTAATGTGTCGTGCAAATAAATGTCCAAACACACGCATACGAAGCCACAACCGTAGCCTTCATTCCCTTGGGAATGACCGAAGTCTCTTTGCCGTTTATTTTTCGGCTTCACCGCTTATTTTTTGGTGTATCAGCGCTGACTTTTCGCTGTAAGTTCTGCATTCCCTTAGGAACGTCTTTTAAACTTCTTCGGCTTCTATTTCAGCGGTATCGCGTTGACTTTTCACGCTTCGCCTTATATTTTGGCGGTATCAGCGTTGACTTTTCGCTGTAAGCTCTGCATTCCCTTGGGAATGACTTTTGAGCAGAAAACTTCATTGCGTTCCCTTAGGAACGGCTTTTTGTAGCTTCATCGTGCTCTGCATCCCCTTAGGGACGACTTTCGAGCTTCTCCCTGTTTTTTCCTTTCTCCCTGCACTCGATGGTGCATGCTCAGTTTTTACATTTACATATTTGGGGGATTTTGCTGTCGTAGAGCTGAATAAGAAAAAGAGAAATTACATGCTATGGCCCCATTAAAAAACCTTTCTCCCCCTTTGGAAAGGAAAAGGGTACCATAAAAAAGAAAAAAAAGATTACATCAAGCTAGACATAATATCGTCGAAGCTCATCCACGTTCCAAGATCTAGGAATGTCATTGCCGTCCATATCCTTCAATCTGTAAGAACCGGGTCTTGACGAAGATACTACCAGAAAAGGTCCTTCCCACTTGAGCTGTAACTTGCCTACTGTATCTGGGTTGGCCACTCTCCGAAGTACCAAATGTCCTGGTTTAATGCTCTTTAGCCGAACTTTTTTGTCACGCCATTTTATTGTTTCGGCTTGGTATTTATTGATATTCTCCACGGCCTGAAGCCTGATCCCTTCTATAGCATCTTTTGCCACAGAATAATCAGCTTCGTCTTCTGCCGAAGCCACTGTTCTTATTGATCCTGCCTTAGCTTCTTCTGGGGTGATTGCTTCGTCACCAAACAATAGTTTGAATGGTGTAAAACCTGTTGACCTTGATATTGTTGTGTTGTGGCTCCACACCACTTTGATCAATTCATCTGGCCACTTTCCTCTGGGCTGATTGAAGATTAACTTTATTATTCCCGTCATTATAATGTCATTGGCTCTTTCAACAAGTCCATTTGACTCCGGATGTCTGACCGATGCAAAATGAATCTTCGTGCCAATTTGTTCATAGAATTCCTTGAAAGCTTCAGCATCGAACTGCGTTCCATTGTCTACAGTAATAGCCTTCGGTACTCCGAAGCAACAAACAACGTTTCGCCAAAAGAATTTCTGGACAGTGACCGAAGTTATTGTTGCTAAAGGCTTCGCCTCAATCCACTTAGAAAAATACTCTACCACCACCACAACATATTTTAGATTTCCTTGTGCTGGTGGAAGTGGGCCTAGCAAATCGAGGCCCCACCTTTGCAACGGCCAAGTGGGCTGTATTAGTTGAGTGAGGGATGAAGGTTGCTTCTGGTTTCTTGCACATTTTTGACAGCCTTCACATTTTTGGACTAATTCTGCTGCATCCGAAGCTGCCTTCGGCCAATAAAATCCTTGTCGAAAAACTTTTCCCAACAAGGGCCTAGATCCAATATGAGATCCACATAGACCTGCATGTATCTCTTTCATTAATTCCACACCTTTAGTTCTTGATAAACACTTAAGAAGTGGTGAGCAAACTCCATGTTTATACAATTCCCCTTCTATTAACACATATGGTCTTATTCTTGCCTCCATTCTCTTGTTATAAGCTTCGTCACTTGAAAGACTATTGCCTTGGAGGAAAGATATTATTTCAGTTCTCCAGTCTTCACTGTGTACTGGAGAAATAGCAAGCACTGCTCTCTCCATGAGCTCAACTGAAGGTGCTTTTATTGTTTCAAAAAATACTTCGGAGGGTAGTGGGAGCCCCTGAGCCGCTGATTTGGCTAGCAAATCTGCATGCTCATTTTCTGGAATATTCTTGACAGAAAAACCTTCGAAGGAAGCTTCCAGCCTTCGAACTGCATCCAGATATTTTTCAAACTTCGGGTCTCGTGCCTTGCTACTTTTATCCACATGGCCAGCAATAACTTGAGAATCAGTCTTTAGGATGGCCCTTCTTATTCCCATTGCCCTTAGTTTCCGAAGCCCCAATAGAAGTGCTTCGTACTCAGCAATATTATTTGTGCAACTGAAATCCAGTTTTACTGCATAACATGTTTTGACTTTCGAAGGTGCAACTAGGACCGCAGCTGCTCCTGCACTGAAGGCTCCCCAAGAACCATCACAAAACACTGTCCAAGCTTCGGCATCTTTGCTTGTCCCTTCTTCGTGAGCCCCTGGCATCCAATCAGCGATAAAATCTGCTAGCATTTGAGATTGAATTGAAGATTTGTGCACGTAGTCAATAGTGAATTCATTAAGCTCCGCGACCCATTTGCCAATCCTTCCAGTAGCTTCTCTATTCCTCATGATATTCTTCAGGGGTTGTGATGAACAATTATGTGATATGCTTGAAAATAATGCCGAAGCTTCCTGGATGCCATTAACACAGCATACAACACCTTTTCCAATTCTATATAGTTTTTCTTTGATAAACTCAAAACTTCAGAGACAAAGTATACTGGGACTTGCTTTTTAACTTGTCCTTCGAGCTTCTCTTGTACAAGTGTCGCACTCACTGCAGAGTGCGAAGCTGCCACATACAATAGCAATGGAGCCCTTGGCACGCGTGGAGTTAATGTTGTTAAATCGATCAGATATTCCTTCAGCTCTTCGAAAGCTTTCTGTTGAGTTGGGCCCCATTGAAAAACTTCAGCTGACTTTAGTACTTCAAAGAATGGTAAATTTCTTTCTGCTGATCTAGATATAAATCGATTCAAAGATGCCAGTCTTCCTGTCAACCGTTGGGCCCCCTTCTTTGTGCTTGGTGGCTCCATTCGAAGGATAGCTTCGATCTTGATTGGGTTGGCTTCGATCCCCTTCGTTGAAACTAAACAGCCAAGGAACTTGCCCTTCTTTACTCCGAAGACACATTTTTCTGGATTTAATTTCAGGCCAGCTTGCCTAAAATTAGCAAATGTTTCCTGCAGATCAGTAATGTGTTTTTCTTGCTTCGTGCTCTTCACTATAATGTCATCAACATATGCTAGCACATTTCTGCCTATCTGAGAGTGAAAGACCTTGGCTGTCATCCTGCTGAAGCTTCCCCCAGCATTCTTGAGCCCCTTAGGCATCCGAAGATAACTATATGTACAACTGGGGGTTATGAAGCTGGTCTTTGGTTTATCTTCCTTCTTCATCCAAATTTGGTGGTAGCCTAAATAACAATCTAGTAGACTCATGAGCTCTGACGAAGCTGTTGCATCTACTAGAGAATCTATTATTGGTAATGAGAACTCATCCTTTGGACAAGCCTTGTTCAGATCAGTAAAATCAATGCACATTCTCCATTTACCATTGGCCTTTTTTACCATAACAGTGTTGGCTAGCCATTCTGGATATTTCACTTCTCTGATGACACCAGCACTGAGAAGTCTTTTTACTTCGTTCCGAGCACCTTCGACTTTATCGTCATACATTTTCTGAAGCTTTTGTTTCCTGGGTCGGAAGGATGGATCGACATTGAGTGAATGTTCAATGGCGTCCCTATTGACACCATAGAGATCGTTGGCTGACCATGCAAAAACATATTTGTTGTTGAATAAAAACCTTATCAAGGTTTTCTCCTGCTCTTTAGATAATTGGGATCCTAGCAATACCTTCTGCTCTGCTATATCTTCACATAGAAGCATGGGCTTCGGCTGATCAACCAAAGCAGCCTTCTCTCTTCTATACTTATACTATTCACAAGCTTCGGCTTCATCTATATTGTGGATTGCTTTTGAGTCTATCCAATTTCCTTCAGCCTTTCTGGCAGCTTCCTGACTTCCATGAATAGCAATGGGCCCTTGATCCGAAGGTATCTTCATGCATAAATTTGCTGGATGAAGAATTGCTTCGAATGCATTGAGTGTTCCACGACCAATGATTGCATTGTAAGGATATTCCATGTCAACAATATCAAACACAACCTGTTCAGTTCTTGTATTATGGACAAATCCGAAGGTCACTGGCATTGTGATCTTGCCAAGTGCTATAATCTGTCTTCCTCCAAAACCACAGAGAGGGTGTGTGGCATCATGGATCGTATCCTCTGGCTCTTGCATATGTCTGAAGGCCTTAGCAAATATGATATCCGTTGCACTGCCTGTATCGACCAAAACATTGTGGACCAGAAATCCCTTGATGACACAAGATATGACCATAGCATCATTGTGAGGGTAATCCTTGAGCTAAAGGTCCTCTTGGGAGAAGGTAATTGGGATGTGAGACCATTTTGACTTGATGAAGGGTCCCTGCACCCCAACATGTTGTACCCTTCTCTGGGCCTCCTTCTTCTGCTTCTTGTTGGCCGGCCCTGAGCATGAACCGCCTGTTATCGGGAGCACCAGCTTCGTAGCGGAAGCAGCTTTAGCTTGGTTGTTGAACGAAGCCATCATCTCAAAAAGTGGACGTGAGTTCACCGGAGGTGGGCGCCAATGTTGGTGACTTGTTCTCAAATGCTATGAATCAAGAACAAGGCAACATAAAATGTTAAATATTAACGCCCTTCGTCCTTCGAAACATTATTTCCCTTAGGATACAATGATCTTCAGACGAAGGTCATGAAGGACATACCTTCGAATATCGAAGGTAAGATGGTAGTAGAAGAAGCGTGTAAAATACAAAAGTTAACATGAACAATCGTATAGCATTATAAATTCATCTCTATTATGTTATCATGAGAAAATAAAAACAATGTTGAATTTGATACCTTCGACTTGATAGACAGCAAAGGTACGAGCGTGATGCAAAAGCAAAAGCCAAGTCCACGTGAACAGTACGGGGGTACTGTTCATCTATTTATAGGCACAGGGCGCAGCCTATGAGAAATTACATTCATGCCCTTTACAAATGCTTACAATCATAATACAAGCTATCATGGGTCGATTGGTCATTTCATCTTCAAGTCGGTTCACTCCTTCATCTTGGGACATGTTACTATGTCGAAGCTTTATGGATGATAGCTTCGACACTGCTTTTTGAGAGGATCTACCGATGGTGTTTCTTCTTACAGGATCTTCGGCGATGAAGCATACCCCCAACACTCGTAGAACTTCATTCATTAAACGCATAAAGGTGCTGGGAGCATTAGTCAATCCAAATGGCATAACCAACCATTCATATAAACCAAATTTCATTTTAAAAGCTGTTTTCCATTCATCACCGAGTTTCATTCTAATCTGATGGTAACCGCTATGCAAATCAACCATAGAGAAAATAACGGCACCCTTAAGCTCATCTAACATATCATCAAGGCGTGGAATAGGATATCGATAACGAACTGTGATGTTATTAATAGCACGACAATCTACGCACATACGCCATGACCCATCTTTCTTTGGAACGAGTAAAACAGGAACCGAGCAAGGGCTAAGAGACTCACAAATGTAACCTTTATCAAGCAGCGTCTGCACCTGGCGCTGGATCTCCTTCGTCTCATCTGGATTTGTACAGTACGGGGCGCGGTTCGGAAGAGAAGCGCTGGGGATGAGATCGATCTGATGCTCAATGCCACGGAGCGGAGGAAGACCCGGTGGTAAGTCCGTAGGAAAAACATCAGCATACTCCTGCAAAAGGTTAACAACAGCAGGGGGTATATCCAAAGACGGTGCATCATCAAGCGGAATAAGCATGCGCGAGCATACAAGTGCATAACAGGGCATATGAGCTTCATGGAGATCATCAAAATCAGCATGTGTAGCAAGTAAATCAGCATGTGCAACTTGATTTCAGATTTAATAGGTGCGGCTGATGTCGATTTGACTTGTTGTGCAATTTTAGCAGCCCTAGTAAGATCATCTTTCAAAATTTGGTCAGGGGTCATTGGATGTATAATTATTTGCTGGCCTTTAAACATGAACGAATAATGATTTGAACGACCATGATGTAAACTATCAGTATCATATTGCCAAGGTCGACCCAATAACAAAGAGCATGCTTCCATAGGAATAACATCGCAATCAGCATAATCAGAATAAGAGCCCAGCGAAAAGGGGACACGTACCGAACGTGTTACCTTTATTTTACCACCATCATTAAACTATTGAATGTGATACGGATGTGGGTGTGCGCGAGTGGGCAAGGATAATTTCTCTACCAAAGCTGTACTTGCCAAATTGTTGCAGCTGCCACTATCGATGATGATGCGAATCGACCGTTCGTGCACAACGCCCTTGGTGTGGAATAGAGTGTGTCACTGATTTTTTCGGCCTAGGCAACCTATGTGCTGAAAACACGCTGCACAACAAGACTCTCATACCTATCAGCGTCGATGGGATCAACGTGGACTTCCTCATTTTCTGCATGGTTAGTGGCAATCATAGCATGACTAGTTTCCTCGGAATCACTGGCTGAAGAGTACTCACCATTGTCACGTATAAGCAAGGTACGCTTGTTTGGGCAGTCCCGAATCATGTACCCAAACCCTCTGCAATGATGGCACTGAATATCCCGTGTACGTCCTGTGGAAGAAACGACACCTTTGGCAGGGGGCGTCGCTGGCTTGGCCGTCCCTGTGCGCGGTGTAGTGCTAGGCGTAGAAGGTGCAGGGCTGGAAGGAGTTGAGTTGTGTGTCGAACCTCGGTCTGCAAAAGAGTTATTATATGTCTTTGATCGTCGTCCCTGCACTTCACGTTCAGCTTTGCAAGCATATTCAAACAATGTGGTTATATCAAAATAATCCTTATAATCAAGTATATCCTGAATTTCCCTGTTCAAACCACCACAAAAACGCGCCATAGCAGCGTCATCCGACTCAACCAAACCACAACGAAGCATACCCTTTTGTAACTCCTGGTAATATTCCTCAACAGATTGTGAACCTTGTTGAAAACGCTGCATTTTGTTAAGCAAATCATGGGCATAATAGGAAGGAACAAATCTGTGGCGCATGGCAGTTTTTAATTGGGTCCAAGTAGTGACACTGTTAATAGGAAGTTTTTGTTTATACTCACGCCACCAAATTAAAGCAAAATCAGTAAATTCACTAATGGCAGCCTTCACTTGGCTATTAGCAGGAATATCATGGCATGAAAATTTTTGTTCTACCTCCAATTCCCAATCAAGATATGCAGCAGGATCATATTTACCATTAAAAGATGGAATTTTAAATTTAATCTTAGCAAATGAGTCATTAGGAGGATGACGAACCACACGGCGTGCACGACCATGGCGATCTCCATCGTCCTGCTTAGTGTCACCGCCGTAGTCCTGCTCCATCTTTGTGGTCAACGCATCAAGGCGTGCCAGGATGGTGTCGAGTGTGGTGCGAGTTGCCATTTGAGCAAGGTCAAACTGGTTGAAACGTGTGGTCGTCGAAGTGACCGTTGAATCAAGCCGTTCATGCATCGTCCTAATGTCAGCAGCAAGTCCATCAACTTGTCCCCTTACTTCCTGCAACTGGACACCCACCGTGTCGTGTGCTCCTGCCATAGTTAGCGCAAACACCAAAACACCAAAAGGAGAAGAACCGACGACAACAGGGGAATGGTGGTAACAACTCGCTCAATGGAATGCTATTATCAAATTCTTATCCGTTCTTACCAAGCCACAGTGGTGAACTACAACCAACAGGTGGAACCGGTGAAAGATTGGATGAGCGATTGCCTGGAGAAACAGAAACCTGCTCGTCGTAGAAATATGTGGAGTTCTGGGTAGGCTGCACTCAAGTCAAGGATTAGCATGATCAAACAATAATGCAAAGTTGAATTATAGTGCAAAACATGAAACTATATTGCTGGCCTCAAGTGCAAAGGACGGATGGAACTAGCAGAATGGCAGTACCGTAAATATTGTACTAGCGAGGCCAAAAAGGCACTAGTAGGAATCACAGGTGATTTTGTTTTTCTTTTTTGTATGATTTTTTTGATATTTTTCTCAGCACAACAAGCAACAAAATAAGAGCTACACCAAGTTTCACCTAAAACAGAGATCAGATGTTGTCTACAGAAAAAGAGCAAGTTCTCTGAAAAGCATGAAAGAGCTTTGACGAATTTTTTTCTTTATTTTCCTGAATTTTTTTTGACAACTTTATCGAAACCAAACAAGCCATAGGCAAGTTTGGCTGGCCTCAGAATGGTGTCAACAAGCTCCTGTAAAAATTTCAGATTTTTTGAACAACCGAGCGAAAAGTTATGCCCGGTTTAAGGAAGGTACCTCAAGTTATGTTTAAAACGACCGAGATGAGTCAACAAGTTCCTTTCTTTTTTTGTTTGTTCTCTGGTTCTATCCTTTCTCTTTCATTTTATTTTTTTCTTTTTTCTTTTGTTTCTATTTTTTTACGTAACCGAAGGAGAAAAACAAGGAAGCGGCGTTGACTCGGTTTGTGGCGTGATCAAACGGGAGATGGTGGCGGCGCGCTAGGGTTTGAATGGTGGAAGAAAGCACACAAATTATTGAAACACAATGCAACCAGCAACAAATGACGCAAAAGCACACAAATTCAACAATGCAAATTATTGAAAGAAAGTGCGAGGCTCAAAAGGGTGCTGGGATAAGGTCTAACCTGAATTTTTATGTGGTTTTGTGGACTGTAGGAGAGAAAAAACACTCGATAAACTCACCGATTAACCTGGAAATCTGATACCACTTGATATAGCTGAGGTGCCCGATCTTTCGGTGAGTGGAGATAATTCTGATTTGGTGGTAGATGACCCTTGTGATCCGACTACGACGAGCAAGCCCAAGGCACCAATGCAATCGCTGAACCAACTCCCTATGGTTACCGACCTTGCTGATGCGAGATCAGCCTGATCACGAAGATCGTTTCCTGTGCGCAATCAAAGAACGAACAAGAAAAAGATGCGAGCAATCTAATTTATTACTCGAGGGTGGAGTTCTGAATACACGAAGACAGCACTGATTTGCGCGTGTTCGAGAGTAGCTAAAGCTAACGTAAAACAAAACTCGAAGAACAAAGGAGGTGCGGCTCCTGGATAAATAGAAAGAGGGGGCGCAGCCCCTAGTGGCGGCCAAAGGGGGAAAACGCAACCCTAGGTCGTCCACTATGGGCCACAGTTGGGCTGGTCGTCTATTCTTCTGGGCCCTCATTCTTCAGTAGCATGACGAAGTTAATATCTCTAGCACGGGCCCGAGTGATTGGCCCAGCTAATGAAGGAAGTGGCGCTTGATGTGGAGGTGCTGCTGGTGTAGTCGTACTCATGTTGCAGGTGATGTCCTCATCAAGTGCTTCATGGCAAAGGACGACAAAAAGAAGAGGGTACAAACTAGAACCACCCCCAACTATACTACATCTAGTGATGAGGGTAGTTCTAGTGAAGATGAAGATGACTTGCTTACTCTTTTTGCCAACCTAAACATGTAACAAAAGAAAAAAAACTAAATGAATTGATAGGGGCCATTCATGAGAAGGATGAACTTTTGGATAGCCAAGAGGAATTCCTCATTAAAGAAAACAAAAAGCATGGTAAATTGAAGAATGCTTATGCTCAGGAAGTTGAAAAATGTGAAAATTTGTCTAAGGAGCTTAGCATTTGCCATGACACTATTTCAAACCTTAGAACTGAGAATGCTAGATTAATTGCTAAGGTTGATAAATTAAATGCTTGTAATGATTCAATTGCTAGTCTTAGAACTGAAAATGACAATTTAGTTTCTAAGATTAAAGAGCTAAATGTTTGCAATTATTCTATTTCCTATCTTAGAGATGAGAATGCAGTTTTAAATGCTAAGATAGAGAAATTAAAAAATTGCAAACCCACTACATCTACTATTGAACATATTGCTATTTGTACTAGATATAGAGATGTTGATGTAGAAGCTATTCATGATCACCTTGCTTTAATTAAACAACAAAATGATCATATAGCTCAATTAACTGCTAAAATTAATGAGCATGAAATTGAAACTGAAAAATTTAAATTTGCTAGAAGTATGCTCTATAGTAGGAGACGCCCTGGCATTAAGGATGGCATTGGTTTCTGTTGGGGGCCTTCGGCTTCCGAAGGTCCTCAAAAACATGATTTGATAATGTTTTCCAAGTGAAATATGTGAACAGGTATCATCGGATCCGGATCATGAGCATACAGAGCATGGTTAGGATGAAGCCTGAGCGAGACGAAGGGTGATTATGACTAGGGACAAGGTGATCACGAAGCTGTACACAGGAAAGCTTTGGCATGACAGTAGAAAAGGGGAACCGACTTAAAGATGAAAAGGCAAATTAGACCTCGAAGGATTACTATAGTGTTATTGGCAAATATAAAGGGCATGAATGTAATTTTACAAGGGATGCGTCCCTTGCCTATAAATAGATGAACAGTATTCCCGTACTGTTCACGTTGACTTGGCGTTTGCTCTCACGTCACGCTTGTACCCTTGCTTTTCTTCGAGCCAAAGGTACATTCATAATTTGTCATTGTAAATACAGCAATGTGAATTAAAATAAGTTAATAATAAGATTTAAAGTGTTTATATTATTTTTCCATATCTTGTGTATGAATCCTTCTTTATCATTTATTGTGCTCATGAAGGTTTGTCCTTCATGACCTTCGTCCAAAATTCATTATATCCGAAGGGAGATAATGCTTTGAAGGACGAAGGACTTTAACACTTAACACTTTTATGTTGCCTTGTTCTTAACTCTTAGCGTTTGAGAACAAATCTCCAACAATGGCGCCCACCTCCGGTGAACCCACGACCACTATTTTGAGTTTCAAACACCTTCGGCAAGCGTAGACCTTCGTCATGCCGCCAAAGAAAGCTTCAGCAACAGGGGCTGCCGATCTGCAGCCACTGGACCCCAACCAGGACACTCTCTCTCTTTGGGAGGCCCGAAGCCAGAAAAGGAAGGCCATCAGTCCAACGCCTCAGGAGGACGACTTGGACCAAGAGATCAGAAATATGGAGATGCTTCACCAGCAGGTGCAAAGGAAGAAGGAAAAGATGGCTAGGCTGGCTGAACTGCAAAGTCAGATAGACGAAGCCTCTGAAGAAGTTCGCCATCTTACTCAAGATGAGCAGAACCGAAGGCCTCAGTATAGAGAGCTTCATCAAGAGGGCTTCTTCAACGAAGATGACTGGTATGAGAATTTCCATCATGGAAATTTTGCCTTTGATGATGCTTCTCCTCTATCAGTAGAACTGCAGGCTACACCTTGGCCCCCGTCCTACAAGCCACCTCAACTCCCCATGTACGACGACCATTCAGATCCGAAGCAGTTTCTGATGAGCTACGAAGCAACAATATCTTCATATGGTGGCAATACTGCAGTCATGGCGAAGTCTTTCGTCATGGCTGTCAGGAATGTTGCACAAACCTGGCACTCCTCCCTTCGGCCAGGAACAATCACATCATGGCAGAAGCTGAAGGATATGCTGATCACCAGCTTCCAAGGGTTCCAAACGAAGCCGGTTACTGCTCAAGCTTTATTCCAGTGCACCCAAGATCACGAAGAGTATCTTCAGGCGTATGTCCGAAGATTCTTACGCCTGAGGGCACAAGCGCCAACAGTGCCTAATGAAATTATCATTGAGGCCATGATTAAGGGGCTTCGGCCGGGACCTTCAGCCCAATACTTTGCCAGAAAGCCCCCTCAGACTCTAGAGAAATTGCTTCAGAAGATGGATGAATACATCCGCGCTGACAATGATTTCTGACAGAGAAGGGAGGAAGCTTACAGGTTCTCCGAGATGGCCAGGGGCTTCGGAGGGAGATTTCATCCTAGACATGTCAGATCGATTCATTCCACTCAGAATGATGACAAGGGAAGCCAGCAGCAGAGGCCGCAATATTCCTCCCAGGCTTCGGGGCAGCAGCAGAGCTATCCTTGACCTCCAGCTCCAAGGGGTAGAGGCGCCAGGGGCTTCGGAGGGAGATTTGGGGATCAGCCTAGGAAGATTTATTGCCTATTCTGTGGTGAGGACAAGGGCCATACCACCAGGATGTGCCATGTTACCATCCAGAAACAAAAGGAGATAGCAGAAGCTGCGGCCCAACAGAGCCAGCCGAAGCAAGTTATGCACACTGCTTCGTACCATTCGCCATACATTCCAGAGGATGTAGGCAACCACCCTGCAGCTTCTGTCGCTTCAGCAAGCCAACCTCAGGCATCCTGGCAACAGCTTCCCCCTCCACCACCAATGCAACAAGGCTAGCAGCCAGAAGGGAGTCAGCATCCCCACCTCCAACAGGACTTCAGAGAAGAGTCCGAAGCTCGAACAGTCAATAGTACTGTGCCAGAATCGAAGCATATTTACTAACAAATATCCTACTTCGGCAGCAGCTTTTACATTCAGTATCATTTTCTTTTTTTTAATAAGGAACAATTATTGAAAGCTTAAGTATTTTTGCCGTTTTTCAAACCTCTTGTAATAGTTTCGTTTTTTTGCCACAATAAAAGTATACTTTCTCCACAGAGTAGCGGAGTTGCCGAAGCATAAGATTTATGGCTGCAAGGGGAATTTCTGAAATAACAAAAAGTCGTTCCTAAGGGAGCGCAGCGTAAGTTTTCTGCTCAAAAGTCGTTCCGAAGGGAATGCAGAGCCTACAGCGAAAAATAAACGCTGATACCGCTGAAAGTAAAAGGCGGAGAAGCTCCTAAGGGAGGCTTACAGCGAAAAATAAACGCTGATACCACTGAAAGTAAAAGGCGAAGAAGCTCCTAAGGGAGGCTTAAAGTGAAAAATAAATGTCGATCTTCGGCAAATATCATTTTGTATAACATCGCATCATCACATCATTTGCATAGCATAACATCATACATCATACTGCATCAATGACGCAAGAAGGGGATCAATGTTGATATTTAGAGATTGTTTCGAAGAAACAGTGCCAAGGCACAAAAAAGTAAATTTTGAAGAGGCATACCTTCGTCAAACTCCGAAATGAAAAGATTTATCGGTTATTGATTTTACGAAGATTGGACGTTTTTATGAAAATACGAATATTATTTACGAAGCATGAAAAGAAGGGAAGGTGTTTTTTCGCCGAAGGCTCAAAAACGGTATGTATGTAAAGTTTCATGCATCGTAAAGAATTGAACCATAAATAGCTTATATATTACATTCAAAGCTACAAAATATTACATGTGTTCAATAAATATTACATTCCAAATGTTTTTACAATAACATCTAGTTTTCCCTTAGAACAACTTCTGCAGCTTCTTTCAGTAGCTGATCAACAACTTTATCCATGATAGCTTCAGCCATTTTTCTAATTTCATCGTCCCCCTTCGCGTGGGGGTCCGCTGATGGCTTGGCACGCTCTGAGGGGCGAGAAAGTGCGGCTGTGTTACAAAGCGTAAACAAGTTCGAAATCAAAAATTACAACAGAGCCAAACACTGCTAGTCAGTACCTATTTGCACTTCGGCATCTGCACTCTTCTCAGCGGTCTCTGCTACTTTTCTAGCGTCATGAATACCTTTCTCGCTCTTTCGTATAATTTCTTGGGCCATCTCCCGGCCACCATTGTCCCAGATATCGGTGAAAAATTTTCCACCAACCAAGCTCGCTTCGGCCGAGGGGTCTTTTATATCTTCAGAGGACAATGCGGCTTCGGATTGTGCCAAAAATTTTACATGGTTACAGTCTTTTCTCTCCAAAATAGTGGCAATCCCCCTGGCACCCGTAAAGGCACATATGTCTCCACGGCTATTCAAAACTTCTTCAAAAGCTTCAGCTTCGTGGCTGATCCATCCAATTGGACCTTTAGGGTCACCCCTTATGAAGTCCTCCTCACTTGAGAATGCGCCGACGCTGGCGAAGCTGGTTCTTATTTTCTTAACACATTCTATAGATTTTTCATAACACTTTTTCTTGGATGCACGAAGCTCTTCAACGTTTCTTTCTAAATGATCGGCCCATTATTCACTAATTTCTCGTTTTGTTTCTTCAAGTGTGCACTCTTCTTTAGCTCTGACTAGTTGTTTCCGAAGATCTTCGATTTCGCGCTTCTGAGCTTCGGCTTGAGTTTTGAAAGCAGCTTCGTCTTCTTTTATTTTATTCAATAACGAGTGCAATATTTTATCTTTTTCGAGACCTTCGTTCCTTAGTTCAATTACTTCGGAACGAAGGTTGCTCAAGGCCATGGTATACCCATCGTCTTCAACATCTTTTTGTGCCCTGAGGGCATTGCTAAGTATAAGACCCTGGAAAAAAAATGTTTGTTAAATAAGTTTACGAAAAATTTTGGTTTCATTAAATAATGCAAAGATTTCATTTTTTCACCTTTAAACTATTGTACGCTAAGCTGTCAGCCAGCTCGTTCTTTGACAACACTGAGAGCCCGTCTTCTAGTGTTGGGAATCCGAAGCTTTTGCTCATCTCCCGACAGACTAAAATCTCCTTGTTGTCAGGGAGACAATACAAAAAGTCTTCTTCTCCGCTGCCATTGAATATCAACGCCCCCTTGGGATATTTCAGTCTTTGGGCATAGAACTGAGCCTCCTGCTTTTCTTTTTCAGTCAATTTCTTCCCCGAAGCATGTCGTAAAATATAATCGGAAGCTTCAGAAAAGGCTTCGGGGGCGGCAGTGCCGCTTTCTTCAACAAAGATTTGTTATGTTGTTTCTGTTTCTTTGGTTTCCAAGAATTTTACCTTGGCGGGCTCTGAAGGCCCAGCTTCAGATTTAGCTTGGTGTTTTGAAGCTTCTGCCTCAAAGGTTTCGATTTGCACTTCAGGAATTTCGGCAATTTTCTTCAGAGTGCTGCTTGAAGACTTTATTGTCTCCAATACATCCAGTACATTAACCATCCTTTTTCTTTTGGGGGTCAATGCTGGACCCTTTTGGCTTTTCGGTATTTCAACTTTTGCTGAAGGACTTAAAATTTCAGATGTCCTTGTTTCTTCAGCCTTCGGTTCTTCTATTTTCTTTGTTTCCAGCATTGTGACCGGCTCTTCAATATTCTTCAGGGGGGTCGCCTCTTTGGCTTCGGGGGTCGAAGAGGATTTACCGACAAACTCGGGCACTGTGGTCGGTTCAATATAGCGTGGACGGTGTGTAAGAACCTTTATCTTTTTCCTCTTCGGCGCTGGCTCACTAAGAGCGGCTGAGGCAGCTTCCTTCGTAGACGCCGTATCTTTCCTTTTTTGACCCCGTGTTGGGTAACGGTAGTCAGGATATACGAACCTAATGGCATCAAATACTCGGTTGAGCCTTTTCTTTTTCCGACCTCCGAAGGCTGCGGATAGAGCAGTATCTTCTGCCTTCGAGTATGGCCCAAGCAACTCATCGCTTACGGCCTCAATACTTTTCAGCCAGTCATCATCTGGCTCGATGAACTTATCTCCATATTTGAAGGTGAATTTTAACCTAACTAGTCCGCCTTCGTTAGGTTCGCTGATGGTTTCCTTTGCCATTTCCCACTTATCTGCAAGTGGCCATACTCTGAAGGCAATGTGTTTTTGGATCAAATCCCTTGTTCCGATGAAAGAACAAACTACTCCGAAGGCTCTCCGGCATTCTTCGGCTGCTTCGTCAACTTCCACCTTCGGCTTTCGAAGGCCGAAGCGCTGCCAGATAGGGCGCATAATGATACCTTTAATATCTTCTCGCGTTGTCAAGTCGTTTTTCACATAAAACCATTCCTTCATCCAATCCCCAGGCCATCTTTTCCGAAAAATTGGCACGGGACAGCTTGACCCAGAGCGGGCACCGAAGCTATAATAGCCAAAATTGTTGTGATACTGCTCCTTAACCCATGGTTTCGTCTACAATAACTCATGCATATTGCAGAAACTTTTTGCATTTGGTTCCAAACCTTGGCTCTTTATGGCCCACACGAAGATTCCCATCCTTATGATTGCTTCAGGAGTAATTTGATGAAGGTAGATTTCAAATATCTTCAAATCTTCTATCATGAAACTGCTCAAAGGAAACCGAAGTCCAGCCTTAAAGAAGCTTCGGAATATCACGACTTTATTTTCCTCAGGAGTCGGACAAGTTTTCTCTCCTTCGTCAGCCCTTACAATAGATAAATCCCGAAAATATCTGCCCCTCATATTGACAAGATGGCTTTGTTTAATGCTTGATTTTCCAAAAACTGCATGGCTTGGTCGCCAAGGTCGATCTTCAGAATCTTCACCGCCACTTTCCACATCATAGCTGTCACTATCACCAGTGTCTTCAGACAAACCCTCTAAAATCTCCCTAGTAATCTTCTCTGTATTTGTCTTTGCTATTGATTCAAGGAAGCCGAGATTCATCTCTTCGGAAAGGCTTAGCTTCGACTCAGCGACAGTTTTCTTGTCTTCAGACATCTTCGAAAATGCTAGGAAAAATGCTCTCAAAGACGAAGCTTAAAAATGTAAAGAGCCAGGCAGGCGTTGGTGTGCAAAGAGCTAAAAATTAGGAAGGCAGGAGCCGGTGGCAAGAAAGCGTGCTAAAAGAGCTAGCGGTGCGTTCTTATTTATACGCCCAGTACGTTGCAAGTGGTAGGGCCCTACTTGTCATCGACTATTGCTATTCTAGCAAAGGGAAGGTGTTTTTTCGGACCTTCGGCTTAAGGCCTTCATCCATATCGCAATCTGAATTTATTATTCTAGCAAATTAATATTGCGAGGGGCTACTATTGGGGGCCTTCGGCTTCCGAAGGTCCTCAAAAACATGATTTGATAATGTTTTCCAAGTGAAATATGTGAACAGGTATCTTCGGATCCAGATCATGAGCATACAGAGCATGGTTAGGACGAAGCCTGAGCGAGACGAAGGGTGATTATGGCTAGGGACAAGGTGATCACGAAGCTGTACACAGGAAAGCTTCGGCATGATAGTAGAAAAGGGGAACCGACTTAAAGATGAAAAGGCAAATTAGACCTCAAAGGATTACTATAGTGTTATTGGCAAAAATAAAGGGCATGAATGTAATTTTACAAGGGCTGCGTCCCTTGCCTATAAATAGATGAACAGTATTCCCGTACTGTTCACGTTGACTTGGCGTTTGCTCTCACGTCACACTTGTACCCTTGCTTTTCTTCGAGCCAAAGGTACATTCATAATTTGTCATTGTAAATACAGCAATGTAAATTAAAATAAGTTAATAATAAGCTTTAAAGTGTTTATATTATTTTTCCATATCTTGTGTATGAATCCTTCTTTATCATTTATTGTGCTCATGAAGGTTTGTCCTTCATGACCTTCGTCCGAAATTCATTATATCCGAAGGGAGATAATGCTTCGAAGGACGAAGGACTTTAACACTTAACACTTTTATGTTTCCTTGTTCTTAACTCTTAGCGTTTGAGAACAAGTCTCCAACAGTTTCCAACAGGGAAACAATGTCAAGCTTAATGCCCCTAAGAAATTGTCTAACTTTGTTAAGGGCAAAGCTCCCATGGTTCAGGATAATGAGGGCTATATTTTATATCCTGCTAATTATCCCGAACATAAGATTAGAAGAATTCATGCTAAGAAATCTTATTCTATTTTTCACCATGCTTTTATGTATAAGAATGAGGCTTCTAGCTCTAGGCACTCTACTCATGTTAAAATGCCTAAAAAGAAAACTCCTACTGCATCAAATGAGCCTAACATTTAATTTAAGACTTTTGATTCATCATATGTTTTAACTAACAAATCAGGCAAAGTAGTTGCCAAATATGTTGGGGGCAAACACAAGGGCTCCAAGACTTGTGTTTGGGTACCTAAGGTGCTTGTTTCTAACGTGAAAGGACCCAAGACTGTTTGGGTACCTAAGAACAAGGCCTAAATTGTTTTGCAGGTTTATGCATCTGGAGGCTCAAGTTGGATAATTGATAGAGGATACACGAACCACATGACAGGGGAGAAAAGAATGTTCTCCTCCTACGAGAAAAACGAAGATCCCCAACGAGCTATCACATTCGGGGATGGAAATCAGGGTTTGGTCAAAGAACTTGGTAAAATTGCTATATCATCTGACCATTCTATTTCCAATGTTTTTCTTGTATATTCTTTAGATTATAACTTGCTTTCTGTATCTCAATTATGCAAAAAGGGCTACAACTGTCTTTTTACAGATATAGGTGTTACTGTCTTTAGAAGAAGTGACGATTCAATAGCATTTAAGGGAGTGTTAGAGGGTCAGCTATATTTAGTTGATTATAATGAGAACACAGCTGAACTCAACACTTGTTTAATTGCTAAGACTAATATGGGTTGGCTCTGGCATCGCCGACTAGCCCATGTTGGAATGAAGAATCTTCACAAGCTTCTAAAGGGAGAACACATTTTAGGACTAACAAATGTTCATTTTGAGAAAGACAGGGTTTGTAGTGCATGTCAAGCAGGAAAGAAAGTTGGCGCCCATCATCCACACAAGAACATAATGACAACAGACAGGCCACTCGAACTACTCCACATGGATTTATTCGGCCCGATCGCTTACATAAGCATCGGCGGGAGTAAGTACTGTCTAGTTATTGTGGATTATCATTCTCGCTTCACTTGGGTATTCTTTTTGCAGGAAAAATCACAAACCCAAGAGACCTTAAAAGGATTCTTGAGACAGGCTCAAAACGAGTTCAGATTAAGGATTAAAAAGATAAGAAGCGATAATGGGACGGAGTTCAAGAACTTATAATCGAAGGCTTCCTTGAGGATGAGGGCATCAAGCATGAGTTCTCTTCTCCCTACACACCTCAACAAAATGGTGTAGTGGAGAGGAAGAATAGAACCCTACTGGACATGGCAAGGACCATGCTTGATGAGTACAAGACACCGGACCGGTTTTGGGTCGAGGCGATTAACACCGCCTGCTACTCCATCAACCGGCTCTACCTTCACCGAATCATCAAGAAGACATCATATGAACTCCTCACCGGTAAAAATCTCAATGTTTCATATTTTAGAGTCTTTGGTAGCAAATGTTTTATTCTTGTTAAAAGAGGTAGAAAATCTAAATTTGCTCCCAAGGCTGTAGAAGGCTTTTTACTAGGATATGACTCAAACACAAGGGCATATAGAGTCTTCAACAAATCCACAGGATTAGTTGAGGTTTCTTGTGACATTGTGTTTGATGAGACTAATGTCTCTCAAGTAGAGTAAGTTGATCTTGATGAGCTAGATGATGAAGAGGCTTTGTGCGTCGCACTAAGGAACTTGTCCATTGGGGATGTGTGTCCTAAGGAATCCGAAGAGCCTACACAAGCACAAGATCAACCGTCATCTTCCATGCAAGCATCTCCACCAACTCAAGATGAGGATCAAGCTCAAGACAATGAAGATGAAGATCAAGAGGATGAGCCACCTCAAGAGGAGGACAATGGTCAAGGGGGAGATGATGATAGAGACAAAGAAGATGATCAAGAAATTCAGGGTCAATGACCGCCACACCCAAGAGTCCACCAAGCAATTCAAAGAGATCACCCCGTCAACTCCATCCTCAGTGACATTCATAAGGGGGTAACCACTAGATCTCGAGTTACTCATTTTTGTGAACATTACTCTTTTGTGTCTCTATTGAGCCATACAGGGTGGAGGATGCACTAAGAGATTCGGATTGGGTGCTAGCAATGCAAGAGGAACTCAACAACTTCACGAGGAATGAGGTATGGCATTTAGTTCCATGTCCTAATCAAAATGTTGTAGGTACCAAGTGGGTATTTCGCAACAAGCAAGACGAGCATGGTGTGATGACAAGGAACAAAGCCCGACTTGTGGCCAAAGGGTATTCACAAGTTGAAGGTTTGGATTTTGATGAAACTTATGCACCCGTAGCTAGGCTCGAGTCAATTCGCATATTACTTGCCTATGCTACTTACCATGGCTTCAAGCTTTATCAAATGGACGTGAAGAGTGCCTTCCTCAATGGACCAATCAAGGAACAGGTCTATGTTGAGCAACCTCCCGGCTTTGAAGATAGTGAGTACCCTAACCATGTGTATAAACTCTCAAAGGCGCTTTATGGGCTCAAGCAAGCCCCAAGAGCATGGTATGAATGCCAAAGAGATTTCCTTATCACTAATGGCTTCAAAGTCGAAAAAGCTGATCCTACACTCTTTACTAAAACTGTTGCAAAAGATTTGTTTGTATGCCAAATTTATGTTGATGATATCATATTTGGGTCTACTAACAAATCTACTTGTGAAGAGTTTAGTAGGATCATGATACAAAAATTCAAGATGTCTATGATGGGGGAGTTGAAGTATTTCCTAGGATTTCAAGTCAAGCAACTCCAAGACGGCACCTTCATCAGTCAAACAAAGTACATTCAAGACATACTTAACTTGTTTGGAATGAAGGATGCCAAGCCCATCAAGACACCCATGGGAACCAATGGGCATCTCGACCTCGACATGGGAGGTAAGTCCGTAGATCAAAAGGTATACCAGTCGATGATAGGATCTTTACTCTATTTATGTGCATCTCGACCGGATATTATGCTTTCCGTATGCATGTGTGCAAGGTTCCAAGCCGATCCTAAGGAAGTTCACCTTAGAGCCATGAAAAGAATCATGAGATATTTAGTTTACACTTCTAAGTTTGGGCTTTGGTACCCCAAGGGATCCACTTTTGATTTAATAGGATATTCAGATGCTGATTGGGCAGGGTGTAAAATTGATAGGAAGAGCACATCAGGGGCTTGTCAATTTCTGGGGAGATCCCTAGTGTCGTGGGCTTCAAAGAAACAAAACTCGGTAGCTCTTTCTACCGCCGAGGCGGAATATATTGCCGCAGGCCATTTTGTGCGCAATTACTTTGGATGAGGCAAACCCTCAAGGACTATGGCTACAAAATGAGCAAAGTCCCTCTCCTATGTGATAATGAGAGTGCAATCTGCATGGCGGATAATCCTGTTGAACACAGCCGCACTAAGCACATAGACATTCGGTATCACTTTCTGAGGGATCACCAACAAAGGGGGGATATCCAGATTGCTTATGTTAGCACCAAAGAACAATTAGCCGATATCTTTACTAAGCCTTTAGATGAGAAAACCTTTAACAAACTTAGGAATGAGCTAAATACTCTTGATCCTCGGAACTTCGATTGAAACTTTGCACACATAGCTCATTTATATATCTTTGATCATATCTCTTTCAAGGTTACGACTAATGTGTTTTCAAGTATATTTCTACACTAAGTCGTAAATTGAAAGGGAAATGGAGTACGCGACGAAGACAAGGCTTCCACTCCACTCTACCGGTTTCATTTATTCTTCATCATTACTCCGCTCACTCCAAATTGGTATAATCCTTCACTCTTATTTACTTGTACCAATGGGGAGAAAGTAAAAAGGGCTCTCAAAGTCTCCGTTTTTGGCAATTAATGCCAAAGGGGGAGAAAGTATTAGCCCAAAGCAAAAGGACCGCACCATCAATTTCAAAAATTTGAAATGAAGATTTATTTGGTTTTCAAATGATTATTTTTCAATTGGTATACTGTGATAGCAATTTCTTCAATTGGTATATATTCAAAATTGGTATCTATTAAAACCCTCTTGAAAACTAAGAGGAGAATTTCATTCAGGGGGAGTTTAGTGTAGTCAAAGGAAAAGCATTTGAAACAGGGGGAGAAATTTCAAATCTTGAAAATGCTTCGTGCAATCATATTCATATACCTTTAACTATTTGCAAAAGACCTTGAAAAGATTTTCCAAACGAATTTGCAAAAACAAAACAAGTGGTGCAAATGTGGTCCAAAATATTAAATAAAAGAAAGCAATCCATTCATATCTAGTGAAACTATAAATTGGATTAATTCCAAGTAACCTATGCACTTATATTATGCAAACTAGTTCATTTCTGCACTTATATATTTGCTTTGGTTTGTGTTGGCATCAATCACCAAAAAGGGGGAGATTGAAAGGGAAATAGGGTTAACCTTTTTCCTATAATTAATTTTGGTGGTTGAATGCCCAACACAAATGGACTAACTAGTTTGCTCTAGAGTATATGATCTACAGGTGCATAAAGGTTAAACATAAACCAATAAAAGATTGAAGATAGGGTTCAAATACAAAGGAGCAGTGTGCTCTGGTCTAGCGCACCGGACTGTCCGGTGTGCCACCGGACAGTGTCTAGTGCACCAGGACCATACAGAGTCCAACTAGCCACTCTCGGATTTCTCCAGGTGCGCTCCGCTATAATTCACCGGACTATCTAGTGTGCCACCGGATTGTCCGATGCAACAGGTGGAGTAACGGCTACCAGCGCAACGGTCGACTGCAACAGTGCCCCTGACAGCGCTACAGTGCGCGGCAGAAGTCAGAACAGAGGTCAGAGGCGCACCAGACACTAAACAGTGCCTGTCCGGTGCGGCCATCGACAGCAGCCTGCCCCAACGGTTGTTTGGTGGTTGAGGGCTATAAATACCCTCCAACCACCACCACTCCAAGCATCCAAGATTTCTGACTATCACATTCAATACAAGGGCTCTAGCATTCACTCCTAGACACAATTCAAAAGATCAAAGTCTCTCCAAGTCCCAAATTCAACTCAAGCACTTAGTGACTTGTGAGAGAGAGATTTTGTGTTCCATTGAGCTCTTGCCTCTTGGATTGCCTTCTTACTTTCTCATTTCTTTTCTCAAGTGATTTGTAATCGAAGCAAGAGACACCTAAGTGTGTGGTGGTCCTTGCGGGGTCTAAGTGACCCGGGAGATTAAGGAAAAGGCTCACTTGGTCTAAGTGACCGTTTGAGAGAGGGAAAGGGTTGAAAGAGACCCGATCTTTGTGACCACCTCAACGGGGACTAGGTTCTTTAGAACAGAACCTCGGTAAAACAAATCACCGTGTTCATCCGCTTTATTTCTTTGTTGATTTGTTTTCCCCTCTCTTTCGGACTTGAATTCATTTCTAACGCTAACCCCGGCTTGTGCTTAAGTTTATAATTTTCAGATTCCGCATATTCACCCCCCCCCCCCTCTAGGCGACTTTCAAAGTGTCCTCTGACCCATTATATCCTACGTACTTTATAATTCATTGTCCCGCATTACATTATTTGAACCTAAGGATTAACTAGTCTGTATTTACCTTATCCTTGTTTACCTTTTTGGGTTATTAGGGTTAGCTTTATGCTATTGCTTTAACTTAATCAATGAACTTGATGTGGTTATTTATGATATGATGATGTTATCCCAATGATGATATTGTGATACTCTAGAGGGCTCAGGTCATTTTCCCTGAGTACCTCTCCATAAGGACCTGTTCGTGGAGTGACCACCCGGGATAATAGTGTAGCCATGAGGGGACGCCCTTAGCTGATTAATTAGATGAACCTGGGGTGTAGTTGGCTTTGCCGGAGGGCCGTCAATGGGAGCCGAGGTGTAGTGCTCGCTCTGCTAAGGTGGGGTGCAGAGGTTCATTCGATTTGGTTTTGTTAGTCACCCACCTTGGGGAGGTGTATTGCGTTTGTACGACTGGCGAAACCTAACGAGCAGCTATGCACCAGGGGAGTCTTTGTAAAGGCTATGTAGTGATACCCTGCCAGGCCACCTATGTAGTGGTCAATGGGGATTAGCTCTCCTCGGGCAGAAAGGGAATCAGGACTCGTGGGTAAAGTGTGCGACCTCTGCAGAGGGTTAGAAACTGATATATCAGCCATGCTCATGGGTATGAGCGGCCTTTGGATCCTCTTTGATTAGAGATACAGATGGTTCGAGATACAATGGTTTTATTTATGGTTTTGGTTAGATGAGGATAATGATATTCCTTGATGAGGAAATGGTTAACGGGTTGGCTATTACTAAAACTTGGCTTCCACTAATAATAAATACTTGACCAACTAAAAGCAACCGCTTTGACCTTAACTCCACATAAAGCTAGTTCACCTCAGCCAAACGGGACATTTGCTGAGTACGTTGATGTGTACCCACCCTTGCTTTCACAAAACACCAGGTTGCCTTTGGTGCAGTCTATGCTCAGGTAAAGAAGAAGGCATCAAGGTAGATCTCCAGGAGTTCTAGGACTTCGACGAGTTCAAGGATTAGGCTAGCGACCTCCCCCAGTCAGCTACCTATGGTGGATTTGTTTACGTTGGCTACGTTTCTATTATGTGCACTTTGATTTATATTGTGTAAATGACTCTAGTCTTTAATATTATTAATTACTCTTTATTATTATTTGAAGCATTGTGTTATGATGAGTCATTTATGTAATCGTTGTGTACGTGAATTTCTGATCCTGGCACATACATGGTTCGCATTCGGTTTACCTTCCAAAAACCGCGTGTGACATAAGTGGTATCAAAGCCTTACTGACTGTAGGACCGCTGACCTAGAGTAGCATTGGCCGTTTTAAGGACTTATTAATTATTACTTCACCTCATCCTTGATTCTGCTTCAAAATATTAGTCACCTCGACTAATTCTATGTTGTGCTCCTATATGCCCCCTTGCCAAAAGTATTTTATTCTAGTATGGTCTATACTTCTCTCAATCTATTAGATCTGACCTCACTCTTGTGCTTCCAACATCTTTGAAGATGCCCCCTGACCATAACCTTATTGTCTTGTTGGGATTCTTTCCTCTTTCGTCATTAAATTGCTACCATCTAGCGAACTCTAGTTCTTTGGTATTGACATGCTTGTATCCCTTTAATATTCTTGTTTCAAATACTTGCCTCTAAATTTCTACTGCCTACTTAAACATTTCAGTTTATATGTCCGTGACCTTCCTATCTTTTGAGACCCTTTCCTCTTCTGTTGTTTGGTCGCTATCTTTCGATAATTTCTTGTCTCTTGGTATTGATATGCTCATCTCTTTGAAATCTCTCATACTATCATATTTTTTATGCCTACCTTTATACCCTAATGACTGTTCAAGACATTCCAGTTAACATGCCCTTGACCACCCTTGTTTCTTAACGATCCATGAACGATCATTTTATCTTGCACATGATTGGTGATCTCGTTGCTTCCTTATAACTTCTATCAGTAATGAATTCTTACTTCAACCATTCTATTGAAACATCACCTATCCTACCTTGATTGTTTTCTTAACTTCGCCATTTCGCGAGTCTTGCCTTAACTCTATCCTTTGTTATGCCTTTCGTTATTATCACCTTCGTCGTTGACACCTCTACATCTTACCTTGATGCCTATATTATACATGTGCTCTAAAACCTTCTCTCTTTCGTCTCAATTTTAAAAGTTGAAGGTTACCTATTTTCCATTAGTTGTATCCTATTCCTTGTCGCTTGCGAGTTTTTAACTCCACCCTTTGTTGTCTGTTACTACCTTTACCTTCACCGTCTCTCCATCTTACCTTGATGATCATCTTATGTCTGTTATTTAAAATTCCCTCTCTCATCTCAATTCCAGGGAAGTGTTTTACTTATCCCATCCATGGTCAAAACCTCGTCTTTGCTAGGTGTGAGTCTTATCTTAACTCCATTCTTTGTTGCACTCAAACCACTGGCTCTTCTATGCCTTCATCTTTTCTCTTATACCTTTGTCTGTTATCGCCTTTGACCCTTGCAATATTTATGTCTTCTACCTAAATGCTTACCTCGAGCTTATCCTTTAAAAGCCTCCCCTTTCCTTCAACCCAGTTTGAGGCTGTGAGTTACCTATCTCTCCCTTGATTTCTTTTCACTCCTTGTTGCCTTACAGGTTTTGTCTTAATTCCATCCTTTGTTGTGTGTTTTATTTGCTATCACCATCTCCTTGTCATCCATTGATCTTGCCTTGATACTTATCTTTATTTTGGCTCTTTAAAAGTCTCCTCTCTTCCACCTTAATTGGAGAGTGTCAGTTTACTTATCTGGCCTTTGGACGTACCCTGTCCTTTTCCATTTACAGGTCCTATCTTAACTCCATCCTTTATGGTACTCATATCCATTGTCTTATGCCTATTTAACTCCTCTCCTACATCCTTGTCCGTTATCACTTTTCGACCCTCGTGATATCTATTCCATTGCCTTCCTGCTTACATTGAACCTACCCTTTGAAGCCTCCTCATTTCCATCCCTGTTCGGGGATAATGCCTCATCTATTTCATCATTGACTGCTCCCCCCTTCTTTGACACCTTGCGAGTCCTGTTTAAAATACATCCTTTATTGTGTGTTTGTCCGCTATCACCTTAACCCTTGTCATCCCTCGATCTTTACCTTGATGTTTACCTGCATTTTAAAGCCGCCTCTCCCATTTCATTCCAAGAGTGATGTCTTGCCCATCTCGCTCTTGTCCGTTCCCTTTTCCTCTGTCGCGTTGCAAGTCTTAGATTTTGCTCGATATCACCCTTACCTTCCTAATATCTAGATCTTTCCATGATGCTTATCCTATGCCTACCTTTTGAAATATCATCTTTCCCATCTCGATCTAAGAATGGTGTTTTACCTATCTTGACCTTGGTTGCATTCTCTCCCCTGTCGGTTACAATCCTTGCTTTAGCTCCATCCTTTATTATGCTCATGCCCCTATCTTGCATGTCTTATTATTCCCCTTGCCTTTCGATGGCCTTAGAATAGTTTCCCCTTAGGCCTTGTTCGTTTGTGTCGGATTGGTGGGTCGGAACAATTCCGAGCCGGATTGCATCTCTAATTTATATAAACTTTGATTAGCCGGAACGATTCCGGGTGCAATCCGATGTAAACGAACAAGGCCTTAGTAAGGAAAGACCACCATTTAATTAAAAGTTACGTATAGCAACGAGATGTTTGTTGTTGTATGCTTGTGCTGTTTGTCTTTGTGTGATGACTGATTTGCTTCTTTGTGATGAGTGTTGATGTGATTGTGGCCCTTGGTCCGCAATGACATCAGTTTACTAGCTGAGTGCCATAGAGTTAATTAGCTGGGCGCACTCCCTTCTCTCTCTTTAAGCCATCTATGCTTACCTTTTCTATCTATACTCTTCCCTTTTGCACCTGTCTAGTTGGCATCCTGCAACCTCTCTTAATCAATCAAGATCAGAATCAACAACATCTTCACAAAGTGCATATCAACGCTCCTGTTAAGGGGGTTAGCCGCTAACCCCAATGAAGACAATGTGATCAACATCAACCAACAAGAATCAAGTGGCGCAGCGGAAGTGTGTGTGGGTCCTAACCCACATGTCCAGGAGATCCTCAAGAATTGCATCAATCAGTCTCAAGCATCTGAAGATCAAAGCAACCAATCCACAAGTCAAGCTGGTAGAATCAAAGCTGGGTTAGAAGAAGCTATGAAAGACCAATGAACCAATCTCTTTTTCTCGCTAGCCTCTTCTTGAATCTTGAGGGCAAGATTCCTGTTAAGGGGGTTAGATTTGTAACACCCTGAATTTGGGGGTATAAAATTTCTTTTCCAATACTCACCAAATTTAGGTGTTACCCTCTCTTTTCCTTGCTTTTCTTTTCTTTTTCCTAAATAGTGAAGAGTTATTTTGTTTTATATATGTTTAAGCCTAGTAAAATAAAACCCTAAAAAAGGGGGTCCTTGATTGTTGCATAGAATGTCGAGGCATGTTTTTCCTTTGTGATGGTGCATTTATTCAAACTTAGGAAGCATGTTTGAATTTGAATTCAAAACTAAAACATGTTTTCAAAAAGAACAAAAGGAAGGAAAAATAAATAAAAGGAAACCTCCCTCAGCCCCCTAGCCAGCCTTTCACGCGGCCCACACGCCTGCTTTCCTGCCCCGCGCCTTCCCAAGACCCTCCCCCCTCCTTCGCGCTTCCCCCCTGCAGCCCAGCGCTCCGCGCCAGCAACGCGTGGCCCACCCCCGCATCCCAGCGTGCAACGCAGCCCAGTAGCCGCGCTCGCCCAGCCCGCACCCTCGCCTGCTCGGCCTGCCACGGCCCAGCACGCGGTGTCCGCACTCGCTTGCCCACCCGCTCGGCCCAGCGTGTCGTGCCCCTGCCCCTGGCCCATTCAACGGCCAAGGCCCGCCTAGCTCCCCCCTTTGTGCAGCCCAGCGCGCCGCGCTCGCCCACCCCGCGTGCTCCTGCAGCCCAGTCGCCCAGCGCGCCCTACTGGCCTCGCGCTCACGCGTGGGAGCGTCGTCGCCGCCAGGAACGTGCCCACGCGCCCACGACCTCCCCACGAACCGCTCCTAGCTCCAGTTTTTCTCTGTTGCAGCCCCTCTTTCTCTCTCTCTCTCGCCCCTCGCATCAAGAACTGCAGCTGCACGCGCTCCCCTGACTGCACCACCAATGCAGGCCTCCTCAGCCTCCACCACCGTCAAGTTTGTCGGTCGCGCGAGCTCCACCGTCGGCCATAGCGCGCCACACTCTCTCCCTAGGTCGCTATCTCGCTATTGCAGCCACGTCAGCATTGTCTCCCCACGCCCGGAGCCGCCTCCACTACCAGAAACGAGTGCTTTGCCGAGTGCCCGAAGCACTCGGCAAAGCTTTAAAAACACTCGGCAAAGTCTTTGCCGAGTGTCGCACTCGGCAAAGAAGGCTCGGCAAACAGTGCATCGGCAAAGCTTTCTTTGTCGAGTACTTTTTCTCGGGCACTCGGCAAAGAGGTTTGTCGAGTGCTAGCTGGCACTCGGTAAAGAAAAGCAGCCGTTACAGCGACGGGGTGATGGAGACGGCGTCTTTGCCGAGTGTCTGCCCGACAGACGCTCGGCAAAGGTAACTTCTTTGCCGAGTGCCACCTGGAACACTCGGCAAAGAACCCACCAGGGAGGGTCCCCATGTCAGGTTCTTTGTTGAGTGCTATGTATGGCACTCGGCAAAGCGTGCCTCTTTGCCGAGTGTCAGAGCATTACACTCGGCAAAGAACCTATACCGGTGCCCAGGCCTTGGTTCTTTGCCAAGTGCTATGGTCGTGACACTCGACAAAGAACCTCTTTGCTGAGTGTTGCACTCGGCATAGTGACTAGTATGCACCTTTTTTATTTGTTTTTTGTATTTCATCCACACAAACAAAAGATATCACATATATATCACATATATACATCACAGATATCATCACAAACATAAATAGCCAACACAAACATAAATATCCATCACAAAAGTGTTCAACACAAGTATCCAACACAAACATAAGTCTCATATGTCTCAAGCTCTGACATAAGTATCCAACACAAACATAAGTGACTAACACAAGTTTTGAAGTCTTCAAACACACAGACATAAGTATTCAACACTTAAAACATAAAACTCATGGAGGTGGGCGGTTGGTCTGGTGCTGCGTTGGGCTGAACCCTTCATGAGGGTTGTTGGATGCCGCCCCAGATTGGTCCTGCACAGAGAAGAGATTGCATGTGTTATACCAAATGCATTACCAACATGTAACTACAATTTTGATACTCACAGGAGTTTGGAATAGAGCAGGGTCAACTGCAGGGAACAATGGAGGTGGTGGAGCGAAACCCTGTGACGCACTAAGGCTTTGCATGTACTGGAACATATCTGCCATCCTCTGATCAGTCGCCGCCCGCTCCGCCATTATCCTCGCCTCCATCTCTTGACGTTCCCTCCTCTCTTGTTCTAGTTGGGTCTGTAATATTACAAGCCAATGTTATAGTAACTCAAAGAGAAGGTATATAACTCAAGGAATGACGAGTTACAGAAGCACTAACCTCGAGTTGCTGTATGCGAAGCTGTGAGCTGTCGTGCCGAGGTCGTATGGCTGGACTCGAGCCCGTGCTCCTTGCTCGCACCTGAGACAGAGTGGGAGTGGAGGACGAGTCGATTGCCCCGTCGGCAATCCAGTACCGCCCATGTCTCTTGCCTCCTCCGACCCTCATGAGCACATCGGGGTCGATCGGCTCGGTGCTCGGATCATAATCTGGGTCATGGACCTCCTGCACCATGGCGGTGTAGTCACGAAGGCGGTTGTAGACGGTGGGGTTGGTGTAGGCCTCGGGCCCGTCATCCGGGTTGTAGGTGACGTCTGACGTCGCCTTGCCCTTATGGGCCATAGCATCCGGCATCCGGCTTCCTTGGTGGTGGGAGGGACCTTGCATCATCATACGCCGTTCCCGACTAGCGTTGTGCGCCTGGTCCCACTCAACCGAACACCACCTATCCACCATCTGCTCTCAGCACAGAGGATGTGCGGCGCACCAATGTGGAATCATCTACAAAGTAAACATGTAAAGTGCATATCAAAAGATAAAATAAAATTCATGCATGGAGTACTGGTACCAAACATGTATGACTTTACCTGCAAGTACTGGTCCCTGGTCAATGACATGGTTCGGGCTTGAGTTTTGGTCACCCTCTCCCCAAGGACGGAGCCGTGGTAGGTGACGATGGCCTGAATTCGGGCCTCATAGTGCATGTCCACGACGAGCTTCTTACAACTCGTGGTGGCCACCACATCCACCCTAGCCTCGTATCCAGCCTCGCATCTGAAGAAATCCTGCATACAAAAACGATGTATCCATACATTATTTCAAGAATTTGCAACGAATGCGACATATTTTACATTATACTAAGACTAACCCACAGCTCTTGCTTCACCCGCTCCGCCTTGTTATTGAATTCCCGGCCCTCCTGGTCTACTGCATCGGGGGCGACGGCATAGTGGTCGAAGGTGAAGGCTGGGCCCGTCACTCCGGCGTACTCCACCAGTCCAGGGAAGTGTTCCCTGCACAGCAGACCGAGGATGCCATTGGGGGGCGACGATGACCCCCAGCATAATCCACAACCGTCCAAGACCTGTCCAAGTGATAAATAAAAAGTATTAGTTTATTTTATGATTTTGAACACATAATATGAACAAGAATGAAGAACATAAAGTTACATACCTCTCCCCATCCGGCCGAATCAGCGGTCGCCTGTCCCGAAGTATGGGACGCTGAGGGAGACTCGCGGGGCCTCGTAGGTAGATGCTCCTCGAACTTGAGCCACCAGAACCTGAGGCGTCCTGGTGCTGGTCGTCGTCGTCCTGGTGCTAGTCTAAGTCGTCCTGAGGCGCTGCCTACTGCTGGACAAGGTCGTCCTGTTGCGCCGCCTGCTCTGCCTCGTCCGCCGTCCTACTCCTCCTCCTCCCCCTCCTCCTCCTCAGCCAATTACCGCCAACCATAGTTGTCCAAAAACCTGCAATTAAGAGTAAACAAATAAGCACATATAAAAAGATGTATTTAAAAACAGGTGCGAAATAAATAGTCATATAACATTACATCGATTAAAAATAATCTTCATATGTGTCGGGGTTAGCCGGATCATAACTCTCATCATCACTATCAACCATTTCAATCTCAACACCATCGGAAGACGCAAGTTCGTCATTAATGTCATTGCCTTCAAGGATTACTAAGTCATTATCATTTTGCACCTCATCATCCTCCTCATCAACAACCATTTCAATATCTACGTCCATTCCGATAGCTTTGGTTAAGTCTATCTCAAATCGCCCTTCTAGCTCATCTTCTTGGAAGAACTCTCCATCATACGTGTCCGGGTCTAAGTTGTAATCTTCATCGTTAGGAACAGGTAACCTCCCGTGCGGCGGTACCTTATACACAACATCCCAACCCTTAAGATGTTCTTTCGTTTGGCACACATATGGGAGATAATACACTTGTGTGGCCTGTTGGGCCACGATATAGACATCATCTCCTGGTAAGGTGGAATCTTATCGAATTTTGAATATCCCAAGATTAGAATGTGTCTGTCTCGTCACTTGAGGGTCAAACCAATGACATTTGAATATCACTGGAGTAAGAGGTTTGGAACCATAAAAATTGAGCTCATATATTTCTTCGATTCGTCCAAAATAATCGACATTGTCAAGGCCGGGCGTAAAGACTCCAGAACACGTTGTTTTCCGATTGGGCCGACTTTTGTCGTAGTTTGTTGTGCGAAAACGGTATCCATTGACGTCATACCCAGAATATTTCTTGACCCTATAAGCAAAGTCGTTGGCTACTTGTCTCAACTCGGCACTCATAGACGGATCTCTTTGGCCCTGCAAGTATTCGCAAGTTAAAAGACACTAAATTAAGTTCAAAAACGTATGTCTTTTACAAACTAAGCACGTACCTTACGTTTGAACCAGGAAATGAAATCGGGCAACCCATTTCTCGCACCCTTTCTAAGAAGAGTGTCATATTCCTGTGGAGTGGGGTCCCTTGATCGACGCCATAATTCATGAAGGAATTGTTCCATGTATGGCGTCACCTCTTCAAGGTTGGTCAATACATATAGCATGATATGCCGCCACTCTTCATGTGTCAGGGTCTTGGTGGTCGAGCCACTTGCGCTTCCGAGTTGGCCTCGAAATATGCTAAGGTTCGATTCATTGTCGCCATCATTGTAACGAGGGGGTGGATTATGCACGCTCGGCAGTTTGTCACCATAATAAGTTGTTGTGAAGTTTGAGAGCTCCTCTAGAATGTATGCCTCTGCAATGGAAGCCTCGATTTTGCATTTATTTCTACATTTCTTTCGAATAGTCTTTAGATATCTCTCGATTGGATAGCACCAACACCCCTGCACGGGGCCCCCCATTCATGCCTCATAGGGGAGATGAAGAATCAAATGCTGCATTGGATTGAAGAAGCCGAGTGGAAATATCTTCTCAAGCTTACACAGTAACACGGGTGCCGATCTTTCCAAATCTGCAACCACGGTCCGAGATAACTCTTTTGCACAAAGCTGACGGAAGAAATAACTCAACTCTGAAAGCGCTAGCCAGACATGCTCAGGGACATAGCATCGAACCATCGCAGGAAGAATCCGTTCAATCCATATGTGGAAGTCATGACTCTTCATCCCTAAGACTCGCATAGTAGATAAGTTCACCCCCTACTTAGGTTAGCTGCATACCCATCAGGGAACATCAACATCTTGATCCACTGAAGTACTTCCTTCCTCTGGGCCCTGCTTAGGACGAAATCGGCCTTAGGCCTTCTCCACGTCTTTCCGCCACATGGCGGCTTCATCTCTAGGTTTGGTCTATCACATAACGCTGCCAGATCCACTCTTGCCTTCACATTATCCTTTGACTTATCAGGAATGTCCATAATTGTTGCCCACAGTGCCTCGGCAACATTCTTTTCAGTGTGCATCACGTCAATGTTGTGTGGAAGGAGCAGGTCGTCATAATAGGGGAGCCAAGTCAAGCCAGACTTATGTGTCCACATATGCTACTCACCATATCCCACAAAACCACTTTCTGTATTGGCCACGAGCCCATCTATCTGTTGACGAATTTCGACACCAGTCATCGTTGCAGGAGGGCGGTCTGTCACTACGACACCTTTCGTAAAGTTCTTGATGTCTAGGCGGAATGGATGGTCAGCAGGGAGAAACTGTCGATGTTTATCGAAGGATGAATATTTGCCACCCTTTTTCAACCAAATGAACCTGAGAGCTTCCTTGCAAACTGGGCATGGGAACTTACCGTGAACACACCAGGCACATAATAGCCCATACGCCGGTAAGTCATGCATGGAGTACTGGTACCAAACATGCATTCTGAAGTTTGTCTTCGTAGCTTGGTCATACGTCCATACCCCTTCCTCCCAGGCACGTACTAATTCATCGATCAAAGGCTCCATGTACACACCCATTTTATTCCCCGGGTGTCCGGGAATTATCAACGACACGAATATATTCTGCCTTTGAAAGCACACACCAGGGGGGAGATTGATTGGGATAACAAACATGGGCCAACATGTGTACGGGGCAGCGCTCATTCTGTAGGGATTGAACCCATCTGTGGCCAACACAACACGTACATTACGAGCCTCTTCCGCTTTTCTCACGGTGAATGGCATCAAAGTGTTTCCATGCTTCACCATCGGATGCGTGCACCATCTTGTCAGGATTGTATCGTTTTCCATTTTTGTGCCATGTCATCTGTTTCGCGGATTCCTTTGTCATGTACAGACGGTGGATCCTCGGTATGAACGGAAGGTGCCGTAGGATTGTTAAGGGGATGTCGAGCTGCCTCTTCTATCCATCACTAGAGTCTACCTCCATGAACCTAGACGATGTACACTTGGGACAGTACTTTGCCTCCACGTATTCTTTCCTAAATAGCACGCAGCCCTTCGGACAAGCATGAATCTGCTCATATGTCATCTTGAGTGCATGAAGGAGTTTCTGTGCCTCGTACATGCTCTTTGGCAGAACGTGATCATCCGGAAGCAGGCTACCAATAACCGTCAATAAGCCATCGAATGCGTCTCTACTCATGCTGTACTGCGACTTGAACGCCATTACACGCCCAATGGCATCCAGTTGAGAAACCTTTGTCTGGCCGTGAAGGGGCTTCTGTGCCGCGTCGAACATGTCGTAGAACGCCTTTGCAGTCGGCTCTGGCCGTCATCCATACATCCTCCTGTGTACTGTGCCTCTTGATAGTCGTTCAACATATCTGCTACCGCCGCATCCGCGTCATAATCCTCGACACGTTGTCTCAGCACCTCCTCTCTCGTACGATGCGCTTCACCATGAAATATCCACCGAGTATAGCCCGGCGTAAATCCATTCTTCCAAATATGTTCTACCATGGACTTCTTTGGTTTTCTTTTCCGGTTGGCACATTTGCTGCACGGGCATGGGACTAGACTCGCTCCTTTAGCAGCTTCGCCATATGCCCGTTCCACGAAATCAACGGTCTTTCTAATCCATTCAGTGGTGATATCGTTCCTTTCTCTACGGCCCGTGTACATCCACTCACGGTCCTCCATCCTCTAACAGAAAATTTCGGCAGCACCTCCCCTGCACGGGGAGGTTTCGAAATCCTGCAAATAAAACTATCTGCACGATGGCTGACATCCACACATAATTCAATGGCACAATGGTTGGCAATCATCAATACTCAATATTAACCTAATCATACATGTACATAAATTTAACACAAGAAAACTAAATATTAATCTAATCAACTCAATATTAAACCTAATCATACCCGACGGGCGGGACGACGGGTCACGGACAAACTGATGGGTCGCGGACGAGACGGCGGGTCGCAGGCGAGGCAGCGGGGGCACGACGAGGGCACGCACGGTGGGGACGCGGCGGGGGCACGGCGAGGGCACGGTGGGGGCACGGTGTACGGCGTACGGCGCGGGCGCGGCTGCGGCGGCGCGATGAGGGCGTGGGCGGAAACAAGGGCGAGGGCGGCGGCGCGGCGGGGGCGCGGGCGCGACGTGGGCGTGTATACGGCGGCGGCGCGGAGTGTGAGAGTGAGAGAGTGAGAGAGTGAGAGAGAAAGAAGGTTACCAGCGCTATGTACACGCGCTTTGCCGAGTGCCCGTGATCTGGCACTCGGCAAAGAATTTTTTTTATTTTTAAAATAAGCTTTGTCGAGTGCCAGATCGGGGACACTCGGCAAAGGAGCCTTTGCCGAGTGTCGCCCAGTTGACACTCGACAAAGATTAATTTACACTTCTTTACCGAGTGTCACCCAAGGGGCACTCGACAAAGCATACTTTGCCGAGTGTCAACCAGCTGACACTCGGCAAAGTACATTTGTATTTTTTTTGGCCACCAAACTTTTTGTGGTTTGTTCCTACACCATGTAGACCTACATGTACCATTTGGGGACAATTATAACTGTGTTTTCAATATCTAGTAGATTTAGTTTGTTTATTTGCATTTCTTTGGAAAATTCAGATTTGAACTACAGGTCACTCGAAACTTGGAAAACCGTGCATGCAAAAATGATATCCAAGCTACTTAGCACAAGTTACGACCGATTTCAGGAGCGGACAGGAAACTTCGAGCACCATGCTCACTGAACATGGATATGAACTTGCCATCCAGGTGTTTAAAAATTATATAAAACACAAACAAACTCAGAAAATCATGAAACCTGTCCACGTGCCATGATATCATATGTAGAGGCTGTGATAAAAAATTTAGAATGTTTGGAGAAAGTTGTGAGACAGTATGTGTAGAAACCTAAGAGAACTACACATGAAATCATGGAGTTTCAATGTGGATCTCTTAGGTTTGTACACATAGTGCGTCACAGCTTTCTCGAAATTTTTTCAAATTTTTATCACAGCCTCTACATATGATATCATGACACGTGGATAGGTTTCATGATTTTCTGACTTTGTTTGTGTTTTATACAATTTTTAAACACCTGGATGGCAAGTTCATGGCCATATTAAGTGAGCATGGTGCTCGAAGTTTCCGGTCCGCTCCTGAAATCGGTCATAACTTGTGCTAAGTAGCATGGATGTCATTTTTTCATGCACCGTTTTCTAAGTTTCGAGTGACCTGCAGTTCAAATATGAATTTTCTGAAAAAATACAAATAAACGAACTAAATCTACTAGCTATTGCAAACACTGTTATAATTGTCCCAAAATGGTACATGTAGGTCTACATAGCGTAGGAATATACCACAAAAAGTTTGGTGGCCAAAGTATAAAAAACAAAAATATGGTTTGCCGAGTGTCTATAGAAGACACTCGGCAAAGCCTGCTTTGCCGAGTGCCAAATACTAGGCACTCGGCAAAAAATCCTCTTTGCCGAGTGTCAGTCCTCGGCTCTCGGCAAAGAGTGACGGTCGTCAGCTTTAGAACGGCCGCTGACGGCCCTTTGCCGAGTGTTTGACACTCGGCAAACATGTCTTTGCCGAGTGCGGTCCTATGCCGAGTGTCCTACACTCGGTAAAGAGGCTCGTTACCGAGAGCCGAACTTTGCCGAGTGCGGCTCTCGGCAAATCCCTCTTTGCCGAGTGCCCGACAAAAGGCATTCGGCAAAGAGTCCGACACTCGGCAAAGCCTCGGATTCCGGTAGTGCTCGCATCCATTCGCTAGGCATCGTGCTTGCGTAGCCGCCTCGCCGACGCGTCCATGCGTGCCCTGTTGTTATGTGGAGGAGCCTACGCAGGACCCATGATCGCCGTCCGCATCTCGCCTCGTCGTCGGCGTGGCTGCGCGTGTGTCTCCGGCGCAACCTCGCGTCCGCGTCCCGCACAGCCTACACAGCCCTGACTCGGCCTTTGCACGACCCCGGCACAGCAGCAACATCGCCATCCTCGTGCTTCGCCGCGAGCTCGTCCGGCCGTCCGCCGTCGTCGTGGGGTGAGCATCCTCTACGCGTTAGTAACATCATTTCGCCTTGTCTCACGTTTTTGTTTAACTAACGTTAATTAATTAGACTTTTCAATTAAACTAATTTATAGTTATTATCTTGCGCTTTATAAATGCACGACGACGTGATTAATATTTAGTTTAATATAAATGTGACATTTATTTAGTTTATCTCGCGTATCGCACGCGTGATTTTGCATGTGGTTACGTGCTGATCCGCGTGTCGTTCACGCTCATCATTTACGCTGTTTCGTGCAGTCGCTCGCGTTATTAAAATCCGTTTCGACCCATGCGTGTGATGCCATGCGTCACAACCCGCGCACGACTCACCTAGGTTGTTCGCGCGTCGCTGTTCGAGCGAGTCGCGATTTGCGCTCTTTAATAAAATTGGTTCACCACATTGTTCAGTTTAAATAATTAGTTAACGGTTTGGTTATCGGTTAAAAAATGACAATGCAATCGAATCTGATTCATAATTTTAGTTATGAGTTCGTAGATAACTGTTAACGTGCTTATACCGACTTAAATGCTATATTTAATATAAAAACGACATAATTTAATAGTATTCGGATGTTGCGCCATTTAAAATTCGGGAATTGTTATTTATTCAATAAATCATGTGTCGTAAATCCGTATCGACTTGTTTTAGTCGCGTTAACTTGATAACCTCGTCGCCTGTGTATTAGTAACATTATTTGTCACGGCATAAGTTTTAATCAGCTAGTTTATTATTTGTTATCCATTATGTATTAGAATAAAAATTTGAATAAACTAATTTCTAGTTTTATTTGTGCTTTTATAGATACATATTAATATGACTACACCTGCTCGCACGTTTTCGAATTAGTGCTAGTGAGAATAATCATGTCGCAGCAGGTGTCGTCTCTTGTCGATCGCGAGGGTCTCGCGCGCTGTCAGCGTATTATTTTATTATCTCTGTTATTGTCGCTTGCGCTAATTAGTCAATTATTGTTTAGTCGTTTGTTATTTAAGATAACAGTTTATTTAGAACGAGTCTATAGTTTTAACTCGTGCTTTTATAAATATAAGTATTAATTAACTTGATTAATACCAGCTTAAATACATTTAGTTAATTATTCGTTTGTTGTTGTTTGCGCGCGGCTTCGGTTGCATGTCATCGTGCTGTTCGTGCGTGTAGTCGCGTCGTTAATTCGTCAGGTCGCATATTTTAGATAGTTAACTTAATGTTTGCTCGACTAATATTTATTATATTAATATTCTAATTAGATTAAATGTGTAGTGTTCAACTTGCGCATTTATAATAAACATTAACATGGCTAATATTAACTTAATTACTTATTTAATAATTGTTTAGTATAAACGCGTCACCTATTTAGTCTTTCTCGCATGTCGCACGAGTTGTTCCGCACATGGTGTCGTGCGGGTTCGCACGTCATTTGCACTGATCGCACGCATTGTTTCGTGCATCGTCCGTGCGCTACCTCGTTTGTTCGCGCATCGTTTGCACGCTGTTGTACTGTTTTTGTGTATCGTAAATTCGCCTCTCTTAGAGTATCTCGTTTTAATTAAATCACTTATTTAACTGACATTTGTTAGTATAGCATATTAATGGAACTAAATGATAGATATTATTTATATTTGATAATGTCGAATTAAATGTTTTACTTAATATTTGTTTAGCGTAAACGTGATATCTTTCAGACCGACGCTTCGAGTTTGACATTTCTTTTTCCTCGTGTGACCGTAGTAACACGCTCTATTTTATTTTCCATGTTTTATTATGTTTTTATTTGAATGATGTAATGTTCTTATGCATATATATGCTTGCTTGTTTGTACCTGTTTGTATTCGCTGTGCATCGCGAATAGATTGCGATCTGTTTCCGAGCTTCGAGGGATCGAAGATCAAGCGTTAGCGACCAAGTGATCTAGCTCTTCGAGTTCTATGAGATTGAAGACCCTGAGCATCTGTTTGGCGAAGGCAAGTGTCCTCTGACCCATTATGTCCTACGTACTTTATAATTCATTATCCCCATTACATTATTTGAACCTAAGGATTGACTAGTCTGTATTTACCTTATCCTTGTTTATCTTTTTGGGTTATCAGGGTTAGCTTTATGTTATTGCTTTAACTTAATCAATGAACATGATGTGATTATTTATGATACGATGATGTTATTCCAATGATGATATTGTGTTACTCTAGGGGGCTCAGGCCATTTTCCCTGAGTACCTCTCTGTAAGTACCTGTTCGTGGAGTGACCATCTGGGATAAAAGTGCAGCCATGAGGGGACACCCTTAGCTGATTAATTAGATGAACCTGGGGTATAGTTGGCTTTGCCGGAGGGCCGTCAATGGGGGCCGGCGCATAGTGCTCGCTCTGCTAAGGTGGGGTGCAGAGGTTCATTCGATTTGGTTTTGTTAGTCACCCACCTTAGAGAGGTGTACCGCGTTTGTACGACTGGCGAAACCTAACGAGCAGCTATGCATTAGGGGAGTTTTTGTAAAGGCTACGTAGTGATACTCTACCAGGCCACCTTGGTAGTGGTCAATGAGGATTAGTTCTCCTCAGGCAGAAAGGGAATCATGACTCGTGGGTAAAGTTTGCAACCTCTGTAGAGGGTTAGAAACTGATATATCAGCCGTGCTCACGGTTGTGAACGGCCTTGAGATCCTCTTTGATTAGAGATACAGATGGTTCGAGATATAATGGTTTTATTTATGGTTTTGGTTCGATGAGGATAATGATATTCCTCGATGAGGAAATGGTTCACGGGTTGGCTATTACTAAAACTTGGCTTCCACTAATAATAAATACTTGACCAACTAAAAGCAACCGCTTTTACCTTAACTCCACATAAAGCTAGTCCACCTCAGCCAAATGGAACATTTGCTGAGTACATTGATGTATACTCACCCTTGCTTTCACAAAACACCAGGTTGCCTTTGGTGCAATCTATGCTCAGGTAAAGAAGAAGGCGTCGAAGCGGATCTCCAGGAGTTCCAGGACTTCGACGAGTTCAAGGATTAGGCTAGCGACCTCCCCAGTCAGCTGCCTGTGGTGGGTTTATTTATGTTGGCTACGTTTGTATTATGTGCACTTTGATTTACATTATGTAAATGACTCTAGTCTTTAATATTATTAATTACTCTTTATTATTATTCGATATGATGAGTTATTTATGTAATCACTGTGTACATGAATTTCTGATCCTGGCATGTACATAGTTCGCATTCAGTTTACCTTCCAAAAATCGGGTGTGACAGCATAACACTGTACCTTAATTTATAGTGGTGCTCTCATATACAACTTCATATGAAAATACACCTATAACCTTTTAACCATATACATATGAGCTACGAAACCTACTATCTCCCTACTGCTATTCTAGACCCGCCGAAGAGCTTCAACTCTCTGCCGATGCTGAAGTCTTTATTTTTGACTAACAACCTTCTGTTGAGACATGCTATGATAAAGGTTAATCTAAAAATAAATTATAAAATAACTTTAAATTAACAATCTAAAAATAAATTATAAAATAACTTTAAATTGTTAATGTGAGAACCTTCGGCTAAAACACACCCCACCAAATATATGCATAGTTAAAACTGTAGTTTTTCTATTTTAAAGACTTTTTTCGCCTTAAATTATGGTTTGCATAAACCGTTCTTTTCCTTTTTTTAGTTTAGCAGATACGGACCTTCCGGTGACGACGGCATGACACAGGCAGGCAGCGTGCTGGTTACACGGCGTCCGAATCAGCAGTTACCCGCGTCTCTAGTCTGTACTTTCCAGACCATCGTCTCCTTCCCCTTCTTTCACCGGCCTCGAGTCGCACGCGTGAGATCTGTGCCTTCCGACGCGGCCACATGCCACACAACGACGCCCGGCGAGCTTCACCGCGATAGAGGTAGGCCCGCCCGATACCAAGGAGGATGGCGGCAGTGGGCGTTGGTGCAGCGGACGAGCGGTGGGCTTCGTTGTGCAACTGCGTGGTGAACTTCTTGCTGGAGGAGCGGTATCACCTCACGGCGCTGGAGCTATTGCAGGAGCTCCAGGAGGACGGCCGCTCCGCGCACGCCCTCCGCCTCCGCGCTTTCTTCTCCGACCCAGCGCTTTTCCCGCCCGATCTCGTCGCCCGCTCATCCTCTGCGCCGCCCGGTACGCTCCATGCCTCCTCCCCCCATCCAAACCCACCTCGCACCCCGCGGCTCTCTGGCTGGATCTCACGGGGCCGTGCTAACCAGGTCTGTTTATAATAATTGCTACTAATAAATTGCGCCCAAATTCGTCTCTTGACACGCTGGCCCTCCCATCTCTTCTTCCCGTAATCCGATTTGTAATGAACTCTGTTCCTTTTACCTTGGGTGGTGTTGCATTGGTGATCGTACAGATCGAACAACTTTAAGTTGGTGTGTGTTTAGTGGCATTCAACTGGCATTTTCACGGACATTTGGTTGGAATATGCACAGCTATTATCTGTAGTGCTGTACATGTGCATATTAACTTCCCTCCGTTTTTGAATAATTGACAATAAGGTGTCGTTTGGTTCACATGTTTATAACGTGATGGATAACTGATAGCATTAGATCATGTTTGTTTAGGTTCAGTTATAATTAGATACAACACTAGAAACTAATACCGGCCTATTCAAACTTGTTAACAGTTATATTTCGTGAACCAAACAACACCTCAGACTTGTATAATTAGCGAATGGATTGTAATCATTGTCTATTCTCTTTCTTAATACAAAGGTATACAGTTCTCATATATTTGAGAAATAAAAAATGCCTTCTCTAATCTTTTAGTAAAGGAACCAGTTGGCTGAGAAGTGTTAACTGGCCTCTTAGTAAAACTCAACTATCCTACTTACTTGTCTGAAGTACTTATGTTTTTTTGCACAATGCCGCAATCCAGGCAGCTGAAATGTATTCCAGTTGCATGACTGTGCTGTTAAGGTGATTCACTCTATGTTTTTTCTTCTGATAGGTGCTGATCCACAGATTTTGCTAGAAGAGAAAATAGCAGCAGAAGAAAAGTTGGCACTCACGGAGTATGATCTGCGCCTAGCCAAAGAAGACCTTTCACAGTTGAAGCTTGAATTACAAAAACAAAAAGAATCATCTCCTGATGATTCAAATGGTTTGTTCTTACCATGACATTGTGGATAATGCAATACATGAAATTGCAGTATACTATAACTTTTTATGTTGTTTAGTGCTGAAATGAGAACAACAAGTTTTGGTTTCAGTTTCTGGATTAAACCTTGAACCCATTATATTCTTTTATTGGAACATGAACCATCTGTCAGCAATAAAAGTCAAAAGAATATACTTTGCTTGTTGGATGGAAAAGAGGAATTTATAGGGGTCAGGAGGAAAAATACCATGAGGAGAGATTGAAGGCTTGCATGCTGCTTGGGCTTGAGGTGTCTGTTTGGGTGTTGTCAACTGGGAAAAAAAATTAAACTGCATAAACAGTATTTAATTTGGCCACTGTGCCCATGACCTTACTGGAGTGATATTTGATATTGTATCAGAATGCACCAACAAAAAATGCTTTGATACAAATAAAGTCAATATTACACCTTGTAAAATGTGCTTATATTCGTTTGTGTTACTGTCATGAGCATATATAAGTGCTAAATTTGTTTAGAACCACAGTTTGCTTGACATGATTCACACATTCGGTATACAGGGCTCCTTTTGGGTGCTTCTATACGCGAAGGATATACTAGGCAACAAGAAAATTGGGATGTGAAAATTTCAGCATTAGGCCCTCTAAAGGATAATGAACGAAAAGATCTTAATTGCGCTGTAAAAGAATACTTGCTTTTGGCAGGGTATCGACTTGCTGTTATGACATTCATTGAGGAGGTATATAGTACCTTTTCCCTTACTGTTGCAACTTCCCTCAATGTATTAGCTTGTGATTTTTTTCTTAAATTTTCATGGACATTGATATTTCCCATTTTTATACCAGTATCTATCATAGAGCAAACCTAGTGAGGGATGGCACTGTTTTGATATGACCAATCAAAATTGTTCTATGTATATTGGTGGTCAGAACTAATGAAATTTTGATCACTAATTTAAAATCATCAAATATTTCTGAACAGAGGGGGCATTTCCTTATCCGAGGCTCATATCCTCAATCATCTCAATTACAGGTTCCTGACCAAGACCTTGATGTTTGGCCAAACAGTTCAGCTTGTGTTCCTGATGCCCTTCGTCGTTATTACTATCAGTATCTTTCTTCTACTGCAGAGGCTGCAGAGGTATTATTGACATCAATTAAACTTGTGTTTCTTTTTTTTCTCTCGAACATGTAGGAGATCCGCACATCATTATATTAAGAAGAAAATTTGAATAGTCCAAAATGGACCCAGTTATATGGAACTCCTCCTAAGGAGGTCTAAAACATAGATACATTTCCATAACGCAAGCTACGAACAAATACACCAAAACATCTAGCAGTAGCTAAGAACCAAGATTGGTGGCTGCAAGAAAGGAGAGTCCTTTAGCTCCAGCCATTTCCCATAAATGTTGTTCCTCCCTTGCCTGAGAGATGCAGGAATATTAGGAGATATTCCATCAAAGACACATCTATTTCGGTGTTTCCAAAGAATCTAGGCACCCAAGACAATAAGAGAAATAAGACCTTTCATAGAAAGATCTCCATTGACTTTCGCAGCCTGCTCCCACCATCCTATAAATGAAACTGCACCAATGGTAGGGGCAAGACTGTGCAGTCTAAATTGTTGCAGCAGCAGGAATCAAAACTCCCTTGCGAAAACACAGGATACCACTATGTGGTTCAAGGTTTCAGAAGCCTGATCACATAAAGGACACCTCTCTGGGTGGTCCAGCTCCCTCTTAGCCAACCTATCAGCTGTATAGCACCTATTTAGGGCTGTGAGCCAAAGGAAGAAGTAGCGTTTGTAGGGGGCCCAAGTTCCCCAAATTCTTTCATAGTGACCGAAGGAAACAGAGCTCGTAAACAATCCTTCATAGGCAGCTTTAGCCGAATAAACCCCATCAGCAACAATACTAAAAATATGTTTATATTCCACATTGGGCTGCTACACAAAATCTGAAAACAGATTCCAAAGATGAAGATAATCCACTAAGACCCCAACAGATAGAGCTCCAATGATGTCCAAAATCCATCTTCTATTTGTGAAGGCCTCTTGAACCGTTCTTCTACTAGTAATTCATTTTGGAATGGTCTCGAATAATCTGGGTGGTAGATCAGCAATTTTCTGCCCATAAACCCATTTATCAGTCCAAAACAAAGTATGTGCCCCATTCCCATCTTCCGAACGTAGCACCGTCGAGAAAAAGGCCCGTGCTTTGTCCGTCACCTGGATTGGTCAACTACACCAGGGCTGGCCAGGTTCAGTTTTCTAGAGCCACAACCAACGCATGCGCAGAGCCCAACTGAGCTCTTTGAGACTAGAGATACCAAGTCCGCCCAGCTGGAGAGGCCTACATACCCTGCCCCATGCAACCAAAAAGTGCCCTCCCCTGACTTTAGGACGTCCTCTCCAAAGAAAACCTTTTCTACTTTTGTCAATAGTCTTGCTAGCCCAAGGGGATATTAATAGCCATAGCAAGATAAAATAAGCATCTCGGTAAGCACATATTGTACTTGCACTCTTCTACCAGCCCTTGTCATCAAATCTGCTTTCCATCCCGGGAGTTGGTCTGCAATCCTATCCACAATAGGCTGTAACTGATCCTTGGTGAGATTCTTTAGGGACAATGGCAGTGCCAGGTATCGGCAAGGAAAGATCGAGATATCACATGGGAGAAGGCTCTAAACCACTTCCAAATCATCATCCACACATTGAATACGATAAACATTAGACTTCTGATCATTGTTGCGGAGTCCTGAAGCTTCACCAAATAGATTTAAAATATCAAGAGTAGTAGTAATATCCACAGTAGATGGACGCAAAAAGAGCGCCACATCATCTGCATACATAGACACACGATGAAGGTGGGCTCTAGGAGAAAGATCCATGAGCAGCCCTACCTGCTCAGCTCTAGAAAATAGTAGGCCAAGAACATCCATAATTAAGATAAATAGCATGGAGGAGAGTGGATTCCCTTGCCGGAGCCCTCTCCTATGCACAATCGAATCTCCTGGAATACCATTAAGCATCACCTGAGTGCTATAGGAGGATAGCAGCCCGCAAATGATGTCCATAGGTTTGTCCAAAACTAGGTTGTCTCTTAACTTTAATGACAAAAGGCCAAGATACTGAATCGAAAGCCTTGGTAATATCAAGTTTTAGGAGAAGACGAGCCTTCTTCTACTGGTGAAATAATCTGGCAGTTTGTTGTACCAACATGAAATTATCCTGAATAAAACGGCCCTTAATGAAAGGCACTCTGAATGGGAGAGACCATATTATTCAACCTTTGGCTCAGCCTATTGGCCAAAAATTTGTAATCAACTTTGCAGCACTATGCACAAGAATGATCATCCTAAAACCTTACTTGATCAGCCTCATCTTGCTTTGAAATTAGAGTGGTGTAGGCCGTGTTTAGCAAGCCAAATTTGTCGAACTTTCTGCTCCAAACAGCAGAGACTACAACCATAAGATCCACCTTGATAATATTCCAGCAAGATTGGTAAAAACGATTAGTGAACCCATCAGGACCAGGGGCCTTATCATTAGGTAATCCCCTGATGGTGTTCCAGACTTCCTGGTTTGAAATAGGCTCATCAAGACTTGATAGACTTTGATCATCGATGCATTGCTGGAATAAGTCCTTGTGGTCTGTGGTCAGGGGCAGACCCAAAGGGTGTTTTTGAATAGGCCTCCGATTATCCTAGAATTTGGTCAAAAACAAATTATTCATCAAACCGATTAATAGTTTACTGCCACCTCCTCGAATCACCAATAGAAGGAGGAGGACTGTGCCTACTAATTTCATTCCTAGGCGTAGCAGAAGAGTGACTAAGTTTCCTCTAGAGTTGGGTTCTAGTTCTGCTGCCCAAGTCTGTAGACAATTGGGTTTCTGTGATGAAAATGAGAACATCTCTCTTGAGGATGCCAACGAATATGCAAGGCTATTCGAGAATGGGCTCTCAAGTAGCCGTATTGCTGCAGTAGCTGTGCTTTTTGGATGGCAGGTGCCTCTTGCTGGGCAATGCTAGGCCATTTTGCTGGTTGGTCTCCTCAGGTGGATTTATTCTATGTCAATGTTAGATCACTGTTTTTTGTGTTGGAATGTGAGAGGCCTTAATGACCGGGCGAAGAGGGATTCTATTACATCTGTGGTGGTTGACCTTAGGCCTTCCATCATTTGTTTGCAGGAAACCAAATTAAGTAGCATTTCAGATTTTGATATCCTCTCAATCCTTGGGGCTGGTTTCAGTAACTTCGTATTCAAACCAGCTCAGGGATCCAGGGGGGAGTGTTGATTGCTTGGCGTGATGGATCTTTCTCCTCGGTTGCGTCTGTTATAAAAAAATTTTCGGTCTCGGTGCAATTCCAGGATGAGTCTGGTGCTGCTTGGTGGTTCACAGGAGTGTATGGGCCTCATCAGGACAGTCTCAAGCTATCTTTCCTGCAGGAATTACAGGAGATCAGAGATGTTTGTATTGGACCATGGCTATTATGTGGTGATTTTAATCTGATCTTCAAGCCTGAGGATAAGAATAACTCCAACATCAATAGGACTTTGATGGGTAATTTCAGGAGCCTAATTAACTCCATGGAGCTGAAAGAAATTCCTTTGATTGGCAGGAAATTTACTTGGTCGAACCAGAGACAGGAACCCACCCTTGTGAAGCTTGATCATGTTTTTTGCACTACTAGTTGGGAGGAGTTTTTCCCTGATTGTCTGCTGTATAGCAACACCACTGTATGCTCTGATCATTGCCCTTTAACCCTCAAATTTTGTGAGGATTGTAAAGGAAAGCGCAGATTTCACTTTGAAGGTTTCTGGCCCAAGCTCCCTGGTTTCAATGAGGTGGTGGAGGATTCCTGGAATCAGCTAATGTTGGCAACCTGCCCTTTGGTAAGGTTGTCCTAAAAACTTAGAAGGCTTGCTAAACATCTGCAGTCCTGGGGGCATAGAGAGGTGGGTAATGTGAGAAACCAGTTGGGTCTTGCTAGATAGGTGATGCATAGGTTGGAATCAGCACAGGACAATAGAGTTTTGTCAGGGGATGAGTTTTGGCTGCTAGGAAAGCTGAAGCAACATTGTTTTGTTTATGCTTCTATGGAAAGAACAATTGCACGTTTGAGGTCCAGGATTAAGTACCTAAATGAGGGGGATGCAAATACTAAATTCTTTCATATGCAGGCTCGATTTAGGAAGAAAAGAAATTTCATTTCATATCTCGAGGAAGAGGGAAGTGTGGTCACTAACCATGAGGATATGCAGGAGGTGCTAGATGGGTTTTTTTCGGTCTTTTGGGTGCTGATTTTCAGAGACAAAGCACTATTATTCTGTCGAGTTGTCACAGAGAGACCGTGGATCTCAGCGATCTTGAGTGCCCCTTCTCAGAGAGAGAAGTGTTGGACACTATTGCGTGCCTTCCGTCTGATAAGGCTCCAGGGCCTGATGAGTTTACAGGGAGGTTCTATAAATCTTGTTGGAATATCATTAAGGTGGATTTGCTGGCGGCTCTGTCTATCATCCACCAGGGCAATGTTCAGAGATTGGGACAACTGAATTCCTCCTACATTATTTTGATCCCTAAAAAGATGGACGCTTCTTCGGCTGGTGATTTCAGGCCAATTATCCTAATTCATAGTGTTGCTAAGTTGGTCACAAAATTACTCGCTAATCGTTTGGGCCCTCGTCTGCATGAATTTGTAGAATCTAATCAAAGTGCTTTTATCAGAGGAAGGTCGATTCATGATAATTTTATGTTGGTCCAACAATCGATCAAATCCCTTCACAAGAGAAAGGTTGCTAGCCTGTTTCTAAAGTTGGATCTATCCAAGGCTTTTGACTCGGTTTCGTGGGCTTTTCTTGAAGTTTTATCTCACCTGGGATTCGGTCCTATTTAGCACAATATGATTTCAAATCTGCTGGCTTCATCTTCTACGCAAGTGATATTAAATGGGTCTCCTGGGATCCATATAAGGCATCGGAGAGGTCTTCGTCAGGGAGACCCTCTCTCCCCTATGCTGTTTGTGTTGATCATGGACATTCTTAGCAGTCTTTTTAGGACCGCTGAATGTAGGGGATTGCTTCATAGCTTGGAAGGGGCAGGAGTCCGTAACAGGCTTTCTATTTATGCTGATGATGTGGTCCTTTTTGTTAAACCCATTGAAGACGATCTGAAATGTGTTAGATTGATTTTGAATTGTTTTGGGTCGGCCTCCGGATTGGTTACCAATATGAATAAGAGTTATGCTATTCCTATTAGATGTGAGGAGCATGTGGTTCAAGAGGGCTGCAATGTGCTGAGGTGCAGTTTGGCCTCATTCCCTTGTTCTTACTTGGGTCTACCAATTTCAGACAGGAAACTGAAGCGAAATGATCTTATGTTGTGGATAGATAAGATTGCAGACAGACGCCCTAACTGGAAGGCTCGTTTATTGAACCTGGTCGGGAGGACAACATTGGTGCGGTTTGTGTTATCGGCCATCCCGATTTACCTCCTTATTGCCATTAAAATTCCCAAATGGGTTATTAAATGAATTGACAAGATTCGAAGAGGGTTTCTTTGGAAAGGGCGAAAGGAGGTGAATGGTGGAAGTTGTATTGTTCCCTGGGAAATTGTGACAAGGCCACTAAGTTTTGGGGGTCTTGGTGTTCCTAATTTACAATTGAAGAGTTGGGCACTGCAGGCTAAATGGCTCTGGTTAGAGAAGACTGATCCAACTAGGCCGTGGATTGGCTTGAGTATCCCCGTGCAGCAGCAAGTTAGACAATTCTTTATATCTTTGGTGGTCTCTGTGGTTGGGAATGGGACCAATACTTTTTTCTGGTCAGACAGATGGTTGAATGGGCAGACGATACAAGATTTTGCCCCTGAAGTTGTCCATATGGTGAGTAGCAGGCCCTTTAATTCAAGAACTGTTGCTCAGGCGCTGCATAATTGGCAATGGGTTTGCGATATCGCGAATTCTTTATCTTTGATTGGTCTACAACAGTATTTGCAGCTGTGGGATGCTTTAAGTGGAGTGGTGCTTAATCAGGAGGATGATAGACATGTGTGGGTGCACTCGAGCTCTCGAGTATTCTCCCCAAAATCTTGTTATTCGGCGTTTTTTATGGGAGCTATTTCTTTTCAGCCATAGAAATGGGTGTGGAAGTCGTGGGCACCCCCTAAATGCAAATTTTTTGTTTGGCTGGCAATAAGGAATAAATGCTGGACTGCTGATAGACTTCAGAGGAAAGGACTACCGCATCCGGTGGTTTGTCCATTATGTGACCAAGAGCAGGAAACTATCTGCACCTCTTGTGCTCGTGCAGCTTTGCTAGACAATTTTGGCATATTATATTTTCAGCTTTGAGGATGGGCCATCTTACGCATACTAGAGAGGCGGGCTCTTTTGTGGATTGGTGGGACAAGGTGCAAAGGAGAGTTCCCAAACAAATCAGAAAAGGTATTCATAGTCTCATTATCCTGGGGGGCTGGTGTTTATGGCTGCATCGCAATAAGGCGGTATTTGATGGTGTCAACCCTTCCTTGAGCACCATTCAGAGGCTTCTTTTGGACGAGGTGGAGTGCTGGTGTATGGCTGGTGCGAAGCAGCTCGAGAGTCTTGGCCTTCTGGCTGCATTTGCTAGGGTCAGGGCTATTCCTAGTGCTTGATGTTGTATTGTTTTTCCTTTTGTTTTTTTGCCTGTTATGGCATTGTACTTTGGTCCACTTCGGACCTTTCTCTCTTTCAATATAATGATGCGCAGTTCTCCTGCGCGTTCGAGAAAAAAAATCAACGTTTAAGTCCAAAGAAACAAAACTATGTAACTTTCAACCTAATTTGTTGAATTAAATGTATTATATGACATTTTGCTTATTTCTAATCATGTATCGAAGTGATAGATATTAGATATATGTGGTACTGAATTATACAGTATTAGGATATGTATCTATCAGGATCAATCAGAGCCTGATTAGCAATTGATTGTAATCCCCTAGATTGGCTAGCTGCCTTGTATAGTCTAGGATTACCTTCTATCTATAGCCTAGGACTATTTCCTTGTACAGGGAATAGCCTTCCATACATGTACCTTCCATGCATGCCTATTGGCTATATATAACAGGCTCCCCACCCTCAATGGGTGTGTGGTGATTCACTCCATTCTTCCCTTTCTACATGGTATTAGCTCTCTAGATCCTGCGCCTATCTCCCTGCTGTGCGCAGCGCCAACACCTCCCTGCTGCACCGCACATTCTCCCCCCAGGTCGCCATGACCGACGCCACCATTCCTGCCCTCGCAGTGTTTGTCGCCCCCTATGCGACGATCAATGTCAATAACCACATCCCGGTGACTCTTGAACTGGCAAAACCCAACTTCAATTAGTGGGAACCATTCTTCACCTCTCTCTGTGGAAAATTCGCTCTCCTCTCGCATATCGACGTACTGCAGGAAGCCCATCCCACCGATCCTTCTTGGGGCATCGCCGATGCCTGCGTCCGCAGCTGGCTCCTCGGCTCGGCTGGGCCCGACGTCATCGGCCTCGCCGCGGCTCCAAACCAGACTGCGCGCGAGCTCTGGGTCGCCATCAAGCGCCTCTTCGAGGCCAACAAGGCTCCACACGCCATTTTCCTAAGCCACGAGTTTCACTCGATGACTCAGGGCGACTCCTCCATCAATGACTATCCCAGCGAATGAAGGCCACCGTCGACGCGTTCCGTGATGTCGGCCACACCATCACCGACGCGAAGCTCGTCCTCAACCTCCTCCACGGCCTCAACCCACGTTTCGCCAGCACCGCCGACAACATTGCCGACTCACACCCGCTGCCGGACTTCGCCACCACTCGCGAGAAGCTCGTGCTGAAGGAACTCTGCCTCGCCAATGAAGGCACGGTTGCGGCCCAGACGGCACTCCACGCATCGTGAGGCACCAGCTGCCGCACCACCCCCACCACCAACGGCGGCGGCTCCACTGCTAGTAGACAGGGCGGTCACGGCAGTAGCTCCAGCAGCGGCGGCAACCCAGGTGGTGGCAGCGGCCGCTGGAAGAAGGGCAAGGGCGGACCTCACTCCGGCGGCGGTCCCAGGTTCCCAGCCGCCCCCTGGTACTGCTACCCCCCTTGGACCGCCGGGGTGCATCAGCAGCCTTGGCGCCCGCCAGCGCCGACCCCAGCCTGGCGCAATCCTAGCATCCTCGGCCCCTTCACTCAGGCTCAGGCGCACACTGCGCTCGCCCCCGTTCAGTCCTCCGACAACCCTGCTTCACCAATGGCAGCGCAGGGCGGCTGGGATCAGGCTGGCCTCATAGCCGCACTGAATCAGATGTCCCTCCAAGGGTCCTCTCCTTGGGTCCTCGACACTGGCGCCACAGCTCACATGTCATCTTCGGCTGGTATACTTCTGTCCCGTCTCCCCCCTCCTTCATTCGGCATCACCGTTGGAAATGGCACCACCATACCTATCACCTGCCGTGTCACATCTACACTCTCCTCCCCCACCTCTACCTATTGTCTTAACAATGTTCTAGTTGCACCTGCACTTGTGCGCAATCTCTTATCTGTTCGTCAATTCACTCGTGACAACTCTTGTTCAATTGAATTTGACGCTTGTGGTTTTTCTGTCAAGGACAAACAGACGAGACACGTGACTCTTCGCTGCAATAGTGGTGGCGACCTCTACACCTACCCCTCCACCACAACTCCCTCCTGCAGCCTCGCCACCACGTCGTCTCTGTGGCATCATCGCCTCGGCCACCCCGGTCCTTCCAGCCTCGCCAAACTTCGAAGCATGTCGGTCATTTCCTTCAATAAAAGCTCGCCATGCCTTTGCCATGCTTGTCAACTAGGCAAGCATGTGCGCCTTCCATTTAGTCATTCGTCATCTGTTACTCATGCTCCGTTTGATTTACTTCACTGCGACGTATGGACATCTCCCGTGCTAAGCAATTCTGGGTTCAAATATTACCTTATTATACTCGATGATTATTCCCATTACTGCTGGTCCTTCCCACTTCGTCACAAATCTAAGGTGCACCGCCACATGATTGAATTCATTGCATACGCTCAGACCCAGTTTGTACCACGCCTAAATCCTTCCAAGCCGATAATGGGACCGAGTTTGTCAACCGCGCCACCACTTCCTCGCTAGCCACGGCATTACTCTCCGTCTTTCCTGCCCCTATACCTCACCACAAAACGGCAAGGCCGAACGCATGCTCCGCACTACCAACAACACCATCCGCACCATGCTGCTCCATGCGTCCATGCCACCTCCATACTGGGCTGAGGCCCTCACAACAGCAACATACCTCCTCAATAGGCGCCCCTCCTCCTCCATACAAAACCAAATACCTCACCAAATTCTTCACGACATACTCCCAGATTACGCTTCCCTTCGCATCTTCGGATGTCTCTGCTATCCGAACCTCACTGCCACCTCCCCTCACAAACTCGCCCCTCGATCCACTCCTTGTGTCTTCCTCGGATACCCATCTTCTCACAAGGGCTATCGCTGTCTTGACATGTCCACTCGCCGCATCATTATCTCGCGCCATGTTATTTTTGATGAGTCCGTGTTCCCATTCTCGGCTGCACCATCGGCGGGCTCCATGCCGTCGTCACTTGACTTTCTGATGCAGGACCTCACCTCCTCGACGACCCCTGCAAACACCCCTCCGTCGCTCGCTGCTAGCAGCAAGGATGATCTCCAGGTGCTCCTGGACCCGGCCATACTTCAGCTCGGCCCCCGGGTTCACCCTGCGGGCGGGCCACAGCTGGGCGCTCATGGGCCCCAAGTGGGGCAGCCGGCGGCTCCTCCGACTGATGGTCAGCGCTTCGGCAACACCTACACTCGCCGCGCCCAGCCCCCAGCAGCACCGGTCACCGCGGAGGTGGCTCCTGTGGCTGCTGCACCTTCAGCGCCAACAGCGGCTGCACCAACTTCGCCACCAGCGGCTCCAGCAGCTCGGCTCCTATCTACTGCAGTGAACCGGCCTGTGACACGCTCACAGACCGGCTCCCTCCGCACTGTCCAGCGCTTCGGCTTCTCCGCCTCTGTCGCCTCGCCAATCCCGGCGAACTATCGCAGTGCCCTGGCCGATCCAAATTGGCGTGCTGCGATGGCGGACAAGTACAAGGCATTGATCGACAACGGCACTTGGCGCCTCGTACCTCGGCCGCCTGGTGCGAACATTGTCACTAGCAAGTGGCTGTTCAAACACAAGCTCCACTCCGACGGCTCTCTCGCCCGGCACAAGGCACGCTGGGTCGTTCATGGCTTCTCCCAGGAAGAAGGCGTCGACTACGACGAAACATTCAACCCGGTCGTCAAGCCGGCCACGATCCGCACCGTCCTCAGCATTGCTGCGTCCTGAGACTGGCCCATCCGGCAGCTCGACGTGAAGAATGCCTTCCTCCACGGCAACCTCGAGGAGACTGTCTACTGCGAGCAGCCAAAAGGATTCGTCGACCCCGCTGCACCTAACTCTGTCTGTCTGTTGCAGAAGTCCCTGTATGGGCTTAAGCAGGCACCGCGCGCTTGGAATCAGCGCTTCTCCAGCTTCATTCGCAGTATTGGCTTCACCACCTCCAAAACGGATGCCTCCTTGTTCATCTACAAGACTGGAGACGCCATGGCCTACCTCCTCCTCTACGTCGACGACATCATCATCACTGCATCATCACCGGCTCTTCTCCAGCATGTCACCTCCCGCCTATCGTCGGAGTTTGCCATGACGGACCTCGGGGATCTTCACCACTTCCTCGGCATCTCGGTGACATGGGACAATAGTGGACTGTTCCTCTCCCAGCGGCAGTACGCCGTTGATCTTCTCCAGCGCGCTGGCATGTCTGAATGCCACCCGACAGCTACTCCGGTGGATGCCCGGACCAAGTTGTCTGCCTCCGAGGGCGCTCCAGTCGCCAACCCTCGGAGTACCGGAGCCTCACTGGTGCTCTCCAGTACCTCACTCTGACCAGGCCGGACCTGGCCTATGCTGTCCAGCAAGTCTGCCTCTTCATGCACGACCCTCGCGAGCCGCATCTTGCGCTAATCAAGCGCATCCTGCGCTATGTCAAGGGCTCCCTGTCAGCAGGTCTGCACTTGGGACCCGGCGCCGTTGATTAGCTCACAGCCTACTCCGATGCCGACTGGGTCGGCTGCCCCGACACATCGGCGACAATCTGGTGTCATGGTCGTCCAAGCGTCAGACGACTGTCTCTTGCTCCAGCGCCGAAGTAGAGTACCGTGCTGTGGCCCATGCTGTTGCTAAGTGCTGCTGGCTGCGTCAGCTTCTACATGAGCTGCACATCTTCATCCCGCGTGCGACCGTGGTCTACTGTGACAATGTGAGCGCTGTGTACATGGCAGCCAACCCAGTCCATCACCGCCACACGAAGCACATCGAAATCGACATCCACTTCGTCTGTGAGAAGGTAGCTCTGGGGCAGTTCCGTGTTCTTCATGTTCCGTCTACACACCAGTTCGCCGACATCATGACCAAGGGTCTGCCCGTACAACTCTTCACTGAATTTCGGAACAGTCTTTGCGTCCGTGATCCTCCCGCTCAGACTGCGGGCGGGTATTAGGATATGTATCTATCAGGATCAATCAGAGCCTGATTAGCAATTGATTGTAATCCCCTAGATTGGCTAGCTGCCTTGTATAGTCTAGGATTACCTTCTATCTATAGCCTAGGACTGTTTCCTTGTACAGGGAATAGCCTTCCATACATGTACCTTCCATGCATGCCTATTGGCTATATATAACAGGCTCCCCACCCTCAATGGGTGTGTGGCGATTCACTCCATTCTTCCCTTTCTACATACACGGTATTAGATGTCAATTTTTTTTGTCCTCGACTATTCTAAGTTCACTGTCTGTGGTGCATGTGGGAGGACAACATCTAGGAAAACATCTTAGAGGACAACATCTAGGACAATATCTTAGACTAGCATCTTAGCATATGCTTGGCTGCCATGGTCAGCTATAAATATGTAACTCCAATCCCTTGGATTGGTATCGCGTTGAGTGAGAAGTAAACCAGAAAAATTGCCCCAACTTCTAGTGTCATCCTCTCGATGAGAGTAAGACTTTTGAGTCTAGTTGCGCCGCTTGACGTCGTCGTTCTGCTGCGGGCTATACGACGTGGAGTAGTGGCGCTGAACGCCCTCATCCGCACAGTACGACGCGAACTCAGCTACCATGAGTTCGCCACCGTTGTAGGTGCGCAGCACGTGTAGCTTCGGTCGCACTCCACTTTCGCAGTGACCTGCGCGCGCCTGATGGCGTTCACAACCTCCTTTGCTGTCGAGGACCATCACCCACATGTAGTGGGAGAGGTCATCGACGAGCATCAAGAAGTAGCATTAGCCTCCTGGTGTGGCTAGTGTCACCGGGCCACACAAGTTCCTGTGCACGGGCTCGAGCTTCTCCTTGCTCGGAAGATCGAGTGCTGAGGAAAGGGGAGCTGCCTCTGCTTCGTCAACACGCAGATGTCACAGAACTGCTCCACATGGTCAAGGCACGGTAGGCCTCGTACTATCTTCTTAGCACTGAGCTACTTCAGGGCCTCGAAGTGAAGGTTCCCGAAACACTCGTGCCACTGGCACGCTCTCATAGCCTTCTTGCCATGGTACCTACGAGCCCCAATCGACTCTACATCAATGTGTAGGTGGCACAACCCCTCTGCCTTGCTGCTTGTTAGGATGATGAGGCGTGGCAGTGGCATGAGCATTTTGGGAACCTTCACTTCAAGGTCCTAAAGCGGCTTAGTGCCAAGAAGATCGTACGAGGCTTGCCGTGCCTCGAGCACGTGGAGCAGTTCTGCGATATCTACGAGTTGACGAAGTAGATGCGGATTCCCTTTCCCAGTAGTCGAGCTTCCGAGCCAAGGAGCGGCTTGAGCTCATGCATGGGGACTTGTGTGGCTCGGTAACACCGACCACACCAAGAGGATGACACTACTTCTTGATGCTCGTCGATGACCTCTCCCGCTATATGTGGGTGATGGTCCTCGGCAGCAAGGGAGAGGCTGCGAACGCCATCAGGTGCGCGCAGGTCGCTACGGAAGCGGAATGCGGGTGCAAGCTGCGCGTGCTCCGTGTAAGTAGAGGGCCTCTAACTCTCATCAAGAGGATGACACTATGAGTTGGGGCAATTTTCTGTTTTTCTGTTTATTTCCTCAAACACTACACAATGCCATACCCTTAGAGGGGTTGGGGACACATATTTATAGCCCTAGGGGCTGCACTACCACACCTTCTCACACACACTACACAACAGGATTGTCCTCTAGATGCTAAAGAGACTACAGAGGACAGTCAAAAGCGACTGTTGTCCTCTAGATGCTAAAGCGACTACAGAGGACAGTCAAAAAGTGACTGCTGTCCTCTAGATGCTAAAGAGACTACAGAGGACAGTCAAGCTGTCCTCTAGATGCTAAAGGACTACAGAGGACAGTCAAAAGCAGGCTGTCCTCTAGATGCTCAAGACTTATTCCATCATTCTCCCCCTAAGTCTTGGGCGTCTTTGTGAGAAAGTTGGGCCATCCCGGACCTGGAGCAAAGCTCAACAAACTTGATCTTCCCAAGGGGCTTGGTGAGCAGGTCTGCAAGCTGATCCTTGGTGTTGATGTAGCGCGCCTTGATGCTCCCTTCTGCCAAGCAGTCTCGGATGAAGTGGTATCTCAGCCGGATGTGCTTGCTCCGTTCATGGAACACGGGGTTCTTGGCCAATGCCAGAGCGGACTGGCTGTCCACCCTGTGTTCCACCGCTCCAGTGTCTCTCCCGAGGAGATCACCGAGCAGTCGAGCCAGCCAGAGCGCCTGAGTCGAAGCAGTGGACGCGCTATGTACTCGGCCTCGCAGCTGGACATGGCCACCACCTGCTGCTTGACCGACTGCCAGCTGATGGGGCACTTGCCGAGGAAGAAGAGGATCCCGCTTGTGCTCTTGCTGGTGTCGATGTCGCCGGCGTGGTCGCTATCGCTGTACCCGACAAGGTGTGCCTCCCCAGGGCACCTCGGGTAGTAGAGACCGTGGTCGAGAGTCCCCGCAACATAGCGGATGATCCTCTTCACAGCCTGCTCATGCTCCGTCGTCGGTCGCTGCAGAAACCGACTGACGTAGCCGACGGAGTATGCCAAGTCAGGCCGTGTGTGGACGAGGTAGCGAAGGCTCCCCACAAGACGCCGGTACTGTGTAGCGTCCACCTCCTCCGTCGTGCTGTCGCGACTCAGCTTCAGCCTCTCCTCCATCGGAGTGAGAGCTGGGTTGCAGTCGGTGAGCCCAGCCAGCTCAACAATGCGCTTGGCGTAGGCGGTCTGGCGAAGTGTGACCCCGGAGTCCCCCTGGTGCACCTCAATCCCCAGGTAGAAGGAGAGGTGCCCCAGGTCACTCATTTGGAAGGTGGTCTTCATCTCTTCCTTGAACGCTGCCACCTCTGCATCCTTAGCGCCGGTGATCACCAAGTCGTCGACGTAGACACCCACTAGCAGGGCATTTTTTCCATTGCCCCGCCGATAGATGGCCGCCTCGTGCGGGCTTGGCGTGAAACCCATTCCTTTGAGCGTGGAATCCAGCTTGGCATTCCACGCCCTCGGTGCCTGTCGCAGGCCATAGAGAGCCTTGCGCAGGCGCAACACCTTGCCCTCCTTGCCAGGGATCGCAAAACCTGGCGGCTGGTGTACGTAGACCTCCTCCTTTAAGTCGCCGTTGAGAAACGCCGACTTGACGTCCATGTGATGAACGTGCCAGCCCTGCTGGGCTGACAGCGCAAGGAGGAGTCGCACGGATTCCATCCGTGCCACGGGGGCGAAAGCATCGTCGAAGTCGATCCCCTCCTGCTGTAGGAAACCGTGTGCCACAAAGCGAGCCTTGTGCTTGACGATGGCGCCGGCTTCATCCCTCTTCAGTTTGAACACCCATTTAAGGGTGATCGCGCGATGACCATAAGGGAGATCAGCGAGCTCCCAGGTGCGGTTCGTCTCAACCGCGTCCATCTCCGACTGCATCGCGGCACACCAAGCCGCATGTTTCTCGGCCTCCGCGAAAGACCGAGGCTCACCATCGTCGCATGCAAGATGCAACTCTCCTGCCAGAATGCGAGATGCAGGGCCTGGCACCGACGGGTCGATGAGAAGGCCCTCCACCCTTCGATACCGCAACGGCTCGCCGTCGTAGCACGCGTCGACGCGCTCCTCGTCGTGGGACAGAGGGGTCACGAGCTCCACTGGGTCGTGCTCGACACGAGCTGGTGTCGAAGAGGACGTTCCCGGAGAGGGTACCGTCGGTGCTGGAGTACGTGGTGGCGAAGAGCTCGCTGTAGCCGGAGTCGTGGGTGGAGTGCGTGGTGGTGAAGAGCTCGTTGTAGCAGGAGCTGGAGAGTGTGGCGCTGGAGTCGGTGGAGACTTGGGGGCTAGGGTAGACCTGCTCGGAGAAGAGTTGCCTACTCCCCCAGCTCCCTCAAAGTGGACGTACTCGATGGTGAAGTCATACGTCGGAGTCGTGCCGTCGTCCACCGCCTTGTCCCACGCCCATCCTCGCCCTTCGTCGAACACTACGTCGCGCGCCGTGCGCACACGCTGTGTTCTTGGGTCAAGGATGCGGTAGGCCTTCGAGCCCTCCGCGTAGCCGATGAACACCCCCGGGGTGCTCCTATCGTCGAGCTTGCTGATGTGGCCAAGCTCCTTGGTGAACGCGAGGCAGCCGAAGTCCCGTAGGTGAGAGACCGCCGGCTTGCGCCCATGCCAAGCCTCGTACGGTGTCATCCCGTTGAGAGCCTTGGTGGGCGAGCGGTTGAGGATGTAAACCGCTGTCACCACCGCCTCTCCCCAGAAGACAGCTGACATTCCTCTCTGCTTGAGGAGAGCCCGAGCCATCCCCACAACCGTCTGGTTGCGCCGCTCGACGACGCCGTTCTGCTACGGGCTGTACGGCGCGGAGTAGTGGCGCTGAATGCCCTCATCCGCGCAGTACGACGCGAACTCAGCCACCGTGAATTCGCCGCCGTTGTCGGTGCGCAGCACGCGCAGCTTGCGGCCGCACTCCGCCTCCGCAGCGACCTGCACACGCCTGATGGCGTTTGCAGCCTCTCCCTTGCTGCCAAGGATCATCACCCACATGTAGCGGGAGAGATCGTCGACGAGCAGCAAGAAGTAGCGTCGTCCTCCTGGTGTGGCTGGTGTCACCGGGCCACACAAGTCCCCATGCACGAGCTCGAGCCTCTCCTTGGCTCGGAAGCTCGACTGCTGGGGAAAGGGGAGTCGTCTCTGCTTTGTCAACACGCAGACATCGCAGAATTGCTCCACATGGTCAAGGCACGGCAGGCCTCGTACCATCTCCTTGGCACTGAGCCGCTTCAGGGCCTCGAAGTTAAGGTGCCCGAAATGCTCGTGCCACTGCCATGCCCCGTCGTCTCGACGAGCAGCAAGGCAGCAAGGTTGTGCCACCTTCACATTGAGGATGTAAAGCCGATTTGCACTCCTGCGTACCTTGGCAAGAAGGCGACGAGAGGGATCCCAGATCCTCATGACTCCGTGCTCGACCTCCACGCGCGAACCGTTCTCATCCAGCTGTCCCAAGCTGATGATAGAGTTCCTCAACGCGGGGATGTAGTAGACTCCGGTGAGCAGCCTGTGCTCACCAGACGCGGCGGTGAAGACGACTGAGCCGGCGCCCTTGATCTCTACGCCGGAGGCGTCCCCAAACTTGACGGAGCCTCGAACGCTAGAGTCAAGCTCGGTGAAGAACTCCCGTCGGCCGGTCATGTGATGAGTGGCGCCGGTGTCGAGGCACCATCCTTTGATCATGTCTTTGCTGGAGCCGTCGCCGAGGAAAGCGCGTGCTTTCGACTCATCAAGGTGGAGGAGTGCCGCTGCGGCCGGTGCCGCTGAAGATGGCTCGATGTTTGCATGTGCCAGGAGCAGGGCCTCCTCCGCCTCCGCCTCCGCCTGTGCGACGTTGGCCTGGCCACGTCGTGGCTGCCGACAGTCCCTGGCCCAGTGGCCAAGCTTGTCGCAGTTGTGACAGCCGTCGTCTCGTGCCGGCTTCTTGTTGCCGACGGCGCCGCCTTGGGCACCTCCACGGGCACCACCCTCAGCATGTCCTCGCGCCCCGGCCTGGGCGCCTCCACGCGCCTTGCGCGGTTTGCCGCGTCTGCGGCCTCGTGTCGAGGAGGACTCCCCCTTCTTGTCACCCTGGCAGGCCTCCCACTGCTCCCGAGTGAGATGTAGCTTCCCACCGATAGTGATAGGCCCAGAGGGAGCCTGTGGTTCGTCGCCATCGACCACCTTGAGACGACCTATCGCCTCTTCGATTGTCATCGTGGAGAGGTCTAGCAGAGACTCGATCGAGCGAGCAATCTGCTTGTACTTCTCGGGGATGCAACGGAAGAGCTTCTCAACAGCTCTCTCCTCATCGTAGGTGTCGTCGCCGAACTGCACCATCTTCTGCAACAGAGTGTTGAGGCGGAGAGCAAAGTCATCAACATCCTCACCTGGCTTGAAGGCCAGGTTCTCCCACTCCTTGCGAAGTGCCTGCAGTGTGGTCTTGCGGGCACGGTCGCTGCCGATGCGGGTCGCAGCGATGGCGTCCCAGGCCTCCTTGGCAGTCCGCTTCTGGGAAAGCGAAAACTGCATCTCGGGCGGGACTGCAGCAATGAGGGCATCCAGCGCCCGCCGATCCTCGTGATAGTCGACGTCGCCGTACCGAACTACTTCCCACATGTGGCGAACCTGGAGCCGTACCCTCATCACCGCGGCCCACTCGACGTAGTTGGTCTTGGTGAGGGTAGGCCACCCACCGCCGGGACCGATGTCCCTGACAATGGCCTGGGCCATGCAGCGACCATGGTACCGATCCGGGGAGGGAGAGTCGCGCCGCCTGTAGAGGCCGCGATCTCCGTCGACTCGGTCGCCGCCGCCGGGAGCACCGCCGGCGCGTCTACGCCCGTTTGGGCTGCCGCCGCGTGCGCCCTCGCCCAGAGCGCCGTCAGCGCGTCGGCGCCTATCTGGGCTGCCGCCACGCGCGCCCCCATGAGGATGCGCGGCTGCCCACTGTGCCGCCTGCTCTCGCGCTGCTTCCCTCGCCAGCCTGAGCTCTTCGTCGGTGTTGTCGTCGACAGAAGCAGAGCTGCCAGCTCTACTGCCGCGCAGAACCTCGAGCTCTGCTGCCGCCGCACGTGCAACATCCGCCGCCTCCGCTGCTTCTACTTCCGCTCTCGCCGCTGCCAGTTCCGCCGCCGCCAACCGTGCTGCCCTCGCCGCTGTCGCTGCAGCCGCTGCTGCTGCTCGCTCGCGTTCTTGTGCCGCGGCGACCTCGGCCTCCTGCCGGCGCCGCGCACTCGAAGTGGCCGAGCGTAGGGACATGGTGGGCTAGTGAGGGGTCGCTGCGTGTGGAAGAGGCTGTCTCAGACGAAAGGCTGCTCGTCTGAGCAGGGGAGGAAGGAACAGTTGGAGCTCTTGCTGCCGACTGAGTGTGGGGAGAGGCGCGGGAAGGAGATGAGCACGAGATGTTTAGGCTGCAGGATAATTTGGCTCTGATACCAATTGTAAGTAGAGGGACTCTAACTCTCATCAAGAGGATGACACTATGAGTTGGGGCAATTTTCTGTTTTTCTGTTTATTTCCTTAAACACTACACAATGCCATACCCTTAGAGGGGTTGGGGACACATATTTATAGCCCTAGGGGCTGCACTACCACACCTTCTCACACACACTACACAACAGGATTGTCCTCTAAATGCTAAAGAGACTACAGAGGACAGTCAAAAGCGACTGTTGTCCTCTAGATGCTAAAGCGACTACAGAGGACAGTCAAAAAGTGACTGCTGTCCTCTAGATGCTAAAGAGACTACAGAGGACAGTCAAGCTGTCCTCTAGATGCTAAAGGACTACAGAGGACAGTCAAAAGCAGGCTGTTCTCTAGATGCTCAAGACTTATTCCATCACTCCGCACCGACAATGACGGCGAATTCATGGTGGCTGAGTCTGCGTCGTACTGTGTGGATGAGGGCGTTCATCGCCACTACTCCACGTTGTATAGCCCGCAGCGGAACGACGTCGTCGAGCGGCACAACTAGACGGTTGTGGGGATGGCTCAGGCTCTCCTCAAGCAGAGGGGAATGCTGGCTGTCTTCTGGGGAGAGGCAGTGATGATGGTGGTCTACATCCTCAACTGCTCACCCACGAAGGTTCTCAATGGGAGGATGCCGTACGAGGCTTGTGAAAGTCGCCTAGAGGGGGGGGGGGTGAATAGGTGAAATCTGAAATTTATAAACTTTAAGCACAACTACAAGCCGGGGTTAGCGTTAGAAATATAATCGAGTCCGAAAGAGAGGGCGAAATCAAATCACAAGCAAATGAAAAGTGTGACACGGTGATTTATTTGACCGAGGTTCAGTTCTTGCAAGCCTACTCCCCGTTGAGGTGGTCACAAAGATCGGGTCTCTTTCAACCCTTCCCCTCTCTCAAACGGTCACTTAGACCGAGTGAGCTTCTCTTCTCAATCAATTGGGACACTTAGTCCCCACAAGGACCACCACACAATTGGTGTCTCTTGCCTTGATTACAAATGACTTGGGAACAAGAAATGGGGAAGAAGAAAAGCGATCCAAGCGCAAGAGCTCAAAGAACACGGGCAAAACTCTCTCTTCTAGTCACTAATTGCTTTGAGTGGAATTGGAACTTAGAGAGGCTTCGATTCAATCTAATTGTGTCTTGTATTGAATGCACTAGCTTTTGTATTGAATGTGTTGGCTGAAAACTTGGATGCCTTGAAGTGTGGTGGTTGGGGGGTATTTATAGCCCCAACCACCAAAATGGCCGTTGGTGGAAGCTGCTGTCGACGGGCGCACCGGACAGTCCGGTGTGCCACCGGACACTGTCCGGTGCGCCAGCCACGTCACCCAACCGTTAGGGTTCGACCGTTGGAGCTTCTAACAACTGGGCCACCGGACAGTCCGGTGGTGCACCGGACAATCACTGTTCACTGTCCGGTGCGCCTTCTGGCGCTGCTCTGACTTCTGCGCGCGCTGTCCGCGCACTGTTCACGCACTGTTCACTTTTGCAGACGACCGTTGGCGCTGCTAGCCGTTGCTCCGCATGGCACACCGGACAGTCCGGTGCTACACCAGACAGTCTGGTGAATTATAGCGGAGTGGCTTCCCAGAAAACCCGAAGCTGAGGAGTTTGAGTTGATCCACCCTGGTGCACCGGACACTGTCCGGTGGCACACCGGACAGTCCGGTTCGCCAGACCAGGGCAGCCTTCGATTGGTTTTGCTCCTTTCTATTTGAACCCTTTCTTGGACTTTTTATTGGTTTGTGTTGAACCTTTGGCACCTGTAGAACTTATAATCTAGAGCAAACTAGTTAGTCCAATTATTAGTGTTGGGCAATTCAACCACCAAAATCATTTAGGAAAAGGTTTGACCCTATTTCCCTTTCAGCTTGGCATGGGCGAAAGCCAGTGGTCTCTCACCTACAGGTTTTCGGTTGCTTAACGTTCACCAAAGAGCTTGGCCATATTGGCAAAATCGACGATAGGAGCACCTCAGGGGTGTTCATTGGCTATGCGGAGGGCTCAAAGGCCTATCACATCCTTGACCTAGGAACACAGCGTGTGCACACGACGTGATGTTTGATGAAGGGCAAGGATGGGCATGGTATAAGGCGGTGGACGACGGCTCGACTCCAACGTCGATGACTTCACCGTTGAGTACATCCACTTTGAGGGAGCTGAGGGGAGTAGGCAGCTCTTCACTGAGCACAGGGGCAAAGCTACGTTGAGTTTGCCTGGTGCTAGTGCAACATGGTAAGAAAAAAATTTACCACCAATTAGACTTAGCAGTGCACCACCATAAATTTGAAGTTGGTTTCGCCCTTGAACGAGCACGTCTACCCCAGTTCCAGAGACTCCACTGACTCCAGTGCCACGTTCTCCAGCCAGGACTTCGGTTGCATTGAGCTCTTCGCCACCACGCACTCCAGCACCGACTGTCATCCCTCCGGACACGTCCACTTCGACACCAGCTCGTGTCGAGCACGACTCGGTGGAGTTCGTTACCCTGCTCTCCCACGACGAGGAGTGCATCGACACATACCATAACGACCAGTTGTTGCAGTATCGTGCGATGGCGGACCTTCTCGGTGACTAGCCGATGCCGGGCCTAGTGCCTTGCAATCTGGAGGCGTAGTTGCATCTTGCGTGCGATGAGGGTGAGCCTCGGTCTTTCGCGGAGGCTAAGAAACATGCGGCATGGCATGCGGTGATGCAGTTAGAGATGGACATGGTTGAGACGGACCACACCTAGGAGTTTGCTGACCTCCCTCGTGGTCACCGCACCATCACCCTTAAGTTGTTTAAGCTGAAGAGGGATGAAGCCGTCGCCATCGTCAAGCACAAGGCTCGTTTTGTGGCACACAGTTTCTTGCAGCAGGAGGGGATCGACTTCGATGACGCCTTCGCTCCCGTGACATGGATGGAATTCGTGCGACTCCTTGCACTGGCAGCCCAAGAAGGTTGGCGGGTTCACCACATGGATGTCAAGTCGGCGTTTCTTAACGATGACTTAAAGAAGGTCTATGTGCACCAGCCATTAGGTTTTGCAATCCCTAGCAAGGAGTGCAAGGTGTTGCACCTGCACAAGGCCCTCTATGGCTTGTGGCAGACACCGAGGGCGTGGAATGCCAAGTTGGACTCCACGCTCAAGGGGATGGGCTTCAAGTCAAGCCCGCACGAGGCGGCCATCTACCGGCGGGTCAATGGAGGAAACGCCCTGCTGGTGGGTTTCTACATCGACGACTTGGTGATCTCCAGCACTAAGGATGTGGAGGTGGCAACGTTCAAGGAAGAGATGAAGGCCACCTTCCGGATGAGTGACTTAGGGCCTCTCTCCTACTTGTGGATCGAGGTGCACCAGGGCGACTTCGGGATCACGCTTCGACAGATCGTCTACGCCAAGTGCATCGTTGAGCTGGCTGGGCTCACCGACTGCAACCTAGCTCTCACTCTGATAGAGGAGATGCTGAAGCTGAGCTACGACAACACGACAGAGGTGGACGCTACGCAGAACTGACGTCTTGTGGGTAGCCTTCGCTACCTTGTCCACACACGATCGAACTTGGCATACTCCTTTGGCTAAGTTAGTCTGTTCCTGCAGCGACCAACGACGGAGCACGCGTAGACCGTGAAGACGATCATCCGCTATGTTGCGCGGACTCTCGACCATGCTCTCTACTACACGAGGTGCCCTGGGGAAACACACCTTGTCAGATACAACGATAATGATCACGTCGGAGACATCATCACCAGCAAGAGCATGAGCGAGATTATCTTCTTCCTCAACAAGTGCCTTGTTAGCTGGCAGTCGATCAAGCAGTAGGTGGTGGCCATATCCAGCTGTGAGACCGCGTATATAGTGGCCTCCACCGCTTCGACTTAGGTGCTCTGGCTTGCTCGACTGCTTTGGTGATCTCCTAGGCAGAGACACTGGAGCGGTGGAACTTAGGGTGGACATGTCGGTGTTTAGTGTCCGACCGCACACCCCGGGATACCCTCGTGGTGCTTTTGGGTAGGACGATGTCGCTGATTGTAACTCGATGGTTCGTGCCGGAAGCACGAGAAAGAGAGTCGGACGATTTTCTGCAGGTTCGGGTCGCTTTGAGGGGCGTAATACCCTACTTCCTAGGATGGCTTTGTATGCGTGGTGTGTTTACAAGTGGTGTCTCCCGAATGGAGAGGTGCTAATTGAGATGAAAATGATGGGGTTCCCCCTAAGCCTTATATACACGACCATAGGGCACTCCCTGTGCACATGCTGATCACACTTTTCTAGCTTATCTCCTAGCTAATAGCGAACAATCTTTGTTTATCCCGAGGAAAACCCGGTGGCTCCGTTCCGAGCTATCCCCGGCGTTTGAGGACGTCGGGCGTGGGGAAAACGAACAGCTTCCACGGGATCATGCCCTATCCTGCGAACGATCTGGACGGGAGCCCATCGCCTTCTTGGGTTGGCCCATTTCGACTATAGTCTTTGCCTGGCCCACGATGCGGCGACCTTGCGGGGCGACTGGCTTATGGCCCCAAGCAGGGTTTTCGCCTTCTAGTGGACATGGGGGATATCTGTCCCCCACAGGACAGGCAGACAGCTAGTCCGCTCTGGTCCTGACAAAGAACCCTGTCTTCCATAAATGGAGCAAGCACATTCGGATGAGGTACCACTTCATCCGAGACTCTTTGGTGGAAGGGAGCGTCAATGCTCGCTACATCGGCACCAAAGATCAACTTGTGGACTTGTTCACCAAGCCCCTTAGGAGGATCAAGTTCTTTAAGCTTTGCTCCAAGTCCGAGATGGTCCAACTTTTTCATAAGACGATATACAAGACTTAGGGGAAGAATGATGAAATAAGTCTTTGTGGTCTTCGTGGTGCATGTTAGAGGACAACATCTAGGATAACATCTTAGAGAACAACATCTAAGACAACAACTAGGACATCATCTTAGAGGACAACATCTAGGGCAACATCTTACATGGCATCTTAGACCAGCATCTTACTATATGTTTGGCTGCCTTGGCTAGCTATAAATATATAACTCCAACCCCTCAGGTTGGTATGACATTGAGTGAGAAGTAAACTAGAAAAATTGCCCAACTTATAGTGTTATCCTCTCTATGAGAGTAAGAATTCCGCTACTTACATGCATTACATTGTGATACACATAAAAAAATATAGCTAATGCATTAGAAATCATTTTCCTATCTCATTAGACCTCTTGCTTCTGGTCGTTTCTCAGTTCCTTTTCAATGTTTTCTGTTGTACATGTCGTGCCCCTTTAGAGGTCATATAAGTCACCTAAACTCCTTTTTTCTTAATATAATGATATGCATTCACTTGTGTGTTGAGAAAAAAAATGAGACCTGCTATTAATTTTATCACTGGGAGAGGGGAGGTGGAAATGGGAATTTACAAAACTATTACATGAGCTAGCTCAGTTGGTCAAGGTTGTCAATGTATTACATGTACCCATACCACCTAGGTTCAAGTCGTCATAAAGACAAATTTAGGTGCCTATTTCTCTACTATATTTAAGTGGGAGTTTCTCCCTTTATGTGTCATCTCCTCCAATGAGCGCAACGAGCAAAATAAAAGTCCAAAAACAAGCGCAGTGCTAGGGTTTGAACTGTCACCCTCTCCCCTCCGACGCCCAGGTTCTAACCACTGGAGCTCACAACCATTTGTGTTCAACAAATAATAGATATTGTAAATATTTTGAATATAGATACAGTACTAATACACGGGCAACCGACTAGTTTCTAATCTTATGCCACCTAGTTCCTCCTAGGCTGGTCTAGTTTTTTATTACATGCATGAAACGTTCCATTCTTTTGGAAGTAGTCAAGTGGCTTGTTGGTGTTAGTTATGTACTTATGTCCCATTGTTGCAACGTAAATTCTATCACATCACATACTCGATGCATTTTGTTAAATATGTATAGCAGGCATTTTTAACAATAAAATGGAGACAAAATTTCTGCATCTACCCTGAGCCAATAGGAATCCTGGATGTGTTAGTTACTGAATGGAACAGTTGGGTGCCTATTTTCTTTTTAATCATATGTCACCTAGTTCCTCCTAGGTTGGTCTAGCTTTTTTATTACATGCATTAAATGTTCCGTTTTTGGAAGTAGTCAAGTGGCTTGTTGGTGTTAGTTATGTACTAATGTCCCATTGTTCCAAGATACAGTCTATCACATCACATACTTGATGCATTTTGTTAAATATGTGTAGCAGACATTTCTAACAATAAAAGGGAGATGAAAAATTTCTGCATCTACCCTGAGCCAATAGGAATCCTGGATGTGTTATTATAGTTACTGAATGGAACATTTGAGAATCGTCTGCATAAAACCTTACCTTTTGATTACTTGGGTCAAAACAAAGTTCATGGAATAGTTCTGTTCCACATTTTTCCTTATCCATTCAAAATTTTAAATTTAAATCTATCTTGTGCTTTTACTTGGAAGTCTAGAACTTCTAAAAATCATTTTATTTGTAACATTGCAGGAAAAAATATCCATACTTCAGGAAAATGAAACATTACTCAAGGACAATGAACGGCTCAATGCTGAAAATGATTCCTTGATGAAGAGCAGGGAAGGAGCTAATAGTCAGGTTGCCGCTTTAAGGAAGTCTTTGGAAGCTGCACACAAGGATATAAAAGACAAGGAAAAAATGGTAATATTCTCTTAGAATCATCCAGATGATCAACAATTTTTCTGAATCATTCTAACCTTCATTTGTTCAAAGATTCAAGACTTGAGGCAGTCACTGGATGTCCAGAGGAAGGAGCTGAATGACTGCAGAGCTGAAATCACAGCCCTGAAGATGTACATCGAAGGGACTCAATCAATCAAACAATTGTTTGTTGGAACTAGTGATGGTGTAAAGTCGCATTCCTTTGCTAATTCTGTGGGAGCATCATCATTTAATAATGAAGATGAAGATTCAAAAGGATCTGAAGCCATAACAAATAAGCTAGCATCAGCAGTAAATATTACTGATGATACGCAGAAAGATCGCCAAGTTCTAGAAAGTAGCGCTGAAGGTTCCTCAGTTTCAGAAACTCCAGTGTCTTTCACAGCTGTTGAGAATGACAGCTATGGTACATCAGAAGAAGATAAATCTGTGTCAAATATCTCATCGAATAATGTATGTTTTCAGAGTAATCTGCATGGAGCTTCCATGACTGGTAAAAGCCAGGGGAGTTCAGATGGCATATCCATGTATTTATCTATTGAGAAACTAGAGAGCCCAAGTAAACAAAAATCTTCAGATAAGATTGTCAGTGTCCTAATATATTCTGCTTTATGCATAAAGTAGGCTCGTTTACTTCTATTGATACTCATTGCTATTCGGTTCGTTCCTGTAGGCTTTGGAGACTATAAAGATAGTTTCAGATGCACTTCCAAAGATTGTTCCTTATGTGCTCATAAACCATCGTGAGGTTTAATTGTAACCTTCGTAGTTCACATCCATCTTTATTTAAGTATAACTAATGCTAAATGATTCTACATGGTTACAGGAACTTCTTCCATTGATCATATGTGCTATAGAAAAGCATCCAGATAGCGATGTACGGGATTCCTTGACTCATACATTGTTTAACCTGATAAAACGGCCTGATGGAGAACAGAGACGCATCATAATGGATGTATGTTCCTATGAGTGCATAACCTTTTTTTTTCTCGAATACGTAGGAGAGCTGTGCACTAATATATTAAGAACAGAGGAAAAAACAAGGGGAAAAAAGATCCCCGGTACAGCAGAGCTCACACACCCCACCTATACATAGAGGACTGATCACCGGCTACAAAAAAAATAAATAAATAAATCACGACCTAGCGCTCTGTTACACAAACAGTTCTCCAACCTGGAGGGAGGGCAAAGCTTTTGCTCCTGCCAAGGACCAATACAAAGCCTCCTCCTTTGCCACCTGTAGGGCGACAGCTAAACTAGGACTGCACCCATCAAAAACACACTTATTCCTATGCTTCCATACAACCCAGGCACCTAAGATCACCAATGAGTTGAAACATTTTTTTTCATCTGATCAGGCACTCTAGAGCTGCTGCTCCTCCACCAAGATTCAAAAGAGAGATTGTCCTGCAGCGGACATAACTCCTGCAAACCACCATCTTTGAGAAACTCAAACCAGAATTGCTTGGTGAAAACACAACCAACCAATAGATGATTAATATTTTCAGGTTCCTGATCACACAGCGGCAGCGTTCCGGATGCGATAGCTCACGCTTTGCAAGCCTATCAGCTATCCAACACCTGTCATGCTCCACATGCATAACCTTTCTCGTCATACTGCTTTTTTTGTACTTATACCTGTTTTCCTTGTCATGTGCTTGCAGGCTTGTGTAGAATTAGCAAAGAGCGTTGGTGAGATGAGGACAGAAACTGAGTTACTTCCACAATGTTGGGAGCAGGTATTTTACATTTTGGTAGATGTTCTGGCTTTCTTTAGAATATAATCTCACATTTGATAATCTATTCGTGTTTAGATAAACCACCAATATGAGGAGCGCAGATTGCTTGTTGCTCAGTCATGCGGTGAACTTGCCGTTTATGTCCGTCCAGAGATACGAGATTCCCTCATTTTATCCATTGTGCAACAACTTGTCGAAGATGCTGCAACAGTTGTAAGGGAAGCTGCAACACATAACCTGGCATTGCTTCTTCCTATGTTTCCAAATCTGGACAAATATTATAAGGTCAGCCTCACTTATGCTTAGAATCAGTGATTGGTAAAAGATTTCACAGAATTAGCTACTTTTAGGCTTTGTGGCAAGATTGGACATTCTGTTTAGTTTAGAATTGAGTGCTTGCAGATTACCAATAAATGAAGATGATATTGTCATTTATAAGTTCCTTGACTCTTCCTTCTCTGGGGTAGGTTGAGGAGCTAATGTTCCAATTGGTCTGTGACCCGTCTGGGGCGGTTGTGGAAGTTGCACTCAAGGAACTTGTTCCTGCTGTAGTAAGATGGGGAGATAAATTGGATCAGATATCAAGAGTACTATTGGCTTATATCCTGGCATCTGCTCAGGTAAGCTTGCTCATGAATATTGTGAACTCCTTATTTTCTTATAGCCATGTGTCCTAAACCTGTTGTGTTTTCAGCGATGTCCACCTATTTCAGGTGTTGAAGGTACAATAGACTCTCATCTTCGTGTTTTAGGAGAACAAGAGCGCTGGAATATTGGTGTCCTTCTTCGGATGTTGACTGAGTTGCTTCCATTTATTCATCAGAAAGCTATACAAACTTGCCCCTTTGCATCAGCTGATCCAACAAGCTCTACACCAGAGAACTTCTCAGCATCCTGCCTAAAATCATATGCAACGTAAGTGTTAGCCATCTGTGTACATGGGCCTAGCCCACAGCCCACTAGGGGCATATATCTGTTAGGGTTTACTGTACTTGCGACTACTGTTCATTCACTCTCCAATATGGTACCAGAGCTCTAGGTCCAGCCGCCGCCGCCACCCCACCCCTCCAGCCGCCGCCACCGCCTCTCCATGGCCGGTCGGCCGCCGCCCCCTCCCTTCTCCGGCGACCCCTTCCCTCCCCTTCCCCTTCCTCTCTCCTACAGAGCGGCCCTCGCCGCGCCCCTGGCGGGCATCTCCCCCGCGGCTGGCGCGCCGCCGGGCTTCCCCGCCCCCGCGGCGGTCCTCTCCCCTGCGGCCGGCGCTCCTGCAGGACTCCCCGCCCCTGCGGCAGCCCCCTCCCCCGCCGCCGGCGCCACGCCGGGCCTCCCGGTGACCGCGGTGGCCCTGTCCCTCTCCCCTGCAGCTGGCACGCCGCCAGGCCTCGCCGCCCCCGCGGCGGCCCTCTCCCCTGCGGCCGGCGCGCCGCCGGGACTCGCAGTGCTCGTGGCGGCCTTTCCCTCTGCGGCCAGCGCGCCCTCGGCCCTCACCGCGCCCCCAGCGGCTCCTTTCCCCGCTGTCCCCGGCTCTGCACATCTCTTCGCTGCTGCCGGCACGCCGCCGAGCCACGCCTTTGTGCTCACCGCCACGCTTCCCCCCACTGTCGAGCCACCTCCGCCCGCGCCTACCCAAACTGCCACCCTCACGGCAGCCCCTGGCCACGACGGGTCCCCACCGGCTCCTGCACTCTCCCTACCGGATGCCGCCCTCCTTCGCTCCCAGCTGCTGGCGCCCGGCTTTCCTCATGTCACCACGACTGGCGGGGCGCCCGTTCGTGGCTGCCCCCTGCCGACCACTATCTTCAGTCAGCCGTCCGCTATCATCTCCTCCCTGCGCACTCCTTCAGACGACGCTGCTGCCATTCTCACCGCCACCCGGGCGGCCGTTACGGCTGCTCGCCAGCGGGCCCAGGACGCCGCCCGTGCTCTCGAGCAGGAGCAGGCGGTTGTCGATGCCATTGAGCGCCAGTACGCCGAGACCTACCGCCGTCTCGCTGGCAAGGGCGTGCCGGATGGCTCCCCCACATCCGCTCGCCACAGCGCCGACACCTTCGAGCCCGCGCCCGCCCCAGCCTCAACCCTTCGCGCCTCTCTTCATGCTCAGACGGCGGCCCTCACCAGCATCCGGGCCACCGTCACCGACGTCCTTGCGCCGGCCTCCACTCAGTACCCCCGGTGGCGCGATCAGGTCTTGCAGACCCTTCGCCGGTACGCCCTCGCTGACCACGTCCTCTCAGCAGTCCCTGACCCGTCAGAGGATTGGCTTCTGATGGACGAGGTGGTGCTCTCCTGGATTCATGGCACCCTCACGGCCGAACTTTAGGACATCGTTCGCGTACCGGACGCCACTGCTCACCGGGTCTGGGGTGCTCTTGAGGCTCAGTTCCTCGGCCACCGCCAGACTCGGATTCTGTACCTCGAGACCGCCTTCCGTCAGCTTACTCAGGGCGATCTCTCTGTGGACGAGTACTGCCGTCAGATGAAGACGATGGCGGACACTCTTCGCACCCTCGGGTCCCCCATCACCGACGAGTGCCTCGTGCTCAACCTCCTCCGCGGCTTGAGCCCTCGCTTCGATCGTGTGACGCCCATCCTCACCCGCATGAAGCCTTTTCCCACCTTTGCTGAGGCCAAGGACGATCTACTCCTCGAGGAGCTTCGCCTCTCCGCCACTGCGACCGCCGCTCCCGCCACGGCGCTCTACAGCGCTCCTCGGGCTCCCCCCTCTGCCTCCGGGGGGGGGGGGATCCTCTTTGCCGCACTCTGGCCTCCCGCCGTCTAGATCTCTTCGGCAGCCTCCTGGCTCTGGGGCGGGGGTCGCAGTCGTGGTCGCGGCCGTGGTCGCAAGAGTGGCCGCGGCAGCCGGGGTCATTCCCCGGGTAGCTCCCAATGGCCATCCTTCTACAACCCGTGGACTGGCATCATCCAGATGTGGCCCGGGCCGTCCGCGGCCACCTCGGCCCCTCGCCCCGCCGCCCCTCAGCAGGTGTTCTTTGCCACTCCTCCGGCGGTGCCCTCGGCACCTCCCCAGCCTCAGCAGGGGCTTCTTCCCCTCCCAGGGCCTCCGGCTCCACCCGTGTGGGGACCCTGTACCAATGGGTGGGACACGCAGTCTCTCGCCAACTCCTCCTCCACAATGACGCTGGCCCCACCCACCTCCGTCTCTGACTGGGTGGCTGACTCCGGTGCCTCCTACCACACCACCCCGGACGCAGGTATTCTGTCTTCCACCTATCCCCCCCACCCCTCCCTTCCGTCCTCTATCGTGGTTCGAAACGGCTCTGCCCTTCCCGTCACCTCTGTTGGTGCCGCGGTCCTTCCCGGTCCTTTCCGTTTATCCAACGTTCTTGTTGCTCCCCACATCATTCAAAATCTTCTTTCCGTCCGTCAGTTTACTACTGACAACTCTTGTTCTATGGAGTTTGACCCGTTTGGTCTTTCTGTGAAGGACCTTGCCACCAGGACCCTTCTCGCTCGGTGTGACAGCCCCGGGCCGCTCTACACACTTCGCCTGCCTGCTTCCCCGCCACCGACCTCTGCGCCGCCTATTCTCGCAGTCGCCGCCTCTTCTGTGACTTGGCACCGTCGTCTCGGTCACCCCGGTCGTGATGTGATGTCCAAGCTCTCTAGCAGCACCTCCGTTTCTGGTTGTAGGGGATCTTTTGAGCACCTCTGTCATGCTTGTCAGTTAGGTCGCCATGTTAGGCTCCCATTCCCCATCTCCTCTTCTAGAGTAGCAGGCATTTTTGATCTGATACACTGTGATGTATGGACATCCCCTGTAATCAGCATTTCTGGGTATAAGTATTATTTACTTATTCTTGATGACTTCTCGCATTATCTGTGGACTTTTCCTCTTCGTCAGAAGTTCGACACCTTTCCCACCCTGTCTCACTTCTTCGCTTGGGTCTCCACTCAGTTCAGTCGCACCATCCGGAGCATCCAGTGTGACAACAGGCATGAGTTCTACAACAATGTGTCCCGTGACTTCTTCCTCTCTCGTGGAGTCCACCTCCGCATGTCCTGCCCCTACACGTTACCTCAGAACGGCCGAGCTGAGCGGATGATTCGCACGACGAACGATGTAGTGCGCTCTCTCCTTTTCCAGGCTTCCCTTCCCGTTTCTTACTGGGCTGAGGCCCTCAGCACTGCCACCTATCTCCTCAACCGTCTCCCCACCAAAGCGGTTGCCCACCCCACCCCTTACTTCGCTCTCTTCGTCATCCATCCCTCCTACGACCATCTTCGTGTCTTTGGGTGCGCTTGCTACCCCAATCTCGCTTCTACTACTCCTCATAAGCTCGCCCCTCGCTCCACTCGTTGTGTCTTCCTTGGCTACTCTCCCGATCATAAGGGGTATCGGTGTCTTGACCTCGCCTCTCACAGAGTCCTCATCTCTCGTCACGTTGTTTTCGACGAGTCGGACTTCCCCTTTTCCTCCACCCCCACTGCCTCCCATATCGACCTTGACGTGCTCCTCGACCTCGACCCTGTCTCCCCCACTATAGTGCCTCCCTTCCCCGCTGGTTCACCCGCTTCACCGTCTCGCGTGGCCCTGCCTGCGCCGCCCCCCACCACACTGCCACGTGCGGCCCCAACGCCCTCTACGCCGCCCTCCCCCGCACAGCCACGTGCGGCCTCGCCGTTCCCGGAGTCGCCTCGCGCGACCTTGCCTGCGTCGCCCCCTCCCGCACAACCACGTGCGGCCTCGACGTCCCCTTCGTCCTCCGCACAGCCCAGTGTGACATCGGCGCTCGCTCCGCCGTCTTGCTACACCGAGCCAATACAGACATACCAGCGCCGTGGTCGACGCGGTACCCCGGCTCGTTCCCGCGCCGAGGTCACGACCTACCACCCCGTCGTCGTCCACCGTGATCCTCGCCACATCCACCCGATGGTCACCCGCCGCGCGGCCGGTGTCCTTCGGCCACCTGATCGCCTGATTCTCTCTGCCACCTCTCCAGCTCTTCCACCTGTACCCACGACTGTCCGTGGTGCGCTTGCCGACCCCCACTGGCGGCGCGCCATGGAAGCGGAGTATGAGGCCCTCCAGGCCAACCACACCTGGGACCTGGTGCCTGCTCCCCCTGGTGCCAATGTGGTCACCGGGAAGTGGATCTTCAAGCTGAAGTTGCGCGCCGACGGGTCCTTGGAGCGGTACAAGGCCCGCTATGTGCTCCGGGGCTTCACCCAGCGCCCTGGGGTCAACTTCGACGAGACCTTCAGTCCAGTGGTCAAGCCTGCCACCATCCGGACTGTTCTGACCTTGGCGCTGGCCCGGGACTGGCCGGTCCACCAACTCGACGTCACGAACGCCTTCCTCCACGGCACCCTGACGGAGACGGTCTACTGCACCCAGCCGGTTGGGTTTGTCGACCCTACTCAACCCGACATGGTCTGCAAGCTCAACAAGTCCCTCTACGGCCTCAAGCAGGCACCCCAGGCTTGGTACAGTCGCTTCGCCACCTTCCTGTGTTCGCAGGGTTTCGTCGAGGCCAAGTCGGACACGTCCCTGTTCATCCTTCGTCATGGTTCGGATACCGCGTACCTCCTCCTCTACGTCGACGACATCGTCCTCACCGCCTCCTCCCCCGAGCTTCTGCGTCGCATCATCTCCTGTCTCCAGCGGGAGTTTGCGATGAAGGACCTTGGGACACTCCACCACTTCCTGGGGGTCACCGTCGAGCGCCGTTCCCCGGGCCTGTTTCTCCACCAGCGGCAGTACACCGTCGACGTCCTCGAACGCGCTGGCATGGCTGACTGCAAGCCCTGCGCGACTCCAGTGGACACACAGGGCAAACTCTCCGCCATCGGCCCTCCGGTTGCCGATCCAACCGGCTACCGGAGTCTTGCCAGGGCCCTTCAGTACCTCCTCTTCACCAGGCCCGACATTGCCTACGCCGTCCAACAGGTGTGCCTTCACATGCACGACCCTCGAGAGCCGCATCTCACCGCACTGAAGCGGATTCTGCGGTACTTGCGGGGCACTCTTGACTTCGGGCTCCTACGCCGGTCCTCCACCGCGGAACTTCGCGTCTACACCGATGCCGACTGAGCGGGCTGTCCCGACACGCGCTGGTCCACCTCGGGCTACGCCGTGTTTCTCGGCGACAGCCTCGTCTCCTGGTCGTCGAAACGCCAGCCGGTTGTCTCCCGCTCCAGCGCCGAGGCCGAGTACCGCGCCGTGGCCAACGGCGTGGCCGAGGCGGCTTGGCTCCGTCAGCTCCTCCACGAGCTCCACAATCCGCTGACCACGAGCACCCTGGTCTTCTGCGACAACGTCAGCGCCGTCTACCTCTCCACCAACCCCGTCCAACACCAGCGCACGAAGCATGTGGAAATCGACCTCCACTTCGTCCGCGAACGGGTAGCTTGTGGAGCTATTCGCGTCCTTCACGTCCCGACCACCTCCCAGTTCGCCGACGTCTTCACCAAGGGGCTTCCATCGGTGGTCTTCACGGATTTTCGATCCAGTCTCAACGTCTGCGGTGGCTAGAGTTTCGACTGCGGGGGGTGTTAGCCATCTGTGTACATGGGCCTAGCCCACAGCCCACTAGGGGCATATATCTGTTAGGGTTTACTGTACTCGCGACTACTGTTCATTCACTCTCCAATAGTAAGTTCTCTGTTTTGATCTTACTGTTTAATTAGTCCAAAAAATAGTTATTGAATAGACTGTTTGTGAACAATTAAAGATACCATTCCTTGAGTAATCACATGTTGGGGAACTTGACAGAGGTGACTCTGAGTGGTCAGCATTTGAGTGGATGCACACTGATTGCCTGCCAGATTTGATCAAGCTTGCCTGCTTGTTGCCTGTGAAAGAAGATAACTTAAGAACCATCATCACAAAGGTAAATTCTAGAGACCAAACGTCTTGTACTCATCAGGTCATCTTCTGGTGTACTTATTATCAATCATTGCTCAATAATTTAGTACCTCTTGGAAGTATCTGGACTCTACGGTAAAGATTATCTGGAGCACATTATGCTACCTGTATTTCTTGTAGCTGCTGGTGACATTGATAGTGGCGATTTTACCTATTTTCCTCTATCAATCCAGCCAAAAGTCCGTGGTAAGAGCATATCTGCTTAAAAGGTGAGGCAGTTCACTATATTTGTGTTTGGGATACCTTAATATTGATTATATTACAGGCTTGCGTCCGAAAACTTCAACTGCTGAAAAACTTGCCATCATGTGTGTCTTCCCATTATTGTTATCTGGTATTTTGGGTTCTCCTTCCAGTCGTCAACAGTTGGAAGAGTATCTGAGAAAAGTACTTATCCAAAACACCAAGGATGGTTCATTTTCTATGCATCATACTACTGAGATCATTAACGCAGTTCGGTTTCTTTGGTGAGTAATTAACTATCTGAAAATATGTTTCTGCACATTCTTTGTTTTTCTGGATCTGACTTCTTATGGTTGAAGCTTATTTGTGGAGCACCATAGTGTCATCTTTAACATTTTGTGGGAGATGGTTGCGAGCTCGGATACCAGCCTGAAAATAAATGCTGCAGCTCTACTGAGAGCACTTGTATGTGTACTGTACATGAATGATTCAATGATCTTCTATGCTTTCTATGATATTTATATTTGCTTTAAAATACAGGTACCCTACACGGATGTGAAAATAGCATCAACTCATATTTTGCCAGCACTTGTTACCCTTGGCTCTGACCAAAACTTGAAAGTAAAATATGCCAGTATAGATGCATTTGGAGCTGTTGCTCAGCATTTCAAAAATGACATGGTAAAGAATTATTCTTATTTTCTTTCTTTGAAATTTTACATACTCTGTGTATCGCCTTTAATCCTTGACTATGCTTTGTTAGGTTGTTGACAAAATACGCATTCAAATGGATGCTTTTCTTGAAGATGGATCACATGAAGCTTCTGTTTCTGTTATTCGTGCACTTGCAGTAGCTGTACCTCATTCAACAGATAGGCTACGTGAATATATCCTGCTCATTGAATTCCATGTTTACATCTTAACTTAAGTTTTGCATGATAATTAGCTTGTCTATGTATTCATATAATTTTTTTATCCATTTCCCTTCTGCTTTCTTTGACATGACATACATCTTTTAACCAAGATATTTAAGATGACATGCATCACACCTGTCGGCAATGATATTGAACGGCGTCGTGAAAGAGCAAATGTACTCTGTGAAGCGCTCCGGGCTCTGGATGCTACAGGTTGGTCTGCTTGAAATTAACGCTCATTTCCCAGTTCCCCTTAATATATGCCACAGCGGCCTATCAAGTCTGCTTGAATCTTTATATTAGCATTCTTTGCCAGGGTTTAGATAATGTTTTGGCCATTAGAAAACAAAAGTCCAGATATTATTTGTTCCGGTTTTCATCCCAAATATTGCACATAACTCAGAAATAATTCCTATGATGGAAGAGGAGTCCGATTTCTTATATATAAGCAAAAAGTTTTTCAAGTCGAATACTGCTGGAATTGGAAAACTGGAACCCTGTGGTTTTCCAACCTCTGATTAGTACCCTTGGTGTGTACAGTTCAATTACATTTTGAACCTATCTATCAGGTAAAAAAACATTTTGAACCTATCTAGCTATTCATCATAAACTAAACAATATTATTAGAAAATGTGGTTGGTTTCATTTAGTTCAATATCGATAATTACAAATTAGTAGCATTCTATTGGTAATGTCCTCAGCAGCCTTTTTAGAGTGGTAGAAGATAAGGAATTGTTGTCTAGTCTGGAAGGTGCCAATGTGTTCTTGACTGCTTTGGGGAAGCTTCAGGCTTAGTAACTAATTTGCACAAGAGTTGTGCCATCCTAATAAGATGTGAAGATGATTTGCTGCATGAAGGGTGTAACATTCTGCAATGCTCCCCTTCTTCCTTGCACTTATTTGGTGTTGCCTATTTCAGATAAGAAGATTAACAGGAATATATTGATGAATTGGGTTGACAAGATTGCAGATAACTGCCTAATTGGAAAGCTAGGCTCCTCAACCTTGCTGGAAGGACAGCCCTTGTGCGCTTTGTGCTTTCAGCGATCCCAGTTTATCTCTTCATTGCCATGAACGTCCCTAAGTGGGTGATTAAAGCAATTGATAAAGTCAGAAAAGGATTTATGTGGAGAGGGAGAAAGGAGGTGAATGGAGGACGCTGCCTCGTGGCCTGGGATAAAGTCACAAGACCCTTAAAGCTTGGACGGCTTGGGATCCCTAATTTACAACATATGTGTTGGGCCCTTTAAATCAAATGGCTATGGCTACAAAAAACAGATCGGAATAGACCTTGGCACTAGAGATGTTGTTGTCCCTGCTATCCTCTAGATACTAAAGAAGGACAGTCAAAAGGCTCCTGTTGTCCTCTAGATGCTAAAGGAAATGTTGCTATTGCTGTCCCTGAGATGCACGTTGTCCCCGTAGTCAAAAAGGGGCTGCAACAAGAAACGACAGTCCTCCACTAGAGACCCACAAATGCTCAAGACTTATTCCATCACTCAACATCCGACCACCAAAATGTTGCCTTCAAAAAGTCTACCTTAGCTTTGATCTTTTCCTCGTTGAGGAACACAACAGCCAGCAATGTGTGCCTAAACATCCCAACGCCACGAGGCACATCGACAGCTTCAACTCGCTCCACCACTGCCCGGACACGATCTGGGTTGGTGGTGATCGACCTAGGGACAGCTATGGACAGCTTGGCAATATCACAAGCATCTAGCCTGCACTCCACTAGGAACGCGACGTTGCGCTTAACAACACGTTCGAGGTCGGAGCTGAGAAGGTAGGTCTTGTTCCTGAGAGCCAGGATCAGGTACTCAAAGGAACCGAAGAGGAAGGCGAGCACGACGATTGAACCTGCCACCAAGAAAGCAACACGAGATCTATCAAAACACTCAAAAAGATTTGTCGGTGCAAAGATCACCAGAGTTGAGATGGAAGCCTAACCTGCTCACTGGAGTCGAGGTCCATGCCATGTGGGCGACCTGCCCGAATCCGCTCCCCCAGCACCACCCGTAGCGATAGAGGAGAGCGATGCGGCGGTCTCGTCAAGGGCAGGGGCACACACACGGAAGGAGATGGAGTGGCGCACGAAGTCAAACCCAATCCCCACGGTGTCGATGACGAAGTAGCGTGAGGCGGCGTGGCGCACGACGACGACGATTGCGGAGAGCAGCACAATCCCAACAACTGCCGCCTAAATCACCGTCAAGAGTCATAGGCCTGTGCCCTCTCACGACGTTATAGGTGGCGTGAGAATTTACCCGGCAGTTGCGAGTGCGGTGGGCGGGTGGGCGAGCTACGATCACGGAGCTCTGAGGTGGCGCTGCGGTCATGAAGCTCGGAGGCTGGGGGCAGGGGACGGGCGGTTCGCTCGGTTTGCATGGCAGCTGCGATTGCGGGGCCGCGGGCGGATGGTTTGCTCGGCTGCGCGACGAACGGACGATGCATGAATATTATGAAGACGCACGAAACTCTCCTTTTAAAGGTGTAGAGAAAAGAGGGTCAAGAGACCCTAGTACAACACCTAGACTCACCAACCTCCTCACCACAAACGACACACATAGGTCGCCCCTACTCAAACTAGAAGCTCCAGGGCATGGATGAATGACAAGCTTTTGGCCCCAGCCAACATCCAGAGATATCCCTCCTCTAAAGCAACAAAAGCGTCATGCGGATGCTAGGCGACTGACCTTGAAACACACACTTGTTTCTATGCCGCCATAAAGTCCAAGCACCCAAAATGACCAGGGAATTGAAGCCTCTCCTGAGGGGCTCCAACACAAAAATGCTACCCATTTTCTACAAATCCTCAAAGGAGTTGCCATTAGGTTTAGGAGTTAACCCTTGAATGCTCATAAGCTTTAACAACTCCAACCAGAACTGGTGCGCGAAGACGCAACCAACTAACAACAATTATGATCATGTTCCATATAGTTACTATGACGCTAGAGCTCAGGTAAGATTCTCACGATCCGGGAGACACGACGATTCAAGTCGATTACAATAAGCTGGGCAAATCGACATCACACACCCATATGATGAGATTGTACCTCGCTCACGTGGGTAACCGTTCACTCTATTCAGCAGTGGGTCTGAACCGAGCTGCAAGACCTGGGAGACTACTGATCTCGCATAATGCCCCAAGCTTGGCTCGACAAGTATGGACTGTCCTAGCTTCTCCGCAACATACTCCCCTCTTTATGATGCGAACCAACCTCAAAAATGAATTTACCCCGAACAAGCTACTTGGCTTCACGATCGTGTTATTCAGGCATTATGTGAGGGTACGATGGTACGTTCAATCTCAACCAAGGTCTAGACAACGATATGGTCCTTAACCAACATAGGTGGGATCAAAGAGACAGGCCAAGCCTAACCATCAGTTACCATAATAACATGGTCCGTGCCTGTTCTCAAGTTATCAACCTCCACATGATATATTAGATTACAAGAGTAAGATAAGTAGCGGGTATATCTCATAGGTAACTGCTAGATTGCAGAATACAACAAACCCTAGCTACACTAACGGGTACAAAATATAGAACCCTAATGGGCCAGCACACATATGGCCCATAATACTCTAACACCTCCCGCAGTCGAAACTCTAGCCACTGCAGATGTTGAGACTGGACCGAAATTCCGTAAATACGGTCGTCGGAAGCCCCTTGGTGAAGACGTCGGCAAACTGGGAGGCGGTCGGGACGTGGAGGACGCGAACATCTCCACAGGCGACCCGCTCGCGGACAAAGTGAAGATCGATCTCGACATGCTTCGTGCGCTGGTGTTGGACGGGGTTGGTGGAGAGGTAGACGGCGCTGACGTTGTCGCAGAAGACGAGGGTGCTCCGTGCTAGCGGACTGTGGAGCTCTTGGGGCAGCTGACGGAGCCAGGTCGCCTCAGCCACGTCGTTTGCCACGGCGCGGTACTCGGCCTCGGCGCTGGAGCGGGAGATGACCGGCTGGCGCTTCGATGACCAGGAGACGAGGCTGTCCCCTAGGAAGACGACATAGCCTGAGGTGGACCGGCGCGTGTCTGGACAGCCCGCCCAGTCGGCATCGGTGTAGACGCGAAGCTCAGTGGTCGAGGAGCGGCGAAGGAGCCCGAAGTTGATGGTGCCACGCAAGTACCGCAAGATGCGCTTCATCGCGGTGAGGTGCGGCTCCCGAGGGTCGTGCATGTGAAGGCACACTTGCTGGACGGTGTAAGCGATGTCGGGCCAGGTGAAGATGTGGTACTGCAGGGCCCCAGCAAGGCTGCGGTAGGCGGTCGGATCAGCGACGGGGGGCCTGCGGCAGAGACCTTGCCCTGCGTGTCCACTGGGGTCACGCAGGGCTTGCACTCGGCCATGCCAGTGCGCTCGAGGAGGTCGACGGTGTACTGCCGTTGGTGAAGGAACATGCCATGGGGCTGCGCTCGACAGTGACACCTAGGAAGTGGTGGAGGGCCCCGAGGTCCTTCATCGCAAACTCCTGCTGGAGGCAGGAGATGATGTGACGCAGGAGCCTAGGGGAGGAGGCGGTGAGCACGATATCGTCGACGTAGAGGAGGAGGTACGCAGTGTCCGGACTGCGACGGAGGATGAACAGGGACGTGTCCGACTTGGCCTCGACGAAACCCTGCGAACACAAGAAGGTGGCGAAACGACTGTACCAAGCCCGAGGGGCCTGCTTGAGGCCGTAGAGGGACTTGTTGAGCTTGCAGACCATGTTGGGGTGAGCAGGATCGACAAACCCAACGGGCTGAGTGCAGTAGACCGTCTCCGTCAGGGTGCCGTGGAGGAAGGCGTTCGTCACGTCGAGTTGGTGGATCGACCAGTCCTTGGATAGAGCCAGAGCCGGAGCCAGAATAGTCCGAACGATGGCAGACTTGACCACCGGACTGAAGGTCTCGTTGTAGTCAACTCCGGGGCGCTGGGTGAAGCTCCGGAGCACATAGCAGGCCTTGTATCGCTCCAGGGACCCGTCGCCGTGCAGCTTCAGCTTGAAGATCCACTTCCCGGTGACCACGTTGGCGCCAGGGGGAGGCGGCACCAGGTCCCAGGTGTGGTTAGCCTGGAGAGCCGCGTACTCTGCTTCCATGGCACGTCGCCACTATGGGTCGGCAAGCGCACCACGGACAGTCGTGGGCACCGGCAGAAGTGCCGGAGAAGAGGCCGCGGAGAGAATCAGGCGATCAGGTGCCCAGAGGACACCGACCGCGCGCGCCGGGTGACCATCGGGTGGATGTGTCGAGGATCCCGGTGGACGATGACGGGGTGATAGGCCGGGGGCTCTGCGCGAGAGCGAGCCGGGGCACCACGTCGTCCACGGCGCTGGTACGTCTGGATGGGGTCGGTGTAGCGAGACGACGGGGCAGTGTGCGTTGGTGCGGGAGGCACCGGAGCCGCACGGGGCTGTGCGGGAGACGGTGGGGCCGCGCGAGGCGACAAAGGGGATGCCGAGGCCGCACGTGGCTATGCGAGGGAGGGCGGCGCCGGTGGGGTCGCAGGGTGACTCAGGAGGCGTGGAAGCCGCACGTGGCTGTGCGGGGGAGGGCGTCAGAAGCGGGGCCTCACGAGGCAGAGCAGTGGACGGACCTGCAGGGAAGGGGGGCACGACAGTGGGGGACACAGAGTCGGGGTCGAGGAACACCTCGAGCTCGGTGAGAGAGGCAGCGGAAGAGGAGGAAAAGGGGAAATCTGACTCGTCGAAAACGACGTGACGAGAGATGAGGACTCTGTGAGAGGTGAGGTCGAGACACCGATACCCCTTATGGTCGGGGGAGTATCCGAGGAAGACACAGCGAGTGGAGCGGGGGGCTAGCTTATGAGGAGCAGTGGAGGCGAGATTAGGGTAGCAAGTGCACCAAAAACACGAAGATAGTTATAGGAGGGGTGTATGCCGAAAAGAGCGAAGTAAGGAGTGGGGTGGGCAACTGCCTTGGTGGGGAGATGGTTGAGGAGGTAGGTGGCAGTGGCGAGGGCCTCAGCCCAGTAGTGAGCAGGAAGGGAAGCCTGGAAGAGTAGAGAGCGCACGACATCGTTCGTCGTGCGAATCATACGTTCAGCCCTGCCGTTTTGAGGAGACGTGTAGGGCCATGACATGCGGAGGTGGATGCCGCGAGAGAGGAAGAAGTCACGGGACACATTGTTATAGAACTCGCGCCCGTTGTCACACTGGATGCTCCGGATGGTGCGACCGAACTGAGTAGAGACCCAGGCGAAGAAGTGAGACAGGGTGGGAAAAGTGTCCGACTTCTGATGTAAAGGAAAAGTTCACAAATAATGCGAGAAGTCATCGAGAATGAGTAAATAATACTTATAGCCAGAAATGCTGATTGCAGGGGATGTCCATACATCACGGTGTATCAGATCAAAAATGCCTGGTGGGGAATGGGAGCCTAACATGGCGACCTAACTGACAAGCATGACAGAGGTGCTCAAAAGATCCCCTACAACCAGAAACAGAAGTACTACTGGTGAGCATGGACATCACATCACGCCCGGGGTGGCCGAGACGATGATGCCAAGTCGCAGAAGAGGCGGCCGCTGCAAGAACATGTGGGGCAGAGGACGAAGTAGTGGGAGCAGGCAGGCGAAGCGTGTAGAGGGGCCCAGGGCTGTCACATCGAGCGAGAAGGGTCCTGGTGGCAAGATCCTTCATAGAAAGACCAAACAGGTCAAACTACATGGAACAAGAATTGTCAGTAGTGAACTGACGAACGGAAAGAAGATTTTGAATGATGTGGGGGGCAGCAAGGACGTTGGTTAAGCGGAAAGGACCGGGAAGGACCGCATCACCTATTGAGGTGACAGGAAGGGTGGACCCGTTTCCGACAATGATGGAAGAGGGAAGAGAGGGGTGGGCGAGGGAGGTGGAGGATAGAATACCTACGTCCGGGGTGGTGTGGTAGGAGGCGCCGGAATCCGCCACCCAGTCAGAGACTGAGGTGGGAGGGGCTAGCGTCATCGTGGAGAAGGAGCTGGCGAGGGATTGCGCGTCCCACCCGTTAGTCCAGGGCCCCCACATGGGCTGGGCCGGAGACCCCGGGAGAGGCAGAAGACCTTGCTGAGGCTGGGGAGGAGCCGAGGGTGCCGCTGGGGGTGCAGCGGCAAAGAAGACCTGATGAGAGGCGGTGGGGCGAGGGGCCGAGGCACCCGCGGACGGCCCGGGCCACATGTGAATGGTGCCAGTCCACGGGTTGTAGAAGGGTGGCCACTGAGAGCCACCCGATTGGCCACCACGGCCTCTCGACGGGCCACCGCCACCGCGTTCGCCCTTGCGACCGTGGCCGCGACCGCGGCTGCGAGCCCCCCCGAAGCCAGCAGGCTGTCACGGAGCTCCAGAAGGCAGCGGGGCCAGAGTGCGGTGAGCAGGACCCCCCCCCCCCCCCCGGAGTCGAAGGGGGCAGCCCATGGTGCGCTGTAGAGGGCCGTGGCAGGAGCGGTGGTTGTAGCGACAGAGAGGCAAAGCTCCTCGAGAAGCAGATCGTTCTTGACCTCCGCAAAGGTGGGAAACGGCTTCATGCGGGTGAGGATGGGCGCCACGTGATCGAAGCGAGGACTCAGACCACGGAGGAGGTTGAGCACAAGGCTCTCATCTGTCATGGGGGCCCCGAGGGTGCGGAGAGTGTCCGCCATCGTCTTCATCTGACGACAGTACTCGTCCACAGAATCCGAGTCTGGCGGTTGGCGAGGAATTGAGCCTCAAGGGCACCCCAGATACGGTGAGCAGTATCGTCAGGCACTCGAACGATGTCCTGAAGCTCGACCGTGAGGGTGCCATGGATCCAAGAGAGCACCACTTCGTCCATCAGGAGCCAATCCTCCGTCGGTGCAGCGACCGCGGGGAGGACGTGGTCAGTGAGGGCGTAGCGGCGAAGGGTCTGCAGGACCTGGTCGCACCACTGAGGATACTGAGTGGAGTCCAGCGCGAGAACGTCGGTGACGGTTGCCCGGATGTTGGTGAGGGCCACCGCCTGGGCGTGAAGAGAGGCGCGAAGGGTTGAGGCTGGGACGGGCGTGGCCTCGAAAGTGTCGGCGCTGTGACGAGCGGACATGGGAGAACCATCCGACACGCGCTTGCCAGCGAGGCGACGGCAGGTCTTGGCGTACTGGCGCTCGATGGCATCGACAACCGCCTGTTCCTGCTCAAGGGCACGGGCGGCGTCCTAGGCCCGCTGGTGAGCCGCCGTAACGGCATCACGGGTGGCAGCGAGGATGGCTGCAGCGTCATCCAAAGGTGAAGGAGCACGCAGTGTAGAGGTGATAGCGAACGACTGGCTATAGACGGTCGTGCCAATGACGCCACCGAGAAAAACCAGGGGCAATAGCAGGGCGTCGTCGTGGCCGAGCACGGTGGTCTGGGACGCGTGAGGAAGGGAGATCGGTGCGGGGCAGACACCGGCAAAGCCGGTACCGGCCGGACCCGGCAGCGGCACGGGCGAAGGAAGCGTAGGCGGCGCGGGAGGGGTGCCAGCGGGGCCGAGGGCGGGCGGACTCGGCGGCTTGGAGCCGCCGGAGGGCGGCGGCGGCACGGGGCTCCCGGCCATGAGGGCCAGCCCCGTGGGTGGCGCAGCCGGCGCGGGGCTGCTGGATCCCGCGGAGGGAGGTCGGGCGGTGGCGGGGCCAGAGCCACCGGAGGGCGGCTGCGGCGCGGGGCTCCGGGCCATGAGGTCCAGCCCCGCGGGTGGCGCAGCCGGCGCGGGCCCACCGGATCCGGTGGAGGGAGGTGGCGGCGCGGGAGGCCCGGCCATGGGGGCCATCCTCGGAGTCGTGCCACGCGTAGGAGGAGGGGGCGCGGCCAACGCAGCCCTGTAGGAGAGAGGGAGAGGAGGGAAGAGCTCGTCGGAGGAGGGGAGAGGTGGCCGGCCAGCCATGGGGGCGGCGGCTGGGGGAAGGGAGGGGTGGCGGGCGGCGGCGGCTGGGAGTCAAGGCTCCGATACCATGCTAGATTGCAGAATACAACAAACCCTAGCTACAGTAACGGGTACAAAATATAGAACCCTAATGGGCCAGCACACATACGGCCCATAATACTCTAACAATAACAGGAAAATCGCCCTTCAATTGATCTAGGCATGGCTAAGCATAAAGCAACCTATGCTTAATAGAGTTGTTGTAGGGCATCTTTCTAGACAAGGTAAGGTATGTAGCGGCGAGTTTCAATAAACTTTTATCAACTTAATGCACACTTATATAAAACATATAGGGTTCAAGTGCAGTTGAATATAGATAGAAGGCTTAATGTGCTCCGGGCTTGCCTTTGCTGAAGCTAGTGGCAACATGGCTAGGACACTCCGGGAGCTGCTCATGAACATTTTCTTCTTCGGTTGCTACTCTTGCGGGGTCTCCACGAACTTGTACTCTAGAACCGTCTCTTCTTTTGGCGATCTTATATGTATGATCGTGGTGCATGAATAAAAATAATATGTAGGAGATGCAATATATGTATGGTATGATGCAAACACCATTGAAGAGAACCACACCTATTACTACTAACTTGACAAGCACACCAAAACATATTAACATGTAGGTGACAAGGTGGTGCTTAACTGCTTATCCTTTAATCCCTTTTACTGAACATTCATTTACCGAGTAAACAAACATGTATTCATTCATAAAGGAATGAGTTGTTAGACTCTTGTTTAGGGTTAGGTTAGGGTTTTACTGCAATTACCTAATTACCCCTATTGTAATAGGCTTGGCCCAGCTAACACCTCTATATAATATACTCCCAATCCTAGATTAGGGTTAGGGTTTCACACATTCCACCATGGTATTTAGCAAGGTCTCTTCTCCCCCCTTTCCCTCCCCACCATCTAGTCGCCGCCACCCGTCCGGCCGTGGCCGTCCCCTGCCCACTCCGGTCGTCGGCGCCCTCAGCCTCGCCGTCGGCGCCCCTCCCTCCATGGCAGCCCCTCCTCGACCTCGGCCGCCATCCTCTCCTCAAGCGAGGACCCCCTCACCGAACCTGCCCCTATGCCCTCACTCTAGCCCCAGCGAGCTCGCCAATGCGGTCAAATGTGACCCTTGCTCGCCCGCCATGGTGTCTGTAACCGAGCAGCGCCCTTATGCTGGCCGGGCACCGCCAGCCCACCCCCTCCATGCTGGCACGGCCAGGCGTAGCTGACGGCCAGCCAGTCGGCTCACCCACCCGGGTGCGACAGGGCCCTTCCCCTAGACTGCATCTCCTCGCGTCTCGACGCGCCGCCCGCGCCCCCGGTCGCTACCTCCACGACTCCTTCCCCTCCAACCACGGAGGCCATGCCCTCCCTTGTCCTCCAACCGCCATGGCCGGCAGTCGCCCGCCGCTCGACTTCCCTTCCCGATTGCCACTTCCTCTTCCCCCTATTGTAGCCAGCGACTCCCTCTCCCTTGCATCCGTCCACTGCAGCCGACTCGGGTCGCCCACGCGTTGTCTTCTATGCCGTCGTCGCCATCTAGCACGTCGTCCCCAACGCTGGCACCGTTTAGCGCGCTTGTTACACCTGGTTTCAGAAAGCAAAACGAATGCGAACATGTACGTGTTAGGATCAGAACTCACATACACAACGATTACATAAATGACTCATCATCGCACAATGCTTCTAATAATAATAAAGAGTAAGTAATATTATTACAGACCTGAGTCATAAAAATCATTTATATTAAAGTGCACATAATAGAAATGTAGCCAACATAAATAAACCCATCATAGGTAGCTGACTGGGGGAGTTCGCTAGTCTAATCCTCGAATTCGTCGAAGTCCTGGAACTCCTGGAGATTCGCTTTAACACCTTCCTCTTCGTCTGAGCAGCGGTTGCATCGAGAGCAACCTGGTGTTATGTGAAAGCAAGGGTGAGTACACATCAACGTACTCAGCAAATGCCCCGTTTGGCTAAAGTGGACTAGCTTTATGTGGAGTTAGGCTTAAAGTAGTTGCTTTTAATACATCAAGTTTTATTATTAATATAAGCCATGTTTGAACATTAACCCCAAGTTATTAGCCCGTGAGATATCTCCTTAGAGGAAATATCAGTTCTTGTATTCATGTTCATCATAATCAAAACCATCATCATAATCATTATATCCCTAATCAAAGAGGATCCCCAAGGCTGCTTTTAATCGTTAGCACGACTGATATACTAGTTTGCAACCATCTATACAGGTCACACACTTTACTTATGAGCCGTGATTTCCTTTATGCCCGAGGAGCACTACTCCCCATTGATCACTCCCAAGGTGATCTAGCAGGGTCTCACTACGTAACCTTTAAAAAAATTTCCTAAAGGTATTGTCTTCCATTAGGTTTCTACGAGTTTAGTGAACACAATACCTCTCCCCAAAGGGGGTGACTAACAAAAGCAAACGAAAGAATCTCGCACCCAGCCTCATTAGAGCAAGCATTGTGCCTCAGACCCCATTGACGGCACGACGGCGAAGTAACTACACCTCAGGTTCCTCTAATTAGTTAGCTAAGGGCGTCCCATACCACCCTCATGGCTGCACTATTTTCCCGGGTTGTCTCTCAACGAACCGGTCCTTACAGAGAAGTACTTGGGATGTAGCCCGAGCCTCCTTGATGTTACAAATCCATAATCAAAACCTTGGAAGCATCCTATCATTAATATGTCTTATCATGTTCATTAATTAAGTTTAGCACTAGCATAAAAGTTAATCATCACACCCAACCCAGCCTCCTTGATGTTACAAATCCATAATCAAAACCTTGGAAGCATCCTATCATTAATATGTCTTATCATGTTCATTAATTAAGTTTAGCAAGCGGCGACGTAAGCAGACGCCAAAAGACTTTATACCTAGAAGAAGCAATAGACTGAAGAAGGATGGTAGGGGGCGCCTTCCACAGCTGTCAGAAAAATCAGAGTGGATATTGCTAGAACCTTGGGGATATTGGCTGACCAGGAGGGATTGGCACAAGAAGCTCTTGATGAATATGGGCGGCTGTTTTCTAAGCCTCTATCTCAGGACCATGTCGCTGCCTTAGCTGCATTGTTCGGTTGGGCAATTCCGGAGAATGCCGATGCTGCAGATTCACTGTTGGGACAGAGTCCCATTATTGTGTAGTTCCCCCTTTTTTCTTGGGTTGGGAAGCTTTTTCCCTAGTCGTACTCCTGTCTTTTGTTTCAATGGATATCTCAAAATTGTTGATTTGGAATGTAAGGGGACTCAATAATAAGTCTCGGCGGGATTCTGTTCGTAGTTTGATTGATTCTATGAAGCCAGAAGTGGTTTGTTTGCAAGAAACAAAAAAGGAAAATATTTCTAGGTGGACAGTCATGTCGACCCTTGGGGCTGATTTTGATGAATTCGTGTTCCTCCCAGCAGAGGGTTCTCGGGGTGGCATCCTGGTGGCTTGGAAGGGCAATGTGTGCAAGGCTATTGCATCAAGGGTGGATGTTTTTTCTGTTTCTGTTCAGTTCCAGCAGAGTGAGGGCCCCCCTTGGTGGTTCACTGGAGTTTATGGCCCACAGTCGGACGTCCTGAAGGTGCAATTTCTGCAAGAACTTCGTAGCATTCGCCTTACATGTGTTGGACCGTGGGCTGTTGGAGGGGATTTCAACCTCATTTATAAAGTGGAAGACAAAAATAATCAAAATGTTGACAGGGCAATGATGGGCCGTTTTCGTCGTCTTCTTAATGAGCTTGAATTGGTGGAAATTGATCTTTTGGGTAGACAATTTACTTGGTCTAATGAGCGGGAAGCGCCAACCCTTGTCAGATTAGATCGTGTTTTTGTGACCACTGTTTGGGACCAGCTGTTCCCAGATTGCATTCTGCAAGCTTTGGCTTCTTCCATTTCAGATCATTGCCCTTTATTGCTGGGCTTGAGGGACTCCTTCATGGGTAAACGTCGCTTTCATTTCGAAAGTTTTTGGCCAAAACTTGATGGCTTTATGGAGGTTGTGCAGCAGTCCTGGGAGCAGCCGATTATGGCTGTTTGCCCTTTACAGAGGCTCGAAGACAAGCTGCGGAGGCTTGCCAAAAATCTGCAATCTTGGAGTCATAGGAAGACAGACAATATCAAGCGACAACTTCTTCTTGCAAGGGAGATTATTCATCAACTGGAATCTGCCCAGGATTCAAGATTGCTGTCCTCACTGGAAATTTGGCTTCGGAGACAGCTTAAGCATCATATTTTGGGCTTGTCTTCCTTTGAGAGAACCAGGGCAAGTCTGCGTTCTGGTCTGAGATGGCTCAAAGAGGGAGATGCCAATACTGCTTATTTCCAGCACCATGCCAGATACAGGAAGAAGAAAAACTTTATTGCCAGTTTGAAGAAAGAGGACAAGGTGTTCACTGATCAGAAGGATAAGATTGAGGTGGTTTGGGATTTTTACAGCAATTTGTTGGGATCTGCGGGACAACGTAACTTCACTCTTGATCTTCAATCCTTTCATCGATTAGCTGTTGATCTTACCGAGTTAGACCGGATTATTGATGAGGAAGAAATTTGGAACACCATCAAATCCATGCCTTCAGATAAAGCTCCCGGGCCAGATGGCTTTACAGGTAGATTCTACAAGATGGCGTGGCAAATTATCAAAGTAGATTTTATGGCTGCTGTGAATATACTGTTTCAGGGTGATGATAGTAGACTTTTTCTCCTCAATTCTGCATATATTACCCTGTTGCCCAAGAAAGTTGATGTGGAGGAGGTAAAAGATTTTCGCCCTATAAGTCTGATCCATAGTTTCGCCAAGATCATCACTAAGCTGCTGGCTAATCGGTTATCAGGGAAATTATCACAGCTTGTGTCACCTAATCAAAGTGCGTTCGTGAAAGGTAGATACATTTTGGATAACTTTGTTCTTGTGCAACAGATGGCCCGAGTTTTGCACATGCAAAAGGAACCGAGAGTGCTCCTAAAGCTTGACATCACCAAGGCCTTTGATTCAGTTTCATGACCTTTCCTTTTGGAGGTCTTACAACATCTTGGTTTTGGTGCTCGGTGGTGTGATATGTTGGCAAAGTTGCTACGCTCTTCTTCTACTAGAGTTTTGGTTAACGGTGAACCGGGAGAGTTGATTTATCATCAAAGGGGGCTCCGTCAGGGAGACCCTTTATCTCCTATGCTCTTTGTGTGTGTTATGGATGTTCTAAATTCAATAATCTTGAAGGCTGAGAGCTATGGTTTGTTACAGCCGCTGCTTCGTCGGGGAATTGGACAGAGAATTTCCTTATACGCCGATGATGTGGTTCTGTTTATGCATCCGGTGAGGAGTGACTTGGAGACAGTCAAACAAGTTTTGAAGGTGTTCGGTGAAGCCTAAGGACTTGTTACTAATTTAGCAAAGAGCTCGTTTACTCCGATTTGCTGCAATGACCAGGAGGTTTTGGCAATCCAAGAGACGCTTTCTTGTAATTTGGTGAATTTTCCTTGCAAGTACTTGGGCCTGCCTTTGTCTATTAGAAAGCTCTCCAGGAGGGACCTTCTCCCTCTAGTTGAGAAGGTTGCAGATCGATTGCCTGGTTGGAAAGCTGCTCTTATTCATCCGACGGGTAGGGCTACTCTTGTCAAATATGTCCTCTCAGCTATTCCAGTTTACCACCTTATTGCACTTCAATGCCCCAAATGGGTCATCAAAGCCATTGACAAGATTAGGAGAGGTTTCCTCTGGAAAGGCCGCAAAAATATCAAAGGTGGGCACTGTTTAGTGGGTTGGCAGAAGGTGTGTTTACCATTGACTTTGGGTGGTTTAGGTGTTCCAAATCTTGAAGTTATGGGCTGGTCCCTCAATTTGAGATGGTTATGGTTGAAGAAAACACAACCTGAGCGGTCGTGGGCTTTCTTGGATGTCCAAGTTCATCCCAATGCTGCTGCACTTTTTGCTGCATCGGTTCAGTCAGTTGTGGGCAGTGGAACTGACACCAAATTTTGGACTGATCGCTGGCTGCACGGCAAAAGAATTGCAGATTAGGCTCCTTCGCTGTTTGCTGCTGTTAACAAGAAGGCTGTGAGGTCAAGAACAGTCCAGGAAGCAATTAATGGTAGCAGTTGGGTTCTTGACATTAGGGGAAATTTCTCCTCTATGGCTTTCTCCGAATTCTTCCAGATTTGGGATATTGTTCGGGAGGTTCAACTGTTATCAGATGTTCTAGATCAGCACATATGGACACCTTCCTCCTCAGGCTCTTACTCGTCCAAATCGGCTTATGATCGTTTTATGATGGGAAGGGTGGGTTTTGCGCCTGCTGAGCTTATTTGGAGAAACTGGGCCCCTCCAAGATGCAAATTCTTTTTTTGGCTCGCGACTCGAGATAGGTGTTGGACTGCAGATCGTTTGGTGAAGAGGGGTTTGGACCATCCTGTTCAATGCCCCCTTTGTGATCAAGAGGATGAAACGGTGCATCATCTTTTAATCTCTTGTCTTCTCTAGGGAAGTGTGGTTTAGGATTTTCTCCCTGGTTAATCTGCGGCAGTTCTCCCTCGCAAGGGATGATTTGGTTTTCCAAGATTGGTGGGCTAATTTGGAGGCCAAGGTCCCTTATGCGCTGCGTAAAGGGATTAACTCCCTTGTGATGTTGGTGGCATGGTGGCTTTGGAAGCAGCGGAATAAATGTGTGTTTGACGGGGATGCTCCTAGTGGCAACCAGATTATTCAGAATATCAAAGACGACGCTCAGAGGTGGTGTCTCGCGGGTGCCAAAGATCTGGGCACCATCTGGCCTTAGTTTAGGGACAACTTTGGCTGTCTTCTAGATGGATGTTTATTTTTATTATATTATATTATATTTTATTTTTATTTTTTTTGTTGTTTCTCTGTACTATGGTCTTCTTTAGACCATTGGTGTTTCTTCTATCTTAATATATCTAATGCGCAGTTCTCCTGCGCGTTTTAGAAAAAAAAATAAATGCTAATCATCACACCCAACCCAAAAAGGTAACAATGATGGGATAAAAGAACTAGTCCATCCTTATGTTGTACGGGAATGTAAGTTCTCATGTGAATAGCACATAATAGGTCAGAGGACACTTGCTTTCACTAAACAGATGCTTAGGGTCTTTAGCCTTGTAGAACTTGAAGAGTTTGATCTCTTGTTCATCAAAACTTGTTTGCCGATTCACTAAAGCTCAGGAACGGATCGCGTTCTATTCGTGACATGCATCCAACACGAACAGGCACAAAGTGTTGGTGTTTCGATCCTCCGCTCCGACAAGTAAATTTCTATGTACATGTTCTGGGCTCCGAACGGTGTGCTCGGTGGGCACAAGATTTATACTGGTTCAGACATAACGTCTCTACATCCAGTCTTCGGCATAGAACCGGATCCAAATGTTACGTTCTAACACATTTTAATTTGGATTCGAATTTGAATATAGACCTTTTTGACTACGAATACAACACGAATGTCTCGGATTCAGATATTTGCTCAATTCAACTCAAAGCTTTTCTATCCTTCATTTATGTTTATTTACTTTTATCTTTTCTATTTCCTTTTGGTCATTGCAGATCTTCCTGCTATAGGTATACGTGATTTGCTTCTGCCATCAATACAAAATCTGTTAAAAGATCTGGATGCTCTAGACCCTGCGCATAAGGAGGCTTTAGAAATCATAAGCCGGGAAAGGTCAGGGGGTACGCTGGAAAGCATTAGCAAGGTAATGGGGGCGCATCTTGGGATTGCATCATCTGTCAGCAGTTTCTTTGGTGAGAACAGTCTCCTCACAAAGAAAGAAGGTGGCGAGGAACATGATCCTGCTGGCCCCACCGCTCCTGAGCAAAACCTGCAGGCTCAGCCAGAGAGCACGAGGTTTGGTCGCATAATGAGGAGCGGCTTTGGAGACATATTGCGAGGTCAAAGCAAAGGACAGTGATGCACTTAGTTTGAAATGATCAATTACATACATAGCTGCCGATACCACATTCTTTGTTTGTAAGTTGACAGAATATACCTCAAAGATTGTATGTTCCTTGCCGAGAGGTAAAAAAAAAAAACGATTTGACGTTGCAAATCTAGCATCAAACTTTCTGTATGTAAGTTGCCTGTAGTTAGCTGCTCATTTATAAGATGCTAATAATTGTGTCTTTGTTTCATTTGTTTTTATAAATAAAATATAGAGCTAGATATGAGACACTTTGTCCATCTTTTCTGAAATTTGGATGTTATAGTTGGCTGACATCATGTAATTAATCTGCATTGGTTGAAGGAACGGTGGGTTCTGAACTTTGCAAACTCTGATCTGGTTTGCCTCTGATCTGGTTTGCCGTTGTGAGAAGTGACGATCGCTTGTGTCTTGCGGTGATGGATTTTAGATGTGTTGGCCTATTATACTTAGGCTATCTTCCGCACTCCTATCACATTACATATCCCGCTGAAATAAAAAATCGGAGAATGAGAAGTTGGATGGCTCCGGACCCTCCGTCCCTCGTCCCTCCCCTCCCTGGTGCCCACACCCACTGCCACAGCCCCTCGCCGGACTTCGCTCCAAACCCGGCGAACACCAGTACAAATCACACTCTCCTGGCGCCAGGGTGCACGGTGCACACCGTTTTGGTTTCCCAGGCTGGGTGATCAAAATTCCAGAGATGGAGTAACGCCAGCCCTATCTCTTCGTCTTCCGGTGGCTCCTGAGTGGCGTCACGCTCCTACAAAGAGGCAGCTCTCTCCAGCGGCGGGGGCCCTGCTTCCACTCCCCCCCTAGGGGCCACTGTTCCTCCTCGATCGTGTGGAGCCCCTCTGCCCGGTGCGGTGGGGCAGTCGGCCGGCCAGGTGGTGCAAATCCAAGAGTCTACACGGCCGCCTCTAGCTGAGGGGCGGGTGGCAGGTGGTGGTCCGTAGGCGTGCTAGGCGTCTTCCTCCCAGTCCTCGTCGATGTTCCCCTGAGGATCTCCGAGGGCGATGCTTCAATTATCTCTCTCCCTCTCATTTCGTTGCTTTCTGCTGGCATCCTACCCGCTGTTTTCGGTGCCAGGGATTTGGCCACCGTGCTCTCGGGTGTCCACTTCAGGTGGCTCAGAGGGAAGTGAGGCTGCACCCTGAGAATCAGGTTGGTCGTGTTCCAGTGTGGCAGCGTCTCCGAAAGATGCAGGATCCCGGTCTGCATGGAGGAGTCTCTCAAGGTTTCAATTGAAAGGAATTGATATGGAGGCCGCTTGCTCCGTCGCAGCCGGCCACCGGGGGAGAACTCCTTTCACCGCCGTTGATGGCCCAGGGCTCCGGAGAGTCTCTTCCACCGGTCATTGGAGGCAAGAGGAAGAGGCGTCGGGCGAAACGTCGGCGGGCTGCGGTTGGCGATGCCCATGATCAGCGACGACGGTCACCTGCTTCTGCCTCTTCTAGAGGGTTGGTCTCAGAGGGGGCTATGCAACATGCTGATTCCATGAAGCCCCATTCTCCGCTGAGATGGCAAGGGAAGAGGCAGCGCTACGGAGGGCCCGGTTCGTCACAATAGTTGGTACCAGACTAGAGGTTCTAGCAGTTGACATCATCGAAGAAATGCTCAAAGCTTCAACGTCAATACAGATAACATGTCTATTCATCGGGCCATGCTAGAAGATTTCTTGTTGTTTCTTCCAGATGAAGATACAATTTCAAGGGTGTTTAATGGAGGAAGGATCTTTAGAGGGCCACTATTTGATCTTGTTTTCAAGAGGTGGACGTGTTGTGTGAATGCTTCTGCGGCGACATTACCAGCGCTAGTGGATGTGGAGATTAGGGGTATTCCGGCGCATGCGTGGTCAAGAGCTACCGCCGATCAGCTGCTGCGTGATTCATGTATTATTGCTGACTTACACCTGGTGACATTGATGAAGTCTGATTATTCATCCTTCATGTTGAGAGCGTGGTGTATAAAACCGACGAATCTTCATCGTAATATGGATCTCCTCATCACGGAGATAGGTCCTAATTCTAGTGAGAAGAGATGTTTATCTTGTTGATGATCATGGGCCATCTGGCCCAGTTGAAGATGGCGCCCTCCCAGCTGATGATGAAGATGGTGCTCGTCCCGGTGGCGATGGCGGCCACCCCAAGGGAGGCGGCGGCGGCCACCACCCTGGTGGCAGCAAAGGCCATTTTGGTGGACCTTCTTCCCCACGCCAGCCATGAAGCTCGGATGGCAGGCACCGCCCGACCTTTTCTCGCCTAGGGCCACAACAGCCCTATCGAAGAGTCGAAGCTGATGTGTTGATCACGCCTGGGGAGTCTATCATTGACACGGTGGACGATGCGTCAGAAGATCTACCGCAGGTGCTGCACCCTTCCGATGAGGGTGCGGAGCTCAAAGGTGGTTCTGTATCTGTCTCGAAGAAATTGATGCTCCATCCTGGGATCTCTGTTCCGGGAGTTGGGGAAGCGCGGGAGATGGTTTGTGTGCTGGAAAGACGAGCTGAAGATTTGGTGCATGGTCCTGAGGCAGTAGGTATTCAAACTACTACTGGGCCGGTATGTTCCACTTTTGAAGATGGGTCGCCTCAATAGCAAACCCCTCCCCCTATCCCACCCGTGAAACATGCCGGACCGCAGGGGTCTCGTGGACCGCTGGGCCTGCTGTTGGGGCGAAGGCAAAGACGCCACCCTTCGCTGCAGTCGCTGGTCCGACGGAGACAAAGCAGGCCTTCGCTGATGTCGCCGGTCCGACGGAGACAAAGCAGGCCTTCGCTCGATACGGCGCCAGACGAAGACCTACGACGTCGTCATTCCGCCAAGCGGCCTCGTCCAGCTCAGAAGCCCGCGTGTGATCCGGCCCATTGCAACGGGCCCCGCGTGGCCGCTGCGTGTTACGGGCCTAATTTGTAAAGGCATTCCTGTAATTACAGTATGTAACCCTGCTTTATGGAAATATTCTGGGGATAATCTAGGTATATGAGGGCACATGCGTCCTTAACACAGGGCGCTGGGCACTCAGACACCTATAAATACCCCCGCACAGTGCCCGTGAGCGGGCAGATTAACAGAGCTATTGCCATCTAGCGCGAGAACCCTGTTGACGTCACTATTCTCCCTTGTTGGATCCCCTTGCAACTGAGAGCAAGTTCCAACATTTGGCGCCCACCGTTCGTGCTACGAGAAAACCACCCGCGATGGCACCCAAGAGAGCTAACCCGAAGGCTGACGAGGCTGCGAAGCCAGCACTGCTCGCTGCAAGAAAGGGCAAGGCCCTCGCCCTCACCCAATCCACCCACCAAGAGGCCACCGAAGACGATGTTCCCCGCACCTGCGAAGACGACACTCTCCGCACCTGCGGCCCTGAAGGACAACCGCAGCCACCCTCAGGCTTCGCACCACTGGAGGGCGCGGACCTCACCGAGGACGGTGAAGTCCTCGGCGTCTCAGCAGAAGAACAGCTGCAGCTGCGCGCCCTGCGCCTCAAGAACCGCAATCTCCAGAGGCAGAAGGAGATACTGGAGGCCAAGCGCCAGCGCGTGTCCGCACTAGCCAAAGTGCGGCAAATGATACGCGACGAAGAGCAGAAGGCCCAGGAACTCGAGCGGGAGATTGCGCTGATGCAGCGCGAAGGCCACCTTGGCCTACAGCACGAGCCACCCCTCCAGCAGCGCGCTCAACTCGAAGACATGCGCGAAGGCCACCTCGGCCTGCAGCATGGGCCACCCCTGCAACACCGCGCACAACCGGAAGATCCGCGTTTCCCCCAGCGCGACCACACCTTCCCGCACGCCGCGCCATTCCATGGGGTCAACTATCTCGACGAGCGAAGTCCCCTGGCGCCACACCTGCAAGTGACGCCTTGGCCAGCTAACTTCCGGGCAGGGACCTACCCCAAGTACAACGGCAGCACCGACCCGACACAATACATAATGAGTTATCAGGTCGCCGTCGCATCTTCCGGAGGGGACGACGCCACAATGGCGAAGTCTTTCATCATCGCCCTCGAGGGTCCAGCACTCACCTGGTTCACCAGGTTGCCTCCGCTGTCCATTGATTCCTGGAGAAGTCTCCGGGACAAGTTCCTGCTCAACTTCCAAGGGTACCGCCCAGACACCGACGCCCTGGCCGAACTCTCGCTCTGCAAGCAGCTGGAAAAGGAAACTCTGAGGGAGTATTACCGCAAATTTTTAACACTCAAGTCACAGCTGCCCTCAGTCGATGACCAGATCGCCATCCACTACGCTATCAGTGGCCTTCGCGCCGGCGTCCTTTACAGCCACTGCATCAGAGATCCGCCAAAGAACCTCCAGTAGTTATATCAGCTGTTTGAAAAGTACGCCAAATCCGAAGAGCTCCACCAGCGCAAGATTGAGTCCCAAAGGAAGCCAAAAGATGCTCCACAGTCCAGCCGCACGTGGACAAGGACCCCGCAGCCGGATTCTGGTCGCGACGGTCGCAGTCAACAGCAAGTGCACAACATCACCAACCAGGTCCCCGCTGCTGACGCCCCTCGTCGCCCGGAGTATCCCCCCCAAGGCCGCGGAAATGGAACTCGCGGTAGGGGTCGGGGGCGTGCGCAGCCGCCGCGCCGATTCTACTGCCTCTTCCACGGCGAAGACTGTGCCCACCAAACCAAAGACTGCCCAGAGACGAAGGCCACCAGAGAAAGGATGGCACGGGCGCAACCAGCCGACAACCCCCGAGTTGTCGCACACACTTACCAGCAACCCCCTCCACCATATATCCACGCCCCCGCCCCGCATCCACCGCACCACGCTTACCAACACCATCAGGAAGTACAAATCGTACCTCCCCCACCCCCACCACCACACCAGCAGCATCAAAACATCTCCCACGCTCCAAAGCAGGAAGACTTCGCCGATCAACCATATCGCGGAGTCATTCACATGATAACTGGGGGGTCCAGCACCGACTTTGACACAAAGCGGCAGAAGCGGGACCATTACCGCAACATCAACCACGTCGCCGTCACCGGACCTGTCGTGCAGACGAAGTGGTCCCACATACCGCTAACCTTCGACGCACGAGACGTCGACCTGCGCAGCGCCCCCCACTGCGACGCCATGGTTATCAATTGCAGCGTGGCAGGCTGGGACCTGCACAAAGTCCTAGTTGACAACGGCAGTCAGGCGGACATCATCTTCCTCCACGCCTTCGATTGCATGGGCATAAGCCACAGCCTGCTTAAGCCTTCGGACAACCCGTTGTATGGCTTCGGCGGCAAGGGCACCTTCCCCGTCGGCAAAATAGAGCTGCCTCTCTCCTTCGGTGTAGCACCCAATGCCCGAAGTGAGCAAATAACCTTTGATATCGTGGACATGGTATATCCTTACAATGCCATCATGGGCTGGGGCTCCATCAATAAGTTCGAAGCAGCCATTCACGGACTGTACCTATGTATGAAGATACCAGGTCCGTTAGGCGTCATCACAGTCTTCGGCAATCAACAGACTGCGCGTAACATAGAGCGGGACTTCGTGCCCGGTCAAAGAAACGTGCACTGCCTCACGGCCCAGCGCGAGGTCCCCGCGCCCGCCAGCCCAACCAATAAGCAGCGCGACAAGGCACAGCTGCAGAGCAACGACGGGACCAAGACTGTCCCCCTCAACCAGGCCACGCCTAGGCAGACAGTTATTATCAGCGAAGACCTTACTTCGCATGAAGAAGAGAAGCTCCTCTGCTGCCTGTCCAAGAACAAAGATGTCTTCGCCTGGTCGGCCCTCGATCTGGTCGGGGTTAGCCGTTCAATAATTGAACACAGTCTGGGAATCGACCCTTCGGTAAGGCCGAAAAAGCAGCGGCTTCGCAAGATGTCCGACGAGAAGACGGAGGCCGCCAAGGAAGAAGTGCACCGCCTCCTGGAAGCCAAATTCATCGAGCCGGTGGCTTACCCCACATGGCTCTCCAATGTCGTGATGGTGCAGAAAAAGAGCGGGAAGTGGCGAATGTGCATCGACTTCACCAGTCTCAATAAAGCCTGCCCAAAGGACAATTTCCCGTTGCCGCGGATCGACAAAATAGTCGATAGCGCGGCCGGATGCGAAGTCATGTCCCTCCTCGACTGCTTCTCCGGTTACCACCAGATATACATGAAGGAAGAAGACAAGGCTAGCACCAGCTTTATAACACCCTTCGGCACATATTGCTTCATCAGAATGCCGGAGGGACTCAAGAACACTGGGTCCACCTTCTCCAGGCTTACCAAAACATTGCTCGAAGGGCAGGTTGGCAGAAACATATTCACATATGTGGACGACATTGTTGTCGCCAGCAAGAGCAAGGAGGACCACCTCGCCGACCTCGCCGAAACATTCGCGAACATGCGAGACGCACAACTCCGCCTAAACCCGGAAAAGTGCGTCTTCGGCGTTCGCCAAGGCAAAATATTGGGCTACCTGGTATCACACCGTGGCATCGAGGCCAACCCAACCAAGATTCAGGCCATCATAGACATGACGCCTCCGCAGTCTGTCAAGGACGTCCAGCGCCTGACAGGCAGATTGGCCGCTCTCAACAGATTCATCTCCAAGTCCGCCGAGCGAAGTCTCCCCTTCCTCAAGACACTCCGTGGTGCAAAAGACTTCGCCTGGGGACCAGAGCAAGCGGCGGCCTTCGCCTCATTAAAACAGTACCTGACAGAGTTGGCCGTCCTTACCAGCCCCGACCCCTCACTCCCCCTGCTGCTCTACGTCGCGGCTTCGCCACATGCGGTCAGCGTGGCACTAGTGCAGGAGCAGACTGTCGAGGGCGTGGTCCGGCAGTGCCCCGTGTACTATGTCTCCGAAGTGCTAACACCGTCCAAGTGCAACATGACAGAGCTGGAGAAGATTGCCTATGCAGTCGTCATGTCTTCGCGCAAACTGCGCCATTACTTCGAAGCATTCAAGGTCCGAGTCACCTCAAACAGGGGACTCGGCGAATTATTCAGAAACCCGGAGGCATCGGTGAGGATTGCCAAGTGGGCGACCGAACTCTCCGGCTACCACATCTGCTTCGAGCCCAGGACAGCCATCAAGTCTCAAGTCCTGGTAGACTTCGTCGTCGACTGGACCGGGCCAACAACACAGCCAGACCCATCCGCAGAGAAGATTTGGACGATCCATTGCGACGGCGCATGGTGCCATGCGGGGGCAGGCGTCGCTGCAGTCATCACCTCACCAGTCGAGGTCAAGCACAGATATGCAGCACGCCTCAGCTTCAATCTGGAATCCGACAGATGCACAAATAATATAGCAGAATACGAAGCAGTCATCCTCGGCCTCCGCAAGCTAAGGGCCCTCGGAGTCACCACCTGTATCATCAAAACAGACTCCAAGGTAGTTGCCGGCCAAGTCGAGAAAGACTATGCAGCAAAGGACCCCGCGCTCATGCAGTACCTCGCGGCCATCCGGAGTCTCGAGAGGCAATTCAAGGGGTTCACCTTGCAGCATGTGGATCGGGCCAAGAATGAAGAGGCCGACGCATTGGCCAAGGCTACCGCCAGGGGCAAATCTCTGCCCTCCGACGTGTTCTTTCATGTCATCGGCACGCCAGCCGTCCGGAGCCCCGAAGGGCTCCAAATAACCAATGACAGCGAGGGCCACCGCATAGTCAACCTTATCATGACCGAAGACTGGCGGGCACCAATAACCCTGTTCCTACAGGGGTACAATCATCCAGCCGACATCAGTGAGGCCAAGCGCCTCAGACATCGAAGCCGAGACTTCGCACTGATTGAAGGCCAACTCTACAAAAAAGGGGTCAGTCAGCCAATGCTTAAGTGCGTCACCGAAGCCGAAGGCATCCAGATTCTATGTGAAGTCCACAGCGGCACGTGCGGCTCACACGCAGGGCCATGGGCCCTGGCTGCTAAGGTGATCCGCCAAGGCTTTTACTGGCCCGCAATAATCTGCGCCGCAAATCGGGTCACAAGGTCCTGCGAAGCCTGCCAGAAGTTTTCTCCTCGGTCAGGCAGCCCCTCGCAGTATACAAAGCTGATCGCCCACACGTGGCCTCTCCAACGCTGGGGCCTGGACATCGTCGGGCCCCTGCCCACCGCTCAGGGGAACCTTAAGTTCGCCTTCGTCGCTGTCGAGTACTTCACCAAATGGATCGAGGCAAGGGCTGTTTCCACAATAACATCAAAAACTGCCCAAAAGTTCTTTTGGCAAAACATTGTTTGCCGCTTCGGAGTACCGTCCGAACTAACAGTTGACAACGGCAAGCAGTTTGACAACCAAGACTTCAAGAATTTTTGTTTCTCCATTGGCACCAAGCTCGCCTTTGCCTCAGTCTATCATCCGCAGTCCAACGGAGTTGTGGAACGCGCCAATGGAAAAATCTTCACAGCTGTCAAAAAGATGCTCCTCGATGAAAAAAGGGCAGATGGACCGATTTGTTACCTGAGGCAGTATGGGCACTAAACACGACTGAGTGCAGGGCGACTGGGTTTACTCCTTTCTGCCTTCTATACGGATCGGAGGCCATGACCCCACAAGAAATAAAACATGGGTCCCCGCGGACAGTTCCGTCAGCCGTCCCCGACGCGGACGAGCCAACTTCAAAGGATCTCATTGACGGAGACCGAGTCTTCGCTCTACAAGCCCTAAACAAATACCAAGCCCAGACAAAAGCATGGCGCGACCACGCAGTCATCCCAAGGGAATTTAGCGAAGGGGACCTCGTACTCGTCCGAACAACTCGGACCGAGTCCAGGGGCAAGCTGGAGCCCAAGTGGGAGGGCCCCTTTATAGTCAAGACGAAGGCTTCCCCCAGCGCTTACAGGCTCACAACGCCAAACGACGAAGACCTGGAGCACTCCTGGAACATCGACAACCTCCGCAAATTTTTTGTTTGACTCTTCAGGGCTGATTCGCCCTTGTAATTCGCAAAAACAATCTTATTCTGGTCCGCACTCTTTTCCTCCCGGGGGTGAGGTTTTTAACGAGGCGGAGCCATGTAATATATGACTGAAAAATCCCCCGCAAAAACATGCGTCGAAAAAAGACCGCGAGGACGACCTTCGACATTCGACCAATACGAGGTCACCGCGAGGCTCAGCGCTAGCCACCCTCGCGTGCGACAAATCCGTGCAGAAGTCGCCTAAGGGTGCAGCCGGACTAGCACAACAATTGCAAAAAAACTTAAGTCTACCGCGAAGACTATCCGTGCAGAAGTCGCCTAAGGGTGCAGCCGGACTAGCACAACAAGTGCGAAAAAACTTAAGTCTACCGCGAAGACTATCCGTGCAGAAGTCGCCTAAGGGTGCAGCCGGACTAGCACAACAAGTGCGAAAAAACTTAAGTCTACCGCGAAGACTATCCGTGCAGAAGTCGCCCAAGGGTGCAGCCGGACCGGCACAACAAAACACACCAGACCAAGTACATAACGCCTTCGCAAGCATAGCCAAGTGTGCGGGGGCACACAACCTCATCACACAAGCCTTTACACATGTACAAGCGAGGGCACTACACTCTACATCGGCTCAACTTTAGGAATAATTCCCATCTCCCTATAATTAAATAACATTATCCTAAGCTCTTCACCCGCAAAGAGACTTCGCAATTCCCCCTCACCCATACTCATGGTGGCCGGCAAAGACAACAGTTCTTGCCGGCCAGCCCTACTCACACGAAGCCGGTCTCCCTCCGCCCCACTCACTCTACGTTTCGCAACCGCCCTTCGCCGCCGGCGCCCGGTGCTCGGACCAGGCACACCACCCGTGTCGGCAGCGCGCGGCGAAGCCTCCGCCGCTGCCACATCCAAGGCCGGAAAATAGTCCAAGTCCTCCTCCGTCGACTCCTCAATCCACTCAACCGAGCTCCCAGAGTCAGCAAAATCAGAAAACTCAGTTGCAGACCCATCACATTCATTACCACCATCCACGGTCGAAGCCGCCCAAAAATTAGTAGTGACGATTGCGTGCGCAGGCCCAAAATCTTGAACCTGCGTAGCAACCAAAATTCAGCAACATATACAAAATTCCCTAACTATCTACACCCATTACGCCACCTGCCAGGACCCAGCCGCCGCGGGAGCCTCCGCCGTTGCCTCCACTGCCGCCTCCGCCGCCGCCGCCGTAGGATCTTCAGCCCTCGGCGCAGCGGCTGCGGGGGCATCAGGCGCGCCTTCGGCGGTCTCTGGGGGCAGGTCCCCGCCGGCCGCAGCAGATGCAGGGGCATCCGGAGCGCCTTCCGCAGGCTCCGGGAGTGCCTCCAGGGCGGCCCCGGACACGGCTTCCGCCGGGATCGGCTCCGGGTCAGGCAGCGCGCTGTTCAACGCCCCGAAGTCATCCACTCTCTCGCCACGCGCCACCTAAGACACAGCACACAAATTCAGCGAACCCACACATAGCCCACATCCAGCAAATGCCAAACAAACGCTAAACGTTACCTGAGCCCTCGCCGTCTCGGCCCGCTCCCTGACCACCTCGCAACCGTGGGGACCCCACATCCGGTCATAGAGGGCACCGGCAGATTCCTTCACCACGGGGCTTCGACCTTGTAGATATCTCGCTCAAAGTCTTCATCGGCCTGGTCGAAGACCTCGAAGTGCGGGCACCCTTCGCGGGAGAGCGCGTTCATCACCCCCTCTCAGGTGACCAGGGAGGCATACGACATGAACCCCTCCACGATAGTGGGGAGCGCCTGCAACTCCTCCTGTACCCACTCTAGGCAGCGAAGTCCGGACTCTCGGTCCGGCACTTCGAAGTCACCAGTCCGCGCGCCCAGCTTATGGTACGAGTCCATAAGCTGCTTGCGCGTCCGTTCGGCCTCCGCGCGCATCGCGGCCTCGGCCCTCTCCACGCGGCTCTCCAGGGCGATGAGCCGCTCCTGCAGCTGCTCGGCGCGCTCCCTGGCAAGATTGCCCTCCGCCCGCGCCAGATTGGCCTCCACCTGCGCAGCCTGCGCCTTGGAGAGGGCCTCGTTGGTCTCCCTCCTCTCTCCCGCCAATTGGCGCCGGAGGTCAGCTTTCTCCCCCTCCAGCACGGCCACCTTGTCCGCCAGCTTGCGGCACTTGCTATCGGCGGCCGATTTTTCACGGACAGCGTCCGCATGTTGCGTCCGAAGTCTCTCGACTTCGGCAGACACAACTGCCGTGAGGGCCCCCGATGCCGTGCGGTTGGCGAAGTCAGCCACCTACAGAACACACGTAAGACCGCGAAAAAAAAACGGAGTCCAACTCAGCGGACCTGACTTAGTGCCTCAGTCACCTCCCTCAGCCGGCGGGACGCAGCGCCCGCCTCATCCCTGACGGCCGCCAGTGCCGACACCTCGCCTCCGGCACTAAGAGCACCGCCCTTTGCCTTCGGCACTACGGCAGCCGCCACGGTCGCCGCGACAGGCGCAACAATAGCAAGCTGGCCCTCGTCCGACCCTGCAACGTTTCAACGAATAATAATAAAAAAAGAAAAAAAAGAAAAAAGAAAAAAAGAAACGAGCCAAGGGCTTACCACCAAGATAGTCCTCCACACTGATATCGGTGGCGAAGTCGGCGACGCGCTTGCCCGACGACGGCAACTCTCGGGCCGCCTCCGCGACCTCCGACACCCTGCCGGACGGCGGCACAACCTTCGTCGCTTTGGAACCACCGGCGCCTGCCGCCACCTCCGGCGCCTTGCTAGATACAGGGCCGCCCGGCTTCCCCGTCAGCGGCGGCTTGCCTCCGCTAGGGGCAGCAGCCTTCGCAGCCCCCCGCTGCCTCTTCGGCCGGGCTTCATGAAGCCTGACAACCGCCTGGCGCTTTTGTGCAGCTCCCTGGCGATCCTTGTCCATCACTGCCGACACAATAGCAGCAATATTCCGCCCGTAAGGAAACACTTTCCATTCACGAACCATGCGAGATGTAAAAAAGTCTTCGCCGGCCGCACGGGGGATAGGAACATTCCTAGGCCACCAACCCCCGGTAACCCTCAGCATCCGCGCCGAAGACTCCCGGAGCTCGGGCGAAGACATCCTTCCCTCCGGGGCCGCGCAAGTCTTCATCAGCTCTCTAGCAAAACCATCGGAAACCCCAAGTCCTCCCATAGCAGTACCTAATTTCCTCTTTTTAGAGGATGGGGCAGCCGCCGGCGCAGGGTCGTTTCCGGCCTCCACCACCGGCTTCTTTCCACGGCGGTCCACATCGTCTTGGCCGGGGTAGCCGCGATACGGCAGTTGATTCAATTCAAACACCCTGTTCAAACGGTCGTTCGACCCGTGGATATCCCAGCTACGCTGGCCCTCTGTCCTCGGCACGTACCGACCAACGAGCCGCACTGCCCCATCCTCCGCCTCACGCACAAAGGCGGCCGGAACACGGTTTTGCAGATCCAGTGCAAAGGCAGGACTTCGCACCATCTTCCCACCATGGGAAGGCATCTGGCGAGGGCACACTTCGCCCAACGCCAAGCCATGCGCCAAGGGCCATACCCCGTACGCCACAAATTCTTCAACCAAATCACGCCCACTGCTCAGGCCGGCGGCGCACCGAAGGGCCCCTTCGTCCGCATCCCCCTTCGCCACCTCAAAGGACGGGTACGCTGAGTAAAAATGTGAACACATCTCGGACACGGGGAGCCCCTCATGGTCTTCGACGGTACCCTCAGCGACGTAAAACCAAAACTCATTCCAGTTGCCCCATTTGTTGTGGGCGCAAGGAACCAACTCGACTACCTACATCGTGGTCTTGCCGGTCTTCGGCGTAAACGTGCAGGACCCAAACTGGGCAACTTCATCCCCAATCATCCTCTTCTGCCAGTGCAGGCAATAATACTTCGCAAAGACTTCGACTGATGGCTGTCCGCCGTACGAAGTTGTCGCCCAAACATACTTCGACAGAGCCACTACGGCATTCGGAGTCAACTGATGTATCTGAACGTTGAACCTCCGCAGGACTTCGCCAACAAATCGGTGTGCAGGCAGACGGAGACCGGCGGCGAAGAACGCCTCGAACACAACCAACTCGCCCTCCGGCTCGGGGACTTCCTCCATCCCCGGGACAGGAGCGACTCCGCCGCCAAAGTAACCCAGCCGCTGCATATCTTGCACGCGGACCGACGACATCCGCGACACGCCAAAATTCACAGAATCGCCGGCGCGCAACTCCTCCGCCACCAAACTACTCTGCATCTCCTCAGACGAGGCGTAGACCGGCGGCGAGGCGTCGGCCGGCGGTGTAGCGGTAGCAGAGGAAGAGGAGGTCGGCATCGCTACGTACCGTCGGCGGCGGCGGGCGGTCTGCTTCACTCGAGCCAGATCTCCGGCGAACAAAAGCAAGGCGGGCAGACGAGCAGTAAGACGGTGGAAAAAAGCGGCTAGGGTTTGCACCGAGCGCGGAAAGTGAAGTTCAAAAGGCGCCGACCCCCGCCCCCTTTTATAGACAGGGCGCGGCTCTTCGGGAAACCCGCAATCCGATAGGGCGCGGCACTTCGGGAAACCCGCAATCCAACAGTACGCTGTCAATCAACGGTCATGTCAAAAACCCCCGCGGTACCACTTCGAGCGAGGGCAGCGTCTCCGCCATCTAGCGACGTCTTCGGCACCAGGTGACTTTGTCGAACTGGTCCCTCGGAGGGCAAATGTTGGGGCGAAGGCAAAGACGCCACCCTTCGCTGCAGTCGCTGGTCCGACGGAGACAAAGCAGGCCTTCGCTGATGTCGCCGGTCCGATGGAGACAAAGCAGGCCTTCGCTCGATACGGCGCTAGACGAAGACCTGCGACGTCGTCATTCCGCCAAGCGGCCTCGTCCAGCTCAGAAGCCCGCGTGTGATCCGGCCCATTGCAACGGGCCCCGCGTGGCCGCTGCGTGTTACGGGCCTAATTTGTAAAGGCATTCCTGTAATTACAGTATGTAACCCTGCTTTATGGGAATATTCTGGGGATAATCTAGGTATCCGAGGGCACATGCGTCCTTAACACAGGGCGCTGAGCGCTCAGACACCTATAAATACCCCCGCACAGTGCCCGTGAGCGGGCAGATTAACAGAGCTATTGCCATCTAGCGCGAGAACCCTGTTGACGTCACTATTCTCCCTTGTTGGATCCCCTTGCAACTGAGAGCAAGTTCCAACACCTGCGTCTGGTCCTCGACGTCAGTGATGGGTCGCTGGGACTGGCCCTCACTGGGCTAGTCTCGCCCCATTGTCTATCCTCTACGGCTGAAGCTACATAAGATGTCGGTCAGTGCAATGTTTTGGCTCAGGGCACCTTGGATCCCTCTATCACCATTCATGTGAGCGCAACCTTGAAGGTATATAGCAGAAGAAGGTAGAGGGATCCCTTGCGGCATGTGCCTAGCACACATGAAGATACTCCGGTGGAATCTGGGCATCATAAAGACACAACCCCGATTAGTGATTTTGTAACCATGGTGACGAAGAAGACAGATGGCCTACTCCCCTCACCGCCATCCCTAAAAAGGAAAAGTAAACAGTTACCACCTGATTTCGTTCCTCGCCGAAGCAGCAGATTGGCTAAGCGAGGGACCTCAAGTGATGCAACCAGGCAGATCCAAATTGACTTGATAAGAACAATGGATATTGTTAGTGCGAAGGAAGTGATCAGTGATGAAGCTCTTGAAAAATATGGCAGGCTGTTCAACTCTCCTTTGTCTGAATCCCATATTAAGGCTTTATTAGCTTTGTTGGGTTGGACATTGCCTGTTGACATCCATCTTCTGGATGTCCAGGTGATGTTTGCTGGCCTAGGTCCAGAGGATCTAGAGTAAGCCATCACCCATGTTGTGTAGTTGTTGTGCCCCTGTTTCTCCTATGGATCCTTCAAAAATTCTCTTGGAATGTTAGAGGTTTGAATAGGAAAGTGAGAAGGGATGTTGTTCGTACTATGGTCAATAGTACTTGTCTTGATGTGGTGTGTTTGCAAGAAACAAAGAAGAGCTCTATCTCTCACTTTATGGTTATGTCTCTCCTGGGAGTTGATTTTGATGAATTTATAACGTTTCCGGCAGTTGGCACAATGGGGGAATTTTATTGGCCTAGAAAAGTACTTCGTGCAAGGTTATTCAACGTAGAATTGACACCTTTTCAGTCTCAGCTCAGTTCCAGTAGAGTGATGGCACTCCTTGGTGGCTCACTAGATTATATGGTCCTCAGTTGGATAGCCTCAAGATTCTATTCCTGCAGGAATTGCAAATGATTCGTAACTTGTGCAGTGGCCCTTGGATGATTGGGGGGACTTCAACCTTATTTATAAAGTTGAAGACAAAAACAATGGCAACCTAAACAAAGCCATGATGGGAAGATTTAGACATCTGTTAAATGATCTGTAACTGAAGGAGTTGCCATTGCTTGGAAGTAAATACACATGGTCAAACGAGAGGTTTTCCCCCACCCTGGTCCATTTAGATAGGGTTTTCTATACTGCAGAATGGGAAGCTTTATATCCCAACTCTGTTCTACAAAGTTCAGCTTCCATGATTTTAGATCACTGCCCCTCTTGTTGGGTTTGCATGAGCTCATTCAAGGAATAAGGAGGTTTCATTTTGAGAGTTACTAGACAAGAATTGAAGGTTTCATGGAAGAAGTTCAGCAATCTTGGTTGCAACCTTTGGAGTATAGTTGCCCTCTGCAGTGTTTTGCTGAGAAACTCAAGAGGATGTCTAAGAATCTCCAATCTTGGAGTCAGAAAAAGGTGGGCAATGTAAAATGACAGATGTTGATGGCTAAGTAAATTCTTCATAGGCTTGAAATTGCAAGAGATTCTAGATCCCTATCTGACAGGGAAATGTGCCCTCGGGCAATTTCTATTATGTTTTGGTGATTAAGTGCCCAACACATTTAATTGAGTTCTTATGTGCTAAATGAAGAGAGAAGTGCAAATCAAGAGAAGGTATGTTTCTAGACTTAGTACATTTGTTTTTGAATACTAATGAAGACATCTAAGTGTTAGAAACATAGAAAAGAAAAAAAAAGAAAAGGATTGCAAAAGACTGGATGTGTGCAGCCGAAGATCAGCTTAGTCTGGCACACCGGACTGTCCGGTGGTGCACCGGACAGTGTCCGGTGCGCCAGGCTGAACTCCGATGAACAGGCCGCTCTCGGGAAAAGTTTGGCGGCGTACGGCTATAATTCACTGGACTATCCGGTGGTGCACCGGACGGTCTGGTGAGCCAACGATCACCAGCTCAACTGTCGGTCGCGAAATCCACGGGCGACGCGTGGCCCGCACCAACGGTCGGCAGGGGGCACCGGACTGTCCGGTGTGCACCGGACAGTGTCCGATGCGCCAACTGGCCCAAAGGTGGAATGGTCGTCTGCGCCAGAAAAGGAAGGAGATCGGCACCGGATCGTCTACAGTGACTGTCCGGTGGCGCACCGGACTGTTCGGTGCGCCACTCGACAGAAGGCAAGGATAGCCTTCCTTGTTGATCTTCAACGGCTCCTAGCTGCCTTGGGGCTATAAAAGGGACCCCTAGGCGCATGGAGGAGCTAACCAAGCTTACAAGAAACATTCTAAGACTCCACGACTCCAACTTCACGCATTCGATTCTTTGAGATAGCGACTTGAGCTCCATTTGGGTTGTGAACTCTGTCCGTTGTGTTTTGAGCTCAAGGTGTGACTTGTGTGCGTAGTTGTGCTGCGATTTGTGTCTTGTGTGTGTTGCTCATCCCAACCTTACTCCGTGCTTTCTTTGTGATCATCATTGTAAGGGCGAGAGGCTCCAACTTGTGAAGATTCCTCCCAAACGGGAAAGGATATAAGGAAGAAAAGCCGTGGTATTCAAGTTGATCATTGGATCACTTGAAAGGGGTTGAGAGCAACCCTCATCCATTAGGACACCACAATGTGGAAGTAGGCAAGTGTTATTTGGCCGAACCACGGGATAAAATCGCGTGTCTCTTGTGTTGCCTCTCTCTGTGATTAATTGTGTCTGTAAGAGATCGCTTCAAGCTACTTAGCCATACTAACACTTATAACTAAGTTTTGTGACTATAAGTATTTGATTTTTATAGGATCACCTATTCACCCCCTCTAGGTGCTCTCAATTGGTATCAGAGCCGTTCTCTTCACATAAGGGACTAATCGCCTGAAGAGATGGATCCTAAGGGAAAGGGGATGGTGGTCAACGACAAGGAGGAGTCCATCTTCAACGAGCCAAGAGATGACAAGCCCACTGACTCTGGCTCGAGTCACAAGAAGAAGGACGGGAAAAAGAAGAGGCGCATCAAGAAGATCGTCTACTATGACAGCGATGAATCTTCTTCTTCACTAAGAGACGACGACGACGATGACTCGTCGAAAAAGAAACAGGTTAATCAAAACTATTCATTTGATTATTCTCTTATTCCATTCAATTCTAATGCTCATTTGCTATCAATTCCACTTGGTAAACCTCCACATTTTGATGGAGAAGACTACTCTTTTTGGAGTCACAAAATGCGTAGTCACTTATTTTCTCTCCATCCTAGTATTTGGGAGATAGTTGAAAATGGAATGCATTTTGATAGTACGGATAACCCTGTGTTTATTAATGAGCAAATTCATAAGAATGCACAAGCTACCACTGTTTTGCTAGCATCTTTGTGCAGGGATGAGTACAACAAGGTGAGCGGCTTGGACAACGCCGAGCAAATATGGGACACCCTCAAGATATCTCATGAGGGAAATGATGCCACCATGATCACCAAAATGGAGTTGGTGGAAGGCGAGCTAGGAAGGTTCGCAATGATCAGGGGAGAGGAGCCAACACAAACATACAACAGGCTCAAGACCCTGGTTAACAAGATTAGAAGCTATGGAAGCACAAGATGGACGGACCACGACGTCGTTTGACTTATGCTAAGGTCATTCACGGAAATTGACCCCCATCTTGTCAACCTCATTCGTGAAAACCCTAGGTACACCAAGATGACTCCTGAGGAGATACTCGGAAAATTCGAGAGCGGGCGTATGATGGTAAAGGAAGCGCGATATGTGGATGATGCTCTTAATGGCCCTCTACCCATCTACGAGCCTCAACCTGTTGCTCTCAAAGCAACAAGCAGCAAGGAGGCGCTACCAAGCAAGGTGGCACAAGTTGAGGCTGCCGGGCTAAACGAAGATAAGATGACCCTAATCATCAAGCGCTTCAAGACCGCACTGAAAGGACGCAAGGAGTACCCTAACAAGAACAAAGCAAAGGGAAAGCGCTCTTGTTTCAAATGCGGTAAGACTGGTCATTTCATAGCACAATGCCCCGATAATGATAATGACCAGGAACAAGAAAAGCATGGGAAGAGGGAGAAGAAGAAGGTGTACAAGAAGGCAAAGGGCGAGGCGCACCTTGGCAAAGAATGGGATTCGGACTGCTCTTCATCCGACTCCGACGATGAAGGACTGGCAGCCTCGGCCTTCGACAAATCTTCGCTCTTCCCCAACGAACGCCACATTTGCCTCATGGCCAAGGAGAAGAAGGTAAGCGTTCGAGATTCCCCTAAGTACACTACTTCTAGCGATGATGATTCCTCCGATGATGAAGTAGTCTATTTAAAGGATTAGATAGAGCTAAAGTAGAAAAGATTAATGAATTAATTGATGTTCTGAATGAAAAGGATAGACTTTTAGAAAAGCAAGAGGATATTTTGTATGAAGAGCATGATAAATTTGTTAGTGTTCAAAAATCTCTTGCTCTAGAAACTAAGAGAAATGAAATATTATCCTCTGAATTATCTGCTTGCCATGAATCTATCTCTAGTTTAAAGATTTTGAATGATGATTTACATGCTAAGTTAGAGGTGGCTAATAAATCTAGTTCATGTGTAGAGCATGTTGTAATTTGTAATAGATGCAAGGATTTTGATATTGATGCATGTAATGAACATCTTATTGCTATTACAAAATTGAGTGATGAAGTGGCAAGTCTTAATGCTCAACTTAAGACTTGCAAAAATGATTTGATAAGTTAAAATTTGCTAGGGATGCCTACACAATTGGTAGACACCCCTCTATTAAGGATGGACTTGGTTTTCGAAAGGAAACCAAGAACTTAACAAGCCAAAAGACTCCCGTTCTCAACAAGGAGAAAGGGAAGGCTCCTATGGCTAGTAGTTCACAAAATGTCATGCTTACATTTATGATAGAAAATATTCTAGGAATACACATAGGAATTATGATCATGATGCTTTTGATTCACATGCTATGTTTGCCTCTAGCTCTACTTTTGTGAATGGTAGAAGTAGGCCTAGAAGAAATCATGTTGTGCATCATGTGCCTAGGAGAGTATGTAATGAACCTTCTACCATTTACCATGCTTGCAATACTTTATTTGCGCTCTTATGTAAGAATGAAAAAGTAGTTGCTAGAAAGTTAGGATCCAAATGCAAGGGAGACAAGACTTGTATTTGGGTTCCAAAGGCTATTGTAACTAACCTTGTAGAACCCAACAATAGTTGGGTACCTAAAACCCAAGCGTAAATTGTCTTGCAGGTTTATGCATCCGAGGGCTCAAGCTGGATTATCGACAGCAGATGCACAAACCACATGACAGGGGAGAAGAAGATGTTCACCTCCTACGTCAAGAACAAGGATTCCTAGGATACAATCATCTTTGGAGATGGGAACCAAGGCAAGGTCAAAGGCTTGGGCAAGATAGCCATCACCAACGAGCACTTCATATCAAACGTATTTCTAGTAGAGTTGCTTGGTTTCAACCTCCTGTGTGTAAGTCAATTGTGCCACATGGGCTATAATTGTTTGTTTACAAATGTTGATGTTTCTGTCTTTTGAAGGAGTGATGGTTCATTAGCATTTAAGGGTGTATTAGACGGCAAACTCTACTTAGTTGATTTTTCAAAAGAGGAGGCCGATCTAGATGCATGCTTAATAACTAAGACTAGCATGGGCTGGCTGTGACATCGCCGTCTAGCACATGTTGGGATGAAGAACCTTCATAAACTTCTAAAGGGAGAACATGTGTTAGGACTAACCAATGTATGTTTCGAAAAAGATAGACCATGTGCAGCTTGTCAGGCAGGGAAACAGGTGGGAAACACTCATCACAGCAAGAATGTGATGGCAACATCAAGACCACTGGAGCTTCTCCACATTGACCTCTTCGGACCCGTTGCCTATCTTAGCATCAGGGGAAGTAAATATGGTTTAGTAATTGTTGATGATTTTTCCCGCTTCACTTGAGTATTATTTTTGCAGGATAAATCAGAAACCCAAGGGACCCTAAAGCGCTTTCTAAGGAGGGCTCAAAACGAATTTAAGCTCAAGGTGAAAAAGATAAGAAGCAACAACAGGTCCGAGTTCAAGAATCTTCAAGTGGAGGAGTATCTTGAGGAGGAAGGCGTCAAGCATGAGTTCTCCGCTCCCTACACACCATAGCAAAATGGTGTGGTAGAGAGGAAGAATAGGACGCTTATCGACATGGCAAGGACGATGCTTGGAGAGTTCAAGACACCCGAGCGGTTTTGGTTGGAAGATGTGAACACAGCTTGCCATGCTATAAACTGACTATATCTGCATCGCCTCCTCAAGCAGACCTCCTACGAACTTCTTACCGGTAACAAACCCAATGTCTCTTACTTTCGTGTATTTGGGAGCAAATGCTACATTTTGGTGAAGAAAGGTAGACATTCTAAATTTGCTCCCAAGGCAGTAGAAGGGTTTTTACTAGGGTATGACTCAAATACAAAGGCGTATAGAGTCTTCAACAAATCATCAGGTTTGGTTGAAGTCTCTAGCGACGTTGTATTTGATGAGACTAATGGCTCTCCAAGAGAGCAAGTTGATCTTGATGACATAGATGAAGATGATGTTCCAACGACCGCAATACACATGATGGGGATTGGAGATGTGCTACCACAGGAACAACAGGAGCAAGATCAGCCTTCTTCCTCAACGATGGTGCATCCCCCAATTCAAGATGATGGACAGGTTCCTCAAGAAGAAGCGCGTGATCAAGGGAGAGCACAAGAAGAACAAGTTATGGAGGAAGAAGCACCACTGGCCCCTCCAACTCAAGTCCGAGCGACAATCCAACGACATCACCCCGTTGACCATATTCTGGGTGACATAAGCAAGGGAGTAACTACTCGCTCAAGATTAGCTAATTTTTGTGAGCATTACTCGTTTGCCTCTTCTATTGAGCCTTTTAGGGTAGAAGAGGCCTTGCAGGATCCGGACTGGTTGTTGGCCATGCAAGAAGAGCTCAACAACTTCAAGAGGAATGAAGTTTGGAGCCTGGAGCGACATCCCAAGCAAAATGTTGTGGGAACCAAGTGGGTGTTCCGCAACAAGCAAGACGAGCACGGGGTGGTGACACGAAACAAGGCTCGACTTGTGGCAAAAGGTTATGCCCAAGTCGCAGGTTTGGATTTCGAGAAGACTTTTGCTCCTGTGGCTAGGCTAGAGTCTATTCGAATATTATTAGCCTATACCGCTCACCACTCTTTCAAGTTATTTAAAATGGATGTTAAGAGCGCTTTCCTCAATGGGCCAATCAAGGAGGAGGTATATGTGGAACAACCCCCTGGCTTTGAGGATGACAGGTACCCCGACCATGTGTTTAAGCTCTCTAAGGCGCTCTATGGACTTAAGCAAGCCCCAAGAGCATGTATGAATGCCTTAGAGATTTCTTAATTGCTAATGCTTTCAAGGTTGAGAAAGCCGATCCCACTCTTTTCACTAAGACTTGTGATGGTGACCTTTTTGTGTGCCAAATTTATGTCGATGACATAATATTTGGTTCTACTAACCAAAAGTCTTGTGAGGAGTTTAGCAGGGTGATGACTTAAAAGTTTGAGATGTCGATGATGGGCGAGTTGAACTACTTCCTTGGGTTCCAAGTGAAGCAACTCAAGGACGGCACCTTCATCTCCTAAGCGAAGTACACTCAAGATCTTCGCAAGAGGTTTGGGATGAAGGACGCCAAGCCCGCGAAGACACCAATGGGAACCGACGGACATGTCGACCTCAACAAAGGAGGTAAGTCCGTTGATCAAAAGGCATACCGGTCTATGATAGGGTCATTACTTTATTTATGTGCTAGTATACCGGACATTATGCTTAGTGTATGCATGTGTGCTAGATTTCAATCCGACCCCAAGGAATGTCACCTTGTGGCCGTTAAGCGAATTCTTAGGTATTTAGTTTCTACGCCTTGTTTTGGGATCTGGTATCCAAAGGGGTCTACCTTTGACTTGATTGGATATTCAGACTCCGATTATGCTGGATGCAGGTTGATAGGAAGAGTACATCAGGGACGTGCCAATTCCTTGAAAGGTCCCTGGTGTCTTGGAGTTCAAAGAAACAAACCTCCGTTGCGCTATCCACCACTGAGGCCGAGTATGTTGCCGCAGGACAGTGTTGCGCACAACTACTTTGGATGAGGCAAACCCTCCGAGACTTTGGCTACAATCTGAGTAAAGTCCCACTCCTATGTGACAATGAGAGTGCGATCCGCATGGCAGATAATCCTGTTGAACACAGCCGCACTAAGCATATAGACATCCGGCATCACTTTTTGAGAGACCACCAGCAAAAGGGAGATATCGAGGTGTACCATGTTAGCACCGAGAACTAGCTAGCCGATATATTTACCAAGCCATTAGATGAGAAAACCTTTTGCAGGTTGCGTAGTGAGCTAAATGTCTTAGATTCGCGTAACTTGGATTGATCTATAACATACATGTGTTCTATGCCTTTGATCATGTTACTTTATGCATTTCAATTCATTATTGTTTATTTGTGGTGCTCAAGTTGTACATATGATCCCCGGACCTCACAAGTCCATTTGCAAGTGATGCACTTATTTAGGGGGAGATATGCTACAATTTGACCCTTTGGGACTAACCTTTGTGTTTGAGTGTTCTTGATGTAGTCTCAAAGGTGCATTGAAAGGGAAAATGGACTTGGACGTTGCAAAGACTTCCACTGCACTCCGGTATTGGTGTATTTAATTCCAAGTTCATACTTATGCTCTTATTGCCTTTTTGCTCTTGATTGACAATTTTGGTGAGGCAATGGGGTTAAAGGGCCAATAATGATCCCGTTTTGGTGCTTAATGCCAAAGGGGGAGAAATTAAGGCCAAAGCAAATGAATCAGCTACCACTTGAGAATTTTGAAAATAGTAGAGTTAGAATTTTTGATTTGTCCAAAATACTCTTATTGCAAAATTTGGCCTCTTGTGGGGGGAGAATTTCTTATTATGGCAAAAAGGGGGAGTTTTTGGTACTTGATCAATTTTTCCATTGGAATATCTCTCTTTGTGCCTAAACAAGTGTGTTTGACTTAGAGATAGGAAAAAGAATTTGATTTGCAAAAACGAACCAAGTGGTGGCAAAGAATGATCCAAATATGTCAAAACTTGTGCAAAAACAATTTTATTCTCAATTGCATTGATGTTGCACTTCTTTTGGTTGCTTTTGGATGTGTTGGCATAAATCACCAAAAAGGGAGAGATTGAAAGGGAAATGTGCCCTTGGGCAATTTCTATTATGTTTTGGTGATTAAGTGCCCAACACATTTAATTGAGTTCTTATGTGCTAAATGAAGAGAGAAGTGCAAATCAAGAGAAGGTATGTTTCTAGACATAGTACATTTGTTTTTGAATACTAATGAAGATATCTAAGTGTTAGAAACAGAGAAAAGAAGAAAAGAAAAGGATTGCAAAAGACTGGATGTGTGCAGCCGAAGATCAGCTCAGTCTGGCACACCGGACTATCCGGTGATGCACCGGACAGTGTCTGGTGCGCCAGGCTGAACTCCGGTGAACAGACCGCTCTCGAGAAAAGTTTGGCGGCGTACGGCTATAATTCACTGGACTGTCCGGTGGTGCACCGGACGGTCCGGTGAGCCAACGGTCGCCAGCGCAACGGTCGGCCACGCAATCCACGGGCGACGCGTGGCCCGCACCAACGGTCCGCAGGGTGCACCGGATAGTGTCCGGTGCGCCAACTGGCACGGAGGTGCAACGATCGTCTACGCCAGAAAAGGAAGGAGATCGGCACCAGACCGTCTACAGTGACTGTCCGGTGGCGCACTGGACTGTCCGTTGCGCCACTCGAAGAAGGCAAGGATAGCCTTCCTTGTTGATCTTCAACGGCTCCTACCTGCCTTGGGGATATAAAAGGTACCCCTAGGCGCATGGAGGAGCTAACCAAGCTTACAAGAAACATTCTAAGACTCCACGACTCCAACTTCACGCATTCGATTCTTTGAGATAGCGACTTGAGCTCCATTTGAGTTGTGAACTCCGTGCGTTGTGTTTTGAGCTCAAGTTGTGACTTGTGTGCGTAGTTGTGCTACGATTTGTCTCTTGTGTGTGTTGCTCATCCCAACCTTACTCCGTGCTTTCTTTGTGATCATCATTGTAAGGGCGAGAGGCTCCAACTTGTGGAGATTCCTCGCAAACGGGAAAAGGATATAAGGAAGAAAAGCCGTGGTATTCAAGTTGATCATTGGATCACTTGAAAGGGGTTGAGAGCAACCCTTGTCCATTGGGACGCCACAACGTGGAAGTAGGCAAGTGTTACTTGGCCGAACCACCGTGTAAAATCGCGTGTCTCTTGTGTTGCCTCTCTCTGTGATTAATTGTGTCTGCAAGAGATTGCTTCAAGCTACTTAGCCATACTAACACTTATAACTAAGTTTTGTGGCTATAAGTATTTGAGGATCACCTATTCACCCCCCTCTACGTGCTCTCACTATCCCCACAAGAAGAGTGGCTAACACAATGTTTAAAACACCATCTCTGGCTTTGGCTTCTTTAGAGAGAACCATGACCCGTTTGAGGAGCGGGCTGCTGTGGATGAAAGAAGGTGATGCCAACACTGATTACTTTCACCAGCATGCCAGATACAGGAAGAAGAAGAATTTTATTGGAAAAATTCAGGTAGAAGACAGATTAATCGTTGATCAAGAGGAGATAAAGGAGACTGTTTGGGATTTTTATAATAAGCTGCTTGGAATGGTCCCTTTCAGAGTTTCATCCTTGAATCTAGAAGCTTTTCACAGATGTCCTCTGAACCTCCAAGAACTTGAGCAAATGGTCACTGAAGAGGAGGTTTGGCACACCATCAGATCTCTTTGTAACACCCCGTCCAACCCCTAGACTGGCGGTGCTTACTCCTGGTAGCTTGCTAGGATCATATATCGTCCCCACAGACGAACACAGGTCTTTTGTGTGTACTTTGTCCTCACTCATGCGTGCCCGAGAAAACTTCCTGGTCGGTCACCCATCCCAAATTGCTCCAAGCCAAGCACGATTAACTTGGAGGTTCTTTCAAGACATGCTTCTGAAAAAGAAGATGCACCTTGTTGGTATGGATACTCTATTAATTCTATTAAGCCTTGGGCCAGGAAATCACTATCCCAGGGGTAGGATATCACAATACACCCCCCTTAGAAGACCGACGTCCTCGTCGATCAACCCCAATCCAGGAACCTCCCTTCTTAGCCACGTCTGTGTGTCTAGTGTCGTCATATGCCATGCCATGTGACCACTCCGGGCTCACATGCGCCATGCGCCATATACCTGAACCCCTAGCCCACACACGCCCGTGAAACCTCGAGGACCTGCTCTGATACCACTTATAACACCCCGTCCAATCTCTGGACTGACGGTACTTACTCCTGGCAGCTTGCTAGGATCATATATCGTCCCCACAGACCAACACAACTCTTTTGTGCGCACTTTGTCCTCACTCATGCACGCCCGAGAAAACTTCCTGGTCGGTCACCCATCTCAAAATGCTCCAAGCCAAGCACACTTAACTTGGAGGTTCTTTCGAGACAGGCTTCCAAAAAAGAAGATGTACCTTGTTGGTATGGATAATCCATTAATTCTATTAAGCCTTGGGCCAAGAAATCACCATCCCAGGGCCATGATATCACACTCTTCCTTCTGACAAGGTCCGGGGGTCAGATGGGTACACATGTAGATTTTATAAAAAGGTTTGGCCTATCATCAAAATGGACTTTATGTCAGCCTTGGAGAAAGTTTGGCAGGGGGATGCATCTAGGTTATATCTGCTCAAGTTAGCATATGTAACCTTGTAGCCAAAGAAGAGTGAGGCCATTGAGGTGAAAGATTTCAGGCCAATAAGCCTAATTCACATTTTTGCAAAAATTGTTACTAAGATTTTGGCTGATAGACTTGCACCTAAGCTCTTTGATTTGGTCTCTATGAATCGAAGTGCTTTTGTGAAAGGGAGAAGTATACATGATAATGTTGTCATGGTGCAGCAAACAGCAAAGGCCATTCATATGCAAAAAGCATCTAGAATCTTGTTGAAATTGGACATTGGAAAGGCTTTTGACTCTGTCTCTTGGACCTTCCTATTTGAGGTTCTTAGACATTTGGGTTTTGGTGCGGTATAATCTCAAAGGTTTTGAGTTCATCCACTACTAGGGTCTTGGTTAATGGGGAGCCTGAGGATATTATTCATCATAGAAGAGGTCTTAGGCAGGGAGACCCCCTGTCCCCTATTCTCTTTATCATTGTAATGGATGTCCTCAACTCACTAGTTCTGAAGGCACATGATCTGGGTTTGTTGCAACCTCTTCTAAGGCATGGTAGGGGCCAACACATTTCTTTGTATGCAGACGATGTGGTGCTGTTTCTATAGCCTAAAAGAGATGAGCTCAACGTTCTAAATGAAATATTAAGGATTTTTGGGGAGTCTACAGGCCTTGTTACAAATATCAACAAATGTAGCATAACTCCCATACACTGTAATGATCAGCAAATTGACATGTCCTAGGAGATCTTTCCTTGTAATGTGCAAAAGTTCCCTTGTAGATATTTGGGCCTTCCTTTGTATGTGAAGAAGCTTCCAAAGATCGCCTTTCAAGAGCTTATAGACAAGGTGGCTGATAAATTGCCAAGGTGGAAATCTGCCTTGATCACCAATGCTAGAAGACTGACCTTGGTTAAAGCTGTCCTCACTGCCATTCCTATATATCATCTTCTTGTCTTTCAATGCCCTAAATGGGTTATCAAAGTCATTGACAAGATTCACAGGGGTTTCCTCTGGAAGTGCAGAAAAGATATCAAGGGAGGCCATTGTGCTGTTGGCTGGACAAGGGTGTGTAGACCATTTAATGTTGCCGGTTTGGGTATTCACAACCTAGAAATCCTTGGTTGGGCACTCAATGTGAGATGGATCTGGCTCAAAAAAACACAATCTGAGCGACCCTGGACTGAGTTTGACATAAAAATACATCCTAATGCTGAAGCTCTTTTCTAGGCCCTGGTTCACTCTTCTATGGGGGATGGTGCTACAACTCTCTTTTGGACAAATAGATGAATTCGAGGGCAGTCTATTGCACCTTTTACCCCCTCTTTGATCAGCTGTATTCCAAGGAGGGTAAAGAAAGGCCGTACGGTGTAGGAGGCTCTTGCTGAAAACAACTAGGTTCAGGATATCTCTAGGAGTCTGACTGTTGTAGTCATCAAGGAGTTCCTTCTTGTTTGGGACCTGATTCAAGGTGTCCATTTACAGCCAGGAGTCCCTGATGTCCACCTTTGGTTGCCTTGCGCTACTGGCCTCTATTCCTCTAAGACAGCTTATAACAAAATTTGGACCGATACAACATCCTTTGAACCGGCTAAAAGACTTTGGAAAAGTTCAGCTCCTCCAAGATGTAAGTTTTTCATTTGGTTAGAATTGCTCAACCGGTGCTAGATGGCTGACAGATTGGCCCAGTGAGGTATGGATCATCATGGCAAATGCCTTCTTTGCAATCAGCAAGAAGAAACAATCTAGCATATTTTGCTCTCCTGTGTGTTCTCTAGAAACATTTGGTGGCAGGTGTTATGTAAAGTGGGGCACAATACTTGGCACCAGGGCCTGACGACATGATTTTCCAAGATTGTGGAGTAATGCTGAAGGCCAAGTATCAAAAGAGAAGAAAAAAGGGTTTAACACGATGGTTGATTTGTGTTACTGTGTGTTCTCTAGAAACATTTGATGTGTGATTTGTGTTACTTATTCTCGCGATCTTGGTTGTAAGTGGTTTATCCGATGTCCTTGGGGCAATCGGACGGATCCTGTTAAGTTATCTGGTGCACATGCATAGCCGTCTGAGGTCTTTGAGACAAGGAAAGGTGCATGTGGGCCCAATAACTTAGAGGTTCTGCCACAGCTAGTATCGGAGCAAGATTAAGTATATACGATCACATACATATTTTCAAAACAAAAGTTTTGGTTTTAGAAAACCTATTTTCAACTAAACACATTGTTTGATTTTGAAAAACAACTTTGAAAAAAACTATAATGCTAGCGACATCCTCTATTAAGCCCTAAGTTAAGGATTATCAGGTGGCTTAGTTCAAAACTATAACCCACAACCGGGTGGATATTGCATACATGTGTATTGTTATTTTAAGGCCATTCAGTTTTGAATGGATCGACACTCAAGGTAAGGTGAGATGTGAGAGCATGACCGAACAAACGTCGGTCTAGGGGAATGCTTAATTGTGGCGCTTGATTATATACATGTTCCACATATGTATATATGAAAGCTGCGATGTGGAGTATTTACTTTTCTGGGAATTCAGTACCCCATGGATGTGTATGGGTATACAGACATGGGAATACTGAGAAGTGTAATGTACTTGTAACGACGCACCTACGCTCAGGTAAGAAGGTGAGTTACCATAATGAGTTGCCCTATGGTTAAAGTGTGGCAACAGCGCCTATGCGTGGCTCGGCGCTTAATGAAGAGCTGGCCTCCATATAGAAATATATGGAGTATAAACTATGATAAACTGTCATGTGTGACTTGCATCTTTGGGAATTGGGCTATAATGGAATTTTCTGCAGGTACACTAACCTCAAAAACGTATGTGTAGTTGACGACTAGCAAAATACCGTGAGAGTCGTATGTATGCCACCAATATAGAACGTTATTGCCACCTTAGGTTGGCAAAATCAGTGAGGACGAATAAGACGAGCATGCATCCTGATTATTGCATCGTCTTTGTCACCTATACACCCAAGATGCTTCTCTCATCTTTATTCCAGTAACAAGTGATTGTGGATAATGTGGTGTAATGTTGTATTATGAACATTGATGAAATAGCTGTCCTCCGTTCTTTAGGTAACCTATTTAGGTGTTATATATGTATTTGCTCTGGTACTTGATGTGCTGATAGAAGGTTGGTAGTTTTTTGCTTAAACCGAAAGTTAGGCCATGTTCTTAGTTGGTGAACCTTGACCCAAAGTTGATTTTTCCGTTATCACTCCATGACCAAACACATACAAATAAATGCTTAGATAATTTCTTTGCTAGACCTAAAGTGTACCTAGGCTTAAAATAAGAATCTTGAATCATCTTTCCATCTTAGACCATGCCCTTATTCGATTGGTACAAGCTAATGTCCCTTATCTAGTTGCCTGTTCTTAAGGATCGCCATGCTGCTTTGTCAACCTAACCTAGGAAAGTCCTACTTGATCATTTTCTTGAGTTTGATGCCTTTGGTTTCCCCACATCTATCGAAGGCATACCAACTCAATATTATGATTGTTTTTCCTCCGTATCTAATCGGATACTAATCCTTGACCTTGGTAATCATTGTGATGGGCATAAAAATATGCTTGGGGCTGAATTAACAGTCTCCCATCGTATCATTCATCAACAAGTTTAGGTTATGGCCATGCCTTGTTCATTTCATCGAGCCATGATCTATTTGACTCTCTACTTGTAACCGCTTTGACATGTAAAGTCTCTTTGTATATTGTCACCCTTGCTCAATCTATTGGTGTGGCGCGAGATTTCCTATTGGTTACGTCTGGTAAAGGCGTTATGATTAAAACTGATGGTGCCGTGACGAAACAGAGGGCCTTCTGTGTGTGTGCACACATGGTTGTGCTGCTCGGCATGCGCTGGTATCACAGTTAGTAGTTGTAATCCATTATGAGAGTATATCAATATGTTATCTGGGCACAATCTAGTTTTGCCACGTGGGATTCATTATTGGTGCGTTCGGTAATGGTGTCATGGTTAATGACTTATGGTGCCGCAGCGAAACTGAGAGCCTCCTGTGAATGCGCACACAGGATTGTGCTACTCATCGAATGCTGGTACCGAGGTCGCTGGTCATGATCCATTGTTGAACTACACTGATGTGTGATCTTCCGTGGACTCCTCCCTTGAAACAATTTTTGTGTTGGTTGCTAAAACAATCAAACAACCTATGCCATCACTGTTGGATCAAAAGGGGCAATACCACTTTCATGTGTGGTCTCTTTCCTTTTGACCTTGGTAGTGACTACTTATACAAGTTCCTTTTGCATCCTTTGTGTAAAGGTGAAGCTTTGAAGCTTTTTAGTGTTGGAAGACAGCTGATTAGCTCTCAAAATGGAGATCTGTTTTCCCTGCCGTTGAGATGCAGGAGTTTGTTCATTCGCTCTCTTATTTAATCCCTATATTTCTGAACCAAGTCAGTTCATCTCGCATGAAGAAACGGATGAATAACCTAACCAAATGGATTTCTACCCAAGTGCATGATCTCCTGTTAATAAGAGTGAACTCTCAACCCTTAGCTTACCAATGGTACTGAGAGGACTTGTTCAATGTCAAAAGTAGTTCAACAAGTTGGTTTTACTAACTTGTAACTGCATTGTGATCAAAGGTTGAGTTTAGAGATCGATTTGTCGAGTTATCTAAACTCACTCTGGCTCAAACCATCCTAAGAAAGTACTTACAAAAATCAAGTTAATTCGACGGATAACCACCTATTCATCGCTCTATCATGCCTCGATCGCCTCACGTGTGCTTTTCCAGTGTGTGTGATCAAGTCGAGCCATGCCTAGTACTTGATAAAATGGACTGGTTGTAAAGTCCGCATCTATAGATCCCTTTGCTCGTGATCTTTCGAGTCTATCATTTTCTGGGGCTTGGATTCTCTGGCTAACATGACTTAACTATGATGTTGTTCGACATTCACACCCATCTCATGTGCTATGAACTTATTGTGACCACTTGTTGGTAAACCTACTTTTATGTGTTTTTACCCAAGATGGTGCATCTGATTCTGTTTGGGTAAAATCGCGTATTTACCGCTCGCTCAACAGACTCAGATAGTACAGTGTCATCAGAAAAAGCAAACTGCACACATGGAACCTTATATGTTCCTCTGGCAGACATTGTCTCTACTAATGGACATCTCTAAATTAGCCTAAGGCGATTCAAGATATGTCCACTAGAGAAACCCCATCCTGAAATACTCGCCTTCGCTCAGGACTGCCTTATGATTATCGCTAATATGGATAGGAGTTACATTATTCTCTGCTCTTAAAAGTCTTTCGCTCCAAATCTCGGAATGAGATTCTTTTAAGGGGGGAGGGCTGTAACACCCCAAGTGTTTATATTTCGCTCGACAACAAGTATGGATTTAAGCACGTAATATCAGTGGATGAAACAGATGCTAAATTTTAATCATCTTCGCCTACCACGAATTTAATATCGCATCTATTTCGTCTGTCGCGGGTTCGACATCATTTTTAGCTATCCGGGCTCGTCCTAAATTTTCGTGATGTTTGGAACATCGTTGTTCCAAAAATCGGTGCGTCCGGTGATTATTTAAAATTCATCGCTCGCGCAAATACGAATTTGGAAGTCCGACCCACTCGGATGATTTTATCCCGAACAGATTAAGATGAACTCAACGACTAAGCTTTCAGTGTAAAACAATGTAATCCCCTTTTTGTCATCCGTGACATCGCGTCTACGGATTTTTAATTAAATTGTTCTCTAATCGAGTGTTCGAATAGCGGACGGAATTCGTCTAAAATCAACTGAATCAGATGCAGATTGAAGTAACGAAGCCGAAATCTGCTTAATTCGGTTTGTTGCTTCTCGCTTCGGTCTAAATCTTCAAAAAGTGAATTAACAGTACGAATTCATCTGACTTCAGGATATTCGCCAAATCAAATCCTATACAATTGTTGCTGTCGATCTCATTTGTTTGACCCTTCTTTATATTTTATAGACCCTTATTTTATACCCTAAAATATCTACAAATTTCTTTATAAAAATAAGGGGAAGTAAAAGAAAAATGTGAAAATGTGAGAAAAATCTGCTGCACGGCGCATCCCAGTATAGATTTTTTTCAAGTCGTCGTTATCTTCCTCCTGATTTTCTCCCCACCGCTGAACGCACCTGTTTCTTATCCTCCCACGCGAGCTTCTCTTTCTTCCTTATCTCCTTCCAGCTGAGCTCTGGCGCTGGGTTTCTCTCCCAGCGTGCGCGCTGCTCTTCTTCTCCAGGCCGTCGGCTCCTGCTCGTCGAATCCCCTCTACTCACCAGGGCGCTTGGCTTCCTCCTTCCCTGCCGCACCGTGCTCCTCTGCTCCTCCCTGCTGCCAGCTCGGCCGTGCCCTGGCCATGCTCCCTGCGCTCGCCGGCCGTGCGCATCTCCCTCTATGCGCGTGCCTATGTCCTGCGCCGCGAACCCCGTCGTGGAGCTTCCCCGAGCTCGCCATGCGCTTGGAATCCGTCTCCCTGCATGCACGCTCAGATTCCGTCTTCCTCGCGCGTCCCCCTGGCGTTCTCCCTGCGCGCCGCGCCTACTCCCTCTACGCGCGCTCCTCCTCCCTGTCCCCAGCTCGCCCGGCCTCCAGCCCGCTTCCTGCGTCGTGGCATCGCTCGCTCCCTCAAGCTCGCTAGCGTTTTTCCCTCCCTGGTCTATCTTCCTCTAGCGCCGCTCGACCCTGCCATCTCCCTGGCCGTGCCCTGTTCGACCTTGCCCTGTGCCATGGCGTTCGGTCGCCCAGTTTCTAGCTCACTGTTCCCCTTCCCAGCCATGGTGGTTGGTCGTCGCTGCTTAGCTTCTCTGGTGTTTGCTCCAGCCGTGGGCACTGTCGTGCCGTTGACCCCATCGGGACTCACCAGCCACGGCACCGCTCCTAGCTCTCTACTCGCTAGACCGCACCCTGGGTCGCCGTTGTGGGCTCAACTTTGCCTGGCCGTTGTCTTGGATGTGCAGGAGTAGTGTAGGTGTTTGCAGTGGGTGGATCCTCGTCGTCGATACTGCACTTGCTGGTGGCCAAAGCTCGCGTCGTTCGTCGTCGCGTCATGTGTGCTCATCCTCGCCAAGATCTGGCCCTGCGAGCTCCACGCGCCTTGGCTGCGCTCGCCGTGTCCTCCGTAGATATTTTCGCCTAGCCGCGCGGACCTCGTTGTTGTCTTGGTCGTCGATGCCACACAACCATCCACACGTTGTTGTCCTCATGGACACCGCTTCACACCATCACCCTGTTTTCTGCATCCGTAGCGTCATTGTTGGGATGTTCTAGCTGCAGCACCAGCGTCCTCGACCTTGCCCAAAACTCTATGTTGGATTAGTCAGCGTGCTACTCGTCCGCTGGCTCCTCGCCGTCACGGTCGTTGCTTACCATGTCGGGACACCTCCCCTCGTGCTCAGACGCTCGTCTGGGACCCTGTCGTCGACAACTTTGGTTCTATGTCGCCGGGTCTGTGTTTCGGATAGCAGCAACTTTATTGTCATCGTGTTTGCTCCGACTCTTCCTCTACGTGCTCACCTTCAATCACTGCTGCAATTTTTAGGAGTTTGAGTGAAGAATTGAAATCCATGGGGTGCTTATCCGGAACTCGACAGAAGGCGTGAACAAGAATCAGCAACGTTTGCTTGGAATTTTAATTGAATCGGTAACCGTTCTCTAGTTCGCTATTTCTTTAATTGATTGAGTTGATGGACGAAATAAATTGATGTGCTAGTGTGATGCTCACTAGGTGCTCAATTAATTGCGTGAGTCCCTGAACTCTCGTTGACTTCGCGGTTCTCACGATTATCTAGCCAGATTCAGTTATGGCGAGTTATTTCGCTATTCCAGTCAGTTAGCTGAATTGGTGGACCGAGTAGAATTTCAGTAGGCATGTGTGATGAGGAAATATTTTAATCATTTATAAAGATGTGTAAATATTTACGATAAAAAATGTTTGATATAGGAACAAAAATTTGAATTACTACTTTCAGTGAAAAGAATATTGGTAGATATATATATGGTATGATTGTGTTCGCGATGGTGAAGTAGTTGCGTCGCGTGAAGCTTAGGATTGAAATATAAACCATACAAGGGAATGTTGTGGTGGATGCATATGTCGATTAGGTTTAAATTGGTTCTTTGTTGTGGAGTGAGGAGAAGTAGTAGCGAGAAGAATTAAATCGGTGCTTCGTATCTGGTGAGTGGTCAAAGTAACGTTATGGAAAGTAGGTCTTGTGTTTGTGTTTCTAGTGTCTAGTCGAAGTATAGCATGTGGCAGGTTTCGTCTAATTGTATGGAGTCGATGCCCTGCTGTGATATCCATGATGCTTAATGCTTGTTAATTGATTCTAATGCTTGGTTTTAAGTGTTTCATCTTTTTTAGTGTAGATTATCTATCTTATACTCTTTATACTCGTGCTCATACATGTGCATCGTGCATCTCATGAGGTACGATAAATAATCACGTGATGCGGAAGACAAGCCGAGTTGACCCCAAGATGACGTAACAGTGGACTAATTCGCTAGATGGTGCTGGTGGATTAATCTGAAGACGGATAATCGGAACAATGCGAAAACAAAAGATGGTCACCAAGTGGACGTCGTTTAGCAACACTAACCTAGTGTTATTCAGGCAAGCCCCGGTGCATTTGCCACCTCCTTGATATTTTAAAATCTTTATCACCTTGTTTGATGCATTAGGTGATAGGAGTTGTGTGCGAAAACATTGATGCATTTCCTTCCTTGGAAAATTGATTACCCTTCCTTGATACCCTTTTTGAAAAAGAATATTATGATGCTTAGCCTTGCTTTAGCAAACAAAAATGTTTTGTTTTAAAACAAAAGTGATGCTTCAGTGGGTGGGAATGTTTCCAAAAAGAAAAACTTGTGATGGTGGATCCATCAGGGCCTTGATGGGTTCAACATCGGAAAACATGTACCCCTGCCAGGTACCAAACTTTAGGTTTAAATAAATAAGCTGAGACCGGGCGGTTGACTTGCACGAGAAGGGAGTCTCGGTGTAGTGTCTCCGTCTGCGTCGATTAAGGACCGTGTCGATGTAGGCTTGATGATTGAGGACCTTTTAACTGGTCACATGCCTCATCATGGGTAAGCTTTGCCTCGGGCAGACTAATACCAGAATAAGACAACACGCAATGGGAGTGGAGAGATGGCGAGAGTAGCGTGTACCCTTCGTGGCAAGAGGCTGGACGGTGGTGTATTTGTGCTCTCAGTTGGCATGAACCTGATCTGGTCTTAAGAACCCTGGTGGCGAGTTGACATATGCAAGGGTTAAGTGCTACATATGTCGTGTGATTAGAGATCCCCAGCTGGGTATTAATCGATTCGGATCGCCGTTACTTCTTGGACATGAAGACTTGGTCACTGACTTACACATAGAAATGCAGTGAACTAAAGGGATGATGAAAAGATGGCTAGTGTAGGCCAAGTGCTTGAACTAGGATAGAAAGAACTCTAGACGCAGGTAACTTTACTTAACCTGACAAGTGAAAATGGATTTTTAAGGATCCACTCCTAGTAAGCTTTTCTGCAAAAAGAGTCATTGATTCTTGACAAGCTTTACCTTGACTCCCTCTAGCCAGCATACCCTTGAGAGTCTTTTCTTTAGTCGGGTAAGTCTTGCTGAGTAATTGCGTACTCAGGGTTTTATTCCCTATTGTTTTTCAGGTTATAGTTTTGTGCTGCTGATGATGGTGTTAAGTGCTGGTGGGCTCGGCCTTCTTATAAGTCTAAGTACTTCTTCTATACTTCTTATTAAGGATGGTCACTTAAGCTAGCATATATTTCAAAACTATAAATAATTTATAACAGTTCAAAGTTATTTCTTTGAATCACTTTTGTAGTCACTCCGATCATGTACAATGTAAACTTGATGTAACTTGTAAAATTTGGTAAAGATTTCTACTGCAAGTTGTTGGTGTGTGATTTGTGTTTACTTAATCTTGCGGTCCTGGTTGTAAGTGGTTTATCCGAGGTCCTTGGGGCACTCAGACAGATCCTGTTAAGTTATCTGGTGCACATGCACAGCCGTCTAAGGTCTTTGAGACAACGACAGGTGCATGTGGGCCCAATAACTTGGGAGGTTCTGCCACAGGCCCGGACTTCACGGAAGATCAGCATGGCACAATAAGGTTCAAGAACCAGATTTGTGTTCCTGAAATTGACAGTCTTTGTGAAACCATATTGAAGGAAGCACATGACTCAGCTTACTCCATCCATCCGGGCAGTACCAAGATGTACCAGGATTTGAAGTAGAAGTGTTGGTCACTTGTTCTTAAATGCTGTGAGTCAAGAACAAGGCAACACAATCGTTAATCATTAAGGACCTTCGTCCTCCGAAGCATTATCTCCTTATGGGTATAATGCTTCTCAGACGAAGGTCAAGAAGGACATACCTTCATCATATCAATACAAGGATAGGAATGCGAAGGGATAAATATAATAATTATATCTTAATAATTCATTTCTTCTTGCATTCCCATAAAACATATAAAAATATCAACAATGTTAATATTACATTGATACCTTCGGCTTGCTCGAAGGCGAGGATGCGAGAGAGTGAATATAATTTAGTGTGAACATTACGGCGGTACTGTTCATCTATTTATAGGCATGGGACGCGGCTTGGGTGAAATTACATCCATGTCCTTGAACATTAGTTTACAAGCAACTTAAACTATGAAGGTCTAACTAGTCCTTTTTCCTTCTTTGCTTGGTCTGGGCCAAAGCTAACGAGCTTCGGCATTCTGCATTGTTGCTTCTACGCAGAGTCTTCGTCTTGAGGACCTTCGGCAGAGAAGAAGATCCCCTAACAGTAGCCCCTTCACAGTGCTAGATCGTTTTTCATAACGAGCTCGATCCGCGAAAAACACAAAGGCTTCGGAATGCCGAAGGTCCGAAAAACACCTTCCCTAAGCTTGTTATCGAAAAACGATTAAAATATTCCGAACGTCGAGCGGTCCATTGCGGTCCACTACTCAGCCAGTGTAGGCGGTCTGGCGGTTCGCCTTCTTCCCCTGCAGCACTATATAAGCTGACAGGTTGGTGAGGAGTTACCACAACATTCATTGCCATTGCACTGTTGTGCTGTTAAAAATTTTAACCAAAGCCGAAGTTTTCCGGATTGCTCTTTCCAGACACACTCTTCGTTTTTCAGAGTCAGCTTCGTCTTAAGGAACCACAATACTTGAGATGGCCCGAGTAAGATTCACTTCTAGGGTGTCCCGTGAGGCAGATGATGCTGAAATGACAGAGACAACACCAATATCAGAAGTGATGAGGCGATCGGGTTTAGTAGTGTCGGAAGAAGCTGTTGCCGAAGGTGACACTGTCGAAGCTGAGCAGACTGTAGTAGAGGACGGGAGTGATGATGAGTTTGAAGAAGACAATAGTATTTTGAGCCTGTCAAAACCGAGCCATATTGAATTTGGAAAATCTACTGTGTCTGCGGAGGACCTAGTTATGATGAAGAAGCTGGGCTATTTTGGGAAACTGAGAGTAAACTTATTCATTTTGCTGGGGAGGAAGTGGTTCCGGAGCTAAAGGAGGATGAAGTTGTTGTCTTTAAAAGCTTCTTCAGGGCAGGGCTTCGGTTCCCTCTATATGATATAATAGGAGAGGTTTTGAAGAAGTTTGAGATATACCTTCATCAGCTGACGCCAAATGCCATTGTCAGGCTGAGTGTTTACATATGGGCTCTCCGAAGCCAGGGCATGAGTGCCAATGCCGAAGGTTTCTGTCGAGTGCATGAGTTGCACTATCAGACGAAGGCAAGGGCGGATGGCCTTCACAAAAACTTTGGATGCTATAATTTTGCGTACCGAAAGGACACCAGTGCCCCGGTAATTGGCTACCGCACGAAGTGGCTGACCGGGTGGACAAATGAGTTGTTGGTCCTTGTTCTCGAATACTATACATCAAGAACAAAGCAACACGAATATTAATGATTAGAGACCTTCATCCTTCGAAGCATTATCTCCCTTGGGATATAATGATCTTAGACGAAGGTCATGAAGGGTGTACCTTCATCATTTTAGTGAGCGAATATAAATAAATAAAGACACACGAAACACAAAGGAATATGAATAATCATTACAAATCATTAGATTATTTATATTCTTATTCCATAAACATGAATAGATATCAATGATATTTGTATTACATTAATACCTTCGTCTTAGCAGAAGGTGAAAATGTGAGAGTGACGCGAGAGCGATTACAATCCAGTGTGAACAATATAGGGGTACTGTTCATCTATTTATAGGCACGGGACACAGCCCGGACAAAATTACATCCATGTCCCTGTTAACTAATTATAATCATAATACAAACTACTAAGGACTATATTGTCTTTTCCTCTTTAAGTCGGTATCGTCCTTCGACCTTATCACAATACTAAGCCGAAGCTCTTTTAGTCATGGCTTCGACTTTTGTTCGCATCATCTTCGGCTTATATCTTCATGTCACACCTGCCTTTGTACTATCTTACCGAAGGTGTTTTTGCCTTGAGGTCCTTCGGCGAAGGAGAAGACCCCCAACAGTAGCCCTTCGTGGTGCTAGATCGCTTTTCGTAACGAGCTCGATCCGCGAAAAATACGAAGGCTTCGGATTGCCAAAGGTCCGAAAAACACCTTCCCTGAGCTCGTTGCTGAGAAAGGATTATAATATTCCGGACGCTGGACGGTCCACCGCTCGGCCTGTGCGAGCGGTGTGGTGGTTCGCCTTCTCCCCCTGTAGCACTATATAAACAGACGGGTTTGTGAGGAGTTACCACAACATTCATTGCCATTGCACTGTTGTGCTGTTAAAAATTTTAACCATAGTCGAAGCTTTCTTTATTGCATTTTCGAGCAACCACTTTGTCACTAGTGATTAGCTTTGCCTTAGATAAAGCATAAACGCAAATGGCTAGAGTTCGATCCACCACCAGGGTTTCTCGTGAGGGGGACAAAGCCGAAGCTGCCGAAACAGCGCCCATATCAAAATTAATGAAGCAATCAGGTCTAGTTGTACCATGGGAAGTTACTGATGAAGGTGCTTCCAATGTTGAAGCTGGACAAACTGTGGTTGAGGGTGAAAGTAACAATGAGAACGAAGAGGACTACAACATTCTTAACATGACAAAGCCTAGTCACCTTGAATTTGAAAAATCTACTGTAACAGAAGATGACATGTGTAACACCCTTGGTGTTACTGGCACTAAAACTTGAGCATAACATCATGTGCATTGACATTTCATGTGTTTGTCACACCTAGAATGCATTCACTAAGTAAAATTTTCAAAAAAGTTATGATGATAGGACTTGGAGAGTGCTTAACCTTAGGATAGGGTACTTGACCCTGGAATTAGGACCTATGGGTTAAAGTAAAGCTAAAAGGAGTAAAAATCTCAAAAGCCATTAGGAATGTTCACAAGATATCAAAGTTGATGAACTTTAGTGGCACAAAAACCCTAAAGTATTCAAAACCCTAAAAGAAACCCTAGAAAACCCTACTTGGAACCCTACAGGGGTAAATGTAAATTCTAGGCACTTTTGGACCAAAGTGCAAATTTCAAAGTGATAGAACACCACAAACCAAGTAACTTTCATATTGAAGGATTTTCAAGTAATGTGGAGGAATTTGGTCTCATTTGCAAAAGTACCCCTTGAACACTATGTGGTTAAATATGAAATTCAGTGTATTGAAGCTAACTTTGGAGCTCTATATCTCTAAATTCATAAGGAATTTGCCCAAGGTCAAGACACCAAATTTGTAGAGCTATGATAGGGGTATAACTTTGTTGAAGTGACTAAGCCCTGATGTGGTATAAAAAATGAAGATATGCTGGCCGAAGATGAGTTGTCAGTCAACACTGATGACTGAATTATGGCTACCAGTGACCATGGCAGGACTTTGAGAACAAATTCGAGTAGGATCCATTGATTGTTTGGGTATAGTTACTATAACAAAGTTAAAGTGGGATTATAGGACAACAACTTTGTTACAGAAAGATTAACAAGTTGCCACATAGAAATCGGAGATCAAAGCCCTGCAATGTGCTCCGTCAAGTACTCTGAATGGGGTTTCCCATTGTACAGTAGACTAAAAAAGATCTTTAGATGCATCATCCCTCGCCGCCGGTGACCCTCGCACTGTGATCCACACCGGTGCTACGATTCATGCTCTCTGGTGAGGAGATAGTCGCGACGAAGTAAAGATCTTGGCACCGGATAGGCTCAGACCCGGTCACTAGTGGGTTCTCCGTACCCACTTGGCCTGCGGCCGGCCGAGATGACCCTCGCTGGCGTTGGCCACTTACCAAAAATGTGCCACATGCCTAGGAGCTTTAACACGTCGCAGTGAGTCATAGCAGTAAGTCCGTCCATCGCCGGAGGCCTTGCCACGGTGACAACCACGATCACCCGCACCAGTACATTTCCCCTCTCTCCGGTCACCGGCACATCTTCTCAAAATTGGGCACCACCGCTGATGGACCTTATAAATTGATGCCCCAGTGAGCTCCGCTAGGTTATTACGCGTCCAGTGCACCAGCCCTCGCCTCCGATTAGCCACCATAGCTCGCAAATTTCAAACTTCCCCCAATTTGGTTTTCCGCGCCACTGTGAACCACCGCATCGTGAACTACCGTTTCTAGGTCCGTTCGCACCCTCCTTACCCTTGTTTCAGCACCCTTGTGTGCTATAGATGCTTATCGGCCTAGCTAATTGAACTAGACCACGTTAGATCACCGGGAACACCTCGGGTTGTCCTCGGTTTGCGTCATCACCGTGGACAGAGAGATTTTGAGCTAGAACTTTGCAATTGATAGAGGGATTAGGGTCGCCAGTGGTAGAATTCGGTTCAATCAAGTAAGAAGCTTAGCCTTTACGTATTCCGGCCGGTACAAGCTCACCGGAGCAGCCGCTCCACCGTCCATGGTCGGGGACCTAATCTTGCGAAGAAAAGAAAAGGGAGGGGCCTCGGTGTAAACGTCAGAGACACAGATGAATAGTGGTAAGGATTCTTTACCGGTTATTCAAATCCAAGAGGGTCTCTGTGTAGATTGTCCAATGCAGGGGCGTGCGCGGGCGCGTTTCTCCTGGACGTAGGCCGGTTGGGGCTGGTTTCAGCCCATCACTGTTCCTCCTTTTTCCTTTTCTTTTTACTCCCAGACTTGGAAAATTGTAGGAAATTATAGAAAACTGATAAAATCATGGGACCAATTTTACTAGATTCCTAATTTCCTCTAGTATTTAATAAATATAGTTCCATGATTTTTAGCCCCAACCATGAATTATTTAGTATTTAAGAAGGCCTAAACCTAGACTTTTGGAATTTTAGAAATTATTTGATAACTCCAAAAATCACAAAACTTTTTAGGTAAGCCTAATATGATAATTAGAACCCATGGGTGAATTTTGACATGTTTTGGACATTGTTTGATCCCAAAACCCCAAAACCCTAGTTTCTTAGAATAAAACTGCCTAACCCTACTAGGGTGTTAACCTAGAAGACTCTAGTAAAACTGCCTAACCCTACTAGGATGTATCACTAATATAACTACATATTCATAGCATCACATGAGCATTCATGTTTATATATGGTTATGTATAGAAAACAAAGAAGAAGTAAGAGTCAAAGAAGAAGAGACCGCACCACCAACTGAGACTCCACCTACTGGGAATTGTTTTTATTTTGATATCTATGGAACAGATCCCGAATCCCCTACAACACAAGGCAAGCCCCGAAGCATTTACCTTTTCCTTGTGATTTTAAACTATTTATCACTTGAATGATGCATTAGGTGATAGGAGTTGGGTGCTAAACCAATTGCTGCATTTCCTTCCTTGGAACTGTTTAACATTCCTTGATTACCTGTTTTATTAAAAGGTTTTCTGATGCTTAGTTTTGCTTTAGAAAACAAAAAGGTGTCGTTTTAAACCAAAGATGATGCTTCTGATGGAATGGGATGTTTTCAAAAATAAAACTTGATGGTGGATCCATCATGGCCGTGATGGGTTCAACATCGGACAAGATGTATGTTGGGGGCCTTCGGCTTCCGAAGGTCCTCAAAAACGTGATTTAACAATGTTTCTGGAGTATAATACATGAGCAGGTACCTTCGGACATGGACCTTTCGGACTTGACTCAAAATCACTGTATAAAGAAACACAAGGGGAACGAAGGATGGAATAGAGCCGAAGCTGTACGAAAGGGAGCTTCAGCATGATGATAGGAAAAAGGAAACCGACTTAAAGAGGAAAAGGCTATCTAGACCCCGATGAATTGCTGTAGAGTTATTATCAAATGCAAAGGGCCTGAATGTAATTTTACATGGGCTACGACCCGTGCCTATAAATAGATGAACAGTACTCCCCTACTGTTCACGCTGACTGGACATTTGCTTTTGCGTCACGCTTGTATTTTTATTTCCTTCAAGTCGAAGGTACACTTGTAATAAATCATTATCTTTACTTATTTATGATAATAACACAAAAATAATACAATAAGGATAACATATTTGATTGTTCGCGTTGTTCATGTTTCGTATAAACCCTTCTTCATTTTTATATACGTCGTACCTACGAAGGTACGCTTTCTGTAACCTTCGTCCGAGAATCGTTATATCCTAAGGGAAATAATACTTCGAAGGACGAAGGACTTTAACATTTAACATTCTTTATGTTGCCTTGTTCTTAACTCATAGCATTTGGGAACAAGTCACCAACATTGGCGCCCACCTCCGGTGAACCCCTTTTCGACCACCTTCGACAACCATCGACCTTCATCATGCCGCCAAAGAAAGCTTCAGCAACAGGGGCTGCCGTTCTGCAGCCGCTGGACCCGAACCAGGAGACCCTTTCTCTTCAGGAGGCCCGAAGCCAGAAGAGGAAGGCCACTAGTCCAACACCACAAGAGGATGAGTTGGACCAAGAAATCAGGAATATGGAGATGCTTCATCAGCAGGTACAGAGGAAGAAGGAGAAGATGGCTCGGTTAGCTAATTGCAAAGGCAGATTGACGAAGCCATCGAAGAAGTGCGTCATCTTGCTCAAGATGAGCAGCACCGAAGGCCCCACCACAGAGAGCTGCACCAAGAGGGCTTCTTCAACGAAGATGACTGGTATGAGGATTTCCATTATGGAAATTTTGCTTTTGATGATGCTTCTCCTCTGTCAGCAGAACTGCAGGCTACGCCCTGGCCCCCGTCTTACAAGCCACCACAGCTCCCCATGTATGACGGACACTCAGATCCGAAGCAGTTTCTGATGAGCTACGAAGCAACTATATCTTCGTATGGTGGCAACACTGCAGTCATGGCGAAATCCTTCGTCATGGCAGTCAAAAATGTTGCACAAACTTGGTACTCCTCTCTTCGGCCAGGAACAATCACATCATGGCAGAAGCTGAAGGACATGCTGGTCACCAGTTTTCAAGGGTTTCAGACGAAGCCGGTTACCGCTTAGGCCTTGTTCCAGTGCACGCAAGATCAAGAGGAATATCTCCAGGCGTATGTCCGAAGGTTCTTGCGTCTGAGGGCACAAGCGCCAATAATGCCCAATGAAATTGTCATTGAGGCCATGATTAAGGGGCTTCGGCCAGGACCTTCAGCTCAATACTTCGCCAGGAAACCCCCTCAAACCATAGAGAAACTGCTTTAGAAGATGGATGAATACATCCACGCTGACAATGATTTTCGACAGAGAAGGGAGGAAGCTTACAGGTTCTCCGAAATGGCCAGGGGCTTCGGAGGGAGAATTCACCCCAGGCACGTCAGATCAATTCATTCCACTCAGAATGACGACAGGGGAGGTCAACAGCAGAGGTCGCAATATTCCTCCCAGGCTTCGGGGCAGCAACAGAGCTATCCTCGGCCCCCAGCTCCAAGAGGTAGAGGTGCTAGGGGCTTCGGAGGAAGGTTTGGGGATCAGCCCAGAAAAATTTATTATCTATTCTGCGGTGAGGACAAGGGCCACATTACCAGGATGTGTCACGTCACCATCCAGAAACAAAAAGAGATAGCAGAAGCTGCGGCCCAACAGAATCAGCCAAAGCAAGTCATGCATACTGCTTCATACCACTCACCGTACATTCCAGAGTACGTGGGTAACCATCTTGCAGCCTCTGTTGCTTCGGCAAGCCAACCTCAGGCATCTTGGCAATAGCATCCACCTCCACCACCATTGCAACTAGGCCAGCAGCCAGAAGGGAGCCACCACACTCATCGGCAACGAGACTTCAGAGAGGAGTCAGAAGCTCGCACAGTCAACAGTACTGTGCCAGAATCGAAGCACATCTACTAAGAGGATATCCTACTTCTAAAATAGTTCTGGCATTCGTTATCATTTTTTCTTTTTCAATAGAGAACAATCGTTAAAAGCCTAAATTTTTCCTGTCATTTTCAATTCCCTGTAATAGCTTTGTTTTGGCCATAGTGGAAATGTATCTCTTTTACAGACTCACGAAGTCCAAAAAGTTGGTAAAGCACGAAAGTTGCTCTCAAGAGAGCGCGGGGTTCACAATCACATTACAAGTTTTCTGCTCAAAAGTCGTTCCTAAGGAACGCAGCGTAAGTTTTCTGCTCAAAAGTCGTTCCAAAGGGAATGCAGAGCTTACAGCGAAAAATAAACCCTGATACCGCCGAAGTAAAAGGCGAAGAAGCTCCTATGGGAGGCTTACAGCGAAAAATAAACGCTGATACTGCCGAAGTAAAAGGCGAAGAAGCTCCTAAGGGAGGCTTACAGCGAAAAATAAACACTGATACCGCCGAAGTAAAAGGCGAAGAAGCTCCTAAGGGAGGCTTATAGTGAAAAGTCAACGCTGATACACCAAAAAATAAATGGTGAAGCCGAAAAATAAACGGCAAAAAGATTGTGTGCTTTACTGAGGGAATGTGTGTGTATCTTCGGCACAAATATCATTTTGCATGTCATAACATCATTACATCATTTGCATAGCATAACATCATACACCATATTGCATCAATGGCACAAAGAAGGGGATGCAATATTGACATTCAGAAGGGTATACGATGTTGACCTACAATGTTGATCTTCGGAGATTGTTTCGAAGAAGTGACAAGGCACAAAATAAGTTCTTGAAAGAAGTACGGCTTCATCAACTTTAATATGAAAAGGAGATCTGTTGCTTACGAAGCATAATATTTTTACGGAATATGGATATTCTTCACGAAGCATGAAAAGAAGGGAAGGTGTTTTTTCGCCGAAGGCTCAAAAACGGTATGTACGTAAAGTTTCATGCATCGTAAAGAATTGAATTACAAACAACTTATACATTATATTCAAAATCATAAAATATTACACACTTTGTTCAGCAAATATTACACTCCAAATGTCTTTGCAATAATAGCTATTCTTCTTTTAAAACTACTTCCGCAGCTTCGTTTAGTAGTTGATAAACAACTTCATCCAAAATAGCTTCGGCCATTTTAATAATTTCATCTTCTTTCTTCGCTTCGGGGTCCGCTAATGGCTCGACGGACTCTGGAGGAGGAGATAGCGCGGCTGTGATGCAAAACGTAAATAAGTTCGAAGTCACAAAATTAGAACATAAAGTTAAAAGCTGTTAAGCAATACCTATCCGCCTCTCGAGATCCGCAGCTTTCTCAGCGGCCGTTGCTGCTTCTCTAGCATCGTGAGTATCTTTTTCACTTTTCCTTATGATTTCTTGGGCCATCTCCCGGCCGCCATTTTCCCAGATGTCGGTGAAAAACTTTCCACCAACTAAGCTTGTTTCAGTCGACGGGTCTTTTGTATCTTCAATAGATAAGGCACCTTCGGTTTGCGCCAAAGACTTTACGTGTTCGCAGCCTATCTTCTCCAAGATAGCAGCAATCCCCCTAGCACCCGAGAAGGCGCATATGTCCCCACGGCCATTCAAAACTTCCTCAAAGGCTTCAGCTTCGTGGCTGATCCATTCAATTAGGCCTTCAGGATCGCCCCTTATGAAATTCTCCTCGCTTGAGTATGCGCCAACATTGGCGAAGCTAGTTTTTATTCTCTTAACACACTCTATAGATTTTTCATAGCACCTCTCCTTGGATGCACGATGTTCATCAACTGTTTTTTGTAAATGGTTCCTCCAATATATACTAATATCTCGTTTAGCCTCTGCAACACCGCATTTTTCTTTAGCTTCGAGTAGTTGTTTCCGAAGATCTTCGATTTCGCATTTTTGAGCTTCAGCTTGGGCTTTGGAAGCAGCTTCGTCTTCCCTTATTTTGTTCAACAATGAGTGCAATATTTTGTCTTTTTCAAGACCTTTGTTCCTTAGTTCAATCACTTTGGAACGAAGGTTGTTCAAGGCTATGGTGTATCCTTCATCTTTGACACTGTTTTGCGCCCTGAGGGCGTTGCTAAGAATAAGGCCCTGCAAAAAATGCGGTATTAAGTATAAGTAAATGGAAGATTTCGTTTTTAAATACAAAAATCTAACTTTCTCACTTTTAAGCTATTGTATGCTAATCTGTCGGCCAACTCATCTTTTGATAACACTGAGAGCCCATCCTCTAGTGTAGGGAAACCGAAGCTCTTGCTCATCTCTCGGCAGACAGAAATTTCTTTGTTGTCTGGGAGGCAATACAAGAAGTCTTCTTCCCCGCTGTCGTTGAATACTAGGGCCCCCTTTGGATATTTCAATCTTTGAGCATAAAATTGAGCCTCTTGCTTCTCTTTTTCAGATAATCTTTTTCCCGAAGCATGTCGTATAATATAATCAGTAGCTTCAGATAATGTTTCGGGAATAGGAATGGCAATTTTTTCAGTTTTACTTGCTTCTGCAGTTTCTTTCTCAATCTCGCCTCCGATTTCCAAGGATTTCTCCTTGGCGGGCTCTGAGGGCCCAGCTTCGGTATCAACTTGGACCTTACAAGCTTCGGCCTCAATGTGTGTTTCCGAAGCTTCGACAGCTTTCTTCGGAGTAGAGCTTGAAGTTTTTATTATTTCTAACACATCTAATACATTGACCATTCTCTTTCTCTTGGGGGTTGTCGAGATATCCTTTTGTGCCTTCGGCATTGCCACCTCCGCCGAAGGACTTATTGCTTCCAATATTCTCGTTTTCCCAACCTTCATCTCTTCAATGTTAATAGCCTTCGGCTCATCTGGTTTGGCTGATGATGTCTTCGGCGCTGCAGCCGGTTCACTTTTTTGCATAATCGTAGGTTTTTTGCCTTCGGACACCGAAGAGGTCTCACCACCAAAATCAGGCACTACGACCGGTTCAATATAGCGTGGTCGATGAGTAAGGACTTTCACTTTTTTCCTCTTCGGCGCAGACTCGCTCGGAGCAGCTGAAGCATCATCTCTCCTGGAATCTCCACTTTTTCTTTTTTGTCCCCGAGGTGGGTAACGGTAGTCGGGATACATGAACCCAATGGCATCGAAAACTCTGTTTAGTCTCTTCTTTTTATGGTTCCCGAAGGCTGCAGATAATGCGTTATCTTCTGCTCTGGAATACAGCCCAAGCAGATCATCGCTTGTAGCTTCGACGCTTTTTAGCCAATCGTCGTCTGGCTCGATAAACTGGTCTCTGAATCTGAAGGTATATTTTAGCCGAACCAGACCACCTTCGTGGGGATTGCTGATGGATTCTTTTGGCACCTCCTAGTCGGCTAGCAATGGCCATATCCTGTAGGCCACGTGCTCTTGAACTAAGTCTCTTGTCCCAATGAAAGAGTAGACTAAGCCGAAAGCCTTGCGGCATTCTTCGGTCGCTTCGTCAATTTCTACCTTCGGTTTACGGAGCCCAAAGCGTTGCCAGATAGGGCGCATGATTATATCTTTAATGTCTTCTCGTGCCTTTAAATCATTCTTTACATAAAACCATTCTTTTGTCTAGTCTCCGGGCCATCTGTTAGGGGCCTTCGTCCTCCGAAGGTCCTCAAAAACAAGATTTGACAATGTTTTCCAAGTGAATTATATGAACAGGTATTTTCGGACTCAGATTATGAACATGGAGTACGGTCAGGACGAAGTCCAAGCCAGACGAAGGGGGATTGAAATGAAGGACGGGCTGATTGCCATGATGTACGAAGGATGGTGCGCAGCCGAAGCTATGCGCAAGAAAGCTTCGTCGCGGTAGCAGAACGGGGAACCGACCTAAAGATGAAAAGACTACTTAGGCCTTGATAGAATCCCATAAGTCATTAGCAAATGTAATGGGCATGAATGTAATTTTATGGGCTGTATCCCACGCCTATAAATAGATGAACAGTACTCCCGTACTGTTCACGCGGACTTGACATTTGCTTTCAGTCATCCTTGTACTTTTGCCTTCCTGCAATCCGAAGGTACACTTGTAATTTGAAGTCATTTCTATTTTTATATGACAATAAAATGGAAATGACGTTGTGATAATATTTAAATGTTTACATTACTTTTTATATTGCATGTAAGTTCTCCGTCATAGTTTATTGTGCTCACGAAGATATGTTGTTTGTGACCTTCGTCCGAAACGCATTATATCCCGAAGGGAAATAATGTTTAAAAGGATGAAGGGCTTTATCATTTAACACTTTTTATGTTGCCTTGTTCTTAATCCGAAGCATTTGAGAACAAGTCCCCAACATTGGCGCCCACCTCCGGTGAACTCACTTCCACTTTGAGTTTTTGAACACCCTCGGAAGCCATAAACCTTCGCTATGGCGCCGAAGAAAGCTTCAGCGACTGGGGCTGCAGCCCTGCAACCGCTGGACCACAATCAGGAGACTGTCTCTCTTCGGGAGGCCCGAAGCCAGAAGAGGAAGGCCGTCAGCCCGACGCTTCAGGAGGATGAGCTAGACCAAGAGATCAGGGATATGGAGATGCTTCATCAACAGGTGCAGAGGAAGAAGGAAAAGATGGCCAGGCTAGTTGAACTGCAAAGGCAGATAGACGAAGCTTCTGAAGAAGTTCGCCATCTTACTCAGGATGAGCAGAACCGAAGGCCTCAGCACGAGGATCTTCATCAGGAGGGTTTCTTCAACGAAGATGACTGGTATGAGAATTTCCACCATGGAAATTTTGCTTTTGATGATGCTTCTCCTCTGTCCGCTGAGCTGCAGGCTACACCTTGGCCTTCATCTTACAAGCCGCCCCAGCTTCCCATGTTCGATGGCCACTCAGACCCGAAGTAGTTTTTGATGAGCTACGAAACAACAGTGTCTTCGTATGGTGGCAATACGGCAGTCATGGCAAAGTCTTTTGTTATGGCTGTCAGGAGTGTTGCTCAAACCTGGTATTCCTCCCTTCGACCAGGAACGATCACTTCATGGCAAAAGCTGAAGGACATGTTGTTAACCAGCTTCCAAGGGTTTTAGATGAAGCCAGTCACTGCTCAGGCCCTGTTCCAATGCACCCAGGATCATGAAGAATACCTTCAGGCGTATGTCAGAAGGTTCTTGCGTTTGAGGGCGCAGGCACCAACGGTGCCCAATGAAATTGTCATCGAAGCCATGATCAAGGGGCTTCGTCCTGGACCTTCAGCTCAATACTTTGCTAGGAAGCCTCGTCAAACTTTGGAGAAGCTGCTCCAGAAGATGGACGAGTACATTCGTGCCGACAATGATTTTCGCCAAAGAAGGGAGGAGGCTTTCAGATTTTCTGAAATGACCAGGGGCTTCGGAGGAAGATTCTATCCGAGGCATGTCAGGTCCATCCACAATTCTACTCAAAATGATGATAAGGGGAGTCAGCAGAACAGGCCGCAGTGCTCCTCACAGGCTTCGGGGCAACAGCAAAATTTCTTTCGGCCACCAGCTCCAAGAGGCAGAGGCGCCAGGGGCTTCGGCGGAAGATTTGGAGATCAACGAAGGAGAGTATTTTGTTTATTCTGTGGTGAAAACAAGGGCCATACCACCAGGATGTGCCATGTTACCATCCAGAAGCAAAAGGAGATAGCCGAAGCTGCAGTGCAACAAGCTCAGCCGAAGCAGGTCAAGCATACTGCTTCGTACCATCCGCCTTACATCCCAGAATACATAGGCAACCACCCTGCAGTTTCTGTTGCTTCAGCAAGTCAACCCCAAGCTTCCTGGCAACAGCCTCCGCCTCCACCACCGTTGCAACAAGGCCAACAGCCAGAAGGAAGCCAATATGCTCCACACCAAAGGGATCTCAGAGAACAATCCGAAGCTCGCATAGTCAATAGCACTGTGCCAGAGTCGAAGCACATCTATTGACAAATATCCTACCAGTTTTTTCCATTCAGTTCTATCTTCTGTGTAATAAAGAACATTTTTTAGTTTTTATGTAAAAGTTTTTTTTGCTTGCTCCAAGGAAAATGTATTTTCTCAGGCTTAAGTTGCTGAAGCTTAAAAATTTACGATAACAAGGAGGACCTTCGAATTATTGAAAATCCTTCGAAGCAACAAAAAGTCGTTCTAAGGAACGCAGAGTAAGTTTGCTGAAATCAGAAAAAGTCGTTCCAAAGGGAGCGCAGTGTAAGTTTTCTGCTCCAAAGTCGTTCCTAAGGGAATGCAGAGCATACAGCGAAAAGTCAACGCTGATACCGCCTAAGTAAAAGGCGAAGAAGCTCCAAAGACGTTCCTAAGGGAATGCAGAGCTTACAGCGAAAAGTCAACGCTGATACCGCCTAAGTAAAAGGCGAAGAAGCTCCAAAGACGTTCCTAAGGGAATGCAGAGCTTACAGCGAAAAGTCAGCGCTGATACAAAAAGATTGTGTGTTTTACGGGGATATGTGTGTATCTTCGGAATCAATCTCATCTACATAACATAACAACATCACATCATTTTGCATAGCATAAGCATCATACATCATATTGCATATGGCAAAAGAAGGGAACACAGTATCAACCTTCGGAAGGATGCTTTGAGAAAGTAAAAATCTTCGGGATATAGCTTCGGAGAATGTTTTTACGAAGTTTGGATATTTTTCATCAGAGCAGTATCGAAGTTGTCGGGATACATAAAAGTTTTTCTTCACGAAGCATGAAAAGAAGGGAAGGTGTTTTTTCGCCGAAGGCTCAAAAACGGTATGTATGTTAAATTTCATGTATCGTAAAGAATTGAATCTTAAAAAGAAACTTGTATATTACATTCAAAGTTACAAAATATTACATAGATCACATTTCAAATGTTTTTACAATAACATCTAGTCTTCCCTGAGCACTACTTCTGCAGCCTCATTTAGTAGTTGTTCAACAACTTTATCCATGATAGCTTCGGCCATTTGTCTAATTTCGTCATCCCCCTTCGTGTGGGGGCCAGCCGACGATCCAACAGGTTCTGAGGGAAGAGTGGATGCGGACTTATTACTATTACAAGCCGTCGACAAGTTTGAAATCAAAAATTACAACAAAGAGATAAAAAAACACTAGTTAATACCTATTTGCCCTTCGGGCTCTGTGCTTTTTTCAGCAGCTTCTGCTACTTTCCTAGCATCATGAATGCCTTTTTCGCTTTTCTGGATAATTTCTCGGGCCATTTCTCGGCCACCATTGTCCCAGACGTCGGTGAAAAATTTTCCACCAGCCTGGCTAGCTTCGGCCGAGGGGTCTTTAATATCTTCAGGGGATAAGCTGGCTTCGGATTGTGCAAGAACCTTAACATGATCGCAGCCTTTTTTCTCCAATATAGAAGCAATCCCCCTGGCACCCGAGAAGGCGCAAATGTCACCTCGACTGTTTAGAATTTCTTCGAAGGCCTCAGCTTCGTGGCAGATCCATTCTATCGGCCCTTCTGGGTTACCTCTCACAAAATCTTCTTCACTCGAAAATGCGCCAACACTGGCGAAGCTGGTTTTTATTTTCTTTATACAATCCATGGATTTTTCGTAGCACCTTTTCTTAGAAGACCGAAGCTCTTCAACGGTTCCTTCCAAATGATTAGCCCATTGGTCGCTACATTCCCGCCTCGTCTCTTCAAGTATGCGTTCTTCTTTCGCCCGGGACAATTGCTTCTGAAGATCTTTAATTTCGCGTCTGTGAGCTTCGGCCTGAACCTTTGCAGCAGCTTCGTCCTTTTTTATCTTGTCTACCAATGTAAGCAGAATTTTATCTTTTTCTAGAGCTTCGTTTCTCAGTTTAATAACTTCTGATCGTAAATTGTTGAACGCAATTTCGTAGCTCTCGTCTTCGGCACTCTTTTGTGCTCTTAATGCGTTGCTTAGAATTAAACCCTATACGAAAAAGAATCCATATAAGGATAAAAGAATGAGCTACGAATTATAAAATTTTTCAAACGTCTAATTCCCATACCTTCAGGCTATTATACGCAAGACTATCCGCGAGATCTTCTTTCGTCATAGCACATAAGCCAGCTTCGAGCTTCGGGAACCCCATACTCCTAGCCATCTCCCGGCAGACAGATAATTCTTTGTTGTCAGGGAGACAGTATAGGAAGTCATCTTCGTTTGTCCCATTGAACACTAGTGCCCCCTTCGGATATTTTAATTCTTTCGCATAGTGTTTGGCTTCATAAATCTTTTCTTCAGATAATTTCTTCCCCGAAGCATGTCGCACAATGTAATCGCATATGGTGGAAGGGGCTTCGGGGGCGGCAGTGTCAATTTCTTCAACCAAAACTGGCTCTGGCACTTTTATTTTTTCTTCGGCTTCTAGAGGTTGTTCCTTGCTGGGCTCTGAAGGCCCAGCTTCAGCCTCAGGTTGTTGCTTCGAAGCTTCAGCAACTAAGGCTTCAGTAGACACTCCAGAAAGTTCAACAGTCTTCTTTGGAGTTATGCTTGAAGACTTAATTATCTCCAAAACGTCTAAAACGTTCGCCATTCTTTTTCTTTTTGGGGTCACAGATGGGCCCTTTTGATTTTTTATTGGTTCAGCACTTGCTGAAGGACTTAAGATTTCCAATATTTTTGGTCCTTCAATTCTCGGTTTTTCTGTCTTCTCTGCTGAAGGTGCTTCAGTTTTCTCTTCGATCTTCGGCACTGGAGCTGGCTCTGTAGTTTCAGTGGCCAAAGAGACTTCACCGATAAATTCAGGCACTGTGGCCGGCTCAATAAAACGTGCCCGGTGGGTGAGCACCTTCATCTTTTTTCTTTGCGGCGCTGGCTCACTAGAAGCATTTGTGGCAACTTCTGTTGCAGGAGAAGTATTTTTTCTTTTGCGGCCCGGCACCGGATAATGGTAGTCAGGGTAGACAAACCCGATTACATCAAACACCCGGTTCAGCCTTTTCTTTTTTCAGCCTCCGAAGGCTGCTGACAGTGCAGTATCTTCGGCCTTCGAATAAGCCCCAAGCAGTTCATCACTTAAATTTTCAATACTCTTTAACCAGTCATCATCTGGCTCAACGAATCTATCTCCGAATTTGAAAGTATACTTCAGCCTGATAAGTCCACCTTAGTCGGCCTCCTTCATGGTTTCTTGCGGCATTTCCCATTTCTCCGCGAGCGGCCATACTCTGAAGGCAATATGTTCTTGTACCAAATCTCTCGTTCCAATAAAAGAACAAATAACTCCGAAGGCTCTCTGGCATTCTTCGGCAGCTTCACTCATCTCGACCTTCGGCTTTCGCAGGCCGAAACTTTGCCAAATAGGGCGCATAATTATACCTTTAATATCTTCCCGTGCTTTCAGGTCATTTTTCACATAGAACCATTCTGTCATCCAGTCGCCGGGCCATCTTTTCCGAAATGTTGGCACGGGACAGCTTGACCCAGACCGAGAAACAAAACTATAGCAGCCAAAATTATTGTGATACTGTTCCTTACCCCAGGGTTTTGTCTCGTATGATAACTCGTGTATGTTGCAGAAACTTTTTGCATTAGGTTCCAGACCTTGGCTTCTTGCGGCCCACACGAAGATATTCAGCCTTATAATTGCTTCGGGGGTAAGTTCATGAAGATAGATTTCAAACATTTTCAGCACTTCTACAACGAAGCTGCTCAGGGGAAATCGCAGTCCAGCTTTCAAAAAGCTTCGGAACACTACAACTTCATTTTCTTCAGGGGTCGGGCAAGTTTTCTCTCCTTCGTCGACCCTCACAATGGATAAATCCCGGAAGTATCTTCCCCTCATGTTGACAAGATGATTTTCTTTAATACCTGACTTGCCAAAAACTGAATGGCTCGGTCGCCAGGGGCGATCTTCGGAGTCTTCACCACCACTGTCCACATCATAACTGTCGCTGTCACCAGTATCTTCAGACAAACCCTCCAGAATCTCCTTAGTGATTTTTTCCGTATTGGTCTTCGCCATCGCTATAAGAAACCCCAAGTTCTTCTCTTCGTCAAGGCTCAGCTTCATCTCAGCAACAGCCTTCTTATCTCCAGACATCTTCGGAGACACTAAAAAACTGTTTTCAAGGCCGAAGCTTCAAAACTAAAAGATCAGCAAATCTTAGTGCGCAAGAGCAAAAAATTCAGTGAGCGGGAGCAGATGGCAAGAGAGCGTACCAAACGAGTTTGCGGTATGATCTTATTTATACGCCCAGTGCGTTGAAAATTGAAAGACCCCGCTTGTCAGTGAATGTTGCTATTCTAGCAAGGGGAAGGTGTTTTTTCGGACCTTCGGCTTAAGGCCTTCGTCCATATCGCAATCTGAATTTATCACTAACAAATTAATATTGCGAGGGGCTACTGTTGGGGGCCTTCGTCCTCCGAAGGTCCTCAAAAACAAGATTTGACAATGTTTTCCAAGTGAATTATATGAACAGGTATTTTCGGACTCAGATTATGAACATGGAGTACGGTCAGGACGAAGTCCAAGCCAGACGAAGGGGGATTGAAATGAAGGACGGGCTGATTGCCATGATGTACGAAGGATGGTGCGCAGCCGAAGCTATGCGCAAGAAAGCTTCGTCGCGGTAGCAGAACGGGGAACCGACCTAAAGATGAAAAGACTACTTAGGCCTTGATAGACTCCCATAAGTCATTAGCAAATGTAATGGGCATGAATGTAATTTTATGGGCTGTATCCCACGCCTATAAATAGATGAACAGTACTCCCGTACTGTTCACGCGGACTTGACATTTGCTTTCCGTCATCCTTGTACTTTTGCCTTCCTGCAATCCGAAGGTACACTTGTAATTTGAAGTCATTTCTATTTTTATATGACAATAAAATGGAAATGACGTTGTGATAATATTTAAATGTTTACATTACTTTTTATATTGCATGTAAGTTCTCCGTCATAGTTTATTGTGCTCACGAAGATATGTTGTTTGTGACCTTCGTCCGAAACGCATTATATCCCGAAGGGAAATAATGTTTAAAAGGACGAAGGGCTTTATCATTTAACACTTTTTATGTTGCCTTGTTCTTAATCCGAAGCATTTGAGAACAAGTCCCCAACACCATCTCTTCCGAAAAGTCGGTACTGGGGAGCTTGAACCAGAACGAGCAATGAAACTATAGCAGCCAAAATTATTATGATACTGTTCTTTACCCCAGGGCTTCGTCTCATATAACAATTCATGCATGCTGCAGAAACTTTTTGCATTTGGTTCCAAGCCTTGACTCCTTAAAGCCCACATGAAGATTCCCATTCTTATAATAGCTTCGGGGGTAATCTGGTGAAGGTAAATCTGAAATATCTTCAAAACCTCGACTACGAAGCTGCTAAGAGGAAGCCGAAGCCCAGCCTTCAAAAAGCTCCGAAAGATCACGACTTCATTCTCCTCTGGAGTAGGACAAGTTTTTTCTCCATCGTCAGCCCTCACAACAGACATATCCCGAAAGTATTTCCCCCTCATGTTGTCAAGATGGCTTTGTTTAATAGTTGATTTTCCAAAAACTGCATGGCTTGGTCGCCAGGGTCGATCTTCGGAGTCTTCCCCGCCGCTCTCCACATCATAGCTGTCACTATCACTAGTATCTTCAGATAAACCCTCCAAAGTTTCCCTAGCAATCTTCTCCGCATTTGTCCTTGCTATCGATTCAATAACGCCAAGATTCATCTCCTCAGAAAGGCTCAGCTTCGTTTCAGCGGTAGCTTTCTTATCCTCAGACATCGTCGAAAGTGCTGAGAAAAGTGCTCCCAAAGCCAAAGCTTAAAAATTTAAAAATCTGGTCAAGCATTTGTAAGCAAAGAGCTGTTTGAGCAGGCAAAGCAGATGGCAAGAAAGCGTGCCAAATGAGCTAGTGGTGCGCTCTTATTTATACGCCTGGTACATTGCAAGTGGGAGGGTCCCGCTTGTCATTGACTGTTGCTATTCTAGCAAAGGGAAGGTGTTTTTTCGGACCTTCGGCTTAGGGCCTTCGTCCATATCGCAATCTGAATTTATTATCCTAACAAATTAATATAGCGAGGGGCTACTGTTGGGGGCCTTCGGCTTCCGAAGGTCCTCAAAAACGTGATTTAACAATGTTTCTGGAGTATAATACATGAGCAGGTACCTTCGGACATGGACCTTTCGGACTTGACTCAAAATCACTGTATGAAGAAACACAAGGGGAACGAAGGATGGAACAGAGCCGAAGCTATACGAAAGGGAGCTTCGGCATGATGACAGGAAAAAGGAAACCGACTTAAAGAGGAAAAGGCTATCTAGACCCCGATGAATTGCTGTAGAGTTATTATCAAATGCAAAGGGCCTGAATTTAATTTTACATGGGCTCCGACCCGTGCCTATAAATAGATGAATAGTACTCCCGTACTGTTCACGCTGACTGGACATTTGCTTTTGTGTCACGCTTGTATTTTTAGTTCCTTCAAGCCGAAGGTATACTTGTAATAAATTATTATCTTTACTTATTTATGATAATAACACAAAAATAATACAATAAGGATAACATATTTGATTGTTCGCGTTGTTCATGTTTCGTATAAACCCTTCTTCATTTTTATATACGTCGTACCTACGAAGGTACGCTTTCTGTAACCTTCGTCCGAGAATCGTTATATCCTAAGGGAAATAATGCTTCAAAGGACGAAGGACTTTAACATTTAACATTCTTTATGTTGCCTTGTTCTTAACTCATAGCATTTGAGAACAAGTCACCAACAATGTACCTCTGTCAGGTACCAATTTTTGGGATTGAAAATGATAAAGACGAGACCAGATGGGTGACTTGCACGAGAAGGAAGTCTCGGTGTAGTGTCTATGTCTGAGTCGATTAAGGACCTGTCGATGTAGGCTTGCTGATTGAGGACCTTTTAATTGGCCACATGCCTCATCATGGGTAAGCTTTGCCTCGGATAGACTAATACCAGAAAGGCCAACACGCAATGGGAGTGAAGAGATGGTGAGAGTAGCGTGTACCCTCCGTGGCAAGAGGCTGGACGGTGGTGTATCTGTGCTCTCGGTTGGCGTGAACCCGGTCTTGCCTTAAGAAACCTGGTGGCGAGTTGTCATATGCAAGGGTTAAGTGCTACATATGTCATGTGGTTGGAGATCCCTAGCTAGGTATTAATTGATTCGGATCGTCGTTACTTCTCGGATATGAAGACTTGGTCACTGCCCTACACGTAACAATCCAGTAAAGTAAAAGGGTGATAAAAGACGGCTAGTGCAGGGCAAGTGCTTGAACTAGGATAGAATGAACTCTAGCTGCAGGTAATGATTTAAGACCAGCATATAGTTGATAGTCTTTTTCTTTTGTCAGGTAAGACTTGCGAAAGTACACTCCGTACTCAAGGTTTTCGAACCCATGTTGTTGTAGTTGAGGAAGCAACAGACTTTTGCTGTTTTTGTTCAAAAGGTTGTACCAAAGGAAGAGCCCCAGTAGTAAAGTTGGTCGCGGGAGGATGTTGGCCTCCCACTTTGAAAGCAATAAACTTGTGTGTGGGAGGGTGTTTTGCCTCCCTGGTTTGTAATAATACTACTACTTATGCACTCTTAGTACCCTAGTATTGTAATAATAATAATACTCTCTCTATATTTTATGAATGTAAATGAAGTTATTGTAATCTGCTTCCGCTCATTCCATCCTCCGATGTGATGTAATATCTGCGTGACGGGTGAAGCGCTCTTGGGCGAAATGATGAGGATACAGTTAGCGAACTTATTGAATGATTATGTGCATCTACAGGGTTATCCAAGGTCCTAAGGACAAGGACAACTGTAGGTGGGCCTAATACCTTGGGAGCTTCCATCACAGCTAGTATCGGAGCGAAACCCATCTCTCCAGATATTACGTAGTACTTCAATAGAATTTTCAAATACTCACCTAGAAATATTCTTTCATTCTTACCACTTTCTGGTAGTCCCTTATCTTGTAAGGTCAGGGTAATAGAGTGCAATATATAGGAAGTTAGGGATCAACAAAAGTTGATTCCATAATTATCAGGTTATGCATGCATCATGTTTGAAAATATACTAATAAATCTTCCCCTCTTATGGAGATATGGCACGTACAAGGAAAACAACACGCAAATCTATTGGACCTTTTGGCGTGCCTCATCATCATCAAGCCCCCAGACATGAAGGGAGTAGTAGTGGCAGCAATGACCCAATTGGAGACCTGGAAGCCAAGGTGGAACCACTTCGGTCAGAGCTACGTCACGGAAATAGGGCATGGGAGCAGGACAGCCAGCGTATAGCTGAATTGTCAGCTGACGTCAGCCGCTTGCAATATGAGATTTCAGAATGGGATTCGGCCATTGATTGGGCTATAAACTTGTGGCGGAACCACCCGAATTATTCCAGCTTAAGTGCCCATGTCGCACCCTCAAGGGCAGCAACACACTTAAACAGGAATAACCCGTCAGTCTTTCGGATCTAGTCCGATAAAGCCACTTACCAGGATCGAATACCACTAGCTCACACGAAGGTGAGGCATAGAGAAATACAATAAAACATAATACCATAAATTAAGAAAGTATCATTAGTGATTACATTATCGGAGTTTCAGAAATAATAACCATAAATTTTAATGCAGCGGAAATAACTAACGGAGAAAACCAAGTAACATGGCGAAGCCTGGCCACGCTACTCCTCCTGGTCCTCTCCTGCGGAAGTAGTAACCCCCTCGACCGTCTGTCCCGGTGGCAGGGACGAAGGCCAAGTCACACCATCAACCAATCATCCTAAGGAGTACCTGCAAAAATTATGCCACAAGCAAGGCTGAGTATACTAATACTCAGCTAGACTTACCCGGTGTGAGGAGTCTACTCCTCTACCTCTAGACATGCAGCTGTTTGGCTGAGGGGTTTGGTTTGCCAAAAGCACTAGCTGAGTCTAAAATCAAGTTTTAGCTTTTCAAGTTTTAGTATGATCCTTTTAAACTAGATGTGTACCTAGCTATTCATACATGGTATCAAACATTTTTATCAATCAACATCTTTTGCCAGTCACCTCATTTCCACTTATTACTCAATGTAGCAGCATGGATCAAGCAGTCTCATTAGCTGCGAGAAGCAGATGATTCGAATCGAGTTTTTAAACCTTGCAAGGTAAACCTAAACACACGACGTGGCGAGGCACTCCATCCCCACACACATCAACCATCCCCATCGATCCCCCGTCAACAGATCAGGGCTCACAGCCTTGGCGTACAATGCCTCACTGACCCCGACTACCGTCGTGCAGTGACCGCACTTGTACCCACCATAACCGGAATGGGAGACCACGTCGTCTCAGGTCGCGTGAGGAGTAAAGTCTACGGGCAGGTTCACTCAGGTACTAGGCTTACCGATTTACCTTATTTCTCAGCATATGTTTAGTACGTTCAAACGCTTGACACACGGTACCACACCTTAATCCTTATTCCAATTTCTATCTCGTAGACAACGTATCCCCATGGATTCGTGTCTACAAACCATCATCATTCCGCTATAAAAAATGGATACAATCAATTCCTGACCTCCCGTGAGTGCTAGAAAAATCACTCGACTTCTACCGAGATCCCTATTTAGTAAAGCAGCTACTCGACCTAGCATACTAGTATCCATCTCAAGAGGAATCCTGAGTTCATGCAACTAAGGTTCCAGTCAACTCCTACACTTAAGTGCACAGTACAAGCCTATAAACATTAAGTGTAGAAAATATATATATATATATAAACAAGTGATGCATAAAACCGGGGCTTGCCTTTAATTTAACACTTAGATAGTGTTTGCTGGGGGTACTCGCTTGGCGAGCATCCACTAGGTAAGTCCACCATTCTTCAAGTCGTCCACCAACTGCATCTTGTGGTTGGCACCACATCACTGGCTCGATCATCATCTCTCGGTTCTAAATGGGATGCAGGATGCATATGTATGAATTCAATGAAAAATATCACAAGATATATAAATACACGGTAGCGAACTAACATTTAATTGTAAGACACCGTAAACAACCACACGCTAACATTAGTTATTTACACGTTATCGGTGTTCAACATCAACACCATTAAAAAGACGACAACGTTTTATTTATTTACGCAACCCAACTACAACATCACAAGTACGCGCATTTTATTTAATTGGATATGGCTTTTCATTAGTTCTTCTAGTGATCATACAAAAGCATCCCAAGCACACGTTCAACAGAGGAGGAAATTTCTATCCACAACCAACCACTCAAGCAAGCACACTAATCATAGAACGCATGTTAACCTAAGTTTAGACATTACAAGTATATGTACGTTAGGTGCTAACTAAGCATTTTTAGCCAAAAGGGTGAACTCAACCATCCAATGGGCACTTGCAGATTTTTGGACAGCAATACAACAGTCACTCGTTTTAATCATAACTCTTAAAATATTAATCCAAAAATAGCAAACTAGCACTTTATGGAAATATTAAAATGTGCTCTACAACTTTGGTATTTTCACCTCAACAAGATTCAACACTTAGCAAGGTTAAAAGTGCTAACACAACAGATCTGCCCAGATTTGGACAGATTCAATTACTGAATTTGTAAAAAGCATAACTCCTAAACGATCAGGTTTATGGCTATCAAATTTTAACACCAGCAAGATAATAAAGTTATCTACCACTTCTCTATAGCACATATCTACAGAAAACACAATTTAGTTCATCAAACATACAACACGGGGAAATCACTGCGTGCAGTCCAAAACAGCAATTAATAAATTTCAGCTCCTATACAATTCAAGAATTGCTGCGTTCTAGATACTTGAATTATTCTAACACTTTGACAATTGTTAGAGTTAAAATAACCAAGTGAGAACTAACAAGTAGACTTACTAATTTTTATACAAGTTATTTCGCACGCTAGAACTACCATACACAATTAATCAACGCATTCACCACAATCATTAAATCCGGCATATATGTATATCGAAGCGCTTTTCACCCACTAGTTCGCATTTTAGCTTAGACACCACATGAGCGCTACTAATTTTTACCCGTGTCATTTAGTGCACTAAAATCACCACATACATTCAACAAACACATTCACCACGTAAATAGCATCACCACACATGACCTCGACTTAACCGCAGAGGAAGCGATGACTACTTCGGCATGTCACCACCTCTCTACAGTCCAATCAATTATTAACTACATCGATCCAACCTCATATTGCGCAACTCTTATAATTTACTATCTCAAATACAACCATAGCACGACATGCACTTGAGACTCTTGTTCAAGTTAACGCAATCACTACTACAACGCACTTCGGCACACAGGTTTGATAACACATCTTTCTAAATTAATTTATCTCATCTTCCAAACACCAATTATATGTCACGTAATTTACATTTTTCACCTAATTTAACCTACACCAACGATGAACACATAAATATAATTATCCTAGACTGACTCACTAGCCGAGTGCGGAAGTCATCAAGCACGTTTTAGGATTTACCAAATTTTTTTCCGCACTAACACATTAATGTACGATGAAGCATGTTAGCAAACCATTAACACATTCGCGACCAATCCCTACGACGCACCAAGGAACTATCGCAGCCACATATCTATCCAATCCAACAACATAATAACACCTCGGCTCATCCACGCACCTACGTGTCCCCATAATACGCACAAGGCATCAACCGCACAAGTGACTCCAACCGGATTACTCACTCTCATTTGCATCAACTATCACAATCACCGATCACATGCATAAAACTAATACACTTTTTACATAAACATCTATCGATGTATTCCCTAAAACATCATCCGCATTTATTCGTTTATTTATTTAAACTTAGTCTTCGCATCAAACAACACATAGCATATATTACTATCGAAATATAAAAACATCCAAGTTCTTTTCTACTCCTTTTTCTTTCGCCGCAAACTTCAATCCATACCAATACAATTTTTACACATATACACACATGCACCACATCGACCAATTTATACGAATCGTCAACCACCAATCTCTACGACCTACCGCCGAAACACTCCAACCATATCTATATAATTTATTAACCAAATCAATCAAGAGTGACATGCATCAGCTCACCATAAACAAACCTAATCGGTGGTTGCAGGAACGATGGTGATTCCGATTTGCAGTGTGATACCCAATTTTCTGAAAAGAAGTTAAATGTATTTTTCCCTTTTCTTTCGTGATCTGTGTAGTTGGGGTTGGAGTTTTTTAGGAAGCATTCACCAATAAAACAGTAGAATACTTGTTGGATTTGTGCGTTGGGGTCGGGAGCAGACGTGAGAGCGAGTTTGGGCCGTGGATCTCGATCCGGCGGTGGGGAGCCCATTAGTTTCCCCCCCTAAACCCTAGCCGCCCCCTCCCTCTCACTCCCCCACCCCTTTGGCCGCCCCTCCCCTCTCTCTTCCACTCTTGCAGCCGCCCCAATCCCTCTCCTTCTTCCCCAAGTGATTGCAGCGCCACCCCCTCAACCCTAGCCCCCCCACCTCTTCCTCTCCAAGGTGGAGCCTCCCCGCTTGGTGTCCGTCGTGTGGGTGCGAGTCTTCCATGGGAGTTTGGAGGGAGGAAGAAGGAAGAAAAGAAGGAGGAAAGGAGGAACCCAAGGTGATTTTCGTGATCATTTTGTTGTATTTGTGCTGCAATCCAATTGGTTACATGTTTACCTATGCGATTTGGTAGAGGTGCTGTCCAGAAATTTAGTGGGTGGACGAACAGCAGTAGTTCTAGTGATTTCTGAGAATTTTTCGTGGGCAATTAGTAGGGATCAGTGGGAGAATCATGTAGAGCTTTGTCATACCTTTCCAACGAGTACTTATGCGCTCGATTTGGAGTTATAATTTAGGAGATATCGTTGTTTGAATCCGGTTATGTTGCTATCCAAAAAAACAGATTTTTCAGGTGGGTGAACAGCAGTAGTATTAGCAGTTTCTGTGAATTTTTCGTGGGTAATTAGTGTTAACCAGTATGATAATCATGTAGGGCTTTGTCTTATCTTTCCAATAAGTACTTATGTGCTTGATTTGGAATTATATTTTAAAAGATATCGCTGTTTGAATCCGGGTATGTCGCTGTCCAAAAGACAAAAAAACAGATTACAGGGTTCATCTTGTGGACTGTTTTGGGCTAATTAGATGTTGGAATTTAATTATAAATTGTATACAAAACTTGTGGGGAATTTCATGTAGATGCCTCTGGAGTTTTTGTTTGTTACCACTGCTGTCATAATTTTAAAGTTATGAAATTATTAAGCAGCGTCGCTGCAGTTTGGTGGGTGTGGGGAGAGATGTAACCCGCGGCGGGGTTTGAGTTTGTGCGTAGGTGCGGCGTCGTTTATGAGCCTGATTATGTGAAATTGGTGCACTAAGTTGTGTGTCAAAAACAGGTGGTGGACTTCCGGATCGTACTTAGAGATTTGCCCGAACTTCCGGTAAAGGCAAGTAAATACAGTGGTGGTTGCTACCGTTTGGGTTGCATCCTATTCCCTGACATTGAGTATGCATAAGTTTTAATTATGTTAATCATTGAATTCTATGATGAAGTTTATTTGTTTGGAAGTATTAATTCTCAATTGTCTAATATTGTGGATGATCATATTTTGGTAATGATATATGTGGTTGATTCCCATCTTGGATGAAGTTGAAGTATTTTTTTGAATCACGTTATATGAAGTGTTGTAGGCATGACATGCTCATCGCATCATCCATCTTGCATTTTGAAGTTATGTCGTGATCTTATGGTCCGACCGTACCGGTACATTTTTAGCATCGTACGTTGCCCGAGGAGGGGTACGATGCGGCTTCATATCCTTAGAGGTATGAAGGCAGAAGTCATCCTTGCATTTGCAGACATTTGCACTCATGAGGTATATATGAAGTGTGACATTACTATGTTACTATTGTGGTTTCTACCTGCGAGGTGTGGTGACTAGGTGTGTTGTACGTTGTATACGTGCTGCACCTTCGTAATAAGAAGGTTGTGGAATCAAGTGGTGGTAAAACAATGTTCTTATGTGGTTAAACAGTTTGATATTATTTTACTTGCTGAGATGTGTCATCTCACTCTTGCATTACTCAATGCAGGTACTTGATACATGTTGGGAATGAGGGGAGTAGCAGCACGTCCACTTTCACTCTCACAATAACGCTGCCCAGGCGCAGCCATGATTTAATTAGAAACTTATTGTCAAAGGAAGTTTGTTTTTTTAACTAGTCGTGCGCACTAGTTAATTCACTTCATGTCGTATGTTTAACTTCTCTTTGCTAGCCGATTAATAATACTTAGTATGTTTTTGTCATGATATATGTTTATACACTGTTGCTCCCTCATTTATGCAATTTTGCAAGGGGGATGCTGCCGAAATTTTATATATAGATGTCAGAAGTGTTGTTTAGTAGCATTCCGGGGTGTTGGTGGACCCCGGGGTGTTACAGTTGGTATCAGAAGATAGGCTTTAGATTCTACGCAATTTGAAGATAAATTTGACACACTTGCACATATAGGAAGGGTATGGGTTCGTATCTCTTTCATATTAGTATTTTATTATATAGATGACTAGAACTTCCTTACTCCAAATCCCTTTATGGTTTGATGGGGTATGTCGTTAACGACGTAATGCTTGATATGATATGTTACTTCTATTTAGTATTGGTTTCTTGATGTGGTTGTTATTGAAGATATTATGCAAGTGAAGCTACTAATGTACTTGTTTTATATACATATCGTCATGATGTTTTTTTGGGATGCAATGTTTTCAAATCTCTGAGCTATTACCATCATATATTTATATATGCTTGATTGTGGATGTTTTTTTCCCAAAAGGATTCTTGGGTTCTTGTACTTATAGGACCAATTGTTTATTGAGCTTGTGTATAGTGGGTCTAATCCGACTTGGTGTAGTGTGAAAACACTATATAATGTAGTTTTATGGTGTTGTTGAGTTTGATTGACTGTTGGGTTACAACCCAACTTATTAATGTAATATTTCCATGGGTGCAATGCTTTGCGCCTCACTTTTTTTAGGCTAGTGTGGCTACTTGCTAACTTGATCTTAGTATAAAATTGGTTTGTCTCTATAGAGCAATTGCAACGTTGTAATGTCTATGAAATCTTTAGACTGGTAAAACTCGAGTGAATTTGTGACATGACGTAGATTGATAAGTCCAACCATGTCTACCTGATAGGTTTTCTTATTATGTGCAACCTTATTTTTATTAATAAATAGGGTGGTTTCAAGTGGATTTTATGTCGTGCATGTTTTCCTTCTATGGCTTGTTTCAATAGCCATAAAGGCTATGCATATTTTTTTTAGTTGTTGCAGGCTAGTCATGTGGGCGATATTGACATCCCGTTTTATATTTTTTTATTTGCCAACATTGTATGGTAGTTTGATTTTTTTATGAGCAGTTTCTCTATGCATGCTTGTTGAATCATTATTTGGACCGCTTTATCTTAAACGAAGTCAATGCTTAACTAGGAGTTGCTTATGTTTGTTAGTCATCGATCTCTTTAATGATGGGGTTGTTGCATCGGATTGAGATTTTTCTTATATGAATGATGGTTTGATAGATCATGTATGTCTACTACTTTGAATGCATCCAGTGATATCACGAAGTACAAATTGTTCAAGTGCAGTAATAGTAGGTTTTGTTGTATGTGAGGTTAATCAAGGTAGTTTGATTATGTGGATTGTCTTATTGACGTCCAATTACTCCTATTGAGCATAGTATCGTGTTATTATTTTAGTATTGAAAGTAATATTTATGAAGCTTTTGCATGAGTCTGTGTCAAGAAGTACATTAGTTTTTCTTGTTATCCCTCCATTGCTTTATGAGTATTGCAAATTTTATCTCTTTTGAGTGGAGGAAAAGACGTTACATGACATGAGCACCATTTGCTTCACGTCAACAGAATAGTTGTGGAGAGCTCTAATAGTTGGATTCTAGTGTAATAACAACCATGTTTTATAGTGCTAGAGACGGGTATGTCAGGTGTTTCATACATTGTCGATACATGGATGTTTGACCTTAGTGGCATTAACAAATGAGGTTGTTGAATTCGTTGATTGTGGTGCTTAGTGTTCTAACCTATTAGGTAAAGTGTTGCTTAAAGGCTTTGGGGAGTTGCATCCCCATTTGGTAGTGGAAAATCCTAATGTTGGTTGCACCTGCCAATGCCTTTGGTTTTATTTTATATTGTTTTTTTTATTATGGGTAAGGTGTTGTTTTGTTTTGGGAGTCATTTTAAATTAGTTGGAGGCTGAATCAGGCTTCACTTATCTAGAATGTTTTATAGTAGGTTTCTTCATCTTTGCATAGGATGCTCAATCACCCAGTTTGGTCTAAACATTTGAGAGTTATGGGTTTCCTATAGCAGCCTTAATTTTGTACGGAAGTATAGACATTGAATACGGTAAATTTTGGGTTTTGTTGGATTATGAAAGTTTTAGTAATTTCATGATCTTCCCAAAGAGTATTGGTTTTTAATTTTCATTGCATATAATTGGAGTTAGGCTACTCTGAATTTGTTGCACCGTTGTGTCTGAACTTTAGGTGTCGTTAAAACCACTAATAAATCGACCGCGTTTTGATAGTTTCAGAGCCCAAATTTGGGAATTCTCTTTAAGAAAAACTTTTAGTTTTCCTTAGTACCTTTTAATGGGTATTTACTTGTAATTGAATGTTAAATAGATTGGGGGAGGTGGTTGTCCGGATATAAGTCGAATCTCTGATGTGCAGTATCTCAGGCTGAGTTTAGCTGTAGATCATGCAGAGTTGAGGGCTATAAAGATAAATTTGGGTGGAACTTTATTGCAAAAGTCGTGGACAATTTCCAAACTTTTCCAACGCGTGTTCGTTGTAATTTTAAGTTGAGTATAGCAGGAGTTATAGTATTTTGAATTTTAGTTGTCCATTGTTTCTAACCTATCAGTTTTGCAACAAAGCAATTGCATTGTTTTATCGGTTTGGAAACCAATTCTGAGACACTCATTATAATAAAAGTTTTAGGGAATGTTATAATCTTTTCAATGAGTTTATATTTGTAAAATTTTGTTAGATGCAGAGAGTTATGAGGTTTTGAATTTATGGGTCATGTTCCGTCAGGTTCTGGTGGCAGATCATCTATGTCACCTTACAAGCCAAATTAAAAAAATGGAGATAAAAAGACTTTGTTTATCCTTTGAATACAAAAGTGTAGGTCATGAAGTTTAGATGATTTTACAATATTTCTTTGTTATCATTGCTTTTATAGTGAAAGAGGTAGAGACAGAATGAGCATTTGTGCTGTTGATTGTCAATTTTCTATTTAGGGATATTTCTTTGGGAGTTTGGTTTAGTTATGGTGAGCTCTTTCGCAATCCATGTTAATTATGTTGTATGGTGGGAGGGAATAGATGTAGTGGTTGTGATAGTTATCTTGTTATTGTATATGTGGAGCGTGGGCTAAAATAGAGAGATAGCGAGGGATATTTGAATAGGCCAGTACGTATTATTGTGAAGCCATGTTTTCTGGTCTTGGCGTGTTTGCGTAAGTATGAAATAGTTACGTCGTGTGAAGTCTAGGTGGAGATGCAGATTGTCTGAGTTATTGGATGGATATATGGGCAGGCATAGTATACTTAAATTGATTCTTGCTTGCATGATGTGAGATCAGGCTTAAAATGATTTAAAAAGTAAGCATATTGCTTCTACCCTTATGTTGGCTCTAAGTGTCTCGTAATGAAGAACCTAAAGTTATTAGTCCTTCGATGAACACTTAATCTTAGAAGAGTATAGAACCTGAATAAAACTATTGCTTGCTGTTTGGGACTACATGACCAGTTTTGGTTATGCCGCTAGTTCAATGAATTACACCATGTTTTCGGTAGAGGTGTTGTATATAAAAAGTTGTAGCCAACTTCTTCATCTTACTTGTGTAAAATTTCATGACCATAGGTCTAGTAGTTTGGGAGTTATGATTTTCTCAAGTCTAGTCTTGGAATCTGTCTAGATTCTGTACAGATTTCGAAACTGACCTTGTTTGCCCAAGTTAAACTTCGAATCAGTTCTTATAAATTATAAAGAAGTGGTAGTACTTTCCTTAAGCTTTCCAACAAATTTTGGATCACCCTTTTTGGTGACCTATAAGTTAAGCTACATCTGTTTTAATTGGAATCTTTGAATCTGTCCAAATTTGGACAGCAAAGCCTTTCTTATGTCTTTTGATCTTGATATGCATTGAATTAACCTGATAGGTTTATAAATGAAATATAGACAATTTTACTGGCTTTCTAAAAAGTCTAGGAGCGCCTGAATGGGATGACTGAGACTCCAATTATGGATTTTTGAAGTGAGTAGTTGAATTCTGTTCAAGTCTGGACAAAATTTACGTTTCGCATTGTTTGGCCTTTCTAAGTGTCAAATCTTGTGGTGATGATAATACCAAGGGTATAGTGGACTTTGTAAGCTTTCCATAAAGTCCTAGTTTACTTCTATTGGATGAATATTTTGTGAGTTATGAGGAAAACAAATAACCGTTGTGCTGCTGTCTAGAAATATGCAAGCATTAAATTGATCTTTTGAAGTTACTCTTGTTTGGATAGGTTTGGTTTAGGCTATTTGAGCACAGTATGTATTGCATTCATATATATATATATATTTATTGAAGTACTTGCATGTGTCAATGTTGATTTGGTGTTAGGAAAGCTTTGTCCGAGTTATATAGGACCGTCTACTATCTTAGCCCGAGTTGGCAGCTTGGCTTAGCACCTACAATTGTCGGAGTCTAAGATCATAGTACACCATATATTCCATGTCTTTATGTTCAGGAAGTATTTGCGGAATCCAGACCATCAAATCGAGCTAGAGCCGATTCCTGTGTAGCAAGACCAGACTCTTGAGTGTCGTCTGCTGCGTATCTTAGAATCCTAGGAGCTTGAGGAGCTGATGCGGCAGAAGTACCCGAACCTTTCTTTATGTGTGAGTTTTGTTGATTTATTGATCTTTCCTTGTCGTTCTGATAGAAGCATCGGAATTCGAGGTCGAATTCTTTTTAAGGGGGGTAGAGTGTGATACCCAATTTTCTGAAAAGAAGTTAAATGTATTTTTCCCTTTTCTTTCGTGATCTGTGTAGTTGGGGTTGGAGTTTTTTAGGAAGCATTCACCAATAAAACAGTAGAATACTTGTTGGATTTGTGCGTTGGGGTCGGGAGCAGACGTGAGAGCGAGTTTGGGCCGTGGATCTCGATCCGGCGGTGGGGAGCCCATTAGTTTCCCCCCCTAAACCCTAGCCGCCCCCTCCCTCTCACTCCCCCACCCCTTTGGCCGCCCCTCCCCTCTCTCTTCCACTCTTGCAGCCGCCCCAATCCCTCTCCTTCTTCCCCAAGTGATTGCAGCGCCACCCCCTCAACCCTAGCCCCCCCACCTCTTCCTCTCCAAGGTGGAGCCTCCCCGCTTGGTGTCCGTCGTGTGGGTGCGAGTCTTCCATGGGAGTTTGGAGGGAGGAAGAAGGAAGAAAAGAAGGAGGAAAGGAGGAACCCAAGGTGATTTTCGTGATCATTTTGTTGTATTTGTGCTGCAATCCAATTGGTTACATGTTTACCTATGCGATTTGGTAGAGGTGCTGTCCAGAAATTTAGTGGGTGGACGAACAGCAGTAGTTCTAGTGATTTCTGAGAATTTTTCGTGGGCAATTAGTAGGGATCAGTGGGAGAATCATGTAGAGCTTTGTCATACCTTTCCAACGAGTACTTATGCGCTCGATTTGGAGTTATAATTTAGGAGATATCGTTGTTTGAATCCGATTATGTTGCTATCCAAAAAAACAGATTTTTCAGGTGGGTGAACAGCAGTAGTATTAGCAGTTTCTGTGAATTTTTCGTGGGTAATTAGTGTTAACCAGTATGATAATCATGTAGGGCTTTGTCTTATCTTTCCAATAAGTACTTATGTGCTTGATTTGGAATTATATTTTAAAAGATATCGCTGTTTGAATCCGGGTATGTCGCTGTCCAAAAGACAAAAAAACAGATTACAGGGTTCATCTTGTGGACTGTTTTGGGCTAATTAGATGTTGGAATTTAATTATAAATTGTATACAAAACTTGTGGGGAATTTCATGTAGATGCCTCTGGAGTTTTTGTTTGTTACCACTGCTGTCATAATTTTAAAGTTATGAAATTATTAAGCAGCGTCGCTGCAGTTTGGTGGGTGTGGGGAGAGATGTAACCCGCGGCGGGGTTTGAGTTTGTGCGTAGGTGCGGCGTCGTTTATGAGCCTGATTATGTGAAATTGGTGCACTAAGTTGTGTGTCAAAAACAGGTGGTGGACTTCCGGATCGTACTTAGAGATTTGCCCGAACTTCCGGTAAAGGCAAGTAAATACAGTGGTGGTTGCTACCGTTTGGGTTGCATCCTATTCCCTGACATTGAGTATGCATAAGTTTTAATTATGTTAATCATTGAATTCTATGATGAAGTTTATTTGTTTGGAAGTATTAATTCTCAATTGTCTAATATTGTGGATGATCATATTTTGGTAATGATATATGTGGTTGATTCCCATCTTGGATGAAGTTGAAGTATTTTTTTGAATCACGTTATATGAAGTGTTGTAGGCATGACATGCTCATCGCATCATCCATCTTGCATTTTGAAGTTATGTCGTGATCTTATGGTCCGACCGTACCGGTACATTTTTAGCATCGTACGTTGCCCGAGGAGGGGTACGATGCGGCTTCATATCCTTAGAGGTATGAAGGCAGAAGTCATCCTTGCATTTGCAGACATTTGCACTCATGAGGTATATATGAAGTGTGACATTACTATGTTACTATTGTGGTTTCTACCTGCGAGGTGTGGTGACTAGGTGTGTTGTATGTTGTATACGTGCTGCACCTTCGTAATAAGAAGGTTGTGGAATCAAGTGGTGGTAAAACAATGTTCTTATGTGGTTAAACAGTTTGATATTATTTTACTTGCTGAGATGTGTCATCTCACTCTTGCATTACTCAATGCAGGTACTTGATACATGTTGGGAATGAGGGGAGTAGCAGCACGTCCACTTTCACTCTCACAATAACGCTGCCCAGGCGCAGCCATGATTTAATTAGAAACTTATTGTCAAAGGAAGTTTGTTTTTTTTAACTAGTCGTGCGCACTAGTTAATTCACTTCATGTCGTATGTTTAACTTCTCTTTGCTAGCCGATTAATAATACTTAGTATGTTTTTGTCATGATATATGTTTATACACTGTTGCTCCCTCATTTATGCAATTTTGCAAGGGGGATGCTGCCGAAATTTTATATATAGATGTCAGAAGTGTTGTTTAGTAGCATTCCGGGGTGTTGGTGGACCCCGGGGTGTTACATGCGCATAGCTCCGAACATCCGACGAGCGTTGAGCGACTTGCTTTCTCCTCCACGCAAAACACGGGGTTCCTTTCCTCCACAAAACAAAACAAAACAGCACATACACAATTAATCACTGGAGAAACATGCCGATGTGGAATCAAACAAGGATCGTCGCGGTCTCACCGGGGTGAACGACGACGACGTTGGGGCTGCGCAAAAATAGCAAACCACCAGCGAGCGTCGACGGCGTGCTGTCTACTATGCTTCACGGAACAGCGAGCCGGCAGCGTGCGGAGACGTCGGGGCTGCTGCGCATTTTGTCGAGCACCCCGCAAGCACCAACGGGCACTGCGCAGCAACACGCAAGCAGGGAGGAAGGAAGACGCCACGGGGCTTCCTGCTGCCAGAGAATAGAGGGCGCGCCCATGGGGTGAGCTGCTGCGCCATGGGAGAAAGGAGCTGAGCTCAGAGAGGGGCGCTGGCTTCCTGCGCGGCGTCCATTGTAGGGGGATCTAGCCATGGCGTGCTCCTGGCAGGGGGCGAGCTCGGCCACGGCAAGAGCAGGGAAGGGGAGGGAGATGCTGCTGCTGCTGGGCGCCGACAAGAGGTAGAAGAAAGGGGGCACTGCGCAGGGAGGAATGAGGGCGCCGCGGGAGGGGGAGCAGAGGCGCCGCGCCATGGACGCCGACGAGCTCACTGCTCGAGCTCGGACCGGAGGAGGTGCCGCGCCCTGGCTGGAGCAGAGGGGCTCACGTCTGGTCCTGGCAGGTCGAGATCGGCCAGGGGGAAAGGGGTGCCCGCGCCCATGGAGGAGAGGAGCTCGGCTGTGGAGGTTGCTTGGAGAAGGGGCGTCGTGCACAAGGAGTAGAGGTCCGGGCATGGGAGGGAGGGGAGCTTGCAGGGTTGAGCTGCTGGGAGATGTGGCGTGCGCAAGGAGCAGGAAGGAGGAGGGTGCCATGGATGCTCTGCTCTTGCGCTCTGGGGAGAAGGGGAGGAGGGGAGGGCGCCATGGCTGCTGGCCTTGCTCCCTGCGCACTGGCTGCTGTGCGTGGGAGGAAGAAAGCTGCTGGTGGCTGAAAGAAATGGAGGGGTGGGAGTGCAAAATTGCTAAGTGCAAGGAGAGAGGGCTCCTATATATAGGCATGAGGTAGGGTTAGGGTTTCTTAGTGGGCCTATTGGGCTGGGTTGGGCTGGCCCAAACACTAAACCGGGCCACGCTAATTTATTTCCATTTTATTTTATGGCACTTTGATTAAACACGGATTATCGAAACGCTAATTATTTCCCGAAATACAAATGCTTCGGCGGAATTCGTCTCTACGGAGAACAGAGCGAAATAGATTTCGGAAGATCGGGCGATTAACTCGGCCAAGAGTTTGATTTCACTTCGCTTGGCAATAATTCCCTATGTATGATTCGAAAATAAATTATCTTGAGATATGACCGGCTTTCAGATTTATGATTGAAAGAGACAAATCGCGACATTTAAAAATCATCGCCGATGTTGAATTTTGAAATCGGATTGGATACAGAGATATTAAGCTGAATCAGATAAGAATTTACTTAAGGATGACATATTGAGTATTCCGTTTGAGAGTACGGACTCAGATTAAAATAGTTGGACATCGATCAAACATCGAGAAATTGGATTCGGACACAGCGCGACTAGCAACTGTCGAGCGTTTGATTAATATGAGCTTTAGACGAGATTTATAAATCGAGAATGAATTTCAAGTTTGCATTCGTGCTGAGAATAAAAAGTTTTAACACGCTCCAAAATTGGTTATTTCTCGTGATCGAATAACTCCGAATTCGGTGAACTTCCATGAATAATCCGGATAAACAGAGATAGTCACGATCAAGAAATAAAAAATTTTACTGAACATCCGAGATTAGGATAAATCTCCCGACATAACACGAAATAGACACCTGGGGTGTCACACAACTCACATTCGATCGCTTGGGACCGCGAAGCAAAAGGTTGAGCTCGTGTGGCAGAGCTTAGTGCGGCCCTCGATAGCCTGCAAGTGTACTGTAATACTCTACATGAGGAAGTACATGTATTGTATGCTCGACTGCACCCGGACGTGCCTTTCGACGTTGCTGCAATGGGAGCCGGACCATCGGGAACAGCAAAAGAAGGACCTAATGGGGAGTTGGACCTTTTTAGGCCCCCTCCTTCCATGAACCTTGCTGACGAACGGTCTCCTGCAACAGGAAATGAAGCAACCAAGGATGACGAAGACTAGAATAGAATAGTTTAAATGTTATACTTATGTAAAATATGTAATGAAGTCAAGTTGTATGCTGGAGTCTGTATAATTACATTTTGGTAATGTATTATGATGGTGTATGCTGGCATGTTATATTTTCTCAAATGTTTCTTTGCCTTAGATGCCATCATGGACTTGCAGACATGATGGTGTGGGGACTTCCCGCTGTAGGGAAGATACTCCCAACCCGCCAACAGTACCACTAACTTTGGCCGAGGCTATCGCTACCTTGGTCAATGCTACTGCGGATAATACGCGCTTCTTGCGCGAAATGGCGGGCAATCAGTTCCAACAGCACGGAGGTAGAGCTCCTCCTCAAGGACCGCGTGAAACTACATATCTGGAATTCTCTAAGACTCGACCTCCACTCTTTATTAAAGCAGAAGAACCTCTAAAATTCGATGAGTGGGTAAGAGTTATGGAATAGAAGTTTGGGTTGATTCATTGTACGGAGACACAAAAGCCACTGTTTGCTGCACAACAGCTGAGAGGGCCTGCCAGCACTTGGTGGGCAAATTTTGTAGCAATTCAACCGGCTGGACATCAGATCACCTAGGAGGAATTCAAGCTAGCGTTTCGAGAACATTATGTTCTAGAGGGAGTGCTCCATATGAAACAAGAAGAGTTCATCCGGTTAAAGTAAGGGGAAGATACTGTGATGCAGTATCTCAATAAATTCAACCATCTATCCCAGTATGCCATTGACCAAGTAAATACATATCTGAAGAAAAAGAATTGTTTTATGAGGGGACTCAATGATAAGCTTCAGCGGAAAATGGCAACCTGCTTGGACCTTACATACAGTAGGGCTGTCAGTACAGCACTAGCAATGGAAGCTAAAAATGCAGGACACGGAAAATCAAAGGGGTTTGGAGGTGAAAGGTCTAATCAAGGGCCTAAGAAGAGAACTAGGTTGGTGATCCGACCTTTTAATCAAAATCGTTCTTCGCCTCGCCCACCTTCATATCCATTCAAGCAGCCTGTCTTTATTCGTCCCACTACTACCCTCGCTCCTATGAATCAGCCGAGTGCCCCTGGTACTTGTTTCCCTGCTCTCCCTAGTTCTTCCACTGGTTGCTTCAACTGTGGAAAGTCCGGACACTTCATCAAGGACTGCCCATACCCGAAGCAAAATAAAACCAACTTCCAACAGAACTCTCGGAACTCCAACCAAGGAAAGGGGAACATGGCTAATACTTCAACGGGCAAGAATTTCAAGAAAACTAGATGGATTTATTATACCCATGTAGCTACAACACCGGAGGGTGAGCCAGTAATGATGGGTACATTCCTTGTTGCTAATTACCCAACAATATTCTCTTTGATTCAGGTGCATCACATACATTCATAAGCAAGAATTTTGTGGAAAAGCATTGCATTCCTTGCACTGAATCAAGGGAAGGATTTATTATCCACTCACCTGGGGGATGGATATTTACTAAGGAAGTAGCCTTCCACATACTAGTAACGTTGGCCAGACGGGAATTTCCTACCAACATGATTGTTTTAAAAGGTCAAGACATAGATGTAATTATGGGTATGAATTGGTTAGCCCAGCATAAGGCCATCATCAATACAGACTTAAGGACCATCATATTGAGCTATGGTCATGAAGAGATTCAATTGTCCATCCCTGTAGCTGTCCCAGCCAAACCATCATGACGAGTCTATGAAGCTATCGTACAAGAAATTTAGGATATTATGGTGGTATGTGAATTTCCGGATGTCTTTCCTGAAGATTTGCCTGGGTTGCCTCCTGAAAGGGATGTGGAATTCTTGATTGAACTAAAGCTCGGTACGGCTCCTATTTCTAGAAGGTCGTACTGAATTCCACCTAATGAATTGGCAGAACTCAAGACTCAATTATAGGACTTGCTTGAGAAGGGGTTCATTAGGCCTAGTTCATCACCCTGGGGATGTCCCGCGATTTTCGTCAAGCAGAAGGATCAGACATTATGAATTTGTGTGGACTACAAACCCCTTAATGAGGTCACTATCAAGAACAAGTACCCTCTTCCTCAGATCGATATCTTATTCGATCAACTTACTGGAGCTCGGGTATTCTCCAAGATTGACATCAGGTCAGATTATCATCAGATCTATATTCGACCCGAAGATATACCCAAGACCGCATTCACTACGCGATATGGATTATTTGAATATTTGTTCATGTCTTTCGGATTAACAAATGCTCCAGCCCACTTCACATACTTAATGAACTCGGTATTCATGCCCGAGTTGGATAAATTTGTGGTGGTCTTCATTGATGACATCTTGATCTATTCCAAGAATGAAGAAAACCATGCTAAGCACTTATGGATCGTGCTAATGCGCTTAAGGGAGCACCAGTTATATGCTAAGCAAATGCGCGTTTTGGTTGGAAGAAATCCAGTTTCTGGGACATGTATTATCTGCAAAAGGAATTGTGGTTGATCCCAGCAAAGTCCAGGATATTCTAGAATGGAAACCGCCAACAATAGTACATCAAGTTCGAAGCTTCCTTGGACTAGCTAGATATTACCGCAGGTTCATCCCGGATTTCTCCAAGATTGTTAAACCTAACATGGGTTTATTGAAGAATGATACCAGGTTTGACTGGTCCTCAAAATGCAATGAAGCCTTCCAGCAGCTGAAGGTATTATTGACCACTGCTTCGATATCGGCTCAACCGGACACTGAAAAACCTTTTGATTTGTATTGTGACACATCAGGTAGTGGACTCAGATGTGTCCTAATGCAAGAGGGTCGAGTCATAGCTTATGCTTCAAGACAACTACGTCGGCATGAGGAGCACTATCCAACTCATGACTTGGAACTAGCTACAGTTGTTCATGCCCTCAAGATATGGCGTAATTATGTGCTGGAAAATACTTGCCATTTATATACAGATCATAAAAGTCTGAAATATATCTTTACCCAGTCAGAGCTGAACATGAGGCAACAAAGATGGCTCGAGCTAATTAAAGATTATGACTTAGAAATCTACTATCACCCAGGAAAAGCCAATGTGGTGGCAGATGCACTTAGTCGCAAGCTTCTTGTCATTGTCTTACCGTAAGGGCCCCTGACACAACACTATGTCAAGAAATTGAAATGTTGAACCTGGGAATGGTACAAGATGGAACTTTGACACAATTAAAGCTTGAGTCAGTTCTTCTACAGAGAATTATTAATGCCCAAAGAACCGACAAGGGTATGAAGTACATTCATGAGAAAATATAAGCCGACAAAGCTAATTGCTTCAGAAAAGATGACCAAGGAATAATATGGTTTAATGATTGCATAGTTGTGCCTCAAGATGCTGAGGTCTACCAACAAATTTTGGATGAAGCTCGTCTTAGTCGATATTCCATTCATCCTAGAAGTACTAAGATGTATCAAGACTTAAAGCAACACTATTGGTGGACAAAAATGAAGATTGAGATTGCACGCTATGTGGCAAGATGTGACACCTGTAGACGTGTCAAGGCAGTGCACATGAAGACAGCTGGACCACTGCAATCCTTACCAATCCCAACTTGGAAATGATCAGACATTTGTATGAATTTTATTGTGGGACTGCCCAAAACAGTCAAAGGTTTTGATTCTGTATGGGTTATAATTGATCAGCTTACAAAGATCGCCCACTTTCTTCCCATCAAAAGTAAAGTATACAGTGGCCACATACGCAGAACTTTATATTGCTCGTATTCTTAGTTTGCACGGGGTTCCAAAAACAATAGTGTCGGACCACGGACCACAATTTGTACCCAAATTTTGGGAAGAGCTCCACAAATCTCTGGGCACTAAGTTGCTCCACAGTTCGTCCTATCATCCCTAAACAAGTGGACAAATTGAGAGAGTAAATCAAATACTTGAAGACATCTTGCGGGCGTGTGTCCTGGAGTTTCTGCAAAAATGGGATGAATGTCTGCCATTGGCAAAATTTTCTTATAATAATAGCTATCAAGAGTGCATTAAGATGGCACCATTCAAAGCACTGTACGGGCAACGGTGTCGGACACCCTTAAATTGGTCAGAACCTAGAGAACGGTGGTATTTCAGGCATGACTTAGTCAAGGAAATAGAAGCAAAGGTTCAACGGATAAGGCACCACTTGAAAGAAGCTCAAGCTCGGCAGAAAAGTTATGCAGACAAACGATGTTGACCCTTGTTCTTTCAAGATAAAGATCATGTGTACCTGAAAGTATCACCAATGAAGGGTGTGAACCATTTCGGGGTAAAAGGAAAGCTAGCACCTTGATACATTGGCCCGTTTCCCATTCTTGAACAATATGGACCAGTGGCATACCGACTTCAACTGCCAGAAACATTGTCTGCAGTACATAACGTGTTCCATGTATCTCAATTAAAGAAGTGCCTTCGAGTTCCTGATCGAACCATCGATGTGGTAGATGTTGCCTTGGAACTAGATTTAACTTATTCAGAACATCCCATTCGAGTTTTGGATCAGAAGGACAGGATCACTCGAAAAATGACACTTAAATTCTATAAGTTACAGTGGAACAAGCATACTGAAGATGAAGCTACCTGGGAGACTCAGGACTTCTTGGAAAAGAATTTTCCTAGGTTTTTAGCTTCATGTAACTTGTAAGATATGTACATTTGTTTGTAAAGTTGGAATAAACCCCATACTACCCCTGCTCTGTAAGATAAATAAGGAAATAAAGATGTGACGTGTTTCCTTTTCCATTATTTACCCTAGGACCTTAAATCTCGGGACGAGATTCTTTTATGGGGGAAGGATGTAACACCCCTAGTGTTACTGGCACTAAAACTTGAGCATAACATCATGTGCATTGACATTTCATGTGTTTGTCGCACCTAGAATGCATTCACTAGGTAAAATTTTCAAACAAGTTGTGATGATAGGACTTGGAGAGTGCTTAACCTTAGGATAGGGTACTTGACCCTGGAATTAGGACCTATAGGTTAAAGTAAAGCTAAAAGGAGTAAAAATCTCAAAAGCCATTAGGAACGTTCACAAGATATCAAAGTTGATGAACTTTTGTGGCACAAAAACCATAAAGTACTCAAAACCCTAAAAGAAACCCTAGAAAACCCTACTTGGAACCCTAGGGGGGTAAATGTAAATTCTAGGCACTTTTGGACCAAAGTGCAAATATCAAAGTGATAGAACACCACAAATCAAGTAACTTTCATATTGAAGGATTTTCAAGTAATGTGGAGGAATTTGGACTCATTTGCAAAAGTACCCCTTGTACACTATGTGGTTAAATCTGAAATTAAGTGTATTGAAGCCAACTTTGGAGCTCTATATCCCTAAATTCATAAGGAATTTACCCTAGGTCAACACACCAAATTTGTAGATCTATGATAGGGGTATAACTTTGTTGAAGTGACTAAGCCCTGATGTTGTATAAAAATTAAAGATAAGCTGGCCTGAAGATGAGTTGTCAGTCAACACTCATGACTGAATTATGGCTACCAGTGACCTTGGTAGGACTTTGAGAACGAATTCAAGTAGGATCCAGTGATTGTTTGGGTATAGTTACTATAACAAAGTTAAAGTGGGATTATAGGACAACAACTTTGTTACAGAAGGATTAACATGTTGCCACATAGAAATCGGAGATCAAAGCCCTGCAATGTGCTCTGTCAGGTACTCTGAATTGGGTTTCCCATTGTATAGTAGACTGAAAAAGATCTTCAGATGCATCACCCCTCGCCGCCGGTGACCCTCGCACTGTGATCCGCACCGGTTCTATGATTCGTGCTCTCTGGTGAGGAGATAGTCACGGCAGAGTAAAGATCTTGACACCAGATAGGCTCGGACCCGGTCACTGGTGGGTTCACCGTACCCACTTGGCCTACGGCCGGCCGAGATGACCCTCGCTGGCGTTGGCCGCTTATCGACCATGCGCCACGTGCCTAGTAGCTTTTACACGTCGCAGTGAGCCATAGCAGTAAGTCCGTCCATCGCCAGAGGCCTTGCCACAGTGACAACCACGATTACCCGCGCGAGTACATTTCCCCTCTCTCCGGTCGCCGACACATCTTCTCAAAATTGGGCACCACTGCTGATGGACCTAATAAATTGATGCCCCAGTGAGCTCCGCTTGGTTATTACGCGTCCAGTGCACCAGCCCTCGCCTCCGATTAGCCACCATAGCTCGCAAATTTCAAACTTCCCCCAATTTGGTTCTCCGCGCCACCGTGAACCACCGCATCGTGAACTACCGTTTCTAGGTCCGTTCACACCCTCCTTACCCTTGTTTCAGCACCCTTGTGTGCTATGGATGCTTATCGGCCCAGCTAATTGAACTAGACCACGTTAGATCACCGGGAACACCTCAGGTTGTCCTCGGTTTGCGTCATCACCGTGGACAGAGAGATTTTGAGCTAGAACTTTGCAATTGATAGAGGGATTAGGGTCGCCAGCGGTAGAATTCGGTGTCAATCAAGTAAGAAGCTTACCCTTTACGTATTCCGGCCGGTACAAGCTCGCCGGAGCAGCCGCTCCGTCGTCCATGGTCGGGGACCTAATCTTACGAAGAAAAGAAAAGGGAGGGGCCTCGGTGTAAACGTCAGAGACATAGATGAATAGTGGTAAGGATTCTTTGCCGGTTATTCAAATCCAAGAGGGTCTCTGTGTAGATTGTCCAATGCAGGGGCATGCGCGGGCGCGTTTCGCCTGGACGTAGGCCGGTTGGGGCTGGTTTCAGCCCACCACTGTTCCTCCTTTTTCCTTTTCTTTTTACTGCCAGACTTGGAAAATTGTAGGAAATTATAGAAAACTGATAAAATCATGGGACCAATTTTACTAGGTTCCTAATTTCCTCTAGTATTTAATAAATATTGTTCCAAGATTTTTAGCCCCAACCATGAATTATTTAGTATTTAAGAAGGCCTAAACCTAGACTTTTGGAATTTTAGAAATTATTTGATAACTCCAAAAATCACAAAACTTTTTAGGTAAGCCTAATATGATAATTAGAACCCATGGGTGAAGTTTGACATGTTTTGGACATTGTTTGATCCCAAAACCCCAAAACCCTAGTTTCTTAGAATAAAACTGCCTAACCCTACTAGGGTGTTAACCTAGAAGACTCTAGTAAAACTGCCTAACCCTACTAGGATGTATCACTAATATAACTACATATTCATAGCATCACATGAGCATTCATGTTTATATATGGTTATGTATAGAAAACAAAGAAGAAGTAAGTCGAAGAAGAAGAGACTGCACCACCAACTGAGACTCCACCTATTGGGAATTGTTTTTATTTTGATATCTATGGAACAGATCCCGAATCCCCTACAACACAAGGCAAGCCCCGAAGCATTTACCTTTTCCTTGTGATTTTAAACTATTTATCACTTGAATGATGCATTAGGTGATAGGAGTTGGGTGCTAAACCAATTGCTGCATTTCCTTCCTTGGAACTGTTTAACATTCCTTGATTACCTGTTTTATTAAAAGGTTTTCTGATGCTTAGTTTTGGTTTAGAAAACAAAAAGGTGTTGTTTTAAACCAAAGATGATGCTTCTGATGGAATCGGATGTTTTCAAAAATAAGACTTGATGGTGGATCCATCATGGCCGTGATGGGTTCAACATCGGACAAGATGTATGTTGGGGGCCTTCGGCTTCCGAAGGTCCTCAAAAACGTGATTTAACAATGTTTCTGGAGTATAATACATGAGCAGGTACCTTCGGACATGGACTTTTCGGACTTGACTCAAAATCACTGTATGAAGAAACACAAGGGGAACGAAGGATGGAACGGAGCCGAAGCTATACGAAAGGGAGCTTCGACATGATGACAGGAAAAAGGAAACCGACTTAAAGAGGAAAAGGCTATCTAGACCCCGATGAATTGCTGTAGAGTTATTATCAAATGCAAAGGGCCTGAATGTAATTTTACATGGGCTGCGACCCGTGCCTATAAATAGATGAACAGTACTCCCGTACTGTTCACGCTGACTGGACATTTGCTTTTGCGTCACGCTTGTATTTTTACTTCCTTCAAGTCGAAGGTACACTTGTAATAAATCATTATCTTTACTTATTTATGATAATAACACAAAAATAATACAATAAGGATAACATATTTGATTGTTCGCGTTGTTCATGTTTCGTATAAACCCTTCTTCATTTTTATATACGTCGTACCTACGAAGGTACGCTTTCTGTAACCTTCGTCCGAGAATCGTTATATCCTAAGGGAAATAATGCTTCGAAGGACGAAGGACTTTAACATTTAACATTCTTTATGTTGCCTTGTTCTTAACTCATAGCATTTGAGAACAAGTCACCAACATTGGCACCCACCTCCGGTGAACCCCTTTTCGACCACCTTCGACAACCATCGACCTTCATCATGCCGCCAAAGAAAGCTTCGGCAACAGGGGCTACTGTTCTGCAGCTGCTGGACCTGAACTAGGAGACCCTTTCTCTTCGAGAGGCCCGAAGCCAGAAGAGGAAGGCCACTAGTCGAACACCATAAGAGGATGAGTTGGACCAAGAAATCAGGAATATGGAGATGCTTCATCAGCAGGTACAGAGGAAGAAGGAGAAGATGGCTCGGTTAGCTGACCTGCAAAGGCAGATTGACGAAGCCATCGAAGAAGTGCGTCATCTTGCTCAAGATGAGCAGCACCGAAGGCCCCACCACAGAGAGCTGCACCAAGAGGGCTTCTTCAACGAAGATGACTGGTATGAGGATTTCCATTATGAAAATTTTGCTTTTGATGATGCTTCTCCTCTGTCAGCAGAACTACAGGCTACGCCCTAGCCCCCGTCTTACAAGCCACCACAACTCCCCATGTATGACGAACACTCAGATCCGAAGCAGTTTCTGATGAGCTACGAAGCAACTATATCTTCGTATGGTGGCAACACTGCAGTCATGGCGAAATCCTTCGTCATGGCAGTCAAAAATGTTGCACAAACTTGGTACTTCTCTCTTCGGCCAGGAACAATCACATCATGGCAGAAGCTGAAGGACATGCTGGTCACCAGTTTTCAAGGGTTTCAGACGAAGCCGGCTACCGCTCAGGCCTTGTTCCAGTGCACGCAAGATCAAGAGGAATATCTCCAGGCGTATGTCTGAAGGTTCTTGCGTCTGAGGGCACAAGCGCCAACAGTGCCCAATGAAATTGTCATTGAGGCCATGATTAAGGGGCTTCGGCCAGGACCTTCAGCTCAATACTTCGCCAGGAAACCCCCTCAAACCCTGGAGAAACTGCTTTAGAAGATGGATGAATACATCCGCGCTGACAATGATTTTCGACAGAGAAGGGAGGAAGCTTACAGGTTCTCTGAAATGGCCAGGGGCTTCGGAGGGAGAATTCACCCCGGGCACGTCAGATCAATTCATTCCACTCAGAACGACGACAGGGGAGGTCAACAGCAGAGGCCGCCATATCCCTCCCAGGCTTCGGGGCAGCAACAGAGCTATCCTTGGCCCCCAGTCCAAGGGGCAGAGGTGCCAGGGGCTTCGGAGGAAGGTTTGGGGATCAGCCCAGGAAAATTTATTATCTATTCTGCGGTGAGGACAAGGGCCACACTACCAGGATGTGTCACGTCACCATCCAGAAACAAAAAGAGATAGCAGAAGCTGCGGCCCAACAGAATCAGCCAAAGCAAGTCATGCATACTGCTTCATACCACTCACCGTACATTCCAGAGTACGTGGGTAACCATCTTGCAGCCTCTGTTGCTTCGGCAAGCCAACCTCAGGCATCTTGGCAATAGCATCCACCTCCACCACCATTGCAACTAGGCCAGCAGCCAGAAGGGAGCCACCACTCTCATCGGCAACGAGACTTCAGAGAGGAGTCAGAGGCTCGCACAGTCAACAGTACTGTGCCAGAATCGAAGCACATCTACTAAGAGGATATCCTACTTCTGAAATAGTTCTGGCATTCGTTATCATTTTTTCTTTTTCAATAGAGAACAATCGTTAAAAGCCTAAATTTTTCCTGTCATTTTCAATTCCCTGTAATAGCTTCGTTTTGGCCATAGTGGAAATGTATCTCTTTTACAGACTCACGATGTCCAAAAAGTTGGTAAAGCACGAAAGTTGCTCTCAAGATAGCGCGGGGTTCACAATCACATTACAAGTTTTGCCGAAGCATTAGAAAAAGTCGTTCCTAAGGAACGCAGCATAAGTTTTCTGCTCAAAAGTCGTTCCAAAGGGAATGTAGAGCTTACAGCGAAAAATAAACGCTGATACCGCCGAAGTAAAAGCTGAAGAAGCTCCTAAGGGAGGCTTACAGCGAAAAATAAACGCTGATACTGCCGAAGTAAAAGGCGAAGAAGCTCCTAAGGGAGGCTTACAGCGAAAAATAAATGCTGATACCGCCGAAGTAAAAGGCGAAGAAGCTCCTAAGGGAGGCTTACAGTGAAAAGTCAACGCTGATACACCAAAAAATAAACGGTGAAGCCGAAAAATAAACGGCAAAAAGATTGTGTGCTTTACTGAGGGAATGTGTGTGTATCTTCGGCACAAATATCATTTTGCATGTCATAACATCATTACATCATTTGAATAGCATAACATCATACATCATATTGCATCAATGGCACAAAGAAGGGGATGCAATATTGACATTCGGAAGGGTATACGATGTTGACCTACAATGTTGATCTTCGGAGATTGTTTCGAAGAAGTGACAAGGCACAAAATAAGTTTTGAAAGAAGTACGGCTTCATCAACTTTAATATGAAAAGGAGATCTATTGCTTACGAAGCATAATATTTTTACGGAATATGGATATTCTTCACGAAGCATGAAAAGAAGGGAAGGTGTTTTTTCGCCGAACGCTCAAAAACGGTATGTACGTAAAGTTTCATGCATCGTAAAGAATTGAATTACAAACAGCTTATACATTATATTCAAAATCATAAAATATTACACACTTTGTTCAGCAAAATATTACACTCCAAATGTCTTTGTAATAACAGCTATTCTTCTTTTAAAACTACTTCCGTAGCTTCGTTTAGTAGTTGATCAACAACTTCATCCATAATAGCTTCGGCCATTTTAATAATTTCATCTTCTTTCTTCGCTTCGGGGTCCGCCAATGGCTCGACGGACTCTAGGGGAGGAGATAGCGCGGCTGTGATGCAAAACTTAAATAAGTTCGAAGTCACAAAATTAGAACATAAAGTTAAAAGCTGTTAAGCAATACCTATCCGCCTCTCGAGATCCGCACCTTTCTCAGCGGTCGTTGCTGTTTCTCTAGCATCATGAGTATCTTTTTCACTTTTCCTTACGATTTCTTGGGCCATCTCCCGGCCGCCATTTTCCCAGATGTCGGTGAAAAACTTTCCACCAACTAAGCTTGTTTCAGTCGACGGGTCTTTTGTATCTTCAATAGATAAGGCACCTTCGGTTTGCGCCAAAGACTTTACGTGTTCGCAGCCTATCTTCTCCAAGATAGCAGCAATCCACTAGCACCCGAGAAGGCGCATATGTCCCCACGGCCATTCAAAACTTCCTCAAAGGCTTCAGCTTCATGGCTGATCCATTCAATTGGGCCTTCGGGATCGCCCCTTATGAAATTCTCCTCGCTTGAGTATGCGCCAACATTGGTGAAGCTAGTTTTTATTCTCTTAACACACTCTATAGATTTTTCATAGCACCTCTCCTTGGATGCACAAAGTTCATCAACTGTTTTTTGTAAATGGTTCCTCCAATATATACTAATATCTCGTTCAACCTCTGCAACACCGCATTTTTCTTTAGCTTCGAGTAGTTGTTTCTGAAGATCTTCGATTTCGCATTTTTGAGCTTCAGCTTGGGCTTTGGAAGCAGCTTCGTCTTCCCTTATTTTGTTCAACAATGAGTGCAATATTTTGTCTTTTTCAAGACCTTCGTTCCTTAGTTCAATCACTTCGGAACGAAGGTTGTTTAAGGCTATGGTGTATCCTTCATCTTTGACACTTTTTTGTGCCTTGAGTGCGTTGCTAGGAATAAGGCCCTGCAAAAATGCGGTATTAAGTGTAAGTAAATTGAAGATTTCGTTTTTAAATACAAAAATCTAACTTTCTCACTTTTAAGCTATTGTATGCTAATCTGTCGGCCAACTCATCTTTTGATAACACTGAGAGCCCATCCTCTAGTGTAGGGAAACCGAAGCTCTTGCTCATCTCTCGGCAGACAGAAATTTCTTTGTTGTCTGGGAGGCAATACAAGAAGTCTTCTTCCCCGCTGCCGTTGAATACTAGGGCCCCCTTTGGATATTTCAATCTTTGAGCATAAAATTGAGCCTCTCGCTTCTCTTTTTCAGATAATCTTTTTCCCGAAGCATGTTGTATAATATAATCAGTAGCTTCAGATAATGTTTCGGGAATAGGAATGGCGATTTTTTTCAGTTTTACTTGCTTCTGCAGTTTCTTTCTCAATCTCGCCTCTGATTTCCAAGGATTTCTCCTTCGCGGGCTCTAAGGGCCCAGCTTCGGTATCGACTTGGACCTTGCAAGCTTCGACCTCAATGTGTGTTTCCGAAGCTTCGACAGCTTCCTTCGGAGTAGAGCTTGAAGTTTTTATTATTTCTAACACATCTAATACATTGACCATTTTCTTTCTCTTGGGGGTTGTCGAGATATCCTTTTGTGCCTTCGGCATTGCCACCTCCACCGAAGGACTTATTGCTTCCAATATTCTCGTTTTCCCAACCTTCATCTCTTCAATGTTAATAGCCTTCGGCTCATCTGGTTTGGCTGATGATGTCTTCGGCGCTGCAGCCGGTTCACTTTTTTGCGTAATCGCAGGTTTTTTGCCTTCGGACACCGAAGAGGTCTCACCACCAAAATCAGGCACTACGGCCGGTTCAATATAGCGTGGTCGATGAGTAAGGACTTTCACTTTTTTCCTCTTCGGCACAGACTCGCTCGGAGCAGCTGAAGCATCATCTCTCCCGGAATCTCCACTTTTTCTTTTTTGTCCCCGGGGCGGGTAACGGTAGTCGGGATACATGAACCCAATGGCATCGAAAACTCTGTTTAGTCTCTTCTTTTTATGGTTCCCGAAGGCCGCAGATAATGCGTTATCTTCTGCTCTGGAATACAGCCCAAGCAGATCATCGCTTGTAGCTTCGACGCTTTTCAGCCAGTCGTCGTCTGGCTCGATAAACTGGTCTCTGAATCTGAAGGTATATTTTAGCCGAACCAGACCACCTTCATGGGGATTGCTGATGGATTCTTTTGGCACCTCCTAGTCGGCTAGCAACGGCCATATCTTGTAGGCCATGTGCTCTTGAACTAAGTCTCTTGTCCTAATGAAAGAGCAGACTAAGCCGAAAGCCTTGCAGCATTCTTCGGCCGCTTCGTCAATTTGTACCTTCGGTTTACGGAGCCCGAAGCGTTGCCAGATAGGGCGCATGATTATATCTTTAATGTCTTCTCGTGCCTTTAAATCATTCTTTACATAAAACCATTCTTTTGTCCAGTCTCCGGGCCATCTCTTCCGAAAAGTCGGTACTGGGGAGCTTGAACCAGATCGAGCAATGAAACTATAGCAGCCAAAATTATTATGATACTGTTCTTTACCCCAGGACTTCGTCTCATATAACAATTCATGCATGCTGCAGAAACTTTTTGCATTTGATTCCAAGCCTTGACTCCTTAAAGCCCACACGAAGATTCCCATTCTTATAATAGCTTCAGGGGTAATCTGGTAAAGGTAAATCTGAAATATCTTCAAAACCTCGACTACGAAGCTGCTAAGAGGAAGCCGAAGCCCAGCCTTCAAAAAGCTCCGAAAGATCACGACTTCATTCTCCTCTGGAGTAGGACAAGTTTTTTCTCCATCGTCAGCCCTCACAACAGACATATCCCGAAAGTATTTCCCCCTCATGTTGTCAAGATGGCTTTGTTTAATAGTTGATTTTCCAAAAACTGCATGGCTTGGTCGCCAGGGTCGATCTTCAGAGTCTTCCCCGCTGCTCTCCACATCATAGCTGTCACTATCACTAGTATCTTCAGAAAAACCCTCCAAAGTTTCCCTAGCAATCTTCTCTGCATTTGTCCTTGCTATCGATTCAATAAAGCCAAGATTCATCTCCTCAGAAAGGCTCAGCTTCGTTTCAGCGGTAGCTTTCTTATCCTCAGACATCTTCGAAAGTGCTGAGAAAAGTGCTCCCAAAGCCAAAGCTTAAAAATTTAAAAATCTGGTCAAGCGTTTGTAAGCAAAGAGCTGTTTGAGTAGGCAAAGCAGATGGCAAGAAAGCGTGCCAAATGAGCTAGTGGTGCGCTCTTATTTATACGCCTAGTACATTGCAAGTGGGAGGGTCCCGCTTGTCATTGACTGTTGCTATTCTAGCAAAGGGAAGGTGTTTTTTCGGACTTTCGGCTTAGGGCCTTCGTCCATATCGCAATCTGAATTTATTATCCTAACAAATTAATATTGCGAGGGGCTACTGTTGGGGGCCTTCGGCTTCCGAAGGTCCTCAAAAACGTGATTTAACAATGTTTCTGCAGTATAATACATGAGCAGGTACCTTCGGACATGGACCTTTCGGACTTGACTCAAAATCACTGTATGAAGAAACACAAGGGGAACGAAGGATGGAACAGAGCCAAAGCTGTACGAAAGGGAGCTTCGGCATGATGACAGGAAAAAAGAAACTGACTTAAAGAGGAAAAGGCTATCTAGACCCCGATGAATTGCTGTAGAGTTATTATCAAATGCAAAGGGCCTGAATTTAATTTTACATGGGCTGCGACCTGTGCCTATAAATAGATGAATAGTACTCCCGTACTGTTCATGCTGACTGGACATTTGCTTTTGTGTCACGCTTGTATTTTTACTTCCTTCAAGCCGAAGGTACACTTGTAATAAATCATTATCTTTACTTATTTATGATAATAACACAAAAATAATACAATAAGGATAACATATTTGATTGTTCGCGTTGTTCATGTTTCGTATAAACCCTTCTTCATTTTTATATACGTCGTACCTACGAAGGTACGCTTTCTATAACCTTCGTCCGAGAATCGTTATATCCTAAGGGAAATAATGCTTCAAAGGACGAAGGACTTTAACATTTAACATTCTTTATGTTGCCTTGTTCTTAACTCATAGCATTTGAGAACAAGTCACCAACAATGTACCTCTGTCAGGTACCAATTTTTGGGATTGAAAATGATAAAGACGAGACCAGACGGGTGACTTGCACGAGAAGGAAGTCTCGGTGTAGTGTCTATGTCTGAGTCGATTAAGGACCTGTCGATGTAGGCTTGCTGATTGAGGACCTTTCAATTGGCCACATGCCTCATCATGGGTAAGCTTTGCCTCGAGCAAACTAATACCAGAAAGGCCAACATGCAATGGGAGTGAAGAGATGGTGAGAGTAGCATGTACCCTCCGTGGCAAGAGGCTAGACGGTGGTGTATCTGTGCTCTCGGTTGGTGTCACACCCGGTTTTTAGAAGGTAAACCGAATGCGAACCATGTACGTGCCAGGATCAGTTATTCACGTACACAGCAGTTACATAACATGGACATCATCACACAGTGCTCAAATAGTATTAAAAGGGGAAATAATAGTCGATTACATCATACGTCTGAGACGTCCATATAGTCCTTACAATAAATCAAAGTGCGGAAAAGAAACGTAGATAACCGCGGCCTTCACAGGCAGCCGACTGGGGGTTGCCGCTAACCCACACCTAGAACTCGTCGTAGTCTTGGAACTCCTGGAAGTCTCCTTCCACAGCTTCATCTTCGCCTGAGCAGTGGTTGCAATGCTGACAACCTGGGGATGGGGGGGTTTGGTGTGTAGAGCAAGGGTGAGTACACATCAACATACTCAGCAAGTATCCTGTTTGGCTGTAGTGGACTAGCTTTATGTGGGGATAAGTCAAGCAGTTGCTTTTAGTTGGTCAGTTTGTTATTTACTAGTAGAAAGCCAGGTTTTAGCATTAACCCAAGTTATTAACCCAAAGTACCCTTTCCAAACGGAAAGAATACCACTTACCATTACCATAAGCATAATCATAACCATCCTCATTGTCATCTGTAAACCAAAATGTCTCTGATCAAGTACCACTAATCATTGGAGCTCCCTTGGCCGCTCATAACCGCGAGCACGGCTGATATATCAGTTTTCAAACACTCTGCAGAGGTTGTGCACTTTACCCATAAGCCGTGATTCCCTTTCTGCCCGGAGATCATGACTCTCCATTGATCACTACCAAGGTGACCCAGCAGGGCATCACTATGTAGCCTTTACAAAGATTCCCCGGGACTGTAGTCGCCCGTTAGGTTTCCTAAATGTACCGCAGTCCTCCCCAAGGGACGAATCAACCATGGCAGAGCGAGCCGCATACACCGAGCCCCATTGACGGCACGACGGCTAAGCGAACTACACCCCGGTTCCTCTAACTATTCAGCTAAGGGCGTCCCATTCCACCCTCATGGTTGCACTGTTTTCCTGGGCGGTCATCCATAGAACAGGTCCTTACGGAGAGGCACTCGAGAAACCGCTCGAGCCCCCTTGAAAACCACAAGTATAACATCATAATAAGAGAGGGGAAAACAGCGTATCATATATAATCTCATCATGTTCATTGATTAGAGTTTGAGCAATAGCATGAAGCTAAACAATAATAAACCGACCCAAATAGGTAGACAAGGACATGGATAACAAAAGCTAGTCAATCCTTAGGTATAAATGTGTAATGCGGGAGGTGAATTAAAGAATGAATAGGACAGAGATAGGTCAAAGGACACTTGCCTCCACCAACCGGCTGCTGCTCAGGGGCTTCTCCTGCGAGTTCTTCGGGCTCTTCGACCGGATCGTTCTCTATGCGAGCGCAAACATACATACATCCACATATTTAATACAAGAGAACAGTACACCATACAATAGAATGCAGTAAGTAAACAGACGTTCCACGCGGGCTCGCAACTACGGTTAAGAGAGAAAGAGAAAAAGACAGTCGAGAAACGATCACGTTACATGATTATAAATTAACCACTTGCTTAATGGAAGGAAATTTAACGTAGACACTATGTTTAGCGTAAAGTAAAGTCATGTTTCATGTCTAATCGTTATAAGCAGGTAGAGATAAATAAAAAGGATGGTCGCGCGGCGAGACGCGCGACATAGCACTCTAAAACAAATTAAGAAGTTAACGACTCGTCGCGCGACCGAGCACGCAACGAGACACTTCGCCTTAGTTATGAGGAGACGTTAAGCGTCGCGCGACGAAACGCACGACGGCATACGTCGACTAAACTGAGTCCAAAGTGGAACGTCGCGTGAATACACACGCGGCGTTACACCTTAAACAACCTGAAATTAAAATGAATCGTCGCGCGACGAAGCGCACGACGCAACACACAGATAGAATCTGAAATTAGACAAATCCGTCGCGCGGCGAAGCGCGCGACGCAGCACGCTAACTAACGGAGTTTGATGTTAACTACCAACCAAAAATAATCGCAGCGAGCGCGGGCGAGCGGGGACACGGTCGGGCGAGGCCGGGACGGGGCGGGGTGACCGGGCCGGGGCCGGGGCGGTTGAACCGGCCAGGGGGGCGGTTGAACCGGCCAGGGGCGGCCGGGTCGGCCGGGACGGCCAAGGAGCCGGGCCGAGCGGGCGAGGCGGCCGAGCCGGGGCCGGGCGCGGCGAGGGCCGGCCGAGCCGAGCGACGGGGGCGGGGCGGAGCGGGCTTGCCGGGGGGGGGGGGGGGGGGGCGGGTTCGCCGGGGGCGAGGCGGGGCCGGCGCGGGACGGGCTCGCCGGAGCGGCCGAGCCGGGCGGCCGAGCTCGCCGGAGCCGGGCGCGGGGAGGGGCGAGGGCTGGGCGCGGCGGAGGCCGGCGCGGCAGGGCCAAGCGCCGCCGGGGAGGGAGGGGGAGGGGCCGAGCGGGGGGGCCGAGCGCCACCGGGGAGGGAGGGGGAGGGGCCGAGCGGGGGGGCCGAGCGCCGCCGCGCGCAGGGGGAAAGGCGGGGGCGCGCGCGGGCAGGGGGAGAGGGAGGGCGCGCGCGGAGGGAAGAAGAGGAGGGAGAGGGGGAGGGAGAAGGGAAGGGGAGGGGAGCTCACCTCGGGGTCCAACATCCGGTGATCGCCGTCTCCAAATCCTAGGGCACCACGGGGAGAGAGAGGTGGAAGAAGGAGAGGAGAGGTTGTTGCGCGGGAGATCCAAATGAGAGAGAGGGAGAGAAGGGGGGCGCATGGGGGGGGAAGGGTTGGGCGCCCGGGGCGCGCAGGGCCGGGCCGGGCAGGGCTGGGCTGGGCTGGGCCAGGCCACTTCGCGGATCGAAGACCCCCGACGAGCGCGGACCACTAAACGGACTTAAATCGTGAATCGAAATCCGGAACGGAACGAGACGAACACTCAACATCAGACAAAGAAATGTGCTTCGGCATGATGCAACACCCAAAATAAAGTATTTTAAGGTTTTGCTTTACACGGGGTCTAAAGCCAAAACCCGCTATAACTTTGGAAAAGATCAAGGTTTAGCGAGGGAACGAGAAAAAAGAAAAAGGGTAACGCCTGAATTTGGTGAGAGAAAAGAAGAAAAAATTCTACCCCCAAATTCAGGGCGTTACAAACCTATCCCCCTTAAAAGAATCTCGCCCTCGAGATTCAGGTTTGGCTAGCAAAGAGCTCAGGGTATTTAGCCATCAGATCATCTTCACGCTCCCAGGTTGCTTCTTCCTCAGAGTGGTGATTCCATCTAACTTTGCACATCCTAATGGTCTTCCTTCGGGTGACTCTATCTGCAACCTCAAGGATTTGCGCTGGCTTCTCTGTGTAGGTCAAGTCCTCTTGGACTTCAAGACCTTCCACTGGCAACTGCTCTTCTGGCACACGCAAGCACTTCTTCAACTGAGACACATGAAAGACATCATGCACAGCTGACAAATTCTCCGGCAGACTGAGCTGATAGGCCACTTCTCCACGCTTTGAGAGGATCTGGTACGGACCAATGTAGCGGGGTGCTAGCTTGCCTTTCACTCCGAATCTTCTGACTCCTCTGATCGGTGACACTTTCAGATAGACAAAGTCTCCGACTTCGAAACTCAGCTCTCTTCTTCTTGTGTCCGCATAGCTTCGCTGCCTTGATTGCGCTATCTTCAGATTCTCTCGGACCATCTTGATGTTCTCTTCGACTTCAAGCAGAATGTCTGGCCCAAACACCTGCTTTTCTCCAGGCTGATCCCATTGCAACGGGGTTCTGCAACTCCTTCCATAGAGCGCTTGAAATGGTGACATCTTCAAACTGGCCTGGTAACTGTTGTTATAGGAAAACTCTGCATAAGGCAATCTCTTATCCCATCCGGACTGATCTTGCAACGCACAGGCTCTCAACATGTCTTCAAGAATTTGGTTGGTCCTTTCGGTCTGGCCATCTGTCTGCGGATGATAAGCTGAACTGAAATCCAGATGTGTGCCCAAAGCTTCATGCAACTGCTGCCAGAAATGAGAGGTGAACTGCGTTCCTCTTTCTGACACTATCTTCTTTGGCACACCATGAAGACAAACGATCCGAGACATATACAACTCTGCCAATACTGCACTGCTGTAGTTGGTCTTGACAGGTATGAAGTGGGCTGACTTTGTCAAACAGTCCACTACTACCCAAATGGAATCGTAGCCGGCTCGAGTGCGAGGCAATCCGACTATGAAATCCATACCAATTTCATCCCATTTCCACTGAGGGATCTGCAACGGTTGCAACAATCCAGCAGGTCTCTGGTGCTCTGCCTTAATTCTTCGACAACTATCGCACATAGCCACATGCTCTGCGATTTCCCTCTTCATTCCGTACCACCAGAATTTCTTCTTCAGATCCTAATACATCTTCTCACTGCCAGGGTGAATCGAATAGGCTGTCTCATGAGCTTCCTTGAGAATCAACTCCCGAATGGACTGGACATTGGGAACACACAAGCGGTCTTTGAACCATACCACGCCTTCTGCATCTTCTCGAAAATCTTTGCCTCTGCCATCTAGAATCAGTCGCCGAATCTCACTGATCTTTTCATCATTCTTCTGCGCTTCTTTGATTTCTCACTCCAAGGTAGGTTCCAACTCAACTGTGACTCCTCGCGAATTGTTCAGAAACCCGAGACTCAACCTGTCAAACTCTTTGGCCAACTCATAAGGCATCGGACGAGCGACCATCAGATTGACTTGACTCTTTCTGCTCAAAGCATCTGCCACTATGTTCGCTTTGCCTGGATGGTAATGGATCTCCAACTCATAGTCTTTGATCAACTCTAACCATCTTCGTTGCCTCATGTTCAATTCTGACTGAGTGAATATGTACTTCAGACTCTTGTGATCTATGTAAACATCGCATTTCTGTCCATACAGATAGTGTCTCCATGTCTTCAGTGCGTGAACCACTGCTGCCAACTCTAGGTCATGGATTGGGTAATTCTTCTCATGAACCTTCAGATGTCGGGACGAGTAAGCCACAACTCTTCCCTCCTGCATCAACACGCATCCCAAACTTGTGTAACAAGCATCACAATACACCGAGAAGGGCCTGTGCACATCAGGCAAGACTAAGACAGGCGCTGTTGTCAACTTCCCTTTC